>JAMPIT010000379.1:23765000-29285000 GCA_026261815.1 Monarcha castaneiventris obscurior
GAGCAGCCAGAAATTATCCCAAACCATACACTCAGATGCAGTTACATGCACTAAGCTATGGAAAGTAGCCCTTACACGTTATTCATTTCCCTGACTCTCTTAAAAAGAAAAACTGTAACACACATCTGTGACCTAGCAACAAAATGGTTTGAAATACTTTCCAGATCACTGAACTGTGCAATACCTTTAAAAATGGGATGACAAAAGGTCGCAGTGGGAAGTTAGTAGCTTCTTGCAGTTTGGAATGAAATTCTTCAATTGTCAAAGTAGAATTCTGTTGAGAAAAAGAAATTCTGTCTTGGTGACAAAATAATGAAAACACTTAGCAAGAGAAACAGTAACTGAAGAACTCTGAAATTGCTTAATAACTTGATATTGGTGAGAATAAAGAAAAGCATGCTGCATATTAAATGGTTACCTAATTAAAATACACAAAGGAAAGCACAAGTATCTCAGACATACAATGCCTGTTGCTTGGAATACAGTTCAAGCTCTCGTGTAAAGCATGCAAAGGCTTTTACATTTCAAACATCAGTTAAAGCTACTTTTTTCAACATTTTTTTAATTTCACATTTTTCTACAGTTTTCTTTTGAAAGAGCATTGTTTACTATATTCTAGGCTATGTAGGAAAGTCATTACTTTACAGAGGAGGTCATAATCATGAATTCCACAGGCTGGCAGGATTGACCAAGGGAATAGCATGATAGGTAGATTTTCCCACGGTAAAGATCCTAGTTTGCTCCTAAGACCTCAAATGAATTTAGAAATCAACTGTAATTAGCAGTGGGAAGGCAGTTTTGATCTGAAAATCAGTGGAATGTAGATGTTCCCAAAGACACCTTCAGCTTCTTTACTAGTTCCCCCTTCCAAAGAGACCCATATAACAAACAAAACCCCATTAAACACTTATTTTGAATATGGAAGCAAATGGAGAGCAAGACTTACTGAGGTTATACTGCCTACATTAAACTTCCTTTGACACAGACTCAAGTCAGAGGGCATCCACAGCTGTCAGGTAGGGGTTTGTGAAGATACAAGGAAAGACTGTGAAGTCACCCCTCAGCCTTAGTGCTAAAGAGTGCTGTCAGTCTCTGCTCCAAAATGAAATCAATGGCAACTGCAGCTGCTCAGAACAGATGCAAATTAGAGCACCACAATAGCATCTTCCCCAGTACATCCAATTATTGCTGAAGGAAATACATGGGAGACAACAATATCTGGCAGAGAGAGGACTTTACTGGGAGTAAAAAGAATCCTGGGACAGATTCACAGTTTGTGTGTAAAAGGGCAGCCCAGCTTGACAGATACAGGTAAGAAAGAGCTGAAATTTTCATTCAGCTATACCATCACATAGAGTTAACCTTATCAATAGTGACTTAAGTAGCAGCAGTGCCTCGTTGGGTTCATAATTGTTTGGTTCAATGATACTGAGAAAAGGTTTTTCACTGAGTAACTGCAGTCCAAACAGCTCATCCTTTTAATCACTGGCACTGTATATGTAGGGCTCTCTCCTTTCCCCATCCAACTTAACTAGGCAAGTCAAACCATATTTTACTACATTACATGATTCAAGGTATGTCTACATTAGGGATACTGCCAGTGTAGAATGAAAACCCTCTCACGCCATTACACCATAATATTATACTGGCAAAAATAGTCAAGGCTATACCTAGTAGGGAATGGCTGCTTGTCGGAAGCTAGTAAGGCTACTCATGTTAGCTCTATCAGCAAGAGCCAGAACTTCACTCTTGCATGTTTGGTATCTCTAAAGTATGATGAATGCAGTGCATGTGACCCACTCTTTTATAAAATAAATGTATCAAGCAAGGAAGGGGGAAAAGAACAGAGAAAATACTTGCTTACCACAAGTCCTAGCACAAGGGTACGCACTCGCTCCCCAATCTCTGGTGAAATGTCATTGCCAAACTGCTGTAAAGTTGTAAGAAATCTCTTCAGTTTGCTGAGCTGCCTAGCTCCACAAGCTGGCGGTAACTGCTGGTTAGCCAGAGAGGAGGAAGAGGAAGAGGATGGCCCATTGCTAAAGCCATTAGGAGGAGATGGAGCCCCATTTAACGCTGTTGGTGAATGGCTAGTGCCATTGGTTACTGAAAGAAAAAGAGACAGGAGGATAAAATAAAGATTGGAGTTGGGGGAGAGAGAGAGGAAAAGGAGACAGAGGGGAAAATCCATCAGCTTATGTTTTCTGCACTTGACCTCAAAATTAATTAAGTTGCACAATCAAAGATAATTAGCCTTTAGACAGAGCGACAGTCTGCAGTTTATATCTATTTCCCAGTAGCTGGTGCTGAACGTTGTAAGGATTGGAAATAACAGCAGCTGCCTCTCACACAGCCCCTTCAAAATGCTCCTGGACCTGAAAAGCATCATTTGAATACCAGCCTTTTGTCAGAGGATTTTAAAAAGAGGGAGAGGGAAATGGAGAGAGAAAAAGCATGAGTGCATGTATGATTGAAGACCAAAAAAAAATTGCTCTTTGGGGTAGAAAAAAACGTGCAGACATATTTCATGAAGCCTCAGTTTATCTCTGAATATTTTTACTTGTGTTTTGTACACACAACTGACAGCTGTGTTTATAAAACAGGACTTTCACGTTTTAACCTTACACCACCCAATGAGAAGGTTATTTTTTCCAATACAGATTTCCTAGCTGCTAACATATGGAGCACACAAAGTTGTCTGCGCAGGTATAAATGCTGCCAATGCTCCCTGTGGCCTGAAGCCTTGCAGCAAGGGCATGAAACTAGACTTCAGAAGACTTCTCAGAGACCATGAGCACATCTCTCTGCTTTCACGTGCCAGCACCTTATCTCTAAAAAGGATAAGAAAGCATTTCCCTCCTGTTGCAAGGTTGCTGTGAGAATAACTATCTGGAGTACTAAGCATTCAAAATGCATGGCAATGAGATCCATGCAGACATACTGAAGACAACAGAGAGTTTTTGGCAGCGATTTCTGTTTGATTCTTATCCACAGTCTAGAACAGAGCAGAGAATCAAACTGAGGACATCCTCTTCCACTCAGGTTAGTTGGAACAGCAACACTCAAAACACACACCGTTGAGGCTGAGTCTGACTTGCTAAAATGACAGCAAACAGCAAGAAAAAGGATGGCTCCCTAGAAATACAAGTGTACCAGCCCACTGGCAGGTGTGGGCATGCAGCATGTGACTGTACCCAGCAGCAGTTGCACTCAGCTGGCCATTGCCCTGGAGAAATTTGCTAATTCCTTTTTTGGAAGTCACCCAGAACCCATCCCAAAAAACCATCAAAAATCAGGAACTTGTCTGCAATCAAAAATGCATAGGAGTATTAGTTTAACTTGTTTCCTATTTAAAAGCACAACCAAGACAAGTTAGCAACTTTAAAAACTTTCAGTGTTTCTCAATGACCAGCCTCTCTGAAGGCATGACATGAACATCCCATTTTCATGTCATTTTCTTCACAGATTGTCCTTATCTTTGGCCAGGAAGTCCTTTTTCAGGGTGGGCACCTACTACTAGATATACATCACTATCCTATTAGCATATTTAAATCACCACAAATCTTTGAAGGAGTTTTTGTTGCCCCAGTCACCACCTTCTGGAGGGACTACAGAAAAAGCTATGTGAATTATTATCTAGCCTCTGCTTGTGTTTTATCCTAGTTTTTCATTGCCTATCCTGGCTGTGTGGGCTAGTGAGAACAAGAATTGGAAAAAGCAGAAATAGAAAGAAGCTGGCCTCAGCAAGTTCAGCCTCCTGTGTGGCTCCAGGCTATGCTCTGAGTGCTGCAGTGGAGTGAGGTATCTGAGTAAACAAATACGTTGTGATTGCAAGGAACTCACAAAGCCGAAAGTCATCACAGCAGAACTTAGTAAATAAGGATTGGGAAGAACAGTGACATGTCTTGCTGATCTACCCTGACACCACCCAACAACTCTGTCACCAGAAAGGGGCTGCCCTAGGCAGAGGGTGCTGGGGCTATGATCAAGAAAGCAGAGAAGTGTGGAGTTCATTACCTAGGATAAGATATAGGGAGAAGAATGGCAGGTAAAGATTTCTCCCACAACAAAAGAAATATAGAAATAGTCCCATGATTTCAGCGCTTGCCTTATATCTGAAATATTTTTCAAATATCTAAATTTGCCAATTGGCAGAGTTATACATAATTTCTGAAACAAAACCATGTTACTAATCCAAAAGAATTTAGCATTTAAAATTTCAAACTACAACATGTCAAGAATTTTTAATCATCTAAACCAAAGAAAACAAAGATATTCTAGACCAGAAAACAAGTCTGATCTTTTTGGCCTGCAGGCATTCCTGCTGTAGTAATAATCAATGTAAAAGACATTCTGACAAAAGCGACTGTTCATTGTATGAGCCGGAACAGCTACGGCCAAACTCCAAAATCTGACAGGGTAAAAAACAATTAAAATCAGGGATTTTTAGACTTTTAGTCTTCAAACAAGGAGCCCCAAAAATCAAGCTGTGGTTCACACACCTTCCAAAGTGCTGAACTCAATCAAATAAACATCTAGAAATCTTGGGAGTACATTGAGGACTGCAAGTGTGATTAAAGAACGTTGTCATATTCCTTCTACGGTTGCCAAAGATCATCCTGAACTGTGGCAAGGACATCACACTGGAAAGCTTAATCTGCAAGAACCTGATCCTGCAAAAACCTAGAAACCATTTAACTTCAGACTGAAGCAGCTCCAGAGTGAAGCTCCATCCAGGACAATTCAGGTGCTGGAGTTAAGCAAAACAGACAAATCTTTGCAGGATCAGGGTCACTGGGTTAAATGTGAGTTTATGTGAATAGCTGGCACAAACCCTCCTCACTGTTTAAGTTCAACATAAATTGTCAGGACAGTGTTCCCTGGGATAAGTAGTACAAAGGCCTCCAGCTGGCCTTCTGCGTAGAGGTGAATTTTAAATAAGGTATTTAACAGACAGAAAGGGACTAAAACAGACATAGGCAAGACAAATAGAAGATGCTGCCTTCATTCTGTTTAGGCATATGTATTCTACTGTTCTAAAAATGTTTTATTTAAAACGTGAAATGTAAACACATTCTCATGTTTATACTATTACAAGGCAGTATAAAAGAGACCAAAAAATTTGCTGCTAAATCTTAGTATGAGAAATGTAGATCATTTCATGGCTGTGAAAAGAATAGTCCAGACAACGTGCCAGATTCAAATCTCAGTTATGCTGATATGAATGCAGCGTACATCAAGACTAGTAGAGTTTGTTATATGTTTACATCAATAACCTGAGAGAGAGATGCAGCCCTAAGTGATTTAGAGAAATGGTAACAGACTATAAACCTCTAGATAAACTATGAAAGGACTTTAATTTTGATTTTATATCAATATTAACTAGATGTTATATAGCACTGAAATCAGAATTCTTCACTGAAACATAAGCAGAAGGAAGATTAGTATTTTTTTCATAACAAATTATCTCCACTTTATAAACAAAAAACAAACAAATGAACAAACTCCCTGAAGTTTCTAGACAAAAGGGAATGGGACCCTTTAAACAGCATAATGGCATGTAAGAGAAGAAGGTTTTCTGTCCTTCTCACAAGAGGGCTAATCTGAGCATTAAGTACATGGAAACCAGTGCTTGCTGTTCTTTGACACTGTGACCAAGTGGTCAATGAAATAACAACCCAACTCTGAGCTGAATGTCCTAACACCTTAAAGATGCATTAATCTGGTGTGAACTTTGTTTTGCTTAATTACTTTATCGCAATACAACCAAATGCTGCTCCTGCCACGTTCATGCACATTTCCCTTCACCTATTTTGGTTTCTTACATACAGAATAGAAAGAAGATGGAAGAAAAGGAAGAAAATAAGACTAATTACACGTTGTGGGCGTAAATGAACTGGTTCTTGGAGCTCCTTGGGTAGTGGGAGGAGGTGGCATGGTTGGAGGCGTCAGCCTGGATTGTGTCTTCACATCCACAGGTGAGTCTGGCATTGTGGAATGCTTCTCAGTGCGATCTGCAACACACACCACAGGAACACACCGGTTTATTTCCCCGAGCACACCCCTTCTGACAAAAACTTAAAAGCTAATGCAAGAAGTGAGCCATTTCAGCATCTGCTGTGAAAGATTACACCTGATTATCTACTCCAGTGTGCTCTTCCCAAATTGCATCACCTAAACCTTACTTGAGAAGGTGCAACACAGATGGTAAGACCTCATTTGTAGCAGTGCTGCATTATCTTTTGTTTTTATTTCTAGCATGTGCAGATGCTACCTCCCAAGCACGCCTGGAGCTGCAATAATGCCACCTCCCTTCAAGGCCCTCATGTTAGCCAGGAGGAAAAAATAGACGAAGAGACAGGAAGATAATAAATCCCTTTATGATATCTCTTCCAGAACTAAAACCTGAAGTTCTTCAGTACAGGTGAGATATTGGGCGGAATATTAGTTGAAGCCAGCTCTCTTCATGTCTCTTCTTTGTATCACCTGCTGCCCTCTCCATTGCTTCTCTTTGTAATCTTTTGTTAAATACACACAGCTCCTGGATCACTTTACCACAGTGCCCCTGGATATTCATATATTCACCAGAAAAATAAACACAACATGCCAAAATGGTATGTCAATCATCTCATACACATACAATTATTTTCAAATAAGCATGTAAGTTTGCACCTTCACATATTAAGAACAACTTTTAATGTTCAAAACCTGCAAGATAAGCAGGAACATACCTCCCCAAGAAAACAAAACAAACATAAGGCAAAACCGGGAAGAAAACTTAACAGTTCTCTTGCAACTAAAGATCTAAAGACACAAACACATGATATAAAAGCTACAGAAGTGTACTTTTCTCCAACATATTTTTGAATGACACTACCTTCTTTTTTTTTTTTTTTAAAACCATCCAAGCCCTTATGTTTCATTTATTAAGAATGGGCAAAACACAGCAAAAATTACCAACTGAAGGGAAAATTAAGGCTTTCTCACTCATAACAGGGGTTTAACAAGCCATCTTGAAAAAAGATGAGTACAGTGAAGTTTAGCTTTTAATGGGCATAAGTCAAATTCTTCCATCCCTTCTTTGGGGAGTCGGGGCTATTTATCTATACACTGCCCTACACAAGTCTTCCTGAGCTCCACGAAACTATTTTGTAAGTGTTGCTGCTAATGGGCAAGCACATAAATCTGTGGTTTTAATTCAAGACATGTCACATTCTATAAATTCTGTCACTTCACCTTGTGACACAATTCCTTGTTTTGACTAACAACATACAAACTTCAATGAAAAAATTGTATCTGAAATTTGCTCTGAGAGACAGTAACAGAAATTAAATGCAATGCACACATTTAACAAAGAGCGGGTATGTTTAAAAGAGACTCAAAACACTTAATTATCAGAAAACTTAAATATGAGAAAGTTACCAAAAAAAAAAAAAAGTAAGGGGGGGAGAAAAAGAACCAAAACAGCCCCCACCCCCCCCCCCCAAAAAATGAACAACACATAACAGATACCAATCTTTATCTGCCTGAAACTGAAGAAACTGAGGAAGTAAGTAGTAAGTCCCAGAGGTGCAGCGTGTCAGGTACTGCAATTATAGAAGCCATCTTCAACCTTTGCTGAAATGCCTACAGGCAATGTTTCAGCTCTCGGGGAAAGGGAGTCATTTCACATAGAATTTAGAGACAAGTTTGGGGAAGATGAGCAGTGAAACACCCCCAGAATAGGATGAGGAGAATAGAGATACGATTTTCTAGGATCTGTAGTGTTGATCTAAGTTTAGTAAACCTCAGCTGTGGAGAGAAGAGTATCCACAATTATTACCTTAAATATCAAGGTTACTACAGGTATGATTTGCAAATCAAGCAACAGTAAATTATAACATGCTCAAAAACAAAAACAGGTTTCTAAACAAATTCTATAGGTATTTCCTTTCCATATCACTATACAAAAACAGTTAAATCTCTATCTTCAATAAGCCATTAATTTAATATGAAGAACTATGAAAACTTGTCTTGAAATGTTAATTGCTTCCTTAATAGCCAAATTCATCTTGCACTCACCTCAACCAACCTCAGCAACAAGGGAATAAATAGCTTTCAGCTCATGTTGCAACAGAGGGAAAGAGGCACAGCAGTGAGCCCAAGCCCTCCTAAATAAAGGCAAATATTTCTCCCATGCCAAGAAAGGAGAGAGAAAGGGAGGCTTGCCAGAGCTGGTGGGGAGATAACAGTGGGAACTGCTGGTCCATCTGGTTTTCATTCTGCTAACACTCACATTGAACTGTTAAGGAAGGCAGTCCAGGTACACAGATTTGAAGCATGTGGGAGCGCAGACACAGGCACAGAGGAGATGGAGGTGGGTGGAAGAAGGAGTGAGAGAAATCGAGCTCCTCTAACAGACTGCTGCTCGCAGCAAGCAGGCACAGCCTGTATCCTCCAATTCAGCTGGTGATAACTAAAAGCAATCCTGAGCTGTAACCAACCGCACGGCTCCTGCTCCCTCCCTTCCCTTCACTGCATTCTGAACCTCAGGTTTGATCAGAAATGCGCTCAGATCAGAGGCGGGGGGACTTTCCCAAAAGGCTGCCGATATTTTGCTACTTTAATTGAACACAGTAGTGGGAAATAGTGTGTTGGTTTTGCCCTCGAATTTCAGGTTGCCACTCTATCATGATCCAAATGGTTTTTACTACCTCCAAGGGTTTGCCACCCAGTTTGCAGACTGCTGAACTTATCCACAGACCCCTGTACTTCTCATTAAATCTAATAACATTAGGTTTGATTTTCCCAATTATCTTTCTTTGGACCTCTTGGGAGTAAACACAAACACCCTTTACATACCACTCACCTTTTCTTTACCCCTCTCTCTCCCTTGCAAAGCACTAAACCCTATTCTCCTACTGTATGATTGCAGGCATGCAGATTTCTCTTTGACTGTCTGTAAGTTCCCTAGGTCTGCCTGCTTTACGGAGATATTAAGGCTCCTTTCAAGCACACCTCAAAACATTTCTTACCAGAGTACAAGATTACTTAGTCAGAACAGAAATTCTCCATGGGGGCAGGGGAAAAGGGCTTTTAAAGAACTACACGCAAAACGCAAAGCTCTTCCACATGCTTGGAAGACACCATCACACCACCCAGGAGAACAGCCTTTACAACTCTCTATTCCACCCTCTTTAATAACAAAACCCCTGTGGGGGCCATTCTGCTCTTGCTGCTACTGTTTCCCTGTTCCTTACCTTTTCACACAGCTCCCTGAACTCTGAGGGACTGGGAGCACCTGTGTCCAGCAGCTCTGCCCCCACCACTGTGCCACCACCCCCAGCCCCAGAGAACCTCAGCAGTTGTAAGACACACATCACTCAGGGGATGAAGTGGCAATGGAGTACAAAGCAGAGCCACCACTGATAAAAGCCTTAACAGTTCTTGTGATCTGAACTCCCAAAGCTTTTGGTGTCTGACACACAGCCTGTAACTCCAGCTTCTACAAATCATTATTTATTTTTTAACTAATAAAAACAATAAACCTAACAACCAACGCTTTTTACTATAATGGTTGAAAAAAAATAGCCTGATGATATGAAAGCTAAAGACAAAATGGTATTTAAAGCATATTCACAAGCCAATTTCCTTCAAGATATGATATTTCACAAGGCTTTTTATGTATGGACATTCTTCATACAAACTCTCAGTGGATATTCTGCTGTTCATACATTCAGAGGTAATGAGGGCTTGGTAGGGGAAGAAAGAATCCCTCAAGAAGACAAACTCTAATTTTAACGTATCAAAACTTGCCTGGGTAAGATTTCACATACATTTGTTCCAGTTTTACAATACAGAAACATATACATTGAATTTTGCCTGAAATTTGGAAGAACTTTCACCATGTCTTAAAATTGCGCAATTTCTTGAATTCAAAAACATGTTTATGGTCTTGAGTCAAACCAAACTCCCCACTTGCAAAACTAGTTCTGACTATCTTTTTCTTCAGATGGACATTTCAAACAATATTCCTGAATTAGGAGGGACACACCAGAAAGTTTCATACAGGCAGCATCCCACAACACCACACATTTAAGAGCATAGCCTGTGTATACAGTGGGAGTAACTTTCAGGTGCAACAATTCCTTTCACTGAATCCCTTTAAACAATGACAGACCTGTGCTCCTTAGCCCAGATCAGATCAAATGGGACTGAAACCAGAGGTCCTCCAAACTGGAAGGAAAAGGAGACATCTGCAACTCATTCTGTAGTGTTCACTGCAATCAGTTCAGGATGGAGAAAGATGGTGAAATAATGGTCTATTCCTAATCCATACACACAACCCTCTGGAGCAGTGAGAGACTTAGAATAAATTCAGAAAACATGTTTCAAGTATGCAGAGATCTATTGCATTTGCTTTGGATTATATTTTTTTATTTAAAAACAAAACCAAGCAAAACATTTTAAATACACATTCTTGAATCTCCTTTACAGCATAGAGTGAAGAACTGTGATTTAACCACAGAAGTATTTAGCTTCATTTAAAATTAAAGAATGTTGTAAAACCAACTTTAAATTATGGTATTTCTTCTGTGTATTTCTTGGTTCATGGAACTATACTGCTCTTGTCATTCATTCAGTTTTTATGGTAGAGGTTATTTTTATCACTATATTTAGCCGTTTAGGTGCACACTGGTATTTACTGTAAGCACAGTCAGCTTCTGAACCAAACAAGGAAGAGACAAAACATGCTGGAGCTGGGGCAAAGAGAGATATGCCTGCATTCAAACTGATTTACTTTACTTCCTGTACCCTACAAGATTTAGTCCATTTTTAAAACAAGGCGGTCTTTCATAAATGGCAACATTTCAGCTCACATGGCACACTTCCAAGTCTAACGCATCAAGGAAAGCTGATGTATGGAACAAAATATGGAATATATAAATACTTTACTGATACCATTTCAATAGCCAATTCAATGTCAAGCATTTCTAGGAGTGGTATGTTTTCAATTTCCTTTTTTAAATGAAAAAAAATTGTGGTATAATACGCTGTGGCATTTATTTTACTTTTAGTTAGTGCAAACAGTTCCAGATGTACACTCAAGCATGAAAGATTCTTAAAAGATGCTTTATACTGATTGTACAGTACTTTCTACTTTGGTGCCAACATTTAAAAAATAAAAATAAAACTTGCTAAATTAAAAGAGTCCATTGTCTTGTTTCCTTTAAACTCACAAAAAGAGCAAGCCCCACATATGACACAAAGGATTAGAACCTGCCTCCACCACCCAAAGTTATAGGAATCGAGACCTAAATCTGGAGGATTTAATACTGGTGGTTTCTTAGATGAGTTGGACTAATTTTGATTATTTTGAGAGGGGTGGCAGGCAATTTTCAAGCTGTGGATAAGTTCAAGATGATAAACCTGAAGACAGACAATGACAAGTCCAACCCAAGAGGACAAATTCCATTCTTCCATCCATAATGCTATCATGATGCAGTCAGTAAGAACTTGTCCTCCTTCAGATGTGGCCAAGTTACACAGCATCATTAGTAATAGGCAGTATTTGTGGAGACCCACAACTTCTGACCCTCAAACCTGCTGCTACACTGAGCAGAACAATATTACAAGGTTGTAATTGTTGAAATTGGTTGAAAAGAACTCATTTGAGAATGCATGGTATAAGCCTGATATATCTGGTAAATCCTATCCACTCCATGCACTGAACCCCTGGAGAAACCTACAAGTCACACAATGCAGCCATAAAACATGACATTTAGACAGCACCATTGCAGACTCTCTCCCTGCCAAGCATGCCTGGGATTTGTTTGAGACTGGTATGGTCTTCATTCCATTCACCTCTTGGCCCTTTTGACTTCTCCTTGATGAATAAATAAGGACCTAAACCCAATGGATGTTTTTGTGCTATACACAATGATCTCAAACAGGCATAATACAGACATAACTATCTGTCTGCACCAGATCCAGTCACATTATTGACCTGGGAGGGAAACATCACTGTGTTTCCAGTTCCCCAGTAGATAACTTTTACTTCCCAGGTGATTTGCAGGAATGCAGTATCAGAAATCAGCTCAGACTCTGTCTTTTATCAGAGAACATTACCTCTGCAAGATTTATCCACCAGGAATCAGAATGTGTGTGAAGTGACTGATGGATAAGCACAGCGAAGTTTTCAGATGACGTAACATTTCACTGCTTCTTTAGCATGCTGGGTATGAAGCTCACATACTGAAGATGACCCTTTTGCAAGAGCAATATCACAATTTTGCTGCAGTCTTATCTTCATTCTCCTCTGCTCAGATAGTTGAACAATTCATATCACCAGCTATTCTTCAGAATAAATGAAAGCACACTCAATTTACCCATTTATGCTCATTTAATATGCAATAGCTAGAAGAAATTCTGTATCCTGGGAGTTCACTGGAGTTATCTGAGGCCAAGTTGTAAGAGTTTTCTTCAGCTGTGCTAAAAAAAGCCTTGAGCATAATAAAATCTCCTCTGTTTCCCAAAAGCTGAAAGGGATTTTTGTGCTACTGTCTCCTGGTTTTGGTAGAGCTTGTGGATGATGTAAAGCAGGTAAATAGCGAAAATGCTTTATGTCATGTTCTTTGTCCTCAATGGTACCTTGACTGGTCCTAACATCATCATGATGAAACACAAATGCAGAAGCATTCTCTTTGATTTCAGTTCTCTATGGTGAGAGGTTCTGACTGGCAAAAAAACCTTGGGTCCACACTCATGGCTTAGCAGCTGAAGGCCAGATAACTACACATATTATAAAATAAGCAGTGCATGAGTTCAATCTCAGAATTAAGACAAAAATGTTGTGGCTTTCTTTGCTTGGACATATTATTTTCTCCTGAAAGAAATAAACTTGTCTTACCATATAATTTCCTTTTTAAAGAGTCGGGGGGGGGAAGTAGAAAAATAAACTTTTCCCTCTCATTTAACAATCTGACATGTTTTGACAGTTTCAAAACTATCATAAATTCACTTTCAGTTATTTAATAAAAACTGACTCATGTCAGAATTGCACCTTTTTTTAAATGCCTCTTTTCTCCTTCACCCTTTCTGGCTTTGCAAATTTTACCATGTATAATTGCTTGAATGCAGAAATGCAGGGAAGAAGAATACATTCTAAATCTAGATCTGCTACCACCACAATGGTTTATGAAACTTAGCAAGAACAGACAAGCAAAATAATGGCCAAACTGTGGCAGCTGCCCTGAGTTTCCATAAGCCCCCAGAAAACAAAGTCTACAAGTTCCTTTGTCATGGCTGAATACATAACAGTTGGCCTGTAATGAAGCTGAAGACAATGTGGATTTCTTCTAAATATCCCACTAAACATCATGAAAATTCCTCTATGTATGAACTAATGCAGTTAATAAGCAAACAGTCCCATAATCAGTGTTGAAATACTATTTTCCTGTTTACATTGTTTCCTAGATGTTTTCTTTTTGTTGATAAGCTATCCGACTAAGAACTGTGTGTTTTGAGTGGTTCTCTTGTGTTTCATGTCACAGGAAGTATTACTGCTATTCCAAATCCAGCTCACTGAACACTGAGGCTCAAGTGAATTGACAAAGTGGCACTTTCTGCCTCTGGCATGAACAAATGAAGAACAGCCAGAGCAACTACTGGCCAAACTCGTGCCCCAGCCTCCCCGACAAGCTGCAGAGGTGACCACCTCTCTACATTAGCAGTCAATCCCTTTACTTGTGTAGAGGGAATCTCCAGCACGCTTTCAGGTGTGCTTCCTCAAAGGCTCCCTGGCCAGTAACTCACTTCCTTTCTGCACCATTGTCCCTGGAAGGCCTACCCTTGCCAGGATTACATGCTATTTGACAAACTACAGATGAAGGCAGACTGATATCTAAGAAACCCAAATGCCATCAGAATTCAGTTGGTATTGTTTGCATGCTTCAACCACACACAGCACACATCCTTCCCACCAGAAGTAAGAAGATACTCTCTCCCAGCATCAACTGAAATTTCATCACTTGGTCTCCAGAAACATATTTATGTTTTTAATCCAAAGTTTGTCCAGTCCTAAATTAAGAGTAAATCACAGAATCATAGAAAGGCTTGGGTTGGAAGGGGACCTTCAAGATCATCCTGTGCCAGCCCCCCTTCCACGGACAGGGACACCTTTCACTAAACTGGGTTGCTCAGAGCCTCATCCAACCTGGCCTTGAACACTTCCAGGGATGGGGTACCCACAGATTCTCTGGGCAACCTGTTCCAGTGCCTCACCATCCTCACAGTAAGGAACTTTTTTCCTAATAACCAGTCTAAACATATTATCGGTTTGAAACCACTGTTTGTTACACAAAGCTAGAAGTCTGAAGCAAAATAATGATAAACGTCTTTATTTTTAATGCACTTACAGCAAGTGTAATAGCTGTACTCATTTTAGAAAAGTTCTAAGAGAATACTGATACCGTATTTCATTAGAATTAGCTGGAACTGAAGTCTCCAATATAGACTACACTAAGTAATCTAAAGCAACTTATTTAAATTCAGGGAAACTTTAGGCAATAAATTCCTCTGCCAAAAAGCAAAAACATTACTACAGCTGTACTTTTAAGAGGCATTGCTTATATTTATATAACATGCCAGAAGTCCTTTAGGCTCAAAAATAATCAAATATGGGTGTAGGAGGTGATATTTTCCATGGTTATACATCTGAAAAGATGACACAGGGACTACCAAGAAGGTAATGGATATACTTTTGGCTTTGCTTGATTTTAAAATGTGGAATTTATCACGGACAAGTCAAGATCCTGTAAGACGCGGAGTGGTGGTGGCCAGCCTGGGACAGACTGCTGCCCACCTTGTGGACCAAGGTCCTAAACCCCTGCTCTACCAGACTGCACCATTTTACCCACCCAAAAACCCAACTCCTCCAAGTGATATTTCAAACAGTGAAAAGTCTGTAACATTAGACCAGATGTGCAGGTCTGGGGAGCAAGACCTTACCCATAATACTGAAAGCAGAGGCAGCCAAACTCCCTCTTCACCAAGTACCAGAACAGTCTGAGGAAGTCTGCTTATACCTGCTATTTTATACAGACAGCTAAATTAGCAGACTAAATGTCCCATATAATCACTAAAGAGTTAGAGTCTCTAATTTTTTAATCTCTGTGGCTGCTAAATCAGGCATAAACATCCCCATATAGATCTGGGTTCTTTGCCTCATGAGAACCAGACGCATTCAGACCGCTCTCGCAGGGTGGCTGCAGTACACAGCAATCGGTGGTCCTCAGTGACCAGGCATAGTAACTTCTTGACTTTTATTCAGCCACTCAAGACAGGTATTAATCCACCAACAAAAATATATAATGAAGCATATTTCCCCCATAAACCCTTGCTCAGGTGCTGGCACTGCTACTTACAGCCACTACCAGAAAGACAGAAGTGAAACTATAGGCTTTCCTCCATCTCAGCATTATACACTGACAATCTTCAATAGTGCAATTTATTATACTCATCAGTACTTCAGCATTTGTAGAAATACACACTTTGGAAGACCATCATTTCACATCATCAGATGATGCCATTAAAGACATCTTGTATTTACATGACTGACTGTCTAGACAGAGTGTGAGAAAATACTCATTATTAGTTACAAGTCAGCGCTTCCTCAGTGCTGCATGTCACACCAACTGTCTTTTATTTTGGGCACTGGATCACACCTGAATGCAGCAGTGGGGAGGTGAGAAGGAGGAAAGAGAGCCTCAAAAACTTCACAAGAAATAAGTATCTTCTTAGATGAGGCAATACTACTTATTGACAAATAAGCTCCCAAGCAAAGCAAATACTACCACCAGCAAATCTAAAACTATGGTTTGAATCATCTGGTCTAACATATCACATGCACTCTTAAAAGTGAATGTGAAATAGTATAAGCATATAAAGGAAGAGGGAAAGGAAGGAATTTGTATGTCGTTTAAGACTAACAAGTATAAAAAGTATAAAACCAGATTAAACCCCTTTTTGAAGCCAGAGAATTCACAAAAATTCATACTGGCACAGAAATCAGGAGATCTCACCCAGAAAGAGAGATGCTGGGTTAGCCTTGCAGGCAGACTCCAGCCCCAGAAACACTCAGAAATATGTGCTTAACTATAGACACTGAAAACAGCTGTAGGTAAAGTAATGAGACCACTCACGGGGTATACAATTACACACAATGTTTCTAGATCTTAAAGCATCACAGCAGTCTTAGTCTTGCACAATAAAGCTTAAAACTTCCTTCTTTTGAAGCATCTTCACAATGTTTTGAATTTTAAATATCAGAACCCAGCTGAAGCCTGAATTGAAAGACAAATCAGCAATTGTTACAGAAACCACAGAAAATATATGCAAATTTTTAAAACAATTTCAGGTATCATAGCATTGCCATGATTGATGACAGTTGTACAATACATACTTCATTTCAAGCACAGCAGATTCAAATTAAATGTTTTGGGATTTTTTTTTTTTTCCTCAACAAATATATTAAAAAGGTTTTTATATTTATAGAACATCATTTTCATCAAGCCACCTAAACCCCCTACTTCAACGCAGCAATATTGACCTTTGTGCATCAGTGCAGCTTCCATGGCTTTCTTCTGTACATGCATGAGTGTGTGTGCCTGTGTGTGTATGTGCACACACGCTTCTACACATATGTGACCAAGTTTTGCTTACTTGGTTTTGTGTATAAAAATACTTACTGTGATTTTTCTTTTATGATTCTTTTTTTAACATTCAGATTTAGAAAACAGTAAGAGGGAAAGATCCTTCAATTACTCTGAAGGGAGTGTTAAATGGAGGGGAAACTGCAGGGCGAGAAGTCAGACACGAAAGAGAAACCACTCAATGATACGAGTGCAACCGAAATATTGACAAGGCAAAGAAGTCTGATGCATTTAAACTCTGAACGTTCAACGTGGATGCGCTTAACCCTTTCTGATACGGTTACATTTCCTTGTACATGGAAAAAAAATATCTATGAAATGTAGATTTAACTCTCTCTGTGCTATGGAAACACCCTGTATTTGGCTTTGGGCCTGCTTGGGCATATACATTTTGTGTCCCTGAGAGATGGATTAACCAGAGAGGCCATTTTTATGGGAAAAGGAAGACTTCCCCAGCAGGATGGAAACCCTGCGGCGGGGCCGAGGGGGTCTCTGCCCGGACGCACGGCGGGAGCACCGGGAGCGTCCACGGGCGAGTGAGACCACTAGAGGGAGCCGGCATTGTGCCGTGCCATCGGGAAAGAACCCTGCGGACCCAATCCCCAAAAATGAATGGCAAGGTGCTCAGAAAGCCAAAGGGAGACGCTTTAAGAAAAGTTCTTTCCAATCTCTCCAGCCACGTGATATAAAGGAGAGCCTGTGGTACTCTGTGTGTGCGTGTACACGTCAGTATGAACTATTCTGTGCCCACAGTACCAACAGAATATTAAGTAGTTGTCTCTAAAATGCAGCTATAGTAATTTCTTTCTCAAAAGAGCAAATAGACAGCCCTGGTTGCAACAAAAGACTTTTTTCAGTGCCTCCTATTGTCACCTCTCACCCTAGTCAAACACAAGTTAGATGTTACACCCCCCCCCACCCCCAATTACACCTCCCCCTCACCTTCCCCTGCTTTGGGGATAGCTTTCTATGTGAAATATTCCAAAAGGAGAATTGCGGCAAGCAACACAATAGGCAATGTCATGCCTACAACTCACACTATATCTAGGCATAGAGACCTGGATTGTGCACACACAGCTATAGCCATGGGACAATGGCATGAACTTGAACATACCCCAACACAATTTAACACCATTTCTTTTTTGCACCAAAACACAGAGAACCAAACAAAACCTGGTATTTCCCTCACACCTATAATCAGTCAGAGAGATCAAATGGCAAGCAGGAAAGAAATAAAAGCTCACACAGATCTTTGCAAACATCCTTTTGGCACCACGTGTGTGTTAAGAAAGCCAAGTCCCAAGGATAGGTACAATTCAAAAGCATAGAGAGATAGTGACTGCACGGGCATCTCCTGTGAAAACATATTTCTTTATGGTCTTCTTGGAATAGAAGACTATACTTGTCTGCTAAGCTTTAAACTGCTTGGATATGAAGAAATGAAGAACTGCTGAACTGCAACAACTATCCATGGCAAACTCTGAAATTATGAAAGGAAAATTTAAAAATGAGGAAATAGGTATACCTGGATGAAATACTAAACAGTTAACAAGAACAACTGTCCCCAAATGAGTTCCTGGCCATTATCTTTTCCATAATTATTGCAAGTAGCTTCAGTAACTGTGCATACAAATGACCTATTAGAAACTTAACAGGTCATTTTCAAAGGTGATTATGAGCCCTGACTTACAGAGTTACTTGGGTTTGCACATAATTATGTACAGTGCCAACAATCTGCACAAAATTAAGATAAAATGTGTTTCCAAAACACCAAGCAGAAATAAACTTTCAGAAACTAAAAGAAGGCTTGAGGTGGTGAAAACTGATGAATCAGATGCAATCATCTTCATAAATTAAATGTTAAAAAATTTTTTGTGTGCTCTGGTGTCAGGAGAATGGAAAGGAAGCAGCAATCCTACATTGGAGCTCTTATAATGCCACATACTACAATAAATAATGATGAGTGTAACAGTGAAAAGTCTAAGGCTAGACTGGAAAGATAGAAGTCATAGTGGGTTATCAGAGTTATCAGGTTATCTGCTGTAGAACACAGTATGGACAGCAGAAACGTGTGAGTAGATTAAGATACCCCAATGAACTCCTTGAAACATCAAAAGGATGCTCTCCTTCTTGGCCCTGTTTCTTAATGGGTAACTGTGCTATTGCAACAAATGAACAAGCAATAGGTTTGGTTTAGAAAATATTAGAAAACTATTCAGAAGCACCATTTAAGGAGAGTAATAAAGAACAGGAGTATAGACATGCAGCCTCCTCAGTTGCTGAGGTTGTTAAGAAACAGCAGGAGACACAAAAACAGATTCTGGCACTCCCACTGTGAAAGGCTTGGGCAGGTTGTAAAGAAATTAACTGAGCAAAACCAGAATAGATTCACTTAAAATGTGCAGGGAAAAAAGGCAAGAGGAAGCATCCCAAGCTATATTAACCAGAGGAAACAAAAGACATTATCAGTTTTCATTCATATCAAATAAATAAGAAAACAAAACTATAAAAACACTTTGATCTTAACTGAAACTGAAGAAAGATATTGACAACTAACAAATATTGACCTAGCTTATGTTTAAATCTATCTCAACAATTGAGAAATAAATGGGCAAGGAGGGTACCAAACTTGGACAAACCCACGTGATTCTGGAAACATGTATGTGATTTCTTTACAGAAAGGAGTGAAATAGAAAATGGGACTCTGGTACTGCTTGTTCTTCTCTCACTTTCTCTTCTAGCACAAAAAGAGAGAAGAAGAGGTAAAACAAACACACTGAGATACTATTACATTGTTCAGCCAGGCCTGGGATCATGGCAGTCTCTCAACAGACCTTTCCTTTCCTCCAGAAACCCCAAACCCTTGCAAGAACAGGGACAAGAAGCTGTACAGACTCATTGGCTCTGCAGGGAACCAGCAGCCTTCTGCCTATTGCTCCCCTCTAATATTTAAAACAATCTTTGTCTTTTTTTTTTTTAAACCATCTCAAATGCACACTTTAAACACATGCTGTACATCATGTTATGTCATACTGGAACAAACAGCTCCTCAAAAGGCTGAACTTCCATTTGTGATTATCTAAAAGCTTTGTTTTCTTTTAAACTGTATATATTTTGTTGGACTGCATCTACTGGCAGCTAAATTCCCAAGCCTTCAACCTGCCATCTCAAAGAAGCAGATTCGAAAGAATCCAAGTCTGTCAGTCTGTAATGAAAGAAAAATTATAAATCTCTGTACCAAAAGCCAGCTGCTTCATTCTTAACTCTGATCCCCCCCTTTTCTTTTGCATTCTAGCTAGCATACAGCTGCAATAAATGTGGCTCTTCTCACAAGCCATGCAGATGTTAACAGTTCTGTAGGACATCAAGAAACATTTCAAGAATCTTGTAAGTGCTGACTAAACTTGCTTGAATAACCCACACTATCTCCTCCACATTCCTATTCAGTAACATTAGTCTTCCTGAATATATTAAGGGGAAAAAAATTACCATTTAAGCTAAGGCTTTAATATCTAGGTCTAAATGCACTATCAATAAACAAGGAATGTTCTTAAGCCATCAGACAACAGATATTCAGATAGTAAAGCAAAGGAAGTCAATTTATTCTTTGTCACGATGAGTAATGCATTTTTCGTTTCTTATTTATGCAACAGTAGTAAAATTAATGTCTAAAAATATATCTTTATAAAAGTCATGGCTGTATGTATTTGAAAGAATGGATCAGAACTAGAGCAAGATCTTTTCTTTTCTAGTAATCAAATGGATTAATACTAAATTAGAGCGAAGGAGTTCAAAGTGCTACCTAGTACATTTTTATTAAAGTTGTATTAGCATGACAGTCATATGCATTAAAGATTAAGCTAAAGCCTCAAACCACAGTCTGCAGCAGCAAGAGTCCAGCTGTGCAGGTAGAGGACTAGATACGAAATGCATTAATTAAGTGGGTTTGTACTAGAGATGCTGTTTTAATATTCTTCCCTGTTCAAGCAGTGTGCTGGGGTAGAGCTAATTTTCTTCTTAGCTAATTTTCTTCTTAATGTAGGGCTGTGTTTTGGATTTGTGTTGGGAACAGTGTAGGTAACGCAGGAATGTTTTAGCTATGGCTGAGTGGGGCTTACACAGAGTCAGGGCCTTTCTGCTTCTCACCCCTCCCAGCAGTGAGCAGGCTGGGGATGCACAAGGAGTTGGGGAGGGGACACAGCTGGGACAGCTGACCCCAACTGACCCAAGAGACATCCCACACCATGTGATGTCATGCTTAGCAATAAAACTGGGAGGAAGGTTGGCTGGGAGGCTGCTGCCTGGGGACTGGCTGGGTATCAGCCAGTTGGTGGTGAGCAATTTTATCAATTGACTTTCTTGGGTTTTATTTCTCTCTTTGCTATTTTACCTTTATTACAATTATCACTATTATTATTGCTATTATTATTATTAAAATTATTATTACTAATTTATTTCAGTTATTAAACTGTTCTTATCTCAACCCATGAATATTCTCCCTTTTACCCCTTCAATTCTCTTCCCCTCATCCTGCTGGTGGGGAGCAAGCAAGCAGCTGTGTGGGACTTGGTTGCCAGTTGGGATTAAACCACGACAAGCAGCAAGTTTAGTCTCCTTTTTGGGGTAGGACTTTCAAAACACGTGAAGCAGTTTAGAAGCTCAAGTCATCAACAAAGCCAGTAAGACTCACTCATGTATTACTCCAGACACTTGAAAATCCCACATCAAATACCCTACCCTGTGTGTAAACTTCACACTTTGAAAACCCACTGGAAGGAGGGCTGCAGAGCGATTCACAGCACTGAGCCGTAAAGAGATCACAATCTTTGACAAGTTCAGAAACAAAATGTGCAGTCAAGAGTGTCTATGGCAGAGTTTTGAGATTGTCTCCAGTCAAGTGTCAATCTCAGCAGAGTTTCAAAGAGGACAGGGTAGGGAGAAATAAAATGAACATATCAGTACATTTCCTGCAAGGAATCGATAAAAAGACCTCACTCCTACAAAGGCTTACATACCTGCTCCACTTCAGATACTTATCCTATTATGTAGCACACTTGAAGTGAAAATCAAGTCTTTGAAGACACAGGGCAAAAATAATTTACCATGAAATGTGGAATTTGGGGTATTGTTTGTTCTTTGATTTAGTAATACAGGAAATCTGAATATAAAGCAGAATTGCAATGTGCTATTTTCTAAATGCTTCATGACACTGCTTTTAGAGTAATTTCATCAAAATGTCATAAAAAGACATTTAAGCATTTTGAGATAAGCAAAAAGACAATAGACTACAACCTTAAAAAGAACTGAATGTAATATTAACAGAAGCTCTGTAATTAGCTAGTCCAAAAACCTCAAGCCGTCTTCAGGCTTCCCCAAACAAAACAAATTGGAAGGAGAGAGCAGGAAGAAAAGAACTAAAAAAAAGGAGAAAAATAAAGAGAGAGGAAAGAAAAGCCACATGAGCCAGAGTCCCTCATTGCTGTTATTTCTCCACAAGCGGAAATGCTCCGTTCAGTCATGGCTTAGGAGGCATAAACATCATTGAAATTCAAAAGCAGCTCTGAGAAAGAGGACGCCTCAATTGGTATGCAAGTGGTGTTTTCTCGCCCTGAATACATTATGAACTTGCAGCATGCTAATATGCCATGCTATCATAAGCACCAGATGGAACAGTAGGCAGTGTATGTCCCATCAAACCTCAGGAAGATGTATTAATGTTCCTGCTCTTTTTTTTCTTCCCCTCCCCTCCCCTTTCTTCCCCTCCCCTCCCCCTTCCCTACTACAACCCCTCAGCTGTGTCCCCAGACTGGCACATTTCGTACCATCAGTCACCTGCTCCCGAAGCACAGTTCTCCAGGGCTGCCTCATCTTCACCAGGTGGTGCCAAGCATCTTTTCAATCTTTTTTATCGCAGAAGGTAAAGGCCACAAGACGTGTCAGGCTGTGCTTACTGAAGGGTACCGAGTACAAAAGATAACATCATGAGATAAATGATAGATGAAGGAAGACTTTGGGTTTAAAGCTAGCACAATAGTTTTAAATTATGTATAAACAGCACAGCACAAATTTCCCCCTCAGTACTATTGATGAATGAAGAATTGGGAGACAGCAGCAAAGGGAAAGATTTTCCAAGTAATCAAATAAAACAGAGGAAACTGGATTAAAGATCTTTGAACTTAATTCCTTTTTTCACCACACTGGAAATCTTTTCAGAGAAGATGTACACAGTTCAACAGCCATTTATAGGGTAGGGGCAGGCTTTAATTTTAAATCAGAGTAAGAAAATGGCACACAGGCAAATTAGCTTACAGGATTTTTGATTTTTTCAAATATATATTATTCTAATGACATTCCTTGCCTTTTATGACTAACAAATTGCTTGAAGCTGTATGTATGATTCAAAAGACATCGAGAATTTTAATACTGCTTCGCATCATTTATTAATTCAGTCTCAAGCAGGTTTTGTATTACTGAAGAGAAATGTGAGCTAGTATTCCATATGAAAGTATGTGCATAGGCATACAAATTAAAGCACATATTTTCTGGTATCACCTGAACTTTTCTTATCTATTCACAGAAATAAACCTCCTGTTGAAATATATGGTTTGAAAGAAAATTATTTTCTTTTTCTTTACTGTGCTCTTCAGAATGCAAAATAAGGTCCTCAAGACTGAAAATTAAGAGCCTGTAAATTCAAAACACAAGAAAGAAAGACCAGAGATGGCGGAAGAAAAGCAAATCAGCTTTAGGCATTTGAAGTTTGAATGTTCAAGTATTTTTAAACAGGTTTGTTTTTCAGAGAGAAATCACATCAGTAAACATTTTGCCATTTTCTGATATTTTAGAAAACACCTGCTGTTTACAAACAGCTCTCACTATGCATGTAAATCTATTATTTTCCTAACGACATTAGCCTTCTCATAAATACAGTCTAATTCTACAAGATGCTGAGTATTCACAACTCACACAAACTTTTCTGGGGATTAACGTTGCTCAAAACCTTCTAAGAGCTAGACACAGAAGTTATCTGTTGCATGTATTAGATGTATTTTTCCAACTGTTAAAGGTCTGGTTGACAGGGATTTTCCCACCACACAGCCAATCCTAAGTAAAACAAAAAAATAATTACCTTCTTCTTTCAAAGAAAGCATGTTTAATAATAATAATAACAACAATAACAATAATAATAATGATGATAATAACTGTTATTCAGAAATAACAGGCATTATTCTACCATCTATTAAATCCAGAATGCAAAGATATCTTAAGGACTGAGTCAGAAATCAGACCAATTTTTTTCCTTTTTCTTTTCCTACTGAAAATTGGGGGACTTGTTTTGTTTCTTAATATATAGCCTTTAAGGGTAATTTGCTAAACCATGATTTGCAATGTGCAAATAAGTCTATTTAAGTCCATTATCCTGTGTTATAAAGTAATTTCTGACACCTTAACAGCACTCAATTTAATTACAACACACTGAAACAGTAGAGCTGACTCCCAAAGGAACCGGTTTGGATCAGAAGATGATGATATATGCTAGCTGCTGATCTGCTTTCAGCATCAGATCCACCATCAGCTGTTTTCAAGAACAATATCAGAACATCTGCATCATCATATTATTTTCTGGCAAAAAGCCCTCCAAAAGCCAGCAATTGCATGCAACAATGTGCACATATCCACACTTGCAAGCAGACATATTTAAAACCCAGCAGCTTTACTGTACTGACTAAAGGAGACAAAAAAAACCAAAACCAAAACAAACAAACAAAACCAACAACAACAACAACAACAAAAAACACCCCAAAGAAACCCTTTTGATTTTGATTCATTAAGCATCAATTTCTGCACCAGAATCCCCATTGGGTAATTCATCAGGGCATCTATTCTGTATCTAGTGTGGCAAAACAGCAAAAACAGTTACAGCCTCCTAAAAGAAAAACACTTGTGACAAAACTATTAAGCATTCCTGGTGATTAAGCAATAGACACTCATTATTTCAAGACTGTCTTGAACCAATGCCCCAGACAAAACCATGCAATCATATCTGCTGCTGTCAGAATGAAATCAAGGCATCATTTTCTGTATTCCTTCAAGAAAAAGCAAGTTACTCAGCAGCATCCACAAAGCTCTTTCTGAGAGAATATAGAAGTTATCTAAGGAAAGAGTATATAATTTCTCTTGTGGGTCTACAGAGAGATGCAGGTCGATACCTTAAATTTAGGTAGTATTTTTACCTTTGGAACTTTTACAGACTCTCAAGTGCAGTTTGAAGCAAAGCCTTTAAGGCAGCATAAATGAAAGGATTCTGTTTCTGCTGGTGTCTGAAGATTAAATACCATTACTTGCCTTCCTCAAAATGAAAGGAATTGGAAATTACTACTCTACCAATTGACATGTCACAGGAAGAAAACTAGCTGGTTAGCTGACAAGCAACCATGCAAATCAAACTCAAGATGTGGTTCTGTCTATGCAGAGAAGCCTGAAGAAGGCAAAGAAAGGCTGTAACACTGGATTTCTGGCAGAGAACTTGCTATACATGCTCTGTAGACTCTGCTTTCATACCAAGGTCTCAATCAAAGTATCATGCACAGATTCATCTCCTGTGCAGCAGACTCAAATAAATACAGAAACCCCAAATACGTGTTTGCTTTTACAACCAGAGAATAATGTAAAGAGGGCTGCAAGTAAATTAACAAAACAAGGTAAGCATTCTTCAAAATGCTTTAAAAATTTTACAGATAGTATTCTCAAAGAGGCCACCATCTCACTTCCCCATTTTCAAGGGGACAATGAAGTGCTCACATTGCCTAATAGGAATTCAGAAAAGAAAGATATACACTCCTTACTGCACAGATCCCCTTGAAAAATAGCAAAGGACTTTGCTTTTATTTCTGAAGATGCAATGCAGTCAAATGCTGATCTCAGTGTAAAATAATAAAATACTGATTTTAATGAAGTAATTTAAATTACTTCTAAGATCTAATGTGGATGAGATTGACAGGAGCTCTCTCTTTCAGGACCCTAAAGTTAGGCGATCCTACAGTGCCATGGAAGGATGAACTCTACCAATGCAGAACACCTGAATTCTAGAAACTTAGTTGTCTTCCTCCTGTCAGTGGAAAAATGAAAACTAAAAACACCAATCCCAAGAGGTAGTAAACTCTGTTGCAAACCAGTTTCCATGAAGGAAACTGATGACTTTCAAAGCTATTAAATGACGGTGCCATCTGACCTTGCTGGATATCTAATTACAGCCATTCTTTTACAAGCATTACAACAGTTGCTTTAATGAGCATCTTTCCGCTTTCTTTACTGTGTTAGAAGGTCCCTATGTTTCACTCAGGACTTCACTTTCAAAACTGATAGAAATCCCAATACGTTCTGAAAAAGAATGAGATTATTGCACATGCCTGTTTTTTAAAGACCATTTTTGTACATTGCAGTGTTTATAGTCTAAAATGTCCAAAATAATGTACCTAGTACAGTTCCAGGCAAAGAAAAGTAGAAACAGTAACACTGTCACAGAAAATGACCTCTTCTAAATTTCAGTTAGACAAACTTTCTCCTAAATAGAATACAAATAAGTGTGTGCAAATCTAGCAGATATAATTACACAATCAACAATTATGTGGTGAAATGGACTGGAAAAATAAAATTAAAACAATAAATGTTAATTTGTATTTGCTAACCCTGAAAGATGTGGCTGGTGCTCTGCAAGGCGCAAAATCCCTTAAAAAAAAGATTCTCTTAAAAATTCAAGAAATTATATGAGGAAGTTACATATAGGAAAGTCTATGTAGATGGCATTCATTTGAATTATAAAACAGCTACAATGAAAATTCAAGGCTATGTACACATGCTTATTGCTCTGGTTTAAAAGGGCCACCAGAATATATTTGGAATGCACAGTTTAGAAGCAAGAATCAAATTATGACTGCATTTTCCTATGTTGCGAGTGCACACATTTTCCAAACTGCAATCTTGTGGCAGGAAGAGTATTTGAGTCATGTGCGCTTCCATGACTCACAAAACACATATTAAGGAGAGAGCTGAAAAAAGGAAGGGGAAAGGCCCTGTATCCCTAACTGGGAGATTACTCCTTTAGCAGGATGTGGTTTCAAAACAGGAGGACAGTAAGACATTGAACCGAACATTGCTAGAGCAATCAGAGAGAAAGGGGGAATCTGCACTGGAGATACACAGGAAGGCTCCCAAGGTTTGGAGGATTATAAGCACATAAAGAAAATTCCAATAAAGCATAAGAGTACCAAGTTAAATTTTAGATATGCTTTCCAAATTACTTACAGAAGACAGAGTAGTGCCTTAAACCCCAGAAAAGCTGTATTGATAAGATAGAAAGGGCAATGGACTTTGAAAGGTAAAACATATTCCTTCTTCTTGAATTATTTCAAACTTCACTGCAGTTAATTATGCATACACAAATGCCACTTCCTCAAATCTCAGTTCATTATAGCAACCCCCCTTTTTTAAATGAAGAATGATATCAGTCTGACCCCACAGCAGATCTGCATGAATTTGCAGTATGCTTGAAGGGTTACCAATATATGTTTTTCTCCCTTAATCATCAGCTTCTCCTCCAGGAGGTGATCAACAACAATTCCTTTTACTCTTCTATTTCCACATTTTTTTTGGTCTTTGTCAGCTCAGTATTGTCAACATGCAAAAATACAGCAAAGCTTGTTACAGTCTGCTTCCAAAAGGATGTCCATAAGGAATGAGAACCATATGAGCAGTACTCTTAATAACTGTGTCCACTGCTGATGGTATTTCCTTTTGAACTTCAGAAAGATTTCCTGTCACCTTTGACTTACACTTTGTGCCTGTTTAAAAGCACAGTTAAGTTGCAGGCACAGCTCCAGAATATTTATCCACACTAGAACCTAAATAACTGGCTGGATAATTTTGATAAACTCAGACATGAGGGTCCTACCAGGTAATTTTTCCTCATGAGAATTTCACAAGATTACCAGATCCCAAGAGCAAGAAGAAGCAGAAATAAATCTACAGCTCATTACGCAACATAATGAAAAAGCTCAAGTAAGGCTTCAGCTTCATGCCATAAGAATTTCAGCAGGAGACTTTTAGAAGCTGGACCGGTTCAGTGGCTCTTCTGACACTACAGCTTTGAACCAGCTGCAGGAACATTACTAACAGGTGGTGTGCTGCAGCACAGGGACAAAACTAAGAGGTCTGTGAACCTTCAGTTGAGATGCCTCCTCCCAAATCCCAAGGTCCCCAGCAACTTGTTGTCTCAAGTTGTTCTGCAATTGAAGCTTGCAATGATGCTCTTTCTCCACACTCTGCCTATAACTTGCAGTAAAGAAGAAATTACTAGTAGAGAAAAATTAAAAATAAAACAATAAAAAAAACCAGCACAGAGAAATAAATTCAGCTCTGGTATATGGAAGCACAGCTCCATGAGCTGCAGAGGAAGGTGCAGCCCTTTCAACCAGCACTGAGCCTGAAAATTCTTCTCTTCTACCAGCACACAAAGTCCATTCAGAAAGCTACAGATCAAATAATAGTTTCAGACCAGATTCAGTGAATCACTTTGGGTGCCTGAAGCCCAACACTGCTGAAATTTCCCCTGAAACGCACCACAGAAGCCAGTACCATGGGCTGCTCTGCTCTCCTCTGCAGAGCACAGGGCTGAAGCACCTCAGATTGGGTATCCAGAATAGCTAACATCCAGCAGAACAAAGAGTCGCTATGCAAGCTGAAGTGACCTTAGGAGATGAGACAGTCTATGCCTTAAACAATGTGAAGTTTAGATCAAGTTGCCAAGGGTCTGTCCAATACAGGATCTTCAATAATGAAAATATCACTGCCTCTCTGAAAAAACAGTTTTAATGTCTGACCATCATTATGGTGAGGAATTTTTTTTCCTGGTATCTACTTGGGTTTTATCATGTCTATTACTCGTGCCTTTTGCCTCTCATCTTTATCACTATGCACCTCGAGAAGAATTTGGCTCCACTGATCTTTTCTACACCCTCCCATCAGGTAGTTGTAGACAGATCATGACAAAAAAGATTATATAATTATATTTAACTAGCAACTGCTTACAATTCACCAACAGGAAAAATCCTGCCTTTCAGGGGCTTCAGTAACTTGGAGACATGGAATCCACAGCATTACTCTCTCCTCCAGAAAAGTTGTCCATATCCTCACCTTCAGAAGATTGGCAAGTAGAACTGGTTTGCGTAAGACACAGCTAGGCGAGATGGAAGAGTAAGCTTTGAAACTTTTTTGCAAGTCTTTGCAGTGGAAGCCTCACTTTGGAAATGAAACACACAAATTCAAATCCTCCTTCTGGCTTGCTCAAGCTCATGTCTGGAACATATTCCCTTCACAGTGGGGAAAGCTACTGCCCATCAGCAGTTTATGGGAGTAATCTCCAACGCTCTTGTCCTACCCAAGAACTGAACAAGTAACATGTTAGGAGCGAACACGGCACAAAATCGACGGCAGCAAGGGGGAAGTGGCTCCTGAACTGGTCCTGCTCTTCATCTGGTGACTCTCATGTATATGAGGCAGAAAGAACAAATGTGTATCACAAAAATGCAACTTGGTGCAGAGATGGCTGAGCTCCTGGAGAGTTGAGCCAGTGAATATAGATAGAATATTACAACGTGGCAAGGACTTCACCAGCTTCACAGAGGAACTGCGTGAACATGGAGTTAGCATAGCAGGATATTGAAAGAAATAAGCCTTGCCAAGTTGGCCAATATGGCTAGACTGTGTCTGTGTGTAAGTGAAAATCCAAGCACTGCTGTGCCCTATGTTTTTCCCAATTTAATCTCTACTTGCCTCAGCATTGCTGGCTCTATGCTCCATTTTACACCAGACACATTTCTGGGAACAAAAAGTAAGCCTGCACTTGTGAAGAGCCCAACGTTTCTAAATATGCCCTGGGCTTCCTCTGAGATTACCTACCAGATCCAACTGTGTGAACAACTCAAGACACAGAAATGCTTCAACTCCAAAAAGACATTGGTGTGATCTCAGCACTGGGCTGCTTAACCCTATCAATACTGAGGGAGACCCTGCCATGCACAGATGCAGCTTGACATGCTCAGGAAACTTTAAAGCTGTAACAGTGATGCACCCGGGAATGAGAAGGGTTAGAGGCATGGCACTTTGGATTTGGAAGGCAGCTACTGCTTCAAGTGCACAAGTTGTTTTGTGACCTGGAAGCAAAATACCAGGCTTCAGCTGATTTTTTTGTAGTGTTATCCTTGATGTACACACTTGGAAGAAACAAGGATGAAGCAAACAAAGCAGAAAACTGGTACAGGTATGTGTACATGTCTTGAAAAGGATCAGGTATCATGTCCTCTGCTCTTACATGTATCAATTTCTCTGTTTGGACTTCAAACCAACATATCATATAATTTCATTTTATGCAAAATTCAAGTTGTCTTTTCAAATTATATATACATGGATCACTTTGATTTGCAAGCTATGACGATCATGCCTTAAATACGTGAGTGTGGAGTGCAAAATCTTCTAATCAAGATGTGATTGGTGCTAAACACCAAGGAAGTACCTGTTCTGAGAAACTGACTTGGTTGTTCTCTTGCTAAGGGTCTGAGTTTTAAAGCACTCAATCTTCTCAGGAAAAGAGTGTTTGGGATCCTGATGAAATATATATATATATATATATATATTCCTGCAGCACGATCTGCATTCCATGATGTGTTAGTTACTTTCCAAGCATGTGTAGCATGAAGCAGTTCACAGCCCCATGGGTTGAAAATAAGAACAATAATGTTATGCAGACTTTGGAATTTATTATTACCGTAAAAGACGAAGAAATTTTAATACTGTGAAAAGCAAGTCATCACATGTCGCCTCCCAACCCTACTATACATATCAGAAGAACCCAGTGACCCACAGTTCTCTTAGGGAAAGAGCTTTTCACTCATAGCTGAATCCTGAAGATAAAGTAATTATGTAGGATGATTGGAATAATGATGCAAAGTTAACACTCAGACTTAAGTATTTCCAGACACATTTTTCCTATTTGGCAGGAAACTTGTTTTGTAAGACACAGAGTCCTCCTAATATAACAGCATAGCAACTGCAGCTTAGAACAGAACAAGGCGGTTAATGGACTGTTAGGACACTTTTGCTGTGCAACAGCATTTAGATGCATGTATTTAAAAAACAGGTGGATAATCCAAATGTTCAGTTACTAGGACACTAACAGTTATGTCCACGGCAATTTTGTTTCTGTTCTTTAAACAAATCATCACTTGCAAGCACTAATGTTAAAAGCAGAAAGCCACTCTAGTACACAGTGGCTATAAATGCCAAATCAATTTTCAGCAGATAATAAAGTCCATGTTTTACAATCAGCAATACACTGTTTTACTACCCAAAATGTAAGCTAATAATATATAGCTCTGCTAAATGGAAAATGCAGATATGCTGTTAAGAAATGGGCTGGCTGTGAGATGATGGATCATTTCTGCCGGGACCTTCTTAAAGCTATGTGCAAATGTTTTGAAAATATCACATGATGTGGCCATGTGTTAAAAATTACAGCCAGTTAAGTTCTCTGCTAAGAAAAATATGTGGGCAATTTATGAAATGCACTCCAGGATGGAGATATCTTAAGTAAAACCAGATTTTGAAAACAAACCCATTTTTTTTGAAACATGAACTTAAAAAAAAAAATAGTTGCAGCCACATCTGGAGAGCAGAAGTAAAGAAAGGGTGGTCTGACCTAATACCAGGCCATCTTCTGAAAGAGCAGCATTATTTCTGGGCTACAATGACTGTGATCACTGATTGTCCTTTTAAGGAAACCATGCTGAATACTGCCATGGGCAATAATAAAGCATTTTGTAGGCCAACATCTGTTCTTTGAAAGTACTATAAAATGACTGATAGATTTGTAATGTTTCATAAATAAAGTCCGGAATAAACAGTACTAAAAAGAAAAAAAAAAGAACCCAACCACCACATTCACAGTAATCAGAGAAACTGGTGTACGGTATTAGATTTGAACACTGTTCCCCCAGGAACAATTATTTAGAGATAAACGCTTCCTAGAGTTCGCTACACAGAATGACAAAATGGTTAACTTGGTTACGGCAAGCTGCATGTTAACAGGATTATCTTTCTGGAGACTTTTCTCAGAGTTGCAGCAGTGCCTTCACAGAGGTCTGAATGGCTTTTACAGCGCTTCATTAGCCAGCCCCGCTGCTGTCGCTTTGCCCCAACAGGGGAGCGAGGAGGTGAGCGCCCAGCCACAATTATAACAGTACGAGCAATTCGTCTTTGAAGGGCAAATTTAGTTTGTGCAATTGTTATCACTGCACATAAACCAGAACCCGTCTTTATTAACTCATGTTCTTTCCCCAAAAGAAGGACTTCAGATGTCAGAATCACTAAAGGGATGGTTCTGAAATCAAGACTTCACACATACACAAAAGGCACTGACATAATATCAGATTACATAAAAATACACATCCTTTTAATCTCCTGTACATAATGTGCTTACTTTTAAAATACAAAATCTGCCCCAGATGGCTAATAATGCCCATTTGAAAAAACACAACACCACAATATTAAAGGGCTAAAATATGCTGTGAACAGATTGAGAGGCAGTTCATCCTAGAGGAGAGTAAAAAAGTGCAGATGGGTGTCAAAAATAGCCAAGTGTCAGATCTGTTCAAGTATCTCCATTCTGGCACATGCTCCCAGTCACAGCTGTTAGTGTATTCTCTGTATCCAAGTGCAAGGTTTTCTAACACTCAGAGCTGACATTAAAACACACTTCTTGCTTGCTACTGCTTTAAGAGAATGCAGCAAATAAAAGATTTATTTAACGGTAAAGCTTAACGAGTATTGATAAGGGTATACATACTTGAGTGTAGCACATGCCATTTTGATTAAAGATGCATGAAATTTTAGCCAGCAGGTAGATTAAGTAATTTAAATGCCAAAGGCTTAATAGGTTTTCAAAAACGTCCACTCTAGGCATTCCAACAGTTTGCCAATAGCCCCAAATAATGCACGCAAGGATCAAAACTGATAAGATTGTGTCATTTTAGTACACCTAAATATCCTGATAAAACACAGAAATAGTAAAACTGCAGCAGAAGATGAGTTTCATACAAATATTAGGGAAACATCAGTGGATTCAAATTATGCACAATGCATGGTTTTCCTAATTAATGAATTACCATGGTATTTCTAATGAAGACCACATTCCCAGGAATGCAATGCATGCAAATCAAATTTGATGTTTAAAGGGTTAAATTGACCTTTCATAGTCCTCAGTTGTTATCTATGCAAATTAATTTGCCCATATTTCAACCATATAAATCCTCTTAACCTTGTGCTTTGAGCAAACAGAGCCCACTTTCTTGTTACAATCACAGGATCAGCAAACATACCAGCAGTAGGGTATGACCGTATACAAAAATCCTAAAAGGAAAACATTCTTCCAACAACTGGCAATACCTACATGCAACTGTGGCTGCAGTAAACTGGCAGATACTGTTTCAAAACACCATCTGCGAGGTGTACAGACTCTCTGTGATCAAGCATAGCCTCTTCTGCCTGTCCTACCCAAATAATCCACAAGAACCAGCCAGCTGTAGGATCTCAAGCCCTGTGTTTTTTTTATCCAGAATACAGGCTGTTATAATCAGGCACATGGCTTTCTCCAGTCCTTACCAAAGGGGGAAAAAAACACAAACAAAACACACCAAATTCAATCTACTCGGTTGTGGTCAAGCATCTCACAAAACCCCTCAGACAAATCACCCCGCATAGAAGAGTTTTTATTGGCAGTAACACTTATCAATTAGACAAGTGATCGTAAGATCCAAGGGTAATATTTTCCTGAGGAAACCGACCTATTGTAACTCCCAGCTCCACAGCAATTCCTCTAATTCAGCAGATTTTTTTATTGTTTTATTTTGAATCAACATATTTTGGTGATTTGCCTGGTGACAGTGAAGGACTACGATTTAGGACAAGGCTGGAATAATCTGTTTTATAAATCTCCCTCACTTCTGCAACATAAACAGCTTTTCACAGAGATAATTTCAGCTGATGGGTAAACACTGTGAATGATCTCTGACGATCAAATGTTTGCAGATTCAAGGTGCAGCTGACAGTCGTGAAAGCCAGCCTGAAACTGTATTTCTCTTTGCTAAAATGATCCCCCGTGCAGAGCCCTGCACCCACAAAGCTGGTTACTTTCTGCTATTTCTACCCCTTTTCATTGAAACATCCAGTCCTGCTGTAAGTATCATCTCTAGCAGTTCACTTGCACAAATTCCCCTCCCCCCAGCACATACACAACAGAATTAGCATCCGCGATCGCTCCGTACCGGTATCAGCTTGCAAATCACCCTCTATATTAAAAGAGAAAAGAAAAAAAAGAGAGAGGGAAAATATACTATCAAAAAAACGATTAGCGTTTCCTCATTTAGAACCGAAAGAGCTGCAATAATTTCGACTCACCAGGCATCCTTGGATAAAATATACCACACTGTAAATGGCTCTCTCCTAAAAGCAAGCTTATTTAGGGCTCAGTGCCTCCTGTTCTGGAATGAACAGAGAGAAGCGAGGAGGGCCATCAGAACTGGCTGTGGCAGCGTAGCTGGAGGCAGGATGCTGGGCGTGTGCGTTTGCCAGGCAAAGACAGATGGAGAGCTGACACTCTGTATTGCACTTGGAGCAGAAATGTGAATGATGACAGGAGCACATGTGGCCTTGAACCCAGCCCTGTCTCTTCAGGCAGAACAATGACAGGGATGTGTGTGCAAATTATCACAACCCCGGCTCCCCTCAGCTGACTCCTTTTACTCTACCTTTCACACCAAGTTCCAGATGACCAAAGAATAGAAACTAAAATGCAGAGTGATAAGCCAAACACTGAATTATTCATTTTTTCTTTAAAAGTTAACCCTTTCCTCTGCTGACAACAATTAAAGAAAAAGCATTACTTAGAATCAGCTCTCCTCCAAATGTGGAAACGAATTCATTCTTTATTTTAACAGCCATAATTTTGCACTCCATAGGACGATGTTTGTTTATTTAGCCGGAAATTCAAAACGTGCACAAGAATATACAGGAGGAGCCCCCCCTCTTCCCACACTTATGTCATTATTATTCTCCTTTACTATGGGGAACGGAGTATCAAAATCACTGCCTCTCTCAGATCCACAGTAGTATGTGTAAAATAGAGCACACTTAGAAAGCAGACCACTTACATTTTACTATGGTGCTTTTAACCCCCTGGGATTCTTCCATTGATATGTTCCAAACATTTGCAGCTTACTCTCCTTTACCTTGCATAGTGATCCATGGGGGATGAAAACAAAATCTTCCCTGTAAAGCTTTTTCAAAAGCTAAACAATCATGTCCTCCCAATTTCTGATTTTGTGAACCCCTTCAATGTTTATCCTTCACATGAATAAGGTATGCCTGGCTAGGTTCAATTCACTCTTCCCTATTAAGCTTTAATGGACACCATGATACATAAAACTACAAGTCTTTGTTACAGTGCTTTATCTAAAGCTGGCTATTTTCTTCTCAGCAGTCCCTCTTTAGTCCTTTGTAAAACATCTTTGCCTCTTAGAAGAAACATACGCTTGACTCGCATGCCTTCTGTAGCACATACAGCTTTGCACCAAATTCCAGGCACAAGAAAAATAATCATCTTTTTTAAAACTCTCCTCACATTCAGCACTTGCAAAAGCTTCCTTTAGTAATGAGCATTTCTCCAGCAACTAGCACATAGGTCCTGGTTCTGGTTCTGACTTTGCCTTTGCATTATACATTCAAACCATTTACGGAAAGGCAGCAATTCTCAGTCAGATCTTCTCAGTGTAAGGTCTGTCCCTGTGTACTTATTTATGCACCCCCTGATTTTGCGTTATGCCATCTTCTGCCTCTATTACACAGAAACAACTCTGCTTCTAGGCCTTCCTCTTCCTTCCTCTAGATACCACAGAGCCTGATAAAGATCTGCTTAGGAAAAGGACACACATGCAAAATTAAGCAGAAAATAACAGTCCCTCCTTATGTCCGGACTGAACTCATGCTTACTTCTCAGTTAAAGAAAATGAATCACTTAATTTACTGATATTTCCGTAATACCTTTTTAACACAATCTAAGTGGCACCCTTAAGTTTCAATTAAAATGGGAGAGAAACTCCAAACACAGGACTAACAAATCCAAGACTATCAGGAAGAAAAGGAGCAGCTCCCCTGCCCCAATAAACAGCCCAGCACTAACAACCTAATGTGTCTGCTACTTGAGGTAGGTCTTTTCTTCATCTTCATCAGACATCTATCATAATGAAGGTCTCTATAATGGATATTAGAGTGTCAGAGAGCCCAAGAGAAACACCAAAACATGAAAACATTTTCATGACAGTCCACTTTCATGAAGGGGGAAAAGCAGAGGGGCAAAGGGAGACAAGCAAGGGAAACGGAGACAAGAGAAGTCTGTGCCAACAAGGCCTTTAAAGACTTTACTGTCCTTTGGGTTTTATTATTTGATGCACTACTTAAAACCAGTCAGGTAGTATTGCATTTGCTATGTTGTTTTTCTTTTGTAATGCTGTACTCTACATGAAAGGAAAAACATTTTCACAGTTGGAAATGCAACCTTTCATCAACATAGATGCAGCCTGAATCAGCTTCAGAGTAGAAAGTAACGTGTCAAAGGTATGAAGCATTTTAATAAAACCGAACAATATTCACTCTTAAAAGAAGGTCTTAATATCAGTACATTGTAAATCCACAGACCATGGCTCACGAAATTGAACTTCCATATGCTGTGTGATTATGCATCTTTTTTCTGTGTGTAAAAAGCCTTTTTAAGCTGTTATCTGACTACAGTAATTGCCACTTAAATTGATCCACGTCAACAAAACCTGGATCCCTGGAGATTCTCACCTAGAAGTCTGCTCATGGAAGGGGCTAACAGAATGCCTGTGCATCTGAGACTACTTCAGCATTTTCTCAAGCAGCCAGCTGCATGAATAGTTTTTCCCTCTCATTATTTAATACACTGAGGCAGGCAGCAACCCATTTGGCAGTCCTCCCTGAAGAAGTATCTGTGGATATTTATTTGCTTTCCCCACCCCCATTTTTAATGCAGTCACCTAAAGCTTGCCCCAAAAGTTTTTGCACCAGGTCTAAAATTTTAGCAGGCCAAGCAAAAGCAGACATTCTGTAAAATGGTTTTATTCTCCACCAAGAAAGGAAAGACAGTGGTTTTAACATAGAACAGTTCTCCTGCATCACAAGAGTCAGAGTACTACCAAAATGAAAGGGATACAAAAAGAGTGAAAAATCTACAGGACAATCTAGGGCCAGTTTCTTTATAGTGCACATTACATTACACCATCCTGGGTAGGCACCAGCTCCTTCTTTGATGATCGCTCAAAATGCTTTACAAAATCATTTTAAACCATCCTCTAGGAGTCCTTATTTTGAAAACGGGTAGAGAAAGCAAACCAGTCTCCATAGTCTTGTATTTGAAGGGGAAGAAAAAAAGATTTTTATGCAGAGGATGATACAAGGTAGCCAAGACATGGATCTGATGGAAAAGGGAAATTCCTAATGACCATCATTTAAAAGTACAGAGATTGCCTTTTGTGCAAACCCAGCTTAATAACAGGGATTGGAAGTCCACTGAAACACATCTGTAGTTAATGAAAGCTCTCTATTAACAGTGAACGAAGAATTTAACTCAAAGCTTTTCTGTAGGACTTCTCAACTTCCCGCTCTACTTATAGCAGACTGTTGTGATACATTGTGACTTCACACAGTGGGTATTAAGTGAGTTAATTCAAAGGAGCTGAAACCTCATTGATCCTAATTGAAAGCAATACACCCAACCAAATAGTTTTCTACCCCATCTGCTCTGGCCTGCCACCAGCTATTCAATACAAGAGAATTAATAGTTTCAGATATTCTAACAGACCCAATAAAAGCACTCATTTAAGCAGGACTGCATTAACAAAGTGAAAAACCAAGGGCAAAATGGGTTCAAATGGAGCATTTTACTCCTAGTTGGCTTTAACAAAGCTGAATAATGCTTATTCTGACTTTTTATGTGCAAGACTTGATAAACTGAATGAGAAGGCACTCAATGATCAGTCAACGAGCATTGATGAATGGTCATTAGGACCCCCCCAATCTCAGGGAAGGCCATTCCACAAAGTGGCACACCAGCTTGAAAGGGCGGACTCACTAATGTCCAGATTTCCCCGCTTGCTTGTTCCACTTTCACTTTCAGACCACTGGCCACCAAATGAGGCTGACATATTGGAAAATAATCTTTTATGGGCGAGTGGTAAATAAAAATGGAGGCATTAGCTGGGCTTTCAAATTCAAATCTACTAGTTTTGTCAGCCCCAAAACGTTTTGATTTTCCACCCAGCTGGAAGCTATTAGTGTTTTCTTAAGGCATCCCACTGACAGGGCAAACCCACCTAATGTGTGAGCTGTGGAGCTGATGCAGGGGACAGGGGACAACCACTTCTGGATGCTTTCTTAACTTCATTCAGTTGACTGTCCAGCCAAAGTACAGTAAAGGCAACACCTTCAGGAGAAGCTCACTAACTTCTTGCTGCCCAAGTATCTCCAATTGCCTGGTGCAATGGCAACCCACCTGGGCCTGCACCCTCAGTGCAACTTTTTTCATGACACTGTACCTTAGCTTCCCTGGGTTTTACTGCACTACCACAAAAGGCTCAAGCTATCCAAGAAGCTATCTTCTCTATAAACTTCTAATTCCTTGCTTGGAAATGGAATTTAAATATTCCAATAAGATATCTGCTTATCTGTTAACAGCAGCTCTTTATGCATGAAACACAAAACATTTGCCAGATAACACTAAACATTTCCCTTAGCATTTCCTTATTGGCAAGGCTTTCTGGACTTCTGAAAAAAAGACAAATGAGACATTGAAAACATACACCGCTCTGTGAAACATAGACTAATTGAGATACCTACACAAATACTGAGCAGTTGAAAGAGTCACCAAGGTGCGAAGAAAATATTCTTGGTTGTCTAAGACAAACTGTTTATTATGTTACCTCAAGTACTGGATTAAATTCATTGGAATTGAGAAAGCATTCATGTCTTTCCAGTTAAGAAAACTTGTAAGTTATAGCAATATTTCAACAATACTCCGAAGAGTATTTTAAATCATCTGTTAAGAAAAGGCAGCCTTGATAGAGGATTAGACTTAACAGCCTAGACTGCCTACTGCTTTTTGATTTTAAAAAAACCCAAAAAATTAATTCTTGTTGAACATTTAGAAATTCCAGTGACATTTCAGGTGCATTTCAGGTTTTAAAGTAATGAAAATACACATTAAGACCTAGCTTCAAAGAACAGTTCCACAAAAAATTAAATGACTCAGAATGGGAGGGACAACATTCAGGCCCTAACAACTGCATGCTCTTTTAGTCTCTATATACGTTTTAGTAAGAATATTCACATGGACAAACTCACATATAAGTGTACCTGTCTTGGTGTCTATTTCTTTCACTAGGTCTAGGCTAAACAAGTTTTGCCTCACGTTTTTATTAAAAACTGTATTTTCCATAATGTGGGTAAAGTAAATTAGAATTGACTGCTAATTTCTATCATCATTTGACTTCAAAGAAAATTACCACACCATCTGTGCGTAGACACCACTCAAGCACTTTAGAAAATTTGATATTGATTTGAAAATATTTCTGAAAGAAAATACCAATGATGCTGTCTCACTGACAGAAAGAGAACACATTTAGTGTGACCTGGAGAAGCCTGGAAGAGAATATCTGCTCCTGCTGAACTATGGCCGTATTTTAAGATACAAAAAGGAGAAGGGGGGAGGGGAGAAGACGGGAAGAAAAAAATGGTTTCAAGCTATCAGTTGCTTTTTGACTTGAAGCTCAGGGTGTTTGTTCATTTAACATGGGTAGGGAAACTCCTCCTGCTGTAGTATATTAACCCAAGTTTTGACCTCTAATCGATGTCTTTTCAATGTATAGGACCTTCATAATAAAGATAATGTAGAGCATATTTGTGTGAAAGCGTATCTACCACTAGCCATAAATTTGAGCCTTGCATTTTTCTCTGTAACATATCAATATTTGTGACACTAACTAAACATATTTTATTCATTTGACAAGGATTGTTACATTATATTGAAAACTTTTGTTTCAATGTCACCACCTCCCTGTTTTGACTGATGGCGAGTTAGTTTTGTTAAAATGCACGGGGTGATAGCGTATGCTCCAGTGAACTTTCCCTCCTCTCAGCACCAGAGACAAAAACCTGCAGCTCTGCTCTGTGCTGGCAGCCATCTGGCCAGCTTTCTCTCAATGCCTGCCCCACACCACACTGCAGGCAAAATTTCAGTGCTCTAGAGCTCTGTGGAGCTATTCATGACATACCAATTTCACATTTTCTGCTTGTATGCTTGCAACAATAAATGCTAATGAGGACTATGAATGACATTTTTAAAGACAATAAAAAGGTCTCCAAATCCCTTGCATATGGAGACACTATTTTCTAAACTTCACCTTCTGTTAGGGAGCCATTACACTCTAAAGGAAAAAAATAACCTAAGGAGAACAATGAGATGATCAAAGCATAACCGAGTCCTTAAGAATTCCAAAGAAAACAATGTTTGCAAAGCTAGCTTAATGACAGACAGATTTTATGCTGATGTACAGCACTAACACTTAAGCATTGTAACTCTCTTTTTCGATAACACTGCTACTTCTCATAGAGGGGTTCAGAACTGTGGGGGCGGGGGAGGGGGAAGTCATATCAAATCCTCCCTTTCACTGATCACATATAAATCTACAAGCCACAGACTTGGACTTAGCAATTACTAATCTCTAGATGAGTCCAAGAATACTCGAAATAAGCCCCAGAATAAACTGTAATTACTAATGGATTTGGAATGCTATGCTTTCATAGAGATCTCTGTGCTGACAAAGTGTGGCCAAGACAAATATCAAATGATATTTTCTTTCCCCAAATCTGCCTATTGCAATGCTATTGCTACGAGAAAGAAACGAGAAAAGAGGAAAAAAAAAAAGAAAAAGAGAGAGAGAAAGACGAGAAGAGAAGAGAAGAGAAGAGAAGAGAAGAGAAGAGAAGAGAAGAGAAGAGAAGAGAAGAGAAGAGAAGAGAAGAGAAGAGAAAAGAAAAGAAAAGAAAAGAAAAGAAAAGAAAAGAAAAGAAAAGAAAAGAAAAGAAAAGAAAAGAAAAGAAAAGAAAAGAAAAGAAAAGAAAGAGAGAAAAGAAAAGAAAAGAAAAGAAAAGAAAAGAAAAGAAAAGAAAAGAAAAGAAAAGAAAAGAAAAGAAAAGAAAAGAAAAGAAAAGAAAAGAAAAGAAAAGAAAAGAAAAGAAAAGAGAAAAGAAAAGAAAAGAAAAGAAGTCGCTTTTACTCTGGGAAATATCTTTTATATTAAAGACGTCCCCTTATTAGGAAGATTAAAAACACTTCCAGGAAAATCCACCAGGTGGAGCAAATACACAGCAATACAAAACATTTATTTATGCTCGTACTGCCATTTTCAACAGGGGGGAAATGGTTTATATGCAAATATTCTTACCTATTGACCTCTCTTCTTCACCCTTTTGTCATATATTGATCAATATGTATTTATTTACTACATTTATAATGGTACAAAAACTTCATTCAAAGGGGCCTTCACACAAAGCTATTGTTCCTGATGAGCTCAACATGAATTTGCAAACCACAACAGTCATCAGAAATATAAGGGAAATTAAAGAATAGTATTAGTCAATATATATTAAAAAAAAAAAAAACCTTTTTCGCAACAATCTAAGTATAAGGTTGTGCTTATAAAACACACTGACAAGTATTCAGAAAATAAAGCTTAGTCTTACATCAGTTAGCAAAATCTTTGCACTGGCCTCCACTGTCATGGGCTGGAAACATGGCCATTCTGCATGTCTGGTTATGTTTTTGTACACACAGTAGTGCCTGTAATATCACAGCAGTGCCATTGTACAGAATGTTGGTGTTTACTATTAATGCTTTATTTTAGTATGACATCTGTCAACTACTGAGTAATTTCAAGAGGGCAAGTGAATGAGGACTGTAAATAAATATTTCAGCATATCTAGGACAGCTAAGCATTATTTCCCTATTTAAATTATTTGCTTTCCAGAGCCAGGTGAGAAAGTCACCTTATCATCAAGTATTTTCACTTTCCCTGATTAATTAGGAGGTCTAATGGAACAAAGGCACGGGGCCACATTTTTATATGAAGAGAACTAAGTCCTAACCGAACAGTGGTTCTTTTATGGATGAGTTTTCTCACAGTTATAATAGGACAACCCACTGGCAGACCCTGTAATTGCTAAAATGCCAAGCAGTATTACCAAATGAACTGATCTAATGCAGTTCAGCATCTGGAAACACAGCAGAATCAGTACACAGACTCATTCAACCCTTGATGATAGAAAAGCATTATCATTTGTAAGTGACAAAAGGAAGGTGGCTGATTTTAGTAGAATCTTTTTCTTTCCATTGTTTCCATTGTTTCCTGTTACACCTTCCATCACATTTTTCTCTCATTTTTCCAAACAGTGCCCTCTGTTTTCTCTCTGCCATCACATCCACTCCTAAATTCAATACTCTGGGGCCAGCCACCTTCTCACTCTGCTACATATCTCTCTTCTCCAACTCACTACATGACCTGTCTTTGCTTCAGCTGCCTTGGACATTTATTCTCTCCCACCTCCACTAACCTTGACAGCTAAAAGAAGTTCCAGAATTTCAAGCTGTGAGTACTACGATAAAATATTATCCACAATTAGCACATAAATTGAGTAGCAACAACCAGCACTCTGAGGGAAAAACACTGTGCCAGCTAGGTTTCCACTACAAAACTAAGCCAGAATGGGATACACTTGAAGTGCTATTGAAGGAGCACATCAAGCTCCCTGGAAGCACAATGTGTTGACCTAATCTCTGTGCTTCTAGTCTGACCCAGATGAATCTCATCATAGCTGAGGGAAATTAAAATACAAAATCTTTGTTTCTTTAGGAACTGGGAGGAGCCTTGAGGAACACAAGCCTCTAAATATAACTTCACTTTATCTAAGTACTCCACAAGGTGCTTTGCTGTAGCCATTCAGAAGAGAAGCAGAAAAATGCAAAGGTGATTATGAAGTGGAATTTCATACCAAGAGCAAATTACACCACTTTACACTAGGAGAGTATCTGCAAAGAGCAGCAGTAAATGTCTGGGCACAATGCAAGGTGCCAGTTTTAATAAAGCCCAAACTATCTTGGGAACTATTATCCATAAGAAATTTCCTTAAGCAAGATTGTCACAGCAGAGGCTTGTGGAAATGGCCAAGATAACTATTTTTTTAAAGAGAATGATGATTTAAAACCATTATCACCAAGGAATTTTTGAGTGGCAACCATGGTGTAAAGGCTATCATTTGTTATCATTTTCAAAGAGGCTCTAGACACGCAATGGGTAGGCGGAAAGACAATGTGGTGGTTGTTGTCACCACACATCCATGGAGAACTTTTCATTTAATGGACTGCGGGTTGAGGTGGGCAATGGTTGGCTAGAGGTCATGGACAGTTCATTGGATTATGAACTCTGCAAAAAAAAAAAAATAAAGGCAATTAAAACACTGGAAAAGAGTGACACAACTTACATGACTTGTAAAGGTTTAACTAACAGACAGCGCTTTCATAGAGACACATAATTTCCTTTATATGTACAAACCCTATAGGAACATGGGACTGACCACAATGCGTAAACCATTTTTTTTTCATCCTACAGATACAAGCAATGCTTATTTAAATTATGGCTTCTTTACAATATGACAGGACAGCTATTTAAAACTGCCTGTCTAAGTAATCCACTTTTACTTAAAGGCACCTTTACAACAGAGTAACCTAGGGAGTCTGCATGGAAGAAAACGGCCTGATTCTAAAGGTGAAGGATTATTGTACATATTTAAGAGTTCATTAGATCACAATTATCAATCTGATAACACTGTAACAGCTCTTTTGTTGCACCATCCCCTGAAAATCCTTTTCAGATGGGGGATTAGTAGCACAATGGATGACAATGACTTTTGGTCTGCCTGCTCTGTAGCTGACTCCTGTGACTGCATACATGCACTCAAGGCCACCTCTCTTACTCAAGGGTCCCCAGAATCCTCACCTGGCAATGTCTGGATGCAAGAAGAAAAGTATGCCCTTAAATCTGTATTACAAATTCCCAATGGAATATTAGCAGGGAAAATCTAAGGTACTGCTCAAAAGATTTCAATCTCACCAATGAAGTACCCAAAATCCCTAGCACATGAATATGTTTGCTGAGCCTGTGGGCATAACTCTACAGACTGGACCAAAAGCCTTCAGCATGAAAGGAAATGAAACTTTAGTTAATTTTCACCTCTCCTTCTCTACTTCTGCAACCACAAATATCTTTCTTGGACCAGCTTCTGCCCACAACAATAAAAGCAATAGTCACATGTTACACACTCAGTTTTGCTGGAAGGCCTTATTAATTATGTTCCCTCCCTTTACTACTTGTACCCAGTGATTTTAAGTTCTACCAGTACAACTATTAACACCACTATGTTATAAACTCAAGTATTGAAATTGTACGTACAAATAACTGTAATGTTCTTCACTTACCATTTAAACAAGAAGTCATACTTTAATTCTTCACACATACATATAAAAAAACCCAAAGCAAAACAAAACCAAAAACAAACTAACAAAGCAAAACCAGACAAAAACACCCCAAACCAAAACCAACCAAACAAAAACCGAAACAACCAAACAACTATTCAAGGCCTTTGCCTATGTAAATATACAGTGTCTTTCAGCTGTAAGCATGAGCTTTACATCCCAAAGAACATTTTCCATCTATGAACCCAAACCTGAACTCTGCCTGTGACCTCAACAAACAGCAGCTACGAGGAGCAAGGACTATAACTGACCCTATCCCAACACTTTAAAATGGAACACCAGACTGACATCTAATAAAATCACATGAATAATGAGAATGGAAGCATTGATAGCTGCTACTACTGTTTTAATGGGCCAGAAACAAACACTAGCTTGGTTTAAATCCAGGGGAGAAAGAAAAATAATGCTGCCAACCATGCTTAAAATCACAAATTTAATATGCCAAGCATGATGATTATATAAATGATAACAACGAAAAAAAATGCCATTTTCAAAAGTTTAACTGGTGCATAGAACAAAATCCACCTCAAATAATTTGCTCCTCAGAAGATTTGGTTTCTGAAAATAAGAGGTCAAGCAAGAGAAGAAAGAATCAAATAACAGAAAAAAGACGTGAATTCAGAAGCAAAAGGGTTAATGTTTTGTTTCAGTCAGTGTTCTACCAATGCCAGAATTACGAGGGAAAGACTAAAAAGAGCCAATTTTTTTCTTTATTATTATTATTCTTTAGGAGAAAAAAAAAAAAAATCATGCCTATCTGTCACAGGGTTGTCCGGGCTGGAAGAACCGGCAGGAACCTCAAATTCCTGACCAAACCCTCTTCCACACAATGCCTCCTGAATGGAAGGAACCGAGGCCCGGCAGAGATAGCCCCCTGTCAGGAACCAGTCCTGACGTTTGCGGACAGACGGGGCTGGCCTCGCAGGATGTCAGAGCAGCAAACTGCTGTTCGAGATACTGGGTTTTCACACACTCCCAGCCTGGATGTTTTGCTCTTCAGGTAATTAAACAAGGAAACGGGGCTGATGTGTACGAGTCTGACCCCTGTGCCGCGGCTCCGCGGTTCTGCACATCAACTTCCGCACCAGCCGCCCCAAGCATCAGCAGAGCCTTCTACTGCTGCTCCTGCCTCTCCCGACACCAGGCTCTGAAACAAATCCTCCTGCAAATATCTGCTGCTATTCCCTCCCGCCCCCACCCCCAGTTTACCAAGGGCTGAATTATCTGCTCTGTTCCACACACCTTGCTGCTTTCTCATAAAAAGAAGGGAAAAATGAAAGAAATGGGTGCTTGGGTGTAGCTGTTCTTCAGCCAGCCATTCAAAATATTAAATGTATTGGGGGGAGGGGATGAACAGACAGAAAGATGAGGCATGGGATTCCCAAATTAATGTCTAGTTTAAGGTCATTACTCAAAATCAAAAAGATCCTGAAACATATTGCCAATTTGTCCAGCCAACAGCCAGACATGCACTTATTTAGAAATAAAATTATTCTGATTTAAGCATTATTGAAGAGTCTTTGTCTTACAAGAGGACATAAATCATAGACCTAGGCATTAGAAAAAGAGACCAGTGTTTTCTCTCTATTTTTCCCCAAATGTCAGACATTGGGAAGGGCAGGTGTTACTACCTATACTTGGTAGAAAACCCTACACAGGGCTGCTCTGTGACTGACCTAGTTTCTACGCTCTTTAAAGGCTATTTAAACAAAAATTATTTTTAAAAAAGGTAACACATTCCTACTTCTTTCTGAAAAATCCACAGAATAGAATATTGGCTGAAAAGAGAAGAGCCCAGAAGAAAAAGGAGTACAAAAGCATGCCTGCTTGTCTGTGTTCAACACAAAGAACATTAAATGAAAACAACTGGCACGCTGCCAAATTCCTATACAGGCAAAGAGATTCAAATAAATTGATTTCACGCATCACACTGACCTGGGATCAGTGAGCAGTGGTACAATACACTTGCTGCTCCATGTGGGGCAAAGCCCATTAACGTTATCAGAGACACATTACATTCAGGGGGACTGGGGAGGGGGGGCACAGACAAGGAACCCAAGCTCTGCAAATTCAGGGAAAAAGAAACCACTTTGGAAAAGGAACTTGAACTGGAGTGTTTGGTTTCAGTTTACTAATAAATATATCATATTGCAAGAGCTTGTCCTCTGCTCACCTCAAATGTTTCAAAGATCATATTTTCAAATTAAAATAAATACTAATGTCACACACACACACACTCCCCTTACATTCTACTTTTAACACAGTTGTTCTCAAACTCACTTATTCTCTGTAAATTTCCTCCCTTCCCCATCCGCTAGCATTTTATATAGATTACGGGTTATTTTCTTTGTACTTCAAAAGCTGGATTGCTGCCCAGGATACTCTTACTGGAACAGAAAGCAAGCTGGAGAAATCGGCCACTACTCTCAACTGGCCCAAATCAACCTGACCTAGAGAGAAAAATGCCTTATTTGCAAGGTAGCAATGAGCAGGGCACCAGTTCCCTTTGTAGAGTCACCTATAGATGCTCCCACATATCAGGGAGCTGTCTCCACGCCAGTATTTTGAATTTCACTTTCTTACAACATGTGAAGTAACCCATGTTTGCCGTGGAGTCCCTCCTTGTCATCCCAGCTTTGTTTTTCATTAAGCTCTCTCACACTCCAATCAAGAGGAATGCCAGCAAGCCACAGGTGTGTGCCACATGAACAGATGAAATTCTGATTGGAAGGACAATTCACTGTCTATAATACACTTGTACCCTTTTGCATTTGTGGTATGTTAGAAGGGGACTTTATTATTATCACTGTACTCCTTAAGATACATGGTAAGCAAACAATTGTTTTGAAGATAAAAAAGGAAACCAAGAGAAGATGACTTTGCAACAGCAAAACAAAGATGAGGATGCTTGAAAGGGGGGTCACATCAGCAGAGGTAGTCATTGCTACAAGAGGCCATTGCTTCAAGGGGGCAAGAGACTCAAAACACCTTTTTTTTTGCATTTTATTCCATTTAGGTTTCAAATAGCAAGTCAAATCTTGGGCACAGCAAAGTCTAGATTTAGTTAAGCTCAAACAGTGTTGGTTTCATCTCTAACTACTCACTGAAATATAAAAATAAAAAAAAAAAAAATTTGGAGCTTCTTGGCCATTTAAGACTAAAATTTTGGAGCATGTCACAAACAAACACATCCAGATGTAGATATCTTACCCAGTCACTTCAATTCAAGTAAATGTCAAAATGGGAATGGCCAAAGATCTCAGAACTGTTAACCACAACTGATCACTCTGTAAGAGCTACAAAGCAGTTTTGAATTCTTCATTACCAAGGTGAAAACTATACAATATCACTAACTCTGTAAGACGTGTCATAGACAGGTGGGTTTATTTAGTTTATAAGGTTACAACAGATGGAACTGCACAGGGAATGGAATCACACAGTATACAGCAACTTCACCACAACAGGGGTGTGCCTGCACCCAGGTGATACAGTGAGCATGACCTGCACAACAGTGAACAAGAGGGATAAGGTGCTGTTCCCTCCCTTTTTTGAATACTTCAGCAGGTCAGTCGGACTTTATAGAGATGAAGTGAATTTTAGTCATATTCATTCTTTCTTTAAATTAATGGTATTAGAATATAAGCATTTCCCCCAAGTTGTAGGAGATTTCCATTATCTTGCACATGCTCTGACAGCAATAAACCACAATAAACTTCCTATTAGTATGCCAGCACTGCATGCTTCAGGCATGACATCTTTACTTTTACATTTATTTATTTTTAAAATCCTTTATGAAGATCCATATGGCAAAAGAAACCGACCAACAATCACCTGTACAGGGTACATTTGCACTTTGAAAAATAAGACTGTAGATCAAAGGAGAAATCAGTCAGAAGCTATCCACTGCTGAATTAGCAAAATAAAAACACAAGAAGAAACCCTGCTAAGATTATTCATTGTCTTCCAAAGCTACCCAAGTACACAAAGGTCCCACAACAGCATTTACTTGTTTTAAAATGAGCTAGGAACTCAAGTTAGAATGCAAATTCATTTTTATTAGGATTTAATTTTTAAGAGTATGTTCACACTGGTGCACAAAACCTCAGGCCTGGCCCTTGCCATACAGTGATGTGCCAAGGCTCCCACTGGCACTCTCAGCTGCTCTCTGTCTCTCCACACCCCACAGGCAGAGCAGCATGGGCCATGGTGTCTCAGGTGGGAAAACAAGTAATATGATCAAGGCTGAGCTACCTTTAAAACCATACAGGGCAAAGCCAAGAGTACTCAGACACTGTTCATCTGATTTTGGTACCATACTCTATCAAAGTTATGTCAGGCGATATGGTCCAACATTGAGAAAGAAAGTTATCCAAGTGTTGGAAAGCATTAAAATGTTTCTTGCCATCCAGACTCACACCATTTTAGAATAAAAAATGTAGTTACAGTAAAGACAGGAATGACTGTCATAGGTTATCTAGAAATTTTGTCCTACAATAGCAAATTTACTTTTCTAGTACAGTAAAAATCTCTGCACACAAGAAGCAGAAATATCTATTCTCATTACCATCTCAATCAAATTTATCACAGATTCCCAATGCAATGAGTTTACCAGAGGGTTCCACTAAATTACAAACAACCATTTTGCCAATGTGATTACAACTGTCTCTTAACCTGGTTGCAAATACTATTCCAATTCACAGTTCAGAAAACTGAACTTCATTATTTCCACAACCCAGCCAAGTAATATTTACATGACATGTAAAGAGCAATTATGTCATTAAAAACACAAAAAGAACCTCAAAGTTAAAATTTCACATATATGTATTTAAGATTTTAGAAAAGTCATGGCTGATGGATTTTATTAGCATTGCAGTACTCTTTCTCACTGGTGTTAAATGAAGACAACACCTTCATTGATTTAGGCAGACTCTTTGGAGGCTAAATGGAAAGATTTCTTTTGTAATTACAGTTTACAAGGCAAGGTATAGTCATTATATACACAAGAATAACTTCTAAAAGGTATTCACGTTACAAAATCAAATATTTTTCTGTTCCTTACCTTGACAAAATTCAAAGTTCCCTTTTTTCCGGCAGTCACCTATCACTAAACTCAGTGCTCTCCAAGTGTTTCTTTTGACAGATATCATTCTCCACCAATCGCTCTGCTAATTTCCTCTTTCCTTTTCTGACTGGGACAGATATTATGTTCACCAGCCCAGAGATCAATCTTTTCTATTGACAACAACAAATGAAAAAAAAAAAAAAAAGAAAAAGAAAAGAAAAAAAAAAAGAAGCATATATCACAGCCAGTTTGAAGCACCACACCCCTTCATTTGCATGATAATAGTAGTCTTTTAAATAAAAAGGGAAGACAAGAAACATTGTTCTAAACCAAGTAACCACATTTTCTTAGCCAATATAAGGTAGTACTTTAAAACTGTATTAATTCTTCAACAAAGGCTGTTTCATAACTTGCTCAGTTAAAACAGCTGACATATAGAAGACAGCAAATTAAGGGCAGCCTATATTCTACCTATTAGTTAATTCTGTAAAAATGCTTAGGTTTAAATACATTCATACAATATAAAATATTACATACTTTACCTGGTTCAACAGAAGCTCTTGAGAATAATTTATTAAATCAAAATGTTTACTAAAAATAGAGATCTTCCAATTTACACATTGCTATACTAATTTGGATTTGTAAGTCATAACAGCAAACACATTTAAACAAAGAAAGGCAGATCAAAAAACTACTGATATATTTACAAATTATCTTCCCACTTGTCAAAAGGCAATTTCCCACCCACTCCAACACCTAAATACCCTGTTTATTTGGGTTACACAAATACTCTGCCATTTGTATAAGTCTGCATTACAGTGCTGTCAGTATTTCCAAGGCATTAATATGCTTTTCAGGGGTTCATAATTATGTCAAGACAGAAAGTTTTTTCAGAGCCAAGCACACACAGTTACGTACATGCTTCAATCTGCAACCACTATTCAAGTATTTCGGGACATAAAGTTAAGCATGCACAAGGATCCGGCCACAGCTCATGCATCTAACCCCGAATCTAGCCCCAACCCTCTCCTGGACTAGGATCTTTCTGCAAAAAAATGCATCGCCCAAGGGCATTTGTGTTTGTGCTAGAAATTGCAGTCTTTCCCACAAACAAGCACCCTTCTCAAATCAAAACAAACCTTCCCAAGGTTACAGAACAAAGGAATTCACCAAAGTCCTTTCTTTATTTCCAGTGTTCGTGGTCGGACATTTCCCCGCAGTCCTGAGAGAAGCCAAAATTCCACTGATTTCAGTGAAAACAAGTGGTAAGGACTGCAGGACTCTACCCAGAATTTGGCAACTGTAGAGCTCTCAAAGTGACACAATTGCCTCTGGCATTTGGAAAATAATCTCCAAAATGTGGTTAGGACTCCACAACTTGGGTACAATAACTACTTTAACAAAATTATTTTTATTTTTCATGCAATTCTCTAGTTGCCACAATGTTCTTACATACGCAATAAATTTACTTTTCAGTTGTGCCCTAGCATGAATTGTGTACTTTTCAATTGCCCAGACTTTTGTGTAACACTTGAAATTTCCATAAATGCATACGGCATTCTCTGAATTGTTGTTATTGTTTGATCTGATTTTTATGGTCATAAACCCATGCCCCTACCAAAACTGAAAAATCCTCCACTGACCATAGGCCCTATTAATTTCACTGAGATCATTTAAACATTAAGTTTTCTAGCAAGTGACGATAGCACAATCTGGTTGAAATAGTGGAATATTAAATTCTCTAGTCTTATAGTGGAATATTAAATTAACATCATATCTTGGATTCAGAGTTACACAGCAGACATCTGTAAAGATGTATTCCTGTTTTGCTAACCTTTTCTAATTTGGCCACTAGAAGCAATTATGGTCAAATATGTTAAACTATGTAACATAAAAATTCAGTATTTCTGTCTGCAGAATAGCATACTCCTTTTTCATGGCTGGTAAAAGATTTTAAGCATCTTACTGTAAAAAAGTTCTTATCAAAAAAAAATCTGTCATCCACTTTACAATGAAGACATCACTTCAATTTGCTACTCTTCCTTTGTTTCAGGCCCATGTTCATTTTTTTCTATATGCCACATTTTCCAAAGTGATGGATGCATTTTGCTATACCCATTCTACACTAATCTCCTTCTTTAAGTGTATTTTTGCTTCCTGAATTGTAAACTGCTGCTGTTGTTCTCATGTACATGCAAAACTGTCTACGTCTGAACTTCACTGAAAGCAGAATGCCTCAAACAATTTGTAGTCTTACATGAGTGTTATAAAAAAGGATCAACATGTTGTATTACCATGGAAATTCTGAAAAACATACTTTCCCAAACAAATATTACTTTTTCTCAATGGTATGAAGTAATGAAAACCACATGTGTAAATCTGCGATCCGTGCAGTAGTTCAAGCTGCAGCTAATAGAAAATACAGAGAGTGAACTCTGCCATATAAAGGATTCTTGTTACAGAAATATAATGTGAAAACCAGATGCAGACAGAAAACCTTAATCACAGATGGGAATGTAATCACTGGCATACAGAATACTTTTTTGATCAATCTCAACCATATGAGAAATGTATTTATTTTCTAAGGAATGCAATAACTCTAGAGAGTCTTCTATTTGAATTCAGTTAACCTCATATTCACAGTGCTTTTATCTTATATGTGTAGAGAAGGGGGATATCACCTGAGCCAAGATTTTTAGAAGAGCCGTTGGCCCTGGCAAATCATTCTTGTATCAGCTTATCTTTCAAGGAATTAATAGGATGTAAAGACTACAAATATCAGGATCAGCCTCAAATGAAATCAACCATTATTGTACTTCCTAGTTACTGCCAGAAATCCCTTCATCACCTAAGCACTTCCCCAGTTAAATTTTCCCTTTAATATGTGGTTCTTCAGAAATACAATGCTAAGAGCAAGCACATTGTCTCACTCAAGTTCCGAGACTCACAACTGGAGTCCTACAGCAAAGAATCTCCCTTTATAAAAGCTGAAGAGTCATCAGTTCAAAAACAAGTTTACCTGGGGCTTCCTTCTAACTGCTGAAAGTCCCTGTGAAAGCCCTCCACCCACACAGCTCCCGGGGGTTAGCAGGAAACAAAGGACCACTGCGCAGGGCAGCTATCCAGCTACATCAAGTGTCTAAACTGCAGACTGTATTCTACCAACTATCCAGACCAAGGCGGGACCAAGATAACTCCCGACAGTTTTCACTGCTGGTGACATTTAGGCTACTACAGTAGTAGCAAATGCATCATGTAAAATATGGACTGATACCTCAAACTGCAATATATAATAAAAAAAAAAAAAAACACCAAACCAAAAACCCCAACTTGTGCTAGGAAATAAAACTTAAGAAAGAGAAGGCATTCAGAGATGAGAGGCCTCCATGGTCTTAGGTACCAGCAGTGCCAGTTTTACGTCCCGGCAGTCCCCGATCCCTGCTGTGCCCACCTCCTCAATGCACCCAGTCTGCCCAAGAATACACACCACTGACTGTCACAGTTCACAACTGCACTTATTAATATAACCTGAAGTTGGTATACATTTATTTTAATAGTATAATTAAGTAACACAAATCGCAATGATTTGGTAGGTGTTACACCGGGGCAGAGAGGGGATGACAGAAACCCTTTGACAGGCACAGGGTAGGCAGATTCTCCCTCTCTCTTACAGCCTCTAAGTCCATTTAGCATCATTTCATTTTAGGTGTCTGCAGCAAGAGGACACAGTCACTTCAGTACCCTGCCACAGGGCTTCCAGCAACAGCACATCACAGGTGTCCATCAGACTAACTCTGCTGAAGTTCCTGTAAAAATGCTTTCTTGATTGAATGCCTGTGCCTGTAATGCTAGGTGAATTTTGAAGTCTGCTACTTGCTCTTTTGCTCCCATGTTAACAACTACCAAATCATTTGATGAAAATACTTTGATTCCACTACTGCAACAAGTTTTTAAAGCATCTTGTCTCTTCTGAGACTTAACTTTAAATTTCTCAGACTGCAGCACTAACAGATATCGTAGAAGTCAACATTTAACACTAAAGTAATATGGGCTGGATATGTTTGTCTTATTTTTAAACAAGCATGCCTAGATTAATAATAAACTTTGGCCAGATACATATTTTCATTTGCATGTTTTTCATATAGCATCATCATCATGTGTGTGTGTAGAGTGCTAAAAATGGACTGAAATCTTCCAGCTGAAAACAGTTCCACGTGACAAAACAGAGAGGGATCCTGAAAACTCCTGCTTTGTGTCATGTGCGAGTGTGTGTGCCTGTGTCTTTTTTTTTTTTTCCCTCTCATCTAATTTCATCTGCGAGAGACTGTCCCTAGAGGACAAGACAAGAGAGAACCAATTATATCCAGCGGTTGGTTTCTCCACAATGAAGGCATCTGTTCCATGCCAACGACTTCCACATGGAAGAAAAACAGAACTTTGAAGGCATCTGTGTTCATGGTTGACAGTTGCAGATCTTAGGGTCTACTGTAATTGCCCAGCTGCAAACATGATTTGGTTGCTGCTGTTGTCAGCTGATCTCCTTGCACTGAAAAGAAGGGAGTTTAAATAGCAAATAGCTGGATAAAAATCAGATATTCTTCCACAGTACTGACACCTTTTCCCTTCTGAAGGAGGTATTTTTCCTGGTACAATGGGTTTGATGGAAGTAAATGGCAAAGTGGTTCTTAAACTAACATTTTACAAAATATTCTGCTTAAAAATGCGATTCTTTAAATAATGTAGCCATCCAAGCACAATGTGTTCATTACTTGCTAGTATTTCAGGCTGGTATTTTGTAAGAGTGATTCAGAAACCAGTATGATTCACCAGCCACATGATCCTGCAGCCCACCTTATTTAGCCAAGTAGTCTCAGTAATATCAAGAGTACACCTGAGCAGAAGCTTAGAGTTTTCACCCCAAATGCATAGGGCAGATAAATACTAGTATATTTATTACTCAACTCACATCACTTCCAACATGAGTGAATACTTTCCAAAAGACACTTCATAGAAATATTACTGGTAATTACAGCACTGGGTGCCACATTTGCAGTGAGACACTCAGCAATGCTGTGCACCTTCACTGCTAAGAAGAAGCTCATATAAGGTAGCAAGACCCTAACTGATTTTCCAAAGCACAGGACTGAATGTCATTTAGAGATCCAAGACTACTGATAGTGCAGTTGCAACAAAGACAATAAAAACAGGCCTAAGCAGAAAAGGCACTGACATTCTCAATCCTCGACTCACCAGATAAAAGCAGATCACAGTTTCCAGAAATATGTCATGCACCTCTTGAGTTTTTGTAGTTTTCTTACCTAGGACTTTTATGAATATCTTGAAAGAAGGAAAACAGTATATGATAGGGAAATACTTTTTTCCTTTTTTTTTTTTAACAGAATTCTTTGTTATTCTGCTGGATTCCAGCTGCAATCCTAAACATACTCTTGTACGAACAGCATTCAGCCCTCCCAGCCAGGTAGCCACTCAGCTTACAAGGGACATTAAGGATTCCCAGTTTCCCTTGCTTGTCACATACCTCAAATTATTATGAATGCTTGAAGTAGTGAACCTGGGGGGACACAGTAGAGCTGACACTTCCTGACCACTTCTAAATTCCTTTCAGGAAGGACAAGAGTTGGGAGTGAGGACAATTAACACAGCCACCTGTTTCCTGTGACCTCCTAAGGGGCAGACATGGCCACTGATGACTTGCTCTGGCAATGTCACTGAGGTCCTGCCCACCCTTCTCTTCCCAGAGGAGCCATGGAATAATAAAAACAATAGCGGAGTAATAAAAATAATAGCTCTGTAGAGATAGTGAAATAATATCTCTGTAAGAGATAGTGAAATTTAGGCCTGGACTTAAAAACAAATGAACAAACAAACAAAAAAGAAAATTAACATCAGAAGCTCCCCATGTGAAGAGGATGGGGTCAATAAATCAGAATGTGGAAGGAAAATTATGCATTGATCCCCTCCTTCCTACTAGTGTAGCTGTTATTTACTGTAGCTGTGCACTTCTCTGGAAAAAGTCTGGAGCAGGCAGCTGGCTTAAACACAATTTAAAACAGCTCTTAGGATACACAAGTTGAGAATCCTGGCCCAATGGACTCAATAAGAATCTCTGCAAGTATTATTATGGAAGGAATTTGCCTCCTTTATACAGAGGTCTTGTCAGGTAAGCCTGTGATTTACAATTCAAAAAGAGTGCCTTGCTTTACACTGGGACCTGAGCCAGCCCGTTTCATTAGGGAGAGATCTAGATCTAAGTCTCAGAATCGATCCAAAAAAGTATTGTCAAGATCACAGATGTGAGACGGGAGCACAGAAAGCCTGAAGGTCCAGATCTTCCAACTGGCATTTAAACTAAAGAAACACTGTCTTCAGTGAGAACGGGGCATGGGAGTACCACAGGAGATCTGAGCTCCAGTACTTTAATTCAATGTTTACGAGCTCTGCTGAATCATGGAGTCGCATTAACTTATCATGGTGCACATGAAATGTGTACAACACTCAGAAACAATGCTGGGCTATTCAGTTCAGTAGGATGGTTTCCTTGTCCACCTGTAGCACACTTTAATACAGGTTGCAGCCTGCTTTTCCAGCATTAAGTGGTTTGCCATCAAGCTTTAAAATAATAAATAGCAGAGTCATGAAACAGGTTTTGCTTAATGGTTCTTAGAACTTAGTGACTTCACTCACTAAAACACTTTCTATAACATTATCCTTAAATACTTTTAGCAATGTCACCATTAAAATAAAATAAAAAACCATCCTGGCCACCACCCACAGGTGCCATTATTCCCACATTTGTTGGCAGCTTTTTCTGGCACCACTACACTTTAATGGCTCTGGCAACAAACCCCACCTGGATGTCACCAGAAGCGCTCCTTTGGAGCACTCTTCCCAAATATCTATTGCAGCATTCTGTCTCCTTTGTTGCACCCTAACCATCCCATTTTCTAGCAAAAGCCTCACCGTCTCACTGTCAAAGCCTGGTCTTGGGGAGCTTTATTCCTGAACTTGTTTCATGCATGTGTGATTCAATGTTAGGATGAATTTTCCAAGAGGATTTCAGGAAAACATCTTTGCTGCTCAGGTTGGGTGTTCACTCACACCCCAGCTTTAAAATTCATTTTATTACATCCCAGTAGCACAACGTGACCAAATCAATGGGACAGCAAAGCACAGGTACAAAACCCTATATAATCTGATGCTTCACCAGAGACTTTGTTAAACCTTGTGACTCCCAGAAAGCACGTACAGCTTTACTCAACATGCCATACAACCTGTCTTGGCAAAATGCAGAACCAGCATTCTGATACTGCCATTACAAAAATAAAAGAAGCAAAAACCAGAAAACGTATTCTGAAATATAAGCAAATGTGGGAAAAAAGTGGTGACTTTTTGGGGGCTGAATTGTTGGGTTTGTTTTTTTTTTTTCCCCCCAAGCTATTTAAAATGACACCTGGGCCACAACCAAAAGGGGCATCTGTACGGCCACCATCAGAAATCAAAGCATGTAGACAGCAGATCTCCAAATAAAAGGCACCGCAAAAGTAAAAAGCTACTTTTACATAAGTAGCAATGCTTACTACTTATGCAAATTGCGTATTAACATCCAACATGGCAGACATACGTAAGCCTCCTAGAGCTCCAAAAGTAACTACAGTCTGGTACAATTTGTAGTGGTTGTACAGCCATCGCCTCAGATGCTTGTCTGAATTCCTGGGCTTTACTCTCTGTAGCAATTTGGCTCTCCATAACTGATACCTATTTTATTACACGCCGCTGCCTGCCACCATGTGCATATTAATTCCACTCCACTAGGTGGAGTCTTCTGTCTTTCCAGACTGCAACCTAATTTCCAAAAGAACCTGTTATCTATCCTCCGTGAACTTTGCATATTTACTTTACTGTAAGTGCCAGAGTATACCTGTCTTGATAGACATAAAAGTGGCAATGAATCAAATGCCTTTTGAAATGATTAAAGAAATTATGAACTATCCCATGAGGATGTTACGGTACAGGATCATTCAGGAATATTGCTGCTGTACAGCTCTGTACAACACAACTGTACATTCATGAACACTACATTCAATAAATAATACTGAGTATAAAAACATATCTCTTAAATAAGTCACCATATCACACATGCCCAAAAACTACATACAAACAAACCCAAGTTTCAGAAATTCTATTAAATTCTTTTTATGTATTCTGAAATACTTTGGAGTATCTAGGATGCCCTCCCTTTCCAGGCATCCCAAAATGTGTTACAGAAAATGAGAGGGAGCATTAAAGTATTTCTTTCCCTATTCCCATTTCCATTCACAACCAGTGGAGTTAAATATGGCAACTATTCAACAGGAACAGCAAAACTGCATGCAGCATTTCTGGCAAAGATTGAGAAAACAGAGCACTCCCATGAATGTGTTCAGAACATTTAGATAAGAAAATCTGGATACCCTGCATCCAGCTATAATTTTTCTTTTGGGGCTGGACTCCACCCCAACCCCTGTGCAAAGTACCAGAAAGCCCCACGACCAGAGTAGAAAGCTCCTTGGTTTAAAAACTCTTCAGGTAGGCAGTCTCTGCTCCCACAAGCCGCGGCAGAGCATTTGCTCGGCAGTGTCTGCGAGCAGAACGCCCCACGCAGGCACCGAGCAGGAACGCGAGGCTCCCCAAGGCTCTCACATCCCCGGGTCAGCCGAGGTAGGGCCTCCTCAGCGCCGCTCCTGCTGCTGGCAGATATCACGAGCTATTTAAGGCTGAGGACATTTTGCCCCAATCGGCCACGTTTTCTGTAATATTTACTTCTCGTACATATGTCTATAACTATGTATACATCCCACAGAAGGTGAGGTTTAACAGGGTTAGCTTTGTTGGGGAAAAGAAGGTTTGGAGGAAAGGAAACAACTCTCATGTTGAGAAGATTTGAATCTAGTGACTGTCACGGGATGTAAACACTCTTCTGGGGAGGGAGGCTTTTTGTTATGTTTCAGGAGAGCACAGAGTTTTGGATAAAATCTGTATAAATAATTATCCCTCTGTCATTCAACATAAATTTATGCACATGTGTGCACACAGTTATGCTGGGGAATACAAGCTATAAAGTAGACATGCTTCTAGACAACCTACCACAAGCACGGATCTCACACAGAATCCATTCTATATTTACATTTCAGTTTATTGAATTTTAATTATTTCTGATCTGCAGATCACTTTGAGAAAAATCCCCCAAGGTCAAAAGCTTACAAATCCAATTGCAAAACCAAACAGAAGCATCAGCAAGGCCCTTTCCCATGCAGACACCTACCAAAAAAAATAGGTCCTGACTACTAGATTAGATTAGAATTCAACAGCTAAAACCCATTCTAATATTAAAACCAGGTAATTCTCTTTGTTGAAATAAAGCAATAAAAGCTCTCATTCTATTCTGCACGTTTATTCATGTTATGTACACGGGGCTCCATAGATGTAACAGTGAATTATCCCTTCTTCATTTAGATCCTTACAATAAACACATATCCTTTCCATTAGGTTGTTGTTGGGTTGTTTTTTTTTTTTAATTAAAAATCAACAATGTTATGTTCTTCTGAGATGCTTGTGATAGAAAATGTATGCTCTACCAATACTATGCTTTCCAAGTCATAGAATTCACTTGGATTAGCAGCTCCACAACTGTGAATATTTTTGTATATATGCATTCAAATATGATTCAGTCATTTCGTTTACCATGGAAAAACTTACTCCAAAATCCCCTTTAACTAAAATGTCCTTGATGAGCCTAAACTTAAGATTTGCAGGTATATCAGGAATAAAACAAGCCAAAGAATGTTCTGTCATACTCTGAACATCCTTTACATTGCTCAAGGTCCTCAGTAGTAAGTAAAGCTGTATTGCTGCAGTGGGGAAACAGCCATATGTCATTTTAAGATACAATCATAGTTTATTAATAAAATCATTTAAAAAGTAGGAGTTAAATCCTTTTACCAACATAGTGACATTCAACTATCCAGTGTCGTTTTTCCAGTTCAAATAGATATGGTCCTAATTGCATAATGCCATTTTATCTGCTGAAGATAAAAGTGCCGATAAACAAAAATGCACATTAGGCAGGAGATTTTTCAGAATAGATTTTTTTTTTCAAATAACCCACTTGCATTAACAAAAGATTGCAATGGCTTCCAAATTATAGGGTGTTATTTTTAGTGGAAGTAGTTCAATATTCATATTGGAGCAGATGTAGCAGTTTAACAAAACAGCTCTTCAAATCCTGCACAAATTGAAAACAGGAAAACTGATTGCATTTTCTCTTATCACTTTCCTTTTCTGAATTGACACTTTTGGCCTTCTGAAAATTTACACATGGCTTTCATCTCAACAGCACCTGCTGATCAAACAGAAACCTAACATTTTCAGGAAAATGGTATAAAGGACTAGTTTTCTTTTTACCATCTTAAAGGGCATCAGCAGTCCACTCGATGGCAACAATTGCTGAGTAGATGGCACACAAGATGCATTTTATATTTTCATTCCACTTACTTTTAAAAATTAGTTAATTACAGTGGCTCTTCTGTATTTGCTCTTTGTCTGCTTTAAATTAATTTCAAGCTCAATCTCTGCATTGCCCTGATGGGTTTCATTCTACAGTCAGCTAGATTTTAAAGATGATCTGAAAGCCTTTGAAATAATAAACACATTGCATTTTCTGCAGACAGGGGTCTTCTCTATATATGCATTTATATGCAATCATATAAACTGATATATACAATTATGCATTCACATGCACATATTGCACCGACATTTCTTTTTATGGTGCTTATACCAAGGAAACAATGCGTGTGTGCATATATATTTTATATATATATGTATGTATGTATGTATGTATCATTCTGCTATAGTCTCACTGCATTGAATTCCCCAAGCATTATCATTAGAACATGTTGAGGGGAAAGAAATTCAAAGGGCATTTAATTATTTTAAAGTTGTTCTTTGTTTCCTTTGCAGTCTTCAGACTGGGAGATGGTCTAGCAGATGCTCTGGAACTTGAGCCTCAAGACTGGGTTGAGATGCTGCCATTGGTGAACATAGCAAACATGCAAACAGCACAACCAGAAATCCTTGGGCTCCTGCAAAAGTTAAAGGTATCAAATCATGCATATAACAAATGAAACATAAGTACCTTGTTATCCTGTCTGCTTCTGAGCCTGTAAACTCTGAAGCACAGCAGCAGGTAACAAGGACCATCTTCCTTTGTACATAATTCTAGGTGTAATTAAAGATACTCCTGAAACCTGCTATGTGTCAGCTTCTTAACTGATAGAGCCCTCACCCCCCTGAAGTACTCTGCTGCCATCCATTACCATTCTGCTTCAGTGATAAGGTAACCTGAAGGCAGAGATGACATACAGTAATATATGTGCCACTCCAGACAGTTGGTTCATGAATTTCAGTGTTTCATCATGCTCACTGAGGCAATCGCAAACCTGAAATGTCAATATGTTCAGTCAATGGAAGTAAAATAATGGGGCTCTATTGTCTTACCCTATCGATCTGCTGCTGTCAACAAGAATACATGCCCCCCTGGCTTTAAACAAATTTTAATTAGGCTTTTAGTTACCAGATCATATCTATATATCTATCTGTGCAAACACTTGACAAAGTGAAACGGCAGTATAAATATTTCAAACTTTTAAATATAAAGGTAATTGTTTAATGTTGCTTTAAGATACGACCACTGATAGAGCCGGTTGCTAAAGCACCGTGCGTGCACACACTGAGCATGCAAGTCATCTTAATCTGGGAGAGAACTTAAAAAGTACCACCGAAAGTCCATCCGAAACAACAAAAAAAGAAAGAGCAGAGAGGCTACTTTTCCTAAAGCCCGGTGTCATCCTCTGCGGGGATTTTGGAAGTTAGGAGCCCGCATTAAAACGACCCCAGGAGTGAGCAGTGGGTGCCTGGGTGTGACAGGCCGGGGCTGTCACAGCCCCTCGGCCCCGCTGCCAGCCCAGGCCGGGGCTCCTCCACCCCGTCCCGCCGAACACCCAGACGTGGCACTCTCCGCTCCCGTGGGCTGTGCTCAAAGTGGGCTCCCTTAGCCACCTTTGTTCTGCGGCCACCTCCTCCCTCCCTCCCCGCGGCCAGCACGGCAGGCGAGCCCCTCTCCGCTCCCCTCGGCGCTGCCCGGGGCGGGGGCGAGGCAGCACAACAAAAGGCATATCTCGTCTCCCCGCCGGCTAATCTCTGCCCGTAAATCCCCGCCCGCTCCGGGGGAGATAATAAGTGGTTACATCTTCACTTCTCCCCGCGCCTATCGACTTGCGCAGCGCCGAGGGAGCCGGGCCGGGCCGGGCGGTGCGGGGAGGCGAGGGCTGTCCCCCCGCCCGCCTCTCCGCCTCTCCCGCCCGCGGGTGGAGATTTTACCTTCCGGCGGCGGGAGGGACGAGGAGGCGCCGGCGTGGCCCGGGCTTTGTGCGCCTCACGCGCCCCGCAGCTTATCTGCGGCGCAGGGACGGAGCATCGCGGCTCCGCGGCCCCGCCGGCGCGGGGGGAGCGGCACGGCGGCGTGCATCGGGGCGATTACGGTATCAGCGCGGCCCAGATGGCGGCCGGAGGCTGTGCGAGGCAGCGGGGCCGGCAGCGGGGCTGGGGCCGGCCCGGGGTCCCCGGGGAGGCCGCGCCCGGCACGGGGAGAGGCGCCACCTCCGCGCCGCCCACCGGGGGAGCCGGCGGCGGTGCCCGGGTGTGCGTGTGCCTGCCCTGCGGCCGGCCCGGCTCCGGCCCTGCAGGCTGCTCAGCACCTCTCCGGGATAAGGACCCTGCCAGGCTCCTCTGCCGGAGGTCGCCGCCACTCCCAGCAAGGCGATTGTCCCTGTGGCTGCCTCCAGCCCGGCTCCCCCTCAGACCATGCCTACATCCCGCGCGGAGCACGACGCCGCCGGCCTAGTGCGGGCACAGACTGTATCCGCTCCCAGTTTGGCCAAGTCCCTACCTAACCCAACCTTTCTCACCATTGGCATGAGAGCCTGAACACAGTACTGCTGCTACAAAGTGGTGGCATCATTCACCAGAGGATGAGCGATAAGGAGCAGCAGGTCCCTACACTTGACAACTCAGGTTCTGTGAAAACTGAGGGGCTGTTTTGTCGGGATTCATCAAAGAGCACGGGGTTAGCACGAGGTACAGAACGGGGACACAGCAAAGCAGCCTGGCCTGCCTGCCATAGCACAGCCGGCCGGCTGAATAGCTATGCCAGCACCAGGTACTCTATGCGCTCGGTTTTTAAAGTTTCCAAAATGTTTCTCCCTGGGAATCAACACTTATTTGTAGGGAAGCGCATTTCCATTGCACGTCTGCCGAGGAGCACCACGAAGGAAGGAGGAGGACAATGACAGCATGCTGAAGTGAGACTGGCATTGTTCCGTGCAAAACTCCTTCCAAAATCACTCGTCCAAGATAGCAGTTTTTTCCACAAGAAAAGGAATAAAGGGAATTTGACGCATAATGCAAAGTGAAAACCAGAACCTAGATGGGGGAAGGGCATGTGTGTGAAAATCGTGTCACCGCAATGAATGTCAGATAAAAAGGGGTCTGTCACAAATCCTCCACTAATCCAATAATGTGAAAACCTCTTGGTATCACTGAGACATAGCACAAGGTAATTTTTTTTATTTTTCATAAACCACTCTCTATGTTTAGCCTTGGAAAGACAACAATTGGGCAAATGTTCCTATCGCAAAACCAGGACTTTGATTTTTCAATAAAGGCAAACCGATTTTCACATGTCAAATTTACTATGCATTCCTCAGCCAGTAGTTTTACCCTGAAGAAGGGCCACTTCTCCCTCAACTTCCTCCAGTTGTCAGTTGTGTGACAACCATATTTAGAGGTAATCAGACAGGTCATATTACAAAAGTTAGTCAACTTGTTTGAAACCTTAGCTGCTAAAGTTAATGGTATGTTCTACACATTTCTAAAGAAAAGTGACTTATTAATTAATTCAACCTGCAAGGTAGTACAGATCTTTCTCCCTGCATATGTTATTTCAGACTATTATGCACAAATTAGAGACTGCTCTTTTTTGGTATTTCTGTTGAGGAGCTTTTCCTTGAAATACATGCATATCATGCCATGAACTAATTTAGGATCCGCCAGATTCTCATCTTGCAGGGCCACCATGTGCATCTTATATCTGTGTTGACCATACTTTTATTATTCAAATCACTAAGCTCTAAAGAAAAACTAATCCAGGATCCTTCCTAATGTAAGCAGTTTGCTGTGAAAACATTCACATTTAAAAATAAAACGTGTATTAATAAAACAAATACAATCAGAATACAAATGTGTAACAGAAGTGGCGTTCCATAAGCACAGCTGTCTCAAAGTCCAAGCTGCAGGCTAGAAATCTTAATTTCAACTGACTCTCTTGTAATAATGGGTTACCTTCCTCTAAAGCGGAAAGTCCATCTGCCCCAGGCAGATAAGTTTTGAAGCATTAAAACAGATAAAAATCTAACATTTTCTTTCTTGCATTGAATATGTGAATTCTAGTGTGCTATAATGTGAGAATTCCAACATATGACTATTATGGCATAATATCTCATAGCTCAGCTTGTCATTACCTCACTTGTAATTCTTATGTTAATTATGTTCATAATTACTATAAACAGATGTGGTAGAAATTCATGTGACCTTTTACTGCAGAATGCATTTCTCACTCTTTCCACTTTATTTTAATAATATAGGTTAAACCAGAAGAAAGTATTTCTGACACACTCTGCATGTATGTGTGTACATATTTAACATGAAACCATTTCTGCCTCATATTTCAGCCAAAGGACCACCTACATGCCAGTACATTGACAAGAAAGTGATGATAACTGAAAAGTCTACCCTGAAACATACCCCTAAATAACTGTGCCTACAGTGAACCTTTTTGATTAAGCATAGCTAGAGTCATCACTGAAGCCTGGGACTTAAATGGAGCACTGCATTTTTATTCAGGACCTTTGTTAATGCAGCAGTATCCTGCTTTACAACTACAAGTACATAACAGCCATACAGCAATTTATTTTACTCACAGACAAACCATCACCGTCTGTACACAAAACACATTTACAATAAAATCACTATGGATTTCATTAAGAGAAAGCCTACTCGAATTTCATTTCTTTGGACCTAATCTATAATTAGTGTGGACAGACAGGTGCAAACCCTTCTCCTCTACAGATGGCTACTGAAAATGGTGCAAAATAGCTCCTTCTGTTTAAACAACACACAGATAACCTGCTCTGCTCTTATCACTTACAATTACCTCCATTATACTGAACTAATGTTTACTTTAATAAAATGTCCACTGTTGTCTAAACATTATTTGGAAACTTTCATATTGATGGCAGGAAAAAAAAAATTAAGATGGAAGTCAATGTCTTTTAGATGAAAATTTGGAGCGGGAAATAAAAAAAGCTTTTAAAGAACAGGATATTTTGACTTTATGTCTGCTGTTCATTTTTCTTTATCCACAAAACCACACAGTCTGCTACTTCCTGATGTATTTGTGCTACCATATATTAAACAAATAAAATTTGTAATAAGAACAGGATAACTGCATTTTAAAAGCAGTTCTTTAAAGAGGAACATCTATGTGGAAAACCAAGACCCTTTGCCTTAAAAGTTCAGTTTTTAAACCAACTGGTTTAGATCTCTGATGTGATACATGAAGACAATGTAACCTGGAAGCCAATGTTTCAAGGATTTACACTCTCATTACTTATACTAAATTCAGAGTCAGTTTCAACTTTTTAAATATTATAGGTTGTTTTTAAAGGCTGTATGAAAAAGAGCAGGCTGCTACTAACTACATGGATCAAGGTTTTTTAGTGTATTCAGATTAAAAATAATTATCTTTTCACATTTCTTTAGCCAAGCCACGAGAAATAGCCCTTTCAGAACACCAAACTCATGTTTTATTTCAGCTATTAAGTCTTCTTGATCTCTGCATGACAACTTAAGTTTCTTCAGAACAAAGAACAAGACCTTCTCTTCCCCCCCCCAATATAAAAAGTCTGAAGCTTCTGCAATAGCGACATACTGATATCCTTATTCAATTAGCTAAAGATTTAACAGTAATGGACTGTGGCAAGTGGATTTGAAAGTTGAAAATAACGATTGCAAGCCCTTTCTCCCATCACCCCCAATGCAAACACTGCAGATGCCTATTTCACCCAAAGCGTCTGGCAACAAGGAGTTTGCAGTCTGCACAGTACCTCAGTGAGGCGAGCTTCGCATTCAACGCCTGTCGTCTGAAGTTCATTTCAGAGAAGTGAGAAACAGGATTTGACAGGGAAGAATGTCCTGAACTGACTATCCACTGACCAGCACTCCAGGTGGAGCTATTTTTCTCCCCCATTATTCCAAAAACAATACTCCCAGTATAAAACTCCATGTGCACACAGGCATACATAGTGTTAACCGTCCACAGATGAGAGACACCGTGTGATGTTTTACTGGTCCATTATTTAGGCACGAAACAAGTTAACGTTAAGGTGGTCAAAAATGGTAGAAGGCAGTGTTTTACTTAAAAAGATTTTGGAAATTATTTAAAAGCTCAAAGCCTTTGAAGAAAAACAACTTGTGCAGCAGTTGCCAGGAAGCAGTGACCTAACACTGCTGTCTGCATTCCATTACAAACAGAATGGTTCTTGTCTCCCTACAGCATGCTCATGGCTCAAGAACCCATCCACTCACCCTTCTGCAAGCACAGGACAGAAAGAAGTCCTGCTATCATCTTTTGTAGCCCTTGCCTGGCTCCAGCTTGCCAGAGGCACCAATGGAATTAAGAGTGGGTTGGGTTTTTGGCGGAGTTTGGTGTTTTCTTGCACTGATGCATGGTTGAGCTTCCCATGATAGCGAAGGAAAATGACTCACTAATTGAAAATAGTAGCAATTATACTGAAGGTTCAGATATGGTGACACTGCCCTTAAGAAAGTTATCAATTATCAAATATAGTGTAAGTTCCTAATTAAAAACCTTTACAGCAAATCTGCAATGAATCTCACACCTAACAAAGCCTTTGCCAACTTCATATTTTCACAGACTGTACCATTATGAATGAGCCATATTCATGTCTTTTTCGTATTATCTTCCTATTGATGGGGAGCCACAGAAACACCTAGTGCTAAAACCAGTACACATAAACAAGATGGACTAACTTTTTTACCATTCAGCCGAACTGAAGGAAATTCCCTGATCATATTGGATTTCCTAAGGAAATCAGCCCAGAATAAACTGAATGAGGTTTTCAGACTTCCCATGGAAAGGTCAAGCATCAGCTTTAACAACCATTAGAAACCAGTTTCAATCCTCTCGGCTATCCAGATTCACTAAGCCGTTAACAGAAAAGCTGAACAGAAAACCTGGACAATAGAATTCAACTCTAAAAACGTCTTTCACATCTTGCCTTAAAGTGCAGTTAACAAAGTTGCTTATTTAAACTTTCCATTGCATCTGTCAGGATGCAGAAATGGAGACGGAAATGTAAGGCTTCAAGGGTGTAGTTAAATAAATTATACTCACCCTTAGCCCTAACATACTGTGTTTACAAATACAATAATTATGTTTCTAGCTACATGTCAATGGAAAATATTTTCTAAGTCCTTCAAAAAGCATGCAAGCATTACTGTAAGTAGGAAATAAGTCAAAACAGATTAGTAGACCAAAAATGGGGAGGGGAAAAAAAAATCCTGCTTTGGTCAGCAACTCGGACCACCATCAGGGGATAAATCAATTTGCGGCAGCTGTGGACAGCCATTTAAGTCTGGGGCCTGAACAGATTAATTAGGAGAAGCGATGTTAAAAGTTAAAGGGGTCAGCGTTACATTAAGCACACGAGTACTTGCTGGAGAAAACGCTTGGCTGTACATACCAAGACTCAGAAGACATTCTTCTAGTTAGCCAGGGCTACGCCAATAGCCAAGCGTTTGGCACTTGCTGCTTTCCCAGGGACAGCACGGCAGCTCCCGCAGACTGATTTTAAGAGGTATATACCCATTCTTGCCCAGCCCTCGCGGCGTTCAGCACTGCCCGCACAGGCGGGCGCGCAGCCGTGCCCAGCGCACCCTGGGCCGCACCGGCAGGCGAAGGCAGGCGCTTCCCGCCCGGCTGAGCTTGTCAGTGCAAAACTTCTGCAGCTCTTTCGGGCGGGCTTGTTGCCGCGGGCTCAGCAGATTGCAGCCCGCTCCCGAGCTATCTGCGGGGCGATAGCTGCCGGCTCCCGGGCGTCACGGCCGGGCGGCTGCGAGAGACGGATCATCTCCGTGCCGTGATTTAGGGCGCGGCAGAGGTGGGAGGGGGTGACGGGCAGAGCCTGCTGCGGATCGGGAGATGGAGGGCTGCTCTCCCAGAGAAACCCGAGCGGCTTGCAGGCGGCTGTTCCCCACCGCGGTGATGCCGGGCAGCCCCCGGCTGCAGCCGGGTAGGGCGGTCCCGCTGCGCCCGGCTCCGACTGCAGCCTGGGGGGCAGGAGGGGGAGGCTGCCTCGGGTCCCCATACCCTCGCCCTCCCTCCTTTAAACTTATCAGTGAACTGAAGGAAGTAACATTTTAGCTCCTGGTTGGAGCATGAGCGATTTAAGAGCTGCGTGAGATTAGTTACTTTCGGTTTCTCTCTAACATCCAGGGGAGCAGGGCACAGATAGTTCGGTATAAATTAACTGTGCAACGGAGTCACGGGTGCTCCTGCTAGGGTGGCAAATCCTTCCCTGCCCGAAATCAAATTTCTCAACTTTGACACTAACAAAAGGACTCGAACTCGGCAAAAGTCAAAGCCTCGTCTAAATGGCCGGGAATGTGGTTTTCATGCTTCCAGTATCCCTTATCGATGGTCTGTTGCGGATTTACGGAATCGAACCCTTCAGCTCAGCCAAACGAGATGACACAGTTACATTGTATTGCTGTTTTGGAAATGAAATTCCTAACGTTAGCCCGTCTTTTTAGGAAACAAGCTATTTGCAAGACGGCGGTGCAGCTAAAGGCGATGTGCACCGCCTAAAATATTCCCTTCAAAATAGTCCGAAAGATGTTACCAGTGCTGCATGAACCTATGTTTGCAGTGAAACAAACAAGCGCAACGAAACAAATCCCATCAGAAATATTTCAGGCACTCCGACTCACACTGGCCAGCGCTAGAGCCTGGAGAGAGGGGAGGCAGGAAAAAAGAAGGCAAGTCCTAAATCCAGACAGAAATCTGACGCTTTGCTATAATATATGCCTGGGAGGGTTATTTTCTGCAAAACTGGGTTATTTGGTTTCTGAGCTCTTGAGTAGTATCCGGGGTGCTAGTTTGTAAGCCGGGGACAGAGCGTGTAAGGCTGCATGCAGCGCTAACCTGGCCCGGGCACAGCAGCAGCCCCGGTCCGCCTGGGTTAGTTACAGCCGCGGGAGCCCCTCAGAGCCCGGGGAGCCCTGCGGGAGAGGAGAAAGGCAAAGAAAAGGGGCTCGGGCTCCCCCCGCCCCGGCGCGCCCTGCCCAGCCCTGCCCGTGCCCGTACTCACACTGCAGAGGACCGGAGATGCCCACCATTCGCCACGGGCTGCGAGCTGCAAATAAAAGTTCCCGTCCTGCTCGGGGGAGAGACGGCAGCCCAGGCTGCTGGAGGGACGAGGGGGTGGGAAAGGGGAGAGCAGCGCCGCGCGGCTTCCCTTCCCAGTCCAGATGATCCACGTCCACAAAAGTCAAAACGAGCTGAGGAGAAACTCCAGCTGCTCTTCCCCCCCCACCACCCTCTCTCGCTCTTTCTTTTTTTTTTTTTTTTTTTTTAAAGGAGGATCAGCTCGAGGGAGACTACTGGTTCCACGGGAAAGGACAAGAACCAAAAATAAAGCAAAGTCTCCAAGTCGAGATAGTTAATGCCCAGGTCCTTCTCCTTGCTGCTGCTCCTGCCGCCGCCGCCGCCTCAGACGAACGTGATGTGGAGCGCAGGGAGCGGCCGCTGTCAGTGGCGGGGTCTCTGCCTGTCCCCGAGCAGCCGACGCATCGCTGAGCCCGCGGCGAACCCGAGCCGAGCCGAGCCGAGCCGAGCCGAGCCGAGCCGAGCCGAGCCGAGCCGCCCGCCCGAGGCTGCGCCGCCGCCGCTCCGCTGCGCCCGGCTCCCGCTAGCAGGCAGCGTGCGAGGCAGGCAGCATACTGCCGGCAGCCGGGCCGGCCCCGCTACCCAGGTGCAGGGGGGGAGGGCTTAAAGCAGTGGGAGGTGATAGAGGTAGGAGACATCTGTGTCGTGAAGAGGTTAGTGGGGGTCAAGTATATGTTAACAATAGGCGAGCGTGGTCCCTCTCGGGCAGCCTGCCTACTCTTTCTTTCTCTCGCTCGCTTTTACTGGGTGGACATCTAACTTGCTCCCTAATGATGCCTCCCCGGCTTTAAGAGTCCAGACTGCCCTGCAGTAACCCAAGACAAACACTTTCTCTAGCCATCTGGAGAGCTCCTGGCTGCTCTGCCTGTGTCTCATCACTGTGTGAAGAGACAGCAGTGCTAGAAATCAAGCCACTCTCAGATCTACTCTCTAATCCCCTTCTGTTAGCTGATTTCCAGTCAGACTGTTTGCTTTTGCATTAGATAATAGCCTTAGAGAAAACAATTATCATTTTCTTTTTCCCTTTGTTTTTTCCTCTTTCTAAAGTACAGTATTGAGGAAGGCCTCCCTCTCTTCTTTTAAAAGAAATTTATAGTCTTTCATGGCTTGAAGAACCCAGATGCAATTTCACACTTTCCTGGAAGGGGATTCTGGATTCTTCTGAAAGCAGCGACACGATCACAACTGCAGTGAAAATTAATTACTATCATCTACAATTAATAGAAGCATGCCACCGTTTGACTTTGTGTTTCATTACATAATCATTTCGGTAGGCATCCATATATTTTCCGATTCATCAGTTATTCCCTTCTACGTGTTGCAGAGAATATTATTGTCAGTCCCACAATCTACAGCAAACTGGTATTTGTGCTATCATGTTGACACTATATAAAGAAGGCGTCTCCAAAAAAAAAAAAAAAAAGGGAAAAAAACCACTTCTTACGTTTGCTTCAGAGTTAAAAAGTACATGTTTTTTTTTCAGATTGCAGATAATGGATTGGAACTGTCAAAAATGCTGGGACATTTAGTTTCATTTCTTTCCAATGTCAGATGTTAAGTAAAAGAGCTAGCATGGAATAGAACTTCTAATCAAGCTGCCTTTTTTATTCCTGTACATACATGTGCACACACACACACACACACACACACACACACTATAGGCCTGATCTTGCAAATTTACAAATGCTTAATTTTAAATACATAAATAGACCTACTGAATGCAAAGTAGCATTCTGTGTGTTTATTATAAAGGCATACACATTTCCAAAAGGGGGGAAGCATTTTTTTGTATATTTATATGCATGTTTATAGCAGTATTTGCCTCTGTTGCTGGCTTTGAAATTTTGGTTGAGTTTGAAAATATGTTTTAAATATATTTTATAATTTGGATAAAGCTACCTTTTTTGAAGGTATTTAAGAATATGGAGCTTTACTGAACTGGTCAGTATCTTGTAATACACCATCGAATTTACATTGGAGTAAATTCAGCTCTACAGATCATAAATCAGGACATGTTTTGGTCTACTGTGATTTCAATTTACGAAGATGTTGAGCAGCCACAAGTCTGGCATTTATTTCTAATTTAAAAACTATCTGTTTTACAGAGGTCTATTTCAAGGCCAAAATTATGGAAGAATCTTTTAAAAAGTATCTTCAAATATTTAAAAATAATCTAAAGACAGCAAATTTTACAAGGCTTCTTTTGTCCACAGCAGATTTAGAAACTTTAGTTCGAAAATCTTTGTGGCATGATATTTTCATTCCAATTCTATGTGTAAGGTGAAAAATAGGAGGTTTGCCAGTGGTCTCAGAGCATGTTTTGATGAAGTGTCAGGGGCTGAACACTGACTCCTAATTCTCAGTTTACAGCTTTAAAAAAACCCCTGCAATGCTTCCTCTTTAGCATGTACCTTCACTCTAGAAGATCAATCAACTTTCTAGGCATTACTGTTCAAATTAGTGGAGGAGCATCAGCTTTGATTTAGAAACTCTGGAAAATCGAGTCTGAACTATTAGCAAGTTAATATCCATGAAGTTTATAGACTTCTGTGGTCTCTTTCCATAATGAGAAAAACACAGAAATCAGCTATTAAACTCCCACCCCTGGCTTGTCTTGTATGACATTTCCCACTGTTCCCAGTAACGACAAAACCTTCTCAGATAATGGAGTGTAGTAGAGACTGTTAAATGCCAACTACTTCATGGCAACTGTATTTTTCTTAGACATGCTGGGAGAAGTGACATGATTCCTAAATAATAAAAGATTGTAACCATCGAGTCTTATCATTTTGTTGCAAAGCTGATGATTGAAGCCTGGCTTACTGCAAACTTCTCTTATCCATACCTTTTTCTTTTCTCTATTTATTTCCCAGAGAAAGTAGATGTGTTTTAGTGAAAAAGGAAATATAAACACCTTCTCTGGAAGATGAATTCATGTTTCAGGAAGGAAAAAAAAAATGCAGCCTCACAGTAGACCTCACAAATACTTGGTAACTTTACACCCTGCAGATTTTTTCTGCAGACTGTAGTTGCCATGTCTGATTTGACATATGAAGGATTTACACTGTGTATCACTGTGTGACATTGTGTGAGAGAAAGGCTGGTAAAAGTATAGTTGCACATGGAAGTCAGAAATATCCTGCTAGGCTGTCCAAATCTGACTATATTTTGATTGTACAGAGACCGATCAAATGTTCAGAGCTGAAACATGGCTCAGTCTTTACTGTGAATAATTATACTATGGGCAGTCATCTGCACTGAAATTCTTGGAAGAGAACTTAAATATCAACTCACCTCATTGCTGTTTAAAAATAGAGACAAGTATGTCCCTCCTAATTGTCACTGCCTTGCAGCTCGGAGTGTTACATATTGTCACATGTTCCCATCCAGAGCTCATGTTCCTGAAACACTTTTCCAGTCAAACTGTGCAGACTTTAAGTCCATCCTTGTTTTTCAGAGATGTTCCTCTATAAATGTGTCTTCCACTTCCAAAAGCTCACTTTCACCATCCATGAAGTGCACAAGGATCTTGCTAATTGCTTCTGCTGAAGCTGGATTGGGCCTTGGCATCCAGACTGGGGCTGTGGGTGGCTACTGCAGCATTCATTTGAGAAGCTCTCATTTGGATGGAGTGATGCCGTAAATATTCGTGTAAAACTAAACAGTCAGATAGAAAGCTAAGCTGGATCATTGATAGCTTTAACTCCCAAACCTTTCCCTTAACCACATCTTTCCAATTTCCCCTCTAATTTGCAAGTATAGTTTACATATTCGTGTGGGCCACGTTGCATTTTCCCCTCGGTCTGTTTGCACACCTTTTGTAGGACGTGCAGTGCAGAGGATTGCAGGGGGATGGAGGCTGCTGCAGGATTACCCCTAAGTTGCATCCACTTTCCTCAGAAAATTGTTGTCAGTTTAGCTGGGAGTGCAGGCTAAATCCTGTTTTGACCCCTGCACAGAAAAGCAGCAAAGACACAAGAAGTCCTGTGTTGCAGAAATGCTGCCACCTCTCCAGGGCTTGGCAAGGGCTGGGACAGGTGAGCTGCAAGTTGCTGGGTGCGCTTTGCAGCTCCACATATGTGTAAAACATGGGCCAGGACTAACACTTGATAACATGAGCAGAAAATATGCAGTAGCAGGATAGATCCCCATCCTTTAGTATGCAAAGCATGTCCACTAGGTGATGTACATGCTGCAAGAGCTGACATATTACCTGCCTTTCTTTCTGTGCACACTATTGTTTACCCTTTGGTAGCGAGGAAAATGTATTAAGTTCTTTCCAAATTAGAAAAGAAAGAGAGGCTGTCTGCTTTCAGGAGGTTATAAACTCCATCGATGTACATTTTGACATCTTCTCCTTTTCTAATGGGATAGATTTTAGCTCTGCTTCATGTATATTTATTCGGGATATTCCTTAATTAAATTATATGTTAAGGATAGTTTTCAAGTTCTTGTTTGCCTTTTGGCATTGTCAGGAGTCCTAAAACTGCTTTAATTTTGCAGCATTCTGAAGCACTTTGCAGAAGAATATATGCACAGTGACAGAAAAAGGGGAGCTGGCTTATTTTGGAAAGATCACATAAACAAAAATAATATATTGGCAGTCATTTGTGGGAATGCCAGCTTTGTCACTCATTTTCGGTGAAATATGTCTTCTTATTAAAACCCAGATCTTTTCAAGAAAAAAAAAATCCACTGGTTAAATAAAGCACACCAAGCAAAAAGAGACAAAAAATGATTTGAAAAGTTTCTTTTTTACAGAAGCAAAAAGCTTATCTTGTCTGAATCCATTGTTTATGTTTTAGTTATGCAAATAAACATGTATTGAATATTCATCAATTTAATATTTAAATGTATTTTTAAATATAAAATATTTATTTTTTCCTGCTGAAATATTTTTGTCTGTTCTGAAACCAAGAGAATAGGTTGTGCTGAAATAATACGGGCTTAGTGCTTCTTCTTTAACAAACACAAAAACACCAAAATGGAAATAATAAATTTGTTTTTCATCAATGTGACAGTGCAGGAAACATTTTGCTGTTGAGGTTCCTGGAAGCAATAAGTGCTGTATTAACTGCCAGGCAGCACACACACACACGGGATACCTCGCCTAACAAGGGGAAACCGTTGCCCTAACACACACATACAGCTCCTCAGCTTCCCACCTGCCGGGCAGCCACCTGCAATAAACAACAGTGGGCTAATATCAGACAGCAATAAAATAACCAGCCATGAAGCCGTTTACCTAAACACCACTAGAAGTCCCTCAAAAGTTGAGCTGCAGGCTGAGGCACCCTCTCCTCCAAGGTGGAGGGAGACCTCTCTTAGGACAACCTCTGAAGGCCAGCACGTTCCCTTTTTAAATACACCTACTGTTTAACTAGAGACACCAACCATCTGTAATGTACATAATGGTGCACAGCTACTATGAGGTAATGGATCCAAGGTGCATGATCTGTTCCAGGTTTCCTTTTGTGTATACATAGTCCCTCAGTGCTATGTCTCCTAAAAAGTACACTGACATTTTGTATATGGAAGGCTAACAACATAACTCTCTTATCTTTTTCACTGACATGTGGACAGTACAATATTCCACTTACACACATGCTTAAATTGGGAATAAAACTGCATTTCCCTGCTGGCTGTAACTAACCAATATACCAATCCTGCTCCTGTATTGAAAATCTGGCCCATTTCATAAAGAGATTTCATAAAGAGAGCTGAAGTCCTCTCTTGGTATATCAGATCTCCATGTCTCCAGCTGTAAATAAAAACAAACTGGTCTAAGCTGGGAACTCTATTAATATCATGACCTCAGTATGATGTAACTGAAACCGCATTTTCCACATCCCCTCCAACCACTGTTTATATTTGCATCAAACTAAGTTAAACAAAGGTAGGTTTTAAAGCTATCTTGAAAAAAAAAGAAAAAGTCTCTTCTTGAAGACAATTTTTATTGTAGTGATTGCTTTAAAATCCATGTGTCTCTATAACCTGAGAACCTCCTCACAGAGGTCCAGGAATACTCTAAAAGCCACCTAAATATGCTGGTATTCTAGTTCCCTGTACATTGTATTTACATTGTATTGTGTATATACTCATATGTTTTACCTGTTCATGTGTGAATCAAAAGCTTGCTTCGATATAGTCCATGGCTTCCATGGCTAGGTTAGAATTCACAAGATAACAATTAAAAACTCAAGTACTAATGAGGATGTAGTTCACCGCTTAAGCTGAAAAATACATATGAACATAAAGTAGATAGTTTATTTAAAAAAAACCCCTAACGATCAAGGATCATAGTGAACAAAGATGGTATTTCAATGTTTCAAACTGCTGTAAAAAAACCTCAGCTAGATAATTGAGTCTGATATTACTGCATTTGTTGGACTCTATTTAAAGCCTGGTTTATTTTTAGAACGAAACTGATGAAATCTGGTTTTCTCAGGAATTGTTACTTGCAGATCAATAGCAACTTAAAATGTTGTCTCATATGCACATCATTACAGGGAAGATTCTTTGATACATCAGTCACTTATTATTTTTCCTTTCAGGCTAACAGGAAAAGTAGAAGTAATGAAAAAATGATGTCTTACAGAAGAGAGAAGTGTTTTTTTCCCCTTTCACTGGCAAAAGCTGTCTTTTTGAAAACGGTTAAAGATGCAAGTTAAGAGGACATAGGAAGTAAATAAACCATAACTCAGAAATATTCAGAAAGAACAAAGCACAGTGTGAGACATGCTATTTATAGAAAAATGAGGAAATAAACATAACACTTTTAACACTACACAGTGCAATGTGCAAAATTACATTTTAAAGGGAAAGCAGGAATGAGAATATCTAAGAAAATCCACAAGTTGTATGGTTAAAGAGCTAAATTCAGCCACCTTTAGTTGAATACTGGTGAATGCTCCATCAGTTTGCGGGAACTTTTCTTGAAATTAGGTGCTGCTGCATGTGTCAAAACCTCATGTGAAGTGCCATAATAATTTATTGCCCGTCTGCAGAAACAACCTGATTCTGTCTCCCTGAAATAACTGACATGTTTGGCCACTGATTTCTTAGGAAAGGAGCTGAATTAGAACACTCACAAACCTTATTACTAAAAATACTGGTTTTTTCAAATAATATTTTTTTAGTTCAAACTTCTTTTCTTCTTACATAATTGCTTTCCTTTAAACCATGGGAAAAAAAACCCCATATTGTATTTGACAGTTGTGTCCTACATAACAGAAACCAGGTAAGTCAAATTTAGAAGGCATTTTGAAAAATTTCAAAACTAGAAACTATCTTTAGTCTGCAATACAAAAATATGTTAAAATATAGAAAGGAATACTTTCCCTGGTTTGACTTGTGTTTTTTTCTCTGCCAGCATTGACTCAGCTTATAAACTGTGTCTCTAAATCATCCAAAAGATCCAAGAAACTGTGCAGAGCTGCTTTCACCACCTACAGGATGTGGTGCTGCAAAAGGTCCAGCTTACAGCAGCCCCTGCCACTTTCTAAGCATCTTAACAAGAAAATAAGCTTTTTGAGAGGTGTCGTGTCAGAAATTAGCACTTCTGATCAAATATCTTCATTTCTGATGTCACTGTGGTGTCTGTTAATTTGGGGAAGGGTATTGATACCTGTGTTGTACAGAGCTATGTAAGTGGTGGCTGGCTCTCAGTCTCAAGGCTGTGACATCTTCCCTGGGTTAGCAGCCAAAGGAGGAACTTACCATTGGTTTTGTTCTTCAGCTCTAATGTAGCAAATCTGCAAGGAAAATTTTTTAAAAGTTTCAGATTTTAAATTAGACTTAATGAATAATTTCTATTTCTTGTTTGATGATGTGGCATGAGCTTCCACTTTGTCCTTTTAAAATTTCTGTAGTTTGTATAATGACCAGGTTTTTATACTGATGAGATCACTGTGAGAAGGTGAATAAATATTTCCCTCTTGTCACAGAGAGTAATTATTCAAACGTTACTTAAGAAAAGCCTATTTCTCTTCTTAACATTTTTTGCCTGGAAGCTTCTCAGTTTTGTTTGTTTCTCTTCTCATATAGTTTTGAGGAAACAGTATACATCTCCCCAGGCCCTCCCTTTACCTTCTCAATCCATAAACCATCTTCTTGTGAAATTTGCTACATGACGGCAAATTGCAGTTCCTGATGAACTATAGGCTTCAGTGATTTCAACATGAACCCAGTTTCTCTGTTTTCTGTGACTTCTGTGAAATTGATTCCTTCAGATTTACAATTTCAAAGCTAGAGATTTCTGTTTATTAAATTTAACATTCTCAACAAAATTATCTCCTTATTGGTATGACTGTCATTTGATCAGCATTTCAGAGGTCAGTAACAGGCAGTGAAAAAAAACTGAGGGAGTCTAATATACTTGCCCATTCAGATATATCAGAACAAGGTTTCCTAATGAGTTTGCATAAACTTTGGGATTCATTCCAATAGTTAAAGAAGAAATTTTGAGGATTCCTAGAGTTAACATCTGTTCATCTGAAGGCCTTTAAGCAGAGCCATAAAAAATGGCAGATTTTCATCAGGTTGATTATTGTGTATTGGGGGTTATTCCACATCAAGAAAGCTATTAAATTAGGCCTCACAGGCTTTATATAGCTCATAGAGCATCTAGCTCACATATATATATGTATATGCATGCACATATATGACCATATCTGTATATATAGATATATATAAACTTTTCAGTGTTTTACTTCTGTGTGTAATGAGCGAGAAGCAGCATAGCCACACATCTTAAAATCAAAAAAACAGAAAGAAACTAAAAACAAGAAATCTCAAACAACCAACCAGACATTTTTCAACTTCAGATGCTGCTTTCACTGGTATTTCCTAGAGTCTCCCATTGAATGTTGAGTCTCCTGTTGTGTATGAAATTTCTCCAATTTTTTTTCCCCTAGATATCACAAGATTTCTGATTTTATCCCAAGGTTTTGGAGCTACTTACCTGGAACTCTTGTACCTATAAACTGCTCTTCAACTGAGTAAATATCAGGGTTGCTAATGTTTCTCTTGTAATCGCTTCTGAAGGGCAAACTACATTTCTTAAAAAAGAGATACAGGGAATCTGAAGAGTTGTTAATTATAGGCAAATAGTCTTGGACTTTGCCTGCAGAAGCCATGGATGACCACCATAAAATGCCTGAGCTAGCAGGGTTAGATCACTAAAACCTGTGTAGCAATAGTGCAAAAGCCACATGTGATTAGTTTAACACATCTGGCTTCTGCAGTGATGCCAGTGCATCAAAAGGACAGCAACTTGCACTTTGGCTTTGATGACCGCTTCTACCGACAAGAGTGATCTCCATAAGCTTCCAGAGGAGCTTAATGTGAACAGATTTTGCAGTAGAGGAATTAGTCTGTATTTCAAATGAGTGAATGATCTCTATAGTCTAAAGAGTACCCTATTAATAACATGGGAATCATGGGGCTGTCATTAGACATTATCAAGACCAAGAACATGCTATATCATTCTTTTTGTGCCCATATGGTTGCCCAACATTCTCTCTCTATTGGACTGTGCTTGGATTTGGCATCTGAAAGCTATCTGGAGCAATAAGCTACAGGTTTCCAATCATGTCCATGTAATTGGAGTAGCACCATACCAGGACCATAGATGCTGGCATCTGCTGAAACAGCTGTAGACTGTGAAATATCATAAAACGCCAGAACTGGGAATGCAGTCAATAGAGTCTTTAAACTCTCAAAAACACACTCCTGTTTTTCATCCTGTTTATTTTCAGTGTCTGTTCTAAGCAGTTAATAAAAATATTGGCCTTTTTAATGAGAGTTTAAGTACAAATTTGCTTCAAATTTTATCATGCTGATGAACAACACTAGTTCTGATATATTTTTATATGGTGGTATTTCAAATATAGTCTTGATTTTTTTCTACCTCCATTTTACTTCATGCCTGTCACATATCCTGACTGCCACAGCCTGTATTTCCTGCTGGTTTAGTCCAGCAGCTTACATGACCTTCACAACTTGTGTTAACTTTAATGTTGCAATGTTTCTCAAACTCCCAATAATCTATTACTATAATTATATAGTGAAGAGCCCTTTAGGGCTCATAGGAAGTCCTTTGGAATAATTCTGAGATATCTGTAATGCCAGTCTGATGATCAAAGCAGTATTTCTGAATGATGTCACTGTTTCAGCACTGTCATGATGAAGTAGACCTTGTCTGAGTTTCTACCTGCATCTTGTAAGATTGTTGGCAGATGGTTGATTGTGAATCATCTTCCTGCTGACAAGAAAAGAGTAAGAAAAGACCTTTTAAGTCTAATTGTGTGGTATTTTCACCACAACCAATGTCAGAAAAGAGACAGTTCAGGTCTGAGCTCTAATCTGTACCTCATCCTAAAATTATTTCTTTTAAATTGTGGAAAATACAACTTTACACAATACTTGGCACAAGAGAAACATATACCACTTCAACTGGGTTAAACAACTTTTTCCTGAATTTGACAGATTTCACCAAACTGGCCTTATCTCCTCTGTTCACTGTGCAAAACCTCTTTGAAAGATTTACCTATAGTGACATTATTAGAGGGGGAAAATCATCTTTGCCTGAATAACTGCAGCAGATGTTGATTCAGTGTGTGGTATGTCTCCATCCAACTGAGCTTTTGACCACTACTGTGGGGCTCTCCAGCGTAGCCTTAGATATTTAGACTTACGTACAAAGAAAAATCAAACAAAAAAGCTAAGAGAGATGATTTATTTTTCATTGTTCTTAATGAAGACATAAGGAATACTTTCCATAGTGCTTCCACATTTCTCCTGGGCTACATTGTAAATAATTTCAAACTGCTCATATCCTAGACCTGTCTCACCTTTTTGCTGCTTAAAAGCCAAAGAATCCAACTGAAACTGTCAGGACCAGCCTGATCCCTCATCACCAAAGCAAAGTGGATACTACTGTCACTGTCCTCAGGGAAGTCAGGACAAGGAAACAAAAACTGGGCTTGGCAGCTTTGGCTTCTTTACATTTCATCTGCTTACCTGTCCTCAGTTGCTTCATACTGGTGACTGAGGTTCCTAATCCACAGTAAAGGTAAAGCACACCTTAAAATAAGGAGGTGCCTGAGGGCATTCACTCCTGCACACTTGCAGGTGAGAGCTGTCATCTTCCTTCATCTGTGTGGACACACAGTCACCCTGTGATCTCTGGTTTGTGAATGTGTTGGTTCTGTCCCATTTTCTTGATAAGGGGTGATCAAGCTTGCCTTCCTTCCTTCCTTCCTTCCTTCCTTCCTTCCTTCCTTCCTTCCTTCCTTCCTTCCTTCCTTCCTTCCTTCCTTCCTTCCTTCCTTCCTTCCTTCCTTCCTTCCTTCCTTCCTTCCTTCCTTCCTTCCTTCCTTCCTTCCTTCCTTCCTTCCTTCCTTCCTTCCTTCCTTCCTTCCTTCCTTCCTCCCTCCCTGCCTCCCTCCCTGCCTCCCTCCCTCCCTGCCTCTCTTTCTCTGTCTTCCTCTTCTCACAGAAGCTTTCATTTTTTGTAAGTTATTATTGCTGTGCCACTTATCCTACATTTTTTTAAATTTACTTTAGCTTTTAACTGTAAGATTTCTGTGAGTCATATTTGTCAGTTCTTTACAATCCTACATATCAGGTACTCTCTGATGTGTTCATTCTTGTCAGTATCAAAGCCACAAGGCTCTCTGTATTCATTTTGGGTCTATCTAAAGACTTAAATCACATCAGAATGTGCTTATCAAACATGTTAAGGGCAACATCTTAGCATCGCCCTCCTTTAAAAAGACAAATGATTTATAAATAATTTCCGCTTGACTTCACATTGGATAAATTGATGTGCTAACGTGTACCATCACCACTCTTCATGCTAAAGTGTATTTCATCACTCCTTGTGCTGAGTTTTCTGCACTATTAATTTCACACATGCCATTTGATTATATTCATGTCTGGAAATACAGAGAGCATTGCATTTTGTTAAATAATAATTTTTGATAGGATGTCATAAAACAGTACAAAAAAGGGGAAAGAGCCACTCTGTTTCACAGGTGTAACTTCTAGAGGCCAGTGGCTATGACGGAGACAATGTTCAGTGTGCCATGGCAGTATTTCTTAAAAAAATCTATCATGTGGTTTACATCTCTTCCTATTCATACTTCTGGACTTGTGAATTATGAGATTAAACTTGTTTCATTGTATTTGCAAGTGCTTCTCCATATTACCAAGCACTTATATTTTCTATAAGAATCAGAGTAACAGAGAATACAAGATTTGGGGGAATGAAAAAAGTGTCTTTTGTCAGCCATCAAAGTCATAGTTGTATTTTAATCAGAAATATAAAATCTACTTCAGTTTATATGCCAACATATTGGTTAGAGACTGTACTAGATTCTCAGTGTCAAGGTCATAAGGATGTCAGAACAAACCTATGTGCCAAAACCCTTTATTTCCTATGTCAGCCAGGAATGCTCAGAAGTGACCCCACTGCTCCCACAGAAATGTCCTTCCAAAACATACTCTAGTGTGAATCCACTCAGAGCAGGTGGGGCTTTTCAGCTCTGCAGTCCACAGTCAGATGGGATGGAGCTCAGTGCCATTGCTACCATTGCTGGTCAGGGGATCCTGCTCCTTTACAGGATTTACACCTTGTCAGAGGCTCAAAGAGACCATTGCTACCTCTGCTCTGTGCTGGTGGTACTCTTGGCTTTGTGGGCCCTCACTCCACCAATTTTGATAAGGCCGAAATGGTGCTCTCAGTTCATCCAACAGTAGTCTTGGCTCCCTGATGAGAGCCAGACTTCAGCATCCCAGCAAAGCCAACTTGTCATAGCAAGATTTACACCACCCAGAGCACTCACCATTTGGCAGCACCTGCAGTCACACAGAAATAGGCTGCTGATAGCAACATAGGATCCGTTGTGCATGTTGAAGTATGACCCAATTACAAAAAAAAACCAAAAAAACCCCAAAACTTCAGAGAAAGAAACAGTAAATGTATGTACAAAAATAACAAAAAGACAAGGAACAATGTCAAAGACATTGTCAAACAAAGACAATGTCCAGAGTGGGTCTTCTGGTTCTTCCCAGTAGAGGGAGTTGGGAGTTCCTTTCATTTCCCTCCATTGTTTCCTCTACTCACGTTGTGTAAGTATGGAACTTAAAATTACAACAAGAGAGAAGAAAAACTCTGTCGCCTCTTTTATTTCTGTACGTATTTGCTTCCTACATAGGGTGGTCATTCTTCCAGACTAACTCAATGTCTTTCTTGGAAGACTGGTTTCAGTATTTGGATATCATTATGCAACACTATAGGATGGTTATCTGTAGCAAAAATACCACAGATAATTTCAAAGGTTACTCACACTATCAAATACACTATTTTGAGTGGCATGCTTTTTTCAACCACTCGGCAGAATTGGCAAACATAGTTCCTCTAAAAAGGAATCAAGAGTAGATCTGGTTTTGTGGCAACTGTAGTTCTTGGTAAAGATCAAAATGAGGGGAAATGATTCACAGACTTCCAGGTAAGAACAAACTGTTTATAATGGTACCACGTCATAAAGTGCATGACCATGGTATTTAACACTACAAATATTTTCTCAGATTCTCTAGTGATTATCATAGGTCTCTGCTCTTACCTAGTGGTTTTCACCAGTGTTCTTCATATTAAATAAAAAGATCCAAGTGAGAAAAGAGCAGCACAGTGTGAACAAGAGCCACAACACCCAGAAGGTCACTGGCACAGGATCAGCCTCGGACCAGAGCAGTGCTCTCAGCCCCAGGCAGCATAGCTGGCCTCCCACCCCATCCCCACCCAACAAATGCAGTCTAATGATAGCTCCCAAGGAAGAATCATGGAGGAGGAATCCCGTTCTTCGCTCAGTGACAGACTTTAATAGTCACAAGCTATCAGCTCTTCTTCCCAATGAAAGAAGATCTCAGCAAAGTTACATGCCTTCTGTAACTCCCAGTAAACCAAAACCTACTCTGCGACACGTGTGCAAGTTCATCATTGTAAGGAAGGGGCATCAACAAGAGCCATAAACCCAAAGGGATCACTGGCAGCTATGTGGAAGCACACTTTACTTCAGATTGAGCCTGTCCTGTAAAATGATCGACATTGGGAAACCTCTCCAAACCTCTTCATAAGCTTAGGAACTGCAACACCACAGAAATTAAAATAGTCTCATGCACTAGGCAGAAATGGTTTCTTTTCACGGTATTAATCAGTCAGCCTTAAAGAATTTTAAAATGAACCTATTATTAATTTGGGCTGTGGTAAATTTTAGAGTAATGCTAATTGCTTAATATTAAAAGCCAAGGAAAGTACAGTGGTTCACATTGCTAGGCTTGGTTTTTTTCCCCCAAGAAAAAAATACTATGACATCTTCTATTTTTATCAACTCCCTTTTGAAGTTTTTATTAACCTAGGACACAAAGGTCCATCATAGAGTGCTCTGTAGCTGTTAGAACAAAAGCATGTGGAATGTGGTCTGACACAAATGCTGAAGCTCATTACCATTAGAAGCCCCAGCTCCTTAGGCTTATAAAGGGAAAGAAAGCAGTATTCCTTAGAAGGATATTATCCCAACCTGTACCTGGGCTCCATTATACACATACAACATAGCAGCACAGCATCCTACTACTTTTTTGGTTTTTCCCTTGGTATTTTGCTCTCAGCAACACTACACACACACTGAAGGATAGTCTGGGCCTGACATGCAAAATGGTAAGTACCTTTCTGTTTCCCAGATTAGCTTCTCCTGCTACATTTGATGAGATTTAAATTGGTCTTGGACTATTGATGGCCCGCCCTTAATTTCTCCTGATTAATTTTTTGTTTGCCTATTACACAGTTAATATAGTACAAAGACTTAACACAAAAAAAAGTTCACCAAACCACATTCCATACAACTCCTACGTGTTGCTCTGGTCAGGGTTTGGCAGGCTCAAAAAACAGGCAGAGCTTAACAATAAGGGATTTTTGGGCTGCTTCAGCACACGCCTGCTCTGATAGTGGTGTGATAGGTGCTTTTCGCTTCTAACATTCCCCAAGCAAGTCCAGGACAGTCTAACCTTGCCAGTTAGTGCATAACCTGTCACCCATTTTTGCGGTATCAAATTTTGTATCACTTTCAATTTGGGTTTCTCTGGCTTTTTCCTCTTGACTGCCACTGGTTTCTTGATAATGCATCTCTTTCCTTGATGCGTTTTCTTCCCTGCAGTTTCATTTCATGGCACTGTTTTGAAACAGATGCTCTGGCTACTTGCACAGTCAGTCCTGCCAGCTTCATGATTCTTCCTTGCTGTTTTTGACTGTAACCCTCAATTTACTAAGGCCTAATTGTAAGAGATAATGGGAAAAAAGACCAAGTAGGCAAAACATAAAATGTAATTTAAGACTTTAAAGCATACATTTTCTACAGCATATTTGATTTTTCAGTAATAAGAATTTCTGGTTCCATGCTTTTTATTCTGGATGTAATGAAAACATGTTCTTTACGTAACTTAGTTGAAATAAAATGAGCTGTCTGGTAAGACAGAACCTCTGGCAAGGGAATTAGAAAATAATTTTTTGTTCCTCATCTTCCCCTTGCTAGAGTGTTTCTTTTATTTCAGTAGGATCATCATCGTTGTTTAAAGCTACATAAAGTAGCTTTAAAGGTTCATAAATCTGTGTCCAAAAATACTAAGAGCTTGCTTGCTTTATGTATAAAAGTTATACATAATATATTAATATTACTTCAGTGAGGACTTCGTAGTTAGGATCTCTTAGTACCCAGATATTAATGACGTATCACAGTATGTCATAGGTATCTAATTTTAGGCTTCCAGTTTTGACTTATCAATATCAATGTTCATTTTTAATTCACATGAAAATTTCCCATGAATACCACAGAAGACCAAGAAGTTATCTATGGCAATTTAATATTTGAAAGTCCTTGGATTTCAGCATGTTACTCACATTTTTTTCCTGGAAGATGCCAATGCATTTGGATGTAAAATGAGATATGGATTCCTAAAAGTGTAGTGGATTAGCAAGCTTTTAAGCAAAAACTGTCCTCTTCATATTTCTCATTCTGTGATTTCCCTCTGTCTTCTAACGAGAAGAAATTAGCTCTCTACACAACATTTCAGTCAGTAATTTCCAGGAAAACAGAATGTTATGCCAGAGAACATCTTTGCTCAACAGTTTGCACGGGCCATTGGAATTTATGGTCCTTACTGTTAAAGACTGCTCATTGAGTATAAGACTATTTATTGGTCTTAAGGCCACTCAGTGGTCATAAGGCCATTACATACAGAGCCATGAGCGTGTTTCTGTCAATTTAATACAGAGAAGGTGTACTTCATGTTGATGATTAGAGATAACATTACCAAAAGTCTCAAACGAAGAGATAAACCACGTATTAATTACCGTGGAATTAGCTTTCATGACAATATTTGTGCTAATACAGCAAAAGTAGGGAAATTAGAGGGAGACAGACTTAATTTTTAAGTGAAAATTCCAGAGTTTAAGGTAGGAAGAAGGCACTAATTGGTTCTATTGGTTTTAAGCTATTGAGGTCCAAAACTGAATAGTGTTGGGAATGTTTGTTAAGACAAAATGGTTGATGTGGTGAAATAAAACCACAGATAGCACCCAAGTTCACATATTATTCAACAATTCCTGCACAAATATAAATTTTTAAGATTATGCTGTCTGATAGGGAAAGTCCTGTGAAATAAGAAAATATATATATTTGCGAAATGTCATTTGTAACCCTCAGTATGTCAAACTCCTGTAGGTTTCATTAAGGTGGGTCAATTTTTCAGCAAGTCTGGAAAGATTTAAGACTACAAGAATTTCTTACTATAAGGTTATGTATGTTCTAATAATTCAAGTAAGGTGGATAGTTAAGACAGGTTGGATGGTTTTGACCTCCAAGAAAGTTGTTCTTTTTTTCACTGAGTTTTGGATTTCATTCACAGCTGAAACTCATGGCAAAACTCCAGGGTCCCGCTTTGTGTTTTCTTGACCTTGGGCCTGTTGTGTTAATATGTCATGTGACAAAGCAGCCTGAATGAGTTAACCTCTCAGACTCCTACATCATTTCTTGATGGTAGCCAAGTTACAAGGAAGAGCATTACCACCCACCCATCCCAAAGTGAGATTAGAAAAGCCCTTTTTTGGTGTCCAATGCCTTGGACAGGCTATGCTGTATTTAGGAGCACTGCACAAAAAGTGACTTCAACAAATGGAAGGATCCAAGCTAAAGAGGACAAATCTGTATGCAAGAATAACAAATGAAAATTTTACACAAAGACTTGGTGAGTATAACTGCAGTGTTTTGCTTAACTTTACTGTAAAACACATATTCCTGTGACAGGAAACAGACTCAAAAGCTTCTTCATGGGTGCAGACTACAGAATCAACAGCTGTGCCTGAGCTACCCCCAAACACCATTCCCCTGCATCTCAGCTGGATTGGTTGATGGTAGGGCTACAAGCCAGACAGAAAATCTGCAAGTGAGCTTGGATGGTGGTGAATGCTTTACTATGAACCGGTCACAGTTTGTCACATTACTCATGCCATTGAGAGTCATTGCAATTTTATAACGGACTATATTTTACTTTGAAATCTTAAACAATAGAAAATGTCAGATTCAGTTATGTGCTCTCAGATTCGAGTTGTAAATGGCCTTTTATAACCACAGACACACTATTTTGATGGAGTCTGTAAAACGCACATACAATATGAAATATGAAGAGAGGAAAACATAAATGTCACACAGTTGTTCTCTGCACTCTTGCTGAAATTTCAGCTTTTCGCAGAACATCTACCATCAAACATCTAAAGATTTCTTTGGAGTCTCACAAAGGGTTAAGGCAGCTTGTTTGGCATTAGATATTTGTATAATGAGCTTTTACTGAAGTAATTAAAATTTGTTTATAATTAATACAGATGAATTGGTTTCTGCACAATAATAGTTAGGAGATTAACAAAGGCCACATTTTGGCAACAGGACTACATTCTTTTCCAAGTGCTGTGGGACTTTATCCAATGAATGTCTGTCCAATCCGGCTGATTCTTCAGAGATGCCATATGGCACTGCTATGCATTACAATTTTTTTTCTAAAAGGCAGCCATATGACATAACTGATCTTCAAAACGTTGTCAGAAGGTATTACCTAGGTAGGCTGCGAGCTGCTTTCCAAAAACTTAGCAAGCACAGGGGCTATTAATTATGAGCAAAAGAAATGTGCACACACACGCTGGAAAGTTGGCATCCTTTCCTCTCTAGTCACAGCTGAGCATCTCTTAAACTGCTCAAGCTAGGAAAGTGAAGATGGATTTATCTTTTTTTAACTTTACACATCTTCTTCTAAAATTTTAATGCAGCAATTTCACAATCAGCTTATCTCAGAAGTGTCAGCACATCTGACCCCCACTGCCCATGAACATCTTATTTTACAAGCAGCATGTGTTCTTATACTAACTCCGCTGCTTTCACTAGCACATTTTCTTAGATCAACAAATTGTTGCCTTTCCACACCCTCACATATGCCCTCTTAAATTAAGATGATCCAAACCATCCTCGAAGTCAGTCATATTATTTATTTTATATATATATATATATATATATATATATTCACCTGTTACTTGTTATATCATTTGCCTTCCTGGAAAGGGGACTAAAGGCCCCTGTGCCTGTTATAGTGTTGTATGACTGTTGTTATGAATGACACCTAAAGACTTTGATTCTAGTCCTTCTTGCACTACATGAACTGCAGTATCACCAAGGGTGGTTCATGTTCTTTTCTAGTCTCTTTATTATCCCAAGAGGCATAGCCATGCTCATTCTCCTCTGCAGAAGTTTTCGAGTACTTCAGCTCACACTGCTCACTCTCCTAAAACCTACCCTGGAGACCTCTGTGGTTATTCTCACGTCAGAAAATTTTTACAAACCTGGGAACATTCTATGGGTTTGTCTGCAGTGTGACCCTCTTGTGACACCTCTTCCAGTCTGCTTTCCCATGTAGACAAGCTTTTTGCCTTAAGAGGGAATAATTTTTCATGTAATTACTTAGGAGTTGGAATTGCATCTAGGCATCTCTTATCCCTGCGTGCAGTCCCCCTCTTCTGGTCATTAAGACATTTGGGCATGGCTGCAGTTCAATTTTTGGTGTGATTTTCTGGCATTTCTCAAATATGTGGAATGATCTGTTACACTGAATTGCTCTGGTAGTAGCACACACACTGTATCACTATTGCCCCTGCTGCTGTATGACAGCTGCTTGGCGTGGAGATATTTTAGTGCATATACTCTGAACTCCAATTATAGATCCTACATATTTGGAATCAAATTAAATTATTGTTGTTTTTCTCTCATACTTTCATTCTCTTCAGGTATTGTGTAGCCATGTAGACTAGTATGTTATTCTTCTGGTGATCAGCAAAAAGAGGCTTCTGCAAGGATATCAAAAAGTTATAAAAGGGATGGCAGAGCTCAGGCATGATCTTGAACATGGGAAGCTAATGTCAAAAATCACACAGAGAACTTGTTTTGAGGTGGCTTATAGCTGCACATCAGTCAGTGCAAAGGGTTGATGTGGTTGGTGCAGCACATCTGGTGACAGAAGGATTGAGTGCTGAAGTGTTCTTTCCTAACAGGTTCCTGAAGCAGTGAATGTCTCACATGAAAACTACTTGCATTGCAACAGCTGAGAGCCTGATATTCCTCATAGCTCTGTATGTAGGGAAGGAGTTCAATGCAGGTAGAACAGTTTGTGGCACTGATGTAAAGGATTCAGCAAGAGAATGATGAACTGAAAGGTCTGAAACCACACAGAAGGCTTTGAATAACATTGCATGGTTTGTTTTCCAAAAATGTTCAGTGGCAATTCATGAGTTATTTCTGTCTCATTTTGCTCTTTACACCACATTTGTGAATTCATAAATGGAAAGAGTTCCTTCTTCGCAGTGTTTGAAAGCCAGGATAATGATTGCTTGGAGAGACCAATCATATTGATAGGAACTGCTGTAAAGTTCATCACTTCTAATTTACTGGATATGTTCTGCAATAAGAAATGAAAACTTTTTTCCCCTGGTCCATATGTGTATTGCTCTTCACTCAGCATTTGTGGAAGATGTGTTTTCTTCAGAGAAGATTTTCCTGGTCACCTCAATGGGACACAAAGCCCTGAAATATCTGTAAAATAATGTAACACACTTAGAGGACTAGTGGAAAAAGACTGACTTTTAACCTGAATTTGCTAGCCTGAAAGAAGATGTTTGTTCAAGTCAGTTACCACTTGGAAGCATGGAATAAGGCATTTTCCAGCCTTCAGGTTGGAAGCTTGTGAAATCTCTGAGCACTACATGTTTTAATGTTTTTCTCAGAATTGCAGCGCATAAAAATAATGTGCAATTGTCACAATCCATGCACCTATTAATGCTTCTTGTGTGTGTTTTAGAGTGATGTAATGTGTGTGCATTCAAAGAGTGTGTGTTTGGACTTTAATTCCACGCTTGCTGAGGTCCAGGGAACACTGTGGGTTTAACGAAAGGGTTTGTGAAAATAAGAGCAGAGTAGATGGGCATTTCTATTGATCAATGAATATTCAATAACGAGTTCACACATAATTCAGAAACTTCTGAAGTATAAGAAAAACAGAACTGTTTTTCTGAAAAACAGAACTGTCAAAGTTAAAAACATGCCTATGTTCTCTACACTGTGGCTGCTGGTAAAATGGTGTATCTTTTGCTAGTATTAGAATTGAAGAGAATTTGCTATACCCAGAATTTTCTTTCTTGTTTTGTGACACAGCCTCCTTACAAAGGGATTTCTTTAGGGGTGATGCAGCAAACTGTGTTTTAAAGAATGCATATGCTTCAGAGACAAAAGCCTGAAGGGGACATGCAGATGACAGGAGAGCCAGAGATGAGAGAGCCAACAGCTGCCACGTTTTCCAGACTCTGTGGTCATCCGGCACAGCCACTTTGCCTGGGAGAACAGACTGCTTTGCTGTGTTGTCTTGTTTGCTCCTTGTTCTGCTCCATGAGCCCTGCTTAAGTGTTTTTCTGAATCAGGTTACATCATGACTTTTAAACAGGGAGTTGTTATAACACACACAAAAAAATATTGACTGTAACAGCTGTTTCATAAGTGTTAAAAGTTTACCATGAAAGCATGAATTAAGGCAGATTTATGAATATGTTATTTTTAACATTTCTTTGGGATAAAAACATATTTAGAATATGGGCAGTAAAATCCCTTATGTAAAGTAGTTATTTGACATGTAGAAGACACACTCTCCAAAGTTTAAGAACTTGTTATTTTTCATAATACAAAAAGCAATTAGAATACATTATGAACTAATGTCAAACTATATCCTTGAGCTGAAGAGATGCTGATTTATAGAAATTTTAAATATGCCTTGAACTGATAAACTTTCCATTTATTTATACAATTGAAAGATATTTAGAACAACCAAGCCAAATCGTTCTTAACTGCAAGTTATTTAATTTTTTTTTTTCCTGGTGCCAGGTTTCATTTGGAGGGAACTTTCTAGCTGATTTAAAACACCGTAAAAGAGGATTTATAATGGAAATCTCTACCCTTGCTGTAACAGCATTAGCAGGTACCAGCCTCTAACAAAACTCCATAGTCTGCCATGATGTACTGAAAGTGATGTGAATAGAATGCCATTATTTGAAGTGAGAGGAAATGAAATTCAATTCATCCACCTTAATAGAATAGTCTTATATTTAAGAGATAATGTCAGCAGAATAGAACATTGTCACAGGAAAATTAACTGCCGCTGCCGCTACATGAACACCAGGGCAAAGCTGAGGTACTTAAAATAAATATGGGGCTAAGCTGATGGTTACTTTTGAAATAGGAAATCCGGATCCTGTGACAATGTTCTGCTATACAGACGTCTTGTTTATCCTGAAGTACGGCAGAACCACAGGATCAGGGATGCTTCTTTCCTTCAGGGGCAAGCTTGTAGGTTTTCCCTCCACCCCTCCCATTCCAGCTGTTTGCTCTCTCCCCAGCTGCAATGTGATGTCCTTTCTTGGCAGCCATTTGGTGGAGATCAGTGTATTGATCTGTGTTAAAAAGTGCCTCCACCCTAATTATGATTTTTTTTTTTTAAACAATTTTGTGTTGCAAATCTCCAGGTCTGCCTTCTTCCCAAAACACTGTCCTAGCACAACAGCCAAGGCAGCCCACTGTGGGATAGGGAAATGGGTCCAGCAGGGACACAAAAGATTTCAGCCATTAGCATTCCCTCCAAAGTCAGCAGCGACGAAGTGACAGCCCCACTGACAGATGCAGACAGGATCACCCTGCCTAGCAGTGTCTGTGGTGGCAATGATGCTTTCTTCAGTTGCTGACCTCTTGTTTTTGTTTGCACACACGAATACTCTGAAAGGCAGTGCTGGAAGAAGTCCAAGGTGTGTTCCCTCAGCTCTTCTTCATATGAGAATCGAGTACTGAAGCCAGGTGCAAAACTTTTCAGCCAGGTGTTGAGTTCTGTCTTGGGACATTTAATCATAGTCTGAACAGCACTGGGATTTGGAGGCATATAAGCAATGTCGGTGTGATTTTAACTCCTCGCTGGTTGCCACCATGCTGTTCCTGTGAGGGATGGAGAAAGATCGTGTGGGCACTGATCCATACTGGGGAGGGGGCAGAGGTTTTCCATTCCTGCCTTCCCTGTCCTGTTCTGCTCCTCACGAGAGTGTTTTGAGCTTTATGGATACTGGCCATAGAGGGGAGCAAAGCCTTTTTTTACCTTGGTATTTCATATATTTAATATACTATGTATAAGTAAGTCATCAAGTTGTTTCAAGTAGTGTGTTCTCTCATTTTTCAAACCCCTTTTGCACTACATTCATCAACATGGGTCTGAATCTTTCCCAGTGCACAGAATGGTGATCAAATCCCCTGAAATAAATGAGTCTCACAACGTGTTGAATGGCAAAATTCAGCTGACGACGACTAACCTGAATGAAGACAGTTTTATATTGTAGATCCCATTTATTTTAAGGCCAGAAAAGACCATCATGATAATCTAATCTAGTTTCTTGCATTACACGTGTACCAGAACTTCACTAAATAATTGCTGCATGCATAGTTCAGTAACTTGTAGTTGAGCCAGACTATATTATTTCTCTTAAGGCATGCAGTCCAGGTTCCATGTGATGAAGACTTGCCACATACCTGAGCAATTTCTGCCAATATTCAATTAAACTCTAGTAAAATTGAATTCAGGCAAAGTGATAATTTCTAACATGATATATAGGTATTCCTGATTTTACCTTCAGCATTATGGGCCTTGACAAAAATTACTTCTATCTGTAATAATAAAAAGTTTGAATAGGAACGACATATATTTTAGAGAAACTTTTATTTACCTACACTAAGCCACAGATATTGAATATAAAATGCTTCAACATGCCATGTTTCCTCTGCCATGTTGCTAACAATTTTTTTATATTTAGTTACCAATAAACAAAGAGCTTGATGAGTCTTCATAACTACAGCAGTTTATAAACATTTCAAATAGCCTGTTATTGTTTTATTTTCCCTGATACCTAGCACTGTTTTCAAATATTCCCTGATTCAGATAGGGCATATTGTAAGGGACAGTAATGGAGGCATCACATTAAACAGCAAGTTAAAAGAAAAAAAATGAACAGTGTCTTTCATTCGATATTGCAGAATTCCAGATCACAGAATGAATGTGAAAACATCACATTTATCCATGTCTGATGCATTAAAAACTAATCACAAAGTATTTAATTAAAGTACTATACCTGCATCTCCAAATGCCCTTGAGGTACAGATATTTGGAGGCCAGGACCTTATCCTAAGAAGACACCACTGCATTTGCCATGGTTTATTTTTACTTCTTCAAGCAGCTGCTGGTGCTTCGCTTACTCTCAGGAGCTGACTGGGTAAGATATACTTTTGTTCTGAACTGATAAAGCAATTGTTATTTTCCTTATTCAGACCTGAATTGTTCCACTTGACCCACAGTGCAGTACCTCTAAGAGTAAATAAAAGTTATGAGGAACAAAAAAAGTAGAAGAATTTAAATGTTCTGCCTGGGAAGGTTGCACAGGTCTCACTATTATGAGTAATGCATTTTTAGAAGTGTGGTTCATTTCAGTCTAACCTTTCAGACCCACAATCAAAGCGAGAATTGCCATAAATATATCACCATGTGTAAAACAATTGGCCCTCAATCAGTTGTCAAAAACTTGAAATTGCAGCTAGATCATATCTTCCTTTATCTGAGAAGCCTCCTAGATCTGTGATTCAGAGACCGGCAATTACTAGTCTAACAGGACAAGAACAGTTACAAAGTTAATTACCTGTGATTATCTTACAAAAGGTGGTGATTATATAGCTGAATGACAAAAGAAGAGTGATCATGGAGACAAAAACAGGCGGTACCATATACTGATAAAAACAGGACCACCCGTTGTTCAATTAGAAATCGCCCACTTTAGTTTATGTTGCTATTACAGTAACACCTTTCCCGTTCTCCTAAATATCCCTGCTTTTTCTCAGAGGAAATACTAGCCTCACGAAAGACCTACAGTTCTTCCATTTCTTAAGGTTGTTCTCTGTCTTTAAAGTTTCACCGTGAATGTTAAGGGCTGTTAAGAGCCCACACAAGATACAGCGTGGAAAGGGGCAGCCAGCGCCATGCCATCTCCTCCCCCAGTTTGTTTGCGCATTTACTCTTATCTTCTAGACCTTATCGTACCTCCTTGACTCATCCTTTAGCCTGCTGAATAAAAACAATGAGTTCCAGCTGCTGAATAGCAAATCTGAGCCCCGTTCACAGACCCGGCCCTGCAACAAGTGAGGTGCCAGTGGTGGAAATACGAATGCAGTAACGTCTCTTAAGAATTTGTTTCCAAAAAGAACCCCCATGATCATGCAGTCACACATATGAGCTCCGTGATAAAAACTGTCTACAGAAAATCTTATTTATGCAAGAGCCCACCTTTCTTTAAGAAATAAATTTGCCTTTAATTTAATGACAAATTTTCTTTAAAATCTCACAAACATTTTGCCTTCCTTGGGGTTTTTGCTTCAGTCCAGGAATCAGTTTTTTTCTCTCCACAACGTTTAGCATTTTGGTAGTCACAGGTTCATGTGTTGAAGGTGTTAGCTGTTGTCTAATGGGGAAAATATCCATAAGCATCGAGGTGAGTCAGAACTTGCACACTGCGTTAGCATTCCTTTGGGTTTCCTTAACATGTGTGTGAATGAAGGTTTTATTATACAAATATTAATAGCATTCCGAATGCATGTCTGTAATTTGATGGTCTTCACAGCGTCCTTGGGACTTCTCAGAAAGGTGCCCATGGTGTTGCAATTAGGAAGAGCAGTGGAAGCTGTGTTCCTAATATTCAAGGAAAAAGATTTTCATAAGTGCACTTAAATGTAACCAACTTATAAAAGACTGTCATGTACTTCAGTTCGGAAAATATCCCAGCCAGAGTCAGTGCACAGGGAATTAAATAAGGCAATATAATTAGGCCATACCATTCAAGATAAGACTGCATAACCATAAATGTGCAGCCTACAACCATGTTTGAAAGCATGTGATGGGAAAAAAATAACCTGAAACCAAAATTCATCTTTTAAATAAGTGTCAGAGCTTTAAAGTTTTCTATCAACATGAGTAACTGCACATCAAGGAGGCAAATGAAGGATCCTTTCCCTCCTGGCCCAGTTTCCAGAGTACAGACAGCTCACTGTTGGAGGTATTGGCTGCATTGCTCCATGGTAAAGACAGTGACTGTGTAAAGCTCCCAACCTTTGGATGTAAATACCCTACAAACTCAGCACTCAGATTGTTACAATTGCTCCAGTCTACCTGCTGTGCCCTCACTGTCATGCTGCTGTGCCTGATACATTTCCTTTTAGTGGATGAGGATCCAAACAAATTCTTAGGAAAGCTAGTCCACTGAGGACTGCAGAACATGTAGCACAGCTTTTGGCCCAGCATCTCCCAAAAAGCAGCACTTTGTGTATGCTGGGAGCACCTGGTGTGTGGGGAAGGAAACATCACTTGACACTCAGCTCCTCCACTCTTGCCCAGTGTACGACCTTCCTGGCTGGAAACCAAAGGGACGTGATGGGGGAGCTTCATAAGCAGCCAGGGAAAGGAACAGGCTGAGCCAACGCTGACGCCAGCCCTGCTGCACCGTGCTCCTGCTGATTTCAGTGGGTGTTGGATGTGCATTTTTGAAGGGCAAATTTACCTCCAGCTTAATAAGCATGATAAGTCATAGATTTGCTGGGAGTAGGAGCAGAAGCCCTCCCGCATCTGTTAGCACATTATTAGCACAGCTTGTTATGGGGCCTCACGTGATGCAGCCCTGGTCGCAGGACGCAATTACAGATGAATTCCTGCTTTGCCTCCCCCACTGACTCAGCATCACAGCTGGAGCCAGCCATAGTCACATTGCAGGAGGTGAAAGGTACTGTGAATTATAGATTGCCTTTGACCTTTTTTTGGTTTGAATTAAGGATATCATCCAGGAAAGTGCCTCCAGCCAGGACACTGCTTAAACATATGCTTAACTTCCACCAGGGGCTGGTGCTCATCAATGGAGATGAAACACTTGCTTACAGTACAGTGTGTACATGGACACTGCCCCGATGATGATTAAATACCTTTTCAAAGAGGAGCGTAAATGACAGTTTCCTATAAAAATGGTAACCAGCATAGCTCTTGAAATCCAGAAACACCCTCAAATTCATGAAAATATTCTGTTAAAATTCAGAGCAGATACTGAATTTCAGCCACAGAGTATAGATACATTGAAAGGGAATACTATGAAAATTATACATATTTCAAAAGGTAAAGGAAACAAAGACTGTTAATCAAGAAAATAAAAACTAGATATTAGTATGCCTTCACAGAGGGGTATCAATCTGAACAAACAAACTGCCTTACAAACCACATAAGAGGGAATTAAGGTCAACTTAGTGTCTTTTCATCAGAGTGTTTTCTATGATAACTTTGTAAGTGCTCTTAATATATAACAAATAATCTCAGGGCAAAGATCTGTTTGAAGGAGATATGATTGATGACCTATCATCCCTAATTCACTGTTTATACTCGTAGTGAGCCTATTGGGAAAATACCTCATTCATCAGGGTATTAGTGAATTCAACCAACGTATGGCACCTTCATTTTAACAAACTAAAGGAGAAAAGCTAAATGGGGGAAAATTGACAACCATCTCTGATTCTATGATAATGCAATTAGGCTGCTCCTCTCCAGAGCTTTTGCTAATTCACAAAACAGCTTCAGTCGGCAGGTCATAAATATATGATCATTTTTCACACTTTGAAAAGTAATGATGCCTTGACACGAATCAATAAATCTTGCAGAAGTCATTTATACTTTTGTGTTGTGCATACAAATCAGTTTAAAACCAACTATATATTATTTCTGAATCTTACATAGTCTTTGTTTACAAAAAATAATTTTGCAGAGGCTTCTGTGTTCCCTGTGCACCCAAAATTCAAAATGAAATCTCTGCCTGTTTTCAGGACTTGGAAATCCTAGACCAGGTCTTATGACACTTAAAATCTCATAAAGTCTGATAAAGTTGTAAAAGGAAGGGAGGGTGAGAGGGGAATGAGGTAAAATCGCATTCTTTCTTTTTTCTTTCTCATTTGGCTTTGAACTTCCTTCTGAAAATATATTGAGAGTTTCCCAGTAAATATTGAGATTCCCATTGTTAATTCATGCAAGTTCTTAATCTGTACCTTCAGCCATCTCTGGGGAAATGCAAGTGTTAGGCTTGCCATCATGCATTGCAATGTTTCTATGAGGAAGGGGAGGACAGACACAGTACAAGAAGAAAGGCTATCAGAACACCAAAACTTGTCCTTTGGTCTCAGGAGAGATGCAAGAAGAACCACACCTGATTGCTGCATAACAACTGAATCTTGCCACCTGTCTCATTTAGTAGAAATTTTAAATCCCAGTGATCTTCTTCATGCAAAGCCTGTCTTCTCATAGGATTATGGCATATTACATGGTTAAGGTAAATACAATAAACCCCTGAATATGTGAGTATGCCAACAGGAACAATGCATGCCACTGTTCTGTGACATATGAAAGTTATCTCCTTCTGCCTCCCAAGTTTTATGATTAATAACTGAAAAAAACCCGAATACATTCCTTATGTCATGAGTATGACAGAATTTTACCTGAGGCAGATATATGCAAGGATAACCAATAAAACTGAAATGCTAGCCACTGATTCAGTGATAGAACTGCGTTGTACAACTTAGCAAAACATAAATCATGTAGAGTTTCTCTATGCATCCAGGAGCATACAAAGTCACAAAAGCATACTATAGTACACAAAGGAATGATCAAGAGTGATCGACAGTAAATGTAAAGGTGCAGAGGCTGATAAATACTTCAGGTAGCTGCTGATGTTTGCCTTGTTGTAAAAATACTGACATGTTTTTTTTGTAGTCACGGCGTATTCTGCCCTGTCTCCATTATTTGATCTCTATTAGGATAAGTAGCCAGTTTGCAATACACTGTGCAACTAAGCCAAACACATACAGCACGTGGATGAAAATTTAACAGTGGATTAAAGTTCAAGCTCCTGTATTTATGTAATTTATATTTCACATACTTAAGTAATAAAATAATAATATTTTAAACAAAGACAGGATGTATTTTTTTGAATAGACATTAAATATCACATTATGAAATGGTACTTCAGTAGTAATTTTAAACAGTGTTAGTTTTCAATCACATATTCTGTAATGAGTATTTTAATAAAATACTGAGGACTGGGTCTCAAGCTGATGGCAATTAATATGGCTTTGCTGAAGTTAGAGGGAATTTGTCACGTGCTTCAAGTGTATGTGATTTTCTGAATCAGAGCCAGGAGAGATTCTAGACATTATATCTCCCCCTGACGTCTGATGCTCAGGCTCATGATTTTTGAATTTCAAGGGAGAAAGAAAAAGTGCCTCAATAATTGTGTCACTGGCTTGCTCAGCAGAGTCATCTGTAACAGACCTGCCTAGCATCTATAACTGCATCATCTTCTGTCAACTTAATCTGGTTTCCAACATTGCTGAAGGTGTGGTATGCATTTTGTGAAGGTTTTTACAAGGAAAATATTTGGATTAATGATATAACTTAGTGGCAATTTAGTGACAGTAGGTCTCAGTAGAGTGACAATAGGATTGAAAAAGTAAACCAGTGGGATATACTTGATTGTGGCTGTTGGGCCGGCAGCAGGGAAGCTGCAGGGGTCACACTGATTGGCATTGTCACTTTCCCCATTCATCAAGCAAGGCCAGACTTCCCAAATCATTTACCAGATGGGGCAGCTCGTCAGTTTAAACACCTGATATGAAGCCATCCGTCATCTGATAACATGATCGTTGGGCTGCAGCTGGCTTGGTGCTCTGCAGCCTGAGTGCACATGTGATGGACTGGAGCCAGGGAAGCAGGCTTAGCAGTGCTGCACTCCCCTGATAGGATTTGCAGCCCTCCACTGGACCATGGAACAGGTGGAGACGGAGAGAGAATGAAAAAATTACCATGTGTTGCAGGGATTAGAGAGCACACACTTACCACTCCACTTGAATACCAATCAGAGGACAACCTTGAGCCAAACAAATTTAAGGCCATCCATGATGTAATAGAGAGAATATAGGTCCTTGCATATGTTGACACATCTTCATTTTCCTACAGGGTTTTGAAGGGATACTTGGCAATACTGTAATTTGTCTTTTGTTTTCTAATGTGGAAGAGAGAAAAGGTATTTGGAAATACAGCCTTTTACTTTTTTCTTTTGCAAAGGATATTTTAAACTAGGAAATCTCCTAAGAAAAAAATGAAGTGTATTTCTACAAACTGGTCACAGATCCTGTTAGTTTCTCTCAGCAAGACAAAAGGCTGGACAAGGTAGGGAGGAAGTACTATAAATTCAAAATATGATAATGCTTACTGAAAGCCAGTCCCATTGCTCAAATTCCCCTGGCTATTGAAATGCTCAGATCTTCCTGATTTCAAAGGAGTTACGTACTTAAATGACTCTGTCTGAGGGTCTGTCTTTTAGTGCCTCTGGAGCAATACTGCAAGTCCTTTCTCAGACATCAGGTACCGTGGCTTTGATGTCAGGTACGTCCCTCCTGGGAGAACCACTCTGGGGGAGATTCTCTGCTGCAGCGATAACAGGTACAGCAAATGGCTTTAATATGGAAGGGTAACTTCCAGAAAGTGATCTTGTTTTCTGCCCAAACAGGATATTCACCAGCCTCCCTGGGGGGCATCACAGCAACAGGATTTCTTTTATAGAATTGTAGAATCATAGAATCATAGCATGGTTTGGGTAGCAAGGGACTTGAAAGATCATCTAATTTCAACCCCCCTGCCATAAGCAGGGTCACCTTCCACCAGACCAGGTTGCTCAGAGCCACATAGCCTCAAACACTTCCAGGGATGGGACCTCCACAGCTTCTCTGGGTAACATGTTCCAGTGCCTCACAGCTTTCTTTGCAGAAGTGTGTATCAGCTGGTCCCATTTTGGTGCACACATCCTGGGGGGATTCATTTTCCTCAGTGCACCTGCCTCTGCACTCCTCATCCTCCTCCCTGCCTGATGTCGCAGCTGCACCACAGCTCTGCTGGGTGGGGAGGACCAGAAGCAGCATTTTGGTGGACAACCTCTTGGTGGAAGGACTGGAACCCTCCCGCAGCAAGCTGTGGGCTGAATTGGGCTCCTATGCTCCAAGGCAGGTCTCTCTCCATGCGCCTCAAATTATAATAGGGAAACCATGTCCTTCCCCTAATGATCCAAAGACAAACATCTTTGGGAGCACTGAGTGCCCCTTGGTCTTCCAATGCTGCTTCATTCAAGGAATAAAAACTCCTGAACCAGCTTGAGGTGTCAGTGCCGCAGTTGGTTATTTCAGGATGGAGACGGGGGAACTCTCTCCACTGGAGGATGCATATGGTCAAGGACAGGATGCAAGATGTGTATTATCAGTGTATGTATGCCTTTTCCCTCAAAAACAATTGCTTATGCAAAATTCTTCCCTTGACTGTGCCTTTTCCTTCCTGAAAATTGTTGCCAGTTAAAGATCTGCTTTTGTGTGAAGATTTATTTCTTTCAGTTCTGATCAGATATTAAGACATGCCCTTGAAGCAGTTTTTGTGTTGAATTGTTCTCTTTTTTTAATTTCATTTTAATCTTTGTTACAGTTATGTGAACTAAATTAAATACGAGTTTAAGGTTTGGGGGGTTTTGTTTTTTGGGATTTTGGCGTTTTTTTCAGAGTCAAAGGACACATTCCCACTTCACTTCTTAAAATGTTTCATCTCCCCATGGGAATTAATCTGCAATTGCAGTGTGAAATGTGTAAGTTCCTTTGTGAGAAGGGGACACTGTTTTGTCAAAAACTCATTACCCAGCTGTAGACACTTAAAAGCATCAGACATACTATAATTTATGATTGAAACAAATGGAATAAGCTGTATGGTGTTTGCTGAAAGGCAAGTTAAAAGATCATCATTTGTTTATTCTACAACTTCTTTTGTCTTACTTTGATTTTTTTATATATATACTCTATAGCCGTTCTCTGTTAGACAAATTCTGCTTCTTTTTCTATTTCAATTAAGGTCTTTTTCCAAGATTGATAGTAGGGGACTAATCTCAGATATGAGGAAAGCTTAGAAGACATGCAAAAATTGTATCTAGAGATACAGCATTAAAAAGGTGAAAACTCATGAAAGGATCATAGGAAATAATATAAATTTTGAGGACTAGTCAGATATCTGCAGACATACAAAAAGATCCTTCCTTCCAGCAGAGATGGCAGAAAAGTTCAGCAGAAACCTGAGAATGAATTACTGAAAAAAAATGCCCCATGGCTCATTAGCACAAATGATTCATGATATTTTAGTGATGAAACAAAAGGTTTTATGCTGACAATATACGCTTAAATCTGCTTCTGTTGACAACTGCTTTTATATATCTATAGATTAAAAATTAGCAACTTCAAACAATAACAAGGCTATCATATGAGAAGAAGCATGACTTTATTCCCAGCATAAAAATGGAGAAGCTGAGACAGATGAAGTGAGTTTATATCCCTGTGACAATTAAATCAGGTGATGGTCAGAACTTAGATTTGGTTTTAAGCTGTAAGAAAGTTTTCGTTTTCGTGTTGTTTTTTCTCCCTCACTTTTAACATAGCAGCTAAATAATACACACAGGTGTACAGATGATTTGTGAAGAAAGTACAAAGCAGAAAAATAAGACAGAAGTGACAGAAAGTAGTAGATGGTGATAGAGGGTTATTTTCCATCTAAATTTGCACAAATATTCAAAAGAGCATCATCTTAGTTTTTTATTTAATGTATGGGTATCTTTAGGTGCCTTAATTGCCTAAGTATGGTGTTACATTTATTTAGAAGCAAATAGGTGAATTAATTTCATTTCAGTCTTCTTTATTTTAATTTGTTGTTGATAAATAACAAAATCTCCCCAAAACCATCAGGTATTGAAGTGAAAAACCAAATTTAAGAAGCAGGCAAAACAGGAAAAACATGCAAGCTTGTAACAAGATGTCTCTAAACACCAGACATCCCAGGTTTTCAAATCCATTTCTCGCATTTTTAGAATTTTCAACCACCTCCCACTGAAGTAAATTATTTTTTTCCCCTTGAATCCTGAAGCTCAACTGAGTTCTTTTTATACAGCACCATGGAGAAAATATAATAACAAAATCCAATAATAATAATACCAGTTGTCATGGATGTACAGAAAAATTTGTAGAAGATACCCTGAACACTTAAAATTACATATTTACATGTCTTCTCTGCATCTTTAACACAGAAGTAAAATTCATGTCTTGCTGATAACCTTGGTGCCAGAATGTCACATTCTCTTTTTATTCTCCTTTCTTTTGCAGTTGGGGGAAAAAAAAAAGCACATTACAATCCTCATATGTAAATTCTATAAGCTTTACTGTTCTCCTCAGGTGTGCATGCCAAGTTTTCATTATGAAGGCTCCCCGCTGTGAAAAAAAGGTACATTTTCACTTTCATGTGTCTGTTCCTTTGTGGTAGAAAGGCTTGAAACATTAATGAGTAAACTAAACTAAAACTGTACAGACATTCCTGCAGGAAATTGGGTAAGTTTCTGATTCTGAGGGGAAGAAATTCAACTAGGTCAATAAAATCGTGTGATTTTGACACTGTGAAGTCAGTTGTCACTAAGGAGTTACCCATGCTATTTTTATTCATGTTAATGGCATTTTTATGCCCTGGTGTTTTGTTTTGAAGATTTTATCCCACTGAACCAGAAGACACAAAAGAAAAGCATATTAAAAAAAAAGCATGGAAAAGAAAAAGAATTTCTTCACAAGTTGAAGGCTGATGTCTGTGATGACTTTTTGTTTCTTAAACGATTCTACTAAGTCATCGTATCATACCACCTTGAGTTATGTTAGATGCAACATTAGGGATAAATGTATCTTAATTAAACAATGATTATTTACTGCTGTAAACCATTGTACAATAGGTTAAATGGGTGTACAAGTGACAATATATCTTTAAGTCCAGTGTATATAACAATACTCTTAGATATATAAATTAAAAGTAATGTTTTTTCACTCAATAAATGTTAATACTTTTAAATTAAAAAAAAAAGAAAAATAATTTATCCTTTCATATATGTAGGATGTTGATGTGGCAGAGTTCACTGGAAGTCTTACAGTAAAACAGATTTAATTGATAATAGGGTATCTACATTTTAAATTGATAAATAAATCCATTGATGAATTGATAATTAAAAAAAAAACCCAAAACAACCACCAAGTCTTCCAAGAAATTGAGGTTGTTTGTTGAGGAAATTGCTTTGACATGAACAGCCAATGGAAAAATAAGAAATCATTTCTCTCTTGCAGGAAGCGTAAACATTTATTTTTCAATTTCATTAAGTAACCAACTTTTTCCCATCTAGATCTAGGTTTTTAGTTTTCCCAAGGATGAAGCAGAGATCCAGGCAGAGATTCAAGTAAGGAGCTTGCTGTAGACTGTTCAGTGTCACCAAGCATATATCAGCAGAGCATCATAAATTTATTCCAAAACAACCTTGGAGACAGATTCTTCACTCAGAATGACAATGAACTCTTGTCTAAGAGAGAAAAAAAAAAAGGAAACTACTGCATCTAAAAGGTACCTCAGATTCTTAAATGCTAATAAAAACAGGTTTCATTTATGTTTTTTAGAAAAGGGGAAATTCAGTATTTAGTACTGAATAAACACCGTATTTAAATTTGGGACATAATAGGAAGTCAAACATCACTCTGTTATCCTGGCTGGTCTAGACCTGTCATAGAAACAGAAGAATGGTGGTTTTTTTCAAGGAGAATGGTGGTTATTGAGCTTAAAGGACTGATAAGCAGCTGGGAGGTGTCAGGGCGTCCTCCTGCCACACACCCTGCTCGGTCTGTGGTCTGTCCGAGAGCTGGTGGCTCCCACCCAGCCTTCTGGCATGGCCTCAGCCTAAGGGCACCAACTGCTGGTACCCTACAATGGCAGGACTTCTTCCATTGGAGCATCCTTCTGCCAGACACACAGGACAGAAAATGCTGTTGGCCTCCCCCTTCACTTCCCTTAATTAGGAAAATATTTTTGATAAGAAGGGAAATTAGACCGAACTTTCTTGCTGGTCTTTCAACTGCATGCAAGTTTCCCAATTTCTGTGTATCTCATGCAGCAACCTGTTTCTGAGCAGAGGCGCACAAGGGTCTCTCTGATAACAGTCTATTCTGTGATGTGATAGAATCACATCTGCTAAATACTACAATAGTACAATTTATGATCTCAAAGTGCTTGACAAACATTTTTTAATTACTCTCCATACCACCGTAAGACAGCTAAGTTTAATTTTCCATATTTCACAGTTGGAGAAATTGAAATTGTAAGGGTGTTAAGTGACTTGACCAGAAACCAAATAACTCCAGGAGCTGGAAATACAGGCCCTGATACAGGAAACTACTGGAGCAGATGCTTAACTTTCAGTATTGAAGCATTCAATATAACACAAACACTTTAACAGAAGGGCAAAATACTGCATGGAAAAGTCTCCAGTCATCCAATTTTTCAGCTACTACAAAAAAGGAATATTAGCCTTTACTTGCCATCTAACAGCTTGCAAATAGCCCTTGAAACCATACAAAAATATTGCACTCTCTATTGTCTGCTCACTTCCCCCAGATAATATTGATCCAAGTTCTGGAGCACTGCTGAATCTGGTGTAGTGGGAAAAAAAAGAGAGCAGACTTTGATTTTTAGAATATGTGTATCAGTGCTTGCTAAGGGAGGAGTCCACCCTTAGGCAGGCATACTGCAAGAATGAAAGAGTCAACAGAATAAAAAAAATCAGGCAACGTCATTAGATGTCCTGCAAGTGAGAGGTTGCCCGGTTCCTGCTCTCACTACTCGTGTGGGCTGCTTTGCTGGTGGACAGTTTTGTCAGCACTCACGATTCAGTTGGGATAAACATTCTGACTTTATCAAAATCTGGACAGCAAATCTCCTCAGGAGATGTTTTCATCAGATCTCTGGTAAATTGTAGTATTGGCTGGTCAGAAATACCTGAGATTAGCTTCTTGATTTTCTCTGTCTTTGGCAAGAAATGCTAAATAATATTAACATTTGATGAGTGTAGCTCAGATTTCTCAGTATTTAAGAAAATACTCAATTCAGTCCCTGTTAATAATTTTTGACCCCTGCTGTGACTCCAAACTTTAACTCAATAAATATGTCAGTATCACATTTATAAATAAAAATTCGTGAACCTGAGAAGCCTTGGGTTGGAATCCTTGCATCTAGGATTCACTTCTGAGCATGTTAATACTGAAGCACATTCCTCTGTAAATTCCTGGGACTTGATTCATCCCTTGAAGCAGAGGTATGGAAAAGGAATGCCCTATTTTAATCACGTAGTATGCATTGGTCTAGAGCATCTTTCTGCCAGAGACCACCTCTACAATCTGCCATCTCTTATGGGCTTCAGTTTCGTTTTTCAGGGGAGAACCCACCGTGGGGCATTCACCTGGGGCAGCCTCACCCTCCCCAGCCAGTACTGCTGGTGTGTTGGATGATGTCCATCACGGATGGCAGGATGGTGTGACAACCATGGCCAGTTTGCAGTGCTTCAGCTCCCCTTTAATTCCTTTTTCTTCTACAGCCTCTCAGGACTCAATCCACAGATGCTGCATAAACAACAGCCAAATCTGCTCATACAGTGTGCCTAGAAAGAAATATTCCTTTCTGGTATTTGTATCTGCACATGAATCTTGGTGCTATTCAGAGCCAGATAAAAGGAAGCAAGCTAAAACAATGTGTGAAAGTGGGGGAAAAGAAATATATGTACAGAGTAGATTTGACCATTTCCTTTTTATACGACTTGCTAAACACTCTATATTGTAACTTAGATATTTGGTCATGTTAAAATTTATTTTTGAAGTTGGATACATTGAGATGGTCTCCTGAGTCCATCAGTAATTTAATACCAACACAAATTACTGGGGCCAGTGAAGCATTAGGATCAAGGATGACCTCTTATTACATGCTTTTTGGTGGCTGTCATTACAAGGGCAGGTCCCACAACATGGGATGCTGTGCCCCAGAATCTGAAACCATGTTGTAGGAATACAGAGAGAATAGATATGTCAGCAGTAAGATCACAAGCTGATGAAGTGACTAACTTTGTAAAAATAAACCAATACTAAATATTAAACATGCATAAATAAATATTTCCCCTTTTCCAAAAGGTAGCATGGAGAACAATTCTGACTACACATAATTTCAATATGTTTTCTGTATTTAATATAAGGGTTAAAAAAAAAAAAAAACCCCAAACCCTGAATAAAGAGGATATGGGATTCCTACCAAAAGTACTGTTCCTTGTTACCCCTCCCAAGATTTTAGAATTAGTAGGCTTCTTTGATCAAGAGAATATTTTCTTTTCTGGAATGTGGTTTTTAAGTAACACGTGCTACTCTCTATGACCTTGATGTATGTTGGAAAACAATAACTACTAGATACTTATTTTTAGATGATGAAGTAATATTAGGAGGCAAGTGCTATTAATACTGTGCAGCATGTACTCAAATGATAAATGTGACTTATTTGTGACTAACTTCTAATAGCAGTACACAGTATTTGATGAAATGTAGGTCTTTCCTGGAAAACAATTCAGGCAATATGAGCTGAAAAGTATTTTTCTTGCACTTTCTTTGGAAAAGAAGAATTGTAAAGTGTTAAACTTCTTCAATCTACATGTGTAAAAAAATCTTTCTCCTGTAATAGTCATCTCATCCTAGTTCTGCTCATGTAAAGGATGAGTTTGAACAGAGGAACATACAGAATAACATACTTTATTCACTCAATCTACTTAACTGTATTCTTCTCTCTAACAGCTGAAAAGTGAGTCTAATTTGCTGATGAATATAATTAGAAGCAAATGATCCATTACATTAACTTTAATGAGCTGCAGCAGGTCACTTGGTTATGGATGACACCGTACAAAGGTTATAGTTCAGGACTATACTAAATTTCTGACAGTCACCCACAAAGCTTTTATGCAGTAGACACAACAAACACTTACTAAGTCCTGGTCACAGAAGGGACGAGATTTCATAGCCCACTGCTATCTGCTGAAGCTTTAGTTCTACAGTTTAATAATTCATAATTATCTCATGTAACTGACAGCCACAAAATAAAGGGCAGTATCTTAGTGGTCTTGTAGTATCCGGGTGTGAGAGCAGGCTTTTCACAACTAGCAAATTTTCTTAGATTAGGGTCAAAGAACTCATCCCAAATTTACATTTGTTTCTCAAACACTGGGGGAAAAAAAGTATGGTAAGAGAGCCCAGGGTAACAGTCTCATCTGTACTCTCAAAAGGAGTTTAACTCACAGAAAGAACCTTAATTTCATAATATTAATATTGATAAAACTCTAGAAGGTAAAAATAGCTAAATGAATGACATAAAATACTGGTATTAGATAGTGATGATTTTGCTTATGCTATTTTCTTTGACTAAAGTCTTGCACCTCTAGAATTGTGTTCCTGGGAGAAGCCAATTCTGTATTCACTTCTAGACAAACACTTTAATATAGATATTCTAGACATCCACTTCATTTTAGGGATTGAAATTGCCATAATCAGAAAACTTTTTGTGAGCCCAGTGTGAGCTCCGTCAGTAGTTACCATCCCAGTGCATCGCAGGCAGCGAGACGAGCCAGCCGAGCATGGGATCTGCCTGCCAGTGGCTCAGGGCCACCTGGTGCGGGATCACAGCTGGATCCCAGCTGGATCTGCCCTGACCTAGCTGGAGTGAGCGCTCACTTCGGGCAGGGCAGGCTCAGGCGATTCACTCTGCAGCTTACCTCCAGCGGAAGGAGGCAGGCAATTGGCATCTGCTGCACTAACACAGCTGTTTCTGATCGCCGCTCAGCAGCAGCCTCACACTACACTGGGGATTCCTCTTTTTTAGTGGCCCTAAATGCGCTGCTCTCCAGAGTGATTGCCGATAGATTTAGGGGGGAATACTCATTCATGCATTGTCCTTTTTTTCTCGGCTATCTACAAGTTGTCTTTACTTTGAAAAGGTTACATTTAATAGATGATTATCTATTTTTAGACCGTGATGAACTGCCTAATTTGACTGCTTGTTACTCTTATTTTTGATTTGTGTTTGATCACCTAGGTCATGCACCTTGAGTGGACAACAAACACTTCAAAAAGGAGAATAATGGTAGAGAAGCACAAATAACCAATAGTGAATAAGGAACATTCTTGTTCACACACAAATGCCCTTGTTTGCACATGAATATGGGGGTTTGTATGAAAAAGACCCATTCGCCAAACATCCATGTGAAGGGAAGCCCATTCAGCATGAATGTTTGAGAACACTGAATAACAAGTGGATGAACAAGCGTGAATCAAGCAGCCGTTCAGACTTTGAACCAATGTTCGCAAACACTGGTTTGCATTATTCACCCAGGCCTGTGAACAGCCATCTGTTCGATAACTGATAATGGAGATGGAACTTGGGTTGTTGGGTAGATATGGCTCATCAGGGAGAAAATGGCTATCTATTTGCAGGATTTCTGCTTAGTCTGTTGCAGGCATAGCCTCTGTTCCTCTTGACCCGTGATAGCAGTTTGTCTTCTCCCTCTCCTGCCAAAATGAGGTTTTGCTTAATACATAATATGAAATAAATTTGTGTATGAAAATATACATTGCAACAAACATACCTTCACACACACACACACACACACATATATATATTTACCGTTACTGGCTTTTACATAGTACTTAAAAGATGTATTAAAGTTAGGCACTTGAGTGTCTTTGTGACTAGAGTGCTTAGCACATGTTTAAGACCTAGATATACAAAGATAAATGCCTGGGCAGTGTAACAATCTGGTTTAGGTGTCTTTAGATTTAAGCCCAAAGGAATTAACATTTTCCAGAGTTATAGCCATCTGCATGTAGTAGAAAATAATCGTCACTTTGCTTATTATTTTGTAATTGTAATACCAAAATCAGTATTTTCACATATCAGGATACACATTGAAATAAAAGTTTTTGCATCTTGTGTCTCAAACAACACTTCCTCACAACTAAAAACTCTTCTTCACTTCTTCATTAATATGAACTCTTATCCAAAAGATGTTAACTTTGTTCTGCCTTTTAAAAATTGCTTTTATGTGAGAATAATTAAGTATAGACAACTTGTCTGGATTGGTTGGTTGCTGCTGGAATATATTTATTCCAGGTATTTCAATGAATAATGAGCCTAGTTAGATATATAGAGAAGTGGTAATTGCTTTTGTTCTTTGTAAGGCAGGTTGGTAGCTATATTTCTATGCAACTGATTTAGTATAATTTATCTTAAACTCTGAAACCTTTCCAAGTGCTTCTACTGCTTTTCTAACCCCTACATGAAATATTTCTTTGGGTTAGAAAACATCAAAATAGTGTCTGCATAAAGCGCTATTTTCTATTTTTGATTTCTGACCTCAACCTTCTGTAGTCTTGAGTGTCTTTTATCATTCTTGGGAACAGCTGATTCTGTTTCAGGGCAAGTACCAAAGGTAGAGAAAGTCTAGGATAATATATAACACATTTCCAGTCAATGTGGGGTATTTATTAGCTATGTTTTAGCACTTGTTTGGAATGTAACCTTTTAGTTTTATCTTTGCTACGTCCACCCTGAAGATTTCTTAAACCTAAAAAAGCCTAAGTGTACCACTCAGAACAATGGAAATAATTACAAAAACAAAAATCTAACGAACTAAGATGATAGCTGCACCTGGTTCCCAAACTGTAGTTTCTATTTTTTCTGTGACTTCACTTTGTCAACATAGCTATAGGCTAATTTTACCCATATAAGATTCAATATTTGCTCATTTCCAAGAACTGGGAAATCAGGTCTCTGTGCACAAATTTTGTTCTAACCTAGCAATGCTATTTGCAAACCAGTTGCTCCATTCTTATCTATGAATTACAACTTGAGCACGTATTATTATCACAACTCAAATAGACACAGGAGAAACAATTAATTAAGAATTTAAATTAAAAAAACCCTGAGCTTAATTTCTATTTCATTTTAAAACCCCATATCTAAAACGCATATGTACGTTTTCCGTTTTATAGTGACAATTTTAATAACAAATTAACAGACTCGAATTAAGATTAGAGTCGTAGCGTGGGGTGATTTTTTTGATGCCGTTGATTAAAACATATATGAAGAAGTAAGAAGCAGAGTCTTAGTGTGTGCTCATTCTAAATTTCAATGGTTTTGCAGCAGACCTGAGTATGTAAGTAATTAAGTAAATAATGAGTACCTCCCTTTTAAAATTTCTCTTTCAGAGGAGGAAGAGATAGGAGTAACAGCAGCCCTGAAGCAGTCAATCAGCTGGTGGGAAGAAGAGATAGCTTGATTTAGGAAAACAAACACAATGCAAAGGTAATGGCTGGAGCTATTACCCAGCTGATGGGTGATAAAGCAAGACAGAAGCAACACTGATCACGAGGAGATTCAGTTTTCAGCAGACATTTTAGAGGAACAGTTTTTGTCAGTGTTTTAAGAAATAGTTAACATTTTTGATAAGAAGTAGATTTTTTGGTTCTCAGCTATTGAAAAAGGGGCTGATTTGCTTTAGCTTTTCCAGTAAAACATGAAAACTGTCAAAGAAACACACCTAACCATGCAATATTTTTATTTTCCACGCTAGTTTTTTAGAGTATTTTTTGTACTTATCTTTGCAAGCTTTCTAAGGCTTAAAGCATTTTGCGAAGAACACAATGCTGCAGAAGCCCCCTAGGCCCTGCCATTCTGTCGAAAGCAATGTGGGACCAGTGATACCACCATGTGCTGTGTGTGTGAGTATAGAGTCATAGAATCATTAAGGCTGGAAATCTATGATCATTGAATCCAACCATCAACCCAGAACCACCGTGTCCACCACTACACCATACCCCAAGTGCCATATCCACGTGGTTTTTTGAACATTTCCGGGGATGGTGATTCCACCACTTCCCTGGGCAGCCTGTTCCAACATTTGACCACCCTTTCAGTGAAAAAAAAAAATCCTGTTAGCCAATCTAACCTCCCCTGGCACAATATGAGGCCCTTTGTCTTGTTCTATTGCTTGTTACGTGGGAGGTGGGAGAAGAGACCAACCTCAATCTCTGACTATCAGCTCAGTTTTCTTTCATCAGACCAGGGGTCTGCAAAGAGAAGATTAGATGTGTGTGGTTTGACCTCTTGATAACTGCTGCATTTTCAGAGAAAGCAGAAAAATCCCTTCCTAGATAAAAACATGGATCATTTCCTTTAGTATTGAGCCTGGATGGTTCCTGTGTTTATATCAAAGGAGAGGGTTTAAAATCTGTGCATCAAATAATAGTTTGTTTACTCCTACTTCTGTAGTAAGATATTTACACAGTCTTAAAGGCAAGCAATTGTGAACAAGTAGGTGTTCTCCAAAATTTATTAAGAAAAGCTTTGAATATCCAAACTTTTGATTCCTTTATATACAGTAAGGGGAGGCACCACATTTCTCCCGTGTGTCTCGTTCGCAGAGCTGCCCCCGCCCTGGCTGGCAGACAGGCGCCTGTCCCCAGCTGATCTGGGGTCATGTTGCCTGGCCCAACATGAAGGCTCTGGTGTGGCAGCGAGCATCCCCGGCCAGGGAAACCTGCCAGCCCCAGGGCCAAGACGCCTGCTGAGGATTTGCAGCGCTCTTTCTGCAATAAACTTGGGCTTAGTGACAGTGTTAAACAACCATTTAGCTAGCTTTTCATTGACTGCCTGGCTTTTGTGGGTTTGCTCAAGGGCCACAGCTCCTTTCTGGGACACTTTTCTAGCCTTTTCTATACCTGGCACTGGGATAATAATATTGCCTTTGATTATGGCCTTGGCTGCTCTCCAGCTCATACCTTGGAGTGCATTATAAGGCTGTCTGAACCCCGCAGAGCTCAGTTCACAAAGAGGCTTGTGAATGGAAGTATGCATCTTTGAGGCTTGCAGAAAATCCACGAGAACAAGGTGCCTTCGGTGGTATCTGCTGCCCACTGCAGCCCTCCCCAGCACCACCCAGGGCATCTTCCTCCTCTCCTCATGTTTTACCTGGGTGAAGGAGTGAGAAACTAGTGCTCCTTACCACTGAGTACCTCTGGATGTAAATATTTCCTATTACTTCAATGCATATTGTATTTGGTTTTCAATTTGAGAAAACTATTCTAATTGAATCCCTAACCCTACTCTAAGTAGAGGCAAACTTTACAGCCATTTGGTTCTAGTAGCCATCACCCCAACTCTAGTTTTAGCAGGACAAAAAGATGTTGTTTTGGCTATAGCCATGAGCTACTGTAAGAATTACCATACTTGTTAACTCCTCCTAGCAGAACTCCCTACTAAGAAAAAAAATACAGCAAATTATTAGATGCTTATCTTTGCTATGTTTAGGAACATAAGTTGCCTCAGTTGTCACAGTTTCTTGCATAAAGACTGTATTAATCAACAAGATTTGCTATCTATGTATTTTATTTAGGATTGACAAGAAATAGGTTTGGAGTGACTCTTTGGCACCCACAATGCAAAATAAATAGTAACTTTGCTTTTCCTTTTCCTTGCATATTGGTCAAGCTCAAATACACTAGAACCACTAGCAGCTGTTCATGGACCCTGTTCATGGGTAGTGAAAGAGGCCATAAAGTCTCATATCCACACAATAGTTGAAGAAAAACAAAGCTGATTTGCCTGTGAAGTCACTCAGACCAAGGATAAAATCTGACCAAGCTTTCCTGGGGTTGAATTTTTTTGGAGGGTTGAATATTTTCTTTTTTATTTAAGAATTTGTTACTAAAGAATGACTAGAAGCACAGATGCAAAAGGAAAGTGTCAAAACAGATATTTTATGATTGATCTTTAAAATATAAAATATGTTTTTGTCTTTTTATAACAAATATAGAACTAACACTAAAGTTTTATGTTCTTATTTCTGTGGTTAGAATCTATTTAATTTTTTGCCTTAGCTCCTAAGATTCAAAACTCAAATGGATTTATTTATCAGAAATTTGCTTACTACAAGGAACATGTTGCTAGATATGGAAAGCACATTTAGTCAAATCGTCACCCTGAGATCTTGCAGTAAAAATCCCATCTTTAATAAACAAAAAATGTGTTTATAAATACACGAGTACTACATTATGCATGCATGTACATGTAGAGGTGTGTATCTACATACATAGTTATATTTATTTATTTTGTATATATACAAGATAAAATACAAGCACATACAAAATGAATTAATTTCAAAGAACATAATTCAAACAGCTTTTGACATTATTTCCCTGTTTTCCTTAACACAGAACACTTTATTTGTCGATCTGAAGTTCGTCCATACCATTCAGTAAAGTTTCCATGATGGGCAGCTGCTGTGTCATCTACGCTACAATTATTGCAAGAATAAGGCAGAAGATCTTTTGGGAAAACTGCTCTAAAACACTGCTCACTCTACAATTATATCTGGCTTGTCAGTCTGATAAAACTATGGTCAAATCACAGGGAATTATCTAGAGCTGCTGCTATCTCCCAGTGGGAGAGGGCTATGTGTGCACCTCTAGGTGCAGAGGAAAAGTTTTGTCTATGAAACCCCAGAAGCCCATATTCTCAGGAGGAAAATGCTGTCCCAAAAGACATTTATATTGTTATACCTGTCAGGTCTTCCTAGCTGTTTTTCTCCAATTCTTCCTCTCCTTTCCACACCTCCAGGGGATAAGCATTTCTCCTGACTTCTGTGTCATTTAGTCTTCTCTAAAAAAGTAGTTTTTTCTGATTCTGATTCCTTGTTTCCTTTTCCAGCTGATTATAGGGCATGCATGAATGTTGTTAATACATCCTGAGTGAGCTCATTTCTTTGAATCCTCTGTGAAAGCTGAGGGAAAAGCTCCTAGTACTCCCACATTTTGGCCATCTTTTTTTTTTTTGGATGAGGAAGTCTTAAGCCTTCCTCATTGAGAATAGAAGTAAACAGCCCCCATTTTGCTTAGCTTAATTCCTCCCAATTCCCTCTTACTGATGCAGACAGAATGCTTTTTTTTGACTGGCCAAGGAAGCAGCTGCTCACAGTGTTGGAAGAAGATTTGTGTATCAAACTTCTGCCCTTCTACAATAAAAAATATAGTCTGGTGTGTGCATTAACTGTACATGCTCAGATTCTAAATCATCTTCACTCTTAACCTATCTACAAGTAAATGATAGCTTTATGTCAATGTTAATGTCAATTAAAATACAGCTTTTACTCATTCTTACTATAATCTTTTTAATAAAAACTGAGCATGCTTTTACTTTGGCTTTAGTAAAGTTACTTAAAATAAGATGTAGGCAGCAGTGGAATACCACAGTGAAACAGATATATCTTTCAGGAAGCTTGTCCTCTCTACACTTACAGTTTATTTTGTTCTGGCATCCTGATAATGTATTTGGCTGGAGTGAGGAACATGATTGGTTCCAAGCTGGTCTGGTAAAATCAGTTTTTGCCCACTTGGACAAATGCATTATATGAAAGAGTGAGATAAAGACACTGTAATAAATTCCAGAATTGACAGACTGTGTAACAAAAGCCCTTGACAGATCCTGAACACGTGTGCTGTGTGCCTGCTGTCCCTCAACACCACAGTGTCAGTGTGACTGGAGAACCTGGGACTGCTCAGCTGGTGGCCACAGGGCTTACCTCAGCAGGAGTCACTGAATGATGAGCACCAAGGAAAAGCACGAAAGAGTCTTTGGTGCTGACACTTGAATTGAAGAGCCTGGCACTGTAAAAACAATTTTGTGCAATTTTAGCTGCTGCTTGTAGATCTTGATGTTTGCAATTTCTCATTATGCTGATTTCCATGAGATAATTAAAAAAAAAAAAAAATTATATTAATTTTTTTACTTTTTTCAAAGGTCATTACGTAATTTTGATTTGCTTTATCAGTATTTTGTCTTACATTCAATTTTTTATCACTATGAAGTCAGTAATGGCTTCATGGATTGGTTTTGTCTGCTTTCTGTAACCTGGGACTGTGTAAGCTGGGGATAGGGGATGAAACGGCATTAAAACAAACCAGCTCCACAAGACTTGAGGAGAAAAACTGAACCAAATCTAGTAATAAAGTAGCCTAAAATCCAATACCAGGCAGAGCATTTAGGAGATCTAAAGCACTGTATGGTTGTCTGAGGAATCAATGGTTCATTTGTAGTTGCACTTACAGCTGATATTTCATTTAGGATTTAATTGTATATCCCCCCTGTGCTTATAAATAGTGCTAGTGCCTTATTAAAGCAGATTCTGAACATTTTCCCTTGTCACCCTCCCCTCTGAACAATTTCCTGTCACTGGTATGAACTGTCATCCAGTGATACCAACTCAGACTCAAACTATTCAATTTCAAAGCTTCTTTGTGAATTGGATGGTGATGATACCCATCGAACACGTAGCTGAAACCTGAAGCCCAATGACCCAGGTGCATTGCTCAGCAGAGTCACAGGGGAAATCTCTGCACAGGAGTTGATGAGAGCCAAAGGACTGCAGCAGGCATGGACTACTCCTCATGGGGTCTGATGCTCAGATCTTTGTCCCTTCCAGTTAATACTCACTCTTTAGTATAACAAAGGCAATAGCAAAGGTTTACAACCACATGAAATTAATGCATTTTCAGCGACTTGAGTGCCACAGTTATAGAATTAAACTGCATCATGATTAACTGACTGACCAAAGTGTAGTTCTTGAAACTATTACCTGTGAGTGCCCCACTGCCCCACAATTTAAACCATTGTAAGAGCTGCCTTAGACTACACCTGACCTTGCCTAAGGCTGTGGAAATGCATAATTGAGTAACAAATGTGCTTCCTTCCCTCTCCAATTCCTACCTTGTATCTGTCTGCATTTACGAGCTCATGTGGGGGATGTGCCTGCCTTCCTCACATATCAGCACCCACCAAGGTGTGCAGGACCGTGCTAGCAATGTTGCCTTGTGCTGATTCCTGATGCTGATTCCTGATGCTACCACTGACCGCAGAAAAACAGTTCCCGATTTCCAAAGTCTCAGCATCAAGTGGAGAACTACTCTCCTTTCACAGGAGCTGGCCAGGAGAAAATATGAGATGCTGATAACACACTTAGAGGGAAATCTGCAGCTTTACACCCAGATGCTGGTCAAGTCCAAGGCTGAGAGGTGTTTTCCAAACCTTCCCACACAATGAGAAAAATCCTGCCAGGTGGCCATGGGTGCCTGCAGTCAGGCATGTGCAGAACTGTGGAGTTTCTGCCTGCACTTTCTTTGTTTTGTGTTCCTTATCTGGCAATACAGTGCTCTAGCTGAGGAGTTTTAGCTTCACTCAGCAGAAGATCCAGCACCACACTTTTGTGACACTCGTTTCTTATTTACATTAATATTTTTCCTTTGTTCATGATTAATTCAGCCTCTTGGCTCTTATTTAAATGTTTGAGAGGGTTTTTTAAATATGCCTAGTGAAACACAGCAACCCTATTTCTCTTGCAGTGCTGCTGGTACAGCATGGAGGGAGGACAGAGGGGAGACTTAAGCTAAAACTCTTCTCATTGAAAGTCTAGCATCTTCCAGAAGAAAACAAACCTCACAGAGTACAGAACACATTTGATAAACGTATTGAATCACATAACTGATTGTGGTCATCTCAGTTTGAACAGTGTGTAATAACTTCAGGATCTGGAAGTACTGGAAGAATAAATAATATAATCCATAAAATATAGGGCACACTTGGGATAGAATATTGCTAGTAGAGAAGTGCAACACTGCCACTGCTGTCATCCCAAATTGATGGGGAACATCTATCTGCAACATAAGCACCACATACCATTAGTTGTCCAAGACAGTGGGGATGTGGTAAGCCCCATTTCTGGAAGACCATGAGACCATGACAAGCTGATTGAAACAAGCTTGATTTTTCTGAATGTGCTAAAAGTAAAGCCTCAAATATTCCAAGTTGCTGTCTGCTAACTTCCAGAGATCAAACTATTCAAACTCCAGTCATGGTGAGTTAGTGATTTGTAACAATTTTATCTTTTCAAGGTTTATTTCTTTCACCAGTCTGACAGCATTTGGGAATATTGTTATGAAGAGGATGTAGTGCTGATGGACTCAGAAGCACTGTCTCTTTTATTATTCCTTTCTTTCTATTTATCTTTTTTCTTGTAATGTTTTACATAATAAAAGGTTTAGCTGTTTGTTAGTTTGTTGTTCTGTTTTGGGCTTTTTTTTTTCCCCAGAGGACAAAACAGATATTTTCAAAGAAGGCTGCTACCACAAAGGCCTTAAAATAATCTTGGCCATTGCTAAGATACCCCAGGCAAACACTAATAAGAGCAGGCAAAATACTATGAAGAAAGGCAGGAGAGGACACAAGTTCTGCCAAAGCAAACAGTCAGAAAAGGAAAAACAAACACCCTCCCCCTGCTTCCCCAGAACGCACATGTAAATTCAATTGCATTTACAAATAAATTTGCTTTGGTTATGCTTACACCTTTACATGTGTGCTCTACATGAGTGACTGTCAACATTTACTTATGTAAATACTGAAGACCTGTGATTTTGATCTTTGTATATGCAAATATTTACACTGGAATTCTTGTAGTAGGATATCACACCTCTGGAACCACCAGCTGACAGTGTTCCCTCCCACCACGTGTCAAGCCTTGGCAGAGAAAGGACAAAACCAGCCAAAGAAATACTTGACTGTGGGCTTTGAATGCAGGTCAGGGCAAGCACTTCAACCCAGCTGGCTTCTGTGATGCTGGAGTTGGAAAATTGCACAGCAGGAAATTTGATGATACCCTTGGAAGAGTTTATCTGGGGTGGGGAACTCAGAGCTTCCCTAAATTCTTTGCTGGAATAAAATGCATTATAACATTGTATTGGGAATCCTTCATTCAGCTGTGCCAACTGCCAAGGGAGAATCACGTTGCCCAGGTTTTTACTGAAAGTGATTTTTGGGAAAGGCATGTCTTGCTCATAAAAGGAAACTATATCACCATTCATGGCAAATTCTAGGAACCCTTTGCATTTGTCATATAATCAAGAAAATCAAAACTGCAGGGAACTTATCTAGGTCAGTATAACTCAGATTTAGTGTATGCAATGTAGGCAAGCATTTGCAGTTATTTCAGACAGCAGAAGAAAACACACAAAAAAAGTAATAAATAGTCTTCTGCTGCAATCAAGTGAAGATAGTTTCAGTCATCTCACATCTGATTCCAAAAGCAGGGATGGTACACTGCATGACTGGCTGGTTCAGAATAATTTGCTCAACATCTCAATCTGATTTCATGTGTAAAATGCTCTGTCTCACAAATTAATTTGCTCTTTTATCATCTATTTTCATGTCTTCTGTTTTCAGCCATGGAAATAGCATAATATCCCAAACAGCTTTGTATGGGCCAAAAGACTAGGAAGCAAAAAAGGGTCATGAGATCTACAGAGAAGAATGGAGAACACAAAGTTCTTCATTTCAGCAGTTCTTCTCTGAAGAAATTTTGGTTTATGAGCCATATGCACTCTTCTGCAAGGTCTCTTCTTATTCATATTCATTTACCTACTCCTTGTCCAGGCAGTCACCTTCATCCTTCATCCTCCCCAGGTTGGAAGCCTTTCCCTATTAGCCTGGAATTTGTGTCTAATATCTTACACTGACATTTTCCTAAAGGCACAATAAACTACCACTATCATGTTGTATATTTTATGCTAATAATAATAGAAATAATAATTACAATAAAAAGAAAAATGTTTATATCTACAATATTGATCCCAGATCACATTATCTCTTCAGTCCTGCAATAATATCCTTTCATGTTAAGGATACATTTTCAGGTACACTGCAGCTATTTCAGCCATCGTTTCCAGGATATTTTAAGGCAGGTTCTGAAGAACATCACAGAAACTGCTAACCTGCAATGGTATCTCAGGCAATAGCCATTTTTTCCAGGCTTCTAAACAGATGGCAGCCAATCCAAATTCAGCAGTGCTAGCAAGCAACACTCAATAAAACTGTAATTGATGCATATGGTACCTGCTAGGCTGTTTAAAAACCAACTCTGTGGCATTAAAAGGAAATTGTTTAAAACTCCTGATAGAACTGCACCTGATTTTTGGGACAAATCTATTGGAGATGTAATCTGCACTTCATACCTTTAGCCTCTCAATAATCCCTCCAGTTTTATGTTACAGCAGCAGAATGTTTCTGACCCTCACTTTCTAGGAACCTACCAGAGACACTGTAGGTAATGTCACTGTAAAGATGTGTGTTGGGTCTTTCAGGATGTAGCAGAAATCTGTGCAAAAGGCGCTGAAATAACTTCTTTCAGCTGAACTGGAGACCAAGGACCATAACCTGCATTTTCCATTCTGATGAAGTTCCATGCCTGGTGTTTCATAGAAAAGACCCCGTTCAGCAGTTTGCTCTCGCTGTAACACAACACTGTCACGTTGACTTGTTTGTCTGTTGCATAAGGAAGAGGAAAGGAAAAATCGCAAGCACTCAGCAAGCACTCAGCTCTGCGTGATTCTCTGATTAGCCCACAGAACGACCTGGGGGAAGGAGTGCTTCACCACATTATGAGCCACAGTGAGATTTTAATGGAGAATGGTGAAATCCAAGCTCACTTGTTAATTTACACAATAGGATGTGACACTGAAAGTATTCCTAATTTATGTCTGCTAAAGAAATAAGGATAATTGCAGTGTCTTTCAATAGGTCATTTTAATAGATATTCCAGCAATCTGACTTCTACTCTGACAATAAGCAGCAATCAGGTATCAGGGAACAGACAGATGTGTGCCAGCCACCAGAAGATACTATTGTTCAAATTCATCAAAACAAGAGCTCTCCTTCCATGAAGAAAATGAATGAGATTCTTCAGCACTCAAGCTGAGCAGAAACCTATAGGAAAGCGATGCTTAAAGGCATGTCTGCTCTGCATAGACCAGTGTTGTACTGGGACCCTAGCATTAACTCTTAGTGACACCCAGCAGGTTAAACCAGCCAGGCTCAGCACTTTTTGCTGCTTCTGAAGTGGGCTTGCCTATACAGTAGCTCTGGCTCATTGTAGTGCACTTGTAATGCAGGGAGGCACACACACAGATCACGAGAGGCACATGAATGGGCACACAGAGCCACCGAGGCTGCCTCACCAGAATTCCTTAGAGGAAAACCCCATGTGTAAGGACAATCCAAGCCCTCATTCTGTAAGTACTCGAGTTTCAGAAAATAGGGCGAGTGGACTGAGAAGGAAAATGAGAACTGGAGTGGGAGGATGACTGTTTATAGCCCTCCTTGAGAAGAAAATGAGACAATAGTGGCAACATGAGCTGCACAGCAGTGTTTGACCATTATTGGGTGTTGTGAGTATGACAATAAACTGTTACAGGGCAAGAATCTGAAGGAGGACACTGAGCAGATTTGTACAGTGACCCTCTTTTGGGTGTGAGGGACAATATGGGAAAATGGATGACAATGATTGTTTACATATTAGAGAAGTGACAGAAATAAAAGTGAGCTGAATGTGGGTGGGAGCTGGCATCCTAACAATCACACCATGAGAAATTATAGGCAGAGATAAGCTGTAGTGATTTTGTGGTGAAAATAAGATGACATTAGAGAGATTCCTAGGAGAGATGATGAAACCCAAATCATGGACTGGGAAAATTTTCTGAGCAACTGACTACCATTGGGACTGTGTTTCATTTATCAGGGGGAAAAAAAATAGGAAAAAAAAAAGAAAGGGGATGTAAAATTATGAGACCAAAAGGATTTCTCTCACACAGGGAGATTAAAGAAGCCATGGCTTGGGGAATATCCTTCAGATACTGTGAGTGAGATACATACCTAGCCCAAGCTGTAGGGTACAGAAAATGATCCAAGCTGAACTGGACCTGAATCACAGGCAAGTGTTAGGTGTCCAAGGCAACGAAAAAAAAATGTGTAGAAGGTGGGCTTCACAGAAGTATGGAAATCTCTGGTTTAGACAGCCTGAGCTGAAAGTGACAGACGAAGATTTGAGAAAAAGTTTCTAAGAAACAGGCCAAGATTTTGATTTGGGGTAGGCCTAAGGTAGAAAGGTGTCTCCATCCATGTGTCAGGGTCTGGAGTAGAAGGTTTGTCAGTGATCTCTGTAGGGCAGGGGTTCGGTGTGAGTTTGTCAATGAAATTACTGAAGCCCTGTAGAGTAAAGAACAGAGAACTGAGTCTAGATCTTGGTGACATCTTCACAGACATCCAGAGGGAAATCGCCACTGCTTTCAGAAAAAAAAATCTCCACTGACATTAAGCCTCCACTGAGAGCACATGAGGACAACTGAAAAGAGTGGACTTTGAGGGATACCATTATCTCAAACGTTCAGGGGACCGGGAGGAACTGGGACATAGAGGCACTGGGTGGAGGTGGTGGGAGATGCCACCAGAGATCCTGGATCAGGCACACAGCAAACTCGGATGCTGAACAGAAAAGAGTCTGAGTGTGCAGAACAAGCATACAGGGCTAGGGATGGGTGTGTCAGTGTGGTTTTAAGATGGGAAAGACTGAAATGGGTTTGCATTGCGAGAGAAAAGTACCAGCTGTGACTGAGAGGAAAAGGGTAATTTCAGAGCCAGTAGATTCTAGCATGTCCCCAAGAGTAGTTTGTGCTGCTTTGAGCAAACTCTTTGTAGCTTTGGTTTAAAGACCAAGAGTGTACTTTTTAACTGGAGCATCTCTTGATAACAACTCCAGTGCTGGAAATGCATGGTGTTTTGAAGGTACGGCTGTTTCAGCAAATGCTAGAAATGAAAACCTTTGCCTGAGACACTGCTTTGTTTACACCGATGTGTGGTAGCCTGTAGGAAAAATAAAGACAGCCTCTGGATATAGAGATCAGGTGTGAGCAGAGAATGATAAAATGTTTGGCAGGAATACAGAGGGCTCATAACCTTTTACATGGTCTTAGTGGTTCTGGCTTTTTGGCAGACTACACCCCACTAGCACCCAGTCCTGCCAAGTGTCATAACTATAGTGTAAATCTCAAGAAAATTCGTGCTTTTCTTGAAGTATTCAATTCCATACACTAGAATATCAGCGTTCATTAAAAACAATCTAGTCCTCGTACTTACAAAAAAAAAAAAAAAAAGCTTGAAAAACATTCCCAAAAGACTCACAAAAACAGAATTAAAAGAGAACCATACATGTTTCTAATATCTTGTGATTTTTATCTTGTGATTTTTGCAGTGTGTTGGCAACTCTGTTCATTTATATTGGGAACTGAGCTAAGAGACCTCCAGGGTCTAGCTTACTCTTTAAAAGGAGTTTAAAATCATTGTGAAATATGCGCTAAGGCAGTGGCTCCCAAAATGCTGATCACCCATCAGATTATGATAAAGTGCTGCATGGCTTTACACTGTAGTTTTCACCTTGCCTTCACGGCATACTCAACTAAAAGGTGGAAGATCAGCCCGCCAAATGATCTGTGAAAAGGCACCGGCGATTAGGTAGCTCTGAGGGTCCAAAAGGCTTGCCAGTCACTGTTACAAAGGTGTAATTGGACTGCGGAGTTAATTGCAGTTGGGTGTTTCCAGGCTCCTCCCTTGGACTCCCACGTAGGAGAGCAGTGGCACTGCCGAGCAGCCCCTGACCCGCTGCGCTGGCACCGGCACCTTTCTGCCGGAGAGGGACGGCAGAGCCATTCCCATTCCCATTCCCATTCCCATTCCCATTCCCATTCCCAGCCCGCTGCCGTGCTGGCGTGCCCTGAGCACCCACCTGAGCCACCTGTAAGCAGAGCAGCCCGGCTGGGTCAGCGCTGGGGCACCGCAGGAGAGAGCGCTGTGGGGTTTAACCCCACAATTACTTGTCCTGCTTCTCCCTGGGATCTGCGGCAGCAGCTCTGCGGGATCAGTACCCAAACCAAAGGGATGAGCACCGAGCCCTCAGATCTCACAGCACGATCCTAGGGCTTATGAACTGTAGCACTCGCTCGCAGTGGGTGGATTCCTTTTGCTCATGGCTAAAGAGCTCTTCACTCCGGGTTTGAATGCAGATGGAAACAGCTGCAGCCCTGGTGGGTCCTGCACGAAACTCGTCTGCAGTGATGCTGTGTTAGCAACACCACACTCGGGCTGAGGATTCTCCAAGCACGTAGGACTTGAAGCAAGGCTTGGATGGGTGCTCACATGTGGCTGAAGCCAAGCTCATTCTTGAGATACATGGAGGTATCCTCTGAAGCAAGAAAATATTCCAAGTGACCAAAATGTAGCCATGCCTATTACCGGACCAATTAGCTCAGTTATTTCTGCTGCTCAGGGCACCCAGACCATTAGAAGGAGACTGATAAAAGGGTTCTGCCTACCATATTTGTACTTTTGCTTCCCAGTCCCTGCAGAGGAGTAAAGACCTACAAAGGACTTGGGAAGCCTCAGAAGCACTGGTCCAGTGAGGGTGAGCCCAAACATGTGGGCCAACATGTGAGCAGCCATCATGTCTAGATTTCCCAGGGTACAACATCATTCCGAAGGTGTTATATCCAGGCCAGACTGCTGGAGTAAGCCAACACAGAGATCATGGACAGTGCAGAGATCATGGACAGGACAAGGGGCACGTGTGAGCTGTGTAGTGGGGACAAGCAGAGAGACAGACACTGCTGAGCTGACCACGTGAAAGCCAGGTAGCTTGGCTATCTGCAGGGTCTTACCTACTGAATGTACATGGCTTTAAATACAGTGAGTGTGAAGAAGATGAGACCTAAGAGAGCATTTTCAGTAGCAGTCTTTGCCTCTGAAAATATGGATTTACTGAAGTGGAAATAGTTGATAGGTATATTCCTGTTTTCACAAAGCTTTCCACAGAGTGAAGAAAAAATATAAATAAAACGTGCTGTGTGATTTCTTAATTTAGGCGTTTCATTGGCTACTCTACTTACATGGCTTCCCTGGGGTTTTGCCAGCTTGATCTGTTGAGGTTCCTAGAGAGCACAGTTGTAGTCTCATAGCTTTCAGTATTCTACTATACTGAATTTAAAAATGTTTAATAGACTGAATTTCCATTTGAGACGAATTTAGCTTTTCATCTTATTTCAGGAAGACCAATTTTTCCAAATCCCAAGACTTTTCACAAAAGTGAAATAAAGCCAGTTTTGTCTTAATAGATCACCTGAATGCTGACCTGTATGGCTTCAGCAGCACCTGCCTTCACAACCAAGGTACCAGAAGAAACAGAAAAAGTGATTTATCTTCATTGGTACATAACTATGACCAAGGAAGGCATCCTGGACCTCTTCCAGCAAAGGAGTATAGGGTGGACTACCCTACAGCCAGCAGATGAACAGCATGAGGCGGAGGTGTCTGGAGAAATCCTGACGTGTCTGCACGTCTATGCCCATGTGTGCTACTTAGTGTCCCTGCCTCCAAAGAATCCTTGCAGGGAGAAAGCGAGGGGGAAATCTTTGTGATTTATCATTCACATTTATCTTGCACTGACAAATAATAAATAACAATGTATGTCTGACAAAGGAGTTCAGCTTAACAGCAACCTTCTGCGGACTTGTTGGCTGGGAGGAAAAATGACTGTTATTTTAGCCATAGAATCTCTGCTACCTGATGGACAGTTAGCATGATGAATTAAATAAGAAATAAATTTTAAAAAGCACCTGCTAAGGAAGACAATTTCGAGAGGCATTAAACAAAAAGAAGGAATGCAGCTTTCTACCTTTTAGGATGAGCTCTTATTTAAAACATTAATTTCTGCTCAGTTCAAAGCAGAGAACCCACAAATGCGCTTCCCAGACACACTATTGATTTCTGACCTACAAATTACTCTCCTTCAAGGAGGGCTGATGTGGAGCACAGACAGTGGGGGAAGAGGGCTGGAGTAGACAGGGTACTTCTCAGCTGCAATCTGCATAATGTTTAGTATTCAGTGAGTTAAAGCACGCAATGAAAGGGAACTGTCAGCGCAATCTAGAAGATATAAAGAAATGAAGGGGTGAAAAAAAGCCGTATGCTAATAATCCACTCAGTAATTAAGTGAAGATCGCTGCCAAGCGCCACTGCCACTTTCAAAGGGTAATTTGTACAGGAAATCATAGAGTCATTGTCAAATCATTTCAGGATAAAAGGAAAGTCATCAACTAAGATAAGATAAATGCTGGGTGTCTGGCAGCATGTGCCCTAGGAAATGCCTTTGCTTTTTTATATTGGAAAAAAAAATTTGCAAAAGTGGGGCTAGGAAAACTTGACATGTTGAAATGCACATTTACTATTAATAATAGAGGTGATATATGCATAGATGCGTTATTAAATAGGTAACTGGAACAAAAAGAAAATCATCTAGTGAGCCAGCTAAAGGGGAATTAACTTTCAACAATCTAATGTGACTTTTAACTTGAACCTTCGGTAAAATAAAGCACACTTCATCCCACCCCCAAAAGAGTCTTTTGCAATTAATATACTTCAATATTCCTTTCTTCTAAGTACGGGATAATCTGTGGGAGAGCCAGTTTCCCACAAGAAAATATTTTTTCACAGGAAAAGATTTGCAGCTTTACAACTGCTAGCCTCCCACGGATCCCTTTCAGTGTCTAAATATTGCCGTGTCACAGCTCTTGGGCCCTACGCAGAGCCGAGCGCGCAGCCGGCGCGGCGGTGTCAGGGTGCGACTGCGGCAGGAAGGAGCTTTTGGGATGCAGACCCCGCTCCTCTGCCTTCTGGAGTTATTTCCTGCTTTCTCAGATTGGCGTTTTAAAGTTTCCCTGTGTGCTCTGGGTGGCACTGAGTTTTCAAATATATCCTTTCAGCCATCAGCATCTCCTGGTTGAGGCTGTGCCGGGTGTTCAGAAGGGGCTTTGGAGGGACAGAGTCACGGCTGGGGGCTGGACTCAGGACACTGGTGATGAACTCCCACAGGAGACTCAGATTTCCCCGGGAACAGGAATTCACCCTGAGCATCAGCTTGGGGGTGAATGTGAAACCTGTCCAGGATGACATTATAGAATGAAAATAAGAAATTTAAGCATTTTAATTTGTCATGTCGTTTATTGAATTTGTTTGTCTCAAACTAATGAAATGCGCAGAGCATATCTCATGGGTAATCATATTTATTCCACATTATATTTAATGATACATGGACTTACTCAAGCTTTTATACCATTGTATAAGTGATTTTGACTATATTATTTTTTCACCACATCTTGAAATCACATAGTAAAATTAGACTAATTTCTAATGTATATAATTAACTTTGATGTAATGATATTTGAATTTTATTAAGTGCATATTCTGGCCTGCACTTGACCTATCACAGGTGTACAATTACATAGCTGATTTTATGAATCACAAGGTTTTTTTTCCAAGAAATAGTGTTTACCAGACATGGAAAACCCCCCTCATTTCATATATTTTTCCAGATATACTAACTGATCTTATAAAATGTGAGCAGGAGGCTCTTCAGATGTACACTCAATTTTATTTCGTGCCAATTATTTTGCACCTAATTCAGCAATCCAAACACAGAACCCAGATCTGAGAAACAACACAGACTCGTCTCGGTATTTAGCACAGAAGTCTTAACACTCAAACAGCATGAGGGCTTGTTACGTTTTGGAGAGACTTCTGATTTTTTTAAAACAGTGATAACGTTTCAGCCATCCAGATTTTTTCATCCGTGACAGATATAGTATAGATCAAACAGTTCAGATCATAAATAATTCAAGTCTAATTTAATAAAAGTTAATGATCTACAATAGAAATTGCTTTAATTCTACTTTTAACTGTTTCACAACACTGTGTGAGAATAAAAAAAAAGCAGTCTGGAAATGGACTCAGAATCATGCAACCCCACATGAATTTTTGAACATGCTACCTTTCTCAAAGAATAAATTTCAGAGTGCTTGCAAAATGATGGTTTAAAACTTTGTCCAAAGAGGCTGAGAAGAGTATAACAGTCACATGAAGAACAAAAAGAAAACAAAAAAACCCCAGTGTCCTTCAGATATACATTTCCTTTATTTTATTTTCCGCCTCCCAGATTGTGGCATTATTACTCTATTTTTATTCCATTATATTTTATCTTGTCTTATGTGAAATTAGATTTTTGAACATTTTTATGTTTAGAAAATATCCTTTTATTGGAAGGTGAAAGTGTTTCTGAGTTATCTCACTTACATTACATTTCAAAGGAAGCCTTAATAAAAGGACGTCCAGAATATTCATTATATTACATGATAAGGGGAGAGCAAAAATTTGCCTTAGAATATATTATTTCATGCAGTGCTATATAAACCACAAAAATAAAAGCCTCTTTACCTTTCTGTTTCAGGTCTATGCATATTTTGATCTGAATAGAGATAGAAGAGGGTCATATCTGTACTCAGCACAGAACAGTTAATCTCTAGGTATTAAAAAAGAGAAAGAAAGAGGCCTGTTGGAGTTCCTCCTGCTAACCAAAAGTGATCTAAAATATACAGCAGTACAGTTGGACTGATAACTCACTATATTCAACACCATTTCTGAAGGAGATGATGGCTATTCATCAAGCCTTTCTTTCTTTCTCTTTCTTTCTTTCTTTCTTTCCTTCTTTCTTTCTTTCTTTCTTTCTTTCTTTCTTTCTTTCTTTCTTTCTTTCTTTCTTTCTTTCTTTCTTTCTTTCTTTCTTTCTTTCTTTCTTTCTTTCTTTCTTTCTTTCTTTCTTTCCTTCCTTCTTTCTTTCTTTCCTTCTTTCTTTCCTTCCTTCCTTCTTTCTTTCTTTCCTTCTTTCTTTTATAGTTCATGTGAAGGATTAATTTGGGTGAAATCTCACCCTGTGTATCTAGGCACGGTGGACCTCAAAAAAAAAAAAAAAGAGTTTAGATGGCTGGATGGTTGTGTTTGCCCATACCAACAGGTGCCCATCCACCACCACCACCTGGAGCAGAAGCTGCCTTTTTTGAGTAAGGACCAGGCATGTAAAAATGCAAACACAAAACACAGTGTAAACAGCATTTCAGTGGAAAAAAACCCCTGAATTAGTCTGTACAAACTCACAGGCCTTAGTATTTAAAAGAAGTTCCAGGTTCAACTGGAAATTTGGCTGCAGTTGTATTTTACCAATAGGGAAAATTTAGCTGAAAGTTTATGAGGTGAAATGTTGCATTTCCTGCAATAACAACGATGACTAATTTGCGATTGTATGGCGTCTCCTAACAGCTGTGATATATGTTGCTTTGAATTCATTTAGCTGTAACAATATTTGTTAATTTTTTTGCTTCAGATGCCTGTTGTTGATATTTTCTAAATAAAGCCAAGGAAAAGAAAACGCCAGCATTTTGAAACGTAAAGCAATCTGTAAAATTAAAGAAGCTTTCTTACCCCCCCTTCCCCAAATGCATACCATATGCCAAAGCTACTCCTTAACTAGGAGCGACTGTTGTTACTGTAGTAATCAGTCTGTGTCAGAGCAATTACTGCGAGCCATCCATCCGTCCTGGCTCTTCTGCAGAGGCTGTGCCATGCTGAGAGAGCAGCGAGCCCAGGCCACCTCTCTGCTGGGGACAGGGCAGGGCTGAGGGCCAGCCAGGGTGGCTGTGGGGCAGCCTGGGCATGGGGAGCCACGCTGGTGGTGGCTTCACTGGGGACATGAGTGTTAGCAGTGCTCAGCCCCCCACACGCAGCTGATGCTGGGTGCTGAGGAGGAGAATAAAATGCCAGTAACACTTATAAAAATGTACGTCTGCCAGGAATCAGCAGATGCTGGGGAACCCCATAATGCTGAATACCTGCTTTCAGATCCTGTCCTTTAGCAGACATCTTCACTTGAAAACAGTCTGCTCTTGTTTCTGCCCATAAGAACATGCTTAGGCAGTAGGAAAAAAGGAGGGCCCCCAAGCCTGCATAATTTTCTCTAACTGTCCTGCTATCTTTTATTTTTCACTACCCACAGAGAGATTTTCAAACACTTGCTCACGTTTCATTTTATTAACTAATAAGCCCTGTTAGAGGGGAAAGCCATACAGAATCAATTGGTAATTGAAAGGAGATGTACATATTGATTTATGCATCAATGATATACTGCACTGATTGTTGCACATTATATAATGTTTACCGATTAGAGTCGTTATACATTTAATATTCCTTGCTTACTTTTTATTATTATTGCAAATTATCTTTTTGAGTAGAAGGAAGCACATGTTGTATTATGGAGCCACAAAAGCAGCTCGCAGACATTTGCAGAGAAAAGAGCACAGAGCTTGTACAGAAGAGACCAAATCTGAAACTTCAAATCTTTGAAGCTTTTCTGTGACAAGAAAACAAAAAAAACCGACCCAAACCCAGAAAGTAGGAATAAAGCATTCAGAAACTATAATGTTATTTTTGAATTCTCAGTAAGGGTTTTCTGCTCTGTTAATTACTTTTACAATACCTGGTGAGACGGCACCATGACTGGAGTGCTTAGGATACTGCAGTTGAAATAATAAATAATCATCTGACATTTCTTAAAAGGCTTGCTTCTTTCTGAGTGGTGTTGTCTTTTATCAGCCTGCCTCATGCCTTTATCACGTTTGTTCTCATTCAGATCAGTGAAGGCTTTCATTTCCTCAACAGTCCCCAAAGCCAGGATTTGTAGCCTGTATTCAGATTCATTTAAAATCAATGCAGTACAAAATAATTAGAGAGACAAAAAAGGTGTTGCAGGTTTTTCCATTTCCTTAGATCTTTTGACCATAAAATGATGACTGTTTTTGTCAGAGCAGCATTTTAAAAGAGATAGTGAGTGCATGTGTTACCTTGTATACACCCTAGCTGTACGGCATTTGCAGAATTCTGAACTTTAATACAAAGAAATACATGTTTTTTTTCTCAGCAACAGAAGCATCAATAAAAAAAGCCAATTAGAAGAGATGAATTTTTATTACATGCTGATGATTAAATCTACATTAATCATAAACATCCGCAGGCCACCAACAGGGCTTGTTTAATCATTTTCAACCATTTGTGTCTCTCTCCAGCTTCCATTCTGTTAGATTTTTCTACATTCCTTCCATATTTGGTATTGGGATGTTAGAAAGTGCAAGTATACTCCTGGGTAATCAGGATTTCAGGCAATATGACTCAAAAAATGTTCACAAAAGAAATCTCCTGGAAGGTTTCTAAACCCATGATTTGATGGGCTATGCAGTTACATGACATTGTGGGACTGTTGTGTCAAATAGGGCACTTACCGTATGCACAGGGGTTATTTCAAGGATTAGATAACTTTGAATTGGGTATAGACACAACTGTATAATTGATATAGATATAAAAGATATAATGGAGAATAAAAGGTCAGGAAAGCCTCAGGTGCAATGACTTGGACAATGACTCTACTATCAACAGGAGAATTTTAAATGAAATATGTTTTGAGCACCAACCTAGGGAAAAAAAAGGATATAGCATGTTGTCTCATTGCTAGAAGCAGGTAAATAATGCTGCAGAAGAGTTCAGACCTAATTGGAAGTTGGAATAATTATAGATGATGATAAGCCAGCCACCAGAGAAATGCAATATTCAAGATGTGTGGTAACAAAAACATTGATTAACATAAGTCAGGACAAGAACGAACACAGCTTAGAAATACGGCATATAATTTATGACCATGGGAAAAAATCAATATCAACAATAGATATGAAGAGAAAGAAAAAATATTTAGAGTTCCCCTCTCTCTTTTAATTATTTTTTTATTTCACAGTGATTTTTTAAAGAACATTTAGTGAACAATTTGTCTTTGAAGTATGAATTACATTGAAACTGAATGCAGCCTCCCCCTATACCCTTCCTGAACACTCCCAGAAATTTCACAACAGTTTTTGGTGGGATACTGGTAAGTTTTTCCATGTGAAATCATATTCCAAGTTGCTTAGTGCTGATCTTTTTTTTTTTTTTTCTTTTTATAAGCAGACTTTTCTTTTATGAAAAACGGGGAAGTGGGGAGGAGGTAAGTAGAAGCCATTTTAGCTTTCCCTTAGATAAATTAAGCCAGCAAAGATGCTCTTGGGAGATTTCTGAGAGGAAAAAAATAACAGTTTCTGGGCTCTTATTCTTTAGCTATTTTTCATTCTCAACAGCTTGACAAAAGGCATATCTATGTTTTACAGTTTTCATGGAATTGTGTATTTCTTCCTTGCTTTGGAAGGGTTTGGAGCCTGCAGAGCCGGGGAGGATACCCTGATGGTCTAGCCTGGCCTGGGGCTGCACTCTGCCCCACAACAGGACCCTGCCTGGGGAGCTGCACATCCTTGGGATGACTGGGGAACAACCAGGCAGCAGCTACCCCAACCCATCACCTTGATCTTCATTCCTACTGTGTTTCCCTAAAGAATGAAAAGGAGATTGGAAGGAGCGACAGCTCCTTAGCCAAAAAATCATGATGTCTCTGGATAGACAAGGTAATTCTTTAAATATTGTAGGATTTTACAGAAGTGAATGTTTATGTAATAGGATATTTGTTTCTCTGGGAAGATGGGTCAGACTTCAACAAAAAGAATCAGGTATACAGTGGTTTTGAGTGAGCTGATGTGGTCACACCACCAGGAATCTCTCCTTATGTCTTCCAGATGCAAAACAAACTTCCAGTGTGCAGATTTGTAGCAGCAGAGGAGGTGTTCCCTGTTCTAATTTTAAAATGCCACCCTCATCAGCATATACTCCATCAGCAAAATATGCTAGGCTGAAATCAGTCAGCAGGAAACTATGGGCTCATATTGCTTAAGCTGGCAGTTCAGCAAAGTTCTGTGCTCCAGACTGGTCATCTCTGAATTTCCCAAGTACCTCTGTGCACGTATATCATCAAAATATTAACTGAAAACACTGTTAAAGGCAACATGGCTCATTGACCACATACCACGGCATTGCTGTCAAACAGTTATTTGTGGGCCATGCTTTGAGAACCACTCAGTGAACCTGTCTAAAATGAAGTGTGGAAAACACTATGAGAAACAAAGCCAAGGAAATAATATATTGGCAAGGAAATGGAATCCAGCCTGATCTTTTTCTGTCTCAAAATTGCAGAGATATATGATAGCTCTATCAATTGCAATGCCAGTCTAAGTCAGAATGTATGGTCAAGCACAAAGAAATAATTAGGGAACTGTCACAGCAGGCAAAAAGAAGGTATGAGGAATAGTAAATGAGGCTAAGCTGAGATAGATTTAAAATGTCGAGAGCCATGAGAAAAGTGAAAGATGAAAGGTAGCAGCCAGTCCAACAACATGAATATGATGTAAAGCAGAACAGCTTTTAGTTAAGGTAGATCTCAGTTTCTTAACATTCTGTGAGGAAAGATTTGCAAAAGAATGGAGCAATGTGTGAAAATAAGAAACAGAAGGAGCAGAAGGAAGACAATATGGTAACACATGGTTACAGTTCCAAGACTTGAGAATAAATTTCTTGTACTATATCCCTTTATGTTAAAATGCATTCTGTTTATTCTGGCTCAGTGGCTCAGCTGGTATCATAGTGTAACACCCCACCACATGGTAGACCCGAGCTCAGGAGCAAACTTGGGCCAACAGAGCTTGGGACTGTCACAGAGGTGATGCTGTTATCTTCAGCATTGGATAATGCTGCCCAGGGAAGGGATAGAGCTATACATTTCTCTGAGAACAGCAAGAATAAAGGAAAACAATAAGCAAAATAGGAGAAAATGCATCCCACAGGAATAAATAGACAAAAATATAGACCTCATATAAGTTGTGCTTTCTCAAGGAAGTGAGAACATCTTCTTGTGGTTTTCTGCAGGACTGATACAAGATGCTCACTTCTGTACTGCAAATATTGCTCTTCAAAATAAATTTTGTTTGCTTCCCAAATATTTATTGCATTAGTATGACTATGGGAAGTGAGATGAGCAGCAAAGTTTTAGAGCTAGCATGATAGTTATAAGAAAACAAATGCTGGAAATAGAGATCTTATAGATCCCTTTCTAACATATGCATGATTAAATATCAGGACTGCATTCTCTGATGGAGCTTCACTGCCATCGAAGTTTTAACAGAAGCTGGAAGGAAGCATAAAATATAAATTGACTCATTTCAGGCATCCTGGCATTTGTTTGCAGAAATCACACTTGAAACGTTTACTATTTTATGGAGTCAAAAAGTGGGATTTATCTAACCTCAGTGATCTATTGATTTATCAGTTGCTTATTTTAGATACTGACTCCAGAATGAGGCCTCTCTCCCTCTCCTTTGAGGCAGAAAAGCTGACAAAATTACAACAGCTATGTGATTTCCTGGTGATTATTCTCAGGTGACATAGAGCCTTCCCCTGGAAAACAGAACAGAGCAGTTCTTCACTCCACGTATTTGATGCGACCTGCCTTCATATCTCTCAAGTATACCAAATATTGTAGTCAGAAAGAAATCAAACTGATTTATTCTGGCTCTCTCAATATCAATGACACATTGATAATGAAGAACAAGTGGTTTCCCTCTGCAAAATTGATTCCTAAGTCTGTACTGTAGCACTTCAACCTGATGAATATTTTGCAACAAATCTCACTTGGGCAGAATGGTTCTGAATTGTAAATTGCTCTCTTAAAATCAGTACCTTGCACATTGGTCAATAGCTTTTGATTTGTTCTATGCGTGGTTTGGACAAAGTGTTCACACACATAAATATACATTATTCAAAAATACTTCTTATCACAGCGGTGAGATCACAGGAATAATACTCTTGAAGAAACAATAATGCAAAACATTGCCTTTTGAAAGCAAACTGTAACTATTTCAGAAATTGCTCCTTCCTCCCCCCAAAAACTTAAAAATACCAAGCAGGTATCTGTGAGTTATTCCTGAAGACAGTCTCTGTAAAACATATTTAAATAACAAAAGAAAATACAAGGTCATAAGAAAAAAAAACTCAGAACAAAGTTATAATTAAGAACTATTTAAATTCTACACACAATTAAGTTTGATCTGAACAGCGAAATAGGTACCTTTAGCCTGACAAAGATGGGTACATTTGCTTTGCCAGATCTAGGACAATGCATCTTTAAGATATTGTGCCATTTCTTTTAAGCATTACTTCAAAAATGTGGGAGGAGGGAGCATCTACAGCAAAATTGCAAATGCAACTTTTGATTGTTATGATTTATTTTTAATTATCCTTTTCTCCTTTTGTCTTAATTGGACAGAGCCAGTCTAAACTTGTTCTGTGCAATTAAGAGCAGTTACATGCATAGAAAATTGAGACCTATTTTAAATCTCATTTGGACTGACTCATAGTTCAGCTTGCTACAGGAAAATTAGAGCAAGAAAATATATTTAAAAATCTAATGAGCTTTAGTAAAAATACTCTCCACAAAATGATGTGCTGGGAAGTTTTACATATTCTCTTCAAATCATATCAGACAGCGGATCAGGGGAAAAACATTTTGCTCTTACTAGGCTTCCACAGGAGACATCTAGGAGCATGTTATCGAATTCTCTTAAAAATCCGTTCTGAAGTTTGAGCTATTTATTTCCAAGGCAACTAAACAAATATTTTCCAAATAACTCATACATGCGGCTCAGATGGGGGCTAATTCTGTACTTGGTAATTTCCTACCTCTTGCAAACACAATTGGCACCCAGTGTACGCAGCAATGCACTTTCCAATAGTTAAGGTAACAAAAACGCTGTAAGGTGAAGGCAGTGCTAAAGCACCTGCATAATGCCCATTAGTGTTAATAGGGGCTTGGGAGAACATATCCAATACCTCCATAAAAGGCCTCATGCAGCTTGGAATAAATGTGCAAAACAATAATAAATTAGTGAACCAGTATGAGAATAATCGTTTGAAATGAACCCAAATCCAAATATTGGAAATTTCTGGGGTTTCATGTTACACATGGGCCTCATTTCTTAGATCCTTTGGCTAAGATGCTTGGGAGGGGGGAAAAGTGCCTGAGAAATCCTGTCTTCTCTCCTTCTTGCTTGATTGCAGCTGGTAGTTCAGGGCATGGAAGAAGCTGCATGTATGAGGAGCCATCATTGTGCCTGTGTGGAATAAATTACATCTTCTTGCTCTCCTGACCACTGTCTCATCTCTCCTTCCCTGCTTCAGATGCTGCATAAACCAATGTACAACCAAACAAAACTGCTCAGAGCCATGCGTGTGCTTGAAGGATGAACCAAATGCTTTGTGAGAAAGTCCCTTTGCTAATAGTTCCTACACATCCTTTCCAAAGACTTAAAAAAACTTGAATGCAGTGATTATGTTTTTTGACATTATTTTTAATTGATGAGCATCCTTGCATCCTGTATTCCCCAGTGAGAAGCAGCAGTAGGAGCACAGAGCAAATTGAGATTTACCATTTGTCCATTAAAAAAAAAGAAAATATCAAACCCCAAGACTCTTAAAAAGAAACTTGAATCTGCTTGATAAAATGTTTGTTCATTGTAAGTACTTTCTCATTTCTGAGCTCTCCTTTGCTTATGGCCTTTTTTGCCAAAGTCCCATGACAAGGTTCAGTTGATAGAACAACCTTGTTCATAAAGTGTGAATTTCCATCAAGTCGGATGAAATGTGAACTTGAACAATGGAGAGTTGGCGTCTCTCCAGTCCTAAATATAGCTGTGTGAGAACTCTGTGAAACCTGCCAAGCAGTCGGCCCCACTCTTAAAGAAAAGAGAGGCCTGAAATACTTAGGGTCCTTCAGTTCGCCTCAGTCATTTCATGTCCTCCCACAGTTATGAAGGTTCCTGTGACCAGTTAGACCCTGAGTCCGTGCAGTTTGCAGCCATTTTTTCACATTGCAGTGCTGTGGATATCTCCGGAGTGTCTTCCCTTCTTAAACAGGGGCTTCATTTTGCCCTGAGAGTTGCATTGGCACTGGAATGCAATTTGAAGTGAGTGGTAAAATAGTAGGTAGGAATCGCTGTTAGAGCTTGGTGATGTGGAAGTCCCCTGGGACAACACAATGGCTGGTAACCAGCCTCCAGTAAGGAGTGTCAGAGCCCCAGATGGGGAGGTCCAAAATAGCTGAGGTGTCAGCAGTGTCCAGGGAGCCATTGGGTGACCAGGCTGAGCTCCTCACATGAGTTTGGCTCACCAGGCACCTATGGCTGGATCTCTGAGAAAGACTGTTGAGATTAAAGGAGCCTCCAGATGGTCACAAATGGTTTTGGTGGCCAAAGGACTGTTAATGTCACTTCTGTGGATGGTACCAGGGAGAAATTGTACCTTGGCAATGGCAGATGGCCCCAAATAGAGAGCAGGGCTGTGATTTGCCCCAGTTAAGTGAAGTCTGAGTGTGCAGAGTCAAGACATGGTGAGTGGTCCATGCTTGACCTCTGCCAGAGAACAGGGCAGTCAATAATTAATGCTTTTTGAACCTCCTGCCAAATATCTTTCTTCAGCTTTCAGCTTCTCTGGCTTTTCCTCAAGATTTAAGGAAGAATCCCTAGTGCTATATTTGTTCTTCCTTTTAACCTGTTCAATGCCTTTTTGCAATTTTTTTTTTTTTTTTTTTTGCTTGGGCTGTCTTCTGCCCTCCCTTTGGAGAGTTTGCTGTAAGACAGCGTGATGCAAACATGGTCTTCCTGCTAACAGAGGTTCCACACTACCAACAAGCTTGGGATTTAAATTTCGGGCCAAGATTTCAGTAGAGCTTCCTTTCTAGTTTGTGAGAGAATTAAAGCATGTGCAGAAATATACAGAAGTTGGCTCCTGCAGACAGATTAATAATAAAAGAAAAGCATTGTGGCTATTGAACATTTTAAAGGGCCTTATGGAAAAAATAGCTCATGAATAGTTTTCAAAGTGAGAAAAGTTATTCAGATAGCTGCTCCTGCATTTCTTGGGACCAGTGATGGATTATACAAGATAAGAAAATGAGAGCTGCAAGAGGTGAGGAGCTGCAGCTTCTGGAGCTGTCCTCTTGGCTCTCACAGAGCCGATTTGCAAGAGGAGAGGACCGTGAGCGTCCCCAGGAGCTGGCCACTGCCATCCTGCTGCCACCCCACATGGGGTCCGTGCAGCCATTGCACATTTATGTCTCACATCTAAGAGTGCCAAGAAAGATAAGGAAGGAAAGGAAAATAGAGAGAACAAAGAGAATAAGAGATACAGCTCCAGTTCTCCTTAGCCTCCAGGACATATCAGTGTCCTAGGCTCCAGGATATATCAGTGTCTATGCAGAAGAATTCATTCTTAGGTACTGCTTAGAGAGGGAAAGCACATTTTGGTGTATTTGTTGTAAAGGGAACATTTCTGACGTGGAACTCAGATTCTCAATGTGAAAAAATGACATTCTGCTTGGAAACTAAGTACTTTTCTTCTCAATTAATTTCAATTCTTCATTTAGATGCCAGCCTTAATTCTTGGGATTAACCAGGTTGCTTTAAACCTGGGAGATTAATACACAAAAAGGCTCCAGTTTGAAGTCAACAAATAGACAACAGCACAATGATGACATGGCCAGGGATTTTACTTATGGCTGATGTTGAATGCAACCTCTGGATCTTAACAGTTAAAGAGTTAATTGAGCTATTATCATAGTAAGTCTCTAAAATTTTAGGAACAGAGGAATTTAGGACAGGATAAATGAATAGGCAATTCTGACAAACTTGCATAAACTGAATAACTGCATCTTAAAATTTATCTGTATTTTTCTGATCTTATTTCCCAGGAAGAGCTGTTCTAAGAAGCTCATTGGTTTTATGGTTTGAATTTTTCCTATTTGCAGTCTAAATTTATCCTTGGCCTAACACTGTCCTTTCTTTAAATAGTTCTTATCGCTGCCTGATATTTATTCCATAGTAAATAGCACTCTCATATCCTTTCAGGCTGTGCTTTGATAGCATGACAAACAAAATATTTTAATTTATCTTCTTTGAGAGAGACTTTTCTTTCTCCCCAGTACCCCCATAACAGTTTTCTGAAGCAGTTCCAGCCAGAATACATCAATCTTGCACATGGAGGGCCACTATGGGTGTGCTGTATTTCAGATGAGGTCTTGCTGCTGCCTTGCTCAAGGGCACAAATACTTTCCTATTGCCAGTTGAAATACGTCACCTGACACATACAGGATCTCATTTGCCTTTTTCCCTAACTGCAGCATCTTTCTGGCTCATAAAGGCAGTTCATCTTATTCATCCCTGTTTGTTTCAACTGATGAACTCTAGATTGGAGCAGGAAAACTAATTAGTCTGGGATTGCATAACCTTGCACTGAAATTAAAAATGAACCCTTTCATCTGTTTATTTTTAACTACTTGCTTCTTTGGGAAATTACATGATTTCCTTCTTCAGACAGATACCCCTGGTGCGGTGCTGTTTACAAAATCATCTTGAGTTGATACTGACCCAAATGTTGCTAAATTTTGGAGAGACCATTTCTAGGCATTGTCCAGTTGAGCTCTTTCTGTCAAAATTTCATATTGTCTCGCTGCTGATCTGAGCAAGAACAATCAATGACTCATTACATTTTCTCATCAATTTTGTTAACCAGATAGCATTTTTTGTACAGAATGTAAGTTAGTATGGGCAGAAATCAAATCTTTTATTATGAGACTTTGCTGCTCATAACAAGGCAGTGCTCTGATCCATTGTTGGGACTTCCGGAATCACAGAAAATACCTAGTAGAACCCAAATGAGAGTGTGAAAGTTTTTGAAGATAATAATAAAATGCCAATAGAGAGTTGAATTTTGAACATTAATCAGTATTAAAGCAAGTCAGACATCTTTAGCCAATTTGAACTTAAAACACACTAAATTTAAACACTATTTATGAAGCAGGCATTGGATCTGGGACAGTAACCAGTAATAAGCATCTTCTGGTTTTGAGGAAGTACTTGGCTTACTAAGAGATGCTTTCTGCAATGGAGGTGCCTTCCCTGAAATGAGATGTGAATTGCATCTAGAACTGGTCGAAAATGGGAGTGCTGGTTTCACCCAAGATCCCAAATACCGATGCCTTTGTTCTGAAAAGTGGGATTAATTTTTTAAAAACAGTAACTACACATTCTTGAAAGCACTGAAGAATGTTATCAAAATGGATTTCATGTCTCCATTACTTTGACAAGTTCAGATCTGTTTAATTCTTCATAATTTTTTAGTAAATTCTTAATTTTTCAGTATCTTGAGTTGAATTTCTATGGCACTTGAATCCTGAAGCTGATTGTACATGTGCTCTACAGGACAGCTAATGTGGAAATTTTGAGATATCCTGAGCATTCCAGCATCTCAGTGCACCTGTTATAATGAACCTGTTTGAAGTACAGACTTTCTCCCCTATAAATACAAAGCCAGCCTCAAATTCTGATTTCTGAATACAAAAAATACCAGCAGCAGAGAACAGAGTCCCTGTTTGCAAGGGACTTCTTACAATAATTCTGATAAAGCAGGGGTTTTTTTCCTTCAGGTTAATCATATTCCCAGTATTTACTTTAATGAAAGATGGAAGACATCAGTTTTAGGAACAAAGGTCATTATTTTTCCTCCAAAAATTACTCCAGTCCAAACCCAAAGATATAATTATGTTGCACATGGGGCTTGTACCTCTGCCAAACTATATAAGCAATAGCAAAAGGTATTTCAACCTTACTTACACATCTATCAGAGGAGATGAATATTTAACTGAGAGACAAGAAAGCTATTTTATTGCATTACTTAGGGGTAAAAAGACAAAGAATTTACTGTAAAGACAGCCAGCTGTAGCTGCAGAGGCTGACACAGAGTGTACAGTTGCACTGAAAACACGGTGGCAACACTTTTAAATGATAGTTAATGGTTTTAGAGAATGTCACAAACACAAAAGGTGGAGCACAGGGTATAAATGAGCTTATGCACAGTCAGCTCTGGCTACTCTAAGAGGACATGAATTTGGTACCACACAGGGCAAAATGCTGAGAGATCAGCTAGTGGAGAAATCTGTTCTGTATATTTGGGAACAATTGTTGTTTAAAAGAAAAACCAACAGTAGCCCCATACAGATGACTGGAAATCACTCACAGCCCACGGTCAAAGCTGGGAAAGGTTATAGGACAGGAAGATTTACCTCAGCATTTTGCACAGGTACTTTCACTCTTTGCTAGCACCAGTCCACCAAAGAACTACACTATTCAATGTTTTTGTTTTCAGCCAGGATGACAGGAACATATTTGCAGTTTACAGCAGGTGCCCAGCTAAGTCAACAAAGTGCAAGCTATGCAGTAAAAAATAATATATAAAAAAGGTCACTTTGCCTGGGTATGCCGCTCCAGCAAGTTTCAGCGCCTTACAGGGGGAATGTCTGAATCCAGTGACTGGAATGATACTTTGCTCACCACACCATCAGTAAAAGTGTTGTGTTGTCTCCTGTTTAATGCATGCAGAGGCTTTTCAGATGCTTGTCAGCTCTTGTCCTGACAATCATTACTACACCTGTTTCTTTGAAAGAGAAAAAAAATCAGGCTATTCATTCACAACCTCCAGGTGGTCACCTTTGTGCTTGTGGCAGAAAGTCATTCTTCCTGGCAGGCTTTTCCAAATCAGACCCCTAATGTCATGTCACTTTACTGAAGGGTCTCACACCACATGTCCTCCTGGCCCTCTGGCAGTGATGGGGACCTGACTCCATGCCCCCTCCAATGACTATGACTTCCATATCTTCCTACTGAGGAGGAAGGAGGTGGAATTACATGTCCTGTAATTAACTGCAGATGATACTGCACAAGGAAAACAGCAGTGGTTAAACTCGTGATTTAAACAAAAAGGTAAATGCTACTCTCAGGTGCTCAGTGCATTAATAGTTCTTAATTGCCTATTGCCTTTGCAGCCTTACCTGGGACCTCACCCACACCTTTTGCTGTGGCCTCTGGGTCTCCTCTCTTGTGTGCACTCAGGTACAGGGATCAAGGACTCATCCAATTAAAGACTAACTAGGGTGGGATTCTCAGCTGATTCATTCTCAGCTGAATGAATCTCCATTCTTCGCACAAGAACAGAGGTCTAACTGTGCAGTCCTGGGAAAGATAAGAACAGCCACTTCCTTTGCTGGTAGACACAACACCCCGCCATTTACCTCCTGATCTCTCCTGATGCAGAACCTGGAAGGAGGATCAGTGGCAGCTTCTAAACATGAAAGACCCATAAAGTCTTTCAGTATTTGGGCTAAAGAGTTCACCAATTGTTAGCTTGCCACACAAACATCAGCAGAAATGTAAAAAAATACATTCTGCGACTTCCTCTGTTTTCTGTAAGAAAAAAAGTCTGAGAGTAATTTTGCTTACCTTTTTATGAGTGTGGTTTATCATATGATGAAACCAGAACAGTGCCCACATTAAAAGGAAGCCTATAAAGGTATTTTCTTTCATGTGGTATCAGAATCGTATTAGCAGTGCTTGTTACTTCTGTATAGTGTGTGTGGACATTAAACCTTAGGAAAAACAGACCTGGACAAGACTGTGGTTCTTAAAAAGCACCTCACTGAATCCAACTGGGACATTATAGGATTTGGAGCTGCTACTAAAGATGTCCTCAGTACAACATGCAGATTTATGGAAGAGGGGGAAAGGTTTTCCTTTATAGGGTATGTGTTCATCCCAGTGGAGGAAGAAAGAGACAGCACTGGAGAAGAGGCATTTGGTATCATGCCAGACATTGCTGTTAATCCATTATCAGATGGATTTCCTAACAAATGTCATTTATGGAGTCATACTCTGTGCATGTCCACCCTTCTAACTGCTGGCTCCACTGACTCAATCTCAGACAAATTTGATAAATGGCTAGAGGTCTCAAGTACAGTAAGAATTTGCAAGTTTCATTAAAACTTTTATATATGTATGTAGTTCAAATATAAAGTTGCACAAGTAGTCAGGTTGAAGAAAAAGGGCTTATCAGCACCTCTGCTAGGGGAAAGTTGGATGCTGAACTCACCTGTACTCAATATCAAAGACTTTACATGGAGATATTATAAAACTGGGGAGAAGCTTAAACTGGTTTTTGTATCCTGGTAAATACTAGGTGGTACCCTGAACACAAGCACTAGAAAGCAGTTTGATAAGTTTGGGATCTCCTGGGGATTCCTTCTGTACAGTAAATTTCTGTCATACCAGGGTTTTTTAAGGCATTGAACTGCTGAGAAACTGGATGGGTGAGTGTTTCTGTGGTGAGTAATTTCTAAACTTCTGCAGATGTCTCTGGGTGAAATAAGTAACCAGTTGCCTAAACAGGGAGATTGAATGATAAACAGCTGAGACACTTCGGTGCAGGTCAACCTCTCTTAAATAGCCCCAGTAAAGATGAATACCTAAGAAGGGAGTAGTCTTAGTAGTCATATGTAAAAAGCCAGACAAAGCAAAGCTAGAAAAGGACAAGATGCTGATTAACTGGAAGATAGATAAGATAGAGAATTTCCTCTCTAAGTATAAATGTTTGTTCAGCACGGCAAATGAGGGTCAAATGCAAGTGGGAAAACCAGAGTCTGCCTTCGGAGCAATGCAATATGGAAAACAATTAGTAGAATCCCAGGCTTATACAGAAATCCCGTCAGAGTCATATTTGCCAGGCTTTCTGTGCACAGACCAGACGGTATCTATGTCCAGCCATGACTGCACAGGGGCTGTGCTGACAGAGACAGGCAGCGTTACTTCCCTGGCCTCCTGTCCTCTGCAGCCCTCAGGGCTGGGAATTCAGTCTGCAATTCTTTGCTGCAAGTGCCTTGGGCCATCTCAGACTGGCATAACCTATCACTGCAAAACTGCTTTCTCCAGAGTCTATCTGAAGTTCCTCTACTTACTAAGCTTTACAATGTGCCCTGAAGGTCAACTGACACACTTCCTTGGAATGGAAATGAGGAAGGGATTTCAGGATGGACCTTCAGTAAGGAGGTGATCGCTGCAGCACTCAGGTATTTTAATCGCTCCTTGAGTAGTTCAGGCAGACCAAATACCTCACAAAAGGTAGGAAAACAAAAGCACTTCACTCACAACAAGCAGCTAATAGTTCAGCCAGTTTGATACACATTTTAATTAATGGTTTTTTTCTTTCTCCAGACTTTAAACTGTACTTGTGCCTCCTGGAAGAAAGGAGAGAAAAAGTAATAGAGACTTTTTTTTTTTCCTTTTCATTAATTAACCATCTGGGACTATGGAACTATGGAAAAACGAAGAAAAATTCTGATATCAAAAATATATTTTTTTTACCCTGGTAAAAATGTTTCCCTTGAGGATGGAGGACTGGAGTCCATTTAAAACTAGAGGAGATTTTATCACTGATTTCGTGGGCTCTTGGATTTATGTCTCAATACTACATTTTTCAAGGTACCCAGGTATGAGGCAGATAGTAAGGAGGCATGTTTGGACTTCTGACCACTTCCATTAAAGTGGTGCTTGGTGAACTTCATCTGTCAAAATTCTAGGCTACATCCAAGTTTCGCATGCAGTGCCAAGTCTTCTAGAACTTTTTCACCCCAGTGATCTCCTGATGCTTCTATTTCATTTCCACAATCACCCAAAGCAACATCAATGCAAATGTCTGCTAGTAGTGACAGTGCCACCATTTCCAGTGGCCCTTGGGCACCTAGCCTCAAAAGGGATAAATTGCTCCTGGATCAATCCCCTATCTCTCTGTCATTTGAACTGTAAAGAAAATACAGATAACTGTCTTACACAGTGATGCCACTGAGGGATCAATGGGCCAAGGCCGAGGCCAGCTGTGTGAGGCTCAATAAGACAAAATGCCAGGTCTTGTACTTGGGTCACAACAACCCCAGGCAGCACTGCAGGCTGGGGGCAGAGTGTCTGCAAAGCTGCCCAGTGGCAAAGGACCTGGGGGTGCTGATGACAGCAGCTGAACATGAGCCAGTGTGTGCACCCAGGTGGCCAAGAAGGCCAATGGCATCCTGGCCTGTATCAGCAATGGTGTGGCCAGCAGGACCAGGGCAGTGATCGTCACCCTGTACTGGGCACTGGTGAGGCCTCATCTCAAGTGCTGCATCCAGTTCTGGGCCCCTCAGTTCTGAAAGGACATTGAGGTGCTGGAGCATGGAGAGAAGGGCAATGGAGATGGGGAAGGTGCTGGAGCACAAGTCTGATGAGGAGCAATGGAAGGACCTGGGTTTTTAGTTTGGGGAAAAAGGAGTCTGAGGGGGAATGTTATTGCTCTCTACAACTGCCTGAAAGGAGATTGTAGCCAGGAGGAGGACAGTCCTTTCTTCCAAGTTAACAAGTGATAAGACAAGAGGAAGTGGCATTAAGTTATGCCAGGAGAAATTTAGATTGGATGTTAGGAAATATTTCTTCATTGAAAGGGTGGTCAGGCACTGGAACAGGCTGCCCGGGGAAATGGGGGAGTCTCCATCCCTGAAAGTGCTCAAAAACCATGTAGATAATGGTGCTAGGGACATACCTCGTGTAATGGTGGACCTGGCAGTGTTATGTTAATGGTTGAACTTGATGGTTGTAGAGATCTTTTCCAGCCTTAGTGATTTTATGAGTATATGATTCCCACATAGACACATCTGGAGAGGCCTGGTTGAAAAATGCGGTTGACTGGTATCCTAGGGTAGCTCTAAGTAACTGTTTTCCTACCACTGCTGTGGAATAATTCATCCCTTAAAACTGGAAGCTAAATAGAAGCAACCTTTGTTGAAAATTCTGAACTTGTAGAATAATACTTTCAGCCTCTTCTTTAACATGTGCTAGGATGCTCACACTGGGAACTTAGCAACTGGGCAAGGAAATGTGCTTTTGACAATACCTTTTATTGTTCCTAATTAATATTTGCCAAGGATCCTCCAACTGCACAATCTTTTGAAAAGAGGCAGGTTTCCTCATTATCAGCAGATATTTCACAGCTACTATTCCAACACCTGGAATGTCAGTCCAGTTGCACCTGTCCCAGGGTGAAAACACCCTTTTCTGCATCTCAGCTCTGGGCTGTGCCTTGTTGAGTTTGACCCTGGAGAGGTAACAATGACAAGCAGATTGTCTTTTCATTGCTGGTCCTCCTTTACTGGTGCCAACTGGAGAGCAGTATTACTGCCTCACTCAAATTTAAAGAAGACAAGCTACATCTTGTCTTGATGTGTGAAGAAATGCAGATTAGGACATGGTGGAGGATGTCGAAGTGGGGCAGAAAAAGCTGAAGATGAGGAATGTATTTAAAGAAACAGAGACAGAGAGTGGGCTGGGGCAGCAAAGAGGAGGCTGAGAAGAAATGCAGCAAGCTGGCAAGGGGAGAACATGGAGTGGGGTAGGAGAAGAAAGCTGAGCCTAGTTGCAGAAAAAAGAAGGCATACGGGGGCTGAGAGTTATTGAAGCTAAGGTTTTGGAGGGGAAGGAGTCCCTGAAATCCAACTAAAGAATGGTGCTAAGTAGAATGAAAATACAATGAAAATTCAATTGGCTAGGTCAGTGGATTATGGGAATACAAGGAGCAAACATGAGAAAGATCTGATGGGTAAAACTAGAGCTCACAAGGAGACACATTTGACTCAGATGTCTGCAGAGAGAACCTGGGAAACAAGTGATGAAAGTGGAAGTGGAAAAAGAGCCAGGACGGGGAAAAAGAGCTAAGTGGAGCCAGGGACAAACTGGAGGTTTTGGCTGGGTTTAAAGGAGCAATAGGATAGGAGCAAAGGGTACTTGGGAGTGTTTGTATAGGGTCTGTGTATTTTTGACCAGACTCCTTTCTAAAGCCCCAAACAGAAGACAAGAGTCCTGAATCTCACTATTTGTCTGCCACCCATATTGGTGAAACCCGCTGGCCAAGGGGTACCCACCCAGCAGAACTGTTTCTGAGAGACCTGTTGTGACTGTGAGCTGCTCCCTTGGTGCAGAGCTCGGTGATACTCCCAGTCCTGGAATGCAGCAGAGCAGAGGATGATAGGCAGTGTGTCAGAAATGGGAGTTTTAATTCTAATGCGCTTAGTGACAAACCTCAGCAATTACACAAAACATATTAAAATTGATCTAAACAATGAAAGTTGCACATAAACTTCAAGTCATTTTCTTGAAGTCCTCTGGTTTATTCACTAATCATCTTATTTTTGTTCCACATTATTCAGGGAATCTATTAAAAATAATGACCATTGCAGCTGATGTCTCCCCAGCACATTGTCTATCCTGAGTGCTGAATAAGGGAAGGGTTCAGCAGAAAAAGAAATTGCAGTAAGAACATATTATGTAGGACTGTATCACATTCAAGTGCAGGCATGCTTTAAATCAAGAATTGAAAATATGCTATAAAATGAAGGAAGTATCCCAGTATTTTTCCCAAGGAAAATTCAGTCCTGGAGATTGATTTTTTCCCTCCTAAATATTTATAAAGGTCCATGAATGACTTCTCTCCTGGCCTTTTCCACCTTGTATGTTTATATTGAACTTAAAAAAACCAAACACCACAAAATAACAGAAAAGTGTAACAGGAAGATTATTCTGCCTTATTTGCACATTCCCATAATAACAAAAATGTGAGAATTTCAAGTTCTTCCTAATTTAGTATTCATGTGCCTTATTTTTTCAACAGAAACAATGCACACATCATAGGATTCTGCAGTATTTTCTGACACTGGCTAGTAATTTACTCATGAGAATCATCCCACTATAGACACTGTGATTGTTCACATAAGCGTTGCTTAGCAAAAGGAAGGCAGAGTTGGACCCTCCTGGGGTCCAGTTCTATGTAGTTATAGAATCAGTCAAACATATGATGAATATATGGGAGTGGGAATGGAGAAAGCAAAATGAGTCTGTGACTTGAAAAAAAGAGCATGTTTGATTATCTTAGGTCTCTTGTGTACCTTCCTTCCATATCTGCAGTAGAGAGAATATTCTCTGGCAGCTATCATTTATTATTTATTTTTTATGCTTTAATTATTTGTGGAAATCCTTGGCTTCTGCTTGTTCAGCCAGCTCCTCTGACAGTAAAGTTTACATGTTAAGATGTGGGAGGTGAAGCTGTGGTTCAGAGGAAGGAAGGAAGGAAGGAATATTGCTTTGACTGCTGGTGATGTAATATTGACCATCTGCAACTTTTATACATTAATCTGGTCCTATATGTTTTTAAAAACAAAAACCCACACAGATATTGACTGCTGTCTTATATAGCTGTTTTCATTACTTTCTGAACTGTCTTATTTGTGTCTTCATGCTACTGATAGGACTTCTTTATGTTTAAATTTAAGGTTTGAGTTAGAGCCAAAGTATTTGATTTATCCAAACTACATTCATTCTTTTCTAAAACTTTGTGTATTTCTCATTCCTCCCATTCCCTTCTCATCTCCACATTTCTCATTTTCTTCTTCTCTGCTTTGCTGCCAGGTTTTTTTTTTTTCCTAGGCTACCATCTGAGTTTTCTTGGATGTGTCTACTTTTTCCACCTGGCAATCCTGTCTGGGTGGAGTTCAGAGATTTTGGACAATTGTCAGGGATTTCTGGACATCTGGCAATCCATTTGAAACAGGATGGGAAATTTTATACGTGTCTCTGCCCACATGCAGATGATGCCTCCAGCACATGTAGAGGCTGTTGCAGAGATCCCAGGAGCACTGGCCTGCAGAGCCTGTGCTACACAGGTGGTCTTGAGGAGAATGGTAATTCCAGCCTGCTTGAGAAGGCTGGGGTCACACTGAGTCTGTTGGGCTGAATGTGCACTGGTGCTGCTGTGTCCCAGCCACAGGGCTGACTTAATGAATATATGCAGTGCTGCCTGTCCCAAAAAATATGGGCTATTGCACCAACAACCCAATTTCTTCCATTCACTAAATTTCTGGGCTTCTCAGTGCTTTGCCCTTTACTCAGTTCTCTCACCCCTTTCTGCCTGGGGCGACAGAAGGTTGGGGATTCCTGCCTCTTTTTTATACTCTTGGAATGGACAAAATTAATTTGTTGTAGGAAGCCAAGAGCTCAGAGACTTCTGCCACAGCCCTTCAAACCTGGGGAGAGGTGTGGTGTTGAGTGATATTTGGGCTAATTGTCTCCCTTGATTCCTCTCAGAATTGGTGTGTCTCATATGATAATCAGTATTAGTAATAACTCCTAGGCCGTGGTGCCAGAAGGATTTTAGGTGATATTGAAACCAACTGAGCATTAAATACCTACAAGAAATATGGTCTCTTGGCTTTAGTGTTTATGATCCCCTGGTCTCCAATGGGTTCACAAGTGAGGTAAGCTTCATTCACAATTCAAACACTGGGGAAGAGGAGTAGTCCAGATGAAATTCTTTCACAGGTATCACATAGCTGGACAAAGCCTCCATAATCCTATCCAAAGTGCCATATATTTGACCACACTCTTAACTGTTTCTCATGCTTCCTCTGTTCCAAAATCTTTTTTCTGGGGGAGAGCCCTTTATCCTTGCACATTGGAAATCTCTGCTGATAGATCCCTGGCAGTGTCTCTTCCACAGCTAACCCTAAAATCAGAGTTTCTTCATAAAACAAGGAACATCAGAGAGAAAAATAAAGCGTTTTCTTAGAAATTCTGGATACAGCACACAAGCCAGGATTCTGGGAAAGCAACCTCTCTGCTTTGATGTGATACAGCTGATGCCTAAAAACTCAAACCAAATGACTTAAATTTCACAGACACTGCCAGGAAGTGTTCTAGATACAGTAATGGTACATGGAAAATCAATATTTATTATCATTTTAACTGAAAAATTAAAAAGATTTGCCATAAAATACAAGTGCTTTGCAGCATTTTGCATGTTCAGAGCATGTCCTCTAGGGTGCTATTAATATAGTTTGTCAAGTGAATGATGCATTGTTTATGCAATTATAGAGATGTAGCCAAATCTTTTTTCTCTCCCTCTTTCCCTCCTCTCAAGTGGCAGCAGCAGGTAGCTGGAGCTGATGGTTCATTTTTAGGCCTCTGTGGTGCAGAATACATATTTTCAGAAGTAATCTACTAATTGGTTATGCAGACCATCTCCCAGCTGTGTCTCAGTGCCTAAGTGCAGGGAAATCCAAGCTCTCAGGTCTGGAAAGGGTAATGCAATAAAAACCCGTTATCATGTAGTAATTGAGGTCCAAGGTTTACAGCAGCATCATAAACATGATGCATTCAAATGCAAAAGGCCAGAGTGACTCAGGCTTAGGCAGGAGAATCAGAAGTTTATTAGTACTCTGTGGCCTGGTGCACTTGCTCGCTCAATGCATATTGAATTGGTAAAGGTTTAAATGTTGCTTTTAAATAACTTTTCACAGTTTATTTTCCTTTAGTGGACATGTTTACTGCTGTGACTTGCTGTGTTTCACCCATGCTCGTTTTCTGTGAACATGGCAAATTCTTCTGTGAACTTTCAACTTCCTGTTTCACTTGGAAGCCAAGAACTAAAACTGAAGCAGTCACAATGTAGGACAACTTACACCCTTGGCACTTCAGCCAAGTTTTCCATATTCTCCTTTAAAATCAGAAAGGTCTGGATTCAGGCATTTAGCTGATGACCTACTAACTGATAGAAGTTCTCCTGAGTGCCTTGCAGTAAAGATGCTCAGAAACTAATCTTGTTTTTAAATTTTTAGTGTTGTGAAAAGACTCTGTTGTTATTCCCAGAAATGCATAAAAAGGCAACAAAAACTTTCCAAAGACTGAAACACCCAAGACTTTAGTTAATAACACAAGAAAAAAGCCTGAATTGGCTCTGGTGCTGTTGTGGGTTAATTGGGCAAAACGCTGTAACACCTGGGTACTTCAAAAGGCATACTGATAAAACTCAAAATATAGCAATTTTTCTGTGATAAAACCAGGAATATTAGCCTGATGCCTTCTGGTCTTCCAAGATAAAACTGAGCAATTACACAGGAGAGATTTTTCAAACCTTTTTGAGCCAATCTACAGACAAGGCTCACTATTTTTCATGTACTGTAGTTATTTCTGCAGATTTGTAGCAAATAATAGATTCATGACAAACAAGTAAAAATCTGGCTCTAATTAGTTCTGCTAGAAATGTTGTAGAGCAGAGATATCTCTTTCTGACTCTTGCAAAAACATCGTCTATAGTTTAAATTTTGAATAATTTAATTGATCCAGAACTGATTACAGTTTAAATATTTCAATCAGTAATAGTCCGTGGACTTTCAAGAGTTACTTTTGATTTGTTGTAGAATGGAGATAGACAATAGATCAGATCCGTGTTTTAACTTTACCCAGTATTGTGTTCTGCTGTGAAGGAAGGAAGTTGCTGTATTTCATTAAGTTTTTGTTCAATGAATACATATCACTTCCCCCCCAAAAACAGTATTTTGACTCGTACAAAAAGTGGTGCTTGTATCAGCTGAAAGGTGTTTAAAGGATTATACAGCATCCTCTATCTAGCTAAAGGATATATGTGAATTGGAGAGATCATGATGAGAATTGCCAAAGGAGATTCCAATTTCCATAACAGTAGCAATATCTCAATCTCTTCGAATTATGCTCAGTAATAATTTTAAATAGAGTGTCTCTGCTGTTCATAGCACACACCTAACACTTTTTTAAATTATGCCCACCCACAGCCTTTTTAGTCTTATATCTTGAAACCCACTTTATCGAGATGAAGATATGATCAGCAGTAATAACAAGAAAGGATCAAGATTTATGAAACATGACAACTATGGGAGAAATGTCTACAAATGCCAAATGTGTGGAGCTCTAGGTCTCTGGCTACTTACACCTTTTAATAAAATAAAACAAGAATCTTGCAAGACTTAAAGAATAGCTTGCTTTTAAGCCTTTGAAAAACTTTTTACTTTTCTGTTTTTCTTTATCCACTGGGATCTAGCTATTTTCTTCAATCCTAAATCTTTTGAAATGGTTTTTTGCTTTTCTTACACTCCCTTTAAAAGGAAGATACCACTGGGAAAATTGTATGCCTTCTGCTGAAAGTCTCGTAGCAGATGATTAATATCTGTTACTTTGATAGGGAACCTGAAACTTCAAAACCCAGGAGTTCAAGCATTTTGCTGCCAGCAGTTTGCTCTGCTCTGAAACCAGTGCCCGGGACCAGCTGAAAGACTTCCCATCATCAGCATATGCTGTAGGTTGCCTACTGATTTAGTTCTGAGTAAAGAGAGGGGAGACTAAAGCATGTAGCACACAGGGGAGAGAGCTTTAAAAGCAGAGAGACAATAACATTGCACATAGAACATGAGGGGAAGGGGGTGTCCTCCCCCAGTCCCCACTCACTTCTTTATTCTCCCTTCCTCTGTCTGGTATCTCACGGAGAATAACAGAGAGGAAAGGCAACCTTCGTTTCAAAGACAGGACAAAATGGAGCACAGGACCTGGACTGGATGAGTTTTGTTCCTTTCCCAATTAATCTAAGCAGCATGTTCACTTGGAGTCACAGCAGCCTTTTGTTTAAAGAAAGGTCTGTCTGCTACATACATGGCAAAATTATCATGGCTAGAGGCATGAAAGAGATGGCAAAAAGGAGCTAGTGAATAAAAGGAAGAGAAGAAGCAGAAACTAAAGCACAAGGAGACTTTCTTCTCTAGGTGTTTGGTGTGACCATTCTCATTACTAATATGTGAATTACCTTCCTGACAATTGCATGTCTATTTGACAGAAACACTGGTTATTTTCCAAATACTTGATACAATCTTCAGCTCATACCCACACCACCAAAATAGTGCATTGTTAATATTTTGACTGATGCTTTGACATACAGGGGCTCATCCCCTATTTAATGACAAAGAAAACTTGAAATCTGAGTTACAATTGTCTGCATTAGGTAAAGCTGGTATGTGGATAAATACAGGTCACAGTCGCCTAAGATTGCTGGTAGAATCTCTTGTCAGCTCCTGAACACTTAAGCCCTACAATGATACTACAGGTTAATAACATGGGGGCAAGAGGGAATTCAGTGATGTTACAGCTGAGATCAACATAAACCAAATGCCTGATTGCCAATTTCAACTGGACAGTTGCCATATTTTTGCCAATATTTTAGCAATGTTTAGAAGGCATACTGCTTATGCACAAGAGATCTTGCTATCTCAGCCTTTGTAGATGCTGTTACTAGAAAACAGGCAGGTGTGAGGGAGGCTGGTTTCCTGGAAGAGTGTTTTCTACCTTCACTTTGAACCAAAGTTTCTAGAACTATGGTTTCTAGAGTTGGGTGAGTTAAATAGTATTAACTCTGTGGTATGTGCTGATACAGTGTGACTTTGTTATTGCTTACTTTTGTGTCATGACACATTGTCTATTTAAGAAGTATTATCCAAGCAACAGAGAAAGAATATCAAAACCGTGTTTTGTTCAGCTAGTTCTTGAACCTATGAGCTGCCCAGAATCCTCATCCTTACATTAACTTCAGGCTGAGTTAAGTGTGCTGAGGTCCTTCATGAAGGGATGTAAAAGGTAAAAAAAAACCCAAACAAAAAATTAGCCTTTAAACTGCTAAAAATACCTTATTTATTTTCTTTTCATTAGCAAGGCATGAAGAGCACAGTTTGCAGTTTTCCTGCTGCAGACCAGCCTCCAAGATCAGCCTGCTGATTTGCAATACTGGACTCTATCCAGCATAATGAAAACAGGGAGATTATTTCTGTCTTTTTGTTTTGTTTTATTTTGTTTTTCTGTTTGGATGCAATTACTAGTGTCTTTTATTAGATTTAATTCTATTATATGTTCCCAGCTCTGGCTCTAGACCTAATTACCACTTCTGGAAAACTACTACTGCATATACAACACACCATATTCTTCACACCTCTGTGATTCCCTGTTCATTAAAAATTTCTAAATATTCAAGTTTCTGTCCAATCCAGACCACAATAAAATAGTAGTTACCCCCTCTCCTGCCCTTAACTTCATACACAAACAAGACCAGCCTTTAATCTTTTCCTGTGGGCAGGGAACTCCACTTGTTGGCCAGATCTGTAGCTGTTTCCTGATGTGCTGCTGTGGCCTCGGTATAAAGGTTTCACTATATAAACTGTTCAATTTAGATGAGCTAAAGAGAGTAAAAGGATTGTGCCATGCTGTAGCAAAAATTTGCAGACTCTGAAATTTGTCTAAAGAAGAACAGTTTTAGAAGAATAAGAATTTTCCTACATAGTCTAGCACTAATATGGAACTAGCCTTGCTTTAAACTCTAAAATTAAATAGCAAGATTTGACGCCAAGTAAGAAGTTCAATTAAGAAGCCACCATGAAAGAGCTGAGGTAGATGGCAAATTAGGAAGTGAAACAATGATAAAGACGGGTGGCTTTGGAGAAGGAGAAAGTTCTGATGCTGCTGCTTCAGCAGTGCCAGAATTATTCACTAACTTGGCAAACAGTTTCTGTTGAAAAACTTTGTTCTTGTTGACATCTTTTGTTTTCAGCATTTCCAAAGTGTTATTAAGGAGGGTGAGTGCAAGACAAGTCCATAAAAGCCTGAAGAGACTCTGATGTGCTTTGCAGGATGGCAGTTTGCATTATATCCTCTTACCCCTGAGGAGATCCATCTCTGGGTGGGATACAAAGTTATTCCCTTTCTTATGCCCCCAAATTGTATAATAATAATTATAATAATACTTATAATAATACTTATATATTTATATATTGAATAGTTGTTCTACCATTTTATAACACATAATTATAATTTATAATTATTTATATATAGAAATATTATGTGTTTATAATTTATATGTATTACATATTTATATTTTTATATATAATTATAATTAGCCCCTGGTGCATTTGAGGTGGCCATTTGTGTTCCTATTTCTTGCTTGAAGCAGAGAAGGTTTTAGGACCCTGCACTTCGGTGGCTTCAGTACCCATCTTAAATACTGGGTAAAAGATTACAAAGGCTGGTCCATGCCAGGCAATTTTTACACAGCTAAATCTGGAGATGGTGTTCAGCCACTGACATTAAAGGTGTCTGCCTTAGGTGCAGAGGCCCTGAGCTCCCACAGGGTATCCAGTCTCCCATCCTAGCCAGGGGAGATCCCTCCTGTGCAGTAGAGTCAGTAGAATATGGAGTGGTACTTCATCTCAGGTAAGTTTCTGGCTGGTTATCTGAACAGCTCTCTAGGTCTCCTTGATGATGCTGACCAGATACCTGTGGAGCTTAATGGGACTTTAGACCCCTAGGGATTGATAGATGTGAGAGAATGTAACCTTATTCTTCAGTGAAGTCTGTCTTTATTCTTCACCTTCACAACCTGGAGTCTGTTATGGACAAGCAAATGTCTTTCTCTAGTCCATTAATTAAAATATTAGCAGTGAAACTTATAGCAACATTTGCAGTTTGACTCTTATTAAAAAAAAGGAATTGTGTAATTTTTAAACAGGTCAATGTACCTGTATTGTTTGGCTGAGAATGGACCTGAAGGACATATTCAAGCCATTTGTGATTACACTTATTTTGCTAATAGAAAATTTTCTATTTGTCTTTGTATAGCATAGTGTATTTAAAGCATCTATCCTCACCTTTTTGGTGTCAAGTCAAAGATTCTGCAAGAATATACTTTTTTTTGACCAGGTTAGCTCCACTAACATATATATATATATATATGGTTTTATATATTTGTATATACATATATATATATTTATATATAGCCGCTTTGTGTGGATGTCAAATGTGGATATTTATGCTGGAGTGGCTAAATATACATAGTCATTAGGCCAAAAAGCCCCAACAATGACCAAACCCAAACGAAATAAATTTACTTGTGCAACCTGACTATACTTCTGGCAATAAAATTGTCACAGTAGTGTAGAGAAGTCTTTCATTTGTACCTCAGTGAAATTTATCTAGGAAGTGATCCTCTATTGCCTAGCACTTACCTCAGAGTTCATTTTCAGGAATTCTATTTACCATTCCTGTGGCAGACACACATGAAAGATCAGACACAGTCAATGATGCTTTCAGTTTATTCCACCCCAACATCAAACACCTCTGTCACAGTGACACTAGGATCATAGCTGAGTACTCATTAAAAAAAAGAAAATCAACTCAACATTGTGTTACTCCAATACAGATTACAGAGCCTTTGGTTGTTAAGTTTCTTGTAAATGCTAATCAATCCCAGCCTTTTAATTGTTCATCCTGGACATTTTGTAGCCGTGTGCTTGTATATGACTGCTGCGCTTTGGGCTGAAGTACGAGCAGCAACCTTTTTATGGGTCTGTTGTTAAAACTCTAACATTATGAGATTCATCAAACTAAGTAACACTGCTAATGTAAGAGTCTCTTCTTGCCCAATGAATGATTTATAACAAAAGAGTAGACTTCTTTATTAAAAGGTTCTCATGCTCTAGAGGCTCTCGTGCTTATACAGATAAGAGCTGCCACTGTTCTGTTAGAAGAAATATGCTTTTCATGGTGACAAAGGAAGCAGGGAAAGTGCATCAGTCATTGGCATTCCAAGATTTTCTTTCTTTTATCTTCCTTGGAGATTAGTTTGCACAAAACTATATTCATAGTTTTACCAGTAAAATTTTTGAATTTGGTATTTATCATTCTTTTGGTTTTGAAAATATTAAGGCTATGTTTTGTTATAAAACATAGTGAGGCACATTTTTAACACTATCTGATGACCTGATCTTTCAACTTCCAGTCCAAATCTTGTGCACATCAGTACTTCCAAACATTTTGAGGAATAAAACTCAGATATTTCTAACTGCAAATTGATTGGGTCATGTACTGAAAAATTGAAACTGTGGGCACACAGTTTTTTCCTGCAAAAATTCTGAACTTATGAAAGAAAATTTTCCTCATTTTGTTCTCACGAAAGGAGACCCCTAAACTGTTTGTGCAGAGAGTCTATCAGTTGCTATCAGTTGCTAACAGCCTATCAGCTGCTGAGCCCACTGACTTCCTAAGCTGCAACACAGCTAACTACAACCAGCTGCTAAATATGGTCTCAGTACAGCAAAGCACTTTGGCATGTGCTCAGCTTTGGCAGGGTGAGCGTTCAGATTAAAGTCACTGAGACTTTCCATACACCTAAAGTTCACGTGTTAGTGTCAATGTGGATCGGGCCTGTCACACGCTTTCCTGCATACCCACACATAGGTATTGCTGATATGTGCCTTAATGACACGTTTTGTGCCATAAATCACCCTCTCCTGATGGGAGAGGCTTCTAGGGTCCTTGCTAGAGGTTCAGTAGACAGACGGGACAGACCAGCATTCAGCCTCTTCTTCTAGGTGTTGTTTATTAAGGTCTTATGAGCTACAGGGTTACAAGGAACTGTAGTGAGAGTAGTGAAAAGCTGCAAGTGACCTGGTATCAAGATTTCGCAGCCCTTTTAAAGGCATTTTACCCAATAGAAGTTTGAAATGACAGATATTTTTACTTTTCCACCAATGTCCAGCAAATCACCTTGTAACGCAGACAGGAACTGCGGCAAATTCTACCCAATCATACTGAGCTACTTCTACTGCAGAAAATGGAGGTCTTGAAGAAGGAGCACAATGTCTAAAGTGATGTAAACGCCACCATTTTGGAAACCTCACTGTTTATCTATTTACTACATAAACAAACCTAAAACCTCTAAATTCTTCACCCTGTGACATTCTTACATAATATTCTACTATCTAGTTCACACTGGTGTAGATTTTAATTCTTCCCAGAGTGTAGGCAGTTTTCTCCATGGATAAAAGTCAAAAACAGCTTTGTTCATAGGGGTTAAATTCTTTAAAACAGGCAGAGGAATATTCTCTGCACTCTGAATTCCCACACCTTAATATTCCAGTGGCAAACATAACCACTCCCTGCGCAAACCCAAAATTGATTGGAACAGAAGAAATTCCTAGAATTCTCTTAACAAATAATGCAGATGTTTGTGCAGTTTTCTAGGAAACAAAGGGAAGTTATTGGTGTGCTCATTTATTTATAATGTTTTAAACATGTAATTGTAACAGAGTCTCATAGAATAGATTTTTTATGATGATGGATGGGTTCATCACAGTCTTCCAAGCTGCACAGGACATTTATAGATGTATTTGTGCTGGCTATTATTATGTAGTAAAACCTATACAGTAAATAATAACTGGAATGCCATACACTAGGTGCAATTCAGAAATGCTTCCCACATGATGCAGCGGTTGTCATGTTGCAGGAAGACCACTCTGACAGCTATCTGGTGCTTCTTCTGGGAAACATGTAGGTCTGTGCATCTCTAAATGGAGTCTGTGTTACAGTGCTTAGGTAATACTCACCCTGATACCCCTTCTTGTTTAGTGCAGAGCAGCATAACTGGGAGACATTTCAGGTTTAACAATGCTCAGTCTTTCTTAGCTAATAACCATGAAAATTGTCGAGAGAGCACACTGTGTCCCTGCAGCCACCTTTCTTTCCCACCTTGTGTCCTGATTACAAGATGCTTGGGGGAGGGGAGGAGGAGAGCCTGTTCATCCCCAGCCTAACTCAGTTACCCTCCCTCTGTTGAGACTGCTGTGAGAGTGTTTTATTCATTTCTCATTATGTTCTATCATATCTGTCAAGTGGCTGTCACAGAAATCCATGAGACATTTTCTAGTGGAGTCCTCCCTCTCCAGGGACGAAGGCTTGAGGGCAGAAAGAAAAAGGCCTGGGAAACAGAGGCCCTTGAAGGATTTAAAGTGGAATTAAGGAGTGAGGAGTTTGGAAGTGAAAAGACTTTCCTGGGAAGAGAGCAGCAACTTGGAAAAATAGAGAGGCAGTGCCTAATTTGGCTTAGGAAACAAAAGGATGATAAACACTCAGAATTGGGCCCTCATGTTTTATTTTTCTTGGATTTCCCTCCTGATCATTCAATACTGCTCAAACTTTGACATGAACAAGACATCTTCTCATAAGATGTTGCAATAGTGACAGCATGAAGGTACATGAATGAGACAAGAAGTGCATGTTGACACATCTCTTACATAAAATTTGTAGGAGGAATTTTGGTGGGAAACGCCTGTTTCGGAAAAATCTACCCAGTGCTCATCATTAATTCTTTGGGAGCCCTGCATCGAGGTGCAGGCAGCAGGTTTTATGTATTTTACTTCTCTTCTAGACACTTTGATAAAAGTGGGAGTTCATGCAGCACACAAATGTAATTCCAAAATGGGCACCTCTCAAGCTGCACATTTTCTCTGTGACTGACAGTACAATTGGGAGACATTTACTGCACAAAGGAAAAGTGTAAGGTGCTCTCTTTCTGGCTAAGCTCACAGATTCATTATTATGTTCAGTGGTGTTTATACGCAAGACTCAAAGTGCCAAAGTGCACAGAAACATACTTGAAGTGCTGCTCCTCTGAATCTGCAGTAATCATATTCTGTGAAAGTCAGAGATTAGGGGAGTCATCTGAACAATCAGCAGTGCATCTGTCTCACATATTATATACAGTTTGAAGTATCCCTCAATTTTTTTCTGTAAAACTAACATCAGTGTTTACCTATAAACAGACCCAGAAGTCATTTCTGACTATACTCTGCTTTGTATACAATGCTATTATATAAAGAGCTCAAGCAGCACGTCTGCCTGCCTAGATGTGTGTGTGTTCTCCTACTCCAGCTGCCAACAACCTAAATTATTCAGCAAGCCCTGATCATGCCAAGTTTTTAGTCAACAATGGAGATCCTGCCAAAGAGCTAATAATGTTTAAAAAAAAAAGGAAGCAATGTTTGTGACAATTAACAGAGCCTGCAGCCTGCAAAGAGAGTTGGACTCATTTGTAAAGGAAAATTTAAATGATATGCTTCATTATAAATGGTCCCATGCAACACATTGCTAATCAACCAGAGCAGCTTCTTTTTTTTCTCCTCCTTTCCTATCAGATAAACCAAACAGCAGCATGAGCCAAAGTTCTTGGCCAGTGCTTGCTATAGCTGTAAATGTGGTGTGGTTATCTATCAGTATCATAATCGGCTCAGATCAAACTGAATAATTAGCACTAAAGTGGATGAATAGAGCCCCAGCCTCTTATCTTGTCTATTAATAATAAGTATAACTTCACAGCCAAATCAAGAGGTATGTTATTGTACCCCTGAGAGCCTGTTTGGGTAAAACCCCATGCGACCCCACCAGCATAAGCGGTGCAGATGGGACAGTGTGTGCCTGTAATGATGAGCTGCCAGCTGCCAGCCCCGCCTCCAACCCCACAGCTCAAAGTGGAGGCGAGAGAAGATAAACAAACCATGTGCAAACATGAGACCCATTTGTAGGGACTCCTTCCTCCCCCCATCTTCCTTGATCACACCACCTCAATTAATAATGGTTGCCTTTTATATGACAGAGCTTTGCAGACAAGCTGCTAAGAATAACTTGGCGTTTTTCACCCAAGTTCAGTACAAAATTTTAATCATGTTTTAAAGTGGAACCGGAATGACTACAAATTGCTAAAATCTTAGGAATGACATCCAGACACACCATTCTTCTTATATTTAAACCATGGTACGTACCATATAATTATTGTGCAGTGTCCAATGTAATAATTATCATTATACTCTACTGCATTACAATATTATCCTCATTTTAGGATATCTAAGAGTTTTAAGCCATGTTTATCTAATTAGCTTAAATTCAATTTTGTTTATTTCAATAACTGCAGAAGTTAACTCAAAGGAAGGCTTTCAAGTTTTGCAAGGGAATTAAGTGCTTTTACTCACTGTTTGGGAAATGCCTACTGCAGCCGATCTGCAGTTTACTATTCATATTCACTTTGGTTTTATTGACAGAGATGACTGTGAGATGCATTGCTGTAAGCAGCCTGATTATTCAGCTCACATCAATCACAGAAGCAGAGTTTTATTTATCTGAGGTAGCTGAATACTTTTTGAAATATTTTCTCTGCATGGTTTGTGTCTGAACTGGGATGAACCTAAACCAGGCAATTGCTGATTGGATTTGCTTTGTGTGTTCCAGAGGCTCAAGCTGTGCTTTCCCTTGTGATGTTTTCCTGTGAGACTTAGGTTATGAAAAGAGATTTGGCTTGCCCCATTACTAGAAGTGGCTGAGGCAGGGAAGTGAAGAAGGAGAGGTTACATGTCTTCCCCCTGCAGAAAAACTGTTGGTGTACAGTTTGTCCAGTGCTGTCTGGTGAGGGAAGAGGGCTTTTTACCTTTTGTTAGAAGCAGATGAAGGCTGCCTGTTGTGGGGATCTGGAACACAGCAAGAAGAGTAGAGGGAAGTCTGGATTCATGAGAAAACATTAGCATAAATGCTACTGTGTATAATGGGATTAAATGTGGCTTAGGGCTTTTTTTGTCCCTTTTTTTTTGTTGTTTTCAGTTATGTATTAAACACTTAGTAATGAAATTAATTTTTAATAATAATTTATTATTAAAGAAAAAAAAAAGACAAAAATTATCCCCAAACTCACTATAGAGGACACTGATACCTGCATTTAACCATGGTAAATGGACTGCACAATTCCTTATAGACTCAAGTAATTACATTTGTAGCACCAAAGAAGACAGCCACAGCAGTTTCAGAGAGGTGACTCCCAACAGGAACACTTCCAGGCTGCTCTAAGGCCACATTTGAGCAAGTGCCTGTGTATTTTTGGTGGCAAATAGCAGGAAGATTTAAAGTCAAAGTAAGTGTCCTTAACAAACTGTCCAGGTACAGCTCTGCCCTGATTTTACCTCAAATAAGTCAATTGAAAACTTCTATTGGCTTCAGAGAATGTCTGACCAAGCCAGGTTTGTAGCTAGACTAAAATGCCAATATATAGTTTTGTATCAAAATGGCTTTACACCAAGTTGCCATTTCCACATGGGCTTGTGGGAAGCGTTTATAACTCTGAGTTGGTGAAGCCAATTTCCCAAAGCTGGGTTGCTAGAAGAGAGTCAGGAATACTAAGCACTCAGATTTAAAATCTATTGTTTGATGTACTTTTCATGTGTACAAAAAATATCTGTCGATGACATTAATGGCTTACAGTAAATAATTGTTTTTAGTTAGGGAAAACCAGAGAGGGCTGAGGTGTGAAGGCAGGCCTTGTGGTGGAACGCTGAGCCCTGAACCATGATGTTCCACCTCTCATGACTGACAGCAGGATTAAGCTGAAATGATCCCTTTTCCAGCTTGTTGGTTTTTTTTGAACTGCCTTCTTTTGTGCCTTTATAATCCAAAATGAAATGCTTAGTAAAGGAAATCAAATTTGGATTTGCATGTACGCTGTCCAGCTTTGTTCTAATCTTATTAATTGTATTCAGAATGAGAAAAAGTCTGTTATTTCACTTAATTCAGTCAGTCATATCTCTGAAAAGTGGAAACTTGAATGCATCCGAATGATGACCTGAGACCTGTGCCAGTAAAACTCTCCACCTCTTGTCATCCCTGAGATAACAGGCAGAGATTCACCACTTCTCCCATTTGCTCCTTGCTGTTCAGTTTACTTCTTTCTGAACATCCATCTGGCATTATTGTGCTTGCTTAGCAAAATTCAGGACAAATAAAAAAAGGAAGATAATTTCTTCAAATTCTAAAGTAGCTGTTAAACTACATCTGCCCATTCAATTCAACCACCAGCAAAGACTCTGCCTCTGCCAGACATGCAGCTGTACTTGCAGCCGCGATTCAAGTCTGGAAATTCATTTCCAGACTCACTAAATATCTACTGGAGAGACATACAATGAGTAATATTTTCTGTTTTGTGTATGTATGGATTTAATATAGACAGAAACTTGGCAAAAGAACCTGCTACACATTTCCAACAGCCTATCCCTTTAGACTAAGTGTTAAAATATATGTGTATACACTCACAGGCATACATTTATACATACTGAGATACATAGACTGCCATATATGTGTATATATACGTGTATAAATATATATATATATGCACATGCAATCCTTTCTAATCAGCTGTACCGTTAGTAACACCAATTCTCTGTTAAAAACAGGGGAAAATTATTGGGGTTTTTTAGAGTATGTTACCTACAAGTGCAGACCTGAGTTTAGTAATAGTGCTTTTGTTGCACACAGACTGTAAAATATTTATGGAGACAATGTGATTTGGGTCAAGGCATTAAATAAAGTAAAAGTTGCTTTATTCAATATGTGATGAACGGTATTCCATATTAAAAACCAGAGGGAAAAGTGTTCAAATGAAAAAATATGCTTAAAACAAATTCATCTGTTCAAAGTTCATAAATGTTTTAAGAAATGCAGACAAACAAGTCTTGAAATCCATATTTACTGTACACAACTGAAAAATCTAATGGTATTTATTTAATCCAGAGGGAGAAGTGACTAAAAATTTAGTATTTCATGATCAACAAAAAAAAATTTGTCCTTGGAAATTACCATAGTATTTATTGTCAGGCAAGTTACAATAGAGTTATAGCTCTTCTCTTGATAAATTAATAAAGCTGTTAAGTCAACATTGATCTAGACAGAAAATATTTCCTCCAAGTCTGAGAGTATTTTTGAAGCTTCAATTTTACAATATTTCTGCATTAAAATATGTGGAGAATGCAAAGTGAATTTACTTGGCTGTGAGACTTCTGCTTTTTAAATAATAAAAATTTCAAAATCCATTAAAACTTAAGCACAGACTTGACTTTATGCATGTACGAGGTCAAACTTGCCCTTCAAGTTGTGAGTTTGTAAAAAAAAAGCAACTTAAACAGCCAAAGATATTAAACACTGCTGACCTGCAGGCACTTAGTCCATGTGAAATATGTATAAAATAAAGTATGCACCTCAGATATGTGACTGTGCATTTCTTGCCTAATTGAGACAGAAAATAAAGCATTATCTGGCTTTCTTATCAAATGGATGTCAGAGAAAATCTACCCAGCCTTCAAGGCCTCACCAGATCCAGGACTTCCTACCTACCACTTTTATTGTGAACACCTTCATATTCAGTTTTTAACTTCTCCTTCTGGCTTAGTCTGTCAGTCTGTCACCTTCTCTCTCTGAAGCTGAATTTCATGGTCCCTTATACAACTAGCTCATAGAACACTAGATTTGCCCCTTTTTTTTTTTTTTCCCCCCCTGCTTTCAAAACTTTACAATGCCACAATGCTTAAAATAGCAGCTGGGTAATTATGACTCAGAAATGAGTTGCCAAGTCTGGAGGGTGCTTTGAAGGTCCCATATATGTGCTGGGCCCATGTAATGATGCTCATACTCCAGGTCTGATGTCACTTTTGCTGTGAACTACCAGTAGAGTCAGGTACCAGGGCTTGCAAAACCTGCTAAGTCAGGAGGATGCAATAATTCATGGTATGTCCAAGGCAGTTAGTTATTGTTTTATTTGCTGTAATCTTCTAAAAATGAAAGACAAAAGAATCATGACTTTTGTGACTTTTAAGCACTGTCAAGAGCATCTCAACATTAATTGGAACTTAATAACTAATCACAACTATTTATGCAATCTGAATCTTATTTCTGTTCATTTATATTTTGAATTAATTTCTTCAGGGTATTTTGCACTGCTTATGACTTCTTCTCTGTTCGTTCTTAGTACATCTGACACACTGCTGCATAAGTAGAAGCAAAAATGCCACTGAACCCTCACAAAAGTCTTTGAAATAAGTAGATGTGTGTTACAGAAGAAAGTAATATATCAGAAAGGAATTCAGCCTGTGTCTTGTGCAAAAATCCAGTTAAAGACATCACACTCAATGCCCATTTGACTTCACAATACTCTCCCACAGAGTCACTGTCACAGACAGAGTTTTCTTGTGGCGGTTCTGTTTTTTTCCTCTCTTACAAAAATCTCTTTGGTGACTTTCAACCCTGGATAAAGGAATGGGGCACCTCTTGGTGAACCTTTACCAGATACCTGCATGTATGCAATTTGAGCTAGAAAGGGACTTACTGACCCTGAAGAACCATCAGCACTATGTTATAAAATGGGAAAAACAATATTTGATTTAGACATCCTTTAAATAATTTATGATTTTACTTTTGCTTTAATCAAAATTCTTTCTTGGTTAATGCTGTGAAAACAGTGTCTCAATATCTTCAGAATCAGTCACATCCTTTTGTTTGATTCACAGTTATTACAAAATATAGTTGTGTTGTCACATTTATTTCCATAAAAATTGTGCTGTTATGAGAAAGGGAGTATTTGAAAAAGTCTGTAGTAAAATAAACTCTCTACATTCTACTTTTAAAATATCCTAAGTTTATAAACCATATATATACTACTGTAGACTAAAACTATAGCAGTAGAGAAATAATTTCTATAGCTATAGCTAAATCCCCACAAAACCAGACTGTCTATACAGGAATATTTTTGCAGCAAGTAGAGGAAATGGAGGAGGAAATATACTGAAAATAAGAATACTTAGCTAAGGAGTGTCTCTGAGGTACTTTTGAGACACAAACTGCTGTCTAAATTCAAGACAGGCAGCAGAAATGAGCTGCTACTATGCAGAGAAGAAAGCCAGCTTCTTCTTTTCCTTTTCTTGTCATAGAATGACCCTCAGACTCAAAAGTCAGTTGGGCAGCCTTCCTTCTGTGTAACAGGTACAACTGTGATGTCACTTACTTGGATGACAGCAGAGCATGGCCTTCTGCTTGCTTTCATTCTGCTTTCAATTTCTGTATGTCACAGACCTTGCAGTAAAATATCCCATTTCATGTGTTTAGATTAAAATTTCTGGAAAAGTATCAAGGATTCCCTCAGCAATGCTCCTTTCCTCAGTTTGTAAATAAAACCAAAGCCCAGACCTCTTTTCTCCATATCCCTGAAGCCTGCTCGAGTACTGACAGTTTTTTCTTCCTCAATACATGAAGCACCTCCAATGCAAAACACACAAAGACTTCAGACATGGTGGTGATGTCTCTGAGTTGGCTACCACACATCCAGCATGGTTCAGGATGGATGGGACAATTCAGCAAAACTGAGACAGCTTAGACACATGTTATCAAAAACGTTGTCATACCTTTGAATTTGTGGTAGATCTAATTCATCATTATCCATTTTGCTGGAAACTATGTTGGTTTGACAATTTGTGTCAAGAGCTACCCTTCACATCAGTTACTGTGAGTAACCTACACAAGATTTGAAAGCAACCTGTCCCCAGAAAGGTTAACATGTAGTGGTAAACAGCCATCCATCAGTGTCCTTTATGGTCATGTCTAGGGGTAACAGGGATTTCACCAATAGCATATATTTCTTTTGATCTCAGTGCCACTGATAATTGCTGTTGTTTTTGTATCCATGCTGGGTTTCATACGGAAGCCAATGGTACTTGTACTTCCACTATATTTACTAGTTCACCCTCTGTCACCTGCTTCTGTATAAAGCTGGTGCTGTCTGGCTGTCAGATTTAAAGTCTGCGATGACTAATGACTTCCCACAGCTAACTGTTAGAAAGACAGAAGCTTTTTTAATTGGGGCTTCCTGTCAGCTAAAACAAATGTCTCCTCTTCACTCTATACTGGAAGGGTGTCATCCTCAACTCACTCATCCTATGAACAGTCCTGTCATCTTTATTGATTCAGGACCCAGTTTGATCCTCATGGTGGCTGGGTTTCCAAGGCAGTGTGTAATGCTTGACTTTCAGCATACCACCATGGCACATCATGACTGCTATAGGGATTCAGATGTATTTTCCTTCATTTCTTCATGTGCATAGAAACAGTGATTTTTCTGGCCTTCTTAAATAATCTGGTAAAAAGTACAGTTCTTGCAAATTGCATTGTTCGCTTTATTATTTTTTTCCCTTTTAAGATACAAGAAAATCTAAAATTTTCACTTAAACATCAAATCTAAAACTTCCAGCCCCTGAATGAGGTGTTAAGTCACTAAAAACATAAAATATAATAGTTGTGAATCCAACTAAGCACATATTTTTTGCCCTCTACAAAGTGATTTTGGCTGAGTCACCATTGCAATAATGATACCAAAGATATGGACCAATGCCAGCCAAAGCCAATGACTTTTTTTTCCAGTGTTAGTAGGGAGCAGTCACTTTGCAAAGTCAAGTCAGAAAGGCAGGGCCATACAGCTTTGTGGGAAGATGCATATCCAAGGTACAGGCAAGGAGGAAGCAGTACCTGTGAACTCATTGCTATCTGTCAAATTAAAGGATTTATTTCAATTATAATTTGTAATTATATTCCTTTACTTCTTATTTATCTATTGATTTTCCTCATGATTATATAATTTCAATTACACCATTAAAATATACACAATTTAAAACATTTTTGTTCTAAAAGCAGAAACATACAGGAAATATAAAAATGTAACTACGTTCATGTATAGTGACAAAGCCATATGAAGTAGAGGTACTTGAATTGTAATACTGCATGGTCTAACTCAAAGAGGACACATAGGCTTTATATTACAAAGGGAGCTGAGCTGAAGACTTAAACCACTTATTTCAAAAGACTGAAATAGTCTGTCCCCTGAGAACCTTGGATACCTCTTTCACCTTATGTACTAAATCTTGTTTTATATTCTGTAGATGCCAATCTTCTCTCTATGTCTGCTTACTGATGTTCAGCCCTGCGGGTATGCTCCTTCAGGTTTTTCTTTTTACTGAGAGTTGAGAACAACATTCTAAAGTTCAGAAGCGTTACTGTAACCTTGGCCATATTTATGTTTGAATTAACTGTTTCAATGCTGCTTTTTCTGAGCATAGATTTGTGTGAAGTAATTTTACCCAAGTAACATCTTGTCAGTTACTAGAAGCAGGTAATACCCTTACATGAATTATCAGGGTGAGGATCAGGAATGCAGGAGAACCTATAAAGAATGTGTTAACTACATCAAGTTAATAGATAACCAAATAATGTAGTAAAAGTATCTAATTTCAATTAAATCAGTGTACAGGTACAAAGGGAAAATAGGTTTGTTCAATGATAAAGGTAATTTAAAACATCAATACTTAGAAAAAGCTATTGTGATGAGTTACAAAGTTGCTGTAGTGAAACCTAGTGCTTTTATATCAGTGGGATAAAATGTTCTAATAGACCTATTCTTTCACTACAGAGTTAATGTGAATCCTGACCACCAGGGTTAGTCAAGGCCATGTGAGAGCAGACACATTGCAAATTCAGTATCTGACATACTGACATACTGCCACATTAAAACATCTGAAGGCATGTACCTTAAATTTTGGGGGCTCAGAAGTGCTGAACAGCTTTCTGTTTCTTTCTCGGTTGGGTGGGGAGAGCTTGATCCTCTTGTCATGAAGCGTTTCTGTGGGGATGGCAATGAAGGACTAGTGGCACCCAAGTGGCTTACTATAACAGTTCCTTCACTTAGGACAGTCTCACTTGCAGCTCCAGGTGCCCGTACTGCTTGGGATGAAATTAGTGCTAAGCTGGGGTGACAAACCCTGGTGTGCAGACATGAAGATCTGGGGCAGGATGCAAATACCTCTCTGGGTTAGTTGGCATAAAGGCAGACACCAGCTAGAACAGCCCACTTTCTGCAGACCTCTGCGTGCTTTCCAGCCCAATCTCATTCACACAACTCCTAAAAAGACCAGCTGATCTACAGCCAACCAGAAATAAAGCCTCTACATGAGAGCACTTGTGCTGTCTCAATACTAGACTAAACAATCTGACACCCAGTTGCAGTGTGTGAGTGACAGAGTCAGGAAAATAAACCAAAGAGAAAATATAGGGTCTTTGCCACAAGCACTGTTAAAGGGGTAGATTATTTTTTTACATCCAGTGCCAAAGATGTGAGTATCTATCTTATTTTTAAAATACTGCACAGCAATTCCTCTCCTTTCCCTAAAAATCTGCCTGCTGGTTAATTTCATAGATATCAACTGAAAAGCAGAGTTGCCAGCTCCATGTAACCCACCCCAAACCTAACAGCTGTACTTGTGCACATGCAGCATCGAACCATCTGTGCAATGCAGCACAAAGCACTTGCTTGACTTAGTAAAGGACAAGAGAGAAAGGCTTTAGCACTGCGAAGAAACCTTTCTTCTGAGGAGTGTTTTGGCCAGCTTACGCCTTGTTTCCTGGGAAGCATGCAGAAGCGGGAAGAACGGCAAGGAAGTCTGGCTGAGCGAAATAGCGTTCCTTCTGTGGGCTCGCGGTGTGCACACACCACCATGGGGGAACAAATGGTGGCCATATGCTTCCTCCTGCTAGCTAGCTAGGCATATGTGACCACTGCCCTCCTTATACCGACTCCTCTGTGTTACCACTCAAAAATCCAGCACCCCAGGAAGGACCGATCTTGTTGATGTGATCTTTGCCAGGACCCATACCTAGGAGCAAGGAAGACGTGGCAAAAGCATATTCCCTCTCCTTCAGTGGCTGACTTCAATCTGGCTAATTTGCCTTTGTAAGAGGAATGAGTGGGGGGTTGTTCTTTTTCTTCTTCCCTGGTGTCTGTGGATTAGAATGGAGACAGAGAATGATTCAGGAATCACTAGGTGACAGTCAGGTTTGATAGATATATTAACACTTTCATTTTATTTATTTATTTTTGAAGAAATAATGCAGATCAAACACCTGACTTTCCAGGAAAGTACTGATTTTACTTTATTGGCACAGCACTTGACTTCCATTTGGTTAGTTACCTGTGGTGATACTGGAAAATGAGAACAGTACCCAGACTGTAGTGTCACTAATTCACTCTTGGTATGGGACGTGACAGTTCATATTCTGTGCAAAGTGTCAGTTTCAAGTACCTTGAAATGAGGTTAATAAAATTATACAGAGAATTAATTGCCCAAGAAGCTTGGGCTTGAGTCGTGCTTCCATCAGTGTTTTGAATGGGCTGGGAAAGAAAGTAGGATCTCGATTCAGCCAGTTTTGGATTCCTTCTCTAAATAGAAATCACTTGTAGGAGTGATATCCTGACTATTTTTTACAACATCTTAAATATTTGAGACCATTTGCTTCGTTCAGGGTCGATTCTAATTAAAACATGCATAGAACCCTGGGCTAATGATGCATTCCAAGCATTTTGCATTTGAGTCTTTCAAAAACAATCAATGTCTTTGAAAAGAGTGAAGTCTCATTTATAAGAATACCTGTGGCTCCACCCCTGAAAACAGGTATTGCAGGAATATTCCATTTCCAATCATGTGACAGTGGAAATAAACTTGCTCAATGTGATCAAACCGCTTTTTAGGGAAATTGGCAATGTATTTGTTAGCTACAGGGAAGAAGTGAATCAATAAAGTATGTATCAAACTGCAACTGAGACGTACACAGATGCTCTCTCTCAGCTGGTATTTTTGTTGGTGGAGTAAAAGGTTGATAGCATTAAAAGAAAAAGAAGTCATCTTTGTTGAGTCATGTTAAAATGAGTTCAAATATATATCTGTAAGAAAATAAAATCCATGGTGGAACTTTCTCATTGAAGCCTGAATGAAGATTGTGGACTGCTATATTTTATGTATTTTTTTCAGTAAGTTAACTAAAACCCCTTAAGTAGAGTGGAGTTTCAGTCACAAGGAACCCTTGATTTGCTTTTGCTTTTCAGTGGAGCCTGTCCTGCAAGGCAGTTATGGTTCAGGTTGTTATGAAAGTCACAGTTCATAAACCATGAAGATAGGCATAAATGCTCCCATCCCTGAAATGCATAAATCAGCTTGAATTTTCTCTGAAATCAGATGCGGTTCAGATGTTGAACAGTTATTTCAATGGAAAGGAGAGTTTTAATTTCTTCAATAAATGAAATTAAGAGATCTAACACTTGATTGGCAAGTGTGTAGGTGGATCTGATGACTAAAAAGTAGGAACCCCTCTTGAACAGAGAGGAAAAAAGTGGGAAATGATACTTCAAAATATTTTGGCATTAGAGACAGTTAGAGATTACTCTCTAATATGGATTTCATATGTGAAATTATGGGGCTGATGAAAAGTAGTCTTCTCATACTTCATGCAAACATACTTTTTACAATGTACAAAGTTCTGGGAGCATTTTGATAGATTTTCGAAGCTGTGAAATGGGCATATTTATACTTATTTTACATAACTCCCAGAGGACTATTGAAGGAACAACGTTATGTTGTTCACACAGTGCAAATTAATAAGAGAACTACATTCTTCAGTGTGAATATGGTCTAGGTATTTCTAAATGAATACATAAACAGGATGGAGACAAAAAAAGGGGGGAATAAGGGAACTTGGAGAGTTGGCTGGAATTATATTATATTATGTTGGAAAGCATAGTAGCAGTTAATGTTAATGGGAAATCTGAAGGTGGCTGGAGCAGATGGATTCAGCTGGACATGAGGATTGCAGCAATGATATAACAGACATTAATGTCTCCCACATTCAGGTGCAACTGAAGCTGAAATTTCACTGCTGTTAACTTCCAGTTTGAATTAAACTCCTATCACATTATCTTTTGAATTCTCCAAAAGAACATAGTAGCTACTTTCTTATCAGAGACTTAAGACCACCCTTTTACTCAAGGGTATCTGGAAAAACACAGGTATTTTCCTGCTGGAGGTTTGCCCCCTGGCATCTTGTCCAGTTTTGTCTCAACCTGATGTGACGAAACAGACTAAACTTCTATGTTGCAATCAACAAAGCATGCTAAACAATTGGTAGACATTTATTTTATTTGGAATTATACACATTGTCTCTGGTGGAATAGAGTTTGTTCCTCTTATAATCAAACAAATATTTGGCCTAAAAGGAAAACAGAAGCAGTCCGCTGCTTTAACCGGAGAGAAAGAAAGGCTGAAAATTAATATTGAACCAGTCTCAAATGAAATGTCTGGTTGTGCTCAGAAGCAGGTGTTTTGATATAGGTTGGTTCAATCTGCAGTGAAAGAGTTTGCTTTATCTAAGTAGAAAAACTGAAATGTTTTGGTAGAACTGAATTTTTTTTAGAAAACATTCCTATGAATATTTTATTTTATGCTGGAAAAGCATTTATACAAAAAAATTACCAGACAACTCTGCCATAATTCTTGCTGGATTTAGTAGTATTTGTATTATATTTTGTTAAGTAAATACACAGGCTTTTGTAGATCTTGTCTTTTTATAACCTTTAGAGCTAGGTTTTAATAGCCAAAGTTAGAAACTGAAGATCAGGTATCTGTTCAGTACATTGAATTTCATATCCGTTGTATGTGGAAACTAGCATGTTCCAAGAATTTTCTCTCTTCTCTTGTCTCAGCTTTTGGTAATCTTCTGAAAAGATCTGGGGCTCTATCTTTCTGCCATTCCTAGGAGGAATGAGAGCTAATACAACTGATTGATCTTGAGAGCAAAGTTAGAAGATTAAGAAAACAGATAACAGACTTAGCCAAGCCCTCTCTTTGCCTCAAGAAGCCACTTTGCCTCAAGCAGCCACTTTACAGACCATTGCAAACTCACTCATAATCTATAAAATTCAGATATCCATCACTTTTACTAGGTAGTGTCTGTACCAATAGCTGGGATAAAATGAGATTACGTGTTGGTTGCTGATTTCTCACTATATGTCCACGGTCATAACAGCAGCTAGAGGAGCACTGTGGGGTAAAATGTTCACACACATACAGACCCATGAGACCTTATTAAGTTTAATAGTTCAGAAATGCTATGAGCAGTTATATAAAAAATTAGAGCCTGGCATCATGCACAGATGAACAGATATTTCTATATTCTTTCAACTTCTCTCTGTGATCTGCATGGGAGATGGAAGGTTTCTTGAATCTCCCTGCAGTTATGAGAGAAAAAGAGAAAAGATGAACTAATTTAAAATCTACCCCAAGGGAAAGTTCTTGGCCCTGGTGGGTTTAAAGAAGCTTTCTATAAAACCTTTTTCTTAGCCTTCTTCATACATTTGCTTGACATGCTCTTTTCCGTGAGGGATTCAGGTGCATTAATTTCTGCCACTCCTGGTGCACACACTTAATTGTACAGATTACAGAAATGACATCTCCTGTAAACTGATCTTATTCATCCATGACGATAACAAACCTGTAAAAAAGTTTGAGCTTAGCCAACACCACATGAGCTAAGAAGTGATGATCTTGACCGGAGTATTGATTTTCACAATTAGCTGCGCTGAGCACTGCATTCCCAGCTGGGGAATGCCCTATTGCATTTATCAGAGCCTGCAGTGGTTTGAGCTGGAGAAAAGGAGGCTTGGGGGAAACCTTATCACTCTCTACAACTACCTGAAAGGAGGATGTAGCAAGATGGGGGTCTGCTTCTTCTCCCAGGCAACAGGAGAGAAGATGACAAGATTCAAGCTGCTCCAGGGGAGATTCAGGTTGGACATTAGGAGGAATTTCTTCGTAGGAAGGGTTGTGAAACATTGGAATGGATTGTCCAGGGAGGTGGTGGAGTCACTATCCCTGGAGGGGTTCAAGAAATGACTAGATGTGGCACTTAGTTCCATGGTTTAGTTGACAAGGTAGAAATCAGTCAAAGGTTGGACTCTACGATCTCAGAGGTCTTTTCCAATCAAACTGATTCTGCAATTTTGTGATTCTGAGCTCAGTGTTTGCTGTGGGAACCACAGATGGTAGGAACATTGCCTTCTCAGTGCTGAGATGAGTAGGTGTATTATTCTTTTCATAGGAAGGCATGTCAGTTCAACCACAAACAGTTACGCAGTAGTGTAAGAAGAATGATGGCACCCAAAAGTATCCAGTTTGTTGTACTTTGGGAATTGGATGAGGACTTTGATACATCCAAAGACTGAGGGAAACCTTAGACCTTTCATTTTGTGCAAGGAAGAATGCACTTGATATTTTATGATATTTAAATCCTAGGATCTATTTTCCTAAGAAGAGTTTTATGTTGTAATGATTTTAATTTTACAGACTCACTGGAAAAGTGATTTCCCATTTTACGGCTTCTATTTGTCTTCTCAATCATACGTTTTACAGATTAAAATAAGAACAGGAGACTGATATTTGTGCAGGCAGGGAATATTACAAGATCCTTCTTTACACAAATAGATTAGTGACAAATCTTAAAAGCTCAGTCAACTCTACTAGCAATTTTAATTCTCCTCCTAATAGCTTATGATAAATACTTCTGAAAAATGAACTCTAATATACTTCATCTGAGTGTTTCAGAGTTTGGAGATCTTAGTGTCAGATACTAAAGAGGGTCCATAAAACTACATTTAGAAAACAAGTAAAGTATGTAAGTGAGTTCTTTGCGAGATAGTCAGTGCAGCTTTGACGTATGGAAAGTGAGATTTCTCGTAAGTGCTCTTTGGAGTGACGATCCTATTAGCAAGCCCATAGCTTTATAACAAGTAAGTTGTGTGGTATGAAAAGTCACACTTCTCTAAATCAGACAGTTTGCACTTGTTTGCTATTAATCAGTCTGTGAGGAGCCTACAGTCTCTGCATTAACTGTGTAGATTGGGGAATGCTACAGCAATGATTGAAGAGAAAATCTTCAGGATTTTCCAAGGTGCATCAATTATTACCTCAATTAATAGTAAGCATATGTCCTTGAATTGTTCTCCAATAGATATTCCTATTGAATGTGCTACTTTGCTGATAAAGTAGGATTTTTACTTTAGAAAATAAATTTTAACAGAAGATACTGTGTAGATTTACTAAGAACTTAAATATCCAAAACCACATCCTGGATAAATTCCAATTTGGGTAATGTATTTGCTGCTTAGTTAAAGTTAACCTATCTTTATAATTAGATACACTGGGATACTCTAGTGGAATAACATGAGGTCAGTTGGAATTATATTAATTTATACCAATGAGGATCTGGCTCAATACATTTCTTTGCTTCTTGCCCTAGGATCTCACTAGGGAGGCTATTAATAGAGTGGCAACATCACGAGGGAAAGGAAATGGGGAAAGGGAAAATTGGATAAGTCTTTAAAAATAAATTTAATCCAATCAAGACTACAGACAGTGTCATAAATGAAATTCGAGTCATGCAGTTACTGCGTATACTCACCACGGGACAAAGTTCTTAATTTTTCACAGTAACACTTTCTGTATTCAGCTTTTCCCTTTGTTTGTGGCAGTTGGTGTATTATGCTAACAGTGCATCATTCAGGTAAATGCTTTCCCATTATTTTTATGTATTCTTTTGTCCATCCATCTGGATTGATCTGCATCCTCTCTTAGAGTCTGATCCAGGGGGCCAAGAAGCTCATTTTGTCCCATGTTTGTGTGGCACCAAGGGAACACAGTACGAGACAGGGCATAACAAGCAAAGCCATAGCAAGGTTCATTTGTGCTTAGGGCAGACCCTGCTCTGCTGGGCCTGTTTCACCTCCTGCTGAAGACCCATCATGGACTTCCAGTTCCGACTGCTGGGGCAGGAGAGAAGGAGACAGTGAGGTGTGGGGGACTTTCTTCCTCTTTAGGGTTGTCTCACTCTGCTGTGTCTTTAATCACACCCATGCATGCATGCACACATACACAAACTCAAATTATACCTGAATTCTCTGAGTTCTTTGACAAAGCATCTGTAAACAATGGAACATTATTTCAGGTATTGTTTGTTTGATTGAAGTAGGTCTCAGACCTGCTACCACGTTGACCTCCTCCAAGTCTGTCATAGCTCATGGAGAAGGACAGTGGGCACTCCCAGCTTGATTTTCAGCTGCTCAGAAGTGCCAGAAAATCTTGTTCAAAAGGATGCCTTGATGTCTCACGTACATAAATGTAAAATGTTTGTTGTTTCTGTCTGTAAAAGTCCAAATAATAAAATTGATTCTAAATGCAATAAAGTTTAATAAATACATCTTTCTGTGTCTATGTCAGTATAATACTTAAATGAGTTGAGTTAATTTAAGTGTATTTATTTTTATGATTTATTTTTAGTCACAAAACAATCTACAGAGAGAAGGCATTGTATGGCTTTCATTTGCATTTGTTTTGTATTTGCAGTATTTGACATCAGATATACATCTGTGCATATGTGCTGGTAAATACTGTCATTTCTTTTTAAAAGGGGAAATCTTTACAGGAGTGTACTTAAACACAGAGTTATTGTATCACATCTTCAATCAAAGCTATGGACACTAATACCGCTTTTAGGATTACTTCTTTGTTTGTGTTACATATAATTTTTATGCATTGTGATCTGGCAATGGACATCATGTTAATGACAATATACTTTCCATTAGGCAAGCAGTATGGTTGGATCCAGCCTGATTTATAAAACAACAACACAACAACACTAGTTAGGGCATTGTATTCTACTTGCCAGATGGTTAACTCCCATGGGTTAATGAGTATACCCAAATTCTAGATGATTTAAGATGTCCTGCGGATATTTCCTTAGGTACGAGGATTGCTGGCTGTTAATTTACATGTGTACTGTATTTTTCCCTCTCTCTATTGGTCTCATGAGGATTCTGAATTTCTTTTTCTCCATAAAATGCTAATAAGCCATATTTAACACCTTCCCCTTTTGCTGCTCTGACCATCAAAACATTGTTTTGAGATTTCAAACACTTCATCTATTAGACCAAATTAGTTCCTCACAAAGAACCAGGAACTGGAAATTTGTATTTATATACAGATACACTTTCTCACACTCAAACACATACATATATACATGTATGTATATATAAACACACAATAACCATGCACTCACACACTTTCCTTTTCAGCTTGTGCATACTATTTTCATAAGCACATTTCGCTGGACTTTCTCATTACTTCAGCACAAGAAAATAGTTGAGAATATTAACAAAATTTTAGCAAACTCAAGAAGTCTAAGCTACTGATTAGTCTGGAATAAATCTACACTTCGTTTTATACGGAAGAAAATGTCTGTGTTTGTGTAGAGGGTTATCATTCTTGACAGCTGAAACCCCTGAAAAGAATTTCTCTATAGTGATGTTACCTCTGACTCTGCCTAACTGGCACATATTCACCTTGAGAGAGAGGAGTTTTAGAAGCAACATGAAAGGCATTCATCTAGAGGGAAAAGACATGACTTAAGGACACTTGTTTTATTCTTGCACATGGGGGAAAAAAAAAAAGGTGAGTGGAAATTGCAGGCCAGTATGTCAGAATTTCTATGTTAACTGAAATAGAGATAGGGCAAGCTGTTTTATCAACATAACTGGCCATCAGCCTTGTTCTGGTTTCTAGCCCCTCTATTATCAGGTCACCTTATACCCCTCACGTGCATTCAGAAAATGTATGGGATTAGTTACCAGGAAAGCTGAAGAAGGACTATTGGCAAATGAAAAGAGAGAGCTGAGAATGAGGACCAGCTCTTTTGTCCAGAAATTTAGGTGCTGATGTAGTGAAATAGCTCACAGTTGTGTTCCTTCTGGCACCAGTTGCTGGCATCGTTTTCTGGAAGATACTCTAAGATTTTGTGGAAGATTCCCTAACAGAAATTTCTTTTCTGATTCTCTTTTACCCATGTAAGGGACACACATTCCCTTTTACCTATATAGAGGTTGAATCTTCATTTTAAAAAACCATATTAAACTGTTAAGATAAACAATATCCTGAGGCAATAAGTTTCATAAGGTCAACACATATATTGCATAAATAATATCTTTTTGTTTTAGATTAAATGTTTTTTCTCTACAACTTCTTTTAGCTCTTTCCTCCTTTCGTTACAATGGTATTTTAATTTACTTTTTCCTTTTCAAGCAACTCCTCAGAGCATTTTATTTGTCTTTTTTAATCTGCTCATTTTCTGTTTCAAGCAGAAAATGTTCAATGATTGCATCTTACTGCTGTTTCTACCAATCACAGCAGCAACAAAAAACTTGGAATTTACAGAAGACTCTCCACCCTCTTAGAGATATTCACTGATGGCTTCTGGATTATTTCTACCACTTCTTCCACTTAGAATGGCAAAAGTTCAAAACGAGATTTAATCTGAGGGAAAGCCATCATAACTGCAAAGAAAAAAAACCTATTTTGTGGCATTCTATGTGCATATTCTCCTCATTTTTTTCCTCCTATAACTGTACTAAGACAGAAAGTTTTCCTTGAACTATTCATTTAAACTTTTTTTTCCCCTCTGAGTCACCACAGTTAATTTCAAAACCAGCAGTGTGAACGAGGCAGATGATTTCTTCCCATCAGCATCACTTGATGAGAATTCTGTTTCCCTACAGTAAAACTGAGGTACCTGGAAATATCATCCAAGTATTTCAACAGCACATAAACCAAAAGCACAGGGTCATTAGAAAATGAGAAATGCAGCTGACCTTCATCAGCATATTTATATACCATTTCATATGGCAGAGACATCTCCAAGCAAGTTTGGACTCACTGCTGAAGTGACTGGTTGATGTTCAGAAAATCTGTCATCATATCTTAGTGCTCCAACTTGGTTTTCAAGCTGGGATAATGTGTCAGGGACCCAGTGTGTGCTGCCCTGCCCTGCTCGAAGAAGAGGCTGGCAGTGTAAGCTGCCATTCCACCCTCTCTGCCTCCTGAAGCATATCAGTAATGCGAGTCAAAGACGAGGGGTGTTAGAGAAAGAGGAGGCACTTCTGCCATGTTGCCTGTGACAATTTGTGAGCAGAATGCTGGCATGAGTGGGGTGCTGAGCCACCCACAGTGCGTCTGCCTGCATGCCTGCATCTACACCAGCCTGGGTCAAGAATCTGCAAGATGCCTTTTGTCTGGCTCCTACCCCTGTTTAAGGAAACCTGCTTCTCTGACTGTGAAAGCCTTATTTCCAGACCTGGGTAAAATGATGCGAATCCACAGCTTGAAGATTTACTTGCTCAGGGACCTTTGTAGCTAATTTGTACCATGAAGATGCTCTCTATGGAAAGCCCTTCTGAGGCTGCAGATCAGCTTCAGATAACTGCACAGACCTCTAGGAGAGTGCCGGGCCAAGCAAACACTGTTCACTCTGCAGGTTTGGGCACTTCACTTTTACCAGTTTCCTTGACTCATTGTTTGCTTCATTAGGAGCGCTACCCTCTGTCTTCAAAGCACACGGTAAAATGGCAGCTCATGCTCCATGTACCCATTTGGAAACCTAAAAGCCTGGGTGCTGCAACCAGGTCTGAGGTCATGGACTGAAGCCACAGTCACCAGGACCGACCACACAGTTATGGGACAACATCAAAGCAGAAATACACAGCTGGATGGTCAGCAAAATGCCTGTTGAGGGCTCGTAGTGACAAACCACCAGAACTACAGGGACTTCATTTACAACCCTGCCCCTTCTGCCGCAGTTTTTACACATCCACAAATGCTGACAGGTCTGATCCCAGGGAAGTAACTGTCATAGTTGTGGTAGGAGGTAACTGTGGCCACTGTATTACAGCTTCTCTGGGAACAAATAGGCTGAATGTCGTTGGTTCCAGGTAAGGAATATCCCGACTAGTTTCTTACTGACAGGACAGCTGGCAACAGGAAAATGGCAAAGCCTGCTCAGGGCTCCTTAATTCAGATCCCTGGTGACCAGACAAGGCATTAAAGCGTGAATTTTATATGTAGCCTATTTTCTGCTCATTGAGTAGGTGTTCAAGCTTAATCTCTTAACACCAAAAACATAAAAAAATCCTGACAAGAGTCTCATCACAAAAGCACCTAATTCTATTCTCGTGTACAAAATCCAATGATAATACAGTTAAGAAACCTATAGTATAGTGGGCAAAGAAACAAGCAGCAAACAAGAAAAGTATAGACTAAGTGAGCCAATATATGGAAAGAGTTATGGGCTGAATGCCCATCTATGGAAATCTAATCAACATGGACTGAATACGACTCTGCCACCCAAACAGAGCATTACAGGATGCCAGCTGCATCTGCTTCCCCTCCTAGTTATTCCTATTTTTGAGAATAAACCAAGCTCTTAGGGAGTAACTTGTAATAGCATACCCAAATAAGCAACGCTGTGAGAGGTGTTGTAAACCTTTAAATTTCCATTAGCTAATCAAAATTATTGTTCAGTGACCATTATATTTTATTAAATGACCACTGAATCAGGATGTTCTTACTGATTTTCAATTACAATGTAGAATAATTGCCAAGACTCAATAGCACCCATTAGCAATGCTGGGACCACTGAAACCGCTGTTACCAGGAGGAAATTCAGTACTTAAGGAGGTAAGTTAATTTCTTCTTGTAGATGATTATTACTAGCCAAGCATATTTCAAAAGAGGTTTCCTAACAGTAACAAGATATAGTCACAAACAAGGGTATGACCCTGCTCTTCTACTTTTGAAAAGTCCCATCTCTTCTGTTTGAGAAGGAGTAAAGGGGAGCAGCACAAAACATGCACCTGGAAGGGCAGAACTTCTTCCTCCATGAATGGATAATGCCAGAGGCATGGAGGATTACAGTACCTCACACCTTGAATGGATGCTTCCCTGGCACAGAAGCACCTCAGGAAATAAAATACTTTTAGCACAGTTGAGCCATGACATATTAAACCAGCTATGTAATGTGAAAATGCCTTTCCACTTCTATAATTAAAAATGTAACAGTAACAGACATTCTTGAGGTCTTCCTGCAGTGATAGAGGAGAGATATTTTGTGATTTACATAACTACGGGGAGCATCTTTAGGGAAGAGTAAAACACATTCTATGTGTATGTGTGCTTCTGCAGAGAAATCTCTTTTCACTTAGTATACTGGTGAAGGTAAAATAATGAATAGCCAGGTAGCAACGAGTTAATTCTCCCAAAGGAAACAGAAGCACGTAGTTAAATACTACATCACAAATTACCATTTTTATGTCACCACCTCACCATGACTTTAGCACTAACCCATCTCTATCTTCATACTCTCATTAGGATATAATGCATATTCATGGTCCTGATTATATAGCCACTTTCTTGACTTGTTTTAATTGTGCATAAAGACATTGTGACAGGAGACCTGACCTTTTCAAGATCATTTTCTCTCCATTACTTTTCACAAAGCTATTAACTTGTCGCCTTCCATAAGATTGCAATAATTTATTTCCCATTAATAAAAAATTCCTGGTGCCATGCAAATTAAAATTTATTCAGCAAATAGAATTCTTTGGATTATTTTCTAATGGCTTTATATACTTCCAGCTTAGGAAGAAAAATAATATTAATGGATACAGGCTGAGTGGATAATTGCATACATTGGAGAAAAATGAATATACAACTGGTACTGTGGTTTACTGCACACCAATTACCCAGAAGAGTTCCTTTACTTCTTTTTTCAAGAAATATATTAAATAATTTATTGGGAATATCATTATAATCTTGAAATTATTCCCATTATATAAAGGGCTTGGCAACCTGATGCACAAACAAGTGTTGGTGTTAGAAAAACCGCATTAAGTAGAAGTGTTTGTACGTGTAAATGAAACTGAGGGGAGGAGTAACTTTGACAAAGTTGCAACAGAACTGCAATAGAATAGTTTAGGGTTTCATGGAGAAGTGATAGACACAATTTGTATTTCTCAACATTTTTCCAATAGGAACGAGTTACACTGAAATTGCATAACATGTTAATGACACAAATGCTTAGGTTTTCTGAGAACATTTCAGTCTTGAGCACTTGAAAAAAATCTTAATATAATAGAAAAACCAGAGCACCATAATTCAGCAGTATTTATTTCCTTTTTTTACAACTGAAAGTATGATGTGCCCATAAACTTATTTACATAACTTCCTGTTGGGGAAAATATCTCACATACATTTCAAGCTATGTATTAGTGATATATAAGAAACTACTGCACAAACAGATATTTCAGTGTTTAGAAGCTGGCACAAAAACTGCAAACCTTGTAATAGCAGCCAGTTCAAGTCCCTGACCATCTACATAGGAGTGATGACGATAAAACTCAATGACATCCTGTTGGAATGTTTCAAGGCTGTAGAAAAAAGAAGCCATTAAACTTGCTACTACAAAGTCACAGAAAAGTGAGCTGAAAGAGGAACCCTTGGTTACCTGCCCCCTCTGCCAAACAACTCAAGGTAGCTCCCACTCCACCTCAGTGCAACTGTAAACACGTGCTTAGAAATCTTTTAAAAACTGCTATGTGTGCTATACATTGAGTAGTTTGGCTATAAATAGGAAAGCAAGGTGTTTCATTCATTAGCAAGATGGATTCTAATAGGGAAATACAGAGAGTTTGCATGGAAAGACATGCAAGGAGAAAGAAGGAATGGCTGGGGTGGGAAAGTAGGCTAGAGTACAAACCACTGCAAGAACAAACCCTGGAAGAGAGAGCTCTAAATGTCCTTCTAAATACACTTCTGCCTGCAAGTTCATGGTAAGGATTAAGTGATTAAACTATGCAATTTTCCTAGTCCTTTAAATATGCAAAACTAGTTGCCACGTGGGCCCCCCTTAAGTGCTGCTTTAAAAGAATCAAATTGCAAATCATTACAGAAATCCAATTTAATTTTGTAGTTTATCTCAATGCAAGGAAAAAATCAGAAAATTTGCTGGTTTTTTTCAGTTGGCTTATACTTGTTCAAATCCCACGTTCTCTTTTCCTGTCTTAATGTAACTAAATGAGTTTGCTAGCTCAAACCCATGGTTTATCCCAGAGCATAGGTGTTCTGACACACTTTAAATTCACAGTCAGAATTAACTTAGACATTTTATACACCTGCAAATCTCCTAAGGAAGTGTTCATAGTCTAACATGAATGGTAAACATTCAGTAATAGAAAAAGCATTCAAATCTATTGCAGCTTTATCAAATCTATTCCTTTCCTCACACAAATTACTTTCACAAGTCCACAGTGGTCATTACTGATCCCTGAATCCTTACCAACAGTAATCACAGTGATGTGCATAAGCACTGCAGAAAATTAATTACAGATTGTCATTCATAGGATTGATGCCTCTTTCCTATTAGTAGAGTATCAGTACCTTTTACTTTAGAAGGTGAGAAAGAATGGTTTAAATGTGCAAACTAGTGAAAGTTGAATAATAGGATAAGGTAAGTTCTAGTGAAAAAGTTATTGTAACCTTCTCTGTTAATAGGTCTTTGCTAATAAGGACCAGATTTGTACAGATGCTGAAGATGTCTGGAAAGATTTGGCATTTCCTTGTGCAATTGTCTGCATGTAGCTGCAAGACCTATCATGAAACAGTTATATTAGGGATTTCAGTGGAAGCTGGAATAATTTAATTGCCAATTTAGGCTGTGTTTGTATTTGAAAAATTACAGATTTAGGACTCTGGGAGAAAGAGCTGGCCACAAAATGATGTTTTCCCTCATGAAAAAAGATGAGTGAACATGAACATTTTTGTTTGCTTTTGCAAAACACTGTGAGGGATTCTCAAAAAACCTTAAATCAAATATTGAAATATTTATTTTAGTGAAAAAGACCTCAAACCAACAAAACCCCCAAAATCAAACCTCAATCTGTTTACACAGAGCATTTTTTCCATTTCACTTTTGTAGAAAAAGCAATTTTTTCAAAAGCATTTGTTACAGGGCTTTATATCATACATCACAGTCCACTGACCCATGCTGTCCTCTGCTAACATTTAAAGCAGCAAAACATGCTGGACCAAGTTTGTATTTGCAGCAGTGTTGAAATAAACAGAGATACACTGGGGGATTAACTGGGTCTGGTTTGTCTACCACAAACCCAAGAGCTTAATTTTCCAACAGTCAACAGTATTCTACATTTATTACAAGAATACAGCTCTTACTAAATCATTGCATCAGTTGTGTTTCCCTGCACTGATGCTCACTTACAATTAAACTGAGCTCTTCAACATTGCAAAGGAAATCTTCATTTCTTGGCCTAATTCAAGGGTCTAAGCAAACGTGACAAGTACCTATTTCACAAGGCAATATGATGTAAAGGTGGGGCTTTGCTCCCCTTTACTTTGCAGATGGGGATATTCTGCATGCCTCCCACACATCTCCATCCAAATGCACAATATGGATGTTTTATCTTTCACAACAGGAGCCTTCTGTTCACAGACATGTCAACATTCCTGAGAATATTTCTGAATGCTGCAGTTTCTGAATGGGACCTTACCTGAATACCAGCTAGTTTGTCCTGTGATAGTGATACAATACAGAGAGGAAATTCAGCTCTCCCCAAAGCCCTAATATTCTATATGGTTATCAAATCTAAGAACTTAGGAATTATTGCTGCTTATTAACATGAATATGAGTTTCAGCTTTGACTGAGCCAAGATTTATTCATGTCTTGATTTTTCAGCAAATAATTTATATTATATAATTTTATATATATATATATATATATAAAAATATATATATTATATTTATATTTTATATCTAGCTATGTAGCAAGATATGGTATCTTACATACAAAGCTGACCTTACTTTCTCATTTGGTATGAAGCAGGAGTTTATATCTGTAAATGATAATATGCCACATTTGTTAAGTTGCCTCTGTTCAATTTTTGCAAAAAATACAAATATGGACGTTTTTTTAAAAACATGGCACAACAAGGATACACATAGCTGTAGAACTCATGCAGACAATATCTTTTATAATGTTATGATGCACCATATCAAAGATTTGTCATAAAAAGTAAGCATACTATCAAGTGAGAAAGTAGACTTACATTGCAATTATTTTCCTATTAGCTGCTGCCCATTGCTCCTGACAGGTATAAATTAGATCTCGCCAGGTTGCCTACAGATTAATGAGTTCCAAAACTGGCATTTAATTGTTTGGGAGTAAGAGGCAGAAAAGGAAGGTATCTGCAAAAAAAATCTTTATCCACTTGTGATTAGAAGATATTCTCCTTTCTTTCTGCTTTTCCTTTCTCCCCTGGCATCACTTGGGTGATAACTGACACTTCTATCAGAGGATTCCTTTCGACGCAGCAGAAACTTGCAGCTGAGGCAAGGCCAGAATTAATAATCTGCGTGAGCAAACACACAGCTGCTGTTTGTGGAGAGAGATTCTATTAACGAACAGTGAATTCTCATAATTAGCTGAGCGGTTTCTGCAGCTGCCTGCCTGACCCCAGACTACACAAATTGTGGGTGGTGTTCAGCCTCTAAATCAATCTTACCTAATTACTATAAGCATGTTCCTCCAGTCCTAATGACTGGGGGGGTTTGGGGGGGAATAGACATTTCCTTACCCATTCAAATGTTCCTCTTATTAGTTTCTCCTTTGTGCCTAAATTCGTATTTTTTCTATTAGCATTTCTAAGGGTATACAGGTGTGGTTACAAATCAGAAGCACAGAAGTATAATTCATGTCCTACAACCATGTGCCAGTGTGTGTCTGCTTTGCAAACAGTAGCAAAATGTGTGCTTGTTGGAAGCATCTGCCTTGCTTCAATTCACAAAACATAATTTAAAACACACGTCTGTCTGGATTCAAAGCCTTTTTTCTGCCCTACTTCCCCTCCCCCCCAAATTAATGTGACAAAAAATGGAAAATCATGAATGGTTGTGCCTTCGTCTGGTCTGAAGCACAGTTACTACTGTCTTGTCACGTGGCGCCCGAGAAGACAAGCGCATTTGTCACTCGGGAGAAAAAGGGATGACTTTCCCTGACAGCCCGTTGCTCAGTGAGGGGCTTCGTCTTCCCAAGCCGGGGTGGAGCACGGAGCCAAAGGGCTCACCTGTGTGGCAGAGGATGAACACGGGGCACCTCCACCTGTGGCAGTGCATCAGCAGTGCAGCTGCTGCTGTGAGCTCCCTGCACAGCATCATTCTGCAGCAGGAGAGGCTGACGCCTGCCCAGCATCCCGGTGGTGGAGTCACTCCTCGACAGCTTTTATTTCTGGTGGGGGGAATGTTAGTTAGTATTCCCAACTAAATTAGATATGTATGTTATGACCAATTCTCCCTAAAAAAATCAGTCTCCAGAACAAAATCCCTTACTCATCCCCATCCTTTCTCTGTTTATGTACCCTCATAAGCCAAGGCTCCCTTTGTCACTTGTCTGACATTGCTTGACTTGCAACAGCTCCTCCCTGATGGTAAAATATACTGCTGGTGTCTGCAGCTCTTCACCTCCTGGGAATTCCAGGTCTTCAGCTTCTCCTTTGGTGTCCTTTTAAGGATTTGACTTGTTACCTGTTTCTTCCATCACAATTGGCAGTACCCAGAAGATCCATGTTCTGGGCTCCTATTTTATTTTAGCTTAAAATTGGATTCAGGGCAAGACATTTAGGGCGTGAGAATGAGCTAGCTGAGTCTGATTCAGTGTTGACCTAGGCAGTAATTGGATATGGTTAATGTGAAATCAGACATTTGCTGTAATTTTGAGATTAATTAATTTAGGAACGAATGCACAGACACCAACTTCGAGTGAAGCTTTTAAGAATGACTGGAAATATTAACTCAGAAGTTCCATGTAGATGTCCAAATATTACAGAATTACCAGCTCTGCTAGAAGAGGGCAACATCTCACAAGTTATTTTATACATATTTAAGATGATATTTTTGCTATGATTATAAATCTCACAGGTTTGTTTGTTAATGATCAGATTTTCATCTGCTGGTCAGTGACAACCTTGTTGTCAAGGGCAAAACTCCAAAACCAACATTATACCAATGCAGAATTCAGATTCATAGAAACCAGCAGGGAGGGGCAAGAGGAAGGGACAGCTTGTAGGGCAACCAAATTATATAGAAATATGAGAACAATACATTTTTCACAGCACTACCATTTGTGATCATTAAACATTTGTCAATCAACAAAATCTCAAATAGATTCATTACTCACATTGTTTTTAATTTTCTTTATAAATTATTTTTCCTTATAAACTGTTAGAAACTCTAACAACATTCAGTAATTTGAATTTGAGATTTAGATTTAATTTTTCACTTTCACAAGTATTTTTGTTTCTTTATTGATTGATTCCTCTTGGAACCGGCAGCCTGAATTTCAAATATTTCAATGTTGAGATCCAGAACATAACTGGAAATTAATTTGTCTAAAGCAATTAGAAGCTGTGGCGTATAATTTCATCTTCCCAAGTTCATGTCATGGCTAGTAAAGCTTCTGAATGTTTATGCAAAGTGGAAGCTGTAGAGCCATAATAACATCAAATCTATTTCACAGAAAGACATGAATTTCCGAGAATATTTTCTAAGGAAGGAATGATTAAAATAATTTCCTGTGACACATAATGTAAAGAATTGAAATATGTTACACTGCCAACATGTCTTCTCCAGATAAAGAGAATGAACTGAATTTTATATGTAGAGTCTTTCTTGGAATCAATGTGAAAAAAAACACTTTTTGCCCAGTCAACTGCAATGCCTCAGGTTCTTCATATTCATAATAGGAAATTTCATGTCATGCAACTTAATGACTAGTTCTTTAGTGCCACTTGTACCAGGTAATGCTACACCAGAAATCCAAAATCAAATAACTCTGGGCCCTGAGTTAGCAGATTAACAACATAAGGACCAGTCTGTATCCTGCACACCAACAGCCCAGCAGGGCTTGGCCCTCTAGGTCATCTTACTCCCATACAGCAAACCCCACTGACAATAATGCTCTAAGTCTTTCAAGAACAGTGCCATATACAAAATTTAGTTGTAGTAGTTTATAGAGGTGTTTGGAGGTAGCTTCAGTAGGTAAACAATAAATGGGACATAATTCCTGTCTGTGTATGTTGTCTGCTGCATGTTAGTAACACACACAATAGAAGATATTTCTGTCTGTTTAACATATAGGCTTCTTTTAATATTAACAATAAAACCCTGCCTGAAATACGTTCTGAAGACGCACATCTGTTGCAATCTATTGCATATAAAGAATGCAGTCTCCACAATAAATCCTTTAAAAAAAGCATGTTGATCCAAATAAGCAAGCAAGAACCCAGGTTATAACAGGGAAAAGAACAGTCTTTTTCCATTAAATTTGTGTAATAAATATTTGCATTTCCTACGTCAGTCAAGAGAAAATCATAATGTGTTTAGATCCTGTGTTACAACAGAAAACTAGGAATAAAACAGTCTTTCAGAACTCCCCCAACAACTCGTTTTCATAGACAAGGTACTGCAGGGCGCTCTCATGACAAAGCCTAGCCGGTAAATAAGGATTTGTGGCAGCAATAAGGGACTTGCTCTGTGCCTGCATTCAATAGAAACATTGAATGTACAAAAGAGAGTAGGTATGGATACAAATAAAAAAACAATTTGAAAAGAGAGAGAGACAACAAAAATCATCTGGCTATGTATATAGGTATATGGAACTAAAGCACCTGAAAATTATGCATCTCTTCCTACCTTAGGCAAGAGGAAAGGTCTTATGCTGTTCACATAGAGTCTGGACCAGCATCCCCTCGAATCACTGGCCATTTTTTCATCTGTGGCCCACATGTTCATAGATATCAAGAGGTCTTGTTTTCTCTTAAGCTTTTAAAACCTTACCAGTACTTTTTCATTAATGCAGTCATCTGAGAATAGCTGGAATCTCAGGGCAAAACTTCTGTCTTCAAGGAAGAAAACCCAGAACAACAACAAAACAAACACCATCTCTCCTCTGAAGAGAGTTGTCCTTCAGCCAGGGTCCAAAGGGAAGCGATAGCTGTGCACAAGGGCAGAGCAACATGAAACATGCCTCCATCCCCAGAAATAACAATTCCAGCTCACCAAACAAACCGGCTCAAGTCTTGGAAAGCCATGGATGCTGCAGTCTTTCTCATATTTTCTTTAAAGAATGGGAAAGATTTTCCATCTTTTTTTCCCTTGATCAAAGTTGGCCTAGGACCCAGCTATGTAAAGAAGGAGGTTATGCCAAACTGTTGCAGATCAGCTGATGGCAGAAGCCCAGCACAGATTCATGCCAAAGGGTTTTATCAGCTTTCAAGCCCTGTTGATAATTCAGCAATGGGGGATCTCTAATGATCCTGAGGAAAGTACCCCAGAGGAGTGAAGAGGCAGCTTTTACAGTGGGGTTGTGTGGGGAGATGGGACTTTTCAAAAAGCTGAGGACAGCCCAGAAGGGAGAAGAAAGAGCAAGGAAATGACAGGTTACCAGCACTGTGTGGTTTAATACTAGGCAGCTGTAAATGAACAAAATGATTAAATTAACTCACGTCCCCTTGTCCGTATTTCCACCTATCTGGGGAAAACAATTTTGACCCATGCAGCAGTTAATTACCCTGGGAACAATACTAAATGGGCTTATGAAGAAACATGGGTACAGATCCACAACCCTCTACAGCTTGGTTCACATCAAATTATCCGTCTCTTATTGTATCTATTTACAAAGTTGTGCTTAGTTTTTCATCTATTCTGAGGAGAAGAATGCCTCCTCTACAAAAATCCAATGCAATCAGTAGACCTTAAGAAAATCACCTGGGGAGACAGATCAGAGCTCCTCTCCTAAGGATGTGCAGTCCAAAAATCTGGGAAAAAGAACAAAAACAGCAAACCAGCTTGTTTTTTGGACAGTGGGTGGCTACATGTTATGCTTTATGTTATTCTTATCCTTTAAGGAAGCCAGAAGTGGTGGTTGGAGTCCTAGGAGTTCCTTAGCAGGCAGACAAGGGCTCAGGTAGCAGCAGCTGCTTATTTTTCTGAACAGAACCTTACTATTCAACCAGAAGTGCACTATTGTGTGAAATGAACTTTGTTTTCTCAAAGGATGCCTTTCAACCAGAATGTTTGAAAATCAAAGCTGTATTCTCTCATGGTAATATCTACTTTGAGAATGTATATACTTCAAGTGAATTGTTTTAAACAGAGTGTTATGAACAATATGCTCATGGAGCATACCAAAACCATTAGATTTTTGTGCTGGGGGATATCTTCAACATTTTCGTTATCAAGTTACGTTACTTGTTAGTATGGTCATATTTTGTCTAATGTGTAACTGAAACAACACACAAAACTCTCTCTTTTTCTAGATGTCTTATTACAAATGTTTACTGTTTAAAGTGTGCAATTATAGAAGTTTTAAAAAAAAGAATATATTAATTAATACTCAACTGTACATACATGCTATACTTTATCCATCCAGCTTTCGCTGGATAATGAAGTTGCTACTGCCACCTGAACAAGTAGAAATGGGAAAATCTGTAATTTTGAATTCCTCCTAGAGGATTGACCATGTCTTAGAGCACATCAGAGAGGCAAGAAATTCTCTGATGTTTTAATCTCACTTTACCTTTGCCACAGAAACTCAGGAGATGGCAGGTCCAACCCCAAATCCTGATGTTCTGAATCAGTCTTGGTGTTTTCTGCAGTTTATTGCTGCTTCATGATTCCAGCGGTATATTGCCTTTCTACAGGCAGCTCACCCCCTTCAAATTGTGTGTACCCCTTCAAACAGTCAAACAGGCTAAAGAGAGCATATTTCAAAGCAGATATAGCTGCACACATCTATACTCTTGTCCCTGTTTTTAACAGACAATTGAAATATGTTCAATTCGAATTGTGTGTGTAGTGGTAGCGTCTTTAGGTACATTTGAACCCTTGATAACCTGCCCCTAAACCTCCAGTATAGCAAAGTCTCAACACATACTTGACTCAAAAGGTAAAAGGACATATTTTTCTACAGGATTCATATTTGAGCACTTTGTTGATCTGGGGCCTCAGTCCTGCAAAAGGCTGCATGTGTGACAGCCAGAGAATAAGATACGGACACAGTAGGTGAGACACATTGATGTGTCAGTGCACAGAGCCAGAAATGCCCAGTGCCAAAGCAAGGTGTGGCTGGAAGGGACCTCAGAGCTTGTTCTAGCACTCACTCGTTCCCAAGGCAGGAGCAGCTCTACCTAGAGCATCCCTGGCAGGTGTTTTACATAACCTACCTCAAAAAACTGCACCACAGTCTCCTCAGACTCTTCAGCTAGTTTTAGCACTGGAACATTCTTCCCAATGTCTAATATGAATCTTTTGTGTCATTATTCCAACTCCTGTCCTAGCTGCCTGTGTCCCATATCTGAGTACCAGAATTTCCCTCAAACTGCCCCCAACAAAAATAACACAAATCCTTTCAGCCTTTCCTCCTAAGTAATTTTTTTTCGAAGATTTTATAATTTTCCTCTAACTCCCACACCAAGATGTCTAAAGTCAGCCACACTGCTCTGGCAAGGGGAATGGACAGATCACTTCATCTGTCTCCCCATACATACACTCTCAGTTGCAAAACTCAGTAAGACGTTTGCTTTTCCTGCAGTAGTTGAACAGCGTTGACTCACATTCTGTTTGTAGGCTGGTGCCATCCCCAGAGCATTTTGTGCAGAACTACTGCAAATCAGATGTTCCTGACAAAGCCACACCGATACGTTCCTGTACTTCTGTTTTGTCTGTACTCTGTAAAACAAATCATTTGATTATTTGGTCTAGCATTTGGTAAGAACTGAAGCTGAGAGGATGGTTTACATGTAGCAACAGGCACCAGCTACACCCATTTGCTGCTATTTTGACAATATCCCTCTTTCTAAAGCTACAAGCCGAGCTTATGTTTTTTCCTCTAGATTTTTAAGTATCCTAGTGTGAAGCCCATCAGACTCAGCTTATCTGAAAGCGTCTAATGAGTAGTCTCATCAACCCCAATGAGATGCATGTGCAAAGTTAAGCCTGTACTCAAGTGCTTTCCTGGATCAGGGCCAGAAATCTCAGCACTTTACAGGACGAAGCTGCTTTAAGTTTTCGTGATTGGCCATGGAAATACAGGACTATCCAAAAAGGATGTGCCCGCACCTTGCATGGCTCAGGCACAGTGTAAGAACATAAAGGTTATAGAGCATTGCATTGTATTTCCCTAAGGGAAAATGTCAAGCTGTTTTCAGGTCAGGAGGAATACCCAGATCCACTACGCTTAGAACAAAAAAGAAGCCTCTACATGACCTATTAGCCCATAATTACTACTGATATAGCAGCCATACATCTCCAGTATGCAAAGACCCTGTTAAAAGGTGGAGGAAAACAAACTAGCATAACAGCACTTTTGTGCAATAATTTGGGCAATAAGCAAGTAAAAGAATCATGGTTTTGAAAGGACTGCTCTTTGTGGGAAGTCCTTGGATTTCTGGACCACTTAATTCAAGACCCATACTTGCTGCAAAGGTAACAGAATCCAAGTGTAAATTTTAATAATTGCAGCAGTGATTACTTTTGGTTCTTGGCAGTTCATTACTGACTGCACAATTCCAGAGGCTCTCGTTAAATGGTCCATGGAATGAATCAGGCATGGAATTAACCTATTTTGAGTTCCCTGAAGCTTATGTCCCATGAAGGAGTATTCACATACCCCTCCTGGGGCCAATCCTGAAAGCCCTTCCTCATATGAGTAATCCTTACCCACACCAGACTGCTCTTGACTTCAGTGCCAGCATTTGTGCTAGCAGAGGCTGCGCTTGTGAGTAATCATTTGCAGGACTGGGTGCGTAGTTTTCATGTTCCATTTGACAAAAGCAAATTACTTGCGGGCACAGTCCCAAGTCTACATGAAAAATTACACTTACTTGTTTAAAAAGAAACAGCATTTCTGTTACATTCTTCCTTCCTTTCTAATTGCAAGCACATTTGTGCTCTGTCCTAACGGAGGCAAATGCCGGCAAGATTGGGAGCAGTGGTTGTGAATCATTATTAACTGCACAGCGCTGTTCAGATGCCAGCTGTGATGATCCGTGGTCTGTCTGCTAGAATTCCCCAGGGAAAAAACATCTGGGAAAGGGTAAAGCTAAGCAGAGGGCTAATAACTATCAAGAAGCGCTTTCTCTTTTTTAAATATTCCCTTTTCAAATGTTTTGCTTAAACGAATCATCAAAGAGAAAATCCATTTCCCCCCCATATTGTTTCTTTTAGTCTAAAGCCTGCAAAGATGCAGAGTCCTGCAGTGTTTCAGCTCTCTTCCTTTCTGGCCAAAGCCAGTGACAGACTCAGGAGGTACTCGTGTACTGTCACCTGGTGTTGTCTCAGTGTTGTCCACACCTTTTTAGGCTGTTCATGGCATTGCTCACAGGCAGTGGCTGCTGGAAGCTGCACAATGGGCACAGACACACTGTCTTCAGTACAAAGAGCTGCAGACCTGAGCCAGTGTAACCAAAATCAAAAGAGATCTTAACATGCACGTTCTGAACAGGCTCCTCTACATCGCTGTGAATCATCTGCATGTGTCTTCTCAACATTTTTAATGCATGGCCTTTGGAAGCCGATCTTAAAACTGTGACAGGAATATTGTACAGTAATATTATCTCTATGAAGAACAAAGCCAGTGCTTTAAAGATAAGCTGGTTGGTTATTTTTTCCTTCTATACCTGTTTTGGTCAACACCTGATTAGGACCTGACAAAATTCTCAGATTTTTCTTATGTGAATAATATAACTAAATCCTCCTCTATTTCTGTCAGATGCGTGGATTACTAGAGTCAATGAAAGTTTTGAGTCATTTAAAGAAATCTGTAAAGTCTATTCAGACAGTGGAGTCCTTCTCCTTCCTTTCCTTTTCCTTTCCTTGTTCCTTTATCCTTTTTCCTTTTTTTCTTTTTCCTTTCCTTTTTTCTTTCCTTTTCTTCCTATGGTATATGGACAGGTGTGGAGTTAAAATAGAAACCAGCTGGTGTTATCCTAAACTGCTTCTCCTAATCCTTCAACAGTAACTGGTCTGGGACTGCAATGCCTCCAGTTTATCTTAGTGGAAACATTATGTTGAGCCAGATACTACAAAGATTTTTTCTGGAAAATTATGACTCAGATGAGACTGGAAAATTCATTTTCATGATTTAAATTTAGATCTCCAAAAGGAAAAGATCAGGGGCTAATCTTTCAAGGCCTCTCTCCCATGGTTAGTCCTTAGCCCTAAGTGTAGAAAATCATTACTCAAAACCCTGCAAACTTGGTTATTTCGCTTGGGTATCTGAGGTGACACGAGGATTTTGAAGAACATGAAAACAAAGGCAGTAAATTGGTGAAATCCTCGCATAGGCAATACCAAGGTGAAGCCTTTGCCCCACTTTTGGGACATAAAATTCAATTACCTGCTGATACTGAAGACGTGGCATTGGCTGACTGCTGGTAAACCCAGCAGAGAAGCTGCCACTTATCTTTCTGTATTAAACCTTATCAGGATTTTTTTTGGAGCACTTAATTTTTGTAAAGCTTTTAAAACACTTCAGGCATTTGAGGATTCACAGCATGTTAAGCGTAGTAAAAAAAACTCTCATGAAAGCAGAATACCAGGAATAGCACAAGGGTCTCACTGCATAGAATTACATGTGTCTTCCCAAAAGCATGAAAGCAGAGCACAGGGACCTCTTGGTCATTGCTCCAGGTTCAGCAAAGGTACTTTTTAACCCCTTCAGAAACTTGCAAGGTTCATCCTGGCATTGGCTAGTTTTTTCTCCCTCAGAGTCTAGAATGAAGGGCTGTCCCAGGCTCCATAGTTTTTATTAGCTGGAATTTACACATATGCTCCTTCTTTCATGGACATGTATATAGTGTTCATGTCATAAATAACTAGAAAGCAGGCGCAAAATCAATATATGGAAAGCTGAGGCTTAAAATGTGGTATAACGTTGTAATGATCCCATGCAGGGCAATAAAGAGTTCTGGCACTGAACCGGGGACAAGGTAACCAGAAACTTGGCTCCTCCAAAAGAGCAAGGTGCTCAAAACAACCAACACTGAAGCAGAAGACAATCAAAACCAGATTGAGATTCACTGAGATGCAGCAATAGATCTGTCAAGTCCAGTCATGCACACAGCCAGGCCCCTAAACAACCTCTGGGTATCATTTTTGTTGGAGTGCAGCCACCAGCTGCTCTGAGCCAACAGCGACCCCACTGCGAGGCTCCGCTGCTGACCTCCAATGCTTTAATTCCTCTGCATGCATATTTTAACATTATTACAAAAGGTTTCATTTACAATTCACAGGCTGAGCAACAATGAGTACATTTCATGGAGGTCAGCCTCAACCATTCCTCCTAGTGATGGAATTATAGTTTAAACAGCTGGAGCATGGTCCCAGGAGGGACACTGGGATATGGTTCCTTTACAGCAGAATAAATCCATCAGGCATATTTCATGTGTCTGATAACATTAATAGATATCAGGGCCTTTTAATATTTAATGAACTCACTTCGAGGTTGTTTACTAGGGAAGGAGCAATCAGAAAGGTGATCATGGTCTTTTGATCTCTAATGACAACAGCAAAACCCAAATCTCAGCCAATGGGGTCAGCCTCCCTCTCTCCCCATGCCCTCCTGCTGCCCCTGTGAGCCCTGACAGAAGAAGCTAACTCATTCACAACCTGTTTCAGCTTCAGAATGTGCAAGGGTGTTTTTAGTTTTGTGGTTCAAAAGTTAATAATTTCCATGTTTCCCACAAGTTAATAGAGATGCCAGAAACTGTCAAATAGCTTTCAGTTTAGTGATGGAGAAAACGGGAAAGGAAAGACAACTTGCAGAGGCATAAAGCAAATAGTGTACTGCTAAGAGGAGCCAGAATGAGCCTGGGTGTGCTAATGAATGTTATGTCCATTAGCACAGAGATATCACTGAATGTGAGCTTTGGCAGGGACTCTCTTTACTAATGGCCTTTGGTCTTAATATTGCCATCATATGTTCCCTTTTTAATTTTGCTATAATACCCAGTTTATTAGAGATTAGAGGATTTCAGCCAAATAGCAGCTTGATTTTCTTGCTTCCCTCTATTTCAGGTCCTTATTTTAACATATTTTATCCAATTTGGTTAGACTGGGAACTAGAAGGAATTGTTTATAGAGGAGACATGTAGTGACATCTTATTCAGAGGTTTCAGATACCTCTTCAGTGGCAGAGGACTTTTGTGAGCACTTAGGATTAATTTTCTTTTTATCACAGCAAGTGCGAAGTCACAGACTTTGGCAGGTGAAAGATGTGCAACCTTCTTCTCGGCAGGATAGCCCCAACCGGTGTGAAGAGAAGCATAAGAGACATAGGTTGTGTTCCTGCAGAATAAGAAATAGAAACTGCAGCTCAGCTCACCACTGGGGTGTGGGGTGAGCATGCAAGTTTTCACATGCAGATTCATTTAAATCATTAAAAGGTCTTCTCTGGCCCCCAGGAATGGCCTATACTCAAATGTCCAAACCTATGATGTGAGTCATCCCAGTGGCATCACTGGCCTCAGCCAAGGCAAATACGAAGAACCTCTTAGACCTGGTGTGCTTAGGAAAGATATGGGAACAGCAAGTACCTCCACATGAGATACCAGCAAGACCCATGTCTCCATGAGATCAGCAGTGTGCAGTGGACTTGAATTCAAACTGAAAAGGTGCAGAGACAGCGCATTAGTAGGATAAGTGAAAGCAGAAAGCCTCTTGCGTGAGTGGAAACAAGTTGCTTCCCCTTTCTTATAATCTAAAAAACAAAAAGCTCAGGAGAACAGGGCCACTTTCTGCACACTTGGAGGTGGAAGAAGGACAGGCAGGATGAAGAAAAAATGGTTTCCACTGGAAGATGCTGTTGAATGCTGAATAGAGAGTCCATGAATGAATAGATTTGGAAATTAAAAGCAGAGTGGAGGTTAAAAGCATGTAAAGGAGTGAGGATCTGGAATAAGAAGTACTAAGAGTGAAATCATAGCTTGCTTTCAGATGGACATTGACACATTTACATCACTTACACAAGTAATTGTATCATTGCCTGTAGTGAAAGTTTGGATTTCATAGCCTTAGAGATGTCTTTCAATCTTATCTTTGAGAACAAATGCAGATTTGGGAGCTGTGTCCATGTTCCCTTCATCTCGCCTCCCTTCACTCAAAATCTTTATTAATAACTACTTCTGAGTTACAAACAAGTTAGCCCAGGGTGACAGACTTCATTCATAATTTTTTTACTTCATTTGTCAGCGTTCATCAGAACAGGTTGCATCTCTGGGTGAAAAACTTTTAGCAGATAACCCAGGGCTACCAGTTTAGAAGACTGAGTTGCTGTGAAAATTGGTGAACTATGTAGAGAAACACATTGCATGTGAAATCCATTAGGATTGTTCACTTGCAGGTTTTGCTTTTTTTCTTTTCTTCCTGTTACTGTTTAGTTTTCAGATTTTCTGTTCCTTAAAAAGTGGGGAAGCAAGCAGATGGTGGATTTCCTGAGAGCCAGGGATGCTCTACTGATGAAGTGCTGTCATTCTTAGTGAGAAAATCACCACCAGCCTTCACCTTTTAAAAGAAATCATTTTCAGGTAGAAGCACATTTAAAATAATTTCAATCAAAGCACTAAACCAGAAGCAGATGTTCAGATATGACTTAGGAATATTTAACTACTTTGGCAATGAATACACACAGATTGATTTTAACAGACACTGGGTACCTCTCCACTCCTGTCCCCTTTTCCTTTTCCTTGTTAATGACAAATGGTTAAATAAGAGGCTCAGCTGCAGTTTCATTAAATGACAAATATAAAGAACAGGTAAAAATACCTGCTTGGTGGAGGAAATTATTTAGATTTCCAACAGGATCTCATGTCAGATGCTGGTATTTGAGATGTGCCTGCAAAGGAGCTTCCACTGAAACATCTTATTGCACAGAAAATTAATGGTAAGAAGAAAATCAAGTTGTTCCTTTTGTTTTCTCCTCCTCCTTTTGTTTTCTTCAAAACTTTCTAATTAATATGCTTTAGAAATACAAAAAAAAAAAAAAAAAAGGAAAAATCCTGAAGGACAAAGGACCAGAGATCTCTCTGGAAACTGAATCTGCTCTGGAACAAAAATTGAAAGCAATAAAAGCTGAAACTCATTTCCAGATGGAACAAATTGGTTCCAGGGTTTCTTGAGATTTTGGCCAACATATTGCACAGCTGAAGCTGAACTGGCTAATTTTACCAAGGGAGAATGTCTCAACAGGTAAACACTTCCCTTGAGACTCTGTCTGCAGTTCTGTTTAGACTCAGCTCTCTTTTTCTCCCTGTCTCCAAAGGCAGGGCACACATCTCACCCAGACTGTCACCAGCACCCTCTTGGGGTTACAGCCCGGCAGATCTTGACTTCCCTGCCTCGCTTCAGACTCACCTTAACAGTCCCTGAACCCTGTCAGCCTCCAAAGCTGGGCAGCCAGGCAAGTTTTATCTGATTGGAGCAGGGTGGGTCTGGTTTATTTATTGTTTAATTAAGTGTAATATCCTTGACAAGGTGCCTTATTGACATTGCAGCAAATTAAAGACCTTATTATGCGACAAACACTGTCATCACTCAAGCAAAACTTAGTTCAGAGGGAGAAAGGACCACAGTGTTTGAACTCACTGTTTATCTCAATACCTCCATGGCAGCATATGGAAAAATATGCTGGGGTGAAGCTATGAGATTTGTCTCCACATTTTACCTGTTGCCCCTCTGCTGAGATTGCCAATACTGACTATCCCTATGATACAAACACTTCTCCAGAAGAAAAATCCCTTCTTTGTCTCAAAGCAAGGTACTCAGGCATGGCTGCATCTGCATTTGAACCTGTGATATGTAAGAAGGTTCTGGTTATCCAGTCAATGCAGAGTACTTATTTTTAAAAGAAAAAGCCCTTGTTAAACTAAAGCAATATTTCCATGCCATGGAATTACAGGTCTTTCTCCTTTCCAAGAAAAGAAGGGGAAAAGGCCTTCTTAAAGCTTTTAAAAACAATAAAAACTGTTTGTTTAATAAGTGCTCTTTTGCAAGCTTGCCAACAGCACAAACCATATTATCCAGAACAGTCATCTGTTTAGGGTTTCTGATGTTAAATAAAACCTCCACCAAGCACAAATGTGAGAATAGGCTGGAAACACTGCACTCACTGGCAGCTTATTCTCCAGCACACAGGGCTGGAGCTCAAGGATAGTTTACTGTATAACCTGGAAGGCCTCTATCAACCATCACTTGCATTCAGTTCCTGCTTGTATGCATGGTTCATGATTTGTTTTACATGGTATATTGAAAATGAAGGGGAAATATATTTGTTTCTAGACAAAGCATCTGCCTATGTTATTTACAATCACTGTACCCCACGTTTTGAGGTTTTGGCTAATACAAGGTGGTCCTAGGGAAGATATGTGCTAGGCAGTGAGTACAGGTTTCCTAATTGCCCGTTGGCCCATAGAATCACAAGTGGGTTTATAAAGGGTTGGCCTATGCTGAAGAAAGGTTAGAGAGTGACAGGTTGTATCTTGGGAATCTTGTGTGTTCTACAGCTCTAGGTAATTTATAGAGCAATCTATCTCTGTGGATAACATTCTTCTTGGCTCAGAGCAGGTGCTTCTCATGCCACTCTAGAGCATGGCCAGTTAGAACTGAGACTGACTATCAATGAGCATCTCCTGCTATTTCTGGTTTTGCATATTTTTGAAATTCATCTAACAACTGCCTTTTAAATATCTTTATCATTGCCCAGTGGAGATTATTGTAATCCATCCCCTGCATAGCAGTGAAAACCAGAGGTGATATTCTTTTCATCTTGATGAACTAGCCCCTCCTCACACTGTAGCCATATCACTGTGGCAGAGCAGCCCTCCCAGAGCACAGAAGGGCTCTCACTCCGCAGTGCTGCCGTGCCTACTCACCCATTATTTCTTGCTGGGGTAGAAGGAGGTTTTCTGTCTCCTGAGACCCTCTTGCCTCTGCTAGCCCTACCTGCAGACTCCATCACAGGGCAGTTCCTGGGGAGAGGAATACCAGTCAGCTGGGGAGAAACATTGTGCGTTCTCCTCCTCCTCACATGCCAAGAGATACTGAACAGGAAGAATTCTGCCTTGACAGCATCTGACAGCCCTGATCAATAGCTATTGTTTAAAAAATATACTAATGAAATTATAGTTTTCTTGTAACAATGCTGTCTCCTCAAACGAGGATCTACAGAATAAGATCCCATCTGCAGCCCCCTTTCCCCTTGTAAAACAAAGCAAGAAGGGAGCTTTGGATGCTTTGTATTCTTGGAGGACCAAATGTCACACCACTCTGGAATAAGCTGCAAAAGCTGTGGAGTTTATTCACCCGCAAAAGCCATTATTTTCCAAACAGAATGGCACATGTAAGGGTAATATACATGTCACTAGGAAGCAAGAAGTTTGTTTACTTTGCTGAATATAGAATTGTTTCCAGTTTAATGGGTTTGTGTTAAAATGTTACTCACAATATATATGTTTTTTTTATTTTCTCCCATCAACCACATTACAGAGTGGTTTTATTTCCACTAGTGAGGGCAAAGGTGATGCAACGATCCACAATTTTCCTTCAAATATGCTATCCATATTTTATTAACCAAGTAAATTATTTAAACACGTTCACTAACACACATGCCTCCTCTTATACACATGCCACACATTCCTGCCAGTGCAGCTTACCTAGATGTAATGAGATGCTCTTCTCTGGATCTTTTTGCCCAATCAGACTGTAATTAAGCCTATGAAGATGCAGGTAAATGTGCAAGATGCCTGTTTAATTAAAAACGAAAATGAGGGTTTAAGTATCAATTTGTGTTCTATTCAATTACCTGTAAGATTCGTAAAGCAACTTTACCTTTCAGTACCTTTTAATTAAAAAAAAAAAAGAAAAAAAGAAAACCAGCACAAAACTGAAAGTAAGCCACCCTAAATTCATACTTCTATATGCTATGGCTACTTCTACATGCAGGAAAAACAGAAAATCCCATGAAAGAAAATATATGCATCAAATCATGAAGGGAAAAAACCTAACCAAAACAAAACACATTGCTGTCAGAACACAGCAGACTGAGTCAATGTATAGCTTGCATATGGAAACAATGACATGATTGTTTACTCACTGTTTTAATGATATTCACTTTCTCCTAATGGCAATGTTGAAAATGTGAATGCCAGATGTTAAGCCTACAGCGCAGAAGCAATGAACACGGTAAAGTCTATAGAAAGGAATTTATTCTGACATCAAAATATAGTGTAACTCTTCAGTTTATTAATGCTGTGAGTGTTTTTTTTTTTTTTTAATTTATAAAAAGAAATAGTTTCATGTTTGCAGCTTAAATTTCCATATTTTATAACAGTTCAGCAACAAATTTACATATTTCCTGGAATCTGCAGATATAAAAGCGGTAAAACACTCCAGGCATTATTAGATAGTAGATTATAACCCATTACTATTGTTTCAATTAGCAATGTAAAAGTGACCTGCAGTGTTCAGATGACCCACTAATGGATTTAAATGCTTTCAAATATTAATGCAGGTTTTCTAAAGATGAATCCCAAACCCATTATTCCTGGAATAACCGTGAGCTGAAAAGCTGGCAATGATTGTGCATTATGTGGAAAGGCTCATGGTTAATTAAATGAATACCTAGCATTACACTGTTCACTTTAGTGCTACAAAATTATTTCTCATTGATTTTTACATTCTGAGCCTGTGATTCAATTTACTTCTGCCATTTGTGTTGTTGTGTCAATAAAACAGAACTGCTTGGAGATGGAAGCATTAGAGAGGGATACATACATTAAGACCCAATGAAAACCATAGTTTTCCTTTTCTTTTGTCCCTGCTGAAATATCACTTGTAGGCATTGCTTCTTTATGTATTATTAATACAATTTTTGTTTGTTTCCATCTGCTCTTTCTTCATTTTTATATTCAGGAGCTGGAATGTTAGTGATTACTTAAGGGTGAGTAGCTAATTTTTCAGTAACAAGTTCTCCTACTATCAAGAACAAAAGCACCATCAACACAAGTCTGTTATTTCATGTTAAATGGACTAGAAGGATTCAATTCATCAAAGCAATCATGCTGGAGATCCAGGGAGTTTTTAATTTGGCAAATACATGAAGCTGAATTTTTAAGTTATCAAAATGGAGAATTCTGAGAAGTGAACGCAGAATCAGAATCATTCCTGCATGGCTTTTGGAAAATGCCCATTTTCTTTGGTGTACAAACTGCCTGGAAGAAGGGATACAAGGTCTTTCCATGGAGATGCCCACTGAGGAAAACTGATGTTAGTGAGCTCTCTGGTGGGTTGCAGCACTTCACTGCCGTTTTTTTGGATACTTTTATTGTCTAAAGACGGGCTTGTGTGCTACTTCTGCACATTTTCTATGACTGAGTTGATATTTCTCTCAAGGATCTTTGGTCTTGACCACCTGTGAGTGCTTGTAGAACACATGTATTTTATAGGATCGGAAAAATATTTTCAATTAATCCCATTTATGCTTGTCTTATGCTATGTATAAAGTGAATGCAGTAACATTTTCCTTACCTTTCTCTTGGGACTTTAAGTAAATTTGTTCTCCAGAGTCAGAAAGAACTGGTAATGAGCACTGCATGTCAAACTCTAAGCCCTCTGCAACCCTAGTCAGATAGGGAACAGGCTCCAGAATGAGTTTGGATAATAGCAAGATCTTCACAGAAATGCACTTATAGATCTGTTTCTGTTTCATTGTACCTAAATGAGTCATTATTCATTCATGGTCATTATTATTATTATTATCATCCAGTTTTTTGAGTGGGTGTGTGAATCTCAATTTTCTTACATTAGGAGAAATGAAGAGTAATTCTGTTAGAGCCAGCAAAACTGTAATGATGTAAAACCAGTGTAGGTGAGAAGATAATCAGGCCCACACTGTTCATTGTGTGACACAGTCCTGTAATCACTTACTTGCATGAGTAATGCTGTCTTCAGGAGGTTCACCGAGTTCAATTGGATTATTTGCATGAGTAAGTATCCCCTCATGTGTGTGCACCCTATTTTCATATGTTTAATGCTTCCAAAAGGGAAACTAACTATAAACCAGCATTGTGAAGAAACATAAGATATAAACCATTATAATAAACCTTTAAAAATTGGATTGAATTAGAAGTATTAAAAAAATACACAAAAAAATCAAGGAGAACAAACTTGGTTTTGCTTCAGGGCACTGCTTTTCAGAAACCAGAAGGTGTGGCAGAAAATCGTATTCGAAGTTAGGATCATTATAATCTCAGATAATTAAATGGCTAGGGAGCAGTTTTGTGTTCACCACCTAGGACAATGCATTCCGAACTAAAACGCACTTATGTGTAGCCTCACTTAGAGCATTAGCCATTACTTGAACCTTGACCATGAGCACTCAGTGTGACAGTAACCAGTTTTGCATCCAGAGCCAGCTAAATGAGGATCCATGTTTGTGATATGGATTAGAGAATCTTTATGACGGCTGAAAAAACCAGAAGGTTTGCAACTGGCTTAACTGGAAAAAGATCTGGCTTTCATTACAATAGGTAAGCAGTCCTGCACATAATGAAAAATTTCCTGCAAAATGGGATCATTCTGCCAAGATTCTTACAAAGGCAGAATTTCACGCTATGCTATGGTCTGTAGGTAAGTACTACTTATGTACTTTGTGTTTTTAGTGGATGAAAATGTCATTTATTCATTAAAATGTGAAAAAGTCTCCTAGCCACTCTATTCCTGTAATGAATTCATTCTCATTTTATCGCTCTCTGGAATGCCATTTCCTTTTCCTTCCACTTAGCAGAAAAAATGTAAATACGATTATTTCCCCCTTGATATGTTGTCCGTTATGCTATAAAATACAGTGAATAAGCCCTACTAGTTTGGCTTGTAGAGAGTCGCTTCCTGAACCTGAAGTGAGCAAAGCCAGCTGTGCTGCAGTAGCACATCCCTCAGCTGTAAGAAGGTGGTGGTGGGTGGGAGATGCTGTTTCAGGAACTTTCATGGCACAGAGACTACCATCCCTTCACAGATAGGATAATGAAGACAAAAGTCCCATTAATATTAGTATCTGCTTTCCCTAAGCGAGAAGTACAGGGCTTGGATTCAGCAAATTGGGATTGAGACGTCTGACCACAACTGATGAAAGTACCAAAAACCATATCAGAGGGAGGAATTCAGGTACCCAAGCAGTGTCAAGATGAAACTTAAGAAGTATATGAGCAAGTCATCATCACAGTTTCCCAACTCCCAGGCTGGTGAAGCACCTGCTGCTGTGCAAGTAAATGCTCTTACAGTCATGGCTTTTCTTCTCTGGTCCTTAGTTTGAGTCAAGAAAATTTTGGTTCCCTTCTATTAAGCAGTTTAGCTTCAACAAAAAGGATCTCAAACCTAGGTCACCTGCTCCTCGAGCTGGTGTATTGAGCATCAGGCTCTCCTCTGCAGGCCTCCTTTAGCCAACATTTGTACAGGCCTGTGCCGCAGTCTGCCTCAAAAGAGTGACTGAGACACTGTTTTCCTGGAGGGGATTTAAGGTCTTTAATGTGGGTCTCAATTAGATATGTAAAAAATGACTGAAATGAAGCATCTGACTCAAAAAAGTAAACAGGGGTTTAGATGTTTCTCTGTCTGAAGCATTTTCTCTTGTGTGAGATATTCGCCCTGCCCTGTCTACTTCTCATGGATCTCACACTCCAGTTGGAAGCTGCTGTGTGAGGACCTTGGGCCAGTACCTTTGTGCCTGTTCTGGACTTTACTGGTTACCACCAGTCAGTAGAGGTTATGAACATCCATTCCCCTCCAGCCTGGATGGGAAATAGGGAGGGAAGAGGATTTTTTCTCCACTGGCTATGCAAACACATAAGATGTCTTCCAACCTGCTTTCTTTGGTGTTGCTGTTAGAGAGGGTTGTGAACACCAAAATCCTGTGCAGGTTTATTCACTCCTGCTTTGTAGATGCTGAAATCCCTGTTCAGACTTTGTGCAACTTCATCTCGCTCGAGTCTCCAACACTGAATTTCACAAAGTTGGAAAGGTTGATCTAATGTAACACTGACCATCTTTCTTTTTTTTTTTTTTTTGGTGAGGAGTGGGGGGTGTTGGGTGTTTGTATGTTTAGCAGTAGACATTTTTTCTGATATTCCTTCACAAAATCCTGTATTTCCTACTCCTTGTTTTAAAAAGAGAATTTTACCAAGGCGAGACAACAGAATTTGGTCTCTTTTAGATATGCATGTGCTGTGATTACAAGCATTCAAGATTAAATTACATGAACAGAAAAACAAATATCCTGTGTAAAAGCTATTCTGTAAAAGCTATATAGTCTAATTAGAAAGACAGAAGCAAAAATCATTATGGCAATAAAGAATTAGAACACAGTAAAGAATATAGATTTTAGAAATTTATTGTAGGCTACCAACACCGTGTATGGATTATACAGCTCTGAGGAAGTAATTTGGAGAAATATTTACTTACCAATACATTAAGTGTAACTGTTTAAGGCAAAGAGTATCCTTTAGAATTCAGTGTTTTTAATAACAAATAATGAGAAGTCTATTGTTTGGACAGAGGACATAGGGAATTTTACAAATTAGGAACCTCAGATAGCAGTTACATGTCCAAGGTTTATTATTAATTTGGAAAAATGTAACTGAATTTGGAAGAAATTCTGGGAAAAAAAGGAAAGGTACAGGATAAAAGCTTTTTTTATACTAAGATAAAAAAACCTGAAACGGCATTTTATGCAAAGCTTGAAGCGAATTCAGATCCTTTGTTATGGTTCATGTATTTTCAGCTTCCCACATTTAATCATAACAGGCTCCTTGTGGTTTAATTATGATCAGAGTTCTGAAGATGATTCAACCACTTGCACCGAGAATTTGACTTGCATTGATCAGAAAAAAAAAATCTCCAAGTCTTAATTAACCATTTAACTGAAAAACATTCCTTTCCTGAGACACTGCTTTATGCTGTGATAAACTAAAGATGTGTAAACTCTGAATCATAACCTGGGAAATACATAAAATAGCTGCTTACAGGCTGTAAATAAGATTGCAATTAAATATGTTGGTATGAATTTAACTCCTTTGTACACCGGCTTTTACATGGGCTTCATTTGAGACTGAAGCAGATTTGGGGAAGAAGTAGTGAATACATGCTGTATACCTTTAGTAGACCTCAGATGTGGATATTTGCTACAGGGCAGTAGTCCCTGCAAAAATAAGTGTGAGTTTTTCAGAAGGGCTCATGGTGCACTGAATTCTGTGGGTCCAGAGGGAGGCAGTTGCTGAATTCTTGTGAAAATCCCATTCCCCGTTCATGAAATGTCTTGACTACAGCATCAGTGGGAATGCAAACCCTCTAGGTATTCTAATTTGCCCTCAGTATTTCAGACTAAAATGAAGAAAGTCTTTTAGCTGGGACAAATTTCACAGTTATAAGAACAGATCTTAAGACTGCTTAGACTTCTAGCTCAATGATCAGTTTTGGCAACTTGACAGAAACAAGTGCAGCTAAATTTTGCCCTGGACAGAAAAAGTAAAAGCTTTTTTCCCCCACTTACATAATACAATAAAGAAAGAGTCAAGATGACTGAATCTATTTCTAAGATCATCACTCGCATAGAAAAACCTTATCAAATAGATTACTTGAAAGGTGAGGGTGTATTTATACATATATATATATATATCTATATATATAAAACTCTACCAACAAAAAAATGCATCCAACTCTTCCATTTGACAATTAAATTCTAGTTCGCTTGATAATTTCAGCTTTAAATCAGACTAGATTAGGAGATAATAAAAACATACCTGCTTACTCACATGAGGAAATTCAGGAAATAAAAGCAAGTAATTTACATAAACATTGGATGAACTCACACATGCATTGACCCAAACTTCATATTAAATAGAACTGCAGATAGATGCAGAGTAGAGAAGTATAAAACTGAAAAATCTGTTCTTGTTCGTATGCTATTAGAATGAAGCTTTTAACAAAGGTTGCCACTTCTGCCAGTTCCTAAACCTTAACAATACTGGATGAGAATTCCTGTGTATGCTAAGATCTGTTCTTTGTTAACCTTTAATTTCTTCAATTTTCAGTCTTGTTAGAGATTGTCCAACAGAACTAATCCAGAGCATTTTGTACTCAGAAGTAGCTGCTGGACATCATCACAAATTCCCACCTCCATGGAACTCTCAAGGTGTCAAGTTGTAACGACTTAATCAAGTGCAGATCTTGAAATCCCAAAAAAACATGCATGCCTTTGAGAGAAGGCTTAGCAATATGCATTTAAGAAGGAAATGCAAAATTTGACACAATACCAGAAAATAGTTTTTAACTTAAAAATGAAATGAAATAAAAGTCAGCTTAAAATTTGCATTGAAAGTAGTGTGCAGCAACCTTGTTTGAGATAAGATTAAACTGCTGCAATGCTGAAATTTATTGTTGATAAGGAAGCTTAAATGTATTACACTATGCTGTATTTTGCCTCCCTTTCACTCAGAAAGTGTATTCATTATAATAAATTCACACTTTACTATGTAAAATTCATTCGTATAGCCAGAAGCTTATAAAAAGAATATAGACTAAAGAGCAAGTTGCATAATGAGATCTAATCTATGTAAAATAAGTCCCAGAAGAAATGTCCTTTACTTTGATCATATCCCTTGAAACAAGATCCCCTGCTGGAAACCACAATAAAATGAGAGCTTGGGAAACTCGCCTGGCAAGCAAGTTAGGTTTTTAAAAACAAAAGCTCGCCAAGCCCACCGACCTCATGATCCCAGACAAAACGTAATTAAGGCTAATAAAATCTTTCAGACTCCCTGAGGCTTAATGGGAGAATAAAGATTTTTTTGGGGCTCACGGTAGGAATCCTGAGCTCTCCTCTCTGACTCTGTGCAACCAAAAACCTCAGCTTGCTGCCATATGCAGGAAAAGACCCAAAGCCCATCCAGAAGCAGCTGGCCACATGGAGATCCCTCCTCAGCACACACATGTGCACAGATACACACACATCCCATCAGAGGACTTAGCAGCCCTTCTGGGTTACAGACTATTTTAGGGCTGGCTGTTGCCTCTGATGCACAGGGACAATTTCCGAGTTTTCTTTGCTGCCAGCACGGTGGGTGAATCACCACCGCTGGGAGATTATAACGTTAAATTAATTTTTTTAAGTGCTTTGCTCTTGCAGGATGAAAGGTGTTATGCAAATATAAAATGTCCTTATCATGAGCTGAGAACTTAGAAGGACACATTGCAGTGTCCATCAGTGTAAACCACCAGCAAATAGCACCCTGTGCCTGAAGGGGAAATGAAAAGAAAACCAATCATTTCTTTAGCAACTGTATTTCCTTTATATTGTACTTCAGTCCTTAATACTAAGAATCACTTTAGTTGTGAAACAGGATATATAAATCGTTGCTTATGAGGGAAACACTAACACCTTAAAAAAGAAATTAAATCATTAATGTAGAAATGTATTATTTTCTTCTTGATGTGGCAGGCAGCCTGAGAGTGTTATTATAGAAACACACTACTTGAGCACCCTCAGTGCACCCTCCAAGGTAATCACAGATGCTGGGTGTGCAGCAAGACAAGGGGCTGAAGATGGGGGGCCTCTACACCTCGGAAGTAAAGGTGTTGGAAACAAAGGACTCTCTTTCCTGCACATAGAGAAGAGAGCAATCAATTTGTTTTGTTTTCTGTAGCATTGGTGAGCTGAATTATTTTCCAGTCACCTGTCTGCCGTGCCATGCACTCGGGACAGATCAGAGGGAAGTGATTTGTCCTGGTTAGGCTGAACTGGTCAAATTTCCTGCCGTTTCCTCGCAGTGGTGTCCCAGCATGCTTGGATAAATCATATTCAAAAGCTGAGCTCGGCAGCAGTTTTATTGTGTCTCTCCTTTCTCTGACCATCAGGAGCTCTGTGTGGGGTGAAGATGTTTTCCAGCCATGAGTTAGCCATTGCCTAAGCTCACAGTGAAGCTTGAGGTTCCTAGTGTGCCAGTGAACTGGTGCAGGTTTTGCCTAAAGAGTGCCACTGCTTCAAGCCCTGAGGACATCAGGGATGACAACCAGCTTCTGGGGCCAGCTGGAATCAGGGAGCACAGAAGCTGGGGAAGGCTTTTGTGGCCTTGTCTTGGCCCACAAAACTTTCATTATTAATATTGCTTGCCCCTTGTTTTGGTCCATTTTAGGGCAGTTGCTCTGTGGTCAGCAGCTGATCACCCACAGAAACAGCTTATGGTGTTGGAAGGGGACTGGCAGCACCTCCTGTGTCCTGCTGGGATCAGCACCAGAGTACACGGTGCAGGGGTGAGAGAAACCCACCGGCCCCACACTCCCCACCCTTCCCCAGAATTACCTCCCACCACTTCCCACCGTCCCAAAGGGGCCTGCATTGCACCAACCTTTCAATAAGCCAGCCTGCCCCCATCTTTTCCCTGCCCTTTCCCTTATCCCCTTAGTGCAGAGGAGCAGGGAAGCCACAAAGGAACAGAGAAAAGGTCTTTGCTGTCTCTCTGCCACCAGTACACATGGACAACATGTTCCGTCTGTTTGTGCTGAGATGATGAGAAGTAGTAAGTGTTTCAGTATGTCTCTAATAGCTCTTTTCCCCATTTGGCTTCATTTCATATATGCACTAACCAGTTTACAAATATTACTATCAAGGTTGAGTTATGAAAAGTTTATCTAATGTGTGACTTGCTTTAAAGACTGTTAGAAGAATCACTTCTGCATAATAAAACCTCGGGAATACACAAGTGATCTTAAGAAATACAGTATGACTGTGGTGTGGTTTCCCATTGCCTTTATAGTTTCTGAGACACTATAACATTATTTAATTAGCTAAAATTTCCTCTCTCTTGAGGATGGAAACTCAATGAAATGTCAACAATGCTGTCAGTCTGCTTCGGGCTAAACTCATTACACAAAGGCTCGCGATAAAAATAGTCCAAGACAGATTATTTTGTTGCAAAACATAGGCCCACACAACTTATGCCTCAGAAAACAGATGTGGAATCCATGCAAGTGCTGCATTTTGGGGGTTAATGGGACTATTAAGTTCTACCAGGCAATTACAGATGTTATGTGCTTTCACTGTTCTATATTTGACCAGTAAAAAGACTAAATCCTATCAACGACTTCTCAGAGGCTGATGAGGGATATTTTTACATCAGTCAAAGGCTGATATGAAATCTATATCTTTGCTTTAAAAATTCACCTTTTCCCATCACTGAAAGAGTGAACAGAGATTTAATTTTAAGTAAAACCTGACGAGGAGAAAAAAAAAAAATTGTTTCATTTAATCTGAATTATAATTGATATTTCAGAATACATGTGCTCATTACTAAGCATAATAAAATTTGGCATTTTCTATTGTCAGAGGATTTATAAAGGCTAAATTTCTTGATTTATTTAAATAGACAGATAGGAAAGAGCAAACTACAAAAACAAGTGCTATATACTGAAGGCATGTGAATTACCTCCTTCCCAAGGATAATGCAAATTAGAAGTATGTAAAGCTTTGTCTGCACCTGGGATCTTTAATGAGGATAAAGAAAAATCAGACGGAGATTCTCCTGGGAAAAGAGAGGATCGTTATTTGAATAACCTGCAGTGAATTCTAATCAATGCAACGTGACTTTGAAAATGAATATGGTTTTTCAACCCGCTGTACATGAGCCATAATATTAATCATAACTTCATGGTACAGTAAAGCCCATGACAAATGGTTATTCAGTGGACTAACAAAAAGACCATTCATAGTGGGAGGAAGGTAAGGGCATATATAGAGTTATTTATTTTTGTTTTGTTTGCAAAAGCATCTGTCTAACTATGCACATATACCTATGCACTTTTGTGAACATACCTTTGTGTGTGCACACACGTGTACCCATATGTGTGTGCCCCCAGTTTAGCACACAGGTATGAAATAGGTTCATTTTCCTTCTGGAGTAACATGAGCAAGCATTGACTGTTCTTGTTATTCTTCAAAGAGTGTTATTTAGTATTACACTAGTTAACACAAAGCTTGAGATAATTTTTTTGAAACAGGGTTTTGTGGATGTATTAGTCATGCACCTTCCAGTGTTTGAAGCCTCTACTGTGCGTCTAAAAGGCTGGAGGTAATTTGTGTCTTTTTTCCACTACTAAGCTTTGTTCACACTCCTGTATTTGTAGGAAAGGTTTAACATAAAGCATGGTTCACTGGCTGCAACGTAGAAACACCATGCTCATTTATTTACCTAGAGCACAGAACAGAACTTTTATGTATTTTTTCCATCTCAAGAATTAAAATCAATAAACTTTTTTGACATTTTCACTATTAACATATTTATTTCAGCAAAATAAGCCATGTCAAAAATCAGACTTTCAAAGAAACCCCTCTGAGGGAAATCAGAGGCATTTTGCAATGTATTTTAAAGGGTGAGTGCATATTTTAGCCAGAGGGTTATTTTTGCGGGATACAGTGAAGTAAACATATTTTGTTTTGTTGATGTGATGTGGTGAGGATGTTCGTTTATAAGCAGTAAAATGTGGCAAGCTATGCCATAGAATGCTGTGCATCAACATATGTGATGAGACCCTTTTTCTTCCCCACTGTATCTATCTCCCACTTGCAAGTGGCATTTGTCACCTTTGCCTGTGGGTGGCTGCTCACTGGAGCTCTGGCGAGGCAGGGAGCTCCAGCAGGGTGACCCAAGCAGCACCATGGAGGGGTTGGGGTCGTGTGGAGATGGGGACCATATTTGTACAACACGCGTGTAACCACATTAATAGATTCACATATACACTGAAGTACAACTGCTGCCTGCAGCAGCCCTCAGGCAAAAGCTCAAGAAGACGCAAGGGCCTTGAAGGTCAGGCTCAAGATCTGTCAGTCTGGGGTAAGAAGCAGACTGCAGAGCTAAAGGCCTTCCACTTGCAACACCTTATCACCTAACCTTGGACACTCAGACTGATAGCACACACTTATCATGTATCAGTGATCTGGGGGAAGAGAGGCTGTCTTTCCTATACCTAAAAATTCAGTAGCACAAAAAAATTAATAAGAGCAGATCTATGAAAGAGAGAGTCACTGTGGCTACTAGCTGAGCATGTGCTTAGAGTGCAAAAAACTAACAAAATCCCTGGATGGAAATACTATGGGATGGGCAGATGCAGCACCATAAAGTTTATCTTTGCAGTACTATTTCTTTTGTAAAATCATGTTTAAAAAAAACCCCAAAACAAATGAGCCACAACTTAATTTGGATCTGTTAAAGGGAAGTGGTGGTTGCAGAGCAGCTCAACATGGCTAGCTTCCCAATGCAAAGTGCAAGGAGTGATTTGATCAGAGTGTGCAAACGTCTTTTTGGGCAGGAGATTACCTGAAGAACAAGGGTGTTTAACTTAAGAATCATCTAGAAAAGAGTTGAATTCTCACTACTCCAAGTTTTGAAAAGGTCATTCTGTGGCTGCAGAGAAGTACCACCTCCCAGTCCTTCTCTTGACATTATCCTTGGTCTTATCTGGTTTGAACCTGAAGCTAGGCTGCTATGGCTTGCTGCAGCATCTGGGAAGACACGGTCTTGGCGTTGCTGTGCTTTATTTTACAAGGTTCCTGATTTAGTTGCATTTTGTGCTGTGAACTTAAACTGTTGGGTTCTGATGCTTATTTTTTCTTATGTAAGACTGTCTATGAGAAGGGAATAAATAGCTGAAGTGATAGAATAAGCTGCTCTCACACTCCTCTTGAAGCAGCTTGAAGGAGCAATAAGTCAGACCATCTTCTTGCTATGGACATAGTCCTAAGCCACTACTAAGCCAGCCAGACCTGAAACCTGAAATCACTAGGACTAAAAATTCACTGTGGGGGTTCAAACTGACTGTGCCATTTGCATATTCCCTGTCTTGGGAAGGAAAGTTTGGATATGATATCTATGCTAACTATAATAACTATACTAATTAATGCCATTAAAAAGACTCCAAGATGGTTAAATTATGATCAGCTCAAAAACTTGGATCCATCTAAGCCTAAGTAACTGAAATGTTGATCTAAATTGTTTTTTGTTTTTAATTATGCCAGATCTTTGGATGATTATGGTACACATAAAAACATCTGATCTTTGGTTATATGTGCCTTCAAATATATAACAATATAACCAAAACTGTCTTGTTTTTTACTGTTAGTTTTACTAAAACCATTATGGAAAGTTTCATTGGGAATTAGACTTGGGTTCTTGAAATCTACCTGATATTTAAAAGAAAGAATAGTAAGAGTTGTGCATATCTATCAATCTATATAGTCTTAATTTTTGCTAGTGGATTTATCTTCAATAAACTAAAGAGTTTGCTTCAAGAAGTTTATTTTCAAATCAGTTTCAAATGCATTAGTTTAGGAGTGATCCCAGGAAGTGCTTCCTGTGTGTCTGCTCATGTCCATCTTAAAAGCAAGAATCAGCACTGAATGAAAATTCATTCAACAAAGAATAAAAATTTGACTCCAGTGAAGTCATAGTTTAGACACTGAATTTTCTGGAGACAGAATCATCCATGGGTTTTGGTTGCATTTTCACATTATTTGAATGTCATAGGAGATGCTGAAGTTACACACAGAGAAGAACAAGTGCAACCATTCCCACATTTAACAGAGGGGGCAGAGAGGAAAGTTCACCTCCATCCACCGGAGGAGAGAGATATACTTTGAACTTCTATTGCTCATATTTTGTAGTGGTTTTAAATGCACAAATATTTTTCAAATTCTTTGAATGGGTGCAATTACAGATTCACAGAATAACAGAATCACAGGATTGCTGAATTTTTAAGGGACCTCTGGAGGTCACCTGGTCCAGTCCTTAAGCAGGATCACCTAGACCCAGCTGCCCAAAACCATGTATTCAGCCTCTAATGGATTCACCAGTATTCAGCCTAGTTAGCAACCACCCTTGAGTCAGAGGGAAAAAAATCCTGAACAGCTTTAGAATTCAGAGATGATCTAGTGTTGCTGTTCTCACCTCGGCCAAGTAGAGAAATGACACAAAGTCCAGGCTCAGGGACAAATGGAAGCACTTTAATGAATTTTCAGAAGACTTTTATACGTTAGTTCACAAAGTGTATTAAGTGGCATAAGGTAATTGGTTTTTGCCATCCACCCCCTAAGGGGATTGCCATCCACCCCCTAAGTTCTAAGACACCCATCTCTGAATGTTTTTCTGGTCAAAGCCTTAACAATACTGCAAAACAACCCACAGGTGCAAGAAGTTTACAATACTGTAATCTTGTTCAAAGTAATCAGCATGGGAAAGACAGAACTCTCACAAAAATGCTGCAGAGAGCTGAAGAATTTCTCTTCTGGAGTTTTTCAGTATGCATAATCTAGTGCCTTTTCTCCTATCCACTCTACATTCTAACTTTGTTGTTTCCTTGAACTCATTTCAGATGCTCTTCCTCTTTCATCACTGCAACAGATCTGCAGATTCTGTTTCTTGCACTCAGATCTGGTACCAGAAAACCAGAACATCACTACAGTGGTAATAGTAGCCAAAGTCCTACTTAGCCCTGATCAAGCTTCAGCCCTGCAACTGTTCTCTGGTATTGCTTTTAACTTTGTCCTTTTTAAGGTGCCATGGTGTGTGTGTGCTCAAAAAATCTTGCGTAAAAGTGGAAGAAAACTGTGATATCTATTTTTTGCTTCTCTATCATGAAGCACTGTTAGTTTAGGCACAGAAGTAAAAACAGAAATTATTATGGGGATGGGACGTCACATGGAAGTAGGCTGATAATCTATATCCTGGTAAAATGAGGGTGTCCCCAGTTTCTCCTTCTATTAAAAGAAATGGCCTCCGCTAAACATTGTTCAGACAGCTTGATAATTGCAGCATGAAATGGAAAACAAACTGCCATTGATAAGAGATATGATCCTGTTCCTGCTAATGACAGAAAACGGGCAGGATCAGACCCAAAAGAAACAGTAATACAAAGATTGTATGTCTGATTTCAGTCACATAGAAGGATTATTGATTTATCCAAGAATGAAGATCTGGCTCGTGGTTCAGGTGAGGATGGGAGGAAAGTGATCACTGCTTTATTACAGGCCTTCCCTGTAGATATGGGGTGTGGAAATAATCAGGGCTGATCTTACAGGGAGTGCAGCAGATGCACAGCATCTGGTCTCCGGTCTCCAAGGCTACATCTATACTAGTAAACTAAACAGGCTTAGGACATGTTTAAGCACTGCTCCATGAGATCTATACTGTTTAACCCTTCCCCCTGTCTCTGGAGTTTGGCTCTTGCCAAACAACCCTGTGCAGGTGCACAGGTCAGCAACTGCTCCCCAGACACAGTGGGGACAAACCCCCCTTGTTCTAGGAGAGAAGAGGGTGAGTCAGGAGCAGTGTGAGCTGAGCTGAGCAGTACAGGGCTCGAGGTCAGAGGATGTGCCATCATTCATTCCATTTATTTCAGTAGACACAGGCAGAAAGAGTGTCCTGACAACTGTTTTCTGACCACACTTAAGGCATCTCTTCACTTTCTCACTTTCTATTGAAACAAAACACATAACCAAAGTATTTTTCCCAAAGACAGAAACACAAACAATTTCCCACTGTCCTTCTAATTATATGAATGAAGACCAATTTTCATCCCAGCTCTGGTCTCTACACATATAAGAAAACTCTTGTCTACAGCTAAAGTCCTACAGCCACAAAGCAAATTCATGGAATCTGCCCTTTAGCCAGCTGATGACAAATTTCCCTGCATCCAGTGCCTAACATGGACTTGGCCACCATTTGTTCCCTGATGCACAGTGCCGGGACAATGTGAGTTTTCCTCTGAAATGTGTATCAGATTCATGCTCTGACTTCAATGAGCTGGACCTCACCACTGGCCTCCTGAAATCCAAATTTATAACTCTGGGGGTGGGTAGTCTTAGCTTTTTATTATTATATCACAGAATTTGGTTTTGTTATATTTCACTGTAGTCTACGAGCATCTCCCATGTTGAATAGAGTAGTAAAAGGGAAGTCCCTAGTGGGTTTCTTAGATTTTTTTGGCTCTTCTTCATCTTGGGGTTAATTTAATCAATTTTTTAAAAGGGATAATTAGATTTTTACAACTTTTTTTACAGAGGCAAAAATTTAAACCTATTTCCACATTGAAGAAATTTGGAAGGTACCCAAGATTTCCTTTCAAAGTAACATCATCAAATAATTTTCCTGTGTATCTGAGATTTAACATTTCAGATTCTGTCCCCTGCACCTTTTATTGTTCCTATTTACAGTGCACCTGAAACACATTGTGTAATTGGCAGAGAGCCCAGATTTTCCATTTAAGAACAGTTTGATGATTTCACTTTTTCTTTCTCTCTCTCTCTTTTTTTTTTTTGAAAACAGCAGGTGCTCTACATTGTAAACAATGCCAGTCGCCATAATATTATTAGCTTTTGCATTTTTATTACATTTTTGCCTCCCTACATACTTTAAACTTCATTGCAAGGCATTTTTGGCACCAACTCAGAAAGCTTCTTATTTCATAAGGAAGATGGATACTAGTGAACATAGTGCTTTGTTGTCATTTATAATTAGAAAGTGTAAGATTTACTTAATCATTAAACCACCCAATATTTGCAGGTTTGTTTCTCATTTTCCGTGTGATACATCCACATCTGTCCTGTGCAGCACATTAATTTCCTTTTCTGTAACATGGATTTTTCAAACATTTAACCCTTCTCTTTGTATGGCATCAAAGTAATCTTTTACAACATTGCTTTTCTCCTCCCTGTCACCTTGCCTAAGATCCTGTAAACTGCATTTCAGATTTTTCACAGTTTGATGGGTCAATAGCCAGAACTGACATAGCCCAGTGGTTCTGCAATTACTCTTGTTGTGTACTGAGAGTTTATATTCCATTGGTTATTAAAAATGTGTGCAAACAAATGGAGTTGAAGAAAAACAAATCAGAAATTCATTTTAAAGAAATCTTGAAAAAAAATCAGTACAAGAAGGAGCAGATGAATACTCCAGAAATGCAAATAACACAAGGCAAGAATTGTCTTTGTGTACAGGTTTTATTTTAATGTGTGTGTTTACATGATTTCTAGATAGAGGACATATCACTTGAAAACAGATTTAGGCAAATGTCATATGCAATAAATATTTATTGTTAGAACTATTTGTGGTTTCAATGAGGTCTTCATTAGCAAACAAAGGAAAAAAAATCAAGCTATTTTCATGTTTATACAGCAAGGATGTCTTTTGCTAAACTGCATTTTGAGCTACATTTTTTTTTTCCAGATCAATTCAATAAGAGAAAGCCCAACAGAGAACAGATGCAATATAAGAGCAATAAAGGGAAGTAAAAAAAATTAAAAATCCTTTGTTCTCCCTGCAGTACATCCGTAAATCTATTAGTGTTATTTTCCTTTCTTCTCTTTTTTGCATCCCAAGCCAGATCTCAAGTTCTCTGAAGCAATCCTTAATCAAGCTCCCCAAAGGCCTACGACTGCATGCAGCAATTTCTCCCCTGCTCTCAGCACAGATGTTTCGAGCACATTCCATTACACCTACATGCCATTACAGCTAATGGCTTATTCTGATGAAGAAAGCTGCTTTCTGCTCAGTGCAGCAAAGGGGAAAATAGCCTCCTGTACAGTTCTCCTGTACACTGCAACAATGAAATGTGGGGGCAGGTGGTACAACAGAACTCTCTAATGTTAATTACATACTGTATTACCCCCAAATTTGGCTGGTCATTAATTATGCTAATTTACCTTCCTGAAAATTAGCACCACTCATGTGAACATTTGAGCAGTTTTTAGCAAAATGAACTACGGAATAGTGGTTTGTAAACTTAAACCTTTTGAACCACCCAAATACAGGATCACAGTGGCTGCCAGCCATGGTGTGGAAGGGGGACCAGGGACCCGCCAGCGACGGTGGCCCTGCTACACCCTGCTCTACAACCCCGAATGCACTGTGCCCACCTGCTCCCTGCCTCAGTTTCTCTCTGTGGAAAATTATACCTACATCTCACACAGGCTTAATCGCCTCATGTTTGAAGAGCAGCATTTGATTCATGAGCACCTAAAGGATGATGATCTTTTCTGCTGCAGAACACTGAGCATTAGATTCCTGGAAAAGCTGGAGATGTCAGATAAATGATCAGAATATTTTGCTCAGGCAAAGAATATTTATCCATTTTTAATTAAAAAAAAAAATCCTCAAACCAGTCAAAATCTTCCTTTGGAATAAAGTGGGAAAATGAAACAGCTAAAGGTTTCTGTGATTCTATAGTGAATGTAGATAAACTCCATGACCTGCTAGAGAGGATGGTGTTGTAATTGCAAAGCTTAAAGAGAAAAAATTTCTTCTAACTCCTTAAAACTGTCCAGGCAACCCTGTAATGATTTTTATATATATTTAGATTACATTAGGTCTCTACAAAGAGTGATATAGTAGCTTCAAGTGTGCCTATAGCTATAGATTGATTTTTTTTATTTAACTGTTCATAAAAAATTAATCTCTGCCTTCTTCCAACAAAACCTAAGATTTTATCATATTGATTATGGGCCTAACAAAGTAAGGTATCAGATTTAGATTCAATTTGTTTTCCTATGAATTAAATACATTAAATCACTTTTTACTCATGTTGAAATTGATTGAGTTTCAGAGTTAAACAAAATATCTTCTCTACATTGTGAACTGTCTCCATTTCTTCCTCAAGGCTGCTGTTTTCTTCTATCCATCTCCAAGAAGCCATCATCATATTAACATAGATGACAATCTGGCAAGGAGGTGCTGATCAAAGATAAATTTCACACTCGCACTTCGCATTTTCTAATTACACCATCTGTGTCAGACTCTTTCGTGGCAGTTCTGCCCAATCTGTCAAATGCTGCATGCCTATGGGAATGCAGAGGAGCTGAGAAAATCGCCTCCATTTCCCCCACCAGCCGATCCATCACCCCAATCGGAGCTGGGTGGATATATTAGTCTAATTGGTACTGGAATGAAGGTTCCAGACTGCATATGAGATGAGGTGTTTGGGGGATGCAAGACATGAGATTTACAATTTGAATCATATTACAAGGCTTGCCCCAGCTTGTTTCATAGCAAGCTGAGAGCAAGCCATGCATGCAATATCAGCTTGTGGAGGTGGAAAAAAAAGGAAGAAAGAAATGAGGAATATTTAAAAACAAATAATGAATGAGGTGTCTCCTTTCATTACTTTTGGCTTCTTCCAGACATACTAAATGTAAATGATTACCAATAAGTTCACATGAAATTAATTTATCCTTGTATTAGAATGTAAGGAAAATAAAGTATTATATGCCCTGAACTACCAGAGATGGCTAGATGTATTCTAATCAAGTCCTGATCTATTAAATCCAGCAGCTCTATCAAAATAAGGATGGTCCTTTTACACTAAAAGTGTATTACTTCTTATCCATGAGACATGAGATTAAGTCACAGAAGGTGAAAAGTTGCAGCTTTTCTAGGAAGGCTGACATTTAAAATTATCTACTTTATGGCTCAACTTTTTTCTGAGAAATTAATCTCAACTTTGAACCTGTGTAAAATATTGCAGACTGCTATGCCTGGGTGCAATCAAATCTGGTGTAGTAACTCTGATTCCCTATGCAATCACATTTGAAAGTGAAAATGAGCTGCACTTCTGGGTGCATGAATAGTGGTGTGCTTATTTACTCTGGGGTCTGCAAACCCCCCAAAAAAGCAAGTGTAAAAAATGCTGTGACAAAAGAAAATCTGGTAGTGCAGTAATGCAGGCTACATGCAGAAATTCTGAACCACAGCTAGGATATATGTTCTTTTGTGACGTCTTAGTACATTTGTACACACACTATTGATTAAAAACTTCACACTTCTTTTTTGTCTAGACAAAACACGCACCATGGAGACATGCTCAAGTTCATCTCACACATCTGTGATGAAGTCTGGGTTTGAACTCAGGTTCCCATCCTTTTTTTGGGTGTTGCCTTCAGCATAAAATGGGTCCAACTAGGGGTTATTTAATGCTCTTATATTTAAGAGGAGAGGGAGCAAAAAATTATACACCAATTAAAGACCTCTATTTTCAGATAAGAATTTCCATAGGACACGAGAAGCAAGATGTAAGCACATTATCAAGCACATTTTTTTGTGCTCCTACCTTTGGTTTATTTAGTACAGCGCCAAAGGCGTCACTGATGCAAGAATGTTGTTGGTCTGCAGCCTCCGCAAAGCAACGCTACCGGAGTGCGATACTTTTAACACCCTTTTCTGCATTCAGAGTGGGCTGAGGAAAGAGCTGTTCAAATATTCATAAAGGACAGAAGACAAATATTTGGCAACTCCCAACATTTCAGTGCTAAATCATTTAGTAAACACAGGCTAACAGCATTAACACAAGATCAGACAAAACTGCCCAGCACCACTCAGGGCTAGGTCAGCTGAAAGTAACCTTAATGCTGTAAATCAAGATTTTACTGCCACGTATTTGACTGAACTTGTGTCTTTACTTGAACTTTTGAATTTTTCCCTTTCAAAGAAATGTATAAGACAGCCTCAAGGTGGAATATGCCAGAATGACTCCACTTCAGAGGCACAATCAATTAACAGCAATTATCTCAGATATATTTGAGCTTTTTATAGACAAAGACCTTTGTCTGGGTGGGTGCTGTGTAACATAATGTGTCTGTACAGGCTACTTCTCTTTCCCCTGTGCATTTTAATTACACTAGCAATTTTTTTCCCCCCAAATAGCTATGAACAGAATTTCAATTACACTTATTCATGAGTGTGCAATGCTCATCCCTGCTTCTGTGAGCCTTGCATACAGGCTTTGAAGAGGAGACTAGGAGCCACTGAGAGGCAGGCTGGTGTCTGTGCTGGGGATGGCACAGGTACCTGCTGACATTCTTGAATTAGAGAAGGGTCCGCAGCCCCCACAGACACAATTTGCAAGGGGTTAACAGCCAGTAAAGGCCGCATCATGATGTGTTATACACCTCTAGGTGTCTTCCATGCGGATCTCTGTGAGGCTGGCTTTAGGCTGCAGAGCAGAGTGGTCTTCACTGGGTGCCCACCATGGGACCTCATGCATGAGCACTGGTGGGAGGATGACCAATGGGCTGAGGAGCAGCCATTCTCTGCCACGTCAACAAGCTTCTTGTTCCTATTATGAGAAAAGAAAAATAATAGCAAAAAAATCTCTGTGGGTACCCAAAAGCATCATGGTCAGAATTCAACCTCTGTTGCCCTGCATTACACTATCCCTATTCCTCCATGCATTTTCCAGAGCTCTCTGCACAACCCTAGAATAACAGACTTGTTTTGTCCCCCAGGGACAAAAAGACCTTCTGGATCATTGGGTCCAACATTTCACTGAACACCACCAAGTCAAATAAACCATAGCACTAAGTGCCACATCCAGTTATTTCTTGAACACCTCCAGGGGTGGTGACTCCATCACTTAACTGGGCAGCCTGTTCCAACGCTTAACAACCCTTTCAGTAAGGAAGCTCCTCCTGGTGTTCAAACTGAACCTTCCCTGGCACAGCTTGAGGCCACTTCTTCTTGCCTTGTTGCTGGTTACCTTGGAGAAGGGACCAATCCCCAGCCGCTCTCAGGCAGCTATACAGAGCAATAGGGTCCTCCTTGAGCCTCCTTTTCTCCAGGCGAAACAACCTCAGCTCCCTCAGCCACTCTTCATAAGACTTAGTCTTCAAACCCTTCGCCAGCTCCAATGCCCTTCTCTGGACATGCCACAGTACCTCAATGTCCTTTTTGTAGTGAGGAGCCCAGAACCAGACACAGCACTTGAGGCACAGCCAAGTACAGAGGGACAATCACTGCCCTGGTCCTGTTGGCCACACTATTGGTGATGCAGGCCAGGATGCCACTGGCCTTCTTGGCCACCTGGGCAAGCACCGGCTCAGGTTCACCCATTGTTGACCAGCAGCCCCAGGTCCTTTTCTCTGGGCCACTTTCTAGCAGCTCTGCCCCAAGCCTGTAGTGCTGCCTGGGGTTATTGTGACTCAAGTGCAGGACTTGGCCTCGGTGAACCTTATACTGTTGTCCTCAGGCCATCAATCCAGCCTCTCCAGATCCCTCTGCAGAGCCTTCTTACCCTCCAGTAGGTCAACAGTCCCGACCAACTTAGTGTCACCAGCAAACTCAATGAGGGTGCATTCAATCCCCTCATCCAGATCATCAACAAAGATGTTAAACAAACTGGCCCCAATACTGAGCCTTGGGAAACACCACTGTGACTGGCTGCCAACAGAATGTAACACCACTTAAGGTGGTGACCTTCTGGGTCTGGCCATCCAGCCAGTTTTTAACACAGAATGCACCTGTCCAAGCCTTGGGATGTCACCTTCTCCTAATATCAACCCAGGGTTGACCCTATGTCACATGCTGTCACCCATCCCTGGCATGGAGCTCACAGATCTGTGGTCAGGTGTTGGGGTCACTAAGCAAGCAGGTGATGAGCTGGAGAACCCCAAAATAACAAACACCTGCTGGTGGAAAAACTCAGGCATTTGAAAAATACCTTTCTTATCTCCGTAAAGGAAAAGTCTCTCCCACCATTCCTTGAGGATGAAATGTAACCTTACACAGCTCCCAGACTCTGTTTAAAGAAAACTACCTCTCCCAACAGCCTGTGCAGCTGCTTACCTGACCTGATTCCCCCTCTCCGCCCCTCCCCTCTGCTCATGGGCTCCCTTCCCTGATCCCGCCTCTGTACCACCCCTGTGCTCTCAGATTACTGGCTGTAGAACCCTATATAAATTCGATCTTGACCACCTTGCATCTCTTTGCATCTGGTCCATTCTGTGGGTGAAATAAGCCTGGCCATGGAACTTGCCATGTGGGAGCCCTCCCTGACTCTCTATCTCTGGTAATACTGAGCTGTCTGGCTAGGGTGTGAGGCTGTGTGTTACCAGCACCTAACAGCAGCACGGGGCAGAAGGAGAAGCCTTCTAGCAGCCAGACTGCACCTGAATTGTGTCCCTCCTGAGATGATTTGGGGAACACAGCAGCTATCTTCTTATTGCCCTTAAACATCCCATAACTCTATAGCCAGGTAGAAAAGGTATGGCCTGAGCTCATTCTGCAGCCTTTCCTCTCTGCAGGGTCTTGCTCAAGTCTTGCTTCTTGCCCTGTCACCAAGTTCCAGAAAATATGTGGGGGTTTCTTCCCTTTGAGCTAGGCATTGCTATCTTGGGTTACACTTGGACAATGATTCAAAAATTATTGATGACTGGCAGGCAGGCAAAGTCAGTGCAGTCATGAAACGATGAGGACAAAGCACCTACAGAAAGAGAAAATCCGATAAAAAACCCTCTTGCTGGAGAACTGCATGACAGTATTGACAAGGTGAGAGTATATCAGAGAAACTGGTAAGAATATAACCATCATAAACAGCACCAGTTAAACACCGCAGGGTGAAGCTGCGCCAGTGCACATAAGTAAGGAGCAACTGTTTGTGAAGTGGGAGAAACTGAAACTGCCTTTTGTATGAAAGGTATCTGTGCAGCCAAGGACATATTGACATGCCTGGAAAATCCCTTTTTTTTCTGCAAGAAAGCCCAGGCACAAACTGTCTGCAGTAGGAACGCCAATGAACCTTCAGGCAAGTCTTTCAAAACTAAACAAACACAAAAGAAGAGATTTGCTTGGCTGCTCTTTTTTTTTTTTTTTTTTTCCTTTTTTTCTGTTGCAAAGCCTGTACCTGTTTTCTTTTTTTTAAAACAAAATATGGAGGAAAGGCCCTGGTGTGCTCAGAGTGCTGATACCCCATCACTGACATCCTTCCCCGAAGTCATGTTATGGTGGTATGTGGGAGATATCCTGATTTCCTGAAAATACATGATGTTCTTCTCTAGATAATGGAAAGCAGATTTATTCCTTCTGTGAACTTGGAACAATCTGCTCAGACAAGTGACAGAAAAAGCCACTTCTACTCTTTTCTCTTGCTACACAGGCTGGAGGCTCAATCGTTCACACTTTTTCTAAAGGATCACTAGCAATCCTTATCCCTTCCAACTGCCTGAGCCCAGGGGAGTCCATGGTTTTGCACAGGTGTTATTAAGGACCATCTCTGGATACAATGGGCAACAAGGCAACTGAGCTTAAGAGGACTTTGTTGTCGGTGATGATGACAGGTAAGAGAGAACAAGGACTTGCAATTAGAGAAATCACTTTATATTTGTAAACCAAACACACTTGATATGAAAATCACTGGCACGAGAGACTTGGCTCTGTTCTGTGCAGCTCTTGCAGGCTCCTTTCAAAGCACGGCTATGCTTTCAGCAGAGACAGACAGGTTTTTAGAGCTCATACAGCTTCAGCCAGTAAGTGTATGCATCTTTGTGGCTGAATAAATAAATATCCACTAAAGGAACCTGGTTCAGAAGAGTAAAATAATTAAGAAACATGGAAAACATTACTGCCCATATTCAATTAACAGCTGAAGTATTGTTAGAAAGATGGATCAATCTGGAATGATCTGACTAAAAGCAAAAGTTTAGATAACTTGTCTGATAATGGCATGAGCATATCCCATAAATGCCCAGCAATTCTATATCATTAAGCCTTCAAGGACAAGCCTGATTGATGGCAATGTACCTGCAGGAAACAGCTCAGATGGAAAAACTCCAATGTGTGCCAGCAAAGTAATTACCTGGGATGGTGACTATGCTGTGAGGTCAGATAGGAACAGGACAGATAATGCAGTGCTCTGAGCTCCGAGCTCTGCCCTGGTTCCCACTGCTGAGAGGCAGCTCCATGCGCCAGCTACCGAGGCACAGGGGATTCTCTGCTCGCTCCTCTTCTTTGCTTATTCTACTGAGCCTTCAAGGTCGCTGTGCCTGTCTCGTTTCAGTATATCTGCACTACCTTACGTGGCAAGGGAGTGCTGTGCCCATCTTCATGCTTTGTGTAGCACAATATGAACTGTTCCAAATACAAGCAAATATCAGATGCACCAGAAATTTGAAACTCAAGGGGTGCCATCTCCCCCTTGTAGAAGCATGTGAGTTGTTTAACAGTTAACATTCCCAGGAATGAATCTATCCTCATTTTTTTTTAAATCTGTCTCCTGTTACCATTCAGCAGAAGGACTAAAAATAAGTATGTCACAATCATGTAACCCAATCCAAGTAATCAAGCACTCCTATTTCAGTAATGCTCTTTATATATAAATATTTCAAGAATAAAGATTATTTGTGAGCTCTCAAGTGCTGAAAAGTAATATTTACACTTACAAAAGTAATACTTGGGACAAGAATTCATCAAGGGAATCATCCTTGTCAGCTTCCTAACCAATGGAGGCTGTAGTTTCTTTGCCCTCATGAGAAGAATGCAGCTTATGGGAAGTGGGGTAAGGTACAGACTTAGACCTTAAGACCAAGAAAATTTAGATTAAGTTAGTCTGAGTTTCAAGGCATAAGAAGGTCTTTTCCTATCATGTGCCTTTTACATGCAGAATTTAAAATTCAAGAAAAGGCCCTGATTTTTATCTAAACCATTTAAATTGTTTTTAATTTGATTACCTCTTGGTCTTTTCCAACATGATATTTACATTTAAATTGTTGACAAAAGTCCTCTTCTGCTGGTTTTGCTGGAAGTGGGATCTGTCCCAAGGAAGGCATCAATACACTTGTACTTTATGGGCTACCTACCTGTCCTTTAAACAAACTGTGATGGAAAGCAAAAGCTAACGACATTCAAGTTGTTGATTTTGTGTCTTGGACTCATATCTAAAAGAATTATCACACAGATTGAACAAGCAAATTAAGAACCAGTAGTTTTAATTGTTATTATTTACAGCATATGGAGTATATTAATGTGAATTATTTGCTTCAGAAGATTATTTTTCAGGGAGAATCAGTCATATATTTCTTAGCTATGTTCTTAGCGATGGCAAAAATAAAATTAGCAAAACAATTCTGAGCTTGCTTAAGCAAGTTCAGACAACTGTGACAATTCTGTCCTGAGCCATTTGATATTCTATAACATTTACAGATAGCAAGTGACAACCAGGGGCTGCCACACAAGGCTGACAAGAAAAGGTAAGGGTCCATCTAAGGGTCCTTGCTGGTCCATGCAGTTCCTACATGTGGTGCCTTGACCAGAAGTCTGGAATTTCAGAAATCATGTAATGAAGAGAAAGAGGGAGAGTTACCTTTTGCTTTCTAGGACTGACTTTCAAACACAGAGAGACAACATTGAAAGAGCCAGATGTCATGTGAAGAATTAATTGTGAATGTGAAAGAGATGGTGAGTGGGGCATAGTATTTTGCATCAGATTTACAAAACTCAAGATCAATTCAATGCTCCAAGACAATTCAGCAAATACAGCATGCAGTAAAGAAATATAGATTAACTTCTGCCTCCTTTAAAAGTCACAGCAAAATTCCCACTGGGTTTATGGGGCAGGATTGACTGAACTTGGTATCCATCACATTCACAGATACCTCATGGAAGACTCTTCATACAATACTGAGTTGATTTCTGCTCTGCTGTAGCTGCTGCCTGCTTCAGGAAAGGTCCAGTCATTGTCTGAATGAACATACAAAGTTTAGCCCACAACAGGCATGGTGCTTTCCACTGAAGTTTATCAGGTTATCTGGAGTGTTAATAGCAGTATCTATTAGTCACACTAGGAGAAGTAAGCAATTGAAATACAGAGTGTTTTTGCAAGTGAATTTTAAGAGAAAAAATGTTGCAGAACATTTTAACGTGTTTGTTTCAATGTTTTCATCTGTCAGCGTTTGTCATCGTACTTCTTCGCCTTTCATTTTCAGTGGCAAAATAGAGTGGGTAAAAAAAAGGCAAAAAGTACTGCTCTGAAAGGTACACAATAAAAATGAGTTTATGGTGGTTTGTTTTTCCTTTTTGCACCATCTGTATTTCCCAGATTCCCCTTGATTAGCTTGCCATTTGTTAAAGAAATTATGCTACTCTTATTTATTGTTTCATCAAGGGTAAAAAGAAAATCATTCCAACTCCAGAAGCCATAAATTATTAGTGTACAGAAAAAGACTGAAGTTCAGTGTAGACTTCTGTACAGGATTTTTAAGTTTTTTTGCACTTAAAAGCATGACAACTGTTCAGAAAATCTGAAAACGTGGAAAGGTGATGTTATCTTTTTTCCACAACTGAAGGGAAACTATACAGCTATATTTGATAGCCTTCTGGTAAGACTTTTGATGCTGACATTTGGTTGTTCATTCCAATGAGTTTACATATTCCATGCTAAAGATCCTTAATCCTTCAAGCCAACGATTCAAGATAATATTAAATTCAAAGTATTAAGTTTCTCATAATGGAAAAGAACATCCAAGGAATTATTTCAGCTGTAGTATTTGAAGGAGAGGAGCCATCTCTTTAATGCCTTGACAACGATAAAATGGGGACAAACCATGGAACAGTTCACCTGAGCCGTTACTTACATGCATAAAGGTTTTTGGGATGGGCCTCTAGAATGTGACTGGATTTCACTGCACTAAAATCATCAGAAATCATAAAATCATAAAATATTCCAGTAGTGATGTCAAGACAATGACTGTTACACCGAAAGATTTTTCCATGTTATTCTCATTATTTTTCCTTGTGACAGAGTTTATTGAGGCTATTTATTGTTAACACATGGTTTGTGAGTTATTAATATTGTGCATATGCATGTATATGATTCCTGTGTTATTGCCCAACATAAGTAAGATTTCAGTGGAAAGACAGACTTGGAATTTTAAATACTGAATTCCAGATGTCTTCTCAGTAGACCTTTTCTTCACAAAGATGCATTATGCATTTACAGTTTACTACCTGGAGAGAAAAGAATTAATATAGGGGTTGCACATGTCCAGTTTCTATGTCAAGCTCAACTGAGGAAATCAGTTCATACCACAGCTGGTCCAAAATCTATCACACTTTTACATTTTTGGCAGGATGTCTCCTTAGGCACTGTAAATGGTGTATGTGTGCTATATAATTATATTGTCCATGGATTTATGCACCTGTGTTGCATATTTCATTACATTTTCTTGGCCTGCTTATTAGGACTACATTTTACATTCCTAATAATACGATTCAAATTCTACCAAATATGAAACACTGACTTTCAAGCAGAGCTAAATGAAGCTTAAGTAATTTAACATGAACCAATGAAAGACAAAGGAATTACTTCATTCATAGGCAAGGTCACGAGGTTCCTCTTGCTGCCCTTCCACCCACATTTTCTTTCCTTCTGTTTGTAGAAAAATTTGAACCAGAGAGATCTAATTTTAATCCATTTATTTCCTGACAATACAACAGAAAGCTCATTCCTCTTTTTGGAAATAAAGTGTTAATGGGACGTTTGCAGGAAATCACAATGAGCTTGGAATCTTTTGAGGAATCAAATCAGAGTTCATACAACAAATATCACGCGTATTTTGTTGTTTCTAAACATCAATTGGCCGTATAAAAAGTGTAATAGAAAAATTAAAAATTTGTGATTACAATGACACAGAGCGTGTGCCAACAACTCTGTGGATGGCTTTTTATCTCATTCCCTTAGTGAAAACAGTTAACTAGGCACTGGTGAGATATTCTGTAACTGCGCAACAAAAAGCTGGCACAACTGCCAAGTGTGGCATGCCAGATGTGTGAATACATTCTGGAGAGCAGTATCAGCAGCTCCAACAGAAAGCCATAGCCATTAATCTAGAGACCTCTGGGAGTTCAGGATCGTGCTGTAAAACCTAGACCCTGCCAAGACTGCATCAGATAAAGCCATCAATGCATTGTAAAAAAGACACAAAACCTATTTCATGGGCTGCACTGATCAAGCAATTACAATCATTGACTACATTAAGCAAAGAAACAGCGGGGTGCCCTATAAAATTGACTGCCAACTTGAATAATCAATAGACTCCATGTAGAGTAAATTAAATAACTGAAAAACTATTTGGAAAAGCTGAAGTTAAAAAGCCAATCTGTAATCCCTCATCCATGGAAAAACAATCCTGCATCCAAAAGATTCTTTTGCTTGCTTTCATTGTTGTCACTGGGAAATACAGCAACAGCAAACGAAGAAATTCTTTAACTCTCTCATTCACCAGTTAATAATTGTTCATTTAACCCAGGCATTCATAATCAATGTATGCATTAGTATCATACCTCCCAACCTGCCAGGCTTCAAACACGGTCCTAAATTGCAGGGCTAATACTCAGAACAAGGGAACCCAGAGAAATTGTATGTACTCCAGGAGGCTTAAAATGATACAGTTTCCCTATTACAAGGCATACTCAATTTGGGCTGACTTTTCTGATTATTGCCAATGTAAACCATTTATAGCAATTGCCATAATTTTGCAATTGATAGTAGAATAGGTTGGAAATGTTATAACAGAGGGGTTTTTTTTTCCAACGGAAGATGCTGATTCATCAGAAACAAAGGTCATGGAAACAGAATGCATTGACTTAACAGCTTTTTTGGTGCAGGAGGGCAGTTGACAGAGAGCTTCCCCTTCCTCCTCACTGCAGACGTGCAGGTGTAAATAATGTTCTCCCCCACCATAGCTGCCCAACGAGTCAGTGGCTGGAGCTTGTGCTGGCCTTACAGCACTCCTCCAGGAGAGAAATCTGAGCCCAAGTGCTGAGCAAGGACCACCACCCTGGATTTTCTTCCTTCTGGACATCAGATGCTTTTCTGAGAAATATTGACAGCTTTTGGGTTTTGAATGTAAAGAAATCGAACAGATTCTGTTTTGCTTTGTTTTTCCAAAATTGTTCAAAATTTGCAGGAGTTTTGCCTAAATGGCTGTACAGGAGCAGCCTGCAGTGGTGCTGCAGAGCTGTTCCTGTAGATCTGCAGCCCCCCTGAAAATTGCTGGAGCTGGGTAGGATCTGTCTTTTACTGCCTGCATTGCACTGTCAATGGAGCTAATCCAGGCAGCGCTTGGACAAGGACCACTGACTGCAGGATCATGGGTGTTTCTTTGGAGGCTGGTACTTCCCCTGTAGCACTGGGACAGCCAGGATGTGCAAAAGCACACCCAAGTTACCGTGCCCTAAGAGGTACCATTCACTTTGTTAGGTCTTCCAGGGCACACATGCCTGTTCTTTGCCTGCAGGAAGAGGAGCCAGCTCTTGGCACCTGAAGACTACCAGTATCTAAGAGTGCTCCCTACTTTGTGCCTCATTACTAAGTGGAACACCAGCCTGAGCAAAAGCAGAGTGTCAGATTTTAACTGCTGTCCAAACTGGCCCAAGGACAATTTCACATGTCCACAGGTTTGACTGTATTACCTGAATGTGGTTCAACACTTGGCAACAAACATATTGCAGACAGGACATGCCTCAAAAGAACAGTTCAACAGTATTAGACTGCTCCATATGTCACGAAGGAAAGACCCCTGTAAAGCCTCAGTTAATGGCAAATATTCTGATTTTATATTTAAGAGAAAAGGAGTACTTTTTAATTATTGCAGCAAAACCAAATAATGTCCCTTTAAAAAAATTGTGCCTTTTCATGCCTATGTGAATTTTCTCAGTTTTCATTCCCTTGTTTTGAAAGAAAAGTCCCTTTTTACAGTGAAAATATATTCTTTCTTGGAAAAAAAAAAAAGCCTTCTGTTTTTATTCTACAAAACTAGGAAATATCAAAGGCAAAACTGCAACATATTTTGGTTTTCAGAGAATCTGAAGAAATGTGATTTAGCAGTTTTTCCAGTGGTGCAAATATTTTTTACTCACCTCACACTAACATGTTTTTTTGTATGTGGATAAATTAACACGTAAGCAAGGGTGTTAGGCTCTGTACCTATGGTAATAGAATGAGCTGGATTCTTCGCTGACAAATGTTTTCTTATTTTTTTAACTGAAACATAATGTAGAATTTCGGATTCTTTCAGTCTGGTCTGCAGATTAAAGGAAAACATGAAAAATTTAAATTAACTCTTCACTGCACACAGTTTTTTTCCCTGGGTTAAAAAAGTACTTCTAGATTTTATTCACTACATAATCAGAATAAATCTTGGAGCTGTCATCATTACTGAAAAATAGGTTTATAAATTAAGGCATCTGGGAAATCTATAGGGCATTAATTTATTATCTGTGAGAGTTTTGTACAAGCATTTTTCTTTCTTGGTACACAATAAATAAGTTGGCAATAAACAGATTGGGATAACATTATGTTCTTTTTCACCTGCTTAAAAGAACTGGGGACAAACCCTCTGAATATGTGCATTATAAGTGAACTCACAGTAACTACACATCAAACAAAATGAAATATGATGAACTGAAAGTGATTATCTGTCACAATAACATTTTCCAACTTGTCTGCTGATTAGATGGTAATGCTGCCCATAAAAGCGAGGGAGGGGGGAAGCACTGCAGAGGACCTGATAAAACATCCTACTGAAACCTATTGTATTTACTACTTATTAGATTCTGAACTCAAATAGATCTTGATTGTTGAGAGCTTGGGTATTTAAAAGCCTTAAGATCATCAATTACATTACTCATAATTTCCACATCTGCCTGTTCCTCAGCAATTCAGAAGGAGAGAGAGATAGCTGTTATAAGAGTCTTTCTGCAACTTGATTACTATGAGTCTGTTACAATGTGCACTTGAAATGCCTTTAAGGATTTGAACTGAACTGTAATTTGCAGCTTTATGGAGCTCCTACGTGGATCACTTTTTGGTGATAGTGAAAATCAAATGAGTGGAGATGGTCCAAATTACCTGGAAGAAAAGCAGGTTCTTATCCACTCAAAGGAATCCCTACAAGCCTGCCAAAAGCACAATAAATGAACTCTTCTTTCCTGTGTTGTCTGGAAAGTGAATATGTATTTCAAATTAAACAGAAACCCTGATTAGCATGGTTATTATGAAGCTAAACAGCAAGAAGACTATGTTTGCAGAAGCCATTTACAGGCTACAGGGAATGTTACTTCCCTATTGTGTCACTCTTCTTAAAATGAATACTTTTTTAACGAAACCTTTGCTTTTTTCAAAGCACTGACATCCTGATACTACTTCCCATTAAAGTCAATGGAGAACTGCCCATTATCTGTTATGGGAGTTGGATCACACTAATGGAGTGTACTTTTCTCATTCACAAGCATCCAAATCCATGCTGAGGGAAGACAGTACAAGGTGTTCTTATACTGAGATCAACCTGACTCTAGGAACAGAAATTTGCTCTCTGGTAACTGAACCAGCTGCTCCTTCATGTGCTGTAGAAAGAGGCAGGCATATGCAAAATGGATCAATCAAATAAAGCATGGAAATAGTGTGGAGGCACTTTTAGAGATTGCACAGAAATAAACACACAAAAACATTTCCAGGAATTATTCTTGCAAAGGACAAGTGTAGAATATGCAGCTTCCTTAGTTGCCAGAGTTACAACATAATTTGCTTCTCACAGAGAGAAAAATGTTCTCACTGCTGCTTCACAGAAGGTCTCTTTAGGGAAGTCCACAAAACTCTAGTTAATATAACTTTTTTGGAATTTACTTTAATTGTTTATAGAAGCTAGTTGTTACTAACTCTTAAGGTGACCTTCCAGAAAGAGAGGAGCCTTGTTTTAAAGTTTCTCTCCCTGTAACTGTCCTTCGTTAAAAAGACTTCTGAGGATTTACATGCAAAAGGCCAAATGTTGGTGTTAAGGCTCCAAACATCCAGAGGTGGACAACTTGGAATCAGAAATGGATTTCCCAAGGAAGAAAGGATGAAAGAAGGCTAAGGAGAAGGAAGGGCAAAGGAAAGCATGGGCATAATAGAGGAAGCTATAAAGTCACAAAGACAAAGTATAAAGATGATGGAAGGGGCCATAGCAGGAGAAAGATGGCAAGGAAAAGCACACATTGCTAAAGTAATAGAAGATTTGGCCAGGAAGAATAGCAGTTCATAAGAAACATTTTCACCATCCTTTGATAAATTTAAGCAGGAATGTTGGGGCAAAAAGAATGGTAACTATCAGACTCTATTTTGAATTACTGTTCAAAAATCTACTTTGCAAGACCCTGCAAACAAGTATGCCGATGACATGAGGACTTAGGACTGCCTCATCCAAGGCACCTGCAGGAATATGTAATAGGGAAATGTCAGTTCTGTCTAGGTAGTAGGGCAGATTCTGCTTTCACCTCATTGCACTAGACACACATATGATTTACGCTGGTGGATATGAAAGGTGAGGCAGGCTTTCCTCCAGGAGAAACGTGACAGTTCAAACAAAATGCAGCACTGCTCATCCTGCCCTACGTCAGAGATAGGCTTTGTGGTGTAACATTCTCTGAAAGACTTCCTTGCTGGCCCGCAGAACTCTTACCCCAGAATACATTTTGGTCATAATAATTTGGGGTTTAATTATATTCCCTTATAATTATACAAGAAGACTGAGCCCTCTAATTTCATATGGTACAAAAAGGCAGCATTTTGTATCTTTCAATGGCATAATTGATGTTGCTTCTTTGGGTCATCTGTGTGAGTGTGTTGTTCTACCTCCCCATTGATCTGTGTACATAAATGGATTAAATGGTTGGTATTAACACAAGTGCAACAACTCAAGTCTTCTCAGGCAAAGTGTAGCTAATGGTGAATGCTTTCTACTGGATACACCACTACTACAACACTTTTGTGGACTTCTCCGAGTGCTATTTATAAATAACTGTATTTATATTCTGCTGCTTTCTGTGCACAGCTCTTGCTACGGATTTAGATACTGACTTTCTGGGAAGCCTAAAAGCATGGAAATGTGTTTCCCTTCTAACTATAGAAATGTTGGGAAGATGGAAAATAACAGCACTGAATTGTACACTGAAGCTAAGTAATACTTTCTCATATAACTTTGAACATAAAATACCGCCACTATCAAATGCATTTACTAAGTAAATATGAAATTAGTATATTGCCAAAAATACTATAGATTAGAGATTAGGCTGTTCTATGTGTAAATGGGGCTAATGTATCAAATGGAGGATATCTTAAAATGCTGCAAAAAGAGATAATTAATATTTTTCTCTTATAGACAAAAACTGAAATAGATGTAAACAGATACTTAGAATGGGACTTATCTTTCTTCATCTCACTCACCTAAACATTAAGACACAAATTTAGTTTAATTGTCTGGGGTGTCTTTGTACTTCATAGACAAAATGGATCCACCAGAAGCTGGATCATCTTGTGCCCAAAACCCATCTCAGATGAATGAAATTATTCACCCTTCAGAGGTTCTTATTCTTTCCATCAACCACAGCAAATGCCCCGGACCACACATCTAATTTTCCAAAGCCTGCAGTAAGGTGCAGTTCTTGCTGCACAGAAGGGACTTGCATTCCTCAGTCTAGAGAAAAAAAAAACACTTTGAAATAAGCAGGATCATTCCTATATATAGCTAAGACACTGCAGTTCAGTCTACTCAACATGGGATTAAGGACCAATAATAAATATGGCCTATAATGTACAGATCCATGCAGAATGAGACATTCCAATAGCCCACGACTATTCTAAATATACCCCTTCTGAAATACTTGCGGGAGAACATTTTGAAGAATATAATTTTAAACTTTAAGGTTTGCCATCCCACTCTAAGAGAAAACACCACACTAAAATTTTCTTTTAATTTTTGGATGTCTATATTGGTGTGTTAGAACTTAGATTTTCATCTAGTGTGATTTTTGTTGTGAGTCTAAAATGTATGGTGGGTTGTTTTCCTGAACTTTTTCATGAACACATGTCTCTCAGATTCTTTATTATTTACACAAAATTTTTAACAGTTCTGTCTATTCTTGCATATTTTATGTCATTTGTTGTTATGATTCCTCAACAATGAGGACAAACCTTCTCAGTCACTCAGTTTACATATTATAAATCCTTTTGTACTGAAAAGAATATGTAGATATATACAGACCATAGGATTTCCTTTAATTAACTCTGATTGGAAAGAAAATACATCTTCTGAACAAGTATAACAAATTTATTGCAGGTCCACAAATTCCTTATCACTCTTGCAACAGCACTGCAAGAAAAGGTTTCTGAGAAAATGATTGAAAGAGGTCTCAACAATAAAATAAAATTGTGTTTACACAAGGACATGTAAAAGACTTCAAACAGATATGTGTAACTGTATGCTGAAAATACACTCCTTGAAAATGCAAAATATAACACCAGATATAAATATCCATGGCAGACAAACCTTTGCTAATGTTAGGGCAATAGGAAAATTAATTGCTGAATTAAAAATAAACAATATTTGCATAACCTAGAAGGCAATAGCCAGCAGGAAAGTGTGTGATACAGTGCACAAGGAACTGTCCAAATGAATATTAAGGAAAGGTGAAAAGCTGTTTTTTGGAGCTAGGCTGCTGGATAGATGGATATCAGCATGGACTGTTACGGATACAGTATATTTTGTCATATTTTCTATCTGCCATGTTGACCAAATAATTAATCCGTCTGATTAATCTGGTCTAAATTGTTTCAGTGATTAAGAGAGTTAGTTAGGGATCCTGGGGGTTAGTTGGCAGGATAGATTTTGGATCAATTCACATTCATGCCCAGGTAAATGCCTGAAGATGGATTAACACAATACTGATAATGGGAAGTGACACAGACATAGCCTAGAAAAAAGAAACAAATAACATAAATAAAATAAAAACCCTTTTTTTTTTTCATTCAGTCCCTTCAGCCTCCTTTTCAACTAGCTGCACAATAGAGTCATTATCACACACCATGTATGATCAAAGGGTGTTTTTTAAGCTTATCATTGTTTGAAAAACTTTGTTTGGAATCCATGGCTTATGTAAAGATATCAGTTTCTTGCCCTCCAAATCTCTTGAGTAACAGTCTGAGATATGCTGAGAAAACTCCCTTGCACCAAAGCATAGCATATGCCATGCCCAACCCCTCTGAACCTGAACCACAGCATCTAGAATTCAGGAATGTGCCATAGTTATATGTTCAAATACCATTCATCCTAAAAGGGAAGTACATTTTGGAAAGGAGAAGATGCCAAAATATCTGAATCTTTGTCAAAACCTTGGAAAAAAGTTGTTATATATCCACCTCTATGCAGAGCTCAGATTCAGACAGGATCATATTTCTGAGTAAACAACTGAGGATGCAAAGATGTCCAAGGAAATAACAAAGCATGGTGCCATCCCAGTAACTATGAAATTGCCACTGGAAGCTACTATTTCATAATTGCTCCCACCATCATAAAAAACAATATAAACAGGGGAAAGTAAGTCAATTTGCAGAAAGCCTTGAGTATTATTTTGCTGAGTAAGAGAAACAGCAGATCTGTTTCTGTTTAGGGAAGTCAGCTACATTGAATGAGCACGCACCCCTCTGTCACCAGCCTTGGGGGGCACAGTTCTAATAGGACTAAGCCACAGACCTCATAAAATCAAGTGTAAACAACTTCTTTCAGTACCATTTAAATCTTATGTCGAGATCAAGTAGCCAAATTAAGTATTCAGTGAGGTCTTGTGGTCAAAATATTAATTGAAATTTCAAGGATATTGTTTTTAAAAAAAGGAAGAGAATTAAATAGAGGACGAGACACTTATACAGCAACGTTCAAAAGCATATCAATGTAAAGCAACATTAAAGAAGAATTTTTAATTGATAGGCACATAATCTCAGTGCTCTGAAGGAAATCAGTGCACCCAGCATGAAACATATGAGTTTTACAAACATAATTTCAATTTTTTTTATTACCTATGAGCATTAGGATATACTTCCTTGACTCTATAATAATTGCTTGCAGTTAATTACAAATGAAACAGAAGTGCTGGTAATATTAGACTTGCACCCTGCATAAAGCTAGAAATTACTGCTATTACTCTTATTTGCTAAGAATATTGGGTCATAGATGCTAATTAGCAGTTCACAGCCCCCTACAGGAAAAAACTCATTATTATGAAAATCTGTCTTGGTAGCCAAAGCCACCACTCATGTCACTGTGAACATTTTTGTCAGAGCAATTATAGGTATGACAAAACTTAAGATTTACTTTTGTATTGAGAAAATTATGAAGGTTAAAAATACAACATGCTAATCTAAAAATTGCTTGCCATATCAAGAAAAGTGTTTCTGAACTATTTTATCTTAGTAAAATCTGACTGTATATTGGGCAGAATGACAGCAAATTTTTATTGAGTATGTACACAAACATAATTTTTTTCAAATGTATGTAAAATGCAAGAAAAACCTCTCCATTGCCAAGTAAAAAACCAAAGTAAAATGAGACACAAGCAGCTAATGGAAATGAATTTTGCAAGGTCATACACCTTGCAAAGAACATGTTTTATTAATCATCAGTAATTTGGGGCAATATTCCATTTTTCTGTAAGTAAGCACGTGATTCGGGGGAAAAAAAATAAAGCCTTGTTTACCCAAGTTTTCTGCAGAGTTCATTTGAAAAACAGAAGCAGAAAACATTGCTTTTGTGTGATTTATTAAACCTTTCTTTCCACAGCACACTAACCCAACTTTGAATGCTTGAGGGGAAGGTGAGTAAAAGAGCAGCTAATTGTAGTGCCAGGCTGAATTCTGCTTGTTTACTGAAAAGGAAAAATGGAAATGCCACACTGGGATGAAGCACTGGTTTAGGAGTGGTTCTAAGTCACACAAGGGTGAGGGGGCTGTCATCGCTTCTCATTTCAGCCGTGTAAAACCAGGTAGGCAGCATAAAATGCCTGGACTCCCCATGTTGTCTAAAACAGGGAGGTAAAACCAGCCCAGAGCAACCCCCCTGATGGCTACAGAGTGACCCTAAAACATGAGCACAGGTGAGAAATTAAGCTTTCCACAGCTGCACGTGGGAAAAATCCAATCAACTGTAAACAGCCTAAAAGTACAAATCCATTCGAAGTTAGATACACTCAGCTAATTATTGCCACACTGAGTACAGCGAAATGATGAAGGAAAAGTGGGAATTTGAATCACACATAAATGCTGTTTTAAGATAAAGAGGAGGACCACATGAATTGTGCTGTGTTTTAAGGAAAAATGGTTTCTCAAAATCATACTTTACCTTGTCTACGTTAGGCTGAATTTTGCTTTCAGCATCACTATCTGGATTTCCATCAGTGTAAAGGAGAACGGGACTTGCCTACTAATGCAACCACACTGCTCACCTAGTAATGAAAATGAATTTTCCTTTCATCAGAGGGGATTGCATTAGTTAAAATTAAATCGAACAATACATTATTTGAAGACCTCTAACAGCACCTAGAAAGAGAAAAAAAATTCCTGTCTTAGAACTGAGAAATTAAGTCCTCTGTGTGGAGAATTTACTATCCATATATGTTGGCTCCTTGCTAACCCTGTGAAACTCTGGTATGAAACCTGGAACTATAAATAAAAGCAACAAAATTCCATCTTGCCCAAATATTGCAGGCCTTGTTTCAAAAATGGGAGATCTGTGTGAGCAAACAGAGACGGGGTTTGATGTGTTAGGAATGCATAAAACAGTATACAAGGACTGCATTATAAGGAGTTAAAAATATTTTTTCAGAGATTGAAGGAAATGTAAGTACCCTATGGCAGGTCTCTTGCCCTGGCCACCCAAAGCTGTGATGCTACACACATTACCCTGTTCTACCAGTGTACTTTGGCTACAACCTTCTGGACACACATTTGATGCTATCACTTAGGTAATGAACATGACAGTGAATCAACAAGATGAATCAAGAGGCACAGTTTAGCAGGTTTCTGGGAAACAATGGAACTCTAGAGACTTGAGGAGTTTTTACATTGCTGCATCATAGAGGACCAGTCCTGTAATCCTCCCTTATGCAATCAGCCTTCATTTGGTTGAGGGGGAAATTGGCAAAAATAGGTTCTAAATTATTACTAGCAGTGGGGCTTTTCTCTTGACAGCCAAGGTGAAATGTCACTCTAACCCAGGCAATGCAAAACCAAGCTATAGGTATAACGAGCAATCAAAACACTGAGTGCATGATGGTGTGTGGATCACAGTGTTCCAAAATGAGAAGGCAGTGGAAATCCTGTGTATATTCAGTGATCTTTTGCAAAGCCGAGCTTTTTTGGGAATCATTTGGGCAGATTCAAGGTTGGGGCTGGTTGCTGACACTCTGTGGAGAGTTTGGGGGAGACCATCCGTGGCCCACCCCTGCTACCCATGTAGACACAAGACCGTGTGCTGAGAAGCACAGCTCTGCACATGCCCTTGTCTTGCTCCAGGGAAGGAGTGTGAGTGTAACTCCTCACTGTGTTTACTCCTTACTGTGTTCTTCACATCCAGATAATACCCCGGGATGGCCAGCTGAAGTGGGTGATCTTGAGAAAGTGTCTATTGTTTCCTACAAGCTACCAGTGTCACAGCTTGATTCCAGAAACATGAACATTTATGTTTCTGTATTAAAATGGGAAAAATTACACTACTTAATATTGTATCTTAACAAAGTATAAATTAACAGTATATGATATGACACCGTGGCACAGGTAGAAACTAAATATTGTCCAAAAATCTATAACAAAATCCATCCTGAGATGAATTGTTATTACTACAATAACAATCAAATCAGAATTGCTTTCAGACCTCTGGGCTAGGCCTCCTGTATATTATTCAAAGCATCTCTCTGCTGAATCCTTGAAGACATTCAGCTAAGAATCAGTACTGTTCATTGTAAAGCAGAGCTATTAACATGTTTCTTGCTTTCACCTGTAGATCTCTTTATAAAGATACGTACATGTCATTATCACCTTTTTATAAATCCCATAGCTAAAATCAAATTACATTAGTATGCATGAGAAGGTTTCTCGCCTAGTGCATGCAATATGGTTCTAATACATTGGAGACTGGAGCTCTGCTGATTTACCTCCCCCAAATTTCTTACAGATTTATCAATATTAGAGTTCTTAACCCAAGTTAATTGATTTTCTTGTAATTCATGCTAGGCAAAATATCTGTGAAGACTAGTGTAGGTACTTCACAAGTGCTTGTTGCCCCATGAATTCATGTTGAATGTCTATGTAATTATCTCAGAGCTTCCCTCTTTTCTCAGATACACAGCACAGGTCACAGTAGAGGCTGTATGGAATTTCAGAGCTGAAGAATTTTGAAGGTCCTATGGAGAGAAGAAAATAAGGAGTTTGTCTTCATTTCTTCTGTGTATTTGTAATCATGACTATGACAGATACATATGAAAGCCTTGAAAATTTTCCGAGGCCAAAACACATCCTTAACAAATCAAAGGAATGGTGGTTTTTTGCCAGTTTTAAAGGAGTTTAATGTTAAAAATCCATGCCTTCTCTACCCTAGAAGACAGCATGTTAGCTGCAGAACTAGTCAGATAGTTACCTCCCAGGAGAATGAAGAAATCTGAGCAACTCAGAAACCAGATGTTTTTTGCTATATTCTCTAGATTCTTTACTTTTCTTAACACTCATTTAACTCCAGTAACAAATGAGCACTGAAGAGAAATGATATCTTTGTTAAAGATTCAATACCCCTTGAGACCTCCAAATAAGCATCTGAAATTCCCTGAGAAAGTTCTTCCACAAACAAAAGGTTAATTACATTTTAGTGGGTATCTCTGGGTGAAGGCTATTTTCCTGCCATGCACTGACAGTAAGAGTAAATGGAAGGTTTTCAGAATTTCAGGGCTTTGATTGATGCATTCATTAATTCACCTTTTCAAACTGAGGAAGAATCAAGTTTTAAATATTTTATTAATCATTTGCATTTTTCCTGATGTCGTTTTTCTATTGTTACTTTGTCTGATTGACTGGTACCTGACGGCTTGAGATGCCAAAGTCCTTTTTTGTCCTGGTTACAATTGAGGTTTGAGAGTTCACACAGTTGGGATGAACTTCTTCCTGCTTGTAAATTTTGAACTGTTTGTCCATTTTCAACCAAATTGGGTGGAGCTGTGTTTCAAACAAGCAGTTTTACAACAGCTTCCAGAAAATTAGGTGGCCAGGTAGGAAAGAGACACCCTAATTATCACCCACTGCAGGAGGGGCTGCAGGATGAGCTCTTCCTTTTTCACAGAGCCAATTCACACAAAGTTCACACAGAAAACACAGACAAGGACTTGCCAAAAGAAACACCTGATTAGACAACAGAGACAAGTCTGAGGGATGCACAGCTGTAGGAAACCAAGCTCTGCTAGCTCTGACACACATCAACCTGTTTTGGGAAAGAAATTCCCACATTACGTGGGTAATGACATAGCAGTTTATATGCTCATCATTGACACAGCTCAGGCTTATTTAAAAGCTACTTCTCACATAACAGTCATGTAGTTCCCACCTTAGACTCCCCACCCAGAAACTCTGGCAAGGATAAAAGAATATCAGCTGGTGTTTGCACAGAGTGCGAATTCCCACATGGTAACCCATGCCTGTGGGTGAAGATTCCACTTAGACCTGGAATAATGCCAGCCAAGTACCATCACCTCGGCCACAGCTGGGGGTTTAGTTTGCAGTCAGGGTCTCACATGGGCTCTCCCTGTAGCCTGATGACAGCCTCCAGGTTAACATATCATTATGGTGACCTGGAAGTTCCCCTTCCAATCTCACCTGATGCATGCTCTAACATTAGGTACAAAGCAGACAGAAAGAATTCATTGGCTCCCCAGGAAAGTCCCAGCTTTGATGCAACCATGGAAAAATTTACTCCTGCTGCCTGTGTCTATAGAGAGGACCATGTCTGCCTCATTCAACCACTGAAAAGCAGTAAAAACGCAGATCCTCACTTTCCAAACATTTCCTTTTTTTTCTCCCAGAAATTGCCTTGACATCCAGATGGATGAAGAATGCTTGTGTGCAGGTAGCTGCAGGAAAGGCACCCAGAAGGAGAGATCACTGCCCAGGGATGGTGCAGGTGATGAGTTTGAGCAAAGGAACAGAAGGGGTGATGATAATCAGGAATATTGGAGAAACATCAATACCTACAGGAGTAAGAGCCCTGATGTTCTGGGAATGGTATGAACTTACAGCAGGACAATCTCCACCCTCGCTCATCTTCATTTAAATGCAAAAGATATTATTTAGGTAATAGTCACGTCAACTTCCTGTTTTGCACGAATTAATTGACTCTTTTAATTGGGTGGCCTAGGAATGCTTGGCATTTGACTGGAACATCTTCAAGGCTAGCTGCAGAAATTCTCAACTGGGGACATTCTGGAGGGGACTCCCCTCAGACCACTCAGCATACATTTTCTCCCATTTTCTGAGCAAGTGGCTTGGAGGAGGTCCTGTCCTTCTGCCGGCCCCTGAATATCTTGCTAAGTATCAGGAGTAGGAGATGTCAGTAAAAACCACCTATTTTCCAGACCACAGGCTCTGATTGAGAGAAATGCTTCAGTGTGTGTTTTCAGTAAAACAGAGAAAGCCAATGTACAGTGATATCCTGCCCTGCATGGCAGGAGTGAAGTCCAGCTGTGGTGGATCTCTGTGAGGGAAGAGATATGTTTCCTAAATGTAATTTCTTTTTCTTGACTAAAAGCTGAGAATTGAGGGGAGGAGGAGAGGGGAAAGGGGAAGAGGAGCTACAGGCTCTCCCTTTGAAGATGTTAATAAGATCATGTTTTGATGCTGACTTTTGAAATAAGAGGATTCCTTTTTTAATTCTAAAAATGTGCCATAAAAATGCCAGCACTATTTATTGTATAGCATTAACAAAGACTTTACATCTCCTATTTCACAACTGAAAATATTATCTATTATCCACCACTCTCTCAATGCTGTTATGCTGAAATTGAAATCTATGACTGTCTTCTACCAGCTTAAGCCCACATGCTTCACTTTCTTAAGGATCATGGAAAAACAGAAAGGCACTAGTGTAAAATACTTTATCAGATGCTGACCTGCTGGCAGGAAGTCAGAACCATCTTGTGGGAAAATGAATAATTCCTAGCTCTCAGTCTCATTTTTCCTGATGCTGTCCTACCTCCATGCTCTTGCTACACTTTTATTTCATGCAGGATTTGCAGAGGATATCAGGCGTCCATTGCATTTTTTCCCTTATGTTTTTACAGATAGATGTATACACATACATACATAAACCCTCAAATCTAATAATTAGTTCTCCTTATGGCAGCTTGAGCACTTGTTCCAACTCAGTCTGCTGAAATCATTAAAAAAGTCTCTCTGCCAAGTGAAGCCATGTTTAGTGAAAAACTTCCTAATATATCTAAAACAAAACATACACAGAAAGTACTTAAGCCTGAGTGAAGTCTCCAAACACTAAAAGAGAAGAATCATCCAGAAGAAAACAAGTCCTGGATTCTATTTTGTCACAATATATTGTTTTTCTCCTTGGTGCATGAAAGTCTCATCAGAGACTCAAATCACATTTATAGGTTTCCCACAACTGTAGAAGCAAGTGAGCAGCACTAAAGCAGACTCTGTCTAGCTCAGGACAGCAATTACATTGCTATTCCTCTACAACTGTAGAGGAATAGGAGCTTAGTGTAAAGTCATTATCAGACACATATTACAAATTCAATGTGTTGCACATAAAATATGTATGATTTCTTCTTACTGTATATCATGTATCAAAATATAATGTGTTTCTGAGGCACAAATGAATTTAAAATGAAATATTTTATTGAAAAAACACACACTTTTCCTGATATAGGTAAGTGGAATTTAAAATTGAAAATGTTTCACAACCATCCATTAAAGCACACTTTGAAACATTCTTAGAATCCAGATTTCCTGCCAGGGAAATGAAGTAGAGTTAAATATCGCAAGCAGGAAGCTTGCCTGATAGACACTATCTACTAGTAGAATTTTTTATGACATGAAAAGATGATACTTTGCAAGGTAAACACTCACAGCCTCAAGTCTCAAAGAGAGCAGATAGTCTGTAAAAACCTTCAAGTTTGTTGGGGTTTTTCTAATGGAAGTACAATTCTTTAAGAGAGAGAATTTTTGGAAGTCAAAAGGACACTGACTTGGAAAAGTTTGACCAGTATTTTGTGATTGTGAGGGTTTTTGTGTTTGTTTTTATTAAAATTAAACTTTTTGGAGGGCTGATGTTTTTGTTTTGCTTCTCACTCTGGCAGAGTCTGGGAGTGGGGAGAGCAGTCATTCACGCCGTGTGCAGGGTTAGTGGATGCCCATCTCATGCTCCACTTTCGGGGCAGAAATCATACTGGAAGCTGGGCTGCAGGGAGCTGACAGAGCCATGAGTGAGCACAGGTAATGCCTCAGCTGCTGTATTTTATCCTAAGGGCTACTGGCACTCATTCTAAACAGATACAAGTGCTGCAAAGGGAGATCTGCGCCTCTTGTAAAGTCAGAATCCAAAATCTAAGCCAGAGAAGTTGCCCTAGGAAAATCCTTATCCCAAAAGCAAGTGCAAATATGGTCTGAAAGGTATTTCTTATGAGCAGGCTCTACCATCCATCTCTGCAGTGAAAAGAAAAGAATCAGAAAATAGTCAGAGACAAGTAGAAACAGGAATAATTGAAGTGGCCACAAGTGAATGGCAGAAACCAGTAACAGAAAAGTCCATTTTCTCATATCTCCCTTCTAGTCGCTGAATCACAGAGTTGGAAGGGACCCACAAGGATCATCCCTGCTTCTCACAGGATTACCTAAAACTAAAACATATGAATGACAGCATCATCTGTTGCTCTTTGAACTCAGAAAACAGGTTGAACCATGCCTTATATCAGATATTTCTACCAAGTTCTTCCAAAAGTGAAATGTTTACCATAGCAATCCCACAGCTCTGTTTTCCCAGTCCACAGTGCAGGTGTATTTCTGGGGTTACCTGTGAGTCTGAGTCCCCCCTCAGTGCTGTCTTACATGGGTAAGCACACAGCCACTTGCCTGCCCCTTCTTGGAGTGAAGTCCTTGATGATGGAGCCATAACTCAAGCACATTTGTCCTCTATCAGTTTGGGAAAGCCTTTGAGTATCATATTCTGTGAAATACATCAGTCGACTTACCAGGACTTGTGTGTGTCTGTCTAAGGAAGAGTGCTGCCTAAGTGCAGAGAAAGTTAATTATGTACAGAATAATTAATAGCAATTTACTTAGTGCATCTATATACTTACTTGCAAAAATAGAAATTGCATTTGAAGTGCTCCCATTGGTTTGAGAGTGCCAGCTTTAACCAGTGTTTTTCCTTTCCTGGGCTGTCAGTCCAGGGAAGATTTTGCAGACGGGAATTTCCTCAGATGAAAAAACATGGCTACTGAGCAGTATTTGCCTACATTGACTTGTAGGTGAAGATTTATGAGTCAATTGTGTTTTAATAATAAACACATAAGTTTACATTGCTTGACAGAAGTCAGACAGGCTCTGCATTGCAGGGAGCCTAGCAGTGTTCCCTCAGCCAAATGCTGAGCAAAAGTCTTCCCTGGTAAAAGTAGGAAAACCCACATTTGCCTTGCCACCTCCAGTTCAAAAGTTAACAATTCATGTTTCTGAACACTTTGTAACCAACACTCCAAAACGTATTCAGGAAATCTCAGATTGCCGTTGTTCAGGGCCTTTGCAGGATATATCCAACCGCTTATATACTAAGTATATACTTATACACTCAGAAAGAACCTGAGTTATAGCATGGATGTGAGGCCAGGCAAGAGTACAGCTCCCACAAGGGGCAAGAATCCTATCATTTTGTCATGAAGACTGGGACATGTAGCTGAAAAAAGCCAAGATAAAAAGGTGAGTAAACTTTTTCCATGAGAAGGGACTTGCCTCGTGCTGGAAATACATTCTAAGGGAGAATTGAATGTACACCCATTTACAGTGTTGGCTGCTTGATTTTCTCTGCAGATCCACCTTAAAATGCAATTTTTTTTTTATTCCCTTAAAGCTGCACATCCCAGCTGGCATGTCCCAGTCCTATAAACGTCTCAATATAATACACCATCATTGTCTGATGTATGGGCTTCCATTTGGTGCACCATGTCCAAAGAATATTTCTTCATGCTTGAATGACTCATGTATGAGGAGATTAATCTCTCTGGGGGAGAAATTGGTGTCTCTCCTATGGAAGCAAGTTGCTGTGTGCGCATTAGCTGCTGATCTCACTTGTGTTCTTAATATTCAGGGTACAGCTTCTATCTGCCATAAAAACCCTTTTGTCTTTCAACAACTTGATGTCCTTTTCCAGCTATGCTTGTGAAACAAAAGGGAAAATTTAAAATTAACCATTAAAATAGTACAGTGGAATAACATGCTATTCATTTTTAACTTGTAATTCTGTTTGCCATTCATTCTAGGTGCCAGGTAGTCTTAGTCACGCTTTTCTTTAGCCTGTAGCTCTTCACAAAAGGATGCAAAAAGCTGGCTTTATTAAGTGAAGAGGGCATTCCTTTTGATTTAGACCAGCTCCACAGATTCTCAAAGAGACAAGGTTTAAGCCTATACCATTTTGATTGCTGGCAAGAAAATATTTAACAGGCAGCTTCTGTCTTTGAGAGGAATGAAAGCACAGCATGCACGTATCACTCGATGTACATTATCACTTTCTTGTTGGCTAAGAACTAAACTTTATGTTCCAAATGTTTTCATCAATATGAAAACTTCTTGTGAGCTTTCTTATTCCTTGTTTTTTTCAAACTCCACTTTTGCATCCGGTGAGCAACAGTAGAAAGCAATAAATACATTAGCACTATAAGTAAATTTGCAGATTCATTAATTCATGCTGTAAACTGCAATTTGAAAGATCAAGCAAAGTGTCTCCCCAAAAAGGAGACCTTATCCAAGCAATTACATTTATAGTCAGAGGCTTAGTTTTATTCAGTTCTGTCTTTTATTGAAGCATATCAAAAACCTGAGGCTGTCGCAGCCAGTGCCAGTAAGCAATCTAGAGCTATTAATTAGTACACCCATGTTTTTGCCACAACAAACATTTTAATTTGTCCTCTAAACAGTGTTCATGATATCAGCCCTTTACTCCTGTTTTATTTTTGTCTGTGTGATATACATTACACATGAGAGAGTCCTACGTCCATATGTCCACAAACTGCAGTGGACATATGGCAGCATGCAGAAAAGCGGTGTTTTACATTTTGCATACTATTATCATGGAGGCATTACAGCATCCCTTTATGTCATGTTGCTATTTAGTCAAGTTTGTGTCATGTATCTGAACCTTCTCAGCTGGCTTGATTTATTCTAATTGTAGGCATCGGGTTAGTCTATTTGTAACAAGCAGTGTGCGGAAATTGCCCCAGTAATGACTCCTGCAACAAATGTAATTTATTTAGTTGATCACAAAGAAATGTTGGCTATACTTGAAGAAGAGAACCATAAAATGTTTTCTTTTTAGACATTTATGAATGCTATTTGTCCTTAGTTCTCTATCTAATGAAAATATATATATTTATATGACCAAAAGTTTGCCAAAGACAATGGAATAAAACAGCCCACAGGAAGGATTTATCTTTTATTTTGAATTCAAGAAAGCAGGGTAATCTCATGAAAAATCTATTGAAAAAATGCTGTCCGTTAAAAAAGGTTGGTTTGAAGTGTCCAGCCTTTGCAATACAAACTGCAGGCATTTCGTATAAACAAGGTGTATTGTAAGAGGGGATATATGAAGGTGCCCACTTTCAGGCATTACAGATAAAAAAAAGGCTCATGGAGAATGAGTTCTTCCCAGCCAGCTCAAAAAGACAGCATTGTTTGGAATAACACTAATAGACGCTGACAGGCCAAGCTCAGAAGAGATACTTGTATGAGCATGGGACTTATTGGGTGTATATGCACAGAACCTCCTGTCCAGCCCCCATGGTCTCACTCTCAACATTTTACACACTTTTTTTTTCACATTCTTTTTCTCAAAATATTCTAAGAAAAAGTGATAAAGAAGTAAATCAGGAGAAGAGATTATAACTCCACTGGACGTATCTTCTAATGAGATAAACTCTTAAGAGCCTGCCTCAGACCAGCTGCCTAAAGGGATGGTCCACCCACTCCAGTCCACTGGATGGTCTCTCTTTCATGCACTTTGCAAGGTCTACTCCATTTTAAGGAATCTGCTGGAGGTGTCTGTGTCTCTCCAACACCTATGAAAAGATTTTAAGTAGGAGACAGATTAAGCAGCCACATGCCTAACACTGCCATTTTACTTGGCTGATAATAGGCAAGAGTAACTACATTCTTAGGTTGAAGAGTCCTCCAGACAAAATATACTGCAGAATAAAATGGAGCCTCTCATTTGCTGTAAAGCTTTACATGAGTCCTTTTATCTAATGTTTTAAGGACCATAGGCCATACTGCCTTTCCATCCCTCTGAAATAGGTGGTTCTCTGTGGGGTGTTCTGCACTCACAGCTGATTACAGATTCCACGTTGCTGCACAATGTACTGGCTGCCAGCATTTGCCAGAGCCAGCACCAGCTGATAGTGCTCAGGGTTCATTGTACCATGAGCTGGTTCTCCCACTCTCTGCCTGACATCATCTGTGCAGTACAAAACTGAGCATGGTGAGAGAAAGGCAACAGATCCTTTGGGCACAAATAAACAAAGCTAGGTATAAAGTCTGCTCCTGTCAGTCTAAACCAGCTTCTTCTGACATCATGGCAGAGATCTAACAGATGCTGGCAAGAGTGGACCCTTCTCTTGGTATTTGAATGATTACTGTCAGATGCAAAAAGACATCTGCAGTCTCATAAATAATAGTAAAGCAATATATGGGCTCAAACAGTACCAATAATTTCTCTGTAAAGACTTACGTATACACACCCAGTTGGGGGACGAAAAGCAGAAGGTTAAAACTCTTCTTCAGTTGTCCTGAGCAAAGCTAAGTCATGCTGCTATTTCTGGTGCTGGGAGAAGTCGGAGTAGCGTCACCACACACCTCCTTTCCAAGGTGGCACAGGGGAGAAAGGTCTGAGAGCCTTAATAGTGCTAAAGCCCTGAGCAGACAGACAGACTGACGACAGCTGTGTGCCTCCCACATTGCGGCTACCTACTTGTAGAAGGTATAACCAATCTGCTTTCCCCAGGCTAAGCAATAAAGGTTCTGAATATAAAGGTTAAGTAATAAATACAAAGCAGAGGGAAACTATTCCCTCAATTCTTGAATAAAACATTCCAAGAAAGTGCAGTGCTAATGGATTTGAGGAAATAAGCACAAAGTAGCACTGTAGCACCATGAGTCCTCAAGTGCACAGAATATCATGCACATTGACTGGTTTAAATTTTATGCAGCTTCACCCCACATATTTCAGATGAGAGCAGTAATGTACCCTTCAGTTCTGCATTTCCTTGTAGCAGCAGGTACAAGGGGCTGCTCTTTTCCCTGCGTTCATTAAGCACCTTCCAAGCAGATGACAAGGACAGTTGCCAGCCAAACTAAGTGTGGATTAAAACTGCTTTTCATGTGCCCAGCTACAATAGTAACTTGCCAACAAGTATTCCTTTTCTTTCTCTCTCCAAACTGGTAGTGTAGGCAAAAATGTGAGTGCTAAATTAATTTTCAATTTAAGTATAAAATTCCTTCCAGGATGCATTTCTTGGTAGGGATGGAGAGTGCAGCTTCCCCAGTTTCATTTAGTTCCACAGCGACTATACTGGCCCAAAGGTTGTTCTTTACTTCTCCCAAGCTCGAAGACTATGGTATGGGAGAAAAAAAGTGTGACAACGAGAAGGTAGAGGGATAAGTGACCAGGAACAAACACAAGGGCTTGTCAACTTAGAGAACCAATTCAATATCTCCAGTCCTCAACAGACTGATCTCAGGATGTCCCTTATTCCTGGTGGACTGGACTTTATCTTGTTGGAATGTGAACTTACAGACCCATTGAATTTGAGAAGCACAGAGCTCCACCTGTGCTATCCAAATGATATGCAGCACCCCCAGTGAGGTCATAGGTCTGACATGACAACACACCTAACTAAGGATCTGCCCCAGAGTACTTGTTTGGTTTCTCTAGTCAATCCACATGCCTTAGTTAAGAGAGATTTGATGTTTGTTTATTTTTTAAAACCCATCATTATTTTAGCTGCCTGCTTCTAAATTGTGAGGAATACCACAGTGCAAAACAACCACAACAGCAAAAAGGACTCTAAGGCTAAGGACAAAATGGGAAGGTCTGCCTAAATCTGTCATGTCTGTCTCAACTGTGACATAAATCTGATGTCCCTACTTTTAAAAAATAACTAAAAAATGGAAAATCCTTCCTGTAGCAGACTGAGCACAGCATATATGCCAGAAGGATCCTTAATGCTTTGGGAGTATGGGACAAAACAGGCTGTTTTATCTTCTGTCACATCATAAAAGAGAATTTGTGCACAGTTGTAAGAACAGAACATACAAATATGAAGAGCAGCAAACACCACACTCTCCAGTCCAAGTTTATTCCTCTTTTTCCAAAGCCCATAGCTCCTACTTCAAGATCTAAAAGACTTGAATCAGGAGCCTGGTTTTGCTGCAGGATTACCTGTACAGATGAGGAGGGAAGCAGAGGAGAGAGGCAGACGAAGGAGACTCTGGGGAAGTAGGGTTAGGGTTGCTCATAACCAGTCATTCCTCATTGGCAGGCGTTTACTTGACTCTTTATGAACTCCAGCTTGGACCAGTGAAAGTTTTCCTTACCTAGGTCTATACCTGTAGCCCACACCTCTTTTAATCAAAATTATTAAAATGACTGAAGCTTCCAGTTTTCATGTCCTGCTCTACCCCCCACAAATCAGCAGAACACTCCTTGTCTTGGTCTCCTATGGGAGTTCCAGTTTCTGTAGTTTTGTATGTCATCTTCTCACCTCATCTTCTGCTGTCTTCTCTTGTATCTCTACCCATCCTTATCAGTGAAATTCTCTTTGCTGCTGCTACCCTCAGCTCATGGATGGGCACTGATGGGACGTATGGACAAACCCACAGCACACAGCAGGTGAGAGCAGATTGCCAACAGGCCCCCACAACCTGGTTCTCATCCCCATCCTGATCCCCAGGAAATGTTCAACACCCTGAAGGCCAAACGCCTCCAGCATGGAAGGCAGGGCAATGCTTTCCCAGGCTCTGCAGAGAGTGCAGGGGAGAGGCAGTGCTGCAGTGTAAGCAGAGGGCAGCGACCTCACAGCTGCAAACTGTAACCTTTTAGAAAGTGTTTAATGCAGTCTTTATGGCAGCCATTATTTTTACAATGTTTTCACTTTGAGAAGGAAAACAGAGTAAATGTTTACAACAGCTTAACTAAATAAGTTCAACAGGTGAGGTGTGGCCCTCACCTGGGCCAGTACAGCCCACCCAGCAGCTCACAACCCTCAACGTCTGAAAATCAAAGGGATGGTTGAAAATGGACTTTCACTCAGAAAGGAAAAAGTTTCTTTCCCTGCTTCAGTTTTTGTTTGTTTCTTTAAGTAACAGACTGTTTCAGAAAAATAAACACACAGAAGGGCTCAGGGCAAAGATACATTTTGTATACAGCTTTAATGAAAACATGTTTTTCTTGTTAACACCTTGTTATATCCTAAAATCACAATACAGAAAAAACTGTGAATAAGGCTGTGTGCATAGACATCTCAGATTTTTTAATGAAATTCAGAAACCAGCATAGCTTTCCCCACATGCTCGCTGCTCCTGCAGCATCGGCAGCTCTGGGTGTGCATGACCCTGGCTGAGGGCTACCTGTGCGCTCTCCCTGCACACACCGGGCTGCAAGGACTGCTCAAGCACAGGTCTGCAGGGCTAAACTTCTCCCGGGCAGGAATGAGATACAACTGTCAAAGCCACAGGCCCAGAGTATTATTTTTCATTAGAGCTCACTCATGCAGTCTAACAGACAGTCTGCTTTCACATAAGCCAAAAGAAATTGTCCATGGACTGGCCAAAATATTAGAGGAATTACTCTGCACAGCCTCTCTGAGTTTGGGGTGGATTTTTGCTTCACCGCATTATGATTAATACCTTGCCAAACACACACTATCAGAAGCTTTTATCTGAGCAGCTTCATAAGGCCCTTCAGTACTCAACATAGTGTGTTCCACCCAGGAGATAATATTTCTGTTTCAAAAGACTTTAGCAGCTTCTTTCCAAAAAAATTTCATAATTTAATTCCCTGCTGAAACATGTCAGCTGAAACCGCTGGGTTGCAGAAGTTAGATGGGATTCAGAAGACAACAGCTGCCACACAGAGCTGGAGAGAATATGCCTTTAAAAAAAAAAGAAAAAAATGTAATACTTTTCTCTGATAATGACCCCAAAGTGACTCTGTTCCCTGGTAATGATCCAGAGCCCCATGTTTCTGCGATCTGCTGGGCCACCATGAAAGAGCAGCACATTGCTGTAATGAGTGATGGCAGTCAGAGAAAAGATCTTGGGACAATGCTGATGCTGGAAAGTGGGCACTGGTTGTTCTGCAGGTAATGAAATCTTACTTGTAACAAGGAGATAAGAAAAGATGGTACTGGAAATTGCTAGTGTTTGAACTCTGAAACTCAGTGGGAGGGAAAAGAGATACAGTTTTTGTGAAATACCTTGTTCTCAGGAGATTCAGAGAAAAATCCATGCTTTGGGGCACCTGAACGCTCACTCAGATCAACTCCTAAGGAAAAAGCTTGAATTCCCTCATATATTTAGTGGCAAGAGGGGGCCTTAAAGCAGGATTTAGACCCACTTTATACCACATTATTAATATCAAGAAATCATAAAAGACCTTTATTGTTATTGCAAATCGGACTTTGAATCCCAACCGAGTACAAAAACTGACTCTGCACTAGAATATCAAACCCAGACTTTGGTAAAGTTCAGAAATGAATCTCCCTTTAAAACTATTACTGAGTTTAGAAAATAGATCAGTCATCTGATACGTGAGCTGCAATTTCCATTAGCTTTGGGGAAATTCTCCTATTGATCTGGACTCCTAGCACAACTGAACTTCTGCATAATAATTACTGCCTTTGGAACATCACTACTTTATTATTTGTAAGGACAAAAGAAAACTACTGCAGATTTTATGGAATAAAGTTTTTTGTTTCTCAAAAGGATACAGGCCTATCAAAACTGAGAGAGAGAATAGCCTCCAGTGCAGATGGGTATGTATGAGATACCCACTCATGCCTGCTACTACCTCAGTGCAGCTACAGTAGCATTATTTTTAGCAGAGCAGGTGTAGAAAAGGGTGGTTTTGAAGAAAAGAAAACAAAAAAAAAAACAACAACAAAAAATGAATTATTTATGCAAGTTAAATCAAAATATGCCCCATATAAATGTTTAATCAGGTTTTCACCAACTTCTCTCCATATGCTCTTCCTTGCTCAACAGCAGATTTCTAATGGAATCACTAAATATAGTTTAATAGCTTTGTATTATGCAATTCAACTTCTGCTTACAGAGATTTTCATTCAAAGCAGCTTCAGTAAAATAAACACTGAAGTCTCTCAGAGTTAATATGTAAAGAAAAGTAGTAAAAACTATTGAAGTATTTCCCTTCTGCAGCCTATTTGTCACAGACAAGCGTTACAGGAGGTGAAGTCATGTGATATAGACAAGTACAATCAATGCACATTGGGGCAGATGAAAGTCTTTGTCACATTTCAGAAATACAAGTTGTATTTATCAGACAGCTTGATGGGACAGCCAAAAGAGAAGGCATTGGCTCTTACTTCAGGACTCTAGAAGATACCAAAAGCTTCCACTGCTTTTTTTCATTTTTGAAAAGCATTTAATTGAAATCAGGGACAGTTTGGGACTCAGTAACCCTGGCTTGCTCAGTTACCAGCTTTTCCCCTACAGGGCCATCTTTTTAGGAGTGCCTAAGGACTAAAAGCCAGTATCCTGGGTGGGCTGCCAATCACCACCAGCAATAGCAACTCCTCAAGCAAACCAAAATACCTACAGAGCTCTTCTTCCTTTTCCAGCACACCAAAAGACTGATACAAGTGCTCACTCCCCCTTTCCCAAACTTAGCAATTCAATACCCTCAGCTTTCCCTCAGCACCAGCCACTCTGTTTCTTGTCTTCCTTTTTATACAAAGCAGCTGGTCCCTGCAGATTAACAGAGCCCAGCTGGTCTCCAGCCGCTTAACCCCTTCTGAGCTGGTTGCACAACCCCACAAAGGAAAACAGCATCGTCAGCTTTCCAGGGCTCTCCCAGGGCTTGCAATAGGAGCATCCCTACTAGCAAAGACAGTATAGGTGTTAATCTGGGGAGAAAAGCTTGCCATGGTCTGAAAAGACTTTTATATAGTGTAGCAAGCCTAACTCTTTATAGAGCTTAGAGACAAGGATGTGGGAGAATTAAGTAGACTTGAAAAGAATAATGCTATACACAAGTGTATTAAGGAATTATGGATAATATTTATAAGTTGTTGAGTTTGGTGTGGAATGATCTCTGCCCTATAACTACCTTAATTATTTTGTAAAATACTCTACTGGTATGCTGTCGCTTTTTAAGCATGTTGTGTAGTGGTTAAAAAGCATTTAGACAGAGCTCATATTCACAAGGGTTTATTCTTAGGGCTTGCAAAATCCTCAGAAACAAGAGGTCAATATTATATAGGTATTTGTGATGGCTGAAGTATTTATTACCTGCTGGAGAAAATCACAAAAATTAAACATGAGTAGTTCTGTTGAAAATGTCTATGCATGAATTTAGCTGTATTTGCAGTAAGAATTTCTTTAAAAATTTTACACAGACTATTTTTTTCACCAATCTAAACTTCTGAATAATCATTTGAAATTAGGAGTAAAGGTGTTTGAATGAAATGTATTTGAGGAGAGGCCTTCCCTCTTTCAAAATAAAGTGCTTTTTGATATCTTTTAGTGCAGAGCAACTACCAATACCTTGCAAAGATGAAAAAGGAGTTTAAAGAATTAAGACCTATGAACTTAAGAATTTACTATAATTAGAGATCCTGTAACCTATTGTCTCCCATTTCTTCAGGTTGGTTTTAACTAATGAAGTTATTTCTCCATCACTGTAGCCAGCTTCTGGTCCCACCAAAGAATTTCCTCTTTGGAAGACTGTTGTACCCTTTCCTGTCAATTCTGGTGTGAGACTGCAATCTGCTCAATATGAGTTACATGGTCTTCCAAATGAACCATCTAAAGGACACTCAGGATTCATGTCGAGCACAGCAAGTCGAGCTGTTCTCCAGTTCCCCAAATAGGCACCCAGACAAGTCTGGATGCCACCACTCATCTTTCCAGACATTATGTAGTTCAACTTCTTCTTTGATGGAAACACTTCTCGCTGCATCTGCGTCTCCCTTCTCCAGCTGTGGGAGGAACTCAGGCCGTCCAACAGAAAGAAGCGACTGCTTGCATCTTAGCCCAGCCATTAAGACTTTCTGAAAACATGAAGGTGTAGAGCAATAACCCACCATTTACCCCACCTCGAATGCATCCAGTGCCCTTTCTCATCTTTGGCATTTTGCATTTTAGCAGCTCCTTTTTGTGGGACCCCATCAGGTTGTCTTGTACCCTCTGGACCAGAAGGCCTCTTCTAAGCTTATATGAGCCAATATTTTTTCCACATGAGAGTAATGAAATTCATTGCTTCATGATGTGTTTCTGACCCTGGAAAGCCCCAAAGTTAAAAGAGATGGAGACAACTGTTAGTCTAGCAGAAACTGCCAGGTTTGCAAAGACTTTGCAAGGGACCCAGAATATCAACAGAATTAAACGGCCCTAGGGGAAGAGCAGACCTTACCTCAAGTCAGACCAAAAGCAGAGAAAAAGGGGAAACAGCAAGAGAGAAAAGTGAGAATAGCTAAAAAGTCTAAATCTGAGCCAAGAAGATCAGCTGGGGAGCTGCTTGTTTGTGCAAGGGTGATAGCCGAGGTGGTCTAGGGATGGACTACAGCAAGTGTGAGGCAGAGGAGTATGGATCTGATCAGGTTGGGAAGGAAAGGGTTGAATACAGACATGTATAAAGTGAGAAGGTAATACAGAGAATAAACTTTAGAAGCTAAGACAAACATTCTTAGAAATGGAGTATTATTTTCATTTTGAGTCCACTCCTTCAAGTGCTGCTTGTAACTAACAGATATATGATGTTACCCCAAGTGTAGCGACTGTGTTCTTTGCATAAAAGAGACAGGGTTTTTTGGTGGGGAGAGGGGAGAAATTGAGCACGAAGAACTTCAAAAATCCCAGTCTGATTGCTCTGCTTCTGTTTCTGAGTAGAAAACCAAAATGATGCAGAGCCAGCACAGTCTCCATCGATGCTCTGAGAAACAACTGCTGCAAAGGAGGAGATGATGTGTTTTAGTGGCTGAGAGACCCTGCCACTTGCTGGAAAGCCTAAAATGCAACTGCCCACCACTTCCTACACCCTCTAATCAATCACCTCCTAGTCTCCGGTCATTTTTCATCCCATAATATTCAGATCAAAGCATTCCTACCATACCATCCCTTTCCAGAGTGTAACGTAAAAAGGTTAATAGTTGAAGGTCACCAGCCTCCATCTCTCAGCACCTTGCCCGTGCCCTGCCCCGTGCAGTGCAGCTGGTGTGGGGCTGGGGCGCAGCCTCCCCCTTGCCCGGCGAGCAGATGCGCCGGGCCCGCTGCCACCGTCGGGGTGCACCTGTTGGCCTGCCACCATCTGCTCGCCAAAATGGGAACGAGCCACACCCAGCGCCGGCTGCCCGGCTGGGGACAGCCTAATCTCCTCCTCACAGGCTTCAAACCGGCAGCCACAGCGTGGGCCACACAAAGGTCGCCTGCATAAAGGCGCCAACCGGCTCGACTCAGCCTTGGGGGGCACCTAATCTCCGGCCATGGCGGGGGGCTGCCGCCTGTGCTGACAAGAAAGGGCTCTCTAAATTAATCCGCAGAGCTATTACCTGACAAGAAAGTGTCCTGTAAACTGCCCTTTTTTTTTAAAGAAAGAAAGGTATTAACTTAACATGTATACTAATATTAAGTAAATTAAGCCGCAGTGGTATTTTTGAAGATTATTTAGTGATGTGTAAGCATTGCAAAGGCGCCGCCAGTGCTGGTCCTTACAAATGGGGATGACTTGTGAGCTGCATAGATTGCAGCTTGCTTTGGAAACTGGAGACTCTGTTCAGCACACGCCACAGCCAGTTCCTATAAAGAATTACCTGACCTGCTGGTGTGAGTCCCAGCAGCCGGTGTCAGCACTTCCCAAAAAACACAGTCTATCTGGAACCTGTCACCAAAGTGCTTAAAGATGCCTTTATTATCAAATTTATAAGAAAACAAGAAATACATGAAACATGGACAGGATTTATGCAAAAAATAAAGGTTATTTCAGAAACTTCGCATTCCAATCTCTAAGCCGCAATGAAATACTGCAGAAACTGGGTCATATAATTGCATGACCTATTCAGGCTCTGTTTCAGTGCTCATTTTTGACGTATTTTCCAGCATTCCATTTAACAGTGAGGCAATAAAAGGGGTGAAAAGACAACCTGCCAACCCTGACCCTTGTCCTGAGCCCTTCTTGCAGAGCACCCTTATTTCCATTAGGCTGCAGTAGCAGCAGAATCAAACCTTGCCTTTTTTTTGAAGCATGTCTGAGCTTTTTCTGCATATTTTTCCCCATTAAATGTAGAAAGTTGGCACCTTACTCTCTCCTAGAGAACCCCCTGGTCCCACAGTATTCTGGGACTTCATTCTATAACAGCTCCAAGTCTCTGACACTCCATGTTCATGCTGTGCTGGACAGGATCGCTGATCCACATCTGAACAGGTGATGCTGGAAACTGAGGGCAAGGCTGTTTTCACACAATCTCCCTCCTTACAAGCAGCAAGAAAGCAAGATCCCCCTGTGCCTGCTACCCTTGAGCACAGATACTTTGTTCCATCAGCACTCTATACTGTTTGTTTGCTTCTTTGTCCACCTGTGTATTTATGCTTGAGGGCTACATGGTGAGCTCTTGGAGACAGACTCATTTTTGTTATGGGTCACTGCACTACAATGGGATTCCATTTTTTAATTTTTTTTGGCATCAGTTCCCATCAGGTACATTAATAGAAATATAGCAAAATAAAATAATAATGACAATATTCTAAGAGCTGCTCATCACCCTTAGGCCATGAAGCCAAAGAGAATTATTTTGGTACAGTATATATTTAAGGAAAATAATGGAAGTTTCATCAGTTGAAATGCTTTCATTTTGAATTGATAAAGCAGTAAAGAATAGAGTAATGATTTTACCTCTGGAGGGATTAGGACCTTTCCACCTTCAAATTCACAGCAGCTATCTGAAGGCAAACACTGAACAGAAATATATTAAATTACTGTGAGCAATACAAATTTTTTAAGAAAGTTAAATATTAAAATATATAAATAAATGACAAGTTTCCCCTTTAAAATATGCACAAGGTAATTCAGAGAAAATGTTAGAACAAGTCCATCTGCTAAATTAGTTGCAAGATACTGGTGGCTACTTTTCCATTTACTCTAATGATGAGAAATGTAAGAAGCCAGCTTCATAATTCAGGGTCTTCATTTCAAGAGGTTCCAAGAACACTTATGCTAAATGTGTCTGTCTACCTAATCAGCCAGTTTCTTCTTTCCTTTAAAGACTGAAACACAATTACAGAACCTGTAGTCCCAATCTTTTAATTTCCCTGGCCCCATACTAATATATATTTCAATGTAAGGAAAGCTGGAAGATGATAGAGTTGAATTAACACCTTTAAACTAAGCATATTGCATTCTCTTAAATCAATGGTTTCACTTGTGCCCTCAAGCAATATGTGATTTGTAAATTTGAGACATGCTACCTTTAGGCAGTAAGCAATCTCTTTAAAAACACTAAAGTAGGCAACATATGGTGGCACTGTGCAGTATGAAATTGTTCTAAAGATACAAGTTTCCAGCCTCAGTGGTACAAGCCCAATTTTAAATAAAACATACAATCATATGGTTCCTGCTTAAACATTGCAGTAAAAAAAAAGCTGGCTATATGGTCATCCTCTAACAACAGAGGGAACAGTTTACACACGTACACTTGGAAGCCCACTGTCGACAAACACGCCGTTACCCACTACCTTTCAATACTTGTAAATACTGAAATATGACAGCTTGTGTATTTGCAGAGCCTTATAAACTCATGGATTTCTCTCTTCTTATTTTTACTTTTGGTTGGATCACACAAACAAAGCCATGGGTATTTTTTGTTGTCAACTTATATGTGTGTCTCATAAAACACACATTCTGTGTTCACATTTTTCTACCGCAGAGACCAGCTGGGTCACATTAGTCATGTCAAAGCATGTCAAGGACTATAACATGTAATTCAGCCCAATGTTACGGTGAAGGTGAATCCGTTCCATTACCCATGCAGAGAGGGGATAGTGGTATTTTAGCTTGGGGATATGACTTTTTACTTAAGTCCACTCTTATTGACAAATGTACATAGAAATTCCCAAAATATAGCATAACATTTTTTTCCATTGGTCACAAGGACAGGAAAGAAATCAGAAGAGGGAAACCTGTTTTATTGTTAGTCATCAATTATCTGATCTAGCAGCTTAACAATTGATTTGAAAAGGCATAGGACTAGACTTGGAAAAGAAATTATTACTGTGCTGGTATGTACATGGCCAGAGCCCAACTTCTATTCCAATTTTTGGCATCACAAAAATTACTCAATTGCTTTGGTCTGTAATTTAACCTAGCATATACTGTACTTCACTGTTGCTGTCTGGAAAATGAAGAACTCTTCCTCAGGAATGATTTTCTGGTAAAATAGGGGTAAAGAAGTTTATATAAAGGCTTTCTACACTTCTGTCTTATCTCTGTACCATTGCACATTCTCTTTCCCACAGGCAGACTTCAAGAAAGGGAATCTGATTGTTCTGGCCACTAACAGCTCTGATAAATCATTAATTATACAGGCCTCTTGCCTTGACTGGTTTGTCTCTCAGGCTCAGTGTCCTACAGTGGTTTTTTATAGCAGTCTGTGGTTATCTACAGGCTGTATGTTGGTAAGAAAGGAGTGAAAGAGCCATTGTGAGCCTGGATTTCTTCTATATAGGAATTTTACAGATTGTATGCCTCATTATTGATGGTGTCAGATTCATCAGTTGTCCTCAGCCATAGACACTGGGAAGGAAAATAGTGCTGTGCTCCTTTGGGAAGCATGGAATTGGAATAATCAGGACCTCTTAGTGGATGCATCAGCTTATTCCTGTGGCAAACATATTCTTTACAGACAAATGACCTCTAGGCTAGTCCTTTGAAACTGGATACTTAAAGGTGTTTAGACATTTAATATTCATTGACATCAGTGAATTTAGACACATTCCTTTAAAATTCTTTCTCTTATCCTTGTGACTATGAAAAGGTTAGGGCATGGCTTGCTTTTATTTGGTCTCCATCCCCATTTGATCACCTTCTTCAGGGATTCAACAATGACAAATCACAGATAAAAACCAATGAAAAGTCACAGATGAACTACAAGTGTTTAGTTAATTCAGGGAAGTTTTTTTTTCTCCTGCTGAAAAGTTCTGAATCCTTTTGCACTGTGTGTTTTTCAGTGCCCCAAGACAGCAGAACATCACTGCACATTGGCATGCCCCTTCTGTAGCAAGAGGGGCTCCTCAGGGCACACTAGTGATGTAGCAGCCTCACCTTGTCTAGAACATTGTGCCACTTAGAATATTTAGGGCAATTACACCACTTCCGAGGTTGGTATGTGACCCGGAAATAAAGAAAATATATTGGTTTTATTTAACCTTCTTTTCCTGGGCACCATCTATGTTCAAATCACCTTGAGACATGCCTTGATGAGTACTGAAACCCCTTGTTTTCTGGATTCCAAATCAACTATGAAAAGCAAAACTGCCTTCTCTGCGAGAAGTTTATATGTGGGTCTTTCTGCTATGCATCTTCCCTGTTTTGAAAATTCCCACAAGATATGAGTTAGTGTGCTCTACAAGGGCTAATTCTATGACAAGTGTTCTTACCCAAAGTTTTTCATCTGCTGCTTCTACCTACTTTTGCATGTCAGTAGTTGTATTAATATGTTGTGTAATCATTGCATTTGTGACTTCTAACTGGATTTTTGGAAAGACAGATGGACTCCTTTTGCACAACAAGGTATAGCTGTGCTGAAGTGTAATAAGCTGGGAGCTGTTACAGGAGATATTGATCTTACTCCAGCTTTTTACTTGTTATGGCACTAATTGTCTCAGGGATGTTTACTTGATAAACAGAAGAATGAGATTACACATGTGGACTGTAGTCAAAGTAATGATGCCAGGTAAATATTTTGTCACTACTATTAATAATGGCAATTATGGAGTTCCCTTCACTTCAGCAAAAGCAAACACATGTAAGACCTTACAAAAGACACATTTGCAACTTGAAAAATTCAAGACTAAGAGCAAGTTAGATCTCATATTGCAGAGGAGCCAGGAAACAACAACATGATATGACTTTTTTTCATGATTTTTTATCAACATTGAAATGCTTCTCTTCACGGGATGCACTAAAATGCTGTATAGTTGAACAAACAGACAAATACAAGGTAATTAAAGGAGCCACATTATGATCCTTACTAAAACTGGATAGATTCTTATTGTGCTTTGACTTCTGATTTTTGTTTCCAAATAATGTCTTTTTATAGAAAGAAACACTGGTAACATAAAAATGCTCAGTGATAAAAAAGTGTCAAGTTTCAGTTTTAGTTTACAGGGCCCTTTTGGCAAGAACTGAAATCCAAAAGGAGTTTTTGCTACCTTGCAAAGCTTGGACTGTAACTCGCTTTATTTTTAAATTAATTAGATTCATTGCACACTGCCAATCTAGTATTTGGGTACATGTCTTTGGAAAAGTTCCAAAAAAGTGACACTCAGTTACCACGGTTACACCCACAAGTGTATCAAGTCTACCTGGAAATGATCAACCACAAGCTTAACTGGTCCCCTGCGCATACAAATGCTGTGACCTGTGAATACAATGCATTATAATGATGTATAAAAATTATGTTTGCTGTGAATAAAATGAGATGAAAGAATGCATACAGGATTGTAAAAATCCTGGTAATACTGTCAGACAGGGGACATTGTGACAGTCTTCCTCTTGCTCCTGCCCCGCTTCTGCTCCCACCCACTGAAACCAGGTAGAACATTTTACCTATTGGACTGTGCTACCATGACAAGTGAGATGTTTGATTAGATTCTCAAAACTTCAGAGCGGGTTGGCCTGCACTTACATTTTCACAACAGGAAGAGGTAATATTTTTGGTGTTCCTTGGCAGCAGATAAGACCTGGGTGAAACATGGCAATTTTGATTATATTTTCATCAGAATGCTGGGACTGTTGAAAGGGGAAAAATCAAACAAAACAGAGATGTTTGTAATATTGCAATAGATACATATAAAATTTGCATGTACTTTTATTCAGAAGTAGCTTTAGCAGAAATACTTTTCAGTACAAAAAATATTCCTATTCCCATACAGAACTGCCCCAAAGATCCAAGGTAAACATACCTCTGTGTGGAGAATACACTGCAAAGAGTAGGTGATATATTTGGCAAGTTTCTCTTTTTTGTCTCTGCCTAATGCAAACAAGATTCCACATGTGATCTTTTTTTCAGACCTCTCATAAATACAAAGCAGAGGAAATGTTCTCATGAACCCCTGCAAAGAGAAGCCATCAAACTTCACCTCTGAGTTGTAAAACAGTATCATATGCTTCAGGTACTATGATATAATCCCACTTGCAAATGTCCTTGTGCTGTCTGGGTTTCATAAATCAGATTGCAGAACAATAGAAATGTGATGTAGAAGGAGCCTGATAAACTGTCCTGTTCACCTCGTTTCCACTGCTGCATGTTTTAAGACTGTTTTGTCAGCCCTTGTTTCAAATGGGCCAAGTGGCGAGGCTTTCATAATATCCCTTACAATTTTATTCCATACTTTAATACATCTCATTGTCTGGGAATTTCCTCCTCTTGTACAGCTTGAAGTTTGTCTGCTTTAATTTCGGCCAATCATTTCTTGCAATATCCCCTCTGTGCTAGGCATAAATATTTAATCTTTCACTTGAGGTTTGAATCGTTTCAACAACAGTCAAAAGGAATTGAGCATTTGCATGAATAACAGAAATATCTAGAATCATTATAGCTAAAAACAACATGGATTTTGGAAAGGAGATAAAAGGTATGTTTGAGAATTTTGACCACCTTTTTATTGCCAGAAATTATAAAATTACTTTCTTGATTGCAGAGTTCATCTTGTCTGATTGTTCTGATCTTCTACAGGCCTCCCTGTTCCCAGCACCTGCTACAGGCCACCCTTGGGGATGGAATGCTTTGGAATGCTTGGAGTATTCTGTGAATTTGGGGTTCACACAGATTTCAAAGCCTGAGACTGACAATTCCCTCATTCTTAAGACAGGGAAATCTGAATTTCACAGCAATACAAAACAGATCCTAGAAGTTTTTCAGTGATCAACAGTAACCCTTATTTATTGTGTCTGGATTAATGGGGAATAAAGGAGGGAAAAGCACTTAAAAACCATTCTACCTTTCTTTAACAATTTTCTCTACTTAGAGCATTAACATTTTCTACTATTCGTAGACTTGCAAAGGTCTGCACTAACTTCAGTCAGTGCCAGCTGAAGTCAGAACCATGACATGTGCTTGCTCACTACTCTGAGCACTAGAAACTTGTGGTGTCTTTCCACACTTGAAATTCTTCCCCACTCTCCACAGTCCCTAATATTATCCTGGACATGTACCTTCATCTTTATTCATGAGAGTGCAGATGCAGCCAAATTAGTGGCAGCAAAGCACATTTTACACAGTAGAAAATACAATCTGTCTTCTTTTTGATTTTTTTTCAATAAAAAAAGTTTTATTTAAAAAAAATCAGACAGTGAGATTTAAATTCAGCACCACCCGTTGCAAGAGTCTGTTTAAAAATGCACAGCTGGCTTGATGATGAGTGACAAATCAAAAGTCAGAGTGAAACTTCCCAATCATCTGAGCCCTTGCCACCCGATTAGCAGAAGAAAAACAGGGCAGATGGAGGGAGACGCAGCAGTTCGGAGGGAACAGATGGCCACTACGAACTTGATATATGAAATTAATAACACTTTCTCAAATACAATTAGTAGCAGGAATACATTACCTGAATTTTCATAACTGTGAGCAAGCTGACATTAAATGAGGTTTTTCAGATTAACAGTCAATATAACATTGATATTTGGAGAGAAATAAAAAATTATATGGAAAGTAATAAGGACCTTTCTGCTTTTTGTGCTATAACTGATTATGAGTGCCCAGCTGTACAAAGCCTGCATGATTCTATAGTTTGAAACTCCCCAGATATGTGCTTTCATGATTAACTCATTTATTTCTTAAACCAAAGAAAGGCAACATGAGGTTTCACACAGATTCTCACTGTGTCGTGAGAATCCGTCTTATGGTGAAGGTTTCTTTGGTCCTTACAGCCAAGGGCTTACAAATATCTGGAAAAAAATTTTCAGAAGATTGGTTTTGGAAATCTAAACCAAGATGTCTTACCATGGTGTGCTTCGACACCTTCTGAAACCAGGCCCATTTAATTTGTCTTTAATTGGGCATCCAACGCAATTAGTCTGCTTTGAGAACACTGATTCCTGCTTTTATGGATAGTCTGTACAGAGGGGACGGGATTCAGAACAAGAACAAGGGAAAACATGTAATGCATTTCAAAGCCTGGCTCAAGGCTTGGGAAGAAACAGCATTATAGCACTGCATATAAGCCAGCTCAGTGCATTGCAGGGACACACGTCTGGCTGGGGGGGGTGACAAGGATCTTGCTTGGTTCCCTACAAGTCCTGGCATACCTGGGAGGATGATTAAGTAGGTGATTTTTTAATCATATGTACTGACACTTTTTCATAAACCAGAGGTGGTAGAATCAGCTGAGAGGTCATTTTCTCAGCTTAGAAGAAAGTCTTACAAAAAGAATTAATAAAAACAAATGCTGACATTCTCCTAAGTAAACAGAAGTAAAAATTATTGTTTTCAAGTTAAAACTGGCTTTTCTAGAGTGTGAGCATACATGTGCATACACATACCAAAGAAAGCCTTCTATTTTTCCTAATATGCAATTTTTTACTGTAATGCAACAGCTGTGCCCAAGAGAACCTTAAATTTGGTATTGAATCCATCTGTCATTGAATTCTTCTGTCATTCATTTTGGCTTTTCAAGATAAAAATTCAGACGTATAAAAAGGATATTATTGAAAAGTCAAGACAGGATTAGAAGTGCAGGAGATGGGATTGAAAGTGCAAGAGTTACTGTATAAACATTTTCCTGAAATTGTCTGAAATAAACAATAGCATTTTTAGTCTACAGGAATTAAATAGCTTTTTTCTGCATAGAACTCTCTTGAAAGTTCTAAGGGAACCTTTTAAGCCCTTGCTACCTGATACCTGCGATGATAAAGAAATGTACTTGAGTTTCTTCCTTTCACTGTCACACAATTATCACTTTTTTCTCCCTTTCCTCTCTGTTGTTATTTTCTTTATTGTTGCTCCCCAGCCATAGTCGACAGATGCAAATGTAATTTGTTTATGAATCACAGCACATATTTATGTGAATATACCATATGAATATGCTTGCAGTATGATTTCAGCTGGGTGAATACTGCAAAAGATGATTTGCAAACACTGCTATGAATAAAGGGCATGATACAAAGCTCATTGCAATCCATGGGATGACTCCTGTTGGCTCCTAGGAGTCTGGCTCAAGCTCCAAGCCAAGACTTTCCATTCAAAGGAATACTTGCTTGCTGATTGTCTGTTGTTCATGTTTATCCAGGCAGAGTTTTGTTTGTGCAAATACTGGGATGAAGCTTCTACTCAGGGTAACGCACATTTCTGCACAAATACATGAATTTTCTCTATGACTACATATGGTCATATGGAAGTGTTATCAACACAAGAATCTATGAGTAATCATTTTTAATAATGATTTCAATGAACTATGGAGAGTTCAGGAGTCAGAGACACATGCATTTTATCTATTTTTTCAAACAAAGATTTTTCTGTCCCAAACAGACCTGTCAGTCCAAGATTAGGAAACAGTAGTACTGTGTCTGTAGCAAACAGGTAGACCTTGGCCTCATGCTGCCTGAAAGCAATAACACGTTTGTCACTGGCTTCAACAAAGGCAGGTTCAAGACTGTTGTCAGCACTGTAACTTAACAAAAAATGCTGAAAACAGAAATGAATTTGGGCTTTAGGTTTCAGAGTTTTGAAGCATTTTCTTATTACTTTAAATTTCAGTTCTGCAAGGTATCATTTCAATGGATGTTAAACTCACAGGACCTTACAGAATTGGGTTTGGGTCACTGCCAAAGAGCATAGCTGTTATTGTTCAGTCTTGTATTCATAGACAATGTCTATTGTCTTTACCCAGATAAGCAGGTTTTGGCCAGAAGTACCATTTCTCACACCAGACACACAACAACATGATTGGCATCAGACTCTAATGAACAGTAATGAGAAAAAGTGTTCCAACAACAGAATGAAAATGCCTTTTAGAGCAAATGTTAAAGCATCTCTTTTTTGATTTCCACTGCCAACATTTAAGTTGCAGAATTTGGTAATGTTTATTTTTCAATTCTAGAAACTCTTTACAATTGCCTTCAGTCTTGTCTTTTTCACTTTCTTCCATGGCAGAAAATATCTTCAGATGATGAAACAAACTGGCACCAAACAAAATCTTTCTATGTATTTAAACTTTTGCTGTTCACTTGACTCAGTGACCCAGCAGTATTGTCCAGAATTGCATTAACCAGTTCCAGGCAGTGGAGACAAAAATTCCTTTCATTCATCAACAGATAAGGAGTTTTGACAACTATCCCTTGGGAGCTAGAGAGGAGAAAAAAAAAGCAAGAAGAGATTACAATGTAATAATGTAAAAAGCACAGTCAAAGAGCCAAAGAAAGACTGGAGGAAGCTGTAGGGCTGCCTGGGCAGACAGGGAGACTGCTATCAGAATTGAACAAGAGAAAATCCAGATCCCCCTTCCATTCCTCTACCTGTTTCTTCTCAATGTCACTATCAGTGCACACAGTGATATAAAACAGGTCCAACAAGTATTCCAGTAACTCCTCAGGACCACCAGGGCAAAACCAAAAACATTCAGGGCTTGACACTTAACCAAGGCAACATGCCAAGCTTATCACATGTGAAAAAGCCTTGTAGAGGAAAATAATCATCTTCATGTTCACAGGGTCTGGGTGTTAACTCCCCAAAGACTCTCCTGTATTTTCCACTCCTTCGACTGTTGTAAATGAGGGGTTTATTTGCATGGAAATTCAAAAATTCAAACCTCTGAACAGATTTTAGTTAACTACAAAGCATGGGAAGGAGCCAGAGATCTCTTTTGTATCTCAGTATTGACTATAAACAGGGCACTCACTGCAGAGGCTTGCAGTGCAAGATGGCCCAAAGGATGGTCAACTTTTTGCCAACCAGAAACCACTCAAGGAGCAGAGGAGGGGACAGCAGTTCCACTTTCTCACAGCCTTCAGAGTTTCATTTCTTTCCCTTTTTTGCAGCGGAAAAATAATTTTTTCAAAAACATAAAAATGGCTTGTGTCAACAAATTGTAGTGACCCCAAACCAGAAATGGGGCCCCTGCCCAGCTGACTGCCAACATTTGCTTCATGTCTTTCTTCACCTCTTACGCCTGGAGCCTCTGAGTCCAATTCCAACACATTTGGTAGAGACACCTCCCTGAATGTATTCTTTTTGGTTTGTACCTGAGAGGACGTGGAGGACTGGTTAACTGTGAACAAGGAAGACCCAAATTCAAGTTCCTGTTCTGCCAGATTCAGAGTATGAAAGATGAGACATCACCCCCCTGAGAAATCAGTAGGACTTCCCTTTGTTCTCCTCTCCCCAAATCACCCAGAGCTCTGTTGTAGCTCAGTGCTGTACCACTGGCTATTGCTCATGATGAAAGAATAAAGCTTGTTGACAAGCCTTTTGTAGGAATAAATCAGGGCACACTTTGAGTTTAGCATCTGATATTATTTGAAGGGAGCATGCATCATACATTTGCACCTGAAAATGCAGGATCCTGTGTGATGCTGAAGGCCTCAGAGTCTCAGCCCTTAATCACAAGTAACTGTTAGGCATTAATCAATGCTAATTACAAATATCATACTCATACACATGTAGCCATTCAAGAAAATATCACTAATTTTAATTGGATGCTTCCAAACATATTAAAATTGTGTCTTCTTTTCTTTCATTGAACACTACTTTATTTCTCCTCATTAGATTCCTGCCACCTGTATCTTAAGTTCCCCTCCAATGTAATTCATAATTCTCCTTGCATTTACTTCTTTTGAGTGAGGACTTGAATCTCTGAAATGCTGTACATATGCTGAGCACTAGCTGAATCCTCATCTCTCCACAACTCAGATGCTCAGCTTCACAGAGTATCAAATATTATGGTATTTGGGAAATCATGGTAATTAGGGAGACAACTCAGAAATACTGTTTAAGGCACAATTTTTTACACTTCTATCTGCATTGTGGCTGGGCCAGTGGAAGAGGTGGAGGTAAAGATGAGCATCGTGTTTGCATATTCTGAGAAAAACTTCCTGAGACTTCTTTCTGAGGGGATTTGGGAGTTGCATACATTATTTCTACCTGATGCTGGAGGGACATTGAAATATTCATTTAATCAGCATCTAACATCAGTGGATTTGAGAGCATAAACTTTAATTTCTCACTGGAATCAAACGGAATGACACTGACAACTACAAATAAAAGAGATACAGACTCGCAAGCTGCCCCTGCTAAAAACATCAATTGCTTCAAAGTAATTCTTGGTATTCTCAGTTAAAAATAAATAAATTAAAAGAGAAAGCCTACACTCTTTTTAATGAGTATGTTTATGACCAATGGGAACATCAACATGCATCTCTTGACGAGAACCTAGTAGAATTAGCGCCGAAGAAACATGACTTGGTTTACTACATGTAGGATCTCTGCTACCTTGGTGGCATGCATTTATGAAACGTTACTTTTCCTGCAGGTAAAGAAAACATTAGTTAGGAAACACTTACTTTAACTGTTATTTTTCTTACCAATCTATTAGAGAGGCTGAAAATGCTGAGAGCACTGTGATGGCTCAGTAGAGATCATCCTGGTCTCTTACCCACATCAAGTAGCCTCTAAGCTAAAGTGCCACAGCTGGAGACTGGAAATAGCTGTATTGTTCATGTGCCTAACACCGTGGGTTTGCAATGATGCATTATGTAGGTAGATAAATACTATGGTCCTTACAGGTAAGTCAACAAACTGAATAATCTGATGGTTCTATAGGTGAGAAGCAAAAGGCATTAAATCCTTATTGTTTCCTTCTGACTGGTGTCCTTTTTACCTAATTTCTCTTTCTGGGGTTTCTACTGATGGTAAGGTACTCACTCATGGAGTTCTTCTTTTCCTGGAGCTGGTCTAAGGATTTCTCTTCTGACCTTACGCTTTCTCTCCTTGCCTCTCAGAAGAACTTGCTTTCCTGTGTTCCAGTTTTCTGGCCCATCTGCTGCCCTCCCACACATGGCAGAGGGCAACAGATGGGTGATAATCATGCGGAAAAAGGCAAATGGAGGCCATGCGGAGGGGAAATGCAGCTCTGTGGCATCGTGCCCTGGCAACACAAAGCCACCACTAGTCATCCAGTGCACACGCACCGTGAATCCGTCAGTGACAAGTAAGGCGTGTGGCTGGTTGGAATAGGAACAGTTTGGGACACTGCCAGTGCTGGGTGGCTGGTTTCCACTCATAAACATTGTCAGTTATGGTACAGCACTTCTCAGGAGTAAGTGAAGCACACCTTGTCCACCTCCTCAAGAAAGGCTCATCTCCATTTTTGATATGAGGGCAAGATGATATTTCACGATGTCTCTTTTAGGGCTCCCTTGGGATACAGACATAAAGTTAAGTGGTGGGGTAAGACCAGTGAGCTCTGATGCTGGATGGAAGGAGGAATGCACACAGCAATAACCAACATGTTTGCACAGGTTTGAATCCACAGCAGCTCATCTGCTTCTGACAACAGCTTGCTAGGACATGTAAAGTCACCGGCAGGAGATGACAGAAGAAATGGACTTGGCAACGTGAGTCAGCCACAGGATGACTATGAGCTATCAATATGATTCTAAGGAAAATAACATTGAAAAAGAGGCAAATATGGTATGAGGGTATTATCATGTTTAAAACAGCAGAAATTATGTCTCTCTGGTATGTTGGTGCATGGCTACCTCAAAGAGGTAAATAAGAAGAGTACAAAGACTTGCCTTTATGGTGCATTGGTGTACTGCAGCACAAAGACCATGGACTCGGTGCTTTAAGGTTTCTTTCCAGTGCAACGTAACTCACATCTCTAGGAAATACATGCAAAATCTCATTAGGGAAGATTACCTTTCCCAAATAAATAAAGGCTACCTAAGTTACAGCTCCATCAATCAAACGAAGAGTCTTAAACTTTTTAAATGTTTTAATTGCTTACAGAGCTGTACAACCTTCCAACAGATACAGAAATACTAACAGGTTGAACCTTAATATTGTGCATAAATTTCTTTATGAAGTGTAACTTTTCTACTATGGTATGAAATGGTATGTAATTGTCACCAATGACAGGACTTGAGGAAATGGCCTGAAGTTGTGTCAGAGGAGGTTTAGTTGGATATTAGAAAAAGGTTCTTCACCCAGAGGGTGGTTGGGCACTGGCACAGGCTGCCCAGGGAAGCAGTCACAGCAGCAAGCCTGACTGTGTTCAAGAAGCATTTGTCTACGCTCTCAGGAACATGGTGTGACTCTTGGGGTGACCCAGGGGCAGGGCCAGGAGCTGGACTTGATGATCCTTGCAGGTCCCTTCCAACTCAGCTGTGATTCTGTGATATCCCATGTGTTAGCTAGCAAGCTGGAATACAATATACAGATGGGGTAAATATGCTGAGCAGTTATGCATGTTGTATTATCTTATGTTTGAGAAGCCAAATGAACAGAGAAGTTCTGAACTGCTCCCTTCTAGCAGTGAAAAACTCACGGAATAATGCCAATACTGCTAGATCAGATAGGAAATATCATCTGGAAAATTGCAAATAAAAACTCTTGGCTGTTCAGACAGTACACACAACCTTCAAAACTTTTCTTGTTTTGAAAAAGTATTTTTACTATTCTTGTTTCCTATCCTATAGAAAGAACTTGTTCGTATTTCTACCAGATACATACATATACACTGTATGTATGAGTTCATTTTTCCATTGCTTTTTCTCTTATACTTTCTCATATTTTACCTTTCAGTTACCAATCTCTTAATACCAGTATTTGAACCATAAAGAAGATATTTCAGAAGGATTTTAGGAAAATGACTTAAAAATTATGCTTTCCAAGGCCTTGGATCTACAACTAATAAGTAACATGATTCCCAGTTAGTTTCTATCTACAGTGAAATGCTCCAAAGTGAAGTTATGAAATAAAAAATGTATAAAATGAGACAGTGGGAAGAAAATGACAATTGATCATGTGATTTGTTAAGAGATAATTATAAGCTAGTCTGAAAGATCTGCTTGTTCTGTGAGGCAATTTCATAATAACCAATACCAATAGGATTTTACCGTTGTCCTGCGCAGAATCAAGGCAAGGATGAGCAGTACCAATCTATAATGGTTTTGGAGGGTTGACAAGGTAAAACTAATTTTATTTTTTAGTTTCCTTGCCAGCCATTTCTTGTCCAAAAAGTAAACCCTCTGCATTCCATATTATTTTCCAAGAATAACAGCTTTAGATGTTTAGTTTGGCTAAAGTAAAGAAGTTGACCACCTGTTTGTAGAAAAACAAGACATTCTTGCAGATGGAAGTCCTGAGCTATGATGAGGAGTTCTAAAAGAAATCTTGTCGGGTGCAGAGAGTGAAGTAGGCAAAATACAGACACAAAAAACCTCTCTGTGGACATTTTTGAGTGCAGGGTAGATGAAACAGAATAAAAATCTATAAACGTTCTCATCTCCAGTTTCATAATAAATAGCAAAATCATCATATCTTGAATTCTGTAGAAATGTACAGGACAGTATTGATTACTGTAAAAGCAACAGCCTTGTGCTAGCAAAGAGATGGATAAGGTTCTTTATATGCTCTTGAAGATGAGTGTCCCATAAAACTGGAAATTTGCAGTGTGTATATGGTCGTTCTTATATACAAAATGATCTTTCAGCAAATGAATTACGATGTGTCAAAATGACTCATAAGGACTTTGCCACAGTGCAGTGTATTTGAGAAAATTGCTGCCACAGAGTAAATATTTTTTATGTTGATTAACAGTAACACAGCTGGCCTCTGACTTTGCAAATTTAATGGAAATTTCAGGGTTAATGAATGAAACTAATCCTCCCTTGCTCTCTCCTTGTTTTACTTTCTCACACACGTGCAAATGCACAACCAAGCTTGTACAAAAAATCTCACTTATGGTGGTGCTACTGAGAAACATCGAAGCAAATCAGCACACCTACACTGCACAGATACCAAAGAAAAGTACAGAGGTTTTAGGAGACTCATTCCTTCCAAAAAAACATATCCTAATGAACTGCACTGCCCTATCACAATTAAAAGTCTGCCTTACCACTATTAAAAGTTGTGCATAATAATAAAAAAAATGCAAATGAATGAAAGAGACACCGGGGGGAAGATTGATTCCCAAGAGAAAGGAAATCAATGAATCAGTAATGCTCTTGGGGTCTACAACCTGGCACCTGAGAGGAAAGAAAAGCCCTTGCTTTGGTGTACGGCAATTAACATCTCTAGTCATAGAAAGATTTTACTTGAAATCTTGCAAGGTAAAAATTCTTTTGCAGGTGTCTGGGTCCTCTTTTTGTCAGTCAGGCTGGAAATTTCATACTTTATGTGATGATTTTGCTTGGTTTACTTTCCTGCACTGCCCTCGTGTTTATGCTCCTGTGCAAAAGGCCAGGTTGGGCAGGGCTCCTGCAACTGCTTTGCAAATTCCCACTCGTGTTGTAGTTGCAGATTCATCCCCTTTAAGGGTGCATATTCTGCCATAAAGGAGATTTAATCCCATAGGTCCTCGAACACTTTAGTTGAAAACAGCGTTGGGAGATGAAGACGTAGGCAGTGGCTCTGCAGTTTTGGGTAGGGATGTAAGATTCTGCTTGTCAAGTAATTCCTGGGAAGTGGGGGTGGTTGGTATGTGTCATTTCCAACTCTGATCCTTAATGCTATCCAAGTTCATTAAAACACATGAAGAAAATTGTGCACTTCCAGAGGCAATATAAAAAGGAATCTACCTGCTGGAGCCAGTGAGAAAATAGTGCAGGTGAGTGCTTACAATAGCAAAAAGAAATCTTACAAAAGGCAAAACAAATTACAAATAAATACATGGTTAGAGGAATAAAACAGCACACCTCTTTTCTGAGACACCAGGCTAGAACACAACCCTCACAGTATGTTTTAGCCTGGTGGGCATTAATCAAAGTGCTTCCTATTCTTCCTCCTGCTCCACCTCCCCACACTTTTATTTTCCTTAGAATGATTCTGTAATAGCCACTTACTTTAATTTCCAGAAAAAGGGTTTATACAATGCAGGGAAATTTGATTTGCAAATTCAATCAATTCTATATCCAGGAAAAATAGATAATAATGATTGTAGAACCAACAGATACGACTGACTTATTGAAATTAATCCAGTCTAATAATGCTGATCTCTTCCCAGATCAAAGGAAAGGTTGGATAATTACATTTTTTCCATTCATACAATTACATTTTATTTGCAAGTTTCTTGAGGTTCAGTTTGCAAAGGCTTTAGAGGCCTTCTGTGTGCCTTACTTACCCACTCTTCCTGAGACAGTATTAAGCAAATTTTGCACATGATGAGATTATGTTGGCTTCTATGCAATTTTCATGCAGAAGTCCCAGGAACACTCTGTGCATTTGGTATGCCTACACTCTATAAGCCTTGTCTTAGATGGTGCAGCACACTCGAGGTCTTTCAACATTGGCATGGCAGAAACTTGAGAATGGTCAGGATACTCCTCTCACAGGAAGAATGGTCCAAAGAAGGTGAACTGGGATGGAGACCAGCATCAGAGAGTTGGGCTGCCTGGTCTTTTTTGTTGCCGAGATCACAGCAGGGACATTTGATGAGCCAAAACTGGAGGCACCTCAACTCTTTCTTCTCTGGCAACAGCAGCAAACCTGACTGTGAACTTGGTTATGGAACAATTAAAAATAGATTACCCTCCTGAACAGGAATATCCTGGGCACACTTCTGAACCCATGTCATGAAAACTCACTGGCAGAAATCTAATTTGAAGTGCTAAGGTTTGAACTATGAATGAAAAGTTATACATGAAAGCACATAGGAAAAAAAAGAAAAAAAACCCAGTAGCACTGTCCTATAAATAGTGCTTGGCAAACAAAAAGTACAATCTATTATGATATAGTGGTCTCCATTTGTCTGGAGATGTCACTTCTAGTTATTACGGTTTACACACTCTTAGAAACATCTGTATTTAGTTCTATCCAAGAGAAGTGATACTTGAAATAAAGGAAGAGCATAAATAGCCTAACTGGTTTTACAGGAGTGGGATTCTAGTAGGACCACTACAGAGCAAAGCCTGGCCCTTCCTATGAAGTGGAAACTCAAGTTCTCTGAATGCAGCTTCACAACCCTATGTTCTCAATCTGTTTCAGTAATTTTCTTTCTGTGTCAAGGCCATAATGATTTTCCAGATTCATTTCAAATGTGAATGAAATCTCCTAGAGACACATTTAATCAAATATGATGGTACCTTTATGATTCTCTTAGCTGACAGGAAAAGCCTGATTTCTGTTGAATCTCAGCCCTTCCTCAGTCTTGAACCCAAACCCAGTTTCCAGGTAAGTCAGACTCAGTACTTTTTCCTGCTTTGATCATTGTGGCACAAAAGAGACAGCAGACTCTCCAGGAAATCCTACTGTTGAACAGAAGGGAAGACTATGAAAGATCATACAAGCTTCTCAACCCCCTTGCCATTGTAAGATTTAACTCTTGCAGAAGTTGTTTCTAAGGGTGTTGGTTTGATCCATGAGAAGCACTCACGTACATCCTCACCAGAGCATGGATGATTTGAAGGCACAGGTCCCACTTTTGCTCATAGGAGAAATCCACTTCACCTCCATCAGACATACAAAAATCAAAGCAGTATACTCCACATCTTCCCTTCCAAGAGCAGAAGACAATATTCATCTGTGTGCACAGGGAAATATATGTATCTGGTTATTTAGGTGCTTCTCTGCCTGTCCAGATACAAAACCAGAGCTGATGAAGTACAGTGTACTCCAGAATTTTTTTCTTTTTCCTTTTAGTCAATTCCTCTTTTAAACTTACAAAATAAAAAATAATTGTCCCAGGAGAATATTATATCTGTGTATTTTTTTCCACTGTATCGATAATTACTGTATTTCACATGCCCCCTTTAATTACATAATGTCTGAGATTAAAATTCAACAGCCTCTCTCAAAGAGAAAGTGCTTTAATATCTGAAGTGCTGCTCCTGTAAATTGGCATCTGAAAGATAGGCTAAAAACAGGGCATAAAAACGAACATTCCCATCCTTCCTAACTGACTGCAATACCAATGAGCTGCACCGACTTTACACAGACCTCCCACATTCTTGATAGGATGTTTTCTAGCAGAGTGATCCACAAATATTATCATTCAATGACAATACAGTTTTATCAAGGTACGTCTCAATCCACAGGATACAAGCCCCACACAACAGACGGAAGATTTGGCGCGGTGATGCGCACACGGCGTGTGTTACTTACTGGTTATTGCAGTGGTCATACCGAGTCCCGTATGGCGCTACATTAACGAATGGCATGCAAGCACCTTCTGTTGAAACATCTGCGACAGGGAAATTTCAGGCATTTTTCCAGATATTTTTTTTTGTGCTCTCGACCAAATTTTCATTAGGGCTATAAAACCTGGCAGGCAGCATTGTTGTGTATGATTTTTTAATAAACTGGGACATGCCTTTGTTAGAGGAGTGAAGAAAAGGGCTCTTTAGAGACTTCTTCCTATTACAAAAAGTTCAGAAAACATATGACAGCTCACCAAACAGTGTCTCCTAACTTTTTTTCTGTCTCTTCCAAGGCTAAGATTTCCTGTTTCTTTAGATGTATACAAAGATTTACAGGTTTTGAAATGAAACCAAAAATGTAGATTTTTTTTTATCTATCAGATTAAATGATTCCAACAGTGGCATTACTTGAGAATGTGTTCAAAGAAAGAGCACGTAGCTAACATAGATTTTTAGCATCTTTTTGATGCCTGCTGCCAGGAATCTTACAAAGGATTTTCACTTACTTAACAGACAAGGTCCCTTAGAAAAAAAAGAAGAAAGGAAAGCAAATGGGCACGTGCAGATCAGATCTCGTACACAATGCAAGCTGAGAACATAGCCTTACTCCTTTTTCTTTCTCTTTTCCAGAAACACGTCATTGCCTGCTCTCCCTTCTCTGCTCCCCTGCAAGACAACAGCCACCAGGCACAAATTGAAGTTCCATTTTGCAATTCTCCCTGCCACACTATGAACACTAATGCAGAACAAACATTCTTGGCAGTAAATATGTACATTATCATTATGTAAATAGGTATGTTATCATTATAGCAAAATGATGATGTTCTTTACTAAGTCTATATTCCCTTTCCAAGAATATTATGTAGTTTGAAGTATAATTTCCATTATGCCACTGGGGCTAGAAAAACACTTCAGTTCAACAATAATTAGTATACTGTATATAACAAAATGTTTACCATGGATAAAGATGATGTGCAATCCTAAATCTTTTTGGACAAACAAACAAATGCAGTTTTACATGGTAGCGTTCAGCCTGAGTAACCAACAGAAAGCAGTTTCAGACTAATAACCATTCCCACATCCAAGGTGAGCATCATATTGACATTTTATACCAACAACATGGTGAGCAATAACATTTTAAATTGTATGAGGTGAATGATCTACTGTTAGCATGAAGGTGACTTCATTTCTGAACCTTAAATGAACTAGAAATGACTGCATGTCACAGGCTGCTGGCACTGTTAACAGTGTTTACATGAAGTTCATTGCTCAAGAGTAGGTAAGTGTATCAGCACTGCAAAACCCAAATCCTTAGGTTTTAATAATTCAAAAAGTTCTTGTGATCAAAGAGCAAGGCAAGGCCAACTCCTAAATCCAGCAGCTGTAAGCTACTTGTACATACCCACATACCCCATGCTATTACCTGAGAATTTGAGATATGTGTGTCCTAGACTGAGGTAAAAAAAGTGCCGACTTCTTTCAGACAAAACAGAATTGCTGGCATAAGTAAAATTGGATGAAAGTGTTAATATTTTCACAGCTTCTTTTGAGGCGAGTAAATGTAAATACTTGTCTCTCATTTTCTCTGAAAAAGTGGATTAGTTATTTAGAAGTATGTAAATGCATTCAAAATGTCTTCAGTTTCTTCATTTTCCTTTGAATGCTGCTTTGAACTGAAAAATCAATTTTCAGAAAGGAAGATATGCCAATTAGAATAAAAAAAAAAAAAAAACAGAAGAAAGGCAACTAATTTATAAATTATAAAATATATAATGGCCACATTCTCACTGTTCTGCTGCCCACTTCTATCACAGAATCACATACCACATTGGAATTGTAAAAATATTATATGAAAATATGCACATGATTCTCAGCATTCTTCGTTATGCACCAGCTCCCTTCAGATAGCTTTTCCTGGGAAAAATTAAATAAGGAGGATAGCCTTTGAGGACTCTCGCAGAGATTGTGCAGGATGATTTCTCCTTTCCCAATGCCAATAATTAGATAATTGTTTTGCATCTTCAGGCAAATATTGTTTAAGCATTATAAACTACACATTACTTTTCTCTGGCATTTCAAGTCCCTTGTTACTTCAAAGCGTCTGATACACTTGTGGTCACTACACACGTGTGTAAAGCGTTTCTGCACAGGATGCAACCACACTGACCCAGTGGTTTTCTTCTCTGACATCTGAAAACAGATGTGGGGCTGCCCAGTGTCTCTAGCCAGGCAGGACCAGCACACGTCCTGCCCTGCCCACTGGATCAACAGATCCCAGCCAGGTCCTACCTGTGAAGCCAAACCAATCGAGAGGAAGAAGCAGCAGCAGCAGCAGCAGGGAATAATTTCCCATATCCCTTGGATGTTTGTTTCAATTATGTTTCTAACTGACCAAACCATGGGAAAGTCTATTTCTTACTGATCCTCTCCAAACTTAAGCCTCCTCAGCAAAGTGTGCTACAAAATGAGACCGTGGCTGCTATGAAAGAAATATTTCTCTGTCTTTTAGACCTGTTGTTTAGTAGCACCACTGGATTCCCTTCATTCTTCTATTGTTAGAAACAGTGAACCCCCTGTATACATTCTCTGAAATATCCATGACTTCATGTACCTCTTTCATATCATCTGAATATTTTTTTAAAGCTGAGAAGTCCTACTCTGTTCAGCCTCTTTGCATCCGAAAGCTATACCATACCTATGGATATCTGCTACCCTTGCCTAGGATACCTTTCCTACTTCTACCACACCTTCTGCACACAATATACTGCTAATTTATAAGATAATCCATTGATATTTTCAGTCATTTTCCACTATAGGTGGAACAGAAAACTCAGTGTCACATAGGCAGTCGTAGCTTGACCTATGCAAATAACTGACTTGGAGAGTTGTTCGTCAGGTGGGAACAAGTAATCCAAATGTAAAAAATTTCATTTCAAGTCAAGGGGAAGCAAACAACACCAAAAAAACTTGTTTCTGCAAAGCAAACAAACTAGTTCTAAAAAACCCTATTATTTTCAGATGAGATGAGAAACTTTCTTTTATTCTAAGGACTTCAGCAGTTTTTAAAGAAAACTTACGGAAATGTTACCCCAAAAAGCTTACATTTTTTTGAAATTTAAGGCAAAACAGGTGGCTGGAGTGAATCATGAAAAGAAGGAGCAATATGAGCAAATGGATATAAGCAGGACCTTATAAACCAGACCAGAATGCTCTAGGTTTTCCTCTCTAATCTAAGCACCACTGTCAATATATTTATTATTCTTATTGCTTTGATACATCCAGCTAGGACATGTACCTGGCAAATCTCCACTGACATTTAGCATTAAGAGTCTAGGTCAGTAAAGCCAGCATTGGGCTGCTCACACAATATTGTGCTGTTGAAGCTCAGACCACTTCCTTTGCCTGTAAGATTTAAATGTAGCACTTGGGCAAAATCATCAAACACAGCATCATCCACAAACACAACAGTATCCGGTGGCCAAGTCTTTCCAAGACAAAGAATGAGCAGAGGAAGTACCGTGGTGGACACTAAAAAAAGCAAACAGAGGGCAAGGAAGGGATTGGTTACTCAGGATGTTTCTGTAAGGTGGACAGTAACTAAGTGTTGAAGCTCCTCATTTCTTCCATGTGAAAAATGCAGCTGCCATAAGAGATTGACATGGAAGTTTCATGCAGGTAGATGCATCCAACAGTTGTCTAATGGAACGATGATACAATCTAGCCCAAGACAAAACTGAAACAAAGCTTTTAATAATGGGAACAATTTATTCTCAAAAAAATATATTCATGGAACAAGAGGGCACTGCCATAATTCTGAAGTTTTAAACTTTCTGGATTTAGTACTTCTGTTTCTCCAGCTGGTGATATTTTCTCAAATACCAAAAGGTCTGGCAAAGGTCTGTCTCCTCTCTTCAGATAGGCCAAGAATTCTGTTGAAGAAAAGATTTTAGGGTCTGAGAAGATTTTGCTGTTGAAGAATCTGACATATCCCAGCCAGTAGCAGGAAGGAAGATAGAGGGATTTTTTCTGCCTTTCTCGGACCTTGGTTACTTGCCCGAGGCCCAACAGAAGTTGCTACAAGACCAACTTTCCAAAAGATGGTGACACACCAACGAGGAGGAGTGCCATGGTGGGGCTGTGCTCTGTTGAAGGTCAGATGTCTGGATTACACTACACTATTAACTTTTTAAAAGAACAGCACATAAAATGTGGCAGTGCAGGCAAGGGGATCTCTTGATATCTGTATTTTGCATGCCACTTTGTGAAAAGAAGAAAATATGCATTCCTCTCCCACTGAATACAGGCAACCCTGCAGATTGATTTTGGTCCATGCCATGAGGTTAATGCACAGCTTGATCTGCACTGACATGAAAATACCATCTGCATAACCCCGGCTTGCCTTGCTGGGAGAAGAGAAGATACAGGACTCAGCAGCTGGTCTCAGCTACTCTGGGAAAATGTTCGTCTCCAGACCAAGTTTGGATCCAGCCATATCTGGCAAAAGTATTATAACTATATCACATGCATACTCCAGAGAAATCTTAGGAAGCTTAATGGAAGTTCAGTTCATATGTTGAGGCTGTTACATGAAAAGCATCAGGAGAAGCATAAACTGTTCCTATTTCAAAACTGCACAGGAAAGTAAGTATATGGTCTAATAACTTCACAGAACTGTCAAGAGTTACTCAAATATTCCTAATTTAGCGTAAATAATTCAAAAGAAGATATTTTCTTTCTCTTTGGTTAATATCAAAGTAACAGTTTTCACCCCTGAGCGGTGCAACAGAAAGCTGACTTCCTTTTTGGTGAGCAGGACATAATACTGAATCTTGCCACAAGCATGCAAGCACAATAATCTGTTTTTTGCATTACACAAAGGAAGGACTACACTCAATCTCCTGAACTTTCTGACAGCAAGAGTGCACGTTTTGAAACAATGCTTGTCCCAACAGAAAAAAAACTTCCTGTATCAAGTCCTTTCCTATTACAGCAAAGAAAAAGACTTTTGCTTGTTTGTTTGTCTTGTGTGAGGTTTTTGTTGGTGGTGGTGGTGGGGTTTTTTGGGGGTTTTTTTTCCATTTCCTTAAATATAAGTGTACACTATTTATTCAATAGTTAATTGACTTAGTAAATTGATGCAATCTTTCATAACCTAGCAGATTTTTAAAACTATTGAATTTGCAATCAGTTTAGTGTATTGTTCCACCAGGAGTGCTTTCACTGGATGAGAATAAAAGTAATTCTAAAGCCACAGGGCCACATACACCTCATCTAAAATCAACATACTACTGCTCTTCTGTGCTCAGGGGAGATCCGCACTCCCCACATTGCATGGCAACCCTGTTGAAGAGTGGGAGCAGAGCCGTTCAGAGATTCCTTGCCCAAAAGCATCCCCTCAGCGTCAGGGAGCACCCGCTCCTCGTCGTGGCCGGGGTCGGGGCGGGTGCTGGGGCGCTCTGCCCAGCAGGGCTGGCTCTGCCTCCCACCCTGCACACGCGGCTGCGGGGAGATTGCGAGGTGACATGGTCAGCCTGATGAAGTACACAAAAGCTCTTGGCACTGCATATCTGCAATATCATGGACAGTCAAGGAGGCGCCTGTTATAAAAATACACAGTGAAACACAACTGGAGGACTGCTCTTTCTCAAAGGCTAACGTAATGCATTCCTTCTGTTTAGGCTCATTTTCCAGCCTTTCACATTCTTTGTGAACACGAGTTATAAAACAAGCCTGATGCAGTCCAATTATTTTTACTTTGAAGGCCATTAATCAAGATTGACTAAGAAAATGAAGACAGCTAAGCAAAATTTCATATGTGACTAGAGTGAGATTAAAATAAAACCAGATGGGGATGGACAGAGACGTTAAGCTGCTTTCTCTACCCCTTCCCTCCCCTTTTTCTTCTTTTTTTTGACTCATGTAATAAACGTCTTTTACAAATTACAGCACTCTTATTTTCTTACAGTAAATCAAATTGGGTCATAATGTACAAGTGGTCTCATTGCTGAAATGTCAAAAATAGAACCCGCCTTGTTCTTCCAAAGCAATTCCTCAAATCTAAACCAGCAGTGTGGCCTGACAGTCTATAAACTATCTACCTGGATGCAGATCCCTTTTAAGGTAACTGTCTGTAGCTGATAGAAGTATTTCACAAGCATCCAACATCAGCCATAGGCAGAGATCTATAGCATGCAGTCATTTGCAGGGGTCTGAATCTGAAGGCTTACATACATTGCATTTCTACAATTTTCAGGGACTTTTTCTCTAAAGATCAAACAACTTTGAGTTAATGCCAACCAGTAGACCTATAAAAATTATATATAAAAAAGCTTGCATAATTTTCACAAAACCCCTTTTTAATTGATTAGATGAAAGCCAGTGTACACACTGAGGAACTTCTTTAGAGATTTCAGGACACAGCAAGGAAAAAACAAATCAGAAGGGCAGGGAAAGATCCAGAATAATGGTCACATACCATGAGGTTTCTTTTTATAAAGTGACTACTACAAATTACCTCAGGTAAGAAGATGAAACAGTCACGTACATATTATTGCCCTTTTATGAAATAAATTATTGCAGGAAAAGATGGAAAATTTAAAAAAATATTTTTAGACTCACAATTTAAAATAAGTGCTGGTTTGGAACCAGATTTTGAACATATCTGTACTGGTAAGTAAGCTCACTCATAGCAGTCCTGACCTATCCAGAAGCATATTTGATTAAACACAACTATCTCACTGCCAAGGGAAAAAAAACAATTAACCCACCAAACAAAAAACCCAAACAAGTAGTTAATCAGTATCTCATACGGGGGTCCGAGACATCCCAATTTTGCAGAAAGGTGAGCTGGTACAGTCCAACACAGAGGCTACATCCCCAAATTCTACTGTGCTTGAAATGTTAACTGGGTCAGAGGTCAGCCCCTATCCCTAAGAGAACATCTTGTTTTTAAGAAGGGAAGATCAAGAACATGTAACTTAAAATTTTTAAGTGCTGTGAGTGCATATTTCTTTTCCAGACTCTTTCATGCATCACCTGTCCTAATTCATTTAAACCCATAGCTTTCTTCGACCCATTCACTATAATGTTGCTGAAATAAGCCTGGAAGGCATCTCAAGGGATCATTTAGGCCATCCCCTCCACCAAAGTCAGGATCAGCTGTTCCTAAATTATTCTTGACAGACGTTTGTCTAACCTGTTTATCAGCCCTCATACAGTGAAGTTTGTACAGGCTTCCTACCCAATCAATTCTGATACTATCACAGAAAACATTTCCTCATGTCTACCCTTAATCTCCTTTCCTGAAAGTTAAGCCCACTACCTCTTTTGGACATTCACAACAGTTTATTACTTTCCTCTTGCAGCTACCTTTTAAACATTTGAAGACTTATCATACATCCCTTCAGTTTGCCGCTTTCTAGACTAAACAACCTCACTGCCTTGAGTCTTTCCTCACAGGTCATGTTTTCCAGACCCTCAATCACTCATGCTCGTCTCCTTGGACTCTTTCCAGCTGATTCACATCTTTCTTGAAATGCAGTGTCCCAAACTGGACCCAGTGCTCCAGATGAGGTGAGAAAGCAGAAGGACTGTTTCATGTTTCTTACATATACCAACATTGTTTATACAACCCAGTATGATGTTTGGGGGTTTGGTAACAGCCTGACCGTCCTCAGCCATGTTACTTTTGTGTTTGCTCTGGCCCCCAGCTCCTTCATTGAAGAAAAACGAATTTGTCATCCACTCCACCCCCTTGCAGCCCCAATCAAAGCCCAAGCACACTGCCTGCTCTTCCACACTGGTTTGCACCCTCTTTGCTTTAGGCCATTGCCTCAGTTTTTCAAGATCATTTTCACCCTTCAAAGCCTTTGCAATCTCTCCTGATTTAGTGTCATGTGCACTCTACTATCTAGGTTCTTAATTAAACTAACTAATAGAACTGGGCCCAAGAAAAAGCTTGAAGAATCCAGCCTTCTAGTCAGATGGTGAACTGCTGATAACTTCTTTTTGTGTACAGTTTCCCACGCAGTTACATTCTGACAATGTATGCTTCGCTTATTTTTAGTGAACATCATGTAAGACAATGTCAAAAATCTTAATGAAGTCAAGATGCATGGTACCTACTTCTTTGCTTTATCCAGAAGTCCTATTAACCTTAATTACTTCTGTAGTGTTATCTGGCATGTTTTGTTTCCTTCCACTTGGTAATTTATTGCTCTGCTATCTTGTAGGTGCTCACAGGAGTCTTGTTAGGTGTTTACATTTTGACTGCAGAGGAAATGAGTCTTAGTGACTTTTAATTCTGTTAGTCCACTTTTCTTTATTTTTAGGTGAAAATTATTTTTCACACACTGTTTTTGTTTTTATTCTTGCATTTTTATTTTTTTTTTAAGAAAATGATGACGTTTCTGTTTCTAGGAGTAGCAGAATATTTTAAAGCAATAGCCTGCTCTATGCAGTCTTGAAGACCATATTCTCTTTGTGTTATATCTTCCTGTTCCTGCTTGGGTCTCCTGTCACAATTTATTTGTTTATCTCTTTCCTCACGATACTTGCTCCATCCCAGCCTATTTTCCCCTTCAGTTCTTTCTCGCTGTCCCTTTTCTGACTGATAAATGGAAAAGTAGTTCAACAACATTCAAGTGCAATTTAAGCTTTAGAACCCAAGGTATTTGAGGTGCTTTAGTATAAAGGTTAATTCACCTAATTCCTGGTTTTCACATTCAAATATCCTTATGAACAGTAGATCACACGGTTGTCTCTGAGGGGAAAGCTGCTTAGGAGCATAAAAAGCTGTGCACTCTGCCTTGTCTTTTCTCAGATCAAAGAGATTTGAGTGGTGCTGATAGCAGCTTTCAAGAGATGTTACCAGTGGAAAAATTCAGTAGATGTCTTCCTGGATGCTTGTTTATCTCTCTCACATTCCCTTTCCTTAATTTAGCTAAACATATACCTAGGCCAATCCTCCATTGTCCATTGCCCTTGATGATGCCTTTACTCGCCTCATTTCCCATGTCTCACTTGCAGAGGAATAAAAATGCAGATGTATTATTATTACACTGTACAGAGAGGGATGAAAGAAAAAACAGAGACTTGTTTCGACCTCTGCAAAGCCATAGTGTTTTGGAAGGGTGTTTTTGTGGCATTGGACTTTAGATGGCCTCCACCCTGAGAAAACAAAGCAAGCAAAATGAAATTTTGAAATAATAAGGCAAACAACAACTTAAATTTTCCCATTTGCTGGAAGGTGCTTTGAACTAATACTATTCCTCAGAGCCTGTGATTCTGTATCCCATTATGTCCATTTTATACAGGGCTGAGAAGCTGAGACTTTCCTATAAAACTGTAGCAGTGGAAGATGTCTGAATCAGCTGCAAACAAAGCATGCACTCTGCCAGGGCTCTGCTTAACTCACCTCGCAGCACAAGCAGAAGCCAAGAACTGATTCTCCAGCTACACCAGTTACCCACCACCTTCCCAATCTCTGCTCTCACATCTGTCCTTTCCGCTCTCGCTGATGCTTTCAGACACAAGCTACCTTTTTTTATTCCTAAGTGCCTTGATAAATGAAGCGGCCAATACAACCTCTCACGGAAGGAAGGTGTTTATCTATTTTTGTAAATAACAGCTGTGTGGAGTTGGTGAATGTTCATTTATCAGCATTTCAATGTATTCCAATGGAAAGCTGCAACTATTCATTTAAAAAAACCAAAACACCACCACCTCTATTAACCTGGTCTACTCATTATGCTGGTCTGCAATAGACTCTGTTTGAAGTTAATAGAAATCCAGTAGATCCCTTCTATCTCCAGTTCTGCGGAACTGGCTCACCAACAGAATAGAGCAAGCATCACTTGAACACTGCTGTCGTACTTCACTGCTTTTGGGACATCAAAGTGGGAAAAACTTCATTCTCCAGGTGAGTATCTTCAGCTTCAGCCCAGACACTTCAGCTACCACATACCTTTAAAACAGGAGAAAGATTAGTCCATTTTCTTACATGCTTCACAAAAGTTCGCATCTCTCCCCTGTTGCACCCGACCTTAGGTTATCAGAGCACTGCACAGGAGGTGCATTGCCATGCTCTGCTAAAAACATTGGTGGTCTGAGGTGTTCCAGGTGCCTTACTCAACCTGCTCCCTAGACAGCAACACCTGCTTGTGAACTCTCCTTTCCTGCTCAGGTGTTTTCTTTGTCACGTGTACCATTAATGATCTGCAGATGGGCTGAACTGCTGGCTAGTTCATCACTCCAAGGCTTGACTCAGGGAGGAAAGACTTAATCCAGATGGGATTTAACTTGCAGTGTGTTGCACAGGCTGTCCATTTGAAATTATTGCCCACTAGCACAGAGTGAAAAAACATATTCCACAGTGTGTGGTGAGAGACATTGACACTGCAACACACTGGTAAGCAACTAAGAAAATAAATCATCTGTACTTGCTAGTATTCACTGACAATTTATGACAGAAGAGACAGAGCCTCCCAATCCTGGTCTTTTGCATGGTTGAGGCTAAAGATATTCTCTGGCCTACTCAACAGACACATTTTACAGCCCAAGCAGTGCAACTCAGTGAGGTGTTTCAGCCAATGTTAATGAAGTGGAATTTATGGCAAAGGTTGAAAGACGGAATAACAAAGCAGGTAATTTGCTCTAAGAAGCGTGGGGTTTGTGGTCTGTTTCCATTCCCAGAGGTAAGGTCAGGAAGGAAAACCTAATGGGTAACACATAAGAGTCTCAAGACTTGAGCTTGATTCAAAGTGGTGCTTTAAACTTCTTGAGCAAGCCATGTATTTGTGCCTCCTGGTCTCAGTGAGCAGCTGTAGGCTAAGATCATGCATGGTGGCAACGAGCAGTGTGGAAAATCCTGACATGGAAAAACACCTCAAGAGGAAGCTATGAAGTTATTTCCTGGTAGTTTGGGACTGGACGGAACATAACCCTGTATTTCATCTGAAGTGCTAGCATAAGACTGTTGTGGGAGTTTTTCAAAGACCCTCTGTTGAGTCCAAGTTACAACTTGTTTAGGACACTCAGGAAGCCAGGAAAACTTTCAAACCATAATATGAGTTACTGTTAGCTCCTATATACAGGCTAAAACATTCACACAGCATTTCAACAGCATCCAGGCATGTCTGCTTGGACAGAAATCTGCCTTCAGACTTGTCCTGCTGGTTTCTCACCAGCCTTCCATCCCACATGCTTTCTGGGAAAGCCCTGGGCTTAATAAAGAACTGGGCTCTGCTACCTGTGTCTCACCTGTTCCAAAGACCACATCACAACTATGTCTTAACCCATGCTTCCAGGGTTTCTTGCCAGCAGAGAAGGAAAGCTGAGCTGTGTGGTTTCCTAGGGGGACACTTCTAATAGCCAGGCAGTCCTATCATCCATTTCCAGTCAGGAATCCAGCCAGCAGTCCTTTCAGCACATGATAAGATACTATCACACCATTTTGATATAGTCAGAGTTTTAAAAACACTTTTAAGAAGTATATTTAAATGACATTTTATCTGCTACTGTTTAAGGCTACCTGAAACCTTCAACTACAACATCAGGCAACAGCTGTGCTCCTGAGGAAGATTTAGATGGCCACCCCTACAGAACAGTCATCTCTATTTGCTCCAGATTAGTAACAGTAAATGAGGAACAGTTTCTGGAGCCCTTCTAGTTTTGAAATCTACCTTGACTCCTTGTACTGTGTCAAACATGTATTTGCTGAACTTAGCGCCTTATTTCTTCCATCACCAGTTACTGATACCATTGTTTATGATTATGACTATTATATTTACCAGATGTCAATGAAGAGATGCATATGACTCTTTAGTGTAGTGAAGTGTATTGCAAAGAAAAATGGGGATTTTTTTCTCCAATCACTGCCTATTTGGAATAAACTCTGAAGAAATTAATTCTGTTCTCTTCTGGATGGGTGAATTCACATAAAGAAAGAGAAATAAGAAATATTTCTTGTAGGGAGGTAATGCTTCACTTTAGGATAGGAGATAAAAAGGATTATGGAATTTTAGAAATAATTTCTTTCTTCCCTCCTGGGCTACCCTTGTTTTGCCTACGGTATCATTCCTAGAATATCTAGGCCACATGCAGTGTTGAAGTGTAATTTTCTGTCATTTACAGTCACACAAAGTAATATATGCATATGCAGTTCCATTTAGGAAGGGTATGGTCAGATCCTTACCTGGCTACTTTAAATTCTTTTGCCATATGATCTCTCATACCAAAGAAATCATATAGCAATCTTTTTCCTGCTGTAGAAGACAATGACCTATTCCACACTAAATTCACTATTTTCAGTAATTGGACATAACGGTGAACTCCCAAGAGCACACAGCTCATTTCCAGTGTTGTTGTGCACACACAGTGCAGTTGTTCAAATATCTCTGACTTATAGCATGAACATATAGCAAAGAAGGCACTCCAAAAACTTAGTTGTCTGCCACGTTTTTCTCAACTCTTACTGTTTTACTGAATGCTCTGTCTCTAGCATGTCCATGCTCTGCTTTCATGTATTTCACTGGTTTGTTTGGGGTTTTTTCCACATATAACTAAATTACAAAAATTATTCATTTGAAAGCCAAGTATCTGCAGAAGTGACAATTTAGAGTTAGATACAGTACGTGGCTGGCATGAGCACATTTTGCCTACCACTGTACTTGAGGCATGCCAACTTCTCTAACTAAAAGCACAGAGAAAGGTGGGTTTTAACATCCAATGGCCTGTGGTTCCTCAGCGTGAACTGTACAGTCAAATGCTGGTCACAGCTCCACTGACAGGGAGGAAACCTTGGAACAGATCTGTAGCAAGGTGTGAATTTGTGCCTCTGGTCTAGGGCAGAGTAGTTAAGGCAGTTCACTAACACCCCATACATATCGTAAGAGTATAAATTAACATTTTCAGTCTGAGGAAACAACACTCTTGAATTAGGTCTACTTCTTGATCATCACCACCCTAAGAGAACTTTTGCTCCATTGTACTGTTTTGGGGTTAGAAATTACCCTCTAAGATTAAAGTGAGAAAGTGAACTGCATATGAATGTATCAAAAGAACAAGGAAAAGAGCAAGCATCTGGAAAAAATCAAGTTCACTCCTGCTTATATTATTCCAAAACAAGATTCTAAAAAGTTTTATTGGGCACCTGAGAAATGTCTCACAGCCAGGTTTTTCACCTGGTGGAAAATGTTGGAGGTGCCAGTTCCAAAACAGCCATCAAATCTATCACACCTACTTCTTTTCTTGTTCTGTAGGCAAGCAGTGGACTGATATTTCTAGAGGCCTCTCATATTTGATACAAGTTTCATCGTGTTCTCTGCTTTGTGGCCTCACATTTTCATCAGGACCTATTTCATCTCTGCAGTACTGACAATAGCCAAATTGTCTATGTGAGGCACACTATTGACCGTCCAGGTACCTGAGCAGATCAGGCATCCATGTTCTACCTCTGTGCTTCAGCAGGATTTCATACACTGAAAGAATTTCTAGACAGACATGTAGTTGCCAAAATTTTAAAATACTGTGCCTGAGAAAACACTGTGATGTTAGGTGCTAGTGAAGCCACTTTATTTCTGTCAGATCTGCAGAGATTGAGTGTGTTTGCCTCCGTTTAGAAAGTTGAACTCTCCCAATCCACTGCCCTCCTGCCCCCCAGCCCCCCAGCTGGCAACTTCCATCTTGGGCAGGAAAATTGGTGCAAAAATGTTCATCAAACTTATCAGTTTACCATCAGCCTCATCCCTTTAGCACACTCTCCTGGCCAAGGACATCTTCACAGATACCAGAGCCTGGCTTGCAGAGTGTCTCCTCATTTTATGCTAGTTTCTGTTGGGCATCAAGATATTTTTGTTTTACAATTCAGCTGAGACACTTCAAGGCGGACATAAAGAACAGTTTTAAGACAAGCATTCTGGCTTGGCAGCCTCTATTCCCACTGAAGCAAAAGTGAATTTTACAGATTTCACTGAAGATGCAGTTACACGAAGAATATGTCCAAGCACCTCTCTCCAGCTGTCTTGTCTTGAAGGTGAATGTTCTTCCCTTTAAAGAATATGCTTAAGGGGACTAAACATATATGTAGAGGGATTATCTCCTGTGACATCTGTGACATCTAAGATGAATGAATAGTGGGTACTTAAATTGAAATTCAAGAAAGCATTGAATGAGTCAGAGCAATTAATTCAAGGTCTGCCAGACCAGTTAGCCTATGACCCCTTAAACACTCAAAGAGAGGTAGACACAACATTTGAGTTAAATAATTATAATGGCAGTCTTACTACTTCCATTGATTCTAGAGGGAACCAGGATCTGTTAGTCTAGGGAAGAAATCTAAATCAATCATTGTCCTCTAGAACAGAGACAGTGATGTATACAATCCCAAAAGATTCTTTCATCAGCTTGAAAAGTATGTGGATCAAGTTCTCACCTCCTTTACATCCTTGGCAGACATGCTGGGGTCCCATGAGATTTTACAGATATAATAGAAAAGAATTTAAAACACTGAGTCATAAAGACCACATCTGCATCTCCTGCCTTCTGCTTCTTTCACCTTTTCATTGCATTCTGTTTCTGAGATGCTTTGAATATATACACATGAAAATTGCATGGGGATTGTTCTGTTCATCTAATTAATGTTAGCATTGCAAATTAAAAAAAATAAAAATGTACAACTTTGTGTTGTACTAGGAAACCACTTTTACTCTCTTATACATTTTCACGAAAGTTTTTTGTTTGTTAGTTTTCTGTAGCTTGGGTTTTAATTTTTTTTTTGTCTCCAGGAGAGCATATACAAATTGGTACAACAAACCCAAGCAGATCCACAGGCAATCATTTAAGGGAAAATGTTTGCCTTATACATATTCAATGACAAACCAAAGTGTTCCTGTATAACAGCTACATAATATATATTTCAATAAATTATTTAAGTGTCTATTTATGTAGAGGATCTGAACAGCACTAAGAGCACCTTTCTGATGCATGGATGGGTGTTCTAGTCTGGAGAAGAAAACAAAACTGATTTTGCTAAGTAATATTCTAGTAGACTAGGGCTGCAAGCTTCATCACTCCACACCCTCTCCCAGGGATAGTTAGCTTCAAAGCTGCTGAAGGATTGACGGTGCCCTGTGTGCTGCCAGGACACTCCTTGCAGAGCAGCCTGTATTTCCACTTCCCCTCCTCTTTGTGCCAGGGTATCTGTTGGCACCTTCCTTGCCCAGCTGTCTGCATGGCCACACCCTCTCATTGCACTTGGTGGTACACAAGTGCTCCAGGCCCCTCGTGTGCTCCCAGCTCTCCCCACTATCACTAGAGATTATTTTTCTGAGAATTAAACCATTCTGCATGTCAACACGTTCTACAGGGAGGATGGCACACATATGATGTAGATTACAGAAGAGCTATCCAAGCTGAGTGCAGGATGCTGCTGCAGCTGACAACATTTAAATAATAATTAATAAGCCATGTGTCCTTTAACTACATCCCTTCCATGACCTGTCCCAGTCTCATGTTCTTCTGACATCAGATGAACAAGACAGGCTTTATGATTTAACTTTCCTTTTTAAACTTTTTTTTTAACATACAAATCCATGACACAGATTTTCCTTCTTTCTGCCAGTCCCTTCTCCATTATTCAACATTAGTTAGAGAGATAAGACTTGTTAACTTAAATGTGTGCAGAGTAGAATATTTAGATTGATGTATAGAGATGTTGCTCATAAAAGTATGCACAAAGCCTTGACAAAATCATGCAACCTGTTTTCTCCAGGCAGTTAAAATGTTTTCCAATTTAGCCAATGACTAGACTTATCCCCTATTTTATTCATGAAAACAGTGTCAAAATGCGAAATAAGGGCATTCTGCTTCCTCCCCTAATTTGAAATATCATCTTGAATTGGAAATGAAACAGTTTTTAAAAAACCTTACAGGCTTCAAACTCATGATTTTTTTTTTTTTTTTTTTTATGCTGAGACATTTAATTCCCTCCCCTCTTTCAAACTGTGATTTTTTAGACAAGTGAGGTTTTTTCCAAATGCCCTCAACTCCCATGAAATAGTTCCAAGGCATCCTCTCCAGTTATGTCAATCAGTTTCAGGCAGTCTGCAAAGAGACATGACATTTCATAACAATGACATACCAGCCTGGGAAATGAGTGGTGGGAAATAAGTGGTTTGCTTAAAATAATCTCATTCATCTACACAAATTCACATATATCTATATATACATATATATATATATATATACATATATAAGATTATATTTCTTCAACTTAACCTAGTTAAATGCAAAAAATATTAAAAAGTGAATTAAAAATTGAAAGGCTTGCTACCTGGGAAAAGATTCAGGTTTCACAAGTAATGAGTGGGAAGAAAAAAATGTCTGATTTCTCTGCTGCTCATGGGTATTTTGATTGAATTTAACACATCTCAAGCTGCCAAAAGCCAATGCTACTCATATGAAGCAGTACTGCTTCTCCAATTAAAAAGTGGAAGCACAGCTGCTTCCAGGCAAGTGGGAAGGAAAGTTGGATTGAGTGGCAGCAAAAAAAGAGGAAAAAAAATAAATACATGTGCTAATTTCTTTAGAAGAAGTTTATTATTTGGTTGCTTTTGCAAGCAGTTGGCTGCTGTGGTGGTAAGAAGCCAGGGCACAGGTGGAATGGCTGTTATTGTGTATCACCAAAGGAAACACAGGAACGTCAACTCCTTCCCTGACCACACCTTGTTTTCTATTCAACATTTTTACCAGCCTTGTTCCCTCTCTCTTTTCCTTTCCTGCTGGGAAAAATTGTATATATTGGGCCCTTGTAGTTCACTTCTCAAGGATGAAAAGATTAACAGAAATTTCTTTTTGCGAAATCTCAGGAGTAAGATGTGTATACATGATGTGCATTCTTCCATGGTGTTTGATCAAATATAGATATTTTAAAAGGGTAGAATACAATCCAGCTGGAGTACTGGTGTTTTCTCATCCTTCCCATTGAACTGATGTACAGACTAGGTCTAATACTAGATCGTCTGTCAATATTGTGCTGCATACTGTACACAACAAGAGCTGTGAAAAGCAGTAAAACTGTCTTGCAGGATAGTGCACAGACATGCCTAACATCCAATATCCACCACATGCAAATATTACTGTTATAACATTAATTATCATACCAATAAAAGAACAGAGAAAGTAACCAGACATCACACTCTTGTCCATTTTTCTTCAGACCTGTGGCTTTATGCAACACAATTAATTAATAAATACTGCAGCTTAAAAAGGAAACCTGCAAACAATTAAAGATGGGTAGGGACAAAAAAGTAAGACATTCTCAGATTCCAGGATATATTAGACTTCAGAAAGTACAAATTGCTGTGAACTTTCCCAAATATCCATAAATCATTATTGGGTCAGATTCTAGATCTGACAGCACACCTTTTGAAAGCACACCTTTGGAAACCAGATACAAGTGTTAAGAGAGCATCTTAAGAGGTGAAAAATCCTCAGGTAACTGTGAGATACCAAATCACTACATATTAACTAAGACAAGTTATACATGAGCTTGCATTCTTCACCAAATGTGACACAGTTTGAAGAGGCTTAAACAATCCCTGTAACTTTGCACTCCGTGTGGCCTGTGTATGTAGAGTCTATTCATATAGAGTTTATGCATCTCTCCTGACCTGTAGGTATTTGTGCTGTGATACCAACTCTGTTTTCCAAAACTGATTTGTAAACTATGCATATAAATAAGAAAATAGACCAAAGAACAAGATCTATGCCAGATAATTTCTGGTAGTGGAAAATGGATCAAATATTGTCCCACCCTACATGCGTTCAAGGTCCAAGAAAGTAGGTAATGTATGTACTTCCCATAAATGAGCTGTGAGACGGACTGAACTTTCCAAACTGCTTAAATCACACAGAAACTTACACTGCATTTTAAAAATGTGATATTACCGTCCAAGAGACAGGGTTTTCTAAGGCAATTTGGCATTTAACGTTGCAGGTAGATGTCAAGAGGGATTTTCAGAAATGCCCAAACCCCACTTAAATCGATGGGACTGAAGTCAGTCCCACTGAAATCAATACTCAATCAATACTCAAATGTTATTTCACAGTGACAGACAACTTTTCCAATGGCTAAATGCAATAGGGTTGAACCCTGCGCCAAGTCTCTTATGCCAATGACTGTTAAATAAAATAGCACAGAGTATTTAAAAAAGTTCACTGCTCTCTGCCTTTCAGATGTACTTGCAATATTCTGCTTGCAAGCACTGAGAATAAAGAAAGTATTGGACAGCTTAGTGCTAGGCACATGGCTAAAGCAAATCATACTGCTGCCATGTCAAATAGTTATTCTTAATAAATTATTTGTTATTTAAGTTAAAACCCAGACCAAATAACAACACTGCTCTCTTCTCTGGAGGAGTAAAATGGCAACTGAAGCTTTGTGGAGCTTTGCAGAAAGGAAGATCAACAACAAAAGATTTCTGCGTAAGGACTTACAAGGTCAAAAGAGTAAAAATGTCATTGCTATTATCATTCTTTTTTGTTAAATATATACATATCACCATAAAAAAACCCTTCATCTTAAAAAACCAACAACCAACCACACACCAAGCAAAAAACCTCTAGCAGCATTTCTGGGTTTACTTTAATTCTATTTCTCTTTTTAAAAACAGATGAAAAAAAACAAGAACAGGCTGACTGTACTGAACTAATCTATTGATAAGTAGTATACTCACCACAAAAAGAGACTGGAATTATTTCTAACTTTAAACATCATTCTGAAAAAGAATATGATGAAAAAAATAAAGTTAATTTCAATTTAAACCCCCCCCCAACTTTATGGGTTTCGCTAGTATTTTGAAATAGCTAGGTTTTTCAGTTCACCTCCTTTGATATATAGTGACATTATTTTATTAGTAATAGGTGTTACTGATATAATTATTTTTATTTGCTGAAATGCCCAAGGTTTTCTTTGATTTGATCTATAACCAAAGTTCTGTTCCTAAATTTTCAAATCTTTAATCAAAGTAAAAAAAAAAAAAAGTTTGAAACCCCAAAACATTATTTCTTATCCCTAGCTAGTAATATGTGGGTAAGGGCCAATTCTTCAAAAACACTCGTACACTATGAAAATCATTGTTCACAAATATGAAGGCTTCATTCTTAAGGCACCATCTAGAAATGCTGACTTGACAATACTTTACCTGAAGCAAACTCTTACAAGTAAATTTTTCAAAAGTACCTTGGTGGAGTGATGCCCAAACTTCTGAACAGCAGGTTCGATGCATTCAGTTTATAGACAGACATTTTCTGATAAAGAATTTTTACCAACTTGAAAGCTGACTTTTGCAGATATATATTGTATCTCTTGAACTGTCAACAGGACTTGATAGAATCCTGACAGAGCCAAATGCAAACCTGGCTTAAGACCCACTCTTAGGAAATAAAAAGATTTGCTGGTGAAGCTCCTTCTCCTTAGAGATCCTTCCAGTACAGATACGATGCTTATCGACAGGAATGCCTCACCCATCCCTTGGATGAAACAAACTCTGCTGGCAGGAGGATTTGATGTTTCAACTAAGAGTATGCTAGGGAATCTGTCCTAGTAAAAGTGTCATAAAAAATAAATTACACTACCAGCTCACACAACTGTATTAACAAAAGTTGTTAAAGAGAAGATCCGGCTTGTGTAGAGCAGAGGATCATTTGGGCAGGGGCAGGATAAGCTTTGGAGATAACTTCAGGTGAAACTAAGCAGACTGCAAGAGCTGTGACCTGGTGCTAGGCAGAGCTGTGTGTTTTTTCTCTGTGAAGCAAGGAGCACTAAGGCTTCATGCAACTTCATTAGTGCTGGGATTACTATCTGACCTTGCTCGCCAATCTGAAAGCAGACTCAGACCCTCACTGTTCATCATTTACAGGCAAGGTGTTACCAGATTTAAATAGGTACCCTCAAAGGAAAAGAAGATCAGTACATCAAAGTATTATCTCTAGTTTATTTAATGTGGAATGGCCAAATGGCAGGCCTTTTTCATGTTTGAGGCTAGAATTGTAAGCAATTATATCTGTACCATTGTAACTGATACAGGCAAGCCTGTATACTTACTAGGATGTCTTTCATCCTGTTTAGTTTATATAGCATTATCACCCCTAGGAGCTCACATTGCTTTCACAGTTTTCTAATGTTTCATAGACATATTTGGTCTCTAGGGATGAAATGAGGTACAGAAAAATAATAGTCAGTCCCATCTAGATATGGCTATCTGCCTTTATCTGCTGCTTTAGCACTACTGTGAAATACAGGCTATTTTTACAGCTTAAGAAAATATCTGTATCAAAGCAACACAACAGTAAAGCAGCAAAAATACCGCATAATTCCAAATTCCTGCTAAGCCAGATCTGAGAAGGATACACTAAAACAGTGCTAAAGAGAACACAAATGAAGATCTTCTCTGTGGTGCCTGACTGCGGATTTATCGTTGTCCCACGGCTTGGGAGGCCTGCAAAAAGCTAATATTATTCAATCTCCATTCAAGCTAGCTCTGCAACCAAATCTGAGCATTTCCCTTCATTTCATTTAGCACCTGAAATGTTATTAGCTTTCACTAAAAACCTCTTCAGGGGCAGCTGTGCTTCCTTCCCTGATGCTGTGCTCCTCCTGCAGTGCGAAACACAGCCTCTCCTTCCAGCTGCTCTGCCCTTATATTTCCTTTCAGGGACCATCCTCCTTGTGAGGAAGGCTAAATGCTTTCTCTGCAGGAGTACTTCAAGGGTGTTTAGCAAACCAGGCTTGGGACACCCAGGGCAGAGTGGCACACAGTCCCAGAGAAGGGCACTCAAACAGCAAGGAACTCTGGACACTGGTGAAGAACTCTGTTTTCCCACATAGCTTTTAACGGCATTCCAGGCATGACCAATGCTGTCTAGCACCCAAACAATACCTTCTGGAGTAACTCTTCCTGTATGGAAAATGTTCAGGGGAGGAAAACACACGGGAGAGGATGAGGTGTCTGCTATGGTGAGTGATGTGTCACCACCAAGTGACATCCCTGTTTCAGCTTTTATCCAGCATCCTAGAGCTTTTGCCTGAGGACGTTCAGTTTAGGGCTTTGTTCTGTGAGATTGAGAAGTGATTTGTTCATGGGAGAAACAGCAGCAAACAGGCAATGCTATTCAGTATTTTGAGAATGTCTCCCTCTCTTCATGAGACTGGATCTGACCCCAGTGACACCAGTTACTGAGACTTCATCTGCCAGAACAGCTTTGGACTGTGGATGCCTTTGGTTTTTATACACAGATGAATATGTAAGTCTGTTGTTCTACTCAGGTGTGTATCATCTGTCTGTGGTAGGTTCTGCTGGGCGACAAAGCTGCTTATTGCTCGCTACTCAACTTAGCCTGTCCTCAACTGAGTTTAGTGGGACATTTGATTTACTTTCTCCTTTGCCTACCTCTCAGCAGGAGCTGTGGTTTCAGAATATGAATCCAGGAGGCTGAAGGTCTATCTGGAGGACCTAAACCTAATGTAAACTATGAATGAACAAATGTAAAAACCTAAGTGGATCAGCACAGAGATCTATGGATACTTTTGTAAAAGAAAGTTGTGCCTTCAAGTAAAGCAACGTGAAAAAAGGAACCTTCTACGGTATGGCTTGAAAAGCTTTTCAGTCTTGAAAAGAGAATTTTTATCATTAAAAAGAAGGAAAAAATAAGGTATATGCTTTTTTCAATTTAGAGGTAATGAGTGTGCTATGTAGTAATACTGGTGCAAGACGTGTAACAATTAAAAACTGTTCCCAAGAGCATTTCTCAAAAGGGATGTGTCTCCCACGTATTTTATGTAGCAGATTGACTGGGATGGGCTACCTTTTTTCCTCAGGAATTAATGACCATATGACTTGTAACACAAGCCAGCACTTCTGCAACACAACTTAGCACTCTGATTTCTCCAGACAGGAGAAATTAATCTTGCTACACACCTCTACAGGGGAAAACTCATCTCTCAGTCATATTATTTTTAATGTGATGGTAAATGCAGTCACATCAACACAGACTGCTTCAGCAGGCACTGGATGGGAGGTGGGAAACAGGAAGTTTTTTCAACAATGAAAAAAAGAACTAGGATTTTCCAGGCTTAAAAGCCTGTATTCTTATTCTTCCACAATGGTTTAACACCATTAACAGATAAGCAATGGAAGTTCAAAACTTCTTTCTTGTGGCCAAATCCTGAGGCATCTAAGGCAAAGGAAGTGGCAAAATTGATACTCATATTGAATAGAATGGACAAAAATGGATTTTTCAGGAGCCTCAGGGAGCCATAACACACGGGTGTCTACTTGAAAAACCAGTCTCTCAGGGATCACAAAACTTAATGCACAAAAATCTGTTTCTTTCTTATGAAGACTAGTTCAGTGCATGGACAACAAAGTGACACGTGGCTCTTTTATGCTGGATTTTACATTAACTATTTTTAAATTTCACTCAGGTTAATAATGATTTTAGGATAAAGTTACATCTCATTACCTAAAACATGCTAGTGACAAACCAGCGTTGAATGGCAGTCTTCTGCTTTCCCTCACCTTCCCTCATCTTCACTCTTTTTCCTTGCACAAGCTCTGAAATTCAGCCCTGTGCTGGGCTAGGTAAGTTCCCTGGCAAGACAGGTAAGATGACCAAAAAAAGTGAGCATTTTCCTGCTGACTTCACAAGCTGAACACAGTGAAAGGCCTGATGAGCATGAGACATGGCCTAAAAAAAGAAGAGGAAGAGCCTGATTGAGAAAAGAGCAGGCAAAAAGAAGGACCTCCCTCTTGGCAGCAGTGAGTTGTTAAACTATCCCAGCTTCACCCTCAGAGGAAGGAATGTGAAAAAGGGCAAAGTAAACAAAACAGCAGCAAGGTTTTAAAGGTGCTGGTGGAACATGCTGACAGGGGAAGACAGACCTGGCTGGGTTATGATGACCTGTTGTTTTTCACCCTGACTCTTGCACTTGGATGCAGAAAAGAGCTGCTGAGAGCTGCAGCCTCAGAGGGAGATGAAGGAGGAGGGGAGGGAGAGAGGAGGGAGCAGGAGGGTCTACTCTGGCAACACTGATTCTGGATAATTTCTCTATCCTTTGATAGGGAAAATAGCCTCTCTAGGGAAATACAGAGCTTTTGATATTTGATGAAAGTTCTCATGAATATTTTGATATTTCAACCTACCAATGCCTCCTATGGACAGGAAATGTCTTATGGGAAGCAGAAAAAAGCAACTTTTAGAGCAACCATCATCATATTTCAAGCATTACTAGCTAACAGGATTCTCAAGTTACTAAAAACTTTCCTCTGGCTAATATAGAGCCTATTAGTGAAGTATTATATTATTTGTCAAGAATGCTTTATAACACTGCCCATGCCTGCCTACATGAACTAGAAAACTACAGTCAGCAGTTTGCTAGCGAGATTCATATTTAAATGTTGTTCTGGTGCTTGCAGCCTGGGACAATGTGTTAAATAAAGTCTTGCAAAGGAAGACACAGAATCTGTGTCTTCAGAATCTGAGCATGGCTTGTTGAGGTACCAAGGTAGTTTGTATTGTTGCTTCTAGTGACAGCACCATGTAGAAGCACTTGTAACATTCTCCTCTGGAGTATCTTCATCTACCTCCCCTTCATGCCCATCTGTTGATCTGCAACCTGGTGTGTAACACAGTAACAGAGTGGAAGGCAAGACCAATATCCAGAATACAAACATTTACTCTCCAGTCCAACCACCTCCCACTCTAAGCTTGAACATTTTCATTAAGCTTGATCTTCCTCTCTCTGCACTGCTGTTCGAGAAAATGCAACCATGGGTATGTTTTTATTGTTTTGCATACCGCCTCTCAGCTTTTGCTGAGACATAACAGGTATTGTGTAGCGAGTATTTCACAGTAGCTCATCTCCTGCTAGTACAGCTGCAAAACCAAAATACACAACACAGGAGAAATACAAGGTTATAAACTCTTTCAAAGCTTTTCAGAATGCTCGTAAGACTCTTAGCAGGAAAAAAGCATGACTGATCAAATTATTTGAGCACTATCACTGAGCGTGATGGGACGTGACTTTTGGTTGTCTTGTTATCTAGTAGAAAGGATTCCAACTGGTCAGGAAAGAAAAAAAACAGGAAGAGAATGTGGGAAACCAAGGATCAGCCCATGGTCTCCTTAAAGGACTGTGGTCAGACAAGAAGGGATGTGCTACTCCAGGATTTTTTCAGGAGTGACCAGTTCAGAGAACACTTTTCCTGAAACAGAAGAGAGGAGAATAAAAATGTCACTTCATCAGACTGATTACACCACTGAGCTACAAGAAGGACAACTGTGATACAGTCCCTGCCCTGATTAGTGTTAAAATTGTAACGGATCTTAAGTAATTATTAAGGAATTATCATAAGGGAGTATAACTAATACCTATTATTTGTAATAGGTATCACGCATGTGGATGCATTTGGGGAGATTAAATCATCAATCAGAGGTAAGATTCAGATTTTGTCCTCTAAGTATCCAAATAAATCATTAAAACCTTTCAAATTCAGGTGTCACACCTGACTTTAGTCTGTTTCTGGGGGTGTATGTTACACATTTTGTTCTACAGTCTGCTGCCACACAAAGGAGATGCTGGCTTGAGAGTCATCAGTGCCTCAACACGGCCTTGTCTGACCCATTTGGGAGTGATGAAGGCACCCATTGTGTGCCCTCCACGGTGAGGATGGCAGGAGCTGGCTGGGGGCCGAGTGCCTCTTGGCTGGAGCACAGAGGGCAGTGCAGGGGTAGCCTTGTAGGAAGTGGGAGGGAGGTGTGGTGGTTTAACACCAGCAGGAATTTAACCTCCAAATAAGCCGCTCCCCTTCTCTGCAGCCCTTCCAGTAAGGAAGGGACAGAAGCAGAGACTATGGATTGAAAATTTACTGAAAGCAAAGAGCAATGGAATAAGAAACTCACAGTAACACCAGCAATATTGATAACAAAAGTATACAAAAAGAGGTGTTTTGTCCTCAAAAAAGCTGTTCAGCACCAGGAAAAAACAAGATGATGGACACTCCCTGTAGGTGGCATCCTGCTGGCTTCCCCAGACAAAGATGCGATGGCAATGTGCCATTCCTGCACACTGTGGCACACGGCAGCCAGGAATAAAGGCACTTTGGGGACTGCTCCTGTGCACCCTGGCACATGGCCATCAGGAACAAAGGCAAGATGCTGAGGGGGCGAGGGGACTCCCACAGCTAGTGTTCTGCCCGTCCCTAGCCAAAACTGCAAAATACAATGACAACCCCCCCCAAAAGCTACATCTTCCAAGTCAGGCTGTGTCACTGCTCTGTTGGCTTCAGTTTTGCACAGGTGCTTGTTCTGTAATTTCTATTGCTTAGCCATACTGCAGGTTGGTCCCACAGGTTCCTTTCCCTCTGCTCCTCTGTGCTCCCGTCGGCTCAGCTTGGCTGGACTGGGCTCAGCTCACCTCCTGTGGGCTGGGCTCCCTTCAGCTGGACTGGGGGTCATCCCCAGCAGTCTATTCCCTGCTGGCGCTGCCATCCAACACCCACTAATTTGCGTTTCACTGCTTTCCTTTCAATACCACATCCTCTCACTACATCACAGAGAAAAGTGCAGAGGGACCTGCAGGGCACCACAGGGGCCAGATCCACAGGGGCAAATCCCAACAGTCCGGCTGCCAAAAAGAGAAAGAGACAAAACGGCAGCAGGTCTGGGGGTGGGCTCCTATGCTCCCTGAAGCCACGCCCCCAGTGATGATGCAATGGTATTAGATAACACTTAGCCACGCCCACACAGTGCTAAGCTCCACCCCCTGCTGTGCTGCGTGGGGAAAATTTGGGTCCAATTTATGCACAAAAGAGCCAACCCCTTTGTAGCTGAACAGAACCAGCATGGGCACAAGCACTCCTAGAGGCAGCTGAGCGAGGTGGTTCTCCAGCACTAACCTGATCCATGGGACACTCAAGCAAAAACTACAATTTCTAGTTTTTTTCTTTAACATAAGGCCTTTTGTGTAGCAATTCACAATAAAAAATTGATGGTCATTTGCTGTTGATTAAACACTACAACACCAAAAAACACTGATGGAGCTCATAAAGTTCCAGTATTTCAGGGCAAATACCTTTGTCTATTCTCAACTTCTCATTGCAAGAGCCATATAAAAGAGTTAACTGGAAATACAGCAGCTGCAGTGGTGAGAGCTGTTGAATTGTAAAATTATTTTGTCTTTTCAAGCTGGATAAAACCTGTGACTTCATTCAAAGTTTCATTTCTGGCTCCTTTGCAGGGGTCAAGAGCTGCTTCAGGGGACACAAGGCACTTTTCCATGGGCCAGGTGTATCCCAGGGCTTCTTTGAGGAGCACCAAAGGGTGATTCCAATTCAGCAAGAGGTTTCAGCTTGAAAATATTTTTTCAGTTTTGTCCCTTTTCCTGTTGCAGGTTTCTTTTCATCCTTATATTTGTCACGAATCCACAAAAACCGCACCCATTTCTGAGAGCAGTAGAAAGTACTTAGTTTTCCATTGAGATTTTGATCATACAGTTGCACAAGTATTGCAAATGGTCAGCTCCTTCTTTTTCACAGGGTTATGAATCAAGCATGTTCTTTTCAAGTACCATGGAAAAAGACATCAGTAAATCAATCTGGACTTAGGAAAGGGTAAACCTTATTTATTCAAATATTATCTCTTTTCTCTGTGTCCAACTTCTGGCAGACTGAAAGACTCAAAAAAAAGTCACATATCTAGAAAAGCCAAGTTGTTTAAAAGCTTGAGAATTATTGTTTTTTCGTGTCTCGCCAGGTGCCTGGATTGAGCAAAGGTTTAGATTTTGTCTCAGAACTGTTGTAAAAAGTTAATTTAAGTGAACTACTATATTCATGAACAAAGAGACTTTTTACACTCAGCGATTTGGGTCATTAATTGGACATCTCATTCATCACAGACCCTTAGCAGAGAAAACAAAGAGCAAGAACAAAACCAGGACCCTGGCTTTGTCAAAAAAAAAACCAAAAAAAAAAACCAGAACCAAAAAAAGTTTAAGGAATCTGCATTTAATCAAAACATGCAAAACAATCTCCAGATACTGTCTGGCAACAAATTTAGGATTTGCAGAGCTGAAGTGTTCATTTGCTTGGCTATAAATATTACATTGATGAAAGACAGTCCTAACTCTGTCTTCCACCACTTCACTTCTGATAGGGAAGTTAAGATTTTATGTGTTTGCTTAGAAACCCATTAGATCTAACCTTTCCAGGAGAATTACAAAGGGGAATGATAAATGACCATGTATCAGTTCAGGGGAGGGAGAGGTTTCATCCGGGATACTGCAGGGGTAAGTACTCAGTCTAGGCATATTTGATGTTATCATTCATGATGTAGCACATAAATGAAAATCAAAGATTACACTAAGGTGGGAGGAACTGCTAATGCTAGAGAATTAATATGACATCAAGCGGTTAGGAAGAGGAGCAAGAAAATAAAATTAAGGGTGGAGAAATGCAAGACATACCTGTGAGAAAACACTCCAAAGAGGGATTTAGTGGAAGGAAAAAAGCAATAATGCAAGGCCTTAAGTTGAGCAGGATATTAGACATACACTTGCAATGACAACAACAAAAGCCAAATGAGCTGTTGTACTTTCACAGGCCTTAGCTCACTGTGCTAACTTAGCTAACTGTGGAATTAGTAAACCTTTTCCATATGAATTGGCAGCAAAAAGACACTTAGAGAAAGGAGATGATCTGTGAAGTGTGTGAGCAGAGTTTTGTATAACCAAGTCAGAGTTTGCTGACTCTTGCTGACTATTAGGTTCTGCAGCATCTTGGCAGAAAGATTTTCGGCCACCTATGCAAGCCTTGCCTCAGATCCCTCTACAAGCACAAATGTGGAGTCTGCAGAAGGAACCAAGAATTTGGGATTAATTTTTTACACAATGGCTTGTCTACTTCACTGCAGAATTTAACCATCAGTAAACCTAGAAGAGAAAAATACTGAGCCGCATACAAATAAAAACATCACAGATAAAGTCTGTTCTGTGGACTTAGCACTGCATGGGCTGTGCAAATTACTAATTTTTATTTGGGCATCTATATTGGGCTAAAACAATATCCTTGCAGTTGAACACTATCAAACTGAAGTGTTTGGTGGTGGAGTTTGAATATTATTTTGAATGCAACTTCTTGGGAAAATATGGAGCAATACAATAAAATTTTATACAACATTTTATTATGTAAAGCACAACACCTTCTGCAAGAACCATCACACAACAGAGAACAGTAAATAATAAAAATTTTTTTTTTCCAGGAATTGGAAAAAAATAGTGCAAAATCATCTTTTAATTGGTGACACCAAATGTATAAACATCCCTATTGCAAATATTTGCTAAAATCTTTGCATTTACAGAGCAGAGTATTTAGAATACACACAACATTTTATCCTCCTTAGGATTAGTGGCTGCTATTAAAAAAAAATAAATCACATGAAGAATAATTTTTCTCTACTAAAATATAAATTTTCACACTTTATCTGAAATTTTCCATACATAGACTCCTGGTCATGTTTTACACCATGTCACCTGCTTAACAACTGCTCACAACCAACCTGGGTGAATAACACCAATTTATCAGGAACTGGGCTCAGCTATGAAAGATTATCAGAGAACACTATAAAAATGCTGCTGTTTGCAAGAGACCACTAGGAACAGTACGTTATGCCCTGTAAACAGCCAGGGCAGTTCTATTAAGGTCAGGTGGCATTTGAAGAGAGAATCACAAAAAAACATATTAAAAACAGCTTTTATAGAATGGTCTTGTGCAAACACCTTAGGGACTTAAGTGCATGCATACATATGTTACTTGATTTTACTTCCATGACTTCATGTACAGTCACCCAGTTTACCAGTGAAAAAGTTTTCTTTCTTATCACTGCCGTTCCAAGACCTTACTGTACCTGGTATGGAACTCTGTGTGTCATACAGCGTGAAAATAAATCAGGCTTTTGTCAGTCTCACTGAGTATTAAAAAAACGCGGCAAAACCAAATGAAAGAACAAAGACATAAAATGCAGATTTAAAAAAAATAAAATTAAAAGCCCGTTCTTCTATAATTAATTCATTTTAGTATGTTAAGACAGGAATGTATTTGAATTGCTGTCCCTTTGAAGACAGAAGCTGAACCCAGCAATCCAGTGTAGTCTCCGAGGAACTAAGTGAGCAAAAGCAGGGAGCCAAGTTTTAATGCAGCAAGACCAGGAAGGGGGAAGAAGTGTAGAGCAGTGCATCTGCACGGTCCTGTTTCCAAGCTCCTTGCTCAAGGAAACAGCTGTTGATTCTGCAGTCAGAGGATTCTGCAGTCAGAGGTAGCCTTGCAGGAGGTAAACAATCCTGCTGGTGAAGTCTTGAGTCAGACCTTCCCCCTTTTTTAGGTACATTGAGAAGCACACTTTTAAATGCTGGTTTAAAAACATGCATGAAAATAAAAATGTGAAGACAAAAACCATTCTGTAAGGTCTTTTCTTTCATAAAAGCTGTACTTCTGACTTAGCCACTGTCCAAGAATTGCAATAATTGCCCCATTTTTTATATTAATTAAATCAAGTTATTCCTTAAAATTGCCTTGACTATGCTAAGGAGTTCTGGATTTTTAAGAATCAGTGCAGTATAGAACTATTCCAGCTACTAGACTAATTTTGCACTGATTCTCTGCATCTTCAAATTTCCTTTTTGAAGTACAGTCAGCAATACTGGAGTGATATATCCAGCATTAATCAAAGTATTGTCATCAATATGGCAACATTGTCTCTAAGTTCATATACCCCAAAGTGTCTTCACATCATGCCGTTATTTCATGCAGATCTGGCTGTTTATGCTAATATCCCCTTCACCTTTCCTAGTCCTAGAGGACATGTTTGCAGGAGGGAATCCTATTTTACTATTGGTTTCTTCGTTCCTAGAAGCATGACCTGACATTCGGCTGTGTTACAATGAGCTCGTTTTCCCAGCATATCTTATCAGTCCCTGTAGTTATTTTCTATTTACCTTTGCTTTTTAATCATTTGCTAATGTTACCAGCAATGATTTTATACTTTTTTCCTACCATCACCAAGGACTGTGTTTGTACACAGGGAATAGATCCCAGAGGGACCCACTAGAAACCTCCATTCGGACAATGATTTCAGTTTACAATTGCCTTTTACATTCTGTTGGTAGCTGGGCTCAACTTGTACAATATTTCCTGTATGTATTGCATATACTGTATCATAGCAAAATATTATGGGAGACTAGATTCTTTGTGGGTATTTGTTATTTCAGCACACTTTTCTTATCAATCCAATTTGTGAATTTAACAAACTATTTTTTGACAGATCTATTTTCATGCAAACCTTGCTGAATGTCAATAATAATTAAATTTTAAATTTTTTAAAAAATTATTATTTTCAGCTGGATTGCCTGGATCAAGATTTTTCAGGTCATGCTATTTACCCTTTTGACAGTAAATGAAAAACAAATAAGAGACTAAATGCACAAGCAGAGAAAGATACTAGATAAAGACAAGGTGTATGAATTTACATTGAGGACTTTTTTAAAATTATCATTATAATGAGATGTTCCATTTCATTAACTGGTAAGACTTTATCATATGATTTTAGTACTATAGCATTTTATGCAGAAGTAAAAATAAGATTTATATTTTCACTTAGGTTTTTTGGTGGTGGTGGGAAGGATTTAATATGTGTGTACATATATTATTTAAGTAAAGTACATATATTATTAAGTAGAATTAGAACACAGCACACATTTAACATCCATGTTTTTTAAATATATTTATTCTATTGGAAGATAGAGACTGACAGTATTTGCCAGATGACAGTCTTTACACATGATTTGCTCGTGTTACTTTGGACAGGACTTAGAATTCAACTACAGTACACACAACAGCATTCAAAATATCTTTATTTTTATTAAGTATTGCTATTTGCCTGTGCTGGGCACCATGAGAGAAGAAAGAAATTCTTAGGAGCATTTTTTTCCTCATCTTAAAATACATCTGATTTAGGAAGTGTTGTTTGTGATTAATAAGTCTACAGCATCGAGAAACTTCTTTACGCTTCATCACCTAAGCAGGACTGTCATCTTTGACTCCTTTTGGTTCTCTGCAGTCTTGAGATGGTTGCAAATCCCTCAACAGTGTCATAACTCTGAACTGTAAGTATTTGATGATTTTGTAGGAAATGGTCATAAGTACAGAGTGATTTACAGCAGCACTGTTGTAAGAATCCAGCTGATTGAATAACAGTAAATATATCCTGTCAAGGAATTATTATAAGGAAAAATTTATACATAGTGCACAGAACATATGAATAGGACAACTTTCAAACTGTACTATTGAAAATGAACGAAAAAAAAGGTATTCAAAGGAAATACTTTTAAATACTTGTGAAATGGAAATTAGCTTTTTAAAATTTCCTCTCAAGGAATTCTAAAAGTAAAGTTTGTACAAATACAAAGTTTGTTGTCAGTACTGGCATTATGCTACACACTGTTAAAATGCAAAAAAATCTATTATCAATTCTTTGGGTTAGTCACTGAGCTTTCTTACTGTTTTAAAATACAATGAAGAGAAAAAAGCTGCAAACCTTGGGGGAAAAAGCAGTCTGAAGCAAAGACGATTTTTTTCTATTGTCTTCAATACACTCCAGAGGCAAACTTGGTTGGCCTTCATATTAGGACATGATTTCCTTTCACTGCATTGTTTTCAGACACATTTCAGATCTCCACAGATTCAGTAACAAGGTCCCAGGTATGAGTGTTCTCACTGAAGGTCCAAGTCACAAATTTCACTTTGGTACAGGACAGAAGGGAGGTCTCCTTGGTGCAGGAAATTCACCAATGCCACTTTTGGCCCTGCAACAGACTCAGAAACTAAAGTTCCAGGTAAAGTTTCCTTCAAAATCCACAGACAGCAGAAATACATTGATGGTATTTTGGGCTAAAGCAAGTGGTTCCACTGCTGTTTTTAGCATCATGTAGGACATTGTTGAATGTTAAACATGAGTATTAAACATACTTGCAGTTCCAAGAATTCTTCCAAGATTGTTTCAGAAATTTGCGTTTTTTTCATTCAGTCTATCACAATTCTGTCACAAGTCAGGGTAGACTAGGAGAAGTTTTTTAAGGTAAGCTACTTTTAATGGGATTTGGGTGCCCAAAATGTTTTGAAATCTTAATATTCTTTGTATTAGGAGCAAATGGTCTTAGTATTTTGGAAAAAAGTGACGCTTACTCAAATGTTTATTCCCAGTGAGCATTTAGACAGCACACTAGAGTTTGCAATACCATAAACAGTTGAAAAAACGACTCATCAATCCACCAAACCTAGTGCCCTCTGAAAGGCGTTATAGTATGGTGTAGATTCAAATACAGAATACAAAGATGATATATCCTAGAAAGTTTATTCCCAAGTCAGAAGACAGAAAATGTAGTGGGCATTGAAAAAAGATTAATACAATCAAGAGCTCCAGAGTTTTTCTCGTGGTACTATTATTTTTATTATTAATATTGTATCTAAAGCAAAGACTTTTCTAAAGTGGGAGGGGAAAAAAAAATACTTACCAGCTGCCAGATCATTTTGGAAGCTAATCAGACATTTCCAGTTTTTCTATGCCTTTTTTTCCCTCTTTCCTTTCAACAAAAAACGTTGCAAAACATTGCAATTATGAAGTACTAAGTGAAGGGAAGATAATCCCAGCCACCAGAAACATGCCCTAGATCACATAGGAAGATCATGGAAGGAGGGAGGGAGAAGTATACCCCTGAGATATATAGCTTCTGTTTTTAAAAGCAGCACTAAAAATAGTCTACCCTTGTAGACTCATGAACAATGAAATTATGACAATCCAGTTTGGGTTTTCTCACATTTTCCGATGCTACTTAGAGGCACACCAGCATCTACTTCATCTGCCAGCTGAAATGTATCATGTTACATAGCAGTTACAGCTTGAAATATAAATTAATTTCAAGGTCTCATGATTCGGACAATTTACAAAGAGATATCCAACAGCAGCTGAGTTACATGGGGATGTCAAGGCTTCTTGTCATAATTATTACACTTCCAGTGTCCAAACAAGCCAGGTGCCTCTTTAGATGAAATAAGCATAAAACCCAGGCCAGATAGACAGGGGAGATTTGGGAAACAGAGAAAACAAACCAGCGTTTTGTCTTGGTTTTTGATGACTTTATCACCAATAATGTCTGTTTGTTTCACGGGAATGATTTTCATCACTAGAGCAGTCAGAACCAGCTCTGGTGTGGCTTCCCAGGGTGATGACTCAAGGCAGCAATGGGGAGCTTAGGTTCCCCTGCACTTTCTGGGGCTGGAGGCCTGCCACCCACTCCAGGAGAAGGCCATCTACCTTGGACTGCAGCCATCTAAGGGCAAAATTCTTCACTCGGTGGTGGTGGCACACTTTCATTTCATGTTCCATTGTTTCAGTGGGAAATAACGATAGTTGCTATGGCAAGTGCCTGTTTCTGAGTGCAGGCATCTCACAGGGTTCCTGTCTCTCTCTGTCCACATTGTTGTTTGAAACTGTCTTCAAAGCGAGGACAGACAGAGGTGAGAAACCACTGCCACTTACAGAAATAGTTAACTAAGTCACAAGCTCATTTTAACACATTGCTTGAAAATGGCTGCATGGATCAGGCCTTCAGCAAACTCAGGAACACTTCTGAAGGAAAACTGCTTAATTCAAAGCTTTGTGGCAGGAATTAACCCACCAGCTTCTCAACCATCTCTAAGTAGGTGCCAAAGACCACTCTAAAGGAGCTGTAAAGACAAAAATTCCATAGGACATTGTGCTAAAGTGCAGGGGACAGATCAGCTTTTTCATTTTGACTCAGCTTGTGCCTTCATAGCTGTGAGCAAATCTTTCAATCTCTGTGCTTTTATTCTTATCTCTAGAAATTTTCTTTTTCTGATCAGACTGGTTTTCAGGGAGAAAGTGTCTCTCAGCAAGTACAGCATCATCACTGATTACAGTGTTAGCGAAAATTGGCGTTGGCTAGAATTTCACCCCAAAATCTATACAATTCTTTGGGAATAGACGTTTGACATTTATGTTATGTTAATAAATACCAAAAGATGTGGAAATTTAAAAAACAGATTTGATAAAACAGGAAGGAATAATCTATACTTGCTAAAATATGTAAAATCTTTCTAACTTATTTTCTTTCTCTGATTAGCACTTTGTGATGAAATGTATTGTAAACATATCAACATTATTATTCCATTCACATTTTTTAAGTGTTAATAAACTTTTTTAATTTTGCAAATCAACAAAACTGACTTATAAAATACTTTTGATTAGAAGATAAGGGTGCTCAGCCTCCCAAAAACATTTGGTTGGTTGATCTAGCATTAACAATTATGTTTAGGAAACAATTTAACAGCTACAAAACACAACCTTGCAAGTATTAGGCATAAGTGTTACATGTTTCTACTATAATTAATTTCCAAATAAAATATTGCATTGTTTGTACATAATAAAAATAAATTGTATTTTTTAACAAAATAAGGTATTACAAATACTAGGGGGAGAAGGAGGCCTCAGGGTTTATCCACAAAATTAGGGCTGAAAACTTTCTGACAATAAAACCAACTGCAGAGTTACTTAACTGGAACAGCAGTTGGAGGAGGGATTGCTTGTATCAATAATTTTTGTGTTATAAAATACAAATATTAGTGGACAACAGCAAATTTTAGGCAATTGCATTTGGGTTGGGGCCAAGGTGTCCAAAAGACAACTTTAGAAAGAAAGGCAAATTAGCTGTTCTCCCCAGAGTTCCTTCCTTCCCCTGAGGAAAGCCTGAAGTAAAACACCACACACACACACACACACACACACACAGAGAGAGCTAAAAAAAATTAAAATCTAATATACTTCAAGGGAATTGATTCAAATAAAATGACCGCAGCCTTTAAAAATGAAAAATGTAGCAAATCAGCCCTTGCATTTTCTTTTATGTAGTCTTGAGCACTTTTCCTAGGATATGAAGTTATGCTGATGGCTTTAATTTTCCAGGGTAAACCCTGGCCCTGTTCCATCCCCTGGAAGACATTAATTCCCCACAAATTTTCAGCCATCATCTCCACTGGCTCGGCCATTGCTGTGGACAATGGTCTAAGCACTGCAGACTGGATTCCATCAAACTCAAAAGAGTGCAGAAAATGTAGTTGTACTCTACAGCTTTTCTACAGAAGTGATAGAAGATAAAAAAAAGAGTTGAACAAAATGTTTTATGAGGTAAATATTCTAAGGCATAACAGGGTTCAGATAAAACAAAAGCTATGTCCAAAAATGTACAGAAATATAGAAATAAAGAAGGAGTTCTCAAAAATACGTGTTTCAACTCCTAAAATGCATATGATAATTAATTTTTCATTATAGCAAGGAATAGAAAAGAAAATCAGGAAAGTAGGTAACATCAAATTACAATGATGTAAAGGCAAATTGTTAAGTGTAGAAGTTTTCCCATGATTTAGCTTACAAGACTTTCAAATAGCTGTGTGTTTGTCAATCTTGTTTGTGAAAATTTTCATAGTTGGCCATTCTACACTGACAATGATTAATCTCCATGCAGACAATATTTATTTTAACTCAAGTAAATGTTGCTTTGGCTTCTTTAATTAACCAGAAATCCCTAACACCAATTGTAGCATGTCCTGTTTCATGGGATACCACGTGGAGCCTGATCCGATCAACAGCCTTTCCCTTACACAATAAAAAAGTAGGAGCTCCGTGCCTGGCATTGTATCCCTGCATTGTAAGAGTTTCATACCTTTGTGAAATCCCATCTCACCTATTGCATGTGGCAGAACCTCACCTTTAGGTTGGGTTCAAATCCCCCCTTTCATGCATCCCTATGTGAACTGTGTTTTATGTTAAGAAAATATTTGTGGCAGGCAAAATAAGAAGTGCTGCAAATCCTCCTGCAGTGGGAGAAAGCTGCCTCCAGTGTTCATGCAGCATACCAAAGCAGCTATCATGGATGTTTTGTAAAAAAACCAACCAAAACCTCTTGAATTAGCTATCCTGTGACAGTGGCAATACCATGCCAGCTGTGCATAGACTGAGACATGTATTTTTGACCACTGGAAGGGTTCCTTGTGCGTGTTGTGATGCTTTCTACAGGCGGAGATGTGCATCCTTAGCACAACTATCGGGGACATCTCCATACATCTGTCTCATTCACAGAGCAGTTTCAAACACAGAGGCCCATTTATACCTCCCTCAATTAAATTATCTTTGCTAAGGATTTACAAAACATGTGAATTCAGAGAGAATCCAATAAAAATCCCCAAGCCCTGCAGGCAATTCCCCAACTTTCCACTGGTTCATAAATAAGTTTACAAAAGTGGTTCCCAAACTATAGTTCACAGCTAGCCAGTGATCTGATGATCTGGTCCACAGAGTGATGCCAATTTTGTCCTGTTTTTAAGTAAGTAATGATGATAAGGGTGCATGACAATTTGGAAAAGATGTGGTCTTGGCATGGGTCTGGGATGCCTCCACCCCTGCTCTCCCACAAGAACAGTCCCGTTGTCTGCATTGATAAATGGATCTAAGGGACTCACAGCAGAACACAGTGCTGGATTTCATCTCAGGAAGATGTTTTCCAGAGACCTGAGGGATGTGCCTCCTCCAAATTTGGCTGGCACTTGCATGCCTGTACACCCTGGCTGAACTGCAAATGGAAACGTCTTGATGGAACACACTGACAGGGTAAGCCAGCAGCGGTGGTTTGACCTGGCTCGCTCAGATCATAAAAATTCATAATCATCCCAGAGCATGTGGAATCCAACAAATCATCTCTAGAGTTAAAATGTCTAAGAAGGCATTATGGACGTTACAAACAAATTAACAGACATAGTCAGCCAGATCATCAGCTGGTAGAAGTTGGCAGAAATCCACTGTAGCAACATAAGTTTTGTAAAACTAACCTGAATTACACCAGCTGAAAGACGTAGTTTATTTTTTTCTGCCATTGTGCACATGGAATAACCTGAGTAATTTAGCCATTCTTGTTTTGGGGTTTGGGGTTTTTTAACTTTTGACTTTTGTATGAATCTTGTCTTTATATACACATGCATACAAATAAATTAAAGGGTCAACCCTCTATTCCATCTGCTCTACAGCAAACCATTTGTTGCTCTTTAAATGACAGCTGCTTGGCCCAGGAACAAAACTTGGCTGCCACTGTGCAACACCCCTGTGTGCTGCTGGCACAGCAGCTCACCCCCAGCTCCACACCACCCACCCACCCCTGGCCAGCCTGTGCCCTGCCCAGCACCTCGCCTGCTGTGCTCGGGGGGCAACGCTCAGGTGTCACTGCAAGGCTCCCTTGAACTGGAAACATTTCCCCCTGTTGTTCTTATTTTCCATGTTATTATAGCAAGGGCAGGAGGTCCTGGTCTACAATCATGCTTATGTTCCAAAATAAGAATAGCATAAGAATCACCTTAACATGTCTAGGAGTAGTTCATAATTTCAGATTTTAGGAAACTCTAAAAGCTCCACAGAACTGAAGCAATGGTGCCCACAATAGGGGGCTTATCAAATTTCTGCATTAGGAGCTTGCCATTAAGTTTTATTAATTAAAATTATCTGCTCTCACCCTCTTGAATTAATAAAATGCAGCTGGCATTCACTGCAATGTTACAGGCCATGGCTGTTCTGAAAATACAGTTGCTAGGATACCTTCATAATTTCATCCTCATGTTATACTGGTCTTTCAATTAATGAAGAAACATTCAAGTCACTTCTCAGCACTTCTATGGACGTGTTTGACCTGTGCCTTCACCCGTCTTGTGTGACACTCCTCTATGTGTTTGCCTTCTAACCCCAGTGTGGGAAACAGCAGAGTGACCACAGCCATTTGCAAGCTGTAGTAATGGTGCAACTCTTCTACTTGGCCTTTTCATGTCTTTGTTAATATGAGGACAGAAAACCAGATGTCTTTACATCCAGTATTTCTTCCCTGAATGGACCTGAGAAAATAACGCTTTTTAGGGGGCAATTTTGCAAAGCTATGCTATCCATTATCCATTTAAAACTTTTTATAGCACAACCTCAGCAGTATAATGCCTATTAAAGAATGAGATCCTGCAAAATTATATATTTCTCAAGGCAGTTATCTAATAAAATACATGAGGTATTCTCATTAGATAGGAGGAGGCAGCCAAGGCTCTGGAAATACTCAGTCCCAGGACTGAATTTGTTTGAAAGTCTGATGCAATCTGATGGACTACAATGGAAACTCACCTTGGATACACATGCTAAGCATTATCCTCTGCAGGAACACAGCCCCTGCACAACACAAAAAGCCTGACACAGTCTAAATGGAAATAAAGTAGGAAACAGGCATTATACAGACTTTCTGTATCCTGAATTTCACTAACAAAGCAGTGTGTACACCCTTCATGTCATTCCCAGAGTAGGACTGGATATTCAGGAAATACTCTGGCCGAATATTTAGTGAACAGTGAGAGACAGAGAATAAACAAAAGTCATATCTGCGTTTCAAACTCTGTTTAACAATCAGACCAAATATAATGTGATGATCAAGTGAACAAACAGAGCAGCTACTGACACTTTCAGACAGATCACCACATCTAAACAGCTGATCTATAAATAGTCTGCTCACAGTATTGCAGCACATGCTGACCACACAGATGTGATCCTGCAAAGCAAGTACCAGAGATTGTACACAGCTGTTTTCACTTGGTTAAAGCCTGTGTGGTCTTTTCTCCAGTACAAAGAAATACTCTCAATTTTTTGAAAAAATTGCAACTTCTACTGCATGGACTAATAGTTTTTTTTTTTTTTTTAATATTAAATAGGTTAATTTTGTCCTGGAAATTATCAGTGGTTCAATAAGCAAATAAAGGCTTGCAAAGAAACAAGCAAAGTAGTTTGCATAAAACATTAGGAAAATATTCCCAAAGCACTCCAGAAATTTCACAAGTTATTAATAATTTGACATTATTATGTATGATTTGTTGAACACACAAGCATGCTTGAGCAGAGAGAAGAAACACCTACGACTGCCCGAGAGGCACTTAACTTCATCCAGGAGCCTGACTTTTCAGGGTGCTTTGTGTTAAGAAGTACTGAGTATTCTTGGCTCTCACTGAAACCCTGGGGAGCTGAGGAGGCTCAGAGCAGAAGATGTACAGAGCATTGCAGAAGATGCTCAGCATTTAAGAGCTCTGGGAACTGTCAACCAAACTTTGGGTGATGCCGTTCTCTCCCTGGGAGCCTCAAGAAAAATGGTTTCACTTCTCCCATGCTGTCTGGGAGCATCTTTAACATTCTTCTATGCCAATGCTGCAGCTTGGCTGTTTGCTGTGGAGGAAAACCAGAACCTGACAAGAAGTGTCCCATGAGCCCACTGTGCTCAGGGCTCCCACTGCAATGTCATCAGCTGGTGTTGTGCAGTGATGTGCTCCTTTCTACCAAAAAGCCCCAGCCCATCAGCTTGTTCTCTTGTGGGCTGCTTCTGAGGAGCCCCACAGCCTGTGTCAGTGTCCTGTGCATGAACATGCTGTGGAGCAGGCAGGTGGACTGGTGATGGAGCATCCTGATGTAAGTGGCTTCCCTGCTAAGGCGTGGTAGAGGAAAGCTGCAGTCTGTGTGAGCTGTCCCAGCCCAAAGCTCTGTACGAGCCTTCACTGCATGTAATGCCAGCTCATAGACACAAGTTACATGAACACCTAACAATACTGGGGAGGGCAAAATAGTGCTTTGACCTATACAATAAAAACTCTATTTGCTAGCAATTGGCGCATCTGTTTATCTCCTAGATGACGAAATCAAGGAGAAAAATATTTATGTGATACCTGATTTCAGTTCCTGCAATGTACATGTATTTGGCTTTCTTCACAAGATTCCGCTTCTACTTGTTCTATTTGTTCTTTTTATTCTATTTGTATTAGGACATTGCCTTTCATTGTTATGTTCTCCACCCCCCTGTTATAATCAACTCTTCTGCCTGTTGTTTATGTCATGCCTATTCTTCTTTCATTAGACTGTAATTATAGCCTGTGACTATAACTTTCTTCCTTTGGCTGTTTACAGAATTGGTTTTCTGCCTCTCTCTCATACACACACTTCATTCCTATTCTCCTTTAGATCTCAACTTCTATACAGTCATCACCTTTTGAAAGTGCAAAGCAGGACAATTAGTCATTGTAACAAGTTTTCCAAGGCTGGAAGGTCACATTACAACTCTTAAACTTCAGTGGTTTAGATGTTTGGAGATGCAATGTGAAAAATGTCTTTGATCTTTTTATTGCCTTGGTAAACTTTTTAGGGGGCAATCCATTTACCTAGTCCATTAGAGAGCTCAATAAAATATTCTGTGCACAAAAATACTGCACTTCACCAATTACGTATATATATATATCTATCTTTGCGCTGTAAAATGAACACTTCTGTGCAAAAGTCTAAAATATTTTATGAATATTATTTTGTTTTACCCTCAAAGCCCACCATTGCAGAAAATTAGTTGCTGCCTTATTTTCTCATTACTTTTATTCCACAGTATTAAGCATTCTGTTTTGAAAGTCATGCCTCCCACTTACAGAAAATGGAGCCTTAGACCTGGCAAGTGTGCAGCTGATGGAATTGCAAGTACAAGTTAGCTGCTTGTTCATGAAGCCAACCAGATCCATATATTTCTGGTCAGCTGTTACCCCATTTTTATGCCAAATTAGCCCCAAAAAGGTGCTTCAGTTTGCACACACTCCATTCTAAAAGACCAGACTTCAAAGATTAATGCAAACTCACAACACAAACCAAGGCTGGAGCTGGAGTCACCAGTTTGGACTCCTCATTGCCAGACCCAATATATACATTATAAGTATAAATATATACATGATACTGGCAGTGTCATCGTCTCTCACATCCAAAATTATCTGCTTTTGACTTCTAGACAGCAGAAAAGAAATTGCTGGCAATTACAAAGCCGTGGACTCTGTTGATGATAGCCCCTTTGAACTAGTTCAGCTCCTTCTGTGTCTGTGCCACTTCAGCAACATGAGTAATCACAAAGGCAGCTCTCAGCTTACAGAAGGTTCCTCTCCCAGACTGAGTAGCATCTTCCCACAGTCAATGTAAGAAGCATGGAAGAGGGCGGAAAGTGTATTATGTCTTCTCAGAATGTATGAAAAGTTTGGCTTTGCTCCTCAGATGATCCTTAGGACTAATCAAGGATCCTAGGACTGGAAGCAGCAGAGTGAGGCCAATGTGGAAGAAAATTTGCCATTCCTGCCACTAGTATGAACAAGGGAAAGGTAGGGCTATGGACTACTGCTATTGGCAGGAGAATGCACTCACCTTCAGTAGTCATCATGGCCCCACACATCCAGGCACTTCCCTGGTGGCAGCACCCATGGCAGGTCTAGAAGCAAAGTCAGGAAAGTCGTGGCTGTTTTACTGCTTCAGCAATCATTTCCTGTAGGCAGTTGCCCACTGTGTTTCTTTGGCAAGTTTGAAGTGAACAGAAGGTGGACACAGCCTCAGTCAAACATCTGCTGACATCTTTAGAAGCCAGTTCACATTTGAGTAAGATTATGCTCTAAAGAGTTGTTGAGGTGGCAGAAAGCTATCACCGTTCTTGTTGTGTAACAAGGGTCATTTGTCCCAGCCTAAGAATACAGCCTTAGTGTCCTTTCCCTTTCTCAGCCTCTGAGTTGATTGAATACTTTTCTCTTTTTCTTCCCTGTCTCTCATTTTTTGCCTTTGCTTTACCACTGTGCCACCACTTTGTCACAGGTCTGTTTTCCTCTCTTCTCCACCTTGACTTATTTGCCCTACAGATGGACCTCCATGTAAGCTCCCTACCTCCGGTCACTGTCCCTCACTGCCCTGTGAGCTCATTCGTCCACTCTCCATCTGTTTCACGGGATTTCAGTCCTCCCAGGTCAGAGTCATGGAGGCTTCCCAGCCATCCATGCTAGAGGCAACTGTATGTGTTGCCATTCACTTAGCTCATGGGATACATCCCCTTTCTTCTTTCTTCCCCTGATACTTCTTCATTTGACCTCAGTTATAGAGGCATGTTGGCAGCAAGAGGAAACATGGTCACACCAACAATCATTAAATTGGTTGGGTGACAGGATGAACTGCAATTACCTCATATGCTCAACAAATTTTAGGAGGCAGAGAGCCTATGGAAAGCATGATATCTCAGAGGGTTACATCAATTCACAGAGTTAGTGACTTAGATACATGTGAGGCTTTTATTCCCAATGCTGCCAGCATCATAAACCTTTACAAACACAAATTTACTAAGCAAAAAAAAAAGGAAATAACAGCAGCCTAAAAAAAATTATGTCTATTAAGCAATGTAACCTAACAGGTATACCAGCATCAGTGACCTAACTGCTATTTAAACCATGAAGATTCTGTGGTCCTGGAGAAACAAAACAATTCCCCAGTAAGAACAAGCAGCAGCATGAGGCTGTTAATTGAAAGCCTAGCTGTGGTTCGGCAGTACACGTTGTAATCCCACTAGGCATCATGTAAAATTATTTTTATAAAGTCAGAAAAGGATTTGAAAAGCTTAGGACCACAGGATATAAATATAAAATTATAGGGTAAAATTTTGCAATAGTTCAGATACAATATAAAAACAATCTTAAGACCTTTGAACCTATTCTCTGTGTTGCAGTGTCAATGTAGGAATGGATGAACTCATTGATTTCAGTGCTTAAATTCCAGTTCTCTCAAAACAGAAAACAGAGCTCAGATTTAATCCAAGGAGATCATTCTTTGTAGCTGTAAGTACCACAGTTGGGAGCATGTATACTAGATTTATCCCCAGCCCCCTTCAGAGGCAATATCCCTACAAAGGAATTACTTGCAGTCAGCAGTAACATCAACATTTTAATTAATATAGAATGAGTCTGATCTCTGTCAATCCCTGATAGCATCTATTCAGGTAAAAGATCTGGAGAAATGTACCAGTGTATATCAAATCAGTTAAACTGATTTTTGGCTGCACTTTCCCCTCCAGCTCTGCCCACTAGCACTAAAATATTATTTGTTAGAACTTTGGAGAAAGTTTCAAGTACTGCAAGTGACATTACTAACAGGTTAAAACAACTAAACATGTCAACAAACCTTAATCTATGTCTGTATCTGATATAGCAAGAGAAGTAGAGGGTTTTATCTTGATCTCTTTTCCCTTAAATCAAAAGCTAGACAGGTCAGAGTGGAAAAAAATTTCTGTGTGGAGTACATGCAATATGAGGTGAGTTATAATCACTGTTCTCAGGCATCACACTGCAAGAGCAATAGAGAGAAACTCACGATTTTATGCATGTTGTGTTCTAAACAAATATTTTTTTTCCAAACTTATTTAATGTCAATGCAAGCTTCATTCTGGAAGTCTGCTTAGATTTGCAGAAGTCATTCTTGATTCTACATTCTGTACACTAAAATTGATTTTCCTTTTGTGCCTTGATATAGAATCATAGACTCATTAGGGCTAGAAAAGACCTCTAAGATCAAGTCCAATTGTTAACCTAACACCCCTGTGTTCACCACTAAACCATGTGCTCAAGTGACATATCTACATGCCTTTTGAACACTTCCAGGGATGGTGAATCCACAACTTCCCTGGGCAGCCTGTTTCAATACCTGACCACCCTTTCAGTGAAGAAGTTTTTCCTAATCTAAACCTCCCCTGGTGCAATTTGAGGCCATTTGATCTCATTGTATTGCTTTTTACCTGGGAGAAAAGGCTGTCCCATGCCTGGTTACAACCTCCTTTCAGGTAGTTGAAAAGGGTGATAAGATCACCCTGAGGCTCCTTTTCTCCAGGCTAAAAACCCCAGCTCCCTCAGCTGCTCCTCATCAGACTTGTGCTCCAGACTCTTCACCAGCTCTGTAGGCCTTCTCTGGACATGCTCCAGCACCTCAATGTCTTTCTCTTAGTCAGAGGCCAGAACTGGAGACAGGATTTGAGGTGTGGCTTCAGCAGTGCCAAGTACAGGGGAAACAGTCACTGCCCTGGTCCTGCTGGCCACACCATTGCTGATACAGGCCGGGATGCCATTGGCCCTCTTGGCCACCTGGGTACATCCTGGCTCATATTCAGCCACTATCAACCAGCACCCCCAAGGCCTCCTCTGCCAGACAGCTTTCCATCCTCTTCTTCCCAAACCTGTAGCACTGTAAGAGGTTGTTGTGACCCAAGTGCAGGACTTAGCACTTCGCTTTGTTGAACCTCATACAACTGGCCACAGGCCATTGATCCTCCCTGTCCAGATCCCTCTACCCTGCAGAGCCTTCCTACCCTGCAGCAGATCAATACTCCTGCCCACCTTGGTGTTATCTGTGAGCTTACTGGAGGTAAAGTGGATTCTTTCAGTTTTATTATGTCTGCACATATATCTAGAACATTGGAAAGATGCATAATATCCATCTCTTGCAATCAGGACTTAGGACATGAAATGCAGGCTCAGTACGATGTTCCATGTAATTCAGTCCATGAGATCTGATCATGAGTTAACTCTGAAGTGCAGATATATGTCAGTGATGGCATGAGTACAGATGATTGAGGTGATGCCTTTTCCTGGTCTTAAAATCAAGAATCAAACACAGTTAGAAGGGAGAAAGGGATTTTACCTTTGTATTTATTTTAAGGATCCTTAGGTGCACCACGTCCAGGTCAAATGCACCCCAATGCACCCCGCAATGCACACCCACAGTAGATTGGGTATAACATTATAGGCCTTACTAATTAGCATATCTATCAAAGATTCCCCAATGAGAGGCTTGAGTGAGCCCCCCTCCCCAAGGAGCCTTCCCCTGGATGGTTCTATCTTAGTTTACAAAATGTGTTCTGGAGAGGACCTTGGTGTCTGGGGCATATTGCTCCCTAACTACAAAGCTTCTAAAATGTTTAGTCTCCTAGCTTGACAAATAAGTCCAAGAATGTAGGCTAAAAAACCACTAAGAATATAGAAGTTATAAAAAGGTATAAAAGGGGTTTAAAAGAAAAGGCAAAAAATCATCATGGCATCAGAGGCATGATCTAGCCAATTTCCTAGTCATGATCTAATTCTGCACCATAGCCTTGAACACAGCCTCTTCCCAGAACTACCTTTTCCCTCAGAAATGAGTTTTAGCCTTGGTCTTAGAGGTTTTTCTCACCTGGACAAAGTGCAGAGATGATGACCCCTGTTAGCATCTTGCTGGAGACAAAGAACAGGTTCTTTAACTGCTCCACAATTTGGAGACCACGGTTTTGTGGTAAGGACTTAGGAGTCTTACCCCATTAGTATTGTAACAATGTGAGGAAATTTGCTTTCTAAAACCAAAACAGATCCTCTATCTATCTCTACTCTCACTGAGTTTCTCCCTGCTGGTCCCCCACATCAAGCCCCTTTGCAGTTCTTGAGGCACTGATGGAGAGTTCTTTCTCCACATCATCTTTCCAGTGCAGACTCCTTGTACATAGCATATTGAGGCACTGGGATATAAAAATGAGAATATTTGTACAGGCTTGTGCCACCCTTTTCCCATTCATTTTGAGCGTCTTGCTGAACTAAAGGTACCCTTTATATCATCCAGCAGACATGCCACCGAGTCATCCATCCCACTATATGACCCCCCTGGCACTCATTCACTTCATCTGAAGAGGAACTCTATGCAGGGCAAAATGAATCTTAGTCCCACCCTCATAAAGATCCAGCACGTACTGGGACGTGGTGTGCATGTATTTATTGATACAGTAATCACAGCGAGTCACATTCTCTTTCTGTGTGTTTAATGGAGACATTATTATTCTGCCCCCTTTGCCTCATTATAATAAAATCTTACCTTGGATTTAATAACTAAAATAAATCTGCTTGAGTCAGGCCAAGAGCTAAGTTAGTATTCTTCCTAAGGACCATCTTAGCAATGCAATGGAGAGATGACACTCTGCATCAGCCAGCATATGATAACCTATCTTTAATTTCTCTCTGCTCTGGTGCTATTATCTCTCCTCTGCCACAGCTGCATGCTGCTATTGTCAGTGGTAAAGACAAGACATCTCTAATTAGAGGGCAGGATAAATTGCTTTTATCTACTTTTAACATGCTTTTACATGGCACCTGGTACACAAGTCTTAGCTAGGCAACGATAATTTGAAAAGCAAATCACTGCTTGGAGAAATATGATACATTTTAAAAAGAAAATTAAATGTATAGAATAGCAGAATCAACATATTGGAGATTGCTGAGCTTTAAAGCTGTCAGAAGTCTTGTATTCTTATGTTTTATATTGAGTTAAAATAAGCAATCACAGTCTATATACCCAGCAGTTTCTCTCCCTCTGTCTTTCTGGATGATCCAAAGAGCAAGCTGTGATTTTGGAACTATACATGCAACACAGCAAAGGCACCCTTGCCATACAGCAACTGTGTCTTCTCTGATGGTAAGTCCAACTGAGCAGTTTTAAAACATGCTCTACAGGATCAGCATTGATTCATGCAGAGTCATTCCTGGAATAAACCCATCCTGTACAGTAGAAGTCCACATTACTGTTTTATATCATGCTTAACAGAAATGAAATGTAAAAAAATACAAATGTGCAATGACAAACATTTATCTCTGGAGAGCACAACTTATTAGCAAATGATTCACCTGTTCCAATGAGTGTCCTGTTACAGAAGAAGAAAAAAAAAAATTAGATACAAAGGTCCAAAAATTACTGATCTTTTGGTAGCAGCAACTATCAAATATCAGTCAAAAATCTGAGCTGTCTTTACATCTCTGAGTTCAGTTCACATAGCTGGGAGTGCATGAGTGCTGCACTAAAACGAGACTGTTCAATCCCTTTGCTCATCATCAGAAAGTACCAAGTGCTCTTCCATGAAAGGCATTGCTACAGAGACATATATTCTTTATAATGCACTGTCAGTTGGCTTCATCTGCACTAGCAGAGTCAGGCAGAACTCGTACTTCTAACACATCCTCCAGGCTTTTGATTACACTTCCTTAAAAATCTGTTGAGCTTGTCTGATTGTTAGGAGCTTTCTGAGATGTAAAACTTCATAGATCCAAATGATGACTGGGCCAAATTATTTTATTTGCTATTTACTGCAACTTAGCAGTTTGGAAAGTCTATAGAAACATCCAAGAGTGACAGCTTGCAGAGAAAAGCTCAGTAGAGCTTCTGCTGTTAGTTTAATGAAAGGGAAATCTCTTTGCCTCCAGACTATGATTTCTGGCCCAATTTTCTCCTGCAGTGGTGTGCTCATTACTAAACGCTCACAGAACTGTAGTCTGTGGCATGCACCAGTTGCTGTCCATCAGAATTCCAAGTACAGAGCTGAAAAAACAGGGTCAGGGAAAACATCCCAGGCTGGAATATGGCTGTAGTAATATTGCATGAGTTTCCAACTAATGATAAAGTTGTAAACAGTTTTGTTTTCCTCAGCTCATTTGCATGAAATATTCTGCCAAGAGAAACCACTTTCTCTCTGTGTGCTTTAATGTACAGGTAGGTAGCCTTTTATTCGAGCCCAGACTGGGTCAGAAAGAAAGAAAGCAAAGCAGTTTCACCAGGCTATACTATTAATTTCTCAAGGCCTCCATAAACTATAAAAGAGATGGTGTGCATGTGGAGCCACTGAGCAGAGCAGCAGGGGTGCATCAGGTGCATCAAGAAGGGTGATGGGAGAGGCCGTGCCATAGTGGTGGTGGCCTAGGGTAGTAAGGAAAGCTTTGCAGGGAGACTGAGTCCCTATTAATAACCTTGCTGATACTTAGGGAAGAAAGACAAACTTTGGGAAACCAACCTTTCTTTCATCTTGGAAAAGAAGGAATAAATTTCAAGAGCAGATTGAGAAAAATTGCCTTGGTGATAACCTGTACTAATACATGATGCAAGAAATGCTTGACTGGGATATCTTAGCAAACACTGAGCAAAACTATGAAGTATAGGTGGCAAGATACTTATAACAATGTTTGATGACTTATACAAATCACAGATTTGAAAAAGTGAAAATGCAATTGTCTGTTTCTAATAGAAGCAAAATATTTTAAAAAGTTGAATATCACAATATTACTTAGAAAGTCAAGCACTTGAAAGTCAGAAAATGCATTTTCTGTAAGTAAGTAATACAGTTTCTGATAACCTCATCAAAAACCATTTTTGCATGGCATCCTGACTTCACTTAGGGCGCGAAGTAGATCATGCTTCCTCAGTTAATGAACAACTAGCCATTCTTCTTCCTCCTGTCCCATTTGCAGCCCCCTGATGCATACTATTCAAACAACCTTCGAAAATCAGAATGATTAATGCTTCTCCAGTGCTCATCGCAATGTTATCCAAATCTTGTTTAATCACACTTATCTTCATAACAACCTTGCGAAGTGACGGAGCGGCTACTCTTTATGTTTCGGCTGGGGACATGAGGCATAGATAGTAATCCTAAAGTGTCTACTGATGCTGGGTACTCAACCTAAAACCGTGAGACCACTTTTTTTGATTAGTTGGCATTGTCTTGCTCCTTGTACATTCAAAACAAAACTATTGTTGATGTCAGTTGGAGTGATGAGTTTTGAGCGCACATGAAAAATCTGTCTCAGATCAAACCCCTTAAAAGGCAAATTAGTGCAGAAGCTCTGCTTAGTATATCTTCTTCAGAATCACTTGGGTATGTGTGGTAGAGATCAGAACAGAATCTGCTTCTTTCCACAGGTATGTAGATATTAGTGCATTGATATCTATACACATATACACAAATATGTGCATACACATTCATTTTATTTTTTTCCAAGAAAGGAGATAAATTACACTGTTGTTACAGGTAATAAGTACCGAACAACAGAAAACAAGGATGGCAAGGATTTGCCACCTAAATGCTGCATAATATTTGGCATAACACTGTTACTTTGGGCTAATTTTAAATTATAAAGCTTTTCTCTGATTCTCAGTTTGGTTTTTTTTAACATACTGGTATCACTTTCTTGGAACATATCCCTTATATTTTTTCAGCTGACTTTGGCCTCCTTGAGGCATTTTTACCCTGTGAATACCTAAGTGAACAAAAGGATCAGATTAGATGGAAGAAGAAGCAAATTCAGCAATAGACAGCAACAAGCACTTTGCAGTACTTACCATCAGTCAAGAAGGTCTACATCTTTCCCAGTTAAATAAGCAAAGAGAAAACCAATGTAAATACAGGGATAACCTCAATGAATTCTGAGCTACAGACAGAAAATGTACTTTTTCAGGGAGCAACACTGACAGAATCTTCCTCGACTGAAGAACAACTTTGTTCTAAACAAAGTGCATCCTCCTCATCTGCTTGTACTAGTTTTTATTTAAAATACATAAAATTGGCCAAGCCCTATTTGAAAATTGAAAGTTGATATTTATGCTAATAAAATATAATTTATAAATATGAAAAAAGGGGTTAATTTTTTCTTTACATTTGTAATGTTTTAGGACATTATTTTCCTGCATGTGAAGCAGATGCACAGTAAAGATGTTTGTATTTGCTCTGCTTCAAGATATCTAATGCCTAACACAGCAACGTACGCATGGAACTTGCCGGTGTCTACATGCCAACCTAAAAGGGCTCATCGTTCTTATTAGATTTAATTAGATCCAGCCACAATCACCAATTATGCTGTCAATTTAATATAGAACCAAAGCATATAGATCAGGTACACAATTTTAATTGAAATTAGTCAGTCCCAGTTGCACTTTTTTTTCCAAAAAATTGTCTTCCTCACAAAAGGATGTACTTATTTTAGCTTGAACTTTTGCCAATTCACTGTGAATGCTAAAAATAAAAACAGCTAAATGCAAAAAGGAAATATTGTTGAAAAAATCAGAATGTACTATAGTCTGTATTACTTATGACTGACCAGGGAGTCCAGGCAGAAGGGAGAGTTTGCACTTACAAAACAAACCACATACCTTGAACTATGAGATACTGAGAGGATGTTTGTTCAGTTAAAACATACAAATAAAAGCATGCAAAATTGCATTTCTAGTGAGTTTAACACATAAAAAACTTGTGTAAAATCCTGCAATAGATAAAGCATGATCCAACAAATGGACATTTAATGTCAGAGTGATTGTCCACTCTTAGTGACTCCTTCTGGCATGGCAACACAGAATAAAAAAAAAGTCAGTTTTGAAAAATCAGAATTCCATCAATCTAAGCACAGTTCAAATATGTCTGTTGACTTCCAACACCAGTGTCTAAATTGAATTTGAGCTCTTCAATGGAAGTTAACATGCTTGGCTGGCAAACCCTCCCCTACCCCACCAACAAACAGAATCCCTAACACAGAAAAATATCCGTCCTCGATCTACTACAGATTTTAGAAGGCACATATCCACATTGGCTATGCTCACACTGAAATGAGTTGCAAACAAAAACTAAAAAAAATCCAGCTGTTAGTAAGAAGGCTCACAAATTTTTCTTTCTGAGTAAAATCATACCTTTGGTTATAAAGTGCCTCCTGATTTAGAATGTACATCAAGCTGATGATACACATTCTTAAAGAGCATTTTCATGACAAGGCAAGGGCACAAGTGTTAAGGTGTCTAGTGCTATTTCCAGATGTGGTGATGGTGGACTATTGATGCTACAGTTCATACTGATATAGCTCCTGTGTTACTGGCATTACAAGCACGTTTTTCAGCTCAGGTAGCGCCATTAATCCAGAAATAACAACTTTGGAACTGATCCAGACACAGAAAATTTTATACAAATTCCCTCATGATAGAGAAGGCTATGTTTATGCAACTTCTGCTTTTTATCAAAGAATGATAAAAATTCAGGTCAATCTCACTGCGGCAAAGCAGAAGAAGAGGGCTTTTCTAAGAGGAAAGTCTACAGATTGAGAAAGTATTTTTTTTGGACACTGCTCCCCAAATAAGCTTCCTAACGTGGAGACACAGGGAAAAGATGACAAGCAGACATAGAAAAGATTTATTTCTGGTCAAGATTCTGAGCCATCCATCAATTTCTCACATGTAGCCTAATCTAGGCACTTCAGCAAGTGACAAAGGAAAGTGGATGAGAAAAGGAAATGGCTTGTTGCATTCAATATTCAGCCAAAAGTCTATTCATATGATGGAAAATAATTTCTCTGATAATCTTTTTCCCACATAGTTTGGTATGTAAAATTAGGATAGTTTGTATGATGGAAGCTGACTTTTAGGTATAGTAAATATTCCAGCCTCAAATCTCCAAGTTTAGTCTAGAGTTTTACCTTTTCATATTTTACACTCAACACCTCCCCCCTCTTTGGCAAGTTCTCTAGATTTTGGGACTGTGAATCTAATCTGGACCTCGTTGCTCGGGGTCCTCCCTGTGTGTAAGGTGGAGCCCATCAAGCACTTTTTATGGATCTCTGAACTGTCTTTTCCACTGTGAAATGCATTTGTGGTTTTCACCTTGTCAAGCTGTGTCACAGTGGATATCAAGCACAGTTCATGCTGGGCAGCAGAGGATTTACAGGAGAATGGACTTGTGATGTTCCCTCTCTACAGCAGGACATGCCACCACAGTCCTGGCTGCAACGTGAAAGCTGGTTCATGTTCCTAGACAAGGGAATAGAATCCCTTAATAACTTTCCCAGGGCTAGACAGCAGTGTCAGTTTTTCCCTGTTAGCTTTCCTTGAGAATAGCAGAAACAGACAAAATTTCCTGTAAAAACATATGTACATAGTAAAAATTATGACCAAAAAATGTCTTTCCAAGACAAACAACCCACAGCACCATTACCTTTGAGAGTTCAGGTATGTATTGTCATATATAAGTAAATCTGGTTTGCAGCTCTGAATGACTTACAAATTAATGACTTTAACTGTTTTAACAAAATTACAACTTCCATGAAAAGAATTACACCAATTTCTTTCCTTATTTTTTTCTAAATCATAGAAATCAAAAACTCTGATATTGCTTCATCTGAGAATGTTTTCCTTCTTGAAATGAATACTTAGACAACATATTTATTTTTTAAAAGCCTTGCTTTTTTGAGATTGAACTTGAACTCTACTTACTGGCAAGTCTGCATTTACAAGGCTGGCAGCTAAAAATAATGCATGAAGAAAGAAGTCATGTGGAACAAGTCAGGGCACAACACAAACATTAAGAAATAAAATTCCTTGCAACATTCTGCACTCATATAGGAGTTAAAGTTCATGGTCACAGAAGAAAAAGCCTGCAGGCATCCTGATATGGTAGACTAACTATTACTATAAATTGAAATACAGCCTACTCCAAAATATTCTTTTCATAGTACTATGCAAGTATGACAATATAAGTAAAGATGAGCAGCAGATTAGGTCACCACTTTTTTACACACCCTGATTGTTGCAAGGTGTGTCCTGCATTTATGCAGGACTGGTGGCAGAATTTAAAGATACTGCTAAAACTGTAGAAAACCACTGCCATGAATAAATAAAGCCCAAATGAGCTTCAAAATGAGCCAAGATCAGAGATTGAGAAGCGGTTTAGAAATCAGTTGATTTCAGTCAAAACTGTTCATAAAATTGATAAGATAATAAGCTCCACTGGACTGTAGCATAATCTATTGCTTGCAAAGTGCTTTGAAGTTTTTAGATAAAACTTCATCTGTAAGATATTAAAACATAAATAAGCCACAACATGAAGTTTGCATATTGAGAGCATTTCAAGTTAGATATGGGCAAAACAATTTTTACTGAACTTTTAATGGTGTGAAACAAAGATCCACAAGAGTCAGTTCTGTAGAATCTTCCACTTAGTATGTCTTCCCTAACAGTAATAAGTCATCATCTTGAAAATAGTCATAGAATATTTCCAGTATTAGACATAACTGTGACATAACTACCTCAGCCCCCTGTAATAATTTTTAGGAAAATGATTCAATTTATTGTAGTTCTCTAATAACAAAAATAAAACACTTATTTTTGAATCTTCTTTGCCATGTGGTTAAAAATTCTGGTTTTTACCCAGTTCTGTTTCAAAATAGGCAGGCTAAGACTTTCAGACTGCCTGCTCAGAAAGAGCCATGTGCTGCATTGTGTAGCTGACTGGTGTGTACATAAATAACAGGGCAGGATAAAGTGGATTTGTGAATGGACCTAATCGTGTGCACATGCAAACCAAGAACAGTGGCCTTTTATACTGCAGTTTGTGCAACACAAGTCATGGATATGTGAAGCATAAATGTGCTTCTGCCTTTGGGCTACTGAGTAGCCATTGCACAACAATTCGTCTCAAATTAAATGGCTTCAAAGATGCGAAATAAGCGTGTCATTCACCTGCCATCTCTTCCTTTATTATGCCTGCTATCGTGCTGTATTCTTCCTAATCCTACACTGTGGGTGGACTGTTTGCCCTGCTTCTGGTTTGTTTATGGCTGCAGCAACACCACTCTGAGGTTTTTTTCAGCAAAGCTGCTTATATTTGGCAGCATCCTGACATCTATCACAGGAGTCGAGAGCAAGTCCTTTTTGCTGCTCTGCCAAGAACTTGAAACTCACCTCCTTGTACTGTGAGCAATTTTGCCCTGAGCTAATGCGATTCTTGACCTGTCTAAGAATACTGAGAATCAAACCACTGTCTCTTGGCAGATTTAGCAAAATAATCTCAAACTCATTGAATCACCATGGCAGCAGAAAGAGAGATAGAGCTCTACTGAGTGAAAGGATCTACAGATTGGAGGCAAGGGTACAGGGAAACGCACCCTCTTCCCTCCCTTCCTCCATCAGTACTTCAGAAAGAAGTTGTAGAAAATAACATGGGGACCGAAAGCTTTATAACTGTGGTTGGAGTGAGTGAGAGCCATCGCACTAAAGGCATCAGGCCTGGAGCGAGCCCGGGGGAGGTTAATTGGTGCATCTGTGTACACATGCAGGATGTGGCTGGAGATTATTCATGTAGCAATTTAGTGCCTGAGATCCCTATCTCTGATGTTAGCTCAGGTATGTTGGAGAACACCTAAAACATCTCAGCTGGTTTGGCCCACCAATCATTCAGAGCGAGGTTGTGGCACCCTCATTAGCACATTTAAATCAAGCTGGCTACTGAGAAAATAAGCTGTACAGCAAAGTAAACAGTGAAAGAATTTGGGCTGTTATCAGCTCTCCTCATTTGCAACGAAGTATTAAAAAATACTCCATTGCATATGAGGAAAAGCTACACTCTGGTAAAGTTTAAAAAACAGACTTGCTGTTCCCTTCATAAACAATTAAAGAGAAACATAATTATCCAGAAATAAGGCAAGAAAAAGGTAAGGAATCGATGTGGTCCTCTTTCCTTAGGTTGCTGCTGCTCACCTGTGAGATCTGGGATGGAGGACTGATGTCCAGCTGCCTGACCCTATGTTTCAGGTCTGCATAGGAACCACTACACAACCTACATCTCATCCATCCAGCTACGAACCTGCTTCTTGCTGTACACCCAGAATCAGTATTAATGTATTCCTTCAAAATCCACGGGGAATAAGATAATAACCTAAATACAGGACTGGCAGTTCTGATGTTTGAACTGATGCACAGGAAGAAGGACAGAAAACATTCAGGGAACACTGTTTACCTCCTAATTTGCAATGAGATGTCAGTGAGGCTTGCAGTCCCCCAAATTCCCTGGAACACAGGAGAGTTTCGGCTCACTGCTGTGGCTGGTTGTGTCAGGGAGCAGAAGGAGGGCAGAAGGAGGGCACAACTCACAGAGGAAGGAACACATTGCAGTTTTGTGTGGCGAGCATGTTCATTTTAATTGCTGGGGAACAATGCTACTCCACACCACCCACGGCTTGGGCCCGTGGCTTAGTGGCACAGTCTGTCCCTACACATGCAATATGGCTTGCTTGTTTTTTATTATTTTTTAACATTGACTTTACAACGAGCAATTTAACAGTTTCCTTGCCTGTTTTGGAGTAACACTTGCACATTGCTTTCATTGTAGCTTTTTGTAATTTGAAGACCGTGTTTCTCTCACCCATGACTCTTGCCAGTTTGGGAAGGAAACTGCAGAGTAGTTTTTGATGCCCTGAGCCACTACCTCAGGCAAGCAGCTGCTTACTTTGCCTCTTCAGACAGTCCAACACTAATGTAGGGTTAAAAAGCTCTCTTTATGCATTGGGAACACACTTATAGTAAATCTGTGCTATTTTTAAATAATCACAATGAAAACCAATGTCAAATTTCCTCTGGTGCTGGCATACAACTGAACCTTACGTAGGGTTCCCCTTCTTGGAACAATTTTTTACTAATCTTGATTTGTTTAAACTGCTTTGGTGTATGATTTGATGGAATGTGTGGAGCAGAAGGAAACTTTGGATTGAATGCCAGATGCCTGCTTCATTCCTCTAACCTACAGTGTTATTAAAATATTACCAACTGGTTCTCAAGATCTATCCACTGCAACAACTTAAAAATAATTTGGATATCAGTTTTTTTGCTTACTGTTGTGTTGTGATTGTTGTCTCTGTTGTCACAAGTATGAATATCAGGTAATGGGTACCATTCCTTTTTGTAGTTAGTAGTTTTCCTGGGGTGATAGTGACAGGAGAAATGTATGCATTAAAACAAGCGTGATGGAAAGCAGCTCTCTTTATAATTTCAGCCCAGCTGCTGTATTGATGGATACAATCTTTACCACATGCTCCAGGTGGCTTCTAATGCCTGACTCCCTGCAGAAACCTCTATTTACACATCTTAAACCACTTATTGGATTTGAACAGGATTTTTCAGCCTGAGTGCAGTAACAGTGTTCACTTATGTAATATTTGTAAATCCTGGCTTTACATTTCACTCACCAGACTATCTTCAGAGGTATTCAACAGGGCCTTTATGTGGTCTGATTCTTGCTTTTTACTGAGATCCCGTCAACATGTATGGCTACAAAGCGCATTGCTAAATTTATTTTCCATCATTGTCAGGGGTTTACAATGAAGTGTAACTCAATTAATCAGCCCTTGCTGAATAGTGCTTTTCTTTGTCACCAGATTTCATATAAAATTCATCTGAAAGCTTTGTATTCAAAGTTCACAAAGGTTAACTTTTATTCAGGGCATGCATCTCCAAAGGCTCTAATCAACTTGTCTACTGTTGTTTAAAACTTCACTTACTACTGTACCAGTTGCTTTGAATTATTGTGTTTGAGACCTTTATTTGGTGCCTGAGTGACTGAACAGACACACTGAAGGCTGAAAAATAAAGGGCTTTTATAATTATGGATGGGTAGAGCACTTACTAAGGGATATATATTCCATCTTGTCTTATGTCTTACAACTATCCACCACCCCGATATTTACTGTATGCTTTGTAGCTGTGCAATAAAACTTCAAGTGTTCTCATTCCCCCAGTAATTCTGTGCACAGCCCAGATCTCGTATAATGTTTAAGGGACTTAATAATAAGTTAGTGTACTAATTAGTGGAGACAACAGCAGACACCCATGATTTATAGCAAATGCCCAACAGATGATTACACTGCTGAACCACAAGTAAATCTTTTCAGCAGTGAGCCTTTACAATTAATTGCACATCAGTATACTTATTTTGCTCCTTTATATTAAAGAAAAAGGGAAAAGATGAAAATGTTCCCTTTGAAAGGTGGACCTTATGGTGGCTGCAGGTGTTTCTGCTGATAGAAGGCATTGGTATGCAGAAACAGAACCATTTTCAGATAGGATAAACTTCTATTCCTGTCCTCCTTTGTTTAGTATGAAATATTATTCTCCACTTGAGTGATGTTTGCATTCCTTTCCAACACAGTTGGTTTGATTTGTGACCTGAATACAATGACATACATACCAATGATCCATTACATGAACTAACATATTTGGGATTCTTGAAGGTGGGAATGCAAGGGGACAGCAATCTGACTACATTATTTCTTTGAATTTCAGTGTAAATTACACATCATTTTTTTTTTTCTCCCCACCAGAATCTCCTGAAGATATTAAGCACATAAATTTAATATGAATTCAAGGCAGCGGGACTGACACAATAGATCTAAGGAAACATTAGTGCTCAGATTATTGACCCAAAAGGCTGTAAAAAGGATTAGCACAACAGACTGTAACAGTTCCTCCCCAGCCTTTACAGTCTGCTGGGTCCAAAGTCCACTTTGCACAATCTCCCAAGCAGAGACTGTTCTTCAAATTAACACATTTTCTAAAATACCTGCTAAGCTACAAACCACACTCCAATGGAGCTGTTTGGGTCCATCAAGCAAGTATCAGGCACACCAGAATACAGGCAGAACGCAGAACAGGAGTCAGCAAATAGTAGGCCTGAGAGCACATTGTCAGATCACTTAATACAGCAATATGCAAATTTAACAGAAATATTTACTTGAGATATTGGCCAAACCTGAGGCAAATGATACACAGAATATCACTATAATTCACAATATAACATTATTTTGGGCTAATGACTATTACCTTTAATATAGATTATTTTACTTTTCTTAATTACAATATCATAAAATAAGAATGTTTGATGTTTATGTCTTAAACAATAAGTATCAAGAGGAGGATAAAAATTAGTTATCTGGCCTCTCATGGCATTACTGACCTTTTCTTCAGTCTTGTTGATATAAAATTATCCATGCCTTTATCTTAAATAAGGCAAACTTGATGTTCTAAAGCAGCTATTAATTTTCCATATGAAATTTCTTCCAAAGTAAAGATGGCCATTGCATTTTCGAAATATTAAAGAAAATGAGAAGCACTCTTAACCTTTCTTCTGTTGTTTATTTTTCTTCTCATTTTAGCTGTAATGTTTCAAATCTTATTTGAGGCAAACTGAAAGATAAGGAAATCTGAGGGAGGGGAGGAAACAAAGAATTTCAAAAGCTAAAAGTAATGGAAAGTTCCTAACAGCTTACTTTTTTGCAAAAAATATATTTCTTCTTTAGAGAAATAGGTATCTCCATTGATATAACGGAAAATTGAAGACTATCCACAGAAACCATTTTTCAAGCAATGCTACTATATTCACAAGGCTGGTAATGACATACTGCATGGCTTCAGGGCAAATCAATTAATCTGAACATCAATATCTCCATCTGTGATGTGAATATAATAATTCTTCCCTTTTTCTTAATTAATTTGCCATATTTTCTCTCCTTACTTGCCAAGTGTCCATAACATTAATTCTGGGGAGCCAGAGGGGCTGACCAGCAGAGAGGTCAAGAGCTCACAGATAGAGGTCTGGTCCAAAGCACTCCTAGATGATAGGGACCTCCTCAAGAGGGAGATCTTTGTTCTGCTTACCACAGGGTAACACAATTCCACGGAATCCTGGGGGTAAGACTTCTTGCCATGACATCCAGGGAGCCAACTCCGATCCTGTGTTTTCATCACTGGCCAGTGTTGCCTGTCTTTGGCTTGGACATTTGTGCATGAGGCTATACCTAGAGTCAGCTCCCTTGGTACAGTGCAACTCTGGATAGATATCAGAATATTTTATTCAGAATAACTCTAAGGCTGCCAGAAGCACAGCAATAAACTGCCTTGGTCTCTCATGAGGCACTGACTAAAAGCTCGCCAAAGTTGATGGGCAGTGCTGTCACTACAAATGGGGTCCACAGCACTTCAAAATGATTAGAGCCAATTTTACTTGGGAACCGTCTCTTCCAGGAGTTACCTATCAGTCACTCTGCTGGCACGTTGCAGTCACACTGCTATTACAGCCTAGTCACAGCCCCATTACATGACAGTTGCTTTAGAGCACAGAGCAATCCCATCGCACTTACTTTATATTGACAGTTGTACGATGCCACTGTCATATCACAGATATTTCCTTGTCATAACTTAGCGACATTGTAGTCACACGGCAGATACTTTTTAAGAGCATGCTGAATCTTTTGCATGGAAAACTCTGATAATGGCAGTCACTGCTTAGTTATCTCCTACCTGTAGTTATGTCAAAAGCATTTTGTGGTGGTTACTTCTACTTGGTGCTTTGACTGTCACATGAAGAACTATGGAAAAGTTGCCATTGCTGACTACAGACCAAGTCCTGGATCCCTAGAACCACTTCAATGTCAAATTACATTGGAGCTAATTATGTTTACAGCCAGTTTTATATTTGGTAGATACTGCTTAATCTTGCTGTTGAAACACTGTAGGCATTTCCTGTGAATTTTGAATTGCTGTCCTTATTAAAGCTATATGAATAATTAACCATATTATTCTGTTTGCATGTTATCACAAAAAAAGGAACCATCTTTTTTCCAAAACATTCATCTTATAATTTCTCTTTTCAACTTTGTAGCTATTGTGTTGCACGTATTTAATAAGCAGCATGTGAGTTGAGTGTAAATACTGTTCAAATGGCATAACCCTGCTCACTCATCGACTGAGGATTCCAGGGAGAAGCCAACACTGCTGTTAATGTTCCTTCAGGTTTTTTGAACAAAATGCTACACTGGAAACTGAAACAGATTTTAAGAGACATGTGTCTTCCTCCATGTGTCTTTGAAAAGTAATCTTCTCCAACTACTATATCACAAGAATATTTACAGAGGGAAAGAAGCTATGTATGGTCTAGGTGAGAGAGTTTCAATATTTCTGTCAATGGAGATTTTGCAGTACTGCCATTACTGTATATTTATCTGAATATTGCAGTATCTTCTTTTCCCTAAATCTCCATTGCAACATACCAGCAAGGAAATTTTGTCCTAATTCAATTCGGCATCAAAACTCATCAGCTTGAAGTTATTTCACCCCAGTCCCTCCTGTAGTTATACAAAACTTGCCAGCACAGAAGGAATAATAATAATAAAAAAAAATGCCTTCCCCCAAATTAATATCTTTGTCTGCCTTTGATACTCTAATGAACTATTGGTTTTATGAGTAAATGTCCAAATATCCTGTCCAAATAATCTTGGGACTTGTTATTTGAAGACTGGCCTTTGTCTCATGTTCCCAGCCCTATGGTTGGACTTCATTACTGATCCCACACATCACAGGAGTTGCTGCTTCCCTTCAAGCACTGAGCTGGATAAGGCAGAATAATTTTTTTCTTAGCTGTAGGCAATGTCTGCTGAAGACAATATTATGTTTATTTTTTAATCATAAGATGTGAGGGAAAAAAAAAAATTTAAGTCTTTATTTTAATGACTTTCTTATAAAACATAGCTTCCATTTTATTTAAATTTTGTTAATTTTTTGCTTTTTTTTTTCCCCTTGACTTCACAAAAACCTATTTGTTTGCTTTAAATTATCTCAGAGAAATGTGCTGGTCCTCCTCAGGGGTTGTTTCTATATACTCAAAGAAGCAGCTCACTACGGTGGATGTCATACTATAGTATAACCATTCTGGAAGGGGGACTGATTTTTAATACAGGCTGATACACTGATTTGCTTTCCTGTATGTGGCATTGTGGCATTATCTTCTAATTCTTCAACTGGTGTATTTGAAATGCACCTCTCTAAGTTCTTTCCCTATATGTCTTGTTTTAAAATGTTCTTGTTAACAAAATGGAAACCATGCTACAATTTGCATCAAAGCTTTATAAAATGCAAAGACAAAGGCTGCCTTTGGAGACTATATCTATACCAGTGGTGGCAATATTGATCTTGAAGCCCAAATTTTAAAATTACAATCCCTTTGCCTTTTGACAGGGGTCAGACTTGAATATGACAATGTCAGTTGTATGAAAGCTAGGACATTTTTACAAGAAAATCCAGCAGAAACCAAACAGATTTTGTATCTGGATATTTTATAGACTGTCTACTCGTGCCAGTGCTTATAAATTACATAGGTACATGGTGTGCCAGTGCAAAACCACTTTAAAGAGGAAGCCTGATGTTCTGGTGATGTTCTAACATTTACTCTAGTTGATACCCTTAACCCTTATATTCATTTTTAGCACTGCATTACTAAGGCTCTTGAAATTGAAAATTAAATAATCATAGTGAAAACTCAAATTAGAAAAGAAGAAATAAGTATTAACATTTTAAGAAATAACCTGGGGAAAATGAGCAAATTATCCCACAAAAAAAGAGATGGTACTAATACAAATGAAAAAGAAGCTAATCAAGAAGAGGAACTTGAGCACCCACAAAGCAGTTTGCAAGCTGTCCTACATTTATTTATTCTTGTGAATATAGAGATAATATCTGATAGAAAATGAACGCAATAATCTAAACCCTACTTGTACTGCTATATGAGTGAAATCATAAGCAGCCATATTATACAAAGCTGCTAAGTGAAGGCTTCCAGTCATTTCCCTCTGCACAGCACATTGCATTTTTACACCACAGACGTGCTCAGCATGGAGCAGATCTGCAGCTGTTTGGTGGCCTCCAGCTTCAAGGTTTATCCCAGAAAGCAACATGCAACAGATGTACTTGCAGTCTTGTTTTGAGGTTTTGCATGGTGGGGCAGATTTTGCACTAAAAAACCCTATGTTTCTTTAGGCATCAAGAACTCACCCCCGAAATGCAGACCTGATCCCATGAACTGCAATATGGCCTATGCCAGCTTCAAAGAAATTGCTCAGGAAGTAGACAATCTTTTCAGAATACTCCATCCCTATATGCAATTTTCCTAGCACCTCAAAACAAACATATATTTTTTCTCACTTTGGAGGAAAATGGGTTGAAAGCATCTGTTTTTCATGCCTCCACACTTTTTTAATTTAAAGAGCAAACCCAGAAATATATAGCGGAACTAATATGGGCTACAGTCTTTTTACACTCATATGTACTATCTGTAACTGAAGCAATAAAACTTTCAAATACAAACGACCTTTTTTATGTCCACTTTTATTTGTCTACCATTCAAATAATAAAGAAAGTCTATAAAATAGTTCTACTCTGTAACTTGTGAAGTTAAATACAACTCACCAAAATAATGAAGGAACAATGTTCTTTTAAATATAGATCCGGTTGTAGCTTAATTAAAGAAGTTAAATACATTCCATTGCTATGAGGCACTTCACAGCAACACAAAATTTATTATCCGGAATAAGTCACAGGGTGAAAAAAAAAGAAGTTCAATGCTTGCTGTTATGGATTAAGGTAGTAGAAATTTAGGATGCTACCAATTTATTTTGTTATTTTTAAACCATGCGAGTAATTAGTTTCAAGTAATTATATGCAAAGACAAGGAGTTGACTGCGTGGATTTTTTTTGTTAATGCAGATAATTTAATTGTACTTCTACATATTTCAAAATATAAAAATATGACAAAAAGTTTCAAGTAAGTATGCTTTAATAGTTAAAATGTTGTTTATGAATAGGTTTATTTATGCATTGAAAATGCCCTGTATTTTGTATTGTTATGACCAGTATGCTGTTTGTCACCTGGCATTACATGACTTGTGTGTGCAGTGTTTATTGTGTACTACTCGGCTTAGAAGCCTATGTACAGGACCAGTAGAACTGTCATATAATCTACAGCAAGGGAATCCCGGGCAGGAGGGCTGGTCTCTCTCCCTGGTTGCACAAACAACCAGGATGACTGGCCAGCACACCAGAGGCATGTCTGCACCCATGGGGCCTCGGGGCTGCCCATGGCTGAGGGTCATTGCTCAGCCAAGCTCTGCCCATGCCAGAGCACACATGCTGCAGGACCAGCTGGCCAAAAAAGATGATTTCACAGGTCACGTGCTATGCAGACCTCATTTAATAAAAAAATTAGCTGTTCTGGAGTGGATACACAAATTGTGCTGGTGGTTGCTGGAGTAAAAAAAAAAAACTTCTGACTAAATCTGACCACAATTCCAGCAATAAACATCAACACTCACTTTACACAGAAGTAGGATTAGAGGGTTTTGTCCAGAAAGTTAACTTAAAAATTAGAGATTGTCTTCCCTTTGTATTATAATAATGCCATGAATATGAATTGCAGAAAGTTCCTTAGTTATGTCCACAAACTTGCCCAAAGCAGCCCAAAGTTTGAAGAAGACAATACAGTGATTTACTGTTGGATTTCCCAGCAACTAGAGAATAGACGTGAGGTGGATCAGAGAATTCCAGTGTGATTTTCAAAAATAGTTTTAGGTAAATTGGGAAACAGCAAAACATCTGGAGGTCAAAGGGCCAAGTACAAAAGGGAACATACCAAAAAGAACAAGTAGGATGTGCAATGCAGATGTAAAAGTCATGGTGGAACTCTGGGTACTAACAATTGTGATCCCAAGAGAAAATATTATGTTACTGAGGCACATGTAACAAGACAGAAATAATGAAAACAGAAACTGTTATGCAATAAGTCAATACAGAAATTATTCAGTGCCTGAAAAGGGCACTTCCATGACCTATCACAGAATGCCAGAAACACAGAATGGTTGAGGTTGGAAGGCACCTCTGAAGGTCATCTACTCCATCCCTCCTGCTCATGTAGAAAGATAAGTTGCAGAACATGTGCACTTAAAACGCAAAACAAGGAAAAAGGATAGAACCCTTCTTGCACAGGAGATCGTTACATGAAGATCTCACAAAATAGCACAAGCATGACAAATTACGTGGCAAAAGTTCAAAATCAGTAATGACTGGTGCATAAAGATGATGTGTCATAATGGTTTTTGCCTAAAGAGAAGGACTTCGTTTTGCCAACATGTACCTTCCAACTTCAGCAAAAAAGTCACTGCATTCCAGCAGTACATGATTGGATTGCATGAAGGTCATGATTACCTGCTGAGCCAAATGGGAAATGCAGATGAGACACCAGTTTCCTTTGATGAGCCATCCAATAACGTCATTGAAGAAATAGGCACAAAATCCGTCATCATCAAAACTTTGGGGAATGAAAAAATGTGCATTACAGTAATGCTGGCAGTGTTAGCAGATGGTATAAAATTGCCACCGTATGTGATCTTGAAGCGGAAAACAATGCTGAAGGACCAGCTGCCTACTGGAATAATTGTTAGGTGTCAAAACCAAGGATGGATGTCTACAGACTTAATGAAGGATTGGGTGAACATCGTTTGGAACAGGAGATCAGGTGTCCTGGTACACAAAAGGAGAATGCTTGTCCTAGGTACATTCAAATGGTATCTAACACCAGCAATGAAGAATATCATTGGAGGAAAGAATGCAGCCCTTGCAGTTGTACCAGTAGGAATGTCACAACTGCAGGTGCCTGATGTAGAGAGCAAGCCCTTTAAAGAATATTTGTAGCCCTTATGGCTCTTGGCATGGGATCCTGCTGTAACTTCTACAGGGAAGATGAAGTCCCAGTGCAGCACTGCTTTGTCTTGGATCAAGACAACATGGGATCAGATAAATCCAGATGTTGTCCTTGAATGGTTTAGGAAATACTGTATTTCAAATTCCATGAGAGGAGCCAATGATGGTTTGAGTTCAAAGAGGAAGATGAGAGTGGTGAAGACACTAAATGTGGGGAAGAATTTGAAGATGGTGAAGAGAGTGACAGTGATGGAAATAATTGTGCCAGATGGAAAATTTAAACTGCAATAGTAATAAACCATAAAAGAAGAAAACAGACTAAATTCAGGCAAATAATTAATGAAATTTCTATCCTTATTGTATGTTGCTTACAGATATGTGATAAAGTTCTTTGTTTATAACCTTTTTATTTAGGGTTGATACTTGTAATTCAACATCATTGTCCCTGGGTAAGATGAGATATTGTCTATAACTTAAAAATTCTAGGGAAAACATTTAATAGACAGTGTTCTGAGAAAGCAGTATTAGATGAAGAAATCTGAGGATCTAGCAAAAGCAATTTGTCTCCAAACTATTTGCCAATCTGTTATGTAAATAGAACATTTGTCAATTTGTTAAAAAAAAAAAAAAAAGAAAGCCAAAAACAAACAAACCACTTTTCAACTAGTACTGCTACTGGACTGAATGATAAATTCCCCCAAGTTTGGGGATGACAAAGAGGAGGATTTGTTGTGAATAAGGGTGAGCCTTGCCCATTGTTTTTATTTCAGTGTTGACATTCATCAAAACCCAAGGAAATAACCCAAGTATTGCTTTGGCAACCTGTAAAGTGTGACACAAAAAGGCCAGCCTGCTTCTCCTCACTCAAACCAAAACCAGTAGAGCTGCCATTGCACACCTTCATCTCTGAAAATCTGAAGATCTGGAGAGTTCACAGATCAACCTGCTTCAGAGGCAGTTGAAGAAGGAAGTTACCTCCAAGACATTGATCCTTATTGAAACTTTGCCAGAATAGATCCAGCTCTTGTGTTTTCACTTTGTGCAATGAGGCTGTTGTCTACAAGCAGCAAATCTAGAAGGTTAGAGCTGAAAGCCATGAAATTCTGCTGCTGGGAATCAATAGCCCAGCAGATTCCAAAGCTGTGCTGTAGGACAGTTTAAAAAGTCAGTGTCCAACTTGAAACTCAACACGTATCTGTGCTGGGAATGGCCTTGTGAGGCAGCCTCCTGCAGTGAAGGGCACCACGCAGTTCCCTGTGCTGGAGAAAGCGAGAGGCAGAGACACCAGCAACAAGGTCAAGAAAAGACAGGCGTGAGCCAACAAAGTCTTTCCACTGACTTCAGTGGGGTTTGGATCACGTCCCTTGAAAATAGTTTCTAACTCAAAGGTCGGCAGTGGAAAATTTGGATGTTTAGTATTAGTCTCTTTTTTATAACAAAATATTCTCAGCCTAAAAATTTCCAGGTGCACAGCGTTTTTCATGTTGTGTGGAGGAGAACAATGGTCTTTTGCTGTGAAATACACTTGCATTATAACTGGTTCCCCAGTATATTTATTTCTTCAGATATATATTACCTTATTTATCCATTCTTATCAGCTTTCAATTTTTTTTTTTCTTCCAAAACATTGGTACTGGATATAAAGAAGTCAAGAAAATTCAAGGTAAGGCCCAAAGCTAGCCATTTTTTTCCTCTTTCTTTTTTAATGAAGATTGCAAACCAGCACTGATGATTTCAAAATGTATGTCTACAGTTTATAAGCACATCGACCTCCCTGCCATTCTGTGATGGAGCCTTAGAAATCACACAATGCCTGTCACTATTTTTCAGATATTTAATAAATCTGGCTCAATGATTTTCTGACAATTCTCTACCAAAATTATTCAGGCAGTCTGAGACCCTCTTTAAAAAGAAAAAAAAAAAAAAAGGAAAGAAAGAAAAGAAGTCAAAAACAGTGCTGTATGGATTCAATTTTGAGTCAATAAATTGTTGATTAATCTGGCTCATGGTGTGTATAAACTCAGGCTTGGCTCTATTGGTAATCATCTCCAGAGTGCCATACAGCTGCATGCTTTCATTTCACACCAAGGGAGCAAGGATTAAATCCCTAATCGAGAAGACATATAAACAGGTTTAGTCTCTGCAACAAGCACAGTCCCCATGGCAGCATATTTGTGTATACAGCATGTGAACGTGTGGAGAGGAAGGAGAGACTGGTTAAAAAAAAGGGGAAAAAAAAAAGAAGGTGAAGGGTGACAACCAAAAGGAGAGGGAGAAACACAAATTGAGCGGGCAGTAAGTTTAGCAGGGTGCATTGCTGTCTGTTAGGCACCTACACCAGCCACATTCAGGTGGCATAGCATAAAATATCTCTCCTGCTCTGAGTGACAACATATGTAGGGTGACAGTCTGAGACACTGAGCCGTTGTGTGCAGGCTGCTGATAGCCGTGAACTCCTAACAGCTCCATGAGCTCATTAGTATGCCGCCCTGACCATTAGGCCTTCTGTAAAACGTGGTTTTACCCAGACCCGTATTTTCCATCATATAATCTTCACAAAGCTGTCCCAAGATCTCTAATATAGCAGGGCTAAACAGAATGTATTTGTAAGGCTTTCTTTTTTCTTAGAGAATTTTAATCCCATTTATTGGTAACTAGCTTTTAAAATGACATTTTTCCTTGCTGCATTTAGCTTAGTCCAAGGGGAAAAAGAAAAAAAAAAAGATGCCAGATGTCACGGGGCCAATAAGCAGGTGGGCCGAAGCTTCTGTACCAATTCAAACTGGCACCGCATCAAACCTGGTGGGTATAACCTTTAATTCAGTGCTTCCCTGGCACCAGATCTAGTGCCATCTGCTTAGCTTTGCTAAGCTGTGCTTGTTTCTGTGCAGGGACGATGCCAACAATGCAAACTGTCTCCTACATGTGCAGGGAATCATCGGTGCAACTAGTTTTTCAAGACCCATATGGTGGCATCTGCAAATGTACACTGTCAGCATTGCTACTCATACCACCCTTCGTGTTTAAGAATGGAAGGAGAGAGCCCTGCTTTGCAATTCACATCAAGCTGAAAGGATATTCTCTCCCTCTGCACTCCTGCTTTTAAGGGCAACCCTGGGACAAAGGGAACATGTACCTTTAAAATAAGAAGCAGTATAGAAATCAGGCTTGGGAACTGGGGAAAATCAAGAAACAGTTGGCAAAAGAAAAGATGATTTTATAGAAACCCTCTTAAATCATTGCCTGAAAGCTTCCCCGGTGTAGTTAAAGCCAAAAAACCACCATGTCTTAACTCTTGGGGCTAAATGGATTCAGTTCCAAGTCACCCCAAGACATGAACACTTCCACTTTTCAGGAGTGGATGTCATCCTATCACCTCTTCTCCATGAGGCGGTACCATCAGAGGGACAGAGTAGGTAGAGGCTGGCTCCAGCATAGCTACTTTGGTGCTTATTCCAGGCATTTAGAATGGCTACTCAGGGTGGGGAACGAAATGGTTAACCCTATGCACAAAGATGAGCAAACCAGAGCTATTACAACTCATTTCAAGCTCTCCAATTTAAGTTTCTCTTTGTTAAGAGAGCAGCAATGCTTCCTTCCAACTGCAAGGACTGGGTAGGGGTATGTGGCCATGGCCAGCTGATGCTGCCTTCTGTCCTGTCCTGTCCTGTCCTCTCGTCTCCTGTCCAGTCCTTTCCTCTCCTCTCCTCTCCTTTCCTGCTGTCACACACTATCCTCGAGAGCACAGGCTTTGCCAGCACTTTGCAGAGCCGACAGGTGTGTGTGGTTGGAGGGGAAGGGCAGAGAGGCACCATCCTTGCTCACACCTCTGAGCACTGGCTCGGCATTTTCCACTCCTTCATGATTTGGCCACTCAGACATTGCCACTGGCTCTGATATGTCCCCACCTATCACTTATGTCAGTAAGCAAGTTCCTGACACACTGCTCTGCCAACCATCACCAAAACACCTCTGTGCGGTCAGGAAAAGTACGTGTTGACCACAAAGAGCAGCTCTCCTTACTGCAAAATGATTAATTGTTCTCACAGAAGGCCAGAAAAATTGGCACTGAAGGGTTTGAACAAAGCCTCTTCCTTTGGATTGCAGACACTGTGGTGGAATGGTTAAATACAAATAGAAGACTTTTTTTCAGTGGAATAATTTTCCACATTTGATTTTGTGGAAATTTTCCATAAATCTAGCAGTCTTCAAAAAAATCACATTTATATAGAGCATAACTCTACCTGACAGTGTGGCTTTAAAGCAAATCCTTCTGCCCTTGCTCCATGTTTCTCTGATTTCCAAACAGTTCTGTAACATTTTTAAATAAGGAAAAGGTTAACCCAGCAGTTTGGGAATTATGAAGCCTGCTACCATCTTCCTTTGAAACCTCAAGCAAGTCTCTATTCCTACAACAACACGGGGTCCCCCCTCCTTCCCCCTAGATGTTATTGCACTCCCACTGCATCAGCAGTATTTTTCCCTCTCTGGGTCAAATTCTGCTTATAGGTCAAAGAGGAAGCAAAAATTATTCTTAATTTGCCTGAAAGTTATGAACCTTCACTCATTGATAGCTTGGTTTCAAGATGTTTGGATTAAACATGTAACAAACTATGCCAGTATTACTCTTTCTTTGTTTTTAATCCTATCAGCTGAGTTGTCTTTCCTTTATTTAGTGCAAGATAACTGATCAGCACCAAACACAGCTGCAAGCCATGTCATTGGTAATGAATGAGGACTTTTTTGTTGCTGTTATGAACTTGCAGATAGCTTTAAACTGTGACCTTTAAATCACACTAGTCCAAAACTGCCATTTTTTATTTTTACACTCCATATGTTCCTTTCCTTGACATTCTATCTGCTGAAAAAATTGTAATTAAAGAGTATAACTAATAGAAATTAAAACGTCCTTTATGGAAAGACCAGTGTCTCTTAGGCAGAAAGATATAACTAGAAGAAGGATCCATTTATTACTTTGATACATTGACAAAGAATTTATGCCACAGTAATCTGGCTCTGACTATAATTTCTTCCTCTAAAAAAGTTCACCATGATTGGTATACAACCTGCATGAAGTTTCCGAAGGTCTCATCATGCATACTTCTACAAACAGACAGAAAAGATTGCACTTGTTGCAAGTTTGATATGGATGTTGTTAGTGCATTGCAGAAAATAGTTAATTGCCCAAACCCACTGCTTGCACTGTTAAACAGCATTTTTGTTTTTACAAGGAAAGATTACTTGCAAATACTCCCTCTTGTGATCAAAGCTAGAAAACCAATGGAATCATTTCCCACTGGTTCAAATCTTTCTGACTGACGTTGTTCAAGTATACAAATAGCCTACATGCAGGATTTTTAAGCTCTTCCATTATTTGATCTTGTAAAAGTGATGGTTGCCTTTCAGAGACATTAAAAAAAGCTCACTCATATCCTGATGAGGCATTGCATATGCTGAACTTCTTATTTCATTTCATTAGTCATGTGAAGAGGCCATATTTGAAAGGACGTATTTGTTTCTCCTTTCCCAGTTGATAAGACAATATTTTAAAATTGCATTGGTTGGAGAGTCTTCAAGGAAATAAAGGAGTGTTTAAAACAACAACATCAAAGTTCATTTTTTTTTCATCTTAGTGTCTTCATTGAGTCAGAAAAATATACTTTATTCTGACATAAATACCGTCAACCTTGAATTTCACCCTTTGACCCAGAGTAGCCACTGGACATTATGAGGTTCACAATACCTGCCTTAGACTTTCCAGAAGAGTGATTAAAATGCATACAAAGATGTAAAAAACAAAACCAAAATATATAACCCATGTTTTAAAGGGCTCTTAAACTGCCTTTTACTGCTTAGTCCAAAAGAAATGCTGGTCTTAGAAAATTCATTTTAATCCCATGAAATGACTTCTTAGTTCTCGTTCAGAAAATTCGTGTTTGCAAAAATCCAATTGTACCTCTTAACTAATTTTCATTTTTCACAAAAATATTGATTAGGCCCAGTGTGCAGATTTAAGTCTTAAGTTTAGTGTCCTGGCATTTCACTGAGAGTCTGCCATTAGTGCATGCTCTGTGTTTACCTCATGGCTCACCAGATGAGCTCCACCATTGGTTTTGTTCTACCAGTCACCATGGAAGAGGAGTAACACTTCACAAATGAATTCTTAGGAATGGTTTGATGAGGAGAATTTTGTCTTGTTTTGTTTCATTTTGATGATGAGAAAATGTTAGTTAAAGGCAAAAATTTGCTGGAGAAATTAGAAATTAAGTATCCAAACTTTGATCCATTTATGCAATTTCACCAAGATCTAGTTGCCCTTTCCAGCTACCCAAGGCAAATTAAAAGGAACCATGATTATTTATGCTTTTCTGTCTAGAGACCAAAACCATGAATGCATCTGGATTTGCTTGTCTTTCTAAAAATTACCACATAAAATGTACACTCACTATTGCACAGTCAGTGGAAAGTCTCTACTCTGAGCCACAGTTGACCATGTCTCTGGAGGATCCCAGCCCTAAGTCAATCTCCTTTCCTTGCATTCCAGTGCAGAGGTTTACCTGGTTTTTGTTCCACTGGGTTTGCTCCTGAATGCTTTTCTGGATGATCTTCCAAATACCACTGAAGTGCTTGAATTAATAAAAAGCTTTTGCACACTATTTTTCTGCTACATATTCTACGCTACATTCTATATCTAAACCTATAAAATAACACTCATGCCTTGGCGAGTTTTCTTCCAGGGTCCTCAAGGCTCAGCAACAGAGTGCCACATGCTCCAGAGTAAGAAATGATCAATAGAATGTGCCTCCAGTATTTTTGTTCATCTCGCTTGTTTATGTCAAAACATTCATATCAAATTATTTATTTCCTTTCTGTAAGCAACTGCTTAACCTTGGTTTGTCTTAGCTTCTAAATGACAAATCCACAAATAAAGTAGAATAGAGCAGACAAGGCACAGCCCCTCAGCCCAAAATTTGCTAGAGCACCAGACTTGCATTTCGCAGTAAACAATGGTCAGGGTAAAACCCTTCAGTGCTTTTCACACTCCACTGAATACTGTTCTAGTGCATTTTCTTCAGGGGCGTTAGAAAGCACATGCAAGAAACACTCTCTGGGTTTTGGAAGTTCGGAGGACAGCAAGGCTGGCTCCCTGCAAGCAGGGCTGACCTTTCTAAAGCATTTATTCTGGCATTCCAGGGCCTGAATAATCTGAGAGACAGACATAGGGCACATATAAATAAATGAATCACACAGAGGAATATGAAAATTCCCAGGCAGGATATGCCTTTTGCAACATGTTAACCCTTTCTGCAGAGAATTTATGGACAAAGATGTTGTGTTGATAGCTCCAGTCATCTGTGCTAACTCTGCCATAACTTCATCCATGTGGAGTGAACTATGTCTTCAGCAATGTCTGGAATGTTCCCACATCTGCTTAATTTGTTTCAGAGATGCCAGCAGTGTCACAAAAATGTTCATCTACACAGGCTTGTACAGGGTCTCAAGCTCTAATAAATATTACCACTTATTAATCAGTGACATTATTTTTGTATGTTTAAACAGATTAAACACAATGAACAACAACAGAGACAAGAAAAGTATAATCCCCACTGTTATTACATTCCCATTTAAACAGATGTTTCCTTTCCTTGTTTTATAGACTGGAAGAAGTAAATTAGTTGCAGAGTTTGACAACACATTTTTTACAGCAGCTTACAAACTATTTAAAATCACTAAGCAGGAGTATTAGCATTGCATTTGCTCCAGGGCTACCATGGTGGTGAAATAGGTTTAAAGGCACTTCCCTAAAGCCTATGAATGATTCAAACCCACTTAATGTGTAAAATCATACACACATGCCCTCTCTCAGATATTACATGCTATGCCTATCTGTGAGGAGGAATACCCACCAGCATCTAAAATACAGTCTTTATTTTTGAGGAGAATTCCAGCTCTGAATGGGATCACTTGCCAACCACTGTAGAAACATATAATCTCTGTTCACAAAGAATTTATACTAGGATTGTAAATCAAAAGGCAAAAGGAAGATCGAGTCAATGAACAGGAGTATGAGAAAACTAGGAGAGGCTGTAGCATCCTAGAACACTGAGATGCTTAACCACGCTCAAGATTTAGACAGCTGGTTATATATTGATCTTATCAGAGTGTGTGATTGTCCTGTTATATCATTCCTGGTTGGCAAAACCAGTGCCTGCTTGTTCAGTTGATAATTATGCTCCACCTTGTCATGCTTTCTGTCCCCACCCCAAAAGAATAATGGTTATTGATCCACCCTGGGAACAAAGCATTAGTATTTATTTGCTGTAAGGAATGCCTCTCACAAACAAAATGGCATTTTTGAAATGGAGTTGCACTACCAAACTACAACAGACAAACATTGAAAACCATAGGCTGAACAAATTTATACAGAAGGTTGTCATGGCTCTGGCCAGGACAGGGTTAATTTTTGCAGAGGGGCATGGCTAGGACCTGGAGGCAATAACCACCTAACTTTCTGGGGATGGGGAAGGGCTCCCTTCCAAATAGGGGTAGGGTGGTGGTGGCTCCCTGCGGTATAGTGGTGAGCATTTGCATGTGAATCCCTCACGCTCTTAAACACCCTTGTTGTTAATATCATTGCTGTTGCTGTTAGTTTTCTTATCTAATTGCTGTGCCCAGTAAATTGTTCTTATCTCAACCTGTGATCTTTACCTTTTATGCCACCAATTCTCCTCTCCAGCCCGATGCAGGGGAAGGGGAGGAGTGAGGAAGCAGGGAGGGAGAGACTGGGGAGTGGTTTGGGGTGGTTTCAGTGGGAACAGTAAATTGGAGAATACCATTCCTAAAGTACAACAAAGGTAGATTCCCATACTCTCAAATGCACATGTTTCAAAGAAGAATACACAAAACCTTTCATTTAATTCTTGGCCTCACATGCAGCACATGTTAGGTTAGGTCATGTAGAAAACATTGAAGGTGGAGGCACATGAGTAAATATCCAAAGGTCAAGTCAATCAGCAAAAGGAGTTTGCACAGTGGCAAACTACCAGTTTCAGGTATGCATGAACAGGGAAAGATTTGGGCTGAGAAAACAGTGAAATATAGTTCTTTAGGAGATGGCTGAAGTATTGTGACAAATTAACACTTTCTTTTCCTGAAAGCTGTATCTCATGACCTTTGGTGAAGGAAGTGAAAGGAAACTCTATCCTGCTACGACTTCAAACTTCTGCTGCGTGGCAGTAACACTTGCATGGTGTCAAGGATTACCTGGTCTATCAGCCTACACACCCCTAAGATGCCAATATGCTCTTAGTTCAAAAGATGGAATCAAAGATTAATGACATTCAGTCTGCACCCATCCTGAAGCATGTGAGATAACCCATGGCTGTGGAGATGGAGCAGACCATAGAGCTCCACATTATGGAAGTGGAATCAATAATTCTTTGTTCTCTTAGATCAGAAGTTTGCTACAATGGACAAGCAATTATTTTCTTAATGGCTTTTGTCTTTCCCAACTTTGCAACTTCAGCATAGTCTCAAAGAAAACAGACAAGGAAAAGTCTCTGTAGTGCATGCAACAGCTTGTTCAGTGCAAGGGGGAGAGACACTGTGGAATCATAAGAGGACAGCAATGTCTCAGAGAAGTCTCCAGATAATGAGAAAACTCAAGTAGGTTAAACCTGTTGGCAAACATACTCTCTTTTATCCAGTTCTGCGACTGAACTGCTTGACCCATGAGAGGAATGACATCAAAATACAGCCTTCTGGCCAAAGCTACCTACCTGGAGGTTGGCATTAACCCTCTGACAATATGGTTATGAGGAAGATGCAGGAGACAAAATATCTGTTCTTCACAACAGAAGATTCATATGAGAGACAGTACAACCATATGACCGAGCAGACGGAAAGTTTGGGACACAAGATACATAAGCAAAGCTTCAAAACCATTTAAGACAATCTGAAGTCTGTGGAGCAGAAATTCAGGAGAGACATGCAGGAGAAGAATACCATCTTAAGAGGGAGAATTGAAGAAAAGCATGTTTGAAGTTACAGCAAGAACACAAGGACAAGAAAGAACTGGCACAGCTAATGCAAACTGTTACATTTATATATATGTCTTGATCTATAATAACTCTGGATTTGAACATTTAAAAGAAAGGCAAAGAATAAACAGCATTTAATTGGTTTGAATGAAAATATAATACTTTGGAAATAAGAACTGAAATCTGACTAAGAAACCCAATGATCCCACAGAAAAATAAATGTAGATCACATGCCTGCAATTTAAATTTCAATGCCCAAAGTGAGTCTAGCAATGCTGTCATGGGGTCTAAGAAACCTGCAATGCAGCTAGGTGCTCTATGTGTACCTCTTCCACAGCAATGTATATTCCCATGCAATGAGAAGCCACAGTGAGAGTAAGAGAAAGTTGAAGTACGCTGTGGGTTTAATTCTAAGAAAGGACCAAACAATCACCTGTAAACGATTTGGAAAACAAACAAACAAAACCAAAATTTAAAAAAAAAAAGAAAACCAAAACCAAATCCCCACAACAATGATAATGACAAAACAGGAAAAGAAATTGAAAAGCAGTTAAGTGGTGCACTCCGAAATGTCTCCGCTGAATTATGATAAGTATGTATTAGCTGCAGTATGTTTATCTATGTCCACAAGAGAGGATTAGCTGCAAACATTCTTCTGAGATAAACCAGAACTATTTGGTGCTGGCACTGTTAAATTTTTGTGATATGCAGGTGTTTGAAGTATGTGTGCAGCTTCCTCATTGGTTTTGATCCAGGTATTTCCACTGAGAGCATTTTTACACATTAGATGTTATGAGGTACATAGAACAATGGCAAACACTCTACATTTAGCAAAAATAGCTTTATTCACATTGAAGCTTAAAACAGTTGTGAGGTAAAGGCAATGAATGTAAATACCCCCCTTGTCAGAAAAACTCAGGGTCAGTGAATTTCACCCAGTTCCAGTTGGCAGGCATCCCCACAGGCTGTGCAGTGCAGGGCTTCTTACAGATGGACAACAGCACAGCTGCCCCATTTCTGATTGGAGAGAGGGCATGGTGTGAGCAGGGATTTAGGGACTCTGGGAGATGCAGTCTTGGGTAGAAGGGTGGGTGAAAACAGTCCTCCGCAGTGCCTGGTATCTTTGCAATGCACCTGTGCTGCATCAGAGCTCTTCGCCCAGCCCAATGCAATTTCTGTCCTGCTCTAAATGGCTTCACACAAAGTCAAGATCTGCAGTTTGTCGCCTCCCACCTCTTCCTGTTCCAAAGCCCTTCAGCTCAGCTATGCTCCAAGGGTCCAATTTTCATAACCCTCTTGAGGTGACAGGCCTGGAAGATTTCTCCAGTGGCTTTGAAAGCCACCTGCCTTCTTTCTATTCGGTGTCTTTTCTGATGTCCTCTGCATCCTTATTGCCCTAAATGTAGTAGCCGTCATTTAGCAGCAATTTAGGTGTTTATTTCAGAAGTGGTGCTCCATGTGAAATCCAAAATCTAGGCACAATTTTCATGACTCGCTTCAATAGCCTTGATGCCAGTCTAGACACCTGATGAGGAGGTCAGTTAGACAAACCCCCTGAAATTTTTAACTTCTCCAGTTTTCACTGAAAAGCAATGTGTTCCAGTTAGAGGATTTTTCCAAAAATAAGTAATTCCCTACATCAGCAAACCTAATCCCTACTATCACTTACAAGTATTTCATTCTGCCAAAGGACTTTTTGTAAATTGTGCTTCTCCTGCAGTTCCTGTTGTTCCACAAACACTTGGTCTACACTACACGTACCTAAGGTTTTGAGGCAGCTCTCCACCTTCAGACCAATTTATGTGTAAGGCCACTATAGACTTTACAGTGCATGTTTTAATCTTTTTTCTTCTGCCTGCTGAAAGCCACATTCTCAACCCCTTTGCAATGTGACCTTCTGTCTTCATGTAGTTTCCAGTGTTTAGAATGGTTAACTTTTTTTAAACCTTCACTTATCAGTGTTCCAGTTTCTGAAACATATTATTGTGTTCTATGGTGCAATGAGACCTTGAAGTCTCTAACTATTTATCTACGTGCACCGTTCTCCACTGCACCTGTCTTTCATCACAGGTGATCCCCACTGAAATTTTGAATTATCTATGACATCGCATTGGTATTTCATGACTAGCAACCATAAAATGTGTTTCATTCTTGTTTTCTTAAAACCTCACATTTAACTTCTCATTGAGTCGTGCACCTTTCAGATGAAGCCATCAAGGATTCTTTGGCATTAGCCTTGAGATGAAAGAAGTGTATTTCCAAACATTAAAGATTACAAGTTACTGATAGGTTCCAATGGACTATGGATCTACTCCTGTGTCACTTGAGTTAATGGGTTTTTTACTTCTGGCCACAGCTGGGCCTCCATCAGGCTTTTATTAACTGTAATGCTAGAAGCATTAAAAATTCAGAACAATAATTTCCATTAAGTAATACACCAAACGTGGACAAAGGTTTACCTACACTAATTACAGAGCAAGAATATATATAAATATATATGTTACGACTTGAAGATAAAGTTTTGACACACTTAATCTGCTCATAATTAAAGGAACAGATTCTACTGGAACTTATGGATGAATGTATTCCTGACTTTTATTCTGAGTTCTGTAAACAACAACAAAAAATAATTTCAAATGCCCCACATAACAATACAGCATTAAAATATTCTGCTATGCATCTTAAAATGACAGAACAGAACAAAATTACCACAAAAAATTAGTTAAACAAAACTAAAATATCAGCCCAGAAATCTCTATGGTCTTAATTCTGCAAACTATTTCAGCATGTCCTTTAGCCCTTCCACACTAAGCACAGCACTGTAGCACACAACTATTTCCAGGAATGTCAGGAACAGAAATGGATATCAGGGTTGAGATCCAACATACCAGAACAACAAAAAAAGATCAGCAGATATGCACTCTGCTCAAGACTTTGGAACTACCAACCTGAACCATTCTCTCATCTTCTTTTGCTCTGTAAGTCTTCTGTAGGGCATTTTACCCACTTGTCAGGTCTTACCAACTGCTGAGACTGAGAGCCACATTGTATAAAGTGATTTTTAGATCTCTAAACAATTTTTTTAAAAAAGTAAACTTTTAAAAATAAATTTTTTTCAATTTTTTTAAAATTTCTATATTTAACATGAGGATTCAAATTCCATGAAATTTCAAGACTTTGGAATTATTTGAAAACTTTTCATTCCCAGTTCTACCTTCAGGTATGGTCTGGTCTGCTCATAACTATTGCCTTTAATCAGTTTTGTCATATTTTCAAATAGACCTTCCACTTCCTGTTTTTTTTATTCCCCTGCTGGACAACAGCACGTTCCTTCCCAGATTTTTTCCTATGAGGCAAACACACCAAGATCTTCTAACCTCTTCTCATAAAAGCAATCCATCATTCCTCCCAACAACCATTGGGACCATTCAACCAGTTTGAATTTAGCTGTCTTAATGTGGGTGACCAGAACTGCAAAAACCTCTCTGTATGCTCATAGCATGTCTTTAGGGTGAGACATGAGGCTCAGCTGATTTATCTAAGGACAGAGCCTGCCACCTTCTCGGAAGCGTCTCTTGGATTTCTCAGACATATCCTGAAACAAGTGAGGGTATTTTGCTCCCTCTCCTCTGCCATTTCCTGCCATTGAGCTTATCAGAGGATTCTTCCTAGTTGCCCCTCTAAGTGACTGCCCTTGTACATTTTGCTATTGAATTACAGCTCTTTTCTGCTATTCCAGTCCTCTAGGTAACACAGATCTTCCTGCATTATGCTTCGATCTCCTCCATATTGACAAAACCTCCAATTTTGTCTCATTACCACACTGCCACTTTTTATGCCTTTGTCATTACTAAAGCTATTAAGGAAAGGTATGAGGAGAGGAAATAGTCACCAGAGGGAAAACCTGAACACATAATTTACTGTGCAGCAACTGCCCACATGCATCCTACTACCTGTAGTGAAACGGAGTAGCTGTCTCCTATTTATCACAGCGTACTGAGGGGCAAGTGTCTTGAGAGAAATAGGTACTGTGCTTAAGCTGTAAACTCCCACTCTTGCCCATGACAGTCATGGCAATTGATTAGGTATCCTTAATCAGTCCCTAATGTTCCCTCAAGAATTCACAGTACCTCTTTCCAGTCTGATGAGCCCCTTTAAGCAAGAGCCATTGCATGATTATGTTGTCCTCATTCAGCTCTTTACCTTTTTTTTCTAAATTCCCTGCTAATCCCCATTCTCCCTATTGCAATTAGTAAACTCCAGTGGAGCACTATGTAAGAGCCCTACTGAAGTCCAAGCAGATTTGACCTACCTTACTTCCTAGATAAGTCAGTCAGGGAAAACTGATGAACCTGTAATTGCCCAGATCACAATTTTTCCTTTCTTGATATGGGTTTATACTTCCTATACTCCATTCATGCTCTTCACCTTTTAATTTATAAAAATAAGAGCTATCAAACTCTTATTGTTTCATGTGTCATTGAAAATTAAGTTCATATTTAATCCTGATGTGTGATGAAACTAAACTTTCCAGATTCTGTTTTTATCTCAACTGTGGAGATTTCAGATTCTCTGTTTTACCCTTGGGTACCATGAATATTATTGAATCTTGAATCTTGACATATTAGTTATTATTGAATGATGATTCAATAATTAGTTATGATTTCATCATTATTTATCCTTGTCCTTGGCAAAAACAAGAAAAATACCCGAACATTTTGGTTTTGATCCTTAGCTGAATCATAACCTCACCTCCTGCACAGAAGAATTATTTTTTGTTCTTTTGCTAGCTTTACTACCAATAGCTTTCTGCTACTTCATAGAATCATAGAATACTATCATCTGGTCCAAACTTCCTTTGCAAAAGCACAGTCTAGACAACAGGGCCCAGCATCCCGTCCAGCTGAATAACAAATGTGTCCAATGTCAGGGAACCCACCATTTCCTTAGGGAGATTATTCCAATGGCTGATTGTTCTCATTGTGAAATACTTTCCACTTGTGTCCATCCAGAACCTCTGCATAAGTAGAATCACAGACTCATAGAATGGTTTGGGTTGGAAGGGACATGAAAGATCATCCAGTTCCAACCCCACCATGGGCAGGGACACCTTCCACCAGACCAGGTTGCTCAGAGCCCCATCCAGCCTGGCCTTGAACACTTCCAGGGATGGGGCATCCTCAACTTCTCTGGGCAATTTCTTCCAGTGTCTCACCACCCTCACAGCAAGAATTTCTTCCCAATATCTAAGTTAAACCTACTCTCTTTCATCCCCCTCTTGCCCTCTCATGGCATGCCCTTCATCCTTTTACAGGTTTCTTATAGACCCCTTTAGGCACTGGAAGGCTCAATTAGTTGTGCCCAGTCTTTTCTTCTCCAGGTTGAACAAACCCAGCTCTCTCAGCCTGTCTTGTTTAAAGCCTTTTTGGCTTTCAATGTATTTGTACCTGATGTATTTTCTCCACTTTTCTCCTTCAAATTTTTAGAGAGATTTTGCAATTTTGACTTTAACATGTCCCAGGGCTCATCCATATTCAAGACACTGAATTTTTAAATCCATCACACTCTGCTAATTAGGTTCTTAATGTCTTAAACAGTAAATAAACCTTACTTAAGCACCTATTTTTATTTAGATTTCATTTAATTCAAAAAGAAATCACTGCTGATCAGGAAAGAATATTATTGTCTGAGACCATAATTTTTGGAACGCTCTCATTACTCACACCAATTCATAAATTCTTGTTGGTTAAGCAATTTTGTGGCAAAAAGGCAGCCACCACATCCAGAAGGACTGCACCAGGCAAACCTCTCATGTTAGGCTGGCTCCTTCAGCTGTGGCTGAAGTGTCCTTTAATGTCACAGCCCTTCAGTTCCTGGCAACATTCCCTCTATTCAGGAAGCTGTTTGTCCATTCTGAATCTAAGTGTGCTGATTACCACTATTACTGCCACACGGAAAATAACGTGTTTATTAGCCTTCTCAAAAACCAATTTATTCCAAATGTGTTATTTTATGTGCTGTATTCTTTCTGAACAGTTTATTACATTGTTAGCATTCAAAGTCTTGCACTACCTTAATTTTTTTTTTATTTTTCAATTTTCTTTGAGCATTTTTCCTTCCACTCCTATGGGTTGCCACATTCCAAGCTCGGGTTCTCTTTGATCAGGGTTCACATAAAAAGTTTCAGGTTTCAGGTTTTCAGGTAAATAAGAAGCATGCCCTAGCAGCCAGGAGTGCCAGCCTGGGGTGTATTAGGCACAGCATCACAGCTGGGCAAGGGAGGGGATTGTCCCACCCTGCTCTGCACTGGGGCAGCCTCACCTTGAGTCCTGGGGGCAGTTTTGGTGACCATAACATAAAAAAGGCATTAAACTATTAGGGAGTGTCCAAAGGAAGGTGGTGAAGATGGTGAAAGGCCCTGAGGGGAAGCCACATGAGGAGTGGCTGAGGTCACTTGGTTTGTTCAGCCTGGAGAAGAGGAGACTGAGGGGAGACCTCATTGCAGTCCTCAACATCCTCACAGGGGGAAGTGTAGGGACAGGCACTGATCTCTTCACTCTCATGACCAGTGACAGGACCTGAGGGAATGCCCTGAATTTGTATCAGGGGAGGTTTAGGTTGCATATTAGAAAACGATTCTTCACCTCAGAGGCTGGTTGGTCACTGGAGGAGGCTCCCCAGGGAAGTAACAAAAAAGCCTGACAGAGTTCAAGAAGCATTTGGACAACACCCTCAGGAACTTGATGTGATTCTTGGGGTGTCCTGTGCAGAGCCAACGAGTTGTACTTGATAATCACTGTGGGTCCCGTTCAACTCAGGATATTCTGTGATTCTAGGTTTCCCTCATCTCTGGATTGTCTGCTTTCACAATCTGTATCAGGAAAATATATTTCTCAATTTATGGTCAAATGCTTATTTCTCATAAAAGGCACACATTTTCCTAGTCAAACAGACAATACCCTATATCCCCCTACTTAATCTGCTTAAATGCTCCTTTTTTTCTTAGTGTCCATTCTTTTACAACCTGCTATTTCTTTATCTGTGAGTTCAAGAGACCTATATGCACATGAGAAGAGCTTTTATTTTTGAATTGTAGAAATGTCAGGAAGCTGTTGGGATTTTTTTCCTAGCTGGGGTTGATCCATCAGCAAAATGGTTTTCTCATGTAACCATTCATCAAAGTATTTGCTGAATGACTTTTGGTTTTGAATAAATGACTGCAACCCAATTAATTGTAAAACATCGCCACTTTTGATATTCAGTTCCATAGTCTGAAAAACAAATTCCTGTGATCAGAAGCTCTTCCTCCAAAGCCAGAATTTGTTTTCCTCAGATGAATTAGTTATTTTTCATTAGTATTGCCAGCAAACTAAATACATTAAAACAGCAGCTGAACATAAATGAGAAACAAAGTTTTAGTTACAAAATTAAAAATACTGAAAATATTTACAAAAGCATTTTCTCAGATCTGATTTTTGTATTTATCTGTTTTGATCCAGCTAACATCCAGAACACATTGACACTCAGAAACAGTAATAAGGAAAAAAACCATCAGTAGCTAAAAATCCCTAGCACCTAGTCAGTGCGGTAGGAATGGTATTTTGAAGAAAGAGGCTGGAGTTAGAAACTATATTCTGTTTATTTTCTCTAAATGAATTGGACACATTTATAATAAAATAATGCAATTTTTTATCTGTTAAATTAATTTAGGTAAATTAATTATAAAACAATTATCTGAGGTTTTTATGTCATGCAGGAAGTGTCATTTATATGCCAGTTGTATGCAAAGAGAGAAAAGGTTGCCCTCTTAATTTATTTTAATGCATGCGACAATGAAACAAGATTTAATTGAAACAAAAGACAAGAGGATGAAAAGAATTTTTTTCTTTTTTTTTTTCCCCCAGAAAAATCCAAAGCATTTGCATTCAAGGCCTTGAAGCATTTCCACATTATAAATTATATATTTATATGTAAATGGACTTCTGGCTTCTGTTCAGAATATTTGGCAAATTGAATGCTAGATTCTGCTGTCTTTATCTCCATTGAGTTGTGAACTATTCCCTGAATATTCCTATAGATTTCTAAAGCTTTGCATAACTTAAGCTACCATATGTAAGCTACATGTGAAGGGGTTTATGACAAAATGTGTGCATCTGTGAGCTTTCTACTCTCCATTTGAAAAATAGTTTCTCATACCTGCAAAGCTGATGCAGTTGATTGAACCTTGGGATCAAAACAAAAGTTTTGGACTCCTCTTCTAATCTTAGAAAAATTTTCTCCATTGGCATCTCCTCCCTTTCATGTTGGCATGAATTCATGATAGCTCACAGTCAGTGGTTTTGAGGAAGAAACAGTAAAGGAGAATAAAAGAAAAAGCCTGGGATACTTAAAATAGTCCAGAGATTGACAAGGAATACCCCAACCACTAAGCAAGATCATGATCCCTTATACAAAGGGGACACAAGTGCAGGAGGGAAGGAAACTAATTTAGAGCAGCTAACAAGGTATTTGTTTTGCTCAGAAATCCCAGACTGAATCCAAGAAATCTTCTCTGAAGAAACCAGTTCATACCTTCACAACTTCAAGGTCAATTAATTGTTTCCTGGGAAAATTATTTTGTCAGTGCAGTTCCTGAGCAGTTCCTAATTATGAGCTTTATTTCACAACCATCCGTAATGATTGTACTGCTGGAAGGACAACAGGTTTAAATTACTCAGTTCTGACTCCACAAGATGTTTAATCATGTTAGAGGTGACTTGCTAATAAGAGCTATAACTTCAATATCAAGGAAGTGTAGGAAGACATATAGCAGAATACACTTTATCATACTGATTAAAAAAGGCAAAATAATATATTACTGAATCTTTTATTGTGGAGGAGAGGAGAGGAGAGGAGAGGAGAGGAGAGGAGAGGAGAGGAGAGGAGAGGAGAGGAGAGGAGAGGAGAGGAGAGGAGAGGAGAGGGAGGAGGAGAGGGAGAGGAGAGGAGAGGAGAGGAGAGGAGAGGAGAGGAGAGGAGAGGAGAGGAGAGGAGAGGATAGGAGAGGAGAGGAGAGGAGAGGAGAGGAGAGGAGAGGAGAGGAGAGGAGAGGAGAGGAGAGGAGAGGAGAGGAGAGGAGAGGAGAGGAGTCTGAGAAAATTACAATAATGTGCGAATATGAACAATAATGAACCTGATCGCCATTTTGAAGAACTTACCTTTCCTAATTATTTCTTACCACAAATAATTAATAAAATATTTCTTTTGTTGATAATTGATGCATATTTTCCTTACACGACTTCTCAAAAAAAAAATTGTGATTGTATGAAAATAAAAAGACCCAAAACAAAGAGAAAAAGAAGGATTTTCCTTTGTTTAGAAAACTGTGGATCTCCACCTAGAGATTTCGAGTTTCAAAGGAAAAGCATTCCAGGTGAATGTTTGAACACAAACCCCCTACCCCAAGGCATTTTTAAAGAAAATAATTCAGTGGTTTTCTCTTTGGAAAACATTTTAAGTACTGCAGTCAGAGACCTCATGCTGCCATTTGTTTGTCTGGGCTGGATTCTCTATCACTATATTTGTCTTCACCACTCTGCAGATAAAAAAACAATATATTGTAGGACAGCATAGAAATACCCAAGTAAGATTAACTCTGGAGTAAATTAAGCTTTACAGCATATAATCATGTACAGGATAGAGTCCCACACTCTGGAGCCTGGGCCACCTCAGTTCTGGCTACCCCTACAGTGCTTTGTGAGAGTCCATGCAAGCACCAAGTCTGTAAGAGCAGGAACGGAGATGGAGGTACTGAGACATCATTTCCAATTAAAAAGTTCTGATATATGCCAAAAGTTGAAATTTTCCACTCCAAAGAAAAAAAATCTCCAGCAAAATTGTCATTTCATGATTTGTTGATATAGATACAAAAATCTGACACTAAATGATCGAGCTGATACTGCAACAATGACAAAAGAAACAGGAAAAATGTTAGTTTGGTGTCACAGAAAACTATTAAAAACAATATTTCACAAATACAAATCTGATAGCAAGTCTGTTGGTTTCCATATGTAGATTTCAGAACACTACTTTATAAAAAGCTTTGTTCCAAAAAGCGACAAAACAAGCATTCTTGGTTGGAGTCCCATAATACAATTTTATAGCAGAATTTAAGGCAGTAGCTCTGCTTGTCAAATGTTCCAAGGGAAAGGTAGAAGCTCCTGCTGATGACCTAAGATGAAAAATAAATTCTGATTTTAAACTAACACTTTATATTTTCAAACATGTATTTGCATAAAAAATGGGGTTTGTCTCATTTGAACAAAAAGCCTTTGCCTTGCAGTACAGAACAGGGGGTGGGCTGTGTCATGAAGCTCAGACAGTAAATCTGGAGTCATATTTTAGTACTGGGCTACCCATGAGCTCAGAGACGCAGCTGATCTCCTTCAATCTGGAGTCCCTCCTGGAGTGTTAGTAAATAACTAACCGTTCCACTCAGGCAGGTGCTGTTACAAGGCAGATTATAATTACATCTACGCTGTGGTTGCAAAAAGAAAAACACAGTGCCTTGAAACCTTAAAATTAGAATGACTTCAGGTTCAACCGACTCGCTTTAAAATGTGGACTACAGCAAAACTAGAAAGCCCAATAAAATAAAGTATCACAGCCACCTAGTATAATTAAAGTGAGTGATCCAAAAGATTTACGGGTTAACTGGTATAATTCCCCCTGGATGGGAATACATCTGATCTGTAGCCAGCACTGCTACAAGCACTGTTCCTCTCTCTGGAGTCCAAAATAAATATCTCTGTTTCATACTGGGGGGTTACAATCTCCTGCAGGGCAGTAGGTCACTGCCCTCTTCAGTGTGACACTAAACAGAAAAGGTGAAATACTGTCAATAAGAGTTTTGCTATTGACTTCAGCTAAGCCAGGACTTCATTCCAGTTGTTTCACCCACTTTTAAATAGTAGTAACACTTATCTTACCTATCCTAATAAATTTAATGGCAAAACAACCTCTGACATGCATGTAAATGTAGAAGCTTGGAATCTGGGGTGAAGGAAGACAAGATCTCAAAAACTGGTTCCACATTCACTGAGATGTGCTCAGCCTGCTATGGGAATCTACAAGTTAGTGCTTGATCCTACCTCTCCCCAATATCAAGTGCAACATCTCTTCAAATTTCCACAGGAGAATGTAGTAACATGCACACAAAAATAAGTGAACTCTGCCTTTTTGTGCTATCCCTCATAAATCACCTTTGTTTGCGTAAGGCCCAAGGCAAAGTATTGAAATCAGTATAAGCCTTTTGCTTTTGGATCAAGTCCATTATCTGTGTTTCTCCTGCTTCTTTCTCTTTTGGCTGAAATGTCACATCTCACTTAAGCACTACAAGGGTGGCCAACAGAAGAGATGGAGCCAGCTACAGGAGTGTCGTGAGAATACATGAATGAGATTTGTATATTCATAGAAAGATTCATTTTAAAGCAGAATAGCGCAGCGAAGACACATCAGTTGCTCTTGCACACTGATAATTTACACATTTTACACATTATTACTTTGCTGTTCTACAGCAAAAATGTAGTTACTATAGCAACTGGTTTGTCATATGACCAGGATTCTATTTTTAATATCACTCAAAGATACATATTAACATGCATAATATACTGACTGCTTATGGGGGCTGAAAACATATATATTAACACTTTAAACCTTAAAAGGGACAATCCATGCTAATTTCTTTTACTATCTGCATTTTTTTATTAGGTTATCTATCTAAAGACTCACAAGAGTGATGGAGTAAAACTGTCATTACAGCTCCTAGTGAACTCATGCAGTTTTCTCCTTTGTGGTACAGGAGACCAGAGGTATCTAGGAGGTTCAGAGCTCCTGAGAGAGTTCCAGGGCTCTGCCAAGGTCCAGACAGATGCTTCCAAGAGCTTTGGCTCCTGTGTATCTTTATCACCTGCTATTGCCTTCTTTTTCTCCCTTTTTGTATCATGCTCCTGAGCAAGCTTATTTTTTTGGATGACTTATGTTGTATGAATCAAGAAGACATCTTAAAGCATCGGTTTCTTTTCTCAGTCTAACATAAAAATTGTTTCTGTACAAACGTCGTCCATCTGCAACAGACACAAATAAACCATTTCCCAGTATCAGAGAGCTCCTGGAGTGCCATGCAGAGGATGGCTGATATGACACCTTTCTCATTGCTGTTAAACAGAATATATCAAATCGTGGATTTTTCAGCCCAGTGGTCAAAATGAGTTTAGAAGGGGATGTTTAGGGAAAAAATAATTTTAGAAAAGGGGTTGTACAGTTTTTCTTTTTGTCTCATTTGACTTTAACACTCAGAAATTTTTGGTGGTGTGGGTGTGGGGAGGACTCGTACTGAATTTGAAACTCCCATTCTGGGACCAGAATACCCATACAATCATTTACTGCAGCAGCCAGGGAATATACTCGCAGCAGAGCTTCTCAGGTTGCACCACTTTACAGTTTGTTTTGGAGGCCAATGCAAAGCATTCCTATTGCTCTATTGAGCCTTAAACTACTTAAGATTGTAACTTGTTAGGGAGGGGGAGGTATCCCAATTCAAATTATTTCAACCTTTTACTCCCTGTGGAGACTTAACATGCTGTCAAGCCCCTCTGACTTCAGCTGACGGCAAACTTAGATGGTTTCTACTCCAATATATAGTTTTAACCTTACAGATCCCTTAACACACAACTCCATCTATACCATGCCCTACAGCCTTCAGCAAAGTTGTCCACATTGCAATTCTGAACTCTCAAAGGTAACCTTGAAGTATAACTCAGGTTCTTTCATGCTATGGGAGGCTTATAGGAATCAGTCTGCATGTCACTGAGTTATGGGTATCAGAGAGAGGCGACAGATGCAGAGCTGCCAGAAGTCAGGAAAGAGGACTTGTGGCATTGCTCCTGCACGTCTGAGCCCAGAGAATCAGGTCAGTTCTCAACATACTGCAGGAAAAAAGTGCATCTGTCTCTCAGCATGTTCATGTCATCCATGGAGCCTTCATTTTGTGGTTGGTGCTGCAACTGATGTTCGCTGGCTGTGTGATTGTGTCACTGGTTGTGTGGTGTGGCTAAAATTATTCTCACATTGACCCAAACTTGAGTACCAAAGGAAAGTGTCTCTCTCCTGGTGTTGTACTGCTGCAGCAAGTCCACCAGAAGGCTTCTAGGATGCCCACCACTCGTTTTCACATGGAAAGACATGCAAACATGTCTATGCAAAGAGTCCGAGTGAAATTACTCCCTTGCCTGACTAAAAAGATGGTCCAAAAGCCAGCATCCCAAAAGGTTTGGGATCACAAGGAGTGCTGCAGTTAAAAAAGGTTTATCCTTTTCAGTGGCTAAATGGTTTGGACAAGTGAAAAAGACCTTGCATTAGATGGCGGCTCTGATACCTTGGCATGAGGAATTTGTATGCAATTATTTGTGCAGGAGGAGAGAATCGTGAAGAATGCCTTATATAAACCCCAGTAAATAAATCAAAACTGCTATCACATAAAGCTCTGTTTCCATTACTTTGCTATTATCATGGTATACAACAGAAAGCTTCATTATCTATTTACATCAACACTCTCACAGGCCAGAATGCTTTTTTGCTTTCTGTTGCCATTATGTTGTATTATGTGTGGCAATGCCATAGCAACCCAAGATAACACAAGTAGTGTAGGGCAACAGTGTAATATTTTCTGGCTTTTGTTTTGAATGAGGCAGAACACAGCTACCCACTCTATGCAAGCTATACACAAATACCAAAGATTTAGCACAATAAGTAGCAATTAGCAAACCAACAGTACTTATTGCAAGCCAGCATTTGTCTCCCTTGCATTCTAAAGGTTTAAAATCACTGAAGGGCACCACTACAGCATCTCAAAGGACTGACCAACACACACAGCAGTGTAGTTCATGGGTTTGGTGTATGTCACCATCCACTGATCCACATTTGATCTGAGTATACGTATGAGATGCCTGGGCATCCATGTTGTTTCTATCACATCTGAACTGGGTCAGGTCTCAAATTAATAGGCTAGAGGATGAGAATACCTTAGGATATGTTTATTTGGAAACCACCACAGCAGTGCTATTTGTAATTGAACTTGTTGAGAATAACTAATCAATATGTGCAGGCAGAGTGAAATGACATTTTTAGTCACCTGAGACAATGAGTTCAGAGTGCCTTCTCTGAAACATGCACTGATTACCACGCCATGACCTTGTGTGAATAGTGTCTTTGGGCAATCAGGCACAGAAAAGTATAGAGTATGATGAGCCACAATAGCAAACTTTCCTCCTGCTGTGTTTAGCTTGTACCCTGAAATCTCTCTGATACCCTGGGGATGATGTACCCTGCCAGAGCCCAGCTTGTCAATATATTGGGACATTCACCATAGATTGTCCATTGCTAGTTGTTTGGTTTTGTGTCTTCTATCTAAAAATGACATACAAGTCAGTTTACACAAGCAGTATACGCTCTGTAGTAGTTCGCTTTGCATTAACTTGACTGCTTATTTTTTTTTTTAATTTTTAGAGGGCTTTTTCCTGTGCTGAACTAACTTAGTTACATTGGGTGGGGACCAGATGACAACCATTTTGCAAACTCTGACCTATAGATGCTATGCACAGGAACTAGATATCTAAAAACATTTAAATATGCTTTTATAAGTGTCAATAAACATGGTCTTACCTGACAATGAACAGAGTTAAAACTAATATAACATTAGATTTTGTATTTAGCATTGTTGAGGTTGACTTACTTAGCTACTGACCCAATGTTCAGATATTTGGGGGGAAGCAAGAAGCACACTTGGGCAAACAGGTAATGACTGAAACAGCTTCGTAACCCAAAATACAGAAGTATGCAAATGCCCTCAGGAACCTAACTTACATGGATGCCAAAGCTGTGCTGACCTCTCCGTGTAGGAATGAATGAGGATGAAAGAGAAAGAAACGTTCTTGGAGGTAGAGGAGGCAGATTTGGTTAGTGCCAGAATTAGGATTGCAGCGAGCCTCAGTGAAAAAGCCCATCTGGAGCAAAGGGTGCTGTCTTGGACAGGCTTAAAAACAAAATTAAGAGAAGACAAAGTAAAGCCCCTAAACAATCTGGACTAATTTGATCTTCCTGTGTCCATGGAACAGGATATTGATATTTTCTTGTAAGCAGTAATACATGTACATACCCAACTAATATGACTTTTTTTCCTTAACTGGTGTGATCTGTAAAATGTTCAAACTACTGCATAGTTTCTTGGGTTAAGAATGGAAATACACTTTATAAATATAGTTGAGTCACAAGATTATTTCACAACCATTTAAAAAGCATTCATTTTCATAGTGCAGATGAAGCCAGAGTTAATTAGCACTAGTCACTGGAGAGAGCAGTAACTCACCTAATTTTTTCTTTCTGTAGCTGTTGCTAAATGGATTGCAATTACTCCCCCAGTAATACTGTGATAACAAAGTTTAATACATAGAAAAAGTATTAACAGCATCAACAATACATCATGGAAGAGTAGTAACTGAGGACAAATTGAGTAATGCTTTTTTGTTCAGATCTGGAAAAAAATATTTCTCCTAATAAAGACATATACCTTCAACACAGTTTTCATGGTTTTCTTTTAACCCTGAAAGACTGCAAAGATTCTAAACAAGAAATCTTAAATAAGCATTAAATACTTTTATAATTACATACATCTGCATTATTTTATACAGATGTTTACTATTGGGAAGGCAACATTAGAACAACCAAAGGTCTTTTCTATGTATAAGCAAGCAGGGCCACAGGTTCAGGAAACTGAATAAAATGTATTTATTGTCCCTGCAGGTTTTGCTTTTTAATTCTGTCCTGTTGTTTTGCTTTTTAATTCTGGTATTTCTTCTTAATAAAGTTTGCTAGCAGAGGTCAAAAATATCCTAGTTCCATCCCATCAATTCTTAATGATACTGTTAAAGAATCAGATATCAAACATTGCTGAGGAGATCCCAATAGTCATGGGAATGGCTAAATCATTCCACAGCAATACAGTATGGACACCACAAATACAAGGCTGTACAAAATTCAGGGTTTTCCTTACTGTCCCTAGAAAACAGTGAGTAATACCACCACGGTCCTCCAGATGAAGTTGGAAAATGTAAATAGTCTTGCAGTTCACTCATCATGAAATTTTAATATGTCATGAAAAGATAGATTGCTCTATTTAGCTCAACGTGCAGAACAAGTCTCTTTAAAACCCCACTGTAGGTAAAAGCTGAAGTCTACAGGATACAAAATGCTTTAGATTTGTAACTATTTTGCAATATATAGCATTTTGTTTTCCAAAGGACTATGTTAGAAACACATGCTGTAAAAAACCCGAGATGATGCCAGCAATTAGACAGTTGGATGACCTAGAAATCTTCTCCGTTACACTTGTGCTTCCTTGCCAGTTCTTCATGTTCTCTCCTGAAAGACTGTTTTGTTTTTGTTTACACAGCTCTTGTAGGCAGAATGAGTAAACCTTTTTTCCCTGCATCTGCCAGGCTTCACTGATACAGTATTGGCTTCTCCATTTAGAGGCTTTGGAAGGGCATTTCAGAATATTTGGTTTGACCAGAAATCAATTTTCTTGTCACCTAAAAGAAAACATCTTTTTAGAGCTGAAACTATTTGGAACTACCAGTCAGGCAAAATTGATGATGAAGTTTACATGTGGTTTAGAAAAAGAGATCTAGATGTAAACCTTAGTTAATCTGAGTCAGGATCAGTAGGGCACCTGCTAAAAGGAAATTCCCTGTGGAAAAAAAAAACAACTTTCCCAAAAATATCCCCAATTTCCCATCTCCCTCCTTCCTTCTACCGCTACTTGTTCACTGTAGGTGTTATGTCTGTTCTGCTGAGATATTTATAATCTCCCCATTCAAAGCCCTCCTTTGGGGCTCTCAGGCTGAGCAAGGCAACAAGGCAATGGGAGCTCTCAAAGGAGAAGCAATTTTATTTGCTGCCTGAAATATTTTGGCAGAGACTCATTAAGCATGCATGGGAAGAGCTTAGGCAACTGCCTGAGATGTTTGTGATAGCTTCTGCTCAAACTATCCAAGTATGTGGTCCTCATTGAAGGCAACAGTTCAAAAGTCAACAATTTATCTTGCTTCTTGGAATAACAAAGATTAAAACGGAACATTTTTTACATATGGAGCACCTTTTCACTTACCATTGTCTGAAATGAAAAGAAAACAAAAAGGAAATAGTTATGGGGGTTTATTTCTAATTTTCAGAATAACTATTTTCCTTTTGTTGGTATCTAATCACAGTGTGTTCAGAATAAGGGGAGAAAGTTTCAGGAACTTACAGATTCCAAACAAATATTTTAAAAATACATTTATTTGTCTCTCGATCAATAGATATAAAAGCAAACTGTAAAAAGAAATAGTTACTAAAAGAAGAGCTATAAATATAGCAGAGAAAATATAAATTTAAACAATTATAAAAAGCAGAAGTCATACAGCAAATTTCACTGCAAGATCCTCAAAATAGATTAAAGATTAAAAAGCTTAAGACTTCAGTTGCAGTATGTTCTTACACTGAATATTCAGAAACTTTAAAATAAAGGCTCTACTACTTAGAATAATATACATAATAAAAAGTAATGCAATGCTGCTACAGAAATGTTAACACTTTCATTACCAGAGCTTGTAATTTAACATATTCTGCTAAAGAGTAAGTTTTTATAGGCACCTGGTGCAATCACCAGAATTACCAGAAGAATCAGAACAGGTTTTTTGACATTAGATTTTGCGTTTCATATCACTTCTCATAGATACTGTCCATTATTTAACATTTTTAGACATTTTCAGCTCCTGCTTTAAAATGCTCTGAACTTCATTCTCTGCTCTGAAAATTTCTTCAAGTTTGAGAACAAATGAAAATAAGCTATTTCACATTTTTGAAGTGGAATCAATTTTATTTTGTAAGAGATTAAAATTAAATATTCTAAAGATATTCCTTACTTTGCCACAACCAACATACATGACTATATTCAAGCCACTGAGTCTATTTTTCTGTGTTCCTATAGATAGCAAAAGATGCTTCTATACTTGCCAACTGCAATGCTTTGTGCATATACTTAGCTATCATCTCACAGTTCTTCCGAAATCTACGAAAACCTGGAAAGACACTGAATGCATAAATACTATCTGCTATCCATCTCCTTTTGCATCCATTTTCAAAATGCACATAATCCATATCCAAAAAACCTTATGTTGGAAACAGGACGTGCTCTGGGCACTAGCTTTAGAGGAACTCGTAAGTGGACCATAAATTTTACAGCATATAAGAAGCAGAAGTCTGCAAATACCAAGCAGACACTTGCTCAGTTTAAGACCAAAATAATTTTTAAATTTCCAAATGTAATCTTTCACATTGCTGTGTGTACCTCCAAGAGACACGAGTGTAACTCTTGCACCCAGCAGATCTGAGGTTTCCCTCGTACTGCAGTCAGTCATCCATCCACCATCCACCACCCATCCATCCCTACCAGCAGGGCCCAACCTGTGCAAGCTGCCTTCTTCCACACAAGGGATGTGCTCTGCTTCGAAGCAGTTCATCACCTGGATAAATAATGCTGCTGTTTGTTTTGACAGCTAAAAAAACTGTCACTGTATCACTGACATGCCACTGAAGATGTCAGAAGCCAGGCCATTTCACGGTGCTGAAGTGCTTTTCCTTTTATTGCCAGGCCTATAACAAGATTATTGAAATGATTCAACAATAGTCAAGCTGCAGCTATAGATACTTGTTGAAAGTAAATAATAAAAGCATTTTATCAGAATTGCTGTCATTTTCCTGTTGAGGGATACATCTGTTTCATAAGTACATTTTTATGTGTGCCTGCCTTATGTGAACCTGCTCTAATTTAGTTACACTGATAGGTACAGTTGTAGCTTTCTTTCTAACAGTATTAACAGATGAATAGGGCAGTCATTTTCAGACAGCAATTTGCCATGGCTGCAGTCAAAGTGGATTGGATTGAGATTGCAACCTAGTAAGAACTAGGATTTTATTATTATTGTTGCAGTTACTTTGCTGTTAGGTTGGCTTTTTTCTTTTTTTTTTTATTTTTTCTTTTTTTCTTTTTAAGCAGGCTACTTATTTGGCATGCATTAATTTGAGACAAAAATCCATTGCAAGGAAAACTAAATGGGGGTCAAAAACATTCTTCTGGGAAATCTAGTGGTAAAGCGCAGCCTACAGACAGGAAAAGGTACAGACAACATCACCTTTCTGCATCCTGAATACTGTCCAGAAATGCAAATCCTGATCACCCAATGCAGCTGTCTGACAGACATGCAAACAGTAAGGGACATTCTTTGAAGATGACAGCTAAGGAGAACTGCAAAGCAAGTGAACGCAACATTGCATTTCTGAGGAGAGGAATCTGTACCAGTACTTGGAGAGGCAGGGAAAACACCTGCAGTTTTGAAAAGCAAGTGCTTTTTTCTCAGATCCAAGCCTCAAAGCTATCCACTAGGTAAGTCTACATGCTGTTGTTCAAAATAGCAACCCCACAAACTCTGCCCAAGCACCTAAAGGCAACTAACCTCCTACCCAGAAGCACTTGTCCACCTTTGTTGCCAAGAATCAAGTTGACCACTTTCAAGTGGTTTTAACTGACAACCAGTGGTCTGAAGCATACGAAGTTCCACCTAGGAATCAGAGACTTTACAGAGGACAAACCTGAACCAACATCCCCTACCTAAAGAACTGGGGTTCAAGGTCATAGGCTCCCCTTTCTGCTTGACTTCCTGGCTAACTGGCCAAAACACTGCCAAGTGCCCTGGGCATTGGCAGCCTGGGGCTGCCAGGATCTCTTACCTCTGATGCCTTGGGTTTTAACTTTTCTATTTTTCAAATCCTGTACTGCCTAGTGTTTAACTCTGAAGTTTCTTGTGGCCTGTTAGCTGCTGTTCTCTCATGCTGGTTGGACATAACAGATCTCTCTAGGTTTGCTCCTCAAGGACATCAGGCCCAAAATATGTAAACTAAGGCCTCTGAAGAGGAGGGCAAACTTGGGGTAGTTACATCATTAACTGGGGTTGTAATTGGAGAATTGATCCTGATATGCAAATGGACCAAACTTATAAAAGTGTGAGGAACTCATGACTTGGGATCCATCTTGGGTGTAGCCTTTTGACTGCCCAGGGTGCACCTTTGAAGGCCCTTCAGATACTATCTACCTTTATTCTCGTATTCTTGTCTAGTCTCTGTGTTTTAGGTGGCCACCTCAGGCATCTCTTCCACTTTCCAGATCCTTTAAGCACTGAACTTGTGGTCCTGCAAACATAAAGATAACCCTATCTAATCCCATTTTTGTGCTATAGGTTTTCAGACCTCTCTCTTCCAGGGGTGTAAGTAGGGAAATGCCTTATTCTTTGAGCACTCACAAGCAAAGCCCCATGGAACTTTTCTCCCAGTGCTTTCCTCACAGTAAGCTTGTCAGGGAAGAAGACATTTCACCCAAGTCTTCACCAACACACATTATCCCATCATGCAATGTTGCACCAGACACCAGCATCCACCTTGCATCTATTTCCAATGGTTAATAAGTCAAGGCAATGAGTGATAATGAACAGTTCAGGAGATCACCTGCATCTCCTCTTCAGTGAAGCAGTGGTTACAGTGACACCCCCACCCCACCACCCCGTCCCCCCTGTGTGACAAGGGGAGAAAGAAAACTATTTTATTGTTAAGTAAATAATGACTTCTTCCTGAGTTCAGAGGCTCTAAAGGCTAAATTTATTGAAAATTAAAATGAGCCAATAAACAGTAAGAGAAAACAAACACTGAATTAACAGCTTTTCGGCATACAAATTTCCACTGCTATGAGTTTACAGACATCAGTGTTTAACTTACCTTACTTCTTTCTAATTTTCTAGATGCCTATTCTTAGCTGGCAGAATCCATGTAGTGGGGAATTCTATTGAAGCCCTCTTTCCTTTAATTTGCAAGGAACAAAGAACAAGAGCCCAGTCAGCCTCCAGAGACAGTGGGTTCTGAACAATATTGCAACTTGGCAATAATGAAATCCTTTCATCCTCTTTAATGTTTGCACCTGACAGTTAAATTCAGAAACTCTCAATTACTGGAACCCAGAAATATCAAAGTGTGCTTCAATATTGATTGCCACCACCACTCCAAGAATATCTATTGGAAGAAACACTGGCACAGGCTGCCCCTCTCTCCTCTGCTCCCAAGAGATACGGGGAAGTAAAACCTTACAGGGTGAAGGAAATTGCATCATTGCAAAGCCAGCTTGGACTGTGTCAGAAGTGTTTTTTTAAGAGCTTTTATTTTTCAATACCTTTCATTTTGCTTAGTAAAATACTGCTTTCCCTCACATTTATCTCCACCCTCTTCTCCTTTTAAATAATTTCAGAAGGAGAAGGTTAAGCAATTAACCCTGAGGGAACACAGGGAAGGTAACAGGTTACCTTCAGGGGTATTTTCCTTAAATTTATTTCTATAAAAATATGCAATGGAAACAAGTTATCTATTCCACAACCGAGAGGAAGGGAGAGCTGCAGCTGCATGAGCTCAGAGACCTGGCATGATGCAGGCTCCAGAGGAAACCCCCCCACAAACCCCACTCCAGAGTACCGAGGAAGAAATGAGCTCCTCCCTGCTCCTGGGAGTCCTGACTTCACAGGAGCTGGCAGGAGCACTGATGGGAGCTTCCACAGAGCCAGAACTTCTCCCCAGGATATGAGATTCAGCACAGCACTGTTAAACACATCCTGAAAATCTGCCATGTCTCATGAAAAAAAGAATTGGAGGTGGTTTCCCCTTCTCCTCTGCAGAGAGGGAAGCTCCTCGCACTGTTTGTATTACATCCAAATATCTTCAAACAAAATATTTCCCTTGTGAAGCAGCTCAGCCAAAAACCTGGAGGAAACCTTGGTACAACTTTTCCTCTGAGATGACAGTCCTTGCTGGGAAAAATAAGAGCATAATTTTGTGACTGGGGAAGACATTGACATCAGCAATGTGGGGTGTCAGATTAAGAAAGGAAAAATACAGCTGAAATGCTGTTGTTTCTAAAATAAAATCTGATCTCTTTGCTTGTTGGCCTTTTTTAAAGGACTGAAGACCCTCAATTTTTTTATGTATACACGTGTGTAGATAAATAGTTGATTTCTACAACTACATTATGTATGTTACCATTAAAAGCCTAACTAATTGTGGATGTTTGTTTATTTTACCCAGAAAAATTAGATAAAGATCATCTAAGGTAGGGCATTTTTCTTCTCAGTCATACAAAGATCAGCACAAGGAATCCTGGATAATACCAGAGGTTCCTGGACAGCACAGTTGCCTGAAAGGTAGATTACCTTTCTTGTCCCATTGCACTATTTGCTATCAATTGTATTGGTAAGACATGCCCATCTTCTTCCTAGTTACTTTTAAAAGCTTGGCTGCTCTCGCATTTAAAAAGAAAATTTCAGTAAACCAATAAAGATAATTTGCAGTGCTTTAGAAACCCAACTTAATTTCTGCTTACAGTTGTTGTACAGACAGCTGCTTGTTGTCCTTTTCTAACTAAAGTGATCACACTAAAAAGAGGACATTTCGAAGCTTTCTACCTCTCTCCTACGTCCTCTGGCCTGCACAACCAACAAAGTCTCTTGTCCTAATCATTAATTCCCAGCAACCCGCACTTACATTCACATCCACCACAGATCTTCCCACAATACCTTCAGTTCCTCCTTCAAGCCCTCCAGCTCACGGGGTCTCATACCCATCAGATGGACAAATCAGTAGAAGCTTGCGTGGTGGATTTTTGTGGAACAGGCATCCAGCAGTGTGTTGAGGAAAACACATCTGTTCCCTCACTGGTTGAGCTACACAGCTCACAGCTGCTGGGCTCATGCTGCAGACACACTCTCATCTGAGGTATTAATTTTGGCTACCCTCTTCTATCCACTTCATGAATTTTCATTGATTTGGTACATTCCTATCTTTGAAATCAGTTTTGGTAGAAAGTGGCAAATGGGCTCAAAAAAGGTAGGGGAGATGAGAGGACTAAGATTTCGTGATTGCTTAAATTTTTCACATAAAGCTAAAAATGCCTACTCTCAAAAAATGTCTTTTAAAATATATTTTATGCACTAAACATTCCATGCAAGTGGTTAACGTGCCACAAGGAACAGAAAATCTGGAAAAAGATGTTTTCAGACTACTTTTCTTGGGCCCAGAGTCTATTTTTTCATTTCCACATTAAACAAAAAAGCCAGTCATATGTAGGTTAATAAAGTGAACACAAGGGAGATGTACCTCCAAATTGGAGCCAGACGGTGAATAACAGAGCAGGAATGTACTTAAACCTCGGTACCAGCTCGTGACAAGGTCTGCTCTCTGTCTTAGTCCTTGGATTTTGGAAAAAAGCCGCAGGAGCTAAGAGAAAAACTTTCAACCTGACAAATACTCCTTGGCTGGAAAAGACTCCTGTTTTAATTCAGCACAGATGTGACTTTTAATGAAAGCATTATGGTTTTGCAGCTGCATGGATGATACAAACCTTTTTAAAGGAATAAATGACTCAAAATGCTTTATTTTCTCTGCACCATTACGCTTGACCTTTGCTGGGGTACAATCTTAAAACCAGTTACAATGCTGTTTATGCTTACCTGTCTCTTGTCCAGTCTAATCTTGGGAGAAATAGGGCAGCCTGACTCCTGCTAGACGAGAAAAGAGAACAGCCCATACCTCCTGTGTGGGACTTAACACTGCAGGATTAGGTGCCTGGTGAGTATAGACACCAATGGCAAACAAAAAGGAAAAAATCTAAATGCACCAGACAGGGAACTGCAAAGAAATACTGGGTCACATTAGCACAGAGTCACTAGATAACTGAAAACTAGGTCAATGTGAGGAACACTGGGAGCTCTTTCTACAGCAGTCATTCTCCAGAAATTAAGCTGGATCTAAGGGCTGGCTATTTGGCTCACATTCAGACACCTGCTTCACACAGGCAAAGGGGTAAATTGTAAACCTAATTTCTTCCCTTTGTTTCATGTCTTAATTCTGCTGGGCAAGAGACAAGACAGACACCTGTGTAATAAACTTTTTTTTCCTATTTAGTCAGGTAGCATTTTCTTTATCTCACCTAGCTTCTGTCTGATTAGAGTCCAGTAGTTTTCTTCCATGCAGCAGCATCTCTGGGGGTAATTAACCACACGTACCTTACAACAGAATAAATCAGCTCCTAGAGAGAGGCTGTCTCTTTCCACATATAGAAGCTCAGACCAGACAGCTTTCAGATAGCCATTAAGGTGCAGCAAATCCCACCCTTATTATATACAACCCCAGTGAGTAATTAAAAAAATAATACTGAAGATCAAGCATATCTTTTCCATCTCAATGAACAAACACTGTTGCTCTGAACACAAAACCTAAAGTTAATTTTAGGTAAAACTTCTCAGTCCATCTTCTTTCCTGCTAATGTTTCTGTATATTTATCTCAGATTTGTTCCCCTACAAGGAAGAAGAAATCAACCCCCTGCGGTCAACATTTTCTTTCACCCAAAATGCCCTGTATTGACACTGCACTAGTCTGGCCCTGATTCAGCAGAGCACTTATCCATTTATTTAAAGACTGCTGAATCAAGGCCAGAGGTACCATCCTGTGCTCAGCAGTGAACTAATAAGCCAAATATTGTGGAGTCAAGTTCAACATGCCGACAAATCCACATTTATCAACTTGGATTCCTGGAAGTCTCCACATTTCTGCAAAAAATCTGGACTTTCACTGACTATACTCTTGGTACTGGATGTGCAATATGTTGCATCTTCTTATCTACTCAATGAAGTTTTAAAAAATACTTTCCAATGTTCATTTAAATCATTGGCACAACAGCCTCCAATAATTGACCTATAAAATGTGTACAATATGCAGAGCATATGGAAATAAAGAAAGCATTGTAAGACACCAGTTCATTTCCAAGGGTAGCTAGAAAAGGAAATAAGGAAACCCTGGACAGCTGATGAGAGAGCCTAAACAATTCTGTTTAAAGGGAGAAAGTTTAAAGTTATTATTCTTTAGCAAATCATCCTGAATGAATTTCATCATTCTTGATTCAAATGTGTTTTTTGACACTTTAATTATAAAGAAACCATTCCTGAACCATACAATATGAACAGAGATGCCATAAGTTTAAGTAAAATGCTATTACCAGCTCATTTCGCAAAATTCACAGTCTCATTCAAATTAAACAGCATTTCTCTACAATAGAAGAAATGAATATTACAAAAATGAAATTGTATGCATGGGCTCAGGAATATTTTAATTATTTTATGCTTTATATACATATGTATGCGTGTGTGTGTGAGTGTGTGTGTTTGTTAAGAATGGCATGCTGACAACTTGCAGTTTAATGAGTATTTTTTTTCCCACAGTAAGATACCCTCTTATGTTCTTGGAAATGAGAAACATTCACTACAGCAATATAATGAAGCAATGGTCATTAAAACAGGATATGTAGGTAACATACTTCTATTACCACGTTACAGCATGCACTTAAATAAAATACAGAAAACTCAATGCATTCACCTAATTTTTTTGCTTGTATTCTCCTGCTCCCCATTTATTATTGAGCTACCATATTTATAACACATTTTGACAAGTTTGCTCCAGAATAAAGCACAACCAATCTGCACAGTACGTTTACCTCTCTCCCGTTGTCTTTTTTTCCCTTCCCTTTTGCAGTCACAAATCATATTCACAAGCTCTGACTGATTTCTTGTCACTTTCCTCCCCATTTTGAATTTAACAAAAAACCAAACTTGAGCTCAATTTGTTTTTCTTTAATAAATACATGCTTCTGAATAATGCAGGGTGAGCAGTTACTTCAGGTGTTACATAATACTCTAGCTCAATTGATAGCATTTTCAGCCTGTAAATCAGTTTCTAAATTTGCATGACAAGAACAGTTCGCATGACATTTAAGCTAATGACTTGCTTTACAAATTTATGGACTCTTCTTTTCCTATAATGCTAGAAAAACAGGAAGCTTTAGTGCTAAAGTATTTTGATTCCAAAACATTGCATACTCTGTTTCACATTTATGGGATCTGTGTTCCTCTGCCATGCAGTAAATATTCAGGCAGTAAAAGGGCACTGCAGAGGGTACAAAACATAAAAGGAGACAGACTGTAAGAAGCCCTTTTCAACACTAGCCAGAAGTGAATTGGAGCCTTTTGCTCTACTATAGATACAGAAAACAAAAACAAAAGCAAAAACCTTAAAAAAAATTCCTTCCTTAGGGAACAGAGCAAACGTTTTTAAAACTTCTATTCATATAAGTATTCTATTCATATGAGTATTCTCAACTCAGTTTTGGCTGAGGGAGAGAAGCAAGATGATAGTTGCAAACAGAAGCAAAAGCACAGCAACAAACCGAATGTCCCACATTACCTCCCTTCTCCATTTTCACATTCAGGGTAGGCAAACACGCATATAAAAAAAAAATTGTGTGGTTACACTGTAGGTAAATATGCCAATATTTTTGTCCCACTGGCATTAAGGCAGTTTAGGCTTTCACTGAGTTACTCAGCTCCTTACTGTACCTCCTTTGTCCAGCTCTATTAAAATACAGCACATGCAGAAGTGTATTAATTCAAATTGCACAGTTGTATATACACAGACTGACCTGATTTATAAGAACAGTCTTCAGTAAGTACTTAACACCTTGAATCTCCAGCTCAGCTGCACTCAAATGACTTATATTGGACTCAATTCTCACCTCAGCTTGCTCAAATACAAAACTCCCTGTGGTTTGGGGGGCTGGTGGCTAATCAAATGCCAACCAATTAATGAAAAATAAGAGGTAAGATTCCAGCTACACTGAAAACCACCAGCCAGCACAACAGGAAACAAGGCTGAGTGAAATTATAATTTCAGAAAGCTATTAATTATTTGCAGCTGAAGAAGGAAAACTAGTCTTGTGGTTAAGAACCTGTAATAGGACTTGAGACCAGACAAGTGACTTGCTGCTTGGTTATGTTGAAGTTTCCCTGAATAACTGTGCTGCTCGATTTCTCTTCCATGTCATTTTCCTATACATGACTTGCTGATACCTACACCTGTTTGTCTTCATGCCTTTCTGTCCTCTTTCCTCACCTTCATCCACAGAAACACTGGCATGAGAGGTACTCTCTCCTAAATGCCTGTTCCATTTTTTTTTCCTTTTCAACAAAAAACACCCCATGTGGCTTAGGTTAAAGGAATCTGAAATGCAAAACTTTAGAGTATTATGGTTTTTTAAAAATATCTGTTAGAATTGCTAGAGAAAAACACTATCTGAGGACTCAGTGAAACTATATCTATCTGCTATTCATAAAACACAAATTTTATGCATATTAAGATATTACTTACACATTTCAACACTATTCAATCCTACCACATCCCAAGCCCTAAGGTTGACTCTGTAGAAATACTATTTTTTCATTAATATTGAACTGCACAAAACAGTCTGCAAAATAAATAGAATCAGCTATGAATTAAACATTATTCAATCTTAAATAAGTCTGCATATATAATTTTACTAAAAAATCAATAATATTTTCTATTTTCCCATTAAACAATATAGTCAGCATTTTTCTCTAAGCAGGACTGTCTTTTGGTGAGGTTCTAGGGCTTATATTATGCAAAACATCAAAGTACAGGGCCCACTTCATGAATATATATACCTTTTCTTCCAGCAACCTCAGCAATTATAAAACTTGCCCTTTTTTTTTTTTTTTTTTACTCTGCACTGAAATACATTAATTGAATGGACCATAGGCACACCTGTTAGACCACAAGGGGCTGAGTGACCAGATAAAAGCCTTTTTTACCCTTATCAGTAGGCCATACCAATTGGCAATATAATCAATGAAGTTTAAATTTAATATTATGTAAGACAAAGATGCAGAAATGCTAGAGCACACAGGGAAAACAAAAAGAAAAAAAGCTTTAAAAATAGTTTTCCTTTGCTGTAGCAGCATGTACAGCATGGCATATCCCAACACATTGAATACATCAATATATGTATGCATTAATAGATCAATACCCAGAACACACTTGCTCATAATGCATTACAGATGGTTCTCTGCTAATTATTTACATACTGCTATATGGAGGCTATGCTGCTTACTGCTTTGATGATACTTTGACTTACTGTTTTGATGACTCTGAATAACTTTGAAGACTTCAAGGTGATACTGTGTTCCACTTACAAGTCTTCTCTTGTTCTTATATATGTGCTTAGCATGCAAATTGGAAAATTTCTATTTACAGGCCAGACACTAAGTGAAAAACAATCTGTACCAGATAATCTAAAGAATATAGTAACCTATGTTTCTTATTCATTGCTTATATACTTGACCAGCCAACAATTCAAAATCTAAAAATTATTTCTCTGCTTGCAATGTTTGAGTTGCTTTCTTAAGTCTTTGTGAATACCTACATTCAATATCTATTCCAAGTTTTTCAGGAATAAATCTCACACACTGATCTACCCTATTATACTGGAATGACTTTAAAAAATGGTTGAAGTATCATCTTCTGTAAATTAGTTTTCTTCATCCAAAATCTTCTTTTTTATAACAAAAGATAATTTGGGAGAGAAAATTATATTATTTAATGAAAAGAGCAATGCTATATTAATCAGTAATAATATAATTAATTGATTCATCATTCCAAGCATGTACATTTTTTAATATACAATTTCCATTGTTTAGATAAAACTATGAAGTTAATTTAGATTTATATACTCTATTGTGATCTTCCTGAAGGAAGAATTTTATAAATTAGAAGAGCAAAACACTTCAGAAGTGGTCTTGTAGGAGTGGAAGAGAAGACTTTTTTTAGTTTAAAGGTGGAAGAAGGCTTCTGCAAAAACTTCCAAATTACTTTGTTCCTCTGAGTCACTTTAATCCCTTGGGGAGCATATCTTCTGGAGTGACCTTCTTGAACCTTTGTGACCAATGCAATAAAACACCAAAAGACCTAGAGATTAGAAAAGAAAGTCTTGAAACTAAAAAGAGTGTTCCTCAGGGCTATAAGTTACACCAACAGAGTGAGAATGAATCCCAGTGGGAAGGGAAGATCCTGTATCCCTACCATTAATTATCTGCTTCGTAATCTACTCCCATTATAATTGTAATACTTTCCAAATGCAGCTCTCCTTTCTCATGCCTCCAGCAATGCTCATTGTTCCCTGTCTGACAAAACCAGTCTTTGTCTGGGAATCACAAGCTATGTAAACTGCATAACAGTCTTTAAGAAAAGAATCAGATCTTTGTTGTGTTTACACTACACATTTCTCTTCAGTGTTTTATAGAAATGATTCACCCATAGAATCCCACGGATGTTCCAATAGCATAACTTAAAAATACTGATCTACATGTCTAAATGCTGCATTATTCCTTGCACAGCTTTACACATCCCATTTGTCTTCATTATTTGCTTGTTCTTCTCTATTATGCTTGTTCTTTCCTGTTACTTAAAAATAAGAAAACCAATTTTGTTCTGGGGTACAGCTGAGGACACCAAAGCCATGCTCAAAATAATCCATGAGAATAATTTAGACCACAGACAAACACAGTTCACATGTTTAAGAAGAGGAATGTGTTTAATCCTACAGATCACAGAGCTCGCCTCCACCGCTGCTCAGAGCACTGTCCACCCAAACAGCACGAGCTGCTGACCACCCTCCTGCACAAGCCTGTCAAAGGCACCACAGCCTGAGCACCCCACACCATGATCTCTCTCCCTGAAGCCGGGCACAGGCACCAAGAGCTGGGGTCTCTCTTTGTAGGAGGCCACCCTGCTCTTGCCAGGGTTGCTCTGGCTCTGTTATTGCACACGCACTGATAACAGAGCATTTCTCCCAGACGTGGTCATGGGCCTTGAAAAATACAGGAAAGAAAGTTTTCAGAGATGGTAATAAGACATGAAAAACATGCCTGCAATTTCACAACAATGTCAAACTTAATTTTATGCCAATATTCTATATGGCCATATATAGTGTAGACATTTTAGAGGCTTTCATAATTTTTTGCTCATGTTTTTTCCTTTTCCAAAGAGTGCAAAATTACTGGAACACTCAGACTCCCTCGGCTGGCAATGCTATTTTTGCTAAGCCTAACTCCTGATTACATCAAGTATAATTCAGCAATGGCTCAGCTGTTAATGAAATATAAGAAAGAACATTAAAAAAAGAACGAGGCCTATGGTTTATGAAAGGATTTGTGGGAATTGGGGAACAATTACCATTCACTAAGACACTTGCTTTGCCAGCTGCATACATATATTCTATCTCCATGAAGGCCCCTAATCCACAAAGCTGAAACAGTCTTTCAGGAAAGGCGAATGTTTTGAGGGGTTCATTGTTGCAAAGGCAAGCAAGATAATCAAGAACTGATCGTTTATAATCGTGTCTTTTAGTAATAGATATGCAGGCTTGAATCTGGAATGTTTCTAAATTATTTTTTAGTTATTCAATATCCTTTTTGCTTCTTTGAATTTTTTTTTTAATAACTTGGGACATCTTTTATGTTTAAAGTTTGCTGTTTAATTTTCTAATACTTTTAAAACACAGAAGAGAGGTGGCAATAAAGTAATCATTTTACATTAAGCATCAGGAGAGGAGTAATGAAGTGGAATCACAGTGTTCAAGTCCTTAATTTACAAAACACTCTTTTATCCCAAACACCTGCATCTTTCCCCAGGCTAAGGGAGCATTTTGACTTAGAATGTTAGAAGCTCTAGTGCATTATCGCTTCAGATCACCTACAGCCAACTGATTCTGGGTGCCAATTAATGTTATTACCACCTAATCAAATGCTACTTAATGCAAACTGTGGGCTATACCCTTGGCTTTGTATACAGCCTGAGATTCACAGTTGAAGAGAAAAAATCATTTGCAAAAGGCAGTTTACAAAAACTGCAAATATTACACTAGTTTCCAAGCCAAGACAGAGAATTAAAAGGAATTATATGTATTTCAAGAGGGAGGTTTTATTATAATTACTTTCAAGGTATTATATGCAAAGGTCATATTGTCAAGAGTATCACAGGTTTAGGGATTTCAAAAGCATAAAGCCAAGTGGGACTCACTCCCTGTTCTGTAGGAATATTCCCAAAATTGGAGTGTGGGAAGGGGGGACTAGATGATCTCCAGAGACACCTTCCAACCTCAGCTGTTGTATGATTCACTAATAATTATCCTTCCAGGTGGTGGGCATGCAACTATGATATACAACAGCCTTGTGCCTTCTCACAGCCACGTGAATGGCTGCTCACATACCGAATCCAGGGTATCTTCACCTCCATCTTCCTGAGAAAACACCTGAATCAGCAGCTTGTAATCTAATTTTCTGGATTTCTCCTATCTTCTCTGTAGGTGTTACTACAATATTAATGGTAAATGAACAGACACAGCAAGCTTGGGCTTCCTGTGCTCAGTAGAAAGCCCGGACACAAAGGATTAGCTGCAGCTTCGCTACACTCATGGTATTGTATGAAACACCAAAATATGCACTGCAACGTGTTTTGAAACTCAGGAAATTTAGTATTTCTTTCCTGGATGATGCCAGAACCACTGAACCTCCTTGTTTTTTCGTCCCAGGAACTGCCAACAGCTCGCCTCCAGATCCCATAAGGTCTTCAGACACTTGCAGCTGTCTCCTGGGAGTTTGCTGGTAGAGTGTCATATCCCTGCAAATGAACAAAGTTAGGAAAACTTAAACCTAAGACAATCTTCCCTTGCAGTTATTCTCCAGTTCCTGACACTCTGAGTAAAGAAAACAGCAGCACCAGCTCTCCTCACAAGCATAAGCACTGGTCAGCATGAGCTTTTCCACCAGATCAAAGCTCACTAAACAGAACATGCACAAACCTCTGCCTATAAATTCTGATGGGGCAAAACCTGCAGTAGTCATTTGATATAAAGAGCTAATCAGGCTTTCACTTTCCCAGTCCGAATCCATGCAAAAAGTTCTGACAAAAGTTTCTGACACCCTTAATGCCTTTGTCCTATTCTTTGTCCTGACAAGGAATGACATAACCAGCATAAAAACATGAAGGCTAAACCCTAATGCATGGTTTGGCTAATTTATCAGAAATGTTCACTGATCAAATGTGGATTTAGCAGAGCAGATACTGTTCTGTGCAGCCACCAACTTCCTGAAAAGGGGAGTAAGTGCTTCTCACATTCGCAGCAAAGACCATCCTGTGCTTTCAGGATTTTATGGGTCAGAGCAAACAGTACACTTCTCCACTTCTGGTTCAATTTCAGAAAATCTTGCACACAGAAGTACCTAACTGCAGATTGAAATTTTCCAATATCTTCCTGGTATGCCATTAAATTTGCATGGGAGCTGAGCTTCAGTAGCTGGGCCTGTATAATGTGTTGGGTTAGTTGCAATCCATTCACAGAATATGTGATCACTATCTGATACATTATTTGAAACCCTGCCAAAACATACTTGAGAAATAAGTTATCTCACAAATTATTTCTGAAGAATTTCTTTTCTATTATAATTAAAAGCCCACTTTATATACACTAGGCATCTTATTTCCTTAATTATTTTCAAACAGTTCCTGAATGGTTTATGCATTCATCCCCAAACACACCAGCCCGTTATTCCCCACTGGAATAGAGCATATGCTGAATAATAATTATTTGAATATCTAAATGACAAATATTCTTTTTCAATATCTGTTTGCTTACCAAACTTTTCATTATCAATTAGGAGTGGCTAGGGAAGGTGCCTGTCACAGGCAGAAAAGAGCAGTGTCATCCTGGCAGATACTTGTGTGCTGTGTGATGGCTTGAGCATGGGCACACTTTGGACAATACATCTGCATCTGTAGCTGCTTTACACTGACATCACTGCCGAGGGTTCTCCAGCTGGAAGGGCAGAGTCCACCAGGACACCACGCTGGGTCCCCAGGCCTTGCAGAATCCATTCTTCAAGTTGTGTTGGATTCAAGTTCATCCTGCCCAGAGCTTAACTGCTGACACCCTCTTGGTCTGTGTGAGCTTCTTTGCTTGCCTTTCAGGGCCACCTTGAGAAATTTCTCTTGGAGCTGGTCACAACTGAGTTTTAATGCCTACTGCTTTTATTCTTCTCTTTGATATTATTTTCTAGTGAAATATAGACACAACCATATACATTAAAATCATCATTATTCTTTTTCGACCAAGTGCCAAAAAACTTTTAAATTAATGGCATTCAATCCCTTAATAACACTTTTCTGCAAACTTGAATACAGCAAAGAAACACTTTGAGTTTTCTGGTTTAGCTGTTTGGATTTTATTACTGATTCACATATGACAACAATCCTAACAAACCAGAAAAACAATATTTTATTATATAATACCTTTAATTACTAACAAATCAAATTATTTTTGGTAAAGCTTCATGTATCTATCAGAAATCCCAAGATATGCTTGAAATTGCATAGAAATGTGGGAATTATAGTTTTAACAAAGAGAAAGGCAATAAAAGTCTGGGGTTTCTGTGTGTTCCAAACTCATATCTAATTCTCAATCTCACTGCATGAGGTCAGTGCCTTGATTCTAATTTTCAAAGAAGATAACAGGTAAAGTCATTGCCACATTCACAGCTACTTTCAACTCAGAAACCACCAAGGTAGCTGCAATTCCATGTGCTAAAGTTTACTATAAATGGTAGCAACCATAATGATGGCTTTTGAAATTTGGAAGTAGAATATTTGAAGGGGCAGAAGCTGTGAAACTAACTCCTAGAAACAAGTCAGAAAAATGCAAAGTGCAACTATTTTGGAATGTGACTCCATATTCAAGGTCCTTTTGAACCTGCTTTTGCTGCAATGCTTCCCAATAATTTAAAAGATAGAAGTGTAAAATATTTGTACCAGAAAAACACAGACAGTCAAACTGAGAAAAATGTGAAAGAGTAAAAAAGGGGTTTTATCTGGCCAGTTTTTGAACAAGTAAAAAGTTAGTAATGCAAACTGCAGACTACAGTTCAAAGCTTTCTGAAGTTTTGGCTTTTAGTTGTGGGGGCTTTTTTTGTTTCATTTGTTTGTTACTGTGTTTCTTTTAAGGCTCTAGTTCTAGCCTATTAAGGAAGTGTGGTCTTGCTGTAATTACAAATGAAATTTTAACTCTCACTTCGAAGAAAGAGCACAGCCAGTTCTTTTTGAAGTGATATAAAAGACAAGTCCATGCAAAAAAAGGAGTCATATTTTGATGTAAGAAAAATGTTGGCTACAGAGTTTCTTCAGAGAATGCTCAAAAGCAAACAAAAGTTGCTTGGGAGTTAGATTAATTTTAATGAGCTTCCAGGAACATTTATGGCATATCTACCCCAGTGACCACAGGTGGATATCCCTGCTGGGTAACACTTGGCTGCTCCTGAATAAAACAGCAGAGAGGAAACAAACAGAAGAGACAAAAGAAAAAAAGGAAGATATTTATGTCAGGGTACACTTAATGAACACCTGCACTTCACAGGCATGGGTAACTATTTACCACCTTCTTCCCTCTAGATAAATATCTACTGAGAAATTAGTCCTCTTTCTGTATCAGTGACAATTTAAATGAAACCCTTCAAGAGTGCTTGGAGGCAAACTACGCATAGGTTAATTTTCCTTTTTTGTATGTCAGGAAAATAATCATCATGGGAGCACCTAATTAAAAAGGACTCAACCCTTTGTGCACGGTCATGCTTGTTGCTTCATAACAAAATGACTATTGATCTGGACACGGAGAATGCAGTTAAACAGAGCTTCCAACTTCAGTGGTCCAGCTGCTTGGCATTGGAGCACCCTGACAGGTATCCACCAGAAAATCACCTGTGTAAACTTCAAACCAGCCACAGTAAGAGAAACCACAAGGTATTATTACATGTGGGAGAAAGGTCTCAACATCACTGCTAGTTTAGGAACTTGTCCCATTTGCCCAGGTCTGCCTCCCTTCCTCTCATTTGTGATGGTGATTTATGCAAGGGGGGTCTGGGCTTGTGCAAGACATTTGTGAGCCCCAAACAAGTTACCCGAAGAGGTAACTTCAGTAGCCTGAATGCAAGCTATATTTGTAGTCCACATGCCACAGCTAACAGGGGAAAACAGCTAACAAACACCAAGAGTGCCTAAGAAGCTAATTTCACAGATAGCATAGAAGGGCAGCAAAACAAGCAGTACATTCTAGTTACTGCTAAATAAAATCTCTGAATGGAGCATGGGAAACAACCATTCTCCACTGCACACTGCAAGCAAACTAGTGGCAATTCCACGAGGGGAGGCCCAGAGTTCCTCCAGAGTTGCCCAGAGCTGAAATTCTGGCATGTCCAGCACACTGTTGTTCACAGGCTGGAATCTGTGCCCAGGAGCATGTGCCATCCTGCCCATCAGGAGTGTCTGTAAAACACCAGTGTACCTTTGTGGTATGACAAAAGTGTATGCCAAAACAGGACAACGTGTTTTTCAAAGATGCTCAAGGACTGACAGGAGTCTGGAATAGATGAAAAGTTAATTATAAAGTCTAGATGTAGACGTCATCTTAATGAAATTTACTTAGGTGTCCAATATAAATTAGCCACCTGAGCACATCCAGGAGTTTTGTTCCCACTGAGTTTGAAATCCTGACTACCAACTGGATGTCAGCTCTGGAGAGAACTATTCATGTTCAGTGAGCATAAATGGAAATTGAACATTAGCCTGGAATAGCCATGGAGGGTCAGAGCGTTTAGACTTGTTTTAGACAAAGACACTTGCATCTAGGCATCCAAATATTCATGTCTTAATATTAGACTGAATACTGGTCTGAACTTCTAGCCTAGCCTAGGAAAATATCGTCTTCATGGGTTGAGGAAAAGCTACACCTGAAATAATCTTCCCCAAGATCTGCAATCAAGCAGAAGCCTGTGCAGGAATTTTTTAGCTCCTGACTATCTAAATGGGTCATTTTCAGACTTTCAACCTTATAAGCAAAGAGCAACTCACAGCAAAATCATGGAACAGCTCTTCCTCTTAAGGTGTTAATACCTTATTACTTTTTGCTTTGCCTTTAAAATATTCCAGAGGAAATAATTTTGTTCAAGTAATATTAGTGCTTCTTCTATTCATCTCAGTTCCCTCTTTACTTTCTGCTACACCATAAATGATAGCATTTTTGCTTCACCTTCTCTCTCATTTCATAGCCTCAAATGATTCTTTTTATAAGTGGTTACACAATCTTCTGCTGCACTGACCTGAATATGAAGAAAACAGACCTTGCATTCTATATTTTAAATGCTAAACAAGGAGAAAAAGAATGAAAGTTCCATTGGCAAAAGATTTTTCACTCAGATTCTATATTGTACCTACTGAATATGAGAGTTTTGCGTTCAAAAATTTTGGATTCACAGTAAGAGAAAAATACTCAGAGAAAATAGCAGTATTGGTATTATTGCATTAATGTCAAAACAAATGTTCCATGCTCTGATGGCAAGCAAGTCAATCCATCACCAAGGGTCAATTGCTTTTGCTAAAGGTGGCTTAGTTGTCATTAAAACAAATACACTGTTGTGACAAAAGCATCATAGGAATTATGCTCTGTGCCCCTTACAAAAGGAGCCTTGACATCCTACAACAAAACTGGACCTTTGGTACAAAAGGCCAAAAGCTTCAAATACTCTGTGTATGACAGAAGAGAACAGGAGAGGTCAAAGTGCACCTCCTGGTGTCTCACGTCCTCATAATAGCCGCTAGTGAAAAAATGGATTATCCTAGGAAATTGGCCATATACTACAAAGGCAGAGAAAGGACTCTCAATGTTCTTTGCCAGCCTGTCAAGGGAAATCCTGACCTCAAGTCCTCAGAGACTGAGCAACCAGGTACCCAAACTGCTTCACAATCAACTTGGGACACTCCCTGTGCCTTGCCCAGCATCCCAGTTCTGACTGTGGCCAAACTCCAGTGCTACTGGGAAGCACATTACAGAACTTGGGACTCTGCCTCATTTGTGAAGTGTGGATTTGCAGATTCTTTCAAACTTATTGCAAGATGTTTATCTCACAGTGTGTTGATACCAAAAAGATACCTGCTACACTGTAGTCTTCATAAACAAAATAATATATTGCCCCAAACTAAAATAAGACAGTAATTCAATACAGAAATTTATAGACAACATGCAACCCTTGAATTAATTTTAAAGACTGCACTTACAGTCCCCCTTGGGTTAAAGCTTTTCTAACACATCAGGGAGAATCAAGCAAACAAAGTCTATGTTTTTGCATAGAGTGTTTTATGTTCAATACTTCAATATTTATGTGTGGCATTATTTACCCTACACAAAAATATAGGCTTTGTGGTTTTCATTTATTCAACACTTCAGAATTGCGAATACCCATGGGTATATTACACCCACAGGTTTATTCCTCTGACAATGCTTACCTCAGGAAAATGACATTTTTACATTTTAAATTAAAGGTAGCTCTAATTTGCAGTCATAATGTACTGTAAGAAATTATTATGCAGTATGTGTGCCAAAGGAGCTACCTTATGCTGGTAAGGTCCACTTTAGTAAGGGCTGCTGTGAATGAATGTGACACATGAGAATGAGGGAAAAGACACATCGAGTAACTCCAGCTTTTGACTATAACAACTGCACACTGAAAGAAATTTCAGATGTGTCTGATAATCTGCCAGAACACACCAATCTCTCCAGCCTGGCAAGGAAACATCACTCACACACTACCCACCTGCAAAACAAAACTGCAGAAAAAGTGATGTCCCCAGGGTATCTCCCTTTTTGAATGGCCTTGGCATTAAGTCTTCTGTAGTAGAACATTTTGTCAAGAAATCTTTCTGATTATGTTGCATAAACAGAAAATCCTCAGTGCACCAGTTACAAATATTCATCTTCCTACTGAGCCTAGATCTATGCTGGGTGTCCACATCAATGACCCCTATTCCAAGAAGCCATTCTGAAACAAGTTGCTAATGATCTTCCCAGATCAATAGCAACTTAAATGCTAGCCTGCCATTGTTTAGTTTTAGTCCCACACCAAGGAAACTCCTGGGTCATCACTATCCTTCTCTTTCTTCAGAGCTAGGAGCAGGATACCAGGTAAAGCTTGGCTGTACCATCTCCTGTACACACTTACACGCTGCGAGTGATGTAAAAAGCCAAGGTTCACTCAAGATGATGCTGTACTATCTTATACAGAGTTGCCTCATATATCAAGCCTAAATTGCTCCCTGAATCCCAAAGATCACTCCCACAACCCTGCTAGGGCACAAGCAGTTAATAAATCTTCCGAGTGCTACCATTTCTCAAGGTGTAGTTCGTTGTCCTTAATGCAGCAGGAATAACAGAGTTCATGTTCCTTGACAGCCTTAAGTGTCCTGCAGAAAGAGACTGCCCATCCCTCACAAACAACCACAAGGGTTCATAGGATTTGTGGTCTGAAACGGGTCAGATGCTCCCACAGAGCACTTCCAGAGGTCAGAGGCAGAGGTGCCAAGGGTCCTCTTACAAGCGTTATGTGCTTTGGCTGATCTTATATTAGAAGAGTGTCTTAAAAAGGCCTGTATGGAAACAGACCCCTTTGCCTCCGGGCATTGTTTGCTGCCAGTGATTGCAGCATCACAGTTACTCTCCCTGATGTGGCCTATCGAGTATTTCCTGCTTAAAACTAATAAGCTGTGAGAGTGTTATTTGTTCCCCCACCTCCCACTTTTTCTAATTTTCACTGCAAACACAGCTTATTTACACTCTGTCTCTTTTAAAAATCAAGTGTCAACCAAGTGCTAAACTGCTGCTATTTGCCAATGTTTCATTAACACCTTATTAACTTCCAACAGCTGAAGGTGACTGGACCCTCACCTCTGTTTATTTCCTCAAAGTAACAGTTAACTGAAGCATCAGGATAGAGGCACCCCTGTAAATATGACTGAAAACAAATATGCACGCAGAATATAATCAGGCACAACTTCACCAGATCTGCTAACTGACACATCTAGTTAATTTTATGCACAGTCACATACTATCAAGTTTGGAGCTCAGATTTTTATTAGAGATGATAATAAAGATCTCTGCTTTTTTCCCCTAGTCCATATCAGAAACTGGCTAAAACAGAAATACAAACCTTGTACAAATTAGGCCACCAGTAGTTTGCTATTTCAGTTTAAATACCAGGTACAAAGATGTAATCCTCTTGTCATGTAAATCAGCACAGTTCCACTGATTCCCATAAAAACTGCAGTGTTTTACATAGCTGAGCCCCCTTCATGTCTATATACATATTTACATATAGAATGTCTTCTATATTGAATTCCAGTCTATGTAGATATAACTGTAAAAGAAAGGAGGAAAAAGAAAAAAGACAAACCCCAAGAAATAGGACTCCCAGAACAAGAGGCTACGAAACATCCTCCTTCAGAGGGATCCCTGTTTTAAAGGAATTAAAATCTTTCTTCAGCTTTCCACTGTTCCCCTGCCCTAAACTCCCTCTCTTCCTACCCACTTCTGTGTTCTCATTTAATTTGAAATGGAAGGGACAGGAGAGCTTAGATATATATGTTTTCTATATCTCTCTCTTCCTCTGTTTTTCATTAAAAAAAAACAACTTTCCTGCTGGTTTTTTTTTCGTCCCATCCTTCCAGATTATCATCTTACACACCTGGAAAAAGTAACAAATTTGGTGGAAAGCAATATGTAGAGATTTTTGTTCCTCCGCACAGATAGGCAGGGTCTTTGAGCTCCAGTAAAGCTGGAGGAGCTGGAGCTGTTATAGTTGTTCTCCAGTTCATACTTCTGTTTTGGAGTGGCATATTGGTTTCTGCAACTGCATCACATATGTATTAACTCTGGGAGCTCAGTGGTGAGAATGCTGAAAAAATATCACTTTTCATTGTCCAAACAGGAAGAATACAGATGTTTCCAATAAGCTAAAAAGGGGGAGGTCTCTTCTATGAATAAGCATTCAATAACTTGAACTAATCAACAATTCATGCATATAGTGAAAAAAAAAAAATCACTTTCTGAAATAATCACTGGAAAAGCTGGTAAATCACAAAGCAGCTAAGATGAGAAGAGTAAAAGGAAAGGAATTGGCAGGTATTTAGCCAGAAGTCTAAAGTCCAGAAGTACAAAGAATCACACGGGTGATTAATAAAACATGGATAAAATAAATGGGATGCTGGTGCCACTAACAAAAGTAGTGTACCTAGATGTTTCAAGGGTGGAAACTTGAATTATAGTTCCCGTCTCAAAATACTGTGTTAAACTAGAACATTTAAAAATATTTGCAAGTTCATAACTTGAAAATTAATGCAGCTTATCTGATTTTCCTTTTTTTGCATCTACCCAGGAACATTCCCAGGTTTTACTAGTTTTGGTATAAGCTAGTGGATAGCTTTTAATCTTTTATTCTCTTAGTGTTCACTCTGTTTATGCTTATTGTTACACAGAGACTTGTGTTCAAGGATTTTAAAAAGTCTGCAGGGTGGTATATTTTACTTGAGGATTGAAATGAATGCTTTGCTCTCAGATCTCTGGAAGTAGATTGGACCAAATTTTGGTCTCATTATCACCAATTTAAACCTGGAATAGTTCCACTACTCTCTGTAATGTTACTCCCAATACATGCTGATTTAACTGAGTTCACAAGCTGGTCCATTGACCTAAGTGGTGTCAGTGGGAATGTACTGTGAAGAAAATTTGATCTACTAAATTCAAATCCTCGAGGTGTTGTTCCAGCAGCCAACTTGTTTAGAAAGAAAACACTGAACTTGAATGTTGACCCTCCATCCCAGCTGGATCTCCATGTAAACTGTGCTCCTGCTGTAGCCTTTTAAATAGATCAGCGATTTACATTTTAAATAGATCAGCAATTCAAATTAGTGAAATGCCAGGATGTAGGTAGTGTGTAGTGGGGAGATTTAGCACTACCTGAAATTTCATCAGTGTTCAGCAATGAAACTCTCCATACATTTTCTGAGAGCAGGGACTGGGCTGTGGGGATTTGGCTCTGGCACCTCTGTACCCAGGGGTAGCAGAGGTGGCTGTTAGATAAAGGACAAGCAGAGATGGACATAATGTCCCAGATTGTCACCAGACCTTGACTGGCAATAACAGGTGGGCTGAAACACAGATCTTTCTGGGGAGAAACATGCCAAAGAAGCATTTGGGACAACTGTGGGAGACACAACCATGCCACAGCCTGGCATGGTTTGCCTATGTGGATGGTGTCCCACAGGTATTCAGAGTGTGGGGAATGGAGTATGTGGAGCAGGGATGTGACAAGATGATGGCTGTGTTCCAATTGGTACTCCTTTAAATGCCCAAATGTTCCCAAGAATAGGAGGCATTTGCTCCTGGGAGCTCTGGGATCTACTAAAATGGATGTGGCTGCCTCTAGGCTTAAATTACAGTAGCCTGTAGGTTTTAAAATCATATTCTTGAATTTTAGTGCCAAATAGGTGGTCCAAATCTCACCAAAGATAAATTACTGGCAGTGAGAGCAATGCGTTAACAGAGGAAAATGTAAATGGAAAGGCCAGTGTAAAAGTGTATGACTGTGTGGTGTCTTCTTCAAAGGCCCAGGCCATGTCAGTCTGCATCATACAGTGGCTCATGAGGTCCTGCTGGACAGGGATTTGTCCTTCTACCTTCCCACAGAGCCACACACACGGCAAAAGTCACTTGTCCACGAGGGCCCAACACATGCTCTGTACAATAAGCCTGTGAGATTACTCATAAGGTAAAAGCAGCCAGTTCTTCTGAATCAGTGGTAGGAAAAAAGACAACTGCACAGAGTGAGATTTTAATCAGATGTTTTGTTCGTTTGCTGCTTTTTGCAGCACTTTCTCATTTATTTGTCCCTCCCTTCACGTATTTAACCATTGCTGCTGGGCAGTGAAAATTAATCTTCAGCACTGATCTTACTCTGAATTGGGCCAGATGATTTTGGGGTGAAAAAATGCTGCTGCAGTTCTCAAGCCCAAATAATTTTCCCCTCGAAGAAATTGTGACGCTTCGGTACTTATGCTCATCTACATCCCTTGCTTCACACACAGAGAGAGCCTTTAATTGCTGCCACCAATTAAAGGCATGTAGTGCAGGCATGCACCCCTAACCCCCCACTGGGCTAGGTCTGTCTGTCCTTGGCTGGAGAAATACCACTGCATTTTATCTGTCTCCCTCATGGCCTGACACACAGTGCAGAGCAGTGTCACACACCTCAGCGTCTGCCTTAAAAAGCATCTGCGCCAATCACAACACAATTATTCTTAATCCCTCCAGCTCTGGCATTTGTTCACCTCACACCAGGAGGAAGAATAGGGGACAGTTGCTTGGGATAAACAAGAGTGACTGTGGGAGATCCTCTCAGGAGCAGCTCTGTCAGCGAGGAGGTTTGCCTCATTGACAGCCCCACGTAGCCTGTCGGCTCGGCTGCTGCTCTCCACAAGAGAAATGGCAGCATTTCAGGCTCTTAAGGGTGTGATTGATGGGTGTTGTCGGTCCCTACCTGTCAGCTCATTGCACTGACAGGAGTGAGATCCCCCAGGGGAGGCAGCCTTACACAATACAGCCCACCCATCCTGTTCAGCGAGACCCTGATGCTCTGCTGCAGCGCTCCTGGCAGGTGGCAATCTGCTTGGCAGGACTGGGGAAGGGCAAAGGAAGAGCTGGGAGCACAGTTTTTGCTGGCAAGGGCAGTGACATCTCTCTCAGAAGTACCTGGAGACGCTGGAGCAGGGCTGCCAGAGCAGCTGAGGCAGGCTGGCTGCTGCAGAGCGCTGGTTCAGCCTGGGGTTAGGATAGATCCTGCTGCTGCAGCTGCAGCTGAGGGGACGTCAGTGGGAGAAACCTGTGGGATGCTGGCACGACTCCATGGCTTTGCATGTGCAACATTAAACACGTGCAGAGGGTTTGCAGTATGTGCTCCTGAGCCCAAGGGATGACAGAGGTGATATAACCATTTACCCCTGCCTGGAGGAATCCCCCACAGATGCCCATGGCAGAGCTGGCACACGCAGGTGTGAATTCCTCACCCCACAGGAGCGAGGCTCAATGTCATCTGACTGTTCCTCTGGTTTTGCATCAAACTACATAGAAGAGTGTGGTCAGAAAAATAATTCACTCTAGGAACTCTAGCTTTTTTTCTGTTTTGTGTTTGACAGCAGGAGATTTAAGGCTATTTTTCAACATTGAAGTTTAAAGAGGATCTTTTCATCCACAAGAACATACAAAACCTCAGACCATTCAGCCAGTGTTAACAGGAAGAAAGCAACAGCAAGAAAATCCAGCTGCCTTTCAGTAGTCCATTCCCTTTCTGGCTGTCCCCTTCTCTTCCCCACCCTCTGCCCCTCCAAATCAGCAGTGGTTAATCTTTGAGCAGTTTGACCTGCCTCTCCCTGCACCTGGCTCAAATCAGCACCAAGGCTCTTGGGCCAGGAAACCCCAGCGGGGCCATCCAAAGCCCAGTGAAGGCAGTGGAAATACTCCCACTGGCTTCAGGGGGGGCTGCATCAAGCCCAGTTTGAAGCAGAGCCATCTTTCCTTTAAAACCTTTGCTCGACATTTCGGAGCCCACACTGTCTACGCATTAATGCTTTTGGGGACTTGCTATGGTGCCTGCAAGGCAAGCACTGACATCACAGCTGGATCACTCCTTTCAGCTGGTGCCTCGGATAACAGTCTCACAGCTTCCCTTTCCCCTCCAAATCAAAGGCAGCGGCTGCAGCTGCACAGACCAGCGAGTCTGTTTAGTTTCTGTGGGCCAACAGCCACCAGCTGTAGAGGCTGCTGTGCTTTTTGCTGGATGGGAGCTTTTAATTCCAATAGACAATGTGTACAAATATTTCCCATACCAAAATTGTTCCATATCTTCCTAAGTTAATTAAATGCTAATTTTCTAATGAGGTGGCAACAATGGCAACAACCTGTTATCAGCATGCTAGCTAGTGCCCATAACCAACCGGTGAACACAGAACCCTTGCGCTGTTATTAAACTGCATTCCTATATTAATTAATTACTTTTGCAGCTGTATTATTCTGAAGCTGGACACAAATGTGGATAGTAATTAAATAAAAAAACCCATTTACATCATTTGTAGATTCCAGAGTTGCTTTGTGGAATTTATTATTTCACAGTGTTGTTATAGAAACCCCTCATGCGTTTTCAGTTCTGCTGTATGCTAGTTTAGCAAAAAATGGTGGAAGGACAATTCAGGATGAGAATGCTATTTGTTGTGGATTAACCCCAGACAGCAGCAAAGTCCCATGCAGCTGCTGGCTCACACCCCCACCAGCAGGATCAGGGACAGAATTGAAGGACAAAAGGTAGAAAACCCATGGGTTGACATAAAGACAGTTTAACAGGGAAAGCAAAAGCCATGCACACAAGTAAAGTAAAGCAAGGAATTAATTCAGTGCTTCCCATGGGCAGGCAGGTGTTCAGCCATCCTTAGGAAAGCAGGGCCCCATCACACACAATGGTTACTTGGCAAGACAAACGCCATGAATCTGAACATCCTCCCTTCCTCCTTCTTCTGGCTACTTTATATACTGAGCATGATGCCACATGGTCTGGAATACCCCTTTGATCAGTTAGGGTCACGTGTCCTGGCTGTGTCTCTTCCCAACCTCCCAAGCACCCCTAACTTCCTCACCATCATGGCAGTATGAAAAGCAGAAAAGGCCTTGGCTCTGGGCAAGCCCTGCTCAACAACAACTAAAACATCTCTGTATGATCAGGCCTGTGTTCAGCACAAATCCAAAACACAGTCCCATACCAGCCACTGTGAAGAAAACTAACTCTACCACAGCCAAAACCAGCACACTGTTCAATATACATTGAGCATAAATTAAAGTTTAAAAGTTTCCTGAGTTGTGCAATAAGAATGAAATCTTGGAGTTCAGATGGAAGGGTGGGCATACATCTGCCATGGCTTTATACTCAGAAGAGGACTTAGGCGCTTAAAACCTGGCAGAGTTGGAGTTTATGCGCTTACATTCGAAAAGAGATTCTGCTGTCTGCTTCAGGAGGTTTCCAAACTCTGAGCTCAGCTGCCAGTACAAAATCTTCCCAGACATCTTGAATTTGGATCATACCCAAGAGCACTTCGGTTTTAAAAAGGTCAAGTTGCCCAGCATCCCGTCCAGACACTACCTTAGTTCAGACACAAAAATATGCTCCTCTGTTTATCTTCCCTCAGGGCTCATTTGAGCACTCCAAAAATTCATACCAAACAGCCCTGAAATTGAATTTTTCATAAAACACAATGGCAGCTATTGATTTCTTTTGAAATATGGCTGCTGGAGTCCTCCCCTGGTGTAAGCTATTGTAGTATTTGAATGGGATATGAGAGACGCAGCTCAATGCCTCACTATGACCAGTCAGAGCTCACAGAATCACAGAGTATCCTGAGTTGAAAGTGACTAACAAGGATCATCAAGTCCAACTCCTGGCCCTGCACAGGACCATCTCCAAGAGTCACACCATGTGCCTGAGAGCATTGTCCAAACACTTTTTGAACTCAGTCAGGCCTGGTGCTGTGACCACTTCCCTGGGGAGCCTGTTCCATTCCCAACCACCCTCTGGGTGAAGAACCTTTTCTTGATACCCAACCTAAACCTCCCCTGACTCAGTTTCAGGCCATTCACTCAGCTCCTGTCACTGGTCACCAGAGAGAAGAGATCAGTGCCTGCCCCTCCTCTTCCCCTCACAAGGAAGTTGCAGACTTCAATGAGGTCTCCCCTCAGTCTCCTCTTCTCCAGGCTGAACAGACCAAGTGACCTCAGCTGCTCCTCTTACGGCTTCCCCTCAAGGCCCTTCACCATCCTTGTTGCCCTCCTTTGGACACTCTCTAGTAGCTTTATATCCTTATATTGTGGCACCCAAAACTGCCCCCAGTACTCGAGGTGAGGCTGCCCCAGTGCAGAGCAGAGCAGGACAATCCCCTCCCTTGCCCTGCTGGTGATGCTGTGCCTGATGCATCCCAGGACAGAATTGGCCCTCCTGCCTGCCAGGGCACTGCTGACTCACATTCAACTTCCCATTGACCCCAGAGGAACATATTCCTCTTGTGATATACTCTAGTCAGCAGATTTCATCTCCCTGGGAAGTCAGTGTGAGATTTTCTCACCCCTTCCCACAGAAAAGGAATGGCAATTTCCATCAGGACCATGATTAAGAGATCCAACAGGTGCTCCACTTTTGACAGAGCTGGCACCTACTGCCCATCAAGAGAGCAGTCAGATAGTGGGGAAAAGGACAAGCTTTCTTGATGACATTGAAATTAAAAAGCCTGTTAAAAAGCCATTCCAAAAACAGGGGGGATGTTCATGGGGAAGGCCATGGGATTTCAGACAGGCTCTTGACTTCCACATCTCTGTGTCCTGTCACCAAGTATGCTCCACCCTCCGGCACCTCCATGTACTGTTCATGGACCCTGGTCACCCAGGTCACCCAGTCAAGGATCAGGGACTGAGAAATTCCATACATCAGTGGCAGAGTCTTGTGATGGGTAAAACCTGCAGTGGTCTTGAATCCTCTTAGATCCTGGGACTTGTATTTGGGAAACTCCAAATATTTTTCTGCCAATGGCCAGCATGCTTCGAAGGTACAAAGACCAGATTTTCCCCCCACTGTTGGAGAACAGACTGTGTTTATAATGACTGACAGATTTTATTAGGAATAAATTGTATGCACTATGTTTAGATAATGAGGTAATGCACTTCCATGTAGAACATTTTACAGCCATTCTCTTCATGGTATGAATTTCATCACAATGAACAGGTGTCTCACCCCTGTAAAACATTTCTTTGAGGGCTTCACAGAGCCAGCGTAATGATGTCCTACAAAGGAATAATAAAGTCTGCCAGGAAAATTAAGACACAATGTGAAATTCATGTTAAATCTGTTTAAAACAACTTGTTTACTGAATTCAGACAAATACTTCCGAACTGTTTTCATTACGTTTACTACTACCTGAGTTAAGGAAAAAAAATACAAAGCTGATAGTAGACTAAGAGTCCATTCACATTAAACAATGGGTAGACAATTACCTCTGGTGTATTCCTGTGTGCTTCTTTCTACTCCTAATGTGGATAGAAAAATTCTTAGTATTCACACCTAGTAGTCGAAGACAATTACAGTAATAATAATGAAGATGATGATGATGATAATAGTGAAATAATTTACATTTAAATAAAATGTTTCCATTAAATAATTCTACAAACTTTGCAAAATGAGGCAGTGGGACCACTTTACCCAGTTACTGAAATGCAACCACCTCTGGAATTAATCACAACATCTGCTCAAATATGGGTAAGGTCAATCCTGTATGATAGTTTAGGATCAGGAGAAGGAATAAGTACTATTATGTAAAAATGAAAGGGAAAGTATTTGAGTTCAGGTTTGTAGGAAAACAACAGCTGAAACTCTTTTGCTTCAGAGGAAACTCCTACACGGTGTTTAGTAATTATTAGGTTTTTGAGTTTTGCTTCAACCTAATGGCAAAATCTTAAGCTGTGCAGTGATCCAAACACCATACCGGAGGATAGAAAAACCTGGCTGTGACATACCAGCACTGTAACTTCCCGATGGCTGTGAAATATCCTGAGCAGGTTTCAGGAGCAAGCCTGTTGGCACCATGCACTGAATGAAGTGAGCCGGTTTTTAAGATGACTCTTTTCATCCCAACCTATCGCTTTCATCTTAATGAATTTCGTATTATTCAGCACAGTGGATTTAATTAAAGATACTTAAAGTATTAAAAAAATTAATGATTTAATAATTAGAAGTATTTTAATCCATGACTGAATAATATGTATTATTAATTTTTTTTTGCAAATAATGGTCTGGGTTTGTTCTTTTCCCTGTATTTTCAATTCAGCACTGTTCAGAAGTTGCAACTCTGTTATACTGGCTTGTTGCAAAATACAGTGAGCGCAAAACATCTTATTTAATGCAGCCCAAGAAAACACACATGCATGTGGGAGACAGAAAGTGACAAAGTCTCCTAAAGCACTGCTAAAATCTCAGTGGTGATTAGATACAGTGGTGTGAAAAACACTGGAAAAAAACAAATCACAAGACATAAACAAAAAGGTTAGAATTATGCCAGAGAAAATTTACAACTTTGATACCACGAAAGATAGGACAAGAGGTAATGGCATTAATTTGGAAATGGATAGGTTTTGATATTAGGAAAAAATTCTTTACTGTGAGGGTGGCACTGTCAGACATTGGAACAGGTTTCCCAGGGAAGCTGGGGATGTCCCATCCCGGGAGGTGTTGAAGGCCAGGTTGGATGGGGCTCTGAACAACCTGGTCTAGTGGAAGGTGTCCCTGCTAATGGCAGGGGGGTTGGAATTAGTTGGTCTTTAAGGTCCCTTCCAACCCAAACCATCCCATGATTCTACGCACGTGCTCACAGAGTCTTGCTCAACACAACATCATGCATAATCATGTGTATTCATCCCTCATACAGGCAACAAATGTGGGCTAGCCTGGGAGCAGCTGGAGACAGCCCTTCAGAGACCACACACCCAAGCACATCCACAAGTAAATTTAATATTGCCATGGGATGAAGTGGGTCAGTGCATGACCAGACAGGCTGTTGCAAAACACAACACTTGGTTGTTCCACTGTGGACAGGGAGCAGACATCCTTGTGGGTGGTGGCCCTTTGGTGACATATTCACACATCTACAACTGCAGACTGCCTTCTGCTCTGCAGAGACTTCTGGTGCGCCCAGTTGTTCACTGTACATTCAGGATCTCTTGAGAATCAGCCCTAACCCAAACCAACCTCTAAATTCCCTTCATTTCTGACCAGAGTTGGATTTGGACACCAGCCTCCTGACAATTCAGCATATCTAAGCTCTGTGTCCCCTGTGGCTTCTGCTCATCCTGTCACATGCATTCATGACTCGGTTTTGCCTCCAGGGTATTGCTTGCTCAGGTCTACTGCAGAGACCAGCCCTGCCAATGCTAAAACTGCCTGGAAGGCTGATTCAGCAGCAGGGAGCACATCAGCTGCACTGGCCCTGCAGGGACTCTGGGCTCCCAGAGCAGGCAATACCACTGGGAGAAGTGTGTCATGATGGCGTAACCACGAACAGACTCCTGCCTTCTCCAAAACAAGCTGCCCTGCCAGAGACACTGCACCCATCTCTGTGCCAGCCACAGTGAATCAAGCAACTATCCGCGTGGGCTTTTTTTTTGCTCTTTAATGCAGATGCCATATATCCAAAAAACAAGTCATTAGGAACATAGCAGTAGTAGTCAAATCAATTTTGTTTATCAGAAGGGATGAAAGCCAGTGATACAGTTCACAAGTAGGAAGTGTCAGTGGGTGGGAGTATTACGCAGTTTTTCAAGCTCTCTTTTCCTGTGTGAGCAAATTTTCATTCTTGCAGAGACCTCCTGCGTAATTGTTGTTGAAGGTCACACAAGGTTTGTTTTTCCCAAGCTCCCAGGTAGAGTGAACTGGCCAAAGGCTTGGGATTCAGATGGAGAGGAAGTGCTGCTCCTCTAGGCCATGGCACTGCTGTGGATTTGAGGCTCTGGAAGAAGAGCCTGCTCTGCTTGCTGGTTGCTTTCTTCATTTCAGTTCCATCTATTCAGCCTTCCACATCACTGATTATTCCTCCACTGGGACATAGATGGCCCAAAGCTTTTTTCACTGTGCTTTCCAAAGAGGAACAACAGTGACTTTCCCAAAATACTTTATACCAGTTCCACCTCCAAGGACAGCTGTGATATCTGCCTCCAAATAATTAAGACTAGCATAAAGTAGAGGTTTTTACAGACTATCCTCTTTTTCCTCCTCATTAGCCTGCCAACTTCATCTCTCAGCCCGCACTAAGGTCAAGGAACACCTTGTGAGAGGACCAACATAACACAAAATCTCTCACAGAGTCTCTGTATTCCTCAAGACTTCTGAGATACGTGAGAACTTGACAGAGCATGACTATGTTGCTGATGGATCTGTTTTTGATATTTGGCTGTAATAGTGGGGTATCTATATAAGCTATAACTTAATGAACTGAGAGCTTTATTTCTTCAGCTCTCTAAACTGGGGCAGTTAGGTAGCCTGGTGTTTTGTAATCCTGTTTTACTTAATTAAAGTATTCCTGTTGGCTGGGTGGAAAGATGTGTTACCCTGTGACTACCACATGATGAAAGGAGACATCAATAGTGTACACGACTCCTTCCTCAGACTCCATCAGAGCTAGGGCCTTTGTAGTTCCTCTGGAAGAGAATTAGCATATTTCTTATTGAAATGTTTTTCAGGTTTGGGATTTGGGTTTTTTGGGGGGGGGCGTGTGTTGTTTTTTCTCTCACATCCAGCCACATCAACGTCCTCATTACAAGAATTAAATTGTTTAGTTATCTGTAATGTGCAAAGACTTCTGTGAAGCTTTACAAAGCAACTTTTGCTGTTAGGCTAAGAATGGTTTATTGTAGCAGTTGCAGTTCCTAAAATCCTGAACTGTTAATGAACTGAACAACTTTTCCTCCTTAGCATAAGAAACACTTCTCATGAACTTATTCATGAAAAGATTGCATTGGGGTCCTCTCCTAAGTTTTCTTGGGTTTCTGCCATTGGAGGACGGAGTCCATAAGCAGCAGCATCTGGCAGAACATCTGCATCAAGTCCCTGCTGACATCCCGAGATCTGTCTGCCCAGCCTCATTCCTCCCTTCATACAGAACTTGACACATTGTGTACCCCACTGCCAGACAACCTCAGCAAATACTTCTCTCTCCAAGGGAGGATGTGTCAGTTTTTCAGTGTGTTCATCCTGTGTTACCTCATTGCTCACCTGATGGAAGACTGCTCAGACTCTTTTCAAACTGCTTAGGCTCTCTGGAAGGAACTGATGAAGAGCCTTGATCTGAGCAAGCTGGAAAGCCTGATCCAGGTGCGAAGATCAAATCCAGCCTTCTCCAGACCAAGGACCAAGGAGATTTAATTCTTTACAAATGACAGGAAAACTAAGTAACTAAGATAAATGTCAGTGAGTGGATGTGACAAATCTCTTCTTCAAGGCTTTGCAAGGAAGCAGCAAAGAAGTGCTGAAGGTCCCCAAGCCAGCTCCCTAGCTGTATGGTTGAAAGTCAGTCATATTTTTTTTCTGTTATTCTACATCAGTTTGAGTTATACATATTGCAAATACCCTCTGGTAGACCCTTTCAAAGCAACTGAGTAATTCAGTGTTTAACAAAGATACTTTAATTTTCTTGTTAAAGTTCTGGGAAATACAAGATCATTTTTCATTCTGAATTGGCAATGACGATCCCCAAACTAGTGGTGGAATAGGGGGAATAGTAGCTTTGTGGAAATTATTCTAGAGATCTGTACTGTAAGGAATCGTGGATCAAGGAAATCTTCCTTTCTGTATTTGTATTATCTTTTAAATTGAACATGTTTTATGCCTATGCACAACTCCCGTGCCAAAGGAATGATTCTTGTTTCCAAATAAATGCCCTTGCTCATGGGGAACATTTTTTTCTTTTTTCTATCTGTAAAGACATATAAAACAGAACCTATCTTTTTTCTGTAGATAGGAATTAATTTAGCAAGAGACATCTCTTCTGTGTATAGGAGCCTAATACAGTGTAGAAGAAACACTTGCCACTGTGGGTTTGAGGGTGCTACATTCACAAGCAAAGTGGGCTGTCTCAGATGGGCTGCCTCTCCATCATCCCGTAACTCTGACATAGCCCAGTCAAAGCAGAGTGTACATGAGGTTGAATAATGCATGGGAACAGCCTCTTGAGCAATTATTTTAGTCCTTTCATTTGTCCTTCAGGCAATTCCCACTCCATCCTGACATCAACTTGAAAATTTCTTAATACAGAAGGTAAAACCCGCTGAAAAGGAAGAATCTCAAAACCATTGCTCTTCTTAGAGTCATACATCTGATATTTCTGTGGAGAATTTACCAAATTTCATCATCGTAGTCTTTGGAAAAAGTCATACATATTACAAGTAATTCTTATTTTGAGGTAACCCTTAACGAAAGGGATGTAATTATCATTCTGTAACATTTCAGATGAGAAGCTATATTTGACCGAACTGTATCACTGACAGTTGACTTCTATTAATTAAAGGCAGCTGATGATCAGTTTATGAGAAAATAAAAAATTCAGATGTGTTCTCATGAATAACACAGCTATGTTTATAACTTGTCTTATTTTAATGAGAATTCAGAAGCCTCCATGTATAAGTGCAAGGACTGTCAAATGTAATTCACAAGAACAGGCTGCTCTTCAACATAAAAATCCATACAGTGTACTGGGAGAATGCCACCACATATATTGCCTAACTTTAAATTAATTTGCAGCTTTGGTAGTGGTCTAAAAAAGCCACTCTACTCTCTCTTTTGTTTAGTGCATCCTGTTATAACTGGAGCAGCAGAGATAGAGTGGAACAAAGGCAGAATACTGCATGAGAGGGGTAGTTCAAGAAAGGCTATGACTAATGAACAGATAAACATAAACACTGCAGTCATGAGCTCTTTAGGGCAGCAAAAACCCATGATACTGTTGTTAAAACAGTAGACAAGCCTTAAGTAGACAAGCATAGTACCTTAGCTCATCTTAAGCTGAAGAAGTCATCAAAAGGGAAGGAGGCAAAAACCGTGAGTTTCACCATGCTTGCGGCTCTGAAATTTCCTCAGGCAGGAAAGGCTAAATAAAGCTGCCCTGAATTCACAATTTCCTGTCCTCATCAAAACAGAAAAAGTTTTACTACATTATGCAGTAATAGCGACTTGAGGCCTCTTCAGCTTCAGCCAGGTGAGAGCAGGGGAGACGGCAGGTCACTCCCCAGCCACTCCTTGCAAAAGGATAAGGCAGCAGGCCTTATACTACCAAAGAGCAGTAAGCATGATTGTGGCACTCTTTGACTGGATAGGAGCACCACAGACAGTAAGGGAAACAACTACGCAGAAGAGTTTCAAAAGAACAACAAAAGACAATTTTTCTGGCACCTTCCTGAGAACCTAATAAATAAAAGTGAAAAGGCTGAATGTCTCAACTTGTATTTACTTGTGGCAACAAATCAGGCACCAGTAATGGTAGGACACTCACCCTGTAGGTTAAGCTCTGCTCTGTTCTTTTTGTAGCCTGTCCAAAGCAATCCAAGACTGCAGTCCTACTCTAAACACCAGCAGCTCCCCACTGAGCAGGAGAGATGCTTCAGGAGTGCAGAATCAGCAAAAGAGCTCCCCTGCCATTTCCCTCCACATCCCTCCACTCTGCTAATAGTATCACAGGAGAAGGTGCCTCTAGAGAAATGTGGACATTGCCAGTATCACAACGTTTACATTTAACTCCGTAACAGACACACAAAGCTGCTCTAGCTTGGCATAACTTGACTTTCTTGACACGTGAAGGCAGCAGCAACTACTCTGACTTACGCTTTGTGTAAATCCCCAGACCCTGTTTCTTTCTTACTTAAACAAATGACCCACTGGTCCAAGAAGAAGCTGCTTTGCTCCTGACACCTTTATCTCCTTGTGGTCCTTTTATCGTCCTGTGAAAACGAAGAAGTTGTGGTAGCTCTGATTTGATATCAGACTTACGTCTTCTTGAGCAACATGGTGAGTTGTGAGGTGGTTGGCTCCTGGAAGAACTGGCCATTTTGCTTCGATTTTCTCCCAATGTTGTTTAGAGGAAGTGCAATAGAACAATGACATCTGTTTGTCACCAAACTTCAAACTCCATACTCACCTCCTGTGGCTGCGCTATTTTAAATTCCTACAGTATCTTTATGAAATGGCAAAAGGAGTACTAAAGATCTTTATGTTGCTCAGCTTTTCCATGGTTCAGCAAAACAAAGCTCTTTGTAGCTCCCATTTGTAGCTGATGTTGATGCTTGAGATGTGGACACACACCTCTTAGGGAGAGTTTGGGCAAGGCATGAACTGTGGTCCAGGGTGGAGAGCTTTTATATGCTGTTTGTAGCTATGGAGAATAAGACAACAGAATCAAGCCTATTGGTTGACTAGTAAGGTATTTATTTATGGTTTTAACATGCAAAACCAGTATAACAATCACGGAAGTTAGAAAAAATGTAGCACTAAAAAAAGTATTCATGCAGAATGAGTATTGTACTTGAACCATCCTCCACAATCATCAGTTAGTCTGTCCCAATATTTATAGTTCATCATTACAACTGCCAAAACTGGCAACCACCAGGATTGTTGTCTCAATTAAGGACAGTAAACAGATTGTCCCATTTTTTTAATGAAAAAATCTAAAATGTAATACTTCACAGTTTAACATGTTTATTCATTTAAACGAGCTAAAAAATAGTGGTGTGACATCTGCTTGAGAGACACTGGTACCTAACATTTTGGCTGTCTCCCCACTAATTCGATTGTGATTAAGGGGGGATAAAAGGATGAGTAGAGGATTCTGTCAATTAAATGAATTGATGAACTGCAAAAAAAATTTTTTTCACTCTTGGAAATGTGTAGAAAGAAATATATCTACAAAAATGCATTACCGCAAACTAGGAGGATGATGGGGAAAAGTACTGCAAAATATCTCCACCAGCTCTTTCAGGGAAAAATATTGTAAGTGTAAGATCACAGAAAATCTTTGCCAATTTATTCATCTCATGGCTTCACTTCCCAAAGTGCAGACATAATCCACTGTAAAATCTTTCAGGATGCAGTTCCAACATCATATTTCTGCTGTCTTATTGATGTGCCATATTGTTATTTTCTTAGTCATAAGCACCACTAATTACTATGCTACTGTAAGTAGAACTTGAAATGCAATCAAGATCTGTAGTATCTTTTTTGTTGGCACTCTAACTTGCCTACTCTGCCTTTCAAGTACAGTCCTCTATGAAGAACCATCCCGAATGCATTTGACCTTCACCAACTGGCTCAGTTGTGCCTTACAGGCACAATGCCGTATCAGTCATCACTCTACTGGGAGCTGCTAGCAACATTTTCCTTCTTGAAATGGCAGTATTCAAAACTTGGCCCAAAGTCAGAAGATAAGCCTCTTCCATGGTAGCAATTTTCATGGAAGAGGCATGAACAGTTTTGCAGAGCTTTAACTGTGCCTTCATTTAGTAGGGTTGTTCAAAACCTATGTTTTCAAACCCAACTTTTAGGTCAGCTGCTCTAGAGGAGTACTTACTAGGTACTTACTTACCTAAGTAAACAGATGACTTTGCTTGTGCTGTAGCTATTTGCAGTTATGTGTTGCAGCACAGCCTCCCACTCTACATGTCATCCCTGCTACAGCTGGGCTGATGCATGGAAGGAGCTATTTCTGATTCTGAATCACATGATGTCTACATGATATGCAACAAGTGAACTTAAACTAAAGCATTCTTCAAGAAAAGTGTAAATGTATCTCTAGGGTCTATTAGGGAAATGCTTAACGTGCCTCCTAAGCTTCCAGTAAAATATGTTTATGGACTCTAGGTAGTAGAGCTAGAGCCATTCCTTGGCAATGTTCACTAGAAGCACTAGTAAAAAATCCTAGACTGAGGCTTCTGTCCTGAGATGGTCTACATGTTGGTTCTTCTTTTGTAGGATCAAAGGGAAAAGAGAAACAGCCTAGGAAGATGTACTGAGCAAAATCACTGCTGGAAGACTGCTATGCCTTCCTAGCCAGGGATTCTTCCAGACAAGACATCTGCTCTCACCCACAGCACAAGGACTCAGTATAGACATCTCCTCCACAACCTCTGCTAGAAAGAAATTCAGTTTACTCCAGGAGCAGTGGGCAACAACACTACTGATGTCTACCTTTTCCCACAGGTAAATATCTTTGAAAAAACTCATTAATCCAAGTCTGCCATGTAAATGATTTGATCAGCAATCCTTATTTGAAATAGGCATATAGAATTATTTATAATAAAAAAAGTCTTGTAGGACTGAAGTGATAGAGCTGCATGGATCAACTGCAGAAAGAGATCTGATGTATTAGTATTGGGTAGGATGCCAAACGAAGTTCTCTTCATTGTCCTTTAAGTATTCATAGGCCACATTTAATTTTAATACGAGCTTAGGGGCTAGAACTGCCTAAAATAATGCAGATATTCTAAAACTGACATCAGTGCTCACTTTTTAATATTATGCTTTTTAGACTGCTTTAATGTCCTTTCAAATGTATACATAATTCAATGTGTTCAACATTAATAAGAGAACCAAAATAGAAAAAAACCCATTTATTAATAAAATAGACACTGAGCAACTCATACAAAGATAGATGGTCTGAAATCCAAAAGGCATATTTCAATCTCAGATATAATTATGGGCAAAATAAGCCACATGTCCCATTAGGAATTATTGTACTGATAAGAGAGGAAGTGAATTTGCTGCAATATTGACCATGTATTCCTACATACACTGAACAGAAGTCTACCCAGTCCAAGCAAAAAGCAATTTTCCTCTTACATGAGACTATCCTTCTAGTACCTGAAGGGAGCCTAGAAGAAAGATGGACATTTTACAAGAGCATGTAGTGACAGCACATAAGGGAATTGATTCATACTAGAAGAGAGTAAATTTAGATTAGACATTAAGAAAAAATTCTTTTTTCGGAGGGTGGTGAGGCACTGGATCCACGCTGTGGATGCCCCATACCTGGAGGCATTTGAGGCCAGGCTGGACAGGGCTTTGAGCAACCTGGTCTAGTGAAAGGTGTTGCTGCCCATGGCAGGGGTTTTAGAACCAGATGATCTTTCAGGTCCATTCTAACCCAAACCATTCAATGAATTCACTATTCTATGATCTTTCATGCAAGTGAAAAGACCTAATTCAAACAAAGCCAATAGGCAAACTGTGGGCAATATGGACTCATAAGCCACACATCGGGAAAGCTGACAGAATCACACATATATACACACTTCAGATTTGGTCTGATTCATAGTTATGGGAAATGGAATATTCCTGTTCTAGGAACTTCATGTTCACAAATGTGACAGTAAGAATTGCTTGCTTTTTAACACAAGCAATTGAGAGAGCAGGTTATGAGATGACCTGCATGAAGGGAGTAACTACACATCTTTCTCAGAACGCACATGACCCAAAGAGCTATATACTGACATTAAGAAAGCAATCCTCCCAGCATGTTATAGAGCATGCAAATTGCTAATGCAAAGTACCAGAAGAGGTCTGCAGCTTCCATGACATGTGGTTGGGCACTGGTGAAGTGAAAGGCATGTCACATCCAAGGAAACAGCTTGTGATATGCTTTTCCCTCCACTGGAAGTTGGGCTATGTGTCAGATAATGCTTCACCATAAATTCAACATGTTGCGAGGTGTTTGGTCATGTGTGCGACTAGCGGACTATAAGTCATATGCACGTATAAATGTTAGGATTTTGTAACAGTCATAATCAGAAAATGAGATATATTTGCATATATATGTTTCTCTTTCATATATTTTTTGGAAGACTGTTGTACTCTGAATTTCTAGAGGTGTTGTTTTGCATTGCATAAAATGAATGAAGACTATGACATATGAAGTGGATCCTTAGAGACTCATAATGTATATGGTCATAGTTACTGTATGTTTTAAAAATTAACTGTATTGATCCAAGTTTCTTAAGTGGTGATAATGGTACTGTGTCAATTTAAAAGAAATATATTTTCCATTATAATATTTGCTGTGATTTGTATCCCTTTGTCTCCAAAATCGCTATAAGAAATCTTAGGTATCTCAGGAACAAGACAGTAATTATCTCAGCTGCAATTAAACCTAACATTCAGCTCTGAAACTGATACCAAAGGCAAAGCCAAGCTACGTCACTAACTCCAGTATTATGAAAACTTTTCTGGAAGTCTGCCTAAACTTGCTTGCCACATTCAGCACCAAGAGCTCTACGTGTTTCTTGGTATCAAACTGAATTGAAACTGAATCTCAGAGAAAGACTGACCACATTTTTACGAGGATCAAAACTGAGTCTTTACATCCACAAGCTCAGTTATATACCAAACTCAAAGCAGAACAGGATAAAGCCAGAATTTTAAAGCTCTCTGCAGCTGCTCTGACACACCAAATTCTTCAAGTGGCTTCTGGCTATAAAAAAGAACAAAAATGCTATCTACAGTGCCTAATTTGAAAGGTACTTTGCAAGAACTGAAGGATGTAATGGAGCCAAGATTTACCAATTATTAGTACACCAGAAAAAAAGTGTTTTCTTTTTACTTACAATCTCTCACATTAGTTTGATGATTAAAATGACTGGAAAGAAGTGTTTTTATACAACATGCCCCTAACAGGTAGAGCAAGTTGATACCAAAAGAATCAGGAAGAGCATAATTAAAATACAATTTTAACTTTATATTAACAGTAGACCAATACACTAATTAAAACCAACATCGACTAAACTTTCTATTTACACTAGTTCAGACAGCACAGGAGGCAAAGAACTGTGTTTCAGAAGCATATGCGAATGTTAGAGCTTCTGTCATCCAGGTGCCATTTCTAACAGAACACATGTGTGCTGAACAGTTGGCAAAAGAATGAAAAAGATTACTGCAGATATATGGGCACACAGAATCTGGAATGACAGAAAATTAAGTCCATATAGAAGGTGACAGACTGCTTGTAAGAAGGTATTTTTTTCCTACAATTTCTTGTATCTTCACGCATGTGCATGCATGCACAAGAAAGATTAAAAGGGAGAGAAAGGATGAGGGGGTTTTGATATATTTTAAAAACAAATGAAGAAAAGACTTTTTATTTGGTATTTCTGCTTTCTTTTGGGAAAGGAAAAGGAAGCTAATTTGGTTATTAGGAAGCTCTGATTCCTAAATTTGGTCAAGGCAGACACTCCTCCTGTGAAGTCAGCATCAATACCCATGATAATAGTAGCACCTGTCTTCTGACATCAAAGTTCTCTGACCGAGAAAAAAATAATGTAAACAATAAACTTCATCTATTGTACTGTTGCTCCTGGCTTTGGTGTTAAACAAAAACACTTGGCCAGGCATAAGTGTTCTTATTTTGGAGACCTGGAATGTAAGTGACCGACATATTGCAAAACTTTCTTATGAATTTGGACTGCAAGAAATGGCATCGTTTACTGTCTTACAGTAAAGGGAACTGTGTGTTCCTATGTAGTCTTGTTGAAGCTGAAGAAATCTTGATGATAGATTCATTACATCTGCTAGTTTTCATCTGGATCCAGATCAAGGTCAACTTCATTGGAAACATTAAGATAAAAAAAAGCATAGAAAGCCAACAAAAATACCAGTATAGCTGCAAGGACAAGGGCAACTTCCTGTAGAAACAAAAGAAAACAAAAACCTGTTAGTACCATATTTTCAGATTAATCATGAATAAATATTACTTCCCTTCTATAATGCATATTAAAATAACATCACACATATACAATTGCATCAGGCATTGATGCTTTAATGATTTCTCTGTTGTGGTTACCATTTCAGATGTTGTAGAATCCATTCACTTAATGAAGATTTTGGTGAGTCTGCTCTACCATGAGAAAGAGGATATTTAGCTTAAACATCTTCAGTCTGACCTAGAAATAGAAGCTTTATATCTTATTATCCTATTCCTTCTTTTTTAAAGGAAAAGACAGAATTCACAAACCACAGTTTTGAACACAAATTTAAGTTATGAATTTACACTGTGAATTTTGATGTTTTCTAGCAATATGTTACTGCTTTTTGCCAACAAATTTGTAATTTTTTAATGAAGCAAACACAGTATGGTGGAAGTCAATGAAAATTGCTACCTCTACCTCCCAACCTCCTGGCATGCAGTACAATATGGAACTACAAACTCCTTCAGAATTGGATGAAACTTTTCTTTCTTCTGCTCTGCAATAAGGCAAAAAGCACAACAATTTGCACTTGCCTCTCTTCCCATAAAATATTGCAACTTGCTGCATCTTCTTTAATTAACATAAAAGAGACTTCCAAAGTATACATGATTTATAGCAGCTTTCAGAAGCAGAAGAATGTTTTTGTACTACATATACTCATTATGTGACTGCCTATCATCTTAAGGCTGGACTCTGTAAAAATATAATAAATTACAGTATGATCATGCTCTTTATATTTCTTTTCTTTCCTGTATTTCTTTCCTTTTTATTTCTTTCAAAGACACAGTATTTCACATTTTTAAGTCCTTATTTTTCTGTAAGGCACAGCACACTTCCTATAGTGTTGACTCTTGTTTTGCTAGACAATGAAAGATGAAAGAGAAACTTGAGAAAATTCCTTATGTCCCTTCAACTCACACGAGGTGTGACTCTACAGCTAACAACATCTACTGCTTCACTCCTGATCATCATGATGTATTTTTAAGTGTGCACTCAAGATGCTCCAAACATTAGTTTGTACCTCCAAATCCCACTCTCCCTCTAAAGAAAGAAGCCAAACTTCCCCTCCAATTCTCAGCTTCATGTTAAGGTATAAAGCAACTACATCAGAACAATCCCAATGTACATTTAAAATGAGAGAAGAAAAAAAGTTCTGTGGTTTTATGACAACTGATCTGAATTGGTACAGAAGATGTCACATCAAACCTACTCTGTCAGTAGGACTGAAAGGAGATGCCTACACTGAACCAAGACAAGACACCGTTTACTGTCCAAGGACAGAATCTGGCCCTCTTTGGTCTAAGATTCCTTGTGTCCTTTAAGACAGGCCAGGTGAATTCTTCCCAAAAATGACCATTTCTTCCTTAGACGAGAAGGGAGTGCAGATGGTATCTCTGGTGTGCACTGTGGGATTAATCCTACCCAGCATCTCTACGCTGGTGGTGGCTTTGTGACCAGCACTGTGTGTCCACTGACACGAAGGAGTTAAAACTGTGCATTTCATTTTTTAGCCCATAATCTGGCATTCTTCTTTGGAACAGCATTTCATTTGCATTTACATGAATGCATTATATAGTTTATCAGAATGTTGGATCAATAATTCAACATATGCCATCTAATAAATTTTGAAATACTACTGCCTAGTTGGCATGTGTTCTATAGGAGCATATTCTTTATTCTATAGAAACCTTTGCTTTATATTTTATATGGATGATTGAGATGTACTTTAAATTTGTTTTACCACATTAAAATTGCACCTGCAAATTTGCTGAGGCTGTTGGCTACAGATTGCAACTACATTTTCCTCTTAGAATTGTACCATCCTCTGAACTTCATCTTCCTGATTTCATACGATTTGATTTTTAAAGAAAATACATCTAATTCACTAATATATTAAAGGAAAGTGATTTCTGCTTTGTTGCAGTTGCAACACGTCAGTATCTCACAAAAGGGCATGGCAGCATCAGACAGGTTTCATTTATTTCCTTGTATCCACAGCTGTGCTCCCAGACCCATCTGGCCACATAGCTACTAATCTTAAGAGGATGTAATAAACAAGTGACATACAACTGTAGGCTCCATCTGCTCAGGAGAGTGGACAACAAAAACCGTACAATGCAGGAACCATTCACACTTGACACAGAGAGCAAATTCATTCCAGTATTAAAAAGTTTTTCCCTTGTTTGGATGCCACACTTCCCACGCTTTCTGCTTTACAATAGCTTTACCTTTCCCCTCCCTTCTCCCCAGTCTCCCTTATGAAATGCTGCAGTAGCAGCAGCAAACTTTTGAGGAACCTTTGCATTAAAGATTTGTTTCAAAGGAAGCAGAATTTGGAAAATCCTGAGTTTTATTCTCAGGGTGCCCAGTAACTGCTTGAGAGAAGCAGTTTAATTCCTCTGCCTAAGTTTTGCAATGAGTAGCACTGTGATAACAATACTGTTTTCCTTGCACAGCTACTAGGAACTGGGTGGCTGGATCAGTATTTATTATTCCTGGGAATAAAAAGTCTTACTGAAACTCCAGGTTTGAAAATTATGCAAGAACCTTAATTCTGAGTTACTGAAAAAGGCAGAGTAACAAAAATCTCAAATAAATGGCCTAACAAAGGACATCTGGCTCTCAGCTAGGGATATGCAGTCTCTTTAGAATTGCATCCAGTTTATGAACTTTTAAAAACGTAAAGTTTGCAAGGTAAATAGCAAATGAGATGCTACACCACTATACTGTATTTGCAACAACAAATATATATTGTCATTTTAATTTGTTTTATACTTTTCAGGCTTTGCTATTTGTATTATAAGTCATGCATAGAAATGACATGTTAAAATAGTCCCCGCTTGGCATATACAGCTCCCTTTCTCTTGCACTTTATGGATCATCCCCGTCATCCTCTGAAAAATCCATTTACGCAAAGGATTTCACCATGAATAATTAAAGAATATAGAAAAAGTCCTATAGAAATAAAATGATCAGAGGGCTTTTTCTCTCTTTTTTCTTTTATATCATGGTACAGAACACTAGGAAACAACATCTCTGCTCTCAAATCCCAAAGTACAGTCAAAGAAGCCTTTAAAAAGGAACAGAATTTTCTATTTTATTCTCTTACATTTCCAATAACATATGTAGAACCCTACTGATTTCAGTTTAAGTTTTACAGAAACTTTTCATAAAGGAAACGCATACCATTACAGCATAATGTAGATTTAATTCCCCTATCATTTTTTGTCAGTTTTATGTCTCTCATGCCAAAATACTTGGATTATGTCCTCAAATTCACCCTGATGGAGCAAGTGGCAGAGCTGGGATCTAAACAAGATTAATCAGGAGATGGGGCGAGAAAAAAATGTTAGCTATGATAACACAAATCCGGACACCGTGTATGACAGCATCATACCCTACACATATAGAGAAATATAATTTTTCCAGGAAATTTCAGAGGGATTTTACATGTTTTTTATTTGTCCTTCAAAGAGAATCACACCTTTTTTACCTGAAACCTGCTTAAAACTAAGTGAAAGAGTACCACAAAATGCTCTCTTTGAAATGATAAACTATTCCTAGCTCTTCCTGAAAAGAGATGGAAAGAAAATCATGCTGACCAAGGACACCTGTAAAAACAAATATATATGAACTTGACAAACTTTTTATCTCATATAGTTTTTACATAAAGGCTTAAAGTGGATATTCACTGCGACCATTTTTTAGAGTTCCAACAAAATCATATTTACAAATAAATGTTTACTTCCTCAATGCAGGACATTCTACACCTAACAGAAGGCAGCAAAAGTAATTTATGAACTTTTATCCACACTTTTTTGGGTCTAAGTTTTTACTGTAAAAATTTCAGATGGAAGAAAGATCACTGTTGTCTCAAATAATGAGAACAAGGTACTGTTAGAGAATCATCAAAAACACTTGGCTATATGCCTACAAAGCAACAGGATTCATTTTAATACAGCTAAATACAAAATAACATATACAGTTATCAAAGATGCAGACAGTACTTATGAAGAGGAGGACACTGCCTTGAAAAACTATGACTATAAGAAGGTCTTCGGATTTGAGTAGCTAATCCCTCAGAATGATTTCTGGATGTAAAAAGGTGGAAGAATTTCCAGCAGGGAGATGACCAGTATTTATTTTATCATAGAGAAGAATGAGAGGTAGTTTGGTTACAGCATATAATTATATACACCTTATTTGAGTAAAGCATTTCACAGTGTGAGGTCCTTCTATCCTGTTTACAAGAAACTTTCAAGGCCCAGCTGCAGTTAGATAAGTTCAGCCTTGAACTAAGATGCCTTTTTCTAGGAGCAAGAATGATTGACCATTCTTTGGGAAAATACAGACTTCCATAGCTGTGAGTCTTTTATCATCTGATCTCTCTCCAAAAAGTACAATTTTATTTAGCAATTGCACACAACACTTCAACTTGGGCTTGTGTGAAAAGAAGGACCTGGCTGCCATCCTTGGAGTCGGCAAACTCAGCTCTCCTAACTGTTCCTCTCCTTCAGGGCCATAGGAAAACTCAGATTACTTCCACGGTCAATGTTATATTCTGAACCCCTGAAGTATCAGGTTATTAAAAGTAACAGCACCCTATGTTTAACTGCTCAAACGTTTTTATATAGCACCAAAAGTTTCCTGATGTTGAAATTTTCCTCTAATTGTATTGATTTCATTTCTGGGATTTGAGGTTTTGCTGTTGTTGATTATTCTTTAAAGTGTTACAGACTTGTCCTAAGTAGAGACATAAGACAGCTTGAGAAAGATGGGCTATTCCTCCAAGCTGGTACTGAAAATCCTCCTAAGATTTTATTTGGTGCATCTTCTTCATCTCTCAAATCACCATGATTACAATCCTTACATGTTCAGGTCAGTCAAGGGTCCGATTTTGCTCTTTTATTTCTACATGTTGTTTCCCCTCCCTTTCATTTCAAGGTCAGGGATCAAAGCCTGACTACTGGGATAACGGGGAACATCACACTTTATTCATTAATGGCACATTAAGCTGCTTTGCACTTTGTGAGACACATACGTTGGTTTGAAGACCCAGTATTTTGGCCATTAGAAAGTGCTTGGACTTTGCAGAAAGTATTTGGATGAAATTTTATGATCTGTAACATATAGAAGTGCAGATCAAATGATCTAATAGCCTCTTGTGGCCTTAATTTCTGCAAAGCTATGAAACTGTATCTTGGCAAATATAGTTTACTAACTTAGCAGATTATGAACAGCATGAAATCGGAGAATACCCTTTGCCAAAATACACTAGGAATGTCTTTTTATCTATTCATACCTAACTTGTTCCACATGAGATAAACTCTCCATAGTGAGGTAGCTAACTAAACAACAAATTAAGCAGATATGCAAAAGAATGACAGACAGTAAGCTCTCACTTTGTCTAGGAAACATTTTTTCCTTAGCTGAATCGATGTACTATGTTGCTAATAATTCTTTATGGATTGATATTCTGCAGTCAATTATGTCTTTGCAAGTACTGTGCAAATACTACTGCTAAGATCTGTGCCTACCTTTCAAGAAGACAGAAAACTTCATCACTTGTCCCATGGACCACTGATTTGTTCATGCAGCCTGTGAAAAAAATCTCTCCCCAAGAGAGATCCCATCCCAAAATCTCTCCCATTACTTTTGGTCTCTGCATACCAAACTCCAGCTATCTGGGGGCCAAGCTTCTGCACTTCTCAAACCATTTTCTGCTTGTCACCCTTTCTGCTGGCACATCTTCCTCATCCACTGAGAGCAGAGCTAGCACCAGTGGTGGAAAGCCCTTCCTGCTCTACTTCATAAGGAGGAGCAGCTGGGCTTCCACCAGCATGAGCCCTGTGTGGGGGAACAACAAAACGACCCAGAGAAAGTTCAGAGGCTCCCTTTTTGGTACTGCTACAAAGAATTTTGTCTTATCCAAACACCAGGAGACATACAGCATACTGCTTTCTCTTGGAGTTGTGGGTCCTGCTTTTCCAAGAGACACAATGTATTTTGGCACTGTCTACATTAGTGTCACATATACAAACAGAGCCAGTACAATAGCTCTACTAAAATATTTAATCTTTAAACATGTTTAAAGAGCAAATATAACACACTAAGTACGAGCATGGTCACCCTGCTTGAACTAACTTTTGATAGTTATTAGTGCTCAGCTGCTTCTCTGACATTATCAACACAGATAAACATTCCTCATTGGGGAAATTAAAAAGTACTAAATGCCAGTGACTGAAAGAAACTTTGTTACTTTAAACCTTGCATTAAAATGACAAGGCAATCAAAGTTTGACAAGACAAGCTAATTAGTATGCCAGCGATGAAACGTCAAGAATCTCCAGGGGATTGGTTCTGAAAAGTTTTATGTCATTTATAGGGCCTTTTTTAAGCTAATGTTGTCAGCTCTCATGCTGAAATACACAACATTTGAATTTCATTATCCTCATAGAAATTAAGGACTAAAATCCCTTCACTGTTTTCTAGTCCTCTTTTTTTTCTGCCCTAAATACTACACTAAGTCTTAGTTTACAGCCAGACATTTAAGTTCTTCAGGACACTAATGCAAAACAACCCTAGAGTTACCAACGACATAAAAAAGCCTATTGTTTTAAGTGGCTGTATGGTGCTTAGTGTGTTAGCTTATTGTGTGTAGGTATTTCACAGAACTACAAAAATACTCCCCTTTCCCAGAGAGTTTATACTCTTACATTTATCCTTCCTCTACAATATTTTTATTAACTTTAACTTAGCTTTTTATAATAAAAGGTTTATTTTGAAATGCTGCATACTGCATCATGTACTGAATAGATATGTATATAAACAAATAAAATACATTCCAAATACATGTATGGATCTGGTTTCTTCTCAAAGATTTCCAAGAACTTTGGACATTTCTATTTACAGTGCCTACTGATTACATTGCATTATAGTTATATCACTTTTTTTTCCCTATCAACACAGATTGAAGTTAATCAACTGCTATAGCACAGAATAAGGGCCTACATAATAAAAAAGACTAAAATCCCAGCCTTTGGAAGGTGAATCATGTTGCTTATTACAATCACTCATCACAGGGAAAAGAAGGAGCTCTTATGAGACAGAAGGGAGTGGAAATGGGTTTCTGCTTGGAGTGGCAGGCAAACTCCCTCCTGACCTACCTCACCTCTCCAGGCGCCCTTAAACAACAGATACAAGGCCCTGGAATCTGATGACCAGGGAGATGAGAATGTGGATGAAGATCCATCCACGTTGGAGGGCCTGTGTAGGGCAGGGCAACCTACCCCCCGCATCAAAACCTCCTCAGTTAAGAAAAAAAGGGTGGAAGCCATTGGTGACTCCCTTTTGAGAGGAATGGAGGGCCTAAGATGCCAACTGGACCCAGTCCATACGGAGGTGTGTTGCCTTCCTGGGGCCCATGTAAGGGATATCACCAAGAAATTTCCCACCTTGGCATGGCCCACTGACTATTGCCCACTGGTTTTCCAGGTGGACACAGACAAAGTCCCAGCAAGACTATGGATGATCAAGAGGGACCTCAGGGCCTTGGGATAACTGGTCAAACAATCTGAAGAACAAATTGTGTTCTCTTCTGTCCTGCCATTTGCTATCATACCAACCAGAAGTTGTCAAGAATTATTTCAAAAATTATCCAGAAAACAACAGAGGAGTATTTAGGATAGGTGTGGAGGATGAACACAAAAAAAGGTGGCACTTGGACAGCTGGGGATCTTAACACTGGACTGAGCAAAAGAAGCCGTGCCCGAAGAGAGGGGTATAGGTTATGGGGCTTTACAACTACGCAGCCTCTCCAGGGGTAAGGAAGGAGATTTCCCTGCAGACACTCCAGGAGCATCCCCTGTCCATGGTGAAGCTCTGCTGCTGGAGGGATTGAGCAGGGTGAAGAGCTGTCACCACAAGATGGGAAGAGGTGCACCTTTACCCCAAGAGCCCTGCAGGGTCTGTCAGCAGAAGTGCAGAGTTTATTCTACAGAAATTGCCCAAGTTCTGGTAGAAGTATTGTAACATTTAGTAAGCCTGAGGTTGTTGGAATTAAGCAGGCTCAGTGAGAAGGATGTAGTCAAAAGCCCTGCTTTCTTTCCCCTATAAGCAAATCCCCAAAGGGAAAGGTGCCCAACTTACCTTCCTTTTTGCTTCAGCTCTGTCAGCTTTTCTCAGCAATTTGGAAGCAAAACAAATTACTGTGATCTATTCGGGGATGATCCAGGGGTTTTTTTTTAAGGTCCAGAAGTGCAGAAAAATATTACAGCCAGAAGAAAATATTTTAAAGAATTTTTTTTAAGGCAGAGGCAGAATTGCAAACCTGAGACATCACACAGTGCAACTAGCAGAACCCCAGAAACACAGCCTCTCATGACCTGGAGAGCACATGTGCACCTCGATGGCAGAAGTCCTTTAATCACTAATACTCAATTCTTCATTACATTACACATATGCTTTCCCATTCACCCTCATTTTTAGGAAAGAATTACTTAAGAAAATGAGGAAATGAAACAGGTTTTGAAGGAACAAATCGCATACTCTTCTTACTTGTGAAAGACATGCAAAAAACTTGTACATTTTAAAAGAATTAGGCTGTACACTAAGTCTCCAAGTAGAACATCACTTTTAAAAGGTCACGTCATTGAAAGAAAAATGAAAAGAAAAAGGAAAATTTAATAAGGAAGGAAAAGGAACTCAAAAGGTTAATAATCTATCCTTTAAACAAAAAAGGCAATCTACTTTTTCTCATTAAAACCTGACACACAGCACTAACTGAGGAGATTATGTTGTGAAAACATACTGCATCGCACGGTAATGCTTGATCGAGATCAGCAATCAGGAGCAAAAAGAAAGCACTGTTTCGTGATTATAATAGCAAATTCTGGAAGACAACCAAATACATCATCTGGCAGCCTAACAGCTGTTACAGCTTGGTAGTAATACCTTGGCATTTGCTATAAGCTACAACTTGAAAAAATTGATTTCTCATCTGCCAGAAACAAGAAAATGTTCTCCTTTTAACATTTCTGAAGTTTCTTTCACTAGAATACCCAAGTAATAGATCCACCTTTTTATTTATCTCAGGTTTTACTCTTGCAGCTAAGTTAATAGTGTATCAGTTAGATTAAAAAAATAAGTTTGAGGAAAAAATACTGGAGGCAACATAAATAATGTGTGTTCAGATAGATCCCATTTTGATGACACACTGGGTGGGTAGTAGATAACAGAAAATATTTCTAATTTTCCTCCTTGCTTATATTCACAGCTGTGATGAAAAGTAGTTGTTATATTTCATACCTGCCTGAAAAAGGTACATTTTCAAAATAAAGTTTCGACCTTTCCATATGTTTTGCTGTTAGCTAAGCCTTCTATTTCCAAGTCAGAGGCAGTACACAAGGATGCAGACTTAGACAACAATGCTGAGAATTAACAATACTTAACAAACCCAATCTTTAAATTACTACTGGTATAGGATCAGAAGAGGAACTTTGGAGATGTTTATTGTAATTTGTCTAACTGTATGAAATAGTTAAAGAACTTGTTCTGTGTGTAGACAGGCTCCCCAAAACCATCCATTTTCTAAGCACAGTACTTTAGACCTTAAAGTACACATGCATCATAACAAGGACATAGACTACGTAAAATCTTTCAGCATTTCAAATATTAAAGTCATTTTAGGGTTAAGTAAAAGCAATTCATCATAAATATTTTAGATTCTAGCATTCTACGTAGATTTTGAAGTGTCATAAACAATATCTCTCAGAAGTCAATATTCACACAGTACATCTCTGGGGAAAAGAAACAAACACAAAGGTGGTTTGAGCTATTGAAGAGGTCTCTACCTTTACGCCTAGTGCAGTTTTCTTGGCCTCTGCTTTTAATCTTGTAGCTCTTAACATAGGCCTGGTTTTCTTATAATCTTGTTTCCCTAGAGAAAAAAGCATATTTAATGAAAATGATGCAAAAAGAACATAAAAAACGTGAGCATTTGTTTCAGCTGAAAAGTCAGATTTAACACATTAAAAACATCCCACAGTCCAGCATTTTAAACAACAGCTACTCTGTAACACAGGGACTCAATCTGTGGAACAACCATCCTTGACACAGACAGTGATAGCAACAAGATCCGACAAATCAGTGTAGAACGTGTTACTCCAGAGTGACATCAAAATACAACGACGGATAGATATCCACTACTACAATGTTTAATAAATTGCTCCATAGGAATCAGCCAGCAAATACATAGATTAAATGATGTTTTTCCCTCTCATTGAAATCAAAGCAAAAGTTTTCATTAGAATTTTTCTAGTTTAGTCATCTCTAATGCATATACATAAATGTGCAATACAAGACATTCTGGTGAATGCAAACATTCACAATTCTGAACTGGAACATTATTTGCAGGTATCAGAACTCAGAGATATGGAGATCAGTCTAAGTAAACCCTAATAAAACCACTGCTTGACACCATCTGCTTGTAGAAACACATTACACAAAATCTTCTAGAGGAACTTTCTACAAGTTAGAGGGACGATCTCTTGCAGTCACAGAGTGGAGTCCAGGGTTTGACTACCGTGAGTCCAGATGAACTGAGTTCAGAGGAGGACATGTAATTACTCAAAAATGGTAGAAATGTTATAAATCATTTATCTCAACTAAATAACAAAGCATAAAACATTTGATATCTCTCAGGGATATTTCTGCCGTCTGAAAGGCCGGGTAGTGTTGTATTACGAACTATTAACCATAGCTTCTTTAAGTTAACAGGTGTCAAGGTACAGATACAGTCACAAAAGGAAAAGAAAAAGAGGAATCTGTGAAGAAACTGCTCAGAGGGTAAGAGCCTCAGTACAACTGCTTTGGCTTTTTAAGAAAGTTCTTTTCATTTCTTCCCTCCTAAGGCATACGTGTCTTTTTTGTTCTTTATGCTTAATTCCAAAGCTAAGCTAGAATGCTTAAAGCAGAGTGTCTGGCCTTTTTCAGATCACTAAGTTTACCTATTTGTACATTAGTTTTCATTATTGTTACAGTAAAATAATCTAACCTTTCCTCTAAAACTTTGTCCAGTGGTTTTGTATACAAAAATTCCATTTGTCCAAGCAGATGTGATTTTACTTTCATAATCAATAATGCAAACTTCTCATTTTATGGCTACCTTCAAAACTGGGATATTATAGTGTAGTGATGAAATTCTGAAACATAAATGTCTTCTCCAGTGATATACTGGATTCATGGAAACACACTTCTGACTTTATCTATTGTTTGTATCACCCTGCTCATACTCAATACAAAGCTCGTCTGTGTAGCATACTGTGAATGTTGATTACAAATTTGCTTTCATTATATAATCTCTCTTCAGTCCTATGGATTATATATTGTGAAGGCCTCCATATTATTCTTTGGTCAGATATTATTCATAAAAGACTTGAAATAACTTAAAATTCTCAATGACGAATGGAAAAATAACTGAAACCATGTGTATTAGGAACAAAAAACAGGGCAGCATATATCCCAGGAAACTTAGAGGATAGAGTGAAGAAAGGATGACAGAAAGATGATTTATGTCAGATGCTCCAATATATTCATCCAGTCAATACATCGTTTAAGCAGGACAAAACCACTGCAGCATTATTTTTCAGAAGTCAGTAATACCTGATAATAGGATACATCAGGAGCACAGTCATTTTTTAGAACATTTAAGGAAAGAATTGCAGAAACCACAAAAATGGCTAAGTCATGAGATGAAGCCAGCCAGCCAGAGAGAGAATATGTTTCTTCTCCCTGAAGTCCAACACTCATACTTTTGTCATGAAATAGTTAAAAGATCTTTCAGAATTTCCATTACAAATGGCAAAGGTTTATTACTCATAAAAATACACTCCAGGCTGAATTTTGGCATAGACACACCCCAGCCTTGAATTTTTTTGTTTGTTTGTTGGGAGCCAACTTTCATAAGTGATGCAGCTGTTCTTACTTACTTGTGAACAAACTATAGAAATGTATCAATTTGAAAAGTTTTAAGCATGAAAAATCTCTTCGTTTAGAACTATATAACTGACAAGCACCAAGTTCAATCTCAGTTCTCATAATTCAGGTTTGCTGCTCTTCCATCAGAGGTAAATGAAACAAGACGGTCAGAGATTTCCCTTCCAGTGATGCAACAGCATTAGATAATGAAAACTAGAAAACTTGGTAAGGTCCATTAGGAATGGGACACAAGTGAGCTACTAAAACCCACCTCCCTTTCCTCCCATGGCCCATTCTCCCTCCTCTTCTCCACAGCTCAAGTGTGAAGGTGACACGAGCAGGGGAAAATACTGCATAGGAGACCCAGTCTGTGAAATACATCTGTGGGCAGGACCACGTGTATTCATCCAAATGAGAAAGCTTATTGGTGCTCTTTCCCTTGGTTTCAGGCACCCTGCTACTCCTTATTCCAGTATCATGGCCTCAATGATACAGCTAAGACTAGATTGAACTTATCTAGAGAATACTTCCAGATTTATATTAAGTCTGATATGAATAACTAACCCTCCTATAACAACCAGGCTATTTCAATGATGACTCTAGAGCTGGTAGTTCTCCAAATCCATGCACCTGCCATTAATTTACCTCTCTCCTTGCTAAACGTAACAGCCAAAAGGAAGAAAATATGGTGGGGAAACAGTCTGAGTCCACCAAGTGCAAAAGTTTAAAAAGGGCATCTGTGGACTTCTTTGTAATGAAAACCAGATTCAGAAATCATACTAAAAGACCATTAAAACATGTGAACTTTCTGAGGCCTTGGGAAAGACGTCTGAGCTACAGGACTATAAAGAACAGTGAAACGCAAAGCTCCTGCCACGTGAATACTGATCATTACCACCTGGAAAACAAGCAGAAAAAATTAATACAGGCTCCCTATAGCCTCCCTTCTTTGGGGCTTGCAAATTCAACCAGTTGGGATAAGTATATTCACACTCTCAATGTCTTCTAGTTTTATCTCACTTATCCTGCAAACCATCTTGTACATTTATCTGTCAGAGTCATCAGTTTAAGCTATTTCTTCTTTTCAGGAAGTGATCATCAAAGCCAGTTGAGACAGACTCATCAGACAAAGCCCCATTTGTCTGCTTTATCCAATGCCTATCTGAGACACCAAGTTTTCCTGATGGAATATATAAAGGCAAGAAGAAGCCAAAAAGACAGAACTGGAAGATATCCAGACCAAATCTTCCTTTTCATATTACTTAAACAAAATCCTTACCTCTTTGACTAGTCATTATTGTTACCAATTTGTCATCTCGTCTCTTGAACTCTAAACTTTCATGCCAGTTTTCCTTAACTTTTTTTATAACTGCCCCAATTTATTTATTTATTTTTGAACAAATGTACCACTTCTTTCCTTTTTCAGGTCCATCACTTCCTTTCCATTTTTAAAGCCAAGGAAGCACTCAATGATAAGACAACTATTTATACTGACTACAGCTCTCTGCTTGTCCTGCTTCCTGACAGTCCCTCCAAAGATTATTTTACTAGCTGTAGGATTAGAAAAGGGTGAACATAAGGGTGACATACACGGAGCTTTTTAGCTACTAAAAGAGCTATATTGTGAAAAATGACAAAGGGTGCCTCCTTCAGAGCGGGTATTAGGGATTCATACAAGCAAGCAACATGAGTTTCTTTTTCTTCATGTAACTAGGAATAAAAGTCTGTGAATTTTGCAAGGTTTTTTTTATTTAACTCTGCTTACAAAGGAAATTGAGATCCCATACATCTTCTATTCAATAATTTTAATAACATATCAGGGATGACCCAATCTTGTATATTCAGTATTCTTTTTAATTAAACCTCCAATGACATGATGATAAATGCAAAACTTTAACTAAATAATATGTATGAGCTAGACAAGTTCATTAAGTTCTGGGTTAAGTTTTTTAGTCTACAGAAATACTGTGACTCTGCCAGGTAGTATGTACAACACTCTACTTCTGCATGCATACCAACCTCCTTTATACATGTAACTGAGAATGCAGCATGATGATGAGCACTGTATTTCAGAAAACTGACTACATTTACAATTGTGTTTAAAGATGCTGCTGTTTAGGACACAACCTGAAAAAATCTACAGAATAACTTCACAGGAAAAAAACAAAATTGTATTTCCAACCCTTCTAGATATTTACTCTTTCATTCTAACAATAGCTCATTACTGGAATTGAATAACAGACTAAAGACTGCCTCTCTGCTTTTCAATTCATCAGGCTTAAGCAGAAACAGGACTGCATCTTTGGCCTTTGTTGATGCTGCTGTCCAAGCTTATTATCATATGAATATCTAGTTATTGTTTTATAAATGTTCACATTTCAGGAGCTCCCTGCTTTCTTTTCTCTCAGCAGACTTTACAATATCCACCTTCATTATCATCATGTGGCAGCATTGCTCTTCGCCTGCATTTGCTACTTTAAAAATTAATGCACTGCTATTTTCTGAATACTGTACTGCGTAAGCTGCTTATGAGTACATTATGCTATCAAGCAAGCACATGCAGAAAAGCTTCCTAAACTGTTATTCTTTCAATGAAAATACAGCTGGTTCTGCTTCAAAGGCACTTCTTTTCACCTGCAAATGGACTTGCTTCTACACTTATTCCTCAATTCATTGTCTTTTATTTGTGTCTGCAAATCTTTAATTGCCTTTAATTAGAAAGAAGTAAATTCAGTGCTTTAATCTTGCAAATACATTCAATCATAATTCTGTCTGGGATGAATACCAAGTTCTATTCACTGACTGATCTTTATAACAAAGGTATATAAATTTATTGTCCATTTATATAGACCACACCAATTAAGCCACAATGGAAAACCAAATAGATAAGAGTCAAAATATTTGAAATGAGAAATGTGCAATCTAAATTTAATTACTCAGACAAATAATTTAAAGATGAGTTATTTACAGCATGCCAAAAAACCTGACAGATAGTAAAATTTTTTAATCAACACTACAGATTTAAAATTCCTTTCAACACTTTCACTATAATTTGTAACAACCAACAAACTGCTGTCCTGAATCTTTCTGTACTGGTATTATAGTCATACTCAAAACATTAGTAAGACATTTTCCACACATTAGCAATCCATTTCATATGTTAAAGTACTGTTTAAGATGCAATAAAACTACAACTAGAGGGTAAATTTTAGTTACCAATAGTAGTTTAACTAAAGTACCTTACTGTAACTGATACTGAAAACCATACTAAAATATATACATAGCTAATTAGAAACTAGAGACAGATTGTGGAAAGATTTACTGACAAACTGCAAGTGTGAAATCACACACCTAGTTAAGCTGAAATCAATTTGTTTATTATGATTATTGATATGAATTAGCGAAGGTTCCAGGAACTCTTCACAAAACCCCATAGAACAAACATATAACAAGAAAATGGACCTCTGGTCTTTTTAGGGTTCCCACAGTGTGACTTCAAGCATACCATCCTTTTCCCTGCTGTAACAGGGGTAGAGAGAATTAGATCTCACTGGCAGGGACAAAGGCCCAAGATGGAGGAAGGTTCAGTCATGCTGTCCCCCCACAACCTCCGTATATGAAAGACACAGAAGGTCACACCCATTACAGTTTTCTGATTTCAGTTTTAGGTGATTGCTAGTTTAGGTCTCTCTTTACTTCTCATTGAGAGATTTACCATTGAGAGTGAGTGACAGTAGTCTAGCACAGACTAAAGTGCTCCCTGGTGCTGCCTGTTTTACTGTCAACAAAAACTAGGGATGTTCAGAACCCAAGTCAGTTGAAGCATTAGCTCCAACTTTAAGGTTAAGCAGAATAAATATGAACCAAGGAAATAGCTTTAAGGGACAAGTGGAGAAGAAGTACCAGTCCCTACATGACTTTATCTTGATTCAAGACATTTGCAGGCATGGCCAAATTACCTTTGAAGTAATTATCTTGAGTATTACTAGTACTGTAGAGAGAAAATCATAGAGCCACGAAGGGATTGTAAATTGCATTGAAAACCACAGCATGAATTCCATCCCTGCTCAGCTGTGACATGGAGGTTCCCAAGCCAGTTAGCTATGCCTGTGCTACAGAGCCACTGCACTGAAGATGCACCACAATTAGCACACTGCTTCTTCAGAACTGCTCCTGTATACCAGCTATGGTTCTGCTTTAAGCTACAGTCTTGGGCTATAGGTTAGGTTAGAAGACATTTCTGGGGGTCATATGGTCCACCCTTCTGCTCAGAACAGGGCCAATTTTTAAACTGTATTCAACCTGAAAAGCAGCTCCAGTGATGCAGGGAGCTAGTATAGCTGAGCTTATCCAGTTAAGTTCTGAGTATTTCCAAAGGTAGAGATTCCACAACCTCCCTGAGAAACCCTTCCCAATATTTGACCATCCCTCTGGTAAAAATATTTTTCACCTACCTACTGAGAATTTTCATGTTCTAACTTGCCATTCCTACCATTGTGTACCTTTGAGAAAAGTTAGGCTTCACCCTGTCAGTAGCCTCCTATTAAGTATTTGTAGATGGCAGTAACATCTCAGCTGAGCTTTCTCTTCTTAAAGCTGAAAAGACAGCTCTCTCAGCCTCCTCTTGTACATCCTATGCTTCAGATGGACATCCTGACCCTTCACTGAACTCACTCCAGTATGTCCATGTCCTCCTTGTTTCCTTGTGGATGAGCATGGCACTTGCCTTTTTCAACCATAAGAGAACCACTTCTGTGGAACCAGGTAAATGGCTGACAACTGAGGGAGAATTTAGCCACAAAATCATACTGCCTGAAATACCTTAATGTCACTATTGCCATGGAACTAAAGTGCACCAAAGGAATTCAGTAGGGTCTGTAAATGGACTTGCAAAGTCAATGGACTAAAAGGTTCAAATCAGTTTGCACTGCCAGCAATTCCCTATCAAACTTTAGAGTAGTTTGGTTTTTAATAGGAGGGAAGACAAGCATTTATTTTCTTACATGCCCTGGGACTCCAAAACTGAGGTCTATAATGTCATACATAGTAGTACAACTTTTCTTTAAGTGCCTTTCTAAATGCCAGCAAGTTAGGTGTCTGGCAAGGGGACAGAAGTGTTTTCTAAAGTGATTTGTAACAATATTGAAAAACACAGAAGTACCTACTCACCTGCCTCCTAAGGTGCATAAGCAAGTATTAATTCTGTGATCTTTGAGAAATTTTAAACCAGTCATTGTATATTCACTGAATAACAGAACTTGAACCCAGTGAAACTCTGTGAAACTCTGCTCTCACACACCACATCTTCAACATGCCTGCTTCATTCTGGAAATAACTATTTATTTAGGATTTTGAGGAACCTCAGAAAAACAAAATTCCATACGAATTCCAGGCCTAACTTCAGTAAAAATCAGTTGGGAAACCACACATCAGTAACAGTTTTATAACCTATCTCCGAGAATAGGCAACACAGCCCTAGCTCACATCTTCGGAAACAAGATCAAGCTCTCAAAGTGTTTATTATTGGGTTTTGTGTTATTAGTGTCACACAGATAAACTCAATGACCATTCTCTTCCTGAGAAGTAGAAGTGAGATTTTCTTATTTTTAATTGCTGTGATTCCAGAGGGAGTTTTTGGAGTCTTAGGTTAACAGAAAGATTTTTATATGTCTTATACCTACACAAGAGTGTGTCTGTACTCACAAAAGGCATGAAAACCCCCCATGGCCTCTCTATTTTATTCAGGTTTAATGGCAGCTCAAATCACTGACCATTTTTCAGTCTTGAGAGACAGAACAGCTTGACACTAATAATACATTTGCAAAGGACACATCATCATTTAACACAACATTAAGTGCTCAGGGACAACTTTTTACCGGAGATACAATGTGCTCTGAGCTCAGGGTTGACATTTAATGCTACAAAGATAATCCAACCAGTCATTCATGAGGGGTAAATTAATTTTCAAGCAACTATATTTCAGCTTTAAGCCAACTAGAAGGATGCATTAAAAAGAATAACTTCATTTTATGCTGCATGCAAGATTTAAAAATCCCAAAATATAATGCATTCTTAAGTACACCAAAATATACCCATTTAATTATTGCTATCTTTCCCTGATTTCAAACCAGAAGTCTGGTAATACTTGTTAAATATAATATTCTGACTGGAAGCAGAAAATCCCTCAGAATTTTCTATGAGTCGCCATGAAAAGCAGCACTTCATTTAAAAAAGGTTTACATTTAAAATTTGTATTCGACATACGTAGATTGTGACAAATAATTAAGAACATATTTAAATTAGCACCCTTCCTGATACTTATTTTAAGGAATATTTTTAAAATCCATATAAGTATTAAAGAAAATAAATGCAGCAAACCAGTTATCAATAATGTACAGAACTAAAAATAACAACAATACTTTAAGTCAGCTAATTATTCAGGTAATTTGTTTTCAATACCTGTACAATATACTCAACTGCAAGACTATAATAAAAGATCTGAAGAACAGCACCAAAAATATTGATACTTACTAGTACTATTTGATAGGCAGTCATTTTTCATGCCTTTCAGTGCTAAACTATCTGTTGCAATCTTGTGCTTGCTTAAGCCCAACAGGTGCATGCCTACAGCCATTAGAAAGAAGTGGCTCCATGTAAAAGGAGCCACACGACGGCAGCTCTCCAATTAACCTTTCCAACAATCTCGTTAACATTTCCTACTCAAACAGACAACTGTGAAAACCTCTAATACCTTTCTTAAAAATAAATTAACACAATTAATTTGAAACAGATCACTGGGTGGGTGTTTCACTTCTTTCTTCTCCACCCACGTAACACACACATACATTACTTGTATGTACATGTTGTTTTGAGTACATTTTTACTACTTTGCTAAGGAACAACTGCTCGCAGTTACACTTTCATATAAACAACCATATTTTAGTATAAATTCTGAAAATGAAAAAAACCAAACCAAAACTACTACGGCAGAGAGAGAATATTTACAAGAGCATGTAGTAACAGTACAAGAGAGAATGGCTCCAAATTGAAAGAGAGTAGATTTAGATTAAATATTAGAAAAAAATTTCCCTACTGTGAGGGTGGTGAGACACCGGGAACAGGTTGCCCAGAGAAGTTGTGGATGCCCCATCCCTGGAAGTGTTTAAGGTCAGGTTGGATTGAGCACTAAGTAACCTCATCTGGTGAGAGGAGTCCCTGCCCATGCCAGGGGTTGGAACAAGATGAGGTCCCTTCCAACTCAAAGCATTCTATGCTTCTGTGAAGTATTCACTATTAATGCAATTAAAAGTCATATTTTTATCAAACATTTGATGAGATGATTTTTGGGCAACAGAAACTATCGTACTATTTCTTTTATGTTAAGAGGTGTGAAAAAGGCAGCATAAGGTGTGGTAAGAGAGACACACACAACACTAAGAGTCTTTCTGCCTCTGATTCAGGCTGCACCCAGCTGCAATTTGGCTTACACATTTTATTAACGGTTGGTTGCAAATAGAGGAAATGTGATATATGCCCCCCAAAATGTGGAAACAGATCTTACTGGTATCTTTTATGTACATACTTTTCTTACACATTCAATCAGTCTGTCTGTGACTCTACTCACTGTTACAAATCCTTCCCCCAAGATTATTGCATAAGCATTTCTTACACTTATTCAGTTTATAGGTTGAATATTTACGCTGCAGTTAAGAAGCTTGCCCTTTTTCTATTGGATTATATTCTATTTTTCCAATCCATTTCACTGATTTCTCAAATTTAGTTTGAATTTGCCTCTCATACTGGTATAATTTGCAGACTAAATTCATCATCCCACTAGCAACTGAAATACTGGGTCCAGGACAGAACACTGTGGATCAACTAATAACTACTGAGAACAGCTTTTCATATCAGTTTGGTACCCATCTTGCAGTACCTTCATATTCATACATCTTAAGTTTGTTTACCAGAATACATTGACAAGGTCAAGGTGAATGGCACCTCTTCCTCTTCCCCACCAATGGAAAGTTTGCTACTCTGTCAGAGAAGAAAATTAAACTGATTTGGCTGTTTTTTATCTCCTTGTTAGACTGTGGGTCCTTACAAGAAACTGTCTCTATCCTGAAGAGCTTACTGTGAAGGATGAGGAAGCTGAATTCAATAATTTATGAATATTATACATTCCATCTGTTTGCTTGTTATTGTGATGTTGGCTTTATAATTACCAGAGGTTAGTTCCAATAAACGCTGGCCTGTGCTTAGGCAGGAAGGTAGGAAAATACTACTAATAGTTCTCCACTGAGAGCACTTAAAGACGACAGAGGAAAATATAGAGACTGATGACCAGGTCATCGCATTCAGTTGCCCACAATAAAGCATATCCATGTAACAGATGTTCCACAAAATATCTTCTCTGCTCTTCTTATCTCTGCACCTACATAGCCAGAAATGTCTCCCATTGTCTTACATTAATTACTGTCTTTTGACCTTGAACAGAACAGGAGCAACTAAAATCACAGGAGAAGTCAGATACCCACTGGGTTATGTTCTTAGGAAAAAATTCAACACACATGTATATGATCCTAGCACTAGGATCAAAAGGATCCTGGTCAAAAGGATGCCACCTTCCTTCTTCCCTCACTGAAGAAAATCTGTTCAGCAGCCCTAGCCAATCTGAACTATCAAGAAATTCTTCCAGACCACCCCTCTGGCATTAAGCAGGACCAAACCAACCACTGCCAGATAAATATCTTCAATATCAGTAACTTGAAATTTATTCCTAATTACTCTGGTGTGTATCATGCTACTGCCAGACAACACCGCTAACTCATTCCCAAAAATGGTTGCTATATAAACACCATGATATCACCAAGTACTGTAGCAACACCTTTAAACCTTCTGGATAAAAAGTCACTGCTGTTTCAGGAGAGGAGGATGTCTGTCTCTCTGCTGTAATTCACATCACACTACCTGGCACGTCCAACCTTATTAGGTGACTGGGACTAGTCCCTGGGGGATGACACAGTGGGACAGTGGCACCACATGAATCTGGAGTCATCCCTTCTCTGATGCAAGACAAGCACCCTCCAAGGAGCCACAGACATTCCCAGCAATACCTCACCAGCCTTTCTGCTGTGGGGCTTAGTTTAAAGGAGGGATGGTGAAAACTAGTCCAGAAAGGGAATGACACAACCTGTCACCCACAGCTTCTTCTTCCCCAACAGGAACACAGAGGCCTTGGAGGTGGCACGGAAAACCTGAGCAACCTGGGCACCAGATGAGGACATATGAAACATAGTACAGGACCTTCACCACAAACACCACATAACATCCGTTTCTATCAGCTTCAGTTTTCTGTTCTCACACACAATAGGATGGCACTATTTGAACAGTATTAAAGCATATATCTGATTATATGAAAAACAAACAAAGCCTTGCAGTAAACAAAGAACGTCAACAAAGTGACATGATGAACCAGGGACAAAGCCTCAGAGACAGTACAGCTCAGGAGAAGCTGGGGTCACTTCTCTATAACACCTGCTTTGTTGAGCTGAAATCCCTTTGAACCTTAACCTGAGACTTTGCTGCCAAATTTATGTTAAGTCACCATTGGCCACAACTTGCTAAAGAAAGGCCTTCCAGGTCTGAACCAAACAAAGCCTGGACTGGAGCTAGAACTTGTAGGGAACAGACTAAATTTATGGATTTAGTTCAAGTGTGGGATTCATGTTGTTCACCTAGGAGCAGAAGACCTGCAAGAGCTGAGGAGGATATCCTATGAATAATCACAACCACGTTTGGAAAGCCAAAGGAAGAAAATATCTGAGTGAGGAGACCTGCAAGAAGTCAGGCACCATAAGAATGGCACAACTGTGATCCTGAATGCCTTAACTTCTGATCCAGTGTCTTATCCACTGGATAATGCCTTTCTCAGAATTGAAAATAGAATGCTGTCTGCCAAGATGCAGTAATTTCTTACTAGTAAGTCATATCATTCTGGACCAGCTGTATATAACAAGGCCATCCCAAAATACAAGTTGTAATTTATTAATTCTGCCTAAGTAAAAGGCTTCCAGTAATACTGACAGCATTTGCAGCTCTCACTTCAATGAAGCACATTGCAAAGGATGCTTCGTCAGACCTACATATCACTGTCACTCCACAAGTCAATGCACTGACAGTCGTAGCAGAGGTAGATGTTACAGGATACTGTGAAAGTGATTATGTAAGATAGAAAAGCAGATTTTTGGAGTCTCACTCCAGCAATGCAGAAATCAGAAGCTTTTAATGGAATTAGCCAAGAAGGGAACATCTCTTGTACACATCACCATTATCCCTTGGGATCCTAAAATTACTTGTGAGGAATAATCTCTCCAACTCACTCATAATTTTAGCATGCCTAAGAACTACATATCTTCAATTCGCCTGTAATTTGAACTTCTTTCCTTCAACAGAAACACCACCTGACAGGTCTTAACTAAAAGTGAATGACAGCAGTAGCAGCTTATTTAAAAGTGCAAAGGAAATGCATATTTATGAGCACCCAGAGTAATGGTTTATGGACCTGAGAACTAAAGGTGTAATAATGTCTTGAAGGCATATTAGGAGACACAATTTTACCTTCAAGAGCCAAACTGGGCTTCTGCCAGTGATGAGATGGGTGTTAAGATAATAGGATAAAGGAGCCTGGCTAACTTTTAAATTTATCTTTAATTTTTCAGACCTACTACTTCACCCTTTTCCCTTTCTGAATGCTCACATAAAAGGAACTACACGTGTGCATAGTAAAATAATGGCATCTTACTCCTAACTTTGGGACTGGGCTTACTGCCTGACAGGTGAATGTCTGGAATCCTTCACAAATACTGCAATCTAAAATACACAGTGAAGAATAACTGTGCTTTACTTCAAACCTTCTCTTTAGAATTATACATTTCTCAAGTAACTTATATGCTGCATTCTTTCGAATAACTGACATCAGAGCAATGGTAATGATTTTATCTGAGACCTTTTGATTTTATTTCACCATTTGCATTAGCATCACTGCTTTGTTGATATTTTAATGAATAAAATCAGTTGGTTTCAGTAATAGCCTTACTTTGAACATCACTACTTCATAAATGAATTAAATAGTGAAAAGCATGTATTAGGGCAATCTATTCAAAGAATCAAGGGTCACTCCCATTATCCTTTTTTCCAAATCTTTATTTGAGAGGATGATCCTTTAAATATAATGTCTCTTGTAGGAAACATACAAAAGATGGAGACACTGTGGAGGAAAAAATTCTACCATCTGGAAAACTATTTGATTAGATCAGATAAAGCATGGAGCTGTCTTCTATTCCTGAATCTTCCATAAAATTACTGTATGACCTTGGGAAATCTCTTTTCCTTGCAAGACTTTGGTACTCATCAAAAACTCTTGAGATCCTGGTCTAATGGTACAATAGAAAACACTCATGAATGTTATCTATTAGAGATGATTCTCTGATGGCCTATATTAATTTCTTTTTAAAGATTTTAAAATTACATTTACAAATATAATGAGAAATAATTAAACAAGTACCTGAAAAAGTAACTGAATCTGCTACTGACCCTTAAATTCAATTTCTTATTCATTAAAAATGTGTGTTAAATATTTATAAATCCATGGACAAAGCAATTTCAGTTTCTGGAATTATAAGCACACAAAATTAAACAGAATTAAAGAGAAAACTAACTTTTAGCTGCGCTGTGTTCCTCACAAACTGTATGTGGACATTGCTCTGATCACAAAGGTCCTATGTGCCACCCCCTGCCTTCCCTTGATGAAGTCCTTCTGCCTAGTCACCCAGACACCTAGTCAGCACGTGGCACAGGACACAGAACATCAGCCATGCACCGTTAGGTGACCAGTGACTTGGTCTTCGTTCAACTCCATCTCCTGTGAGAGAGTCCTGATGCAAACCATCAGCACAGAGAACCCCCCATCTCCCAGGTAGGGCTCCCCACAGACAGGACGGGCACTGAACTGCACAGATGAGAGTTTGTTTGTAAACTGAGTGGTCCTCTATTGACATTTCTCAATCTGATAGATTCTGTTCTTTAAACACACCAGAAAGGACACTTTCATTATACATAACATGCAGAGTGAAAAATTGTCAATACATTTCTTTTTCACAGTAATTTTTCAGTTCCTTGCAACCTTGAGGTTTGTCTCACATTTGGAGAGAAATGTTTTTCTGAATGTCTCATTTGACAGACAGACAGACAGACAGATAGATAGATAGATAGATAAATGGATGTAAGAACACAGAACAACAAAAAAAGCCACACACCCTCCCTATGGCCTGTTTTTCAACAGCTGCATTCCTCAGAAGAAAAGAGACACAACGTCACTTTCAGTAACAACACAGTCCTTGTGACAGACATGCTTCTCCTAGAGCCAGAAAAAAGCCAGTGAGTCTCACTATGCCAAGTTCTAAGAATTTAGCAAAGGGTTTTTGCAAAGGCAGAACAGAGGACACTGAATTATTAAAACAGTATTACTACAACATTTGAGTTCAAACACTGTTCAAATAGCAGCCTTTGTTTACACATCAGTGTGGTGTGTTAGTGACCAACAGTCCACAGACATACATGTGCCTCCATCACTTTCCACTCCAGGTGTTTACTCTGCTATAACCCATTCTAGCCAATATATGGACCTATTCCAAGATTTACTGAGAACAAAGCTCTTCCAGTGTTCTCCATACTGGTGTACACTTCTAAGACCTGAGCAATTCTGCAGGGAAGATTTCAGTAACTGCTGCACACCTGCATGAATTTCTTTCAAAGTGTGATAAGCTAGGTTAAGGTAATAGCTGGCAAATGACTGATTTTGCATATGCTGTGTAATAAATAAATAGGTGGACAAGGAAAACTCCACCTAAAGAAAGCACCTCAGTCAGTGATGTATGCAGTGGAAATAGAACATATTACCACGCCCTCATGCCACCACCTTTGGTACCTGCTGTAAACTGTTTTCAAATCTTCCTTTTTACTTACTAAATAAAATATGTTCCCAGGTTCCTTGTCAACCTGCAGACACTATGTGTTTTTCTTTTCTGTCACTCCCTGGAGAGGAGCTAATTGCTAGAAGTATGTGGTATGAACTCCTTTTAGTTTCCTATTGAGATTTTTGGATGACAAAATGCCTGTGTCACATCCTATTCCTACCAGTGGGACATGCTGGAACAGCTAGGGCCAATGGGTAACATAGGAAAGTCCTGTCAAAGATGTACAACTGGGGATCCCCTGATAAACTGTACACTGCACTTACTACTAGACTGTTAAGTACTCCACTTCTGTAATACAAAGAACAAAAAAGTGCAGCAACACCAAATGTACACTCAACATTTATTAAAAAGTCCCCAAAACCAACAGAAAAAAATTATGTTGTGGAAATATTGTGATAACTTCACCACACTGTTGAGAGCACAGGCACTGAAAAACAAAGTTTAATGTTATGATCAAAATGTGTCCCTTTTCCCTTATCTCTCTCCTTTCAGCATGAATTTCATGTTCTCTCCAAAAAAAAAAAAAAAAGAAAAAAGCCTGTGAAATGCAAGATTATGTTGTCAGTTCTCCTGAAATCTTGATTTTGGTAAAAATATTCAGTATTAATTTTTCCACAAGTAAAACTTCAGTCAGAAAGTTATGGTAATCCTTCCAAATGCATTCTCTAGCTATAAATATCTCAGAAAGCTGCTCCACTTCACAGTGAAACTTTGTCCATATGGAACATATGACTAGGAAGGACTTGGTGAACTACTGAAATCCAGTGCTTTGCTGGAGAAGGCACATGTATCATTCTGTTTTCTTTAAAACTGATCATAGAAAACGATCAGTTGGAAAACAAGTTAGAGCTTTCAGTTTGGGTTTTTCAGGTTTTTTTCTTTAGCCTACCAGCAGGACATTGCCCAAGAAGTTCAATCTCCTATTAGTAAGAAACCTCCTTCTATTTCCTGTTATGTTTCTTTATGGACAATTTATACAGTTACAGGACTTTTCTGTAACTGTTTCTTTCCCATGTGTTTACTTGGGAATTTCCAAAAGGAACCATATTTGTCTTAATTCATGTTCAGCTGTGCTAAATAAGGCTTTTCTTGGTCTTCCCTAGTAATTCTTTCAGCATTTCTTTCAATTCATCTTTCTTAAACATAGATGAGCAAAACAGTACTCAGTATGTCAAACACACTGTCCCCAGTGCCCTATTTAATGGCTTTAATATTTTTTATCATTACTTTAAATACATAAAAGGATAAAGTACACTTTTTTCATGACCATGCGTGATCACTAGAAACAAGGGAACCTTTCCACTATGATTTCCAGCTGATGGTATCACTAGCTACAAATCAGCTGGTCATCGAGGTGCACAGTTCTTTGATACCACTTTGACCATAGACAAAAAATGGTGAAGAAACATAATTAGAATACCCAGCATCCAAATGTTATTCCTTTTATCTTCAGACTTATGGATTGGATTTTGCTCCCAGTTACAAGGATGAGTATCTGAAATAACTGCTAAATTCGGTAGTGTGATACCTGTCCCAAATTTCCACCATGAGAAAATCCAACCTTCCTACTCATGGTCTCTTGACTGTAGGAAGTGTTTTCTCTTCAAACTAAAAATTACCGGAAAGGTAGCTGAACAAAGCAAAAAACTTAACACTAAACTATGCTTTTAATTTCTCTTTTTTCATCAGTGACAGAAGTAAGATGAGGAAGACAATCCTCTGTGAGATACATTTTTTCTGCTTTTGTAAGAGTCAAAATGTTTTATTCCTCCTCTCTGAGGAATAAATGAAAGCACTTCCCTCTTTGTCCTTTTCATGATGATTACTCATTAGAATTTGATAATTTTCTCTACACAAACATGAGTTATATTTCATTCTTCCATTAAACCATTTGGAGAGAAGCTCTTTCATGGAATATATATGCTATGAGGTCTGCGGTTTTCCAAGCTGCCTATCAAGACACACAGAGCCTCCTGCATTACAGACATGAGTCTGACTTTCTTGTAACTCTACCAATCATTTCCATCTGGTATTGTACTTAACAGGTGGATTTTCTGAGACACTTCACACTATGAAATATGTTAAGGATTGTACCTTCAGTTCTATTTGATTTGCAATTTATTCAATGTTTCTCTGTGCATTCTAGTTTGCACAGTCCTTATCTATTCCAGAAAAGACAGGACTGCAGCCTATCTTTTCTGTAAAAGTATTTCTTCAGAGACAACCCTACTAGTCATTTCACTCCACTTCTTTCCACCGCTCAGTAGGCAAAACACCACTGTACTGTACCTGAACATTACGGAAAAGGCTGTGCCAAAAAAAGAACTGCATTCAAGTTTTTGTTGTGCCTTCCACACATATGAAAGGCAACCTCATTGCTCACTGAAGACAATGTAAAGTACCTCTAAAAATACATGGATTTAAACTACTGTAATTATTATTCATAAAGTAACTCAGCCTGCAGGCCTGATCAGACCTACAGATGCCACTGGATTGAAATCAAAACTGATTCTGAGAAGCTGAGGGAAACCTACACAGGGCACAAATCCTTTTTACACTACCTAATCTGTTCAATCTGCATGTTATATGAACTTCCTAAACTCAGCTGACATGTGGCTTGGCTTTGCAAGGTGTTCAACAGCAATACTGGCTTATGGCACTTGCTGGCCTGAGTTTTGCCACACACTTCAGTGCCTGCAGTGTGCTGTCCTGCCTTTGATGTGTATTAGCTGAAGTTTGTGCATGCAGCCAGATGATGAAGCAGTTCATTCAACTCACAAACTGCTCAGCACATTTTTTACTTCAAGCTGGATCAAAATGGCATACAAACAGCTGTGCCATCCCAGAGGATGGTGTACTATACACTGTGACATGGTGGCAGGAACAAGGAGACAGAGGTAGGTGTTAAAGGTCACTTTGTAATGTTGAACTGTACCCTCTGCATATCTGGTTGCAGGTGCACCAATATATTAGACAAGATGAATAGGAACTGGAATTCAAGAGTATGTTCATTCCAATTGTTACAACAGTCTCTGACACAGTTTGTGCCCACCATCACTCTCTCCCAAGTAACTCCTACACATGGCTCAAGAGGGAACTGAAAATTGCTCAGAGCACTTTTCCATAAGGAGTGTGCAAGCAGTCAGTCTGTTTTAGGGACAAAAGAGTTTAACAGTACCATCAGGGTTATTTGATGCCAGTCGACCTATATGCCAGAAAGCAGTACAATGCTTGCTTAACCTACAAGTGCAGATGTGAATCACCAGCCCAAACTCTCACCCTTCACCTGACAGAAGAGAAGCCTGTGGAGATTATTCTTACATATCTCCACTCAATGCCTGCAAAAGGCCCCACTTACTTTACTTTCACTTAAAACTTCTCCCTGCTCTTCAGTTCACGGTGACTGCAGGTCCCCCAGGCCAGGTCTAAACTGACAGCTGCAGACTCATTCTGCCTGTGATGTGAACTGGTGAGGTGCAAGCAGGAGATGCATTGCCATAGTACACAGCATCATGGCCAAGTTATTTAGTGCTGGTAAGAGACAGGTCAACACAAGCACTGTGCTCAAGAGGCCCAGAGCTGAAGGGTTTAATGCACACTGTGAGCTCAGACTTACTCAAAACAGCTTCAGTAAATCTGGGCCATGCTCTTGTCAGTGTGCTGTAACCTTGAGCTGAAGGGACCATGTCTAATGCTGAGACACTGTTTCATTCCATATGCTAGTTCATTATCCAGCTCCTCTCTGTTTTGACTGCCAACAAATAATGATGTTTTTCAACACTTCTCCACTAGGAACTGAATGCACAAACATCGCATCATAAATGCCACCCAACATCTGCCAGGCAGTTACCATCTTCCCATGACTATCACCTAGGCTGAACCCAAGCAAGTGATTTACTGACAATCTGTGTCACATCCTCTTACCTATCACACCCTAGATCATCCAAACACCAATGCTTACGAATGGCCCACAGGTATTCGGTTAAAATACCACAGGAAAATTACTTCTAACAAAAAACCCCCCATGCATTCTAAAATTACTGTTACTTAGTTAATGAAAAATCAAATATTGCAACTGAGAATATCAGTTTTGCTACAAATCTTACAGCACAAATGCAAATATGCTGATAATGATGAGATATTCACAGAAAATAAATGAAGGAAAAGCTAGGCTTTTCCACCTTTCCTATTTAACTGGCAGTCAAAATTCTTGAAAATACTATTGTTTACTACATGAGTTATTCTAGAACAGTATCAGTAGCTTAGCTGAGCAAAATTCCCTCAATTGGTCCCATAGTAAATAGGGTATCTATATAACTGAGATAAGGACAAGGACCAGATTTCAAGTAAAGTATTTCAGAAATTAAGCAACAGATTAATGACCTGACTTATATTATCTGTAAATTTATTAACTGAAACCAGAGTGCTCAATCAGGGCAAATTATTTGTTTTTTCCCACATTCCACTTACTGTAGAGGTTGTCGTTCACTTCATGGTGCTTTTCTGCACTGATTCAACTACTATAGGAATGAAAAATCTCAAAGTAACTTTGAATGTGTGAATACTTTCAATAGTGCTTATTTTAATCAGCCTTTACCATCAAGTAAGAGCAAAAGTCAGTCACATGACAATTGGGATTTCTGTAATTGTAATTCAAATCAAGCCATTGCCTTTTATTTTCATTCAAGCAGTTTGAGCTTCCTAAGACCATTCTCCTTCTGCCCTGTACGTTCTTTTCTTATCCAACACTTAAAGCCTGCAAGCAATATGTAGAGCCAAGCAGACAATCCCATAAATAGTTCAAGACCTTGAAAAGCACAATGTAGTCAGTTCCTAGCTTTCTTCCAAAATAAGGCATAATACAAGCAAAAGCTTCCACCAAAAAGAAAAATATTTTTAATACAATCCAGTTACAGAAATCCATGACAACATGCAATTAATGGACTGTATGATAGCAATCACCAACGTGACTCATTACATTCAATTCATTACAAAATCCAGATGACTATTCTATAGTCATGCTTACACTGAACATGGACATCTAATACATTCTTTTAAGGCCATAAATAGGTGCAACACCTGATGAACTACGTAATGCACGTGGTCACATCCTGAAGCATGAAATACAAAAATCCCTTCAGTTAAACCTCTTCAATTGATCCAAGGTGACCCTTATGTTTTTCTTCTTAGACCACTGCCCCTGCAATGCCTGCCAGAATCCTTGCTGCCTTCATTCCTGCTAGGCCAGACAGGGGAGGAGCAGCAGAAGATTAACAGACCACCACTTTCCGTGGTAGGACAATGGCTGGACAAAACTTAACTGCACCCAAAAAACTCAGCGTTACTTCTCATAGCATTGTAGCTAAAGAAATGCAGTTACATCTATGAATTATGTTCACCTTAAATATCTATCAAACGGATCTTGAGAGATGCATCTGTGCTGGGCATTTCATTCTTATGCCTGCTCCACTGCTTTGTTATGATGAAATGAGAGGAAATCAGATTTGTAGTTTGCTGCCCAACTCTCCTTGCATTTATGTTGATGCAATATTACCTACAAAACAAGCACATGCACCACACATAGAGGATGTGTATACATGAACACTGTATACATAGAAAAATTACGTCTGAGATTTTATAGAAATGGGTGTCTAAAATTAGATTTACATATTTGCATTGAGATGAGAGTACTTTGAAGTCCAGCTTTCACACATGAGCTAAGATTTTCAAAGCCTGGTGAAAGAATTTCTAAAAATGTTAAACTGCTCTACCTCTGAATGTAATCTATATATGCCTATATGCGTCTATAGCGAAAATTTTATGTATTTTGTAAAGGATTGCAAGAGCTTTTTCTCAGTTGATTTTTGACTGCAGAAATGAATTCATTGAAGAATTGATCAGAAGCTGAGAGTAAGTACAAACACAAATATGTAACATTGCAACAGTCCTGTAGACACCAAATACCTTGCAGGAATTGCAAGTACTTGAAATAACACCATGCTGAAAGGCAGTTCAGCAACTGGAATCATGTCAAATTTCACTCTCATTTACACCTATACAAAATTTGCAGCAACTCCACTGAGTGAGATGGTGATACTGTTGATGAGATTAAAATAAGAGCAGACTATGAGCCTCCATCTGTATAAAAGTACTAAACAAGTGTAGTACGAATGTATAGTAAAAGTAGTATAATCAAACAAGCTCAAAGAAACTTTTGCTGTGGAGAGGGGATGGGAGCCAAGGGTTTAGATACACAACCTTTCTCCTTAGCTTCTCTTCGAGGTGTTTAAACACATTCCCACAGTCCTCTGGATCTGCAGCCACCCCTCCCATTCTTGCTCAGACTGAGTCCATGTCTGCCCAACAAATGGAAACTAAATAATATCCACAGAAACCTAAGTACATATCCAGATCTACCATCACCTTTTATGCTCTAAGCCAAGGCAATAAAACAAGGCAATAGCTCTGCTGCATTGGACTTAAATATGCGACCACAAACTGCATGTGCTTAAAATCCATCATCAGTCTTCACAGAACATATTTAGAAACATCGCAATCATCACAAAATGTGGATTAAATTAGTATAGCCAGACTAGGCTTTACTTCACAGCAGTGTTTTCCTCAGCTGCTCCCGCTTTAGTTTCCAAAAAGTGACTCCACTGGCATAAAATTAAAATCAAAACTGCACTAACTGACCAAAGGATGTAGTTCATTTTTTTGTGACACCAAAATTCATTCTTCATAAAACCTCCCAAGAAAAGGGACTACACATGGTATCAGTGACCTATCACTGTGAAGTATGAAATTCAGATTCCAAAACTTGCCAACAGTCACATATAATAGCGAAAGGAAGGCATTTTTTCCTACATCTCTGTATTACATGCTTAATAGTAATTTTTATTAGAAAAATTGAAGTGAGGAAATGTAATGTTCCATATGTGAAAAAAATAGGTACACTAGAATCGCCTGTTTCTTGGGGTTTTTTTTTTCACTATAAATAAACAGTAGGAGAAGACTTGCCTTTTTGTCTCAACTTAGTATTTGTTTCTGTACTTTTCCCCTCCCTTCCTTTCCTATTTACAGTAAATAGGTGATTGACATTAAAATAGGGGAAAAAAAATATGACTAGTTGAAAAAATAGAGTGGAGCATTTTTTTATTCTATTGACATCTGTCCTGCTACATCTTTGCTTATGGCAGAAAAGAGAAATCTCAATGATGTAGATGTTGCCTTCTGGTTCTGTGCTTTTTCTTAACAGACAAAAGATAGAGGAATTGCTGTTTTGTGACAAACAGTGAAATTTCGAAATTTTCAGAACAAATTCAGTCCAAATATTTTTTGCTGTTGCTGTTATTTCAGAAATTATACCTAAAATTTTCATGCCGATAAGAAGCATTTCCTGATCCAAAACAAAACAGCCACATATCACTTCAAAGTATGCAATGTATTTCAAAGAAAAGTATCAAAATGTAACATTTTCCCTCTTTTTAAGCTGAAAAGGAAGGCTCATAGTGGCCAGGTTTTTTTGAATATGCAATGGCACTACTCTGGACAAGGAAGATGGAGGCACACTAACTCCATAAAAACACGGAGAAGGTAAACAGTAACAAAAAACAGAAAAGGTGAGGTGGTAGAGAATAAAGACAACTCCTTTAGCAGCAGGGCAGGTGGAAACAGCAATCTGCCACAAGAAGGGCTTCTGCCTGGACACAAGAAGGCAACAGGTCCATGCTCCAGCTGGTAGCTGGAAGTGGGAACCCCAGAGATGTTCATGCTGCCACTAGACCCCAAGCTTTTCTCCCTCTCAGGGCTACAGTGAGAGCAAAACCTTCGCCCCAGGACAAGGCACTTTTCTTCTGGACAAGTCACCAGTCTCCCTACCAAGGAATTTTTAAAAGGCCCAACTTTACCCACAAACTTCTATCTGTTAGTTCATGTGGGCAGTGCTCTCTCCACTCCTGCGCTGACACAGCAGGACTCAGGACTCCTACCAGGCCCCTTCCCTGCCCCATTGCTCCACATATGCAATGCCAACGAGCACCACCTCCATCACCAAGTCACCGTGCTCACTCTACCATCCTGAGCTTTTCAAAACAAAAAAAGAATGTATTTTCATTCATAACTTTTACTCCTTCCCAGAGGATGTGAGGAGCCTTATTTGCTCCAGAGAACCCCATGGCTATGCCTATGTAAGCTCCAGCTCCTAAAAGATCAAGCTGGCAAGTCAGGAGATACAGAGCAGACAATAGGCAGACCTTTGAGTCTACAAATTGAAGGTTGAATGATTGGCAAACAACCTCTCTTCATGAAAAATTATGCTACAGCAACACAATAGTACTGGGAGCCAAAAGTATGTCTATTCCTGATTTGTAGACCAGGTTTTAGTTATGCTATAATCCTCTCAGTATGCCTGCTTAGGATCCCACAATCACACAAGTCATGAACACTACCCACAAATCCTGCGGCTTCCATGCCGAGCAAGCGACACACCAGATGAAGAAGGATGGAAAATATACATGTGGAATTGTTCTGGGAACTTAAAGCACACATAACAGTAAACAAAGCAAATATGGTATAAAACCTGTTGCTATTTTCACAGCATTTGTGGAGCAAAGCTGCATAAATGCAGAAGGATGCATACTGCCTCACACCTTTCCTCAGATTCCAGCAAATTACGCACACCAGCACAAACAGCAGCAGGGAGAAGGAAACGCTCTGCAGAAGAGCTGCCCTGTTTACTGCTACACTACAGGTATATATTTGGGCATGTAAGCCAGAGATGAGTAAGAAGTGTTAATGTTACTTTTCCTCATGTCTCTTCCACAGCCTTGGCTGCTTATGGAGATTTGAACAGGGAGAGATTCCCTTGGTGCCATCCTCCCTCCAGCAGGCACAGCTGAAGCCAGTTTGAAAAGGCTGCTGTGGTTGTCTCTTGTCCACTTGGGGACAGGCTTCATAAAGCCACAGCCAGTTTGGTCTGATAACTAAAAGACTGCCTCTGCTCCCCACTGAGAAGGCAGTGCCACTGTCAGATACTGGAGCACTAGCTCAAGTGGCACTACAGACAAATTTTGGCTGGTGGCAGGAGAGATGGCTGTAAGCCAGCTGACAAAGAAGAGCAGTATCAATCTCTGTGTTGGGGGAATCCCCTGAAAATGCTACTGAAGCAAACAGCAACCACTAGCAGCACAGAGGCAAACAAGACACAAGTGATCCTGTTCTCCTGGAGAAGAGAAAAAGGCAAACGGCTGAACTGAAGTAATCAACATGAACTTGAACCACGGCACAGGGCAAACATGTGGCACGCCGTATGGAGACTCAGCACAAAACAGAAAGCTTGGAACAAAATGAAATTAAAAATCTGCTTTTATTTCAAATTACTCCACTAAACATCTAACTGAAAATTGTGTTGAAGTTGATATGACTTTGTGACATGTTGTTCCTTGAAGGCTGCCATTTTCCATCAAAAAAAAGGTATGAAAAACGTTTCAATCTGGTTACCTTCTATCCAGCAAGGCTAGAAAACATTAAGTTGTATGCTAAAAAATAACATCACACCATTAGTCAGCAGGACATAGCTGTTCAGCCAGCATCTATCATAATGTTTTCAGCAATCCATAGATACCAAATGCCTAGAAAAGAAGGCCAGCAATCACTCCAAGCATGGATTTTGAGCTTTAAATGCATTTGATAAATTCATTTTTTTAAAGATAAGCCCTGTGCAGCCTCTCTGTTTACTGTTTCTAGCTATAATCTACCTCAAAAAGGGTGATGAAATGTCCATCTCCAAAACAAATGAGCTTGGAGCATTAGGGCATTCTGTATTCTGAGGGATCATCTGTTGAACAGTTTCACACCTGCAAAAGTACCAAAGTTGTCAAATCTAAGTTTTAACTTATGAATGTGTTTAAAAAAAAAAAAAAAAATCTTTCTGTATAATTTCTAGTAAACACCTGAATGAAATCAGGCCAAGAAGAGTCAAGAGGAGTTAAAATGAAGGATCTAGAGCCATCTCTCCTATGAGGAAAGACTGAGAGATCTCTGAGAGTGTTTACCTAGGAGAAGAGTAGGCTCAAGGACTTCATCAGTGTACATAAATACTTGAAGGGAGGGTGCAAAGAGGACAGAGCCAGGCTCTTCTCAGTGATGCCCTGTCATAGGACTAGAAGCAATGGGCACACACAGAAACACATAAGAAAAAAACCTTTTACTTTGAGGATAATCAAACACAGGAAGAGAGGTTGTGAAGTTCCTATCCTTGGAGATACTTAAAAGCCATCTGAACATTGTTCTGGGCAACCAGCTCTAGGTGGCCCTGCTTGAGCACAGCAGATGCATGAGATGACCTCCACTGGTCCCTGTCAACCTTAACAATTCCGTGGCATGGTTATTATTGCCAGTTACACAAAACTATATAAGAACAAAAAAATCAAGAAGTAATGACAAAACAAAACAACTTTCATATTCATGAGGGCAATAGTGGAAAATATTTGTCAGTAATACACCTATTTGTCCTATAATACACCAAAAGGCATAATGAGACTAGAAGGCTCACTCCCCCAAGCTCCGCTATTGGGCCTAAAGATAGCCCAAAATGGTTACACATAAAACTCAGACGCACCTGCAACACTTAAGTATAAAACCGTACCCATAAATTTTCAAACTCCCCCTCTTACATTCATTAAGTTCAGAGAACTAATTTCCATTGGCAAACTCTACAGCTGTATCAGTGAATGACCAAAGTGGGAACTGAAACAACCATCATCAGAGCAAAAGGCAGAGCACAGTCTATTTTAGCTCTTGCTCTCCATCCTCTAAGGAATATTACAATCACAGAAACACCTCCTAGGTTATATAGTTTACTTGCCTGCCAGCATGAGATTCTTCCCTACAATAATTTTTAACACTCGCTTTTGCCAAGTTAAGAGCAATGTGTCAGGTCTAAAGAAAACGAGCTTATTATGAACTCCCTCCATATTTTGCAGTACCCAGTGGATGCTGCTGCTGCAGTGTTTAACAGGGAAGGTGCCAAATCGTTCAGACAACACACCAGGCCAAAACTGCCAAGTCAGCAACATAACAGGATCCCTCTGAGTGCTGGGCCCCAATACAATACTCCTAGTGCCTTACTATAGTACAGTGTCCTCTCCCCTGCTCAAGGCACAGCTGATCAGTCCTGGCATCTCACAGCTTTGAGAAGTGTAACTGTGCCACACAGTAGTAATGTGCAAGAAACAGCACAAGCTGTGAAAGAGTGAGAGGTAATTGAGCCTCCTACTTAAATGAAGCTTTATACCTGCCCTGGTCTCTCCAGGCATCCTGCTGAACACCACTCTTTCACCCAGCAGAGGATTTCAAAAAACAACTCCAACCATGGTCACCAAAAAGTGTTCACAAAAAACCAAAAAAAGCAACTCTAAAGGTGGTGGTTGAAAAACATGTGACCATGACAAAAAGCAAGTGGAGAAAACGGCAAAAAACTGCTACAATCATCCTCTATCCAAGCACCCAGTTACATAGGATGAGTTGTCCCAAAAACAAGCTGCAGGGCTCCCATTTCTCACCAAACATGGTTGGGTGAAATATTTGTGGTGTCATCTTCTACTGGGCAACAGTTTCCTTGCAAGGTTTTCTACACAAAACCTAAAAAACCCAAAAGCGGAGAGTTCATATTTTTAAACATTTTTCTGTTGTATCTGCTTCTCATTCATAAAGGCACTCACAAGCTTTCAGCCACGTTTCTCATAGAAGGAGCCAAGGAAATCAGCCACACTAACTACCCAAGACTAGGAAACACAGACCACTCCATACCTATTTAAAACAAATAATCCCTTACTTAAAACTTGATGAGAAGTTGAAAAGACCACTAAAACTTATATTAAAATAATCAGGCAGAACTAAAAAAATTAAGACATGACAAAAGTAAGACTGCTCACATAATCCTAGCTCTTTCACCATGAGAATGCACATTATAAACAACTTTTTTTTCCCAGGCACTTGTTGTTTTCTGCATATTTAAACAGATGAGTGTGCTTAGCAACTGTAAAACAAAGTAATTTACTTAAATAACTGAGTGCAGATTAAGGTAATTCATTTTATATATAAACTTTTAAAATACTGTGACTTTTACATTACTTAATATACAGAGACAGAATCCTTCTATATGGATTTCAAAAATAACTCATCTTTGCATTTAAGCAAAGAAAGAGGGATTTGAGTTTGCTATATAAGTATCTATGTGAAGGTACATGTGTGCATGTAAATACTTTGTATACATGTGACCTACATACGTAGTAGGTAAGGACAGAAAAAGTCTTAAGAAAATAAACTAACACGTTTAAAATATCCATTAGTGTGAGAATAAATGCAGTTATACAATGCAAAAGTCTGTAACATTCAGTGTATCAAAAATTGTTATGAATGAGAAAAGTGTCTTGTTAGAAATGCCCATATATGGAATTAGAGACAAACAGGAAAATCAGGGAAGTTCCAACAGTTCAGAAACATTGTGAAACCACTTCACTGCAGTATTTCACTATTGTTCCCAAAGACAGAGCATATACTTTATCTAAAGTCACTCAAAATATTGTCTTCAAGAATTACTCAATAGCATATACAAAATGAAGTTTTTGAAGAGGAATGCTACATTTTGTTACACTAGTGGGCCTTGCTGGAAAAAAAAAAAAAATAGGGTTTTTTTTAAGCACAGAAACTTTTCTTTCAAACTCTTACCTATTTGTTTCCTGTATTGGTCAACAGGAGTCCTTGATGTAGAGGCATCTTTTCTACCCATTCTTTTCAATCCAAAAATCACTGTCAGTATCAGAAAAAAAAAACCAAAACAAAAACCACAACATTATTCCTAAATAAATTACCAACTAAATCAATTGCTTATAGTATCAGAAAAATGGTAACAAGCAACATTTACATGATTATACACAAAGACATAAGCCTTCCCAGAGTACAATGAAACACTGGAGTTAATCATCACTATTCTGAAGACTATTAGATACATTCTAAACATACCTTTTTCTCCATTGCATAGGTTATTAACATTACAGAATGCCAGTTAGTTTCAATAAAGAAACAAAAAAAAAGGATTTAAACTGATTGCACTGTAATTCAGCATTTGGTACCATTGAATTACATTCCTATATAATTTATTTCTTTAGTAAACCAAGGAATGAATGCAGTATTGTGAGCTGCTTCCATTATTGGCAAATACATTTACACCACACACAGGAGTCAGAGGCAGGACTAGGCATGTGTGCATCCACAGGTGAAATTGCTCAGGAGACCCACCTGCAGACACAGCCCTCCAGGAGCAGATACCTAAAACACAGCAACCCCACACTCTCCTACCTTCCTGCCATGGGCTCCAGACACCTGAGAATGAAAAGGAAGTGGAGAACAAAAACTGAGAACTGGGGCTGTGTGCATTTTACACCTCTCAGCCATGGTATTGATAGTTTAAATCACCTTCACTGCATTTAAATTAGAACCATCCTAAGCCTTGAATGGGCTTCTCATGTTGCACACCTCCTCACAAGGAGGTGACACTAGGATTGCACAGGGAACTACGCTATCATCCATACAAAGATGTTCTTTCTGTTGTATTGGTGCTTCCACATCATTCATGTAACTAAACAAACATCATCTGAATAGTGCTCTAGAAAATTCCTGATGTATCTTTTAACATGCAAAACCTTATGGTTTCATATTCATCCCCTCACAGGGCTGCCACTCAAGTGGCAGATTCTACAAACATGCTCATTTCACCTCTTTTTCCCTAGTTAAGAAATAACTGGCTGTTACAGTCACACTCAAAACACTGGGATCAAACCATTTTGGCTGGGCTGAAGACATTACTCACCACAGTGATGATAAGCCCCACCATCTGACTGCCTGTACGACACAAGAGTCCCAACATCAACACCCACACTCATGAGAAGGCTGACGTTTTCAAGAAGTGTCAGATTTACTGTTCAAGCACAGAAGACACACAGCAGCCAACCCCTGCCTTTTTCCAACTGGCCCTGGCGAGCACTGTGCCAAGGGCAAACTTTGGCTGAATCATACTGGGTAGCCACAAACCGTGTGCAGATTGTGCACATATGGCCGTGGAGTATCTGCAAGAGTTGTACTTTTCTGTTAGGCATAACCAGCTGTGCTACAGCAAGACGAGCTTCCCTAGTCGCTGCCAAGGCACGCTTTCTGGGAAGTGCAGCCCTGGAAGGCACTGAGATGCCAAATCACGACCCAAAAAGCATGCCACGGCACTGCTGAACACTACTGCCAGCATCCCAAACTTAAAGCATTCACCATTTTCTCCATAGCTTCAAACACCATTTAAAATATAGCTGCAGGAATGACGCCCACCAGTTATTTGTGCATTTTAAAACCACTAAGTTTATTATTTTATATTTATTTAGTCTATAGGAACAACTGGCATTTAATGCAGTGACAAATCCTTAATTTCACGTGTGGGACACAGGGCATAAAATGAACTTGGATGCTCCAAAGCCAGCAACCTTTGTTAAAATGTATTCAGGAATATTAGCAAGGTACAAAAGAGTGCCACTAACTTTTAATCTGAACTGAAAATTCAATTATAGTGCTCTAATTTTTCCATAAATTACTTTGGTTGAATTCAGAAAATACTCCCTGTTTTCTGTAAAACACATAAGCAGTGAATCGCAGTCCTCTGGGTTGTGTTTCCTTCCCCCTCTACTATGCTTCACAGAAATTCTCTAGACTGGGTTGTATTTCATAACATTCACATCATAATAATTAGAATGGAAAATAAAAGTATTGTTTGAACTTTCAGCTAATTGAGGAAGTAACAGATACATTTTTGCACTGCAAAACTAGTACTTGGCTTTTTTATGCCACTGTTAAGAGACTGTTTTGACTTGCCTTTTGCGATTTCCATAGTCTACTAATGGTTTATAACAAAACATCGGCTGTGAAAGACGTTTGCAGTTTTAGCAATGCCAATAAAACACAAGAAGAAAACACAGGCAAAAATTATTTCCTGACTTAATATGAGCCACAGAGATACTTGCATTTGCCCGCGTGGCTCAGTGTCACTGACTCTCGCATCTAGAACCTCGAGTCCTCTTTGTTCTTCAAAGGGATGCAGTAATCATCATTCATTTCCACTGCTTTGATGGTTAGATAGCAAATGCCTGAGAAACCCACGGAGACACTGGCACACAGAGTCAGTGACTAATAAGACAGCTATTTGCATAGAAGAGCAGCCACAATTTAGAATGTGTTGTGATAGATGTGGAAAGGGAATAACAGAACTATATTAGCATGTACGAAACTGAGATTGTTTTCACAATTTAATTCCTTGGGGACTACGGCTCATCACCTTCTCTTGTAAAGAATCCCACATTCCCCAAGGAGGCAACTTGCCATGAGCCAGATTTAAACTAAAATACGGATTAATAAGAGGTAATATTTATTATTTATGAACCTTGCTGTAGGTTTTCAATGCAACTTTCTAACCATTTCTCGATAAAGAAAAAGCCTGAAACCTTTGTGTGTCACAAAACTAATTCTCCCCATTTAAAATAGCAGTGGTCATACTACAATAATTGGTCATCTTTGCTATGAAGAAATTTACACTCAGGTGTCTGACCACTTTGCTGCTTCTGACATCAACAAATGGAGGATCTGGCTTCTCCTCTATTTCTTTGCCAAACCAAAGGGATAGGCAGCACGCTGTGCTGCATGCATCCCAAGCAGCCTTTAAGTCCCTGGAGTTTTAGTGATTATATAACCACTTACAAAAACATGTAAAGGAGCTTGTTACTGCTCCTTTTACTGCCTATTCAAAATACTTGATAAGTAACTTCAGATAATATGAAAGCAAAGTGAGCCATCCTCAACTTTTAAGCTTTTATAAAAGATGGTTTTAAGAAAACAAAGTGAGGCCCCAAAGAATGATTTTTTTGTTTATTTCTGCTTCAGAGATATTACAAGATTAAAAGATGTATTTGTTTTTGTGGCACCCTTCACTATTTCGTCACCCCTTTGGCTTCCCCTTTAGTAATTCACCTTTGAAAGTTTACACACTCAGAAAAAACACAAGATTTTATTTTTCTCTTCTTTTACTCCTAAGCAGTGGCTGATAATAATTAAAACACATAATAAATTGCCTATTATCACCTCTAAATGTTGATAGCATTTTGTGAGATTAAAACCAGTCCTAAATGTCCATTCAAGATCTGCCTACACTTTAAATCCCAATTCACTCTTCTTGATGTATACATAGCATTTTCTATACTAATTAAAAAATAAATTCCAGCAATTACTTTAATGAAATAGAAACTTACTATGAATGACTTTAGAAATACTAATAAAAAATAAGAATAGGATCTATATATACAGAGATTGCACTTGGTACATTATTGGTGCAATACACCAATGATTAATAACAGTGGTAAGTCTTAAAATGTAAACCAGTAACACTGAAAAGACCTGCATATCTGCATGTGTACAAACTTTCTTAGCAGTGATACTTGATGGCATGTCTGCACTCTTCAGCAGTAGGTTCCCTAAATATTAACAGTGGGCACATTAAAGAAATAATCAATGAAATAACTGGTTTTGTAGCTGAAATATAGTTAGTCAGCTGAGAGAAAAGCAAGTAAAACTTCAGGACAGAAAAGAACCACTACAGAATGTAAAGCTACTGGACCAAGGCTTCAGCATCTGTATATATGCAGTTCCTCATCTTTAATTGCAAATAGGTATCCGCCCTAAAAATAACTCCTTTTTTGCTCATTTTGTTGGATGTAATGCAGATTGATCATCTGAACTCATAAACCAAGTAGTTTTTAATATGATTCAGAGATTCTATGAAAACCTACTGGTATCACTGATGGAACTGGTCTTCTCCCAGTTAACTCCATACCTGATAGTTTAATAACTAAAGGATATTAAAATATTTACAAGTTACAAGAGAGCAAAAATAGCCTTTTATCCACCTCAGGCAAAAGTCAAGGAGAACATCAGATCCTCTGCAAACATCAAGTTATCCCAAAGAACTGGTAGCACTACATTTCAAGTGGGAAGCCATCTGCACGTAGATATTTTGGAAATCGTTGCTGCTGGTTGTTTTAATTGGCTTGTTTTGTTGTACTGCTGAAGTACAGTAACTAAGGTCTGTCTACACAGCAGTGGATGTAGCCTGCAGCCAGAATTGGTAAAATAATGTAGATTAATTATTTAACCATACTGTAGCCAAGAGAAAGAATTTAAAAATCTTTACTACTACTGCTACCACCTTAAAAAAAACCAAACTTAAAGAAATGGAAAACAAAATACATTCATGTTCTTTTGGTAAGTCTTATAGTAGTCTTCCATTCCTCTGGAAAGTCTCTCTCAAAGAATGAGACTATTATTTCAAAGGAAAGAGTACCCTGCCCATGGTGCTTCTTGCGGAATCTCTCTCTGCTTTATTTGGGGATTTATTTATTTTTCTGTTAATAAAAGGAATGTAATACTTCTTTACTTAATTTAGCCTTGAAAACATCAGAGGTGATTTAAATTTAATGAAATTCAGGAAAATTAATCAAAAACACAGGACCCATAACTCCAGTCAGAACAGATATTAAAATAATTTCAACTTTCTACACAAGGACAATGAACACTGTACCACATCCCAAGATTCAAACCATATAGGAACGACAGCTTTTACTCAGACATATATCAAGCTGTTTCATAGCTTCATGTAAGCACTAGGAACAAAACACACATTGTTATTTCCCATTAGTACCCTCTGCACTCCAGGGAAAGGAGCTGCTCTATTGTTTGTTAGCCATACAGTACCTACAAAACCCATGAAATTAGCTCTGCATTTATTTAACAAAAGTAATAAACAGGTAATAGTTCATAGGAATTTTCAGCATATTCTCATGGATGTTTCAAAATCCTAAAGCAATATATTCTGAAAAACTAATTTCATCAGCAACCTGGATTAGTTGCACTAAATTTCAGGAACCTAACTGAGACACACAACACAGGAGGCCATCTCCATTCCCTTTGCAATGGGTGAAGAAAGAAATGTAATGGAAAGGAATCCAAATCACCTCTGGGAATCTTCCTTTCTTGTTATGCTCCTAAACCTCTCCAGAGTGCCTAAAATTTGGTGGGATTATTTACACCCAAATATTTGCATTTTCTCCTCTAGTGAAGAGTCCAAATACTTTTGCTAAACATAAAATGTTTTTAAACATCTGAAGAGTTGAAAAGATTATCCTTAAATGTACTCACAGCCAGGAAGACAGTGAAAATTTCAAGGGTGGCAAAAACTGAGTAAGATTTTTTAAAAGAACTTCATATTTATGTAAAATCGCTTTCTTACACGAAAATAGGCTATTAAAAATGTTAAAAGGTTCCTTCCATTCCCACCAGAGTACAGTTTGTCTCTGCTTCTACAGGATGAAAATGTATTAGGCCAAAACACACTTACAAAAGCACTACTTACACAGAAGAGATTTATTTAGCAATTGGTGCTATTCTTGTATAAAAAGTATGAAATTTTGCAGAAGAATATTCCTAACTGTAGTGAGTCTACGCATCTTACATTGAATTTTCATTATTAGGATGTTATGTCTTCAGAACAAGATTCCCTACTTACTTCAGGGATGAGGAGAGCTATAGCATGTGTGAAACCTATATTCTGAAGACAAATCTTCATCTGAACAAATTTAAAATTCCAAATGTTCAAAGAGGAGCTTTTTCCCCCCATTTTTATAAAACTATGATGGCACTGATGTGTCAAGAAAATATCCTTAAAGAAGTTCATGAAGGAAAAAACACACACGTGGTTCATTTCTGCCTTGCCAGACAGTTCAAAATGTAGTACTTGACAGAGGGAAGAGTAATCCCTGCTAGAGGGAAAATTACACAATAAATGATACCATATGCAGTATTTCAGAATAATATTCTTCAAAATAACAGAATATGTCTAAACATTTCTGGAGGGAGTGGGAAGGACATGGGACTATGGTAAAAATCAGAGCAAAAAAGGGTAGAAAGAGAACTGACAATCCAGACCACCCCAATGCCCAGAGGCACATCCGCCAAGGATGGATTCAGCTTTCAGGGGAGCACCTGCAGATGCTGTACAGACACCCCTGCGGCCTGAGGTGTACGGAGGATATCTCCACCACCACCACACAAAACAGAGTGGAGCATGTGCTCTTTGCCTCAAAAGTTCATCGAGTCAAGAGCAACAATAAGAAACAATTATTTGCTCTGTCTCAGTAATTGAATCATCAGCAGTGGACACTTTTGCAGTTCAGTTAAATCCCAGCAATTTTACTCCCTCTTTGATCCCCACCACATACCCCTTCAGCACTCATTTCCTTTGATAAAGTAGGGACTAATTTAAATAACAGGTATAAAGCTAGAGGTCATATACCTCAAATTTCAAAATCAGCTTAGTCTGCCTAAGCACTTCACATTCTTAAATTTAATAGAGTCCCATGTGGTTTTACTGAAGTTTTACTCCAAAACCTCAGAGACTCTGTTTTGCCCTCCTAGGTATTACAGCAAGGGAAGAGTGGCTTCTTTCCCTTCTTTAAATGAGAAAATAAGCCCTCTATTCTCCCCTCTTTAGTTTTGGGAACTGACATAAATTCTATTTTTCCTAAATGTTACTTCTTCCCTGGGACTGCCACAAGCCATAGCTTGCTATAAGCCTGAATGCTTTAATTATACACACTTGTTAATTTCTCATTTGTATATTTTTAAGCTTAGGCTCATTTTTGATGGAAATGAAATTCTGATTTCTTCCTCAAGTGAGAAGACGTATTTAGGGATTATCCTTCCCTTTAGTACATCCATCTTAAACTACAGTTTTCAACCATCCAGAGGACAGTGTTTCACAAAGTTTTCAATATTGGAAAATGGGATAATGACCTTCATGAAAATAAACCTTGTAACTTCTGAAGTTATTCACACACACACACAAAAACTGGAACAAGTTATAATTTCATATTGATCATGCTATCGTGCTTTTGTATATATTGTATCATGCTTTGTTTCTACAGTGCCTTTCTTTTCACTTGCCTTATCTTAAGACTACTAAAAATACAAGCTTTCTGACTGAATTATTTAAAAACTGAAATAGTTTTTTTGAACTAATATATCGAAACAAAGTTTGAAACGGCTCGATTTTTTCCTTTCTTTTCACACTCCCATGCTGTTTATTAAAAAACCCCTTTTTAAAGTATATGAGGCTAAGTCTCAAGTTAATTTCTCTCTAATAATTCTAATATTGATATCCATTTTCCTTGAATATGTCTATCATTCAAGCAGAAACCCAACTCGCAGCAAATAAAATTAACTTAATAACTGAAAACCAGAAGAGAAAACAGCCACAAATAAGCCATGCAGGCACAAAGCTGGGAGGCAGACAAATGTGCCCTTCTGTAACATATTTCACTGTAGTATAACACAACGTCCCATCACATGACTTCAAGTCATAGGAATTGCTAGAACTCATCACCACATTTATAACCTAATGATTGCTTCCCTTCTTACCCTGAGCAAGCTTGCAAAAGTTGAAAGCTACTAATGACAGCAGCAAATAATACTTCAGCCCACATAAACCTAATCGTAACACTTCAGCAAAACTGAATTATTAGTTCCATTACTAAACCTGGTGTTCAAAAGGACTTAAAGGGTAATCTTTCCATCCAGCATTCAGAACAAATGTGCATTTTCTTCCCTTCTCTGAAGCTACTGCAGCTCATTAAGTATTAAACAGACTGATCTATGAATGAAGAAATGTAGTTTTACACCATTTTTTTTGTTTCACATGCTGTATTAGGCATTTAGGAAAGCAACTCAGTTTAAAAAAAAATCACCTATTCTAGTCACCAGGCAAAAGAAACATGAAGTATAAAGAGTTTTAATTTGATGAGTTTGGTGTTTATGTTCTCCTCCATTATTCAACAGCTGATTAAAGATAGAGTAATGACAGAATCAGTCAGGTTGGAAGAGACTATCATGGGTTATCTGGTCCAACATCCCTGATCAAGCAGGGTCTTCCTAGAACACATGGCACAGGACTGCATCCAAATGCAGATTGTCCCCATAAAGATCAGAACATAAAGCCGGCATGCATTTCAGTCTTAACACAATATATCTTTTTCTGTACTTTTTTTCTTTAAAACTGAGACGAAAAACAGTAGATAACCAGTAGCTATCTTAGAGTTAACAGATAAACTGCCAAGTTCAGCCTTAGAACACTTAATAATGAGCTTAATAGTCAGGTTTAGTGAACACAGACCCATATATGTTACCAGCAGCATTTTCAAAGCCAAGTCCTACTCTACGGGTTTTGAAGGATTAGGCCATAACTGGGTGAAAAGTTTAATACAGTGTAAATAACATCAGCTCAGTAGTTTCCAAAATAGTTCAAAACAACAGGCAAAGCACACTCTCTGCAGATTTTATCTAAATTGCTCAAGACTTGGCTCTCCTGAAAACTACCTAGAGAGCCCATTAAAGGCAATGATTTATAAGATAAAGTAATAGCTTACATGATACCATCTCTTTGGGAACTTTATGTTGTATGTGGGCAAAAAGGGGAATGTAAGATCATTGATACCTATCTACAATCTGAACCTTGAACAAAGATTGAATTAAAGGAATGGATCAAAATCAGGCTAAAACCTTTATATGCACCCAATGAAAAAATAAGCTTTGATAGTCATCAGAAAATCTGGTAAACTGTTTCCTTGCCTCATTTTAAGGCAGAAAAAATTGTGGAGCACAGCTGGGAAGAAAGACAGCAAAATAAAAAATCATCAACCAGCAGAAAAGTATCAGTTAAAATAGCAGAACATCATGTGAACATCTGAAGATTCTGGATGCAACCATTTGTGCAAATGTCTGTTTGGGCTCTTTTCATGGCTCTTTGCACTAATGGGAATGGGGTGGAAAGAGACTGCATCCCCATCTCTTCCCTCTGCTCCTAAATAGCATGCAGGCATGTGTCATAAGGAAGAGATTTTGCTTCCGGGTTCATTGTCCAGAAGAATGCCAAAAGAAAGGATGACACTGAGACAAACATATTAAAGAAAAGTATTCCTTTGGATGTTTCAAGTCATTCAGTATGAGTAAAATTCCAGTTACTAAAAAAATACTGGTGAAATACAAAATTGAACATATTTTGATGGATGGCTGCTTTAGGAGATGGCACATTGTTTTAAGAACCTAGATTCTGATGTGTTGAAGGTTGGCCTTTTCTGGCTTAAAAGATACCTCTGATGAGAGATTCCTATCCCACAAACCAGTTACAAATAGAATAGTTGTAAGTCTGCTAAAAGACATAATTTGAAAAGCAGTTTGTGAGCATTTCTTCAGGAACCTATCCTGAGATGAAACAGCAGATGACAATCCACTCCAGTTGCTCAGATTTTCTGAGTGCATCTCTCTAAGCACTACAGATTTGCAAATGTCTTTGGCTACAGTCAAGCAGAATGTGTGCTTCTGACATAAAGTTTTATTAGAAGGTGGATGCACTACTTGAAATCCAGCCTTGTAGATGACACAACAACAAAAACCCTTCTAGAGCATACAGTAAAACAAGTTCAGATTGGTTTTCTTAAGAACATACTAACATCACAAGAAACTGCAGGTCTGTTCTCTTCCTGCTACAATTGCCCAGTCTGGCCACTACTGTACCAATAGCTGAGCAGCTCTGTAACTAAGTTTAGAAGTCTAAGGAGAGCTGGGTCAACTCTGAAAATAAAGCTAAGTTGCTTCCTCTTTTACCTTTCAAAATACTTTATCCCACGCACTCAGCTTTACAGCTGTCCCAGTTGTTTCCACACTGATCTATGTATTTATTTTAATAAGGTGAGTAGATAACAGTGTAGTACAGGGGAAACACCTTTCCAGCTCTTCACTACTTCCAGCAGAAAGTGTTTAAGTGTGAAGGCTCAAAACCCAAAAAGAGACAAGTTTGGTCAGAGTCACTGCCCTGAGCTTTTTCCTACACACATTATTCCCTCCCCTTCAAGGTCCCCTCAAGGTATAGTACATATTCTATAGTGTCCTTCTATGGTCAGGATACAGAACTGAACCAAGCCTATACAATATACATAACTTGTGTGCAATAAATGACAGAATACAAGTGTTTTGAATTCCTTACTCTGCATATATGGCTATGTTTTAGTACAGCATTCACATTTACATCATAATTTCCATGGCTCTATATAAACATACATGAAGATAAACAGGCACTCATCCCATGCAGAACTGGAAGAATTCACCCAGAAGCTTTGCTTTGTAAATTATTTCAGATGCATTTTAATAAAGCCATAAAAGATATTAGCAAGTGTACTGGGAATGTTAGTTTTAAATTATTATGACCTGTTACTCTAACAGAAGTTATTAATATTATTTAATCCCACTAGTGTACTTAAAATGAAAATAGTTTCAAGTTTTTTTCTATAGGTTTTGTCTCTGTAATAATTTTTCCAGAATACCCTTCCTGTTTAGCCTGTTGGTCTCCAGCTTTGTATACACAGAAAGATACCAAAATAACGCAGGCTTTCAAATTATCCTATTTTTCATAATGAAAAGTAAGCAGCAATCTAAGAACACTTTAATAACCTTTTTTACTCCAAATTACAGAAAGATTAATTCATAAATTAAATAGCATGTCAAAAAAATTCCAAGGAAAGCAACATCCACCCTTGCTTTTACCATTTTATGATTTCAGAAAAAAAAAAAAAAAAAAAAAAAGCCCCAGGAAACTAATAGTTGCTGCAATTCTTAGCAGTTCCATTACAATAATACACAAATTTGTCAAAAAAAAATTCTAGAAAGCTTTCCATGCTGCATACATACACAACAAAATAGAAACAATGCTTTTCATGTCATCTGCAAAGGGAAGAAATGACAAATTCAGAGAGATTCAGCATAGCCTTGCCTAGGACACTAAACAGGACATATGCAGGAGGGCCTCTGCAGCAACCAGGTGGAAGGGAGAACTAGCAGAGCTTGCTGAGGCAAGGCAGACGTTTGGTCAGAAACACCACAGCAAGCTTGAACCCAGCCTCAAACCCACCTACCCTCAAGGGCAGTTCTACTAACAGAACTTAAGTCTGTGTCTATCAGGACTTCCATCATGCTTTCAAATTTTTCAGGACATGTCTTTCATAGAAATAAAACTAGACCTAACATTCCAGCACTGGTCTTAACATGCTCCTACCCCTCCTCTCCTAGGCAGTACCAGCCCTTCTTGACACTGCCCTGCACTTGAATTCCCTTTGTCTACAGGACCTTCCTCACAAACCCCTAAGCCTTCCCTCAGCCACAGCTTTACAAGATGAAGTTTCCATTCTGCACACACATCCAGCATTCCTTGTCCCTTCAAAACATGCACACAAACTGCATTCTAACAGACTCATGATCTCAGCCACACTTTAAACTTCATCCTTTCTTCATCAATCCAGCAATCACTGAACTATTCACCATTTGCTATTATTGCTTGTATGTTCACACACAGACAATTGACCAAAGTGGCAAGCGTATCACACCTGATGCAAATACTAGGGGAAGTCCCCACAAACTCTCAACCATTGACAGTGGCCTCTAGCCATTACTTCTGAGTGCTGGCAGCTTACCAGCTCTTTATCCATTTTATTGTTACTGTACAGTCCTAATTTTAAAATTAATTTTAGTTGAATAACAGTAAATCAAGAACCTAACCAAATTAAAATGTTAGCTAGATAAATAGTGTGCTTTCAGTTTGACAACCAAGACACAAAAACAAAACAAGTAATACACTGTTTCAAGTTAACTGTTTCTTTTTGGCAAGAGCATAAATAATACAAAACTGGTCTAGCAGTAAAGTAAGTGATGCAATCTTAACTGGAGGCACTGTAACCAGCTCCACACACAATGAGAGCAACATACAGCCTACTGAACAATTTCTATGTATTTCTATGTAATACACATTACATGAAAGAAAGATCAATGGTTTTTAATGGAAGCTTTTAGGCTTGATCATTTTTAAATGCAGACAAAACCATGGGGTCAGAGTTTAAGTAGAGATGGTGATATGTTAAAGCCAAGTACAGAAATGTCCTCCACGCTGACTTGGTATAGTGACAAACTGAAAATACAGGTAATTTAAAATACAAAGTTTTAAACATGTTCAACTTAAAACTACAGAGGAGTCTCATCAACAAGCTGTGAGTGTCTGAGAGACTTTAAGATGTTGGTGACCCAGGTGCTTATCTCCTGCCAGGGCTAAGGAGGCTGTAAGAAAGGACAACAAATGGGGCTATGTTCTCTGCCAGCACCCAATTCTCAGCCTCTGCATCAGCACAAGGCACCCTAAAACAAATGTGAGTTCAGGTGAGAGAAGTGAACTGAGGTGCAGGCATTGCCAGCTCTTCCACACAGACTGCAATCTGAGGGGTGGGGAGAAGCAACCAGCTGGCAGCATCTTAAACTACAGCATTTCAGGCTTCCAGAGTACATCTGTCAGAGCCATTTGTGAATAAATTTCAGCGTAAGAGTTTGTAGAATTGAGAACTTCATATGTAAAGATTACAATGAAAACACAATAGATAAAAGCACAAAAAGCTACAAAGGCTGATTGATAATGTAAATGTGAGAGGGAATTATCATGGGTAAACTTAACCTTTTCTTCATTTACACCACACAGCACAGCCACAGAGAAAACAATCGAGACTTCGAAATCTACTAGATTTTCAACCCAATCTGTTTCCCCAACATAAAAAATAAAGTTCATGACATGAAAGATTATTATTTTTTCCACTATTTATTTCAATAGAAATACATGAGGATTAATTCAGCTTTCTGGCTAGAGGCAACCAACTACAGACAATGGAACCCCATTTTTATTTTGTTGTCTTACCTAAGACTAGAAATAACAGCATTAACAAGCGACAACAAACTTGTGTAGAAAATTGTGCACTTCAGCTTGCCCTCTGGATTTTAACTCTCCACTACCATGCCAAACACTAACCTACTGCCCACATTTGCTCTTTTCCCCTCTCACATTTCTCCTTTCTACTACAAGTGACTTCTCCACCATAAATTTCTGCTGTCAGAACAGTCTTTCCCCATTTATCCAGCTCAACATCTAGTCCTGGATTTCTACTGTATCCTTCCCTTCCTATCTCCCGTGCTGCTCTACAAACACTACTGGATTTACATTGGCTAATTCATCAGCCTTTCTTCCCAATTCTACCTCGTTTTTGATTGTAAAGCATACTGAGTGAAAGATGATGACAAGAACAATCACAACACATGAACGAACAATATTTTGATGATGTATGAATTATCATACTTAAAACTGCAAAAAATCTTGAGACACAATAAACTGTATTATACAAAGCTCCACTATCACTGCACTGTGTATTTAGAGGCGGAATCAAACTTAGTGCTGATTTTTAGCCCTAAAAATCACAAAAAACACAAAACAGATGAGAAACAAAGGAATTAGCACTGTCCATGTCAGGAATGCCTCAAGTATTTACTCAACCCACTGAATTACAGGGGTATCTATGCGCAGCTAGTGATACAAAATCACCTGGGATTCCATGACATTTTCCCATGACCTTCAAACATAATTCTAAAGAATAAAAATGTATCAGGAATCACACACTGTTGCAGATAATTCTCCAATATTAAAGCTGCATTACTGCAAGTCCTACATGGAAACCCACACAAAAGAACTTTTTATTCTTCCGTAGCCATACCAGTGACCATCTATGTTTGTTCCGACATGAAACAAGAGCTCCTTCCTCTACAGCAAACACCACAGTTTTTCTGGATCTTTCCTTCTTATTTTTCAAAAGAAAAAAAATTGTTACTTGCTCATTTTGTGTGCCAAAAAATACTTCAAGAACAAACCTGATTATTAAAGAGCTGTAAGATACATCGTGTTTCTTCATCTCCTCTACCAACTATGCCATGAGGTTTACGCTGTACATAATACTGCAATGATATATTGGATCATCAAGTTTGTTAACTAAAAGCAGTTTCACTGGGCCTATGATTGATAAACTACGGCAGTATTAAAACATTAAAAATGTTAATCTTTGTAATAATCTCCTGAAAAATTTTCGTATTAATTTAAACCATGGATCATTTTAATATTTAATCATTGCAGACTTCACTCAGAATAAGGATAGCCATTCACTGAAAAGCACTTCATTTTTTATTTTGAAAAATGATCAACTAGTATTTATTCTGTAAATCTCTTCACATTTTTTCCTCAAGCAAATGAAAAAATCCACAAGAGAAAAATTTAAGGCAGAGTTTGTGTCAGAAAACATTGACTTTCGCACTCCTGTTTCCCAGGAGTAACTGCATTACAAGAGGAGTATTGTATGAGAGTCAGAAGATTGAGGGAGGCTTCTACTGCAAATGGAAATCACTGGCTTCTTTGTCTACACCTTACAAGCATCTATGCTGCATTCTCTTTACGTATCTCATAACATGTAAACACCGTTATTCACTTATTCTTCACAAGCGATTAACAGAGTGACTCGACTCCCCACAATGATATTAAACTGGTTTAGGTTTTTTAACAGGCAACCCAATTTTGTAACATTAGCCCACTTCTATCCTGTCCTGTAGTTCACAGCTTGCCTTGCTTAATGCAAAATTTAGATTAATATGGAAATATCCCAAAGAAAAAATCCCAACAACTTCCTAGTTAAGACAAAAATCTCACTGAAACTCTATAATTCTAATTGTCATTAACAATAACTAATCTTGATGGTATCGATTCATTTTGAAAGGTATTTAAAATTATCTAACCAAAACTAATTCATGGTCTAGAGAAACTAATTTCACAGAAAAAATGCAAGGACAGTATCTCCACTACACTGCAAAAAAATAACCCAAAGAAAACAACCCTTGTCTTGTTTTCTACATGGAATCTACTAAAACTGGGTGTTTCCTGGAGCTACTGCCGTAAGGTACACTGAGCTTCAGTTACCCTTTAGACTGGGCTGCAGGAATTTGGCTGAAATACTTGAATTAAGAAAGTCCTAAAGATACCCTGGGCAGTACCACAGGTTAATACATTAGCTTACATGACTAGACTTCGTTCTGTATTTTTGACCAATAGTAAGGTAGAAGATTTTCAAACTGACACACGAACTGGCTTCCTTATCCGAAGAGGCTGCAGATGCTAATGGCATAAGCTACAAAATCACAGAACTGGCAGAAGTGAGTGTGGCATCTTTCAATGCATATAAACTTATTCTGCATAGTTCAAATTCATGGAAAAAAACCACAGCCAACCAAAGAGCAGCAATAAAGGTGCTGCCTTTACTCCTGATTTTATGAGGAAAAGATGTATCTCCTTGCATATTACCTTTCGCTAAAGTATGTTCTTAAGGAAAGATGAATGGAAAGATCCTGCTCATTCAATGTGATGCAATAATAAACTCTGGAATCAGCTGCTTGTATCTGAAATTGAAGGCATAGTCCGGTTCACGTAACACTAAAAAAAACACACATACGTCTTTGTATGAAATCCAATACAAGACTTAAAGCTAATTACATAAGGAATTTTACCACTGTTAACAGGCATCTCTGCTTTAAAAATCTGACTTGGAGTAAACTTTCAAAACCTAGATGTCTGAAGAGCTCCCACATTTGCACTAAACAAGTATTTTCTACATTGCTTTTGCAGATACAAAATACTATTTTAAGCACAGTAACAAGTCAGTTATAGAACACTGTGGTAATCTCTTCTTGGCTGCATGAACCAAATTCACAGAATTCCCAGGATTGCTGATGGACCTCTTGAGGTTGTCTACTTGTGCTCACCTCCTCTTGCTCAACCAGGTTTAGCTAGAAGACTATACATAAATTATATCTGAAGTAGATTTACATTTTTCCAACTTCCATCAAGAGAGAAAAGAAATCCTAGTGAGTAAATTATTTTATTTCATGATGAAAGATAATCATGTCAACAAAAAAACTGGCCAAATTTTTCTTTAAGTGAGCAGACATGCTATTTTCTGAGCAATGACATTTGTCCCCAGCCCATTTTGTACCAAAAAGTGATTCACCCAAAGATAACGTGCCAAACAGCAGTACTTAAGAAATGGTTCCACTTTCCCCATATTTGTAGTATTTTGTGTATCTCTTAAATATCACTTCATGCAGTTTTCCACTACAGACGTCACCTATGAGTAGCAAAGACTGGATTAGAACTCAATGTATCTTTAATAGCAGGTACCCTTCCATTCTGATTAGCTCTTCAGGCATGAGCCTGGGCCCCAACAGGAAGGAACTCAAAAGCTAAGACGTGTAATTGAATTACTGAGTGTGAAGGTGTGTGCTGCATATACAGCCCCATTACACCATAAGCTCTTTCAGAGAAGGTTTCAGGTGCTACTATGAACTGTCCTTGCAACTGTGTGGGCTAATGGAAGGTAGAGCAGCTTACGAGCCACATGAACAAAGCAGCAGAGAATCCTCTGCCAACACTTCACATTCAGAAGTTTTGCAGCTCACATATTCTCACATATTTCTGTCCAGGATTTTCTGAGCACAGGCATGACCAGAGCACTCTGCAGAGAACACAAAGGAGTCCAATGTACCCGGAACACAACACGCCTGGAAGGCAAACATAGCCAGCTCAACAGCTCCGGGTTGGATCAGATTTACTGCACACCCACAGCCAGCCAAACACATCCAGCAGCACCACACGGCCCGGTCTCACTGCATGTGGGGGGTCAGCACACACACAGCAGCGGATTGTCCAGCTCCAGACACCCTAACACCCCACACGAGACGCGGTTTCACACACACCCCAACCACACCGCACGGGCCGGCAGCATATGAGCAGTCGTGCTCACGAAGGAAATGCGTGAGCCACCCTCGCACGGAGGCACCACAGGCTTCGGCCACTTCGGCCCCGCTGCCGTGCCCGAGCCAGGCCTCGAACACGACCTCACCGAGGACACCTTGGTGAGGAGTACGTTTCCCTCCAATCTGGCTGCGTGGTGAGGGTCGTATTTCCCCGGGCACGCAAAAGCAGCCCTGGCACCCGAGGTGGTCTCGGTGCGGTGAAACGGAGCCCAAATCCCGGCCCCAGGACACCGCACCGCGCCGGCTTTTCCCGCCCACGCCCAAAATGGCGGCAGCCGCGCCGACCCCCGCCCACCCCCAGCCGCTCGGCCCGCGCTCCGGGGGCGGGGCCGCTCTGATTGACAGCGCGCTTCGGCCAATCGCGGGGACGCGCGCTCCCGGCGGGCCAATGGCAGGGCGGGCCCGCGGCGGTCAGCGGGCCGGCCGCGCGCGCTGCCGGCGCGAGCCCTCGGTGCCCGCGGGCCAATGGCGGCGCCCCCGCGGCGCGGGAGGGGCAGTGCCCGCTCGGGGCCGGCGGCCGCGGCTTCTCCCCCGGGACGCGCCGTACCTCGGGCCGAGCCGCGCTGCTCCGCCTCCTCCCTCCTCGCTCGGCCGGGCGACTTCCTGTGCTAGCGGGGCTCCCGCCACCTCCTGCCCGAGCGTCCCCGCCTCCCGGTCCCGCCCGCTCTGCCCCGGCCCCGCGGTGCTTGCGGGGGCGAGGTGGCTCCCGCCCGTCTGTGGCCCTCGGGTGTGTGCCAGGGTTTTCCAGGGATGATGGTCTGGGGGAGGCTGAAAGCCACGGAGTGTTTCAGCATACCTCAGCCACCCTCCCCTCACTTTTCACCACTGTATTTCTTGCCTGTTCCAGAAAGGTCGCTCCAGGCTCGTAGAGCAATCAGCCACCTTCACATCGTAGAATCACAGGATGGTTTGGGCTGGAGGGGACCCTAAAGATCATCTAGTTGTAGCATCCCATCATCCTCACTCATCACAAGGCCACTTCAGTGGGAGCTTACATACAAACTCCTGAAAACAAAACACACGGCAAATTACGAACAGGTAATTTTTTGGCTACCTTGAGATGGTGCTATGTTTTCTACAGCAGATAAAATTCTTTCTGTGCAAGAAGCAAGCCACTGACTCTCAGAACAGCTTACTGATTAGTATTGCAAGTGCATGCTTTGGTTCCTGCAAAATGGCACTTGATAACCAAATGTAACACTCCCTTGTAAAGAAAGATTCACAGAAAAAGAAATATTTGCATTTGTTTACCTCTGCAACTTTGGAAGTGAAAGCCATACCCAGCTGAACTTTCCCATCTTTCTAGATACATGTGGAATGGAGAATAAGCTTGCAGAAAAGTTGATTAATCAGAGTTTGTGTCTTGCATGCATACCAAACCAGGGTTTTCTCCAGTCATTTCTATAGCAAGCTTAATAGATGCTTCAAATGATACAGAAGGATAACCTATCCTGATTTCGTGTGATGAGACAAAGTACTTTTTTTGTACCCATTTATTTTGCCAAGAAATCTCACACTAAGGCTATTTAGCTGCTCTGAACATGGCAGGTCACTAGGTCACTAGACCTTACATTTTCTTCCCAAGAAATCTTGTGCCCCTCTGGAACTGGAGTTACCACAACCACTGTGGGCACCTCCTCTGATTTTTCTAACTTCTTTGTTCAGAATTTTCAACAATAATTTTATTTCATTTGTAAGCCTAATGGTAGGGCAGGAATCATATACATGTGAAATATTTTAATACTTCATTTTGATTCTTTGATTGTTTTAATATGATTCCGTTAAACCCAAGTCATGATTATGCTCATGGATATTTAAATATAGTATTATATAAAAGCCAGCAATCATATTCAAATAGATTTTACACATGATTTTTGACTGTGGAATCACAACCAAAAAAATCCCATGAAGAAATATCAGAATCAGTGTTCTTGGCTACATTATTTTGTATTGACTGAACCACTGCTAAGGAGTTTGTCTGTGTGAGTCCTAGTAGCAAAATACATCTGGTTCTAGTTCAGTTTCACCTAATTTGACCTAATCACAATAATCATTTCACTACTGAGTTGTTCTTGTAAGTGATAAACCAGTGTATGCACAGCAGCCTCAATACTTAATCTGTAAAGAAGCCATAAGGAATTAAGACTTTGTGAAAAAGACCTCTATGAGCACAGAGATGTTTTCACCATTTTAGTTTCACTGTTTCATGTTTTCATTCCTAATCCTCATTTTATGGGAAAATTGTTTGTTTTCCACTGTGGGTTTTTTCTGCAAGTAGGGATTCACACTGGTCAGAATGGAGTGGTCAGAAAGGCAGTTGACATTTAGATCATGAAGTGCTACTGACAAACTTGCTGTGTTTTGTGGGATAAGAAGCAGCCTGGGTGGAGTATATGTGTCCTAGGATACTTTTTATGTGTTTCTTACAGGTATAAATAGAGGAGAGGTACCATTACTATTATGTGACTGTAACTGAAATCTTTGTCAATCAGAGAGGGATTTTTGTTGATCTTGCCACACCCATCAGTTTTCTGTCATATCCCTGGATCAGTTTAGTGTAAAACTCTAAATGTGTTTTTAAATTACATAGTTTTATCTCACAACTTTTTAAAGTGAATATATCAGCCATTGTTTTCAGTGACTATCTTTTTCTGGTTTTTCTCCTGTTTTCATTCTTTCACAAGATCTTCAGCTTCTTCTGACAATTTGACAAGAATCTGTCCCTCTTTGTTCTCATCATATGCAATTTTTTAAGTTTATGATTTGTGAAAGTTTTTTTAGCAGAAGTTAATGGGCTTAACTATAAGCCCATTGAAAGTAGGTTTTCTTTTTTATTTATCTTTTTCAAAGCTCCGAGAAGCAGTTCCTGAGCTTTTAGAGTTTAGTTAGTTTAGGTGAAAGGTTGGGAAATGTTGCTCAATGCCTTTGTTCCAAGTTGACAACACAGATTAAATTAACATACAGAAAACTATCTCCCCAAAGTGCAGCAACTTGTCTGCTGTCTAACCTGATGTCTCCTCATGTATGTCTAACCACCAAGTTAAGCTCAAACATGTGAAACAATGTTCTTAATTATCTTTGTTCTATTAATTTTGCTATCACCAAGTAAGAGTTCTGTCCCATCTCTTATCCTGAACTGTGGCCTGAATGTTGCAAATAAAACAGCTATTTGATTGGGGCTACTATTCAGGCTAACATTGAAACTTTCAGGTAATACTTTACTTCAGAACTTCTAAAAGATACAATATTCCCCATCTAACCACAAAGCTAAAACACTCTTCATGCTCCTGTCACTTCCGAACATTGTAATTTCTGGTGGCTTTGACAGCTACAGTCTTGCTCTTCTCATATCCAACCAGAACTGCTACTGAAAGAAATAATCGCCTTAGCTCATCCCTTTATCCATGTAATTCCTCACTTTGCATCTCTCCAATGTCTCCCATCTCTATGCTGGCTCTGTACACACTTTGCCTTCATTTTCAAATCCTTTATTCCTATCCTGTCTTGTTTTCACTTAGCTTTTATATGTCATTTCTCACCTCTGCCTAATAAAGAATTTTGGTTCCACTACTTTTTTTTTTTTCTTTATACAAACCCTGTTTTGCTTTCCCCACTTCACTGTTTCTCTCAAATCCAGCCCAAAGAGAGGTGCAGCAGGATAGCTACTGTTACTTCATGCTGCTGAAGCATGTGGTGTGCCTACTCCTATCATGCTTCTCCTGTACTTAGTGTTTCTGCCTGTTAGTTCATGTCTAGTGTTACATTTCAGTTCCAATTTCTTCAGCACAGATACCTTCCTCTTGCTGTATGTTAGGTTAGTGGTTGACACCACTGTCCCTAAAATCAGGCATTCCTAAAATCCCTGCAACATGGCTCCCAACAACTGTCCTTAGCCATACTTCCTGAAGGGGTGGAAGGGTTGTGGAGCCCATCCTCTCTCCTTCCAGCTGGAACTCTCCACATGATGTCAGTCATGATAGATGGTGCGTTTTGTGACACAGACAGCCTGCCATTAGGACAAACTCATTTCACTGAACCAGCTGATGGTAATGACTTCCAGTGACAGACTGACCTAGGCTGGCTCAAGTCAGCGTGCTGGAGGTGAAAGGCTTCATATTCCATTACCAGGACTCTGAGCCATCAAGCCTGCTCCATCCCACCCCTACTTAATCTGTATTGATAGACTTGGTAGCATTTTCCTAACTGCCCTCATCCATACTGATGTCTGCCGTTGTTTTGTTGATGTGGTCAATCAATACTGCATTAAATGTTACCTTCAGTTTACCCTTAATTGTCTAAAGTAGATGTGATATTTTCATTATTTATACAACTATGCCATTAAATTATGCATTCCAGATTAAAAGAATAAAAGACTTGTTTACATTATTATTATTGCTCTGGCATCAACTTTTGGATTTCTGTGTAAAGAAATTAATTTCCTATCAGAGGGGGAAATGGGGAGTGACAAGCTCTAGCTCCTGTTGCCTCTGGGACGTAATTATGCTTGCAAATACAAAACCAGAAAAAATCATAAGCTTAACACAGTAGACACTCTTGAAAGTTTCATCTCAGCATGAAGCTATGTTTTAATTATTATTTTTGTCTGCGTTGTTCAGATCGACAGTGCACCAACTAGAGTAAGTGCTTATCCTAGTTAATTCTTCATGAGACTTATGTCACTGGAAGATGCATTTAATTTATTTCCTTTTGCTTTTCTTAAGCTGGCCGGACTAAGTGGTTATCTATAAACATTCCACAAAGGTTTTACTACTTTAGGGCCAGATCCAAAGCCTGTTGAGTGAATTTGAAGCGTCAAAGGTCTTTGGAACAGGCCCTATTACGAGACAGAAGTAAGCTGTGATTTGTTTGAAGAATAAAAAAAGGAAAAACTCCTTATTTATATTGTACAATATTAACAGATTTCCTATATGATATAGATTTTCCATTCTTATGAAGTGTATTTGGACAATTAGACATTCCCACTCACTTAAATGATAATTATATATATATATATATACACATCCACACATATCTATATGTGCATGTCATGATTCCAGCTGAAGATTGATAGCATTATAATCTTTTTCTGCTACAATTTCTGCTTGCAAATATTAATCTGTGCAACACATATAGTTGTTATACCTGGACAACTGTCATCTCTGTTGTGGGAGATTTTCTTATTTACTGATTTAATTGGTTAATTACAATGATGTAGTCCATATTGGAGAAAACAGCATATTTTGAAAATTCCTGTGACACTAGTATGGTTCATTTTATTTAAAAAAGCTGACTTGCTAAGTATCAGCATAATAGTTACCTATTACAGGATCAAACAAAAAGCTCAGCTACCAAGAATGAATGTGGGTTTTGCAATGACAAAATAAACCTAAGAAATGCTCTGCCTCCAAATATTAGTGTGGTCATCCAGGAAACAAAAACCTACTTACAATTTTATAAATTATTTGTAATACAATTTGGGATCTGTATTTTCCGCATTGCATGATAGTGCCCTAAATTACTAGGCTGATACAATTCTCCTGAGTTTCCCACAGAAATCTCCCCCAATTCGTATGAATAATAAAGTATTCTGTTAAGTCTGAACCTCAGTTTCTCCCATCGCAGATGTGTGCCTTAAGTGAAGTATGCATCATCCCCCTTTCTACAGAACTGTCCCAGTAGCTAGTAGGGAGTTGAACACATCAGTAGGATAAACAGAGAGCTTTTTGTCCTACACCAGTTATCCAACAGCAGAATCCTTAGGGCCCTCTCCTAGCAGGGGTGGGACATGAAATCTCTTCTTTGTATCTAATGGAGTAGAAAGAGGGGAAGCACTCCATCCTTTCCTTTCTTTTTCCCCCCAGTCTCTAGGACCTGTGAATATGAAAGCCCATTTTGCTCGTGGAGACTGAGGCAAAGGTATCCCTTCAGTACCTCAACCTTTTTACCATGTCCTGTGTAAGCAGGACCCCTATCTCACTGAGCAATGAGCTCACATTTTCCCTGTCTTCCTTTTGTCACTCAAACATACTTGCATGTTTTGTTCAGGATGTGCTTTGACAGTGAGGTCATGGCACATGCCCTCTAACCATCTAGAAAAGTGTATCCACATGCCAACAACCTGTCAGTAATGGTTCCTAGTGGGTGATGATTCGTGCTTCAGGAAGCTTGGACCATGTTTGGGAATAGCTTGGCAGAGATCTGGCCAAACCAGCACTGTGTGACTTCATAGCTACTTAGTAGTGCAGGTGATTAAATGCAAGTGCCCAGGATCAGCCCTTGGCAGAGTTCATTGTACTTCTGTCTTTGTGTTACCAGTTAAGAAAGAAATCCTGAAGTCACTGCAGCTCTGAAAACTTCAGCTCAGAGCCTGGCACAGATTAAAAAATCAAAATAGAATAATCATAGTTGCTTAGAATGGAACCGAGGACAGAACGAAGCATAAGTCCTTATTATACCACAGTATATACCACATGTATCACTATATCTTGTCACCCTGTCTCAGGAAAGACACCTAAAACCTAAAAGCATTACAGAGGTGGGTAACAAGAATGATCAGATTTGGCTGCTAAAAAAGAGATTAAACAGATGAACATTCTTCATCCTGTGAGAAAGTAATTTCTTGCAGAGTATGTAAATAAGGAGCAATTGTTTGCTGCTTCCCAAATCTAAAAAAGAAGAGGACAGCAAGTGAAAAAAAACCAAACCCAGGCAGTGGGTTAAAAACAGAGGTCTTTTCTGGGCTGTGGACCTACTTTCTTGTTTTGCCTTCTTGGTGGTAATCAGTGGACCCAGTTATCTCCCACACTCTGCCCATCATGACTGATGCTGTGGGTTTGGGTCCTGCTGGTGAGGGCAATTCCTGCCCTGCAGCTCCCTCCAGCTCCTGGCCAATGTGCCTTGTAGATGAACCCTGCTTTTTTTCCTTTCTGACAGTAAATTCTTAATTTAGCCAGAAATTCCATACTTCAGTGTATGGTAAAACTCTGTATGTATAGATTTGCATCTTGAGTGGATAAATGTGACATTCATTGTACAAATTTTTTTACAAAAGATTTTCTGTCAAAGTTACTGCCACCAGAGTAGCATTTAGATTATAGTTAGTGGTTAAGGCTACTTGGAAATAGTTCTTCTCATTTAATGTTTGTTTGATGTGGACAGTGTTAAAATTTTGTATCATTAATAAATTTTATGGACAGTTGACTAAATGATTCAATTAAATGATTACATGATACAGACCAAAGTAGGTATGGCTCCTGCAGAGGCTTGACTCACTCCTTATGACATGTATTTCAGAGAGAGTTTAGTTTGTCACAGACAGCAGTACAATGGTGTCTACATTCCCCAGATCCATAATTTACAGTCAGAAGTGAGTGTTAGATCATTTGATCAGACCTGTATATGCTGTGCTATGAAAAAATGTCAACTCACTGTGGTGCTGAGTTTTGCTGAGCACGGGGACAAAAGTCAGAACAACACGTGTTGTACACTCTCCAGAGGAGCTGTGGAAATCCAGAGATGGAGAATTAGACTTTTTTCTGCTGCAGTTTGTTCCTATGCTTAATCTCATTTGTAATTAAGATCAAAAAACCCGATAAATAATAGCCAAAAAAAGCTAATATCCCATCTGAATCTGTTTCATTCCCTCTTTCAGCCATTGGCTCTTCTTCTGTCTTTATCTATCGGAGAAGTTTTCAGCATCTTTTCACAGAGAAGGTGCTTATATACTGTAATCAGATCACAGTCTAACCCTACTTTTAATAAACTGAAATTTGGGAAGTTTTGCTGAGATTTCTTCCCACTAGGCATTTTCTTCAGCTCTCACATAGTTTTTGCATCTGTCTTCTGCAGTCTGCCTAATTTATCAAAATGCTTTACAAAATACAGATGAAAGAAGTGCATGATTTATTCCAAAAATGATCCCATCAGTGACAAATTCAGAATTAAAGCATGTCATTGGAAGATACTTTATTACATGATTTTATATCCAACAACTTAGCATGTACTTTGTCAAAGGTTTGCTTTGGCAAACTGCATTGAATCATTTGGAAGCAGTGACCATAATAGTTTCAAAACATTAGTTTTCAGAATAAAGCTTTCCACCTTTCTGGGTATCACTTGTAATACTTTGTTTGGCTTCATTTAAAGTGGTTTAATGGTTCCAGAGCAGCAATGGATTCTTACCACCCTTTTAGTTCCATCCTCAATGTTATTTGCTATTGACCAACCTTTTTGTTCTCATTTTTTAATCAAAAATGATTAAAGCTCCTAACTGGAGCTTTGGCAAAAACTTTAAAGTATCTGTGGCTCACTGTCATTCTCAGAAAAAGCTTACTAGAAGTATATCTTCAATAATAGCTATTTTTTGTGTTCACATTCTATTTCCTAATATCTTCAATGTGTGCTCTGTTGGTTTGTTACTCGGAAAGTCACCCTTCACCATTTCTTCACACAAACACATGTGGACTGCCAGAATTCCCTAAGTTTAATAACAAATTAGTAATTAGAAAGCACATCTTTTAGCTTGACAGCCTCTGCCTACTTGATGAGATGTGCTGTGACTACAGGCCACTGATGTGTGAGAGCAACTTCCAGACTGTCCCCTTGACCACGTTTGCTGCTGGTCCTTTTCCACTGTTGGGAGGGATGACAGCAGAAGTGGTGGCAAGAGCTCTGCAGCCACACAGGCACCAGCTCACTCGCTGTGTGTCTGGCATGCTGTTCCTGGCAAGGCTGCCTGCCCATCCCAACACCTTTTCCCTTTGGTAGTGATTGACACAAGACAGAAGGATCCTTCCTAGAAAGATCCTGGCATCACCTGTGAGGGAAAACAGATGGGATTTTTACACAGACTGAATTCAAGAATAATGTGGATGCTTTTTCTGTCAGCACTTCAAACCACTAAAGCAAGTACAGACACAACCCATGTTTCCTGGCTGGCCACAAGTCCAAAGATGTAAGGTAATTAGGTCCTGAATTCCCCTTTACTGAGATACGGCTTTGTGGGTTTCACTGTCGCCTGTGTCTAAATGTTGTCAAACCCAGAGTTTGGACACTGAATCTTAAGAGTGTGGTGGTAGAAAGCATTCATGGAGAGCATCCCTGTTCTCCTCCTTGTTTTGCAGTGGTAGAATAAGATCGGAGCAGTAAGAAGCTGGAACTTCCCAAACCTTGCAAATAATTGCCAAGCACCGTTCCAGTTAACTGAGACAATACTGAACAAAATGATGCAGCTTCGCACTGTAATCTATCCTATCTGCTGTGTACTGAGACTCTTCTTGATGCTGTCTTGCTTTAATGGCTGCATTGATTTTATTTTTTTTTAAATGAGATTTGTATCAGAATGATCTAAACATAAGCTAAAATTACCTCAAAACAATATTCACGATTAGTATAGCTGAAGTGAGCCATCTTTTCAATATCTTTATTCAAAGAAAACGTGTACCAAAATGTATGGCAGCCAGATCTGACTGGAATTGCTTCAACACATTTTGTAAATGTATCATTACTAATACTAATAATGATATGTTGAACTATGCATCATATAAATATACAACAAGAAACATATTCTTCACCTGAAAATATCTGAAAATGAGCTTCATATAACACTATGAGCTAGCTTCCAACAACTAAAAAGTAGACACTGTTTCAGAGGGGGTCATTAGCTTCCAAGGAGCTGTTTAAAGATGTCAACATTAGTTGAGGATAAAATATGAAAAAATGCTCCATTACATAATAAGAAGCTGTTTCTTCAATATCAGGTGTAAAAAATGTCTTGAGTAGCTTGAAATAACTGGAACATTCATGGTTCAAGCCCAGCTGTATTTATAAATAAAAAACTGGTTTCTCAAAAGATGAGGAATTAGGATTAACTTTCTACTGGGAAATCTTTTCCAGGATAATTGAATTCTGTAGTGACAAAGAGAAAGTACATGCAAATAATTAATTAGCAATAATTCAGCATGGAGAATTATTACTTACTCTACATAATAAGGCAAAAGGTAGTCTAGCTGGAAATACTTATTCTTAGTTATGAATATTTCTGTACATATTATTCTTTCATCCAGTACCTACTATCTTCATTCTTATTGAAATATTATTAATTCCAGAGTTATATGCAAAAATTCTCATCCTACAAACATTTATGTATATGCTTTTTATTATACAATCTAGTGCTAAGTGAAGAAAAGTTCTAGCTTCTAGGGACTTCAGATCTCAAACTCTTCTTTTAAAAATCAGCTTAAAATAAAAACATTTTTTCCTTCTTAACAGACTGAACATTTTCATGTTAGCAGAATAAATAATAAATTAATGTGACAGGAGGTAGGATAAGTATGAAGACTGAAATGCTGCATTTACAGCTCTAACGTGTTTTGAGAAAAATCTGATCAAAGGCATTTTATGAACAGAAATTTTCTATTTCCCTTTTGGGGTAAATTGTCTTTACTGTGAAAAGAGGAGTACTACTGGGAGCAGAGAATCTTTTTTTGAAATCTGTTTTCCTAGAAGGACTGCTTTACTTTTTCAGTTTCATAGCCGTTAGTCTTTTTCTAGCACTAATCATGCAAGTGATGTCATAAAAAGTAACTTTTTATATAAGTTTTAATCACATATATTTCAAACCTCAAGTAGGCTGTTCAGACAAAACACTGCTTAGAAGACCCTATTATACCATGCAGTAGTGTGTGATGAGGAGATGCTACATTTATTTTAGGAGAGAAAGAAATCTGTATTTCATTTGTTACACTGCTAACTTCACTTTAGGTAATTGCATTCAGCTTTATTATTGCCCAGAGCAATAACTGATTGTTAGTTATTGAAGTCTGAAATGATTTTTCTCATTTCCCAGGGGAATCTGGAGATTTACATGGTGCACAGCAGTAACTAATAGATATAATCTGGTCATAATGTAGCCCTATAATGTGTTATTTACTTGTTGAGAACATGGATGTTGAACATTTTAACATTTCCTCAAGAAGTGTTGCAGATTTTACTCATGATATGTGAGCTTTAAGTGTGTGCTACTCTTATTTTCACAATGGTTGCGATGCCAGCAGCCATTAGAAGGTATATAAAACACTGGGAGCCCACACCTGTACTTAACCAGCTGTGCAGGAGCTTGAACACGTTTTACCCCCAATTTCTAAAATGTATAGACATGAGTTAAAAATAACCCATGGTGAGTAAATTTCATCAACAAAAGGTACTCATGAGTTTACCTTGGAATACTGTGGAAAGGTGATTACATTAGGACAGAGAAAGGTTTTTATGGAGCAGAGCTTGCTTTTCTTGCTCCCCTTGGAATTATTTGTATCTATTTCGGTAGCAGTGTATATGTAACCTGGAGTATTTCAAGTAGCTGTGTGCATTGTTTTATGAATGTCTCTGTAGCCAAAGGACATTGAGGGTGGGCAGTCACAAGCAAAATGTCCCTGGATGTATTCTGGAAGTGTCAAGTGTTTTAAAGATGGGATTAGGGTGCCTGAATTTAGGCATCTAATGCTATTTTGCGTGCTGTGGTGTGTTAAGATCCCCCCCACAAGGACCAGCAAATATAAGGCACAGAGACTGCAGGATATTTTGCCTTGGGAAGCAGCCAAGTGAAGTACCTTAGAGCACATCAGGTGTTTTGTGACACACCTTTGTAGTCAACAAACTAGCCTTCTGGAAATCTCCTGCATTTTATTCAGTGCTTAGAACAAGGGACCCCAATCCAACTCCGACTTTCTTTAAGGCAGTAAAATAAACCTTAAATAGCAGTTGCTTCCAACTGATCAGTTCTGTGGCACATACATCTGCCCTTGAAGCCACATTCAGAAATGGAGTCTTAGAAAAAGAAGAAACTGTTCTGTAAACTTGGGTTCATTCTGGCTGTCTTAGTTAAAATGCTCTGTTTTGAGGTTACAGTAAAATGAACTGTTAATGTTAGATAAACAAACCAGTAATATGGAGTAAAGCAATCTTAACCTAATAATATATAATAACAATGCAAGTATGTTATACATTATACTCAAGTAGATAAAATACCAACTGCTGATTGTAGAATAGTGGTAAACATGTTTTATTAAAGTAGGTTTTCCTTTCCATCAAATATGAATGTTTTGTGAAGGTTTCAAAGTATTCCTCATGGAAACATTAAGGAATCTGTTCTTCTCTCAGTCCTCGGGGGATTTGTGACTGTTATTCACATTAAGTCTAATGAGAATTACTGGCATAAATACCTGGTGCATCAAGAGGCATCCAGGCTCTTAATCCTTATCATCGTCATCATCCTTTCTTCACAGGCTCCACCTCTTCCCAAGCTGCTGCTGCTTCCATTCCTTGTGCTCATTTCCTCATACAAAAACATTCCTGCTAATGTGGGAGCGAGCACTTTCTTTAGTGAGGAAGATTGCTCAAGGAAAATGCCCCTTCTTGACTATTTGTGGTGTGTGCTTTCTTTTTGTGCTAGAGACAGACTCTATTCCATACAGCCAAGATCTGGATGCCATTTTAAAGTTTTATTGGGATCTGTATTGGATAGGGAGGGAATCAGAGCTATTTCTGCTCTCTGGATTCAACTCCAGACTGTTTATTGTCAGGGTGGAAGATGAAAGGCAAGAGAAAAGGAAGAAAGCAGTAAAACAAGGACTGCAGGAGAAAAGGAGGGGGAGTGAGAAAGGACAGGATGGGTCTGTGCTCTGATAAAAACAAAATATACAATTAAGAGTTCAAAGCCATTCCTTCCCAAACAGCAGTGAGAAAGAGCGAAATAAATTAAATACAAGCAATACCATCCTCCCTCGAAACACCGACACTTACTATACTCCCTTCCTCTCAAAACACAGAGCAAACAGCCAGATCTGTGTCCTGGAATTAAGGGTCACTTTAAAGCCTACAATAGCTGTTCAACATGAGATGTTCAACGGACAGTACCCAGAACCCGCTCTGTCTCAAAGCACAATCCAGAGGGAAGGTGCTTCATTTGTTCGAGTCTTCCAATGCTAGCCTAGTTTCACTGCTTCATCTGCATCTGCACAAACTATAAATAAAATCACTTGAAGCAAAACGACCGGCTTCCAGTGGGTAATCTTACATATTATGCTGTGATGGATCACTGCCGATAACATGTACTAAAAATGTCACATTTCACACTAAAGCCATATATCAGGTAACTCCTGCACTGGACCATCAGCCAAGGCCACATACATAATCACTAACAGATTATGGCTTGAATTTTTTTTTAAGGATTTTAGTCAAAATTAAAATGACTTAATCGCTTCAAATCTTGTAGTGCCATTCATTTTCCCATATCTTTATTCTGGTGTGTTTCACTGTTGTGCTGTGCTCTCTGCTAGTTCTTTTTCCTCTCCCCTGTCACCTCCATGAAGTTCTTCCCTCCATTCTGTCCCTGCACTTGTGTATTATAGAAAGGTCTTGTATTAAAGAACCTTTCAAACTTCTAATGCTGGGTGTTACAGCATTACTTCTGTCCTCGCTAATCCCAACTCTCACACATTGTCCCTTTGAAATTATATCTGGTGTTTTTTAATAGGATTTTTTTCTCATACATAAAAAATCTATACAGAACTAGAAGACAAGCTTTTGAGAACTTGTCATACAATAGCTTACCTCGTGAATTTACTTTCTCTAATTGTTGTCCTTGTACAGTTTCTCCTGTCGCTGCACATATGTGCATCTGGCTAGTTCAGAACAGCAGCTCTCAGTCTCTAATCAAAGTCCTGTACTGATTACAAATGCACCATTACGTGTTTGTCATGGCCCTCTGCACACCAATATTGGGTTCTCTTCTGATGAGACCCTTCCGCAAGATTTATCAGCTGTGTTCCAGAAGAATTAGGTGAATATGGAACAGACAAGGAAAAGCTTTGGATGCTCATGTAAATAAGATACATTTTGTATGGCAGTGAAATAGAAGACTTGGAGTTTGGTGGGATACATGCCCAGGGAATGGGAAGGCATGGTAGGAAAACATTTAAGCTAGGTGATAAAGCTAGTCAAATAGCAAAAGGAATGTGGTAATACTTTTATGAAAGAGTAATACAATGATAACACTCACCATGGATGACTTTTATTTTATTATTAAGAAGATTTCTAACCATTTGAGAGCAGAAGGACTGGAGTACCTTTCAATGGAAGCATTTATAGCAAAAAATCGGACCCTTTTTAAGATGAGCATTAAGGAAAGGGCCTGGTGTCGTACTTGGATAGCCTAGGTGCTTGGATAGTGATCCAGGGATTTCTACTGTTCCTTGCTTATTTACACTGACGTTGGAAACATACCTGTGAATTGCTACATCCCTTTCTTGGGTGCTGTATAAACAATTACTTCTGCTGTGTGGCTTTACGTTGCTGCTTTCCAGTTTATTCAAAGTGCTGCTAACATTTCCTCCTCGGAACACATCTACCTGATAAAATCAAAGTAACATTTTTGTATTTCAAGTGTATTTGAAAAATTGACTTAATTTAGTGGTCTTTGTTAACTTCATTACTAAGCAAAGAAGGAATCAAAATGCTTGATTCTTGCTAATATCTTAAAGAATTGACACTCTAACTTGGTAAAACCAATTTTATTGAAGTCCCAACAAACTGTTAGACAAATATGTCAATACTGTACACGCCATCTTTGGCTTGCAATCATGTACCTGTTTTGGACAGATTAACTCAGCAAATAAGGCAAGTACACATTAATCGTATTGATTGTCAAGTGCATAACTTAGCAAGTATATATACAACAAATAGATTACATTATCAATAAAGAAACCAGGACCTATTAAAATCAGCTTCTAAAATTTAACTGTTTCAGTGCTTACTACTGTTTGATACTCTCAGACTGTGTGTTAAGAGCAATTATTGGCTCCTGCATTTCCAGAAGACACTTCATTAGGAAAACTGTTTTCTTTCAGAGGCAATGGAAGTTTCCACCATTCCGCTTTTCCATTAAAAGCTGACAAACAGGTCATCACCTGCTAAACCTGCTTGTGCAACTAGAATGGGAAAAAGTCCTCCTGAATTGAGTTTACAGTTCTTTATGATACTAGTAATTTTTGCTGCTGTCCTAATTTCTCAGAAATTGTTTTAATATCTTCTCACATCCTTTTCCCACACCTTTCTTCAGGGTTTGCACTGAAATATCCCTGTGTGTTTTCCTGACATATTCCATAAGGACACCTGAAGTCAAGACCTTTATAAGAGCAGTCATAAAAATTTCCCTAGACCTTGCAACACAAATTCTAACACCCCATCTGATACAAAGCCTTTGGTATGGTCTTCCGTTAAACAACTCAGGACAAGAAGATATTTTGATGGTGATGGTAGAGAAGCAATATTCTGGTAATATCTTACAGATTGGTAACCTTTATTAGTAATTAGTGGTGTATTTGGCAAGGTTAGAGCCACCACAGTGGGATACAAGTGCTTTCAGGGGGGAAACATCACTGTCCCTGGGTACATGTGGTAGACATTCTGAACCATTTGTACACAGGCTGTTACATAGTCTTCCTCCCATGTTTTGCTTCTTAGGCTGCACTATTTGTTTATAGCATGAGATGGCAGTTCTTACAATTTTTAATTGACCACTTTACAAAGAAAAATGAACTACATAAAAATGATGTTTTTCCAAGCTTTCAGGAATTATTAAATGACCTTGTCAACTCCTGGTGGATAACAAAACCCAATGTTTTGCAGTTAAAGTGAGAGTTTTTCCCTGTTGAAAATTGCCTGTTGTTTTTATTATTGTAAGAACTGGTCCACTGAACTTAGTACAGCCTCTGAGGTCTCAGTGAGAATCCTATGATTAATGAGGTAGCCATTAATGTCAGTAGATTGAACAACTGAAATCTGATTATATTAAAGTGCTTCCCAAACATTAGGGTCACATTAACAGTTTATTGAAACAAGCTGATAAAATTTAAAATGGTCATCTAATTCCCTAGGGTTCCTAATTGTTGCATGATAAATCACTCTGCAGAGAAATCTATTACAATGTTCCAAATGTGAAAATGTAATTTACTGTACCATTAGTGGGGTGTTTGAAGCACATCAGTTCTTTCATGGGGGAGTTTTGCCAGAATAAGACAAAACTCTGTAAATGGAGAGTTTTTTTCTTTTAGATTGAGATAATGCACGTGCCTTGAGCTGCCTAAATTATGTAAGAAAAATGAGATATCTTATGGAAACAAATCATCTGACAGTGACTTGCAAGTCTATTGCAAAAAGTACAGCATGAATGAGCATTCATCTATGTTTATGGTATTTTTCTACTTACAAGCATATTTTTGCGGAGATTAAAAAGTTTTCATGGCTCAGTTATGGTGGCTTGTTACACAGAAAGAATCAGCTGAAAATTCACACATTTTTTGTTTCAGAACCTCAGATGCTGAAACAAATTTTTGTTCAGAGGGCCTGGGTTATTCAAACCAATGTCTGCAGGATGTGGGTATATCTTGATAGTGTTTTCTCCTTTCAGTATCAAAAATTCCCACACACTCACCTGTATTTACATCTTTCCTTCCCCGGTTTATTTATCGTGTAATTTTATTACTCTCGTTCTGTGCTTAGGTAGAATTTGAGCTTCTGAGATTAATACATGTATTTCACTGTGTGCATGTAAATAAGTAGCTGAATGTTGAGCATCTCAGCATGCCCTAATTCAGTCTCTAGTTTGGTGGTGACCCCAGTCAAGCAGTCACAATGACCTTAACTTCCAGTGAGAAAGGAAAGTGGTTTAGTACTCACCAGAACTATTTTTAAAGGAGGAAAAGTATCTCAGCTTCATCCCTTTCATGAAAAGAGGACAAAAATATTGTAAAGATGAGTGATAGAATGGGAGAAAGTCATAGAGTCATAGAATGGTTTGGGCTGGAAGGACCCTTAGAGATCATCCAGTTCCCACTCCTCTGCCATGGGCAGAGACCCCTTCCACTAGGTCAAGTTGTTCAGAGCCCCATCCAATCTGGCCTTAAACACTTCTAAGGATGGGGCATCCACAAATTCTCTGGGCAACCTGTTCCAGTGCCTCACTGCCTTCACGGTAAGGAAGGTTTTCCTGATATCTAATCTAAACCCTACTCTGTTCTTCTTTCCTTGGAAGCCCATTCCCCTTTGTCCTGCCATGCTCTTGTAAAATGTCCCTGTCCATCTTTCTTGTAGGCTCCCTTCAGGTACTGAAAGGCTGCAATAAGGTCACCCTGAAGCCTTGTGTCTTCTAAGCTGAACAATCCCAGTTCTCTCAGCCTTTCCTCGTAGGAGAGGTGCTCCATCCCTCTACTCATCTTGGTGGCCTCCCCTGGACTTGCTCCAACAGCTCCATGTCCTTCATGTGCTGGGAACCCCAGAGCTGGATACAGCACTGCAGGTGGGGTCTCACCAGAGCAGAGCAGAGCAGAGCACAGCAGAGGGGCAGAATCCCCTCCCTCACCCTGCTGGCCGCACTGCTTTGGATGCGGCCCAGGACATGTTTGGCTTTCTGGGGTACAAGTGCACTTTGCTGGGTCATGTCCAGCCTCTCACTCACCAGCACCCCCAAGTCCTTCTCCCCAGGGCTGCTCTGGGTCTGTTCATCCCTAGCCTGAGTTGATACCGGGGGTTGCCCCAGCCTGGGTGCAGCACCAACCCTTGGTTAAAAATGATGGCATTTGTACTTAACATCCTCCCAATAGGCACCTGGCTTTTTTAAAGTCTGTCATTCTACCTGTGACAAAATTTGATTCACATTGCATATGAAGAGGAAATTTGTACGTATTCCACATTCAAAAAACTGATTGCAGGATGTGAAGTTATTAGTATTGCTCGCAGCTTGGTAGCATCTGGGAGTCTCAGCTGCACAGCAGAGTTCTGTGTACGAGGAGAGGCACAAGCACAGGACAAAAAAAAACATGTTTCAGTAAGTTTCAGAGGATGAAAAAATATATGGCAGATGGATGTAAGGAAGTGAAATGGAACATTAAAACAAGCTGCAGTCTTAGCATTGTTTGCTGTAGGTTTCACACACACACACAAAAAAGGAGAATTCTAGGCTGGCTGTGCAGAGAATAATAAGGTGCAGCTTTGTGAAAATTTGCTGTTCCCAGAGAAAGCACATCTGGAAGAGAAATTAATGCCACTGCTTCTCTTTTATGCAGTGCCTCAGTGGTCAGAATAGCCTCATGGGAAATTCAAGTGCAATTTTCCAGCCTTAGTGGTGTGGAAGTCAGATTGAAGAGGATGCAGAAAAAACTTTGAACAGGAAAAACTCAAGATTTTTGAAATGGAAGAGACAAGAAAGAAATACAGTGACAGTTGAAGAGCAGTCTTTTTTAAAATGGGAAAAACATTTGGGTTTTTAGTCAGATGAAAGAGGAAGATGAGATTAACCAAAAGCAGAGAGTAAGAGTGACTCTCAGGTCACTATCTTAGGGAGGCTTAGGAAAGATCAAGCAATGGAATTAAAACAAAATACATAGTTAAGTTTTGGAACTCATTGCTACAAGACTGGGAAGATTAAAAAGTGGTGCATTTTTGTTTGGGTTTTTTGTTTGGTTTTTTTTCAAAAGACATTAGACTTTTATGTAAAATTGGTTCATTCATACCTATTAAACATGAGTTTGACCCAAAGGAACCTTCAGCTTAAGTCAATAAACAATGGTTTAATAAACATTATTTTTCTTCTTGTCACCTACTTATTACTTTGATTCCAGATAGAAGTCCTGTGCAAAAAGTGTCATTAAAGATGATGAACATACCAGTCTTTCTAGGATGCTAACAAAAATACCAGGCTTTCAAGGGCCCTTTTGAAACCACTGGAATGGATCTGCCTGATCTTTCTGAGAAACTGATGCCTGCCCAGACTTTGAGTTGGGTCTGACAGGACAAAACACATTTCCTTTTCAACCTCTCAGATCTTTCTGTGGCTTGATGAAGCTCAGGCATCCAGCTGCCTTTCCCCAGTCACTAAGGTCAGGACTGAAACTGTATGAGATTCAGATCATTGTATTAGGTCTGCTTTCTCTTCTCTGGGCTGTGCTAGGTTGCTGCGGGAGTTAAGTACTCCACACAAATGCTGGTTCTTATCTTCACCTCTGGGACACTTTACTCTGAGCCCAAACAGATGAGAAAAGCCTGCAGACGTTGTTTCAGGTTGTTTATTTCTTCTTATCTCCAGCCAGCTCTCAGCTCCGGCCGCACATCTGATGCCAGCCGAGTCCGAGCGGGAACTGCCCAGTCCTGGGCCGTCCCGTCCTTTTTGTACCCTTTTCATGATCCAATCATTCTTCACAACGTATTTATTATTTACTATTCTATGCCAATTAATTTGCACCTATTCTAGACATGTAATTTCTACCTCTTTTTCATTCTACTAATCATTTTATGCCAACACTACGAGAGAAGATGGAGGAGAAGGAGAAGAAGAAGAACAGGGCAACGCCCAAAATCCTCCATCTTAGACCCTTCATCCTCATATTAGAAATCCTAAAATCTACTTTTTACCTTGTAAAATACTAAACTACTACTTACTTTTAAATTCTCTTGTTTTGCAATACTTCGCACTGCGTCGGCAATCTTTTCCTAAACTAAAATCAAATCAAAGACGGTGTCATTCTGGGCTTTTTGACAGGGTCCAGGACCCCCATGCCAGGGCTCCTGACCTCCCAGGGCAGCCAGAGGCGTGCCTTGGGTTCCAACAGGTTGCCATGCTGGTTACCTAGAAAGGTCTGCCTCTTAGGCCAAAGGGATACTGCTGGGATTTGCATTGTACTCACTGCATTACTGGGCATCCTGAAGAATTGGAAATAAATAAATAAATAAGAAAATAGATTAATAACAAACTAATAAATTAGCAGACTGTTTCCATGACAGTGACTGATTTCCTAGACTATATGATATCACAGCTATTAGTTTGGGAGGCACAAGGCTGTACATCACTCACATGCTTTCTCTCTCCCCTTTTTTATTCTTTAGGAGTTGGCTGACTTTGAATTGAAGACTGCAGAGTCACAGTGGCTGTGGATGTGCCCCCGCAGAGTTTTTTAATACACCATTTTATTGGGGAAAGGTTCTTCAGATGTAACTTGTCTGTCAATTTTTCTCTAATGATTATTATTATTACTGCAATCTATGAATGATATCTATGAATTTCTGTGGATTTATGATAACTATGGATTTCTAGGTTTTGGCATGAGAAATGAGAATGTTGCCTAACCTGCAATTCAGCTCCTCTGAAGCTGCTGAAGGGTTGCATGCTGGTTTGGAAGAACTGCTTGCACACATCACATTACAAATTGGTCCTTTGAATGGTTGGCAGTAGAGGTTTTTTGTGATACCCTTTGTGTGAAATTGCCTTCCTGGTTTTGGTAAACTTGACTGAAGTCAATAGAACTACTGCAGAGATGAATTTGGACCTTTGTATTTTGTTTATTCTGAAAAAGAAAAAAAGAAAATAAATTGCCTTTATGGAATAAGAAAACATACATAGTATTTACCCGAAAGCTCTCAAAAGCTTTTCCATAAATACATGTTGTATTTTCATTCGTGTAAATGTGTATTTTGTATTTTTACAAAAAACCTGCTTATTAGTAGCACAGTTAAATAAGTGTTTTGGATGTACAGTAGGAATTTCTTAGCTCAAACGTGATTTACCTTATCAGCTATAATGGCTACCAGGATAAACGCATATTTTGCTGTAAGTAAAAATGCGTATTATTAATATTTTTATAACAGTTTACATTTATATAGCGCCTTTCATCCCAAATACCATAGTGTATTATGTATATGAATAATCCCATTGAACGAGTGTGAATAGTCCATTGAAACCAATGGGACTATTCACACAAGCAAGGCTATTCACATGAATTAGAGCTATAGAGTCTGGCCTTCATTATAGAATGTATTTTTTTCTCCACAAAATTGTCACTCGCCATACATATTAGTTTTAAATAAATTAATTGCAGAGGAGATGAAATTGCAAATGCTACTTCTTTCAATATATTTTCAGAAATTTACATGTATGAATAAGGGTTGGAGGCCAAATAATTTAATCTCTCTCTCATATATTAACATAACAGTTTAGTGCTGATTTAAAAGGTAGATGTCTCTTGCCCATCCCAAAACAACCTTCTACAAATAAGGAGCTTAATCCCAGAAATTTTTACTTCAGGAAGTAGGTTTTAATCATGTTAAGAATCTTATTTCATTCAGTGGGATTGCTCATGAGTTAAGATTCTAGGATCAATATCAAGGCCAGATAAACAAGGGGCTAATATAATTGATTGCTCTTTGGTCCTTATTAAGAAAACATTTTACACTTAAACAGCAATTTGAGGAATCAAATTTGGGTGACAAATACTTTCAGTTCTACTTTTCATTTCTCTGTGTTAGAGATGCTCAGGAAGCAAACTTTTTGTAAGGTTTGGGATATGTTATTTTGTAGTTAATCAGCTCTAATTAAACAGCATTCCAGCAGTACAATTCCATGAGAGAATAATAAAATTTGGTGCTGTTTCCAGTGAAAGGATTCTTGCTCTGCTCTGCTCTGCTCTACATTGTTTGTTCCTGCCTTCTCAGCTCACCCCACCCCATGTATACCCACACAGTTGTGGAGCCATACATTGATCATGTCAAGGACCAATCTGGCTGGAAACTAACCAACTATTTTTTTTGGGCCAGTTTAGCTTTTATCCCCACTATTTGTCCAGATGAAGTCCGTGACTGTATAAATAGCTGCTCCAGCACCAGGGAGAGGGTGGTGCTCATCTGAAAGTGCAAAATGGGGGTAGCACTTCCTTCAAAATTGCCCATGAAACTACAGTGTTAGTGTGCCAGAGCTGAGATCATCAGGGACCTGAGCACAGGAAAGGCTTTAACGCTCAGTGATGGTTGGTTTTCCCTCATACACAAGCAGAATGAGGTGTCTTGGAAAGATATCCTAGGGCACAGTGGTAGCAGTGGTGGTATTCAGGAGAAAATGTCAACTTAAACATTGTATGGGCTCTCGAGAGGCTCTTGTCCACCTCTCCATACCCAGAACAGTCAGGATTAAAATTTGAAAAACTGTTAAGTGTGGAGATCAAAAAAAAAAAAAATACAGCATGGTTCTTGAACCTTGGCAAGGTTCTGGTAGCAGAGGGGCTGCAGGGGTGACTTCTGTGAGAAGCTGCCAGAAGCTTCTCCCATGTTCAACAGAGCCAGTGGAAGATGGACCTGGCACTGGCCAGTGCTGAGCCTATCAGTAACAGTGGTAGCACCTCTGGGATGATGTATTTAGAAGGGGTGAAAGTAGATGCACAGTTGCATCCAGAGAGAGAGACAGAGTGAGAACATGTGAGCAACATCTCTGCGGACACCAGCATCAGTGGAGAAGGAGGGAGAGAAGGTGCTCCAGGTGCCAGAGCAGAGATTCCCCTGCAGGCCATGGTGCAGACCATGGGGAAGCAGCTGTGCCCCTGCAGCCCATGGAGGCCCACAGGGATGCAGAGATCCACTTGCAGCCCCCAGAGTAGGTGGATTCCTGAAAGAGACTGTGACTGCATGGAAAGCCCACGCTGGAGCAGGCCCCTGGCAGGACCTGTGGCCCCATGGAGAGAGGAGCCCATGTGGAGCAGGTTTGCTGGCAGGACTGGTGACCCTGCAGGGGACCAATACTGGAGCAGCCTGTTCCAGAAGGACTGTACTCCCTGGAAGGCACCCACTCTGAAGCAGTTTGTGAAGAACTGTAGCCCATGGGACAAATTCACATTACAGAACTTTGTAGAGGACTGTCTCCCATGAGAGGAATTCCATGCTGGAGCAGAAGCAGAGTGTGAGGAGTTGTTTCTCTGATGAGGAAGGACTGTGAGAGACAAGCTGTGATGAACTGACTGTAACCTCCCTTCCCTGTGCCCTTGCACTGCCAAGGGGAAGGAGGGAGAGAAAACTGGGGGTGAAGTTATGCCCAGAAAGTAGGTGGGTGTGGGGAGAAGGTTCTTAAGATACAGTTTTATTTCTCATTCTCCTACTCTGATTTGATTTGTAATAAGTTCAGTTAACTTCCCTAAGTCTGCTTTGCCCATGAGAGTAATTGGTGAGTGATCTTTCTCTGGCCTTATCTCAATCCATCAGCCTTTCATTATATTTTCTCTCCCCTGTCCTGCTGAGAGGCAGAGTGATGGAGCAGCTTTGATGTTCACCTGTCACTGAGCCTGGGTCAACCCATGACAACAGCACAATGACTGAGTCATTGGGGATACAAAATCCTTCAGATCCCCATACTGCCTGATCTGGAACAATTGACCCCATTGCTATGGAATCTTACATGCGGTGCCAGCACATGGACTTAAGAAGACAGGCACTTCATTTTCTTATTTGCCTTTACAGTGCAGTGCAACTCCTCCAAAAGGGACACTAGAGGAGTCCTACTCCAGAGGGGAGCACACCCTGGCAAGTGTGTGACTCCCTTGCAGATGTGTGAGATGATTGTGCTTACATTCTTGCTTTACAGCAGGCACAATGATGAGGAGAAAAAAAGAGGAGAGCCCCATTCACCCACCAGTTTGGCAAAACCAAGCATATAGAATCATGGAATTATAGAATGGCTTGGGTTGGAAGGGACCTTAAAGGTTATCTTGTTCCAGCCCTCTCCACCATGTGCAGTGACGCCTTCCACTAGACCAGGTTGCTCAAAGCCTCGAACACTTCCACAGATGGAGCATCCATATCTCTGGGTAACCTCTCCCAGTGCCTCACCATCCTCACAGTAAAGAATTGCTTTCTAATATGTAATCTAAACCTACCCCCTTTCAGTTTAAAGCCATTCCCCCTTGTCCCACCACTACATGCCCTTGTCAAAACTCCTCTCCAGCCTCCTTGTAGGCTCCCCTTTAGGTACTGGAAGGTACTATAAGGTCTCTCTGGAGCCTTCTGTTCTCCACGCTGAACAACCCCAGCTGTCTCAGCCTGTCCTCACAGGAGAGGTGCTCCAGCCCTCTGAGCATCTTTGTGATCCTCCTCTGGACTTGCTCCAGCATGTCCAAGTCCTTCTCATGTTGTGAGCCCCAGTGCTCAGTGCAGTACATATTACTCAGCTAGACCCTAACATCTTGAGTTCAGTGAGGAGGCAGGCCTGGGAATAAGCCCTAGATTAGGGTTTGCATGAGAGATCAGTGTGGGCTTGCTGATCTCCAGATTACCCAAGTGTTGGGCACACAGCTGGTCAGTAACATTAAATTGCATTCTCACACTGGCAGGTGTATTGGTGATACCTTGGTGTCGAAGGAAGTGGGGATTTAGTTGCATTTGAGGACCTACTTCTGCTATTGAAGTTAAGCACTTCAAGTGGCTGAGCAATGCTTGAGTCCCATTGCAGATGAGTTCTAAATTGTTAGAGAAAGTGTAATTTATCTTTATATATATGTGTGTGTGTGTGTGAGTGTGTGCATGTGTATATATATGCATATATATATATTCCATTTAAAGCTTCCTTGCTCCCTGGTCTAGAAGTTGTATTACCCCACCTCGAGGAAAGGTCACAGCTGTAGGAGGTATATGAGAACAAAAATTCGCTTATAAGTTTTGTATCCATTATATGGGGTTGTTCCTTAGTTCTGAATGTCGCATGGCCAAAACAGTCTTATCCTCTCTCAAAATACAAAGATCCCCTCCAGGTCATTTAAGAATCTCTGAAGGTCTCATATGAAATGGTGGTAAAGGATTTTTTAGCAAAAATTTTAAGAAAGCATATTTAATACTTTGCATTTTTAAGTATTTATTGCAAATACTTCAGATTTGCTATACCTTTAATACTAATGTCATACTTAAAATAAATCACAATGTGTACTTCCTGTGATCTTTTCAGAATGCAATAAAACAGATTGTTTTTAATGGCTGTTCCAGCAATGAAAAATATCTGTGTTAGGTGGAAACAACAAATTGATGCTTTTTCAATTCCTTTTAATGGCATGAGGATCTTTGCAACATGCTGTGAAAAATATTCTCTTAATGATAGGCCTGTGGCACAACTTAAGGAGTCATCAAGAAATAAATGCTCTGCTGTCTGGCTGGCAGCTTGGTGTCCCTTAATTGAAGTATTATAAGATTCTGTGCAGAGTAAAGCCTCCAGGGTTTTGTAGCTAAATGGCATGGACACCTCTGATGAGACATGCAGATGAAGATGTGTCAATACAATCTTCACCAATTTGCTGTAATAGCACAGACTGATTAATTTTATAACCACGGGTGCTTCTATTAGCTAACCTAAGGAATGATTTAGACTTTATTAAGCGACTTATTTCTATCTTTTTCGAGAGACTTCTGCAGCATAGTTTATCTCCAACTGCTAGACAGCAACACTTTTTCTAATAAGGATTCTAAATTTATTATTTAAGGATGGATCATGAGCATAACTCAGTTATGTGCAGCTTAGTGGGGGCAAATCTTTGTGACTTGGCAAATCAACTGTACTTAGGTTGGTATTTCTGAAAAAATAAAGTGGCTTGATATCCTATGCAACTGAAATGGCAGCTCCTGTATACATTTTTAATGTACGAAAAAGGAAATTGAAGCAACTAAATCTAAAATACGTGGCTCTATATTTTTATCTTTTTTTGCTGGACTATAAAATGATTTTAATATTTTATTATAATTGCTTATGGACATCTAGTATGATTCGGTTACCCATAATCAACCAACACTTAATATTTTAGGGCTTTCTTCAATAAAATATGAATTACCACATGGACAATGCATTTCATGATTGCTTTGCACAGTGCTGGCTGTGCAATCATGCTGCACTTTGTCTCAGGAATAAGGAACCCAAAATGACTCCTGTACGTTCTGGACACAGCAGACAGAAAAATGTCATCTCCATTTTTTGGATAGCCAAACCCCCGAACTGGTGGCTGTCATCAGTTTCCTTACCCATTCAGCAGGAAAACGTATGGCCATGTTTTTTCCATCGCAGATGCCATCATGCCTCCCGCTGAGGAATCTCTACATCCTGCATGGTACCCTACTGCTGCCTCCTGACACAGCACTATGTTCTTATTGCTGAAGGAGAATGTTTGTCCAGTGAGTGGAGACAAGACTCTTTCTTTAGTCTTACCTACCAAGAATCCTGGAGCATACTGACCTTGTCTTTTTTCTGTTGGCTCTGTGCTGTTTTCCAACTAGTCGGCCTCATACAAAGTATTAAAGAATTTGCTGTACACAGAAGTCGAGTTCACACATCTCAAATTACAGCCACCAGCATAGATATAGAGTAACCCACTCCCAGACCATGGTCCAAAGTTTCACTCATACACTAACGGCACAGAAAGCAGTTACTCTTTGCTCATTGTGGTCCCAGAATCTAGACACAATCTAGCACAATCCAATCTTGTGCTCCTTTATTTACAGTCGGATTCTGGGATGGACACTTACTGCATGAACTCATCTGTTACAAGGTAGGAGAGCTACACATACAATCTGAGGTTCATATTTTCCCCCTACCAGCAGAAGCATGAATATGGGAGGGTGTTTCTTTGGATCAGGGATTTTTCCTCCCTTCTCCTATCCCCTACTGGTTTTGTGTTTTGATTTTTTCTTTTTTTTTGGTGAATGTGTGATTCCTCATTTTTATATATTCATTTCTCAATTGTGGATGAATTCATAACCGTAACTCAACATTTATTTGTTTGAATTTTCTTCTTATTACTTGTTTCATAGTTTCTTTTCTTTGACTAACTGTTGAAATTTTGAAACAGTAAGAAAAAATTCTTCAGTAGCAAACAATAAATTTTACTTGTTTTCCTGCATACATGCAACTCAATTAATAGCAGGATTCTCCAGAATCACAGTATTTCAATAGTTCATTCTTACAGACATCTGAAAATTCAGTCTTCAAAATTACAGGAATCCCTACTTTTTGACTTACCTGAGATCTTCTGAAAGTCATATTTTATCTAACTTCGCCTCTTGTAGGTTCCAGTTATATTTTCCTCATGTATCTGGTGCAAGCTACATGCCAGCGGTTGTCTGATCTAACATGGCAGATCCAAGTGCCTGTCACTGCAGACATGTTCAAAGAAATCATTCTCCAAAGGCTTGTGGGAGCCAAAGGCAACTTTCTTGTGAAGAACAGAAAAAGCATCCCTTTGGAATTGAAGCAAGCATTGGTGATCACCTTTTATCATACTTGCTTTGCTTTTTCTCTCTTCCCTACATCTGTAGGCTTCATTTCTTTCCCCCTCCAAACTGGGTTCACTATCACCCCTGCAATTTTAGAGTTGTTGATCAGAAGTGGAGCAGCATGTGAAATAGGGATGCTTTATGTCAAGCAGGTACGTGCCAGCTCTATCTAGTCTGCTTCCCTCAGTACTCCAGGCTTGTTCCTCCTGCAAAGATGAATTAATAGAGCCACTGATTCAGGTTGCATTTGTGTTAAAATGCATAAGAACCTGCTCTGATGCTTACATTTCTCGCTGAATGCTGCTGTGGCAGCTCCATGATATCTTACCTACCAATTAGTTTTCCTTCGACATCTTCATGGGTAGTGAGATTGAAGCTGCTGAGAAGTATTGTGGCATTTACTGAAGATCCATTCCCTAGTGCTTGAATTGGTAGCAGACACCTGGCAAGTGACATGACTGACACATCTTTCAAAATTATATGTGTGTCTCTCTGTGTATTTGCCTTTACACATTAATTACCAGAAATAGGCTTTAAAAATAATGACGTATGGCTAGATCGCTTTACAGATTAAAACACTGGCCTTTACTTCACCTTGTAACTGAAGCAGTGCCTGTCTCTAGCACACTGTCCCCTGCATCCTCCTGGAGAGACAGAAAGGAGAGCTAAGCTCAGATGGGTTCATTGGCACCATATTACCGTATCCAGTGAAGTTCCCTAACCCTTGAATTGGTGCTGCACCTAACACTGATTGAATCACTAAACACTATTGATTTTGGCTTTCTAGAGAAGCCATTCATACAGCCTAGAGTGTATAAAAGAGCTTCTATTCTCCCTGAAAATGATTTAGTATAAATAACTAAAATAAATGTCAGTGGGAGATCTGTGAACTTATTAAGCACAGGTAGACCTCTTGATGTGCTGCACATAGACTGAATGTGCATATGTATAGATTTAAATAATGATACATGTATTTTCAGTCCAAGTTTGGCACAGGACCTGAATGGACCTCAGAGTGAGTGCAAATACCCCAGACAAATTACATAATATGCATCTGCACAGGGAAACACAGAGCCAAGGCACACCGTGTCTATTAATCCTACCCCAGAGGCCACTAAAGGCTGGAGAATGCATACTCGTAAATATGGACTGTGTCCCTGGTCACTGAGGTGGTCCCTGAAGACTCATTTGTACCCCCTTTGGCAGGGTGGTTTTGAGTCTTTGAGGGTGATCAGAGCTGGGGAGGAAATTCTGCCTTATGGCTAGAAAGCACTGTTTTATTTTTGTCCTGCGTGGACACGCTGCTTCCTTTGGCTGTTTAATTTGGTTGCAGGCTCCTCACAATCCATCCAGTGCACCTAGGAGGTTTGTTACCACTCTGTCCTGTCTCGCTGAAGCATGAGCCTGTTGGTGGATGATGGAAAGCTGGGACCCTGTGCCTTCCCCAGATTCCATCTCTGCCCACCATGGGGTATCTGAGCATCTCCTGGTCTTTAAATGAATGTCGTGTTTAGGCTTTTTGGAGTTGAAGCACAGAAAATACAATGCCATGTATTATATACATGTATATACATACAGGCATTTCAAGTTAACTCTGATTCATAGTCTGCTGCAGGCTCTAAAAATCTATCATCTCTGATAGACTCTGGATCAGGCAGATACTGATGCACTAACAAAGTATTAAATTCTACATATGTGTGCACACACACACAGTGTTCATAAAGTACATCTATGCATTGCTTTAAATTTTCATACTAATGTAGCATAATGCTAATTTATAGAGTGGATCCATTGCTCTGCTGGATTTTGAAAAATAAAAACACAATAAATCTTCCCTAAAAATGGACAAGATTTTTTATGTTACATGTTCTTGGAGCATGACAACCATTGAAAGAGCTATTTAGTATGTTACATGGTTTAATAAAAATAACTTGTCTGGCAACGTCTGAAAGCTTTTGCAGCTGCAGGGGTACTTCTTGGAAATAAATTTGTGTTTACACAGGTGCAGCCATATTTAACAAAATTTTTATATGCAATGCAAACAGCTGCTTGTCTGTTTTCTTTGGCAGAGCTCTTTCCAACTGAAACAATTTGTATCAAACATATCTCTCTGTGATACCTATATAAACAATAGACAAAATTCCTGTGAAAGGAAAAGGTTTTCAATAATGCACTTTTTAGATAAACTGGGAAGCAGAAGCACCTTGATTAGAAAAGCTTGTCCCTTCATGAAATATTTTGCATTTCAGAAGGGCTCAGGGGTCCACCAGGGAAGTATCAAGCGCTGCAGGAAAACTCAGAGTTTTATAGAGCTAAAGTCAAGCTGAAGGATTCTATGTTCAGTAAAAGACACTTGGCAAATTGGATATTTTCCTTAACAAGAGCACTGCCAGTAGTGATGTACATTATATTATTCAACTTTTGTACTATTTTATATAGAATGAAATATTTCCCAAAATATTTAGTCATAACTCAATTTTCATTTTTTACTATAATTTAAATATTTTGGGGTTTTTTTCCATTGTATGACATTCTTGTTCATTCAGAAAACTAATCTACAGGAGTCTTAGTAACCCTGCACTTTTCACTTCTTTGCAAATTGTCATGCTTTTGAAAGGTTGCCCTATTGCCAGCTTGCTTTCTTTTGGTCAAAATTCTGTCGATTAAAAGTCTGTGGATTTTAAATTGTGATCTGGAGTTTGGGTTTCAAAGACACCTTCCTCAGCCTTCTCTGTTCTGAACCAAAACAGTGAGGAGGAAAAAAAGATTTCTTCACTTAATTTATCTTGATGGTCACAATTTCTTCCACTAATTGTTCGTGTAAAAGTTTTTCCTGTTTAATTTGCGGCAAAAAATGTTAATATATTCTGCTATTGATTCAAATTATATTCAAATATTATTGAACACATACACAAAATATAGTACTAACATTAAATATCAGTTTAATTATTTCAGCACTGATGAGGAATAATTTTCTGTTCACAGATGAAGAGCAACTCTCCAACAACATTGTCTTCTCATGAATTTTTTTTTTGTACTTTTGTAACCATGCAGTGTAGCAGGTGAATCCATGCATGTGATATATGTGATCAGTCCTTTTACTTTATCAGAGAGTGAAGTGGAGAAGCTAACAATGCTTCTGGCTGCCTCAGTACAACAGAAACCTTGTGTCTAGATAAAGATTTTAATAAATTATATATTTGTGTAACTCCACCGACTTCAACAGAGGATCCAGGGGGCTTTGTGCTGTACTTGCATTTGTGTGGAGCTGACACAGCCTCTGAGTGCTCAGAATGACAAATCCTTGTTAGCATTGCTGCAGCTTTGCAGAAAGCCCTTCATGAAATGCAGTTTAGCCTCCCAGCGCCATGGGGGCTTGTCACACTCTCTCCCAGGCAGTGTGCTGGAAGCATGTTTTTAGTGAGGTCACTTGTTTGTTCTTTCCCTGTGAATTTTCCCCTCAGTATAAATGCAGTCCAACAAATGACCTTTTCTTAAGCCAATCCTGCATACAATATGCTCAAGTATCTCCATGAGATGTATTTACATATACCTACTATATTCCTATACCTCTGCACAGAATGAGGCAGTACTTCACCACTGGTTGGAATTATGGCCACAGAAGAAGATTCTGTGATTCTACATTTTCTACACTTTCTGAATTATTCTGGCCTTCTGTTTGAACTTCAACCTGGTAAGCTGAGAACCCAGAAGACAAATTAAAGAAAGTTGTGCTCTGTGTGTAAAGGCTGCTTTATATTTATATGACTACATTAGCTGTGAGAGCCAGCTAGAAAATGAAAACTCTTGTTGGGTATTTAGCTTCTCTTTCCCATCTAAACAGTATTGAAATCATTAACTACAGTGTGATTATTTGTTTCTGGGTTTCAGAAACATGCTTCTATCATTGGTCGTGCCTGCACATTGGTAATTGTGTAAGATTTGTGGTTTTTCGAGCAATAGATTTACTAAGTAAATGAGGACTCCACATATCCCTTAAGCTCTTAAATTTTCAGACTGAAAGATTTCACTCCAGTGTTTTTAGCTGAGCTGGACTCTAGGCTAAATTAGGAACACTACTCACTGACAACCAAGGAGTTGGAAAATCCATTATGTAAGTTGGTGATAACAATCTTTTTCCTAATAAATGAACAATTAGATAGAAGGGGTACTACATTCAACTGAAATAAAAAACATTAATAAAAAAGAGATGGAACAAATTTCACCTTGATGGAGAAAATTTTTTTCCACATTAACTTGGGATCATGTGCTCAAGAGCAATGATTTCACCAGAAACAGAGCCGAGCCTGGGGCAGCTAACCAGAAGTGTTGAAAATTGCAGTCCTTTGCTTCAGTAAGTACAAACCAGTGGTCCTTACTGCTGCTGAAGATTCTTTTAAGCAAGTTGCCTAACTGACTACTGGACCCTAACATCTTTATAATCATTCCATTCCTGTATCTCTGTAAAACTCTAGCTTGCTTTCCACCAAAATTCCCTCTCCAAGTGCATGATCACCACCTCTCGGTTCAACCTCAGCTTAAAAAAAGTATTTACAGGAACAATGGTATTAAGCATATGAAGAATAGTGTTAAGTCTATGAAGAATCCTCCTAAGTCTATTAAGAACCTCCTAGATAAAACAGATCTTTACAGAAGTAATTATTGTTATTTGTTTCAGTCGTTTCTTCATTTAAATTACTTTAGATATACCTTATCTAAACCACTTATAAGACTTGTGTTATTTCCTATATGGGCTGTTATTCTTCTATGCAGTCTCTATGTGATGTAGCCCAGGTTTGTAGGGAACCTGAAAGATTAAGTGAAATGCTACAGAAGCCAAATCCTTAGCCTTGGATCTGTCTGTGAGCAAGCACAAAGAAGCTGAAGATGTACTTTAAAGGGATAGCCACGCTCTTAAAGTTTTAGTCATACCAGGTCCCTGAGAAAATAATTTATTTTACATAGATAGTCTAATGAAGACTTGCTTCTGGGATCCTCCCCTTGAAAGGAATTCTAGGGCAACAACCCTGAAAATGAGGAGTAAAACCTGTAATCATTAGCACTAACTGTGAGTTTAGCAAGGCTGGGATAATGTGGAGACACAGTAAATCAGGCACTAATATTAAAAAGATAATACTGAAAGGTATCTGAAACCAATCAGATAACTATGTTAAAGATGAATATGAGCTCAACTCTGAGGCTTAACTGCATTCTGTGGTATAAATTTTATCTTGAGTTATGTCTCCAGAACAAAGACCTGTACTGCCCTGTAGTGGGCGAAGGATAATGGAGCCTTATTCATTCCTTTATCATTAGCTTATAAATCACCCCTCTTCCCTTTCATGCTTTCATCTTACTTCCTCTCCTTGAAGATCCAACATTAATTTAGGTCATGCTGCTATGTGACTGCCCCAAGAAACTCCATCTATATCTATGCTTTAGCACCTAGGTTGGACATCCTGGAGGAGCAGCCTGAGCAGGACTCCTGGAACACACATTTCCTTTGCAGGTAGACAGTTCACCCTGCTCTGTACTCATGAGGTCACTAATATTGCTATTCCTTTACAAATATGAGCAAGTATCCTTACCCTGGGTGCACAGAAATGAAGTTGCTGGGAATTAATCCTCCCAAGATAATGTGGGGGAGCACTGGGGCAAATATGCTATTGTACCATTCAGATTAATCAAATACACAGTAAAATTCTCTTGGTCATGGTAATGCTAGTTGAAATAAATTATCATACAGATACTTGGAAATAAAAGCGGCCAAGGACTATTTGCTAACTTTCAAAGTAAGTGGCATATCTCATATCCATACAATGAAATAGAATTCACTTTGCCTTCTACTTCCCAAAAATAAAACAGAAACAGTTTTGTCCAACATAATCCCTCTGGGAGCAATCCTAGCTCCTTTCAGCCTCCCTCAGCACTCCTGCACGCTAGTTGCTGATTGACATGTGCCAAAACTGGATGGGAGAATGTGCTAACAATAAATACTACAGACAGCCCTGGACATAATTATACCATGGCTGTATTTTGCCATGGTCACCCTGCCCAGCTTTCTGGCGCTGTGTTCCATCAGTTCAAAGTTATTTTGAAGACAGTGCAATATTTTAATTTTGCTAGAGCTAAGGACTTATATAAATCCCAGATTTATACCAAAATCCAAGATTTATATCAATCCCTGCTTCATATCAAAAGTGCTTATGTCTCAGCACCCTCCAAAGGACTTTGGTGATTTTCAGAAGAATGTTATATCATATCACAAAGATAATTAAGAAGTAATAATGATTTTTTTTTAATAAATTGGGTTTTAAAAGAGTACTGACCTGGAAGATACTGGGTTTTTTTGCTTCATTCTTGGCTGCCTCTCAAAAGAGTGAGAAGCAAAAAAGTCTAACACCTTATTTTTAATCTTCTCTGTATTTTTTAGGGTGAGAATAAAGATTACTATTCAGCATATGGGAACATCTCAAGTTCATGTTGGTGATAAAAAAAGATCTGTACCCGAGAACTTTAATCTGAAGTCCTGCAAAGCAAAAGCCCTTCGATAGCAAGGACAAAGCCTGTTTGCTAAACAATATAATCTCATTGGTCAAGTGCTTTTTCAAAGCTGTTCAAAGCTCTTGAGAAATATGACATCTTTCATTCCTGAAGGTATTCAAAGCTGTTCTCCTGAGCGCAGAATTTATTTGGCTTTGTAATCAGCAGGTGTTTTAGCAAAAGCAGACATTTTAAGGAGCATTTGACCATATTTTGTCCTTATTCTGGATAGAGTCACACAGTTTGACGACAGGCACAAGCCTCTCAGCATTCCAGTCCATCGACTTTGAAGCACAAACTGGTGACTGCAGTTACAAGCCTCTGTTGCCGTCGTCTTTTATTATGTAACCCAAGTTATATTATTGCATCCCTGGTCTGCCTGTGATCACTCTGCCACTTCATTGTTCTGGCCTTTTCTGTTTGAAACAGATGTTTAAAAACATTTGAATAAGATATTTTAGTTTGTGGACTTCTTGTCATCATCCTGCAAATTTACAACAGTCAGCAATGTAAACATGTACTTGACAAACTCCAGCAGCTTGTAGACTTCAGAGTTCATCCACTCATTTCAGCAAGGCAGATGTTTCATTTTAATACTCTTCATACTATAGATTAGGATTATGCTTTTTCTTTCTTTTGCTTTCTTTATTTCTCTCTTTGAAAAGGGAATAAACCTGACATGCTACTAATGTCATTTCACACTGTGGGCCAGATGGCGAAAAATGCAAAGGCTGCAACTCTGTTTATGTATGGGAAAAAAAGGAATTTTGTTTCTGAAAGACTTTCAGCTCAATCATTTGTTACTTTAAACTAAACACTAGATGATGAATAAAGTAGGACTATCTGAACTTCAAAAAGGTCCTTGAGATTAAGTGCTTAACAATGTAATGCATCTGGAGGAAGAGTATTACATTATTCCTGCTTGCTGCATTGGAAAGATGTTGGGAATGTTTTCACTGTAGTGGCTGCCTGCGAGCAGGGTGCTTGAAGACAACATTTGGCAGTGCCTTGGAAATTTCTGGAGATATAAATCACACTTCCATCACTTTTTATTATTATTAGTGAAAGATGGTACTTGAATAGACTGTCTGTGCTAAAATAGCTTGTTTTATCTGCCATTTCAAAGCAACAAAATTGTGTATTTACCAAGAATTGTATAAAATGTTTGCATAGAAATTCAGCATTATTCCAGGTAACTTTAGACTCTGAAACTTAGGGATGGGAAAGTTTTCACCCAGCAGGTTTTTCTTGATTTGCAGATTATCACAGAATTCATCTAAAATTTGTGATTCTCTATGATTTTTAGAGAAAGGCTGAGAAAACTAACTGTGGCTTTGATTTGTTCACTTTAAAGCAAATGTTTCAGAAGAGGTCTCAATTTGGGGATCAAACTCTTTCACTTTGTTTTCCCACCCCACTTCTGTGGTACAATTGTAGCACATCCTGAATGTTGCAGTCCAGTTGCCTCGTTCTGGTGTTTGGATGGACAGGGTGGTATTTTCCATTAAATACCATTACTCCTCAAAATTAGAAGTGGTTCTCATGCATCACTGAATGCTCCAGTTTTCCAGAGAAAGTCAACCCTCAGAAAATGGTGGGAACAGAAGGGGAAGGAAATCCCAGGTGCAGAATCTTATTCAATCTTAAATCTTTGCATTTAGAAAAAAGTAGTTCAGTTCTTGAGTTTTTACTTATTTTTTAATTAAAATAGTGGGGAGAGTTCATTTTTGAGGGTTTTTTGTTTCTTTGTTTTGTTTTGGTTGGTTGGGTGGGTGGTTTTATTTTGTTTGTTTGTTTTTTCTATTGGGAATTTTACTTCCCCAGCTATCCTCAGTAATTTCCAAACAAACATGAGAGTGAAGTTTGGACTAAGTAAGAGGAAATAATTTTTTCCTCTGTTTCATGAGGTTTTTTCATTAGTTTGCCTGTTACTGTGTCATCATAGTCTCTGTATGACACCAGGTTCTGTCTGGAAGAAGAAACTCCTATGTAGCTTTCTTCAAATGAGTTATGTCAGATTTTTAGAGGAAGGAATTAACTATGTAAAGGGGAACAACCTTTTGAGATTAAAATTGCCTGGATGAACCCAAGAAAAACTCAAATAGAAGAGCGTTGACCATCCTGTGACCTCACAAAATTGCTTTCTTCACTCTTGGCTGAACACAGTGATGATATATCACAGTGTGCATGAGAATCTGCTGGGATGTGTTAGTATATTAGGCCCTGGTTAAGAATGAAAGGCAAAGATAGGGTAGGCACAGCCTGCATCTTTCCCTGAAACATTTTCCTGTGCTGTGCTACCCACATGAGTATTCTCCAGCACCAAAATGATCAGGAATAAAGGGAAAATATGAAAGAACTCTTAAAATAAGTTCTCAGCACTATTTTTGACAGCACTAGTTTTGACAGTAGAAGGTAGCATCAAAGGAAACTAATATAAGGCTTTGGTTAAGCCAGGTAAATAAATGCATTAGAAATGTAACTTCAGGTGTGTTTTGACAAGATGAGACTTGAATTTAGGATATTATCAAATAATACAGAATGTGTCTGTTGTGGATGTAGTCCTAAATGTCATGGTCATAATAACAAAACACTCCTGTTACTTAAGAAATCTCTTCTATCCAGATATTAATATATAAGATATCCAAAAAGACCCCATAATTTAGTGTTGTTTATATTTTTGTCATTCAAAATGCAGATTACAACTTTTAAATATTATGTAGATCAGAAGTAGATGAGGACTGACAGCTCTGACTGAGCCTCATCAAATGCCTGCACTGTTTGAATGTGTCTAAATCTAATCCGTCCCAATACTTTTTTGATTTTTGCCCAAATCCACATTAAAAGAGAGACTTACTTATAATTTTAGATAGAACTGAACTTCTAATGTGAGTGACTGACCTCAAATTTTTCCAGCTAGAAATTTTTACTGCTAGAAATTTCTGAAGAATAATTTATCATGAAAGTTTTCCCCTATTGCAAATTGCCATATTGTATTGTAGACTCTAACGTTGGTATAGGCTCCAGTTTACACACAAACTCCAGTCTACATCCAAAGAAGATTCAAGTGTGTGCTGAACTAAGCATGGCTAAAATTTTTGAAAAGTCTGAAATGCATTTTTGAATAAATCTACTGTCAGTCTTCTTTTGGTCCTTTCATTAAGTCTATCAAAACTGAAATGGAAGTATTTTGATACATAAAGACTCCCTTACAGAAACAATACTCTGCAGTGTGAGTAGAAAAGACTTATAAAATCTTTTTGTGTTACTTAATTAAAAGATGATGGGCAGAAGGGATAATAGGTTGTTTCTCAAATTCTAATGAATTTTATCATCATAATGATGATTACCAAATGTCTGTATTTGCAAAAGAACAGCAGTTCATAAATATCAAATTTGTGCTATTATTAACATGCAGAATGTGCCAGTTTTTATCAATATAGGAATCTGGTAATTATCACTAAAGCCATTAATTAAAATTAAGAAGTAACTAAATAAGGAATAGGAATGCCACTTACTTCTTAACATCCAAAGAGCAGAAATATCTACCTATTATCCTTTTCAGGCATCTGACACTGTCACAATGGAATAGAAGGTTGTCACGGCATAATAGTCCCCAGCTGCTGGGTGGATGTGAGCTGAAACTGAGGCATTTATCAGAAACAAGCACCGGGAGAAGCTGGGAGACATTCATCCTGGGACAACTCTCTTTTAAATCAGTGGTACTTCTGTTCCAGAGGGTGACTGATGGGTGTGCTCTGCCTAACAGGTGTCAGTGTGGCACAATGGTCCCAGTTCCACACCTCAGGGAGCCACGTGGTGATTGCCCATGGAAAGCAGGCACCCTCACACCCTGCCCTGTCAGAGCAGAGCTTCTGTGGGGGCCTTGTGAGGTGTCACAGCATGTCACCCCTCCATCACCCTCTGCCTCATGAGGTGCTTGGAGGACCAGCACCCATGAGTGTGAGCGGCCCGAGGAGTGGGGATGTCCCATCACCAGGCATCCCTAGTTCCTCCATCATTGCATTGGTAAAATCAGCTGGGAAGGTGCAAGGCAGGCAGGAGGAGGTCTGACACTGCAGGGCATGAGGGTGGGAGGTGACCAGAGAACAGTGGAGGCTCGGGGAAGAGAAAGGGACTGTGCTTTCAGTTGCCACAGTGAACCTCTGGTGTAGCTGGAGCCAGGCAGAAGAGCCAGAGGCTCTGCATGGAACCACACCCGCACAGCCAGGGAGGTGGTTAGTGCACACCTCCATGAAAGCAGCCATCAAACCCCCATGGAGTACTCACTGCAAGCCAAATGAAGTCTGTGGGAAGGGCTGTTGCTGGAAAGGACTATACTCATGAAGAGATTAGTACTCACTTGCAAGCTTCATCTGCACTGGACATGAAATATTTTGAAGCAGACCCAGTCTGCCAAGGCAGTGAAGGAGAAGGTGAAAAGGGTACATCTTTTTGGAGCAAATACCAGTTACCTCTGTTTCATAAGAGGCTTTCTGCTCTCCTGGCATTGTGTTATATATATCTTCAGCCTCACTCGCTGCCCCCTCCTGTGTAAAATTTACACAAGCATTTGAAAGATTGTGAAATACCCAAGGAAATAATTTTTCAGTCGATTGAGTTCTTAATGGAAAAACCTCCCTGAATGCTATCTTACAAATTAGAAGATCCCCTGCTTTCTAAATAGTTCAATTGAAATCAGCTTTTGTATTTATCCTTCAGGTCATTCAGGCTCAAATGTTGTTAGCTCTGAGTCAAAAAGTCAGATTTTTAAAGGGAAAATGTCAAGTCCTTTTAGGCTTCAACTGACCTTTTAAACCAGATTAGGGATTTGAAGCATTACACATGGATTTCTACATTTTATATCACAGTATTTAACAAATGATCAAATACAACTCCCAAGAATACTATTTTTACAAGCTTGACATTTCAGGCCTTAAAGGATGTTGCTGGTCTTTCTTTTACATAAAATTACCCTGGAGAAATTCAGCCTGTTTTCTGTTCCTTCATTTCTCTTTCATAAGAGAAGTTCTGTGCATTTCATTCCATGCTGTTGTTTTCTCTTTGGCATTGCAAGAAAGAAAATATCATGATGAAATCCTTGAGATATGCTCAAAGTGATTGCTACAATAAATTCACTCAGTGGGTGTCACATATGGTTAAAGCACAAATCAGGCAGTTATAGATGCCAACAGGGCCCTAGGAATAGATCTGACCTTACTTTCGTGCCTGGACTGACAGATAATGCCACTAAAAATGCACTAAATCTCCCAAGGTGGAAATAATAGAAACCCTCATTTGGTCCCAAGTGCTTCCCTCACACAGGTAGAACAAAGGAAATGGATGCTAGAGTGGGATCATGGGTGTGTGAGAGGACACTCATAAACTGAAGGAGCAAGCTTGGTCCAGTGCTCAGGGATTGCAGACACGGTGGGAACAAGGGGAGGAGTCCCATTCTCAGCTGCTGGGGTCTGCAGTGGGTCTCTGTCAGTCTCACATGCCACGAGCTGCTCAGCTGGTACTGCATGGCAGTGATACACCTATGGAGAGGATGGAGACACGGTGAATTTCCTTCCTGCCCTCTGTCAAGGGAGGGAGATCCTATTTCAGAGATGTCACGTCAGAGGACTTGGCTCTGCCTTGCTGGCTTTCAGCCCTTCTGTTTTCTGAGGGTGGCCCATTACCTGCTAATCATGGTACTGCAGTTTTTAGATGGTTTTTTGGATGTTTCTCTGATCATAGCTGGAAAGAGACCAGAAAATATTATCACATGGACCAACTAGGGATCAGATAGCAGGAGGGTTCAGTTTTAAAAGGCTCTGCATTAACTCCCAGATCGTTCTATATTTGTAGTGGTGATAAGGTTTGTCATTTAGGCACATGGGTTTTGTTTGTTTGGGTATTTTTTTTTTCATACCAGACCAAGACAAGGTTCCCTGACAAGTTTTCCTGGTAGTTTCAAAATCATCTTTATATTATTATGGAATGTAGAGGACATCTCAAGGCTTTTCATGCAGTCCCATTTTTGTTCAAGGTCTCTCTCCAGTGCCTTGACTCCAACCCAGACAAACACAGTGCAACATTCTGCTGCACACCGCAGTCCAATGGGGTTAAACCACACGTGTTTGTTGCCAATCAAGCATTCTCCATCCCTTGATAAATGAAAGGTGTTAAAAGGGAAATTGTAGAAAAAGAGCAGACTGCCTTCAAGTTTCAGCCCTGTGCTGGTAGCACAAGTGGGTTTGTATTTTATTTGCCTGATAGGCAGTTCCTGTGCCCACCACAGTACCGCTATGAATAAATGGAGGCTTGCAACATCTAGAAATCTTAAGTGAGTGCAGAGATTACCTTCTGAAACAGGATTCCAAAGGTTCAATTTCACAAGTTATTGTTGTGTTGGAAGGGACAGAAGAGCTAAGTCTTGTTACAGGCAAAACTAGTGCTGACTTTGAGTCTCTTCTGATAACTGCTAAATATAAAGTAAACACCACACAAGTGTGCACCTCTGTATGCTTTGATACTGTCTGCATTGTGACACTGGTACTGTCCTTCTAGGATCAGAATAACTCACTTTTCCGAGGTCCTGCATCTGAAGGGGAAAGCACAAAAGAAGCTATCAGCAGCTCTGTGCCTGAGATACAAAATTATTGTAGTCTGAAGCTAACATTATAATTGGTTAGAGCAATTATTTACAGTCCTTAATGTTAGTTTTATGGTGATTTCACTATTTTCAGCTCTTCTTACTGATTGGTTTAGAATTATAAGCTATTCAAAATTATATTTGTAACACAGAAAAAAGCATTTGTAGCTTATAGCCAGATGTAGAAAGTCATGACAACACCTAATGATAAAATTACCAAAGACATCTGACAGATACCATTTTGTTATGCTATTGTTTTTTTCTAAAATAAAATAAGCAGCTGTGCAGCTGTTTTAAAATATTTGTCAGACTTTATCAAAATCATTTACCTATCACCATATATTTGTTTCCTGTAATGGGAAATACCTGTAGTATGACAAGAAGATGAGGTTAATCTGAAGCAAATCAACATGATAGTTTTCCATTACTGGAACTCAAACAGGCTCGTCAACAAGGGATGACACAGAATAACTGTGCTGCTGCTGTTACACAAACATGCATTCACAGAACAAAGAGCATTTTGAGATATGTTTTTCTTCTAATTTGGCAATATTTTATAATGAAAACTAGGCTACTCTGTTAAAGCTCAGGAAGGCAAGCCCTTTCAAAAAAAAAAATGTTCTCCTTTAGCTTCTGCTTTGCTCAAGTTTATCTCCTTTCCTTCCACCAAAGGATTCCTTCATCAGTTTAGTCACTATTAGAAAGGTAGAATTAAGAAAAGCTTGCCCGAAGCATTTGCATTTGTCATGTGCTCCAGTGTTAATGGGGAGTACTTGGTCTCTGATACAAAAGTTATATTTACTCAATTTATAAACTTTATAAGACAGATCTTGTGGTCATCTGTTTTTGCTTTGAAACAGTTATACATGGAGCCTTGCTGGACCCTCCATCTGACTCTAGGCACTTTTGTTTATGCCAATCAGCTCTGCATTAACAATTAGATGTTTGAGTTACACTAATTTTTTTGCAAGAAAATGGTCCTAACGAAGAGGGATATTGCACCCCTAGCTCCCATTCAGAGTGTTCAGGACTTCCTTTCTCCATTAACCAGATGTGGCAAGAAAACAGCACCACAAAAATGAAATGGCTAGTTACTGAAGATAACGTAATGGTTATCACGTCGCACTTTATCTTCAATTTAGGGAACACCCTGTCACAGCAGAGCTCTATAGTAGGTGACATGAGTCTATGAATTTTGCAAACCCTAAAGGGCATAACTTTTTCAGAGTTACCAAGTAGGAACACAGTCAATTCAAAACACAAAGTCGAAGGTGGAGAAGAAAGTTTGATAATGTTAAAACCCCTACAGTTTTGGAAGTTGTTGTCTGCTTGGTTTAAAAAAATTTTAAAAAAAATTCAAAAACCTCAACTCTTGCTCAAGAGAATCTGTCTTCTCTCTTAAGTGTGCTGAAGGAATAGTTTTCAGCAAGTTACTCCAGGAACAGCCTGACTAACAAGGAGGAACTCAAATGAGTTTCTAGAGCAAATGTATCACTGAACTGTACTGGTGGAGCTCCTAGTAGAGCTCCTGGTAACCAACAAGCCATGGTCCTGTCTTTACCATGCAACAAGGTGTGATGCAGAGGCTCCCAAATTATTGCCAGATGCAATAGTAGTCCTGGGACTATGTCGGGGTGCTGAAGCCAATGACAGGATTTCTGTTTTGTTATCTCAACTGCTATCTGTGCTCAATAGCAGCATGGACCAGGCTGGGAGGGTGTCTCTGACACAGAACCCCTTGCACTCTCTCACATACTGATATCTAATATTGTTCAACAGTTCACGACTGGTGTTTCACCTAATTCTTCCCCTTTTTTCTGATTGCCCTAGTCTGAGAAGAAGTTAGTCTTTCTCCACTTCAAGAGCATCATCAGAAGCATCCCAAGTGCTGTGTTCTGCATCCATCCTACCCTTTGTTTGGGAACACATGACTGGAATAACAGCTGGGGCTTGAGGGGCTTGTGTCTGCTCAGGACTTATAAGGCAGCCAAGAAGAGAAGACATAAGGTGCATATAAAATTAGAATTGTTTCCTTTTCTAATGCAGAGGGTGTTCCTATGGTCTTATATCAGCAGAAAGGGAGATACCATACTTTCAAAAGCACATGGTCACCTTGTTCCCATTTATCATCTGCCTTTACCAGACTAAATTAGCCAGAACAGGAGGATCTGGCAATTGTTCTCTGGGATTCAGGCTGGTTTACCACTGCACTAGTTTGAAAACAAACCAGTGGGAGGCACCAAGTCAAAATAACAATGTAATAGGGAAATTAAGAAAAAAAGGCAGAAAACACTGGTTTAAACTGACAGAGTCAGGATACAACCTGACACCCTGTTAGTCCAGGTGGCAGTAGCAGTCCAATAAAACAGCTGCAGTCCTTCTGAAGTGGTGGATGTGGTTCTGTTGAAGCAGTGATCCTGTAGAAGGGTCTGCTCTTCCTCAGAAGGTCCAGTGGTAGCTATGTAGCTCTTGTCCTCTGGGAATCCAGTGGAAAGGGTTGTCTGCGGTGTTAGGAATCTCAGTTTATATCCAGGATGGAATGCTTGGTTCCTCCCTCCGGGCGGAGCCTCTCACATTGGGGTGATGAGTCATGAGGCCAGGTGTTGATGGGCTCATTAACAGAAGATAGTCCGGAGGGAGCTATCTCTGAGTCATGGCAGAGCATTGATGGGCCATTAACAGAACAATAGTCTGGAGGGAGGAGGCAAGGAAACACTGCCCCACCTGGTTTCAACAGCTCATGAGGATGGTGATAGAATACACTGCAACCCAGGACAACCACCACATGGACTCAGTTTTCACGTCTCTTTGTACATGCTTTCTCCCTTCTAAGTCACTTCATCTTTCTGATCTCTCCCTTTTCCTCTGCTTTGTGCTAAAGCAGCCTGTTTCCTTTATTCAAACTCCTGCTCAAGTCCACCCACTCCAGTCAGCAGCTCAGTGCTTCACTTCTGTGTCTGAGGTATGAGCTGAGTTTCCCTCACCACCCATGGGTTTGGACATGAAACTTTTTTTTGCCTGAGAATACTTTTCCCTTGCCCTTTGCTTCCAGGCAAAAAGGCTTTTCTTTGCTAACTATTACTTTACATTTATATTGGGTCTATCTCCTCAGAGCACCCCAAAGCACTTTACATACTCTATGTAGGAATCAGTGGAGGGTGAATGCATTGGGGCTCTCGTTACTTCTGTATTCTTAGTTACAGCACTCTGTGTCATAGAAACTGACTTGGTGACTGACAAGGTTAATTCTGCTTTGCCTAATTCATTCCAGTAGAAAAGCCACAAAAAAGCAGTTTAAGTGCATAGAATTTTAGAGGGAATATCAAGCACACTTCCTTCACTGTTTTAATCTTGCTCTAAGAGAATATATGAGAAGCATAGTTGATAGGAAAGAGTATTTACATAATTTAGATTACTCCAGAGCACTTCATTATAATACCTAGAAGGAGTGGAAAGAACAAGCATTTTGGAGATGGCTGTCTGGGCAGCAGAACCATCCTTATCCAAGGATGAAAATCAATCTTTCCAACAGTCAAGGAGACCAGGGTTTGGGTGCTGTTCATCAGAAAATATGACATATATGAGAAAGGAAATACCATTTTACATTTCTGAGTACATGACTCTTTATATCTCAGCCTTTCATTAAAAAAGCCACAAACAAGGTATGTAAAATAAGATGCTGTTCACGTTGCTTAATCAAAAAACACATATTGGCGCAACTGACATCTTACAAGAACAAAATATAATCGCATATTTGAAGGCTTTACAACCTTGAAACAACAGTTGTTTCCATGCTTAGGTCAGAATAGAGGAGGAAGTGTGATCATATCTAATCTTAAGAGATCAATACTTCACAGCAGTCAAGGAATAGATAAATACAGCAGTCAATTCAACAAGCAAATGGTATAATAACTTTTATTTTGAAGGTAACTTTTGTAAGGATAGCACACAACTGATAGCAGGGAGATTCCGTGTGGAAAGTGATGGCAGAGCTATGAACAGTGAATGTTTGCATTGACCATGTGCTTCCAGTTGACTGACTTCCACTGACTTCAAACTACCTCAAAAAGGACTTGGGTTTTGACCAATGCACTGCATTTTCATTACCTGTCTCTAAAATACAGCACATCAGCACGTCCATCTGTCCTGCTGTGGGAGCTCACAAAGGTACAGCAGACACTGTACAGTGGGTCCCTGTTTATCACAGTCCGTGCCACTGTCCTCAAGCTCCCCACTGCCTGGTTAGCACGCAAGGCACCTCCTTCACAGAGGATCACAGAACAGGTCAGATTGAAAATGCCGGCCATGCCACTGACAGTGGAAGCAATACTGCTTACAGCATGGGATTAAAGTAATTTTTCTTTCATCTGTTCAAAGTGTGATGAGTAAAAACCTGTTCATTCTTCAGAGGAAAGGGCTTTAGGAAAGTCACACTCCTGGCATGAGCATTTCAGTCAAAGGTCCTCTTCTTCCAAAATGCCTCTTGTTAGCGTCTTGCTGAATCCATGACAATTCCTTTTTTATCTGGAGCTGCTGAAAAATAAGTTCTACATTTACACTGAATGCCATGGGCTTATTGACTGCGGTGGTCTCAGCAACTCAGAATATACTCAGTTTGACAAAGCTTGTGCCAAGCAGGTCCCTGGACTTGTGGGGATTGGTATCTCTGGATAGCTGGTTCTATCACCCATAAAGCAGAGCAGCCATGCGACAGAAATTATGATTGGCAAGAAATCATGAGATTCAATGCATCATACTTTGTTACAATAAAAGACCATTCCATGAGGTACATTGCATGGTGGTGATATTTTGTGGAAGGTGACCAAGTTTGGCCTAACAGTTTCTGCCTAGAGTTGCACTCAGTTAACCCTGTTGCTGCTGGTGATGATTGCAAATTCACTGAGCTCTGCACCTCAGATGCCTGAGAAATTCAGGAGGTAATCAAGAGTGACTTTGGCAGGAAAAATGGTGACTGATTCTTCCCTGTTGGCTAAAAATCTTTTCACCAGGATGCAACTGAAATACCTTTTTGAAAGTTCTATCCATTGTACAACCAGGAATAAAGGCTGTTGTTGTACTACCTATAAGAGACCTCTGACCATCTGTCATGGTCTTCTGATAATGTCCCAGTTGTACTTTCCTAGGAAGAGAAACTAATTCTTACTGTATCCCAAAACATATTATCATTTTTAAAAAGAGTATTATTGTTTTTATCCAGCAATAGCACTAGAAAGAAAATGGAAAGTCTGTTTATGTAATCTCATGATTTAGTCTGTATTTGTAAAGGTATTATTAAACAACTCTTCCACAGCTGATGTGGCCTCGAATAGAGCTATTTCCAGTTTATCCAACAATCCCGAATGCTCCAACATTTCATCAATAACACCATCAGGGATAGATAAACTTATGGTCATTCATTTTGATAACTTTATTTTTCTGAATCTGAGCTTCTTTCTGACTAACATACCCCTATGTTGATAAAGTATCTCAGAAAAAAAAAAATCCAAATGTTTTATAAGAATACAGTGGAGCTCCTCTTCTATGTCTTCCTCTCCAGTGATTGCAGTATGGAGACAAAAAAACTTCATGCCATCATGATTTGGGCAGCTTTTTAAGTATTTACAAGCATATTGATTTTGATTTCACTAAGGTTCCTCCAGGCAATTCAGCAAAGGTTTTTCAAAAGCAGTACTTCACTATTCTTAAAACAACAAAATTAACTGGATAAATGAGTCCATGTCTTCCTTTGACCAGTTTAAAGAGCTTTCATTATCTTTCTGTGTCCAGATTGAACACAACGCTTCTTTGTAAAGATGAATACATAGAATTATAGAACTGGACCTGACCTTTTGCAACACAAGAGTCCCAAAATGAACACTGTTTGTTCACATTCAATTCCCACACAGAAAAGTAAAGTGAAAATAGCAAGGAACTTCAAGCACCAAGGAGGCCTTCAGGCAAAGGCATAGTCATTTGGAAGGTGAACAATGTCTGATTCAGGTTTTCATAAGGCTTAAGAAGCTGAAAAACCTCCAACAAGCCTTTATCTAATACCACATTCAAGGATCCTTTTTCTTCTCTAGGTTCAGTTTCACAGTAAGTGTAACCATGGTCCAAGAACATTAGTCCAAGTGCACTATTCTGTGAGTACCAGTATATCCACCCAAGCTTTCAACAGCTTGTAATTGTTGTACAATCTTGCCATTGCATGATCTGCAATTCACTGTCCAATATTAAGGCCAGATCATGCCAAAATCTTTTCTGTTGAAACAAAATATGTCAAGGAGAAATATAGTTTTAATTCAGTATTTCAGATCAGAATACACTTACATTCTTCAAAACCTAGATTTACACTTGGAGCAACTAACCCCACTGGGCTACTCAGACCACTCCACAACCCTCCCAGGAGCAATCAGCTTGGAGAGTTTGTACATGCAAGAACTTACCTTTGCAGGTCACATTTTAAAGGTTTACAAACCATGAGCCAGTGGTGTTGGCGATTAAATACCTCATGTGGCATCTCATTTCTGTAATGCAGAGATGGAGATGGGTCAACCACTGCTCTAGCCCTGCCTGGCACCCTGTGTCCTGCTATGTGGAAAGTGCACATCTGTTAAATGAGCTGGGAGAGGCTGAAGGACCCCATGGGACGCAGAACAGCTAGGAATGGATTGCCACTGCAGGATTAATTTCTCCAGACAGCAACCTACTCTGTCTCCTGTGTTGAGGAGCCCCTGGGAAAGCAGAAGATAAAAGCAAAAGATCCCATGTCCTCTGCATGTGCAGGACATCCGGTCCTTCCCAGGGGATATGCCATCATGTACTGCTCCTCAGTGGCAACTGGGGCCAGCTGTGTGTCCCACCCAGTGGGGAAGTTTAGGGACCCCTGGTCAGGAGTCATTTTCCATAGCAATTAGGGAAACATTTGGCTTTCAAGTGCTCACATCACTTGCCCGGGCAACACAGCTTCAGGCCCTTTCCCCTCACCTTCAATGACTTTCACGTAGCTCTGTGCCCAGTTGTGTCCTTGCATCAGCAGAGCAGCCCCTCTGCCTTTACCTTCTGCCCGTGGGGGCTGCCACTTGGAGCCATAGTTCCATCCCAGCTCGGACCTCTTCCAGTCTGGGCCTGATTCCTCGAGGCAGAGGGCTGCCCACTCCACATGGACTTGAGGAAGCTTTGTTATACAGCTGTGTCTGGCTAATTGGCTCTCTGAGACCTGATATTCTCCAGGACTTTTTGCACAAACAGCCAGAAAGACTGAGGGGGACAGAAGGGGCCTCAGGGTGAAATACTTGCCCTATTGAAGTAAGATGCAAAATTCCCTTTGACTTCGCCAGGGTCAGAGTTTTACCCTGTAGCTTTAATTAGCTCGCATTGTTGTAAGTGTCCTGTGTTGCTACACAAGGAATGTAAAGTATGGTATGTTCAATGGTGATGTGTACATAAATGATTTAAGAGGATATAAAAGAGGAGTAGGGCATTTAAAAGGCATGAAGTTACAGGAACTGGCTTGTTTAAACCATACCTATTCTATGCTTCATAATAAAACTGAAATCTATGTGAAGGCCCTGTAACTTAACAAAACAAACTTATCTATGAACAAAACAAGTATCTACAAACCGCTGGGAAAAGTGTCAGAAAAATGATCTGACAAAAAAACACTATAAAGGGGGTCCACTTTCAAATCATTCAGTGTGTCCCTTCTAATAAAGACCTGAAGTTTTTATACAAATTTATGGATTTTAAGCAGGATAAGATGGCTGCCAGGAAGAGGAAGGAAGAAAAATCTTAACCATCTTGCAAAGGGGAAGAGGATGCATGATATAGGATGTTAAGCTGGAGTGTAGTGGACACAGGAAACACGTGTCAGGGTGTCAGAAGGAGTACATTGTGGCAGAGAGCTGATGTGGCACAGTGATGGGTATTTTGACAAGAGCCACAGTACGAAAAGCGTTCTATGCAAATGCTGTGCCTGGAGTAATGAATAGTGTAATTTTTTTCCTCTTCTGAGACTTTCAATGGAGAGGACACCTGGATTTCACAGAAAAGCCCCCACAGAGGAATTAAAGACAATGTTTTATTCATTTATGAAGCAGACTTTGTCTTGTGTGCAGATTTGATCATTTCATTGTCTCTGGTATCTCAGAGAAGAGCAAACAGCTGGTTCCTCACTAGATGCTTCCACAGAGGATTTATTTTATTTTTTTTCCCCAGGAAATTATTAGTCTATTTGTACAGGAAAGAACCAGACAATGCTCCCATATTTCTGATTTCTAACCCCATGCTGAGTGAAGAAGGGCAGTCCAGTTTGGGAGGGTAGAACAGGGAAAGCCACATCATTTTCTGGTATATGTAATTCCTTCCTCACTCACAGGCCTTCCAAGTGCTGGAACAAGGAACACTGAGGCCAGGTACTGTAAAGAACCTGTAAAGACTGCCCATGATGTGCACAGGGTTTCAGTTTCATCGAAAGCCCACAGTCCAAGATTCAGTTCGTACATGTGATTGCTATGTGTTCAGCCATGGCTTCTGCATCACTGCTTTCAAGATAACTAAAGTGAAGCATTTCATATGCTTTTCTTTAGCCTTGCCCAAATTTTAAGTCTTTGGAAATTTACCTTTTGATATTCTTTCAAATTGGAATTGTAGAATAATTTAGGTTGCAACAGACTTCTAAGGTCATCAAGTCCTTAACTTAGTCCATTAACTTAACACTGCCAAGTCCACCACTAAACCATATCCCCAAGCATGACATCTACATATCTTTTAAACATCTCCTCTGATGGTGACTTTACCACTTCCCTGGGTAGATGGTTCCAATGTCTGACAACACTTTCAGTCAAGAAATCTTTCCTAATATTCAATCTAAACCTCCCCTGGCATTACTTGAGGCCATTTCCTGTCATCATATCACTTGTTTGTGGGTGGGTAGAATTATACCAGATATTTGCTTGTTGGGGTAGAAAGGTCATTCTGCTCTGTGTTTCAGTTGCAGAGGTATGCTCCAGTTCTTACTTACACTAACAGATTTCAAGGTCCTAATGTGCCGTGTGTTATAAATTTAACACTAGCAATTCTTCTGTTTTGCATTGTATTTTTAATTGCTTACATGATAGCTCTGAGAACACACAATAGAACTCAGTGTGTTTTCTTAAGGGAAGAAGAAGTTTCTTTCCATCTCCTTTGTTATTGGTATAACATTATTCTTTGCTAATGCTATTTAAAACTGAAATTTAATGTTATATTCCATAATTTTCTCTAGTTTCTATACTGCAACCCTTCTTCCTTTTAGGAAACTCTGGGGAGACAGAATGTCTCTATCATGAGAACCCCCTGCATAAGGGAATTAAAAAAACAACTTGTAATGAAATATGCTAGCAATTGTATAAAAATACATTGTGTGGGACTTTTGCCTGTGGCAGTATGTGCACACATGAATGACAGTATTGTGTGAGACAGAGCATTGTGTTGTTCAGTGCCAGTGTATAAAGCTACACTCATTTTGCATAAATATTTGACTGCTTTCTGGGATGTCTGGGTTGGTTTTTTTTTTAAGTAATGTTCCATTTCTCTTTCTCTGCAACCACTCCTTGAATTTGCATGTTTTAACCATGGTTGTCACAATGTGGAAATGTTCATGTGTCACTTCAGTAAATTTTATCAAATTGGGAGGGAGAAAAGGGGGAAGAAAATGTATAGCTTGAAAATCAGCAAAACCATATCTATTTTTTATCAAAAAACTGTGCATTAAATACAAGAGGTTATGGTTTTAGTCAGACAGTCCTTTAAATTTCTAATTATTTGGGCTTTGCAATGTTCCACATACTTATGAATCACCTTCACACCTGCTTGAAAATCCAGGGATAAGATGCCAGATGAGAATCTATGAATATCTACAAATATTTTCGTTTCAGTTTTTCGATCCCAAGTGCACTTATGCAATGAAGATTTTTCTCTTCTCCAAAGCTCCAAATAAGACATTTTTTACATAGTTCATTTGATGATGAGAATAAGACACTCAAAATGATCTGAACTGCTTACTTATTTGGATCCACTGATTTACAACTTTACATTTAAGAAGCAGGAAAGATACATCTTCAGGATGAGAGATGACACCTTGGAAGCTGGGGACTCAGAAGAAGATTCAAGGGTAGAAAATGAAGAGAAAATAGTCAAGACCTCTCAGTGCAATGCCAAGAAGAATCTAGTTTCAGCTTTCTAACTTAGTGGGCCAAAGAGGCCACATGTTCCAGAACACAGAAAAGATTAATGATGGGAAATGTGTTCAGGTCCTGTGCACACACTTTTAAATTGGAAATTTAAAGTTTGAATAAAGTCTTAAGCTTCATGTGAAGCCTAGAGAAGATATGCTAGAACATCCTGTGACTCATTCAAATTCTTTGATAAGACATAGACTGACAAACAGCATGGAGATTAGTGTGATGATTGGATGATGAATCCCGAAGAACCCATTAAAGTCCCCGTTTAGTCTAACTAATAATGTCTGAAGTCAGGTGTATGGGCAATAAAGTAACATTTAATACTGTGAATCATTAAACCATCAAGGTAAAGCCTCTGTCTCTTGGAAGCTTAGCCAACCCTGGATGCCTGGACAGTGCTTGATTGGCCACCCTTTCATAAATGGTAGTCAACCCTCCAGCCCTCAGTGTAAGGGTTACAGGGTAATAGAGCAGAACCGGGTTAACAGACCATTCGAACTGGGAGATCCAGTGACATAATTAGATTATCTAATGCCCCCTCAGGCTGTACACCTGATCAGGTCAAAGGAAGCTCTTGGAAGGCTGTTTCAGGACACAGTCCTCTCCTTGCTCCCATGTTGTGGCTGCTTTAGACCGGTTTGTTCACTCAGCACTTCCAGATGTCAGCCGTGACACTTCCCATAGATGTCAGAATAACCAAAACTGAAGGGAAGGCCAGAATCGAGAGCAGCTTGAAGCTTTGCCCAGTAACAAGTTGGCAAACCGAGTTATCATGTGTATCCTGCTATCACTCCAGGGTAACTGCACAATTGTAAATGCATTTTCTGCCCTGGGTGCCTCGTGGAGAGCATTCCCAAGAGGTACACTGATTCACTAAACACCCAGTAAGTCTTGCTCTAACCCATCTGATTTGGTCCAGTTAATTTTCATATGTGCTAGCAGGCACATGGAAACACTGCAGAGGACATGCCTCACTGCACAGCTGATTATTTCTATCATTCTATCATTTCTATCTACTTGTGCCTGGAGCCTGGGTTACAGGCCTGAAAAAGTGATACCCAAGTTTTCTAGCAGCACAGATTTGTTGCAGATGAACTCAGAGTATTTACATTGCATTGAAATTATTCATTTTTTGATAAGAAATGCTTGAATATCTCATATAATTAGGCTTGAGAAGGCCATAATTCAAAACCAAATACAAATCTAATTCCCAGCATGTCCAATTAAAAAAAAAATTGAACAAAAAAAATTATTCCATTATAATGTGATGTGCTGTGGAAAGGGGTTCTAAAAATGCCTTTCAGATGGGAGAAAGAAAGAGATCAGGAGCAAGCCACAGAGCATGGAGGTAATTTATTCTGTGTGGTGTCAGGAAGAAGGACTGACAGAATGCTCAAGGAGTCAGTCTTTAATTTGAGTCTGTGAGCATGAGACTGGCAAAACTTGAGCCATGCTCTGCAAGTCTGTAGCCACAGCAGAAGTTCATGATCTCTACATATGCTGCACTGCAGTTCTCCAGTCTGTAAAAATTTAATACTACAAACAAATTTAATACTTCAAACATGCATCTCACCAGAGCAGGAACCACTCAAAATGGCCACTCCTCAATCACAGCCGGGATCTCCATGCTCTGATGGTCACCTCTGAAAAGAATCATGCTCTAAGCAATCATAAAGCCTCCACCAAAACTGCTGCTATCAGTCAATCAGTTTATCTTGAATGGTTCATGCAGGCAAAATGTAGTAAAAGTGAGAGGCAGTGATTGCCTTTTTGATGAGGCAGAGCTGATCAGGATGAGCTCCTTTGACACTGGTCCATTCTTCCAGGGCACTGAAGTAACCTCTTTGACAGCAGATAGAGATGGAGAGGAAGAAATGTGCTCCACAGCCAGTGCTGATCTCAAGTGGGAGGTGGCAGTGAACAGCCTGTCGCCTGGCTGTCCCCACAACAGCCCACACCTAACTGAAGGCAGAAAGAAGCCTGCTGCCTGTGTGCTCTGCCTTGCCTTGACGCCTGAGTGGTAGGAGGCACTCATTTGTCTTCCCTAGACTGCTCTGTAGAAACTGGAAAAATAGCCAAGAGGGCATTGCAGGGAACCTCATAATCATCCAGTCATCTATGACTCGCTATCCCATTCAAACAAATCATAGCACAACAGTGAACCACATCTCCTCAGACTCTCCTTCTGCAAAGGACTGCCAACTTTGAACTGCAGGATGCCACTTGTGTGCATGGTAGGTGAATTAGGAGGCAAAGTTAGATTCACAGTAGGGCAAAATCCATAGCACATAGCATACCAACAAGGCATAATGTCTGTAGACTTCAGAGCAATTCCCACAGATTCGCTTATCCTCTGCACAATTTCCCACACAAGAAGAAGACTAATGTTTTAATAATGGCAGTTGCCATTTTTAAAGTTCTAAATTTTTGGTATTTCTGCAGAACAACTCTTACCCTCACTAAATATAGATTGATTTCACCAGTCTGCTCCAACTGTGAGCAGAACTTGACTGTGTAAAAGATGCTACCCAAATGCATAAGAGAAAATGTGAATTACTTTAACAAGCCAAGCAGACAAATAATGGCAGGAGAAATCATTGCAGAGAGAGGGCAAGACACCTTATTCAAGGTTGTTCCTTGGGTCAGTGGTAAATTCTGGGCAGACAGTTGCCTTACATAGTCTCTCCAAACAGATAAAGTAGTACTGTGAGAGTGTCTGTATTTGTTACCATCCAATAGAATCATTACATTTCCATTTAATTTTCCTTGGCTGGGGTTCTTCATGTTACTGAATTCTGGCCACATTCTTTGAAAGAGTGATTTAGCTGCTGTAGGTTAGTAAATGAGTATTTTACTGTCACAGGGAAAAGCCCCTATTTTCAGTCCTTTAAAAAACATGTTCTGGAGAAGGAGGTGAAACAGCTGAAAAAACTAACTGCACATGGCCAATGGAAAAAGCAACAAATGACAAAAGTTAAAACATGTTGCAATAAATGAAATCAGCTACACTTTATCCTAGAGATTCGTTCATATGGTCTTAGCCCTATGTGAAGGGAAACCTGATATGTTTTCCCTACTGAAAATACTCAACAGCAAACTTTCTGAGCTATGTCCTGTTAGTTCCTCATTCACACATTACTACACAGAACAATTCTGAGCATTTATTTAAGCAATTAGACTGTTTTCTTTTTGAAAGAAACTTTAATAATAAAATTGAAATAATTAGTACTATGAAATTAAAAAAAAAAAAAAAAAGAGGATTAGTTTATTTTCAAATTTGATGCAAAGAAATAAATGCCCTTGAAAGCAAATTGTTCCATTCTTGAAAAATAATCTAAGGCTTTCTGTCCATTCATGTGAAATACTTAAGCAGATACATATTCTCTTCCTTACTTTAATGTGAGCTCCCAGAGCAGTTCAAGAGCTTTTTCAATACAATCTTTTGTGACAGAAAAGCAGTTTCTGCAAAATCAAATTTCCACAGGGAAAATTTATTGAGTTTCTTTTCTTTTTCTCTAGGGAAAAGGGAATTTAAATATTTAGTTCCGAAACATGCTTTGAAGTGCAAGAATTACCTCCAAGCTTAAAATTCTGCTTTCTGGCATCTATAAATAACCCGTGTGTCTCTCAGTCATACACATGGGCAATGTTAGCAATCAGTCTGGGACCCAGGCACTTACTCCTGAAGGACACAGAAAGGCATCCGTTCTCACTTGTCCTGTGTTTCAAACTTGACCAAATACAATTATCAGTCTTTTGAGAGACTCTGCAGAGGGGAAAGCATTGTACATTTTGTATTTTCAGATGGAATTGGTAATAGCTGGGAGTGTGAAACAGTTTGGCAGCATTTAATCCCATGGCACTCCCCTATTGATGAGGTTTCAATACTGCACGACGCTGCCTGTGGTTCACAGCATGGACACAACCACGTTGCAGCCCAGAACATTCCTGATCTCTCATTGTGATCACTGGCAATTAAAGTCATTGAACTATCAAAGACAAAGTTTTTGGACTCGAAATGCGAGTTTGCTCCACATAAACTTTGGGCTAATCATTTATTTAGGTTTTTTATTACTTGTTATCAGCTATTATTTATTTACTGCATGTTGCAATGATTATAAGCTATATTCACTATTTTATCTGCTACTGCTGGCTGTTTTGTAATCTGAAGAGTCTGAATCATGGCTGGGAAGACGACAAAAGCATCGGCAATAATAGAAACAAGAAGACCTATTGGGTTAAAATGATAAATTATTATAACTAAATCATCTGAAAATTCTTAAATTAATACAAAATTAAATAACACTACTAATTTCGCAAATCAGTGAATAGTAATTAGTAAGGCTTGCAAATGGAAGGTTAAGCTAGTATTCCTTGTGATCAGTTGGTATGCTGGCTGTTTATGTCTTGTATTCTGAAAACCACATTCTCCTGTTACCAAAGACCAAAAAGCAGTACACATGTATTTCTGGAAATGAGATTTCAGTGAGTGTCAAGAAGTACAGGATTGAGTGTACGATTGTGTTGTTCAGTGTCCCAGATGTGGCAATGAAGGTGGAACAATATCTGCAAAGGGTGAATGCAAAACTCTCTTCTGCAGAACCCTTATCTGACACCTTAAAACCAATGCCTGAGATCATATAATGCTTCAGAAGTGCAATGTAACAAAACAACAGGACAGCTATTAACACTGGAGATTGAGCTAGCTGTAGTGTCTACCTTGTCTGTTTCCTATGTCTGTGCAAGGCTTGTTGTTGCACCCCATATAGGAAAAGAAAGTTCATATGTAGGGAAGAAGCACTCTGAAGGAAACATTGGTGTGTACTGCAGTGTATTATCCATATAATTCTCCCTCTTGTTTTGGACATTACAGTAACTGCACATCAAATGGAAGTCTTCGTTGTGTTTTACCTGATTTTACCTATCACAAAGTTCAGTTAGTCTACAAATCATGTAACCAGAAGAAAAACAAAACTAAGATATAATAGCATCATTTTTTTCTTTCTAGAAGAGAGCTGGAAATATTTGTGAATAATGAGAACATTTGACATCATATCAGCAAGGTTAAAACTGAATTGATTTCCAGGGAGTATCTTGCAAAAATCAGCTGTAAGGCAAAACAAGGAGAGGCAGATTTGGACAGATTTGACCCTGCCACATGGCACAGGACAGGGTCTGGTAGCCATAGGCTGAGCTGAAATGAGGTCCTGGGCCATGATCAGGTGTGGGGAAAGACCCCAGGAAAGGCAAGGCCAGAAAGGGCTGTGGGTGCACCCCCAGGGCCCAGGTACCTTTACTAGCATAGTCACCCTTATTCTCTTAGAAGTCTATGAGTGATACTGGCAGACAAGGAAAGACTCATAGAATGTGAGGGAACAGCAAGGCTTTCAGAAAACTTGAAATCTTTAATTAGATGCAATTATTGGAAAAGAAACTGTCTTTTCATTGCACTCTTCATACTTGTAAAACCCACCTCTTGCCAAAGGTAGCAGGAACTTTAATGGTAGACCCTGTGTAAGAGCTTCATGAAGGGAATATTTTGAAATATGCAAATAAATTGCCCCACTGAAATTGAAAAAAAAAGTCAACTCCAGATGTGTTAGTTTTACAGGAAATCCTGTCTCACTTGGATGGATATAGAGAGCCTGAAAAACAGCAGAACCATTAGGTAGCAGAGGTGAGAGAAAGAAAGTTACAGAAATACTTTACAAAGGGACACTATTCACCCTGTGTATGTGCGGACTGCAAATACAGAAGGTTGCACTCTTTACCAGAGATGTATAAAATCCCTTTACAAGGTACTCTTTCTAGAGCTGCCCTTGAGACATGTCACAGAGCATCCCTGTTGCTAGACAGATGCTAATCCCATGTTAGCCAGTATAGCCAAACCTGCTTCATCAACGCAAGAAAGCCTTTGTCTGTCACAAAAACCTCCTCTGAAAAAAAGGAAAAATAACACCTGAGAAAGAAAATTAGTCTTAAAACAGGTCTTGAGAAAAAACAGACCTGGGCTCCGTTAAGCAGAGGGTAAGAAAGTAGTTCTAAATAACGAAACTATTTTTCTTGAAGTTGTCCTGTCCTGAGACGCAGGTGCAAATTTCCAGAGGACCTGGCAAGGACGGTGCACTTTGACATCACCCTCCCTTATAGATCATACCAGATGGTGAGCTGGCAGTTGCTCAGTTGCAAGCCCATCCCGTGTGCATTTACCCCCAGCCAGATGTACACATCAAGTCTTGTCTCTTTAAATACTTTATCTGTCAAGTTGAAATGCAATGATCTTATTAATATATACAGGATTCAAAGTGGGGTGGGCCTTATAGGTCAAAATTAGCCCAGAATTAATTATGTGCCAAAGAGCAAAACTTTTCAGAAGTATGACTTATGCCCTGTTCTAGAAGCTCTGCAGACACTGGTTCATACCTAGTGAGTGCCAGGGTTAAGGACAAAGAACTTCACCTATTTAACTTAAGTTCAACTGTAAAACAAATCCCAGGCTTGAACTGAGCCAAGTCAAGTTTAGACAGCAAATCTGACACTATGTTTTGCTCAATGTGGGACACCTATGGTTTAAAATGCAAGGAAGTAAGACAGAGTAGCAGTGACCCAGAGCACTTCTTTGGTTTCATATTCCCCTTTGCTTGCTATTTTGGATTAAAACCTGTGTGATGCAAGGCAGAACTTTATTATGAAATGTTCACTGACTTTGCTGTGGGCAGCCAGATGAGTTTTTGGGGCCAGCTTTTATCTGTCATCAATCAGTATGCAATGCTTAGTGGTGGAGTGTAATAAAGCAGTTCATCAGAGTGTGATTTGCAATAGGGTGAAAGTATTTACCATAGAATATGCTGAGTTGAAAGAGACCCATCAAGATCACTGAAATCCAACTCCTGGCCCTGCATAGGACACCCCAAGAATCACACCATGTACCTGAGAGCATTGTCCAAAAACTTCTTGAACTCTGACATGCTTGGCGCTGTGACCTCTGTTTAAGCATGAGTGATATTTCTGTCTACTGTCCATAAGGAAACCCACATGCAATTATGAAGCATCCATTCGTGCCCCAAGTATTCAAAACAGTGAAGCTATGTCTTATTTTATCCTCAAAAATTACTGTATGTATCCTTCCAATAACTGCTTTGTAGTATTTTAGACAAAACTATTTTTTTCTTTTTGGTTTCATAACCAGAACCCTAAAAGAATTTTCCACAGCTAAAATACTTTTTGTGCCTGACTTTCTGCTGCATGGATAAGCTTTATATCCTGCATTGCAATAAGTTATTCCTGCTGCAGAGATTGTCATTATTCTAGAAAATCAAGGCACTGGACCATATCCAAGCACTCAGAAACCTCAGTGATAACAAAGAATTTATATGTAAGGAAGGTGAAGTACAGTTCTGTGCCATCTGTATATCACTGGCTTTTAAATCCAGTTCACTTTGTAGCTGGATTCATGTAGACATTGAAAGGGACTAGAGAAAGAATGGGTCTTTGTCTGCTTGAAGACTTACTTTGGATTCATGCCACCTGTCAGACTTGACATAAGGTCAACAGTGCCAAATACTGCAAAGATATTAAGAAGAATAAGAATGGATTTCTCCCTTGTATCCATTGACAGCGACAGCCCTTCTGTGCCAGTCATCCATCAGTGCCAGTGAGACAGATTCAGCATCGTGCCCTGGCCTGTGTCTGTGCCTCCTCTGACCCTGGATTAACATGAATAAACTTGTAAGTGGATTCTGTATGAGCTTGCTTTAGAATACCAGGTTTGATGGTAGGTGGCAGATGAACTGAAATGATGTTTTCAGGACAGATTATTGAGGAGAAAAAAACCCTGAGTTTAGGTACTGATAGAAATACTGAGATTCCCTGCCTGAAGTAAGCATTAGATATTTCCGCCTAAATGATAAAGCAGTGATATAGTATTAATATGAATCCTCAGATCCTTGACTCCTTGTCATATGGGTGTAATGTTAGTATAAATTAGCAAGCTGTATAATTTGCTAGCTCCCAGGAATCCCCTCAGTTGCACTGGGACCAGCAAGCTTGGGGATAGCAAGGGAAGTCTCCATAGAGTGCTACTGCACAGGCACATGGGCACAGGAGACCCCTGTAGCATGTGTTAGCAAAATTTTTAAAAATCAACAGAAACTTGTTATGTGTTGCAATGCAGAGTGAGCCCCAAAGATGCACACAGGAGATGGTTACAGGGTAACTCACAGGTTACCCCTTGTGATGCTTGTCACTGTGGTTCTTTTGCACCTCGGTGCTCTCTCAAGACCACCATTAACAATAATAAAAAAGAAACATTTTACCGAAGTCTATAAATCTCTGGTGGAGGTGAAGCCTACTAGTTCCAAAGTAAGAGCTTTCCCTGAACGAAAGTACATCACTCCCATGTTAAGAGGTTGGATAGCACAGGTAGAAGGAACAGACGTGACCACTTTGTCCTGGTTACAGAAAATTAAAATAAGTCAGCCTGATTTGTGTTTTGATGTTAGGCTATTATGGATGGCCCATTCTTGAGGGAAACTATTAAGAAATGTCTGGCAAAGTGTTTTATCATCCATGATTCAATGAATAAATAATAAAAATAAACCAGATTAGCATCAGTGAAACTTTGGAGAGCTGCAAAATGTTAAACTTTTCTCTCTTGTATAGACCTCTGGTTATAACTGATAGGAGAACCTTAAGTTCAGCATAGGGGACATTTTACAGAATAGAAGGTTCCTCATGATTTCAAGTGCAATTTTTCTTGTGCTCCATTTGGCATGTTGCAGGATCAAGCAACATTGATTTTAACTCATCTGGTGAAGTGCCTGCATTTCTGGCAATTACAGTGAGAGTTATGGAAATAGGAATACATTAAAATGGCTGGATTTTAATATACTGATTTGCAGACCAAGTGGACTTACAACAAACATGACAGCTTTTTATCTGAATTTGACTTAACTAAAGGAATCATTCCTATCATAAAATTAAATATTTACATCCATTATTATTCTCGGACTAGAGACAATAATTTAAATTAATATCAAGATGCATTTTTAAAAATCATCAATCTGCCATCTTAACTACATTATATTCTACCTTCAGGCTCATGTTGTAGTTTTTATGAACATGATTCAAATAAATTGGCTCTTTTTCCTCGGTGGCTTCTTTAATTACTTTGTTATTATCCAAGGAACTGGTTTAATTTAAATGAACACAGTGTTCTTGCTACTACTACCCAGAGAAAACACAGGCTCAGAACATGCTGTTTTGTAGTTACAGTGTGTGCTTCTGCATGTGGATGCCAAAACTGGTTTGGGCTTACCTGTTTACCTACCTTCACGTGATGCAGAAGACTCCTAACGAGGCAAACATAGTAACTTGTCCTGAAGACCTTCTTTTGAGTGTCTCCAGATAAACAGCAAAGGTAATTAGGCAATTAGATTAAAGGACACTGTCACAGAACATTTATTATATACCTAGACAACACAGTTACTTCATTTTATTCGGGGCAATGTTCCCTTACCAACTATTTGTATATTTTCAATCAAAGAAATGTGTGTAACAAATAAAGACAATAAATTAACAGTATTTGCTGTTGTGTCCTTATATTCCTCTTATAATCATACAGGTCGGTAACTGAATTCTGTACATAGGTGTAAGATTCTTTCTCCCCCTCCTTTTGGTGTCTTTCCAACTAAAGTACATAATAAAATACATAAGACGGTGTTTAAAAAAAAAATACATGCAAACATTGGTACTTCATAAAATATTTAAAGACCTTACAAAAACGCAAAACTGTATTTCATTTCCTGAAACAGTTATAGTTTCAAACTCCATCTATTTCTTTTAAACCAAACCCATATGTGTTCGAGGCAGTTTTAATCTGTGGAAATACTTTATTTTTGGCTGGCCTGAATGAGTGAACATTAAGTATGAAGCAACAAGTCAGGATATTGAGAAGAAATTGTACTATCTCAAAGAACAAACTGTTAAAATCTGAGAAACTTCAGCTTGTTTGTCTTTTTCTGTGATTAAATATGAGCTACATGACCATATTTTACAGCAATAGTCCAGATATATAGAATATTTTGATTTTTCTGTGTGTTTTAATGGGGAGAAGTCTTCCATCTGCTACAAAGCTGACACGTTGTGTCACTTCTCTCTACAGAGGACACATGCACTTCAGAGCTGTGTTCTCATGTGTGGGCATAGGGGGGCCAAACCATCACACAGATTACTTGCTATCGTTCTTCCTTTATCACTTCCTTAATACCAGAAGGAGTTCTCAGTGGCAAGCTGCTGGGGACACGAGCACCAGGAGGAGCAGGGAGGAGCAGCTCCCAGTTGCCGGTCCCACAGCACGGACACCTTGGGAAGTCATTTGCAGAACACATGAAAAGCAGCTTCTTCATTAATGCCATTTCACACCGTTCGTGTACAGACAGAAACAACTGCTCAAAATACAAGCCAGAGGAGAGTCAGGCTGGGCATCTCACTGTACTTAATCTGTGCTTGCTGTAGACAGCTACCCTGGCTGGCCCTGATGTATCTCCAACATTTAATCTAATTCCTGTTGCTGTTAGTCAATTAATACTGTCATCACAAAATCAGAGGGAGAGTATAGTACAAGAAAGAGTCTGTGGTTATTTTCTTTTTTAATGTGATCTCTGCTGAGCACAAGGTTTATATTTGCTTAATTAGAACTTTACTATAAACTTTAATGACCCTAAGGCCGACCTGATTTGTTTGAGAAAGGTAATAAATTATCTGACAGAACAGTTTGATCTCTGTATAGAAATCTTAGTCCAGCTGGAGCCTGACTACATCCCCAAGCTTCCCATCCGTTCATCTCACACATCTTTTACTGCACCACAATCCCTCTTGCAGCAGCCTCAGACAAGTCAGGAAAAAAAATACAAAAAGCTTCGTCTTTCCCTTTCAGACGGATGCTCTGCTGCCCACCACAGTGCTACATCCTGAACAATCATTGCTTCTTGCCACTACTAGGAACGTGTCAGGATCTTGAAAGAAATAATTAGATGCCAAGTTTGGATAATAGAGTATTTAAAAATCAATTAGCCTTAATGGGAATACTTTGCAAGTTTTCTCATGATTCTGCTGTTTGACACGATGTGTTGAAGTGTGTCTCACAGACAAGTAATAGCCCAGTATCTCACGGGAAAGTGAAGCCTCCACTGTGATGTACTAAGAGTGAATTTTGCTGCTTCTGGAGTCCATTCATTTCTTGCCATACCAGCGTCAATGAACTTCCTAGCTGCTGTCAGCGTGTTTAGTGCACATGTCAAGGCAGCACTGTGCTGGTCCTGACATCAAACAAACTGGCTCCGATCAAGATATTACCTTGAGCTGGCAGGAAAGAAAAATAGCAGGAGCATACAAGGAGCAGTAAGTGAAATACTTCATCGACCACCCCAACTTTACTCTGTGTTGTGGCCACGGAATAATTAATCTGCACGGATGATGGCATGAAGAGTGTTGAAAAGGAACAAATTATATCTTTTGCTTCACAATCCATGGAAATGTAATTTTAAAGGTGATGTTTTTGGGAGAGTGTTCTGCTTTTTCATTTCTTGGGAGGCCAGTCTGGTCCATCTTGCTCCCTTGCTGTAAGTGCATCCTTAAATATCTCTTACCCACAGAAGGCAGATTACAGACAAAGCACTGCTGGTCGGCTCAGCAATTTGAACAATTTTTGGATTTGTTTTTTCCCTGACTCTTTTCTCTCTGTGACCTGATATTGTATGATGGGGCCGATTACTGGCTGATCCTTGGTTCATACGTCCTTCTGAGTACAGCTGTCACCAAATCACATTGACTTGAGTGTAAGATTTACTTCTAAGTACATAAAAAATGCACATTTTGTTTTTTTCTAAGGAAAGAAAACCAAGGAACCACAGAAACTCCAGTTCCTCCCCTGTTCTCCCTTTGGTACATTTCTGAGACCCAACCACACAAGAGCTGGCAGATTCAGATCCTGTCCCCTTCTTTCCTGGGATGTACCTGAGCACATTTTTTCCAGGGAATGACCAGTACCAACAGTCTACCAAGTCCTCCTAGGCAGAATTTTGTTTCACCTTTCCTGTTGATGCTATATGCAGCTTTTACACCAAATACTACCCCTGCTAACCCACCCCACAGAGCAGGTGTTTCAGAAACAGCAGGGAGATGAGATAATCTGAGTTTCAGAGCCCAGTATAGTGAGTAGTTTGTCCCTTATCCCCAGTAGCAAAGCGCCAGCAGGGCAGATCAAGCAATCCCCACACTTTGCAGCAGCCCTTTGCCTGGGGAATAATCCAGGGTCCAGTGCCTCATACAGGAATTGCCCTCCAATGTCTCAGATATGTGCTGTGAATCCTGGGCCAGGGACAGAAAGGGATAAAGAACCTCTGCCCTGCTTTGTCCCCACTACTTCTTGACTGAAACACCCCATCCTACTTACACACACACACAAAAAACAAACCCAAAACAAATCCAAAGCAAACAAACAGCTACTATTGAATTATTGGCCAAACCAACTTGATGTTCTGCTGATGCTGTTTTTTAAAATGCTTTTGGTGTTGAACCAGTTTGATATATTTTAAACATTTCAGGAATTGAGCAGAATGGCTGCTCATATAGTAGATAAATATTTGTCTGTTATACATGCTAATGGCACAAAGCTACTGCATGGGTAAGGGAATTGCAAAGATATTAAAAAAATGCTTCATAAGCTAAGTAAACAAAAACACATATATAAATCAAAAATAGCATAAATCAAATTTTGTCTGTGGGGTGCCCTTTTGAGCAACAGAGCGTGGGAAGAGACTGCTGTGAAACATTAAAAAAAAATGGCTCTATTTGCATCATTTCAGTGGTTCCAAACAAAACAGCCATCATTGCATGAGATGAATAAGGGATGCACTTTCCCCTGTCATTTTGCCTGGCACTTTCTGACATCAGCTCAAACTTTAAGCAGCACTCAGCCAATCCTGCAGCATTTTCGTATCACTTTGACCATAAAATAAATAAATAAGCAAACCCACCCAGATGCAGCAGCATATCTGCGTAAATGGATTGTTCAGAGATCTCTCCTTGAAGTTAGTTTCTCAGGCTTTTTAAATGTGTAGCCTTGGGCTCATATATCTCTTTAAGTACCAACACTATGAATCACCTTGAAGAACTTCTTAAAAAAAAAAAAAAGAGAGAAAAAGAAAAAAACCCTCTACTGTTGTAATAAAAATGAAAAATGGAGTTCCTTCTGGCTTCCACTATCTAAGAACTGTGTCATTGTTTTCTTTTTCTTCTTATTCTAGTTTATAGTCTTAAGGAATAAACATTTCTCAGGATTTGGCTGACAAATATTTGTGTACGAAAGCACCTGCACGATTAAACAGAACAACCTGCTTATAGCTTGTCCTTTACTCTACTTGGCAATCAATTCTTTTGCAGATTTGCATAGTTATGATGACACAGTAGCAAGGAGCTCTAAGCACTTGTTTCATCTGCCTCCTTTTTTCAAGTGCTTATCTTTCATGCACTTTGAGCTGTGCAAGCTGATAGCTAGAACTCCAAGAAGAGACACAGGGACCATTGCTTCACCCTGCTCCTGGAAGCAGAAGGGAATGTAGGGTATGGCAGCACCACGTCCCCTTTTCCCAAAGCAACGGGTAGAAGCAGATAATTCAGATGGAGCAGATGGACAAGATTCCTTCTTATCGGCCCCCATTATGATGTGGTCCATTTGGTGGGTTTATTTAATGCTGCTGTTGCCAATAAAGGCAGCCTGCAGCAGAAAGGAGGCTCCTGTGTGCCTGTCCCACTCCCTTGGACGTGGAGCCAACCCATGTTCTCTTGTATTTTCATCTGTCTTTTACTAAAGATAGAGTAGTGGTGAAGGATTCATTTTTAGTCATGAACGATCTATTACATTTAAAAAGCAAAGTTTAGAATTGGGGATTGGTTATTTTTCTGAAATTATTATCTTAAAACAAGGATTTAAACAAACAGGACTGAATTTTGCAATTCTTTGCAAAAATTCATTGCAAGGGGGAAAAAAAAAAGGAGAGCAGAAAAAAACCACCAGGGCTGTATTTAGCATCAGAATATGTTCAAGTATGGAAGTATTTTCTACTCTCCAGTCAACAAGGAATTAATTTTGAGATCTGATTTCCTCTTTTCCCTTGCAAGCACAGCAAGAATTGAGGAACTACCAAGGAGAAAAAGGATGGGAATACAGGGAGGGAAGGCATCCCATTGACGATTTTGTTTGTTACTGTCTGGCTTCCTGTTCTAATTTGTTTTCACAGAGGTTTTCCCTTCATCAGCCCATTGCCTGCTTTGCTCCTGCTTTTGAGCCCTTCCAGGTCTGAGAGCAGCTGTGCTAGCCTTGAACATTGCTGCATATCTGGGCAGAGCCAGTGATGACCCTGTGGGATACTGAGAGACTGCAATATCCCCCGGGGTGCTTTGATATAGATTAGGGTCTGGAGGTACTGAAGACAACTGCTGTTTCTCCTCTGATCTTGCCACGAGGAAGCTCAGAGGAGGAGGGGGACCATTTCACCTGCAGTGTGGGATCTGGCATTGAATCACCTTCTGGGGATGGGATGCAGAACATGAACAGAATAAATTAATCTGAAAGGAGCTCTTGTGCCCAGAGAACAGTCCTATAGTCAGGAGAGTGAAGCTGTGCATTTATATGCAGTGTGGAGGGTTGGCGAGGCTGCTCTCTGTGCTCCAAGCACTCTCTTGGTTAGACTTCAACATGACAGACAGCCATCAGGTGCAGACACAGATGGGAGATGTAGGAATTCTTCCTAGAGAGGACTGAAATAGCTCCTGACATTCAGAGAGCTGCACTGGAGATGGACACTTCAGAGATGTGGGTAAAAACTGCCGTGGCTCAATGTGAGGGGGTGGGTAACATGGAAGAAACTCTCTCCCTCAGAAAATATCTTAGCACATCCTGAAAAGAGATGTGTTCTCCAGGCTGGGAACACCTGAAGCTGCTTAGCCAACTCCTCTGCTCTCATGGAGCAGCTGAAGCAGTTGGAAATTTGATATCCTTTATCCACATCCAGATTTGGGTGGTCTTCACTGCTGCTTCAGGGAATCCCAGGTACTGCTACCTGCCCACTGTGAAGGGGCCGCTTCAGCACTCCTTGAAATGCAGGAGCACATCACATGTCTTCCCTGAATTATGCACAAATCAGTTGTTGAAATGGATGTTCAGGGTTGACTTAATAGCAGCACTGAAGGATTGAGCACTGGGGTGGTACTCTGCACAAATGGATTAGAAATTTTCTTTCCATTCAATCATCCCTTTCTGTTTGCAGTGTGGGCATTTCTTTTCCCACATACAATCATTTGCAACTCTAGGTTTTGGGCTGCCACTGCTTTTGTGCTCCTGGTTTGTCTTTTTTATCTGCCCATGGGAGCAAAGAGCAAGTAGAGTAATCTTAGGTGGAGTAGAGATGCTTCAGATAGGGGCTTGTTAAAAACTGTCACCTCTGCATGCATCTGGTGAGAAAAATGGCATCCAGTGTTGTACTTTTCCAAAAGAAAAGGAAGAACATGGCAAATTAGCAGCTAGGAATTAAAGACAAGTAAAATGCCACACTGTCTTACTTGGACAGGTCTGGTATTGCTTAATCAGTGCTTCAGCAGCTAAACTGTGAAGGGATGACACACACTTCAAACCTGTGGTGATTCACAAGCAGCACAGCACATAGCAGCAGGAGCAGCCAAGGTATTCCACATGAACAATGCTCTTCCATTCAGATGGGTTTCAGAAAACCCTAACTCAGTCTCTCACAAATTCTCTGTCAGGGAAATTCTTTGTCCTGCTTCGTTTATATCCAGTCCTGGGCTGGAATGAAGAAAATGCTTAAGAGTGTTCATTCAGAAGCACTACAAATAAGGAGTGTACTGAAAGCACAGAGAGATTTTCACGTAAGTAGAGTGAAAAACATTAGAATGAACAGCATTAGATCAAGGTGCAAACCAGCTGCACCTGCACTTTTATTACATGCACACACACACACACATAGAGACCCCAAATTGCCTGGTTAGCGCTTATCCTTGCTTTCATTTCTGAGGAATATTACTGAAATGAACCTTGGATATTGTATTCTGAAATGGGTATAACACAATGCCTCAAACTGCCCCCATACTACAATCTTTCTTTCCAACCCCAGCCCCAACCCCAATGGACTTGTCAGCAGTTTCTATCATTAGCAACATAATCCCTCCTCTCTCCCGCTCTTTCTTTTTTATGTTTTCCCAGGGCTGCACCAATAATGAATAATTTACCAGTGTGGAGAAAGAAAAGTGTCACTACTGGAGTCTCAAGGCTCATCACTCACAAACCTGTCACATGGTCAAGAGTCATCACTGCCATTATTTGTGTGAAGAGAAATTAGCACTAATCTACTGCTGAGTCTCTTGCTCCAGCCACTATAAATGGTGCCAGATTCTTAACAGAGCAGATTGTCTGTGCCACTGCAAATTGCTTACCTCAGTAAATTTTAAAAAAAATTAAAAGCCTCCTCACTCACTTCACAGAAGACATCCCACATGTGTTTAGAATTAGAGGAGAGGCACTGTAATGCAAAGGGCTGTTACCTTTCCCACAGTGGAGAAATGCTAGAGATTTGATTTGCTTGTCTGCTATTAATAAATACCATTGAATCCAGGGAAGGGTTTCCAAGCAGAACTTTCAAAGGTGCACATTCCTGTGCAACAAGGAGACACAGCTTTTCATGTCACAGAATAAGCATGTGAATGCTAAGATTTGAATTTTAGGGAGGAAAGGAAATGCCCTGTACTGAACTATGAAACATAAACAAGGCACAAAGTAGAACAAAATGGTGTCTTGAGTAAATAATCAGGGCAACAGTGAGAACAATTGTAGTGTGAGTGGCTTCCTCCTGTGAGAAAGGGAAGAGATGTGTAATGTGCTCATTTTGCTCCAGCAGTCATTTCCATCCATCAGTCCAGGGATTTTAAACCTGCTACCATCAGCAGGTTTTTGGAACACCCCCTACACAAAATCCACAGCAAAAGCAAAGCTGCCATTGGCCCAGCTCATCCCAGCAGCAGCAGAAGTGACAGCTGGGGCTCAGAGGCAGAAAATCCCGCAGTCCCTCCTCAAGGCCTCAGTGGATCCCATCAAAGGGCACAGTTTGTTCTCCACTGGGGATCAGCCCCCACATCTGGTAGAGTCCAAGCAGAGTTCCTGGCAGAAAAAAAAATTTGTTTCTATCTCTAAAGGTTTGAAATTATTTCATTCTCTCTCTCTGCTTCCCTTTGTTCGAAATAATTTTCCAATATTAATTTCTAGCAAAAAAGACCTGTCTGAATTAAGGAGTTACAAATGAAAAATTTAATCCTTTGGATCATGAGGGATGCTGGCCTAAAATCAGAAACATGGCTTTATAAAACAAAATTTGGATGCATGAACTTTTTTGATTTTGATCAGAAAAGTACCTAATTTGTTAAAAAGTCTTTCCTTTTCTCACTCTGGGAGGATATCCTGGGACCCAGGTCTCCAGCCTGGCTCTGTGCCCGGCAGCCAGCCTTTAGGACTGCCCTCACCCTTCTTGGCAGAGCAGCTTTGCCAAAACACACGCTGGGGGCACCCCCCAGCTACGGCAGCCAGCGTAATCCCCAAAGTGGGAGACTACATGAGAAACATAACACAGCCTTGGGCTGTATTATGGTTTGCACCTAAGATCCTCCAAGGACGCTACGCATCCTCACTGCCAAAATTCACCTCCTCTCAGCCCTTGGAGGTCACTCTATCTCCACTTGAACCTGCAAGAAGACTGAGTTTGCTGTGGAGGAAAACAGGGATAAATAGTGCAGCTTGGAGAAGGTCTGAGTGTCACAGTGAGAGGAGGACCCAGTGTGTGGGAGGGTTCCTTAGGGCTGGGATTGGGAGGGACCCCAGAAGTACCCAGCACTCACAGAAATATGTGCATCCAAACACAAATGCAAAACCTCTAAGAGCTTTTAGATAGAAAAATAAGTGTGGGCTTTAAAGTCCAAAGATCTTTGAGTTTTTACTTTTTTTCAGGATTTATCTCTTTTCTTTAACTAAAAAAAGGCAGAATCTCACACAAGGTTTCTGTCACTTGTGCAAACGAATGGTATTGTCCTAAAGCTGGATTCCTGACTGAATTTCCTAAGCACCTCTCCACTATCTCTCATCTTGATTTTGATTTTATTGCCACTCAAGATTGGGAAGTGGCCATTATTTAAAAAAAACTTAGCAGATGAGCAGCCCAAAAAACATCCAGATTCTCCTTCCTTCTCCACTTTTTCCTGCTGCTCAAAGTAATCTATTCCAGTATAGCTTCAGTGTAGTTGAGTGTCCCAAATCAACAGACACCATTGCCAAAGAGTCTCCACCTCACTGCACTCGCTGCATGACCAGTGCCCAAGGCTGACTGCCTTCCCCACGGTCAGGGATTCTATTACTCATCACATCCTTTCCAAGAGAAATTATCTACTTTACAAAAAACTACGGCATTACAAATGTGTTCTGTAACTGTGGGACCAGGAATCATGGGAGGGGACTGACTGCCAGTGAAGTCTAGTTACAGAAGAGAAGGATGAGTTCTACGAAAGAGCAGCTTGACTGAGGAGGCACCTCCCAGTGGTGCTGGGGATCAGGTCACTATATCTTGCCTCTATTCCTCTTTATCTCTGCACAGAAAATCACTGTTGCTGTTCCAGCTCGCTACAGCAAAGAGGTAGAAACCTCAATTAAAGTGTTTGAAGGGACTCTTCAGAAAGAAAGTGAATGTGGCTGAGGGCTTGAGATAGGCCCCATTCAGACATGGATTTTACTGTGGTTTTGCTTGGGACCCCCTGATGCTTTCTAGCTCCCTGAGCACATCTGTTGCTGGAAACATAACAGTGTTTACCTTGTTAAAAGCAACTTGTGTCAAAAAGCAGCAAGAAGGAACAGAGTGGCTGTGGAGGCTCCTGGGAGAGATTTCCTCCAAGCTGCTCCCAGCAGCTCGCAAGGTGAAGGAGAGGGCACCCTCGGCCCTTTGCCTGGACTTGCTACAAAGGCACTCTTGGCAAACCATGGCCCCTCGATTAACCACCGGAGGATTGGTCTCCACCTTCCACAGGGAGGGCGAGAAATTGAGCTGTGAAACTGCCTTACATCATTCCATTGGCAAACAAGGGCTTTCTTCATCTGGCAAGGCGTACATCGAAGCCATGAAACCTGCAACTGCGGATCTGCGAGGCAGATCTTGGCTTCCTCTGTGATTTTCCCGTGTCTCCACCCCCAGCATGGTATCATCTGGCTAGGTGGTGGGACCCTGGTGCTGCCTGGCTAGATGAGAACTTCATAGATGACAGAGCAACACCCACAAAAGGCATTTTGGGTTCCTGCAACTCCCCCTGTCCTGCCCACCATTTCAGTCTTTTCAGCCCATTTATTTTGCCTTCAAGAAAGAAGTTTATTATGACCTTTGCTCAGAGCAACTGGAACCAGCCTGAAACATGAAATCTGTAACATTTCTGATGATGTCAGCTCACACTTCTCTACAAGCCTCCCCCGGACTGAGTCACAGCAGGAGGGCTCAAAGTCAATACTCAATAGCATTAGCTTAAAGATATACTGCCAGTGGTCTAATTTATCACTAATTCAGAGTGGAGTGAATTTTCCTGACTTCTGGTGCTCCCTTGTCTGTCTCTCAGTGCAAATGAAGAAGGATGCCCTTCCCATATCTCCAATTAGTAACACACTTGACATGATTCAGTGATTTTCAATTACAATTACAGCTAAAACACTTGCTCTAGTTATTTCTTAGCACACACCTTGCACCTTTACACCCTTGCACCTTGCCAGGTATCAATCCTTTAAAAAAAACTTTTAGAATTTAAAAGTATGTGGAAAGACTCTGACCATGTTTAACATGTCCATGGCAAGCTGTCCTCTGTCAAATGTACATCCCAAAGCCTTGTTCAGCAGTTGTGGATGCTTCAAAATGATGCTAAAACAAACCAGGGTAGCAATTTGCCTCGGAACAGAAAAGCTCAGGTCACTCACCACGTGTAAGACCTCCTGAAAAAGCTCTTTGGCTGGTAAACATAAAGTCTATAAGAACCTACTAAACAGATGTGATACACACACATTGAAACTTCACATTGCTCTCTTGCACCATCATACAAGGCATGAACAGCTGGATATCAAATGTATTGATCTAGCAGCACTTCAATACACAATCCACTATTGAGACAGGCTGCTTTCACAAGCAGCAACCACTGCCTAAGCAGAGGAATGCCATTTTTGCCTCTGCAGAACTGTTAACTCAGAACGTCCTGTGATACATTTCTTGCACTGCCTTGGCTCTGAGCAGAGTGGTGTCATGGACCTCTGCAAAAACAGTTCCTACTGCAGGATCACTGTGAAATTTGTAGCACCACTCATGAATGCCAATATCTCCCAGTGGCTTGAGGAGCTTCTCTGAAAAAAAGTTCGTGTCCAGAGAACTCTCTGATTGATGTAGTCTGCAGCACTTGTCTTTTGTCAACTCATGCTTGCCTCATGATGCTGTGATGAATCACAAATGCTGTGGTGCACTAGTTGGTTTCGCTGCACTCCAAACCCATTGCAAATACAGATGTAAACAGTTGCTTTGAAACTTAACCTCTTTCTTTTTTCAGCTTTCTTTACAGAGGCATGTTTTACAACTACTGATGTCTGCTTTCTCTCACACTTTATTATTATCAATTAGCAGGGTCAAAGAACTCCCCTCAGGAAGGTTTAAAACAACACTTTTCCCTTTGGTTTTAATGCCCTACGCCAGTTTCTGTGCCATCTACTGTGTAGCAGCATACCTCCCACTTGCCTTTGTGATCCTAAATATCTATGCCCTGATTCATTGTTGGGGCATGCACTGGGAGCCAGATCACAGCACTTCCATGCAGACCTTTTTATAAGAGCACAACGGTATCCGTTAATAGAGAGGAAATCTCTTGCTTGAGGGAAAACAAAAACACACATGCATGCACAAAAAAACCCCACAGCAACCTTATATTATAGTCTGCAGCTAAAGCTGGAGCTGTGGACCTCAAGCCAAAACATAACCATAGTTTAGGGAAAGTGGCATAATAGATATTGTAATTACAAGGTTCCACTACAATAACAGACCCACAGAACTGGCCAAAAGGTGAGTTTATTTGTCTTTGTTGGCAGTGGGAATATGGGTAGGTTTCTTTGGCTAAAATTTCTTATTTCTTTTCAAAGGGAAAAATGGGGCATTCTCCTTTCCCCATCACTCTCCACTCAAATGGCAGCTCCTACATGCTCTGCCAGCTGAGGTTAGCTCCATAACTCAGATCTCTTTTCACTGAGCTATTATTTTACTAGTAGCGGTAATGGGCTATTATCTGTGTGACACAGCCTCTGGAGTGGCAGAAGACACCTCTTTCTCCTCCACTGACAGATTGAAGAGCTAAATTATAATTTGAGGAACCAGGTGCCCAATTCTGTCAAAACATCTCATGTGATGGTTTCTTATTCAAGAGAAAACTATACATAATCAAGTAAAAGCATATGAGGGTTCCAGGTCTAAAAAGAGATATCAGAGACTATATTAAGTTAGTGATGTTAATGCAAAGATGACCTTCTAGCTATTGTGTGCTTAGGGTTTAACAGCTTAAGAAAAGCTCAGTAAGGAAAACAGATATTGCTAGCTTTGCTAAAATCAAAATGTGACAAAAATTCAAATCAAAGTGAAACTGACTGTCTGAATTTCACAGAATAAACAAGAAAATACAACAATTAGTTAATTCCATAGGTGAGGGTAAATATCTGACAGTTTTAAATTCTTTAATTTTGAAGACTTTGTGGTTTTAAAGCTTATGAGCTAACACATGAGATAGTGTTATGCTAGAAATTTAGTAAGTGTTCTTCCACTTAAATGAACAGAAGATGAATTTAAAACCATTAAATTTTATTTCTTGAAGGATTATATGTAACATTTCCAGTGCAAGTTTAAACAAATGTCAAGGTGCCATGCTCTTGGCATCCGATAGTCTTTGATTTGTAAAGCAGCTTTTAGATAATTTAACTGCCAGAAATGGTTTAAAAGAAAGTCAGGGAATTTGCTGGTATTTGTACCAATTTGTACTGTTTGTCTCAGACCTCATAACTTCTTCCCATTCCTCTGTGACAACTGTTGATGGGAATGCTTGTGACGTGTTTTCTCACTATGTTGAAACAAAACCTTTGATAGTATTTTTTCCCCAACTCTGTTATTTATATAACACCATTTACTTTTCCTATGTGCTGGTTTTAGCTGGAGTAGGGTTAGTTTTCATAGCAGCTAATGTAGGGCTGTGTTTTGGATTTGTGCTGGGAACAGTGTTGATAATCACAGAGATGCTTTAGCTACTTCTGAGCAGGGCTCACACAGTCAAAGCCTTTTCTGCTGTTCACCCCACCCCAGCAGCGGGCAGGCTGGGGGTGCACAAGGGAGGGGGCACAGCTGGGACAGGTGACCCCAAGTGACCAAAAGGGTAGTTCATAATCTATGGAATCATGCTCACTATAATGGGCTGGGAGAAGTAGGAAGGGGAGGGAGGATATTTGAAATGACAATGTTTGTCTTCCCAAGTAACCTGGCCTGATGGAGTTCTGCTGTCCTGGAGAGGGCTGAACACCTGCCTGCCCATGGGAAGTGGTGAATGAATTCCTTCTTTAGCCTTGCTTGTGCATGGGGCTTTTACTTGACCTATTAAACTATCTTTATTTCAACCCACGACTTTTCCTACTTGTACTCCTCTGAATCTCTTCCCCATCTCCCTGGGGAGACTGAGCAAGCAAGTGGCTGTGTGGTGCTTGGTTGCCAGCATGGGTTATACCCCAACACATAAGAAATATATTTTGATATTCTGGGAATAAAAACTAAGAGGAGACTATGCTAGTGATCTTAGGGACAAAGCTACTTCTAACCCAAAAAATTTATATTGAAAACACCTGCTGAGGGTGACTGGTAAACTTTACAGAATCCAACTCACAAGAGTTCTAATACAGCACTCCTGCTTCAGTTCAAGCAGGGACATCTTTGATCTCTCTCCTGAACTCAGCTTTGAGATGGTTTCAGAGACACACAGCATGCAGGAGCACAAGGTGAGCTTTACCACTGGGATTTCTTTTGACAGTCACAATCACATATCAAAAGAAGTGAGACAAACTAATTTAAACTTAAAGTAAAGGAAACATGGCACAGTGTTTGCTGAATGCTGGCTGTTCTCTTTGGATCAAGTGATGCTCCCACCCCAATACACCTGGGCAGGTCCTCTGGGAGTGCTTTATAGACCTTGCTCTGAACAAAACTCATGCTCACTGTCTGAAATTTGATTTTAGTACTGGTCCTCTACGAGTCTCCTCTTGCCTCCTCTCTGACTGTGAGCAAGATTCCCTACTCTTAGAGGCACCACGATTTTCCACAGCCAAGATCTGTTCAAATGAACTGTCTTCTCACAGCTGGGGAGGACCAAAGCAGAAGGTAGTTCCTCTTCCCCCACATATATTTAGGTGCTAAGGGGCCAAGCCTCCCCATTTTAATCCAGTTGTTTCTCTATCAGTGACAGGAACACCCTCCTGTCCTCCTCTTCATGGACTCTGTTTGCATTCTCAGCTGGGTCGGTGGAGCCAGATCCAGTGGCACAAAACTGGAGGCTCTGCAGTTGCAGCTGCACACATTACATTTATCCATGTTAATGGTGGGAGCAGCCTACCTGTTCCCTCTTTTTGTCCTTCCTGTGCTGTCCCACACCTCACCCTAAAGGAAGAAGTAACCGCTGTAGCACCTAACTCATCTGCTGCAGACTCTGCTGAGAGCCTTCCTTTACTCCCCATGCCCCAAATCCTGTTACTCCTACTCTGACTTTAATAATCTACCTGGAAGGACAGCAGGGAATTGCTTTGCTCAGATGATTTCCTGAACAGCAGTAATGACCAAAAATATGTCAAGACACAGAAAATTCACTGTTTTCAGTTTATTCCAGTGATAATTTTTTATCCCTAACTTTTTTCTTCTTGAAACTTAGAGATCTCGGATTCCTTACTGAAGAGTCCATTAGCACCCTAAATGTTGTCAGCCTGAAGATTAATCTAGAGCACTTGTGCAATCTTTCAGTCTCTTTCTCAACAGAATAATTTAGATCTGTTGAAGCTTGCAAATGCAAAGCTTTTGCTGTGTAGCTTGGGAAACATGTATGTATAGCTCTATATACACATGCATACAAATGTATTTAATTTCCATTTGAATCTTCAAACATCTTTTTCGAAATATGTCCATCATAAAGCCAGCACTGGAGCTGCTTCCTACTTTGTGATTCAATGGCTATATTAACTATTTTGCTACAGCTTGAGATTTGGAGCTCACTTTGAACTGTTTATGCCTAAGACCACTACTTTTGGAGGCACCGCTTGCCATACCCACTGCTGTGAAAGTCTGCCACCATTCTTATCCCTGCTCATCTCTCCACATTTTTCTGTATTGAAATGTGGTTTCTTTGTCTTGACCAGTTTGCTAAGCTTCGTGTATCACTCTGTCTGACTTTCTCACCCTTACAAGTGTTTCTTTTTCTGACTGCTTTTCCATTACCTGGAAAAGTTGCCAGTAGTCATTTCATGAGTATAAAATGAGCATTGAACTTCAAATAAATATACTTATAGATTAGAAGCAATGTTATCTATGTTTATATTCATTTTGTACTTACATCCAGATTATTTATGAATGCTCTGAACAAAGGATGACTCAAAATGGCTCATAACATGACAATTTCTCTGTATATGACTTCTCAAGACCACTGAGACCCTTGCAATTGCTCTCTCAGGGTCTCACTTTTCAATTACAACACTACTCAATATTAAAACAAAATCTCTGTAAAATTTCTGTGTATTGTCAATTAAACTCACAGTCTCAAATCATGACAGCTGCAGTGATGAAAAGTGGTTCTGAGCAGAGACCTGATGGCCATAAGTACACAGCGTTTGGGCCTAGTGATCCCAGTCCTGTAATATTACTGATTTAAATCTTCTATATGTATTTACATTCAGGTGCTCTGTGTTTTTAACCTTCTAGCATGACACCAACCCCTTAAAAATTATTCCTCCAGTGCTCTTAGACTTGCTAAACAGATTTTTTTCCTGTCTTTGGGTCTCTTTATTAAATTTGTAGACTTCAAGACCTCTATCTACAGTATCCTTTCTACTTATTAAATATTGGTGGTTTGGGGTTTTTTTCTAATCTCTAATTCCTGTAGTTGAGTTCAGTTTTAATGAGATGCAGCCAGGCAATACCACCAAGAGCAAAGATCTCCAGAGATGTGCTGCCCACAAATTCACCAGCTCCTTCTTTTCTTTCTCTGCCTTCCTGTCATTCAGATGAGCTCTCCTTCTGTGACCAGTGCCTTTCTGCATGACCTCACATCTTTCCATTGAGGACTGGCACCACCAGGACAGGATTCCCAGGGGACCCACAACTGTGCCAGCCACTGCAGACTCACCTTCCTCCCACCCTGGCTGTGCAGCTGAACCAAAGCCAGAGCCTCCCAAGCCAGGCAGAGGTCTGTGCCAGCAGCTGGGCTTTGGCCACCACAAGAAGCAGTAGCCTTCCTTCAGGACATGTAGGTGACACAATTGCAGAGGATCTGTGGTGCACTTAGGGGGGTTTTGATGACCCCATTAAGCCCTTTGAGATACACAGGTATTAACTAGACCCAGACATCTCAACAACAGCCACTCCCCTTTGGTGACGTTTTATTTATATCGGTATTTCCAACATCTTGAACAATTTATTTTCTAACTGAACACAGACATTTCCAGGAACAGAAGAGTAGAGTGAGACTGAATTTCTAATGTAATAAAAAAAAAAAGTAAACATTTAAGATTTTTTTTTTAACATCATAAAAGAAGAAAGAAGGGCAACAAGCCCATTCCCTCACCTTTTGCAGATCCCCTTTAAGAAAACATGGCTTATTCAGGCAACTGAACACACACACCATGAATATTATTTCTCTTAGTGAGCACGAGGGCTTCAACTCATCCTGTGTAGCTGGCAAAAATGGAATAAAAACACATTCAGCAAGCTGATCTCTTGGTATTCTTCCATCTCCTGCCCCAAATGAGGCAGCACAGCTGCATTCTGTACATGTCCCTGGGGCAACACCAGGCACCTATACTGCTCTTTATTGCTTACTATCTGGTTATGAGGAGAATGGGTGGTTTTTACTTGAGAAAATAATTTATTTAGCATACAACAAGTAGAAATGCTTTCCAATGGGATAGAAATAAAGTTGAACATAACCACAGCCTTCAGAAAGCAAGAATGTTCAGTTGGTTTTGGTCAACAACAACAACAACAGCAAAAAGGTGACAATTTCTTTTTGCCCATAGATTTATCAGAAAAGGACTTTTTAGCCTATTTTATTTCTGGAATGTTTCAAAGTCCCCTCACTTCAGTAGTTCACCTGAGAGAAGTACACAGCAGTTACAAAAATGTCCCAATGATGTCATGCTATTCTCTCCCTTATTTGATGAATACTATTTAATTTTCTGCATCCCCAATATGATGTTCTCTCTCTCCTCCTCTGAAACACCTGTGCTTCTGGGCTAAGAATAGGATCCATATTCAGAGCTGTCGCAAAAGCAAAGAAGAATATCTGGGCTTCTATGTCCCCACTACATTCTGGCAAACATTGCTCCACACATGCCCATTTCACACTTTTGTGTTCCCAGCATGTGGGGAGTTGGTTGGTTCTGGGGACTGTTCACTGTCTTGCTCAGGGATGGCAGGGACAGCATGTTTGTCCGTAGGCCCTGGAGGGGCAATTCTTAGAGGCTGATAACCAGACCAGCTTTCCTGAGAAGAGTGCTTGATTCATCCTTGATATAACTCTGCTGATTCTAATGGCTTTTTACCAGGGATGAATTTGGCCCCATGTTGTTAGATGTCTGCATATTAGAAACAGAGTCATTTGCTACAAGGGAAACAGTCAACATCTTATTTGCATCCATGCATATCAACAATGCAATTAGGGCAAACTTCTTTGAGAATTGGATTCAGATGGTAATTAAAGTATTGTGTTATGAATTTTAATTTGGCATTAGTGAAGTAAATTATTCTGTATTGCTCTGTTCTCACAGTTTGGGCAGAATACATTATGCTTTGCTTACTGAGACCTTTGAATTAAAAAAAAAAAAGGGAGCCTAGTCCCTGTGTCCTTAGAATCTAATTGTGTGGAAGAAAATGAGTTTCATAAAACATTTGCCAGTGATTCAAAGTCAAGCAGCAGTGAACATCATTCCTTTGATACCCTCCCACAATTTGGGGACTCAGTTGGAAGGGCTGGGGAGGAAACTCTTCTAAGCAGCAATAATTTGTAAGATTCAATTAAAAAAAAAGCACATAAAAACAACTACTTTGAAAAGACAGGTGAGACACAAACATTTTAAAAAATAAGTAGTATCTACATCACTGATAATGATATATGGCCAGCAGATATGAGCTTAGAAAATCAGAGTAAACTTACAAAATCATATTGAACTCCTGACATACACGTAATATGTATGTATATATTTATATATTTATATATTTATATTTATATATTTATATTTATATATTTATATATATGTTTGTGTATGTGCTTTTGTGTCTTTGTGTCTGTAGTTTTGAAGGTGTGACCTACTAAGTAGCACAAACCCTGAGTTTTAGCTACTAATGTTTTGCACTGATATTGTCTTCAGAAACAGGCCGCTGTTCTTCATGTCCCAAACTCCATGTTAGTAGCTGGCAGAGGGTTTTGAAGGAAGACTACTAAGGAACACAATGACTGTTCAGATATAACTCTTTGTTGAGCATAAGAAATTTAGGGAACATGCATGTGGAGAGGAAAGGTTTTTAGTAGTTGTCTGAGGAGTGTTTAATGGCAAGTGAACCTCATCGTCCAAGATGCTCCACACATTTGCAGTAAAAGACAATCATTGCTTTCAGAATTTGCCCTCCAAGTTGACAAGACCCAGGGCACACCATGGGAAGGGTGTTTCTCCATCCATATTATATGGCACACTAATCTCCTTTTTTAAACAATGTTTTCCTTTGATCCAGCCTTCCTTCCAGCTCCTGCATCAGCAGCATCCAGGCATTCTTAGGGTTCGGCCCAGCAAAAAATTCCAGAAAAGGCAAGAGATAAAAATCTATTATGTTCAACCCTTTTTGGCTGAGTTGATCCTGTCTGGACATGAGGTACTCACCAAAGCTGCTGTATCATTGCCCTCCTCAGGTGAACAAGTCCTGCTGGGAGTCTGCTCCAGTGTGGGCTTCCCATGGAGTTGCATCCTCCTTTGGGCACCCATCTGCTCCAGCTTGGGATCTTCCAGGGTCTGCTCCACCATGGATTTTCATGGACTGTTTCTCCATAGTCTTCTCCACAGGCTGCAGGGGAATCTCAGCTCTGGCTCCTGGAGCATCTCCTCCCCCACCTTCTGTACTGGCCTTCATGTCTGCAGAGTTGTTGTTCTCACATATTCTCATTGCTCTCTTCTGGATGCTGCTGGTGTTGCACAATCTTTTTTTCCCCTTAAATACGTTATCTCAGAGGTGCTACTGTCATCACTGATGGGCTCAGCCTTGGCCAGTGGCAGGTTTGTCCTGCAGCCGACTGGATTGGCTCTGTTAGATACAGGAAAAGTTTTCAGCAGTTTCTCACAGAAACCACTCCTGTAGCCCCCTTGCCACCAAAACTTTGCCATGCAAACCCAAAACACTTGCCATCCAGGAAATAAGCAAACAGCCAAACTCCCTGTAGGGACTGGGAGACCTGGATCCCATTCCCAGCCACAGAACTGCTCCCAGCAGGATACCCAAGAGGGTTTGCACTATGGGGTTGGTGAGGGGGCCCCCTCACCCCCCCTCCACATTATGACCCCTCAGTACTGCCTGTGTCCTTCGTAAAAGACATTTGCCTGACCTACTCTTGAGGACTTCTGGTGACAGAGATGCCATATTTTCTCTAGGCAGCCCATCCCAGTATTTCACAGTCTTACTGTTGAAGTCAGGTATGTGATCATATTTAACTGGCATCTTTCTTGCAGCAATTTAAGTCAATCAGGCCTTGTTTTTGACTAGTGAGAAAAATCTTCAAGTCGATTTCAAGGCAATGGAGCCATGACAGTTTCCACTCCCTAAGGCTACAAAACTAGGAGGTGTTTGAGCCTTTTGTTACATGGGAGAAGTGCAAGTACTTTTGTGGTCTGAATTTCTTAATAGAAAAATATTGCAGCTAAAGTTCCAGAGCATCAAACTGCCATACAAAAAGGTTATATTTTAGTATTTCTCATTTAGAGAACTAAAGAGCCAAATGTTTCACAAGGACTAGATGCTCCCATGAGAATGAATTTCTCCATGATTTTCATAGTAGATTAAAACATTTGAGACTTAAATAATCTTTGGATGAGGTCCTGACCTCGTGTTTGTATAAATATGGGCTTGTTCAGCTGAAGTCTGTGGAGCTGTATAAAAATAGCCCCAGTGTAAGAGAGGATCCAGCCCAGAATATGTCAGCATATCCTCAGCCCCATGATATTGCCCAGCACCATACTGCCTGGCCCCATATGCTTCCAAGTGTCCTGACAGAGGTGTTTGCAACTGCTGTTGGAGTGCTCAGATATGCACTACAGTATGAAACAGATGGTAGCTCCTTGTAAAATAATATATCCAAAGGTACCACTGCAAGAACCCGCACGGTATTTGTGTCTTTGAGGTAAGTTTGCTACAGATGTTAGCCAGAGGACATACTAAGCTTATTCACTGAATGTCTTTAGGGAAGGTAGATGCTTCACCACCTTAGGAAATCAAAAATATATTACATTTTCTTCTTGCTGAGATTAGTATTTATATTCAGATGTTGTGCATCAATTCCCCATGCTCTGTGCGTGCAAGTGTGGGTGTTCCCTGCTTGCTGGTGAGGTGCAGGGAGGTGTGTGTGGGGTGCAGGTGCCACAGCGGGCAGGCAGAGACCACAAGGGATAACATCTTCTGCCAGCAGTGCAGCGCAACAAAAACCACGGCAGCGGCACTCGGCATCCAGCATGCCCAGCTGCCCAGTCCTAAATGCTACAGAACATTAAAAAGTAACAACAACAAGAACAACAACAACCCTATGATGTCCCTCCTCATTAACTTTTTAAAGCTTCTGCTCACTTTGTGGAATCACCATTCTATCGCGTGGTCAATAATGTATGAAATGAAAAACTCCTGTCCACTCTGTGATGAAAAAAGCAAACAGAGATTTACAGTAACTGCTTAGTGCTATTTTTGGTAGACCTGAATTCAGGGGCAATAAATAAAAAAAAAAATCCCACTAACACAAAAAAGAGCAGAGACAAGAAAATTAAATTAAACCAAAAAAAAAAAAGGCCAAACATTTTAAAGATAGTTGCAGTGAGGGAGATATATTTTTTCTTTCTTAATCTCTTTTTGTCACCTTCTCACAAGAGACCGAGTATAGAGAAAAAGCAATGCCATTTTTTTCTTAATTTCCTCTTGAAAATGAACTTATTGCTCATGGAAGACACTTGTCTCTGCTAGCCCCCAAGACCCACAATTAGGAGTAAATGCACACCTTCAATCCATCCTCCCATCACTAGCAATCTCCTTGACCTATTACCCATCTCACTGTTAGGCTCAACTGAAGCATCTGTCCAGAGGTAGAACATGGCAGGGTTTTTCTGGCTGTGTACTGCACTCCAGGTCTGGAGAAATTGTCCTATGCAATTAACACATTCGTGTAGAGAATAAAGAACAATCACAAAATTTATTCCTAGCCCTTTCTTCTTAAAATTTGAAAGTGCTTACTGTTTGGCAGAATGGGCTAACTGAAAGAGGGCAAGTAGCATTTTCAGAAGTTTGTTTACAAAAATAATATGCTAAGCCATCATGGCATGCTGTCTGTCTCCAGTGTGACTCTTCCTGCTGCCACTGCTACTGAATTCTCTTGCAGAGGGAACAGAATCAATGGGCCTACATACACAGCACCTGCAAAGCCTGTTTTGGATACAACCTGCCAGGGAAATGTCCCAAAGTGGTGCTGAACCCTGAACTTATCCCTATTCTTGCTAACGTGACCTGCTTTGGTGCCAGGGTTGCTGCCCCAGCCTCCTCCAACTTTAGCATGCAGGTCAGAAAATTCACTGTGGAATGGCAGCAGTGAATGGCTTCTCCATCTTACAACAGCTCACAGCAAATTGGTGTAATCTGCATTTCCAGCTACAGGAGTTTTGGAGCAGAATTAATTGTAAATGACTTCTAGCCTAGTTATAATCTAAAATACTGTTTCATTTTGGCAGTAGAAAGGAACTGCACTTTCTGCATAAAGCCAATGCCTATAAAACAGAAGAAAGCAAAGCATGATCAGTGTGGTGAGCAGGAGATAAAACAAGCTCCTTGGCACTGGGCAATGGCAGAGGAAGTCTGTTTCCTCCCTGATAGCTAGTTGAACATTGTTACCCTAAGCTGGGCTGGTTCTCCTCCCACCAGGCTGTTCATATACCATCTGTCCATGCTGAAAATTATCAGGAGCATTATGTTGCGTCTTCACTTATTAAAAGCCTGAATGCAAACTTTCCAGAGCATACAGAGTGTTACAGCTTACTGCACTGGAAACTTTATACCATTATGTCTAGTGAGGCCCCTGAGTCTCTGTTTCAATGCCTTGGAAATGCGACAAAGTAGAGCCAAGAAAGGGCAAAGTAAAACCTGAAACTTAAAAATCAGGACCCACAGTCTTCTCCCCTTTCCCTCCTTCACTCACATAAAACTAGAAACAAACCAAATTTGTACTTGTATTTTATTTTTAAAACAAGGACAGAGTAAAATCTTTCCCACAATCATTTTTTCTGTTCTAGGTTTGAGGGACAGAAAAACCTTTAGAAGAAAACCATAGTGCTGGCACTTATTCTTTTCCCCCAGGTCCCCCATCAAAACCTGCTTTCACTAAACTGTGAACAGAAAACCATCTTCAGATACCACCTAGATAAATATGAAATGCAATTCTTGCTATTAATATTTAAGAATCACATGTATCTCCACATCTTAAAACACTCTATTACCACCAGCAGTGTCCTCTTTCCTTTGATGGGCAAGTTTATATTTCCTGTAGCAATAAGAAGATTATATGCTGACTTGACCTGTATCTTAGATATTCATTCAACAAAATTAGAAAATCAGTCACATTCAAATAATGCATACGTGAGTTTAAATTCTTATTTCCATGTGCACCTCGGGGGTAGACAGGGAACATAGAGAACAGAAATTGCTCACTTTCACTCACGGAACAGATAGACAGCAAATGCTGGGCATAGGCCTGTGCATGCTGGTACTCAGATCACTGCTTCAGCAACTGACTCTTGTTAGTATTTCAAGAAACATATTTTATAATTCCAGAATTAAAATCTCTCACTGCTGATCAGTTTCATGTAATTGAAAATAGGATATAAATTCAGCAAAATGCCTTTAGTAACTCTTGAGCAACTTCAACGAGTAGGAATGGTGAATATCAGTTTATTGAAATCTATCACTGAACTCTATATTTTTAAATACAGTGGAAAATAACAGACCTTGCTTCTATTAAACAAACCTTTGAAATACTCTGCTCTGTGTGAACATAATTTTATTTATGTTTACACAGATCCTATTCTTTATCTGTTTCACACAAACTTAGAAAAAGCATATTTTAAAAGCCTTCTGTAGCATGGGAGAAATCCTGTTCTGTAACTTTTGCTACGGACTTCATGGATAGATGATTCTCCTTGGTAAACTTCCCAATGGCTTCTGCTAAGGGTGAGAATTTAGAAGCCATCCAGGCAGTGTTAGAACAGTGCCTTTGAGGAACCTGTGCAGGCATTGCACGTGCAATAGCTTTGCTGGCCAAGCATGGCCCACGAGAGACTCATCTTCCCTAAAGCCTTCATTGCTCAGATCACCCTTCTCTGTTTATTCAGCTTTTGCTTCTCACCCAGATCTGTCACAAAGTACACAAGCATATGTCTTTCTAAGCCAATCTCTATTATTTTATAAAACTCAGTGAAAAACATACAGGAATTGATTGTGGTAGCTGTCAAGCCTGCAAGTGATTCAAGCGTGTTTGGCCTTTCATTCGCTGCATTTTTGGGTGTTATATAAATAGAACAGGAAATGTAAAATGCAGGTTAAGTCATTCAACACTTCTGTTTTTTTCTGATTTCTGCCCTGTTCTGGCACCTTTGAAACTACATTTTTGTCAGTCAGCTAGTGTTGGAATATCTGTAGGTTTGAAAGCCAAAACAATAGGTTCGGCAGTGAACGTTATCAGCTTTGTCAAAATCAAGTATTGAATCAGAACCAGGATCCATCCAGGTTCTTCAAAAACCATAGTAGACACATTCCTCATTAGGCATCTGTTTATTCCAAAACACAAACACACAGGGGATAGAATTAGATAACACTTTTCTGGCTTACTAAATGGGTTAGACTTAGTAAATATGGTACTCGATTTTCAACTGATTCTACCATCTGTCAGCAAACTTATTGCTTTTAGCAGGGGTTTTTCTTGTGGTAATTTCTCGGATTTTTTTCCCCTCTGTTCTTTTCATGAATATACATGCCTACAAAGTTTAAGGGAAAAGTAAATTAAAGAAAAAATTAATCAATCCACAAAATCCGAACAGGGCAGCTCAGATTATAATCAGAAACTACAAATGGACTGGCAAATTGTTATTAACAAGCAGCACAGAAAAAAAATCTCATGTGTGGAAGGAACTTCTGATTGTTTTTCTAACAATCTAAATCTCACAATCAGTCACCATGGTAAATGGTGTTAGTGCAATGCACAGCACATCAGCTGTGTGCGTGGGTGTAAGACTGGTGAAAGAAGGACAAATATCTGGGGTGAGGCAAACTACCCAGTAAATTGTCTATCTGGGGCCCAATGTCATAAAAGTCTAAGCATAACATTGCTGTTGTGTTTTCATACAGAAAAAAATAAGTCCCAGACCCATGCTGATGTTAAGTAGGGGCAGAATTAAATAATGGAAATTCAGTCACATGGCGATGCACGCTCTCCTTAGAGCTGGTATGGAGAGTGGTTTGAAGCTTCTGCAACAACCTCCACTGCATGGTGTAGATGTATTGTTTCTACACTAGCAGCTGCCTTGCATCCTTGCCGTTGAAGAGCTTGATAAGCTTAGCTACTTAGGAAGAAACTTTGGCCTCATCCAACAGAATGGAAGGGTTTTTTCATTATTTCCGGCAGATTTCTAGTCTCCGTTCCTGACTTTTTGTACGCTTAGGAAAGGTATGAACTCCTAGAAGGAAAGAGAATGAAGACTCGGTCAGAGACTCTGGTGATGGTGGTGGGTTTAGCAGTGTGTCTCTCCAAGGTGTCTTTGGTGCCCAAGAATGTTTCTCTCCTCCTCAGGAGCCTCCAGCACCAGAACTGCATTGCTGCCATCCCCGTCATTTGCAAAAAGATGTTGCTCTTGACAGGGAAGGGGATGACAGGGAGATCGTGTAGTTCCCCTACCAGTAGAAGGGGGAAGTTGGTCCTGATACAGTTTGTCAGACAACGGTAGTCTGCCCTTTTTTCACTCATAGTTTCAGGCCAAATTTGTCCCGTTGTCCAAAACAACCCTTTCAGCCCAGGAATAAAACAAGAATAGGGCAAGCCATGACTTTACTATGGACAGTTTGGGCAGAGAAAGTCAGACTGCTGAGATTAAAAAAACTATTAATGGCAGGTAAACAAATTTCGGAAGAAAAATGGCAGATAGTCTGAGATTCCTTACAGGCAAGTCCATCAATATATCCACAACACGAAGCACCACTGGAGCAGGCAACTTCAAAGCGTGTAACCATTCATACATAAACTGTGCAATGAACAAAAGCACAAAAGGCAACAAAGAATGAGATAAAGGTTTGCACCGGGCATAAAACATCAATACAGGGGAGGAGTAGGAAGATTATAGAAATGTTTGTGATACTGTAGTAAAGTAAAAAGTAAAGTCAAGATGAAGAATGGAAAGAGGTGTGAATAAGATGTAAGATAAATGGGAAGACACATTCCATATATGTAAAGGAACAAGAGATGGCAGAAGAAGTGGAATGAGAGATAGGAGTGGTAAAAAATTATTGAAGGGGCTGACACAGTAAAAAAAAAATATTTATTTATTTCTATGTTCACAATCTGTCATAGAGAAATAATCAGATACTCATTTTCCATGAGAAGAAAATATACCATGATAAATCAAAGCTATGTCCAAAATGAAGTCAATGAAAGGAAGACATCAGAAGGCTTAAATTAATTGCCAATATCAAAGACCCATGCCCTATTCAGAAAAAAAGGGCATAAAGATAAATTCTGATATATTAGCGAATGTGCTGCATTAGAAAGCTCTTTAAAATATGAAGAAAAAAAATCAATGAAATAGAAGATATCATATTTAATGCCTGTACTTTCAAGAAGGTATTTGATGTGACAGCAAGAAACCATTCCTTTTATTCAAAACAACACTGGGAAAAGTAATCAGGTGAAGATAATATTGGATGAAAGTGCTGTCGGAGAAAATATTGGGGAAAACTTGCAAGAGAAAGCTATAGTGACAGTTCTTGTTTCAGTTACAGCAAGCATCATAGACTCAGTAGAGGCAGGAGACTGCAAACCTCCCAGAGGGATGTCATGGCCAAAAGACCTAAAAAGAGCCATTCATGGGTGAACAGGGAAATAGAAATTAGGGTTATGGATATTAATTTACCTTTGTAGTTAGTAGGAGCAAGAGTATTATTGCAATATGCTGTTTCTGCTTACTTCACCTACACTTATAGGGGAAAGCAGAAGATTGGAGAGGGTTTAGATTACTGGCACAAGGACACTGTGAAAAGTGGAGAACAGTCACTGGAGGTAGACATGTAAGGGAGGGAGAGAGGGAGAGAGCAGACTACTTGGAATCTGAAATAAACTTTCCATACCCTGCAAGGGAAAATTACTGAGGGCATTAAGTTGTTTAATCTTGAACACAGAAACATAGCAGGATGCAGTGGCTGGAGGCTGACATCAGTCAAATTCAAACTGGACTCAAACAGCAAACTCAAAAGTGTACATTTCCCATGTCAATATTAATTAACCACAAATTACAGACCAGTGACTGTGGACTATTCTTACTGCTTGAATGCAAGTCTGGAAGTCTTCCTAAGAGATATTCTGCAATACAAAAAGTCATCTACTCGACCTAAGAATGGCTGGACAAAACCGTGGTTTAGGTCATTCTGAGCATCAAGCGAGATGTCCCTTCCGGTGTGAAAATGTAAAAATCTTTGAAATACCAGCCAGAATTCTGAAAGAGTTAACAAGCTTACCACATGACATCTGCTGACAGGAGATCGTGGTGGCAAAGGAACTGTTTTTGTACCACAGTTCCCCAAAAAATGCTTGGTGTAATGAATTATACTCGCAGGAAATATATAAAGAATATTGAATTTCAGAGTGAGTTAATGGGAAAGGGGATTATTGGAGAGTCAGAAGCTTTATTATTAGGGCCAAGGTTTGTTGTGTTTATTTATTAAAAGGTTGTTTAGTCAGGCAGTTGTATTTGATGATACCAGGCTTGGAGAGAGGCAGTCAATAACAAGGCAGAGTGGATTACTGTTGAAGCTGGTGCTGATATACTACAGACAGAGAGTGAGATAGACAGATCAGTGTCATGTAATTGATTGTAAAGAAATTTAAAGAGATGAAGAACTAAAAGGGAACAAGCATCCTCAGCAGGAGTAGAGGTGGGGGGGAAGTCTAAAAGAGAGCTATAAGTTAAAAGCTAAGCTGTTTGACAGTATTTGTTGCATCTATTAAAAACAACGTAGAAAAGTATAAATAGGCTTGAGAGAATGATCCTTAAAAGGCATTTCAATGAGATCATACCATAAGTCCTGAACACAGGTACTAAACCTGTATCCTCATTAGTAACAAAAGTGTTAGAGCATCACTTTATGTAAGCAGAAGATGGAGAAATTTAGTCCAGTCTGCTTCAACAAGTGCAAAAAAAGAGCATATGTGTATTTGTGAGAGCCACAGTTTCTGTCAATCAAATAATGAGGTACAGACCTGGAGTGAATTCACAGATGCACTACAATTATACAAAAGGTTAATGCAGAGTGTTTTGTGATAGCTTCTCTCACCAAATGGCTGATATTATGTTCTTGCAAATAGTCATTTCCTTAAATGACAGTCTGGCCTGAAGAATAAAACCAATTGAAAATACACTAGGTAATATTTAATCACAGATTTTATTACTCAGAGGGTCTGTGGAGATCATACCCTGACTGCTTGTCACAGATTTCCTGGCAGCATCACTTTCATCCTGTGTTCCCTTCCCAGCAACATGCAAGTGGTCAAAAGCTGGCTCAAGGCTGAAGGTAACCTGGTGATGGATTTCAGCTGTGATCCTTCCTGAATTCCTGAACAAAATGCTTTTAAAAATTAGTATATTGTCAAAGCAAGGGCTAAGAATATATGAAGAAATATTTCCTTCACATAAAATGAAAACCACCATGCTAGAGGCCGGAGGTTAAATCAGAAAGTAATTTAGCTGCCTGATATTTGTTGAGCCCCCTTCCCTGAGCAAACCAGTGGTAAAACCACACTGAAGTGCCTTTTCCAAACAGAAAGGATAAAGCTGTCACCTGCACTGAAGGGGTGCCTGCAGGAGAGAACTGTCTCTTCTTTAGGCATTAGTGTGAAATGTCCCTTCTCCAGGCATTAGTGTGGTCTCATGGGAGCTGTGGGCAAACGCTACCTCTGCCCTGGGCTCCCTGGCAGTAGAGAAGGAGCTCGGCCCTGCTGTTCTCCCTGCCTGGGGCTTTGCACAGCAGTTAATTTAACCCCTTTTCATGCTCCATCTCATGGACCTTGCCTGTGTTTTTTCTTCCTACCTAACGCAGGTTTTATTCTTGTTCAAATTATTTATCCCAGTGGACTTAAACTTTTGCTCAGTCCCCTGCTGAGTTCCTGAAAGATAATGAACTAACTGATTTCTGGGTAATTTATGCATAAATTTATATACTGAGCTGTAGTTTAATCAAACTCCTTTGCCTTGTGTAGTATAATAGCAATATCTAATGAAAACATATGAAGTATGTGTTCCATAATTACCTCAGACAGCTCATTTCGATTTGCTTCCTATTTAAATCCCCAAATTCCTATCTTCTTGCATTGTAAACACTTTCCTTCCTATCTCATCAATCTGAGTTATGTAAATGATGTGGGGGTGGGGGTACAATTAAATTTTTCCCTCAGTGTTATCAAACGCCCTATTCTCCCAGAAACATCTGACTTGGGTGCACACAAAATACAGATTTTTATTTGACTGAAAAACGAAGTTAACATTAAATCATAAATAATGGCCAACACAAGTAGAGTGGTATTACTAGAGCCAGGGTACACAGACTTCTAGATTAATTATTTAGAAGATACAGACATTAGAAAACTGCCTTTGTGATACTATACCAGAGACAGTTAACATGAAATACACTCAGAACTGTGGCCTCAACTCTACTCTCACTGAAGGACAGTATATCAGGAGTATCCACTTTGAAACCAGTGTAGCTACAATAATGCAACTTGGTGTTAGAGAATCCAGCACTGTCTTCTGAGGTCTGAGAGACAGACAGTTTTTCAGAGCAGAGGAGAAGGAAATAAAAAACTTAAGTAGAACTAGATATTTACTGTGAAGCAAAATTGCTTTTCACCAGCCCAACACAGTATTTCAACATCCACCTGCAGGGATGCAGATACATTTTTGCTGCGTCCAGTAATAGTGAATTTGTGGTTATATGTGGTGGCATTAATGCACCTAAGGAAAGGGCAAAGAAAAAACTATCAGCACAGATGCCAATTCAGTATAGAAAGAAATTCTGAGTGTCTGACAATTTGACATTCATGTAGTGTTTCTGCTTTGAAAGATTATTCTTTCCCAGAATTAATTCCAGGCATTTGCAGTATAAGTGTCAGTTTGCTTCTTTATTATTTTTCCCAAAGACTACAAGTTGCACATACACCATCAATGAAATGTAGTTACCTCTCTGACAAAACCGCAAGAAAAGGGTACAAAGCAATATGATGCAAAAGCAGAAGATGAAGAGAGCCTAACCAAGAGCATTGCGATAAGCACTGAACTGTTGACATGTTTCAGCAGTTCTGCTTCATATACAGAGAACAAAGAGCATTGGAGCAGCTTCTCAGTGAGTATGAAGTGAGAGGCATTTACACCAGATAAATTCTGCATCCTGCTATCTAGTCTGAGACAAATTATTTTATATTCAGCAAAAAAACCTGCTGAACCAAAGAGCAAATTCAACAGTTCCACAGAAGACAGAAAAAGACAGTAGAAATTTGAGGTACATGAGTTTTCAATTCCCAAGGATTTCAAAATCCAGAGCCACCTCTTCCTCCTGTCTCCCTGATTCCTTTAATTGCACCTTTTGCCCCTGTGCTTTTTTTCTAAATGCTGTATTACCGGTGGGTTATTTCCCTGTCTGGATCCACTCCTCTTCCATCTCCTGTGGTCAGTGTTTGTTCCTGCCAGGTCATGACATCACCATCCTTCATGTCGCAAAATTGATCAACAGCTGCACTGCTTCTATTTAAAAAAATAGAATAAAAAAAAGACCTCTGTACTCATTTCTTAGCACTAACATGTTTACAGTAAACCACAGAGTTTTACAATGCTGGGAACAAGTCATTTGTGAGGAAAAATTAACAACAAAGCATGGCAAAATGCCTGTAAGGAGAATTTTATCAACTAAGAATTATCTAATTCTAAGCTGGATGATTTTCTCCAAAAATTGCATTTCAATGAAAAGCCTGGGATTTTTTCCTTCCTATTAAATAGTTTCTACATGGTAAACAGTTTGATTAGCAGTTTTTAAGGCCCCTGTGTAAGAAATGTAATACAGAGGAGCATCCAATCCTCCAAACAAGCTCCAAGGACCAGCCATGACAGGACCTGAGAGTTAAAGACATCAGTTTTGTTACATCTGCCCTAACACATCATTCATTTCTTGAATCACGAAGTAGGGATAAATGAGACTGTAATTCAGTGAGTGAAAATGTGTAAATAGATATCCCTGGTGTGCTTGTAAGGAATATGGGATCAGGGGAGAGCCAGGAAACTTCAGGCAACAGGCAGTGAAGTGCCAATCTAGGATTTTGCAGGAAGCATGCACCTCATCAGCCCCAGTTTCCAAGTTATTATCAAGCTGGTGGAACACTCCTTGCATATGCTGTTTCTGTCTTAAAATTCATGTGCCTATGTGTTCAGTTCACCCCTCTCACCCACCCCAAACTGCTCTTCTATAGTAACATCCTCCTTCTAGCTGACTATGTTACTGTTTACAAAACAGCAGAAATATCCGTGTCTGGAGAAGCCTTATTGCTCAGGAACATGGAAGTCATTTGACACTTTTGCTAGCTAGCCTAGGAAAGATAACCCAGCAACAACCTCTCCTTCCAACTGACTGTCCTCCCAGAAAAGCTTTCAGGGAGAAAAAATGTAAGGGAGGAGGAACAGTGTGGAGCAGGGAAGTATTACCAGTATTATCACAAAGGGAAGAAGCCATGCAGCAGTGTTTTCTGTTTTGTGCAGTGTATGGGTTATTGAAGCAGAGCTGCTGAGTGCTGCCTGCCGTTCCCAAGAGAGAAGTGATTATCCACCAGGTGAGGCTAGGACAGGGGACAGGTTCAGAGGAAGAGACACAAGCAGATCCGTAGCCATCAGACCGTAATTCCTCACATCCTGGAAGCAAATCTAGTATTCCTGAGCAGCATTCCTTAGTTGTTTAGGAGATGGGTTTGAACCTTCTGGCAGAGGAGGGCCCATCTGTTAGGGCCTGTCATGCCCAGCAGCCCGACAGAGGGGAGGCTGCTGCAGCTCCGTAGCCTCCGGATCAGCCGGCAGTGAGGCTGAGCGCGCTCCCGTGGGCTCACACGCACACCATAGGCGTACACCTACCTACGTGTGTACCTGTGACCAGCCACGTGCATCCACACAGATGGAAAACACAACACTTGCAAGCACAAACAGCACCGTGGCCTCATCCTGTTCCCCTCTCCAGCTGATCAGGATGACAGCTGCTAATAGGAAAAAATGTATACCTATATACACAACATATGGGTCTTTCTACTAGATGTCTCTAAACACTTTTTCTGCCCCAAAACTGTCCCTGGATGTCCCATCTCCCCAGCTGTTAACACCCAGACACATGGGTTCCTAAGGCAGCCCCTTCAGTTGCTGGTGGAAAACTTGCAGACCCTCTGGTCCCTGCCTGGCTTTCCAGCCGCCAAGTCCAGTTTGATGTTTGGTAGCAATTCACACTCTGGCACACAGACACCCAGGCAGTGCACGTGGGCTCTGGCCTCTCCACTTGCTGGCACCTGGGGCACTACATCCCCTGGTACAACTCCAATTGTTGGACCCATGCACATGCAAAATGTCTCTTATTCAGGAAAATAGTTCAAAACAGAGCTTAATTTGAAAACAGGCAGTGGTTCATGTCCCTGACCGGGGTATTGGAGCTGTCCTTGTGTTTCTGGGATCCTTCATGTCATCAGCCTTGTATCCCACAACCCAACACCCTCCTCTTTCAGGAGAGGGCCCACAGAAAGGGTAACAACCCGTTGTCTTCACTGAAGGTTGGCTCAAGCCTGAGAAGATCTGTGATGCTCATATGAGGATCTCAGCCTTACTGTTTCTCCATGCAGTGGGTCTGTAAGGCTATTTAACACAGCTGATACTTCAGTTCCCTTTCTAAAACAGGGCTGCAAGTGAAACAGCCTATTTAAACAGTATGAAGCTTTTAAAAACTATGAAACATGAGAAGCATGGTTCAGCTGTCATGCTGAATACAAATGCTCAGGTACCTGTCTACCACCACAAATTATTTCTACCTTTCCTTTGACATCAAGGCTTTGATGACCACAATGCTTTAAATGCACCAACTAGTTTCAACCAAAATTTCTCAAAGATGAGCGAGACCTCACAGTCTGTGCTTTGTGTGGGTTTGGGGGCTTTTTTATGTGAGTGAGCATCTGGACACTTTTTACTGACTTCTTTAGAAGAAAATCTTCACAACTCATTCATTATTACCTGTCAGAGAACTAAGACAGGAGAAAAAATCTCCAGTGGGTCTTGACCCTGGCTTAGACACAGAAGACATGAAGCAGTCTGATTTCACTGATTCTGGTGCTGAGGCACACCACTGGTTTCACTGGGTGTGCAAACAGGATAATTCTCACCATATGCTGGATCACTTTGGGTTCTAGTCCTGTCAGGAGAAGGCTCCTTCCCATACACCACATCCAGTCCTGGTGCTGAATACAGAACTGGCATTTTACTTCAAGTCTTCTTCAAAGCACTCATCACTGTAACACCTAAATGGTTCAAAATCTTTTATGACTTTATCTACATAACAACCTGATGATGGAGAGAGGTATAATTATCTCATTTGACTAGTGAGGAACTTAAAGAGATTAAGATGAAAATAGTAAAAGAAAAAAAGCCCATTAATTTTAGGTGCCCACTTTAGGATGTCTAGGAATTAATCTTTCAGAGTACTTAGCATAATGTAGTCGTATACACTCAAGAATTTCACTGCAGTCAGAAGTGCTTGGTACTTTTTATGTAGAAACTCTAATTTAAAGCACTTTCAAATAGAGGAACATGTAATTATTGGCCAATCCAAATGACTGTCCAGCATTACACCAGAATTTCATGGTGGAATGAGGGAGAGAATCCAGTTTTCCAGGGGTTCTGTGACATTGCCCTTCTCTTTTCATGACATCCTGCCTGAAGCACTGAGTGTAACCTAACAGCAGTCACAAAGAAAGCCAAGACCCTGCAGGTAATAAACTTTTCCCCACACAGGTATAACACATCCTCCCTTCCATGAACTGAATGAGCCAAGGGTCCTTTGGAAAGCAGTTGGGATCTGAGTACAGTCATAGTCTGAGTTCAGACTATGCCCTTTTACAAGGGCTCTGTTAAAGATTTCATAGATGGACACCCATTCTTCTAATCCCTCTCTCCTAAAACCCCATCTCCTTTTCTCCTTTCTTCTAATTTTGGAACACTTCGGTTTGCATTCAGAAAGTCATCTAAACACAATGTTTCCCCCAGTACAACACAATTGCATATGTACCATGAAAAAAGCACTAGGAATCTCTTTTCATTTCAGAAATAGGCCATTTAAAATAGAGACAGGACACATTTTTTGCAATACCGCTGATATTTATCTTGAATTCCTAGCAAATTTTGGGCTTGATTTTCTGTGGATATTGATGGGATTGTAAAACAACTTGTCCCAGCAAGTTCTGGGTGGGCATCTGCTGCATCACAGATATTCAATGGTATATCAAAAAAATTCATCTCATCCATACCACCTTTTCTGAAGGTTGTTTTCTGATATTGACTTAGCCAAACATTTTTAAGATGTACAGACTTTTCAAATTGTGGAAGTGGCAATACTTACATCTGGTCTTTTTGAAACCAACTCCTCCACACAGAGATGATACTTGTCAAGCAGCATCAAGTAACAGTGTCTAGTAAGAGTCTTAATGTCAGGCACATCAGTTTCTAATTTAACTCATATAAATAGCTAAAGTAATCCAGTAATCTCACTTTTATACATACAGATAAGAACATGAGCAGCTCGTTGACTCAGACAGGAGCCACCATGTTATATTTTCTCTTCTCATTCAATGTGTGTTTCAGTGTCTCTCTCCCCTTCATAAAATACAGTGAAACATTGTGAATTTTCACAACACACAGAGTTGTGATTGCTAAGGCACCTGTTATGAGTAGCAAAAGTATTTAACTCAGATGTTGGAAAAATGAAGGTCAATCTTGACTGTGGAGCTGGAATTGCATCATTTTGACTTAAAGAAATAGATGTAGAAGGAGGAGGGGTATGGGAGTAAAAGAAGAAGAAAGGTAAAATTTTCTAATGTTTAGCACAAAACATCAAACAAATGTAAGAAGAAATTGACATGCTGGGCTATTTCATCTATGGTGGGCAGCAAGAAAAGGGGGGACACATAGAGGAGCCAGTGGTGTCATACAAAGCAAATGGCAATGGGGACATTCTCCAAGAAACTGCATCATGCCCAGGACATCCTCAGCACCGAGGTGTATTCAGACAACATGAATTAGCTGTGAGTTAATACATTTGGTAGGGTTCTACTTGAATGGAACATACACATGGGCCATTTCTGAAAAACGAATATTCTATAGTTAGCATCATTAAACAGGGGATAACTGCCTCCCACAACAATAACACTGTCTACAGCATTTGTCATGTTTCCAAATACGGGAGATGCCACTGAAAAGATAAACATGACAGCTTGGTAAATAGCCAAAGCAACTCTTACAAGTTATGCCTGTGTCAAGTAATATTTTTGACCTGATTTGCACAGTATGAGTGGGGAAAATAAATATTTTCTTTTGAAAGTTTGCTGGAAAAATAACGAAATGATCCGAAACAGATCCACAAGTGACAGTCTGTTAATTTAAAAGTATACTGTATGATAGGGAGCATCTTTCCCAATTAGCCAGCCGTGACTGCACTGTATTTTGAAAAGACTGAGAAAATGTACTAGCCTGTCTTTGTTGATCTGATAATTCTCTGAAATTAATAGCCAGAAATTTTCCCATACATCTTTACGGATGCATGCTTTGGCCATCAGTGAGGGCTTGAGAAAAGGTTCTATGGCCCTGCACTGGACTGGTACAGTCTGGGGTAATCAGCCAATTTATAGAAGAGCTGAAGACTTTTCTCCCTCCTGGAATGAATGTCTTTGGAATGAAAATTTTTATTCTAGTCTAAATCCAAAATAATGCCAACCATATCTTACTAGCTCCACAGAAGTGAAAGAGTGTGCACACTGCTAGAGGAGAAAAGCTGTGTTTGCAGCCCAGAATAACTTTTATTTGTGTAGCTTTTTGTGTATCTATGTACAGACACAGATGCTCTTACAAACATGCATCTATACATTGTGTATTGTTACATCCAGGAATCATTTTGAAAAGAAACAGCAAAAAACTTTTCTTCTGCCAGAGATTTGATGCTTCTTAAGGAAGAAAAAAACCCACCACTGACACAGAAGAGATAAAAAACAACTGAAGGACTAGTCAGAACAACAAAAAGGAATGACTCGTTTCAGGATGTCTGTATGTATCATGGCAATAATATCTAATTAGGTTAAGTGTTCTATTTAATAATTCACTGTGTAATGAGATAGAGTAACAGAGAGTAATGGGATTTGTCAAAGCCCAAGCCAGTGCAGTATAAAACATGTTAGATATTTAAAACACTTTCAGAATAACAAGATCAGTTGATTTAAAAGCCACTCATGATGTTGTGCTGTTGTGAACTGCCACATCCTCTGGGTTATCTGATGGGAAAACGGTTTACTTGTCCTTTTAAAACTTTTTTTGCAACTGACTTTCAGGAGAAGATCATCTCTGTATGCTAAGCAAATTGCATAAAAGCAGGAAACTATGAAAATAGGTATTCTTAAGCCTTTCTGAGGCAGAAAAGGAAAAAGAAAAGAGAAAATATACATCCTATAAAATAGCCAGTACATAATCTCAGAAGTTCATTATAGCCTTGAGCACACTGGTTTGCATCCCAGATTAAAGGATTTTCAAAAGGAACTGTGATTGTCTTGTCACGGTTGAGCTAGATATTAGTTGGCTGAGCTGAGTATCAAATATGGGAAATTAGTTGCCATTAAAAGCTAGCTCCAGGCAGTTCATTTCTCATCAGCCAAGCTGTGTGAGCCTCCTGCTGTGGACAGTGAACATTAGCTTACTAAATACTTTTGCTAATCAGACACCACATTACTAACAGAGGTGCCTGAATTTAGAGAGGAGGAGTTGGGCGGCAGATACTGAAAATCTGTCTGAGGTAAGATTAACTGCTTTTCTTTATCGGAAGAGTTAACTTGTCTTTTCCCCAGGCCTCTATTAAAAAAAAAAGATAAGACCAAATGCTTCTCTGGTTTTGTTTCTGCTTTTTGAACCATTCTTCTATTATTTTCAATCCTGGGAAAGCCATAGAGGAGACAAATTGAGTCAAGGTAACTTAAAAGTTAGATAATAGGAATTTGCTGCATTGGTGGTGCTTTAGGAATTTGCTGCCTTGGAGGAGAACTATTTGTGACACCTTGGCAAACACCATCATCTTTGAAATAAAACTTGTGCTCAGTGTGAGGTACAGAGAGCTGCAACAGGACATGACATGCCATATTTGCACTTCTGTTGTGTTACTTAGAAGGAAGAAATAATCTAGTTTTGACAAAATCAGAACTGACCTGAGTGTCTGACCTAGCCCCAATTTATTTTACTCTTATTTTAATGGTGGTTTGGAAACATTAGTGGCATTTTTCTTCCCTTAGCATGCTCCTTTGCATTTACTTAATTGCTATAGGCACACACTAAAGTAGTAGTTTCTGGTCTTACTAGATTTCCAGGAAGATATCTAGGTGCTTAGAAAATTCAGCAGGTAACCTGCAGGTAAATGAGTTTGACCTAAAATGAACAGGCAGATTTTCACATCTCACTAGACTATTTTGTTGATGTTACAAATGCCTTTATAAATATTGTTAGAAATTAACCCCAGATAGGGAGATAGAAACACAGTAGGATTGGTCCAGGAGATGCAACACGCAGGAGCAATGGGAAGACTGAGCTAAGGAGTGTGGTAACCAAAGGCAGTCATGTCCCTTGTAGGAGAAACTCTTATACAAAGAAAAACTGCATTGCAGAGAAGATGCCTGATTCCTAGGACAGGACACAGATGCAGCAGCTACACATCTCTCATGCTACCTCACTTCTCCAGCTTCCAACCAACTCCCAAAACTTCTACTGCTGTTAATGCAAATGTAAAAGGGTCTTTTAAATGTGAGAGGAAGGGACTGTGCCTTAGGTCTCTGTTCTGATGCTTGGCCTCTGTCAGAGACTGAAATATTATAATTTATGGCAAAATTTTTATTGAAGGACTTTTAAAACTGTATTACCAAAGCTGCAGAGAAAACTATCACACCCTGAATGGGGCCCTGGCTGGGGCTTGACACCGCTCGCTGATGAAGATAAGATAAAGTAACAGCTCAGGGCTGGGGACATTCACAGAGCACAGGCTTAACACCTCCAAGGTGGAGATCACGGCCCCAGGGCTATCAGCTGCCAGGCTTGAACAGACCCTGCACCGGAAAGGGTGGAGGGAGAGAGGCTTTGGGTGTGTGTTGGAAAAGCCTCTGGTCAGAGGCAGTGACTGCCCGAGCCCAGCTGGGGGGTCCTCACCAGGCAGGGGAAGTTTATCCACAGCAGAAGGGGATGACATGGCCCATCACAGGGCCCCCCTCAAAGGGGTCCCCAGACACTGAACCAGAGCACCAGAGATGATGCACAGACCCTCAGTGTTGCAAGGGACAGTGTGTCAAGCTAGCTCCAGCAAAGCAGACACGTGGGCATTCCCACCTGGACCACAGCACATATTAATCCACGGAACTCTGTACTTTTTGGTGTGTGGCAGCGTGTGGTGATGTGGCTACAGTGGCGATGGGGGACCCTCACCACCAACAGACCAAATGGAGGAGAGCAACAAGATGTCATTGGGCCCCTTGGATGGGTGATGTGCTTCCACCTAACCCCTGTCACCTCTCCCAGTCCCCCCAATCTCCCCCCACACACACTTCTTTTTTCTATTTTTCTTTCTTTTTCTTTCTTTCTTTCTTTCTTTCTTTCTTTCTTTCTTTCTTTCTTTCTTTCTTTCTTTCTTTCTTTCTTTCTTTCTTTCTTTCTTTCTTTCTTTATCTTTCTTTCTTTCTTTCTTTCTTTCTTTCTTTCTTTCTTTCTTTCTTTCTTTCTTTCTTTCTTTCTTTCTTTCTTTCTTTCTTTCTTTTCTCTTTCCTTCTCTTTGCCTCTCTACTGTTAAATAAAATGCACCAATTTTTTGACAACAACATTGAATCTCGTTTGGTTTTAATCTCATTTCTGGGAATATTTAGAATCTTTTAAGTTCCTTCCGGTTTATTCACAGAGACTTAGCTTTCTTTGTTTTTCTGGGTTTAAACTGGATCCCAACAGCCTCAACACGATGATCAGCTCTAAAGTTATCCTGTAGGTAAGCATCTCTGCTCTTTATGTCTTTCTTCAAGAAAACAGGTAAGTGGGTAAGTAAACAAAGTTTCTCTACTTGATGAAAAAGGTAGAAAAAAACTGCTTCCTGAGGGTAATGATGAAAGTGGTGCTAAGCTCTTCTTCACTTTCAAGATTTTTGTGCCTCTAGACAAGCCCAGGAGTAGATCTTTAAGCACCAGATGGACTGCAACCTCAAAATCAGAAGCCAGTAAAGGCTTTAGATGGCAGCTAAGTGAGTACCATTACTAAAGTTCTGCATATACAAATGCCAATACTTCTGCCTAGCACTGAGGAGCACACCACCTTGTCTACCTCTAGAGCCCAGGAAACAAGAATAGGAAACAAGAATGCCCAGCTGGCCCTAAGCAGTGGGCCATTTGGCCAAGTGTTCTGCCCCAAGAGCAGCAGCATGAAACACCTGGCCCTCCCCTCTAATCCATTCACTGTAGTCCCAAAATTAGAGATGATGAAGGGCACATTCATTTATTCACTCTATTACTATACTGTTGGTCTGTGGATTTGTCCATCTTTTCTTTGAACCAGCTGAAACCATCTGTCTGTACAAGCTTGTCCTGAGTTTCTCTCTGTCTGTTTTAAAGCAATCTTGTACTAGTTACTGAGTGCCTGTACTACTGGAGGATGAAAGAGCTGCATTAATGTTATCTGTCATCTCCATGATTTTATATCCATGAAACACCTTCCCCTCTCACCAATCTTTTCCTTTACAAGAGTTTCAGCTCGAGTGTCTCCTCGTAATGGCTGATGTTTCCTCTCCCTAGTGGTTACACCTGTTCCCCTGCCCCTCCTCTCTTTTATAAAGACCCTTAGAAATTACTGGACCTCAAGTCTGGAAATCTAGGAACATGGAATGAATTTGTAGGCATCATCAGATTTCCGTGCCCTGTTTTCTCCAGTTGTGCACACCTCCCAGTTGTCATTTATCAACTAGGTACAAACACATACACCACCCTCTAGAGTTAGCCAGGGCCTCTCTGGCTCCCCAAAGGGTGTTACATATGGTTTTCTTCAGAATCTTCAGGAGGTGCTCCCTACTCAAAAACATCTAAAAGCTAAAACTTTTCAGAGCATTTAGATAATAAGAGTTTTTCATTCACACAGTTTGATTTGGGCTATCCCTCTTCTTGTTTTTCCTCAGGGCTCATCTTCTCACCAGTAACACGGCAGGTTTAAAAGGTGTCCTATTTATCTGTGGCAAGAAAGAGACCCTTTCAGCCTGTGCAGAACTGCACTGTGCACATTCATTGAAAATAACTGAATAAAACTCTGAAAGTATTCACAAAACTAAATACCTAATGAGCAACTGTACTTCCAGTACTCGAGCTGTTCTTTTGTGGTTTGTCAGTACAAAACAAAATGTAGCTAAGTTACTCTGACTCACTACTTAACAGCTCTGCATACATTAATGATTGCACTTACTAAAAGCTTTAAATTGGTACCAGTTTGATGGAAACTGTCAAGCCTACAGTCATTGTTTCTGACAGTATTATGTGTTTCAAGTTATTGTACCACTTAGTGCCTTGTTTCCTCACGTAATAGTTTTATGTTGGAAGGTCTGTTTTGTTAAAGACATTTTTACTGTATGGGCTCAAAAGAGGATTACAGTTTCTCTGGGTGAACTGATCACATGAGGGAGGGGAAGCAGGTCAATTCAGCTTCCAAATTCAAGGAAGGTGTTTTATCCTCTACATATGGTGAATGTAAATTTTATTGAAAGCCCTGAATTAACTGCAGGCTCCTGTTGAAGCTATACAAATAGTGTCATATGTGCCCTGGAAAGAGAGACTTCATTGTTTGTCTTCTGGTAGCACTCTGTTTTCTGGAGCCTAAAAGACAATTACTTCCTCGCAAACACAGGCAGATTAAATAAGCCACATTTTGTCCTTTTTGCCATCTGCCCCTTGCTTACTTTATTTTAAGCTGCATGACTAAGCTTTACTATCTGACATGTGAAGGTGGGACATGCTGTTTTTCTGCTCAGCTCCTTGAGGCTTGTAATGAATCCGAAGAAGCAGAACGGATCTGCAAAGGAGTGAGTCAGAAAATCAGTAACTGTACAATAATTACTTGCTGTGCCAAATAGCAGGACTTGGATCATAACATAACAAAATCTCCTCAAGGAAGTTTCATGAAGCAAGAGAAATATATATTTCTTTCTTCTAAAAAAATGGCTGGTGGGCCTGATTCTGTTCCTCATGTAGCTCCACCAGTGAAACAGAGATCAGAGCTTTACCCAGATTCTACAGAGATCTATTTTGTGGGTAACTCTCAGAGCAGAGGAGAAGGAAGGAAGGGAGATGGGAGCGCTCATAATTAAATCCAAGAGTCACCCTTAAAAAGCATCAACCCTTTTCCCTAAGCTTTCCTACAGGACAGAGACCTTCACAAACAGCAGCTGGGAGAGTCTCAGGAACCAATACTCTGTGAGGAGATGGCAGGGGCAAAGCAATCTCCTCTGGTGTCAGGGATGTGCTGCCTAGTGGGAGCTTCTGTATGAGCCCGAATCCTGAGAGCTGGGCTGGGGGCTGGTGGAACTGAGTGGAGGGCCACTCATCACAGCATGAAGGGCCACTACCTTGCCAGTGGAGCAATGCATTGAAGCTTCTCTCCAGCCTTGGACCAGCTGTGGATTTTGTTCTACCTGAAGCAGACTGGGTTTCAGGTAACCAGGGACCAGGAACAAAACTGAACAAAAATCAGTCAGAGAAGGGGAAGGTGAGACAATCTCCTTTGTATATAAGAAACTTCTGTGTCTGTGCCTGTACAGGGAAGTATGAGTTCACATGTATGTCACATGTCAGGAAGCCTACTGGTCATAAGGACTACTGTTTTCCTCTCCCAAGAACATAAGGTACTTGTTTGGTGAGTTTTCCTCCTTGTTGTAAAGTATTGGAGCAAGGACTGTACATGGGTGAGTGATTTGATCTAAAACTATAGGCACCATATACTTAACTGGGATGCCTTTCTATTACTGCTACTACAGCAGTGGAGACAGACTTGGTGATACACCCCAAAAAGCCTGAGAACTTGCTGATCTGTGTAACCAGGCAGCATGTTTCACAGCTGCCCAGGCAGAGAGACCTCAGCTGGGGCAGTGAGTCAGGACCACCAGAGCCAAGAATAAGGATAGTCTCCAACCTCCTGACTAGTGGTTGCCTGCTTTGCTGGCCAAATTACTGAAACCAATATTTAGAGCAACTTAAGAGTAAGGCTTTGTCCTGCAGGGAGCACTGGCTTCTGTTAAAGGTCAGTGCAACCTTCGTGTCTCTTCCTCAAAGACTGAAATAGCCATTGGCCATTCTGGTTATGCACCTTTCCTTTCCAGCAGCCAGCACAGCAGGGCCAGGCTGGCACAGACGACTCCTCTGTATGTGAGTGGGTATCTCACAGGATGGGGACCACCCACCCACTGTGGGGAGGCACATCCCAGACCCATGCCCTTCCCCTGTTCTCCACTCCATTGTCTACGCAGAATTCTGCATGTAACCTTTCCTAGCATGATGTCCACATGCTTTTTAACTGTACACATCATGGACTGTGTTTTGTGGCAATTGTAAAAGACAAAGGCTGGAGGATGGAGGGGTGGATCAAGAAGGGCTTGCATCTGGTGGAGACGCAGTCCCTGGATGCATAGGAGGCAAAAGGGGCTGGGGTTGGGTATCCAAGGGGCTGGGTAAATGTGAATAGGCTTCCCAGGGTTCCCCTCTGCTTTTAGGAGGGCCAGGCAGCTCACAAGGGTGATTCAATGTTTAGGTGGACTGAAATGACCTTTCTCTGATGACAGAGGAACTACAGAGAAGCATGATCCGCATGTTAGGTGTTTAATGACAGATTGAATCCAGGCTTCTACCTGAACAATGATGACAGCTTACTAGGTGAGAAGGAGAATCATAGTAGAGGAGATGGAGCTTTGCATGATTTGAGCTGTGAGCTCATCTGGGTAACAGGGGTCCGGGATGCTCAGAAAAGACAGCAAGATATCATGTCCATGGTACATTTTTTCTTTTAACTCTATCCCCTGACTTAAATCCTTCACTCTTTGTATATCCATTGATGCTGTAAAACTGTTCTATGCTTAATATATTAGGACATATTTACAGGTATGTCTATTTTAATACACAAGAGAGGTTACTTTGGAAATTATGTGCACTGTTAGAATGATGGTAAAAGCAAGTGTAGGGATTGTCATATTATCCTACTTCCTCAATCTCATGCCTATCAGAGAAACACCATCTAGGACACTTCACAGAGAAGCAATTCACTATAAAACTATCAAAAGATTAAAGTTTTTTGTGTTTTATTGCCTTTTGATACTGGAAGATTTGTTTATATCTTGGGAGGCCAACATGTGCTATGATAGTTGCTCTGATGGTGCGTGGGATCTTAGGGCTCTGAGGTTTAACATCCCCGCAAGCCAACAGAGATAAGAGCAATCTGAGAAGACTCTGCTGTCACACAAGGAACCTGGAATAACAAAATCCAGGCAGAGCAAATACAGAGTTTCTGCCTTTGTTTGAAGTGCTGAAGAAGTGCAGGTCAGAGCTATAAACAGAGAAGGGAGGAAGGATAAAACATTTCTGTCATTCCTTCAGAAGCTGTTGCTACTCAGAAAAACTTGAGTAACTTGAAAGTTCTGTGCATTTTTTCTTTTCTCTAAGCATATGGGCTCTTATATTATGTGGGCCAAAGACCTTTAATATCCAGCAGCAAAACAGGAATCCTGTGAGATTAGCAGTTGTATTCAGATTACATCTTTACCTTTTCTTTCCTTTTTCTAACTCATAGTAGCGTGCTTTACAAAGCACTGCCACAAACATAATGGACATGGCACAGAGTCTGACAGATCCTGCTCATACACAGTGAAACTCCTTAACCAGGCTTCCAGGTCTCAGATAAATCCCTCCTAAGCTTCCCCATTTCCATGTTTTGCCACTCCTAAGCTCACACAGTCCTCATGTGAAGGATGCTAAAGCCAGTTGCTTTTCTGCAACTGACATGAGGCATAGCTCATTGTTACCTGGCATTTATGCATCCTCTTCCCACCAAGGTACAGCATTGACAAGGTTCTTTAACAGCCAGGATTCCTGGGGAAGATCAGTGCATCTCAGCAGTACCTTCACTACTCATTGCCCCAGCGCCACCTCAAAGTCTGGGAAATAGTTCCTGTTTTAGGAACTAAGCAGAGGTTTGGAGGCTGGCTGCCCTTACAGCCTGAGTTTTAGGACAGCAGGACAGTGCTCACATAGTTGCTCTTCCAGTGTTGCAGATAAAATGATGCTCTCCCCAGTGAATTGCTGAGCCAGTGGGCTGGTGATTTCAATTCAATCTAAGTCAAATGAAATTTCTTGCCAGCAACAGGCAAAGTCATGAAGATATATGTTTTCACAATGTGCTATTCCATTCTGATGAACAATCCATCAACCTCTTCCTATAGTCTTTTTCAAAATCTCCCCCAAAACCTGATATACTTGGGAGAATTTGCAGAAGAAAAGCTCTAGCTTTTATACAATCAAAGCAATATCCCAAAACACTTTCAGCTTGAACCTTTCTCAATTACTGCTGTGGAGGGTTGCGTGGAGGGAAGGCTCTAATAAGCTGGGCCAGACCATTTCGGTTTATAAAGGTCAATGCCATCACCTTGAATCCTACCCAAGAGACCACTGGGAATTGCTGTGGTTTGTGGCACATTGTTGTTAAATGTTCCCTGCCTTTGATAAGTGGGATAGCTCACGCTGTTAAATTCCCTCCAGAAATAGCTGCAAGTAGAATGCATTGCAGTTGTCTGATGTAGGGTAACATGGATAAGCAGAAGAGGATGTGTGCCTGAAACAAAAGGTTATGCAAGCTTGAAAAAGCACAGAGACAAAACCACAATTTTCAGCACAAACTCTTTCTCCAGATCCAGTTTCTCATATACTACAGGTCTTACCTTCATGACTGCAGACCCCTCAAGTCCTGTAAATCTGATGGTAGATAATACCTTTATACTACTGATTATTAATACAGATAAATTTCTAGAGATTCTGTGTAGACCATGGTGATGTCACTGAAGATTAGTTTATGAATTGGGTCATTTGTTCACATAGTAATAGCTATAATAGGGACATTGAGAGGCACACCTTCTCCACACTGCAGACACTGTAATCCTATCTCCAAGCTAACCTCTGCAGTCTCCCCATGTTTGTTTGAACGAGTGAAACAGAGTGAAGCTTTGAGCTGACCTCTCCACAGAGACCTTCGAATGGATAAATCTACTGACCTTTGAGCCTTTGCAGTATAAAAAAGCAGCAAAGTCACTTCAAAGCAAGTTCCAGCTAGTACAACAAAGAACCACTGGCTTGTCAAAAATACTTTTAGATCAGCTAAGTCTGACATTTCCAGTAAAATCATGTTGGACATGTTTTACTCATGTTTTCACTCAATGTTATGCAGAGCTCCCTGACTGACAATACAGATGCAGTTTTTGATCCCTGTCCAGACACATGACTCCCCAATAATCTCTGCCCTCTGCCCCAGAAAAGATATCTATTGACAAAAGCTATTTAGATTGCAACTATCAACATTCAACAATGTGAGCAGAAGCCTCACCATACATTCTGTGAGTCTATTTGTCTCTGTGCCTCCAGGGACAGCGGCAACTCCCAGCACCAATACAAAAGCTGTGACATGAAGCCATCCAGGAAGAGTCCAAACCCAGACTTCACATCAAGATGTTGCTGCCCTCTCCCTGAAGAGGCGTCCCAATGCCAATGATGAAGCCATTTGAATGGTGCAGCAGAATATTCACAGTGAGAAGAACTCAGTTTCACTTGTGCTGGTGCCAGATCTTATGATCTAATTTGTATCGAAAAAATTTGTGCTGCATTTTACTGTGCCAATATGCTAATAGGTCATTTCCCACCACCTCTCCCCAGTTTTCCCCACACATCCTTAAACTAAGACTTCACAACTTTGTTGCTCCTTAGGTGGTCACACTTTGCCATGAGCATAAGATATTCACACCAGGAATTTTAGTTTCTTCCTCCTATGACATCATTTGTGACTCATCTATAAAGCAGCATGATAGCTGAACGAAATCAGGGCAAAAGACCTTTAAAAGCCCTTGTGTCCACCGTGAGAGAGAAAAGATCTCCATAATTATCTACCAGGTTCTCCACTGGGAAATCGATGACCACCCACCCTCCTTCAGATTTCTGAGAGTACCAGCTTTTTGGGGCACTTATGCTTTTGTTGGATCTTATACAGACAGCAAGGTACCAGGTAACAAAGGAACTACATTTATTGCAGTATAACAATGACATCAGAAAACTACTAAGATGGTTATTAAAGTACTATGCTTATCACGCTACCACACCATGTGAAAATCTCTAATACTACAGGAATCTCAGGAATTCTCAGTATGAAATCAGCATGGTCAAACAGCTGTTTCTCATGACACATTGAGTAAGCCTGGTATCATCTGGGTATTTAGTTGCTTCAGACTGGCTAGGAATTGAACATTTTTTTTTCACCTAATTATTTCTTGCATGCTTTAATAAACTTTTTTCATGGCCTTATATAAACTAAATGAATGACACTGATCTGAACATGACCATCAAGTGCTGAACAAGATGAACAAAACTTTTTTCATTGTTATAGGAAAAAAGCCCAGATATTCCCTATCTTTAATAATATCTGACATTAGAGAAAGTCTTCATAAACATATGCAAACCTTATTTACATAACAAAATGCCTAATACCAAATAATTTAATAGGTATTTTACCAAATACCAATAAAATCGTTATATTTATTATAAATACTTACCTTTAGACACTTTTCCCTGTCCATCCCTCTGAGGTGATGTGAGATTGAGATGTCCATTAAAAATACACCAGACCTTCACACAGAGTGGAACTGAAATGCCAAGGCAAGAAGAATTTTAGCTTGGATAAGTGATGCTGAGAATCCCCACAACAAATCTATCACTCTAGGTGTGGGATTCAAGCTTTTTCCCTGGATAGGCAGTAATATCTTCCTGAAACTTGACTATACTTAATACAGTTATGAAGGAAAAAAAATCAAAGAAATCAGGGAAAGCAAGCGTTAATGCCACTGGGAATAGCCTATTAAATGGGAAAAAATCAAAGAGTGGTACAATCCTTAATTAACAGAGTAGAACAGAGAGAGGGAGAGAAGATGGAGTTAGAGAAACTGGAGATGCCACTATAAGGGTGAGTGAGGAATCCATCAGGAGTTACAAGGCTGTTGTGCTGGAGAGGCTTATATTGCCTTGAAAATACCTTAACAAAGGTACATTCATGAAAGTACATTAACAGATGTCAAAAAAAGCTTAAGCAGTTCTCAGCAACTCTTCTGAGATTTAAAATCAAAACTCAGTGTTCATTTGCTATAATTTTCCTGCACAGTAAGTATTAGTTTGGCCAGGTATTTTCACAAACACTTTTCATGGACCAGGAAAAGCATCTTTACTCTCATGCCCTCCTGCAAAGTAGAGCCTGTGCATTCCTGCACAGATAATTCTTTGTAGGGTCAGCATCATTTTCATTTGCATACTCAGAGTCAAACTGCTCTCCTGCATCTGTCACAAATGCCTGAGCAAATCAGTGGTAAAATGATGTGTCTTATTATCTACTCCTTAAATCACTTAATCATAGGAAGCATGATGCCCTTTGAAAGGTGTCTCAAGACATGCTTTGCATGTCTCTCAGATGTGCTGCATAAAAGGTATTTGAAAGAGACTGTCAATAGTGGTTTAGCCACCAAGAAATAACAGTACTGTAACTGTGTACTACTTACTCTTTAGCACTAGTTGAGCCAAATCAGACTCTTATAGCTATAAGAGTCTTACATTGTAAACCAAGCAGCAAACTTGCAATCTATAGGCATGGATAAATCCAAGTAGCCATGTGGGAAGGATGTAAAAACTAAACTGAAAATTTACGGTCAACCATAGCTGAGAAAAAATGCTGAAGAAACAGTGACTAACCTAAGGTTATGAAAAAGTAAATTTAGGGCTAATGCAATTCTTCCTTGAAGTACTGTGTAACCTAAAGTAAGATAAAGACTTACACAACAAGGGGGAGATAAGGCAAGAAACTGGACCAATATTCAAGTAATATTTCTGAAAGTTGTTGGTTTTGAGGAGCAGCGTGAAGCCAGATGAAAATATAGAAAGTACAGGAAGCATGAAAAACTTCATATGTTAAGAAGAGAAACAGGAGGGTGCCAAGTAGCCAAAACAGAGAGAAGTAGTATGGGATGATGAGGGGATGTTTTTATTTTAATTGAAAGTTAAAGACCTACAAATAATGATGGGCTGCATTTCATGTGGCTCCTGGCACTGAAGGAGGCAGACGTGGACATGGATCACAGTAGTTGTTATCCCTGAGTCCTCAAACTGAAATTTGGCTTTTTTCTGCTTTCCTACTCAGGGAATTTTTTTTTCTCCTGTTCCACAGCTTTGTTTCTCACCACATTATCGTCCTCAATACTTCAGACACAAAGCAAAGGGAGCTAAAATATGAAGCCATTGCCTGTCTTGCCTGTTCAGCATATTGATCACCAGGTCTACTATCCCAACCTGTCATTTCCTGTCCTCAGAGCTGAGAGACGTCACTGGAGTTAACCCCTTGCAATACTGTAGGCACTCCAACAGCCCTCCAAAAAGCAGGTGGAACATATAATATTCATAAAAGCTATTACGGGCATTCCCACATCCTTCACAGAGGGAATCAAAGAAAGAGCTGAAGGAGAAGGAGACTAAGCAGCATGGATAAACAACACATCCTTAGATCATGGGAACGGCAGGAAGGATATAAAAAAAGGTAGCAGATGGATGTTTATTCTACCCTCTAACAGCAGTGTGCAGCCAGACTAAGGCTGCACTATTTCTTTGCATTCTGGCCAAGGATTCACACCTCTATGCACAGCAGAGGATGGCAGCAGCAAGAGTGTAGGCAGAAGAACTTGCCATTTCTCAAAAATCAGGGTTAGCCTTTGCATTAATTAAGGCATCAGGCTCCACTATCATCCTCCATCCTTATTACTATCCTTGGATTTTAGGCTATATTTAAAATCATGCCATTTCAGAATCCTTTATGAATAAATATGAATGTCAAGACCTGTGTGCATCTCTTATGCACACAAGACAGTAGAGTACATCACGTACTCACAGAATCTTATTAAATTTCTCTGAGACACATAATCCTGTTAACCTCATTCTGTAAACACAGGCAGCAGTTGTACTTAATTTCTCTCCTCTATCCTTCACAATCTCCCTTCAACTATCTCCTTCTTAGTCCCTAACTGAGAACTGAGCAGGAACTAAGCACCCACATAAGTATGTGGATAGGGTACCTGAAGATATGTGTTAGGGAAAGGAGAAAATCTTGATCAGGGCATAAATACAGTGCATTGAATACTTACCAGTTATGTAAAGGTATCTGAGTATTAAAAATTAATGCAGAAGACTGAAAGCAGGATAAGAGGCCTTATTTGGGTTGAGTGTTTTCTATTTTTAAGAATTTTTAAAAATAATTATTTTATCAGTGACATCAAAATGAAATGGTGAAGTGTTCAGTTTGATTATTCACCCTTCACAGTCGACCTGTTAACCATGTATCCCCAATGTGGGACGTTTCTGCTCTAGGATGATTCCAAGCAGCAGGCACAGCATTTTCCAGAGCACCCTCTGCAACCCCACAGACGAACCAGAGCTACTCAGGCAGAGGAGCACCCAGAGCTGGAAAAGAAAACTACGTTTTGCAATTGCCATGGGTCATGCCTCTATCATCTGTACTGATGTTTGAATTGCATAGGGAAGTCAGGTGCCATAAGTGCAGTGCATGGAGAAAAGTCTGCAGCAGCCCAGCTCAGAGACCCCAGCAGAGATGCACAATCTGATAGATCAAGTCTCAAGTCTTTGGTGGTGATTGAGAAAACCATCAAAGTCAGAGCATCCTGCCCTGGTTAACAGATACTGAGTAAACAGAGTAAAAAAACTTAGCAGGCTAAGCTTGTTTTATTATCAGCTCAAACCTGATACACAAGAGGGATTTAGGCCAAGTTTAGCCAGGCATTCAGGACATGTTTGAACTTAAAGACGTGTATTGTCCTGTCACAACAAGGCACACTATCACTCTTGAATTAAGGTGCATGCTTCAGTGTCCCAGAGAATAGGGAAAGTAACCTCACTACCTCTGTGTGGGAGCCACGCTTGAGCTTGCCACATGAATGAGAGTGTTCATGGTAGTTATTTGCAGAACATGAACTTTGCTCTTTTGAGGGAGGTGATGATAACTGGAATTATAACAGCTCAGAAGCAGATCCCAATATTTTGCAGCTCAGGCTAATCATTCTAATTGTTATTGATTAATAATGAATATTGTGCCTTTGTAACCAGGAGAGACAGGAGAAACAGGCTCACATTTTTTTCTGCAGGGATGCGTGATCTGCTGCCCCACAATACGCAAGTCCCCCAGCTCATGGTTGCAGGGTAAGGAAAATCAAAAGACATTCTTTTTATTAGTTAGCAGTAATGACCTTTTATTTTTGATTATTTGTGCATTAACAGCATGGAACAGAGAAGTGCTACGTAAGGAAGTTATTCTTTGCTAATTTGAAGCTTTTAAAATACACTGCACACTATCTATTATGTATCATGCATTACAATTACAACAACAGTTTAATTAATCACCAGCACCCTGTTTTGTATCAGTCTGCTGCTGAATTCTGGGTAATGGTGTTGTTTACCATTTAGCAAGTAGCAACATTTCACTCTGTTTCACTACATTAAACTGCTCAAATAAAGCAAACGGATATTGGAAAGAGTTGGCCATCTGCCTTTATTTTCTTTTACTTTTGTTAAGGAAAGGGAAAAAAAAAATAAACCCCACCACAGCCTCTGAAAGGAGAAAGAGCACAGCCATGAAACTGATAGTGACAAAAAACACCCTTTTTTATCAGGTCAAAATCTCATCTAAATGCATTTCTGATGAATGGTAAAAAGCTTGCTTTGTGGATTTGGAGTGGGTCTCAAGACCAGCAATGAAGTCTAATGATTATTTAATGGTGCCGCACTTGAAGCAGGATTATGTGAGACTCTCTTCCCCGTTAAGAGTTTGATGAATAGGTTTTGTGACAGCCATTTAGGAATAAACAAGAATTCATCAGTCTGCATAAGAAGAAGCCAGTTTATAGATTAAGTTTCTTGAGGTAATTCATGAGGTCAGTCCCATTTAGATGTAGACTATTAGGGCTCAGCTTTTGAGAGCGGCCATACAAGGGAGTTACTCCAAATGGACCTCTCTAATACAAAGCCCCCTTTCAGAGGGAAGCCTGAAATTTTTATGACCCTGCTGCTAGGAAGCACATCAACTTGTCACTGTGAAGATCTGCTGGGGCAAGACCTCATCACTCTATTAAAGAGCTCTGTGACCCTATTGATTTGAAGTATTTAAAGCAGGGGTGAAGTTCAAAGCAATTTCTTTTCTATACTATTACTCAGCCTCTCTGTGTCTTGGCTCTAAAACATCTGCTGTCAGTTCCTCTCTGGTGTCTGACTCTGGAATCTGTCACTGGAGAACAGAGTAGTTTTATTTAGAATAAATTGGATTCCTTTTCAGTTTTCAGCATTTCGTATTGTGATCAATGGTTTACACTCCTTCATGTGCCAGGAGACTTAACTGCCACTGTACCCTTTCATGTCTCCTCAGGACTCAGCCAGGGCCTGCTCTCGAGGCTCTGTAATCAAATCTTTCCATTCTAACAGGTTAGATGCCACCAGTATTTCTAATTGGCCAATCAATACAAATAATAAAACTTTTACATTTGGAAAAAAAAAGAAAAGAAAAGAAAAAAAAAAGGGGGGGGGGCAAAAAGTCCCAGAACGCCATTTTGGAAACAAAACCTTAACAGGATCTTTTATGCTTATTTGCTTGGAGAAAAAAAAAAAAAAGACACTGAATAAACGGCTCCATTATTTTTAAATGTCAGCAAGTAAACACTGTAGCTGGTTCTTGGAGGTGCTTCTTCAGAACAGTGCAGCCTTCTCTACTTCTCTGCACAAGCCGGAGGCACCACGGTGCCTTCTCAATGCTTAATAATACATCAGGTTTGGTGTGTTATTAAAGTTGTGGTTTCTGACACCAGGCTAGTTATTAAGGGCTGTAGAGAGGACAAGATAAATATTCAGTTTTATGATGTCAGACAAAACAACTGAGATAAACGAATGAGCAATGGGATGGAAATGGTAATGAAATGGTTACAAAAATATTTAAGATAATGATGCATAGCAACAGAAAGAAATTAGGTAGGGAAGATAATTATGTACAGGATTACACAGAGCAAACCTATCTGTTATCTTCATCAAGGGAAGTAACCTCTGATGTGGTGAAAAATGCACTTTCTCTCAGGGGCTGCTTTGTCAAATAGCTATCATGTTCATAGCTGTAATATTTAGACACATTTTATCACATATTCTAACAAATGGCCTAATATAACTAAGATAAAAGGGACATATTTTACGAGACAGAAATGTAGCCATTGTTTTCAGCTGATTTGTACTGATTTACATTACCTATGACTCTGCCCCATAATATATGTTTCATCATTTTATTAGTGCTGTCGTTTTACACAAAACTCCTTTTAAATTTGAATGTGTTTCTGGGAGGAATGAATTATGTTTATTGCAAGATGGCAACTGCAAGGTTTATTCAGCAGTATCTTTAAGAATCTAGAAGTCTGAAGACAGATGTACCTATTGCTTGTCAATCAAAACACATGTCCTTTGCAGCATTGTATTTTCTTTAGTCAGCAAGGAAATCATGTTACTGCTAAGGTCAACAGTAAATGCACTAGTAGGATCCCTGACTGAGAATTTTCAATAAAGGCAGCACCAAAGATAAGGAAGGAAGATAACAGTTTGTATTGTGCTCCTCTAAGGGAAGGGATGATAAACAAAATTCTAAACCATTCCTTCTATTTTTCCTTTTTTAAAAAATGGAACTGGTAGGAGTCACTGGCAACAGAATGCTATAACAAGCTGATATCATCTTGAGTTCATGATGCTGAATATGTTGGCATTTACGGCACATTCTCCCAGGGCACATTTCAAAATGAAACTGAAACTTGATGGACCAACTGTACTCCATTAAAAAAAATTATAAAAAGCCTTTTTTTTCCCCCAGCCTAAGGAAATGGAGAGCTTCAAAACACTGTTTTCTGCCATATAAATCTACATGTTGGAGGTCAGTCCAAAGGCAACAAATCAAAGTGGTTTTTTCTCATCTTTTATTTTAGGTTATGAATGATGCAAGAATTTATAGAGCATGCAAATTTATTACCGTGTTAATAGGCCCCCCTGTTTATATCTGGCAACATATGTTATATCCGGAATCACTAGGAAGCAGCAACACTTTTAGGGATGGAGGGGGAGGCAATTAAAGAATTAGGCCTAATTACCGTGAAAAATCTCTGGAAGAAACATACAGAAACCTTGTGCAGAAGAAACACAAAGAGAAGGCAGGGAAATATTCTTTAGCATGACCACAGTTGTAAACTGTAACTCTAATCTGTGCATTCATAAACAGAAAAGCAAGCACAATCTGAACTCAATAGCTCCTCTCATATAATTAAATAAAAAGAAACAGAGAAAGAATATGTGTCTGTGTCGAAATTTTCTTTCTCATTTGGGATCTTCATGGGCACTTTGTTCCTAACAGCTGAGCATGTACTGGACCAAATAGTCACTAGACAGCAACCCAGCAGCTTGTTTAACATCAGCTTTAGCCCCAGGATGGTGGCAGAACCATTTGGCAGTCAACAGTAAAGGAACAAGAGAAGAAAAGTAGAAATGGCTGCAGGAGAGGTGTTTCACCAAGGAAATTATCCAAAGGCACTCCCAAAGATCCCAGGCTGCATGACAAAAAATGTAGAAAATGTCTCATTTAAAATGTTCCTTGCAGACATGTAAAACCAGACTGCTAAAGTGTTTACCTTTTGGCAAACAAATAAGTCAATTAATCAAAATCTGTGATTCTCACAAGAGAAAAGAAGTGTTTTGGGAAAAAGTAGATACATGTCCCACCCCTTTATGCTTCTGCTCTTCAGTGAGCCAGGTTCGCAGCTGAACCTGCATCCACCATGTCCTCTCCTGAAAAGAAAGTGAGATATTAGGTGCTATGAGAAGTGCAGTAAAAGTGCAAGGACGAGGTAGCCAAAGGGCTGGATGTACAAGGGATCACGGTGAAATTTCATAATCAAAACCTTAGGAAATTCAATTTCTTCAGGAAAAAACCCCAACAACTTTTCATGGGGAAACATTATAACCAGCTCTACAATTTTCTGTTCCTATAACAAGATGGAGATGTGTTGCAGGAAGCAGGGTAGCATCAGACTGTAGGACTGAGCACAAATATTGGGCTTTTAGCATTGGCTGCTGTGACCAGAAAGCAGGCCACGGGAAGATGCTTGCTATAATGGAAAAAATGTATGGGGGCAACAGGCCTAAGCTTTGCTAAAAGTATTCATTAATTCAGCAACTCTGCAAATACAGAAATCCCTGTCTGAGTTTAACTTTTGTAAAGCTATGTATGACAGTGGGGGGCTACCAGGGAAGAATTTTTCCAGGTGTGGGTAGGTCTGTGTGTCTCCACAGGAAGATCCTGAACCCACCATGACGGGCAGGTAGATAACAGGTATGTCAGCCTCACTTCAGCAAGGACTGCACATGTTAGAATGAATTAATGGCAGATTTTCTTAAATTGTTTCATATCCTAAATATTGATCTCCTTTATCTGTGTGTTGCCATATCCATCTTTGTCTTTAATCATTCTTCCTCTACAGGTGGGTTATCATTTTTCCAATGCGTGTGTATTATGAGCTTTGCCACCAACAGAGATAATATCTCCCCATTCTAGGTTGTTCAGTGTGAGTCCTTCCCATGCTGAAGTATTATTAATCATGTTGTCATCACTTAAATAAATAATAATCAGCAACAATTATTTCTATTTTCACAAAGCCACTAAAATAATAAAAAGCAAATCTGATATTAATTATTAATAAATATGAAGGGGACATGTGCTAGGATTTAATTTCTATTTTTCATCTGTATTACAGTGTCATCTAGAGGTGCTGGATAAGAAGAGGGTATGTCTGTTTTAGGTACTGCAGAAACTCCAGCTTACATGACTTAGCATGTCAAAGAAGGTATGAAGGGGAGAGGAAGAGCTAGAACTAGAAATCAGACCTTCCATCCTGTTCAGCTCCCGTGGTCATGCAGAAATGTAGCCTGGCAAGAGAAGGACTCATACAGGCCTACCCTACCCTGTCATCCCTCCTATTCTTCTGAATCAGCCCAGCCAGAGCACTGAGGGCACAAATCTCTGTCCCCAGCCCAGCTGGGCCACCAAGCAGCCACACTGCTTACAGCTCTGGGGCATCTCCCCACTACCACATTTACAGCGTGGCCTTGTCTCATCCAGTTTGAAGATGTCTTCTCCCTCTCTTGCTCCTTTGCATCCCAGGAACCAAGCTATACAGGGGAGAAGACAAACCTCCCCTTAGCACAGGCCAAGCAATTCTCCATCTGGTTTCTTGAAGATATGAAGTTTCTGCAGCTGCCACGTGTTTGTCTGTACCTGTCTCTGCATGTGCTTTTCTCCCTTTCTTTGCTAGCAATTTCTAAACTGATTTGCCACATTCAGCTGCATTTGGCAGAGAGGGTGAGGTTTAAAAAAATTACATTTCTATAAGACCTTTGAAGAAGAAACTTCACCCTAACTTTACTCAGGAGGCAGCTGAGGTGTGCCCTCAGTTCAGGGTTTGCAAGACACATGGGATTTGCCCAGCCCAACATGTAAGGGGCAAACACATGAGATGAAAGAGGGGAATGCAGGACACTAGAGTGGTTTAGGTAGAGTGGTAGGGGATTTAGGGGGTGCAAATGTCGAGGCGATCATCTCCTTCAGTCCTGCTACTCAGAAAGTGATTTTTTTATGGAGGACCAATATGATTTGTACGTGTTATGCCCAAATGCAACTGGGTATCATAAAAGTCACTGTTGTAAAAAGATACAAATGAAAATAGAGAGGAAATGCAGCTTCTGATCTTCAGAAAGAGCTCCTGCACTTGTCCACCTGCTGTAGCAGCAGAAGATGATGCAGAACCAATGTCTTCAGACTGATTCTCGGCAGCAGGGAGCAGTGCCTGGGAACAGCAAATCACTTCAGCCTTTGGTGATGTGCAACCTGAGTGTAATGTAGAGGGCAGAGCCCAAGTTCTGCTCTCTTAATCAAGGACAGAAAAGGTCTAGTGCATAGCCAGTTCCCCTGACATAAGGTGAGAGTTCTCCAAGGTGCTCTTGTGTAATCTAAGCCTGTAGGGCTCATTTGTCAACCTGTGCTGTGATCACTGATGGATCCAGGAACATTTATTTCTCTTTGGAACTGTAGACACTTGAATTATACAGAAAATACACAAACAGCTCCTTAGAAACCTGGCCTCCTTCTTCCAAAGGCATGGAAATGTCACTATTTCAGATTTGCCACATCTGTGGTTCCTGTGATTTGAAAGCACTGGTGCCTCTGTAGAAGGAGAACAAGCTGCTGCAACACTTGGTGCAGCAGAAATGAGCCAACCTGCCACAGGCATGTACTGAGTTGGACTCTGTGCTCTGTGATCCACAATAGGTTAATCGGCCTTAAAGGTCTGGGTTGTCTGGACTGGATTTTTGCCACAAAAGTCCCAGGCCAGACTGTATTGCCAGGATGTGCAGGTGGTATGCACTTCAGAGCTGCCTTTTCCAAATACAAGAGGAAGATGGCACAATCCTTTCCCATTTTCAGACAGATGCAGGAATGTTTGCACCATACACATTATTTTGCTGAAAAAAAGAGACTGGAAATTCACTGGCGTGGCAGTGCAGATTAAAATGTTATCATATTTACTGCACAGCATTTCCAGATGCAGTCAGAGGGCATTTCTGTGGGCAACAGACGGTGAAGTCAGAGCCAGTCTGAGGAGGAGAGTAGCAGAGACAAATCCTTGGGATAATTTGGAATAGCATTTGCAGACAAGACAAATGAATGCCCCGCAGCTGGACAAGCTGTTGTAAGTCCCAACAATGCACCTCACATTTTTTTTTCTCTTCGCAATATTCTTACAAGATGGGAAAATTGAAGGCAAAATAAAGACTTCTGTGCTCTGTACAGTAATAGTAATACAATGTAGTGTGATAAATTCTGTTCTCAATAAGTACAATTCCATACTATGGATTATTCAGCAAAATCTTCACAAATACAACCTTAATATAAACCTTGAAACTTTGCACTTATTTGCATGATAGCATGTAGTACCTCACCTTTCCTGAAGTGTTATGCTTAGTACTATTTGTTTGCACTGAGCATTATCACTACATATGGCTCCACTTCACATACACGACAATAAATACTGAATAAATCACAGATAATATTCACAGATTTGTGTGGCCAAACTTGTTATTCTGGGAAAATCAGAAAGTGACTGAATTGCCTTTCATTTGATGGAATTTTGTTTGTTGAGCAAGAAGAGAGGAACTGCCTGCTGAGCAATTGTTGCCATAGCCAGGCACATTTTTAGCCTGAGAAAGCTGTGCTTAGCACTCAGTTACACAGCTCGAAATCTTTGTTTTGAGGGAGCATAAGTATGAGAGTTTCAGTGATAACGCGAATGTTAATTTGTTGGTTTAAGCCCCATATCTATTTATTTTTACTGATATTTACAAATTCATTGCTGTACTTCTTCAGCTCTTCTACCTTTTCAGCTCCATCCCATTCACTTGACTCCTGTGCCTAAAGCCAAGGCAACCAGTGACCCCAACACGTCACTGCAGCTATACATTGTACTGTGCACACTCCCTCTGCACTGTACTGCATCAGTGTTAAATGGGGGAAATCTTACAAGTAATACCTTCTCTCTACTTCCTTCCTCTTCTTTTCCTTTAAAAAATATATGCAGGCTCTTCTTTTACCTACAGTTCTCCTTCAAACCTTCCACTTGATGCAATAACTGCATCCCCTCACCTGCTCTCCATTACATATGCTATCCATCATATCCTTCATTTTCTTGTGAGAACTTAAACTTTCCATCTGGTGCCTCATTGGTCTCTTCCATCTTGCATGTTTATAGGATAATAATATTTTTCTCTCTTTCACTAAAACCACCCACATTTGCCTCCTTCACCACTACTCCATTTATCTATCTCTAAACTTATTTAATGCACAATGTGCTACTGCTCTCCAGAGAGCCTCTCCTCCATTGTCAAAGTCATTTCTCTTCACTGGCTTATACCATCTGGTCTTGGTGAATTGTTCCCACTGAAAATCTTCAACAATGTTTTCCAGACAACTCTCACCCTCTTTGTTCCACTATTGTGAATGAAACCTTTTCCAGAATAATGTGTCCACACTCAGAAATTTCCTGAAACCATGTGTCCTTCTTTAGTGCTGTGGGGCTTGAGCTGGTAAAGCCTATCAGCAAAGATAGTGAAGATTTATACATGGTGGCCTTAAAGATCATGAAATATTTTATTTTTTAACTTCCTCAGTTCTGTTCATACAACATATTCTTTAGAAGCTCTGTGTAATTTTCCTTCCAGGTTTCAGAGCAGCAGAGGCAAGTGATGAGTCACACTCAGGCCACCTTTCCTTCTCTTTTTCCTCTAAACTCACTTCTCTTTCTTTGCCTTTCTATTCAGAGCTCCTACCATCTGTGCAAATTATAGGTCTGACTGTTTCCTTGTGAGGAGTCATGATCAAAGAAGGTAAAACATAGGTTTTCATTTCCCCTGTCCCAAGTCCTCCTCACAGCCTTCTGTCTCTATCACATCAGTCATCTACATGCATAATCCAGTGTTTGGCTCAGCTTTCCTCCAGACACCAACATCTGGGCTGTATTTGAGGCCTACAGAGTCTCCCTGTAGAATATCCTTCAGACAGAAGGATCCTAACAAATTCCTAAAGCTGTTGCCCAAATCATAATAAAGCTGTTGGTATTTTCACTGGACTTGACAAATGTAATACTATATTAAGCCAAAATGCTTCTGCAAGATTATCTTCCCACCCCACCACCCTGAAAACTTCACCTCACTCTCTGCACCTCCCCTTCTGATCTCAAGTAATGCCATCCTGCACTATACACTTACTAGGGTATCAAACAGGACGATCCAAAAGTTTTATGATGTTAGAGATGGTGATGTTTTGGGATGCAGAGAAAGGTCAGGGCTATCTCTCTGGTACATACTACATATGAACATTGTTCTCCTTCAAAATCTTGTCCTGTAATGCTTCTACCAAAAAAATCCTTATGATAAGAACATCCTGGGTCTAAATTCACGAGTTAAAGGCCTTCATTACTGTTTTAAGGACTTAAATGCAAAATGTAGATCCTTAAAAACTTTTTCTTAACCCTAGAAGATCCAGGATTGCTCAGAATTTTGAGTATGCTCCATAAAGCTATTCCACAGGAGTCTGGGAAAGTGTCCCCCATGAGGTATATACAGACCATGTATTATCACCGCAGAGCTGAGCAGCGTGGGGTGTGCTTTATACCAGAGTCCATTGGGATGCTCCCACCTGTTGGACCTGCAAAGCCTGAAGTGCTGTGGCCACCAAAAAGATAATCCAAAATAAAAGCTGGTAGTAGTATATTTTCTTTGAACCAAAAGAGCACAGTCAATGAACTTAGGGTACAAAGGACCCAGGGTCAAAACTGCACTTCGGCTAAGATAATCTAAGTAAATGAACTTTTCTTCTATAAGAATTTAAACTTTATTCATCTAGGCCCAAATAAATATTTGGCAGGATCATGCAGGTAAAACAATTTTAACAGAAAAAACTAAGTGCCTCTCTGGGTTACCATATGGCTTAAGAATTTGGGAAGTGTCTAATACTTTAAGTCTGGAAAAGGCATACAAATATAGATGCCTAACAATTCAGGTGAGGCAATAGATGGTGACTTCCAAACTGTGTTTTTCACCACATCAGCAAATATGAAGTTCATCTGTGAAGCCATATATTTCACCTTTACAGTGGTTTTAATAAGGAATTAATTTAAATGGGAGTTCAGAACATAGACGTCAATAGAAGTATATGCACAGCTATAGAAAGGAGAAATATTTAATCCCACATTACTGTTGTAAGGCTAATATTAACATGAAGGGCTCAGGTAAAAACCTCTCTAACAAGTAAGTCACTAGACCTAGAAATACTGTGACTGATATTGGCCTTTTTGCCCATCTCTCTGAGCTTATCATTCCTAAAGCTCCTTTGCTCTCATAGGTGGTGTTTGCAGACAAAAGGGCTTCCTCACGGACCCACAGCTGGTCACATAATTTCACTATAATAGATTAAATTCATTGTGTCCCATTTCTGTTTCCATGCTGTCTATAAATGATTTATGAGGCTCTTGAATGTTCTTGCTATGTGTAGGGGTTTGTGGGACAGTAATTTTAAATTAATGCTCAGCTTGGAGCTGATTTCCCTGTACTGAAGGGCAAGATTTTCATTCTTTCATATTTGGTCTGTTCTAGTTGAGCAGGGTGCTGTAGGAAGGGTTTCTGTTGCCTGATGGGATGAGTTTAACCTTTGAATAGGCCTTTTTAGACTACTTTACTCAAACTCTTGCCATGGATGAACTAGAAGTTCATGTGCCAGATATAGTCTTTACTCAATGTGTGTGTCATCTTCAGGCAAGAATTTCTTCCACTAAAATTACAGTCAAGAGTATCTGCAGAAAAATAAATACAGAAGAATTGCAGTGCAGTAGTTATTTAAAACATTTCAAAAAATTTCTGCATTTTTTACTCTACACTCTTAAGAGACGGTTTAGTCACGTTCCTGGCATTGTGGACAGCATTACCCTGCTAGAGCAGAAGTAAAAGCAGTGGCAGAGATGCCCACAGAAGAAGTCCTGGTGACAGCAACAGACAAGATTTAATGTTCAACACAGACCTTAAAGTGGCTTTTTTACATAGTGAAAAAGTGCATCTTATAGAGACAGTGCTTTTACATAAACACTTGCAATGTTTATCCAACATCCATTTGTGTAAGTGGCCTAATAATATCAGAGGTTTAAATATTGAACTTTTATATTTGTGTACCATACCTATTGCTAATACCATATTTAATTGGTGATAAAATGTATTTTTACACTTATTTCACTAGGATTCTTTTAACTTCTCTCTCTGCATGCTGGTTCTCTCCTGAGCATGTTTTTTTCTACTGTTACACTTCAATCCACATTGTGCACATCCTTTTGTAGCAAGTTGCCTTCATTTACAGCAGTTTCTTTGCATTGCAGCACTGTCTTGAATGAAGTGAATTGGCTTATTTATACATCAAACCAAGCTGTAAGATGAGCTCTAGAAGAGCATTTAATGCCACTAATAGGCTTTCAGTCCACACAACCAGACTAATCTAGGGCAAAACACCTGAAAGATGTACGCAATGGACACAGGTTGAGTGTCATCAATTTCTCTCCACAAGCCCTCCCCCTCTGAGCTACACTTGTTAGTGAGTGGAAAGACCCCAAGAGAGTGTCAGATGCCTCTGGGGGGCAGAAACACATGAGTAAAGAGATGAAATTAGATGAAACACACAAGTGATGTCACACTCAGACTTACTTGTGCCGAAAACACTGTGTACTGTTTAAATTAATAGATATCTAATAGCCTTGAACGCTGAGGTTCCATGATGTGCTAGGACTGCTAGTGCAGAATAGCTGTGGAAGGACACAGATATGCCCAAACCACTCCCTGCTGAGGATGTGCAGGTTAACTCCTCTTAGGCATGCAGTGGAAAATAAGCTCAGCCATTTGAAAGGTTGGGCCAATCCTTACAAAATATTTTACAGGTATGTGTTAATATTTCTCACTAGTTGTTTTGTATGCTCAGCTCTCTGTCCTGGGAAGTCTGAGTTTATTAGACATCCATTATAATTGACACATTGTTGAAGTAGGGGTGAATAGATGCATTAGACAGATGATCTTAATTGGCTTTCATCCAAAAGAATTAAAATAAAAAGACAGCTGAATTTCATTCACATTTTCAATTAGTAAAACTTCCTTTCATTATTATAATGCCTGCTGAAACAGCAGCCACATCAGGGTGACAAATCCCGTTATCATGCTTTCTGCAATTGTCTTCCAAAAAGGCGTCTATTGAAAGCATTGTCTGAGCGTGTGTATAATGCTGACAATCAAGCTCCACTCAGAAAGCTGGGGGAGGGTGTCTGACTGTGATCTATATAGAAATGCATTTCTTTCCCGTGCTGCTGGTTCTTCAGTGCTGTGTGCTTGTGCTGGGGCAATGTGCTCTGACAGGCTATGCGTACTAACAAGATCAATCATCGAGCATTAGTGGAATTCTCATGCTTTCCACCTATTTTTCTTCCCTTTCTTTATTGAGCATGATCCTCTGCAGGTGTTATTTGTTTGTCAGGCTGTTACATAGCAAATGTGGAAATAATTTTTTTTTAGGGAGTAGATAACAGCTGAACTCATATTGCAGACAATGGTTTCACACTGAAGTACTAATCGACGAGAATGTGAAAATAATTCTTTAGGCATTAGAGGAAGAAATAAATGGCTTCTTGGAGCTGGGGAGCAAACAAAGGGGCATTAGGAGGCTGATTTTTTTTAATTGTTTTTGAGTGGCTAACCAACCTAATGCACTTGTAATAGCATTCCAGATTCTTAGCTTAGCCAACCCACCTAACTTAACAAGACAAAATTATATTATTTATTTGTTCCATATGTGACACTGAAGAGAAACATGTGGATAACCAAAAAAAATCAGTTCATCTGGGGCTGGTCTTATCCAGTTTTCTTATGCTGAGTTATATGCCAAGAGCCCAATGTATTGCCTTAGGGTTGTTTTGCTTTTATTTATTTAATTATTTACTTATTGAATAGTTCCAACTTACATAATTTCCTACGTCATCTAACTTTTGATGTCCATGTTCTCTTGTATCATCCCACCTGAAACTACACACATGGATCACAACTGTCACTTTAGAGGCTGATGTTCAGTTTCCACATACAGAAACTGGAATCCATTATTTTCAAGCATCCCAACAAAATATAGTTGGTCAATGCCAGAAATCCAGTTAACAGACTGAAAACTTGGCACTCTGATGCCACAGGATTTCTGCAAATCACAGCCCTTACACAGATGAGGGACATTTTCAAATTAATGTAATTGATACTTTTTATTTATTCAGATTTTTTGTGTTTTGTCTCAATTGCCTGTAAAAGTCCAGCACAACTGGGCCCTGCCAGGCTAGGAGAGTTACTCACTCCTGGCCCTACCAGTTTAGTTTTCCACTTTTTCGTCTGGCTGGCCATCTCTGAAGGATTAATTAAGGATTAATTTAATGTCTGTCAGCATTTCTATTAAGTAAAACCAAGACAATTTTGCTCTTGGTCAGGTTTCTGGTAAGGAAGAAAATGTGTTTATTTTTAATGATGTTCTAGAACTCCTGAAGTTGCTGTAAAGCATTCTTTATAAAGTGTGAAATGTGAAAGAAACCAAAAGAATAAAATCAAACCTAAAACCAAAGCCACTAAGGAATGATGATGAAAAAGGGAAGAAAGCAAATCATTTCTCATCCTTCCTACTAGAGATGCATTTTATAGCTAATGCATTTAATGAGTCAACATTGACTTATATTGCCTGAAAGCTCACTGAATTATTGAGTATCTGTGGTATGGATTATATGGAAAAAATAGTTTGAAATGGCTTTTTCCTCTGTGAAAATTTAATTTTATTTATATTCAGCTGCAGTTATTTTCCGAGGTTGTTATTAGATGAGTTCATCTTTCCTGTATATTTTAAAGAGCTAATGCAATTTAGTAAAAAATAGACTTTTTACAGAAGCTTTGGAAGCTCTGCGGTTTGAAAAACACCTGAGGAAAGCTTAACTGAAAGAAGGACAAAAGAATAAATCAACAAGAACAGCATTTCTCTGAGACATAAGTCTACTAATTTACCCTGAATAAAGAGTCTGTCATATACTGGGCTTTTTTTCAGATGGATAAATATTGACTTGGTTTGATTTTTTTTTTGGGTCCTCTAAATAAATAATAACAATCTGAATATTTAATTTTTTTTCCCTTGGGTAATAGGAGGGCATGCTGCTGGTGAAGAGAGATGAAGAGGGAACTGCTCCAGGCACAGGTATAGTTCATCCTTCACTGCGGACCTGTTTACTACATTTTCAACTTCCAGTCTTGGGTGGTAGATTGATTTGGCAGAGATTAGTTAGGAGGTAGAAAGGAAAGCTGTCTTGTTAACCATTTCCCATATGATGATTTAACATTGACTTGGCACTCTTCTTTAGTGTCCTGCATGCAGACAGTTTTCCAAAGAAATGGTATCTGCAGCTCATATGCAGAGCTTTCTGATAGCTCTGCTTTGCAGACATTCCTCTGAAAACCTGGCCATGGATGACTTACCAGCGGGAGCCATATTAACAATATCATGCTTGTCAAACACAGTTTTGAGAAATATTATTTACAGGGCTGTCTAGTAAACAAAGCCATTTTGTGAAAAACTTTCAAGTTTCAGAATGAGATTTTGGTCACATCAGAATGAAAATGTGAGCTGTCAAATTTTTTTGGTTTTTGAGGAGGGAAATAAAGATCTTGGGGACTAGCCAGGATTGCCAGGATTAGGCTCCCAGGATGTATGGAAATGCCAGAACTCAGTCTGTGTTTCTTCTGAGTCTGTAAAACACTCTTGATTCAGCAAAAATCATGCTGACATGAGAAAACATGTCAACAGTTTTTCTACCATCCTCAGTGATTAGCCATCTAATTGGTTGCCCATCCAGTCTGATCAGGTAACCTCTGTACCATGTGCTATGGTTCTCCATGGTTCCTGCCTGGCTAGTTAAACCTCTCATCTTTGTTACTGCTAATTCATCTGGTGCTTCTTAAGTGAACAAGAGTTATTAAACAATATGATTTGCCACCACAGTGAAAAACATCATCTTTCTTTAACCATGCTGTCTTGTAGGGCTGTGTGTCCCAAGCTGCATGGGCCTCATGGTGGGCAAAGCAGAAGATTCTGGCTCTTGAGTGCAGGCCTCAAAAATCATAACACATATGTTAATATTACTCTCTATGGAAAGACTTGGTTTCACTGGACCACAGCTTAAATTAATGAACTTTGGAGCAGAAAAACTCTATGCATTTGATTACTTGGTCTCCATCTTTCAAACCATGTTCTTGTCCTCTGCAATCAAATTCTGAAAAGAAACACTCATTTGTTTAGCCTTCATATTCTTAAGTCAGTGAAGCTGCTCTCATCCATCAAACTAGTCCAGTGCACTTTGCAGAATAAAGGCCCTATGTTGTAAATTCTTCTCTAAAACATCTTTCCATTTGGACAGTGATGACATATTGTAGAGATAATTCCCATTCTGAAAGTATGACACAGTGGAGCCTTAATTCCTCTGGTCATTACCACAGTGCAAATAACCAGCCAGCAGCAGCGAAGACCCAGAGTTGCTGCTGGCATAATGGCAAATTCATGTGCATAAGAAGTGATGACAGAAAGGGCACAGTCACAGCATAAGGGAAATACTGAAAAACCCAAACTTTCATTAGCAGGAATTAATTTGCACGGTCTTGCCAGGCCTACTGCACATGCTTAGGAGTTGTGTAAATAAATATCGCTGTCCTTCTGCTGTAGCTGTGAAGCTTGGTGTAATTTAGGGGTGAGCCTGTGGCTATGGGAAGCACTGGGAAGAGATCCCATGTGCTCTGCTCCCCAGCCTGTGCTCTGTGCACCACAGCATGCTGCCTCCCAATAAAGCATGAAATGAGACTGTCAGACAGCCTGGCATGGCAGTGTGTGAAGGGGGATACCCTAGCTCGGGGCACAGTGACCAGCCAGCACATATGATAGAACAAATCTCCAGAAATGAAGAAAAAGGCATACCAAGCAGGCAGCTGTATCTTATGTGCCACACTCAGCATCACAGAATCATAGGATGGTTTGGGTTGGTAGGTAGACATTAGAGGTCATGTAGATTCCAACCCCCCTTGAGCCTTGAGCAGGGACACCCTCCAGTAGACAGGGCTGCTCAGAGCCCCATCCAACCTGGTCTTGCACACTTTAAAATACCTTCTCTGAGGAAGGGTTAAAATTTAATCCTTCAACAAAATGCTCTCTTCATAGGCAGTAGAAGGAGCTTGTGCATAAGCCTGTGAGGGTAACACACACTGCACTTTATTTCCACAAAGCCCCATGAAGGTGTAGGCATATACCAAGTCCAAAGCTCTCTGCACCTTTTGGAGAGGTGGTCAGACTAAAGGCTCAAGCAAGGCCACTATGAGATGCTATCTGTGCAGACAGCCCTCAAGGTCTAAGGGGACCTTTGGTCTGAAGACCTTAATGTGGTAAAGCACCAAAAATGTTTCACAGATAAAGGTCTAGATTAAAAATGGAAAGCATCTCTCCAAAAGAATACTGTACTTCTGGGATAGTGTTCACTGGTTTATCTGGTTTTCTTTGCTTCAGGTTGTCACTGGTCATAATAATGTCTTACCTTACTCTCCCTGTGGCTGAACTTTAAATGGAGAGTGGCATTATATACATGACACAATAAACATGCTCCTATATCAAAACCACATGCTGAAGGAGGCTCTGAGTCATTCTGCGGTTTCCTAAAATTGCACAGTGAACAAAATCTGATCTATAATTTTACACTATATTTTTACAATATTGCTGGTTTAGGAGGAATACAGTTAAAATACTTTCATGCAAATAATCCTCATTTAGGAATGTATCTATTTTTTTAAATTAAAACACTGCTTCACACATGAGTAGAGCAGTCCTGTTGAATATGATGTTACCTCCTCGGGACTCAATTTTGGGCTGCCAATGCTGTGTTGCTTGCTTTTCTTCTTGCCACAAACCAGCATACAAGTCTTGGTGGAAGAGCAAACTTTGCTGCTCTGAGCCAGCTCTTGCTGCTCACAAACAGCATCAGCTGAGGAACAGCCTCACACTGACCCACCATGCTGAAGCACCAATTTGAGAGAGAGAAATTATAAATACAAATCCATCTGGATCAATGAAAGTGTCCAAACGTCTCTTGCTTTCAAGACAACCCTGGATTGTAATTTAAGGTAAGCAATCATTTCTCAATTCTGTGTAAATATATACTTGATTTTCTAAAATCTTTAGCTTTATATTTTTGTTTCATTTTTTAAATTACTGTTTCCCCTCATCTCAATTTGCCACTACACATAATTTCTTTCAAAAATAAAACACCAAAGTAATTGCAGTGCTTTAGAAATACTCAAATGGATGGTCTTTGATATAGCAGAAAATATGAACATTAATTCAATGTAAACCACACTGCCCAAAAACTCATTGTGTCTGAGACAGACAAAAATCCATATTTCAAGCATAAATGACAACAGGCAGCCCCTTTTACATCCATACAATAAGGGACTTATAATATTACCAATAAAAATAGTAGTTGTTATTAACAGGCACTGTGGTCCATCATCTGGCAAGACTCTTAGGCCTTGCTACACTCATGGTTGCAGCGGTGCCAGTTCACAAAGACAGCAGGAATGACAAGCTATTAGTCAGAAGTGGATCAGTTGATTCTTTATATTAATCGATGTATTAAATGCTGGAGTCATACTGAGCAAAGATAGGGTGCATTGCTGCTTTTGCCTTGGTTTTGTTGTTATCAGGATTAATTTAGGCTCTGCACTTCCACTGGTTTCCTTATAGACCGCTGATAATTTACTAAAGAGTATTTCGTTGAGATATTCTTTTCTAAAGAGCACGATGATGCTCTTTTATTAGCATAACCACTCAAACTGTGTCCATGGTCTAAAAGCAATTTATACAAATCATAATCACTTGAGAATTTTATTCTGAAATTAAGACTTTAAGAGTTTTGATTAATTCACTAATTTCAAGATTTCTACTTTAAATGCTTGAACAGTATGTACTAGCACTTTGTCATCCATGGTATATAGAGCATGTGACACTCATGATATCTCAAAACTGAAATTAATCCACAGTTTAATCTAACATCAGGCAGGAGCAATGGTGATGGAAATTACCTGAGGTCCCACAACATTCAAAGATGTCTAGAATCCCATGAAGGTACTGTGAAACTTTGCAGTCATCAACTTCAGTCCTATCCAAACAGTAACTAAGTACATCAGCAATTCAGTCTGATCAGACAAACATTAATTTTACTGTGCATTATGGGTCTTAAACACATCTAAAAATGTCACTTCCTTCCATTTCATACTCTCCCATGAACAGGACCAGCTAGACAAAAGTTGGTGGAAGCTGTTTGATATCGCTCTGTGCCTTTTGTTTCTCCCTTGTCAGAAGCAGGTGTCATTTTGGCCTTTTCCCAAGTTCAGGGAATGTGATGGGAAATGCTGAGGGGTATCACAGCCTGGCTGAGGTTTATTATTTGCAATCATCTCAATGGCTGTGAGCATCCTTCACACGGATACAGATCTGCAGCACAAAGAATGCAGTGGAAAGGCCTATAAGGATATTTCATTATTGCTCCTGCTATAACATGCAGCCCTCCTGGCTAAAAGAGAGCTATATGGAAGAAACCTCTCAAACACTACAGATGATGTAGTGGGGGTTTTTCCTACATGAAGGTACCAGGGATGCCACATGAATATAGCCACATAACATTCATGGCTGACATGCTGCTAAAGATGAGTTTTGTGGCCTACAGATGAGACAGAACTGTGATGCCTCCTTCCACTTTTCTGCTATGGGTTTCCCAGGTGCGCATCTCAGGGTTTGTGTTTTGCCCATCAGAGCATATACTTATTGGTCACGTGGATGGAAAAGGGCCAGGGGTAGAGCTAAACCTCTGCCTCTACAATCTGTGATATCAAGAGATACATTTCAAATAACACAAAAGACCTCCAAAAGCACCCAAGAACTGAGGAAATAAAAGCTTTACAGCAGCAGTCATAAAAGACAGCATATGTGGTTTAACTGAATTTGTCTGGAGTCCAATTAAGCAATAAGACACGATAGGGTGTGTCATATTACTGGGCCATTAATGCAAGTCTCTGGGGCACTGTGAGGCACACGGCCAAAGTGCAAAGTGCATTAACGGCCCGGTAATACATGCCTCGTCATGTCCCATTGTTTTGAGAGGATAATGTTTGTCTTTTGGAATGATAGAACAAGGAAAGAACCTTGAAAAATTTGGAAACCTAAATCAAATTTTCATGTGAGAGTTTAGCAGAATGGAAGACATAGGTTTGGACATGTGGGACGGAAGACTGTTGGCTGCCTGGAGCTTCTTGTTGCACTTCAGACATCTCACTGATGGACAGGTAGGGATCATTTTCCTAACTTCTGACTGAGTTCACCTGGCTTTTGGGTGAAAAAGCCCCCATTTTAGGTGGAAAATCAAAGGCAATCTATAATGTTGAAAAATTTATAGTACTGAGAAAAATAGGTGGAAATGTATGAAAGACCATTTAAAAAAAAATTCTTAAATCTCCACATCCAGATAACATAGCGGGATGTGTTTTCAATTTTCTGGCCAAGAAAATCAAGGTATTTGCTGTCATTTTTTGTATGCAATACTGGAAAGATTGTTGAGGACTCCTGGAAACCTCATCTTAGAGCAATTGTTAAATAATCTGCTTACAGTGACATCAAAACTCAGGCAAACTAATGGACTAGCAAATGAGGGCTTCAATCAATACAGATTTAAATGTTGATAATAAATAATTATGTCAATCAATATGGTTTCATGGAAAATGCATCTTGTTAAATTCATTTAATCATATTTTTTATGAAGGTACGATATACATTGGTAAAAGTGCCTGCAATGACTTAATATATTTACACTGAATCACTTCACCTTAGTACCCCACAAATATTCTGATTAAAAATTAGCATCACACAACATCTATATTTCAAATATGAAATGGATTTAAAACTGACCATATGATAGCATTCAGAAAAACACCATTAATGGGCTTTTCTGTCCAACCTAGAGGGTCTGCAGTGGCATCCCAAAGATGGTGGGTGCGATCATGTGGTTCAATAATGTTATAAGTAAGCTGGGGGAAATACTGGAAAATTTTAGATGGGTAAATAAATACTGCTGAGGAGAATTAAAAAACAAACTATAGAATAAAACAATATACAGTTCTTAGTTAAAGTGAAATAAATTGAACATCATGTACTTTAATAAAGATGGAGATGCCTAAAACATCCAGAGAATGCCTCGAATGCCTGCACTCAATCTTCCAGGTATGCACAGAAATGTCTAAGCTAAGTGCCAAGTGAAGAGACAAAATAGAGAAATATTTAAGGCCCCAAGGCAGTCTAATTTATTTGCTTGTACCTAGAGCCTAAGACAAACTTGAACTTCCTTCCTGACTGCCCACTGAAGGTAGTTTCCCAAATTGTGCATGTCCAATGATACCTGTGAACAGGAGTGGGTGCTTGCAGTTCCTCTCTATGTGCACATTTCTACAGAAAAACACCTATTTTTCACATACTGACAACTTTTATTTTCACAACTCCTGTGGGCTGGTTTTGAACCATATTATTAACTTCAGTTTTTCTTTTTTTTTTTTTTCCCCAGTACTGGCAAGGCAGATATAGCAGGTACTTTTGTGCTGAGGGCAAAAGGGTAAAATGCAATCAAAGCAAGGTCACTTCTTCCACTGCAATGCCTTGACATTCTTCTTTATTCTGTGAAAATCATGAATGGGTGCCTTGTATGATAAATCATCAAGTGACGGGTTTTGAGTGAAGTCCTACACCCATGTTGTAACATTGCTCTGGCTGGGGTATCAAAGTCACAGCTAAGTCTGGAGAGGTGGCAGGATTTGGAGTGACGACGCTCAACAGTCTCAAAACAAATACTAAACCTTCATTATTTCCAGCCTTGTGGAAAAAATAAAGACATCTATTGAATTCAATCTCCAGTGTCTTCCTCCCCTAATCTAATCAATATCAACACATTTTTGACTAAAGATTGTCTCTGTGCATCACCTGTTATAACCTGCATGCACAGAGGGATCAGCTGAGTGGCCTGCCAGAGCCCAGTATCCTGCAACTCTAGGACCTGATGAAATGTGGATAGTGTCTCTCCCACATTCCAGAATCTGATGCCAGCTGACTTTACCTCATGCAGGACATATGATTCTTCAAAGGCCCTTTGATTTGACATTGCTTTTGGTTTAAGAGGAGCGCAACAAGCAGGTTCTGATTTCAAGCATAGAAGGGTTTTTCTTAGGTTACTGACATCTAGCTGTAAGGAAATCAATAAAAAGAAATAGTTCTTACTGTCACATTCAGAGAAACATTCTCACAAGATGTATCTTTCTTTAGTTTTGGCTGTTAAAAGCATTTCATCGGCAGCTCCCTTCATTCCCATAAAGCCTTGGTTACTCCGGATTGCAGCCTTCTAAGGTCCAATTACTGTCTCTCATTTTCACTGCAAAGTTTCACTCTCTACAAATGAAATCTGGAGACTAGATTATGACTGAGAAGCAAAGATCATTAAGGAGAGAGAAATATTAAAAATCATCCTGTACAAATTAGAAATGCTGACATAAATTACTGGAATCATTTTTGGCATGGAAAATGGAAGATAATATGTACATGGGAAATAGAAATTAGTTTCACCTGTAAAACAGAGGGACTGTGAAAAAAGAAGGAAACTGGAGTATAACAGAGCAGAGGTCTTTTGCAGAAGTGAGGAGCTTACCAGACATTATGTGTGTGCACAGTGCTGAACACAAATGCACCAGCTTTCCACCAGCACTGGTTCAGCTCTCTGCTTCTTTCTTTGGTTTTCATACCTTGAAAAACCCAAGGACTGTCTTCAAAGACCTCAACATTATTTTGAGAATTTGCCACTGAAATAGGGGTTTGCCTTTTCTACTCTCTCAAGGAATAAAACAGATGGAAGAACAGAAGAGAAATATCAATACTTCATCACATACTTACAGTGTTAAATAGGTATATACATATGTGTATAAATAGACACACATGCACATAAAAGCATAGGCAGCCTTACTATGAGAATAACTGCCTAAGCCTGTTAGCATACACCCACAGCCACATGTGCGTGTGAACATGCACACATTATATAACTTTGGTTATGTCGTTGAAATCACTACATGAAAATATTCAATTCAGAACTGTTTCCATGGGAATATCGGGGCTTGCACATCATTGTGAAGAAACATCTGTCCTGATTTGGGATTTCACCAATGTACCTCAGCTTTACTTGCTTAATGTTGGTTGAGATTTTACAGTCAAAAGCCCTCAGGCAAATTAAACTAGCCATGTACACCCTCAGGGAAATGAGACTTTAGTTACATGCCTGATACCAATTGATGCCAACTAGAAGAACTTTATGATATTAATGAATGTCTATAATTAAAGAACTGTTAATTAAACTGAGTCAACCAGTCTATTGGAAGTCTCATACTATTTCTTGAACCTGACTTTCTAATGTAATTGTATTTCAGATGACTGAGGATCACTTAGCAATTACTTAGTGCATTTTGCAAGAACTGAGCAGCATTCTAGCCATCCTGTTCATTGATTCTGACAGGAGAATAGCAACTCAAACCCCAAGAAGAGCTGAGAAATTTCCCTTTAAAACTCAGCTAAGATTTTCACTTAAGTCCATATCCTAAAATCTGCACATAATAATGCATTAGCAGGATAAGGAGTATTTGTATTGCATGCATTTTCCTTCAGTTCCAGTTTTGAAGGGTTTTCTAAATGCAGATACTGTTTTAAATATCTCCTTAGGAAATAAGACATCCATTATCTTATAACACAATCCCATTAAGGGCAAGTAAGTGCCATGAAGGCGTGAGCTGCTTGCATAAATTGCCGAGATGCACTGCCAGCTCTATCCCATGCTCATGGCATCAAAGGCCAGTGATAAGGACCGTTAGCAGCACTGCCAGTTCTTACTGTGAGCTCTGCACTTTTATGCTGTACCAAGAGCTCCCACTTGCTGGAATCAGGTGATTTTTTAATGTTAAAAGCTCTGATTCTAACTAAAAGAGTATTTCTATCTCATGCAGTGGTAAAAAGCCTGAAAAGAGCTCCCAAGAGCAGCTTCAAAGTCATCAAAAACCTGAAATAAAATAGGGAAGCCCCATTCTAATTAAGTTCCTGATGTACAAAGGATAGCAGTGGCTAGTGCAGTTTGCTTGCCTAAAGCCACAGGCTAACAAAAGTTAGATTCTGCTGCAGCTTAGCAAAGTGTAGATCAGCAGTCTGAGTACAACACTAAGTAAATTAGTAGCCCTACTAGTTTACTGCTCTTAAGTGAAAATTTTTGATGTTGTTTTGGTTTTTTCTTTAGGCAGAGGAATCTTGCCTGGTACTTTCTGCTTTTTAAATATCATCTTAAAATACAGGACTACATCTGGCATCAAGTTAATACATACATTATAGGCAGGTGCCAGCCCACCTTATCACTCTGCAGCCAAATGCAGACATTTTGGGAATTTTTCTGTACTGTTTGGTTCACTGGACACATCTGAGATACTCTGACACCAGCAGAGAAAATTAACCACCGTTCTCCCAGGGTGATGCCTGCTCTGGTGAACTCAGAGATCTATCTTACCTGGGCTCAGAGAAAGGTCTGCAGTCTTTCAAGCTGAAGTCAGCTACAAAGAGGGGCTTGGCGGAGGAACAGAAGGTGCATATAAGTTTGGAAGTGTACCTTTGAGCTGCACTTTAAGCTTTCAGAATAAAGTATGAAGAGGAATCGCCTCTGCCCATCTCTAGTGATAATCAAGATAATGAATTCTGCAATAGCTGCAATTTTAAGACTTAGTTAAGCAATTCTCAAGTAACCTACATGAATTTAACACACAAAAATAATTAAACATGCTATGGAACAGATGCTGCACAAACAACGGCAATCAAATGATTCACACTTAGCAGACCTTACCTAGCAGTTAGTTTACAGCATCTCTGTGTCTGAAAGAGAAAAGCAGACATAATGTACATAATTTCAAACACAGCACACCTGACTCACACCATTTAGAAAAAATCAATAATTTTAATCCATTTTTGTTTTGTTTGCGCCTTCCATTCATGATCAGTTTTACTTTCTCATATGTATATATCAAAACCTGTTGTCAAAATTATTATTTTGTATTGCATCCCAGCAGCATGCTGCTAAAAAAACAAAATTCCAAGTGCAGACAATTCAGAGTCGGGTTTTAACATGGCTTAGGTGCACTTGCATGTGGAAACGACATAACCATGTGCCCATTGAAAGCTCTCATGATTATTCATTCAGACTCATCAACTGTAAGCCAAAAGAGCAATCTGGTGATTTTATATATATATATATTCATGTAGACTCTTCATGGATCACGTAGCAAATATATGTAAAAATTGTTCATATGCTTTTGCATTGTGGATATTGGCTTGTTACCAAGGTATGTCATCAAGGTATGTTCATTTTACGTACTGGTTACCTTTCAGGTACAGCAGTGATGTAAATAAGTATTTGCAATAATAATTAGTCAAAATTTGAGGTATTTAACCCATTTTCTACCTTGCCTAGGTAAGGGTTGCATGAGCTGGAAAGAAGCCAATGAACTGCCTTAATAATTAGGGGAAACTGTACATAAAAGAAACAGAAAGCTCAAAGAACAACAAAAGGGAGCTGATTTACATGAAACTTTCAGATTGACTTAATGTGCACAGCTCCCAAGGAAGTTTCAGGGCCAAATTCAGCAGTGACACAAGTGATGGTGTAAGTTAGATATGTGTCAATCACTAAAAGAGTGTCAACCGGCAGAACTGGCAACATACTTCAGTAGCACTTTCATGGGGTGATTTGATGATGGATGGTTGTGTGATCTAAACTGTAATTTATGCACTGTGGCAACTGAAGTGGAGGTTGGCAGCACAGAGAATAGATGACAAGGGTGAAAAAATAAAACAGGCTTTCACCTTTAGTCACAATATCTCCATCCTTCCAAAAAAACACACTGGGGATATTGCAGCCTGCATTTACAAGGGCTGAACATAACCATCACTGAGTCATTCACAGGTGCCAATGACAAGTATTTTGCTGATGTACTAAATGATCTTTGACACTTACTTCCTTTTCCTGATTGATTTCACCTGAATTGGCTCAACTGCATTTCAAGGGGGGTAGGATCTAAATTTGAAATTCAAAAATTTAACCAAAAAATTATTGTTCTCTCCTTTCCCATGTTTTGACTTCTTGACTAACACTGCATGTGACTGACTACCTGCCCACCACTTGAGGCCATCTCTTGAGAACATATTAAAGATCTCAACAGAGACAGCAGCAGCTCTTTTGTTCTGCAAGGCTCTTACTGTGAGAGGAATGGCTCTGACACAGCCTTATGCCAACCTGTTTTATTTGACACAGGAAGAGATGTATAAGCCAGATCTGTCAGAGTTGAAGAGACAGAGAGCCACCAGTAATTCTCACCATTAGTGATCCCCCGTAGAATTGCCAAAATTCTCAAATAAAGCTGCTTTTTGGGCAGAAAATTGATTTTTTCACAGAAATCAATATTTTTGTTAAAGGCATATCTGGAGGTTTTTTGCCTCTGGTTATTTGAAGTTTTCACTGAAACACTGTATACCTCAATTGCCAAGGGGTTTTGCTGCTTTTTTTTTAATCTTAGGCACAATATAAATCAGAATCAAAGCAGTTTTGATGCAGAAATGGTGCTGTGATACCTGATTCCTGGTCAGACACATTTCATGACCTTATTGACCTGCATGGACTGACTTCCCTGACAAGATCAGGCTTTCCATGATGCACCACAGTCAGAGCCGTCCCCAGGCAGTTCTGCCCTGGCTCATGACAAAGAGAAGCTGTGGTGTATCATGTGGTCTGCTCAGAAAGTCAAGACCTCAAAACAGATGAAGAACTGAGTTATAAACATAGCACAGGACACTGGGATCTTTCTGAGGTTTGAAATTGCATCACTTAGCTTTTTGTTGAAGAATTTTCCTCAGCAAAAGCCGCTCCATTTTTTGACTAGCCCTAAGCCTTCATTTTTGACACTGATTTTCCTGTGTTTTCTCTTCTGTGGTCCTCATTCATAAGCTGGAAAACCTGAGCAGGCATTTGGGAGGATGGAGCACTTGTGACAGGGGACGGAGGGTTTGCCTTTTGTTTTCTGTGGGCAAGAACAAAAGGCACAGCATTTTCTGCCTTGCACTATGTGTTTCAGCTGACTATATGATAGGTGTGCTAATGTTTTGGTTTTTCATCATTTTAGTGCTGCGGTTTTAATTTCCAGGAAAGGATGCCCAGGCCATCAGACTGGAGCTTTTTTTGTTGTATTTAAATACATAATAAATAACATTTAAACATTAATGTTGCTGCTAAATTGAGCCATAACTTAGAAAAGCTGTTTCTTAAATCAGTCTTTTGCAATTCACAAGTGTACAAGAAACACTTTGTTCTCACCACCACTCCTGGTAAATTCTGATAAATCATTTAATGAACACACAAAATGTGTGATAAGAAAATAAAGAGTAAAATTTAGCAAAATTAGTCAGGAGCTATCTGACAACATAGCTGTGATAGAGGGATTTTAACATATTTTAAAACATTTTCTTAACATTTTGAAATGCAATTTTTTAAACATTTTTTGTGCTGTAATAACATGCAATTTTCCTTATATACAAAAATTTAATTTTATTAAAATTGGATATGCACATATATAAACTTTTATCTGAAGATGGGAGATAGTCGGCGTGTTCTATCATCTGTTTACAGACGACTAATCAGCAGCAACATCCAACAGGAAGGTGGATGATTATTAAGTGCCTGTAAGACTTCAAGACAATGAGCAAAGGCCTTAGCCTTTGGGTAACAAAGTGACAGCCCAAAAGCGATGCTGCATGAACCTGCCAGACCAGAGACACTCACAATGTCTGGACAGAAGATCCTGCTCTTTTCATTTGGAGTATTTAATATGCAAAATTCCTTCAAACCATCATTCTGAATTTTCATCTATGACATACGTTCAGCAAATAGAAAAAATTAAAAAGTAATGAGGAGAGTTCCCAACTGCTTTGAGAAGATTCCACATATGTGCTAATTAGCGATTCTGTCTGAAAATATTCCCTGAAAGCTGTATGGGTAGTGCAGCCTGGGATAAATAATGCAAATGCCCCATGGCACTGTCACAAACACCACAATCAGTGCTGCTTGCGATTTCAGTGAGACTCTCCAAGTTCTGCACCTGAGACTAAAATATTAATGAAGTAAAACTGTAGTAAACAAACCTCCAGTCCCATTCCCCCACCCACAGTCGACACACATGCTCACACACCCTTCACCCCCTGGCTTTCTGGCACAGGATAAAAAGTATTTTAGGAAGATGAGTGTTGACTGGTGTGTCTCCTTTGTACATAACTCTGCTCCTTCCCCCAGTTGCTACACCAAGCATCTCTTCATCACTGGACTAACACCTACATATATCTTTGATGCCAGAAATGGAAGGAGCAATGCTGCACATTGATAAAAACACCAGCAGATTCTCTGCAGCCTGGACTCAGCCACCAGCTGATGAAGTGGATGAAGGGAAAACCTAACAAACCAGTGGTTTGCCCCCATTTCCCTTTCCCTCACAATACAGCTGCATTGCTTTGCTGTACAACCAGAGCTAGCAGAAAGTTCCTATTGCAGGCAGCAGGCAAAACCCAGACACACCAACCGTAAGGTCTGCTCTGCTTTGAGACCTGAACTGGGGAGTAATGTGATGCCCCAGGAGGTCCCACGCCCAGCTCTGAGTGTCCATAATGCCATGGCACAGGTTAAGGCTGCCCATAAAGGCCATCTTGCAACAGGAAAGAACATGCCAAAGTACAGCTCCCTGGTCGCGTGAAGGGCAGTACAAATACAAAGATACATCTGTCATGCTCTCCCCTTGGATAAGCAAATCTTCAGGTCTGAGTTACCCTTTAAAATGCATTCATTTACTACAAAACCCAAACCCATCCTGGAAAGTGGTACTGGTATCTAGCAAGACTAATTCTGCTGACTTTCAGTGCAAATCAAAAAAAAAGGTGCCTAAGCAGTATTATCTAGCTATCTAGCTGCATAGTGGGCTGCCACTGACTTCTGAAGGAGGTTAAGTCTTTAATCTACTTAGATGCTTTGGAAAATATCTCTCAGTTAAGCGCCTAAGCCACTTCTGAAATAGGAGCTAAGGTTTCAAACTTGCAGAGAGGTTTTAAGAAATTCATGTGGCACAATTCTGGCCACACAGGTGCATCTCTAGAGTTAAATTTTGCTTTCCTACAAATTCAATTTCTGTGTTAACTGCATTGCAGCTATTTCAGGTGCATAGCCAGAGTGAAATGCAGAGCAGATTTCAACCCCTCCTGACTGTTCACAAACTGTGGTCCAAGTTACAAATGCCCATTAACCGCTCCACTCATATTTTACTGCAAATCATTCCTTCTGAGATTACAATGGCTGCACATTCCTGAAGCCCTTCTATGAAATTATAGGACTGCTGTTTTAGTTCCATGTCACAATACCTGCCCACACAATTCAGCATCAGAAACTAGTCTATAAATGTCAGTCCATGAACAGCACCTAGTAAAGCCAGTGGGAAAAAAAAATAACTTTTCTTAGTTTGATAAATGCAGGATCAATAGCACCATTAAGTGACTCTCTAGATGTTCAGAAATCTAGCCAGAAGTTGAAGATCTGAGACAGAACTCTCATCTATCCCAGACTACACTCAGGGTCAGTCCTCAGACCTTGCTTTGCCATAAAGTCTGTAACCTTTGGTCTGCAGAGAAGTTGTATGTATTTGCCCATGTATGCCCAAACTCCTTCCCCACTGCCTGTCTTCAAGAAGTGGCATCGGGAGCTTGAGGATTCTGGGACACGCAACAGATTAAAAACAACACCATATTTTTTTGATGATGCTAATTTACTCCATAAATCAGGAAGAATCATCCAAAGATATGCTCGTCTACCCCCAGAGCATTAGTGCCCAAATCATTGCTTATCTTCCAGTAACTATTTTAGAAACACTTGAAATTCCCCTCAAAACCTAAAGCGTGGCCTAGACTACCCCACCATGATGACAAATGAAATTTTACTGTGGCTTGAGATGTGCTAATGAAGACTGTGTTCAGCAGACTGTTCTCACCTGGCATCAGCCTTCCTGCCACTGCCTCAGTGCCGGCTTTTCCCTCTCCCTCTCCCTCAAGCATCTCCTGGATGCCTCCCAGCCCAAACCATGACTGCAAAATATCCCTGTTGTATAGCTGGCTTCTTAACCTCATTTAAATTCTTCCTTCAAGCTACCTCCACCACGATGCCCTCAAATTGCCACCATCTTTTAATGAGAAGGATGCTATGCATACCCATTTTATCATTATTGTTTTCTCTCAGCCCAGCTGCCTTCCACCCGGCAGCTCCTGCCTGTTATGCAGATTGTGAGCTCTCTAGGGTGCCAACTGCTCTCTTCCTTGCATGTCTTCACAGTGTGTACCACGAAGGAGCCCTGATCCTGGATTGGGGTCCTATAACGCAAACAACTAGATAAAAGAATAATTTGTTAGCCTGGATTGCAAATCTTCTTTTGCAAGAAAAAATAAAGCAATTTCCCCAGGCTGTCAGAGGCACTTTCATGTGTCAGTATCGTAGCTCTCTTCTGGCAATGACAATGGTGCATCCAATTTCCCGGCACAAGGGGGAATGTTTGCTGAGCTGATGTGAGCTCTGCATGTTGCTGCTCTACATCTAGCTGTGCCACAGAGAACCAAACGGCTTGTAGGGAAGGGGCCTGCTGTTGGGAAGGCAGCTTTCTGTGGGATGTTATTTTTAGTGTGGGGTGAACTCAGGGGGCGGCCTTTGATGGGATTTTTCCTGTGTATGATCCTCTCAAGGAATGTGATATTTGGCTTGTGTTTTGATTTTGTACTTCATAACGGCGAAGGGAGAGGCTGTGCAAAGTTTGTTTGCCCATATTTATTATTAATTACAAATCTGCACTCTGGGTTACATATACTGAAGTGAAATCAACACTGCAGGTTTGTATCTACATTCAAAATTCATACAAAGAATACTACATTATCAATAGGTATGTGATCTGTCTTCTACTTGTCTAGAGCAGCCTCAAAAATATTCCAACTTCTGTACTTTTTTTTCAGCTCACTTCTTGGGTAATTGAATCCAACTATTAGCAGCCAGGTACTAAAGTTTTTGTCCCATAAGGATTTAATTCCTTGGTACCAAAAAGGTCAGCTCAGCCAGGAAGAAGCATTGAGCTGTACTGTCAGCACCTCACATCAGCGTTTCAAATACTCCAGGGTCTGACCATAAATACATTTTCAGACAGGACACAGCCAATGGCATCTCCTACTTCTCCAGAAAAACATAACTGTTTCCACTCAGCAAACATTGCATGAAGATGTACTTATCTACTGCTGGGCATATCTACATAACATTTTACAAATAATTCATACTTCACTTAAGGTTTCACTTGACATGCTCTGTACTTAGCTTTATCATTTTTAATTGAAAATACAGATCTCAAGCATCCACAGCTTCACTGTAAAATCCTGTTTTTATCACTCATATAATGCATTCTAGAGTGTGTTTTACCACTTGTGACCAAGTATCCAAACCTACTAATAACAGCTGCTATTTTGTCTTCTACATTAAGGTACTTCAAACAAAAAAAAAAAAAAAAAAGACTGACATTTCCTAAATGTTTAAAAAACTGGTGTTATCCTGAACCCATTCCAGCAATCTAGCTAAGTTTCTCTGTAAAACCACAGTTAAACAAGTAATTCATTTAGCTTTGCAAAATAAAAAGTACTGCATTGTCTACAAGGGAAAGAAAAGTTTGGGCAACTCTGAAAGCTGAAAGGAAAATGCAAGTGGTTTAGACTCATCATCTCAAGTATTCCTTCACTGATACCCCTGAGAATCTCTGCGGCTGACATCTGTCAGGCAGGTAATTCTGCCTGCCTTAATATTTTGTCCCAACTTTACATGTAAAAACCTTTCCAGTCAAATATGGGACAGTTGCCCCATCAAATTAAAATCTTTAGGTCATTTTCCATCTATTAATTAACATGTGGGCATTAAATTGCTTATTTTAAAAATAAATTCATTAGAGATATTCAAGCCTTTGTTATTTTATAATCCATCAACTCTGCCTACAGTATTTCCTTAGTCTCTAATTCAAGTGATGACATGAATAATGCCTTCTGTTGGTGCCTGTATATATTCTCTTTTTTTTATATAGATGCCCACAGTTTGTATTACAGTTTTTCTAGTCCACAAGACCCTTCCTTGAGCAAAATTTCATTTCATTATTCCCACAATGCTTTAACTCTGTGCTTCAGTTTCAAGTGCTAATGCTCTACTCCATTGGTTCTTCCCTAGCTACTGGTGCCTTAATGGTCACTGGACCTTTTAAACTGATGACGCCCTACAGAAATTAGACTGCAGTTTTCTTAATTCAATTTAAATTTTCAATTTTTGAATTTTCAATTTAATCTGAAAGAATGGAAAATGGATCAGTCATTAATTTGAAACTTACCCAATATTTAAGGCACATCTGCACACCGTGGTCAAGGCAGGCTGCGCAATCTGTTGCAAAGGGATGTGTAGCTGCCTAAAATATGGTGCAGATCATTTTGCTCTGGCTTCACCCCACTTCACACAATGGCATACTGCAGGTCCTAGAGTCTTCAGTCCCTTTCAGTTTGAGTGAATCATCACTGAGGGCTCATTACAGTAATTTTGTATGCCAAACATTGCAGAGGCACTGCAGACCTCTCTCCACCATTTGCCCAGAACTCTGACCAGTTTAAGTTTCATTGAAAGTTAGGCTAAAATTCAAGGAGAACAATCCATGCTGGACATGCTGCAGAATGCAGAAACGTGACCTTGAAGATGGTGGTGTCAAGAGAGGGCATAATGTGAAACTAAATGGGCCAGGTGCCACCCTGCCTCCCCACATCATCTGCTTGTCACCTTGACAGTAATGTGGTATTAAGTGACCCCTTGAACAAGCCTTGTGTCCTTACTGCAGAAGTGGGAAGCTGGGAACAGACCTGGTTATTGCCTAGAGGGGTGCCAGGGCTGCTCTCAATGCTCTTGTCTCCACGACCAGTGAGAAGACACACTGTAAAGGCTCTGTCCTTCCTCCTCTGATGCCTCAGCTGCAATGTCCCTTTGCTTGGGACAATTCTGTTTGACAGACCTCATGCCCTTGCTCAGCCCTCCCACTCACTGCCGGCCGCAGCAAAGGGGATGAACAAATGAATGCCAGGGAGCACCGCAGGAACAGTGAACTCCCTGGGGGAGTGCCCAGACTTTGTGGGGAGCCCTTGTCTGGGTAGAAAAAAAGCCGAGGGAGAGACCATTTCTCAGGGCTGCAATTACTCACAGGAGGTGCTGAAATGAGATGATGAATGTTAATGTTGGACTAGCTGGGAAATGGCAACCTCTTGCTGTAAATGTGGGTCTATTAGAGAGGGAAGTCACCCTTTGGGGACTGCGGCAGGGGAGGCGGGGAAGAAAGGGAGCTGAACTTTCAAAGCAGGAGGTTGAGCTGTGGCCTGTATTTTCTTCTCTACCCACACTGCAATGCTTATTTGCTGCTGGGGCTTATTAATTTTTCACTTATGCCACGCTAAAAATAGTTAATTATTGAAAATGCATATCCGTCTGATGGTGAAAGGCTGTCTCTTCCAAACAGGTGACTGGTTCAGATAACCCCAGAAGGCACTTCTGGGTCTTCTAGGCCCTTGATCAAAATTTCTTTTTTAATTTGAAAAGAAGAGAGGTGATTAAAACTGAAAATGATGGTAAGTCTAATGAAAGCTTCCTCCCTCATTCCCCAAGAGCTGGTGTAATGGGCTGAGATTTCTTTCTTTTCTTTTTTTCTTAATTTTCTTTTTCTTCCTTTCTTTCTTTCCTTACTTCTTCATTTCTATCCCTTTTTTTTCCTCCAAAAGAATATTTTCAATGTTTCATGTATACGTCATGCTGGTCCTTTGATTTTTATTTTTTTTAAAATCAGATGTAGAGATTTTGCTGTAACAATAGAGTGAATGTGTGTGGATAACATTACTCACAGTGCTGGTGAGAGTTCAAAGGCTGGAATGTCCAGACTAAATACACAGCAGAAAGATCAGTTCTTTAACATTTCAATTAGACAGAAACATGAAACAACAGGCTAGTGACTTCAGCTTCTCGAAATTAAACAGTTTGACACTGCACAGAGCACACATCGAAATTCATTATGCCTTCACAGCTTAAATCTCCTCCTGCCGAAATAGTGGTGGGAGTCATTCCTCAAACAGAGGAGTTGCTTTATAAATGTAGTGGGTGCTATGCTTACCTGGAGGTAAGGGAGGGAATCATCCCCTGCATAGCAAAATCTAGATCAAGAACCTCTTTGAAAGAAGCAGATCCCCAGGGGTCCTACTGTTCTGGGGAAGGACTGGAGACTTGTCTGTCCTTGGCAATCTGTGGGATCCGTAGAAGGGAAGCTCAGCCTACACAGGGACAATGTCTTTACCCCTGCTCTGTAATACTGTCGATTCTGTGGCACTTGCTGGCTCTGCTACAGGATGAGAATGGCCACATCAGGGCAGTGGATGCCATGGTGCAGGGAGCAGTGTGTGCCCAGCCTGCTCCTGTCCCTTCCTCCTGTCCCCTTTCCCACCCTGGTTCTTACCTGGGCCTACGGAGACCACGAAGCAAGGCAGGACTTCCATGAGAGAGGCCACACAGCCTCCCTTTGGGGAAGCATCAATACCCTAATTAAAAAAAGGTTAAATTATTTGTCTAAGGAATCATGGGGAAATCTACAATCTCCAAGTCCACAATATAAATGGCTTTGTTAGTAATTAAATGTCTGCTGCATGTGTCTCAGGAGTAATTGACAATAAAGCTTCTGCACTGTGTCAGCTCAGTTTCACATACTCCTCTGACATGTTTGCAGTGGCAACTGAAACATTATAGTTCCCTGAGAAAATATTTCTGTTATAAAGTATACACACAAACATATACTGTCTGAGAATTGCTTTCATGTTGGAAACAAGATCATGGAGTTTGCAAGAGGAACATTGATGGAAAGAGAATATATCTTCGCTTTTAAAGGAAGGTGTCTAGAGATGACTCAAATTAGCTCTCAATTACTATAATTTCTGCTTTATGAGCCCTACTCATGTACCTGCAGTCTTTGTCCTTAAGAGTTGCCAAACTCAGCATAAACTGGGAGATGACAGATAACTTCCAAGAGAAGGGAATTAAAAAGTGGGGGGAGGAAAAATTTTGGCCATCTTGGGAAGTCAGAGTTTCAGCTCTCCGAAGTCTTGAGTATACTCTGCAAACATCACAAAAAGGTCTTTTGAGGATGGACATGAGGAAAAGCAAAGAGAAGACACTGAGATGTGTATAAGGAGTTCCTTCCCTATTCCAAGGGAAAATGGGAGGAAAAAAAAGATAATTGCTTCCAAAACTAAATGTTTTAATACGTAGTGGAAGCTGACAAATGTCATCTACTTTCTTTATGCAAATTCATGAGTCCATCCTATTCCTCAAAGATGTATTGGTCATTCATCATCTAGAGTTACATACCCAGTTGCAGAGACACTTCACACATTACTTTAGCCATTTACTATTTTTCAGGATCTATGCCTGGTAACATCAGCTTTATGTCACTATTTTGGCTACTAAACATGTTGAACAAACTATGTAATGACAAATAGTGACAAATGAATGTCAAAAAACTCATTTTCTCATGTGACTTTGAGTATGTAGCTTTGCCAAGTCTTCATTTTCTTGTTTCAGTATCCTCTCAGGAATACTAAAACAAATTTAAGGATGTGGTTGTAGAGCTCCACAAGGGTTTAAATCAAGCTTTTAGGCAAATGATATCATTTGAAGCTTCCTAGTTTTCTCCAGAGCTGAGAAATGGACAGCCACATAGCTTCTTGCAACAGCTCACAGGAGACCTGGCCAATTGTTTGTGCTATGGGTCTTGTTTCTAGAGGATATTGGACTGACAAGCCTCAGTGTCCTCCAGATGTAGTATAAACCCATTTCTCCATATGAGCCTTTTCCCAAAGAACATCACTACGTCACACACCAAGAAAACATAAAGAGGACTCTGAGGAATTAAGACTAGATTACAAAGGAAAAGGTTTTTGTTGATGATTCCCAAACGATAGCCCAAGCACTTTCTATCCCAGTGTATTACCTCTTTACCTATTGCTTGACACTCCAGCCTGACGGAGAGAATAAACCAGCAGGGGCCTGAAGGCCTAATTTCCCCATGCTGACTCCAAGCTGACGACAATTATTCATAGCATCATGTCAGCACCCCACTTCTGTTTCTTCTTCAGGAGAAACCAGAGATAATCACCCTGGCTTAACTATTCTACCAGGTACCCTTGAGATGAATTGGTTTTCCAGTCACAAAAATCACTTACCACTGCATTTTATCATCCCATTCTCCCTATTCCCCAAATCCTGAAATCCTGACTCCTATGTTCTGTCAGACTGTCCCTTCACCTGTCACATCTTTCTGCTTTGAAGGTCACTCATCCTACTGGCATGGTAAAATGAAAAGTCGAGTTCAGCTTGCTATAATCCTCCTACAGAAAGTAACAACTGTTGAAACAAAAATGGAACCAGAGCTAATTCAGCATTTATAAGTAACTACACTTCAGCTTCACACTCTCACATATTTCACTGTCTCTTGTCATCCATATCAGACAGATACCTAACTATATTTGCCAGAGTACTCTTCTGTGGTACATAGCCCATGCTATAGTCAAAGCCATCTGCTCAGACATATTCTCTTGAAGAACTAAAACTGGAGAATGTGAATAGGCAATTAAAAGCAGTTCTGTGAGCAAAATTTGCTTTTTAACCTGACCCTTCACAAAAATGCTGAGACAAGGATGAGGATAAGATGTAATCTTGGACTTCCTGCATTAAAAGAAACAAAGTTTGGATCTCATCATACCAAGCTTATTTCTAACAAGACCCACTCTGATCATCCACACCAACACGTTGGCTACCAGTGCTTATTCCATAGCACATTGGCTTCACTGGGACTATGTGTGCAACAAAAACCTTGAAGCATCCATTTACTGAAACAATAGTTTCAGTAAATACAGCAGATCAAGTAGTAGGCGCAAAGAAATTTATGGAAGCCAAGGCACTAAAATTTCCGTCTTCTTAGGGAAAAAAACTAAGGGACTGTGCAAGGGCAAATGTGAAGTCCTGGAATTTGAATCTAATCTCATCAGATGCCCCATTACCATCTAGTGAGACACATTATGGTGAGCAAATATGATCAGTCTGGCAGCACTCTCATGCAAGCAGAAATGCTATTTTCACAGGAATCATTAATAGCCCTTTTCTGTCACTGGGCTAAACAAGGAGAAAAGAAAAAGAACAGGGTGAGATGAAAAGAAGATACAAGATAGATGAAGAGGATACAAACATGAGTTGGAAAATGGCAGATTTTCTACCTTGAAGAAAAGACAGACAGCAGCTAAACAGAGAGTGTGTCATGAAATTAGTCTAAAGAGAATTTTGATTGACCAAGAAGGAAAATGAAGGGGGAAAAGCCAAGAACAACAACCTGAAGGGTACCTAGAAATTCCAAACCAAAAGGCTCGGGTTTTCCTAGATGTCCAGCCTGAGGCAGAACCGAACAGCAAAAAAAGAGAGAAATATAACATATTACTGAGCAATGCCTTCAGTTAGCCATCTGCTGTCAGCAGTCTAACAAAGAACTGACTTACTCAACTCCATGATGGGTGTGAAATTCACTGGATAAAGTTTTCCATATGTACATGCCCTGCTCTCCCCCACATAATGAGCTCATCCAAATTAAATCAATGAGGTCCATTCTCCCTCTCCAACTGACAGATTCCCATTAGTTCCACAGTATCCTGCTCCTCACCACACCAGTGCCAGACTGGTAAGTGCCCAGATTCACGGAGACCAGAGAGGGTCAGTGCCTCATGCTGAGCTAAGTTACAGCAAGTTCCAAAGCCTCCACACCAGTTCTAACATCCAGGTTATAAACTTCTGAAAAATATGAGTTCATAATAAAAATCATAGCACACCAAATCCTATAATACTCACATTTACTGTATAAAGCTTTAGATTATCTCATAAAAATAAATAATGCACATCAGCTATCATATAACCATGGGGGTTTCTTCTTGTTTTTTAACTCACATTACTGTTTTGCATACAGAGGAAAGGAATGATTTTTAGTTTATCTTAACAGCTTAATGTTTTTCACCTCTTTTTTTGAACAGACTTTGCTGTGATGTCTGTAATCCAGCTCTCAGGCTACATAGTTTTTTCTGATATACTGTGATCAAGTCCCAACTGGTAGGTCTAGTTTCTTCACATATATCTTTTTAGATAAAGCCTTTGCAGGAGGGAGAGGATAGAAATAGAGTTGCCACAAGCCTTGGATTTGGCTAGTTTATCTTGCACCCTACTCCACTTTGCTGAAGGACATTAATTGTCCTGAGGTCTCCCTGGCCTGCACATTTTTTTCCATTTTTTCCCCTCTATTACCCTCCCACCAGCAGGAATCATAACCGTGTGAGCAGCAACTGCCAAAAGGCAGCAATTCATAATCAGCAGAGTGATTACAAAGGAGCCAGCAGCAATGCTGAAGTTTACAGCATTTCCTGTGCACAAAACTACGTGGTAAAAATATTTGCTGCAGAGAGTAAACATGCTTAATGGGCTCCAGTTTAATTTCTTTTTTATAATCCTGTGCTCAAAGTATACAGTGCTTGAGAAAAGTGCAATGCTGACAGCACAGACGATGCAAGAGCCCTGCTAAGCTGCACAGCGTGTGCAGTGTGAACACCTAAAAGTGTCCCATCTGCATGCCCAGATCATGCTGTGTATTGCCCAAGAGTGACCCGGCAGAGCTGCCAGCCTGACCCCCAGGAATGCCCTGTCACACTGCTTACCCATGATACAACAGCATATTGCCATTATCAAAAAAGAAGCATGAGTGATACGAGGCCACTGAAAAGCTTTCGTGATTTTCCATCCCTTTTTTAAACAGACTGCATTTCCAGATCCCAGGCACAGAGGATGTTCACCGTCTGGAGCTTCACATATGCAAGAGTCAATGTGTTTTTCTCTCATCTTCCCTGCACTTCCTCAGAGCTCCAAGAGCCAGGGGAAATTCACAGAATCACAAAATTACAGAATCATTTACTTCGGCAAAGACCTCTGAGATCACAGACTCCAACTTTTGACTGACCACCACCTTGTCAGCTATGCAACAGCACCAAGTGACACGTCCTGTGTTTTCTTGAACATCTCCAGTGTTGGTGACTCCATCACCTCCCTGGGCAGTCTGTTCCAGTGTTTAACAACCCCTTCCCAACTAGGCTGGCTCCAGTGCAGACCAGTTATTGGGAGGAGTAACAGGTTACAGAAGGCTTAAAACCTTCGATCTGACACAATTTAATGGGGTAAAGTCAGCTCATCCTCCAGATCCTTTGCTCAATCCAGTCTTTACTTTGAATACATCAGGAACTACTGGGACTGTCAAGTGGCTGTCTTCTACATGGCAGTTTAGAACCATGGAGAAGATAAAACCTTCTCCACCTCTGGTTTTACTAAGTGCACCCTTCCCCACTCTCTTACTAGATGCAAAAATAGGACAGACAAAATGAGACTCAAAAAAAAAACCAAAACAAAAAAGAAAGCAACCAACCAAAAAGCAAACAAAAAACCCCAAGCCCCATTCATTTAAAAGAGAGTGGGAAAAAACAGATATAAAAGAACAAAAAAATGTGCCATAGTCTCTGTAAAACAGATACACTTTCACTTTTCACATCTGAAAAAATATATAGTTGTCAAACAGATAGGCTGCAAGGGATTCCTTGTCTTTTTAGCTCCTAGAGTGAAAAGACTGAAAAACCTGTATTTTTAAACGGAGGCCTTTATCACAGTGCAGGTCTACTTTTCCAAGAAATCAAGAAATGTGTGCTTTTATTCTCATGTGATAATCAAGAGTCTGTTTAAATATTGCCTAAGACTGTGACTAGAATTCATTCTGGCCTCATTGTTTGGGCCTGTCTTGCCATTCTAGCCAGAGGATGGTGAAGAGAAATCCTGAGACAGTGGAGCAGTCTGCATCTGAGTTTTGCTAAAGAAATGTGGAGGGATTGGGTGATTCTTTCCTCAAGTCTTGAAAATACAGAAGCATCCAATATTGTCTTTTGCATTTAGTACTTAGGAAAAAATGGCCTCATCCTTGGAAGGTGGCAGGGGTAATGCACAGTCTGCCTCAGTTTCTCTGGGAACAGAGGAAAGAGACAAGAAAGCCGTCAGTGTGATAAGGATAATGTGGGGTCTCATGTTCTACAAAAGATGGTTGATACATCTTGGATTTTTTTGTTGCCAATAATCGCCATTGCTGGGGGCAAAACACTACTTTTGGAAAGCTGACCTGTGTTCTAGGGGCCACTGGTAGGTCCCACACTGGCTCATTCCCAGGGAGACAGTCCTGGGGAGAGGCCACATACTGAATTTCCAACCATAAATGTCCCATAAGCTTTAGTTTTGCAACCTGAATCAGCCAGTCCACAATGTCTCCTGTTGCACCACCTGTTGCTGGACATTTTGCTTCAGCAGTGGACTTTGAGTATAACAGAGGATAATTTCACCTTCTACAACTTTGAAGGAAAATAAAACCACAGGAGTAAAAAGACTTGGATAAAATGACCGAAGAAAAACATCCACTAGGAGAGGATTCACTCAAGAAAAGGACCTTCTGCAGCAACAGAAAGGCCATTAGAAACACTTTACATCTCACATCAGGGTACCTAAAAGGAATTGAATATGATAGACATTGCACAAGTATGGGTACTGCAAGATCATCAAATCTCTAGTTTTCAATGTTTTCAGAAGATATATTTCTGCAATGTGAATGTTGGTGAATTGCTTAGATTTTTCATTTTGACTCCAACTTTCATACAGGTGAGATGAATACAGATGTGGAAGGCATCTGCAGGATCAGATGACTATTGTTTGTATAAATCTTTTTATTAGTTTTGCACTGCTTTAGTTTTGTTCTTACAAATTCTTCCTACCTAATGAAAAAAAAGCATGAGGACTCATTTTTTCTGTTGTTGAACACTGTATGCCATCTTCAAAGCATGAGCCCAGAAAGAGCCTGACCCAGGGATATTTCAAATGAGTCAGCTATAGAATGAGTTTCATTACTGACATCAGGGCAAAAAGCACTGATAGCTCATGAGGTGTTGACAATAACTCATCATACCATTAGTGATGTCCTGGGTTGTTTCTTTGAATGGCTCACAGCTTCCAGCAGCTGCCTAAAGGACAAATGGACTGTATTTTCATTTCCCTTGTTAGAGAGAGTTCTACAGAGAGGTGACAGGAATGAGGCAAATGATAAAGGGAAAAAACAGAAGAAAAACCCAAAAAACAACAACATAAAGATTGCTTTCTTAGAAATTTCTAAGCCACACTGCAGAAGAATATGATCTGTTCAAGGTCTTTTCAGACTGTGTTGTTCAATCTGGACCCCTTGCAGAGATCCCAAACTGCAATGTGGTGAAGATAAGTACGGTGCAGACAGACCCAGCAACACCACAAGAATATGACTCAGGGTGTCTTCATATCTCTCCAGATAAGTTTTTAGACAACTAAAGTTTGTGACCTTCTTTAAAAAAGATCTGGAAAAGGAAGAGCACCGTCACAGGAGATAAATATATTTATTTCCAAGACATCACCTGAGAATAATTTAAAGACCTAAATTAAGAGATTCCAGAACATGGTAAATTACGATTCACATCACAACCTTTAGCAGTCACAGTTCAGGATGATAAGACGTTGATTAAGGCATGACCACATTTAAGACATCATTTCTTCAATTCACAACTGCAGTTATTGGTGAAACAAATAAAGTTGGGAGCTGCTGTTTTAGAGCAGGAAGGCAAGCAAATTTGCTCCATTTGAAAATTTCTTTATTCTTTTGCTTAATGCCTGAAACAGGAGTCATGACATGCTGCACAATTCTTTTACTGAGGTAAGGAATAGTAGAAGTGTCTTATCCTGCGGCATTCCAATTCTGGCTACATACAGATCTCTCCATACTCTTCTGCTGACTAGAGAGCAATGGGACAGAGGGAACTAGGAACAGGATAAAGGTAGTCATGACAATAAAATATCAGCATTTTTTAAAGTTAAGCGTCTGCACTTAGAAGGAAAAAAGTCTTGAGTTTCAAAAGTGCTATTGTAGGCTTTTTAAACTGCATGCAGTAATACAGAGAAACTATCATGCTAAAGATGTTCTTCCAATTTCTTTGGTAAGATTTTAGGCAGGAGTTGACAGATATTATTATATTTATGTATGTTTGTGTTCTACACAAAAATTCTCATGCTGTGGTATTGTGTTACAAGAGCTTGTGAGAATGTGGTGGAATAGTGAACACTCGTCCATCACCTCCCAATGGACTACTCAGAAGTCCATTTATTTATGACAAGGTAAAATCATTTTGCTGTTTTCTAGCTAGTAGCAAAAAAAAAAAAAAAAGGAACTACTCAGTACATTTACATTTCTAGATGTACATTATTAAAAATGACAAGTTAAATGCCATGGGGAGAAACTTTTTAAAAAGTTACTTATCTTTCCCTCAGATTTGGATGTCTGTCTTCTCAAAAGCAAACACTTTCCAAAGTTTTTGTAAGGAATCCAAATCAGACCTCTGTCAATGTGTAGGACACAAAATCCCAACAGTCAAGGACAGGTTCATTCTGCTGCTTCTTCAGCTAAATATTTTTCTTGAAGAAATGGAAAAATTAAACCAATTTACACTGAACTACACTATTATTGTTATTGCGTCTAAGTAGAAACACATAAAATCAGAGAAGATTGTACCAAAGATATGAAGTTTGTATCCGCTCTGAAAAAAAAAGATAAACTCTACCACGATAATTATGATTGGAGATTTTCCATCAATAGATAGATTTCCACACTCACTATTTGCCTTTTGGCTCAGGTAATTTTCTTCTAATTCCCTAAAAGCAAAAATCTCTCCAAACTTCTTATTTGTTCTGGCAATTAACTTCAGCCTCTTTATTTTCTTCAAATTTATACACCTAAGGTAAAAAGACCTTGGAGAGGCAGATTTTGTTTTCCAGGGTCTTTTGGAGGTTACAGGAGTAAATTACAGATTCTAAACTAATATGCATATAAGAAAATAACAGAACTTGAAAAGTGGCACACTTAAAAATATTAGCAGCTAAGGACATAGTAAAAACTAATAACTAAAAAGGCACAAGATACTGTGATGCTTCCTCAAGGCTGATTGTCTGATTTCTGAAGCAGCCAATATTGAATGCTCTGGAGAGCAGGGCAATTCATCTATTTCTACAATACTTTGCTAGAAAGCAAATGTTGGCCTGACCCCAGCTGGTGATTAGGTTATACTGAGGACTTTGAGGATTGATAGCCCTTGTCATTTTAAATTAGCACTAAATGTAGCTGAGGATGTTATTCTTATTTGGGTAAATATTGCATTCTTTTTGCAAATCATCTGTATTAAGGTATTTGTCTCATAAAATAGATTGAAGTTCACTATTAAACTGTGTGCAGTATAAAAAATACATCATGTAATTCATTTTTACAAGTGTTGCCTTTAACTTTCATCGGTAAGAGCTCTTGACAGGTCATTCAAGATTTTCCAAGCCTCTATCAACTCCTATCTCTTTCTTTCTTTCTTTCCCTTTCCATACAAAATACCAAGACTTCTGATCTAACACCAGAAAACAACAAAAAGCATTAATCTGGTCTGTGTTTGGAGTTTGTAACATCCCTCACAAATTTTCTCTTTTGTTGGAAGATTTACTGTTATTTTACATTTCTAAAGTAAATTATGACAAAAATAATATACACATAAATGTTTCTACAATAATGCATCAATCCACCTGTTCTTCCTTGTGCATATTAAACACTTTGGAATAGCTTCTTCACAGAGTGTGAAGGAGGGGATTGAGAGCATTTTCCAGTCATCAGCCTTATTTTATTTAAGTTTCAACTTATTCTAATAACTATAGAGAACCGTATTCCTCTTCATCAGCTTGGTCAGATCCACCCAGCATGGGTAAGGCATTAGAACAGCCTTTGCCCAATTGTGCTAAGTGCAAAAATTATGACCCTGGGAATGAGATAATTCTTTTCCCAGGGGAGGACAAGTGTCCATTAGAGACTTTGTGGGTGCATTTTCTGTGACTGGAGTGTCCCCAGCTCACCCTCCACTATGGGTCTGGCATGTCTTTCATATCAAAATAAAAGAAAGTGTATCACTCTACTGTGACTGATTATGCTAGCATTTAGCATTTGCTCTAATACAATCTTGGAGAAAATGCTTAATTTTAAGCACTAGAGTAATTCTATTGACTTCAGCAGAGCTATTGGTATGCTTAGAAGAAAGTATGTATTATAAGTGTTCTGTGGAATTTTGACAATAGGCAGGCACTGAGGCATTAGATGATGTAGATTAAATGTATAAGCCTCTCATCTTCCACCAAGTCCCTTCTTTTGCAGACAATTTAAAATTTTGTGACTGATGCACGGAAAACGGGAAAATACAATGAGGAAAATGTCATGCGTCTCCTCAGAATTGCTAAATATTTTCAGCTAGCTTTTCTTATTATATTTGCCCCTTTAGAAACACGAAGCCTACCAATTAAGCGAGGACTGGAGACTTGTCAAGATTATGAGAGTACTGCTATGACATAACCATAATTCTTGATGACATTTCACTTTCCCCATCCAGAAAAATCTATCACACTTTCTGAGATGTGACCTTCATCTTGTTAAATGAATACTAGAGCAAAGAGCTCGTTTGACCTCCTACCTGCCCTCCCCTCTCCACCCTCTGTCTGGCCTCAGCCAGTCTGTCAAGCTTGTTTGCTTCATACTAATTAGCTTGATTTCTTTGGCTATTGTTACTTAGCACACTTCCTTTGTTTTTGTCTCTCTTCTGACTTTGTGTGTAGCTATTTGGACCACATGGTTTCTCCTTTCTAACTTGCCCATCAGATTGTCCTCTTTTTCCCCCCCTTTTTTTTCCCCAATTTTGGTGTGAAACTCCTTATTTAGCCACATTTGTCTTTTCTTGGTACACTCCTTGCTGGCAGAGGAGTGGGCTGTGTGCTTTTCTTTGTCTATTCTTTAGTTCTTGGGGTTTTCTGTTCCCTCAGTCCCACTCCTCAGCCAGTTTGATTTTTACAACCATGTAGCTATTCCTCTGGAGAAACACAAGTCTGACTCCAGCATCTTTTTGTTCTCCTTCTCCTCATTTAGCATTCATTTTTGCTGCAATCTCAGACCTAATGAGATTGTGATCAATGCTTCCCAAGTTGCCCCTTGCCTACATGTCTTCAATCATACCTTGGCTGTATAATCTACTACGCTCTTCTTTCTGTCAATTGGTGAACATATATAGTTAATGTTAAAAGCATCCTGGAACCACAAAACAAAGCTTTACTCTCCCCTTCACTTAATAAAGTGGAATCTACCTTGGTAATTGCAGAATTTCCTTTGCATCCTTTCTCATGTGAATGCTGTAATTTATGTGTTTATTTTTTTTGTGGAGTCACTTTAAAATCCAGCTCTTTCTATTTTGGAAACTCAATACATTCCAGCTTTCAGCCTACTCAAGAAAAAAAGCAAAACATGTATGACAAAATACCCTTTCACACACAATTATCTACCAGGCAATCACTATCCCATAATATTATCTCACAAAATAACCAGCTCTCAGGCAACATTAGCTTATCCCTGCAATGTTTGTGTTTGTGTCTTTCTTATACAAGATACCCTGGATTTCACAGGTGGTAGGGAGCACCTTGGGATGCCGTGGTTGGTTACCGTTGTAATTAAGCAACCTTAATCAGTGCTTGAATAAGGGCCTGGAGTGGGCACAAAAGAGCTGTGATGCCAAGTGAAAACATCAGGTCTTTTCTCACCAAGTCTAGAGCTCCTCGAGCTGTGCTGATTTGCAGCAGTGTAGGGCTTCTCTGCTTCACCTGTGTTTACCTGACTTGTTGACTCTGATGACTGCGTTCCTTCAAAAGAAACTTAGGTGAAAATCACCTCCCCACCTTTGGCTCAGCCAAAGGCTCCTATTTAACCTCCAGAAAAAAGAAAACGTGGGGTTTCTCTAAACAGTTATAAACAAATTAATTTTGCTCTTAGGACTGACAACAACAACAACAACAAAGAGATGAGCCCCATGTCACAAAATATTTTGAGGTTTTGACTTTTTTTAAAGCCTTTAAGTCATCTCTGCTCTGTCAAGTGCCTTTTTCTTGTACATTATTTGTCTTAGACTGGTAGGTTTCTGACAGTTTATGTGTTATATTTGAATGCATTTTCTACAGTGTACGAGCTATGACAACACAAATCATCCAGACAGATTACAAGGGAACAGTGCAGTTCATCCTCTTTACACCACAAAGCAGGAGCAGAGGGGCTGTGACCAGGGGGAGGCTGATGGAGCTCCCCTCCAGGCTCTGCCCTGCCCACCCTGAAGCACTGGGGCACGGGGGAAGAGCCAGAGCCAGCATTTCACTTCCAGGACTTCAGGGGCTTTGGGGTTCCACACAGGAGATGAAACCAATTTATGATCAGATCTCTGCACATCTGTGCCATTATGGAAAGGTAATAAATATCAGGAAAGGAAAGGATATCACACACTCAATTTGAGAAAAACTGAAAGTCCTATGCCACAGGCCAAATATAGAACTCCATTAACCATTGTGAAGCACTGTTGATGAGGAGAGTAAAAGAACAGCCCAGGAGGAAATTAATAATTCTGTATTAAGTGCAGAGCTTGGATGGTGCTTGGTAAATAACGCCTGAGGTCATGCATTGACTGATGGGGAAAACAAAATATTGAATAACCACCAGTTCAGCAAACACTATCCGTCCTGTGCAGGGAAGGAAGCATTCTGCCTATGGATTAAGGACAATATTGTCACCTGAAAAAAAAAAGCATCAGAATGTTATGCACCCAAAGGGGCCAAATAAATTTCCACAGTAGCTTCAGTTATTCTGTTCCCTAATTTCTGGCTCTTTACATTTTTCTCCAAATGTAGTTCTTTTACATATTTCCTCATGAAGTTGGTACCTTTTTGTTACTGTTTTAATGAGAAAGTGTAAAAACAAACAGTTTACACGAACCTAAATCAGCTTCAACATTAGGCAAGTTTACTTCCATTGCTAAATCTTCTGGTTCCAGCAAGGCTGGTAGGCTACTTACAGTATATCACAGGAGAAAAGGACTTGGATCTTTCTGCTGAAGGACAGATAAAAGCTGTCTCTAGGCCCCTAATGACTTGTAGGTGGCTGGCCCAAGCATCACTCTTCTCCATCCTCATGCTGGAAGAGCGAGAGCTGATCGAGCAGTGCTTACAGCGGAGTAGAGCCTGTCTCCTTCCCTCACACAGAGACTGTGTCGTCATGCTCCTGCTGAGCCTGAGCTTCTGCTGCTGCCCCTGGGCTGATGGCCAGAGCATGGTGCTTCTCAGTGCTCATCTTCAGTCTTTCCAGCAGCAGGAACCCAGGAACAAAAAATTTTTAAAATTTCGTATCTCATCTAAAGCTCTAGCTGGCATTTTGGAAGGGGTGGAACAGAGCACAAGGAAAAGAAGAAGCAGAATTTCCTCTGGTTTGAGTCTTTCCCTTGACAACTTTCAAAGGTCTTTTGCACAAGAGAGACAGGTTAGAGCTTCTAAAGATGAAGATGGAAACAAAGATGACAAAGAAAAGGAAGGATGTACGTGAGGAAGAGACGAAGGTAGAAGAGGTTATCAAAAAAAACCTGGAAAGCACACAAATGAAGTTTCATTACCTTATCCACCATAATTTTCATGCAAATCAATGAGACTGCTTAAACTGGGCTTTACAGAGCCAAAATTGCACATAATAAATGACTTGTGACCAAAAATTAGCAACACATACCATTAATGGAGAATCCTCTGAGGTGAGCGTGGAAACTGATAAAGAGGTGTCAGAGGTGAAAAGAGTTGGTGAAAGGAACTGAGACAATGCAGGGCTGGAGAGCTGGGAAATGCAGGCAGACACCAAGCCATGAAAGCAATGACAAGAAACAGAAGTCTGCCCCAGAAGAGCCTCTAAGCCCAGTGGGTAACTCAAAATTTAAGGATTCCAAGGGTTGATTTTAGTATTTTACTACATAAGCAAAGTACTTGGAATTAATCAGATTATACAACAAACAATGTCACTCAACACAGAGATTGGAAACTAGGATCAATATAAATCTGTGCACCCTCTTTCAGCCAACCTTTTCAGAGAAGTGATCATAGAAGCTAATGAAATGCAGATAAGTGCTTTAGGTTTTCCTCTTTTTATGCACCCTCTTATTCTGTCATTTAAAACTCAAAATCAATCTGAGTTACCTTAAGTGGCAATACTGTGTCTTTAATCCTTGATTCATTTGTTGTGAAATATAGTCAAAATAATAATTTGAAAGGGAAATTTGAAAATGTCAGATAGTAAATGCATATTTTACTTATTTTAATGTTTGTTGATTTGAGGCTTTGAGGGCAACACGGTAAATATTCGGTTTGGCTGGCACAAACTGTGCAGGAATCCAATAGAAAGCAATATTGTTGAAAATGGATATCAATTGAAAACAGAGAGCAGTGTCAACTATTCCCCACTGGGAGCAGACAACAATAAAACCAGTCAAGCATTACACAGTTGAGCCTGCCAAATGTCATTAGAGTGTAGAAAAAAAGTAAAGGCACATACGGGGGATGGGGGGGGGGCAGGGGGGGCGGTGTGGTGTGGTTGTTGAAGTGGGGACGTACTCGCCTTATTTATATTTTTCCCCTGGACAATTTAGTAACATAAAACTGGGGGGAGGGGGTGTGGTGGTGTTGGACACAGACACGATGGGATGGCGGACCCCAAAGTTTACATTTATTATAATTTGTGTTGTCAGATAATTCAGGGACACAGGGAAACATATCATCCTATTGTGAATTAAGAACACCAGGAAGATAAAGCAACGCAGTTTAATGCCTCTCAATCGCACGGCAAATTACATTGGAGTACAATTTTAATTTTTAAACATCTTTTCGTTTTCATAAGTCTTAATACCGAGATTACAGTATTAGGTGGGATAATTAGGACAATTTATTTTAAGCCCTGCCAAAACAACAATTAAAAACAACAGAACCAAACACCGGGTTTTCACAGCGCGCCGCTGAGGGGAACGCCCGCGGCCCGAGCCAAGCGCGGGCTGAGGCGCGGCCACGGGGCCGCCCGGCCGGCGCACAAAGGGCGGCGGCGGCGCTCCCGCGGCGCGGGCTGCAGCGCCCCCTAGCGCCCGCCCTGCCCCTGCCCGCCCCGTCCCCTCACGGCCCGGCCGCGGTGCCCCGGGAGGTGCTCCCGGGTGAGCTGCAGCACCAAAAAAATCTTCTTGCTCGGCCCCTTACTGTAAAATTACCAGGTGTTGCTGCAATTGCGACTCCTTTTGTAGGCATAGAAAGCGTGGAGAGGTAATTCCATGTTCTTCAACGTTAACTTTATTCAAGACACCTGTACCTACGGGTCTCAAAAGTCATGGCATTAGCTAATGTTTCTTCCCAGAACTCGAATTTTGTGTCTGTTTTTACCTGCCATACAGAAAAGCAGGTCCACCGTTCGGAATGCTCTTGCTCTGTTGTGTGTGCTATACACACTTCTTGTGGATCCAGGTTTTCCCCATTCCCCTCAGTATCAACCAACCTTCCAAATCAGAAGTTTCTGCTTCACTGAGTGGAAGCTGAGTTTGACTAAAGGACCTGCCACTTCTCTGAGTAAACGCCTCAGACATATTAATTTTTACTCCCATATTTAATGTCTGGTGATAGATGCACAGTCTAGAGACTGCCTCATTTCTCTATCTGCTTCAGAGGCTGAAGTTCTTCTCACCTAACAGCAGAACGTGATCCCGAGCTCATCCCTGCCCATCTCTGCAGATCCCCACCAGAGTTCCTGCAACTCAGGCAAGCAGGAAGGACCCACCTGTTTAAAGCTCATGCTGATCAGCTACTCCTCTTACTAGGGAGTACCTGATCTGTGAGTTTCATAGTGCATTTGGGTCTTTCTGAAATGCCTAGCAGCAAATGTTACATCACTCAGTGTACCCCAGGCCTCAAGTCAAATGAAATCATCCCCCCAAAAGGAACTTCACTGTTTACTCAATTCAAAGACTCTGTTAAGAGAAATTACAATATGAGGAGCACTACAATATGTTTATTTGCAAAGTCACTTGCCTACATTGTTGCATAGTAAAAATGCAGGTCAAAATAACTGGGTAGAGATAAAGCATGTAAAGCACAGATGAAACCTACCTTTACCATGTGGTAATACAGTTGTTAGATCAGAACTATGTCTCTGGAACTGAAAGAGCTGCATCCTGTTAAAATTCCCACATCCCCATGGCAAATTTTATTTCCTTTTGAATTCAGTTGTAAAAATTGGAAGCAAGGAAATTCACAGGCCGAAACACTGTCTAGATAACATTAAGGGGCATGTTGCTTCCAAAGCCTTGCGTGGGTTTTAGCCACATGTCTCCCACTGATTTTAATGGGATTTGCATGGCTAAAATCCTGTGCAATGCTTTGAAAATGTATCCCTGAGGGTCTGTCATGAATTCATAAAGCCCAGAATTTCTGAGTTAAAACCAAAATACAGTGTTGGCTGATTTTAAAGGGTTGTTACCACTCTCCTAATTAAAATACAGCTTAGTTTGGTAAAAGGTCTATTCTGCTTTGCATAGAATGTATATGTGTTTAATATAATTCTAGTGTGTGTATAATTTATATGGTTGTGTTATTTACACTACAAAAGAGTTGTGTTATATGCAACTTCTAATTTTCATAACACTTTCATTATACATTGGGTAGTAAGCCCCAAACAATGAATAAAATTGCTACTGTTCTTTCAATGAGCTCATAAATGTCACTGAAGAAATTGCTGTCATGTTAAGGGTGAGTTGGTTTTGTGGTACACTTACACCACTTATTGACAGAACAGTTTGTTCTCATATAAGATTACAACATTTTCTTTAAAATGTTTTACATGGTATTACATCATTAAGGATCAAGAAAACTAGGAGCACAAATCAATACCTCACGAAATGTTTGGTTTCTGACGAATGCACAAAATTAAGGAAAGTCAATGGGAAGGCTGTTCCTCTTTCATTCTTGTGCCTCGCAGGAAGGATCTCAGGTCAACGTTGTCATTATATTAAGTGGTCCATGAACAGCCAGTATGTCAGGTCAGCAAAAGCAAACTAGTGCTACAGACTGTAAGCCAGTTCTTTAAGGCTTTGCAATACCATGCCCACCAAATTTGCAGGTTTACCTATCTTCATTTTCAAAACTCCTAATCTGTTCCTTAATCCCTCTTTGTTTTCACCCACTCTCATTAGAGTTGGATAATGTTATGTTTGATAATCATCAGATAGAAAGAGCCTAGTCCCATATATCTATCAAGGTAAGCAGGCATTTAACACATCCTGACTTGTCATATTAGATATTCAATAGACGGGTACTGAACATACATGAACAAATCTGATTTTTCATGTAGTAAGCAAACAAACACACCTCAAATACTTGCCAACAAAATTAGTAGGTATAAGAAATTTCAACCCAGCTTTCCAATTTTACCTATTTCCTTTGTCAAGATTAAAAAATCAGGGAAGCACAGAACAGGTATGGTTGGAAGGGAGCACAGTGGGTTATCTGGCCCAACCTCCCTGCTCAAGCAGGGTCATCCTAGAGCACATGGTACAGGATTGCATCCAGACAGTTCTTGTATATCTCCAGTGGAGGAGACTCCACAACTTCTCTGGGTAGAGAGGTGGTTTGGTTATTTTTGCTGATCACCAAAATCACCAAAACCATCTTTGCGCTTGCTACAACATCAAATATGTCTTGGGAGCATTAGTTTTAAAAGCAGATTCCAGAAAGAATCAGCCTTCCAGATTCTGAGTTAAGTAATAGTAAAGCACAGCAAACTTGCTTGACATCATCAGCTGAACTAGCCCAATATGCAAAAGCAAATCACCTCGCAGCAATCCAGTCCTTTTAAAATTTCTTATTTTGTGTTTTCCTACCAAGAGGACTCTTAATGTATGGAAGTCACCCTGCAGGATGAACAGTCCCTGGCAGGTGTTCTTTAATGAGGACTTGTTCCATAGCTCAGTGGTCCACAAACTGCAGCCCATGGCTCTGTAGTGGCCCAAAAGCCTTGGATAATAAACAGAAAAATATACTAACTTACATTGTGCCCAAACATGCCATGCTGCTATTTTCAATGGAGTTTTCCTAATTTGCCAGGAGGAAGTTTTCAGCAAAATGCAATTTGCACGTTTGCTCTGGGCCTTGCTTTGAAAAATGCCCTGGTAGGTTCCTGAAAGGGCACGTGGCAGCTGAGGGTTAAAGGTGGTTCACTGGTCTAGAAAAGCCTTGGGGCCATTGCCTTAGCTAATTCTGGGCAATGCATTTTCTCTGAAATCATCAATCCTTGCATTTTAACTCTGATACTCATTACCATTCTTTTCAAATACCATAAAAATTAAAGACAACAGTGCATGAACCCTGAAAGGCAATATCCCTTGGCCTCACATATGCATAAGATTTCTCCTCCTCTCCTTTTTTCTTTTCCATTCTTCCTCCCCTCTAATCTCCCTCCTCGTTGATTGCTCTTTGATAAACAATAACATACAAGATGCAAAACTCACACAGGCAATCAAACACACAAGAGTGAAACCATACAAGAGGCAGTGTCTATGCACTGCTGTGAGTTGCCCCCTTCTTCACTTGTTTTATTCTTAATTTAGATCCCCGAGGAATTTTACTGTTTGCCAGAGACACATTGCACCATTCTGATTGAATATGTTCTAATTCTTCCACGGGAAAAAAGACAGGGAAAAAAAAACGAAAAAACCAAAACAAAATCACAACCTCTTTGATTTTAAAAGAAAATTGTAATCTGTATTGTCATCTCTGAGTCTGTCTTTGTCAGCAAGGCTGGAAGAATATGTTCTGATCAAATATTTGGGTGTGTGCTTTCCGCTCTGGAGATGAGGACCTAAGCTCCTGACATATCTTGGATGGTGGCCAAGTTTAGGCCCCTAATAATTTAAAACAATCACCACCTGCTTCAAAGAGGGGGGGTGGAAAGACAATTCCTTCTTGCTGATGACTAGTTTAGGATGAGCAAAATCTTTTACTGCATCAAATTGAAATGTAATAGGTGCAAGGCTGAGATTTGAAATCTTGCACTAAGCTCTTCATTACCTGCAGGCTTCTATGTTTGGGTTTTATCCTGTCAAAAACATAGCCATACAATGCTTTTTCAGATCTCTGAGTTAGCTACTTTGCCTCATAAGTCCTGTCACTTAAGAAATGTAAAGCCTGCCATTTTCAGCCTTTTGATGTGATCTGAACAGAATGTGTGTGTATATACACATCCATCATTAGATATGTACGTTTGCAAAGTAGAAATATCTGTATGGCTATTCTGGAAATTCTTACAGCTATAATATCAATTCAACTTCTACAACAGTATTTTAGAATAAAGACTGTCCCAGACCAATCTGTATTCACTTCAGACCCAAGAAGATTTTAAACGAGGTGTCATCCATCTTTAGGAACAATTGATAACTTTTTTCAGACCACCACAATCACTTGGAAAGAAAAAAGTGCCTTTGCAGACACATGAAATGGGAGGTGAGTGGACATCCTCAGAGAGTAGTAGCACTGCCCCTTCAGTTGCTTTTCCAGCCAACAAGCTTCCCCCAATACTGTTTTACTCTAAATGCAGCACATCTCCCATGATTCCACCAGGACCATCAAATTGGTTTTCATTCTCCAAATGAAACAAGGTTTTGGTTGCCCATATCTTGAGTTTCCTTCAAAGGCCCCAGCTGGCCAACAAACAGATGGGAAGATGGTTCAGTGGTTCATTTCAGGCCGCCAGTAGGTCACAGGAGATGGGCTGAGAAGCACCATGTTGTCTAGGACGAGCTGGGTTCAGGTGCTTGGGAAAATAAGAAAGTAAAGCTAGTTTTGTGGGCAAAAGTGAGGAGGAGGATTTACTGCAGCAGCCACAAGGATGGGGCTGAATCTCAGCAGTGGGACACAGACCCATCCTACAGGGCCATTCCAAGATGCCTGAGGGTAGCCCCAAGGGGTCAGGCTGCAGCACCCTGCCTGGGGTGGGAGGGCTCTGTTGCTGATGGGGCTGTGGGACCAAGCCCTCCAGGGCAGGAGATGCACGCATGGCTTCTAATTAGAGGTTTCTTTCTGTATTCATTAAGGCATTGCCTAAGGACTGCCCTCAAATGGTCTGCTTTACTGGAACAGGATAACATCCACTACAGGAGATGGTGTCTCTTCTGTGCTTCTCCAAGCAGTCAGAGATTCAGGCTTCTTTCTGTTAACCCAAGGGGCTCCTGCTCGCCACCCCCTGCACCTCCCAGAAAACGGGAGTATGTCTGTCACCTCACCTTTGAGCAACAGCTCTGGCTTGTGTACTTTTTATCCTTCCAAAAATACAATATGTCCTCCTGTAACAACTCTTTAGGCAAAAATGGTGTTCTGACAGAAAAAAAATAAAGAAGTTTTATGTGATTTATGTAATTTTTCTCTTTTTTAAAAGAGATGTCCAAAGCTGTAGGATGTGCTTCTTTTACATACTCAAAGTAAGTTATTGGGCAAAAGGAAGAAAAAAAGACCTTGTTTTTTTTTCCCCTACGCAGAATCTATCAGGCATGCCTCAGAACTGTCCAAAAGAAATGGTAATAGAAGAGTATATTGTGGCTCCACGTTTTTGAGGGCTTTCATGAATTGTGAGAATGATTGTCCGTGCATGTAGATTCAAACATAGGCTTTTTTTTCCTTAACTGCTCCTTGAACAGCACAGTCCATATTTGACAAGTTCGAAGGATTAGAGAATAAATTCACAAAGATGAAAATAGAATTTCCAAAAAAGTTTTCCTTAGACTTCAAAGCAGATAAAAAGAATTCAAGGAAGTTTGATCTTTATTTTATAAGTATGTACAAGAGAAAGAGAGAACGAAGGCAACAGTCAAAGAAAAGCCTAGTTTAATATTTCTCTTGTGGGCATACATAATGAGAAGTGGAACGCCACAATTCCTCAGTGTTCATAGGGTAGCAATTCACTGCCATAAAATTATATCTGGCTTCTTGGAAAATTCTTTCACTTCTCTGTGCTTGTCTAAGTATGACAACTTGCTCTTGAGGCTTACAGATGTTGAACTGTACTGGACGGATTATTCCTAGAAAAATTAAAACCTAACAGAGATGCAATCTTTTTTAAATTCCCCACCTGAAAGGCAGTATATTTTCTCTAGAAAAACTAAAAGAGAAATTAATTTTTAAAGCAAAATCTTGTAAAGGCTTCTACTTTATAGAAAATCAGACAAAAAAGAATGGGTGAATAGTATTCCTATTTGAGCAAAAGAGCAGTGTAACATTCTAGCATTTGCAAAGAAACTGATAAGTGAATGTTTACAAAATGACAATACACAAAGAGATAAGGCTGCAAAGTAAAAATCAGAATTAAACAGAATGCTTTTTCCTTAGGTTTTATTTTAAAAACTGTATTTTATTCATAGGTCAGTGTCTGGTCAGGCTAATTACACCCATACCAGAAAACTAAATAATACCTGGGCCTTTTTCCAGTTATGGTGTTCCACCAGCTGTACAATTAAATTGTCCCCAGCAGAACTTTGGCCCAGGCCAATAAGAGCTCTTTCAAACAGGTTCTAGGTATGGTTGAGGATCTGTTGTGGCCAGGAACCAGTTCTGGATGTATTTTTGGATATAATCACCCTGTGCAGAAGAGAATTTATTAATAAAAGTGCAACCTGTTTTGTGCTGGTTTGCTCAAGTGCCAAAGAACAGTGCTAGTTAGGTATCTTTTGCTTATATGAACATGACAAGTTGACCTGTACCGTGTCAAAACAGAAACCTGATAAACAAACCTCAGTGACTGTAGGTGCGAGGATGTGTAATGGATTTAGATTGTACATGGAAGAAAGGTGCACGCTCATGCATGGGGTCAGGAGCCGTAGTGTGAGCTAGGTGGAAGACTGAGCCCAAGAGTACAGTGAAAATATGAATGTTACATAACAACAAGGATCTGTCTTCCTGGGCTTAATTGACTGATTTTTGTTCCCATTTCTGTAAGTGCAGAGATACACTCATCTGAGCAGTACCAAAACCACATTTTCCTGAACGTCTTCCTAGCACAAAGTAGGTTTGTCTTTTCAGAGGCTCATGAAAGTACCAAAATTTGACATGAGTTACATTTGAATTTTTAAAACCTCATGCAAATCTGATTATTGGCAAAAAGACCCAGATAATAAAAATGCATCAGCTGTATCATACCATGGACTGCTGCAAAGATCACAGGACTAGCACTAAACAAGCCAGCTCTGCACTAGACCACACTGGTGCAGCACATACTACATGGACACAAGAAACTGGAGTCAACACCAGCTCAGGAATATCCAGCAATTTTGGTCCACCTTAGTGACCAGTAGGTGATCCAGAGAGTGCTGGAGCGTGTGCTAGTGCAAACGGGGAGCACTGGGGCAGGTAATATTTGCCGTATGAGAACTCAGTTCAGAAAGCACCTGAAGTAAATGTTACTAAGGTTATTTATCCCATGAGAGTCATCCAACTAACAAAGTATTTGAGGACTGAGATGAAATTTTGATAGTTAATTAAATATCTAGTTAATGGCTCTGCTGATTATACTACTAATCAAAATGCAAACATGTTTATGCTTTTTAACGTATAATTTTTTTCATGAAAATACACAACTGAGGAAAAATTAAGAATGTCTACAGTAAGTCTCAGGCTTATCTCATAGCTGCAGCAAGCCCCTCACATCTTTTGTTGGTAGAAAGGACTCTGGGGTTTGGATGTTATGAACGACTATGTCTGATGCACCCAGTTATGCAGATATTTTGCTGATAGATATGTTACTCACCCAACTTGCATGAACGACCGAGGGTTTTATTAGGCATATTGGAAGTGAGTGTTTTGAGCTGTGATGATTTTTTAAGGCATGATGAAGGGTCCCATCTACCCTAATCAACTTTGCATAGCCGGGGCTCAACTTCCAGTGTTGTCTTTCATCAGTGCAAGTGTCAGTCACTGGCCAACGCGTTGCCCACAGCCCTCTGCCCTCATTTCTTCATGGCGGGATGCATGTTGTTCTTTCAGGACAATTTCTTTTCGCCTGCTTTCCCAGCTTGCCTGGCCATGACAGGTCTGCCCCGGTTATGGCACTCACCATATGGCTGGGCTTGGCTCCACCCTATCTTTTAATAATTCCATCTCACTGACCATCCCCCTTGCATTGCTTTCACCGAGGGCATTTCAGAATTCAGCCCCAAACTATTGGTTCTGACTAGCTTACCCATGTTAAATCTGAAAATATTAGCATTCATTTTCCGCTCGGTGATAGCCCCTGAAGTGACCTTAGTAGGTTATGTCTCATTTCATATATTTTCCTCCTATGGTAAACTGATACAGTGTTGATACAGCTACAGCTATTAAGTCGCAGCTTGAATTCAGATAAATGCATTTGGAAATATGGTTTGAAAATATCATGTAATTCATAGGCATTAATTCTTTCTCCTTTTCTTCATATTTCTGTATTGAAAATACACAAAAATATTTTTAAAATCAACTTCAAATTTTCCAGAAAATGCAAATATGGAAAAAAAAAATGCAGGCAGGTATGTACAAAATGGACTGCAGCTATTCTGAAGGATTGGTGCAAATTCACAGTCCAAGTTAAAAAACCAAACTAGATAAATATTTGCAAGAATATTTTTTTTATATAAAGCCTACAATTTTTTGAGCTGTTGAAAGGCAGAGATGGAGAGCTGCTAACTTATTTTCATCTGTGAGAAAGGAGAGCGCTTTAAAAAATGAAAGCTATTCAACAGTCTTTTATGATTACAACTGCAAATACATTAGTTGCATTATAATGCTTTAAATTACTATTTGTACGTATTTTCGGTTGCATGGTTAATACAAGCTGCACTTTTTTACCTAAGCCTGTTTGTTCACACATGTAGGATCACATGGATTGTCCCTGTATAATCTAAGCCTCATGTTGAGGCTAAGAACTTTCCTATTGCACCATTTTGGAAAAATTGCCTACAGCTGTGATTTGGCCTACTTAGTCATATACATCCTTATAGCTTTAATTACCTCTGTACATGCTATTTCCTGTAAGGCCTTGGCCTCACACAGCACAGGGGATGAACAGCAATCACCATGCCAGTGCCTGTTCGCTGTTTCTTTAATCTGGTCAATGCTTTGTGTCCTTTGAAACCAGAAAACAAGAAAACAAGAAAAGGCTTCTTTCCTTCTGAGCTTTGCCAGGGTACCAATCACTTTAGTATCAACCAAAGTGATGAAGCTGAAAAGGTAACAACATGATTCCTCTTGGATGCAGAGGGATGGAGATGATCCCACTCCTGTGTGCAGGCAGGACGGTCATGGGCAAGTGGATTAAGCAGCATCCCTCAGTTTAGGGTGAACTTTTTGTTCAGTTACCATTTCATTTTATCCAGGTTTATACACATGATATGTCAATACCCAGCTCCTGCCCACAGCTGGTCCACAGGACAGAACTTCCAACCCTTTGGTTTCCCATGAGGAGCAGGTCAGTCTCACCGTGGTACAAAGAGTGAGATCAACAGTCAGGAGCCTCCAGTGGGGTGATGAACCGCTCAACTTGGTTCCCTCTCCTATCTGCTCTCTTCAGCATCCTGCTAGGGGTGATTGGAGACAAAATTCTGCTTGGGGCTCTTTCCACCCTGCTCCCTGTGGCCGGACAGGGGAAAGAGGTGGGCTCTCATCCAGTCCCCATCCCCTCCATCCAGGGGAGAGAGCACTGCCAGAGCAGCTGGAGAGGAGTCACCCCATAACTACAAAAATTCCTAGCAGTAGCCAAAAACTTCTTCTCTCTGTTATTAAAAATCACCACAATATTTCTGCTGGGAGAGGAGTTCTCTCTGAAACTTTTTTTTTAATAAAAGACTGCCTTTTGAGTTTTATGTCCTCTTTTAAGTAACTTAAAACCATTTCTTTATGCCAGAATTTGGAGCGTGGTAAAGTTCAAGTAAAACAAAAAAATGAAATTATTTAATGAGTAATATAAAGAACCTGAAATCAGTGCAGCACTGCACATATATGTACACAGATATACGTACGCAGCGCACCAAGAAGCATAGCTACATGGCAAGATGGACAAATTTTGTATAACTATGAATTTATAATTTACCTGTACAGTATTATAACACCCTGTATAAGAATGATATGCTTTTTATCTGGCACCATTTGACTGCATGTGTTTCTGTTCTGGTTTATTGCATATCAGCTAATCGCATAATTCGGCTGGATGCATACTAAATTGAAGTCCAAATGCTGTTCACCACAGTGTAATCCCTCTGGATAAATGAATAGTCAGTATACCCACTGGACTGCATTCCACCATCACTACTTTGTAAACAGCTGTTAGCATGTGTTGTAAAATAGAAGGCAAAATCTGTTATTGCTACGTATAAAAACGTAGTTCCTTCATCAAAATCTTCACTGCACTGGTTAAGAGGAATGTGCTAACCATTACAATGAGCTGAAAAAGCACTGAAATCCTTAGCCCTTTCCATGGCAGGTGCTGCTTCAGGAGCACAGGCAGCAGAAGCACACAAGGCACAGGAAACCCTGGAGGTCCCACCAGTGATTCCTGCAGACCAAACCACAGCTCTAATTACGTCTTGACAGACTACACAGACAAAATGTATCACCTACAAGTACTTTCCTGATTTGTGCATGTCTAGAAGATGAGACAAATCAAAGTAAGGCAAATCAAGTAAGAAGAAGGTGTCTTTTCCATCTGTGCTGCCATGGAGCAGCCTCACCCCACTTGCCTCCCACCCCTGACAGCACACAAGTTGTCCTTGCTTTTCAAAATAGCAAGCAGCAGCCAACAGGTATGGGTTTTTGGAGAAGCTTTGTGAAGCAATGTTTTGTTTCTGACTTTTTGGCTAAGTGGGCAAAGGGGGCAGGGAATAGCTTAGGGCAGAGGTGAGAAGGTCGTGGCAGCCCAGAGGGCAGCCGCGGGCAGAGGGGAAATAGTCACAGCGTCCAAGCAGGGTTTGCACGCATGGTGCCTGCTTCACCTCCAGCCTACGGAGTGTGGCGCTGGCCGAGAGGCCGCAGGTTCAGCATTCCGTCTGCCTTCCCTCCGGGGATGCCTCGCGGCAAAACTGGCTGCATCAGCATCCTTAACAGCAGAGTGAAGGTCTGAGCAACTGATCGTAATGGTCCCCTTCTGGCCTGACATTCCATGAAATCTTTCTAATTCTGCCTTTTATAGCCAAGGGGTGTTGCGCAAAAGCAATGTTCCCCAAACACTCTTAATTTTTAATCCTTTCTTCGGTATTAATTTTCCTTTGATCCTGTGACCAACTAGGGGTTTGTTTTCATTTTTTCCATCCTCAGTCTCCTTTCTTTCCCCACTGAATGATTTAATTCTTGAAGCCAGATTTGGGAGATCTGAACTTGTAGTTTTCCATGCCAGGAGAGCTGAGGCAGGTCCCCCTCACACTGCGCTTCAGCATCTGTCATTCCTTCTATGTCCTTCTGGGGATTTGCCAAAGGGGATTCAAAACTGGCTTAAATGGCAACTAATTTACAGATGTAGAGTAGGTGGGTTAAAGCTCTGTTATTTTGTCTTACTCTTTACTTGTTATCAGTGCATCAAATCTGAATGCAGCCACCAGAAGCCACTCTCAATTTCTCAGGCTGCTAACACACTCAAATGAGGAAAAGGAGGAGTATAATGTGAGATTGCTGTGAATGAGGTTCTCGTCACTGAGGCCAACAGCACGGCAGGATTGGAAAAAAAATTATGCACTTCCCTGAGAAATGGAAATACCCATACTGATATTAGATAAAACAGAAAAATTAAGAGACTGACATTCCCATGGTGCAGGGCAATGGCTACACAGACAGATATGAAAGTCGTACTTTCCCTAGAAGTAGGTCATTAGGATAATTTTTTACAAGATTTCCTATGCTCTGCTCTGAAATATCTCCTATAGCCACAGTGTCCATGTCTGATGGTCCTCTGTTTGGAGCCAGGGTGGGACATCTTCCTCTGCTTCTAATTTAGGGGTGGTGATTATATATTGGAAATTAGCTGTGTGCATTCTTTCTAATTCGTTTTGCTTCAAGGATGTTCACATCTCTATAGGTTTATTTCCACTGGCAATACAGGAGATGAGTTCACTGGCAGAAAAGCTCACGAGAATTATGAGATTTACAGGAATATTAGTGACTGGGTTTTTTTAAAGTCTGATGAATATTTTGACTTACTTGCCATGGCAAAGCTGAGGAGCAACCAAAATGCCACACTGAGCATTCCTGATGAACTGCTTATCAATAAGATTTGGGAAATTTTAGGATAAATTCTCAGATACATTCCATACAACTCTAAGTTACTCATGCCTAACTTCACAATGGGGAAATTACTTGCATATGTCAGGGTATTTTTTTCAGCCATGGTTCTATTTTAAAATTCCAACTAAGATTTTAACATGTAGCACAGTCTTTAAAGCTGTATTAAAATAACAAAGGTGACCAGGAAAATCCAGCTGGGAATTCTGTTGTAATTTTAATTCAGCTGTATTATATATATTTTATGCATTTCACAATATGCAACCCTTATTCTGTAAAGAGCTAAGCATGTGTTTAAATTTATACATTTTGAGTTTTAATGAGAATTCATAGAGTGTCAAGTTAAGCATAAATAAAATCAGATTAAGAGTTAGTGTTAACACTAGAGTGGTACATTCAAACTCTGGAGAGATTAAAAAAAACCAAACACCCACTGTAGATGAGAGAAATTTGATGAATTAACTTGTAACTTCAGGTGGTATTTTCATTTCTTAGAACACAGTCTTCAACCCCAGTATTAATTGCAATAATAGTCTTATTTCTTGCTCTATTTTCTCTGTATTAAGCAGTTTCTGGCTACAATCAGTCCTTTCTTATGAGAAAAGATATTTCTAAATACAAGTGTCTGTTTCTGGCCCCTATTTTTTCATATTATTACATCACCTGACCTTCTTAAGACTCCAGCTTATCTGATCTCCTTTCCCAAGGCAATCCATTATTCTGCCATTGATACTGCTACCATGAGGGTTTTTTTAAATTAATTAACTTTATAATAAAGAGGAGAGGGTGGGTTTAAATAGAGGTGAATATTTTGCAGGGCATGAGTCATATCATCCTTAAGCAGCACAGGCTATGAGAGAGAAATGCAGCCTTTTCCAATCAGCAGTTCTAGTGGTATAATATCCAGTAATGAATTTGTCTTATTCTTCTGCCTGTTCCCCTCACAGAAAGTAGCTCTTTTCTTCTAGGTCAAGTAATTCATGTGCTTAACTCAGTTCTCTGGAGTAAAGTTTTCTGCCATGGGACTGGCCAGTGCTTGGAGTAGTAGTACCTTTATTTTCTGAAGTCTTGGAGCTTCTTTAACATGCTTTGTCATGGCAGTGAAGGCAGTAGCTGCAGTTCAGCCTTAACAGCTCTGAGTGTGTGTGGACCCACACGAGGAGCTTCTTAGTGCATTCCTCTTTGGGACATGATGTGTGCCACAGGGTCATCCCACAAGGATTTTTTCTTTGGCCATTTCCTTGATCACTGTCATTTGAAATTACCTCATTAGTCCAACTCTGCGAGCCTCCTTCAGGAATATTTTCTCAAGCACAGAACCGCTGGGATGTACGTCTTCAAACATTTTAATCGAGCAGCAGTATGATTTAGCGGTGTGTGCACATAAAACAGTATTCCCCTCCTCCATCCACAGGCTGAGGAGAGAAAGGTGGCCATGAACTTTCGGGGGTGCTGCAGCTCTGGTAGGGTGGGACCCTTGAGATAATCTACTCGAGCCACCTTCCTTCTCCATCCAAATGTGGCATAAGTGCAGGGAGTCCCCATTCAGCCCCTCACATCCCCTCCCTCAGACAAAATAGGTGGCCCCATCCCTCCTGCCCCACTCCTCTGAACACCTTCCCCCTTCCTGTCCTCTTCCTCATCAGTCATAGCCACCATGAGCTGATGGTGTCTTCCAATCATCTCATCTCCATCCCTCCACCACTGCCTTCATGGGGACATTAACACCTGAGTTTGGTTTGTTCTCTGCCCTTCAGAGCTCTTTAAAACTTCCTTTCCCAGGAGCTTCATATCTCATTTCAACCACAGGCGGCTGTGGCAGATGTGCCCCTTCTCAGGGCACCAAAAGAAGCAAGGACTGGGGGGAGCAGGAGGGAAGGAGGGTGGTATTGCTCCAGCCTCATGGGCCACTTCAGGATTTTATTATTTAGGCAAATAATATGCAAAATTTGTGAATGTATTAAACATGACACATTTTCTTAGCTAAATATTTACTGGTTTTTGTCTTATGGAGATAATGCTGATCTTACTAACAGGGGTGTGATCTCAAATCTCATTCCTGGCTTCTAACTACGTATAATAATTCAGTTCACCCATTTATCCCTTTAACACAACATTTAGGTTAAGCAGTAGGCCTAAGGGGAACAAGTTATTACTAGCCTGTTTTTTATTTTTCTTTGATGTCCTCGATTCTATTCTCATTCATGTATTGGGGTGTGCAGCAAATGAACCTTAAGCATTTATTTTATTTACTAATTTTGCTTACTAGCATTATCAAAAGAGTGGAGCAGCTGCGAGCTTCACAGATTGAGCATACATCTGAACATTTAACGGCCCCGGTTTATCCTGGCTTCAAGGCATCACAATATAATATTCACTGACATGAAAGCTGAAGAAAGGATGTCATGGGAAGTCTGAGCGTCACGCTGTGAGAGGGTATGTACTGCAAGACCCTCACTCCATTGGCTTCTAATAGGCTAAGTATTGATATGCAAATAAGAGAGGAGCTTGTGTGTGGCCTTTTAATACAGTCACTAAACATCAGTTCAGAAAAAAAAATAGTAAGACCGCTCCTCTTATATTTCTGCCTACAGATGCACAAAAACCAAAATGGATGCATTTTCACTCAGCTGCTTTGAAAGCAAATGAGGCCATTGCTGCAAAACTATGCATAGGACCCGAAAGCTGAAAAATTCTGATCCAGATTTCAAACACCAAGTGCTGAGGAAGGCTGATAAGCAGAAGTGGGCTAACCCATGGAGGGAGGGTTAAAAAAAAAATCAGTTCCTTCATTCCTAACATTCCTCCCTGGGAGCAATACATGTGCCTGTGGAAGATTAGGTGCTGGGTTGCCATCTCTGAAAATAGAAATACGTTTGCAAGGTAGCAGAAAGAGAGGCCCAAAGGGCATCTCCAAGGAGGCTTTGACTCTCCTGGTTCTGACACACACAGATAATTCCTATTTCAAGTTCGAAGCAGGAGCAGCAGATGAGAGGAAAGCAGCTGTTAGTTTATCTTGTAAACAAGCCCCAGCATGCCACCAGATTATGACAGAGCTTCAGGTTGGAGATGGCCCTAGACAGCTGAAAGAGTGAAGTGTTTAAAAAATAGAATTGCTTCTGAGACCACAGTTACCCAGCTACTTTGGGTGGCCTCAAATACCATGACAGGCCTGAAAGCCCCAAAGTAGTAAGGATGCTGGAAACCATCAGTCTGTAGCTGGGAGGGCATGTGTGGTCCTCTCACAGGAATCAATCAATGGGAAGAAATGTAGCCCAAAATCTCCTTTATGCTCTGAATTCACCTGCTCTGAGTAGGCTGTACCAAACCTGGGCTTTCAAGGCATCACAGAGGAAAACCATGGCTGCACATAAAAGGTGGCACCAGGTTTGCTACATAGTCATAGAAACATAGAATATCCTGACCTGAGAGGAGCTCACAAGGATCATTGAAGTTCAACTCATATATTGTGTGCATGGATCACACAGAGCATTTAACAGAGAGCTCGATGGCCAAAGGATGCACTGGTAAAGGTCCCTTGGACCAGGCTCTTTGTGCTGCAGCTCTGTGTGGCTGAGCTCCATGCACATATGTTAATCTCTATTAGCATATGTCAGCTCCAGCTGCCCACATGCCCACGTGTGACTAGAGCTGATGCCAGGGGTATCATGAATAGCCCAGCCTTCATTTTTTCCACTTGCCTCAGGGCTTGTCTGAGTGGGAGTATACAACAGTGCAAGATAGGATGCTATATTTATATTCCTATAAGGCACTCACAGATTTGCATTCCTGAACAACCACATTTTTCCAGCTTAACTTAGGCTGCTTTGAAAACAACTCAAGCTAAGCAAGAAAAAGCCATTCCTTATTCCCAAATAAGCATGTCCCACATCAGTATTACTGCTGAGTTGCCATTCACTGCTGTGATATCTCATGTGAAAACAAAGAGGGACACCAGGGCAGGGTAGACCCACCTTGGCAGAGCCATGGGCCAGTTGCCACTCTCCCCAAACCTCTCCGTGTGCAGGTTCCCCAATGGCTCTCCTCCTCAGCCCCTCCTTCTCTGGCAGCTGGTCCCACTTCCTCCTGCAGCTTTTCTCTAAATGGGTGCATGCACTCAGCCTGCTGTATACACATATTCCCTCCTAAATTCATTTCCTTTCCTCTATACACAAGCCTAATGACAAGATTCATCTTACTTTCCATTTTCCCTGCTGACATTAAACAAATAAAAGCAGCAGCAAAGAAAGAGAAATGTATAAGTCAGCTTAATTCCCAGTGGATATAAACTGTTGCAATGCTGTAACACATACCTGCACACACACACTCATGCACCCCTATGAATCTTCATAAGAGAAGAAATCACTTCTGTGTCTTGCTATTATAGAGACACTTCCCTTTCAACACAACCAGTAGGGAAGCTGCTTAATAATGAAGACTTGAAAATCTGCTCTTATTTCTCTAGGTTTTAAATGCTCAGCTCAGCCCTGTGTTGTGGGCATCATCCTTTCTGGCATGGAAGGCTTAGGAGGATTCACAGAGAGCCCATTAACATTGCTCCTTAATTGGCTCAAGGCATCACTGCTGATCTCAGCCTGGCACAAGCTTCATTTCCCGTGCACCATTCCAGGCCCCTGTCACTTCAAAAAATAGAAAATCAGGAGTAATACCTGAGAATAATGCGTAAAATTAAAGCTAGAACTTAGTCTGGGAAATCACAGGTGAAAGATGTGCATTTTATAACCTTCCTGGGAATGTAATGCTTTCACAAAACAAGCAAAGACATTTGATTACAGTTTTTAATTCTGAACCTGTGTCAAAGTGTTTAACCTTTCACTTACCAGTGCACCACCACTATTTTAAACTGTGATTAAAATGCATATTCCCTCCTCTTGTTTAAATGCATAATGCCTAAGGAGGAAAGTAAACACAAGGTGTACAGAGGTGTATTTTGCATCCTTGGGCTGCCTGGGGACAAAACTCACACCAGCAATGGTGATTCAACCCAACTCACCTGAGCTCTGCTGCATCAGAGCAGGTAATTGCCATAAATCACCTGCTCTCCACAGCACAGAGAAGATTAATGGCAGCAGACATCGGAGCTGCCAACTCAGAAGATTTCTGTGGAGGAGCAGGGACAGCTACACGTGAGGAATTTGTGATAAAAAGCTACACTGGGGCTATAATAAAGTGCTGCGAAGACGCTGAGGTCCTCTTCCGTAACGCAGACACATTAAGGTCTGTCTGATTGTGGTGACAGACAGGTATTTGACTGAACACACTGGCAGCTATTAAAAAAGAAGCAGTAACTAAAAGCTAATGTCAAAACGTGATGTAGAACTGTCAGATGCCATCAGTAATAATTTTTGCTGTGACCAGTCTCTGGTAAGGATGGCAAAGGAAACAATATTGCTGCTGACTGCAAGGGACCAGCCGCCTGTGATTTGTGGGCTTCAGAGGCAGAGGTTCTGCTGCCACCCTCTTCAGAAGAGAGAGAGATTTATTGTCTCTACTTATTTCCTTTGCCTTGGTTAGAGGGAAAACATTGCTGGGGAAGAAGAGCGTAGGAATATGTTGCACAGAGGCAAGCAGCAGTACCTACAATGGGATATTATATAGGCTTAAAGGTATCAAACAGCATATTACACAGGTTAAAGGACCACTGCAGCCTTTGTAAGGGGGATGCAAAAGAGCTGCTGGACAAGAAATATTTTATAGCCAGAATTTATCATGAGTGATTTAGCAGGAAAACCAAGCAGAGCATTAAGATAGCCCCAGACCTTTCCCTTGCATCCATCCTTAGGCTGTGCCAGCCGGCACATGCTGCTGAGAGGTGCAGTGGGAGGCAGGCGACCCTGTCCAGTTGTGCTGCTACTGTCCTGCTTCCCTCTCTCTGCCCAGCAGCAGCATGGCCACGGCAGGAACAGGGAAGCCTGAACTGGAAAAGGGGAATTGCCAATCAGTCCTTGTTTTGGGACCAGCAGTGCCCCTCTGACCAGAGAGGGGCACTGAGCTTACCAAATCACCCTTACATCCATCCACAGGAGCAGGGCCATACTGAGGCATGTGTCTTCATCTGTAAGGTGAAATTTAAACCTCTGTCACTACTCTCCGAAATAGGCTGTCCTGTCGGTGTTTACATGGTGTCCTGGGCTGGGGTTGTTTCCAGCTGCACTTTCAGGAGATATGGTTGAGCTTCACATATCGGGAGCTGCATTTCTCAGACTGATTTCCCAAATGCTGAAGGACAGATGTAACACCACCTTTGCTCTTTTCTTGAAACTTTTTAATTTCAAACTGGACACTGCATGTCTGTATTCAAACAGACTTCAGGTCTTTTTTCTCATCTGTTTAAGAACCCATTCCCTACCCACAACCAGCTCCTTGTAATTTTTTTTATATTTTATTCCTCATGCATAAAGCAGGGTGCAGGTTTCCCAGGACAAACTTCACCACTAATAGCATTTCCCCAAATTTCAGAATTAAAAACAACAAGGAAGCTTACAGTGAGGGTGAAATTAATTATCTGCTGCTCTTAGAGCTGGTGAAGATTTTAGTGTTGCCAGCAGCAGATCTCCGATGAGATCTTCGCAGAGTAATGCAGCAAAGGCACACCATGGCTCGCTGTGACAGATCCAAATGTATCCTGTCTGTCCAAAGGGGGCCAGTGGCTCACAGCAGCTGTCGAGCTGCTTTGTAAACAAGTGGGGGACATAGCTGTTTAACCTAGAATCATGCATCTGAAAATATGCTTTGCCTCTCCAAGGATTTTGCTGGAAATGCTTCAAAGGATTCTGTTTTTCCCAGAAAGCTGCATCATGTGGTGTTTATCCACTCCTCGAAAGTACTCGCAGCCTTCTTCCATAGGAGAGCGGCACTTTGCAGTTTGACAGTAAAATCACACATGACTTGTTAAGCACAACTTCCTAATGTAGCTCCCTGTCTGTTGCAACAGTCTCCCTGGTGGTAAAAAAATACAGTACATTGCACTCGCTATAGCAACTGTGATGGCAATATGCAGATTACATGACCATATCGCTCTCCAGCATCTAAAAAAGAAATATTTATTTTAGCGTAGTTGGTACTCTTTTCACAGTCTCTTCTTTCACTGTGCTTTTCTATTACACTGTCTTAACTTCATCCCAGGATCTCTCTGATAAAGCTTGATACTGACCATTTTCTTTCTTGCACACACACCTTTATATCCCAGCTGACCCTTTGTACTCCACTCTGGCCTCTGTATTCCAGTGTCTTTATTTCTAAATAGCACACATAACCCAAGTTCATGGATCGTTTTATCTTACAATACACTGCATGCATTCATGGCATACGTCTTCATTCTCTCCTGTGGTTATTCTATTTTTCTGCTCTCTTCCACCTATTATATCTTTCTTACAAAATGTGCCCTGATGAAAGGTTTTTTTCCCTATCTTTTCATTGGGTTTTTAACTGGATGTAGATTAAATTAGAGCTGTTCTTGTTTTGAAAACCTGTTACATAACAAATTCCCATCTTTTGCAAATTTCTTCTAAAAAGTCTCTGGTTTCCAGGTCAAGGATTACATTTTTTCTGATAATCTTTTATTCTTTGTGCAGGGGCACTACAGGAAAAGGTATGTTATTTGAGCTGCAGCTACAGACTCCTCATAAACTCAGAATAATGAAGTTCTGGTTTGAAGCTCAAGTGTCGAATCATTCTTCTTTAGGACTGAATTAAATCAACTAATTGTTTTTCCATGTCTAGAATAGAGGCAATATTGCACATCCTACCTTACAGGTATGTGTGAGGTTGAAATAATGACAATGAAGTCATAAACTACCCCAGACCATCCAAATTACTCTTGAAAAATGTATTGCTCTCCTCTTTTTCTCATTTGGTATTGTGGTTTAGCCTTTTCTCAGAAAAGAGGATTGCCAAGTCTAGTCTGAAGCCTGCATGCTGCTGAAAGGATATTGCACTGAAATAGGAGTGTAGGTGTGGATGAAGACTGCCAGAAGCATCTCCTATTACCCCAACAGGAGAAAATGGCAGCCAGCTTCTATGTATCCTGTAGTCTGGAAAATGGTGAAATACCATCTTTTTGGCAGCCACAAATGGATAAACATTAGGTAAAAGCTAAGTGCAATGTGAATTCTGTCCAAAAAGGGCACAGATCACAAGAAATTAGAGAAGCTATGAAAATGCAGAGGGATAACTAAATGAAGGAGGCATGCAACTAGCCCAACATGCTTCAATAGCACAGATTTGAAATCTTGAGACCCATGCTCTCTGTGCACCTGACTGGCATTCATCTGCATTGTTACAGAACAATCTCCCCCAGTCCTGGCAGAGGATAGGTCTGTCACTCATGCTGAGATTTTCCTTTTGCCAGTTATTGCCATGTGAGACATGACCTGTTTTTACCAGGCAGAGTCTGCATCCACCTGTTGTGGATTCACGTTTCTTCCACAGGATGTACGCACAGATCTGGTTTTTAGGGTTGTGGTTTTCCTATGTGTCTTGTAAGAAGATTGTTGGACTGTGTGCTTCAAATTTTAGCAGAAGATCAGGCAAGAGAAAAGGTAGTAAAATTTTAGCAAGTGTCTCTACAACACAGCAAAAAAAAAAAAAAAAAAGGAGCAGTCATGGGACCAGGTAGATGTTTCTGCATTAGGTAGTATATGCAATTTGAGGAGAAATATATTTTCCCGTTTCTTTGCAGTCTCGTGCAGAATCAGTCCAGCTCTTCCTCAGGCACTATACCTGTTGGAGAGAAATCCTGCTTTATATGCACTTCAAGAAAATTGAGAAAATAAAGGAAAATTTTTACCAGTTTGAGTTATTTTGACAATATATTTGAACAGTGAAATTGTGTTTCTTTTGCATTGCTTAGAAAGTTCATGTTGATTTGAAGATTAGGTTGGGTTTGGCAGTGCAAAAATACTAATTTTAAAAGTATGGATTTTCATATTTCCTTCAACTTGTTTTTCAGTCCAAAAGAGGGAAACATTTTTAAGACAGCTGAATGCAAGAAAACAAATTCACAGGATTTTTCATAATTTTTTTTGCAAACTTTTCTGTGAGGAAGTAGAGGAGATTTCTTCACCTTTAGATGTGTTAGTACCTTATGTCTGCCTTGCACCCTTAATTTTCCATTTGAAATTAGTGGAATGAGGACATTAAAAAAAATCATGTGAAAAGAAATCCAAAACTGGCTAATTTTCATTTTTAGAAATGAAATTACTGAAATCTTTGTTGATATATGAAATTGTAAACAAACTTTCAGTTCACATTTTCAGAGTACAAAATAAAAAAACCTGTCATAAAAGGCTTTTGATTGCAATGACCCTGCATCTTCCAAAATGTACTTTTTAGAAAAAATTTCTGCTCATTCTGCCAAAGTCATTGACACTGACCTTATACATGTAGATTCAAAGAGATTAATTAAAGGCAAGAAGCACTGCTAAATTGTCAGCAGCTGGGAGATGAAAGTGATTGTGGAGAGTAATTCTCCAATGATGTTGTGGATAAGGCAGGACATTTAGTGGATAAATTATCTCCCTCCTGACTTTAAACTGAGTCTGGTGAAATGGTGGTTTTCTAAATGTCCCTTTATGGTCAGATCCTATTGCTGGTGGTGTGACTTTTTATAAAGCCAAAACAAAATATAAAATAAATGGTATAGTTAACATAAATGCTGCAAGTATACCAAATATACAGAACTTACTGTACACTAGGGATTATACATAAGATGAACTTTATAGTTTTTACATGTCAAAATTATAATTATTTTTCCCCTGTACTTCTCAATATGTTTCACAGGCATTCAAAGTACAAGAGTAGAGTTCCCCTGTGGTTAATTTAACCCCAGGAAATTCCCCAGAGCATAATCAAAGACTGCACAGTGGCTAACATTTCTCTCCTTTTTCAAAACTAATGAAGTTAAATCCTGCTGGCTAAGGCAGTATTTCTAAAAGTCTATCAGACTTTAAATATAGTAACAGAACAGACATCAGTCATAACTACAAAATGCATTTTTTTACCAGCTGTCTAAAAGAGGCAGCACAGCCACAAAAAGACCTCTTCCACGGGCTTGTACCAGCCTCATTATTGCCTATGAATTAAATTGAAACTGCCAAAAGTCACAGCAGTGAATTCTAGACATGACAGTCAGACCATTGCCCGTGACAGGAAGGCGAAACACCTTCCCCAGACCTCGCTTGGGATTCACTCTTTTCATAGCTTCATCCCCCATGGGACTCACTGACTTCAAAGGGTGTTCAAGTGGATCATGGGCATAAGAGATCTGCATATCTTAAGCAATTACAGCAGTTGGAAAGAGCCCTATTAGGGGATAAATCCCTGTTTAAACCATGCAGGGAGCAGGAAGGCTGTTTGAGGGGACCAGGGTGAGCAAATCCGTGTGAACCCCAGAAGCATTGACAAATATTTGAGATCCCATTTTTTTGTCAGCATTTGTGTACCTCTTGACTCAGGATATCCCTGAAAAGGGAAAGAAAAATGGCTAAGTCACACACATGCATTTTGAATGGATATTTATGTGTATTTGTGCAACCGCTCAGACTTTTCATTCTTGTAGCTGCCTGAACCTAAGCAAGAAGTAGAAACACAAACCATCAGTCCCACAAGACAACCCACCTATAGAGCAAAGCAAAATCCTATATACACCAGGTCAGCAAGTTAAGTACCACTCATTTAACATTATGTGCATATGTTAGACTTGCAAATAGGATAGAAACAGTTGGGAATAAGAAAGTAACTACAAATGGTTCATTTTAACAGAATGAACAAGTTAGCCATATTAGCAATATTTCTCCTTTTAAATAATCCCTTTTGAAACCCTTGGAACCAAACTTGTTTGTGGCTCTGGATAACTCTGTTCCCTTTATTTCATGGGAGTCTTGCAAACATAGCTCATAACAGATGCCTCTTTTAACCCAAACTATTTTCTATCATTATGTTTTGAGCCCTACACAAACTGGATGGAAAAAAAGTTGCTTTCAATTCATGTTAAGAACTGCAACCAGAAGTTCATTATTTACTGTGGTTTTATCAGTTAAATAATTACAAATGGACCAATTAACCATGAGTTACTTGAAGAACCAAAAGGAGAGGCACTTGACAATTCCCAGGATTTGTCCTCTGCTCACTGATCTGGGGAAAGATGAGATTTTTCTGTGTTAATACATTTCTTCCATCCAGCCCACTTCTGCTGCTCTTTTCTCCAATGTCATCAGTAATTGGATTAAACCTTGACAGATCTCTCTAATTCATTAAAGGGAGGAAGCAACACATTTTGGGGCAAAACAATCCCTGCCCTAACTCCAACAAAACCAACACAGTATTATCACAGGTAAATTTAGTTCATTCTGTCTTAATCTAGTCAGCGACCCCTCCACCCCACCTAAAAGCAGAGCCATTACATGTTTTTCCATCCAGGATTTTTCTAATTGGAGAGACAATATCTTAATCTTGCCTTTTCTCACTGCTAAAACAACTGGATATAACAAAGCCAAATGAACAGCTAGACCCAGAGCAAGTGAATCACAAAATTGTCCAAAATTAAACTGAGGAGCGGGTACCTCTCAGCACATGTTTTTCCCACTTTCCTTCTGCACTGTTAATTGATATGACTGTTTGCAGACATTGAGTTTAATACAAAGATTAGACACTTGTCATATGTGGTTGGAGCAAATCCAAGCAGGGGTTTAATGGGACTTTTCTGGAGGGCTTTTTCTTTTTTGATAGTTGGGTTCTATTGTTTCTTAGCATACTCTGTTGATAGTGTATTAACCAAAAACTTCACATTTATTACAGTAATTCATTACAGTATTAAGAGCTGGAGAACACGGTGGTGTTAGTGGTTTTGTAAAGCTCCTGAATTAACTTTCAAGACTAAATCTGTAAACAACTTCTATTGTGGTTCTCTGTGTGAATAAACAGTGAGTAGTAAACAGTGAGTAGAGCCTGGCTGCAGACACAGACTTTAGGGAGGGCAGAAACTGCATGGCTATTTTTGCATAGATTTCTCTAAGTTTTTGGCAAAAGGGGTCTGCACTCTGCAATGCAGACCTCAAGTGCCCCAGCTCCTGCAGCCCTGGCAGAGGAAGCTCTCCGTGATGTACCAAAGCCTCTCCCACCCTGGACCATTGATGGCACCTCCCTTTCTCCCACACCAGCTTCCCACACCATATTCCCTTTTCCCCCTTCCTTTTCTTTCAATCTCCTCCCAACACAGGGCTTCAAGTTCTGCCCTGTCCACCTGCGCTGGAGTTTGGAAGCAGAGAGAACATGACCAGTCTGGAGTGCGGGAAGAGGAAAGAAAGAGGATGCACAATATCCAAGCCTGAGGCACTCAAATATTATGTTTTAAGCCAGACCCAGAGTGAATGACAAGCCAACACAGAAGACAAAGGGGAAAAATCTCACTGCAAGCAAGGACCTACATTTTCTCCTCATGTTCTCTAGGAAAACGTTGGGCTGAGTTGTAAAAACTTAAGAACTGCACTTGTTTGCTGCAGGAAAGCATTTGGCAAAGAAATAAATGGAAAGCTTAGTTTGCTTTGGGGAGGCTTGTGCTGTGTTTGATTTATTCTGAATTTATGACTTTCACAAAGACAGTTGCTAAGGGACACCAGTGCATGAAAGGACAGAGGAACTAATGACACTTTTTGTCATTTTTAAAAATAAAATAACTTAACTGATCCTGTTTTAAAACCACTGCATTGCACCAGCAGTTTCACCTCAGTTTGTGTACACCACAACAGGCAAGTTTCAGCATAAGCAGCACCTGTCTCTCTAATTTCTCTTCTGTGTCTTTAAATGCCACCATCACACACCTTCCATTACACCTGGGCAATAGTTGAAATCAATCTGTTTCCATCATTACCAATATATTTTCCTGGGACTAACTACTTGCAACGCCTTTGGCCCTGTAATCATTTTAAACTCTATAAAGCAGGGTTTTCTAGAAGTATTCTATCTATATACTGCTGTAGGGCTTTAATTGCATCAAAACAGGTGTTATCCTTGGATATGTCTTTCCCCCCACCCCAAATAATTTAACTGCAGTTGTTAAAACCTGCATTAAAAAGCCCAGCTTTCCATATTGCACAGTGCAGTTTTTAAAACAATGAGCCTGAACCTGGAAGCTGAACAGAGTGTGAGCTGCAATTTTTCAGAACTACAAACTAATCAATTAACATAACAGGAACTAAAGGAGAAATCTGATTATATGAAATTGCCAGCCAGATGCCAAGAATGCTGTAGGAACTGTTTACAAATATTCACTACTGTTGCACCTCTAAAGTCATTCCCATTTTCAGTATTTCTACTTTCTAGAATCTCTGAGGTGTCTTCTTGGCATGAAACTCAAAAGCAGACAAGTCAAGGGCCAAAAAAGACTCCAAAGATAGTTCCTGTATGATTTCTCCAGAGAAAGTTGGGGCTTTCTAAAAGGTTGTGAATGTAGTTGACTGACATCTTCTAGGCAAATGTTTTATTGACTGAAAAAATGGAAGGCAGAGTGAGTCGAAACATCTTACACATTTTTGACAAATACAGTTGAAATTTTGTTTTAAAAAGTTGGAAAATATTGAAGTATTCTAGGATGACATTTTCTCAATGAAATAGTTCAACGTGGGGCTGCAGTCATGAGACTGACCACTGCTTCTTTTCTTCCTTTATCTTTCTGGGTCTTTTAATACTTCTTCTAATTAATGATAAGAGAAAAGGTTTTTCAATTTAGTAAAATATTATGTTCAACCCAAAATTATTACTCTTTCTCATATTTTGTCTTTCCACCCCCATTCTGAAAAATCAGTAATGTGTTTGCTATAGTCATTGCTCACCTAAGCAGGAACATTAAGAAATCAACCTGAATTGAACAAGCAATAGCAAAGAACATTTCTAAAAGAGCTTAAAAAGGCAGCCTATAGCTATAACAAGATTTTAACTTCTTTCACAGCAGTGCAGAACAGCTATGGAGGACAAACTGTAGACAGAATATAGAAATCATGCCTTTATTCCTACAAAAATGTTGCCACACACTTCCCTGATAGAAGCAGTATTTCCAAGAAGAGAGGGCTCAGGGGAAACCTTACTGCTCAGTGTTGGAGGGTATAGAGAAGGTGGGAGAAAGGCTCTTCTTGGAGGTATGCAGTGATGGGATGAGCAGCAAGAGACACAAGCTGGAACATGGGAGATAACATGGGTTTGATAACAGATCTGACCTTCTGTATCTTCTTTGGAAGAGAAAGTATACATGGAAGGAAAACTCATGGTGAATCCGCTTTTCAGAAGAACTTGGGGACTTCAGCAGCTCTTGAGCCTTCTGTGTATTTTACCTTCCTCATGCCTAGAATGGGAAATACAGGATATATTGTGAAATTCATTAGGAGGTGCACACTCCATCTCACTCTAATTCCTTTTCATCATGTTTGCATAAATAAGGTATTCACTGTATGTAAAAAGCATTAAAAGGATAAAGTTACTTGGATTATTTTTTACATGCGGAAAAATGCATCAATCTCCTTTAATTGGGGTCTCTTATAGAGAAGGACCAGGATGCTGATTCGAATCAAATTTCCATGAAAGAGCAACTGATGTTTAAATATCACATTTTTGTCACCTGAAGTGCTAGATCATTGATACTCTTAAGCAAACTGCTTGATGGCATTACAGCTTTCAGATCCTGTTGCACTCCAGACAATTCTGACTAGCCATTGGCATAGAGCAGATACTGTATTGTCTTACACCAACAATCAGGTAGTAATGAATGCATTGGAAAAGCAGGCATCTCTTTCAGGCTCAAATCCAAGTTCTTGACTGATAAATGTGCTAAAGATTTTCTGCAGCTCTTTGTGTTCCTCTGGTGATTGAGACAACAGTCCCAGTAACACTCTCCTTGTACTCATAGCCTTTTTCTCATTGCTTTTCTCAAAAGTTTTGAAAATAAAAAGGCCTGCCAATCAGACTTCCACTAATTACTTGTTGCCTAGACAGGATCCTCAAGTTCACATCTCTTCTGGAAATATAAGTGAATTGTTCTGTAAAGAGAAGAAATCTGTAAATCTCTTTTCCCTTAAACACCACTACCATCCCACTTTTGATGTGCATGAGCTGGATTACGAAACAGCAGTCTGGTTCTTGTGTGCTGGAGTGTCTATGTGGATACAATGCACCATATTGCTTATGGTGAGATTCATCCTAGATTTGTCCAGTTCTTTATTCCTCCATAATCACTGGCCTTTGATTATGTTACCCTCGTTACTGCATCAAATACTTTCATCACTAGTTCACATCCAAAATCTGGTGATTAAACCAAGATTGCATCTGATATTGCCACAGTAGTGAAATATGCTAAACCTATCCCAGATTTGCCAGGTTTAGATCAACAGTGATAAAATCAGGTAAATAAAACCCCCAAACCTGCAGCATGTCTCAAGGGAAGATGATTATGTTTCAAGGTCCATAAGTGATTTAAAAGGGAATGCCTATTTTTTTTTTCATTGTGATGCTATCTGTGGATAAACAAATAAATAATTTGACATAGGGATGTGTGTTACTGTTTGTGCTGGACCAGAAATGTCAGTAAGCAAGGGCTATCACCTTGCATCCTCAATTTTCCAGAGTATTACATTCACTCCTGCAGGAGCCAAGAAAGGCTAAAAGGCTTAACAATTGTAAATGAAAGCACAATCACATCCATAACTTTTCTCTACTGACAACATGGGAAAGAACAGCACAGACCAGTTTCCTATTTCACAGGGATGGAGATCTACAGTAACATACAGTCCATAAAGAGAAAGTGGCATTAAAAAACCAGAGTAAAAAAATCTGCTACTACATTTAGTTAAAAAAAAAAAAAAACCACAATATTAGATTGTCTGGGAAAAGTTTTCCTACACTTGTGAGGCAGCCAGCCTCAAGGAAGCGAAGGAAAACCAAGTGATCCTGTCACAGCACAGCCTCATTTGGCTGGGGTATGCAGTGGTGGCAGGCTGGGCTGGTCCAGCCTGTGCCTGAGCTGGCTGCTCTGGCTGCATGGCCAGGGAAGTGAGCACCCACCTTGTCCTCACTGCCCCACAGCTCCCTTGACAGAGCCACCCAAGAGCCAAACCTGACATGGAAATTTGCTGTACAAAGGACCTGTATAATCTGATGTTTCTTCCAGCTCCTACTGTCTCCTGATCAGCCTCTGGTGCCAAGGCCTGTGCTCCCATTGGTGTGATCAGGAGGGCTGATGTTCCCCAGGCACAGACATTGCCCCAACACCTCCATGGCAGGGCAGTGGTGCCACCAGCAGTGAAACAGGGACATGGGTCATGTTCTCCACCAGTTTGGTGCCATCACTGATCTGCCCTGCTGTCTTCACTTGGGGGAGGTGGGATGGGGACAAGGAGAGTGGGACATCACCCTGAGGCCAAGCCACCACCCTCAGCACTCATCCTCCCTTGCCTGGGACCATCCAGCCCTCGCCAACAAGTCCAGCTGCAGTAGCAGCAAAGCAGCTTTAATGAGCATTTATCCCATATGCAGGGATAAAAATAACCTTATAAATACAGAAAATACATAGTCAGTGTGAGAATGCCCTAAGGGAGGACAAGGAAGAAGTGCAAGCTTTCAACTACCTCAGGCTCTCACTGGCAATGTACCTTCCCAATTAAAAGAGATGGAAAAATATCAGTTCCCCAAATCTTTTGGCAAGCTCTGCAGTGGTCAGGAAAAGGCACTTTGAAATATTCTTGCTGAGGAAGTATGGGTTTTATTCTTTTATTGTTCATTTTCAAGTTAAATACATGCACAGTGATTTTTGTAATCTTGAAGATGTATTTTAATTGATTTCCCAAGTATTTTAAGGTCTATTAATTCCAAGGATCTTGCAAACGCTGCATTTTCTGTATTCCAGCTGCTGTTTTAATCATGTTCATTAACAGAATTACTTTTACCTGCCAGTGAATATTTTACATTGCATTAATAAATCTTCTGTTTGCTATCAGAACTGAGCAGAAAAATAAAATAAAATACCCAAGTGTGTGAATTTCCACATGGGTCTAACACTGTTCTATTATGTCATCCTACCAAGGGATTTAAACAGATTTGAATATAAAGGTGACAAAATTAAAAATAAGTGCATAATATTTTAAAGTGTGTATTTTTACATTATTAAGAATATATTCCCTTTCCACATAAGAAATCAAGCAGGTTTTCTCATATGCTTTGTTGTGGTGAAAGTCTGATGAAAAGTCTGCTTTCTCTCAGAGGAATAATCAGCAGTTGCCATATCCATTACCTTACATACTGCATGATCAACTAATTTTCATACTTTTTATGAGCAGCATAAAAATAGAGATATTAAGAAATACATTTTATCCTCCAAATTTTAGACTGTATGCCCCTTAAAAGAGAGCAGAAATACCTGATACAAAAGTCTTTTTGCTGATATTATTTCCACATCGTTCTCAATCAATTTTTCTAAAAGCTCTGAAATTCTGCCAGCATCACACATGCACAGAAGATAAAATGAAACAGCAATTAATCCAATCATCTTTGATTTAACATTAATGTAACTCAGTGCATTAGGCCTTGTTTTACATGCAACTGTGTTGTTCCGACTACACTTTAGAGAGCCCCCAAATTAGCCAATTCACAAATCTTAATTGAACCAAGAAGGATGAGAGTATTCCACTTAGTATGGCCCTTCTGGAACGTGTCTCTTCCCTGAGGAAGGAAGGCAGATTAACAAGACTGGCAACTCTTCGCCAAGATAGCGAGAACGGAAAACGGGAGATGCTGCATAACCCACATTCAGCTGTGCACTGCTTTCTGCAAAGCTACAACAGGAAATTGGGATGATCAGTACTTCCAGGGAAAAACACCTGGATCCAGCAAATCTGTTATCCTGTGACCCTTGTGTGGGCCCACCAATGAGAGTAGGGCCCAAGCATGCAAAAAGAGTGAAGTGTGTGGTCACGTATTTGTGGGGTGAAGGAGCTGACTGGTGAGCACCCCCTCTTTACTGCTCTGTGAATGCTGGCACAAGGCAAAATGATTCATCTTATTCTAATAGTAAGCATGGAAATTAACAAGTATTAGGACTAATTGCACCATGTTGCAATTACGACACAGCTTTAAGCTGCAGAGATGACTTAGCTGTCTGTTTTGCATTTTGTTCTTTGCATATTGAAGGTTTGCTGGCACAGATGTAATATTTCCTGAAGATACATCCTTTCACTGAACCCCTTCTCTGAATGTGTTTTTGATTTTATGGGAAAGGTTGGACTTAAAGATTGACACTCAGTCACATGGACACCAAGCAAAGTTCAATTGCAGTACAGCTTTAGTTAAGGATTCATTAACAGACACTTCATACAAAGTGCTACCACATTCTCTTTCATACTTTTTTTTCTCTCCCTACCCCCACTTCTTTTTTTTTTTTTTTTTTGCAGCTGAGAATAATTAACTGTTCTTTTGTGAGTGTCATTTGTTCTCAAGGAATTAAATGCCACCTTATTTCTCAGAACAAGAATTCAACTGTCATAATTATAGCTTCATTTCAGGAGAAAAAAAAAATCATAATTTATTACAGATTGTTCAGCATGTGAAATAGGTTTAAATGTCTTTGAAAGTAAATTGTGGCATGTCACGAAGGGCTTTTGCCATCACTGTAATTGATTTATAATTTTGCATTTAAAATTAACAACATTCATCCATTGTTCTCCTATTATATAAGGCTCTGGCAGGGAGTTGAGAGTTTTGTGTTCAGTTCTGGTCACCACATTACTGTAATGATAATAATAAAGTTTTAATAGTTTAGGAGATAAAAATGAAGTGAAGCCAATACCAGTATTAAAAATAAACTTCATTTAAGAAAAATATACTATATCCAAGGAAAAATGAGAAAATGGGGCATTTATCTGAATTGTGTTAACTTTAAAACACAAGAAAGCTAGGCGAAAGTTTACATTAAATTGACCTACCAAAAATACAGAAAATATATCAAAATTAATTTTGAAATAATTTGGCAAAACTACTTCAATAGAGTTCTTACATGTCAAACCACTGGTCTTTTTCTTACCCCAGAAATCTTCAGCTGATAGCTGCAGAACTATGACCTAGTCCTGCTTTTCAAAATTGCCTGACAGTTGCAGAACAGCAGAAAGAACAATTTCATTTTGTTCTGGGCAAGGTTAGTGTTGTGGTACAGTCAAGCATTTTAACTGCCCATCCATTTATTGAAGTGGCTGTATTCTGGAATAATAACGTTGAACAAGGTAATAATATCATTGAACAAAGACAAAAATGAGATAATAACGTTGAGCAGTGCTGATTACACCCAGAGAAAAGGAAAAAAAAAAAAAAAGTGGTTGCTGGGAATGCATAGGAAATACAGAAAAAATCACGTAAGTCCAGATCCCGGATGAAAGATTGCACTTATTGCTTTTCAAATACTGTCTGTGATTCTGACCTCAGCAGTTTCTTCAGGTTTATTTGATTTCATTGATCTCATCAGGTATCACACATAATGACATTAGTGTAAATGAAAACAGAATTAGTCCCATTAACTAATTATTCTACACACAGTGATGGGACAGGGAGAGAAATTAATGAAGAAAGATGAGGAGACTGATTTTGTCAGTTCTGCCAGATAAACAACAGGAAACAGATTCCCAGTTGCTCATAGAGATTCCCGTTGTGGTCTCCATCCTTTGGACTGCACAGCCCCAAAGAAGGTTGCATACACTGAATACAAACGTGAGAAGAAAAGACTGATTAATTTACTTTTTTTTTTTTTTTTTTTTTTTAAGGCAAAGAGTACCAAACCTTTCCAGACTGCAGGAGATCATCACACCCAAAACTTCTACGATACTTCAGGTAAGAAAAACCCACCCCCTTGAAAGCTATTACTCTCATGTAAGGCTAACAAAGGTGATTTACAATCTGACTCTGTCCCATAAAACCAGCTTCTAGTAATCTCTACCTTTTGTTTACTCTTTCCTGATGCCTTATATGCAGAATCACATTTCATGAAGCTTTACATTTTCCAAAGAAGCAATCAACAATGAAATTATATCTTTATCATTGACATCTTAATCAATTAAATAATATTTTAAAACGTTTCCTGCTTGGTTTTGGTTGGGTTTGGTTTGTTTGGTTTTTTTCAGATTAAAAAAGCAATAGATTAACACCAAATCAGAGTGGGAAAACTAAGACAAAGCCATAAAATACAGCCCAATTTTATTATATTAATTATAGCAAATGAAGATGAAGATAAAAACAGTCCTATTGGAGTCCCTACGAAGAAGATGGGTTCTGGAGCAGTCTGTGGCAGACAGGGATGCACAGAGTGCACCAGTTGAACACCAAAGGTTGCTGTCTTCTAGTGAAGCAGAGGCAGCTGAAGGGTATCAGCCTTTCCTCCTCCTCTTTGTCTTTGGAAAAATTTCTCCCCAGTTATTTTGCATATGTAGCTTATGATGGTCACTGTCCCTTCTGCAGACCAGTAAACAAGAAATGTTCCCCAGAACATTTTCTTTTCCACATACATCTGCAAAGACAAGTCCCAGTCTAACAGATGCCATGAAGGCCATGAGGTGATGCAAAGACCAGGGACAGAACAGGGAGAGGTAGATGTGCTGACCACACGAAACACTTCCAAACTCTACAATGAGAAGAACAGGACCATGCTGTCCTTGCACTGCAGAGAAGCCTGCTGGAATCTAATGCTGCTGGGAAACTCAAGGTCCGTTTCCTCTAGTAAAAATATTGTCATGTAATGTTGTCAAGGTCAATGTCAGCTTGGATTACCTGCCATGCAAGTGCCAGTCATGCATGTTCTTCTTGCCTTGGGCTGGTCTAACTTGTGCTCAAACTTTTCAAAAATGTTAATGCCTACATCCTCACTGGTTGACATGGGACATGTAGCCATAACGCAGATTTCATTGTATAGCAGCTGATTTTAGTAGCTGGAGCATCAAATCTGTTTTATCATAAAATCTTGTTTCTCCTTTTATAAAGCACATACAGCTTGTTTTCACACTCTAATCCAGTCATTCAACAGTGAGCTTCCTCACACTGAAAACTTGCAGTGAAAACTATCTTAGAGCTGAATCAGCAATACCCCTAAGAATGGGGGCTCTCACTCCCTATTCTCCCCCAGCACCTGCTTCTGGAGGTTGTTGGATTGTTTCTTCTCAGTGTATGGAAGTTAAAGCACACATGGAGAAAAATGAATTCCTAATTTAACATACCATTTCTGGGTTTCTCTCGTGCTGCAGGACTATTGTAATGATCTGCTGCGATGAACTGCTGCCTCTAGCAATCATCTTCTCTGCCTGCCCACCCTTCCTGCCCGTCCTTCCCCAGCGATGCCCTGGGGCTCTGTAGCACACAGCTAACAAAGCCAAGTTCCCAAACCTGCCCTGTTTACCAGAGCTTTACAGTCCTACTTCCTTAACCCTCTTCATCCTTTGGACATCACCATACACAATCCATCCCACTCCCAAACTTGAGAAAAAACACCAGCAAAAGCTGGAAATTTTGTATGAAGAATGACCTACATATGCTTCATTATTTTTTTCCAGTACCTTGCTCGATTTCTCAGAATTACTCGGGAGTTATTTTCAAGGTCAACATGTATTTGTCATTAATATTTTTGTGGTTTAGATGGTTCGCCTGACACATGATGATGTCTTAACCTCAGCAGAAGGGAAATAAGGACAGGGATGCTGCAGCTTCACCTTAGGGTGGGAATTGCTGCCAGGAACCAGGCTACAGGTGAGGAAATGGTCTGAAGCATGTGCTGAGGGGTAGTCTGAAAGTTGAGTCTACCAGGCACTTGTCACCAGTGTCTGATGTGTAATATAAACAATTGGGCTGATTTTTGAGAACACTCAGAAACAGCACACTCAGAATCTATACCCACTGATTTTCAAGAAGGGTGATATGTCTGCTCTGACTTCGGCCAAAATTGCCACTGCATCTGAAATAGCACATACTTTCAAGTAACCAGGTCAAATTTGAATCAGTGACCCAAGTAAAAGGTTCTTTTTGTTCCAGTTATCAGATTAATCTTGGCCCCTGTGATCACTTCTAAACTTCACTAATTTTATTAGAAGGTTTTGCAAAGATCAGATTTACATCATTCCACGTTCTAAAATCAACTGCTGTGCAGTGTAACATACGTAATAGCAGTGTCCACATTTTATATCCATTTTATGAGCCATATTCACTATTCTTTTATTTTACAGGAAAAGAAATTGCAACTTGTCAAAAAGTGAGGGATTTATTACTATTGCTCCCTTTGTCTAGAGAGAAAATGCAGTGTGATGGTGCTTTGGTTTTGCATTGATCTTCCTTGTAGATCACCATAAAGAAATTCTTTTTATTTTGTTCCATCTCAGACAAAGGTTATAACCTCTTTCAGGTTATGCTTATCTTAATGCTAACAAATTACTTCTTTTTTTTTTCATCTTTAGTAATATAGGATTACCATCATTTGAAAGAACTGTTTAGGTTCCTTGACCAGAAGAGGCGTTTAACTATGTCATGTGTGATGTATGGTGCATTTAATTGCTCTGTGCAGCTATTCAAAAAGCATTCAGAAGTAATCATTTAGCATTAATATCCTGGGGCAATTCAAGGTCACAGTACATTAAAAACTAATTCAGAGTAGTTCTAGAATACATTTTTCATATACAGAGATACATAATTCTTTTATGATATAAGTGACAGTGGCATTGCAGCATGATGAGGGGATGTGGGTATTCTAAATATCTCTTACTGATCTTATTGTAAAAGCAGAAAGACACCTTTTCACCATTACTCAACAATTACTAATTTCCAATAAACACAACACATTCAGATGAGTGGTGATGAACAAATATGCTTACAAGAGCAACTTGATTTAGAAGCATTTTTAACTAAGAGTACCCGACTTCTCTTTTGCTACTTTTCCTAGAAGTCAAGGCTCTGGACAGATTTTTATGGACAGACCAGCCTGAAACAATTCTAACATGTCCACACCTAATTATGTGTTTGGTACTCCCATGCGAGAATTCAAAAGAAAACTACTATTTTTTTTCCTTACAATAATTGATTTTAGATATGGGAAAGGAGAAAGAAGACATGGGGACAACATTGCCCTCAGGAGTCACAGGGTGAATCCTCCCAGAGTTTGGAGGACAGAGCAGTCACCTCCTCTCTTAGGGAGAGGAAATTCCCTTGAGTTAAAAGTGTACAACACAGAAAACACAAATATCAAAGACACAGCCTGCATGTATCAGAACACAGTTAATTGTAAAATTATTTATAGCCATCCTTGTCACACTTGCATTTTTAGCCACACACTATACCAGAGAGATACTGGCAACCTGCAAGTCAGATCTCATTGTGGAAGGAGAAAACAAACAAACAAACAATTAAAACAATCATTGCCTCTTCACAACATTACCCAACAGCTATTTTCTGCCCCCTTAGAACACTCGGAGCACCCAGATAAGAAGCCATTCAGATTGTGCAGCTTTTGGGAAAATCAGGTATATTCTATTGATGCAATAAGACCTCAGCTTGGGAGGAAGAGACTGAGATGAGCTCAAGCCCAGAACAAACCCCTTCTGCAGGGGTTGTATGAGCCTTCACTCGTACTGGGAGGCTACAACTGGTGCTGGAAGCTGGAATTGGAAACTAACCAGATCAAAGCTATGTCACTTGGGTCTGTACCAGCTGCACTTGCAGTTCACACTTCTGCTCTCCTACACAGATATAAAACTTGAACTGAGGACCATCACTTTTTAGCTCTGAGGATGACAGCAGATGAAACACAATATATAAGCATCAAGAATTGAGTATTGGACACCTGCTGGTGTGTAGTGAATTAAAGCACACTCAAACGCAGAGGCTGCCAGACACCAGTTTTTCTGTTTCTATTAAAAAAGTAAAAGTAAAAGTAAAAGGTTGGTTGCAAAGGGAACCATGAACAGAAACACTGGTATAGGCAGGAGGTTGAGTGATGTGCTACAACACATCACATACTATTTCCTCACTCCTTGCTTCCATTTTTATATGACCAGCCAAGTTTCTAATAAAGTAGGCACTTTAATTATTAGTGTTAGAATGTAAAATCCACTGATGAGCAGGCAGGCTGTATCCCTCATCATCAGCATTACTGACATCAGCTTCACCAGGGTGCATGCATTTCATATTTTAAGGCTTTTGCTTACCTTTATTGCATTTTAATAAAAGCCCAATTTCTAAAGGACCAAAACGACACTCTCAAAAGAGACACGAGCAGGAAGCCTGAAGCAGAGAATCTACTGAAGTGTTGGGCTAAAGTTCCTAAATGGTGGATATGGTGGAAAGTACTAGCTTTTTATAAATTATCTCACATAGCAACCTGATAATCATCCCTCCGTTAGTTACATTAGATCAAAGTGAACATTTTAATGTAGCAATCAGCAGAAATTGCTGAACATAAGAATTCCTGGTACAATTAAAGCAGCAATTCCTCTTTAGGGAAAAAAAAAAAAAAAAAAGAAGGAAAATAAAAATAAAGAAATTAACATTTGGAAATGTGATATTTCAAAAGTCTTGCTAGTATGCAGAAACAGTTTAAGCTCAGCTAAGGTATCTCAGATGTGATAACAAGTGCATTAATATACCCAAACAAATACTTGACTCTGCAGAAACAAGGGATCTGGTAACAATAACTCTACAGTCAAAATGCTCTTATTCCAGTCCTAAGCCACCACTTAAAGATCTCTTTCTTGTGCAGATCTCTGTTCTACTTTGGACTTTCTCCTCCACCATCTCACAATGTCCTTCTTTTCTGTAGTGCACAACAGCTCCACAAGTGCTTCACAAGCAAAGTTAATCAGTAGCAAAAGGAATTGTGAAAGCAGTGAGTTGCAACAGCATGTGGAAAAATATGCTAAAATCATCCTGAAAATATTTGTAAGCAATACCTCTCAGAACTTTACTTTTTAAATACCAGCATCTATCATGCTAGGCATTAGTGTGGCAAAATGTACTGTAGTAGCATTGCATTTTTCTTTGGCATCTTATTATTTCTCTGTAGGCAAGCATTAGTCTTTGTGTATTTGTAAATACTTTTAGTAAAAGTTTATATAAGACTAAGGAAATGAAAATACTATTTTTTCAATTCTGTGACCTTTTGATGTTGGGGAAATAAATCAGTTTTTTGAGGAATTGAGGACATCTAAAATTGGGTCTCAGTTTAAAGCATAAATTTCAGTAACTAAATTCAACTTTCTTTAGATTTTGATGCTATATAATATGAAGATATTAAAAAAAAATGTTGATAAACAACATATTTCAACAATAACCTTTTCACTTTAAAATGTCTGTGCATTGATAATGTTATTGTGATCAAGGATAGATTTTTTATTTTATTGCTCTCAAATGTTGTACTGTCTGGTACAACTTCTGGAACAAGTAGTGGTGAAAGAAGGGAACTATTAACATCCCTTTAATGATTAACATTATTTTTGAGCATCTTCAAGTTTGAGCTGTTTGTCACCAAAAGCTCAGACACTCTCTTTGTCCTTGAGAGCTGATACCTGAATATAAAACTCAAATGGAAAGCCTAAGAAACAACTGGGCATGAAGGGCAATCAGGATAATAGTCAAAATCACAATGACACACATAGATAGATGTTTATGTTTTGACTTAGCTTCACTGTCTAGATGACCAGTCTTAATTAGCTCAGCAGTCCAGATAAACACCCGCATAAGTATTAGCAGGTTTTTTCTATCATTGAAATATTGAAACAGGTTTCAAAGTAAGTATATTCACAAATACTCTGCTGTGTTGAGAACTTCTTAGGCATGTGTAATGCAGACCCATCCAGAAACGTGCTGCTGTCACTGTGCCACATTGTGTACACGCTGTACAAAGAGATCTTGTGCCCACAAAAAGAGCACTCACACATGATCTCCTTGCTAGTTAACAGATGAACAAACATGTCTAAAGGAACAGCTCTTCTGACTTTATTGATTTTCAGTATCAAATCAGAGGAAGGTCAGAAAGCCACCACTGTGGCATCAAGAGAAAACTGAACACAGCACACAAATCAGTACAGAGTCACAAAATCTGGTCAGGCAAGGTAACAAGTAAGCTTTCAGGCAGACCTCAGTCCAGCTAAAGCTCACAGTGAATTAACTGAAAACTTGACAAACCACTGCATTCCCATTTCCCACCAATGCATCTGGTATTAGCACTGTGAATTCATTCTCCTGGTCTTTTTCTGTAGCTGGCCAATGTGATACAGTACAACGAAAACTCCTCTTTTTCTCTTTCCCAGTCTCATTAACAGAATAGATTGATGCTTTAAAATCCAGACATTTAAAAATCAAAATCTGCAGAAAACAAATGGAAATTTCACATGGCTCCCACTGTAGTCATCCTATGGGCAAAATAATTAATTTTTGAAATACCTTATAATTCTGTGACATGAGGGACCCATTCAGAAAATCAATAAAGTAAAAGATCTTTAAAGAAAGGAAGGAGATTACATTTAACAACTAGCCCTATTCATTCTGTCATGGGAATATTTTTAATATGCTTTCAAGTTTTCCACCCAACATTTGTTATTCCATTCAAGCAGTCTGATTCCAGAAAGTGCTACACAGACAGTGTGATGACCTTTGCAACACAAAGGCAATGAATTCAAACCCTCTTGTCTGTAGCTGGTGCTGCCATAGAGGACAAAATAGATAGGAATAACCTGGATATGTGGCAATTTTCTTTGTATGCTCTCTGCTTTACAGGGACCACATGTTCCTATCTTCAAGAATTTGTAATTCCTAACCAGACCTTTTCCAGTAGGTGACCTAAGACAGTCAGGACAGGACAGAGTCAAGATGGAACAGGGATAGAGCTGAGTGCAGCTGGCACCTTGGCATCACAGGGGTGGCACATCCCCTTTCACCTTCCCCAGGTGCTTCCTGGGGGCTACACCCCACCTTTGCCATGGAAATTCACCCCAGCTGCTGTGCAGGTGAGCAGGCTGAGCAGGAGGACAAAGCAGAAGACAAGGGGAATAAGGACAGATCACTGCAGAAGGATCATGCAGTGTCCTGAGTATATGTATGGGTAATTTTCACCTGCCTGATCTAATTACTTTGGTCCTTGGGAACAAATCATTTCAGTGGGGTTCTGGTTTAAACCCACATTGCTGGAGGTGACAGACCACATACTGATTTGCTGCACCTTCAAATCCCCCCCAGTTATATCTTGTGGAGAGAAGATAAAATCTGTATTAAAAAGCACACACAGGAATTATATCGCAAAGGAGACATCAGAACAGCAAACTTAATGACTTAATATTGTACAATATAAAATCATTCCAGTTGAATAACTTTTAATTTATTATAATACATAGATGCCAATTACACCTGATTTATTAAGAGAAGTTCAGCAATGCCAAGGCCCTGTGTTTGAGTGGTTGCCATGGTACCCAGCTTTTACAAGGACATCTTAAGGATCATTAAAGTGTCAAGGTGATAAGTTTGACAGTCAGTGGATTTAATGATGGATGATGATAATGTTACCTCTTCACATGCTGAAACACATAGGATTCAGGAGGTACAAAATTTAAGAATTTTTTAAAAGAGACTAGCTGGAGCTGACATGAAATATGTTAACTCAGACTACACTCTGGTCCCTTTAGTGTAAATTCCTTAACCTCAGGTTTTTTAGTGATTTCAGGTTGCCACTGTTCCTCAAAGCATCTCAACCTGCTTTTATCTGATCTCACAGGCTTACCCCTGACCAGGGACTCCTGAGCAGCACAGATCATTTTGAGGCTGAACACTGCCAATCCAGCTCCTAGCAACTCTTACAGAATATTTGATGGTAAGAAGGGAATTGAAAAAATAAAAAGGAGAATCTCTGCTGTGTACTGTGAAAGAGACCTGATGGCAATATGTTCTGCATCTAAGCATCTAAGCTCTACCCCAGCTGTCAAGCACAACCAATTCATCTCACATTGGACATATAACAACCTTAGGCTGATAATGACTTTCAGTGACTTGCATAAACCTGATACAAGCCAATAACTTGAATACAAAAGGATCTGGAGGCCTGAGCACAACCCTGAGACTTAAAGATGCACACACAGGAACCATCATGATGTTATTTTAGGTGCTTCTTTCTGTTCTGGTGCGAGAGGTCATCCTTCAAAAAAGTAGCTGCACAGGTAGGAGGGCTCTCACTGCCACACACAGCTCTCTACCACTTTCCTAACAGCAGCAGCTACCACACAGTCTGCTGTTTTTTGAAAATAGGATATCCTTGTGCCAGGAATATTACTCACGTAACATTTTCTCTGAAAAAAAAAAAATAGTTAAGTCACTGTCCCTTACTTAGTAATCTGTAAAGTGGTGGGACTATGTACTTCCCTTCAGCGTGATGACAATGTCATCAGGCTGATAATTCCTAGGATATCACTGCTAATTTCAACCCTTAGTTCTGCTCAGAGCTAAAATCAGCATCATTTTCATGTAGCAATTTACCAGTTTATCCTCACTATGGATTAGAGTGGGACTTCACAATCGCTTTTTAAGAGCAAATCTATTACACTGACATTGTTTTCAACCTGCCCATTGGACTGGCGTAAATAAAAGACAAGGGATTACAGACCTAAACTCCAAACTCACCACTAGCAGCCAGCACTTGTGCCTACTGAGCTGTTCTTTGCCAAGCATCGCTATGCCAGGTATTCCATGTCTAGTGTAAACATATTTGACAAGCATAATCACAGTTTAGCTCTAGTATCTTCTAGTAAAGCTATTCTACTGACATGAGAATAATAGTCTAGGACAAGTACATAATGTTTTCCAGTCATTCTAAACAATTCTGTGCATACTTTGCTCCAGGAGAACAATTTTTCCTGTGCCAACATGGACTCTCTTGCTTGACTTGGCCTGTGTTTTTGGCATAAGTTCCAAGCCTTGACAACTTCCTCAGTGTCACTAATCATTTGGGACAAGTACTGGCTGTACCTTGGATCTTTCAGTCCCTGAACAACTTTCATGTATTCATGCAAATATATTTTTCAGTACCATTTTAGGCAGCGACATCCTGGCACTTCTAGACCTACGGGTTCCTCAATTTGTGGAACAAGAGTCTGTACCATGGATCTTGACCTCCCTGTACTAGCAGCCTTTGCTTTCTAGAGAAATCACTCAGTCTCTGTCAAGATTTCACATGGATGTGAACAAACTTAGGATACCCTGTTCTGGACCTATTTCTACTGCAGAGATTCTCCTGGTTTAGGGTAGCTGAAACAGGAGGCACAGCAGTTTCTCAGGAATTATTGCTGCTTAGGTTATTTAATTTTGCAGATCTTCACATATGATGACTTTTTTTGCATCATTTAATATTACACAGGCCTGCTGGGGAGCACTGTCTGTCCTTTCCCATGCTTCATCCTGGACTGAGCTGTTTCTGCTTTTTTGCAAGTTCAGATGTTAGATATTAATGTTTCCTAAATGCCTTGACTTGGAGTGCAGTCGTGCTCCTTTTTCTTACCAGATGGCTTTTAAAAACTGCAAGATTTGTTTTTAAGGTTTGACGTTACAGAGAATTTTATGACCTGTTACATCACAACCCTTGTGATTAAAATAGTTCCTTCCTGTAATTCATTTTCATACAGTTTGCAGTATTTTTCAAATTTATTAACCACAGTTTGAGGGTTAGTATATCCTACCAATAGGATAGGGTACCTGAAAATAAGTGAAGTGAGCCACTATTATCAACCAACACTGAAACGAAAAGATGCTTTCTGAATTGTTCATTCTTTCTTTATGCCAGCTGATCAGTACCACAGAGTAAAGACCTTCCTTTACCTCCATCCATGTTTCCAAAAAATAGCAAATTTACAATGGGTTCAGTTGTTTTGAAATTTCTGTGTCCTGATGCCACTTGGTTTTAAAAGATTCATAATGGACACACACTTACTTTGAAAGCACCATTTCCAGTACTGCTTGATTTATAGAGCACTGACCTTCCAAAAGGAAAATCTTCCATTTTCTGTTATTGCCCAAAGTGCATTAATTTTATTAAACAAAATGTTCCACTATGTCTATTGAGAATCAAGAATTTTCACACAGTTCATGTTCTCTGTCAAAATACATAACTTTCATCTTGGACATTGATTTGATTTGGAATCTGATTGGATTCTTTAAAACAATGACTGCCATTTTAATGCTTTTGATTTTGTTGTGGTTTTTCCCTGCTGAAAATCAGCCTTTTTCTTGTCCAAGAATTTGTGTAAATGCACGTGATGTTTTTGAAAAGACCTTTTATTAGAGAAACTTGGTGATTGCCTTTATTTTCCATTCACCTGAATACTTCTTCAGCTTCCCATTGTTCCTTTTCCATGCTTGATGAGCAATCAAGCTTTTGACAGATTTTCCCCTGAAAGAGAAGTTTAAAACAGGAGAGCAATTATGTCAGAAGCAATCCCTGTGCTGTGCCCAGTCACAGCACAGAAACAGTATCACATGATTTACAACTCACAGCAGCCCAACAGCACGATTCTGAATTGTCCTCACTCACCAGCTGCAATGTAAATCATCTGAATGGATGCTTTTTCAAAAACACAGATATTGAATAAATCAGAGGAAATCACAATTGCTTGGTTAATGTTCACCAAATAGGGAGAGAGTCCACATTTGTTGACTAAATTATTTGTTAAGAATTATTCACTCACTTCTACTTACCACCATCTTTGCCAAAAGCCCCCAGGCTCTCTGAAGTGTTAGATCAGTACTAAATGCCTGCTTCATAGTGTAATGACTGGTGTTCAAATTAATCTCTTAATAGGAAAGTTTGTGGCCAACCTTCTGTAACTCATATCTGTGAGGAAACAGGTTCCCCATTTGCAGACAGAAAATGGAGCTGTTTTCTCTTAAGCGGAGAGCTGCCTATTGTGTAGGTAATTACTAGAAGGCCTGTGTTGACCTGGCAATGAGGTAGTATATCTAAATACCTGAAGTGAAGGAGAAAAGCAGAAATGAAAGCAGAGGCCCCATCTGTTAGACTATAATGATTGTGCTATTTGAAGGCAGAAAGGTTTGTCTGAAGCAGCTGGTTTCTCTCCAAGTGACCTTTTAGCATTTCTGCTTTTGCTGTCTGACAGATGTGTCAACTCAATAATTTCAAAAGCCCCTGAGTAAATAACCAATTGTGAGCAAGGATGACCCAAAGCGATGACAAAATGGGTGCACACACAGCACATTACAGAACATAATACCTACTGAAAGAACAGGGAACATTATCGAAGAGGAAAAACATTTTACTCTTTATTTTTGAGTAAATGGTTTTCCTGCTCACAGATCAGTTGTTTTCGAGGAAAAAAGGAACTGTGATGTGAATGGAAGGGCATTGTGGCATGTTTGCCCTTGGAGCATGTCTGTAAGCTGGTTGCAGGACTCAGGTGTCATCTCAGAGCTCAAAATGGACTTCAGCTCCCTCCCTTGGCCCACAGATGGGAAGAAGGACTGAAGGCCACAGCTAATTGGCTTTGTGAATTATTGGGGAACTGCAGAGAGGTGACCGCAATCAGACAAGACCCAATCAAGTTTAAAGTCCACTGAAGAATTTTCAGAAGTGATGCAGATGCTGCTTTTAACCCACAATGGAAGTCTAGCTGAGGGCAAAGCCAGAGCAATTGGAGACCCCTGGACGTGCTCTGGTTTGATGATGCACCAGCTGCTTTGCTGAGGGCCCACACTATTAGAAAATCCTTCTCCTGCACTGCTATCACAGACCCTTCCACAAAGAGTCAAATCTGCTAAATTTAGTCATATTTTGCCTAGTTGCACTTCAAGCCTGTAAAGCTTTAAAAGAGCTGCTGGCCCTGACAGCATCAAGTCAATCCCTGTTCTGCCAATGAAGAGCAGTACCACAAATAAACAATTAGATGTCAATAGATGCTTTATGTTGGCTAGGTCGCCTGTTTAATTACAATGTGGTGTAAAGTGAAAACAAAATAAACCTTCTTTCTATTCTCACTTTACTGGGTAGAAGTAGATAAAAACCCATATAAGACTGAAAGAAGGGGAATGCTGAAAGTCTGGAGAAGGATCATCCTTCTACGGATCTGTCTTAAATTCTCTCTACACCTGTTACTTCAGGTGTAAGATATCATGAATAATATTTCCCATAATGATGCTGTAATTCACTAGCTTCAATAATGAGTTCTGAGCTTTTGTAAAGAAGGAAAGAAGTGCAGAGGATTATTGAGTGTGAATGTTGGTTTTTTGGGTTTTTTTTTTAATATTACATTTGCTATATATAAATCAGATCTCAAAAGCTTGATAGTCAGAAAGTTCGATAGTGCTATCAACGAAATTATGTCTCTCAGGTGTTATGAGTCTGTCTGAGCAGGGCTGGTGTGCCCAGGCTGTGAACAATTGCCATGTAAAAATTTAGCTGCGATGTTCATCAAAATTAGAAAAAAGCAGAACACTTAATTAAAATATGCTTTCAGTGTAAGAACAGCTATCTTTATTTGAGAGAGACCTGAGGATATTTAAGGAATGATAATTGATTTATCAGAGGAACAAATAAAAATGTAACTACTGCTGGTGCCGATCATACACATACTCTGAGAGTATCATTATCCCTATACTAAGTATATGTATATGAACTTCTTGTTAATCTGTAGTGACATATTCTAATTTAACAGACCTTAAATCCATTCTGAACAATAACAGTCACAAGCCAGTGCAAGACTGGACTTGGAGTTACATTAATGAAGTTTTTAAATTTTCAAATGTATTGTGGTTGTTTCCAATTTTGTCACCAATTGGCCATTCTTATTGGAGTTCAGTTGCTGATGTGCATCCAGCAGGACCTGGCAGTATTTCGGTTTTGGAGTAGACTTCTAAATTTGCTTGAGTTTCAAGTTTTTATAAAACCAACAAAACTTGCAGAATTGAAATTTCTCATCACCAAAAATCAAGAAACAGGCTAGATTTTACTCTCTAGTGGCCAAGCAAATTTCCTTAGCCTTCCTGCAGGCATGTCAATTTCAATGATGGAAGGAAGACTCAGATTCCACATCCATGAACGTGTCAGCATTTGCCCTGATTCAGTGATGTAGATCCCACTGTTACTAAATAGGTTGTGAGATGACAGGCATTTGGAAATTGGTTTAATTAGAGAGGAATCATATGAAGTTTTAAACTGTGAGGTTTATAATCAGGACTAAAATTCCACACTTCTACAGTCTTACAACATGTTTATGGAAGACTCATGCTTTTGAAAGAAATCTATCTCATTTTGGGCAGAAAATGTACTTTGGATGATGGTTCCACAGCATGCAATCCAAACATTTAAAAACCCCTAAAAATAAAAACCTTTTTCATATTTAGCTCTCTTAAGAAATAAACCAACAGTAGGTGTTTGAACCCCCATGGGTCCAAGCCTGCCACAACTCCACCTAACACAGTTTTCCAAATTTAAATTTCGAATGTAAGTTATTGCCATCTCGTGTGGAATTGTCATAGGTGATGGATTAGTTCCCCTGAATTTGCATGGGGGCTGACCTCAATCCCCAGCTCCCCCATTCTTCAGTTCTATCACAGTCTTCCCTTCCTTGAAGCTGGAACTGAAACTTGCAAGGGACACAAAGAATAACTAGAAGGGCTTTATACAGGTATGTTAGCCAGAAAAGGAAGGTCAAAGAAGGTGTACCCCTGATAAATAACACTAGAAAACTGGCAGAAACAGATGAGGAAGCCCCAGACTTCTCTTGTGTGGACAACAAGATGGGAACTAGGGCAGCAAAGTGCTTCCCACTGTACACAGAGATCAGGTTCGTGACCACCTGAGGAACATGAACATACATAAGGCTATGGGACCCGATGAGAGGCATCCCAGAGACCTGAGGGAACTGGCTGATGTAGTTGCCAAGTCACTATGATATTTGAAAAGTCATGGCAGGCAAGGGAATTCCCAGTTTACTGGAAAAAGGGAAACATTGTACTCATCTTTAAAAAGGGTAGAAAGGAGGGCTCTGGAAACTACCAACCTGTCAGCTTCACCTCTGTGTCTGGGAAGATCATTGGAGAGATCCTCCTAGATGCTGTGCTAAGCTACATGGAGGACAGGGAGGTGATTCAGGACATCCAGCACAGCTTCACCAAGGGCAAGTCCTGCCTGACCAATGTAGTGGCCTTCCTTGATGGAGTAATTATATCAGTGGACATGGGAAGGGCTACAGGTGTCATTTATCTGGACTTTTGTAAAGCCTTTGAAACTATCTCTGCAACATCCCTCTCTCTAAATTGCAGAGACATGGACCTAATGAGTGGACTGCTAGGTGGATGAGGAAATGGTTGGACAGTCACATACAAAGGGTTGTGGTCAATGGCTCAAAGTTCAATGGACACCAGTGACAACTGGTGTCTCTTTGGGGTTCATACTGGAACCAGTGTTATTCATTATCTTCCTTAATGATGTAGATGAAGGGATTGAATGCACCCTCAGCAAATTTGCAGATGAGCGGTGTTGTTGACACACCTGAAGGAGGGGATGCCATCCAGAGGGACCTGGACAAGCTTGAGAAGAGAGTCCATGGGAATCTCATGAGGTTTAACAAGACCGAGTGCAAAGTGCTGCACCTGGGTTGGGGTTGTGGTATCAACGCAGGCTGGAGATGAACAGATCCAGAACAGCCCTTTCAAGAAGGACTGGGGGTGCTGGTGGGTGAGAGGCTGGACATGACCCAGCAATGTGCACTTGCACCCCAGAAAGGCAAACATGTCCTGGGCTGCATCCAAAGCAGTGTGGCCAGCAGGGTGAGGGAGGGGAGGATATTCTGTCTCTCCAATCTGTGCTGGTGAGACCCCACCTGCAGTGCTGCATCCAGCTCTGGGGCACCCAGCACAGAAACCTGCTGGAGCAAGTCCAGAGGAGGCCACCAACCTGATCAGGGATGGAGCACCTCTCCTATGAGGAAAGATTGACAGAACTGGGATTGTTCAGCCTGGAGAAGAGAAGGCTTTGAGGTGACTTAATTGTGACCTTCCAGTACTTGAAGGGAGCCTACAAGAAAGATGGAGAGAAACTTTTTACAAGAGCATGTAAAAAGGGCAAAAGGGAATGATTGCAAACTGAAAGAGAGTAGGCTTAGATGACATGTTAGAAAGAAATTCCTAATATTTGAGGAGAAATTGATGAAGCACTGGAAGAGGCTGTCCAGAGAAATTGCGGATGCCCCATCCCTGTAAGTGTTCAAGGCCAGGTTGGATGGGGCTCTGAGTAACCTGGTCTAGTGGAAGGTGTCCCTGTCCCTCACAGGTGGATAGGAACCAGATGATCTTTAAGGTCACTTCCAACCCAAGGCATTCTATGCTTCTATGATTCTCCTCCCCCCCTTCCCTTGGACACTGCAGCAACTGCTCTCAATCACTTGCAGGGCTGGACCTGAAGATTCTGCAGGAAGCTGTCCCCAGAAGTGTGTCTAACTTTCCCTGCATCCCTCCTCGATGAAGGAAAGCCAGTTTCAGACTAGGGCCCATGCAGGTGATACACTAAATTTTACTCTGTGGTAATACATTGCAGGATCTTCAGGAATGGGGTTCATTATAACCAGCTCTGGTTGCTGTCATGGCTAGGGGACATAGAGTCAAGACTGTGGGCACTCTGCACAGCTCCTGTTCCCCTTTCAGTGCTCAGCACCTTTACATGCTGTCTGGGAACCCACAAAACATTCAAGAAATAGACAGATGGCTTCACTGCAAGAGCAGCCAAGTTATAGGGAGCCTCTACAGAGTTAACTGCAAATGCCTGGCAATGTCCATATTCATGACCAATCACACCATAAAGGCAGCTCTCTCAAATGTCTCTTGTATTGCACTTCATGCATTGCTATACTTTTCTTTCTTTTGCCTTCAGTAACAAATGTGGGGAGGGGGAATTAGGCCCTCAAAATGTAAGAACAAAAGAGCTGGCAAACAAATCATGTGTGCTCTAAGCCTACATACCAGCCCATAAGCAACAGGTCACAGCTTTATTAAGCTATTTAATATGCAATACTATTTAATATGAAATATAAGATAGATAACAGAAGTATAAGGTACATATTTCATGTTCTGGCCCATACTGCTATCCTATTATCAATGTACTTTCTCAGACTAGTACCTTAAATTAATCCAACACGTTAAACCAGTTGTCAATGACAGCAGCAGAAGCTTGTCACAAATGGGTGTCTTAGAGTCAATGAGAAACTAAGGAACTGTGCTCGTTAACTTTTGTACTTACTTTTTTTTACTGTTCTCGAAGTTGCTGCTATATTTAGAAAAGGTCCATGTCTATCTCCATTAGGTTTTTATGCAGGTTTTTTGTGAAATCACATTATAAACTCAAGGTCAGCAACCACTGAGTCCAATAATTTATCAAGTCATTACCCAGATGCAGTGCCTAACATTAGCTGCCTTATGATGCAATTTGCACTAGAAAAAAAAAAGAGAGCAACTGCCTCTATGAGGAACAAGGTGTATTTAACACCCACACAGTAATAATTTATACAAAAATAGCTTTTCAATCATGATCATTTTAGATTGGAAGATAAGATAGCTTCAATTTGTAAAAGGTTTTTTTTTGTTGTTTGAGAGGAGAAACAAATATTTTGACTGTGTTTTTCTGTTCTGCTTTAACTGCTTCAGGGGCTTTTCCTATGCATTTTTTTGCAACACTCTGTTATGGTTCCTGGCAACCACTGATTCTTTTTTTCCTGTGTGTTTTCTTCAAAAGTAAAATTAACATGGTTGTATTCATATAACAACACCAGTTTACCCTGCACCTTTTCTGAGCAAAATTATTTTATCTCTTCAGTGCCATGGAGCCATAGGACCAATGCAACTCAACAGAACAGGGTCGCTGCATGTACAGTAAAAATACACATGGCCTTTATATTGCAGCTTATTACAGAAGAATTTTTCATCAGACACACAAGTGATTGATTGGAAAAACTGAGGACTGATCTGCAGTGTAAAACTCCTGTTGGCCTTAACAGGAAAGCAGAATTTCAGAATCTCCTAGGCTTGATGCTAATGGTCCATACCTCACCTCAAAATAAAATCTATAGTTTCATTCACAAGGTCTCTTTAATAAGATGCAGCGTAGCTCTCTGCAGGCAGTGTTGAAACTCCTTAGTAACCTCATTCAGGAGACCAGTCTCCACCCCATTTCTCAGGGGTGCTGCTCAGGAGAGATCAGCTTCTGAATAAAAAGGGCCATCCCTACTTACATGTGTCTCAAAGGCTTTTGGAAATCAGACAAGCCCACCAGCACAGTCCCTGTTCTATTAAAAAAAAAAAACCAAAACAACTACTCAGTGGAAATAGAGTGTAAGGAAGGAAAAAGATCTCAAGCCTTTCCCAGAGATGATGTGACCCAAAAACAGGATGCATGGATTTACAAGACAGTATGTCATCTGTAAGGCATCCTCAGAATCTTCAGGGTGAAAATCTCTTTGGATACTGTTACTGAACACCATATAAATAAGCATCTTAGAAACTACTTTCCCTCAACCACTTTTCCCACATCTGTCCAGATTTGCTTTTCTAGATCACCTAATATAATAGCCAGGTGTTTCCTTGTGTCAGTATGGTAGCTGGAATATGCTGAAATGTTTCTATTACTGACTCAAAGGCATTGATTCACGGGATATAAAATCAGGGCAGTCATATATAGTGGCCTAATCTTTAGAATAGTTTTCAGCTGAGACCTCACAAGGTCCATATCTGCTCAGCTTTGGGCTGCAGAGTGAGATCCCTTAAATATGACTTTCCCAGTTGTACATTTCTTACTGCAAGGTTCCTATTTGTTGACAGGTGAAAAAGATAAGAATCAGGCTGCCTGGTATGTTTTTGGCCTCATATTAAATTTCAGTATCTAAATAATACCCAGATACCATGGTGGATAGGAAACTGCTGTAATAAACACACATTGAAAAAAAGCATGAAAATTGGAAAAGGAAGTAATGTAGACATCTAGAATGTTATCACATACCTGAATCCATCTAAAACGGGAACAACACTAGTAAAAAAACCATCTAGTATGTCTTCATTAAATGCCTGAAGAAAATTGTAAGTGGTGAGCCACGAATTGGCTCAGATAAAGTCCAAATTTAAAAAAACCCAAGATGTGTACAAAAAATCCACAGACTGCTGCAGACTACACAGGCAGATGAGGAACTAGTGAGGAGCTCCCCCTCCAGACTGTTCACCATCCTCATGGGCCCCCCTTTGGACACTCTCTAATAGCTTAATACCTTTTTTATGTTGTTGTGCCCAAAGCTTCATACAATACCCAAGGTGAGGCTGTCCCAGTGCAGAGCAGAGCAGGACAATCCCCTCCCTTGCCCAGCTGTGATGCTGTGCCTGATGCCCCCCAGGACAGGGTTGGCAGCCTCCTGGCTGCCAGGGCACTGCTGACTCACATTCAGCTTGCCATCAACCAGGACCCCCAGGTCCCTTTCTGTGATGCTGCTCTCCAGACTCTCATTCCCCAGTCTGTACATCCAAGATTGCCCCATCCCAGGTGCAGAATCCGGCACTTGCCTTTGTTAAACCTCATACAGTTGGTGATTGCCCAGCCCTCTAACTTGCCTAGGTCTTTCTCCAGGGCCTCTCTGCTATCAAGGGAGTCAACAGCCTCTCCCAATTTAGTATCAGTGGCAAACTTACTTAGTATGCCTTCAAGCCCTGCATCCAAGTTGCTTATGAAGATGTTGAAGAGAATTGGCCCTGTGAAACCCCACTAGTGACCAGTCACCAGCCTGATGGCACCCCACTTACTATAACCCTTTGTGCCCTATGCAGGAGCCAGTTACAGGGCCATTTTCCTTGCCCTTCCTGGAAACTGGGACAACATTAGGCAGCTTCCAGTCAGCTGGGGCCTCTCCAGATTGCCAAGACTATTCAAAAATCATGAGAGAGGCCTCATGATGTCTGTCAGCTCCTTGAGTATTTTTGGATTAATCCTACTAGGACCCATAGACTTACAAGGATCCAGCTGGAGCAGCAAATACCACACAAGTTCAACTGAGAGTTTATTATTCTCACAGCCATGGTCCTCCAGCTCAGGACACTGGGACATTCTAATTCCATCATCCATGTTGAAGACAGAGGCAAAGAGTGCACTGAACACCTCTGCCTTGTCCAGGTCCCTGTTTGTGTAGTGCCCATCCTCATCCTGTAACAGGCTGTTGTTATTTCTATGCTGTCCTTTGCCATTAATATATTTTAAATAACTTATTATTCTCCGCCACATTTCAGGCCATCTTCAACTCCAGTTGATCTTTGGCTGCCTGAATTCTCTCCCTACAGTGGCAAGCTGCATCTCTGTATTCTTCCCAAGTCACCTGACCTTGCTTCCACTGGGCACACACCTTCCTTTTTTGCCTTAGACCCAAAAGAGATTCCTGTTCAGCCAAGCCAGCCTTCTGCTTTATTTGCTTGACTTCCAATATTTTGGAATTGCCCGTTTTTGTGCCATTAGGAGGCGGTGCTAAAAAAGAGACCAGCGCAATGGACTCCGGCACATTCAAAAGCATTTTCCCAGGGGACTTTTCTCACTAGTTCCCTGAGCAGCCTGATGTCTGCTCTCCTCATGTCCAGAGTTGAGGTTTTGCTGCACTTTTCCTCCTGTCAACAAAGATTTTAAACTCGCACACTTTGTGGTTGTTGTGGCCAAGATGTGGCACCAGTCACCACGTTGCTCACGAGATCCACTCTGTTGACAAGCAGCAGATGAAGGAGGGCATCTTTCTGAGTCTGCTCCCTTAGGACCTGTACCATGAAGTTATCATCCAGATGTTTTAGGAATCTCTTGGACCTGCTTTGTGATGCTCCTGGTTAATTTCCAGCCAGTTGAAGTCCCCCATAAAGGACAAGGGCAGTTGACTTGGAAGTGTCCCTTAGTTCCTTGAAGGATAATTCATCAGCATCATCATCCTGCCTGGGAGGTCTATAGCAGACTCCAGTGATGACATCTGCATTATTTGTTTGTCCCTTAATCCTTACCCAGAGGCTCTCAAGTGCTCCATTGCCAATTGTGAGCTTCATACATTCCAGCCCCTCCATTACATACAACGCCACCCTCCTGCCTTGTCTGCTCCACCTATTCAAGCAACTTGACTTTGCATAATTTTGTTAATTTAAAACTTCAGCTAAATTAAGTAGACTTTTATTTCACTATAACACATTAGAGATTTAGAACTAATTCCACTCAAAATTTGTCTAATACTGATTTTAAGAATATTTGCATTTGTAGTTAAATAAGCACATTATAACATTATTGCAATAATTATATATTGTTAACTTACAAATTGCAAAATTACTGACATTTACTTCATTCTCCCACATAATGTTTGGATGCATTGAACAAACATTAAAATCCTGGAAACTGTTTCCTGTAACCTACTGTAGTAAAAGCTGCTTAGATACAGACTTGCAGACTTACAAATACTTTTAGTGGAGATAATTTTAAATTATCTCCCTGGTTTAGAGCCTAATTTAAACCTTAAAAAAGGACATCTGATTCTGGCATTGTATAAACCTATGTGGAATCTCTGGAGAATGAAGCTATGAACTGAGTAACACATGGACTTCCAGAGTTCATAAAGAAGTCATAATTTTTCTACCAAATCATGCCCTAGTGGATTTCAAGATGTTATGGTCAAAATTATAGCATGAACATGGTGCTTGAGTAATGTGTATCTGCATTTCATAAGCATCTCCTTCAGACAAATGCAGTTGTGCAACACTAAGAGCAGCACAATCAACAGAGAGACAATGTGTGCAATCCTGTTAAAGATTTCCTGAAAGGAGAAAGCTTTCGATGGAATGACAGTTAGCCTTAATAAAAAAAATTAAAAAAAAAAAAAAGGAGGAGGAGGAAAAAGAAATCCTTCTATGAGTTGAAAAGGACAAGTGACTATAAAAATGTAATCAGTCAATCCCCAATTGAGAAATATAAATAGAAGAAGGGCCATTAGCCCCAGAGATGTCATCTGTGTCCCTCCTCTCTATCTCTGTGAAGGGGATGTGAGGGAGAGACACAGGATGCGAGGCAAGGGAGACATGCATTGAACTGGCTCACCTCCCTGTGCAAAAGTATATTATGATATTATACCATCTGTTTTTCAGTCAACAGTAAGACTTTTTGCTCTTCAGTGCCTTACGACACTGACTTGTAAAATGGACATTTAGTTCCACTTTCATGACTAAAGGAGCAGAAAATAGAAGAGTACTCAACTATTAAAGGAACAGTAAGAATTGAGGTAATTGATGAATTTGGTAGCTGAACTTCCTTTTCTTGAAGTTTCTACCAACCAACCTAGGTCCCAGTGGTCCAAACAGGAGCCCATCAGGCTCTATGCACACCACTAAGGGAAAAGGGAGGTGGGTTTGTGTACATGCAACAGAGGTCTTGGGCTTCTTTTGTACCTTTGCTGACCAGGACAGCTGTGCCATATAGACAGTACTCTCTCTGGCTGAGATAAAGAGGGGGAGGGCTTCAGGGAGAGAGACAGAAGACCCTGGATGGGGTTGTCTCCAAGCCAGACAAGCATCTCCTCTGCTCTCCAGCAGCCGCTTTGCAGGGTGCTCCTCTGCAAAAACATGTTCATTCATTTCTGTCTGCTGAGTCTAACCACATTCCCTTCACTGTTTGTAACAGTTTTGTTCCCTCTCTAAATCTTTTCAGGATGTGTAAATGTAATATTTAATATCATGCCTTGTAAAAGCTATGCTCTGAAAATGGACAGATGTTTCCAAGTAGGTAATGAGTAACATCTTTCTCCAGCTTTCCTGGCAGATGCAGCAGGAAACAAATACATATGCACACATAGGTTACATTCCTCTTAGAGAAATACTGTTACTGGCAGTTTCCTTTCAGTGGCCACGCTGGTCAAAGAAAATTATTTTTTCACAACATTTCATACAAAGTAACAGTTGGACTCGATGATATTAATCATCTTTTCCAACCTAACTGATCCAATGATTCTATGATTCAATATCTAATTTTCTCTTTTAATTGGCTGAAACACAATAACAATCCCCCAAAAACCAGCTCAAGCCATCACCAGCTTAATCCAACAGCCATTTCAGTCTGAAGAACAGGAAAAATAGATACTGGTTTTCATACTGTATGTTCTGTAATACAAATTACATCAGTCATAGGAAGTCATCCAGTCATACAAATAAGTTAACAAATATTCATGTAAAAAGGGGGAAAGAAACCTAAAGGATGTTTATTTTTAAGCGCAGAAAAAACCCATCAATAATCTGCCTCACACAAAAATCCAACAGGTATGACCTTTGCTGGGGAAAGGGAGCAGGTGATCACTGCATGCTCTGTGCACTTCCTGAGAATAGGCAGTTTTTAATGTGGATAAAACATTAAATATCTCAAATCTGGCACATCCAAAATCCCTTTGAAGATCTTGGTGTACATAATGCTGGCTAAAATCCCCAAATTCCAAATATTAACTTCCCTGATTTTTGTCTAGAATTAAGAGTTACACATAGAGATCAAGGGTGGTAAATGATGCCCACCAGTTTCAGGACCCAAGATTTCCTCACTACACATTTTTTTAATGTGCATTTTTCCTGTTTTCCCAACATATTGACATATTAAATTCATCCAATTCCACAATCATTTCTTCTGAATGAAAATTTGGAACTATGGACCAAATAACTTCTCCAATGTCTTTCTTCCGCTCAGGAAATTTCAGGACAGGGCTGATATTCACAGGATTATTATTCAGAATTATCCATCAAGCTAAGCACATTGTGCAGAGTTCAGCCCCTTGGTTATTCCCTTTGGCTACCTGGCTGCTCGTGGTAAGGGGCAGCACAAGATTGCTTGTGTCAGATCATAAGCTATCATTTCCAGATGTGTGACCAGACTTTACCAATTGAGGCCTAACTGATAGCCACAAAGGCACACCCAGCACAAGTCTTCACACAAACAAATAGATCAGTGTGGCTGGATCTGACATACTGAAAATTAAAAGCAAAACAAATCACCAATATGAGCCTACCTAGAAAACCATCAGTACAGGTTGTAATTGTTTCAGCAATATAACAATTTAGAAATACATCTTGAAGAATTCATACACACCAACAGACAGCACTACTGTCTTTTAGAATACAAACTATGGTTTAATAGGAATAAACTTCCACAGATCTTTTCCCTCCTCCCATAGCATTTAGCAAAGAACTGTTGTTCTCTAATGGATGGCTTTAAAAGCTCTATATAATTGATTCATTCCTCCTATTTTTCAATGACATTTTGGAGTTATTTCTACAGACTATTCTTGGTTTCCCTCCTACCAGCTTCGCCTGACACTTGCCTAAGGGGCTTCTGCATTTGAAATTGACAATTGCAGAAATCTCTTTAAACTTTAGTTCTCTATCTTTATTTTTGCTCTTCTTTTACATTGCCATAACAGCAGCCTGCATTTTGCTGTAAGAAACCCACTGGGTGTGATTTATTTCTTTTTCCAAAGTAGGAAAAAGTTTGAACTTTCAGGAAACTATGCTGAATTTTCGAACAACGCCCAAGTAACACATAACCTTACTCACCTGCCACGTCCTTTAAAAGCCCAGCAGAACACACATTGCTTAGCAAGACCTGGGGCAGATTTATTAAATACATAGAAGACACAGCTGGTCTGTGCCCACATGCCAGAGGGGATAGGGTCTTGTATCCCCAGCTGACTGGGCAGGAGGTACCTCTCCATGTCTTGCTCCAGGTCCCACAACAGACACTCTGCACCAGTACATAAAGGGGATTTGCCTCTGTGTGTGTGTGTGTGTGTGTGTGTATGTTGGGGGGGTCTAAATTGAATTGTGGCCCTCAAGAAAAGCACTGCTTGGATACAGAAGTCAAAAATGCCTCAGGCTACGTACAGTTCTGTACAGCTCATGCTGCACATATGACCATACAAAGAGCACTGTTTTATATGGCAGCATTTCAGGCTTTGTGCAATTCATACCCACAGAATACGCAAAATTAAAGATTTATCTTTTTCTTTAACATCTCTTTAGATCACTATTTCAAGGCTGTTTAAATATGAGGTGGGAAAGCTTGCCAATCCCTTAACAAAAAATCTTTACAAATAAATAAAAAATAAAAACACTGATACATATGGTGCTCTAATCATGATTCATTGGATCCCATTTTATCACAGAAAGAGAAATGGGAAAATAATTTTGTCTATAAACAGTCTTTTGAAGAGAGAAAATGATCAAGAACATATAAGGAATATATTCCAGAGGAAGCCTTAAGGCATGGGCAGACTTGACTCCTCAGAAGGGAGGGGAGATTTGCTAGGTGATAGCTAAGGTGCAGTCCCAGACATCTGACTACATGCCCAGCTGGATCACTAAGACTCTGCGTGACTTTGAGAAGTTAAACATCTCCAGTATAACCTTGGCCCTGTTAAAATCAACAAGCAGAATTCCCATCAGCTTCAACATTGCAGAGACATTACAGTTTGTGCTTCAGCTCTCCTGCAGTTTACTGGCATCCATTCCCAGGTGCAACAGCCCCTCCTGAGCACACTCAAACAACACACCAATAAATTTAGCAAGTGACATGATCCCAAATACCATAAACCACATGGCTGACATGCTCATCTCAATGGAAATCACAGGTGCCTCTGAAGCAACCGAGAGCATTAATAACTATAGTCCTGTTAAAGTGCCCAGTCTCTATTTCTACAGGCAATGACCAAGATGAGCTTGTCATGGTGCAGCTGGAGACCTTGCACTCCAGATGTTAAGTAGGATAAAATCACCGACTGCAGAGGGAAGCAATGATAAAGAGATGAGCCTCAGCAATGTGCTAAGCTGCCTCTTAGACCAGCTGCTGTGAATTTTAGGGGGTCATCACGGCATAAGCTAATTTTAGGGAAGGCTTTGAAGCTGCTTCACCAGCAGTGGTGGAGAGCACTTTGTGAGAAGAGTAAGGGAAGGATGCACACACCCCATTTGCTTGTAAGGACATAGATTGATTAATGATAATCTGCCAAAGCCCAAAACTCATCCAGAAGTAATGACATAGCAATGAATACCAGCAAATAAACCTCTCTCCAATGTTTATTTAGCTCTGACACAGAGATATCTACAGATATAGATAGAACATGGTGAAGCAATCCATGTTCATCAGAGCACCTGATCTGTTGTTAGCTGTATTCTATTTATTTGGAGTCTCTAAGAGAAACACATGAAGTTCCAGAAAAGGTTTGAGTGCTTTGGAGGTGATGGTGATTTAAAAGAGACACTAGAAGAATAAAAGAAGACCAGAAAGATAGTGGTTAATTGACCTTTATTGTGCCTTCTGCTTCATTTAGAAATGGAAATTAAATTAACATGATAATTCAGTCCTACTGTGTTAAGACTGCTATAAACCCATTAAATTTTATGGCCACTGATTTAACATTTTTTTCTATTAACTGGATTTAATTTTCAATATTGTTGTGCAGGTTCTGAAAAGTGGTAGCTTGAAAGAACCCGGGTGGATGAACGACTGTGTAGCTGCTTGATGCCAGTGGCTCAGTTATTGAAAAGCATGAGCCCAGTCTCTCACAGGCATGCACTGATTCTGGCACCCACCCTATGCAAAGCACAGGGAAATACCCAGTAAAATAGGGGCTTCCATCATTTCCAGAGTAAAATTAAGCCTGCTTGCCAACCAACACCCTAAATTTAGCATCAAGGCAAGAAGGTAATTCTTTTGAACTGCTCTCTGTCCTGATTCAATATGCTTGTTTCAAGAAATGTTAAAACAGGGGTCACATTCGCTGTGTCACCTTGCTCCTTCCTTCTGTCTCCTGGGCTACTTCTTCAGAAAGAAAAAGTGAGGTACATTTCACAAGACCTAAACTTGCAGCTAACTCTATGCAGATACAAGCTGGTTGTTGCAGAAAGCCTGAACTTGTTGTTATTCCTTTCTATTTGATTATTGTATTTAAATAATTCTTATGTATTTACAAAAATTAAGTAATCAAGTTTAGAGTAGAGCTGGTTGGAAATCTTTCAGAACTTTTATCCTCCCAACTCAGAAGAGATGATTGGAAAAACACAAACATGGCAAATTTAGGGAGAGGTTTCTCAAGTCCACTAAATATCAGTGACAAACCTGAAAATGTAAGGCCAGTCCTCCAAAGCTGTAATTCAGAAAAATATGGTGAATGTTATTCTATGCAGGTTTATATGGGTATTTTTTCACACCTTAAAAAGACACTGTGCATTGTTGCCATGTTTTTTGAATAACAGTCTTCTTTGGAGGCTGATAGTACTCCAAAAATAATACTTTTCTTCCTGAGAAGAGTTAAGTAGGAGATTGTCGTTTCTATACCTTTCTTTCTGAGTGCTATTTATTTCTATATGCATATTCTTCCTTTAACAACTGATACCAAATTCATAATATGAGCTTTCTGTTTACTGTACATTTTCCCATGGTGTGATGGTTACTTTTCATTAATTTCTCATAATAAAACACTCACTTGCACACTAAAGGAACTTTAGTAATGTAAAAGCATTGTAATATAAAGACAACTTGTAACCTTTCACAACAATATATTACTGACAAAATCCCACTCCAGCAAAAGTGACACCAATCTATCCTACATTTTTCCTTCTCTTTTTTTTTAGAAGTACTCACCAACCTCTCCATGTACCAACAAGGTCTAATATGACACTTGGCTCTTTAACCTGCCAGAGCTGTCAGCAAATTAGGGAATAAAAGAGTTTCCTACTATTCTTGATAATAAAAACCTGTCTGTGTCAATTCACTTTACGTTGATATTCATCATTCAGTCAACACTGCCTGCTTTGCAGCTTGTCCACAAATGACTAAACCCCAGCAGCCCCTCTGCCAATACCAAGCCACAGCACAAGTAGATCTGGGTCTAGAGAAGCAGCAAGGAATTTTTTCCAGGCAAGTGAACTACCAGAATATGGTTTTGGAGAGGAGTAGAGGAGGTGATAAATGAAAATGGACAAGCTTGGAAACAAAGAATTAAATGACAAACAGGGGCCTGAGCAGAATAAAAATGGCTAAATTCCATATAACAAAAGGTGTGGGCATTATTTATACACTTTTTACCTGAAAACTCAGAGACATAAGAGGTTTATTTAGCTTACCAGGCTTGATTTCAAAGTTTTCAGCGTGGAAGTTTCTAATTTGGCTTTCAGATGATTTAGAGTTGCTATGAATCCATCTTTCCACTTTCCTACCATGGAATACAAATTTTTTTTTTTTTTATTGATTATTTCACATAATCAAATTCTGTAACTATCACATGCTGTCCTGCATATATATGTGTGTAAATACCATGATCTCCAGAAAATGTTTCAGATGAGGGTTGGATCAAGTGTAAATGGTCTTATCCTTGTAGCAGATTCATCAATCCTAGTCAAGGCTGTTTCAGACTTGAGACTAGTTTTATTCCTATTTTGTGCAGAAGGTTGCAAATTCACCTCCTTTTCCTTACCCATGACTGACAGAAAGTCTGCCTCAGTGCAAAACATACAAACATATCAGCTCCTATGGTGCCTCATTACTCCTGCCTGGGAGAAGAACCTTTGTTTTCATCATCATAGTCAGAATAGGAAAAGCAGGACCATGTTCAGGTAACTTTAGACTATGCTGAACCAGAGGTGAATTATCTATTACCTCTCCAAAGAAGAAGGTCAAAACTAGGATAATTTATTAGCTAGGGGTGACTGAAATATTTCAATTACTTTTTTTCGTATGGAAGAGTATAATTTTTTACTTGAATGGGCAATCACAGGGAATATTTGTGATTGAAATTTGGGAAGTTCTACTGGAAAAGGCCAGATCCTGTAAGCTAAGAGGTTTTGAAGGTTTGGGATTTGTGGAAGAAGCTGTACAATTTTTTTTTTTTTTTTTTTGGTAATTAATACAATAACTTTCCTACTAGATCTGAATTTCCACTGAGCTCTAAGGTAACTACAACAAAGCTGCATGGCAAGCTGCAAACCTCCTTAATGCTGCTTCTTTGGGAGAACACAGTGGTTTAGGGAAAAGCCTGAATCATAGGAATATCTACCATGGGAGGTGTCTGATGGGAGAAGGGCTGTGAAAGAGAATAGAGAGAGAAAGAAAGGGAAGAAGAGGGGGTAGGATGTGCCTGTATTCCTGAACCATTCAGGTCATCCCAGTTTCCCCCTGCAGCACTGCTTGCAGGAGACTGAAAAAAGAGACTTTACATCTTAACTTGGTTCACAAGACCTGTGCATGAGCTGATGTGAATCTGGGGACAGGAATCTGGTCCCAAAACTTGCATGCCTTTCATCAGCATTCTGTGATTTTATTGTTCTTATGTCTTTGAGTTTTACAGGGTTTATGGGTTTAAATCAAACAATTAACAACAGAATGTGGTTTCTATTTGTGGTTTCATTCCAACACTGATTGTGAAATGTTATAGTGACACCATCCCTTGTCCTTGTGTATCCCAATTATTGCTGCAGATGTACATCTGAACACAATCAGCTTATAAAGCTCTGTTGTCCATCTGTCTAAAACTAAGGACCAGAAAACAATCTCTAAAGTGTTTAAGATTTAAAAAAAAACAACAACCAAAAAAAAACCAAGATCAGGAATGTAAAGGGAGGGAGAGAAACCACTGAGACAGATTTCTTTTTAAATCCAGTTCAGATTGGTGTTGCCCAAAAGCTGTTCCCAATAGCTCATAGCTCTACTGTCGCCTTTGTGGTAACAGTTGGTGGCCTCAGTCACATCATCAGCACATTTTTTACTGCAAGAAGCCTCTCTTTCACTCACAGGAAGGTCACAGGGAGCCTCAGCAGGAGGGCAGAGGGCCAAGGGCCACAGCAGCTGCACCAAGCTCTTCCACCCAACAGAGGTGCCCAAGAGAGAAGCCAGAGCTACTCCCTGATGGTAGATTGGGAAAGTGGATCCTTGGGCTATGGAGATGGAGGATGCGTGGAGGAATGCAGATATTTGCATCCTACTCCCTGACAACTCATTCAGAGTCAAAGTCCCGTGCTCTGCTGCCATGCAGGCACAGATGGGTGCTCAGCCTGTGGTAACCTGCCTCTTCCCTGGGCTCTCAGGCACCATGCTTCGCCACATGCTCATCCAGTCCACCCCGTTATCTAATTTTGTGGGCCTGCAGTCATCACAGGAAAGCATGCAGCAATATGAAAGACTGAAAAGTGAATTAATATTAAAATAGTAGCAAGCCATTATTTTAATTAGCTCTTCTCATGACTGAATTTTTGTTTCAGGCTCTCACAAACAAATTATATTTCGCAAGGGAGCTCTCAAGCAAAAATGTGGCAGTGCACTTCTAGCAAATAACACAGATCAATACTCATCTTTTTCCAGACTCAGATTGATTAATATCCATGACATACTAACTGCAAAATGATCACGGTACAATTAATCCTCCCAATGCAACTGAAATAACCCATTAACTGAAGCAAAAATACACAGTGTGTCAACACCAAGCAAAAGCTTAACAAGAGGAAAACTGCTGAGCTTGGGTTTGAATCTGACTGTCAACCCTAAACTTAGCAAGACAGCAAACAACCTGGATGATCCAATTGCATTGTGTAATCTCACTGAGTCCAGGACAGTCCTGGGGCTGATTTTGGGGCTGCACTAGCAGCATTTCATCCTCATCGTGCCAAGGTCTCCTTGCCCACTCCAGGGAGAGGCAACTGCTCTGGGGGTTCTTTCTGATTCTCAATAAAGGTGTGAAAAATTCACCTTTACAGGGGGCAAACTATTCAGTGTTTGATATGGGTTAAAATATCCTGAAAGTGAAATATTTTCAGTTAAATTAGTTGTTTTAGTGTTATATTCTTATTTGCTGAAGGAAGGAATGCTGCTCTTCAAATCAAGAGAATATAATAAAAGTTTTGACTCCAGGGTCCCAATGCCTGGGAAGGAAGACTGAAAGAAAATCATGGAACAATAGAGTCATCGAATCAAAGAATCATAGAATATCTTGGGTTGGAAGGGACCTCTGGAGGTGGTCTAGACCAGCCTCACTGCCATGGCTAGATCAGGTTGCTCAGAATCCCATCCAACCTGGCCTTGAATGTTTCCAGGGATGGGGCATCTCCACCTCCTTAGGCAACTTGTGCCAGTGTTCCACCACTCTCATCGCAAAAAAATACCTTCCTTATATTTAGTCTGAATCTACCTTTTTTCAGTTTAAAACTATTACCCCCTGTTCTATCAAAATCTTATCCAGCAGGACAGACACAGAGAAGAAAATGTTTGTCAAATTTTGCCTTCCTCAGTCAGCCAGACAGCCTTAGGAAAATGTGGGTATCAGTACCTGGTGAATGATAGGGGCTTTCAGAGAATAAATTCCCTCGAGCACCCAGTCACACTGCCCAGGTCTGGCCCAGCTGCTCCCTCAAGAAGCTGGATGCCCACAGGTGCCCCAATCAAAGAGTGTCACTGTCAGCTACAGACCAACAGCTAAGATTGCTGGACACAGATTTTGGCAGATTGTAATTACTATTACAGATAATGAAGATCATGTCATGGCTTGCGTTGGAAAGAACCTTAGGGATCATCTAGTTCCAACCCCCCTGCTGTGGGCAGGGACACCTCCCACTAGACCATGTTGCTCAAAGCCCCATCCAGCCTGGAGTCCACAGCTTCTCTGGGCCACCAGTTCCAGTGCCTTACCATCCTCACAGAAAAGAATTTCTTCCTAATATGTAATCTAAACCTACCCTCTTCCAGTTTAAAGCCATTCCCCCTTGTCCTATCACTCATGCCCTTGTCAAAAGTCCATGTCCAGCCTTCTTGTAGGTCCTCTTTGAGCAATTGAATGTTGCTGTAAGGTCTCCCTGAAGCCTCCTCTTCTCCAGGCTGAACAACCCCAGCTCTCTCAGCCTGTCTTCACAGCAGAGCTGTTCCAACCCCCTGAGCATCTTTGTAGGCCTCTTCTGGACACACTTTAATGGGTCCACATCCTTCTCCTGTTGGGGGCCCCAGAACTGTACACAGCACTGCAGGTGAGGGCTCACAAGGGCAGAGCAGAGAGGCAGAATCCCCTCCCTCACCCTGCTGGCCACACTGCTTTGGATGCAGCCCAGGATGCCAGTGGCTTTCTGGGCTGTGATGGCACATTGCTGGGTCATGTCAAGCTTCTTCATCGACCAACACCCCCAAGTCCTTCTGGTAATAATACCAGTCGAGAGGTTAAGAAGTGGGATATTTTCACAAGGAAATAACTGGGAACAGATGACCACAGCTCAAGCCAGTGTGAATCAGAGTTGAAGTGTTCCTTATTTTGCCTGTAACCATCTTAGGTCATCCAAGCTGCTCTGGGAAGAACAGTGTAACTATGACTGACCATCACCATAGGAACCATAAGGTCTTGACAACTGTGATGTCTCTATTTGCAGCTATGGGCTCCTCAATGAGAGAAAATGCAAAACCAGAAGCTTAAAGGTTGAAAGCTCTGAGTTCTCACTGTCTGGGAGCTAAGTCCTACACTGGGAAAGCAAAAGGATCATGAGAAACTCTCAAACCTGGCCTCAGAAGTGCGGTATTCAGCATCCCTCCCAATACTGACTGCCAAGACTCCTAGTTTCACTCTGGTAGAGGTAGTAATCAAAGGCAAAAAATGGGGAAAGTGTCAAGGTGAGGGAAATATTAATATCTCCAGGTACTCAATTCCAGCTGCTTTCTGAGCCAAACACAAACTCTGCATTACCATTGTGAGCAGAACCACAAGAAAAGAATTACAAAAACTGGTACAACTGTAAAAAAAGCAGGAAAACTGCTTCCAAACCCATAGAAGTCAGAGGGCTTTTCTTTCACAGTATATCTTTTAGAAGATAAAAAGCTATTTTCACCATGTTTTAATATGTTTATCAAAGGAAAGATACAAATCCAACAATAACAACCCAAATTTCTCACAGATGGAAAACGGGAATCAAAGGGTTTTGCATAGAAATCTGTTGAAGTCAGGTTCCGTTTAGACAGTAATTCCTGCAAAGAATCAAACCGCTTTCCTCTCCAGTTTTAACTTGGATTGATCTCTGGACACTGGAAGCCATCTGTCCTTGAAAATTCAGCGCAGACAGAAAACAATCCTGACTGACTTGAACCACAAATACATGGCTATTTCAGTATGCATCAACAAAAAAATAAAAGTGTTTAGGTCAAATCATCCCAAGACAATTTCACCATGAAATGACTATACAACCATTTAGACATCTGTAAGAGTGTGTCTGACAAAGTACAGATGCAGTTAAAATGTAAGGTTGAGTGAAAGTCATATTTTATACCAAAATGTATCTGCCTGTTACTGCCCAGGAGGGTGTGCAAAGGAGCAAGGGAGGCTCCACTTCCACTGGCTCAGGAATGGTTGTGATCAGTTAAGCAACAGGGACCGTGCCTTGACATCTTTCAGGAAGGGAAACAGCAGCTGCATTAACTCGGAGAAATAGTCTGTTTTTCTGTCTTCTCAGAAAGAAGTGAGTCTGGCGCAGAAATTCATCACCCAGATCCTACTAACAGACTAAAGAGCAATGCCTGGAGGTGAGGGGGCCATGCCCTGACTAACAGGGCTTGGGCAGCACCTGCCTGCAGGAAGGCAGACCCTGTGGCTGATCCCTGCTGCCAGACACCACACCAGGGCTCACCCATAGGAAGGCTCTTCCCACACAAACCCCACAGAGGTATCACAGTTTCCCATTTTTCCATTGTACACCAATATTTTGTAAACATTTTTGGGAATGTTGTCCATTTTTGGTGCTGTGAATATTTTATTTACGCTTAACTGGCTTGAGACTAATTTCAAGGCAATAAAATAGAAGGAAAGGCTAAAGCTCTGGACAAGTGTCCTATCTTGCCAGCACAGTCCTCAGAGTATGCAGAGGGAAGCAACGCAGAGCCCCACAGAACCTTGCACTGAGGTACACATCCTCTGACAGCCAGTGACAGCCCCATCAGGCTCTTTGGCCTTCACTGGCATGCTGGGGAGTCACTGACACCCATCAGCTCTCCAAGGCATTGCTCGCAATGATACCGTTTGTAAAAGTCTGTATTTTCCACAAAGAGAAATACAGAGTTTGACTTCTTAATACTCCAAAGAACAGCATGTGGGTAGAAAAGAGCAACTGGTGCAAGGAACGGAAGCTTAAAGCTATGCAGGGGATTGAGCAGAGCAAGATAAAGCTGCTCAGTCAGGGGCAAAGCCAACACACTGCCTGGAAGAGCCTGAACAGTCACTCTGGATGGAGGTGAACACTGCAGTCCCCACTTCTCCAAGCTGCTGCTAGGACAGAAAGAAAATATCTTGATGAGGATAATTGAAGTCTGAGCCAATGGAACCCAAGGAACTTCCAGCCAAAGTCTTGAAAATAATCTTGTGGGAACTGTTCATGTAGTATGAAAAGCAAAGCAAGTGATAAAATGCACATGCAGATCCCAGTTCTCTTCTCTTCTTCATCGATTGTCTACTAATGAAAAATAAATAGAGAAAAATATTTTTAAATTATGTCATTTACAAGTAGACTTAATTTTTGGGCTTAAGCCAGCTTCTTTTTTTTCCCAAAGGAAGTACTGCAGGTACCACAGCCTAGACATACCACACTCCTTGTTTCCAAAATATCAGAACACATTTAACTGTGCAAATATAGCTCTCAAGATGACAAGTCTTCAACATTAAACTTTCCAGCATATAACATGCAGTATATGGTCTATTAACATGTATACAGGGGGATTAATGAGCTAAGCACAGCCTCACTTCTTACCAATACCTCCTGTCACTTAAAAAGAAAGTGAGATCTTCTCTGGGAACAGGACCCTGTCACACCTGTGCCTATCTCCCACCTTCCATTTCCCAAATAGTGGCCTGTGCTACACTTAAATGAAAACCAGCACTAGGATAGGAAATGTGAATATCAAACACTTTCAGAAAGCAAACAATGCCAACAACGGGAGACCATCCTTATTTTCTCACAGTCCACCTGGCCAGTCTTGCCATGTGTGAGACACAAGGAATCAGGCTCCCTGATGAAAACTTCCCTAGGCATCCCAGGGACATCCAATTGAATGCTCAGCTGATATAAGACATAAATAAGCTAGGCTTGTTCAACAAACTAAAATATTTAAATTAAAAACAAAAAACTACTTTTTTTAAAAAAGATCTGTATTTTTCATTGAAAATAATTTCTGAAAACTTGCTGAATAAGATACTGGTTTTCTGGGATTTTGTGAGGAGGGAAAAAAAAAGAAGAGGGAGAGAGAAAAGAGACTCTGGGGCTGGAGAAGGAAGTCCTGAGAGAAAAGCATTGCTGGGAGCTGCCAGATTTGCTGAAACCTGTGCTAGCTTGCCAGATGAATCAGACCACAGAATATTGAATTAGTAAGATTTATGACTGGGAATTTGAGGAAGTTACCTGTGATACAAAGCACGTTGTGTGAATGAGATCTCCTCTGTTCTACCGACAGAAGCGCATAATGAGCCAGGAGCCGGGTTCCCCCTGCACTGCCTTTCTGGAGATGCTCTCTTTGACTGACTGCTGAGCTGGAGCCAGTCAGCCACAGGGAAAACAAGGGCAGCACACTCCCAGGAGCTACACAGCAATCTTCTGCGTGAAACTTTCTGAAACTTAGGAACTTGAAGAGGGAGGAGGTGGAGAAGTAAAACAGGTATAAACTTTCCTTCTCCCCTTCCATCATTAAACTGACATACACACACACACACGTGCAGAGGAGCCTCAGAGCCATTCAAGCACCTGGGAGGGCTGGAGCAAAGGTCAGAGTCCACATTTATTTACCCAGCATCTGCTGCAAGAAATACAAAAAAAGCTCCATTGGCATCTGGCAGCATGAAGAGCTATCAGATTGCCACTTTCATAGAGGTTTCCAAAACATTGGAGCACCACATACGATGCCCTTCTCACTGTGCTGACCGCGATAATTGTTTGCTCTAAAAAGCTAATCAGAAGTGCATCCTACACAGGGCACTCCACAGGCAGCACAAAGCTCTCACAGCTGTCTCTACAGAGCCTTTTCCAGAGCCATTTCTCCCACAGGCAGGTGCCACACCCAAAGCAGAGCAGGGGGCTCCTCTGCCGTGCCCTGAGCAGCCTCACAGCAGGGAAGAGTACAGGGAACCCACCGGGCCACAGCTTCTGTGCTGCATCCTGCACTTAGCAGGCAGTGGGGCTTGCCCAATAGTGTACTCTGGGTTTCATCACTCAAATCAATTTGCAGCAGTGTAATTATTATCTCCGTCTTATGGACGGGGTTTTCATTGCTAGCCACAGGGACTGAAGAGGGACAGAAAGCTCCATCTTGTTCACACTGGCACTTGTGCCATCTTTATATTACACAGTTGCAGAGGAGAGAGTAGGCTCCCTAAGCTCACAACTGCACGTGCAGGATGCAGAGGGCTACCTACTTGCTTTACAATGCAAGCAGAAGCCAGTGAGGTGCTTCCACAGATTTATAATGACATAGTTGTATTCAAGGGGTGCATGGGATCTGACAGCCTGCTGATACCTTTCATCTTAACTTCAACAAACTCTCCTTGCAAATGTAACTACAAAACTGTTTACTCAAATACTCAAGTGTTACAGCTGCCAGCTAGAATGCACCTGAATGTTTCCTATAAGAATAAAATAAATCCAATTTTCCCCTTGAAATTATATTTCTGTTACAGAACCTTTGCAAAAAAATGCTTAGCAAATATCTGTGAAATTGTCTTTTATAATGTGACAAATATAATGACACTGTGTTTCTCTTTGGGCAAAGACACAATGCTAACACTGAGCAAATACTAACAATGCACAGATGTGAATGGTGCTGTGAACATCAGTGCTGTCCCTTACCAAAAAAAACCCACATGAAATACTGTATCTTCATAAATCTTACGGGTTTTATGCATTGTTGCCATTGGAAAAACAACAACATATTGAGTGGTGCATTTTGAGACAGAATGAGTTGAGTCAGTCTACCTAACTTAGCTGAACTTCACCGTATGCTGATCTGAAGGCCAGCATCTATCACCCCCACTTTACAACGTGCGTTACTGCCAGCATAACAAGGCAGGCAAAAAGGAGGAAATGTGTTTTAACCACAAACTGAGAGATGTTTTCCTGATTTATTAATTCTCGTGCTGCATCCAACACGTTTTTCTACAAGAAAAGTCGCACGCTCTTCTTTCTTTTTAAAATAAAAAATTTGTTCCATTGTTTCTGTTGTTCCAGGAGGGTATAAATACATTGCACCCTACTATTATATGTTTTAAAAAGGTGACCTATACTTTCCATTTCAAATGCGGTTTCTTTAATGAAAATATTGTAATGTCAGTCCATGCAAAGCAAATGCATATTAATATGCGTTTACATCTGTCTCATATTAATATTCATGCCTGAATCCACATCCCTACACAAAGCCAATTTTCTGACCATCTGTGTGATGGCTGGTTGATGCAATGAATAAATTTTATTTGTGAGGGGAGTGATAAATCATGTATCTTCCGTTTTTCACCCACAATCTCTCCTCTTAGGTGCTAAAATGTTTTCATTGTGGTTGAGAATTGTTAAGATACCAAACTGATTAACCCCTTAGCACATCAAGTAGCTTGATTTGTCAGGTGAAAGTCCTGAAAAATCATTCAAGGCACAATATGACTGAGAAAGTAGAACTGCAGAGTCAGGGGGTTTAATTATTTACTTTCTTCTTGAATTATTCCTGTCTTAGAATCCCACTTATAGCAGAGAACAATTTTCTCATACTGATTTTGAGGAGTATCTTAGTCTGCAGTTGCAGGGGGCTTGTCTTTGGAGTAACCAGAACTTCAGCAAAAACTGTTTTACGTGGCTTTATTAATGTTAAGTAACTGGCTGGTTACTAGCCAAAAAAACGGATTGCTAAAGCACCAATTCTACATCAGCTTCTGAGTTACCAGAATACAAACTGACTCTGAGTTTCTCTGCAAAAACAAGTCTGTTTCTAAATTTCCAAAGGATAAATTATGACCTCAGTCACACCAATGTCCACCCAGAGTAACTTTTCTGGTAGTGAGAATAGCTTTTTACCAGAGGGTCATTCTCAGACAGTTCATAGTGTAAATGTAATACAACCGCACAAAGCCATGTGCAATAACTCTCAGTTGTAGAGTGTAGATAAAAAAGACTAAACTCTCATCAAAGCTTGGGGTCCAGGCAGCCACAAGCCTGGGAAGGTGATTACAAAGTCTTGGACACAAGACAGGCACTCTGTAGCCCTGTCCACAATTTTTGTTTAGTTGGTTGGTTTTTTGAACCAGACCCCTAAACACAGACATCTGCTCCTACTCAGAAGAACAAAGTTTCATTCCTACCTCCTGCCTAAGCCCTGCTGTAATGCAGTAAGATGCTACAAGAGGTACCATGGTTTCCTCTCCCTTGGGCACACAGACCACACCTGACACAGAGAAGCGGCAGCGCTGGGTTCATCTCTGAACACATCAGCCCTGGGCACATACACTGAAAAAATGCTGGAGTAAGAAGTGCCGACACCAGCCACCTCAGGCATGGTTAAAGCATTTGCTTGAATAGTAAGAGATTTGAGTTTTAAGTCTTTTTCCAGTCTGCAGTGCTCAAACCATGGCTGCTATCAGCCCAAGGGAATCCCCTATCCTTCAGGCTGCTAACTGGTCTTCACCTTTTACTTTTGAATCAGCTCCTCTGAAGGACATATATGGACATACAAATTTCAAATCAAAACATGTTTTTGCCAATACTAGAGTGAATTATTTCCTCTTGCATTCTGCGGTGAAGTCAGCTCACTGAAGTTATGGTGACACTATTTGGCCTGAGATACAAAATTCTTTCCTCAAAGATGGACTTCGCACATTTTTGTAAATACAGGTTACGGAACCAGCAAAAGGTGGAAATTATTTTTTTCTCCTTTTAATGTAGGTCAAATCATGTCAGCAGCAAATAACCTACTTCTACCTTGACAATCCAGCAGTAGGTAGTTTGAAGATTATTGTGTACTGAACTGGAATCTGAAAGAGGAATTGTGAATGAGCTTCACACTTCATCAGCATAATTGGCAAGAAATTATTTGTAGTTCAAATAAAAACATACAATTGCTAAAAAAAGAAACTCAAATGGTACTACAGAAAATAAGCAAGATTGTCAGTCAATCACAATTTCCAAGAAATCGGGTTTGTGATGAAGTGCTGGCTGAAAATGTATTTATGTCTAATATCTTTTTGTCTTTGTAAATCATGTTCTATTTACAGCCCACCATAATGGGAAAACTGGACATTTCCAGAGACTGCAAAATCCAGAGGTCTGAAACTTTATTCCTTCATTCCTTTGCATGAGACAAAGGCAGGACAAAGAAGGATGTGGCAACTTTCATCATGACCTTGCCACTCTGGGCCAGTAGTGGCCCTGAAAGATATTACTGTTCTCATGGGCGTCGAGGGACCTATGAGAAATGAGCTAAATTTCATCAAAGTTCCCAGTGGAAAGCATCTGTATTACAGATACTGCTAGGAACTAATTGGTTTCCATGACTAATGAAATTCATATGGAAATATTGATCAAAACACTCCCCTTAGGTTTCTGTTGAAAGTGTGTAAAATAAAGATATTTAATATAAATATATCTAACATTTTATATTGATTCGTAGCAAGTTTAAAACATAAAAATTGAATGGCTAGATGTATATGAGCAACCTGATCTAGTTGAATATGTCCCTGCTTCTTGCTGGGATGTTGGACTACTTGACCTTTAAAGGTCTTTTCCAATCCAAATTATACTATGCTTCTGTGTTCTTTCATCCACTTGGTAAAACAGAAAACTTTTCAAAACTGGTTTTATCTTCTCTTATTAGTTTACTTAATAACTCATATCTGCTGAGACACATGGAAAATCTCTTATTCACAAAAACAGCAAGGTAATAAAACTCCTGATGTTCAAAAGGACTATTCACGTCAGAAGATACGAATGTTTATAGATGCTTTGTTAGGCTGTGACCTGAGTTATTATTGTCACTTTTAAGATTGCAACTGGCCAGCATAAAAGCCGTGTGTGCACAGAGGGTGCAGAATGAGCCATCATAGGAAGCAAAAAATAAACATGGATTGCCTAGTTTCCTGTAGCTTCCCATTTCACATACTCCACACACTGTAACTAATGGGACGATCAGCCAGAAATTTTAGAGAGGCAGAAATCAATTCTGCAATCAGAGGGCTCCCCAAATCAAGCCTAAAGGGGAATTTTCAAAGTCCCTGCAGATCCACTGTAATTGTGCTGAAAACAGATAAAAGCTGCAGAACTGCCATGGGAAAAGCTCCTGGTACCAACACACTCCCAGAGATCCCAGGGCTGCATTCAGCTCCAAATGCCCTCTCTTTAGGAATTGATGCCCTGTCATTTTTTCCACAGACTCCAAAGAAAAAAATGGCAGTAGCCTCGTATGCTCTAAGCTTCAAAAGATCATTTGTGTCTAAACACCAATAAAAGAATTATTTTCACGTTTCCAGGAATGCCAAAACAGGAGGGGTTTCTCCCTTCATGCTTAGGGCAAAAGGCATATGTACACTGTTATTCCCTCCAGGACCCTCTCAACAATTTCAGCACCTCTCTGTGAGACTAATTAGAAGAGAAACAGAGAGGAAGCTGGTGTTAGATCAGAAATTCAAGCCCGAGTCAGAGAGCTCGACTCCTTCATTCCCAATCTTAATGCAAAGATGGGACAAAGCAGGCAGTAAAGCCATGCTTCAACTCCAAACACTGTGTGTGTGTGTCTCCTTTGGTGCCAAAGCACACAACATGTGCTGAAGTTCCTACCACATGGAAAGCCAGCTGGAGAGAGAGCTGGTGGCTGCTGAGCTCCCTTGGTCAGTGAGAGCAAGCAGCACCTCAGACCCTGCAGCCCCATGGTCAGCTTCCAGCACTGGGCAGTGAGTCCAGGCTGCAAACATAGAAGCAAGAAAGGAGTATGCACTAGTAAAATAGTTCCTCTCAGACCAATTGCATTTCTTTACAGTCTTTCTCCTCCCCAGCATCCTTGTGGGCTGCTATAGTCTCCCTGGAGAATGAATTTTAATTTTAAAAAAGCCTCCGGTGGATAATGTGCGTATAACTTTTCCCAGAGGAGCTGCTGCTCTTGCAGCAGTAATATCCATTCTGAAGGCTGAAATCACTGACAAGTTGAGCTAGGTGCTCAGTTTTGGCATGAGCTGCCCATCACCCCAACACCACTATCTCCTGTCCAGTGTAATCAGTGTCTATGAAGCTGCCCTCGGGACCACAAAGACAGCTGAGAAGTTTAGGAGTCAGTTAGCTGAGATAAACTGCTAATTTAATTGACTCGTTCCAAGTAAATGAAGTCTATTGTGGGAAGGAGATTTTAAAGAGCAACCAAGAATTTCTGGGTTCCCACCAAACTGGTGCTTCATGAGTGCCCTGAAAGACCCACTGAGGGGAGGACATGTTGAAAGGAAAACTCTCATTGCTTTTCCTAGGCTTTGAATCCAGTCTTTGCTATGGCTTCACAGGTAGAAATCTGCAATAATTGCCCTGGAAGTCTCCAGTACAGGATGCATTTCCACAAAATAAGGTTTTAACAGCAAATTTTCTTGCAAAGAAGTTGGAAAGCACTACTTCATCTACAGAAAAGGTTTTCATGGAGTTTATTTGGGTATCAGCAAACTTCTGTCAGAAAGTCTTTTTCAGCAGCAGGATAAAATTTCTGGTCAAACTGGAAAAAGGATGTTGGCTCTGCATTTTTAATGGGGACACCAAGAATTGTGCAAAACTCCAGCTTCCAGACCTGCTCTGTCTGACTCAGAAAAAACACAAGCACTTAAAGGAGCCTCAGAGCTGGACTTTTCAGGAGTGTCTCCAGGAATTAAGAGCCTCTGCTTGCGCCTCTGAAGATGCTTCAATCTCTATAAAAAAGCTTCATTCACATTCAGAAATGTGAAATACACCTTGAACTGGCACAGGAGGCACAGCCACACGGTCAAAGCTCTCAGCCAGTAACCTGGCACCACACATGGATGGAGGTGAGCTTCTCCCAGGCAGGTACAGTGCCCTACACACCTTTCACAGCCACATACATGTATTTCTCTTTTTCCCAGAAGGGAAAAACCTTGAAAAGTTTTTGTTGCTTCCAGCACAGAACAGCAAGCTCCTTTTATCTGCAGAGGCCTTTCAGGCCAAGGAAGACAGACAACTCACAGACATGGGCTTCCCTTCTCACCTCTTGCTCCACTAGGAGATTCTTCCTCTTGGCTTGCTGGCATCTTCTTTCCATCATGCTCTTTTCACTTCTGTGCTTCTCCTCTTGCTGTCTGATGTTTTCATCAGCTCTAACCCACAGTCAGTGAAGTGGAGGATGAGCATCACCACTTCCCCTGGGCTACCACTGGCCAAGCCTGCTAGAGAAAGGAGCTCTCTTGCACCCTGAACCTCTGCCACAGCTCTCTCCATCTCCAAGAGACCAGAGCTGAGCAGCAGCTTCATCCACCCTGCCCCAGCTATTCCCCTCAGCCTTGGTTCACTCTGTTCTCTCAGGCACAGTGTCTCTCCTGTTTATCACATTGGTGCAAGGAATCTGAAGGAAGAGTGATGTTAAAATGTTGCTGCAGTGTAGAAATCATTGGTGTTAAACTAGAAGTATTTCCTGAAAAGATACCAGCATGACCTTGTTCTCACTGCTAAGGTAGGCAAATGTTCAGTCAGCACTCCTGCTCTAGTTGAATAATGGTCAGGTAACATACAGGCTGGTGAACTTTTGGAAATAGGCAAATTTTAACTGCTAAAAAATGTCATTTTAAATGGAGAAAAGGGTGAAAATTAGTAATACTTGTCTGCCCATGCTCAAGTTTTTAAAGCACACCTCCTTCTCTGTCAGAAATTCTGAATTCTCAAAATGCTCATCTTGTCTCTGCCTATTATTTTTCTTCCAAACCATTGCCAATTTTCTCTTCCACCTCATCACCACAAGGGCTCTGCACATGAGGACACTGTACCATCAGTCCAGTTTATGTGACTGTCCTTTGTGGTATGTCAATTCTGAGAGCAGGCAGAAGTTCTCAGCTAGAAAGTGTCACCATCAGAAAATGTAAAAAACCCAGTTCATGTAAAGGACAGAACTCAAAAGTCTTTCAAAACTGCCTTTTTACCTGTAGGGAGACACCCAGCCTTTGTATCCATCTATGATCTCAGCAAGATTTCATATTTTTTAAATAAAATGTTTCTATTCTTTCTCAAAAAAGCTCTTCATAATTTCCCTAAAGTGGGAAACACTCAGAGTCCCTCTTTCTATTCCTCAAACCAACTTAGTTATTTTTCCAGATCATGGAATTCCTCAAAGATGGCAAACTCTCAGAACAAATCTGATCAACAAATTAACCCTTCCCTGTTTCACCATCAGTCACAGTTTCTACAGCATTCAACTCATGCCTGTGTCCAGGGAATTGCATTTCTCAATGCTGCATTAAATCCATGGAAACAGTTTGGAGAATCATAAGCTCTTAAAACTTTAAAACCCTTTAAACTTAGTCAGATACAGCTTGGGATGGGGATTGTCAGATGTGGTTCCACTCACTCACTGGACCAATGCCAACCTATGAGCCAGCAGAAAACCTAGTTTGTAGTTACTGCATCTCCAAATAAATGATCACCCAAATAAAGCCCTATCAGCAAATAAAGCTTAATTTTTAATTCAAAAGCAGAAAGGTCTGCACTTCGAGAAGGGCTGGGCTCCTTAGCAAGAGTCTGGAAATATAATCTTTATTTTGGGTGTCCCTCATATCTCTTCACTAGTTGCAAAATTATATTAATAAGAATCAGTTCTAGAAGGAGAACACTTCATTTTTATTAGTCAGTATAAATGATCTCCTTAGCACTCTGCTTCTGACAGATCTTGCGTTTTCAGCTAACAAGCACCAAAACCTGTCTCACCAGCACTGAGCAATAACAACCCAAATAATCACAGGAACTCATTTATCATTAAAATGTCATATCTCAAAATCAGCTGCCATATCACTTGGCATGTAGAAATAATTGTATTATATTTAACCCCTCAATAACTCAGCTACCTAAGTCATTTCCAAATTATGTGTTCCCTTCTCCCAGGCTTTCATTAGACTGACAAATATCTGTGTCACTATGTGAGCTACAAGTTCCCTGGAACAAGCGGTCTTCCAGCAATGTTATTGCCAGCTGATGGCAGAAGCAGGATGAGTGATTTGTTTTCTTTGTAAGGCTGGCTTTCACTGTCCTGAATTCAACACTAACATCTTGCTAATCCTGGACTTAAATCTAAGAACATGAATGCACCCCTTTTTGGATTTCCTCACTGAAGTATCAAAGGCTTAGAAAGGCCAACAATAATTTGTCCATCCATAGGGTTCAAAAAAACCTGAGGATTAAAATCTTTTCAGTGGAGAGGTTGTAAATTATATATTTCTCTGGACATTACTATGAGTAATTCTGCTTTCTTGGAGTTCTGTGATCCAAAGTCAGAAAAAGGTTAAAGGATTCATTTCCTTCTTGATTCATTATTGCATGTTTTCTTCCTTTTTTCTCTTGTTTCTACTCTGTTTGTGTACCATAAATGTTTTATTCATGGATGCTTACATAATTTTCCATGACCATGGCACAAGAGACATTCAAATGCCTTGGCGTTTCAAATATACATCTCATTTTATAGTTTAGGACAGACAATAACTGCACTGTGTTCTTTTATTCTGATGGCATAACTCTAAAACAATTATAAGTACAAATTCAAATTTTGCAGCATAATACTCACTTTCCTGTTACAAAATATCCAAATGCAAGACTGGGCTGGTTACTCTATAAGGCTCTTCTTGGGAATGAATGACATTTGCCCAGAGTTTTGCACTTTTCTGTCTTCCATATGCACAAAGTTAAAAGACAGAAGTGGGAAGGGAGCAGGAGGAAATACTGGAAACCCACATCAAAATTTTAAAGGGATTGTAATATCTCCCATTGACAGCTTTTTCATCACAATGCCAATTATGATCAATATAAAAGTTATTTTTGACTGGAAAAGAACTTCCAGTGCAGTTGGAATGGCATGGGAGTCTTCTAAAGCATTCCTGCAAATGTGCAGTCATAGCATACAATAAACCCTCTAATCCGTTCTGGTATGACACTGCTCTCCATTCCAGTTTACTGGTAAAGTTAAGGGATGGTGTATGCTTGCTTTGAATACATTAAACACTTTGTTCTGATCAGATTCTATGCACATTTCACAGAGGAAAATACATCTGCTCCATCAGTGGCATAAAATGGGTATTTCCTCAGGGGTGTGTATAAAGTGTGTGTAAAGTGTGTATAAATCTCTGCATCTGCCTGAGATTTGCATAGATGCTGCTACATAGGTCACTTGTGCACTTAGTTTTCTCTGTGATCTGGGAGCAATGCTGGTTAGCTCATCTCAATGCTGCAGTGAGATCACAGACATTTTTTGCTTATATGTGTAGAGCTTTCTTCTCTTATGCATAAGGCTCTGTGCTGCAGTCCTGCTTTTTACATATTTAGAATTAAAATCTTCCTTTGCATGGTATTGGTGTTTATGCAACCAGTTGGTTTCGTGGCTTATGTTAAATTAATAATTCACATATTTTGTCCATCAATGAATCATAACTAGTCTGTATGTTGAAAATATTTGTCACAGGAAAGCACCCTTTTGTATAGCCTATTGTCTCACATTAACTCACTTTTTTCTCCAGGAATTCCCCCTGCAGCAATCCCCACTGTAAGCCATTAGCTGTGCACATCTGCCCACTCTAATGACCACTCTAGTGTACACATACCTGACTGCCATCTAATTTAGACATCACCCATAGGACACTAATACTAATGTCTCCTGGGCCAGCTAAGTCCTGGATTATTGACTAGCTACAGTTCTCACTTCATTTGGTCTTTGGAGGTGAACCAAGTGTACCTGAGGTCATAAACAGGTCAAATGATTATACAGCTCGTGAAGAATTCAAGTATTTTTGTTACTCTAACAAGAATCAAAAATATACTTTCTAATTTGTTTTGACAGGGGATCCAATTGCTTTGCCTTTATGCAATGTCCCCTTTGTGTAGCTATGAAAATGCAGCCAATTAGGCATAAAATTCTTTTTTCCGTATGAGCAGCAAGTTAAACAAATTGATGCCATTTAAAATTAACACAGAAAAAAGGGAAGAAAATTCGTGGCATCAAATATCCAATAATCAATCTTTTATTTTATAAAGAAAAGAAAAAGGAAGAAATCAGGGCTGCTATTTCTAATTAAAGTAGTAAATAGAGATGTGATAAACAATGAGGGTTATGATTGCTGCCTATAAATATGTTGTGGGGAGGTAAATACACGGAGAAGAAAGAGCTATTTAAGCTAAAGGAAAATGGTGGCATGAGAACAAATGGGGATAAATTGTTCCTGAATACATAAGATTGGATTTAGAAGAACATTTTGAGTCTTCGGAAGAATGGGTTCCTGAACAGCCCTCTAATTAATATTAGAGTGGGGGAAAAAATACATAAGTGGGGTAAATTGAAGCTTATTAAATAAATTCTATAACCTGTTTTCATCTGAGAGCAAGGGATTGCATACAGTAATTAAGAACTTCCCATTCAGTCCAAATTATTAAAAACTGTGTTTGCACACTAGGCCAAATTCAGATCTGTTGCAAGAAGCACAGCCCAAGCAATATTTGTACCACTGCACATTTTTACATTGAAAGCAAATCCACTTCTCTCTGGAAAAGGAAGAAACCACCTTCTTCTCAAACCCAACAGACAAATTGGAGTTAATACCAGTTCTGAATTTGGCCCAGTGTGGAACTGATTCAAGTGTTCATGTTTGTAATCGAAGCTGTCCAGCAGAGCAACTTTTGGGGTAAATACTCAATTGTAGCAAGCAAATGTGGGAGAACAGAAAATTCTGGGGCTTCTGCTTCTGGGGGTACTTATATTCATGTTAGCCCACAGGAAAGACTGACATAGTGAGAACCACATCAGAATGCAGCTTGGATTTTGACAGCTGTATACTTATGAGAGAAGATAAAATATGTGCTTAAGAAACAATTTATTTTTGTACAAAACATGCAGTGGTTGGACACACAAAAAAATGTGAGTTTGCATGTAAATCAGAAAATCTACTCAAGAGCTGAGTGTGCTTGATCCTATACATCTCAAACCCCATTGCCTTCAGTGTGAGCTGTTTATAAATGGATCCATGCCAAGATGCCTGCGTTAAAAAATGTGAGTGCGTACTGTATTATAACATTCTGATAACAAAGTATAAAGGTAAAAGAAAAATAATGTACCAATTCTTCTGTCTGCTCATTTTTGTTTCAGGGTAAAAAGCAGATACAGTTTTCTTCAACCAACTTTCTACAAAAACCCGTACTACAGCAAAAAAAGGTCAGTGTTACAAAACTAGGTGCTTTCCTTTCAAATTGTGCTACTTTCACCTAATGTTATCAACTATTGTACCGAACATTGTGTAAAATCCTGGGAAAGGATAGTCATTTACACACATTTCTTTCTTAGGTGTTTTTTTTTGTTGCATGAAAAGTCATCAGTGATCTGCCCCTCACCTGCCTTTGATGCTGGGTGAAAGTTGGTGACTGCTGAAGTGTCGGCATGGGATTGGATGAAGGAGGCAGCTACCTGATCTGCTGATCCTTGGGACAGCTGGCTGAGATGTGGCAAGACATCCAGGAGCTGCTCCAAATGTGAACCTCCCTTGTTCTCATCACACACAGCAAGTATCACAATAAATGGGGAGAGGTGAGACTAAAAAAAATTAAAAAGAAAAGACAAAGAGGAGTAATATGGTTACAAACAGCGGCAGCATCCCCAGAGTACCACTGCAGCTCAGAGAACCGTTGTTCTGGGAATTGCTTCGCTATTAGTACTAAAAATTAAGCAGTCTCACTAGATGTGGCTAACAGTTTTTAAACTGTCAAAGTGTTTCATATACAGTTCCCCAATTCCATTTCCTCATTAAACAAAGCCAGAAAAAAAAATGACTACATTAATTAGTTCTCCTTCAGCTTTTTTATTCTTCTAATTACACTGGCTCCCCTCCCCTTGCCTGTATACGTCAAAAAAATGTCACCACCTGCCGGGGGGAGATTCATACAAGCCTTGGATGAAGGATCAGGACCAGCGTTGGAGCAAGCACTGATTCATTCTTTCTCCTGCACAGCAGAGCACCAGAGATTGAAGCCTATCCCTTGAACACAGGAACACTGATTGGACCCAATGCTATGGCTCAGCATCCCTAACAATTTGTACTGGTTTTGGCTGGGGTAGAGTTAATTTTCTTAACAGTGGCTGGTATGGGGCAGTGTTTTGCATATGTGACAAAAAGTATTGACAACACAGGGATGTTCTAGCTATGGCTGAGTGGGGCTTACACAGAGGCAGGGACTTTTCTGCTTCTCACCCCTCCCAGCAGTGAGGAGGCTGGGGATGCACAAGGAGCTGGGAGGGGGCACAGCTGGGACAGCTGTCTGCAGGTGACCAAGGAAATATTCCAAACCACATAGCATCATGCTCGGCAATAAAACTGGGCAGAGGTGGACGTTGGTGGAGACTGCTTTTGCTCTGGGCACCAACCAGTTTGTGGTGAGAAACTGTTTGCTTTTGCATCATTTGTGCGTCTAGGCAGGGAGTGGCGGGGGGAGGAGAGAGAGAGGAGTCCCTTCCTCTTTGTTGTTTTTTACTTCCTTTGTTTTACGGTGGGGGTGGGGTGGTGTTAAATATTATTAAACTGCCTTTTTCTCCATCCACAAGTTTTCTCACTTTACCCTTCCAGTTGTCCCCCACATCCCACGGGGTGGGGGAGTGAGCAGGCAGCCGTGTGTCGCTTTGCTGTCTCCTGGGGTTAAGCCACACAACCATCCCAGGGCTTTGCTCTTTGCTGGTGCCCTGCTTTCTCCCCCAGCCATGCTCTGCCACTGCTGAGTGCAGCAGCCTCAGCAATGCAAACCATTACGGGGGAAACACTGGGACCTCCAGCAGCTCCTGCTTTCCCACCCAGCTGCAGCAGCAGATGTGCATGGGCTGGTCACACACTTATCCATCACATTTTTTGCACACAGGCTCCAGGCTTGCAGAGGCTTTTGTTAACACCAAAGTGAAATAAGGATAATGCCCCTTCATAAGTATTTTCCCCAGCCTTATCTTCCTTTCTTGTCCTCAACCACAAAAATACCTGTTCTCCAGACACTACTTTGTCACTCAGCATTTTACAGGGGAAGAGAGATGGAAGAAATTGTTAGTATTTTACAATTATCTTTACAATATAGTGAGCACGTGCAAGGTGAAAGGCTGAGCAATGACAAGAGTACAGATGCAGCTGCTCCCTGCACCTCACATCCCTTTTTCAGCCTGTCCTCACACAGCCTGTTGGTTTGACTTGCAAAAAAATCCCACTTAAATATCCATATACTAAAAAACCTCACATTTGCCAAGAAAAGAAAGCTAGTTTGCTCTGTACAATGCTGAATGTAATTTGATTCCACCAACTTGAGAGGTTTGCTGCATTGCACAGACACCTGTGCGACGAACCAGCCTCCTCTCTCTCACTGACACGTACACACAAAGTGCACCTGCAAATCCCCATCTCTCCTTTCAGGAAAAAATCTGTAGCATTAAAATGTAGGCATCTTCCAGAATTTTTAGAAAGGACTCAAATCCAAAAACTGAACTAATGGGATGATGCCTGGGTAGAAAAGTCTTTGGTGCTATTTCATTATTAATCTGATTCTTAAAAGGAACAGCAAGAGTTCCAGTTTGTACTAAATGGGTAAAATTATCTTAACAAGAGTGATATCTGTGCATTCAAAACTGGATTTGATGCAAACTACTGTCACTGAGGCCAGCCAGGCACTGGATGGTTTGATGGCCATTAATTGATTGAGCCACTTTTCATCTGGTAACTAAATCAGGAGTAGTTCCACATTACATTATTTGTTCTCTAAGCATCCTGGTAATTTCTCTGCTTTGCTGTCCTGTGAGTGCTCAGCCCTCCTCTCCACTCGAAAAATAAATGTCTGGAGAGCAGACAAATTGTGTTGTTTGTGTGGACTGCCAGAGGATCCAGGGACCATGGCAGAAGTGCTCTCTGGCATCTTCGTCTGCCCATGAGGGCATTCCTTTCCTCCTCAGCATGCACAGGGGTGTGCCTGGCAGCAGCCCCCCTTCAAGAGCAGATGCAAGACAAGGCTTTTGCTCTGTCCTCAGTTGCTGCTGGGAAAGCACAGACAGCCCTGTTTAAGCCCCTGCCTCCAGATCCGCCATCTTCTCCTGTCCTTGCTCCTGCCTGCCGGGGTCTCTTGCCCCGGGAAAAGGGAGAGGAGAGGAGAAGGGTCACAAAGGACATCTTCAGGGAATGAGACAACCCTGCTAGCGTGCCTCAGCCTGAGCTGAGCCCTCCTTCCCGTCCCATGCCTGGGCAGTCACTAGTCATTCACTTCCACTTACGGTCACTGTACACGTCTTCTGCTGCCCTGCCTCGGGCTATGGTTAGTCAAGTTCTCAGTCTTTAGGCAAAAGATGTGACAGAATGCATTAGATTTCAATAGAAAAGCCTCTTGATGGAGTTCATCGTGAAACTTTAAAAAGTTTTTGGACAAAGAGTCATGCAACCGAATAAACGACCTCTTATAGCACAGAATACTCTCAATTTTGGCTTTGGAAATGCTTTTTAGATCTGACCTTTAAAAATGCAGACCTTTCAAGAAAAATACATGGTTTATTTTTATTTTCTGTTTATGTCCCAGTTTAATTTAAACAGGGTATTACAATCATACTGCTGCTTCGATATGCTAGGTACCTCTCAGCTCAGCAGTGCAATGTACTTTAAAGAAGTATTCTTATATACATTACAGTACAATATTTTAATAGTATTTAGTTCAATCAACAGCAAAAACTAAATCGAAGATCACAATACTATTAGATGCATAAATCTTCACCTGTCATGCTCTAAGTTCCAGCTCAGTATGTTGAATTCTGCACAATCAGGAATTCATAAGACCTAAAAACAGAGCATTTTACTCTTTGAGTTTTGCTATCATAAGGAAGGCAACTGATTTAACAAATGTGCTAGATTTTATTCTTTCTTGCGAAAAGAAAAATCTAGAGTAACCTGAAATTAGTTTCATCATCCAGAACCTTCAGTGCAATCAAAAGCAGAATGTACCTCAGTCTGCATCTCACCTTGTCTTATGATTGGTGATTTTTTAGCACTTTTGTACTGTTCTGTTTTGCAAACGTTCATTTTTTAATATTTTTTCCTACAAAAGAAATTTGAGTAACACAATTGTTGAACCTTCTTTGTTGATGATATCTGCACTCCACCAAAAGGAACAAGAATAGTCAAGGAGAGAGGAGCAGAAAGTTGTTTTTCCTTTTCCCCCCAAAACTAAGAAGATTATTTATGAACAAGAGAAGATTGCTGGGAACTAAAACCTTGACTTCCTTCCCTGGTGTGAGAACTACAAAGATCTTCAGCTATGATTAATTAGAGGTCTAGGTCAGAGCTTGTAGTGATGACAAAAGGTTAGTGAACAAAAAGGGAATGATCTTACGAAGTACAGAAGTATTTCTTACAGTGTATTTCCCAAGCCGCATACACCACATTTAATAAACAGCCAATCTGAATGAGAATGCTTCAGGAAACATTGTGGTTTTGAGCACAGGAACACCAAGTATCTTCACACTACCTCACACTCCGAATTTGTTCAACATCATTACACATTCACCATGAGATTTAAATATTCTCTGTCCCACCAAGCACTTTCCTGAAATTATCTACATTCCTCACTTCACATCACTTGCCATTCTCAATAAATCAGTTCCCAAAGTCCAACTAGCTGCCTGTGGCTCAGGTCCAGTCCACAGGTGCTTTCCATCCAACGTACTATATTTCTTAGACAAGACAGAGATGGAAGTTCAAGCAGCAAACACAATCCAAATAGTGAGAATTTTCTCTCTCCATGTTTCCTACTGGGTCAGGTAATGTTTGCAGGTAAAAGATTTCTGTGCTGTCTAGACTATTCTAAAGCATGGTGATAACCAAAGAGACAGATTTGTGTACAGAACAGATACATAACCTGCTAAATCCCTTAATGGTTTCTGATATTGACAATTTATCATACATTTAAGGTATTTTAACAAAGAAATAAATATAAATAATGTTCCTGCACAAAAAAATTCCTGTTTTTTCTGCATTTAAGTTAGGTGTTCAGTTTTGTTCTACTTTGGACAGGGGAGTCACTAACATAAATTTTTTGTTTGCTTGTGTATGAACCAGAATGAAAACAGTAGCTCAAAGAGATTAACTTCTGGTTTTGGTAACAAAATACTGAAATAGGCCAGAATTATGTGTTGTTTTTTTATTTTAGTTAAATAACACCCTAATGCAATTTTATTCAAACCTATTGGTGTAGAATAGACACTTTTTCCCCCCTTGTTTTGTCTTTCTGCTTCCTAATCCTCGGCCATGATAACTCCACCTTCCTGCTGGTGTAGTAATAAAACACAGCTCTGTCATTCCAAGTGTATTTCCCATTCCAAGCAGATGCTTCTAATTTTAGTGATTTGACTAATAAGATTATACTAACTGGCTGTAAACTATTGTTCCTCTTCATTTTCCTTTTAGTCACAGGGAGTATTTGGAAAAGCTGGAGAATCTTGAATAATTTTGATAGCCAAATCCCCCACCTATATCACTGCTTGATCACTTTAAGGTCTTATATACATCTTCTCTTATCTATTTTGCACTCAAGCAAACTCAGCAATGCTTCCCAAAACCACACTGTAATGATTCCCATTACCTTAATAAAAACCCTTCCTTTCTGTAACTTTGTGAAGTCTCTGAATCCCTTCAAAAATTCAGACTGAAATTTAATATGCTTCATTTTGCAATAAAAATGCTAGAGCCACATTTTGAATTGTTCATGTTTTTTCCCCTTTAATTTTTTCCTGTTCCTCTTTAATTTCTGCTTCCTTTTCCACTTTCTAAATCAAATCATGCAACAAGACTCAGATTATGGGAGTAGTCAAATAGATTGCACTCATATCAGCTTTATTTTATTAGAGAACATATGTAATAGTACCCAGGTTCTTTCCTTCATCACCTCTTTTTGCATGACCTAATCAGGACTCATCACATGCACCAGAGTTACTGTCTAAAGGCTGTACCAGCTGTACCAGCTAATAAAAAATATCACTGCAGTCGCAGTCACCTGTTTGGTGTTGGGGCTCAGGAGACAAGAAATGGGTGAATTCTACATTGCTCTAGTTAGAGCAAGGTGGCATCTATTAATTAGCACTTGTTCTGATGGATAATGTTGAAGTCCCCCATGCTAAGATCTGGAATGCTGCCACTACAAGTTTTTCCAAGAAGTTATACTGTACTTAGCTTCATTCTTTTAACTCTTGGTCACTGACAACTTTCCAATTCCTGGTCTCTCCTGCAGCACTGTGCCACTCAGTAAGCTGCCTCTCCTCCCAGTTTTTCCAGTTTTTCCCTTACTGACAATTTTCAGCCCATCACCATCATACATCTATCTCTCTGAGCAAATCTACTTCTCTCTTGAATCCATCTGTGAATTTTGATAACAGTGCTCACAGGAAAAAAAATTGTATAGCACTAAACTTTGTAATCTTAAGTAGTTCTCGATATGTACAAAAAGCTTACAGTACATCAGTCCCATCTGCACTGTGCAGATGCCTGGACTACTCAACACTTACTTTCCAGTCAGACTATAACCTTTTTCATTCTTGGCTTACTCATTTTATTTCTCACCGTTATAATACTTCACTTCTGGTCCCCTATATATGGTGTATTTTTTAAAACCCTTGCAGATACAACCTTTGTGCAGCATCTAAGCTTGTTTTTCAAAATCACCCTGATCTACAATTAAAACATGTTTATTTTCACAGCAAAACTTAGTCTCTCAAAAATGGTTTCAAGTCTCCAGCTTCAGAATTACAATAAAAACACTTATAATATCTGTTTCCTTCCACACTGATACCTGAAAGTTTGCAAGCTTAAAATTACATTGAATTCACTCATACTTAATGCATTACAAATACCTATAAGATAATTCCAGGTGCTGTCTGCAGAAAAAAACTGCAGAGTGGCACCATTTATTAGCCTCTGTTTACTGATCCAGCAACAGCAGTAAGTGTCCAGATTCTTACTTCCTACATTGAAATAAATTAATAGATTTACTCTCAGCTCCACTGCTTTAACACAAATCACAAAGCCTGACCTCAGTATGTAGCATCTCAAGAGAATCTATAACATGAAAAAAAAAAAAAGAAAATGAGCTGGCTTTTCTCCAAGATGAAGCTAAGTGCCAAAAGAACAGGCAATATTACCAGTATTAACATGTTTATCACTTTTTTTTTTACTCTCAGCTCTGCCCAGGATCTGCTGGGTACAGCAAAGGAAAAGCTGCTGCAGAGAGTCAGGTTTGACTCCATGACTCTGAATCTACTTCTTCTCCACTTCTAGTTCCAGTACTGCTAAAAAGACATTTTGGGCCACTAAGATTTTATATTTGCCAGCCTAAAATCTAAAGGAACATCTGCTCTTTGAAGACAACCCCTGTACAGAAAAGCCTCCTTAGGCATAGCAGACCCCCGTAATCCTGCAGACATTGGAAACAAAGACCATAGTAAAACTAATTAGAAGCCAGACAGGTCAAATTCTTCAGCTGAAGAGGCTGCATGTCTCTGGAGCACAGCCTTTGCTAACTAACACAGCAAGCCATGCTACACTTACTTAAAATTATGCAAATAAAACCATTTATTAATTTGTTTTAATTATATCTTTATCATCAAAAAAGTACGATTATACTCATATTCTCTTTTATTCAAATCTGTGTTCACAACTACTGAAAATGTGCTGTTATTTCATCCTCACACAGAAGTTTTACTCATAATAAAGCAAGGAGAGACTTTTGAAGACTCTGTAATGGTTTGAAAAAGGAACCTTTGTATTTAAAATTCTAATTATGCCATTAGATAACTTAAGGCTATTCCAGAAGACCTATAATTACCTACTGTGCACACAGCATAAAACTGGATTTCAGCTTAAAAACAAAACCATCAAATTCAGATAGAAAAGGACTGCCTGTGAGAGCGGCACTATAAATGTACTTTTAATCACAGACATCATGATAGCAATAAGACCTGAGACAATAAACCAGCCTGTCTCCATCCAGCCCCTCTTTTCTCCTAGACATCCCAGCAGGAGTACTAGTTAGGCAACTCTGGTTAGCATAAGACTTTGCAGGCAATGACATACGATGATATAATGTTTCATGGGTATGTGACAACAGCAAGTTTCAGTCATCCACAATATGGATTTGAACAGATCTGCAAACAAAGTCCTTTGTACTCCTTAAATTCTCTAAGGCACCTACAGCCCTGGCCACTTTTAACACAAGTGTGTACTTTCACCACCTAAACTTAGTTTAGCACCGTGTATTCAGTGGGAGGAAACAAGCTCTTCAAGAGGTGATTTCTAAGGAACAGCATATGAGTTATACCATGTCACAAGAAGAAGCATTTAGACTTTTAATGCTGTACTTCAGGCCTAAGTTGTAACTATTCAACAAAAGCTCTTACAAAAGGTAGACTACCTTTGGTGACTTTGTACCCTGTGTTGTTGCTCAGTGAAGTCGCTGGGGAAATTCTGCATCCATTAAAGGCAATAAAACTTCCCTACAGCACCAACAGCCTTTCAGTTGGTTAGCTCTGAAACCGTTCATGGTTAGAAAGTTATCCAGCCCTAAAATCTGAAAATTAGGGCTCAAGACAGAAGCCACATACCCATTACTACTGCATACAATTCAGTAAAACAGCAGGGGAACACATATTTGTAAATATTTTTCCAGATAATAATAAAAAATCCTTACAAGTAATTCCAAACTTTTTCATGCTTAAATGGTATAAATCTGAAGTAACTGCTCTGGAATTCATGGAGCTCCAGGGCTGTAAAATCTGTATCAGGAATGAGAGACTCAAATTTATTCATTTTTTGGCACACCCACCAACTTTTCTTCACATATCTGATTAAACTGCTAGGTGTAATTTAACCAAGAGAATAAGCATTATTTGAATTTACAGGCTAAATGATTGCATGTCCTGGGAAATACTTCTAGCAGGTGCACTTTCATCTGAAGCAGATTTAGCTGGGGCATCATTGCTAAGATTGTTGGCACCTGGCTCTTTATCGTATAACAATCCAGTAAGAGTTACAGCAAAAGAACAAATTGGTTTTGGAGCAGACATTGTGCATTAGACTCTGGGTGTGTGTAAACCCAACATATCCAGCTGCATTCTAGGCATTAAAGAGTTATATATACCCACTGGAAGTGTACCATGGTTCTGGCAGAAGTTCAAGAATCTCTGAACTTATATAAGCCCCAGAAGACTTGTTTAATAACCGAAGTGGATGAAAAAAGGGTTAGTATATCAGTCATGTTTTGTTCTTATATAACAAGACTTCTCTAAGCAATGAAACTGAATTTTCACTATGAAAACCCTAAATTACCTTCCAAAGAAAAAACTTACAGAAAAGCCCACTGGAACAATCTCAGGAAAAAGATTGGTCTAAGAAGCAAAACAGAAAGTTAATGAGTTAAACAAAGAGAAAAATACATAGTCATGGAAATAATATCAAATGTATTTGAAAAGGGGCATAACCCCAAGAGTTATTCAGAGACTGTGAAACTGATAGCAGACAGAAGACAATTAAATACAACACAATAGGTAATTTTTGTGTCCAATAAGTTAATAACTAATTTATTGATACAACTGTCCATTCGCAGTACATCAATTGAAATGAACACATCCTGTGCTGAAAATTCATGACACTTTCAATATCCTCTTTATTTCACAGAAGTTAGAAGAACTGATGCAGCACAGCTTCTGATATTAATTACTCTCTTTTGTCTTTGTATTATTCCAGAGACTCAAGTGTCTTTGAGAGCAGAATCAGCCCTTGTTGTTAAAATGGTAAATCTGCATAGCAGGCACTACACACCTGAGATAGAGACAGATTAATTTCACAAGATACATCCACAACTATAATGACCCAAGCACTGTTTTGTAGCAGATCTCACCAATCTCTTACTCAGACATCCTGGGAGGCTTGGGGACCTGGCAGCAGTCACCTGCAGGGATCTAAGTGGATTCAGCTCCTTCAAGTTCAAAGTGTTCACTGCTTCTTTCTTCTGGATCTTTTGACTTACTTTCCATTTTTGTTTTTGAGGTTCGCTTTAGTGTTGTTTGCTCTCTCTCAGCTCTTACACTACTTTCTCTGTTTTTCTAGGGCCATTTTCCCCCAGTTTCCTGTTCTGTTTCCTGTGTCACATATGCAGCATGTGCCTGCACCTATGCTTGCATTTGCAAGAGAAAAATGCTCAAGACAAAAGTTATTACATTAACTGCAACCCATGTCAGCTAACACCTGCTTGTCCCACCTTCCTTGAAGGCCCTCCTTTAATAAATGAGAGTATTATCAACATCAAGGCTTGCCATGGCATGTGTCTATGCCATTTAAGGCTTACTGGGAGGTGCCCAGTAATGCAGCCAACACTTCTTGGTGGCCAAGACAGAGGCATTTAAGACTCCAGGACCTGTGGGTGACTGACCAGCCAAAGAAAACCATACTATTAATATTCTTCCTTCTTCCAATTCATTACAGTATCTACCACTGTGATACACAACTATCAAGGACATTCTGGTTGCTTCCATATCATTTCTGATAGTTATTGAAAATCTGTGTGTTCTAATATTTCTTTTACATCAGAAAATTTCATAACTGATATTTCATATCAGTTGCATTTGGGGTTATATTTTGATACTGAGTGCGGTATTCAATGACTAATCAACCAGAAAACACAGGTGGTTTATACAAAAAAAGCATCCAATAACTGCTACACTGGAGTCAGTAAACACAGTTTGATGGGAAATGTTATTAATTAAATCAGATTCACACGTTGTTCTGAAACACACACATCTTTTTCACACACATCTTTTTCATACATAAGCTAATGCTGTTTTCCTATACTTCTGCAGAGTGATCTTAAAATGACACACCAGGCAATCATTTAACTGAGAACTTGATCCTGGATAAAAGTGAATGGTTTCCATCAAGTCTGTGCTTGCCACTCTTTATCCATAGCTGAATCCAACACAGTCCTTCTGATCTCAGTGGGGAGGACAGTCTCCATCTCAGCACATCTGCTGCAAGTGCTGTTTGCAACCAAGAGCAAGAGAGTTTGGTTTGTATTTTTGTTTTTACTTTCTATCCTTTCAGAACTTTCAATAACATTAGATCTTCTCATTTGTGGATTGATTTTTTTTTCCAGACAGGCAACATATCTCCTATGAATCATTGTTCCAGTACTGTGGCTTGGCTTCTGTTCAGTTGGGAGGACTTAGAGATCTTGTACAACACTGTAGGGGCTACAGCATTCATGCTACTGATCTGCCTGAGTTCCCTGTTTCCTGCTCCTCTCAGTGCCATGGCCAACAAGTAGGATCAGCCAGACTTCATATATGAAGCACCTGTGTTTAGGGTAGACAGAAAAGATGTGTCATGTAGCCTGAGTGTTAAATATTGGACACGTTTAAGCACCCTTTTTTAAATTTTATTTTCATATTTCCAATATCTTTTCCTGTAGCCTTTATACCTTGACCCATATGTGCCACTCTTTATCTGTCTTTTATTTAAATATGTCCTGGATTCCAACTCCTTTGTCAGAATGTTTTTTCAACAGGGAACTGCCACCTTTCCTGCTAAACTTCTCACAGGTGTGTAAGTTTAGTCGGGTGCATTGTATCCTCAGTATACCAGCAACCAGAGGAAACCCTAAAATCACAAAGCTAAACTCACACAAGGCCAGAGATGCTGTGTTGTTTATAATTTTCTTTGTCCCAGTCAGGCTACATTTTGATTTTTCTGCAAAATGGAAGTCAAATTCTCAGCTTCATGATCTTTTCCATGCATTTGAATTTGAAAAATAGGACATGTTTTTCTAGTCTTTCTTCCTCTTTTTAGATTTAGCTGGTGGGGCTGGCCTGCTTGATATTTCTAAGAACTCTCATCCCCTGAAGTGTCAGCATGTGTTTTTTTTTCCTTTGACTCTCTGTTACTCAGTCTCCAATATTTCATTCCGCCAGGTGCAACAAGCATTCTACTTTATCCATCTTTTGAACATTTGCTTCTAATGTATGCTCGGCTACCTGGTGGTGTGTAGCTGACACTGTCTTTAACATGCCTTGAATCCATCTGTCTGTTGGACCATATGGTTGTAATTTATTTGGCAGCCAGGCTCCTAATCACAAATGGAGCATCCTAAAGTCTCTTCTATTCCAGGAGATGCAGTAGTTCCTCATTCCAGCATTAGGATTATTGGGAGATTCATTTCTCAGGCTTTACCTTACTGCTTTACAACTTCTTTCAGAGCCACCCTCAGCATTCGGCAGTTCTCCCTGGAGATGTCCAGCAATGCAAAGCCTTTATGCAAACCCTAATGCCAGACACAATAATTAATAATTTTTCCTGTGACATACAGGCCCAAGTCATAGCCAGCTTCTGTCAGAGAAACATCTGTCCTTTCGTTGTCTGAGCAGCTGTGCTGGCTCTCTTCCTGTAAGTTGGAAATACTTCAGTCAATTGATGAAAGTATTATAAGTTTGGGATAAGAAGGGTCCATTTCACAACCTGCTCTATAGTCTAGACATCCTCCTGTGAGTTTATTACTTTTGCATGTGACTGGTGGTTATACATGTTATATTCCTAACACAGATCACTACATCTTCACTTATCTTAGACCATCACGCACCACTTCATAATGTTCTCAAGGTTTTATTCATTCTTGAATTTCCCTGAGGGCAAGCACATGTTAACAACCTGATTTGCGTGTTTAGGCACCGTCGAGTTTTTTATCTAAGTTGATACACTTGTGACACCATACCACTTTCCATCTCAAACTTTCCCACTAAATCGAAGAGGGTTAGATCTGGTGCTTGCAATACTGTCTTGCCAAAACCCTGTCCTTCTTCAGGATGATGGAGCAGGCCATCTCTTAAAGACTTATAGCCTTGAATGCTAAGCTGGAGGTGTGCTATTTGCTGACTGCATGCCCTTTTCCTGCAGGGCAAGAGCTGGTGCCTCACTACACAACCCGAAACAGGATCCTAGCAGTGGCTGATCCACCAAGGTGTCTTCTAATGCTGCCATCTGTCAACCTGAGCATAAAATAACAGCAACTTTTTCTGGATCATTTTGCTAATACTTACAGTCCCCATCACACACCTCATGTGAGGTATTCCCCCTTCATCATAATCTGGGCCACCTTCAAACCAAGAAACATACCCTCTAGCTTTTTGGCTTTGTCACTTTTACAGTGCCATCCAAAAAGAGTAGTTTCTGTGGTTTTGGTTTGGGCGGGAAGCCCTCACAGCCTTCCATTGCTTTTTCTTCATCTACTAACCAATCAAAGACAGAGACAGTGATGGAGACAGATCCTGACCTCCTCCACTTTGTTCAGCTGAGGCAGTGGCTGCTTGGTTAGCCCAGGGTTTGATGCGGCTCTTACGAGCCTTTCCTGACAGCAGATGCATCACCAGGTGTGTCACTGTGCCTCTTTACATGCCATAGGTGACTGGGTGGGAGGCAGATACATTTGAAGCATGAATTGCTAACTTCCAGTTATTTCCAAACTATTTTATAGTAACGTATGAGGAGATAACTGCTCCTATTTCAAAACAAAGTTATCTTGGCACTTCCACTTTCCTTGCATTCAGAGAAGGAAACAGTCATCCTTCAGACCACTAGTCTTGCCTGGGATCTCATCTTTCTCACTTCACTCAACATTCAAGCCCACCCAGAAATGCCAAATCTGATGCCAAAGTGATAAATGTGGGTAGTGGGCAATCAACAGCTGAGATAAAAAAGTCCATCCTCTAACAGACAAACTTTACTGCAACATGCACTGCTATGCAGAGCTAAGCAGTGGTATGAAGCCTCTGTTAATAAACTCTCACTGGTCTGTTGGCCAGATGTCCTGTGAGTCATGAGACTGGAGATGGTCTACAGCAGAGATCATGCAGATTCAACTCCTTAAAGTTCAAAGCATTCACAAGTTCAAAGCACCCTCAACTCCTCTGTTCTGGTCACCTTTTACAATTTTTTTTCCAGTTCTTTGTTTAAAGTTGGTAACTCCTCATCTTACCTCAGCGGTCACTTTTTCTCCCTGAGTTCTTGCATTCCTTTCTTTATCTTTCCAAGGAGGCTTTTTTTTTTCTTTCCTTATCTCCTGTTTTGCTTATGGAGTCTTAGATAATGCAGAGGGAACAGCTACTCATGTTCCTTAGGAGAGGGGGAAGAGTGTTCAACCATAAAATAATTGTCAGCACTTGCTTGTGCTGGCTACAGACTACTTGGCCTGCAGTCTACTTAAACTAAATTATAGACTAGTTTAAATTTAGCTTTTAATTGTTTAAATGTAGTCACACTAACTCATCACTAATAATTCTTTGCTTCTTCAATATTTCAACAGATATCAATGCCTTTTAAAATCCAAGTAAATTGTGGCTATGAATTCTGCTTATCTGCTTATTTTTTTGTTCAAGTATTTAAAATATTCTTGCTCTACAGACCCAAGATTTTTCTTTATATAAGTGTCATTCATGCTCTGTCATATCATGTCATCTGGATGCTTTATAACTATTTCTAGCCAGCATTTCATCCAGTTTAACTAATGCAAGTTTTATTGACTTTTCTAGGATCATCCCCAAGTTTGCTACTATTGTGTTCCATTGTGTGGCGGTTTTAATCAGTGGCAGTTGCAATCCAGTTCATGTGTTATTGCAGGAAGCTTTAACCATATCCTCAGTACTGGGTGTCTTGGCAATTCCTGGGTGTTTCCTCAGAGTCCTGGAGGTATTTTACCATTTCCTTTGAAAAATTGTTCCTTGACGTAATTCCATCTTTACCTGACACAAGTAAGATCAATGTAGTGAACTCCCCGACACCTTCTGAAGAGGGGACCTTTACAAAGAAATTATTCAGGTTTTTGGCAGCCTGTGCATCTGTAATAACCATTTGTTATTCTTCAAAAGCTGGCAAAAACCATCACTTCCTTTATGGGTTTGTTGTTCTGGATATACTTAAAAGTTTCTTGTTGTTTGAGCTAATGTCTTCATAGAGTGATTCACTATATGCCATTTAATTAGGAGAAAAAATGAGACTTTAATTAGTATGTACTCCAGACAACACAAGGAAACAATTCAAATACATAAACATACGTTTAAAAACATATGAAAAAAACATATGGAAAAAAAGAACATTAATAGAAACAGTTCTCATGGATGTACCAAAGGTACATTCTGCCTAACAGGATAGATTTGTATGGTGAAATGATTGGCACAGTGGGCAAAAAGAAAGCAGTAGGATAATTTATACAATGACTTTACCATGGTCTTTCTCTTATGGTAATGTGTGGCCAAGTTGGTGAGATATTGGCTGGATGAGCAGAGGATGAAGAAAAAATAGTCTGGATCACCAGGCTAAAAGGGTTATGATCGGTGCCACAAAGCCCAACCAGCAGCTCATTACCAGCGGCAACCCTTAGAGACTGATACTGGGGCCAATGCTGCTCATGAAAAACCCAGAAGACTCAGTAAATGCAGAGATGATCAACCTGATATGTTAATATGCTGCAGGTAGAGCTGCTATGCAGAGATTTCAAAAGCTTTCAGAAAAGGGTTGGCAGGAACCTTAAGAAGTCCATAGAAGCCAAATGCGAAATCTTCCAATGTAGATGTAAAAACACTAAGCAATAGTACAGTCTGGGTAAATAAAGAAAGTGTTAAAAAAAAGTTTTGCCAAACAGGACTTAGGCGTTTTGGCAAGCAGTACAAAGAACACCATCAGCACGTTAGTCTGTTCTAACAGGAGCGTAGCCAGCAGGTTGAATCCAGTGGTTCCTCGTCTGTTTGGCACTAATATGGTCATGTCTGGAGGACTATGTCCAGCAGGGGTTGCCAGTCCCAGCAAAACACGGACACAGTGAGCAAGGCCAGTAAAGGGCTGTCAGTATGGTCAGGGCTGGAGCACAAGACACATGAGAACAGGATGAGAAACCTGACTTCAGTCTGCCTGGACAAAGGCACACGGGAGCATTTTACTGCTATCTTCAGCTACCTGACTACAGAGGAGATGCAGCAACTCTCTTCTCAGAGGTGAACCGAGAGGTGACCAAAGGCAGCACACACAAGCTGGAACATACGAAATTCCAGTTAAATATTAGGATAACCTCTTCTACTACAAGAGCAGTCAAATACTGGACCCTAAGGGTTTATGGATCCTCCATCTTTGGAGCTGTTCAAATCTTAACTAGACATTGCTGAATTAAGTGAACTTTTTGGGCCTCCTTCAAGACTTCATTCCAACCTCCATCTGTAAATATTATACATCCACCTTGGTAAGTCCCTTCCACTTTCTCTGAGATTTTTCTTTGCAATCAAAATTTCCCAAATGACTCCTATTCCTGTAACATGATTTTTTTTTTTTTTTGCATTGACAGCTGTCCTAGAAATAAACTAGAAGGGCTGAGATGGTGCACCCCATTAATAGGATTCAACAGCTTCTGTGAATCAGTTGATTTCTGTGAGTCAGAAGCTGGGTGCTTCTCAGCAGCTGGTTGTTATATACAGCATCTATATATATATGGTGCCTAAGCTAAAGACTGTTCAGGTATGTCTTCTGTAAAGCAACCATATTTCATAGCTGATTTTTAAGCTTCACCTGCATCCTCTCCCGTTATTAGTGATCAGTAGGAGGAGGGTAGTGAGATAGTGACATAGCTTTAGGAGTTCTCCTTCTCACAGATCAGATCACATTCAGACCTCCTCTTCTCTTGTGAAATTTTTCTCTCTGGCAGCCCAGCATGACTGCTGAGTGACTCTGAATTTCCACTCTGGTAACTGAGAACATTGATTGTTGTGTTCCATCCATTCTCCCTCTGCTTTTATGAGAGGAGACAGCAACACCATGTAGCCCCTATTAATTACACAAGTTGGGCTGGGGTTTTTTTCTCCAGAATAGCTTATATTAACACAACACCTGTTAATTCAGCTACACTTTTGAAGGGAAAGAGGTAGATTTGCCATTTATACATAGACTTAAGCATTGTCCAAAAAAAAACAAAAAACAAAAAAAAAAACACCACTTCCTCAAGTATCTTTCAAGTTGGCATCACAATTAACTAAAAAATTGTATTCTGACTTGAAGAAGGGACAGAAGTTATCCAAATAGAGCAAACAAGTAGCTTTCTCTGCAGTGTAGCCAATGACACCCTGCTGATTTACATCTCAAGGGGGAAGCCTTCCACTGGGATTCTTTGATGCCTTTTAAAGACAGCAGACTTCCCTTTGGCAAGGCCCTTAAAAGGACTTCTTTCCTCTACAAGGATTTCTGGTTTTTTCACTGAATTTTTAAGAACACAGTGACTGTAAGACTTCCACCCTTTCATTAAATTTGGTAGAAATTGGTCCGACAAACATTAAGGCACTAAGGTAGTTGTATTCATATGCCTTCACAAATATAAGAGACATACATATATATGTCTGTTACCATATTAAGTCTTATCTCCTTAAGCAAGCAAAATAAAAATATCTTCACAGAAAAATGCAAAAAAAAAGCCTCATAAATAACACTCATCCTCAGTGCTTTCATTATAAAAGTTTTTTTCCAACAATAATTAGAGAGAAATTATTAATAATTCATATGAGCAGACTATCAACCAACTACTAACAGAGATGGCTCACAACTATTGTATAAAACTCCAGCAAAAAGGGGGGGAAAAAAAGGAAGGTAAATCACCACCTTTTATTTATATTATTCATACTCTTCCAATTATGAAAATCCATTTCAAGGATGATGATCCCCGCAGGATTTCGAAGGGTCTGTGTCAACACTTCCAGCTGTTCCAGCCCTCCCTAACAAACACATAGAGTCTCAATTAAGGAATGTTCCTTACATTCACCCCCACTTTCAGCTCCCCACCTAGCTGAAGAGGACTCCAGGCAGTAATATCCTCCTCTACCGCCATGACCAAGGACAATGTAGGATAGGCCATGGCACCACCTGTGCCTGCAATTGAACTCATACTTCTATCTCTGTCCACAAGGCAAGTATTAAAAATACTTGGAAAATACTGGAAATATTGACAGCTCTAAGTCAAAAATTCATAGGAGGCTTCTTAAACTGGCTGTGTTCACTCACTGATTTCCAGCCTTCTCTGTGCCTATGCAAATAAGCAGCCCATCACACCCAGCCACCACCACATCTTCTCCACCACCTGCTTGTTGCCCCAACCTTTTACCCCTGGTACCTTGGGACCACCCACCTTAGTCAGTGGAGACTGTGGGTGGTGACAACCATAGGAACCAGACCTACTGCTGTATGGGGCTGAAAGGTTAGCTTCTTCTCCGTGTAAAATGGGAAAAGCTGAAGGTCCTGAAGCCCATTCCAGTAGGAAAACTTAACGTGATATACAAACCAATACAGGGGAATCACTGCAATTGTGTACTGCGGACACTGTCAGACCCACTTAAACCCAGCTTGCATCTTTTTGTTTGTACCAATATTTATCAATACAACCCAAGATTCAGTCAATGTGAAAGAATATTTGCAGGTAGATTTCCACAGTGTGACTAAAAATTGGCTTGGTTAAACTCAGGGAGGTTTTGAGGCTAGAACAGGAATAAATTACTAGCATGATCTTCCCAACTGCCAGAGTAAAAAAATTACATTTTCTAAAGAATACTAATCATCTGAAAGAATTCTAAAATTATTCTAAGTGAAAATTATCGTCTCTATGGGAGATGAAAGTTATAGAGGCAAGCTTCATTAAAATGCATAATTAGGTACAGGAAATACAAAAGACTGATCATAAACCAGCACAAACTAAAGCTCTGAACTACTGAAAGTATTCCTGAAGGATTATCCCAGAGTCTTAAAAAGGTGATTTAGATTTGATCAAGAGAGTTTAAACCCGTGAAGAAGATTAGTAAAATTTAGGCTGCAGTTATGCCAATGGGAGCTTGGTAACTTAAGTGTTGTAAGAAATGTTCTACATTTATAATATACAGGGAAATTTGCACATTGGCATAGAGGATGAAAGAAGTACATATCAAATTTAACTCATATTTATCTGTTTTTCTGTAATTTTATAGCATGAAGGATGTTCTCTTTCCAACCTTCCTTCTATCCATCAGCTCCCTCCCCCTCAAGTCAATACCAAAATTTCACAAAATCACAGAATGGTCAGATGGGAAAGGACCACAGTGGGTCATCTGGTCCAATCTCCCTGCTCAAGCAGGGCCATCCCAGAGCACGGCACAGGATTGTGTCCAGATGGTTCTTGAATATCTCCAGTGAGGGAGAGTCCACCACCTCTCTGGGCAGCCTGTTACAGTGCTCAGTCACCCACACAGTAAAGAAGTTCTTCCTCATGTTCAGGGGGAACTTCCTGTGCATCAGTTTCTGCCATTGCCTCTTGTCCTATTGTTGGCACCACTGAGAAGAGCCTGGTTCCATCCTCTTGACAGCCTCCCTTCAGAGACTGATAGACATTGATGAGGTCCCCTCCCAGTTGTCTCTTCTTGAGGCTGAACAGGCCCAACTCTCTCAGCCTTTCCTCATAGGAGAGATGCTGAAATCCCCCCATCATCTTTGTAGCCCTCCTCTGGACCCACTCCAGGAGCTCCATGTCTCTCTTGTACTGAGGAGCCCAGAACTGGACACAGCTCTCCAGATGGTGCCTCACTAGGGCTGAGAAGAGGAACAGGATCACCTCCCTCCACCTGCTGGCAGTGCTCTTCCTAGTGCACCCCAGGATACCTTTGTCTTTCTTGGCCACAAGGACACACTGCTGGCTCATGGACAGTTTGTGATCCTCCAGATCTTTCTCCGCAGAGCTGCTTCCATCAGGTCACCCCCATCCTGTGCTGGTGCCTGGGGTTATTCCTCCCCAAGTGCAGGACCTTGCATTTGCCTTTGTTGAATTCCAGGCAGTTCTCTGCCCTTCTCTCCAGCCTGTCGAGGTCCTTCTGAAGGGCTGCACAGCACTCTGAGGTATCAGCCACTCCTCCCAGCTTTGTGGTGTTGGGGAACTTGCTGAGGCCTCTGCCCCTTCATCCAAGTCACTGATGAAAAGTTAAACAATCCTGGGACCAGTACTGAACCTTAGGGGACACCACCAGTGGCAGGTCTCCAACTAGACCCTGTGTCACTGATTACAACCCTCTGGGATCTGCTGTTCAGCCAGTTCTCAAAACACCTCTCTGTCCACTCACCCCGTCCACACTTCCTGAGTTTGCCTGTGAGGATTTTGTAAGAGACAGCACCAAAAGTCCTGCTGAAGTTGAGGTAGAAAATATCCCCTGCTCTCCTCTCATCCATCCAGGTACTTGTTTCATAGTAGAATTCCCTTACACATTTTTCCTTTGAGAATTCTAGGGCAGGAGAAGTAATAAAAAGAAGATGCACTGTTGTATTTGTACCTCAGTGCATGTTGCCGTGTTTTTATTCTACTCTTTCTTCTCATGCATTCCCTGTTATCTAACTTTCTAGCATATGATAGGCATCTGTGTCACCATGAATGCAGCTCTTAGGACAAGGACACATTCTTGTTTTGTAATGTGCCTACCATTTTCTAAAGGCTTATAGGAATGTGAATGATAATATTGTACAGCCATACCTGACCACTTTATCTTAAATCCTTACCACCTATGGGCAACAGTACAAGCCTGGGAAGTTAGCAGGGAGTTTGGTGAGCCAATGAACATAAGCACTGTCTTTAGTTGAGCTGTTAACAGAACTGTAACTTCAGTCAGGGCTCAACTGAAAACATCCTTGACTGTCAAACTAAGACAAAGACTGTGGAAGTTAGCTCAGACAACAAAAGTTCCACAAGAGAGACTGCAATTAAAGGCTCAGATACCATTTCCCAGGCTAAATTAAATGCTACAAAGATACTTGGGAAAGGTTAGGATACAACCATTTCTTATTTGTAACATATTAGTATTTATTTCCAAATGCATTTTTTTCTTACTGGAATAGCAGTGACGCAGTTAAACAGAGCATGGTCTACAGACAATTCAGCTGGTCCTGCAGATTTTTTCACTAACAATATGACTGCCTATCACACTTTTGGGATTTTGAACCACTTTTATAAAACTACTCTTTGACTAGTTTGAATTCATTAATTTCATTTCCTAGATTAACTTCTGCAGGACATTTCAGCAAGGAAAGTCTTCTTTTTAAGCAGCTAAACTCAAGTCCTTACTGTCGTCTGTGTCACAGAAGCAAAAGTAACTTTAAGAGTTCCCAGTAGTGCATGGAGAGCAATCTGGGTTGACACCCAGTTACCCACAGGGTTCTTCCCTCTCGAGGCTGTGGTGTGGGTGCCAGGAGACAAGAGGCTCTGCACATCCTTGCAGCACTGCAGTAACACAGCAGCTTTTCACTTTCCTGGACTACACATACACATTGTACTCCGAAGTAGACTTTACTGAGTGCCATTTTGCTGTCAGTTTATCATCCACATGCATCCCAGCTGGGACCAAGGTTTCCACCAGGTAGGACTGCAGCAGCATCATCAGGTATGGTCCTGGCACTTACAATATTCCCATAAAATGGTGCACTGTCCCTGTCACAGACCACAAATCCTTGCAAGCAAAGCACATGCACATCTGCACTAAGCTCTGAGAGCACAGTGCTTGGATGTTACAGGTCTGCCTTCTCACAGTGGTACACTGGATAGAGAGATGCTGTAATTGATTTATTTTTTTCCTTATACTCAGCCAAGAGATGTTCACTCTACCAGTTGCTTAATATTCTGTCTTAATGAGAATATTTCTATTTTTCACTAAAAGTGAGCAATTTCAACCTGCTGCAGTTATCCTTTTCTATTACATACATATATTAGGTCTAATTTGCAAGTATATATAAAAATTCTTTGGGGATGAAAATCGTGCTTATCTTAAACTACACCATACACTCCACATACAATATTTTTCTAAGAACTGGTGTGTACTTCCCTACCCATCATTTATTAATAGGCTTACCATCTGTATTCATCTTTAAATTCCACCAATTAATATTCTCAAGCCTGGAAACACTGTGCGTACAGCTCTCATAATGTGCAAAATCTGATATGCAATTCATTTTACACTGAGGAATTTAACCCAATACCAAAGAGATTGTAAGAACAGATTTGTTGCAAAGACTTAAAATAAATTGATTTAGTTGGATGAGACAACTTTCACAGGCATTCATTTAAACACTAAACTTCACTAGCTGCACAGAGTTAACAAATGTGCTACAAAGCCCTTCAACTCCCACACAAGCTGACTCACACAAGATAACAAAACTATTAGTTCTTGAAAGAACTCTATATTTTTCTTTATTGTTCCAATGACTTCCTCAGTTTTGAGGGGCACAATTTCACAAGTGTACACTATAAAGAAAGTGATGTTTGGAGATGGATGGGTGACCAGGTAATAAATGAAGGAAAATAGCCCTGGTGACAAGTAGTTAATGTCACCACCCCAGCTGCAAAATTCATCCAAAACTCAGTAATTTATCCAGATGCATCCATTATTTTTCCCACCAGCTAGCAGCCAATCCAAAGCAAGCACAACCATTGCTGTTCAGTTCCTTCCTTTCACTGCATCCCTCTCATCTCATCCTTTTTATTTTTGTTGCTGTCATTTCATAAATTGCTGCATGCCCTCAGTTAATTTGCCCACACTACTCATTTGTGGGTCTAAGTGCCATTTCATGTGACTCACACACTTTCTTATAATACTTTTAAGTCTCAATTTCTCCAGAGTGAAGGAGCTTTATTTTTTGATGGATACAGACCTGTCAAATGCGAATGTGAAGCCAATGGCTTGTAAATGTCAAAATTAGATCAGACATATCTTTGTTTTAGTTTTTATTTGTTTCTATTTTTATTGATATTCTCAACAAGAGGCCTTACAGTTTTTTCTAGGAACATTATTTCTTTGCTTTGTGTAATATATCTGAATGTATTTTTACTAAAAGCAGTTACTTGCAAAGCAGGTAACACAAATGCAGCCTTGTGTTTTCTTTCTATTTTGTCTGAATTGGGTCCAAATATAGATAAGTAACAGAAACAAAATAACAAAATCCCTGAGTGATCTTGTCTTTTAGGCTGTGTCCAAGCTGGGGCACCTTGGAGCACTTCCAGTCTCCTTGGGCTGTAATATGCACTCCAGAAATTTGGACTTGGGCAAAAGGCAGGCACACACCAGCTCCTTCACGCTGACATCCCCTGTTTTCCCTGGAGTGAAAGCCAGAATATATGAGTCAGATCTACCCATGACCTGAACCTTCAGGGGACTGTGGCTGCAGGGGTGCTGCTGTACCACATGCACCAATTCATTTACACACAGAATTTGAAAAATAAACAAAATTATTGGACCATATGAGATATTCCCCTTTGTCCTACCACTACATGCTCTTGTAAAAAGTCCCTCTCTATCTTTCTTGACCCTTCACATACTAGAAGGTTGGAATTTGGTCAACTTGAAGCTGTCCCCTTATCCAGGCTGAACAATCCCAGTTCTCTCAGCCTTTCCTCATAGGAGAGGTGCTCCATCCCTCCATTCATCTAGGTGGCCTCCTCTGGACTTGCTCCAACAGCTCCATGTCCCTCCTGTGCTGGGAACCCCAGAGCTGGATACAGCACTGCAGGTGGGGTCTCACCAGAGCAGAGCAGAGGGGCAGAATCCCCTCCCCTGACCAGCTGCACACACCTCTTCTGCTGCAGCCCAGGACATGTTTGCCTTTCTGGGCTGCAAGGACACCCTGCCAGGTCTTGTCCAGCCTCTCACCCACCAGCACCCCCAAGTGCTTCTCAGCAGGGCTGCTCTTCATATGTTCATCCCCAGCACCTTGCTCTTAGTCTTGTTAAACCTCATGAGATTCCCTTAGGCCCACTTCTAGAGCTTGTCCAGGTCCCTCTGGATGGCACTCCCTCCTTCAGGTGTGTCAACCACACCACTCAGCTTGGTGTCATCTGCAAATTTGCTGAGGCTGCACTCGATCCCTTTATCTATGTCATGAATAAACGTGATACTAAATAACACTTTTCCTAATATGGTCTCCTAAGGGTCACCACTTGTCACTGATATCCACTGGAATTTGAGCTGTTGACCACTACCCTTTTACTGTTCAACCACTTCCTCATTCACCAAAGAGTCCACCCATCAAAGCCATCCCTCTGCAATTTAGAGAGAAGGACATTGTGGGGGACCATGTCAAAGATCTTACAGAAATCCAGATAAATTACACCCATAGCCGTTCCCTTGTCCACTGGTGTAGTCATCCCATTAAGGAAGGCCACTGGTTTGGTCAGGCAAGACTTGCCCTTGGTGAAGCCATGCTGGACATCTCCAGTCACCTCCCTGTTCTCTGTGTGCCTTAACACAGATTCTAAGAGGATCTGTCCCATGAAAATTCTTTACAGTGAGTGTGGTGAGGCTGAGCAGAGAATCTGTGGATGTGCCATCCCTGAAAGTGTTGAAGGCCAGGTTGGATGGGGCTCTGAGCAACCTGGTCTAGTGGAAGGTGTCCCCGTCCACGTCAGCAGGGTTGCAACCAGACGATCTTTAAGGTCCCTTCCAACCCAAACCATTCTATGATTCTGTGATTCTATGGATTAAGTTTTGTACACATATCTCAACAAGAAAGTCAGGGACATCAAAGAGCAGTCCAGAACAAAAATTTTTATAAGAGAAAGCCTGCTCTTTTCATGAAAGGAAGGACAAAAAATCAGCTCAAGTAAAGGCTTGTGGGAAACTATAAGAGAGAGAACTGGAAAGAGGGCTCCAGAAAAGAGATGGGCAGAGAAAACAACGTGCTAATCAGGTACAGAAAGAGCCAATGATACGTCAATGATACGTCTGAAATGGATAAAGTAGGAAGGGATGAAAGAAAGAGAACACTGTCTGAGTTTTGATTAAGATTAAATTTGAGTTTAGATAGTGATGTGAATTGCTGAAGTCTGGTTGTGGGGAAATTACAGAAGGGGAAGGAGGGAATGCAGCAGGTTTTTTGATCCATCCTGCCATCAAGAATGGGAATTCCTGGATCAGTCTTGAAGAGGATGAAGAGAAACAAACAAAAGTCTGCGCTGATCTGTACATTGATATGTAGAAATAAGATTAACTGCAGCTACCACTTGATCTATTGATTAGATGCCACAAGATGATGAACTGCCAGCTAATGGCAAGCTATTACCCAATTCAGTCTAGGAGCAGTAGAGTAAATCAATACATAGTAGATATCTGACTTTTATTGCTGGTTTGCAGGGAGGAAAACCTGTAAGTTGCTACATTCTTTCAGGTATGTACAATACAGATATGCACCTTCAAACTATGTTTGGCTCTCAGATTTCACAGGATAATTAAATGTTTTTTCTTCAGTGGATTGACTGTACCATCATCATTGCAGCCTTAATCCCAGAAGTATCACCAGCTTCATTGTTCAAGATACAAAATGGATTTCTATCTCAAAAGTAAAAGAAGGAAAATCTCTACAGGAGATGCAGTTAATACCTGGAACTTCTCCATTACTGGAGCAGCCAGCTTAAGTCAACTGCGGAATTCTCATGAAAATTCTGGAGTGTGGCTTTCATCCTGTCCCTTATGCAGAGATTAGACCTTCTTGCCCTTTAAACTTAATGAATTTTGACAAGGTTTATGATATTATTTCTAGAAGGTGGAAGAAGAATATTTTTGCAAATGTCACTTTGAATATTTGGAGGGTTATAGTGCTCTCAAGTTGAAAACCCGAATTGTAGGATCAGCAATATGAGTGACCAGATGTCAAATACTTCAGTGCTGGGGATGAGTACAATATTAGTGTCTCTCCAGATGTAAAAACTCCTTGAGATGAGTTTTATAAAAGTTTTTAAAAGGAAGATATCAGTTCAAAATGCTATTACTTCAAATTAACATGTTTATTTGAAATAAACAATGGAAATACATGGACACACTGCTGCAAGACCAATGAAGGGCCATCAATATGATTGGGAGCTGATATAAAGACAGCTGGTTTTGTTCTACCTGCAGACAGAAGGCTCCATAGAGCATCATGCTGCTGTCTTCAGCTACCTGGTGGAAGAGTACTGACAAGATACTCTCTTCTCAGAGGTGAACAGTGATTCAACCGGAGGCAACAGACACAAGCTGAAACATGCAAAAGTTCCATTAAAAATTAGAAAAAATGTCTTTCACTGCAAGAGTGGTCAAGCACTGGACTAGGTAGCCCTAGATTATGGATCCTCTGTATTTGGAGCTGTTCACAATTTAAGCATATATGGCTCTGAGTCATTTGATCTAATTGGACCTGATGTCCACAAACTAAACTATTTTGAGCCTGCTGACACTGTGTACACAGACTTCTGTAGTAAGTAAATCCAGCAATTCTCTATCTTTGAAGTAAAAAGAGTATTGTTTTATGTTTACCAAGCTCCCTATATTTCTAATACCAAGAAATTTGCCAAAAAGCCACTCTGTGTTCAGCTTATCCAATATCTCCACAATTTCTAAAAGCTTAATCATACCCCCACCTCAACCTTCTTGTCTCCTGTTTGAAGTGTATCAGCCTTTATAGTATCTCCTCATGAGGAAACTACTCCATCCTCTTAGTCATTTTAGCTGTCTTTGTACCTTCTCCACAGTCTTTGATATGCAGAGAGCAGAATGGCATTCAGAATCCCCTGACTTATTCTGAATACCCTTTCTGATGATTTCCAACATTCTGTCAGCTATTTTTGCTGCTTCACATCAATAAAAAATTATATTTGGTTTAGTAATGAAATTAAAAATTACTAATCCCATCATGCCATTTATTGGTCTTTCTGAGTTACACTGTGAGCTTATTTGTTTACCTCAGCCTCAGTGATAAATTCATGGAATGGTTTGGATTGGAAAGGACCTTAAGGCTCACCTAGTTCCAGCCCTTCTGCCATGGGCAGGGACACCTTCCACTAGACCAGGTTGCTCAGAGTTCCATCCAGCCTGACTTTGAACACCTCCAGGGATGGGGCATCCACAACTTTTCCGGGCAACCTGTTTCAGTGCCTCACCACCCTCACAGTAAATAATTTCTTCCTAATATCTACTCTAAGACTACCCCCTTTCAGTTTTGATACCATTAAATAGTGTCATGTTTTATATAAGCTTACAAGTTTCTTAAGACAATGAGCATGTCGTCTATTTTATTGTGATGTGCCCATGATACTCTTGAGCATTCTGCAGGCCTGACAGGCAGGAATAAGAATACAGGGTAAAGTATTAAATGTGAATTTCTGCACTTTGGAACTAAAAACAAGAAATTTTGTTATCAGTTGGTTTACTAATACCCAGAGACTAAAAAAAAATAGGGTTTTTAAACTGATTATATGGTTGATCCTAAGCAAAGGTGTCAACACTGGAGGTGATTTTGGTATGACAAATCATGCAATTTAGGATTAACTGGGTAATGCAAAGAGAGGATTGTCATTACTGCCATTGGCAGTACTGTCAACAGTAAATTCTAAATTGGAATGCTGTACATCAGCTTGGTGACCAATTTCTACAAAAAAAAAAGGTAAAAATGCTGGGATGGTCTAAAAGAACTATTGGGGGGCAGGAGCGGGGAGGAGGAAGAGTCAAAGAGCTCAGGTTATTAACTCAGCAAAACAAAGTCTCAGGTGAGCTACAGTTTCTCTCTAGGAATGTAAAAGGAGCAACATCAGGGCTGGAAAGAGCTATATAAATCAAAGCAAAACACCAACACGAATGGCCATGAATAAATTTACATCAGAAATGGAAGACCAGAACCAGAAGAAAATGGGTAGTGGGTTGCTACAGGAGGATTTAATGTTCAGTCAGTTATTAAAAATTGCTCAGTCTCTACTGGATTGTGCAGACTTACTTGAATGGTTCCCAAGAGCAACCACCTTTTCCAGCTGGGGACAGCCTAGCACCTTGCCCCTTTACTCTGTCATAACAACCAAACATTTACTCTATTTAGCAACCAAACAGGTTTCTGCTGAAGGTACTGGTCTCATAAAGAGGCCTCAGCAAATAATAAACCTCTAAAATTCCAGAAACTAGATAGTGAGTGGGAAAAAACTCCCATAAGAGATTACACAAAGATACAAAAGATTCAAAACAAGATGGATATTTTTTAGCTTTAGGGCTATAGATCTGTTCAATCTGCAAAGCTGCTGTTGTCTGTATCCACCTTGAACTTGTTCCTCTCTTTCTGTTTCTAAAAGCAATGCTATGGAATTCTATTCAGCAACAGATCTGTTTGGTCTCAGCTGGAGAACTTTGTTTAACTGCTTTTTAATAGCTCTTGAGAGAGTTTAGAGAGAAGGCATGTGCACACACATGCAGAAAGAGTGTTGGAAAGTATCCTCTTGTGAAAGGACAGGAGCAGTAAGCCTGCCCACCCTGGGGAGAGCATCTGACATCTGCTCACAGATATTGACAACCAGGATGTCATGGAGAGAGATGCTCTCACGCAGTGATACGACTCAGGTTCTTCCTTCCAAGGAAATGAGACCATGAACCGTAGACAGTCACTTCTCAGGAAGCTGAGAGGCCATTTACAGAGGAAGAATCAAAGATCTGGTTCTAGCAGCTCTCAAACTAAAATAAAAGGGGAAGTCCTGCTTTCCTGTTATTGATTTTCATATTGCCAGCAAATTTCATTTTTCACTCAAATATTTCACAAGTCAAATACGGAGAGGAGCATGAAGCTTGAACTATCCCTCTCCTCATGCCACAGTGCTTATTCTGGAAACCAAGGAGGGTCTTAAAATGTAACTTTTGTTCCTTACAGCTCCTGACTGTGTTAAAAGTAACACTCTGGCATTTATGGGAGAAACCAGCAATTTATTTGATCCATTTTGCTCTCCTTCTTGTTAATAATCATTGCAGCAAAATAATTTCCACTGCAAAATGGCCTCATAAATTTTCGGCCTTCTGCCTGGGTTTTTACTACATACAGCAGTCCGAAGGAGATGTGGGGAAGCAAATAGCTGCCTACCATATCAGTTAAAGTCTATGAAGTGTGAACATAAATAGATCAGTCCAGATTGGAAAGCCCCTTCCTCAAATTTTTGTTTATTCAATATTGCTCCATTCATCCACTTCAACAAAAGATTACAGACAGTATGACAAATCGCAATTATAGACAGGCTAAGTACTTCAATTGCCTCTTTTCCCGTGGACTGAGCAGCAAATGAGGATCACTCCCCTATGAGATTTCACAAAAATCTTTCTTATTGAGAAATAAAATGGGTTTTTGGAGAACAGGCAAACGTTCCTGTGAATCAGATAATTCTGCCTCTTGGCAACTTTTCAAAAGTTACCAATATCAGGCAGAAAGTCAAGGAGTTATGAACTGGATGAGGGAAAGCCCTCCCAGGGAAAGAAGAGAAAAGCTTGAGGATGCATGTACGTGCCCTACAGCGAAGCTTTCAGATCAAGATCCTTTCTGACTCATTTCTGGTGTCAGCTCAGCGTAAGCTAATGATCACTTTGATTTTCCAAAAGAAGCCAAAATTTCTCTCAACTTATTACTGAAGCTGCACAGAGCATATTATTAACCATATAAAGGCCTGATTCTGTCACTAGTAGCAACCAGGCTTGCTGCTCTACCTGCATCTCATAAAAGCTGTGGGGGCTTGCTGCAAACTTAAAAGCCTGCTACAGACAGTGCATCTCACGGGACCTGTGTGCCTCAGTAGGATGCCCAGCCTCCAAGGAGACACGCTCAGGTGTGGGGTCCCTGGTCACACCTTCTCACTGCTGCAAAACTGTGACCAACACTAGTGATAGGCCAGAAACTTAAAGGAAAGCAAAATGTCAGCTTTCAATTTCAAAGTTATCCTTCACCCTGTTGCCTTCAAAAGAGTTCCCAGGAGCTGGATGTATTTCCCTGAATGCTTTCAGCTGTAATTTCAACCATCAGCCTTTTTTTGCTACCCAGCATGCCTGCCCCGTGCTTCACTCAGGTGATGCAAATCCAGTGGCTGCCCATGAGGTCTTGACTTCAATTTGTGCCAGCACAGACAACTTATAACTAGTGAGAATAATATTCACAGGTGTGCCTCTCCTCTGGACAGGCATCCATGCACAGGGCCAATGATCAGAAGGTGTAACACTCTACTCTGAGGCCTAGCCAGGGACCTTGAAGGAACCAAGAGGACCCCACAAGCTGCTGGAGAAAGCTCTCCTGCTGCATCCCCCACCCAGCTGGGGCTGCAGCCTTGTGCCTGACAGCTTAATGAACCTTCTCAGAAATGTGGCAACTGATCGAGTGTGGAGCAGAAGAAAAAAAAGGAATATCAGGTGACTCCTTGACAGAAGGGCAGCCGGTGGAAGTTTCCCAGCCTTGCAGAGTACATGGCTCTCCAAGGAACGAGCTGCTAACTGGAACTGTCCAATGCCTCCAGACCTCTACATCCAACTAAGACTGTAACCTCTCCTAGTCAAGCCCCCTGCTCCTTCACAGCCCAACTCACAAGCACTTCATTGCACCTTTGCATTGAAGTTGCTTTCCATCCACAAGGACAGATATCTGTAAGTGCTCATATAGCTGCCATTTGAAAATAAAATACACCATGCCCCCAGCTAAGTGTGGTGATGAAACAGGCAGTTAGTTTAATTCAAAACCTAAGTAAAAATATCAAGCTCCTACTCCGAGAGCACAAGGTTGACAGAAGAGAAAATCCTGTTTGGTTCTGTTTGCATTTTCTCTAGCAGAAGTGTAGAACCAGTGCAACAAGTGTAATTTACTATAATTTAATTATTCAGGCAAGTGTCCTCTCTACTTTTATTTGGTGTTACCCTGAAATAAGTTATTGAAATTCTAGAAGACGAAGAAACAAGAACTTGTGAATTGAGGTGCTAAAAATAAACCTCAACCAAATAAACCAGTATTAGCTCTTTTAAAATATAAGGAATAATTCTTTACTTTAAAGAAAGTATAAAAAAATATTATTATTTTAGCATGTCATTCACTTTCCTGTTAAGTGTGCATTCCTGTTACTATGAAATAAAAGGTTAAATTAACAATAAATGACAAAATGTCATTTTATTATCTAAATTATATTTCACATTTGTAATACTGTTCACTCTCTTTTTGGTTTTCTAGCAATTTCTTTCTAGTTTTGATTTTCTAATAATTTCTTAGGCCTCTTTGCATATAAAACCAAAAGAAATTTAATTGAAGCTCACCTTTAGCACAATCAGTCTTCAGCAGACTTCTGCAAACTGTCCAAGTATTTTTGCATCAGGAATGTATCCTCCTGCTGCTATACTAGAGATAAGAAGAGACTTTCTAACTCCCAAAACAAGACCAAACACTCAGCTGAATCCCTCAGACCCACCAGTTTTCCAACCATGCTTATAATTCACTAAAGTACCAGCAAATTTTTCACCATCACTTTCCATTTTTCTCCTCTTTTTCCATGAAGCATGCTTTGTGTATGAATGCCTATGGCCAAAAATTGTCACAAGCTTTTTGTGGCAATTCACCATTCAATTAACAAATTATGTTTTAAGCTTCAGCACACACAAACCCAAACTGTTTTAATTTTAAAAGTGTATCCATAGAAATCTTCTAGCACACTGTAAACGGTCACTGGAAATACCTCTGTGTTTTCTATATTTTCCTTTTCCTGGTAGAATATAAAATTGCAGTTGTGCAGTTCATACCTAACAGTCATTTATATGAGATAAAGAACATTTTAAGTTTCTTTAAAATGAGCAATATAGAATTAACCACCTTGTGGGGACGTGCTTCATTATTTTCTCATCTTCAAGGCTGACAACATTAAATCTCCCTTGTAATTTTTAAGCTCTTTGACAGACACAATGCAGTATGCAAAAGCTTAAATCACACAACCTCAAGAAGAAATAATAATGTAGCGATTACATTTATTTATGTACTATGTAGTACAGGAACTAAGCAGTTAGTTGAAAACAAATAACTTTTCCATTTCCCATTAATTTGTATACACTTTCCTTCAGCATTATCTGTTGCAAATGATACAATATCATGATGATGCATTATCAAAGTTCAAAGCTAGAGTCTCTTAGAGCTGGAGTCTCTAAGAGCTGGAGACACTAATAATGGGGTATTATTAATGTCTTGAAAATAATCATGCATATGGTGGATGATTCTGCTTTAAACTGTGTAGATAAAAACAATTATGGGAAACATTTTAATATTTCCATTATTTGAGTCCAAAATAAATACATGCCCATTTCAAAAGTCTTCATTTTTTCGAACAAAAAAAGGATATAATATATTGTTAACAGAGAGAATATCTGCTGTACTGGGATCTATCACTGTAGCAAAGAGAACCTTAGAAAACCACACTAATTTGTCATTGTCATTACTCAAGCTTTGGATGAGAGCATAAATTCTATTGTGCATTTTTTGTTCCCTCTTAAGGAATTCTATTTTTATAAACTTCAGGAAAAATTTCTGTGTGTTTTATTTGAAGCCATGCTGAAAGTTTTAAGACCTGCTTTCCCCTTGTATCTGGCAATCCACTACAATTAACTGCGAAATTTTTGCATAAGTGCAGTGAGTCTGAAGTGGCACATTCCATTACGCTCTTCACTGAACCAAGCTTCCCATTTCTCCTTTCCCCCTGGAAAGCACTAAGGGTTGAGCATTCAGTACCACAGCAAGGAGGTGACATGCCAAGGTGCTCCCTGGCTGGCAGCTGTGCAGCCAGGATGACAAACTGTGGGAAGAACATGACCTCGAGATGGCCAGGCCCAGTCAAAACAACCCTTGGTACTACATTTCCTAGCCTTGTGGCAAGCACGAACTGAACCTCTGCAGAGAACATCCCTACTCACAAAGCCATTGGCACACCTTTCCAGGGGTATTCCTGAGTGCCAGTGTCTGATCGAAGTTTAAAACAGCAGAGAGACCAGGGTTAATGCAATCTTTTAAAGGGCAAAAAGGAACAATGATTTGTCTTTTTTGTGTGTGAATTTTATTACAACCTTGGCTAGAGGCACAAGGAAAATCTTTTATGAAATTATTTTTAAGGCATTTTATGGCATTTTCTTCTTAGCTTTGAGTTTAGTTTTTGCCTAAAGATTTCGTTTCTTTGGGCTGCCTTGATCACTGAAACAAAGTTTAAGCAGCAGTTGCCCTGCTTAGTGCTACTTTTCAAATCAACTTTTACCTTATTCATTTAACAAACTGGAGACTGTTATACTGAGGAAGCTGTAGAAGTGCAGCATGAATTCTTCATCCAATATCACTGTCTCTACGAGATTTGAAATGAAAACTGGTAGACCATTTAAAACAAAGTTATTTTCAATGTAATTAAGCAAAAAAAAAAATCTCCATTTTCAATTACTTTCTGCTTAAGTTAAAGTGTTTATTTTTATATGTGTGTGTGTGTGTGTGCACGTGAAATTCCATCATGTACTGGGATGAGTTTATTGCAGTTCATGTTACAGTATAGCAACACTGCCTCCACATGTGCTCTGAGTGAGATATTGGATGGATTTTTTAGGAAATTCAAAGCAGCAACAAAGCAACAACTTATTTCTCTTATTTCACTAGTGTCACTCTGAGGTAGTTTGGGGGTTTTTGTTGGCTTGTAAAGGTGGCCATGTTTATTAAAGGACCAACTTCTTGCTTTTTGTCAGTTTTGTGCAAAAAAACTGGGAACTGCTCATAACCATTTCTCTGTAGGAAAATTAAGCTATCTCATGTCCAAAGAAGGGAGCCTGCTGCAGGGACCTCCAGGTGAGCTGCCCTGTGCACAATGCACTGCTGTGCAGAGACACCAGCTCACACCCATCAGCCACAGCCAGCACACACTTTGCCTGGATGGCTCTCGGAGCCAACACTGTCCTCCCCATCCCTTGCTGCACCTCCAGCTCCAAGGGCAGCACACAGCCCTGCTGTCTCTAGTGCCCACAGCATACTTAAGCCCTGATATAAGGTAAGATATATACTAAGAAGGTATTGACAGCTCTAAGCTAAGTCTCAACTTTTCCTTGGTTATCCCAGTCCTTAACTTCCCGATTGCTTTGTGTTTGAGCTTGTACCTGTCAAGCTGGCTTACTTGTCTTCTTCTGTATCAAAATGAAAGCATGGCTAGTTTAAAAGGTCTGACAACAAAATCCCCTAGTCTAAATGAAAGAAAGCAAATCAAAACAAAACGAAAACCCTACCTCAGCATAATCATCTCTCTACAGCATGAGAAAGAAAGAAATGACAGCACTCCGCAGATTTTTAAATTATTTTTATTGATTCTCATTGATGTCCTTGCTGAAATGTGAATAAAATATTGAGTCATTTACTGAGGTCTATTCAAGACTTTTCTGATAGCTTAACCAATAATAACAGTATAAAAAACTCAGCTGGGTGGAGGCAGAGATCCTAAAAGGTATCTTTATAACAAGGGAAGAGTTCACAGAGCTGCCACAGGGCAGTATACTCATGCTTGAATACACCAGATGCATTTCTGCATGGAGGTCGAAGGGAAGAGTACGAGCATGGGCATCAGCTCTGCTGGTTCTGCCCTACTATGGTGTATAGGGTTTGCATGGCCAAGATTTGGTAGCCAGGGGCCTACAGAGGTGGCTGCTATGAGAAGCTGGTAAAAGCTTCCTCTTTGCCCAACAGAGCCAATCCCTGGTAGCTCCAAAGATGCACATGCTGCTGGTAAAGGCTTGGCCAATTAGAGATGGTGGCAACACCTCTACAATAACATATTACGAAGAAATAAAACCAAGTTATTGCACAGTTGTAATTGAGTCCAGAGAACACTCTGCAGGCACCAAGGTCAGTGAAGAAGGAGGGGGAGGAGATGCTCCAGGCATTGCATCCTGAGATTCTCCTGCAGACCCTGGTGCAGGAGGTCCACAGGGGTGCAGAGATCCACCTGCAACCCATGGAGAAGACCCACACCAGAGTGGGTGGATGCCTGGAGGAGGCTGTGACCCTGTGGGAGTGTGGAGAGAGGAGCTTACACTGGAGCAGCCTGTCCGTGAAAGACTGCATCCCGTGAGAGAGTCACCCACACTGCAGCAGTTTGAAGGGGACTGTTGCCCATGGGATGGACTCACGTTGCAGCAGTTCACAGAGAGCTGCTGTTCATGAGATGGAGCCACATCAGAGTAATTCACGGAGAGCTGTCTCCCATGGGAGGGACCCCACAGTGCAGCAGGGGAAGGACTCCTCTCTCTGAGCAGCAGGAGAAACCACAGGTGATGAGCTGACCATAACCCCCATTCCCTGTCTCCCTGCACTGCTGCGGGGAGGAGACCAAGCAGGGAAAGAGGGAGGAGTGAGGGAAAGGTGTTTTTAAGGTCTTATTTTACTTCTCATTATCCTGCTCTGATTTTGTTAGTAACAAATTAAATTAATATCTCTAATTCCAGCCCATTTTGCCTGTGCTGGTATTTGGTGAGTGATCTCTCCCAGTCCTTATCTCGGCTCATGAATCCTTCATTATATTTTCTCTCCCCTGTCCAGCTGTGGAGGGGAGTGATAGAGAGGCTTTGGTGGGTGCCTGGAGTCTGGCCAGCATCAACCCACTACATAAGGGAAAGGCAGATAGGGAAATTTATTGTTGTTAGTAGTAAGTTGTGATTTGACTAGCACAAGGAACTTATTTGTTGAATTATCTTTAAATCATCACATTTCAGAATAGAACCACACTTTAAATATGGGAAATGTTATTTGCTGTATATGTATTATGTTATTAAGCATAATTAAAGTTGAAAGCCACGAACCACACTCAAAGCTACTGCAAGGCTATAGAACATTTCTGTGGCCAACAAAATAAAGTACCATATGCTGGAGAAGTCAGCAGGCAAGAAGTAATGCACTTAGTAGCCTAAACTACAGTATGCTGTGGGCCAGTATCTGTGCAAATATTTCAGAAATGAGTCACAAATAACTATTCTGAGAAACAACTATGTGACTGCAAACATCATCATTTCTAGAGATGCGGACTGCCAAAAACTAAACCTAAACTTTGGAGAACAAAACCTCTCTTCTTATGGGTGCAAAATTCTACAGTGCCCTGTTTGAGGCATCTCAAAGATATCATATCTAGCTAAAGTATTTCACCTCCTGACTTTTCTAGGAGCCTTGCTGTGATTTTTTCAGGCACTAAGTCACACAGAATATTCTATGTTTCCTTTGTATCCTCAGAAGTAGACAACAAAAGCTTTTTTTTTTCCTTTATGTTATGTTTTATTCATAACCACTGAAAAGAAAAATTGGAACTCTGGTGCGAGTCAGTCTTTAGACTTTTCTATTAGAAAATTGAATCAGAACTGTAAAGGGTTCAGACACAGATACCCAGGACCAGCACTGGAAACAGAGCAAAAACTAATGCTGTTCCATAGTAATGTTTTAAAATGCAACTGAAATGAGACCTGATTTGCACCAGGATTGCCACTAGAATCGTTCACCAGTGAAAGAAGTAAGGGCTATCTCTGAGACAAAAAATAATAGCTGGAGGCTTCATTAGACTTCAGAAGAGATGTGTTCTATAGCACACATACTCCTGTCACAGCTTTGGACTCTGAGCACCCTCGAGGGAACCAACTCTCCCCAGAAATGTCACCACTGGCAAGAGTGGTGCAAACATGATCCACAGTGGCTCTCCCTCAACCAGAGGCATCTGATCTAATGCTTTGGGATGTTCTCAGCTAAAAGAGAGTTTCTCCATCTCTATTGGAACAACCCCCTTTCTTGACCTGCATAGCACTGAAATGGTGACAGCCGGAGCCTGATTCTGCTTCACTGCTACTTCTGATATCTGACACTTGGTAAAAATGCCCTCTAGGCTAGAGGGTATACAACCCATGTTCCCAGCCAACAACATAGAGTTTGCATTAGCAGAATGTGCTGAACTGTTGCTGGTTTCAGTCTTCTACATTCATAGGCAGCCATGAGGAATAAATCACACATTAGAGAAGCTCGACAATTTCATCAGCTCATATCTGCAGCCAGGTTTTCCCCTAAGCATGTGGAGCACAAAACTTTAGCTCCTCCTAAACAAAGGGCCAAAGACATAAAGGGTCAAAACAAGCTCTCTAAAGAAGATGCTATGTGACCTGTTCCCATTCCTCTAGCTCTGCACAAATTCAACTAATGAAATATTGAGAAGAAATTGTGTCTTTTATATGGGAAAAAAAAAAAGGATGAGGAAGGAATCCTGGGAGCTACAAAGTTAGAGCAGCTTCTGTAGAGATAGATCACTGACTGAGAAAAATACAGTAGTTACAAGATGCTTAGGCAACTCGTCGCCATTTAGATTACACTACATTAGTATAAGCATATGAGAACACACCAGGGCTGTGATAAGGAAGGCTATAGAAAAACCCATGCTATAGCCCCATGTAAATAAAACTGAAATACATTTAAAATAAAACTTTTACTTCCCACAGTTCTTTCTTTCTTTCTTTTGATTGCATTAAGTAACACTTGTGAATTTGTCAGTAGTGGGGTTTTTTTCCAAAAGAAGGGGCACCCTGCAGTGTTCTCTACCATGTGTGGACAGAGCAAAAAAATCATTCACATTCCTTTAAATACCACAAAACAAAACAGATAAAAAACCCCATGAGCTCATATTTATATAAATACTATTACACTTGTGTCATGTACTTTTTATATCCGATGAACTGTAGCTTTAGAATGTTAACAAAAACTATAATGTTCACAGGCACAGTTCATAGCTTAAAAAACTTACGATTGATAACAGGAGTCCAATGCATTTTATGCACACTATTTATGCACTTAAAAAGTGGGGGTGAGAAGAAAGCAAGGAAAGCATCAGGGGCCTGATCCTGCTCCCATCAAAGAAAGTGGGAAGTTTGCCATTAAGATGCTGGATGGTGCCTTTGGTTTTGCTGGCAGAACTGTATGTGACTTTTTGTTTCTCTTGTGGCTAAAACACAGTCATTTGCTGCCCTCTAGAAGCAGGCTGACACATACACTTTCCTTTACTTCAGTACAGGCCTTCTTGCCATAATTTTAAAAACGTACCTAACAACAATGAAGTGCAATGTCGAAGGACTAGAGGGATGGGAGGAACTACGAGGTACTGAGAATTTTCAAGTGTTCTCTAAATTCAGTTATTTGATGACATTACCCATTATTCTGTTTGAAACATGTAACAGTGTCAAGTATTGCTCCTGGGATTATCAAACTTTCAAGAAGAAATTCACTGAGATTATTGCTTTATATCGCTTAATAAAACCGAAAATTAACAGAATAAAATCATGAGTGCCTTATTTAAAGCCCAACTCTCACCACACTGATACAGGACACTGAGAGGAATGGGAGATTCATCAGGTTAGGACAAAAAAATCATAAAACAAGTCACTGAGTTTCAATTATGTGGAATGTTTTGATAGTTAGATCTTTTATTGCCTCCAAAAGTAGTAGCAATCTGATCTATTAATAATAATTATTTATCAAGTGTTTAGATTTTTTTTTTTATTTTATTTTGGTTTTGTTAGTAGGGGAAAAATAAGCCTAAAAACCACTGGGAAGTGTCTGGTTTCCACAAACTCCCCAATGGACTAGGAATGAAATTTGTTTAAAATTAAAATTAAAAAAAAAAAAAGATAACCCCCAAGCCATCTAACTTCAGCTCCAAGAGGTTAAAGAATCCAAGCATGAAAGCAACAAATGAATACCACTCAAATGTCAAGATACCATTCAACCATCATCACGTAATGCAATTAGATTACAAGTTACAAGTATACGGTTTTCTTAGCTCTTTATTTATTCATTTATTTAATATTTCATTTCCATCATAAGTGGATTTTGTCTGAAATATGTAAAATATTGTTCTAGTACCAGTCCACAAACAGCCAAATGCCATTAAGTTATATCTCACACCATGCTCATTGCTATATTATGTTCCCTGAAGTGACAAAGGACTTGTAGACCAAGTTTTGAGCAGCTGAAAGGTTCTTGATTCTCCTTACATCTGACTAATACCATCAGAAAAATTGCCCACTTAAGGATATATGCACTAACCTACCAAAAATCAATTAATATTTAGCAGCCATTTAAAAAAAAAATGTCTTAGAATCACCAAACTGTTTACACTGGAAAAAACTTTTCCAACCTGTCAAGTCCAACCATTAACCCTGCGCTTGCTTCTCTTCTCAGTACTTTGACAACAAATACAAGCAGGACAGGTTTGCAACTTTAAATCTGAAGTTAGGTACTCATAATATTCAAACTGAACGTGACTGTTGTTGCTATATGATACTTCAGAGACAGAGACCTTCAAATTAAGATTTTGGCAGGTGAAATACATTCCTGATGTCTCATTTAAATATCAAAATTTAGGTAAAGTGAATATGTAGTTGCTTGTATCTCCTAATAAACATTCGTTAGTTATGCAAATGTTTCACACTTTTCAGAATGAGTCTGAGTATTTTTCCTTTGAAGTGCAAATCGAAGATTCAAGAAGTCTTTTCAAGCACACTCTCCCCCTAACCAGATCTATGCTATTTTTGCTTCTAATTGACGTGTCTAAAATCAAACCTTATTTTAAACTGAGGTAAGGTAAGCAGCAAGGTCAAGACCAAGGGTCCAAGAGCTTAAGCAGCTTTCCTGTGAATAAGAAATAGTTGAACAGTCTTCCAAAGAACGGCATCAAGATAGAGTTTAATCACTTTGATTATTTGAGTCAACCACAAGGTCAATAAATCTGTATACTCCCACACAGAAATACAAACAGAAGGTAGGTCATGCATGTCAGGTCGTGACCAGTCCAGACCAGGGTAAGGTTAACTATTTTAAACACGATTAAGGAGTGATTGTCAAGCCAGCTACTTCCCGAAGTTTTCTCAGATTGCTGGCTGCGGAGTTTTCAGCTAAATAAAGTGTGGTGTGGATGCCACCAAGTGGTAGCTGTTGTCATGTACCAGTGTCTTCAGCAGGACCTCACTCTAGGCTAACACTTCAGTTGCAGAAAATATTCCTGGTACAGGCATTTGTCAGGAATGGAATATTACTATTGCAAAAAGAGGGAAAGAATTCTCTAAGGAAAAAATTTCATTCCTACTGCTAATGACAGAACTGTCATGGACTTAACTGAAAATAATAGTAACTTCCTTTGGAAACCTTATGAGATACTTATAATCTTCTGAGAGCAAATTCGTTGATCAAGAGATCAGATCTGCAGCTCAGATTCACAGGAAACCTGCCAGAGAGAGCCCTGGTGTACCTGGAAGAGACCCTCTGATTCTTTGGGTATATATACACTGGTAAACGCCATAGGGCCATGAGACAAATGCAAGTATTGCTTAATTGTCTTATCACTACCCTATTTTTGGCAGCTGCAAATTGTTCTCTCTCAGACAAAGTGTAGGCACAGTGCTGGGAACAATTTCCTCCAGGGAATGATCACAAAAGCCAGTTCGCTGAAATTGCTCCAGGTTTGCCATGCCCATTTGCTCTGCGATTAACTCCCTGCATTTTCTACCATCCTTCAACATTATTGCAGCAAGGTTTGCAAATACCTCATAAACCACATCTCAGGACATATATAGCCTCAGTTCCATGCCATAAGAGCACTCATGAGGGCTATTTCATGCATTTGCATTATTTCAGCCATGGTGACTCGGCAAGAGGCCCGACAGGATCCATCCAGGCACACAGCACAGAGGTGAGCAGCCTGCTCCACTGCCCCTACTGAGCCAGGAATTACAGCAAGGGTATAAGACAACCCCTGCCACTTGTTGTAGGGATTTCTGGGAAGAAGTTGCTTATGTGAGAAGCAATTTAGAAACATGCCCTGTCTATGTTCTCATGCTTGGAGAGCATTATAGACATCCTTCAGGAATTTTCGCACAACTACCAGCATAAGTCTGGCATAGAAGACACGAAGAACCTTCCATCAAAGGTATTGCACCTGGTACATGCTGGAGATACCTGGTTCAAATACATGAGCTCCATCCGTATCACCACTCTTCCAACCTCACTCAAGTTGTGAAGGACCTAGGAGACATTCCCTGCCTGCTGAATGGGGCAATCAACTCTGTACTCTCTGCTCGACTTTTCAGGCAGTGAAGAGACTTGCCACCAGTTTTGTAGTTTAATAAATACCAAATTGAAAGTGAATAATTCTGACTTGCTTGTTCTTGTTGACTCACACTCATTTCAATAATAAAGTATGTCTGGAAAATAACTATTTACTAATTAAAATTATGTACTATGTTAGTAATACAAGTGTCTATTTAATTAATGTGTTTATTAGCACAGTTATCTGAAAACAAAAGGCAGATTAGATTGCTTCTGGCACTAGCCTGAGGGGAATGGCAAAACAGCCTGGCTCCACTGCCTACCTTCATCAATCATAGCCCTGGAAAGCTGAGCAGGCTTTGACAGTGCGACTGCCACTGAAGGAACAAGGGACACTACTGCAGAACGAGGAGCAGACCCACTCTCCAAAACTTCTTTTCCTCACCATCTATACACTAAGTTCAAATAAACACTTTCATTTTTACTAAAGATGTCCATGGAGATGTATAGTAATAGTCTCTTTCCAAAAGTACCCTCTGCCCTGTCTTTCCAACAACAGAACTAGATTGGCACAGGCCCTTTGTCTTTGGCAATGTTCACAATGCGCCCACCCAGCTCAGGAACCTTGAGCAGGCTTCAGGCGAAGCATTCTGACAGCCTAATCTTGGATTTCTACAGTGCAACCAACAAAAACTGCAGCACCATTTGTTGATACTAATGAATAAGAACATTCAGAACCATGTAGACCATGAATCCAAGAAACAGATGTTTTCCAATTCCTTCCCTGGAATATGAATCAGCACTCACCAAACGTTACTGAGATCATGATCTGCATCACAACAAATATGATTACCTGAGATAGAGTATCAAACATCATAAACCATTGTCAACACAGAACATTTTCATCTGTCCATGCTGAGCAGTAGGTCTTAATGATAAACCAGAAACAATGTGGATAAGTCAGGCTGGGGAAGCAAGCCAGGGACTTAGGGTCCTACTACATAGATAAGAGTCTGGGAGAAACAAGTCTGAAAGTTTACATGGTAGAAAAAAGTGGCAGTAACACTGAACAAAACCTTACTGTCTGACAAACCACTGAAAACAAGACACATCAAAAAAACTTGTACAGCATGTTCCAGTCATATTTTGCATTTCACCTTTGAACTCAGTTTGCATAAAGAGAAGCACAGGAGCAGAAATACTTACACACAGGAACCAAACAAAAGAACTCTTCTTAGTTTATAAAAAAAATAACACCTTAAAAACATGAGTGCCTGTGCTGAACAAAGACCCTGCTAGCCCAACATCCTGCCTCTGACAGCAGCTAAAGCTCTTTTACAGAACTAAGGAAACAACAGGCAAATGCATAAATCATCAAGAGGCTGCTATGCTTTCACCAGTACTGACAAAATGGATGACAGAAGGTTATACCGGCCCACGGGTATTAGCCTGAGGAAACAATGTTTTACTGTTTTTCTAATTATGTTGACAATTTTTTCCCTAACAAACTAACTGGTTTTTAATTAAGATATCTGAAACTTGGTATTGGAGCCTTGTACATCAGAAAAGGATGTTTCCCAAAAGCTGCCTCTTGTTCCTGAGAAAACACAGAACTAGGAATAAGAGGTGGTCCAGTTCCTGCATTAAGTAAGGGAACTGCAGACCCAAAGAAGTGAAATATCAGGAAGAGGCAAGCTGTTGCAGGAGGAGAAAACACTTGAAATTATTAAAAGCCAATAATGCCCAATCTGCTAGGAGCTACCTCTCTGCTAAAATTAGTGTTGTTTGGCATCCAAGGTCTACTGTGATTGCCTTTCAATATATACAGTAAGATTTGACAGCATAGGTGAACATGAAAATGGAACGTTATATAAAAAGTTTAAAGAATGCAAAAAAGATATTCTAAAGTTATAAAAACAGTGTGAGAAAAGAAGTAATAACATGAATATATAGGCAGCTCATCAACTACACACAGACTTAATCACATAAACTGCAGTGCACAGATGACCCTCTGGACCTGTGTGGATCACTCAGTAATTACTATACCATATAAATTAATGTCAGTTAAATAAAACAGAAGTTGACTGAACATTCTTTTGGTATTTTACATATATCTAGGACACAGTCATTGATGAAATTCCAACCCAGAAATATGGCTTTACCTTACAAATGGCTAAGGCATTCCCTAAACATGATGGAAGAAATTCTATCCCAGTTCATGTTCCTGAAGTTTCCACAGACTTAGGCATACCCTGTTTTTTCTACCCAGCAATGGCAGGCAATTCTTCACTGCTGCTGAACACTGCTGGAGTTACATACTGTTGTTCAATAAAACAGTACAGAGAATTTACTCAAGCTGATTTAAGTCAGGAGGAGTCTGCTGCTTATCCTCTGGAGGAATATTGGAAAACACTGCCAATTGGATATTTCAGAGCTTTCTTATCTGCAGAATTTGTCATTTATAAGATGTCATCATCTTTAGTATGTTATTCTGGAAACTTACTTAGAGGTAATGAGCAGGAAATTTGGCATTACTTTCAACATAATTCTCCATAATTATTTCTAAATCATAGTACAAAAATATTTTTCCACTCCATGATTTATGCAGCTTATGCACTTGTACACTCTGATGACTCAAAATTTTAACAGGCCCTCATGACATTATTTTCAACTTTCTATGTGCAGCTGGAGCTGGTGGGCTGTATATTCCAGGACTATCTACAGCACCATATTAAGAACTATTAAGTCAAATCATGCATGAAATCAGCATATACAAATTAAGTTTTTTAATGTCTATGCCAAATATCATACTTCAGGACTGAAGTAGAATTAGTTTGCAATAACTGAAGATGAGCTGTCATTCCTCTTTCATGTCTTTTTCCAATGACAAGCACTTCTTGAACTTTAATCACAAGTAACTTTTCCTTATTTTCAGTCTTTTAGCCTCTCATTAAGGGGCAGTCTCTGTTTCTCATTGACCCATAATTTGAAGTAAATAGAATTGTACTTCTTTTTACTGTTTGTATAGCACCTCATACAGCACCACCCTGCTGTTTATTAAGAATTTCTGGATATTCTGGAACTTGCTTTGCTTGACCTTTCCTGGGTAATGAAGTCCAAACATGCTCTAAGGAGCAGAATAGATGTTTTCAACTTTCAGAGCTCTTGGAATTTGTGAGTGAGAGGTCCTGCTGGAGTACAGGTCCTTGTGAAGAGACAAAACTACCTCAGGAGACCAGGAGGCTGTCCAAAGAACATGTCAAGGGCAATGACTTGTAATTAAGCACTTGAAAGCAGGATGCTATCTGAGCACAAAAAAATTGGGGAAAAAAGTAAATTAACAGGAAAAGCCTTGCTCTGGTATGTCAATTTCCTGCATATAGGATAAAGTGCTTAGATGTAAGTGGAGTTAGGAGAAGAAAAGAATAAAATTGGAATGGTAAGTCTCAGAAAGTGTCCCACATAAACAACATGCAGACAGTAGAAACTACATAACTGAAGGGGAAATTGGGGAAAAAATCTCCCTCAAAATATCCATCCAGAGATGGATTGTTCTGCATTCTGACAACAAGTCCTGTGATACAGTCAAGAGAGGGGTGATGGAGTTGTAATTCAGTAGTAGTTGTGTGTAATGAATAAGATCTAAGACTGATAAACCTGGATCTTGCTGCATGGTGGGGAATTACAGGATTGCACAGTAATAATAGTGACATCATTATTTACTAGGTCATTTAGCTGATTTATTAGATTATTAGTAGTGGGTGGATTTAACAATAAACATTGAAGCCTCTCCTCTCAGGCCTGCAGTTGAAACAAATTAAGATCTCCAGGTAACACCTGCCCTCTCACCCTTGCATCCTCTGAAAGACATTTTTGGTTTAGATATATTAGTCTGCTAAGTCCTTAAGGGCTGCAAGCCTTTGGAGAAAGTTTTACCACTGATTTCACAAATTTGCCTCAAGAAAAACTGTCAACATTTTGTTTTAGCTTAAGTTGGTGCAAGCCACTAATTAGATCCTCATTATTTGAAGAATATTTTGCTTTATTTGAATTAAAGTTTTTGTTGAGGTGATCTAAATTATCTACTTTCAACAGAAAAACCGAGATGAAAAGTTAAAAACCAAATTTTAACTAAACCAATTTCTATTCACATGCTCATGTAAGCCTATAAAATTCTTTTCATGCATGCGTGGTAGTAGCACTCACCTTCTCCCTGGCTGACACATGGGGACAACCAACCTTTCATGACCCAAGGTGGGAATGGGAAGAGCAGAACCCCTTGGCCCACAGACAGGGTCCCCAGCCAACGGGGCAGAGACATTTCTGCACCATGACCAGGTATGACCAGACCAGGTTATCCATGGGGGCCCTGCTGGACACCCGAGGTGTGGCTTTCCTTGGAGCAGAGGGTTTGTGAGAGGAAGCCAGATACCCAAGGAGACTTCCCAGACTTAGTGCCCCTCACCACTCTCTCCCAGGGCAGTGACTATTTTCCTGCTGGATATCCCTGAGTGATCCTTTGACCCTTAGATCTTCTGGGTACCCAGAAGAGTGAGAGGTCTCTTCTTTGTGTGGGTGTGTGTGCACACGTACGTTTTTTGTAGTAACATAATCCCAGTGGGTACACCAAACCTGTAACCTGTTAAATGCCATGGGAGCATCACCCCTACCAAAAGTGTTCATTACTTTTGGCCATTGGTTTTGGTTGCAAATTAAAGTTTGTTACCTGCATGAAGTTTTTGCCATGTACTTCTGTGCCAGCATGCTGACAACTGTCCAAGTCCTCAGCTCCCACAGACTGCTGTAACATCAGAGGGGTTTGTGTTGGACACAGCACAGTTCCCACTGTCCCCCTTTAAGGGTCTTTTCTGCATTGGTCTCATACAAGCATGTGCAGGGACTCTGAGACAGGACCATGGCCACACTGTCCTGAAGTCACATTCCTAATACATTACCACTACAGAGAGGGTGTTTGGGTTTTTTAAATGTTTTCTGTTTGGGTTGGTTTTGTTCTTCTTTTTTTTAAGACCTTTCCTGCTGCTCCACGGGATTTTTCCCACGGCTGCTCAACCTCAACAGCTCTCCCTTAGGTGAAGACAGGTTGGCCAGTTCCCCTGGTACTCCTTGCCACTTGCCAAGGCTGGACATGCAAAAAAAGAGACTTTACAAAAAAAAAGCTTCCTTTTTTTTTTCCTGCTCCTGTACCAGCCCAGGCTTTGGCACTGTACTTGTCCTTGAACAGACCCAGCCCCTGCCCTTGGGCGGGCTCAGTGTGGGGAGCACCTGGATGACTCCAGTCACTACGTGGTGTCCCCCAGGGATCAGCACTGGGCCCAGTCCTAGTCAGTATCTTTATTGATGATCTGGATGAGGGAATCAAATGCACCCTTAATAAATTTGCAGGTGACAGGAAGTTGGGCAGGAACATTGAAAGGTTCTGCAAAGAGAGCTGGACAGGCTGGATCAACGGGCCAAGAACAACTGTATGAGGTTCAACAGGGCTGAGTGCCAGGTCCTGCACTTGGGTCACAACAACCCCAGGCAGCACTGCAGGCTGGGGGCAGAGTGTCTGCAAAGCTGCCCAGTGGCAAAGGACCTGGGGGTGCTGATGACAGCAGCTGAACATGAGCCAGTGTGTGCACCCAGGTGGCCAAGAAGGCCAGTGGCATCCTGGCCTGTATCAGCAATGGTGTGGCCAGCAGGACCAGGGCAGTGACTGTCCCCTCTGTACTGGGCACTGGTGAGGCTGCACCTTGATTGCTGTGTCCAGTTCTGGGCCCCTCAATTCAGGAAGGACACTGAGGTGCTGGAGCGTGTCCAGAGAAAGGCAATGGAGATGGGGAAGGGTCTGGAGCACAAGTCCTGTGAGGAGCGGCTGAGGGAGCCGGGGATGTTTAGCCTGGAGAAAAAGAGGCTCAGGGGTACATTATCGCTCTGGACAGCTTCCTGAAAGGAGGCTGTAGCCAGGCGAGGGTCGGCCTCTTCTCCCGGGCAACAAGTGGTAAGACAAGAAGACATAGTCTTAAGATGCGCCAGAGGAGGTTTAGGTCGGACATAAAGAAGACTTTTTTCACAGAAATGCTGATTAGACACTGGCATGGGCTGCCCAGGGAAGTGGTGGAGTAACCGTCCCTGGACGTGGCACTCAGTGCCATGGCCTCGGTGACACGGTGCCGTTCGGTCGGAGGTTGGACTCGATGATCTCAGCGCTCCTTTCCAACCGCAGGGATCCGGGATTCTCAGGCTCCGGGGCTGTGTGCTCCGGCCGCCGAGCCGCCGCAGCCCGTCCCGCAGGCCGAGGGCGGGCGGGCGGGCGGTGTCCATGGAAACGGAGCGCACGCGGAGCGCCGCCCTCCTTCCCCGCTTCCCGCCGGGCCGCCGCCGCAGCCGCCACCATGATGCTGCTGGGCCGCGGGCTGGACGCCAGGTACGGGGCGCGGAGGGCCGCGGAGCCCCGGGGTGCGGCGGGGGACGAGGCCCCGCTTCGGGCAGCGTGCCCGGGGTGCCGCGGGGGCCGGGGAGCGATGCGGGCCCGGTCCTGTTAGCGCGTCTGCCCTCCGTAGGGGATGGGGGCCGCCTCTGCCTTTCTCCGGTAATGGCCGCAAAACTTTTCCAGGCCTACTGCGCTATGCAGAGATGGAGTAAAGATGTGCTGCCGATATCTATTTGGACCTCTCGCGAGTAATTCTGTGGGCAATTCTAAGCGGTCGCGATAATGAGGGGGGAAGAAAAACTTTTCCACCCCCATATAAGAAAATGTGGAGTTTCGTGTCCCAAAATTAAATACTGGTTGCATGGGTGTACAGTGAGATGTGAATTGTAAAGTGCGTGATTATGGCTTCCTCCTGGAGGGAAGCGCTTTCTGACATGAAGATCTTTCAAGGAAATAGGAAAGATACACCTTTTACTGAAGATCTTATCAGGTAGTATTAATTTTGAAAAACAGCTTTATTAGTACTTAATGAAATTCTTACTTGCCTACTCACCAGGTGAAACCTTCCCTATTCAAGTGGTTCTGTCCTCCAGAATGTCCTGGAGGACTGAAAACTTCCTTGGATTTTTTTTAACCTTAACAAAATCTCTTTTGAACAGTCTTCCAGACAGCTTGCCGTGAAGCAACCGAACTGGGTTTTTGCCCAAGGCAGAACTTCGGCATGAAATACTTCTCCTGAAGTAAAGGTGTTCCTCATTTGAACTGATAGCATTGTTGTTTAGTCTCAAAGTACCAGAATTTTTCTGATCATCATGTATCCCAATACAAAGTCAGTATTTAAATATTGGTATCTTAAGTATTGGGATAGTAGGATATGGAGAAGTGTTTGTTTCTGTCCCTTGCCAAGATAGTGGTAGGAGTGAGTTCTGTTGCTGAGAATTCTAGCACTTCACATCAATAACTTGTGTTAGACCACAGAGACTTCCTAGGACCCAGTGTCTGGCAGGTGCTGTTAGCTTCATTGTCTTACAGCTGATTCCGTCAGATCAAAAACAACTGGCACGAGTTCACATGACCATCAAATAATATAGGAATATGTAAGCAAAATACAAAGTGAAATATGTGAGTTACTGGAATGACTTATCTAAATCATTAATAATGAAACATACAGGCATTGGATCAAATACATTAATTAGATTGATGTAGTTTAAAAGAAAATAATTTATTAGTGTGATTAATGTCCTTTCAGTGGTATTAGAGTTTTCACCTCTTGTGTGTTCATGCACTTATCTTCTTTAATTCTCCGTGGTATTTATCCTCTGTAGTGCTGATCAGGAGCAGTTTGGTAACTGTTCACAATTTAAAGAACATGTAATACCTTTACCAATTTGTCCTCTACTGTCTAATTTCTCCAGCCATTGACTTGCCTGTTTAGATGGCAGGCTGTTGCAGGAAGGGGTGGTCTTGCAGGAGTCTTGTTTGAGACTGCAGGTGTTACCTCTGTGTTAGTAACTAATACCAATAGTAATAGTGAGCTTTGGCTTAACTACAGGAGGAAGACTTCCAAGCAGATTTTTGTGATTTGGGTTTTCATCTATTGGATCTTTAAGTGTAAATCTGCTTTTTTGTTTGTTATTCATTCATAAATAAGCACATATTACATCAGTTACAACATTCCCTTTTTAAGGATAAATTTCTGCTTTGCACTGAAACGAGATATCCAAATTATTAGTAGTATAATTATATACCTTTTCTTCTGTATGCATTGTAAACATTTGTGCCCTTCTGATTTTTCATTTACTTTTCTTTGGTATCCAGGGACAATCAGACTAGACAAATACAAGATGCTGTTTCAAATGTGGAAAAACATTTTGGTGAATTGTGCCAAATATTTGCTGGATATGTACGTAAAACTGCCAGACTACGAGACAAAGCAGATCTTCTAGTAAATGAAATATATGCATATGCAGCTACAGAGACACCAAACTTAAAAGTTGGACTGAAAAACTTTGCAGATGAATTTTCCAGACTTCAGGATTATCGCCAGGCAGAGGTACAAAATTAAAACTGTACATGTTGTGTTTGCCATCTGAACTTTTCAGTTACTTATCTGTGATTAAAAGGGAAATCATATACTCTGTAATTGAAACAGAAACACAGGAGAAAACACATCTAAATATATTAGTGTCTGAGCAGGGTAGGCTGCCAAAGCATTCATAATTTACCCTCCTAATAACTTCATTGGAAACTGCCTAAAATTAGTCCTGTTGAAGTCAGCAACACTATCTCTATGAACACTCAAAGTATTTGAGACAGAGCAAGTGTTTTTTATCGGTATTAGATTTTGGATTATGATTTATGGTTAATAAAGTGTTCTTTTTTAGTTGTGTGACTTGAGTCGTCTAGCAGCAGCTGAGGCAAAGTCAGTCATTTTCCTTTTGCTGAGCATTATCAGAAATAGTATTGAAGAGGTGCTGTCAGGGACCACTGTCAATTTCATAAGTTTGTAGTTCAACACTAAAAGTACAAACTGATCTGGACCATATGTGCCTATATAGTCACATTTCTGCTAGATGAGTGAGAGTGTAAAGAAAGGTGCTTATGCCACTTACACATTTATGTGTGGTGCCAGTCAAACTGTAACTTACCATGCAGAATTTCAAATACTGAGATTAAAAAAAAATTCATTCACATGTACTCAAACTAGTTTTTGGAGTATGTATCTATTCTTCTAGTAGAATGTAGAAAATTCCCATTTATAGTTTTGAACAGCTAAGACCCACTATAATCCAAAAAAGAGACTGAAGTAGTTGACATTCTTTATGTTTTCGGACAGGACTTTCTTATTTTGCAGAGCAATGCAAGTGATCTCTCCATAATAACAAAGTGGAAAAAGAAAACCTTTTAAAAGTAATTAATATGGGAAGCAGAGTTTCAAATACAAGAAACATGTCAGGATTTTTAGCAATCTGTTTAGGGAGGGATTTTTAAGAAGTAATAAGAAACCTTAGGGTGTGTGTGATTTTTATTTTTTCCATAAGCTCTTCTACATCTGGCTCCAGCTGAGCCACATGTAGGTCCTTATGCTTCAATTGATGTAATAGCAAATTATCCTCTGCTAATAGATTAAATTTCTATTGTGGCCAAAGATGAAAGTGAACTCAGACTGCATGATCTCTCTGTTTTCATCATTAGACGATGAACCTGTAATTTTGAGGTACATAGGTAACAACTTCAGTTTTGCTTCTTTCGATTTTAAATGCATTTTTAAAAACTGACATTTGGCCTACATCCACCTGCCATGCCTGTCTGCAAACCAACACTGCCCTGTGAAGGCAAAAACGCAGAAGCAGCAAAGGAAAAGAGAAGCTTTTAGTCTTTAAATCAGGTTCTCCTTTGCTCCTGAAAACAAAATATATGATCTCAGCCTTGTTTCTTCTGGGCATCAAGTCACTTAACAGTTTCCCTGTTTGCTGACAAAGTGGGCAAGAGAAAATTAGCTTATAAGGATTATCAATTTCTGGTCTTTAGCTGCAGTGCTAGTTACATCAATACTGAGGTGTGAGGTACCACAACATGTGGAGGGTTAAGTAAGCAAGATGGGCAGGTTATTTGGTACATGTGTAACGTGTGTTGTTTAGAGCCCTACTGCCCTATTCCTTTCTATTCAATTGGCAGTTCAAGTGAAATTGCTTGGCAGCACACTGGTAGATGGTATCAAGGAGAAATGTTTACTCAGCTGGCACAGATTTTGGCTGAGTGGTGACTACCAGTGTAGAGGGAACTGTCCCTTCCTTGAAGAGGTCTGCATCTCGTCCTAATCTGGATGTAGCAGCGATGTGCCACAGCACTCACTCATGCTCCATAAGTCATTGGCAGATTGCAGTGGGGCCACTCAGACAGTTCTGTCAGATTTGACAAGCAGGTCTTATCCTATTGCCTGTCTGACCATATGTAGCTGTTTTTCCCACTAGGAGAACTGAAACGAAAATTCACAACCATTCATCTGTGAGAGCATTTATGCATTTGACACACCCTGTTACTGGTATTTTTAGTGCACTCAGTACCACTGATGCTGTTTCCATTATTTTTAAGAAGTGTTCCATTTTGTACAGTATATTTGATAGCAAAGATGGCTTAGTCCATAACCCATCAGTAAGTGTAGAGCAAATACACTGATCTTTAGATAGAAAGCTACACGACTCCAAGATGCAAGGTTGGATGTATTTAGTACTCAGTTTGATGTATTCAGAATTTTCCATGTTTCATTTATCCTGATCTAATTAAGAAAAAAGGAATTCTACTAGAAATCAGCTTGAGCTCTTCAGAAAACAGATTATTTCTTGGTTAATGTACTTGACTGTAGTTTTTACAGAATTTTTAAAAACTCTTATCCTAATATTTTTTCAGCATATATGGACTTAATTCCTAATAAGATGAGTCACTATTAAATTAATTGTTTCCCATTTCTGCACACCATGGATATAGCTTACTTTAGCAACCTTGTGATTTCTTTTTTAGGTTGACAGGCTGGAAGCCAAGGTTGTTGAACCTCTGAAATGTTATGGGACCATACTGAAACTTAAAAGGGTAGGTTAAACACCTATTTTCTCACAAGGTACATTTCAGTGTCCTGGCCACTCAGTTGAAAACTTTTAATTTGTGGGGAAAATGGTTCTGATTTTTCATATTTCAGTAATCAGTTTAACTTTTAATTATGTAGTTAGACATCTGAACTGAAGCAGTATATATGTTGGAAGAAAAAGCTTTGACATGAATACAAGGATATTCATGCTCTTTGAGCACAAGCAAATGCTCAGAAAAGGCATTAGTGTGAAACTTCCTGGATAGCGTAAATTCAAAACTTTTTTATTTATAAATAATGCCATTTATTATTGTTTGATTTTGACGATGATGGTGATATTATTATTACTGTTATTATCATTACTACTACTGCTTCAACTCTTAGTCACCAATATGCTGCCTTTAACAGCATAACTAACTCAGATTACATTCTACCTTAAAGTTCATAATTTAGAAAACACATTTGAACCTGATAAGTAGGTAGTGGCCTAAATCCCTCTGTGCTAAGTCATCATGATGACCTGAAGATACACAAAAATCTGAGGTCTCTTCATTCACTGTATTTTAGAAACAGGGTTTATAGGGGTTTGAAATATTCCCTTAAAATATCTGTGAGTTTCTTTCCTCCAGGAAGGATAAGCTTGAGCAAGTAATTTTTAATAAGCAGATACTAGTTTATAAGATGAAAGTAGATATTCATAATACTTGGATTTTATACAGAGAATACCTTAATTCTGCAAACTCAAATCTGAAATTGATATATATGTCTGTGCCATAATCTATATAAATCAAAATATTAAATTATTATTATTATTATTATTACTATTATGTGATGGTATTTTATGTGCAAAAATCTTGCGGTATGTTCATCATGGTTAATTTGAGTAGATTGTGGCACTGCATCTCAAGCAAGCAGTTTTCGTATGTTTTTGTTCTGGTTTTTTTCCATATGGTGAAGAACCAAGTAGTGTTTGGAACCTTCTGCAGTTACCTCACTTGGTGGTTAGAGAAACAATGGTGAAGGAAATGCATCCTGCTCTTGAGTGGGACTACCCGTGGTAGTCCTCAGCAGAGCTGTAGGCTACAGAGCCTAAAACCTGGTATCTTAATGGTCACTCTGAAACCCAGTTTGTGAGATCTAGAACTGAGTACTCTGCAGGATATACGTGTTGAGCATGGGAGACAAGTTTCATGTATTTGTGGCAGTAGGGTTGCTGAGGAGACACAAAACATTACAGCAGTGCCTGGGGCTTCCAAAGCATTGAAGAGACCGTCTTGAGGTGCATTGCCACTGATAGCCAGTAATGCTGAGGACAGAAGCAACTGAAACCAAGTCATTGCTTGCAACAGGGATTGGAATTTCCTGTGGTCTTTGCCTTTCAGAATGTCAGAAAGCATTGCATGTTTGTTTTAGCTACAGTGAGAAGTACAAGAGCATTCTTAAACTGTAGATGGGATTAACTATTTTACCAGTTTACCTTTGAACTAAGAGAGTTCACTAAAGACGTAGGCCATTAAATGGTTATTTTTTTCCCACTGCACGTTGACTATAAACCTTGGTTAAAACTTCAACTGTCTGGTCTTCAGTTTTCATCCCTATTCACTGGGACATATTTAGTGACAAAGGAAATTTTGTCACTCATGTAAATCTAGCACAAGCTGCTAGTTCTAGGTCTGCTTTACCTCTAACTACATCAGCTGAGTAAAACCAGGCAGGGTATGTCATTACAGCACTTTCTATAAAGGGCATGTTCTCACTGCTGCTTACTTACTGACTCTGTTCCAGGATCTACACAGGAGTATTTCTGTGCTTTATCTAAAAACAACTGTTGCTTTTTCTGTGGTGTAAGCCATCAATGTCCTGTGCTACTAAATGCTTTAAAGAGGCTCAGGTCAATCAGAGTAGTCTTGTCCTTTATCTGCTAATGCAATAAAATTGTTTCATTCACTCGTTCTGGTTCATGATGTTGAATGGCTTCAGTGGAAGCTAATACAATATTCTTGTCCTGTAATGCAGCTTAAATGTAGGATATGAGGATTTCTTTCTGTTTCATTGTGCTATATATCAATCTTCACTTTTCTGCTTTTTGGCAACTCTGTTCCTGGTTCCTTTTCTTCATGTAAAACAGGACATCATAAAACCAAGGTGATCCACGTGCAGAAGAAAGGATTGATTTGCTTTAATAACTTCAGTGACTAAAGCAGGTAACAGTACAGTGGTGAGGCTCTACCAGCTCATTGTCTGGTGGATGAACTGTAGCTGTATTTCTGTATGATTTGAAATTAGATGGGTGACCAGAGTTCTTACATGTGACTTGAATTCATAGTTAAAACTTAGGACTATGAATAATTTTATATTCTCTGTACCTTTTATCTCATTGCCTGTTCCTTTCCATTCCATTTTTCCTTGAGTGTAATTAAAGCATATATTCCAAAAACATGTCAAAGCTTGGTCTATAGACACTGGAGGTGAATGTAGTACTGTTTGTGGTAGTTAGTGGTTAGTTGATGTTTGTGGTGTTTTATTTTAAATGAAAGACTTCACCTAAACTTTGGTTCTTGTATGCTCTCACTGAGATGAAAGAGCTGTGTAATGCTCTGGGTTTTTTCTGGATGAAGGTATTCAGATACTAGTAAAATGAATTTGTCTTTTTTTTTTCCTGTTAGGTAATAATGTATACCTTGATTCTTTCACCATAAATAGCATTTCTCCCAGCTTTTTAGTATTTTTATTGGGTATTTTTCTGCACCCTTTTCAGTTTTTCAACATCTTAGACAAAATATGTATGTAACTGGGCCCTACTTTTGTACATCCAAAACTTGTACACAGCTTCACCACGACAGCCACAGTAGCACTAATTATTGTCACACTTTGGCTAGAAGAGAAGTGTGTTTCATGGTGGCTGTTGCTACAGAAAGCAGGGGTAGAGGAGGGAACAGTCCAGTCCCTGTAGGTATTTCCAAAGTCACTACGCACTAGAAAGAGATTACTGAATTTAATAATAGCAACTCTAGAACTTTGCATCCTCAAGTACACTTTGCATGAAAGTCAGAAACCTTTCAAGCACAGTGTTAAATCTGATTGTTTTAAATGGGCCTAGAAAGTCAGTGCTGTTAACAGGACTCAGTCATTGAATAGCACTAAACATGCAGCTGTGACCATTAGGTAGAAAACTTTGTTCTGTTTCAAAAATAAATACATTATTTTTTTTCTCTACCTTTAAAATGCAAAACAATAAAAAAAATTCTATTATTGCTTTTCTTGCAGCCACATGGTTTTCATAAAGGCAAAAGGCCTTTTCAGCAGTCTTTGATCTTAGAGGTGATGTAGGTTCCTCTCTGAAAGAAGAACAGTAAAACTAGTTTTGATGGGCTGAAGATGAAGTAGTTTTTATTATCAGAAACCAGCTCTGTCTCTGTAGAGATGAAACAAAATGACAGTTATATACAAGGACATACAGATAGTAATAGAAACAGGGAAGAAACTGCATGTTTTGACCTCAGCCTCATGTGCAGCCTCACTGAAGGAACACACAGCACTGTGAAACTTGGCAGTCTTGGGCTTGTCACTGACTAGTGATCTGGTCACAGGATCACAAAGCTTGCTGAAAGACACATTTTTAGTTGCATGTCCTTCTGAGTGAAGGAGATATACAAGCATTAAAATCTTGAAAGTCATGGAAGGAGCACAGACAACTTTGCAATATGATAGTTTCTAAGAGCTCTAACTCCCTCTATTCTGGAGTAGTAAATAAATGGGACATGGTATTTTTAGAGTAAAAGGTCCTTTGAAGTGTATGCCCAATCCTGCCTCAGAGTTTTTTAGACTTTAGACTGTATATCTGCTTGTTCTAAACTACTACTCCTTTAAACTGGAGCCATCAAAATTAATGTCCTTTTCCATACCAGCGTCAATGGAGTGATAAATACTTGACTGATAACTTTACATTCCATGAATGTCTAACAATTTGCAAAACACAGTTTTATAGCATGACCAATAATTTGTGAAAACTGATAGGTAAACATTCTTAAATTGTCACAAGTCTTCCTAGAAGTACATAGTACTACTCCTTTGGAAATGAGGGGCAAAAATGGTTATCAACAGTTTCTGCCTTTTCTAGATCAGTTAAGTTTTATCTTCTCCAGCTACATCATTACTTGGATGTATTTTGTTTCAAATGGGTTTAAACACTTTACTAAATGCATATATATAAATATGCAGTTTAACCCTTTCAGCCATAGAATTCCTGTGGTACCTTAAAATCTATGTAGCACAGGACTATAGAATTGTTTAGGTTGAAGACCTCTGTGATCATTGAGTCCAAGCATTAGCCCAGCGCTACCATGTTCACCAGTAAACAATGTCCCCAAGTGCCACATCCACACCTTTTTTGAACACTTCCAGAAGGTGATTCCACCAGTTCCCTGGGCAGCCTATTCCAATGTCTGACCACCACCCCTCCAGTGGAAAAAAATTCCTAATATTTCAACTAAACCTCCCCTGTTGCAGCTTATATGACCTCATCCGTCACTGGTTGCCTGGGAGGAGAGGCTGACCCCCACCTGGCTACAGCCTCCTTTCAGGGAGTTGTAGAGAGTGGTAAGGACCCCCTGAGCCTACTCCAGGCTAAACACCCCCAGCTCCCTCAGCTGCTCCTCATCAGACTTGTGCTCCAGCCCCTTCGGCAGCTCCACTGCCAGCAGTGACAGCAGTTGGCAGTGGACAGGTGACAGCAGTTATATTTTCTTCGTAACTTCTGCTTGGTACTGACTGCTGCCTGCTTTGGGTTTTTTCTTACTGATGCCACTTTGTTTGATGCTGCTCTTTATTTCTAAGTACCACATTCATTCTGTTGCTAAGTCAGGAATGAGTCTGCCTTCTTAATGCTTTGGGGATCTCAGCCTGTGACCACCTCCTATACTTTTCATGAAAAGCTGTGAATATCTTTTTCTTTCCTTCCCCACATTTTAAATTCAGTGGGTGCTATAAGGAGTTGCACAAGGTGCTAAACTTACTCAATGCCCACTGACTTTTCTTTCAGAGGATTAATTAACAGGATAAGATCAGTACAATCTGTTTTTATTCAAAGCAGAAGTTTTGTCCATGGTTTCTAGGGAATGCATGTATGAAGGAGAGCATATTTTGTATTATCCTAGATGTATTTCAAACATGTCTAAAACATTTTATTTCCAGGATGATCTTAAAGCAACTTTAGCAGCAAAGAACAGAGAAGCCAAGCAATTATCTCAACTGGAAAAGACCCGTCAGCGGAATCCATCAGATCTACACATTATCGTATCCTGCATTTCTATGTATTTCTAGTCACTATGAGAAATATTTTTAAAATTTCTTCGGAATTAAACTGTTGTGTTTAGGAAGTAGTAGTAACAATAATGCTCCTTAGAGGAACTGTTTCCAATGTTGAATCTTTTCTTAAACTTCATGATGAGTTACAGCTTTGTTACTCATTTTTGAATTGAAAAGAAACTATGAATTATTTGTTATGTTTATTCAAGAAGGGTAGGTATAGATTACATCTAGGAACTGGGAAGTTTTTGAAAGTAAGTGTAACCACACAATTTATTTTTTATTTCTATGGATTTTTTGATTTATCGTTTTTCTCCCTGCCATTTTGGTAATTGTGCTTCCTGGTACCTAGATGGGATATGAGTTTCCTCCAGCTGCATGAAAAGTTGTTACTCTGTTAGTAGAATACTCAACTAGACTACCTTCCTTTCCAAAGACTAGTCACCCTCCCCAGTATAGTATTTTGTATCACAGCGGTAAAAATTAAGCCTTCATCAAAGAGAATTAGAATTTCCATTGAAATCTCATTGAAGTTTCAAATTTTGAAGCAATCAGAATCTAGGGAATGCCAGAATAAATAGGATCAAGGCAATCCTACTTCAGGCCCTTTATGCTTACATATTATGATACAGGTTCTAGGTTCATGATGTGCTGTTTACTTTTTGTTACATTTTAGTGTTGGACTGGGAATTAAGCAATCCTGTTTGTTGTTGGATTTTATCAACTCTATTTCAGAATCTTCAGGATCTTTCTAGTGACTGGGGCATGAGACTGTAGAAAGAGTGAAAATGACTGTGTTGGTCAAATGCAACACAGGAGAACTACATTTTATTTTTGTCTCTGCCAGAGAATTTCCATTTAATATTAATCAAATCAGTTAAATCAAGTGATGATTAATTAGAATTCCTCATATAATAAAGACAGATGCGTGTCAGCCACAGGGTTAGAACTTGAGCTGTGTTGCAGAGTTCTCTTTTGTTGAAATTAAGGGAGTAAATTAAAACAGTAAGCTGTTTTCCCCAGAGGGAGGCCGGTCCCATTTTTCTTCCTCAAGCTGATTCCCATTTCATTTCATGGGTATGTCACTGGCACCTAATTCATTTCTTCTTGTTTCTTTTCTAAGCTTCTCCCAAATACCCTTCTGTGACTTAGCTTATTGTAACACCTGTTTTCTGTTCGTAAGGCTTTGCCTGAAGTTATAAAATCTCAGTACAGTCTGATTCTGCACATGGACAAAGGCACCAAATGCTGCATATTTGCATTTTAAAGTGATTTGACACAAAGCGCATAAAAAGGTATTAGGAGCAGGAATGTGTTCATTTGCTTTTGAAGGTGTGTGCAGGTCAGCTTTGAGGTCTGAGAGAGGCTTTACCACATTAGAGCACATCAGCTGGGATCCTGCAGGGGTTTTCTGACTCTTTCTTGAGCAGCTGTGATGTTGCAGCAGTGAATGACTTTGGCCACAGACAGCAAAGGATCTGTACTCACTCCCATCTTACAAATGGAATGTCAGCACAGCTTTGGAAAGAAAACATTGCCAGATTTTTAAGAATACCAAAATACATTTTTGTAAATCAAAATCGGATTTTTTTCCTGAAGTAGTCTGCCTAGGTTGCCTGCTTTTTATTTTATTCTCTTAAAAATAACTAACTAAACCCTCATCCAAGACATACAGCTGTACTGAAATGTTTTGGCCTGGATACTTAAATTGTAGCAGAGCTCTAACAAACTGTACATCTTACAGCCAGAAGCTTTAGACACATAATAATAGCACTAAATATAGAGATATTTTAAAATAACTGAGGTAAATAGTTCACAGTATATTAAAAGTGGAAGTGAAAATTGATACTTCCATGAATATTGATTGTTATGTTGCCATTTTTTCCTTTACTAATGTTTCCAGTCACAGGTGAGTGTTCAGAAGAGAAAATACCAAACTGCTGTTGTGCAAACTATGCAGGCTCTGCAACTTTAGACACTTCACTCTACAACAGAATTCCTCTCCCAAAGCATCTGTGCACAAATTATGTCCAATCTATTTAAGATGTATTGAGAAGATCTATTTGATTATCATAGAAATAACATACTGTATTTGTATATGTAAGGGCTGCTTAAGTGCTGCCTTCACTTACAGAGAGTGACTGAACTAATTGAAAATACACAAAATATCTTTTCTTACTGTCCTTCCCTCCTGTGTTTTGGGCAAAATCAGAAAAGAGAAATGAACATGTGATCTTACGTACTACTAAAGATCATTATCAATTTTGTTTGCCCAGTAATTGCAGAATTGTGTCTGTGACTTTAGGCTGTTCTTGAAAGGAGATTGTTCCAAGTTGATTATCCCGTAATATAAGATTAGCAGATTATAATCAAAGAAGTGAACAGAGCATGCCTTATGCCTTAGGTTTCTATACATGTAACACTAAAAGCTAGATCACAGGAAACTGACCTGTGGTGTCTTTTTCCATTAAAAAAAATCCTCTCTTTAGCTGCAGTTTTGTAGAAATGGAAAGATCCCTACAGCTTGATCATAGGGTACAATACTTGATCCATATACTCCTTTCAAATCTCACAACAAAATAGATTTGTGATAGTTATTGGCTGAACCTGTAATTACCACTAGTATGTGATGTTTGACCAATAATGCATGGAAAATAACAGAAGTTTATACCCAAATTTTGTAGACTTCAATGCAAGCTTTTACAACTATATGTTGTTAATTTGTAATAGTACACAGTTCTCAGACTTGACTTAATAAGAACAGTTTCAATATCTTTCATTAAATGGTAGTGAACTTTCTATAAAGTTCATAATTATATCTAATTAAAATAGCTATCTGAAATGCTTTTTGTAGTAACAAAATAAGAAAAACTGTGTAGTTATGTATTAGGAATTGGTTGATGTGTCCCCTTCCCAGTGCCCTGTTGAAGATGTTTTTTACAAGATATTTTAATAATACAAAAATATTAAAAATATAAAATACCTGAAATGCCTTTGAATCTAAAATTTACAATAACTAGCCTGTGGGTTGAGATATTTACAGGATAAGCGCATTAATTCCAGCTGCTGCTATAATTGTCTATTTAAATAATTTATAAAAACTTACTAAGATGAGGTTCAGCACATGATACTGGAAAAGATTCTTTCTGGACCCAGCAGGTTGATCTGCACTAGAAAACAAAGGGTGATCTTTCCTGTTCACCCACCACTCTGGCCTGTGCTGGGTTAAGTACCTAAACCCAGTCACTGCGTTGCCAACAGGGTGTCAGGGCACTATCATGATTATTACAGAAATTAATTAGGGGAGAAGGACTTTCCTGACTGGCTGCAGCTGGTCATTTTTCATGTTTCACATCGAAGTCACAACAATTTAGAAAGCATCTTTATATGTTCATTAAGTTACAGATTTAAAATACTGTAACACAGACATGTATTGTTTTGAAAACTCAGACTTAAGTGTTTCCATGGAAATTACAGCAAATAGCTTTGTATCAAATACAAAACTAATTTCACCTTTATGTTAACTTTACCAGGCTGAAAATGAACTGCATAGAGCAACACTGGAGACTACTCGAACAACTCGGCACTTAGAGGAAACCATTGATACTTTTGAGAAAAAGAAGATACAGGACATCAAAGTATGAGTGCTCTCATTTCATCCTGCATAATAAAATTCCTATAGTTAGTCAGGGGCAAGATTAGCAACATTCAGTATTCACTGAAATGCAAGTTTCATGGTATTCATGAATATTTAACAGATTTGTAAACTATAGATACGTATAGAATTTACAGATAATTTATCCCCAACCTGTTATAAAAGACTGTCTTCAAAATAGCAAAACTTCTGACTGACTACATCTTGTGAATACATATCGGAGATTATCAAGTGACTTTTCAGGAAGACATGTTATTCCTAATACATTTCCTCTTTCCTTTTCAAAGTATTTAAAATTTATTATGAAATAATAACTGTATAAGTGATAGCCCTGCCAGGATATATATTTAATTTCTAAAATTCAGGTCTGACTACTTAAAAGTACTAAGTATCATGCAGTTATTTATATCATGTAAATACCAAACACAGAATACAGTAATTTTTTGAAGTGGAAATGTACTTTATTGCATTAAGAAAATCTTTTAATTTGCTTTCAGAACATATTTTCTGAATTTATAACTATTGAAATGTTGTTCCATGGGAAAGCTTTAGAGATATATACTGCTGCCTACCAAAATATCCAAAATATTGATGAAAATGAAGATTTGGAGGTAAGAGTGATTAAGATCTGCTTTTCTCTTTATTTCCTGTATAAAAACCAGTTTTCACAGTTGGGCTACACACGTCCAGTGCAGAAAAATGCAACAAATATTTCAGGTTCCCAAAACAACCTCATGTATACCAAGCCTTTCTTTAGAACTTTTTCAGTATGAGCATACATGTTTAAAATCTCAGCAGAGAGAGCAACTGCAGTGGCAATCTAATCTTTTCCATAAAACACAGAAAAGAGACTCACAAAATTACCTGCCACTCCAAGCTCAGCTAATCACAGTTTTTAACCAACACTTCTGCAGTGAATCTTGCTCTAAAGATGCACATAGAAAAAATCTTACACTGCTATCAGATGATGTAAAGACTAATGACTGCATTAAAGATCTCTCTCTAACCTGAATTCCGTTTGCTTGTTTTCATCTTCTAGTCATTTTTTATTAGGCTGTTCTAGAATTAAGAGACATTTGTTATTTACTACATTGGGGTTTTTTGCCTTGTGGCAGTTAACTGCTTCAAGTCACGTTTTCTTTTCTACTTGAATTATAGTCTCTCTTTTCCAAGACATGCAGTTCTTCTGGATGCTGGGCCTTTAAACTTAGTATCATTGAAATGTGTGTTATGTATGTTTGATTTGTCAAAAAAGTTGGATCATTCTCAGTCTTTTTTTGTAAATCCTCCCAGTCATAATTTTGTCTGTGATATAGCTCAGAATCGAGTTAGCACAAGACTTAACCACAGTTCTTCAAGGAGTCATATTTGAGACTACTTGGTAATTTTACTTCATTTAAACTATGCCATGGCAATTTTGTACTATTCTAGTTTCACATTTATGATGTCATGTGGCACCAATTCAGAAATCTCCTTTAAGTCAATACTTTGTCTTTCACAACAAATTTCTAATCTCATTTTAAATTTCCTGTTAATTGGACAATTACTTACTTTTCATAAAAATACCGACCATAAATTAGCATCTCCTTGACTTAAAGTCTTGCACAAATAGCTTTATTGGTTATTGAAATAACTTGAAAATACAATGGATGTTATGGTCTCCCTTGTATTCTAAGAGGTTTCCCAAATTTTTCTTGAGTTGTACATCTCCTGTACATTTCAAGTACAATTTTTCTGATGCAGTTGTGACTAACAGCAGGGATTTGCTTATGAAGGGGCTAAGAGTTCATCTTTGCAAGAAATAGAGAGGCTGAAGGAGTTGCTGGGGTTCATACTTCCAGCTTAGCCTGAAACTCAGCTACGTATGTTGGTGGGAAACCATTGCAGTTTTCCCTGTGTAAATACCCTCAAACCTCTGAAGAATGTGTACTTCGACCACGTAAGTATGGTGATGTGTCTCAGGTTAAGCAAGGACGTTGTTTCAGCTAAAAGTGATCAATCCAAACTACAGCTGATGTACATCTTTAGATCAAGTTTTATTGTCCAATGCTGCATTTCTGCTAGCTTCAGTCTTAGTGATTCTTAGCTTGCAAGCACCCAAGTCACAGCTTTCTCCATTTGATTAGGTTTTTCGGAGCTCACTTTATCCACCAGACTATCAGTCTCGCTTAGACATAGTTCGTGCAAATTCCAAGTCCCCCCTGCAAAGAACTGGCTCCTCAAAATCTTCATTGAGAACAGCACAGGTAAGACAGAAAAATTACATACTAAATCACTATATTAAAGCTCTACTAAAGATAATCTTTTAGCTAATTGTCGCAACACACTAATGCACATGGATCCGTTGTCTTTTCTCAGTTCAGGACCGTCAGAAAGGTGAAGAAACTTTCATGGGTAAAAATATCAGCTTTATCATTGAAGTAAAAAACCCTCAGCTTTTAAAGCTGTGTTGCTTACTTTTGACAAATGCCATTTTCAGCAATACTTTGTCTTCCATCAACAAGCTGGCATCTTGCAGAGAAGACATGTAGGAGTTTATTTGAAAGAATAGTAACATTCTTTAAATACACTTGTATATTCTTAGTATTCAGATTCTAGAGTGTGGACTACCAGATCCTAATTCAGAGTAGTGATACCTTCTAGCAGCAGAGCAAACCTATGACCAACAGACCTCTCCTTTTATACTCTGAAAATTAGTGAAACAGTTGAAGACAGTGCCACTTGTTTTGGATCAGCTGCCTTGCAAATGTCTTTGCCACTTGTTTACAGCAGTAAACTTGCAGACATTGCAAAATGGCAAAGTTATTTTTAATTTATAGCAACTGTAATCCTGTAACTACAATGATTCTTACCAGTGTTTAAGTTAAAAGACAAAGCCATATTTAAAGTGTATGCATCTTACTTTCCTTCTTTGAATAGAACCATGCATTGATATTGTAGTAAGGAAAACTTTTCTTGACAATACACACTTTACACCTCTGCTCTCAACACAGAAGGGATCAGTTGTTACAATTGAGCTGTTCTGTTGCTGAAAGTATGAATTGTGTCATCTGAAGAGATAAAACTTAGTGCTTGAAGTACTACCTTAACTGAGTAACTTACCAGTCCTACCACTCAAGCAAATTTCACGTTCAGGCTACTTCAGAAAACGTAAGAGAGAAAAAACACAACAGAAAACTGAGTGTATGTACACCGTGATTTCTCCCAGAGATGGAGTGGGACTCCGTTTTGACTAACTTGCAAGTTAACCTTTTTCTTTTCTTAGACTGCTCTTTTAATCATAACTTTGGGTGTTGGTGTTCTCATAACCTCTCACTTACCTGAAAAGAACAGGAAGTCACCTAGACCTAGAGGGAAACTGCAGTGCAGTTCAGAATAATGTCATCTTACTTGGCTGTGCAGTGTTTCTGCAGAGGAGGATCATACGGCAGAAAAAAGGGGTGGAAAACCCTACTAATGCAGTCACTATAGAGCAGTGAAGAAAGGGCAGCCTGTTCCACATACCCCCATGTTGCCCTTCCTGATTCTGCAAAGAGCATGGTGTTGAATTACACTAAGCGCTCTAATCTCTGGAACCACCAAACATCTCATGAGAAGAAAATGCTGTATTCAGAATAACCTTCAGGTGACTCGTTTTATCTTTTCTGTGGATCTTTCACTCTGAAATTTTTCACAAATCTAGTTTCCTGCTACACAGTAATCCTTTACTGACTGTAATGCAGTACTTTGGGATTTCCAATGTAAAGCGGTATAAATAATGTGGTAATCACACAGCCTATGTGGGGCAGCGGAGGACACACAAACACAGGCACTAACCTGTAGGTGAGGGACAGTGTTGGAAGTGACTGCATACCAGATGGAATGAAGTGTGCCAGTAACACAATTCAGGTCTTTTCAGAGGATATAACACATACCATCCTTGAATTTATTTCTGGTTCTGTGGACTAACTTTCTGTATTAGCTGTATGTTAAAAATCTAAAGTACTGCTTGAGCTTGATTCATTTTTTCACAAAGAGCTACGTCCTTCATTTTACACTTTACGTGGCAATTTATCCTCAGTGTTTTGGTTTACTGATTCAGGTCGGTGTATCTTATATTTTTGAACTATAGCAAAACAGAACAACCTTTTCCAGGTATTTTAAATCAGAGTTAACTACACAAGTTTTATCTACATGCATTAAATATAACAGACTTTACACTGACTCTCTAGGACAGCACAGTATCATTTTAACCATTATTGAAAATGTCTACCTCCGAATATTCCAACACTAAGACATGAGGAGAGAATTGTCATGCTTCTGTAGTGGCATCTGCAGTGAAACATGGAGCTGAACTGCTCAAGCAAGGGCAGTCATCACCTACATGCAACTCATAGAATTAATTTGTACATAAAATTATTTATGATAAACAAATTATCATATTCTTTTTTTTTTTTTTTTTGCATTAAGTTACAAAAAATTAAATTTCAGTACTGGTATGTTTTAATTCTTTGGGACAGTAACTTGGATTTAAACTGCATAATTTCTTTCCTCACTTTCCTTCCCTGATCCAGTTTGGTTCTTAGGAATAGCCATCTTAGCACCACTAGTCATAATATTTAATATACTATTTAGTTAATTGCTGCATGGTCAGAGGTATTTGAGTCGTGAGCAGAAAAAAGACGTAAAGCCTAAACACTTCTTATTTGGGGAAAGGGTAATGGGGAGCTTTCCTTCAGAAACATGATGCAAATTCTGCTGAAGAATTTCAGATGCTCTGAACTAGAAAAAAAACTTAGAAAATTAGTCTATCCCATTGAAATGAAGCTACCAATCTGCAGCATTCCTTAATCTCCAATTACAAATCAGTGCCATTGTCTTTTTCTTCTTTCACAGAATGAGAGACTGCTACTTTAGACATTGTAACTCAAGTTAACCCAGCTTCATCCAATGATTAACTCAATTTTCTGTTGTGTTCAGGAATTTGTAAGCAAATATTCGCTTCAAGCTAAATTATGTACTTTGTGAGCATCAACAAGACTTAAGGACTCTTCTGCTGTCAGAAGTTCAATGCTACAGTTCGCTTTATGCACACACAAAATTACATTATATACATGGCTGTATGAATTACAACATCTCAGAAGTCAATTTAATAATGAGCATTTAAGGACTTTTAAAATAGGGGGCTGCTTAAAAAAAAGGGCAAGCTTTGTCTTCAAGTAGAGAAGTTTTATTATATCACTGTATGTCAGAAGACATAGAAAATATAACCAAAATTAGAGCTGCAGATGCCCTTATAGAACTACTGAGCCTGAAATAATTTTTCAAAAGCATTCCAGGTGACTTGGATAACTGTCTTCTACGTTCTCTTTCTCATGGGGAAAGAAAAAAAAACCCATGTATTCTTCTTTAAATTGTAAATGTTGCATTGTCTGTGAAGAATCTATCTTCAATAGCAATTAGATTGAGCCCTCAGCAGAAAAAAGTACAGACTGCAAAATCTGTCAAATGAGATGAAAGCTTGGCAGCTGGCACTTGTTTTTAATGTTTGATGAACCAAAAAGAGGAGTCACTCTGAAGGCAAGCAGTGATGGGCAGGCAAAGAAGTTCATCTATGAATCAAGACTCTTTTAAAAAGTTTGACTAATTCATTCTTGAAAAAAAAAATAAAAAGCTTAGAGCAGCATAGTTTTGAGCTTTTAATGTAAGAGGTCTGATGTCTTCAAGATACGATTACTTAATACTCATCTTCAGCCTGCTGTTTCAATAGCCAACCCAGGAAAAACTAACTTGTGTCTCAATTTTTAGCATTAATTAGATCAAAACACCATTTTCCCTATCCTATAATAGTTGTCAAGGACTTACAGGTATTTTTTTTAGCTTTTAAAAATCATTACAGTATTTTTATTCTGTGTCATGTATTTTTCCAGTGGCTTGCATGTTACAAAGGGTTAATAACAACTTACCGCCTTCTGTGAATGAAAACCGTACAAACATATAGACTAAAAATGCCAATGGAGAATTGGTTTTTGTTTGCAGAGAACAAATAGCTGATACCCCTTTTTTGGATTTTTGTTTTAGCAGATTTCCCGCAGATTGCCAAGAAAAGATGAAGAAGAAGAGGATGAGGAAGATGAAGATGAGGAAGAGGAAGATGAGGAGGATGAATTTGGTGCTACTAAGGAAGTGAGATAACAAAGCTGTTCTAAGAGGAGGGTTCTTATAAGGGGGAAAAAAAGAAACCACTTTACCTAAAGGCTTTTGTGTGTTGGATCTAAAATTTCACCAGGGCTATATATTTAAAATTCCAACAGGAGCAAGAATCAGCAGTAATTCTAGAGTGCCAGACAACAAACGACCCGTTTCAAAGAATGGAAAAAAATATGCTGAAAGTGGACAATTTCAGTAGCTAGAAAATTAAGTATTTAAATAGATGCCTGTATTATATTTGCATAGATGTTATACTGTAATCACATTTGCTGAAACTTACATGATGAACAGTGTCCAAACACTGCACTAAGCTTTCAAGCAGTTATGAACATTGTTTTGTTACTTTGCCAATTATTACCTCTTTAAGCTACACACCTCTTGAATTTATGAAGCACTCTAGCTGTACCTGTTATAATTGGGTTTATGCATCCTAAAGTAACTGTAGTAATCAAGGAACTGTTTGCAGCAACAACCTATTAAGATTTCATTTTGCTATCCACCCTGGATGGCAGAAGGCAGGGTGAGGTGTACTTTTTTCTTACTTTCATTTTCCTGAGGCTTTCATCAGGCTCAGATGACTTTTGATTCCTTTATACATACAGAATGAACAGTCACAAATAAGGACCTGGCCCAGTATCTATGTTTAATGCTGCTTTGCTTTTAAATAAAAGTGCCTTCATGATAAAACTAGTGGATATTTTATGTAGTTGATGTTCATTATATTAGTTGACATGCTATACATAATTCGAATTTCATGTGTTTAGCTACATGATTCAGTTACTGATTCCATCAAATATACAAGAAATGACACATTTTGAGTGTAATTTCTTACCCTGGTTGGAGATGGTGGTTATGTGTGTTCATTTTTTAACAGTGTATGGTTGTCTGCCAGAAAGCTGCTACCACACTGTTCATCTCCAGCTTTAGTATCTGCTGAAGAACGAATGCAGAAGAATTTAAACTTGTCATTGGGAAAACAATTTTAAGTTACAATTCAGTTACAGAACTAAAGCGGGAAGTTAATTTACAATATTGATGCTACTTTTCTCCACTGATGTGAAGTATGCAATGCATACCTGTTTTGACATGTGAAAAAAAAAGGTTTTGCCAAAAATTAATGTGATGAAAGTAAGTGAAAAGTTCACAACATAGGGTTGTTTTAAACCCAGAAAATAATTTTACACCAGCATTACATACTATTGACATTGAATTACTGTTGGAGTAAATACCAATGAGCAAAATTTTAAAAGTATCTAGGTAATTAATTCCCATCCATTTCAGCAACTAAGGCACTTGAATAAATAGTTGCATCCCATCAGAATTCTGGTGATCACCACTTTACTATTTCATATGGAATGAAGCAGTCCGTCTCCGAAACAGATGGCTAACTTCATAACAATTTCAGGTTTTCATATAATGTACATATATGCAGATAGCAATTATTTGTGTACTATGCCTTGAGAAAGCAATTCAGAAAAAAAAGCAGATATGTTTAGAATAATTGCCCTCTAAAGGATTAGTAGCTAGGGTACAGAAAAAGATTTTTGTTTTCCCCAGCAGCATCAAATTCATTCTCCCTACGTCACAAAAAAAGAAAAAAAAAGTCAACTTTAGGAATTACAGAAAAACTTAAAAGAAGTACAGTGTTGGGCAACTTTGTCCTGCGTGGGTGATGTCTTAAGCTTGCATGTTGTACAGAAATTGTGACCTCAAAACTATAGATGCAAAGTCCCTGATTAAAATACTTCACAGCCAGAATAATTTAGATGTTATTACACAGTTAAATATTACCTAAAGATACTTCTGCAAAGAATTTTCTTATGGTGCATGCTGCAAGACTGACTTTCAGTTATTCCATTCACTCATTTGTATTTATTACTGGCACCTAGATGATGCAGGCTTGTATCCATTCTCACCTAAACTATTTTGGCACTCTGTTGAACACACTGGCACATTCCTTTGGGATTAAGTGTGCTCATCAGACTCTCCAGTTAGACCTTCCCTAAATGCCTCAAGGTGCTTTCGTAGGTGATCACTATTTCTAGTTTTTGACAACAGAAACTGTTCTCCTTTAAATCAGAATTTTTGGACAATGGTAGCAAAAGCAACTTCAGAGAATGCGTAAGTAAGGAAACTTGCTATGTTTTATATCAACATCATAAACTGTAGCATTTCCTTTGTTACTCTTTACTATATGGATGGTACTTAAAAAGGAAGAACAGTATTTCAAGCCATGTAATTATAGACAGTCTCTGATTTGTCCTCTGTACTGGAAATACAGTGCCTCCAAACGACTAAACATCTGATGTTATAAAACCCTATTATCAGGAAATGCTATCACCACACCGTGCATCTGTACCATCTATTCAGGCAGCAGAATATAATGGCCAGTCTGGAGAGGCAGGGGGAACAGAGACAGACGGACACACATAGACCCAAAACACCAACCAGATAACAGCTATAAACTAAGAATCAACTGTCTATTAACCTTATGATTTAACTGATGTAGTGGCATCCCTTCCCAAGTTTCCTATGCTTCAGTGCATCTGTACATACTTTTAGGTACAGCTCTTCTCTGTATAGACCTTGAAAAAATAAATTTTTTTGGCCTACCAATCAGACATTTCAGATTAACCTAAAGTAGGCATAAAGTCTAATCTGGCTTTAAATGAAATACAAATCAGCTACAGGACAAACAGAAGACCACTCTGAAATGCCTTAATTATGACCTCTGCTATTACAAGCTTTATGATACTTTTTATATGTTCACTAAGGGAGAAAAAAGTTTACCATCCCAAAAACTAATGCTATCTTATCAGCAATTACTCTTAACCTTTTCTGAGAACAGATAATGGTTTTTCTAAAAGATCATCTCACAGTTTATTGGCAAAATAACCTACTAAACTCCCTTACCTTCCCAGCCTCCAAGTCTGAAATCTCCTTTTGTGTAGTAGCTAGAAGAGCTTTAAAATCAACATATCATCAAAAATGTTTAACTGGAGAAGTTAGTTGTATCCACATTTTCAACACACCTTAGTAGTAAAGATACTAACTTACAAAAACAGTCACAATGAAGTTTTCAACATGATGATAAGGTATGGAAAGTTTATTTTGAGGATTCTCATGTCTTTATTTTCCCTGCAACATCTTCTGGCTTCTTGATCTCTTTTACAGTAGCTATTTAATAAAGCACAAAATTGTTGGGTTTAAATTCCTTTTAAGTTCAGAGGATTCAAAACTGTATGATTCTGAAGCCAATTCCAACCAGAGAGCAAAAACCAGTATGCTAAGTGTTCAGAATTTGAAAACCTGGCCATTACATTTCTTTGCTCAGAGGAATCTGCATATACAGACCTTGCATGTATCATTCAAAAAGCTTTTTTCTTGGCACTTAAAACACAGAACAAGTAATATGCAGAAGAAATGAAGCTACACTAACCTTTTAAAAATTACAGAACAAAAAATTCCACTCATGTTTTTTGCTTGTACCAAACAGTTGGCATGGAAGTTTTGCAAACATGTTGATGACTTTACACAAAGTATTTAAGATTTGACCACCAGGGAGGGGAGACGATTCACTGGAAAGGCTGCCCAGACAGCTCTGGCCTTAAAGCTATTAAAGATGCAATGGACAAGGCCTTGAGTAGCCCATTCTAACTGAAACTGCTTTGAGGAGGGGATTGGAATAGAGACCTCCCTACTACATGAACTCAGGATTTTTTTGTATTGCCCAAAGGTTAAGTTTTCACCACCAAGTTGCAACTTTTTTGTTTTGAGGGGACTGAGACTTAATTCTTTAATGCTACAGATACTATCTTGCACAGTTGCAATGTCAAGGAAACTCCTTACCCATACAACCAAAGTTTCCTACTAAGCCTGAATTTTGAAGACACAGCTTTTCCCAAGCTACCTTTTATTTCTTCCTAAAATTTAAATATGCTGGTACGAAACCAACAAAAACAACCCGTTCTAAATGCTGACACAAGCATTTATTACATAAGAAAATAACATAGTTGGCTGTCAGCTTGGTTGCCAGTGACAGATGTTACTTAAAACTAATCAGAGATTGACCTGGAATGCATCCAGACATCATTAGCAAGTTAGTACTCCTATTATGCAGCATGTGAAGATAAAACAAAGACCACTGAAGTCAGAATTCTTGATCTGATTCCAACATTCATCTTCTGCCTCAAGGTACTACAGAGAACAAGAAGAAAGCCTGTCTAACTGATCAATACAGCCTCTGCAATCTCTGTAAACTACCCATCCTTTGCTGTGTTGACAAACTAGCAGTTCACTCTTTCCAGAGGAAGCAGCCAGCATCATTCTCACCAGGACCCAAATCTGCTGAGCATAATAGCTGAGATACATTAACTATACAAGTTTTAAATATAAGACACACATTTAAATGGCAATTTCCTTTTTATTTTAAAAAAGTTGCAAAGCCAACTAATGAGAACAGGAAGCTCTTTAACAGGAATGCCTGCAAACACATGAAACCGAATAAAACCTGAAGAGTTTACACAAAAAGAAACAACCAAAAAAAATCCTCAGTAATTTTAAAAATTTTATTAAGCTAACTTCAGTAAGAACTGTCATTTACTAATGCAGGTAGCACTGAAAATCTTCTATTTGAACCGTTTGTGTGGTCAGTCAACCAGCACTTACGTTTTTATTTGATGCAAAGACAAAAGACTGGAATTAATCTTAAAAAAAAAAACCACAACAAAAAACCCAAAGCATTACAGCTCCATCCCTTTATACCCTGATGTATGACATTCAATGTCCTACAGATATTTCTGTAGATAAGAACTGCTTATTATTTACAACCATTGATGAAAACCGTTTCTTTTGCATTTTCCAGTAATTAAAAGTTAAAATAACTGTCAATACCATCAAACCTATGTGTTATTAGAGCATCTTTTCCTCTACAGCAAACTCAACTTAACTTTGCGTGGACCAATGGGCCTATCATTCAGTTCATTAATAGCAGCCATAGCTTCCTCATAGTTTGTCATAGCAACGATGGCATCACCAGAAGGTAATCCATGTTCATTGTACTGCACAGAAACTGACTCGGGTATCACTCTGTAGCCATAGAAAAAATCCAGAATCTCATTAGGAGTAGCTTTAAAAGGTAAATTTTTCAATAGGATAGGAACAACACGCTCAGAACCACCACTGAAATTTGGATCTGGCATAAATCTTCCTTCAGGAAAATTTCCCATTTTATTATTCCCAAACTCCATTCTGCCAAAAGGTTCGTTGTCACCACCAAAGTCCATGAGGGGTGGTGGACCCCTAAAATCCTTAGGAGGGCACATGAAGTCCTCAGGAGGATGTCTAAATTCAGAATGATGCCTAAAGTTTCCAGGGGGACCAAATGAATGCATGGGTGGCCCTTGTGGTGGCCCAGATGGTGAACCAACTGGACGGGAGAGGTCACCTCTGTCATACAGATGTGAACGACCGTGCACTTCATTTGGTGCAGATAATGGTGCAGCTACACCAAACTTCTGCATCTGGTCTTGAGATATAAGTCTTATTAATACTTCTGTTCCCAAAAATGTTTGACGATTTAGATTTTCTGCTTTCATGGCTTGTTCTTCAGATTTAAATTTCACTAGTGCTTCTCCCAGTCCAACTCCTTTTTCATCATAGAGCAAGTAAATATCATCTTCGTCAATATCAAATCTTGCAAAGAACTTTTGCACTTCAATTTTTGACACATCAAATGGAAAATTCCTTACATAAACACATGTCTTAGGGCTGGAATGACCATCCCGGTAACTCTTTTCTGATATGGCCTGTCCAAGATGATCTCTGTCCAGTGATCTTTTCCTCTCACAAGAGTCAATTATTTTCAACATTGACTTTCTTGAAATTGGAAAAATGTACACAGGACGATTGAGAAGAACCTTTCTATGACATTCCAAAGCAGCCTGATATTCTCTCTCACTCCTTAACACTACAAAGGCATCTCTAGTCCTTTTCTGATGCTTATCTGTTAGAATCTTGATCTGTTTGCTGTGTATATCGAGATCAGGAAAAAAATCTCTCAAATCTCTCTTCTCCACATTAAAAGAGAGATTTCTTAAGTGTATGTAATATTCCTGGTTGGGAGATGAGCGAGAATGTGTTCTTTGTCTCCTTGGTGATCTTGAACGAGAATGCTTCCTTGAATGCATGTAGCCTGAACTTTTTGGAGAATGGTCTTCACACAAAAAGTGATCCATTTCATCTGGCATGTCTATCCTCCCACCACATTCAATCCACCGTTCCTCTGTAGTTGGACTAATTTCTATAAACCTCTGATCCATGTATTGTCTATGACGCTTAAGTCCTTCTAAGGCATCACCAGGTGTAGCACATTTTACCAAGCAATCACCATTGTTTAAACCATTGCGGTGCTTTATCAGGATCACTCCATCCACGCGTATCCCCGAAAGGAAAGCACGTACTTCAACTTCAGTGGCAGAGTAAGGTATACCCCGCAGAAACAAGTAACGATCATCCGGGTTAAACGGGTGAGAATCCTTTCTTAACTGATAGTTTGACTTAGGCATTCCCATATCACCGTATCTTGTGCCATTGGTATGGAAACCAGCCTCCAGGCGATTTGGTGGCCCGTAACTAGGTTTTCTTATTCCTTTTGGAGAAGCTGTAACTAAATGTGGTATATCGCCAACACTGGGTGTGCTAGAGCCATTAGTACCTGTTCTTCTAGAGCCAGACATAGTTTCTCGTCCCCCACGGTCAAATCGTTTCCGGCTCATTTCTATGGTATTCTGCATCTCTGCCTTGCTGCTGAGAAAGAGCTCTATGCGCGAGTCCTTGATAAACCCTCCTGAACAGCTCATGGCACGCCGTGCATCTTCATCTGTTGCAAATATAATAAAAGCCTCCCCAATCTCTCCTCCAATAATATGCACACCTCCATCAGGAATATTCAATCCCAAGAAGAAACGACGAATATCTGGAGGACCCGCAACAACAGGAAGCCCCTGTAAACGGATGACTACAGCCATGCTGAGCTCAACCCACAGCAAAAATCACCTGCAGACAAAAAGGTACACATGATAGCACGTCTTTAGTACTCAGCTATTACAGTATCTTATCACTTAAGAAGCTAGAGCCTTTTTAATGAATGCCCTTGTCTCATCAAGAGAGAAGGCATCAAAAAACCCACAAGTTCACAAGAACAAGATTAAAACACAATTCACTGAATGGTGATTAGTCAGAACAGTTAGCTACTCCACCAGCACACGTGCACAAATCTATCACTATTCCCTACCCTAAGGGCAACAAAATCCACCTAGAGTCACTCCTCACCATCCACAATACCTAAAGAACACCGCAAGTCATTCACGGCATAGTTACTACATGCCAGAGATCTCTGCCCAGTCCTAAGGAACAGAAAAAATCCGGTTTACTTTTGAACAGGACACTAGCTGATAAAAGGAGAAAGGAAAAAGAATAACTATGTCACTGGAAAATGAAGTAATTGAGAAACAGTGATGACTTTACTGCTTTGACAAGTTGCTCTACCCAGTGATCAGTTCTGTTCAATAATGTATGTTTTCTCAGCATTCAAAAATGTTGTTTCTTTGACGTAGTCAGAGTATTAATTACAGCGGCCACAAGTCTGTGAGGAAAAAAGGCTGTGTATGATCTTGTCACAATACTCAGTGAGAAGTGTTAAGCTTTTGGCAGCTTACCTGTTTCTGCTTTGGAGACCTGATAAATTCTGTAAAATCAACTTAACTGTGGAAAGAAAATGAAACATAATTAATGGCTGATACCTGTACTTTGCTTTACACACTGTGCTACACTGCTGCAGCCCATCCATAGCAGTGGCTAATACTAAAACCAAGCATGTTATGAACCCATGTGAAGAACTCCTTCCATGTTCCAAGATGCCATGCCCTGCATCTTTCTGTTTCCATTTTAGAAGCAAAAGAAATTCAAAATTTAAGTTGACTTCTGGAAACGATGAAAATATGATGAGATTACTTGGTCATCAATTGTGCCACACTGAACTGTTGCAATGAAACAGACTGACAGTGGATCGAGGGAACAGTTCTCAACTGAGCTCTTGAAAGTTGCTTAGGTCCATCTCAGGATTACAGGACATGTCCATTCTTCTGAAATCCACCCGGTTTCCAAGTTCACAACAAGAGTATGCTACTCACCAGTCCAGCACTGCACTTAATGTACACAGTGAAGACCACCAAATGAAGGAGCAAAGATATCCAACAAGGAGAAACTTCAGAAAGTACCTAAATTTACAAAGCCAACTTCAGTATTTTCCTTGTATCATTACTCTACTGCCTTTCAAACATAAGAACAAGAAAAGCTTGAAAACACTGACTTAAACATACCCTGATTTTCAACATTTTCTAACATCACACAATAAATAGCACGATATTCTCAGAACAAACACAAGCCTCTGTAGCACATTACTGCATCCCTTTAAAACAAACACAACAGCCCAACACTGAGCATTTGAGAACACTCCTCCTACAAACCTTGCTCTATAAAGCACTAGATCCTGATGACAAGTTATCTATCAATAACCATAACTGTCACTCCACCTGAACTTAGCAAAACAAGACCAAAACCCAAATTCTGTAACTAATGGACTCCATGTCATTTCTGCACCAGTACTCCTAAGCACAACAAACCGAAAACAAGTGCCCATTTAGAAACTTCACTAAAGACCATCTGTTCTCTGTACTTTTGTGGTGAGTCGACCCCAGCCAGCAGCCAAGCACCCACACAGCTCATTGTTCACTCCGCATCCCCATCAGTGGGATGGGAAAGAACAAAGTCGAGAAAACTTGTGGGTCAAGATAAAGACAGTTTCATCAGTGGAAGGAAAAATGCAAAACAAAGGAAATCTCTCACCACCTCCCACAAGCTGACTGATGTCCAGCCATCCTCCAAATAACTGCCTTGGGAGCCAAGAAAAAAACCCCCCAAAGAAACCAAAACCATCAAACAAAATACTTCTTCCTCTACCTCAGTTTTTGTTGCCAAGCACGATGTTACATGTCACAGAATATCACTTTGGTGAGTTTGGGTCAGCTGTCCCAGCCATATTCCCTCCCAGCTTCTCACCTACTCTGAGCACACTCACTGAAGGAACAGAGTAGGGAAAATAGGGAAAAGCCTTGATACTGTGCAAGTGCTGTTCAGCCACAGCCAAAACACCGATGTGTTGTCAACATTCTTTTAGCCACAAATCCAAACTGAACTGTATGGGCTGCTGTGAAGAACGTTAACTCCATCCCAGCCAAACCCAGAACACTTTACAACGAGTCTTCTCAACAGATGCAACGGAAGTGCCAAAAAGCATGGAGAATTCAAGGGCAGAATTTTCATACGGCACCTTCGTGTCTTGAAAAAGCAAATCCGCTGCCCTGCTACTTCATGACGTATTTAATCTGTAGTACTTCTGGATTCACAACTCCACTTTCTCATCCCAATTTTTAAACATCATTCACAACAGCTCTCCTCCGTAATTCTTCGGTGATAAACAGCAAGTTCTCCACGATGCACCAGGGATACAAAACACAACCTTCAGTGGTGAAAACCAGACACAGTGATTCCAGAGCATAATGTCATCTCTAAGAAGTCCACAAACAAATACAAGTTCAAATAATCAGCTCTTACTGACTGTATAATAAACAATCAAGCATGGGTAGAAAGCTTAGACAAGCCATCCAACAATTTAAAGTGCATAACCAAAAAGAGCCGACTTGTCATGAAAAGTAAGAGCAATTCATTAACTGAACAAGGACTTCAGAGAGCAAGGATCTGGAGAATAGACAACTTCATGCCACAACTTAAAAGCACAGAAGTACATACAGTTTCATGAAATTTTATATATGAGCAAAATTGGCTAGAAAACAGTACAATACCTATTCTTCCACGGCCTCGGGAAATTCCAAACATTATTAAAGCCATTTGAGTAATCCACAACTTGTAAACACAGTAGGAAACTAAGTCTGCACTAGACTAGTATTTTTATCATAACACTGAAAGATTACACAGACTGTATGCAAGCTAGAAAGAACACCCACGGAAACACCCCGACTACGAAACTGGACCAGTATAGAGTAACCAGCGGAACAGGGGAAGGTTCCTCAAAACCTCTGTTCCTCAAAATAAGCCTTAACAGAGGAAGCAGGCTGCTGCTAATAGCAGTGTCCACAGTGCGGAGGGAAAACGTGAGTGAGCTCTGCAGCTGGGCCCGCTACACGGTCGGATGTAGCACGGAACCGCTTCCGAGCAAGGCTCCCCGGCGGCACCAGCGCTGCTGGAGGGCCCCGCGGGCGGCGGGCAGGGAACGGGCGAGGGGGCCGGGGCGAGGGGAGGCCGCCCCGCGCCACACGCGCTCCGGCCCGCCACAGCCGCCGGCGCTCCGCCCCCACGAAGAAGCCCGTCTGCTGCCCGACACCGGGACAGGGCCGAGGGAGGCACCGGGAGCGGGAAAGGGAGGTGGGAAGCCCAGGGACAGGAGGAGGCCGGGGCACACGGAGCGGCCGCGCAGCGGTTCCGCGAGGGTCGGGCAACTGAGAACCGGCAAACTCCGCGCCGCCCTCAGCCACACGGCGCACCCCGGGGAGGCGTGCCGTGTCCCTCATGCCATCCATCCACGCACCCACCGGACACGGCGCTCGGACGGGCCCCGCAGCTCCCGGCACGGCTCCGCCAAGATGGCGCCGCCTCCGCCACCCCCCCAACGCTGAGGAGAAGCTGCGCTGCGCGAGCGCTTCCGGCCCGCGAGCGCCGACCTGCGCGCGCACCCTCCGGGCGGCCCCGCCCCCTCCGCCGCAGCCGCGCCTGCGCGGGCCGCGCGCCGCCGTCGGCGAGGCGCGAGAGGCGCGCTGCGGACTGCGCATGCGCTGTCTGCCCAGGACCTGGGTGCGCGGGCCCCGAATGAGGGGGTCTGAGGGAGCTTTGTATTAACAGATCTGTACGATTGTGGATTTGTGTAGCGATAGACCCGTACGATGATAGATTTGCATACAGAGAGCGATCAGACGGTGGCTGCCGTGCTGTGCGCCGGCCTCAGGCACCGCTCGGCGCTGCTCCTGCAGCACCCACAGACACGGCTTCGAACCCAGCTCGGGGCTGCCTCACGTCTGGGCTGTGAGAGGAAAGCAAGGCGGAGATGGAGGAATGGAAGACGAGAAGGAAAGCTTTAAGGCTGAGGAACGGGAAGGGCAGGGCAGAATACTTTAGTTGTGCAAGCGAGGTGTTTTATCCTAGTGTTTATCCTACCTGCCTTTCCCCGTCTTTACTTGTTCTCCCCTGTCTTCTTATGCATATCAGTACTTGCCTGCTCCATTTTACATAGAAAAAAAAATCTGTACTATTTCTGGTAGATTCACCTAGCAATGTTACCGATTTTAGGAGCTCTTTCAACACAGCGTTTTGTTTAGAAAAAAGACATTGTTTATTCTGTGCAGGGTACAAGGTGGAGGTTTCCACAAATCAAGCACACCAAGCGGTAAGAAGTTACATCTTTACACAGTCAAATTTACATAAGCTTGAGCCTGGGGACAGATAAATTGACTTGAAAACATCAACTCAAGTTTAAATACTTGTTGAGCCAGCAAAATAAATTCAGTAAGAAATAAACCATGCTAATGTCAAAAATCATAATAGGGAATTAGCACGCAGGAGAAGGACAATGAGAAATAATTAAAATCCAGAACATGGTGTCTTGCAAAATTTTGGTAACATCTGAGGGAAAGGGACAAGAGGCAAGAGGCAGAAATATGCCCAGAAAGTTCCACCTGAGCATGAAGAACTTTACTGTGCAGGTGCACTGGAACAGGTTGCCCAGAGAGGTGGTGGAGTCTCCCTCATTGATCCAGGAGTCATCTGGACACAACCCTGTGCCATGGCTCTGGGATGGCCCTGCTTGAGCAGGGAGGGTGGACCAGATAACCCAGTGCTCCCTCCCAACCTGACACATTCTGTGGTTCTGTGGAATGTGAACAGAAGTGTGCTGACAAAGGTGTAAAGGGAAGTAACTTTGGTTGTGCACCCATTGCTCTAGGCATATTTTGTGTTTTCACCTTGCTACAACTTTCCTCTCTGGGGAGAAACTACAAACACGTGTTACATTTGTATGATATACGGTGCACCAGCTCTAGACACGAGGTACCGGCAAGTGCCTACCGGGCCTGGGAGTCCGCTCGGTTCTCGCTGCTGCTCTCGCCCGAGGCGATCAAAGCCCTCTGCGGACCGCCCGCAGAAACCCGGGCTTGTGCCAAGCGGACGCTTCGCGTGCTGCGGCGGCGGGCCCTCGGCGCTCGCCGTACGGCGCGGCCCCGGCCGATGGCGGTGGCCATGGCGACGCGGGGCCGCGGGGCCGCAGCCGCGCTGCTCCTGGCGCTGTCGGCGGCGCTGCCCCCCGCCCACGGCTTCTCCGTGCCGCTCCAGCGCCCCGCCGACTGCGGCGCCGACCGCTACTTCGACAGCTCCCGCCTGGCCTGCGCGCCCTGCGGGGCCCACCAGCGGCAGAGCGCCGGCGGTGAGCCATGGGGCAGGCGGGACCCGGGCGGCTCCGCGCCGAATCCTCCCCGAGCAGCGGGAGATGCGCGCTCGGGGCTCAGGCTGTGCCGGTGAAACAGCAGCCTCGGGCACGTCTGGGAAAGCCGCGAAAGGGCCAGGATCCCGCAAAGACCTGAGGCCGTAACACAGCTGTGGTGTATCTGAGATACAGCTCAGAGAAATGACTGTACACCTTTTTTAATAATCTTTCTTTCCCCAAACGTTATAGGTATTTACATTTTCATCTGTAGAATTCCTCAGGACCCTAAATTTATGTTCTCGAACACTTCTGTAACTTGAAACTCATTGTCAAAACTTGAATTGGTCTGAGCTACCAAGTGTCTGAGATCCTCATGCTCGTCCGAGTCCCACGCGGGAACTTGGAGCAGATGCAACACAGCTTGAGAGTACTAAATGGACAATACAGATAGTTGGCTGCCTTCCTTAGGGCATGAGGAGGTATTAAAGGGTCCATCTTTCATAAATACACAGTCCAACCAGAGCGGGAGTTCCCTGTTGTTTGTACAGACGCAAATTTGGGACTGAGACCCAACAGCATCTCTCTTCAGAGCTGGTACCTCAGTCAGAAGCAGTGATGTGGATGGCCGTGTTCACAACTGCTGCATAAAAGCTGGTCACCTTTTCCACTGCCACCATGGTGCCATAAAGAGTAATCCCATAGTGCACTTACTGAAAAAAAATATATTATTTTTATTCAGATCCCCTGATAACATGGATATCTAGATCCATAACTCCCTTTTAGGCTGAATCTTCCTCTAAATCAAGGGCTTCAAGGAGAGGAAAATTCCAAGGGGGGGTCAAGGGTTTACTTCTTCCTGCAGATCTGCCTGGAGCAGTGTAGGTAGGTGCCACTCGGTGCTGTTTGCATCTTGACTGAATTCCACTTGTGATTGCCCATACGTTCCCTGGCTAGCTCATCCCTGTGGATTCTGCTAGGTATTGTCTAGGTATTGTCACCGCGAGTGTTGCAACCCAAACTTTTCATTGATCTAATCCAATTGGGCTTTTTCTTCTGTAGAATTAAGTATAAATCGTTGATCATTTTGACAAATGTTTCTGTACATTGGAATGTACTTTAAGGTTATAAAACTTTTCACAGAATTTGACATTATTTTTACCTGCACAGTTCAATAAGCTTAAATGATAAAAACAGTTTATTAGTATATATAATATGATTTGGTTTGTAGTATGTGTTTAAAAGTACAGAAATTCATGAGAGTGAGACTGGAAAGGTTTCTAAAAAAAGTTGTCGAACACTAGCAGATGGGCATTATACTGTGCCATGAAAGTAGTGTTTAATTCATATAAAATGTTAACTGTGTTCTAGTCACTCACTGAAAACCATTCAATATAAACCTTGATCCCCATACACAGTTTTAAAAGCCTTGAGTTTAAAACAGCTTTCCATACAACAGTTATATTTTGAAAAACCTTTTCATAGGAACACATTTTGGTTTTAGGACTGACTTCACATTGAAGAAATAAAACCTGTATACAAACATATAATGTAGAGAGGAAAGGATGTGGCAAGATTTAGATGGAGAGATTATATCTATTACAGACCAAGTGGTAAAGTTTGGTTTAATTAAAAAAACCACAAAATACAAGCTCTGGGTCCCTATTTCACCCTGGTAGATCAGTCAGCCTTATAATGTTCTCCTAAAATGTCTGTGTGCAAACTGTCACATGGGCATTTTTTAAAATGTAAGATGATTTCATGCACATCTCATTCAAATACTTTTATGTGTCTCTCTAACAATCCATCTTGATCTCTTGAGAGCAACAGCACTTGTTCTTAGTATTCTGTTACAATCAGTCAGTTTTATGTAGATTAGAAGTGCATTTTTTTTGTTTTCTTCAGGTAGTTCCTGTGTATGTGAGCCAGGATACAGGATGGTTTCTAGTAATGGTGGGTTCTCTGTTACTTGTGAAAAATGCCCAGAAAATATGGTAAGTATTGAACTTTTCATGTTTGCCATAATGAAATAATAGTAATCATAATCATAATAATACAAATCATAATTATACAAACTATAATCATTGTAGTTTTTTAATTTTAAATTTTATCCTGATTGCAACTTATTTTTCATTAATTTAAAATATTTTTGCGTAATAGTCTTTGGGAATTTTTAAGACCATGCTTATAGGTATTATGTTTTTCAACTTAGAAATGTCTATTACTATTATTTTGCAGGCAGTCAAGTTTGACTCCACTGACAAAATAATATTTTTTTAAGTGTTTAAGTTCCTTCCTCTGCTTTTCCTCTCTGCTTTGTCCTTGCCCAGAGAGCACAACTCTGTACAGTGTTAGAGATGCTTTTCAGCTCATAGATATCTTAACTATTTATATAAATACTATTATTGTAATATTTAGGCTGTATCTTCATAATCCCTGATATTTCATCTTCTTACTTCAAAATGAGCTGCTCCTACTATGTCACTTTAATTATAATTGTAGTTTGGTCAGGTTTTTTTAACCTTCCTTGACAAATTAAGTTACAATTTTGTGTCATAATCAGAGCACTGAGCCAGGGACACCAGGCTTAACCAGATTTTTCCCACTGTAGTAAACAAAGGAAGGTATTTTTCCAGCAAATCAACTTTTGAGGGTGAAGCCTTTCTGAATACTTCTTTCCCTTCAATAACTCTAGAATAACTCTCAGGAGAGCAGCTTTGTTGCCTGAGTTAGGTGTTTAATGGCTAATGGGCAATGTAGGTAATTTCCCTTTTCTTCCCATCTCTCTGTGTTAGACAAAGACTTTGGCACACATCCTGTTGTGTTGTGATATTTTGCTGTTTCTTCCTCTTTCCTGCAGTGGTGGCATTTGCCTTTGGTCTACTGCCAAGGCTTTTGCAAAGATAAAATGATGATAGTGGGGAAGGGAGTAACAGCAGTAGCACTTGAGGATAAGCAATTATCTTCATTTTCCTCAGTGGTTTTTATCTGTAGTGCAATTACTTCATAGTATATAATAAGTGTGGATGGGAACTGTCTGGATAGGTACAAAATTCCAAGCAATTATATAAGCTGCTTCACTTAGAACTCCTCCATTTCCATTACTTCTGTATATTTGTATGTAATTGTCTATGTATGCATTATTATGTTTATTCAGTGTAGAACTTCTTTATCTCTTTTTAAACATTCTACTTTGAATTTTTACTGAAGGGTGTAAGCTAACAGGTTTAGAAGATCTTAACATTTTTTTCTGTGTCTGCATAGGAATTACTTTTGCCAGTTTGTTTAGCCTTTTTTATCTTTAAAAGCTTCATGAATGTTATCAATGTTTTATCTGAACACATTTTCTAGTAACTAATGGCTGGATAAGACATTCTTCACAGATACTGGGTGGTGTCTGTATTTCTGAAAATTCTAATAGTTTTGTGTTTTATTTTAGAGGGGAGTTACTCAAGATGGGTGGAATTGTATTACTTGCCCCAAAGGCCTGACTTCGCAAGGAAATTGTAAATGCCCCAATAATGAAATACTAGGTAAAAAATATATGCCAATTATGAAATGACAGCACTTGTTTTAGAGATTTGAGTTTACTAAGATACGCTTTTCTGTTAAATAAGAAAATTTTACATGTAAAATGTAAAAATTCAACATTCCTCTTGATCTTAATCGACATTTCTGAAAGACAGTGGATAAATCTGTACCATTGCTCTTTTCGATAAAAGCTATTACTCAAACATTCCATAAATGAATACTGCTCAATGAATACTTCAAGCTCCTTGGCAGTGGATGGACTTGGAATAAAAACAATGTCAATATAGACTATAAAAATATTACAATGTTTTGAAGTATAAAAAGCAGTAAAGGAATTATACCTACATGAGTAGGTGGAAGAGAACAGCCTGAGCAAGTCAAGAAAATGGCTGTGCATTAGTGTTAGTGGATTTCATGCCATCCTGAGACACTTGTACCTGTGACTGTCTGAGATGTCCTTCCCTATACCTATGCTTCCCTATGTGCTTCTTACTTGATGCTCTCCAGTTACAGATGATTTCCAGTAGACAGAAAAATAATGTTAGTGTTTGTATTAAATGGATTTTTGCTTATTTTGAATAGTACAGACCTGAGAGCAAAGTACAGTTTTCATCAGTGGTGTAAAACATAAAAGCTCTTGGGACCTCTACTTTTCCTTATTTTCAAAGACATGGAATGCCTATAATTCTCTGAGTAAATATTATAAATGTCCACTTTGGTTACATTTCCAACAGAGTATGTTGGAGAATCTCTGTTTTCCAGATCAATAATTTTTAATTTTCCTAGGAATCTGTAAAACAGAGAATACCAGTCTTCTACATTAAACTTTATGAGTGTTACAAAATACATTCTGGGCCTTTATGGTAAAATATTGAGAGCAAAGCTGAATCTGTAGTTTGACATGCAGGAAGAACATTAGTGTTGTATTTTTTTGATTCTCTTTGGTTTGGAATTTTTTTTTTAATAATTAGATTTTAAATCTCTTGCCAGATGATACAGTTGGTGGAAGATGCCATTTTGAGACTTGGAAATTGGGACATTTCCGTGAATCATTTCAGATGAAATTTAATTTTTTTCCCCAGTAGTTTGCAAACGTGTTGTTTTGAATTTTTGCTTTTTGGTGAGGCCTTTATTTGAAATTTGATTCAGAGTAAATAACAGAGGAATAGCCAAACTAGACATGGAATGTTGCAGTACTCATTAAAACAGAACTCCATGTGCACAGCTACAAGCAGTGCACACATATATACATGAATGTGCATTTAATAGTGGATCTTATTTTGCAAGTTGTGCTCTTGATTTTTTCAAAATAAACTCCTAGAATTTATTTTAGATCTGCACAGACACTGAATTTTTTCACACTTTTCTTAATCTGTGTGACAATTTGCATCAGGCAATTTTATCACAGTTGCTTTTCTTTTCTACTTAGTGGAAAGAAGCATCGATGGCATTTTGCTTAATGAAGCATTGTGTTTACATTGTAATGGAAGTGAGCAGTCATTCTCTGCCTCAGATGCATCAGGAAGTAGGTGGGTGCTCTTTGCCTTTTGTGATGATAAATTTGAACGTGTCATGCTACAGTTTAAATGGAATATTCCTGAGGAACAGACTGTATCTTTGGGATGACAGTTTTGAAGGCAGGGAATTGGAAATTATCAGCCCCGTATCCAACCCACTGTGTTTTGTGCTCACTGAAGTCCTTATAAGACCAGCAGCTTGGTTTTTTTGTCTTGCTTTTGTGTGACTAAAAAGCATGCTTTGGTTTAGAAGCAGAACAGAATTCTTATTTTGATAATTAACTATTTGATTTATTTTCTACTTCACTGATAGTAGAAACAAATCAGTAATAACTTTTGAATTTCAGTTCAAACTGGTGAAGTTGCTGACACTGTTCCCGGGCACACTATGTACTCAACTTCCACTGAGTACTAAATCTCATACTTGGCTACATTCTAAGTGCATTCTTCATGTTTGTGATCCATAGGTGTGTAAGATGTGAAAAGACATTCATCCAAGTAAGCAAGTCTTGTGACTGTGACAGCCCAAACATTTTAGTAAGTAGAAGAATGGTTATTGTATTGAAGTTCAGAAAAAGAAAAGTTATTTTGACAAGTGTATCAATATCATATCAATATTTTTTTATTCTTTTGTTTCTTTCAGACTGGAGGATTGTGTTTCTTGGCTCGTGAAGGCTTACCCCCAAAGGGAGTTGCAACTGTTCGTTTTGCACAGCTGGTAAGTGTATTTATTGTAAAACACTTCTAAGCTTTCTCATTACTTACTTTCAGTAAGTATTTCAAATTCCCATTCTTGAAAAACAAAGGTGGAACTTTTTGTCTGATCACGGTGATTGTAAGGTCATTTGCATCAAGATGGAGTGTAGGTATGGACACCAGGCAAGCATTGTTCTAATGGAATAAACTTCTAAAAATTCATGCCCTCTTGGAAACTGAAAAAGGGAAGTAGTTTACATTACTTTACTATCAAAACAAGTAGCATGTGGCCTTTTGAATTAATTGTGTGCATTTAAAGCATACCCTTGAATCACAGAAATATGCTGAAGAGTCCATGAGTGCCTCTGGACTTTTTTACTATAAAATTTGTATTTGTGTAAAATATTTGAAAAAAGATGTAAGGGTTGAGCTTACTGCTTGATCTTAGAGCTTATAGAAGAAAATAAGCCCCTCTAAAGTTTGAGATTGTGCATGAAATTGCTGAACTCCTTGAATTGGCTAATGAATAGAATATGTTATATATATTTTTTTATATATATATATATATGAATAGAATAGAATATTGGCTAATGCATAAAAATATGTTCTATTTAGAAGAATGAAGGGGTTTTCATTGTTTTATCTAATGAACTTTCGTTAGTTGTGAAATCTGCTCAAAGTTAGGACCATTTGCCAAGTAGTTCTGAATTCAGGAAATGCTATGTGGCTAAGAAATGTATTTTATTCCTAAATGAATTAATGTTAAAAGGTACCACTTGAAAGAAAGTAAGAAGCAGTCTTCAATTTTTCTGATATCAAACATTGTTTTGCTCCCTGAAAATGCCATCTTCTAAGTAAGATTTTATTGAAAATATGTCTTTTCAGTTGGTTACAGTATGTATGAATGCTATGTGTAGTTCAAATGTGAGTAGTTATAGAAAGGAGGTTGTGAAATAATTAATTTGGCAAATTTGGTCCTGAATTAGATTTACCATCAAGTCAACTTCTTACCTTTGAAATTGTTAGTACTTCCCTTGTGCACTAAAAAAGACTTCTGTGTCACAGAATCCGTATTCAAAGCTTAAATATTTCAGCTCTTGTTCTGCATACTTTGTCTAATTTAGTGAAGTGAAAGAAATTATTGCATTATGATTGTGTTTTGAACTGATACTGTTAGACTGAGATATTTACAAAGGACAGAAAGCTCTTAGAAAAAACTGAGTAGCATCTCCTAGCTGACACAGTTTCCAGACTGTTACCTTATGCATGAGTTGTTGTGGACAAAGACAGTGAAAAAGTTCCTTATTTACAGGGTATGACACTGACATCAGCATGGTTTCTGAAAAACCTGCAGTCCTCAGCCTTTGCCTGTGGGGTGAGTTTCATTAATGTTTGCATCTTGCCTTTTTATACAGTATGGTATTCTATAAAAGCGTGTCACTTTTATTTTTGGAAGTTACCTTGCTTATTTTTAAAGAATTTTATTTTGAGATGAGAAATAATTATATATACAGAATGCTTAGAAATATTGAGGGCTAGTCAGTGTTAATAATGCAAGTCTACAGGGTTGAAATTTTCACAAGATGAATGGTGTTAAAGAAAAAATCCTTCAATATTCAGTAGCATGTGACCTACTATCCATATATATGGATATGAATGAGCATACCCAGTAAGGGATCACTCAGAAAATTAATTTCTTACATACTCAGTATTTATTGGCACCTGTTCTTTGCCCCTTAGTTGATTTTTAGTTATTCATAACCACAGAACCACCCTTTTTTAGCTTTGCTTTGCTTTATGTATGCAAGTGTTATTTACCATTATGTTGCTCTGGGTGACAGTAGCCACAGGTGAAAGAGTGGCTGCAGCAACAGAATCACAGACACTTGTGAAGGGCACGTGCCTGTGCCTCCCTTTTACCAACTCTCTTATCACACATGCTCATTTTCCTTCGGTACTGCTCTCCTGAAATCAGATTTTATACTCTCAGGTTCCACATTTTGTCTCTGTGTGTCACAACCCAAAGGGTTACCTGGCCTAGAAATCTCTAAAGATCACTATATGGATTTGCAGGATTCTGTAGTACACAAGCACGTGGAGTCTTTATTTCCTACGTTTCTTTATTAGAGATTACTACAAATTATTACTGGTAAAGTGAGTACAGTTATGATTAGTAAAGCAAGTGTATATGTACTGCAGTGGTAGCAGCACTCAGTAGTAGCAGTAGGCATACATTTCAATATTACAGGTTGCTACAAAATGATCACTACGAAAGCAGCAAATGTGCTTATGATGAATTACCCATATGTGTGTGTATTATTCCAATAGTATCAGCGCAGGTGCTACACTGCCAGGAGTGGGGCCTCAAAACTGATGACAGATGAAGTTTCACTTCAAAGATGATCAACGTTGCAGAATCTGGAGTCAGTCAGGCATCCCTAGCCACAGTGTGATAACTGGCCTAGGAGAGCTCATAGAAAAGTTTGTGTAGGGGGCCTTCTCTGTGTGTAGAGATTGAGAGAGAGAGACACCAGACAGGGACAGATTCACTCCCCATTTTGGGTGAAAAGCAATTTTTATATCAGAGAGACATAAGGTGGTATAGGACAGCACCATCTGGAGCAGCCAATAGATGACAATTTTTTTAATTCTCTCAGGCTAGTTTTTGTTTATTCCAGATTGTTTTTCTGCTCTTTCATGTACAACAATCAACAGCAGTTGCCTATTCCTACTCTTTCGGAATGTTTTCCCCCTTCTAAAACCTAAGCCTGTTCTAGACTCTTTTTCATCTTTCCAGATGGTAGGTTGCTGTTACTATTCCTTGGGTTTCTGCTTATTGATGGTATCTCACTCAGAAGGTCTCTGAAGTTAGGGTACCCAGCTGCACTTCTCAAGGATATTTCAGACTCCCAGGCCATGTTCACAGGCTGGCAGGTGTCCTCTCAGTCAGTGTTTCAGCAGACTTCTGTTCAGAATTTTCCCAGATCACCTCTGTGGCTGCTCCCATCACCATCTTATAAACACAGCTCTGAGATGTATTCCCCCACTGGTCCCATTCTTTACCACTGACATCAGTTTATCCTGTTTGTCTGCCTCACCCTGCTTAGTGGTTCAGAGGTGCTGCCTGAATGTGATGAGCAGCTGCTGGTCTTACCCACACAAATGGGGGTAAGGAGGTGGCAGGTTAATACCAGTGCAATGACCACTGCACACAGATGCCAGGTGTCACCTCTGCATATCACTTGGCACTGGTGAGTTGACCAAAATTGACCAAGGTACATAAAATAGAAGAGAAAATAAAAATACTCTCACTACATGCATCTGTAGTTTTCAGTCTAAGGTCTTCAATGGAGTTATCTTTGCCATACAGCCTAAGTGGTCTTAAACATTTTGATTCTTACCTTGTTTTCTAAGTGCAGATTTTGACATTTCTGTCACTTTTTACCATCCAGCTGATGCAACTAAAATAAGCTGAAAAAGTGAGAGTATTGATTTCATGCTGCCATCTGCAGATCTATAAAAATATGGTACCTGAATACCTGGGAGAAAATATTAGGTGTTGACAAAATGAAATTACTTTCAAGTGAAAACAAGGATTTAGGAGTGGCTTCTGAAAAATAACATTAATTTTATGCCTGCCTCACAAAAAGGAGAGGTAATTAAATACTTTTTTCCATGTTCTTGTGTTTCTCCACTGCAGTTGTACTCTAATCTAACAGCATGCCAAGCTCTTGGAAATATGTGTGTGATGAATATGAACTCGTTGAGTTCTTCAAGTACTGATGCCTGTGGTTTGTTTCAGTATATTTTTGTCAGTACAGCAAGGGTAGGCATCGTTCATTCAATACCCTACTGGTAAGTTGCCTTTTTCATAACTTTTGGTCTTTAATAGCTTTGTATAGAAATTATTATTCTAAATGTTCTTTGATGAAAAAGATTATGTTTCTTTAGAGAAAACATTGTTCTTCTTTTCAGGAGGCATAATCTTCCGTGGCTGTATTATGGTGACCAACCCGGATTAGCATCCCAAGTGCTTGAGAAAAATCATTTTCCTACAGCCTTCAGTTTTAAGGGAACGGATGAGGTAGGTGTTGGGTAGTAGGCATAGGGAAGCATACCTTAGGAAGAAGACATAATCACATAAAAAGGTTTAAGATTTGTTATAGATGTGACTCTACTGAAGGTACATTTTAGGCAGTGAGTGTAACAAAACTCAGTGTGAGTTCTTATGGAAGAGGAAGGTGATATTTGCATAAAATAATGTCTAGTCACTTCCTTTGCTTACACTCTCATACCCACATTCTCATAAGGCCAAGGTGTGCTTGCCTGAGTGGTCTGACCAGGGCACAAGGAGCAAAGGATCCCAGCTTTTAAGTGTTCACTGTGTCCCCAGGGATCTGGATTGGGAGTGGTAAACTAGTGATTATACAAACCTTTTAGACACCTTAGGAATTCATAGTTGTTTTGACACTGTCTTTTGCTTCAGAGTCTTTTTTACTTCCATCTTCATAAATCTGAGGCAAAGTTGGTCTTTGTCTTTTTGCCATGTTTGAAATATGTGCATCCTTTTGTCAGATTTTGCAGTGAACTAATGTGAAATAGGGGTAAATGTGACATGCTCTATCTTTGCTGCACCCTCCTGGTATGCCAAAGTGCAGGGTCTTTTGCTGATGAGTTGTCTATGCCAGGTTTTGTCACAACCCATTTTATCATCTCTGTAGCTGGGAACAGTTGTTCTCTATCACTATTATGTGGTGTTTAACCCTTTCTGTTGCACACACACACATTTCTCTCCCTACTTGATTTCTACCAATTGTAATATTTCTGTTACAAATCTCTACAAGCGGATTGTATCAGAGATGGGGTCAGTGTATTACTCCAGCCATTTCCTCTTTCTGCAGTCAAATAGAGAAAAAAAAAAAGAGGTGAGGAAAATAATTTTAATGTTATCAAAGCCAGATGTCCATCCCTGGGAAGAATAGACTAAGTAGCTAGTTAACTGGCACAGTTTTATGAAGAAATCAGATAGTAAATCGAACGGTAAAGTGATTTATTTTTCCAAATTCATTGTAAAAATAGAGTTATGGATGCTGAAAAAGCCTCATCAGAGAATTTCTTCAGCTCTCTGCAGTAGTTTGTGACAGTTCTGTCTTTCCCATGCAGATTACTTTAAACATGATTACACTATTGTAAACTTCTTGCACCTGCAGGTTGTTTGGCAGAATTGTTATGGTTCTAACTAGAAAAACATTCAGAGATGGGTGTCTTAGAACTTGACCAATCCCCTTAGGGGGTGGATGGCAAAAACCAATTACCTTATGCCACTTAAAACACTTTGCAAACAAACATATAGAAGTCTTCTGAGAATTTCTTGAAGTGCTTCCATTTATCCCTGATCCTGGACTTTGTGTCATTTCTCTACTCAGCCGCAGTGAGAACAGTGACATCGAGTAACTGAAATAGCTTATTCCAGTTCAGCTAATCACAGAAAGTAGTACTAGTGATAACCTGTTTGTCAGTTGTACTGCCAAATTTATCTAGAGTTTTCTTACTGACTCAAAAATGATAGCCTTTTTCAGCCATATTCTACAAGGCTGTGTTTTAAATTGAACAATGTTGCAATGCAGCGGTTGTTTTAATTACGAAAAATACTTGTTATTCCTCCTGACACTGAAGGTCCTGGAAGCCCTCAAGATTCCAGCACAGTGTACGTCAGAAATCTGCATAGATTTTGGATTAGTTTAGGGCATGCCTACGTGTGTAGAAGTTCCTCTGGAACTTTTTCCGTGTCACCAGTGAAGCTGTAGAAGAGAGGTGTGTTTTTTTAAAAAAGTAAACTACCAAACGCAAGATTAAAAACAAAATCAAAAAGGGGAAATAAAAGAAGGATTGTGCTGAAAGTTTTAGGAAACATCAAACAAATAGAGAGCAGTCTCTAAAATGTGAATGTCCACTTCAGGGCAGTTTCATTGTTCTTTATCTTTTTTTCATCATCAGGGTGTAAGGCTGCAATTTATTGCAGCCTCATTTGATGCAGCAGGAAACTTTCTTAAGTGGCAAAGTTTGGAAGGAGGCATCTTACAGGTATGTTTGATTTTAGTTATCTTTTCTTGATAATACAGTGTTCTGAGTGCCTTTAGCCAAATTAAGGCAAAGGCCAAGAGTTTGGTTGCTACACTAATGACAGTTCATAACTGTAGAGCTAGGTTAGGGAAAATAGCCCTTTATTCTCACTCACAATGATCTCTACAAAATCAAAAGTATGAATTCATCAACACTGCCTTCATCCTTTGGACCAATATAAATTTGGCATGTTGGAAAGCTCTGAAAAATAGTGTTAGTCATTTAGAACCAACTATCTCTGTCTTCCATTCAGCATAGTTGCTCGTGTGTAGTTTCTTATTAAACCTATTTTTCTTGTTGAGAAAAGTGTATTCTCTAGCTCTTTGTCCACATGTGTTTTTAGATGATTCTATGAGTATGTCCCTATTAGATACTGTCACCGATTTGCACACATCATGGGGGTGACAATCAAATCAGTGCTTATGTCACTGTCAAGGGAGGTAGGAAAGCTGATCTACACTATTTTCTTTGTATTGTCTTGGAATTTTTTTGCTTGCTTCTTTCTTTTGTTTTTAAATACAAAATGTACACTTTGACCAGCATGTGCCTGTCTTTTTCATAACAGAAAGTTTAAATACTTGGTAGGAGACTTTACATAGAAAGGGGGAATATTGGCTAGAAGTACCCTTGGACACCACACCCTCAGATTTCAGGGACACAGACATTGTACTTCAGCAGTACCACGCTGTTGAGTTAGGCTGTGAAAAGTGCAAATAAGCAGCAATTAGAAAGTGCAATAGTAATTAGTCTATCAGAGAGAACAATTAGCAGCTGCAACATGTTACAGAATAGAATTTGTTTAGCAGTCCAGTGGCGATCTAGGCACTCTCAGTACTTCTCTAGGCAGACAACAATAGGAATACTAGCAAAAACAATTGGGAATTGTCTGTCTCTTTGCTATTGGAGCACCTCACTTCAGACACTCCAGTGTCTACAGAAGAGCAGCTGACATTGAGGATTTATTTTGTTGTTGCCTCAGGATGAGCCATCTCCAGTTTTAAGGAAAACTAGTGTCTGACAGAACAGGTTACTAAGATAGTTACTATGCATAGAAAATTATATATTCTGACATAGAAGTTTAGGTTTATTGGGGCACATTTATTTTCTAGGGCAAAGCTTTTAACAGCTATCAAGAGCAAATGAGAAAGGAATAGCTTTCCCATTCAAAGCCTCTTTTAATGTAGTAATTGTGCATGATGATAAGACATCACAGTGCTAAAGTGGTCTCAATGCATAATTGTAGCAATTCCCAGACTTTCCATTTCACACTAATAGAATTGTGTTTTTTGAAAATTTAGACTTGATTTTCATTTTGGGAAAATGTCTGTACCCTCCACTAAATACCATACTCATTTAGTTAGACTTTAGCCCATTTTTTTCTGGATTCAGCTGAATCTGCTGTTCTTTGCTGAGAATATAAGCATTGTATTAAAAAAAGAAAAGAAAATCTGTTACTTGCTATAACTTTGATCCTCTGAGAATGCCAGCTTAAGAGAAACAGGGCTGTATGAATGTGGACTTCTTTTCTTATGGGATTCTTGAGTTTAGCAGAAGCCACTGATTGAGCTTGAGGCAGCACAGTGCATTTATAATTCAGTCCACAGAAAAATTATTCTTGCCTGGTTGGATGCTGCTGTCCACAGATTTCTGTGATGGAACTGAAAAATACTATGCAAGTATTAATAAACCAGCATTTTAAGAACATCAATATTAGTGAAATAAATAATTGTATTTACTCCAAAATAAATCTTTCTTTTATTAAAAAATAGAACAAAATATGTTTTGTGAGAACTCTGAATGCATAAGTGCTTGAGGTGCCTGTAAATATTTTTCACGTGAGAAAATGATACCTTTGAATTAACCTAATTATAACCATGTTTTATTCAGCTTTGTCCTGATACCCAAACTAAATTGAATGCAGCTTTTGCTTTTGGAACAACTTACCAACAAAGTGTAAGTAAGATATAAAATGCTATTTTGAATTTTGAGTTAACCTGCCTTCTATGTCATTAGTTATTTAGTGCATATTGAAGAATGTTTGGAGTTTAGGCATAAGCTGCAGCATGGAGTTCCTTCTTGTGAAATTGAGTAAAGTAAGTGTGGGGTTTTTAAAATTGTTTAACTACATCACAAAACTTATTTACTACATAGCGTAATCACAGTAAATTAAACTGGCATTTGTATTTGTGAGGTCACTGACTTAGCAGTTGAAGAACACGGTGCCTAAATAATGACAGCCATATGCTTTGTATCTCCTAATTTTCCTACCACCATCTTTGGCCAGTTTTCATATGGAAAGAAGGCAAATCCAGTCATGTGATGCCTGTATATTGTTCCCATTTACTTTTTATTGTATGCCCTGATTTTAGTGAATTCAGTAAAGAGATTGAAAATGTATTTTAATAGAATAAGTGACTCATCAGAGGAAAGAGATTCTTTAGCTGTCTTAACTATGAAAAAAAACTATTGGGGTTTTCATACTTTACTAAACACCAGGAAAGGAAGAGGGGATAGAGCACTAAATTATGTCAGCTGCAGAAATGGTTCTGCCAGTGATAGTTTCAATTGTTATCACTTAATGTGTTAAATGGGAAGGTGGTAGTCTCTTTGGCAAGGGACTGGAGAAAGAAGCATCTTTATAAAACTCCATATGTGTGCACAGCATCTCATACCTCTATATTAATATTGTTTATTAATTATCATCTAACATTGAAAACCATTCCCCACATTATGTGTTGAAGTGTAAAAATATATAAGCTCTGGATGCTATTTAGGTGGTGTGAAAGTCTTGGAAGGCTGTCAAAACTTAGTCTGGGAAATTTAAAGCATTTACCAAATAACATTGACAAATCTTTGTTAAATATTTTCACTCTTCCATATTGTTTAATATTGTTTAATCTATGTCTCAGTATTTCAGACAGAATGAAAACATGTTCTATTTAGGATCACTGAACTAGTCAAGTATGGATTTGGTTTTTTTTAAATCTTAAGTGTTTGGTATTGAGTCTGTATTACCTGTTATTAAGTATTAATAACAGTTAGTATTGTTGGGTTTGAATAGATACATCGATAACTTACTGAGTATTTTTTAGTATAATTATTTTTGTCCATTGTATACATTACTTTTTCTTCCATGTGGCTTTGGAGAAAACATGGTTGACAAATTACATGAGTATTTAAAGATGTCTGGTTGTTCACATATGCAAAAAGTTACCTACTTTCACATCTAATTTCTTCACACAATCATACCTCATGGCTGAGGTAGTCAGGGACCTCAGGAGGCTGTCTTGTCCACACCCCTGCTCCAGCAGGGCCCTATAGAGCAGGTTGCCTAGGACCATATCCACACTGGTTTTTATCTCCAGGGAGTGAGGCTCCACAGCCTCCCTGGACAACCTGTGTCAGTGCTTGGTCACTCGGACAGTGAGAACCTGTCTTCTGATGCTCAGAGGGAGCCTCCTGTTTCAGTTTATGCCGTTGCCTCTGGTCTTGTCACTGGGCGCTGTTGAAAAGAGCCTGGCTCTGTCTTGTACACCCTCCCTTGCACAGTATTTGTACACATTGATAGGATCCCCCTGAGCCTTCTTATCTCCAGGCAAAAGAGTCTCAGCTTTTCTTCACAGCAGAGATGCTTCAGTCTCTTCCTCACCATAGTGGCCTGTGCTGGACTGTCTCAAGTCAAGATTAATTTCTCTCTTGTACTGGTGGGCCCAGAACCAGATTCAGTACTCCATGACTTCAGCATTTATGTTTCTTGACTTTAATGTTTACACTGTTGAAAATTTTATGTCTGTGAGGTTTGCTTGGGTATTTTTTCCAAATCTGTTGAAAAATGTTAAAAGCTTCATTCTCCACATTAGTCATTCTAGTTAATTGCAACCATTTCCAAGAAGTTTGCATAAAATTATTAGTACTTTGTAATTATTTGCAGATAGCTAGAATGCCTTGTCTATCAGTACTTTAGTAAAGCATTTTGACACTGTTTCCCACAGCATTCTCAAGAAACTGGCTGCTCCTGGCTTTGACAGGTGCACTCCTCACTGGGTGAAAAAATGGCTGGATGTCAGGCCCAGAGAGTGGTGAACGGAACTAAATCCAGTTGGCAGCTGGTCACTGGTGGTGTTTCCCAGGGCTCAGTACTGGGGCTGGTCCTGTTTAACATCTTTATCAATGATCTTGACAAGGGGATCAAGGGCACCCCTCAGCAAGTTTGCAGATGACGCCAGGTTGGATGGGATGTTGAGAGAAGGGCAACGGAGCTGGTGAAGGGTCTAGCACAAGTCCTGTGAGGGAGCTGAGAGTGTTTAGCCTGGAGAAAAGGAGGCTCATGTGGGACCTTGATGATTCTGTGATGGTCTCTTTTGTGAAGAAATGGGACAGATTCCACAATAATTTTGTAGGGAAGGAATCTACGGCTTGACAAAATAATTAAACAGTTAGAGTGATCTTTTTCTTTTCACATTTTTTTTCTTGTAGTGCAAAATTTCAGTTTCTAAGATTTTATTGGATTTTGCTAATCCAGTCTTTTATGACCTGTTCCTTGAATATAATGGTGGCAATGAACAACAACGTCTTTGGGCTGTGCCAGTTTTAAATTTGAATCTTCAATACAATGAAAAGTTTGTTAATCAAGGTAAGATGGTGATAGTAACATGTCTGAAATTAAACAAGCTGAAAACTTCAAATAGAAATAATCTATATTAATTACTGTTACTGTGTTGTTTTTAAAGATATCACAACACACCATAACTTGTTTTCATTTTAAAAATTTGGTATTTTGTGGGCAGGGCAAGTTCTGATAGTTTAAGTGCAAGCTTTGGTTGCATATACCATTCCAATCAGTAATATGCAGAAATAGAATAGTCTTATTTCATTATGTATTTGTATAAATTGAAAATAAACGATTTTATATCCTCAGTAGTTACTATGTGTTATACAATCATGTGTTGTTTCTAGCACATTTCATTCTTTTTGCGTGTTGAATAATGTGTGTGAAACTGTTGTGTTTTTTCACAGGCAGCAATATGAACAACTGGCTTTTGACTCGTCGATTTTTTTTGGTGGATACACTTAGTGGAAAAGAGAATGACTTGGGAAATCCACCAAGGGTAATTCGGATTGCTAGCAAAATAACAATAAGGTGATTAACTCATATAATATATAGTACATAGAAAATAAAGCCAATGTTGTACAGTCTGCATTTTCTTGTCTTAAAGTTGTTTTATTAGGTATTTTCTAATATGTAGTATGTACTGCTTTTTCTGTTGCATGTTTGGAAATGGCATGAATTTCCATAGGTTGTTCTGATGAGTGAAAGAAAACAACATTGACCTGTGGGAGTTAAAATCACCATGATTCCCTTCCAGGACAAGGATCAGACCGTGTTTGCATAATGCAATTTGGCAGGTGTTCAGTCACCTCATAGAAGCAGGGCTTGTCTGGAAAGGCCTAAAAACTCCTCTGTTCATTCTTTCTCAATGTGTGTGTTGCTGACTATACAAGGGTGTTATTTCATACTCCATATTCTTTTTTGCAGTATTTTTACAGCCTGTTGCCTGTTCTGTTGTACAATCTAGAATAGGCTTGTAGTCATTTAACTGAAATTGTGAGACTACCTGTTAGGGTCAATATTGATTGTTCATCTCAGCTGGAATATATTTTGAAAGAAACTTTTTTTTCTTCTTCTTAATGTGATGTCCTCCTGTGAGATGCAGACAGGTAAAGATTGATTCAGGCATTTTCTTACAAGTAAACAATCCTTCCCATGTTTTTCTTTTTATATATTTGTGTACATGCCTTTGTACACTCCAGTTTGTTTTAAAATGTGAAGTGCCATGTCATTGGATTAGAAATTGGCATTTTATTGATCAGGTTGTTCTGTTCATTTAGTATTTTCTTTTAAGTACAAGTTATAATGATTGCTTTCCAAGCACTCATCCATTTTTTGTATTAAAAATCATACTCTGTATTTCTGCAGTATTCGTCTGGTATCCCATACACAGAGAGGAACTATCTACCCTCCTCTGATTACTATTGCTTACACAGATGTGCTTATCCAAAACCCTGAAACCCAGAGTGTGATGGTGAGATCTTTGTGCTACCTTAATTATACTTTTATTTCTGTTGGAATTCCGGTTTTTAGCAGTGTGTTATAAAAATCTAATAAGCAGTGTCTAGTTCTGATCAGTTTTAAAGTTACAACTTTTCACTAAAACCTTTTAAAACAAATCCGTTAAAAGTATTCTCTTTTCAATCTTCAGTCTTTTTTAACTTAAAATACTTAGGATTTGAAGTTGGTTTTTTAATGCTAAATTAGGCTACAGTTCAAATAAAATTATACACACAATAATAGGAAAATAACAGAAAAAAGACTCTATAAAACACTGGAAACAATTTATGCAAGGAATTAGTATTTTTATTTAAAACAATGCATTAAGAGGAGATTGTTACGACACATTTCAGGTCACCTGTAGTTTAGGTTAAAATATTGGTAATACATTTAAAACATCCTTTAGTGTTTTGTCTTTCTGTACTGAAAACCACCAAATTCTGCTGTAGCATATGCAGAAGGGGCATTTCCGACTTGCCCTTTTTTCCTGCCTTCCTGGGCATCAGCTCAATGTCCCATTCTTCTGCCTTGTTTGTGTGTTAGATCACACTGCTTTAAAAAGTAAAAATGTTGATCTTAGGATGGTAGAATAATCATTCAGCTATTAAAAAAAAATTAATATTAGCATTTTCTGCTTGTCAACCTTCAACAGTTCAGACTTCCAGTACAAATAGACATCTAGCTAGAAGAAATTTGTGGTTCTAGAAGCATTCCTTGAGTTCCATATTAGTTGCGTGAAAGCAAGAGAATTAGAAAGATAGAAAAATCAAGACAGTTTTTGCATGCCTAAGTGATGTCTTTATTTAACCACTGAGACAGCACTGTATCTGGAAAGTAATTCATTCAAATAGTGATGGTAGCAACAATTGTTTTCAGTTCCTCAATTTCTGTCATATGATTTCATCCTTACATCTATGTGAGATCTATTTGGGTATTATCAGTTTCGGATGTCTTGTTGCATTTAACAAATTTTATGCAGCTAAAGAGATACACTGCATTTCATTACCAGTTTCTGTAAATACTGAGCTTCTGGTAGCTGAGGATATCTAGACTTAAGTCCAAGTGCAGTGATAGAAGGAGGTCTGACAGGAACAAATGTTTGGGGAAGACAAGGTGTAGGGAAGGAGGGATTGTTTTGGGGGGGTGGGGGGGTGATACGTCTTTTAAACTTAATTAAAAATACTATTTATTATCATCTTTGTGTTAAATTTAGCTGTGCAGTGACAAAGACTCAGGCCAGAATATTATAAAACCAAGCCATTTTCTCTTCCATGTACAAATCTTTGGGACCAAAGTCAAAAGGGGTCTTAGGCTCAATTTAAGCTAGAGGGAACAATTTTGAGGCCGCATGACAATTTTTATTTCGTTCAAGCTGAAAAAACCCCAGTATCTGAGCTGTGCAAACTTACCATATGATTTTGCATATTGGTATAATTAAATCAAGCTTACCTTTAATCAGGGTCTTCTTTCAGAAGGAAAAAAATCATGCACATTTGAAAGAATCCCAAGTAGGTATAGCTGGTAACTTGCAGATGGCAGGCACCCATCCCCAGCACTACTGCAGGTAAAATGTGCAGTGAGATGCATATGACTTAGCACATGCCAATAGTAAGCCTGGCACCAGAGCACACCACGTCATATGCAGTAAAAAAAGATGTATGTGGTACTTGTATAGTAGCCCTAGATGGGAATTCCCACCAAGTAAACTGTGACAGCTATCACTGTCTGTAATGGTTGTAGTCCTTCAGAACTCTGTGCATGTTTACTTTTTGTTCTTCAATATTCAGGTTTCTTTCGCAGTCAGCTACGAGATGAATCAGTCAGAGGCTCAGATTCAGACTGATGTAAGTTGTAATTCCATTTAATTTGTTGACATAGTGATTTACTTATATTTTGTGGTTTTTTTAAAATATTTGCAAATAAATTTGGTATTTTCAGATTGCATTGGGTGTGTTGGGTGGACTGGCAGTGTTATGGTCCCTTCTCAAGACTGCAGGCTGGAAGAGGCGGACAGGAAGCTCCATAATTGACTTGCAGGTATGAACAGCTGGCAAACTGAGATGGGACATCTCTTCCTCTCTTGAAGGACACCTTTGCTGTTGTTCCCTGTGACTATAACTATTCATTTTCTTAAGGTAACTGAAATACTTTCTAGCCTAGCTGCATAGAACTGTGCCCCAGAGTTAGGCTCACTTGAGAAAGTAGGTTTTTGCATTCTTTTTGGTTCTGATATTGTCATTCAGGAAGTGCTGCTCTAAAAATAAAGATATTTACAGAGCTATTCCAATCAGTTGAGCAAACTTAGTTTTCAGATTAATTCTTCTTTGAACAAAGACCAGCATGTAGGAATTTCAGCTAGTCAATATACAATAAATACATAACCACAGTGGAAAACTTTTGTTCAGGGCTACTTTTCAGTAGTAGAGTTTCCTATGTGATCTGCATAACATTTTATATGAATGCATTATGAACATATACATTACTTAATTAGCTTTACAGATGTCTACAGCGTGTTTTTCTAATTGCAGACGGTTTTCAAGTTCTTACTGTTCTATGCTGGAGACCTTGCCAACGTTTTCTTTATCATCACAGTGGGCACAGGGATTTATTGGCTTGTATTCTTCAAAGTAAGTGTTCTTCCAGATTTGGATGTATAAAAATATAGTAATATTAAATATATTTTTACATGAACATTAATTTTCTTTTTTCTTCTTTTTTTTTTCTTGTCAGACTATTGAGGCAAGTTCTATATAATTTTCTGTTTTGTGTGCTTAAATTTTGTGTTCACCTGTTTCTTTTTCTTAGGATTCATTGTACTTGCAGTCTGCTTAATAGTCACTTAAAATATTTTACGCATTCAAAATGGTTGCACATTAAATATTGATCTTTTTTTGGAAAAGTTTATTCACACTTAAGCATTTATTACGTTGTCACATATGCCAGGTGAACTGTTTCAATGTAACTTCTCAATTACAGGCTCAGCAGTTTGTATCTGTCCTTTTACCTCTTCCATCTCAAGAAGAAGATTTTGTTACATACATAGCGTGTGCATTTAGTTTAAAGGTAAATAATTTTTTCCTCACCATAAAATACATGTCAACATGCTTCTGTATGTTTTCAGTAAGCTTTTTAAGTATCTTGTTTTTAAGTATCTTGTACAGTTATTAGTGTGTAGATGTTATGTCCTAATAGTTATGTTATTGTAAGAATTAAGTCATTTTTCCAAAGAAGTTTATTTTGTGGAGTCCTTATAGGAAAATAAATGTCTCAAGAAGGTTACAAAAGAAAGACTGAAAAATCATATCCTTTTTCAAGGATAAAGGTATAAAGAAACCCAAATAAAATAGCATCGTATCAAGAAAGCTTTCATTTAAAGCAGAATGTAAGTGCTGTGAGTTCCTGATTAGACAGAAGACAGATTTAAGTAATCATGTTCAAATATGTAGAATTCTGAGATCACTGTTCTGTCTTCATGGCACATACAAATGTTGTATAAATTATGGGTATTATATTGAATTGGAATTTGTAGTGCAGGTTAGTATGTTATGGGGAAATACTTAGGTTTTTTTAATTTGTTACTTTGCTGTATCTTCTTCGTAATTTTGGACATCATCACATGACTTACCATTATTCCAAGCTTTTAAACAAACATAAAAATTATCAAAAGTTGGTATTAAAGTTGCCGTCTCATGTATAGTCAACATATTGCTTGTTATGTTTAATGAATAATCTATGCAAGGACTATTCTTCATCATTGTGTATATGCTATTTCTGTCCTTACTTGTTGTGTTTCTCCATTTTCTCTCTTAGACTCTGCAATTTTTACACTTGCTGGTTTCACAATTTACGGTTGATATTTTCTTTATTGACTGGGAAAGACCTAAGGGCAAAGTTCTTAAAGCAGTTGAAGGTAACTCAAACTATGCTTGTTTGTATAAGCAGCTTTGGTGAAATTGAGATACTACTCTCAGATATTTAATTTTGGAGCTTTACTGTATGTACTGCTTTTAGGTGAAGGTGTTACTAAAAGTGCAGCTGCGCCTGTGAGCATATGGAGGACATACTTTATAGCAAATGAATGGAATGAAATTCAGACAATGAGGAAAATAAATCCTCTCTTTCAAGTGCTTGCAGTTCTTTTTTTTCTGGAGGTAATATTACTATTTTTATCATTACTATTATGATTTATAATTCATAACCAGAGTGCAACATAAGGGTCTGGTTTTTAATTCTTGCATTCTGTGTGCTAATAGTGAATCACCTTTAAATTCACTTGAAATCATATAAAATAATTAGTAAAATAATTATTTTACAGGTCACTGCAATGTTTCATTAAGGAAGACTTAAAAAAAACCCCCAACCTTTAAATACCTTAGAGATCTTTGTTAGTTTTGTTTGGGGTTTCTTTTAAGGTAATGAGTTACCTTAAAGGGCTTAAGAGACTGATACATCTGTGTACACACTCAATTCTTTATTTGCCTACTAGCCCACTCCTGCCACAGTCTACTGCTTTATTTCTGGTTTCATATTTGTCTGAACTGAGCTTCCTTCCTGCTAATTTGCTGCAGTGCCCTTTTATAATGCAGGAAATAAAATGTGCCAGTTCTGTTCCTGATGGCAGTATGCCTTCAGTTACAGCTTCAGGATATGTGAGAAACTGTGCTTTAGCTTTTAAAAAATCTTTTGGTTTGTTTCTTTTGTAGTTTAGTAATTTTTTTTATCTTGGGAAGTATTCTTAAAGTATTTAGGATATTGTTGTTTTTGTGAGGTTCCTATACATGTTTTAATACTCTTATTCAATTTTATACTCCATTTTAAAAATTTTCCTTTAAATTAAATAATGAAAGTCCTGAAACTTTCCTCATTCACTACATGAGCATTTTTGCTGCTGGTAAATACCAGCCAGGACCAAGTTAGTGCCATGTTACAGGAGAGGAATGGGAGAAAAGAGAGCCTCTGTTCTTACTGCACTCTGCAGCTACCTGAAAGGAGGCTGTAGTGAGGTGGGTGTCTCTTCTCCCCAGTAATAAGCACTAGGACATGAGGAAATGGTCAACCCACCACGAGTGTATTTTGGTGCAACTTCTGTTCTGAAAGATTTTCACTAATTTTTCCCCTCTTAAGTGTTTCAACACATAGTATTCCTCTCATCTTTTTTATTTTGGAACTTCTTCTAGTTTTTTTTGTTTAAAATAAATTCAACCATACAGATGGTGGAGGAAAATATATGTCTATTCAATAAAAACCAAAAAAAATCAGTCTTTTAAGAGTTGCAAAATACATTAATAATTTGCTTTAACGCTGGAATATGTAGGACTAAAGAGCTGAAATTTGGCAGAAATTATATCCCTATGCAGTACAGCAGTAGAATCTTCTGGAGTTTTTCAGTAAAAACCAAGATTGTCTTTCTGTGAGGTTTAGCTGCATGTTTTTTAATTTATGTATCAACCCATATATGTACAGGTTACGTTTTAATTATGTTTCTCAGTAACAACATTGGATCACACAATTGAGCTCTGTCATAGTGAGCATGCTACTACTCCCAGGTCCATTTTTCATTATTTTTTCTTACTTCCTGTTATGATGGAAACAACAGGATCCTAATTAATACTATTCATTGTCTCCTGTTGTTATACTGACTTCCTTGTCTCTCCAGGTGGTGGGATTTTCTAACCTGGCTTTAATGGATGCTTCTTCCAGTCTTACAAGAAGCAGTGAGAGCTATGTAGCTCCTTGGAGCCGCATTTTAAGATTTGGTGTGTCTGCTGCGCTCTGGGTAGCCATTGCCACCTTACAAGTATGTGAAACACATGACATCCTGAATTATCATTTTCAGGCTGGTTCTTGGAAGCTAGAATAAGTCACTAGGCTGTCCAAACTGCTTGTCATAGCACTGGGTATGTTCTTAATTGTTATGTTTAGTCGTTTTAGCATAGTACACCTTTGGGACTCAAAATTAATCTTCTGAGATATGAGACATCTCAGTTTGGAATCAGAATTTTGATCCTCTTGAAGACATGAATTTGTGCAAATACTTTGTTTTATTTTAAACAACTTTGAAGCATCTGACAAGTTCGAAATGAAAAGCAGGTTCTTGCTACAACTTTACTTCTTACAGGAAGTATTATGTCAATCCTGTTTCATTAAGTCCAGTGCAACAGTAGCCACTACAGAAGTCTATTATTTGTGGGTGTTAAGTGGTGAAATTAATTGCTTAATAATGTCAAATCTGATGAGCTAATGAAAGAAAATTTGGTTGATTTATTTCAGGTTATATTTTTTGCTGTGTTTTATGAAAGATTTGTTGAAGATAAGATAAGCCAATTTGTTGATTTGTGTTGCGTGAGCAATGTAAGTATTTCTTAGTCTCATTTATAGAGTGGCATTTTAAATAGAATAGTACATAAGATAGTTTTAAGAATATTAAATAATATTTATTCATTTAATTTAGATTACTAGCTAACAGCTAAAGCTAATGTTTCTTTAAGCTCATTTTATCGGTGAACTCTGCAAGGTTTCAGTTAAACTTTAATTGGAAAAAGATTCTGGAAGCATAGGTGTCAATATGTTCTTTTAGACATCTGATTTTTAGGAGTTGTTTTTCTTTTTTTTATTTAAATTGGTTGCATGTGCTGATACAGAATTCAAAAATAACAAGTTATAACAGAAATTAGGTGTGGAAGCATTTCCTGCCATTCTGTGTATTGGTTTGTGTTTTAATCCTTCTGACTTGCAGGTTGTCTTGGTTTTATTTAATACACTTGTGTTCAGTTTCTGTTCCTGTCTTGTGTTTGTCCCTCAACTGCTGAACTTCATTTTGTCCCTCTTAACAGTTATAACCTTTTGCATGCATTTTTATTTACTCATATCTGAACTACTTCCCTTTCTCTTCTTTACATATGGGTCTTGAAGCTTTGTACTGCAGGTTCCCTTTTAACCAAAGAAGAGTACAGTCAGAACAGACTGGATTACCTCAATACTGATTTACCCCTTTTATCAATCTTTCCAGCCTTAGTTATTCCTCTTCTATGAAATACCCATGTAGCACCTGGGTTGTAGAGAGAGTTAGTTTTGGAGTTTATGTAAGATTGTGTCATACTGAATGAAAAGCATAGTATCATACTGGATGAAGTTCTGTTAAATACAGTCTTTTAGGAGTTCAGCTGGAATCATGCCTATGTATTTTGTAGCACAGAAATAACCTTTGAATCAAAATAAAATCTAAGAGCTTTAACTTCTTGGCTCAATGGAATTAACAGTGATCCTTGCTGTTGATAAACTAAACTTGAAGCCGGTATGTGTTTCTAGTTACATACAGATAAAACTAATTAGAGAAGAGTTGCTAAATATTTTTCTCCCATGTTTATTTTGGTGCCTGCCTGCTTTGTATTTGTAGCAGGGCTGGCTGGTTTGACTGATCTTCACTGTGAATTCAGAAGATGAAAAGTAAAATGATAATTGTTGATTAAAGTGTTTTTCTCTTCCCCCATCTCTTAGATTTCAGTGTTTCTCTTATCCCACAACTGCTTTGGTCATTATATCCATGGTCGCTCAGTGCATGGACATGCAGATACCAACATGGAAGAAATGAATATGAACCTGAAGAGAGAAGCAGTAAGTAAAAGTATTCAAGTTTATACCTGCTCAATTATTTATTTTATATAAAGACCCCATGCCTTTGCATTATGGATCTGCAGTTGTGCACTGCATTGAACCATGTTACTTAAAGAAATCAGCTGTTGGTATGTAAATACATGACTCAGTAGTTCTTTTAACTAGCTCCTCGTCTTTCTTTTTCTTCACTATTTCTTCTTGTTACTTCTTCAGAATTCAAGGATGTAAAATTCCTGTTTCTCTAAAAAGTTTTTTTCCTGTATTTAAGAACCTTCTTTTCAATATTTAAGCTTTTCATAAGGTCACAGCCACATTCAAAAAGGTACATACCAAAAAGCTTTTGTAAAGAGACAGATCTGAAAAACTAATGCAGAAACACGTAATCTTCCAATTAATTCTTTTATTCCATCTCTTCTATTGGTGATACAGCCCACTCTTTATAGAAATTAATTTGCATAAGTATTTTTTCTAGTTTGTCATATGTTGTATCTTTGCTTCAAGATCACGCAAATGTAAAAGGTCTAATACAAGATCAGAAACTGCATTTCATGACATCTTGTATCTTTTTAGGGACAACTATGAAAGTACCTTAGATAAGGATATTGCTATTTCAATGTTAAGTGGACAGAAAAAAATCATAACCATGTGAAAATTAAATCTCAAACACTGAAATATAGAGGAATTTTATTAATAATGTTTTTGACTTGTGTGTTCCTACAATTTTTTTCCTAATTTCTTATTTTCATATAATTTTGAGAAAAGCAAGGGGTTTTCCCTATGAAGATGTCGATTTTTTTATTTTCTTGGGGTTTCTCAAATTTATAAAATGTGACCTGAAAAACATATTGAAAAGGTCAGGAATCCAAAACAAAGAAACAAAAAAAGCGAGACAGGTATAGAAGAAATTATAGACCTAAAAGAAAGGTCTTGAGAATGAATATCAGAATATGTATTATTAGAAGGTAATGAACTGAACACGGGTAAAAAGAGAAATATGACTTTGTGACAGCAGGGGTCAGGATTTCATGTCCTATAGAAATCTTGCAGCAACAGAACAAGAGTGCAGTGGATTCAAATATTTAGAGATATTAAATATTACGTATACATGAGAGAGGAAATTGAAAGCTTTTGACTGTTTTTGAGTCTATGAATGGCATTAGTAATGTTAATTTACAATTGCTTTAATTGTTTAGGAAAATCTGTGTAGTCAGAGAGGTTTATTACCAAACACAGATGGCCAGACATTTCAGATTTCCATTTCAAGAAAAATGCGACTGCACTATGACTGGATTCATGAAACCTTAACAAGAGTAAGTGAGATATTGGTATTCTTTAAATGTTATTTAAAATATGAAATTTTTCTGCTGAAGTCTTGGTCTTGTTCTATTTCAGAAACGTGGTCCTGCCAGGCTTTTGGATTCATCTGCAAATAGTTTCGAGCAAAGCACAAGGGCCTACAATGCCATGAACAAATTTCTCAGTTCTTTTATTGATCACGTATGTGTGTTGACATTACCATATTAAGGGAAATATTCTAAGTAGAGACTAAAAACTGTAAATCTAAAGGACTGTAATTCCTCTTTAAGCATATGTGCTTTAAGATTTGTTGTTCTATGGCAACCAGAACAGTGCTTCATTCAAAGAAAAAAACAATTGGAATGCTGTCCAGCAGTGCAGACTGCACTTAAAAATGACAAATCCTTTTTGTTATGTACTTATTTTCATCTTGGAATAGACCAGTGGGTTTTGTTTCATTCATAAAGGTATAAGTAGCTGTACTTCACTTTGTAGCAATTTTGAAATCATAAAACAAGAAGTGTTGTTTTTCCTTTTCTTACAGGTTCACAAAGAAATGGATTATATTGTTAAAGATAAGTTGCTGCTTGAACGAATTCTTGGCATGGAGTTCATGGAACCAATAGACAAAAGTATTTTTTATAATGGTAAAAAGATGTGTGGTGTTTGTACTATTTTAAGTATCCCAGTTTCTGTGTAGATTTCTTTCCCAGGATTTACAATCTAAAATGGACTTTACAGCAGGAAGGATCATTCAGTGACTGCTTGTGAGGGAGGTACTTAAGAGAAGTCCTTCAGGTTACAGAAATCCTATTTATAATTTGTCATTTGACTGTGATGTTTTTTATTTAAGGCAGCTGAAAGGATATACAGATGTGCACGTGTTTATGAAGTTCATAATCATAAGCATTGATAGAAATACATTGTTTGATAGTCTGGATTGCCATGGTTCCCAGAAGTTTAGATATAAATCAGGATTTCATGGCACTGAAATTCACATTTTATTTCACATTATGAAATTTTTCACATTTTCACATGAAAATACCCTGTATCAAATCAAACTTGTATTGGACATTTTTTGAAAAAGTAGGAAGAGGGAAAAGAATAGGTTTCCTCTAATTGTTTACATGTTCTTTTCTCTTTTACAAGTGGTGCTTTTTGATAAAATAAAGAAGTAGCTAAATGGTCTACAGTACTTTGGCTATGAAAAAGGTACTTTCACCTTAAAAGACCCATTTTCTGGGGCACTGTTAACCATTGAACAAAAATAATGGTAAGCTCTGAACCTCCTCCATAGTAAGGCATTAAGCATATGTTTTTATGATCTTGTTGAGTTGGGGCCAGAGTTAATAGTTACTAAAAATTTCAGTGACGAGGAAGTTACATCTGCTTTGGGTTTAAAACAATTTTTAAAATAATCTGATTGAGATTTCAGGAGTAAATAGAATTGTGTGTGACACATAGGTTTTACCTGTTGTGTTCATCAGTATGATGCCATTTTGTAAGTGAAAAGTTTGTAATATTTTTCAATAGAATGACAGGACTATCTCTGTGTTGCCATAGAATGTCATAACTTGCTATATCTCTGATTTTCCTTTTTCTCATCAGCTTTCTCAGCATGAACTGATGAAACTCCACAAACTTGCAACTTAAAAATAATAATTTGTAAAAAAATTTTCTCTTTCCACAGATGAAGGACACTCTTTCAGTGATGTTCTCTATTATGGCAATGAAACAACACTGCTCATCTTTGATATCCTGTTTTTCTCCGTTGTGGATTTAGCTTCCCAAAGTTTTGTTTTAGCAGCTATTCTAACATACTTGCAACAAGAGGTAAATTTCAATTTAAGAACAAAGTAATATTTTTAAAATGGGAGTAAGTATGGCAGTTTAAATAGTTAACTAGATAATAAAGGCAGTGAGTTAGCAGTATGCAGTGACAGAAGATTATACTGAGAACTTATAAAATAGGTTTTTTATTTATTTTGTCAAATAGACTTGTGAGAAATTAATTTTGTTCACATGGTGATGCTGAATGAAGAGGTTACAAATAATTTTTAGTAGAAAACACAAATATCTGTTAAAATTAATCACACGTAATTCTCTCATAATTTAGGGTGGAAAGGTAGTGGAAACTGTTTTAAAAATGCTAAAGGAAGTTAAGCACCTAATACATTCATATTATTCACAATTTAAAGATAATCTGAAGTTACTCTTTTATGTTAGATACTGAAACATAGTGGTGTAAGTATTTCTTCATTAATACATGTTTTCTAAAATGCTCTTAGGTATTCAGGTTTATTCGTAATACACTTGGGCAGAAGAATTTGGCATCCAAAACCTTGGTGGATCAAAGATTTCTCATTTAATTAAGAAGATGAAAAACTGTTAAGGTTTTAATCATGAAAAATATGAACATGATCGAAGCGTCTCTGACCTGCAGATTAATTGTAGTGCACTTTTCAACAATAACAATGTAATGGGTTTGAAACTTGTAATTTTTTATATTGTGTGCTATTAAGCTTTATTTTTCTGTATTTATAGGGTTTTTTTTTTTAATTTGTGAACACTAAGCCATAGGCCTTTAAAAAGAAAGGTACATGCAAATAAGACAGAAGTAAACTTACTATTGTTATTATTAGAATAAGATAAAAATTATTTTATGGCTTTTGATAAGATATGGACCACTGACTTTGAGACAACAATTTGAGCATCTGATTGACAGGAGAGGTTGCCAACTCTGAAGTTCTGTGAAAATACCTTAAATCTTTTTTCTTTTTTTTTTTTAAGTTATTTTGAGGTGTAATGTTTAGCAAATATATGTCAAGTTTTACACAGCACAGGATTTGTTCTGAATTAAGTATTTTAGGAGGACTTTTTAAAGATCACTCCTTTGCAGCGACTCCCACTTGAAATTTTTACTTTTCTTTCTTGTGTCATACAGTATTGTATAATTCTGTCTCTTCTCTTGGAGTTTATCATTGTTTTTCTTGGGTGTGGCCTACACATGGTGTCCCATGTGTTTGAGGTACAGTGGTGTTACAGTGATGTAGAAAAAGAGGCTATGATAGAGCAGAGGAGATGGTCATCAGGATTTGGGATTTGTTCCTGATCTTCTGTTATGTGATGCAAGATGTTCAGGGAAACAACAGTAATTATTCTGTTCACGTTTTCCACACAAGTGAAATGGCAGCAATTTTTTAAAATCTTTTTAGAATTGTTTTCACAGGTGCTCATACACCTTTGGTCTCTTAATTTTCTGACTTTATTATCTTTAGATATAACAGAGACCATAATTATTTTACCATCATCATATTTTTGGAATTCAGACAAGTTAATAATTACTCAAGTGCCACTTACTTAAGTGTTAAGGGAGATTATGAATGGCCTTCAAATCACCTTAAACTGAGATGTCTACCTCCCATTTTTATCACTGAAAAGTCTCCCTACCTTTTTATACTTAATGTTTTTGCAGTAAATGGTTAAAGGTGAACAGTGTTTCCTGGGTTTATAGCTATTACTTGTCTTTAGATGATTCAACAAGGGACTTGCACGAGCAAAAATACCAGAAAAATAGAAGTCAACATCATCTCATGTTTATTCTGAAACAGAGGCTGAGGACATAATCAGTTGAACTTAGCAGATTTCCAGTGCAGATATGTTTATCTGAGTTGAAGCAGCATAGCATTTCATGTTTTTTGGCTTCATAAAGAGGAACATGTTCTCATGTTGCTACCGTGTCATATCATATTAAACTTAGAGTAACATGGACATAAATCTCACAGTTGCTATTGCTCCACTGCATTTGCTTTTGGTGTTGCAAAGCCTGTGTCGCTTCCTAGTCCAATGCAGTTGCTATTCACTGATAGAATGTGCCTGCCAGTAAGGCTGTGACCAGAGGGATAACTGAAAAGTTCATTTGCAGTGGGACATCAATTTATTAATGTGCATGGGCATTTCCATGTCATGCTTTCGTCTGCTTATGGGCACAATTCTTAGTTTGTTGGTGCACACTATGCCTTAGAAAAGGTGTGAATACAAAACTTCCAATGGAGTGAATTGTCCAAGATAAATAAAAATAACGTTGTTGCATTTATGGCAAATGTAGTAATTAAATTGTCCCTTAGGTTCTGGATCTGTTTAAACAGCCAAAAATCGTATTTCCACTGGGAACCATGACTGTATGACCTCATTAGTTGTGAAGTTTCCTGTCAGTGATCTACTGAGAGCCAAAACTGTAAATTAAGCTAAGGAGCCATCTGAAACAAGAGTCTGCAGTAGGACATCCACAAAGCAAAGTTAGCCTCACCTGGTGTATTTCTTGGTGGATACCTTTGCATAGCTTCACTAAAGTCCTTGTAAGTCCTGCTGCAAAGTCATTGAACGAGAGAAAAAAAAGTCTTTATCATGTGACCATACTTAGCCAAGCTAAGAGATGTGACTGAAGGGGTGTAGGGCATTGCTGTGGTGCACTAATGAGCCAGGGTGACCCTGATGAAGTGCCCTAATGCTGGTCTTTAGACCAGCAGAACTGTGACTAGAACTGTGCGTCACTGCCAGTGGTCACAGGCACTGGCTTGTTCTCTGTGAATTCTGATGATGTATTCATGATCATGAAGTTTTTCCAGGGAACAGAACCACACCTCAACCATACCTTCTCCAGAGTGGTCAGACTTATGACCAACTGCAGTCAGAATAACTAAACTAACTAGACTTGGGTGAATCAGAGAATGTCTGAAAGCAGAATGACGATGTGGTTGTGCCATCTGTAGATGTGTGATTTTAATTAGTTCGGTTTTTATCAGTTCAGAACCAGCAGAAATGAGACATTTCAGCATGTGGGTTCTCACTCTGTACTGTGTTCTCAATGCTTGTGCTAACCAGGTACACTTGTCTGTACAAAACTCCTGCTTTGAGTTTGCTTTAGATATGCCTTTAATTATCTGCTGCACAGAAGGGCATGTGAAAACTTTAATGACCTTGCATTTTGCAAGAACTACTGCTAAAAGCAACTCTTTTTACAGAAAAATGATAAATTAATCTAAAAACATCCTGTCAAAACAGTTCAGTCACTTGGCCGTCTCTTTCTCCTCAGTGTACACACAACTCTGTTTTGTTTTATTTTTCCAGATCATTTGTCTAAAATGTTAATATAGCTAACATAGGCACTCTACATGATTTAGGAAATAATTACAGGAGTCAAAAGCTCCAGGAATTCATAGAACCTTTTCTTCATTCTTGCTGTCCAGTGAACACTTGGAACGGTTTGACTGAGCTTTGTTCCCCTATTCCTTGATATTTGTTCAGGAAATATCAAGCTTGGTATTTGTTCAAGAAATATCTCTTGGGATTGCATTTCCAGCTTAATGTTTTTGGGTTTTTTAATTAATGTGCATTTACAATGTGTTGTTCATGTGATGAGTGTCTTTCAGGTTTCTAAATGTTCTGTTTCCCCACATGGCATTTCAGTCTCTCCTGTCTGTTTCTCTGAGCAATAAAAAAGTGTCAAAGATTGGAGATGGGTTTTTTTCCACTTGTTAATTGAGTTGACCCAAACCTACAACATGTTTCTCCTTCCATGCACATGAGAGTATGGCCAGAGGCTGCTGCTGGCTCTACAGTCCACAGAAGCTCTGTCAGAACAAGTGTGAGAAACGGGTTTTGCAGTCAGTGCAACGACAGAGGGTATGATTTTGGATAGCCAAAACTAATGGAATGAGATGGTTGTTTTTTGCCAAGTTAGATGCCAAACAAATTATTTCTACAAATAATTAAAATTTATATGTACAGACAAGGTACAGTAACTTCAAAAATATGTTAAAATTTACAAGTTTCATTTACTAGTGAGGACTTGCCATTTTACTACAACATTGACTTGAATGGTAGGGGCAGATGTGACTGAGGTAAACCCTAGCAGAGGTGAGAAGTGGAGCTGGCAGGGTGCTCAGCTTCCACCCTCCCATGAGCTGCTGCAGCGTGGGCAGCACAGTGATGCCAGCCAAGCCGAGCTCCAGGGGTTTTGGTTTGTTCTCAGGCTCAGCAGGAGCGTTTGAGCAGTGGGTGAAGGGGTCAGTGGCATTGTGACACACTCCTAAGAAAATCACAAGTAAAGGGATGGTGGAAGGAGGTAACTACCAAACCTCTCAAAACTGTTCTCCCTCTACACTACCTGCTTTCCCCTAACTTTTTTTCTCTATCCAGTACCATGCCTGTTTCTCCTGTTCCTTTTCACTAATTAAAAGCCCTAAGGCCCTGTTCAACTCTCCTACACCCCAAGCCACTGCCTTCAGGCAGTGCCTGACACAGCCTCCTTCTTCAGCCCATCACTGTCGGCTGAGATGCAGATCCTGCCCCTCCCTTCCTGCAGGTCTGGCAGCCGGGCTCTGCCGGGGCAGCTGCTGCCTTTCTCCACTTCCCTTGGGTAAATGAGAGCTGTGACCCGGCAGGAAAATGCTGCTGAGCTGGGCAGCACTGTGTGCCAAGGTGTGCCTTAGGGTTGCAGCACCAGTTCTTTGGTGAGAAGAATGAAAATCCAAATGTAGCCTTAAAAATCAGTTTAAAAGCATGAAGTCCCAACTTCGTATGTCTAAAAGGAAGAAGGAATGAAACCAAGATGCCTCCAAAAACCTGCTCTTTGAGCATTGGCTTCCTCCAGCTTTGCCTCTTCTATTGCCTACATACCATCTCCATCCCAGAACACTGCCTTCCTTCCTCCGCCGCCTCTTACCCTGACACAGCAGACAGATGACCCCTGCCGTAGGGGGCTTGAGAAAGTCAGTCCTTGCTGGCCCCCCCCGGCTGCCAAAAGGAGCAGGGCTGTGGATGAGATCCTGCAGCCAGGTGGCTGAGCTGTGTCAGCCTCCATGGGCAGAAGTGTGCAGGCAGGTCTGGGCTCCAGTGCCCGTGGGGAGGACCTGGATCCACAGGTTGGGCTGGGGATCCTGGAGCCTGTGGGACAATCCCCAGGAAACTCCATGGGAGATGCATTTGCCTCTCCACAAGCTGAGTTACATCTTACCCTGGTAGAGCTTCAGTAAACTGTGATGGTCCAGAGCCCTGACCAGCTTTATCCCTCTCTGTTGCAGACTGCTTTACCAACCCACTGGTGCTACTCAAGACTTGTCACCCCTTTAGTTTTCCCCTCTGACTTGTCACAGCAGGAGTAGCTCCAGGCCTGGGAGCTGGGGAGACGTAAGACGGCCCTTGGGGTTAATGAGGAAATATTTGATGTTCGAAGCTCATCTGTGGAATAGCTCTGCGGAGATCAGGAGGCCACACTGCATTAGCTGACAGGGAGAATTTCCCTTTGAATGTTCAGAATTGTTCTTTTGCTAATCTGCAAAAGCTGAGCCCACACCTGTCAATCTCCTCACAACCTGTGGTGTTCATGGAATCAAACCAGAGGCTGAATCTGAGCAGAGAGAAGGAAATGTACTTGCCATAGTACTGAAGCTGTTATTCCTAGAAAACCTGCAGCAAGTAAGAGACAGATCTAGATGGTTTCTTCCAGTGGGTGGGTTTAGATTTGTGGGTTTTTACATATGTTCCTTTTATTATGGAATTATTGAATTTCCATTTTACAGCTCTGTCTGTCAGGGTGGCAGAAAGGCTCATGCAGTATGGAGGAAACAGGAATGGGTAAAATGACCTGTAACCCCATGGTCTCCATAATCTTCTCACCCTGGTTTACAGCTGCAGGAAAATAATCCCCTTCAAATCATACAAGAAGTAAGTCTCCAGTTCTTCCTGCAAATGCTGAATGGAGATATTTGCTTTTGGCTTTGCCTGATCTCTGGGACAAAAAGAGTTGTACCAACTGACTTTCCAAGCAAACAGCTTAGTATGACCCAGAGCCTGATCCCCCTTCCTATCCATACCCTGCCACCAGCAGCCAACCTGGGATGAATAAATTTTGCACTTTCACGTGCAACAGTTCCCCCTGAATCCTCCACACACTCCATGGAGCTGTTAGGGCAGCATCCCCCCTCCATGGCCTCTCAGAGGATGGATCTGGGCACTGGCTTTAGGGCTCATCCCTAGGCTGCTGCCCCACCTGCACTGACCCTTCTCACCTCTTCCCTTTCAGGTTTACCTGGGCCTGCAGAGCACCAAGCCCCAGAAACCTTGTCAAGGGGATGGCAGGAGTTAAACTGAAATATTTATGTTTAGTAACTGCTGTGCTGAAAGCTCAGTATTTATTGCACTATCCTGGAAGGTCAGAGCAACAATGCTGCTGGGAGAGGGACTCCTCAGGTGTTCATTTCTCCTAAAAGCATACAGTCAGAAACTAGTTTCTGTTTTTTCGACAGTTTGAGACAGGGAAGGAAAAGGCTGCATTTCCTGTTTGCAACATTTTCTTTTTTTTTGTGTATGTGGATAGTAAAAGATGCACTTCACTGTTGAAAAGACCAAAATTGCTCTCCTGTACCTTGTAGTGGAAGTTACTCTCTCTACAAACACTGGAAAATATTACTGCATGGTCAGGCACATGACAGGATATACAGATGGCTTTCTGCGGAGATTACAATGCAGAGGGTGTTGTGACATGGGGCACCCAAAGCTCAGTGCAGAACTTGATGAGATTCTGGGTTCTCCCCACATTGTCCTAAACCCACAGGGACAGGGAGGTGTATCTTTTCATAAGGATGGAGGCAAAGCCTGACAAACTCATCTGTGTAGACATGGTTAAAGTTCTAAAAAAAAAAAAAAAAAAAAAAAAAAAAGAGAGAGCGAGAATATGGCTGCCCAACTTGCACAGGCAGCTGCAGCTCTCACTGCCAGCTAACACTGATCTTACTGAATATTATTTCTCTTAGGTGACAGCCTGCCTTTGCTTGTGCAGAAAACCCAGCACCGTGCTGTTGGGAAGGCAATGCAACTGAATTCCTTTGAAGGCTGCAGATCCTGTGATGAGTCTCAGGGATTTGTGAGCATGGTGATGGGAAAGCGTTGAGTCTGAGCCCTGTGGATCAGGACCGTCTGGTCTGTCAACAGGAACAGCAGGATCCTACAGTGATGCTGTGTGGTTTGCAGCTGCAGATGTGCAGCTGTGACACCTCTGTTATACAGGTTGTAAGGAAGGGTTGGCTGCTGTCAGTGAGGAAGTTTTGCTTCCTCACCCCAAATACTGTGAGCAAACCACAATTTCCTCAATCTCTTTAGCTGTTTAGCATTGCTTTCCAGTGGTTTATTTCTGACAGTCTGAATAAATGCAGAGCAATGCTTTGATGAGATGCTTCTTGGAAATAATAATATTCACTGCCCATGCTCACCAGATGTGAAGCCAGAAGAGGCCATGAGGTAATGGAGCCTCCCTTGGTGGCCATTCAGGGCTCTTGGCTCCCCTGCCACAGTCACACTGATTCCCCATGCCCTGTCATCATGAGAAACTGCTTTCTCAGCAACCATTGCGAGAGAAGGGCTGGGATTCTTTACGATGCAATTAAGTAGCAGACATTTAATGTATCTAGATGAGGGAACAGAAAGGAGTCGATCTGCTCTGGTGAATGACTTCTGTTTCCGGAGGCTTCTAGCTTTCTCCGCTTCCCCTTTCTCTCCAGCACTGTTTGGTTGCAGCTGCTTTACCTGAGAGAGCTTGAGATGGGTGCAGTAGGTAAGGGCAGAAGTTAGAGAATTCAGGAAGCTTCACTTCCTGCCAGTAATTGCCATGCTATTCAGAGTTATAAAAGCTGTACTGGAAACCACAGTGTACAGTTAGAGGAGGTGGATGTTTTCACATTCTCTGTGTGTATGCAGGAGTGTAAAATCCTGGCTGCTCTTCACAGCTCTTGTCAGTCTCTCAGCTCAAGGACGGCATAATAGACATCTGCAAGGAGCACGAGCTAGAACCCAGCTCACAGCTGGGAACAAGCCTCAGCCCCTGATGTTATTTGTGCAGTGGCACTGAAATGGATCTACCTGGGCAAGTGGCTCAGAGGGTTGTTGGTGAGCAAGGAATCCTGGCAGGGTTTGCTGTCCTGCAGGGCTAGGATGATGCTGGTGGCACCAGGTGAGGGGAGGAAAAAGTGGAGGAGCCAGGCCTGGGAAGAGGTGCCCAGGACAGCGAGCCTCAGTTTTCCCAGAGACACTGGAGCAAAGAACAGCATCGGCCTAGAATCATGAGCTCTTTCAACTGTTTTTTGGCATTGCACGGGAAATATAAGGCAGCCCATTTTTGTGTGCTCCTTCTCTTCAGCCCCTTTGCCACAAGGAGAGCGTGCAGTAAATGTGAATGCTGAACACACGGTACTGCCCCATCCACGGCAATCTGCACACACAGCGTGGGCAAGCTGGGACTACACTGAGGCTCCCAAGCCAAAGCAGCAGGGACAATCACCCAGCGATGACACCTTCTCACATAGTTTTGTATTCAGACCTTAGCCAAGAATTACCAGATTCCCTTGTCCCAGCAAGTACATGAGAAAGGCATTTCTTGAGAAAGGTGCCTACAGTCCAGGAAGTTGCAATCTTCAAGCTTTTCCATGCGACAAAGGCACAGGAGATCCATGGTGCAGGGCATATGGTATATGGTGAAGGGTTTATGCACCAAATTAAACTCTGTGGGAGGACTGGAGCCCTCAGCAAGGTGGGGAGTAGAGAGCAACGTCTTGTAGGGCTCCTGCAGCAGTGGGTCTGGGTAACACCAAAGTGCACTTTTCTCCTGCAAACCACCTCTGCAAACAAACCTGATGGTTCCCAGCAGGGTGGCCACGCTGGCAGGTGAAAGGTACCTGGCCCCCAGCTGTTTGTAACCATTAGCCCAAGAGCCAGCAGGGACCAGTGACCTTCCTGGCCCCAAGGCATTGCTTAAGAGCTTAAAGGAGGGCTTTAAGCAATATCAAGTGCTCCAAAGCTCATATTGCTGTCCAAAATCTGGGGATGCTGCAGGTCTGTGTCGCCTTTGTTGCCAATGAGTGATTTAGCTAAAGGAAAGGGGAAATTGCCCCATTTGCTTTGGCTGGAAATGTTTTTCTCATAGAAACCCACCAAGCACATGCTGAAGCCCCGCTGGTGGCCTGACCCCCCTTGCTGTTTAAGAGCACAGGCTCTTGCACAGTTTGCTCCCAAGGTATTTATTTTTAGGGTTAATTTCTGAGCAGAGGAAGGTATTCATGCTCCCAACAAACCACACTGTTAAACACAATTTTCCTCTGGGTTTACACACACATAAAAAAGGCTGTACTCAAGCCAAACCTGGAATAGAAATGTTTCAAACAACCTCCCTCTTGTTTGCTCAGTCCCAGAGCAGTATTGATTTAAGAATATTGTCTTGATGGTGACCTGTTGAAAAGTTTAAATTTCTTTCACAACCTGGAGAAAAAAGGGGCCCTCTCAGTGAAGGCCTCTCTCTGCCTCTCAGTCCCAGCAGTGGCAGAGGTTGGCACTCCCCAGGCAGCCAGCTGTGCCCATTAATTCTGCTGGAAGGCTGTACTGACCCATCATAGGAAAACACAGGAGGACTCTGGAAAAGCACAAAAATAAAGTAGCTGGTAATTCCCCTTTTGCCTACACCTGAGCATGCACGTTTAAATGAGATACAGCTTCAGAGCAGTGCTTTTGGAAGGCTGTGCCAGTGCTGGAGCCCTGCTGGGGTTGGGCTGTCTCCTGGGTCAGGGGGCTGCACTCCCAAAACACGGAAGAGAACTGAAAGAGGCGATGTATGCAGGAGGGTGTAAAACGGTGGGACAAAAGGCACACTTGTGTGAGCTGCGGAGGCAGAAGGAGGAAGGGTGTTTTCCGGCATCCCTTCCTCCCTCCAGGCGCGGCTCCCAGCGCAGCCGCAGCAGCGCTCCCGCTCCCTGCGCCGCCCCCACGCCGCCGAAAGGGCCCTTCGGAGGGGGAAGCGGCGTGTTGGGATCAAAGGCAGTGCCCGGCTGCGGCTCTGCTCTGCTCAGCAGGAAACTCCTCACAGCTGCAGAGCGAGGAGCCGCAGAGGCTCTGGGCAGCGCCCGAGGGACAAGGAGCTGCTGTCACACTGGTCTTGTTGCTGGGGTTGCTCGGCTGTCGCCCCAAACTCCTCTTCCCTCCTGAGCTCCCAAGTCCACTCGTTCAGCCTCTCTAAGGACACTTCCTCGTTTTACCCACCTGCCTATCCTAAATCCCATACTACAAGACTCTGAGTGTCTCCCTGTCCGTGTGTCCCACAGCAGGCAGTCCCACTGCCTTGCAGTCTCTTCACAAGGACAGGGCTGACCACTGAGAACGGGTGCTGCTGGGCAGCTCTGGCTACCACCATCCTGTCCAGTTACGCTCAATTGCTGACAGAAGTCAGGCCAGACAGAGCCAAGCGTTTTTTTGGACAGAAAGGAACTACAGGACCACCCTTGGCCCAGGAAAATTCTCTATCCAGGACCAATACAGGATTTTATCTTACTTCCTTGGATAGAGAGCACTGGGGCGAAGAGGGTATAAACTTTTGGGAACATAGAAGAAATGCCTTTTGATGAAATTAGCTAATGTTTTCAAAAAATACCTGGGCTGATTGCTGAAAGCCTTGGTGTGGCAATTCAATTTATGTGATGCAACTGCAGCCCAGAGAGTTGGGGATGCCCACGGAGAATGGTGGTTGAAACACTCCAGACTACTCCCAAATACTTTGCAAAATGTTGTATCACCTCTTTGCCATTGAGTATTTTCCAAGCGCTTGGAGATCCCTGGCCCAAACCTTCTCTGTGCAGCCTGCTCTTGCACAAGGACAACTTCTAGCCCAAATACTGCCTTTCCAGTAGTGACCCCAACACTGCCAGCAGGGCTTCAATGCTAAGGCTTTGTCAAAGTGAACAAAGCCATGACCTCCTCTGACCATCCCATCCACTGGCTGTGTATCAGGCTCTGCTTCTGCTGGCTGCCAAGGGGCCAAAGCCAAAGGAACAGCCTTCCACCTTTGCTTTTGACAATCTCTCCACTGAACTCCAGTCAAGTTATTAAGTGCCCAGCAAAAACATAAAATGTATATTAAAGGGACTTCAAAACAACATGCTTGGAATAGGATCTCAGTGAGGGAGAGACATAAATGTGAAAATGTAGTCTTAATTAAAGCCAATCGCCCTGTAATTATCTGAAGTTAATGGTCATTTTGTAATGTCGTGCCTACAATAATCTGAGCTAACGTTCTTTTATGTATGCTATATATATTGTTATAAAGAACAACCTGCAAATCACTTCAGGGTTTTCAGCTTCTTGTCATCCCCATCTATATCTTAGGAATTTTATTCAGAAAGTATGAATTGAGGCAAAATAGCTAGACCTTACCAAAGCCTCAGTTATTTTAGATCAATTATGATCAGAAATACACTTCCATGAAACCAGGGGGCCGTATAGCCACCTGCATACACGTACATTCTCTGGTCATGAACTCAGTCAGTTCAGGGGTTAAAACCACATTTTTTCTCACCCCCAGCACAGCAAAATGTAAATAGGCAGTGTGTTTCAATGCTTTGCTCCGTGTATCAGCCACAGAGGGTCCAGAAGTTAGTGCTTAGCTGGCAATTTTGCTGATAATGAGGGAGGCAGAGCAGCCAGTTCATTTACAGCCACATCACCTCTGCTGACAGAAGTAAAAACGGGCTTCTGTCAACATCAATAAGCAAATTAGAAACTGCTCTGGAGAGACAGAGCTCTGGCAGCCCTATTGCATCATCAGCTGCAGGGGGTGTGAAGGACCTGGCTGCCTGTAACGCTGCTCCTCTGTGCTGCTGGCCTGGCGTCAGGGCAGCTCCTGGACCCTGGTGAGGTGCAGGCCGAGCAGGGCTGCGCTCCCTGGGTATGGTGGCTCAGGGTTTGTTGGCCTGGCTCCCACTGGTCACTGCAGCTCCACCAGGCAATAATGGATGTCCCACAGCTGGCAGGAATTTTCTTCAAAACAACAGGTTTTTATCAGAAAATGCCAGTTCATCAAATTCAGCAGGCTTTGAACCTGCAGAGCAGTTTCTAATGACTTCTGGAAAAAAAAAAAAAGAAAAACCAGATTATTTTCAGAACCTGCCTCATTCCTTCCTGGTTTCTTGAGCTGCACAGTTACCAACGACTCACACATTCACAGCTCTGCAGGGTGGCTAATATCTCAGACTTTTTTATTTTCCAGGGCTGAGAAGCCTGGAAATGACTAGCAGGAATAGGGCTTACGGGTCCCTGCAGCCCAGAAGAGAGCCTGGCATCCTGCAGGGTGTCATATCACACCAAGGACATAACAGTTCCCCATGCCCAGGGAACAAGGAGCCTGGACACATTGAAGAGGACTTGGATAACATAAAATTAAATTCCTGGACTAAAGGACGTTTATAGGAACACCAAACCCTAAACAACCAATTTAAACCCCAGGATTTCCATTCATGTTTCATACTATGAAAACTTGATTTTGAAATTTAACATCTCCTTTGTTGTCTGTGAGGAACAGACCCACCACCTGTCCTCCCAGCCCTGAGAAAGGAGAATGCTTGTGCTTTCTAACTCTCCATCCTTTCCTCTCACTTCCTGCAGTATCTGCAGGTTTTCCTGCACATTTCTTATGGGAAAATACATTTCCCTCAGTGCTGCCTTCATGGTACTGAGGGCACACAATCTGTCATTTTATCCAAGCACTTATCTCTCCTGTGTTTGATGTTTATAAGAGCTATTTACCAATGATTTCCAAGGTGTTTTAATAACAGGTGTTGCTTCCTTTATGCATGCCAGAGTGAAATTGCCTGTATGAGATCCAGAGAGAGAGCAAATAAGGGACATACTGCTCTGGCTACGCTAGTCTCTTCTGGGTAGATGTTTCCTTCTACCACCCAGGGTGTGACTGGATGTCCAATTGGGTGGGTCATTTAATGCTGCTGGAGGGAGCAAAGGCTACTCTGTGCCGTCCAAAGGCTTTTCATGCAAGGTGACAAGCACACAGCTCTCACTGGCTTACTCATGCAGAGCTGTTTGGGTGCCTTTCCAACCCACAGCTCAGAGAAAACTGGTCCCCAGGGCTCACAGGAAAGGTGACATTCAGGGGCATTTTGTGCAGGTGCCTAGCTCTGACAGACACACTTCCCAGACCTCAAAGGGACAAGGCACACACTTATAACCTCCATTTTAACCTGGAGTGCTTCCATTGCTGTTTCTGGATTATTACCTGTGGGTAACCATCTGCTTAAGCTATAAGGACCAGCTTGAACTTCTCATTAACAACCATATCAGGTATCCACACATTCCTCCAGAGCTCTGGTTCAGCCTCACATGGTGCTGGAGGGCATAAAGGAGCACCAGCTACAAAGGGAGTCAGACCCAAGCTGAGAGCAGAGAAGGTGGCCCATAGTTCCACAAGGTTTTGAGGAAAGGCATTAAATACATCCCATTTCTTTTGCTTGTGATAAGAAAAAGCAGTGAGTGACATAGGGAACAACAAGAGAAAAGAACATGAGGAAAGATGATGGGGAGAGAAAAGGTTTCCCCCTTGTCACCACCTGCCTATAGCGAGGATTATGAGATGACTTCTGATGTCAAAAAAATCATGGCCTGATGCATTACTCTATTTTCCTTACAATTACTTGATTACCAGACCACCTTGTGCATTAAAAGCACATGCCTCAAGGCTGTAGTATTGTGCCTTCCGCAGAAACAAGCAGAAATCATCACCATGCTCAGCCTGGTGCCTTTTTTGGTCAAAAAACCATCAGAACAGCAGGCAGCTCAGATGACAATGCTGCTCTCTGTAACCAGGTGGCCACACCCTCAGAAACAGAACAGATGAAAAAAATAAAATGTTTAGAAGAGGTTAGGATTCAATAAATGGAGAGACAAACACATTGGTTTGGGGAATGGCCTGTCCTTTTCCCATCCTGATGGCATAGGTTTATTGAACTCAGAGACACAAGACTGCTCAGTCCTTCACCACTTTCTTGTTGGTTGTCAGGTTTTGCTGTGTTTGCTGCTGGCAGAGTGAGTTCTGCACTCAGTCACTCACATCTAGTTGTCATGTCATGATCAGCACTTTGCACAGACACCTGTGCACAGAACATGCCTTTACTGACTGACCTCCATCTCCAGCACTACTTCACTCTGGGCCTCATCAGATTTCCACCACAGCACTCCTTCCACTGCTTTGGTTTTGATTTAAAAAGTAGCTTTAATTCTACTCATAATTTTCAAGATAATTTTAACAGAGCTTAAAAAAAAACTCCACATGATTTTTCCTCTTATAATTACTGCATCAAAGCTTGAAAAATTACAGATTTGCTACGGTCCATGTTTCAGATGAGGGCTCAATGCCAGTTTTCCATTGGGGACTAAAGATAAGGCAAAGATGAAAGAGTAAATGCAGTCCTGTGTGTTCAATACAGAAGCCAACCATACTGTTTCAAAGCACGTTTCAGACACAGCCACATAACTAATCTGGAAAGGGAAACTCAGTTACATTTTGAGAGAATTCAGTGCTAACTGGAGCAATAATCGCTCTCTCTCTTAACAGAACTTTATCAGAAAATCAAAAACATCCTTAATAATTCTAGCACAAACCAGGCATGGATCCAAAAATATTTTACCTCTGAGTAACTGGGGAAATGAGCTTTTTCCACCGTGCGTTCTACTGCAGTGACTCACCAAGGAACTCAGCCCCCAGTGTAAGGCATCCTTGCACAGTGATCCATCAGGAGCAATGCTCAGCCAAGCATATGGCATCACAATCACAGGCGGCAAGCAAACTGAAGATTTATTTCACTATGGGTATGAAATGCATATTTCATTATGTCCACTATGCAGATGTGCTGAGCATATAACGTCAGAGAGCCTGATTACAATACTAAAGCATGGTGAATGCTGGTTTTCCTAAAAGTTCTACCAGTATTGTATCAAATATTCAAAACAAAGCTCTGTTCATGTCAGTTTGTGGTAGTTCATCCCAAATGACCAGGGGATCCCTTCTATATGACACATACATGCATAATCCTGTCTGAGAAAAAAAATCCAGGAAAATATTCACAGGACAAAGATTGGCCCTACCCCACCTTGTGCTGTGAACGTTCCCTCCCACCCACCATCTCAGGAGAATAAAGCATATTTATTCTCACTACTGCATTAAGGAAGAAATGCTGATTGTTTCACAACTCCTATGGTAACACACACTTTTAAGCTCAAAAGGCACAGCTTGATGATGGAAAAGAGCCAAGAGGACAAGCAGACCTGCTTTCCTTGTTCTTCTTTGCAACCTGGCACCCCTCGCCCCGGCCCAGTTACTCCCTGCCTCCTCTATGCGCAGATTCAATTCACTGAACCAGCAGTATCCAATGCTGTGAGAAAAAACAAACAACCCAAAAAAAAAAAAAAACCCAAAAACCAAAAAACAAAAAAACAAACCACCCACAAGAATAGTCATCTATGTCCAGCTTTGGAAGTTGTGTTGTCCTGGCAAAGGGTCTGTGAGATAGGGCAGCCGGCACAGGGCAGGGGGCCGGGCGGCAGGTGGGAATGCGGGAGCGCGGTGAGGATGCGTTGTGGCTGCGGTGTCGCTGCCCCGCTCGGGCCGGGGGCAGGGGAGGCGTCGCTCGCAGCGGCCCGCGCTGGGCAGACCCCGATACGCCGAGTCCTCACCTGCAGGGCCGTACCACCCAGCTCCCAGTCTGCTTTGTAATGACTCAGGAGCCTGGCAAAACGCCTGAATCATTGCCAATTATTCATGTGTCATTTTTGATGTGTTAGAAAGCAGCTCATTGCTCTGACAGTAAGACATACCTTGTTACTCAGCTAGGGGAAAAGGCATTTGGCTTTCAGAGTATACTACATGAAGTCCTTGACGATTCCTGCTTACCAGCCACCATCCTGAGACCTATCCAGACCACACACAAGTCAGTGTTAAGACCTGCCAGCTCCAGTCACATTAGGACCTTTGTTGTCAAAATAAATGCCAACGTACTGCAGGTCTTTACATGCAATATATCCTATATAAAAGGAAGCCGTCAGTGTACCTGTTTACTTGGTGGTGTATATTTTTGCAATGAATAAAAATGCCAAAAATGCCGAAAATGCCAAAAATGCCAAAAATGCCAAAAATGCCAAACTGTATTTCAAGGACAAGGCTGAAGAAATGCACAGAAGTTATGCAGACTGGGTGCGGGAAGTACCATGTCACTCACTGGTTTGGGGGAAAACAGGACAATGGAAAATGTCCCTCATCTCACATTTGTTCATGCATTTTTAAATGAATATGCAAGATCTTTCACATCACAGTTAACTACAGAGATGGAAATGTATTTCTCCCTGTACCAGAGCAAGATAAGCGAGTTAGGAAACCAGAATTAAAAGACAATAGTGCCAATTTCTGAACTCAGCTATAACTATGGCAATCTTCATTCACAGTATTTAACTGAGACTATAGAAAAACACTGCACTTAGCAAGCCTGAATAAATTGCTACATCACTGGCTTACAAACATTTGAAAGACATGAACTTTTACAAAAATAAAACTTTATAAGAAGTTTGTATTTGCAGAAATCATTTGACATACCTCTGCATTGCCTGTTCATGTTGACTACAGGGACTTGTCTTTTCAAAGTAGCCAAGTGTTCAGGGAGATACATTTCAAGAGGACAAGCAAAAAAAAAAAAAATTAAATACAAAATTAAGTATTAACATAAATTCCAATACAATGTCCTGTCACTGTGCAGTTACTGTTAAAAGCTGGCACTGTCAGCAACAGTATTTTACTTTCCCTGGCTTGCACAAAGTCAAAAGGGGACACTGGGCCAAATTCTTCTCTCTCTTAAATGTGTGTCTTTCCCTCCCACCTTCATTGGCGTCAGCAGCCTCAGCTTGCTGCATTGTCACAGTTCCCAGTGCTCCCCATACGTAAGCTGGAATAAAGGAGTAGTGTGGTATTAACAGAAAACAAAACAAAACAGAAGCAATGGATCAATATAACACATTTTCTCTCCACATCCAGCTCCCCTGATGTTCTGGGCTGTTCACCCACCAGCTGCTCCCTGGTATGTGGCACAAGCCTGTTGTTCATCTTTTTTTTCACCCAGCATTCTTCTCTACTCTTCTGGTACAGAAAGTGGCTGTAACTGACAGAAGATAAAGCAAAAGGATGAAAAATAATAATTTTCAAACATCAAAACCAAAACTTTCTTAATAGAGGTGCTTGGTTTGAGACAGCCAGTGAACAAGTTTCTGCTTGGTATTTACTGATGTCCAAGAGAAGCCGAAGAACGCTCTGGATTCTGTATTTATTTCAACATTCACTATACCGATGCATCATGTGGAGCAACTGCACCATACATGTGTTTGACAAACACTTAAGCTAATCCACAGCCACACAAGTTTGGTTAGTGGTGCTTGGACACGACAAGGAAGATACTTCTAATTCACAGGGATGGGCACGTTTCTGGTGGGACTCATCACTGAATCCCAGCCAGGTCAGGGACATCTGGCTTCCCAATATCACACTAGATCGGGTAATTCGGCCTTGGTAGCAAGACCAAACAGGCTTGGCCACAGGAGCAAAACAAAAAGTAAAGGTGGCAAGGCACCTGGCAGAATTATGATTGCTGCAGGCAAGCTAAAATCATGAAAACATGATGGTCTGGCACTCTGAGTGCTGTAAAAATGGCCTTAATGAATGATCCTGGAAAATGGTACAGTGTGTGAAGAGACTCAGTTATGCTATAGTCCCTTTTCACTTAAGTTTTCTTTGAAACTATTTTTTTTTTTTTTTTTAAAAGAAAGACCTGGCAGCAAAACAACATTTTTGAACTTCTTTCCTGACATGATTGGAATGTTTGGGTGTGAGCCTTGCTGCAGTATGTGTTACAGCCTGAACGCTGTGCAGTAAGTGCCATGCCTTTGAGCACAGGCTGGGCATGGGGAGTGCACTTCTTGTGCACGTGGGAGCCCTGATATTTCACTGTCTGGAAACAGTTCAGAGTTGTCAGCGACACAGATTTGCTAATCAAAACTCTACATGGCTGAAGGACACACACACATTGACCTTTACTACAGCCCTGGGAATGCTGCAGCAGCCTGAAATGACTTTCCAGAGTTGCTCCCACTGCTTGAGTTCTTTGCAAGTACTGGTGGGGATACTGTGCCTCTGAACAAAGCACCTTTTTGATATGTACTTTTCAGAGAGAAGGGAGGAATTATCTCTGATTCAACAGGGCTTTCAGACACCCTTTCCAGATTACTACAGTGGTTTCATTCAGTTATGCAGACTTCAAATTAAAAGTTAATGAAAACTAACACGCTTCTTATTTCTCCTGAGGCTCATTTGCTATTCAGACTATTCAGACAGCTGAGAAAAGTAAGTCAGAAGAAAATTCCTACTTGTCTGACAAAGGGTGCAGGGATTCTGAGAACTGCCTGGCAGCAAATTCCTGGTACACCGTTGCTGTAATTTTGAATCAGTTGTGCTCATTTTCCAAGTGTGCTTTATAACCACCTCCCACATGGCAACGCGGGAGCAAGTAAACTGTCATTAATTCTGATGGGCACCCTTTGTCTTCCCAGGAAATGACTAAATGCCATCCTCAAAAAGCTGACCACTGGAGAGTAGTAGAAATTACAGACTCATGTTTGGCACAGAGTGTTGTATTCGCAGCTGTACTGACTGCCTGCCAGGAGCTGTCTGCCTACAGAACATGCTGTCTTCCAGCTGCTCGACCCAAGATAGTCCACGAGGATAAGAGCAGTGTTAGAGAAGTGAACAGACTTTCTCTTTGCAGATATCTCTTGCTTGGTTTTGTAGTTCTTCTCTGAGGAAAGTGAGCTTGTTGCCAGTTTTCACATGATGGCAGATCCAAGAAATGTTTTCTGGATTAACCTAAGGCACTGCTTTTTGACTCAGGGCAAGGTGACCCTTCATTATTAACATGCAAGAAAAAACCCCACCCTGTGATTCATATATTTTTACCCACTGATACATGCAAATACAAACCAGAATGACTTGAATACAGGAAAAGAACTGGGATTTTTTTTTTTTTTGCTAACATCTTTAAACCCTTACAGCTTCATAGACTCTGTTCTCCCTTATTCCAGCTCTTCTTTTTAGCTGTTCCTGTTTAATCCTAGCAATCATCTTCAGTCATGATTCTGGGTATAATGCAATAGACTCACATGTACAATTCCTTTATTTAAAAGTTCTTGTTTTTGTGAACACAGCAAAAAGCAGGCAAACAGCAAGAGCCCACCTGTGCTTACATTCAAGCCCTTTCCAGGAAGTCCTTTGCCCCTGTGCTCTCCTTCCTTTCAGTGTCATGTCCCTGAACTCAGTTTACTGTGCTCTTAGCATTTTAGCATTTCTAGCCTTTTTTTTTTTTAATGTTTTTTTTTTTTTCCTCTCCTACATGCACATGTGTGACTCCACAGCTTCTCGCTTAACCACTTTCTGTCTGTATCATTTACCAGTACATTGCATTGCAAGTCTGTATGGGGACATGCTGTTACTTAATTTTGTGATATTGGTGCAATATTTGGGGAGGTGGATTGTACTGGTTTGGTTTTCAGTAATCAGAGTCATTTAACTGCTTCTTCATGCCAAACCAATTTAATGTATTTTTTCTCATTACATAGCTTTTTATTACTATTTTCAAGAAGAGTTGATGTGATCACAAGTTGATTACATTTTGCTGCATGAAAAGGGAAGTAAATTAGAATTGCACTCATGAATTTTGCAAATGGCCAAAATGATACTGGGATAGCTCCACAAGCTGATGGAGAGAACAAAAATGACTCCCAGGGTGTAGTTTTGTATTCCCTCCTGCTCCCCTGGCCCGCTGCAACGCCCTTCCCTGCTTCCAGAGACTGCTGCCTGCCCAGCTCTGCATGCTGAGCAGTTGGTGGAGTTGTGCCCTGAACTGCTCTGTGAAATGATCCAAGTTTAAAAATGCCTTTGGGAGAGTTCAGAGCACTTTCACTTTAAAGTATGGCTGGACACGCTCTTGTATGGGTGGTGACTTGGAGGACCTGGAAGAGGACATGAAAGAGGAAGCAAGAAAGGTCTTTCTATAAATAAGGGTACAGGCTTAAACCAGACAGCAGACAGAGTGAACAGAAACATTGCAATCTGCCCTAGAGACTCCAGAGTTGTCTGTTATTGCGCCTTTAACCGGCATGGCACTGGTATGAGTGAGCCAAATTACACAAGAGCATGGTGACACATCACAACCCAGCCATCCACTGGGTAGATCAAAGCACTCTGTGCACTTCGACCGTGCATCTTACGTCTTCCATTGGCATCAAATGGTAAGGGAGATTAATTGCTGTGAGCACCAAAAACAAATGAGCATGAAGACTGTGCCTATGATGACAATATTTGTGAATGCATTTTTTTTCTAGTATTCAAAGTAAATATTTTATTCATTATCTCATATGAATGCATGATTGTATCAGCAGCACATTTAAAAGAAGCAAAAATGTAGTGTGCTACAGCAGTTTGCTAAGGAAACTGAAATAGTGAGTTAGGTAAATCAGTCCTTGATAACCCAAACTGTAATTTAAAACGCAAATGCCTTTCTGAGCTCATCTATTCTGAGCTGGATAGAGCCCAGCATGTTTCAGTTTTTAAATAACTCATTCCCATGACCTTTGCAATTCACTACCTTACACAACAGTGCAAAAAAGAGCCTCATACACATGACTCAGGCTGCCTTAGGGTTCCTGAAATTTAAGAAGGCAGCCTACATAACATGATCACAAGCAAAAGGAAAATAAAAGACGGCTTATATAACATCCAGACAAACTGAACAAATCTCTGCAGTTACACAAGGCTGCAGGCTGCAGAGATGCATCCAAAGTTCAAAGAAGTTTCAAAGAAACAGCCTGATGTGGCTGGTGTTTAGCCCCAGTGTCTAAAGCGAACACTAACAGAATAAATAATCCTTCTTCTTAAAATACTACTCTAAAACACTTAGCTTGCAATCTGGATTTCCTCCAGGGCATTTGAAACACATTGAGTAAAATGATCGTGGGGAAGGAGTAAGGTGCCTGGACTGCTCACTTGCAAGCCTAAAAGGTTCGCAGGAAACACGTGTCCTGAGCTCCTGAGAAGCATCAGGGTAGCAGTCATCTTGTGCTTCCTGAATGTCCTCCCAATGCTCCCAGGTCTTTATGGAGGTTCCTCAGAGGCACAGCCCATCCGTGGGGAGCATGTGATCTTGCACCACCTCCCTGGCCTCTGCCACAGGGACATCATTGAGCTGTGCAAGTGAATATGCAAGTTATTCAGACTTGCAAGCCAAATCCAGCCCTGGGCTGGAATCCAGATTCAAGGAAAGCACCCCAGTGCCAATGCAGGGCAAAATTAGACTGGGGATCCCTAAATGACATTATAAAAAAATTCCCCAGGACAAGAAAGGCACCCCTAAATCAGGTTTGCTGGAAATGGTCAGGCCTTCTCTTTTGATTAAAAGCCTGGCACAGGAGCACAGCTTTGTTCTGCTGAGATGGTCAGGATCTCTCAGAGGGAGGAGGCTGCCTCCAGCTCCTGAATACCATAAACAGAGCTCCAGCTCCACTTGTATGACAGTGTTGCTCCTTCTGCTTGTTCCTATCTTAGCATGTAACAGCCTAGTGGCTAAAGCTTTTAATGTAAAAGGCTGGAATAATTGTCACCTTCATTCCCCACTGCCTCTTTTTCCAGGTGAGTCCTGTTCCTGTCTGGCTGTAGGTCAGCTGAGGCAAGGGCAATGCCTTACCATGCAGTGAAGACTGGTCACTCACACAGGAATCCACCACTCCCTTGGCTTACAGGCAGCAAATGAGGCTCTGTAACCTTCTGCTTAGGACACCTGCCTGGAAGAACAGGACACTGGATCTAGTCAGGGAAAGGGAAGAGGTTAGAACCAATACATGTTTGGTTTCTTGTTTAAAAAGATAAATTAAACATATAGTATAAAGCAAATGGTAAATATTTATGTAGATGGGGTCACTTGAGATAATAAGTCTATTTATCAACCAAGGAAACCAGTAACCTAACTCATCTTTTTTTCAACAGAAAAAAATAACAAATGCTTATATATTTTTCGTCAAATACAAACCCCAAAGGATACAAGGTCTTATTTTCCCAGCATTTAGGTAAGGCTAAACTGAGAAAGGCAAATAGAAACAAGAGGATGTCACTTTGATATTCTTTCTAAACTTCCCCGTTACAAGTGGAAATGTGACCTGATCTAACCCTGGGCCCCAAAACATCTAAGAGATTGGTTCAGAGCCTACTCTTGGTTCTAAATTGAAATTTCTAATTTTATCTTCCATAACTACTTTTCACTTCAAAGTACTCCCTCATGCTAAGACAATAACACTGGTATTTCTAGTAATTGGCTCTGGTTGCTCTTCCTCATTGCTGGAGAAATTATTAGTCTTTAAGATTCACATTTGCACAGAAAGATCTCAACTCAAATAAGCCAGCTGTTTCTATAGACCATCCATTGGCTTTCCATCTCTTGACTCCAGTGACCTCAAGTAAAGACAAAAGGCTGTATCCAATTACTAGCCTCTGAGCAATCTTTTATTTCAGGGTACCATATCTGATAAAATGAACCAAGGATATCATTGTTCCAACAGCATTAGGTAAACAATATTTTATCTGTTGAAAAGTGTAAGCTATTCTCTGCAGGGAAAAATGCAGGCAGATTCCCCTCACAGTTTTAATCTCCACTACTTCCCCTGAAATCTACTGAATCTTTTGCATGGCAGCCATTATAACTGCAAATGTAGTTATTTTTTAAAATGACTGTAACAAAGAAATATGAAAAATGCACTTGATTAACTACAGCTGGAAAAGGGATCAGACCCTTCAGAACCAAGGTAATTGCTGGATCCAACTTCCTGATATCCTGAAACTACTTCCCCATAGCCAGACACTGATAATGTTCTAAGTATCATTCCTGAAGCTGGCCAAGAAATTATTTTACTACAGAATTTCCTTTACTTCATCAAGTCAGAATGCTGTATTCCCCAAACTGGATACCAGACAGATAAACCATACCAGATAAACCAGCTGAGGTGAAAAGTGCAAACTAGTGCACAACAACTACCAAATGAAAAAAATTCATTTAATTCTCTGCTAATGAGATGGGAATCAACATATAGGATGGTACAAAGAAGTCCTGAAGGGCAAGAAGCAACACGTACAAGCTTAACAAGGAAAATTCTGATTAACTAAAAACTAAAAATCTTCAAAACGAAAGTGGTGAAGTACTGGAACTGGGGCCCAGGCAGACTGGAGCACCTCAGTCCTCAGAGGTGTCCAAAATGGGATTGACCAAGTCCCTGAACAACCTGACCTAGCTTTGAAGGTGCCCCTGCTTTCAGCAGGTCTTGTCTGACCTCAATTACTCTCTGAGTCTAGGAACTTGAATCTGAACTGTTGAACGAGTCAGACCCATTGCTTCATTTCAGAAAGGAATTAAGAGGGAAGATACAAAGGGCCTACAGGGGAGACAAAATAAACTATCCGTGCATCCCAGAGTGACAGCAAAATACACACTGAAAGCAATTGTGTGTGATTCTCCATTGGACTTGCCTTTAGAAAGGGCAGGGGAGAGATGAATCGTGTGGCTCTGTGCTGCTGGGTTACTCTAAAGTTGATACTCTTAGACTTTCTTTAAAAAATCACCTTTTGCAGGGCTCATTTGGAAACATTCACTGTACTCAGAAACCCAGCTGTGTTGAGGGAGGACAGACACACCACCCACAGCAAACGCTCCCTGAGAGGGCAGCAGAACACTGGAATGTACAACCAAACTCTGCCTTTGAAGCAGACTGAAGAGCCCAGGCCACCGCTGTTTGCAGGTACTCCATCCGCTTTGAGCTCTACTGACACATTTATTTTTGCCACATAATGCCCCTGATTTCTGCTAAAAATAAATTGTTCTCTGTGGAACAGCATACTCAGATTGCTGTCATTGCTTCTGTGTGCTCTCAGGAAAGGAAAGAACACAGTTTAGTCCTGTCCAATCCTTCCTGTTTATTCAGTACCTGGCATGCTTGTCTCCCTTATTTTCTCCCTTGTTAGGCTTTTCTTTCTGCTCTCAAAACTTCTATGACTCTTCTGCCTTATTTCCTGCTCCAGGTTGGTATGGCAGCATGCCAAGTGGAAGTGTTTGATCTGTGCACTCAGTTTTAAGACAGGTTTTATGAGCAACTGCTCTTTCCAACAAGCAGAGGAGCAACACAGCATTTCTGTAACATTGTGTCCAAGGATATCAAAAGAATGTTAAGGAGTCAGGGAATATAAAAACAAGTGAAATATTATCCTGTGCTCCTGAACTAGCTTGCAGTAAAAATGAGTCAATAAAAATGAATCAATAAAATATTTATGCATTAGGCACAAGAACCTATTTAAACTAGAAGTTTATTACAAACACTCGATTTCAAATCAAAATGGATTTTGATGATCTGTAACAGAGTTTCTCTGGAAATGTGTTTCTTTGGAAATGTATTTTTTTGGAAATGTGTGTTCGGGTAAGTACTGCAGCACTTTAGCTGCAGTGATAATGCATAGCTGCCTGTTGGTTCTGCAGTGCAGAATTAGCCACTACTGGCACAGCAGGACAAGAACTGATGGCTCTTGTTACACTCTGTTGATAATCCTTTCATCAAGAGAAACAGGGAGAATTGCATACCTTGAAGTAGTTACAAGTAATTGCTTTTCCATCAATCTCTGGTGTAAAATGTTAAATGTGGAACAATATGTTTTTATTCATTAAAACATTTTTTCTTCTTTAGAATCAGCAAAATTGGACTGTTGCTCAAAGTGCACAAAAAGGTCTTGGCAGCAGGAAGATGAAGAGAAGGAAAATCTAACTCTGCAGTTAAATTGCAACATCCAACTTCTGGCAGCACACCAGCAAACTCACATAAGCTTAAGGAGCAAAATGTCAGCCAAATTTTAGCATTTTGTCTTTAATTTGTGGGATTTGTACGTGGCTGCTAAGGGCAAAATCTTTTCTCACTCAGTGTTTTAAAATTCCAATTTTGTCTAATGTTCAGAGATATCAACAGGATACCGTGAGACAGAGAGCTACAACTTCCAAGACCAGCTCTAAAAGTAGCTCCTCTCCTGGCCTTAAATCTGGAAGAAAGGGATAATTAAATAAACAGGGAGCTGTACCACTAACCTTTCAATTTCACAGCAAATTATGGAGAATTGAATTAATGGGCACAAGATGTTCTGAATATCAAAAGTGCTAAATGCTAACTATTTTGTGGAATATTTTTTCTAGGTAGGCAACTCTGGACAGCAACATTCTCTGTGGAAGTCATACATGAAGCCACTCTACGAATTCCTTGCTTAGAGGAACATGAGCTGATTGGTGGTGACTTCATCCCAATCCATTTCTGTGTATCTACTCATACAACACTCACTCACATTCACCTAGGCAGAGGTCTGTCTTCCTACAGCCTTCTTGCTTCTGACAGGGTGAGAAGGTGCCGTGATAGTGCCCCTTTACATAGTCTATAAGAAACTTTCTAAACTTCGGAGCTTTACAGCCATTCTTGCTGCAAATAGAAAATTATGTAAATGGTTGTTGTTTCAGCACATTCTGGCAATCTATTTTTAATCATGTGCTACCATTAAAAAGGCATGCAAATAATTTGTTTTCCATGCTGTTTAATGAAGTTTTTAATGTACAATGGTGTCTGTCAGATGCCTTTTTTTTTTTTTTTTTTACTTCTAAAATAAGCCTCAAAGAGAAGATGACCATTTACCATTCTGGATAAACAAATAAATGTCTCAAAAGTCACCCAGAACACCAATAAATGAAAATTTTAATACTCCGTGTTTTCAACTACTACTGTGAAAGACTTGCATTTCTAAGGATGGCATCATTTTATCTTTCTAGCTGGTTTTCACACAGAGGGTCACAGGGCAGTACTTTCCACACTCTTACATTTCAAGTAGAGGTCTTGAATCTTCTGGGCACTATGTGCAGATTTTCCTTAGTTTCTTCTCCTGGTCTTGGTACACAGCTGTACACGTCCTACCAACTGGGTAAAGACATAATCTTGTCAACACAGTCAAAAATCTATGTTTTGTTACAGCTGCTGAGGGAATGCTAATTGCAACACCCCGAGGCTTGCTAACATCTGCTGCCAACAACACACAGCAAAGTGGGCATCCCGGACATCCTGAAAAATAGTAAGGCGTGAGAGCACAGGCATCTATCTATAAACAGAGAGACGATCAAGGAAATCAAAACATTGTCGAATTTATATGCTTTCCATATTCAGAAATGTACATGACGAGCAAGTCTGGATCAGAGTATCTCAGAAGCACGTGCAAAACTGAGTGTTGCCCTAGGATGTGGAAGAGGGACAGGACAGTAACTACGAGAGGGGAGAGAAAGGGGGTTCCGACAGACAGGTGCTGCCCTGCTAGGGAAGGGCTGCTCCTTCTTCGTGGCTACTGCCCTCAAACCATTCCTTGCTGGCAGTGACGGCAGCAGCGTGGCCATGTCGGGGCAGAGAGGTCTCTGGTAACTCCACAGCAGCTCGCTTTGCCTGGAGGGATTCTGGAGAGGACAAAACTCCACGGGGCAAATTAATTAAAAAACCCCAAACCTCCACGTTTCAGTGCAGCTTCAGCGGTCTCCTGCGGCGTTACCGTGCTTTGTGACTGATCAAGTCAGCTCGAACATTTCAAGGGAAAAAAAACCCAAAAAAACACCAGAGCACCACTCTTTAAAAGGAATTCGGAGTAAATGCCAACACGCCCTACAAAATTTAGACATTTTCCCATATCCGGTCTCCGTAAGTCAGAAGTTGTGTGACTCTGACTCCTGACCGAAGGAATCTGGGGGGCTCTTTCAGGGCAGACAGGTCCCCGCTTAGGGCACAGACTTTAGCGGTCTCTTAACGTGCTTCGTCCCCGTTAAAGACACTTCACGACCATTTCCGGGGAAGCCCCCACGGCCCCGTTTCCCCCTCGGCAAACTGCGCCCGGTGCCGCTCCCTCCCCTCACGCCGGCCCCGGGGGCAGCGCGCGCCGCCGCCTTCGCGCCTTCCCGCCCCTGCGCGGTGCGCGCGCACGCAGCGCCCCCTCCTCCTCCCGCTCGCCGCGCGCTCCCGCGGCCCCCGCGTCACGTGCCCGCCTTGCCCTCCTCGGCAGCCAATAGGCGGCGCGCCGCGCGACGCAGGCCCCTTTATAAGGCGCGGCCGCCGCGGGCGTGAGGCGGTGGCTGCCGGGGGTGTGGGAGCGGCGGGCGCGTTCGGGGCGGTGCGGGCCTCCCACCCACCTCTCTTCCTGTGCCGCACGGTCCCACCCGTCTCCCTGAGCCGCCCGGGAAAGGCCCAGGTCTGTGCCCGGGACGGGAGGAGGAGGAGGTGGTCGTGCCGGAGGCGGGCGGGCAGCTGGGGAGGGGCGGCCATGTCGGGGCCGCGCAGTGCCTGAGCGGGCAGCGGGAGCGGGCCCTGCCGGAAGGGAGAGCGCGGCCGGCGGGGCTCGGTGGGCGGCGGGGGCGGGCGGTCCCTGCGGAGCTGGCGCGGTCCCATCGCCGGGCGAGCGGCAGCAGCGGCTCCGTGCGCCCGCAGAAGGGCTGTGTGTGCGTGTCTCCTCCTGTCTGCCGTCCCACCTCCGTGCCGGAGCTCTACGCCTTCTCTAACAAACTCTCTGCCTTGCTTCTCCCCCCGCCCCCCGGGCTTCTGCTTTGTGGATGTTGGCGGCTTCATGTTGTGACAGGAGAATGTGTGTATGTCCTGGGCCCAGGCGGATCGGTATGTATCTCCCTGCGTGGAGCGACGGGCTCGGGGGTCGGATGGGACCCGGGAAGGGGCTGCTAGGCTGGGCTGTGCCTGAGGGCTGAGGCCGGAGGGAAGGGTTAACGGTGCTGCTTGTGTCGAATGCTTCTTGTTCCTCCTCCCCACCTCCCCGTCCCCTCCAGCTGGCTCATTCAGGGCTGTCAGGTGTAGGAAAGGCACCCGAGTCTTTACCTGAAGCCATGGGTGTCTTTGGCGCAGTGTTTTGGAGGAATCTGTCTATGCAGTGTGAATTAGCCCTCACAGAATGGCTATAATGAGCCTTCATTACAGAAAAGTTGAACACTTTTCTATTTTTTTAGTGTACTACAAAACACTAAAGTTGACCATTTGACTCATTATTGGTCATATTATGTTCACAGTTTGAAAAATAGCACTTGTACCCTGCTCTGGGCTTGGAGAGGTATTTTACACTAGTTTGAGTCTAATATCTTGACAAATCTTGACTGAACTGTAAAATTTCTGCTTCTTCTCTAAATGGGAGAGACTAGCTTCAGTTCAGGTTTGGACACTTGGAATTATGCATTTACTTAATCAACTTGGAATTGTTGAATCTGGTATGTGAAACAGACTGATCTCTTAAACTGACACAGATCTACTGTAAATGATAAGAGCCAGGGAAAATGGGAGGCCAGGTTTTTACTGCTTTCTCTTGGATTTCCTGTAACATTTGATAAACTAATGGTTAAAAATCAGCAAAATATTCTCTGCTGGCACTGCAGAACTGTTACAGCAGCTATACATTTGTATTTTTGCTACATCATGGACCAACAAAACCGTCAGAACAGTTGAGGCACCACTGTGGGTCAGCACTGAACACAAATGCTGAGCAGTCAGGAGAACTTGATTCAGTGGGAGTCTTATGGGAGACCAGTGCAGAAACTGAGGTGCTGCTGTAGGCCAGGTGCATCCATAGAACCTTAAGGTTACTGTTCTGTAAGCAAAATTGTTGCTTTTCAATGTCATGTGAAGAAATATGCATAACTGTTACCAAAATAGCTCCCATATAATTAGAAGGCAATGAATAGAATTTAAAATCTATATTTGGAGTTGCAGTCTCCTGCTGTCATGCTGTGTGCGTGTGAAGCCTGGACTGGAGAAGCAAATGGCTAACATAAATTCAGTCTGCATCTGGAAGCTTGAGCCAGTTCACTGCTGCTGGGTGTCTGGACTACAGCCCAAGCTCTTCCTGGTACCTGCACAACAGAAAACTTCAGTCCTCACAGCTGTCAGTGGGAGACTCGGGAGTTTTTGTCAACACACGGCAGTCACTCGTTAGTGCTGGGAAGTTAGCAGAGTGATAGCAACATGAATTCTGCTCTGCTTTCAGGACTTGCGTGTCATGTAACAGAGAAATGGGCTCCAATCTGGTTTACTTAAAATGAACAAGCCAGCTTGGAGGGAAGAATGTGACTTGCTTCCCTTTCTTGAAACAGAGAGAATGGGGTAAAGCTTCATATGTTTCCAGACACTTCTCAGCTGGTCCAGGTGATGAGAATCCTATGTGGCTGAAGTTATGGAAAGCTTATGGAATAGGATGGTTGCAAAATGCAATTTCTCCTATGTTGTGTGATCCTTTAGACTGAGTATTTGGGCTTGCTGCCTGTTTTATTGGGGTTGAGTCTCATCTGAAATATTGGTATGCCTGCTTGGCTGAAAAAAAAAGTCCATTTAGTGGCTGAAGCACCTTGCATAACACAGCAATATCCATTTCTTCAGTAAAACAATTTGACATCTAGCAGTGCTGATAGATCAGTACTTATGATTGCGGTAAGCCTTCTAATGGCCTTTTCTGAGAAAAAGCTTTTATGATGAAAATTGCTCATAAAAGAGAAAATTGAATTTGCCTTAAATGTGCGTACTTCACATGAGGCACAGCTCAACTCCATTTGACTCTGGAATTCTTTCTCAAGTATTACATTGTAAAAGACTTCCTGATAATGAGGCATAGTGAATAAGGCTTTTGAGAGGCACTCTCACTGATGTTGTGATTTGGTATGTAAATGGGGGCAAGAAAGAGTCTGCTAGCATCTCCAGGGAAGTGAAAAGTAAGGAAAGCATGTGGCAAGATGCAGTAGAATACTTTTCCAGATACTAGTGCTTTACCTTAACACTGAACTAGGGTATTGTGCAGGCCTCTATTCTAGACATGGAAGCAAATAATTTGCATATAGTACTTCAATTGAATATCTTTTTGAAGTGTTTTTTAATCTTAAAATTTACTGGTATGGAGTAGCTGTTGGAAATTATATATATTTCCTTTCTACCTCTTGTACTTACATCTTAAGCTAGAAGTTGCTGTACAGACTGCTGTGGCTATTTTGTATATGTCACACAAGTTTGAAGTTTTACATGTGAAAGGAGGGAGAAGAAACAGAACCTGCTGCTGACTTCTGATTGTGAAGGATTGTGATTCTCTATCACCTACTGCTTGCTTCTGTTGTCTAAACAATCTTCATTGTATGTCATCTCAGAGTTGTTTCTTGAGTCCTCCTGTTAGACGCTTTCTCTTCTTCAGCCTTAGAAAAAGCGTTTTCTTCCTTGTGTGCTGTGTCTGTCTGTGTCAGCTGTGAAATCACCAGGAAAGCAAATATCTGTAAGAGTCCTGTGGCAATTCTATAGAGTGCTCCATGTTAACCATTGTGCTAAGCTGTTTGAAGCTTCATTGACTGTCTGGGTGATGCTTTCACTTCATGCCTGCTGTCTGAGTGGGTATGAGAGCCAAAATACCTGTGCCAAAGTATGGTATAGCTTTTTGGTTACAGCCCAATGTAGTGTCTATAAATGAGCACCTCGTAAAGCCTTTCTTTGTCCAGTGCTTTGAAGCTATGAACTCCATATAATAAGCAACTTGGTTAGGAGCTGTAAACATCTTAACACAGAAGTCTGGGGAAAAAAAAGCTGTTAGCTGTCCCGCTAAGCGTCGTTGTTCTCTTGTCTTTCAGCAATTCCAGTCCGAAGCTCCAGGCTGCCATTGTTGTCTGATGCCATGCCAGCACCAGCTCATCTGTTCCCATTGATTCGTAACTGTGAGATTAGCAGAATAGGCAGTACTGCGTGTTACTGCCACCATAGACATCTGTGTTGTTTGTCATCTCATTTTGCTCACAGTCACTTCAGATATGCACCGCAGAAGAAATTTGCAGCACTTTATCGGCCAAAGGAGCACTTTAATCACTTTATTCACACAAGAGATTATGCTTCTACGCCACAGAGGTTTTACCTCACCCCTCCACAGGTCAACAGCATTCTGAAGGCAAATGAATACAGTTTCAAAGTCCCAGAATTTGATGGTAAAAATGTAAGTTCTGTTCTTGGCTTCGATAGCAACCAGTTGCCTGCTAATGCTCCAATAGAGGACCGGAGAAGTGCTGCCACTTGTTTACAGACGAGAGGGATGCTTCTGGGTGTGTTTGATGGCCACGCAGGCTGTGCTTGTGCTCAAGCTGTCAGTGAAAGACTGTTTTACTACATTGCTGTCTCTTTGTTACCTCATGAGACTTTACTTGAAATAGAAAATGCTGTGGAGAGTGGCAGAGCTCTCTTGCCCATTTTACAGTGGCACAAGCATCCCAATGATTATTTTAGCAAAGAGGCTTCCAAGCTTTACTTCAACAGTCTAAGAACTTACTGGCAGGAGCTGATTGATCTCAACAGTGGAGAGACAACTGATGTGAGAGAAGCTTTAATTAATGCCTTTAAGAGGCTTGATAATGATATTTCTTTGGAAGCTCAAGTAGGAGATCCGAATTCTTTTCTCAACTACCTAGTACTGCGAGTAGCATTTTCTGGTGCAACTGCCTGTGTAGCTCACGTGGATGGTGTTGACTTGCACATTGCAAACACAGGTGACAGTAGGGCAATGCTTGGTGTTCAGGAAGAAGATGGATCTTGGTCCGCACTTAATTTGTCCTATGACCACAATGCACAAAATGAACATGAAGTGGAACGTGTGAAAATGGAGCATCCAAAGTCTGAAGAGAAAAGTCTTGTGAAACAAGATCGTCTCTTGGGTCTCCTGATGCCTTTCAGAGCTTTTGGTGATGTAAAGTTTAAATGGAGTATTGAACTGCAAAAGAGAGTAATAGAATCAGGCCCAGATCAGCTGAATGACAATGAATATACAAAGTTTATTCCTCCAAACTATCACACTCCCCCATACCTCACAGCTGAACCAGAAGTCATACATCACAAATTACGGCCACAGGATAAGTTCCTGGTTTTGGCCACAGATGGGCTGTGGGAGACAATGCACAGGCAAGATGTGGCTAGAATTGTAGGGGAGTACCTCACTGGTGTTCACCACCAACAGCCAATAGCTGTTGGTGGCTATAAGGTAACTTTGGGACAGATGCATGGTCTCTTAACAGAAAGGAGAGCAAGAATCTCTTCAGTATTTGAAGATCAGAATGCAGCAACTCACCTGATACGTCATGCAGTGGGTAACAATGAGTTTGGAACAGTGGATCATGAGCGACTGTCCAAGATGCTTAGTCTTCCTGAGGAGCTGGCTCGAATGTACAGAGATGACATTACAATTATTGTGGTGCAGTTCAATTCACATGTTATAGGCGCATATCAGAATGAGGAATTGTGAATTTATTGCAGTGAACTAGTTACCAAAGTTGTAACAAGGGCCAGTATGAGCAGCAAATTTTAAAAATCCACCCAAAAATAAAATACAAAAAAAGCCTTTGGCAAACAATTGTTTGTTTGCTAGATTCAGCATATCTATTGTTCCTGCCTTTCCCCCAGAGCTCTAAATACATGGGAAGTGCTATTGACCTAATACAAAACTTGAAGAGTATGTCATAGCTTGGGAAAAGAGGTTTTTATAACAACTTTGCACTATTGATTTCATGAATGCTGCTAAAACAATTGACTGAATTTGGCAAATTTGGATGAGGGAGGAAGTAGGATGAAGAATTAACTATCAAAGATCTGGCTGTTCAAGAAACAGCTTGCTTATAAAATATCTGCAAATATATACACTTAAAGAAAAGATAAGTAAAAAGTATTGTTGAATTTTTTACAGGGCTAATTCTTGCCATGGTTATCTGTGAATATATTGTCTATTGTTTTCTTCTAAGCAGAAGGTCACTTTAACCAAGTAAGTCTTCAGTGTAACAAAGTTGTCTCACTTTCATATGGACAATGTCATCCACGTAAGGATATTTGTCTAAGTGTTGACTTTCAATGCAGGTCTAAGCCATAATCATCAATATCTGAGATTCTGATACAGCTTAATCATATCTTATGCACGGTAACTTCAAAATTTCTTGTGCATTAATAATTGGCTGTGGGTTTCTGCACAACTTGTAGGGCAATAACACATTACAACATGCAGCAAGATACCAGATAACTTTGTGGAGGACTTCAGTTTTCAATATAAAGAAACTTTCAGACTTTTTGGAAAGTCAGTATTGTTGGTTGAGGCTGTGTTTGCTTTCCTAAAGGTTATGTCCTTCATGGACTCCACCCCTCTCTGGCATTGCTTGTCTAGTAAATAATTTTTCACCTGAAAAGACCAGGAAATCATTGCTAACCTCTTTGTAGCTTTGTAACTTGCACTCATTTTCACTTTGGATATTTTAAAAGGTCATATTGTTTGTCCTTCACTTGAACTCATATGTGTAAGTTGGGTTAAAAACTACAAATTACAAAAAATTGAAGTATGGCTTGTAAATAGCATTTTAATTGGGAAGCTCACTGGCATGCATGTGTATGTTCAGTGGCTATTTCTAGCAACTTCTTTTAGTTGTGTGTTTCTGGGCAGCTGGTGTATGCATGTTTTTACAGTCCAGAATGCTATCACAGAGCAATCTCTGAAATGGGTCTCTCGGGCTTGGAATGGTTGCATTTGAACTTAAGATTGGCTATACTCATGTGCCAAAATTGTTGGGCTTGTAATTGTAAAAGTAGAGACTGACAGCTAATTGGCTGTCATTGCATCTCTTTTAGGTATGTTGCATTGTATACAGATTTATTTTAACTTGTCCTTAGGTTAAAAACTGAAATGCCTGCTGAAATACTACTCCTTGATGATGGAGAGAACACATTTAACTTTATTCCTGAGTTCTAGAGAACAATGATAGGTCAGCTTATTTCACTTTACCAAGGTGTTTCAGTTAAAATAGCTCTCTAGCCCTCATCATAGCTAGTTAAATCAACACTTTACTCAATTAACTGAAATGTGCTAGGTTTCTAAAGTGGCATTTTCTATTAAGTATGTCTTGCCATTTAATGCTACTGTTACATAGGGTGCACTTAGTTCAAACAATGAACCTGTCCTATAGGAAACATTGGCTTCTCAAACTCACAAATGCTATGTGTACTCAGTGGCCTGCAGCTTTAGTGTGTCTCTACCTAACCTTAACTATCAGCATCAATATTGCTGTAAGGTTAATGATACCTAAGTTCACATTCAAGATGTGCACAACCCTTCTTTATTTGAAGGGAAAAGGGGAACTCTAAAATGCTTAGACAAGTACTGGCTGTTGACATTGCTTCTGTATGTTGTGTTTTGGTGACTGTGTCATTAACTAGGTCAATAGACTATGTTCTATCATTCAAATGCAGTATGTATCTCAGCTGTTGCAGTATTTAACTTTCTTACTTTTTTTTACTGTTAAAGCTGTATTAACATGCATTGATGTATTTAACCTATGGTTGTTGATATGGATTTGGTACAAGTCATAGCTAGAAGAAATGCACATTGGTCCCATGGATACAACTTTTATTGAGGAAAAGCTGCTTTTTGTAGTAAAGATACTTCAGTATGGGGTCAGACAATATTTGTATATTGCTTGGAGACTTGCTCAGTATGTATGCAGTGAACAGAAGCAGCATAACTGCCTGCTGAACAGGTGATGTGAACAAACATCTTTTAACAGATTCCAATAAAATGGTCAATTATGCAGAAATCCACGTGCATTGAGTTGATGTAGAATGTGATATCTATTCCACTAGGACTTTGTTCTTTTTTGTGGTCCCTGTTATGAGTACATCAGATGGCCAATGGAAGTGAAGTATAAATGGAAACAAACTGAGAATTGAACTTCAGAGCTCTTCAATGCCACTGTGAGGCTCAGTGCCACCCTGCATCAGGCATGCTGGTGCTGCCTCCCCCAGGCAGCAACGCTCAGATCCTTCCATCAGTATTGCTGTGTGTCTCAGTTCCCAGTGCCTCATGAGTACCCTTAGGGGCCAGTGCTTCTGAGGCAGCAGCATCATTTCAGATCTTAAAGCTCTGTAAAGTGCAATACAGCATTTCATAAACAGTCTGAAATATGTGCAGATTAAACTGGGGTAAGAACAAGCTGATGGCAAGCTAAACAGAAATGGCTCTTGTGCCACAGGCTGAGGACACATTTGCCTTGTCTACCAGAATTGTTGCATTGCAGAAAGTACAGTTACTGTGTTTGTGAGTGTGATGCTGGAATTACTTTTTCAAATAAGGATTTCACAGCTGCAGATGTGGTCCAGCCAGGGAGGATGGCTGAATGTTCACAGTCAGCACAAGCTTCACTTTATAAAACTGTTCTAGATGAGTGTGTCAGTTTAACAGTAATACTAGGTAAGAGAGGAGTGGGAGATCTGTTATCTGTACTTTCAGCTTAAGGCTGTTAACTCTGTTCCCTTGTGTTCAGTGGTATGTGCATTGTATTTGTCTTTGGCAGTATTTTACAACTACTCTTGTAACTTCTGTATTCTCAGTTTATTAAGGTTGGAAAAGACCTCTAAGATAATAGAGTCCAGCTGTTAACCTAACATGGTCAGGTCCACCATTCAACCATGTCCCAAAGCACCACATCTGCATGGGGTTTTTTAATACTTCCATGAGTGGTGATTCCCCCACTTTCTTGGGCAGCCTGTCTCAATGCCTGGCCACCCATCAGTAAATTTTTTCAAGTATCCAATCTAAACCTCCTCTGGTGCAACTGAAGGCAGTTTCCTCTTGTGGTATCACTTTTTACATGGGAGAAAAGTCTGACCCTTGCCTGTTTATAACCTCCTTTCAGGTGGTCATAGAGAGCAGTAAGGTCTCCTGTAAGTCTCCTCTCCACTAAACACTAGCTCCCACAGCTGCTTCTCCTAAGACTTGTGCTCCAGTGTTCATTTGCCCTCTATGTGCATGACTTTGAGTACAGAACTTAAATATTGTACCTTTCCATTAATTTCCTTATTGCAGGGCAGAGTTTTGCATATAGCAGACTTGTAAAATGTGACCTACAGCAAGGAGCATAGTCTCAACGTGAGGTACTTGTTTGTAGTTAGATTCTTGAGCATGGGTCCCTGTACTTAAAACAATTCTGGAGTGAGAGGACGTTTTGTAACTATTTCTGATAAGTGCTCTGCAGAATGGCTGAGCTGCTCCGTCCTTCCTCACTGGGGACTCATATTTGTGATGAGATTACCTGGCATAGAACTAGAAACCTGAATGACCCCTCTAAGCATCTATGGTGACCTAAGCTCCCTGTTGCAGTCTGTCTGGTTTCATAACAAAAAAAAAAATAAATGTTTGCTATCTGATTTGCACCAGGGGCCATTGTGGCATAGGCTGCTGAACACTGTCATGAGTGCTGCTGCACAGCCATCCAAGAACAGTGCTAGCACAAGGCATTTTGGAATACCAGTGGAGTTGGCATCTTTAGTGGATACGCTTGATCCTGTGTGAGAAACCTGTGCAGCTCCTGATTGTTTTTCAGTATTGTATAAGTAGAAACAAAATCTGTGGAGTTGGAATACCTGGAGGAAACACATAGGTTCACTTTACATTTACCCTAATGTAAACAGTTAGATAATAAACATTGACTAATTTTTTAGTTTTTAAGCTGCTGTCTTGTAAAAAACAAAACTTGAAACTAGTTGCTGAGTTGCTTTTACTAGGTGAAATAGCTTCTTAGCAGAGGGGAAAATAATAACAGAGCAAATCTTGTAATTAATCCTTTAAATGGTCAAACTAATTTGAATTTTTGTCCTGTTTGGCATCCCATCCATCTGAATGGTGATGCACAACCCATGTCAGTTGTACAAAGAGTGTTGTTTCTTATTGAAGCTTAGGTAGGGCTGTATTCAAAAACTTCGTTGGCAGGTTTCAGTATTAATTGCTCCTACCACTAACAGTGGTGGTGGTGGCAAGCCCAGGGTTGTATTTGCAATGCAATAGATAAGCCTATTGTTACAATGCTGGTTACATCTTCTGTTTAGTTTGCTGCTCCTGTGTATTACTAATAAATTTCTGGGTAGAGGGAAAGGGTAACCCAAGTTTCATAACTGGATCACAAATGAAGTATAAGTTGGCTGGGGTATTGTGTGGCAAAAGAAAGGCAATCTGGGATGCATAAATGGTCTGTTCTTACCTGTTCTGCAAGGTCTGAGGGTAAAAAACACCCAAACACTTATCTCATGTATTGATAAGTGTCCAGGTCTTCTGAAACAGCATTTCTTGCAAATGACCCACCTAATCAGTCATGAAACTTTCCAGGATTACATAAAACAGCATAAGAAAATACAGACACCATTCAGTATATACTGTGATAATCAGGTACTTTATTTTATTAGTGGCAATTAAGAGGAAATTAGATTTTTTTTTTTTTAAACTTAACAAAAAGAGTAGACTAAAAGTTCTCTACCTCAAAAAATCAGGACCACCGCAAGTTTATTTTAGGATTGTTCTCCCTATATCATCTCTTTCTGTGTTGAAAGAAAAAAAAGATGAACTGCAAAGTATGTATCTGTTCTTATGGTTCCTAGTCTGGATAAGTAAGTAATCAGTCTTATGGATTTCAGGGGATGTTTTATGCAGCAGGCTGTTCATTCTCCTCATGGTGAATCTTTCTCTGAACAGAAAAATTATCCTTGCATTGCAGACTTTCTATTAGATTTCCTAGATAGAAAATCCTATTCAATAAAACTTGTGAATACCAAACTGTTTTTATAACATGAACAAACTGGTCAGTTTTAATATCCCATATGTGTACTTAGGGTAGCCTTTAATTTATATTGCCGCACATCTTAATTGCGAGAACAATCCAGTTAGGGTTTTCTAATTGGACATCATGTGTCAAGTCACATGTTGCTGAAAGACAGGAAAAATGCCTAATAAATAGGGAGATCATTGATGTTAACAGGAAAGCACCCATGAGCTGACACACAGCCATGCATTAAGCATCGTTTCATTCAAAATCCTGTATATTAATGAAATGAGTCTGTCAAAATTGCTATAAGCCTGTAGTCATTAATTCTGTAGTCTTTCCTGTTGCTCATACCCAGTCCTTCTTTACCCACTGTGGTGGTGCAACAGCTGGACTAATGACAAGAATACAATTTTCCAGGATTTTGCGGATTTTATGCAAGGTGATTAAAATGGCTAATAGTAATTAGTTAGTGTTCCTAGCTTTAGGCAGCTGGGAGAGGAATGATTGTTGCTTCCCTAGGAGCAGCTTCTTCTAGAGGGGAAAAAAGTAAATCTTTCTCTTAACAAAACCTGACTGCTGTACAGACAACCCAGCCATAGCACAGTAGTGTTTGATAGGGATTTACTACTCTTGCTACGAAGCAAAGTGTATTCATTTGTACAGCATGCTACATTAGTGCAGCTACCACCCTGCTACTCTGGAAGTAGCTCAAATGTCCCCTTTGGTGTTTCCTGTGTGTATAAGCACTGTTGCTTATGGGCAGATCCCTTACCAGCTTTTTCTCAAGACACTTGGGTGCTTCTGTGTGTGCGCTGCATCCTGAGTGTTGAAACGCCTGTTACAGGTGGTGGAGCTGTGTTCAGTGCGTGCTGTGGAGTCTCAGTAGCTGTTCAGCCCACTCCACACCTACATTCAGCTCCACTGAGCACAACAGAGGCTTAGTCACCTTGTCCACATGTAGGTAGCTCCATTTAGGTGTTTTCTGGAGGCAAATCTGAAACATTTTTTCCAGGGTCTTCAAAGGTACAGTAGTCCTGAAGTTTTTGCATATGCCACTTTTGCATAATTACTTAGGGTTTTTTTTATTGTCTTGTACCTAATGTACCTGTAATTAACCCTATTCTAAGGGCTTGTTCTTGCTCTTTGGTTCTTAAAGTATGTGGAAGTGCATCTCAAGCACCAGTGTCACCTTTTGTGTTGGCCTAGGCAGATGGTGTGTAGGATGTCACTGCTGTGCACTGCGAATGTTGCTGTTACACCAAGGACTCCCTTTATCTCCCCTGTTCCAGAGCCCTGCCAGTGTTCAGCAGTTAAGCGAGCAACATACGGTTCCCTTGGCATAACCTCTGAAGCCTGCACTTGGAACAGTGTTCAGCATTCCTTCTTGCATGAGTAGGAATCTGTAAAGCTCCCAACACAGCTGATCTGAGGAATCTATGTTCTTGTATTCATTCTTTTACAAAGCTCAGTCCTAAGAACAGCTCTACAGAAAAGATGATCCAGGCCTTTACATAGTCCCCCTTTATATGGAAAAGAATTAAAATATCCTAAACTGAAGAGACAATGTCTTTTTATCAAAATAGCCCAGCTTGTAAAAGGCTGAAATATTAATAATTAAGGTAAAAACAGAGCTGATAGTACAGAAGGCAGAAGAGTCTTCTAGCAGGTGGCTTGGCAGCACTGTAGTGTGGCAATGCAAGGCAGTCCTGTGTCTGTCTGCTGAGGCTGATCTAGAAATGAGCACTTAAATACCATTCACTGCTTAGCAAACACTGACAAAAAGAGTCTGAGGAGCTGTCTAGCTCAATGTCAGAAAGAAAGATAAGCATAAAAAATGTGTAGATTTTCGACAGACGCTTTGCCTTTCTAGTATTTGGGGCTTTTTTACATTTGGACCATATTTATATAACTTCATGCCAAATTGTGCTCAAACAGGTGAAAAGAATCAATATTCTATAGAATCAATGTGTGAGAGACACTTCTTACAGCTGAGGAACTGAGGAGCTGACTACTCCTGCTACTTTGAGAAGAATATGTAAGGAACTGTTGTGAAAATCCAGCTGACAGAAAAATGCAATGAGGAGAGGAGGTCTTACAAGAGTAGGGCCCAAAATAACATAGGCTCTCCAGGCTGGTAGATGGCAAGCATTCAAGCTGGTGTATGGCATTTTAAAGCCACTGTATCATACAAAATTTTGGGGATTAAAATTGCCTGAGCTATGACAAGGGTTCAAACAATTGAAATATATCATGACTAAATTGAGAAAAGACAATTCTGTCTGCTGTATTTGCTATCCTGTATTAAAATGGAAATATTGGAGTGTTACGGGTCTTATTTTTCAATGCTGCAGTTTAAAGGAGCATTTGAAGCATATCAATGAGCAATGAGCAATGATACTAAAAGCTCAGTTCTAAAGTCAGAGAATCATAGAAGTCCTTTTGGTATGAGATCAAGTGTTCCCAGGGTAGCCGCAGGAAGAGTGCCTGGAAACTCTTAACTTGCTGCAGCAACTAACTCTTTAAAAAAAAACATGTAACGCAAGATCTGTCTACCTAATGAAGAGACCCATCATATGCTGTGAAGCAGTGACCAGAATGGCTACAGGAGGTTAGGAGACATTCATAAAAGCAACAGGATGTGGATTATTTCAACAGTACACAGAAATACAGGAGTGTGAATCCTAAAAACAATTCAGGATAAAGTAGGAAAATGTAAGGTAGAAAAAACCTGTCATAATGTGTCTTTAAAGCTGAAATTGCACACATGAAAGAAAACTAAGGTGTGTGTCACAAAACAAATGTAGAAGGCAGCACAGTAAACCACAATGATGTCAAAGATGGCTATGAAAAGAAAGGTCTTGCAGTAAGTTATGGTTTGTGACATGGTCCTGCTCAGAAAAACAAACAGGAGACCTAAGAGATCAGAAGTGACTGAATGTCTAAGCTGAAGACCAAAAAAACCAAAACAACAAATGAACAAAGTACAGCTGCTGTTGTTTTGATTTTTAAATGAAGTTTACTTTACCATTTCTGTGCAAATATGAAAACAGAGACACAAGTCATCAAAACAGATGTATGGGTGCAGTGCACATTACAAAACAGTACTTTTCTGATCTTTACATTGCAATGTCACCTCAGTACAGATGACAGAAAGAAAGCTGTGAGTGAGGATGAAAGAAAAAAGATAAGAAAAAACTAAGAGGAAAGAAAATCAGAGCTGAAGAGAACTTGTCACTTCATCTTCTGTCAGTCTTCTAATTTGAATGATGCCTGTGTGGTTTTTTTCAGTGGTTTTTGAGCCCTCGGGCTATGCTCTTAGACCATGAAAAGTTAAGTTTGGCTTAGAATGTAGTTAAAAGCAACTACATGCTGACATTTTCACAGTTGTTAAAATGCCAAACTGGGAGTTTGCTCTTCTGCATTCCACCAGTTGCTGCCCAAATGAATGCTAATCATTGTGGCATTCCTTTGTTCAACAAGTTTTTCTTGTTCTCCATACCCCAGGTGAATGCTTCTGTCCTGAAGACAGAGAGTTCATTTTGTTTATCTTAAATCACCCTCACCCAAGAGAAGAACAATGCTGCAAGCATGCAAATGCATGTCCATGTGCATTCCTTAAATGGAACGTCCTCAGGACATTTGGAGATCCTGCCAGTCCATCAGAGACAACTGGGTCAACTACTACCAAGAGGGGAGTAAATAATCAGATGACTGAATTGTTTGCAAAACTGGGAGCATCACATGATGCCTGGCAGCTTCATAGGCAGAAAACTAAAATTTTTATCTTAGGATGACTTTAGGGGGTGTTTCATTTCCAGAAACTTCCTCTGAGATAAATTTAGTTGCTGGAATATTCCACTAGTGGAAATTTAGTAGAAGTGACTATGTCTGTTCTAATGATGTGATTGTTAGGCCAGAACCTGCCAGGCACATAAGTGCAACGTACATTTCAACTTTGCAATAGTAATTGATCAGTTGTTGACTGAACTAAGCAAAAATTACACTCTAGTGTAATACACCCTGTTTGCTTAGCTGGGACAGCAATATATCCACACCTGACAGCAAAATGTAAAACCCAAAGTAATACAAAACTTGACTCAGATCTTAAGTTAATAATTTCATGGGCAATCCTATATATACCATGACAATAAAAGCATTATTGGTCTGGATGAAAGTTTGTAAAATATGAAGTAAAATTTCCTGTTCCAGCTGAAAAAAACAAACACAAAAACTCAACAAAAAGCCTAACACACCTAGAACAAACAAATCGTTTCCATTGTAAGTTCAAAGTTTTCTTGTAAAAGGAAGGTAAAAAAACAAAATGCTAGTGGTTAATAATAAGGACAGAGATAGTGTCTGAGCAAATTGATACTGGTTTTGATCTACTTCTGATTTTAAAACATCAATAGACCTACTCAAGAAACAGGTCTTTGCAAATGTATTTGTAAGAGAAAACTAAGAAGTAGCATAAGTTACAATGTCTGCAAAAGACATCTTGAATTCAAAATGTGTATTACTTTTCATATGCTTAAATAGATTTCCAAGGATTTAAACAGATGAATTTGCTGAATTACTCTTCAAAGAAGCAGTGAAGAGCAATATTACAAATCCATTATTTGCTAGTTTTATTTTTTTCTTAAAATTTCAGTTAAAGTAAACCATTATTTTTTTAATTAAGAACTTGAATAAGATATTTTGTATCTGTAAGCGCCTCCCAAACATATTGCATCAGCTCTACTTTTCATTCCTTCACTTGAGTCAAAAAAGAAAGGGTCAGAATAAGGAGAAAATCATGGTTTGAAATTATTTAAGAAGTCAAGCAATTTTAAAAATGCTCTGTATATTTCTTAAATGGGAGGCAAATTCTAGCTGAATTTCATCAAACTTTATTTTCACAGAATAGTGGAGGTTGCCAGAAACCTCTGGGCATCATCTAGTCTTACTCTCGTGTTTAACCCCCTGGTCCGTTAGCAAAATTGCTGTTGCAGCTCAACCAAATTAAAGAAAGCTTCAGGCAGGTCAGGAGAAGTTTGGATAAAGCGAGCCTGAAGCATCTCTGTCCTGAGGCCTTGCAAACTCAGTACAAAGCTTATGGCCATTGCTAGCAGTGCCTACGCTGTATTACAGGGCTGTGTGGTTGCAAAGTCCGTGCTGGCTGCTCCCAGTAACCTTGTCCTTCAATTGTTTGGAGGTGCTCTCCAGGAATACTTGCTCCATCACCTTCCAGGGGACAGAGATGAGGGTGACCAGCCTGTAGTTCCCTGTGGCCTCCTACTTAAAGACAGGAGTGACATTCACTCCTTTCTGTGGTTCAGGAACTTTGTCTGAACACCATAATCTTTCACAGATAATTGAGAGTGGCCTCAATGACACCAGCCAGCACTGTCAGGAGGCATGGATACATCCCATAAGTCCCCATGGACTTTAATATGCCTTTTTTAAAATTAAATGTTCCTTAACTTGATCTTCTTCTTCTTGCTCCAGACTTTCTCACAGGTTTCAGGGCATGAGGTTCCTGAAGGCTGGCCTTGCCAGTAAAACACAAGTACCTCAGCTTTCTCATTGCCAGGTTCCCTACCCCATTCAGCAGCAGGCCCACGTTTTCCCTTGTCTTCCTTTTGCAGCTGGTATACTTGTAGATGTCCTTGCTGCTGTCCACAATTCCTTACCGTGTTCAACTCCAGATGGGTTTTGCCTTTTCCAGCCCTGTCCCTGCGTGCGTGGACAGCATCTCTGTATTCCTGGCAGTTCACCTGTCCTTGCTTCTACCTCTTGTACACTTCCTTTTTCTGTTTGAGCTTTGTCAGAGTCTCCTCACTCATATTTGCAGCTGCCTCCTGCCTTTGAGTGATTTCCCGCACACTAAGATGGATCATTCTGAAGCTGGAGGAGGTGATACTTGAAACTCAACTGATTCTTCTGGTCCCCTCTTCTCTCTAAGGATGCGTTGCACAGGATTTCTCCAAGTAGACACCTTAAGAGGCCACAACCTGCTCTCCTGATCTCCTGATCCTGCTATTTTCCTTGTTCCCTTTTTGTGGGATCCACCACCATTTCATGGCCACTGCAGCAAAGGCTGCCTGTGACCTTCACATCCCCAGTGAGTTCTTCCTTGGTTGTATTCCTTGGTTTTAAGTGCAGGGTCCAGCAGAATGTTTTGCCCCCATTAGCTCTGTGATATTTGTTAGCAACTGCTCACTCCAGTAACCCCCAGATTGCTTGGGTCCTTCTGGGTCGACCTCCCAGCCAGTATCATAGCAGGGCAGAATTTTGTTAGAATGTAAAAATTCAGCGTTTTATTAAAACAATCTGTTGAAGGTACTTGTTTCTGTATAATGCAGAAAATAAATACACTGTCATGAGATTTTTTTTTTCTGAAGTCTTAACAGCTCAGGTAATTTTATTTCACAAAGTAGGCAACAACTTAAACAAACTGAAAAGTAATCAAGATAGCAGCAGGCAGATAAGAAAGAGAGAAAACTGCTTATCTTATTGTGAATTCTGGATATGTAAAATAAATGTACAAACAGGAAGGAAAAACACTCTGCTTTTAAAGTGAGTGAGCTGAAAATTGATCTAAAACCCACCTACATGAAAGAAATATGGAATTAAATTCTTCCTCAAGTGAAATAAAGCTAAATCCTTGCTTGTTCTTTTGAGGTATCTGGCAGCATTTTATTGATCTTTGACAGGCATGGATTTTGTTCCTTACTCTACCAGGCATGAGTGGGTAACCATAGGCAAGTTGCTCAAGATGAAGTTTTGAAACAGTCACTTAATTTGCAAACCTCAGGCTTTGGATTGCAATTTCAAAAGCCCATGCCCATACAGACTCAGAGTGCATATGCACCCTTTTGGTTTCAAATGGCTCTCAGAAGGCTCAGTACACCTGAAAATCGAGCAAGTCACAACTGCACAAGTGCTTTGCACACTTGCTCTTCCTACTCTTCTCCATACTGCTGTAGCTGTAAGACAGTGATGAAGCTATTCACAAAAACTCAGGTAAACTAAGGTTTGTGTGTTGTACTAAAATAAGCGCCATAAATTCACTATGAAAACTGCTGTTGCATATTCACTCAGTAACTTTACTGTGTAAAACTTTCTACTAACTTCTACTGTTTCTTTCAGCATCGTTCTGTAGTCCCCAGGGACACAGTTTCACTTAATCACACCCTCCTGCCTGGGGAAAACGTGCTTAGCTTTGTAATTAAATGAGTCTAAGGAAAAAATTTGATTTTGTAGGCTCTTGTTGTAGGCAGATGGTCTTTGATGTTCCTTCCCTTTGGGTTCATTTCCAGTCACAAAACATGTGTTCTCCTTGTAATTGGGAAAAGTTGGGATAATGTAATTAGGCAAACATCCCCTATCTGGTGAATCTTCTTTCTGATGGGAGTTTACTTGTAAAAAACCCCACCGTTTCTTTCATCAAGAAGTGGTTCTTCGCTAATCTGTTTAGCCTGGGCACGGCAAAGGCAGAACTCTCGTCTTTTCCCGTAATGAATTCTTTGTAAATGGGGCTCCTCCTTGTGGGTGATGTTCGTAGCACAGGGCTGGGCTGGGGTGGGCCGGTCCCTGCAGCTACCGGGATTTGGGCACCGCAGATCATTAGCGATAAATATGCACAAAGCTCTTCAGTCATGTGCCAGCGCCTCACCCCGGAGGCTCATGTGCAAGCCCCAGGGGTGGCTGATGGTTACGAGCTCTGGGGGTGTTTTTGTAGAGCCAGGCCAAGGCGATGAGAAGGAAGATGCTCTCCAGAGGAGCCCGGCCAGACTTTAATTCACAGCAGCCGCTTATGTCTCAATGGCTGCAAGGCACAATGGCTGATACCCCCAAGTTTACCCACCACCCTTCCATTAATGTAAAATTAATTTTACATTAGCTTCAGCTTCTGCTGCCAACAGCATCAGGCTTGGCAAGGGCAAGGACCCTGAGAGGAAACACTTCCCTTTGTCCTGAGTTAAGGCAAAATGGCCTGGACCCAATCTGCCTGCAGTTTTATTTCGTGGTGATTTTTCACTCAAATATTCTTTTAGTGAAGCTGTAATAATGACCTGCATTTTCAACCCTTAAAACATCATATCTGAAGGTTATGCAGAGATGAAGGATCCTGTTGAAGTTGAAACTGTCCACTCAAGTCTGAAAAATTCAAATTTTACCTTAATAGGTAAAATTTATAGACAGTTCTTATATGCAGCTTTTCTTTGATGTTCTATCTTATATATATTTCCAATCACAAAACATGTTCTCCATCTAATTATAAAAAATCAAAATAAAACTAGGTCCACCTGAAATAAAAACTGAGATTTTCTCAATATAGCCCTTTTGAATTTTCATTTAATTTAAAATTTATTATTTGTGAAAGGCAAACACTCTTAAAAGGAAATGGACATATCCTTTACAGAAATTATCAAAAAAATCTCCCTTTCTTTTATATTAACTGGATTTTTCTATGGTGTCTTTAGGAAGCACTCTTAGTACTCTTTGCTTCTCTTTGTACTTAGCATTGAGATTACCTGGGGAGGAAAAGCAGTGGAGGGTGGTTCTGGTCCTGGCAGGGGTGTTTGTGTAGCTCCCAGCTTTGGCAAATGGCAAGCGTAACATCCACACTCAGAAAAGAGGGGAGAAAAAAGCAACCATTCAACTTCATTTCACTTTAGCACCATTCTCTTTTCATTTTTAAGATAGAAGGAGAAGGGGAAGCAAAAATGTAGGTCTATGCATTGTCTTTATTCTCTAGCAAACATGTTAATCAGGGATTTGTTAAAATACCCTATGAAAGGGATATGCAGGTGATCAGACAAGGTCCAACACAGGCAATAGCCTTCACAGTCCTCCTTTGCCTTGCTCTTGGTCAGATTTTCACTCGAGACAGACACAAGCAATGACATTTCTGTGTCTTTCAAACTACAGCTGTGACCAGATATGCATCTGTGCCTGGAAGTGTGAGCGGTCACAAGCACTGGCTCTGGCCTGCAAGCTCCACGTAGCAGCTTTGTGTGTACATTTGTCAGCTGCTATGAGCTTGCTTGGCAGCAGGAACATAGTCCAGGGACTTCTCATGTCCCTTTCCTCATCCTGTAGCTTCACCCTACTGAGCCCTGAAGTACCACCAGAACAACCAGAGGAGTCACCAAACCAGTAAGTTGAATTTCTCATGGGATATAACTGCATAGGTCCTTGGGACGCGAAGATGACCGCAGTGCTGTTGTGATTTTCCATTTGGATTAGAGTTGTAACAGTAGAAATATACTATAAAAATAATAATTAAAAAACCTAAGTGATCTGACTGAATCACTGTCTACTATGCCTACTACAGACTGCATAAAAAAAATCCTATACAGATAGGTGAAACTTTTTCTGTACAGGTATTTAAGAAAATAAGCCAATTTGTTTGCTCTTTGTAATATGGAAAGAGTATATTCAACAGCCATGAAAGGAAATAAAAGAAAGAACTATTAAAGAAAGGGTTTCTTACAATCAACCTGTCGATAGTCTTGTCAAGAAAAAATGAATCTTTATTATCTTTGTGTCTCTGTCATTGTCACAGAGATGATATAAACAGCTGAAGTACTTGCAGGATTTTATAAATGCATTTGGAAACTAGAATGGCTTCCATACCTTTAAGGTGAAAGCTATTTTGAGCACCCTAGGAAATACATTGTTTTAGTGATAAGTTATTTTCTGACTACAAACTATGGATTTCCTGTAACTTTCTCAAAAAAACTATTATGTTGGGTTTGAAGATGGTATAAAAGATAGAGGATAATGGAATGTGAGAAGAATGGTTTAGTAAATATATAAATATGGTGTGTGGATTCATTGGCAGTTGTATTCCTGGCTCAGTCAATAATCCAAACAAGCCTTTCCTGCAGAAGCTAATATCACTGTATTGTAATTAATGCAAATTTATCTTCCTGAAAGACTGGCAGAAAGACACCTTTTAAAATTCAATATTCATACTGTTCCTCAAAGGAAGAATAAATTGCCTTGAACAGTTTGAGAAGAACTAACAAGATAAATAATTGAAAAATACTTGAACTGACAGAACTGATTTAGGAGAGAAATTGGTATTTGAGTGGATAAGCATGAAATTATGATCTGCCTGCCCATCCCATCATGTAGAAGATGAACAGCCACTTCATGGCAAGGTGGTTTTTTTTCTTTAAGTTTTGTCCCTATGATTAGTCCTATATTTTATGAGAACTTGATTCTGACATTTATGAGATATTAATTCTATCATTGTCCTATACATGACAGAACTGTTAGTGCTAAAATTTGTCTGAGCTTCTGTAACCCAGATCTCAGCCTAGAAAGAAATACTACTCCCCTGTGATAAAAGCTGACTTTGGAAAGGGAATTTATTGAGATGATTATAACTCGGTTGATCCTCTGGTAAATCACATTATCTTAAGTGTTCTGCACTAAATGGACTTCTGACCTGAGCTATCTAAAAATTATGTTGCTAAATATGGTTAGCAAAAGTCAGTGTCTTGTCTTGGTACCTTATGGGAATCAGGTTCACCTGTAAGAAAACCAAATAATTTGTTTGATTTACTGATAGGGACTAAATGTAAGGCCAGAGAGATACAACTGTGTAAGAAGCATTTTGTTTTGGTACTGTATCTGTGAACCTTCTGGGCATTCCTTTGCCCCTCAATGACAACAAAACACCCCCTATCATTTTCTGAAACAAAAACTGCATGATGTTTGTGTGATGCCCAGTGTGCTGCCCTCCAGGTCCCTGGCTCCTGGAAGGAAGAGGCAAAGCTACTCAAGTCAGGGAGGAGTTGTAGCATTCACATTCTGCTTTGAATTTTTGAAAAGTGTCTGCAATGTTTGAATCTACTCCATGTGACTCCATGCTGGAAAGCACCATCTGAAGAGCATTTCTGCTTGTTATTTCCTACATCTGTCATAATGCTTGCTGCAAGCCTGAGTGTGGATGTGCTCTGGCTGGCGTAAACCGAATGACTCACGAGTCAAAAACGCCTCTCTCCAGATTCAGCTCAGCTTTACAGATTGAGATTGCTCGGCCTTTGCTTTTCAGCTGACATCAAAGAGTGCAAAAATAGTTGGGGTTTTGTCTCCAGGCATTTTCCTTGGTTTAAACTGGAATTCTCAAATATTTCCATTTCACAGAGAAGCAAATACCATATTTTGTGCCCAGAGTTTTTCCTCACATGGCACACATGGAGCAGCCATGTTCTTCTCAAGTCCCTCCTTCCATTATTTGGCCTTTTCTCTCATTACTTAAATGGATGAACTGTCTTTAAAAGACGAACTCTTTGTTATGTTTAAAAGCATCTTTTTGGAGGGAATTATTGGAAACCTTGTTACTCAATAGTGAATGTAAATATGGCCATTTTGCAAAGACACAAGGACCAAGGCTTGTGTCTTTAATTAGTGAGGCCTTAATTTTTTTCTCGTTTTCTACCTCCCAGCAGCTTAGGCATGCAGCAGATCTCACAAGGGGCTGGCAGGTCTCATAGCTCTGGTTAGTTCTTCCATCCTTCTTGGCACATGGAAAGTTCAAAACAAATTCTAAATTAATTTTTCATTTATAGTAGGGAGATCCTAATAAATAGAGCAGTTAGGATGCTTTCTTGCTCTATAGTTAAAGCAGTTCCAAGGGACAAAAAAATGTAGTGAGACAAAATAAAATAAAGAACAAAAGAATAACAATAAGCTCTGACGAAAAGTAAAGGTGGGAGAAGGATGAAAGGTATGCCAAAATGAAAACTGCAAGCTTTGAAGTAAGAAATTTGTTTCAAACAGGCCATTTTTATACCTTAAAAAAACCCATTTGCTTGGTACACTAATATGCTTGACATCCTTTGGTGTGGCACCAATAGAGCCTTAATCATTTTAAATTATCACTCATACAGGGAAGAGTCCTCTCAAGAATTCCTTTCTTCTGTTTTTAACTATACATTTGAAATGGATGCTACATTGCAGTCATACCTGTCCACTGAAGCTACTGTTAGCCTACCTTGGTGTGTCACAACTTGGCTCAAACCCTGAGTAAGAGAACTCAGTTCACCAGTGTAGCCTGGATATTATTTTGAGACTTCAGCATTATTAATTGTTATTGAAGTGGATGCCTACAGATGCTATTAGTAAGGATTCCCTCATTATTTAATAAGTATGAATATTTTCTTATTATTATTTCATGTTTCCAGAAGTTTAAGGACAATAGTATTAAAGTGTTAAAAGGCTTATACAAGGAGTGGCCTATTCCAATGTGTTGACACTGGTTTTGGCATTTTCTGAAGCCTTGTATTGTACTGAATTTCATTAATTTGCATTAATTCACATTTTAGTGAATTGGGACAATCCTTCCAACAGAATCTGTAATGGCTTGTTTTAAAGAGTCCGAATGAATCTTTTCTCACATTTCTCACATCTCCTTTCTCACAGAGCTACTGCCCCACAGGCTCTCAGCAGCACACAGAAGTACTGAGCAGACTCTCCGTGACCCTGGGGGTACTCCGGGCTTTAGGTCATTTTCACAGTGCTCTCCTCACATCCCCTGACAGCATCTGAAAGCTGTGCTGGGTGGGGCAAAAGGAACAGCCCTCATCTGCCACGCTCAGTAAAATTCTCACCTGCAGATTTCTCCTGGGACCCACCTGATCTCTGAAGTCTTGGAAAACAATGTTCTTCTTTCCTGTGTGAAGAGCTATTTCATAGAAAAGTGCCAAAAAATTAGGGGACCCAAAATTTTCTGGAATAAATTGGACTTATCCATATCTTAATGGGCATGTGGGCATATAAATCATAGAGTCATAGAACAGTCCAGTATGGAAGGGACATCAGAAGATCACCTAGTCCAACCTTTCATGGGTAAGGGAGTGTAGATGAGATTAGCAACCACCCTGTTCAATCACATCCTCAAAACCTCCAGTTATAGGGACTCTACCACAGCCCTGGGAACATTGTTCCGTGAATGATTATTCTCACTGGAAAACAATGCTTTATCTTCAGATGAAACCTAATGGGCATGTCCAAGTGTGCACGTGGCAGTCTCTGTGCCTGCCTGGGTCAGGAGTGCATGAGCAGTGCATTGCAGCAGGTGACTCACCTGTCCTGTCAGCTGCAGTAGGGTAAGAGTCCTGCCCAGTCACCAATAAGTCTTGGAATAAGCTGCCTACCCAGTCATTTTGGCAGAGATTTCACCTGGGTTCATTATCTAAACAGGCTAAAACCATCAGCAGAACCGTTAACCTCAAGTCCTATTGGCAACATCTCATAGTGAGAGGTAGGATGTGACAGGGGTAGAGTTGCTGAGAAGATGACCAGCATAATGATTTTCCACTTGAAAGTGCTAATTTATCAAACTTTGTATTGTAAAAGAACAATTTCAATAAATTTAAAACCTATTTTAAAATGCCTAGAAGTTGTTCACATACTCCAAGTTTTCAGTTAAATTAAAAAAAAAAATTAAATTAATTTTCAGCAAAATTAAAGCCAAATTGAAACAAGTATTTTGATTATCAAAAGAAAATATTATAGGTCCAATCTGAAGTTATTCCTTTGCAGGCTTTCATTGTTTAAGCATACTTGAGATAATTATATATTTTCAACTGAAGATAGCTGATCAGATCTTGACTCATTGGTGAAGGCAGTGACGAAATGCCTGGCATTTTGATGGTGTCATAATTTTACCCTGTCTCTAAATAAAATGTTTTCCTACAGTTTTTAAACCAATAAGATGTCTTTCTGTGCCTATATATAATTATACACAGAAGTCATGTTCTCTCAGTTCCTCTGAGATATTTCTTGTTTTGTCAGTACAATGGGAAAATAAGTTTGAGAGAATTCTTGCTCTCCCGTGGCATGGTGACAACAGCACTTCCAAGCCACAGTATGGTGCTTTGGTGCAGCGATTTGCTCAGGAATCTGGGTCTGTTCTGGTACTTTCACATTTTTAACCTTTTGGCTGCATGGTTAGATGTAACTCATTTTCCCTTCCATTATCTTAACTCAGTTACTCTCCTCTGGTCTTGAAATGGATGGCAAATCTCCCCAGACCTTAGAACTACTCATATTTCTCTCAATTTACCTTCTCCAATCCTTGGCTTTTGTCCTGAAATTGCATTCTGGCAGAGATACCCAGGCATGCAAATCTGCACATAAGCATGAAGAAACCTGGCAGCATTTTGGGTTCATGTATCAACAGTGTAGAGCTGTTTATTGGCTTCCTCCTGTTCATTGCAGATAGCAGTCAAAATGTTCTGCATGCTTAGTTGGCAATAAGTGATGTTGAAAAGTCATGGCAGTCAGGTGAATTCTGTGGTGACAGAAAAAAGTGAAACATTACACCCACTTTTTAAAAGGGGAGAAAGGAGGGTTCTGGGGACTATGGACCAGTCAGCCTCACCTCTGTGCCTGGAAATATCATTAAACAGATCCTCCTAGAAGCTGTGCTAAAGCCCATGGAGGACAGGGAGGTGATTTGGGACAACCAGCACGGCTTCTCCACGTGTAAGTCCTGCCTGACCAGAACAGTGGCCTTCTATGATGGGGTGACTACACCAGTGGACAAGGGAATGGCTGTGGGCGTCATCTGTCTGGGTGTCTGTAAGATCTTTGACATGGTCCCCCAAAATGCCCTTCTCTCTAAATTGGAGAGAGATGGATTTGATGGGTGGACTGTTTGTTGGATGAGGGATTAATTGTATGGTCACATCCCGAGGATAGTGGTCAATGGCTCAGTGTTCCAGTAGAGACCAGTGACAAGTGGTGTCCCCCGGGAGTCCATGTTGGGAACAGTGTCTTTAATATTTTCATCAGTGATATAGACAGTGGGATCAGTGCACCCTCAGCAAGTTTGCCAATGACACCAAGCTGAGTGGTGCAACTGACACACGTGAGGAATGGGATACCATCCAGAGGGATCTGGAGAAGCTCAAGAAGTGGGCCCGTGGGAATCTGTGTTGGCCGGTGAACGCATATTGTGTTGGGGTGACCGGAAGGGCTCCCCCCGGGTGTATTGCTCCTTGGGATGATCTGTCCCAGTTTTTGGATCACTTCCCCAGAGCTCTCCCATTGGTGCCTGCTCCCTGGTCCTGCCTTTCCCCCGGCCCCAGGAAAAACCCTGAGTTAGCCATGCTGTTCGTGTTTGCTTCTGCCCCCTTCGACGGTGAACATTAATAAATCCTGCCGGAATGCAAGCAAATGCCCTTCCTGACTCTCCTTGTCACGGACTTAGTACTGAACCTGCCCAGGCACCTGTGGGGGCACGCGGGACCCCACAGAGCCAGGCAATTACAGTATTAGGAATCTCATAATGTTCAACAAGCCCAAGTGCAAGGTACTGCACCTCAGTTGGAGCAACCCTCAGTATCAATACAATCTGGAGAGGAAGAGATTGCAAGAAGCCCTGCCAAGAAGGACTGAGGGTGCTGGTGGATGCAAAACTGGACATGACCTGGCAATGTGCACTTGCAGCCCAGAAAGCCAGCTGTGTCCTGGGCTGCAGCAGAAGAGGTGTGCGCAGCAGGTCAGGGGAGGGGATTCTGCCCCTCTGCTCTGCTCTGGTGAGACCCCGCCTGCAGTGCTGCATCCAGCTCTGGGGTCACAGCACAAGAAAGATGGATGTGGATCCAGAAGAGTGTCACACACAGGATCAGAGGGCTGCCCACTATTTATGAGGCAAAATGATTCTCTTACATTTGCGTAGCAGCAAGGCTTCTAGGTCACCTTTCCAGACAGCCCTTGGCTCCCATGTTGGCATCTGTCCCCCCAAGTCCAGAAAAAGCTGGATGCAGCCATCACAACTCCCACTGGTGGTTATGTCTTAAGCATGGGTGGCAGAGAGGGGTGGGGGAATGTGCTGCTACACTGTCCAAGGTCTGTCTACAACGTTTAAGGTTGACTTTGACTGGATTTTTTTGGAAAAAGAGGCTTCATTCCTTTTGGAAAATTAGCAGACCATGGAAGGAAAACAGTGGGATTTACAGTGGGATTTTTACAGCTGAAAGGAGCAAAACAGTGAAGGAATGTAATTGCAGCTTATCTACTTAGGTACAATTTCTCCAACAAGCTGCAGACTCCAGTTATAACAGGATGCTACAGACTTGGTTGTTATTCAAAACAACAAATGCAAAAAGCCCAAAACCTAATAAAGTATCATAAAGTCATTGTATTGCAGCCCAAAATGATCTAAGATAATCTGCCACTGTCTTTTAACATGGTCTTAGGTCCTTCCTCCCCCTTTAAAATGGTGCTGAGCAATTTGAACAACTGTTCAGTCAAAGTGACTTTCTAGTGCCTACAAAAACTGTTTTCCCAAGGAAATAACTATTTTTTTCCCCACTTCCCCACTATGTCTTTCACCACTAGCTTACTGTTGGAGTTCCTCCTGTGGCATACCTGCCTGTTTGGGGTGGAGTTGCGATCACAGAGTGGCCAAGGGAACTGGGGTTGTTTAGTCTGGAGAGACCTGAAGGGATGTTGTAGACAGGTAAGGTTGGTCTCTTCTCCCAGGTAACAAGTGGCAAACAGCCTCAAGTTGTACCAGGGGAGGTTTAGATTAGATATTAGGAAAACATTATTCACTGAAAGGATAGCTGGGCATTGGAACAGGCTGCCTGGGGAAGTGGTGGCATCACCATCCCCGGAGACATGACGTAGTGGTGGACCTGGCAGTTCACGGCTGGACCTGATGATCTTACAGGTCTTTTCCAACCTTAGCGATTCTATGGTTCTATGATTCTGTGCCAGGAGAGGCAAAAGCTCCGAGCCGTGTCCTTTGCCTTGAGGAGAGCTCAGCCGGGGCCGGGAAACGAGAAGCCAGGCAGGGGGCAGCATCTGATCATCCAGGGCCCCGCTCCGGCCCCGCTCCAGCCCCGCTCCGGCCCCGCTCCAGCCCCGCTCCGGCCCCGCTCCGGCCCCGCTCCCGTCTCGCTGTGGTCGCAGTGGGTGCAGCCGCTCGGGAAGTTTGGCCAGCGCAGGGAAAGAAGTTTTGAATCTCTCTGATGTGTTGCTGCAGGTTCTGTGATAGCGGTGGATCAAAGTAGCGGCAGCCTTGCCGGTGAAGTTATTTATTCAGGTATCAAAGTGTTCTGCGGCAGGAAATCTACTGCCACATCATTGGTGTAGCATTCATGGCTAGAGAACTGGGTGCTAAGAAAAGTGGTGGGGACAGTAAATGGGGCATCTGACTGTGGGCTTCTGTAGTACCTTGTTTTATCTAGAGTGCTGATTTCAGCTGAAGCAGATCAAAAAGTGACAGCTAGTCCAGTTTACTGCTAATCCAAGAGTTACTTCTTCTCATATATGTATATATAGACCCTTTTTTTTTCCCTTGGTGATAGGTTTATTTATGTAGGGACACAAAAAGCTGCAGGTTGCGGTGACAATTTGAATTGCAGAACACCTATGCAGTTATTTTCTTCCACAGCTGACACTGGAAGCCACAGATTAGGGTATGAATTGCAAAATTAATAGAATCAGTTCCTGAGCCTCTTGTAAATGATACAATACCAAAGGGAACAGTGACAGCTCCTTTTTAGACCATGAGTATGTAAAAATGAGCACCTAACAGTCAGTATCACCAGCCCTAGAAACCCTTGTGGAGTTAAGCCTGTGCGAACCAATTAATGCCTGTCATATATAGTTTGTTCTTTCTTTCATCTTATTCCTATGAAAACTGTGAGCAGTGAAATGTTTGTGAGCAGTTTGGTCCTTGAGAATGTCAGGCTTTGATGGCCTCCTTTCACCAGACATGGCACTCTCTATTCCTGGGCAGGTTCAGCTCTAAGGACCCAGCTGTCTTTACTGGAGAGTTACAGGTGCTGGATGTGCTCTGCAGCCTTTTTACCAGGTTGAAGTTAAACTCTAGCTCTGCAAAAATGCAGACACATGCATCTTCCTGGCAGAGGGACCATGGCACATCCAAGCACTGGCTGGAGACCCAGTCTTGAACTCAGGTGTGTTCTCCACCAGCCCCTGGGGCTTTGGATGCACCTTTATCATCTGACTGCCAGGCATCGAGAAACTTGGCAGATTGCTGCCTGCAGCGCTAAAGCAAGTGCTTCCTACAGACTGGGCTGCACTGTGCCAAAGCAAGTAGAGGCCAGCTGCAGTCTCCTTCTTTGTGTGGTGTGGTGTGGTTCTGGTTTGCACCATAGGGACTTTCAGAAGGAATATGGGGGATTCCCGGGAAGCCAGGATAGGCTGCTAGGCTGGTGTTGATGAGCTTGCAGCAAGACAGTGCCAGTGCTCTCCAGCAGTTTTTTAAGATGATGGCCTTGTGCCCACTAGTCACCCTGCCGGTGTTAGCACACTGAGATTCATAATGTAGTATACAATTACTGCCCGGCTGATTCCTCAGCCAGGGTTGATACCATCCCTTCCACAGCCCACTGGAGCGCAGGGGAGGTTTGTCATTCCTTAGAATTGGAGCAAGATTTGTCCTTGAGGGCTATATTCAGAAATGAATTCAGACAGACTGGATGTTTCTAGTCCAGAAGTAACTTTACTTTTCCTAGGTATTTCCCTTGAGCTCTTATGCTGCCTGCTGAGACATTCTCAGTCCAGATCAGCAGGTACAGGGCTTCCCTCACAGTCAGGTCAGATTAGGGGAATTAGCCAGAGTGGTGCAGAGTTCCCTGAGAAGACACAGAGGATACATCTTTTTGGCAAAGTAGATGACAGCAAAAAGTGCTGTCAGGGCTACCACCTTCTTCTCACTGCTGCAGAGCTGTTTCTGCCTCTTATCTGTGACTGCTTAGTATAAACTACAGTCATAATCTCACAAGAGGGAGCCACAGTGTTCCCTCATGTTTGTCAAATGTCCTTACCCAAAACCAGTGCACTTTCTCTAAGTCTTCTCAGTCCCTTTCTCTGTGCAGTCCTGCATCTCTCCCATAAGACCCTGAAATGGCATGCAGTTTTTACAGAAGGGCTTGTGTTCCTGTCTCTTCTTCCCTCTCCTGCTTTAGCAGTTATTGCAGATATTTTGAGCTCTGGTCTCTTGCTTTCCTAAGGAGTACTCATCACTAGTCAAAAAGGCAAAAGTGATGCCACTTCAAAAGAAAACAGGGAATCTTGTTCCATTGTTTGAAAGAAGTAAGGTAGGTAGGTACCTTTTGTCTGAAGGATTTCTGGCTTTGGGTCCTGCAGGAGTGCAAGCACCCACCTGCAGTCCTGAATTAATCCCTCCCGGATCCTCAGAATTCCAGCTTCCTTCCTCCACCTTGTTTTTTATTTTAAGAAAAGTTAGATGTCCGTACATTTCATGGAATGGGGTCATATATCTTCAAAGAGATAGTCAGAAACCCCCACTCAGAGATGCCTGGCCCCATCCCATAGGGTGTCCATTTCGTAACAGGGAATGCTGTGCTCTACTCAACAAGTTCAGTGTTGCCTTAATGCTTTACTGGTTTCCCAGGGATTTGGGTGTTTGTGGTTCATTATTTTCCACAGGTTGTCTATTTTAAACTGTTTGTTGGTTTTAGATCCAGTCTACAGCTGTTCTAAACATCTTACAGTGTTAAGCCAAGTGAAGCCAAAGGATTTGGACCAGGAAGGCAATGACTCACTTTCTCTAGCCAACCTGAGGGCCCATCATCACCTATGTCCAGCTTTTTAGTGCCCTCCAGTTAGTCCATCCTTGTGTTCAAATAGACAGAAAAATGCATTGCATTAAAAAGAAATATCTCTTTCCAGTTCTTTTCCTTGCATAAATTTGGAAATGTGCATGCTAGCTGTACGAGCAGGTGGAGTGGGGCCCTAAGTGTTGTTATGACTTACTCAGGGCTGAAGGTTTTGTAAATTAGATGCTTTCCTATTCCAGTAATGGGGGCATGGTGAAACTCTCAAATTGAATTTTTTTTTCCATTGAGTTAACAAGCTACAGTATTTACAAGAGCTGTAAGGATTTGTGAGATCCAATACTTGTATCATTCTCTTCAAAGTTAATTCGGTTCAAGCAGCTTAATCTGCATGATTAGGATCTTAAACTTTAACTGTGTGTGCTTCATTTTTTCACATATGGGCCAGGCTGACAAAATTCATAAACACACCGAATCATCCTAGCAAACTGCCAGCATGTTTGTTTTCACGTTCAATTTTGATTAGGACAAGACCACTGTGAATAATTTGAAAGGGTTTTGTCTGTTTTTTTTTTTTTTCATGCAAACTTTAACTAGCATGCTCACGGAAAAGATAACTAGCAATATATAAATATACTCCTCAGAAATAAAACTTGTCTTTGCTACTTGTTAAAACAAACAAACAAACAAACAAACAAACACATGACTGTTATTCAGGCATGACAATTTTCCAGCTAATAGGTAAGTAAGTGAATCACTGAAGTGGAAATGTTTGGTATCTCTCTCTTTATGAGTTTTTACTTAGATGCGACACGGGGATTTAGAGAGAAAAAGACATGGAGGACTCTTTCCCTGCTGTGAAAGTGCCTGCAAGAAGACTGGCACTTCCCACCTGCAGCTGCTAAAATGGAAGTAATGACCCCAAGTTAGCTCTGGGGTTATCTCCATTGCTCCATTGCTGCCCCATGCCTGTCTGCCCAGAGAAATGTCATCAGTCATTGCCCAACATGGGTCTATCCACATTCCTGAAGTGGTCACACATATACATAATACACAATGATGCTGTGCATTAAAAGAGACAAAACCAAGCCTCTGTGTCAGTGTGACTGGAAACGTTTAGAAGGGACAGACTGCCTTCACCATGTTCTCTGGTATGCTTGCTGACCTGTGCAGTGGGATGAGCTGCCAAATTATCTTTTGCTTTAGTCCTATGTGAGTGTTTTATTGCCAGCCTAAGGCATTAATGTATGGCTTTTCTTGATCTTCTTTAAGGGCATTTACACTTTTTCATAAGTATGTACCAGAAGATGTTCCAGAGAAAGCACAGTCCTTTGTCCCTCTACTTTGAGCTCTTGATCTTTATTGATCAGTGCAAGAGTCTCCAGAATAATTCCTTGCTACCATGATTGTTGTATCTTTTCCCAGTTCATTTACAAATTGGACTATTACCAAGGTAAAAGTTAAGCTCTTCATTGTAAATTACTTCACCAGCACATCAGGTTTTTTTTTTTTTTCTCAATTAATCTTGTGTGCAGTACTATCTGGGTGGCTCTCCTTCCTTGGTTGCTGCTGACACACTGTACTGTTTTGCAAACTAACTCCTGTCATTAATTCTGCCTGGGTTTTGTTTTGGGTTTTTTTGCCAGCATGACTTGCTAGAGTGCAGACAGTGCCAAAGTCTGCAAAAGTTTCCATGTGGCCAAGGGATATCTGCAGGGAGCAGGAGGAAACGTGAGAGAAGTCACCTTTCATTAGTGTGAATGCCTTGAGTGCAACATATAGGAAAAAGTGCAGTAAGTGGCAGCTTTTATAATGTCTGATTTTTCTGTGAAGATGAGCCCTTTGTCAAGGAGTTAGAGTGAGTTTCATGCAAATGTATAGAAACGCTTAACTCTTGGAGTGCTAGAAATATTCTGTTAGATGCACTAAAAACTTTCTCTTCTGAAGCTTTACATTTCAGTAGGTGACCTCCTGTGTTTACATACACATATGCCAGACATCCAATACATCAGCCCTTGTCTCCAGGCCTTTGAAGGGAGCTTGTGATGAGTGCACCTACTCCATGGTGCAAGTTGATAATCTGCAGGGTGGATCCTTTAAACTTGTTGTCAGTTGTATCAGAGCCTTAGTGGGATGGGCGGGAGTTCTCCTCTTAATCCCACTGAAGTCAGAGGAAGGGCTCCTGTTAACTCTAGCAGGCCTTGGATCAGTGCCTGTGGGAAGCTATTTTATAAATCCCAGCTTGCCTTGAGCAGTGTTCAGTTCTTATAATTTACTAGGACATGTTTTGATACAAAGCCATTCTTTACTCCATTTCTTCTAGGATTGCTTGGAGTAATTAAGCCACCCTGTTGAGCTAAAATCTGGGGTCTTGGAGGTGAGGAGAAAAAAAGTGGTGGTAGGGACAGTATTTTCTTTGATGCGGTCCTGTTTATTTGTGAAGAATGTAAATAGCTCTATTTTTCCCCAGAGCACAGCTGGGGTCAAGAAGGTTACAACTCTCTTGCTTCTAGCACTGAAACCTTCCTGCAAAATCATCTCTCCATCTTCTGACAAATGCACTCTCATGCCTGTCCACAATGCAGTTATTGTATGACCATGCAGCACTCTCTTGTGCAGTCTGCTTGCTTTGTTTTCCATTATAAATTAGATCCTCACTCACTGTTCCTCCTATGAGAGACTATTTCTCTGTTCAGACCCCATTTATCTGGATATTTATATTTTAATTTTTATACATTTTATATTTTATACATTTATATTTACAGTGCAAGCTTCTAGGGGAAGTGACCATTTTTTGTTCCTCTGTTATACATTACTGGTCTCTTGGTTTACCCTGAGGATAACAACAATAATAACAAAAATGAAAACATGATGTTCTCAGTTTCTTGCAATGCTGCCCAGCACTCCCTCCACCCAGTACTGCTCTGGTAACCCTGTCTAAGGTAGGTTTCCAGCTGCAAAAGAGCTTATAGGATGGCTGTTTCCAGCCCCATATATCCCAAAGGAGAAGTTAAGTGGAAGGTGCTGAAGGGGTAAGGAAAAAGGACAATGGAAAGGGAATGGCCTAAAATGTGTCTCTGGCCATTTCTTTCTCAACGGAAGGTCACAAAAGGCTGAGTCACCTGATTTAGGTCTGGGGACAGGAATTCAGGATTCCCAAGAGGAAAGAGGAAAAGGCCACAACCAGCATCTGCAGAGGGTTCCCTGTGCATGTGGGCAGCTTGTTTTCAACAGAAGAGTGGTGTGTGAGAAGGACTGAGTTATTAATGTGAGTATATAAAAACAAATAGCTTGTCAAGACTCCTGCTGACAGGATTTCCTACCTTAAAGCTTTGTGAGTGGGTAAGATTTTCTGGAAACAAATTCTGTTCCTTAAGAATCACTTGATATAAAGGAAAGAATTCACTGTGTTTCCATCCAGTTTGGACTCTTTGCTGTTGCTTATCCTGCTTTAGCACGGGATTGATTTGTGAACGTGCAGTGTTTAAAGAAGGGAACATGAGCCGGGCACATCCAGAGAGTTACAGTTTGTCAGCGTAGTTCCTCTAAAAGGAAGATCATATGCAAGCATTTGTAACGTAGCTCGGGTGCCAACCCGATTGTGGGGCCTGCTGTGTTCATTATAACAGCCCATTGCTTTCCTTACTTCTGGGAAATCATTTTATCACAGCATTTGAGGTATAAACTGAAGTCAAAGTAAGAAACAGCTTTTTTATTGTTGCTGGGAAGGCCATAATGTACCCTGCTGAAAGAGTGATGGGGCACAGCAGAGGGCATCCTTCAACAGAGGTACGGGTCCAGCCCTCTGACACGGCTGTGCAGGCAGCAGCATTTAACCTCAGCTGGGCAATGGCACTGATGCTCTCCATGCAATCACTGTGCTCCCAGGGCTCTTGCTGCCCTTGTCTCTTCTCACAGTGGGATTATGTTGCACGGGGCAGTGCCATGCTGAGCCACCAGTCCTGAATGAGCTGCCTCGTCTACCAGGAGCATTTATAATCATGTTGATGCAACACTTGACCTTTCTGAGAAACCACATGCAGTTGTTCCAGATGCTCTGTGTTGACGTCTCTGTTTTGTTTGTACCCTTGCACTACGTTGAATATCTTCTGCTGAGCCATAGAAACAAATTTATGTACTAGCTGTATCCAAGCCATCCTCTATGGCCCGGGGTACTGTGAAAGACAATCAGTGTAAAGTCCTACAGATATAAATGAAAAATCATTCATCTTCTCTACTTCAGACACTTTTGGTCTCCTGATATTTTGCCCCATATTCTAACATATTTGAAACTCTGAATGGTGTAGGAAAGAATAAGGTTATGCTGAAAATACAGGCCACTGGAGAACAGCTGTGTTGTGCCTATCTATTATTAAATAAAGAATAGAGCTCTAAAAGTGTTTACAGATTGTAAAACAAAAGCAGATTGAATATGTTTTAAGTTCTAGGAACTAACCTAAAATTTGCTATAAAACAAATATATGGCTTACAGCTGGAAACCTGTCAAAACACCCAAATGATTGCTCTGCATTGTCTGGAAAGAGTTTCTGTGCCCAAAGAGTTTAGAACAGCAACAGATGTATTATTGCATAAGAGAGACATCCCTGTTTTGAATTTCAGTTTACAGGACAGAGAGGCATACAAGAGACGTAAAGTTCTTTTCATCTTACCCAGGTGCCTCTGCTTCCTCCTTAACATCTTGCTCCATGTAGTTCTCCTATGTTAAAGCGATTAGCAGAGATATAGAATGATGGGAACATACATCATTTTAAGAAGAGAAAAAGCCATCTGGCTCAGTGTTTGTGGCTGGCTCTTAATTCAACCATGTTGGGTTTTTTTCCATGCCCCTCAAGCCCCTCCCTTTCCAGAAACAATCTATGTGATCCCACATCTCTTCTTCAGTAACGCGTTCCAGATGGTCAGCTTTGTGCAGAACAGATTTGCCTCAGCTTCTCGGGTTTTTCCTAGGGTTTTTTTTTTTTTTTTTCCAGATTGCTTCCCCTTTATTTGAAACCTCTTTACCCAATTGTTTAGCTCACCCTGGATCTTTTTTCCTAATTTTTATAGTGCAATCAAAAGATATTTTTCTCACACAGGTATTTTTATCACATTCATTCCCTGCCACACAATAATGTTGAAGCTTTTCTTGTCTTCAAATGAAGGTGTGGAAGAGAGGTTGTGGGAGGCTGTGTAAGTAGCAAGTTTTATAGAGGGCATTCAATTAATCAGTATGAATTCAGCATTTTTATTGAATATTTTATTCAGTGGATTAAATAATAACATTACTTATATCAGTCAGTAGTATGGCCTCTTGCACTTTAGGATTGCATCTAGACTTCAAAGAGCTTAGCTCTGCAGTTCTTATCTATCTCCCTGCTTCCTGGCTGCCCACATGGCACCAGTTTGCCCCAGCCCCTCTTTTGGACGAACTGGTTCTCTGTGAAACACAGTGTGCACGTCGTTCTGGAGGTCTCTCCTCCCTCCTGAGATCCTCCCAGAGGATAAATTTGACTGCCTCCCCTTTCATAGCCTGCTGGCAGTGTCCTGGCAGTGTCTTGGCAGCGTCTTGGCAGCCTCTACACCCTCAACCAGCCTCACTTGCTCTCCTGCGCAGCCCAGGACATTCCTTAGAAGCCCTAAAAACACTCCACATAGTGCTGGGCTGAACCACCAGCACCAGAGGGATTTTGGACATTTTAAACTAAAATGAAAAAGTCCATGAAAGCTAAATTAGTAATTGGGAACCACATGGGCTCAATGGACTCTGTCTGTGCTGATAAGTGAGATCCACAGGCATTACCCTTCCAGCCCCTGGGCAGGCTGCACAGCAGGGCAGGCACAGCCAGAGTGTCCCCCTGAGCAGAGCGGTGTTATCCATGCATGTTATCCTGGGAATCATCCCACAAAAGTACCTGGGCACTGCCCATGAGGGGATCTGATGGCTGGGGCTGGAATGGCCAGGCAGCCAAGCTGGGGAGGGGGAACAGAGGTGTGTCAGTGTGCTAGCCCTGGTTAGTCTGTTCACATCGGTGGGACTGAGGAGGCTGTATTTACAAGAAATTTTAGAAACTGGAAATAATTATGAAAACATCCTGAGGTCTCATGGGAGTTCAATAATTCTGAAGATGGAAAAAGATGGTTTTTTATAACTGGAGTGTTATACTCTCAGTCCTCCCTGCAAGGAAATAGCCAGTTTTCCTGGACAAGAAGTAAGACATGTCTCATTAGGTTAGGAAGATTTCCCACATTTTCCATCTGTTGGTGCAAATTTTTGAGGCAATGAATGTGTGACATTTCACAAAGTCAAGAGACTCTCTCAGTCTATAGCTGGGGGCTATTCCTGCTCATTGACAGCTCAGCCTTTAATGTACAGATTTCTGGGAGAAATGTGGTCTGTGGTGCCAGGACAGAACAGCTGGAGACACCCAGGCACAGTCTGTCTCCAGCCTTGCCATGGCTTGGAGGTCTGTGGGGGAAGCTGGCTGGTCACCTACCCAAAGCCCTTTAGCCCTAACTCCTCTCTGAACTGCCACTTCTCCCTGCTTGCAGCCACAGAAGTGCACTTATTAAATTCAGAGGCACAGTAAAATGCAAAATAGGAGAATTCCTTCTATAAATATACCTTAAAACAAAGAAGCTTTTTCTTTTTTTTTAACATGGAAAAAATATTAACCAAAACAGTGGATATCTCACAACCCTTATTGTTTAGAAACAGGGACTTTATTTTTCCAGTCTGCTCTTAATTTTTCCATTCTCTCTCAATTTGGAGTGCAATACAAATACAGCACAGCTACATTTCTGCTTTCTATCCTATACCTTGCCCATCACATTGACAACAGTTTAAGCAAAAAGATTGCTCAGAGTCACAAGGATCCTTTGATTTACAGAAACCCCTAGGCTGGAGACACACCATGCTCTCCTGCAGGAGCCCAAAAAAGAATGTTGTGTGGATTATGTCACATATTTTTATTAATATCTTTGTTGTCTCTCTGAGCTCATACCAGTTATGAAGGAGAAAAACTTTCTGTGTTAAAGATTGCGTATCAAATTTGATATATAAGCTCAGTTCCACATCTTTAAGAGCAATGACAAGAGCAATCAGTCAAATCAACCTACCTTTTTTCATATTCCCTGGTGGGAAAGTCTTCTGAAAACTAGTTGTTTGTATTTGTGTTCAGTACAGGCATTAATAAGGCTAAGAGAGCTGCCAGTATGAAGATTATTCATAATATTTTCATATTGCAGGGGTTTCATGGGGAACTATAGCAAGATAAATGCATTATACACACACACTTTTTGAAGGCTTATCTCTGCCTTTTTTCTAGAATAGTAATTGAGCAAGAAAACACTGCAAGCATGTTCATCTGATTTGAAATAGGATTGAACCACATTTGCAATAATTTCATTTCATTTGCCATAGCTTTTGAGCATCTGAGTTTACCTAAATACCCAGGAAGTGTTAATGTTTACCTCACTTGTTAAAAAAATCCTGTCGTGATAATTAGCTTTTTCACTATGTTTCTGATGAAGATGTCTCCAGTCTCTAATAGAGACCCTGTAATTGTGCCCTGTGCACCACCCCCCCCCCCCTTCCTTATCTCTGAGAGTGCAAATAAATTGTGGAAACACAAAACTTGGGAACCCCTGGATTTGCACTTAATGCATTGTAGGATCAGGGCTGCAGTTTTGTATACTGTGTTCTCTAAGCAGCACTGTCATGGAGTGGTTGCCTTGCACAACCTAAGCCATAGCTGTGTCCTTCTTGTGGTTAAATACCCTGATCCACTGTATGATCTCCTCCACATTCACACTGTCACTGACTATGCCTTTTGCAAAGTTTTGCTGCAACGAAGCACAATGGAGTCTGCAGCCTGTAAGATGCCCAGAGCTGAGCTGTGCTCTGTTTTAGTTTTCACTCTGCAATCAGGATCATGCCTTTGCTCTGAGATGTTTGTCTTGTGACATATACAAGTGATTTTACGATGTAAATACTGTGGTTTTAAAGGTTACTTTTTACATCTGTTCTTTTTAATCTGGCAGTTACACAAAAGTTTTGGGGATAACTTCTATCTGTTGGGAGCACACCCTTCTCTGTTCAGGAGGATGTGGAGATTGTGGCAGGTAGATAGGGCATCTGCTGTGCTCCAGGGAGGCTCTAGATCTGTGCTTGTCTTGTGCTAGCTCAAGGGTTTGTGAAGTTCCTCAATGAAGGCGTTAGGGAGTTGCTGTGGGTGGGCTGATTCTCAGTGGGTTGGTGCAGGGATGAACACAGCCGAGGTCCAAGGTCTGGGGACAATGACAGCATTGGCAGGTGGTGACAGCAGTGTCTCACAATAAACAGGGAAAGTGGCTTTGCTGCAGATGTGGGGAGCAGCAGAAAGCCAAGGAGAGGACACCATGCTGCAGCCCCCGTGTGCTCACAACACAGGTCTCTGGTAGGAGCTGTCACAGCAGCCTGGCAGAGGCTCCAGGCTGGCAGATTTACCAGATCCATGTGACATTACGTGTTTTGGCAGGGAAAACTTTGTGGAAAAAGCAAAAGTTGCACTGGATCTTGTTTTGATTATTTGTTTCTAGCCTCACTACAAATGGAAAACATTTCTCTGGTGAGTGTCTGCTTGTTATTTTCCTATTGTTTTATCATCCTCCCTGCTCTCAGTAGGGACAAATAATCCTCAAATGCTGCTCCAAAGGCTGACACTTAGGCCAGGTTATAGAACTGCAGCACTGGGGATGGTGCTTTTCCTTCTCTTTTATTTATTTTCCTTCACTTTATTCTGCTCCTGCTCCACTCTCTCTTTCTCCTTTTATTTTTGTGTCTTTCCAAGGACTAAGTACAATCAGCGGTCCCTTCAGCAAACAACCTCTCTGTCTTCCTCCCAGTTCTGTTTGAAGGTGAGAGAGATGGTTTGATTGTGATAAACATGAACATTTCCATAATCAGGATGAGTAAGGTGTAAGCAGATTGTACACGCACAGGCAATCAGTATAAAGTAGGATATTTGGTGAGTATTTTTCCAAACAAAGAAACCAAAAATATGGTTTTAAGGATAGCAATATTTGTAGTAAATTTGCAGCTCCTGAATCAAACTTAACCAAAGATTATGTTTAAAAATGGCCTTTCTCAAGCATATATGGCCTTTTGAACTTCAGAGACTGAGCAGAAATCTTGGATAACTATGGGCTCTACACAAGAAGAAAATTTGCTATCAAAGAACTGAAGTACAGATTCATAGAATCATAGAATGGTTTGGGTTGGAAAGGACCTTAAAGATCATCTCATTCCAACCCCCCCGCTGTGGGCAGGGACACCTTTCACTAGAACAGGTTGCTCACAGCCCCATCCAGCCTGGCCTTGAACACCTCCTTCACTGCTTGAAGATCAAAATCTGACATAGGAGAAGATCAGTAATGAGGAGATGGAGGGAAAGAGAACAGGAACAAGTAAGCTTTTCTGCAACATCAGTGACCTTTGTGCAGTTGGATATCTCATGTTATTGGGCAGGTACTTGAGTTTTTTACTAGAATGAGAGTGCAGTTTTTTAAAAGGCAAAGATGTTATTTCACACTGAATCACAGAATTAACTAGATTGGAAAAGGTCTTTGAGATCAAGTACAGTCTGTGACCTAACATCCCCTTGTCAGCTAGACCCTGGCACTAAGTGTCACATCCAGTCTTTTCTTTAACACCTCCAGGGACAGTGGCTCCATCACCACCCTGGGCAGCCTGTTCCAATGTCTAGTCACCCTTTCTGTGAAGAACTTCTTCCTAACGTAGAATTTTCCACTGGGTAGTAATTAAAACCAGTCAAACTACAACATATAAGAAATATACATGAAATTATCCTGAGAAGTAAGTTTATTTCAGGATGGCTTTAAGTTCATAGGGTTTATGTTCCAGATAGGTAAGAGATGCATTACAGTGCCTAAGTGAAGTAGAGAAGGATTATGCAATAATTAGCTATATCTAGATCTAAACTTAGGCCTTTCCTCCCTCACAGTTTAATGTCTTAATTTCAAAAAAAATGCTTGTTACTGTACGTGAAAATATAAAAATATTCAAAACAAACTTTTGTCCTTTGCTTTTAGGATTAAAGCATGATTCCTCTTGTTAAATAGTTGAAAAATTGAATCATAAACACAAAGAATATTGTAATGCCACTCCTAATTCCAGCTGCCTCCATCTGTTCTCTGCCTGAAGTACAAAGTAAGAATCCCACAATGTAAGGAAATAGCACTTTTGCCTGATCCTTGCTAGCTTTCAAAGCATCTTACAGCACATGTAACCTGTGTTGAGAACAGCAGCACAAGGCCCTGATATCCCAACTTTCCTGTCTGCTGGACCTCACTCTCAGCTCTGTTTCAAGACACAGACCACTAGAGAAGGTGAAGGTTATTCATGGTGCTTTTCCAGATGCAGAGCCCTATCCTGCCCCAAAGTCCCAAAGAGCGTGTGGTCTCAGCACATCTTTTCCTCTTAGTCCAGCAGAACTGCTCTGTTTTGAGGCCATATCCACCAACTCTGTTAAAGAGAAGGAGATCTTGGGGATGTATCAAAAACTTAACTAGTCAATCATAATCTCTTCAGCCATATCTTAAATTCTTGATTGCCTCTACTTAAAGCCCAGTGGCAGAGCAGCATCCTTGCATCCCCATCCCATTCCTCTGGGCAGAGTCTCTTGCCACATCCTGTCTTGCATGATGTGGTACCTCTCCCTTCACTGAGCCCCACATGCATTTAGGGTGATGTTCTGTGACGAAGAAGTCCAGACCACAGAGGAGCTTGGATGGAAAACAGCTGAATTTCAGCTCCTGCAACTAATGGAATAATGTAACGATATTTCAAAATAGAAAATATTTATGGTCAAAATGTGTTTTTGTTGCTTGTCTAATGGCATGAACATTTTCCATGGTGGCCACCTATTTCTTTGTGATGAAATTTGTTTACTCAAAACCCTAATATTGTCAGTAATTTTTTGAAGATGAGAGACCAACTCCAAACCACTTTGTATTTGTTTACTATGGACTGCATTAATCCTCTTTGTTAAATTTAAGGATGAGATATTTGGCCTTCAAATTTTAAATTTAATTCCCTGTTTGAATGAAGGCTGCCATATTCCCTCTGGATTTTTCCAACCACATTCACTCAGCACAAATACTGTGATGGAGTAGGCATAAGACAGTCTACCTTTACTCTTCTGTGGAGATATCAGCCAATCAGCCCCTGTGTGTACCCGTGGGCCAAATTCTTATTTCCTCACTATAAAAAAGAAATTTAGATTAAAAGTTTAAGTCTGGACCCTTCTGTAATTGCTAAGCATCACACAAAACTGAAGCATGTTTTTGATACGGGATCTTAACATCACAGAAGAATGTAAACGTCTGAATGATACTAAAAAACTTTTCTATTTTGGGAACCCCCTTTCCCATTATGCCTCTAGACCTTTTGTTTTGCTAGTCTGATTGCAGGGACTTTATTAGAATCACAATTTTACTAAGCAATTCCTTTCTTTAAAAAGAAAACCTCTCTTTTTTAACATTTGCTGAGCACTAATCTTGGTAAAATCTTGTGCTCATAAAACTAAGCACTGCAGTAGGAATTTTTTCCAAGACTGAGTTATTTCTTCCTGCTGAACTTTCAAATTACAAGAAAAATATATCACCCTTTTCTAAAAATATATTCTCCTGTTAAACTCAAAAATAAATCTGTTAGCAGGTATCCTGATAGACGCAGACTTTACTGTTACTAGTTAATAAAAAATTAGTTTGTCTTTCTAAATCTTACAGTAACTTATAAGTGGTCTGTTTTTTCACTTCTATCTGAGTTCCATTGTTCTGTTGTTAGATAAGAAATTACAACTTCTGTTTATTTTACCTTGTAGCATATTGATTTTTATTACCTTACTGAGGGCACTCTAACATACATCTTCAGAAAAAAATTTGGTTAAAGCAGTACACCTTCCCTTCCCTTCCCTTCCCTTCCCTTCCCTTCCCTTCCCTTCCCTTCCCTTCCCTTCCCTTCCCTTCCCTTCCCTTCCCTTCCCTTCCCTTCCCTTCCCTTCCCGTCCCTTCCCTTCCCTTCCCTTCCCTTCCCTTCCCTTCCCTTCCCTTCCCTTCCCTTCCCTTCCCTTCCCTTCCCTTCCCTTCCCTTCCCTTCCCTTCCCTTCCCTTCCCTTCCCTTCCCTTCCCTTCCCTTCCCTTCCCTTCCCCTCAACACCACAGGACTGTCAACATTGCCTGACTTTATTCCACTTGGGAATTACCAGCAGAGAAATCTGCTGTCCATTTAAAGGGATTTAGCTTCTTTTTACAGTAAGTACTTTGTGCTTTTTCTTATGAAAAGGGTTAAGAGACACATCTTGTGTGAGGTGGACGCCTCTCACCTGAGAGAGTTGGAGTGGCTCAGTCTGGAGAAGAGAAGGAAGAGCTTACAGCACCTTCCAGTACCTAAAGGGGGCTAATAAAAGGGAGGGAGATGGACTTTTTATATGGGCTGATAGTGACAGGACAAGGGGGGATGGCTTTGAAGTGAATGAGTGCAGGTTTAGATCAGATGTTAGGAAGGAATTCTTAACTCAGTGGGTGGTGGCACACTGGCTGGCCAGAGAAGCTGAGGGTGCCCCATCCCTGGAAGTGTCCAAGGCCAGGCTGGATGAGATTCTGAGCAGCCTGGTCTAGAGGAAGAAGTCCCTGTACATGGCAGGGGATTTGGAATTGGATGATCTTTAAGGTCCCTTCTGACCCAAACCATTCTATGATTCTATGATAAAATGGAACTAAATCTTGTTTTCATTTCCATATGGTTTTCATCTAGAAAGACATTTGCTTGTTTTTTCTTTATATTATGTTAATTAACCATAACAACTATGAATTTGCTTTACCTAATTTATCTTGTAAATGTTTTTCCAGAATTCATAAACTGCAATATTTCACAGTGGCACAAGAGGTAGCTTGAAAAATTAGTGGACAGTAAAACTGGGCAAGCATAAACACACAGGGAAAGCCTTTGCAACAGGGACAAAACACCTCCTTGGATCCACTGAAACTCCGAAAATGCTAAGAGCCTCCTGAGGCAGCCTCCTGAGATCCAACCCATCCTTATTCCAGCTTATTTAATGATCTGCCCTTTGCCTAGATATAAAAAATGATAAATACACTCAGTTACATTTTAAGATCTCCTTTTCAATCCTTCATGCCTTTGATTAAGAAAACTGAGTATGCCTAACTGAGAAAGTACCTTTTTCTTTAAATAGCTCCAGTTTTGGGTTTGGTTTTTTTGCTTGTTTTTACAATTGTTTTTAGGATATCTTTTTGGCCAAGATTTCATTAAAAGTGATTTTCTTCTGGAGCTTATGGTAGCAAAAATAAATACCCTTGTTGCGATACAGTTGTTTCAATCTGTCAGTGTGGCTCAAAATAATTTTTTATGGAATTAGGTATTACAAGGAAGAGTATGAGAAGTATCTGTAGACACAAAGTTTTTGTACAGACCAAATGGGAGAGCAATTCTGGTTTTTGAAGGTTGAAACTGTCACTGAAGGCCCATATCCTTTCTCAGTTTTTGCTTCATTCTCTTGAAAAACCACTGTCAAGATCAAGATTTATGGTTTCCCCCATGGCTGCAGAGGAAAACATTATGTTTTTCATCATCTGATAAAGCTTATTAAAATGTTATCTACAGCACTTTTCTTAGGCTATTTGTTCTGAGCAGCATGTTACACCATTTCAAATCATTCCCAAGGGAAATAAGGGCCACGTTATTCAGCTGTTGCAATGCGTTAAGAGACATTCCAAATGGAGATATATTAACAAAAAAACAATGGAAGAGTGCTCTGATTCTCACTAATGTAAGTCTCCTTTCCATTGTTCTTCTTGGGAATAATATTTGATAAAGACTGAACGACTTGATCCAGTAAACTTCTATTTAATGAATGCTCTCGCAGAAAGTGAAATCTACTCAAATCTGTTTCAGACTGTACCAAATCATGGATGTAACCAGTTTGTGGGAGGAATAGCCCAGTACTATGTGGCTGCTCTGAGAGGAACCTACAAAGCTCAGATGTGCTTGCCCCAGACAGCCACTGAGTCACCAGGTACAACAGGGAATGCTGCTGCAGCAAAGTCCTACACAACCATCAATGATTAGTAATAAGGGAAAAATCACAGAATTTTTGAGATATCAGTCACAAAAGCACTTCATAACAGTGCAGTAACCAAGTCCCATTAGTTCCTAAACAAGAATATGTGTTTCTGGATGCAAGAGAAAGAAGTATGGGAAATAAATGACCTTTTATCCAGGATAATTGGGGTCTGTGATTGTCTGTATTATAGTTGATAATTTGTCAGAAAAAACCCCCACAAACATAAGCAAACAAAAAACCCTAACAAACAAACAAACCCCCCACAAAAGCTACAAAAGAATAAGAAATATTTCATTCTTTGTCTTTCAGCCATTTTACTGTTTGAGGCCATGAGGGCCACTACCTGCAGATTCAAGGGACCTTGACTGCTTGGAGAGGAGAAGACTCCAAATGGGATGGAAGGGAGTATGGCAGGGAGGGTTACTCTAGCAATCCCATTTTTATATGTTGGGGGTTTTTTTCCTTAGGTAATTAAGAGGCAACATCTTGAAGTGATGTTTGTCTAAAGTGGTGTCTTCATGAACATAAATCCTTGCAGAAATAAACGATGAGCCAGAAAGCTTTCACATCAGGTGGCTCCTGAAAGAGTATGCAAGCTCTAGCCGTGGCTATAGGTCTGCAGCCATGACCTTTAAATTGTAGGGCCTCGTCACTACAAGGACTGGAAAATGTGAAGTTGGCCCTGGGGCACCTTCAAGGACCTGAGGCCTGGGATGGACTGAGCTCACACTCAGCTCCAGAAAGCCAAGGGCACATGAAATTTTAGACGTGGATCTTATTGCTATGATCCTTGAGAGCCTGAGGAGAAGAAAGGGGGCAACTCAACCAGATCTCTGACAGAAGGTTTGTTCATTCCAGTTAGATTTAGTACTTATGTCTACCAATGTTGTGGTTTTCATCTGTAAGCGTGTCCCAACCCTGGAATACGTTTGGTATTGTCAAGTTTTAATGTCAAATTAACTTGCCTGAAGTTGAAGCCAGGCTCTTGTGGTATCTAAGCAACTGTTCCAAAACAGTGGTTAACAGGAGGCTGGGATGTGCAGAGCTGGGAGCAGGGAGCGCTGGCAGCTGCACATCCACTGTCTCTCCCTGTTCAGAGCAAGGTCATTTGTACACGTGCACCTGAGGGACTGTGTGACCATCTTTGGGCTGGAGTCAGCATCCCGCTCACTGCAGGGCTTTTTTCTCCCAGCTTCCTGTAACAGCCTTTTCATGACAAAGCACATTTGAAAAATGGTGCTTTCACATACAAGCCGCTGAATCCAGGATCAGAAGCTATAAACCAGAGGCAAGTTTTTCCACCCACACACAACTCCTTTGCCCTTTTGCCCAGAACCTTTCCTGATCCTGTTTTCCCTTCAGTTGAACCAGAAGAGCCAGAAAATACCTATGAACTGTCTCTGACCTTGAAAAGTCCCCTTTTACCCTGCTGACCTGGCAGCAGGCACAGCACGTCAATGTATGTTTCTGCTGTTCTGTTGATCCTGCTGTTCTCTTCAGGGGCAATCAAACTGCATGTGCTTCAATTTCCAGCTAAGCCTCTGAAGAGTAGAGCTGTTTTAAGGGAGAGCTAAATGCCTTGGTGATCAGTCAAAAGAGAAAGACTAAATTTACAGAGGGTAATGTGGGATGCCAAGGGTAAGCTCTGGTGCTCAGTTCCTCTCCAAAGGTGACCATCTCTGTACATATTACTTGTGTGGGAAACCCAGTGTGCAACATCCCTGTCAGTCACTTGGGTTTCCCCAGGTTGCAAATCCTCCCTCTTTACCTGGCTGGTGCTTGCTCATGGTCTTACCTTGCTGACTCATCTTGAAAATGCTCTTGCTCCCTAAAACGGATGAATGGATTTATTGATTAATTTAATCTACATTAAATTAGAAATGGGGCTCTGATGTGGGTGAAAGGACAGAGAGCACCAGCTAGACCTCAGCTTGCAGCTGCAAGGGCTCACATTGGTTGGTTCAAGTAGCTCATCTTCACAAACCATACACAGTTGCAAAATGTCATGATACTGTTGAATACGTACCATGATACCTCATCTGGGTTCATAAGAGATTCAGACCTCAAACTAAATGGAGGGAGTGGCTTACGTCAATAAAATTGTTCAGGATCATTTAGGAAGAGAACAGTACTGAAAGCTGCAGGCTATTTTGCTCTCTGCCTAGCCCACAGTAACTCTCAAATAAGAATATTGAACTGAACTAGATTGACTTGTGTCCTGTACTCTGCTCAGTACACTGCTTTCCTGACTGGCATTTAAATGGAAATATTTATTCTGCAGCATGGCACGAAGGCTGAACACGACAATGAGCTTGCTGACTGCTCATGTTCAAGCCACTCACCTGGATGATGTGTCAGTGAGTATTAAAATGCAGACACCCCCAGCAGTAATTCCCAAAGATGTGGTTCACTGATGATTATCGAGGCCACAGGAAATGGTCCATGAGCCATAAGGGATTCATAAGGGCCGTGTGTTCAGGAAGGACAGTGCTTGCAGAGCCACGTGGCTGCGTCTCCATTGCAGGAACCTGGCTGGCCAGCCAGGATCAGCAATCCTGCAGCCCTGAAAAACAAGTAACTGGGGATAATGTGTTTCTCTAGTACACACAGACCCAGCATGAGGGCTGATCACAAGTAGAGGAGGCAGTTGAGGCACACTACCACCCCAGTCTGAAGCATTACTGTGTCTAACTACGTGACTAAGTACCACTCTTTCTTCCAGACACGAGAGATCAGATTTGGGTTTGGATCTGATTCATCCAAAATAGCTGACAAGGGCAGTAAATCCTGGATTTGTCTCTTTCTGATTTATTTCCAATGCTGCTGAGTAATTCCCTTTTATAGAGCTGTGTTGTTGAGATACATGTCTCAATCTCAATTTCCACTTCCTTTTACTTCTCTAACTATTTTCTTGCAGAAGATATGAGTATAGGGGGAAAGTGAAGTAGTGGGGATGTGGCACACAGGCAGAGGTTCACTACAAAACCCTCTCCTACTTGTTGTAGCTGAAGATATATGAAATAAAAGACAGATACAAAGCTGGGTTTTACACAGTATTCTCAAATGTTGTTGAACTCCCACTTGTTACAGTTATGACTGCATTCTTTCTCCTGCTCCGAGTTTAAACAATTTTCAGTGGGAGTCCTTTACAGTGGATACTTCTGAGCAGTTGGCACTGCACTTATATTCCAGTCTCCTATTTATGGGAAACAGCATGTCCTCAAAAAATGTCTGGGCTGATCTAGAAATCTCTAATTTTAACATAAATTAGTATCATATTCATATCTCCCCTTCTGTACTCTTTTCAGAATTTTGTGTCTGAGATGTGAGTCTTGTCAACCCTCAATCTATGCAGGTCTGAAGTGAGACATATGGCTAGCTTCAGGGAAATGCTAATGCTTGCATCCCTCAGCCCTTGCTTTTTAAATTGAAACTTGGAGCATCAGCTTTAAGTGATCTTTCCGTCTGTGAGTCTTGTAAGACGTTCTCTTTGGTGATCTTGGTCATCACTTTTGGGGCTGTAACATTATTGTAACTTGGTTTATCTGTAATTGGCATGACACAAGCCAGCCTGCCAGCCTAACATTGCCAGTGGGACAGGGATTACAGCTCATCCACCAGAAAGCAAAGTTCGTCTGCCTGAAGCTGTCTGTAATATGATAATTGCATTACCACATGTTGGTGACTAAAAAACAGTAAGAGAACGATGGGACAATTCAAACCCCTGCATCTGGGAGGGTCTCTGTGTCCAGCCTCTTCCCAAAACCCCAGTCCATTGGCAGTGATTTTTTTCTCAGCGAAAATGCCCTGAGGCCATTTTACAAGTGGTTCTATAGTTCCAAACAGAATTTTCATCCTTTCCTTAGAGAACAAAGAGTTATGCTAAGCATAATAGATGATGTCAGTAACCAAAACTTCATAGAAAATGTGGGACATGAGAGAAAAAAGCAGAAAACCTACCAAGCACTGAGACTGAGCCCATGCTTGCTGAGGACGGGTGCCTCCCAGAAATATAAATCCCCATGCCTCCCCACCCAGTCTTTTCAGATGATGTTAGAAAAGGTCTAATAAAACATTCTTGTTTTAGTTAATCATTTCTTCAAGCTCTCCCAGCCAAGCTGAGTTGCACTTCATGAGGTCAGCACACTCCTTGTACTCACAGCCAATGTTCCCTTTTTTTATTAGTATATCCACGGCACAGTTTACTCCAGTAACACAGCAGCATCAGGGCCTCATTTTCCATGGCATGAAACTGTTCCCACTTCACCTGCTAACAAACACAGCCCTGCTTTTTTTCGAAGTAGACAGACTGTTCCTATCTTGTATGCCTTGACTTTGTCTTTAAAGTTTCTCCTGACAATGTACAGGCCAATTTGTGAGTTATTACCCAGTCCCTCAAAGTATCTTAATGTCTTTCCCACGGTGAAGGAGGTAATTTAGAAAAAATGTTCTCAAAGCCATCTTGGTTGTGACTGAGTTATTATCTACAGTCCTTATTACTAGCTTGTCATATGTGGGCGCTGTAAAGCTAACAGCAAACTGGGAGGCATGAGTTTAAAATATGTCAGTATTGTCAGTGTCTAACGACTTCTGAAATATCAGGATGATTTTGAAGGTTTTGTGACTTTCTCAGATTTTCAGAAAAATGCTAATTAAAAAATCCAATGGAATTGCAGAATCAGAGGAGCCCTCAAGGTGAGGGGGATAATCCTTCTCTTCCCAGCTGTCAGTGATGGGAAGAAACTAAAAGCAAGAAAGTATTTGAAGGCTGAAAAAAATAAATGAGGCAGAGCAGTTCCACCTTTAACAGAGGAAGACGGGCACAAAAAAAGCTGGGGGCTCTAAGTGGCTCTGGAAATCTTAGGAGAAAGGAGACATTTGATCCTGGTCTCTGCAAGGTAAATAAAGCCCCAGATCAGCTAAGGAGGAGCCCTGCTGATAAACAGGGTCTGTAAATGCATTTCCTTGCTTGATGTTTTTCTTCTGCGACAGTGCTTGCAATTGCAATGACTAAAACATCATTCTTAGCTTGTTGATTTATAATAAAAAGTGCTAAGTTCTTCTGATTTTCATCCAGCATTAAAAGTAGTTCCCGAGAAATCCGACACACAATAACATTCCTGGGGATTATGTACACCAAAGGACATTTTTAGTATCAGTCACAAAGACAGACACATTTGGGGCTCCCCAACCTGCAAGATGCTTTCCCCTAAAACTGGGTTTGTGAACTGAATAATCAGATGTTTAGTGAAGGAGGGAAGAGAAGTCTCCACCACTGGTTGTCACCATTCCTTCTTCAGCTACTAGGGAAAGGCAGCTGCACAGCAACTGAAAACTTCGCAAAGATGATAAGAGCAATGGCCAACAAAGGTGACCAAGTTATTGAAAATTAAAAAGTAGGATCTGTGGGGAAATCTGAAATCAAAGAGATTCCTAATCTGGCAGAAAACTGCGTGAGAGAAACTCAGATATCACTTATCTCCCCCAAAGGAGAAAGATTTTCTATGGGGCAAATCAGCATGGATTTAACAGCATGGAAAATATGCAGGTCCTGCAAAAAGGCAAGGAGATGTTACCTTGGAGAAGCCTTGCTTTTATGTCTTCCTTCAAACTTAGTAATGGAATTCCAGGAGCCCATAAATATTTGAAGGACAAAGCAAGTACACTTACATTTCCAGAAAACATAGAATTAGCAAGAACTTCACAGCAACTTTTTTCCTAAACAAAGTAAGCAGTGTTGAGTGTTTTTCACATGTTAGATAATGAATCTTAAAATAAAGGATAATTCACAGACTAGTTTTCTGAGAAACCAGTGGGAGGATGGTTGGTTGTTTATGTTAAAATTCTTTGTACGGGTTAAATACATCTCCCTCAGTCCAGTTTCTGCCTGAGAGCAGAATATTCTGTTGCAAATCCTTCTGGAGCTGTATTTTCAGCATTGGCTGTTTAGGGAAAGAAATTGCAAAAGGGAGGCAAAATTTAGCAATATTGTAAATCTGTGGTTACATAATTTTTTAGTTGTCTTTTTATTCCAACATGCAAGACAACACATCAGGAATTCTTCTAGCTTGAAAGGGCTTAGGATGAAATCTCATTGTTTTAGGCTGAGAGAGTCCTGCTGGTAAGTGAGGAAGTCCCCTGGGTCTTCCCAAGATGTGTGAAGTGCGGTTAAATTTACATTTCCCAGGGTGCTTGAAGTGGAGGAAAAAAAGAGGTGATCGATTTTGAGGCGGGATAGAAGGCAGACACAGGGGTGGCTCTGGAAGGAGCTGATCCTGTTCTGGCATGGTTGATAAAGAGCTGGGGCTGAAGGGCACTGGGGAGCTGGGTGGAAGCAGGTATTGAGTACAAAATCTGCTGGAATATTGTAGTGTGTCAGTTTTCTCTGGAACTGCTTTTAATGCTGGAGGAAAATCAGAAGAAATTAACACTTTTTACTGTACATCAACAAGCTAAGAATGATGTTTTAGTCATTGCAATTGCAAGCACTGTTGCAAAGGAAAAATATCAAGTAAGAAAATGCAAAGGCCACATTCCTCAGACTGCTTTCCCAGAGTGTTTGGCACTCCTTTTCTCCCCAGCCTCCAGGTTGCCTGACCCTGGGAACAGACCCTAACCACACCTTCTCCCAATATGCCTGGTGTACCTTGCTGGGGATCCCGGGGTGCAGGGCACCCACCCAGCTGTCCAACAACTCGGCACAGCCTGATCCTGTCCGATCTATGAGTATAGCCCGAGCCAACATCTCAGCCAACGATACAGGGAAAATAGCATGAGCTGACCAGAGAGCTGTGCTTTAAAGTGGTGTTAAATAAATGTCCAAAGTGGTGCTTGCATGACTGCCCCCTTCAAGCTCCGTTCAAATTGGTTGTGTGCTGACAGTGGCAGGTCACTAGTTTCCATTGAGATTTCATTGTTGATCAGCGAATGTACAAATTAGCCACAGGGTAATTTCTTCTCCTTATTTAATCAAATGGAAACGTTCAATCCATTTTTGTGTTCACAGAACAGCCCTTGCAGTTTATTTAAGTAGGTTAAATATAAACCAACATCAAAAAAACAGCCCGGCAGCATAACAATGCACTCCCTTTTATTTCTTGATAATAATTTGATATAACTGGCAATAATTTATATTATCTTTATTTTCCTTGGTCTTGTGACTTCTCAGAAGTGTTTCCTATAGTGCCCATTGGCATGTGTTTGCTGGTGCACAGAGCCCTCTGATTTACAGGCTTTGACTTAGTGCTGGGGCTTCAAGGGCAGCAGCTCAGCAATTGCAGCTCCATCCCAGGGAGGAAAAAGTGCCACTATCGTCTCCACTTTAAAATCAGGAACAAAGCTCTCCATGGATTTAAATGGAGCACAGTGTGGACAGTTTTATTTTTTCACTAAATATAGACAGCACATTCTGTCCTCCAGATGTACAGAAATAGGAAAGAAGATGTAGGTTTTATACACACCTGAGCATGGTGTGATGGAAGGAGGGTGGGGAGGCTTTTCCAAAGGCACTGGGGAGCTCCCCAGGAGGATCACAGCCATAATGTGCATTTCATAGGAGCACAGGCCACGGACACTGTAATAGCATAAGGCATTTGAAAAAATTGACTGACTGGTGCTGTGGGTGACACTGGGATGCAGGTCCAGCACGGCCAGGCAGATCTGCACTAGATGTGGCTGGAAGGCTGGAAAAATTGCTCTTCACAGGAGAGGTTTGGGTTGAGCATTTTGCATAGTTTCCTCATTTTCACGTTCCCTGTAACAGCTATACACGTGGAAAATCAAAAGAGGGAAGTGAAGGAGTGGGTGGGATGTCTTTACTTGAGGAGGTCTGGAGAAGATTTCTGCCACCACCTGACATGGCTTGGCTCCTTGAGTTCTGTAAAACAGAAGAGATGGGAGTAAACTCTTCCCAGCTAGTGAACACTGAGCCATTGCAGAATTAAAAGAAAGTCAAACAGCTCTCACGAAGATGTGATTGTTTGATAAACAAGAACATTTTATGGTAATCTCTGTATTTACAAACAAAAGGATGGGTCAAATGTCTGCTCTTGGAAATTTTTTTTCTAGCAGAAATTTCCTTTAAAGCCTAGCAGTTAGAAAATGCTTATGCTAAAAATAACTTACAAAAAGGGCCATATCCATCAATGCTCTTTCCCTCACAAAATTTAGTATCTTGCAAATATTGCTGGTTTTTAGATCACTATTTTTGCAAGGTAATGTAAATTCATTTGTATCAAATCATAGAAGCTGTAAATCTTGAAAACCACTTAATTTTAGGCACCTCTGGGAAAGACTGCAAATGTAATGTCTGATGCTGAAAACTCAAAGGCACCAAAACTGAAGAGGATGTCAAAGACATCTACTTGAGTAACTTTGGTGGCAATATGTCCAAGTACACAGATGGATATGTGGTGACCATTCATGACATTTTCCTTGTATACACCATTTTAGGTAACAAAATGTCATTGATGAATGTAAGAAAAATTTACAGAGCCATCATTGGAATATATTGACAGAATTCAATGTTACTTCTGTAATCTGTGATTATTTTGATATACTTTGCAGATCAAGTTATAAGTAAAGACATAGAATTAAAAAAATCAATCCTGATTGCTTGGAAAAGATATTTACATTTCAGACATCCTGCCTGTGAGGGGTTGCATGCTGCATAGATTTTTTCATTATTTTAGAAAAATACAGATAGATGAAAGAAAGACAGGATCAAAAGGCCAAGAAATATTCCTCTAACTACCACGGTCCACATGCCACAGTTTCATTTCACTCAAAATTCTCATTGTCTTCAGTTCTGCAGTAGAAATTCCATGGAATTAGAGGGAATTCTGCCTACTAGGACTATGTAAAAGCCAAGTCGTCTCTGTAGTGCTTGCCTGTTTTGTTTGCATTATGTGTTTTGGAAAGTTAACATTATTGATCTAAAACACCTTTATAAAAGTTACCACTGTAACCAGAGGTTGAGTCCAGCTCTGAATCTGTAATGCAAAATAGCCCATAACAATTAGAATTGAATATCCTGAAAGACTTAACAGTTTTGTGTAACACATTAGAAAAGTCCATTAATACAGGAAAACACTGAACAAGACTAGACATAATGATCTTCTCAAATTTGACATGACATTTTTTTGTTTAGGAAAAAGCTATTTTGGATTACCCTGCACTTTCACAATGTTTTCTCCATCCAGCTGCTAAGGTACTTGTTGTTAGTTCTGATGTTTTGCAATGAGGATTCTGTGTATACTTTTAACAGTTTTGCTGTTAATTTGCTATTGAAACAACAAATTATGTCATTAAACGACTATATTACATCTTATAATATGTTAATTGTAATATCTATTGTATTAACAATTTTAGGAGTTAAGTCTAAGTCTTGCTAGAGAGCTCCAAAATAAGACTAATGGGATGAGTAAGATAAATGCTAATTCCAAAATTGCAAATTGCAAGCTTTGATACAGCTGATGACTCAGGAACATTACCACTCATTTTAATGTTGCGTGGAGGCAAAAATAATTACTGTTCCCAATAGAGAGGCCTCGGGAAAATATCACCCATTTGAAAAGGGACCTACTCTATCAGAAGATCAATATCTATGTTTCCTTCCTGTTTCCATGGTAACATTGCCATTGTCTAGAGACATGAGTATTCCCTGTTTGAGTAATGCTGCCTGGTGTTAACAGTGAGCCATCGCATGCTGTGTTCCTCTCCACAACGCATGTTCAATCACCATTATTAAAATAATATTTTAATGAGAAAAATAATAAAAACTATGATCAATAAGTTACCAACAAGCTACTTCTTATAGCTGGTGTGATGCTGGTGAGATGCTGATTTTAGGAAGATTGCAAAGACAAGGATGAGGTTGATGGCAACAAGATCCAGTCATCATTCTTTTTAGGCCCATCTGGGTGCTGTGGTACTTCCAACTTTGCCTGTACTGTAAATTATTTGAAGCAAGATTAGTTTCTAAGGGTTGGAGAATAACTGATTTCCCATCCTCATTTATTCTTTGGTGCCGCTTCCTACAGGTATGCTGGTTTTGATGGGGGCAGTGATTTTCAGCTGTAGACACTTGCATTGTAAAAATGTAGAATCAGGGTGCAACAGCTGAATTCACTAATTCTTCTGCACAGTGATCAGAGGTCAACACCTTCTGTTCAGCATCAGTCTCAGCTGTAAGAGAAGCAATGATATGTTAGATGTGCTGTTATTGTCACCAACGTTTAGCTAACCATCACTTTCCAAAAAGAATTTAAAACTTAGCCATAAATTGCTTGGATATGTACAACAGAGAAATATAGAGAAGAGAGTGAGAGAGAAACATACCATTCTTCATCCTACTCGTAATCCTGCACAGCTTTCTCCACTTCCTTGTTACCTAATATAGTAGGGAGAGCTCAGCACGTAATGGCTGCTCCTACCTCCTTCCCACTGCCCCCCAGACTCCTTAGCTCTAACAGCCTGGAGGCATGATGCTTGAGAAGATGTACCTGCTGCTGCCTTTCATTTCTCTCTAGTGTGGCCAAACATTTTAAATGGGATTGGCTGATGGATAAAGTGAGGCACTATGGATATATGCTAGACACCACAAAGTGTTGAATGTTGGTAACATTCAAGCAGTATTCCATTATATATTGTCAAATGTTTCCTTTATGTGACCAGGGAGATCTTCTCCTTTGAAGAAGCCATTGTTTCCTTGTTGTCCTTTGTTAAAAGATGAGGAGAGCACCCTAGTTTAATTGGCAAAAGCACAAAATCAGATGGAATGTACTTACCTGGACCTGCTTTTTCAATAAATTTCTGGCTGTTGTTGTTTCCACACGCTAGGTAGTATGGAGATGACTTCTCTTCCTGTGAAGTTCTTTTCTCTGTGGGAGGTAGTGATCTCTTTTACTGCTGTTCACAGAAGTCACAGGCACAGGTTTTGTGGGTTTTTTTCAATGCCACAGCTCAACGTGTTTGATAGTATTTAGTGACTTAAGAGAAAGGGTCTCTTCCCTAAACACATGGCCAAATCTGCATGGTTGAGCAATGTCAAAATCCAGAGCTTTGGATTCTGACCTGGTTTGGCAGTGCAGTGTCATTTTCAGCAGTGTCCTTGAGCTGTAGGCGAGGAAACACAGAACTGGAGTCTGTAGCTTTGTTTATCTCTTCACAAGGAAAAATAAAGCAACATTAGAAACAGATCCAGAATAAGTACATGTAGCAAAAAAGAAAAAAAAACCCAAAACAAAACCAAAAATCAGAAGAAGGCTCAGCAGCAAATAGCGATCTTATCTGTGAAATGAAACAGTAGCCCCACAAGTGGTTGTATTCATCATGACACAGAGTTAACTTGGTGAAGCTCCAGGAGTTTATGTACAAACACATACAGTACTGTATTCCCAAAATGTTAACAAGGATCTCACTCGCACCTTTCACCTCGGCCACCTTTCACCTTGGCCACAGCACGTCTCCAGGAGGGAGGGAGCATGGCCACGTGCCAGAGGCACTGGGGAAGCACTGAGAGCAGGCACATGGGAGGGCAGCTGCCCAGAGAAGGGTGCTGGCCTGGGATCCCCTACAGACCCTGGGAAAGGAGTTCATAAATGAAAAGATGCTACGGTGGGGAGAAGCAAGCAAAGAGTCATTGCAAGAGTGTTTTTGCCACAGGCAGCAGCTTAATTACCATGTCCTTTCCCCTGGCTCCCCTCCAGGGTGAGAGCTCAGCATGACCTGTGCTGGGCAGAGTATAGGGGAGTGGTGGGTCAAGTCCCAGACACAAGGCACAGGGAGTTGTGTATGATTTGCTGTGGGATGAGGAATGACTTGTGCCAAGAGGTCCCAGTGGCACATGGGCATGGAGCAACCCCAGGAAGGAATCCTACACAGCAGCAAACTGGCCATAGGGCTCAATGCATTTAGACATTTCTTTCCTGTAGTTTTGGACTTTACAAGACTCCATAAACTAGTTTTTATTTCAGAGCTATGGTATTTGATTCTGAGATGGAAGATAAAGTCCTTCACTTGCCTAACTGCCCTGCTGGTCTTTCATTGGAGGCACACAGTGGTACAAAGTCCTAAAGAGTGAAAAAGATGGTTGTACTGTCTGACTTTTCTAGCTTGCCTTGGGCTTGCTCAAGACTTCAACTCAAACAGAATGAAAGGTCTGGTGTTTGGTTATGGGATTCAGAAGTATACATCGCTTCCCAAAATCAGTATCTTCTGCTGTCTGACACACAGGAAAGGAGGAGCTCGCTGCTTTCTACAGCCTTACCATGGTCCCAGAGAGCCAGGGGAGAAAATTCCCTTGTTCCTATTCCATCATAGTCTGGTGCAGGGGTAGGTGTGACTTTCACCAATAATGATAAAGCAGCGGCTGAATCATAAAATTTATCTCAACAGCCTTGATTGCTACGTCTGAAATATATAGAATTCTCAATCATGTTATGATAAAACACTTAGGTACAGCAGCATCCCCAGGCACATCTCAGGCAGCACTGCGACAGGCTCTGTACAAACATGAACTTAGGCATTGCCTGACCCATGAGCTCCTATTTTAAGTAGACCTGAAGAGGTAGAAAGAAAAGCAGAGGGTCACAGGTGAAGGAATTTATTTTTCTTGGCCTGTAATGATCCAAGGTTCAATGCCCTACTAATAGAGTCCCCCCTTTTAAATAATGACTAACATGCAGGAAGATGTTTCTCACATGTTTTTCAAGCAACAAATCACAATAAATTAAGCTAGTATGTGCATGAAAAGCCTCAATTAAATTCCAAGCACATTTTGCTTACAAAAGTCTTTACATACATAATTTTCTTAGGGTTTTTGTTTTTTCTGTTAAAATCAGTCACTCTCAGAATATTTATTTTCTCTTTAATGGAAAATTGTGGAGTCACAACCCTGAGTGGAGATCAGCAAGCAAATCTCTCTAAGCTGGCATGTCCTGTGAATAAAGGCCATGGTGCTGGCCAGAAAGTTGAACTGCTTTGCAGATGATTTTTCAAGACAAAAGGTCTCTGCATCAGTCCCAAGAAGCCCAGACCTGGTAGATTACATAAGATGTTGCAGTCAATGCCGAAGGAACTGGGAAATACATTTTTTCACATGTAAGTCACACTCACAGAAACCAGCACTCAACATGTGCAGCTTCAGTACCGCCCTGATGGTTGGGATAACTTAGGATGATTGGTACAGCACAGCCCACCAAGCACCTTGCCACCCTTTAATTCTACTGTGAGACCCCATGGGCCAGAGGGTGGCACCGGTGGGAGGGAGACGTGCATCAACACATACAGCCATCTGTGTTAGTCCCTGGGAGCTCAGAGCAGGGCCACAAATACCCTTAGTGCCAATATCAGCGTCTGTATTTGGGCATCAGTGAAGTTTGCTGTCCCACTGGCAATTTCCTATTTAGCTTTACAATGTGACAGTTCTGGCCAGGCCCTTTTTCCCACTGTTATTTTTCCACCAGCTGCATGTTGAAAATTACTCCTTAATATTGCACTGAGCCAAAGAAATTCACAGCTGATACAAGAAGTTCCACGAATAAAAAAGCAAACTAGAAAGGCAGCAGAAATTGTAGTGTGGTATCTTAAAAGACTCACACCAGAGAGTGAGCTATTTTATGCTTGTTGGGTCAATCCCAGCAACAATTTCCCTTTGTTTGGGGCTCCTATGGAGAGCACTTTCCACTGTACACACTGCACACATGGTGGACAGATACAATTTCAGCCTCATTGCAAATTCTGGGGGAGGTCCTTTTTGATCTTGGTGACCTTCAGGTTCCTTGCTCTTTTTGGGGATGGTATGGTTGGACAATACATGGATAACTACACATGCTTTTCATTTTGGTGCGTCCCCCAGAGATTTTTATATGGCAAATACTTAAAGACCAGCACCACTGAGACACAATCATCTCCTGATTTGCAGGCAGCTGCTGAGATGATTGCAGTGCAGTTTGGGTACAAAGTACCTAGGAGCAATCACATCAAAAAAAGGCCAGGAAAGCTTTAAATTTGACATTAGACAAACAGAATTGGGCGTAATAAACTTTTAAGAGCTATCTCACTTTTTCAGAAGGATGAAACAGCAGGTCAGTGATGACAGGACATGAACTGAACAACTAAAGGAGGTCTCCATGGAGGTCATCTATGAAATGGTGGCTGGTGCCCAGAAAGTGCTATGCTGTCCCCAAGCACAGGTCAGTATTACTGTTTTTCTGTGAAAATCACATCCTAAATATCAAAAGGAACATGAGGACAAGACAAAATATAAATTAATTTACTCCATTCAAGGCTGGATTTTTGTAAAGACATGAGCAGGGTGTTATAAACCAGAAATGATCTGATGGTGTGCAGGAATGATTCATTTGCTCAGCAGAGATTACAAACAAAGGAGACCTCTGACTTTGCTGCTGTTGCCGGCCAGTGCCAGGATAAACATTGATGAACATGTCCATTGACACAAAGAAAAGAAACACTTAAAGAGAAGGATTTGCAGAACAGGCTCTCTGCCTTCCTCTGCTGAATATTCCTGCCAGCAGTTCTGGGTGCAAGAAAATCCTGTAGGCTTTACCTCTGTGCTGTACCGCTGCTGTGTCATTGCAAGTGATGGCAACACACATGGCTCAGACTTGAAATCAGGTTCAGACACTAAAGCCTGGTTTCGTCTGCTGAGGGCTCCCTGTCACTCTGTAAAACCTCAAGCTCTGCCGCACTGGTGTTGATGTTGTGCCTTTCATGGGTGATGTTTATGCCTTGTCTTGAGCTAGAGGAATACCACCTCTGCAACAGCCCCATTTAAGTCCTAACAACTTCTCCTCATTCCCTGCTTTGGGGATGGTTAAGGAAATCTACTGACCCCTTTCCATTTCGCAGGTGCCCAGCACTCCTAGGAGGAGGCCATCAGTGACAAAAAAAGACATTGCTCACTCTAATTGGGTTGTAGCATCCCTAGGCACAGACCAGGGACACTTCCAGGGCATGTGATCCTAGGAGCTCTGCAAAAGTCAAGAGCTCTGGTGGGAATGGTATCTTTGGTGCCTGGAGAAGAGACAGCACTGATGCAAAGGAGTGTCTATGGTGTGACACTGATCCTTTAGTGGTGACACTGCATGTCATGATATGGTGTTTTATGAAGCTTTGCTTTATTCAAATGTGTTTCTTGGATTTCTCTTTAAAACATGGACTCAAGGACAAATGCTACAACAAACATGCCAATTATAAGGGATAAATACTGAAAAGATTTCAAGATTTCTTTTGGCAGAGAAAGCACCTGCTAATTTTAAACTATTTGAGGGGTAAGAGACCCTCCTGTTCACATTGTTAGATTGAACCACGAGTTTATTACTGAACAGCTCTTTCGGTTTTAAGCAGCTACAGACCCATAAATATTTCTACCAAGGCTTGTCATCTCCACAGCAGTTCCCGCCACTGTTAAACCATACCAGCAGCAGTTCCACAAAGGTTTGCAAGGGCAATGTTTGTGCCATCCAGCCAAGCTTGGGCAAGGAGCTCTGTCATAGCATTTGTTCTTTCCAGTCAGTGAGATTTGCAGAGCAGCCACAGCAGAGCAGCCCTTTTGTCAGGGCAGACATCCACCATCCATCCCATGCGGGAGCTGAGGCAGTTCATGGGGTGGCTCACCGTGCTGAGCTGTGCACTGAGCTAGTGAGACATCCCACTCCAGTCCTGACCCCCTCTTAATGTCATCAAAATCTGAAGCCAAATAGCTGAGCTCCAAGTGCTGTTTAGCTGTGTTTAACTTTTCCATAATAGACATTTTAAAACAAGCTCCTGATTTCAATGCAGAGTAAAAGATCATTCAAGAGTCACATGGGGAGACTCAGTGACCATGGTCCCCCCTCCCTCCCTCCCTCCCTCAGCTCCTCAGGATGCATGCAGTTCTGCACTATGGATGACTTTTCCACTGCATTTACTGGAATGACCCCGTCCTCCACCACTGCCCAAGTGCTCTGTTAGCAAACTCAAGCAACAGTAATAAATCTTTCTAGACCCCAGCAGCAGTGCTGCCAGAGCTGTGAAGCCACCTGTCTTTGCATGATATGAAATTAATGATTCACTTAGAGCACTAGAAACCTAGAAGTATTGTGCAATACCTCTTTTCCTGACATGCTGGTGTACAGAGCTTACACTTAACCACCTTGGCTGTTGCTCCTCAGAAATCCTCCTCAGCGCAGAAGCAATTTAAAAAATTGCTCAACCCACCTCAGGCCTGAGTTGCCAGTGTTGTTTGCACACAGAATTCCTTTGTCAGTTATCAGCACTTGCTCAGTCTTTCTCAACTCTGAGGCAGCTAAGGGAGCGAACAGGACAGTCAGCATGAAGCACAACAAAATATACTGTGTTTATTGAGGACCAGAGCCTGCCTGCTCCCGCTGGGCTGCTCCCACTGCCCACAGCAAGGGTATGAGGATGGGGTCTCTGGTGTGATCCTGTCCCATCATTGTCCTCCTGCAGGGCAGCAGGTGGCAGCTGCCCTGAAAACCTGCATTCTTCAGGGTCTTGGTGAAGCAAGAGTTAATGTGAAAAAGCAGAGAGTATGCACAGCAATGTGCTGAACAGCAGAAGACATGTTTTTTCTGCTCCTTTTTCTAGTGGACAGAGCTTTTGTGGCAGGGGGCTAACTGATCAAGACTGGAAAAAGATATTGGGAATAAAGAAACGGGTGTGAATGGCCACACAAGTCAATTTTTTTCCAGTGGAAGACTGTTTTTTCAGTTAAGCAATGCCATTCATGTTAACACTGAAAGTTTCCATGGCAACATGAGTATGGCAGAAGCATTTTGTTTTGGAAAATGAAAACCTCCAGAAGCCTCTAAGGAAGATGAAATATTTCAATCTGTTTTTACTACTTTTTTTTTTAAATTTCAAAAGTCAGTTTTAAAAATGCAGTATTTTTCTTGCACTTCAGGATTGTCTTTTTCAAAATATTTGAGGTTTTTCTTAGTGGAAATGCAAAAGTCAATGCAAAATATCCTTATGGACAAAAATGGTGTGTTTTCAGCATTTTCATTTACTTTGTGAAAATTTCATGGTGCTCTTTTTCAATTAGATAAAGAAATTCCCCAAAACAGATATTCTGAGTCTGTTCTTAATCTGACTCCTGCTTCAGGATGGGATCAAAAAAGAAATTAGATTTGTGTTTAATTTTAACCTGTTATCCAGTACTGTGCCCAGGTGGCCAAGAAGGCCAATGGCATCCCGGCCTGTATCAGCAATGGTGTGGCCAGCAGGACCAGGGCAGTGACTGTCCCTCTGTACTGGGCACTGGTGAGGCCTCACCTCGAGTGCTGTGTCCAGTTCTGGGCCCCTCAATTCAGGAAGGACATTGAGGTGCTGGAGCGTGTCCAGAGAAAGGCAATGGAGAAGGGGAAGGGTCTGGAGCACAAGTCCTGTGAGGAGCGGCTGAGGGAGCCGGGAGTGTTTAGCCTGGAGAAAAGGAGGCTCAGGGGGTTCTTATGGCTCTTTACAGCTACCTGAGAGGAGGTCGTAGCCAGGTGGGGTTGGGCTCTTCTCCCAGATAACAAGTGACAGAATGAGAGGAAATGGCCTCAAGTTGTGTCAGGGGAGGTTTAGATTGGATATTATGAAACATTTTTGCCAGAAAGGGTTATCAAGCATCAGAATAGGCTGCCCAGGCAAGTGGTAGAGTCACCATCCCTGGAGGTATTTGAAAGACATGTAGATGTGGCATTTAGGAACATGGTTTAGTGGTGGACTTGGCAGTGCCAGGTTAATGGTTGGACTCAATTTTAAGGGTATTTTCCAACCTATATTATACCATTACTCTATGATTCCGTGGTCCTGAATGCACCTAGATGTGCTTTAAGTTTAGCACCTGCTTTGCATGGCCAGCAAACTGCTCTGAAATCTGTAATTTGGTGCCTTCTGTTTCTCTTCTCATCCATCTCCTGGATGAGTACTTCACATCTTTCTCATTCAGCTTTCTTGTTTCTTTTCTCTTCTTTTCTTTATCTCTACTTTTCCTTTAGTTGCTATCCAAGATTTCTAGTTGAGATTCCCCTGCTTCCTCTCTTGTCCTATATTCTCTGCCACAAGTATTGGTTTTCTCTTCTTGTTTTCCTTAATCCTGGGCTCAGTGAATCTCAAGTTATTTACACACTTGCAGTTAATGTGAAACATGAATATCAGACTCTTAAGGTCCTGTGCTCTGGAGTGGGCACTCGAGCAAACCCAAGGCTTTTGGACGCATCCATCACTGTGCAAAATGAGGAATACACAGCTACCCAGTTCCCATCAGCCCTGAAGTGTATTTATTTGCTTTAAAAGGCACAAACTCTTAGGGACCTGAAATGGAAGAACAGCAGTGACATATAAAGAAAGAAAAATATTTGCTTCCTGTGCAGATTAGCTTCATCCAAGCTTAGACTTCAAAAAGATTTTGTAACTTTTAAACAAAGCAGTTCTCCTAATCACATGTCTATGACAAAATGACATCACCTAATCCACTGTAGACATTAACTTTAGACTGGTTTTGGTATAATTCACTCACTGTTCTACTGAAGACATTTACTGTTACAAGGAAAATACATTGTAAAATTATACATAGCTTATGGCTTTATTATATAATGCATGGCCTGGGGAACTTTGATTTTTCTGTAAGTTACAAATAACCTTCCACTGCAAGAAGGTGGTACTGTGTAGTCCATAAGGGAGTACACATTCCTGGCTGTCGAGAGACCTGGCAGTCCCAAAAAAGGGAGCAGAGTATGTGTTCCCCCACTGTGGAATGGTGCCAATGGTTCATGTCCAGCAGTGATGCAGTATAATCACACAAAACATATAACAACAATGCACAAAGCTCAACAGCCAGATTCACATGGAGAGCTTCTCAGTCAGATGGGAGGAATGGATTGTACTGCTAAAGCAGAACAGGAGTCAGAGGCACTGCTGGCTGCAGAAGGTGAGCACTTATGGATTTTCACACATGGAGCATTTAATTCAAGGTCCAGAGAGGGCTGCAGAGCTCTGGTTAAACCAGCTGACTGCTCACATGTAGGAACTCTTGTCGTGTTCATGCTACCAGCAACGGGGGCCTGCCTGCTGCTCCTGGAGCACACAGGACCACAAAGCACAGGGTCCTGCTTCTCAGGCAACCCTGCTGGGTGCAGTCCTTCCCTGCAGGGATCCTGCTCCATGTGTACCAGGCAAACTTCGTGTTCCAGTGCCGCTGCTGGGATCACGTGCCGGTCTTGGTCTTCTGAGTCATAAAAGCCAAATTCTATCCACATTAATGTTGTTTGTAACTAGTTTAGATTTCCATCTTATGCCACTTTCCCTTATATAGATATTTGTCTTGCCTTGGTGTTTACTCTTTCTTGATGTATTTTTAGAAACCTTTTGTATTCATTTCTCTTCCCTACTAAGCAGGCGCCGGTCCCTCCTGTAGGATGGTCTCCATTAATCTGATCATTGTCTCATTTTCTCCTGTTTCAATTAATCCTTCTTGACAGGGGATGCCCAGGAATGTCCACAGTGTTTCAGATGAGATCTCACAGTGTGAGACACCAATATTCAGAATTTGCTGGCTTCACATATTTGCTTTTCTCATGATTGTGTCACAGCAGTGATTCACCCTCATCTAACTCATACCACTATAGTAGGCATCCCCCCAAGCCATTCCCATCTCTGTTTCAGAATCAGCAAAAATCATTTTTGATCCCCAAGTGATAGTGCCCTTCACGGTATTAATGTTCAACACATTCCTACTACCTATTTCTCAAGGTCACCTTTTATTCCTTTGTGATACTCTAGTTCTGCATTGTGCTGACAATTGCAGACTACTTGTGTCTCTAGAAAAGGCCATAGGAAAACATACAGTATTTGCTGAAGTCTCAGAGGAAAACATTTAATTAGATGAAACCCAGTCTAATCTTTGATAGACTAACAATGTATTTCAGCCCAGTAGTTTCCTTTTCAATATGCTTTACCCTCTCAGTGTGAAAGGCTGGTGTAATTTTTGATCCCATTTCTATCCTCTACCTTCCTGAGTTATATTAAGCATTTCCCATTTGACAGTGTATGAAAATACCAGCTGACACTCAGTAAAATTAGATCAGTTAGGTTCCAGGTTTTTTTGTTGGTTTTGGTTGTTGTTGGTTGTTTTTTTTTCCCCCAGGGGAAATTCATTCTTCTCTCAGCCCGGGATAATTAAACTTTGTAAACCCATGTGTCTTTCTTCCTCTTTGGCCATTATTTTTATGTCTTTAATTATTCTTTCATTTCAGTTATGCTTGTTCTTTAAACCCATGCCTACTCCTGAAGTCAGGAGTACTGGTCCTGCCCCAGTACACTATTTTTTCCTTCCTGAAACATCATATGTGCTATTCTCTACTCATAATTGCAACATTTTTAACTTGATACCAAAACTGTGGCTACCAAAACTGTGGTTCGCTTTAACTAATTCTTCTAGAATTTAGGAGACAGAAGGCCATTATTAGAGTACCTGAAGCTTTGTTTACACCTCAAATGCTATAATTTCCTTTCATTGCCTTGCTTGTTTCCATACCTTATTTCATTTTTCCTATTGCAAACTAAGTCCATGTATGAATTGAATTTTTAAGGTATTCAGTCCTTACTCCACTTGTTGTGGCTCCACTTCATCTTTCTTTGTTATTTTTCCCTATTATACTACGGAAAAAATGTTTTATTTTTAACTTTCATTGCAACTTCTAAAATTATTATGGTTTTTGGCTTATTCTTACTTTACATCTCCACATCCTGATGTACAAAACATGGTTTTATTTGCTCGTAAGGATTTGTTTGTATTATGTAAGGACTATGCCTAATGTCTTCTTTGAGGGGATACTCAGCCAATTAATTCTGGAGTGCTTCTTTATCTCTGTAAGTTTGTGCCTCCCTACAAGTAGTTTTTGTGTCTTTGACTTAAAGAAGTACCAACATCAATCCTCATTCAGTTTTCTGAGTTTTTCAGTTCAGTCAGATTCACCATTTTTCTTTTTTTTAACAAAAGCACACGATTTAGGACTTGTAATTTTTGTTTATTGACCTATATTTGGCAGTCTTTCCAGAAAATATGAATGTTTAATATTATATCTGAAGTTATATTTTATAATCAGGTCTTTTATAATTTCCTTCTGCTTATTGAAGTCAAGACTAAAATAGTATTGCTTTTGCAGGCTCATCAGCTTTTTGAAAGTATCTCCTGGCTAGTATATCTAGGAACAGCTAACATTCAGTTCTTCCAGCTGAACTTGGGAACTTTTTATGATTGCATCAGTTTGAGTCACTACATCCTGCACATTGATTCAGTTTGATTACTGAGACATACACTGATGGTCTGCTACCTGTTCTCAGCTCAGTTTCTGGAGATTGTATCTTCTGTGTCTTACTCTATTTTTGGTTGATGTAATTGCTGTTCTGTTTTTCAGTGCAACCACATCCTCTTCACTGCTTTATTTCTGCGTTGTACTCCTGTACAAACTTTATTTTACTCTTTCTTCCTCACTGTTTTTCTTCTCTTGATACCACACTTCTCCTGCTCCCTTTCTCACACCACCGTGCATGTCCTGTCCATATTTAGTGTTACTGCTTGCCTGTGGGTGCTCTGTTCCATCAGCCACATCAGGTGGGGCTTCATGCATAGATAGTTGCTGTCAGGTAACTCCTCTTGCAACTTATGCCATCTTTGTCATCACATCCATTCCTGGAGACAGCTCTACATATGCCTTAACAAATTAATTAAAATTGCCATCATTGAATTTCTTCATCCCTTTTTTTCACAGTCATTGCAGGGAGCTCTAAATACCCATTTTATAGCCTTTATTCATTGTTTTCTTCTTGTTTGGCCCAGTCTAGTCAGCCAAAAAAAATCCTTTCCACTCCCTGTGTACTGCAGTTAAGTGGCATAATCCTAGAGCTGCTCACAGTGTCCTCACATGTCCTGCAGGTAGTGACAGATCCTGAAATGTGAGGAGTTTCCTCCTTGCAGCCTCTCCTGATTCTGATGCAGCTGTTGTTTAATGCCATACCATTACCACAGCCAAGACACTTGACACCATGCCCAGGGTAGAATGCTCCTGGCCCTGTGCTTAGAAAGCGAGAAACACTAAACAAAACATTATCTGGGGGGATGGGGAGTCATTACAGTTATTCTGCCAAATCTTGGAGTAGCTGATGCTTTGCCATACTTAATGTCATGTGGTTCTATTGAGTTAACAACATAAGAGGCATATTTTTCCCACTCACTCTATGAACAAGAAAATACCATTCCTTGCTAGTGCACCCAGAGATGTTCTGGAGCTTGCTAGTGAAAGGTGAAGCTCCTACTAAGGTCAAGTCCAGGCTTTTGTCATTGTTGTAGACAATGGGATTCTGCACTCTTAAGAAATTAGGTATTTCAAAGACTGCAGGAAGTACTACAATTTAAGTCAGCTTTCAGGGAACAAAACAGCATTTATCAGAGCCATGAATGGAAGAACGTATTCTACATCATATGCAGTTGCCTTGGTATCTTGAAATACCCAAATGTCTTGAAATATTCTGTAATGCTTCAAAATTTTTTGCATTGTGTTTTACCATTAGATTGCTGTATAGTGACATAATACAATAATCACCTATTTTCTTGAAAAACTAGAGTAATCTTTGTATTCCCTTTGCCCTGGGACATCTTAGTCAAGGTAATCTGTATCTAATCCAAAATAAGTGACAGTATGGTGGTGTAAGTGGTGTAAGTGGTATTTCTGCACAGTGCCTTCCAAGACACCATAGACATTTTCTTCTGGATCATTGTTTTGATACTGGGAGCTTGGATGCTTCTCCAATCAGTTAAAAGTACAGTCTGCCTTCTGGATGTGTGTTACTAGTTCATCAAATGCTTTTCAAGTGAGTTGCCCCTCTAGCTGTGGTCTCCAAATTGGAAATTAAATATTTTGGGGAAGTCCATTTTGCCATGGAGCAGCCAAAGCAGATCATCACCTCACCCCTACATGTACACATTGAAACCCATCAGAACTCTTCTTGTGGGAACAGATTCCTCTAACTCTGTAGTTAAATCTGGGCTATCAAAGCAGTAGGCAGGATGGTCCTTGTTCTCCTCAGTGTTTAGATTTCTTTAACTTATCAGCAAAGTAATCAAAACATCAAGGCAGATGCTGAGTAAAGGGAAAATGCAAGCTACACTATTCTGAGACCTCCCAGTTCCAATGGTGAAAAAATGTGCAATTTACAGAGGTCATTCTGCTGGAATGATCCTAGCAAGAGAGTTCCAGTGAAACTCCTAGTACAGATCTGCCCTATCTTGGCAGACTAAAACAGCTTCCTGGGATTTAAATTAAGACTTGAAGCCTGCTCTGTTATAATAAGGTGAGCCTCAAACCTGAAGGTACAAATTGCACTAGAAATCCTGGAACATGGGCAATTTCTGGCGGCCAGACATATGAACCAGAGGTCTGAATATCTATTGACTCATGTAATACCTGAGATCAGACCAATCCACAAAGGCCTGCAGCACTCTGTTCCTTCCAGACATCAGTGACCCTGTCTTCAGAAATCATCTTTGAGCTGCCTTCCTCACCTGCTGACCACCATCCTTGGAAATGGACGGCTGCATGCAAGGATTCCCCACTCCCTCTTAAGACAATCTGGTTCCATGTGGTGTTGGTCAGAATAATTTCAGGCTGATTTCTTCCACCTCGTGGTAAATCCTTAGTCTTCTAAATGTCATTTTCAAATCTCTCTACATTGCTCTGTCACCTAGTCCCCTGTGTTGGAAATCAGTGTTAGGTGACACCACTGTCTGCTGAAAGCTTCATCAGTGTGATATGCTGTATACCTAACCCTTGGCCAGGCTTGCTCAGGACAGTGCCTCCATGTCCTCATTTTCCAGGGTGCTTTTTCATCAGCTTGGGATTTTCCCTTCTACCACTCCGAACTTACTGGATCCACCTGAATCCCCAACAAAACATAGTTGATCAGCCACCATGCCAAGGAAGTTTGTCAAGAACATTTGAGTTTTTTCTCTTCTAAAGCCCTTAATTTTTCAGCTGACATCTCAGTGTTGGAAGTCCTCAAAACATAGAACTACTTGTCACTGTTAGCTGAACCTGCTTTCAGCTAAAGCACTGATGCATGCTGCGTTTTCTTGCCTGGCACTACAAGGCTCCAGGGAAGACTGTCCCGTTACACTGCTGAACATTTTTCTGTTTGCTCATGTCTCCTTGTTTTCCTCTCCCATTAGTCATGGTCATGTCTCTCTTTGTATGACATCTCCCATGGTCATGATGGCTTTACAGTTACACACTCCTTGAAGCCCAGAGGGTAGTTGTCACAAGGCGATCTGATGCTGGTCAAGCACCAGTGAGCCACAACTTTTCCTAGAAAGAGTGTCCTGCAAAGAACACCTCTTCTAGGGGCAAGGCAGCCTCCCTGGACAGCGGTGATCTCAGCAAGTGTAGCCATTTCTCAGCTACAAGTGATTCCAGCTCTTGTGATTCAGCTCCGTGTGAGATCACCCGAGGCAAACTCGGGGACAGAGAGACAGGAGCCGTGTGTGGCAGTGCCACAGAGGCAGCTTTATTGTCCAGCAGTCCCTGGGAAGGGGAGCCCAGGGACAGCAGCTCCCTGATTCAGGGCACATCCAGGGCCCTTTTTATGGGAAAGGCAGGGGGTGGGGTAGAACCCAATTTACTAACTGGATACAAGGTATTACCATACAGAAACAAGGCATACTGGGGGTGGTTCAGTCTCTCACCGTAACCTAGAGAGGTTTCTTATCTCTGAGTCCTTTTGCCCTCAACTTTTTCTCCTCCAAGGGAGTGCAGAGGACTCCTGAGTCAAAGGCTCACAGCCCTCCACAGGTAGTGCCACAAGCTCCCACATTCACAAGCTAGGAAGGGTCTGCCCAGGCTTTGCAGCATGACCCAGGGTTTGCTGGAGACCTGCACTGTCTGGGCCCAGCACTGAAGGCCAGGCAGGACCCCCAAGTGCTCCTCAGAGCAGACTCACCCTAGGCTTAGGTCCCACAGGCATCTGACCAGCCTGTTTACCCTGCTCCAAATGCTCTCTTCCCCACCCTCCTGCTTTTAAGGATTCCTGGCATTTTGTTACTCCAGACTGCTCTCCTGCTTTCCCATTGGATGCACCATGCTCAAGGCTCATTGAATTTTTGAATCATGACCTGACCCTCAAATGTGGACCTGCCTTGTCCACAATTCCACCTTGGCTTTGGGCCCAGCTTGTTCTGTTGCAAGCCCTGTCTACTTCCATTACTTCTGCTTTCCTCCAGTTTCAGCTGGTCCACTGTACATCCTTGGTAGCAGATATAGGTTGCAACATTTGCCTGTCTTTTCAGGTCACCAGCCTCTGAAGGCGTAGTGGTGCACCCTGGGAAACAGTAATGCAGGTTATAGGCAGGCTGGTTATAGTCATTCTGCTGACAAAAAATGGCACAAGTGGCATAAGAAACAGCATGATGATAGAGAACTGCTTTGTGTCCTGTACATGTTAGTTTTTACAGGGATGTTTCTTGTGCAAGTGTTTTATGGAAACACTTCTTTGTTAAGACTACTTCCAGCTAATATTTCCACATGCAAATTTGCACACTTTACAAGCGCTTTCTATATTTGAGTTGTACCTTTTTCTATTCCTCCTGTCATGTGCAAAGAGTGGCAGCCTTTGATATCTCTGAGGAAGAGGGAAGCCCTGTTTTATACTGCAGTGTTAGAAAATGGGGCTTCACGGTGACTGTTGGCAAGAACTCAATTTTCAGATTAATATTTTGTAGAGTTGCAGTGATGATGTCAGGTAATTTCTGAAGGGAAGCCATAGGTCTTACTATGGGAATTTTTAACTCTCTGCACCATGGTAAAACACTGGTATGCAGTGCAGCAGAAAGCTAGCAGAGTTTGTTTATGGTTCTCAGTAACAGAAAAACTACTGACACTGGTTTAATAGCTGCAGGCCTGTCTGAGGGGCTGAGAGATTTCCTAGCAGCAAATGAAACACTGCAAAAGGAAATGAATGTGCTTTGTGCGTATACAGGAATGCACATCAAAGGCAGACCAAGGCTGGGTGATAGGCCCTGTCAAATCAAACAGGCTCTGGAGATTGCTAGTATCAATAATATTTAATATCCAGGGTATCTTTCACTCCCAATATTCTGGGAAAGTGGCTATCATCACAGCTCTGCTTTGATAACACCTCCCTGAGCTTCTGGGAAAACAGCTTTCCTCTCCTCTGGAATCTAAGCATCCTTTACGTGGCACCCACTGAGTCACTTGGCATCTCAGTGTCTCTGGCCAAGCTCAGGGTCTCCCTCCCTCCCTCCCTCTCTCCCCAGCACTGATGTTTTCCCGGGCAGGGCTCTTGTCTCTCCGGGTGCTCTGCTGGGGCACCTTGGGCCACCACTGCACTGCCACCATTGCTCACTGCTGCTTATGCCAGGCATTTGCACAGTCTTGTACAGAGCTGTCTTTGTCATCAGAGCTGGGGACATCATCCACACAAACAGCGTGGAAGGAGCTGGGTGGTGGCTGCAGCCTTGTGGGTGAGCTGCTGGCGGCTTCTGCCCAGTGAGGGCTCTCCAAGGTCTGTCCACAGCCCCATGCAGGTGATGGAATTCCATGAGCTGACTTGAAAGGCACTTCTTATCGGGTCTGGCTTTTGCCAGCCATGCACCTGGCAGAGAAGGCACCTGCTTACAGCTTTCAGGACCAAGGCCTTAAAAAATGACACTCACCCATGGGCTGATGACTGCAAAGCAAAGAAATGACCAATACAAGGAGGGGACATTTTAACATGCCCTAGCTTGAGTATTCAGAGTCCTGCTGGCCCCAGGGCCATCCTCTCCTGCACCATCACAGAGCTCTGGAAAGGCAAGAGAAGTTAGTAAGTGACAAGCCTACAAGCCCAGAATCCGCATTGTTCCTAAAATACAAGTTATTTGTGACTAAATGACTTGTTAGTACAAAATGGTTTAGTGATGCTCAAACCCACATAGCCAGCAGAATGAGCAGAAACAGTCACTGCCTAGGGCTTCACATGTGTCCAATTCTTTTCCTTCTTATTTTAACTAATTAGTTAAAATAATTCATTTAGCTTTCTTTTGGCCTCAGGTCCCCTGATGTAAGCACATAGGAATATGCCCTGTTTCTCATACATTCACCCAGTCCTCTAGCCCACACTGACAGCTTGACTAACACAGAAATAATAAACCCCTCCTAGCTATGCCTCACTTAAAAGAAGTGCACTGTGCATCATGGAAAAAAAAAAGGAGCCCAGCAAAACACTTAACAACTGGGACCTAAGACAATAAACGTAAGGCTCTAAAAATTAGACTTGGCAAAAGTCTAATGCAGATAAAATCAATAAGGAAAGGATAAGAATATATTAACACAAAATATTTCCTGGGGAAATGGAAAAAGTTTCATAAGAGTAGATCTCAACATCAACAGAGTTATCCAAAGGGCAAGAAAAAAATCTGTAGTCTTTCAGATATTGGCCAAAAATGAAAGAAAAACAGGCGCCTTCTCAGTCAGGTCTGGCAGCAGCAGCCACCAGCAAAAGGAGCTGAAGAGGGTTGGCAGCTGGAAATCACTTGGCTTCTGAAGCCCCTGTCGCTTTGCTGCCTCTAATCCTTCTGTGGCCACCAGATCCAGAAGGATGTATTTGCAACCTGAAGTTCACTGACATCCTTTCAGGCAGGAGAGACAGTGGTGGTTCCAAGGAGCTGCACAGCCTTCAGGCCTGCCCACTCATTCAGGTCTTCAACTGGGGCTCAGAGTATGCTTCTGCTCTCAGTTTTTGGTATGTCTTGCTTGGTGCTGCCTTCCTGCTCCTTCTACCTGCTGATGCTCTCCCACCATTACCTCTGCTGGTAACCCTTCACTGTCAGACTGAATGTGTGAAAGCAGCACAGCACCAGCTGTGCCACTCCTCACCTCTTGTTGTCTGCTCAGCTGGATGGGACAAGTTATTTCAGAAGTTTTCTTGAGTTATAACCGAGGTAAACCAAGTCAGTAAATCTTTACTGGCATCACTGGTACTGCTAGTCCTCCACTGCTTTTCCACAATGGTCTGTCTGTGCTGAGTAAGCAGAGATATGTCACTTTTCTGGGAAGAGACACCAGAGATCTTGTGCTTAGTCTCTAAATATGATTCCAGTGCCATTAACCCACTCAGAGAAGTTCTCCTTCCCTCTTGATTGACTTTAGGTCTTGAACAGAGGACTCAGAAATTTGCAGCTTCAATTGCCAGACAAAGTCCCAGAGCTACAAGTCTGTGCCACAGCAAGGGACCATCCTTTCAGCTCAGAATGTTCTGTGATTCTGTGATCCCCTCTGGACAGAGCTCAGAAAAAGGAAGCACCACAGCCTGTGACCAAAGGTTTACGATGATGTACATGAGTATCCATTAGTGCAGAAAATACAGTGGAAACATTCAGCAAGATGGACAGCATGATCATGTTAAGGACCGTAAGCCTGGAAAAATGCTTCCAGTTTTGATTGCGTATTCCAAAAGAAAAACAGAATATTAGAGGCAAACCAGCAGCAGCTCTTTGAACTTATTGCTGGACATCATGTTCCTCCACTGATAGTGAAAGGCTGTTCAGCACAGGGAGACAAACTGCTTGAGCCTGTTCTGTTTACAGCTTGGGGGCCAGAGATGGGTGACGGGTACAGCTGCAAAAAGATATTCTGCCACAGATGAGCTCAAGGGGAAGAAGTGTCATGTGTTTGCAGCTAAAAAGATGACAACATTTATTGCCCACTTACATCTGGTTATGACGTCAGTATCAAAAGTGGGGGTTAAGCAAGCACCATCTCACCATTCCTGAACTATTCCATAATGCTGAATATGGTCAAGAAATTTGTTTGCAAAACCTGCTTTTCCAGTTCACTGTTCCTCAGGACTAACATTAACATGAAAACCCTCTAGGGAGGTGTAGATCCAGCACATGACTCCTGGCTCTCAGAAGTGAGCAGAAAGAACAGAAGTTGGAAGATGGAGCCCAGGGCAGATCCCTCTGGGGCATTAATCCCATCACCAAGTGAAAAGAGCTTCAGTCCAGCTGCTGGCAGTCAGCACCTCCTGTTGTTTCTCCACCTGCCAGAAACAGCCTCTGACGATTTCACACCCTGAGGCCTTCATTGCAGAACTGCATGCCTACATTTGAATTATTTCTTTTGTTTGGCAAAGCCAAAGTGATGCAACAGCTGAATCCACAAGACATTTCCTCACCTGAGGTTCACAGAGGCTTTATCACATCCCTCTGGGCAGTGCAGTTGAGCTCACCCGTGCTGCTTGTCCCTTCAAGCAGTGGTAACTGTGGATTACATCTGTTCCTTGCTCTAGTTGGTATAAGCAATTAGCTAATTTCAGCTCCCAGTTCTGGCAAATCTGTGGAAAATAGCACTAGAAATAAATGTGTTTATATATTTTAAAGTATAGTCTTTCTGAGCTTCTAGAGAGGTGCATTTAGGATTAGCTGCTACACTGAGGGACTGGGAGAGCACCCATCTGCTTTCAGCCAAAACCACTTGCTCTTTATCAGCTAGCTTCCTAATCCCGCCTAAATTCCCTCTCTGCTCCTCCACATGGTGATTGCCTACCCCTACCAACAGCACAGCTCACTACAGAGCCATTTTTTGGGTGAAAATATTTCTCTCTGCATTCCCCAGATCCGGGGGGAGTCTGTTCCCCCACAGGTGCTGGTGGCTCCAGCCAGCCACATGGCACAGCCATCCCAGCCATGCTGCTGGCCCACAGCCCTCCCCACTCATCCCCGTGCCACCAGTGGCTGCCTGGCCTTTATCCCCATTAATAGACACAGCAGTAGCTACGTGTGCTGGATACAGCCTTGTACAGATGTTTGATCGTGTGAGCAGGGCTGATGAATTCTCCTTCAAAACATGGATTAAGGACACATCCCCCCTCCCTTCAAAAGCTGCTGTTCTGAGGCATTTGTTCTATAAACCCAGATAAAAATCTTGCTCTTACTTTTCAAGTTTATATTTACAAAAGGGTGGAAAAAGAGGCATAATGACAGTTTAATGAATGTATGCCATTAATCCTGGAGATAATCAAAAGCCTGATAAGTCTCTAATCTTGTAAAAAAGAATTAGAAAGCACTGAAACATCTTTTGGTCTCTGTAAACCTTGTAATGAGATGCTGCGTGCTTGGAGGAGGAGCCATGGAAAGGAGCAGTGCCAGAGGACATATTCTCACCAGATTTCATCACTGAACTTCTTGTGTGATATTGTCCTTGGCAAAAACTGGAGTCCAAAGCCATCAATGCTGTTTTCAAAATTTGTCCTTTTCCTATCAATGTATAAAGTAATTCTAAGAATTTGTGGGTATAAAGCTTTTGCTTCTCTACCATTTTCTTGTAAGAATCATGTATTTAAAGCACTACTTCAGTTTCAGTGCTTGCAGATTTAACTAATTTCTTCCTAGTTAATCCTGCAGGTGTGAAAATCATGCCAATATACAGTATCTGTTATTCAAGTGTAAAAAAAATGAATATAAGGCAATATTTCCAAGGTGTTTAAAAAAGTAATTATGCAGCCAACTTCAGAGAACTGGGGTTTTTTTAAGTCTGTACAAAATTCTTGTTTCAATTCTGTCTACAGCTTTGCACTTTTATGTGTAAAGTGCAGTTTATGTGTTGTCAGTTATTACCAACAAGCGTCAATGAAACAACTTTGGAGGATGCAGTGACTAACAGACATTGTACAGATTTTGAGGAGTTCAAAAAGAAGTGCTCATTCTTGAACTCAGAGCGAAAGTGTAATATAAAAGGGTAAAATGTCCTAATGTCTGCCACTCCTGCAGGGACCTGGGAACTAGCTGGAGCTGGTGGGAGGCATGGTGGGAAGGAATAATAGTAAGTATTGCCTCTCTTCCTCTCCAGAGACCCAAAGAAAACTGAATCTCTCCTCAGGAACGGAGGCCGGAGGCAGCAGTCTGCCACAGTGGGGAGGGGGGGTTATGGCTGGGTGAGAACTTTTGTCTGGCTCCCAAAAAAGACTGAACCAATGAGGGAGCCAGAGCAGGACTGGGTTAAATAAACCCTGGAGGGCTGGGGTAGAAGTCCTGGCAGGCAGGCAGGAGAAGGGTGAAGAAAATGAGAATATTTGTGTCAGGGGTGGAAAGTGAGGTTTCTTTTCTTTTCTCTTTTCTTCTTTTCTTTTCTTTTCTTTTCTTTTCTTTTCTTTTCTTTTCTTTTCTTTTCTTTTCTTTTCTTTTCTTTTCTTTTCTTTTCTTTTCTTTTCTTTTCTTTTCTTTTCTTTTCTTTTCTTTTCTTTTCTTTTTTCTCTTGTCACCCCAGGGCAGATGCCAGGGAAAGAGCATCCCGAAGTGTTTTCCTTCAGACTCTCCTTCCCCACGTGAACAACATTTAGTAAATACCTGCAGGAGGGCTGATTTCCAATGCACTGAGACTGAAAGGCTTCAAGATTGAAAGTGTGTTTAAGACCCTGAGGACAGGGAACTTTTTTGCTTGTCTGAGGAGCTCTGCTTTCCACCAGTCTATGGGCAGCTGGGAGAGGGTGCTGTGAATTACCCCATGAGACACAAGAAAGAGAGGCAATGTTAGTCTGGGGAGAGGGACAAGGTCCTGCTGTCAAACCAGCCTTGAATGTAGGTAAATGAGGAAAGAAATTTTTTGACCCTTCTCCTGAAAAGAAATTGTTCAAAATAGGAGATGCACTTGAGTAAACTTAGCAAACAGAGAGATAGGTCAGGCAGATAGAGCAAAGTGGAACTTCTGCACACTTTCCCCGTCTTCAGATAAAGCCGTGTTGGTATACACAAGTACAACGACTCCTGAACTTTGGCTCCTTTATTTATAAAACAATATACTAATCTTAATCCCTGGACACACTGACGTAACTGAATGTCATACTTTCCAAATATAATGGATTGCATTCCCATCATAAAATAAATACATTCCAGCAGTGAGCCCCCCAGCAAATAACAGAGCTCCAACAGCTGGGGAAGCTGGGGCAAGAGGTACAACAATTGGGTTGTGTTGCTGAAGCCCAAAAGCCAAGTTTTTGCTGGCAGCATTCTAGGAAAACCTATTATAAATGCAATGCTACCAAAAAAGTGTTCTTTTCTTTCTAGTACTGTGCTGCAAGCAAAAATCATTTAAAGAATCCTGGGTAAACAAATATACTCTTTTCCATATGACCTTTTCTTGAATGTTTTCAAAAGTATATTGTCTTTTTGGTTTAACACAATATTTGTCAGCTTTTATTTATAGCTTAAAAGAAAAGCCTTCCTCAAACTGTCACCAAAAATGCCCTTCTATAGGCATGCTCTCAGGAGAAAGGCTTTCTTTCTCTGAGTGTCACCCTGGGTTCAAATACATTTTACTGTAACTAGGATAGAAGTGGCTCCAGAAATCATCGCATCTTGAATCAGCTGGACACATATCACTCTGACCTAAGAGCCATTTTTAATCTCCATTATTTGAAAGTAAGGGTTAAATACAATATATAACCAAGCAGCAGTTTGCAGAGCAGTTTGCTCTCATGCACGCTCTCCTGTTTTATTTATTTTATAAAATAAGCAGGCAGTAAAACCTTTAAAGAACATTTTTATTCTTATCTAATGTGTAGGGGGCAAGAGCAATATTTGCAGCAGTATGACAAAACAGAATATTACCCAACTCCACATGACCCAACATGGGGTTTTTTAACTTGGAAATTGTAATGAAAGGCCCATGGTGCTTCACAAACTGGTTCTACTCTGTGGGATATCAAAAACAAAAAATTGAAAAGTTACATTGCTAGTACAAATTCAGCATAATGAAAGTAGGCATGAACCAGGGCAGATTATAGATTAAAATAAGTTTGGAACCTCCTTTGCTGAGAGTCAGAGATTCCTACAATTTAATGGGGTATCTTCAAATGTAGCGCAGGACTTTATTCCCCAATCTGCTATTCAGTGACTTACTGAGTTGGAAATATACAAATATGTGCAGGTCAACAAAATGTAGTCCTCTGTAAAGTCCATATTTACTTCAGCTGTCAAATGAAGAAGACTGGTCCCTCGTATAGAAAGAGCTCAGCACTTGGTGTTGTCATGAGTTAACACTTCAGTCAAAGTTGACATGCTTATTAATGGCTGCTACTGAAGGTTACATATGTTTCATGCTTTGTGACTAAATAGTATTATGTACAAAAGTGAGGCCAAACCCCTGGGAGTCTACTTTCGCATGGCTTTATCCTCAGTTTGTGATTGTACACGTTTGGGCTTTGGAAGCTTCAAAGTTCACTCATTCACACCCCAAAGGGCAGTTTTGTCCCTTGATGAAACAGCCATTAACCCAGTCTGTCAAGTTCAGCTTTATCTTTTGCATCTTTGTGGTCGCTCTTTCTATTTTTCTCTTTGTGTTTCATGTGGCAAAACACAGCCGCTAAAATGGCACCTGAAAAACAGAGAGTGTTTGTTTGTAAAGGGATGAGAAAACTTTCTGAGAAGATGTTCCAGCAGGGGCTGTGGCACTGCACTGTAATATCCACCGTGCTTCACCTCCTGAACAGAAGCAAACAGCTTTGAGGAATGACCATGCAGCCTTGGACCAAGAGCATGGATCCGAAGCACTGCTGGGCAGGATCAGAGGCCTTGGGGCCCAGTGGCCTTCCCCCAAAGGAGAACTTTTCTTCTAGGATCTGACCAGATGGCAAAGCATCTATTTAGCCCCCCTCCCTTTAAGCAGTGATTTGTCATGTTTGTCTTGAGATGTATTCCCTCTTTTATATATACATATATATATAGAGAGAGAGAGAGAGTATATATATATATATATATATATATAATGTATAGCTTGATCTTTTAAAATCAAGATGAGCTTGTTACACTGTATATAAATTTATTTCCTCTTTATCAGTGTTAGAATGAATATGAATAATGTAAGCCTACAAAGCTGAAATAGGTGAATAAAATGATAACTATAAGCTACAGGTACAGATATTGTAAGTAGGAAGCTCCACTATTTTCACTGTAGTCTGGATGCCCAAGACAAAGCTCAAATCCCCTGACTAGCAAAGGGCAGTAGGTAGCAATGAAGTGACAATATGCTACAAGTTCAGCAGTTTCTTCTGTCCTAACTGGTTGTTGTGCCATTGGATGTTTTTCTTATGACCAAAAACTTAGAAGTTTGCAGCCATCATGATACACAATCATGAGATCTTCCTTCTTTCACTCATTCTGCAACATGTATGACAAATCTTCACCCAAAAAGTGAATTAATGTCAGAAATGCAGCAGCACCATCATATCTCAGAGATCTGGCTTTGAATCAACCAAGAAGAAGCGACTTACCAATGATGAGCAGGACCCCAAACAGAATCCCAATTGCCTGCCCAGGGGTTGGCCAGGAGTGCTCACGGTCTATTTCAATAAAACATGAATTTTCACTGGAACACTTGCAGATGCTTACTGCAAAAGGAAAGGCCATGAGGTTAATGAGAAGTTTAGTAGTCACATTTGGTTATTTATAAATGTTACTGCTGTCTTGAAATTAATAGTTCTGTGCGTAGAATACCTTTAAGATTCACTTTGTTTTCCAAAGGAGGTTCTCCATTGTCATTAAGTATTATTGGAACATTGTACTCCTTCTCTTCAAAATTACCATGTTTTGGGGACAGGTAAGCGTGAGTAGCTGTAAGTAGGAAATGGGACATTCGTGTCAGCACAAGAAAGAAATTTAGTTCAACATTCAGACCAGCTGCAAATGTTCTTTTTTAAAAGGCTGCTTTGCACATGATAGTAATTCCTGTTTTCCTCTATGTCTTCCAAGATCTCATTGGTTTGCAGACTTTAAGTGAAAAGGGAATATCTAGAAGCCTAGTTTAGCTTTCAGCGTAATATGGCTATAGAATTTCCTTCCTAATTTCTACACCAGGCCAAATCTGATCTTGGACAGTAGTAGGACACACCATCCTTCTAGTGAACTTATACTGTCACACCTAAGACTCTTTAAAAACTGTAGAAAGTAATAATAGCCATTGGAATCAGATCAAAGGTCCGTTGATGTAAGTATCTTGCCTCCAGAATAAATGGAGATTACGATGAAAAAGCAAGCATGTATTTTGTTTTCTCCTAATGCCCCCTCACCCTTCAAACATTTTCAGCTCAGGGACTTCTTGAGCAAGATGTAATCTCTTGCTTTGAACTTGTAGAAAATTTCTGCACAGACAACACCTTGTGACAGCAAGTTCCCAAGTCAACTACCCCCTCACTCTATCTGAAATGGAAATAACTCCACAAGCTTCATTTAAGGGTCCCGGATTTGTTTACTGGAAGAGAGAGGAAAGGATGAATCTTTGGCCACCCTGACCATTCCTAATTTTATATCTCTCTATTGTATTTTTTCCCTACTGTCTTCCAAGATAAAAAGTAGTAGCTTACTTTACTGCTACACTTTCTTATATCAGGCCACTCTATGACTCTGACTATCCTTGTCACCCTATCTAAACTGGTTTCCTGTTGTACTGCATTTTTATGGGGATAGACAGACTAGAGTTCAAAATGTAAACAAATTATGGGTTCATACAGGAGCAAAATTATGTCCTCAGATTTCTTCTCTGGTTGTTTCCCGGTAATTATCAATATTTGATCTGGTTTTCTGAGCAGTGCTGATAAATTGATCTCACATTTCCCTGGAGCTGCTTACAGGTCTCCTTCCTGACTCATAATGGCCAGCTCAGTACCCATGATTTCAAAAGTGAATTTCGGAGTCCAGGGTTCACTAGCACCTGCCAATTTTATTGTTCAACCAACTCAGTCTTGGAAGAATCTTCTGAAATTCTTCACACTTGGTTCCTACTCAAATAACTTTGTATAATGAGTAAACTTTGCCTCCTCATTGCATACCCATCTGTACTGAGTTATGCAGATCCCAGCAAAAAACTTTCGCAAAAACACACATGAACTCCCTTCACTGCAAGACCTGACCATTTACTCCAAGTCCTGAATTTTAAATTACTATTTATTCTTTCATAACTTTAAATTTGTGGTAACCCAGCTTTCTCTAGCAGGACAGTTCATCAAACACATTTTATTCATTCAGACAGGCTCTATCAGCCAAGCACTTACTCATGTGCTTACTGTCCCCTTCAAAGAGCTCCATTCAGTTTGTGAGGCAGGACTTCCTTTAGCACATGAAATGTCAGAAATGTACCGTTTGTAAACTGTTCTATTTCTTTTTCAGCAGTGATTTGTGTGCTTTAAACACACATGCATTTCATTCTTACATGCTTCTTCTCTCAAAAATACTCATTAAATTATAGCCTGCAACACACTATGTTTTATCTCTTGCGAAAAATAATTAATTATTTTGGTGTTCTCAACAATCTATTTTTTTTCCACATGGAACACTGGATATGCAATAATAAGAGTGAAAAGGAATTCTGTAGTTCTTCTTATTTACCAGAGTAGCAAGTGAGTCCCATATCATTGTAAGAATGTCTGTATTAGCTTACCATTGACTGTTGAGATTTTCCAATTATTTCTTGTATTCATCTCATCGGCAAGGGAAAAAGTAAATTTTGATTTATAGGACTGTTCATCAGCATCAATAGCTTGAATAAGAGTTCTCTCTCCTCCACTGACTGGGTAGCAGAAGAAGGCAGGATAATCCGTAGATAATTGTGGGCGGTTGTCATTCACATCACGTAAGTGTAGAGTCAAGAGCACTTTGGATTTCTGAGCTCCATTATCTGTCAAGTTTTACAGAATACAAAGTCACATGCACGTCTTGGATTTACACTCTGGGCTCTTTCATTTGCAGATGTCATAGAGGTACACCATCAGGTAGGCAGTGAGAGGGGGTATTCTGTCTCAGGAGGTCCTGAGGGATTTGTGGTAGCTGCCACTGCTTTTTAACAAGCATGGTTTATTTACCACTGGTTCTTGCTAACTACAGAACACTAGCAAGGGAAAAGAGGCAGGTCTTGTGTAGTAATCTGTCACATCCATCATGGCTGGCAACCAGTCACATCCAAAGTGACCAGAGCTCTTTGGAGCACTCTTAAGCATGAAATGCCTTGAGTTTCCCACCACTCTTCCATATACAGGAAATGCAGGTCAAAATTGAAAGATCCTAATGGCTGGAACTAGAAGTCCTAATATATTTCAGACTTAATAGAGTATTAGTTTTAATTATAATAAAATTAAATTCTGTAGAAGATGTACAGGAATACAGTATCATACAGTCACCCCAGGACAGAAGGTTACAAACTACATTCCAGGTATGTTTTCAGGAAGCCTAACCATGCCTAGGAGAAAGACTAAAATCTTCATAGCTGTAGAGCAAAAAGTGGCAGAAAATATTAACACTGAAAACAGTGAAGAATCTTCTCTAATCTTCTCTATATGTCATGTGGCTCAAGAAAATATAAGACCACAGCCAACTTCATGAAAGCTATTTTAATCCTTGTTATCTACAGCATCAAGATTTCTTTAAGAAATTTAAAATCTTAAGAAATATATACTTCTAAGGATACATCACAGTATGTATATCCAAGATTACATATTCCAGTACTTTTAATGAGTTTAGTCATGGTATGTATGATAATTCCTCATAAAAGAGTAAGGACAGGGGATTCCTCTGTGTGTATATTTAGTTGTTTCATCACTTACTTTGCTCTGATGCAACAACCTCTATTGAGTACCTTTCTTCTTGTTCTCGATCCAAAAGGGAAGCAGTGTATACCTGCCCAGTGGCTGAATCAATTCTCAGCCATTTTCTCACATCACCTTCCAAGGAGTATCTTTGGAAAGGAATAGGGGAAAAAAAAAATTACAGGTACTATTCCAAATCAGGAAAAGATTCTGACAAAGCAAATGCTTCTTTGTTTATTTTAATCAAGCAAGCAGCTCGATTACAATTGTACTTCAAGAGAGGGCTCTTGGAAGAGTCACAGTACTACAGTACTGCAGCCAACCAGGAGAGACTGACAGAGGAAGAGAGGCCAAAACCATCCAGAACAAGGCTGAGAGCAGAACTACGGAAATGCCACCACTACTCCAGCCTGTGTACTTGCAACTCCACTTTCCTTCTAAATGGCACTGAGCTTTTAGCCCAGAACTGTGTTTTGTCCAAACCCCATGTCCGTCTCACCGCATCACATCTCCCACATCTTGGTTTTGATGGAAGCACAAGCCAAGGGCTGGAGGGCAGAGTGACCAGTGCAGCCAGGCACCCTACTGTGGATCAAGAAGCGGGACAGGACCCCAAGGTGAGCTATGGTGAATATCTTCTGCCAGTGTGGAGCAGCTTGTAACCACCATTGGGGCAGCCTCAGAACAGAGAGTGCTTTAAGCATCACCACATAGTTGCATTTATATCACTGTTTAAAAAATCACCAAGGTCTCTGGGTATTTACTTACAAAAATTTAACCATGAACATATGACCCAGTTAAAGCACAGGCACTTGCTTGAGTAGAAGTGACCCGACCTTCTCATTCAATGTTTTTGTTCTTTCAGTACCCTTTACAGTAGAAACAGCATACTTGTACATCTTCTATTTTTTATACTTTTTATTTTATGCCCTTTAACCTATTTTTAGCAGAAATGTGGTTTATGTATATCTGAATTCCTGTCATCTGTGTCTGTCATCATCCCCCAGAGCTTCTGGACTATGTGGCTGACTTTCAAATTGGTTTGACAGAAGGCCAAACATGATAAGTTCCCAAAAGTTAGGGACAAGTAGAAAGCCAGATGAGAAATCTCTGGGAATAAGAATCCACAGGAGGCCTAAGAGTCATATTGTGCAACTCCATTAACCACTTGATGTCTTGCTGAATTTTAGTTAAATTTCAAGAACTGTTTGTTTTGAGTTGGTCTGTTCAGCACTTCAGCTGGGAATTGTACAGCAAAAGCCACAAATAATTCTTCTATCTGACTCCACTGTGTAAGGTACATTTACACCATGCAACACAGCACAGTTTTCTTGCACAGAGCTCTGCATCCACAATAGAAATAGGTGTGTCATCTCTGACAGCTAGGAAAGAAAATGAATTCATTCTCAGTTGTAGACTTGAGGTTGTGTATGTTGATGGTTTCCTGCGTGACATGAAAAGCAGCTACTCTCCTGCTGGTTCAGGGGTACATAGTATATGCTTCGTTTTATTGTTAAAGGCATTATGAATATGAAGACCTTGTTATTCTCAGACCAGCTCTACCTTTTTCCTGGAGATATAAATTAGCCTGCTTCATTTGTGGTTTCCTATTTCAAGGGCGATGTTTGTCACAGCACAGAGAGAAATCTGGTCAGAAAAGCACTACCCAGCAGTCTGCTGCAGGTGGGTTGCTGGCCACCACCCACCTTCTACTGGGAGATAAGACTTCTGTAAAAAAGGTATTTTCCCACGTGCCTTGGCACGTGGAATATTGGGCATATTTTCCTTGCACCTCCTTTAGAACAATTTTTTAAACCCTAAATTCAATTAATTAATGAGAGTCACTCTTTTTTACCGTACAGAATCCCCTTCAGGATCATAGGCCTCCACTGTCATGACCAGGGTATTGACAGCAATGTCTTCAGACACATCTGTGCTGTAAATTGGCTTCAGGAAAACAGGTGGCTCATCCACATTTGTTACAAAAACTTTAAATGTGGTAAGAGAGCTTGAGTTGTACTGTACGTCTGGCACCAGCGGTTCGGGGTTTGTGGCGTTGATCACCAGGTTGTACATAGGTGTTGTTTCAAAATCAAGAGCCTGGATGAATTAGAAAAAAAGGGTTCTTGAAGCAATGGCCCTGCTGCTGTGGGGAGCTCCAATAAGAAATTACAAAATCCCCCTCTTCTCAAGGAGGAGATTGCACCTCAGATACAGGCAAAATAAGAGTGAGTTGTCAGGAGAAAATGACACTTGGAATGGTAAATTTGAATGAAACCATATGCTTGTTTAGAGGCCTCCTCAGCAACTGCATTTTCTAATAATGTTGCCACCTGCCCAACTAAGTTAAATAACAATATCCTGTTTACAGAAATAGTATTTATAGCTCTGTATGAGAAGGCCTCAAATGACCTCTGGGTGCCAAAAGTCATGTGAGGGTTGTTACACCACAGAGTTTCTCACAATTGCCTCCTTGGGAAAAAACGAGGCTGAGGCTGATCCTGAAGATGGTCCACCACACACTGCCTCTGCCTGTGCTCGAGCACACGAGCTGGATGGGCATGATATGGCACCCCTTGAAAATGAGTGATGGGTTTTCTGGACCTATAGTGCAAGCACCTTCAAGAAGGTTAATTTCAAAGGGAGAGCAATTTTGCTATTGAAATTCATGGATGCAGCAGAAAGTGCTCCTTAAATCCCTGTCTCCAGCATTCAGCATATGGGCTGTATCACCTAGTGCAGCACATGCTGTCCTTGGCTTTGCCACAGCAATGTTTCCCTCAGCAGGAACAAACTCTGTCTCCATGCTGACATTGAGACAGGCTGGCTGCACTGGCACCTCGCTTTGCAAAGGCCACTAATGGCCAGAGCAACTGCAGGGAGGAGAATCTGCCCCGTCACAGCCCGCCACTGCCACTACAGGCCATGGCAGCATTAGCTGGCTTTCTCTTGTCCAGAAATGCTGCAGCAAAAGCACTCAAATTATATAATTCTTTTTGTCCTTATGGTGCATAAAGACCTACTTCATTGGCCAGAACCTGCTCTGCTGGAGAAGAAGCCAGTAGCAGAGCCAGCGGAGGGAGCTGGTGGTGGTGGCAGGTGGTGAAGGCACAGCAAAGGCAGGAGGATTGGTATGTGTGAGCATTGCACAGGCACAGAGCCTGACCCCAAAAGTGAAGCCTCCTACAGTCTGCACCATGCTTAGGGTGTTCCCACCCCACCACCAGCCAACACCCCTCCCCACAAATCATTACCAGGGCAGATACTGTGTATGACAAATAAGTAACACTAAAGGAGAAGAATAAAATCCATCTATTCACCTTGTTAATCCTGACGAACCCTCGGTTTGTTTCATAGTCTGTCTCTACGGTGAACGTGTTGTTTGGATCTCCTTCCTTCACTCGGTAAACGATGAAGGAGCTCCCTGTGGCAGGCTCATCTCCATCAGTAGCTTGAATTTCTAATATCACAGTTCCTATTGGGGTATTTTCTGCCACAGTCACGCTGTTATACTGAAGAGAGAGAGGTCATTGAAACATGACATACCAAGCACCATTTTGGGGATAAAAACTTCAGCACAACCACAAGCCTGCGACCCACGTACATGGATATATTTTAATCCACAGCAGCCACATGAGGGAGGGAAGCTTTTTAGCCACACATTTATCATAGGTGATGGGATCTATGTCAGTACCACTAGTACAGCACTAGTCCCAAATCTTTGCTTCCACTGTCAAAACCAGCCCATGATCACGCAGCAGGGATAGTACAGCTCCTCTGCACCCTGTGAGCACCCTGGCCACTCATTGTTACGTATTTGATTGCTTCATGCACCACGAACTGTTGCCACATTGGCATCCCAGCTCTGCTGACTCTTCAATGTGTGCTCTCACCCAGAAGCCTCACCTTGAGACCAGGTCCTGGACCAAGACCTTGAGGTGAGATGGTGTAAAACCTGCTATGCAGGCACCTCGTCTGTATGTGACTGTGCTGCCATTGCCACCAACAGCGAGCTGGGCAATGCAGTCTGCAAAGCCCAAAAACCAACACAGCTTCCCCAAAAGGGCACCTGTGCCTGGTGGGCCAGGCAGTTCTCCTGGGCCCACCACCTACATGGCCTGCAGGAATGGTGGGAGCTGGGACACCTCTGTGTAGGTACTTCAGCCACTCCAGTGTCTGTCAGGAGGCTTGGGCCATCCTGCAGAAGTCACGAAATGTCTGCAGGTCTCTGCCAGATGTCAGCACCTCCACCAGAGGAAAAGGCAAGATCCTGACACCCATCCTGGAATCAGGTATGTTTTTGGGCATGGATCACAGGACCACTGTTTCTGGTCAAACCATGTAGGGCTTTTGATTCCCATTTTTTGGATACACTAGTACTGTGTTTGGAAAGGTACTTGGGAGATGCCAGCTTTTACCCATTTAGCTGTTTGATTAATTTTAAAGCCTTTTCTTTCCCCTTTCCCTTCAGAACTTGCATTTCTGGAATAAACAGCTTTAATAGAATAAGTTCTTTCTGTACATATAGTTTTCCACTGAGAATATTACCTTAAATTTCATGATTAGCTGTTAGTCTGTCTCATTGCTCACTGTCTAGATAGAGCTTATATGCAGACTTGCAGCAATATTTTGCCTTTATTTTCACTAGTAGTTACTCTGTTACTTGTTCTGCAAATGGCTAGTTTCCCATTGACATTCTATAGACATTGAAGGCATGCTCAAACACTTGTCAAAAGTTATTGGAACACCCAAAAGGGTGTTAAAAATACTCACATCTGATTTTTCGAAGATGGGGATTTGATCATTGATGTCAATGACATGTACTTCCACATCACAGATTGTTTGGAATGCTGCATGGAAAGAGACAAACAACGTCACACCAGCCCTTCTGCTGAAAATAACTTTCCTCCAGAAGGGTTCACTGTGAGCAAAAAGGAGCACTGCCAGATTGCCCAATCTAAGCACTAAGTTGAGAGAAGCACTTATCTCAGATATGTCTTAGTCAGTGACAACCTCACTCTCTATCTTACCATTGATCTTTCCAATTTCTTCAGCACTGTCCCATCCCGTTTCATTTCCCTCACTTTTAAAACCATATCAGTTTACCAGGATTATGATAACTATGAATTGTGTTAGCCATCTCAGTATCCTTTTCCATGTCAAAAAGTAAGCCCTGGGTTGTTATGCAACCTTGTCCTCTTGGCAAGTCATCAGGCAGCACCCTCAGTTTTGCTAAAGCCAGACTTAAACTTCAGATCCATGTAAATCTAATCACTACCTGAGCAGGGGCACCCATAGCAATGGCAGGTTGTGATTTTAAAAACATGTGCTACCCATATATAGATGGATTTTAGTGCTTTATGAACATACTTCATGAACTGAAAGTTAAGGAAAATTCTGAACAGCATTGGATGGAATTCAAATAAGCATCCAAAACAAATGACCAGCTTCTCCTTCTGCAAGGCTTTCCATCATCTGCCTAAATGATGGCATTTCATTTACGGACATGTCACACTGCTTTTTTACATGCCAGTTCCTTCATGCACAAGTTTTGCCTGACTGTAGGGACTCCAGCACAAAGCTTTAAGCTTTGGTATGGAGTTCAATTTCCTTTCCATTCAGGGAATCACAAAAGACTCCTGGGAATTTACATAAAGGACAAGATTATTTTTGAAGTTCAATTTCAGCCTAATTTTCTGTTAATGTTTTAAAATATTGTCTGGACTGTCTGAGCAGCTGTGTTTAATTTCTTGATTTTTTTTTTTTCAGTTAAGTCCCTTTGAAAGACCTGGGGGAAAACCACAATCATGATCTCTTCATTTTTTCCTCCCTGTGGAAGGAAATCTCTTACTGAAGTACTTGTTAACAAGCTTCCCAGTCTAGCCACACTCTGTCTTAGAGCTGGTTGCCTTCCATGCTTGCATTATGAATCATGATTAATCTCCCTGCATCTCAAGAACAGGGCAAGTACCATACCACAGTAAGACAGCTCTCAGTGCTACTGCCTGTTCAGTGAATCCTCCTTGTGTCCCCACATCCCTTGGACACTGAACACAAGTGATGCCAGTGTGAACAGAGTTATTCCAATGTGTAACAGCAGGCATTACATACCTGGATCTGACACCAGGACCTTCAAGGAATACTTGGCTGACTCACGCTTGCTTAAGGAACGGCCAGTTAAGTGCAAATTCCCAGTGTCTTGCTGAATATAGAAGAGATTCTTTTCAGGGAATTCAGGTTCTTGACTTTGGATTTTGAACCGCAGACGAGAGTTAAGGGTGTCCTCCTTATCCATGTCCTTAGCAAACAAGGTGCCAATATGACTTCCTGTAGCAGAGTAGAGATCAGAGTCAGACAGAAGGCAGTGGTCCTGCTTCTCCAGAGAAGTACACAGTGACCACTGCGATACCAGTGCAAAGAGTAGAGGGTCAATAAAAATAAAGCTGCATGGAAAACACTGAAATGGACACAATCATTTCACTTCTGAGAGTTTTTTCTTTAGCATCCCAACATATTGTTTTGGGGTCAGGTCAGTCCAAAAGACTGTAACAGCAAACTCTTCAGTCCTGAAACCAAATAACTGATGTCAAGGCTTAGGACAGATTTTGGTAATGGTCCATTAAGTCAAAGGCATTATGCTGGAGGAGCAGCTGGCTGAGGGAAAATGGGTTCATACCATTTTAAGAACAGGATTTTTTTGTATTAGTAATAAAAGGGGTGTTTTTCTTTACATAGTCTAAGCAGTTATCCAAAACTGTGGTTGTGGGGAAATGCAGTTTTATGTTTTAAATGAAACAGCATTTTTAAATTAGGTGTTTAGAGTCTGTCTTTCTCAGGTTATTGAAATCCTTTCCACATTAACTATTGAAGGGAAAACAGGAGGGCTCCTTGCACAGGAAAACATTTCTCTAGGGCAGCCACGTTTTACTCTTTGGGATCGGAATTTCTAGCTTTATTCACACACAGCTGGAAACAACAACAGGACTGCAATGAGGTGTATAAATTAACAGAAGCTCTTTTCTTACCTCCCTTTTCATTTTCTTGAACTTCAATTATGGTGAGGTCCTGCTGGCACACAGGGGGATTGTCATTGATGTCTTCCACAATAACGTGAATTTGCAAAGGCTTATCCACCAGTTCTCCCTTGTCATCTTTTGAGATCACGAAGAATGTGTACTGCAACAAGAATATAACTATTAGATTATTTGAATGTCCACTGTGGCAGTATTTTGCATCTAAGTATGTAACTATGGGAATATGAAATATCCTGTCATGAGTTCGTTCAGTATTTTCACTCTGTTTAAATCAGACCTCTTCCATCACCCCTTACTTTCTGAGGCCTGAGTTCTCAAAAGATTTTTAAATTCCTTAATACGTCACTCCACTGTAGCCTTACTCTTGCAAAAACTCAGGACAACCAGGAATATCTCTTTTTTGCCATTTTGCAAATTCATCTGTCACATATGGAGACAGAATTTATCCAGCATATCTGGTCTCTGACCTATGCTGTGCTCAAATTTTCTCCAAGAACAAAAGGGAACAGAGGATTTTCTGTCTAAAAGACCCCTAGATGGGTAACTTCAAGGTAACTATCCAGTTGCAACTCCAAGTTAAACTCTGGTTGTGGTGTGTAGAGATACCTGAGGTCCCCGAGGTCTGAAGTAGATCTCAAACATCCAGATCTCTTGCACTCCACATACCCCACTGCCTACCTCTAACTCGTGCACCTACAATCCTGCCACCGCTGGTCCATGTACGTTGTACATATGCTGTGGGCAGTGATTGCTACTGCCAGACCCACTGTAGGGTAAGAACCTGAAGGCTGTTTAGAGTAGAGTAGTTGGATGAACTTTCACATCTATCACATCATTTCCAACCAAAAATGACAAGAAACAAAGCTTTTATTTATTCTCCTCTTCCCTGTCCCCCTTCCTTTCTATTGAGCTTTCTCATATTTACTCCCACGCCAATAATTAGCTTTCTACTGTGATGTCTGCCATCAGCGAAGTTTTATGTGTTTACTTACAGTGTCCTTTTCTTCCCTGTCCAGTGGTTCAGTCACATAAATATCCCCATCTTTACTGACAGAAAATGGGAGCCTTGGCAGCTTTTCTTTTTCAAAAATGCCATAAATTACGCCTGGTTCATTTGACTGCACCTAAAAAAACCCCCAAAAAATAAGTCAGCAAAGGAAGTCAGAAGTGTCGACTGAGATTTAACAGGGATCATTTCTGGACCACAAACAGAAACAATTGCATTCCCGTTAGCTTCATAAACCAGAAAATTAACAGTTTGGCAGGCTCTTGGGATGAACTGCAGAAAATCAGACTGATAATCTGCCCCTGCTCTCAGAATTGTGTGGTGAAGCCACTTATACCTCAGTTTCTCCATCTGTCCGGATGGGCTACAACACTTACCTTTTTATAAAAGGGTTTTGGGATATGGAGATAAATAGTGATTATGGGGAAAAATCATTATTTGCATTTGCATATCTTGATACTAATTATTTCCATCTCCTTACACTATCTGTTCCTGCCTGTTTTTTTGTTTTATGTAATTCAGAGAAGTGGAAAAACAAAACAACTCTAAATTGGGAGGAGATGTCAACTCCCTCCAGGACAGAGAGGCCCTGCAGAAAGACCTTGATAAATTAGAGAGATGGGCAATCACTAACTGTATGAAGTTTAACGAAGGCAAGTGCCGGATTCTGTACCTGGGATGGGGCAATCTTGGATGTACAGACTGGGGAATGAGAGTCTGGAGAGCAGCATCACAGAAAGGGGCCTGGGGGTCCTGGTTGATGGCAAGCTGAATGTGAGTCAGCAGTGCCCTGGCAGCCAGGAGGCTGCCAACCCTGTCCTGGGGGGCATCAGGCACAGCATCACAGCTGGGCAAGGGAGGGGATTGTCCTGCTCTGCTCTGCTCTGCACTGGGGCAGCATCACCTTGGGTGTTGTGTGAAGTTTTGGGCACCACAATATAAAAAAGACATTGAGCTATTAGAGAGTGTCCAAAGGAGGGCCACAAGGATGGTGAAGGTTTTGGAGGGGAAGCCTTAGTAAGGAGCAGCTGAGGATACTTGATTTGTTCAGCCTGGAGGAGGCTGAGGGGAGACCTCAACATCCTCATGAGGGGAGGCAGAGGGGTGGGCACTGATCTCTTCACTTTCATGACCAGTGACAGGACTTGAGGAAGCTCAGTTGGGGGAGGTCTATGTTAGATATCAAGAAAAGGTTTTTCAGCCAGAGGGTCACTGGGCACTGGAACAGGCTTCCCAAGGAAGTGGTCACAGTACCAAGCCTTCACGAGTTCAAGAAGCATTTGGACAATGCTCTCAGGCACATGGTGTGACTCTTGGGGTGTCCTGCACAGGGCCAGAAGTTGGATTCAGTGATCCTGATGGGTCCCTTCCAATACAGCATATTCCATGGTTCTGTGATTCTGTGAAAACAAATACCTGCCACCTATCCGTACATAGGTATATGCACACTCTTTACATTCATCAAAGCTTGTGATGCAGGATCTGTTCTGGGGTGCTGCACATTTAAAATGAAATTAAGTGCATAGACTGTCAGATTAATGAAGGAGTCAGTGTTAATGTTTATGTTCTATATAGCAGCAACTGCATTTCATTTTCCCCTAGGCAGAATCAACATGCCATTGGCTACCACACTAAATTTATGTACAAGTCACTCCAAAATGGGTGCACGCTTCCATGTTAGTCTTCCTTCCACCTGTTTTCACTCAGGACTTCCCTGGGCTGTCACTGAGGCCAGTGGGAATAGCACCGAGCCACTTACTCTTGTGAGCAGGATCCATGGAATCCTGTCGTGTTCAAGGGATGACAGCACTGGGGGTGTCATTGCCAAGGCATTTTTCAAAGTCAAGTATTTCTGAATGGCTGTTGGCCTGTTAGTTAATATGTACTCATGTATACACTGCTATTGGTCTACAGTTATCAGCAAAATATTTTGTGCTTGAACTGTATAAAGAGGAATACTGTGGGAATGCAGGATGTGAAGGAGGGTGTTTCAGTCCTTTCTAGATACTTTTGATGTAGAAGTTGTGCTGCATGATACAAAACTGGTCCCAGCAGCTGTCCCTGAGTGTGGGGGACTGCCTACAGCAGGGCTTTTGTGGAGCTGGTCCCCTGCCCCACTCTTCTGCAGGTGGAAGAAGCTAACCTCAAAATAAACTCTTGGTTTGCTCAAAGCCTGGAGGACCCGTGACTGGATTTTGCTCCCAAACTGAAAGGCAAAGTCCAGTCACTCTAGTGTTGGTATTGACAGTATCTCAGTCACCTTCAAACTATTAACTTTCATACTTACAAAAAGTCAACGAGACCTCCACTAACAATCGTTTCCAAAGGATGCCATATTAAAAAATATAACGGTGAGGTGTCAAAGTCCTTCTGGAGAATCTGGTGTTGAATGCAGTGGGGACACCTTCAGAGTTAGTGGGGAGGAAACAATTGTGTGGCACAAGGAGAAGTTCAGGGAGCGTGGTCAAGTACCCTACCTTGCTGATGTTGACAGGGTGGGCCTGGGTTGAGTTTTCTTTGATGTGGATGGTGGGGGGAGCTTTCCACAGGCTCTGCCTCACCAGGATGATCACATCGACACTGCTGGTGAAAGCATTTGTTGTCAGCCCTGCCATGTCCTTCACAGAGACAACAAGCGTAAAGGTGTCCTGCTTTTGAGGATCCAAGTAATAAGAGCCTAGAGACAGAGCAAAGAGTCAAGAGAAATGACACAGAGGCTATGGGGGTTGTTCATCTGCCCATTGCCTCATACATGCACTATGGTTCTTTAGCTGCTTCAGACTGACTCCTTAGATGGTCCTTTGTGACAAATCTCAGCAAACCACTTCCTCTGGCTCCTCTGAACAATGCTGCATAGCATCATGTGGATGTAATCATATGAGATCTCTGTGCTGTGGTCTCATTTTGTGCAGATGCATCACTGAACAGCCCTCGCCCCAGTTAGGCCCTTGTTCAGCCCAGCAGAATAGATGGGGGTTTCTAAATCATTGCAATTTAGTGGCTATCACGTGGCCAGCTGAGTTTTCTCTGCATTTTTCATGTTACTGCTTTTGGGTTTCTAGATTTCAAGGCAGAGAATTAATTTCAAGATATGACACAGTGAAGGCCAGACGATCTATCTCTCTTCTCAGTGTACTTTTAAATCTCAATCTCCATTTCTGCTAGCTTCCATTGAATATGGTGGGACAAAAAACAAGTTCCCCAAAACCAGGGCTTTAGTGGAGAGTGTCCCACTGACCACATTTATTCAGAATGTAGCATCAGACCTGTGTTGTTGTTTTGCTCCTATGCACACATCGGAACTCATGCTTGCCCTTTGCAAGCAAGAATCTCTTTACATACCTGTCTTGCTTGGTGAGATTGCTCCAGTTGCACTATCAATCTGGAAAAGCATTTCTTCATAAGGGTTGGGAAAATGATGGAGAATGCTGTATGACAGCTGTGCATGGGGAGTTGTAGGATCATCACGGTCAGTGGCATGGACGTACATGAAGGGCTTGCCTGTTTGGATTGGAGAAGAAACAGTGGTAAGAGAGGAGACTGAACCTCAACAGATAATCCATTCAAGCAGAGCTCTCAAGCCAGGAAGACAACTTATGGGGAGCTACCATTGCTCCATAATGAATCTCTCGTGGGAAGCCATCTGTAGAGGTTACACTGCTGTATGCCATCCCACAATCAACCCTCCACCAGCTCTACTTAGTAGGTTCACAATAGGTGTGAAGACCAGTTGATGAAGAAAGTGACAGAGTTAAAACAGCAGAGAGCTATCTATCACACAAGAGTGCCTGAACCCAGAATTCAGCTCACTGGTGTCTCTCTTTAAGGCCACTTTGCAGTTCTTACACAAATCAGTTTAACCCAAAGCACCTTGATAAAAGTGGCATAGACCTGTGGCACAGACATAATTAAAGAACAATCATACAGTGAAAAAAAAAAGGAAATACATGGTAATGTAACTCAACTTTTACCTTTTGAGCACCAGTGCAACATTCAAAATCTTTTTGACTTGGATGCAGTTAAGAATACAGTAATATGTTTCAGAATTATTTTCCGACCCCATGGAGGTTTATATGCACATTCTTTAGCAAAAGTTTCTTCTTGAGTTCATAGTTACAGTGATAACAGCTGTATGAGTCCTTAGTTTCATTTCCAAGACTTAAGTCTCAAACTGCTCTTTGATACTTGCATGACTCCTGGACTGGATCATTGCAATCCATAATCTAAGACTCTTCTAAATGTTGAGGTTCAGCCCATGCTCTAAGAAGCCTCAGTCATGGTGAGCACATACCCCATTATCTACCCTGGCACTTTATTCCACAGATATGTAAAGATTCACATAGTCTTAGCATTCCCTTTCTGTGTAGTCTTTGGTAGCCTTCAAATTTTAAACGCCTTCTAGCACAAGGGAGTTGTTTTCAGTGCAATGGAGAGAGCAGCAATATTTACCTGTTAAGTGATACTTGCAAAAAACACTAAAAAATATTCCTGATTGCACTTATCCGTTTACACCACATAGTGGTCACCTCTTTGCCCTTTCATTATATTATAGAGGCTTTCATCCTGATTTTGCACAGTCCTGTGGGAAGGAAAACTGATCATTTTCCAGCTTGTACAGCACCCACTTTACCTTCCTTCTTAATTTACCTACCTTCCTATTACTGATAATATTTAATTATGGTGATAATTACCTGGGCGGGAGTTCTGTCTCACTACTCCAAAGTACTTTTTCTGGTCAAATTCTGGTGGGTTGTCATTGATATCCTCCACATGTATTGTAACAGCATATGGACCTTTAACTACGTCTCCTCTTTCATCCAGACTTTCCACCTGATTTGAAAAAAAAAAAAAAAAAGGAATGGCAAAGAAATATTTTCATGCAGATAAGTTAAAAGGCATAAATTAATATCAGGATGTCAAATGCCAGGTCATCTCACTGTGATTCAAATCTGGTGAGAGCCATCATTGGGTAACTCCACACACAAGGACAAATTTGCTACTGTAGCCCCCTGACAAAAATTTGCCACAGTATATAATGCCAACAAAAAAAATAACCTGCTCCTGCTTCTGATGACACCTTTCAGAGGACAATTTCCCACTTCCAGTTTCAGCAGACTACTTGTATTTTTGCACAGCTTAGAATTAATATTTTTCTTTAAACAGAAATATATACTTTCTAACAAACAAGGAGAAAACCCAACATGATATAACATTTATAACTAATTGCTGTTATATATCAGGTAAATAGCTTGACATAGGAGTTAGTAAAGAAAAATTTAATCTTATTTCTAACTACTTTTTTCCCAAACAATTCAATTCATTTTACAGCCTTCTTTAAAGCACCAAGTGTATCTGTCACACTTCATTTTATTTGCACATAATAGGTAAAATAATGATTATTTATGCCTAACCAAGCATAATTTTTTTGTTTTGTCATCACTTCTTGTATATTAATGATCCACATGCTTAGGGTTATTAACTACTGGGTCTAGAAAATTGTCCTCTCTAATTCCAATCCAAGGGTGTTTTAGAGTTAAGAACATGAAACCATGAAACCTGAAGTGTTAGACTTTAGAAAGACAGCTAAGTCTAGCTGAAAGAATCATCATGTACTTTGTCTGTTCAGATACTGATCCTGTCATGATCATCTCCTTCTCAGCTACTAGTGCCTCAGAAAAGGACAATACCATTTTTGACATAGTTTAAGAGCACAAGGCTATACTGAGACCCAAAGGCTGCCTATCCACTGCCCCATTCTCATTAGTGTTTAAACTAGTGAGATCCTCATGAAAAGGGTATAATAGCACACTAAGTTTTTTAGTCTTTTAGAGTCCAACATCTGCCAAACAGCTTTCTGCTGCTGTCTGACAGATCTGTGCCTCTTTGCCTAAATGTCTTTTACTCACACTCTTTCACAGAGTCACAGAATATTCTGAGTTGGACATGACCCACAAGGATCATCAAGTCCAACCCTGAAGTGAATGGCCCATACAGGGATCAAACCTTGCTGTTATTAGCACCATGCTCTAACCAACTGAGCTAACCTCAGATTGTCATCAGATATATTATAAGCTTTCTCAATTATTACATTAGTTTATTACTTCAGACATGGAATTCACCCTATCAGTCTTCAGGGATAACAAGAGAAACTCATTAATGAGGTTAGATTTTATTTCCAGTCAAGTATTCCCGTCATATTAGGAGAGTTAAAGGGTTGGTGTTGGCATCACAATTTTTGTTTTCTCAATACCGTCTTCCTCTGCAAAGGAGCATTTTCCTGTTCAGTCTTTCAGAACTACAAAACTGTATGTCTTCCAGCAAATCTCGATATTAAAAATGATAAAGCTGCCTGTAAACTTAAGCAAAATTAAGAATTCAAAATTTCAACAGGTTTCTATTAATATCAGGTTTACCAAAAGAGGGTGAATGTGAAAACTTCTCCCTTTCTGTATTTCATTGAGTTTTTACCTGCAGCTTGTGCACTTGTTTGGTCTCCCAGTCCAGAGACCCATTGATATACAGGATGCCTGACTTCGGCTCAATATCAATAATTCCAGCTTTTTCACCAGATATTCTGAAGCTCACAGCAGGTGGCTCAAGTGTGAACTACAATGGCAAAAAAACAGAGGGAAAAATAGTCATTTTTTTTCAGCATTTTCACCACAATAAAAATTATTTCATGCCTTTGTGACTTTTAAAATCTATTTCAAACAGTGTGTTTGGCTGGGAGAATGATATTCCAAGAGTCTGCTCAAACAAATCTGCTCTTTTCTGATCCTCAACAGAGGAGTTTTCACATCATTTCCTGCGTGCTGCAAGAAATCCCAACTGCAGTTTGTTTCCAAAGCAAACGTCTGCTTAGGACAGGGCTTTGTCTGAGCACAGGAATGGAAATAAATGACACACATCCTCCATTCGCCTGAGCGCTGGATCTGTCCTTCTGTGGTAATGGCTTTAGGAAGAAAACCTCAGAGTCAAAGGAAAATGATGACACAAGTTACATGGAAAGAAATTCTCTAGGAATGCTGATTTTATTAATCCCTGTCTTAGGATATCCTCTTAAAAATGTGTTTAGGGGGGGGCTGTCTCTTGCTCTTTGCATGTAGACTCTTGAATTCCCAGAGAGAGGAATTAAAAATTAATTTCAGATCCTCTCAGGGAACTGTTCTTCCCAACAGCACAGAGCACTACACTCCGTATGTGGTCTCTGCAGGCTATGGGGTTTTTGACCAGAGTGGATGACACAAGACGTTTGATTACCTGGTGAAGGATGCGTGGACCCCCTCCTTCTTGAACAGAGAAGTCCATGTCCTTCAAAGGCCCACTTACAAGCAGGCCCTCCAGATTAAGCCACATAGCCTGTGAGAGAGAGAGAGAGGGATGAAGGAAAGCAGCTGAGGGATGTCTGCTGTCACTACACACAAACAGCAGCTCTCCACCACTGAGCCTCCTGCGAGTTATTTTACTATAGAAGAATGGTAGAGACTCTTCCAGGTTTGCACTAAACATCTCCAGGTTCTTTAGTGTACATAATATTTAAAAGCAGTGTGATTTATTAATTAATTTGAGAATGAAGACTTGTGCCCTGCCCTTTTCTGACCACTACATAATTAAATGAGATTGGATCTACCTTCAAGAGCAAACAGAAGAAGAAAATAGATGAATGTAGACTAAGAGCAAAAAGGGAATTCACAAAATTATTGCTGGATTACATCTGTGTCCCCAGCAGGACCATCCACATCCCATCCAGAAGTCACAAAGTCCTGTGACAACAAGTGTATCTGGAAACCAAATATCACATGTGGGGATGGGGATGAGTTGTGCCTGCAACTTTTGTAATTTCCCCAGTAAATTCAAATCTTTTTTTTGTATGGGAATGAGGTGGCCCTCCCTGGTTCCCCTATGCCACCCCCACCAGTGCCACAGCCATCTGGGAAAGCCACTTGAGCCCTGTGCCTTCACATCAATTGCAAGTGAATGCAAATTACAGAGAGAACAAACATGTCCTTCTGATCTTTGGCTTTTACCTGATGGCAAAAATGTCATACAAATCTGTCTCAGCCTCTATTTTCTTCCTAACAGCTAGCAGTGTCTCAACATCATGTCTTTATCTGCCAAATTTTTATGAGTTTTATTGCTACTCACTCCATAAGCCCAAAGACCTCCACACTCCTGCCCTAATATTTTGGGGCTGTTCTTGCTTCCAAACAAAAAAGCAAATCAAAAATCAGCCTCTCAGGGCAGCCTTTGCACACAATAAAATTCACACTGTGGTTCAGATAATTGACCTGTTTCTTCAAAGGCCAGACCAAGCTCCCCCAAATTCACTCTCTTCACCTCCTATCTTGACAACACTGAGGAGCTGCCTGTCAGAATTAGGGCTCCATTATTTGGCTGCACAGGAAAAATTTCTTTTTTTCCACAGTAAAAATTAATTTATTTTGCTTTACAAATTTAGAGTACCATTGCCACCCTGTCCATCACCCCACCGAGCTGAGTGTGTGTTCTGTGCTGCATGACATTTCCTCTGAATTTGATCCCATTGCTGCTGGGACAGCTATTCAATCTTTCACAGAAAAGCACAGTCTGCATATTACCAAGGGAAAGCTTAATTCTGCCTATGACAAAAACACAGCTAAGTTCAGCACAATTTACCCTAAAGCACTGCTCTGTGTGCGTGTGCCACAAGTGGGGTTTCAACAATTCCATATTCCTCTTAATAATAGCCAGAGATTCTGCCTCTCTCGCCTACAAGGCTTTGTGACTCCTTTTGAAAACAGAAAAAGCAGAGAGTTGGGGTAGGAGAGGGAGGGATGCTAGTGAACACTAGTGTCAGCAGAAGAATATCAAGAAATGCCATCTGACAGTTATGCATCCAGGAAAATTCACTTTGCAACTACCTTTTAATATTTTGCCAAATGCTGAGTGCTAGCCTCTGCCAGGACCCTGAATCTGACCTGCTATGGCTATTCCCATGTCACACAGGTTGGCACAGCCTGGCTCCTGGAGGCTTCACCCAGGGCCATTTTGTGGACAGGTTTTTCTTTATCATGTTCCCTGCCATGGAGGAACAAAGGCTGATGCTATAAAACCCAGCAAGTTCAAAGTGCAGCCTATGAAGCAAGTCAGAGATATCACTTCTGTCGATTAAATTTACTTTATGTGGACCATAAATATCTCCAAACATATTTTTACAGCATGAATCACTATTCAGGAGCTTGAAGGTGAAAGAGGCTTTACCTCTTGGCTCATATCCATTGGCATCCCTTCTGAAGATGGCTATAATTCCTGCAGAGTGGCTTCATGGCGGGGCCAGCACTGCCACAAGCAGTCCCTTGTGAAATGGGAAGGGAAAAGGAGGTGCTCACTCACCCCTCAAGGTCTCCTTATTCTGAGACATTTTTTACTGAACTTGAATTAGATTCTTTTTTTCAATCTTTTCTGTTAATTTCAATTGTGAAGTAGAAGTCACCACTGCTGTAGCCTTTACAAACATCAGTAAATCTATTGAATTTAATACATAAGGTCCATAAAGAGCATAATTAATACATTTCAGTTCCAGAAAATCCTCTGAAAAGGGATCCAAATAGACCAAATAATGAGGATGCATATTTAATATGAAGTTTAAACTATGAGCTGTTATATGTCTTAGCATTATTAAATGCTGACATTTAATATGTCAGCACATGTATGGATTATAATGCAGAACACATGATACTGATGTCTTCATTATTTGGTGATTTGTTGCAGTATTTTAAAATTTTTTGTAGCACGAAATTCACGTATTGGAAACAGTGATGTCTAAAGAGGAAGCAGAAGAGGCACAATAAGGAAATTGGTGACTTCTAGGATTTTTTAAAGTTTTTTTCCCAAATGACTGAGGTGTCTTCTTAGCTTTCTGTGGGGTCACACACACACGCCAGGGACACACTCCCACACCCAGAGTTACAGCTGCTCTGCTGGCACCACTGCCAGCCTGACCTGCAGGCTGGCACACCCCATGGATTAGAGCTCAGAGGCTCACAGGCAACCTTTGCCGTTTGCTCACAGATAAACAAAGGAAAACCTGTAACTCACCGAGTGAATGAGAAGCAGAAATTGAAGTCCACACAGCTTAAGCATACTGGAATATGCTTTTCTTCAGCTCCTGCAAAGAGATGACGGTCACTTTAACCCCATAGACTTGGCCCAGCTGACTTGCAAGCTGAGGCAACAGCTGAGTTTTCCTGAAGCTGCAGGGAGAGAGCTGAGGAGTGAGCCCTGAAGGAGAAGGTGCAGCTCTGCCCGTGAGAGGCGAGACCACTGGTGCCCCTGGACTGCCAAGGAAGGCTGTGCCCATCAGGGCTGTGCCTAATGGTGCGAGTGATGCAACATATGAGAGCCCCAAATAGTTGTCAAAGACTGAACTCAGCACAAAAGTTCAAGCCATGCAACCGCACTCTTAGAATGAGTCTGTCACGCAACCGCATTTTCGTTTCTGCTTTACTGAAAGCAATGAGAGTTCACAGGAAATGCCATAATCATAGGACAAAAGTCTTGCAGGTACCATCCAGAGGTCCCTGTCTTCTGGTTCCAAAAAACTGTTTCCTGCAGATTGCAGAGGCAAAGGAAGCCTGAGGCATCTGCACCCCTACAACAACATGGCTACTGGAAACAAAATTTCCAAGTCCAAGGAGCCCTCTCTGCCTCAAATTTCAAAGAAATGTTGAGCACACACTTCCATAATTTGTGTTACATCCTCCTGAAAACTAGAAGGCTTCCTCAAAGGTAAATCTTACTTCCTCTCTGCCTGTAGATTTTATCAAAGAGGATGAGACCAGTTCTGGAAAGAGGTGAAGCTGGCATATTGTGCTACTCTCTTCAGCGGTGCTTCATGTTATATGGCTCAAACCCACAGGTATCCTTCCACAGCACTGTCCCATGGAGGCCCCCAAGGGGAAGAACACAGTGTGGAGGCACAGCTCCCTCCAGATGCCTTCCTGCTTGTGCTTCCCATCATACCATTTCCTCCCCTCCTTTTCTTTCCTCAATAGCTGAACAAAAAGGGGACCTGTAAATACAGAAATTGCTACCACACTGCTGTTCTCTCCAGCACTCATTCATTCTAGGACATGCCACAGGACTTTATCATCCAAATCCCATTCTGAGCTGGGTTATACTGTGTGTGCAATTACACCCTTTGAAAGTACTGGGCTCTTTCCGTGGGCTGGAGCTGTCTGTGTGGGTACTGGAAGAAGAGAATATGACACACTTTTGAAACCAGAAGCTATCAGGAAAATCATTAAATTTGTCAGGAGATGAGGGCTGAAATTGAGCGCCCTGTAGCTGCTTGGCTGTGATGCCTCCTTAGCGGGTCCTTCATAGGCCTCCTGAAGCCAGAGGAAGTGGCACAGGCAGGGCAGAGAGAAGGAGAAGACATTTTGAACCTCCTGGAAGGGCACTGAACCAAAATTGTTGCTGATATTCTGGTTACACAGTCAATGAAAATTTTTTCAGTTCCTCTGCCTGTCCCCTCCCCTCCTGCCGCTCTCTTCTGAATATGTTGGCCAGTTTCAGCTGCACTAAATAGCCAGGTGGGAAGTTCAAAAACGATTTCCTTATTAATTTGGGGTGGCAGGTGGAACAGAGTACCCAAGGTGTGCCCTCTCCGTCCTGTAAGGCTGCAGTCTGTGCCCAGGGCCTCCCTGCAGGGTTTTTTCTGCCCCTCTGGAGGAGGCACGGCTGGAGGAGACCCTTTGCCAGCCAGTGGTGGAGGAACACCAGGGAGCTAAAAATACTGTGGGAGGCCATCAAAAGGGAGAAAAATCGTACGGGGTGGTCTGGGGTACCAGACCCTGCATTCAGGGAAAAGAGAAGGAGCAAGACCTACTATGGAGAGGAGAAAGTTTCAGGAAGGGACACATCCAGCCCTATTTAGGGGACAGAAAATGCTGGAAAATTAATTCCTAAATGTGGCTGTGTCATGGCCAGGTTCTCCTGTCCAGATCCAACTACCAAACGCAGCAGTGGAAATGCAGCCATTTCACAGTTTCCATTACAAGTGCCTTTGATGTTCCCTTCTCTTTGCACATAAACATCATTTCCTTATGTCATGCCATTTGTGGTGCCTGTTGCAAGTCTCGATCAGTCCTTGAACGTTAAGTTTTGGCTGGAAACTCGTACCAAATCTCATGAAGCATCTCACTGCCAAGGACCAAAGCCCCAAAATCCATACTCCTCTGTCACTCAGAATAGAGTTCCAGTACATATAGATTCATACAAAAGTTTTCAGCAATAAGCAGTTTCAGGATTAGAGTAGCATCAGCTTAACTAAAAGCAGCTTGAGATCTGGCTGAGGACTGGAGCCATATTTTCTCCTTCATTTCTTAGCTTCATCTCAGTGCTACATCCCTAATAATCCCTCACAGTTCCCATGACTGAAGAGAAATCTCTAGGATAACCATCATACAAATATTCCAGCGACTTTCAATAATAAACATTCAGAGAACAAAGAATATTCCCGGAGGTTAAAGATCAGTAACAATCACGAGTATTTGGTTCCATGGAAAAAAATATTATTTTCTTTAGTTGATTGATTTCAGATGTTCAAATTCAGCAAAGAGAAAACAGAGGAAATTGATCCAAATCAAATATAAACCAGACTAAGCCTTAGCACAGCAGTCATCCATTTTACAGGGACAGCTGACACTGCCTGAAAATCCTTTAGCAAAGCCCTTGCTTCAGCTTTTAAAATCTTTCTGTGAAATGTCTGTTAGATCATCCCTTACCTGTAACATGAAAAGGTTATTTTGCTCTAAAAATGCTTCTTTCTTTCAGCTGTGGGAATCACCTTTGCACAGGTTGGTGATGTCTGTCTGTGCTTATCCAGTTTATAGTTCCACAGACTTGCCCTCAGAGATTCAGCAGCTCAAACATTAACTGCATGGACAATTATTGATTCTAATGACTAGGTGTGGTTTGAAACGGCAGCCCTGTAAGGAAGCAACGTAGCTCCCAGGTAATTTACAGTCTTCAATATTTTTATGTCCTTTGTGATTTTCTTCCTGATTTAATTTTTTTCAGTCGGCCTGTGACAAGAGAACAAGCAGGGCATGGGTTGGAGCCACAGGTGAAATATAGTCTTTTTGTAGGAGAGCAAGTGGAGAGGAGAGAGCATGGGCCTTGGGTGGAGAGCGTGTTTGCTACTTGCTTAGTAGGAATAATTCACATTCAGAAGACAAGAATTTGGACATAAAGGTGGCGTGTTTTCACAGCAGATCTTTTCATGGGAAGGACCCAGCCTAATTGTGAAAATAATTCTTCAGTCCTCAACTTGGAAAGTTCAAATTCTCTTGGAGTTCTGCTAAAAATTTACTTTGGGTAACTTTGGGCAAATCAGTCTGTCGGCCCTTTTCCAAGTACTTATCTCATAATGGATGCAATCATTCCTTTCCCTTGCGTGCCATCTTTCATGTCTGTTTACGTTTGCAGCCTTTCAAGGGAACTAGTCCCCACTAGTCTCTGCATTTTGACACCTGCAGTAAAGGAAACTGAAATCAATTGGGCCATAAAGGATGATGGTAAAACAAATAATAAATAAAATATATTTGGGGAAAAAAAATGTTTTAAAAAAATTATAGTACTTTTAATGTTATGCTTTCTGTATCTCACATTTAAATAAAATCATGCTTATTTCAGAAGTTTTGGACAGGCTTATTTTATTGTCTTCAGAAATTTACTTTTCATCCAGGTTCTAACTCCTGCTTTCAATTTCCTCAGTCTGTCAGATTGCTCTTGAACGCTGTTAAATTATTTTTGCAGCATGCTGTTTTCTGAATTACGCATCTAAAGAAAGTGGTGTTTAGAATTGATCGCTGGTTGAAGGTATATGGTTCTGGGGAAAGTTAGGCCTTCTGTTTGTGTTTCAGATCACACTTTTCCCTCAAAATCAGTGTTTGTTTTTCCAGGAAAAAGCCTCTAGGCTATGCTTTCAGCATGCTTTAAAACACAAGTGTTCTCCGTTCGCCCGTTGGCTCATGCACTCAGAATGACTCGGACGTTCTCAAAGCTGTCTGCTAGCAGTGAGCTATCTTTAGAGCACAGCTCAGAACCAGTTTTGAATAAAGCATTAAAGCTCGTTGTTGATATCACCAACAACAAGGAGAGGGAAATTGACTTTTTCGGAAATACGTTGATTTTAAGTGACCTACATACAAATTGACTGTGCACTAGTTGGATATGAATGAGCAGTACTTTCAACATGAAGTGGTAATTTTAAAACAGCAAGGCATCATGCGGCAGAACCAAATTCACATACACAAATTCCTAATGACATTTTTAGCCCTCCTTCACATGACAAGTGCAGAGTAACTCAAGTCATGATGTCAGAAGTGCAATCTGTATAAACAAGTCAAGCATTTGTCTTTCAAATGCTAGTGTCTCTGCTCAGAAGTTCAATTACTAGGAAGTGCAGTGTATTACTTGAAGTACAAATACACAAATGTAAGATACCTAATATGCTTAATTGAATGTCCATATTACTGAAAGTCAGAGGTGAGTTTGTCATACCCAGTAAATTTGTCTGGCTGAAAGAGTTTCCCAGGCACAGAGCAACTGCTTACAGGTTGCACCCACACAGGAGAAAAAAAAAAATCTCCCATGTCAAATGCATTACAAAGTCCAGAAGCACTTGAGGCTTTACAACCGTCATAACATTGTGCCACAGATAAAATCACAAGAAGAAACTCAGCGGTGAAACTGGGTCCTTAAGCCAGCTGTTTCTCTGAGTAAATCTGATGAAAAAAGGCAAACGTCCAGGTGTTTATTGTGTGAATCATTGTTCAGTGAGTCAGTTTTTCCAGAAACAACTCTTCTCATATCATTAGTCACATCCTTTTCACCCTTTCCATTTATCAGCTTTGTCATTTCTCTCTCGCTCCTTTTTAGATTTTTCTTTTTGTCTCTTTACTTTTACTCCTGGTTTCAACTCAGCTGATATCTCTCCATGTACCTCTTTCACTTCCCACACTAGCTAGACCTGCCTGACACCAGATTCTTTCCCTTTCTTTTTGTTTAGAAAATATTTCTTTTATGGATCTATTAGGGTATGATAATTTCACAACATAATTAATGTGTGTCAAAATGAGCTAGTACCACTGGAGGAAAAAGAAGCATAGAAAAGTAATGCTTAAAAGAAACTCAGGTTTCTATTGACCTAATTCCTTTACTTCTTGTGAGGCAGAATCACCTATACCTGCAACCTCCCTGATGGTAAAAAATGCAAATAATGACCAGTCTTAGTTTCCATAGCTAATCCACTGTGGTACTTTCAGCAGCTGCTCATTCACATGGATGCCCTCTGTACACTGCCCAGTCACTCCACATTTGCTGATGACCTGTGCCCCCATATTCACAAAAAGTATCTCCCAAACAATGTACCTCTTCCCTATGCACTTATAATGTGTTTTAATGTTATCTTCATTGCATTGATAGTTGCACTGACATAATTATGATTTTGTCTGTATATCCCTACTCTATATATTCGGTTTAGTGGTGTAATGTACTTATGTTGTCTGAGCTTCTTCGTGAGACTGAGAACACTGATGAGCTCTGATTTAGCAAAGATTAGCTCTGATTTAGTTTATTCTCACTAACCTTCCTAATACCACTTTTGCATTGGGACATATGTCATTCAGTCCATTTATAGAGAGACCTGGTCATTCCTGTTAATGCTTTTCTTTGGTTTGTTTCTTACGAAATTCTTCTTATCAATAATCTTATTTTATGGAAGTCTGCTTTTTCCAAGTCCACTACAATTTTTTTACTTTTCCCTCTTTTCCTTTGTGAGGACTGTGAATTCTCATCATGGTATAACTAGCAGATACTTATATCATTGCTATCTCTTGGACCCAGCACTTTAAAATAAGTACATGCATCCCCATCAACATTTCACATCTTTTCCTGACAGTTCTATTTTCCTGAAAATTCTTTCTGAAACACTTTACCCTTCTATACAAACAACTCAGTCTCAAATTATTCAGTCAAATCTCTGTAGTTCTCATAACCTTGAGAACATATTAAGTGTTAAAGGACCCCATATTCCTTCCATTTAAGGTATTCAAGCCTTCCTTTGACATCTCTCACTCTCTTTTGGTAACTTTTCCCTTTCTACTGTTGATACCCCAGTTCACATTGAGATAATTTGTCTTTATACAATGGTGTGAGAATTGTGCTGGGGAAAGGGTACCTAGACAAAGAAGCACAAACCAAGAAAAGCAGATGAACACATTTTTGTGAGCCAAAACAAAACATTTTTGCCTCCAAAACAAGAAACATCATGGTAAAGGGCATAAGGGGGAGAGGTAAACCATGTAGGCATCTGTTGGGATAGGACTAAAGCATGGCACTGATTGTTTAGTGATTTCCACATAAAAAAGGGAAGGCAGAGGTGTCCAGTGGTTCACAGCACCAATGTTTGATGGACAGAGTGGGAGAAGCTACATCACCTGTGTGGCCCCGTTCTCCTGTCCAGGAGTTATGGCTTTCTAACTGGCCTGTGTGTGCTGTGCCTTGGATGATGAAAACCTTACCTGAATCATCCCTGCCCCCAGAACATGCTCTTTGGTTTCGACCTGTTTATCTTAATTCTCGGTTGGATCAGTTGTCCTGTCTGAGGTAGCAGAAAACAGATGACCAGGAGGAGAGGCACCTAAAAAGGTTCCCCCACACTGTCTTAGAGGCAGAGACACTTCCTGCTTGCTTCCCTCCTTGGAGCAGTCATTATGAATTGCCCATCTGCTGGAAGACATGGGCTCTGTTCTTTCTCAGGGAAGTTCACAAACCATTTTCACCCCACTGAAGGGCATGGTCCTTCCCAGTTGGTGCTGTCCTATATCTCCAGCTTCTGTGTTTGGCTATCCATGGCTATCCATGTCCATTATATTGATGTAATTCTCCTAGCCACTGTTGTGTCTCAGCCTAGCCACCACCTCCAGCAGCCCTTTACCCACATGGTACCTCATTCTTGGCTTGCAATGGCAGTAATGCCGCCTTGCAGCTCACCAGAGCTTGGACAGATGTCTCCTAAACTGGTTTCATTTGTTGCTAGGTGTGGCTTCCCTCAAAGCAGGAGGAAGCTGAATCAGCATCACATCTGACTGATGAACAGCACCTGCCCACCTTCACTCCCAGAGGATCTCCTCGAAGCTCTTGGTCAGCCCCATTCCTGCAGAAGTTTCCTCGCATGTGGCACTCTCAGCCTATCCCCAGGCGTGGCAGGGTGACCTCTCCCACTGCACACAGGCAGACCACACTGACTTGCCTTCTGCACCACTGACACGAGAGGCCTGCTGAGAAGTTCCACGATTTGCTGCTGCCAGGTCCTGGCCTCTGTTAGGTGCTGAGCTAACGCTGTTGAACTCTGCAGCTATTGAACTTGCACAGGTCAAGATGATAGATTTTAGTTTTCCTTTTTCTTCTTGCAAGCAATGACATAATGGAGCCAAGTGGCTCTTCTGGAATAAACAATGCATATTCTAGAGATTACTTGTGTTTACTCTACATGCAAGACCTCCAAAGAAGATAAAAACTTAAGCTCCATACTGTAACATGGAGATATTCCCTTCCTTTCAGGATGATGGTGTCCTGTAACTAATTCGCATTATGTCTGATGGTGGCATATGCATTAGAAGTTATAAACTGCATACTTCAAAATCATATTTTTTTCCTCATAAATGCAGAAGAAACAATTTTTTTTACCTCTTGCATTCATAACTCAATGCCTATATAGACATGTCCAAAATTGCACAGCAGAAAATATATAACAATGTGTAAAATCTAAGAATTAAATGCAAGTCTTTTCTCATCGATAGTCTTTTTACAAAGCATGATAGTATTATGACATGAAATAACTATCAAGCTGGCAGACTGATGCTTCTTTTTTCGATTCACACATGTATGTAAATGCAGATGGTCTTAGAAGTCTTAGAGGAGTCTGTCATCTGGATGTATGTGCCTACCTGTAGGACACTGAAATAGGCACAAACTAGTCTCTAGGGCCTTGTTTATCACTGTGATCACAGATTCTGCTGCCTGAACTATTACATATAGCAGTCACTGCATGAAAATCAGAAATAAGCTCAGGAGCAGAGTGCAGATGCCAAGGTTCCTCCTTCAAATTGAAGCAGGACTTAGGTGGTCTTCATCCTCTTTCTCCTATCAGAAATCACAGACAGGCAATCCCCTCAGATCCTGGGCAGGATCTGCAGCTCTGGCTCCCAGGTGTAGGGACAAACACTTTCCTGCAGACATCCAGGCCCCAGAGCTGGGGCAGGTGCTCAAAGTCAGCCCTGTGCTTAGCCTTCCCTTGAAGGGAAGTGCCTGGCACTGCAGCTCACTGCTTCACCTCCTCACCTTCTGGGTTTGCCCTCCTGTGCATTTTTGCTGGCCCTGTTAGCTGAGTCAGGAATAAAGGCTTAGAGCTTTGGGAATGGATTTTGCTCTGTGCTTGAGAAAAAAAGCCCAGCAGTGTTTCAACTTTTTGTTATATCTTGTTGTCAATTTCTTAATTAAAAATTAGTATTATAATATGCATTTTGTGAACATGAGATACGAAATATATTAATGATGCCTAACTTACAAAGTAAAGGCAAACTGAAATTCAGTGGACCATATAGACAAATCTCAAGTGCCTGGGCTTTGTCCCTCAGCTCAGAACCTGGAAAACTGTCCCTCAGCTCAGAACCTGGAAAACTGGCTTTTGAATGAAAAAAATTTTCAAAAACCAGCACACATGACTGGAAACTGATGCTCTTTGTGCGTCTCCCTCCCAGCCTCCCAACTGTGAATACAGAATGATATTCTGCTGCTCAGGTTGACCTGATTCTCCCTTTGCCATGACTGTGTAAAAACAGCAACATGATGGAATATCAAGTCTGATGACCCCTCTAAAGGGCAGGATTTATTGTTGCCATTTATTGTTGCCATTTATTGTTGCTAGTACAAACCTCAGAAATGCAGAGCTTGACCAGTGAAGACAAAACTGGTCAAGGTTTATAGTTTATAACCAATCAGCTTGTTGCCCTGGGATAGGTTAAAAAAAGGTGCTCTCTCCCTGAGCAGCAATAAGTCAATTCTGGCTCATTCTGCCCGTGGTTTTAGCTCTTCTCTTCCCCATGCAGACAGTATTCATACTGACACTGCTTTACATCACAGGGCAGGACTTTCAGAGCCTGATAAGATACCAAGTGTTCCCTTGAGCACAGCACCACTCATAAATACTTGTACCAGCAAATGTAATAGCATGAAGAGCAGCAAACTTCAGCTCATCAGGAATTCTTACTGATAGCTGAGTTCCCAGAGTACATTTCCCTGAATGATGTCTGCATTTGCAACACTGAATTAGCTTCCTTGAAGCCTTTGACAAGGGTAGGAATAGACAGCAAGGGACTGTGTATTTGCATTGATTTTAACATGCAATGAAGGTACTTTATGTCTAAATATCAAACTTGGAGTTCATTTTAGCACACATTCTTTTCAGAGGAGCTTCCAGGTGGCCCTAAGTGTGATCCCTGCTGGAAAAATTGCCACAAATCAGTTGTGTTACCTCTCATCTCAGCAGGACCATTTGTCTGGTTGCAGCTGTGCCTTCCACTGAAAGTATTACAAACTTCCAAAGAAGTGAAAAAATTGGAGTTGAACCTTCTAGGTTTCTGGCAATTACACTTCAGAGTCAAATTTCACTTCAAATTACATGGCACGCCTGATAAACCTGAATTGATGTTGAGACTGACCTTTAACTATTGGATGGACATCTGCGTGTTTTAGAGGCCAAGCCAAGCACAAATAATCTCACTTATTTCAGTTACTTACTTAGGTAATCAAGACCTGGTAACATGGATGAGCCATTAGAGGATGAGGCCTATGGTCTGCAAGAGAGGAGGGTGCACATTTTGTGTTGCAACCACCTACAATGAACACTATTTAAAGTACTAATTCCTGTGCTTAGAATAGAAAATGTCGAAAATAACACATAATTTTAACTTCTGCCAGCGATGGACGATCAGCTTTTGTTGGCACGCCCTACACAAGCTAGGATCTCAAGGGACTGTTTCTGTGACTAAATAACTGTGGTATTGGGCTATCAGTGTATGTACTTTGTGTTCACTTCTGTACTTCCAAAGGTTGCAGTGCAACCATTTTAGCTCTTTCTCTGTCTCCCTTGTGACTTATATGGAAATGCCTCCCTGAAGGTACACCTCTGCTTGACACTTATGGAAACTCCATGACTTAAAGCCCTCCCTCATCTCCTACCTTAAAGCCTCAAGTGTGCATCTGTCTCATTACCTTCAAGTTATAAGGACAGTCATCAGGGTAAATTCATCAGTTCAGAGATACCTCTGCCCTTTTGCATCTCAAGGTCAGTGCAGCCAGAGAATGAGCCAGTGCCTTTAACAGTGCCTGTGAGAAGAGGTGCTGTGGTGGTGGCCTTGGCTGCTGGCACCAATATCCATCCTAGACCCCAATGATCCAAGCCCAGCAAAACTGAAACTAAATGCTGTGCATTCAGGGCTTAATGTCATGCTCAAAGACAACTGGACAGACTTTCTCTCGAGGAGCCCAAACACAAGCTCAAAGGTTTCGCTTAGAGAGAGAGGCACAAAGCCACTTCCTCTTACTGGTGACTCCAGCAAGGTCCTGTGTTTGGCTGGGCTCAGGTGAGAGCAGCTCCTCGTGTCTGCTCTCAGGTTTGCATTTCCTTCCTGTAGGTACTGCCCAACCATATCACCAGCACAGGTACAGCAGGGCAGGGCTGAGCAAACAAGAGTCCTGGCGCCCAGCAACCTCAGTGCTGTGGGTTGGATTCTCCTCCCAGTCCAAAGGGAGACCAGCACACCTTGCAACACATCTATAAAATAAAAACCAGCCTGATGAAGAACACTTTGGCTGAGCTTCTTGGTCTTAATGGGTCTTCTACAAGTGCTGAGTGGACACAGCAGTTCACAGGATATCGACTATGTTACATCAATTACTGGTTAATAGCACATTTACATTTAGATAATGCATTATAGGAGTTCCAAGTATATTGTAGACTTGGATTAATCCAATGCTGCAAGATCTCTAAGAAAAACCATCTCCTTTCCATAAAAGTGTTGCTGTCATCAATTCTGGGAATTCAAAAACAATAATTCAGGCCCCAAAATACCACGGTGGTCTTAAAAAGGTCTCAATAAGAACAACAATGCGAATGAATGAATGAATGAATGAATGAATGAATGAATGAATGAATGAACAAATTAATGTCTTTTTATTTGCCTTTTTCTGTGTGACTCATAATGTTTCATTATAGTTACAGAGATTAGAGGGAGTTTTTTGAACAACAGAAACCTTCTCACATAGTCATAAATTTGTAGAGGCTATCAAACAAAAACAAGATTTTTTCAACACAGTGTGCTTAGAAAATAAAAATATAACTTTGTCTGAACTTCCTATGTACTTTTCAAATGAATTACTCAGATATTTGGAACTACAGAGATATTTATCTCTTATCTTTAACTAATCTAAAGCATAAAGAGCTTGTTATCAGACTCACAACTTTGAGTTATGCTCATGAAAGAGTAGATCTGGTAGTAAGTTTTGTGAATGACTTGCTGGAAAGTTAAACAGGACAATGAGCAGCTAATGCAGAAAGAGAAGCAATGCATGTCCAACACCTTTGATGTTCGTGCAACTTACTATGACTAGGTCACAGAGAGAAGAGGTGGGGTGAGGACAGGATTTTGCTCTTTGTGGTACCTGTCTACATCCTTTTTATAAAACTGAAGGGGTTTTTGTCATTTAATGCCCAAAATGTGTTTAGCTACATTCCTATTTATTTTTAAAACATTTTACTTTTAGTTCAGTCCTTAGATTTCTGTGTTTTATAGTTCTTTGCTGATTTTCTCTTAGAATCACAGAATCACAGAATTGGTAGGGCTGGAAGGGACCAGACCACAGTGGGTTATCTGGTCCAGCCTCCCTGCTCACCTACAGTGAGGGAGACTCCACAATCTCCCTGGGCAATCTGTTCCAGTGCATGGTCACTCACACAGCACAGAAGTTCTTCCTCATGTTCAGGTGGAACTTCCTGGGCATCAGTTTCTGCCATTGCCTCTTGTCCTATTGCTTGGAACCACTGAGAAGAGCCTGGCTCCATCCTCTTGACACCCTCCCTTCAGAGACTGATAGACATTGATGAGGTCCCCTCTCAGTTGTCTCTTCTTGAGGCTGAACAGGCCCAAAACTCTCTGTCAAGAGTTTTAAGAAAGATGCTCCTGTCCCTAAACCATCTTTGCAGCCATTGGCTGGACCTGGAGTTTTGATCTATTTGCATCTTTTGATTAAGGTGCTTCACTACTTATAAAAAAGTGTCTAATTTTTTTAAAATTATATCCTGTATTTAAGAGGTGTGTCCATCACTTTTGCCCTTGTGGTGGTGGTGTAGGGGGACAGGCATTCCCCAGCCCTGTTCACTGCACAGGCACTCCCAGGAGGATGCTGGTGTGCACCCTGCTCACCCCAGCCAGCTTTGCTGGAGGGAGGGTGCTCCCATTAAGACTCATCGACAATGGAATCAACTAACTGCAAGATCACCTTGGCCAGACATTGACTCTTTTGTTCATTCTCTCTTTAACTGTAGTTCTGTTTTAAAAGTAATTTTCACTAAGAATTGAATTTTCTTTACATAAAAAATGCAAATTTTTTAAACTCAGAAAGAAAGAGAGAAGTACACGCCTAATAATGCATTTGATATTCTGGTTGTTTTTAAAAGCAGCCTTGAGAGAAGTAGCAGGTTTTGACAATGATGTAGCATTTCAGGTAAAAATAAAAGCTGAACTTGTGTGTGTATAGTTCTACTACAAAAAATGGGATTTTTACAGTTAATTCCTATGAAGTACTAATTACTCTTAGAATTGATAACTTTATGTCTCTGCAAGCTTTTACTGAATTCAACTTGGTGAGAATGACAGAAACAAATTTATTTTCTTCATTTTGTTTTTGTTCTTTATTTTTGGCTGTTTATGGGGTCCAGTTTTAAATATGGCACATTTGCAGACTTCTTGCTACTCTTTAAGAGTGGATGTCAGTTTTAATGGGTTTAGGTTTGTTTTTCTTTGCTTTTTGCTACTATGGAAGTTATGTGTCCATATTTTCATGTAGATATGTTCTAGGTTGCCTACAGAAAGAAAGTCAAATTTTTGAGTAAGCACAAGTATTTGACATAGTAGAAATGCTGCAAAGGACACATGTAAGGGAATGTCGTATAACTGTTAAATAAATCCTGTTTAAATAGCATATCTTTACTGTCTATTATAAATAATAAAGATTTTATCCATATATTATATACATTATAATGTTCTTAATTTATTTTTACATATTTGCGCTTTATCTCATATGTGTAATACAAACACTTCATATCTTTAGCACAATTCCATGTACCTGTAGCACTGTTCTACATTTTTGTTACTAATTCTTACCCAATCTGAAAGAAAATCTAACATTTTATCAGAGGTCTTCCAGAAATATATTTTCATGCCATTGGGGATCTCTGTAGGTGACTTTTGCTTCAGGGGACAGCTTCCAGCTGAGCCTGTTGAGGAATACATTCAATGCAGGTAATTCAGAGCAGGGGACCTGTGGTCAGCCGGGTACCAGACACTCAGAGACTCAGAGACAGCAGGAGTCAAAGGCTCAGCAAGGAAGAGCCAAGAGTAGCACCCACATAGACTGTCAGGGTATAAAAGCCCAGGGTTTCCTTTGTTCAGGGCCCCTCTGACCCTGAACAGCTCTGTTACATTAAATTACTTAAAGGAATCAGAGCTCTGAGGTGCTGCTCTGGGAGATCTGGAATCAAGCTGCTAAGGAAATCTGGTGTGACTGCACGGGAGTGGGATGTGCAGGGAGCCAGAGGTGCACCCTGGGTCACTGGAGCCACCCGCTGCCAAGGGGCTCAGTCCCAGCACTGAAAATCTGTGGTGGTGGGTGTGGGGCTGCCAGAGTGGCATCTCCGTGATCTGACAGGAAAGTTTCCTTAGCAGGATGTTGGAGCCATGGGGGCTGTTGCCAGACCAGCTGATGGCAGCTGACCAGCACCACTGGCTTCATGGGTTTGCTGATAATTTTTGATGCAAAGGCCTGTTGCAAAATAGCAAAGATGGCAATGGAGAGAGCAGCGTTAGAGCTACTGACACAGCCCAGGAGGGCAGGACCTCAGCAGGCAGAGCAGGGCCACAGTGCTGCATGATTTTCCAGGGGATGTTCAGAGGTGCTGTGCTGGGAGGCTTCTGCTATGCCAAAATCCATGCAGGTCTGGATATCTACACAGTAGAAACACTGCAGTATTTTCTTATTTAAAGTAGTTTAATTTTCTTCAGCTAGACTGTTATTTACCATAGATTTTGGCATACGTGTAAACATTTGACTGTGGTATTTTATTTCTGTGAATGTGGTTAATATTTCTGAAACTGCTTTAAATACATATTGCATATGGTATTTTATTTCTGTGAATGTGGTTAATATTTCTGAAACTGTCTCAAATACATATTGCATGCGGACAACAATGTGAATTTGTACGACAAGTGAAATTTTTAATCTCATGCTTCAAGGTCAAAATCTCAACACTGTATAACTCTATGTCTTACGTGCATTCACTTGCCATCATGATAAATTGTTTTTTTAATTAGAGAGGGAAGAGTTTGTTGATTTACTTGTATTGCAGTAAACGCTGGCAAAGACTTTGCCAAGGACAGACAGAATCACTGCAGTAACTGCACAGTGGCAGAGCCTGCACATAGTCTGAGACTACAGTTCTGCAGAAGGGTTTCCTTCCTCTACCATGTAGCATGCATCACTCTGAAGTGTTATAACCGAGATCTGACTCCCACAGGTGGACCAGGAACAAGGATTTTCCCTCTGGAAACCGGAATTGTCACTGATAGCTTGTACTTCAGCAGCATTGCAGCAGGTGCCATCCACCAGGGATACAGATGTTCTACACAGAGCCTGTGGCACTCATAGAAAATCCTGCTTTCCAGGGCATAGTATTTAAATCTTTTTGTGGATCTGAAGCACTCTGGTCATTTGTCTCTCGTGTTTAAATAGAAATTCTCAACCACTACTCTGGTGAAATACTGCAGGTAGAAACTATAGAAGTAGTGGCCTTCAGATGTGGAGCTGAACCATAAAAAAGGTTTGTCTGGGCCTCTGCCAGCAGCAGGTCTCTAAGTCTTCAGCCTTCTCATGGCAGAGTCCATGTTTCTTACCATCCTCATGTCCCTGCAGAGCAAATGCACCATGCTCCACATGCGGCTGGCAGGGCTGGAGGTCACCTACTTCTTCCCGAGGAACATGCTTCCCAAAACACAGCAGGCAGCACTGAATCCTGCACTGGCATTCAAAATGACATCTTTCCACCACATAGGGTAGGAAAGAAGGCAGTACTGCTCTCAGCATGAAGAGAGCATGAAGAGATGCATGTTTGTTAAGCAGACTGTCTATCACTGGATCCAAAGTCGAGGAAAGGACTACAACTAAAATTAAGATGTCATCCCTAACACTGAAGTTGCCATAAGTTCAGAGGGATCTCTTTCCAACCAAATTGTATTCATGAAATTACTTTTTCAGAGGAAATGTGAGTCAACTACTGGATCTATATGCTATTACATGGATTGTAGCTCTTTTTAGTGGCTTTTGGTAATCTGGACCACAAATTATTGAAGAAGTTGCCTTCCACTAAATGGAAAACTATAGTTGCACAGAAATTTATTTTTCTTCATACAACACACCTCCACTTCTGAATAGTTTAGAGAAAAGCCTGTGCTTATTCTCAATATGATATCTTGTTTCTATGTGTGCCAAAGTGCAGAGAGTTTCCAGGCACCCAGCCATGGGAGATAAGAGCACACCTTTAAGGAAGTGGCAGAGGGACCAAGTGAAACCATGACGTGTTTCCTTCTCATGCAGGAGAATGACATAACTTCTTACTCACAAGCAAAACAATGAATCCTTTTTTGGCACCTAGTGCTTTCTTGTTTTGATTAAAAGGAAACTGTCTCATCCTCAGAACGCCATTAGTGTGAGCAACATCAGCTGGACTGCTTGCTTGAGCAAAAGTCTGCAAACATATTTGCTGCAGGCATCTGTCTCCCTCCTCATTGTATGATGCAATCCCAGGTACTGGCAGGGGTAAGAGATCTGCCCTTTCCCAACTTGTCACCTCTTTTCAGGTTTCCAAATAAGATACTTATCTACAAGAAGGCCTTGATCTGATAATAGTTATGAAGAATAGCCTTGTTGCACTCAGCATATAGAAGCTGTATCCTATAACCAAATATATGTATTTAAATCCCTACTTAAGACAAAAGCTGTACATTATAAGTTGGTAATTTTCAAAATATTGCATGAAAGAGATGCTCAATTCATTTAAATGGAGTGTAGTTAATATAAAAACTATTTCTGATGATGAAGGATCTCATAAAACTGAGTGGGTAGAAAGATGACAAGTGAAGAGTCACAGATCACTGTGGTCTGAATATGGTGTGTAATGGCAGCCAAACATGTCAACAAACATGGGACTTAGCCAAAAAGTGGACTGAAAGCAGGAAAGAAAATTATGCTTTTTCGCTCTCTAACACAGGAAAAAGAATTATGTTTTATCACTCTCTAAAACTTTGCATCTAGAGCAAAATTAACTGCAGCCTCTCTGTCTCTCTTGCAGAGCATTAAAGAATGAACAGTGAAAGGAAACAAACAGAGTTAAGTGGTTGGAGCAGCTGCCTTTAGGGAAATACTAACAGGTTTCAGACTTTTCAGTGTGAAGAGGAGAAGGCTGAGGAGGAAATGGCACATAATTTCAGTTTCACTAAGGTAGTGGGGAAAGTGAGCAAAAAACTGCGGTTCACAAGGTCCCGTAGATGATATTCTAAACAGCATCTCCTGTTGCTGCTTTGCCCTCTTTCCTCAGAGACAGCACAGAGCTGGAAGAACCACAAGTCCAAAGCAGCAGGGCATTTCTTCTCTCTGGGTCCATAGATTGTTTTTTGATAATTATCCAGGGGCAGTCTGAAGTCCATAAACCAAGGAATATCAATTTGCTTTGTCAAGCGGCACTGGCAACCTCTGTTCCCAGGGCTTCATCAGCTGGGCACACCATCCCAGCCACGGCAGAGATGCCAGTGGAGCTGCTTCTGTCAAAGTCCATGTGCCACACATCCTGCTGGGGCTGGGCAATTTCCGGATACTACTGCAGGCGAAAATCATACCATGGGTGCTAAGGGAGCATCCCAGCTCCAGTGGCTTACTTCTGAATGGAGCAAGGCAAGGAGGGGCAAATGCAGTCATTCATGACACAAGATTACATCAAGAGGAGGAGGAAAATCTCAAAGCACAGAAGCCTGAAAATAAAGTGAAAAAGCAGCTAAACAGTCATTGTGGTGGCAAAGCTTGAGGGCATCCCACTGGGCACTGCTCAGGGATTCAAGGTGTGTAGAGGGGGAATACATCCTGAGCAATGTGAGAGCAAAGATGTGAATTGTAGAAGTACACACATTACTGAAAACCACAGGTAGACACAAAAATAGTAGCCTGGCCATGCCAAAGTTATTGCAGTCTGAGCTCAGTGGAAGTTAGACCACTAAGCAATTCAGTGAAACACACTTAGCCTCAGAGAGTGGGTGCAAAGCTCAGCAGGGCTGGAGGTCCTTCCTCCTGAGGAGCAGCCACCAACCTCCCCCTCATCCCTGCATGGGAGGGCTGCCTGCCCAATGCCTTCCCATTGCTACCCCTGCTCTCCCAGTGCTCATCACACCTCAGGAGGGCAGTGCCAGGTCTGGTGCAGGACCTGGTGCCCCAGGCTTGCTACACCCGCTAAGTGCAAGTGGGGAAGAAAGGCAAGATCCTGCGTGCAGTGACTGCAGATGCAGGAGATGAAGTCAGACATCCTTCAGTGTATCCATGTGACAGTCTGAATTTTGTCATTGAAAATTCCCACCTGCCTTTCTCCTGTTGGCCCAAAGAGTGGTCAAAGGTCTGCTCTGGGCAGCCTGTATCTAATAGGAGGCTTTCGAATGCACACATGCAGAGTATCAGAAACAACTCCTATTTAGAAAGTAATTGCATCTTAAAATGAATCATGCATAATTTCCAAGACTTGGAGGGAGTGTGTTACACTAATCATTTTGTCAGCAAATTATTAACCATGTTCCAGGTGGCACTGTAAAACAAGCCACACAGGACCTGTGTGCTCTCTTATGGGTGTGTCGTCCCCACTGTCTGACAGCAGTTGCAGCAAAATTGCTAAAATCATAAGTAATTTGCACGCTGAATTTCAATGGTTCTAGGCAAAAAAAACCCAAAAAACGTTACCTTGATGATCACACATTTGTGGTTACAGAGGATAAATGCAGAAGTATTGCAGGCCCATGTGTAATGTGGTCACTGAGGGAGGAATGGGGCTTGCTGTAACATCTGTGGGAGACTTCTGGAGTGACAATACCAGGAGAGGCAGGTGGGGAGGTTGTCAGGTTGCACACTAACAGCATGGGTTCTCTGGTTGTGACATATGGTGGGATTTACCCTTTTTCCTGCAGCCATCCTTACCCTGCATTGCATCCCTACCCTGCATTGCATCCCTACCCTGCATTGCATCCCTACATCTGGCCCGTGGTCCCTCCTGGAAACAATGTCAGAAACAAGGCTTCTCCACAGCTTTCTGGAGCATAGTGAAGACAATAACGTGGTGTTCCCTTTTTTTAACTGCAGGGGTTTACATTTAGAGACTTAGAAGTCACTCTATAGATGTCCCACAGAGTCTGCCACCTTTAAAAGTGCTAGTGGTGTATGAACAACAATGTGACATTTTAGCAAGATTTTAACACAAAATGCCATGTGTGTCTTGGGTGCTACTGCAAACCTACGGTTGCATGGGTCCTACAAGTGAAAAAACACAAAAGAAAGAGTTTTGTCCTGACCTCTCTGTCCTATGCTGAACCACACTGAACCAGAACTGGTGGGGACTGCAGGCAAGACAGACAAGTCGCATTAAATATTATTCAACACACCTGGAAGCCACATCTGATAAAACCTCCACCTCAGCCCTCAGCATTTGCCCTCCTAACTGAGCAATGAGTTAGTCCAGGAAAGAGATCCAGAAGAGGACCAGCCCCACATCTCACACTGGCATTTATCCCCTGTGCTTGTGAGTCAAACACAGGAATGATTTACACGATGCATTCAGCTCTACAGTCTTCAGAGGTGTTGCAAGAAATGTGTTGCAGGGTTCATTTTTGCAGATTCAATAATTAGTCCACGGATCTCATCAGTGCATTGTCTCTCCTCTGGGTGCCACAGCTTTCTCTAAAAAGCCTTCCCAGGGAGAAAGAAGAGCTGTAGCAGATTGTAAAGATAAGAGCTCAGGTGCTTCCTCCCTCTGCAGCCTTCTGTAGATCCTGTTATCATCACCAGCACTGCTGCTGTCAGGAGCCTTTTCTCCCATGTGTATCTGAACCCCAAACAGCCCAAGAGAGAGAACTCAGGTCTTTAAAGCTTTCCAAGGGGTTGATGTTGAAAGGCTTGTATATGTGAGGGTCAAATCCACAGTACATCCATTGATTTTATTGAAAATATATTTCTTTTACTTGACTAAGTTTTATCAATAATTCTCTTAAATCCAAAATCCTGTAGCACCATGCAAATCCACATAGTGCCATAATAACCAATGAATGTGTTTCCTCCTAAAGCATAAGTAAACTTTTCTTCATGCAGTTCATCTGTCACAATTAAAGATTACAGATCTGGACATGCTCTGTAATTCCTCTTACAAATCTGATCTATCTTCTTGAAGAGAGCTTTTTATAACAGCTATTACACTATAATTGGCATTTTGTGTGTTCTTAGACTTCTTTTTTCTGTATTTATTTTATTTTATTTGGACTCTGTGAGTTTTGCCATTTTGGCCTTGGTGCACTCAGTGCTGTGACTCACGTATTCCACTGCCACTGCCAGATCTCTGGGTCCAGCATTGTAATTATCACATTAGGATCTGTCATTGTGGCCCTGACTTAATAAATAGCAGAACACTGATTAGAATTGCTGATTGATCCATTCCACAGTTTTGGACACTCACATCTGAGATGAACAGAGGGACTGTTAAAGATATTAAAGACTTGAAATGTCAGCATTCCAGATTAAATTAGTATTAATCAGTCATTCCAGGTACACTAGTTTTTATATATAGTAAGAGTTGCTGTATTTGGTAATCTGGTGATGATCAACTAAAACCATGACTCAAATTAATCTCATGGGCTGCAAGGGAAAGCCCCAGCCTTTCCTCCATGCCCAGCTTACTGGAGTCATTAAGATCAGAGCAGATTATTTGGGTTCCTTCAGGTGAAACTTACAGTGCCATTCAGGAGAACATGCCAGGCACTGCAGTCCCAGGTGGACATTCAATCCACAGGACCAGACTAGACCAGGTTCAACACAAGAAAAGCCCTGAAACATGCAAAGTATAAATGCTCATCACCAGCTCTCTCACTCCACATCCACCGGTCAGAAGTAACACACCCTGATGGTGTCTGAGTTACAGCTCCATGGAGAGGATGCTGCTGCTTGAGGATTTGCACCCTACAGCTTCCCCTGATGCCTTGAGAGGCCTTCTAGAAACAGAGACTAGACAGGAGTAAGGGAATAAAAGTAGGTATTTATTTGAAAGGCCTTCAAAGGTACACCCTGGGGGAGCCATAAGCTACTGCCAAGATGGACCCCAAGATGGACAACAGGTCATGAGTTCTTCACACTTTTATAGGTTTGGTTCATTTGCATATCAGGGTTAATTCTCCAATTAAAGCTTCAGTTTAATGATGTAATTCCCCTCAGCTTGCCCCTCTTTAGAGACTTTTTGGTTTATACTTTTTGGGCCTAGGACAGTCTGGGTGTCCTTGCAGAGCAGGCCTGGAGAGGCTTTGTTATGTCTACCTAGCACGAGAGAGCAGGAATTAACAGGCTACAAGAAACTTCAGAGTTACACACTAAGAGTACAGGATTTGAAAAAAAAGGAAGTTAAAACCTAAGGCATCACCCCCATGCTCTGCCTGGAAACTTAGGGCAAGCATGGAGCCTGCAGGTGAAGCAAAAGGGCCAGTGAGAGATTGACTGGGACATGCAAGGTGGAGGCATATATTTAAATTGTTTTTGTCCAAAGGCAGTAGTGTGCTGTTCAGAGACCAGCAGCAGTCCCAGAGATAGAATTGCAGTGATGTCTGCTTGCTGTGAACAGGAAAATCCAGGTGACATGCCATGCCCACTGAACAGCTCTTTGTGGCAGCTTGTGATATCGAGGGGGAATGGGCCTACCTCACTGGGTTTTTTCTTTGAAAAATCATATGTTTTAGAAAGAAATTCTGTAATCCTGGAAGGGGTGGAAGGAGATAAGCAAGGATATGAAAACTTACTAGGCAACTCCAAATTTTTATCATACCATCTATGTATCCAGTGATGCTATGAACATGGATGGCTTTTATTCATAAGGGTTGTATGATCAACATGGACATTTTACATTTCTTCAAAACCTGCTTGGTTGAGATTCATAGCTTGACAGATATAGAATAGACTAAGGAAATGTGCTGGTTGCATAGACCTATACTTTCAGTTCATAAATATAATCTTAAAAATTACTTTAATTTGTGCAATTTTGTTTTCATTTTTGAATGGGGGAAGTTTCAGACAGTTTAAAAGTTCTGAAAACCAAATTCTCTAGACTGCTCTGGGTTGACCTTAGGTTGCGTGCTGACAGCTCAAAAGCATTAATCCAAAATCCAGCAACATCAATCTTGTCTGTGCTCATTTCAAAAGGTTTCTTTTTTCTGTTCTTGTCAACACTTTATTCTAGATCAAAAATTCCCTTCCTGGGAGATCCTAATACCACACAAGCATTGAGTCATTCTGCAATGTGATGTTTTACCCCTAGAGACCTGCTAGAAGTCAGCCTCTCAGCAGAGGAAATTGTGGGCAGACACTCAGCATGTTCCCTCCTTTCCAAAGCATGGAAACCACCATGGTGCATGAAAACTGTGCAGTCCAAAACGGGGAATCCAACCTTCACCTTATTAGTGCTGCATCTTTTCGCCTTCATCATCTGGGAAGATGAGCTGCCAGGCTGGAGATTTGGCTTTTCTGAGTCATATGTGGGCAAAAATGTAATGACTGTACCTCTGACCAGCGTAGTCAAGAGGGAGATAGTACAGTTATGCCCAACAGTAAGTCTGGATTAGGGCACACCATGCCAGCTACCTGCTTTCTGTCCCTGAACGTATGATTTTACTCCTCTTCATCTCCAAAATCAGGGTAACAGTGCTCATCTACACTTCTAAAGTGTGTCCAGGCTAAAGGCCAAACACCTTTGCTAGGAGTGATTTATTTTTAACCCTGTCACCACAACCCCATTTGTATGTGAGGGATATTGTACACTCATATCTTTGAGGCTCCTGGCTCTTCCTGCCTTGAGATCCCAGGTTTCTATGCAGCCTGTGTTCAGAGATGTAAGGAATACTCACTGTACTTGTCAAGCAGCAAACTTGCCCAGCATGCACAACCTTTTCTCTCCTTGAAAACATTCAGAGGCTCAAAGGCAGTCATATATTTTATTTATTTTATTACAAGGCATGTAAGTAAAAACTTGCATATCTGAAAAAAGATATTAGATAGAAAATGGTAATAAAATTAACATTATTGTCTTAAGAAAATTGGTAATAAATACATTTCCCCTCGACATTAAAATGCTTGTTATTTTGCACAACAATAAATACAGCATAGCTCTGGCATAGAGAAAGGCCAAGGATGGGTACAAGAAGTCCATGTGGTGTCATAAAAAAGCTCAGGTGATTTTTAAAGGTTTGGCATCCTGCACTTGATGCATTTTGATACAACTTGCACTTTAATTTTAATTTCAATATGATTTTTAAACGGTCCCATAATATGAAAATATGAGAGGAAAATTTGTTTGACTATAAGATTTTTCCTTTAAATATTTTCAAAGTAAGAGATGTGTAAACTCACAGAAACTAATCCTCAAATAAAGAAAAAATACCAAACAGGTGTCTTTGTGGTTATTCTACAAAAATGCTTTTTTTTCAGCTGTGGGTGCTCAAGCCTGACCAGCCAACTGACACAGGACCAATCTCCAGTCAGTTCCTCAATTCTTTACACAGTTTAAAAAAAAAATATTAATAACAAGGAGAAGTAGTAAAGACAGTAGTATTCACTTCCCAAGTCATGGCATTCAAGGTTCTTACACTATTATCCAAAGGTGAGAGGAGAAAGAATAGGTGTATTCCAGAAGAGTTCCCAGCATAATTTTGGGTCATTCTGGTCTATACTTTTCTTTTAAAACTACTGACAAAAAAAAAGAAAAGGAGGAGAGACATTTCCATGCACTGTGCTGTTCTTATGCCAGCACATATCACAATCACGACTGTGAACCTAAGTCACTGATAGCCCAATCTAATATAGATTGATTGATTGTCCCATGACAAAGTTAGATAATGTCCACAAAATGCCACCAGCTCTGGCAGAGTCCAGTGTTCCTAAAGTACTGATAGGTCATGGCAAGACTTGGACTTGAGTTTGAAGGCCATGTTCTTGTTGTTCTTGGCAACTATTTTGCCCCAAAACCGCCTGGCTTTCTTGGGGATGCTCTCTCTCCGTTTCTGCAGTGCCAGTCGCTTCTCGTTCTTTTCCTTGCTGTCCCTCCGGAGCCGGACTTGCCGCACGATGCCTTCAAACAGCTCTTTCACGTTGTGCTGCACAGCTGCTGAGGTCTCAATGAACTTGCAGTCAAACACCACGGCACAGGCTCGCCCCTCTGCAAAGTTGCAAGGTGGACATGTTACATGGGGTCACGAGCCCCAGGGAGGGGGGGAAGCAGAGACAAGCTGCCACGTGCAGGGGAGTCAGAGCCACTGGGGAATTCCTCAAGCCTAATATAGGCACAGATAAGTCTTTAATCACCTGATGCTGCCTGCTAGCCCATGATCCATCTGCTCTGTGTCACAGCCACTTTCCAGAGGAAGGGGGGGGGTGGTAAATCCCCTCCCAGTAAAGCCCAGCCCACGCTGCTGGCTGCAAAGGCAGCACGGAATGATGGGCTTGACCTGAGACACTGAAGGCTGGGAGGCCAGCAATGCCTCAGTACCACCTGGCCATCTTCGATGCAGACTGCCTCAAGCTGCACTGAAGAGTGATAATGGCCCTCTCCAGGCATATAGCGCAGCACTGGAGACAGGGCACATTCCCCCTTCATGGGCCATGGGTGTAAACCAGAGCCTTGGAACTGTAGTAATTTCAGTGAGAACAGACGCATGAACAAAACCCTTAATAAAGGCAGAACTGTGTCTATGGCTTTAGGGGTACATCTGAAACCACAGTTCTTATCCCAAATTTCATGAGCCTAAGCTGATCCTGACAGCTGTCTTTCACACACAAGCCAATTTATTATCTTCTGGCTTGCTGTGAATTCATTGCCAGGGCCGCTAAAGTGACATGAATTCATCTACCATCTTTCTAAAGAACTTTCCAGCTGGGCAAAGAGGAATGAGAAGGCAACCCTGGGCTCCCTATGAGCCCCTCAGTTCAAGCTCTTCACTTGGGGCAACTGTGAGAGGAGCCAGAGGAACTGTGCACATCCACAGAGAAAGGAAGAATAAGTCTAGCTCAGCTGGGAAACAGAAGAGCAGAACAGCTGCAGAGAGAAGGAAACGCTGAGCAGAAGAGCCCATGTTTCTAATGGGTGAAGATGAGAACATCAAATGCACTGCTGTGTATTATGGTGTGTCACCTCAGCCTTAGGGAAGGCTCTCCAAGAAGAGATTTTACTGGCTGCAGATGTTGAGAACCAGCAGCAATGTTCCCAACAGTCTCTCCATTCCTATTTATGGGCTTAGTGGTTATTCATTTGTGTGCAGCCATGGGAAGGCTGATTTAGCATCCCAAAGCAAGGCAGAAAGGAGACCTCTTCTGAAAGGCTGCACAGTTCCTGCCCAGACTAGCAAAATAAAGATTGAGAGGGAATTTTAATTCATCAGGGAGGACAGAGAACTGGTTATAAAGAAGAGAATTTTTGGCAGCAGAATAAAGGGGGATAAACTCATTATACGTAAACATGCATTGGGAATCCAAAGTGTTTCCAGCTACCAGAGAAATCACATATTGCAGTGGTCTTATACTAGGAGCTGGAAGGGAAGGAATCCCATTTATGATGGTACTTAATAAATACAGAAAAGGGATTATCTGACATATAGCAGTATTACCAATGAAGGCTTAAGGACCTGGCAGACCCTTCCCAGTCCTCTGCCCTTTGTTCCAGTCCTCTGTTGTTTTATTGCTCTTTTATTGCCCAGTCCTGATCACAATGTACTCCCTCAGCCAGAGCACTGCAGTTTGTCCAAAAGCTACTAGATGACTTTTAATGTTTATCTTGAGTTTATGCTCATCATTTCCTTACCTGCTACTGACACTTCACGACACCTGACAAGGTCACTTTTGTTGCCAACCAAAATAATGGGGATATCTTCTTTCTGGCGTGCCCTGCGGAGCTGTATTCTGAGTTCAGAGGCCTTCTCAAAGCTTGCTCGGTCTGTGATGGAGTAGACGATCAAGTAGGCGTCTCCCACTTGCATGCAGTGGTCTCGAATCCATTCTCCCTCACGCTGTTCAAATTAAATGGTCAGACATCATTATGCCCAGAGCAGGTTTTACTTAGAAAGTAAAACATTAGAGAATCCAAATGCATTCCTGCTGTAAACTGTAATGGGTATGGTTTGAATCACAGTTATACTACAAGTAATTCCAATGTGGTGATGGTATGAATACTTCACCACAAAGGAGGGCAAAAACTCACCCAGATAATTTATTGTGCTGGCTTTAGGCTGGAATGAACTTGGTCTGGAAAGAAAGCTTGAATGTTTTGTTTTATCATTAAAAAATGAAGACTTGCACTTCTCAGGCTCACAGTGCAGAGCCATTAGGCATGCTTGTCTTCTTGTGGGGTAGGGTTAGTTCTATATCTTCCCTGATTCTGCTGTATGGAAAACACCTATTTTCTTTCTTAAAGGAAACTTACTTTTTATATTAGCAGCTAGCTATTCATATACACTTTCCTTTCAGCATTTGATGAGAACAAATTGAAGTACCTTATTATCCCACATGTCAAGCAGTATAACAGTTGCACTTTCCCCATCCACAATCAGGGTTCTTTCATACGTGTCTTCTGGAAAGAAAAGCAGAAATGTTGGTAATATATTATTTTGTGTCATCATGTACATTAGAAAAATCCATGTTGTTGAATGTGGGTGATTTGTTTGCAGAGTTATTGAGCCAAATTTTAGGCCAGCTCACATCCAGTTCTTTCCTCATTTCCATCAGCACTGAACCTGCACTCTGCTCATTATTGGTTGCCTTACTTTCCATGATAGATGAAGGACGCTGAAAGATCAGGAAACAAAATGTTCATTATTTTGGCTGATACTCTCTTTATCTTATGTGGGAGAGAGAAAATAGCACCAGTGGAAGAAATAACCAAAGGCTGAACATTTGCCCCATGGGAGCAGCAGAATCCAGCAAGGCTGAGTAATGGAAAATATTTGCTTTCGCTTTAGCATGGAGAATTTACGGGTGAACAGTCACTGCTGCTGCGAGCAATACAGAGAACAGCCCACCAAGTGAGGAGGACAGGGTGTTGTGAGACAACAGCTGCTGAGTTTGAGAGTGACTGAAACTTCCATTGCGCACTAGTTTCTCTCCCATTACACAGTTTCCCACATCACTTTTGATGTTAAATAGCAGGAAAGTTAAAAAAACACAGGAGGTCTGTTATTTTGTACTGCAGCCATAAAAATTCATACCTAGATTATAAATGCCATGTGGCAAAATCCTGCTTAGATCTTAGCCGGCTGTTGCCACTCTGAATTTTGATCAACCCTTGCTGTGAAATCTCAGTCTAGCTTCTGCTTCAAATACCAATCTTTCTTCTTTTCCCCAAAGCTAGGGACATTTGCATGAGCAATGAGGGATTTGGATGCATTTCTAATCTTGCACTAGTGGTCAGTGGAAAAAAAGCCAGTCTTTGCATAGTGCAGCATTTAAAGGATCTGTCCCAACCACGCTTGAAGATATGGCTGTGTCTAACCTGTGCCTCATAAGACTTCTGCTGGGCACTGATGAAGTGAACTTTCCCCTAAATTGTAGTCAGAGCCTTTCCTCAAAGTTAGGAGTCTACATCCCAACAAAAGAATGGGCCAAAAATATTACACATTTAAAATAAAGTCAAATGGAGCCCATGCTTAAAATGTCAAGATTAAAAAGACGGAGCTAATCACTAGGAGTGGTTTCCCTTGAGGTCCCAAGAGTATGAGCCTTGCGTTCATAAGTTAGCTTCATCTTACAGTCAGTAGCAAAGCCTCTCCATAAAAGCAGCTGTACTCCTCTGTGAGTTGGCTACCCTGAAACTATCCCCTCATGTAATAAAATTTCCAGTATGTAGGATAAAGTTCCAGTTTGTAAAGCTAAAGTAAATAGTTTCGTCAAGCAACTGAGCATCTGTGGGAGAACAAGCTCCATGCACATCAGAGGACAACATCCCAAAGACTCCTTCTGCACTGCTTTACATATAGAGAAGCTACAAATGCATAATCACACTCCTTGAAAATACTATGCCTAAATAGTCATATTCAGCACTGATTTGCACCTTGGTCAGTCCTAGGGAAGTTCTGTAGAATATAAAACACAAGCACTTAGTTAATTTCATGCTTTTTTCGAAGCTGACACTAAAAAAGGAGAGGGATAACAACAGCAAGACTTCCAATTACCTCTGCGGAGCTGGCCTTGAAAATCTGTCACAGTTGTACTCCAAGCAATGCTGCTGGGAGTGTGACGGAAAGAGGAAACTACACAGCTTCACATGAAGGAAAAGAAAACTGCCTGACAGGGGTGTGCAAAGCAAATCAACTACACTTTCTGCTGGCTTGTCCAAGGATCCTACTCCACTCATTTAGCAGCAGGAAAAGTTTTATCAGAGATACTCCAGGCTGGGGAGCTGTTAGATCTATGGAAAAAGTTGATGGCAGAAGCTGAAGGCAGAGCACACCTAAAATCAGTGAATTTCAAATCCCTTAAAGGCACAAATCTCTGTGTCCCCAGACTGAGACAGCAAGCAAGGAAAATGTGGGTCTGACCTTCCTGATACTGGGCTTTTTTAAATAATGGGTAGAACTTCCCCTAACTGGAGAGTTAGGGACCTATGCCCCACAGAAGGTTGGAAGAGAAGCCCAGAAGTTCTCTGTGGTAGCACTGCCACCATCACCCCAAGGAAATACAGGCAGGAGACAGAAGGGATATGGGAGAGACAAAGAAAGTCCTGCACACTGACAAACAAAAGCAGGCAGCAAACTGCACATGCCCTGAATGCAGCAGTGACTGCGTCCTTAGAGACACAGCAGATTCCCGTGGCAGTGCAACCCTTCCACATCAACATCTTGCACACAACATAGCTCAGGAACTGGTGCCACAGCTTCACCTTCTGCATGATCTGATCCTTGGGATTAAAGAACACTTTGCAATCCTAAACAAAGAAGGAGATGATAGCAAGGGGGAAGCATCAAAGAAAGTCCTACAGTTTGTGCCTTTCCCCCTGATGGGCAACAGGAGTTTTCCTACTCTGTTGAAGGACCTTTATCTCTTTTCCTCCCGGAGGAGCCCAGACTGTGCAAGTAACATGAAACAAGGTTTTTACTCAAAATTTTACATATTTTATTCAAACTCCATCTAGCTTGCACTAAGGCAATGTGTTTATACAGAAAGGCTGAGATGACTTCTAATGGCAAATATTTTGGGGGTGACTTTTTCTTTATATATAATTTTAAAGTATTTAATTCTTGTGAATCATGAGGACCTTCAGCTGTTTTCTCTTCCACAAGTAAAGCTGGAGTCAGCCCTGTCATGCCAGGGGCGACACAAATGTTGGACCAGCATGAAAGCTGAAGCAGACTCTTGTATTGCATCATCACAGGCAGGAATGAGGCCATTTCCAACAGGTATTTTGGAAGGAAATAGCATGAGAATCTGAATTGTTCTCTTTCAGTGGCTTTCAATCATTGTTGGACAGTATCTTACTCATCTTATTTTGCTTTTGTGTTCTCTTAAAAGCGGTGCTTGAATTCAATCAATCAGTTTTGATGATCAGACCCAAATGCTTGTTACCTCTGGTTTACATTAAATGGCCTCTCTTTTACTGTGGCAATTACTACAGGCAGAGCTGACTGTAAGCAAACTCCAACACCCCAGGACATAATTACCCACCTCCCAGCACCTCACAGTCGCTGTCGATGCTGTCGTGCACCCCTGCAAAGATGTTGGCTAGCGAGGACTTCCCTACGCCTTGCTCCCCGATCAGCACCACCCGGTAGCAGCTGCTGCCAGACTCAGAGGAGATGACAGAGTCGGATGACTCCGAGGACCAGCTCCTTCTGTAATATTCATCAGGACTGATGGTGTATCGTTTCTGTGGGTTGTACTCATTGGAGTCTTTCTGGACCAGCAGGTTCTTTCCATCAGCAGGGATGCTCCATCGCTGCTGCTGCTGGTGCAGACTGCTGTTGTGGGTGCGACGCATGGTAACGTTGTTGAGAGTCATTTTTAACCCCTAGGGGGAAAGAGGGAAATCACAAATGTTATCCACAAAATATTTAGAAATGCTTTCTAACTAGCTTCAAGGCAGCTAGTAAGCCTCATGCTCCTCTGTAGGGACCTAATATGTGAGAAAAGAAAAATTAACCTTTCTGCACTCTTTTGTACTTGGTGGTACACAAAGAAATATTTCTCATTAGTAAGACTCAGCCTGTTTCCTAGGGATAATACCACTCTCAAATGCTAAATCCTATCTTGTTTAGCCTTTACTGTGCTAGGTGCAGCCCAGCCCTGGAAAGAGGGAGGCATTGCTGCATCCCAGGAGGAGAAGGAAGGGACAGCACTCACCACACCTGTCCTGTCCTGCACAGCAGCTGCAGCCCTGCTGAGAGACTGCCTGTGCTACAGGTGATGTTCACCATTTTTTGGCTTGACTGGGGGCAAACAGAGGCACTGTTCTCAGTGGCCTCCAACTGCCAGTGCAGCTGGGTGTGCAGCATCTTTCTCATTGTCTCAGTGAAGAGACAATGAAACTCTTGGGAAAGCAATAAGGCATAACTCACTGCACTCTTAGACAACCCTGGTACAAAAAGTTATGCAAACAAGTCTTGCTGTGATGGGGTGGATTTGGGTCTTGTCTGTGGCCAGGTAAACAGAGAATGATTCTGCCTCAGACAGTGACTTTTTGGCTGGTAAGAGGGAGGATGTAGTGAAGTCCAACAGCTTTTCTGAGGAGGTACAGGTTATAGCTTCTACAGGAGATATCACTGGGAGAAAAAGCTCATTAATTTATAGATATTAAATCAATAACTTCATTACTGCACAATTAATTATGTAGGTTCACTCTTCTTATATAAGCATGGCTCTTTTTGCTCAGCAAACTCTATTTTGCTTTGCTTAGAGGCAGAGAACAGTGATGTCATTCTCACTGGCCAACAGCTACCATTTTTAGGAAAGTTACTTTGATGCATTCCAGCTCCCAAAGTGACCGTTATTTAGACGTTTTTCTTTTTTACCCTATATCTGATGTTTCTCAGCTCATGCCTCCATATCCATAAATAGGATAATTGCCCATAAAATTCACCCAACCACTTTCAAAGCTCAGTAATAGGTGGTGAACAATAAAAAGTACAGTAGAGCAACACATTTGAATTTCTATTCTTCATTAAAAACTCTCTGAAAACTTCCGTGAATAAATGCCCAGCAGGACACAGGACAAATATATAGAAATAGCACTGTCTGAACTTATTACAGCATACCTAGTACTTTCTCTGTGATATGCAGTACTTTGGGGCAAAATGAGATCATTTGCACGGTCCTAGTCACAGTAACTTTGTCAGAAAGAAATACATCTAAAGAAGAACTCATGCACTAAGCAAAATTAAATATTTACTGTGGTTGAATTTTAAAATGCACTTTTTCCTTCCAGTTCCCATTGAAAAGACCAGATGAAAAAAGCCAACTCTGATTCAGTCAAACAACAGAAACTCACAACCTGCAACAAGCAGCCACTCACAAAATCATAACAAGCACAAACATTTTACAATTTAGCCTCTAACAAATTGTCATCCTTCATTAAAAAGAGCCAAACGAGTCCCTGTCACACCCTGCGCTCCAAGTTCAAACTGGTTTTGATACCCCATCCTGCTTTTAACTACCCAGGTCTCCAGCACCTCCAGTGAAATACTGGGTCCAAATCCACTCTTACTTGTGCCAGGCTCCTGCAGCCAGTCCAGTCCTTTGCTCCCACTGCCCTTCTCTCTCGATGGGCTGTGACACACTGAGAAGCTCTGCTGAAGTAAATCCTCTCCTGCTTTGGGGCTGCCTCTTTAATTCTTTCTCAGCAAACCTGGTTTATATTAAGCCCATCTGATCAGAGACAGGGCTTTTCCGTGACGTTGCTGGCCTTTCCATACAACAGCCAGCCCCCAGCTGGGAGGAAGCAGACATGCAGAAGAGAAAAAACTTGCAAACAATCTCAAAAGACTTACTCAAAATCATATGATTATTTTAACGTTGCCAGTAAAATAAACACTTTTGGTTCTTGCATGATGAAAACAGGAAAGTGGAGCAAAAATAAATAATACATGCCATTTAGCCTCAGACAGCTTTTAATTCAAATGTTATCAAAATTAATGATGATTTAAAAATTACCTAAGTTTATTTAATGCATGAAATTCTGTAAATGCATGATGTATCTGTTCTCTGTCTGCAAAACACACTTAACCCCCTGCTGGACAAAACCTTTCTCTGGAATAAAATATCTGAATGCTATTTTGAAATTTTCTTAGAAGCAGGAATATTATTCTAGGGGCTTTGTTGGGGTTTTGTTTGTTTCTTTGTTTCTGAAGCTCTGCTGTTTACAAACCTGTTATTTTCTGCCAGCCTCCAAGTGACTCTACCCAGTCTCCTGAACTGCATAACCAGATCCCTTTTACTTCTGCTTCAATATTTTACTACCAAGGGCTTGAAAAGACATCCAACTATGAATTCAGTGTTACTACAGCTAGATGTTGGCAAAGATGCATCAGAACACACAAAGCCTGTACAAAGTCACAAGGTGTTGATGCTGTGCACGGGAACAATCACTATATAATGTACAGGCCACAAGCTCAGGGTCTGGTCCTTAAATTTTTATAGCCTCACAGCTGATTGGCAGAAGAAATTTTGCCAGAAGGAAAAAAAATCCAAACCTTTTGAAACTTGTAACAACATACTTCTTCATTTACAAAGGAAGAGTAAGAAACTGACAGAACTACTTATCAGGGCTACCACAACTTTTATGTAAGTATACATAAACTCTGTAGTCACCTCCCCATTATCCAGACTCTGGATTAAATATAATGAGGTTCTACAGCTTTCTTTTATTTTTACATATTTACATTTGTATTTACAATCTCCTAATCTCTGAATCTAATAGGACTAGCTCTTATCCTAGAAAGTCTGAACAACTTTGGTTTTAAACAGGGGAAAGAATTTTTTCCATGCTACAGGCAAGCAAATTTTTAATTGACAGTGTACCTTTATTGAAGGGAACACTGACAGGCAGAAAACATTTCTCGTTAACACTGCAATTGAAATCTCCTTGCTTTGTTTCCTCTTCGGCTTTATTGCATTCCTGTGTCTTTTGTGAGGATTTTCAGGGACCTCCTGAGCCATTCTCAAGTTTTAAAAGCCAGGAGCTTTTCACAAAGTAACAGGCACTCATCAATGTACATGGAAATTATGCAGATCTACCAAGCATAGAATTGAGCAAAAATATATCCTGATTTTCCTTCACCTGTATTTCAGTGCTTGGCAGCAGCTAAACTGGCGCCAGGTCCTGCATCTTCACCTCACCTGTCTCTTACACATCAGGCTCTGGGCCTCTGCTGCTGAGTGATAATCCCAAAGAGCACAAAGTGCCACAACCCTCTCTGTAGGATGTACAGAGGGACTTGTAGTACTTACCGCAAAAAATGTAACTACATCTCTCTCTGGGAAGGTTTGTGGCATGGACAGCACTTTGCAAAAATACTTTTCCTGTTGGCATTCTCAACAGAAGTTGCTCATTTTTTGAAACTTGCTGGAAACCATGAAGGTGAGTGGGTGGTTGAAGTACTATGCTCTGCACCTCAGGTTTGCTTAGCTCTCTATATGTTGTCTGTAATTTGTCACCACTGAGTAAAAAAGCAAAACCTGTCCACTGCAGGACTGGAGAGATTTATGGCCAGAGTGATTTCAGCAGAACTGCAGGCTCTAATGTCTCACCCAAATGTTTAACATATATCATAGCAGAAAGTGCAGACAGAAGAAATAAACCAAAGTCAGAAAAGCCTTTGTGTTTAGTTATAGTTACTGTTAGATTAGGAATTGCTGGACGTCATCTTTCATATCCTCTTTGTAAAATTCAAGGCAGACAAAGAAAACACATCTCTCCAGAACCACACAATATATCTCTTCCATAAAGCCATCCAGAAGGGTTGTTCCAAACATGGCATGAAGCACTTGTGCTTGGGGAACTTGCACATGTGTTTTGTTTTGTACTTTGCTTTGTCTCTTCAGAGCCTACTCTGGTTTTCCAACTGGACAATTAACTCTCCAGGTCCCATTCTGCACTCCATATCCACAGGATGGAGTGTTGCTGTTCCTCAGGGAATGCCATCAGCACTCATGAACTTCACTTGCTCTATCTGTGGGGGAAACACTTTCTTACTTGTTTTAAAGCTGGGGAGAGATGCAGCCTTTTTAGCCTCCAGGTACTTACAAGGGATAACGGCAGGTTGATTACTGAAACATATGTACTGAGTCCTTCTCAGGGACAAAAACAATCCCACAAGTTGATGGAGACTGGTGCAATCCTGGTCTGTTCAGTCCTTTTGCACTCTTTGCTGGTCAACACTTCTGCAGGTCTCGTGCCTGCCCAAGACACAGGCACGAGAAGAGACAAACCACAAGGCCAGTGCTGTCGCAAAGCACACGAGTGCTTGAACGTAACTGCCTGGTGCAATATTAAAATTCAGAGGCACTGTTTTTCATCCTTCTCATCCACTCTCTGTTTCATTAATCACATCTTAAAGGAATTCTCCCTGCAGCCGGGATGAAGTAAACATTGCAGAGTAGCAGCTCTGCAATCCTTACCCAGCCAATTACAATTAGACCAAGTGATGCTCAGAGCAATTAGGCAGAAATTTTCCATTGGATATAAAAGCAGGGCTTTTTAGCTGACACTTAATTGGCCAGCTTGTATTTATGTATATGATGGCAAAAGTAGTTCCTTAAACCACCTTCTGGTAAAGGGTTGTCCATAGAGAGGGCATAAATCATCCTGGAGTGGGAGGGAAATTCAAGGGAGGGGAAAAAAAAAAAGCAGGGAAAAAAAAAATTCAGATGTCTTTCAAGGAAAACTGAATGCAGCATGACTGAAAATGAACTTTCTCCCCATACATTAAGCAGAGGAGTTCATCTTCATTTTTCCTCGCAGAAGAGCTGACTTAGTAGACTTTGTTCCCAACAGTGAGTTGCCTGCACAGGCAAAGAATGAAGTCTGCCTGCCTTACTCTCCTCCAGACCATTGTGGCATTTCACATTTTGCTCTGCTTCTCACATCTGGCAGTGCTGGCAGGCCCCTGCCTATTCTCAGGCCTACCAACAACAGCAGCTATGGACAGAAATTAATTTGGGTGCTGGGCTGGATAGTGCTGGACACACTGGGCGTGCCCACAGCCGCTGCATGCCCTAGGGAAGCTGCTCCATTGTCGCCATTCATTCCTAATACACAAAGAGCCACGGGCAACTTGGTGAGCAAAGGTAGAACAAAAGGCAAAAATAGATGTGGGATGAAGCAGTATTGGGCCCACAGCAATGGGGCCGTTATATTATTTACACCAGCTTACGTCCACAGCTTTGCCTATGCCAATTCACATCCAATGACTGCGTACAAAGTTTCGTGCTGACTGAGAAAGGTACAGGGGATCAAACACTGAGACTGGGATGTATGAGGTAGGGAAATGAAGGTGCCTAAGGTAAATTACTGAGGGTCTTAAGAAGGGGACAGGGCAGAGAAAGATGCTGAGAAATTAAAGAATAATAAAATATTGATTCATTTTAAGGGAAACAATCAGGAGCACCTGAAAATGCCACCATCCAATCTCAGAAATAGCCATTGCTCTTTTCAGTGGAGTAGATTTGGTAGATTTTGTTCCCAGCAGTTGCTTGCAGGGACTACTGAATTTGTTCTACCAGCTTCTTTCCCTCCACATCATAGCAGTGTTTTTACAATTCTTTAACTGGGCACTAAAAGCAGAACACGATCATTTGGTGATGAGCACAACAATAAGGAAGAAGCACTGATCTGCACTCCTTGTGTACAAGTTAGCTGTAAAAGCCAGAATTAGACATCTCAGGGAAGAGGATTGCCTTTAATCAGCTGACTCATTGGAGAACCCCTTATTAGTCTATTTCTTGCAGATAATCTGGATTCTGATGTACCAAAAGGAAGGCGTGTTCTATATCTGTGCACTGCAGAGCTTTGATGTCTATAACGGGTGTCCAAAGGTGTTTTCCTCATTAGCACATTAAGCCAGCACAGTTGAAGACTCAGCAGAAAATGAGAAATGAGCAGCCAGGGAAGAAATGCAGTTCAGTCCGTAATAAAATACAAGTTACTTTTTAGTCTAGTTAACTGAAAAGAAATTAAAACAACTGTCATCTTTGAGGGGACATAAAAGGGCAAGGATAAAGAGCAAATGGCAACACAGGATTGTTTCAGTAAGAGTTACTTAGCGAAAGGACTGCCTATTTCCCACTCTTGCACTCAATGACTGTAATGAATTCTGCCAATAATTGTCCAAGGATCAGAATTAAGCCATATATGACAGAAATAAATGTGCTTTTCGACGTAAATTTTAAAAAATCATAATATACTAATAATAGTAGGATGTGAGTTAGCCATAAATGTTCTTCGAACACAAAGCTAAAAAAACCCTTCAGATGAATGGCACCAACACAGAAAATTTTTTGCAGTGTGCCACAGTCTTCCGTGCAATCAGGTTCAGGAGCATCTGTCTCCTTTGCAGCTACAGGATTCACAGAATTTTATAGCTTGATTTTATACCTCTAAGTGAAGAGGGTAATTTAACAATAAGCAACTGCTGCATCAGCAAACCATAGGTTATAAACTTCAGCAGAACAATGATCTCGTTCTGATCTTCAGAACTGTTGAAGGGAGATCCAGAAAAAGGTCTTTTGCTCCAAATGCAATTTCTTCTTCACTATGGTGTCCAAGACTCTTACACTGAGTGCAGCCAACAACAATTATCAATACTCAGGCATATTCACACAGAAATGCAAAGGAAGCCCTCAAAACCCTGCCAATAGAAGGAAATCTGCTTTAAAAATATTCCACGTGATGGCCAGATCTTGACTTTCAGGTCCTGATTGCTTTTATCTACACAACAAGCCAGCCTGGCATGGCAAGAGAGCATCACTGAGCTCTCTGACCCACCTTGGCTTGCAAAACACCTTCTGTTCTGCATCTTCAAAAAGTGTTTTGGACTCATTGTCTGAGTGGAGGAGTTCCATTTTTGGGTCGGGGCTGACATGGGATCCTGAGCAGGGTGGAGGAGCCCTGGGAGAGTGGGCAGGGCTGTGGGTGTCTTCAGCACCCCAACCCCTGTATTTGATGCTCACCTTGAGGAAAGGTGGAGGCACATGATTGAGGCAGAGCTGAGTTTGCTTGGGCTGGTTTCAGTCCAGGTCACACCAGGGCTGTTACTCTCACTTTCACCAGGACAACAGTGACATGCTAAAATGCATGTCACACAAAACACACGGCAGCGGCTAAAGCAGCTCTTCTTCCAAAACATCAGGTCAGAGCTGGGGTATGGTGTCTGGGTGTCATATCCTTCCCCAGCTCTCTTTGCTGTGCCATCAACCAGCAGTAACAAAACCACAGCTAAATATGGAATTCTTGGGAGCTCTCATCTCTCCCCGTTTACAGTATCGTCCACCCAATGTCCCTGGTTCAGCGTTCAGCTGCCTGCTTGCCACACTAGCACCTAGTAAAGTGATGCTTCGTGTGATTGCTCAGTGATTCACTGCTTTGTTTGGATTTTCTGGCTCCTGGGCTCATGTTTATCAGCAAAACACACTCTCTAGCGTCAGGCTTTAAGCGGATTGGAGACATACAAAATGCCTTTGAGCAAGATGCTCTATGCAGTCAGGCGTAAATAATGTCTATTTAATTGAACTACTGCACCTCTTTTATTTACATGGCTTCACCCTTATGTCATTCATCACGTACTTTCCACTTTCCAAAACGTAAGATGTGATAATGAACATATAACTGAAGATAAGTTGTTTATTTTCTTTTTGAAGATCTAATTCTTCATCTCTGTTGTACTGTGTTCATGGCAGGACAGCTGATCACTGGGCCCTGCAGGTAAGCTTCACTTCACCTCATTTTAACTGCTCTCCTTGTTTCCCAGAGTGAGGCAGACAGGGTTAACCAAGTAGCTCCAGGGTGATTCATCTAACACAGGTTACATGAATTATGGAGCTGCCTCTCTCCCCACAGACAACAGAGGGATGGGGAGATGAGTCTCTCTGCACTAATGCTGGTTTTAAACTGCACTGTCTGAAAGCTATACCAGCAGTCAAGTGAAAGGAAGAAATCCCTAATGGCCTAAAGGCTAATTTTTATGATTTTTACCTTTTCAGGTGGGCAGTAAGTAAGACAAGATTTAAGATTTAAAGGTTAGAACTTTTCTGGTCTAGTACAGGAGATGCATAAATACACAAGCAACTTGGCTATAGAACAGGAGAAACCCATACATGTGCTATGTTCACCATGGATGGCAACAGGGGTCTTTTCCCAGTAGCTGCTGAGACACTTCTGGGGAGGAATTACTTCTGCTGCCATCCACACTGACCAAGTACCAACTGCTGTTTCTTCACAGCCTCAGACATATGGCAACATGGCTCATGGAATTTTCTGCCCTGCTTCTGCAAGGCAGTGCATGCTGTTAGTGCATGGCTACAGACATGTCCTGCTCCATCCAGCCAGCCTCCTGAAAAAGAGGGATCTCAACCAGCATGTTTTTCAGGGAACATAATAAACCAGCAGCAGTTACAATGCTGTCAGCTTCAATCTTACTCTGCAAAGCCAGGTCCTTGACACTGAAGGCTCTTGCATTCTGTAGGAGCCAGAAAGGGATGGTGCAGCTGCAGCAGGATCTTCCTGAGCTCTCTACCTAGGACACACACATGCAAACACATATGATGATGCTGAAGCTGCTGGGTGACCTCCTACAACCACCACTAATTTGCCTTCTTCTTTCTCTCTATTGTTTTAATCAAATTTATTCATTTTGATAGCAGGCAGTAAACAGAGGAGCTGGGCATAGAAAAAAAAACCATCACTAATAACTCTAATCAACCATTTTGATGACTAGCAGAACTTCCAATAATTTCACTGCATTATGCCCCAGTGCAAATCACGTTTCTGCAAAATGTACATCTCTGTGATAATGTGTGCAACAGCACCATCCTTCTCAGCAGTGGACTCTGCAAGGTCTCTGTCATGTTTTTCCTCCTTAATGGTGGAGGAATAATAATAATAATAATTAACAATTAACACATTATTTAATACTTTCTGAGCATTCGTTACACTAAAATTTCCCATGAATAAGGGAGGACTTTTCTCATCATCTCACTGAGTGTGCTACTGATTAAAAGATGTAAGTGACTCGAAAAGAAAATGTGTCAGTTGTGTGTCAAGCCCATTTCTCAGGTGAGCTGCTCTGAACTGGGTACCTGACATGCCTTGTTCCTATGAAGTACAAAATTAGAGAAAATGGTAGGAAAAAGTTTTGATTCCTTGAGCCTGTGGACATAGAAAAAGCCCTGTTTTTCACAAATCCTCTGTGTTATTGGAAGTTTAATCAACGGTCAGTCTGGCAGTTTTAGAAGCTAAAGGCAAAATAGCTAATTCAAAGTCACAAGCTCAAGGAATGCATTTCTAGCATGACTTAAAAACTACATCTGATTGTTGATGCTCCACAAATCTCAGTCCCATGAACTCATGTTTGGAGCCGAGTGAGTGAGGCAGCCACACAACCCCACTGTCCCTCCCACCACACTGTGCCCTCTCTGCAGCCCTGGTCTGATGGATTGTAAACAATTCTGTCACGCTGCAAAGTAAGACCCACAAACATGAACTGAGATGATAAAACATATCAGAGTGAGAAAAGACAAAAGCAAGGGGGAACAATACAGACACGTCCCATTGCAAAAGGCAGAGAAAATATTTTGATCTCTTAGTTACAAGTCCACTCCTGGTTGACTTGTGACCCAAGACTGCTGCTGACAACTACATCACCACTGCTGGCCAGTATAATGCTGCCTCCAGTAGCTCTTTGCCTCGGTAGCTGGGTATGCAGAAGAGCAACTTCAGCTCAGTGAGTCAGTGGAGGAAAATGGGCTCCTTCAGCAAGGAGAACAGAGCAGCTAAGGTAGGATTTGGCACTGGATTGCCTCCCACGCCCTCCCTCACTCACAGCTTAAGGAAAAGATGAAGATGAAATGAGAAGCACCCTTAGGGGACAAAATGTTCTTTCGTTCCAGGATCACATGGAAAAACTGTCTGACAGCGTACCTGAACATCTTCAAATATCTGCTCCTATGAAATACCTCTTTCTTCTCTCACACTGGTATACATCAGAAGCCACCCTTAAAATTAGTCAGAGTCAAGCATAACAGATTTAAAAACATGTCCAAATTATGGAAAGGCAAAACAGTAGTAAAAGTCCACATGTTCCACAGGGGATGAAGACCCTGTGCCCCATATACCTGCACATTTCTGGTTCAACAATACTGCACAGCGCCTGTGCCTGGGTGCTTCTCACATTTCTCATGAAGAACAGAACATATCTACCGCCTTCACTACCCTGGACTCTCTCTGCTGTCTTCACTTGCCTCATAGGAGGCCTTCAACACCACCATTGGGTTACTTTCTGATTAACCACATGATTAGTATTGTCCTTATACATTGCATGTAGCTTGTTAACTTGTTAACCTTCCAGCTGAATGAAAAAAAAAAAAAAAGAGAAAAACTGATGAGAAAAAGAGAACATGAGACAGAGCGTCAGAGAGACATGGCCTACTCTCAGAATAAGCTTCTTGAGACCATGTAGGTTCAAGAAGTGTCCCTTATTTGCAGACACTTTATCATTTGCAGAGTGTCACTCACACTTTTTACATTGCCAGGATCCCAGGAAAGTGCTCTGTTTGGAAGCCCTTGGACTCCCAGTTCCCAGTGCCTCAGTCTTTTATTGCTTACAGACATGACTATACTAAGGAACCAAGCCTTCTCAGCCCAAAAGAACTAGGAGAGACCTAAGTGCTGCACCACTTCAGCTTTCCAGAGTGTTCCTCAACCACCAGCAACATAACAATCCCTTTTCACCTAGCATACAGGCAGGGGAGGTATTTCTTCATCTTCCTGATAAACCAGAATTTTCCCCATGGGTGCCCTTGCACTGGCTGACTCCAAAGCTCTTGCAGCTCTACCTGAAGCGAGGATCAGCTACTCTGTTCACATCGGGGGCTGTGGAGCAAATGTACAAAGTCATGTATGGGCTTGTTCAAATTCAACAGAAAAGGGACACTGCACATTTGGTCAACTTCAGGCTGAAAGTCTGTGGAACTGGGGTAAAGTGGGGATGAGGACAGCCTGCATCAACAGCATTTTATCAGTGATGAGAATTGAATCAATATGATGATACTTCTCCCTCATCCAGGAAGCAGTCAAGATTTGGAGGTATCAGACACAAAGTGCAACTTTCTGTGAAGGACATGCCTGGCTTGCCTGCAACTGGTTTTTGGATTTCTTTTTCCCGTGTCTGAAGAACACTGGAAAACATTTTGCATAGTGAGGAGAAAAGCTCCTGAACTTTAGAAAAGTGAAGTAAAAGAGACATGGAAGTGAAGGGGCAGATATTTAACAGACAACATGTGAGAAGTGAACTATTTCATGGGTTGCTCCACATCTTGAACGTGTTTGGCAATGCTCTGCTATTTGGCTTACCAGTAAAATTTCACCTCCAGACAGTACCAGTGTTATCTCAGTGGCAGCTGCGTGTATCACTGCTCCCTGCTGAAGATGCTTCTCCACCTTCACCAGTTCAGCACCCAGTACTGGGAGTGCCTTGTCCTGGTCCTGGCTTGGTCTAGAAGTAATGGAAGTAGCAATCACATATCATTTTACAAAAAAAAAATAAATCCAGTCATAGCCATGTGTGAAGACTCACAGCCACACCAGCTCTGTGCATTCTGTAACAATGCAAAAGACAGAATAAACCCAACCTCAGACACAAGAAAGTAAGATATAATGCCTTGCAGAGTCAAATGCAATGCACTGTCTCTAATGTTAATTACTAATTACGTTAGACCTGCACAAATCACCTGGTAGTAACATTTTTATTTATTTAAAATCTGCGTCACTACTTTAGTTATTGATGTTCCATGATGCATTTGTGGAGTGTATACTTCCCTGCAAATGGAGCAGCAAGTTCCCAAAACCCACCTGTTTAAATACACAAACTCTCCTATATGCATTTGAGGGAAAAGTGATTTATCAAACACCAACACAGAGAAAATTCCTGAGCAGGTTGAACAGACCCTCCTGCTTGCTGTCAGCTCGCCAGTTGCAGTAGAGGGAAGGAGCTGCCAAATTCAAAGCTTCATGAAAACACACACAGCGGCCACAGGAGCTGTCACCCAAAGGGCTCAAGCAAGCCAGGTATTTCAGCTGCCACCCCAGACAGGGAACAAGCAAGATGTCACAGCTGAGCCAGGCCAGCCCAGAAAATTTGGGGGTCATCATCACATCATTACATATTCAAGGCAATGTGACTGTAAGTGACAGCAAACATAAAAAAGCTCAGTCCAAGCTTTTATTTAATGCAGCAAGTCTGAAACATCTTAATGATAAAAATAACCCCTGCTAATACTTGGTGTTACCCAACAGCTGAATTAGGTTATACTGTTTTTTTGGTTTAATTGGGGATAGCCCAATATATAAATAGATTGTTGTTATGTTTAGCTGGGAACGAGGATTAGAGACTGGCTTAATACCGAAGTAGAGCCTGTATTTCTACTTTGGAAATAGAAAGAGATTAACTTGACAAAAACAACAGAGCTCACACACAGTGACGGACCAGCGCATCGTGGATTTCCCCGCTCGGGGATGTTTGTCAACCACAGTGGCCTGGCACATCTGCTGTTTGTGTCACTTCCTGTACTAAAAAAAGGGCATCCCTTCAGTGTTACAAGACAGGTAAATACTCCTGGAGATGAAGATTAATTATTGCTGATATTGAGGGCATATGCCAGGTGTCAGAAGGCACCTGCTGTGCTCCTTATGCTGCCTCTCCTTGGCAAGGCATTCCCTTCACAGCAGCAGCACTCGGTTTTCAGGGGTTGTACTGTGCAGTTTTATTTACAGACATCTGGAGCAGATCTCTCTATCATTATGTCTTTGGCTTTAAATCAGTAAAATGGCACAGGCATGACACAGTGCTTGTGAGGAGTATTGGAAAAAGCACTTCAATTATTTAAAGAAATCATAACTGATGCGGAAAATATTGTTTAAATAATAATTTGCTTCTAACTGTTTAAAAGAGGACTTCTGAAACTGTTACAAAGCTGGAGACTGAAACAATTGGAAACAACATCATTATTAGCTGACATACACAGTCAGAGACCAAGCTGCATTGTGCCAAGCACTATACAAACATATATCAAAAATATAACCATTGTCCCAGACAACTGTCAGCCTTATTATTAAACTAGAGGCATGGGAAACAGAAGGAAACAAAGAGAGAGAACTGGTCAATAGGAAAGGCAATGGCCAGAGGAAATCAACATCACAACAGGCATCAAATATATGCAGAATAATCAATTACTTTTATGCAAACCTTAACCGAGAATGAAATAGCTCTGTGATACATAGGGATCTTCTAGGCACAAAGGACAGCAGACAAAAAGGTATGGAAGAATGAAAACTGTAGATAAATTCTCCTTCATTGCTACGGATAAGAGTGGGGGAGCAGAGTTGAGTACTTTTTCTAACAGAATTCTAAATATCTTTGGGGCTTTTAGGACACCTTTACTTTAGAATGCTATAGAATTTAGCATCCAGTTTCAGGCCATGTTTGCAATAACAAAACATTTGGTCTCAGACAGTCTGTTAGTCTGAGTCATGCTTGGATTTCTCAGAAACAGAAATCACAGAAAAGAACACCTTGCCACTCTTTAGATTTTGTCCTTTCTTTTTTTTATTAAAAAAAAAATGTTTAGAACACCTTAATCTCAGCTTCCAGAAGTTAACAATAATTTCTTGATGCCCTTGTACTTTAATACTTTTTTCAATTCCTTTTTTAAATCTTGTACCATAGAAAAAGGAGAGTCAGAAAACTAGTTTCTTACCAAGCCTCTTGAGCTGGGCACAAAAACCTGTGCCTGGAAACATAAAATCTTTTCTATTAAAAGACCAAAGACTTTCCTATGCAAGAGCACAATGAAACATAAAAACAACCACAATGGAAAAAATGGAATAGATTTACAGTTTTAAAATAGCATGCATGATACAAAAGTTCATGGGTCTATTTAAATTTCAACAAAAAAGTTGGGGGTTTTTTTTCATTACTGCAGAATGCATTCATTGTGGGTTTTAAGCGCCTCGATTTAGAAGTTGAAGGCAATTTTTATTAATAGCACATGTAATCCCAATACAAGAGATTCCTGTGGCAGATTCATTGGCTCCCTAAACAGACACCCTTGGCATCAGTAGGAAAAAGGGCTGCGTAAGAACTGCTTGGCAAGGGGGGATCCCCATGGCAGCAGGGTCCCTGCTGGCAGTGCCACCTCCCTGCTCTCCCACAGGCAGGGTGGGCTGGAAACTTCCTGAGCACAAGGCATGAACGTGCATCCTCTCCCATCTGCAAGGAGATTCCACACAGAGATACACGTGAGCCACGAGGCTCCCTGGCTCTAAAACACTTGGGGCATGAGGAGCTCAGGGTGCTGTGCTCTTTAAGAGGACAGACACAGCTATCAGGAGGCAGAATGAGTTCAACGCCCAGAGGAACGCGAGGAAGGAAAGGCCACCTTGATGGCTGTCACTGGCTGTAGCTGACAGCTTTAATCTCTTTTGAATAAACTCTGCTTATTCTAAGAACTATGACATACAGCATGTGCTGGCAAAATAGGACTGACACCATCACTGCAGTCCCTCTGGTTACTATGTATGGATTCAATTTATGGCAGCCTTTTCATGGAAATAGTTCCTGAGAGCCAAGCAAGAAGTGAAAACGTACTCTTGCCACCTTCTTGGGAAGGCAAATAGCCACCAGGAAAACCCTCTGTCCAGCAGAGCTTGACATTATGGTAAAGGTAGAATCAAAATAAATGTCCCACAATCCACCTTATCAGAAGCCCTGGGAGATGTGTTTCCAGAACTTACAGATCCCCAAACTCCCCCTCTCAGAGAAAGCTACCTTCCACTGCATGGCCACCAAAACAGGAAACCAGCTCAGGAACTGCAGTGCGCAGCCAAGGATAGTCACACCTCCAAGGCAGCTCACGTCTTCAAAAAAAAAGACAGGATTTCATTAGAGAGCCCTGAGGTTAAAAGGCAGCCATTAGTCCAAGAGGCATCAGAAAACTCTTGGGTAAAATCTTTAGAAGGGCAAGGAAGAGTGAAAAAGCAAATGGAAGGTTTTAAGAACAGCATCACCCAATCACAGAGCAGGGGTGAAAGAGAGCCCAGAGCTGCAATGACACATCTGTCCCTCTGACTCTGCTTTGAAAGAATTCAAGGAATGCCAAAATTTGTCTGATACTGTACTAAAGGCTTATTTTTCCTCTTGCTATAAATTCTATGCTAGAGTGATTTCTGGCCCTAAGAGATTAATTTCAAGCTGTCCTGAAGGTAAAAGGGCAAGAGCTGTCATTACCTGTGGAGTCTCTAAAATGAGCTGTGTAAAGACTAAGACTAACAGATGAAAGACTGCAGCTGCTGATGCTCCCAGTACACAGAACAGAGTTGTCATGAGCTACAACAGCTCTCAGGAGAGGGGAAAGAGATGCCAGGATTGCAGAACCCCTTTACATCAATAATTTTACATGAAGTTTCCAGTGGAAACATTTTGGCACATCTACCCTTGAAAATGTCCTTTAAAACCTTGTATAAAATATGTTTATGCTTTCTAAACTTTCTTTTCTTTATATATTCTCCTAATGTCTTGATAATTGCCAGTGACCTAAATCCAAGGCCATTCCGGTATTCCATAAACCAGCAAGCAGTGGGAGTGAGGGAGATTTTCTGGTGCTGTTATCACAAAGAGAATTCAAGGTAACTGCAGCTCTCTGGCAGGGATCTGAATTAATGTGGAATGCTTCTACCAACGTTCCCTGCCTGAGCATCCTCTGCTCCTTACCAGCACAGCTGCCTTCTCTGCTCATGGCACATATTGGCACAGGCAGTTCTTGCTCCTGGAAAGCCAGTTCTTAAAACATGCTTTGGAGCACCTGAAGGCACAGGATGTCCTTGAGATATAGGGGGCTTGGGGAGAAGACACCCTGCAGCCAGGACTGCAGCAACGTGATGGAGACTGGAAAGCAGTGACAGCACAGGGAGCTCCAGGGGCTTGCTTGGCAAACAGGGGAGATGGAAGAAGGAAAAAAAGCAAGCAGCTAATGAAAAAGGCACCTGCTGCAAACTAAGCATTGCTGAGCATGGCACGGCATGGAGGGCAGTCCCTCCTCACCCAGTGCAAGAACTGGGCAGTGTCAGGGAGGGCCCTACAGCCAGAGCACACAGCAGGGATCTTACAGACATGATAAAACCTCCGTACATGCCAAATAAGGCCTGCTGGTAGAATAAAATATCCATAGTGTCATGAGCATGGCACTATACTAAATGTGTGCATCATTCTCCAAAGCTTTTCCAAAAATGACAAATGATCTCAATGCAGATGTTTCTTTATGTATTATTCCCTTTTCATGCGTCTACTTTTCCTCTTACAGGCATTTTCTGGCACTTAGGTAAATTATTAAGTAGATTGCAGAACTGTCAAAGGCCCAGGCAGTTGTCATGATAATAGGGATAACAGATACTACATATTCTTTATTACACAGACAGTCCTTATGGACCTCGCTGGTGAGATGAGTGTAAAAAGAATTACTGCAAGATAAAGCTAACTGTAAAAAAACAAAAAAAAAAGAGGATGACAGAAGACCAGAATAAATTATGTGGGATATCAATAAAATATCACAACAGAAACACTTTTCTGTGTTTGTCTTTTTATCAACAAACATTTTTACAGTGGAATGTTGCATCCCCTGACTGCTTCTGAACCAGTGCTTGAGCACACAGGCTTTGCATGAATTTACACGTGCAGCAGTGAATATGTAAAACAAGATTTACACACAGAGCTACACTACTCTACATGTTGGTTTTTTTGTTCCATAGTGCTAAAAGATGAGCAGAAGAATCTGTTGGCATTTTAAAACAAGTAAAAGAAGACATGTAAGTGAGCTTACAGATCGAAAAGCTACAAATGTGAGCCAGAGGCTGGAACATGTGCAAAAATATTCGTGTATTCATGTAGACACAATCAAGTTTCCATTCTAGCTTTTTCTAAGTCAGAAAATAAAAGATTTCAACAATTATATAGACATTTAAATAGTTGTGCACTTTATGGTGCACTTTATAGCTTTCTATTTTGTGTGGTCTTTCTTTATTTCATGTGTGCCACTTACCACCTCCTGTTGCCAATGGTTTGGAATCCAGTTCTAGGAGCTTTCTATTAGTTCACTGTTGCAGCAGACATCAAGCAACAATGTTGGCTGTAACAGCACGTACACTCCAGTCATGATTCATTAGTTTTGGTTCCTAAGAGTATACATGATCCTAATCAAATTCATCTGTAAGTGAGTCAAGTGTGCTTGATTAATGCTAACGAGGAAAATCTGAGGGCAAATAGGCATGTAATTTCTGCTTCATTTAAAAAACATATTGGAAACTGAAAACCTATATTGGTGCAAAGCCTATTCCTAAAACATTAACTGTATTTTGTATTTCTGCATCTGTCATCTGCAAGTACTGACAGGTTAGGAGCACAGTTTCTCCATTGCTGCTGTAGTGTGATTGTTCTTGTGGGGATGTATATGTGCCTAGTTTTGCAGCCACATCACAGTTTGTCCCTGAGGCCATGGAATATTTATAGGGATCCTTCTACGTACTTGAATTGCAGCAAGCAGAACAGTCCCACATTCTGAAAAATTAAATTTAGACATTATGCCCCCACAGATTTCAGTAGCGGGAACCTAAATAACTTGCAGAATTGGGGCTCATGCAAGAGGTGCAAAGTAAAAAACAGTTTGTAACCATCTGCATTAAAAGTCACCATTAACAGTGACTAATAGACCTCAGCAGCAGCACTGCTCAGAGTTCCACAAGCCCCAGATGTGCCATGACCCTGCCATGCCAGCTGATGCCTGCTAACACCAGTGGGCATGCAGAAATAAGCCCAGCAGGTAACCACGGGTATGAAAAAGAACTTGTACTGCAACAACTCCCTTATGCAAAGCTTTGCTAGAAGCCCAGAGAGAGGTGCCAGCACCAGTGGGGAAATGTGTTATTCTGGCATCAGCATAACCTCCTTTTCCTGGAAGTGCACACGTGACTCCACAGCCTGATTTACCGTCGCTCCAGTGCCTGCTCTGCAGACCTGTGACTGCTGTCTCCAAGTATTCCAGTAACCCTGTTCATTATAAGTAGCAGGCAGTGTCGCTGCTGGCTGCAAAACAGCTCATCACAGGAGCAGCACTCTGCTACTCCAGTGCTGCAGAGCAGTGAGAGCAGCAGCTGGGACATGATCCTGCAGGGCCTGGGCTCAAACCCCTTGGAGAGAACAAAAAAACCTGCTCAGCCTTACCCCCTCTCAGCTTTAGGCAGGGAGTGCTCTGCACTGATGCTGGCGAGGAAGCGTGCAGCATACAGCAAGGGAAGTTACTAGGGTCACATCTAGAACCTGTAACTTCTATATTACTGTGAGTACGGAAAAGATAATGAACTGTGTCTGTCTTCATGTCTAGCACTGGTGCAAGGGAACAAAAATGCGTGCATGAATTCTTTAAGTGCAATAGAAGTGGGAATTTGGGTGACCAACACAAGCAAAACAAACTACCAAACCCCACCTGAATGACAGCACACCTGAGGGGTTATAGGCATATAGGATTTTGCCTTAACAATGTTTTCAGATGCTTAAAATTCTGCACTGTGCCCACTGCTGTGGTCAAGATTATTGTAACTCTTCTGCTGAGAATCACAGACTGGTCACTGTCTTGACAGCCTGGTCCCTTAGGGACTTCTAACACATACCTGAAGTATTCAGCAATACCATTTAGAAAAAAGAACAAAAAACCCCACCCCACACAGTAGTCATTTCTGTCCTGAAATTAATTCTGAAAGGGTTTTCATGGCAGCCCTGTAGCCACAGCACTCATGCAGGAAAGGGAAAGCAGTACGTATTCCTCTCTTTCCCTGGAAGGGACTCAGAGCTATAAACACCGTGGGCTGCTGCTGCACTGTACCCCCAAGGAAAGGAACAGAGCCCAAAGAGGAAGCTCAAGCCTGCCCTCCCAAACTGAATCTTTTGACCACTACACTACATTCCTGCTTTTATATATTAGAATGTTTCCATGAAGGTTATCAGCCCAGTGTGTGAGTTTTGGCAAGCAGCTGCTCTCAGTCACCTGCAATTCTTCTATAAACTGGGGGGTCAGGCATGCTCCTGAGAAGAGGAAGCTGCAGAGCTGAATTCCTTCAGAATATGGAGCTCCCCCATGGAAGAATGGTGAAAGGAACTGACTATTAGCCAAAAGGTTGCCTAACCTTCCATGCAGGTTCCTCTTTTCATGGCTGAGAGAGAGACAAAGATAACAGAGCAGGGTGCATGCAGGCATTGTGTGATTTTTTTGGATTGTTCTATTAAGGTTAGGCCCCCATGCTCCCCCTACACTACAGCAGAAGAGCTCACATGCTCACATTTGGATCCAGCCTTCTCCCTTTCTCACACTCCTGACAGGTGCTGGACATGCTGCTGTGATTGCACCCACTGAGCTCTTCAGGCACCAGACAATACTGGTGGGCCCCAGTCTCACACAGCACTCACCAGGCATCAGTCCTGAGAAGCATTAGAGAATTAGAGCACCCATCCCTGGTTTGGGGCATATTGAATACAGGACCCTTGGGGACAGTTGTCTTGAAGTTCCTCATGCAGGGTCACCCTCAAAGGGCTTTTGAAATCTGAACACTGTACCTGCCTTCCTTTTACACACTTCTCAAAGAGCTCAGCAAATACCTGACTTCGGTTGCAGGGAAATGAAATATTTTTGTTTGGATAGTACCTCCAAGGGAATGGATGCTTGGAGACAGCTAGCAGCAAGCTCTCTTGTCCAATGAATTTAATGTCAAAAATCATTTAAAAGCTGTGTGGATTCAATCTTCTGTGTGTGCATGCAATCAAGACTGTCTTGTGTCTACTACGGCTTGGAGCTTTGGGCACTCATCATTGTCTAGTTGAAGAGGCTTCTCCAAGCTCCATTAGGTTTTATCACTCTTTTCATGGATTTTCTGTTTTGTCTGCTGACTTACTGTTATCCCATCTCCTTCTCATCTATTGCCTTAAACCGTATGGGTGGAACTAAATCAGAAAGTGATCATCTGGGCAGCTCAACCAGCTACATAAAGCAGACACAACCTGAGGCAGCATCCCCTGCTCTTGCAAGGGGCAAGCCAAACCTCTTACTTGTGCACTAAGAACATTTAGGATGTTGCTTCAAAACTGCACCAAAGGTCTATGAGCTAAATATCGGCCTTTTTAACCCATTTAGTGGAACAGGGAAATTTTTTGGTACAGGAATCTCAGCTTTGTTTCAGTGTTGCTGCTGCCCATTACAATGTGGACAGAGGAGCAGCCTAGAGCAGACAGAGCCTCTTGTGGGCCTCACAGTTTAGGTTTTTCCCTGTGAAGTATTTTGCAATGACTAACTTTTGCCACAACTGCCTTAATGTGTGTTTCTATATGCAAATCTGTCAGCCTGACAAGAGTCCATCACAGCTTTTAGCTTTCAAAACCTCTCTTCTGTATCAGCAATGACAGCAAACAGAAGGCACAACCATCCTGATTAATTAATCCCCACACAGCACCTCCTAGCAACCCAAGGCTGTTATGCTAACACTTCTAGCTGGAGCTTGTAAGTGTATAACTTAACCACATGGGAATGCACTATCTCACTCTCATGAGCTCAGAAGGCTTTACAGAAAACATTACCTACCTCAACGCTTTTTCTAAGATGCCATCAGAGGCTGGACAGACAGCATGACCAACAGACAGTCACAGCAGGCAGGAAGAGAAGGTCTGATACTAAAATATGTAGTTAGTTAGCAACTCTTCCATTCTCCCAAAAGACTGATGAAGCCACACACTCAGGACTTAGCTCTGTGTCCACTACAGCAAATGACAAGGAATTCCAGAGATGATTGGCCTTTTTGCAAGGCACCTAAACCACTGAATTTGTGTCAATGAGTTTGCACAGCATTAAGTGCTGATAAACAGCTGGAGATATGCTCGTCCAGGATGCAGGGCAATTCACAACTTCCATGGATTTTTGTCACTCTGACCTGCACTGTCTGTGTGAGATGAGTCTTCAGGCTCCATATTCCAACAGCACTGGAGCTTCCAACACTGAAGCTTCTCAGATGCATTGGTGAGGGCAATGTCACATCCCACCACTTCCTGCAATATTACATTAAATCCCTCTCCCTGACTTGGCATCAACAGGTTTTTAAGGTGCTGCTCCAGAATGTCTGTAACCTTGTGTTTTACTAGAAAACATTAGTTAAGCAAAGTTAGCAGAGAGGAGCATGTCAGCCATCCTGAAGTAAGAGAAGAAAAGTATCTGTCTCCAGCATTTACGCTTGAGACAAACCAGGATACTCTGCCACCAATGCTGTTGATTTACCTCCAGTAACTGCTTTACTCTGGAATGCACATCCACCTACAGCACTGCCCCAGCTACGGTCAGTTTACATGTTCTTTCCTGGAATTAATTAACATGAGGAGCAGAAATTTATATAGTAATTAATTAATTTTCAGCATGCTACATTACCAGAAAGCCCAAGAAATGTTTATAATCAGTGGATCTCCAGGAAATAAGAATATACATAGAGACCATTTGAGATTAAGGCTCCTGCCTGGCATCACATACTGGAGCATGAAGTTGCACCTGATAGACTGGGACAACTTTAACAGCTGTAGATTAACTCTGTGAGCCCAGAGTGGATAAAGGGGTGTCCCAGGAGTCCTCACCCATATTACCACTGGTTATAAATAGATATTTCTGTTCTAACACTTGCAAATAATTTTTAAATTCCAGAAATCTCTTATTTTTGTTTTTCATTTAAACATAATAAAATGCAGTTTGTTGTCACTGAACTCTCCTCTGGTAATGAAAGGCATGTCAAAGTGATCTGGGAAATGCTGGAGCTCCTCCCTCCAGGCAGCACTGCACTACCCTCTTAGGAGATTGGCATGGTTCCTCGTCAGACTTGTCTCCTCTGAGCAGCACATCACATCAGTAGCTGTAACGTCATCTTCTCTTCAGGTCGCCTCTCACACACATTTCTAGCACTACAAATGTGTGTCTCCCCTCCTGAAAAAGGCAGAGAGACCCTTTATTGAGGATAGCCAGCCAAAAGATTGAGGAAAGTTATTCTTTCTCAAGTCCAACCACTCACAGCAGCATTAGGTGGAAAACTCAGGGTGAGAGTGGGAAGATGCTGGGGCAGGTTTTCACAGGGACTCAGTGGGGTTTCAGAAAGCAGCAGCCACTGCACCTGGGCTGGGTCACACCAGCAGCATCCCCACACAGCCTCCCAGTCCACAGCCATGGCCACAGTGCTCAGGAGCTGGGCTGGGAGACAAGAAACTACTGCCCTCGCTCCAAGGCAGTGCAAGATCAGAGCTTCTTATCAGCACAACTCACCAGCACAGCTGTTGTTCATTGCAAATCGCACACTGAATTCTTTCAATCAGACTCCCTAGGGACAAAGGTCCATATGTTTCCTGGCCTGACAAATCATGTGGGAAGCTGGAGGAGGGGGGAGAAATTGCTTCGAATATTGCCTGATTGAAAAGAAGCCATTACCCTTCCTTCCCTGCCTTACTCTGCCATGCCCAGGGCTGACATGGATCTGTCTCCATACTCTGACCTGGGTGCAGCTCCTTGCTGGCCATGGCCACAAGACAGAGAGGGAACTGGAGAGTGTCAAAGGAGCTCAGCACTGAGAGTACATTACTTCCAGTCTAAGAGGAACACTTTCTCACTGTAACGTCTCATCTTCCTTACCAGCTCCTGATTTTTTGCTTCGTGACCCATTTCCTTGTAAGAAAGGAGAAAGGAGAGAGAAAGGGTTCCTATTGCAGATGTTCTGCATGGCTCAGTAGAAGCCTGTAGTGGGTCCAGACAGCTCCTTCCTCTCTGGCAACCACCCTCAGCCACACCAAAACAGGACCTTCTGTTGACAGCTGCTGGTAGCAGCCAGGGGCTGGACATTGGGCAATTAATTTTTAACTTTTCATTAAACTAGTCTGTACATCAGCCCCACTGGCAGAGACTGTCTAAAAGTTGTACTCATTCAAACACAAGCTCTCATCAGTCCCAACTCCAGGGAGCTCAGCAGGTTCTCATGGGCTTGGGCAAAGCAGAGCAGCACATAGCTTTGGCTAATAATGAACAACCTCTGCAAGGGATTTCTGGTCATCAGAAGTTATCTGCCCAGCATGCTGCCAAATGAAATGGAAATAGTACCTACTTTAATAGGCAATTATCAGCGATGCAAGAGAATGTTTGCCCACATTTTACCAGACTTTTCTCTGTGGCCTTTCTCAGGTGGTACTTCCTTGGTTCTTACAAATGCACTTCAGATGTCATCACACTGGAAGCAACCCAGTCAGTTTTGGTTTGGATGCTGTAGAAGGTGTATCTTAGTGGGACATATGCTGACCACATGGTGAGCACCTGGAGGTAGAATAAATTGCTCATATCTGAAGAGACTAAACAAGCAAGACACAGTAGTTTCAGATACCTTTCACAGTAGGTCAGCCCCCTGTATCTTGAACTCTGTTCTATTTGCAGCTGAGCAGTTCTAAGGTGCAATGGCTCACAGGCAACAGGGAAAAACAGATGGAGAATGCCAGGCTTGCTTGAACTGACTCTGGGCATATTCATGATTCAGCAAAAAAAACCCAAAAGGCCAAACTTGAAGCATTGATCCTCTTCTGCTCAGTTCTTACCCAAGGATTTCAGGAGAAGTGTGGCCTGAAAAATTTTGTGTGTGGTCTCAAGATTTTATTGCCTAACTGTAGTGCAGTAAGAATTAATTACGTCCCACGGGACTCTGACCCTCCCAAATGAAATTCTAAGATCGTGGATCCTGATAGAATGATGCAAAGTGGCCAAATTTGGTAATGAATAGAGTTGGGACCTTCCATGGTCTTAACTACCACTGAGGGAAGGTTTGAAGGTTATAATGTCGTGATGGAACAACCTCTTCAAACTATTACAAGACATTGTAATTTAGAGGAGTGCTCAAGTTTTCTTAAATCACTTATAAGGTCCTACTGACTTCTGCTGGCCCTGGAAATGAAAGGAATAGAGCAGTTCTATGCCGTCATTTCTACTCTTTCCTCTTGGCTTATAACCAAACCTTGGAGAAGGATGCCAGCATCAGCCAAATGTGCAGGGACAGAGATGTTCTGAAACTCAGTATTATGGCATCAAGATTTTCAATGTTCTCCCCATGTTCAGATACCACAGCCCCAAGCTGAGTGCACAAGCATACTCTGCAATGCCTGGGGAGAGCTGAGTACTTCAGCTGGGGTCCACAAATGGCTAGAGCATCAGGAGAAAGGAAAGACATAAGGGCATTTTAATCATGGTGCCAAGTCTTTGACAACTAAACACCAGCCTGAGCTTATCCTCAGGGAATTTATTGGTTCAGGTAGGTGTTTAGTGTGTTCAGATGTCTCACAGCTCAGCCTGCAGCTGCAGAGTGGTTTCAGGACTGTGTTTTTCAGTGCCTATAGCAGCACTACAGCAGTACTTAGGTCCTTTGCTTCTCTAACCCACAGTGTCTGCACTTGTTCCCTGGAGCTGTCAGGTGCCCATGGGCAGGTGTTGGCTGCAGCTTTGAATTACAAACTCTGGTTGTTCCCATCAGTTATCAACCCACATGGCTGGACTATCCCTGACCGGGAGGTATGACCCCATCCTAACGCAGGACAGAGCCAGTCACCAGACCGAGGTATCCAGACACCTCACTGATTTCAATGCAGAAATCGAGAGATCGTGCCTTACTGCTGCCTGGAAGGAGCGATCAGGTTCACACAAAGTCTGCTTTGTAGCAAAGTCTTGCTGGTAACAGGTGCTCCAGGTGCATGATTGATCTTTTGTTCACCTTTGCCTTTGTGTGTTCCCAGGGTCAGATCCCCCCCTGTAACTCGGCGTTCCCCAGCCAAGGCTCTGCAGCCTCCTCGCTCGCAGCACTGGGAGCGACGGACCGTGAGCAGCTGCTGCCACCCTCAGGTCACCCTCTCAGGAAACCTCGCTTTCTGCCTTTGCCGAAGGCTCTCTGAAACGAAAGGAAATGAAAAGTGAACACCGGAGCTGCCGGATGATAGGGCTGTCACACCTTGTTGGCGTGTGGGCATTGCTTCCTGTGGATGTAGCAACAGGTTTAATCTAATATGTTCTATGTCCGAGCAGGAGCAGAGGCATCTCTGACATAAAAGGGCAGAGCAGGAGGACCAGCAGGGCCACAGTCACAGAATCATAGAATTGTTTAGGTCGGAAAGACCTCCAAGACCATAAATTCCAACTATTAATCTGGCACTGCCAAGTACACCAGTAGTCATGCCCCCGAGTGCCACTCCATCACTTTTCCGGGCAGACTGTTCCAGTGCTTGAGTCCCCTCATGGCTGAGTTTCAGGTCCGGGAATGGGGCTGCGGTGCAGACCTGCAGCCACGGAGCAGCACACAGTCCCTCTCTGCTGCATGATGCCTCAGCTTCCCCAAAGCCCTCCCAGCCCAGCACACCTGGGCAGCCAGCCAGGCAGCGGCATCCAGCCTGCAGGAACACAGAGTTCAAAACGAGCTGTGCCTGCCCCAGGAGCGTGGTATCTGCAAGGACTGGAACTGCTAGAGAGAAACTGGAAACCAGATCTAAAGAAGGAGGTGGCCTCAAGTCACCTTAATTCCCCACCACCAATGCCCCAGGTAAATCCCCGGCTGAAATTAGACACTCACACCCTTACACTTCCCTTACCCAGCAGCAATTTTGCATTCACAGCTAGAACCACTGCTGTGGCCAAAGCTGGACAAAAGCACAGCATCAAGAAATCCTAATTGCTTTTGAACAAGTGTTTTAATTGCATTTTTGCCACCAGGTACCTCCTACATCACCTTGTACCAGCTGAGGGGCATAGGCCTCGACACAAATGAGATGAGAGCAACAGGGCAGAAAACTGCCGGTACTGAGAGGCAGGGTATCACTCCAAAGGCAAGCCATGCCTCCGTGCTTCCAGAGCTGCTCCACTGCAGCAGGAGGGGTGAGCTTGGTGGAGAGAACTTGGCCTATGGCTGTCCTTTGCAGCCAGGGGCTTGGCTTTTACTGCCTAGCCAGTTAAATGAAATACAACTTGAAGATGGGCAAAATCTTAGGTCTTACTGCTCTCCTGCTATACCTGTGGTCTTTTCAGCACTGTGATACCTCTGCAATTCTCCTAGGGAGAGGAAAAGAAACTGGCTGAGGATAATTTCTACAGGCACATCTCAGTGCAGAACTAAATAAGCCATGTCCTGGGGGAAATTTTATGTCCTCTGTGTTATGAATTGAGACACGCGCCCCAATTAAGTGTCTGAGCCAATGTGAAATTTATTCAATTAGCAAGCAAGCAAGCAAGCAAAAGCCAGCGCTGGGCGGTATCGGGGAGTCTCCGCTCCACCAACGGCACACACCATCGTTTTCCAAGTTCCCATTTATACAGTCCCAGTTCCTGTTTTCCATAGTCCTCTGCACGTACTCCAGTGATTGAAAACTTGTCCGGGCTTATCTTTCTCCAGCAGACAGGAACTAGACCGGGCTTTACTTCCTCCAGCAAACAGGAACTTGTCCGGGCTTAACTTCCTCCAGCAGACAGGAATTAGACCGGGCTTAACTTCCTCCAGCAGACAGGGATTAGACCGGGCTTAACTTCCTCCAGCAGACAGGAACTTGCTTATCTTGGTTATTGCAGACAGCAGATCTGTTTGGACTTGTCCTCACTCAGTTACAACCTGGCTCCCTTAAAACTTGTAAATCATGATTACAATCATTTCATACATTTAAGCAAGTATATATAAGATAGGTTTAGGCAAGCACACAGCATAAACTTAGGCAAGCATATAATATGGATTCAGGTAAGCATATAATATAAAGTGGGCTGTCTCATAAAAGGGCTCCAGTCTTTCTTATAATGCACACATTCTTGTGCTCCTCTGCAGTGCACATACCCTCGTATATCTCTTATGTGATGAGTCAGTGAACAAACTAATTCTCATTTATCACACTCTGGATGATGTATGCTCAAGGTGAATGCTGGTGATTAAGATTTTTCTTGGAAGCTTCTTTCCAGAGGTTACTTGCATGCCGAAGTAGAGAGTAGAGAGAAAGCAGAAATTATTTTCCAAACAAGTTTTATTCATAGGAGTGTCAAGTTCAACAATATTTTCATCTCCAGCGTGTTCTTTTCTTCTAATATATTGCCTGTTGGATTCTGAGACTGTCAAGGTAATTTCTGGGCTATGTTTAGCTTCCAAATCAATGGTGAGATTCAGAACTTGTAACACTTTAGCAGTTTCTTCAACAGTTTCTCAGACCATTAAATCTTGCAACATCTTTGGGAGGAGATACACAGATTGCTACTGCTTTTGAGTTACGGTTTTCTTTATTGTACAGCTATGAAAAACAACATAGTTTGTCAATGGCTAGACAAAGAGTAGAGTCATTGCTAAAACCATCTTGAGGAAAGCTGGTGCTACAATTTCAAGTGGCTCTCGGGTTTAGGCAATCTTCCACTGTTCATCTGCACGCCGCAGGCTCCTTGGTTAACTCTGCCTTCTGGAAGCTGCCAACACACAGTTAGTAAAAGACCTCACAACTCTTTCCAGGCTGCTGATTTCATACTGGTCATATTGAGTTTTCCTCCACAAAGCAGGATTCCTGAATTCTTTCATCATACCAGGTTTTAAAATCTCACTGTTCCTGAGCAGATTCTTTTGTTCTACATCTATCACGGGTTTTAGATCCCAAGGAACTCTTGACAATAGTTGGTAACCACTAGCCAGTCACAGGCCTTGCAGATCTGTACTTTCTCCATATTCCTAATACAGTCCAGGAGATCACTGACATTGGAAGCAGCCTTTGGAGGTCCTCTAGTTTAACCTTCTACTGAGAAAAGGACCAACTTCAATATTAGACCAGATTACTTGGGATTTTGCTTCAGTGTGGTTTTGAAAACCACTAAGGATAGAGCTTCCACAGCTTTCTGGGAGGCCTCTTTCAATGTTAATCTCTTCTGCTGTGTGGAGTGGTTGTTGTTGTTATTATTATTATTATTACTATTATTATTATTAATATTACTATTAGCATTATTATTATACCCAGTCAGATTTTCTCATTCTACAGTCAATAACTGTCTCCTCTCACTCTTTTGCTGTGCACCTCTGATAAGAGTTCAGATCCACCTTCTCTCTAAAGCCCAGGTCAGATTACTGATTCTCCCCATATACAGCCAAGTGCTGCACAGAATTTGATTTGACTAATTTATCTTCACGCCACTGCTATCTGATTAAGAGCTCCTAACTGCACTTATGAGGCGGAGCATAGATACTAAAGGCAGCAATTAAAAGTCACAGAATCACAGAATAAGCTGAGTGGGAAGTGAGCACAGAGGTCAGCGAGTCTAACTCCCAGCCCTGCACAGGACCATCCCCAAGAGTCACACCTTGTGCCTGAGAGTGTTGTCCACTTTTTGAACTCCAGGCTTGGTGATGTGACCACTTCCCTGGGGAGCCTGTTCCAGTGCCCCACCACCTTCTGGGTAAAGAACCTCTTCCTAATACCAACCTAAACTTCCCCTGACTCAGTTTCAGGCCATTCCCTCAAGTCCTGTCGCTGGTCACCACAGAGAAGAGATCAGTGCCTGCCCCTCCTCTTCCCCTCACAAGGAAGTTGCAGATTGCAATGAGGTCTCTCCTCAGTCTCCTCTTCTCCAGGCTGAACAAACCAAGTGACCTCAGCCACTCCTCATACAGCTTCCACTCAAGGCCCTTCACCATCTTTGTTGCACTCCTTCAGATGCTAATACTTCAGTATCTTTCTCATATTGTGGTGACCAAGACATTGGCTAATTTGGAATGACCACTATGAAATTATACTGGATTTCTGTGTATGTAGAAAACACCAATTGCATCCACATTAGCTGCAACACAACTTAATCCCAGGTTGCTGTCCGTCCTCTTAGCTGGATGAAGCAAAGAAATAGAATACGTGTTCACACAAGACTTCACTCTGATGCATATGTACAAGGTCATTAAATGTCTACAAGGCACATTAAACCTGAAAGCACAGCTTGCAAAGCAGTATCTGTGTCCTTTAAGAGGTCATGCTGCAATGAAGGTTGCAAACTTTTTCAGCTGGATTAGACTTCCAAATTTCCAGTGATTCACAAATCAATAGCAAAGAAGTCAATGACTCGAAAAGGTTACAGACATGAGCTGAGAGGAAACAATTGCTTTGACAGTGACTCCAGGGGTATATTGGGTTTGAGTAGGAATATTTTGGCAGCAGGGGGGTTCCAGGTGTGGCTTCTGTGAGAAGCTGCTTAAAGCTTCCTCCATGTCCGATAGAGCCAATGTCAGCTGGCTCCAAGACAGACCCACAGCTGGCCAGGGCTGAGTCAATCAGGAATGGTGGTGACACCTCTGGGACAATGTGTTTAAGGGGGGGCAGAAAGGAAGGGTCTGGAAATGTGGAACAGCAACTGGAGGAGAGGAGTGAGAGCGTGTGAGAGAAACAGTGGCAGAGAGGATGAGCAGGAGGTGTTCCAGGTGCCAGAGCTGAGGCTCCCCTGCAACCCATGGTGCAGAGCATGGAGGTCCACAGTGGAGCAGAGATCCACCTGCAGCCTCTGGAGGACCCCATGCCAGAGTAGGTGGATTCCTGAAAGAGACTGTGACTGCATGGAAAGCCGACGCTGGAGCAGGCCCCTGGCAGGACCTGTGGCCCTATGGAGAGAGGAGCCCATGTGGAGCAGGCCCCTGGCAGGACCTGTGGCCCCATGGAGAGAGGAGCCCATGTGGAGCAGGTTTGCTGGCAGGACTTGTGACCCTGCAGGGGACCAGCCCTGGAGCACCCTGTTCCAGAAGGACTGTACTCCGTGGAAGGCACCCACTCTGAAGCAGTTTGTGCAGAACTGCAGCCTATGGGAAGGATTCACATTGGAGAAGTTTGTGGAGGACTGTCTCCTGTGGGAGAGACCCCATGCCGAAACAGGAGCAGTGTGAGCAGTTCTGTTCCTGAAGAAGAAGAAGTGGCAGAGACAACCTGTGATGGATGAACTGACTGCAACCCCCATTCCATGTCCCCCTGCACCGTTGGGAGGGAGGAAGGAGAGAAAACTGGGGGTGAAGTTGAGCCTGGGAGAAGTGAGGGTGTGGGAAGTTGTTTTAAGACTTACTTCTCATTGTCCTATTTGGAATTTGATTAGCAATAAATAAAATTTATTTCCCCAAGTCAAGTCTGATTTGCCTATGATGGCAATCAGTGAATGATTTCTCCCTGTCCTTACCTCAACCTGTGAGCCTTTTGTCCTATTTTCACACCCCTGTCCAGGTGAGGAGGGGAGTGACAGAGCAGCTTTGGTGGGCCCCTGGTGTCCAGTCAAGGTTAACCAACCACAATGAGCATTTGCTGAAAGCAGAATGGTGAGACCAGGAGTCTTGGAGTCCATCACAGGACCTGCAGGAAAGCATTCTCATTCATGTCACCAAACACAATCCTTCTTTCTATTTACTAGTGGTGTCTTGATTTTTTTTTTACCTTTCATCCCCATACATCCTGCTCAGTCAGCATGACACCATTTAAGCCTTTGTTTGCCCAGTCTTGGTCCTCCCTCCTATCATCTCCTTGCTTCCCTAAGTCCCCTCCACTTTCTTTTCTCTCTCCATGACAATCCCGATCTCACGGGTCACCTTAGCTACAGTGTTACTGCAGTGAGTGACATGGTTTTTTCCTCCTGGAGGTGCAGGGGATGGCTGATTTAGGACATGGATGAGACAGTTCCCTGCTGCCAACTGCAGCACTGTGCCCTGCCCAGCAAAGAACAGCTGGAATCAAGAACTGCAGAAAGAATCTCCTGAAACAACTCTGGTCAGACTGCATTTAGTCACTCTGTGGGACGTGGGGCATCCAGGGCCTGATCACTGACTGGTAAAGGCTCTGAGGGAATGCAGCTTGCTCAAACTGGTAACACTTTGCAGTTCTGAGTCTCATACAAGCCTTAGTGTAAGAGAAATCAGGGGACATATTAGCTGCTCAAAAGAAAGAATATTCCTACTGCCTGTTTTTTTGCAAATATTTATAAACTGGAGCAGAAACTAAAGGGAGCAGTGAAAAACATGCTAGTGCAGAAGCCATGCCTTTCCCTCCTATTTTTTCCCACCTCTATTTTAAGTCCTAATCCACAATATGAAGGCAAGAACGCATTTCAGCAGAAGGGTTTCCAGTTCTGGAATAAGGACAAAACAAAGTGTTTTCTCCTACCCAGTCTTAGGAACAGATCAGATATTTTTGCTGAAGGTTTTGATGCAACACAAACATAAATCAGCCTGGCAGAACAAAACTGATGGGGGAAAAACTTAGTCCAAAGATGAAAAATAGCAAAGGAAAGAGAAAAGTGGTGCATAGCAGGAAGTGCTATGTGCAGCTTTCACATTAGGAAGTACTGTTAACCCCTTCTACATTTGTAGTACATGTATCAAATGTGACATTAGCATGAATAACACACAAAGGTTCATCTACTTAACTCATTGCTTTGGGAATTGAATTTAGATGTCAGATCTGCAAAGTTTTGCACAAGCCTTGACTTCTGCACAGAAATCTCTGTTGACTCAATAAGGCTGTGGAGACCTGTCTGCCCAATCCACCTACAGGATGAAAACCCCATCAAAGGCAACATGTTCCAGGTGGAAGGAGGAAATTTCAGACTGCACTTCTATTGTTGAGCAAACGTATCCCTCAAAAGGAACCTTGAAAAGTCAAGGATCAAGAGGGAACTCACATGTCATAACTCACGCTCTGGAAAACTAAAACCTGGGCCAAGGTAGTGATATGTGAAGAGAGGGAAAAGATCTATGACTAACTGACAGAAAACACCCAAAAATCTAGCTCATGGGCCCAGGCTTTTGTCAGTGACTGACATTTCGCCTACTTGGAAGGAAATTAATTAGAGGAGAATGAAGAGCATATGTTGTCAAGTGGGTGTAAATCAAACTAAGCAAACAAAGGAGTACAGGGAGAGCTCAAGCTGACATCAAGGCTGACACAGAAGAAAAGGCTGGAAGTAGCAACAGCCACAGAGGCTTTTAGATGGACATATTTCCTTCAAATCTGCTTCTATTTCCACATGTTGATGAAAAGCTGGGAGTAAGGTAGCAGCAACCAATGTACCTGAGAAGGGACATTTCTAGCACAATACTCACAAGTCGGTTGCAGTGTTCAGGATTACTTACCTGGTCCTGACTGGTGCTGCTTGTGCAAACACACATGGCCTCTCAAGAGTGGAACATTGCATCACACATTCTAAGTCCTGTGAGGAGCCATGCCTACAACAGCAGTCTTGCTTTGGTACTAAGGAAAAGCACACAAGGCCTCGTTAAAAACCGTTTTCAATTCAGCTTATTCTTCAGTTACTCTATAAAACCCAAAGTGGTTTTTCTCAATGTTCTTTATAGCCTTCCCAGATCTTCTAGCCACAAACACATAATTTATTTAAGCCACACATAAACAACCATGATTTACGTCAACTTTTCATTCAATGGAAAGCACATGAAAGAGCTACTTTCCTTCTGTATGTTACTTGCCTGCAAGGGCTGGAGCATGTCTTTCCAAATTCCTGGTGGTAACCCCAAGCAGTTGTCAAAGCTTGTTCCGTATTTGGCATTTTAAGAACTTCCCATGAGTTTTTTCCATTACAGAATCATTCAGTCACCATTTGGCACCTCTCTGTACCAGATGACAAGCAAAAGGACTTTATGACCTCAGAAAAAGGCAGACCCTTAACTGGACTTGATGTCAACCTCTTGTCAGAGTGCAAGACACATCTATGGCAGTTGCCATACAAACTTGTATGACACCCAAGAGAATGGAGTTGTAATTCAGTTTTCTATTCTGCAAGTGAATAATCATAAGGGGTCACCATCTCAACGACAATAAAACCCGTGCCAAGATGGTTAAAAGCTGAATCAACAAAAACAGTCATATGACACCAGTTAAAAAAAACTTTGCTGCAGTATACAGAAATAAATAAAACACCACTCCTTCTGCTTTTTAAAATCAGGGTTGGTCTCAGGCAGGAACATGCAGTACACTTGTCTCTCTGGCAGCATGCCCTGTACCAGAAGTAATTGAAATTCTCCAAAATCCCCTCCTCCCATCTAAGACCTGGCAAGGAACAAACACAATATTGATTGCTGTATTTGAGGACTGGCTGACAGGCCTCCCTGCCCAGTGCAATTCAGAGGCCTGCAGCAGCCATTCTAAGATTAGCAGACCATCCTCTAAAGAGCAAGCCTTCCTGATCTCTCTTCTGACAGGGTGAGCTCTCCTCTCTGCACCACTGGTGCAAAGCAGCTCAAATCAGTGCCATGCCAGGGAGTGTCCTACAACAGCCTCAGCTCAGATGGAGCACACCCTGACCTGATAACCCACAGCACCTCGTCCTTGCTAAGCGAAATACGCTGTGTGAACTTTGCCTAACAGCAAACAGGCACCACAGCAGCTGGAAAAGCGTGGCCACCACACACCGGGTGAAGAACAGGCTCTTTAGCAGCCAGCCTAAAATGTTAAACTCTACCTATTAGCATAATTCTAATTATTACCAAGAACACAACATGCATGCCAAAAAGATGTTCAGAATTGATGACTTTCTCAATCATTCTCTCACTTCGGCCTTCACTATTTCCTGGTGTCATTCAGCATTAGAGTCAAAGGCAACTCAAAAAACCCTCTGAAATAAAAATGGATGACAAATAAATGTCAATGCACATGGCTTTCAAGTTCCAAAACTGCATTAAAATGCAAGGAAAATGTCTGATGATGGGTTAGGATGGGCTGTGACTTCAGTGACAGTCTAGTGAAAGATGGAGTACTAACAATAACACAGACAATAATTTAAAATGTTTTCTGAATTTTGGTTGGGCTTTTAGGCTCTGTTGCTAGATACCAAATATCATCATGTGACACAACGCAGGATTATGACAATGAAGCCCTCTTCTTGCTTAAGGTCTTTTAATTTCCCTAAGTTTGCAGTATTTCTGAAAACTATCCATTCTTCTGCTCTTGTGGGCCTTTCAAAGTACTTCAATAAAAACTACAAGCTGATGTTGAATGCTTGCGTCTTCACGGAAGGGACATACAGTCATTAAAAAATATAACACAAAAATGCTTAGTACTTCAGTGTTTGACAAAACGCATCCTTAAAAGGAGTTAACAAAATGAAGATAATCCTGTACTATGTATGTCTGAGAAATAAAGTTTATTTTCCCAAGTAAAAGCAATAGGAGAATTGCAGAATATTTTGACACAGTATCAAGCCGTTGCCCCAGATTTTTGGACATTAGTGACTATTGCTCTGAATTTCATTAAACTGTAAATTCAAGGGAAAAAAACATCTACCATGTTATAAAGCTGCATTTATACAGATAGATAACGTCTCATTGTTATAATAAAAATCCACCCAGAGTCTTGTTAACAAGACATGGATATACATGCATATACATGTATATAGCATTGCCTAATTTATAAAATCTGGCTGAAGAGTTGCCAGCTTTACAAGCAATAAATCATTATGATCAAATGAAAATTACAAACCAAAATAGACTTACAGTAGGACTGTGCATAAAAACCATGTTATTAGTTATGATATCAAAGGAACAGAACACTGGAAAGCAAAGTTAGTTTTAAAAATCTGTATTGTAATTACTTTGTGAAAACACCAAGAATCACATTTACCCAGAAATCTCAAGAGAAACACACAAAACAGAACTGGGCAAAAAGAACAATAGGTAACTGCACATCAGTTGTTTATAAGGCCTGTGACAAGGAGGATGCAATTGGTGGAGAAAGACACTTAAGTTTCATTAGGTGGGGAAGTAGAATTGGTTACATTCTGGAAAATGAAAGAAACATTCTCTTTTATCCTTTCAAGGAAAGGATCAGCAAGAGTCTGATGTTGCCCAGAGAAATGCTTCCATTGCATCAACTGTGACATGGAAAGTGGTTTCTTTGAATTAGGCTTCCCATGGTTTTGTCCTAGCTGGCAGCTTCTAGATATGGGAGGCTTTTCTGAGGCAGTATCTGAAAAAAAGGATGCAGTAGACTAATGAGAGAAAACCAAGACAGAAAATTTCAGTCTGAATCAATAAGACAGTTGATGATAACAAATGAGCACATGAGCACATGAGTTCTGTATCAACAAAACCCAAACATATATTCACAGTAAGAGGGGGAAGGGTGTTTCTTGCTCAATGATTGAGGTTATCAAAATCACCATATGCTAGCATAAAGACAAATCCTTTTACAGATGGATGGGAAAGAAAATATCTTATCTGGCAATTTCCTCTCCTCTGTCTTCCTAATTCTGTGACATTTGGCCTGCTCCCATTCTTTAAGTAAATCTGAATCTAGATGTACGCTGCAGCAAAATTCACGCTAGCTTCAATTTCTTCCCAGAGGAATCACTCCAGCCAGCTAAGAATAGTTTGAGTAGTGGTTTCATTGACTCAGCACACTAGATCTGTACACTCTGTACACCAGATTATGCCAAGTTGTTCAATATACACAATACTGTATATCACAGTAAGGAAAAGACTATTGCTGTGAAGCACAAAGAGATTAATTAATTTTTAACATAGGATCCTAGAGCCCCAAACAGTATCAGGTATTGCAGTGCACATCACACATTGATGGCTTTATGATTCATCTGATGCATGGGATACATGAAGAAATAATTTTGTATGGAAAAAAATTGCATCATTACTGTTACTAGTTTAAAACTTGTCAGCAAATATTTTCATAGCAGTGTTATTTGCTTCTTAGGAAAGACCAGTGAAAGACCAGCAGCATGATTCAGAGTATTCCTGAGTTTTTTTAAGTTTCTGAGAACCCATCAAGACTCATACGCAAAAATTTCCATTTGACTGACATATGTCATTCGAAGTAGATTTGAAATACATTTTTTTACTGGCCAGAAGAAAATTTAGAATAGATGCTCTTACAGAATCTGCCTTCCTAACTCCTAAAGCACACTATGATCAGGTAAAACTTACAGCTTTGTAGCTGATCTGAAAGCCAACAGAATAGCAAGCAACCCATCTGCATGATTCATGCACAGGAAATTTCCTCCTTTCAAGTCTTCTAAAGAGGACCCTAGTGTAATGGACCACAGGAGATGATGGTTGTGAGACCTGTACTACATTGTTTGGCTCCTCTTTTAGTTTATCTTTTGAATCATACTTGCTAAATATGGAGGAGACAAATCAGTGAAAGCTCTTGGCTTTTCTGGGCAGCAGAATCTATCCCCAGTAACCTGGAATCTGGTTCCTTGATGCAGTAATTTGACAGCTTTCTGTTCTAAGGAAAGGCAAAGAGACCTTTGCAGCAGTATCTGCATTCTGGGGTGATCAAACATGAGACCATGACTCAGGACAATTTGACAAGGGAGGCAATGAGCCAGCTTGTCCTCTGCTCTTTAGGAAACCAAACCTTCCCCTCACTCTATCATTACCACCACTTAAGTCTAATAATGGCCTTCAGGCTTTTTCTTGATTTACTGCCAAAAGGTCTTGTTCACTGGGACCAGTGAACCCTTGAAAAAGTCACAGAATCCAAGAGGCCAATGTTGTGGTTGAATTGACAGAACTGATGTGTGTATTCAAAGCATAAGATAGGAAGCCAAGATGTTGAGACAATTGCAAGCTGCTAAATAAAAATACAAGCACCACTGCTCATCACAGTAGCAACATAAATATTCTCTGGATTTCTGCAATCCAGGAGCCACACCTGCCTCACTGCATACCACTGGGAAAATGTGGCTAACACTTAACACAGAATGTGCCTTTCCCCCCTGTAATAGTACCTCAGTGGAGGATGGCAAATTTAGAACATTACTTATGCAGAAACAGAATGTCTAATTTTTCAATCATTAAAGCAAGATACAAAGATGATTTAATCAGCAGATGGAGCAAAAATAAAGGAGATAATCAAATTATTATGGCTACAGAAGCCCTGTGCTATCACTAGCCATGTCCTCCCCATTTTGGGTAGAATAATATGACAAAGAAGCACAAGTCTAACCTATTACCTGGTAACATGCAAACCATGAAGCAAAATAGTATTGGGTCTGCATTACTTCTTTTCTTGCCCCTATCTATTGAGAACACATGCTCTTGCACCCACTTCTTGAGTTCTTTTTATTAAGGTTTCTGTGTGCATTTAGACTACATCAGTATTGGTACCACACTACCACACCTGTAAATAGTGTACATGGATATTTCATGCCCCAAAAAAGAAACATATCCAGGCAATAAACACTCTTTCCTTTAAGAAATTACCCGAGCTATAAAAATCAAAATGGATAAGATGCAAACATAACTTATGATAATTTATTTTTTAAAATCCTGTTCCTAACTTAAACCTATATACCTGTACACAGCAAGGTATGAAAACAACTTTGATATGCCAAAAGAACAGGAGACAGGTTCCTACAGAAAGGATAGATGTGAATATTTGCTACTTTTTTGTCTTTACAACTGCCAGGGAGTCTTCCAGCATGTCTCAAATAACTATTTTAATGATCATGCATCAGCTTTGGTTAACAGCTCAGAAATTAAGGCTTACATACAGAGAGTTGGCACAGATTTTCACCTGGTATAGCTGTCCTTGCATAAACTGCTTTTTAACCAGCCCTTACCAGGTTTTCATTACTGTCCTTGAATATTTTGAAGCAAAATACCATAGTGTGTCATTTGGTGGTAACAGATCATTAGTTGACTTGTACATAGCTAATTCAAGGACTTAAGAAGCATGATAAATGAACTAGTTGTTACTGCAAAGAATTAATCTTTCTCCTCCTCATTTCATGAAGGACTCCTATGGATTAGATAAATCAGCCACCACGTGGAAGATTCCATAATGAACCCCTTCAATCCTCTTTTACTGAGCATCAAAGTTTTCTCCAGAGATAGACTATATATTAAGAATGGATTCCTCAGAAGTGGCCAGAGATAGTGAAAAACAAACTCACTTTGATGGTCAATCTTTCCCACACAATCACACTCAAGCAAGTCATGAGTAACACAGCTGGAATCTTCATGAAGAGTGAAGAGATTTTTAAGCTCCTCAACAGAAAAATGTGTGTGTTCAGATGTCTTGGAAAGGTCTACAACTGCCCCAGAAAGGTCTTGTTTGCTGATCTGTCTTTGATAAATCTTTTCTTCTATTGAGCCTGTATTGAAAAGAAAAACAGATAAATTGGGATAATTTTTGGCCAGAATTTACAAAGAAGTCAAATCCATTTCTTGATAACAATATACATAGGAGATGCTAAATCACTATTTTCAGTTCTTCAAGAAAAAGCAAAGCAAAGGCAAGTGAATCAGTGTGATGTCTCCATTTTAACTGAACTCAGAACAAATATATATTTTTAAAGAACAAACAGTATGTATTTTTAAAGAACAAATTATTTCCAAAAACACTCTCTCCCTCTCTTTTATGGACAAAATGTCAACATCTATCTCACTCTGGGTAAGTTGAGCACCATCACTGACCTGTGGTTAGCAGCCTGTAGATATGAACAGTATGTTTCTGACCATCTCTCCACACTCTAGCCATTGCCTAAGGAAAAGATGAAGAGCATTAACATCCTGCTATACAAGGACACTTTAACTAAAGCTTGCAGCCTTCACTGATTGAATTACCAATTCTGCTCGCTTGTTCAAAGAGATGTTGTCTGGATAATGCATTCCTCAATAACTCTCTGTGACTGTTTAAGTTTTCTGGTATTAATTGTAAACAGTTTTGAAAATATAATTTACTTTCTTCCATTTATGCTTCTCTTCCTTTCTGTACACTAAAGTAGGAAAGTAGGTGTTTCAATTATTTCCTGAAAAAAATCCCCTCTTCATATTTGTTTTCCAAGCATTAACAACTATTTAATATTTCAGGAATACTGATCATTCTCCCCCATCTCCAAAACTGGTTTTTTTTGCCACAATACTTCTTTAAAAGTGACTTTTAAATTTCTTTTGAAATTCTAAAAATGGTTGTTTACACCTCCATTATTTCTTAAACAAACAAAATGTAAAACCAAGTGCTGCTATATGATCCCTTCTTTTCTGAAAATATATGGGTTACACCCACATACTCGGTACAAACAAACACAACAGGGTTTGCAGTCTCTGGCAACCTGCAGCAATTTTGTCTGATTTAGCAGACTTTTTCAAGCAACAAGACAAGTGACCACATGAGGGTACTAATTCACCCTGGGAAGAGAAGCAAGGCCAAGAATCAGAGCTTATTTCAGGTATTAAGGACACAGCATTACTCTACAATAAAAAGTTTCTTACTGAGTTCATAAAAAGATTTCTTAATTGTTATTATTTAAGGACTATTTTAACTGAAGACTCTTACGCCAACTAAACAATCCCTTGAGGCCAACAGTGCCTTTACAAGAATAGCACAGCATTGGCTTTCTTTTCTTTCTTTTGGCATCACTGCCATGTGATTTTCTCATTCTTGCAATTCTGATCAGAGTCTCTCCCTTTTTCTCAGGGATTGCAAATCAACAGCAACATTTGCTATGCAATCTAATCCCATTTTCCTTTTCCTTTTAGAAACACAGTGACTCTCCAGATAAAAAGACATCAGGAGACAAAGAGGATACGTGACTCACTCCTCCAAAGAACCCAGAATTAAATCTTTTTAGTCTTTTTACTGAAAGAGGGCTTCTAATGATCCCAAGATATATATAATAAGAGAGAGAAATATTTCTTCTTTTCTCCTCAGAAAGTTTTCCCTCATTATTGTACTTGTCCAGATACAATGTGATAATTGGTAGCAGTAAGACATGTAAAGCCAGGCAATCCAAAATCAGTCGAGAATTCATTTGGTGCCCATCCCAACCCACACGTACACAGCTGTTACCAGACCTGAATATCTGTAGCTGGATTCCAGTCGATATCATACAGGATCAAATGAGATGCTCCAACCAGGTTCAGTCCTACTCCACCAGCCTTTGAACTCAGCAAAAAGATAAAAGCTGGGCTGAATTTACTATTAAAAGTATCGACAATATGTTGTCTCTGGGAGACAGGAGTATGTCCATCCAGTCTAGTATAGGAGTATCCATAATGTTGGCATACGCTTTGTAATACGTTTAATGTCTGAGTGTAATTGGACACCAACACGACTCTGTCAAACAGTAGAACAAAGTCATCACCCTAAACGTTGGTAAAGCTAAAGTTCAATTACAAATTACTGAAGGCATCTAAGAAAATAAAATTAAAAGTGAAAAATTACACATCAACCCGAGGTTACTTTTACTTTCTATTAAATAAAACATTTCCTATTAATTAGAAGCACATGCTAGATCTGGATGCCTTATACCTACTGTCAAGCAAATGTTAAATAATTAATGTCTCACTTTGCAACAGAATTTGGCATAACACACAGATTGCAGGCATTCAGAACCAATCACAAAGATAGATTTTTTTTTTAAATCTCTGTTTATACAAATAACTGTTGTTAAGACAGCATTTGCAGAGGATGTTGTAGGAACTCATAAATAACATATTTATAACTCTACTTACCGAAAAAAGCTACTATGAATTTCTACAGAAAAACTCAGAAAATTCAAACAAAAATCATAATGCAAGTCGAGTTGGAAAGCAGAGATTTTTTCCTACATTTTATGGCTGAAAAGAATAGGGATGAAGACTAGTGAAAGATAGACACTGGGGTTTTTTAGAAAGCAAAATCAGTCTGATCCCTTAGACTAATGGCCCAAGCTATGCTGGTCTATTTTCTCTGAAATTTTGCCCAAATAGGTTTCAAAGGTCTGAAAATCCAGAATTCCTATCCTCCCAGATACTGAGGATGATTCAACTAAGTAGACAAATATCTTTTGAATTTAAGTCATAAGTAAAAGAATAGGGCATTTCCTGCCAGATCTCGTTTGGAGGTCTTTTGTAATCTAAACTAAATGTAATACATTTCATTATTTTTTTTAAATAATTTTGATTAAAAACAAGTTCTGAAGAACTAGACTAATAATTTCAGGGGGAAATTAAAATATTAACATTTTAGAAGTGGTTTAGAATATTTTTATTATTACACTTTACAACTGAACTACATCTATGACTTGTTTGTAAAGACTTTGCAAAACTTTTTTTTCAATCAACACAACATTCACACCTTTGATTTCACTCAAAAATAGAATATAAACTTCAGATTAGGACTGGAATTGAGTCTGTGTATTGCAAAAACTACTTAGTACCAATGAAAGCAGAGAAACCAAAGAAAAATAAACATGAACTGCATTGAATTAAAGCAACAAAACTTAAAGGCATGAAGTAATGCTTTAACTCAGCAGTTCCTAAAGTACTGCTACAGGGGGACGTGCATTTTTCTGACACCCCTGGTTTCACTGACCTACACGAAACAAGGCCAGTACATTTAGCTATTCAGCTGTCATTGGTTTCAACGGATGCTAAGCATATAAACTCCAGCAACAGGCTCAACTTTCTGATTTGTAAAAAGAGAGCATCTTCATATTCCATTACATCAGTATCAAGAGATCTGCTGTTACTCCCCACTACTGAATTACAGTGTGTGCTATTTAAGCATGAGTTGAAATAAAAGTTAAATACTTTCAGAATAGCTGGGCTTTAAGGCATGAGCCCATAAAAAATTGTCCACACCAGGTCATGTGAGATCCCCACAAATCAGCAATTGCACAGAAATTAATCATGGGCATCCTATTACCCCATAAAAACAGAAGTTTTCCTACATGTCAGTGGCATTTACCACAGGGGAAATTTGGGCATGTTCATCTGTTGAGAGTGGCTGCCCTGAACTTTAGAAAAGGCAGCAAGCAGTGAGCAGTGAAGCATGATTAAAAAGGAAATAACTTACAATCTAGTAATGAAAATATCGTAGTGCAATTTAATAGATTAACACATCTTCTCAAGAAGATAGAAAGCACTGGAAAGCCTCTGCAAGTACAAGATGCAGCACAAGGGCTGTAGCAAACGATCTTACTTGCTTTACACCGTAAAAAATACAAGTATCTCTATCTGGAAAAAATATTCAGAGCATCTTTAAAAATTACATCAGCTGCAAACTCTAGTTCATAATTTAACAAGAAAGCTGGGACTACAACTCATAAATTAATTTGGTACCCCTGCAAACAGCTGCAATACCTTTATTTTGAATGTTACACCCCCATGCATTTGAAAAGCAAATCAATATCCAGAAGGTCACTCCCATTACCTCCCTTCTACCTTTCTTTCACACTTGCCTTTCAGAAGAGTTGAGCTCATGAATTGCTGCTAACAACTTCACCAGCACCTGCAATTTTCCTGAATCAGTTTCAGAGAAAGTGTCTGAAGTGTAATCTTGTGGGAAGACATCTATTACACCTTCATAGAGGCTGGACTCATCATATTCCTCAGACATAGGATCATGGCTTTTCTCCTATTGAAAATAAAAGGATTAAAATTCCATATCCCCTCTAACATAATTTCTTTAAGATTGCTATATTTTTATCACAAAGACAAAAGGAGGCATAAAAAGCTGCCATAAAGCAATGTATTATGTGAGCATGAGCATGACAACCTCCCAACACTGGATTGAAAGCAAAGTTTTAAAAGACAGTGTTTATTTTAGTTTACACCCTTGTCCTGGGGTGACTCAGTCACCCTCTAATCTAAGACATTGTTTGCAGCTAAGTAGAAAGTTGAAATACTTAAAACTGAAACATATGTACAACTTCTCTACTTAAACAACCACACAAAGGAATTTCCACAGTAAAGACATATCTAAACCTTGGGAATGAGAAGGAAATCAATACACTGTTTATTCTTCCTAAATCCCATAATATCTTATTATGAAACTTCCCAATCATTCCCTCTGTTTAGGAAAACACTGTCATTAAGATTCAGTTATACCACTGGAAATTAAGAAAAGCTAGCAAGAAAAAAACAATAAAATAGCAGAAATACAGGTAATATTTTGCTGTACTTAGAAAATCAATGTTCCACAGGGAGGAAAAACCCTGACTACTCAAGTGCCAAGACCACAATGGCAATAAATGAATTGCACATACAGTCCTTTCCATCCCTATTTTTAATAAAGGCTTATGTTTTTGCATATGAAAAGTTTCTAATGCTTATACTATGAAATAAAGGCAATGAACTTTTCTTGGCAGTGTTGAAAGTCACAGGGATACTGCACTGTGGATATTCCACCAAAGTGATGAAGTACATCTTTTAAGAAAGATTTACATTTCCACTCACTTTACTTGGATGTCAGCTAGAGGCCATAGAAGTTACTATTACCAAGTTCTAACTATCATACTAATTGCCTATAGGAATAAGAGCATTTCTATATATACAGTCCCAGGAGAAGTGGTAATGGAGACATCTAGTATCACAGACATCTTGAGCCTGCAGCTCCCAGTGTCATTAAGCTTGAAAACGTGAAATTATCACGTGGACAGGGAGGTTTCAGAGAAACCTGCAGACAAAGTACATACAGTAATCTCTAGTTAACAGTGTTCTTTGTAAAATTCACATTTATATGTATTTTTACAAATACTAAGAGGGAAAATACATTAAGAAAGAGAAAACAGCATACGGCAATAGGAAACTGGTGAGATTCCTTCCCTGAGTACATTAAGACTTACTAACATTTGTGCTTTTGAAAGCAGACTTCCTAGAGCAAGTTGTACGTGAGAGCATGGAAATGACCTTAAGCAGCATGCACATTGACCATAACACAGTTTTAGTGACCTGTGTCTGCTGAAATGCCTAAGTGCAGGCACACACCCCCATGCAAATAGATACCTTTATGGCTTTAAACAGAAGACATGGATGATTGCAAAGTTTTTTCAAAGCTCCTATACATATTAGGTGAGGACTATTTTCTAGCCTGCCTTGTAGACAGGATGTAATAACATGAGAACTAAGCAGTTTTCTATACAATTCAAGTTGCAGTGCTGTTGGTCGGCAGAAGATTACGCTCTCCTTTTTGGGGGGCAGAAATTTGTTTATAACCTCCTGTGTTCTTCTTAGAATAAAGAGTCCAGTGAGGCGTGTGAGTTCTGCTGCTCTTTTTACTCCTAATTCCTTTTCCTCCTAAAAGAACAAAGCATAAAATTAATTATAATCTTGCATGTCATCAGAACAATTTTCTGTATGATTTTAATTAGGTATTTAAATAAAGTTTTAAAAGTACGATATGACTTTTTGACATGGGACTCTAACAACCAATTCTTCTTCAATCAGTACCACTGCATTAGCTTAGTTCTATGTCTGGTTTCTAAAGTCTTAAACAAAGGAAAAGAATGTCCCAGACGACACCCAAGGCTTGAATTATATTCTAGAATTTCTCGAGATGCAGTGAATGCATGCAGACCTCACAGTACTGCAGAGAAACTAAGAATGAATGAAGTATTGTCACATGGCAATGCACATGGCATTTTGGGGAATGCAAGTGCTGGAAGCACAGTGGTTGCCTGATAATTAATAGGCAGCTGAAATGAGGTGATTTTAATCTGTGTACTCCTTCTGCTCCCTCTGGAAAACAAGTGATTTTATGTCAAATAGGAAGGTGAGAAGCGTCAGCTACTCTTAGTATTCCTGAGCTTCACTTTACTCAATAAAATGCAAATTTCACTTTACTATGAATTTTCTTCTATAACTTGAATTTTTTAACCAAATACCTCTGTTGCTGAAGGTTCTCTAGATCTGACAATTGGTTCCTCATATATCTTTCTATATGTGGATAAAGAACCAAGTATTCCTGGATTCACAAACTCTATTAATGCATAAAATTCTTGCAAGTCATTTTGGATCGGAGTACCTTGGAAGAGAAAAAAAATAATTCTGGAGTTGGTATTTTTTTCTTTAAACTGATGGAAGTACATTGAATGCAGGGTTTAATGTTGAGAATGAATCTGGAGAACAGATGTTTTGTTTCAATGTCCTAAATTGATCTAAAACTTTACCAGGAACAACAAGATACTGTACTCCTAATTAAACAGACTGCAGATCTAATTGTTCTGACAAAAGAATTTTAAAAGTCAAGTTCTAAATCAATTTTATTAAATAACTACAAATGAAAACATTGAGTGTATGCAGAGTCCTGATTCCCTTACAGAAGATCCAAGGCTCCTTGCTTGCCTCTGAAGACTGACAAATTTTGTTTTTATGTAAAAAAAAATTGGGAATAACCTGTTTTCCCAAGACCTGAGATTTCTTTATTTAATACCCATCGCCAAAGTTCCCACTGATTTCCTGCTGTATTTAGAATATCTTCTTCTTTTACCCCAACCTAGCATTATCAACATAAAAAAATACTAAAAGTAACTATAGATACTAACCAGTAAGGATAATTCTCCTCTCACAAGACAGACCAGTAAGGGCTGTAGTTGTCTTAATAGTGCTATTTTTCAGACGATGTCCTTCGTCACAGATTAGGAGGTTAAATTCTACAGCCTGAATTTGATCCAAAGTTCGCAATAGCATCTCATAACTGATTATCATAACTGAATAAAGTGGAGAACCGATGAATTCTTCTACTTTGTGGTCCTGCAGGCATGAAGGAAAATACATCATCCAACTATTTCTTTGGAGATCACATCCTTAAAAATCATCACATTCCTGAAAAATCCAGTAACTACAGTAATTTCTTCTCGCATGACACAAGGTATTTACTATCCCCCTCATATCCGACTTCGGATTATTGATTCTTTCCTAATTTGCAAAGGAGATCTCATACAGCAATTTAGAGTTTTACCACCTCATTAAAAGAAAATTTATTATTCTCTTAAGACTTCAAATTCTCTGAGACACATTGCCATGAAGGTGAAAAGCATGGAGTTCTGTAACAGCTTCCCAGGGTGAGCTTCAAATGAATAATTAAAGCCAAGATAATGGAGAGACACAGGTAGCTCCTTGTATATTCACTTTGGATCTTAGCCTGGTAATGTCCAGTAGGAAGTTACCACATTCTACCAGAATTCCCTTTGTAGCTTTTAATTGAATATTATATTATTGAATATAATATTATATTGATATTATTTAACCTATTGAATATGTTCTAGGTATTGGATTGTAAAAGAGCAAAGTTCAGGCTGCTCAGAGCTCATTTGGGAGGGATTCTGCAGGAAGGTTTCGTGGAGGCCAAAGGAACTCACAAGTGCTGGGAGTTTTTCAAGAATGCTCTTCTGGAAGCATGAAAATAGTTCATCCGCTTTAAAGACAAGGGAAACAGGTGAAGCAAGAGACCCCTTTGGCTTAACTGCTTCTGAGTCAAAATCAAAAGCAAAGTGTACCAGCGATGGAAATGTGGATAAATACATCTTGAGACCTACAAGGGCATTGCCAAGGCCTGCAGAGAGGGAGGCAGAAAAGCAAAAGCTCAGCTAGAAATTAATTTAGCCAAAGACATCAAAAACTGCAAGAAACGGTTCTTCAGGTATATAAAAAAACAGCAGAAAGAGAAGGAAAATATTGGCCCATTGATAAACAGGAGAGGTGAATTAGTCACAGCACCTTCTTCATCTCTGTCTTCAACAGCAGTGCTGGGTCCCGTGCCCAGGAAGCAAAAATCCAGGCTGATGCAAATACAGACCCACCAGCATCAGTGAAGAGTGGGGGGTGAGCTATTACAGGAGCTTGACCCCTAAGGATTAATGGGCCCTGGCACTGCCCAGGGGTGCTAAGAGAGCTGGCTGACATCATTGCAAGGCCACTCTGCGTAACCTCTGGAGAAGTCAAAGGAGAGCAGGGAATGTCCCAGAGGACTGGAAGGATAATATCACCCCCATCTACAAGTAGGGCTTAAAGGAGGAACTTAAAGTTATGGAATGAAGCTTTATGGGAGATTTCACAAGTCAGATGATGCACAGGATTGGGAAAAGCCAAAAGACTAAGAACAATTTAAGCTTGACAACCCTGATCACCCTCTGTGACAAAGTAACCTGCTTGGTTGATGTGGGGTGGGTGGTGGGCATTGCCTGCCTGGATTTCTCCAAGGCTTTCAGAATGGTCCCCCACAGCCTCCTCCTGGAGAAACAGAGGGCCTGTGGTGTGGATGAGTGCTCTGTGCAGTGGTGGGAAGTGGCTGGCAGGCGGTACCCAGAGGGTGCTGGCCAATGGCTCCTTTCCAAATGGGCAGCGTGGCACGAGTGGGGTCCCCCAGGGATCGGTGCTGGGCCCAGCGCTGTTTAATATCTTCATAAGGATCGGGAAACGGGATCAAGTGCACCACGATGGTGTTTCCCAATGATTCCAGTCTGAGTGGGAAACTGGACACTTCGGGAGAGCTGCCCTGCAGGAAGATTTGGATAGGCTGGAGAGTGCCTGACAAGAATCTGATGAAGTCCAGCAAGGGCAAGCATAAGGTCTTGCACCCATAAGGGAAAACATAACCCAGGTGTGCAACACGGGGCAGGATCTACCCAGAGCATCTCTGTGGAAAGGGATCTGGGGATCCAGGTGGACAATCAGATCAATAGGAGCAGACAGTGCTGTGCTGGCAAAGAAAGCCAACGGGATGTTGGGCTGCATCCACAGGGGCATCACCAGCAGAGATCAAGAAGTCATTATCCCACTCTGCTCAGTGCTCATCAGGCCACACTGGAATACTGTAATCAGTTTTGGTCCCTGCTGTGCAGAAAAGATGTGGACAGGCTGGAGAAGGTCCAGAGAAGAGCAACAGACTGGGAAGCCTGTCCCAGGGGCAAGGGCTGAGAGAACTGGGTTTGTTCAACCTTGAGAAAAGAAGGCTTAGGGGAGACCTTATAACCATGTTCCAGTATTTAAAGTGAAGATGGAGACTCCCTTTTTACAAGAAGTCACATGGAAAAGACAAGGGATAATGGATACAAGTCACTCCTGATGAAGTTCCAATTGCACACAAGGAAAATTTTTGACAATGAGAACAATCAGCTGTTGGAATAATCTCCCCAGGGGAGTGGTGGAGATTTGGCTGGACACAATGCTGGGCCATCTTGTCTAGACAGTGTTTTTACCAAGAAATGTTGGATCATATGGTCCTTGAGGTCCCTTTCAGCTGGGTATTCCATGATCATTCTATAATTAACTTTGCTACTAGCCCTTAACATTGATGGGTTGGCCAACAGGTAAGCTCACCCTGGGACTCAGAAAATAAGAGTCCATAAGCAGCCCCAAAAAATATGTCTGTCTACTGGTGTATTTCTAATCCTTCTATTACGAGTCAGAAAATGACTGCAACCATCTCCTCTCTTATATACCCCTCAAGCCCTTTTCCTTCAACAGACACCAAGACTTTTCATGTCTGCTGAAGGAAATGCACACACTAAATACTGTAATGGGACAGTGAGCTTCCTCCAAAAAGGTTTCCAGCAATAGCTACATTTCTGTGCAGACTTGTAAATGTACTAGGATTGTTTACCTGTCTTGCAATTATGCATAAAAATGGAAAAACCTACTGTGGGCAGTCCCTTACCTTTCCACTTGGCTCCAGGTGCTAATTTCCTGAATGCTTCTTCCTATGTCCTAACAGTGTTCACTAACTAAGCAGGCTATGAGTGCAGCTGACAAGCTGAAGAACCTCTTTAATTGTGAAAGCAAATCAATCTAGAGCCGTAGAAGGTATTTTTATTTCCAAACAAGATCAGTTACCAAACACAGACAACTAAGTCTGGAGCCAGATGGTGTAATGCATTGTAAAAGCAGCACCACTTAATTATCACAACCTTTAGAGCCTCCTAGCAGGTGATTCAGATGAATTTATGGGATGAGTCCAGCACATTAATCTCACAAAGTACCATGCAGTAGATCAGTCCCTGACATGCTGCTCACGAAGAGGCCCAGTGTGTCGGAGGAAGCAAGGATTACTAAGGACCAGGTAACAAGGACATGCACCCATCTTCCCCAGGTGTTTGGGACTAGACTTGAGCTTTCCTGTTGTTTCCAGGACTGTAGTTAGCTGCCTGTTTTCTTGTTGTATTTTTACTGCCATTTTCAAAACAGGAGCAGAAAATTTCCCAACACAGGAACAGAGACACAGAGGAGCCCTGTAGGGAAGACCCAATGTTGTCCCAGCCCAATATACAGGCTCCACATTGCAGCCTTAAAGACAGAGGCAATGCCTCTCTGAACTTCTCTTGGGATGGTCAAGCATCAGAAGATGCCCAGGGTTCAGAAATCATTTTCTTTTCCTACACTTTCAGGCTGTGAGCTGAGACTATGGGGAAAGTGCTGAGGCACTGGGGAACAGCCTCCAACATCTCTCCCCTGGTAAAATATCAAGTGTTCAGGACAGTTTGAACTCCTTAAAAAAAAAGCAGGAGAGTCCTGACTTATTAAAAGCCTCCTGCAGCCAAATATAATGTATTTCCTACTGCATGTACCGACAGCAGTGGATGATGGATGAAAAATTAAAATAAATTTACAAGCTAATTTCAAGTAATTAATTCTTACTCTTAACTGGCTGCAAGATATGTCTCTATTATAGCCTCCATTTTAACAACTACCCAAAGTGACTTGACAGGTTTAAGCGAGTTGCCTGGAGCCATGTATGGAGTAATTGTCAATCAGTATTAGAAGTCCATAATGTCCCAGACTTACTCTTTGAACAGATCTTTCTTTGCACTAGTTCAAATCCAATGTAGCTGATAAAGTGTAAATTCAAAAATGCTGAATCATAAAGCAATGTAAACCTGTAATTAATTATTTTTCCAGATATTTTGACCTAAAAACAAATCAAAACAACTCCAGTAAAAAGTGATATTCTACAGACAGATAAAAGAATTATTCTCTCAAACACATCTCAAATGCTAATAATATGAATTAACAAGACCTAAAAGCAACCTTTGTGGGGATGCCTGCATTTTAAAAGCAATGTTCTCTACGTGGCATTTGCATTTTAACATAATTAAACTGTAAACACGTTTTAAAAGCAGGTAATATCCTGGTATTTTAAAAAGTCTGTTACTGAAGGGTTAGGATCAGTTTGTGGTGTTTCAGCATGAAAGTGAGGAAAACATTTTAAAAAGTCTGCCAGTTCTTTGAATGCATTCCTTATAGACGAGAACAGAAAAAAATGTTTGAGACAAGCTCTTCCTTTTAAGTTATACTGGAGAAGTAACAGTATGGTAATTGCTGTTTTTCCAGAGAAGATAGCAACTTATTTTGAAATACCTCATTATACCCCAGGCAAGTCATATTGTGTCTTCCTTTTGCATGACAATGTATTCCATGGTATTTGGGAACACAATCTTTAAAGCTGCTGAGTGTCACCAGTCAAATAGGTCCAATGAGATGAGTTCTAAGTCAGACTATTACAGTTACTTAAATTTAAAGAAAATCAAAGCTACTATAATTTTGGGGCATAGTAACTGTCATCAAATTCAGGCTTTCTCCTCCCAACATTACTCACAAAAACCGCAAGAAAATGTTCAATTATCTCTAACTACCCTTTTAGGTAAAAATGTTGCCATATTATATTTTGCCTTGTATCCATTTCTTTTAGGAAATTTCACATCTCCCATCCTAACCTATATTATATTACAGTTCCTCACAAGTCAGTTTGCTTCATTTCCACAACCTGAAACAAGTTACTAAGAAAAGCAAACGATGCAAAATACACCTATTACACATGCATTGTCTTCAGTGGAAGATCAGCAGTTTCAAGAGTTTAGCAATAATGAGTCAAATTTAAAGAAATAGTTATTGTTACAAAACTTTGTAGCCTAGCAAGAAGTAAACTTCCATTGAAAACTTCTGTTTCATCTGAAATATTCATTCTTCCATACAGACAATAAGGATAATACAAGAAACTAAAGGCAAATCTGGTTGATGTAAGGATTGGATAACCTTTAGGATGAAGTACTATTTGTTTCATCCGCCTATCTGTACGGAATTATTTAAAAAATAATTTTGGAATATAAGTATCTTTATCTTTGTTGCAAGCACCAATGCAGGTACTGTAAGCTCTCCACTTCCTTGGAACTCATGAATGTTAATACCAGCAGGAACCACTTCACTATAGGAGGGGACAGGGATCAGCATCATCCTGCTTCTTAATAGGATTTGTACTTGTCTGCATTCTTCTAGAGATGAGAGATAGTCTCATTACCTAACACTGAGACTCTAGGCTTGGTAACTCATGAGACTTTAAATCATCCCAACAGAGATCCAATTCTTGACAGTGACAGTAATGGGAATAACCTCCTGAAGTACCCCAAAACAGGCAGCCAAAATAAAAAAGAAAATTTCAGTACAGAACAAAAGCAACTACCACAGAAACAGAGTACAAGGTAAATGCTTTGGTATGTAAGGCAGGGAAGGTGTGCACTTTGAGAGACAACAGAAAACTCCTTAAACTGAAGAGGTACAGGGAGGAGCGTGTCAGCTTTTACAACTTCACAGGTGAAACCAGAGGAAAGGTAAGACAGACATACGTTACCTGTGAGCTTGAGTTATGACCTGGTGACTGACAGCAAAATACCCATATGGACAATTATGTGAAGAAGAAATAAAGTATTACAAATAAATATTAACAAAGAATTACTAGGTTTGGTCTCTAGTTTAAAAAAAAAAAAAGGAGGAAAAAAAGTATAATTCCTTTTGGAAATAAATCTTACCTGATCAACTGTAAAGACTTTGATCCTTTCGCTTCCCAACCATTTCTGAAATTCCTTTTTCCAGTTTTTCACCAGACTCCCAGGGGTGACTACCAGTGCTCGCTTTAGTACAGGTTTGCATCCATAGGGCCCTTGACGCAGAAGAGTCCAGACAAGTGCAATGCACTGCAGTGTTTTTCCTAAGCCCATCTCATCAGCAAGAATAGCTCCAAATCTGCCACTAACTCTGTCAGATGTAATGAGGCAGTGGTAACATTGTAAAAGACATATTTATAATTATTCACAACTGGTTTAGGGATTTGCTTCTGTGGTTGCTTTATGAAGTATAAAGAACCTATTTATTCTCATTGCGGTACTGTAATAAGTAAACTGTAGGTTTTTATTCAGTTATACTAGAAGATCTTAGAATGAAAATTCTCATTTTCTACAGTAACTCATTAGTCCTCTAAAATTAAAGTTTAAATCTGCTTTTAGAATTAAAATTATTATCCAATACCTTAAGGAATCTATTACCTGCGAAAACACTTTTAAAAACAATGCTGTATTTTTTTCAACAGGTTGAAATAACACCCCTTTTATTCTAAATGCCTGACTTATAAATTACGTGAATAATTTTGAATTATATGAAATATAAATTCCAGAAAGCAGTGTTCTTCAGCATGACTTGGTACATAGAAATGACTGGCCTTTTGGTGCACTAGCTTCTCATGACATCTGGCAAAATCATGGTAAGTGCAATGCTATATTTAGGTCAGAAAAAGCTTGTGCAGCCTCTTTTGGGAGAAAATTACTAATATTAATTAACTGAACAATTGCTCAAAACTTCCCAAGATGTCACATTTCAAAAATGGGCATGAAAATACTGTAGGTATTTAAAGCCAAAAGGATCATTATTGCCTTACCTCATTCCCATTACACATTCATATAGAAATACAATTCCTTCTTTCTGATGTTGGCGGAGATTATTTGCAATGTAAGGATCTACAACCACATCCACCACAGGTAAACCAGCCTTATTGAACATCCACTGATGACTTGAATTTGGTCGTGGCATAACTAGAGAATCTTGAAGTTCAAAGCATAATGAGGTATTACACAAAAGCATTACTTTTAGCCTGTTAGCAAAATCAGTTAGGGTTAAAGTCAGTGATCTAATGACTGTTAAAAATACTGTCTAATATATTGACCATTCTCAGACTGAAAATGCAATTAAAAGTACCTAGATTGCCTTCTACATAAAAACATTTTTTTAAAGAGGTTTTCCAAGTAGTTTGTATTCTTCTTAAAGGTAAAGGTGATAAACCAAGAAATACGAGGGGGTTTTTTCTGATGAGGTGAAACTGCCTACCTAGTAAAAGTTCCATGATGACTTTGAATTTAGAGTTAAATTAGAAGTTCCAAAATACTTCTGAATTGAAAGTCTAAGAAAAAAAACCATAAACAATGACCTACATAAAATCTAAATACTGCATTTCAAGGGGATATTCTTGCAGCTGCCCAGAAAGACTTCTCTGCCCAAGAAACAGAGATAAAAGGCACTGATTTGCTAAAGAAAAATAAGGAAGGATTGAGCATGAGCTGACAAAGACTGCCACAGTGCATGAATAAAAGAAGTTGACAGGTTTGAAGACATACAGAGGCAAAGAAAGAATGAAGTATTGAGCAACATCTGAATAACAGTTTTGCTTGCCATAATCTGTTTACAAACATCATCATTTGCTAGACAATGTCCATACTGGGTTGCTTCTGCTGCTGCTACATACCTTCACTGAGAAATTGTATTGTCAGAGGACAGAATGAGAAAGCAATTTATAGCTACTGGTATTTTTATGTCACTAGAGTAGATCTATACTGATAATTTATTCATGGGAATAGGTTGGTTGAAGGCTTGTATCAGTCAGGAAGATTTTGTTTCCTACTGACAAAGGGCTGAGGTCTGATGGATTAAATCAAATTGCATGTGTATATATTTGAGAGCCAGTGGTGACAAAAAGATAACTTTTCTGACAAGAATTTGGATGAAAATGAGGAAGAAATAAGGATTGGATAAACACTGGACTAAACGCTTAGAAATTGTATGTGGAAGACGTAGCATTTTATCTTTGTCACTGTGCTCTGTTCTGCTGGCTTTCCGTTTTGTAGAAGTGGCATTTTAATCAACTATAATCATAGACTTCAACATGAAAACCTCTGACTGTTTCAATATCAAGGTCCTGGACTTGTAAAGTATCCCAGTAACTTCTGCAAGAGGTTATGCAATCAGGCATTAAATAATGTGATTCTCCTGTGTAAGCAAGCCTGAAGACTGAGAGAGTCCAACCTATTGATGTGTTGAGGGCTCCCAAAATCTGATAGAAGGTATTCAAATTCACCAGAAGTCACAGAAGACAACTAAAATAAAATGTAACTTTTTAACAAACTAATGCAGAAACAGTAAAGAAGTTAATTTATGCGCTGAATACATTGGCTTTTTTTGGTCAGATTTTCAGTAAGAATGTTAACGCAGCATCATCTTGCAACCACAGGAAGGAACATTCTTAGATAAAATGTAATCAAGTTAAATTAAGACCAGAAGCTGGTGTTAATCAGGATGCCCTACAAAAGGGCCAGTGATATCACTAATTACCACTTGATTAAGATTTCATTGTTTATTTACATAGCAGCTTGGTAACAGCTTCAAAAAGTCCCATAGGATCAGGATATGAGGCAAGAACTAGGAGGGAGGTATTATAGTAAGAATGTAGAAAAAAGGTCTATTTTTTAAAATAAGAATTGCTCTGCTTAGCAATGTTTTTTACACTCATTATCTTCCATCTAAAAGATAGAGCCACCAGCAGGATATAGCTCCTAAATGGTTTGTAGACAAAAGAATACTTCTGCTTAGTTAATCAACATCACTTCCTGCAGCTATCAAATGTTTATAGGGTCCCTCTTACACAACTACTTAACCAGCCTGTTCCTATACAGTACATGAACTCTCAGGGCTCTTCAGCACACCATACTTCTAGCACTATAAAACTAAACATTTATTCCAAAGCATATCTGTCTGAGTTTGAGTACTGTAGTCACACTCACTGGCTGAGATGGATCAGGAATTGTCAGAAGCAATTCTCTGAAAGTGGCATAACTTTTCTATTACTGATCCTCCTCTGCAGTTACTGTGCTGTCACGTTATGGCAGTGCTTCACTGACCCCAGTGGGAAGCTGGAACTCATCTAGAACTTCTAGCATGTGTCAGATTGTTTCTCCAATCAACAAACCCATTTTCCTTGGCAAAACTCTCAGAAACTACTCTAATGTGTTTCCACAGCCATCTGTAACAACTATGAAAAACTTTATGCAGTGCAGAGTATTTTACTTGTTGGAAACACATGTGACAAAATCCTAACATGGTTAAACACTAGTACTATGTGTCAGAAATACTTCAGTAATACATCGAATTACACATTCAATATTTTTTGAGAGTCAGAGGACGTTTAAAGTAACTTTAAAATTTCAATCTTACTTGAAGCATTTGGATCGTGACGAGGTTTGCAGCTTTGAGAATCTTTGAGCATGTTCTCTTTAGTACTGGGTTGACAGACATTTTTGAATGGTTTACAGAATGGTTTTGTATTAGTTTGAGATAATGCAGTTGGGACTGTGTCATGAGTCCCTATTCCAGCCTGAAAACACCTGCCACTGCTGAAATCATCTGCTGAAATGACACCCATCACTTCAATTTCTTTTCCGCCAACCATCAGTGTTTGACCTTCACCGAGACTTTCTAGCTCTTTAGCTTTATATCCAGTACCTAAAAGAACATAAAAATTAATTGATTAGGACAACACAGCAAGTACTACTTCCTTAACACCAGTACTCATCTGCAGGAAGGAAAAACTGTGAAAAGGTATCTGAAACATTTGATTGTTACACATAAAGCCTTTCCCTCCTTAACAGAGAGACATGTGAGTGCTAATATTCAGAATTAGATAGCAGAGTATATGAGCAAATACTTGGTCATCCTCATCACCAACCAAGTCTGCTGAATGGCAAACTGTTCAAGAGACCTTTTAAAAATTAGCCCCACATGTAAAATCCAGCAGTTTGCCTTAATAACCATCCTAGGTCCTTTTCCCTTTCTTTCATGCCCCCAAAAGAATTCTCTTAACCCCTCTCATTATTGATCTAAACAGGGTATTCTACTTTAAAAATAATTCTAAATTAGTTTTTTTACACTTAAAGATTCAGATGCATCTGAAATCTTCACTTCTACATATGCGCTGGAACATGCTCTGATCATTGCAAAGATTTATGAGTAAGTTCAGTAGTTGTTGGGCTCGGTCAGGTGGGCATTCTTAGAGCAGCTACAAATACTACTGGTCTCATAACAAAATACAGCGACAGCTGCCACTTCCTTTTAACACAACAATGTAGGAAAGAGTGGGGGTTCCTTGTTTTAAAGAGCAGTCTACTGGTTGAAGCTCTCACACAAGAAACAGAGGACATATACAATTTATTTTATTAACTCAGAGATGTCAAACCCACATCTCTACTTCAGAATTCTTTATCTCAATTGTTGAACTAGTGCAAATTTAGATAAATGGACTTGAATCTTTAGTCAGGCCAAAACAAAACAAAAATAAAAGGGCATGACTGTGTAGACCAGCAGTTAAATCACTCAGCTGTGAAGAAAGAAGCAAGGCCTCCCAAGGCACATTTTATCCAACAAACACCACATTTAAAGACTCCTGGAAGCTGTTTGCAAAGCTCAGGTCTGCCACTTCTAGGAATGTGAAAGGTTGCAAGGTGAAGGTCTGGGTTTGAATTCCTTTAAGAGGAAAAAATTACTGAGTTGTTTCACTGCCTAAGCAAGTGCTGAAAAATAGTCTGGCCAAAAGGGAGATACTTTTCTTTCTCTCCTCTGAAAGTATTCAGAAAGCACACAGTGAACTTTGGTTCTTGAAAGAACACTTGCTTTCAGGAAAGAGCTGAAGATGCCTGAACACAAGAGAATACACGTGCCTTCCTGAACAGGGTGCTTGGGGAGGGCATTTATGATCTCCTTTGCTCTGCATCTTTGTTTTCTGTTATTATCTCCACATAGCTTCAGGCTGAACGTACTGAATACAGGTGTAGCCCTGTGCAGATTCTGGTCAGAAGAGTCTCATTCTAAGACAGCATAGGGTAGATGGAAACTGGAAAGGCAAAAAGCAAACCTACAAAGCTCAACTGTTTATGCAGCTGCCAGAAATAACCGTTTCTGTAACATACAGCAATTTACAAGAGAGCACGTCCTAAATTCTTTGCAATGCATTATTAAGGAATTAGGACATTGCAGGGGAGAACAGAAAGATGTTCTGCTGCCTCAAAAATGAGCTATAATCTGTGCTGATTTTAGGTTCCCTTGTGCTATCCTTGATCCAGCCCTGGTATGCCTAAGGAAAAAAAGAAAAATTCTTCCTTTGCCTTTTTCTTCCCATTTAAAAATAATAAACCTGGGGGCTCATACACATTCACTATAAACTTCCCCGTACTATATACAATTTTGGAGGTAAGCACCACTACTGGACCTTTCCTTCTCACTCAGTGAGCCAAGTAATTGCAGAAATTTAAAACTCACACTGCTTAAATTGGTCAACTTATTATTTTCTTAGAATCAATAAGAATTGAAAGCAACGCTGAATGGGCAAGTTAGCACTAATGACATTGGTATTGTTGTGCTCTCTGACACCATCAAACATGGTAAAAATACTTTTACCAGAGAAAATCACAATGTTCATTTTTCTATTGTTTTTGCTGCTAATTCAAGAAGACAGGACTTGAAAAAACACAAGAACAACAGGGTGGTGGCTGATGCATTCCAGGCATTACTCTCTTTCACTCTGCCTTTTTCAAAAACAAGCAAGTCTGTACATATATTGCTTTGCTATAAATAAATTCAAATTAACTTCTAAGTCACAGACTGATTTGCAAATCAAAACTGCCTGGTCCTAACAAGGCTCACAATGTCATGATTGTAACAAAAGAGCAGAGAAGCCATCTCTGACCTAAAATAAATCACATTATGCTTTGCAGAAACATTGTCCAATCCTACTCCCTTACAGAATATCCTTGGCTTCATTAGCAAAGTTAATTCTTGCTTTGCTTTCAGTAAAAAAATTACTGCTTCAAGTTGATGGCAGCCTATGGTTTGCAAGTCTTATTTTTAACTCTGATATCAACCCAAACTATGTCTTACAGCAGCAGCTGCTGCTAAAACTACAAGACTAAAAATTGCTACACAGTTGACTTTGGCTGGGCTGGAAATGTTGCTGTTCGCCTGTCTTTCCAACAAAGATAATATTTTTAGCTGTTTGACTGGATGAAAAGTAGAGATCCAAACTCTGAAACTCCTGATTGCCCCACTGGTGACTGGAATATCTACAAGAAACTTACCTGTATCTTTTCCCCAGATTTTAACTCCTTCACTTCTGCACTATGTGAGCAACTGAAATCAACTACTCATTCCTCATTTGGCATTTCTGAATTAGTACAGCCGTTGATTTCCAGATCCTCTCTTTGGACTAGCATTTGGTGTTTCTGTGAATAATGTTATTCAGCCTGCTCCAGCCTCCCCCATGCATCTGCCTTATATGTAATAAATATAAAGCTTTCTTGAAGTCTTCCCCCCACCCTCTTCCCCCCTCAAAAAGACAAATCAAAAGCAAATCCAAAATCTCTACTGTTTTTTCCATCCTATGGTCAAGATTGGTATGAAGAACTAAAATATCTAAAGAGCTGGGTCTCTGTTATCCCAAGCACAGCAATTTTCTGCCAGGTGTTCCCTTGAGCAAGTATGCAATTCTACAGTACCTCTGCCAATGTCTTTGCCTTCCATATCTTTCAATATTACTGACTTTCCTTTTGTAATAAGAATAGCATCGCCTTCCCACTTCTTGTGCTTTTTCTTTGATGCCTTACACCACACGACACTGAAGTATTTCACAAGGCAGTCAGGTGCTTCCTGAGCTGCTTCTTCCTTTGCTGTCTCTGATGTTGGCAAATACAGTACATCTAAAAGGGAAATACAATAACAAAGAATATCTCAGGTTCTCTTGATAAAAGTGTACAGTCTTTTGCATTTCAAAAAAATCAAGGACAATCTATACATTTTGTCTTATATACACAAAATTGTATATTTCCTGTCCTTATGGTAAGTTTGGATTGAGACAGAACAGCACATAAGGAATCATCCTGAAAAATAAAACAAAAAACCAACCAACATTCATTGTTTCAGAAAGTATGTACTTCCAGGGAAATCAGATTACTTGTTGCATTAGTAAGTGATCTCCTAATTTGACATACATACAAGATGATAAGAATGGAAAAAGAATAAAAGGAAAGGCTGAAAAAAAAGCAAAAGGGAAATGACCACAGGACAAAATGAAAACAGGGTCCTTGTGAGATGGTGCTGGGCAGTGTTCTGGAAGCAAAGACAGGAGCAAAGAACTCAGAAAAGGGAATAAAGGAGTCCAGGAACCAGATCTGGAGCTGAAGTCATCTGTACTAAGTGGCAGAATAACCATAACTGTAATAACACAAAATAAAATTTCAACTCCTTTCCTTGCACCCTTCAAAAATAAGTAGTTGTGAAAATCTTAAAACACACCATCTCTTGAGTATGAACCAACTCAAACACCTTAGATTGATTAGATTGATTAATTGGCTTAGATTGATTTAGATTTGTCAGCAGTTACTTAATTATAAGTGTCGTGGGTGTAAATATTAATAGGCAATATTTAGGTTAATAGGGTTAAGAAATTATAATAGAACAGACAGCAGTTGATTATAACATCTATTAAGAATAAACACATGCTTTCAAGACTTAGCAATCTGAGATAAGCAATGGTAGAGAAGTCACCAGCATTACCTAAAGGAATATCTGTAGCATTCCTTTTCAGCACATGCACAGCTTCAAAGGGAGAATCAGACTAATTTTCATTAAAATACCCTTGCATGCTGGTTAAAAGCTTAAATCGGTTTGCTCCTTTGATTCCATCTGGGATTCAACACTATACAAATCTGTTACAGAAAAATGCTTATGCCACAGACTAACCTTTCCAAAATTTCCAAGTGTGCTGGTATTTAAAGGAGAAGCAGCAAAAGGAAATTCTTGCTCACAGTAATGGTGCGATAAAGAAGCAGCTTTACCACTTCTACATCAAGTCTACATATTCTTAAAACTGCAAAATACTCGTAAGTTACATGCCTAAAATGAGTGCAATTTTTCAGACTAGTATTTACTAAAAAGGTATTATCTAAATGAAAAGTGCTGTATTTACTGCGTTGAATTTTCTTTCCAAAACACTCTAAAAGTTGTATTGTCAGTATAGAACTCTATGCTAACTCAGTGCCTAAAGCAATAGAATATTCCATACATAAATGTTTCTTCAGTGCATTAGCCAATATCTGTAGTTTCATGCAGCAGATGTGTCCCCATCTCCAAGGAATAACAGAGCAGCTACTGAACACTGGCATTTCACAGAAAGATAAGAATATGGAACAGAGTAACCCTTTTTGAAATGTAGGGAATTCTTTGTAGATGAATCCTAGTAAACGAACCAGACAGTAACAAAAAGTCCTTGCAGCTCTGTAAAAAAGTTAAAAGGCTCTCTTGGATCTTCAGTAGTCACAAGTGGCAAGATTTAGAGAAGTGAAAGAGAGGGGGTAAGAGAGAAAACCTGTACCTTGCAAAAATACAAAAGAGTCATTTCATTGTATATTGAGCTTCTAATTGTAAATTGATTCAACAGATAAATACAAGATGGATTTTTTTTGTTTGTTTTTCAAACTGATTCTCTTAATCAACAACTACTTTCCATATACTAAAATTTCAAACTATTACTGCAAGAACTGGAGATTTCACTGCAGGATTTTCTTTTTCTCCCTTGAAGGATGGCCATCCATAAACAAATGACCACCTCTTTGTCCCTCCACTGACCTCCTGCATGAGTTTGGTGACCCCTGAGATCTGTTTTATGGTCATTGCTCTTTTACTCAGAGCGTCCTGCATGGTATTATCTGAATCACCAGTAGATTAACTTTCAAGTCAATAATACATCTTCAAACTTTTCTTATCCCTGCTTCTTTTAAAATAATTAGAAAATCAATAATTTAGAAACAAAAGGGGAAATTGCTAGCCTTTTGTAATACTGACTTTTGCTGAAAAAGATTTCCAAAGCAACCTATCCCCCATAAGAAGCAAACTGAGCACCAATATTCCATGCAATACTACCATGTTCCTCTGGGGAAAATGAAAAATTAAAGCCCCTGCAATGTTCAGACTTCTTCCCTCAATTTGTCTTCTGAATTACCACAACTTCGGTTTATAGAAATATTCGATAATAATATTTGATAAATGATCTTCCTTTTACCAATAACTACAGTATAGTTTCAGATAAAAGTGTAAGGTGTTTTTAATTAAACATTTTTATGTAAAAATAATTGCATCCTCTCAAAATTATCTTCCATAAAATTTCCTTGCATAGAAAACCTAAACCTGTTCACCAACAATGCTGATTAGGTACTTGCATTCAACCTTCTTTTTATCTTATCAGTTTTGTTTGTATTCAGCTTCACACCTATTTAACTTTAAAGATTACTCCAGTGCAAGAGCAGAATATTCAAATTCAATAAATACAGTGTCATGAGCTTTTCAGGAATTGAAATGAGACTGGTATATTACACACAGGAACTAAGTTCAGTGTTTGATATAGGGGTACAGAGAGCAGTGGATTCAACAGAAACCCCTTGCTGCTCAGAGACCATAGACAGTATCTGAAACAGAGCTGGATTTGCTGAGACCCTGGAAGATAAATTGGAACTGTACCTTCTGAGCTCTGCTGTTAATCAGTTCAGAGTGAAAATAATAAGTAACAGCAACTATGCATACAGCATGGTATGAGAAACATCAGGAAATCATGCCCACTCATTTCTCTCTCAAGCAGTCAACAGCCCAGCCTGGCAGCAAGGTTTGCTTAACCATGAAGAAACCATAGCAAGCAGCATGGCTCTCCTCCCAAATGAAGGGCTTGGGAACTTCAGGGACATGGCTAACAAGGCTTTGAAAAGCTTCCACAAATAAAGCTTTCTCTCTCTTGTTGAGAAAACAAGGGCTTAGGTTTCAAGATATAAACCATAGCCTAGCTGATACGAGGAAAAGTTTCAGCAGCCTCAGGAAGGTGATGATTTACAGAAATCGGGACGGGATCCAGGACAGGGGACGGGGAGCATTCCAATGGCAAACTAGTTTAACCAGTTTCTGATGAGCAGGATTTAGAGGAAATGCATTGAATAAGTGTGTTGGGCTACTCCCAACGCAGCAAGAAAGTAGCTGCATTATGAAAGACTACCCAAGGTAACTCAAGTGTTCATTTTCAGGGCACTGTGGGCTGTAGCACTGCAAGCACAGCACGCTGCCGTGAGGAGTGAGAGGCACGCTCCAGTGAGCCGGGCACTGGCACCTTGGCCTGGGTGTGGTTTAATGGATGGCTTAACCCTATCCAACTGCAGGCTGCTGCCAAAGCCCATGAGCTCACCTTTCCTTCCCTCTCCCGCTCTGCTTCTCATCCACCAGCTGCAAGGAAGCCAGCTCAATGAATGCCATCAGCAACTACAGTCAATATAGGGAAGGGGTATGTGCAGTTTGGACCAAGGAGTCTGGGAGGCTGCCCACTTCTTTGTAGCAGCTACTGTTAGGTTGGGGTGATTTTTAAACCATGGGTCCTGTGTTACCCAACACCTCCATACTTGAATTTCCACAGTGTAAGCACATTTGAAACGACAGGTGAGTTTTCCCTCAACTGCTCTGAATCTTCTCAATAAAACCTACTGTCACAATGCAAAATTACAGTTTAGAGAAGACAACTTTGATTCAAGTTGCACTCTATAGCACTAGGGAATAATTAAGAAATAGAAGGAGGCAAATAAAAAAATCCAAACTGTAGTAAAAGGAGACTGGGGCTTTGAATGAATCACAGCCCAAACTCAATGGGAGTGCTCTGCTGTAGCCTCTACAGTGACTCTGCTCAGGTGCCATCAGTCTGGTCCATGCAGCCAGCATCAACTCTTTCTTCTGAGCAGAGGAATGAATCAAAAAGTTCCTTAATTAAATTAATTCATAACTTTTGAGAAGAGACATTTACACAGCAGTTAAATGTCTAGGTGCCTATGAAAGATCTATGTCATGCACTCCTAAGATATCCCAGGAATATTTAAAGAAATATGAGTCAGATAGCATCATCTTTCACTTGCAAAGCAATTTAAGTCTAATGATAAACTTAATACTATGCTAACATGTAAATGTATATTAGTGTGCCTCCAAGATGGAAAAATATGTAATAACTCTTCCCACAGCACTTCTGTGAGACTTCAGGAGGAGCGCAAACAGAAAGAGTCAAGCTGACTTGCCCTAAACCCGCAGGAATCAATGACAGTTGGGATTCCATTTCAGAGTCATTTGATTACAACCCAGTGCTTTGTACCTCTCATTCCAAGACAAAATATATTTGTAATTAATTTTGCATGCATCAGCATAAATAGTAAATTCACCTAAAAACTGATATTTCAAGTAGGAATATTTTCTTTGGCAAACACATCATTGTTTGAAATCCAAAATTATTTTTAAACAAAAACAAATTATAAAAAAATTTAAATATTTTTAAACTTGTGTCGAAGTCTCTTAATAATCTGAAATGCCAATCAAACTAGTCTCTAGATTCCTGACCATGCAATACTATAGGGATTTCCTTCAGTAGATTTTATTTTACATAGCTAATAACTTTGCCAGGCCTTCATCAGTCCATAGTACATCTTCCATGCTAGCTGTCGCAGTTGCAGCACATATATTCACACACATGCGCAATGCCCATAAAAACTGGCAGTGCAAGAAAAATCATTGCTTATAAGAAAGAAAACACAGATTAATCCAGTTTTAGCCACAATGAACTCTTACCCCTTACAGAAGATCTACTAATTCAATACTCTGGAGAAGAATCTAAAAATCTGTGGAGAACACCTTTTTGTTTTTCTTTTTGCTAAGGTAAAATTTTTCCATTCCTGAAAGCTAAAAGCTCTTAGAAATAGATACAGTTTGCACATTCTCTGTAGCTTAATTTCCTGAGGATTACACACTGGACGTGCTCTAACTGAGGCCAAAAATAGGCTTCTCTGTATTCACAGATTTCACTGCTCAGACCAAAGTTGAGCTTCTTCCACAGTTCCAGGAGGGAATTTTTCCACAGCCCTCTCCTTCAGACCACCATCCCCTCTTCCTGGCACCAAACAGGTAAGGATGGCAGAGCAGACAAGGACCAGCTACAAGGAAGAGCAATTTGGGAGATGAAGCCTGAAAAGAAAGACTATTGCTGGAAAGGAAGGCTGATGTTGAACCAGTGGAAAATTGGCAACTGAGTAAAAGACTGGAAGTCTCAGCTGGAAGCAGAGCATGCAGGGAAAGGCCAGAAACCAGACAGGGAGTAAAAGAGTAGGAAGACAACAGGACATGTTATGAGAGAACCACTCAGGCAGACTGAGACTGGGGTCCAACACAGGAGTCAAGGACCAGAGAGAGAGTTGGAATTTTCTGAGTAGGAGCTGTATTTAATGTGCAAAACAAAACTTACTGCCTCTCATCTCTGACCCTCAAAATGCAAGATTCACTAAGAAAATGTACAGCTGGAAAACACTGAGGGAAATCACAGGACAACTTGGGAGGAAGAAATGACAACAGGAGCTGATTAGGCAATGACAGGGAAAACAGAAGTGGAAAATGACAGCAGAAGAAACCAACTAAAGACAACACGGTATTGCAACATAAAAAATGGCAAGCAGCTGAGCACAGAAGGGCACTGACCGCACAAAGACATGAAGCGCCCTCATATAAACACAGCGTTCCTGGTAAACAGGGCCTATTTCTCTTCCCAATTGTTTAACTTTTCCCTAATTCAATTTTTAAGACTACCAAGGTGGTCTTAAACATAGTCAGCTTAAAAATACTGTAATTTTTCCACTGTTCTATATAATTTTACAGACTCAGGTTTGGTAGGTGATCTATAGGTGAATAGAGCTGCAATGGAAGATTGAGGTGCAGCGTAAGAGAGGAGGTAATTAAGCTCCTGAACTGGATCCATTTCACAGATTATTCCCTGCAAGACAAACCCAAACCCATTCTGAGTTTAGGACCAGCAGAAGACCCAGAATCAGACTAAGAACTTCTAGTGGACAAGTTCACAAAGGCAAAGCAGGAGCTAAAGCTTGAATCATCATATCACTTTCCCTAAAGTCCCCTCGGTACATCCTGCTCTTCAAATGAAAAATTTTCAGTCTTTCAACTTCTTTGCTGTCAGCAAATGTACAAAACTCACTGGGCAAAAAACTGTGCATGCTGTGATATTAATGGTCTACACTGAATTCAGTGATGTCTTAATGCAGTAATTTGCTTTATTACTCCAAAGGGAAAATGTAAGGTTTTCAACCCTGACTGTCTTACATAGATGAAAACGTGAAATTATATGGAATAATCTGTTTAGAAATGTTAACTTGGTACAAAACCCAAGATTAACATCTAGAACCTTGTTGTACAAAACTACGCTACCCACCTGCCCACCACCCCTATGAACTATCTTCCATCAAGTGAATAGTTTTAAGGTTGAGAAGTCAAGCAAAGTTTGAAGATGTCAAAAAGAAGGTGTTGCAGGGACCTGATCTGCCCCACTGTGCATATACATTCATGATAAAATCTTTAGAGAAAACATACTGCACTACACTGCTGTGGGACCTGCAGCTCATTCAGAACTGCTGGAAAGGCAGGAAAAGCGGAAGGAGAAAAGATTGTTGCTGCCTCTGCCATCCCTGCATTGTTTTTTTGTAAACTGTAAAAGGTGTGGGATGGAGGAGGCTGCAAGGACAGATAGTCCAATCTTGTGGTTAGATAAGCTGAATAAAGCCTTGGAGAACTGGACTTTACTTGCATGTCTTCTGGAGCTCCTCTGTGATGTAAAGAAAGTCATTTAACCCCAACTTTCACCAATAAACATTTGTCTGAGCGAGCGCCTGACTTGTGATTCAGTCTCATTTGTATTAATAGTGAACACTCATGGGTGTAACTGGAAGCTGTGGTTGGGAAAGATTAAGTGTACGGTATCCTAAAGCACTGAGACAATGCAGGCCTCGATGATTCAGTCTGCACCTTCCATAAAAGTGGGGCTTTTTGGTGCTATTCTCTCTGTGCCTCAACTCGCGCCTTATCTCCTAGAAAGTGGAGATTACGCCAACTTTTTGTCTCACAAGGATGTTGTGAAACGTAATTACATCTTGGAGGCACTCAGGTACTATCACAGTGAGCACCAGAGGAAAAAAATTAGCTGATTAATTCAAAATAGTTTGAAAAATGTGCTGAGAACAAGGCATAGCTCTATAACTGAACAAAGAGGTGGAAAGAAAATACTGAATAATGACTCACTGAGTCGACACAGTCCATTCTGTGAACTGGCAAGGAAGCCTACAGAAATACAACCCTTAATCATGTAATTAATGACTGTACCCAACAGAATGTGAAAACTGGGTTCAGGTTGTGCTATTTGTGAGTTTTTGAATACTTGAGTAAGCAACCTTTATTTTCAAATAGGAATGTTCTATATACAAAAACAGAGCTGGTAGATGTATTTAATTTGAACAAGTAGGAACAATCCTCTCATCACCATTTAATGAAGCATTTACCTCTTAAGGGTATCAGCTGTAGAGGAGGGAGGATGGAAAGCACATACTTTCAAAATTACAGCTCCATGGCAGAAAACTATTCTTCCTAAACCCCTCAGCTGTCTAAAAATCCAACTGACTCCAGCTTTCACTGTAAAAATTTAATGAACTAAGCTGAAAGCTTCTGTCAGGTCCACAGAAATAGATGTGCAAGTCCTATTATCAAAGGAAAAAGCAGCATCATTGAGAATTCTGAAAAGCTGCAGGCATCATTTGGTGCAGTGAGCCAGATCAGCTCAGTAAAACATTGGAACCACTCAAATGCCATCCAAATCGACTGTTTACTACACTTCTTAATGTTGCCATCCACACTGAAAGTTGTTTTGATTAATTTGTCAAGTAAAGGGGGTTTTACTTCAAAAAATAAATGCAGAAGTGATACCCAAAAGCAAAATTCATTCTTGGGTTCTGTAAATATTGAATGTTATTGCAGTAAATTATAGTGTATATGTGATATGAAAATATTCCAAATATTTAAATTACCAAAAAACCCGAGTTACTAAAAAATAGTTAATAGACTATTACACAATCACAGGCTAATTGTAGCCTTCTCAAAAAGCAATCATTTTTTGAAGCTGTTTGCAGAGATGTTAAGTGTTCATCCTTTTGTGTTTAAATGTAAATGGAAGGTACTCAGCTAAACCCATATGTGGTACTTGGAAAATACACGGTTTGGCATTCTCTTAAGCATTTCTTATTACTTCTATCATTTTTTTCAGAAAAATAAAACTATTCCTGTACTGTACAAAATCTCTCTTTCTAAAATGCAAAGACCTAGATCTGGAACAAAAAGCAAGCAGGCAGAAAGGAATTTATTAAGATTACATATCCTTCATATTAACATCTGTTTTTACACATATTGGAAGGAAAACACTTTTAATGTCCTGTTTGTGTTTGTTAATGGCCATCTTTGATTTCCCTGGATTATAGTAAAGAGCCTTAAAATACAAGTAATCAATAAAACCTATGCCCACTGTCACAAGCATGAAACATAACATATTCCTATCCTAAATTATTTAAACAGGACTGTTTAAAATTTATGACATTACCCTGGGAAAAGGCACACAAAGGATGAGCCATATTTTTTAGAATTTTCATGTGTTATGCAGCAATGATTACTTGCAGAGTGGCTGACGAAATATTTGGAAAGGGAAAAAGTAATCTTTCCAAATCAAGTTATGTAACTTTGATTTACATAAATGTAATCCATTCAGTAGTCCAAGCAGAAAAGTAATATTTATGGCCCAAACACAAAAACCTAGAGCTTTAGTTGTAATTCTTACTAGGAAAGCAAAATAGAACAGGGAAGATGAAGGAGGGAAAAGAAGAAATTCATCATTATGGAGGTATGAGGTGTTTACTATGCTGCCTTTTCTGTCTCTGGATGTAAGAAAACTCAATACAACTTAAATTGTATAGAAACTCCAATGCAAATTGATAAGATGATTCCATGCAGGAAGCCTTCAATTCATGATGTCTTTAACAGAGCCTACTTTATGTCAACCCTGCCTATTTTTGGTCCTGAGCTGACCACTTATATAAGGAAATGCTAGAAGACATGGAGATATGGCAGTTTTCCATCAGCAGACCAGTTCTACTTGCTATTCCCAAAGTACTACTTTGACCCTTGGTGTCACTGGAAAGCCTCTGCAGCCCCTGCAGCTCTTCTTATCAACTGCCCCTACGTGTATCTCGTTGGGTATACGTGTGCCACGAACATGCATGCGTGGGCACGCTCATGAGAGAAGGATGAGATTTAGAAAAAGATTAAATTTATCTCTATTTCATCTGAAAACAATCTTTAGAGATGCCCACTAGATCTTCAGAGCTAAAGTATCTGAAACTCTCCAATTATATTTAACTTCTGCACTGCTGAAAAATATCTTCAGCGCCATCTCAGAAGTTCACTTAGAAATTGTATATTTTCAAAACTCAAGTAAAGCAAATTAGCACATACAGTTACATAACAAAAACTATTCTGAAAGGAATAGATTTTATCTAGCAGAAATAATTAGAACAGCAAAGGCTAAATTCCCTAAACGAACTTAGTTCAGTCCTTTTCTGCACGCACACTATGCAGCACTCTGAATCACAGAGCTACATGCCATATTTTCCAGGCTAGTGCTGGTCTTTTTGCAAAAGAGATGGGCCATTACCTATCCAGCTGGACAGTCCAACAGCTCTGAAATCCTTACCGCCCCAAAAGAAGGGCACTTGTGCTTGAGATCCTTGCTGCCATCTGCCACCCTCTGGATCCAAACAAAGTGGCTTCCTCACTTCATTTGGATCCAGAGGGTGGATTTTGCCATTACTGGCAAAACTACAGACATTTTCTTGCTTTCATTCAAGGTGTGCACAGCTGAGAACTCCCTGATCCACTCTCAAAAGCGCAATGTGCTCAGGCTGGACAGGCTTTCCTAAGAATCAGTTGTTATGGACTACACCCAAAGTGTAACAAACTTGTTCTGAAAATGACCACCTTCTGCATTTGCTAATTAATTACAAATTAAGACAAATTGAGTGAGGTTTTACAGGAATGGCCAAAGACCAGTTTGATGCCAAGTTTCAAGTACTTTTTCAAAAGCACAGGGAAACTGGAACACTACAAAGGAAAGATAAAAATACAATATATGCTAAATAGAGTATTCTCCCTGCAACTTGTTTCACAGGAAAAAGATGAGTCATAAACAAACACAAACACATACATAGAACACAGACACTACAGCCCAAGAGGAGGTAACACAGCGTGAAGTAGCTTGGCCACACTGATAGTTAATGCTACTAAGGTCATCTTGTCATGTACAACCTGCTACCAAAGCCTCCTTACAATGCAAAGCAATGCAAACGTCACTTGGGTGAAACCTCCAGAGTTTAAAAGTCAATTTTTCTGAGGGGTGGCTACAGCACAGTCCAAAACAAATGCCATATTACAACAGAGAACATGGCAATAGCAGTAGTAACATACATACTGGTTTTAGTCCTGTATCTCTGTTATGCACCACACATAAATGTTTTGACTTCACAAAATGGTATTCTTAATAGTACTGACAAGTGGCCTATGTAAAATTTACTTGCAAATTGCTGCTGATATTATGATAAATTACTTCTTTCACATGACATCTTCAGTGATTAATAACAAATACAGCTCGACACTACTGCAAGTTTTTATCTGAGGCAATGCAGGACGCAAACAATACTGTAGCAACTAACCACAGGCAGTCCAACATCTCTTCTCCCCATCCCCAAACTAGATAAACATTTTGTCCAATTGCTTCTGTTAAATGAAAGATTAAAAAAAAAAAAAATAAAGATCAGTCATTTATAAACTGGTTTACTTATTTCAAGCATGCAGGAAGTTCCAAACTTTGAAAACGCATGTATTTTGAGACAGCAGTAGCAATACAGACAAGGCTCTTACAACATACAAAGCAAGCAAATGGCAACACACAGAATACTGTAAACTAAATGACTGAGCCTTAACCAAAATATAAGCCACTGGAATGATTTTTTCATTATATTTGTGTCAAATTATGCTAACTGTTGTGCCTACCTATAAATGAAAATCAAGAGCCAAAAGGAAATTGCCAGGAAACAATGACTTCTTTCCAAAAAACAAAATTGCATATGTAAAATACAAAAAAAAAATCAGTAGCATTTTTCAAGTCTGCGGTTTTGTTAAAGAGCAAATAGAAATCATAAATTATGTGGAGTAACTGCTGATTAAGCATTCAATTAAAATTATATTTTTCTTGTGTGAGTAATTCAGAGTCAAACAAGGTGTTATACTAAAGAGATATTTGAACATATCAACAAATCATTCTGTGTAATTGCTAGGATAAAATAGAGTTAAAAATCCCATAGCATGGAAGAAAGGCAGGGGCACTGGGGAATGCCAATGCCTACAGATGGCTGAGAATTCCTTGGGTTCTCTGACCCTCACCCACCTCCCCACGCACATGAATCACAAGCAAGGTTTCCAACAATTTCATCACTGAATGGCTGCAGGTTTTACAAAGAAGAATTCACATTTTGTTCACAAGAATTCACAAGTGGAACTTCAGGAAATTGTATCTTTATTATGGAGAAAACTTTACCCAGACACACGGGGTGCCAGTTAGGAGCAACCATCACTACACGCAGGTTGACACCAAGGCGAACACTTTTGGTTTTAGCAGAGATAAAACACAAACACAGGTCACAGAATGACTGAAATTTAGTCCTGTGTTATACAGTCTGCTAACTGACATTAACTACTGCAAATAGCACTTCTTTTTTTTTCTAATCTAACACACAGACAGTAAGATTTCTTAAATGATTTAAGACCTGGATATTTAAAACAGAGTAATAGCCTTACTTTTTAGGAATACACACTGAGAAGCCATATTTAATGCATTTTAATGGTAAAAGTGTTCTTTTTAGAGGCTTCTTTATACTTTCATACGCCAAATGGAAAAGTAATCAGTATCTTAGGAAAACATTTTACCATCTTCTTGAGTAACCTTTTCAATATTATACTGAAGTTAAAATTGACATGGAAGCATCCTAAAGCACTTAAAAATAAGACATAGAAAATTTTAAAGACATCTTAGCCAGGCAGCCTGGGTATCACAATTCCTTGTTTCTTCCTCCCACTCAGAAACAACTCATTTAATTATAAGGAAGTTAACGGCTTTGACTATTGGAAATGCAGTGAGCACAAGTTTGCCCAAAGAAGACAGTATGCAAGCTCAAGTTTATGCATTTTCATTGTAAGGGAGGGGGAAAAATCCCAAGTCAGAAAATGTGTAGAAACATAAATTAAAGAAATGAATTTAAGCTAGTGAGGTGGAAGATGTTAGAAAACAAGGGTATGACAAGCACAGTTAGCTACAAGCAATCTCTCCTGGTCTTGGAGTATTCTCTCCTACCATTTTTACCTGATAAGAATTCTGATTTGAGGTAAGCATTCCACAGGAGTCAAAAGCTTACAGGGTGAAGCAGGAACAAAAAAAGCAAGATAATTAGGTAGCAGAGATGAAATTATAGACCGATTGTTAGACAATTACTCGGATAGATGAAATCACTCAAGATGCCATCACAATTATCACGAAGTTATCATAGCTACAGTTTTTTATTCTAATCCTAAACATAAATCCATTAAATGTTTGGAATTAAATTACTTCTACAGCCTGTTTATTGCAGTTATCTTAGTAGAAGGACATGAACATATGGTAGAAATTTGTCCTTGCCTAAAATTACTCTGCTTGTGCTCTGTACATTATAAACACGCAGGCAGGGAATGGCACTGCCAGATGTAGTGAAGGGAGTAAGAGGATAAGAATGAGGGTGAAGGAGGGAAGGGCTTCCTACCATCCCTTTCACACATGCTAGCACAGTATCATTTGCTGGAACAGTAAAAATTCATAGCACTTCATGGTCCAGAAGGACCAGCCACAGCTGTGGTGCATGTACCCAACATTAGGAATACATGGAAAAAAAACCAGGAACAGGCACGGAGAAGTGAGAAGTCTGACTCAGAAAGATAACCTGATACTGTAAAGCAGATGTGGAGTGAGAAAGAAATGCAAATCCACCAACACAGAGAGGTATAATATATAGTCAGCATCACACTGCACTGAGAGAGCAATACAATGGCACTGAAGGAGGAAAAACTTCTCTAGTAAAAGGAAATAAACATCATCTCACTAGTAAAGAAAGGAGCAAGCTTCATGGGCACTCAACAGATGCCTCTCCCTTTCCCAAGCTCCCTAAAAGTCAAAAGAAACAAAACTGAGAACATAGCAAATGGGAAGCATGAGGTCTCTGAACTAGAGGTGCTGCTTGAAGGTAAGAATAAAAGTCTTCCACTAACAAGTGACACAAAGTCAGAACAATGAAACATGGAAGAACACCCACTATAAGGAGACAGTGTATTTTATTTCTTTACTCATTTGCATCCTTCCCCTTCCAACGTCAAGAACACAAGGGAGACTTTGCTCGATGCAGAGTCCTATTTTTGCAACTAACTTGCCTGCCAGTTCAGAAATGACTATAAGCTTTCCAAGACTGGAAATTCCTCTAGTTCTAGTCCTCGAAATAAAAACACCATGCCAGTAGAAACCCTGGAAGTCACCTCTTGATGTATCATCAAAAGAAAGCATTCTAAAGTCTCTAGAGCATTTTGGTGGCCAGTGTTAGAGTACCTCTAATTCAAAACCACTGCAAGACAATGAGCTGTATGGGAATTATTTTCTGAACTATTAAAAACTTGTTCATTTGCATGACACATAAGAACAGAAAAAGACACAGAAATTAATTCCTTACCACTGGAAACCAGAATTCTGATTTTTAACTGAAAAGATAAGATCATACATTTCCAAATTACAAGACAAGGGTAGATAATTTAGTGCTGTTTCCCATTTCTGAGCAGTAGAACAAATAAAATCCTTATTTATTTATTAAAGCCAGCATTTTGATTCTTGTAAACTCAAAGAAGTGAGTATCTCCTTGAAGTGTTTCCAGCTACACAAAAACAGATCAATGTCCTTGAACTAAGAAACACAGCAGAAAGCCAAGGACTGTACAGGAACAAAGGCCATTTATCCAGGCACCATCATTTTCAGTACACACAAAAGTTTCCAAAACACTTACAGTACTCTTAAGAAAAGAACTGAAAAAGTATTGGGGAACTCCACATTGCCAACACCTGTTTTCACTGTTCTACATTTTCCCTCAGTTTGTAAATGAAAGACTTGCTTCCTTTACTTTTCCTACCTGAAACCCGTTACAGTTATCCTGGGCACTGACAGTCAACATCATTATATTACAAAATTTAACTACCATTCTTTAAGCTCCACAAGCTCCTCAACTACAGTTACATGGCTCCAGTCTTCAGTAAGTACCTACCCCCGTGGTACCTGATTTACTCAGAAGACCAACAAGGAGCTGTGAGGCTTACCTCACTGAGAGTCTGCCGATGCAGACCAGTGCCCCATGCCTGCATGCAGAGGTTTGTGAGAGTGGAGAAAGCAAATTTGGGAAAACAGTAGTGACAGGAGAGGAAGAAATAGTCTCCTTCCTATTGCTTTTGTTCAGTCTCTTGTTGGGGCCCTCTGAGATGGGAGGCACCGGAGGAATTACATTTCCTTTGTTCTTTCTTTTTCCTTGATGCTGTCCTTCATTTCCTTTTCCTGCTGTAAAGGTTAGAGGAAGGGGAAAGCATTGTTACAGGGAATAAGGAGCCAGAGGTCTAAGGCAGTTGTGGATCTATTCACAACAGGCAGGAGACTAAGAATTATGAAGAAATTAATCATCTGGGACTAGTATTTTCCACATATTTTTCTTCCAGTTATGAACGTTGATCATTACTACAGAGGAAACAGCTGCTACCAGGACAGACAGAAGAATCAATTTGGTTTTCATTTGGGGCTTTTTATTTGAAACTAATCGAAAGATCAGAACAACAGCATCTATAAAAGGGACCCAGAATAACACAATCTTCTGTTGACTTCAAGTCACATGTTACTTACATACAGAAACTATTTTATTTCAGCAGCTTATAGTCATAGTGATATTGATCAAAGGCACCTGCAACTGTCTTGGTTGCACATGCACTGTAGTAATTATGCATGCAAATGAGCAAAGTAGATATTCATGTGGTTGATCACCAGTATAATTACTATAACTGAATACACAATCATGGTAACTGTACACACAAATTACACATGCATGCAGTTTTAGAAACCAAGTGTTGCATTCATTGTCTCTATTTTGATAACATCCTATGGAAACACTTCTCCACTGGAAACAATTAAAAAGTATTAACTTTTAAAAAGATGTACATTTAATCAACTGTCTACTGAACATTAAAAAAATATAACAATCCAGTAATTTTGCTTTCCAAGCTGACATATCAGCAAAATGTCACTACTGTCATAAGATTTAACAACTTGAAAAGAATAAAACATTTAAACATAGCCTCTTATTTCTCCTTCTTATATGCATTTATTAACCTGCAACTGCATTAAGATATTAAAGGTGATTATTTGAAAAAATAATGCATATGATCAAAATTTTTAACAAGAGCTGAGCTAAATTTCCATTAGCTCATTACAACTCTAGAGGTAAGTGGAAATATTTTTAAAGTTTGGATTTTTATCAATCTAAACACTTAAATGTACAGGATTTGATTATATTTTAGACCAGAAGACGTGGTGCATTCAAACCCATACAAGGTATTTTTCTAAAGTACTTAAACAACATATGCTTTCATGTCTCAAGCCCAGATTTTGATCCATCCATATTAACATAAGAAACGATTTTGCATTTATTATTAAGCACTTCAAAGAATATGACAGAAGTAATAAAATATTTAGATATTGCTGTATTCTGGCAGATCACGGCGTAGTCGTATTGCCTTCAGCTTCTCTACTTTGATTTTTGTTCGCAACAGTTCTTCTTCCAGTTGCTGCTTTCTTTTCAAACCATCCCTTTTTTCTTGGACATAAAGACCAATTTTTCTTTGGTTTTCTAATATTATTTGATGCTCTTCTTTCAGCATTTGTAACATCTGTGGGTCATAAGCACACATTGGTCTAAAGCGCTCTCCAACCTCAAGCCTAAAAAACTCATCTCTTCTTGGTACAGGGGAAGGAGACATCATCACTCTCATATCAACTGAAGACACTGATGTTGAAGGAGACCTTTCCATAATATGCACCAGCTGGTGTTCTTCCTCTTGTTCTAAGTTCTCATTTTGCTGTGAGTCTATAATCAAAGAAGGAGGAGGTTTGACATCCTCTTCTGACTGCAAGTCCATCATGACTGTCGCAGGATGGTGATCCAACATTGCCTGTGGTGAACTGGTACCAGCAATTGTTTCTTTATCGATACTAGCACTAGAACACACAAAATCATATTTAAATAATCCATTAAAAACTATTTTAAAAGGCATAGCTGTAAGTAACCAAAGCTTCATTTGAATACTACTCTGCTATGTACACCTGGGACTCTCATTACCTGAACACCACTTGTGCCCCTCTTTCTTTCCACCACAGACATAGCCCTGTCTTACTCCAATTTTATTGCTCTAAAGGCAGTACAGCCAACAGAGAACTCATCTGATAGGCCCCTCCGACACTGAAGAAGCAAGAAGGGCTATTAGTGACAAATGAAAATATTTTAAAAAAAGCAGCGCCAAGTCATGCAAGTAACAGAGGACAGAGTTTATATAATACAAAAGGTGATTTTAAAAAGACATTAATTTAGATGGAGTAGACTATGGCAGAAACATTTCCATATCCCAAACTTATTAATCTCCCCCTGTTTTAATGTGCTCCCTGTTTCTAATTCATGCACCCAAGTATCTGGAGTTCTTTTCAACGTAAAATAATCACTAAATAAAATTACACTAAGAGCCTTGGGACAAGAAATCAGAGCCCAAAAGACAACCCTTGCCAGTAGATTTGGGAACCAAGCTAATCCTTGTTCCTTCTCTTTGAATCGTCGATCTTAGTATTTCTTCTGAAGCTTCAAGACAGAGAAATCCTTCCATTAAGAACAGCGTACAGTTCTGTGCATTTCTTTTTGAAAGAACAACACCCACTTGACTCATTTGTCTTTCTGTAAATCCCTGAGTCAGCAGCATCTCAAATCATGATTTGACATTGCACTGGCTTTGATGATAATGGCTCAAGCTATTCCTGACACTTGTCTACCATCAGTTGTGTTTGAAACCCTACACTTCTGCACATCACTCCTTTATTCAGGTAATGCTTTTTAAAGCCAAATCAGCTTCTTGATCTATTACTGTACGTATCTACAAAGAATACTTGCAGCATGACTGGGAAGGCAGTATAGAGTTACATGGGAATAGGAATATATTAACTTGGGATTGACAGCCAAGTCAGTGCACCCTCATGGCCAGGATGGTCTAAAACAGAGGCTATAATTGGTGGTTGCAGACTCAAGACATTTCTGAACCCTTCAAAGACTACTGCTAGAAGTTAAAGGCAGCAAGTGGATCCATGATTAACCTAACATTCACAGATGCTCCCCAACCCTGGAGGACTTGAGTCGCTGTCTTAAATTGGAGGGTGAGCAATGGAGTTTTTTTACACCTTAAAATGCCTTCAGAGCCCTACATGCCACACACTGAGAAACTATTGGATTATTAAAACACCATACTGGTTAGTAAGAGATGTGGGTTCAAATTCCCAGAAGCAAAGAGAAATTTAATTTGTATATCCTGCTCTCATGTAAATGCACTAACTCCTTAATGAAATGGTGGCATGATCATAATTTCTGGATGTCCCATGGTCTTCAAAACTCTTGGTTTAAAAGAAATAAGCAATCACAGTTGCAATTTCTGAAGGACCCTGACCTAGCCTGCCATCCATCAACATGAAAATGCATTTTCTAAAATAAAAGCATGAAAGCTTCTCAATACTCAGTTGTAAAAATGCTCATCAGGGTCAGAGCAATATATTTTCCAAAAATAAAGCCTGTCAACCACACAAACTATTTAAACTAAAGATTATTTTTAAAAAGACACCATCCATCTGAAGCAAGTATTGAAAACTGACCTTTCATTAATCCCCTGAAGAAAACACCAAGATAATCTTAATTCTATTGACTGTTACCTGAGCTGCCTATGAAGTATCAATTATACCACCTTACTTGCTTCTACCTCATGCCACAAAGCTTCACTTTTTCCTATATGCTTCTTTCTCACATTGTTTTAGTCCTCTCAGCATCGGAAGCATTATCCTGCACACAAATTTTCACTTGTTTTCCCCAGTGCTGAGTGTAATTCTGGGTTTCCCCCCTCTTCACAACCACAGCTTCTAATAAAGCTTCTCTCCTTCTCATTTGCTGGCTCCTGGCCAGCTTCTAGCCTGAGAAAAGTGGAAACAACCAGCAGGAGAAGCAGGTCATTCTGACAAAAGGAAATGGAGAGAGAGCAGAAAGAGAAAGTGAGAGAGGTTAAATAGAAGAAAGATTTTGTCTAGCATAGACTAGAGCCTCCAAACACTGAAAAAAAATCCATCTCAGTGTAATCCACACAGAACTAGAAAAATTACCAGATCTCCAGGTAACTCTGACGAGGCTTGTTTTTTTTTTCCTTAGTCAGCCTCTTAAGAGGAAAACAATTAGACAGCAAAGAGAGAAAGAAGGAATTGAGAAACAAAAGAGCTGCCTGTATGGTGGTTACTAATGTTGCTTCTGACAACTTGACTGAAAGAAAGACAAACAACAGTTACCACAATTGGGGCATGGTGTTTATAACCCTGCAGGCACCCATGATTCACCAGGTTTTGTTTAATCACAACGAGCTAGAAATTGCTTAAAGGTGCGATTAAGAATTTGGGCTCGTTATAAGCCGTATTTCCCTCCTCCAAAACCTAAGTCATATCCTGGTGAGTTAAAACCCAACACTGGGTTTATAAAGTTAGGGTAAAATGCAACTCAGAGAACTATCAAGCAATTATGTATTTGGGCAGGGAAAAAAAAATAATCTTTTAAATTATATTCTTTTCCTTCAACCCACAGTGTAGTGGCTGTTCCGAGGAACAACCATTTTGGGTAAGCAGTAATCAAGTCAGTGTTCCCAGACCCATAAAAAACTGCAAAAAATGTTTAAATTACAGGAGACATACTATGGAGATCATTAGCTCTTAATCATTCACTAAAAGCGTCAGTGCTTTTTATAAGCCGATCTACAAACTAAAGTTCTCACACTATTTTTTCCCCCCTCCTTACAAAAGTTGGTAGTCAAGACACTGCAACCTTTATTAGCACAATTAAAAGCCTCATTTTGTTCCAGAGAATTCTTTGGAATGGTTCCTCCAGGGGCATTCACCAGGAGCAGCAGCACAGCCCAGTTGCTTTAGACTTCTTTACGCAAAGGACCCACAACAGAATATTTTTAGAGCATCTGGCATGTTGGGATTTAGACAATTGTTACCATTCAGTTCAACCAGTGGCACCATGAATCCAATTCAGCGAGTGTGCGCATGCCAGCTTTTCTTAGAGTGTTACGCTGCTGCACTCACTATCAGTATATCTGATTAAAATACGGAAAGTTCGCTTCCCATTAATCTGCTTGGGAAAATAAGAAAAATCAGAGCTTTCTCAAGCTTGCTGGGGAGTTATTTCACTTCCCTCCCCCACTCCCTAGCTTAGTTTTTGTATCTGGAGGAACCAAAACCTGACCCAGGCATTTTTTGATCCCTCAAGGACCAATACAGAACCAGCAGAGTGTTACAAGTCAGATATGAGGGGCATTAGCCAGCTGTGGGAGAAAGCCTGCACAGTGCCTGCCTGTATTATGTCTGGCTCAAATCTAGACAGTGTGTCTCACTTTACTGAGCAGTAAAAAAAAAAGAAACCTTGCAAAAAAAGGAAAACTTCCAGTGCTGTACCTCTCAGCTTCTCTCTGTATTTAAACTACCTCACATACGACACAGAACTGCTTGGAGTTTAGACTGCAATTAGCTTTGCTCCAGCTTCAGGGAACCACCGTCAATGCAAGAAAAGTAAAATTCAAAAAAACATTTGCACTCACAAAGGCACTGCAGTGTGGAGAATCAATTTTTTTTTTCTTTAAAGGGCTGGGATTAGCTAAAACATAACATGCAAACACCAAAGTAAATGAGGGAAAAAAGGTGAATAAGGTTTCTTAGCTCTGTGAACTAACTTTATTAAAAATCCTATATAAACTGGTAACAGTTCCATATGTTGCAAAATGACTGCAGTATTACCTTAAATGGAGGAGAATAGCCATCACTTTGCCAGTGTTTGAATAATCTGCCTATTAAAAGGTAGGGGAGGGGTAGAGGTTGGAGCTACTATTTCTCTTTGATTCTCTCTTAACCCTCACTTTCCAGAGTATGACAAAGACTCTGAAACAAGCTTTGAAAGAGCTGAAAAAAATTAATGCAATGCTAAGTCACCATAAAGCTTCTCATAAAACAAAAGCAGTATTATTTTTGTCATTGTTTCCCATTTGGGAATTTCTCTGATAAACACTTCCTTTAGGTGCCTGAGCACAAGCAAAAGCGTTACAAAGTAGATAGGAGGCGCCATAATTTTCATTCAGTAACAAAATAAAAAGAATTGTCTCACCTTTGAACACCGCTCCTGTCTCTTAAACACACATTGGAAATCTGTGGAATCATCTCCACAACTTTCTTGGTTGGCTCGGAAATGCTGCTTTTACAATCTGAGTGAGTCTCCTTTTGCTGCAATAGCTCCTGTTTGGCATATTCTTTGAGCCTCTTGTACAGCGTGCGCAGGCCCTGTGCAGTACGAGGAGGGCGATCTACTCCGATGGCATTGTAGTTATCAGCTATGATATCCCAGCATTTGTTTTTTTCCACTATTACAGAATGCTTATTGGTATGTTCCTCGAGAATTTTAACATACGGCTTCACGAGTTTTAGCAAATCAAGCTTTTCAGATAAGGTAAAATTAGAAGATCTGGCCTTCCCAACCATTGTTATCTTTGAATTAAGGAAGCCGTTCCTGGAGCCACCATGCAGTCCCTAGCTCTGCTCAGCTCTTTTTCACAAACAGAAAAAGATCAGGCTTAACTAGGCTAGTCTCATTTAGGCCCACGCCTACAAGGGAGGGTTTATTAAAATTCCTTCAGCTTAAGCTGACGCAGGTTCAGGAAATCTGCTTAAGCCAAGCCTGACCTACATAAGGCTTCAGACTGAAGAAGGCGAGAAGAAACAAGCAAAATACACTTTTGTATGAAGAGACCAGACATACGCAGGATTTAAAAACATAAAGGTTTAAAGATTAGCACATTACCCAGCTAAAAATTACCTAATTTAGCTGGAGTAACAGGCTCTGACACATCTCCCCAGCTCCCTCACACAATCTCAAACTGAAACCGTGCTGGAGATGATTTTACGTGTAACGACGTCCCCCCCCAAAAAAGCAACAATTGCTTTGTGCGAGGCAGGGCGCGTTACGGGGAGCGGGAGGCGAGAGGCGGCGGCGCGTGTGGAGAGAGCCCCGGCAGAGCCCCCGGCGCCATTTGCATAGAGCTGGTCCTGCTGTCAGTCACGGCGGGGCGGCATCTCCCCCAGCCGGCTGGTTACGCTCGGGCTTCGCCGCAAAGCTCGGCTTCTCCCGCACTTGGCAGCCGGCGACAGCCGCCGGCACGGGGGCTTCTTAAAGAGCCCGCTGCGCTCCCCGGCCGAGCTCCGGCACCGGCAGGAGCGGCACGGACGCCTCGGTGCGAGCGGGCCCCGAGCGCCGCCAGGCCGGCCCTGAGGCGGCTCCCGGGCGAGCCCCGGCATCGCCGCTCGGCCGGGGCTGCGAGGCGGCACCGCAAGGGCTGGGGCTGCCCGCAGCCGTGACAGATTTACCGAGCGCATTACAGCGTGTGGTTACCGGGGTCTTCATGGTATCCACCAGCAAACAACCGACTTATATTCATCCAGGCGTTTTTTCAGGATTTAAAAAAAAAAAAATCTGATTTTTATTAACAAGATGTGCCTCCATTTCTAATGTTTGCTCAACAACATATCACCTTAAAGCAAGCCTTCACACAAAAACGCGTGCAAGGCTTTACATTTCTGTGGTCTAAACTAAGCAACAAAACGGAGAGAGAAAAACCAGCAGATAGAAGGAAAGGTATTCTCAAGTACAAAAAGCAAAAACTAAGTTTGAAAAATGACGTACTCCACTGAAAGGGTCCGGAGGGTGGAAACAAACACCACTTTAGATAGTGGCAACAGCTTCCTAAGCTTAACATGTCCAGCCTTGAAAACAACGGAGCCTAGAGCAGGGGGAAGGAAAGAGAAATAATTATAGCTTGAAATATCCTAAGGCTATGAAGATCTAGGTATAAACTTGTTTGCTCTAAGGGGAAAAAACCCAAAGCAGACACAAGCCGCATTCAAAACAAGAAATTCACACTAAACAAAGGGAGACTTTTAACTGCTAAAAATCAATTAGCATTTAGAACAACAAGCACTTTTGGAACCATTTCTAAGACTTGGCTCGTCAGTACAACCTAACAAAATTGTGACCAGTCCACTTCACTGACATTGCTTTCAAGCCAAGATTAAATAAAGCATTTTATAGTCTGAAGCCTATTACACTTGAATTTGAGAAACAAAATACTCTTGTGGTTAGAAGCACTGTATGAAAACCATTACTTATAAACACCTAATCCTTCCCTATTTCCCCTCACTTTGCACTTTACTAATATTAAGAATATAAAGCTGGTGGTTAGAGTTTCGGGTTTTTCTAATTTCTTAGTTGTTCTTCAGTAACTGAAAAAAAAAAAAAGGATGTGCTTCACATAGTTTAGGCTCTGGCAGTATCAGCATTGAGGAGTCACAGGCGAGCCTACACTGTACTCTCCACTGTTGAAGCAGTTGTGCAGTGCCCACCCAGCCTCCTGACTTTTTTAGTGACAAAAATAAGTCAGTGATTAAAGGCTCCTCCCTACAGACACGAAGAGCACAAATGAAGTGTCCGGCAGAGGTAACCCCAAGAACCCAAATGAAAGAAACCAAGCCCTCAGTCCAGCTGCTCCCAGGCCGCGGGGGTGAGAGAGACAGAGAGTCCACAGGAGAGGCTCTCTCTAGACCACCTTGCAGACTGAAGGAGGGGGTTACTGCCCACTGGGTATGGCACTCATTGTGAGACACCAGAGAGAGTATTTTGGGATTATAGAAGGCCGTACAAGATATTTAGAGGAAGAACTGATGGCAAGACAAGGAATAGTGAACCATGAAAGTGGTTTGGGAAAGAACAAGCATAGCAGGGTACTGGGCAGGGGGGTGAAAGGGCTAAGAGGGGCCAGGTGCATGTAAACAGGTGGCTGCCCAGTTTAGTTGTTCAGCCATGCCCTGGGCCTGATCACTGCAGATTGTCCTATCTCTTGTTAAACTACATTTGTAACTGTTTTCCTGGATGAGGGGAAATCTTCACTGGGTGTGACCATGTACGAAAACATAGATGTCAGCAACTGGAGTTGCACCACAGGTCACAGGGGCCCGGAGTGCTTGAGGCACCAGAAAGCAGAGCCCAGAGCCCAGGCACAGTGCCTGGATACCTGTGTCAGTGTGTGGCCTCTGGCAAACTCCAAGCCAGACTAGCCAGGCAGAAGGCTTGGGAGCAGAGCAACAATGAGTCCTGACCAGACACTGCAGAGACCAGAAAGTCTGAGATTTGGCTACTGGAGGGACAGCAGGACACGTGGGGACAGGCCAATGGTCAGACCAGCTGCCAGAGAGACCCAGGGTGTGTGACTCAGCTGGAAGACCAGGGGATCCAGGGACCAGTAACCGATCAGAATAAGAATTTAAGACCACTTGCTGGAGGATCCATGTTGTACACATAAGCACTTGCCACAGACAAGCTTTTTCCACAGTCAGACAATGAATGGAAAGCATGAGGCCACTGAAGCTGCCTGTATTTGCATGAGTGCTGAACTTTCTGATGTCTGGCTGTATACACACATATAGTGTGCACATGAGCCTCTTGGCCTCTTGGCCTCATGGCCATCCTTGTGGTTCTGGCCACGAGGAGCTTGCAGCAGTCTCCTCTATAATGGGCTATCAGATGCAGCAGCTCCTAATATTAGACTTACCTAGACTTGTATTACTTTGTTACCTTAGTGGTTAATGTTGCTAGAGAGACTGTTTCCACATAATGTCATTATAACAAAATAGTGTTATAAAGTTTTCTTTTGAGCAAGTGCCTGATGGAATGCCTGAATTACATATTGTTCTGCATGAGCGTAAAATAACCCTTGTAAAAAACGAAGCTGGCTGCCTACCAATATTTTTTCCTTCCTTTCCCCCCCCCCCCCCTTTTTAAACAGCTCTGCTAGTCAGCCTATTGTCATATCAGTACTTGGATGAGAAATCAGAGAATGTGAAAAGCTTGGATATTAACGATACATACCCACATATTCGAGCTAAAACAATAGGTGTAGCTCCAAGACAATTACAAAAACCAAAAATGCTGCCACAATCCACCCTTCATTCTACACCTTCCACCAACACTTGCACTTACGTAACACAGTGCACAGCCAGTTCAGCAAGATGATCTAGCTATAGAATGATCTATTTATTTTGCAAGCATAATAATTTAATATTAAGTTAATAATTGGTTTAAGTCAACATAAATGTGGGACATTGTCATAACAGTAATTTCTGCCTCCCCCCAACCATGTCATGTTCCTGCCCCTTCACTGTGCTGATATGAGCACTCACAAATCTGGATGACTCATACTAATCATTTTTTTCTGAGCTGGGTTAGTTGTAATGACCAGCAGTTCCCTAATCCAGTATGCCACAGGACAAATAACTCACAAAAAGAAATATGTTCAGACTCTGTCTGGATCATTGTAGGGTGAACTGCAAAACATATACCTAGAGACTTGTATTACCACAACTGAGGGGACAGCAAACCACAGGTAGCAGGAAAGAAATTCTGGTCACCACTGAAAATAAACATGCATGCACACCTCACATCACTTCACTGCCTTCTATACCTCCTGTTCTTGCTGTGAAAAAGTCTAGAATTAATACCAGAAAATTATACAAACAGTGCATCCCAGAGAACTATTGAGATGAATGAATCCCAGCTATAATAGAGTCAGGAATTAAAGTAGCCAAATCACTATGAATTGCTGAAAAAGCTCAATGACCACAAACTTTACAAGTGATAGGTTTGTATCACAGTCATTGACTGCATCAAGTGGCTCATGTAAATTTAGGCACATTATAAGACAGAACACCCTGAAGAGGAGAATGACTTAAATCACAGGAGCTTTTTGGAGGGAGAAGGAGGATCCTTTGTCACACAGGGCCAAGGAAGAATCTCTCCATGACAGACTTAAAAATAAGGTACATGAGACAAAGGGAAAAAGACATCTGAGAGAACTGAGGATGCCCTAAGAAAGAATGTGTCTGGAAAGATGCAGTCTGGAACAGAGAGCAAATATGAATGTTGAAAGGAGTGACAGCAGCATAAGTGATTCAGGCTGGGACCTTCTAGTGCAAAAATACCAAATCAACAGGTTGCTAAGCCCTGCAAAGGTGCTCTGCCCACAAAGTGGTAGCCCCAGGATAAGTCTGAAGGACTTCTGTTCTTATTTAGTAATACACAAGCAAATGAGCTCTGCAGAGACCTGGGGTTAGCATTCACAATCACCTAGGAGCCTGAAAATCCTCGAGAACAAGAGAATGATTGCAAGATTTGAATCAAAGCTAAAATGGAACCCTGGTACCCTTGTGCTCAGAAAAAATATGTAGAAAGATTCAGCAGCTAGGATGGGGAATGTTACACACCACTGAATATAGTGGGCTATTATGGCAGTAGAAACATTTGGCAAGTATCAAGGCAGTTGCTCACTCTTGCAAATAAATTTGGCAGCTGCATAAGATGAGAGTGTCTATAGGTAGTAAGGGCTGCAAAACTTCCATTAGGTCATCATATAGTCCTCTACTGACACGACAGCAAGGCAGTGCCAAGTCATTCGATCTGCCTGTCTTTAAGAGCCTGCTTGAGCAAAGGGTGGGTGAGAAAACTTTCAACTCCAAAGGGTTCTCACAGGGACAGTTGTTTCATGGGCAGTCTCTAAAGCTAAGGGGTGCAGGCATTATTCACTAAGGAGGGGGTCGAAGAAGACAAAGTTTTGTGAACCAAAAGTTGTAATACAACTTCACCTGGAAGTTACAGTGCTTAAATACATTCACACCAGACCGTTTAGAAATAATACTTTTAGGTCATTTGTGTTTCAAATGGCTTTCTCATGTCACTTTATTTTTTTTCCTCATCTTTTCAGCACTTTCACCATCAGTTTTATACTTCATTGCTCTTATCTTTTCTGTACCTGGATCTCTCAGATCACTCCTTTCCTTTCTCCTGCACAATTATTTGTAAACCTCTGTCCTGCATTGGAGGTAAGACAAATAAGGGAAAACTTTACCTCTTCTTTTTCCTACATCTATTTTTGTGATCAGCTTCTAGCATGTATTAACTTCCAACCCCTAACAGTTCTTGCAACTGCTGCAAGCACATGAACACACAGAAGTTAACAATGCAGTAATTACCTTTACACAACTCTCTTTAAACTAGCCTGAATCACATCCAGCCTGCTCCAGAGCTCTTATCAGCTAAAATTCCAAGCATAAAAGATAAATACAATTCTGTCCCCTCTGCTATACAAGGCATTCTCTCAACATCTAGCCCACTGAAATGGGGAATATATGAGTTAGCCAATTAAAATGCCCCCATGCCAAATTTTAAAGAATTTATCTTCATCTCAGTGTGACATTCCAAGACCCACACATTCAGATCAGCAACCATCCTTCAAACTAAGTTTGGCTTAAAGCTACAGGACTCTAAATTATAATACTATGTGACTGTACAGCTCCATGAATTAGCTCTTCACTTTATAAGTGTCCTTAAAAATAGAAAAGTAAGAGCCCCATTCTTTACAAATTAAGAAGTCTGTCCATTCCTAATGCATGCTTGTACCTCCTCTAATCCTCTCTTCCAACAGGCTTTTTGATGACTAATCAGAAGCAGCTGAGAAATACAGGAAGGTTTGAAAGACTGATTTTCTCAGGATATTTTCCCTAAATTCTCACTTCTTCACTAGCAAGATACCCCCTAGGAAAAGAAATAGTGTAACAGAAGCCAAGTTTCTGCAACTCTCCTGTTTTGTTCATAGAGAGATTAAAATTTTGCTGATTATGCTTTTACATACTATTCTGAAAATACTACCCTGTGCACTGTTCCCTGCATTTGACAGAGGAACAGCTTTCTCCATTCTTCTAATCTTGCTCAGCAGATATTTTGAAGCCAGTGAGATAACCATCTTATCACTATCCCGTTGGCTCAAGGAAAGTCATATTGTGACAAAGCTTCTGTTCCAGGGAAAACTTAAGGCCCAAAGCCAAAAGCTGGGACTGAACTCTAGTTAGGCTGGCATGGCAACAAAGGGGATCCAAACAATGAGCACAGCCACAGAAAGATTTGACAACTAGCTTTGAAGGCATCCAGGCCTAGTCTGTCATAATACTCATGATAGCTCAAAAAAACCTCCCAGTTCCCTTCACTAAGGCATTTCTTATCCTTCCACCTGATAGCTGCGTTCCCTCATCTCCCCTTAAGCCCACCTTCATATCTACTGGAGACAGGAGAGCTGGGAATATACACATACACCAACCCTCAACAACCCAAACTAGGACTTTCCAAAGGGTGGGGGAAAGGAAAATAAAAACGTGAAATAGCCATGTATTTCTCTCTAGCCCATCTTACATTCACATAGCCTGATAACAGATTTTGAAAATAAAAAAAAAAAAAAATTAAAAAGTAAGAAGAAACTACGTATACCACTCCCCCCAGAATGAATGAGGGAATAGATAGAATTATTACTGATAAACCTGAATCCTTTAAGATAGTCTCTATGCAGAGTGTTTTCCAAGTTCCTTATTTTTAAAGTAACAGTATTAGATAATTTCTTTTTCTGTACATTGCAGACCATACGCTGTGTGTTTCGTGCAACTCTAGGAGCTAAATTGTAACAAATATGTTGGGATAGTAAGTTCATTTCCCAACACATCCCCTGCCAGCCCTTGGAGTTTCTGCATTTTCAAAAGTAGACCTCTCTTTCTCCAAGTCTTTCTGCTTGTTTACAAATTTTAATTTTCAATAACTCATTAACTTTAAAAGAAAATGCATGAAAATTATCATCTTTACATGGAACACAGCTTTCTTCAATAACAGATGTATCACTGCTCAAAAGTAAAGAACTTGACAATTTGTATTTTTCATTGTAAAGAAGCAGCCACAGTTCCATTTAATAGACAAATTACTACTGTGAAACTTTCATTTTAATCCCTCCAACTTCTTTGGGAAATGTTGAATATCTTATATTGAATATAATTCCTTTTCTTTATTTTCTGATCATGTAATACCCTTCTGATTTCTTGTTTCCTTCCCCTCTCCTTCATTATCTTCATTAGCTCAAATGCAAAGCACACTTAACCAGGGCAAATGAAAAGTACATTTCTCTGTCAATTCACTGCTCTTTTCTCCAACGTGTAAATATCTTGGTTATACCATCTACACTTACATAAAGCCTAGTTATTCACACGACAGGTAGATGTGATCATACCACATTATAAATTAGGTTGTACTAACTGTGGAAATATTCCACAAGAATTAAGCAGGTCTGGATTGCTTTACAGCAGCATTGCAGATGGCTGCCCCGTCCAGGAAAGCAGTTCTGCAGTTGCTGAACATTTTATGAGATGTTGCCTTTGGTGGTGCAGCTGCTGCAAAGTTCCTTCTTTCCATCTCACTCTTGGCTGCTAATTCTACTAGCACCGTGTATCTCAGCACTCAGCTGGGGGGCATCCCAAATTCAAGATGAATAAACACTGTTAGGAATATGACAACAGCTGAGGGGAACACCAAGTGTGCACAATCAGCTGGGGAAACACTAGGGAAGGCCTTAAGACAGCAGCAGAGTAGAAGACATCATTTCACCCCACAAGGAAGAGCACCAAGTAAAATGTGTTGTCTTGAGGAGATGTTGAAGAATCCCAAAGCTACAGACCAGAAAATACAAGACCCACTGTGACTGATTGATAACTGAAGACTTCTGGAACCAGCATCCAATGAGATACGGACAATCTATCTTATGATGTGTTTACATCAATCCAGTTTTATTAACCAGTCCCCATCTCTTGAAATCAAACAGTCACAGATGACACCTAAACAGTAAAGAAACTATCCTGAATTGAAAATAAACTTGCCTATAAATTTGTCTCTTCACTATTATAAACTATTCTGTCTAGAACATTGGAGGGAGAAGGAGAACACTTTAAATCATAAAGATCTAGCAAAGTAATTTGATACTATTTTGAATAAGAAATTATAACAAAATTTATAGACTTGTAAAATCTTACTTGCAAACAATGCAGTAATAAATTACTTACACTCAGGCATCCAGTCACATCTTAGCTGTTGTAAGGTGTGCTTGGTAATTATTAAGAGCTACACATGATTATGGAGTATCTTTTACCCAAAGATTTAACTGCTTTACCAGCTGTTTATAAAAACATTTGAAGGGCACACAGAACTGCAGCTACACATGCAGCTCCACCACTAAAATAGACTGACTGAAATATCTTTTCTAGTTCATCTGTGAAGTACAACAACAGAAATTAAATTAATACTGATACTTTTGCAGATATCCAAGTAATTCTAGGAATAATCTGGTTCATTATGAGATGCCAGGCATGAATGTTTTCAGTTGTATTACTAGAAACCATAAGTAGGCAGTTAGACTGAAACTGGACAATATGAAAATCCTGAAAATAATTTTTTTTAATTCCCCTGATTAAAAGTGATAGGTAATTAATTGCTACTATCATAAATGAACAGTGTATTTTTTCTTAATATTCACATTAATTGGTTAAAAGGATTTTATTTATATCAAGTGATAAGAGGTATCAGACAGACCTGTAACAATGGTCTAGAAAGATGAAGGAACAACATTATGAAAAATTAAGCTTGAGTGTCCAAAGCATCCAAACCTTACAGACAAATGTAGTCAATAAACATTAACATTCCAGAGAAGATAGAGAAAATATATTCAAAATTATATGCAAATAATAAGTACAGTTAATATCATCAGCATGAAAAACATTCAGAAACATCTGCTTAGAGACAGAGGGTGAGCACATTAACCCTGTTATGAAGTACAATTACAATTTGTCCTCATTGTTAGCTCAAAGATAGTATCTGAGCATGACTTCTGGCAAAGTTCCTCTTGGAAGATGCATTAGCAGATGTTACTGATGGATGAAAGACAAGGTACTCTTGAACCAAAAACCAACCAAACAGGTGGTGAGCTGTAACAGAATAAAACTCTGTATCCAGTTTTTCTGTTCACCTACATCCGGTTCAAACAATGAAATCTCAGTCTAACTGGAATGTCGTGTGTAAGTGCTCAGGTGAAAGAGCTATTCATTTCCACACACCATATAGTAAGCCCAAAGGGCAAAACACAGCAACATTCTCCTAGATTTAAAGTACCAACAGAAAGCAAGCTGTAAACTCAAATAATAAACATAAATCAAACTATGTATGCTTTTATATAAATGAAACAAATATATATTAAAATCATTAAATTGAAGGCAATGTGGGTAAAAACCTCAGTTCTTGCCAATCCCACTCACTAGTAACACTGAGGAAATACTAAGTATAGTTTAGGGATCTGCCTATTCATTGTTTCTTCAAATTCAAATTATTTGTATTTTATTGTTATTGCAAATAGAACCTCAGAATGTCATGAGGACAAATAGAAACCAAGCACTTGAGAGGTGCAATAATATCCTTCAAAACACATTTATGATTTTGTTTTCAGTTACTGGTAAATAGTTTAGGAAGGCTTAAATAATTTTCATTTCTAAAGAGCATGCACACTTAGCTGATAGAATTCTTTGGAGGCATGTGGGAAAAAGTATTAATGACAATGTCAGATAAATCACCTCTCTCCCAAAGAGAGAGTTGTGTCAACAATCCATTGTGTCAACAAGTACTATATTCTGAATACAAAACAAAGGTATCAAAGAGATTGCCATGTTCTTTGCCTCTTAAAAACAAGCAAAATAATAAAGCAGTAGTAAAGTTCATTTTCCTAAAAAGATATGTAACATAATTTTCCAGTATTCAGAACTTATAATCACAAGTCGTAAACTGCCCAACGAACATGTTCAATATCTTACAGCTCAAACACTCTTAAAATTACAACACTACATGTAGGTTTCATTCAACTGTTGCTACAAACATATCAAATGTCTAGGGAAATACCTCATCTCACAGAATTTCAGAGTCCCTTACACTTTACTTTTATTAATGACATTTTAGGGAAAAAGTTTTTTGAAAAGAAGCTTAGAAAAACAAGTATTTTTTTAAGCCAGATATGCTATAATTTTTAGATGGATTCCACCTAATCAAATCCTTACTTGTCTGCTCCAAGAAATGGACACCATGTGTCAGATAACTGAGTTTTTTTGAAAGAATGCACAGCATTTTCAGGGCTGGGTTTCAGAAAGATTAGGCCTATGAACAGTGCAGTTGTCCAATGGTTCACAGGTGTTTCAAAAGAATTTCAATGGAACCTGAGGTATTTATTTACACATTCCACTGCTGCACTGGAAACCCAAACACAACAGCTTTGAGTGTGACATAAAACTATCAAAATGTTTATCATCTGCCTTAAATGATAAGGAGACAATAAACTGAAATAATGCATACACATCAATCTTAAAATTATTTTAATGCCCCTTTAACAGAGAAGTATGAGGCTCCAGAGACTGATAGTCAGATATAATTCCATTACAATATTAATAATAATAAAAACCTCAAACTGAGGTTCTGGGTTTTGCAACTGGTTTCCATTACTTCTGAATTTCATACCAAAGCCAGCTTTGACAAAACAATTTAACTTCACACTACAAAGAAGGTTATTACTTACATAATCAATGTAATTGCGACATTAGCTGTAATGAATAGCAGACAAATGATGTAAAGGGCAGAAATTGTCTTGGAAAATCTAAGTTATTAAGAAATTACTTAAGATTTAAGGAAGCCTCAATACAGAATTGTTTCATCACTACAATGCTTGCATCACCAGTGAACCTGAAGACCATAACTAACACTGACATTAGACTTCCTTCTTTTACACCACATTTCAGGACAGATTTTCAAAGCCTTGCAGGGTTAGGCCCATTCTGCAGGCATAGAAAGGGCTTTGGCGTAAAATGCCTTGTTCAGAAAGGCAGCAGCACATCAACAGAAGTAGCTCACCCAGTCTCACTCTACAACCTTTTGGTTATTTTTCTACAGTCATCACAGAGGACCCACACCAGCTGCACCCAGAATTCGCGATACTGAAAAGGCATTTAGTATCTTTTCCACTTCAGAACATTTATTTGCTGGAATGACTACTGATTTCCCACATTTTTTGGAAATAAATCCACTATTTATCTTTCAAGTATCTGCATGGGTAAGGAGAACTAGCAGATACATATTTTTGCAATGTACCCATAGGGAAGCATGACCTATAGGGAAGCATAACCACAGACACTGAAACTTTTCTTCAAGTGTAAGCTTCATCAGAACAACTGGAAGTTTCAGCAGAAACACAAAAGCTGTAAGACTTAAAGACATACAAGGAAGCTGAATTTCCCCACATTAGCTCTGCCAAACAGAGTTCATACACTCTGGGTTACATACCCTGCCAGTGGCAGCATCCTATCAGGGCTATCACAGCCCCATTTTCTGGGGCTGAAACCCAGGAAGAAGAGTCAGTGGGAAAGGCTCTCCAAAGCACCTTACAGAATGGAGGGGGTTTCTGCCTACCAGGGCCTGGAATTTGTGTAATCTCCAGATGCTAGAAGGGGCTTTGATGGAGAAAAAAAGAAACAAAAACCACAAAGAAACAAAAACCGCAAAAGGGACAGATAAAGATGGTTCAGGGAAGAACAAGCACACAACAATAAAAGGAAAAAGGCAGCCACTTTTAAACAGATGAAGGTCAGTAAGCTTCCTCAGTAATGCACTGCATCCTGTTGCCAGAGCAAGTCCCATCTTCTTACCAAACTACATTTCTAAAATATTTTCCCAGGTGAAAGCTGGAGCTGGACCACACATGGCTCATGGGGCTCAGGTACCTGATGTGTCAGCAAGCAGAGAGGCCAGAGACCAAGGACACTGACTGGATATACTGTGTGAGATTGCTAACAAATACCAACACAGACCAGCTGGCAAGCAGAAGAGGCTTGGGAGCCAAATATTGGAGCAGCCAGAGGGTCTGAGAGTTGGCTACTGAAGGGACCAAGAAGTCCATGCGAATTACTCAAGAGACCAGGACACCTTGGGGGTTGGCTCCTGGTAAGTTCAGCTACCAGCCAGATGTGTTTGTACATGTGCATCTCCTGGGCACAAGGCACTGGGAGATCACTGAAGCCAGAAGCCCACCACTAAGTACACCAAGTGACTAAGACAAGTTTCTGGCAGGGCCTGTAGCATTCTTGTACCTGTGGAAGTGCAGGTCTGCAAACCAGCAACTGGAGTGGGAGCTGTGGGCCTCTGTGGCTCATGTGCCCACAGCTGGGGTGTCCAACAAATCAAGAAGCCAGCTCCTGAACAGACTGAGTGCACAAGGTCAGTTCCTGGAGGGATCTGAAGACTCTGTGTGCATGTGCATTTACATCTAGATACAAGCGTGTTCATTGGTTTTTCCACAAACAGGCATTCACCGGGCAGCCAGAGGACGGAACAGGACGTGTCCTTGGGCACTGCTTTTGCTTGCCTGACTGCTGTGTTCCCTCTCTGTGTTGGCCTATGTTACCAGTCATGTGTATAGGACATATGTATGCCTATTGGGAATAATTCCCTTTTGGAAACTAGCCTCACTGTTGGCTGGACCTTGGGACCTGGAGCTATATCAGTTTTGCTTCAATCAGGCTTCAAGATTTAAGAGGTCTTATAACAAACAAAATAAAATATGACTTTGTTAAAGCCTTCCAACAATTCAAGGTGGTAAGTGGCCCTGAAATGCTCTTTTAAAACTTCATTCACTTCACAAAGTATTATTAATTAAATGAACCTTAAACCATCATTATCAGTGTAATTAATTATGAAGAAACAACAGTGAAATAACTGTAAGATAGGTGTTTAGAATGCCTCAGCCGGCTCCAAAAGGAGCAATTATCATCCATCAATGTTAGTAACCCAGTTCAAGTGCAAGGCTTTCAAGATGTACTTGGCTCCTGAGGTCATACACTTGCATTCACACAACACAGAACTGTGCTGTGTCTGTGGTCAGGGCACACCAATGTGGAGGGCTGTGAGCCTTTGACCCAGGAGTCCTCTGCAGTCCCTTGGAGGAGAGAAGCCTGAGGACAAAAGGACTCAGAGGTAAGAGACTTCTCCCTAGGTTACGGTGAGAGACTGAACCACCCCCAGCATGCCTTGTTTCTGTATGGTAATACCTTGTATCCAGTTGGTAAATTGGGTTCTACACCACCCCCTGCCTTCCCCATAAAAAGGGCCCTGGATGTGCCCTGAATCAGGGAGCTGCTGTCCCTGGGCTCCCCTTCCCAGGGACTGCTGGACAATAAAGCTGCCTCTGTGGCACTGCCACACACGGCTCCTGTCTCTCTGTCCCCGAGTTTGCCTCGGGTGATCTCAACAAAAGCTGAATCACAAGAGCTGGAATCACTTGTAGCTGAGAAATGGCTACACTTGCTGAGATCACTGCTGTCCAGGGAGGCTGCATTGGCCCCTAGAAGAGTTGCTCTGCGCAGGACTCTTTCTAGGAAGGTTGTGGCTTACTGGTGCCTGACCAGCATCAAACCTCCTTGTGATACACCAAGAGTGGGAAATGAAGATACTCAACCCCACAATGTCGTTCAGGTCCATCCAGGTGCACTTGCTACAGTTCAGACACTTCAATGCCTTAGCAGTGCTTACTACCCTGGTTTTTCGGAGGCATTTGTTACCAGGGCACAGCTGATGAAGTGCACACCCACAAATGAGCAAAGCCAGTTCTGCACTGTGGCTAAAGTTGGCTTGAGCCTTAAGTGCCCACTGGAGACACTGAAGAAAATAAATCCTCATGAATTCTGAAGAAAACCTGAATTCATTCAGGATGGTTAGCTTCCTCTGGATGAGGCCATCAAGGTCTCCAAATTACAACACTTTCCCACTGTTTAAGGTATCACAATTCTTGTATTGCTCCACTTGTAGATTAGAGTGAGTTGACTATAAGGCTCTTCTGGAAGACAAACCTGAATAGCAACACTATCAACTGGCTTCCAAAACACCTTGGTTCTTTCCTTTTTTATTAAAAAAGTCGTTTAACACTTGTTTCTTTCACTCTATCCACTAGAACACCAAATGATGCCACCATTGCACAACCCTTGTAACAGTACTTCACAAAAGTTTAGTATATGCAGTCTATCATTCATAAGCTTTAAAATTCTCTTATGATACATGGTAGTTAAAAAAAAAGAGCATCTTACCAGCTTTGGGCACATTTAGCATTTTCATTTCTGCCTTGCTACACTTGTCAACACTGAAACATGCTTTTGTCTTTACTTTTCCAGTTGACTCCACAGACCATGTAAAATTTTCATTTTGTTTCTGGACATTTATTTTAGAAAGCAATGAAGCATCTCCCTCTTTCTCATCTATCTGCAAAAGAGAAGTTCACAATAGCATTTTCTTCATGCAGGTGAAGAGAAATAGAGAAAAGAGCAACAAGAAGGGATCTCAAGACAGACTAATTGTCATTACCAAACTTGCTACATCAATATATACATCTCTACAAAACTATATGCATCACAACAAAAAGTATGTGCACACAATACCAAACACGTGTGTAAACAGTTTATTAATTCAATTTAATACAAGTCTTCTGTAGATAAATAAAAATTGTGATGCCTGTGTCAATATTAAAGGTTTCAGAGAAAGTTACTTTGCAGCAGAACTGCAACCCAACAGACTGAGACTTTAGTACAGGTATCCTGGGTTTTTAACTGCTTTTACAAAAAATAAAATCCAATAAAGCCCATGCCAAGATGCAATCCCCACCTCCTTTGCACTTGAGAATACCATTTGGGCTCAATACTGATTAATTTTATTTATTTGAAAAACATTTTTCTGCAACCACTGCACAGTTAGAGAAACCTAACCTGAGAAGCAAGATCAAAGGTACTGAGAGCAAAGCTATCAAAATTTGTTTTGAATATATTATTTAAGCAGAGATTGTCTGTGGCGAACTCAGATGTTATCTTTTAATCACAGTACTGTACAAAATACTTTTTAGTGCACTGTTTGGTTTACCTCCTTTAACTTCATTTCCTGGTCCATCTCCTTAGTTTCATTCCTGAGACAAACAGGAATACACTTTCCTGGTGGTATAAACCTTGGCTTTTTGCCTGCATTTCCTAGGACTTGACTTGGAGCTGCAGATCGCCTCATATTTAGCTGTACTGCTCTGGAGGGTGGACAGGAAGGAAGGAAGCAGATAAAGACAACCGTAGTCAGGATAGGCTTTAAATATAAAAATATATCCATAGATGACAACATAAGCACTATTTCAAAATATAAGAGAGCATAAAAGATCTTCAAATAACAAAATTAATTCACAAGCATAATAAAATTTAAGAAAAAGTAGTATTGTTGCAATGCTTTGTTTAAACACTAAGAAAGACCAACTACAGCAAATGCTGCAGCCGAACATCTCATTTTTCATTTAAAAAGCCACTAATGCAGTTCCCAATAGCAGTAAATGCTCTGGAGATGCACAATATAGGACTACTTAGCAAACTTACACCAATTTATAAAAAGAAAAACAAATTTAAGCAAAACTTACTATTCTAAACACTTAAAACATAATTTTGGAAAGCCCATTATTAGTGTACAATGAACAATGAACGTTGAAGGTATGTCTCATACCTGGGAACAGCCTTTTGCATTAAACAGTCAATTACATTGGTCATTCAGGTTCACCATAATAAGATTAACATTCAGCAGAAAATTATCTCAGAATTACAGTGGATATTATTGTTCCACATTATGTCCACTTGAACAGTGGAAGGAATGTATTAGATGTTTTCCCTCAAAATGTAAGACTATTATTCCCCTGAACAACCTTAGAACAAAACGAAACATATGCCAATGTTAATATGACAAAGTTTACTTTGCAACCACTAGAATAACAAGTTATAACCTTAATGCTTCAAAGTAATAGATAAAAATCAAACAAAATAAGAAAACTCTAATAGAATAACACAGCAGCTGAAATTAAGAAGGCAAGCACAACCTACAGTACAGTTACAGGTTTGATTCTCCATTTACACATTTATTTTAAATGATCCCCCCAACTACCAGGTTAAAAATAAACTGTAACACAGATTGGAGAATCAAACTTCTGTACTATCTCAAAAGCACATTTGCATCCTGCTGCAAAAGCCAATGTGTTTCTGCACCTTTTTTGGTGTTACTCTGCACTCCAGTGGCTTCCTGGTGCACAACCATCGTTCTTTCTTTCCAAGGTTTGGGCAGAAGCAGTTTGCAAACATGCAGACACTGGTAGCAGGAGTACTGCTCTCTCCCCCATATTTGCACAATTAGCATATATATGATGCTGTTACTAGACATAAATCTCAGGGGCAAAATGGCCTCAACTGCTGTCACTTCCACTGTGGCTGTTATTAAAAATACAAGGAAAGAAGCCTCTGACTGTGTCTACAGCAGTGCACTTAAGTTAGGCCTACCTGACAACAATGATAGCATATGAATTTTAGCTAACCCTATGCAATAAGGGAGTAGCTTGGTTATTATAACAGGAGTATCTGTAGCGTGAAAAGTCACTGTGAGCTCTGCAAAGGTGTCAAGAACCTTCCAGAGGAGCAGACTGCAAGTGCCAGCGCTGAGCACAGCCAGCTGCAGGTGCCATGTGAATCTGAACAAGTTCTCTACCAACCCTACACCACACAAGTGACACTCGGGAAGACAACCCAGGGCACCCCACGGCTCTGCACGAGGGCTGTGCACAGCATGGCTGCAGGGCCACCCTAACCCTGCCCCCTGCACTTCTGGTTCTGCGGAACGGGAAAGCTGCGCAATTCATAAATTGCATGTATCCGAGGTTAAAGCGTTCTGGTTTCCAAATCCATTTGGACATTGTGCTATCATTTGGTCTTCAACCACAAAAACAGACTCATTAAAAGATTTGAAAATTATTAAAACATTTGAAGACACTACCCTTGATAACTCAGTAACTTCACTGTTACCAGTATTACCTACTTGCAACTACAAAGACCCTTATGGGGTTGTTGGTTTTAAAATGAAATATTGCATCCAGAAATACATCATTGTCTTTAAAATACAAGCTTTCATAAAATATAACAAAAATACGTTTAAAAAAATAATAGTCAAAAGGTTTACATTTTGTCCCTTTACACTACTACACAATAGAAATAGAACATCATGGATGTACAACAAACCACTGATGCCAGATCTTTTAGATAAGATCAGAGCAGGTGTAGCAAGGGCAAGGAACAGCTCCACATTACAACAAAACGAATGAACATGCAAATATGCCTTTTCATCCGAGACAGCGCCCATGCACCTGAGAACCTTGTACTTCCTTACCATTAGGTCTGGCTGCAGGGAAACAGCTACAAGCAATGCAAAAAGCACTGCTCCTAGCTTTTTTGAGCAACCAGGCCTGACCAAGCCCCATGCACCACGAAACCACAGCCCAAACCGCCTCACGGGTGCAGCTGGTTTGTCAGGCATTGAATTCGGTTGTTCTTTCGTCCTTAAGGGCACATTAATAGCTGCATTAGAAATGAAATACACATACAAAGAATGCTTCAACATTTTACACATCCAGCTCTGCTAAAGGCAGCTACAACACCCATCTCGGCCCAAATTTAACACGCTGCTCCCTGAGTGTTTGAAGAGGCACTGCCGGCACAGAGGGAGAGGCAGGACAGGGGCTGTGGGCAGCTACAGAGACGTGACACAGCATCAGCTTTTACTCAGTTAAATTGCAGCGAGTGCACCGCCTTGAACATCAACATTACTGAAAAATCGCTTCAGATCAGAAGCTGTAAGGAATTTTCACAAGAGTATGTAGTGATAGGACAAGGAAGAATAGCTTCAAACTGAAAGAGAGAGGGTTTAGGTTAAGCATAAGGAAGAAATTCTTCACTGTGAGGATGGTAAGGCACTGGAACAGGTTGCCCAGAGAACTTGTGGATGCCCCATCGCTCAAGGCCAGGCTGGATGAAGCTCTGAGCAATCCGATCTGCTGAAGAATGTGCCTGCCCACGGCAGGGGGGTTGGAAGCAGATAATTGCTAAGGTGTTTCCCAGGGTCGGCTCCCCGGGACGCGGCCCGCGGCTCCGTACCTGCGCTCCCGGCGCGGCTCGGTCCCGCCTCCGCGCTCAATTGTCCCGCCGCGCTCTCCCGGCAGCCCCGCCGCGCATGCGCCCTGCCAGCCTTCGCCTCCCGCCGTGCGCGCATGCGCCCTGCCAGCCTGCCCTACCCGCCCAGCGCGCGTGCGCCGGGGCTGTGCCGTTGGAAGGATCTGCGGAAAGGCCCCGCCCACCGCCGGGAAGCGCTGCCGTGCGCGTGCGCAGTGCGGCCCCGCGGGGCCCGTGCCACACACAACATGGCGGAGCGGCCGCCCGCCGCGCCGCCGTCAAGCGAGAGCGGCCGTAAAGGGAGCCCCGGCTGCGCGACAGCGAGCGGCGGCGGGCGGGGTGAGTGAGCGGGGCCGCGGCCCCGAGCGGGGCCCGAGGGGCGAGGGCGGGCGGGGGCAGGCGGGGCCGCAGCGGGGCTGGACCGGGGCCTGGACCGGGGCCTGGGGGGCTGCGCGGGGTTTGTCCGCCAGGGCCCTGTGCCGGGCTGGCGGCGGTACCGCCGGCGTGTGGGGAAGGGAACGGTAAGGGGATGTGCAGCTGGAAGGGTGTTGGTCGCTGCTTGAGGCCGCGCAGCTGCTGTTCCTTGGTGTCGGGTCGCTCCTCCAGATGTTTCCAGGCCGGTTCTGTGCTCTGTGACCCGGATCGTTGTCTCTCCCTGAAGCGCCTTCCCAGGCCGGATCCGGAGGCCTTTCCCCTTCTACCTGTCCAAAATTCCCCCTCCCACGGCTGCGAGGGCAGAGAGCTTCCTCTGACCCTGGCTCGGGGTGCCAGAGCCCGGCCCTGCACAGCCTCGAAGGTGGGCACAGAATTAAGCAGGTTGGAAAAGACCTCTGAGATCATCAAGCCCATTCCAATGTCTGACCACCCTTTCTGTGAAGAAATTCTTTCCGATGTCCAGCCTGAAACCCTACCCCCGGCACAGCTTGAAGCGATGTCCTCTCATCCCGTCGCTGGTCTCCTGGGAGAAGAGACCAACCCTCACCTGGCTGCAGCATCCTTTCAGACAGACTGATAAGGTTCCCCTCTGAGCCTCTTTTTCTCCAGGCTAAACAACCCCAGCTCCCTCAGCTGCTCCTCGTAGGACTTGTGCTCCAGATCCTTCTGACCAGCTCCATTGCCCTTCTCTGAACTCTGGTCTGGGAAAGGCAGGTCATGGATGGCACTGTTCTGAGTAGGTTTTGCAGGACAGCAAATGTTGTATAAAAATGTTCTTTGTCAAAATCGTTACAGCAGTTATGTCGTTCCTGGTAGAGGCCTTAAATTGTCTCGTATTTATTATATAAGCTTTTTTTGAAAAAAATCAGTTGTCTGCATCAGTGTAAGGTGGTATCGCTGTCCATTAATTCTTACCCTCCTCTGTTCCTTTTCTCTTACACAAATGTTTATCAGGCTCCCCAGCCTGGGGAGCTGAGCTGAAGGAGTAGCTCTGTGGCATCCTTGACCCTGGACTGCTGCTGTCTTTCTTCCCTTTCTGCCCTGGCTGCAGTTTCTTACCCCTCGTCATGCCCTGCTTACACAGTCCCTAGAGCTTTTGCTGAGCCATCTACAGGAAATTCTAGCCTAGCAAATCGAATCAGGGAGTAGTTGTCTGGATGGTAAGTCAGTTCAGGAAAGGGACAAATTAAATATTCTGACTGATTCAAAGGAGGAGGTAGAGGGAGGTTGGGACCGCATTAATTAGTGGAGAGATAGGCTTGGGCTACTGTAAGAAAACTGCCAAAGGTAATTTTTTTTCCCCAATTCAGTCTTAAAACAGGTCAGTTACCCAGAGTGATTCATCAAGTGCCTGAGAAACCACTTGTACCGTCACAGTTGAAGGGGTGAGTCTTCCCCTTTGGGCATTAATGCTGGCTTGAAGTGGCATACAGTGTCAGTGTGGCATAAAACACACTAAAATATAGCAGGATTTATATATCTTCTATATAGCAGGATTTAAAGCACAGTGTGTCTTTGTGAAAATAAAGGCTGAAGGAATTTCATGTCTCAATGTCACCTCATCCCTGCGCCCTGCACAGCCTCTGTTCCTCCAGCATTTTGGAAAATGCAGTCTTAGCCATGCACATTTGTAGTTCTGCCATGGTTCACTCCAGCCTTTCAAACAGTTATGCTTTGTTTTGTCACATGGAAAAGAAGCATTTTGTAAAAATCAGAAGCTACTGTAGATGAAAAAATGAAGGTCACTAATTCCATTTCAGTGTCCTGACTTTCACAGTGGAATAGCTTTGATTAGTGCCAGGCATCTAGTAAGCTGTGTGATGATGTTGTTGTTGGGAACTTCCTCCGACCTCTGTTCTCCCTGGTGTCATATCCACACCAAATCTCTGTTTGAGGGCAGTCCACAGCTCAGGGCTGGTTCTGGGTGTGCATCTGCCTGGCAAACAACATGGGATGACACCTACTGAAAAATTGCTTGATATTTGTGAAGTCTGGAGGAGATTTTTTGCTTGTCCAGAACTGCAGAGAAAAATAAAACATGTGAAACAATAAAAAGCAAATAGCATGTCATAGTTTGTGTGCTTTCTCTCCCAAACAAAGAAATCCCTGCACAATGATGCCCTTACAATTGATGCACCCTCCCCTGTGCGCTCTTCACACGGCCCTTTTAGTCCAGTGGTGGTTTTTGGTGTGGGGTCTTCTAACAGCTTATTGGATTCTCTCTCCACCTCCATGCAGGCAAGCCATTAATTCTTCTTATCTTGAGTTGCAGCTTCTGCTGATGACCATGAGCTACTTATCTTCTGGTTTGTGCTGCTTGTGCACCTGCTGCCCGGTAGAGCATGGGAAAGTAAAATAAAGTCCTAGACTGAGGATAAACATTACTTAGCAACAACTAAAACATTGGTGTGTTGGCACCATTCTTCTCATTCTAAAGGCAAAACACAGCTCTGCACCAGCTACTGGGAAAATTGCTGAGGAAATTAACTCAGTTCCAACCAAAAGCATGTCTAGGCAAAAGTCCACAGCTTTCAGCCTAAGGCTTCCAGCAACCCAAGCAAGTAGATATAAGCAAACAGCATTTTAAATCACACAGCATTATAATTCTAAGTGACTCATTCTATTTAGAAATTACTTGCTTAAGCTAAGCAACTGATATCTCTCAACAAAATAATGTAATTTCTAGGTGTAGTCAAAAATGGGGTATGACAGTTGGTGAATTGTAGCAGAACTGGGAAAACTAGTTTTGAGACCAAATGGAGAAGAGAGATGGTTCTGGGGATAAGCAGAATCTGAAAATTGTCTCGTTTTGTGAAGATACTGAGTAAAGTGATCTGTGCTGCTAGAGTGCATGACATTCATCAGATGCTTTCTATCAGCTTATCTCTTGACTGAGGTGCATCTCTTGATGTTGACAAGAAGATAAAACGTCTCTGGTTCTTCAGGTCAGGAAACTTCTACTGAAAAATTCTGGGGCTTCAGTAACAGCTGTTGTCATAGGTCCCAGACCCACGGCCACAAGGGTTGTGGCTGTGCACTGTTGTGCTGGTCCAACATGAGTCTTGAAAATGTGCTGAAGAATCCCCCTTGATTGTATTTTTTGCCTCGAACTTCCCATCCACTCCTCATTTGAACTCCAGTTTGGTTGGGACTTTATACGTCCATATATATATATATATATATATATATATATATTTATATACAGAGGCGTATGTATATAATATGGGGTTTTTTGTTGTTGTTGCACTTCATTTCTCTGTTAAGCACAAATAAAGTTTTTGTTCCCCATTTGATAAAAATACTCTTCCCTGCATTCTGTTAGTCTTCAAACTTGCTAAAATATGCCAAAGAGTGTCTTGAAGACTTGGTCCTCAGGGACTAGCAGTGTTTGGGCAAAATGTATCTCACAGCATCCACAATTCCAGTAGAACAGAAGCTCTAGGACAGTAAAAATATTTAGTTTTGTTCTCTTATCTGTCCTTGAAGGTTTTCTGAAAGTAGAATCCTCTGGAATCCACCAAACCAAATCAAAGTGTTAGGCTTACAGTTCATATTATCAAATCTATATATGCTGTTTAAGTCCTCCAGCATAAATATACTGTATGTTTCAATGTTTTCATCAATATTGAGAACTAATACTCCACATTCTCCATACTGATGTTTAGCATTGTTCTCTGCTTTTTAAACTTGCCCTTGTAGTCCTTGCTGTCCTTACAGTCCCAGCTTTGTGCCAAGATAATTTTGTTCACGCTGATCCAGCAAAGTCCTGAGTTTCCTCTCTTTGCAGTAGACCTGTAAAAACATACATAAAACAGTGTAAAAATAATTTTTTGACATCTCTGTGATATGGTATTTTCTTAAGCAGATTCCTTTAAGACACAGTATGTCCATGTGGCTGAAGGAACAGCATATCCCAGCTACCTGTAAGTTTAGCTTCCCTGTGTTGTTGGTGGCAATGTAGCCCCAGAAGCACAGAGCTAAATGCAGTCTGTAAAATCTGCCAAGGATGTGGTCAGGAATCTCTGTGGATTGCACTCCCTGATTCTCTAGCAAACCTGTCAGTAGGTCACATGGCTACTGGGTGTCCCAGCTAATCTGAAGCTAGCTCAAGCATCTCTGCAGGCCGTGGTATTGGCTGGGTCATAAACATGCCAGTAAAAACAAAACTTGATATGGAAACCTTGCAGCAGATGATGTGTTTTGTATTTAGGTTATGTGCATGCTTGCTTGTTATGTATGCTTTTATTACAGCTTTTATTAACTTCAATCTTAGCAAATACCCTTTTAACACAAGCACATTTCATAATCAGTGAAGATACTCTGATACTTAGATATATAAGAACTTCTAAATTCCAGATTTATGTTGTATTCATGAAAAGGAGTTGCAAAGTTCTTTTTTCCCTTCAGAGTAAAATTTTACCTTATTTCTTGGAGATCCTTGCAATTGCTAGGTATCAACTTAAGGGATTTAAGTAATGACATTTTTTATAATATTTTAAGTGAGCTACCTTAGTTATGCTACATATCACAGCAATTATATTTGCCAGTACAACAAACTTGATTGTAATAGTGTTGTTTTAAAAATGACCTGCCTGTCATGACCAGATTAGAACAGGTTAGATAAGGAAATTCTGTCTTTTTGGGGAATATAATTTTTACCAGATTTCCATTGCTACTTTTCAAGAATACTGAATTCTGTTGTCTTCAGTCTTATAAACAAAACTGGCTTCAAAATTGATCATCAGCAGAGTGTTCAGTTTTATGATCAATATCTGCATCAGTAGTAATTTAAACAGAGACTGATGTTTATTTTTACCCTAATCTAGCCTATTTTCCTGTGTTGAATTGTAGGTTTTCAGTGGCTTGGTTTGGAAAACTGGGTTTAGTGGTTATGACAGCATCTATTCAGTAGCTGTCTTGTTAGACATAGGACTCAGTAACTTAGGAAACACTACTGAGCCTTACTCTTGCTAATTTTTCTCATAGGCATAATAAAGCAGTGAAGAGAAACTGAAAGGAGTATTCCATGCCTTACTGATCAGAAAACTATTTCTGAAGTATTTGGGCTAACTAAATATATGTGTAGTAAAATCTACAAAGGTAAGATCTCTTCCTTTTTTATTTAGAAAACCTCACAATTAAGGAAAACCTCTTTCACCAGTCTCAACGGGTTTACAAAAGTAACTGTGTATGTTAAGAGCAAGGTGGAGCCTAAAACTTACTCTTTTAAGCTCTGTGGAGTCTTACCAAATTCCACAAGGCTTTTCATGATAGGATTTGGATGAAGGCAGATTGCCCATTCGTTCTTCTTCACAAAGTTTTCAAATCCATTTAAAAGCTTCTCAGTTTTGTAAAATAGATCATGTAAGAGAAGACAGTAGCTCTTCATGATATCAGGGTTAGCTGAAGTTTTGATTACCATAACTTCCTGAATATTAAGTATGTCTTTAGGCACGTGGAGATTTCATGCTGTTCCCTCTGAAATGAAGGTCTAAGTGGGTAGAGAATCTTTTTCTCAGTGTGAAAGCACCATCTTATGTGATGTGCAGTTCATAAATCCAGGATCTGCTAGCTGAAAGTGCCACAGCTATTTTTGGTAAGAACACTTTTGTAAGTTTGTTAGGCATTACATGAGAGGTATTAAAATGGAAAGCAAACATTTGCATTTGAACTTCTGTGATGTTTCTGCTTCAGGTTGAATTCATATAAATAGAAACTGTATGTTTCACAGTGGCTGCTACAGTTATGTTTAATAACAGAGTTCAGAATATCTTGATAGAAAATTGTGATTCTGAGATCCAACAGTACAATTCTCAAATTCCCATTTAAATCAGAAAGTCTCCAAAGTATGTAAGTGTTTGTTTGCATTCACACATACACTTCTTTACTCACATTAAGGTCTCCATGTTTTTAGAATTGCTTTCAGGCTTGTTTGTGAACCTACCCATGCAGATTCAGCACAGAGAGTGCTTTATTTCTGTTTGGGGTTTTTGAATAGGTTGAAGGTGTGGAGAGCATGGGTTATGATATTGAGCGCTTTGTGGGCTATGTTAATGAAGGGCTCTTGTGCTCCATCTGCCGAGACGTGTTAGAGGATCCACTGCAGGCTCCTTGTGAGCACGCTTTCTGCACTGCCTGTATCCATGGCTGGCTTGTTCATCACAGCAACTGCCCTGAAGACAGACAAGTGATTGATGTGTCTTTGCTGCGACCTCTCTACAGGTACCCAATAATCTTGCTGTGTGTTGAAATTACATTAATGTAGGATTTCTCAGTTTTGCTTGCACAGCTTCATCTCCTGTCAATAGTGTCACTCAGACTGTCTTTATCCAGAATGCCCGTGGCAGACACCAGCTACTTGCATGAAAGCATTAGCATTTTCTATTTATGATAACTAGCTTTTAGGGTGTTAGGATTTCAAAACTGAAAGAACACTTAAGTTGTTCTCCACCTTTTTGTATCTTGAATGCTGATTCTAGACACCTGTCTGGATATTACTCTGAATGTTCTTTATAGCATCAAAACTTTTCCATACATCATTTTAGAGATAAGCAAAGCAACTCTTGATGACAGTCACTACACACTCTATATCTCTTTTCTTTCCAGTCTTAGCTAGATGCTGTGGTGGGGTTTGTAATTAACAATTCCTGGAGATATGAACCAAATTTCTGAACTTCAGATTCTTTTTGAAATAGATCTTTAGACACAGGAATGTCTGTTGTGAGCCACCTTGTCATGTAAAGCAGGCTGTTTTCCCAAGTACCTTCTATAAGTGGTCAGGCAGTTGAACCAGATGATTGTTGTTGGTCCTTTCCAATCAAAGTATTCTATTTTAAACTCTTAACTCCTGCTAGTGTCAGCACAAAACAGTTTCAACAGTAGACACTGCTTGCTGTTTAACACCTGCATTGTCTAAATCTTGCTCAGATAAAGTTATGTTGTATTTAAAGCCTCCAGCTACAGTAACTTTAACTTCATTAGTACTCACAATGTAATTTTTCATTAATGAGATTTTACTATCTGGAAGTTAGCTGTGGTGTAGACAGAGCTCTAGAGTTTAACTTTTAGATTGTTTTGTCTGTACTCACTGTAGTCCTTTAGTCTGGCATGTTTAGAAAGACAGAACTTAAACGGCAATGAGTAGCCCTGGTGTTTGGTATTGATAGTATCTGCTGAGCCAGTAAAGGTCATGATTAGAAATTACTCAAAAATAAAAATTTCATTTGCACATTTAAATTTGGAGACTGGCTTTTCCATTAACATTGTTTCTTTCAAGTTGTTTTTGTCTGGTATGGTCACTTGAATTCTTAAAAAAATAAATAAGATAGTCATAATTTTTCCTAATGGAGATTAGAATCTTGCTTTTTTTTCCCAAAAGTTGAAAATACAAAATTTTTTATAATGTTCCCAGACTTAAAAACAAATTCTTTTCTTTGCCTGTAGATATATGAAAAATGATTTAAACCGTCTTCAGCTACATTGCAGAAACAGAGAGTATGGCTGTGAAATGGTTTGTTCTCTGGAGTCCATAGACAGGCATGAAAGGGAGTGTGAGTACAGTCAGATACCTTGCTCCAATGCTGGTGAGTAACATTCAAAGAAGTTGAGTCCTTTACATTTAAAAAACACATTTGTCATCTTCCTGTCAACAGAACTACATTAATAGCCATTATTTTCTAACATATTCAAAGCTTTGGCATGATCTGCTCTTCACAGCAGTGCTTTTGAACAAAATATAGTTCCAGTTTATGGCAGTCGTGATGATTAGCAGTTGTTTCTTATCCAAAAACTAAACAAAATTAATATGATGAACTTCAAACATATGAAAATGTAGAAGTGCATTAGTTTTGCTTTCTGTCAAGGTATGAGTTTGTTTTCCAGTTCTGACTGCATGTTCTGATGTTTGAATGAATGCAGTAGCCCCTGCAGAAGACTTAGGGGTCATAATTTCTTTATAAAACACGTTGTTGCCTGGTGCATGTGCAGCTGCCAACTCTGTGTCATGGTTTTAACAAGAACGTGTCTTGGAAATAAGAATTATTCTAAGCTAAACTCTGGTTAGAATTGTTCATGTTGAGGTTTTTATTTAAAACAGGGCTGCACCTCCTGAGAAAGAAACATGCCTCTAAAGAGGAACATACTGTTACGATTTCCCAGTTGATTTCATTTGAAATGTTGTATGATCCTAGATAAAGTTAGTTTCTAATTAATGATGCTAAGGGCGTAGTTGAGTCTGCCGTTGTAATTAATTATGAGATGGTTAAGGTGCTAGAATTGCTCTACTGGAAGTTATAATTTCTCTCACAAGTAAGTGACTTCTGCAGATGCTTGATTCATGTGTTCTATTTCCTACAGAAACTATAGTGTTTTATAGAGTTACCATGCTGGGTTTCTGGTGTTTGGGGCGTGAAGGCTCTTACATCTCTTGAACTCTTTCCCAAGAATACCTGGAGTGTATTTTGAGTACCAGAATAACAAATCATTATATTTATTAGTAAAGCTCTTCTAGAGAGCTCTTTTTTCCTTTTCTGGCATGGTTTGTTGGGAAGTTTCAATACTCCGTTGTTTCGGTTTCCTTAAGTTGATACTCTCTTCAAATTAAATGCAAGGGTGTAGTGCAACGAAGAGTGCCTCAAAGTTTAAACTACAAACTTCCTAAGTTTGACTTCATAAGTTAAGGCTACAAACTTCAAGTTTAGAGTTAAATGTAGCAATAGTTTATATAGTGTTAATTTTTTATTCTTTACATTTTACTTTTAATCACCACAGAACTGCAAAGTTTGTGTCCTAGAATTTCTGTGGAAATGTTTCTATCTTTGTATGAGTTATTAAATGTTCATAAATAAATGTTCCAACTTATTTATGTGGTCTAGTACATTATGGACAAGACCATCAAATTGTCTGGAAAACAAGTTTACATTCCATCTCACCCACATCTCTCTTTACTATATCTTTGGACTTTCCCCTAAGTTTGATAGTGTGCCGGTTTTGGCCAAAATCTAGCAATATATATCCTCTGGGAGAAAGTCAGGTCACAACCACCCTTCCCCCCACCAGGTTCGGGAAAGAAATTCCTCGAAGGAAAGTGAAGGAGATAAAACCTATTTATTAACAAACACACAGGAAAAGGATAATAATGCTGAATAGTAACCCCTCACTATAACGAGAAAAACCTGGGAAGAAATTCGAGTCCTCTCGTAGGTGTGGTCCCTCCTTCTCAGAGCTGGCGTGAGGGGTGGCCTTAGGCCCCCTCCGGGCCTGAAGAGAAGTTCTCCTCATGTGTTCTGATGTTGTTGAAACAGTCCAGAAGAGGGGGAAAAAAAAAAAAAGGAAAAAAACCCCACCAAAGTCCTAGGAAACACACCGGAGAAAAAGGGAAGGGAAAAAAACCCAAAAAAACTGGCTGAAGAGACAGGCAGGGTGCTCCCTCCATGCTACCGCCAGAGAACGCAGAGCCAACTCTAGCTCTGTGTCCTTGGGAACTTGCTTTGAAAAGTTCATTTGTTTTTTCCTCCCCCCTCAAGCTCAGTTTAAAGGCACAAAATTAATTTTTTGGCATAGAGCCGCAATAGGGGATACACATCATAGAGTCACTCCGAGACAGATAGCATAATACTTTTTTACACATGTGCATTCTTTGTCAATTCCAGTCATTGCAGTCTATGTTGGAAGCACAGGCAAGCTGCTAGTGTCTTAGCTTGGCATCAGGATTGTCATTTGTGAAGTTGATTTAATGCCAGACCAGCAACAGAACACTTTACAGAAAATACCTCCTTCCAACCTTTCAGTATTTTCAGTTAATGGATAAATATCTTAATGAGACCTTTTAACAGCATTGTATTAGTAGCTGTGTATGTGCAACTGTCATATTTCATAATCTAAAGAAATCACTTTTCTCAGCTTCCTTTCTTGAGTGGTTTTGTTTGGAATGACTCAAAGTGCTTGTGTTTAAATGCGTGTGTTGCCTTGCTGTGCCTCTGTCAGGCTGCACGGTGCAGATTGAGCGGCGGAACCTGGACGGGCACCTGGCGGTGTGCGAGTACCGGAGCCGGGAGTGCCCCAATGGCTGTGGTTACACCATCCTCAGCGCCGAGGACACGCAGCACAACTGCGTGGCAGAGCTGAGAACTGAGCTGGAGCTGCTCCGGTACAAACCTTCTGTTCCTCTCGTGTTTCTGTTGGGCTGGGCTTAAAATCACTGCATGAGGTGCTCTGAAATACTAGCACTGGTTAAAATCACTGCATGAAGCACTTTGAAAATACTAGCACTGGTTAAAATCACTGCATGAAGCACTTTGAAATACTAGCATTGGATTCTGGTATGTGTTCAATGGTCCATTAATTACTTGATGCTAATGGGCCAGAATCTTATTGTGTGTCAGCATAGGCTTTAAATTCTTGCTGTTTTGATTTTTTTGTTGTTGGGGTTTTTTTTGTCCAAGTTACTCTAAATCTTAAAATACCATTGCTTGCAGTTGAACAGAACTGGGAGCTTACTATGTAAAATGACAAAAAACCTAAGAAAACTGGATTTGGCAATTTAATTTTTCCATTGGCCTGTTATAGACACAAAGTCAGATTATTTAATAATTGTATTTAGTTTATGTTTTTACAGATAGAGAAGATAAAAATCTGTAATTATTTTGGCAGATACAGGTAGATTCAACCACTGAAAATCTAATTTTAATTTTTTTTAAAGTCCTGATAGATTAATAACAGTCAGTGAATATCACTCTTCTTACCAGCATCCTTGTTTTCCTCTTATGTATGTTTCTGTAGCTTTCCCTTTTCATTATATTCCAGTTGAACTATTTTTTCCCCCCTCATGCTCCTTCCCATTTGTATCTTTCAGCTCTTAAGTGTTGTGCTTTTGAACACTGCTGTGAAGTCAGGCTCAAATGTGATTTAAATGCATTGAGACACAAGGGATTCTGCTACCTGGTTTCTGAACTCAAAAGGTTAATTAATGTAGTGCCAGCTGCTTTTGGCTGTGGAGCTGTGTGAGTGGCTAGGCTGTAACAGTTTACTGCATAGTGTCCACCATAAAAGTGAATGCAGATTACACAGAACCATGGAATCATTTAGGTAGGAAAAGAGCTCTAAGATCATTGAGTCCAGCAGTTAATCCAGCACTGCCAGGCCCACCACTAAACCATGTCTGTAAGTGCCTACCATGTCCACACACCCAGGCTGTCTCACTTCCTTACCTGTTCAGCAGTATTATAGGATTCAGACTTCTTATCTTGGCTGCCTCTATTTCGTAACACTTAGCAAGCACATGCAGTAGGCAAACAGCAGAAAATCACTTAAAGTCATAAATACACATTCTTGAGCTCATGGAATTACTTGAGGAATATGATATGATTGTCCCTCTGTAGGCTCTTCATGGGCACTTTAGTGCCCCTGGGCACAAGGCACTTCTTTATGCCAGTTTTTTCTTTTAATTAATAAGTCATGCCTCTACAGGGGCATCCTGTAGAGCTTGATGGGAATCAGATCAGGCTGTTTGGCTGCAAGAAGGCTTTCTGGAATTTGAAAATCATTCTTTTCTCTGCTTACAAGACTTAACAAGGAGAAATAAACTTTTTAGGTCAGAAATGATCTGCAGAGTGGAGGAGGCAAAACATGAGATGGAATCAAGGTTAGATTCACAGAGAAGGCATATGGTCCAAAAAGAGAGTATTCTGCAAAATGAAATTGAAGAACTAAAGGTAAATACAATGCTTTTTTTGTTCTCTCTCTCCTAACAGTCTAGCTTTTTGTTTTTCACAGTAGCAGTTTCTTATTTCGTAAATAAAGTCTCATGCAGAGGAAAATGGCATTAAGTGTGGGAAGCAAAAATAGCAAAGCTTTGCCAGGTTGGTCAGCTGTGTGGAGAAGCAGGCTGGATGCTGCATTGCTGGGGTTTATCTGCTTCAGGTTCACTGGAGCTCACCTGGGTACTCCATCAGTGTCTGTGCAAGCATTGTCAGCAGATCAGTCTGAAACTGATTTCGGTGTCTAAACGTAGAGTATACATCACAAACTGGATGTAATTAAACATCCAGCTCCATTTTTAATTGCTATCCAAAGTGGCTTAGTCCGGAGCTGACACACAGCCCCACTTCCAACAGTGATGTTTGCACTGTGGTCAGAAGGTTGGAAAGGTGCACAGTAAACTTCATCAGGCAACAAGCAAGGCTATCTTATCCTCTTAGTCATCCTGTTTTTATTATATCACAGAACAGTGATTTTTAAAGGAATGGATGTGCTTTATAGTTTACTTTTTTATTTTTACTGGATTGACGTTAAATCCTTGAAGAATGTATCTGAACATAACCAGAACCATATTTTGTTTGGATTCTTGAAATAGAAAATAAAAGCAGCAAGAGGGTAAATCATCTGGTTTTTAACATACTTTGTAAGAAACTTTTTGAAAAACGTATTGGAATCTTTAGAACCAGACTGTTCCAGAAGGTGAACGCTGGATTGTGTCTCAAATTGTTTACATTTGGTATCAAAAAGCTATTTCTTTGTTCTTTATTCTTAAGACTCCATCGCCCTGCATGCATGGCCAGTTCAACTTCATTGCACCATCATTAGTACAGGGTTTGTTTCTTGCAGTGAATTTGTATTTGCATTTCAGAGTCAGATGTCACGGATGATGTCAGATGTACGGTCTCTGATGGCTGCGGAGAGGCAGCACCGGCAGGAGCTGGAGCAGGCAGAGCTGGAGAAACGGGAGTTAATGGAGCTGCTGAAGGGGCTGCAGAAGGACTGTCGGTTAACTACTGCAGAGGGAAGCAGGAAGTCAAATTTCCGTCCTTTGACACGACTGGAGAGTGTGAAAAGAAAACCTAGGGAAGTTACAGTTATCTAAATAGTACTAAGCTCAAAAAGCATTTTCTTCAAATACTGTCTTCTGGCAAGCTACTTTCTTTGAATGATTGGTAAACTTTATATAATTTCTGATTTACTCACTTTCTTTTAAAGTCTGTATTACAACTGTATTTCCTTTGGGGCCATAAAAACAAACAGAAGAATTTTTTTCTGAGGGAATACTGGTCATTAAAACTAGTTACTGGAAGGCATATTTTTAGCTAATGTTTTTATAAAAAGGGGAAGGAGACTCGATTTATTCTCTCTTTACTGTATCACTTACAGGGATCTTTCAAGCCTGAAAGCTACAGCCTTTTAAAGTCAAAGATATGGACTATTATGGACCAGGAAGAAAACAGCATTTAAATCTCTATGTTTCAAACAAAAAAACAAATGTGACCATTTGGGATGTACTTAATTTGGGGGAAAGTGAATAGTAGAATTAGTAAGTCAGTAATAGAAGTTAATAAGATTTTGTTTGTTTGTAGTCTGTAGAAGCTCTTATTTCAGAGGTGGAAAGCAAGCACTTTAAGTTGTAATTCTTCTGCTATGTGAAGCTTCAGGTGAGATTGACTGTTGTTTTAGAGCTTCTTCTCATTTCCCAGGCTGATACACACTTAAGAGACTAATGCTAAAGCCCAAGGTAGTAGAATAACCTAAACCCTTTTAAACAGATGTGTGTATAACTTTGAGTTTGTGGGATTGGATCTGCTTCTTATTTAAAAATTTGAAGCTTTTATATGTGAAAGTATCAGGAATTTCTACAGGATCTTTTAAGCATAAGACCAGTCCATTTAGTACTCAATGTCTTTAAAGCATATATAAATACCTAGAGTATCCTTAATTTTCTTGTGGTAGGTTTAAGTCTACTTGATATGCACAAGATATGAGTATTTGCAGAGTCACTTGGGCTTCAGACATCTGTGTTAGTGCTCAAGTACTAACACAGGGCTGCAGGGAGTGCCAGAGCCTGGCACTGGCGTCAGAGGGTAACAGAACACCTGTGTGAGTGTAACCAGGTCAGTGATCTGCTCTGCTTAGTGCTACAACTCAAAGAGGAGGTGGAAGGGTTAAGGGATGTTAGAGCATCTGAGGAAGAGATTGACTGGTAGTGCCATTCTCTGCCTCTCCTGAGGCAAATGTACCAGTCAAATGCACCTTGGAAAGTAGAGGATCACTAGAGGTGAACCTAGGGTGGCAGGCCTGTGATGGGGGCAAAAGCATTGGCCCAGCTAAAGTGCCACCAAGGCACCATGTGGGCAGCAAGCAGGAGGAGCTGGAAGCCTGTCCAGCAGGAAGGTTTTGATGTTGTCACCGTCACAGAAACATGTCTCTCATGACTGGAGTGCTGCAATGGCTGGATACAAGCACTTCAGAAGAGACAGGTGAAGCAGGAGAGGTAGTTGGATAGCACTGTACAATGGGGAGTATTTTGATTGTATTGAAATTGATGATGAAGATGACAAGGTTGAGTGCCTCTGGGTAGAGATCAGGGGGAAGGTCAGCAGGGCAGACATCATGGTGGGAGTGTTAGAAACCAGGCTGATGAGGTGTTCTACAAGCTGCTGGCAGAAGCCTCACAGTCACCAGCCTTTGTACTCAGGGGTGACTTCAACTTGCCAGATGTCTGCTGGAAATACAGCAGAGAGGAAGCAGCCCAGGAGGTTCCTGGAATGTGTGGAATACAACTTTCTAACTAACACAACTGGTAAATGAGCCTAACAGAGGAGGGGTCCTATTGTTTGTGGGCAGAGAAGGACTGGTGGGTGATGAGATGGTCAGTGGCCATCTTGGGCAGAGTGACCATGAACTGTTAGGCTTTTCTGTGCTGGGTGAAGTAAGGAGGGGCACCAGCAGAATTTCCACCTTGGACTTTGGCGAGCAGACTTTGGCCTGTCAAGGACATTCATTGACCAAGTCCCTTGGAAGTCAGTTCTGAAGGGCAAAGGAGTACAGGAAGGCTGGATGGGCTTTGAAAAGGAATTATTAAATATTCAGGAACAGACTGTCCCCATGTGTAGAAAAACAAGTTGCCAGGGAAAAAGACCAGTGTAGTTCAACAGAGAACTTAAGCTGGAATTTAGGGGGAAAGAAAGAGAATATATCACCTCTAGAAAGAGGGTCAGGTAACTTGGGAGGACTATAAGGATGTCACAAGGTCATATAGAAAGAAGATTAAAAGGGACAAAGCCCAACTAGAACTTGATTTGGCCACTACAGTTCAAGACAACCAAAAAAGTTTCTATAAATATTTTAACAGCAAAAGGAGGGTCAAGGAGTGGCTCCGCCATTAGTTGAATCCAGAGGGTGGTGTAGTGACAGGGGTTGAGGAAAAGGCAGAGGTACTTAATGCCTTCTTTGCCTCGTTCTTCAATATCAGGATCAGTTATCCTCAGGATGCCCAGCTCCCTGAGATGGAAGTTGTTGATGGGCAGATGAGTGAAGCCCCCATAATCCAGGAGGAGATGGTTAGTGACCTGCTATGCCAGTTAGACGCTCACTCTATGGGCCCTGATGGGAGCCACCCCAGAGTAATGGAAAAAAGTATTTGCCACAACACTTTCAATCATCTATCAGCAGTCCTGCTCAACTGGAGAAATTCCAGCTGACTGGAGATTAGCAAATGTAACACCCACCTACAAGAATGGTTGGAAGGATGACCTGGGGAACTACAGGCTTGTCAGCCTGACCTCAGCTGTGGGCAAGGTTCTGGAAGAGACCATCCTGAATGCCATTACATGGCACATGCAGGACAACCAAGGGATCAAGCCCAGACAACACAGATTTAAGAAAGGCAGGTCCTGCTTGACTGATCTGGTCTCCTACAGCTAAGTGACCTGCTGAGAAGGTGAGGGAAAGGCTGTGGATGCTGTCTATCTTCACTTCAGGGAAGAATTTCACACCATCTTCCACAGCGTCCTCCCAGAAAAACTGGCTACTTGGATCTTGGATGGGTGGACTCTCCAATGGATAAAAAATTGGCTGGTGGTTAGGCCCAGAGAGTGGTGGGGAATGGAGCTAAATCCATTTGGCAGCTGGTGACTGGTGGTGTTCACCAGGGCTCAGTATTTGGGCCAGTTCTGTTTAACACCATTATTAATGATCTGGTCTTGGAGACTAAGTGCACCCTGAGTAAATTTGCAGACAGCACCAAGTTGGATGGGAGTGTTGATCTATTTAAGGGTAGGAGGGCTCTGCAGACAGACCTGGACAGACTCCATCAGTGTGCAAAGGGCAGCTGCACGAGGTTCAGTAGGGCAGAGGGCTGGGTCCTGCACTTGGGTTGCAGCAACCCCATGCAGGGCTGCAGGCTGGGGGCAGAGTGGCTCGAGAGCTGTTCAGCAGAAAGGGACTTGGGGGTGCTGGTTGACAGCCGGCTTAATATGAGCCAATGTGTGCCAAGAAGGCCAATGGCATCCTGGCCTGTATCAGAAATAGTGTGGCAGTGGTTGTCCCTCTGTATTTGGCACTGGTGAGGCCACACCTTGAGTGCTGTGTCCAGCTTTGGCCCCTCACTTTAAAAAGGACATTGAAATGCTGAAGCATGTCCAGCAAAGGGCAACAAAGCTCATGAAAGGTCTAGAAAGTTTGTCTTAGAGGAACGGCTGAAAGGGCTGGGTTGGTTTAGTCTAGAGAAGAGGAGGCTCAAAGGGGGACCTCTTCACTCTCTACAACTCCCTGAAAGGAGGGTGTAGTCAGGTGGGGACTGGTCTCTACTGCTGTGCCTACAGTGAGAGGATAAGAGGAAATGGCCTTAAGCTGAGACAGGGGAGATGCAGATTAGATGTTAGAAAAAAATTTTCACTGTTAGGGTGGTCAAGCATTGGAATAGGGTGCCCTGGGAGCTGGTGGAGTCACCGTCCCTGGAGGTGTTCAAGAGTTGTCAGGATCTCGGGCTGGGCAATGGTTTAGTGGTTTAGGGGTTACAGGGGTAGTGCTGGGTTGACAATTGAACTTGGTCTCTTCCACCCTCGATTCTATGATTCAAAGTTTGCAATAGGATTTTTTAACAGACTCACAAATCGAGGCATTTATCTGTAAGCACTGCATGAGAAATCTGTATAGTTCAAAGACGTTCTCCAAACTTCTTACACGGCCTGTTCATGTTGTTTTCAGTGCTATAACTAAGCCATATTCTCAGCTCATCAGTGGACTAACTGTAGAGGTATCTGGCCTTCTGTTTACTGAATGTGCTAAATCGGTTTTGAAGGCTCAGGAAAATGTGTGCAGGTTCAACAACCCAAATATGATAATTTTATAGTTTAGAAAGCAACTGCATTACTGTACATGCCTTGCTGTCACTCAGAGCAATGCTTTTATAGCTAATAGCATAACCAAAGAGAGAGGCAGCAATCTTCTCTAGCACATAGTCTACATTATGAAGACTTGTGGTCAGAGCTGTCTGAATTTCGGGCATTAATAAATCCTTCTAACTTGCTGTTTCCTTAGTACCACTGAGGCAGATGTGCACATATTCAGGTCTTAGTATTTAAAAACTGGTCTTGTGTATTTAAAAACTGACATAAATAGCTCTTCCGTAAAAGTGGGGTTTTTTTGGGGAAAAAAACACATTCAAAGTAATTGAGAGTATTTGGGACACTACAGCAGTCTCACCAATTCATGGCATAGCACATCTCTTAAGCAGCCTTATTTAATAATCTAAAACAGTAAACCAGGAGCTATAATTTGGGAAGATCTTCATTCACACTAAATGTTCAGTGGTCAGTTAATTACATCAGTGTGTGTATTAAAGCAATAGGTAGAAAGTAAGAATGCTGTTACTCTCGTGTTCTGAACAAGCTGTGAGTGTCTGTGCTCTGCGTGACATTATTGCAGCGTTCACGCTAATTTTCAAGCTTTTTGGCAACACCAGATTTCATGCTATTAGATTTAGTTAGTGCTTTTCTGTGTATTGTAACTGTGTGGTTGTGATGTGACTTTATCTACTTTGCCTAATGTAAAGAAGAAAATCACTTCAAAATCCTTTAGAACTCAATGAGCTGGATCACCTTTCCTGAGGGCAGTAACCCAATCTTTTCTGTTCCAGCCACAGAAGAAAGCAAGTTATTAGCTCTGTGCTTTCCCCATAATGGGATCTCTGCATTTGTTTGCTTTAGAAACATCACCCACTTATTTATGACTAAATTCCTCCTACTATGGGAAATAGGGTTTCTTTAATGTTTGCTTTGTTTAATTTGGTGTGCTGTCTTTTCCCTAAGTGCTGGACATGAAACTGCGTGAGAAAACGCAACCTAGGTGGTAAGGAAGGACTTTCTGCTGTGCAATCAAGCTCTGACAGTCTGAACTTCCAGTGTGGAAATGTGGCAACACTTTGGGCCCACTGGCTGCTGGAATGGGCTGTCACTTTGGGTTTCCTTTAGCAGCAAAGACACCCTTTCAGAGATGTTTTAAACAGACACACAGTAGCTAATGGCATCAGGTCTCTCTGGTGGCTTCAAGCTTTATGCCATTCCTCTGGGTTGATAACGGTTCTGCACTTCAGGTTTTCCTCTGGTAATGAACTTTTCACAGGGTGGCATTGCTGAAGTATCATCATCATTTGACCTGTCTTACAAGTGACTAGACTGACATTAAATAGCCTGTTACGTTAGTATTTCATCTACTTCTTGCTTTTCCAGTGTCATGTATTATGCAGCTCTTAATAGCAGTTGGCAGAAGCAAGGGGTTTTTTTTCTTTCTTTCAAATAGTCTGTTAATCCTTTTCACAAAAACTAAGACTCCAAATATTGTACTAGACTTAAGTTAAAGACATTCACTTGGAAATGCTACTTCCTTAGTCGTGATCATATTATAGAATTATATGAGAGACACTGCTAAAAGTGCATTACAGGAGGGTTCCAGCACAGTTACTGGTATTACAATTCTCATACTAAATCACACTTTAATCAGTTCCATTTCCTCACAAGTGGAACTGCTACTCAAGTGGACCAGTAACTGGGGAAATTGTTGTATTTTGAGTTGCTGCTTCTAGCTCTTTGCAGCTGGAAGAGGGAGAGCAAAGAGAGAGAACACATAAATGTGGTGTGACTGTTCCCTCAGCCCAAAAGCAGTGATGTGGCTGCACCAGCCTGTGCCACCAGGCTTACCAGTGTGTGCTGCCAGCATGTGGCAGGGAGTTAACATGGCATTAGAATTAAAAGGAGATTAAGTCTTTAGCCAGTTAGGTGGGTACACAATGTCATAGTACCAAGCCTGGGAGATCCACAGACAAAACTCAGAGCAAGTGGTTAAGTAAAGTATGTGGAACTTGGATGTACAAGAGTTTCTAACCAGCATAGAAGAGAAGGGAATTGCACAGTCAAGCAAAATACCTGCTATAGTGATGTATTTTGACTGGCCAAAAGTGATGTTATCTGAAATGTTCTTAGGTGTTTGTGCGAAGTGATGTATTAATAAACCCCAGTTGCAAACAGTTCCTAATCTACAGAAATGGGTAGCCTTGCAAATGAAATTTTCCATGTGCTGTCCTCTTGGATGTTTGTGGCATGGTGCTTCTCTACAACCACTTTCCTCAGAAGTGCTGGGTAGCATTGACAAGGAGCAGTCCTAGCCTTGCCTTTCTCCCGTACTGTGGGCAGATGGAGTACGGTAGGTCAGGGAGATTTTACCACGTAGAAGATGCCTTTATAAACACCTACAATTCTATGCAACTTTCTATTAACTGAGTAAACACTGAACTGTCTTCCAGCATTATGGGTCGCTGCCAGTCTATTTACGTTTTCTACCTTTATATGCACAAGGATAAACCAGCACTTAACAGATCTTAATCTCTAGACTGTATCAGAAACAGTAACACTTTGTATCACTTTGAAGTACACTTTGTATAAAAGTTGAACTAATAAAGGGTCTACATCATAATTAACAGTGTTTGGTTCGCTTCATTCTGTACAGAAGTTTGAGTACCCTCTTTATCAGATGGAACAGCAACATTTAGGTACATTGGCCTGCAGAGCACAGGAGTCATGAATGCACTACAGTTACAGGCTCGATGCCCTGGAGCAGGTAGGGCTGCATTTTCCCTCATAGAGGGAGCAACAAACAAAACAGGTGTTCAGTCAAACTATCCCTTCTCCAGGATTTCCCTCCTGCCTCACACATGGGAGTTTCTGAATGGGATGAGCACCTGCTTGGAAGGCAAAACACTGGCAAAATTTGAGAATTCCTGGAGTATGGCACTCCAGTCCTGCACAGACAACAGGAAAATGATTGGGCAAGGGAAAAATTCATTCTCTGTCCATCAAATGCAGGGATCTCATCCCTAATGTAAGTTTTTATGGCCACTACAAAAACCCAGGTGGGATATGAACATGTAAGAAGTGCAAAACAACAGAGCTGTTGTATTTGCTTAAACATGAGCAATCTGGACAGGGGCCCTCAAGCAGGAATTTGCTGCATGCAAGCCTCTGCCTTCACCATCTAGAACATTCTCTCACCTGACAGAGGAGCTACTCCGCAGGAAAAAAGAGGCTGAAAGCAAACATGACACAACTAGAGATCAGCCCAGGAGCTGGCAGATAACCTGTTTATCTCCTACACCTCTCCATCTGCACCTGGCCCTCAGCCACATTACAGACTGCACTGCAGCTAAAGATTATGGAAGCAAAAACAAATGCACACAACTTGTCTCACCCTTGTGCCACACACAAACTGTGCCTTTGTCTGGCCGTGCTGCATTGGAGATCTCTTCTGCCTCACTCAGCCCCTGCCACTGTTGTGCTCATCAAGTAAGCACAGGAGTCTCTAAAGTTAGCCACTTCCTGGTGCTCCAGTCAGGAAACAAAACCTGAACAGGTCTTTTTTAAACAGAGTATCAAAAGCAAAATGGAACACTTTAAAGTTTTACTCATGGTAGCAATCCTATTTTAAAGGGCAAACCAAGTAACACCTGAATTTTAAACAGCATTATTTCATGCTGAATTTATCCATGAAAGGAACCACTTTGCATCAAACAGTCACAGAACTAAATTCATTAATTAAAAAAACCAAAACAAACATGATATACACACACTTCTTTTTTCAAGTTTAACTAAATTTACAGAGCTCTCATTTTCATACACCAATGCAACCAACCCTTTATTTCCTCCTAATTTGAAAATTACTAATGTGACATGCTGTGTATTTTAAACTCTGAAGAACCAGTACTGAATATTTACATATTTATTCCATGCTTGACACTTTTCTTTACTTTTCATTTCAAATTCCCTGACAGAAACCAAATTGTTTATATCCCTGCTAGTTTTGAAAACAGTAAAATTTCTAAAAAAATAAAACCACCTTAAACACATGGTATAAAGGAGTGAGTCAGCTTTAAAAATATTTATGCAGTGCTCCTTAAAAAAATAGCATTAATAACAGTAATGCCTGTGAAAGCTCCACCCATTTTACTCATTACAATTATTAGTAAAATTACATCTCCCTGTTATTTTACCATTCAGAAAATTGTTTGGCTTCCAATATAAATCTGTCCATGTTATTTTAAATTAGGTTAAACCCTTTATGAACCGATATTGTTCCCTGTAGGAGCACCCAGTCAATTCATGGAAGTTTCCCACTTTCATAGGTTATTCAAATCACCTCCCAAGCAATGGGACACTGTCTCAGAGTCTCCACACAGAAAAAAATACAGCTAATAGGGGCCTTCTATGTATCAAACTAAAAACCTATTCAATTTAGTCAGGCAGTATAAAGCTAAAAAAATTTCAATTTAACGTAATACCATACTTCAGAAACACTTAAAATAGGGTATTAAAGTTCATGAGTCTAGGCAGACAAAGTCAAAATCCTGTAAAACAAGAACTGGGTCGTATTTAAGTAGAGTAAGACCCCTCTAAAGCACTTCTGTAATGTCAGGAGACCAAAGCATAAGTGAAAAGCAAGCTAAGTCTGACAGTGGAGCTCATTTGCAAAGATTGCATATGGCCTTTAGACAAGACTACTGCACCCCACCCAAAAATGCAATGACTACTGAGCATCTGTTCATTCTATGAACCCCATGGAGCCCAACGGAATGCAAACACATAAAACCTTATTTCAGTATTAAAATAAATTTAGAATTTAATCTAGTAGTGACATTTCTTTATTAATTCCTACTCCTCAAAGTTTTTCTTTCTGCACTGTATCTCAGTCTAATTGTAGGAACAAAACTCCAACCCAACTCTTCATAGAGAAGGTTTAACATCACTACCTCACTACATGGTTGCTCAGGTTACACACCTGTGTCTCTGCCCTCTCCTCAGCTATGTTAGGCAGAGGAGAGGCAGGCAACAAATTATCTCCAGGTTCTCTAAGGATATGAGTATCTTGCTTTTTAACTGAAAGTATTTGGTGCTTTCCAATGAATAACTCTTGTACTCCTAATGCATGAGCTGGACTTGTAAAGTAAGTGATGGAATGTTGACTTATTCTCCCTGAAGTTAGTGACAGATTTTATTCAAATTTTACCTGGTGTGGGACTTAGAAGTTTCTAATCTTGTTACCCAAGACGTACAACAAAACCTACATAAATTACATTTACATTTGTATTCTTTAACAGATTAATTAATTTCAGTCATTCTTCTATCATTGGCTACTTCACCTGATGGCAGATACACCTCATTCATTAATAACCCAGACTGGCTAACAAAAAAAACAAAGGAAAAAAAGGGCTAATGACTCTAAACCTGAGAGAAAAGAAAAAAATTGCCTTACATACACATTTTTTAATTTTCTTGCAGTAATAAGTCACACACAAAACATTTGCACCTTTCTTTTGGCACAATGAATATTTAAGAAGTCCTTCAAGTCTTAACTCAAAAGAGCTGCTTTACTGAGTATCGTCTACTGAAATCCACAAAAAAATTGAAACATTCTTTCAAAAGGAACAAAAAATTTACAATTGTACACAAAAAGTCTTGAATTTTATTGAAATTTCAAGTCTTGTATCAAAGAAAAGCTTTTTCTTCAGACAAAAATATTCTCTTGGTGTCCTCCAGATACCAGAAACTCTGAATTGGTCCGTTAGTGACGCCACTTTCTTTGCCATCTTCACAGAAGTCCACAAGGTTGAGCTGTTCCACCATGAGGTCGTATTTTATCGTGTGAAGGAACGTACATGACGACCTCTTCCACTGCCTCCACTAACAAACTTTCCTCTTGAGCCACCACTGCTACTACTATTAGCACTTGTCCAAGACGGTCCAATTCCGCCGCGGCCTCTGGAAGCACGATCGCGAGGACTCGGTCGGTAGCCTTAAAGCAAAGAAAAGTATACTCAGTTGGAAAAAAAAAAAAAAAAAAAAGCCCTAGGCGGAGTAGCTGCTGCAAAAGCGTAAGGAACAAAAACAGGATGAGATACAAACAGCGTCTGTTTCCTCCTTTTAATTTTCACTTTTCTTTTAGGCAAGCACTGCTGCTTTAATTGCGCTATGATTACCATGGAGGTACGAAGACAACCGAATGACAAAAGTCTGAGTGCAAAATTAAGATTCTGCGATCAAGTGTTCAATTCAGCAAGTTTTATGGGTTACAGCACAGTTCGTACAAAAGCACGCATTTGACACAGTCTCAGTGACAACTGTTCATATATGCTTAAAACATTTGCTGAATTTCAAGGTGTCTGCAGCATCCTTGCATGGTTTCATTTGTAAAGCAAAAATGAAATTCAAGGAATTCTCTATAGTTCGATGCCCATATGAATACCATGTACCTGCTGAACTTAATGGTCTCAGTGGTGGCAGTGGACCCCTGTTAAAATTGCTTTGACCACCTCTACTGTCATTGTAGGTTCCCCTGGGCGTACTCTGTGCACTCCAGCTTGAGCCTCGAGCGCCTTCACGACGACTGTAATTTCCTAGATAGGGAGAGAAAATCCAACACACTGTTGAGCAAACATCACCGGGTTGGGGCTTTTTCCATTTCCAATCTTCACAGCACTCAGGGTGGTAACATAATATTTACACAATTCAAATAGATAAAGATACTCTGTATCAACATACCCACAGTATTCCAACTTGAAGCCTGCAAGTTACTCTATTCTGCACAGAATCAGGGGAACAGATCTATTTATCAGGCAAGGACTCAAGTTTAAAAGAATTCACATTATCTAGTGTACTAAGGCAGATTGATACTTTCAGATTTTGTGGTGAAGTAAATCCTAGTATTTATAAGTTTATAAATGGAAGTAATTTCTGTTTCTACTTTGCCAGGACTTGCCCTAATTATGGGACGGAGGGAAAAGGAATGAGATCTTGTCTATGTATGAAACAAACTTAACACTCTGTAGACTACGATCTCCAGGTTCACTGAAAATTTCATCTTATTCCTGTCAGGACCTTCCATCCTTTTATTCCAAAGCCTCATTTTAACCCAGAGATGTACTGTGTTGCTTGATTTCAGGTACTACCATGTTCCAAAAGGCAGGGAAGCACTCCAACAGTTTCTAAAACACATGATTCCTTTTGTAAAAAAGAGGCAGAGAGGCAGCACGGGAATTCACAGCCTTGTTTCAATCACACAGCTTTGGAGGTTCTCACCTTCAGGAGAACCTTTCCTAGTGCTGAACAACTCATTCCAACAACACTGCTTCAGGAAGATCTCACACTGGGGATGATGAACTGCTAGGAAATTGGGTTAGTATTACTGAAGCCATTTTAGCATGCATTTACTCCAGTACTAATACAGGAACCAACATACCTTTTGAAGCAGGTGGTGTAAAGAACCTGTTCTGACTGTGAAAAGCTCCTCGTCCTCCACGATTCCCTGAGAACCCACCACGTGAAGAGATCTTCTGTGACACTTTAGGTGGCCTTTTGGCTGGTGGTATCCCATCTGGAGCAACCACCTCTTTGCTCTCTGCAGCAACAAAATCATCCACGTGCATGGAGGGTGGCCTGCTTGTGTTCTGTTTCCTCTGGCGGAAGATATCGTGTGGTCGAATTCCTTGTCCAAATCCTCCCCTTCCTCTTCCTCTGGGTGGTGGCACAACATGAGCTCTCTTTGCAGGCTCTATGTACTCAGATTTCCCACTGTCATGACAAACCATGAGTTAGTTAATATAGCACTGTACTACTGACAGTCAGGCATTCTTCATATTGGAGATGCAATTTGAAAGGTATTTGACATTTTGACAATATACAAATCAGTGCTGAAGACACTATTAACTCATTAAACTAATTTTACCTTGAAGTTATGAAGGTCTCATGCTTGTGCTTGCCGAGCTTGAACCCTTTTGTGGTTTTTGTGCGTCCAGGAGATGATGGTTCTGACAAAAATGACCTCTCCAATTCAGCTTGCAAGTCAAAGTCACTGCAGCCCTTCTCTGACAGTTCAATTAAGTCAACTTTTACCTTCAATGAGAGAGTTTAGTTTTATCAAAAGAGTCATTAGTAGCATCACCAAAAAACCAAAAAGAGCAGCAGTAACAAAATAAAAAAAGCAGCAGAGCTGCTGCAAAATTATCTTGACAGATCTGAACACAAAAGGAGTGAAGGGCATAGCTCTAAAATATGAACATCTGTCTTGTCATTTAATGACCTGCAGTGGGACAATTCTCTTGCTTAAGTTACAGCCCTATAAATTTATACAGGAATCACTTGTATACAGGAATCAACAGTTCTGGTTTTGCTTAAGAAATTAAAACACAACTTCCTTTGCACATTAATTAAAAGAGTAAAACCAAAAAAAGGATTAAGGCAATGAAGTCAACAGAAACTGATTATTTCTCACACAAGAAATTAAGACACTGACAATTCCTTAGTCTCAAAAAACCAAGAATGCAAATGTATTTTTCACTATTAGCTTTAAAGTTTAGATGATAAAAGTTTCAAAAACTGTGAAAAGCTTTTGTGCACGTAGTTTCATTTACTACTGCCATGTTTCCCACTGTTGTCACATCAGAGAAAATATTTAAATTTTAAAAAGTGCAGCTATCAGGCTTTTGTGGACACTACTGCAATGACAGAAGACAAGCAAGGAGAAGAAACTAAATCATATTCTTTTCTACATTTAATACAAATTGATGAAAAGCCTCAACAGCAGTTGAGGACTGACACAGAAACTGTTCCCCTAGGGTACTGCAAAAGGTCCTGATTTTGTAGCTTCTTCCAAGTAAGTCTGAAGGCATTTGATAGCCCCTTTACCAAATGCCAACCTCTCTATCTGGGTCAATTTAGAAGGGTGAGCTCAGGAAAACAAACCATTTGGCCATATGCATTTCTGATGCTTCTAGTTCAGATTAAGCCTCACACTTAAATCCACTTCAGATACGTTAATGAAGCCTTTTACCATATCCAAGTCAGTGTCTATTTCTTCAGCCTGGAAGGGTGAGAACCACATGGACTTCAGCTGGTCATCCATCACATCTGCCAACACGTATGTAGTCCTGCAACAGAACAATGCCAGAGGCCTGGTTGGTTACGAACCACAACCAACTGCAAGTGTACACAGCACCACAGAACCCGGGGAGAACATCACTGCCTTACCCTTGATGCTTACATGACATTCAAAACATTGGGCCTAGTGGGTAGTAGTAACAACAGTGCTGTTTAGATCCTGGTTTTAGCATACTTAATTTATGTATGCATAAATTACTCCATTTTCTTAAGTAAATCACAGGTAAGCTGACACACTTAATTTTACCTGTTGTTAAACAAATTCTGAAGAGAGTCTGGTGCAGAAAGAGTAGGCTCAACATCTTGGTCACTCAGTGGACAAGAATCACCCGCTGATTCCAACATCTGCCTCACTCCAACAATGTTGTCCAGTAAGGATTCGAGGCCATCATCTTCCTTAGAACGATCCTATGTCACCACAGAACAAGTCAGAACTTTTTCCCCTCCTTGGAGAAGGAAGTAGGCTTCACTTATTTATACGAAAAGGGGGAAGGTACTATACAACAGTCTATCCAGCCACAAATAGTGAAACTAAGCCACCCGAGTGCACAAACAGCAGCAGAGAGCTCCTGGTTGTGGCATTAAACAAACCATGTCACCACATGCACATTCTAGGTTTCGTTCCCAGTTGATGCAATATCCTTTATAACAGCCCCAAGGAAGACATTGCCCCAGGTTTTATTTAAGAAGCTCTCTGTTAAAGCATTCCGATGTCCTGTGCCTGCGGTTGCTCATTCAGAACAATTGTGGCTTTTAGTCTCTTACCACAGATGCAGGCAGCCAGGGAAGGGACAGGAGGGAATATAGCACTGGAAAGGTATTTGTGATCAATAGGCTGTGGAGCAGCTGTTTCATGGACTCTCTTAAATTAGCTATCTACCGCATGGCTGCCATCAGTTACATAAGATCAGATTTGAATATTAGAGTTAAGTTTGCAGTTTTAATCACAGAAAAGTTGGATGCATTGAATTCTGCATGTCCTCTAGTCCAATCCCCATCCTCACTGCTTGAAGCAGGACTATCATCAAAGCCGGATCAGGTCAGCCATAACTTCATCCAGCCATGTCTAAAAAAAGTGACAGAGAGCCCTGAGCCACACTGACCTGTTCAATGCTTCACTTCTCTCTCAGTGATTCATTTCTTTTTCCTAATGTCAACCTGAACCTCTGAAGCCACAATCTGGGGCCATTGCCCCTTGATTTATCATCTGGAATCACCAAAAGAAGTTTGATTCCACCATCTTTGTTACTATCTCCCCAAACAGCTGTGGGAAACTCTGAAATAGCTCCTGAGCCCTCCTAACCAGGCTAAACAAGCCCAGCTTCTTCCTTCTCTCTCTCTGCAGCACACGTGCTGTAGGTCCCTGACCACCTTGGTAGAACCCTCTCCAGTCTCCCCAGGTCTCTCTAGAACTGGTGAGAGGGCAAAGCTGGCCAAAGGTGAACACAACACTCTACGTGAGAGCTCAGCAGCATCCCGTGGAGGGAGACAACAAGGCCCCTGGAAGTGCTGACCATGCTCCTTCCAGGATGGCTCAGAACACACTCACTTTTTTCTAGTGACCGTGCACTGGCAGCCCACATTCAACCTATCAACCAACATAACCACCTGGCCCATTTCAGCCCAGCCTGCAACAAGGCATGGGATTATCCTCCTTTCACTGCAGACCTTTGCATTTTTCCTAACGAGCCACACAAACTTTCTGCTAAATCAATCCTAAAATGTTTACTGAGGTCTCCCTGGATTGAGGCTTTGCTGTATGACAGATTAGTCATATCCTACCCCCATCCTACAAATTCACTGAGGATGTATCCATTGTTCAGGCTTCTGTTGAAAACATCCAACAATATCCAGCCCCCAGTATTAATTCCACTTGTTACCAGTCAACATGAAGCCACTTCTATGCCAGGGCTCCTGTTGTTTATTATATTAATAATCTGCTTCGCCACTACACTACACCCTCTGCTGTTGGCATTTGCTACCTTCCATGACACCATTAACTGCCTGGGATCTTAGGATGTGCACATAGAAAACTGCAATATCAACCTGGTTATTTGAATTCTTTTACCATAACATGTTTCTCCAGATCAAGAAGCAGGTTTTCTGGGGTTTCTTCTTTGTTCTGCAGTAGATGTTTTAACTCTGCAGTGGTAAGACCCAGCGTTCTGCCTGGATGGGATCCATCTGTTTCCATAAGGCTTCCATCATCTCCACAACATCCCTGAAATATTTGACAGTTGGGGAATAAGTACACATAAATGTTGTACTTCTGGATTGCAAACCCCTTTGAATTCAAACACACATTAGAGCAAATCTAGCAAAATTAGTTATCTCTTGATTTAAAAAGATATGATGTAAATTATTTTAACCAAGTACACTTCAACAGGCAAGTTTGTATACTGCATCAAGATGAAAGCAACCCTTTCCTGTAAAAGATTATGTCTGTATCACAGAATTAACAAATATTTTATAGTCCTTTCTATACTACATATCAATATAGCAACTCTCTAACAGGATGCTGTGAATCTAAAACTGGGACACCACACCATACTGTTCACTTAGGAAATCAGTATGAACTGATATGCCCTTCTTCCCATTGAAAAACCCTCTTACTTATTAAACATACATTCTGCCCAGCTTTCACAGATTTCATTAAAAACTAAAGATGGCACTAACACTACTGATGGAAAAGCCTTACCCAGCAATCTGCAGAAACAACTGCTCTCTGAAATAATTGTTCCTGAACATGTCTCACACTGCAGGTTTCAGAGAAGTGCAGCTGAGTTTAATATTCAATACATATTCACTTACCAGAGTATCAGAGTTTAGGATCTGTCGCATAAAATCCAAAAATGAAGAGGCCAGTTCACCCGTGTCTTTGCTGAAACTAGTTATTACTCGCTTTAATACAGTGTACAGAGCACTGCTGTGTTTTCTCAGAGAGCTGTTGGAAAAACAAAAAGAGAGAAAATACTTTATTAGTCCATACATTATTACCATTCCACCATAACTAGTTATAAGAAAAATAACTTGGCAAATTTTACAATTATCAAGTTGATCTTTGATTGCAAAGCTGGAGCTTCACTATTTTCTCTGTACTAGACTCCCATTTTCACCAGTACTATCTGCCTTTATTTCAGGCTGCACATATACAGCAATATATACTACCTACAAAACATTCAGGAAATTACAATTTCATCTTTGGCAGAAAAGGGACTGAAGTACAGAAATATGTGCTTGCACAAGGACCTTAACTATGAAGCAGGACCATGCTTGCAGCTACAATTTCACTGCATCCCATGATGCCTAACTGCAGGAAACAAACTGTAAAGGCAGCATGAACACACAAATAGCAAGGCTGTGCACTGAAGCTGACATCTGGACACCTGGGATCACAGAAAGAAAAGCATCTGTAACTTGCTAATTTTTCATTGGTGGTTGTACAGCTTCTTGCATCCAACAGCACTACTTAAAGTGCTTTGAACAACCTTGTATTGACAAGGCTCCTTCTTCTCTTTGTGAATCTTGCCTTTTTGCCTTGGCACCTCAGCTTCAGCAAACAGAAACAGGTCCAAATATAGGATAAAGAACCAAGTGTCAAAACAACACAATACGGTCCAATGCATGTATATATTCTGTTCCAAGTGAGTGGAGTTCACAAAAATAGTTTGGGAAAAAACCAACTCATTTCTAAGGCCTTAATTGTCTGGAGGCCAGAACACTTGGGGAAGTGCAAACCGAATCCCCTAAAAATAGAGGAATTACAGACAGTTCTCCAATGTTCCAGATGAGAGCTCTGTGAGTGTCTCAAAAAGGAAAGAACAAGAGCACTGTGTCTCATTCTAATCCTCCAAGCTTGGAGTGGGGAAACAGAGCGTACAAACCTTTTTTCAATGCTTGGTTTGCTTTTTGAAACAAAGTGCTTCTGTGTGCATACTGCAGAAATTACTCAGTGTGAAGGAAGACCAAAATACTGAGTAAAATACTGAAGTCCCAAGGAGAAACAAAAGCTTAGGTGCCTTATCCTCAACATTTTCTACTAAGCATGTAGGAAATTCTCTCACACTACAGAAGTTTTTAAACAATTTTAAACTGTCAGTGATAACATAAAATACCATACCTCTTCAAGTGGTAGAAGCCATAGTCATGCTCTGTAAGGAACATCATTGTTCGGATGCACGTCAGCAGACAACTGTAACTGCTCTCAGAATTCATTAATGTTTCCATCAGACAGTCACAAATTAAGGGCATCAGGTCTTTGCTTGGTAAGGAGTTGGAAAGCTGCTCTAATTCAGACACAGAGCCTTCTGATGAGCTTGGTAAAATAAGTGCAATATCCTAAAAGAATGATTATTACACATATAGTAAAAATGCCTTCTGTATACCTGCAGTAAGTATAAACCAAACATGAAGTCAAAAGCACTGCATTCTTTCACTATCCCTTTATCATCTTATTCCAGTATTTCAGTTATTACTGACCAACAAAATACTACTCTTGAGTATTCTTTTTATGCAGTTCTGTTAAGGGTTACAAACCATTATTTATTTCTAAAACATAAAAACTTCAAATTCTGAAATATTGTAGCAGAGCCAGAAAAAAAAGCCAGTCATTGAGTAACATAGACAGTTTCCTGCCTAGGTAGTCAATGTGTCCCTCAATCTCAAAACACTGGTCAAAACACAAGAAGAGGCTGAAGTCCCTTGGCTGGTTCAGCCTGAAGAAGAGAAGGCTGAGGGGTGACCTCACAGTAACCTACAAGTGCCTCAAGGGGAGCAGCAGCAGGGCAGGTGCTCTCCTCCCTCTGGTGACCAGCGACAGGACACAAGGAAATGGAATGGAGATGCATCAAGGGACGTTCAGGATGGACATTAGGAAAAGGCTCTTCACTGAGAGGTTGGTCAGGCACTGCAACAGGGTCCTCAGGGATGTGGTTAGGCACCAAGCCTGTCAGAGTTCAGAGAGCACGTGGATGACACTCTTAGTCATGGTTTAGTTTTAGATATTACTGCAAAGGGCAGGGACTTGGACTTGATGATCTTTATGGGTCCCTTCCAATTTGAGATATTATTTGATTCTGTGGTTCTGTGAAAATTAAGAGGATGCAGACACCACCTAGGAAGTTTAGCACCTACTGTCACTTCTGTATTTTACATAAAATAAAACAAGACTAATTTTCACAATGAATTTGTATGGGCAGAGAGATCTTGTTCATATGCAGATGGCTGATTATCTCTACTGACCAACACCATCCAAATGTCTTTTGTGTAACTGGGTAAGCACGAGATCAAATAAATACATGCACTAGTGAGACAAATAATGACATGCAAATCTGTGCACACGTCAATGAGAAACTACCAAGGCTAGTCTATAAATCAATTTTCAACTAACGTTTCTTACCTTGCTCTAGAGAAACTTCTGCCTTTTTTTAATGGAGGAGTTTTATGGTACCAGCATAGCATACACATCTTTATAGTTGGAATACATTTTCAAGAGGTTTCAGTTAGACCACTAAGAGATACATATATATATATTTAACTAGGTAAGAAGTGAACAGTGACAACTCAAGTTCTGTCAGTGGCCCACACGGAGAAATGACATCCTTCTCTCGGCTGATGGGAGAGGCAGTCTTTGTGCCATTCAGTTTCTGGTCTCTAATGAGCTACCAGAACAGTGCACATAATGCAGAAGACAAGTCGTGAAATGGGAAGTATTTACATTCAAGACCAAGAAGGCAGCAAGTCTGCCAAAGCAGCCAACCATGCACACTTTTTCTTTTCGTGTTTTAACAATGCTGATTTTTTTTTTAATTTTGGAAAAAAACAGGTACTTAAGAAACAATCTCATTTAATTTGTCTGCTACAATAATCAACACACATTATGCATTAAATATAGAAAATACCTGATCACAGAGGGACTGCAAAAGGGAAGTTACATATTCAGCACACTGTTGATGAGTGACATTGTCCCCAGCTGATCGCATCAAAGCCAAGAGCTCCTGGAAAACCTCTGCATACTTTTCATCTCCTTTAGTAGTTCCATTGATAAGATGCAAAATAGCCAATTTACAAGCTTTATGTGAAGCCAGGGCATCCAATAAAGCGAGCAGTCGAGTGGTCTGTCCAGTGTACTGTTTCTCTTTATCTTCTGTGTTGCTGAAAGGGTATCAGTGCACTGTGAAAAAGCTGTTTTCAAGTGATCTAAGAAACTATAAAAACAACCATCACAGGAGGCATATAATTCTACATTTTAGAAAAAATCCACCCAGTCTGCATACTTAAACTTACAGTTACATTTACTTTTTGCAAACTGCTCAACTTGCACTAAAGAATTTCTGGTCACATCATAAATTAATTAATCTACTATGCATTTAACACACTATAGAGCATCTAATTGAATGAGATCAATATGCTTTTATATAAATAGCATCTGTGTGGATAATGACGCTTTTAAAGGAAGAGCACTCATTGTTTCAAAACCCTCTGAATCTCTATCATTCAACTTCCTCCTGGATTACACATATGTAATCCCAGTATAGCAAACCTTACTGGCCTACTTTTCTTATTTGTGTCTTACAGGTCCTTAAAAGCACTTCATAGGTGAGATGAGGCTTTGCAAGGCCAGCCTGAAGAAAATCTTCCTAAAATATTTACCATAAACATACAACATGAAACTGTCTACATTGAAACTTAAAGGATGAGGTGGTTCTCTGGCAACCTTAAGCATTATCAGGACCCAGCACATAGCACAGGACTGAGAATTCATTCAGCCCATAATGACTAATATTTCTGAAAGTATTTTCCTCCTGCAAAACCTACTCCACAGAAGCAAGGTGAATTTAACAGTCCATTAACGAAATCTTTGCAAGAGAAAACAAAAGTACCTTTGCAGGTCTTCTACAATCAGATCCAATACTGTCCTCATGATGAGGAGAGCAGTAGGTGAAGCCAAGTCACACAGCTGCACACAAATACGCCTCAGCATATGCTGAATGGGCTGGCAAGACGAACCCGAGAAGGATCGAACGATCTCCTGGATCAGCTTGGCCTGCACGTGGAGGTGCATGCTCCACAGCTTCCTGGTGTTGAGTGCCACTGCAATATCATGGGCTTCTATTACCTGCAGGAACAGAAGGGCAGGTTTTCCCTGTCATTTTTTATGGTAAAACCTCAATTCTATCACAATAAACAAAGACTGAGTACTGTCCTCATTAAAAACATGGAATGCCATTTTCACTGTCACCAAATGACAGGACATGATGCCAGTAAATTAGGTATTCCTTCAGGAGCATGGGTTGTCACACAGCTTTTACGCTTACTTATTAAAGATCAAAAATTCAAGACCCATGACAAAAGAAAGAAGAGCCTTAATATACCAAGTTCAGCATTGAGAGTTAAATTAAAAGCTTTCAGAGACGGTTTAGATAATCTCACAAGGGACAAAAGAACAACATATGACTGCTAACTTAAGAAAAATACCAAATAATACCAATTTTGTTTGGTATTATGCTGAAAAAGACTTATCTACAAAGAATCTGTATGAGCACAAATGCTTTACAAGAACTTTAATTCATCCTTTCACAAAACTGTTTCTTCCACCACTACAAAAATGGTCAAAGGATTATAAACAGTAAAAATTCTTTAAAAACAAAATACATCTAAATTATACCTGAGTAGTCTGCATCGGCAGTGGAAGAGGCAACAATTCTGAAAGCAGTATAAGTCCAGAGAAAAAGCCTTCAGGAATTCTCAAAATTGAAGAGAGAACTTCCTTCAGCATTAAAGACCAAGTATTGTTCGCCAAAGTTTCCTCAGAAATGGTGAGTTTTTCATTAACACCTTGTGTAAAAGTCAGTAAGATATCAACAATGTCATTCTGGATTTTTTGTTCATCACTATCCAAGCGGCCTGAGAGAGGAATAGAGCAGAGGAGCATGTGTAAAGAAACAAGTGCTGCAGGAACACGCATGTCCTTGAATTCAAAGGATCCACCCCTCAGCAGCTCTGTTAGCATTGTTTTAAGCAGAGTAAGTGTGCAGCGGGCCATAGAAATAGTAGTAACTCTGTGCAGCGTGGTGCCCATGTTGACATGGAGTCGCCAAGGCTGAATCAGGATGCTGTTCAGCTTCTGTAACACCCGGATGAAGGTGTCCATTCCCTCGGAAGAGAAGAGCTGAATAACGGCAAGGTTCCATTTCAGGTCTTTCTGCTGACCTGTACAGAAAAGAGAGAACATTTCTGTATGTCTAATTTCTCCTGGGAAATCAGTTACACTTTAGCCAGGTTTAAGTAGAAGACTCAAAAAACTAAGGTTTGTACTTGAACCTGTACAAATACATCAGCCATACCTTCTACCAGCGGCGGGGGACACGCAATATGACAAAGAACACGAAGTGCAGTGGGAAGACCAACTCCATCTGGGGTCATCAAGCTGTCAATATTCTTTTAGGGGAAAAGAAAAAGAAAAAAGGAAAGAGCCTGTATTACAAGGAAGGACTTTATGAGTATATTGCTTCCTTAGTATTCAAATTCCGTATTTAGTTACTGTAAGTATGTCACAAAATTCAAGTTTAATTATTTCACTTTTTGGAAAGCAGTCATAAAAAAGGCAGAAACAAAAAAAAGAGCATCAACATTTGCATTGTGATTGACAGGAAGCTATAAGATTTAAATAATTAGATCTTTGCATTGTATATTTACTTTAGATTTTGTTTCAATAACAATGCAAGACCCAGCTTAGATCATAAGCTCTAATAAAAACATCTGTTTTGGATAACAGTATGTATTTTTAAACATCATATGTTAGTACATTTCTAAGACAAAATACCAGACTACAAAAGGTCTAAGCTTATAGAACATAAGTAAAAGATAGCATCCATGGTATTTTACTGACCTGTTTGATATATTCAATAAGATTTGGAATACAATTTATTTCAAATCTAAGATTTTTCAAAGGTTCAAGCCACTTGCTGAGCTCTAGGGGGAAAAAAAAAAAGACTTAAGTCAGTGAATTCATGATCATAAAACCTTTTTCAATCAAAATGTACCTAATTTACACAATAGGTACTGAAGTCAAGTGTGAAATGTGTGAAGCACGCTGTAGCCAGCTAAAAAGCATCAACAAAAATAAAACTTCAGAACAGGCAATATATGCACACAGACAAAATTTGGCTCAAGTCAATCTGAAGACTCAATTAATTTTCAACTCATTATCTGCATTATCTGTAATTAAACATTTTTTATGAAAGACACTAAGGGGCACTGTCAGCTAAAGAAAAGAACCCAAACACATTCGGCCTTAATGTACAGAATAGGTTTTTTACAAACTGAGTGCAAAACTTCTATTAAATGCCCAAATGGAGCCAATCTCTGCCCTGCACTCCACTCATGCTAGAAGTCCTTATAGATTATCAGTCTCTCTCTTAGTCCAGAATAACCTGAAATTCCCAGGTTTTGGGACAAGAGATTTGAAGATTTAAAAACCATTGTTCCTGAAAATATTTGAAAGAACATGAAGATCAAGTGGGTATGAATTGATGCCTCAGACTGATTTCATGATCTGGTTTAATAAACTAGCCCTGCTTCTCATAAAGCATTCTGATGATCAGGTGAGGAGTAAAATAAGAACATGGCAGACGAGGGATTTAAACTAAAACTTAGAAGAATTCTGATTTCTTCCAGTGCATTTAAGTTTTGAAAGAAATTATTGGTATGTCTACACAAGTCAGTTAACCAGTGCAGAGCACAACTTTGGACATCAGAATTTCAACATTCAGACATCAGAATAGGCCCCAGCAGGATTTTTCTGAGTGACGCAGGTCTGATCCAAAAGTTAACACAGGCTGGGAAGACACCAAGACACAGCTTGGGCGTCAAAAGATGTAGGAACAGGGTAACATGGACTATTCCATGCCCGTTGGCCTAGGTGCCTTAGAACAGTCCCAGGATTATTTATTAGTAAAGACCCTGTCAGACTACACCACTGTCCTGGTTCCAGCTGGAATAGAGCTTGTTTTCCTCCTAGTAGCTGGTTCAGTGCTGTGGCTTGGATTCAGCATGAGAACAACACTGATAGCACACTGATGTTTTGGTTGTTGCTAAGTAGTGCTCACCATAAGTCAAGCACTTTCCAGGGTCTCATGCTCTGTGAATGAGGAGCTGCAGAAGAAGCTGGGAGGCAGGAGCCAGGAGAGCAGACCCAAACTGGCCAAAGGGATATTCCATACCACAGGATGTCATGTTTAGTATGAAAACTGGGAGAGTTGCCTGGAAGGGGCTGATCACTGCTCAGTAAGGGGCTGGGCATTGATCAGCAGGTGATGGGCAATTGCTTCATGCATCACTTGTTTTCTTGGATTTTATCTCTTCTCTCCTTTTTATTACAATTATTATTGTGGTTATCATTAGTATATAATATATATCATTATATTATTAGTATTATTATATGCTACTTTTTTTCATTTATTCAACTTCTTATCTCAATCCTTGAGTTTTACTTGTTTTTCCCTCATCCAGCTGGGAGTGGGTGGGGAAGTGAGCAACAGTGGTGTGGTACTTAGCTTCCAGTGGGGATTAAAGCACAACAATAACAAGACTGAACAAAAAGAAGATTAGGCTCACTGACTAGCTAGTCCACTTTTACACAAATTTACTCTCCTATTATCAACACAGTTAGAATAATTTCAAACTTCCTGTAATTATCCAAAATTCATGGTAGCTATTTTACTTGAAAAATAATTTAAGTATAAATTATTTCCTACTTGACTCTCATTAAGAGAAAAAAAAATTACGTATTATCTCAGTGACTCAACTGAGCAGATGCAACTGGAAAAGTAATTTCATTATCCAAACCAGACAACTGTGAAGCACCAATTATCCACATAAAACAGATTTCTTCTATACATTCAAACAATTCAGTTCATAATTACACATACTGTACCTTGCAACTTGGTGTTATTTTCATCTGCTTTACAAAGCTTCAGCAAAGGCGCTGAGTGCTGTTCCAGCATTTGGACATCACTGGAAGATTGCACCACCAGCAAAACAAGGATGCAGGCATAATTATAAGCAACTGACTTCTTAGACTTTGAGTCTCTGAAACAACAATAAGGAATTTCTTTAGATCTCAGCTAATACAACTGGATATCTGTTAGATTTTCATTATTTGACGCCTAAAAATCTACGTACGGAAATTTTACCTTCAACGAGGATTGCCCCATACAATTATCAGTGAAAGAAACCCAAACAATTTCCTTCCATGCTTTTTGGTGAGTGAATGCTTCCTGCTACATTATATGCATTCATATTTACTTCAGCATCAACAAACCATGAGATCCAACCAAGTGGCATGCAAATATTTTTCTGTAACTTCATCTGTTTCACAAATCATTTTAAAATCACTGCTACCTAAAGTAGTACAACTTCCTGTCCAGAGAAAACAATGACTGTATTTAACATTTACAAGAACTTGAAGAATTGAGAGATGCCCACTCCAGAGTAGCATATACTCTGTGTACCCAGTCAAACCTTTTGCTTGTTTCACAGGCAACATTTTATGCTTGAATGAAAACTACCTACTTACTGATTTTTTCATATAACCAAAAGTCTGCCCTACATATATTACAAGAACTTTGTCGATGACCTACACAGATTTGAGGTATTAAGTACTTGAGTAGAAATGACAGGCCTGATTTTGTATTACATTCTTCTACTTAAAAGTTGTTTTGGTTTTAAATAAAAACACCATGATCTACAAGAAAAATATTTTAGATTTACTGAATTATTTATAAAAGATAGATACTTTTTAAATGAAAAAACAAAAGGAAATAAAAAAAGCATATATTACCCCAAAGCTTCTTTGGAATAGTACTCCATTAAAGTAATAAGACTTTGAAGATTTTTTTCCAGACTGAATACATGAGCCACAGCAGATCTTCCTACAGGGTTAAAGGTGATCAAGTACAGGTTGTGAAGGGTTCCCAGCAGATCTGAGTGGTCAGTCTCCTCACTGGCTGTGCACCGCTGGAAGTGGCAGAACAACTCTGAAATGCACTGTAACGTCTGTGTTGAATGCAGGAGCCAGAGGGCAAAAGTATCCTCGTTGGCACCATCTGACTGCAGACCTTCCTCTTGTTCTGGATCAGAAAACTGACAAAGTGCTCTAACCAACAAGTTTGTTGCTTCATGCTCAGAAATAAAGAAAAGAAGACCCTTCTGTGACTGTGCCAGGAAACGCAATATATCTCGGATAGCTTGAAGCACACCTGGATGTGCACCTGTCACTGGAAGAGACAGGAGCAAAGTAATGCATTCCAAGAAATGGTGACTATGAAGATATCTGGAAAAAAAAAAAATCAAACCAAAACCAGGAAAATAATCAGCAATGCTACAAATATTTGTGCACACTGCACAATAACATTATATAAAACTACACACCTCCTAGCTTCAGTACTTATTGATCTGTGGACTACAAGAAATAATAACTAATTATGAAGTAGTACAAAATTCAAACCTTACAAAACTTAATTGCAATAATATTTACAAGAAAGAAATCCTAAAATTCTGATCTCCATTAAAAAAACCCAAACAAAAAAAACCCCAACCCTATATACACACAAAATGGGACATTATATTTTATTAAATCTGCTGCATCTGAATCATCATCAACGCCCGATTCAACGTTTTCAATGTGCTAGGAAATCGATCATTATAGCATATCTAGCAGTGATTTTTGAATACTCTTTGCATGTAGATACTTGTATTCAGCCATGACCAACACCACTATTACCAAAGACATCTGTCAGCATTTAGAGAAATACGTTCTAGACAGAAACTTGCTAACAGAGAAAGAACCCATGGGATGTTTTAACTGGCTGAAGGCAGGCAGGCCTCAGCTCTTCTGCCTGGGCTGTGTAACAGTGAGCTATGCTGACACAACCCCATGATTTCTGAGTCTGGCTTGCATCTTGCCACCCCAACATGCAGACTGAGAGATTCCAGACCTATTTTATCCATACACATAGACATGCTCCAGTACGACAAATGAAACACCCCAGGTTTACAAACATTTTAAAACTGGACAGCACCAAGCACAACTGGTCAGCATCTATGAATGAAACTGAAGGGCAAGAATGTTACTAGTAATAAAGAGATGTTAACTTTTGGCTAGGTGCATTCTAGCCAACAAAATAACAGACACATTAACTTATCGAACTCTCTCAGACTTCATATGCACAATTTAAAACCTCCCACTAAAGAATTAAGTGAAGTATCTAGCAAAGGGTTATTCAACAAAGTCACCTCTGAAATACATCTCTATCAAGCTGGAGGAAATACACTCTAGAAATTCAATTTGCAACTGCATACCTAAACAGGACAGGGTAAGGATCATCCCTTTCTGGAGGGCCTGTAATGCGTGCCATGGTTGGGAAAGATTTCACAGGTGGCTGAATCATTGTATGAGGAGCAGTTTCCATCAAATGGAAGATCTCTTCAAGAAGACTAACAAGTTTTTCCATCTCTCCTTCGCTTATATTAGAAGACTCCAAAAGATGATCCATGTCCATAGGAGCCTCCACATCATTTTCATATTCTTGGTTGGTTCTTTCAAGTCCTGCCAAGTCCTGGTCCTGCTCTGGCTCTGTGTGGTTAGGAAGAGGAGGAGTGCTCTCTGCTAACTGATCAACCACCTTTTTAATGTCTGACAGAATCTCGTAGAAGTGACATTTCTGGAGAATTGCAGAACCAGCTGTAACAACTCGCACAGTCTGATCTAACAGTATGAGTTCCAGGAGTTTCTGATAACCACTTTTTTCATGTACATCTGCACCACCTCTTAGAAACATTTCCATTCCCTCAGTCGTACTAATGACACTATCCAAAGCTTTAAAAGCATTAAGTTTAAGAGAGGATGATACATGATCTGCAAACAACAGTTCAAACAACACATTAATAACTCCTGCCTGCAAGAGTGCCGTTATTCCTTGAGTTCCACATTCTCCCAACGAAGATACCAATTTTGTCCCAGCTTTGAGCTGTCGGACGTTCAAAGCAATGGGCTGTTTGAGAGCCACCTGAAGGTTTAAAGCTTGCAGGGTCCAGTCTACTAGCTGGGTAATATAGTCTTGCTTTGTGTCTTTCACCAGCAGGTAGCTCAATTCTTTTACTATTAAACTTGGTATTTCTTCTAATGCGGTGACCCACTTTGCACCCCTTTCCTCTTGATATAATTCCAACAGCTCAGTTAATTTAACTGAGCCTTCCACTGCCCCTGAATTTTCTTTTTCTGGGTCTTGGTCCTTTATTTTAGCAAGTTCATTTTCAAACACAGTCTTGTAAGGGCAGCTGAAGTATAAAAGCGGTCCAAGCTCCTTTTCAAAAGGTTCATATGTCACAGGAGGCACAGATGCCAGATCCTCAGGAGTATATTCAATATCAAAGCTTGGATACTTAAACGTTTCACGTTCTAGATCAGCAATTACATCTTCATCGCTTGAAATCTGCTCATAGCCATCATCTCCTAAAAAGAGAAAGATTAAGTTACCAAATCAGCTATGAATAAACCAGATCATAACTGCAAAGAATATCTTCCAGATAAAAAGTAATGATTTATTTTATACAGATATTACTAGCTAGAGAACAATCACATCCTGACATGCAAAAAGCCTTCTCTTTCAAGACATGAGTGACAGCCCCATCTGACACAGTTTTTTTAATGTAATAGTGGAGTCATTTAAAAGAAGGTACAAAGCAAAAAGTTTAACTAGAGTACACATTACAAGTATATTGTCCAATTTTCTTCCTGTGATTGCATCTACCATAAAACTTCTAGCCTGGAATTTTCGCACAGACATGGGTGGGATCTTTAAGTAATACAAGAAGATGGAGACTAACTTTCATTACATAAACAATTTCATTTGGTTTTTACTAAAATAATCTTTCACCCCTTTCCTACATTTTTAAACAAAATGTAACAAGACTGAACGTTCATTATCACCTATACAACTGTATCTATTTTCCTCTATTTATAGAAAGTTTTACTATAAAAGAATAAATATTCCACAGCAAAATACTGTTCTTGAGAGAAGTCAGGACCAGAAAAAAGGCAATGTTGCAATAACCAACGGAAAAATACTCAGTACTCTCTGCACATATTCATCATGAAGGTACTGCCATCAAAATTTCATAAACCTCAATTTTTTTTCTAAACTCTTTACAACTTACCATCACCTTCTTCCTCCTCTTCACCCTCTTCTTCATCTTCATCATCTTCCTCCTCCTCGTCGTCTTCCTCATCAGCAATACTCTCTACTGTATGACCATCATCATCATCATCATCGTCGTCGTCCTCATCCTCCTCCTCCTCAACATCCACATCATCATCATCTTCCCCTTCTTCTGGTTGATCTTCCTCTACTTCTCCATCATCAGAATATTGGCTTTCTTGATGAATGGACGTTCGATCAGGAGAAATCGGCTCAAAGTAATCCTCCCTATGGTCCACATCATCTTCTTTTTCTCCAACCACTAAAAAAAGATACAAAGTTTCAGAAATAAGAATACTTTTATGAAAGCCAAAGATATTAAACAGGACAGGCCACACGAGTGGATCTCATCTGGCCCTATACACTTGGGCTGAGCATTCACTCCTTGATTATTGAGGGCTCATTCTGCTCCCTGTGCCTGTCTTCCAGCCCAGGGTACCTGGAGAGTAATGGATATTCCTATTAAAGACCGAGGCAAAGAAGTCCTTAACTACCTCAGCCTTTTCCACATCCTTCGTCACCATGTATCCCCCTGCATCCAATAAAGGAGATTCTCCTCAGACCTCCTTTTTTTTTGCTAACAAATTTATAGAAATATTTTCATTGTCTTTAATAGCAGTATATATGTTTTAGGTTTCTGCATCACATTTACTAGAGATGCAAAAAAAGCATCTTGAAAATCTTCAGGTGATTTGACCGAACACAATCACTTAGTACAGCAAGACTATGAACATGTAGAGTCCTTGGCACTTTTAACCAATACAGAGACTGGGTAACTTGGCAGATGCTGCAGAATAATGGAGAAGGGCAATGGACACCAGAGTCAACAGAACACTTATATAAAACATGAGCAGCATGTTCAACAGTGCTTTGGTTGACAGCCAATATTCTCAATCTACTCTCTTTTAAAATTATGCAATTTAACAGCCAAAACTCTTTTTTTCCCCAAATCCCTTTCCTAAAACTGAATCTGTCCAGCAGAAGTAACAGCAGACAGGAAACTTCACACTGGGCATGAACACAGAATTCTGCCTCCTCTAAGCAGTGATGCTCAGCAAATAAAACACAATCTGTTCTCATTCTACCTGAGACTGGCATAGGTTCATCCTCATCATCATCGGGAGGAGGAGGGCCTGGAGGTGTCCTTGGTCCCCTAGGTTGTGGTCTTGGAGGACTGCCATTGAACTGGTCTTCTTTCTCTCCATCAACTATATTTATTGGGAAAATAAAAACTTGCATTTAATGAAACCACAGGAATAAAAGCAGAAAATTTTGGGGCTTCAGTGCTACTTTTGACTAGGGAGCACCATTGCCCAGCTTTTATTTTATCTTTATTCTGCATTATGTGAGGCAGCTTTTTAAAGACACTTTTGATGAAGTAATTTTTGATATAAACAAGAGCTACATCAATAAACAAGCTTATTAACACTACTGATTTTTTAATATAATACTTGTTTAAAACTTACATGAGTAATTGCCTTTTGGTTTTGACACTCCTCATATTGTAACTCTATCAATAATCTCTGAATTGCTTCTAAAAAAAGTTTACCTTTTACTCAGCAACTGTTCTTTACTGCACATAGTATTCAAATTTTGAAGTGTTCGAGCCATACTTTGAACAATAGTTCTAATTTTAAATCTAAAACCAAAATTGAAGCAAAATCTTCACCATGGATTCTATTCATGGCCATCCCAAAACCAGTGCTGAGCACTCTTCTGTAATGTAGTTCACACAAGTCAGATAAGCAAAGTTAACTATCATTGTGAAATCTTCTTGTTATGATTTTAATAGTATTCTAATCACTTTTTTTGATATTCTAATCATCTACATTTTAATAAGTTCACACAAGTTAAACTGCATTTTGACCATCCAAAGTAACTAGCAATATATCAAATGAACCACTCTCATAAAAGCACTGGATGAGACCCTACTTAAAATCATTCAATATAAATGTAGAAGAAAATATGAAACTAAAGACATAATAAAGAAAAATGAAAGCCACTGTAATCTAAAATGTGGAAGAATTGGGGATTTGATTTTCAGATGGCATACTGTAACACTGATTTTTAAAAGAAAAAGGTCTCTGTCTTCCCCCAAGGGGCTCACCATGTTTTGGATTTCTTTTCAATCCAGGCTGTTGCTGGGGAGGTGGAGGCGGAGGGGGTGGTGGAGGAGGTGACTCTCTCTCATGAGTTATCACCCTGTCAACTGAGCCATATATTGCCAAAGTCAGACAGTTGTACCACCCTCTAAGAACCAATCCATCCGTGTTGACCTGTTGGTTTTTAGAAAAAGAAAAGAAGAAAAAGCACTTAAAGACTACTTCAAAAGAGTTACTCTAGGATCACTGTATCAGTATCTCCATAAAAGCCAAAACAAAAATCCAACATTAAAATACCTCTTTACCCCCCATTTTGAAAACTGAGAAAACTTTAAACACATCAGTCATTGCAACAAATAATCTTTCTCTAAAAGCATTAAATTCCTTGCAGTATATCTATTGCCTAGATAGATCCCTAATCTACTACAGCCTATTAATGAAAAAAAAAAATAAACCAGACCTAAAACAAAACAAAAAAAATCACAAGAAAACTCTAAAGTAAAAAGCATCTAAACTACAGGCAAGTTTTAGGATAAGGTTTGAAACCATAAATGCTTTACACAGTGCCAACACACCACATGCAACCATATTTATACCTAAATGACAGCTATGCAGGGAAAGAAGACGTTTAAATCACTCTGTATTACCTTTGCATTGGGCCTGAAAATAATTGAAGTGTTTTCATCATATTCAAGGCTGTTAAATAAAAGATACAAAGTCATGCTTCATTAATATAAAGCATGTTTACAGAAATAAAACACAATACTAATCACACAAGCCAACAATAAAACACTGGACAAATACATACTATTAAAAGCAAGAGTGCAAAACCACTTATTTCTACAGAATTCTTTGCATTAATATACATGGGCTCTGTAAATTTAAAAATAACATAAACTTTTCTTTTAAGCATAAACCTCTGTCCTTCCAAACAGATCAGAGGAAAAGAATAAGAACACAAACTAGCAAAGTTCAAACCAAATATGAAAGTCATGGGAGATACAGGATTGTCTATTGAGCATTTTCTGCACTATAAAAATTTTCAGGAAGAAAAGGCAGACAATGAAGTGACACACTAATCTTGAAAGAACTTACCTTCCCAGCCGATCAAAAACAGGGGCACTTGGTTTGCTGACATTGTTGAAAAACAAGTCTAGTTGAAATGAATGGGGGGATGTCTCTCTAGAAACAGATTAGAAGTAAAATTAAATTAGATGGGTTCCTTATCAGAATAAGCAGGACTACAAAGGAAAAAAAAAAATATTATACTGTTTAAGTAACTCTCCAAAATAATTACAAGTTCAGCAAACACATAAAAGCATTTTACATTTTTATGTAGGAAGGTCTACTGAGATACAAAAGTTCAAGAAAAAAATAAGAGGGAGATTTTCCTGAATCTGATAGCTGGTATCTTTCACTTACCCATAAGCCCTGTTGTCAGGCAAACTTGTGTGAGCTCTCACTCCTGGAGGAATGACACGGACTTCATTTATGTAAACCACGCACGGAAAACGAACCACATCAATATTGGTACTTTGCTACAAAACAAAGAATAAGCAAAGTCTAGGAAATGCAAAACATGAACAACACAACGTACTTGTATTCTCTACTAATGGAACTAAGGTTGCAATCTTGATAATAAAATTCAATTCTGTAAAATGCTAAACACTGATAAACACAGAAAAATTAGACAGCATGTTAGACAGAAAAATATGTTTTTTAATATAATATGGGCATTTTTAATCTATTTAACACTTTTTTCATAGACACTGTTACTGGTTCACTTACTTAATTTACTACCTTTATTTGCAAGAATCTTTTAAACAGTAACAGGTTCTTTTTACCAGACAGAAGACATGTGTAGTATAATTCTAAACATTAGGAAATATCATATTTTGAATATAATATTTGAAATGATAATGATACTGTAAGCCAATTTTGCTAGATCTGTACAAAAATTCCACATGATGTGTATTTTTCCAATTTTGCAACACCTGAAAACCTTTAGCAAACATCATTTCTGTTTACCACACAGAAACAGCAAGTATAAAGAATTCTTACACACGCCAAAAAGATGTTTGAGCAAACTAGGAAGTTATCAAAGTTCCAGTGACTTTCCACGTAGCAGCTACCAAACGATTAATGCTGGAAGTCTTCTCTCACTAAATTCACTGCATTAGGTCTTACTGCATTTATCCATCGTGTTTACCATAAACATGCCCATAAAACAGTACACCTCTACAACTTTATGTTCAGCTGTAATCATATAAAGACTTTCTTAGCAGAAGCTCAGAATCATGTTCCCAATTAGCAGACTGATAGGAAAAAAACCCAAAACCACTGATCTAAGTGTCTACTAACACAACTGAAAATGAAAATTAAAAAACAAGTTGATCTGCAGTCAAAATGTATCTCTTTCACCACAATCAGAAAGCAAACGAAACCAGCAGAAAGCAAGGAAATACTAAATTTTTTAGAAAGTTAGTACACAATGAAACAGATAAAGTGCAGTTTTAACAGCAGTTTTTAAGATTTGGTTTTGGGCACATATTACTGTCCACTAACAAGAAACATCTATACAGACATTTTTTAGCACACAACACAACACCTTGGCCTGTGGGCTGATGTGTTAGAAGCTGGATGCTGGAACCAAAGGAATCCTACTAGGACAGGAGCACAGATGCATGAACAGGAACAGGGTGAGTGCAGGCTGCACGGAGCGAGGGCTGTGAGAGATCGTCTGTGCCTCTAAAAAAATCTGAGTCATGTGGGAGACTCAAATTTCTGGAGGAAGGGCTGCTGCTGGGAACCTCATCCCCAGAAGCACCACACGAATAAAGACAAGTTCCTCTTTAAATGATACAGGATTATGCCCTGACAGCCATGCATCAACATCACCAAAACAGCAAGTGAATTCAATCCACTTTTCCTACAAAACATTAAAAAAGACCCTACATCAGAACTGCTCAACAGCAGTTAAACTGCATAGCTAAGGCAAATAAATAATTTTGTTCAAAAACACAGCAGTACTTTTCAAGAACTGCAAGTTCCAGTGCAACACTCACAATCCACATAGCAAAAGAATTGATGTAACATAAAGGCTTTCAAGAAACACATAAAATACATCAGGTTCACGTCTGGACAAGGTCACTGGCAAGAACAAAAGTGACAGAAAATGATTAAAAAAGAACAGGATTAGAAATGTTCAAGAAGAGAACATAAGGTCCTGGAGAGGAACAGGAGTGGCTACTGCTTCTACCCAGGGGAACAGCAGTGGCTAGCAGTCCCTGCCTAACACTGTCTCAAATAGTGGAATTCAAAATACATTTGGGCCTAGCTGATCCGGACAGCTAGAAGACTCCTGAATAACTTTTCAATGGCATTTAATTGCAGCATGAGGTCAAAATACTCCAATTTCTTTCCCTAATGCCTATCCGTGAACACAGTCGAGTTATTCTATGGCTCTGTAACAGCCTTCTCATGTTCCAGCACACAATCACTTTTCCCTCATAGTCCCATTCTTCCTCCCTGAACAGCACATCATGCTGAGCCCCGGGCAAACCTGCTGCCAGACCAGCAGTTTCAAAGATGCTCAGGATCCCAACAGCCTCAAAAAGGGAATATTTGCACGATCTACCACTGCCAAAAAAGCTTGAAATACTTATTTTGTGCGAAATGTATGTAAAGGGAATAAATCTAAGGGAATATCTCACAAACACACAAAAATATCCGTCCTCATCATGAGCTACACAAGAGCATCAGGAATCTCACAAGCAGCATGGAATGGTCCTCTAGTCGACTTCTTTCATAATCGCCTCCTCGAAGCACGTTTATCTTCTTTGTTCCCGCTCGCCTCTGCTCCCCATCACCTCTAAATCCTCGCTCCTTTCCCACCACCCTCCGCCCCCTGCCAGCAGGGCCAAGGGCTGCCAGGACAGCGGCTCGAGCAAGGCTTCGTGTCAGGCGAGGCGGGGAGGAGGCGGCAGCCGCCCCTTGACGGCACCTGCCCCGGGGCCGCTCCTGCCCGACCGCCGCCGGGGCCCGCCCCGGAGGGGATTGCGCGCCCCGGGGGAGGCCCCGACGCCAGCAAGGAAGCGTCAGCAGTAGCCCAGGAGAAGGGAGGGGAGGGGAAGGGAGGTGAGAGGAGCGGCGGCCCCGAGCCCCGTTTTACCTCCGCGCTCTGGTGCTTGAACGTGTCCAGGAACAGCAGCTCGGTGGCGCCATCCGCCGCCATCTTGGCCGGGCCGCGGGGGACGCGCTTCCGGCGCGCGCGCGAGCGCTTCCGGGCTGCGAGGGGCGGGGGCGGCTGAGGCGGGGCCGGGCTGGGGCCGCCCTCAGCGCTGTGAGGGGACGCAAAGCGCGCGGTGCCTCGGCATTCACCGAGTCACAGACTGAATTCGGTTGGGAAAAAACCTCTGACAGCGTCGAGTCCAACCTTTCACCTGCTAACACTCGGGCCGCAGCCGCGGTTGTGAGCAGTGGGGCGGGGCCCCCGCTCTCCACAGACCCCAGGCCCCGCTGGGCGTCACCGCAGTCCGCGCCGAGCCTTTGCCTCCGCTCGGTTTCACAAGCTCTGTGCTGGCTAATTTCAGCCCCGCCTGAGAAATTTCCTTTGCAGCCTTTCCCGCAAACTCTTTTCAGGTGTAAGAAGTTGTCTCTTCTCTCAAGTTCGTGTAGCACAGCTCCTTTCAACCTTTCCGCAGCGCCAGATGTACCCGTTTAGCATCCATTGCCTTTCTGCAGCAGCGATCAAGTTGTACAAGCACTGGGGGACACCACGAATCCAAAGCCAGCCTGTGGCCAGGAGAATGATGTGGAATTAATCTTACGCAAGCGGTGCTGGTTACACAAGTTTTCTGTACGAGCCCTATGTCTGACAGCAGAGCTGCACCATGTGCCTTTGGAGGAAGCTGTAAAAGGATGTGTTAATCTCTAGATTGAAGCTTTAGCCAAATACCTGCACTTGTCTTAATGGTGATAATTATGCCTTACTATCTGCATCTTGTGTCTGAAACAGCTGCTAAACGAAATACACTGGCTTATGTGTGTATCAGGACTTCAAAAGTCCCCTTTTTGTTTCAGTAGCTGAGCTTGCTGCTCTCTCAGCACTCCAAACTTTCACTTACACCAGGAGCAGCAGTCCTCTAGGTTGTACTCCACACGAAAATGTTGCATTACTTTAAACAAGGCTGTGGTTCAATATATCCATTTGCAGTGGTGAAACTAGTTCAGGAAGTTCCTGTCCCCACAGCACGTGTTGGGGAGCTGGGCCACAACATGCAATTCCCCAACCAGTTCTACTGGCACACCTGAAGAGGTGTTTTGTGGCAGTGCAGGGAGACTCATCATCTAGAATTTCTTCTCAGGTCACTGAAAACATGGTTCTGTCTCATACTGTTTGAACATTTGAACAGATGTAATTAAAGTACAAATCCTTTTAAAAAAATGTTTCAGAATTTGAAAACCAAGGAGCATCCTTGGCCACGCTGGCATATTTGCCTGCTGTCGATCTTGCCCCAACCTGGATCTCTCTCTCATCCTGATGAATTACCAGATCTAAACTCCTGAAGTAAAATACAATATCTTTATGTAGAAAAAACCCCAACCCTTTATATGTATTTTACTAAAGTACCACAGTGCCTTTTGACACTTGGCATAGCTGGTTGTGATTTTATTATATCTATGGGCTTTTTGGAGACTTCAGTAGGGCAGTAGATTTGCAGATCTTCTCCAAACATGGGCATCATCGTGTGTGCCATTGTGCCAGAGGAGCCCAGTCCCAGTCAGATGCCTTCTCTCCTGGGGTAGCCGGGAACACTGTGTTGCAACCAGGTTGGCCAGTCAGAGTCATTGAAGTAACTGGCAGGGGAATTCCAGCCCTGCCTTCTCATCTGCAGTGACTCCCTCGCTGCTGGTAACAGCTGCAGCTCTGCATGTGAGCAGAATCAGCTTTGCAGGATTAAATTCAGATGGCTCTGAATGCACTGTCATTGACTTCAGCGCATGGCTGGGCTTACAGGTCAGGCATTTCCTTGCTGCAAGGTAGAACAGCAATGCTTGAATGTCACACACAGCTGCACGACATCAAGAAGCAATCTGGGTATTTTGGGGGGTATTTTCTCCACTGATGAAAGTGGAGAAAACAGAATTTGGTTAGGAACAGCAGTAATCTTAGAGACATTAAAAAGTTCTGGTAAACATTAACACATTCAAAAAAGAATGATACAGCTGATTCTCCAATTTCAGTTGTAAGAAGTTGATATTCTGGAAGGAAACTGGGGAAAAGTTATACAGGTGGGATACTTGTCACAGGCCAAAGGTCTGTGCAGGAAAGGATAACAGAGTTGCTGGTGGTATTGGGGTAAAGACAGACCCTCCTGTGGAGGAATAGAGCAGGGCAGGAAATGCAGAACTGCCAGAAAAAATCTGGACATATTGAGAAGTGCAAAGTCACAGGTTTGTTCAAATGAACTGTGAGGAAGGGGGTCAATGGGTGAGAGAAGGAAGCTTCAGAAAGATGGGGGAAATAAATAACAGGGCACGTGAGTCTCTTGCAGTGTTTGGGGGCAGGAGGTTAGGACCAGCTCCTTGGCAAGAAGAATGGTGTGATTAGTTTCAGAGCTGTCCTGTTACAGAAAGTGGAACAAAAGGACATGTGGCGGGAAAACACCAGAACTAATACAAAAATGACAGAAAAACAGTTACATTGAGATAGCAAAAGGGCTGGGCAGACAGACAGCAGGCCAGAAACAAAAGGAATGCCAGAGAGGAGATGCGTACAGCAACAGTGTGCTGCGAGGAGCCTTGAGAGGCCACCTTGCTTCAAAGCACCCTAGTGCCTCCCTGTAGATAACAACACTGATGTCGTCTGGAAGGTGACACTTCATGCAAAGACTATGCTCAACCAGTCCCAGGACAAACGGCCAGGGACAAGCAACTGGAATGGCAGTACACAAATGCCAAGAGTCTGGGCAACACAACACAGGAACCTGACCAACTGGTGCATATTGTCAGAACAGATGCTGCAAGCGTGCAAGAAAGAGGATGGAATGGGAACTGTGACTGGAAAACAGGCATTTTAGGGAATGTGTTAGCCAAGAAAGAGAAAAATAAAAGGTAATGGCACTACAGTAGCAATTAGTGACAAGCAACTTCATAAGCAAATGAATAAACAAAATAAGGGTTAGCCTGTAACCCAAAAGACATAATGGGAATTAAAAATACTTTCAGGGTACAGTTTCACCTGTGAAAGGGGTTACTGTACATAATGCAGCCTGCTCTAGCATTAATTTAGGGAGTCTCACACTCCTAGATGGAAAGAGACAGGATGAGACAATAAGGCAGAAAAAAAGAAGTGCATAAGCCAGAACACAACAAATCACAAGTAAAGGAACAGGTGCCCATCCAAAAATCATTCTCACAAAGACAAGGGCTGCATCTCAAAAGCCAAGCTGGCACTGAGAAAGAAACTGCCTAGGACAGATGATTAAGTTTCACTGAAAGACGAGCAGCCAACCAAGCCAGAACTCTGTGTCTGGCAGGCTCCACTGTGAATTTCAGAAACGCACTTCTGGATTTTTGTACTAAAGTATAAATGTTTTTCTAAGAAGTTGCAGTAAACTAAGACCTGAAAGGGAAACTGCACAAAGAAATCCTATGCCATTGAATCCTTCTGCTCCAGGCTAAGAAGAGGTCACAAAGCAAAGTCCCTGTGTGAGGACCAGCCCCACTCCTCAGATGCTGAGTACAGATCACCTGCAGCCACTGCTGAGGACACACACCCCAGACCTCTACTTCACAAATGTTTTACTCAATGCATCGAAAGTCAGAAGACAAATGCACAAAGAAAACCAGGTGCTCTAACCCTCCAATGAATAGGGCACAATTAGCTTAGGTGTTTCCTGATACCAGATTCACATGGCAAATTTCAGCTACTGCTTTTAAAAACTGGAGGGATTAATTTGACATTTTAACCCCTCAAATGCAGTCTCTGCTACCCGTGAATGGCAGTTTTGAAATCTTGGACCAGAGAGAGTGAAAATTACTCCAGTCATCGTGTGTCATGCTGGAATTTGGTGGCAGTCCCCACAAGGAGAACCAGGCTGCACTAAACCACAGTAGGGCAGGAAGAGGATGCCAGGCGCTATGTGGACAAGTCAGTGGCTGACAGGATCCCCAGCAGTGGTGAAACACATCTTCTCCCTTCCTGACAAACAAATGTGCAGGTGTTAATAAAAGGTGGTGCAAGCTGTGAACCTGCACCAGTGTAAGGAATGGTGATGAAGAAACACACAAGGGGCACCATCATCAAAATATCCAACATACAACTGAAAACCAGGTTACATGATGGGTGAGTAACTGGCTCACAGGTCAGGTACAAAGAGTTACAGTGAATGGGGTGACATCAGGCTGGCAACCTGTCGCTAGTGGGGTTCCACAAGGCTCCATCTTTGGCCCAGTTCTTTTCAATGTTTTCATTAAAGACTTGGATGTGGGACTCAAAGGCATACTAAGTCAATTTGCTGACAACACCAGACTGGGAGGAGCTGTTGACTCCATGGAGGGCAAACAGGCCCCTGCAGAGGGACGTACACAAATTAAGAGAGATGGGCAATCACCAACTGTATGAGGTTTAACAAAGGCAAGTGCCGGATTCTGCACCTGGGATGGGGCAATCTTGGATGTACAGACTGGGGAATGAGAGTCTGGAGAGCAGCATCACAGAAAGGGGCCTGGGGGTCCTGGTTGATGGCAAGCTGAATGTGAGTCAGCAGTGCCCTGGCAGCCAGGAGGCTGCCAACCCTGTCCTGGGGGGCATCAGGCACAGCATCACAGCTGGGCAAGGGAGGGGATTGTCCTGCTCTGCTCTGCACTGGGGCGGCCTCACCTTGGGTATTGTGTGAAGTTTTGGGCACAACAATATAAGAAAGACATTAAATTATTAGAGAGTGTCCAAAGGAGGGCCATGAGGATGGTGAAAGGCCTTGAGGAGAAACCTTATTGGGATTAGAGGAGGAGACTGAGGCAAGACCTCATTACTGTCCTCAACATCCTCACAAGGGGCAAGTACAGATCTCCTCAGTCTTTTGACCAGTGACAGAACTTGAGGAAACAGCATGAAGCTGAGTCAGGAGAGGTTAATGTTAGATATCAAGAAAAGGTTTTTCACCCAGAGGGTCACTGGGCACTGGAACTCCTCAGGGCTCCTCAGGGAAGTGGTCACAGTACCAAGCCTTCATAAGTTCAAGAAGTATTTGGACAATGCTCTCAGGCACCTGGTGTGACTCTTAGGGTGTCCTGCACAGGGCCAGGAGTTGGACTCAGTGATCCTGATGGGTCCACTCTAACTCAGTATATTCCATGATTCCATGATCTCAGGAAAGATTTCAAGAATCAGCATTTCAATGAAGCTGGAAATTAACAACTTCTGTCTTAAAGAATCAAGTGTATTACAGGATTTCCCTGCAGAAAGTTAGTGTTGTTTACCCTGCTTTCTGTGATTTGTCATGAAAAAAAAAAATTGTGTTTGAGCATTATGCATTTAAAATAGAGATTTTAAAATAGAGATTTCACCGTGAAACAGGAGAGGTTGTCCCAAGGGCCAAAATCACCAGCTCATCGAGGGAAGGCTGCGACGGCCAAACCAGCCAGCTGTTAACACACACGACTTGATCCGCCGTGCCAGAGCCGTACAGAAGCTGCGGTGCCGCTGCCTTCAGGACGGCAGAGGAAAAGGCTTCACGGCCCTGAGCCCCTGGTCTCCCTGGGCAGGAGCTGCTCCCGGGGGCAGCCGGCCCGCACGCCGCCACAGCGCTCCCTGGCACCACTCTCGGCCCCCGCGGCCCCGACCAAAGCGGGGGAGCCGCCGGGGCGGCCACGAGCGGCGTGGCCATCTCCCCTCCCCTTCCGTCCGGGGACAGGGCTGCCCGCGGGCTCAGAGCCGAGCTGCCCTCTGCCACAGGTCCCGGCAGGACCGGGCGATACCGCCTCTCGCTGAGGAGTTGCACCTTCCCGGTGCGGCTCGCCTCGACGGCGGAAGCCGCAGCCCGGCAGGGTCCGGGCCGCCGTCGGGGCACGCTGGGGCTCCTCAAAGGCCCGGGGCTACTTCCCCACCGCCGCGCTCCCGCGACCCGTCCGCAATCCCCGCTCCCCACTCCGGCTGCCGCCCCCGCCGCGCTGCCACGTCCCGGGCCGGCGGGGCCAATGGGCGGCGGCGCCAGGTGTGTGTTACCTGCACCACGTGGGCCGGGGGTGGGCAGGTGGTGCCGCGGCCCCGCGCAGAAAAGCTCGCAGCCATTGCGCCCTTCCCAGGGGTGCAGTTGGCGTGGGAACGGCTGCTACCCACCTCGGGGGAAAGGGGGGGAGCCGTGTGCCTCCCCCACGCCAGGTCCTTGGGGAGCGAGGCTGCAGGCGGGGGTTCTGCCGCTTGGGTCTCGCCTGGAAGCGTCTGGGGCAAGAAAAGTTTCCGCCTTTTTCTCTTTTCCCCCCTCCTTCCTTTCCTCCTTTTTTCTTTCTCTCCTTTTTATCCTCGCTGCTGGCCCGCTGGCACCATGACGGCGTCTCCCGACTACCTGGTGATTCTCTTCGTGACCACGGCGGGCACCAACGGGGCAAGGTTGGGCTCAGACGAGCGAGAGCTGCTCCAGCTCCTGTGGAAAGTGGTCGACCTGAGGAGTAAGGAGGTATTTTCACCCGACGGAGGAGCACCCCGACCTGCTGCTCCCCTTGGCGCCTGCCATGCTGGATGCGGGCAGGGCGGTCTCGGTGCTGGGCTGGTAACGGGTGCCCCAGGCTGGAGCAAGCTCTGGTGGAGGGTAGGGGCTGGTGCTGCAGGTGGGGACCTCTAGCCCGGAGAGCTGACTCACCCCCTCCTCTGCTTTCTCTGGAGCTGGGGCGCCTGCATGACGTGCTGGTCCGGCCTGACCACACAGAGCTGACGGCTGAGTGCCAGGAGATTACCCAAGTGGATGTGGAGAGCCTGGCACTGGCTCCACCGCTGGAGCAGGCATTGAGACAGGTGACATCCCATAACTGGCTGCTAGGTGCTGGTCTCCTCTGGCAGCTCCCCCATGGGGTAGAGGTGCTATCATCATCTGCTTATCCCCACCATCAGAGCAGTGGAGCCTGGCACAGGAGCACCACAGACATGTGTGGGTCAGGAAGCCTATACGTGTAGGGCTTTGTGGGTGTTTCTCCCTTGCCTTTTGCTTATTTGCCTTGGGAGGAACTGAGCCCCAAGAGAGGAAGGTTAGGGTTAGCTATTTCCCTGCTCTGCTCTCCTGCCATGCTGGACCCTGAGTGAGTCTCAGCTGAAGGTGAGAAGTGTTGGCAGAAGCCAGCCTTAGGTGTCCCCTGAGAAGGCTAGGTGGTGGCAGGCCCTATTAAGGCTTGTGCTCATCAGTCCTGGTAAGGTGATGGTACTGAATCCTCTAGAGTAATGAGGAGGTGTATGTGATTCCCACTGAGGGTAGGGCTGAAAGCCTGTCTTCTTTCTGACATGCTTAAGTGCCCTGTCTGAAAAGCTCTTCTGCCCCACTACTGCCTCAGCTCTCTGCAATCAGCTTTGTCTCATTGCAGTACTCTTGCAAATCTTGAAAAGGATTTTTTTTCTGTAATGTGGGCTGTCTGGGTAGCCGTATCTCTTTAGAAGGGGGGAAAGGGGTGATTTCCTTGCAAAGATATTTATCATGGACGTTAGTATGTTCTTAGTAAGAAACACACCTACAGAAGTGAAGGAGTAAGCTTGTATGAAAAGGAATTCCAGCTCCATACTCCTGCTGCCCAGGAGTAACATGTAACATGCCTAGTGGAGCCACTCTGATCTCTGTAACATATATGTCTTTTCTTGTTCCTGCCAACAGTTTAATCAGTCTGTGAGCAACGAGCTGAACATTGGTGTGGGTACTTCTTTCTGTTTCTGTACTGATGGACAGTTGCACATTAGGCAGGTTCTTCACCCTGAAGCTTCCAAAAAGGTATGTAGTTGTAGCTTCTTTGACTCTTAATGTGTATTTTATGATTTCTTGTAAAACAAATCAACTTCTCTTTTAGTATGAGCATACCTCCACACAACCATAGTACAAATATCACTCATATGTTAATGTGCTTACTAGGCTAAAGAGCCTGTCTGTGTGGAAGGCATATGCAGGGCCCTGTCCTTATGTAGCCTTGAGATGCCTTTCTAAGTTAAATCAGAAGGAAGATGCTGTTGAATTTTTGAGAAAGGAGCAATGTATTGACAGTACTTATAGCTTCTATAGAGTTAACAGGTGGGATTTGGGATTGTTGCTAAATAATTAACCACCTTAATCATAAACTGTCTTTTGAAATTTTACATTCATGCTTAGCTACAGCAACTTTCAATCTTTGTGTATTCAGTTGACACTCCAAGGGCGGTGTTCGTATTAGTAAGGAGCTGAACAGTAGTTTCAGGCAGGCTGTGAGTGATGATTAGTCCCATAGTCTAGAGTTTTCTATAACTCCAGAGTTGCCAAATCACTAACAGTGTTGTGAAGTCCCGCCTGCTTTTCATTAGTGATAGGGTTGCAGCAACATGTGAGTCTCTCCAGTTCTGAAATAACTGCCTCAATATTAATAACACTTCATTTTGTGGTTTGGTATGAACATGCATTGCTCTGTAACTGAGCTGTTCTGCTCCTCTCATTGTATCTGACTTCTGTGCAATCTGCTACTTCATCTTTGAAGGGACACTGCTGCAAGTCTGTGTTGTTCCAAAAGTGATACTGAATGAGCTTGGTTGTAATACTTGTTTGTGCTTTAAATATTTATAGCTTTGAAGGCTTAGAAGAGAAACAGTGAGCATGATTCACTGTGAAGGGACAGTTCTTATGTATGTAACTTGTCTTCTATGACATATAACATGAGAAAATGTGGAAACATGTTTTTAAGACTTTCTTCTTGGCTAATAAAGTAAAACTTGTCATCCATTTAAATTACGTGGATAAAAGAAGGAACACATCCTACAATTATTTAAGCTGGTTTGATGTCAGAGATCCTTTTTCTATATTATCACAGGGTCACAGACAGGAATCAAGTGTTCATCAAAATCTTTTGTTGCTGTTTTGTTAAGAATTGTCCATTTGAAATTTGCTCTGTGCTGCCTGTAGATTAAGTAAACCAGATGCTTATGAGACTTGTAATAGTTTTTTGATGAATACCCTAATGTAAGGATTGGAGTGTGGGCTCACTAAAATCCAGATAGAAATAAATATCTTTTCAAGAGCCTAGTGATTTCTGCCTAAGGTACCCATCTAGCAACCCCTGTTATTCAGAGAACAAATTGGGGTCAGCCATTCCAAAAAAGCATAAATGAAGTATGGAACTTCATTTCACATCAAGGAAGAAAATCATGCTAAAACTAGAGCAGGAAATGTTGGCAAGCCCATCTGCATTTTCATAAGTCTTTAAAGAATATTGTTTGCTTAATACAGCTGTCCATATGCTAAGATAAGCTCTAATGTTCTCAAAGCAGAACTTGTTTTAGAGCATAAACTTCTTTCTCTGGGCTCCCTAAATGTGCTTTCACATAGCCTGCTATCTGTTATAATGCCAATGCTAACTAGTTGTTAAATCCCAGAAGGGCCTTACATGTCTTGCAGGCAGCAAACAGCCAAAAGGAATATGAAGTATTCTGTCTGGGGTGAAGTGCTTGCATTGGCTTCAACAGCTACCCCCAAAACTTTTCCATGTCTTCTCCTTTCCACTCCCCAAAAAATTAAAAGCATGTGGTAGATGAAGTGGTGGGGCAAGTGGTGGGCTACATAACTTGTTTCTGGCTTTGTATGCTGCAGCTAAAGAAGTTACCATGCATAGACTGACAAGCTCTGCACCATGTCAAGCCCTCATCTGCAGAGTCATATTTTTTGGTTGGTTTTTGTTTGTTGGGAATAAATATTTAAAGTGTGACTATTCTCTGAAAACAGACTTTTCTATAAACTAAAATATCTGCTAGTCTTGCAAAATTTGCTTGGTTCTACAGACTGAACTGACTATCCTCTAGCTTTACACAGTTAAAATTGCAATCAAGAGCTGATGATAAATGTTGCAATAAGAGGCACTTGCTCCGCTACATATGTATTGGATTTGAAGCTCTACCAATAATGGCAAATGTTTCTCTGGCAGCGCCAAAGCACATTTCTCTTATTAAACAGTATAAAGAGAAAGCTGTTTAGGCAAAAATGTTTGTGAACAAACTTACCTGGCTAGGAAGAGCTATGTGAGGTTTCTCTGAGAAAAGGCTGTGTTTCCTATCTATTCTACAGAAATCGTTAGAAAATCTGGTATCTTGACACAAAGTAGGTTAAATTCACCCTCACAGTGGTTACTTTGTTCCTTTTGCAGAATATTTTACTGCCAGAATGCTTCTACTCGTTTTTTGACTTGCGGAAAGAGTTCAAGAAGTGTTGCCCTGGCTCACCTGAAGTTAGCAAACTCGATGTTGCAGCCATGACAGAATGTATCCTTTTAACACTGACTATGTCTCTGCTGTTGTTACAGTCTTGGCTGAATTTTAGGAGAGAGGTGCATGAGTAATGCTTGCAACACATGTTTAGGGGTGGTATAACTTTAATGAGTGACTCGGAGCTGTACTGAGTTTTCTCACAAAGATAAAGATAAAAATGTGTGAGGATGAATACTGCCATGGAGAAAATCCTGTATTTCTTCTTGACTTCTGTATGTTTTCTTTACCATCTTTATAGTTGTCTCTCTTTAAAATTCACAGTTCAGTGTAACCAGCACATTTTTCCAAATTGCTGTTTGTAAATTGTAATATTAAAGTTTGAGGTTTGAGTTTCATTGCATCAGTCAGATTTTTATTTTATTTTTAGGCAGGAGCAAATGTTGGGACACCACCTTAATTTTCAGGAGAGGAAATGGTTATTCTTGATGAGACCTTGTAGTGAATTTTTAACACAGGAACGAACCTAAGGCAGGGATGCTGTTGGCACATGTGGTATTCAGTCTCCTAGAGGGTGCACATGCTGCACCTCACAGGGTGAGGCTTGGCTGGTGCCAAGATGCAGCCAGTAGTATGTTTCCATTTTCAGTCATAGGGATGTCTAAAAGTACTTTCTGAATAGTCTGAAGTGGTCTGTAACCCCATCCTGTCTGGCTCTTTCCTAGTCTGAGCTTGAGAGCTGAAGCTGTTATTTGGCTGTGCCTTCTTCCTTGCTTCCCTGGCAGTCTCCCCTCTTGCTGCAAGCTTCAGTCCTCATCCCAAACATATTCTTGGACACAGAACTACTGAGCTATTGAAGTAGTGGTCACAAAAGTCAGGTATCAAGGATGAATAAAGGAATTTAAGAGGTTTGTCTTCGTTATTGGTGGTTGATGTTGCTGCTGTTGTCTTTATTAACTTTTCCTCTGACTTGCTTATTGTGTCCATAGAGTAGTTGCCATTAAGAGCTGATGTCTGTGGCTTCAGAATTATTTTGGCCTTTCACTGCAGGACTAGTATTGCCTGGGCTTTGTACCTGTTGGCGGCATAAAATACACATGTGGGGTGGATTTTTGTGTTTAGCCATTCTGTTCTGCTTTATCTGCAAATTAAGATTAATCTCTGCTAGTGAAGGGGCAAAATTATTACTTGTCCCCCTACTCTGAAGGAAAGCAGTACACTTAGAGTAGGAGTCTGAATCTTTACGTAGAAAAGTGAAATAAATACTCTGATGCATAGAAAGTGGATGATGGAGACTTCTGAAAGTTATGGTCAAAAACTTAATAACTTGTTTAGGGAACGCTTTGACGTGATCTGGAGAAATTAAAGACAGTGAGCTGTTTCAGAGAGCTGCCCTTGGTTTCTCCCTGTGTGACTGTCTGGGGTATGTCCTTCCACTGTGGAAGGAGCTGTGTGGCTGTAGCTACCAGGACCATCACTGGTCAGCTAAGGCATGATGATGGACTGTGTATTCACTGCCTGCTGGGAGAGGGGGGCAGACCAGCTTGTCTTACCTGACTGTCAGGAAGTCCCTAAAGAGTCATGCTACCTGAGAGTAGTTTTGGCAGTTGCCAATAATATTTTCTCCAAGTTCCTAGAAGTTCCTAGTCAGTCTATCCAAGTGCACTCAGCTTGAGTCTGAGTTCTGGATAAGATATGCTTCTTAAGGTATATAAACCTACCTTCATTCTGTCCTTATATTGATTTTTGTGGCTTATCTTGTTTTGCAACTGCTGAGGCTCTTATTTGTAAGCTTGCTATGTTTATGCAACATGGCTGAAATCAACTGTCTCTATTATTGTGTGAGTACAGGAACAGAGGAAGCTGAGACCAAAAAGAGTAAAACTTTTTTTTTTTTCTTTCGTTGATAAATACAATAATTTTCTTTCTCCTCACCTTGCTGAAATGTATCAACTTTATCTTCTCAGAGTCAGAAGCTGTATATGCTAATTGCACTTGGAGACCACGGGGATGTATGTGATGTTTGGGATAAAAAGATTGCTTAAGCAGGTGCTGAGTCTAAAGATTATTTCCAGAAGTTGTGTGCAGAGTTGTTTAGTTTTTCTTCCTTCATGTGTGGATATGCTGGGGCGAGGGACACAAAAACAAACAGAAACAAGTGTAGTAGGTTGAAATGAAGCTGCAGATTATCTCATAGAATCTGACCAAGCTCTTTTTATTCTTGTAGAAAATGCAGCTTCTCAGCCTCATAGCTAAAGAGGGTATATGAGGGGAATCTTCCATGATTTCTGCCACCGGAACTATACTGTGCCAGATACATTAGCATTTGGTGAGGATAGAAGGTTTTAGTATGGAGCTAAGGTGCTGATAACATATTCAAGAGACCTGCATTTACAGAGTGGTAGAAGCAGGAGTAGAATGATTTTTGGGCACATCCCTTCATGTAATTACACCTCCATTTATCTGTGTGTAAGCTGGTTGTGATAAGTAAGAGGAAACTTTTATGATATGAAATAGTTAGGAGAAAGCTTGGTATTAATCTACAGTCATTTAAGTTATTAAAGTCTTCAAAAGCTTTTGTTTTGATGGGTCACTTTTGATTAAACAACAAATTACAGGCCAATGGGGAATGTACATTACTGCTCCCAGCTGTCAGGGGAGATAACTTCCTACTGCACAGTCAGTTCCAGACACATATTTCAGTATACAGCACACTGGAGTGTTGATGCTTGGCTATGTATTTCCTGCAGACAAGGCAAGCACAATCTTGAAAAAGAGCATAGGGATAGTAGACTGAATAACTGGCTGGGTTATTCTTCCTTTAGAAAGTACTTGTGGACTTGCTCTCTCAGGAGGCTTCTTGGAATTTGTGTACAGCAATGAAACCATGCCAAACCCAAGAGCTCAGGTGAAAGCTTTACAAACCTTTACTCCCAACCCCTCCAAGAAGTTATACATTTCATGTACAAACAGCCACTGATTTCTTTTAGATCAAGGTAAATTAACGTTTAAAATGGTATGAAATTCAAGGGACCAAGGCAGAACTGAGACTAGTTGTAATTATCTCTGAGAGCTACTGCTGCCTAACTCATGGTGTTCTTGTGTATGAGACAGTTTTCTGGCAGACTTTATCAGAATTGTGTAAATGTAATGACAGCAGGACAATTATGTGAAATTTTGAGTAAAAAAACTTGAGAGAAGCGATCATGTTCCAGCAGAGAAAAGAACTTGGGTCTGTTGATTTTTTTTTTTTTTTTTTTTTTTTCCGAATGTGTAAGCATACAAAAGGAGCAGGGTTGTTCTTGCACCCTCTGTACCTCCCATACTTGCTGTACTTCTTGATTTGCAAAGCTTGCTGAGCCAGTTTTCACCTTGTGAGTGCCTTCAGGGTGGAGTGAATAAAGCTTGCATGACTATTCGTATTAGATTTGCAGAAGACTCATCCTTTGCCTCGAGATTGGGTGTGCAGAAGCCATTAAATGGCAAATAGCTCTTGCTTCCTCCAGTACTTGGTTTGCTCCACTCACTTCTGAACTGGATTTGTGAGAATAACTTCTTGCTAGGAGTATCTGCCAATGTTGTCAGTAGAAACTCAGGGGCACTCCACAACAGCTTGTTTGATGTGCTGGATATTGTAGCACTGAAACTTGGTTTGTTGGGATTTAATTATTTGGTTTGTTTTTGGTTTTTTTTACCTGGGTGTCTTGGAAACAATAATGTGGAGCAGAATTATAACCAATTGTGCTTAACTCTGGCAATAAAAAGCCCATATTTGGGTATTAGCTGAGAATCTTGGATATTGCTATTTGTATCTCCTGTGATAGTACTCAGGAACTGGGTAATATTATATTATGTTTATGCAAAGCATTATGTAGAAAGATGTAATCTTCTGTCTGAAAGGACTTAAATAAGAAACAGAGCAAAGGGGAAAGGATCAGTGCAGAGCAAAATTGCAATGCTGTTTCGTGTCATCTCAGGTTAAGTTAGTTGTTCAATAAGAAAGGAGTTAAGAGGCAATGGAAGAGACAGTGGGAAGGAATAAGTCCTGGAGGGCACTGGCAGTGAGTGAAGCTGTGGTCATGAATCTGAGGAAATGATTTAGAAATTTCTTCCATGTTAGAGAGGCCACTCTAATACAAAATATGTCTTCCTTCCTGCTCCCTTTAACTTGCTGAGTGATGCAGAGGGTGGTACCATAGCTGCACACCAAGGTTAGGCAGTTCCTTGTTTCCCATCCTGCCTTATTTGGGACTGTCTTGCTTATTGCTTCATTAAGAACATACATGTAGATGATACTGCATATAGCAGCTTTGGACAGCCAGGTCTGGTTTCTAACACTTCTTTAAATGTGAAATTGGATTATCCACTGCAATTGTCTTTCTCCAGTTGCCAGGAGAGGCATCCTTTAAATATAAATGTACAGAGACACGTGTGGTCTCCTATCCCTTTACAGAACAAGTGGTGGGTGTTACAGATTATTTAATTAATATTTTTTCCCAGGTACCATAATTTCTGGTGCCTCTGTCCATAGGAGTCCACCTCTATATAGTCAATCTTGTTCATTAGAATACATATTTTCACTTAGTAGTATTAACATGCTCTTTACACATGCAGAAAACGATCACATTTCTTCTCCAATCTTGCCTCAAAGCTGTGCTTCTAACTAATCACAGGTGAAGGTGTGAGGTTATGCCTGCAAAAATATTGATTACTTCCTTCTTCCCCTCCACTGTGTTTGTGTTACTCTAGAGCTTGGCGCAACTGACTCCCTGTGTCTGACAACTGGTACCAGCTTGTCTTGGCACTAGAGCATTTTTAGGAACTACTTCTCCCATGGATCAGTGTCTTCAGAAAACATTTTCACCAAAGAAAATTATTGTGGGGTGGGGTAGTTGTTTGTTTTCCTTGTGTGATGGCCTCTCTTCAAATTCCCAGCCCTTTCGCCCTGCTGCATTCCCCTCTCTGAATGCTGATCACTTGTAGAGATCTTTGGCTCAGCACAGAGGAAATATTGAAATGTCTTTTCAGTGACAGCACAGTCTAACAGCCAAGCACATGTGTATTCATGTCCTGTGCTGGAATAGCTATTGAAACTCCTGCCCAATTTCTCTTGACTTTTGACAGAGGAAACACATTTCCAAAATCTTCTTAAAAACTGGTCAGGCAAGACCAGGGTTCCAACACCAGCACCATAAGCAGCTTCTGGTTCCCTGTATGAACAGCAGAGTCTCTGCACAGTGCAGAGCTGCTAGATGCTACAGGGGGAATGGCGTCAGAAAAGGGAGGAGAAGCATGACTCTACTCTGGTACACGAGGTGCCCAGAAACATCCCTGTGGTGCTGCTTAGGCACCCTCTCTGTGAGGGAGTCTGTTTGTGGGTTATTTTTCTTTCCAACCCCCCTTTCCCAGGGGCAGAGGAGGAGGTGAGCTTGAGTTTAAAGCTTAGGAGGAGAGACTGCAATGAAGAAATTTTTTGTTGTCATAAATAGTCATAATCTCTTAAACCGTGCTTTGGGGTTGCTCAGAACTTTTGGCTTGCTTTTTAAGATAACTATTTAATGTTCTCAGTACTTTATCCCAAAGAAGGTACCAGGAGGGGGAGGGTAAAGGCACTGACCAGCAAACTATATATAGTCAAGCTGTTGGAGGGGAGGAATCACTGGTTTAAGTATTCTGGTTTTTAAACTATGATCGTTCACTTAAGCTTCAAATGTTCTTCTAAGAATAAGCATCATCCTCTCACATTCCATACTTCAATGCACACTTAAAACCAAAAAGCCTCAAAATCAAATTAGCCTCAAGTGTATTGTGTTGGTACAGCAGCTTTCCTTTCCTTGCTGTAGAAAAGGAATGCATTAATTCATTGGAGTTATTTTTCATCTTTCAACAAGACAGCTGTTAAACAATTTTTAAAAATTTTTTGTTGTAGAACTGACTTGCAGTCATCCTACAAATAATAGGGAAGACTAGCTAACAAAGAAATTTCTGCTGGCTCACCTGTTGAGATGTACAACAAAGCTTCCGTGAGGTGTTTGTTTCTAACAGAAACTGTTCTGTTCCCTGCACTTCATTTAGGCATCTGACTACTCAAATGTTGCTCAGCTCTAGGTGGGGAAACCAGGTTTCCCCTTAAAAGAGGAAAGCTATCTTGGACTATGAAGCAACATTTGAGCATCATATAATGCAGACTCTGGAGCATTTGAAGTGTGTTTAATGTGGTCTGGGGGGAATGTGGGCAAATAATTGGTACACTTGACTGTTTTCAGTGTGTTGCATTACTGTACCTTCCTGTATGGATGGGTCTTGTTTAAGAATCTCTCGTTTTTGCTCTGAAGTCTTGATGCAAACTGATAAAGCAAGTAAAAAGCAATGCTTATTCCCAGATTTCCTTATTTCTTGTTTTGTTCTTGCTTATTTTTTTTACCATTCAGTCCTCAAAGAAAGTGAGTGAAAAAGACCTTTTCAAAAATTTGCTTCATAAATAATGAAGTAGAGTTGCAAGTAATCTTACAGTCCTGTAGCCTGGTGTTGGAGAGGGGCAAATATGATGGATAGCAGGAAATACCATAGTCAACTCTGTTTAAAGTTGTCTGAAAAAAGATGGTGTATGCAACTTAAATCAGCCTCCCTTTATGAATATGGGGGATTTTTTTTGGTGTTTCTATGGCCTGTCTTTCTAGGACAGGATGCTTCCTGCTCTCTAATGCAGTCATTTCCAAAATCCTTCAGACTGAAGCTGTGGGTTGGGGGGCTCTGTTTTGCCTCTTGACAAAACACGAGTGGTGGACTCTAACCAAAGTCTCAAACTGCTTCTGTGCAACAGCACAAAATTTGGGTTATAACTTCTAATAGGCAACGTTTAGATGAGGTGTCATTTGTTAATTTTGTTGAAGTGGTAAGATACTTATTCTACTTTGGCATTTACTTGGTTGAAAAGCATGTGGTATATCCCTCTATTTCTGGAGATTTTAGTTGATTGATTGCTTCTTCTCCTTCCCCAAATCTTTCCCTAAGATTAAAGAGGATGTTAATTATCAGGACAGGGCTTCAGTCTCTTCCATATGCAGAAGCGTGTCTGTCAAACATACATAATTCATGGACGTATTAACTATATGTCCGTATTATGAGTTCTCATGCTCACAGACATTTTCTGGAGTGACCTTATACTCCCACATGTGGCAGTAGCTAGAGGCCAAGGCAGAGCAGCTAATGTATCCCAGCAGGAAATTGGATTAAGTCTTCCCCTGAGAAGCAACATGCCATCAAGGATAACGTGCAAGTGTGTTGCTCTAGCAGGAAACCAATTAGAAATCTGTTTGGTGATGATTGACTTAACTCCAGCATAAAGATTTAAATCTTGACAAGAACAGTCCAGCGTTTCCCTATGGCGCCTCTCAAGTTGAAGATATGGGGAATATTATTTTAACGTTATTATCTGAACCATACAGTAAGTGATTATGATGCATGAGTTTTATCTGTTCCTTCTTTGGTTTTGTTGCCTGTCCTGTATGTTGACAAAATAGGAAATAACTTGTGCTGTATTTCATAGATCACCGATTTTCAGATCCAGAAAGAGTGAACTACAAATTTGAAAGTGGGCCTTGGTAAGTACTTCCTCCTTCTTGTTGCACATGTTTCAACCCCCACTACTTTTTGTTTAAAGTTACTGTTTAGATAAGCTGTACTTCTCTCTATTCCTAATCTGAAAATAGCTCTTACCATTATTTTTATTTACCTTCCCACTGCTTTGGGAATTGATTAGATCCTTCAAGTGGGAAAGGGAACAGACAATCTATGATCAGATGCAAGCACGTTTTCTTTTTAGGCTTCAGTGTTGCCTGTTAGCTGCTGATAGTTCTGTGTTCTGTTAATAAGTGCTTATAATGGGTGCTAAGTGTGTTGTGCTATTAACAAGGAATGTAAGCAGTGTTTCAGAAATAACCCTATTAGTTACTAACTCTTGCGCTCTTGCTGCAATTTACTACACAGGTACTGCATATACATAATTTTTTTTAATAGAGAGGAAACACTTTCATAAAGATATTGTGCCAGAAATACATTGCTACCACTCAGTTGTTTAAACTATGGTGATTCTTATTTCCAAATATGTTTTAAACATAAAGCTTTATGTGCTTTTGATGCCTGCTTAGTTGTTAGGGTTTTTTTAATCTAACTGTGCTTTTTCTATGTATAAATTTTCTCAGATTTTTCTCGGTGGTTTTCTTGATGGTCCCTCTGCAATATCACAAGATAATGGTGTTAAACTGACCTTATTTATATTCCCATCTTGCACAAACAATTACTTCCCTTTTTCAGATTGAGGATCTATCATAATGGTAATGATGCTTATACTTTTGAAGCAAAAGAAGTAAAAAAAAATGCAACATTAGCAGAAAGTATCCTGAGAGATTAACTCATGGGCTATGTTTGGCATTGCTCTAAGCTTTTTCCTTTTCACTAACAAAATTCTGGGATGAGGTGGAAGATTCACATTTTATTTGAGATGATAAGTACAGAACTAGGAGGCAAGGGGGAACAGTTTGAGACAGACAACTACAGAAAGGCCACCTGAGAAATTAAAATGTGAGTGAGAAACATGACCCTCCAGGCATACCATAGCCCTTTTGTATGAGGGAGTCCTCTACTACTGAACAACACCTCATCTACTTAATCAATCACATAAGCTCTTCCGTGCAAAAAAAGCTGTTCTTGAAATAGCCAAAAAGGCAGGCTTGGGTAGCTGTGAGTGTTTTGTTGTACTTGACACTTTCAAGAAGTGGGAGAACAAAAGAGACTGCAGTAATGACCAATTAAACCTGGCTTTCTGCGGCTAAGCTATTCCCATGCTAAGCAGCCAATGTAGCCTTTAGCTATATTAGTAGCACAGTGATGGCCTGAACCAGCAAATGTTAAGGCTCAACTCTTCAGTCTAGAGTCCTGTGTGTGCTGACTACAGCCCTGAACAGATTTGGTCTTGGTCTTGTCTACAGTCACAGTAGAAATAAGCACTAATCTCTGTTACATCTAATGGTTCTGCTTCAATTTCTACCTAGCTAGATTAGAACAGCAAGTGCTTGATTTTTATACCTGTAGCCCTCTTCAGATAATGGAGAAGCCCAAATGATGTCAGGAGAGGGAAGTAAATTGGGAATATGATTAAAGAGATGACAGCTCAAAGAGCAAATGCGGTAAAACAGGAAATGGGAACTTGGAAAGGGGCACCTTAACAAAGCAAACTTTCCCTTGGAGAGAATTGCACAGTGGCTTTCAATTGCTGTGTGTCTTTGGATGGTGGTGCCACTGGGGCCTCACTGCCTTGGCAGTGCCATCCAGCAGACATGGAGCAGGGACAGAAGCCTGTTCCTGGAGTACAAATGACGAGCAGACAGGGTAGTGTGTGGCAGATACTAGAGGCAGATGTCTCTGCATTACTTTCTCTTTCTGTGCCTGCAGCAGCAAGATGGAACTCGTGGATGACAATGCTGTTATCCGAGCAAGAGGATTGCCGTGGCAGTCATCTGACCAGGACATAGCAAGATTCTTCAAAGGTCTAAATATTGCCAAGTTAGTAGCTAAGAATTTACTTGTACATTTGTAGCTCTTCAGTTGCGTAGGTCATGGAGTTTCATCTCTTGATTTAAATCTTGCAGGGGAGGTGCTGCACTCTGTCTCAATGCCCAAGGTAGGAGGAATGGGGAGGCTCTTGTGAGGTTCGTAAGTGAAGAGCATAGAGATCTAGCGCTACAAAGGCACAAGCATCACATGGGGAATCGATACATAGAGGTGCGTGACATGATGGGCTTTGAAATCCTCTTCTCAAAAGAAATGCAAATTACATGCCAATCGTGTGTTCCTTTTTTTTCCCTTTAGGTATACAAGGCAACAGGTGAAGACTTCCTTAAAATTGCAGGAGGTAATTTTTAGGGGATGAAATGGGATGGGTTGTTCTATCAGCATCTCTAACTTTTGGCTGCAAACTGCTCCTGTTGAATGTGGCTCTTTTTTCTGTCTTTGAACAAGTAGTTGGCTGGTGTACTGAATACTATGTATTCTGCTAGCAGTAGTCCAAGATGTTCCATGATTTATCTGTCCACTTCTTTCTTCCACATTCTTGCTTTTTTCAAGTGGCCTGTCAATCAGGATTTGATTGGGCAAAGTGACCTTATATATAACATAATTTGTTAGGTGATCTTCATAATAGTGGGAATCTAAATGTTACTGATTGCTGAAAAAATGAAACCAGAGTAGTTTTTAAAACAATGTCACCGCTGTTGCTGTGGAAGCTTGCACGTAAAAACAAACATATCACAGTGCAAATACATGGGATTTATGGAACTGTTTTTCTTCAAGTCAAATCTTTGCCTCAGGTTTAATGGGGAGGCTTTAGGGGAAATGCTTATTCAAGGGGTATCTTGAAATATTTGCTGTTAATTGAAAGGCTGCAAAATTTACTCTTCAAACTCTCTCTTGATCTATTTTCCTCCCCTTTATGTCTGCAAGCATGCAAAATTTTTATTAAGAACCAATAAGCTGTTTTATCTGCAATACTTCTTTAAGGTCCTTGTTGCTTCCAGGTGGAGATTTGGGCTGGGGTTTGTAAGTGACTAACTGGATATCTGAGGCTGAGGCTTCGGAGTGGGAGAAGCTGTTAAGCTGTCAACTACATAGCTAACTGGTAGGCTTGGTAGCAGTGATACCATTCAAAGTAAAGGCATTGTATAGTGACATTCATTAAAAATGGTGCATGCCTGGTACAACAAAGAGCTTGCAGAAAAGAGCTGTAAGTGAAAAGACTATATCAAGAGATTAATTCAGTTAGCAGCTGCCTTTGAATAAGGTAGTGTTATGAGCATCACTGGTCTTCTAAAGGTACTGAAAGTAGAAGTGGCAGACTTTGACAGCTCTGTTGGGGTAGGATGAAATCCCTGAGCTGTCTTCAACATGCCCTTCCAACTTTCTTTCCCAGCACAATTATCTGGGTACTTAGTTGCCATATATTATGGCTCCAGAGCATGCCAAAGGTATTCCAAAGTTAGAAAGACAAGGGGCGCAGTAGCACAGGTACTGCTCACATGAGAGATTGACACACTGTGCTTTCCTTGAGCTTTGAATGTTGCAAGTACTTCCTATCTTTCATTTGAATAAAGATTAATCTCCTCTAAATGATGGAGTAACAATATTATACTTGAATGGGATGTGTCCTATACAATATATCTAGTTTATCAGAGGGTCATCTTTCCTGAGTTCTGCCTGCCCAAAGACTGCCTGTGGAGAGGATGTAGCTATGCTCATGATTTTACGTGGTTGCCTAGACTGAAGTGTTTCTGTACTTTTTCTTGTTGAAGGTACTTCCAATGAGGTTGCACAGTTCTTGTCTAAAGAAAACCAAGTGATTGTCAGGATGCGAGGTCTTCCTTTCAATGTAACAACAGAAGAAGTGCTGACTTTCTTTGGCCAGGAGTGCCCTGTAACAGGAGGAAAGGAGGGAGTCCTGTTTGTCACTTACCCTGACAGCAGGCCAACAGGGGATGCCTTTGTCTTGTTTGCTTGCGAGGAATACGCACAAAATGCACTGAAAAAGCACAAGGATTTGCTGGGGAAAAGGTACATTGAACTCTTCCGGAGCACTGCAGCTGAAGTTCAGCAGGTAGGTGCAAACCTTTCAAACGTTGGCTTTTTGTAGTCCAAACTTCTATACTGGCAGTAGAGGAAGCAAATAATGTTTGTCCGTGACTTGAAAACTTCTTTTATCTTTTCCAATTCTTGACTCTTGCTGGAATGAGTACTGTCTGAATTTCTGTGAGACTTTGCTCCCTTGAAATGTAAGATCTTGTGGTATAGGGGTGTTCTCAATCATGTACAAACCCGTGGGATTTTGGCTTCTGGTAGCTTTGTGAAATGTTGATGTGGGTCTAGTGCTTTACACCACATATTCTGAATTTGACTAAGTCCAATGATGATCTATTCAGAAGGAGCATTTAGCAACAAACCTTGATCTAAAAGATTTCTCTTTAGTCATTGACACAAAAAAAGCAAAGCCTTCTGATGCAGTTGTCCTCTCCAGTGTTATGTATCTGAAGAATTCTACAAATTCTTTTAAGGGCAGATCTCTGCCATCTCCTGCAAGCACAGGCTACCTAGCAGGACTTTGAAACTAGGCCTGAAGAGTCTGACTTAAACAGGGCTTGGTGGACCATTAATTGCAGCTAAGCTGTCAGGGAAAGGAAGTAGAGATGAGAGGACTGTTTAAGTCTGCGAAGAAGATTTGCAGAGCTTCAGTTGAGGTAAATAACTTCTAGACATGACTGTAAAAGGTATCATCTATGATGCAAATCATAGCCATGTCATTGTAACCAAGAAATGATGCAACTCTGTTCTCCCCAATATGTAGAGATTTCAGTGCCTTGTTTAAAAGGTGGACACTAATGATGAGAAGGCAGAGCTGTAGTGCTCACTCTTGTCATTGCATTTTTCTCAAGTACTGTCATATGTTTCTTTGTTTAGTAAAATCTTCTGATAGCTGTAGAAATGCAAATAAATCTTAATCTTTCTCAGAGAAAGTTCAGGAGTAGTGATTGGATATTCAGAGACCTTTTCACCAGACTGGGTTTTTGCAGTTACAATTATTAACAAGAAATCTCAAAGTGTAACTGTTGCAGGTACTGTGACTCAGTAATGCTACTAATGTTTCTTGAACGGACTATGGCAGGCATGGTTAGGGATGTGTGGTAATGAAGTGTGCTTCCAGTTCCCAAACTCTCTTAAGTTTTGCAGAGGAGTTATTTTTGGGTAGAAGTGTCATCATGACTCTGTAGATGGTAGAATGTTTTAGGATAGTTTCACATTAAAAATACTGTAGATATACAGGTTTTGTGTTCTAAGATCTCTATTGAGTGCTGCATTATCTATTCAAGGAAATTTCCCAGAACAAAACTATTTTTCAAGATAAAAAAATCTGAAGATTTTTTTTAAATCAATAGAATGGCTATTTATCATAGAACTACTATAAAAGTGTGCTAGATTCTGAGCTTAAACCACAACACAGTGCTTAGAATTCAGATGTTTTACAGTTAATACTTGGATCTAGCTCATTTCTTTCTTAATATATGCGCAGAGTGAAAACAGGTGGCACTGAGGTTACATTTACTCCTTCTAAGTTGAAGAATGAGTAAGGAGGCTTCTGTAATCTGTTTTTGTTTTGCACAGGTGCTGAACAGGTACTCTTCCACACCTCTCATTCCTCTCCCAACACCTCCAATTCTTCCAGTATTACCTCAACAATTTGTGCCTCCCACTAACATCAGAGACTGCATACGTTTGCGTGGTCTTCCCTATGCTGCTACTATAGAGGACATTCTGGAGTTCCTGGGAGAGTTTTCTACAGATATTCGGACCCATGGAGTTCACATGGTACTAAATCACCAGGTAGGCCACACATTTCTAGCTGCTCTGCGAAATGCTTGTGTATATGAATACAGTCCTGGTGATGATATCCATAGGGAAGCACCTTTGGGATTAGCACTGATGGTATTAATGGGCCTCCAGCTCTCTTCTAAAAGTGTACTGGCAATAGATGACTTGAACCCTGCTATGTCAGCTGCTGCATTTGCTGTAGAGTGGTTTCTTTCACCGAGACCCATGTATTGAAAGCTAAGCCATAGTCTTGGAGGGGTTGGTGCTCCCAGAGCAGCAGCCAGTGATCCTGACCCCTAGGAGGCTGCAACTGAAGTGTCTTGCTCAACAGCATGCATGATTCCTCTTGTACCAGGTGAGGAGTGCCTTCAAAACACAAGTGTGGGCAATGTTAGCTCTCAAAGGAGTGGTTTGTCCCTGCCTTGCTGAACAATGTGCCTCAAGTATATCTGAGGGCAAATGTGGCTGCAGCCTTCTAGAGACAGTAATTCCTCTGCCAAAAGTCAGAAACTGAAGCTTTGGGTTTTCTGTGTTGTTGTTTTCTTTAAGCAATCACAGCTAAGCACCAAGATTAACAGCTCATTGATGTGTATGAAGGGTCACATCTTTGCCATTGTTTTCTGGAAGCAGTTTCTTCCAAAACCTTTAGACAAAGGACTGTGCATTCTTGTGATCTTTATCTTCTTATTCTTGTGACTTCAGGGGGAGGAGTCCTTTAACTCTGAGTGGTTCAACTGAACAAACTGATTATTGCTGTATAAAAATGATGGTTCTAAAATTGTTTCAGGTTAGGCTTAATGTCGACCAAAACTAAAAGATACTTTCTAATCCTGAAATAGGACTTCTGTGTTTCAGGAATATGGGGATGGAGACGGGACTGTAGTTATTTTAGTACCTGTCAATCTAAAGACATTTGTGTCTGTGAAGACTTGACCTAGCCAAGGCTAAAAAACTGTAATGAATGTGCAGTGCTGGGAAAGACTTAAGAAAAGGTGCAGATATTAAAGCACAAATAATGATTTACAATCTTATCAGCCTTGACAACACTATTGAAAGTACCTGGATGAAGAAATTCATGTGTCCATATAGCCCTGAGGACTGTCTGCCACCCTTGCCCTGCCCAAAGCTATCAGACTTTTTTTTTCCCCCAAATACTACTTTTGCCTGACTACTAGATTTTTATTTCTCCATGTTCCCAGGTTTCAACCCTCTAATCATAAACGACTGTGTAAAGGATGCTGATAAAATTGTTGTTGTACCCTCCAAAACGAGAAGAACTGGCCCAGAACTTGAGTTAGAGCTGGCTTCAGATCTCTCTCATTTTGGCTGCTTTAAATCAGCATCTGCTTGTGGCTAAAATAACTCCTCCCAGTGGTGAATCTCACTCATTTACAGATATAAAGATGTCTTTTTTTTTTTCTCTGCAAGCTTGTATGAAGTGTTAGGCTAGCTAGTACCCTACTAAAACATCTCAGCCCATGTTGGTCTTCAGAAAAATAAAATTTAAAACAAATTGTTTAATAATGAGCACTTGACTGTATTTATCATTGAATTTTAAAAATCACAGGTAATAAATGGGGACTGGATCTTCCAATACTGCATTTGTAGTACATTTGTAAGAGCAGGTCTTAAACCATCAAAGTATTCCCAAATTGCAGTCTCTCCCATAAATGTCTCTTTTTTTTTTTTTTAAGTTATAGAAGTAACAAGTTACCATGTAGCTTAATCAAAACAGGCAAATAAATACAATCAAGTTATCTCAAGTGGGAAAAAACTTTGGAGAGGAGAGCTTAAACATGCTGATGAGTGCTCAGGATGACTGACTGTACTTGACTTTGGAGATGAATGTATTTATGACTGAAGAGACTGCTTCTAACAGCACAGATTATTGCTATGCTGCTCCTTCATGGGACCTACAGAAACATTTCCTTTTTGTTTGCCTGGTTTATAGGGACGTCCATCAGGAGATGCTTTCATTCAGATGAAATCTGCGGATCGAGCTTTCCTGGCTGCACAGAAGTGTCATAAGAAGACTATGAAGGACAGATATGTCGAAGTCTTTCAATGTTCTGCTGAAGAGATGAACTTTGTATTAATGGGGGGCACTTTAAATCGAAATGGCTTGTCCCCACCACCATGTAAGTTACCATGTAAGTTTTGCTTGGGTCTTGCCACTACACTCTCCTCTCCACTGTGTGCGGGTAGGTATTGGAGCTGCTTTGTTGACTCTGATCCTGGTTTTTGGAAAGCACTGTCAGATGGGGTCTTAAATAAGGTCTTTTTGTCCTAAATCATCACCAGCTTGCAATCATTATTTTTCCCTTTGGTTCTGAATTATTATGACTGAAGAACTCCTTCTGCTTTTCCAGTGGCAAATTTTCCCTCCCAGAAATTTTAATTGGTTGGTGCGAGTGATGATTCTGAAAAGTAATTTCTAAGTCCTGTCTAGACCTTAACTATTTCGCATTTAAACTGATCTATACTTATATTTTTTCATCATGGTGAACATGTCAAGTAAAAGGCCTTCCCTTTTCACATCCAAAACTTAGTTTGAGAAACCATAGGTAATGCTCCCCTTTGAGACTTAATCGTGAGTTCTGCCTTTTGAACTGCAACTGATTGAACTCTTCCTTTGCTTTTTGTTGTTCATATGGAATTGGGGTTGCCTTTGTGGGAGTGAAATACATGTGGCTTCTGCCTCAGAGAATTGCAGAATCTGTATTTCCTTTTAAATTTGGATTCTCAGAGCTACTAGGATGAACACTGAATTCTATGCAAACTTTTGGAAGAAATGCTTTAAGAGCTTAAGGGCTAACTTACTGAGCATATGTGCCACATAAATCTGAGCCTATGGGAAAAATAATACTTTGCTTCTAAAATCATAAATGGCAAGGTAGTCAAGTAGTAGCTTTCTCTCTGTCTCTCTATGCAAGCGTGTTTTTTTTTTGGTGGTGAACTTTTAAAGAAGTGTCCTCTACATGCTAGGCAGAACTGCCAATACAGCAGCAAAATTCCTGAGAGTAGTTTCTTTTGAGTGCAAGTAGACCTTCACCTAGTCCTTGGGGGAGCTTTTTTCTTTCACTGAAAGTATCTTGAGCACAGGTCAGCAGTAGATAGTCCTGTGTGTGATGGCTGTTCCAGATGGGTGGGACTCTTCTGAGAGCTCCTAGGACAAGTTCTTGGGCAGAGTCACAAACTCTGGAAACACACAGGTGTCAATGTTCCCATTTCCAACTACAAATGCCTGTGATGTATTCCTCAGATAAGGCCTTCTGGCCGGGTCATTGCCCCATTTTACAATACAATGAGGTGCTGACTGTAACCAAATAGTAAAATCAAAGGCTTACTTTATCTAAAGCTTTATGTTCACTTCTATGGCACTGGTGAGGAGAAGAGGAAAGCAAAGGAGGAGGGTGAACTCTCATCGGTGAGAACTCGCTTAGGGCATAACATCTAGTCAAAACAGCACAAAATGCACTTTTGGTTTTTGTTTTTTTTTGGTAATTTAGTGTTAACCCTTCTGAAAAGCCATGACTTTTCTCACTCTGCTGTTGATTAATTAAGGGGTAAGGAATACCAGGATTAAAGTCTCCTCTCTTTTGTTGAACACTAGACAGATCTTTATCATGGAAGTTTTCTTCTTACTGAGGAGAAATCTCATAGTTCTTGAATGCAGACTTCATTAAAATCTGAGCCTAGACAAGTAAACTGACCTATGTCTCAGGAAGAGACCCTATTCCCAGAGCAAGAAGTGGCTTTTTGTATATTTTTGACTTTACTTTTGGCTGGAGGCTGGGCACAACACTTTGTAGTCAAACTCCTCACATTGGTGGCTCAGATTTATTTTCTGTAGTGAACAAGGATAAGAAGCTTGTGAAGGTTCTTGATGTACTGTGGAGTTCTGTATGTATGGTCTTCATTAACTCTGGAATTTCAGAGGTTCCTAATCTATTTTCCATTTGCTCCCTGTAGGCCTTTCACCCCCTGCCTACTCCTTTCCAGCTCCTGCTGCAGTTGTGCCAACAGAAGCTGCTCTGTATCAGCCATCTATGCTTCTGAACCCACGAACACTCCAGCCCTCCACAGCCTACTACCCTGCTGGGGCTCAGCTCTTCATGAACTACACAGCATATTACCCCAGGTAAAGCAGAGGAGAACCCAAGCAGTAACAAAGAAGTCTTTTTTTTTTTGTCTTTTTTTTTTATTGTCTCCAGCCAATGCACAAAGCTCACAAAAGAATGTTGTCTGCTCTGCTAAGGACTTGTGATACCACGAACAGCTTGTTCAGTGTCTTGTTCAGGGAAACAATTTCAGGGTAACTAGAGATTTTCCAAGTTTTAGAGTATTGCAGGTAACAATGTTTGGGGGCCAGGGGGGTTTAGTTAGTGCGCTTGGGGGGTTTTTTTGGGTTTTTTGTTTTTGTGGGGTTTTTTTCAACCTAGGACACACTTTTAAGTGGGATATTTTTTATTATTTTTGTTCCACTTAACATTCCTCTTAAACTTATTAGTTTGCTTTGTTATGCTCTCAGTGGGAATTGATGTGTGCAGTGCTCTTTCCCATGTCCATAAGGAAGTCCTTGGCCCCTCTTTAGAATGGGTGGACTGGGGTCTGCCTTAACACCTTCTGAAATACTCTCTCTTTGTTTTTGTAACAGAGTAACTTTTGACCTTTATGGTGAAAACTGTTTACTTGTATAAGTAAGTATTGTATTGAATGCATATGTAAAGCATATAGAGGTATATATTCTTCCTGTCCTCATAAACACCTCTCATGAAGGGCTTTTGGCTCTTCTGGATATGTTAGCTATATTCTGCAGAACAAAATCCCTGGTTACCTGTTGCCCTCTGCAGTCACGAGGCCTTAGAAAGAGCCATGTTCCCTTTAAGTCATAAACCATTTCTTATCTGTTAGGAAATCTGCTAAACAACTCAAGTTTTTTGTCTCGGCGGCAGGGACCAAATAGCTACTTAGGAAGTTGTTAAGCAATATGAGCTCTTCAATACCTGTAAGATAAAGGTTTTCTTATTACTTTACCTATATGTCTGTGAACTGCCTGTTGTGGTTTTTTATTAAAATGTTTCCTTCACTTGTGAGTTATTTTCTATAATGCCTTCAATATCTGTTTTATGGTTATGATAATATTACCAAACTCAGCCTTGTTAATGTAAGATTAAGAAAAATAAAATTCCAAATGTGCACTGGCAATATAAAACAAGTTTCTCAATAACAGTTCTGTATTTTATGAAAACATAGTAGCAGTAATAGTCTGGAGTGGCTGACGTGTTTTACTTCTTCAAATAAGAATAGGCTGGCCACTGCAGGCTGAGTGTCAGGCCCTAGAGATTGCTCACTGAATGAGATCCCACATGAGTCCTATCACTGGCTGCTTGGGCTGTGGGCATGTATGTTGGTCACATATTAATCAATCCCACATCCCAAAATATCCTTTTTATATTCTTGTCTAACTGGTAGTTATTCATTGTTCTTAGGAAACCATTATTACATAGCTTCTCTGCCAATTACAAATACTGCCCTTTTAAAGAAAATAAGGAAAAATTTCTGGAGTCAAGTTGGCTTCTTTCTTTGTTGTAAGATTTGGTGTTTAGATATTGCTTTTCCATCCAGAGGAAATGTTTGACCTACAGATGATATGTATATATGCCAATAGATGTAGTGATTCTTTGTAGCTGACATTTTGCATTTTGGGCTTTTTTTTTTTTCCTTCTAAAAAATTCTTACTGCTTTTCAGGCAAGTTCCTGTGTTTTGTCCAGGATGCAAAAAAACAATTGGGTCCATGTGAAGTAGCAATCAGAACTCTCTTAAATGTAGTCTTCTGGTTCTGAAGTTTAATTTGAAAATTAAGTATGTGCAGCAGGAAATAATGGGGTATCCTCTGTAAATTTAAAAGCACATCCATGGAAAAGCAATATAGAGCTGGTAGGTAATGATCAGACAATGGTTCATAAATCTAACTAGTGAGTATTTATGGAAATAAGCAAAGCTTCTTTGAGCTGCTGCCAAAAGCTTCTATCACTTGTGTTTTGCAAGGTCAAGTTGCATTATAACAGTCCAACTCTGTTTTCCACACCATAATCAACTTAGATAGTGGAAGAGAAGGGAGACTTTTTTTGGTCTTCAGTATTTATTGTGAATCCTGAAACTCTCAGACTTGTCTTAATGCTCTTACAGCTTTGGTGATGCAACCAATGGTGTAAAGAAATGGATGCCTTCTAAACTATTAAAATAGCTTCAGTGAACTCCTAATGAAAAGGAGGGAGAGCAAGTTAGTCAGGATCTGTCAGTCTTTGATATCTCTGTTCAGCTTGTAATTATATCTGGCAACATGTTCTGACAGCAAATCAGTGGTCTTGCTCTCTGTCTAGTCCCAGGCTTTTAAGAAAGAACAATAGGATTCATGGGAGGGAGGAGTTCTCCTTTATCTAATCCTAGGTGTACTAGGTGCTGTATGTACATGGGAAATCATAACTGCACTACCTGGAAATTGCTAACACATCCTATAGAAACTTTTACCATACAAAAACTTGAAAGCTAATGCTACAGGGTAAAGTTTTAAGATAAAGTTGAATCTTACTGTATTTGTTGAGTTCTAATGCAATTTTCATCACTTTTAAGCAGTGCCTTTTAAGCCTCAAAAGTATCTGTCAAAATCCATACATGTGGTAATACATTTGTTTTTTACTTTTTTTAAAAAAATATTTTAAATAGCATAGTGGAAAGAGGAGCTTCTTAATTGTAAGACCCATAGCCAAAACATGACATGGAAACAGAAAACTGATGTGGGTTCAAACAAACTGGATAAATTCCATGGCAGGAAATTCATTGTGAGTTAGTGAATACACAGAAACCACACCTGGCTCAGGAAGTCCTTGAACTCAAAATAACTGGCAGAGTGTTCTTGTGTTCTGTGTCCTATGGTAAATTCTTGTGCTGTTGAACCAAGGTGGGTAAGTAAAGTTGTTTGTTCGCACCTTTGCTGGACTTCTCTTGAGAGATACAGGTACTGCTTGAGAGTGTGGGTCTGATTCAATATGTTTGTCTAATAGTGGCTAAGTTGGGATTATCTCCCTGTTGTGCCAGTGTGTACAGCTCTCTCCATTGGAGTGATTTGAGTTAAAAGGTCTTTATGTGATAAAGGTTTGATTCTGACATGTGCTGTACAAGGAGTCACAGGATAATGTCTTAGTGTTCTCATTTGTCTGCTTATGTCTCTTCCTGCTATGGATTAGGTATGGGTTTTCTCATTATAAACAAAACAACTTGTAGAAGTATATACATGTGCAACATACATACAGCATTAATATTTATGTATACATGCAGAAGTATGTATGCATAAAAGTAAAATGACCAATCTGAGCAATAATCAAGGTTAGAAAAAAGTCTCACTTGTTCTCTGTGATGAATCAGATTCTCCATAATAACCATCATGTAAAAAAAGTGACTCTTTTCTAACCTTGATTATTGCTCAGATCCTTATTGAAGCATGATTAAGTTACAGGGAGTTTAAAACTGGCAAACTTAGGAACAAGTGGGCTGGTTTAGGAGTGATACCATTCAGAGCTGCTGCCAGCAGCTTTGTTTACATATCTCTGTGTCTGGCTAACCAGCATCACTTGACAGAACTGGGTTAGGAAACAACCATATGTGTATTTAGCCTGGGAGCTCTGTCACAGATGGAGAACAGCAGCAGCCAGAAACAAAACCTCTTTTAGTTGTACTCACAGCATCATATCAGCACTCTGGACCACAGTTCTTAAACTCTTGTGATTTTGTTTTAATAGTTATTTTTATACTAAGTATGTCGGCTTGGATTGCATGAAATCACATCTGCAATGATGGGCTCACTGGATATAAAAGTCTACCAGTGGCTTTTAATTGCTGTCCAGCAAATGGAGTTCAAATGTTTTAAATCAAGTGTCAGAATCTGGGACTCTTCATTACCTGTCCTTGCTCCATTGAGCTGCTCTCCATCACGAATTTGTCAAAATAACCTCAACTCTTTAGTTAATGTCACAAACCTCTCACCAGAATGATTGTTTGGGGGGACACTTAATGATTCACTTTTCTAAATAAATGTAGCTTGCCAAGGATTAGAACAGCAGGGATGCCTTTAACTACTACTGTATTTCATTGGAGGAGGAGTGCAGTAGCAGGGAAGACTAATTGTTGCATGCTTCCATAGGCTGTCATTATCCCTTCCTTTGTTAGGTTTTAATTAGTAAAACTGCCATGGTGTCTGAAAAGCAGCAGAATGATAATGCTCTGATCAACAGCTATCTGAATACCAGGATAATAAAAGTATTTAAATTAAAAAAACAAACAAAACAAACCCCACCTTTCTTCAGAGCTGATAAGCCTGTTAAAATGTTGTTGCTAGTAGCAATATCCAAGTTCTACTCAGCCCACCATACAAAATGCTGCCATGGAGGCTGGTGGAAACTTCTTCCTTTTGTTTCCTTAATAAACTCAATTACTTGATTTTCAGGTAGCAGCTCTTACTGTCATCTTCTGACTGCTCCTCTGCTAACAAGTAAAACATCTGGATTTGTGTGAGGGATTAATTGTTACTACAACATTGTGCAAGCTTGCTGCAGAGATCAGTTTGAGTATCGTTTTTCCTTTCGCCTACTTACAACACAGTTCAGTGGGGGGAGAGAAGATCTGCCTGTTGTGCCTGAGGGCATTTGTGTCATCCGTGCAGGTGGCTTTTTTAAACATTTGCAGTGATCCCAGGTTATTCAGGGCACCGAGATTCATTGCTGGATGCTTCACTTTACTCAGAAGCAGCCTTCTACAGGGGTGTATTGAAAGTCCCAGCACTACCCAGGGCCGACTATTGCAGCCTTCTGTGGCAGAAAGTGTTTCTGGATCCATTCCCCCTGCTTACTGTTGTCGTGCTACCACGACCTTATAGAGTTGGGAAGTTGATTTCAGTAGGCAGACAGAGTAGGCAGCAGGTAATCTGGTTAAATATGGGGAAGACATCTGTACTGAAGGAGCTTTTAGTGTTTCCAGGAAGAGAGCTGGGTTGATCTTGGAATAAGGCTTCTTAGAGCTGAGAACACTGTCTGTGATATTCCTCCATGATTTAATAATCATTGGGATCTAAATGTTCCAGTTGAATTAACAGGTGACCTGATGGTTTAGTGCTCCTACTTCTGCTATTTGTCAAGTTATGCAGCCTTACTTTCTTTAAACGTGGATAAACATTCCAGTCTTGGAACATGAAAATTATTCTGGCTATGTAAATACTTTTGCTAATAACATGTCTTGTTAGTTTTTGTGAACAAAGTACCATGTCAAAACTTTCAACTTTGGTGGTTATACCACAAAATTTACTATTAATTTTTGTATGAACCACTTCTAAAAAAGCTTTATATTGAAGCTGCTTTTCCTCATGGGCTGCTTTCCAGCAGTGAGCATTATAGGCATTATGCAGCAAGCTTGTATATACGTGCACACTATAGTCATGTCCTGTACCAGCTCAAGGAGTACTTGAAAATCCCAACCAGTTTCTGAAAAGATCTGCTTTTCTCTGAAGTCTGGGCTCATCTGTCAAATTTTTTTGAGTTTTTCTGAGGGCTATTTGGTAGTGTGCACCCTTTACTTTTTCTGTTCCTCCTGCTGGCTTCAGTCAGAGGATCTGACTTTGGGGTGCTGCAGAGATGCTCTGGGTCTGCTGAACTTCCTAGACCTAGCACAAAGGGACAATAACTTAGTCTTGAAACACTAGTGTATGAGTTTGACACGTTCTCTTTCACTGAGAGTGCTCCTCTGAGTATTGGAGTAAGGGATATGAAGTAAGACTAACCTGCAATCAGGATCTGTCTTACAGTACTGAAATTAATGGAAGCTGTTAATCAGTAGATTGATCAAAGGATGTTGTCAGTATCTGTTGTCATAAATCAGAAAATAGTTAATACTTCACAAACAAAAAATTTACAGGACTACAAATTAAAAATGTCATAGTAAAAATAGGGATAGAAAATCTGCAGGGAGAGAACTGAAACCTCTAGATGGTGTGTATGCACATACTTGTTCTTATGTGCAAATAGTGCTGGGTATGTTTGTGGTTCTCTTGATTGACCTGTAGAATACTTGGCAGAGATCTGAAAACCTGCTTGGTTATGTATGCTGACTGCTCCCAACTCACACCCACTTGTAATATAAACCACAGCTTCCTTCTGGATATTGGTATCTGTTAAGCAAATGTATAATGGAAAAATGTGTTAGGAAATCAGGAGAGACAGTGATCCTCAATGTTTCCACATAGCATTTTAGTGATGAGTGTTTGGGATCCCTTGAGATGTATAAATGCTGCTTGAATGCCAACATCAACCTTCAGAACATGTGGAGACTTGTTCTCACATCCAAAACTGATTTCTGAAACTTAATTGTGTTTTATTTTGAGATTCTTTGGAGAATACAACAATCTCAGAAATATTGATTGGAAAAAATCCAATCCACCTGTTGATTAGATCTGAGAAGAAGGATCAATTCATAAAGAAAAAATGTTTGCATTGGGAAATGCCTCGTATCATATTTGATTTCAAGAACTAGATGGATATAAAAGGAGTTTAAGCTCTTGCACTATGTCCATTATATAGTGATACACAGCTGCTAGGAATAACTGTAGAAATTCTGTCTGGCCTGATGTAAAACATGCAAGTATTTGTTCCTGAGGTTTGTTTGATTTGAGAATATAGGCTGGAATACTTGTCTTGTATGCCTGCCTGGACACTTTTCACTGCATTTTCATGTGTCTTCTATTGACTGTTTTTCCATCTGGAGACACATCCACTCTGAGTCACTTGCTGCTGTTCCTTTAGGAGGTTGTCACCCCTTAGACTGGGCGAACATAGAATTGGCTGGGAACAGCCCATGTGTTATCACCCTTAGCCTTTGAGTAAGGCTATGAAAGACCTGGAAAAGAATATCAAGCTTCTAACATCTACAGATTAAATATTTCAGGCATAAGAAAAGATTTTTCTTTATTACTCCTGAAGAAATTATATTATTGTGGCATTAATATTGCTTTAGAGCAAGACAAGCCTGTCCCTTCATGGCATTAACCTTTAAAAAATGCTGTGTCTAAACAGTCCATGGAACATAAGTAAATGGAAGCAAATACTGCCTTGTTGGCAGCTGTGGTGAGTTCCATCCCCAGATGTATTTGGCAGATACTGATGTGGAGTTTGCATCAAAGCTGTGGATGGGCATATCTGGCATGGATTCATATCCTTATTCTATAACTACATTTTTAAAAAAGTTTGGAGACAGCATCTGATGGCTAAAGCTGAATGGTCCATTGGTGGGGGAAGACTTATTTTCAGCTTTTAGTGTCATAAGCTGACCCCTGGATCTTATGTTTGAGAATCTGAGTAGTACAAAGGTATATTGACTGTGCTAGTAGTTTTTTAGGGATTAGTATGACTATTAATATAACAGAAAAGGCATGCAGGAAACAATTAGTGGGAAGTGTTGTGATAAGTTTGTATGAAGATGCTATTCTACAGCATAAAGTCTTACCTTCCTACTGCTGTTTTTCTGACAATAGGCTCAAAATTGACAAAAATGATTGCAGGTGTTGTCCTTGGCACTAGATTATCTGTGCTATCTAGTGGAGCCACCAGTGAAGATGTTGTCACAAAGGTACCCAGGAATGCAGTTGTGGGGAAAACAAATATTATAAGCAGTTCCTATGGAAAAAGGAAAAGCAGCAGCTTTTTTTCTAGACATGAGCAGCTTTTCAGTGTAGAAGCAGCAGTGTTAAACCTCAGTCAATTTCATTTACCTCCTGAAGCACCTTTGAAAAAGGCTCTCTGAAGGGAGGCTATGAACATCTATATATTGCGTCCAGGAATGGCTTTTGTGCTGGATTTGCTTGTTATCTGCTGTGATGAAACGATCCCCTTCATACTGTGAGGCATAAAGATATGACCTGGGGGCTTTGCAAATAGTGGGGACTCAGTAAGGGCAAGACTGAAAACTGGTGAGAACATATGCTTGGGGGAAAATGCACCTACCAGACTTAGAAGCTACAGAGGCACTCAAGAAGATGAGCTTTGATTTAGAGAGATGGAATATAGGCTAACACTGTAGGACTCATGTGGAGGCAGGACTCTTCCACAAGGCATCTCGGGGCAGGAGCCTTTGGGCTAAGCCTAGGCTTCATGAATACCAGTTTAGCTAAGGACTGAAACATTGATGTAAAGGATGCAAAGGGAAGGCTGATAGAGCTCAGTAGAAATTTTCTCATGATGTTTTCATAGCCTTGAGCTGGGAGAACAGAAGCAGAGGTGGTCTGGGAGCTACCTCTCTAGTGTGGTTTGGAGAGGTTATCCCAGTTCTAAGGAATAGCATTGGAATGGTGATGGAAATGGGTAGGTGCTTAATGCCATGCTCAGAAGATAAAGCAAAATTATGAAGGTAGCTTTGAGCAAGAAGTATGAGCTCTTGGAGGAGTGAGTTCTTAATTTTTTTTTTTTTACTTTCATAAAATTATATAATCAGTAGGAGAAGCCACTGATGTCCTTCAGTGTTAGGACAACTTTAGGGGTAAGTGGTGTATGCAAATCCATCTAGTATTGAATTGTTAACTTTTCCTTTAGAGACTTTGGGAGTTTGTGGCTGTGCAGGAGGTGTTTGTCTCCAGGGACACACTCTTGAGATCAGTCAGTTGGGGCTGCCAGAGTCTGGAGAAAGTGGTCTTCAACAAGATCCCATGTGTACCCATGTGTTGTGCTGTTAGGGAAAGCTGGTTACCCGAGTGTAGTTTCTGTTGTTGAATTGCTCTTAATGCCACAGTGATGGGAGCATTAGGAATGTCTAATTATGCAGCCTGAACTTTGATATCTGCCCAGCACTTTAAGACAGGTTAAGGTTACATAGCCAGCTGCTGGCTCTCTTCTGCACTAGTTTGGCTTCTGATTGGTTCTACCTTAACTTGTGTTTGTAGTATGCAGCAGAGGATGGACTTGTACACACAAATGATGCGGCCAGGACAGTGTCCAAAGAATGGATTTACATTTAAAGGCCCCAGCAGTTAGACTTCCTTAGAGAAGGTAAGGATAACAAACCCCAGGAGATGGCGTTTGGGGGTATCATAGTGCTTGATTTAGATAAACCACTATACTCAACATGATTTGTCATTTGCTGCCCTGGGAATGTGGCTCTTTGCTATGTCCAGAATGTCACACTGCAATGTATAAAACCCTATTAAAGCCATAATTTAAAGGATTTTGACTACTCCAGTCATCTTAAGGGCTGGTGCTTTGCATGTTTCCCAGTGCTTCAAATGCATGTTTCTTCAAGCTTTAATACCAGTACTGAGAGCCTGCAGAAAGCATCTTGGAGTCAGTTTTCTCTGTGGAGCAAATTGTGGAGATGATGTTACTCTCCTAGCAATGCACTAGGATGAGGTGTTGGTTAGACAGAATGAACCACTTTCTTAGCTAACTACAGAATTCAATGTCTGAGCTTCACACTGATGTAAAATTGCAGCAGCGAAATAGTTTGTGTAATGGCAGCTACTCTCTTGCTTTTTTTTGTGAGCTTTCTGATCAGGTTGCTTCAGCCTTTCAGGTTTGATTTACTTGATCCTCTGTACAGGAACAGTCAAAGGGTGAAGTCACCCAGAAAGCATTTGTGCAGAAAAATGAAGCTGAACTGCAAAGCAGTGTATTGATGGCTGGACTGTGTGACTTATTGTGTTGTGGTCTCAGAGGAAGATAGAGAAATATATTTGCAAAGAATGCTTCTGTAATCGCTAGTTTTTGAAAAATATGTAGTCAAAGAAGAGATAAGATTTCTTGTATGCCCTTTTCTTTCTTCTATTCCTTTTTTTGGCTACCCTTCTGAAAAATAGCAGCAAAACTGTCCTCTTTTCTACTTTCTTCAGCTTTTAACATAGTTTAGCCCAGGGTCTAATCTACTTCTGGGCAAACTCTTTGCCTGCAGCATCCATCTCACTGTCATCTGCTCCAAGTGTGCTAATTTTGCACGTGTAAAAGTGGCCATCTCAGCTCCCTGGCTAACAAGCTGGCCTTTGGCTGGATTGGTAAAGCTAAATCCCATCCCTGCACTGACAGTCTGAGCCATAATTAGCTGCTTAGAAGGCTCCTGGCCTAAACTATGCTGCATCGCATCCGTCTATGGTGTTGCCATACAATGACTAGGTCAGGAAGCTGATCCAGCTGGAAGAACTGAGGGGGTTTGTCTTTCAGTCTGTTTTCAGCCAGTTTACAGCTTAGCAGTGTGAGTACCTGTGTTGGCCCAGAGACAGGAAAGTAGAAGCGGCCAAAGCAGGCACTGAGAGATATTAGTGGCATTGCAATGTTGGACTTGGTTGTAAAACTTCACCTTCAACGGTAAAAAGTCCTGTAATAGTGAATAAATTCTGGTATACTCTCAGTGAAGCACTCTTAATAGAAAATGTCATTGACATTTTCTGTGTGTAAGGCAAAAACTAAAGCTTTTGGTTCTTCCATAAAGATTTTATATTTTGGAAATCAAGAAATTAATACTTGCTTTTATCATGGTATTCAGTGACTTGCACAACTCTTTCATGCAGATTCCTCCACCCTTTCTGATGTTTTGAACAAACACAGCGAGCCTAGATGGAGATTTTGATTATGTTTCCAGCTTTACCACTTCTCAAAGCAATTGTGCTCCAGAGAAAAACCACCAGAACTCTAGAAATGACCAGATGGACCTCTTACTGTTTTAAAGTTCATGCACAATTTTCAGACATATGCACACAGGCCACTAAGCCCTTCACTGAGAGCACAGGTGCTGAAATCATGCAAGTCCTTGAGGGTTTCTGGTTGATAAAAAAAGTATTAAGCTGCTCTTAACACAAAAATAGCTTAGCCTGAATCTACAAAGTCTGATCTTTCATTCTTTGAAATAGCAAAAAAAGTATTTTTTACATAATTTTGCACACAGTTTAAAATTGTTCTTTTTAATTAACATGTTTTACAACCTCTAATTTTGCATTTGACATTTTAATAAAAAAACTTTTGTCTTGTATACATTTGTCTAATCTCTGTAAAAGAAGCCACTGTAAACTTTATATGCAGGCATATTTTACACAGTGCAGAAATAATTAGGAATGTAAAATGGATTATCTGAGGAAAAAAATGCTGTAACTTTGTAAAAATATGTGTGGGATGTTAAATGTTTTGTCTCTCATTCTTATCTTGTATGCTTTTCCTATGCACTCAGGTATTTAAATTTTAAAAGGCTTACAATAGTAGGCATTTTCAAACTTTGATCACATTGCTCACTCAGAAAATGAGAAATGCAGTTAACCTCTGTCCTGTGATACTACTTTTATATTTCCACTTCGTGCTCTCCCCACCCTTCTTGCTGTTTGGCTGTCTTCTACTCAAGAGAAGTGATTGTGACCTGTAGTTAAGACCCAGTGCCTTGTCTGCTTTAAAGGAGGGTCAGTCAGGGCTGATAATTTGAGCTTGGTCTCTCTGGACTAGAGCAAGTAACCCAGCAGCACACTTGTCACTCTTGCAAGAGAAATCAGGTGATGTATGTGTTCTTAAATAACTGATGTCTTCTAGCAGCCCCGGGTCTCCCTGCCTGCCCTGGGACTGGGCTTCAGGCACAGGAGTAGATCACTGCACCTTTCCATGGCAATTGTAGTTCTCATTTGTACTGAAGAAAGGGGGAAGGAAACCCTGAATTAAAGAGATGTGTGAGGCTAAAAATTGCAAACTGGATAGGTTCTTCGGCACATTCAAAATAAATATTGCAGAACTGAGGAATACAAGCACTTTAGGTAGGTGGTGCTGTAGGAGTATTCAGTTACCATGAGCCCAAATCCACAAGAGTGCCTTGGTCTCCTTGAAAGTAAGTGCAACGGAAGAAAGAACAAAAGGGGATGGTGGGGTGACAAAGTAGAAAAAGTTGTCCAGACAAGGCAAGTGATAATCTCATTTCTAGTATCTAATTAACAAAACTCAACCTCTCCACCCTTTTATTCCTCCTCATTTTTTGCTCGTCTCTGTTGTGGGTGCAACCCTCCCCCAGTCACTACAGCCACAGTAATCTAGATTTACATTTTTTCCTGGAAAACCTCATACTGTTACAGTCTGAAGTATTTGACAGGGCCTTTTTTTAAATCACTGTTCTGTAAATATGAGTACATTGAACACAATTAATTGATGCAAAATACTTAAAAATGAAAACAGTATATTAAAAAACATGGCTAGGAAGAGAGAAGGAATAAGTTCTTCCCATTGTGCAAGGGACCAGGGCTGCGAGGGATGGAGTTACAGGCAGGGATGCAGGGTTCAGGACAAACCTTCTCCCACCAGCAGTAGTTAAACACTGATCTGAACTGCCTGGGGAGGCTGCATAGTCTCCACCCTGGTATTCTTTTGGGACTGGCTGGCCAAGCACTCATCAGAGATGGCACTGGTATAACTGGTCCCACTCTCAGGCACAGATGTGGATAAGATGTCCTCTTCAGATGTTCATCTTTGTGATAATACTGCTTTTTTCTTAGGACTCTGACCTCAGATGTTATAAAGTTAGCTGTCCATCTTAGCCCCCCAACTCAGATCATACATATTTTGCTATTTTTCACACGTTCTCTCAGATCTAGGAATCTTTGGATTTTATATTTTCAGAACTAATCCTTTATATTACTTTTCAGTATGTCTCTCTGTTTAAATTTGTTACAATGTTAAATATCATTTAACCTAAAGCTGAATAGAATATTATTCCCCTGTTATAATGTATGCTTTAGAAAATGAATAAACTAGAAATTATATGTTTCCTACAAAAGGAGGAAATGTGTATGTTCTGTTTTCTTTTTGCAAAATTAGTTGGCGAATCTCACAGCTTTGCTATCCCTTAATATCTCCATTATCTCAGTTAGTCAGGTTCTCAGCTAGAGGAAATTTTATTTATTTAAGCAGGAAAGCCTGAGACTCCATCAGTAAAGATGAAAGTCCAATTCCTCAATGTAACTTTCTTGAGGTTAAGAGTATTGATTGAACTTGAGATGTGAATCTACTGCTCATGTGTTCGAATGTGTAAAGAATTTGTAATATGAAGGTAACTGGAATTAATCTGAAATAATATGTGAAAATATATATTATACTTCATAAAGACTATATTTAAATTTATTGTGTTACATGGAGAAAGTTTTTCTTTCTTCTCTTTTTCTACGTTCCCCCCTCTGTCCTGCTCTGCTTTTCCCAGAGTTACCTCCTGGGCCTCTCTGGAGCTGGGAATAGGGTAGACTTGGGCTGTGCCCCTCACTGGGAGAGAAGGGGATGAAGGGAGACCCAGAGCACCAAGCATCCTGTGTAAACATCAAAGTGCTGCCCCGGGAGAGAGGACAACAAAGGGCAGCCATGGTCCTCTCCCCAGCACCTCCCACCCAGACCCTGTCCCTTCCTGGTGCTGTGCTCAGGGAAGGAGCCTGTGTTTGCTGGGCCTGCCACCCCCTCAAAACAACTGGTTATTTCAGCTGTGCTCAGACAGGCATGGTCAGCTCGTGGAGCCACATGAACTCCTTGTTTTGTTGTTGTTTAATCGTTAATCACTTGGATGGAGGTGTAAACAACTCTGCTTTCTTGTATCCTCACCCAGAAAGGAGCCAAGTGATCCTTTTACACACCACAGGTCATAGATGGGCTACTTGGCAAACAAGTCTGGGCAGTCAGAGCAAGTGTCAGCAAGATGAGTCTGCTTTCACCCACCTTCGCCGCCTCTGCCCTGCTTGGTTTGCGAAGCTGATGGAAGGTCATGCTGTGCTAAAGAAAACAAAGGAAAAGATTTGTTTTCATGGTGTAAATGGAGCATGGCCATAAAAACTGTTCTGCTGTGGCTCTTGTGTGTCGTGTGGCAGTTCCATGGAGTCCTACCTGCATCTCCCCAGGGAATGTAGTTCTGGTCTGCTCTGGGAGCTCCTGCAATGAGACACTGCAGTAACAGAGTTGCAACAAGCCCTGCTGAAAGGACACGCAGCCAAAGCAGTGCCTACAGAACCAAGCTGGAAAACAGCTGAAAAAGCACTGTGGCTGCACTGAGAAAAGTTATTAAATACCAACCCCACTTCTTCATTTACTCATGTGAGAAATGTGGCTACACGCATCAGCCTGGCTGGGCTTAAGGGAGATGACTGATTTAGTGGCCATGGCTGAGCAAGGAGCCCACATGAACTCCGGTAAACCCTACCCTGACTGGCTCTCAGTGCCTATGATAAACTGCCTGAAACACAGAAATATACTATCTCATACCCAAACTTTGGAGTTTTTTTCAAATTTATCTCTTCAGTTAATGAAAGATATCTCACTTCTGCCTACAAGCTATGCCTCTATTCGTATCCTGGGGCCATGACTTCATAGTACAAGAGCAATCCCATTTGAAGATCCTTTCCCTCCTCACCAGCCGTGCTTGCACCCAGCCCTGTGCCACCACACGCCACCTTGGGTCCTGGGCATGGCTCTGAGGGTCCAAGGGCATTCTTGGGTGTAGAGAAGCAACAGAGATCTTTAATTACTCTATAGTCGGCTATTACTGAGCACAGTTTGGAGTTGGATCAACAATGGTGACCACATACACAAGGGAGCCCCAGTGCTGAGCCAGGAATGAGCAGTGCTGAACCAAGGAGAACCAGGTCTGTCACTAGAGCATCACAGGATCGCAGGCAATGAAACAGCCTGAAAGGATCCAGGGGAGATTTAGATCAGGCCAGCTGGAAGCTCTCACCCTGATGATAGCACTAGCACATCAAATCATCCCACACTCGATGAAGACTTCCTGTGATGGGCAAATGGGGGGAAGTAGCTTATCCCATCCAGTCTTGTTGCACCACATAAGAGAAATCAAATGCAGGAGTGGTTTGGACCTCAAAAGCTACAAGCCTTTTCTGCCCAAGCAATCAGTAACTAAATTCGTGCTGATTTGTGAACCTGACTGATGATAAAAGAATGGACCAGGGCTCACCACACTCAGGGAGCCTGGAGGGGGAGTGCTGAGGCCCTGCTGTGAATTGCTGCTGGTGTTTGCGGGGGTTTGGGCAGGAGCTGAGGCGGTGTGAGCTCTGCTGCAGCCAGACCCATGATGGGAGTGAGAATGGGAGGGAGGAGAGTCCTCTCTCACATGGCTGCAGTCACATTTAAGTGCACTTAGCAGTGAGAGCCCATCATAATAGCACAGGAATGAAATGGGAATGTACAGAAATGAGTGCAGAGAAAATTAAAGATGGCCTACATTAATCAGCAAGCCTGGTTTGCTTTTTAGAGAGCTGCTACACTTTGGTGCCTGCAGAGAGAACATATCCATCATTGTATAAAGAAGCATCAGCAGCAGAATGGGATTTTGTGAGTGCTTGCTCTGAGATCTCTAACAGCAAATCCTATGTCTTGTGTCCATCCATGCACACAGGCAGTTGCACGGGCTGCTGCAATCCAGAGGCTGCTGGCTCTGTCTGTGCTGTCCGTGTGTCCCTCCACCTGCTCCTCTGGCTTCCAGGAAACAAAGGTCCACCCATGGCTTTGCTTAGCTTCCAGCCTCAGCCCCTACATCAAAGCTAGCATGAGGTTACAGAGGAAAGTGTCTCTGCTGCCAGCTCCCCAACAGTACCAGCTTTCCACAGGCAGCAGCAGCGTCTGGCACGTGCTCACCACATGAAAAGGCACAGCAGTGCTTCACCTGCATTTTTAGGAGACTGATGTGTAACTTGGAGTGCAAGATTCAGGCCAAATACAGAACAAAGCAGCCCATTTATTAAAAAGTTTCAGCCTGTGCAAGTCTGCCTTCAGGTGAAATGGGAAGGGATGTTACATGGAAAAAAATGTCACTTACTTATAAGCTATCACAAAGTAAGCACAAAGTGACAGAGTGACATTACTAGAGCACCCCACTGCTTGTGAGCCATCCCTGAAATACAGTTACAATCAGATGGGAAAAACTAGTAAGGCAGAGTTGAGACACGAGCTTTAACACTTGATCCTTTTTCAGACAGCAACTGCAAAAATAGTATGGAATGGGCGTGACATGTTCATTATTTTTTTCTGACTTCAGATTAAAAAGCAGCCCATGTTCAAGGAGACTGCACCCCAAGTTCCAAACCCAACCTTATCTGCAAGTCTCGGGCAGGCTGGGTCCCCTTTCCGTGCACGGTCACCAATTGCAGCTGCTCTGCAGGCTCAGTAACGCCCTCGCTGGTGCCTGGTGAAGGGTTCTGACAGTGCAGGTACCTTGGGTGGTGGCTGTGCAGGTACCCGGGGGTACAACCACCTGGGGACCTCACGGGCTGTGGGAGCCCTTGGTCTGCAATGCCACTGGAGCATCACTCAGCATCACTGTGGATGTCCTTCCCCCCACTGCTCTCCCAGCAGGACCAAAAAGGCAAAAACAAATCAATAGCGACAATGTAAAACTGGGTGCTGTGCTTAGCTGTACAACTCAGGGCAGTAACAGCATATTTGAGGTCATTACTCAGATCTTCATCCTTTGTCAGGAAAAAAGAGGAAAACAATATTTGGGAAAAGCTGGGAGCCTCTGGCACAGCCACCCCATCTTCATGGGCAGCACGCTGCTGGGCAGAATTAAGCCACCCACCCAGCACTGTGTGGCAAGTGGGAAAAACTGCTTGAAACCAAGCTCTTGGCCACAAAAGCTTTGAGAATAAACTCCACTTCTGGCCTATTGTGTAGGTGATTTTCTCCCCCTCCCAACTCATTATAAAACTTATGAGCTGTGACCAGCTTTTTTGGTGCTACAAGCAAGTAATTCTTCTGTTGACATGTCTGTCTGTGGCACAGTGAGACCTGGCATCACCTCCACCAGCTGAGGCTGTGGCCACAGAGAGCACTTCCCAGCCCAAGAAGATGGAGCCTGGTAGGTGGAAATACAAAAAGGCAATGTCTTCCAAATCTGGCTGTGTGTGCTCTGGTGTGGGAAATGGAGTTGCAGAGAGTTCGCAGGTGCAGACAGAGTACATAAACAGCATTGTGCATGAGCAGATAGAAATGGATACATGTTTCGATTTGAGACCTTTGCAGAAGCTGCCTGAGCTAGAAAAGTGAGCTTTGCTTTTACAGGTTAAAGTGAAAACGTAGCTTTATAGTTTTGTAGTTTTGAAATAATTATGCTTTATAAAAGTAAAGATGTATTTTTAATAAGTAAGAACATGTTTTATGTAAGAAATAATAGTGATAAGTAAAAGAGTTAAGAATTTTAAGTTTAGCAATAAACCTTATAATGAAACTTCTTAGAAAGTTAACATGTAGCAATATAAGCCTGCACCATAGGCCTTAATAACAGTGTAGTGATTGGTTAAGAAAATGCACATTGTGGTAAATTGTACAATGATGATTGGTACAAATGTGTTAGCAAGCTTTGTGGCATTTGGTTATTGGCTTAAAAAAGTATAGAAGGCTTTGTAGGAAAAAAGTAACGACTACTGCTGGTGCAGTTGCCCTGGCATCTGCACGTTTGCTGCTGCTATCTTAGGTACCTCAGTAGCTGCGCTTGCTGCAGCTACCTCTGCTACTGCTGCTATGGCCAATCCCTGTCACACCCTTCAATAAACATGAGACTGATGCAAAAATAAATCATCCAAGTGACATCTCTGTGTTCCTGAAACCCCACCAATCCCGACACTCTGGGATAAATGTATAGCAGCTGAACCAACTGGAAGGAAGGATGTTTCTGGTTTAATTAAATGAGCAAACTGAGCAACCAGATGCAAGAATAAAGACTAAAGACTAAAGACTAAAGACTAAAGACTAAAGAATAAAGACTAAAGAATAAAGAATAAAGAATAAAGAATAAAGAATAAAGAATAAAGAATAAAGAATAAAGAATAAAGAATAGTTGCCGCTTGTCTAGGAGACAGCTTCAGAGCTGAGGGCTGGTTTGCGGATGGGCCACTTTCTCCTGCTCCTGTCCATGAGAAAACCACTGTACTGTCTCTTGGCTCATAGGTGACTTGAACTGACATCAGTGGTGATCATACCCTTGCACTGGAGGGGAAACTGAGCTTTCCTTGATGGCAGACGCTGGCTCTCCCCGCAGTGCACACCAGGATCACCTGACAAATCCCACCCGGGTGATGCACAACACACTTTGGGTACTGACAGATTTACAGAAAGCTGTTTAAGGTAAAAGGCAGCTGCACAGCAGCTGTAAAAGGCACCTGCACATTCTTATTTTGTTGTGTTCAGCTCAACTGAACTAATAAGACGAAAGGCAATTTCAAAGCACCTTGTAGATTACCTTGTCCAAGAGCTTCTTAAAAGCTCACACAATTAAAGTGCATTTGATCTAAAAATACGGCATCAGCTGTGACAGTGTACAACAGCTATAATGTTTTAACCCAGGAGAATCAGCTCTATTAAGTGTATCACTTTACAACTGCTGGCACCTGGGACTAGCGTCTGTGTTTCTGGGTCAGTCTTTCAGATCCCAGTTTGCCAGACTAAAAGAGACAGAACCTCTTCTACCTGAAACGTAAGAGCTCTCTCTGTACTGTGCACTCCAGTAATGGCCAGCAGCAGTGTAACAAAAATCACGCATGCAGCTGGTGAGAGAGCTGGTGTCTGTGATTTAGTCCGTCCTGAAATCAGTCTCTGGCACCCCATTTCAGTGCAATTTGTGTGCTATGGAAGTGTTTCTGCTGCTGATTGCATTCTGTTGTTTCAAAGCTGACAGTGCTCACTCTGTCCCCCCCACCCCACCCTGCAGAGCTTACCCTGGTCCCACTCTCTGGGGACTCCATGACAGCAGAGTCTGAGCAGCCCCTGGTCTCAGGGAATCTGAGTTGCACCTTACTCTTTGCTAGCCTGGTGGTCTGACTTGGGTTTAGCAACAGACGGCTAATGAGCATTTTCTGTAAGCGAGGGAAAGTGCAAACAGCTTTTATCTCCACAAAGCCAGGCAGTGTGTCCCCCCACCGGCTTGGGGTCAACAGCATCTGTCTGAGAGGTTAAAAACTACCAGCCTCTTATCTACAAAACCTATTGCAACACAGAGACCTGAGATATCTTGTTTTCTGGCTCTCAAGACAAAGACCGAGGCTTAGGTCAACACTTTAAAGTTTCATTTTGCCAATCGGGAGTTTGCAGGGCTTCGTGTGTACCGTCCCTGGCCAAACAGCCACATCGCGGAGCTGCTGTTATCACAAAAGTGAAACCTGTTTAAACTGTCATCCTGCTATCGAGTATTCCAGCCCCGCTATGTCCAAGGAGAAGTAGGTAGTCAGTTCAAGGGCGGGAGCTGTTTGCTTGATAAATATTGATGGTGTGGAGCAAGGAGTGTTGCAACACTGCAAAAGGTCCTTAAAAATGTTCAGAGGATGAAAATTGCCGGCACTGTTGTGAGTTTGAAGCTCAAATAATAAATGATTCAACAACTGTACAGTTACCATGGGGATGAATTCTCATTGAGCCTAAAATTACCAAGCTGCTGACAAGGACCTATTTTTAGCATCAGCAGATGTGTATCTTTAAGAACATCAGCACAGACCTACTACTGTGTGTTTGTGTATGCATGCCTGCTCGCCTGTAATTGAGTTTTCTCATGGTAATAATAAAAGCAAAAATAAGTAAATGTCTGACCACTGCAACAGACAATGCAGTGATTTAGGCTGGGGGTGGTAAGTGGAAGTTGCAATTAATACCTGATAAATAAAGCATGCAAAGAGGCCAGATTGCCAGTATGTAACTGAACTAGTAAGCAGAGCCCTATCATTACTATCAGCTAGCATGCTGCAGTAATGGAGCGTCTATTTTTGGTGTCTGCGAGTATCTAATGGGAAGCACTCATCTGCCCTGCCAAAGCCCCACGACACAGGAAAGCGGAGGCTCGAAGCCGACACGAGCTGCTGGCACAGATCCTGCATCCCCGCGCTCCAAGACGGAGTTAGTGAGCGCTGTGCCTCTGCCTGCGGCCGGCGGGAGGTGCAGGGATCCCCGCACGGGGCAGTCCCAGCCCGGCCGAGGCGCGGATCCGCTCCGGGCCGGGAGCGCTCGCTGCTGCCTCGCCCTGCCCGGGGCCGCGGAAAGGCTCCTGCGACTGACCCGCACCGAGCTCTCCTCGTTAGCAGCACGGGCTGGAGACCTGCCCGCTTTTACAGCCTCATTTTGCTGAGGGAGAGGCCAGAGGGTGGCTGTAATGACATCTCGTTCGGTGATAAAAGGATTGGTTTGTTTTTGCCAAACACGTAGCAGGACAGACGTATCCCTGCTCGCCTCCTGGCACGCCAGTGCAGTACATATACATGCAAAAGGGGTTTGCTAGCAAATCAGCCAAGCAAAAATCAAAAGCAGCACATTGCAGCCGGATAGGATAATAGGGTATTACAGGAGACAGTTCAGCAGTTTTGTTAAAAAACCAAACAAGCTCTTCTAGTTTCTGAAACGCAGGGGTGGAGACAAGGGAGAGGACCGTGGCGGTTCAGAGCAGGCAGCAGTGCTCCTGCCTGCATTGCCATGTGAGGCTCTGGTCACGCCTCCCGCAGACAGAGACAGAAAATAATGGCATTTCAGATAAGAGAGAGGAGAATTAAGGATCAAGAAAAGCCTTTGTGCCGAAACACATTTGGAAAAAAATGTGAACCGTCTACCCCAGAGTAAATTATGCAAAGGAGCCTGATTAAACCATCCATCATTTCCCATTTTTGATCTTTAACTGGGAAAGAATGGTTAGTTCCTCAGAATTGGCTCTTGGAGATGTGTTGGCCATATACACTCTGCTCTGTGAGTGTACGTGCATCTGTTACAAATGTCTGATTCCACCAAGAAATACCACAGTGTTCTGCCACTATAGAAAACTACACACACACCCCTCCTTTTTTATTTCTTAATATTTGACCTTAACTAACTTAAACCTTGGGGGAGTATGGTTTTACTCCAAAGAGGCCATCCCTGTGGAACTTAGACAACCAGTATTCCAGGTGAGGTTCAGAGATGCTCTCCTTCAGAAAACCTGAACAACTTGGCCATGATTCTGGAGATTAAAGTAAGAGCTTCAGGAGACCTGGACAACTGAACCGCCTGGACTGGCCATGCCCTGTTAAAATCACACATGTGGGCTTTCTTCTGAATTTCCTAATGCCCTTCCGAAAAGAAAAATAGGAGGGTATATGCTGGGGAGCAGAGATGCACAGGGCACAAAGTCTGAGAGGTGGTCTCAGGCTCATGGTTTATCTAAAGAAAAGGATGTGAATTCAACTATGTACCAAACAGAATCTTTACCTCACATTCAATTTTTATCTTGAACAACCAAAATTGGAGGGGTTTTGTTGCGCAGGCAGAGTGCTCAGAAACACCCACACAAGCACCGGCCTAGAACAATTTCTGAGAAATCACTGGGTCACAGAAAACTGCTTCCTGATACAGAAGGTGTTGTCAGCTCTTGTCAAGTCCCAAGGCACAAGGTTTTACTGAGACAAGAGCCGCATCTATGAACACAATCCTAAGACCACAGGGGACTGGGGTCCTTCAAATCCAGGAAAGGTCTTTTTTCTTGGCTTCTTAGGAATAACCCTTGCCCTTGGGCACACATGAACATTGCACTGTTTTGTTTCCTCTTGAGTCCCAAGGTATGATCCAAATGATCCAGACGGGAGCCATGGAGGAAAGTAAGAATGCCCAAACCACAAAGATGACATCTGCCATCCTTTCTGTCCTTTTCGTCTGTCTTTTCTACTGCTGGAAAATCAAGTGCATGTGTCTGCCTGAGCAGTATCAGCTGAACAGGGGATGTCCTCCTTGTCATAGATGAGCAATCAGTGCCTGGGGGAAGGATGTTATTACTTTTTAAGCCTCACAGATTTCAGTGAGAAATACCAGAATCTAGATATAGAAGAAACTGAGGAGAGTGGTCTTTTCAACCACAGAACCCTAAATGAGAGTAATATTCAAGGTGAATCAGGCTGAATGAATGGCAGCAAAAAGCTTTGAAATGACATGCTTGCTAAGAACTACATTCACATAGCCTGGATTCCTTATTCCTAGTTGAGATTTAGGGGAACACTGGGTGAATTCCATGCACTGCATTAGAAGGGAATATTTTGCTGCAAGTGAATGTGCCAACTATGTGGGATCACAGGATAATGCAAGTCAGAAGGATCTCTCAAGATATCTCCAGTCCAAAAACCTGTCTGAAGCAGGGATAGCTCTGAAGTCAGACCATGTTACTCAGAGTTTTAACCAGTCTGATCAAACTCACCAAGAAGAGAGACTACAATCTCTGAGCAACCTGTTTCAATATCTGGCTGTCTTCATGGGGAAGAGGTTTATCCTTATATCCAGGATATAAGGATGTGGTAAATTATATAATCAGCTTTGCTGTGCCTCAGAGACATCACCAAATACAGTGTGAGTGTCAACAACTGAGTAACACCAGTTATTCAAGGGAAGTGGTTGATGCCAGGAACACCCAGGGCCATGAATTTCAGCTGTGAGCTATAAATGACAACGTATAGTGCTGAAGTCTTTGATACTGACAAAGTTTTGTCATCTTTGCTGAATGTACAGTCAAAAGAGCAGCAAGCCAATAGAGGCTACTTAATTTCGTTCACTGTGATATGGGTTGGGGTGCAGTAGCAACTAACTAACTTAAACAAAGAAACAAAGAAAAAGGCAACTTGAAGAGGAAGGCGTAACTGCTACAGCCCCAGTGCTTTCAAAAACACTTTGCAACAACCAAGGAGTCAATGACCACGCGGGTTCTGTTTTATAGCCACAACTATGGAAATCAGATTTGGGCAGGGCTGTACTTCTCCCACTTCCCCATAGAGGCCAAGGTTTCAAAGTGGAGCATTAGACAAAAGGTTCAGATCTCAGGTGCTGGCGTGTTGAGGAGTACTGATGCAGGGCAAGCCCCCAAACTATGTCTGTCCTGCTGTCTGTCCTGCAAATCCACAATCCCAGAGTCAATCAGTGACAGGAAAAGGGTAAAACCCCAGCAAGACCCAGGCCAACAGCACACCAGAACAGAAGGAACAGTCAGTTCTGCCCCACAGTCAGTGTCCACCTTTCCACACCCTTTCGCATGCAGTCAGGGGTAGCTACTCAAGCCTGTCTTAGTTTTCTCTGCCATGCTGCTGTTTGCCATGCTACTTCCATCAGGAAGTTTGCTTCTACCTACAGTTCTCCAGATGGGTCTCTAAGAATCTTTCCTATCATGATGGGGCGCCATAATACACTCTCAAAGTTCTAGTAACCACTTCCTCTAGGAGTTAGTAAGGGGAATTGAGGGTTATGTACCCTTTTGGGTTTCAGTGTAGATCCCTTGATCTAGAGTGTCTAAAACCATTTTTCCCGAGAGTTGTTCCCATCCTTGTGTTGGTTCAAATCTCACCTCTGTGCGGTGTTTTCTCTTCTTCTGTTTCTCCTCCTGGTCAGCTCCAATGTGTCCTGAGGAGTCTCTTTGCGTAGAGCCTGACTTGCAGTCCCACATCCCTCTCTGGAGGCAGCTTCCACAGGAAACATCCATTCCTCCTGTTTGGTTGTCAGCCCTCAGCATGAAATGCAGCAGTCAAGGCAGACAGGTTTGATGGGCTGGCCAGCCTCTCTGCTTGTCACAGGCAGAACCTTGCTCCCTGACCATGCTGATCACCCTCCCACCACCCTCTAGTGAGGGCAGCTTTGAATCTGAGCAGACACAGGACACACAGCAGGGCAGCTCTCCTGGCTCAGAAAGCACTGGAACACCCATAACATCATGCAGAGCTAGCAGGAAAATCAGCTGTAACCATGACTAAAGCTCCAAAACCCAACACCATGGAAGGGACTGTAACGGAGAAGGAGCCAAACTGCCAGACATCAGGACAAGAGCTGCTGGGGGCTATCCCACCTCACAGCAGCTGATACAGAGCAGCTGACTGGCATCCAAGATCAGTACTGAGCTACCCAGAGCTCAGGTCTTACCCAGTATGACAGTCCCTACAGTTTTAAAGGTTTAGTTACGTGGGAGGTGATTCTCCCCCTCTACTCTGCTCTCCTGAGACTTGGAGTACTAAAGGGGGCCTACAAAAAGGCTGGAGAGGGACTTTTGGTGAGGATATGTAATGACAGCACAAGGGGGAATGGCTTTTTCTTTGTTGTGAGGGTGGTGAGGCACTGGCACAGGTTACCCAGGGAGGTTGTGGATGCCTCATCCCTGGAAGTGTTCAAGGCCAGGTTGGATGGGGCTTTGAGCAGTCTGCTCCAGGGGAAGGTGTCCCTGTCCATAGCAGGGGAGTTGGAACTGGTTGGTTTTAAGGCCCCTTCCAAACCCAAACCATCCTGTGATTCTCTGACTATCACTTAAAAAAGATCACATTTCGTGTCAATCTATTAATCTCTTCTGCTGATTCACAAGAGTTCAAATAAATTGGACTGAACTACTTGTGAAGTTGAAATCACCCATGGAAAATCAGTGCTCTATTTAGTTTTACCATTCAAGTTAACTTCATCTCCCCAGTTTAAAACTTTCTAAAGTTTATAAACTTAAAAGAAGTACCTCCTAGATAACACAATTTCAACTTCTAGGTGTCTGCAACCATGTTTAAAACTACTGAAGCCAAAATAATTGAGACTATTAATAACAGATAAGCTAAAGCCATTGCAATAATAAGGCAGATCTGCATTATGCTGGCTGCAAACTTCAAGTCACTCCTGCATGAAGACATCCTTCAGAGTTATTCAGCATTGATATATACCTTACAATAAGGACTTTTGTTTTGTTTAGGAAAAAGCAGGTAAACCAAAACCTATTTGAAATTCTATTTCTTACAATAATTTGGCAGTTCTGGAATGGTCTGATCTGCTTTTTCTAAGATAAGACCTGTTCAAGAGCAGCTATCAAGGCAATGCACACTAAAGACATAGGCAGTATTGCACTAAAGACACATTTGCCTTGACTTTTACAACAAGACAAAAAGCAAAACTATATTCTTACATAGTTTTTACTATATTTTTTCCTGAAAATTTAATTTAAAATCTAATTAATAGTACATGTCATTTCATAAGTCTATATTTATTCTTAGCGTCAATAAAAGATCTGCACATTTGACCCTGAACACAAGTACTGTTTCAGCAAGTCACATCTGATCCATGCTTGTGTGTGCACATGCACAGCACCCAGGCTGAGCATGTTTGCTCTTTAGCCCCAAAGCACCTGTTTCACTGCAGACTGGAGAACAGGATCACCACGAACCAAATGTGCCATGAAAGGCTTTCCAGGGAAACAAGGGGAAAAGTGAACATCGGGGCTGTGGACCACTTCTAAACCCCTACTGAGGTAGGCAGTTTGATTTCCAGAGGTTCTTGACATCTCTGGCCTCTGTTAAAAGGAAAAAAATTAAAAAGGCGGGAGAAGAACAGAAGAACAGATCTATACAGATGCAGATGTGGAAATTTGTCTCTTATTTCCATCCTGCTACCAGTCTGGCACACTCCAGGCTGAATTTACCCCTTTTTTTATGGGAATAAGTTTTCTGTGTCTTGTGATCCAGAATCCAGCCACAGTTCAGGTCAGAGCTGACAGCAGCTGAGGGAGTTTGCATTGGAGGCATTGGAGGAAAGCAGCTGTCAAAGCAGCCTGGTGAAAGCTATCAACAGAGCAGAACAGCAAGATGGAAAACATAAATGTCTGGTTTTTTACCTTCCAAAACAATGTAGAGATGAGCTATCACACCAGTGGGGCATTCCCGTGCACTGACAGATAGGTACTGCCAGAATAGCAACTGCCAATGCTGCCTGCTACCAACAGGAGAGGGTTATGTATCCCACTCATCTTCCATTTTTCAGGAGGAGCTGGGGGTGCATGTACATGCATTCAGTCACCTGCTCCAGCCCTGTGTGGTTTCCTCTGGAACACTAAGTTAGTCTTGTAAACAAGAGAAGGCATTGCAATGTGGATTAAAGAACACTAACAACCCAAATTTGCACTTTAACTGGGAGCCCATGCTTCTGTAGATTTAAGCCTTGAAACTAGGACAATTGTTGTGATGTGGGTAGAATAAGCCCCAATCTCTTATGGTAAAATGCTTAGAGCAGTAAATATTTACTATTAAGCCAGCCAGGATCCATTTCCTCTAATTAAAACATTTTCATCCTGGTGCTGTTTCATCCCTTGCCACCAAATGAAAAATGTATTTAAGCCAGCGCCGCTCCTGAAAGTGATCCCATAGAGCTGGAAGACTACAACTTCCCTGGACTGTAAAATCAATCTGAGATCACCTCCTGAGGGGCAGCTGGTGATACAAGCCCCACAGTGTGCCAGGGAGCAGTGAAGTTCCTTGGAGGAGGACTGAAGTACATACATGGGACGAAGATGAGAGCAGGTCCATTTATTCTCAAATTTACCACTTGGCTTCCAAGCTCAAAGTTCCAGCAAGACTTTTTTTCTCCTAGCTTTGAAATTGCTGCTGCTATAAAATATGTACTTGGGGTTGGAACTGAACATATGAAACTTCTTCATATAGCTCAGGATCTTAGAGCCTATCCTTAGCACCTCTTCATGAATGAAGTCCTGCCAAGTTAGTAATTACAAGGAGGACACAGAGACAAGATGTTTTTTACAATTTCTTTTGATTGCTCATGTCCTACCTAATGCCTGCAGCAATGAAGAGCACCCTTAGCTGGCTGTATTACTCTACCAGACACCACTGTATTATATAATGGGAAGCAAAAATAATACAATTCAGATACAGGATATTGCATAAGGAACAGCTAATGCTGCACGCCTCTGAATTTATGGTGCTTGATTTCCTGTAGCTTCCTCTGTTGTGGAGTTTACAGTGTTTACTAATGAAGCTTGGGCACACTGCAGCCTTCCTCTCTCTATGGGCACCAATTCTTTTCCAGCAGCTGTCTTTTGCCAAGGAAATTGCATAATGGCAGTTCTGCAGCTTTGACAAAGGTGACTGAGGTTAGTCACACAGCTAAAACATAATTTTTGGAAGAGAAAAAGTGAACCAAACTCATTGACTCAGGAAATGAGTTTGCTGATGTAATTTTTGTGTTCCCCCAAAGGCATTTATATAGTCATTGTACCACTTTATGTGGTATTTCCCAGCTACTTCTAAAAAAACCAAAACAAGAAATGTAACCAAACAATAAAAAAACAAAACAAGCAAACACCCCCAAAACAAACAAACAAAAAACCCAAACAAAAAAAAAACAGAAGAAAATTCCCATAGAAGTTGAAAATAATTTTTCTGTTAACTTCATCTGTTCATTTCATTGCAGTTAGGATTTCTCCTCCGATTTTTGCCCTATGCTGTACAAACTGAAGATGAAGGACACTATTAAATTGCCCTCCAGCTCACACTGCAAGGTTTGTAAGGAGTTAACCAGATCGTGGCCACCAATAAGTGACTGAGCTACAATATTTGAAAGTCAAGTAAACAAGCACATCAAAAGCACCCATCAAAAAGCAACTGAAGAGAAAAAATGCTACTTAATATTTGGGAAGAGTAATATGACATGGACAAAAGATATAAAAGTGAAATTCTTCAATCACAAGCTGAAAAAAATGGCCTGAGTAAGGCAGGGAATGGAGGGTGAAGAGAGGAAAATCATGGGGCCAGGGACTAGGAGGGAATGAGAAATGTTTTTAGATGGAGATGTAGGAGAAGTCACCAACACTGGGACTGGCCCCAGCTGACCAGAACTTAAATTGTGCATTAACCAGCACACACCCTTCTTCTCCCTTATGCCTTTCACGAGATGTGCTTGCTATTTGCTTGAAAGGCTTCTTTTAAACCTCATTTTAAGGACTTAGGGTGGAGTCCCTATTTTCCCACCATGTTTATCAGGCCAAGTACCATGCCAACATAATTTTTACAGCAGATTCTAAGTGCTGGTACAATACACAGTAGTGAGTTACAAGGGAGACAGGTCACACAAGGGAAATAGCAGACAAAAATCATTCTACCTGCCAGACTTCTGGCTAAATTGAGTTACTTTTAAGAGCTCAGGGAACATGGGAGTACAAAGAGCAAGATACAACTAGGATGTAAAGCTGGATTTTGGGCAAAGAGTCAGGAAAACAGTTGTCCAGTCACATAGAGAAAACTCAGGGGGAGTTAAGCAGCAATGTAGGCTACGAATGAAAAAACTGTGGCAGCCCAGTGCTATGCTAGTGCAACACCAGAGAGGAACACTGAAAGATGAGGTTGTGAGTCTTCAGTGCATTTGTTTACAACATTACTTAAAATCAAGTTTACCCTCAAAATATAGCCCCTCGTAGATATAATGAAATTAAATTTCTTCCCCAATGCACTGGAATGTCACTTGTTACAAAAATCTAAATGGTTTACTTTTGGTTCTACAGCTCATGTCATCCACTGCAAAAACAAATTTTTTTCTTCACAATATGGAAAAAAAAGAGCTAAAACCTAGCTAAAAGCCTATAATAAGAACACAATTTTAGTCCAAATTTAAACCTGTAAGTAAACTATATTTTCACTTACGAATGAAGAAAGTTTAAGCATACTGTGAAGGCCAAATGTATTTCTGTTTTGCTTCTCTAGAAACCAACAATAGGTATTTGAACTCTGGCACAGACTTAATGTAATAAAGAAACCCCACCTCTGAAACACAGAAAACTTAGAAAAAATCACATTTCCCAGGTCAACAAATTTTATCTTGTTTGGGAAACAAAGTAGATGATGGCTTTTATATCATAGTTTGTATGCTTGCATAGTGTAGCACAAGGCAAAGAAAAGGAGATTTTGCAACGAATCAACAGAAACCTTCTGGCAATACTTCAATTGGTCCAACATTTTTTAAAATGTGTCTTCCAAAACCAAAATGAGCCATGTTCGATCTGTTCCCTTATGGAGAAGCGACATGTTCTATATTTTGAAGAAGACAAAGACTTATATGGAAGATGTGACGAGAAAGGCTGCTGGCATGAGCTTAGGACATTCACATTATAATGACGAAGATGTGTCGGTGAGTTATGCAAGTTATCTGAAACAAGTGCCAAAATTCCTTTTACCAAATCATCACACGCTGCATAACACTTAGCTTACTATAACCCTTTTCATATATACATCTCCCAGCCTTGCACAAAGGAGAAGGTAAAAGCTATTTTAGAAGTAATTTAGGAAGCTTAAAAACCAGCCAGTCACAGTGAAATTTATTAGCATCTTTTCTACGCCTCACTTCAACTGCCACTTTATTGAAAAGTGTTATTCTAGTAAAATCCTTAAAAGGAATGTCTCGAGGCTTTCAGTGACTACAAAGGACACTTGTAAAGTTAGCTGTTCTCATTAGTATACAGGGGCTAGGATTTGGGGAGGAGGAAGGGGGGGAGGGAAAGGAGATGCAAAATCAATGCATAATTATCAATGGCAAAAAGTTCAAGTCAAACTTGCCAGCTTTCAGAATTCCAGCTGACCCCCACCCATATACTTTTAACTGTAGTTAACTATTCAGGCTCCACTGCCTATGTCCAGATTTTAGCTTGTTTCCTCCAGTTTTTTCAGTAATTAAAGTACCCATCTCAGGGTTCAAATTCAGTGTCTGCACAGCAAATACCTACCCTCCCTGGGCATCTACAGGACAAATACAAGAATAACGAGTTTTTCAGTTGTGGCTAGTGGTTATATTCTTTGCATCTACTATTGAACTTCTTTTCCTGGAGGAAGAAAGGAACAAGAAAATTGCAAATAAAAATTCATTTGAAGGATAACCTACACACTACATCATTGTACCAGAAGGTAAGAACTAATGGCAGATCCGAATCTTTTCCAAGTTGTGCAAAATGCCACAAAAGCAGCCCAATTTATGAGAAAAAGGACTTCAGATGTTAGTAATTAAGGAGGTTCTAAAATGCGCTGAACTTCTTCTTTTTGCATTTTACATGCTTTGATATGGAAAAACTGCATTCCACTTATAAATTAGTCAAGATAAAGCTAATAATAACATCACGTACTGGTCCTAGTGCATGAGGAATTCAGTGAGACATCAGTTCAGTTTCAGCATCAGTTTCTAATAGTAGCTCTAGCAGAGAAAGAAATCTAAAATATTTTGTAGATTTAATGTATTCATGAAAGAACTAATCACACAAGTAAACGTAGCTGCTCAAATTGCTCTCTTGGACAACGGCAAACATCTTCCATTTTCTTTCATGTGGGATTGCTACCTTCTTCAAAGGAGAAGGTTTTACCTCAAATTGAGTGGGGGTTGGGAGATTGTTAAGCTCCAGGCTGTCTGATGTGTTCAGTTCTGATCTTGAAGCTCAATGACTCCTAAAAAACCAACACAGGATTTTACAAAGGAAACTATTCAAAATAGGCATTGGAACTTAATGACCAGCATCGAAACATATAATTCTGGTTTACAGAATTTAAAAAAGAAATTTTGATTGCTGCCTAGACATCTTATCTCCTTTCTAGAGTCTTTCTTTCCCCTCCATCCTCAGAGAAAGAAAAAAAAAAAAAAAACTAAAACAACCCAAACAAGTGACCAACATAAGCCCTGTTCCTTCTCCTACAAAATACCTAATTTTTTTCAGTATGATTTGACTTATAAATTCCAACAGCCACATCCTCGGCTGCTCGAAGGGGCGTCTCACGGCTTACGAATGAACGCTGCTGGCAAACAAAGGGGCTCAGTTGCATCTCCGTGCATTAATAACCGGTGTCCCACTGCATCAGACTATGCGGATTGTTGTGGGGATTTTTTTTTTTTTCGCTCGCAAAATGGAGATCTTACAACTGAAAGAAGATCAAGGGGGTACGTGCCTCCCGGGGCATCATCCACACAGTTTTGTTCTCATGAATCAGAATTCATTTCCCCTTAACAATGAGACACAGACCCAAAAATAAAAACAAGACCACGTTTATTCAATACAGACAGGTTAATTAAGACAGTAAGTCCTGTAAATCAGGAACACATTTCAAACGCTCCGGTACGAAGTGCATATATTTAAATCAACAGCTGCATCTTGTACTTGAGCCATTGAGTTTGTCGGGGAAGGGTGGATTCAGGGTTTTTCTTTTTGGTAGAAAAAACTTGTTTCGGCTACCTTGTGTGAACAATGCATCTCAGGCTCCATTCACTCATTTGTTAAGTCCAGCTGCCTTCCAGCTTTGATATTCACATTTTTAAAAACTGCTTCATACAGTCACAACGAGAAATAATAACAATAAACGTTAAAATAACAACAAATAAACCCCCAACAAAAAACCAAACCAGCCCGGGAGGGGAAAGGAAACACCTCCCGCCGGGGTCAGCGAGGATTATTGCAAATGGCTCCTGGGAGACGGCGGAGCTCCGCGGCGGCGGGGGACCGGCGGGGGGGTCCGCGGCCCGGGCCGGGCTGCCCCGGCGGGGGGAGGAGGAGGAGGAGCTCCCGGGGAAGGCAGACGAGGGAGGGGGGCACAACAACAGCTCGGGGCGGGCGGCGTGCGCGGCCTCTCGGGGCGGCGGGGGCTCGGCGGGGTCCGCGCCGCGGGTGACCTTGGGGCGGGGGGTTCGGGCACCCTGCGGGCCCGGCCGGGGCCCCGCCGCCGGAACACACTTACATCCTGGCCGAGCCCGCACCGCGCTCCCGCAGCCCGCCCCGCGGGGGCTCCGCCGCCAGCGCCGCGCTCCTTCGCCCCGGTCACCGCCGCCGCCCGTCCCCGCCGGCTACTGCAGGGGCTGCACCGCCGCCGCCGCCTCGCCGTCCGCGCCGCCGCTCCCCGCCGAGGCGCTGCCGCTGGAGGCCGCGGATGCCGCCGCTGCCGCCGCCGCCGCCGCCAGCTGCAGCCGCCGGACGGCTTCTTTGATGAGGTTGCCGGAAAGGATGAGCTGCTGCAGGAGCCGGTGTGGGTCCTCCTCCTCCGCCGGCCCGTCGCCCGGCCCCGGCGGGGGCTGCTTCCTCCGACGGGCGGCGCTCCGCAGCCAGCCCCGTCCGCACAGCTGCTTGGTCACCCGCTGCTGCCCGCTCCGGTCCGGCCGCGGCGGCTCGACGTGCTGCGAGCGATCTTGCGGCGGGGCCGGTCCCCGCGGCGCCAGCAGCCCGGCCCCGGCCCCGCCGCCGCTGCAGCACCGCGGCGAGTAGGGGGCGGCGCGGTCGCGGGCGCTGCCCGGCCCCAGGTGCTTGGGGGCGCGGGGCGGCGGCGGCGCCCGCTGGGCGCTCAGCTGCAGCACCTCGCCCAGCTTGGCCACCAGCGCGTCCACCTCCTTGGAGCCCGCCTGTCCCACGGCGACCGGGCGCTCCAGCAGCAGGAAGCGCTCGCCCGGGCGGCACGGCATCTCTGCCGGGTCCCTGCCGCGCCGCAGCCGCCGCAGCGGGACCGGGGCCGCCGCCCGCCCGCCGCCCCGCGCGCGCGCCAGCACACGCGGCTCCGGCGCTGCGGCCGCGGCTGGAGCTCGGCCCGCTGGCGTTGGTTTGTAAACAATGGGTGACGCGCGCGCCCGGGCGCCTCCCACTGCGCCGGCCTGGGGGGGGGAGGGACGGCCCTCCGGAACAACCGCTGGCCGGCCGCTGCCGGGGCCGGTGCTCCGTGCAGACAGGGCTCGGCCAACAGCGCGGGGGCGGCTCCCGCCGGTGGACGCCGCCGGCCGGGCGAGGCCGCCCCGCGACCACCGAGCGCGACGCTCCCGGCTCAGTCTTCTTCCCCCCCGTCTGCGCGCCGCGTGGACCGGCCCGCTTTCAAACCCCGCACCTCGGGTCTCGGGGGCGGAGCCGCGGTGATTGGCAGGAAGGGGCGGGGCGGGGCGGGCGGCGCGGCGGAGGGTCCGGTACCGCCCCGGCGCCTCGGGACGGGCGCTCGCAGGGGGCACGGGGGGCCGCGGGGAGGCCGAGCGGCGCCCGGTGCCCGCCCCGCGCCCGCCCCGCGCCCGCCCGGTGCCCGCCCGGTGCCCGCCCGGCCGGTGCCGCCCCCGCCCCGCCGTTAACGGCCCGCGGGGCGCCGGTGCGAGCGCGCGCCGGTGCCCCCGGGAGCTGCCGGCGGTTGCGCGCGTGCGGCTCTCCCGCGGCAGCGCGCGCCTGGCTGGAGCGGGAGCCGGCGCTTCCCGGCGGAGCGCGGCCGGCCCGCACCGGGCTCCGCGGGAACCTCCGCGGCGCTGCCGTCCCACGGCCCGGGGCAGCCTCCCGCGGGGCTCCGTGCCGGCATCGCGGCGCGTTCGGACCGCAGCGCCCGGTCTGACCGCTCGGATCGCGCTCGGCCGGCGCCTTTGCCCTGATGGCTATGCCCGCTGTGTGCCCGCACCCGGCAGCGCGGCGGCTTGGGGTTTCATTCCTTGACATATAAATGCCTTTGGAGTCTTTTTTGTCGTTGCTAGAATTAGCAACTCTGTGCAGGTGTTTGTCGGGATTTCTCTCAGCCTGCGGTTTGCTTCATCACCTGCACCAAGGCTCTGCCCTAGCTCATCATGTCCCAGTCCTGTTCCTTCCCTTGTTTCCGTCACCGCATCATTTAAGCAGGTGTTGAAGTTTCTATGATGAGCCTTAAATAATGTTTTCTGGGTGTTGGAGCTCTGGGGACATAGTCCAGAATATGTTCATTCACGGGACAGGGCATGCGGTCGGCTGGGCTGGGAACAGCCTGTGAAGTGTGAGTTGCTCATACACATAACTGCTATCACCGCTGTGCCCTTGATTAATCAGTAAGTGGTTGGCAAAGGAGAGGGCATGTCCTTTGGTCCGTTTGTCCATGTTCTCCTGAGCTACTTCCACTTGCGTTATAAAGCAAGAAACCCTGTGCATAAGTGCATGCGTTTGTGAACTTGCCTGCTGTCTGCACATGTTAATGGTCACTCCAGCTTAGGTGTCCAAGCCCATTACTGCATCCCCTGCCTGGATTTATATGAGCTGGGCATAAATCGTGACACCTAATTGCATTTTATTTATTCATGGGCATACTTAAGGTACCAATACTTTCTTATTTTCAGCACTTTCTTGGTAACTGGCAATTAAAACTCAGATCGTATTGTTCTACAGCTGATGAAAAAGTGAGATTTTGTTGCACACCCCCTCCCCCCAATATTTTTAAGACAACACTTGCACCTTTATTCCTTATTTATGCAGTATCTATTCAAAAGAAATAGAAGCAGGCCTACATAGATGCAGTGGATGGATCTACTTCAACTCCAAGGGAGATCTATATTCAGATCACTTCTGAGTAGGTAATCTGGTATTCTATACAAGCAAAACTGCAATAAACCAGTACAGCTTATTCCAGCCTTTTCTTCTCCCACAAAAGCAAAATAAGCTATACCAGCAAAAGCTCAGTGCTGCTTGTGATTACATCTACACCTGGGGCTTTCATGAGCCCAGCAATGATAATCGCAAATCGTGCTTCACTGCATCCCTAACCAGCGGCAGCGCTGGGAAAAGCTTGCAGGGTAGTGCAGATCAGTGCCACAGATAGGCAGCTCAGAGCGCAGTCATTAGCAGAGTCCTGATGTCCTCAGATCTTTTTAGATGCAAAATTTTAGTGATACTGGTTGACAATGGATGGAATATCTGCTGAGGATTTTAGGACTAAACACACTGAAAATGTTTACGCTCAATGCTACTGATCAGGATTAATAGATTTACCAGCTGAACAAAGTGAGATTTGTGGACCTTCAGGAGAAGGGTGTTTCAGATTATGTTCTAGACAAATTGGGAACCTCAGCCATTACTTTGGTACTATCTGCTCTTTTCACTGGACGATGAGAGAAAAACTAAAATGCTGGAGAAGACAGTATATCCTATATCTGAGGTTCTCGCTCAAAGATTTATGTGGGAAAACTGTACCAAAGAAGGCTCAATATGAATTTACATCATAACCATATCTGTGGAGTGGATCTCAGTATGTCAGCACCCAGAGACCTTTCTGGGATTAAACCCCAATCCATGCCAGGGGCAGGTCTAAACTGTCTGCAGCCATTATCGGATGTTCCTGGCAGAAATATTACAGCAGTTCATGGAGAGGTGTTTGCTAGTGCCTCTCCATAGAAATGAGAACAACTTCAACACTGGGTTTTGCAATAAAGGGGCTGTCATAGGTGCCCTGATGCAGAGTTTGTGAGCACAAGTGACTGAGTTTGCTGCCAGGTCAGCCCCAAGGAAGCTGGGGCCTCGTCAGTTGTAACCATCAGGTCATTTGGCCAAGTCCCAAGTAAGTTAAAGCTTACTCACTGTATTTTCATTTAAACTGGGAGAATCAAAGCCTGGTTATCATACTTGGTCTTCTACTGCTGGTGATGAGTTCTGCAATACTGCTTTTACTTTAGCAGTTTACCACTGTAATTGCAATTTAAAAGAATCCCCAAAATCCCAAAGCCCAGAACATGAAGGACTGGGGGAGGTTCTTTGTAAAATAAAAATAAAAGGAGTTGCAAAACTGTTGACAATTTTTTTCTGACCTTTGACAGTATTTTGCTGAGCAGAAATTTGGCAGTGACTGTTGCTGCTATTATTTATTTTTTTTTTCCAGATGCATTTCTGTGTATGGTCTGTTACTCTTCTGGGATTGACAAAATTCTCATGGCAACTTGTTGTCTAAGTCATTCCATTAGCAAGACATTACAGTTGAGAACAGTGATTGGTTCCTTTTTGTGATTATTGTTCACTTGCACTCTCACTTTATCCATTCAAATGTCTAGAAAACAGTCTTTAAGATATTTTTAGTAATACTTGTCTTTCAGGTATTCCTAGCAGAGGACAAAATCTGAGTTTCATAAACAAGTACTAATTATATTAATTATGTGTCCATCTATAACATTTTGACATAATTTTCTTATGCTTCCTGATGATACATTTTAATTTCAGAATATAAAGGTCAATTTATGTATCTTACCTTTTGTACTGATCCTGACAATATGGACAACTGGATGTGAATTCTGAGCTTTAAACCTATTAAAGACAAAGAAAGAAAACCCTTAAATCCTTTGAAGTCTGCAATCCAGTGTTATCTCAGTCCTTCAACTACATGTACGTGTTCAGGATCATGCACATGTTCTAATCTGTTATGGAGACCCTGTAACCCAGTCAATGTGAAAATTATAAATAATTCTTAATTTGTGCAGGTGTTTACATTTCAAACCCTTTTGCTGGAGCTGCATGATCTGTGATCTCAGACTTTGGCATGTGTAGAAATTAATCAGGTTGATAAATTCATGATAGAGACTATGTAGTGTTGCATCACAATGTTAAAATATTTATAGTGTTGTTTACAAAACAGTAATATGGCTTTGAACTGGGTGAGCCCAGTGACTAGGAGTTCCTTTCCAGTTCTTTCCTTCTCCAGGCATTTCTCATGTCCTTTATTTTCTACAAAAACTTCTGTCATATTTGTTAAATATGCAGAGCTTCTCTTCATAACAATAGTGTCAATGAAGGATGCTTGTGCAAAGTAAATTAATTTCCTGTGCACACTTCAAATGCAGAATGGGGAAAGGCCAGAACACCATCCAAATAGACAAGTTTAGATTCCCCAATAATTGTTTTGTAATCCGCATTTATAATAAATTTCCAAGAACAAAAGACATTCCTCTAGAAACAGCTGAGGTTGCTAAGTGACACAAATGTATTTACTGTGTCATAACTTGCAAATGCCAAGCACATTTAAACAAGAGATTTAATAAGCAGCAGTGTCATGAATCTTACCTTGACTCCCAGGGTAAATATAAACCTGTTGGCCAACAGCTTTACAGGGTTCTGGATGCCCAGTCTGAGACCTTAATGGAAACAGGAAACATTAGTTGTTTTAGAAAATAAAGACTTTCACTCTTAAGGAATTGAAATATGCATACTTTGTCCCAATGGATGTTTAGGATTTGTTTCTTTCATATATTGTTTCTGTTTAGCCTCATTCAATTACCTAAGAATTTGCAGGTAGGGATACTGCTTCCTAACAAGGCTAGGAACCACACTGTAAGTCGTGAGGCTGAATTACTTCTTTTTGCTGAAGTTATCACTGTTTCTTATATCTTTCAGACACAAAAAAAACCCTCTCCAGTCTTTTGGGGAAAGCACAAGGCTGGCACCTTCTTCTGTCTTCTCACCTTCTTCTAGTGTCTGACACACCAAACTGCTGTATTTCAGCTTGTCCAAGCAATCAGAACACATGGCCCCTTTGGAGGGGCCACAGTAACATTCCTTTAGCTTGATAAACTGATCTTTCTCTTTCCCTAAGCTGCAAAACCTCTTCTTCCTCCTCTGATACACACAAGGTGCAGTCGATGCCCTGTGCCTGCTGCAAATGTGCTGAAGTGGGCAGTGTGCAGGAATTGCTTCCATTGAGCTACCTGGTCATTAGGAGCTGCCAGGTTGCCTTGCACAACAGCCTCTGCTAGTTTAGGAATGAGACAGGAGACGTGGGAAAGGAGCTACAGATGTCTCAGGGATGCACTAAACTACGGGGCAACCAAGTCTTTGTTTGTTTATTCAAATAATTGACTCCCTTCCAGCTTTCCTAATAACTGGAATGCATTTTAATGGTAGCCTATATTATAAGTAATGAGCCAGTGTAATCTGTCGTGTGGGCTCTTATAGGTTTTCCATATATGCAATTCCTGAGAATAATTTCCATTTGTTCAATCTTTTCAAATACTGAAATATAGGAAGTAGAGATGAAAACAATATATTGAACCACTCCTAAAATGTCATTAAATGGACTTTAGGAACATCTCTTAAAAAATATCAGATTCAAGAGAAAAGCCCTTTCACCTTTTGTCAAAATACCCTGCACATTTCTGTATGTCCTGACAAAATCCCTGTGTTTGTTGCTGTACCTTCAATTGGTAATTGTTTGTTAACCAGACATCTCTTGACAGAGAGAGTTAAAACAAGCCTATCTACAGTGAATACTGAAAAGCCACGATCAATAAACTAATATATAATGATTACAGGTAATGTGTCTCACTCAGCATGTAGGGCAAAAACGAAAAAAAAGCCTCCTGTCTAATTGTATTTGAAGTAGACTTGTCTAAAATTAAGGGAGCACTTGTCCCACAAGGACTGCAGCCAATTCCACTGAATCAATGGAACCTGGGCAGGACTGCCAGCTTTCCTCATTGAAATTCCTCCTTCAAGCATACTTTTGACATTAAGCCATTAGACAAAGATGACTGTTACTTAAAAAGAAAAATTAAAACCAGGCACCACCTGAGATATGACAGTTCCTTCTTGTTTTAAGTCTGAACTGTGCTGTTTGTGCTATCTAGGCCTTGGATTTGCTCCTTACAGAAGCATGATCAACCTTCAGGTAAGAAACCTCTCGGAGCAGCTGCTGTGGTTATAGATGTGGTCACATTTCCTTCTTTTGCTCCCTGACCACAGCTCACCTTTCTTTTCTTTTTTTTTTTGGTGGTATTACTCATCTCATTGTGAATTACTCAGTTTTTCTTCTTAATCTAATCCTGCAGAGCACCGTGATGTGCACTTGTGGTACTCAGTATGATATTTAATCTCTGCTGTTTTTCTCTGTGAGAGAGATTTGTAAAAGATTTTAAAACCAACGAACTTCATATCCATTTTTCTCAAGCCTTATTAGCCTCTCAGAACAAGACGGATAGATCTAGCTTCTTGAAACACCTTTTCTTCTTCTCTTTAAAAACATTATGTCCGTGGCAGCCTGATTCCACTGCACATGCCACTTTCCTTTTCATCTAAAATAGTCCTTTTGATGTGGTTACAGTACTTTGTTTTTGTTTTTTTTTTTTCTCCAGTAACTTCTAAATCTCCAAACACATTTCATAGAATCATGTAATGGTGTGGGTTGGGACGGACCTTCAAGATCATCGAATTCCAAACCCTCTGCTGTGGGTAGGAGCACCTTCCACTAGACCTGGTTGCTCAGAGTTCCATCCATACTGGCCTTGAACACTTCCAGGGATGGGGCATCCACAGTTTCTCTGGGCAACTTGTGCCAGTGCATCACCACCCTCCAATACAGAATTTCTTCCTAGTATTTAATCTAAACCTATGCTCTTTCAGTTTAAAGCCATTCCCCCTTGTCCTGTCACTACCTACCCTGGCCAAAAGTCCCTCTCCAGCCTTCTTGTAGGCCCCTTTGGGGTACTGGAAGGCAACTCTCTCAGCCCGTCCTCACAAGTAAGGTACTCCAGCCCTCCAGTCATCTTTGTGACCCTCCTCTGGACTAGCTTCAACAGGCCTGCATCTTTTTTGTGCTGGGGGACCCAGAGCTGGATGCTGTACTCAAGGTGGAGTCTCACAGGAGTGGAGTAGAGGGGCAGAATCACCTTCCTTGCCTGCTGGTCAGAGTGTGAAGAAGAGGCTTATTTTGAGGGGCTTGGGGGTTTTTGTTACTCTATCTGCTTACTTTATCTTCCAACCGTCTATTAGGTTAGCCTGATTTTCCCTTTTTGAAATAAAGCCTATATATTTAGACAGTGAATTTCCAATAGCAAAGTCAACAAACAACACCCATAAATTATTACACAGTAATAATTCCCATCACATCAACAACTGTGTTTTCCTGTATATTTTGTTTAGGGCTAAATTCACCCTCAGTGGATGGTGAAAAACAGCTCTTTATGTTGCAAACCTTTCAGCACATAATGTTCATCATAATAGATTTCATTATATCCTTGGGTGCTGTCATACATGCATAATTTAGAGTAAGTATCACAGGTCATGTCACTTACCTCCTTCTGGTGTAGATCTCACAAGGCTTTTGTATAAAAAAAGTCTTTGGCTCACAATAAGATACATGGAGATACAATACATGGAGAATGTTCCTGCCTCATTCAATTTTCCTCTCTCCAGGGTCTTGCTGAACCACCACAATTCACAGCCAAGGGCACACACATAAACTGGCCATGATTTTAAATTATAGAATCATAGAATACAGGTTGGAAAGAACTGATCTCAAGGAACATTTCATCCAGCCTTTCTTGGTGAAAGCACAGTCTAGACAGGATGGCCCAGCACACTGGCAGCCAAATCGCAGGAGTGTACAGTATTGGGGAATCCACAGCTTCCCTGGGGAGATTATTCCAATGGCTGATTGTTCTCATTGTGAAAAATGTTCCTTGTGTGAGCATTTGGAACTTCCCCAGGAGTAACTTGTACCCATTACCCCCTGTCTTTTTCATGTGACTCCTTGTAAAGAGGGTGTCTCAGTCTTCTCCATAGCCACCCATCAAATAGTGGAACATGGTGATGGGGTCTCCCCTAAACCTTCTTCTCAAGGCTGAACAAACCCCATTCTCTCAGACTTTGCCCCTGGGACAGGCTTCACAGTCCCTTGATCATCTTTATAGCTCTTCTCTGGACCTTCTCCAGCCTGTCCACATCTTTTTTGCACAGCAGGGACCAAAACTGAACACAGTATTCCAGTGTGGCCTGATGAGCACTGAGCAGAGTGGGATAATGACCTCTTGATCTCTGCTGGTGATGTGTTTGTGAATGCATCAGCCTGGATTTTTGTCCCCATGGCTGGGGGCCCAGCAGTGCTGGTGCAGACAGAGGTGAAGGAAGTGGTTAGAACCTCTGCCTTTTCAGCATTGTCAGTGACAATTTTACTTCTCTTATGAGTAGGACAGTATTTCTTTCTCTTTCTGCTGGTTGTTTATGTACCTGAAGAGCCATTTCTTGTAGTTTTGAGCAGACTCAGAAGCACACAGTTAAGCCAAATTTTAATTTTCCTTTATAGCAAGTCTTGGATTTGTGGCAGTTCTGTAGCTTCAGAGGAGCAGACTGAGTTGCCCCTGAAGCAGGAGAGCTGGGCAGTGCAGACGTGGTGGGGAGAAGCTCCTTCACCCATCTCAGCCAGAGCTTTGCCTTCCCCCTTGGGGCTGGAGGGCTGTGCTCAGACTGAGTGGAGACCTGTGGGATGAAGATTTACAGGTAAAGCCTTAGAGGAGACACTTCTTTTTTTGCATGATCTGATTTGTTCTTATTGGACTCCCACTGTTGTTTTAGGTGGATGTGCTCTTCTACCTTTGAAAACATTCAACACTTTGGAACAATTCCCCCTCTTTCTCCTGTATAGCATCTCTTAAGCTAAGAGCAGCAAACCAAAATTCCTGCCAATTATGAAGAAAGTTTTTCTACACTTCAGAGCCATATAGCAATAACTTTCCTGTCTCACTCTGTGTTTCCTCTTCCCCACACTGCCTACTACAAGACAACTATCATTGCCACTGGACATTTTGATTCCTGCATAAAATCCTTTTGGCTGAAAGATGTGACTGTATTTCAAAGGAGTGAGTTCATGGGGATTCAAGTGGGTTTTTTTGTCAGGAAAATTGTGACTAGCCCTCCCCAATACTCCCTGAGCACCAATTGCAATTTTTGGGGATTTAGAAGTGTTCTATGTGCTTCTGCAGTAGCTGCCTCAAGCCTCTTGCTAGTTTATGAAGAGGTATTTGAGGCCTCTGCCCCCTGGAGCGTGTCTTTATACCTTCCCTTGTGCTTCCTGCAGTAGTCACAGCTTCACAATGCCACATGTTTAGTAACAATATTGCTCTAAGTTTTCTGACTCTGCATGCCCACTGCCATGCCCGTGTTGGAGCTCTCATTGTTGTGCTGGGAGAGATGTGCTGTGCCACACCAGGGGCCACTGAGCTGTTCTTTGGAAATGTAGCTTTTTTAGGACTCTAAAAATATTGGATCAGCAGAAATGAGCAATGCAAGGGCAGAGGAGGGCAGGACTGAGGAAGGATGTTGAAATGGAAACACTAAAAGTTGGTTTTACCCGTAAAAAAACTTCACATCATAAAACCATGCCCCAGGATTTCTACCAACCTTAAAGGATCTTAGCAGTACCACAAGCTGGCAGTGCTATTCATTCTGTTGCAGGCATGAGCAGGAGCCCTCTGTCAATAAGGAAGGGGGAATGGGAAGGCATTGGAAGAGTAATATGCAAAAGAGTGCAAAAATGTCCTCACAGTATAAAGTAGCTGACGAGACAGACACTTCAATATCAGCCTTTATCTTCCTGTTAAACTGGCTGCCTCAAATCAAAAACAGCCACAGGCTTGGGTTTCATATCTTTTTGTGTAGAAAGGATTCCAGTTATGCCTGGAATAACTTAAAATTCAGGTAACTTTGCAGTGGAATTGAGCCCAAAGAGCTTATAAACAGAATCCTTGATTGCAAAATTGATTTTAAACTGTATAAAGTAGTTCTCTTTGCACTATTCTATTTTAGCAAGGAAGACAGAACCCCAAAGGTCAACATTTTTAAGGCAATTTGTCCAAGACACAAACCTCTTTTTAGTTAATGAACCACTTTATAAAGAACTTAATATTATTAACTTTCACTGTAACTTTCCTATAAAATACATCTTCAGCTAGGAAGTCATCACTTAGATTATGTACCATTGACATTACGAGTTCATATGTTTTAGAAGTTCCCTCCTTTGCTGTTTTCACAACTTTACCTTCTTGATCCCTTTCCAAATGGTCCCTGCTTTAAGTTTGTGTTTCTTACTGAATGTCAAGCTGCAATAGGAAAACTCTTCACCGCATTTACCAAAATTCGTTGGTGTTGCAGCCTGGTGGGTTTTATGACTTTCCTTTAACGTTCATTTGAATAAGATAGTAAATTGGGCAAAGCAGTACTAAAACCAGAAGTTGCAACATGGTTTGTGAAGACACAAACTTATAAATGAGCAACAAATCCAGGAACCAGGGAAACGAGATATCATCTGTCTATATGCTTGAGTCTACCTTTCCTCTACTTTAAAATCACACCTCATCTGAAAGACACCCGCACGCCAGAAAAAAAAAATTTAAAAATATCAAAGCAGAAAACACCTGTGGCAGTTCCAGCTTAGTGATTATTTTCTTCCTCATAGCTTTCCTACTCTTCACATTTATGCAGATTCTTATCAGCACTGGGCATTGCAGTCTGCTACAGCAAATTGGTACATCGGAGTAGGAGTTGCACTTCAGAAAATAAAATGTTAATGATGATGATTAAAGTTTTCCTGGGATTCCCATATGCACTCATTATCACTGCTGCCATCATTCACTCTCTGTGCTGTATTCATTGAAGGCTCTGCAACTGAAGTAGGTAGGATATTAAAGTGAAATAATTTCTTTTAAAAAGTGTGTCTGAATTCCTCTTCCTTCACAAAATAATTCTGAAAGAATGGTGCAGTCCCAAAATCTCAAAAGAAAACTCCTCTAAGATACCAAAAGAGGAAGTTGGTTGCATTACTCAATAAGAAACCCCTTGAAGATGACAAGCAGAAGGGAGTGACCACATGAATATTTCCTGTGCTGAGGTATCCTGGCTTTCACAGGGGTGTTGTAAGGTGACTTGTGTAACTTGTGGGGAGTCCGAATGGCACCTCATTGTGGAGATGGCATTTGATAATGACCAAACCTGACTAGGCCAACTTAATGCCAAGTTGCCTCTGAAAGCCCTTCCCCTTTCTGTGTTTCTAACCCATCCTTTGTGCTGTCCCTGGCGCTCTGTGGGGCCACAGGCAGTCAGATCAGAGGGTCCAGGCAGCAAAAAACTAGGCCTGCAAAATAGCATTGATTGGTGTATCAGTGTAGCATTCTACACCGGGTTATTTATGGTTTGATGTACATCCCTAGCAAAGAGCTTGCAGAAAGCATGGCTGGCAGGCAGGAGAGGGAGTGGGACTTCTTCTTTCAGCTACTAAGTCTGGTTTAACTGAATCACGAACCTGCAGGTGAAGTATCCCCAGTACACTGACTTTGGCAGTGAAGCTCTTTCCAACAGTGCCTGCCATGCTCCAGGCCTGGCTGACTGCTCCTGCCTTTGTGCTGAAATTCATCACCTCCTCAGGTGGGTCTGTGAAATCCATCTCTGTAGAGCTACACTATAAACTGGGCTGTGGCTCAAGGTACATAACTTCTGATGCAACAGCAGGGGTGGTGTGCTGTGGTGTAACACCAGGAGTGAGAAGCTAAGGGCAGGAACTTTACCCACATGGCTGCTGGAGCTAGTCCCTCATGAAACTACAGCTGGAGTGGTCTCAGTGGATCACATTCCTTGAATTTAATAGCACCTGCAATTCCTCTGTGCTTTTAATTAAAGAAGATGCTTTGTGTGGCAGCTACAGTAGTAGATTCAGTGTTTTCCACGGAAAATGATCTGCTGCGGGAACAAATTAACACATAGCAATTACGGCGTGGCATTGTGGGCTTGTATATGACATGATGGTTATACATAATTCAGTCTTGCAGCATAGACAGGCACGGCAGAGAGGACACTACTACAAAAGCAGTGCAGTTACTAGGGTTTACTGGTGCCACAGATCTCCTTTGCAGAATGGAGCCATGCTGATCTGCTCAATACAGAATCATTAGCTCATGGTACAGACCCTCAAAATCCATTGTTTTTACCATGATTTAGGAATAAAAAGAAATCCAATTTCTTCCATGCTGGCAACAAACCGTAGGTTACAATGGGGATAAAAAACACTGTCAGAGTGCCTGTATTTAGACTTGAACCAAAGTGCCTGAAGGCATGGTCTTCATGGGCAGTCTTTGTGTTCCACTGGGAGTTTCCATGCAGTCAAGTCTCTAAAAAAAGTGTGATTCTATATGCAGCCCTATGACTTGCAGAAATGGTGTCAGAGGCAAGGACCAGTCACTGCAAAGAGCTACCTCTGCTGTGGCTGGCGTAAGGGATGAGTAAAAACTGAGAAAACATTGTAAAATATTTTACTTATAATACATTTTGTGCTTGGAAAGCGTGTCAAAGTTTGACCTGATTGTCCACTATTTTGAGTGAACTCGTTCTTTCATCCTTGGCTTTTTAAATTACCCAGCTCACAATGGACGCCTTCTCTTATTACAGCCAAGACAAAATGTGTAATGGATTTTAACAGATCCCCTCCTGCCCCTGCCAATACGCAAAGGAGGCTAATACTGCTTGTAAAAAAAATCAATGAGAACATCATGCATATAGTTTCTCATTCTGATAATAAGGCAAAGCCAAATATGATGGAAAGCATTTTCCCTCTGAACAGATTTGTTGTATATATATTACTGTTTGCAGCAGCAAAGATGCCATTGTAATGTAAAAATGTCAGTCCTCCAGTTGAACTTCATAATTTCTGTAATGTGTAATATTTGAAGCCATAGCCATGTTAAATACCATTAGATGCAACCAGTGGTTGTAAACAAAGAACTATTAGGTTGAATTTGTAGTTGCAGTTATCTGATTACATAAAAAGAAATGCTGAAGAACTGCAAAACTCTCAAATATTTATTCAGCAAAAAAGCTGAATCCTGTAGACTCTTCCTTCACCATGCACATGTGCGTGTTTCTTACATGTTATTTAGTGTGTACTGCTTTTTATAGCATAGTTTGTGTAATTTGTTACTTTGATTTACTCTATTATTTCCTGAGTATGGAACAATTCTGAAGTAAGTGCCATTTTGTGGGTAGCAAAGTACTTGAGTGCAGCTCACCATGTCCAATGTGTCAGCTAGATCTATTGCACAACTCTTAATGGCATATTCAGAAGAACTCTTACACTAATACTGAAATTCTTTCAAGACCATATTTAGCTTTGGCAAATGCTTCCCACGTGTCTTTGAGTGGCAGTCCATCTTTGATGTTTATATTTGCCATCTGGAGATGTCAGCTTTGTGCAACAGAAGTATGAAATGGTGTAAGTAAATCTCAGGAAGTGGAAAGAACATTTTAAAAGGTTTACAAACAAATGTAGCCATAAATAGTATAGAAAAATGAAAGTTTTATTCATGCATAATGGCATGGACATACCTTTTTGGCAAGTCACTCTACTGTCTGGAATTGTTTTAGATCTTACTGCTACAGATATCCCAAAAGGAATTGTAAGGAAAGTATATAAGAGAAAGAATATATATTGTAGTTTTCAGCTTGTTAATTTTATGCATGTGATCATATGTTCAGTATGATCAAGCTCACATTTCTTTCAGTACTTCTTATATAGAGGCAGATTTCCTGATTTTCATGGATTTTCCCCACACAACTTTTGTGGAAAATATTTGAACAAAGGATGGACTACATGAAAAATATAAAAAAAATCCTTGGTTCCTTGGACAGGCAGATGCAGGAGTTATGCCTTATGCTTATGGCTGTTGCCATTACGCTGTGTACTCACAAGAATTTGAATGTAGAATCTGTGTTTCCTTGTACTCGGCTACAACTCAGATAAGCATCAGGAGAGATTAAATATAACCGTGTAAAGGACGTAACCTCCTGTTACACTGCAGTAGGTTTGTTTTGCCACCAGCTACTGCAGGATAACATGAAATTCAGATCTTGGCAGGTAAAGCACTTCCAGTTGAACTTCATAATTTCTGAAATGTGGAATATTTGAAGCCATAGCCATGTTAAATAGAATTCGCTGCGACCAATGGTTGTAAACCACAGAACAATTAGAACTCAATCTCTAGAAATGTGTTAAAGTTCTTTCCAGTTATTTATGTTGTTGAGATAGGCAGAGCCATATACAGTACTCAGAAATGATATGCATTCATCTGTGTTTATATCACCAGGAAAGGCACTGCCATCTGCCCTTAGCAATTCTCTCTCTACTCTTTGCTCTTTGTAACATGAGCCCAGCTTCAATGTCATGTTACGATTTATTGCTAGTGATCTGCTTCGAGTTGTTTTCTGGTCACCAGTAATTTGTTTGGATTCTCTTTTTTCTTGTCTGTTGTCTAGTGCCACTGTGGGACTTGGGCTTGTCAGACTTATTTTATACATCATTAGCTCAGCAGTGCAGAGGACGATTACTTTCTCATAAAAAAGTCATTCTTTCTCAGAAGACACGTGTAAATCTTGGCTGTTGAGACAGTGTTTTTTGCAAATTTCCTTGAAAGCTGAATACTCAGGATTTTATTCTTCATTGCCTCACACCTCTTGCTGTCATTTAAACTCCTGCCAAAGAACATCACTGAATCAGCGGCTCTGCACTCTGCATCTTCCCACCTTTGAGACTGCTGCTCTGTAATCTTAATGTCCTTGTACACAAGTCTTATTTACTTTTTTAATGTCATCCCAAGTTCATTTCCTTTAATGATCAAAAGTCCATGGCACAGTTTAGCCCTGAAAAGGACTGATACTACAGCCCTCGCTGTGTTACTGAGTGTAACTAGGGCAGAGGCCAGCTGGGCAGCAGCCAGTGCCTGGCTCCAGCAACTGAGAGCTGGGAAGCTCTAAGGTAAAACATTATTGGACACACTTGAGAACTAGAGGCTGTAAATAGAATAAAGCAAATGAAAACATTCAGAAAAATGAGGGCTGCAAGAACTGGGTTCTTTCCAAACACTCCTCCTATTCCTTCTTTTACAAAGTCTTCATTTCATTTGTAGGGTAATACAAGTTCTAGATCTTGGCGCTGCCCTTTCCACAGCACAACATGTGCTTGATTCTCTGTCGTATTTCCTCTTGTGATGTAGTTTGCTGAAAGGCTCTGGTACGTAGTTGGTAAAGTTCATGACAAAGTGGCTGGTGGGGTCAGGACACAGCAACTTTTCAAGCATATTTGGTGTGCCTCAGTGGTCATCTGCCATTTGTGCACCAGGGGTTTCATTTTCATAGCCTGAGAGCTGCTCTGTCATTGAACCTTGTAAGAACTCAGAGTACTCACCACTGCTCCATCTTTCTCCAAAGAGAAACAATCAAAGTTTATTGTGGAATAATTTCTCCAAAGTCCTGTTCCATTCCTGTTTTGCTGATGTTCTAATACTACAGCAGTGTCTGCTGTTAATGGGGAGCCCAGGCTCACAGGGAACCAGGCACATTGTGGCAGCAGCAAAGCTGTCAACCATCACTCCATAATCCAAACCCTTCAACACCCCTATGGGCCCACATATATGCTAATATTTGTTAGCACATAACTTTATTAACCAAGCTGTCAGCCTGACTCAAAGCCTTTTCCCTTCAATTTTTATCTTTATGTCCCTTGAATTGCCAAACTCCACTTTTCTACAATGAGCTCTGCCCATCATTATCAAGAGTGGCACTTTCTGGACTAATCTGAAAGAAACTTTGTGATACCTTTGCCTTCCATTTAAAGCATTTTATTTTAATTAAAACTTGATTTTTTTTCAATCTCCCTGAACTGTAGCAATATCATTGAAGGAATGTGTGTTTCACTCAGGTGAGGGAGAATGGTTTCTCCTATCATTTATTTGTAAAATTCCAATAGTATTTGCTTTATTTAATGGCTGCCCAAATTACCTCCCAGAGGAGGCTGCATATTTAATAAAACTTATGTCCCTCGGCCTAATTCTCTTCTATCTTGGTTTCTTCTCAGTGGTTCATCCTTGTGCAAGGTGTATATCCAGTATTAGGGGGAGTATATATTTGGGGTTCAGTAGCCTTTTACCTTCATCCACGAAAACCTACAGTGACCCCAAAGTCATGCCAGCAATACTGTACTGCTGGCCAAAGCTGTCTCTCGGTGTGTCCCACTTCCAGGGGTGACTGGCCTACCTGCAGTGTAGAGCTGTGCCAGTGACCCTTCCAGATGTCCACCAGTCCTGAAGGAACAGACAAGTCATGATGGAGAATCAAAATTCTTACCGGTGGAGACCAAGCTGGTAAGACCTAGAGCAACACTGCCACAAGCACCTCAGAGAAGTTTATGCACTTAGGTCTCTGTAAAGGACTGTTGTGGTTGAGATTTTGAAAGGGACAGAGAGTCCCATGGTGGAATTGTGTGGGAGTGACCATACATCATAGCCAGGGGGCTCCTACTGCAATCTTTTTGTGATGGAAACAGGTCTCAGACCACAACTCCACTAAGGGAATCATCAAGGCACTAATAACTGCAGGTATTTGCTTCTCTGACATTTGTCTCTGCCACTGCTGCTGCAGGCTGGCCCTTTGCTGTATTAGCTTAAAAAAATAACCCTGGAGGAAAAGAATGTGCTGACTTTTCAAAGCTGGACCAGTTTTCCAATCACTCCCACAAAGAGCAGGGTTGGCTTCCCCATTGGAGTGTTGCATTGTGATTTGGGGACTGAAGACTTGTGGTCAAGATGGGTAGAGGAGGACAGAGAGGGGCTCTGTGGTTTTGCAACCCATCTTCTTGATGTTTATGTTCCAGGTATGGGAACATATTCTGACTGAAGCAGATTTGCTGGGGTGCTCAAGAGAGAAGGAGTGTTTTGCAGTCAGTGTGTAAGGGTGAGTTACCATATAACATGCACAGGAGCTACAAAGTGAAATATGCTAATGTATGACTGCCTCTGTTCATCCTTACAAACACACTCTAAAATAATCCTTCATGAGAGGCTGCAAGAAAGAAGCCAGAGCAAAAGGAAAAATTGGAATAATTCACAACTGTCAGCTAGAAAGTGATGCAGTATGTCAAAAAAGTAGAGACTTTATGAAAGCCAACTACGCACTGCAGTCATTTATGCTTAGTAAAGCTTGTAACTATTGCTATATGTAGAAAGATAGCAAATAATTAACATAAAACCGGTTAGTTATTACATGGGCCTGGAGCCAAACCATGTTGTAGCTGATTTACTGTAAAGGCTTATCTGCACTCGAGCTGTTCCCACCCTTGCTCCAGTACCAGCATGGCTTCACTTGTGCTAACAATTGCAGGAGCTCTTGTTCCACCAGGCAGGGGCACTTTTACTGCCATGTGGCCTAATGTGGTTGTGCAGTCATGTGTGCAGAGAGCAGCATACGGGTGTATGTTTTACAGCTTTTCCCTAGAAATGGCTTTAATATGCACACCAACAGTCAGCACATAAAAATCATTTCCATCAAGTGATTTGGGGATATAGGAAAGACAGATTTCAAGGCTTATTATTATGCTACTGTGATGGGCTTTAAAAAGGAAACATTTTTCCTAGCATGTTATAAATATCTCATCATGCCATTACAACCACAGCTAGGAAACCATCACGGCTACGCAGGAGAAAGGCACCACTGCAGTAACATAAAACCTCTTACTCTCTTTTGTTTTCCCAGCAGATTGTTGCAAGAAGAAAAACTTGCTAATGTCCAGATATTTTCTTGCCCTTTTTAAAAATCAGAATTTCTTCTTGTTTACCTTGGAAGTGGAGGCTTTGTTTATGGCGTGTTCAGCGCTGTGAAGCACATGGAAATGCAGGCAGTCCCTGCTTGAGAAGGCTTCTTACTCACTGATCTACTCCTGGGCTATGTATCCACAGGGGAACCCGGCCTCAGGTTTGGCGATTAACCCAACACATGTACATCTCTCAAAGGACTCAGGCATTTGAGAACATAAGCTTAAATTTCTAAAAGTAAGCAAGGAGTTAAACAATAAACCATATCAGGTAGCCTGTTTATTGCCACATAGCCATTTCCACTGCTGTTCTCCATGAAGTCGTGCCAGCACTTTAATTTTAAACATTGTTTTTCATTCGTTTATATAACACATCTGTAAATATTTTTTCAGGCTGAAACTTGGAATTTAAAGGGAGAAACTAGGAAAAAACCCATACCCCTAACCACTCTGCTTTGGAACGATATAAAAGTGGAACTGCTGGGAGTATTGCATGGGATGGGTATGTCCATCTCAATAAAAGCTTTGGATTAACAAGTGGAGGATGTACACAGCCATCTCTGCAGATGTCCTCCATGAGGCAGATGTCCTGGAAAAAGCCAAGGAATGAGCCTGTGTGTTGAATCTTGAACTAGAATGGAAGAGCTCAATAGACAAAATGCCAATATAGTAATGCTGAAGGAATATAATTAGTCACCACATTCTTGACTTGTGCTCTCTGGTATTTCCATTGTAAACATGGATTGTTTTCATCAAACATAGGGAGAACCGTGGATACGACCGTGTGTCCTTGTGTAAGCAAAAAGCATCGAGGATCTGATCACTGAGGCTGACATCATACGAGGCAACCAAACCATCTAACAGCCCAGTGGAAAACTAGTCTCTTTTATCTGAACTGCCTAGTTTCTGCCAAGTTACTGAGCTCAGTTACTCTGGTGAAGCCTCCAAATGCTAGAGTCAACACAAATGAAATGGCTTAAGCAAAGACCCTCTTGACAGCACCTGCTGATGTAGCTCAGTCCCTTTGCATCACCAACCTGGGAGCTGGGAGCATCTTCCAAGGGGACCGTTTTGTTGGTAGCAGTGTTGAGCAGCTGTTTCTCCTTCCTTGTCATGGCCCCTGTGCCACCCGTCTGTGGGGCTGGCACAGCTGTTTGTGCAGCCAGGCAGTGAGCTGTGCCAGGGAACATCCCTGCGCTGGGCTGTTTCCTGAGGCAGTTTACTGCATGGTTACACAAACTGTGGGGCTGGTGCAACTCAGGAGGCTGTGGGGAGGCACAAGTGATCAGCTGATGGGGACAGGGTAAACAGCAACTGCTATAGCCAGCTCCAAAGCAGTAGAGGCACCAGAAGCTAAACCATGGGCTCAAGTTGTTTACAGTCCTTTCCACTGGCTTCAGTGAACAGCATTTAGTCCCCCTGTTGCAACCCCAAATCCTGGTAAGACTGAAATCAGTGAGCAACTATTTTCCCTATGATCTCAATTTATTTGCATTTAGAGTAAAAAACTCACCTGAGTTTTGATGCTATCTATGATGTCCCATCTGAGGACATTTGGAGTGGGTACTAAATGACCATTTGGGTAGCAGCCCTTAGATTTTTATGCCATTTCCTGGCTTATTCACCATGGTTGCTGTTGTGACTAGGAATGATGTAAAATAATATGAAAGCAAGTTCCTTCAATCTGAACCACAGGGGAAAAAAATCCATGGCTGATAGAGGCTCCTATGAATCCAACTCAGCTGAGAACACAGGCAGGGGAAAAAAGCACCTAATGCCTGGAACATGTCCACTGAAAGAGAGCATCCAGTCCTCTTCTTCCCCTTGCTTGGCCACATACTCTGTGATGGTTGTTTTAGCAGTTGTGCAGGGAAAGTCCCATGCTGGGTCCCTAAAAGCCATCATGGACTTGACCATCTGGGTAGGTCAGTACACCCATTAAAAAGCCTCTTGCATTAAGCCAAAATGAAGAACAACTCTCCAAACCCATCAAAGGAAGTCCAACACATGGGTGTTAATACAATGGGCCGTTTTGGTGTGTAGCTCTTGTCTACAGCAGGATTACTAAAACCTCATTTATTTTTCACTTGTTTTGTATCTAGGTGCCCACTATCCAGTGCAAGTATCAAAGTTTTGGCCAGGAACACCCTAGGCATGGAGATTCCAAATGATAATTACTGCATGAACTGTGGGGGCTTGGCTCTTTGGAAGGAGCTTTCAAGCACCCCTAGAAAAAAATCAGCAGAAACAATTTGATGTCTCTGGCAGGGAGATTTGTTTTGCAGTCCCTATATCTGAAAAATGCCCACAATTACACCTAACCTAACAGAAAATCTCTGAGGCTTGATTAGTATGTGCAAAGCCCGTCAGTGTGTACATGGTGAAGTCTATTGCCCTGAGAAAGGAAGGAATGAGGTGGCCCAATAACTCTGCAGTGAGTCAGTAGTGTTACCTAATCCATAGTACAGCTGTGCCACATGGGATACTTGCTATAAACACACTGCCTTATCACCTGTTTGTTGGGAAGGGTGAACTGGTTCAGCTAAAATAAGAACAGGATTAAACCTGTGTCCGACATCACTTCAATCTTACCTCCAGTTATGCTCCAGCACTCCCTGTCCTGAGTGAAATGAGCTCCCAGAGGATTTTTTTTCCTTGAAGTATTAATTATTTAATTGAACAAAATGTGGGAGGATGAAAATAACCCAGAGAAATGGGGGTTTGTGCAGTGTTTCAACCAAGGTTTCCAAGCTGATGTGCAGCAGTAAATATCAGGGACCAGCTGCTTCCTTTCTTACATGAGTCCATGTGAAGATGGCGATTCCCTCCAGATCTCCCCTGGGAAACACTGGATCAGACCATTATTTTAAAAAGAAGTAAAGGATGTCAGCAAACAGAGTTGGACTTTGTATTATTCCCTTCTCATTTTCTCCTTTACAGTCCACCGAGTTCCATGGCTGCGTTCATGGGGACTCACAAAACCGTCTGGCCCATGGAGGCTTTGCTGAAGTTACATCCTGCTTCCCACTGCTATGTGGAAAGAAGGGGACCAAGCATCAAAGCATAGCACAAGGGTTCAGCAGATATTGGTTCTCATGTCTGTAGGGACTTCTTATGTGTCCTGTGGCACATCACCGTTGTTCAGGTGTGGTGTGAGGGTAAGAGCACCTTGTCACCTCTGGAGGATCCTCCAAGCTCCTTAGCTCTAAGTAGGTGGGCGATCACAGAGAGAGATGCTCAGGAAGTGCACAACTCCAGACATCCTAAGATTGCAGGCAATGAGTGCTTTATGTATTATTTTGATGATTATACGGCATTTATAATGCAGGAGTGATCAGATGTGCTAGAAATTGTACAAACTGATAGGGTAATATAGTCTCTGTCACCAGGGAACATTTTTAAAAGATAAAAGGGGTGGAGTCTGGGGGAAGGTAATACTCTGTCTTACAAATATGTACCAAGGTAATGATGAGAGTTCTTGCACATGCTTATAGATCTCACCCAGAAAAATACACTTGTAGCAGAATTGTTAATCTTGGCTTTCCTGCTTGGTTGTGTTTTGTTTAGAAATCCAGTTTTTGAATCAGAAAAAGCTCATCAGAATAGAAATGAGAAGGAGGGGAAGGGCTAATAGGTAAGGGGATAAGAAAATAAGGAGATGGGAATAAAGAAGGAACAGAAAGAAAGAAGATGAGTGCAATAGGAATGGAAAGGCTTATCATTTGAGAACAGTAGCATGGGGAGATTACAGAGTACAGAGTTAGGAAAAGTGCAGAGTTAGGATAAAGCATGGACAATTGCCACTGGTAGCTTAGGACAAGAAGTAAAAATAGCCACAATTTTAAACATGTGTAAATGTTGGCTTCATGAGCTCTAGAGGCATCAGAAAGAAACTAGTGACCACTGGGACTGAGACAGGGACACTACCTGAGCAAGGACAGAGGAGGATGTTGCCGCCCCCTCCCACACTGCTTCTCATCAGCAGCACCATTTTGTTAAGTCTGTTCTTAGAGTAGCTGCTCCTAAGATCACCTGTCTTGATCCAAGCAGTCCTGCAACCCTAAGAAATGTACAAAATACAGAGTAAATCCATTTTCCGTTGCCCTTTATTTCAGGGAAGTCCCAAACCACGACTGGGTCCGTTTGAGTTTTAAGAGGAACTGATGCCAGGGACAGGCATTTCTTTGGTGCAGTTTTCCTCACTTACTAAATAGCTCTCCAAAGTAATTTCTCCCTCAGCAGTGCAAGAAAGCCAGGCCTGTCCTTTCAGCAAACACCACTCCCAAATCTTCGTTTCTTCCTTACCTCCACTGGAAATGACACACCATCCCTTCTCTGATTTTTCTCCTTTCTTTCCATTTCCTATGCCCATGCACCCTTTGGTCTGTAATCAGTCCCAAGAAAGCTCTTTGGTACCCAGAGTGATGCCTCCTTCTTGGATCACTCTGCATCCCCATTACCCCTTCAGAGGTGTCATCACCACTGCTGCAGTGCCAGCCACCAAATGGGAATAGGAAACGGATCCAGGTGTAAAGTAATACTCTAAAATTGGGAGGAGATTGGGAGAGGGGGTGGTCACTTTTAACCTGGATCAATTCCCTTGCCCACCTGATGCTGCAGCCTCACAGACACTCGCACTGGTGGAGCAGGCAATGGCAATGAACTGGTGGTTGGGGAGCTGTGCTGCTGGACATTCCTTGCCAAAAAGACAAGGGTGGCATATGCATGTGCTCTGGCCTGCTCAGCCCATGCCATGCTGGCTGGTGGCGTCTGTTGCCACTGCTCCAAAATGAACCCTTCCTTCCTCCTTCCACATGGGGAGCTCACAGCAGCTGGAGTTGAATATTTTTATTCCCACAGAAAACCAGGGGTGTATAAGCTCGAGGTGACATTGTTTTAGCTGAGTTTTGTTGGTCTATCACACAGATGAGGGTGTGTTTGACTGCTCTGACTGTTCTTACAGCATTATCTTGAGTTTTGTGGTACCAGGTGATGTTGGTAGGGGCCAGCCGTTGGAATCAGATGATCATATGTTAATCCCAGCTTTCTTTTCCCTTTCTCAAAGCAAGCTTGTGGCAGGAAAGTGAGGGAAGCCTGACAGCATGACACAAAGCCTGAAACATTTGAAGGCCCATAAAACACACTTCAAATGAACGCATTTTGTAAAATCTCATTAGGTTTTGAGGCTTGATTCATGACAGCTGAATCCTCAGGACTGGCAATATTCATATAATGTAAAAGAGCTATAAACATTAAAGAAGTAAAAATGCACAAAGCTTCTACATCAGTTACCAGCTGCAGCCAAGCTATGGCTCATTGGAATTTATTGCAGCGTCTTCAAGCGGAGCAAGTGGTGAAGTGGTGCTATTACTTCTGATTACAAATGGACTGGGTAAGAGCATTGGTGCTATAAACACCCCATTATAGAATGGGCTGCACAGTACAACCCCTACTATATTAATAACATTCAATTCCTCAGATTTAAAAATAGTGCTCTTAGGAAGAAAAGCGATTGCATTCTAGTCTGACACCTGAAAGGAAATGTGGGAAGGAAATAACTGTAAGTGGCACAGCTAATAATGGATTATGATGTTACCCTCCTGGGAACTGGGGGGAATTGTCCTGCACTTTAGATTGGAACTAGCCTGCTTTCTCAAACATAAATCTTTGTTAATCCTTCTAAAAGCTAAAAAAGAAAAAAAAAAAAAAGCCCAGGTGAGCTTTTGGCTCCCATGGAGTTCGTCCGTGCCATTTTGATGAAAGAAAAGGGTCAGAAAGCTGCCTCTATGGTTCATCTGAAAGCACCCCTCTGAAAAGGGAACCAGAGACATCTCTGCCACCTATCCCCACTCCCCCACCGTCTCTCCACACCTGCTGAGGACAAGGAGAGGCTGGAGCAACCTGTGCTTTGGTAGGCTTTACATAACATAATGATCCCCCAAGGCTTTTGGCAATTCAAAGATTAGAGGGCTCAGCTGAACACAGAAGCTGCACCAATTTAACTTATATCATGGCTTTGATTTGCATTCCCAGAGCCAGTTCGAGGTGGGGTTTCACAGGTTCCTAGGTCTCTATTCTCATCCCCCTGCCAGAGGTCTGTCTCTCCCTGCAGAGCTGGTGGCCCTTGCCTCGGGTGCTCGCCTCATCTGGTTTTGTGCAGAAAAACTCTTACACCTTCCCACACACCTGCCTTCATCAGCCACTTGTGGGAGGACACTGGACTTTTGCCCTGGAGGAACTGGGGCACAGGGAGGCTGGTTTCTGCCAGCTCATAGCAAGACGATGACGATCAGCACAAGCGCTGAGTAAACACCTGAGGAGGGGACTCCTCCAACATAGCAGCGAGGGCTGCCAGACTTTGTCAGTCAGCACAGCTGCTCCACAGCCCCAGGGAGCTTCAAACCCTTCCTCTCCCACACCCCAGCATTACGCCCAAGCCACATGACTGTGGGATAGCTGGAGAGGAAGGGAGCCCTCTCTGTCTCATCCCATGGTTTTTTAACTGCTGAAAAAAAAGAAATCAAGATTCAGGCAGGAGGAGCAAAGTGAGGCTGTAGGTACCACTTCCCACTGGTGGATCTCAAAGGGGTTTTGAAGGTAGATCATTTTAAACTCGTTGCATAGACACTGCACCAATAGCATTGGTGGTTGATCTGATGAAGGCCATCTAGCAAGTAAATGACAGAATTGGGAAAAAATATTACCTTAGACCCTTTCCAGTAACCCACTTACTTCACAGTGCGTCCAAGTACAAACTCTGGCAGAGATAGACCATAGTTAAATGCTTGTATCTTCCTCCTAGCCCCTATCCAGGCATCAGATTTGAATCAAAGATCCCTATCCCTATCTAGGCCCCCTTCCACCACCCAGATCATGAACAAGGGTCCTTACATGACTGCACTTGCCCCCATACACCCTGGAGGAGTGGGATGGGACATATTCATGCTTTGAGACACACCAGTTTATCCATCCCAAACCAACGTGGCATCTTTAGTTAAATTGATGAGACATCACATGGGCTACAACAAAAACTCCCATTACCTCTGGGAAATATGATAGCTGAAGAGGGGCCTAAAGGTTTGTTTAAATCTTTGTCCTCTCATTTTATCAGACTAAGTAGTGCATGAGCACAGCTGAAGATCCAGCCTATTTTGTAGCAAGTCTAGATTGAATTAATCTGTCTCAACTCCGGTTGTACAATGAGAGGCTGTTATAATGGGAGGAAGTCAGCTGTGCTCATATTCTTCCCTGAGACAAAAGTTCTGGGCACAGCTAGATGAGAAAATAGCTACAGCTTTTTCTAAAGAGACAGTGAAATAAAATCACCGGAGGAAGTACTCCAAAAACCCTTCAGTACAACAAACTATGTAGGCAAGCAGCACAAGCAAAGATTACATCACTGCCAGAAACAACCAAATAGCCCCATCAAGGTAATTACCAAGTATCAGGCAAACAACTGGATCAGGGTATGGGTAAACACTGCTAAGCCAGAATACTGAGCATGTTATCCTGGAGAACAGAATGAGAGCATTTCAAGGCATATGTTAATTCATCAGCTCTCACCATTGTTCTTGATCAGAAGTGCTTGTGTTTCAATACTGTCCTGGGAAGCTGTGAACATCAAAGCCCAGAGATACACACACACACACATATCCAGATCCACCAGCTCTGCTGGGCAGGTATGAATCTCCAGCAAGTAGATGATAACAAATAGCAGGAAGCCCATGAAAATACATCTTAAGCCAGCTCTGGGAACAGGAATCAAAGCCACAGTTTAAGTTACTTTGATTCAGCCCTGGTGTAGAGACTAGAAACTGAAAATCAAAGTGGGGCTTGGTACCTTTTTAAAGGAGCCAATTCACCATAGCCTAAATGAAAAGAGTTTGTAGCTCCCACGGAAGTGCAGGTACAATTCTCAGCTGAGATGTGAGAAGCCCTTTTCTCTTTTCAGAGCTGGCTACACAAAGGAGTTTACTTTGAAATGTGTGGTGCTGCAATGTAATTGCTTCATATAAACTAGTATGCAGGAGCAGTCTCCAAATGAACACAGGGCTTCTACTTCCTGAGTCGTTGTTTCTTTTTGGAGAAAAAGAGTGAGGATGCTTCAGTCCATTTGGTGAGCTGGACACCAGGATACCTGTTGGAATTGCTAGACTGTGGGATGGCTCCAGTGGCACCCAGTGGGGCAGGCGGCAGAGCATAGACAGAAGTCACAAATTTCCACCCAGATGTTCGTACCATCCAATCTCTGTGACTCACTTTTTGGGTGTTATCGTTGTTCAAGTAACCAACGAATCAGTATGAACAAACCAGCCCTCCCCACAGTGACTGAGCTGGTAACTGGGCACAGGTGGCCATCAGTGTGGGGATACTTGGCATACAGACAGCTACAAGTTTTCCAGCCAGGCACAACTCTTCCATGTAATTTTGGCTGCCATTTTCCAGCTTCATCTTCCTCACCAGCAGCAGTGCCACAAGTATGAGGACGCAGAGGAGAAGCAGATGGAGCTCAATATAGTGCTCTTCTGGTAGAACTGCAATTCATATGTCTTCCTTCCTTGTCATGAGCTTGGGAGAGTGGAGAGAAGTATGCTGTGGGCCACGACTGCCCCACAGAAAGTGCTTCAAGGTGTGAAAAGGCACTTTTCCACATGCAGTTACCTGAGACCCATTGCATCAAACTGCCTACTTGAAAGGAGAGTCATCACCATCCAGAAAGGTGTTATCAGGGCAGCATGTGGAAATCCCCAGGTCTTGGAGAGTTATAAGTGTACCTATGAGGGTCCCTAATTTCACTGGCTTGGCACAACCAACTGTTGTTATCCCTGAGCCAAGGCTTGCACTTAACAAATACAACCAGGAATGGGTGACTGGGTGCAGCCCTGGCCTCGATGGGGCAGACCACGCAAGAACAGGATCACTCCTGCTTACCTGGACCAGTCCCATCTAGGGCTATGCCACTGATGGTACCTCAAGCCCTGTAGTTTTCCAGTAAATCTTAATCTAGGAGCTGTCTGATCTACTTCAGGCCTTCTGAAAACCTTACAGAGGTCTTAGCTTTACAGGGTATGCAATTCACCAGATTGTCACCTGCCTCCACTGCTGAAAAAAAGAGGACTGTCATCCTACTTAGGAGTGTCATTGGAACAGCCAGGGGTTTCTTCTTTAGTTTCTAGAAGGTTCTGTGAGCACCCTCTATGTGGGGCTCAGTAAGATATAGGTGGGACATCTGGATGATAGAAAAATCCATTTAATGACTGCAGGAGCAGTGACAGGCCAACAGCACAGTGCAGTTCCCCATCACCACAAGCTGTGTGGAGACACCAGCCAGGCTCCATGAGCTCAGGATGATCAGTCCCCTCACTGCACCAGAGAGAGAGATGGAGTAGTAGCCTTGGCTGGAGACTGAGGTTTAGATGTTTAAAGGCTGGCTTTGCAGCCTGTGTTGTTCACCCACCAGAGTGGCAACTTCCAGAGCATGTGTCAGATGGCCTTCCTACACTGATGCTGAGAGCAACACCTTGGATGCAGGCCTGACATAATACTAGGAATATTTGTCATGATTTATGGTACGCAGTATCACTGATACAATGACATGACCTGGTGAGCTGTGTGAGATATCTCCTTTGCTACCATGTGCAAGTTCTGCATGTTTGGCAAGCTTTTTTTAATTTTAAATAAAATGGGGGATGTCAATTAACTGTGGGAAATATGTCAGCATTTGTTAATGCACTCTGTACTCCTTTATTATTTTTCATACTGCCATGGATGCAAGTTTCCTTGGGGGAAATACCAGTTGTACACAGTGCATTTCCCTGCAGGGTCCTGTGTTGGGAGGCAGGGAGTGGAGAAGAGAGGGAGGTTCTCTGTTATTGCTCAGTGAGATTTTCAAAGTGCCTGAGAACACCCATGAGTGTATAAAACTATGCAACTTGTGCATAACCAGTTTGAGTGCCTGAGTGCTGGCCTGTGGGGCCTCTCTCCCTGACTGTAGCATCATTCCAAAAGCTTAGGTTCTTTTCTAGGTCATGATCAATTTTATATATTGGACTACATATTGGATAATGCTGGTGCATTAAAAAAAAAGTAAAAATCAGCTTTAAAATTACAGATATTAGACAAAAGCTTTTTCTCGCTGGAAAGTGCAGTACTTTAATGCTGTGCAAACAGAGCAAAGGCAAGGGGCTTAATAAAGGACAAGGGAGATTCTGGTATGCAGAGCTGAGTGCTCTTTGCACTCTGTGGAGTCTTCCAATGTGTGTGACCAGCTTTCCTACCCAGGAATCTTGGGAACTGGTGTGACATGGCTCTGTAATCTGCTCACAACATCAAAGGTGGATCTACCTCCATGAACCATTTTTGCACTGGTTCTCTGATAAGGAAGAGCCCTGTCTTGCATTCTCTGGCCTCTGCTCCTCCCAGAGCATCTCGCCCCTGTCCTGCACATTTCCACATTTCTCAGGGCTCAAATAAGGTCACCAAACATTTCCTTCTTTGTTTTTCCCTTTTTTTGCTCTTAGGTCCCCTCGGGCCCAGATCTTGAGATCTGTGATCTCAAGGAGCGTGAGCCTGGCAAGGAGCAAAGTCAAAACCCTGAACTTTGCAAGAGCAAACTTCCAGCTCTTTAAGGAGCTGGTGAATAAGATCCACTGGGAAACTGTCCTTAAGGACAGAAGTGATGACCAGTGCTGGCAGCTCTTCAAGGCCCCTTTTCTTAGAGTGCAGGAGTGCTCCTCCAGCGTGTAGGAAGTCAAGCAAGGCAGGCCAGAAACTGACATGGATTTGCTCCTCAAACTGTGGAGTAAGAAAGAAATGCAGAAATGCACAGCCAGTGGAAGCAGAGACAGGTGACCTGGGGAGTGTAGAGGGACACAGTTCATATGTCTAGGAATGGGGTCAGGAAAGCCAGGGCAAAGCTGGAACAGGACTTGGCAAGAGATGTGAAGAATTACAAGAAGGGATTCTATAAGGACATAGGTCAGGAAAGAAAAGGCCAAGGAGAGTGTAGCCACCGTGATAAGAAAGAAGGGTGACACTGATATGGAGAAGGCTGAGGTAGTCAATGAGTTCTTCGTCTCAGTCTTCACTGGCAGTCAGGCTTCCCACTTCTCTCAAGTCCCTGATCCTCTGGGTGGGTGTGGGGGGACTGAAGCCCCTCCCTCTATAAGTGAAGAGCAGGTTCAGGATCATTTGATGAAGCTGAATAGTCTATGGGACCTGAGGAGATGCATCCCAGAGTCCTGAGGAAACTGGTCAAAGTTGTTGCTAAGCCACTCTCCACAATATTTGAAAAGTCATGGTGGTCAGGTGAAGTCCTTGCTGACTGGAAAACAGGAGATATCACTCCCATTTTTAAAAATGGGAAAAAGGAAGTTCCAGGGAACTACAGACAATTTGAGCCTCACCCCTGTGCCTGAGAGCACCATGGAGCAGATACTCCTAGAAGATACGCTGAAACACATAAAAGGCAAGGAGGTGAACTGGGACAGCCAGCACAGCTGTACTGAGGGCAAATAATGCCTGCCCAATCTGATAGCCTGTGATGGAGTGATGGCAACAGTTGGTAAGAGAAGACAACCAGACATCAGTTACTCTGTAAGGCCTTCAGTATGGTCCAACATGATATTCTTATCTCCAAATTGAGGAAACATGGATTTGATGGGTAGACCATTCAGTGGATAAGGAACTGGCTGAATGAATGCAGCCAGAAATTTGTGATCAATGGCTTTGTGTCTAGGTGGAGGCCAGTGATGAGTTGTGTCCCTCAGGGCCCTGTCTTGGGACCAGTGCTCTTCAACATCTTCATCAGTGACACAGACAGTGAGATCAAACACACCTTCATCATGTTTGCAGATGACCCAAAGCTGAGTGGTACAGCTGACATGACAGAAGGACAGGATGCCATCTGGGGGGACCTGGACAGACTCGAGAAGTGGCCCATGAGAACCTCCTGAAGTTCAACTAGTCCAAGTGCAAAGTGCTGTACCTGGTTCAGAGCAATCCCAGATATAAGCATAGAGTGGGAGAAGTCATTGAGATCAGTCCTGCAGCAAAGGACTTGGATATTCTCATTGATGAAGAGCTGGGCATGAGCCAAGAGTGCATGGTCACAGCTCAGAAAGCCAGCCTCATCCTCGGCTACATCAAAAGAGGTGTGGCCAGCACATCAAGGGAGGCGGTTCTCCCCCTCTACCCTGCCCCACGAGGTCACCACCTGGAGTACTGTGTCCAGCTCTGGAGGCTTTAGTACAAGAAAGACATGGACCTGTTAGGGTGGGTCTAGAGGAAGGCCATGAACATAGTTGGAGGACTGGAGTACCTCTATGATGAAGGCAGGCTGATGTTCTGCTCAGCTGGTAGTCATAAATTTGGGATCCCAGAGGACGCAGTGTGCTTTGGGCACTGAAATGCTGCCTACCTCCCTTGCAGCCCTGCTCTAAGTCCAAATGGCCTTTAATGCTGCTTCTTGATGAATCTGAAGGCCTGTGGAAGTAACCTTATGAAGGCCTTACTAGCAGGACTCTGCAGTGTCTGTCCTACTAGGACACCCTAAAGTTCTTCTGGGAGAGAAGTGCCACTTAAAAATTGTTGGCAATAGGAAATGCTTGTTGTGAGTTTTATATGGTTTTGTACTGGCCAAAGTGTACTGGCTGACAGGAAAATGGACTGTATGAGGATTGTGCACGGCAATGAGGTGCTGGGAGAGAGGCAGGGAAGAGGATGAAGGCCTGGCTCTGAGGCATGCAGGCTCCCTCTTGCATTCCATGTTTGTAGGGAGTCTGACTGTAATGTGGAGTTGTTCCTCAGTGCCATAAATCAATCTCAGATGGAGCTGCCATGGGGTGCATCCTCCTTTCCAGCCACAGCCTTGCACACCCAGGGCTGGCAGGGAGCCAAGCCAGCGGAAAGCTAACACCGTGTTTCTTCAGAAAAACAAGCTCCCCTACCCAGCCATTGTCATCGCACTGGTACCAGTGTTAGTGCCAGGGGTGGGAGGCAGCGAGGGTGGCTGGAGCACCAAATTATGCCAAATGGAGGTCCAGCAGGGTTGTGGAGCCTTGGAAGGCTCCTTGGAAGACATCTGGCTCCTGACCAACTTCTTCCTTCCTTGTCCACTCAGTGCACAGCGTGGTGCCAAAGGGGTGCTCAGTTCTCAGAGGCCACAGGCATGTTAATAAATCAAATGGCTGCGGGCTTCTTCCTTGGCCCTAAGGGCAGGTGGCAGGGCTAAACTCTTCTCATCCTTCCTGCTTCTTGGGGAATGGTCCCTGTATGTTCCATATCCCCCAAACTGGACTGGACTGTAGTATGGAACCAAAATCATGCTGGAGAGTGCTCTAGTAGCAATTAAATGGCATGACAGGGCCAGATGGCTCGGGATGCCAGAGCTCAGGATTCAGCTGCAACGCAACATGGAGATATAGGAGGAGGCCCACAGGGAACCACTGGTTGCCACAGGGCAACTTATCCTGGAGGGTTGGTTATTCAGGGTTCTCTGAGATGCAGTGTGCTCTGTAAGTACAGATACCCTCCTGGCCCCAAAATAAATACGTATCTATAAAAATACTGTGCACTTCATAGGTGACATTGCTGTAAGGAACCATTCCTTTCAGTGTTGTGAAGTGCTTGGATAGCCCAGAGACCTGAGAGGTGCTGCACAGCCTGCTCTGTGAGGGTCTTTCTGGCAAGATCTTCAAATATCCTGGCCTCTCCACGCTGATATTTAAAGGTCAGCTGTATTCTGAAAAGTTACCTTGACAGGCATGGTGAAAATTTGTCTTTCTAATCAATAAATTTGACCAGCTAACAACTGAAAGCATTAATTTCCAGATGTGCCAGTTCAGGGTAAGCTCAACTGAGAAAGCCAGACCAGCTTTTTCTGTGCCCCATTCTCAGTAGTAAGGGCTGCGTAAGAAAGGCTTCCAATTCTGCAAATGAGACTGCAGTTGGAGTAGAAATGTTCTATCTTGGGTGAGGAACTTCTGCAGCCTTAGCTGGCATAAAATGTAGCAAATCCTTATTTTAGAGAGTGAATTCCCCAGATGTGCCTGGGAACATGTCAATTGACTACAAAAAAATCCACAATCACTATTTTGAGTAAAACTGCACTTTGAAGTTTTGAAGGCACTTTCGCAATAGAGGGGTTTGCCCTGCTGTCCTTGGCCAAAAATAGTGGCTTATTTTTGTCCTGCTAACACATGCCAGCTGGCTGCCACCCTCCATTCCTGACGCAGCTGCATTTCAGTTCTGCTGTTTATGTAAAGTTTGTGTAGTGTGATTTAGGGTCCTTTGGGATGAAATGTACTACGTAAATAGAAACTTTTATTTCCAGTGTCTTTCTGTAGCCATTAAGGGCCTAACTCATCCCACCAGTCAGGGGTTTACACCAAGGGTTGGTCAAACAAGTGAGGATCCCAGCATCCTCTGGCATCTAGTGGGTTCAGTCTCTGGAGGAAGCTTCCATGAGCAACTTCTGGAAACACCACAGTGTTGCTCAATGTCCCAGCACTCAGCCCCAGCTTGGCCCAGGATTTGGAACATCCAAGTGGAAGGGTGTTTTGAAGACAAGGGTTTCGTTTGACATTTTACTACATCAACTTGTTGTTTGCTAATAGATTGGAATCTGGATTTGAAGTTTTGCATGTTCCTTCACACTAGGCTGTAGGATAGTTTGGATCCATCTGGTTAATTTACCAATACAGCTGAGCAAGGGATAAAGAACAAGGTGTGCTACAGCCATCTAAGCATTTCTCTTTCAAGGTCAGATATCCCCATAATTGGGAATAATGTGCAAATATATTCTTTCACAAAGAAATAAGCCCTGCTGAGGAGTTGGGAGAACTCCGAATCTGGTCCAGTTGGATTATATCTTGCCATCTATTGACAAGTATGGGCCTATCCCAGACTATATGCAACACATATCCATAATTCACAGTACACAATACAAAATGCAGCATTTGCAATATGGCAAAGCAAATTTTCTGCAAGATATAGCTGCTTATTTAAATAGTGTCCTGAATATTTATCCATAAGAATTTCCATGTCACTTCAGCTGTAGAAAACACAGGACTGGTGCCAACGTGGCACATTTTTACCAGAAGTGCACAAAAGGGAATTATCTCTTTTAAAAAACCCGTCTTCCTCTCCCAGGAGCAACGCTAGCTCACTTTTTCTCTCCAGGATCCTCTCTCCTCCTTACACTCCCAATGTTTTTACCTTTTTTTTTACCCTGTTTTGTAAAGAAAAGTTGTTGATCCTCATGGGAGATACAGGGCAGCAGAAGGTGTACCACAGGCGGCTGAAGGGGCAGTGGTGTGTAGTTTGCCTATCTCTGGTATCAGCTGCGTTGGGGATGAGTCAAGAAGATAAGTTAGGTAACAAACAAGTGGGAGAGCAAACAGACCAGTCAGTAGCGTGGCAAGGGTGCGTCTGACGCTGACTCAGAGACCTAATCAATGTCCTATCATTTCTCACGCCTTCCAGCTCCAGCATCAAACCTCCGAGGGTTCTCATCAGGGGATTAATTCCTCCTTCTCATCTTCATCAGGAGCATGCACTTGAGCTCTCTGCATGGGAGATACACACACCTTCTCCATGTGACAGGAACACCCAGCCAATGACTACACACATCAGCTAATGGATGGACATGTATCCCAGCCAGTCGTACCTAGGTACAGAAAGCAGATATATTATCCCCCGTTGCAAGACTATCAGGAGCCCAAGGAATTATCAGATATATTTCATAATGGAATAAGGAGATTGTAAGAAAAATGGAACCTCAAAGAAAGAAGTTCAGACATCCTGAAGACAACAAGCAAAGGTACTTAGGAGGATGCATATTATACTTAAACATGTGTCCATCAGAGGCAGCCTAGTCCCATGTCACAGAATGGGAGCCACTTCCTCTCTTGGTGTCATTCTGTGAGAGCTGTGAAGACTCACCTGAAGATCCATTGTAAAGGCTGGTAGTCATGTTGCCAAAGGACTTATCCGGAGGAGAAAGACACAGGATGAATGCTAGCCCAGAGCCATGCACGTGAACCTTGCTGTCTGGAAGGGAGCCATACTGCAAGACTCTCTAGCACCAGGCTCAAGTAGGGCCCTCTTCGGCTCCTCAGTGGCACACATGGTTACTTCCTGAGGCTCTTTGTCTTGTCCTTGTCTTTTTCTTTGCCAGCTCTCTATGGCCCTTCACTCTGGGCAGGGTTATGGTGGTTGCTGACTGCTGCTCATTTCAGACAGCCTTTTTGGCTCCCTCCATGTTTCTGACCCCTCCCCACCCTGGACACAGCTATAAATTATGTTTCTTCTTCACACCTTGCCCCAGCTTTTGTTCTATTTTCTCTCCCTCAATCTCCAAAGTACTTGGCATATGTCTTTCACCTGACTGGAGAGGGCTCCATGGGTATGCAATGGGAGCTAATTACGGACTGATGCAACAGGGTTTTAAATTTAACCTCATGGCGCAGCCATGTAAATAAGGCACATGCTTTTGGGTGAACATATGGGGTCCTTTGAGAGCACTTCAGTGGAGACCTACCTGCTGCTCAGGCCAGGCATGGCATCTGCAAAAAACATCTGAAATCCTCAGAAGACTTACAGTGTGCTACGCACACTGCTTAGAAAACTTCCCTCAGTCCTCAACTACTTGCAACAGCACAAGTGCATGAAAATGTGAAAAGTGAAAAATTAATTATGACTCTTTAGAGAGGGAACTGTAGGCAAATTTGGAGGAGTTGGTCAAGCTTTTAGATGGCATCCATTTCTGACCCCCCTTGGGCCCTAGTCACTGAAGGAAACCGAGTTTAAACAAAGGGAGTAAAATCGAGGAAAAGATGCTTCTAAAGTGAAGTTATTAACAAGAAATAAAATGAGAAAATGAATCAGAATAAAATAAATGCATCAAGATGATCTCAATAATCTCAACACAAAACCAGTTAATCCTTATAAGCGTTAAGAAAGGCTCTTCAGGAAGCAGCTGTCCCTTTGGTTACAAACACACTAGAGTCAATTTAGCATAGAAACTGGAGCTGCTTAAATAGTTTACTTTTGAGACATTACTATCTAATGCTCACATCACAGATCCAGTTATAAAGCTCCCGTCTTAGATTTCCATTCTCACATAGTAGGTAACCCTTTCCTCCCCTCTGCAGGCAGAGTAGATGACAGATTTCAACAGAACAACTCTAATAAACAGAATTTTGACAGTCCTATTCACCAGAAACCATCTGGGGCAATGTCAAGGGCTCTAGATTACTTTTTTAGCACAAAATAGGTTTTCTTTATGAGCCAACATTTAAATCTAAAGTATTTTCTTCAGAGTACAGATTTTAGGAACAGACACACGCATGCATGAATACAGCAATGCTTTCATGGCATGGTGTGAAGTCTAAGAAAGTCCAGACACTTCCTAGACATCAAACACAAGCAGCAAACATTGATGAAGAAGCCACTTCCCAGAGGACTGGGCCTGGAGCTGCAGTCATGGATGCAGCAGATGTCCTCTTGGCTCAATGCTTCTCCTGAACAGACCTTGTCTGGGTGCTGGCTGGGAAGCAGGAGGCAGGGACAACATAATTAGCAGAGTTTTGACAATGTCTCTTTAAAACAACTGTGCCTGGGGGGACTGGAGAGCCAGTTTTCTCTCAACAGGCTCATTGACCTTAAAGGTGAGATATCCCAGACTGGTCCTTAGGGTTTGTGAACTTTGCTTACTCGGCCTGCTGGCATCTCCCTCCTCAGGCTGCAAGCAAATCTGCTGCAAGGAGTGACTTGGAGCTACCCCAGATTTGAACTTAGCAAGTGGCAGGTTTGGGAAAAGTCCCTTTTACATCCACAGAATAAAAAGTATTTGGTGCCTTACAGAGCAGACACTGTATGTCTGCAAACATTCCCCTAAGCCTTCATTTCCCTCCCTCTCCCCTTTCTTGTAAATAAAAAATTAAACATGCAAGATGTTTCCTGAAAATTTTGGCATAGTCTTATCTGGATAAAAGGTCTCATGATGGCTCTGTTGCCAACTTATAGAAATTTCAACACAAAACTATTCTATAAAAATAGCTGCCAGGGTTTGTTTGTTTTCTTCCCAACCACTGCTTGACATTTGTTCATCTGCAAACTCCAAAATAAATGTGTACAATTTATTACTTCTGTCATCATTCTTCTCCTAAAGAAGGCAACTTACAGTCAGCATTCTATTTTGGAAATAAGCTAGAAGTCAAGCAGTTTGTCTCTCTTGTACACTTTTAGAGTAGCAAAACTTGCTAGTTATTTCATTGCTGACTTGGCCTCTGAGCAGTGCTCTGAGCATGCTCCCTGAAGCTGCCACAGCTGATTCAAAAAATTCCTGCACCCCACCAAGAACAGCACTTGCAGTAGCCCTTTGCAGAAGGAGTGACCTTGGGGCTTCCAAGGGGCTGGGATCTTACTACCATCCCCTGAGGAGACTGGCCTGGCTGAGGGACAGGGAGCAGGGGCTGAGCCCTGAGAGCTTTGCCCGAGGCTGATGCTTCCTATTCCTATTCCAGTGCACAACCCTGCAGATGGGCACTGAGCAGCAGTGAGGCAGTGTCACCCTGTACCCCGTTTTGAGGGAAAAGGGAAAGCATCATGGCAGGGGAGAGAGAGAGAAAGGAGCAGTCATGTTTCCTCCTCTCCAGAGCTGCCCTTCTTTCCCACATTTTGGAGAAGCAGTTATGATAGTACCACTCTGATGCTGTCATTATACTAAATAGTAATAAAAATATATATTCTGTATTCTGGAATCTTATGTTCTTGGCCTTGCCCAGCAGGGTAGAGGCCTTGTCTCTCATCCAGTTTGGAATCTGAGGGTCAACAATTCAGTGGGACTGGGAAGACCCACTTTTCTACCTTCCATCCTTCTATCCTCATTTTCTGACAAGGAAAAAATGTCCAGAGCTACTGAGAAGTGCCCAATTGGCTCATTCTCTGAAAACCAGACCCTAAACCTTCTGTGCCAGAGCTCTCCATCTCCAGTTAGAGATAGAAGCAGTTCCCCGTATCCTGTTGAGAAATGTGTTCAAAGCTGAGGAGCACTTAGTGATGGGGCCAGACGCTCCCTGTAACCTGGGGACCGTGGTTACCCTATAACCAAGCTAACTGCCTTAGCATGTCCGATTGCTCTCGGTGGCTCAGGACCACCCACACTGGTGGAAACTGAGCCCCTGCTGCCACACTGGTGTTGTTGGGCATGGGGAGCCAAGGGCTTTGGCTGGGTGAAGCCAGGGGCTGGAGGTGAGCTTCGCCCGTGGCTCGTGGCAAGGGCAGCCCCAGCAAGAGGAGGCAGGCCCACCACTTCCTTGCTCCAAAGAGGAGGGAAAGAGAACATTCGGACGCAGTTGCCTGGTGTAAACATTAAAGGGATTTTGCATGCTTATATTTTTTCCTCAGAGAAAAATTATGCTGCTTTGGGTTGCCATGGTTCCTGGTTTCCCTGGTTACCTCTCAGTATGGAGTAGGGGATGAGAGATGAAGAGAGGGAAGGAGGAGCCACAAAAAGACAGGGGCCAATTACAAAGATCCTGAGGGAGGCAGATGATGTCAGCAGGCCTTTTTTTCCCGGGAAAAAGAACAAAAAGACAGAATGGATGTCTCTTGGCAAGGACAGTGGCTGTGTTTTGTACCCTTTGATGTTTTATAATTCAAAAGGGGAAGAAGACTATGCAACAAAATTTATCACCAGTGAAAACCTACAGCCCAGTGTTTAATGCTTCCTTAAACTTGGAAGCAAGAGGATGAGTGGTGAGAGAATCATGATGCAAAATAAGAAATCACAGCAACGGGAGCACCTGGGACCATGTGCAGACTGGCAGACAAGGCCAAGCTGCTGGTAATGGCTTTCACAATGGACCATTGGAGCCAGGCAGGAGAAGAGTGTTGATGCAACTCCAGCTCCAGAGATCTCCAGCACAGCACTCCTGGCCAGCCCCATCCTGCAGAGCCTCACGCAGATTATCGCCTTCCAAAAATCAACAGGACAATGTATGCAAGAAGGGCTTCATTACATGGCCAAGTCCCCAGTCCTTAGTAGAAGTCCCATGTTCTTTTCAAGTGGTCATGCTTTGAATAAGGACTAAACCAAGCCTGTGTAAACCCTCTTTATACAACCACATGTTTCAGTGGTTGGACAAGAAATCCAATCTGATCCCAGTGGCAGGGAGCCAATAATCCTCTCACCTTTCTCTTAATATCCTGTGACTCAGTGATATATGTCAGGCCATTTAAACCCCAGCAGCAGAGTTCAGGTGCTGTGCCAATTATATTGAGTATTATATTGAGTGGATGGGGAGATATGCTAGTTGAACAAGAATTAGGTCAGAGGAACAATTCAGCTAATAAATTATACTAATGAAAAGTTCTTTCGGGAGCTGTTGGGTTTGTAGTTCTGCAGAGGAGAAGAGGGTCAGCAGCAGCAAAGAGAAAAATGGGAAGACCTGGCAGTAGACCTCAGCAGAGCAATGAACAGGCAATCGAGAAGATGGGAAATAGGATGAACAGAGCATGTCTGGTCTTTGGGGCACAGACCCTGCTATAATGGCACTGAACAGTATCCACATAGCACAGAGGTGCTTGGGCTACTTTGTGTTGGGGGCAAAACTGCTACCCTAAATGAGCTTCTCTGCCCAGGTCAAAATATGCAGTTTCTCATCAAGGCTACTCAGATGGGATATTGTGCCTAACCAACACAGCAACATTGGCCTCCAGCCTGGCAGTGGCTCACTTAGCACTGGGCATCTTCACACAGTGCTTCATTCACCCCACAGAAATATCTGCATCCCTGTCCAAAACCTGCTGATGTCAAGTCTGTCCAGTGCTGGGCTTTGAATCAAGTCCAAGTCTGGTGTCTACCTACAGAGTCAGCAAAACTGAAATCATTGTCAGGAACACATAGAATCCTTAGGTTCTATGCTTCATTACCAGTTCACTATGAAAGGATTCCTAAGGAGCACTTTGTTGTTTTCTGATTGATGGGGTTTGGAAGTGCAGGGGAGAGTTTCAGCAACAGGGAAGCAGAGATTCTGCTCCCCTCTGCAGAGTCCTGTGGCTGCATGTGTTCTACCTGTAGATAAACCAAGACAAAACACACCTTCCAAAGGTACTAATGGCAATATTCTACAGAGAGTGCTGGACATTACTGCATGTTGGGCGAAAATTACAAAAATGAGCAAACAAGGTACATTTGGAGTTTTGTTTCTGCTCCTAATAACAGAAAGGTAGCTTCAAAATTATGTTGTCACCACTCAAATGAAGGCATAGTGACTAGTGACATCTAATTTTAGGTATTTTGAAGTTAGATGACTGTTGCCAGCCAGAGGTATAGACAGGAGGGCAGCCAGGACTTCGCACCTTGGAGCTCTCTCTCCCAGGCACCTCTTGTAGGATGGGATGAAGCCTCTCCTGGTGGTGCCTGTTTCTCTGCACCGCTTCCAGACAAAGCCCAGCAAATTGATTTTAGTTATCTGACCACTGAGTGCACCATGTCAGATGTACAAGGTTCACCTGTACTTTCCGTGATGGCTGTTGACAAAGTAGCGTCCCCTGTCCCCAGAGCTCCTACTCACTGTGCCCAGGCCTGAAATTCCTCCTGGCAGCTAAGGAGAAAACTGATGCTGGCAGGAGATGGGCAGGGATAGGAACACCTCCCTACAGAGAAAACATTTTGGATTTCTAGTTTCTCATTTCTCTCTGCCATACAGCATCCAGTCCGCAAAGTTTATTGCATATTGTTGGTGAATTTAATTCAGGGCTGATGTTGAGCAAACCACAGAAACAGGGCCTTTATCAGAGCACTTATTTTTGTAGTGAGATTTGAAGAAGTAGTTTGAAAAATAATCTCCAGCATTCATGAGATGTTATAAATTGGTTCTTTTATGTATTAGAGACAGGGCAATAAATGCCAAAGGGGATTTATTGGTTATTGCTGCTCTGATAAAAGGGTCATTAAGAGTTGTAAAAGTCTAAACGATAATGGGGAGATGTTGTAAATGCTGTAAGTGAATAGAATGAAAGAACACGATATACCCGTCAGCTGAGGTCACTTCCTAATAGTTTATAACCCTCTTCTAAACACTGAAGAGAAATCTGGGTTTGCCCAGCCAGACAACTGAAAATTCCCATCAGTCACCCCAAGATGGGCTTCTGGAGCTTCCTAAGCAGCACCTGACAAGCACCTGACAAGCATCCTGAAAAAGCCCAAGCCTGCAGAGTAAGTCTATATACCATGTGGGGACTGGTCTCTGAAAGGGCAAGTATGGGGCATGGGGGAGTGTCACATGTGGCACAGCACCAGGGGCTGTTCTGAGCAAGGCACTAAAACAGTGGTGCAGAAGAGCAGACCTACACACCCCAAATCTGCAGCTGTGATGGAGATAAGCCCCATCCTCCTCTCAAATGCAAAGGAAGTTTTTCTGAAATACCCCAGCAGAGCTGCCGATGACTTAGCAACACTATTTGCTTTATCTGCCCTGCACACAGCATCTAACCAAAGAGTGCCATCAAAATTTGAATGTGAAAATAATTTTAAAACGAACACCATCAATTCCCACAGCTTGTTATTAGCAGAGCTGCTGAAAGCATCTGTTATTAAGGCCTTCAACATATCCCATTAGGAGCCCTGTTTTCTGTTGTTTATGATTTTGTCAAACTTGAACTGAAATTTTTCATTCTGAATCTCTGTCTCCTGCTGAATTACTGTGGAATATTTCAGGCAGAACAGTGCAGCTGTGTCCAGCTGTGAAGCTAGAGGAAAAGACATCATTTTGTCTGTGTTAAAATAAGACCCTGGTGACTTTTTCTTTGAGGAGGGCTAATTTCTCTGTACTCAGAAGTCTGTCATGACAGTGTGATTTCTTTTCAGTGATCTGCTTTTTTGCAATTTCATGGGTAAATTAGGGAAATCTGGTAAATTATGTTCTTGGCAGTTAAAAAAATCAACATAACCAGTCAAGATGCAGTCCATGACATCCGATTTTCTGGGTATGCTCCAGCCCAAGGTGGCCATGACCTTACCTGCAGTTACAGGTGAGAATGTCAGTCCAGCAAGGGCTGGATGTCAGATCTAAGGGGAAATTGTGATTTTAGGTTCCTAGTATGATCTGTGAATGTAGCCATAAAGAAGAAGTTGCCCAAAATGAATGCAGAGCTGTGAGAAATGTAGGGCCTGATTTATAGAATACAGGTGGGATAAATTCTGGGAGGAGGGAGCGGAGGTTTACATCAGGGCAAGAAATTGGGGATGGAGATGGAGTGTCTTTGCAGGAGGCTTTGAATTTGCTGGTAAGTTGGGTGGGCTTCCCTGCAGTAGCACCTGAGGGAACTGCCCTTGGTTTGTCCTCCCCACTCCCTCGTGTGGGTAAACCCCCCCTCTCCTACCCCTTGGGAGCAGTATTGCAATTGTCAGGTCGAACATCTGCAGATGGGAAATGTTGGGGACTCTGCACATCTTCTGTTTTGCTGAGCTACTCCAGCAATACAATCATATGAATGATCCTGAGTAAAAATAAGTAGCTGTTTCCAAAGAAGGGTTTGAAGACTGTACAGTAACCAAGGGCTGGGCACACTCAGCACAGAGTAAACAAACTGCTCATCCTGAGCACTAGGGCAGAAGAAAACACCAGTGGGTGATCATGTGGCTAGAGATAAATGTATCATAAATCATTTGCCACCAGGAAACAAATGTCAGTTGAGTAAGCATCCTAATTCTGGCATTTCTTAAATTTCCAGTGCTTGCCTTTGCAACCTAATCATGCTTTTGGCTTCTGTGACACATCTGATATCATAGCACACTGCGTATTGAGACACTGCAGACTGTCTCTGACCTAGTAAGTGAGGCACGTCGGATTTATTCCCGTAACAAGACTTGAGCAGGCACACTGCAGAGCCACTCTCCGCAGCAGATGAGCTAAGGAGCACGGCATTTCACCTGGCCTTAATTCCCCCAGACCCGTCGAGGCTCCTTGTGACACCTGATGGAATGCAGAAACTCCATAGAGTGCAGCTTGGTTAGTAACTTATGTGCTCTGGGAGGTACTGTAAGTACCTTGAAATATCGATTTCACACACGTAAACTAATCTGAAGAGGATTAAAAGATTGGTTGGCATTTGAGCAAACAAGCAGGACAGTTTTTTTCCTAGGGGGATCTATGAGTCACCTTTTATTTGACTAGTCAGACAACTTTCAGATATTAAAATACATCTTGAAAATACTTCTTCTTATTTTAATCCAAAGAGTACTGTTGTTGATTATACCGGTTTTAAAAGCTTTTCATGTTTTGGTCAGGAGCAAGTACAATGATGCATTTTACAGGTCTACTATAAAATATAAGGAATAAATAATTTCTAAATGTCACATGAAATGAGAAGTTATTCATTGAATTATTTACAGAATACTCACAAATAAGGAATTTATGTTGAGAAAATAGGGACAACTATGCATACACAATAGGGAAGAAGTTTGTCAATGCAATAGTATGAGCAACTATAAATTGTAAACAAATATAAACAACATTTTAAAAACAAGTAACAATATCAGAGATTTCTCTGACAAATATTTTCAAGCAATTGACCAATTATGACATTAGTCAGAAAAAATCAGACCAGTCCCAGCCCAGCAAATTATCAGCATCCTCAGAGAGGACAACCTCATTTCAAGGGCACCACTGAGAATAGACAGACAAGTTGGTTCTGCTTTACATTTAATTTTTGTTTTCTTGTTGTTATAAATGGTATGCTGTTGTTTTGGTTTGCAGTGCTTATGGCTAAGCTACTTACAAGCAGCATGACTGTAACTTTTTCCAAGGAAATGATTGTGGATTTATTTACAAGATATTCATTTACACTTCAGTAATTGAATAGAGAATTCTCCTCCAAGCTGTACGTTCTCACCTGGCATTCTTCCTGTTTGCTTGTTTTTAATTACTTTTAATATGCATACTAATGCTCTTAATAACTTTGCTCATGAAATCTACGTCTACAGTGGGCTTTTAATTTACAGCTTGAATGGTATTGTTTTAATTTTCTTCTTTCCAATAACAAAGCAGCTACTGATGCTTCAGATATGATCACAGGATTTAAACATTCCTTTGGTGTGCAATGGGATGCTAGTTGCTATACCAGTACATTTCCTGGAATGAGGCTGGAACACACACAGGACAACCCTGCACTTGTACTGGTCAGTACTTCATCCACTGACAAGCCCCGAGCATCCTTCTCCACAAAGGAACCTTGTTCCAACCCCTATTCTCTTCATCGGTTCTGGTTCTTGACTCCTGGATACTTTTCTTTTTCCACATTTAAAACAATCTCACAACCTTCACAGGAAGCAATTTGCCACCTCTAGCCCAAACCCTGACTGTGACTGCTGTTTCTTCATTTACTCACGTGGCAGTCTGGCTTTCAAAACCTACAGCACAGCAGGAGCCTCCCATGCCTCTCATCCAGGGATTGGCTTAGAAGTCAAGAGTGCAAGATAATGCAGATACATTTGCTTTCACGGTTTTAAGTCTTTCCAAGTTTGTATCTAATCATGAAGGTTGGGAATTTGCTTGCATATTTTTTTAAAAAACAAAAGGCAAATCAGAAATATAACTGAGATTATTCACCAGGCACGTGACTTCTGGAATGTGAGTTAAAAGCAAAACATAAAAAGAACATAATGCTTTAGAAGTCAAGAAAAGCAGAACCACTGCAAAGAAAAATTTGTGGATTACTCTTATTGTGTTACACAATAAATAATTAATAAAAGTAAATAAGCTCTGAGGTCACATAGCAAGTAATGATTGTGACAGATAATCTACACTGTAAAAAGTTCTAGGTTTGGTCCAGATTTTTAAACACAGTTTTCTTAGAAACATTGTTTTATATACACACACTTTAAAAGCTCTTTAACTCTGCTGTACTATGTGAAGTAAATAAAAATCAAACTCTGTATTTACATACACAAAATGTGCGCCGTGATGTGTTTTGAGAGTTAATAATGCATGAAGGGTTCTCAGGGTAGAGGTGGAAGCTTGGCCTCTGGTTGCTGAAAACTTCTGAGATGCAGATTTAACTGTTACCTTCCCTGAGAGCTTTTGCTGGGGTTTGTCGGTTTGTTGTTTGAAAATACAAACTTTTTTTAAAGTTCTATAGAAAACAAAATGAGAAAAAGGTTTCAATACCAGCTTAAAGAAAAATTATACTACAATTCTAAAATTTATTTACATTCTATATTAAATAAAAATATACTGTAATAAAATATAATAAATCTCTTAAAAATAAACTACTGAGATGTTCACAGAAGCTTTGTGAACTTCTTTATCACTAACATACTAGACAATCCACACTGTATAATCTCCCTTGTCTCCTATGTTCGCCCCATGTATCCCTGACCGTCAATCTGTGCTTCTTGGTGTTAAGTCTTTTTCTCTCTTTTTAAGACCCACAGTTGTGCTCCTCAGGCACAGTTCATGTGGCTCCTGTGGAGGTTTGACACTGGCCCAACACCAGGCACCCACGAGAGCCGCTCGCTCGCCCTCCCCTGCCACAGCTGGGTGCAGGAGGGAAAAGGGACAAAAAATAACGAACGCTTCATGAGTGAGATAAGGACCGGGAGAAACACTTCAAGGGCGAAACAGGCTCAACGTAAGTTGCACAGTGGATTTATTGCTAACAGAATCAGAGGAGGATAATGAGAAAGTAACATAAGCCCTTAGAACACCTTTTCCCCCCAGCCCCTCCCTCCTTCCCACCGACAGCACTGGCAGACAGGGCATGGGGGTTTGGTCAGTTCATCACCGAGATTCCCTTCCGCTGCTCCAGGAGAGGAATCTTACCCTGTGAGGCCGTGGGTCCCTCCCACAGGAGACAGCTCTCCTGAACATCTCCGGCGTGGGTCCGCTCTCAGGAGCAGCAGCCCCAGCGCCCCTGCTGCAGCGTGAGCCCCTGCCAAACACAGCCCTCCCAAAACTGCTGTGCCGTGGGTCTGTCTTCCACAGGGTGCAGTGCTCCAAGGACAGGCTGCTCCAGCCTGGAAGCAGGGCCCTCTCTCTCCACCAGGTCTTCCACTGGATCACAGCCTCCTCCAGTCATCCACCCGCTCCGGCACGGACACCTCCCCACAGGCTGCGGGTGGATCTCTGCATCCCCCGTGGATCCCAGGGGCTGCGGGTGGATCTCTGCATCCCCCGTGGATCCCCACGGGCTGCGGGTGGATCTCTGCATCCCCCGTGGATCCCAGGGGCTGCGGGTGGATCTCTGCATCCCCCGTGGATCCCAGGGGCTGCGGGTGGATCTCTGCATCCCCCGTGGATCCCAGGGGCTGCGGGTGGATCTCTGCATCCCCTGTGGATCCCCATGGGCTGCAGGGGCACAGTTGCTTCACCATGGTCTCACCACGGCCTGCAGAGGGATCTCGTCTCCAGTGCCTGGAGCACCTCCTCCCCCTCCTTCTTCACTGACCTTGGTGTCTCCATGTTGTTTCCTTCATACTTCTCACCTCTTCCTCTTCTCTGAGTAGAATCCAAAATCTTATGACTTTGTTTTTATTTTCTTCTTAAAGATGTAATCACAGAGGTGTTACCAACCATTGGCCCAGCCTTGGCCAGCAGCATGTCCATCTACAGAGCCATCAGCCATTGGCTCTGCTGGACACGGTGGAAGCTTCCAGCAGCTTCCTCACAAGAGCCATCTTTGTGGCCACCCTGCTACCTAAAACCCAGCCATGCAAAACCAGTACAGGTTCCTCACACCTTTCCCAGCCAGCCCTCTCAGAATGGGGTGAATGGCCCCCAGGAGACTCCCCTCTCTCTCCTTTTTCTCAGCTGGAGCCAGGATGATGAGCTGGAGCAGCACACTCAGATCAAGATAGGTGAGAGGAATCCTACCCCTCTTCCCAGTAACTCTCATTTCCTGGTTTTCTCAGGATTAAATGGTGCTGAACTGTTTGGTCCCAGAGGAAAAGGAGGAAACAGAACAACAAAGGAGAAATCTGATTCCAACGGGAGCTGTTGATGAAAAGCATTTAAGCAGAGCTCTAAAAGGGAGGCAGAAATACTTGTGTCTCACTTTAAGTGACACACATCAATAAAGCAATATAAAAGCAAAGGGATCTTCTGCCCTTCTGAGCACAGCTTCCATGGGAAACACATTTTGTGATTTGGATCAAGTATGTCAGGAGTCATTAAATCAGCAAATTACAAAACCTTAGGGCAGTGCTATTGGGAATCAGAAAGGAGCACAAGAATGGCTGAATTCTGTACTGATCAATTTAATAAAAAATAAGAAACAGTTTGAGGGCTGACAACCAAACAAGATCAAAGTTCTCCCACAATGGCTGGCATCAGATGGGACATGGTGTTTGCTAGGCGAGAAAGGCTGCCCTGCCCTTCTCCACCATGAACCTGTTTGTGGACAAATACATTAATTCAAGGTCTCAAATGACTTCATTATTTCAGTCTACTAGCCTGACCCTCAACTCCTATTGAAGCTTTGTTTGTCAGTGCTAACAACCTATTTCACAAGGCAAGTCTTTTTATTTTGGCTGACACACTGTGTTCCCAAAGGTTGATGTAACATGGGTGAGAAATGTCTGGTGACAAATCTCTTCCATCCTCTCTAATTTCCATGTGAAATCAACTTGCATGTATCCCAGATTATATACTGCCAAGCAAGGAGACGGCGTCGTGGCACAAGCACGTTTAAATCCCCCAGGTGCAAGGAAGGAGAAACAAAGATTCATTACAGTAATAAAGTTCCAGCCTTCTAGGGATGAGGTCAAATGAGAGCAGCAGAGCACTGTCTAACAGGAGAGCAGATCTTATGTACAACAGAGCTATCAATAAACCTTCTGACACATGTCTATTGAGCATGGTCCATTGAGGGAAAATACCTACCTCAACACTGAACATTTCACAGCACAAGAAATGTTCATTGGGCAGTGTTGTACAAGTAGGATTTTCTTTTCTGTCTAAATTTGCTTTCTCGGCTTATTTACCTTCGAACCTGGTCAGCAAATAATGAGTTCTGTCAATCTGTGTTTAGTCCAACGGAAAAACGCTGTATTATTGTGGCACTTAGCAATCCTGTATTTACTGAGAATCCTTTCTTTGTAATGGTGGGAATTCAGTGTTTAGCGTAGGAACTGTTCACTGGAATCAAGTCTGGAAACTGCAAGGGTGCATATCAGAATGCTGCCCACTTCTTTAAAATCAAGGAAAATGTGCATTCTCGTTAATATACTACTACCACATATTAGTATGTTTTACAGACTAAAACCTGCTGCTGAAAATGACAAAGCAAACTGAAAAGCACAACTAATATATAGGTTGCAACATGTTGCCAGAACATTCCTGAGAAAAAGGAGCCTCCTGGGAGCATTGTAGGTGGCATTCACTCACTCTGGAGCCCCAATGTTTATACCAAATCGCATTTCCCTGCCACTGCGCATGCCAGAGCCTGTCTTAATTTAGACTCTGCCCTCATAAGACCCTGATCTCCCTCCACTGCCCCTATTGCAGGCACACATGGCTGCCAGAATCTCCCAGGACTGGTCTCATAAGACTCTTGCACCTCCACTCAGTTCAGGAGAATTTCATAACATAAATGTTAACTTGGATTTAATTTGGTACTTCTCCAAATGCCAACTGCAAAAACAGGGCTGAGGAGGAGGAGGGAGGAAAACTCCACAAGCAAGTGTAATATCTGCAGGCCGATAGTTCCATTAACCTTTCCAAGGAAAGGCAGGCACACTTGTTTTCTAGCAGTGTATCAGTTTTCTCCCCATTTATATACGTACTCTTTGCCTAGGTCATAAAGTGTCTAAACAAAAATTTATTGCAGGGACTGGCTATTGATTTGCAGTCCTGCACATCTGGAAGACATGACTCAAAAAGAATGTCCATTCTTTGAACTAATGAAAATTTAAACTCTAGCATAAAACAAATTGTTTCAGGATAAAATCAACTGACATTTTGAAAGCACACCCTCTATGCTTGGATTTAATTTGTAGTTAAATCCTGTTTACAAAACTCACCAGAGAAGTTTCAGTGATATTTGTGGGGCTGATTGAATTCAGTGAAGCCACACTGGAGCCTTACAGCAATTAATTACACGCTCCTAAGTGTATTGCAGAGAATGGTTCCATGATTGCTGCTTCTCAGGGCCCCTGATGTCAGTGGGATGGATACTGTAGTAACCTGTCTTAAGATCCAGAATTTTTTTCTGTGAATGAAACAAGCTAGCCCATGACCGAGCAATTCACGTAAACTCCCTCTCTGGGAGGGAATCCAGGTTTCTCCCTCTGTCATTTTGTGTTTCATTCAGTCATATCTTTGCCAAAAGCACGGAGTTCAAGGACTAAGCGTAAATTTCCTGTCAATTCCTGTCCAAGCCATTACTGTTGACATCCTGACTCACTGAAGAGGAAGATACTATCTACCTCTGTCAACAAACACCATTCTTCTTGCAGTTCCTAGGGCAGGACCAACCTCTTCACCTGTAAGGTCAGAGTTATGTAAATTTGGGAAGGATATTTAACAAATTACTCTAACATGATGTACACACACAGGAAAAATACAGTACAGCCAGCTAAGGCCAACCACAAAGCCTTTGCCCAGATTCTCCCATCACAAAACCACATAAACATTTGGCACTTTTGCTAGCACTGTGCACCAACACATTGACTGTTTGCTCATCTGAACTGTCCATAAATTAATTTCTCCACAAGTTTCTTAATGATAGAACTTGTATCTACCTAGCATCCAGGTTGTCTGTTTTATATGTGCAGATTGCTCTTGCATTAACTCAAAACAACACAGATTTACAAGGAAGCAAAGAATCTGCTTTTGATTTGAGATTCACAGAATACTCTGCATTGGAATGGACATAAGAGTCCAGCTCTTGAGTAAATGACCCATCAGGGGATTGCACCCACAACCTTGGTGATATTGTACCGTGCTCTAACCAACTGAGCTAACTTCAGAAAGATGACTGTATTCATACCAAATGTCAAATTTAGCCACTTTTTGCTTGAGCAAAGCCATCACTTTCCTTCCCTTCTGCCATCTGCCAATGCATATTTCTCCTTGTGTAAGTGTTGCAACATTACAGTAACAGTCACCATAACAGTGGTAATGATATCATTAATAATAATTATCTTGAACTAATATAGTGCCTTTCTTCTAGGGATCACACTGTGCTTTAAAATAATCAATGAAGACATCTCCTCTCGAGCTTCCATTTGAATGGAAGAAGCTTAGATCCCTGCCTCACCAGCTCCTCTCTCAGGGCATTGCTCCTTTGGTGAATTGGTCTCTATCTAAGCCATAGGGTTTCATCCAGAGCTGAATGAGCTAACAAGCTAGAGGGGGTACCCTAGTCATTGGTACAATGAGACCTGCTAAGAGCTGAGCACAAATTTGCTGCTTTCTGCACCCAAGGTTCGACCAACGTGGTGCATAACAGATGGTGGGACAGCTCAAGAAGAAATATGCAACTTCAAAAATGAGCTCAAGGCAAGTGGCAAAAAGGGAAGGAGGGGGATGCTTTAGATGGAGGAGGAACAAAAGAGTCAAATCATCGTTTGTATGCTTAGATTTATTCCCCCGACTGATAAAAATGCATCTGTCAAGAAGAGGAAGAGTCAGTCTGCAAGCAAGCTAGTGATACTCTAGTAACACTGTGAGATATGACAAGTGGAGTAAATCATTCCACTTCTTCAAACAACACAATTTTATCACTGGATCTATCTCTCATCTTCATTAATTACTATTGAAATTGCAGTCAGTAATCCATTTACCGTAGGGCAAGCAGGAAACAGAGTATTCAAAGTAAGATGAATCAGTGCTTTAACTAGTCCAAACATGACAGGCAAAGCTTGCTGCCGTCACCAGTGATTCCCCAAGAAAAGTATTTATGTAACTGTACAGTTATGCATAATTACACAGTGATGGGCATCCTGCTTACACACCAGGTCTATTTGTTCTCTGCGTTGTTCATTATGTCCCATGTCTCATAAAAGCAGTTATACAGGCTGAGAGAGGTGCCAGTAAAATTATTCATTTCAAATGGGGCTGTTCAACTCAGACAACTCCAGGCTTGGAGAGCATCAGTTCTGTTAATGAAGTCAAAGCCTGGCAATGCTGACTGTGATTGAAGAAAACCTCAGGAAACAGAACTGTCCTTCCTAGGGGAATCACACTTCTCTGTCAGAAACTGCCTGGCTTATGTTTCCTCTTTGGAAAATTACAGCTGGGCTTTTCAGAGCTGCTTCAGAGTCAAGAATCTGCATCCCAGATGGAAGTTGCACCCTACTATAATAGCCAAGTATAGTCCCATTCACTTTTTTTGCTGCTGTCTAGGAAAGCCTAGCAGACAAGCAGTAGCTTGGTAATAGCTAATCTGCCTAGTTGGAGTGTTTTGCCCGTGTTGGAGTCTGTTTCTACTCACTCCAGTGAAAAGCAGCACCAGCTGCAGAGGGCTGCTTCAGTCCAAGATGTTTTAATAACACTAGACACAGCTTTTGAGAAGGGATCTAGTGTCTGCATAGTGTTTGGGCTATGACTTGTATTACTGATTTATAATCTTCAAGTATCAGGCCAAACTGCTTCCTGCTTAAAGTTGGAAACCCATCAAAAGCAGTGATACTGCCCTTTCTTCTGCCAGCTGTAACATGGTTAGACAAGAATGTGGGGCTAAGGGTGCTGGTTGCTATGTTGGGATGGAAGATGTGCCTGACTACTCTATTTAGTAAGTCACTACGACAAATTAAGGATCACATTGCTCCACTTCTCTGAAAAATACTTATATAAAAAAGGCCAGCACAATATTCCAAGAGCAATTTCCTAGATGTAATCAGTCATTCCTGCTGATGTCAGCACCAGGGATGGGGTTTCAGCGACTTCAGTCATGCTAGCCCTGCACTTCAGTGACAGCACGGTGCCTGAAAAGAGACCTGAATTCTAGTGCTTGTTTTGCACCAGCTGAAGTGTTTCCTAAGCCATCATCAGCACCTGTGTGATGACACCAACTCTGTCATCACTCAAGGTGTGTTACCAGGGATGCCACTGGAAGCTGCCACAGGAATGTGCTGTTCCTGGTCAGGCAGCTGATGGATGGTGAGGATGCTGCATGGGGAGGCAAGGGATGAGGCTGCCTTCCATGGTGGCAGGGCAGGCTGTGTGGGGACCAGCACCTTCACCCTCAGAAATGCAGCCCAAGCAGCTGGGCTCCAGAGACAAAAGAGCCTCCAGACTCTGAAATCTGCAGGGAATGTTTAAAAACCCAAATGATATAAAACCCAGGGAGAGGGAGAAAGGGCAAGTACAGTTTTGACCAATCATAGAGAAAACAAGCATAGCTCTGACTCAGCAGAAGTGACAGTAAAATCAAAGATGTGGGCTGAAAGGGTTGTCATCATTAACAATAAAAAAAGCCAAATTGCAGCTTAGTAAGAGCTGACCAATATACTAGGTGGCAAAGTGTGAGTCAAAGGAAGTGCAGAGCTGTGAGTCACCCACCTCAAAGGGCTGACTTTATCCTTGGATAGAAGTCAAAGAGACAGATCAGGGAGACAAAAAGGAGTGTAGGAAAGGACAGAGACAATAGCAGACCACTGGGCCTCCTCACAGAGAGAAGCTACTTGGAGGGCAAGAAGGTTGTGCTCCCTTACTGTTATTTCTGGCCAGGTACTCAATACTCTGCATGTTTCACAAATACAAGGGTCAGCCTCCTGCTCTGAGGAACTTCACCTGCAGCACAAACAACAACTGGAGCAAGAGCAGAAAGAGGAAAGTGGTGCAGAAAGCAAGTCACATAACTAAGGGTGTGTGTTTGTGTATGTGTGTTTAAATGAACAAGCAAATATTAAGATTTTTCTCCTGTAGTCCATTTGCCTCGATTTTATTAGTGATACATTGCTCTGCAGGCACTTGGGCTGAAGGAGCAATACAGCAATTAGCCAGCTGACATGGCTTGGTCTTATGAAGTAAGATGAAAAGCAAGAAACTAAAAGAGAAAATTACAGGTCACATAAAGGCAACTGTGATAAGGATCAATGCCATTTAAGAGGGTGAAAACACAAAGAAGGGTGAGGAATTCTTTCAGGTGAGATGGAGAAAAAAAAAGGGATTGAGAAGATGATGAGATGGTTAGAAGGAAGGAGAAGAGAAAGCATCCAGGATGAGAGGCTGTAGAGCATCACACACATCTAAACACAGGGTGACATGAGTTAGTTCTAGATTACAGGGAAGCACCAGGAATGACAGGAAGAAGCAAAGAAAATGAATATGCAGGATCTCATGCTGCTTCAAGGACAGTAAATACAAGAAGCAGGGTAGAAAGAACAGGAAAATGGTCACAGCAATCACATCTGTAGTGTCTTCTGTCTGTGGAGGAGCGCTGTGTAAAGAAATTCCAAAGGCCTCAGGAGAAATCAAAACACAGATTTACCACCAGAGAATTGAAGCTAAGAGAGAACAGACCCAAAGCATGCTTCCATGTCTCCAACTCAGTGTCAGAGTGCAAATCTAAATCAGCTCCCTTGATTTAATGTGTATTTTCCATGTTTTACAACAAAGCAGATGACAACAGAACCTGGCTCACTTATATCCTATGCAAGGCAGGCAGGAGCTGAAGCAATCAAAACCACTGGAAGCTGTGCTGAAATAAGATAGGAGGAGAATTAAATCGGTGGGGAAAAAAATCCCAAAGGTTCTATATGTTTTGTGTAACTTAATTTTATTAGGACTTCTTAGGTCCAGTTTTAAGTAAATCTTCCATATTGTCATTATCCCTCAATTATTCCCCCACTTATTTACTGGCAGTCCTCATGTCAGGTGAGAGAGCACACCTTTCCAACCTTAAGCAAAATTTTGGCCCCACAAACACTTTTGTAGGCACGATTTTTTTACACTTTGGTAGAAGATATACAGCTTAGGGGAGGGAAGAATCTGAAATAAATAAAATAAGCAATACCTCTGGATACTGATAATCCAGAACCGTAAGTTAAAAGCCTGAAAATTAACCCTACAAAAGACTGAAATTAGGAGAATGGATGAAATATCCACAGTCACTACCTGATTATTGAAACATTACAGATATTTTTAGGCACGAGGCCCTTAACATACAAAAATATAACTTGATTTGTTTACAAAATAAACAACAACATATTTTTTCAAAATTTTGTGTAATGACAAACATGCCCAGTGTTAATGCATTATACTAAGGTATATCTGTGTCTGTCTCCTGAAAACAATCTCTAAAGGAGAGAAAGAATAATTGTTACACTGGAAAGCATCAGTACCACGAACTTGTAAATATAAAGGAAAGTTATGTCTGCAGGGCTTAGAAATAATATGTAAACAGAGAACAACTGCCATCATGCAGATATATGATGCATGTTTGTACAGAGAAAGCTTGGAAAAAGAACACAACATCCCTGTATTTATTCATTGTAATGTATTACAGCACAATGTTTAGGGCACATAATAAGCTGTCAAATGAAATAACCTTCATATAATATTAGTTACAGAAAGCATTTTGGAAGATGGAAGTGCAACAGCAATAACATTTGCAACATTACCTTAACAATCATTTCAGCATATTCATTCTGGGAGAAAGAAACTTGCATGAAAAATGGGTTTTGGTTCACCCACCTTCAAATGTGCAATTTTTTTCCTTAGGAAAAAATGAAAATCGAGTGAGCAGGCTGGATTTTTCACTTCTCTGCTAACTGTACAGTTATGCATGTAAATAACTTGATGCGCATTTATAATTTTACTGAAATCAAGGTGTAGGATGATCTACATATTAGCATCAGTAGAAAACTGAAGTTGCACAATAAATGCAACAGGGCACACTATAAAACAGCAGGTACAAAGAAGGCTTAAGAAAAAACAACATCTAGACCACAACTGAGCAATTGTTTATGTCTGTCCATGTACTGATGGTCTGAGCATAAATATTTAAAACAATTACTATTATTTTCATTGCAATGAATATTGTTGCTTATGCCAGTAACTTAAAAAAAACCCTAAATTAATGAACAAGCAAAAAAACCCAGATCAAACCCAATATATTTGAAATGGAATGGATAATTTGTAGATCATTAAAAACATAAGTGACTCCTTTCACTATCCAATAAATCAACAACTGCAGAAGCATTTTAGATTTTATTTAAAAATCCAGGAAACTTATAAATCTCATTTTACACTCCAACAGGACACACATATTGGTTTAGTTTCTCCTTGCAGCTGCCAGACAAGCAACCAAATCAGTTTTCCGGCCGTTGGCCTGACTGCAGGTCAGGAGACATGCAGCCTCCAAGGGGAAATTCCCATAAACCTCCTCGACAGAAGAGTTACCAATTCTATAATCACAGAATCAATTACGTTGGAAAAGACCTCTGAGATCATTGAGTCCAATCTCTGACCGAACACCACCACATCAACTAGACCCTGGCACAAAGTGCCATGTCCACTCTTTCCTTAAACACCTTCAGGGATGGTGACTCCACCACCTCCCTGGGCAGCCTGTTCCAATGCCTAACCAGCCTTTCTGTAAAAAAACTCTTCCTGATTTTCATCTTCTGTAATCTTCCTTAAACACCCCCAAGGACAGTGACTCCACCACCTCCCTGGGCAGCCCATTCCAGTGTCTAATCAGCCTTTCTGTAAAAAAAAAAATCCTCTTGAACCTAAACCTTCCCCGGCACAGCTTGAGGCCATGTCCTCTCGTCCTGTCTCTGGTTGCTTAGGAAAGGAGACCGACCGTCCCCCCTGGCTACAACCTTCTTTCAGGTAGTTGTAGAGAGCGATAAGGTCACCCGCGAGCCTCCTCTCGTCCAGGGTAATTTGGGGGCCCGCGGCCTCTCCGAAGGCGCCCGGTCCGTCTGGAGCGGGGCTGGCAGGCGGGAGCGGCAGGGCAGGGCCGCGCTGCCCGGGGAGCGCTGCTCTGGGGGCGGGCGGCGGCAGCGCCGAGCTCCCGGAGGGGAGCCCTGCCGCCGCTCGGCAGCGCCCCGGTGCGCCCTGGGACGTTCGCTGTGCCCCGGTACTCCCGGTGCGCCCCGGGACGTTCGCTGTGCCCGGTACTCCCGGTGCGCCCCGGGACGTTCGCTGTGCCCCGGTACTCCCGGTGCGCCCCGGGACGTTCGCTGTGCCCGCTGTGCCCCGCACGTTCACCGCGCCCCGGTGCGCCGCCGCTCCGCTCCGGCCGCCCCCCGCGCTCCGCAGCCGCAGTTCCGGCGGCGGGAGGAAGCCGGGGCCGCTCCGCTCGCCGGGGGATGCGGGAGCACTCCCGCCCCCGCGGCCGGCGGGAGGCGGGCGGCGGCGGCGGCGGAGCGGGCGGGGCGGACGCGTCGCCCCGCAGAGAGCAGCGGGGGGACCCGGCGGCGGGCGGCGAGCACAGGCCGGCGATGGAGGAAGGTGAGGGGCGGCTCCTCAGGCCGCGGAGCCGGGGCCGGGCGGCGGCGGTCGGGGCCAGGCCGCTGGCTCAGGCCGGCATTGGAGGGGCCTCTCCGATGCCAGGACCGCCGCGCACGGACGGACGGAGGTGAAGCGCTGGGCTGCGGGACACAGGCGGCCTCCCGCACCCAGCCCGCCCCGGCGGCCCCTCGGGCCCCATCCCCGCCCAAGGCAGCCCGTCCTTTGCAGCCCCAAGCGGGAGGCCGGGCCGGTGTCTTGGGAACATGGGATCTCTTTCTCTTCCCTCGCCTGGCATTGTCTGTGGGCAGAGCGCCCGGGACTGCATCTGTGGGCTCCGGGGATGCCTGCGTGAGTGTCGCTTTGGCATCCTTCCGTGTGTTTTAGTCAGCCTTTTCTCTCGTTTCGTCAAGTATTAGCATCCAAAGGAGGGCTACGAAGATGGTGAAGGGCTTTGAGGGGAAGCTGTATGAGGGGCGGCTGTAGTTACTTGTTCTGTTCAGCCTGGAGCAGACTGAGGGAGGCCTCATCGGAGTCTGCAGCTTGCCCAGGAGGGGAAGAGGAGGGGCAGGCACTGATCTCTGCTCTGTGGTGCCCAGTGACCCGACCCCAGGGAATCGCCTGAAGCTGAGTCAGGGGAGGTTTAGGTTGGTATTAGGAACAAGCTCTTTACCCAGAGGTTGGTTGGGCATTGGAACCCTAGGGAAGTGGACGAAGCACAAAGCCTGACAGAGTTCAAGAAGTGCTTTGACAGCCCTTTCACGCACATGGTGTGATTATTGAGGTGTCCTGTGCAGGGTCAAGAACTGGGCTTGGATCATCCTTGTGGGTCCCTTCCAAGTCAGGGTATTCTGCGGTTCTGTTTCACTTTTAGTCCCATTTTTCTCCATGTCTTTTCAGTGCAAACCCCCTTTGTCGGGGTAGGAGGTGGCATTTAGTTTTCTTGAAGAAATCAGCAGAAATGAGACTCTTAATAGGCATCCAGAAAAATGCAGGAGCAAAACAAGCGTATGCAATTCTGTCCCATGGCCTCCCAGCTGTTCTCAGCAGGGGTACTTTCTGAGCTGTGCATGATTTCTATGTGTTTAGTAGTCTCCAGTTGCTTGTCTTCTCATGAATCTGTGCAAACCGTTGGTTTACGGAACGTTCTTTGGGTGGGAGTGTTCTACAGGAAGGTGGTGTGCAATGATCTGGTTATTTTTAGTTTGACTCACTAGGTTTGTTTGAGAACTTCTTATATTAGAAAAGAAGGTGAATCACTGCTCTCTATTCAGTGTGTTTGTGCACTTCACTAACTAGCAGATGTCTGGCATGTTTCTGCTGGTCATCCTCTTTTCTAGACTGAGGCATCTTCAATTTGCTTCCTCATTCCTTGTATGGGAACCATTGCACAACTTAGATCACCCTCATGGCCCTTCTCTGAATGTTTCCCAGCTCTATCTTAACCTTCTTTAGATGAGAAGACAAGAATTACAGACAGTGTTCAATTACTAGGTGAAAAATAGATGAGTATAGTGGCACACTAGAAGTAGAATTAGAACTGAAGTAATATGCTACCAGAGTACTTAAAAGCTTTGTTGTGGGATGTGAAAATCGACACTTCAAGTTTGAAGTTGGATGGGTTTATGAAGGAGCTGTTTTAAGTCCAGAGGAAATTGGTGGCTGCAAAATTTCAAGCAACGTTGGACAGTAGGTCAAACAGGAGAGCTAAAAATTCTGGAGTGTGAGTTACAGTTAAACCTTTTCATCACACTTCCAGAATGACATAAATATTGTGGAGTATCTTTAATATAGTAATTATAAAATACTTTTTGCAATGAATCTTTTTGTATGTAGACTTGCAGTCTGTGAATTAGCATCATTGCGTTTCAGACTGTAAAATAAATGGACCAGGGCTTCAAACTGCTACTGCTCACAAAAAAGTTAACAGAAGCCCAAGAAGCCCTTGGTCTTGTGATGTGATCTATGTGGCTGAGCAGACTGGGCTTTCTAATTACATGTTAGACAAATATTCATAAATCTGCTTATTTCCAGTAGATCTGAAAGCAGGGGAAAAGTGGTATTATATTTACTTTATGAAAGCCTTTGCCATATAAATAATAGGCATCTCAGTTTAAAAGTAGCCCAGTTTTTGTAATACACTACTATAGCAGCGTAAAACCAGGATCAGAGTGGAATGGAATTGGCACCAGTTTCTCCCAGTGTCTGCATCAACTTACCTAAACTGCTGATTTCCTTCATTGGTGTAATATGTTCACCATGGAATAAACCAGTTAGCTTCTAGTTTGGGTTCTGCATAATCCCAGAGTACGGCCTCAAGAGAATACTATTGTTTTTTCTGAGGAATAACATAGGCATTGATTTCTGCAGTGTTACATTGTTATTTTAGTTGGGCGTATGACATACTTTAATTGAGTCTTTGTCAAATATATCTTCCATGGGATTGAGTTAGCAATAACTGGCTGCTACCTGCTGCTGTGTGGATTTCTCAGTGTGATATTAGGTATTGTGTTGCAAAATAACTTAAAAACAAAAATGTCTTCAGGGGCAGCAGACCTGCGACAGAGAAAGAAACAAAACTGCACAGAATCTGACAAAATGGCTCCAGAGGAGAGAAACAAAGAAAACTCAAAGCTGGGAAGGTCGCCAAAATGTAAGCTACAGAATTTTTAGCTGACTTTTGATTGTTGTTTTCATTATTCTCTTCCATTTTATGGGGAGATATTTGTAGCACAGTAATTTATAACAGACTTACTTTGAATTAGGTTTTTGAATGTTTCAGGAGAAAACAGGCATGCACATTAGAGTTCTTTAATAATGGCATTTTTTGTATTGCAGAGCAAAATGATAGTCTTGGATTGTTTCAGGCTTGGGGAGGTAGAGGCAGAGAAGTTAAGAAATTTACTGTTGTTACTATTTGCATACAAATAAGTTTTTTTTTTTGCTTCTGGAATGATCTTTTGGTTGGAAGCTGAGATGCATGAAGTAATGGTACTGAAACAAGAACAGAAAAAAAGTCCTTACAGCTTTTCAAGAAACAGAACTAAAACTAGGTATAATTTTAGGGAAGTGCTCACCAAGCTACCAAAATTTTTTATGTTAAAAGTACATACTAACTCAAGGGAGCTACAGATGAAGTAAACACCCTTTGAATGAGTTTGGTAAAATTCAGATTCGTTCTTTCTTATATTTAAAAACAGAATGGAAAATATAATGTCTAAGAAATTATGTTAAATGTGGTATGCCACCTCTGTCTGTTGATGTCTTTAAGAAGTTTGTGGTGTTTTGGGTAGAATCTAGAGTTCACTCTATTTATCTGGAAGAGGCTTTTCCTTCTTGGAATTAATTTGAAAACAAAGCTTACTGGAATGGAGAGAAAATTTGCAGTGTAGTGTGTGAGTATTTTGTCTGAAGGTCCTGTGAAGCAATGATAACAACTGGGAAAGAAAACTACAGGACAGGAATAACAAACCAGTTTTCAATGTATCTGTGCTGCTGATGGTGTGATAATTCTCATGCCAGTAAGTGCACTTGCTGTTCAGAAATCAGAGTGATGCGTAGGATGCACTGTGTGTTTCTCAGTCCTCTGGACTACTTTAGCTTTTTCACTGTTCATTTTCAGATATGCTAATCCAGCGTTTTGCAAAGCTTTTCTTTGGCTGTCTCGCGGCTGTCACCAGTGGAATGATGTATGCTGTGTACCTCTCAACATATCATGAACGGAAATTCTGGTTTTCCAGCAGGCAGGTAAAGATAAAGTTGAACTACTGAAACAAAAGCCTAATTGTGTCCTTGAAATCAAATCTGATCCATGTCATGTTGAAACTACTTGCAGAATCCCATGTTCTTCTACTGAGGCCTCTGTCTTTGAAGCAGCTTCCTTTTTTTAGTCTTCTTTCTTTTTTTTTTCCTCCTGCTAACAGTCATCGTGGCTTGTCCTGCTTTTGTATGTTTTTTTATGCCACCCTTTATCCTTGAAATACCTTTATAAAATATGGAGACATAACTGAAGCATAGTTGGATTGCAGAAGCTAATCAACAGAAAATTGTATTGGGCTTTTGGGGTGGGGTTTTTGTGTTTGTTTTGGGACTGGAGGGAGGCTGTGTTTTTTGATTGGTTGGTTGGTTGGTTGGTTGGTTGGTTGGTTTGGTTTTGATTTGTTTTCTTAAGAACTCCATTATTAAGTGAAGTATAGAAAGTTGAATGAAATTCAGGTTTGTGAATATGAAAAGATCCATGTGGATTTTGTGCTGACTTATGATGTGGATTTGAGTTGCTCTCATTCCAAGCATGTTTGCTAAGTTGTAGAGAGCATTCTGTACCTGACAGAAATGCTGTGAAAATTCATGTTTTATGGAATATTTTTAAGATGTACAGTGAAGTCATAACCATGTGCTGTCTTACAAAACTGTTCTATCTGAAAATATATTGTCTTCTCTGGAAAGAGATTGCAGGAGATTAATATATTTTTTTTTTCTAGGAACTTGAACGAGAAATTACATTTCAGGGTGACAGTGCCATTTATTACTCATTCTATAAAGAACTGCTAAAGGCTCCTTCCTTTGAAAGAGGTACAAAACTAATTTGTTTTTTTAACTTTGGAAAGTCCTGTTCTCTTTGGAGACAGTAAAAAAGCTCCTGTGGACTAGGGAGACTGATTTTATACTCTTCTGTAGGTATATCAGTCAGATTAATTAAGAAACACATGGTGTCCTAACTTTTCAGTACCTTTTAAAAAACAGTACTTAACTATCCTGTATTCCAGCAGATTGCCTTTAATCAACACTCTGGGATGGGGTTAATATTACTCTTAAGTTGCCCTGTATCAAAGTTATCATTGGGTTTGCCTGTGTCACAATAGTGGATTTTCTGCCATGTCAGTATAATTTATGTTGAATTTGGGAATGGGAGATGAAAATTACTGTTTTCTATCCTCTGTCAGAAGACAGAACAATTTCTGTCACAAGCTGATCTGCTCCATCCTGTCCCTGCCAGAAGTTTTTACTCTTGTCAGCTGTGATGAATAGATGCTGATGAGCACTGAGTGGTGGGGACAGAAAGCACCAGGAAGGAGAACAGACTGAGCAACAGTGATCTCTCCTTCCTTTGCACTCCTGCTCTTTATCCTGCACTGGCTCTGGGGCTCACTGACCCTGGGTCCCTAAACCAAAAGAAAACTAGAGCAGTGAAAAGAAGAAGGAACACTTTCATGCTAGTTCAGGGGGTTCAGAAGAGCAGTGCACTAGCATGGGGAAAATGCAAGAACTCAGGAGAGAAGAGGATGAGCCACCCTATCTTACAGTGGTTGGCCACTGAATTAGTTCGGTCCCTTTGTGAAACCTCGCTGAAGCCAGTAAAACTAAATGTTGTGGTTAGTGTTTTATTGGTTGAACAGTTTCCCAGCTGAAATGTAGCACATCAGCAACATCTGAGGTCTTTGGTGCACTCTGTGCCTCATGACCTCCGGGGATATTGCCCATGCTGTGAATGGATGGATTGCATGCCTCATTCAGGGCTGCTGTCTGTGCAGACAGGTAGACTCATGTGTCTACAAGGTATTACAGGGCATCCGGTTTTCGAGAGTGTATGACAGCTGTGCTGAACCCAGTTGTAAGTCCTCAAAGACCTGGTTTGGCCTACAGGGAACCAGCTGCAGACCATACACCAAGATATGCTCAGAGCTGGAAACAGTTGTCTGGTTTGACTGTTGCATTGGTTTTGAGGCTTTTGTTCTCCCCTGTATCCTGATTTGGATTGGTTTTGCTCTTCCCTGTATTGTTGGAAGTATTGACAAGTCTTTTCTTTATTTATAACATTTTGAAATGATCTTGGAATGATCCTTCAAGTATGGCAGCTTCAATTCCATCTCAACCCCATAGAAAGGCACATTGTGTTTGGTAAATGATTCTTAGAGATCTGAGAAATGCAGAGCTGAAAGGGATGATGAGGCCATCATACCTGACCTCCTTCTGGAGACAGGTTTAATACATCCTCCTCATCCCTATTAGATCTGTCTCACTTCCTAAGAGCTTCCTGTGAAGGTGGTCTATAGGCAAGTAGTTTCAGGACTGCATCAGTATGTTACTGAAAAGACTTGTGCTTTAGATTATTAGTTTTGGGCCTTCTGCTTAAGGACTAGATTAAAAAAAAGTAATAACTTTCTAGCTAGATCAGTAGGGTAGAATGACATCTAACACAGAAATTTCTCCTTCCTTGAAAACTAGGTGTGGTGAATCAGTCAGTAGCTGTAGTGATCAAATCCCTTTCCCCCTCCCTTTGAATGCAGCTTGGCCTCTTTTAGGAACAGCAATAGTAAGTGATTCCAAGAGTAATTTTTTTTTTGTCTGTAGGTGTTTATGAGTTGACACACAACAATAAGACAGTATCACTGAAGACCATAAATGCTGTCCAGCAAATGACTTTGTACCCAGAGTTGATTGCCAGTGTTTTATATCAAGCATCTGGTAGTGAAGTATGTGCATTTCTCCTACTTTCTGTGTTTTCGTTATGGTTGTGTCTGTGTGTGTGTATGAGACATTCTGTGCTGTATACAATGAACACATACATTTTTTGTTGAATGAGTTGAGCTAAGGCTGTCACCAGGTCCAGGTTCTCCTCAATTCTGATCTGTCTCTGGCATAGGATTTTGGGGGTTTAACACTAACCACTAACCTTTTCTGTTATTCTTTGCATCTATAGACTGCTTAGAAATGTCAGGAGTATCTGTGCTACCCATTAAAAACAGGAAAGTTAACTGCTTTTATAGGACAGGAGTCTGTTATAGTGGTACCTGTCTGCCCATTCTCATAGGGAAAAACGCTTCTGTAGATTAACCTTTTGTCAGTTTCTTCTCTACTCAGGCTTTGTTCTGCTTATGCTGCATACTTGTGTCCTCTATCATTATTTTTTCCTTTTTTATTATTCACTGATTTTTGAACCATTTTTGCCTCATCTTTAGTTCTTCGAGTTCCTCCCTTTTATAGCTTCTTCTAGTAGTCCTGTGAACTTTATATCCCACTGCAGCATAGATTTATTAAATCTGATGCGTACGGTGTTCGAGCTAATGCAAATACAAAAATCATGGCACTAGCAAGCTGAGTCCTGAAGTGTGCTCGTAATTTACACTGCTTTGTTCTTCCTGAGCCCCAAATAAAAGCATGCCCAGTACTTTTCTAGAATAGGAGGCGTCTCTTACCTGTTTGTAAAGCACCTAGCACATTGTTAGCAATAACAAATAGTAAATAGTAATAATTTCCAGCTTCAGCTCAGTTGCCACTATGTCTCTTCGTTTTTATTTGTAATTTCAGGAAGTTATTGAACCAGTGTATTTCTACATTGGTATAGTTTTTGGACTGCAGGGAATTTATGTGACTGCATTGTTTGTAACCAGTTGGGTTATGAGTGGGACTTGGCTGGCAGGAATGCTGACTGTAGCATGGTTCATTATTAACAGGTAAGAAAAACATCTTTATACAATCTAGTTTGTCAATAAGGCATTTTAAAATATCAGTGGATTGAAATGCTTTTCTTAAGCTTTGTGCTCTCACTATGAGAGCAAAACCTTATGGTGAATAGAAAATATTTCTAAGATTCATCGAATCTCATGATGATTTTATTAATGGAAAGGCCTCCTGTTGTCCAAACCATCCACGTTACCAGTTGAACTGACTTTATGTATGTGCGTGAATACAGGACTATTCACACACCATTTCATTTTTCAAAAATACTCCTCGGAAGGTTTGGTTTTGTGCTGGTGAAGAATGAAAACAAATGTCCAAAACAGCTGTAAAACAGAACTGCACTCTGTGGCCAGCTCTAAATATTGTGACAGTTACCCTGTGGCTTAGAAGGAAATGATCAAGTGCATTTTTCTTGTAAAGAGTATTTGATTTTTTAATCTTCTTTTTGTAATGGGTTTTTCTGCAAAGTGGAATTTTCTTAGATGATCTTAATATCAAGATTTTTTTACTTTAAAACAATTCACTTGGAATTCCCCTTCCCCTTTTGAAGCACTGCATAATAGGTGCTTCATAATAATAGGGAGCTTCATTTGGGCAGTGAAAACCTATGTTCATGCTCCTGGTTTGTCACCATGGAGCTCTAGGGCTTTCTGTGAACTTGAGAGCACTTGAAATAAAAGAACTATGGAGGACCAAAATGTTAGAGATATACCTTCAAAGCTGAACTGTAGGGAAGCATCTTCTAGGAGTGTGAAGTCACCATGACCAGATCTGTGACTAGTAGCTAAAAATACTGTTGATCAAGCTGGTGTGAACAGTGGAAAGTAGGAAAAATGGTGAATAAATCTGTAATTTTTTTCAACAGTGAATAAGATTAAAGTGTCAACAAAGTGAAAGGTATAGTAGTTAAAAAAGCTCTGAATATGCCTCTGTAAGAGGCTTCAGAGGAAAAAATGAAAGGTGGTGCTTTTAAATATCTAAATGATAAAGGAGCTTGAGGCTCTTTTTTAAAGGCATAGTAGACACAAAGAAGACTGTGTATCTCTGAGACTGATGCCTTTGATCACATTTGAAAGTGTGGCTTGTGCTTCTGAGTCACTTTAGCACATTAAAAACTTTCACCTACACCTCTAATTGTGTGGATATTGTCAAGTCATTCCATGAGAAAACCCTGCATGCTCCCCATCCGTCTTTAATCTCTTGTTTTGCTGGGCAGAATTTTTCCCTGTAGACAAAATATTTGCTGCTGCTGCTGCTGTGAGGGAGCACCAGTTTGTATCCTAAGTATGTTGTGTTCAACTACCTAAATCACTTGTTTAAAACATACTGTATGAGAACTGAAAGGAATCTTTTCTCTCAGCTGTGAGCTGATTTTCATTGCAATGTGGAAAGCTGCTGCCGAGGTAGCAGTTCCCTGCCTGGGGACATAAGAGCATTTAGCACTGCTCCTGGCCAAAGAAGGCTCCCTTGTCCCAGTGCAGGTTGGCAGAATCTGTGACTCGTCCCACTCTCAGTGTGAGGCAGGTCAGAAAAGGCTCGAGGCAGATGCTTTTTGGCTTCAGTCCTATAAATGCCACCTAACTTGGAAACCTGCTAAATAGATGAGTAAAGATTGGGCCTTCCATGATGTTATGAAATTAGCAAACTGTATCAGCAGCAAAATTGTGTCAGTGTTACTTTGCACCAAAAACTGAAATAGTTTGCTTGTAAGGCCACATTTACAACTAGAAATGATGTTTAGGCTTTCCTTGATATTTTTGTTCCATAAATATTTTAATATTTTTGTTTCTTTGTACTTTTTTCTAGGACAGATACAACAAGAATTGATTACTCCATACCATCAAGAGAAAATTGGGCTTTGCCGTATTTTGCATGTCAAGTAGCAGCTCTCACAGGCTATTTAAAAAAAAACCTAAACTGTTCTGCTGAGGTAAAGCAAAATTAGTTTCTTAATAAAGAGCTGCTGATAAAACTGTACTCTAGGGTAGTTACTTCTGCTATTGTTGCCCTTCTGGGCAGAAAACAGTAGATGTTTTGTTTGTTCTTTTCAAAAGAGCCAGATGCATTTCACCTAGGCATGTGCAGTTTTTGCTAAGCAACTTGTGCCCTACCTTGTTATGCCCCCAGGAGGGTTCAGAGAAAGCAGTGTTGTAATGAGCCATATGCTGCTTTTTTTTTCAATAAACTGATGCAGAATTTTTCTCATGCAAACTGTTTTTCTTGAAGAAGATGGTGGTTACTTCCTTATCCTGTCTCAAAAGAAACCAATTTCTTCTGGTTGGCTTTAAATGTTTTTGAATATTTCAGTAATTACTTTCTTCCATTTGAAAGTTAAGCATATCTGAAGTCGGTATTTTAATTATTTCTCAAAATAATGATTAATTTCCATAGTTTATATTTTAATGGCCTCTCAGTTACTTGGTTACGGACATGCATAGGTACAAAATTAGTGCTTTTACTTTTCTTTTTTTATTCCAGAAGTTTTGTTATCTTTTGGTGAATGCCTCAACGTACACCTTCATGATGATGTGGGAATACAGTCATTATCTCCTGTTTGTCCAGGCTGTTTCTCTTTTCCTGCTGGACAGCTTTGCCCTAGCACAGACAGAAAAGGTATTGGAACTTTTCAACCTACTGGTAGTTGGGGACTTACAAGCAGCCTCTGAGGTGCCTGCCATTCATACTGCTCAGGAGCTCCAAAGGGCACAAGGCTGGGTGATGAGTGTCTTGCAGCCTGGGCCCAGCTGAAGTGCATGTCATATCCATCAGAAGAATAAAATAACTTTAAACCGAGGCTCTTTTGGATTGCTGTGTTTGGGATAGCTGCTAAACAAAGCTTCTGAGTCCTGAAACATCCTCGGAGAGCTGAAAGACTGATGAACGATACTCCTCCATTTTGGCCTAGCTTCCTCTTCTTTTCTTTCTCCTATTCACAGCAGGGTGGGAAGACCAAAGAAGTGCTGTGTTGGCTCTGTGCAGTTAAAAGGCTCATTTTCACCCTCAGTGTCCTACACTTATTTGCCAATAAATAGACTAGACAGATGTTGAAGGCTAATTGATTTTTTTAATACAAGAAAGTATTTAAATTTATTCTGCAAAATGCTTCTTAGAAATGTTGCAACAGTGAGGCATTTTTATTCTGCCTGTTGCAGTGAAAGATACTCTCCTTCGTACATGTGTGCCTTCTGGTTTTATTAGATATCAAACTGCATGCAATTCTAATTCTTCACCTCTTCTTTCAGTTGCTTTTTATTCTGTTCCTCAGCAGTGGGAAATGTTTCATCTATTGTAGCTCAAAGCAGGGTATTTAAGGGAGAAAATGAGTGTTTTGGTAAAAGTCTGAAGAATCAGGCATCAGGGTTTATAAGATCTGCTTATCAAATAGTAAATAACAACAAGTATCGATAACATTCTGAGTATTCCTGAGAAAGATTAATGATCAAGTTATTTTGAGGGCAAGGAAAACACCTGTTTGCAGCAGTGAGCTCTGTCACAAATTGTGTGTTCTTACTGGTGCTTTGTGGTTACTGCTTCATGCTGCATCACAGTGAGGTGTTACTGAATGGGGAGGCCTGGTGAAATACTCCTGCTTCTGGCATTTTTACAGAATTCTTATGAAGTAATTATCCACTAGTTACTGAGGCTGACCAGGATCATTTTCATGTGCTATACTTTCCAGAGCCAAATGGTACCCTGCTAGACTCATGAGTTGAAGGATCAAGATCCATTAATCCCCTGATTAACAGAGGAATGAGTGAGCTATCTACTGCTCTAAAAAGCAGGGTTTATATCCGCTGTATTTTTATTTTATTGTTTATTTTTTTCTTCAACAGGTGCATGAGGTATACAGAATCTACCTGTTTTCTCTCATTGTGGGGTACCTTCTGCAGTTTGAAAATTCAGCCTTACTAGTGTCACCATTACTGAGTCTTGTAGTAGCTTTAATGCTCTCCAAATCCCTTCAGGTAACTAGACTTTCTTCTAACCCTGAGTGTAGTTTTAAAATTTAAACTGAACTCCAAATGATACAGCATTCTTTAAATATTTTTGCAGATGAATATGAAAAAAAGTACATTTGTGTCAAGATTGCTGAAAATAATGTATATTTATTTGGTACTTACAGTAGCAGTGACAATAAACTTCTTATTAAAGGTAAGATTCCTCTGTGAAAGTGATTTTAATTGTTGGAATCTTAATCAAAAGTTGCAGATATATCTTGAAAAAATCTTTTGAAGTGTTGCATACCTTATTAATATGATAGTTCATAGCTTAATTCATAGTTAAGTATGAGTACTACAAATTGAGTAATTTTGTAGCAACTCAAACAGCTTGGTCTTGTTGGGGTTTTGGTCTTTTGGGTTGAAACAGTATAGAAATACTCTTTAAAAGACATTTAATCTATTTTATAAATACAGGGTTTGTTATAACTTGGTCTCCACAGATTAGTCTAAATATTAAAACAATATTCTTGTGCGTGGCGACACAATAGCCAGGAACGAGGATGAGTAGTCTTAGGGTAGATACTAATTTTCAATTAAATTTCAAGTAGAACATGGGAACAGAGGCTTTTACTTTGTGTAGGGGTCAGATAAGAGTTGAGATTACACAGTGGCATTTTAGCCTGGTCTTGTATTTTGATTAGTAATTCCCTCTTGTTGGCCTTTTACACATATTATTGTCCTTTTCTTCTATGTCTCCAACTCACCGTGGTTGTTTTAATTAACAGCATTAAGTTAAAAGTAAAGAAACTACTGAACCCTAGATGGTTTGAAAGAATGATCATATATAATTATTTTCTTGTGCCATTCAGACTGACTAGCCTTGCTGTATCTCCAGGAAAATAAAATTTAACCTTGAAAAATATGAGTTAAATTACAGTTATGAGTAAGTTACAGAACTTTAGGCAGCTCAGACAATCTGTGTGAAGATTACAAATGTTCATGACTTTTGCTCAGCTGCAGTCCTATTTTCTAGCGGAGCCAAGCGTAGCACTCTCAGGTTTGCTTGGGAGTAAGTCTGTGTCTGTTTTTCATGATCCTTTTTACACTGCTCAGTAGTCTTTTGACAACTTATTGGCAGCTTTTCACTTGCCCTCCTGTTGTGGTATGGGAGTGGAATGAAGGGAATAATATTCTCAAGGAAACCCTAAATATAGATTTATTGAAGTGAAGATTTACAATACTATACTGGTACCTTAATTGGCACACTTAGTCCATTTTGTTAGTTTTAGCTAAACCTTGAATTGTTGATTGTTACCTGCCATTTTGTAATCTGAATGAGTATGTGAAAGCTGCTTCCAGCATTTTGTATGATTTTTCTCTGCTAAATTAATTTTCAGATGTTCATTCCTCATAAAGAAAATGAGCATTTGCTGAAGTTCATCGAAGTAAAACTTGGTTTAAACACAACTAAGTAAGTTTATTTAAACTCTTTACACCTCCCAAGATATCCAGACTTTTGAAACTGCTCTGAGAAGTGTAACATTTTAGTGGCTTGTGAGAATTTTATAGAGGAGCTAGGGAAATAGTTTGGTTATTTGTTGTCTAGTTTTAAGATTAAAGTAAAAAATTATGCACGTACAGAATTTACTTAGGATATTGAGGTTTGCGAGGCACTTCAGTATTTTTCATGCCTTGGGGTGAAAGCATTTAATGGATTTTTGTTCTCTTGTGATGTTGAAGAGTGAAAACTTTCTGTACCCTGTCTGATGTTTCTAATAAGACTTGAAAGCAAAGATAATAGGGTAAAGGTGGCAGTACTAGCTTTTTATAGCCTGGAAAAGAAAGCTCTGGAAAGAGTCAGAATTATTGATAGTATCTCAAAAGAGGCTTGGGTTGTGGGTACCCCCAAATCCCCCTGTGTGTTTTGGAAGAAATTAGGACAAGGGACATCTTAAAAGTCAGAGGGAATTGTTGTGATTCTAAGAAAAAACATTAGTGTCTGTAAAAGAATTGGATGGTAGACTACAAGAAAATGTCATGACAACAGATTTTCTGGAAAACTTCCAATGGAGTGTTAGCAAGGACTGACACACCTCCTGGACCCAAGCCAAGATTTGCAATTCTGTGCAGGAATGGGAACTCTCTTCTAAGAACTGCATCTCTCTTAGAAAAAAACTACTTCACAGCCTTTCAGGGGAACAAGTGGAAAATGACATCACACCCAACTAAAACTGTTGGGGAACTTCTGGAAGACAAGATGTAGAGATGTTGACTAAGATGCATTGTTTAACACGCACACATACCCATTCTTAAGTGTTTTGCCAGAAAAGAAAGGACTCCTGGTCAGGGTTTCAGTTTATTCATCTCCCAGATACTAACAAATTTCCCTTTTTTTTCCCCCTGGGGACTTGATACAGTCACTTTTCAGGCTGTCAGACTCTGCAATGAAGCCAGAGATTGAGACAAACTGGGTGCCTGTACCCCTGGAGCACTGTGTAACTGTGTATTGGAATTATGATTTGCAGCACAAGAGCTTCAGGATCTGTCTTTTAAGGCCAGCTTGGACATGCCCATTTGTTAATCTTTAAACTGATTCTGTCTAATTGAAAGTCGTTCAGTCCTCTAGTCTTCCCTTGGGAGGAAATGAAAAGAGGGAGGAAAGCAAAACAAAGTAAGACAGGAATGCATTCACAGCACCACATGCTGCACCAGTTCCAGTTGAGAATTCACACTGACAGTGCTTGGCAGAGTGTATTAGCTTCCTGTTTGTTAACTGAGAAAGAAGAATGATCAAGTGGCTTCAGCTGCAGAACTAGAATTTCAGCATTAAGGATTTTATTCCTGGCAGTGCCTCAGGCTTCTTTGTGGTCTCAGATGACCACTTTCCCCTCTTCATCTCCTTGTTTGGAATGAGGACAAGCATACCTTCTTGCATCAGTATCTCTAAAATCTTAATCCACTGTGACAACGAAGTGCTTTGTGGTCCCCATAATGGAGTTATATGGGAGGTTGGGCTTTTGTGATATAAAGTTGTAGTCTGGTCTCTTCAGATCACAAATACTTTTTGGGAGGATAAGCTTTTGACAGTTACTCTAAAGAGTATTTGCAAAGCAGATTCAAATGATAAAAAGATAACTTTTCAAAGATGAATTTCAAGTAGTTTCCTATAACATGAATAGGTTAAACTGCAATTGTTTTGTGCTGGGTTGTTGGGTTTTTTTCTAATCTATGGGGTATTGTTATTGTTTTTAATGGAATGTTTTTGCCTTACTAGGAATTTTACAATGAATTGGCTCCTTTGTCAAGAATCTCTTCAGGCACCTTCCCAAGACTTTTTTTTGCGACTAACACAGTCATCACTGTTGCCTTTTTATATTTTAGTGTTAATTATCTGCCTTTTTTCTGTAACTCAGGTCATTTTTAGGAGAATTTGGTAAGTAACTTTTTAATATGAAAAATAAGTTAAAAATAAGAGGTTCCTGGATGCCTCAGGGAATGGTCGTCATGTTTGTTGCTCCAAAGTTTGTTGTACCATTGAGCTTGTTAGGCTGTGAGCACCAGTGGGAAGGCCCACCAGAGCCTCCTAAAGAGAAGTGCTTTAGTGAGGAGCTTCTTGAGCATCCCTCCTGTCAGGACAGGGAGTTGTCATTGGTTTGTTTCCCCGCAGATGCAATTCCTACAGAGCTCTGGCTAATGTGTGCTGGTGTGTTTATGTCTCTTCCCATTGACAGAGAAAGATGTTATAACTGTAATTCTCCTTCCAACAGCAAAGTTATCTAATTGTTGCTAGAATATTTTTTTCTGGTTTGAATTTGGGGGTTTTTGTTCGGTTTTTTTTTTTTCAAGTTTATGTTTTGAGACAGATGACATTGGTGAAGCTGAGAGGATTTTGGATTTCTAATGATTCACTGTTTGTTTTTTAAAACATTTGTTTACTGTGATAAGGTCCATTAGCCTTTGCTGCTTGGAACAGAGCTGAAGTAAAACTGACTCAATTATTTTTAGTTTCACAGTGATTCACAGTTCCCTTGAGAGAAAGGGTAGTGGAACTGTCTTTTTACTGTAAAGAATAGCAACGAGAGTAGCAACAAGTAAGAATAGCAACACTGTAGATCCTAGCATAACTTGTCTTGGAAACTCAGTGGTTAGGAAATTATCTCTTCCTGGTAGAAGATGAATGGTGTAACTGCTCAGATACTAGAACAAGTTTCTCACTTGTCTGCAGCAAAAATCAATAGGTTTATTTCAAGGATGAAGGCTTCTAACAGGTAAAGGTTATGTTGCTATAAATGAAAATGTTTGTCAGGTTGGATGTGTGATAGTATATTTAAAACAATGGAGCAAACTTCTGATTGTTTTCTAGTAGTTGAAATAGCTACTTATTACTTTGTAATGAGCAGTGACTACACTGTGTCCAACACCTTTTTAAAGAAAAACTTAAAATAAACCTTCTCCCCCTCTTTTTTTTTTTATTTTTGAGTCAGCTAATAATCTCGAAATATTTTTTCCATTTTCCATAAGGAAGCTTATTTTAAAAGTGTAACCTGGAATCACATCATGGTAGAAAGAATTGTTAGCTATTTTGTGCTTTGCTATCTTGTTAGTAGAAAACCTTTCATTGCAAGATTTTGGCTATGATTTTTATTTATAATATATTACTAGAATTTATAATATGTGACCAAAAGCTACTTTTGTTATCTTTGTTGTAAAATGGTACACGGTTCCATACACAATTATCATCCTACAGATTCCATAATTCTTTACCAGGCTAATGGTATGAAGGAACTTAAAATGCATGTTCAGCATGATTCATCTAAATGTTTGTAGAGTGTACATGCTTGTAAATTAGACTGTCTCTTGGTGCTGAATTACCTTAAAGTAAGATTTATGGTCATAGGCAGTGATCCCATTGTTTTAATTTACAGCCATTGCTCCAGAGAGGTTGCAGTCTAAAACAAGGGGCAGTAGATACTTATAGGTCATTTTTCAAGTACAAAAAGCAAGTAAACACTGCAACAATATTATATGCTATGATACAGAATGATCTCAGTATACTGCTGACTTAAACGTATTTTTATTGGCACCTTTTCCTGGGATAATATCTGAATTAAGTGATGTTTATTTTTTCCAACTGCAGTGGTGAACCACTGAAAGAGACAGTTAAACTTGAGGATGGTCGAATTGGAGAGAGGCCAGAAATAGTTTATCATGTAATTCACACAATTTTGCTTGGTTGTCTAGCGATGTGTTTGGAAGGGTAAGTCTGATTTTGATGTATCTCTTTTGAAAGCAGCAGAGTTCCTTACTGGATATGATACGCCAATTACCCCTTTGAAATTCACCCTTTTACAGAAATAATTTTGGCATATAGTGATACTTCTTTGGAGGGGAGCAGTCAAAGATAATTTTGATTATAAATTGGATGTGGTTATATGAACAATTTTGCTTGGTCTCTTTAACATGTTTTCCAAGCTTTAATGCAGCCAGGATCCAAGACATTAATTGAATCACATTTTAGTCACTTTCTTTATAGTATTTAAGTATAGAACTGTAATTATTTTTAGCAAGAGCTTGTGTAGTGTTTTGATGAACAGAATAGTGCTGGAATATTGGGACATGGAAGATTTCTTGTCCATCTTCTTGTGTATAGGCTACCACAAAGTGTACCTTTGCTTGACATGTTAAAGCAGTAGCAGAACTAATTTCAAAAGTAAGTTAGTCCTTAAAGTTAGAGAAGCTGATGGTTGAAAGACATTATTGTTCTAATCTTGTTTCTCAGCTTAATCAGCTTGAAGATGTCAGGCTTATGTTTTTATTAGGCTCCTCATCTTAAAATCTAAATATTCTCAAATACTGCTTAAAGTGAGCAGACTGTTGGGTTATCATGTAGTTGTTTTAAGTTGACTAGTCTATCCTTAAGAGGTGGACAACACCAGCAAATCATAAATTGTTAATTAAATATTTTCCTTTCCTTTCTTCAGGAGCCCCCTTATAGTACGTTTCTTTACAGCTTTGCTGAATAGCTGCTTTTTACCCCTCCTTGGCTGGAAAACTACAACAGTCAAGTGACTTTACTATTCTCTTTGTTTTTCTTTCATCCTCCCCTGAGCTCTGTGAAGGATTTTGTCATCTTTTACCTTGGATCTTGCTCCTCTGTCTTGCAGCAGATAATCAGGTGCCAGCTCTTCTGCTGGAGATTTCCTTGGTTTACCCTCCGGTGCCACTAAAGTTGACCTCAGATTGTTTCAGCATCCACACTGTGTTTGACATAAGAAAAAAATCTGAATGTTTTAATAATAGTTTGAGTACAGAGGCATGCACAGAGTCCCAACTAAGTTATTGCAGTGTTTTTCAGAATGAAATATCTATGGACACCTTATGTTTGCATGCTTGCTGCATTTGGTGTGTGCTCTCCTGAACTTTGGATGACGCTTTTCAAGTGGCTTCGACTGAAAGCTGTGCACCCAATACTGCTGGTGAGTTGCTGTTGCCAAAGTCTTGGAAAATACAGCCAGCAAGCATATAGCTTTGCAAACGACAATTATCTAAGACCCATGAAAGAACCCATGAAAACTACAGGTTGTTCTGTGAGCAGTGGATCACATATAGTCTGCTTTTTCTGTGTCTTTCGTTCTTAGTATCACATGTTCTCTGATACCTGGTGATAAAGTTGCATTCCCACTACAACCTTTCCTTATAAAAAGCAGAGCTGTCTTCATCTCCCTTTCACTCATCTCAACTTTTTTTAACAAATCTTTGAGACCTCAGTCTCTCTATCATGTCTAGTTGGGATTGGTCAAGAAGGTCATGCCTTTTTAGGAGGAATTCAGGAGAAAAAGTGCAGGTGCCCAGGGAAGACATAAGCCTTGTTTCACTGAGAAATGGGTCTTAAAATGAGGTAGTAAGATGTATTTAACTTCTGAGAGTAAAACTGCTTCATAAGAAATGGTAAGTCAAATTACTTTGCATAGGTTTGTGCATATGTGGCCATTATAGAGAAGTGTTGTGACTGAAGATAAGCTTGTGTTACAGTGCAAACAACTCCCCTGCTTCCAACCCTAGCTTTATTCTCAGTATGACAGGAGTTGCTTTCTGTGATTTTTACCAGCTTTGTGCATTGGTTTTATTAATAAAATAGGGATAGGATATTGCTTGCCCTAAATTCAAGAGGCTTATAGGAATAAATAATATATTATACTTAGAGGTTCATTATATCTGTGAAAATACCATGCACTGCTATATCAGAAACATTTACTGTGTTCTTTCAGTCAAGGAGTAACAATATGTTTAGGTACATGGTAAGCACATTCTTTTATATACTTCATGCTTTCTGTGATATAGACCTGCTTTTTTACTATTAACATCTGTACTATCAGTAGATCTGTTAGTAGCTTATTATCAAAGGAATGCCTTGTGTGCATTCCTTACCAAACGTTCCCTGTACCATACAAGCTATTTTCTCCTTCTTGCAAAACAAAAGTTATGTCAACTAGAATGATGGTATGCTGAAAGATGGGTTTCTGGGTCTTGCCTGTCAATAATGCTGATCTGAACAAAAGCATCAACAAGATCAGAGGTTTGAAATACTTGGTTTTTTCCTTTCTCATGTTTTCTCATTGCATTTGAATGTGAGGTGTTTACTTTCTTCTGTTGCCTACATCATGTGCACATGGAATCATTGTTACTTGAGGAGTAATTAACTGTCCCTAAAATTAGTGGTAAAGTTTTTGTGAGTCAAATGAAGCCTTCCATGCTAAATTAGGCAAATTCTTGTTTGAGAAAAGTTTTTTGCCTGGTAGAAAACCACAAAGTTTCACCTACGGTCACTCTAAGGTTCAGACATAAATATTGCTTACTGTATGAGCAGAATCAACAGACACCTCAGTGTTGTAGAATGGTGCATAATCCATTTTCTCTAACATGTACTTTCTAGGCTCTCATTCTGAGTATGGCAGTTCCCACTATAATTGGATTCAGCTTGTGGAAGGAGGTAAGAAAAGTACCTTTGTGGAGTTTTCTTTGTATGTAGGCACAATATGAGTCAAAATTATAAGCAAATATAATGAAATACGCTTGGTGAAATTTAATATATGTGATGAAATTGAAGATATCATCCACTGAAAATATGTTTTATTTTTAAACAAAACTGTTCACTTTTTTCAGTATAAAGTATTTGACAATTTAATTTGTTAATGATCACTTATTGTAATTAAGAAGTGTTTAAATTTAAATGAAGAGTTTATTATATTCAGCTGTTAAGCTTTGAATGTATAAACTGACTGAACAAAGAAAATACTGCCAAATGAAAACACAGGATATTGAAAACTATGTTGCCTCAATCTTAGTTTTAGTGAGAAAGAGTGAAGTTAGATGAAGTAAAATTACAGGAGGCCATATGCAAATAATCTGTTTGAAAAGCTCCCATCAAATTACAATGGAATTAAATTCTTTGTGCAGACCACTGTGTTGAGGTGTGTACCTACTACAATACAGGGAAGAAAAGCCACAGATGTTTCCATGTTTAAAATGAACGTTTGGTTCTTTATTGCAAGTTGCAGACAGACTGGGAGGTAGAGTATGTGGAAATTATTTTTTAAGCTCCTGTGAGTTCAAAAACTATGTGAAACATCTCATAAAGTGTAATCCTCTGCTGTACTGGCACAGCTTTAAAATAGTTTGGATAGTCTTCTAAGAATTCATATATAGAAGGCAGTCTTGACCAACAATATTTTAACAGGTTTTGCAACATCTGTCTTACGTTGCAACCAAATTTTCTGTTGTAGCCTTTTTACATGGTTTTGATGGAGCAATAGATGCTGTCTGTAAAAAAAGTTAGAGTTGCTCAAAAGAGTTATGAAATCTATTACAATAGAGGAAACTAATTTAGTTAACCAAATAATTATTTTTCAGTTGTTTTAATGAAAGCAGTGTGGAGGTTTGGACTCTAGAGGGCTTCTTCCATTGCAAATCCAGCTCCTGCTTTTAAGCAGTGGTGAACAGTTTGCTCTCCAGATTCATAAGTCATCCCTGAGGTTGGAAATGTTGATTAGAAGTAATGGAGCAGCAAAAATACCTTGAGACTCCTAATCTAATCTGTGGCTATAAAAGGCTGAGTGTATAGCTCAGCATCTTTTTGCTTGGCTGCCTTCTGAGTGTCTGGCATAGTCCCTCCTCTAAGTAGGTTTTTCCAGGTGCTGTGATTGATGAGTGAAGGAGATTCTCCTTGGGGTGGCAGTAACACTTCCTCTTTCCATCCCTCTGTTCTGGGAGTAGTTCCAGTGTATGTGTAACAGCAGTGCTTCCAGCCCTGACACTAACATACAGCAACTGCTCTTGTGCTGGTTGTAGATTGCTGTCACCTGACAGCTGAGTTGTCCAGGTAGTGGGGGGTGGAAACCCCTCAGTTAAAAGCAGGCTTCCACTTCTGTCTGTCTGCTGTGACTGTCCCAAATAAGTTGTCCCTTTAGTCTGGCGTAACCTGTAAGCTTCATTCTTTTCCAAAAGAGCTGACACCCAGTAATTTTCACTTAGCTTTTACAACAGCATGTACATGTACCTGCTCCAGCCCCTCAAGGCTGGCCAGTTTCTAGCCATGCCTTTCTCAGATAAATGCTCCAAATGGCACAAGGACTGGCAAAATCTCCCGTGTTAGTAAAGGACCTCAAACCTGACAGGATAGGGAAGCCATGATGCAGGGTTGCAATCTGGCCTGGTTTGATAAAGGTGGCATTCTATCTCACTTCACAGAATCCATCCTTTTCCCAGAATGTTTTTCAAGAGCATAAACTGAGATATCCCACTTTACACAATGTAGTGTGCTTTCCTGCACTGCAGTGATTAAGTCAGAAGCAAGTCCAAGGCACATTACCAGCGCTTTTCTAGGAAATTTCGTCTCTCCTGTCTTGCTTGCATAACACCTTTCCATCAAGTCACAACAGTCCAATCTCTCCTGCTCGAGCAGGTTTACCATGAGAGATTTATCATCTTCTCAGTTCAGTGCCCATATTTGTATGCATTTGCATATGACCACCTGGACTATGGTTTTGATGCATTTAAGGCCATGTAATGTTTATGAATGTTGTTGCTGCTATTATTTAACTTACTTTTAATTATAAGTATTCTAATAAAAGAGAGAGTGATGAGAACTTCTGTTTAACATACTTATTTTGGAGAGGGTCTCCTGCTGTCAGGTAAGTAAGTGTAAGCTGAGTTTTGCAAAATATTCAAGCAGAAGTACCAGTCAGGAGGGAAAACTATTGAAACCCATTTCTGTTGTGTCACTTAAAACCTTAATGTAATGAGATGCTCTATAGATATTTTTTGTAACTGTAAGTAACCAAAAACATTTCCATCAGTTTTTCCCTAGAATAATGACAGAGCTTACAGAACTGCAAGAATTCTATGATCCTGATACAGTAGAACTTATGACATGGATAAAGTAAGCATGAAGTCCAAAATTTCTGTTTTACTGCTTTTTGTAAGGGTATTTTTATCGCAGCAGTTTGTGGAGCTTCCTCTATCAAGCTGGGTTTTCCCTTGCTAAGTCATTCAATGATGCATGGGGAAAGAAGTGTGTATTTTAAGTTTGGTGTTGTTCCCATGAAAAGAAACAGGAGTTTATCACTGATTACAAGAGAAGATCCTGAGACACACAAGCCAAGTCATGTTTAATGTCATTGCAAGACCTAGTTTCCAAATAGAGGTGGAGATCTTAGTACTCCCTTCTTTGCACGCTTACTTTTCATTAGATTAGAGGATTCATGCTGATTGTAATACCAGCAGGGGACAAAAACACTGAAGTGTTACGTGCCTGAGCCAATAAAATAAAATGCCTGGATGTGAGGATTTAGAGACTTTAGTCAGGATACATGGAAAGGAACATGTGTGATTCAGACTTCCCCTTTGACCACAGCGAGTATGGAACTATGTTATATAGCTCATACTGAACATATACACAGCAAATACCAAGTCAAGTTACTTTCACAGATACATTTTTCTTACCACCTAAAGTTTCAGAATTGCATTCTGCCTCATTCAATCTAACTTTGATCTATGTCATTAGGAACTGCACTTTTCTGAAAATTAGATCCCTTGTGTTCAGATAACTTAGCTTTAACTGTATTTTTCTTGAATATTACTTTCTGTATTTATGTAGTATGTAATGTCAACCTGTTTGTCTTCAGAAAAGGCAAGGCTGGTAATTAGTGTTCCAGCCAATTCCCTCTTGTTGTGGTAGTAGTGTATGTTGTTTGTCACTGCTGTAGCTCTTCAAGGCAGCAAGTGGAATAATGCCAAGTATCTAATTGCTTTTGTGTTAGTCTGCATATACTTCAAGTACATCATTAATCGTGGTGAATTTCATTGAGATTTGCTCAGCTATGAGCAGTTTGACTACCCTTATTGGTAGCATCTGTTCTTGTTTTTAAAGAAAATTAAGATTTTTTTTTTCTTACGGATATACTTAGCTATCCATATTGAAATTTTAATTCAATGTCATTATTACAGTATATTTTCTTAGTCTTCTCTCTGATAATATGAATTTAATTTTAATTTTCTCTACTGAAGTTGCCAAAGTCTGTAATAAAGTGTGACAATGTCTGTTTTCTTTCACTAATATAGAAATACAAATAGTAAAAAATTATACCAAACCCAGAAACATAATTGCTGTAGGCATTATTCTGTATGCTGACATTATTTTCTCATAGATTATGAAATACATGGTCCTAGAGATCAAGTTACAACAATCACAAATTTTTCCCTTACAAGATAACATCACGTTGTTTCTCCTTCTACCTCTCATCTCTCCCAAGCTTGTTTTGTCATGGCAACCATTCAGAAAAGCACTACTTGGATCCATTCCAGGCCCACTCTGAATGGTGCTTGGTGGATTGCAAGGAGGAGAGAACAACCATCAGCTCTTGCCCCAGCAGGAACCCTTCCTTTCAAACTCCATTGCTGCAGGTCTGTGCTTTCCCTGCCAAGGAAGGTACTGCCACAGCAGCACCATCACCAATTGTAATTAGACCCCCAATGACACCTTCACGTACTCCAGTTCATTCTGCAGCACCCTAACAGATCCCACAGTGTATGAAATTGTTTTGGGGAGTGCATGCAGTACTCAGATGTGTGTTGGTGTTGCTTTTGCAGACGACAGGCTCCTGTGGCTGCAGTGTTTGCAGGCAGCCCACAGCTCATGGGTGTGATTAAGCTCTGCACAGGATGGACCGTGTCGAGTTTGCCTTTGTATAATGATGATGATCTTCTGAAAAGAAATGAGAATGTAAGTATCCAACTCCATAAATGTGGCATCTCACAGAAACTGTCTTCCTCTTCACCCAAATGTAATGAAAAAAAAATCAAATATATTAGAAGGGAAGAGGACATAGGAGTCCAGCAGACATGGATTATCAGGTAGATTGTCAGTGCTTCACTCTGCACAGAAACAATTATCAAAATATTATTTCTGAAGACTTTTCAGGCCACTTGAAGTATGTAAGATGAGAACTTGACATCAGAGACAAATAATTCCCATTCAGCTGGCCATTTCCTCACTTTTGGGAGATTTCAGAACAAAACTTTTTATATCTTGGTGTGTACATACAGTTTGTTATTGCATATAGGTCATCACTGGGGGTCTGTGTGTGTCCCAGTATTTAAGTTATCACTGATTTTTGCATTGCATGAACATGGTTTCTTAATTTACAGATTTATCAGATCTATTCAAAGAGATCAGCAGAGGATATTTATAAGATACTCACATCTTACAAAGCCAACTTTCTGGTTATTGAAGATTCGATTTGCAATGAAGTGGGACCTGTAAGAGGATGTAGAGTTAAAGATCTGTTGGATATTGCTAATGGTCATGTAAGTATCAGTGAGAAAAAATGCATAAATAATTAAATTAAAAGCAAATCTTATCATGCTGGTCTTATTTTTCTTATTGTAATTGACATGTAGACAAAGACTCGAATTTTAAAAGTGATAAGTTTTGGATTGTCTGTTTCTTAAGCTTGTAATATTACCCAATACTATTAACTGCCCTAATCCCTCCTAATAGATGAGTATCTAGCTGTGCTGCTTTTCTGCCAATCATTAAATACCATTTAACTATATATAAGTGTTCAAGACTGATGCCTGAAGGGGTTATTACAAAAGCAGTGAAGTCCTGCCTCAAAAGGCATTTTTTACTAGCTTTGAAGATGAAATTCTAAAATGGATAAACTCAGTTTTAGAAGAACTCTGGCTGGGATGAGGACCAGCCTGCCATTTAGCTCAGTACAGCCTGTTTGGTTCTGATTCAGTTCAGCTTTGCAGATAGGTTAGCACACCAACAGATAGTTTAAACCACATCTGGTAGAAAGATTGGTTGAATAAACTGCACCATGAATGGTGCTTCAGTCTTTGCCATGTTCTGTCTCTTTGGCTGTTGATAGTGTTGCCCTTGCTGCTGAAGGAGGGAGTAAGATGGGATTTATGAGGTGATCTCACTGCCATTTCTTCATTGGCTTCCTGGAAATCCAGCAAAAATTTTGATTTTATAAAAGTGGGGAGTGGCCTTAAACTCGCTTAGAGTTTCATTGCTTATTCTCAGGTCAACAGGGAAGAAAGAGGGAGTCACCAGTTACTTCTAAGCAATCACAGGTTACCTACATTTAGTTGGTTTCCTGTCCAAGAAGGAACTTAAGCACCTATTTGACATCAGAGTCTAGTGTGTGTTAACTATACCAACTAAACCTTGGTTTGAATATTTTTCTTTTCTTTAATGGGGAGGACATACATATGCTTCTTGTATATAGTCTTACATTCCCTTCTTGGGGAAAAATCCAAGCTGTAAATCTGTGTTAATTATTTTATAAAAAGCTCTACTTTTGATGAAACACAGTTCAAAAGAACTTGTAATGCAAGCATTTTATCCCTGTAGCTGCTGTGCTTTGGAGGAGTAATTTATAGGAGTGGTATGTTACTAGGGGATTACTCTGTATTTCCCCAGGAATCTACAACTGGTGTCAGTTTCACTTCTAGGTTTCCTAACTACTTTATCCATGAAGGATATTGCCTCCATTTTTCTATTAACTTCCTTACCATTGCTGAAATCTATTCTTTCTTTTCTTGTCTTGCTGCTAAAATCATGTATGCTGTGATTATTCCAGGATATATCCAATATACTGTACCATAACTAGAGTGTGTGTGTGTATGAATAACCTCCATCATTGTTAATCAGCTCATGTCACTTCTCAGTTTCTTCTCAGATCTGTATTTGCATGAGTATTTGCATGTTTCCTCTTCACCCTTAGGATCTCCACCGGAGCAGTTAACCACTATTTGAGGATTCCATGTCCTCATACCCCTGAATCTCTCATCTCCATGCTTCCTGCATGCTTCTCTCTTGCACATAAGCTTAATAATCCTTCTTTTTGTTGTAGTTTTTGTTGTTGTTTTGGGGGGAGTGGTTGGTTTGGGTATGTTGGGGTTTTTTTCAGAAAACTGACATAGTTTGTTCTGGGAAGTTAATTAAGTGTATTGTCTCAGGAAGCTTTAAACAAATCTGTCAGTTTGCTCACTAACAAAAATTGCCTAAGTCATGTTGGAATATTATCAAGATATTCCAAAGTAGTGGAGGCTAGTGCATATGTGCTTGGAGACTGCAACTGCAGCATTTACTTATTCCCAAAGTAATTGAGACAGTGGACAGTGTGTTATGCTGTTGATAGGTCTGTGGGTGTGTTTGGAATTGCTGTGTTTAAGAAGATAAGTATTACTTTCTGGCTTGTACTACATCCTATAGTCCTAGTCCAGTATCTTGTTTCTGACACTGGCTGAGAGCATAGGTTTACTGATAGGGAAAGACAAATGTTTTCCAGCAGCCTGCTGCTGAAGGACTGTAGCTCAGGGCAATTATCTTTGTGTTTGGCAGCCACTGGTGGATTTTTCTTCATGAGTTTGTTCTACCACCTTTTTTTAAAACCATGTAAATTTGTGCCATCAGAAGGAATAATGAAGGGATGTCTTCAGGGATATCAGACTGTAGATGCTAAAATGCACAGTTTGCTTCCAGGTCAATTGGTTGGAATATGTAGGGCAATGTGTGTGTGTGTGTGTTTGGTCTTTATTAGGTATGTCAAACTTACTTGGCCTGGAAAGGTAGTTCAGATTTTCCTTTCCTTCGTACTGGTATGCCCTGTGCCATTCAGGTTTGAACTACTGGGTAAACGGGGCATGTGGGTAATTTCCACTGCTGTTGTTCTTTATAATATGAATGAAGTACACTGGTTTTAATATCTGTTACCTTGACAAAGGGAGTAATTCACAAAGACTATTTTAGGTGGTTAAACAAATTGTAGGGGAGTGTGTTTTCAGTTTATTGGAACTGTATAATGTGGAAATTAAATGTCTGTCATAATGAAATTTACTGAATATGAAAGTTAATTAAATGTACAGAATTGCATTCAGTAACCACTTTTCTTCGGTACTGTAATTAGGTCTTTTTCTTTCTGACAGGTGGTTTGTGAGGAAGGTGACAGCTATGCCTACTCAAAATATGGACGGTTTTGTCATGAAATCAAAATGAACTATTCTCCATATGTGAATTACTTCACTCGAGTATACTGGAATAGATCCTACTTTGTATATAGAATCAACACTGTGATATCCTTCCAGTCATGAAAAAGCATGCAAGCTTCTTTCTGAGGATTGATTGTGAATGAATTTCAGTTGGAAAAGTTCCTTTTGATCAAGGAAGTTTATTTTTGCAGATGTGCACACTTGCAGTGAGTGTACTGACAACTTTATTTTACCAAACTGAAATTCTTTGATCTACAGATCAGCAGACACATATACCATCCTTGAAGGAAACGGGAACATTTATCAATTTTACAGTCTCTACAATGTGTTACAGTCTTCCATGTTTTCAGATTTTTCTTCCCATTATAAATCATCTTAATCTTCATATAAATGGGATTTCTAACTTCAGCATTAGAGAGCTGATGTGCATAGACTTCAGTAAATACAGAAAAATTATTTAAAGAGCTCATTTAAGTCATATAGCTTTTATTTTTTAGCAAGAAAGCAATCAGTATCCCAAGTCTTTTCAAGTAAATGTTTGTATTTTTAGTTTGGGGTTTCTTTTTATTGTGTTTTAATTCTTCCTGTCTTCCATGGTAAACACTTCTATGTTTATCAAACACACATTTATACATCTTATGTGTAGCTATATAGTTTGTATAAATCAAATAAGGAAGATTTTACTTAAACAACACTTCCATAGATTAAGGCACTGATCTCTACGTTGTTTTCTCTGTTGTCCACAGAGACACGTTGGTGGAAATGCTAGGAATTAGACCTAGCAATAGGAGCCCACAAGCTCAGATCTTCTGTTTGGAAAGAACTTGTCTTCAGCATTTTTCCCACACTGAAGTGTGTATGTGTGTATGCATAAGTGGGTCTTTCTCAGCAGCCACCAGAATGGGCCAGTATACCACAGTATGCCATACTTGTTTTCAGGCAAGTGTAGCAGGACAACCAGGTTTGCTACTGAGACTTCTGCACTTCAGTTTCACCCCCTGTGTGTGTGTGCTGGTGTGTGTGTGTGGGGAGGGATGGGTGAGACTCATTTCATTCAACTTATTATGCAATAGTGCCATAACTGTCATTTAAAACACTATAATCACCACCATTAATAAATAATGGTACAGATGTTCATAGCTATTTTTATATCAATTATGCAAATACACAGATCTCTGAAAATTTGGGAAAGTACTCTGCAGTTTTGCTCCCCTCTAAAATCTCTTTGTTATATGAGCCCCTTTGCCTCTACAACTCTTTTTCTTAACGAATTATCTGTTCATCCTCTTTGTTGGGCTGATAGACTTTCAAGAGAATGAATGATGTTTTAATTCCAACTCTGGGTGTAAACCTAGTGTTGAGAATGGAAAATCCAATAAAAGGTAACAGTAGCTTTGCTTAATATAGGTGTAACTGGACAAAAAGCCAGGACTAAGTTTTGGAAGAAGTTGCTCACCCCTTAGGAGTTACCTGTAGTTACAAATTCATGTAACACCTGGCCCAGAGACCAGTCTATCAGGCATGTGGGAATGGTTCTTTGGAGCCCAGATGTCTTTAATGAAGGATCTGGCAGGATAGGATGAACCCTCAGCTGAAAAATCTGCAAACCATCCTGCAAGTGGAAGCTGCAAAACAATCCTTTCTGCAAATTGGAGATTTTAACTCTGAAATTATTAGAAACTGCAGCATGTTGTTGTATGTGCTTGATTCTTCTCTGCTCTATGCAGATACACTTGCTTACTTTACACTGACATGTAGTGCTGAGATTTTTTTAAAACTTGTTATCACTTTTGGAGTGATTTAAAAGAAAAAAGCTTTATTGTTGTAAAGCCGATATGTCTGTAATCTGTTTTTTACTTTCAGTTACATTTTTAGACCTATGAGTCTTGACAAAATGTTAAATTACACATTTTTTTTAAACCAGTGTTCAAATAAATCCATCGAATATACGGGATGTTTTCACTGAGAGAAACATTTATCAGTATAACTGAGTTACAAGTTATAAGTAAATATCCTTTCTGGGCATACAAGCATCATGTTGGGGGTAGTGTGTACTTGTGTGTCTGCTGGAGTGCAGGTTGCATTTATTTGCTTGTGCACAAGTGCATGTTTTACTGCACTGGGCTGTTTCAGATACTCCATTACTGTATACCAACAGAAGCTCGTGTATTAACTTGAGCTGTGGCAGGCCTGCAGGAACCCCGTCTGTATGTGTGGATATAGATGCAATATTTGGAAGTAACTTTTGAGTTCCTTTTCCAATTTAAATTTGTTTGAATCACTGTCAAGGAGTTACATGTCTGTGTGTCGGTCATTTAATCTCTTGAAGTTAGTAATTCATGAATATCAGTTCATATCAGCAATAAAGCATTCCAGGTAGCAAACTTCAGGGATCCAGCTGTACTTGGGTAGATGAAGTCGCAGAGCTGACGGCTTCATGCCTTAGACTGCCATGCCAAGGTGCAACATTCAACTGTCCTTGACTGCCTGTTGTGTTTTACTGCAGTGTTGTGTTACCACGTAGAATGTAGTTTGAACACCTACACGTAGAGCACACGTATTAAAAAAACCACAAATGAGGCCACCCACACACCTAAACAAAACTGTCTTGTAGCACATTGGCCTTCGTACGTCTTTAAATGAACGAGTTGAATTTTATTTGAACTGTGACATAGGTATTGTTATTAGTTTTGTCATATTTTTTAAGATGTATTCTTGATACTTCAATTGATTCTGCTTTAGGAGAATCATTTAAGATTTTTACCTTGCTTTTTATATTAGAGAAAATTATATTGCAGCACCACTGGCACAGCAGCCTTAAGTAACAGAAGGAGCCTTTTATTTGGGAGAACATTGTGGTTGTTCCTGTGAAAAGGCATAACTAAAATGAGTGACTGAAAGAATCATATCTTACAAAGAAAGTGAATGAATTTCTTATCCAGCTATGACTAGCAAAAATATTGTCTTATCTCCAGCTTCTGTGAAAAATAGTAAGTTCCAGTGATATCCCTCAGTGGGACAACAATAGGGCATAATTACACTACACTTGTGCAGACAACCCTGGCTTGGTTTTCAACCAGATCACAGGTTTAACCCCTGAAAGGGTTGTGGGAAAGTTTTACAAATTTTGATCTGCTTTGCTGTAGATGTTGCAATTCAGTTGAAACATGTGCCTTGCAAGCTTTTATTAAACAAACAAAAACCTCAATTCGTGTTTCTTTTTGTGAAGATTTTTTCTTAAATTCCTGTCCCTCTGATTTCTAGAGTTTCTGTTGTGTCTTACTTTGCCAGCCTCCGAGGATGCCGAGTCCTAAGTGGTGCAGCTGGGATGTGTGCCAGCCATCTAACAGCTGTTCACTGGGAAGAATGAGAATTTACATAGCAATTTGTGTGGCTACGTTGCTGGCTTATTTCCTCCTTCATATCTCCAATTTCTGATATACTTGATCTTAAGAAATGCAAAAAAAATACCTAGAAAGAATAAATTAGTATAGTATTTTCAAGCATCCACCTGTTATCCTTAGACTTGTGAATTAAAGTTTGACCAACCCACAGCTAAACTAACATGCACAGTTTTGTCTTAATCTTAAAAAAATGCTCTTTCACTTCCTGAATTACCGCATACTTGAACTCAGATTTGACAGGAGATGCTTGAGACTAAGAAAAGGTATTTCTGAACATTAACTTCAGTTCATATTATTTAAAAAAAGTTGATTTTATTTCTTCCAAAGTAAATGGAATTACAATTTAATACAACACAGTCTTAAATACAGTTTCTTTGGAAGTGGGAATGAGGAGAAGATACACAAATGTGGAAGAAAGAGGGCCAAAAGGTTTCACAGGCATTGAAAATTCTTCCAACTATTTGCTCTGGTGGCATTACTATTTACTGAAAGGTAGAGGCTAGGGACTAAGTCTTGTTCTTACAACATTATTTTCACTAAGTCATCTGCAAGTGTCCAGACCTTGTGACATTCCTTCAGCTTTTTCATGCAATTCACATGAGAAAGAGCTGCAAGATCAGGTTGTAGGGATTGTAAGGTGTCCCTTTAAAACTTTAAAACTTCATGCAACCTGTCCTTCAACCACAACTCCAACAGGAGAAAGCGTAGGCTGTGCTTGTGAATGTGTGGGTGTGTGCACACACGATGTGTCTGCATTTAGAGGTGTCTGTTTTACTGTTGTGTTTTGGAGATGGAATGAGCAACTTCTGTTATCACTAATGGTGATTGAATCTGTAAGTCTGCTAAAGATTAATGGGCAGGTGGACTCTGGAGTACTGTGGTGTTGGAGATGAAAGAGAAGCAGTTTATTCCAACACAAGCAATATTTCATGTGAAATAATACCTCAACATAAATCTGCATAATCATGCTTTAATAATCTTTTTAAAACCTAGCTTTAGAGGGGAAAAAAAAGTGGGAATTCAAAGACATACAGCATGTGTTACCGTAATTATCTTTTCTACTTCATCAGTACAACTAAAAAAACAATTACCAATATGTTGCTGCACTCTTAACTATGCCAAATGCAGAGCTAGTGATGCCTAAAGATCTTCTGGATTGTTTTGTACCTCAACAATGAGTTTAAATGTAATTAATCCAGCAGTGGTTTGATTTCAGCACAGTTAAATGTATGTATTTCTGCCTTTCAAGTGATGTTTGAGGTTACCTATTTAATTTGATGGCACAGAAGGTTTAAAGCCTTTCAAAGTTTCAAACTTGTTTACTTCAGTCAGAAGAATTATTGGTGGTGCTTTACTTGTTAACAGTGATGTTTAGCAGTAGCATGTGTGGCATATGGACTTATCTATGTGCAGCTATTTAATAACAAGTCTAAGGAATACAATTCCTTTTATCCTATTTGTTGTCTTGGATGTTTTTTATCAAAATAATGTATACATAGTAAATATTTTTCTCTTGTAACAAATTTTTTTTCTGTGGAAAAAAAAATTAATAAAAGCCAAGTCCATAAAGTGTGGATCGTTTGGGACACAAACCATTTTATCCTTTGAGAAGTCAAGGGAAGACTGTACAGCATAGCTCAAATGTCTGTCTTGACGGGCAGCATAAACAGTCTTGCAACTCTTGATGACAAGCAGCCTGCTCAGACTGGATCCATATGTCGTGCTGACTGTGACTGCCTGTTGAGACACACTTGTGTGAGGATGAACAGCAAAACATGAGCTGCTTCATATGGAATTACTGAACTCTCTGACTTTCTCCCTAAAGATCTTCCTACAGCAAGCATGTCACCTGGAAATAAATTGCTATGCAACGTCAAATGCTAACTGATTTAATGTTTTTTAATCTACTAATGTATATCTGCCTTGAATTTTTACAGATCATGATTACGTATTTCGGAGCCCTCTATTGTTTTATACTATATTATTAGTACAAATCTTTGAATGCAGATTACTTATAATAATTTAGCATGTAATAGTACAAAGGTCTTGATATTATTTTAGTTAAATTCCAAAGACAGTAGAAATACCCTACAGAGCACTTCTCCAAAAATAGATCATTTGCCACCTAAAAAAAATTATGTACTTACGTCTTTAATTAATAATGATTCTGAGTTTGAGCATTTTTCAGACTGCTTTGTTTTAGGCTAGTCAGGAAATGAGCTGAAGTATTCAAGTTTAGCCATTAAAGCAGCCAGGCTTTGTGGTTCCTTAGCTCAAAGGAGAATGGAGCTTCCTGGCAGCATGAAATTCATGTTGGTGTTTGTCTACTCTTCTATGCCTTTATGCAAAACTGAGACTGTGGTTACTAGCTGTGAAACAGAGAACTTTCTAGTCTATATAATAGAATTTGTATTGATATATGTCTATAAATAGATGTTTATGTTTTATGTGAGTCTGTATCTCTGCAAAATACATATTCTGTTTATAATCAATGATCCAGAGGTGTTAGTTAAAATTACTGTTGGTTTGGATTATTTTCCACCTAAACAGTAGTTCTGCAATCTGTTTGTAGGACTTATTTCCTGGATTTTCCCATTTTTGCAGTGACCCAGCCTATCACACTTCAATCCCTGTATGCTTTCAGGTTGCTTAGGTAACGAATGCGATGGGCATTTTTAATAGTGATGAGATCCATCTTGCTATGGATTAAACTGCATATATAGAATAGACAAACATTAGGCAGTCCTGAATATTACAGAACTACTCAGTAGGTTATAACACACTAGCAGTACATACATTTACTATGAGAACTCTGAGCACTTTACAATGCCTTGGAATTTCTTCCTGTTCCACAGTTACAACTGTACTGTCTGCTGTCAAGCCATGACTGCTGCTGGTGCTGTACTGGCTGGTAATAGAGACCCAAAACATGTTAAGGCTGACTTTATTTTTGAACTGCAATAAATACCAGAATATTCTGTAAGGTGAGGGGGAATATAAAGTGATTCCTTAAGCCATTCTCCCCTCTGAAGTAAGTTGAAAAGAGGACGGGTAAGAATGCAGCTCCCTTCTTCCCTGCCTCATGTTACACTCTCGGAGCACAGGAGCTGTGGACTCCCCGGAGTAACTGCTGGCTGCACCTGTGGTTTCCGGGGTTGATCTGACTTTAATTCTGGGCAGTAAGACAAAATCACTGCAGCAGAAGTTGTCGGCGATTGAATGACAGACTCAGACCGGCAGGGAATCTGAATCGTTTATTCAAAGGAGCGAGTTGGTTTTATACATTTTCTAAGGCACAGTGTTTCCTTACATGGCGTGACCTATCCCGTGTTGCCACATCAGCAACACTTTCCAAATGTCCTTTTATGTGATGATCACTCCCTGTTCACTCGTCCGTCAGCTCCCGCAGGCTCCTCTCCGTAAGGGTCTGCCCTGTGACACCTCCTCCCCGCAGGGTCCGGTGGAGACAAGCCTCTGTGTGCTGCCAGGTGCCTCTGCAGGCAGGTTTTACAGCTCACAGCCCAATTCTCTCTTATCATTCCCCATAGGAGTGATTAAACTATTTATGCAATTTTAAGAAGGTACATTAAAATCAAGCCTGTTTTTAATTTCATCATGAAAACCTATTTCTGAAACACATACACTGACTGTCATTTTCATCTATTTTAGCATTGTTAGCCCATAGATAAATGCTGCTCTTTTTTCTTTCCTTTTTTTTTTTCTCTTTTTTTCTCATCCCAGTTTGGCCCATTTTATGACGATCTGAGCTGTAGTCTGAACTGCTGGTTTCATTCTGGGGATTTGTCCCAGCTGCAAGGGAGGGCCAGAGGAAGGCTGTTGGGCTTGCTGATGTTTTGGCCTGAGAATGGCAGATCTTAGATTTAGTGGTTGCAGTTCACAGTCCTCAGTTCACTAGATCAGCTTTGCTTAAGAAGAACTCTTAAACTAAATTTCACTATGATTCTTTGGCAATAGAAGCTGACAGTATCCTGAAAATACCTATGTTGGTTTAGACAGTATCTAAGGAGCTTCTTTATTTGTATTTATTTCTTATGTGTGTTGTTTCCTATTGAAGCCAAGAGTCATCTCTACTATCTTTACTGAGATGACCTCTTGGATTAACACCGTATCAGTCTCTGTGGATTCTGCTTCAGTTTTGCAGGAACAGACAAGTTCCTTTGGAAAATATGGCTGCACTCAATTGTGTTTGCATCTCTTTAAATTGTAGGGTAAGATCTGTGTCCACAAGTATCTTTATACATTTGTTTTGTCGTCGCAAAGGTTTTGTGTAATTGGATGTTGAATATAACACAGTTGTGCTAGTGAGTATCCACAGGGTGAGCTTGGCTCCAGTTCTGCTCTGTAAGGTGTGCCCTAACTTCTGGCAATGGAAGTGACACGCAGGAGAAGCCTGAATTTCCATCACCAAAATGCTGTGTTAATGTATTAGAAATACAAGGGTTCATAGGTGGGAGGGAATACTGTGAATAATATCCAGCCTATATCTTTACAGGCCGTAGACAAAACTGGATATTTCTAAGTGCTTGAATGAAGAATGGGTAGTATGTCCTGTAATGTAGGCTAAAAATGGCAACTTGATTTTGAGAGGATTTAATTTGCTTGTTGAAAGTTGTGTAAGGATGCAACACACTTCAGAAGAGGGAATGCTGTGCTGTGCCTCCATACAGACCTAAGCTTGTCCCAAACTGAACGCTTGTTTGCATGGTCTGGCTGGCTCTTTAAATCTTTTAAATTAATGAGCCTATTAGTGCCTTTGTGAAGGAAGAGAATTAGGGCACAAAGAGTAACCATTATATACTCGAAGCTTGCTACAGCACATTAACCATGGATGGATCTTGATGGTTACTTTCATGTTGTTACTGGTAAACCATTCTGTAAAACTACTTGGTTTTACTTTTTGCCTTCCCAGGCTGAGATCTTGCATTGTGCTAAATTTTAGAAGCAATCATCCCTTCACCTTGATGGGGTAAAAAATAAAGACTGACAGCTTGTAATAATTGGATGTGATCGCCCAACAATTACCTCTCCTTAAAACTGGCAGTTCCCCAGGTGGCGCAGGTGCAGGTCTAGCAGTTGGTTGTCACCTTTGACTGTTGTCCGTAATATTTGACTAAATATATTGGTTTTGCATGGCCTGGTTTTTGGTAGCAGGGGGGCCACAGGGGTGGCTCCTGTGAGGAGCTCCTGGAAGTTTCCACCATGTCCAGCAGAGCCAATGGCTGATGGCTCTGAAAGATGGACATGCTGCTGGCCGAACCTGGGCCAATGAGAGAGGTTGGTAACGCCTCTGTGATGACATCTCTAAGAGGAAAATCAAAACAAAGCCATAAGATTTTGGATTCTAGTCAGAAAAGAGGACGAGGTGAGAACATGTGAGGGAAAACAACATGGAGACACCAAGATCAATGAAGAAGGAGGAGCAGGAGGTGCTCCAGGCGCCAGAGCCGAGATTTGTCTGCAGGCTGTGGTGAAGACCATGGTGAAGCAGCTGTGCTCCTGCAGCCCATGGGGTCCATGGGGGACGCAGAGATCCACCCGCAGCCCCTGGGGATCCACGGGGGATGCAGAGATCCACCCGCAGCCCCTGGGATCCACGGGGTATGCAGAGATCCACCCGCAGCCCCTGGGATCCACGGGGGATGCAGAGATCCACCCGCAGCCCGTGGGGATCCACGGGGGATGCAGAGATCCACCCGCAGCCCGTGGGGATCCACGGGGGATGCAGAGATCCACCCGCAGCCCGTGGGGATCCACGGGGGATGCAGAGATCCACCCGCAGCCCGTGGGGATCCACGGGGATGCAGAGATCCACCCGCAGCCCATGGGGATCCACGGGGGATTCAGAGATCCACCCGCAGCCCCTGGGGATCCACGGGGGATTCAGAGATCCACCCGCAGCCCCTGGGGATCCACGGGGGATTCAGAGATCCACCCGCAGCCCGCGGGGATCCACGGGGGATGCAGAGATCCACCCGCAGCCCATGGGGGGGTGCCCGTGCCGGAGCGGGCGGATGACTGGAGGAGGCTGTGATCCAGTGGGAGACCCGGTGGAGAGAGAGGGCCCTGCTCCCAGGCTGGAGCAGCCTGTCCTTGGAGCACTGCACCCTGTGGAAGACAGACCCACGGCACAGCAGTTTTGGGAGGGCTGTGTGCCCATGGCAGGGGCTCACGCTGCAGCAGGGGCGCTGGGGCTGCTGCTCCTGAGAGCGGACCCACGCCAGAGATGTTCAGGAGAGCTGTCTCCTGTGGGAGGGACCCACGGCCTCACAGGGTAAGACTCCTCTCCTGGAGCAGCGGAAGGGAATCTCGGTGATGAATTGACCAAACCCCCATGCCCTGTCTGCCTGTGCTGTCGGTGGGAAGGAGGGAGGGGCTGGGGGGAAAAGGTGTTCTGAGGGCTTATTTTACTTTCTCATTATCCTCCTCTGATTCTGTTAGCAATAAATTTACTGTGTAACTTTAAGTTAAGCCTGTTTTGCCCTTGAAGGTTGTTTTGTTTTTTTTTTGTTTTTTTTTTTTTTTTTCCTCCCGGTCCTTAACTCATGGGGTCTTTGTTAACTTTTTTTTCTTTCTCTCCTCTGCCCAGCTGTGGCAGGGGAGGGTGAACGAGTGACTCTCATGAGTGCCTGGCACTGGTACAGTGTCAAACCTCGACACTAAAGATGACTGAAATGTGTTCTGGCTTTCTTGAGCAGAGCTTCAGTTCCAGCCTAGGTATGTCATGACCGAAGTTACAACACAGCTGGCAACAAGCACCCCTGCCTTTCTAACAACCTTCTAGTAAAACTAGCAAGCCTGTTCGAAGCAGGAAGAGGGAGCATTTTTGATGGAGCAACACCTCACACAGTTTGACCAGCTGGATGTGGAAGCTCTGCAAAATGCTGTTCCTGAGCTGTTACCATCACTATGTGAAGGGAGGTGCTCTTGTTGTTGTTTATTGACAGGAAGATGAGGCTGGGAACTTGTGCTTGGAGCGCTGAGAAAATGAGTGCTGTTTGGTTTGATGAGTAGTGGGGAGTGATTTACACTGCAGTGGTCTGGCTTTTATTCACACTTCCACTGATCACAGACTAGCCTGAGCAATGAGTTCCATGCCCAGATTGTTTTATGCATGTTTAGTGGGACTAATGTGTTTGCTTGGTGTGTTCAGAAGGACCATTTCAGTCTTGCTCTCAACAACAGCACACACTGTTCTTGTCCCAAAATTATTGCATCTTTCCTGAAGGAGCAGCAGCCTGAATGTGCACTTATGAGAGGCTGTGCTTCCAAGAAGAAGCTTACCAGAGAGAAGCATGTCTCTTGTAAGCTGAGAAGCTTCCTTCCCAGCTTACAAGAGAGAAGCATGTCTGCTGGGTGACAATTATTCTTCAATGATTCAAGTGTCCCCAGGTCCGCTCTCCTTTATGCAATAGTGGTTTCTTCCTCTGTTTCTCTTATGGTAGTTTTTGTAGCTTGGGTGGGTGGGTTTTTTCCAGACAGGCTCAGGAGAGTGGGAGATTGCCCATTTTCCCCCAAGTCACCCCCCGCCCCCAGGAAGCAGAGTTCATCCTGTGCCTGCTCAGCTTGTAAAGAGCGGGAGGGAGCAGCTGGATGCATGTGGTGCTTTGACCCCGGCTGAATGCCAGGCACCCACCAAAGCTGCTCTATCAGTCCTCTCTGCAACTGGACAGAGGAGAGAAAATATAACAAAAGGTTCACGAGTTGAAACAAGGACACGGGAGATCACTCGCAGATTACCCTCGCGGGCAATGCGAAATGGGGGAAAATGAGGAATTTGCCAGACAACGTTGTGCCCTTTGCCACGGAATAGAGGAAGATGAGGAATTAGCACCTCGGCGTTGTGCGCTTTGCCACGGGCGGGCTCCCCGCTGGACCACGCGGGGCGGGCTCGCTCCGTCCCCGCCCACGGCCGTGACTGGCGGCGGGCCGGGCCGGGGCTGCCCGTGCCGTGGGTGCCCGCGGCGGGAGCGGCGCAGAGCCGGGCTGCGCTCCGCTCGGCGGGATGGGCCGGGCGCGGCGGGGCGGCTGCGGGCTGCTGCCGGTCCTGCTGCTGCTGCTGCCGCTGCTCGGCGGGGCGGCGGGGCCGGGCTGCGCTGGCTGCCCCCGCCTGCTGCGCTTCTCCGGGCAGGTGCCCGAGAACAGCCCGGTGGGGACGCGGGTGCGGGGCTTGCGGGTGCCGCTGCGGAGGCTGCTGGGCCCCGGGGAGCCGGCCGGGGAGTGGGCGCTGGAAGGCGACGGCGCCTCCCGCTTCTCCCTCCAGCGGCGGCCGGGTGGCGGCCGGGGGCTGCTGCTGCTCCGCACGGCCGAGCCCCTGGACCGGGAGGCGCAGCCCGAGTACGGGCTCCGGCTGCGGCGGCGGGCGGGACGGTCCCCCCGGGAGGCGCTGCTGCGGGTCCGGGTCCTGGACCGCAACGACCACCGGCCGCGGCTGCCGCCGGCGAGGCCGCTGGAGGTGGACGAGCTGGTCCCGCTGGGCACGGAGGTGGCCCGGCTCCGCGCCTCGGACGGCGACGAGGGCGCCAACGCGCGCCTCACCTACCGGCCCTGGCCGCCGGGCGCCGGCAGCCGCCAGCTCTTCGTGGTGCCCCGCAGCGGGCAGGTGCTGACCGTGGGCTCGCTGCTGGGGCTGCGCCGGCTCCGCCTCTGCGTGGCCGCTCTGGACCACGGGCGGCCGCGGCCGCTGCGCAGCCCCGCGCGGTGCCTGCGCCTGGCCGTGCGCGGGCGGGGGCCGGCGGGCGGAGCGGGGCGGCGGCGGGGACCGCGCTCGCTGCAGCCGCCGCCCGAGCCCGGGGCCCGGCGCTACACTGCCCGCCTGCCCCGCGGCGTGCGGGTGGGAGACACCGTCTTCACCGTCCCGACGGGCCGAGACCGGGCGGCGGGCGGCTGGTTCGAGCTGGCCTCTCCCGGCGCCACTCCCGTGGGGATCGACAGGACGTCGGGGCGGCTCTACCTGCGGCGGGAGCTGCGAGCGGGCGGCCGGGCGGAGGTGCTGGTCAAGGTGCACCGCGGCGGCGGAGGAGGTAGCGGTCCGGGACGGGACGGGACGGGGAGGGTGGCCAGGATAGGGTCGGTTCTCCCCGCGGCGCTGCCCCGGGTGGGTCGGGATGACCGCGAAAGGGACGGGTGGGCATGAAGGGTTGCCCCGAAGGAGGGGGATGCTGAGCAGGCACGGCCGTGCCGGGCGTTTGCCGTTCGAGGTGATGCTGCCCTCCGTGGGGTGGGGAGATCCGCAGGGGGCTGCGGGAGCTGGGTGGATGGCGTGGGAATGTGCCGGCTCTTCCCCGGTACCGCCCGCAAAAAAAAAAAAAAAAAACAAACCAACCAAAGTTAATAAAAAGTTTGAATCAGGAATCCTAGGAGTTGGTGTAGAGAACTAAATGGAGATATTGAAGTTACACTGCTGTGTAAGTCCTCTATACATCAGGAGCTTGTATACTGTTCTGTATGGTTTTCCTAATAACACAGCAATGAGAATGTCTAGACTTGATAAACTTCTTAAACCACATTAAGCTTGAGGTGTGTTATGGCTGCAAGAGCCATCCTTTCCATGTGTTACTTTTATCTTAGAGTAAGTTTTAGAGTGTGTTTGTAAGTGTAGCTCAGGTCTCTGATAACAACACTGGTTATCATTTCCGTGGGTTTGTTTTGTATTGTTTGTTTGTCTTTTTTCTTAGATGTTTGCAACTTTACTAAGGAGGGAATATTTACCAATTTCTATCAATGAATTTTACAGCCTAGCGATCAGGAAATGTGAAACATAGAGCTGTGAGGAAAACAAACGTGTTGAAGCATGCTGGGGGCTGGGATCATTACCAGACTGCTGTGTGCAGTCTGAGAATCCAGAGCTGCTTGCCTGAGAAATTTATTCTTGCAGGAATGGGATGTGCTGTGCAAGTGACAGACACTTAACATTAGAAAAACTCTGCACAGTATTTCTAGGTACTAACTTTAAACAAATCGCCTGATGTTTAAAGTAGAACTTCTCATTCAAGCTAAAGATGGAGTTGGAAAGGGGACGCACAGCTTGACTGTCTTGCTTATTTATAGTGAAGCAAATAACCTTGTGAACAGTGTTCAACATATGATTAATTGTGTTGTCCTCTCCAGTCTGGTGGTGTACAGCATGTTTTTACCACTGTCTGTGCACTAATAATGTATTGACAAGAGATGAGCCTCAGGGAGAAAGGAATTCAATGATCAAGTGGGACAAGGTCATTTAGACACTCCTTTAAGCTACTTTGAAAATCAAAACTCTCTCATAACTTTGTACAGCAACAAACTCAGGATCTTTTTCTGTCTGATTATTTTACAAAAATATGGTGAAATGGTGAGAGGATTTGAGCATCCATTTTTTTATCTGAAGAAACCTGGTGAACTGTCAAAAGTCAAACAATTAACTATGGTCTGCTCCTCATTTCTCCTCACATCTCTTACTAAATGTAATTAACAGTGAGTCACAAAGCAATCAATATTATAGAATATATGCCAAACTTTTAATCAACGCTTTAATTGAAAAACAAAGCTATTGGACCTTTATTAATTGCCATATCTTATGTAAAAGTCATGAATGGACTCAGGCGTTTCACAGGTGCTGCTTCTCCAGGCAAGAGTGTGTCTTGGGGTTTTGGATGTATTTGCCTTTTTATTTTTAAGAAAAGAAATATTTTTTTAAAAAAATAAGCTTTAAAAAAATTTAAACAGGGGGTCAGATGGTAACTTAGAGCACTGTTTCCTGCAACAGCAGTCCTAGGAAGACATGGTATTCCTGTGCACAGTTGAAATATGGAAATAAACTGAGCGCAGAGTACAATAACCTTCTGAATCTTCCCAGTTGCTCAGTAGCACACAGCAGTGATAGGGAGGGAGCTGCCATCTGTTTTGTGGGGACCCTGTAGCAGGCACTGTGAAAACACAGCTCTTCTCCCGTTGATTATACACTTGGCACATGGACTGTGCATTGTAAAGATGTTTGTACAACTTCTGTGGCTTGTCTTGTTTACCTACACAGAGCAGTTTGCATCTTCTTTAGGAATCTGGCAGCCTCCATCTGTCTGACAAAGCCTTGTTGTTCTGGGCTCTGTGCATGCATAGTTATGGGTTTCACCTGCAGTTTAGACAAGACTTACACAAAGGTATGAGCTGCAGACCAAACATTTCTCATCCAGATTTTCTTTTGGGACATTTCACATCCTGGAAGCACCGACTGCACCATCAAAACAGTGTGTGGCCTGAGCATGGAAAGGCTGGGGGTGATGAGGAAGGGTTGAAAGGGTTGAAGCTCCCTTTCTGTTCCAAGTCTGCCTCTGTTCATGCACACTTGCAAGTACCTACACAGGTTCTCATACTTGTTACCAGCTTACACAGGGTGGGACGTGCAGTTGCTGTTTCCTCTTCTGCCCCCTCAGCTGCCCTCTCTGATGCTGGCAATAGGTACTGGTGTGCACTGCATAGAAGTTTGACGTTCAGGACTTTGTCTATCATGCTTCAAAAAGCAATTTCTTACCCCTGTTCTTCAACTCTTGAAGACTTTTAGCTCTCTTGGGGTTTTTTGGTTTGGTTGGGGGGGAGGATTGGGTGGGGTATTTTTGGTTTTTTTTTTTTGGGCTTTTTGTTTGTTTGGGGTTTTGCAGTTTTGGGGGTTTTTTGTTGTTTGTTTGTTTTTGTGGTTTTTTGTTGTGGTTGGTTGTTTGGTTTGGTTTGGTTTTTTGTTTTTTTAACCTTAAGAGCCTGTCACAAAGGCCTTACAGAGTGCACACTGCCTTGGCTTGGAATAGTGAGACCCAGTGGGAGATGTCCATGTTCCTGCACACTCTCACACTGCAGATACACTCCACACGCTGTCTAACTGAAAACAACTGTGTAAGAAGTCACTCCATAATCTACAAAGTTTAATTTTTTTTGGCAACAGTAGGAACTCAAAAAAAGCATGGCAAGACAAATCTCTTCCCCTCCCAGATGTCTGCAGCACACTGAAGGGTTAAAGGCCTGATGTTTGCAACCCTTTAACTCTGGGATGCCTCAAGACATCAAAGAGGAGTAAACACCAGCAGGTAGTTTAAGACTGAAGTGAATAAAACAGTTGCAAGGCTGTTCAGTATTTTCTTAGTTTTGGAAGTGAGATGGATATCTCATTCCCTGTTCTCTTTCAGGTGGGATAACAAGTATTTACTCCTGTAAGTGAATTCCAAGGAGATAGATATTAAATCTGACTGAGGAGGCTGTAGCATAATGCAGTTCCTTCAGTGCGGTGTCTTTGGGTAGAATATGATCGGTGTTGAACCCTTATGACTCACTGGAAGCAAACTGCATTTAAAAAAGACATCTGTCAAATCTTGACATTCCTGAAAATACAGCCTAGACTGCACATGGAAAGAATATGTGGTTTGAGTCCCTTGTACTTTCTTAAGAAACCTTCATCAGGATGCCTACTGGGAAGAGAAACCATTCAATCCATGTAATACAGCTTTTTTAAAAGCTAACAAGTAATTCATGTATGTTGCTGGCCATGATTTCAAATCAAGACATAGCTTAGGTTTGGGGGGTTTTTTTCTTTTTTTTTTTTTTTTTAACAGAGCCAGAAATGGCCCACTGTTTCCTGGCACCCCCTGACATTTTTAGAAAATAAATCTCACTCCAGAAACAGAAATTTGATCTGATCAGGTATGGAGGTTGTATTATATGCTGCTTTTTTTTTTTTTCTGGGTGTGGGGGGAGAGTGTTTCCTCCTGGTATCAGACTGATTAAACCCATCTGTGGATGCCATTAGTGTGCCTCCAAATTCAGGTACTGACAGAAAAAGCTTGCTTCACTTAACCCGTGAAACCTCTTTAATGGCCAGGGATCATTGGATGAAAGAGCAAGCTCCAGGATGAAGGTTATTATGTTACCCTGTCTGTACATATCTTTGGAAAAACCTTGCTGTAAAAAAAAAAAATTAATGTAAACATATATAATGATCCAGAGGCAATAAATAAGTCTTAAGAATGTCTGATAAAGTCAGACATTTTGAGAAGTCAACAAAAAGCTTTAAACTGAAGAGGTAAATGTAAAGCTTATGTTACAAGTATTCTTGGTAAGTTTCATAAGCGATTTAAACAATGAGAAAACCTCTATCGTAACAAGTTTGAGAAAAGCAGTGGGAGACCTTAAAAATAGAACATTCAGCCCTTTATTCTTAAGATTAGCATCTTGAACCCTTTTATACAGACTATGATTTAGTATTTCTGAGTTTTCATTACATTTCAACAGCAGGAAGGCATTTAAAAATCTGGTTTTAGACCTAGATCAAAGCTGCCCCATGCCAGAAACTCCCCTGTATGCTCCTGGTGTTGTCTCACACTCCAGGAGCACTGTGCAGTGTGCAGCAGTGTTTGATTTTCGTGTCCTGGGGCTGCCTTTACACACCTGCATTACACATGGGAGGCCCAAAATTCACACATAACCATGTTTGCACAGGCAGTTCATAGTAGCTCCCCCAGGCAGGTGTGCACGTAGCCTTCTCTTTTGGGACTATGACTGAAGTGGAATTGAACTGGCTCCTGTTTGTGTGTCTCTGATGGCCTTGGAAAGCTGTCTCCTCCCCTGAGAGCAGTGGTTTCACAGTGGTGTTTCGGGGCAGGCATTGGGGTTTCCTTGCTGCAGCAGTCAGACCTTGGCTAGTGCAGAACTCAGCAGTACTGCAGTCTGAGCAGCGAGATTGGCTTGCTGGTGGAAACTGCCCAAAATTTAAGAAAAAGTAGATCAAAAAAGCAAACCCTGTGTATGGCATAGACACTGCTTTGTGAGAGAGAAGTAGCAAAGTGTCCAGGGCCATGTCTGTGGAAGGGAAAGAGGAACTGTTTAGAAATTTAGCATACAAGGAGAACTGGAAGGTAGATTAGCGACTTTACCTTTTCATTTCCTAGGACACAGCACAGTAGCCAGCACACGGCTCCTTTGGAGGCTGCTGCTCCAAACGCCTCTCAGTGCTGCCACCCGGCTTTCCCAAAGGGGCAGGTGCTGCTGGGTCTGAGCTGCTTCTCACAGCTGCGTCCAGTGGTGTTAAAGTGATAAAGTTAATATTGCTACTGTGTTTTTTGGCATATTTGTGTACATATCAAACACATTTGCTGTTCTAAAATGATTGTATTTTGCTGGTGACATTAACATTTTAAGCGTTTGTAAAGAAGTTAATACACTCTAAGTATGGTCATAGGAACAGCTCTTACTGCATGAAGCCTCAGCAAGCAACTTTCTATTTTAAAAACATTTGAACAACTTTCTGGGAGAAGAGACTTAATTTTGTTACAGGACAACACTGATAAATGCCTGTAGTTTTTCACAGAAAGTGAAAAATTGGCTGATGATTTTTCTTTGCTGTCCATGTGTGCAGTGGCGCCTGCAGTTGCCTTTTGGCTCGATGGTCCCACTGGGTGAGTCCACAGGTAGTACTGAGAAAAGCAAGACCTTGCCTCTTAAATTGGGCAAGGGTGTTTATATATAGAAAACATGTACAAGTGCTGGTGTATATTAAGAAATACGTAATAAATATAATGCAGAACGATCTCTGCAGGCTGCTCTTTCAAGCTTGCAGATTGTGGTTAACTGAGGAGGGAAAATTGAGATTGGCATGGCTTTAGGTGAGGCAGGTGGTACAGTCACAGTGCCCACGTGTACTGTGGCTGTGGGCTCTTTACCCACAAGCTGCTGTAGTGGTTTGTGGACTGCCGAGGGAGGAAATGAAGGCCTATTGCCATAACTGATGGCAAGGGTATTCCCTTGCCTTCGAGACACTGTACTTGGTCCAACATGAGTCCAGTCAGTGCCTTAGTGTGTTGCAAGGGAATATGGTACTCCTGGGTGTTGTATCCAAACCCTAGGAGCATTTGTGAGACACCAAATCTGTTAATTAATAAAAACGTCACGCTCAGGAGTCTCCCATCAGCGTTTGAGGTGGAGCTGACCCATCATGTTCATGACAGCTGATAAGCTGGACTACAGGTGCTCCCATACAACTTTCCTTAAGGGAGTTGGAGAAAAGAAATTCATAAAATTAAGCCTTCAGTTTTGAAAGGGAGATCTGTGTTGTGAAGGCTTTCCCCACTGTAAGAGCTTCTTGATGCCCCTGCCTTCTCCCAGAGTGGGTGACAGCACGTGCTGTAGCTGGGGCAGAGGTATGAGCATCACAGGTGCTGCTGACAGGACTAGTCCTCAAGACCAAGTTAAAGCTGCTTTCTCTTCTCCTTTACCTCAATGAATACTTCTTTTTGGGATGCTCATCTTCTGGCCAGCTGCTGATGTTCCAGCTTGTAGCAATAATTTACCACCAGATTCAAAAGCAACCTGGGCAGGAGAGAGTGGCACAGTGGACAGCATGACTGTGCAAATGTCACTAATATTGTCATTAAAATGCAAAAAAAAGCATTTCTAGAAGAGATGATGAACTCTGGTTAAAGATCAATTACTGCCACAGGAAATTTTGGTTTAAATATCCCCAAGTAGATTATGCCTATGGTCCTGAAGATACGGAGGTTTTAGCATGAGAGTAGCCATTTCTCAGGTGTAGATTTCCTGGCTATGGTTCAATAATGAGCCAAAGCTCCTGATGTCTTGCCCTGCTGCTGAGGACTAGTGACAGCACAATGAGAGGCTTTCTAGGCATTTCACCTTGGTGTCCTATTTCAAGCTGGGTACTTCAGAAACTTCTTCACTTACCACACTGTCTCTTTTCAATTCAAATGTTTCTTTTTGCCTGATGGGATAGAAACAAAACATAAACTACCATTTTTAATGCACATTTTTTACTTCTCAATTTTCCAACATTAGTGCCCTCAAACCTACATCAGTCAGTGCACTGTAATCCTAAGATTACAGTGGAAAATCAGGAAAAAAGATTCTCTTATGTTCCTTCTTCTGGTAAGGGAGGAAACTAAAGGATTAAAGGCATGAAACTGATACAGGCTTGCAAGAATAGCCACTTGCAGTTTCAAAACCCTTTCCAGTTCCTTCTTCTTTGTTTTCATGTTCCTGTCCAAGATGGTGTGGGTGTATCTGCTCTGATCTGCTGAAGAGTGTTTGGCCCTCCAAGACACAAATTTAGCATCTCTTCATTACCCCCATTCTTGCACTTGCTACATCCTAACATTTTTACTTAGGATGCTCTTAGCTGGAGATTTATTGACATCCCTTTCGTTTACATGCCTTTTTTAGATGTGAGCAAGAGGTACAGCTGAAGCCTTGGGGATACACCAGTATCTCCAGGAAAATCAGCACTCCTTATTATCTCTTCCAGACTCATCATACCAAGAGTCTTTCCAGTGTGAGGTGCAGAGGCCAGACTATCCTGTTGATAGTCTGGTTTCACAGGGTATAGAGCCTGGTTTCGTGATTATTTCCTTCCTTGCAGTGGATGATTCATATTGACAAAATGGGTGAACTGGGTGATGTTGCATTTTGATTCAATAGGATGCTGTGGTTGTGTCAGGAGCAAAATAAAACACAATTGATTTCAGAGGCTTGATCTGCTAATGCCTTTGTAGCTATGACAGTTGGAAACCCAATGCTTTCCTGCGGAAAAACTTTACTTTGTCAAGGCAGGGTTTTTTTTCACTGACTTGTTTCAAGTGAGTGTGATAATTCTACACAGTGTTTGATTGCCGTGTGTCTGTAACACCTTAAAATCCTTGAGGCTCTCACACCTGGTGTGTGTGCAAAGGGGAGCTACCAGAACAGAAATGTCCATACTCACAGCGCTGTTTCTGAGCAGCTCTTTGTGGATGATAGTGGAAATTAGTGCTGTTTGACTGACCTCCTGTTAGTCTCCAGATCATGTTCAACACTGCTTTTTTAGGGTTTTGGACTTGATTTGACTAAAATCTGCTCTTTGTATCTATCTTTTCTTCTACTGATGCCCTGCTAGAATTAGTGCTCTGATCTATGTGGATATAACCGGGACTGTTTTGTCAGCGTGCTTGCAGGTTGGTTCAATTTAAATTTTGTTTACATGCATGGAGAAAACAGCTTCAAATCTGAAAATCTGAAATAAATGCTGAGGGCCAGGAGTGAGCCCGGCCTCAGCTGCAGAAAGACATTCCACCCTATGGCTGAAGTTTATTACCCCCTGCTGCTGTACCACAGCCCTCCAGGTTTGGCCTCGCCCCATGTTTTTCCTTTCATGTGTGGTGCTGGATGTTTCTAGAGTGCCATTCACTCCTTTTTTCACTTCTTACCCTTAAGCAAACAGCAAAGATAAAACACAAAGACCAAAGAATGTTAATGTTAGAAATTCCTTCAAGTTGCAGGGGAATGAGTGACATGTGGGCATATATGCCTCAAAAATCAATGAGATGCAAAAGCTGAAGGGCAGGGAGATTAGGTTGTGATGGAAAGGATTTAACAGTCTTGCTGGTTCCATGCCCCTGCCTAGAGGCAGGTTTTGCCACAACAAAGCAATTGCCGGCAGGTACTTGTCTAGTCTGGTCTTAAAGATCTCACTGATGGATGCTGTCTCACATCTCTGGCCACTATCAAGGGCTCCAATATCCTTTTAATTAAAAACGTGCTGAGGGACCCCACCCCCAACATCTAACTCAAATCTTTTCCTTGGGAATGAGAAGTAGTTACGTTTTGGTTTGTAGGTTACAGGAGCAGCTGACTAACTTCATACATCAGTCTTCAGCCTCTTATATCACTGTTTGCATGTCTCTTGCAGTCTCCTGAAAATCTCCAGGTCTTTTCAACTCTCTTGAAGGCCATGCTTCCTGGTTTTGCTCTTGGCTTTTCTCTGGACACTTGCTAGCTGGTTCATGTCTTTCTTGAAATCCAGCCCCTAGAACTTTAGTTCACTGGATCTCCCAGGGAGGTTTTGGAGATATTCAAAAGCCTTGTGGACATTTTTCTGAGCAGCCAGCTCTAGGTAGTCTGGCTTGAGCAGAGCAGTTGGACAAGATGATCTCCAGAGGTCCTGCCAACCTCACCCATCCCATGAGTCTGTGAGCTGAGGCTTTGCTAAGTGTCACAATTTTACCAATGTTCAGTGAGTGCCAGGAGGGGCTTGGTCTCCTCTCCCAAGTGAAAAGGGATAGGACAAGAGGAAATGACCCCAGGTTGTGCCAGGGGAGGTTTAGATTCGATATTAGGGAAAAAATTCCTCACGGAATTCACCTCACAGAATGTTGGGGTGCCAAGCATTAGAACAGGCTAGAATTAGAACATTGTCCAGGGAAGTGGTGGAGTCACCATCCCTGGAGGTATCTAAAAGACATGTGGATGTGGCATTTAGGGACAAAGTTTCATGGAACCACAGAATTGTTAAGGTTGGAAAAGACCTTTAAAATCATCAAGTCCAACTGTCAGCCTAACACCAGCACCATGTTCACCATTAAATCATGTCCTCAAGTGCCATATCCACATGTTTTTTCAACACTTCCAGGGATGGTGAATCCCAAGTTTAGTTGTGGAGTTGGCAGTACCAGGTTAATGGTTGGACTTGATGATCTTAGAGTCTTTTCCAACCTAAATTCTTCTATTTTTCTATTTAAATACACCTTTCAGAGAGGGGAAAGGTGAAGTTTTTGTAAAAGTCTAGAAAATTATGGTTAATTTGAACAACACAAGTATTTTCCCTGACATGCTGTCCTGAACTCAGTGAAATTTATTCCCTTGTCTGTCTTTTTTAAAACATAGAGCTCTGTTTTAGTGCTGACTTTTGGTGGGTCTTACAATACCTACAGCAGGATTAGGACCTCGTTATTGATTGGTACTTAACACTTGAATCATCTATATGGAGCAGTATTAAGCGTAATCTGTATAATTACAATTTTTGAAATCATTCTCCAGGTTTCACTAAGTGGGAAAAATACTTGACTAGATATTAAATTTCTGCAGAAACAAGAACTGCCTGAATTAGACCAATAAATGAACAGAAATACCTTTAAATGTTCATGCCTACAAGTTTTCATCCCTTTACTTGACCCTAGCAAAACAACATTGTCAGTAGCTGGCTGAATTAGGACATGTATTTCTCAACCCTCCTTCTTGGCTGTAGATAAAATAGTGACTGCTCCAGCTGCTCTCATGAGCCACTAGTTCATGCTGTGGGTTGTGCCTTGTCCTACACAGCAATACAGAGGGGAAAAAAAGGTTAAACAATGTTCACGTGTATGCAATGCTGGTACATGAGAAAACCAGAAACCATGTAATCTAAGAATTTCCTCTGGCTAAGGAAGCCACGTCTTAAATGGTCCTAAATACATTAAAAGCCCACAAAACTTCAGTTAAGACTTTTCCTTCCTGAAAATTATTTTCTCTGGGAATTTTGTCCAGCATGTATTTTTACTGCATGGTAAGGCTGCTCATAAGTACAGGTCTGACTTGTCAGGGAATGTCTATCTGTGGGTAGCCTTTTACTTAGTATCACATCCCTGAGACATACACTTAAAATTGTTTGGAATTTCTGGCTTACTTCTTGCCTTTGGTGCTGGTTTTGTCCACATGCTCCTGTCTTCCTCCATCCTATGTGAAATGTGGCCTTCCTGAAGGCAGAGATGAAGGGTTTCCTGTATGAGACACACATACACCTGGGTGGGTGTTTCATTTGATAGTGGTGTAGCCCTTACCTTAACAGACCTGCAACCTCAGTGTAGTTTATTGAAGTATGTGATCATATTTTAACAGGTAGAAAATGTGCGTTTCTCACATGTGTCTTTCTACATCCCCCCATTTCTACATTTAGTTTCTCTTTCTATTCAAATTTATGCTCTACATTCAATAATATATTAATTTTAATTTGAAGTCAGATCTTAAGGCCATTTTTGGAACACAAATGTGCTTAGGAAAATTTTTTCAAGAAGCCCATATATACCTTTAGTATCTGTTAGTGACTTGTTGTGAGTTAAAAAGGCTTGAATATAGGTCTCCCTAGAGGTGAAAATACTGTGATTAACTGTCCTTTGCAGTGGAAGATTCTGAGTTTGTTTACAGATGGTAGTGGATAAGCTGTTAACATTCCTGACTCAGGTTTGTGACCAAGCTGTCCAGACATGCATGTGTCTTTTGCAGATGATGACTGGTACCTCTGCCATGTGACACTCCTTGCCCCAGAAGAGGAGGTTGTGTCCTGGGGCATGTATCCATACCCGTACCTGGCACGCGTCGATCCCGATGCACGCAAAGGCACCCTCATCTACCAGCTTGTGGCACATTACAGCAGCCACGAAAACGCCACTGCTGGCATAACTTACACACTCATTGCAGGTAGGTCTACTCTGAAAAAAAGCTAAAGTTCTGTCAGGTTGCAGATATTTCTTAACAAGTTCCCGTTTTATAATTTCATTGGTAGATTTTTCCCTTGGGCAATCTTTAAAGATACAGCAGGTACAGCAAGTAGAAGCTGGAAGTATGTGGATGGGAATCCTTCTTGTTGCCATTTTCTTTGCATTACTTCTGTTTTGAAATTGATGGCAGCTTTACTGTTAGCTTGAGGCTCCATTTCGTACTTGTTCTTGTCTCTTTCACACTGCACTGGTAAACAAAACAGTGCAAGTGAAAGATAAGGTGAACAACTGGAGAGTAAAAAGAAGTGCGTACAAGGATGTAGGTGGATGAGTTGGGGATAGCTTACCTTGAAATGGTGAAGGTGCAAATGTTCTTGCTGTGGGCCATGTCTCAGACTGGCTGTGTGCATGTATTGGTAGGTGGTGAAGAGCGATTCCGAGTGGATAAGGACACTGGCATTATCATGACGACTGGCTTGCCTTTGACGTGGAACAAGGAGTATGTGGTTACTGTGGAAGCCTCTGATGAGTATGGCAACAAAAGCCCCTACGCCTCCGTTTCCATCCTGGCAGGCTCCCGACCTCCACAGTTCACTAACGTGTCCTACAGTGTGTTTGTCCCTGAAAATACTCCAGCAGGAGAAAAGTAAGTTTTACGTTTTTAGGTGACGTGCTCTCAGCAGTCTGAGAGGACCTCACAGAGCACAGAAGAGTGAAACTTCTGTGGTTTTGCTTCTCAGGGCTACACATATGCATTTGCCTATTACACTTTAAAAACAAGGTTGTACTTTCTAGAAGAAATTACGCCTGTTCTGATATTTCAGAGTCTCCAGTGTGGCACATGGGATCTAGTCTGGGACACTGGAATTACTTTAATATTTTTGGGGTGTTAGTGCATTCCATCATGAATTAGAACAGCCAAACTACTGGCTATGCATCTTCTGGAGATTAAAACAAATGCTTGAAAAATAGTCTTTTAATTAATCAGATTTGGAGTTGTTTGTGTCCCATTTGACTTGTATTTAAATTTCTAGAAAGACAAGTCATTGCCAGACTCTTGAGATAACAGCACCAGTGTGAAGTACAAATAGATAAAGCTCAATCTCCAAGGGGCTCTGCTGTTGCAGGAAGAGTAGCTAAGCCAAGCCACAGTGGGGAGATGCTCCCAAGCTGGCTCTGGGTTTATTGTAACTGTTCAGCTACTTGAGAGCAGAATGGGCTTTAAGGCCTCTAAGGAGCAGGTGGAACAGTGCCATAAGGCTTCTAAAGAGCAAGAAACCTCAAAATAAACTGATGACCTAGGAAAAATTGCTGGAAGTGTGCCACTAATCCTTAAGAAAGACTGAATGAGAAGTAGGAGGGAAATTTTTCTCCTTCCCTGGAGCTTTCAGTGAGATGGGCTTAAAGTGTATTGTCATGCTGGTGAAAGACTGGTGTGAGAGGTGGAGCTTCAAAACATAAGTCACAGTAGGGAGGCAAACATGCCTTTGATGTCCTGCCAAGGTGGACAGCAGGATCTGGAAAGCCCTGTGCCCCATGGGTTCCCCATCCATGTCTGAACCCATTTCTTTTCTGCATATACAACTTCAGAGAAACTTAGAAGTATAGTAGGTCACTTACTTCTGAATAACTGAGAAACGGAGGGTAAACTGCTGTCAAGTATTTAGAAAGGTACAATGGGAAAGAAAAAGACATTTTAATCTTATTGGGGGTTTAAATGGGTTATTTCATTACTGCTATGTCAGTGAATAAGTTTGGTGACAGAAGAGAGGGTAGATGAGCTCCCTCTGGCAAAAGGAGTTTCCAGTCTGAATACAAAGCTGAGTCAAGCATTGACACCTTTCCTCATCCTCATCTTCCTCCTCTAGGTGCTGAGGAGAGAGCTTTTGTTGTTATTGTTTTGAAGCAAAGGGTTGTTCTCTCGTTCTTTGCAGAGTAGCAGTTGTTGAGGCTGTTTCTTTCCAGAGCCAGCCTCTTTCCTACACTCTCCTGACAAACCCCTCTGGGCTCTTCCGGGTGAGGCAAGAGAGCGGAGAGCTCAGCCTGACCCACCCCGTGGACTACGAGAGTGAGCACCACCTCTATCACCTCTTACTGAAAGCCATGGAAGTTGAGAGCACTCTCAGCAGTGTGACCGAGGTACATGAATCACTTCACGTCCTACCCACGGTCTGTGATCTTGTTACCTTGCTAGAGGGACCAGTTACACAGATGGACAGCCCAGGACACTCGTGAGGATGCTGGGCGGGGAGGAGGCCTTGTAGTATGGGCAGAAAGCTGGGCTCTGACCTGGGTTCAGATCTAGGCTCTGCAAATACCTCTTGTTACTACTTTTTGGCTTTGCCTCCCATCTTGGGAGTGGAGAAGGAAATACTTCTCTGTGTTACAGGAGTAGTGTAAGAAGAGTAGCATCAGAGGTGTAAGTAAGGATGGGAGAGCAGCAAAAGCACTGACTGCCACTGCAGTGTCCAGAGAGAGGTGCTCTTTTTGCAGAGGGTAGGAAAATCCACTCTCAGCGTGTCCTTTTGTCTCAGGTCATGGTCCATATCACTGACGAAAACGACTGCTCTCCTGAATTCCAGCGCTCCATTTACAGCAGAGACAACGTTCCTGAAACCATTCCTGTTGGCACATCTCTACTGCAAGGTGAGGACCATCCTGTTACCTTTCATTTCAGTCTTGCCACAGGCCTGCTGGTTTGTTACCTGTCCATGTTTTGGCCATGAGGAAGTGCTCTCTTCCACAGACACTGCCTCTGTAAGATGCAGATGGCAGCTTTCCTGGCCGTCTGTGGATGACTTTTAGGCATCCTGGAAGTAGAGTCGTGAGTGTCTTCAGGTGAGGATCGCTGTACTCTGCCCAAGGAGAGATCTTGTGGTATCCAAGGGCAGTTGAAGCAGCTGATAGGAAGTGGCTTAGTGAATTGCCACAGTTTGTTTCCTTTAAATGTTGTCTTTTAACTCATTTTGGTAACCTTTTTGTGTCCCAGAAGCAGCTGCAACTAGTTTTTCCTCTCTTATTGTGTTAAGAAAAAACAGGGCTTTTTAAAATAGGCAGCTAGTTTTATCAAATAGGCATTAATGCTGTGTAACTGACTTGCAATGTGCTAAAGGAAAAAAATTTGGAAAGCCTGTGAACTTATATTTATGGTTGTGGCTCATCAGTCATCATCCCATGTTTGTTGTTTTTAACATGGCTACGTGTCACTTGCATATAAACTCTGAGTGCAGAGATGACACTTTTAGAGGCTAGAACAGTATCCTGTTAAAAGAGTTCAGGGGTTATGAACTCTGAGAAATGGGTATGTGCCAATGTAAGAGTTAGCAAAAAGACAACAATGCAAATTTCCCAAAGTTGGAGCTGAACTCTGCGGATTGCAGAGGTGATAAGAAGCTTACCTTACCTTGTGTAAGGGGGCTTCAGGGCCTGCTTTCTCTAAACACTTGTTATGAGTGTTCAGAGCTTGTCATACTTCATTTTTAGACTTAATGGCTCTTGGGAAGAGAGAAATTGGTCAGAATAATCAACTCCTAAAATTCCTAAGCATGTGATTTTCCTTAAAGAGATGAATGTTGTTCTCTCCAGAAGACTTGTAAAGCTCATCAAAACTCCGCTTGTGGGGGAAGAAATGTATGTCCTATGTCCAAAGCAAGCAGAATGTTGAAGCTGTGCGATTGCATCCCGTGTTGTTGTCTTGTCACATGAGGTACAATTCAAGGGAAAGAGCCAGCTTAGAAAAGAAAATGTGAGGTGAAGTATAGTGACAGTCAGTGGAAATGGGTGTATGAAGACTCACTTGCTGTAGAAGGGCTGAGCAGGGCTGTTAGTGGCTGCAAGGAAGCTGTGCCCTGTGCAGGATGAGACCTGTGCCACTAACTCAGACTGCCAAAGCAAGTATCATCTCAGGAAATAAAGAAGACACACAGCTCTTAGCCTCGCTGTAGCTCTTTGAGGGGTGGGATGTTGCAGCCTCAGAATGACCCATAAACAAAAATAAATGCAAATATGAGACAGACTCTGCCATTCTGGGCATGCCTGTAGCTGTTGATGGCAGTGAAAAAGGCAGTGTGATATATGCTTTTGTTAAGACTGTTGCTGATGTGAATGTAGGTTTCAGTTATCAGCCACTTTTATTTTAGCACACTTGAAGTCTGAAGTATGGAGGGTGCTCTCAGCAGGGCCCTTAGCCTTCAGCTGCATCCCTGTGCCAGCAGAGCAAGGCTTGGAGTTGTAGCTGGCAGCACAGTCAGCTTTTGAGCCAGAGGTAGCTGGCACTGGGCTAGCTCAGAACATGTGCAAGGCCAGCACAGGGCTGCTTGTGGCTGCCATATGATCCTTAAAATATCGTTTGCAATGCTCACCAGTTTCCAGGGCAGAATGAAATGAAAGGGGAATAGAATTCCCAGTTGCTATTGGAAAGTAAGGCATGTCACCATCATGTACAAGTAAGTGCCACATTCCCTGTTTGCCAGAAAACTTCTGGGGGAAAAGAAGCATATCATTAACCACATAGAACGTATTTTTGTGAATGGTTACAATGGCTCACTAATGACTGTAGATTAAATCAGAATTTTTCAAATCAAATATGTTTTTTACATTCTTTATGCCTTTCTAAAAACAATAGTTAACCACTATATTTGACAGATTCAAATAATTGTCATTTTAGTCTTTCTTGCGTTTTTAATATATTTTGTCTCTCAGTATAGCAAGAGAGTGATTAACTCTAAAGCCCTTTCTTTTGTAGTCTGTAATGCACACAAATGTTTATTCACAGTGGGATTTGGAGAGATTTTAAACAAAATGTTACAACCAATCTAAATATCCTTGTAAACAAAGATGAGTAACTTTCCACCTGCAGATGTAGTGAAAATTTTTTCCAACTAAGTAGAACAGTTTTTCAATGTACTTTTGAGATCATTCTCTGCTCCTTTCCTGTTTTGAGTTAATATTCTGATAGAGATGGGTTGTTTCCACCACCCCTCTGTGGATGATGCTGCAGCTGTTTGCTGGAGTGTTCACGCACTGCAATCACTGTTCTGCTTCCAGAAGGCTGTGTGTTACCAAAGTGGCTGCATCTGGATCCTATTGGTAGAATGAGGAGTTTGTTTATCACCAGTGTGGGTATGATGTGAAGCCTCTTTTTGGCTAGAAAAATTGCAAGGTAATTGGAGAGGTGATATTCCTCTCTTAAAAATCACTTTTGGTGCTGCGCTGGGAGCTCCAGGTCTTTGTTGTGCTGCTTTGCTGCTTCTGAGCAGATGGGGCACTCAACATACTGAATAAACTCTTACTGGGGAGGAATGTGTAATCACTCTTTGTACCTTGAAGCACCAGGTAATTAAAAAGTATATAACTAGCTGGGAGCTAATTAAATTTGAAAGTGGCATTCCTGGAAAGAGTGAGGAACCAGTTTATGACTGATAACGTTCAACCAACGTGCATACTAATTGTGTGCTAATTACCAGTGTTGACTGCTATTTGTATAAAGCATTTTGTGCAGGATTGGGATCACAGCTTTCTTGCAAATTCACCTGGTTGCGATCACTTGGGCTGGGTTGGAGCAGAGCGAAGAGCTGTTTTGATTTTTCGCTCCCAGCCTCCTGCTAAGTTCCCAGACTCTAACCACAAAAAAAACCACAAAAAAATTTTATGGATGAAACCGATTTAGGTGATGCCTGTTCTCAAACACTAACAAAAAACCAGAGCTGACTTGTTAGGAAACAGCATAACCAAACCTCCTTTGCAGTCTGACTGTTCTGTTAAATGTGTTCCCTAACAGTGCTTGCGACAGACTGCGACTCTGGCTCCAACTCTGAGATCTCTTACTTCATCCAGAGCACTGATTTTTCCATCACACGTCACGGGGTCATCAATTCTAACCAGAGGCTGAACTTTGAGCGGGCGAACCACATGTACGAGTTTGTGGTGATAGCTGTCGATAAAGGACATCCCCCTCGGACAGGGACGGCGTCTGTGCGCATCCGAATGGCCAACGTCAACGACGAGGCTCCTGTCTTCTCCCAGCCTGTGTAAGGCACCTTGAACACCTGCTTTGGCTTTAAAAGATGCTGTTCATACATGTAATCTTACTAGCACTTGGCTAAATGGTCACTTGTTGTTTAGTGCAACTGTAAGTACCAGTGAAATTGAAGGCTAATTTCTATATAGAAAGGCTTTAGGAGCTGAACTTTCATTTCTAGATTGTATATATATAAAAAAAATACATCAGTTGTGATACCGGTATATTGACTTTATATTTATAGAGAGAGAACAGAATGAATCAAAGACCTGTCTATACAGGGGATGATTTTGATGGCGTTGACTCCTCAGTCTCAAAGTGATCATCCATGTATAAATAGATGACAGATAAATATGGTAGTTAGCAAACACTAAAACTTAACTTTAGCCTCAACAGATTGTATTGTAAGCTAATTTCATGAGCTCCTGCTTGTTTAAGATGTCTTTTTTCATTCCTGTCCCTAATCAATACAATTTCTACTCTTTGCACAATTTTGGAGTATGAACGTGTTTTAAATACAAAACACACATGTATTTATTTACAAAGTTAGATACTTTTTACTTCATCTCTGTAGTATCTGATGTTTTCTGTTAATATATAGGGACATACGAAACATTGCTTGGCAGATACTAGTCCTTTTTCTCAACTTTAGGAGAGATATGATCCTGTTTTGCAGTACAATGTAATATGGTGCATTTTGTTATCCTCCAAAAGATCCTTCAAAATTATGTATACCAAAAGTACAGGATTACAGTCCCAAAATAAGTACCCTATGCTGAACAAAGAAGACCAAACTCATATCTTAAACCAATTAAAGATTCCATGGTTGCATGCCCAAAGCTTGAAAAAAAACCCATTCATAATGAATTGCCTGAAAGATAACATGGTGATGGTTATTCTGACACTCTGTATGCTGCCATTGCTCCCTTATGTCCATCAGCTACAGGACTTTCCTTTCGGAAGATGCTGGTCCCAGCACCTTGGTGGCTACTGTTCGGGCAGAGGACCCTGATGGAGATGGGCTACTTTATCTGATTACAGGAGGCAATGAGGAGGGCAATTTTGAACTGGATAGCCAGAAAGGTAAGGAAAGAGGTTTTAGAACACAGTTATTTACTGCCTAGTCTCTACTGACTGCTCCACCTGCGTGTCAAAAACCATAAGAAAGCACCGTATCTATATAATCCACAAACGGGGATGCTTTGTATCAGTGAGGATTAGTTCTTTGATATGATGGTTGTTCTTCAACTATCAGCCAAAACCTGGGATCCTGGGCCAAGGCTGTGCAGACTAAGATGTCAGGTTCTTGTGCTTTGCAACCAAAATACAAACTGATCCAGCAATACAGTGACAGAGAAATGTGATGCTCACTTGAGCATGGTCGTGTGTTTACACAGTAAGTTAACATGACACTTTATGCTTCCAAATTCAGGTATCATTAAACTCCGCAGAAACCCACCACCCAGCCTGAAAGGGCCACAGTACATCCTGAATGTCACTGCCATAGATGACAATGCCTCGGGGGGACCCACTCCTCTCAGCAGCTTTGCTGAGGTTATTGTAGGAGTTAACGACGTTAATAACAACAAGCCTGTCTTTAGAGAGGTAAGATGTCTTTCTGCAGATATTCTTGTCCCATCTAGGCTATAACTGGGGTTATAGAGTCTCCATAGGTACTGACTGCTGGTGGGCTGAAGGGTCTGTGTGTGCAGAGCAGAATGAACTTGTAAATGAACAGCTTTCTTCATACATGAAGTGTAAAGTCTTCATTCTCCTTTTATTCTTCCTCTCCCTTAGAGATTGATTTCTTAGTGTGCATAAGTAGTAGTAGTGATTTTCTTCCAACTTTTTCTCAGACCTGCTGGAAAAAGTATTGACACTGTGCGGCGAATTCATGTGACTGTGTAATATTTAGGGTCGGATGTTTGGGTGTATTTTTAGTGCGCTTACTACAGTGACAGCACCTGGGTTCTGGAGAATCAGCCTCCAGGCACGCACGTGCTACAGGTAGAAGCCTATGATGCAGACCTCGGCATCAATGGAGAGGTGAAGTATGGGCTCATGCACCGAGACGGAGCTTCCCTAGGCTTCAGCATTGACCCAGACACAGGTCAGTAGCTTCAGGTTACTGAGGAAAAATGACAATGACATTGTGTTGTAATGAAAATGCCTCTGTATCAGTGTGTCCATGTGGGCTCATGGTTTAACAGTGTAACTGCAGCGTTAGCTGTGACAGTTTACAGAGTAAACACTGGAAAATGCTCAGGGTATGTAGATAGCCATACACACAGATTCGATTAAATGAAGTTAGTAGTGATTCAGATCATAGAAGCAATAGAATGGTTTGGGTTGGAAGAGACCTGAAACATCATCTAGTTCCGACAATCCTGCTGTGGGCAGGGACATCTTTCACTAGATCAGGTTGCTCAAAGCCCCACCCAGCCTGGCCTTGAACACTTCGAGGGTTGGGGCATCCACAGCTTCCCCGGGCAACTTGTGTTGAGCAGTGTCTTACCACCCTCACAGTAAAGAATTTCTTCCTAATCTAAACCTCTTCTCCTTCAGTTTAAAGCCATTACCCCTTGTCCTATAACTACATGCCTACAGACTCTCTCCAGCTCTTGTGCGGGCTGCCTTTAGGTACTGGAAGGTGCTGTAAGGTGTCCCTGGAACCTTCTCTTCTCCAGGCTGAAAAATCCCAACTCAGTCTGTCTTCACAGGAGAGGTGTTCCAACCCTCTGATCATCTTCATGTCCCTCCTCTGGATTCACTCCAACAGATCCACATCCTTATGGTGGAGGCCCCAAATGCAAATTAAATAGGGAAACAAACCCCAGTTCAATAAGAAGACAAGAATGTGTTCTGTATCACTTACCTTCCTACTTGGATCAAGGGTAGCTATAAAAATGCAGAGCAGAAAGTGTGATTTTTACAGGTTAAGTTTATTCTTCCCTACAATGTGGCCACAGTTTATTTCTCATCTCATGCACAAATAGGAGATCCAGTGCACTGCAGGCAAAACCCTCGTACCAGAACAGGGCAATGATGTCTTTATGTATGATTTCTTTCAAATTAAGGTGTTATATAGTTGTTGATGTTTCTATAGTCAAAACAGGAAAATGGGATATTGCTATGTCACAGACTGTGCAGTAGACTGGAAGGGACTACAACAGAGCTGAAGAACTCTGAGCATAATAGAGAAATAGGTACAGAAGTGGCCTCAAGAAGGCCAGTTTGAAATCTGTTAACCAGAAGAAAATAGCTGATGCAGGGAGAGACTTGATTAGTGTGGAGGAAAACGTGAAGATTTGGAGAAAATTGATTTATCCACTATATGTTTTTACTCAATTTTAATCTGTTGAATGAGGCAACCTCCGTCTCCTGTAGTAGAAGTTACTTTGGTCCCGTCACTGGTGTCTTCTGTGGTGTCATTCATTCTTCCTCAAAGTAATAATGAGCTGATTCAGTTTCTTGGACTACCACCGGAGTAAAGCTAGAGAGGCCTTTCAATGAGAAGGAGAAAGTCCTTCTGTGCTCCATAAGCCATGAGATAACAGGGTACTCAGACTGAGCTCCTTATCAGGGCAGCAGAAGAAAAGCAGCATGTGACATATGAGGAGAGGAGAGACAGGAGAACTGGAGCTGGTCTAGTCCACGACAGGCATTGCAGGGGCAGTGAGGACCAGGCTTGAGGGTTGTGTAGCATGTGGTCAGAGCTTCCTTTTGCGCAGGAGATGTGCTGATTCCTCTCTGCAAATTCAGTCCTGAGGCTGTGACCTGCAGAGCAGGAGGTGTCTGTGTTTCCAGGAGCCATCACAACCACGCAGAGCTTCGACCGGGAGCAGCAGAGGGAGTACACGCTGTCTGTCACTGCCACGGACCAGGCGCGGGAGCCGCTGATCGGCGTGTGCCAGGTCACCGTCCTCATCGCTGACGCCAACGACAACGACCCCAAGTTTGAGAACAGCCGCTACCAGTGTGAGTGTTACTGTGCTGCTTGTCCCAGTACTGACACATGAGCCTGGCTAGGAGGTTAGTCCTCGTAACAGCGGTCAGTTTTTTAGGTGACCAATCTTCCTTTTTTGCCCACTAAGCCAATTACTGTTTAACCCATCATCAAGGAAAATGTGCAGAATTAACCAGTCCTCTTCAGTCATTGCAGTTCTCTTAAAAACATTGACATCCTTCACTCCTACAGGTGAGGCAGATCTGATCCCTTCTCTGCAGTTTTCTCTGTCCAGCTTTTTTCCACATTGAATTTTTATTTGATGTCCCAAAACAAAACATGACATCCTAGCTGGGAATTCATCAACCCTGACTGGAAGTACAATTGTCATCTGTGTCTCTGTAGCACAGCACCTCTGTTTGAATAGACTGAAGTGGCATTTATGTCTTGTCAAACAGCACAAAATCCTTGGTTTCTAGGCTGCCTTTGGCTGGGAGCCAATGCCTGCTGGATCTGTCCTGCTGAGCTAGCCTTTCCCATTTGCCCCGGTGACATTCCCTTTTTCATCCCCACATGATATGCTTTATATCAGTCTTTCGTTTAATTTGATTCGATGCTTTTCCAGTAGAATCCTGCATTTCATTACACTTGGACTCTCTGCATTTAATGTCATCCACAAGTCATGAGCGTTATCTCTAATTGTTGGACTGGAACAGGTCCTTCCTGCATAATTGCCTGAAAATGTAAAAGAAAATTTTTGCTGAAGCATCTGCCAATAACTTCATTTTGGCATTTTTTGCCACTTGTGTGGAAATGTCATGGAGGGCAAAGCAGTGAACAATGCCTTATTAAAATGAAGATGGCTTATAAGTAAATCATCTTTAACATCACAGAGGCCAGCATTTTAGAAGGATTCAAAGATAGGTTGGGTGTTTATATTTTAGGACTTTTACGAGAAGTGGGCTGCTGGGAAATAAGCTAAAAATACATCCACACTTCAGAATTATGCCCAAGGACAGAAAGAAAATTGTGTTGCATCTTCTAAAGTATCTTGTAGTGACTAACTCTAAGTGCCAAATTGGTTAAAATGTGTAGATTTGGAATAGCCCTCTCTACAGTCCTACCAGTGTCTTCTGCAAACCTGGTCAAAGCAGCACTGAGAAATTGAGTAGAAATTCTCTCTCTGGAGAGAAATATTTTTGAGCAGAGCAGACAGGTCCCTGAGGTAATGTTTGTGCAAAATTGAACCTTTCTATTCTACCATCACACGTGTCCTTCAGGCGAAACTCGCCAGGATTTTTGTTTTTCAAAAGCTGTGAAGCTGAGAGGTTGCATTTGTAATTAAGCACTTCTGAAGGACAGGAAGATTTTTTCCTTTTTTTCATGAACACAGGGTACCAGCAAAAGTTCTGAAACAAAGGCAGCTCTTTGAGATGGCACAACTGCAGATAATGAGGTCACGTTATGCCTAGCACTTTCCCAGCATCTCTACCTAAGTAATCAATGCTTTTACGTCACAGAATTAAAAATAGCTTTTTCCCTAACAAGATCAAATGCCATTAGTCATAGGTTTCTGTTCATCCTGGAAACTGCTGGTTCTTTACTCTCAGCACTATGATGTTGGCCAAATCCCTGATTTAGCCATGCATCTTATCATCTGCCTGCAAAACAGACATTAAAGAAATGCTTAACTTCCTATAGTAGGGATGGTGCAGTAAATGTTCAAGTTGTGTCTGCAGCAAGCAAAGCACACAGAATGAGAGAGTACAGCCCTTCCCTGGGCTTTTTCTTACAGTGCAATTTAACATAATTTGACTGTTAAAGACAACATAAATACACACACAACAAGCATAAACACAAAAATGGGTATTTACGGTGTTTTTTAGCAATTAATTCAATATTCATTAATCTATCTTAGTGCTGGTAAATCTCTTTTGAGATTAGCTTTGTCTGTTACTGACATACCAAAGACATCCTGGACAATTAAATGACACAGGGATGAGTGAAGACAATTAAATCTCAAATTATTTTTCATGGAGCAAGTAGTTGTTGTGGTTTAAAGTTGTACTGCTCCAGCTACAGCTACAGACTGTAGACATTAAGGGAGAAGACCAAATCAGAGAACGTGATCTCCCCATAGGTAGTGTGCAGTTCTGATTATCCCACCTGAAAAATGCTAAAAGAGATAAATACAAGGGAGATCAAAGATGTGAAATAGTTTCTGAACAAGACATGAATTAATAGAATGACTGGGTTGCCTAAACCCAGCTGCAACAGCCTTCCCACTGTCAGGGCCATTTTAATACACTGAGCTGATGGAGCCTTAGTGCAAGGAAACAGCTCAAAAATACAATCAGGCAAGCACACATAGCTGCTTGGAGGAGGAATTGGGACTGGATGGCTGAGGATAGAGGGAAGAGCTGGACCAAAATCAGTGCAGTGTAAAGATGAGTGTGGAAGAAAGGCAGCTGGCAGGGATGTGATAGCTTCATATAAAACTGTGCCTCGCAGAGTAAAGGGGAGCAGGAAATTACTGCTCATGATTTCCCATCATTTTGTTGGTGTCCCTTCCGGAAACCAGGCCTTAGGAAGACAAAATTTATTACTCTTCTGTGCAACAGGCTCTTCAAATGCCTGACTCTGCCACCAGATTTTTACATGACAATTATCCAAGCAGGTTCAAAGGAGGATTGGTCTGTCTAGAACTATGGGCAGAAAGACATGACCTCTGTCACAGGTGGATTTCTGGGAACAGGGAGTGAAACCTAAGGAAGGGGATATACATAAAATGATCATTGCCCTTGCCTTGGGTAGCTTCTCCAAAAAACTGGGGTGTTGGAGGCATCTTTACTGTGACCTGAGTCTTTATGGTTTGCAATTACCTAGTGCCTCCCACTGGCAGTGCTGCCGGCACCACACGTATTCAAGATTAATTCAATTCACACAGAATTCCCTTTGATGCCAACCTGCTTTTATCACCAGCTGAGCCCAGCAGGCTGGGCTGTGATCCAAAGCAGTGGGCATACAAGCAGCTGTGAGGTTTGCCAGCACTGCCATGGAGAGGCTCAAGTGCTGGCAGCAGCAGTGTCAGTAAATCTGCATCACCAGCAGCTCATTTAACAACCCACCATGGCAGGGGCGAGGGAAGGGGAAGCTAAAAGAGGACTATAGACACTGTTGGTGGCAATACTTTATAACCTGTCTCAGTACAGAAATGTTTAATCTTCCATGGAGGGAACAACGATGTTTTACAGGGGTGTTTCTTTACACATGCAGCCTGATAAACCAGAGCAGACCTGCTGACGATACCTTTGTCTTTTCAAAGACTTCCTTAGCGAAGACACTCCAGTGGGGACGAGCTTCCTCCGAGTTGCAGCTCATGACAGTGACCAGGGTGTGAATGCTGCTGTCACATACTCAATGTTAGAGCATCAACAGGAATACTTCCAGATCAACCCCAGCACAGGCTGGGTGTATGTGAATTGCCCGCTACCCCAGGTAATGTGAGGCTCTGCTTGGAACAGAGCAACATCCAACCCCTCTACCCCATTGCAGAGGGTTAATTGCAATCTCCTGGTTTGTACAGAATGGTTTCCAAGCATCCTCTGTCTTTGTTCCGTAGACAATGCGCATTAGCCGCTATGTTGTGGCGACAGATGGCGGGAACAGAAGCAGCACGGTGGAGCTGACGGTGACTGTCACTAGTGCTCTGAGCCAGCCCCCACGGTGGGAGCAGAGCACGTACTGGGTAACCATCCCCGAAAACACCATTCGTGACACCAAGATTGTGGTATGTTAGAAGCGTGATTACTTCCCTCCCTCTTCATTTCCACTTCTGCCTCCGTTGTGTCTCTAAGTCAGAAGTATGTGGATGCCTGCTCTGCAGATTTACTGCACTGCACTGTTCCCTTGTGAGCCTTCACCACTGAGTTTGTCAGGCATACCTGCCACAGGCTGGAATTTCAGCTGGAAGCAGTTTTCCCAGTGCATTCTTACATGAATGGCCCTCATGCTTCCACAGGAGCAAGACTTGTGTGCTGCCAGATTGGGAAATCCTTGGGTGTTCCCACCAAGAGCCAGCTCCTCACTCCTCCATCCTCAGTGGGCTGTGCTACCTGCTTGTGTTTTTCTTACAGGTTTTCTCAGTTTAGCACGGGAACATGGAGTGATATAGATTGCATTGGGCTCTTCCAACTCAAACCAATTCCTTTTTAACCCATACAGACTCAGTCTTTAAGGACAGTGCTTTCCATATATTGCCACATAATTCCTGCCTTTCTCCTCCTGCATGTAATATTCAAGCACTTGCAAACAATTTAGGGTTTGTTTTTATTTTCTGTAACTTGCTGGGTAAAATGTACAACTCAGTGGAGAAATGGTCTCCTTATGAATCGGTTTTGCTTTGGAAGGAGGAGAGAGGATGGATTTCCTTTAGCTGTGCTGCAGTTCTGGCTTGGCACATTTACAGGCAGGTAAATTTCCTGTTGATTAAAGACCTACATCAAACCTAGATATTGTAAAATAAAACTCGGCTCTGTAAACTGTTTCTTTTTTGTCTGTTACCCAAGTTGTCCAGGCATGTGTGTTCTTGGAGAACATACGTGTATGCATGTTTTTGCCATCAAACTCAACATGTAACACTTACAACCCTGTGCTTCATGAATATATGTGGTGGCTCTTTTCTTCTTCAGACCATCAAAGCCACATCCCCTCTTGGTGATCCCAGGGTTACGTATAATCTGGAGGAGGGTCAAGTTCCAGAGACTAACATGCCAGTTCGTTTCTATCTGAAGCCAAACAGAGCTGATGGATCTGCTTCTCTTCTAGTCGCTGAGCCACTTGACTTTGAGACAACTAAGTTTTTCACCCTGACAGTCCGGGCACAAAACGTAGCAATGACTCCTTTAGCTTCCTTTGCCACTGTTTGTGTGAATGTAACAGGTAAGCTTTGCTGCTGTTCAGAACAATATTCTTGTTACTTTTAGCATAATGCCATGAATTAAGGTAACATCTAATAAATGCCAAGCCACATCAGAATGCTTTGTACACTTCTATGCTATAAAAAGTTGTGCAGTCATTAAAAAGGTCTGAGACAATTCCTAAGTACAACTATCAAATGTGGAGATGTGACAGTGCAAAAATGCGCTGTCTGAATGTTTAGGCAGCACTAGTGCCTCATTCTGTAAAGGTAATTAGAAAGGTTTTCTTTCGAAAGGAAATGAAATCCAGTAAATGTTCCCAAGCTATTGAAGGGAGATGAGTATTACTGGAAATAGTCTGTGCTATGAAAAGATAAACAGCCCAGATAGGCTGGATTTGTGTTGGGTATCTGTTTAGGGTTTTTTGCTACATTCAGAATTTTCCATTTCACACTGGGATTTAAACTATAGAAATGAAGGGGTCCTTATGATAGGTGCAATTTTCAAAAATTTGATCCAACCCTCCTTATTGTACGATGTTTTCATAAGATTCTGTTCCTGTAGATCCACATAAAACTATAAATCTGATATTAATCCCTGCTTTTTGCAGGATTAGTAGAGTTATTTTTGTTAGGCAGACATTCAGATGAAAATATGAGTAAGCGAAGTCTCCAGCAAAAAATTTGTCTTGCCCACCACCATGGAAATGAGAATGGGGTAGTAATTTGAAAGGAAATCCAACTTTTCTGCTTTGCTTTATCACAGCATTGTCCTGTCTTTCACAATCCACCAATGCAAAACCCCTTCAGGCTGTAGAGCAGGGTCTGAGCCTCGTTGGAGGTTATGGATCATGTCCCCAAAGGTTTTTCCTATAGTGCAGTTATGGGTACCAGAATTTGGCAGAAACTTCATTCTGCTCACAAGAAAAAATCCTTTTAGAGTAACTTAGCTGTGGATGAAAGCCCTCCTGGTCCTGGCATTTACAGGTTTAACGTCTCTCTGGTCAAATCATTAACCAGTATCTCAGTTGAGATTAGGCCACTGTCTCACAGAAACTGCCCAGTGTTTATAAAATGCCTCCTGACTGCTACCCTGAGAATGGGAAAACTCAGAGCAGGATTGCTTATTGCTATAAACAATGTAAGTTCTCCCTCCAAGCAAAATACAACTGGGGGGGAGGGGCGGGAGAACCCCCACAGTAGACAAAAAAGTCTTCAAATATTTTCTTACCACAATCCTCATCACCTCCTTTTTCAGATGTCAATGATAATGTTCCATTCTTCATGTCTTCTAACTACGAGGTGTCTGTGCCAGAAGGAGCTGATGTTGGCACGTCGGTGGTTCAGGTGTTAGCTATGGACTTGGATTCCGGCCTGCATGGAGAGGTTTGACCTTGCATCCAATTCTTCAATTCTTTTCCTCACAATACTCAGGTTGTAGTATTGTAACTAGTGAGAATGTGCAGTCAGCAGATGGCAGGGTAATGAGCCACCAGCACTTCTTACAGCACTTGTCAAGCATTTGTCTGTCTTAGGCCTGATGTGCCTAACATGGGATGCAGGCAGAGAAGATGCTGTTCCTGATCTCAGGGTCCTGCATCATGGCAGCTCATCCTGATCCAGCAATCATGACAAAGCACTGCTGCATAATTCCCAGGGTTGCTCCCATGACAAGCCAAGCAGATGTGGCTGCAGGACATGTTTCCAAACTCTTGCCTCTTCAACTCATTTTTTAATTGACCATCAGTGATTATTGTCAGTTATTCACAGCCATTTAAATATGGTCAATATATACCATCATTGGTCTAACCAACATTTGACCATCATAGTAATAATGATTCAACCCTAGGAAAGAGCAGAATTCTGACAGAAATTGCTCATTTTCTTTGCATTTTCCTGAGCCATTTCTAAAAGTCCTACTAGCTCTTCTGTGAAGGAATTCTAGCTAGTGGAGATCTGCTGTTCTGGAACTGTCATTTTGCAGCTTCTGAAGAGCCACCTGTGTGGCTGGTGGTGCTCTGGGCATGGCTTGGGCGTGGGGATGGAAATGGGGTTCTTTTCAGAGAATGAAGGGAAAATTATTAAGGGGAAAAATGTGAATAGCTTTCATTGGTGGGTGAAGGTTTTAGTCTATTCAGTCTTGTTGAACAGGACCCAAAGTATTAGCTTTTTTTGGGCGGGGGGATCAGAAGCACAGTGGATTACTAGAAGCTGAGGAGACACCAGGGAAAATGCCAGTCCATACATTCACTCTCCTGTTATTCATGATCTTTCTTAACCGCTCCTACTGGCCACCGTTGGAGATAAGACAAGATAAGATAAACCCACTGTTTGGCTTGATGTGCCAAACTAGTAAAGATGCTCTTCTGTTTGAGAATTCTGCACTTTTTATATCAAAATGAACGAAAGACTTAGAAAAATTATGTTCAGATGATCTGTCTTCCCTCAGAGCGTTGCTACTTTGCAGACAGAACCAGGAGGCTACTGAGGAAGGGGCAGGTCACAGCACTTGGACATACAAATGAAAATTGAGAAGGTAAACTCTTTTAACTATTTCCTTTTTAGGTTCACTACTTAATATTAAAAGATGCTAATGAGGATTACCAGTTCTTCACCATTGAACCTGAGACAGGAATTATTTCCACCCGGGCGTCTTTTGACAGAGAGAAAAGAGCCTCTTACTTGATTGAAGTTCAGTCTCAGGACTCATCAGAATCTGCTAGACCTGGTGTTCATGGGCAGCCCAACACAGGTAAAACTAAGAAGGAATTCTGTGTTGGGGTCTTTAACTTTCATAGGCTTGGCAGGTATGGGATCTGTTCGGAATAATACAAGCTATTCCACCTCTGCCATTTCTACCCTGCGTGTTCCTCTTGCGTCTCCTTAGACACAGCCTACGTAAGGATTTTTGTCAGCGATGTGAATGACAACTCCCCGGCATTTCCTCGGTCAATGTATGAGGTCAGCATAGACGAGGACAGGGATGTTGGAAGTCCTGTTGTGACAGCAACAGCAGATGATCAAGATGAGGGTGAGCGGACCCTGCATGTCTTTTTAAGTCCTTTTAGTGTTAACGTGTCCTTGTGTGTAGGGCTGCTTCCTTCATGGACAAACAATTCTCTGCATTCAGGAGACAATTACATGTTTCAAGCACTTGAAAGTGAGGAGAGAAGTTCTGGGAACCTGTGAGCATTTTCTTCAGTTAGGTGCTCAGGTTTGTAGTGCAAAGGTTAAGCTAATTGGGAATATCTTTGGGGCAGAATGAAATCACCTGGAATCACAACACTGCTGTAATTTCACACTCACTCTTTCCTGAGCACATGCTTTTTGGTGACTCCTGTGCTTTCTAGATCTCCCTAGGAGCCTGTTTTATTTACCACTATTGTAAGAAAATCAAATGTGTGCTTTTTGGTGGGTTAGTGGGTTGAATATGCTTGTGTAAGAATCTGACAAACAGTGGAAAATGTGGGATGACATGGCTAGAAATAAAATCAGGAAGAAAGGGAAGGTCAGAACTTCTGTTTGGCCTCACACTGACACCAGCTCTGATGGTATGAAGCTGCCCCTACAGTGTGGTGAGACCAGATGGGTTGAGCCAGTCCAACAGCATGTACCCCCCTTCAGTGTCTGTCTTTGCTTTTTTGCTACTTTCGTGAGCTGGTCCAACTCACATGCTCAAGAGAAACAAACTTATTGAATAAAAGAAGGCAAGCTGGTGACAGACCCCAAATGAGAGCCAGAGGGACGTGTTGCTGGGAGCAGGTGAGAGCTGGCCATTCCTTTCAGTGGCAGTGCTGCAATGCCTGTGCCTCTTAGTGCCCATGAGGGAGGTGTAAAGAGGCCATTTGAAACCAGCTGCTGCACTTGGGAGAATTTGACAAAAGCTACTAGCAACTGATGCTCAAACTCTTGCTGCAAAGGCAGTCAAGGCCTTCCAAGCACTAATGTTGAGCACAGTCTTTTCACTTTCTAGCCATCCACGTTGCTCTAGTCTTCTCATCTACAAATGACTCACAACTTAAAAAGCTGAATGTTCTTTTTGCTCCTAGCAAAAAGAACCTATTTAATTTGGGAAATGACTTTGTATACTGGAATGCAATGTCATGTATTTCTTAGCTTTCCAAATAAGTGAACAGGGAGCACAAAACTATTTGTTGTTGTTCCTAGAAGTTTTGCAGCAATCGGACAACTGCTGTTGTACAGGTGGAATGATCTGAGATGAATTCTTGCTCAAAATAGAGGACTTGGGTTATATTTTAGCACCACCCAGTGGTTTAAAAGAAATTAAGTAATATTGGCATTTGAAATGAGAAGCTTAGGAAACATTGAGTAAAAATAGCTTCTAGTATTTTCATGGTATGTCACTTTTTTGTTACTGGCAAATGAATGCTCAATAATTTCGAGGCACACTATTCCTCCATTGTTAATCAACAGGCGCTTGTCCATGTCTGTAAATTATACTTGTAAATACAAATGCAGACCTAGCCTCCTGTCTACCATACACAAACCCTTCAAATGACATACACAGATCATTCTGTATATGTTTCTATGTTTTGCCTCACACACACACACACTGTAACAGTCTGGGAAAATAAGGTTTCTCTTGGATACATGTCCATTGTGCATATCTGGATTAAGCATTCATAGAGTGAACAGGCAACAATTGTTTCATTCTCTTATAGGTGCAAATGCCAAACTAAGGTATCAGATCACTTCAGGAAATGTGAAGGGGGTTTTTGATGTGGAACCTGAGACTGGAACTGTCTTCATTGCTCAGCCTCTGGATTATGAACAAGAACAACACTATGAGCTCCGGCTTGTAGCTTCTGATGGAAAATGGGAAAACCACACTCTTATCATCATCAATGTTGTCAATAAGAACGATGAAGCACCAGTCTTCACTCAGAACGAATACCAGGGCAGTGTCTTGGAGGAGCTCACAGATCTGCCTGTACTTGTCCTAAAGGTAAAGCAGTTTCCACGAAGCAGAACAAAACCTGGCTTTATGTTCAGCTCAATCCCATCCATTTACACAAATCCACAGCATAGTTTATTTTAGGTGGGTGAGGCCTGATATTAGGACTTAGCTAGCAACTGTCTGTAAAAAATAGAATAAAGCAAGCCTGGTAATTTTGCGTGGTGGACTTGCTTTCTTGACCAGCATAAATAATGGTTGGATTTGATGATCTTAAGGGTCTTTTCCAAACTGATTCTAAAATTATGTGATTCTAAATATTGAAAAATGTGATGACTTTCCTTTACAAAGAAGATTTGGCACATTTTTAGTAACTGTATAAGTACGGAATAGTTGGCATGTGTACTTCATGCATGTAATGGTTAAATTTATACTACCAAATAAACATTACCAGAGATTGTTCTTTGACTCCAGCTCAGTCATCTTCATTGCTTTGTTGTTAAGGCAGTTCTTGGTAGGCCCAACTAGCAATCTCCCAAACAATCCCTGGATGCAAATCAGGAGCTGGGGTTTCTCTCTGGCCTGTGCTGATCATCAGCTTGGATGTATGGCCTGTTTTCACAGCATTCTGTTCACTCAGAGAGTATCAGCCTCTGCTTGCCTTTGTATTCCAGCTCCAAAGATTTTCACAAGAAATACTTGCTCAGCAGAACTGTTATTATTTTCACTTGATTCTTCCTATAGTTTTTTCCTCTTTCCAAATTATATTGGGAAGTAGAATATATTAGTCTGTCAAAACATCCTCTTTTTGTTTCTCTAGGCTGTGCATGATGTTTATTGAAAGAGTACTTAAATGACTCAAACCAATAGACACTTGCTGTTAAAATGCATGCTGTTCGTTTGGCCTGCACCATATCAGCTGCCATCAATAAGAGAATAGTGATTTCCCCTTTTCTTTGACATAAACACTTGCCTGCTGTGGCTTGTTCCAGGTTTCTGCAACAGATCCCGACCAGGCGGCAGATCAAAATGCCATTATCTATTCCCTGCACGGCCAGGGGGCCAGCAGCGAATTCAGCATCGATGAGAACACAGGTGAGATCAGCACACACAGAAGGTTGGACCGTGAGAAGAGAGCAACGTGGCGCTTTCTCGTTCTTGCCACGGACGAGGGCGGAGAGGGCCTGACCGGCTTTGCAGATGTGATCATAGAAGTGAGGGACGTGAACGACAATGCACCCCTTTTCCTCTGTGTGTCGGATGGCTGCTTCACGGGCCACATCCCTGAGGACTCTCCGGCTGACACTCCTATCATGGAAATGACAGCAGTGGACCTTGATGACCCAAAAGCTGGTATAAACGCTGTGCTAACATACAGCATCATTCAGAACGTCAAAAACGAAATTAATTTGAACTTGTTCTCAATTGATTCAGTTAGTGGCACCATCTCTACGGTGCTCGGGTCCCTGGACAGGGAGAAGGAAGACAAGTACCTCGTGGTGGTTGAGGCCAGAGATGGAGGAGGGCTCACTGGGACAGGCACCGCCACTATTTTGGTGACTGACATAAATGATCATGCTCCAGTCTTCCTGCAAAGGATTTACACAGCGTTTGTCTCTGAGAATGCAAGTATTAACACTGAGGTGGTGGTGGTGTCTGCTGTGGACAGAGATGAGGGAGAAAACGCCATGGTGACATTCAGCATCATTGATGGGGACAATGACCACAAGTTCTCCATAGAGACAGATGAAGTCAACAACTGTGGGTTTATCCGACTGCGCAAACGGATTGACTTTGAGAAGCCTCACGAGAGGGTATTCAATTTGACTGTGAAAGCAGAGGACATGGATTTCTTCAGCATCGCTCACTGTGTGATCTATGTGGAGGACTCGAATGATCATGCCCCTGTCTTCTATCCTCAGTTCTATGAAGTGGCTGCACTGGGGGAAGATGTACCAGTTGGCACCAAAGTTATTCAGGTTTCTGCTGTTGACTTGGACTCTGGCCTGAATGGAAGGTTTTCTTTCCACCTGCTAAACAAGTCTGATCCAGGTGGCCAGTTCTCTTTGGCTAGTGATGGGTGGCTGATGGTTGCAGGATTGCTGGATCATGAGACAGTGACACAGTACCAACTCATTGTCATTGCCACCGATATGGGGCAGCCCCCTCTGACTGGCAGTGCCACTGTTTCAGTGACTCTGCAGGATGTAAATGACAATGGGCCAGAGTTCGAGGCACATTATAAGCCAGTGGTCTGGGAAAACACAGCTTCTCCACAGGTCGTCCAAATGAACGAGACCTCCACACTGCTGTATGCCAAGGACCGAGACACGGCTGCGAACGGAGCGCCTTTCTCCTTTCGCCTTCTCAGTGATTTCGATGGCCTGACCAGCTTCAGCTTGCAGGACTTCCACAACGGAAGTGCCATGATCACTGCACTGCGTACCTTCGACAGGGAAGTGCACAAGGCGTTCTACCTGCCCATCCTGATCACAGACAGTGGGATCCCACCCATGAGCTCCACCAACACCCTGACCGTGAACATCGGGGACCAAAATGACCACCCGCATTCTGCTGGCTACGTGGAATGTCTCATTTACAGCTACAATGGTAAATCTCTCCCTGATGTTTGCTTCCAAGTGTGACATAAGGTCAAAAGAGGCAGCTGTGAGTGTTACAGGAGGACTCTGTCCTGTTCCACGTAAGCTGTTAGTAAAGGTGCTGCTGAAGTTTGCTTAAACCCCGACAGAGAGTAGTAGGTATGTGGGGCACAGGGCTCTGGGCCACTTGATTTGTGGAAGAAAGTGAGTCAGCCTTGAAAAAAGAGCATAACTGGCTGCTTTTCTTGGCACCTTTCTATCAAACTTGAGTAATGATCTCTTGGTTTTAGATACAGTTTTTCAGCAGCATGAACATCAGTGGAAAAAAAAATTACCGAAGTTCATAATGATGCTGAGAACCTTCCTTCTCCTCCTTAAATCTTTTTCCTTCTCGAGACTGAATTGACTTTTAGTGAATACGCTTAAGCGGAACTCATATGTGAACTGCTGAAATATTCATCTATGTCTTCAGCTGACAAATGCTGTTATGGGGGAATTTTCTGAGAATGCTGGCTGCAGGCAGTGTGAGAGCAGCTGTCTTTCCCTTCTGGCTTTAGAAATTAGGCAGCAGGATTCTTGTGATCTGCTTCACCCCCTAATGAGCCCAACAGCAAAATAAACCACACAGGAAAAAAGGTTTTGGGATGCTTGCATCCATGTTGGCTCAGGGCATTCCTTCCTCTTCTACTCTGCTTTGTGTCCTACGGTTTTGATAGCTCATTAAATAGATTGCTTGTTGTGGACACACTAGGAACTGCTTCAGAGTAGATGCTGTTCACATTTATTTGTACTGAATTGTTCTGCCTGTTGCATGATTAGTCAAGTTCAGCTTATTGTTAAGTTGAAGCCAAGTCTATTTGCTGAGAAACTCTGCCTGTAGCTTAAATATCAAATATTTTCATTAAGCCTGAATTCCATTTTCATTGTTTCTTTAAAATCATTGGTACATTGGTTAATTTCTGGGGGGTACTATTCAAGACCTCAGATCTTTGATTAATTAAAATATAAAGGAGAGACAGAATCAGAAGGCTACTATCACATTGTATGTTACATTCATATACTGTGGGAATCAAACACCAGGGCATCCTGTATAATCTCCTGCAAAATACCCAGAGAGTGTTGCCACAGTTGCCAGAGAGGTACAGTTTTCTCTCCTTACATTCAGTTCCTCAGTTGTCAGGGTTTGTGCTGTTCCTTGCCACAAGGTGAAGTCCCACATTTGTCCTCTTTGTGTATCCTTGATTCTTTACACAGTAGATTTATAAATGCAGATACCTGTGGATCTTTCCTTCAGAAGTAAGTTTTGTAAATCCAGAAAATACTCATTTGTGAGTTTTGCTGAGAGGATGCAAAACCAGCAGAATACATGCTGCTTTCCATCTCACCCCAAAGTCTCACCATTTACTCAAAGTAAGCCTGGTTACTGTATTTCGGACATCCTCTCTATCTTGCTGTAATTGCTATTGTTTTTTGCCCTTTATAACCCAGTCTGCATTTTGGTTGTTTATCCTGCCAAACACCGATCCCTGTCTAAACCACATTGTAAGTTGGTTGGATAATGCAGATGAAATAGTGAATATTTTCAGAAGTGGCTTTTCTTTTTTCCTTCCCATTGCTTTTCATTGCAGCCACCTGTAGAATTAAATCTATGTGGCCATACAGCAAACATCTGATAAGCAAGGAACCACATGGCATTTGCAAACAGGTGCACATCTCTGGAGGACTATCACAACTATTTTTGTAGAGGTCTTAGGCTTACAACATGTGTGCTTAGACCAGTACATGTTTGTGTACATGTGAGAGGTCTGACTGTGCCACTTGTGTGCTATGTTCTAGGTATTCTCCCCACAACTGTACTGGGCCAGGTCAGTGCCCCTGATGCTGATGACTGGGATCGCAAAATCTACCATTTTGAAGGGAAAACATCAAGGTATTTGGAGAGAAAAATGGGAGTTGTGTAAATTTTGTGGGAAAATTGACCACACATAAAATCATAGCAAGTATTTACAGTGACTTTTTTTTGAAAACAAGAGTGCAACAGCATTTTGCTGGTTAGACACTTCTGTGTGTAAATCTCCAAAAGCCCTTCTGAGTGTGAGGCTGCAGTAAATAACACTGCATGCCAAACCAGTCTGCTTCCCATTGCCTCATGGGCCAGAATTCTAAATTCCTGTTCACAGTCATACCCATAATCTGTATCAGTGAGCCACTACAGAAAGAATATCCATGAACTTCCAGGTTCCTCCATACAAGCTCCTGGTGTTCCCATGTCACCACTGGTTTTAAGACCTTATTTATACTGGATGTGTAGATTTGGGAGTGTCTGGACTGTGACTGGGGCTGAGATGTACATGTGCCACTCCGAGGTTTTGACAGAGGTGTCACTCTCAGTGAATGTATCTACACTAGGAGCTTGCACTGTTTCCAAAGTTATGGCTATGGCAGCCTTAGTCTTCCTACACAGTTAATACAGCATAGCAGCAGGAAGAAACCTTCATGGTATACTGGTGAAGAGTCATTAGGGGCCAACAGAGGGCAATGTAAAAAAGTTCTGTTCTGCTCTGTCCCTTCATGAGGGAACGCATCTGCTTGCTTTGATAAATAGAAAGTGGTTCAGAAAAAGCATCAGTGATGATAATTAGTACTTAGCTTTTGAACTTCTCATAGCTTGTTCCTTGGCTTAACTCTTATTACAGGTACTTTATCCTTAATGATAACTCAGGTTTGCTGACTATTAAAGAAGGAACCCCACCAGGAACATACAACCTAAGGGTTAGAGTCATTGACGGAGTCTGGCCAGATGTTATCTCGACTGCAAAAGTTATTGTGAAGGATATCAAAGATGATGCCCTCCATAATGCTGGATCTATACGAATAAAAGGTAAGCAATGAGCTCAGGTATGGTCCATGTCTTTTATGTTACTGATGTGATACTTAGAATTCTGCTTAGAATGCTCTTAGATGTGTTGGAGAATTAATAGTTTTCTAGGTAAGGGTTTGAAAATGCTTCTTTGCACATTCCTCTGATGCTGCATGTGAAGGAACATGTATGGAGAAGAAAAGACAGCAAGAAAAAGTTTGTCTGATTTCTACATCAACTTTTAAAAACCCTAGAAACTTATATTTCAGAAGAAAACTTGTATTCGAACAAGTGTCTGCTTGAAATTCATCAAATTCTTTCAACCTTTGTGAAAAAAGTAACATCTTCTTAAACATGTTTCTGATTTTAAAAAATAATTTAAAATGATTAGAAATTAATAAAAATCAAATAGATTCAGAACGGACATGCTTAGCAGAAGCAAGCGCAGAAAATTTCAGAGCCTAAAAATGAAAATACTCCCAATTTGCAGATGAGTCCATTTTCTCCAACCTTTATATTTATGCTGTCATGCTTCTCTCTTCTATTTCTACAACAGTTGCAAGAAATACGTGTGTCAAGTTATCAACTTCTATTACAGGTATCACACCAGAGGAGTTCATATCCCAATCCCCTGAAAAACAAAGTAAATACTACCAAATGAAGAAGCAGCTTTCAGAAATTCTCTCAGTTCAACTGGAAAATGTTCACATTTTCAGTGTGCTGAATAGCCCAAGTCCAACCCGAGGGATTGATGTTTGGTTTGCAGTTTATGGTCCACCTTATTATAAAGCAGAAAAACTTAACGGCAATGTAGCAGCTTCCAGAGCATGGGTAAGTATCCATCCTGTGTATGAAACCACAGCATCTTCTTACTGTGTCTATTCAGGCAATGCCCATTGCCCAGTGAACTTGAACAATCAGAATGATTGAGGGAGTCATGTGTGAGGAAAATTAAAAGTTTCAAATAAGAATGTTTTGAAAGCCAGACTCTGAATACATATGAAGTCACCTAAACAAAATATACTTTTAGAACTGTGAACATGTTTCTCCTATTGAAAAGACTGTAAAACTCTGTATAAAGAATGTGTTTGGCTGTTGCCTTTCTACATGATGCCTTAATGTTTCAATTAAACAGTCAAACGTTTCAAGTTTCTAAACTTAAGAGACCAAAGCAGCAAAAGAGCCACTCTTCAGTAGAAAACCAGGTTGGAAATGTGTGTTTAGAATTTCGTAAAGTTCCTTCCCTTCTTGCAAAAAAAAAATCATTGAGAAGAGTTAAATTATTTGCTCTGTTGGAAACATGTTGGTGCAGAGCTGTACGAACTCATTCTTGCCAGAAAAGCTATTTCTTCACTATCCAATGACAATTCTCAGTATCTTTAAGTCAGAAGTTCAAATTTAAAATATAGTTCAGGTACTGTGTAAATAATGCATCAGAACCATTAGTGATAAAACTTTATCCATTCAGTCTCTAATGAATATTGACAGTATTTTTGCCCTCAAAATGCTTATTCATGCTGTAATTGACTTACACCAAGGCCTTGGCCCTAATAGATGCCAGATTGAGCTGCCTTTGGCGATACAGGGTGAGGTAGACATTGGAAGGAATTGGCACAGCAGCCAGTTTTGAAAATAAATAAGACTTGGGCCTTTCGTTGCTGTCATTGGTGAACTTTGTGGAAAAGCCTGGTGAATGCAACTAATTGTTCTTCACAGTTGGAAAGCGTTCTGGACATAAATATCACCCAGATTGGCATTGATGAATGTGTGACTGCAGACTGCACTCACAGCAGTGGATGCATCAGTAAGCATGAACAGAACCATGTACCAACCATAACCACAGCTGGAAGCGTTTCACTGGTGTCTGTGACAGTCCTGAGCCATGCTGTGTGTGGCTGTGCTGCTCGGGAGAATCCTCATCTTTCCTGCTCCTCATACCAGACAAACCCTTGTCTCAATGGTGGCACATGTGTGGATACTGATTTTGGCTACAGGTCGGTAAAGCTTCATCTGGTGTGCAAACAAAATGCATGTAGTGCAGTCTGTAAGGAGGATGAGTCAAAGCTTCAGGAACCATCATTGCATGTCTTCTCACTGTGGCAGATCTAAGTTTTGTTGTACTTCACACACAGGTCTTGTAAAAGAACCTCTATTTTCAGGTACTTATATTTTACATTCAACATAGTCTCCAGGAAAACCTTGGGAATATTCCAGGCTGCACCAGTCCCATCAATGCCACCCTGCAAAATGCTCTTAGTTTGTGCAGCCTGCCTTAAAAGTTTTAATGCTGTTAAACATCTTAATCACATCTCTTTAGTCACTTAATAACTTCTTCCCCACATTTCTTGCCTCATTTGTTTCTCCAAAAATGAGATCTTGTAGGTAATAATGTATAAAGATAAAAAAAGATGGGACTGTACTAACTCAGAATTAGTCTGGTCCCTTTCCAGAATGTGGTTTTCAGCATGTTTGCTTAAAAATAATCATCCCAACATAGAAAAGCAGAAACATTGGCCAGCCTCTTCATAGCACCCTTGGTAGGGGTGACAGGACTCAGACTGAAGCTGGAGAAGATCTTGTCATGCTGAAGTTCTCAGTCTGACATTGCTGCTCAGGTGTAATCAGACAGGGAAATTTTGCTTCCCAGAAACTCCAGGTAGGCTCTGCCACCTATCATTTGAATGACCCCCATCATTTTGCTCTCAGTAAGTACTAGCAATCTATGGGAAACAGAAACGAAGAAATAGGGCCCCAGCTGATTTCCCTTCTTGTCTTCCTGCCCATTTCTGTTGCTCCTTAGGTTTCCCACTTACAGGTTCGGTTACTGTCATACTGTGGCTACTCCTTTCTACAGAGTATTAAGGAAAGGACTCCAAGCATCTATTGTTTGATAGTGTAAAAGAAATAAACTAGCAAGTATCTTGCAATAAGAGTGAAGATGTCAAGATCTATGACTGCCAGACCTCACTTTTTCTGGGTGATATTACCTTCCCACACCCTTCCTGCAGAGACCCTGATTGGGCACAAGCAGAATTTTGTTCCCAGTGAGAATAATCAACCATTGTATTAATCTGCCCAGTGAGGTGGTGATTTACCCAACAATGGACACTTTTGAGATTCGACTACCAGGATGCTGGGCCATCCTGTCTAGATCATCCTTTTGCCAAGAAGAGTTGGACCAAATTTTACTTGGGGCCCTTCCAGCCTGGCATTCTATGATTCTGTGATTCCTTTGCTTTTCCTCTCAGCATTATAAAGTCTTCAAATAAGCTGATAACTAAACCTAGTGAAAAGCATGTTTTTCTTTTTTATGCTGAAGAGATAAGAGGTTTTCATGGGCTTTATATATTACAACAGGTCCATCATTTATTCACAGAATATCCTTGCATAGACATATTATAATTTGGACTAAATTTATATTGTGTTTGTAGAAACAAGTCAAAACATTTTTTGACAGAAGCATTGCTAGTGCTTTACCTGTACTATGGCCTAGGGAACATGGGGTCCCTAGTTTGAACTGGAGTTTAAACTCCCCAGTTTAAACTGGAGAGTCCTGTTGTCAGAAGAGACCTTTGCATCTTCTGTTTTCATGGTGGATATTTGCTTTTATTTTTTTTTTATTTAATAGATGCAAATGTGCTGCAAATTTTCATGGACCAGACTGCCAGCAGACAAAACACAGCTTCAGAGGCCACGGTTATGCCTGGTTCCCTCCTCTTCAGCCTTGCTTTGAGAGCCGCATCTCCTTAGAGTTCATCACTGAAGTTGTTGATGGCCTTCTGTTGTACCAGGGACCAGTGGCACAAGGGCAGCCTGGAGAACAGGAAAATTTCCTTGCTTTAGGTTAGCACCTTATCAAGTATTTGTTTGTGTTTATGTGAAGGTGAGATTCTACTTAGTTCATAGGTTTGGGTTTTGTATTTTTTTTTTTAAGGCTCAGAAAGTTACTTTTGGAAAATAAGGAAAATGCACGATAGTTTGCCAGTATGCCTAATTCATATCCTTGTGTCACTGTTAGAAGCTGGACTTTTTTTAAGCTGTCCAAAGATCTTCTCCAACTCAAATCTAACTGCAACAGTCATTTCAACTTCAGCTGAGTGGGAACATGGTTCCTGCCTATCCAATAAGAGCCTTTTCTTTGCAGAACTCTCTGGTGGTGTCCCGTCGCTGACCGTGAGCCACAGCTCTGGTGAGCTTTTCCTGCAGCTGTCACAAAAAGTTAATGTTGCAGATCGCCGCTGGCACAATATTAAAATTATAAATGATGGAAAGGCAAGTGTAAATATGGGCAGTCCTGTGTAAGCATTAATTCTTGTACCTAGCTAGTCTTCCAATCCTTCCTCCCTTCTTTAGAACGCGTTTATCAATCAATCAATCAATCAATCAATCTTCCATCATCTCTGGAAGAGCAGGAATAAAAGTTTGTCAGTTCAGACATTCTCTTAGTCTCGAAGCACTGAAGCAGAACAAGGCCTGGAGAAGTTTGATCCACTTATGAAACTGGCCATGTTATTTGCTTTGTTTAGTTATCCTGCCTGCTGCTTAGACAACAGAGTTGTGATAATCCAGGGGCTAAATTCTTCCTGATGTGATTGAGTGAAATATTCGTACTTTATCTGAGTGAGGAGCCCTGCCCCACCAAGAGACTTTAAATGTGTAGCACAAAGGAGATAGATACCCTTTCGTGTACAGGGAATATCTTGCTGATACAGCACTGCTGAAGGCATCTGCTAGCCCCGCCCTTTCTCTCCCTCATAAGACAAGCTGAAGGGCATGTCAGGATCTGGGATGGGAGCCTGACAGACCTTCTGCTCTGCTAGGTTAACTCTGCATTCTGGTTTGCAGAAAACTCCAAGAATGTCCTATGATCCCTTTACTATGTCAATGACTTGGCATGGTCATGGCAGAATCAGATCTTTTTTTTGTGTGGCTCTTTAGTTATACGCCATGTGCAATAACCTTCCAGATTAGTATGTGGAGCATTTTATTGTTTTAACAAAGTTTCCTGCACTATAATTGTAGTTACTATTCTGCCTTCTGCTAAGTGAAAGAAAATATGTAATTAAAATATATTCACATCTCTGGATATAATTGTTTTAAATAATGCCTTTTTCTAGGAAGTGAGGCTGATTCTTGACCACTGCGTAAATGTCTCAGTTAGAGACAATGGCAGTGTTGCTAAGAAGATGTCCCAAATGGATCTGTCTGCCTGTGAAGCCTCTGGAGAGATTGTGGGATCTCAAAGGTAAAAAAGCAAAACCAAACCAACCAACAACAACAAAAAAAAGGAAACACAACTACTCAAAAGAGCTTTGGAAAAAGGCAGGGGTGGTGTGGTGAAATCAGCCAAGCTGCTGTATTTTGCATGCCACTAATTCTTTCTTTCCCTCCCTCCTCTTCAGCATGGCTAAGCTCTTGAGTGGCCATCAGCCCCTGCAGCTGGGTGGAGTTAAGAGGACCTTGCCTTACCACGACTCACAAAGGCACTTCAGAGGGTTTGTGGGCTGCATACGCAATGTCATTGTTGATAGTAAGGTAGGGCCACAAAGATCAGTTTTGGGTTTACTGCTGATAATTGTAGGCACCTGATGTAATGGTTTTCTTTGACCTTTTCCAGGTCTATGATTTAGAGCACCCTGCAGAGTCCCTCAACAGTGTTCCTGGCTGTGTCCTTACAGATGAAATGTGTCAGAGTGGTGGGATGGCCTCCTGTGGCACCCATGGCAAATGTGTTGGTGGCTGGGATTTCTTTCACTGTGATTGCTCCCCAGGATATGCTGGATTGGCATGTGAAAAAGGTACTGCAAGTTCTAGGGGGAAATTTGTGGTGAGGATCTGTGGGAACAGCATCAGATATATTGTTCCAATGTTCAAGGTCGTACTGCCATGGCTTCGAACTGAATAGAATAATAAGACCATGCTGTACTCCAGGAACGATTTAGATCTTCAAAGATGTAAGGATCCTTTTGACTCTTGTTAAATAAAGATAATGTCATAGATGAGGGTTGTGTTGAGAGCTGCTTTATTTTGCAGGGGAGGGAAGTGATCAGACAGGTTGTTTTGTCCTTTTTATCACCCTCTTATTTCTCAGTGGTGAAAGGTGAAATATTCTGCATTGTGCCTTTTTCCTCTGCTCATACTGATCACAAAATGAAGTTTAATGAACATGTGAAACCTTTGAGCATAACCCTCTTGTTATCTTCAGGCCCCATTTTTCATTTACATAATGGCGATAATTGCATTTTCATTTGTCATTAGAATGAATTGCAAGTTGAGCAATGCCCCTAGACCAAAGCAGTGGGTGTATGTGGGGGCATAATATCAGGCTGGCTGCAACAAATATGTTATCCTGTACAAAAGCAGCATGGAATATGTGTCAGAGAACAAAAGCTTCACATGGTGGATAATGAAAACCTCAGAGATGTTGTAACAAAGTGGAAAATTTTAGCACAATTCAAAAAGTAAGGAAATACATTATTTAGCTCCTAGCAGCCCACACCCATGTTCAGAGTACAGGGGATATACTCTTGCAGTTGCCTCTGTCCCCTCTATCTTAAAACCTTCATCAGCCAGGCAGAAATCAGAAGTGAGTGACAGGTGTTTATTGGGACTACCTGTCTTTAGGTGCAAGGTACAAATGATGGTGTTGATCATAAAAGTCTATAAAGAGCACCGGTGCCCCATAACTCTGTTTGTTGGAAGAGATTTATCCCCCTCAGTCCTGTAGTTTGAGTGAGGTACAGGTGAGGATGAGCAGCAGTGAGCAGCTGGAAAGGAGTGCTTGCAAGCTAGTGTTGGATCAATGTGTTGGAATTAATGAACAGGACAGTGGTGCATTACACATATCCTTTCAGATCAATGCACCTCATTTTCCTTCTTGTATACAGAACAATAATACCCTATGCAGGCAGCCAGACCCTCTCTTCTTTCTCCATCTGCCACACAAGACTTAAAAAGTGTGACAGTAAATTACCCAGTGGAAGTTCTGTCTGTCCAACAAGGGGGAGGACTGGAATTGTAATTCCCATGGTCTAGGCCTGGAGCATTCACTGTTTAAGGTGTTCATAACGACCACGGAATTGGTTAATATAGTTCAGCTATTTGCATAGCTGAGAAGAGACTGGTTTATAAATACCTGCCTGGATTCAAATCCTACTCTGTTTTGCATTGTTTTGAAATGCTGCTTCACAAGCCCAAGTGCTGTATTGGTTCTACCCCTCATTACTGTGGGACAAGCCAAGGGATCAGAAAGTAATTGTTCAAAATCCGTAAGTCATATCCTGATGTAACAGATCAACTTTGATTGGCATCAGCTTCCTGTAATATATTGGCCTGCAGAATGCTGGTGTGCAGCTGGTGCTTTATGAATGACTGTGACACGCTCACAGCAAGGAGCAGACAGCTGGGGACAGGAGTCACTGGAGCATCCCAGGAAAACCCATGCCTGCTCATCAGCTAGAGCCTGTAGCTGCAGAGATAGTGAACAGGAGACCTGGGTTAGGAAGAATAATGTGAGGGGAAAAAGCTAGAGGAGAAAAGAAAACATGCTTCAAGAAAGGAGAGAAGACAAACAGTGAGAGGAAAAGAGAGTGCAGAAATTAAGCCTCTTGATCATTTGATATTTCATGTCGTGGGAACCAAACCCCAGGATGAACATGTCTACTTGCATGACACCGACCTCTGATGAGCTGTTGGTGACCCAGCATCCATCCTGTCTTATTAACTAACTTGAACTATCTCTTTATTTGGCGAAAAGAAACTTCTTTTTTTCAACTAGGCTTGGCCCAAAACTGATCCATGATTGCTGTCAGCTAATGAGACTGAAATAGGTGCCTTCTCTGCAAGAACATCAGGGCCTGGGTCGTTTAGTGGTATTTGATTTCCACAGAAGTGTGCAGTGCAACTTCATCAAACTCTGACCTGGACCCTGGGTTCCTCAGAGTGATAAGGAAACAATTTCAGTGGATTTTCACTAGTTAAAATAGTAAACACTGACTTAATCTCCCTTTGTAATTTAAAAAATCCTGTGCCTTCCCTGAGGCTTTCTCTTGTGCCAACTGAAATGGGAAGTAAAGTGCATATTTTCTAACAGTAGGGGTTTTAACCACAGGACTAAACTACTGAAAAAACATTTGATTCTCTCTTTTCTTTGGTTGTTTTTTTCAGGCGTTCTTTCGTTTTTCTTTTTTTCAGATCAACATGAGCTACTTTACTGGAAAATATGTTTCAGATTTTAAAGAAAAAAGTTATTTGGGCACAGTGTAGGAGTGATTGGTAGAACATACAGCATGTAATAAGCAGACTGCAAGAGACAGTATCTAATTGTTGTTTTTCTGCCTAAATTCTGAATGCCTTGATTTGTTGGTTTTCTCTTAATTCCCTTCGAAGTGGGGCAGGGGGTACTTTTCACGATGCTTCATTATATTCCCAAAATTCCTTAAGAACTAAAACGCTGACATTCAGAGCTAGTAAATTCTCAAAGAGCAGAAATCTGAGCGAGAAGCCATTTCTGAGATTTTCACTTTGATTTTGTGTGCTGTGCTTAGTTCTTCCAGAATGGGCTTTTGGAAGGGACAGCTGGATCCATTATGAGCCAAGAAGCACCCTCAGCACTCGGAGCACTCGGATCCAGCTGATGGTGCGCACCCGGCTCTCCCACAGCACCCTCCTCAGCCTGGCCTCTGCAGATGGGAACGGATACATCCGACTGGAGGTGAGCATAGCTGTTCTCCTTGAGTGCTCTTAATTTGTCAGGGAGTTCCATAGTAAGACAAAAAGATGCAGTTTCTGGTTAAAAACACCTGTTCTGTAATGTAATAAAGAACAAGAATTTTCCATATGAGGGTAGCTACTCTCACTTGTGTTGTCCTTCTCAGTATTACTCTTTCATGGCACAAATTCTAGTTTGCACTACCTGCAAAATGTCCATGTGATGCATGGAAATGAAGAAGATTGTTCCGTCCTGCTTGCTTTTTCCCTTTGCTTCTATCTGTCCCTGTCTGTAAAACTTGTATCTACGTGTTTGTTGCTGTTGAAAAAAGCTGTCTGGACTATATTAGCTATAGAGAGGGTAATTATTCTAATTGAAATGGGAGGGTCAGCTGGGAAGACTTAGAGATATATATCAGTAGGGAGAAGACTGATTAAAGAGTTCATATGAGTTAGAAGAGTGGCCTGTAAAAAAAAAGAGTTGATAATTCCTGCACCTGCAGTTTTCTAGTGGTAACATTTATCTCTGAATAAAACACTTAAAAATGAAAGTGCCATTTCCATTTTAAAAACCCACATCCCTTTTTAAAGGCAGAACTGTGTAATAATATTTGGAAGTGCATTTCTGTTGTTAAAGGTCTTTATCATCTTCCTCTAGGTGGCTGAGGGTTTCTTTAGCGTTAACTTCAGTTTTGGGGACAAAAATCACTCTTTGAGAATGACGACATTACGTATAAACAATGGCCAGTGGGTTCTTCTGACCATGGAGCGCTACAACAATGAATTTACCCTGCGTGTTAACAGTGGTGGAGGTGATCAAGAAGTCACCTCTGTCCTGAGTACAAATAGATGGTTTGAAATGGATTGGGCAAGCATCGTGCTAGGAAACCGCCTTCCCACTCATGCAGAAAGTGATTTCCAAGGTAAGTGATATGATGGATTCCTAAGAGGTGGGAATTAAAGCCTGAAAGTGGCATCTTTGAGTGTATTGGATAGTCTAAAACCCAGGTAACAGTTCCCATATAGACTACTATGCCCCTCCTTTACTGGGGAATTCAATGTTCAACCCTATGTGCCATTGTATCTGGTTCTAGTGAAGACGTGAGATTTCCTGTAAATATTAAAAAACAGCACTTCAGTTTTTTGTTTCACAGAATCATAGAATGGGTTGGAAGAGGTCGTAAAGATCATTTAGTTCCAAACCCTCTGTCATGGGCAGGGGCACTTCCACTAGATCAGGGCTTCCCATGCCTCAAGCAGTATGGTGTGAGTTTCACTCCTGTTTTTGCCTTGGAAGGGTTTAAGGAACAGGCAAAACAAGTCCTGGCAGGAGGAGAAAGAATTGCAAGGCAATCTGTGGTGCTCTCTCCATTTCCTGGGATAGAGTTCTGAGACTTTGAGATTGTGGTTCAACAAGAAGACAGCTTTTTCTATTTTGTTGCTTCTTATTTAGCCCCAATTTCAAGATTATATTTTAAATCTAGATAAATTTAGTGGAGCTGTTCTGGTTCATAGCACAGTTCTGCTGAATTGTGGTATTGGTACAGTGCAGCTCTTCTGGAGAAGTACTCTCAATCTGTAGATTGATCAGAGCACAATAAACATGTTCTGTAGCTCTCCTTCTAAAATAAAACTGATAAGGGGTATAAGGATATTTTTAAACCATGTTTTAAGTTTTCAGCCATGCTCTATATTCTCCTGCTTATGTGCTGGGGGCAAGGCTTGAGGTGGGGAGGTAGCTAACTTAGGGCACTTGTCTGCACACTGCTCTGCTTGGATGCAGGTTGCATGCGTGATGTCCAGCTGGATGGTCAGCCGCTCCTCGTGGAAGGCAGAAGCACAGAGTTTGGATTAATTCTGAGGCGGCAAGGAGTCACCATGGGGTGCCATTCCAGTGCCTGCAGCAGCCAGCCCTGTTACAGCCCCTTCCTTTGTGTAGACCTGTGGAGAAAATATGAATGCCGGTACTTGAAGCTTTTGTTTTCATCCAGGGATGGCTGGGAAGCTCTTTCTTTCCACCTTTGACCAGGCAATTTGCTTCTAACAGTGAAATTCCACGTAGCTGCTGGCCAGAGAGAGCCATTCCAAGGACAAATCCTTCTCTCCTTCTCATCTCCTGTCATGGACTAGGCTTGCCTTTTTCTGCAAGTCTGATATGGAACCAAATTACTCCACCTTTTATTCTATGGTTAGAAGATCACCAGAAAGCCAGTGAAAAAGTGAAATGTCCTTTGATAAAAGGTGGATTGCAAAAGCTTTGGTCTGTCCTCTGTATGAAAATACTAATATAGTGCATATATATACATTTACAGTGTATATATACAGTGTGTGTCTATGTATGTACACAGAGATTTATACATATATGTATATATAAGATATATATATTTTTATACATATGTACGGAAGTACATTGCAAAAACAATGCATATTTACATATATTTTCTGTAAAGAAGTTGAAATTAATTATAATTTGTATGAAACAGTGAAACTTTCAAAATTAGATTGTCACAAAACTGGATTCTAAAATTGGCTCTCCAAGGGTCAGAGCCAAAGCCCAGCAGCTGTTATCCTACACAGTAAGTTTTTTGGAGAAGATCCACTGTTTAAATAAAAATTTCAAATTATTTATTAAAATATGCAAATCAAAATACAGGCATTTCTGTTTAAAAATCCCAAACATACATGCAGGACTGGGAGGAGGAGCCATTTGAATTCTTAGAATTCAGACAAAATTTGGCACTTGTGATGTCTGGTGATTCTCTGCTAGAAGAGGCTGTGAGATGGTTTTAAGTGTGCCTTGGGACACTCCTTTCTTCAGACTGCTTGTTAAAGAACAATATGAAATCTCTGCCATTTTTTTCAGTAGAATTTCTCCCTTGGACTGCAGAAAGAAGATCTGTGACCTCACATTATACCTCTAGGGCCTTGAGACACATGAGAAGAAATCAATCCTAAAAGACAAGACAGGTCATTCTGAGGAGGTCAATGACATTTCTCCCCAGGGTCCAAAGGAACATTACAAAGGAACATTATACCAAGTGCTTGCTAGCTCTTTTCCCTTTGATCTCAGCTATCCATTTTCTTTTAGGGGCTTTGATTAGAACAAGGATGTAGAAAAAGGGTTAGTCAGAAAGTGATGGCTCCTTTTTTTAAGGAAGGAGTGAAGCTCTTCTGCATATCTTCTGGATCAGGAAACCAAACGCGTTCATGATTTCATAAGTCTGCTAGCTCACTAAGTTAGACTTTCCATGTATTTCAGACTTGCAATGTGGATTTGTGGTTTGCTTGAAAATAATTAAACTTTACTTTCAAGAAACAGTAACAAACTTTGCACAAAACAACATACAGCTCCAGATGCTTTGCTTGCCTGTAAGATATCATCTGCTTTGGTTGTTCAGGTGCCCAGCTGGGAGAGTAGAAGTGACTGACACCCTTACAGGGCTCAGACACTGTACCTCATCCCCTTGTGGACACTGGACCTGTAGGAATGGGGGTACCTGTGTGGCTCAAGCCCAAGACAAGACTATCTGCCAGTGCCCCGAAGGTTACAAGGGAAGATGGTGTGAAATTAGCCAGGTGAAGGCTGGAAGACCTGTTGGACTCAGCTCTGGCTCTATTCTGGCAATCAGCATGTGTCTCCTTGTCTTCCTAGGTAGGAGATCATGTACCTTTTTTCCTTATTTTTTATCTTGTACCTTGTTCCACTGAATTAAGTCTGCTTTACCTCTAAGTGTTTTGATCAGTGTTTCACCTTTTCTGGAGATCACTATTTGAGGATGCTAAGAGACAGACAACAGCACATAGTTACAGTTTGCTTGCTTTGAAGCCAGTTCAAGCAATTTTAGGACTTTTCCAGAGTCACTTACTTTCAATCTTTCTTAAGTAAGAGCTTTCCATCTTTGTCTGCAGCTCTTTGTGCAGCCACATCCATTTGAAACTCCTGCTCTGAGCCCTTACATTTGTAGTAGGTAGGACCTACAGCTACACATGCTCTTCATATATTAGGAAGGAAGATATCTTCTAGAAAGTTCATGATCTTAAAAGGAAAGCCTCATTAAGAGTGTGGGGCAGAGAGAGATGTTCACAGTGTGTCCTTTTTCAGCTGCACTTTGGCTGACAATTTAATAACACCATAAAACTGTGTTCATGTTGATAAACTGCATACACATAACAGCAAAGACTCCATGATTATATTACACTTGTAACCTTCATTAAAACAGTGGTTTACTTACTTTGGGTATCTTATTTACTCAGGATTGATGAAAGGCCAGAGATTGGCCAAAATGCCTTCTATTTAAATGGATTCCTTTAGGTAAGTAAAATACCCTTTTAATGAAGTTTATGATGTAATATACATAGATTATTCTTTACATTCATGAATTTAAATTGTTTATATATTAAAAATACTCATTTCTTACCTGCAAATTTAGTTGTCAAATTAAGAGTTGATGTCCCAGGAATTATATAACTACTTGTTTATCATGCAACATACTTTGTCATATGTCATATAACAAATATGTGTCTTTGTTTCTTCCAGCACTCTTGGTTTCCTACACAGTGTGGAGTCAGTGGGGAAGTTCAGGGTTTCGGAAAGGAGGAATTTACCACATTCCTGAAGAGCGTGAAAGCTGGGAGGATGTTAGAGAAAATGTCTTCAATTATAATGAAGAAGGAGGTGGAGAACGTGACCAGGTATAATGCAGCTTCAATCCAGCTTTGCAAATCCAACTTTCCTTTCCCAGACCTTTTAGTTAACTTATTATCATTTTTTTTTCTTTTTTTCTTTTTAACCTGAAGTCCTCTTATGTGAAAGGATTCTATTTCATCCCATTTTGTACCTTTCATGATGCTGGTCATGTGTGCCCACGTTCAAGGGGGCTACTCTAGACACATCATTGTTGCTTTAGCTGAAAACTATCATTTCACAAAGGGATTTGGTATGGTCTGAACTTAGTCCCCTGAACTAGGCACTCTCATATTCAGCTTGCAGAAAACTCACAGGATTCACTATTGTGTTGCCTTGTGTTGTAAAACATTTTGTGATCTGTTTCCTTTTGAGTTGTTTCTGATATTTGTATTCTTTTTGTTTCCAGAATGCTTACAATATAGATGAACTGAAGAAACCTCTCCACAAAATTCCCCACTCCTCCTTGAGATCAGCTGCTCCACACTCCAGGACACCAACTGGCCCAAAGAGAGACTCACTCACAAAACATGCACATCAAAAACAATCAATATCAGGTGTTACCAGCATCCCAGACTTCAAGGAATATGTTTCTCAAATCATACGGGATGCAGACAATGATCTAACAAGTCTTCCAGCTGACACTCTTCATTTTTACTGCTTGGAAGGGCAATGCTCTCTAGCAGGGAGCCTTAGCTCATTAGATTCCATCAGTGGGGATGAAGATCTAAATTATGATTGCCTCCAAGCGTGGGGGTCAAAGTTTGAGAAGCTTAAAGAACTCTATGAGGTCTCAAATGAAAATGTGTAACCAGAGTTAAAGGAATTTGACACATTGTCATGACATATGGACACTATTTTTTAAAATGCCCTTTTTATATATGTTACATTGAGTAACTCATGTGATGCAAGTTTTTAGTTACAATAGCATGGTATACTCACTTTTCCCAGGAGTGCTAATCTGAATGATCTTTTTATATGCACTGCACAAAGTTATCTCATTGTACAAGCGCAAAGACTTTTAAAGCATGAATTTTCTTGAAAATTTTGGAAGGTAGGATATCTATAGAATAGTATTATAATATCCTTTTTTATTTGTGTAGACCACAGTGACTTACTAGAATTATCCTGGATGCAAGAACTTGAATTATTTTCTCCCTAGTATTAATATGAAATCTATCAGGTGGGTAAAAATGCATTTTTAGGGCATTCTTTTTTTATCATTATTATTTTAATTGAATTAATTTTAGACTGTGAAATAATTAGTACCAAAGTTAAATATAAAACATTTACTATTTCTGGTTTCTTGTTGTATCCTCCTAAACTCTGCTCTTCCATGACATGACACACCACCTCACTAGCTACTACAGGCTGGCCAACCCCATGGGACTTTTTTTGTCTGACACTTTTTCTAATTACCTGTAACAAGAGGGAAAGAGTAGCAAGATCCCATCTGTGAACGTTACTTTGTGACAATTTTACACGCTTAAAGGCAGTTGTAAGACCTGGAAAAAGTTTCTGTTCAGTAAGCTTTTGTGTCCAACTTTGATTTTCACATGGAACCCTTCTTCAAAGTGTGCAGCTGGAAAACAGAAGAGCTGATAGTAGGTCTGAAGGCAAGCTAGAAGGGCATCCAGGCAAAAGCTGAAACTGAATTCTTTCAATCAGGACAGTCATTGTAAAAATTGGGATCCTCAAAACAGAAAGCATGGGAAACCTAGGCTCTACTCCTTTGCCTACTCCTGCTCTCCAAAAAACTACTGGTTTTAGCATGGATAAAGGGAATCAGAAGCTTCCAAAAGCTGACATTGACTTGAATACTCACTTCTGTGACCATAAGTAAATCACCTTGTTCTTTCCCTTTCTCTTAACCACTCTGAAGTGGAGCAGCTCCCAATGCATGGGGTGATGTGTGAATGTTAATAGTGCTTGTCAGCTTTGAAGTGCCAAGGGTTTTTTAACTATTTTCAACTCAGTGGGGTTTTTTGATTATCACAATACTCAACATTTGTTTTTTATTGAAGTCTTAACACTTGCTTTGATTATAAATAATGTTTTAAAATTAGATCTTTCATCACTCTTCATCATTTTACTTGGCATAAAGAATGCAAATGTAAATTAGTTTTATAGCCAGAAGGAAGATTTTGATACCATTAGAACAAATAGTTTACATCAAAAATCGATTGAATAAAAATACCATGTGAACTGAATAAAAGTCTGCATTCATTTCAAAAATTATTTGTATTGATACTAAATTAGCACTATTTATTAGAAAGATTTGGAGAATGAGTCAGCATGAGCCATTCCTTCATGCCAAAGCCTCACAAGGCTGGGCACTGATCATTCTTACAAAGTCATAAAAAAATAAATATGGTGGATATATTAGTATATAGCCACATTTTGTTTAATGTAAATTTTTCCTCCTTTCTAAAGATGTGTGTGCAGTGTGGTAAGAAACTACAGCATTTCTTACACCAAGGAATACTAGATATGTTGTTGCTTCAAATGAAAACTGCTGTGCCATAGAACTTCAGGAAGGTGACTCATCCAAGTGTTGAATTCTTACAATATTTTCATGAAGTGCATAGACATTTTTATTGCTCTTTATTAAGTTGCCTCTTCTGAACTTGGTATCAAGTAAAGCTTAGCATAATTATTGGTAAACTGTCTCTTCCAAAAGAGACTAATTTGAACAATTGTGCTACAAATCATGCTAACAGGCTGATCTCCCTGAGGATTATTTTGTAATTCATATTCTGAAAGTGAACATTTTTCATATGGATGCATTAAACAATAACTCAGGAAAGCTGGAGCAGTAGTTAATTTTTCCCTCAAATAACTGAACACAATGTAACATGCATGACAGCAGATAAATTACATTGAATTCAGGACACGTAATGGACTTCTGTCCTCATAGAAGATGAGAAAGAAGATCTTTCCTCTACCTCCTTGGGTCACTTAGAGCAAAATGCAGAATGCTGATAGCTGAGAGCTGCACGTGACAGCCCCAAGAGTCACACCATTTGCCTGAAAGCATTGTCCAAACACTTCTTGAACTGTCAGGCTTGGTGCTGCAACTAGTTCTGAGGGCAGCCCATTCCACTGCCCAACCACCCTCTGGGTGAAAAACTTTTCTAGTACTGTACTATTATTGTATGTAATAATATATCTACGTTGCAAACCTCCTGTGCAGCCTTTGTGAACTGTTCTCTTGGTAAAATATTAGAGAAATTCAGCCAAATTACTGAAATAGATAAAAACTTCTGCTAGCAATCCTGCTTCTCCCCAGGACATCTATGTTCTAAGAACAGGGATGCCTGAAAAGCTTCAGAACCAGATCCTGGCTAATTGCAATTGAGAGAGTGGCACAGTTGGGCATGGACTATGCAAATACTGACACCTCAATAATAGTGGAGGTTGTTACTGCTGAAAAAGTAGCTCTTCTGACACTTCAGTCATAAGATGTACATGGAGCTGTTGGAGCAAGTCCAGAGGAGGGCCATGAAGCTGATAAGTGGACAGGAGCATCCCCACTACAAAGACAGGCTGAGAAAGTTGGAGCTGTTCAGCCTAGAGAAGAGAAGGTTGTGTGGAGACCTTTCAGCCTTTCAGTATCTGAAGGGAGCCTATAGGCTGGAGTTCTTTGTCAGGAGCTGTAGTGATAGCACAGGGAGGAGACAAACGGAAAGAGGGGAAAATTAGGTAAAATGTTAGGAAAAAATTCTTTACTGTGTGCAGAAAAGCCATGCTATGAAGCCAATGTCTGTAAAGGAGACAGAGGAGTCCTGCAACTTTATTGTAGTAAAGGGAGAGAGTCCACTAGGCCATTCCCCTGTGGGGTCTCTCTCAAGGTTTTGGAGGATGCAGCCTCCTTTTATCCTAAACTCCCGACTGCACGTTGCCCTCTTCCTTTCCCCATTGGCTGAGGTACTAGGAAGGTACAGCTTTCCCAAACCACTTACCACATATTCCCCCATAAACACATATCATAATTTCCCCCCAAAATTCAGAAGTTCAGACTGTCTGGGTTCTTCGGATCCACCAAAAGTTCAGACCAATAGACTTTGCACAAACCCATTTCTCCTACTACCCTAAAGTTCAGAAATTCAAACTGTCTGGTCAAAATGCCTGGGTTCTGTAATGAACCCATGTGGCTTGATGTTCCTAGAGTCCCATTTCGAAAACACTAACACCCATTTCTCCTAAAGACATTCACCCATCAAATCATTTGTAAAGACATTAGCACCCATCTTTCCTATCAGCTGTGAGGGTGGTGAAATACTGGAACAGGTTGCCCAGGGAGGTGTGGTAGTGTTCAAGGCCAGGCTGGACTGGGCTTTGAGCAACCCGGTCTGGTGGGAGGTGTCTGCCCTTGGCAGGAGAGGCTGAGACTAGATGATCCTTAAGGTCCATTCCAACCCCTTAAAAGCCTACGATTCCATGATTCAAATCTGCCTCCATGGATCAAGGTCCTAAGGAATCAGGGGGAGGAGGGGGAAGCAGAGGTTAAATGATTTGCTAAGAAGCTGCTTGTTAAAAACAATGCATACAGCTTGCTCAACACTTACTGTGCCTACCAAAGCAGAATGAGAAGATATAAGACTATTGATAAAGGGAAGGAATCTTGACCAAAGATCCTGTTTTCGAACCAAAAACTAACTTAAACCAGACTTGAAGTTTGGACCTGGGCCAGGGACACAAAGAGCATGCACAGGGAAGCAAGGTGAAAAGCTCAGAAGGAGGAAGACTTTTACTTCATCTGAGGAAGACTCTTACTTCATCCCGGAGACCCCTGCCCACGACCACCAGACAACACTGCACAGGCGCAATGCAGATGCAAATGAATTTTGGGGTCATTATAATACGAAGAGAGGTTAGGCGGGGCTAGGTAATGAATATGTATAGGTGTATTGAGAAACTTAATGAATATTGAGCTTGTAACCCGATATATATACCAAGTTGAATGCAGCTGTCGGCACGCATGACTTTGGAGGAATTATGCCCTATGCGACCCAGCTGGAATAAACATACCTACTTTACTACTTATTTCAAGTAGTGGAGTCTTTCCTGCATATCACTGATTTCTTTACCCTTTCATGAGGCCTTAGGGTGTGCATGGGCAGGAGCATGGAGAGTGAGCCATTGAGCGGCCTGAGTGCTCACAGGGGCATGCCCTGTGGGGACAGGACGGCGGCGGATGCACAGACGGAGAGGCGGCTGCGGGGGTTGAGAGGGGATGTGCATCGAACTAGTGATTTCGGGAAGAAAAACGCCGATTTCGTACGGGAGCCAGGCTGCCTGCCGACAGGCCCGCCCAGGCCGTGCGGGCAGCGCGCAGCCTCGAACCCGCGGCACCGACGCACGGCTGTCAGGCAGCCCCATCGGCGCCGCGTTCCCCGCCTCCGAGGGGGCGGGCTGGCCGCCATCTTGTGCGGCGGTCGGTGTTGCGGTGGCTGCCGTGTGTTGTGTGCGGGCTTCCCGGCGGAGCGGCCGGCATGAGCGCCGAGGCGGCGGACCGGGAAGCCGCCACCTCCAGCCGGCCATGCACGCCGCCGCAGACGTCGTGGTTCGAGTTCGTGCTGGAGGAGGCGCTGCTGGAGCAGCACCTGCAGAAGCCCTCTCCCGGTGCGTGCCCTGCTGGCCGCCGCCTCCCTGCGGCCTCGGGTTCGGCCCGTCCCCGCTCCCGGCCCCTCGTGGGGCAGGATTGTTCGGGGGGCTGTGAGCCGTCGGTGCGGGGGGCTCTGCTCGGGGCTGGGGAGCCGGGGGCAGAGGGAGCCGGGGGCAGAGGGAGCCGGGCATTGCCCGCGGCTGTGCGGCGGCATCTACCGCCGGCAGTAACTTGGTTTTCCTCATTTCACGTCATCTTTCCTGTTTAATAGCTTCATTTCTCTGTCTTTCGTGTCTGGTAGATCGCTTTTTCTTTCGCATGTATGGATGTTGTGTGCGGAAGTGTTGTAAGTTGTTTGTTTGTACGGTGGGAAGTGCTGCTTGTGAGCATCATTGCAGTTCGCACTGGTTTTCTCCCATTGGAGCCTTGTTAGTGCCAGGAACTGAAGTCCTCCGACATGTTCAGTGCTGAAATTGCTCTCTGGACCTGGAATAAATAGAAATCTCATCTGATGTACTATAAGGAAGTGACCATATTTACAAGTAGCTGATCTTTTGACAGTCATAAGTGGTCGTCATCTTTTTCAGTGCCTGAATTCCGTGAAACAGGAAAACCTGGGTCAGTGTTGCCTCTACAAAAAGTAAAATTAAATATAATCTAGCTTAGCTCTTATGCTTAGATCTACGCTTAGATTCTATTTTTCAATTAATTAAGTAAATTGTTAATACTTGTTTTATGTTTCACAAAGTTCAGTGAGAGTGTAATAGTTACTGTTGGGCCTCTTTTTTCAGAAGAACTCAAAGGTATTGGCCATCTTATTGTAAGGGAGAGATTTGGGTGCTTTTTTGATGTTGTTTTTTAACCAATCTGAAGGTATTTTCTAAATGTATTCAGAAGTAACAGCAACTGCTTGTAAATATACTTTACATGCAGAGGAGATTTACAAGTAGATACATAGTTTTTACAATAGTTCACTTGTGATTTCATTAGCCAGCATTTCTTTTCAGCAGATGCAAGTATTGAAACATAATTAATATAAAATAGTGAAAATAAATAGAAGCGTGAGAGTGTGGTTACCATGGTCAAGTGAACCGTAAGGTTAAGTAAAGGTTTGTTAATAGTCTAATTTGAGTCAGCATATGCAGGATAACATTTGGGTTTAGAATCTACCAGATAACAACATCAGCACTATAAACACCAAGGATAAAAGAACCCTGTTCATAGCTGAAAAAAAAAAAAAACCAAACCAGCAAACTAATTTCTGGGCTTACATAGAACCTGAGGAGTGGCTGTGGTTTTTTGCAGATCCGCCACCTGTGCAGCTGATTGTTCAGTTCTTGGAACAAGCTTCAAAACCATCAGTGAATGAACAGAACCAAGTCCAGCCACCACCTGATAACAAAAGAAACCGCATTTTAAAACTTCTTGCTCTCAAAGTTGCTGCTCATCTGAAGTGGGATTTGGATGTATTAGAAAAAAGGTATAGTCTGTACATCTTCATGCTGAATTTACTAAATTGAAGTGTCTTGAGATACTTATTTTAAAAAATAGAAATCTGTCTCGCTCCCTTTTCTGACAGTATCTTCCTTACATTAAGAACAGTCTTGGGTGTGACAATTGAAATCAAGTTTTGTTTCAGCTGTAAGTTAGGAAAGGGTTTTGATAAAGGCAGTGTGTCTGAACAAATCAATGCTATTTAGAGAGGGAAAATAGCATGTCTTAGACATTGAGAAATGTACATAAAAAGTGCATTAAGATGAATGGGAGGTTATGTTTTCTTCAGTGACAAAACTAGCATAAGTTTTCTCATTCTGATGCACTTGCTATTGGAGGTCTTGCTCCAGTTCTGTTGAAGAACTCCATATATCTGTGAACTAGGTCACTGAAATGACTGTGGCTGAAGTAAACAAACCCCACTTTTGCATCTTTCCTTTGGAAATTTCAGCTGAAGTGTGGTCTGATGAGCTGGAGCAGTCGGGAACTACTTCACTTCAGCAGTACTATGCACATTAGGGAGCTGCACTTCACAGAGTCACAGGATGGGTATGGTTGGAAGGGAGCACAGTGGTCCAATCTTCCTGCTCAAGCAGGGTCATCCCAGAGCACACGGCACAGGATTGTGTCCAGATGGTTCTTGTTTACACTTGGTTTCCTGTTTACACTTAGGTAATGGCAGGAGTTCTTTATTCATTCCCACAGGTCTCTTGCCCCTTTTACCCATAATTTAATGTAAAGTCTTAGGGGGGCAATAATTGTCCTGGTTCTAACTTGCGTGGAATTATAGAATCATTTAGGCTGGAAAGGAGCTTTAAGATCATTGAAGCCAACCATTAACCTGACACTGCCAAGTCTACCACTAAACCATGCCCCTAAGTGCTACATCTACATGTAATTTAAACACCTTCAGGGTATGGTGGTGACTCAGCCACTTCCCTGGGTAGCCTGTTCCAGTGCCTGACCACTCATTTGCTGAAAAATTTTTCCTAAAATTCAATCTAAATCTCCCCCAGCACAGCTTGAGGCCATTTCCTCCCATCCTGTCACTTGTCCCCTTGCTACAGCCTCCTTTCGGGGAATTGTTGAGAGTGATAAGGTCCCCTCTGAGCCTTCTTTTCTTCTGGCCAAAGACCCCCAGCTGCCTCCACCAGCTGCTCCTTATGGAATACTCCTGATAAAACCCAAGACCTAAAATTTGTTTATCAGAAATCCTGGATTTAGCTGCTGAAAGTGTAGTTTCCCTGGTTGTTTTCAATACTGGTTTCAAAGAATGCAAATTTTTCGCAAGATCAAAGGTACTTTGGCAGTAGCTGATCTAATTTCAAATAATGTCTAAATTTGTGATAATATTTTAGTTGTGTTAAATTGTACCACAAAAGCTTGGAGCAGTGCAGTCCAGCCTGCATGTCTTCTTATTTTATTAGAGAGTACTGTCCCAGCTGATGTGTATTTTACTTAATCTGTGTTCATAGAGTTCCTAGTCTTAACTTCACTGGTCACTTTGTGTGGGTGAAATATCATTTGTGATGGAAATGGGGTTGTTTATGTTTGGGGAGTGTGGTCTGGGGCTGCTTTGAAAGAATTTCTTATTAGCTGGGTCGCTGGATTATTCTGGTAAGGTGCCTGTATGGGCTAGTGCAGTGGTACAGAGTAATAGTCCAGCTGTCAGGGCAACCTTACACTTGGGCTTAATTTGTGCAGCTAATTCTGGTAACTGCTTTGATCTCAAATGCTGAATAAACATCCATGGGAAGTTAAGTAATAATCCAGTACTGAAGAGCAGTGTCTATTGTTTAACATTCCAAAAGTAGGTTTACTCTGTGAAGTATATGATTCTATTTTATTTTTTAATAGCTTGTCTGTTCCTGTATTGAACATGCTACTGAATGAACTTCTGTGTATCAGCAAAGTTCCCCCAGGAACTAAACATGTGGATGTAGACCTGTCCAGCTTACCCCCAACCACTGCAATGGCAATACTGCTCTACAACAGATGGTAAACTACTACTGGGCAATAATACAAAATAATTCTAGAACAAAGCAGTGTTTTTTTCTATCTGTATAAGTGTACGTAGAAGGAGAAAGAATCCTAAAGTACTAATAATATTGTGATCTGTTGCTAGGTTATAGTGAAGGAGCTGAGTCTGAAAAGCTGCTCTGGAGCTGGTTTTCTTCCCTAAAAAATAGTAAAGGTTGTGGTTTGAACTGTCACCTTATAAATATAAAAATCTTCATGTCTTTTAGCTTTTTATGGATATAAGAGCATTTCTTAGCTACTAGATGTGCTCTTGAGTAAAGGATGTATTCTGATGGTATGTTTCTGAAATGGTAAACTGCTATTATCAAGGGGCTTGTAATCTGCTTATTACTCTTCTGAGGCTAATACCATTCTTGTTTAATTTTTTTCCCTTATGTAGGGCCATAAGGACCATCGTTCAAAGTAGTTTTCCTGTAAAGCAAGTGAAACCTGGTCCACCTCAGTTAAATGTGTAAGTTACAGATATAATTCATTTGGATGTTGTGGGTATTTTATAATCGGTAGTGTAATTTCTAAGTGGATTGACTCATGTTCATAACACACAGTTGCTTAAAATGTCCACTTGTAACATAGAAAACTTAGATTTATTTCAAGTATATTCTTACTTCCCTGTCAGACATGCTTGATATTTGTTCCACTCTGTCAATGTTATAATCTTTGTGACTTCATTGTGGCATGAAAAATCATGGGAGGAAGGGAGATGACAATTTGCCTTGGCAGTGCTTGTGTTCTAGTTTAGATGGGATGCATTTCTTGCATTCTTTTGCATCCCTAACTTACAGTAGCTTGCTTAATATGTTATACCAGTTTGAAGCATTGTGTATGATAAGCTAAGAAATAATGAAGTATTTTCATTTGCTTCATTAGGCAATAATTTGTAATTTAAAATCAAGTTTGCATTTTGCCTTCTAGAAGCTGTGAGGCTTTAGAAACAGCTTGTCTTTGGAACTGATTTTTATGTTACAGATTTTTCCAAAATTTGGAAGTATCTAAGTGGTACTTTTCGTATGTTTTATGTTAATTTTATACTTTAGCATTAGACCATACTTGTTTGAGAGAGTCTGTTAAATATGTTGATTAACCATACTCCTCTTCCTCCTCCTCATTTTACTATAAATCTTGTGTTGTCCTATATGTATCAGAGTCTGGTCCTGAATAAAACAAAAATCTGTGTGGGGAAAATAATTTAAAAATACTTTTAGTTTTTTACATAAACGTGTGAACACACTTCTACCCCCAACATGTTTGAGAAGATCTAAATGTTGAAACTTGAAGAGACCTGACACGGTGAAAGCTTTCTTCATGATTGTTTTGCTATTGAATTGGTATTAGCAGTCTGATCTTTAAAAAGGCAGTGATAACTTTGCAACTTTTTGTTTTATTGAACCACATTCTCATACAAAACTATCTTTTCATTATATAGTTCTGTATTTCAGATATAGATAACAGCAGTCAGTGGTCCTTCATAATGATGTTTAAAATGTAGTTAAGCAAAACTTAGTATGAATGACTTATTGTGATCTAGAACATGAAATAAAATAACGTGCCAGTCTGCCTTATAACTGAACTCTTGACCTCTTGTGTCTAACTTGCAGTATGAACCAGATTCAGCAAGAAAAGGAACTAACTGAAAATATTTTGAAAGTGGTGAGACTCTTTTCCCTTCTTATTTTTGCTGGAATTTACATGTAAATATGAATTCCTTTTATTGTACAAGAAATACAGAAGCCAGTCCTACATGGCAACAGAATAGTTGTGTAAGGACTTTTTTTAAAACTATCCTTTTACTGAACTGTTAAAATTCTAGCACTAACTTAAACCCACAGTTAAAATCAAGAGGTTAATTCTTTTATTGCATTGGAACTATTACAGTTGAAGGAGCAGGCTGCTGATTCCATCTTGGTCCTAGAAGGAGCACTTAAATTAAACAAAGATCTTTATGTCCATACTATAAGAACTCTGGATTTATTGGCCATGGAACCTGGTATGGTGAATGGAGAAACAGAGAGTTCCACAGCTGGACTGAAAATCAGTGCAGAGGAGATACAGTGCCAGGTAGCTCACATTTTGTGCTAAAGCTTTCAATTCAATCTGTTTCTTTAGACAAAGTGCTAAGTAATAATTTTGAGGTAAATTGCAGTATTTTTCTATTAATGTTCCCTGTGTTGTTTTGGATTTTGGGGGGTTTTTATTGGGATTTTTTTGTAATGGAAGGAGATAATACTGGCTTCATTTTTACGTTAATAGAACATTTTTTATCACTGTAAATATTGTTGCTTCCCACCAACCTCTCACTTTTGCTCCCTCAATCCCCCAAAATAACCCATTATATGGGTTGTTGCATTGTTTTCAATGATTATTGAAAACTATTCTTTAATTTTGTAACACTTGTGCAGAATTACTCAAGACTGAGATTGCAGTTAAAGAGGAAGCAATTGAAGTATGTGGGGAAAGGTGTGCAGTGTACGTTGTCATGGTGGGTGAAAGTAGGAATAGTTTAAAGTACGTGCAACATTTGAGCTGAAATACTTAATCTTGGCTTGAAACAGTCTGTAAATGTCCAAGACCATGTGTTTGATATCAGTGCTGTTTGCAGGTTTGCTATGATTTGGGTGCAATCTATTTCCAACAAGGATCTACAAATACAGCTGTTCATGAAAAGGCTAAAGAAAAGTTTTTCAGAACAAAGGAGTTGATTGCAAAGGTAACAAGTGTTCTTTTAGCATGTATATTCAACTCTTCTGTAAAAAAACCCTTGTCTAAATTATTGCTTCCTTCTTTAGCAGTTTAATCACTCTTAATGGTGCACAGAGTTTTCAAAGAAACTTCCTGAAGTTTTGACAGTAATTTTTTTTTTTCACATTGTGCCTTGTTTGAAATTACATTGTTTGATTGCAGTATATTGCTGCTTTGTTCTACATTTTGTAATGAATATTCTTTTACACAAATTGTATTGATGCAAAAAATGCAGAAATAACTTCTCCAGTGCTAATGCTAACTCAACTGAGCAGTACATCCTGTGTCCATGGTGTTGGTGTGGTTTTGAGGAAGGTAACCACAGAGCACTTTGTATTTTATTTTAATCTAACTTTCCCTTGGAAATCAGATTGCCTATGATCTAACCTTTTTAAAAAGTACATTTTAATTTATAAGTAAGTTATGCTTCCTTTTTTTATTTTACTTTGTATTCATATCTCCAAAACTGCAGAACTCCAATTTTTATTTAAATAAAGTGTGTACATGCACATTCTTTGGTTCTTTTTGCTGTTACTTGGGGAAATTTTAAGTCTCTGTTTCTGAATTAAACATACGTATCATAATACTTTGGTTGCTAAGATCTGAATTAACTCTTACTTTTCAGAATGGCTCATCATCACTTCATTTTACCATAGATGAAGAACGGTTAGCTGGGTATTGTCAAGCTTGTGAAGTTCTTACCTCCTCTTCTGATGATGCATCTCAACAGGCAACTCCATATAGTCAAATCCACAGCTGTATGAAATCTGGCAAATATCAGGTAGGATGCCTAAATAAACCCACATATATATGAGGGGGTTTTTTATCATTCCTTGTGGATGATTCCATTTGAACTGGTATGGATTTTAAGAAATTTTAAATGGGAATTTAACCATTAACATACTGTTTTAAATCCTATGTGTTTAGGAATATAACATAGTCTGGTACATATTAGATTAAAATATCTTGTATTCCGTGCAATAATTCCTGCCAGCTGAGATAAGGGATTTTTAGGTAGACTCTAATTCTTTGAGTTTCAGGGAATGTTGCTACTTAGATGTTGCAAGTTTGTTTTTAGGTTTTTTTTGTTTGTTCTTTGATTTTTTTTGTGATGATAGAGAACTTTCTTTGTTACTTTATTCCTTTTCAGTTGTTCAATGAATTTTAGTATGAAATATGAATGCAAGCTGCTTCTCTTAGTTTGATAATAATTTTTACCAGATGAAATAATTTTGTGTCTGTTTCTTTTGCATTATGCATTGACCATTCCAACTGTGTTTTTGTTACAGGACTTAGTGAAGATATTCCTTGAAGATAATCTAACCCTCAGTTTACCTGAACAGTTCAGACAGTCAGTGCTGAGAGAACTCTTCCAAAAAGCTCAGCAAGGGTGAGACATTAAATAACGATCAATGTTCAGCAATAATAAGGAGCAATTTTCATTAGTTATGGTTTTTGTGGAAAGTGTTTTTAACAACAAACTACTTACATCCAGGAAACTTCAGCCTTCATTTCTGGTAGCAATAGTCTAAACTACATTTTACATCGCACCACAGCTCTTTGGTTGGATTTCACTGTGGCTGTATATGGAAAAAATGTCATGAACATTAACAGTTAATTTTATCACTTTACTGATTTTTTTAAAAATTTCTTCCAACTGCTGTGATACCACTCTTTGTTTGTCAGAGCTATCCTGTGATCTTCTGTTTTGTGTTCATGCAGGAATGATGCTCTGGATGAGGTCTGTTTCAAAGTCTGCGTGTGCAACACAGTCTGCGATGTATTACAAGGTCGAATAATTGATATTCAGTTTTGTCAACTGTTCCTGAAACCCAGCAAAGAGAAAATAGACTTCCTTCTTGAGGTAAAACATTAATCTAAAATTAGAAGTGAAAATGGTATCTAGTGGGAGATTTCTTTCCCCATAGAACTATTATTGTTGCAAGTAATCCTCAAATTTCTGAAGCAGAGAAAGGTGACTTCTCAAACATTACTCAACTTGTTTGCAGTTGGTACAATTGCACTCAGTGATCAGTTCTGCATCTGTGTTCATCGCTCTGTTTCCATCTGTTGGGGCGGATCCAGTGGTGAGCTGTTGCTTCAACTTGTATTTGAAATTGCTGCTATTCCTGGCATCATTAAATTGTATGGAGATTCTGCTGAATATTTGTTTTTGTGGAACAAAGAATCAAATTCTCCAAGACAGAGAGAATGAGTAGAAAAAGTACCTGTGGAAGAGGACCCCTTCTTCCTTACCAGCTTTGTTGTTGAAGTTGGCATGTGAAGTGGTCCTGAGTTACTGTTACATGTGAGACCTACACTGTTACCCTTAGTGAAGCTTTTTAGGAAACTGTTATTGCTTAAACTAAACTTAATCCTTTTATTGCTTCTCTGTTATTTTAATGTCTTTTATTCACTTAAGCTTAGTTCTTTTGCTTGTCTCTTCAAGCATGTAGCAAAAATTAACTGAGTACGATCTACTGCAGAGCAAGTAACACTTACATCAGCTGCTCATGTTGGGACTGAAATATTGTTAAAAAAAATCTAGCAAGCCGGAAATTAAATTTAACTATCTAGTTATTTTTCAATTGCTGGTTTTAAAAAAAACCCCAAGTCCAAGTGAATCTTGTCATTTTGCACTTAGAAATATTTCATTTTTAAACTTTTGTGCTAAATGATAGTGTGGCACTCAGTGTCAGTGCACCTCTATAGCAGAGGAATAGGGAAAAGGAATGTGAATTATGTCTGAGGAAAGATCACAGTTGTCTGAAACATCCTATCTTGTGTACAGGTTGAAGGAAACTGATCCCTGTGTGATAGTGATACCTTTTATCAGGTTTCCTTTAGAGACAGTCTTATTTCACACAGTTGTACTGCGATTTCTTTATTGAGGTTTGTCAGTCAAATCTTACCTTTCTTTTTTGGCTTACAAGCAGCCCTTGAGAGCTGGTCTCATCTCTACAATTAGAGTAACAGAGTCGTGACAGGGTTGCACAGAGCAATACAGAAATACTGGCTTGATTCTAGGTGAATCAGGCTGACCACCCAGCAATGCTGCACTTGCTTCTCACCCAACAGCACTTGAGCAGATTCAAAAATTACACTACAAAGCAAAAACGACAGACAGGCCAAAAGAGTTGGGATTGTTCAGCCTGGAGAAGCAAAGGCTCCAAGGGGATCTTGGAGCACCTTCAGGTACCTGAAGGGGACTACAAGAAAACTGGAGAGGGATTTTTGCAGGGACGTTGAGGGACAGGACAAGGGTAATAGGTTCAAACTGAAAGTGGCAGGTTTAGATTAAATACTAGGAAGAAATTCTTTACTGTGAGGGTTGTGAGGCACTGGAACAGGTTGCCCAGAGAAGCTGTGGATGCCCCATCCCTGGAAGTGTTCAAGGCCAGCCTGCATGGGGCTTTGAGCAGTCTGGTCTAGTGAAAGGTGTCGCCACCCATGGCAGTTTAGTTGAAACTGGATGATCTTTGAGGTATCTTCCAAGCCAAATCATTCCATGATTCCATAACTTTGTTGTCTCGCTTGAGATAGAGGTTTACTGATTGTTGCTACTTGTGAGACAAAAAGCTGGTCAGTAACACTGTCTGTAACTAAAAATTATAAATGTACAAGGGGGCTGCTTAGTTCTTTTCTGCTTTCTTTTCCAGGTTTGTTCAGGGTCAATAAACTTGGAAAGTGCTTCTGAAGACTTGAAGAGAAAAATGGCAGCATTTCTCAAGTATGTACCCATATTAAGATAACATGAATTTGCACTTTGTAAGCAATGTAATACAGCACAATAAATATTTCAAGAACCTGTAACTGGAAAAATAAGCACCTTATTCCTGCTTATGTACTAACATTTTCATTTGTTTAGAAACTTGTGTTTGGGCATGGAAGATCTTCAGTTTGTTTTCATGATTTCATCTCACGAGCTTTTCATAAAACTGCTGAAAGATGATGAACGGAAGCTGCTCATTGAGCAAATGCGGAAGAGATCTCCTCGAATCAACCTGTGCACAAAACCTGTGACTTCTTTTTATGATATCCCAGGTAATTTTCACAGTATTTTCATTAACTTATAAGCAGACAGTGCCCTGTTTCTGTGATGAACACCTTGAGGTTACTAAGTGCAGGTCTCTTCTCATAAAGGTTGAAAGAATACTTTCTGTTGTTATTTGGTGCATGTCATACTTGTCCAAGGAGTTTACTTGTTTGTATCTCAAGTGAGTGTAATAGGTAAGCACAGATGAATTTGTCCTAGGTGACCAAGTGAGAGAGTATGGTGTTGGTTTGAACCAAATGTGGCTGTGGCAGCTGTTCTCAGAAACGGACCCCTGCCTCTGGACTTAGATACATTAATGATGATGTGACTGTTGTTAGCTGGACCAGGAGTGCCATCTGAATGAAGTTTTAAACCTACCAAAGTAAAACACACATCTTTTCAACCGGTTAATTTCCCCAGTACAGCTGATGGGCTGTGCAGCTGCACAAGTCAAAGCTAACAAGAGGTGCCAGATGTTGGCTGGAGCTGGAAAGACCTTTCCTTTTCAGCTCTAATGCAGTCTTGCAGTAACTTAAACCAGTTAAGAAAATGCGTATTTTTACTAAAGCGCTATAGGAACACACTTTTAATGCAGATCTTGAAGCTATTGCTTTACTATAGCAAGAGTATTCTGAGCTGCTGGAGTGAGGAAGGGGGATTGCAAGCAGCCCTTTAGGTAGGTTGGGAAGGTAGCAAGGTGTTCATGGAAGGGCACAAAAGGATGGCTGGACCTATGAAAGTATGATGTATCTGCTGTTCTTACTGTGTTCTGATTGAAATGTTAAATACTAAAGAATTGTAAGTATCTACATGGAGAAGAAATGTGCTGGAGACCTGGTTGCTTTTCTTTTAGCTTCAGCAAGCGTCAATATTGGCCAGCTTGAACATCAGCTCATACTGTCAGTGGATCCTTGGAGGATTCGCCAGATCTTGATTGAGTTGCATGGTATGACCTCAGAACGGCAGTTCTGGACAATTTCTAATAAGGTAACTTAGTTCATGTGGTCACGAGAGACTGTAATTCAGGGACTGGTTAGGGATCATACTGCACTGAACAATAAACCTTTTCTCATAGATCCTCAGGGCCACTTCTCTTTCCCCTCTCTGCGTAGTGGTGTTGTAAGAAGAATAATGATACATATCTAAACTCCCGTTCTATATGAAGAGTACCACAAAACCTAGAACCTTTGTTTTAAGGAATTACTGGCAGCAACACAAGCTTTCCTTATAAGAAAATATGTTTTCACAGCTTTTGGTTTTCGTGTTCTGACTAGATAGCGATATTGTTTTAGCTTAAATTTCTGGCATTAGAAGGTGGGAGCAGGAGAGACGAAAATCTTTTTGTATTAGTAAAGATTTCTTGTCTTTTATTTTGATTCCTCACCTTAGTTATTGCATACTCAGAGTGTGATCAAAGGGTAGTTGGGCGTTTCTATTGTACTTGTAAATGAGCCATACATTACTTGTGATTGGATGTAAGGACAAGAGTTGGCAGTCATTTTCAATGTTTGGGGTTTGTTTATGGTTTTTTAAGCAGTGATGTGAATTCTAAAACTTGTTTCTGTGCAAATGTCCTATGCGTTTCTCTCCCAGTGGGAAGTACCAAATGTTTACGGCAATGTTATTTTAGGAATCAAAGACAGTCTGACTAGGGATTTGGTCTACATCCTGATGGCGAAGGGGTTACACTGCTGTGCCATTAAGGTGAGCAAGCCTTCTGAGCTTACTGGTTGGTTTGGACAATTGAATCTTAAGAAAATGGAAAATTTGGATGGCCCCTTTTTAGAAAAAGAACGGCAGAACTGGGAGGTGTTGTAACAAGCTCCATGTGTTGTATAATGGTTCAGTATTTCTGTCTCTCAAGAGTTCCATCAGCAGAGCAAAGATAATGGCAACTTTCCAGTGAGTTGGGCCTGGAGATAATTTCATTCATATCAAGTTTTGATTATAGTGTTCGAAATCATGTGGCATCTAAATCCAGTGGTGATTTGGTTTACTGATATGAAGTGCTTTTCTTTTGGATAAGTGTTTTACATAACGAATTTATTGGAATGCTGATTTATTTTCCTTGTAATTGACAAGTTTGCTAAACTGCATCTAAAACAAAATTGTACCAAACATACTAGTAGTTGGTTCTAGCATGTTTTTGCTTAAACTCTTTGTTTTGTTTTCTAAAAAATCTGGAACTCTTAAGTTTAATAGCAAGTCCAAAGGACTCATAAGTAGACACTGTGAGATGCTTGAGTGATGCTGATGCTCATGGATGCCAAGGCTGGTTCAGCCAGGATAGAGCTGAATGGCACTTTAGCTTGTAGTAGTTTCCCTTATGAATTCTTTAGGAATCATTAATGCATTTAATTTTTATTTCAGGATTTTGTCCATGCAAAACAGCTTTTTGCTGCTTGCTTGGAGCTTGTGACAGAGTTTTCTCCAAAGCTCCGTCAGGTCATGCTGAACGAAATGCTCCTTTTGGACATTTACACTCACGAAGCTGGAGCTGGTGTTTCTGGAGAACGTCCTCCTTCTGATCTTATAAGCAGAGTCCGAGGATATTTGGAAATGAGAGTACCTGGTAAGTACATTGCTGTCTTTCCTAGGATGCAGTAAAGCACAAACCTTGAGAGAAGGGGGGGAAAACCACAGCAAAATAAATCAACTTTGTATTGCAGTTTTACCACTTAGGTGTATAAGCAGAAAAACAGCAGTGACTTTGACACTGACTGGTTTTAGTAAGTCTTTAGAAGTTTCATTTGTTTTTAGAAGCTGGAAATGAGCATGATGCCTGCCTGTTGCTAAATGTTGACAGTTTCTGTTTAGTGCCACTTAAAGGACTTGAACTGGATAAACATGTCTGCACGTCTACTTGAAAAGTTTTGCTGGTTGCTAAAAGCTTTTTCCTGGTTTCACAGTGAGGGAGTAACGTGGTACTGTTGTGATTAGAGGAAACTCTTGTTGCTCCTAATTTCTAGAGGTGAGGTGTCTTGTAGGGCTAAGCATCATATTTTCCTGTGATAGCTGTGAAACAAAAACAGGTGATTGGAGGGAATAGGATTTGCTTGTTTTCATACAACACTGTTTTCTCAAAAAAAAATAAAGTTAAACAAGGAATCTCTTTTCTTTTAGATATTCCTCTTCGACAAGTTATAGCTGAAGAATGTGTTGCCTTCCTGTTAAACTGGTGTGAGAATGAGTATTTGACCATGCAAGTTCCATTACCTCTGGTTCAAACCAATCCTTATGTGAAGGTAAGGAGTGCTCAGTCTCAACGCTTTCTCAGACTGTAATTGACTTTTTTCTATTGCAGTCATTTGTATTTTTCAAAGCAAGTACCTTCTCCTCCAGAGTGTGGGGCTTTGTGGCTGTAATGAATTAAGTATGGGGTAGAACACAGTAGGGCTAAGCAGCAAGCATGTTTAGCAGTTGACAAAAAACATGGAAGCTGTGCTGCAGGAATACATGAAACAAACTGCATCTTGGCCCTTGTTGGCTGCCAGCTAAGGTGGTTCCATCAGGTGTGTGTGGTTGTGATCCATGATTGAAACCCTGTAGCACTTCCCTAAAGAACTCTCCTCTCAGCTGCAACTCAGCCTAGATTTATGTAGGGGGTATGAGAAGTGTGCAGATCTCTTGATTTCATGTCTGGCTATTTTTCTGTTCCTAAGATACTTGTGTTCCAAAGGCACTGTAATGGTTCCATTCTTTAACCCAACACCAGTGTTGAATTTTTGGAGACATTCAAGCACTTTCTTCTTTGAAACTTTGTTTTCAGAATTGTTTCACAGAAATGTTTCTACTTCACAGTTAGGCCATGAAGCAGAAGTCAGATGGTATTGCAGGACAGGTTCATTTTTACCCTGCTCTGCTTACCTATGATACTTCCCAATTTCCGTTCTGAGGTTCAGCTTTTTTGTATAACATTATGCCAGTTTCAGTTAAGATTAATTACCATATGGAAGTTAAGTGAGTTCTTTGTAAAACTGTATTTTTTGGGCTCTAGGTTTTATGCAATATGAAAGTTTGTTTTCTAGAGCTTGTAATAATGAAATACACACCAAGGAAGCGAATAAATAGAAAAATGCTCTGTTTAATTCCTATTTTCCAGCTTCTTCATCAGTGTTCTCTGCTGCAAAATTCAGTTACTTTGCTTTGTAGTTTGTAATTCAAAATCACTTGCTTAGCCATTTTAAATGCCAGTAGTTCCTTTGCTGTAGGTGATATGCAGAGAAGCCTTAGTTACTGTATTTTTTCCATTGTGTAGCTGGGCCAGTTGCTTGCTGCTACATGCAAGGAACTTCCAGGTCCCAAAGAAAGTAGACGCACAGCTAAAGATCTCTGGGAAGTTGTTGTACAAATCTGCAGTGTATCCAACCAGCACAAACGTGGCAATGATGGAAGAGTGAGTTTGATAAAACACAGGGAGTCTACATTGGGTATTATGTACAGGTATGTTTTCTAAAATTATTTTTGAAGATGGTTTGAATGGTTTGTTTGATCCCATGTTCCTTCAAAAATTGTCTGGATTCCACTATCAGAGTGGTGGCAGGAGCTAAAGATCTGAGTGAAAATCCTGTGCACTGTGGGAGTTGAGTATGAGCAGGGATGTGTTGAATTTCCTTTTGAGAAGCAGAAAAGGAGTGTGTGGGAGGCAGCTCACCATGCAGGAACTGAAGCATATATGCCTGGGCTCCCATTATAAGCAGTGCAGATCTTCCAGTAAAGTCAATGGCTTCTAGAGGGCAGTTTAGCTGATGGGCTGGAGGTGTCTTGCTTTGCATCAAATAGAATTATTCTGTGTCAGTTGTATACTTTTATAGCTGTATCAAGCATGTAGCTCACAGCATGGGTACCTATACTTAGCTTTGTTTCTGAGTCTAAAGCTAAATGTTACTCAGTTTTGAAATGAAATTCTAGTTCATCTAAGCTCTGCAAAGAGAAACAAAATGAAGTTACTCTGGTCAAGAATTTTCTCTGTCAGTTACCTAACCGCTGGCAGCCTTAGCCTCAACTGACTGCTTCAGGACTTTGTGATTTGTCCAGTGTTCTTGGCCTGTTGTGAAGTCTGAGCCTAAACATAAGTTGTCTAATATGGTACAGTTTGGCATGTGTGACTATATTGAACAGCTTTCCCCGTTAAACCCTTGGGAAAGGTGCCTCTGTCACCTGTCTTTGCCCTCCCTGAGCTGATCAGGTTAACGTGTGCTGAGGGCTGCGTTTGCTTGCGCTGCTGTGGGCAGGTGTGAGAGGGTACGGACGTGCTGGAGCTTCTAGTTGTGTACTCTGGCAAGGAAAAGGAGTACAGGTGTACTCCAGGTTACTGAACCTTTCCTGACCCCTCTGATACCCGCACTAAAGGGCAGTGACTGTGTTGTTACTACGGAAAACAAGCAGTGAAACCTTTTCCAAAGGCTGTCCTTGTCTGGACTGTCTTATGGTGACAATTTCTGATATTCATGACAAGGAAATGGAAGTACATTATAAATGATCACTGCAACCCTTTTCTGTATGTCTCTAGGTCATTGTTGCAAACCTAGCTTGGGGAATTGCAGTAGAGTTCAACTGGTTTCCCTTTTGGAGTCAGTGGTTGACTTCTGTGATTTTCATGCCTTTTATAGCTTGGTGGAAGAACATACCTCTTAGTTAACCTGTTTTTAGTGTAAAATTTGCTTGTAACTGTATTCCAAGTGAATGCTTGAGCATTTTCATTTACATGCCCTGCATTTGTAAACTTAGAGGTGAAGGGGTATTTTGGCAGGTGAAGAATTTGCTCTACTGACTCTTGTTTTAGGTGTGCATATATTTGTTGTGGATGATTACTTACATGGGTGTTTATGTCCCTAATTTAGGAGTGAACTGTTGTCCTTCATCAAAAAACTTCGGGTAAGTCACAGTGGTGTTGAAAATGTGTTTGCAAAACTTCCTTTTAGTGTAGTATTTTTCTGGACTTTTTGTGTTAAACTCCAGAAAATCTTAACAGTTATATGGGTGTTTATGGCTGAAAAACATCTGAATTTGTTATACCTGGCATGCAGCAGTGTGGAATAGCTTGTAAAAAAATTACCCTGAATTCTGATGGAAATCTGTTTACAGTGGGAGTGTATTTTATTGCAGCTGTCACGAAGCAAAGCATTCCTTTTGGAGGGAGAAAGAAGCTGCTACATGCATCATACTAAGCAGCAGAAGTAAGAAGGAGGGAAATTGTTTATAGTTTCTGGGTTTGTGAATGCATAGAAAGTTGTAGTACACCTAGTTTATGGTTAGGTAGTAATCACAGAAACAACACAAAGATGTGTAAAACAAAAGTAAAGTTTATATCCAAGGAGTTATTTGGGAAAATCTGAAGTAATTAAAAGCTTTCTACAGAAACATTCTTGCAGTATCCTTGTGTTGCAGGTCTCTTAACAAAATATTGTCCTATTTCAATAGGAAATTATAATGATGACAGAACTTTTTACATGGTTTTAAAGCTTAGGGAAGAAAAGTGGAGTTTTGTTAGTTCATGGGAACACTTTTTTTTTTCCCTTACAGGAACCATTGGTTCTAACCACGATATTGTCCCTGTTTGTCAAACTTCATAATGTTCGGGTTAGTATATGTCATCAAAGTCTTTCTGGGTTTTCTTGAAATGTTTCTTATTGTGATTTCTCATACCATCTTTCTTCTCTTAGGAAGACATTGTGAATGATATTGCAGCAGAGCACATTTCTATCTGGCCCTCATCCATTCCCAAGTAAGATGATGTTAAAAAACACTGTTTTCAAAATGCACATGTGATGGGTTTGGTCCCAGTTACTGTGTGTTAGTGTGATTTTCTCCATGTAAAGACATCACTACATTCTGTCTCTGGGAAGGTTGGTCTGATGGCATGGAGAGTTTTGCTCCTAATTTGGTGGTCCTGATGGAGACATGGAAAAGAAGAAAGAGGAGAAGAAGAAACTGGGTTTTTTTAGCTGTGTTTCTTATTGAGCTATATGTAACTATGTGAACTATGTAATGCTTTATTATGAAATCACTAATATTTTTGAGGTGTGTTTGAATAATAGCCAAAGTAGGAAGTGACAAATGGTATCTACTGATTTATTCTGGCTGGGTTAAACTGTATTTCTCCACTGAAATTTAGAGGCTCTGTGGGGTGGGATCTCAAAATCTGGTTTAGATTCCATGAATGCATTGGAAGAGATGGCTTTTGTGAGAGGGTGTGTAATGTGTAGTGGGGTTAATCTGTCTGTGGTTGGTCTTCTTGAGCCAGTCTCATTACTGGTGTAGGCTTCAATGTATATTATAAGGTCAACCAGAAGAAAGTTGTTTTCATTATTACCAGAAATTAGTAGTAGGGTGAGAAAAATCCATGTTTTTGAAAATTAAAATTCCACAGAAACTTTGGGAAAGGCTGCCCAAACTGTGCCACACCATTCCCAGCCTTCCTTTCCAAGCTAATTGCACAATTTTCCAGAGATTGCTGTCTGGCCATTCATGCACATGCTGGGATAAATTTATAGTGGTTTCAGATGATGTCTTCAATTTTCTTGAAGCTGAGAATGTACATTCCTGCACAGAACCTTTTTGTGGTGTCAGCCACTTACAAAGTTCTGGCTCTTTGTTCAAGCCTGTGAAGGATGTTTTTGTTCTGTCAGATTTACTGTATTGTAACAACAGTAGTCTTAGTTAACATGAAATCTTCTCTGAAGTTACCTATGCTTCACACTTAATGCAAGGTGCTTTGGACTTAAACTAGGTGGGAAATCAAATGAATAGTTAAAAAACCAAACCGATAATTTAGGAATTATTTTTCTTTCTTTTTTCTTTTAGTCTTCAATCAGTGGACTTTGAAGCTGTAGCTATTACAGTAAAAGAGCTGGTCAGCTATGCCCTGACTATCAATGCAAACAACCACTTCTGGTTAATTATTCAGGCAGATATTTATTTTGGTAAGTGAAACCAATGTCATTTTAACATGTGTGTAGAGGTACCTTGCTGCTCTGAGATTTGTTTGGCATATCCCTCCTTGTAGTTCCTTTTATGAAAAGAAGTTTAAGTGATACATGAGGTTAAAATCTTCAGGTGCAGTGGTGTGGATTTGTCTGGGAGGTTGTAAAACCATAGGTAGACGGAGCTTCTGATAGAAGCCTTGCAGACTTGCCTTTAGGGTGAGGGAAACTTTAGGAGTTACCTGTAACTTCACTTTTCTAGTGCACTTGGTCCTTCAGTGTAAACCCATGACACTTGAGTATTTTATAAGTGAATGGAAAGTTGTGAATAGTGGTTGCTTTTAAATGTGGAGATGAGCTTCACTGGAGCATGAGATGAGCAGAGTGGAGAGGATCTGTGTTTTATATAGGCAAGTATCTAGGGTTTGTAAATGAGGAAGCCTGAACTCCTCATCTGGTATTGATTATGATGGGAAGCTCTTTCCTGTCATTCTCTTCTCATCTGCCACTTTCCCAGTGCTTGTCTTTGCTCCTCAGCTGGGAGCAACCAGCACAAGTGGGACAACACAGAGGGTTTCAGATTCTGGGCACCATGACACACACCCAGCTGGCACCAGGGCAGTGGCTGCCTGGGGAAATCTTGCCCAGCCTGTGTGATCCTATGCTTTGCTAAATTATCATCCAATCTAGAGTCAGTTCCTGGGGCTTGCTTTATGCTTTGAGTAAACAGAGTGCAGAGGGGTAGGTGCAGAAAAATAAACTTGTGAAATACAGCCAGACAGGTATGGTACTGCCAGGTGTATGTGCTAGAGAAGGGAACAGCCACAGCCAAACTCAAAGGTAGCGGGACATTTCTTTCACTTACACTGTCTGTTGAAATTAAGCTTTCAGGCCAGATTCTTCTTTTCTGGCAATAAAATGGTATATTCTGTGTCTCTGGCATCTGCTTGCTGGTACTTTGGGCTATCACAGAGGCGAAGTCCGTATTTCCAAGTATTTTTTTGGACTGGAGGGATATTTGTGGTGTGCAATAAGATGTAGTGCAGAAATGTGAGTCTGTTGCTTCCAAAGGAGACACATTTGTCTAGAAGACTCTTTATAACCCTTGGGGTGAGAGGAGGGGTCTTAATCCAGTGTTCATTGCTGTCATGCTGCATGTGGGAGAGTGACTCAGGGTTCAAACCTGTTTTTCAGTGTTTATTGCCCATACAAAGCGCAGCAGCATCCCAGAAGGAGGACATTGACGCCTCAGAGCTGGTACTTATGAGCAGTGGTTGGAGCAGTGGCAGTGGTCTGTATTTCAGCAGCCATGTGGGCAAGCAGGCTGCTCCTACCAGAGCCCCTGGAGGCTGCTGCCTTCCCCACAGCTCAGGAAGGGCTTACTGGGAGTAGAAGTGGTGCAGAACCATTAGAGTGCTGCTCCTCTCACTCACAGCAACTAAACTCCGTTACTACTCCGTGCGTGCTAAGCTCACTGAAGACAAACTTCTTTTCCACTCTTAAGGTTGATAGATTCAAGATCAACTACCTAAAAAAATAAAAAGTAATTCCCAAAAGACAGAACTTTTCCTGTGGTGGTAGTTTTCCTGATGGTGTTGTTTTTCCATCCACCACTGTGTAACCACCTCCTCTGTGTCCATGCTTTTTAAACAGGTCACACAAGTCACTTTTGCAGTAGAATTAAGCTATGAGATACGCATCTGAATAATTTTATGAACAATTGATCTGAGTATGAAATAACTGCTATATTTACTTTTGAGACCTTATTTTGCTTTTTTCCCATGGCAGCAACTAATCAGTATTCAGCAGCCCTTCACTATTACCTACAGGCAGGAGCCGTCTGCTCGGACTTCTTTAATAAGATGGTGCCACCAGATGTGTACACAGACCAGGTGAGCTAAAGTGGGATTTACAAAAATCTCTCTTTGGATTCATTCAACATCCTGATTCTAAGTAGAGACAAAACTGTCCAGCACACACACATTCCTGTGCCTGTGAGCTGTTGTATCTTGATGCATTTAGGAATACATGTCCTCACTGGCCCTTTTTCTTTTTTGGCTTGTTGCATGAAAGCCATAGAAAATCTAAAACTTCTCCTTTGCCGAATCACAGAAGGCTTTTCTTTTAGTTCAGAGCCTGCAGAGCTGTGTGATGGGAAAGCACAATGGGACACCAGTGGGGTAGAGAGCAAAGGGAAAAGCCCGGAGCACAATCAGTGTGTGGTGTGACCACCCCCTGGCTCGCCCCTGCAGAGCCACCCCAGGCTGGGCAGGGCTGGGGGCCAGACCAGCTCAGGACAGCACAGCAGCTCTGCCTCACCAGCCGTGCAGGAATGCTCACCTGAGCTCCAGCTGCTGGAAATACCTGGCTCTGCTGTGCTGGAAATCTCCAGTGATGAAGGCTCAGTTCATCAGTGGATGTGCTAAAGCCTGGGAGTTTTTAGGTGGTAGAAGAATTTAGATAGCTATTTAGCTGGTCCCTTGAATTAAAAAATAAATCAATAATAAAAATTGCAGTTTGTGTTCTAAAACGAGCATTTCAGAACATGTGTTTTGTTTTTAATCTTTCTGTAGGTGATAAAAAGAATGATCAAGTGTTGCTCTTTACTCAATTGTCACACCCAGGTAAGAGGTGGAACATGGCATTAACTAAATCATTTGTGTATAAATACTTATATAGGAAATAACTTTAAGAAAGACTGAATTCAACTTTCCTTGGACATGCAATCTGCAGTAGAGTAGGTTTTGTTACCTTTGCTTCTAGGACAGTCACAGGACTAAAATGAATGAGTAAATAAACATATACTTGGAAATGTAAAAAGTAGTAGTCTAGGAGTGTTTTGTCTTACTTTTCTCTGATAATATAGATTTTTTTTTTTTTAGAGAGACAGTATCTGTGGGGTGGTGTTAGGAACCTGGCCTTGTTTTCCGTGATAACTGCAGGTGCTATTGCTGTTCCATGGGATCAGTCATTCTCCAAGAAGTAACAAAGCTTATATTGGGCTCTGCTCTAAAAGCTCATAAGTGCATCTGGAAGCCAAGTCAGCCCCTTCTGATCTGAGTAAATCCCTTTTTCTTTTAGTTATTGCTGCTGTTGATGTCTGAATGATCTGTGTTAAGGTGCTCAGAACTTGCTTGCCCTGGGAACAAGGTCTAGAGTAGGTCTAGAAAAGGAGTGGAATGAGCAAGCATTGTGTGGAAGGTTGGTTTGTGGGGAATTAAGGCTGTCAGAATCACTGCAAGTCTTTCCTTACAGGTAGCTATTTTGTGCCAGTTCCTCAGAGAAGTAGACTATAAAACTGCTTTTAAGGCACTGCAGGAACAGAACAGGTAAATGTTACAACCAAGTTTATAGATGCTTAAACACAGTATGTGACCGTGTCAGTTAACCTGCCCTGTCTTTCAGTCACGATGCCATGGATTCTTACTATGAATACATCTGGGATGTCACCATCTTAGAGTATTTGACATGTATCCTTTTGCTGGAATACCACACGTACTGGATGTTGACAGCTGGGAAAAGTCCATTACCTACCTAAGTGACTTTTCTTGACTCGTCCTCAGATCTCCACCACAAAAGAGGCGAGACAGACAAGCGGCAGATAGCAGTAAGTTAACCCAGGCTGCTTGGGGGTGGTGGGATTGCTTTAGATCTTCCCTCCCTGACACCATCTCTGAAAAAGTGTTCAAATTCCAGTCTAATTTTGTCACACAATTCTTTTAGAATCTAGGTGCTCATGTAAAGTTGTTGGCTGTAGGGGTGGGGTGGTAGGGCATGTTACAGAAATAAATCACCGTGAAACTAGTGCTGAAAATGCCTTGAAATGAAACAGCTTTACTGGAAGACCTCATGCTGGTTGTGTGTCTTTTGTTTTAAGATAAAAGCCATTGGCCAGACAGAGCTGAATGCCAGCAATCCCGAGGAAGTCCTACAGCTTGCAGCACAGAGAAGAAAAAAGAAGTTTCTTCAAGCAATGGCAAAACTTTACTTTTAGGCTAGTGCCGGAAGACTATTACAAAACATGCAAAAGTGAAAAAATCTTTCAAGACTTTATTATTTTTTAAAATTCATTTAAAATTTTGTACAACATTTACAGTCTAGTATCTTTCTTCTTAGAAATAGATGAAATCTTATAATAAACCCCTTATTTTTACAAACTGTACAGAAGGCTGGAAGCAACTGCAACTAGTTCCACAATGGCTTGTTTGAAGAAGACATGAATTCAAGTTTGCCAAGTTGGTGTGAGTGTAATGCAGATGTGGGTGGCACTTGATGCTCTGGTGCAGCTTCGTGGGCTGCTCAGTGTCATGTAACACTTGTCCCTGGCTGTGGAGCACAGATTGGAGCATCGTGAAAGAGGGAGGACTGATACCCTTCTTTCCCAGTACTGCCCTTCATCACAGAAGTGACTCAGAGGTAGTGAATATTCCAAGGAAAACACAGTAGTTAATGCTGTTTATAATAAACACTGATAACATACAACTCCACAGTTTAAAATACTGATCCTATGACATGAGTGGTTGTAGAGTACCTGCAGTTCCCTTTATTCCATACCTTCTCCAGTTCTTGTTGCAAGTGGGTGGCTGGGGACTGTACTTTTTCCAGTTAGAGGTACTGCAGCAGCAGGTTCTTTGCTGGCACTCTTACCTGAGGTCAGTGATGCACTAAAACTGAAGTTTATGGCAGGCCTAAAGGGCTTGAAATTCATCAACCTCCTGTGGAGCTGGGATTTGATACAAGGCTGGCTGCACTGTTCTGCATGCGCCGAGTGGTTTCAGAGACGTGAACTGCTTACCCACGGCCCTCTGTAATACTGCACCTGAGCTGGCGGGACTAACTGACACGAGTGAGCTCTGACCTTACCAAGGAAAGAAGAAGAGTCAAGAAGAGGTAATACGTACAAGCTGTCAATATTCTCCTGCTCGTCTAACCCAAAGCAAGTCTGCCACATAAGCTGAGTGGATAAATTTTACCACCCAGCCCTATTAAAAATGTTCTTGAAATTCGTAAATTAAGAATTCCATTCTCACCATTAAGTCACGTCAGAATGGACCAAAGTAGTCCAGGCTCTTGTGACAGCAGGGTGCAATGCTCAGCTGAGCTCTTTTTGTCAAGTCTGTAGGAGGATGCTGGTCTCAGTTTCCATCTGTTGTGTCGTTTACTGCCCAAGTCTTGAATAGCAGTAAAGAACATAAGTCACCTTTAGTGTGGTCCTGTTTGAAGCACCAAGTCTTGTTTCTGAATCTGTTCATGACACTTGACTGTATTTCATTTCTTCTCTGTGCTTTTGGGAGGGGTGATTATTCCTCCTGTTGACACAGGTGATAACTGCCCTGGGGCAGTAGACACTACTCCACTGTTCACTTCTTCCTGTGTATTGGGGGAAGAAGACAGCAGTCAATACCTGTGACAAGGTCTACACTTTTTTGTGTCAGTAGGAGGCAGCAGTGCTTCCTCACACCCCTCGTACAATTCAAGCACTCCAGCGAGTTAGGATACTGGGAAAACCAAAGTGACATTACATAACAAAGTGAAGATTATTCTCTTATAAACACCTCTGCAATACTGCTACTGCAAGTGTTTGCTTAAGGCCTGGGAGTGTTAGGGTAAATCCCGTGTTGTTTATAGCATCACTGGTGGTTGGGCTCTCCCTGGCTGAGGTGAGCCAGACCAGGTGCAAGCAGGGAGGTGCTTTGGCTGCCCACAGCTGCCTCAGGGGAAGGGATGTGTAATGCACTCTCAGCTGCCTGAACTGCACATCCACAAACCACCTACCAGCATGTCCAGATAATTGGTGTGGGTCTGGATATTGTGTCGATCTTCCGCTGCAACCTTCCTGAAGTTCTTCAGCTTCACAGGGACTTTTTTTGCCACATTGGCAAAAGGAACCATCCATTGTACACACTCTGAAATGCTGTCCCAATCCAAGCCTAAAGGGTAGAACACAGGAACATATTTAGAAATCGTGAGGGAATTGCACAGTGTTCCAACGTGGCCACGAGTTAAAAAACACAATAAATAATACTGCAGATAAAAATTCAGAAACATCCACCCAGAAACAGCCAGCATTTCCTCATGCTTGTAATTTAAAAGGGTGGTGGTTGAGGAGGGTGAATGGAGGTCACAAGGGTTGCTGTTGCTTTCCAGGGGAGGCTGAAGTGACTTGTGGCTTGAACACAAGATTGTGGGTCATGCTGTAAAAACATACATTGGGTGCTGCTGACAGCCATGCATGACTGCTTGAGAACTACATTTCAGGAGAAAAAGTGGCCAAATATATAGCTAATGGTCCTCCAAACATCTGGAAGCCATAGAGCAAATATTAGCCCAAAAGCAAGAATAATAAATGTTTCAATTCCTTAGCAAAGGCTGCACTGCTGAAGGTGTTTCCTTCTTTTGAGTCTTTGTAACATCTGAAATAGTGGTAGGAAGTGAAATTAGAAGGAAAAGAAACCCACAGGAGAAACATTAATGTCCATGTAAGTTTTGGTCTTTGGCAGCCTGGTAAACCAATACCCTCTTTAAGCAGATTTGGGCCTGTGACAGCTTCCGGAATTCCCTGCCTAACAAGGTCAAGCTTTACAGAGGCATCTTACCTGAAGCTTTCTTAACTATTTCGATTGAGGTATAGTGGCAGAGCGCTGCAGCAGCTAGTGTTCTGTACTGGAAGTCCAAAGAATTCACATCCAGAATACACAGGTCTAAAAGCTAAGCACATGAAGAGTAACAAATTTTAACAAGCTGATCCTTTAGCATGATCCCGTCTCAGAGAGAGCTGTGCACACAGCAGTCCTCCTACGGCCTCTGCCCTAGAACAGGGCTGAGCTTCAGGAAGGAGTTTCTTATTAAATCCTACCTAGTGCTGTATTTACACCCACTGAGCTACCCAGCTTCAGTAAGCCTTGTTGAGGCTGGGCACAACACATGCCCATAACAAACTGAACCACAGCACTTCCCAAATAGTCAAAACACTCCCCAGGCTGCCTTCTTGGCAATTACACAGAAACACTGTTAGGGGCAACACAGGTAAAAACAGCCTAGGGTCTGAAATTATCCACCTTCCTATCAGAGCTGGCACTACTGTTTTCAGAATGCTGGAGTGCATAGTGACTAAAGAAATAAGATGGATTTTTTATTTTTCCATCATACAGAAAAGTCTTAAAGAATGTGAAAGCCGGGAGACAAGAAACACTGGGGTACTTGTCCTCAAAACCAAACTTCTTTTGGTGGAGTCAAACTTGCACATTCCTTAACAAAGTAACAGGCAAGGGGAAACAAGGGAACACTTAGACCAAAAGGGCTTTCAGGATGTAATGTTCAGCTGTGCTTGTCATTGCCCCAAGAACCATTTTCCAACAGTTTACTACCTACCTGGGCTATTTGAATGAATTTTTCCTGAGAATACTGAGGTAGCAGCACTTTCGGAACGTCCTTCAGAGCATCCACTTGAAGATAGAGGTTCAGCCAAGAGACAATTGTCACTGGACAGAGTTCCCATTTTAAAGCCTGCAAATATTTAACAGTTAAGTGCCTTAAACCACTAAAGGATAGTTTTGTGCTCTGATTTCTTCCTAATTCTTTCCTGAGATTATTGCACATATCCTTAAAAGACACTAATGATTATTCACAATTTCAAATACAAATATTCTTTCTAGGTTGCATTCTCACTGCTTTTTGAAAAGGCTGTGCTAGGATCAGCACAAATCTGTATCCCTTTACCGGTGCAGTTGGATTTTATGTCTTCTCCATTCAGAAGCTAGGAAATTAATATTATTTCCTCAAGCTTTTGGGCTAAGTGCATGAACCTGCAGCTCATCTATTAAGGAAGAATAAATGTATAGAGTCCTGTGCTGGTAACGATGGATCCCTTCCAACGTGAGGAGCACTGAGCAGTATGAGTGCTCCAGAAGCCCCTGTTCCTGGATAGCAAGGGATGTTGGCAAGTGCAGCACATTCCAGTGACAGCCTTCCAGCCTGCCCGTGCCTGGCTGCACTGCTAAGAGCCTTTACATTCACACAAACATGAGAAACGTGCCCTTTTCTACCACTCAGGGACTGCACCCCAGCCAGGGGCATCAGAAGTCCACTGCACACACAACAAAGGCTTCACTATTGTGCAGAAACAGGGACAGGTTCCTTTTTCTAAGCAAATAAGTGACATTAAAACACAAGGCTCAGCTGGAGGGTCTTTCACTCAGCACTTAAAAACACAGCAAATTATTACCTTTAACATAATAAGTTCCATTCTTACAATATCATCTTCACTGCAAGCACCATCAGTGACATAAGCGAATTCCTGTATTTTAGGAGCGTAGATTTCCTTTAAAGGGAGGGAAAATGAAGATTAGTGTGTCTTATAGTTCTAAGAAGGGTTGAGAAGATACTGGGAAATACTCTTCTGTCCATGTTAACATTTCTTATGCTACAACAGTGTTTTTTTCATTATATGAAGTGACTTGAAACCTACAGGATAAGGAGATAACATATAACCTACTTGGGTGTTAGTACCTACTGTATAATGCAATGGACTTACTGCAACTCTTTTAGCTTCTGGGGAAATAAATGCTGACCAAGAAATCAGAGCACCCTTTCATTTATGGCTCTTTCTACTCAGCCGTTCCAATACTGTAAAAACATAAATTATCCCAATTCTTGCACAGATGGCTGTCTGGTACAGGTTACCTGCAATGCCAATGCTAATGTAATCACATTGGTTTTTAAACAAAAAAGAACAAGAGAAAAGCCAAAAAAAATGAGAAAAAAATCCCACAACCAGCCACTCTTAACTGCCAAAATCCATGGTGCAGAGATGGTTAAGGAAATTTGCTAAGCCAGCCATGCCAATTGGGGCCAAGCACAGTTAGGTGTGTAAGCAAAAGAGCTTGCCAGCAAAACTGCTTCCCTATCAGCTGGCTCTGTGACCACCATGGCCCCACACACTTCCTTAGGACAGGTGACTGCTCACAGTGCACAACCTTGCTTTGGGAACAACACTGAGATCTGGGGGTTCCAAGACAGCAGCTTAATAATCCCAAGTCTTCCTGTCAGTCTAGCCTACTATGCATTATATAAAATGATGCTCTTGGCCTGTGGATGTAGCACACAATGTAAGGTATCACCATCCCTGCACTTAAGACTCACTCCACTAAATGGAGGACGTCATAAGGATAGCATCCTGATGTACAGGCAGTTTGAGAATTAGGCTTGGTTTTGTTCAAGTCTCACACCCATTCCTGAGATTGTTTGCCAACTGCTGTATATTTGGAAAAAGACAAGACAAAACAAAACTACTTCTAGGCTATTTGCATGCCTTTGAAGTTTATGTGGTCTCCTTCCTTGCTGCTGGAGAAAGGGAGGACAAAAACTACACTCCAAGAGACTGACAAACGCACAATTGAAGGAAGAGAAAAAAATTTCCCCTTCTGACCTTCAGTGTTGTACATACACCATCAAGTTCAAAAATTCAGACAAGAAATGGTTGTTATCATTGTCTTTTTAGTTACTCCAAATTCAACACCCTCCTCCCTGTAACACAGCTGCTTACCTCAAGTTTGGAGGCAATAAATAATGAGGTAATTCCTATGAGCTGAAGCATGCTCTTGTTAATGTTCTTTTGAGTCAACATGAATCTATCAAAGAAGTCTTGAGCTAGGTAGAAGGTTTCCCTGTGGAGTGCATACACCTCACACACCTACAACAGGGGGAAAAAACAATTCAATTTTCTGTTATAAAACTCTGTACATACATTGGAGTATCCAAGCTATAACAGCAAAATGCAGTTTCATCTTCTGCACACACAAAGCTTCACATACCTAGGTATGGTAGGATGCAGTGGTTAGCAAGGGATTGGAAAAGGTATTTCCCATGCTCCCATCTAAACATGAATTGCTTGTGATGTACTAACAAAATTGCAAAAAATACTTTTCCCAATTTAAATAGCAACCATTTTTCCACTGAAAGAAAAAAACCTGTTGAGGAAGAAAACCCCAACAAAATGGCAACACCTACACATATACACACTAATTACCTTGATTAAGAATATTCTGGGCTCAAGCCTCAAGCTGAAGTCAAACCCTCACTGAATTCCCGGTAGGTCTGTCCCTCCCAGGGCAGAATCACTAAAAACTCAGTCTTTGGCTCTACAGCAAACAAGCCTGGAAGCTGCTGCTGGAGTGGGCTCTGCTGGCAGGCCAGGAGCACTGCCTGCAGCCCCTCAGGCACACGACAGCCTCGCTAAGCAGGAACAAAACTCCGGGAGCCGCCATCTGCTCCATCCCATTGCTGGTTTCCCCGGCAGGGAGAACTTTTAATACTCGCATTGTATCAAAGTGTTTCAAATGCCAGTTCAACAAAAAAAGAAAGGAGAGTGCCAAGACCAGGCGATCTTAGGGAGAGCCCTACATTTTCATCTAATTTCTAATTGAATTGGGAGGGGCTATCACATCTCCAGCTCGTCTGCAACTCCATACCCCTTTCACAACTAGAAAGCAGTCAGGTACCTAGAAATTACTTACAATCTACATGCGGCAGAGAAAACAGTATCCAAGAAATAGATCCCAGATGCTTCATTTTTTTAGCTGGATACAAAGTCACAATAAAATCTCACTATTACAAGCTATTTCCCAAGATAAGGTCGGAAGCCCATTTGCAAATTAAAGCCCTTCCTGACCACCAAAAATGCAACTGATTGGCAGAAACAGCACAGCCCCACTCTTTTAGACCTGATATATTTGCCTCATAATTGATGTGTTACTCTGATACTATTAACAACTGCTCCAAAGAAGATTCAGAACTAAAATTGTATAGACCAGGCCCATCCATAAATAAATGGCACAGTTTCTATGGAAGTGTAATTCCCAAGCATAATAACACTTGGTCATGTTAAGCAGTATCTCAGTTATAATGTTACAGAAGAGTGTTAGGAGCTACTGGAGAGTCTCAAAGTTGCTGTGATTTAAATCCACTGTGGCATGTAGAACCACTGAGCTGGACAACAGCAAGGCCCTTGTTGATATTTTTGTTTGGAAATTGGATTATTTCCTAATTCAAGATTTTAAAAAAAGCAACAAACCAATTTAATGGTGATATGTAAATTCCACATTAGAGGAACTAGTGAAGCACACAACTGGAATTGGGGTTTTTTTTCAGAGTGTATTAAAAAACTGACTGTATTAAAAAAACAAACTTTCATGCTGATATGATTTATTTGTAAACTTTTCACATAAGAATCTGTATATATCAAGAACATTTTCCTGTCAGCTGTTGATATATTCTGCTCTCTTCATATGATAAAATTGAAAATTCACTATGAAATCAGAAAATACCATCATGGGCTGACACTCAAGAGCTCTTGACATAGTCAGGGTCATAAATCCTCAATACAGCTGTCTCATGGCTTAGATACAGCCTACCCCATAAGTTAGAGATCCATAACTCGTCTGTATATAGCAATTTCAATACAAGTGTCTCAAAACTAGATTTCTCTCCCTTGCAGGAAGTAGTGTTTCAAGAGCAAAAATTAAATACTATTGCTCACTGTCCTGGGGAGAAAGTTCAGTACCTCCTGCCTGGGAAGGCCTGGATGAAGCTCACCAAGAGGATCAAAAGCAGTCACTCGTTCTGTTGCAAAACAGTTCTGCCATTTTTTATAACCATACATGTTGCTATTAGATCCCTATGTAAAAGCTGTGCTTTCACCTGCCCACTTCACAGGCACAACACATGGCAAAGTTACTAAAAGTACACACCTCTAAGAGCCAGTCTAGCAGTATCGATCTCATGTGAGGTTGCAAACTAGAATGTAGTGATGTGAAGTGTTTGCAGTGAGCATATCTGTTCTCCTTCGTCAGGATGTTGAGCCAGACATCTTTGGAATTTCCCCAGCTATGGAATAAAGTTACACAAAGCATTATTAAGTATATACACAATTCACAAGAATAAAAACATTATTTATTGGTTACAGACATTCAGAAACAAAAAGAAAAATTCTGCACACTGTAAGACCCTTATGGTAATTGGAAAACTGCAAGAATACTCGGAACGTTTTACATCACCACAACAGCAGCTTGCCATCATCAGCACGTCCAGTTCTACAGAACGGGTAGTAAAACTGAACATGTGCCTCCCAATGTTGCACATGCAACCAGAGTTTCCTATTTTGCCTAGTTCAGTGGCTGTTCAGAGAGCAAGATAAAACCAAACCCTCCCCGTAAAGAAGGACAATATACTCCTCCCCAGGAAACACAAAGCATACATGAAGTTGTCCAGTTTAGCTTGAGAAAAACATTGAGATAGTGTTTAAAAGTCACTCATCCATCCCTTTATTTCCTAGGTTACTTCAAGGCTCAGAAGCAAGCTATTTAGAGAAAAATTTAATTCTTGTTTATTGCTAACTTATAATTTATTAGTACTCCAGTCTGTTTGGGAAGAACCATATCATCAATATGGTTTTATTTGTAATTGTTATCATTAATTGAGATGGGCTTTTTCCTAGATGAACTTCTCATCCTGCCGATACTAAGAGGAACATCATGTTAACCAATGAAATTATGATTTCCTACTGAAATTTTTGGAGTTATGTATTTATCTTTCCCCAAGCAGAAGCAGAGAGACAGAGCTGATCACTGGTATTGCCTACAAATTCTAACCCAGCTCAGTTTCATTCTGTTGCCACAATAAGTTAAAAGCTGGGGAGATATTTGCTTGTTTAATGCACAACTCTCCCCATTTAAGCAGAAAGGCACTGAGAAATCAATTATGATCTTCCTACAGCAGTTAGGGAACAATGGAGAAGGCAGGAGAAGTAAATTATCCTCTTATTTGGCTAATCAGAAAGGATGAAGCTCAGCTTTACCAGATGCTTGTCAACAACAGGATTAAACACCTTGCATGGAACTCTGTATTTGAACATATCTTTGAGGCAAAGAATGACCCTGCAGCATGTCCTGTTCTGATCAAGTTTGGACCAGAACAAAGCAAAAAAACCCAAGGTATATCTAGAAAGGATTCTCTTAAAATAATGCTTCATGTTCTGCTTCTCTTCTCATTCACCTTGGCAGAAGTTTTCCTTAGCGCATTGCAGTAAATTTACCACCTCTTTCATTAAACCCCAGGCTGATAAAAAGAGCAGCTGGGTACTTACCTAACACACCTGAATGTCTAAGAAATTCTGAAACTGAAAACTATAAATTAGTCAGCTAAGCTATTTCTCTGCAGAAGGGCAACTTTCTAGAACTGTGACTGCACCAATCACAGTGCATTGCATTAGCAAGCTACCTGCACAGTGATATTGCCACAAGTTTATTTGAACATTTTTAAGTTCTTTAAGAAATTTTTGTGTAATACTTCTTGGTCACTCAGTTCCAATAGAACTGAAAGAAGTTTAGTTTAACCATTATGTGCCTCTTAACCACTTAAGAGTGTCCAGTGTTAAGTTATAAAAGGACAGCTCTGAAAGGTGAAAAGTCTGGTGTGTTTATAAGGTCAGGGAAAAAAATACCCAAACAACCAAACCCAAGAATTTCTATCTTTTTCTTGTACATCAAATCTTCTGTGGGATGAGGAAACAAGTAGAGGTGTGTATTATGTAAGCACAACACAATAGATTTTATTAGAGTAGCTCAGCATATTTCATAAGACATTAACAATTACTGCATCTGTTAAACTTACTTGAGTTCTGGCAAAGGTGATGGATTTATGAAGAGGTTCCTGAACCTGTATTTTTTGAATCTCGAGAAGTCAGTGGTTACTGGTTCTTTGTGAGGCGTTTCAATAATTATGCAAGGTGAGATGCCTCCTGTTATTGCGGGCGGCCAACAACTCTGCAAAATAAACAAGGTATCTTTTAAATGCTGAATTTACTATGAGAGCAGGAAAGGCAATGAGTAGATTGCAGTAACAACAACAATATATGTAATGTACATTAGTCTTCCTGGATCTCAGCATTGATTCAAGTACTGAAACCAAGAAAGGTGAAAATTAAATGCCAACGAAATCTTCCATAGTCAAGACAGAACATGTATAAATAGATTGGATGCATTTGGGAAGTCAGCTTTGAGGAAGATGACCACCTTTAGTTTATGAACCCACAAGTAACCTATCCATTGCTTGAAAAGCTCAGTTACAGTAAAAAAAGGCAAAGATATTAATTGCTACTAAAATACAAGACATTAGGTTGGTAGTCCTATCTACTTATCCATTTGGAGGGAAAAGAAAGGGGGGGTGGAGGTTCTACTGTCTCTCACTGGAAATTCAGCAACTTGTTATCTTCCAGTTTAGTGCTCCAGAGAGGAGCCACCCATCTCAGCTCCAGAGCTAGATACCCATTGAGCAAGCAGCAGCTGTGAACTCTCTCAGCTTGCCAAGGCCAAATATGGGATGCAATGACTCAAAAGGAGAAGAGTGCAAAGGTATTCACACAGAAAGCCTTAGAGAAGGAATTCTAGATTACTGTAGTTAACTGTAACTCGTTTCAATTATGCTTACTTGGTTGTATATAACCAATATGAGTGAGGAGGTATCAAATCCCAGGAGCACATGCAATGCTGTAATGGCTGACAGCCTTCAAAATGGTGACACAGAACTTCAGTTTTTCTCTGTGAAGCTGAGGGGGAATCCCATTCACAAAGAATGGCAACAGAGGGGCAGCCTGAACACAGAAGCTTTTCCTATATAGCTGACTTGCAAGGTAAGTTATACAGGATTCCCTTACTATATCTAAACCTATTTATAGCCAGACTGAAGTATCCCAAGAGTGAAGTTACACATTCCAGCAGAATTTACCTTAATGCATGCAGCCAAAAGAAAAGGGAGGTCCTAACCTCCTTCTCTCCTGTGATCCTCACTGCCCAAGTTCCACCCCAATGCTTGTCAGACCCTCTGCTGGATTGATTTAACTTGCTAACCCAGCAGAACATTAACTTATTTTGTAGTGCCAAATTAGCAAGATGAACCTGCATACTGCTTCGTTCAAAGAATGGAGCAAGGTAGGGGATGGAGTGCATGGCTGGCTATCAAGGAAGAAGAGACAGGGAAGCAGATTTCCCCCTTTCACCAAAGTTAAGTTGTAACACAAAGTTTCACCCCAGGTACAGCTGATGTACTAATGCAGCATTTTTTCCTACTCAAAGGAAAATAAGACAACTTCACAATCAGAAGAGTTTCGCATCACCATAGCTGCTAGTCTCAATACTTTACTAACAAAATAACTGCAAACAATATTGTTTGCAAGAGAAAGTTATAATATTTTACTAATCTGCTTTAAAATAGAAAACCATAAGGCCTATCAGTTTTGAGAGTTTCCTGCGTTAGTAAAAACAGATTCCTAAATTGATTTAATCAAAGGAACTGTTAAATGGAAGCAAAGATGGCCTGCATGGTTATGAATCTTAACTAAATGGCCGTGAAACCACACCCAAAGTTAAAACAAGTGCAGTGATCTTGTTTAGACTTGCCTCCAGGCCTTACCTGCTCTGTATATGGAACTGTTCTGAAATAACTGGGGTTATTCTCTTTTTTTCACCTAACCTTACACTGTAGTGGGTTTTACATTGAAGGATCTTTTATCTGCAACAAACCCATGAGTAAAACAGCAAAAACATATAGAAAGGTGCTAAGCTCCCATAGTTTTTAATATCTGAAAATACAAACTTCCCCTATTCAATACTTTCTGGTGTGGAATGCATGACTTCACACCCACCAACATAAACCAGATGGACTCCCTTACCTAGTCTGAAATGGTATTCAAGATAGAATTACCTTAATTTCATATTGATGTTTTTTAGCAATTTTCCCATCTTCTCTTTTCTTAATCTCCTGCTGAGAAGAGAGACACACATCAATACACTCACAACAGCCAGCAGACCTACCTAAAGAGGCAAACTCTTGCTACCCCTGCCCCACTTTATAACTTGGAAGAGTAAAGACTGTCCCATCCAAATGCATTGGAGAGCTTTCAGAATCATTCAGCTTTCTAAGTTGCTCAACTTGCTCACCTCTGTTGTTCTTCTTTTTCTGGTCTGGAGATAATCTAGTGCTTGCAGTTCTTGTGGAGCCTCTTCTTGACAGGACAGTGGCTGCTGCTGTTTGGCTTGCAAACGGCTACTGCAAATAGCAAAGAGTAAAAAGTCATTAGACATTAGGAGAGCAGCAGTTGTTAGATGAGTACAGATAATCTTAGTACAATGCTAACAGCTTACCTTCGCCTTGACATCTTCTTTGGGCTATAAGATCTCTACCTGGATCAAAGCAATAGGATAAGCTCAGTTAGTGCATCCTCACAAAATTTGAACCAGGTTCCCTACTTTGTGTCATGAACTCATCACAAAGAGCAGCATGCTACACATGTACTCCACTGGCCTGAGGAATGCCCAAGCAGAGCATGACTGTGGTATATAAGCACACACAGCTCCATGTCCTGCTGCAGGGTGCCCACGTATGCCAACAGTTTAGCTCAGGCTGCCTGGGGGTGGGGGCAGGGAAGTTATAAAGGGACATTTCCCACACAAGACGATGTGGGGAGTCGCTGGGGCTGTGACCCCTCTAGTCCCCCCACACCCTCCATTCCAGGCACCCACACAGACACGTTTTGCCGCTGCCAGTCCCTCCGGGGCGATGCCCCCACACCTGCCGGGATGGCCGGGCCGCCATGGGCCGGGCCAGGCGCCGCCGCCCGCGCTCCCGCCGCGCCGGTTCCGCGCCAATTTCCAGTGAGCGGGGAGGCGGCGGCGGCCTGTGCCGGGGTCAGGCTGGGCTGGGGGCACCGCCGCCGCCCGCCCTCCGCTGCCGCAGGGCCGATCAGACACCCACCCGCTCCCGAGGGTGCTGAGGGGGCGCGGGAGGGGCAGCACCGCCGCCCCGCCCCCCCGCGCTCCCGCCTGGCTGAGAGCGCGGCTCCCTCCAAAACCTGAGGGGGAAGGAAGGGGCTGCCGGGACGGCGCCTCACACGCGGGGACACCCACCCCCCGCCGGGACACCCCTCAGGGGGACCCCCCAGCGCAGGGGCCGGAGCCGTGAGGGGGTGTCCCTACAGGGGAGCACCCCGCTCCCAGGGCCAGGGCGGAGGAGCCGGGACCCGCCGGGGTGCGGCGCGGGCGGGCGGCCGGGGTCAGCCCGCCAAGCCGCTCGGCCGGCATCCCCGCCCCCAGCGCGCCGGGCTCCCTCCAAAACCGGGCCGCCCGCCCCCCGTGGGGCTCTCCGCGGTGGGGCGGGGGGCGGCCGATGGCGGGATCCCGCCGGCACCCCGACCCGCCGCGCTGCTCCCTGCGGGCGTGCTCGCCAGGGCCATCGCCACTCTCCGCTCCCTGCGGATGGGGCTGCCCGCGGGGACATCTCCCCCCAGGCTGTCCTCAGCCACTCTCCCTCCCTCCAAAACGCTGCCCGGGCGGGCGGGCAGCCCGCCTCGCCGCTCCCGGGCACGGTTCCTGGTCACTGCTCCCGCCTCACCGCTCCAGGTCACCGCCGCCAGTGCACCCCTCACGCCCCCCACCACCGGCACCGTGCCTGCCGGTACCGCCACCACCGCTACTACCATCATCACCGCCATCCTCAACATCGCCACCGCCACCAGCATCATCGCTACCATCATCACTGCCGTTATCATTAACATCATTATTATTAGTATCACCATCGCCACCTCCCAGCCAGCCCCCGTCCTCACCGGCGGGACCCCCGCGCACCTCTGCCACTGCCGCCCGGGCCGCGCTGCTCAGCTGGCGCCGGCGCCAACCCGCTATATAGCGCAGCCGGGCCCGCGCTGCGCATGTGCGAGGACGGCAGGCGGCTCCCCCGCCCGTCCGCCGCCCGCGCCCCGCTCGCCCCAGCGCCGCCCCTGTGCCGCGGGGCCGCGCCGACCTCCGCGCCCCGCGGGACGCCCCGCGCCCCGGCCCGGCTGCCCCGGCTCCGCCGGCAGAGGCGGCCGGGAGAGCGGCAGGCAGCGCCGGGAGGAGCGCTGCTATGGCTGCCGCCGCCCGCTGCCCCGGCACCTCTCCGCCGCCCGGCCCCGCTGGCGGGGGGCACCCCCGGCACCGCCACCCGGCTCCGCGCCGCTCCATCGGGCCCCGGGCCCCGCCGAGACAGCGGCGGCTCCGGCGGCGGCCCCGCGCGCCCAGCGGGGCTCAGCCCGCCCGCCCCGGGGCGGGGCCGCCGGCGCGGCCGCCAATGGGAGCGCGCGGAGCGGCGGCAGCGTGCGGCGGCCCGCGATGTAAACACGGCCCGGCCCGCCCGCCGCTGTCAGCCCGCGGCACCGGCCTGAGGCACCGGCCTGAGGGACCCTGCGGCACCGGCCTGCGGCACCCGCCTGAGGGACCGGCCTGAGGGACCCCGCGGCACCGGCCCGCGGCACCGGCCTGAGGGACTCCCGCCGCCCCGCTGGGGCGAGAGCGCCGGGCTGACACCCCACCCACAGCCCGGGCCGTGCTGTCACACATGCCACTGCACGAGGGCGGGGTGAAGAGAAGGCGCAGGGGCGGCCTTACCCACAACCACCTGAAAGGAGGGTGTAGCTAAGTAGGGGTCATCCTCTTTCGCTGGGTAATAAGTGGCAGGACAAGAGACCAGAGTCTTAAGCTGCGCCAGGGGAGGCTGAGGTTGGACATTACAAAGAATTTATTGACAGAAAGGGTGATTAGGCATTGGAATGGACTGTCCAGGGATGGTGGAGTCACCATCCCTGGAGGTGTTTAAGGAAAGACTGGATGTGGCACTCATTGGTCTAGCTGACAGGGTGGTGTTCGTTCAGGACTCAGTGATTTCAGAGGCCTTTTCCAGCCTAACTGTTTCTGTGATTCAGAAGACAGGCCTCCCCCAAGCATAGCTTCCACGATATCCTGTGGACAAGCCCTATCCCCTACACAGCAGCTTTCCACATCTGCCAGCCAGGCCCACCACTGCCCCTCAGGGTCCCACCGTGTCCAAAGTGCCAGAAAAATCCACAAACAGCAGAGGCGTATGTCCAAAAACGAGACAGAGGAGTCCTTCAACTTTATTCAAATAAAGGGAGAGAGTCCGCAGGGGCACACGCCCGCGGGGTTTTCTCTCTCAGGGTTTCAGAGGGCACAGCCTCCTTTTATTCTAAACTCCCGGCCACATGTTGCTCTCTTCCTTTCCCTGTGGCACTAGGAAAGTACAGCCTTTCCGAACCACCTACCACATATTCCCCTCTTGAACCTACTGTTTTACCCCAGCGTTCAGGCTTCTGCAGACCCTTGTCTGTTTCAGGAGCCGAGCTGTCTAGGCTCTTCGACAAGCCTGCTGTCCAAAGTCAGCAGAGACATTAAGACCCGTTTCAAAGACGTTAACACCCAAACCTTCACCCATCAAATCATTTGTAAAGACATTAGCACATATCTTTCCTCTCAAAGGGCAGCAGGGCCCACTGCAGGAGCACCCACCCAGCAATCCCCTTCTTCAGCAGGAGATGATGCTGAAGCTTATCCTCAGTGCCAGCACACTTCCTGCTAATATCACTCAATGGTATTTCTTAATACATATTACAAAACAACCCAAAAATAAAATCCACGCTACCTCAAAAGCAACCAAAACCCACAGCACCATACACTTAGCAATGGTTTAAGCAGACACACTTTTTTAAAAACACTCAGTGCAGGGCACATACAGCTATTTTGCTGATGAGGAACAACTGGCACTTTATTGCAGCACCGAGCACATATCAGTACAAAGAGAAGCCATGGCTTCCTTCAAGTAAATCCACATCTTTTTTTTTTCCAGTTATTTTTCTTTTCCCAAGTGTAACATTATTAAAGAGTGAACATAGGTTTTGCCTCCAAGTATGTATTATAGTAATTAAACACAGTAACCAGGTGTTTACCCTGTGGTAGCTTTGCTATTTTAAAGGGCAAGAGAAAAAGCAGTGCAGCCCACCAAGGCAGAGATGTCACAGTAGGGTCGCTGACAGCAGTTTAACAGGTCACAAGTTTTGGGCACCAAGGGCCATGTCTCAGCTGTGTGTCCTTACAGCACCTGATGAAGTGGGGACAACAGTTCCTGAAAACTTCAAGTAAAGCACTGACATGTGAAAGACAGACATTGCAGCCAGCCAGCCTCCTCAGCTCTGCAAAATGTCTGTTCCAGACCTTGTCATGAAGAAAATCTGCTAGTTGTGGCTCAAAAGGAATGCAAAAAAAGCCCAAATCTTACTGCCATTTAAACAATCATTTGTCAACTGAATTTCTTGCATCAGCTCATTGCAAGAAATACAGCTCATATCATAGTTCAGGATGCCTGCAGCAGACATGCAGGTATCTCTTTTAGTTGACTTCCACTGAAATCTACCAGCAAGATGCATCCTGCTGTCTGGAAGTTTATCTCCTATTCCACTGACTACAGAGAAAAGGTGGTCCCTGAATTTGGGCAAACTTGACTTTACTGACCTCCAGCCTTTAACTGAGTTGCTGAAGTTGAAATACTACCTTAGCTACTTTGTTAAAAAGAACTGAAACTTCAGCTAGCAAGAGAAGAGAGACAAATTATCTTTTTTTCCCTAAAAAACCTTCACCCTTCACAGACGCCTAATTAGGCCTTGTTGGCAGCCAGGCTCATGGAGCAAAGTGGATTTGGTACATCAGGAGGAAGTTCCACGGCACATTGTGAAAGAAGAATACTGCAAAGCTAAAAATTGAATGGGTCAGGTTGGCCATGAATAGGTCTCAGCACAAAGACTGTAATGGCTACACTGCTCATTTTTCTAGACCTTTTGATGTGAGCTGCTGCAGGTCACCTGCCACATTTTTGTGGTTTTGATTCAGTAGTGGAAAATGCACCAGGTCCCATGAGCATTCCCCACCCTGCCAGCAACATTTCCCACAAATTTTCATCAGTTAAAAAAACCCACAAGACAACCAACCAAACCAAACCCAAACCCCAGAAGCTAATGTGTAATCAAATCCTTCAGCAGACAATGAAATTGTGACTTTAATGCAAGCTAACACACTGACCTTTTGATGTGGCAATAAAATTGAAGTGAGTTAGTCCATGCTGGGACATTTCCAAGTGGATTGACACACAGTACATCCTCTTTCACTGTGTGGATGCCTCCTTGGGGAGGATGAATGTAAAAGATTATTTTTTTAAGCTTCTAGAAATATACCACTGCTGAGCAGTGTTTGCACTGGGATCTGGCAAGTCCTTTTAGATTAATCTAGTGGTTTTTTCCAATTACCACTTGTAGGTATGTTTCAGAGAAGTTGTTAAGGCCTTCCTTGCAAGTTTACACACCTGAGGTTGTTTTTCTTGATTATCCTTTTATGGATCTATTTGAAGGAGCCTGGAATCTACCAAGGATCTATAAAGCACAGATTTACAGCCATGAGGATCAGTCCAGTTACTGTGTGCTCAATACTGCTGTTGTCCTAGGGAGTTTCTGAATCCAGACTAGTGTCCAGGAACAGGCTTCAGATCTCAGCTGGCAGGCATGGGCTGTGCCATAAGTCTATACTTTCTCCTGTATAGACTTCAAATTGTTGTGTCCAAGCATGGTGACCTAGTTAGGCAGTACAAAAATAAAAAGCCATTATGCATAAAAATATACCTATCAAAGTGCTAAAAGAATTGTAGATTCCCTGAAATGGGGGTCTACAGAGAATTAGCAGCAGAGAGAGGAGGAAAAGAGAAGGGAGGCCTCAGGTTTTTGGGATATGTGTGTATCAGCCAAGATCTGTCAATTTTTGCAAGGCAAACAATGGAGATGAGATTTTGATTAAGAAAGGGGAGACTGACATGGGCAGAAGTATCCCCTTGTCTACTCCCAGAAGTGAATTTCAGTTCTAGCTCTGCTATCTGTGGTGTGAGACTGAGGAATGATTGATGGGCCAAAGGCAGAGGTATGAGATTCAGTAAGACCAAGCGCTGGGTCCTTCACTTGGGTCACAATAACCCCATGCAGTGCTACAGGCTTGGGGAAGAGTGGCTGGAAAGTGGCCCATCAGAAAAGGACCTGGAGGTGCTGGTTGACATGGTGGGATAGTTACAAGCTCTTTGTGAGGGTTAGACATGGCAGAAGAGGTGGGGGTTTGCATTGCATAGCCTGATTTTGTTACTCTTACCTGTTTGGGGTTTTTTTGGTTATGTTTCCTTTTCCTTAGTTTCTTCATGAAATTACAATAGTTATTTGCCTTATTAAGGTATTTGAGTGTTCAGCTATCAGTCTGCCACAGAACTTTTAAAAAAGTCAAGAGACTAACTTCTGAAGTATTAGTTATACAGCAGTAACTCCAGAACAATATTGTCATCAGGAAAAAGCTGGCCGCAAAAAAGAAATGTCATATCTATCCTGTTAAGTCTCAGTTCAGTCTCATTTACTCTAAGGCTGATATATCATGACCAGACCATGGGAACAACAGTGCCACAGCAGCACCAGCATGTTCTTTCGATGAACCATTCCTATGTATTCCAAAAAACCCAAACCTTCCTTGCAAGTATCACTCAGTAACAGTCTCAATATTTTGGGGTTGTGAACATGCACCAGAAGTCAATGAGACAAAGAAAGCAGATACTACACTGTTTCCTCATCAAGTCATTCAGTAATTATGGTACTCTCTGACATTTAACACTGATGAAGACACTCTATTAGAGACATACAAGGATTTATATAGAAAAAAAACTGGAATGTAAAATGAGAACTTAAGCCAATAGTTACATTGATACAACCCTTCAGACAAACATTTTTGCTTCAGCACAGAGAAGTTTCAAAAAACACTAGTTCATGGTGTTTTGGAGACTGTCCAAGCTAAATTTTATAAGTTGCTTTAGGTCTGAAATAAGCACCCTCAAGAGGAACACTATCAACGTAACTATGTTAGGTTATCTGTATGGATAACACTATACAAGCATAATTGATCAAACTTTCTCCTGAAGAATACTGTACAGCTCTCAGCATAGACTTGCTGCTTTGATAAATGTACAGGACAAAATCTACATTTCAAAGGGAAAGATTTTACTCAGCTCTTGCTCTGGGAAGATGGATGCTTTGTTGCACAAATACATTTTCACTGCTGTCAGTTAAATAGATAATTTTGTCACCCTGCTTGTTAGGTGGGTGAGAATTAAGTCAGGAACTACTTTTAACAACTCAGCCCATACAAATCCATGGAAGCCTGTATCCAATGTGCTGAGAGAGCTGGCTGATGTCATGTCAAGGCCACTCTCCGTGATGTTTGGAAAGCCACAGAAATCAAGGAACCCCAATGACTGGAGGCAAAAACCCCCCACTCATTCATATAGTTTCAGAAAAGCCAAAATAACAGTTTGGAGATCACTGAGCCCATTTCTTACATTCAAGATCTCCTGTATTTCAGCTTGCACACATTGCCTTTCATTCTTTCACTAGGCACCACCAGAGAAGAGCCTGTTCCCGCTTCAGCTGTTTATATACCTTGACAAGATCCCCCCAAGACTTTTTGTCCCCAGCCTAAACAATCCTATCTCTCATCCTCTCCTGGTAGTTTCAGTCTTCAATCTTATTATTCCCTGGCCTCTTGCTGGACACCCTCTAGTACCTCCATGTGCCCTCTTGTCCTGGGAGCTCAGCACTGGACACACCATTCAGATGTGTCTCACTGACCCAGGGTGGAGGGGCAGGATCACCTCCCTCCACCTTGCTGGCAACTGATGCAGCCCAGGAAGCTCTGAGTTTTTGAGGCCACGAGGGTGCACTGCTGGCTTATGCTCAACTTCGTGTCCACCAGGACCCCCAGGGCCCTTTCTGCCAAGATGATTTCCAACCAGTTGGCCTGGTGCCTGGGGTTTTTATTCCTCCAGGCAGAAGACTTCATATTTCCCTTCACTGAACTCCATGGGGTTCCTGTTAGCCCATTTCTTGATGTTAAAGTTCTTCTGAATAGCAGCACAGCCTCCTGGTACATAAACATCTCTGCCCAATGACCCTGGTCGTCAGTGCAGGTTTCTAACTGAGTAAGGATCCTGCACTGATAGGGAGCATCAGTAAAAACAAGCTTTCAGCTTGGCTTCATGTCACTGATCATAGCACTTTGAACACAGGGTTCAGCCAGCTCTCAATACACCTGCTCACCATCTGCTCACACAGTCCATAATTCATCGCTGTGGGGAGATGCTATGGAGGACAGTGTCAAAAGCCTTGATAAAGGCAAGATAAACAACATCCACTCTTCCCTCATCCACTGAGCCAGTCGTCTAACTGTAGAAGGCTATCAGGTTGTCAGGCATGCTTTACTTTCCATAAATCCATTCTAGCTACTACTAATCACCTTCTTGTTCATTTTGGAAATAGTTTCCCAGACTATTTGCTCCATTACCTTTCCCAGACATCAAGGGAACAGCCTTGTTCCCCTAAATCTTCTTGTCTAAAGGAAGGATGGGAAAGACACTTGCTTTCCTCCAGCCCTCAGGAATCCTGTCCATTGCCAATCCCTTTCAGATAATTACGAACAGCTTCACAAAGACATCAGTCAGCTCCTTCACCAGTCATGGGTACATCCCATAAAACTGTGTCCATTTCTTTAAGCATTTCTTACCTTGCGGCTCCTCATCCAAGGGTTGATCTTCATTGCCTTAGCATTTCCCACTGGTGTCAGGGGCCTGGAATCCCAAAGGCTGGTCTTCCCAGCAGACACCAAGGCAAATAAGATATGGAGTACCTCAGAGTACCTCAGCCTTCTCCAGGTCCTTTGTCACATGGATTCTGGTCCCGCTTAGCAGCAGGCTCACACTTCCTCTAATCTTCCTTTTGCAGCTGGTATATCTGTGGAAGGCCTGTTGTCCACATCCCTTGCCAAATTGAGCTAGAGGCAGCTTTGCTTTTCCTTCCCCAGCCCCACTCCTACGCATCTGCACAGGAGCTCTGCCCCCCTCACAGGATACCTGTACCAGCAATGTTCCATACAGATTTTTTCATGGTGGTGCACGGCAGGGAAATGATAGGCAGTGGGGCATGAGTTGAAACAAGAGAGGTTCAGCCAAGATACGGAAAGAATTCCCTACCCCATGCACATTTCATGTGTTATCTCTGTCCTGTTCACCTACAGAGCTCCCGCATGTTGATCAGGAAAGCAGCAGGCAGCAGAGATGTGCCACACTGCTCGGATGCACATTATCACCTGATCAGCAAGGCAAACCGATTCCCAGAGGAACTGCTGGACTGAAGCAAGCATTGGGACACTCACTACCTGCCACCTGAACAGGGTGCTCAGGCATTTGGATTTTCACTAACTTGTAGCATTAAAGAACAGACTGACAATTTTTAATAGGCCATTTTTTTATTGAGAGTTAAGATCATGTTTCCCCCAGTGCGCAGAATGCACTATGAAAACAAAATACAGAAGATCACTTTAGTAAATACACACTGGTTAAGCGATGCTACTTTTTTTTTTGGCAAAGTGCTGTATTTTGTCTGTTTTCAGCTTGTGTTAAACTATTAAAAATAAGAGCCACACATTCTTCCATATCAAAAGGACTGCTACAAATAGAGAAGTGGCTCTGGAGAGAAGCTGCCATATATGCATAGACTGATGTACAGTATTAATCCCAACTGAAATGTCCCTTTTGAATCTTCAAGTTTGCTGTGTAGAAGGCACAGTTTAAAATGAAAAATCTGTCCATTGACCAATACATATGAAAATACAATTTCAGCAAGATTCATGAATATCAATCAGTATGAGACAGTGCAAGGCCTCCACTTCTACAAGAAAAAACACACAATTTAATACAATTCAAAAAACCATATAAAAAGCCACACAGCTCACTATTAAAACAGAAAACCAAAACAAATCTAATTGCCCAATAGCTCCAGGCACAAAACAGGGCTAGACCAACATAAATATGTAAAACAAATTAACAAAAAGCCATTGATGTAGTACTATCTCACACAATAATATGGTTTCCAATATTACAAATTGAGAAGCACAGCTTTGTGCAACAAAATAGTTTATATCCTGAAAGATATAGGTTTTCATCACCAGAAAGTCATCTAGTAATGCAGTATAAAAAGATCAGTATCTCCCAATTCTAGGAGCAGTCTAAAGTTGCATTTACTTGCCTACTGAGAAGAACAGACCAAGGCTCTCATATTAATGCCTGGGAGCCTTACACTCTCAACTCCATCTCCCCATTAAGAGTTAAGGGATTACTTACTCCTTCCAACACAGGGAGGTGGAGACTCCATCTTCCTTCATTTCACTTTAAGAAAATTAAAGCTGAAGGAAAGTAGTTACTTTTACATAAAGAAAAGTAATACAGGAAAGTAAAGAATTTTCCTGAGCTAGAAAGTTGGCAGCAAGGATAAGGAAGTTTAAGCTAGACAAAAAGTTGGAGTGATAAAAGTAGATAATCTGAGGCAAGTAAGAGTATTCATTTGCAGATAAACCAAAGCATTTGGACCACAGGAAAACTGTTGTATGAACATGGGCACATACTACTGAAAAGAGAGTAACAAAATATCTCTTTTGGAAACACATGATGTGACCAATTTTGTTTTCTTTCAGTGTCCATGTGAATTCAATGTGTCAAAAAAAAAAAAAAAAAAAAAAGACTAATGTATCCAGGAAAGCACCTCTTGCTTTTATACATTTAAGTATTTTCAGCATCCCTTTCTGACAATCCTAACGAATTCCAGTGAAGCAGCACATCTGCATTGAAACAGAGGTTATAAATGCTGTTCCCTGTATGCTAAGTAGGTTCCACAACAATTTCAGCTGCAGAACATGCAACAGTACCACTACATCAAGGTCAATATGAATTGTTGGGGTTTTGCTTCAGTGAAATTGAAGCATTTGGCTGAATTGAAATACTTCATGGGCCTGGAAAAATTCATATTGTTGACCTTGCCTTATTTGAAAGTCCTTATACCAGCTTCTGTATAAGGACTACTGGAAGACACAGTTGAGCATAACGTTAACACTTTAATGCCCTAGGCACTATAGACAAGGGAAAACAGCAAGTCACATTAAGCACTGGCAGAAGGGAAGATAAACTTACTTTTATTTCCCCCCTTTCTTCAGTGCAGATTTCTGCTTCCTTACCTCCATATCCATTTAATCCACTTCCCAGATCGATCTATCAGGGTTCAGCATGGTACTGGCTGCTGTGTTACACAGTTTTTGTTAACAGGTGAACGTTACTTAACCTGTAGCTGTAGTTGGCAGTGCCTGCCAACTCCCAAAACATCTCGCACAGTGCTCTTAAGAAAACTACTTGCTAGTTTTGAATGGCTTTTCTTTCCTGTTGGCCCATGGAACTGCTATCCAGTCCTTCTGCCTCCAATGGGCTAGGAGAACAACCATGGCCAATCAATCAATTTTTATACACTCTGTTATCACTGTGTTTAGTTCAGCACCCACTTCTCCCTGCCTCACACTGCCCTTCATTTCCAGTCCCAATTAACTTGGACTTCATTTTCATGGAGAGAAAGAGAGAAAATTTGGAGAACTTCGAATAAAAGCTTTCTTCTAGCTACTTTTGAGCTACTCTCAATCTGTAAATATGAGATAATCTAATAGCAATTTGTAGCTTAGAAGTAGCTGCCCATCAGCCTGACTTCTCTGAAGAGCAGCCAGCTACTGATGGGATTAAAAGAATGGTCAATCCACCAATCTTTTTCCTTTAACTAGACTAGAGACTAAATGAGATAGGGTAGGGGAAATACATGTTTCAAAGACAGAAATAGTTAGAGAAAGGAGTTAGAGAAACTCAAACTTTACCAAGTAAAATCCAGTTCAGTTCTCTGTGTTGTGCATCTGCATGTTACTCAAAGTTTCACTCTTCCACTCCACTGTGAGGTACTACATCTGTAACACCAGTGCCCTATTGTACTGCAACAATATTGGTGGGACATCTAACCCTCTTTCAATATCCACATCAAGCACCCAGCACACCTACACAGACCCCACTAACACAAGTAAGTTTTAGGAATTTAGATGAGATGTCCTTCTTGTAACAGCTCAGCACAGCTATGTAACATCCACTGGCAGCTATAGTATTTCCTTGTTAGAAAGTAATCATATATGCGGAATACAGACAGATACACAAGCTGTCAAGTACTGGTCATTAAAGCACATGGCTAACCTCAAACTTTCTAACTCCATTTTGATTAATGCAAAATGTAACTGATTTCCATCTCAGTTAAGTTTCTTTAAAATACCAACTAAGAACCCATCTATACATCATAGTTTATAAAACAGCACACAAACTATCATACTGATAGGCTTCCAAGACATTGATATTTAACATCAACATTTAGAACTTGCTGCAAGATGTTTGGAGATTTATGTGCCTTTTGAAAATAACGCAACACTAGTTATGATTGTGTTTGAGGGATTGACAATCAGCTTCAGATTGACCACACCTACCTACACATGAAAACAAGAGCAACCTAAGAAACAATTAGACCATAGATTAAAACCACAAGAACCATCAGTAATTGAACTGACGCTGGCAAGGCTGGTGAACAAACAGTCCGTTGTGCTTGATTTGCCGAGAGTGGCAATCCCTGGTAAGGTTTTGGCGACGGAGACTGTTTCTCTTGATGAAGTGTCTTTCATTATGTTCTTTTATCCAGTGGGTAGGACGAAAGCTCTTGTTTTTTTCCACAAAAGTTGAACTAGTAGCAAGAGCCGTGACATAGCAGTGAACACGCTGTCCCGTTTCATTTCGGGCCTCCAGTCTAGAAATGTAACAAGCAGGTATCAGTCACTACTGAGGTGCATTGGAAAGACAAGCAAAATAAAGGGTAGAACATGGACATCAACACCCAGCATTTCAAAGGGGTGAGGTGAGGTCAAGGCACGCACCACACCGGTCAGTAATGTGTAGTGCTGCTAACTCACTTTTTGTGTGAGGGCCCCACAACAGCCTTTGGACTTTTGCTGTCTTACTTGACTGTGCTCTTTCTTCCCCACACCACCTCCCTAAGCCCAGGATGTAATGCAGATCAGAAATATAAGGCAATGTGTGTCACACTGCTCCAGCTTTAGAAGACTTGGGAGTTATCCACTAGGCAAAGTTTGGTTTAAAATCATCTTGAACATGGGAGGTTCAGCCTGAAAACAAATGCACACTAACAAAAGTGCATTTCAATTGCCAGCCACACAAGTAAATCCAAACAATGTTCATGCAGAGGAATGGAAAGGTAGACCAGTTGTGACACACATGAGAAATAACTTAGAAGGATTGTTCCTCAATCAGCCCCCATCAATTTCATGAGCAGTGAGTCAGCATTTTTGGCAAACCCTTGCTTCATCATGCACTAGTGAAAAACAAACCAGCAGCCTATGCAAGCAGCGACTAACATATTGAAAAAGGAGGTCCCTACTTGACAGAACAATCACTGGCATTTCCTGAAACTTCCAAAGTCAAGTTAAAAATAGCCTAGCCATTTTAAAAACAAAGCAAAACCCAAATCTGAGTGCTAGAGCTGGTGTGAGACTAGTGGCAGTAGGGTTTCTTGCCTTCTGTCTCCCCACTCAGGGCCCAACAACCAGCTGTCAACTGGTCAGTGGTGCCCAGGAAAGATGTCTGCAAGACCAGGAACTTGCTCAGCCATGACCAAGAAGTTTGTTTTTAACTTCCAATTATTGTATGATGTCTCTGTAGATATAAACCAGGTCTGCCATGCCCATGGTACACCCTTTGTAGCCTTACTCAGGAGTCTGCAGGTGCCTGACATGAAGTAAACTCTCCTGCCTCCTACCAACTCCACAGTGGAGGGAAATACTCCTTGTTACCAAGGGAATACTCCCTCCCTTCTACTTTTTTCTTATTTTAAATATCCTAGCCCTGCTTTTGGATCCTTGGGTAACTTGATATGACTGACTGAAGACTACAGATTGCAGAACAGTCATATGTGACATTCTGGTCTTCCCCTGTTTATTCACTGGATATTGTACTAAACCTAGCACTTGAAATATCAAGCAAAAATTAAGTGAATAACAAGCACGAATCAATTCACAGTGCCTTGTAAATACAGTCTTTGCAGATCACACCAGTTTAATTTACACGAGGGTACCTGCAAATATGGGACTACTATTTTCTATGTGGAGTGATCCCTTAGCACAGCCAAGAGAGTTGGAGGTGGAACTTCAAGTGAAGCCTTTCTGGGGAAAGCTATTAAGGAGCCAGGAAGCCACACCACAGTCATTGCAACCTGTATTTCCTAAGTATACCCTTAGCTAGCAAAGGGCAGCAACTGCTAATACAAGCTGTTGTGGTTTTGTTATGGAAAAATATGACTAATCTGACAAATAGGGAAGTTTATACAACATCCTTTTGCTCTGAAAGGAATTTAAAATGAGAAAAGAGATTTCCTCCACAAAATGAGAAAACATGGTTTAAACTTGCTGGCTGAAGATACTTAAGCTTTTCCCCCGCTCTTATCAAATACCCTTCCAGCAATGGTTTGCAAACCAACACTCTTCTATTTGTCATCATGAAGTGACACTGGGATAGCAGAGGTGGTTTGAATTAACTAAAAGACCACATACTCGTCCAAAATGTAGCATTTTGGTACCTTAGGTGCATTTGGTAGGCTGGCACTAGTGAGTTCCATGCACTACCAGGGTTGATGAGTCTCCATATTGTCAAAATGGAATTTCAGAGGGGTTGTGTCTTCAGCCAGACCATCACTACACACATTCACTGCTGTGCTTCCAGTGTCTAGTTTGCTTGAAAGCAGAAGTGTCCTGCTCATTGTGCTACAGAACCACACCTCACAAGAAACATTAAAGGCCTCAGACCCCCAACCCAATTATTTCAGAAATTTTTCTGCACTTAGCATTTTGGCTTGTTAAAGCAGATGTAGTTAGGCTTGATCAAGTAATCATTTGGCACAAAGGTTAGTCCTAAAACCAGTATTGCTTTGGCAGACAAGGCTCTAGAGGAAGCAGTGTTGCTAGCAGCCTGATCAAACAAAAAGCACTATCCCAAAACAGTAGTACTTACTGTGCCAGTGTGCCTTAAGCAGCTTTTCTTGGCCCTACAATATTAAATGGCCAACCATTAAACCACTAGAGACTTCAAAACAGCTTTTGAAACTTACTGCAATATCAGTGTAACCAATGTTCCCAAATTCTGCAGTCTACCTCAGCTTTAGACTTAAGTCTCATTCCAGTTGTCACACAAAGTACCCTGCATAAGTGCCTAGATCCTCTGACAAAGCAACAGCACAGAGTTCAGCGTGAAGAAACTTAACTACACACCAGCTGAAGAGCACACCTTTAGCTTCTCCACATATTAAAGCAGCTTAACTGTACTGTACCATATAAGACAGGATTCTTCTCTGGAAGAATTTACATCAGTATCCCTAGTTGAAGTGACAGTGTCCAACTTTCACTGTTCCTATTCACCACAAAGTGGTATTTTAGATAAAGTGGCTTACTGTCTTTTGCTGGGGCATGCCTTGCAGCCTACAGTACTCTTGCAGATTCCTTCAGACCCTCACTTTAAAGGTGTGTCTGCTTATAGTTTTCCCCAGTTTAACTTAAGCTAGACCCCTGATGCTTAGCATCATGACCTGTCCTCCCCAAATAATTACACAAATCCCTCTCCAAGATCAATAGTATCAGCACTATACTTCAACGTTATACAGCAGCATCATCTGACATCTCAAAGCCACCTGTTTCTTTGAACTAAGAACTTAAATATGGCAAGGAGCTGATCAGACAAGTCAATAGGCATCTACCTACAGCAACTCAACTGCTACACTCATTTCTTCCTGTATATCAAAGCTTAGTATACTGTGATTTTTTTCTTTAGTATTATTGTTTCTAAACTTAAGAACTAGATGAAAAGTTAATCTTTGTTATTAACTGGGATTCACAAAACACCCAATTATTTCAAAATCAATGAATGAACAGGCAAGTGTGGGGTCATAATGGCCAAGAAATACTCTATTTGCATATATCCATGTATACTATACTTGTATAGCTGTATACACAAACACTAAAGAATGCCAGTGCATGGCAAACGTGCCCCTACAATAAACCCATATGGATAGATTTTTAGGACCCAAACCCAAAAAGCACAACTTCTACTTTTAGTAAGGTAAGAAGTTTGCAGCACAAATTTTTACATTGAGGGGACTAAGTTTTGTGGAATCTTTCAGTTTGCTTTTGTTCCGCAAGCCACTTGTGGGAAAATTTAATCCTGTCCTTATTTATCACTAGGTAGAGGAATGAAAAAAAGCCCAAAGAATCCTCTCACATAAACCCCAAACCACTTCCCTATCAGGATAATTAAAGGTCTATGCTTCATCTCACAAGGTGACTGAAAGAGTACTGACTAGCAGTTATGAAAAACACACATAGCTGTGGAGGGGGCAAAGTGCTTCCATATCTACGTTACTGGCTGTGTAGTTAACTGCCACCAGTTTCAACAGGACTGGAACATACTCTGCAAGGGAGTAATAAGGCTCCATAAATATTCATTGTAGTGCCAAAATAGCACACTCAACTGTTTCCAACACAGCCATCTTGTATAACATTTTTCTGAGCGGGCAGGCACCTGACCACTCTACACACCTTGTGTAGTATTCATGCTTTATTCCCCCTCCCTGAAATAAGCTGGAAAATTCAGTATTAAGTGTCTAAGCTGATCAAGTAGAAACCAGATATTTTCAGCACCAGAGCTCCTTGACAAGAGAATTCAGACATACCTGGGACTACCTGGGCTGTGAAACTCCTCATCCCCACATCCAGTCTCATTAAGGCTGTGACAGGTATTGTGGACAGCATACACAGACATGCTGGGATGCTCTATTAAGAGGTTCTCCATTGGACTGGTCTCCACTTTGATAGTGGTTAATCCACCTGCAGTAAAACACGGGGGAGGGGTAATAAACCAGCTCTCCTCCATAGGACATGACTCAAACTGGATGAAGCAAGACTCGCTGGCCTCTGGCAAGTGCTCCAAGGGAGATGATAAACAAGAGAAGACGGGCGAGCTGTCTGTGGCCGATGCTTCAACAATGTCTGCTTCCTCCACGGAGCAATTAGTGCAAGTGTCTGCTGCAGGGGACCATTTGTCAGTGGAGAGGAACCAATGGATGTTGGTGATCGCAGGAGGTCGAAAACAACCAGGTTGCACATAGCGAGAAATGGGATATGAAAAAAATAATAGTAAACAAAAAAAAACCAAAGAAAAAAAAAAAAAGCCCTGTCAGCACATACACAAGTTTTTACTTTTTAAAAGCAGGGGAGGGGAAAAGGGAGTTCCCAGACAAGCCATGTTAGAAATGTGAAACAACTGTTATCAGTAAAGCCATATAATTGCGAAATAAGTCAAATATATTTTATTTGTACAAGTGGTTCTGCTGAAGCCTGTGCCAGGCTTATAAACCTGACATCACTTTTCTCACCTATTTACACAACATGTATTAGTACATTTGTTTGGAAGACACCCTACACTCTAATCCCACACTGGTTTTGCTTAGATAAAGTTTTCCCAAGCAACTGGTTTGTTCACATGGAGTAAGACAAGCAAGAGCCAGAGCAAGACAAAGGCAGAGCTCATGTCTGACAGATATCTTACCTATAAAGTCAACCAGAATCCACTCGTCATCTTCTTTCTCACTGAACTCTGGCTCTTGGCTGGACAAGCTATCAATCTCTCCCATGAGCATGTTATTTAACCTCTGGAACATTACTAAGGCAGGAACAAGACTTTGGCTGGTAGGTCTTTATATCCAAGGTTCAAGGCACAGCTCACACTGTACTAGCAGAGTGGCATAGACTTGAGATTAAAGTGCATAGATGCTTTATCAGCGTAGGTACGGGACATGCAGAAGCATGACTTGTAAACAGTTTATGTGAAACCTGCAAAAAATGGTGACAAGGATCTTAATGACAAAGACACAGGTAACAGCCCTAGAGAACAAATTAAAAGCCCCTTGTTAGTGCAGTCTGAGGTACCAGTGAACATTTTCCCCCAAAAGAGGAGAGGCAGCTTCACTGGCATTCACCACCCCCTCCCAGCTAGATACATACAAAAAACCCAATCCTAGGTCTCTCCTGGGCCTGATTGCCTTCATCTCAGTCCTCCTCCCCAAGAAAAGGTCTGTTCAGCTTCTCCTAAGGGAGGAGAGGACTCTTGTACAGGACTCTTGTGTCTACGCTCCCCCAGCTCCCTGCCTGTCTTCCTCCATGTCAGAGAGATGCCAAGGGCAAGGACATGTTTTCTGCTCCAGACAACTCATCTCCTCTGCTGACACAGAGGAGCCCCTGTGAGGGCTTCCAGGGAAGCCCAAAGCAGTGTTTCTTCTCTGTTCCATCACACACATTTAGGGCCACTGACTACAAGTTAACACAGTAGCAAGGCACCTCCTGTCTTCAGGTTCAAAGTACACCACAGAGTTACCAGTCAGATAATTTTCACAGCAACCACCCAACTAATCATGCATCCTAAGTCTAAGGAACATGGAAAAGTATCAGGTATGTTTAACTAAACCCAGTGCTTATTTCTCAATTCACTCCCCTAAATCTGCTGGTCACCATAAGCCTGACCTCTGCATCTGGCAGTTAAGAGGAAAAAAAAAATTAATACCAAAAAGCTGAATGTTTAAACACCTCAGATCAGCACACTTACAGCCTTTGATATTTATGTATGAGCCAATAAATAGAAGCCATTAAAGAAGCTGAAAAAGGAAAAACTATGGGGAAAATATTCACCAACTTGACAACAAATTACTTTTGCCTATAGCAATATTTGAATCATCACAGAATTATTACAGATTAAATACCTATTTGATAATTACATAGGAAGGAACGTATCCGTGTAAGACAGTATGACTGCCTGGATTCAGAAAGGGAGTAAGACACATGACAGTAGATAAACCCAGATATTAAAAGATACAACCCATAAAGAGTATTATTGAAGGCCAGTATACCCTGCTTCACCCTAGAACTCTCAGGCCACACTAAAGAGTTGTTTGGGCCTCCTGTGTCATCTTAGCCCAAGACACCAGACCCCATCACCTACTTGTTCAATGTAAGGACAAACACTTGCTCCATGCAGCACTGCTTCTGTACACATTTATGCAGCTTCCTCCTTATTGAGAGCACAAAAAGATAGCAGCAGACTATAAAGCAGTCTTCAGGAGCAATATGAAAAGGTACAGTGAAACTCAAGAAGTTATGCACTCTCATTCCTCATGAGAAGCAACTGACTGCAGAAAAACACAAGACTAGAAACAACAGGCTCAGCTACAATAGTGATGTAAGTCTATTTTTAAGGACTGCACTCAAAAATGAAGCATCAGGGCTCTCCTAAAGAGAGCTACAAAAATGATCAGAAATCTAAAGAAAATCAGTAAAATTTAAAAAATGGAAAAACTTAACAGAGGAAAGGAAAAAATTACAACAGTAGTCAATTATGTGAAGAAAGAGGCAAGCATTTATTGCCTTCTTTTACCCAAAGCAAGCAGAAGTGGCTTTAAACTGCAGCAAAGTTCAACTTTCAGTGGTTAATAGCAGGAAACACTTTTAACCATTAAGGTTGCTAAGCCCTGGATGGGTTACCTAAGGAAATGCCAAATGCCTGCAGTGTTCCAAAGCACCTTCTTGAGAAGGTTTGAGTGCTTCAGTTATAGGCAGAGCTTACTATGGATAAGGAAATGAACTCTAAGTGAAAGCTTGAAGCCTGTAGCTTTCCAGCTACCTTCCACATCCTTCCCTAACTGTCTCCTGGCACCAGGCCTATGAAGAAATGAGTTTGTTTTTTCTTTAGGCTAACTAGTGAACCATTGCATGGCTGCTGATCAGTACTGGCTTTCCCTGTACTCCCACACGTGTATTGCCTCCTTCCTAGATCAAGCCTGGAGGTACCTTCAGGCAGAGGCTGTCTTTTTGTTCTGTGCACAGAGTGGAGCAAGATGAGAGCTCACACTCCTCTAGTAAGGCTCCCGAGGCACCACAGCAACATAAAATAATTAACCTCTAACAAGTAAGAGAGAGATCTCTGTTCTTGAGAATGTAAGCTAAACAAACCTCAGCTTTTGACCCACAAATGACTTTCTGTAGATCAAAAGCAGTTTGTCCCATTTTTTCCTTCCCCCACCCCAAGGAGGATCCAAAAAAACATCTGAATCATTCTGTCCTGGTTTCATCTCCAGCTGGGCTTAAAACCACGGCACATTTAGAAAGTGGTTGATGCTTTGACATCCTTTTGGCCAAGCGCCTTTAAAAAGGCCACGGTTGTGTGCTATTGTGCAAGTCAGACAGCAAAAGAGAAGTTAGGCTGTTATCAAGGGCCATCGTCCGGGGAGGAAAACAGGACAGAGACCGAGAGAGGTTTGCGAGTTCTTAGGAACTGTCAGCTGCAGCAAAACACAAGCCTGGGAAAAACTGACTCAGCTACAGTAATGAATAAGAGGCTGCTTCAGATAACACATCCAATAAATGTCAACAATCCAGTACCGCTGCATTAAAAAGAGTATTTTTTCCTTTTTTTTTTTTTGTTTCTAACCTAGCAAAGGAGAGGGGGTATGTGCTAAGCAAAAAGAAAACACAACCAAACACAGACACCTCCCGACGGCTGTGCAGTCCCGCGTTAGAGCCGATCCCCCCGCGCCCCGGCTCGCAGCTCCGCAACCACCACCAGGAGGCTCCCCACAGCCGCCTGCAGCGCCGGGGCTGACCCGGCAGAGCCCCGGCAGCTGCGCACCTTCCCGGCCGCGCTCCGGAGGCTGCCCGGGGGCAGGACGCGAGCAGCGGCTGCTCGACAGCCGGGACAACGCCAAACCCCCCGGCCTCGGCGCCCTCCCGGCGGAGAGAAGCCGGGACGCGCGCACAGGAAAACGGGAGCTCCGCCGCTGCCGCTTTCCCCGGCTCAAACCGCAGGAGACCATCACCCCCGGGACGCCGGCAGCGCGCTTGGTGCCCGCAGCTCCCCACAAAGCGAACTCACCCGGACCGCGCTCACCGCGGCCCCGCACCCGCGCCGCCTCCGCGGAGCCCTTTGTTGTGAGGGCCCGGCGCAGCTGACGGCCCGGCCGCCGGCCCCGCCCCCCCGCGCCTCCGCCAATGGGCGCCGCCGCCGCCTGTCGCTAACGCACGTGACGGGCGGGCGGGCAGCGCAGGGGGCGGGGCGGAGCGGCCGGGCCCCGCCCCCAGCCCTCAGCCCGCCCCCGGCCCTCAGCCCTCAGCCCGCCCCCGGCCTTCAGCCCGCCCCTCAGCCCTCAGCCCTCAGCCCTCAGCCCGCCCCCTCAGCCCTTAGCCCGCCCCCGGCCCTCAGCCCTCAGCCCGCCCCCGGCCCTCAGCCCTCAGCCCTCAGCCCGCCCCCGGCCCGGCCCGGCGCCGCGGGGTTGGGCTGGTTTGGGTGGGAATGGAGCGGGACGGCGTCGCGTCCCACAGCCCTGCCACGGGCAGGGACACCGCCGCTAGACCAGGCTGCTCAGAGCCCCATCCGACCCGGCCTGCAGCACTTCCAGGGATGGGGCAACCACAGCGCCTCTGGGCAACCTGTTCCAGTGCCTCACCACCCTCATCATGAAAAACTTTATGGTCTCCCTGGAGCCTTCTCAAGGATAAACAACCCCAACTGTCTCAGTCTTTCTTCACAGGAGAGGTGCTCCATCCCTCCAGTCGTATTGGTGTCACTCGTCTGAACTTGCTCCAACAGGTCACAGAATGACAGAACAGGTGAGGTTGGAAGGGACCACAGTGGGTCATCTGGTCCAACCTCCCTGCTCAAGCAGGGCCATCCCAGAGCATGGTACAGGATTGTGTCCAGATGGTTCTTGAATATTTCCAGTGAGAGAGACTCCACCACCTCTCTGGGCAGCCTGTTACAGTGCTCAGTCACCCACACAGTAAAGAAGTTCTTCCTCATCTTCAGGTGGAACTTCCTGTGCATCAGTTTCTGCCATTTCCTCTTGTCCTATTGTTGGCACCACTGAGAAGAGCCTGGCTCCATCGTCTTGACACCCTCCCTTCAGAGACTGATAGACATTGATGAGGTCCCCTCCCAGGTATCTCCTCTCGAGGCTGAGCAGGCCCAACTCTCTCAGCCTTTCCTCATAAGAGAGATGCTGCAGTCCCTTGACCAACTTTGTAGCTCTCTGCTAGACTTGCTCCAGGAACTTCATATCTCTCTTGTACTGAGGTCCATGTCCTTCCTGTGCTGAGGACTAGATGCAGGACTCCAGGCAGGGTCTTATGGGAACAGAGTATAGGAGAAGAATCACATCCCTCAACATTTATTAGGCTGAAGCACCTTCACTGAGCTGTAAATTTCCAAGTCATAGATGTAAAGCCCTAGAAAACTCATGCATTAGATCACTTACCCTATCCTTTTAGGAAAAAAGAAGAGGCAATGAATGTACATGCAGCCCTTTTCCTTTTAGCTGCTCATCTCTCAGAAAGGAATTTCCAGACAGGGAAGTTACAGGACAGGAGAGCTGGTGTGGCTGTGCTGCACACCTTCAGTCACTTAATATAACTGAGTGTATCAGAGAGTTAATAGTCACTTCAGACAGCACCGAGTGCTGGATGGGCAAGGATGTGTGTCCTTCAGAAGATGCTGAAATGAATCAGTGAGATGTAGCCAAACAGCATTTTACACGCAACATGTCTTAGAAATTTAGGATTTTTCATAGTTTCAGTAGCGCTGAGGAACTTGGTTTCTTAAAAAATAATAACATTTTGTAGTAAAATACTATGTGTGCAGCATGAGTGTGTCAGTTGCTAGAGTCCAGATAAACTTGATCTTTTAACGTAAATGTTTCATGATAACTTTTTTGTCTACTTTTTTGCTTTCTTGGGTTTTTTTTTGTTTGTTTGTTGTTTTTGGTTGTTGTTGTTTTCTTCATTTTTTTAAGTGGAGAAAGCAGATTTTGGAAAAATACTGCAGTGCCTTCCTGTGTGGGAATAGGCTGTGTGAGTCGACCAAGAAAGCGGCTAGTTGTAGAATCTGCAATATTTTTGCAAAAACTTCAGTTAGCTGGTATTTGATGGTCCTTTTCTATGCAGAACAAGCAGCTCCTGAATTATAAGATCAATTTTATTTTTATAACATCAGCACTATCAGGGGACATATACAAATAGCATATTTGATTGACCTTTCAGTTTATAAGTTGAAGCAAGAAATGAGAATGCCTACAAAGTCTCTTCAATTTTTAATGATAGTGGTTTCAGGATAGAAGGGGGAGGGGAGAAGCAGCGCATATCTGCAAATTCAAGATAGGCAAGACAGAAAATTAAATGTACAGAATAAATGCCCCAAAGGACTAATCTGTATGGCAAAATTACATTGTGTTAGAACACGTTAATTAAGGTAATACAAACCACTTAGTGTAGACAAGAACTGTCATGTTTGGCAGCCAGGTTACCTTGGGTCAACAGCAACAAAAAATGTCAAAGCATTAGTCTTTGTTTATACTGACTGTTATATTAAGCATTACAGGTTTATCAATTAACATAATGTATTTTTCTAGTGTAGGCAAGCCCTAGGAAAGTTTGGGTTGTATTTGAGACTCAGACTCCTAATGAAAATAAAAAGTCACTGTTTATGTTTTTGAAAGTCCCTTGAGAAGCAATTGAAGGAATAGAAGCTCTCCTCTTTCTGTAGTGTTGCTCTCAAATTCTTTCTTGTTCATGTCACTTATTTCTTAATTCACTATTGTAACAAAATGGTGGAAACAAAGAACTTGCTTATTCTTTCCTTCAAATATCATTGCTGTTGGCATGAGAAAGGCAGTTCTGAAAGCTACCTTCTTCTCAGCCTGGCAGCCGTCACACTTTTGTTCCCTATCTGACAAATACTTAGGCATATGAATGGTTTACAATGAAATAAATTATGTATGTGGACTCAAATACCTGCTGAGCAAGAGCCCAGGTATTTCATCCTGCACTCACTGAGATCAACAATAAATTTTCTGGTGATTGCAGTAGTGTGGGTTGTGGCCTTAGATGCTTTATCCAAAGCCTTTCAAATCAATTAGCCTTTCTATTGATTCAAATAGCTGTTAGGTCAGGCCCTCAGCAAAAGAGATACAGTCACTTAGGTCTGGGGCTTGCTGGACACAAAAATTGACTCAGAAACTGGCCTTCCTATGAGGAATGTGACATTTGTATTTGTATTACAGCAAGTATTCTGAAGAGATCTCTGGAGCAAGGGAATCATTCATATTTCCAATAACACATGCCCATGCATGATTCTGGATTTATTGCTATGAGTTAGCGGTGAGCACATTGTACTTTCTGTGTGCTCAGTGGCAGCTTAATGGCACAGCCATTGCTGCTCTGTGTGTCCTGGGAATAGTAAACGACCGGGCAGCAGTCCCCTGTTATTTGAATTGTATTGATTTTTCAAGATCCTACACATTAATGCAAGGCATGACCTATTGTCTGGGCTCCCACTGCGATGAAATACTGCAGCAGTATTTAGCAGGCACAATATGTGTCTAGCCATGGAGTACAGAGTGACCTTCCTACCACAAGACCTGCGAGTTACAATGAGTGCATTGAGCTTTCAACAAAGCACTGCCATGTGTTGTGCCTCTTGGAGAGGCCCTACTCCACAGTCGTGCCTGTTTCAAGGGTAGGTGAGAATGCAGATATATCTCTCTATTAGAAACACTGAGAAGCAGGAGGGAGAACCACACCAAACAGAGCTTGCACAGACTAAAATAATCTCCCTCTAAACTTTGGACAAGATATATCCTCCAGACAAAGATAAATAAGAAGTCTTTCCAAACAATGTGTAACAAACAGCTTGATATCACTCTGAGTGATTTGCATAAACACATCCATGGTTCCCACGCAGGAAGAACCTGGCATATCAGTACAGGAACCTCCACACCAGTCACCTTTGCTGATGTGTACCATTGTTTTAAGGTCAGTCTAGTGCAGCCACCAAAATGCAAGTTTCAGTTTAATGGTAAGTTAAAAACTGATGCTCTGAACTTAACCCTGATTAAGACAAAATCTAAAATCTTCTGCTCAATGGCTTCCATCTGGCTGTGGCAGAAAGTCCTGTGCTGTATGGGAAGAGATTTTGTGTGATACTGCAAGATCACAGCTGTCAGATAGATCCTGGTCTGTCCTACTGAATGCATTATGCAGAAACAGCCAGGGTTTCTAATTTAAAAAATATCTCAAGTTTATGATTAACCACAATGAAATACTGTTGTGTTGGTTTGGTTGCTTTGTTTGTTTTTCCTATGGAAAAGATACTAGCTACTGTTCAAAAGAGCCCAAACTTTTCTGTGCAAATTTAGGTACAAATACTTCAAACCTGCTGTTTAAAGCATGAACACTCTAAACAGATCCAAGCCTAAAAAAGCACAGTCTGACATTTGTGTGCTTGTACAAATGTCAATCCCATTTTTGAAGTGGACTTCTAGATTTAAACATCAGTCTCAACTAAAACAGGCCCTTTCTTTACTGCTCTTCTTCCCCGACTTTATTTAGTGCAAAGATTTCTGCAACATTGGCTTCAAGATGACAGATTAATTGTTCCTGCTATAAGTCACAAGTTTCTAATGCTATTTTCTCAAACAGCAAATTACAATTTTGAGTAAGAGCAGGCCTTTCCAGACTTTTATGCAAAACAGGTGTTAGAGACCTGTTACTGTATTTTTACAGCATGAATTCAGCAAATTCAAGAATCCAATTTTGACATGACTAGAACCCTCATGATTTGGCTGAGCAAGATCCAAGGAAGCAGAAATTACTGGATATGATCCTATAAGACAGACTGAAAAAGTTGAAGGATTCAATTTTCTGTGGAAGAACTATTATCTTAAAACATCCAATCTGTTGCCCTTTTCAGCAGAGTGCATTTCAGAAAAAAACTCATTTTCCTTGGAAACTGTCAAAATGCAAATCCTGCTTTTCATATTGCTTGAGAGCAAAACCAGGTATAACTCTGCCTTCAAATTGCCATTGGCAGGAAGCCATTATGAATCATAGCCAGATTGAAAAAATAATGGTAAGTTTTAGCCACACTTTTCTTCATGTCAAAATAAAAATCCTCTCAGAAGTCAGTATAGATTTCAGTGGTCTGAATAACTCTGCTTTTTTCTAGAGCACCTTCAGTGGCAGCATTTGAATTGTTAGCTTGGGCTGAAGCGTGTTGGGCATCACAGCAGGTAGTGCTGTACCGCAGTGCCAGCCAGCAGAGAGCCAGAGACAGATGCCTCTTCTTGTCATTATGGGAATGATTTTTGTCCTGAGCCCAGAGGCATTAGTGAAGTATTTTCCATTCGGATTGTCTGCCCACTCTCTTATTTGTCTCTTGTACTAGAAGAAGTCCAGTGTATTTTCACTATTCTCACCTGAACCTGTCCTCTCCTTCAGCACTCAGTAATAAAAGACCCTATTGTACCTCTGGGTACAGCCAGGAATCACACTCTTCTACTGTTCTCTTCTTTGCCATGTGATTAAAGAGCCTTTCCAGAGGCAAACCTCCCACCTAACACAGCCAAACAAAGTGTTGGTAACATCCAAAGGGGAAATGACCTGTGAATTTTTGACTATGGCATTGAACATACACTTATTACATTTATGAAATTCTTGCCTACTTTAGATGTTGATGGGTTATTACTATGGTTATTAGCCCTTCATTTTTTTCTCCTTCATTTCAGTGGTGATGTTAGAATGATCAGCACCCCGCAGTCAATGTATAGGCAAGTCTGCCTGATCAGGTTGTTACTACAGGTTGTTTAGGAGGAACTTGCCTTGATCATATAATTTTTTTTCCTCTGCTGGATTTACCTTTTAAAGATTGTCCGTTAATGTTCAGTGAGAGAATAAGCAGTCTCTGTCTGTATTGTATCTTTGTTTTAAATCACGTAGGAAGGATGGACAGTGTGCAAAGGCCACTTCTTCCTTAAATTGTCAGCTCAAAACATGTGGTTTTTTTGTGTGGCTAGCCATGCTTAAAACCCTTCCATGAATTTTTTCTGCACAACCTCAGAGTCAGCAGACACACTGTTCACATCTCTGAGGCATTTTTAGTCTTACCAGTGATCCATTTGTTTCCTTTTGGCTCTCCCACTGATTCATATGCTTCCTAAAATAGAGACCACTATCTTTGTTCTGTTGTGACAAGCTACAAAAGAATTAGCAACATCAGTTTAGCAGCAAGTAATATGAATCATATCATATGCTTAGATGTGCTTGGATTTCAACTGTAAGATTCCATCTAATTGTAAATTACCATTATTTTTGAAAGATTTCTAGTCTTTTCAGGGTACAAAGCCACACACCATAATTCTGCATTGTTATTCCTTTCAGCCATGGATGCTTCATAAAAATACTGAGCCCAGTGTTCCTCAACGTAACTCAGACCAGCCCCAATTGATCAAAAAAAAAAGGCCAGATGCTTCTGAGAGAATAACAAATAATGTCAATTGCAATGGAGGCTGCGGTGATCATGGTGGATAAAAAAGACATGACCTTTCCTGCACCCAGGTCTCAGGCACTGCATTTGTAACAAAGCAGTCAATACCTCAGTGTCCTTAGCTTGTATATTCCAACCCCATTTTAAGATGGGATATCTACAAAGATGTATGTGTGTCTTTGTGTATTTCATTATTTATTTATGCAGTGCATTACAGCATATATGCATGTTTATGTAGCTCACGCACATGAACACCAGCACTCTGTGCCAGCTGAGTGTGGCTGAATGAATAAATAGCACGGGAGGTCTTGTCTGCGGGGTTAAGCATTTCACAGGAGCCAGGTGCCTGAAGCCACGCAACAGGTTAACAACTAAATCTGGAGCTATTGGTCTCTCTCTGTAATGGCTGGACAAGATGACCTTGTGGCAAGTTTTACTAAAACCTTTGCTGTCATCTGGGGAGTTAACCCACGACACCTACATAACAATACAGCTTCAGGCAGACTACGTAACTTTGTAACTTTGCCTGAGTTCCTCATACGTAGGATGTGCTCAGGCAGTCAGGCACTCCACTGGGATGATGCAACAGAGGTGTTTGCACTTAACCCTTTTTGCTCTAGGCTGCCTAAGAACATTTTAAATGGCTGTAATTTGCTGGAAAGGTTCTTGGAAAAGGTGAAGTAGAGCTGCTCCTGGGATATTCTTCCAGCTGATAATTCAGCAGGTGTGAGGTAGAAAACATAGACAAAATAAGTTAGTATGCCTCAGTTCTTAAACATATACACCAAAACAGCACATTCTTGGCCATGAATGACAGTATGACAGAATGGGACAACTTGACAATGATGCCCTCCAAGAACCTGGTATTTCCCATGGCTCAGCCCCAACAGCTGATGTGCTGAGAACCATTTGCCTCACCTGTGCCAGTGCTTCAAGACATGCTACCCAACATGTTTCAAAGATACATCTCTCATCCTACTGTAGTGAAAGTGCTGAAGTATAAGAAATGTTTTTTTATGAAAAAATTTCTGGCTGAAGCAGGGCCTTACAGTGTCTTCCAGGATTTTTGGAAAAACACAATGAGTGATTGTGACAGAGTGTGGAATGTGTTGTGAGAAAACAGGCAGTTCAAGAGAACAGCTAAATAAAAGACTCTGAATTTGAAAGAACCATTTTTTCTGTGCCTGAATTTTGGACGTAATATCACCCAAATGTCAGTGTTTGAATTATTAAAATGGTGGAACAAGATGTAATGGCCAGAGCTGCAAGGACAGTAAACATAACTGCACTATTATCAGGACAAGCTGAACTTCCAGTGGTGCAACAGGTCAAACAGCTATAATCATACCACCGAACCTGGAACAGGGCAAGTGGAGGGGCTACGTCCAGGCTGCACATGAACACACTGTACCTGGGCTCTGCAGCTATAATTAGAGCAAAGCTGAAGGTTTATAGATCTGAGGCACAAACCAGCATGATAAAGTTTAAAAAAATTTGAAAGTCAGTTGGAAGAAATATAAGCTTAGCATTCAACTAAGCAATTTCCCACCTGTTAACTACATAGATGGATTGTTAGTGAAAAAAATAAGAGGCTATTTAAAAATAGGAAATCCAGTATTTTATGTCTGGTCAAGAATAATCCACTGCAAAAAACACAGACTGAGGAGCAAATGAGTAGGGAGCACCCTGAAGAAATATTCTGGATGTTGCATACTCTTTCAAAAAAAGCAAACTACATACTGAGAGGTACAAATATAAATAGAGGCAATAAAATACATGAAGTGATTCTTCCACTTTCCTCAGTATTGGCAAAGATCAGTGGGAGCTCAGCAAGCCTGGCTTGGGCCACCATGCTTGGGAGAGATAAAACATTCATCAGGCTACAGAAGAGAGCAATGTGTATGATCAGAGTTCTAGAAAAACACAAATTACATGGGAAGAATGGACGAACAGGGGTGCTGGCTCTGGTGAAGAGAAACCTAACAGAAATGTGAGAGCAGTCTTCGAAAATAAAGATATTGCAGATTAATAAGACATTCCATTGCAGCAGAAATAGACTTTGGTTAGACATTAGGAAAAACTTTCTAAAAATAAGGCTAGTGATGCATTAAGCAAGATTGCCTGGGGACTGTAAATCTTTTTAAAAGAGATCAGATAAAACTTAGTCAGTAATGACAGAGATAAAATTTATCCATCTGTAAAGAGTGGGATGGTATAGATAGCTTCTTGAGATACCTTTTCATCTTTATTTTCCATGAGCATCCACAAGATGAGTGTTTGTTTTTTTCAGACTTGCTTGTTTATTCATGCTAGTGACTTGCTTCTTCATCTTAAGAAATGGAAATCCCATTATTCAGTCCCAGTCAGGGCCGAGTTCAGGTTTTTCTTGTACTCTATAGCAACACAATGTGACTATTCAAGGTGCAAAGACATGAAGACAAAATTTAAAACTGTGTTAAATTAATAACTATGAGCAAACAATCATACCAAACAAAATACTTATCACTGGCTTTAAATCAAAAGAGTTCATGAAAACAAGTCCTAAGTCATGAGTCTTGGGTAATTCACGTGGTCCCTTTGACACTTCAAAGAGACTGTGATGCTTGGATGCGATGTGCAATTTTACTGGGACAGGCAAGACAGTCAGGAACAAACGATTTGGATCCACTCTGCAAAGCAGCTGTTCCCACTCTTTCCACATGGGAAGCAGGAGATCTGCCACCATTTCACTGTGCTGCCAGCACCATTGACACTTTTATACATATCCACATCCCCTGCCAACAACATGGAGTCCCTCTCACACAAAGGAGGTGGCAGGTAATTTAAAGCCTGCCCAGAGTGCTCCCAATGAATTAGTAGGGTCTTCAGTAGAAGAAACTTGAGATGACCTCAGCCACACAGGCCTCTTCTTGCTTGCATGGATGTCTTTGGTGGTTTTTTTCCTCCAGTGCTCCTACAGCAGTGGAATCAAAGCATTGAACAGCTAATCCTTCTGCCTATATTCTGGAAGATTCGGGCAACATCTGACTATGTTTCTGTCTCCATGTAATTTTGGTTACTGCTGAGAGAATTTTAGCTTGCCTTCAAATTATTTGAACTCCATTACAGTGATCCTTGTTGTGACATGTTAAGGCACTTACCTCCTGAGCAAGTGCCTTACAACAAGGATAAAGTGCTTCTACCTATTATGATTTATATTATTTTGCTAAATGTGGAGGGCACTTTGGCTGCCCTCCCCCCAGGTTGCTACAGCAACACACATCTGCAAGGAGTCATTCTTCTAATAGGCTTATATAAGGGTATTTCAGTGAGCCAAATGCTGTGGAAAGCACGGTCTGAGGTCTGGCTGAAGACGAACCTCATGGTTCAAATGCTAACTAAATTATTTTAAACCTCCTTCTGGTGTAACTGTGTTAGTCACAGTGAACAAGAAGCAGTGAAGTGGCTCGCTGAGCTGGGCAGGTTTGCTTTACTCTCTGAGGGAAAGAAGCACAACAGGAGACTTCTGAAATGCATCTCTGAAACAGAGAAAAAAGTGAGCTTGCATTTTGTTTGCAAACATTATTTTGCTATCAAGAAAAGGAAATGAGAATGCAAACCCAGCATGTAAAGGGTTAATGAGATTAATACTTTACATCTAAATGGTGCCAGATTAATGACTAATACTTTACAGCTATACATCACTTGTTGAATAAAGCCAACTGGTGAAGTACATAGAGGGGCACAGGTTGGCAACAGTGAAAGTACAGCAACTGTCTGATTGTCACCTTTGGTTGGAGCAATGTGAAAGCTGCAGGGCCATATGGAAACTTTCTGGGCAGCAGCAGAGTCTTTCTCATGCAACAAAACTGCTACTTTCCACACAATAAAATTAAATTAAGAAGTTTGTAATAACTAGCTGCTTATTTTATTAGCTTTATCCTCCAAGGGTGTTTTTGCAACCCGGATCATTATGTGTGAATAACAAACATTTTGTGAAAACCTGAACTACTTGAGACAGTTGTCATTAAAACATTAGCAAAAGACACTGATTTGCTGTTACATGACATTATAACACCACACTTGACATGTTTTGCTGATGGTGTGACTCATGATAGGAGTTGCCTTGAGACTGGCTATTGAAACACCACCCAATTGCAGTAATTGCTGTCTGAAACCTCCCGAAACAAAGAAAATTATATCCTTAAAGTCAACTATGTCTAATTACAGCCTGTGATGGTCATAAAATAACTGTCCAAACATAACAGTACAATTGTCCAAATATGTAATTCCATTAGTCCAAAAGAAATGTAAAAGTTTCAAAAATCAACATGCTGAGTCTTTCCAATTCTCATATTGTGTTGTGATGGACTTACTGGTCAGGCTGGAATACTACTTATTGTGTAGAATATGGAGTGATGATCTTTGCATACGTTTTCAGATTATACAGTCACAGACTGTAGGCAGGAACAACTTTCTATAGGGAAGTACAAAAACGTCATTTTGAATAAAAGTTTATTCTCACTTTATTTTTCACTCAGTTACTGGGGGCCACAAAGTAACTCACAAGCGTGTATTTGTATAAGATGGATCTTGAAATGTCTTTATTTTAAAAGGTGATAGTGGCTTATATAGGACAAAAGATGACAAAAGGACTCCTTACACTCACAAAATCCCAATGCCACCTACATTTAAGAACTTCCTAACTCTAGGCTAAAGTACGAATCCCCATGTTGGAGCAATTTATTTTACCCCTGCATCAGGCTGCCTAGTGCTGCAGCCTTTGGTTAGGATTAGATTGTGGAGCTGAATGTGAAATGACAACACCAAAATGCACTGGCTTCCCTTTGTCAAAGAGGGGGTGGGGAGGAGGCAACATGGTGTAAAAAAGCAAGCAGAGAAGTTCCCCAGCTTAGCATTTCCAGAGCCAGTGCTGACCTACATTGACCTGCCTCCTAGAACCAAAGCTTTGCCATGCTGGTGCTGAAAGGATTACTTCCCCATGGTTTTTAGTCGTCAATCTTCCAAACTAAAGTTCCTTTCTCCTTCAGATTCTCAATAATTGTTCTGTTTCAGCAACCAGAGAATCACCATAAATCACCTTTCTACAGTACTTTTTCCCCTTCTGTGCTCTCTAAGGGTGTTTTGTCATTGATCTTGTCTGCCCTGCAACTCTTTTCACTATTTTAGCTGCATTTAATTAGCATGACGATTTATAATGCTCAGAACTGGAGTGTTTGTGGATTTGAAAAGAGTTGATTTCTAAAAGGTGTTTTAGAAATGCTTCGAGACTCCTCATCACCAGAAAAATGTGGGGAGGTGAAAAGCAGGGCGGTAGCTAGGCATCTCATTCTTTCCAGCAAATGCTCTACTCTGCTAGTTGTTATGGTTGGCTGATAAGGAACACTTTTGAGGGTGATTGTTTCTACCACCACTGCAAATTTCAGTATCAAAATTCCTATGTATGCTTGTGCCCTGAAGCCCTCTGCAGATGATCCTCCTGGCTTCCGCCCAAGTGCGTCCCCTCTCCTAGGCCCCCCTGGATCTGACAAATTACTTTGTCCAAGCAGAGCTGGGAGGGATTCTCTTTGAGGAGTAAGAACACTGTTTGTAAGAATGCTCATGTGGATGGTTGAAAGAGTAGGATCCCACTGTGAGATGGAGCAGACTAATGTGACAGGGTGGAAGCATTCAGTGTGATCCCTGAGGAACCAAGCCGAGTTTCAGAAGGGGACATAGTTACCTGAGATAAAGACTAGGCAGAAAGCAGTTTGACTGGGCAGTCAGGCCCAGGTTGTTGATCTGAGGAGCTGGAAGTGCCCAAGTTTTTGTCAGAAAAAATACTTACGACACCCAAGATCCTGCTTCTTCATGTGGCATTATCTCAGTACAGCGGGCTGCCACAGCACCTCTGGCACATCAGCATCCCTTACCCACCTCAAGAACTAATCCCAGGAAACCTCATTTTCCCTCAGCAACCATTTAAAAATGAATACAAATAGAACAAATGCTACACAGTCTCAGGAGCCTAGGCAGCTGTCTCTACACTGTATTCTGCATTACTGTCCCTACAATTGTTCTTATGGCCTGTATAAAATTGTATGCACTGTATAAAGTTGTCAGATCATTTAAGGGTATTTCAGTTGTGTTGGCAACCCTGCACCCTTGCACAATGGGTTTCAAAAAGAAACCTTTTTCAAAAAGAAGCTTGCAGGATTTAGGGCATTCTGCTAAGCAGCTGACTCTACAGCCTGTTCCACTGGGAGTGTCAGCACCTGCCATGAGGGTCTGGGATGAAGGAAGGAGAGAGGAAGGGAGGTTAGTTTCATTTAATGAGCAGGGAAGGAGACTGCCACTGGCAGGTAGAGAGCACAAGTCAAGGTGGATCGAATCTGTCTGTGTCCTTATAGCTCTACAAGTTTTGAACATGTTGCTGCCAGTCATTGGTTACAGGTGAGCTTCCCAAAGCATTGTCTCATCCTTGGCAACTGGCACACTGCCTGGTCTGCAACACCCTAGGAGTGCCTGTTCTGCACAGAAAGTTTTTCTGAGCCCTTTTACAAGCTGTTACAAGGGCCTTGGAGGCAGCAAGGGTGCATGGGTTGCAGTAGCACTGCCAGGAAACCTGTAATGTTTTGCCCAGCTGCCTGGCAGCACACCCAGCCCTGCAGGTTTGGAGCCTGGTTAAAGTTCTTGGACAGGTCAGGGGTTAGGCTGAACTGACCATAATAAAAAGGGATCCCCTCAGGCCACCAGTTTTTTAAACAGCAGAAGACATCAGAAGTTTCTGGCTTGTGCCTGGTGGAATGTATCCAAATGCCAAAACATGCTGTCATCTTGGACTCTGCCAGGATAACCAGTTTATGAACTATGCTTGCTGACTGACAAGGCTTGGGCAGATCAGGTGAGGGATCCTTCCTAGCTCTTGCAGATACAGACCCCCATATGACAGGCAGCCAAAGACATGTGGGTCCTAATTCTGTCTCTTCTTTTGGTGAAATGGCACTAGATAAACTCCCTTGCAGGTCACTCCTGATGCCAAGTTCTACCCTTTGCTTCATTCTAACACACAAAAGTAACAAGCCCCAGCATGCCTGCACAGGGAGCACAAGGCAGAGGAATAACAGCAGGAGAGGGAGCTGTCTGTATCCAGCCACAGACAGTGCTGCTGGTCTCATCTCTTCTGCCTCAGTTAGCAAAGCTGGACACAGGCCTGGAGATCTTTCCCAAACGGGACAGCTCTCACACCACCCTGTGTCCCCATTAATATGCAGTAGTGACGTGCCCTGTGCACCGATAAGGCCCTTAGATGTGAACACTAAAGACTCAAGTTAGTTAAAGTGACCTGGCCCAAGGACAATGAAGTGTAAGCCTCTCTCAGAGGTGACCACTGCAGACAGTACATGTGCTACCACAGGAACTCAATGACAGGACTTCAAAAGCCCAGCTGCCAACTTTGTGCTTTAATTAGTCAATAATGGTCCCTCCTGTATGTTCCTAAAAAAGAAAACATAAGGGAAGTGTGGAGACCTCAGTAGAACATGATAAGGTTCTGGAACAAGTTGTTCTCTCTACTGTTGTTGCCTCTTTGCCCAAATGCCTGAGGCCTCTCTCACCATTCTGTATCTGCTGTCACTTCTTTCCAGGCTTGTGATGCAGTTTCTCATTACTCGACTTTCTTCCTTCTGAGTGCTAGTCTGGTTTGCAGGAGTCCAAGCAAAGAGATATAAACAAAACCAGTGTACACAACAAATACACCTGCCTTCAACACAGCAGACAGAACATTTAGCTCAATTTAGGTTCTGGTGAAGAAACATTCACTTGGTGAATTCCACTGAAATCCTTGTTATATTTGCAGTTGACTTCATCTGCATGCCCCAAACAAGTTTGCACACCCTCAGCTTCCTCTCTGTCTCTCTCTCATCTCCCTCCCAACAACTTCACAAGATTTCAAAGAACAGGTTGGCAACTTGTTGAAAGAACACAAAGACCCTGTCCTTGCTAGCCAGAGAGAAAGTGCTGGTACCTGTCTGTCAAGAACTTGTGGCTTTTCAGTTTGCATGTTTCTTGCTAACACTGTTTATCCAGGTAGCACAGATGGGGCGTATCATTTGGCAAGCTTACCCCTAAGCTTTTTACAACAAGGATGATAACAGGTGCAAGATAAGGGATACAGACAAAACCAGGAGTTCATTACAAATACATTTGCATCCAAAGCAGTAGCAGAAGGACTTGGCTTTACTTTATCTTAAAAGCACACACTTCGTGAATTCCATTCAAATACTCACTGTATTTGCATTGGATACTGTAAGTGTGTCACACCAGGCAACAACACGGAACCAAACTGTGTTTGTGTGGGCTTGCACTCCTGTGCACGGGTGGCCAAGTAAGTAATCTCTTCTCATAGCAGTATGGAAGTTTTAGGATGGGCATTGAAAAACTAGACACAAAATTCTGAGGAGAGTACATTGTCCCACAGAGAGCAGGATTTTTGAAGGAACTTGTTAGATTAATAGCAAAGGCTTCTTAATTCTGAAGGTCTTATTTTGATCCCAAAGTGGAAGCTGGGCAGTTATGGTGCACCAAACACTTGAAAACTTGGCCCCAAGTTCTGCATCTGTGTTTGTGTGTTCAAACAATGTGGCACAGCTGTGGAGAGATTCCTGATCAGAAATAGCCCGTAACCCACAGCAAGGAGAGGGACTAAGTTGATTAGCTGAAGCCATTCCTTATTCTGAACTACTCTCTGTAGAAGTTCTATTTTAATCTGCTGTCTGAAAAGAGATGAGACTATCCTAACAAAAGATAGGTATCAGAAAGTTGCATGACAGTTTCAAAGTCTGCATGCAGTCTGAATCAGAAATAATTGGCAGTCAGTAATATCTGGCCTTTACTTGATGGTGTATGTAAAGTGTGGTGATAGATCCATTCATTTCATGGGAGTAAACCTGAATCCCAGGTAAAACCACAGGAGCCTTGAGAATATCAGATGAGTAGCAATTCCTATTGAGTGCAGTGGCGTATGCCCATGGTTGGCAAAGGTGCCGGTGGATAAGGAAAAATTGCTGTCTCCTTCCCCTCTGCAGGACAGTCACTTCAGCCCAGTCCCCAGCACAAAGCCAAGGAAGCTTGCAGTGGTTCTCGCACTCCATAAATCACCAAGCCCTTTGTCTCCCACTGCTTTTAGCATACCACCTTGTACAACCTCATTTGTGCTGGAAACTGGGCAGGGAAAGAGCAGTATAGTAACAAGAAAGAAACAAAAGCTTACCAGCAATTTATCTAAAAAGAAACATACCAAAAATAAAAAATGCTGCAGCAAACGAAGATAAACCCCTTCACTGTAATGTCCTTTGGGACCCCTTCATGGCAGCTTTTCATCTACTTTGTAATTAGAGATTGAGATGTTTAAAGCATGAAAAATGGGAAAAATGTGTTTTAAAGTGGCCCAGTGTTTATTAGCACATGCATTAATGTATTATTCTTTGGCCAGGACTGAAATGACTGCCATTAAACTCAATTTCTTAGTGCTCTCCTTTAAACAAAGATTTTTGGTTGAATACCTTTAGTAGTTCAGGTAAAAATAACTGCATATGCCTGTTCACTGTGGCATGGAACTCAACAGGAAACACTACTGTTAGTACACAGAGATTTTTCCTTAACTCTGAGATTGGAATGAATCCAGGACTATTCAGAAAAGGAAAGTGAGAGAGGTAGAATATATCCTTGGCCATGTGAGTGTAGAGAACAGACCTGTGAGATCACTGTTCATATTCCTGCTCCTGCTGCTAGAGATGAGGAATCCCAGTGACTGCCCCCCATGTCCCAGTTAACACCCCAACCTCCAGCCCCTGGATATTCTGCAGCAGGTCTCTCTCTTCCCTGCTCTGTTCTCCTCTGCATGAAGACTCTCGTGGTACAAGCACAAGTAGATGTAGACTTGCCCAACTTCAGCCTCTGTTTGGCCAATGGGATGGCTGAGGGGCTCTTTTTCTCATTCTCTGTTGACAAATAGTATCTGGATGTTCTTATAACAAGGGTTGGCTATAACTGATCAGTATTTCCTTGGCACAGAACTTGGTTTTTTTCCCAGAAATTCCAGGTTAAAGTAATAACTGAACTATCTCTGTCTAAACCAGCCGTTGCTGTCCCTAGCACTGCTGCCCAAGGATTCCAGAGTTTTGTCTGAGGAGTCAGTGGGACAAAATATTCAGTAAGAAGTACACATCAGAGAGGTGGTCACTGCTCAGCTTCTGAGCAAGTAGTGAAAAAGGTGATGAAACATGCTTTTTAACACAGTGAGATAATGAAAAAAAGTTTGTGGGTGACTCTTACAAAGCTTCAATTTTCATACACAGTGTTAAAAACTCACTAAAGCATTAAGCCAAATCGTTACTCCCACTGAGATGATGGCACAAAAAGCTAACTTACTAGAATCTACACAGTCTTGAAGAAGCTTTTCAATAACTACACGCAACACTTGAAATATTTGTTTAAAGAAAAAAGAAGTACTTTAATAAGTAAAGTAAAGGTACAGAACAATAAAAAACAAATGTCAGTACACTGAGAACAAGGTCAGGATTAATATTTTATATAAACTGGTTTATTCTTTTCTTGCTATGAGTTTAAATCAGTTTAGCACCCTTTTTGTTCAGAGACTAAAAAAAGTTAATATTTTATAAGATTTATTTATAATACCCTTGAGGTTTAGAGTATGTTTATGTAACCCTTCTGCCAGGAATTGGCAGCAACTGAAAGAGCTGGATTCGTTTATCTAGGGGTTCTCCCTGAAAACTTAAACAACAGCAGTTTCAGCCTCCACCCAAAGCTAAATGACCTCTTTGGGTGCCCTGACAAACAATAAATCCTGCTCAAGGCATAGCAAGGGTTTACAACAAGGTTCAGAGTTTCAAGACAAAGAGAACTTTAGAGATGAGAAAAACTCAAAAAGAAAGGCTCAGAGTAAACCCACAAGGACCACTAAACAATAAAATAAATAATGTTTAAATGTGATCCCTGACCCCTTTCTCCTCCTCATCTCTGTGACACAAAATAAAGGCTTGCTCTTATTTCCAAATAGATGCCTTGTCCCTTGAATATCCCTGCCCACTCAAAACTCTCCCTGTATTTGCTGCATGGCTGCACTTTGCTGCTAGGTTAATGAATGTATGTATTACTGCCCACAACCCAGGAGAGCCCACCCTCTCCCCAGCCCACAGCCCCTTGCTCAGCTGACCACGCAGTGAGCTAATTCAAGGCACCAAACTGGCAGGAGAGGAACTAATGAAAAACAAAAGTGAGCAGTGGATGGGTTTCTGCTGGTTGAACTCCCTGTACTACAAAATGAAGCTCAAAGTTGGCACCAAGGAGGAGGATGGCGTGGCTGGGGATAGAAAGAAGAGCCAGACTGCTGTTGTGCCTCTTCTAGCAAGAGCTAGATTGGGCTAGTTACTGATAGGTTGGGCTGGTGTCATTTTAAGATGAAACTGCCTTTAGGCATGCTGGCATTTTTGTGTGAATCTGCTGGCCTATCCTCATCTAGGCCAAGTTTTGGGGAAGCACAACTGTTATGTCCATGACTACGTGGCTAACAGAGCTATTCTGTCTTTAGATATGAAGTCCTGGCAGCCTGTACAGTGAGGAACCGCTCTGCCAGCTAAGAGAAGGAAATAGGGCTTCTGCTGCAAACCTTAAATACCACATTTTACCAAGGGTGGAGCCCTGGGGCCAGTCTTGCTGCCTGGGCAGAACTGCACACAGCACACCAGCCTGAGGCTTTTCCCAGTCCCACAGCTGCTCCTATGCCACACTGCCCAAAACAGGAAGGCTTTTACAATTCAGCTTCCTTGAGTTTTTTGGGCACCAGGTTTAAAAACTTAATCACAGAATCAATTAGGTTGGAAAAGACCTCCGAGATCATCAAGCCCAATCTAACCAAACACCATGTCAATTAGACCACGGCACTAAGTGATGTGTCCAGTCTTTTCTTAAATACCTCCATGGACAGTGACTACCACCTCTCTGGGCATCCATAATTCCAATGTCTAATCACAGTTTCTGTGAAGAAATTCTTCCTAATGTCCAACCTAAACCTCCTTCGTCACGGCTTATGCCAATTTCTACTTGTTGTGTCACTTTTTACCTGGGAGGCCAACCCCCACCTGGTTACGACCTCCTCTTAGGCACTTGTATAGAGCATTAAGGTTCCCCCAGCCTCATTTCCTCCGGGCTAAACACCTTCAGTGCCCTCAGCTGCTCCTCATCAGACTTGTGCTCCATACCCTTCACCAGCTCCATTGCCCTTCTCTAGACATGCTCCAGCACCTCAATGTCTTTCTTGTAGTGAGGGGCCCAGAACCGGACACAGGACTTGAGGTGTGGCCTCACCAGCGCTGAGTAATCTCACTGCCCTGGTCCTGCTGACCACACCATTGCTGATACAGGCCAGGATGCCATGGGCCTTCTTGGCCACCCGGCCATACACTGGCTCACGTTCAGGCAGCTGCCGACCAGCACCCCGAGGTCCTTTTCCGCTGGGCCGCTTTCCAGACGCTGTGTCTGGTTTCTCGGGGAGCGGAGGGAGGGGGGGGGAGCGGAGGGAGGGAGGGAGGGAGGGATTCCCCCGGGAGGCGCTGGCGGCCGGGCCGCGGGCAGCCTGTGCCGCGGGCCGCTCCCAGCGCACAAAGGCCCGCGCTCCCCCTCAGCGTCCCGGCCGGGGGCGCCCCCTGCCGGCGGCCCGTGCGCGGCGCGGCGCGGCGGGCGGGGCACGGCCATGGCGGGCACCATGGCGCGGGCAGCGCTGCGGCGCGGCCGCTTCGGCTGCGGCCTGGGGCGGCCCTCGGCGCTCGGCGGCAGGGCGGCGGCGGCGGGCTGGAGCGGCCCGGCGGGCTGGAGCGGCCCGGCGGCCGGAGGAGCCGTGCAGTACTGCGCCGAGCTGGTGCGGTGAGTGCCGCCGCGGGGGCTGCAGGCGCGGGGGTGCGCGCTGCGCAGAGCGGGGCGGCGAGTCCGGCCCGGGAAGGCTCGGCAGCGCTTCCCACCCGACGGGAATGCTGACGGGTTCCGGAAAGGATGACTGGGATTGTCCCGGCTGCCCAGGCCGCCCTCGGGCTCTCCTGGCCCCGAAAATAGCCCGTGTGGCCGGCGCCGATGGGCCGGCGGGAGCACGCTGTGTCGGGAGCATGGAAACAGGGCGCGTGTTCAGGCTGCGAGGATGATCCGACCTGCACACAGAATCACAGATTAGTTTGTGTTGGAAGGGACCTCTGGAGATCATCCAGTCCAAGCTGCCCGCCCAGGCAGGGTCACCTAGAGCAGGTTACACAGGGACGTGTCCAGGTGGGTGTTGAATGTCTCCAGAGAGGGAGACGCCACGGCCTTCCTGGGCCGCCTCCCACGGCAGTGCCCTCCCCCTCCGACAGCCGCAGCAGCTCAGTACCCTCTCTATCCTGAACCCAGGAGGAAGGCTATGTTTCCAAAGCATGCTTTTTTCTGGTCAAATCTAGAGTGCTCCAAGAGGAGCAGGAGTGCAGCTCAGACACTTCCAGGTCAGGCCACTCTTCCTTCTTGGATTCTGGGCCGTAAACAACCTGTAGGGCCCCTTGGCTGCTTTGTAGTTCCCAGGAGTTCAGTTCTTTGTAGAGTAAGATGTTAAACAAGTCTTTTAGTAAAGACCTAGGTAATTTCCCTTCGGAAATTGTTCCAGCTGGTTGACAAAAGCTGGGAGAAGGGTTCCATGTCTGTATAGAAAGAGTGGAACAGGATTATTTTCTCCAAACTGATGCTTTGAAAGAAAGGTGTGTGTGGTCTGCAGTAATGTCTGAGGTGGGAAAACTAAGGGAAAGGAATGGGACGATCTGAAATGTTGAGTGCAGTACCAAGCAGCTGACCTGTCCAGATGCACCAGAATGCACAGCCACATTGCATTTTTCATGATTTTCAGAATACAGCTTTCTTTTCCTAATTATTCTACCCAGGATTTGATTACCTGATACTCAGGAGACCAGAGGCTGTGTGTACAGATAAAGTTAACATCTGCAGGTAAAATGTTTCCAGTAACAAGCAACTGTGAACAGAATAGTTAGGTTCCAATGAGATGGTTGAATTAAAACTTTTTTAATGTGTATTTTTATCAAATGATAAAAGGATTGATTAGAAAAATACACAAGCATTCAAAATAGTAAAATGAAAGGTAGTTATGCTTTTGGCATCATTTAATTGAAGCTGCTGTTCCCAGTAGCTCATATATTGCATGGAAATAATAAACTATAAAAATAAGTGGAAGGAATTATTATTCAAACCGAAATAAAACACTTGGGGCTATGCAAGTGTCTTCAACTCCCTCGTTCTGAATTTGAGTCTCCAACACATTAGGAAATACAACTGAGTTATGCTTTAATAATGTGTATTTGTTTTTGCAGTATGGAAGATACCCTTTCTCTTGGGTCTTCCTTTTTGTGTTAAACACCTAAATGAACTACAAGCTATTTGACTAAAAATATGTTTCCCTTATAGGTATGTTTTATGTCTCTTACTGTCTCAAAGACAAGTTTGTGGATTGATAGCTTTATTATAAATTCATTATATGGAAAGTCCAGTAAAGGTCATTTCTAATTTTTCTTCTGTCTGTGGGTTCATATGTAAGCTTATGCTTATTTGAAAACTATGAAAAACACTCAATGCCTGACTTAAGGTCATTCCCTGCTTCATTCCTTACACTAATACATGAAGAGGGTTGGGGTGGTCTATAGCAATATCAATTTTATTTTACTGGGGCTTAATGGATTTCCTACACTAAATTTTTAAGCTTGGGATAATTGAAAGAGAAAACCAACCAAAACCCCACCATGTCACTGCCACTACCAGGGGGAAGACAATTTTCTCTTTTGTGTTGCTGTGTACTTTGTGTAATGCATTTCTTTGTTTCCCTTCTGAAAGCAGAGGTGGTTCTGTGTTGTGCGAACAACACAGACAGACTGGAACTGGGAAAATGTGGCTGTAAACCTTGCAGCTCTGTCTAGGGTGGGCAATACTGGGTATTTCTAAATTAATCTTGAAAAAACCATAGGTTTTGAGCTGATTAATACTTTTCAGAAAGTGTCTTAACTGAGGGAGGTTTAATGCATCTCTTCTGTAATATGAAGGTGTCCTTTAAAGCATACTAAAACTCAAAAATGTAATTATTTTGGTTGATATTTCTGGATTTGCACCAAGCTCTAAAAGAGTTTGACAACAGTTCTGGGAAAGAAGCATTTGCTAGCTTTCAGCTGCTGTGTGTTGTAAGGTTAAGCACCTCTGTTAAACTTTGCTTCCTTTTTGTTTGATGCTAAAAGTAGCAACCCTTAATAACCCCTGGGTTTAGTTTGGCTTTGCTATTTTAAGATCATATTCGAAAGAAATATGAGCACATGCAAGAACAGCAAACTTAATGGAAATGAGTACATGTGTTTTCCTTGACAACCTGCTTCTCCACTCTTCAGGCCAAACTTGGGAGTTCATCTTGTTCTAAGGAAGAATCAGGTTTCAGGCTTATCAGAAAGTACACAAAAATGTTGTTCAAAACAAGCAGTTCAGCTTTTCAGACGTGGTCAGGTGTTTTTGTTAGCTGGAGTGGTTTTGTAGTTTATGATTTTGAGCACTGTGTTTTTAATTTTGTGGCACATCCACGTGGCCAAACGAAGGCAAGTCACTCTGGACTGGCAATGAGTTACCTGCAGCGAAACTGCCAACTCCTGGAGGTTTAATGCTTTGAATATAGTTGCCAGTAAACAAAACCTTAATGGTTAAGCAAGCACTCTTCTGCCAAGCTCCAAAGCACAGTCTTTTAAAGAAATGTGGTTTCATGTTTGGAAGAGAAATCTGCAAGTTGGACAATCTGGATTCTATTTGCAGTTCTGCCACAGCCTTGCTTCATGCCTTTAGCCAGATATCTTGAGATCTGGATTTCAGAGGTGCACTGAGAGTTCAGGCAGCCTCCCTTCTCTCTTGCAGTTGGTCTTATTTTAAAACAAGCTTAAAAGCTGCTACTTTTACAAAGTCAGAATTTTGAGCTATAACTTACTGCTACTCTTTCAGGAGTTTGGTGGTAAGGAATAGCACACCAATTGACTCTGAGCTATAAATAACGAATGTGCATTTTTATTCTTTTATAGGAAGCGTGACTATGAAGGGTTTCTGTGTTCTCTGCTGTTGCCTGCAGAATCTCGAACCTCTGCTTTTGCCTTGAGAGCCTTCAATGTGGAACTGGCTCAGGCAGGTATTAAAATATATTTGTGAACTCTGGAAATTTAAAATAACAATTTTGATAATCTAAATTACACTTGTAGGTACTCTTTCTGTAGTAGGTGGTGTTTTGCCAAGATTAACTTTTATAATATCAAGGGCAATGAATAAATAGTGCAGTACAAACCTCCAGTTTTGAATGGCCCATGGAAAGTAGCCAGCCTGCCCTTATTACTTTGTTTATGTGTATAGTTTTCCTGACTTTTTAATTTGGCGTGCATTTTAAAATTGAGTTACAGCAAACAGGCAGTGGTTCTTGATACTGTTGTGTGATTGCATCTAAATCCTGGCTTCACGTGCAGCGAATGGGTAGAATGCAGCTAAATCCTAATTGTAGAAAGTCTGTCAAAAAATGGTATGATATAATCAGGACCAAGACTTTGTTGGCAGAAGCGAGGTGATGAAAAGGCTGCCAGGAGGGAAGTTTGCTGTTAACAGAGTTGTGGGAGAGGAGTGGTTGCAGTCTCTCCCCTCTGCTAGGTGGCCAGAAACTGCCAGGGAAAGTTGGCAACACTTGCCAGAAAGGAGTGATCCAGGAAATGAGCTGCCCAGGCAAGACCCCTGTCTGTAGGCTGTGCTTCTGGCAGCCCGTGGTGTGCCCTCCCTCACTGCTGTCACCACTGCTTTTTTTCCTTCTGGGAAGAAAGCTAAGGTGAGGGTTGCCTGGCACTTAGTCTTTATGGGTTTTAAAATCATGTTGTGGTGAAGATTTAGTTTTTACTCTGTAGTGTTCCTAAGCTTTGTGAGGAATAAATGCCAATTTAGGACTGAGCTCTTTTCCTGCTGAGCTTGACTATGTCCTGTGTCTGTCTTTTCAGCATAGATAGACCAAGTGTCTTAAAGACACTGAATTTCACTCCAGATGTATCCTTTCCAGATTAAAGACTCCGTAACTCAGAAGACAACAGGTTTGATGCGGATGCAGTTCTGGAGGGAAGCTGTGGAAGACATATACAGCGATACCCCACCACATCAGCCAGTTTCTACAGAATTGTGGAGGGTAAAATATACCTTTCTTGTCCTAAAATTGGCTTAAATTTAATATTACTGTGGGAAATAATGTCAGGGTTTTGTATGTGCTGTGTTGCATCATTTCTAACCAACAACACTGTTTCCAGCACAAATCCAGAACACAGTCCCATAAAAGTACTGTGAAAAAAATTAACTCTCTCCCAGCCAAAACCAGTACAGCATTCATATATAAGTTATTCAGATACTGAGATACCAATTGCAGCCCTTTCCAGCAGTAAAGACTGCCATTCATACTCCTTTCTCACAAAACAGAAAATGGATTTTGAAGAGGAAGAATTGTCTTTGGTGATATTTCACCTCATGTATGATTCCTATAAAGGAAGACCAATCTAATAAAATCCAAACAGAATTGCTTGCAAAATAAGATTATGAGAAATAATTCAGAAAGTATTTCCAGGAGCTCTGATAGTTCTAAGCACTGCAGAGCACTGGAGTGAACTAACAATTCAGTGTGAGTTAGTGATCTTTGCAGTCAAGATGGGATTTTATTTCTATATTTCAGCAAATACCCCAAGAGTGACCTATTTGAAGCCCATGACTTCACAAATGTCCAAGAATGCCATTGCAATTCTTAGAAGGATTTGGAAAGACACCTGAACTCACAAGTATTGCAGATCTGTTAATAATTAGCATGTCTTTGCATAGCATATTTTATGTATACTCTTTTGTTGCTGTTGAGTTTATATGAGGACAATGTGATTTTCCAGAATAAATTTAATTTATGTTCCTGAAGTTTTGTATATCCCAGAATACTTGCATTTGGATTCCAAATTTTAATCCACTAGTAAAGTAGATAAATAGTCTTTAATAGTATTTCTAAATTATTAATAGCTTAGCTCTTGGTGACTTTAATATGAGCTTACACAGTAACTGTATGATGCTTGATCTTACTTTTCTGTCCATTTTGAACATTTGAAAAGTGAGGCCTAATTCTCCGTTCATTTCTGTGGAAGAAGCCAATTTTTAAAACTTGGTAGGAATGAGGACCCATGTGTTTGAATGAAGGTAACTCAAAATGGATGTAATGTACAAATTGGGTAATTTGGTATAATTGAGTTTGGTCCTTTAAGTCTTGACCTGTTAGTATTTCAAGGATTTCATTTACAAAGTGATACTCATGGTGAACAAGTGACACTCAAAACTGACATTTAAAATTTGCCTTTTTGTGTACCAAGTACTGTCTCAAGCAGAATTTATTGATTCAACAAGATCTGGTCTTGTCAAAGCTTGAAAAAAACATTTACTAACATGATGGATGCAAAGAAGAAGTTGAAAGTGAGCTATAAGGACTAAATTGTGAGAAATTTGGTCTGTAACTTTTGTTTATAGATGTTTGTATGTATGATTGTAACCTTTCTGACAGTGTGTTCTGAAAAGTTCAAAGTGTGTAATTAAGAGGATTGAATGTAAGTTGATAGAATGAAGTGGCACAGGAATGAAGTCAAGTACAAGATAAGAACCAAAAGAATATGAGATGCTGTGAGATTTTTTTTTTAAACAAACCCATAATATTAATTATCTTCCTTTGTTAGCATTCTGTCTTTATAGTATGTATTGGTATGTTGTGCTGACATTTTCTTGAAAATTTACAGGGGAAATATTTTTATTGCTGGACTCTGGAGGAAACTGTTCTTTTTGGAAAGTGAACACGGTTATCTGCAAATATTTTGTGGGAACATATGATTCCAAGAATAAATTAATTTTAAAAAAAATTTTAAATTATTTTAGTTAACTGACTTGATGTCTGGTATGTAATTTTTTGTGTGCAGCAACTTGCAGTAAATGCCAGTTGAAAATATTTGTGTTTGAAGAAGATTCTAATTTTCCACTGACATGCCACTTTAATTTAACCCACTGAATACAGTTCTTGTTATAAATATCTAAAATGTATTTCAGCCTTCAGAATGTATTATTACTGCCATCACTTTATATACATTAACATGGAGATTTTATTTGATATTTTTCAGGCTGTCAAGAGGCATAACTTGACTAAAATGTGGCTGATGAAGATCATAGATGAAAGGGTAAGTATTTATCCTTCAGAGTCTGATTCTGGTTTTTCTGGGTTGCCTTTTCCTTATTTTTATGTGTTTGTGTGCAAAACAAAAGCTTATGTAATTCATCTTTTCCAGACAGTAGTATTTCTCTTCGAAAATGATACTGCTAGATTTCTTTTTATTTTCCCTTGATGCTACTCTTCATAGTTTCTATTCTTTCTGCCAAAATGACCAATAGATTCCTTTGTTTATTTTTGTCTTAAATTGATGTAGTTTGTGAGTTCATGTGGATATAAAAAATCTCAAAAATTAAATTACCTAACTGAACCCTTCTGCCACGCTTTCATGCTACTCCTAATCATGGCTGTGGAGTTTTTTCTAAGCAGTGTGTAAATTGGAGCATTCAAATGACATGAAGTTTAACATAGCCACCTTTTTTTTCTGGGGAAAAAAATGAGATTAAGAATATCGCTTACAGTGATACTTTGTACAGTGATGTTGCTATAAACTGACACAAGGACAGGAGTGAAAAGCAGAGTGCAGGAATATCCTATACTAATTTTGCAGCTAAAGTTAGTGTCTCATGAAGCTATAGATTGAGCAGATTGATGGTCAGTTACTTGCAGAGGGTCATTGTTATGAAAGACTTCAGAGTTTTTTAATGTTAAGACTGGTTTTTAGTCTCAAGAGTGGTATGTTTCAACCATAGAAGCTGCTAGGACAGGAAGAATGCTGAAGGATGTTATATTTTTGGGTATATTTTATTGTTTTGGGTGTATTATTTATTAGCACCACTAAGTTGTTCAGAGGGCTGGAAGCCCTATGAAGACAGGCTGAGTGATTTGGGGCTGTTGATCCTGGAGAAGAGAAGGCTCTGGGGAGACCTTAGAGCACCTTCCATTACCTGGAAGAGGCATACAAGAGCTGGAGAGGGATTTTTGACGAGGGCATGTAGTGATGGGACAAGGGGGAGTGGCCTTGAGGTGAAGAAGGGTAAGTTTAGATTACATCTGAGAAAAAAATTGTTTACTGTGAGGGTGATGAGGCACTGGAACTGGTTGCCTAGAGAGGTTGTGGGCTCTCTATGAGGTGTTCAGAGGTTGGATGGGCCTCTAAGCAACCTGGTCTAGTAGAAGGTTTCCATGTCCATGGCATGGAATTTGGAACTAGATGATCTTTAAAGTCCCTTCCAACCCAAACCACTGTATGATTCTATGAATCTATGGTTTGCACATGACAATATCTTGAGGTGACTCTATGATGGGTATCCCGTATCACGGCTCTATGCCAAAAAAATTAATTTAATAAAAATCTATCAAATGCACACTTTGAAATTTGTGTGCATTTCGTAGATTTATTTTATGTTTTTAAAAAATATGTTCCTATTTATCTAAGTTTCTGTCTGCTTCAGAGAGAATTAATTAATAATTAATATTTAATTCTGCAAATTAAATATTAAAATTGACAGCCCTATAGTGTAAGAATACCATATGTTTTGTTTTGGCTGTCTCTTTTTTATATGGAGAATTCTGTTTTCATATTATTGCAAAAAGTTGTATTTGCTCCTGTAAGCAGAGTTGGCTGCAGTTGAGCACAGCTATTTGTTAGACTTGCTGTAAGCTTTAATGACTGTTTCTGTCTGAGTTTATACTCTCTGTCTCTCAATTTTGTTCCTTTTTTGTTTCTGGTAGGGCACTGGGTTGACATGACTGTAGCAATAAGCCTGTATGAACAGCAGTTACGTTTATGTTCTGCTGAAGCTCCGTGTTCATGTTACAGGAGAAGAATTTGGATGACAGAGCGTACCGTAACATCCAGGAGCTCGAAACGTACGCTGAGAACACCCAGAGCGCTCTCTTGTACCTCACCTTGGAAATGCTGGGTAGGTGTTTCCCCCTTTCTGGGTTTTGCTGACGACTCATTAATGCAAGTACAATATTTACTGATATTTCAAAAAGCCCTTTCTTTTTCCACTGGAGTTGAATTTCAGTAAAAGTTGTCCTAGGTAGTACTTCAGATACCTTTTGAATGATGAACCATAAATATGAAATTGTACTGCAGCTGTCCTAGAGCTATGTGCTTTCCATGGAAGCTGCTCAGTGCAGAGCTCATTGAAGTGCAGTTTCCTACTGCTCTTTGTTGCTTTGTTTTCTCTGTTCTTGCTCCTCTTACAGAGTGAGGTAAATTCAGCTCTTCACTGTATTTGGATTGTCCTACTTGTTAGAATACAAAGCACTGTAGGTATCCTGCAGCTGTTGTTCTATATTGCAGTGATGGACACTGATTATCGTGAAACAGCCAACTTCCCAAACTATAAACTTCCCTTGGTGATGTAAATTTGGGTCTGAATCCTCTCCTCTTCCTGTGTTAACTACCACTAATTGAATAGCTAGAAAAAACACAACGAAGATGATCCTTGTGATCGAGAGCTACTGTCTGTGTCATGTCTAATGTAAGAATCACAGACTGGGAAAGAACTGTTCATTTGTAGTGAAGAAAAAGATAATTTTCATTTAGGTGTCTGTTGCATTATAGAAGTATTCCCTGTATGAGCTCTGATGTAAAAAAAAAAGGTGAAGAATATAATAACAATAATTATTATTGTTATTGTTACTGTTATTATTTAGTAGTGTTTACTATTATAGTAGCAATATTTTCCTCTTGCTTGTCAGAGTAATCTGATGAAAGGCAAATACTGATGTTAAAAGAGTTTAAAAAAGTAGAAAAAAAGAGAAGTAAAAAACCAGAGATGGTGAGCACATTCTTCTTTGGAAGAATTGAGGAACTTAGCATCTGAGGTTTGCTTCCTGAGTAGGAAATCAGTGAAATGTTGCAAGTGTCTTTCTAAACCTCTGATTGAAGAAATGTAGGAGTATGAGAAATACCAGTGTCTTCCATTCTGAGAAATCCTGAATAAGTTCAGTCGTGCTTGGATCATTCACTCCTCATACAAATCAGATAAAACTTTTTTTGAGAGTCCGTGTAGAGACTCTGGATATTTTAAGTGTTCTATTGTCATGTTTAGCTTCTCTTAAATATACAAATGTAACAAAATATCTAAGCAAAAGTCTCTTTCACCGCCTATTAACAGTTAACTTCTGTGATTTTTTTTCCACAAATGGAGAAAGTGATCAAAACCAGCCCCTTTCTTGGTGTAGCCCATCAGCAGGGTTTTCTAGACTAGGTGGACCTGGTTTCATTCAGGTTGTGTTTGCTAAATTTCTTGTGCTTTTTAGACTCCTTATTCCTGACCAGTCTCCAGTTAGTGTGTCTCTCTCCCAGTACTAGTGCTGTCTTATTCTTGCTGATTTCAGGTTGTTTCTTTCATCAAGCTTATTTTAACTGGTAATTGTGTCGTCCAACGTGCTGGTACTTCCTCTCAGTTCCTGTAATTTAAAAATATTATTAATTGTGCTATCTAAATAATTGCATAAGTAGTTAGTAAATAATATCCATTGGTTCCACCAAGCCACACTTTGTTTTCTGCTGCCATTGCCAAAATCAATCCCTGTAGTCTGGGTACAATCAGTCTTTCACAGAGGCTTCTGGGACACACTGAGGACCCAGACAGGCTTCTGCAGTGATTCTGGTACCCCCATTATCATTTCCAGTTGTCAGTTTGTGATCAGTTACATTGATCTGTAATTCCTCTACCCTCATTTCTTTCTTGGTAGAATGCTGCTTCTGTTAGAGTTTTTACAAATTGTAATTTAAATTTTCATTTTATCCTGGGTCAGCTTTGTAATCAGTCTAAGCCAAACTTGGATGGTCTTGCCATGAAGAGCAATGGTGCTGCTCTGCCCCACTCATCTCCCCCTTCCTATTCTCACAGTTGTGTGACTGACTGGGCGGTAACTAACATTACTTCTCCATTGTTTTGGTGATCAGATTCAATTTACCTCATTGCTCCTGACAGCACAGGGGAGGGGGCAGAAATATGGGTTTGGGGGGTGAAGCATAGGACCATTCTCTTTGGCTTCACTACACTGAAGAGTCAGCTGCAGCTAATCATGAAACCACACTGTAAGCATTAATGCTTGTAAGGAATCTCACAGTTGAATGACTTTTTATGGCAGGAAAAGCAGTTCTTGGAATACTGTTGTCCTGGCTGAGGATATGCCAATGAACATGAGTTTGTGTACCAGTGTGTTATATCTAAATAGGACTGCTCTGCTAAGTACACCCTTTGCAGATACTGCAACAAGAGGCATCTTGCTCCTGAATGTGGAAATGAATGAATTTTTTTGCTGTTTTGCACCTCTGAGATGAGATCTCAAGGCAGTTTATACATGGACAGTTCTATTGTGGACCAATGCACGTAGCTTTCCTAAAGTATGACTGTGACGCACACCAGAGAAGACCATACCCCTCGAAAGGCCTGACTGCATGTTTCTAAAGATACTGTTTCTGCAATTTTAGGTGTGAGGGACATCCATGCTGACCATGCAGCCAGTCACATTGGGAAAGCACAAGGCATAGTTACCTGTTTGAGAGCAACTCCGTATCATTGTTCAAGACGAAAGGTCTTTCTTCCCATGGACATTTGTATGTTGGTAAGAGAAGCAAATTTTTATTAAAAATGGAATTTTTCCATTAATGTATAAAAATGCATGTACAGAATGGGGCCTGGCGTTTTGTATTTTGGGGTGGGGTGTGGGGTTTTTTTTTTGTTGGGTTTTTTTTTCCCTTTTCCTATCAACATAAAGGAAGCACTGTGAGGAATTTTTCTTCTGAGCAATCTTCTTGTGCTTCTCTTTATTACGTTTTCATAATGTGCTGGGGGTTTGTGGGTTTTTTTTTGTTCCATATTTGACAGTTATAGGCCTATATTCCATACATTTCTGTAGGAGATGGTATAGCCCTCCAATTTAAACTGCACACCAAATTTGCATTGGAATTTAGCAGATCTTGCAGTTTAGCTAAAATGGGATTAAAGCTCAGAATTTTTCATTAATGTTCCATGGGTTGATCTGTAGGTATCTCAGCTGTTACTCCTTCATTTCCAGCCTTTATTTTTAAATGTTAATGCTGTTCTTTTTCAACATAACCAAAATTTATGCAATTATGATGATGCCTGAGGTGGTTGTGTTAGTGTTTTCTGAATATAATTTCAATATTATATATTCAATACAATTAAAAGTTTGGATTGGAAGTTTAGTAATGTAGGTAGCTGCAAAAAATGTAGCTACTAATATAGGTCAGGGTTATAAGACTGCAGAAGGGAATTGCACTCTCCTTTCAGTGCTTCTGGGACTGCATGTTACGGGAGGCCTTCCAAGTTTTCAGCTTTTCAAGCATAGCCTGAAAATTCAGTCATTCCTTGCTATGGAAGGTGTTCTGCAATGAAACTGCAAAAACAGCTTGTATCCCTTCTGTGCAGACAATCTTTTAAGCATTTCAGCTGCTGGCAAGAACTGTGGAGTTCTCCTGAGTCTGTACCTCCTGTGAAGCCTTTCTGCCCACCTTCATACAGCTCTCATATGCCTGAGTGGTGTTGAGAGGGGTGGGCAACTGGTGCAGTTCTGAATATGCTGTATTCTGTCTTAACATTGGTCACTATAGTCAAAGAATAAGTTTGGAGTTGGCTTTTTGGGGTTTGGAAGCGTTCTTTTCCAATGGTTCTGGGTTTGGTTGGTTGGTTGGTTGGTTTTTGGAGATGGGTTTGTTTGATGTTTTTTGGGTTGAGAGTTGGTTGGTTGGTTTTTTGCAAGCCTGGGATGTGCACACCAATCCCAAGGCTCCTGTGTTAGCTGTTACTGGCTTCCTTCTGCTCAATATCGATTCTTGGATTATGGTTTTAAAAATTGGGTATCTAAACTGATCTAAATCCCCCACACTTTAAAATCTGACTTTGTTATCTTACTGACCACAAAATTTTAGGAAACAGACTCGTGCAGAGCGTCTGTACCAACTGTTCTTTTTGTTCTCTTGAATTTTTTTCCAAGTGACTGACCAAAAGAAAGGGAATTAAAAAAGGAGAGAGCAACGGTAGAACATTTAGGCTGTTTTAGTCTTTAGTCCTTAGCTTCGTTGCTGGGATGGCTTCTTGAGAAGCAAAAGTGGAAGCTTGATATTTATAGAGGGTTTTTTCTCTTTTTTGATTTTGATTTTCCTTCCTATGTCTAGCATGGAGTTTCACAAGAGGATTTCATAAGAGGCAAGCAAGAGAAGAATGTGAGAGATGTAATTTATGACATCGCCAGCCAGGCCCATATTCATCTAGAACATGTGAGATTCCTTTTCTTTTATTTATCTAAATAAACATAACTGATGCTAGTCTTCACAAAGCATTTGTTGTTAGAAGACTTAAAGCTGCATACTTAATTTCAAATATTTTGCCTTTTATTATTTTGAGAGTTTGCATTGAAAAAATCCCACCACACAAAACATTCAAATATTACAACTACTTCTGTATGAATATTATCTTTATTTACAGGAGACAGTTTACTCACAGCCAGGTCCAATTACATACATATATATAAAAATGCTGCCTGAAAGAATTATTACTGGAAGAGAAACTTTAAGCAGGCTTTTATAAATGTAGCTATGTGCCAGCATGGGATCAGCACCATAGAAGGCACATCTGCATATGGTATTTCACATGGCAGCATGTATGTGGAATGGCTGCCAGGAAAACAGAGCTTGTTGCCTGTAACTGCTGGTGGGGGAGGGGGGATTCATTCCCTAACATGACCAGCCATGCCCAAAGCTATGTTGGGAAAGGTGCTTTCTGTTTATTTCTTTCCTGGCATGCTGCCAAGTCAATTAGGAAAGTGTTTGGTTGGAACAGTGGATGATGGGCCCTGAAGAAATGCAGAGTCCTACTCTATTTTTTCTTTCATGCTTTTATTCTAGCTGCATTCTGAGACACTTGCTAGTGCATAGTACAAAAGCAGAATAATGTTTTATTGGCAGTGCTTTGTCTGCCTCTATCTGGAAAACAAAACGCTGCAAAGAGTTTCTTACATCTACAAGTACATGTACATGTATGCTTTGAGTATTGCACCCAGTGCTTCCAGTCAGGGTGGTCTGGAAAGACACCACTTCAGAGTAAAGAAATGCTGGATTTATCTCTGCATTTGCACCATTAATATAATTCTTAATTACAGCATTAAATGGGATCACAGTACCTTAGGCAATAGAAATAGAAGAACCCTTCATCTTTTTTCTGAAGGTCAAATGCAGCACCCCTGGTTTGTTCAGTCAGTGCGTACTTAGCTGATGAATGTTTTTATTTTATGTTAATAATGTGTATGTGTTATAACAGCCCTCCAGTACCTAAAGGGGCACACAACAAAGCCATAGAGGGACTTTTTACAAGGGCGTTCAGGACAAGGGATGATGGCTTTAAACTGAAAGACAGCAGGTTTAGGTTAGATATTAGGAAGAAGTTCTTTACTGTGAGGGTGGTGAGGCACTGGAACAGGTTGGCCAGAGAGGCTGTGGTTGCCCCATCCCTGGAAGTGTCCAAGGGCAGGTTGGATGGGGCTTTGAGCGACTTGGTGTAGTGGGAAGTGTCCCTGTCCATGGCAGGAGGGTTGAAACCAGATGGTCCCTTCCAACCCAAACCATTCTATGATTCTGTGTACCCTTTGGCTTTATTTTTCATACACTAATTATAATTTGCATTTAAAGCATTCCTGTTAATGTTTTTTAACCTGATGTCTCAGTTTTTGTGGTCACATGCCGATGAAAACTTTAGTCCATTTAGAAGCAGGGAACGGAGACAGAGTACAACATCAAAACTGTCAATTATCTTTGTTCAAGCTGAAATATTTTGATGTTTTCTTTTTTTTGTTCTCCACCCTTGAACCCATAATGCACAGTGTTAAAACCCATTGAGTTTAGTTGCAATTTTGGCTTAGAAAAATACCAAGTGCGTGACCTGTAATGCCTCATATCAGGGATGGGAGGCATGGAAAATGAGTAGTGTGTATTTATGGTCCACATACTTGAAATTTGGTTGCTGGTATTGTATGGAAACTTTGGGACAGAAGCAGGAAGAGAATTTTTCTTCAGAACCTTTCAGATAATTCAGTAATTCATAGTGCATTGGTCCCCTGGCTCCCAACATGAGCCTACCAACTTCTGAAGAGAACAGGCCTCCTTTCTTCCCACTTCATTCTTAGGGCCCTGCCCATGTTGTGCACTGGGAGGGTCCTGTGGAAAATATGCAGTGTGATTGTGTAACTGGAGACTAAAGAGAAAAGTATAAACACAAGGAAACCAGATTAGGACTGCATTAGCATTTTATTCAACTGAATGTTGATCATTGCGCTCCTCCCTTTTTGTCCCCCCGTGTATGTTTTTTAGTGGGTGGGTTATATCATCTTAATTAAAAATTAAATTCCTCTCTGAATATTTGCTTCTGGTCTCCATCATCAGAGTAGTTGACAGTGCAGGAACTCTATAGTGGTTATACCACTTGAACTGGCCATCACTGGCAGCAGTAACAGGGTGTTGGCCTCCTTCATAATCAGATGGTCTTTGTTAATGCAAGGACAAGGATACTTTCTGCCCTAATGGATGAAATGGGCTTTTGCTGGTAGTGCTTGTACGGTATTTCAGGACTTCAGGTGAATCTAATGGGCTGGTACCTTCAAATGCATTTGTTCTGCTGCATAAAATCACCATTTTGTTTTGCCTGAGGGTCTTTCCAGCCATTTATCCTTTGTTTCAGTTGGGATTACAGGGTAGGGTAAAGTTGAAACCTGCAGCGATGTTTCTGCCATCTGAGCATTTGTTACACAAACCGCGTATTTTAGAGGATGAGGGTAACAGTTACCATCCCCAGTCCACAGCCAAAGACACATTAATCTGAAATGCTGAATGGAGTCTCAGCCATGTTACATGAAAATCTCAGGAGAAAGGTTTCTGAGTATGATCAGGCCTTCTGACACTGCAATTGCTGACCAGCAGATGGCAAAATATGATAATAAAGATTGAAGTTTTCCTTAGAAATTGTGTGTTTTATTAGCATAAAAGCATATAAAGGATGTTCTGTCAGTCCCACAGTGTTCCCTTTGAAAGCCTACAAATACATTTACACATTCTCCCTCTTTCTCTTTAGCACCCCTTCCCTGATTCCCCTTTTTTAAAAGGGTCTCCCTTTTGGCTTTTTGCATTTGTCTCAGTTGTGCTACATCATTACGGACTCAGCTTACCAAGGGAGATAAAATGTTTTCTGAATGACATGTGACCCATTCTGGGTTAAGAAGGTCAAACAAGACCTTTATTTTTTCATCTTGCAATTAATAATGGTAGGACAGAGCATTAGATCAGGGAAGAACATTTTTCTGTTTTAGAGATAGATAAACACACACACAGGTGTTATTATATCTCAAAGTTTTAAAACAATTTGTCTTCTGAAAAGATTGATAATTTTTTCCTCATAAAGTTTCGCGCTGTTTTTTCTCAGTTGTCTGGGAGGGTCCATGAAAAACTAAACTAACAAACTCACACGTTCTTATCCTTATTTATAGAGAGTTAGTTTGTTTTAACCTGTAAGAAAAGGCAAAACAAGGATGAATTTTGTTTTTATAGATAGGCATTTCAGGAAGACTTGTTCAGCTCTGTTAGATGTACTGAGTTGAGTGTGAGTTTAAATTGCAGATTTGATTTAGCCATGCTTTAGATGTTTATTGTAGATACTGAGGAACTGAGATCATTTCAGTGTCTCAGAAATGTAACTAGAGCTTTTATAACTGGGTTCCTGGGACTGATGGCAACATTGAACCAAAAAGATGCACTCAGAAAAATGCATTTCTGGTCTTCCATAGTTTCTGTCTCTTGGGGTAAAAAAAAGGTTAAACTGTATTTACTAAACCACATTCTGCTCGGGACTTTGTTGGAACAAGGAATGCTAATTTGCCTCGGTTTATAGTATGTGGTCCTGGAAGTGTGTCAAATCATATAAGTATTTTAGCAAGACTCTCCCAGTATTTCATACTGTGGTGTAACTACTTTTGTACACAGCTTTCATGGAATGAAACGTTACAGTTTCAGGATGTCAAAATAAGAAGGGATAATGCTTGTTATACAGTTTGTTGCCTCTAAGCCTTATATATAGTACTTGATGTTTAATCTGAAATGTTAAATTCTTCTGCTAAGTACTTTTTTTTTTTGTGTTTTGTTTTTCCTTCCCACCTTACCCCATTTACTTTTAGGCTAGATCTTTCAGTAAGAAAGTTCCTGTGAAGGCATATCCTGCTTTTTTCTGTACGGTGGGTGTGATATATGAACTCTTTAAGTGGTGGACTTATTACTGTGCTGATATATTTGTGAAGGGTATAAAATCAAGCATGGTTAACTACTACTTCACGTGTCTGTTTTGGGAGGATGTAACACCTGAAAATCATAAAAATCATAATGTGTGCCTGACTGTAGAACCTTACAGTTCAGATCAACAATTGTAATCCTTCTCTTTTAACTACATCATTCCAGCCAAGATGTCTGTATATTCATGGACTTCTGTTCTGATGCAAGAGCCCCAAATCCTGTCTATTTTCATAATTTGCTGATTGGTCTACTAAAAGATAACACCTCTCTTCACAAAACTTGCCTTTTTTGTATGCTTGAAATGTGATTACACTACCATTTAATAGCATAAACTGTCAGGCCTTTTTTACAGTTTCTCATTTAGTTTCATGTATTGCTTTTTAAACTTAATGCCTAATTATTTGTGTGCACCATCTGGATTAAGCTTTTTTTCTTTTCTAGGTTGCTTTAGATGATTATTTATATAACATGCGAAAAGTGGACTTCAATATATTTCATCCAAGCTTACAGAAGAAGAGTACATTATTACCACTGTATTTGTATATTAGATCTTGGAAAAAAACATATTAAAGTTTGTTTGGTTTTTTTCATATGGAATCAGAGTGCTGAGGTTTTTTTCTTTAATGTCTTAACTTGCTAAAATTGTGAAGTGTCTGACTTCACACTTCTGCAAAGTGCAGTTCCTGGGAAACAGCAGATGCACATGAACTGTAGCTGTCAGCTTGCTGGCAGTAGTTAAGTTTCTTCTTGGAATATTAGGCTGATATCTCTTTTTCACATGTCTGCCAAGTCATATGTCCTTGTCTGAGATTGCTTTTCTTGTCTTTCCTGTAATAACAGCAATATGACAGAATTCTTGGACAAACGCTGTGCTAATGGATACTTCTGACAGTTCTGATTCTTTGCTGAAAAAGGAAGAAGAAAAAAGACTGCTTTGTTTGTGCCCAAAAGCAGTTAGAGTAAATGCCCTATAAATCAGCTAAGTAGTTCTATTTAGTGCAAGAAGCAGGCTTCCTGCAAGTACGGATGATGCTTCAAAGTTGGAAGAATGAGCAGGTATATTTGAATGCAAGAAAACTATCAGGAAAAGCTTTAGCAGAAATTATTTAACTGTGTTGAGACTGAGCGTTGAAGTGACTGCAGATAGAGGGAGGATAGCTTTGCAACCCAGGAAGAGAGCCCATACATTAATATATATGGATTATCATGGATAAAATAAAATACGTATTTTAGCTCTGGAATTTTCACTCTGCTCTTAGTCTGGCTGTATCTTCCTCCTGGCCTCGTCTCTGTTGTTGCCCACAGCTGTCAGTGCAGTGTGGGTTCGACTGCCCTTGTTCAGTATCCAGCATGTCTCTCAGGACACACTCCTACGTGGCTTCCCCGAATTCCTTTTCTTTGGTACTGTGAAAACATATTCCTGAACATATTCAGATAATTTTAGTCCTCTCTCTCTAAAGATACTGATCTGGGGTTTTTTTGTGGGACATTACTAGCAGCTTTGTAGTCAGCATCTTTTAGGATCAAGGTAAATCTGTTTGATTTGTTGTATGGTAAAATGCTTCCTAACATTCAGCTTGATTCAATTGCACAAATCCGGTAGTTTGTTCTGCCCTCATCCTTGTTCTAGTAAATAGCTGCTTTTCCTAGAGATTTTTTTTTTTTAAATTGGGGCTAAACTCCCCAGATGCTTAGCTGCATAACAACATCCTGTATTTTAGTGTAAAATGCTACATAATGAATTTCTGTGAAGATGATTTGTGGCTTTTTTTATCACAAACTGTCAGCATGCAAGAAATCTTAGGAACCCGACATTAAGTTCTTTATTTGGTGATTTTGCTTTACATGTTTGAAGTTGGTTTGTGATACAGATGTTGGTTAATTCTGCAGTTTTTTATTCCTGAGTAAGACATTTCTCTTTGAGGTTGTTCAGCTCAGGTCCTAGTTTCTGTCTTACTAGAGGTGGAATAATCAAGGTGATACAAACCAAGAAGAATCAGTATGTACTGGGTTGGGAGCATACTGGCTGTTTGCTTAATGTAAAATCTTAACAGGCTCTGTCCACTTTTCAGATCAGCTGCAGTATCGTATCACTGGTGGTTTTGAATGTGGCAAAGAAGTCTGGTGAAAAGAAAATGGTTAATTTCTATGCAGGCACTGCAGCTCTTCCTGCCAAACGAAGAGCAAAGGCTTAGGCTCTGTTGCTGCTACCAGGCCAGCTGCACATTCACTCTGTTTATTTTGTGATCTGGAGCAAGCATTACAAATGCCTCTTTCTGCACTTGGTCATGTTTTGCTCCAAACGTGCTGAGTCAGGACAGTTGAGGCAGCCCTGTTCTCTCAAAAGGAATCACTCTCCTGTAGTCTTCTCCCCGGCAACTAGAGACAACATAAGAGGACACAGCCTCCAACTGTGCCAGGGGAGGTTTAGGCTGGACATCAGGAGGAATTTCTTCGTGGAAGGGGTTGTTAAACATTGGAACAGGCTGCCCAGGGAAGTGATGGTGTCACCATCCCTGGAAGCGTTCAGGAAACTACTGGATGTGGCACTTAGTGCTGTGGTTTAGTTTACAAGGTCGTGATCAGTCAAAGGTTTGACTCAGTCTCAGAGGTCTTTTCCAGCCTAAATGATTCTATGATTCTGTGATGCTTCCTTTCTCATCATGGCAGGTAAACAGCAGCCTTCTCTGCTTTCACCATCCTCCAGCACTTCAACCTAGCAATTTCCCAAATTTTCCTCACAGCAATATCCTCTGAAGGACAGGTCCTTCTCCAACCTTTTCCAATCCATGCAAAGCTGTAGCTAGGCCCATTCTTGACCCTTTCTCCAGCTGTAGCCTAGGATGGCAGCTTCTCTTCTACAAGAGACCAGGACGATAACCTTATAATGCTGCAACTCCATGAATGCACAATTCATGTGGATTTTGAAAGAATTTGAGAAAAGCAGGTATTAGTATTTTATTCAGTATGAACTTCAGATCACTAAACTTCAGGTTTAAAGTCATCACTGCTGAAAATCAGTCCTATTTTCTGGTTCCTATTAAATAAAAACATGCAAATAGCAAACCAAAACAACCCCACCCCAATCCATCATAAAAACTGCTAAGACATTAATGACCAACATTACTAGGAGGTTGTCAGTGGGCTATTTTAAAATGTAAAAACCCCTTTTACATTAAAAATTAGGAAGTTAAACCAGTCTCCTAAAATTTAGTTCACTAAAAGCAAGAGGAACAGTCTACAGCAGCTGTGGAAACAAGTCATAGTCCATTACAGGTTGAATTATTTCACAAGCTAAATATCCCTCACATAATTGTTTGAATTGGCATTGGTTAACAACCAATGGATTTACAACTGTACAGGTATCAAGAAAATGTCCCACTTTAGTATTAACAAAATTGAAATCAGACTTACTCTGAGATCAGGGTAATCCAAAAATACTCCCCATGTGTAAATTTTCTTTCCTTGGCTTTCCTGTCACATACTCGTGATTGTACGTCCACCTGAGAACATCTTGCATGAACCAGAGTGTATCTGCAAATCTGCAGTGACACAAATGTCTTAAGTCAGGATTTCTCTTTATTTGGAATACAGTATCAATGAAGTCTCCCATACCTGCAATAGGTACCTCTCTGCAGAAACAGAACTGTTACTGTTTTTTCAGTAGGAAATGCTTGACTTTTACTTTCTGGCAAAAGTCACTGCTCCATAAAAATGAGAAACTTGGATACAAAAAAACGCACTAGGGAAAATAGTCATGTTGCCATTACAGCACTGTAGGATAGAACTCCAAGTAATTTAGTTTAGGAAAAACATCTTACATTGCAAACTTTAGGACATAATCATTCTATTCCACATGTGACTGGGTCCATGGTGCTTGAAGTACAGCTTTTTAGTTTATACTGTTTATTACTGGGAAGCTGCTCATAGGAGAAATGAAAGCCAAGAGATTATTTTTCAATTAGGTACCATTTGAAAACCAAACTACAGAATCAAAAAACCAGCAGCTGCCGAAAAACATGGGTTTAACCAGCATAACTAGAGGGGCAGCAGCATTATGCAAGAAACACTGTGTGCTGATTCGGGAGAGACACAACAGAAATAACAATGGATTCAAGAAAGCTAAAACCCAGTAAATACTGTGACTGTCCTGAGGAAGAAAAAAGGAGCTAAAGGTCCAGTTTCGCTTTGATTTGCTATTTGAACCTTTGTCTTCAGAAGTTTGAGCTCTTTGGCAATCCAGAATTTCATTCTCCTTGCTTAGGCCTGACTGTTTAGGAAATGCGATACTTCTATTTCCAGAAGGAGACTTAGCCACAAGGATCACTCTCTTTCATTTTTTTGACCCATTTTTCAGTTGTCTTTGACATTCTAGTGTTCTTCCACAGGAATATATTGGGAGGATGCAAATTGAACTTTCCTAGGAAAAGAAGGAAGAACAGTTACCTGAACCACTTCTGTCAAACTAAGAAGGAAATTCTGACACGTTAAGGCAAGTTCACTCTGTAATTCTCCCGACTCAGCTAACAGCAGGTAACAAACCACTTCTACACCAAGAAGTAGCTCTCAAGAACAAAAAACCTAAAAAACAACAAACCAGCTTTCACAGCTAAAGCTCCCCTCCCACACTGTTTTGTGGACAACTTGAGCTCAGTCGCCTTTGAAAAAATCATTGCGGCAAAGCCTTTCATAAAAATGTAATGTTTCATGAAAAAACCAAAACCCCCTTCATTTCTAAATTAGTTCAGTGACCAGTCTCCAAAAGCCCATCTATAACATGTGATGAGGAAAAAGCAGAGGTACTGTCTTTAACAGTAAGACCAGCAGTCCTCAGGGTACCCAGCCTCCTCAGTTAGAAGAAAGGAACTATGTTCTTCCTTCTTTTCCAAGGAATTTTCCTCTGGCAGCGTGTAATGTTTCACTGGATACTAGCTAAGATTGATGAGAAGGAAGACCGAATGTTTATTACAGGTACTAATAAAATAGTTTGATATATCCTGATAGTGCCTACCTCACTCAGGTATTTTAGGAATCTGTTGAGAATCATCACTCTCCATCATTTCCCCACATCCCTGAGGGCCCCAGGTTGGATTTGACGCCTGAGGTGCAGAGGAACTTGTGATGGGGCGTGCAGGAAGTGGAGGGGTTGGTGATTAAACTGTTTTTACGTGCATTTGAGCATGTACTGCAGTCAGCTTTTATTTCTCACAGGCAGTTGCCATCCATTTGCATTTATAAAGTGTTACGGTACTGCTGGTTGCTGCAGAAAATAGTCTTCTGGAATTGCTTCCATGGATGATTCTGTCATGGGAGTTGGTAACTAACTTTGGGATAGTCAAGGTAAGGTATATCTGAGGGAAAAGGGGAGAAAATTTAATAATATCATTAAGTTGTGAATGTGACTGTTATCTGGGCTTTGAGATGAGAACTAAACTTGGTCATACTTGCACAAGACTTTGCTGGAATTGTGCCCCCCTGATTTTCCTGGGATAGAAACCTCATTAAACCGTATGAAATAATAAGAAAATATTTGAAAGCAATCTGTCTGTTCCTTCTTGTGCCAGCCATATCAAAGCACAGACATCTCTTCTGCCTTTTTTTTTCTCCCTCATTTATTTACTTTCTCTTCCTCAGTCTCTGACTGATGTTTCTCCTTTCTCCTCTGAAGGCTCTGAGGGCCTGTGTTAACCTGGACCTGCAGTCTCGTGGTTTAAAGCGGCATTTATGGCACAGTAACATAAAATACCTCTACTGGTTCAGTTGAGAGAAAAAAGCACATCCATCCTCAGTCTTGCTTTTTGGCCCACTCTGATTTTGCTCATGTTTTCCAAGTGCTTCTTTCCAATGAACTCACGAACTGCCCCACATCAGACATTCATCTCCTCCTATACCATAATGATACTCTTCTTACCAAGTCCTAAATGCCTTTCAGGAAATTTGGCACCCAGATAGAAATGGTGTTGATGTCTGGCAGGATCTGACAGTTGAATCAGGGTCTTGGCACACTTCTGGTATTCCGCTATCAGCCGACTATGTAAAATCATGGTGAAGGATGGAACAAAGTAATAATGAAAAAACCCAGATAGTTTGGTTACCCATAATACTCTGATGGATTATTTTCCTGCACTTGACTAAAGCATAATGAAAACACAGTCGCAGTTCTGTTCAACTGAAGTTCAGAATCTCACCTTTAGACACAAATCCTAGAAATAAAGTATTTGGAAATAATTGGCCTCAAACCTGCAGAACAGTATCTTTTTGGATTTGTTAACCAGGAATTTAAGGGTTCTTTGGTGGTTTGTCTTTGCAGACAGACTAGCTTGACTTATTAATGAAAGCATATTTGGCCTCTGATCACAAACTGAATTGATATAATTTCTTGCATTAATAGCAAACAAATCAAACCCTCCTATTAGAAAGCCAATGCAATTCAGGGGAAAACAAAACAAAACATCAGAAAAATAAAAAACCAAAACAAATGCAAGTCACAAGCCCTTGCTTTTGGCATGCTGTAGTCTTTTCAAAGTTTTCAAATGGTTGCATGTAAAGAAAGGAAGCATAAATAACTCTCCAGTTATTTATGTTTCCTTTACTCAGCTGAGCTGCTGACTTTGTCCTTTCATTTACAGTGACTACTTTTTGATTACTTAAAAGCACAGAAGCTTGTCTGTTTGGTTTGTTGTGTTTAGTTTTTGCTAATTCTGTATGCTTTGTATTGTTTTACCTTGTAGGGTCTACCTACTCGGCAAAGATCACAAGAGTAGCAACAATCCCATTTTTGTTTCTCAGTATTTCCTTCGTGGAAATGTTCTTTGGGATGTTCTTTGCTATTCTATTGTTACGAATTTTTACTAAAAGCTAGTTGTTTAATGACTAGAGCTGGTGCCCTTATATGAAACTAGACTGTATAAACTGTGATACTTGGAGAATAATGCATGTGCTGTGATGTCAGGAGAACTTCACGTGCTGCAACAGTTGTGGTGTTCTCTGTGTGCGAGGCAGTGCACACGTGGCCAGAAATACTGGGGTCAGTGCTTGTCTCCCTGACACCTTTAATGACTGCAGTTGTCTGGAGGAATTGATAATTTAAAACCATCCCACGTCCATTGAGCTGCATGAAGTATTAAACACTAATTGAAGAGTTTTCCCCTCAAAATACATATTTTTCTCACTTTCTCCCAAGTAAGGGAAAATGAATTTAGCAGTATTCACTTAGAAGTTACTTACAGGTTGTATATATGATCATTTAAATGTTATTAATGTATTTTATATAACCATAGGACTTACTTGTGTACTCAGTTTCATTGGCTGGTAACTGATTAACAGAGAAAAGAAGACAGAATGTTTCTGTTGGCTTATATAATGATGTTACTACAGTTCTACAGTGAACTTTTTGCTTGGAGTGATGGTCTTTATTTCCAGTCTTTAGCTGTATCAAATACATTAGCTGAAAAGTTACTTTACATTTTCTGCTTAGGTCAGATTCAGGCCCCTTCAGTTGCTGGTCCCTGCTGAGCCTGCTGTGTCAGACTTGCAGTTACCAACACAGAAAAAGGGCATAATTTTTTTTCCTGGTTCTGGGTCCTGATGGGTCTTTTTCCCCCAAAATCTGTAGATGACTGAATAAATGGTCCTAACATCAATGAGAGATGGTGGGTTCCTAGAGCCTTTGGGGCATAGGAGCCAGCCCTACCTGTAACCTCTATGACAATGACACTTTTCCAGGACTGTAAACTTAAGCAAGTAAAAGAAATGATAAATTCATTTTTTAAATGCCTGCAGTTTTAGCAAATAATAAATACATCCCATCTCCCACCCTCTCACAGTAGTCTCCTCTTGATGAGCCATTTTATGCCTTGGAATGTCAGTGCTACTGGCCTGCATTCCTGACCTCTCTCCCAGTCAGTAATTTCTCCCAGAGAGAAGTTAGCCACTGAGGTAATGTGATGGGATAGAAAATATGAACCCATTGGACTTGGACCATTTCTTTAATTAAAGGTGTTCTAAAGACAGGTGGGGGAGGGTTAGAAATCCCAAAAGCCTCCATTTAAGTGGCAGCAGATGAGAAGGTGTTTCAGCTGTAGAGGTGAGGCAGAGATGCCACTGTCAGCTGTCTCTATATGATTTTCCAAGAATCCTCAACCAACAGCCTGGTGAGGTGTTATGAGCACACAATATTGTCCTGCAATTGAACCTGCAGGTTCAGGCCAACAACAGTAACAGCAATGAAAATTCATTTCTAGCTGTCAAAAATTTGTTTTTTCTAGTCTGAGATATTTTCTTAGTTGATCAAGTGATCATCTGCAGAAGGAAAATTGTTGCCTCCTCCTTCTTCTGCTGACATGGCTATAGAAAAGAGATTTAGCCTTCAAAAATGTTAGTGTTTAATCTGGAGTGCTTTGATATGTGGTTGATTCATTGACCTGGAGATGGGTGATTCTTCACTGTTCTAGAGAGTGGAAAAGAGACTGGTTGAAACATCAGACCCAGCCAGCTCAACATCTTCAAAGGTTACACCACTGAAATCGCCAAACCAGGCAGTATTGCTGTGTACCAGAAATTTCTGGCACTACGGAACATTGATAACTTCATGCTCTCAATTCCAGATCATATTTGCCCATTAATTATAGATGGGGATTTATAGTGGATTGTAACCCCCAAAACTTCCTTAGGTTGGCTAAAAACTACTGATGATTCTAATTATTGACAGGTATTGGAACAGTGTTACTAGGATCTGAGGAACATCTCTGCTGAAAAAAGGGACCTTTTCAGTGAGTAAATCTGCAGACTGGGAATATAAAAGACACACAAATGCTGAAAGTCTTCCTCTTGAGCTTCTATAACATTTCCACTGTCAATATTCTGATCAGTCAGTCATCCTCATTAACACACAGTGCAGTCAGTGAGCACACAGATTTGGACAATAAACATTAAAAATGCATGTCAGGTACCAGTAGAGGCCAGTATACACCAGTTGAAATCCTTCAACAGCTCTGGTAGATCATGGGCTAGAAGGGAGTGGAAACAGACTGTCCCTTCTGGTGTGTTCTACACTCACAAAGCAGCAGCTGTCCTGCCTTCAAGCAGAACCTTTCATGTGTTGTCAGGTGTTATGTCAGCAGCTGAAAGAAGCTTTGGTGTAAGCATATGCAGAGGAAAAAAAAGAACCCAGACCAAATTTGGGAGGAAAAAACATGGGAGAGGGTGACTGTTTCAATTAATGTAATCTGTTTTGTGTGTGCGGAAATCAAAAAAGAGTCTTGAGTGTAACCTCAGCCTTTGGAGAGTTAAGCTGGAAGGCAGAGTAGCTGTGCCAGCTCTGGAGAGTCAAGGCAGCAAGAAAAAGAGAAAGAAAAAGGAGCAGCAGTGCAGGAAGCAACACACTGGAAATGGAAGAGAACTGATAAAGAGCCAAAACCACAAACATGGGGAAAGAAAGAAAGAAGAGCAAAGAAAAAGATGATCAACAGGTGAAATCTTGTCACTTTACAGAATGACAGATTCTAAAAAAATGACAATTTCTCATTCATCAGTCCTTCAATCCCTGGAGATGAGTGCTAGTCTTGAACATGCAGATCCATAGGACACACAAACCCATCAAGACATGGATGTGTTCCTACTGGACATGACATCAGGGGACACATAGCCAGTGCATGGGGACACCCAGAAAACACGCAACCCTCTGGCATCAGTCCATTTACTGATGAGGGCAGGGACACAGTGGTGTAACAGTGCTGGTTGAGTGGGGGTCTCAGGAATGCTGGCTCAGCAAGCACAGGGTGCTGGGATGAGCTTGCCAGGGTAGGGGCCCCAGAGGGCTGTGTGTATGGAGGGGGGATGGCAGTAGGTTTGGATGTAGCATGGGCTGTTGGGATCCCTGGGGTTGAGGTCATCCTGATGCTGGAATCAACATCTTTGGAGAAGCTTCTGTGTCACCTTGTGTCTCCCCTGGTTGCTTTCAGTCTCTCCCAGTCACTCCAAGACCATCCCATAGGTGCTTTTCAATGCCATGCACTGTCTCTTCTTGTGGACAGGGAGGACAGGATTGTTCCTGTCCAGGGACAGCTGGAGCTGGAACACCTTGATCTAATTTCCAGCTTCTAGGTGCTGGTTTCAGAGTCTTTGCTGCGTCCTCTCCTGTGCTGCCTGAACACGACAGGATGGGACTGGAGCCATGAGGAGGCTGCAGGAGCACCCCCAGACTCAGACTACCCTTGTTACTGCAGACTTGCCCCCCGGAGCAGGCACTGAGTCCTAAGAGCCACAGAGTGCTGGTGCAGGAAAGCGGGGTTGAATGCAGATCTTTATGGAAGATACTGTGGGATTGAGAAATCCAGAAGTTGAAGAAAATTTGCAGGGGAGCTCCAGGAAGACATGAAGATGGGGCTTGGCAGAAAGTCCTGTGTGGCACCGCTGCAGGAACAGAGTGTGCAGCAAGAAGCACTGAGGAGTGTGGGACAATAAAATTGCTTCTGATATCTGCAGAGAGCTTGAACATGCAAGAAAGAATGGATCCAAAAACAAGGCACTGCAACCATTGCAGTGGTGGTGCTTCTCCGTGAGTGTCCTCCTCCATCTTGAAATGGCTCTGCCAGCATGGGATCTTCTTCCACAGAAGAGTTCCATGGCCTGGCAGGAAAAGTGGGATGCTGAAGGTGGCCTCCAAAACCTGGGGAACACTTGTTTCATCAATTATGTCCTGCAGCGCCTGACCTATAGCATGTTCCTGGCCGACCACCTGCTGTCATACGAGTCCTGTGAGTCCTTCCTGCCCCACCTTTTACATCTCTTGGGCAGCTATGAAGGATGGAAAACCAGCAGTGACTTTGGGAACAGCTCCTGATTTCCCCCTGGAAAGCCTTCAGAGCAGGCTCAGTGTAGTGCAGGGAACGGGCTGGCTTGCTGTCACATGCCACATTCCAACTCCCAGGGAAGATAATTTCTTGCTTCCTGTGGCTCCTGAAGTGCACCTGAAAGTCCTGCCTGGAATTTATGCACCTGTCACCTAAACGTGGAATTGTTTGGTTTTTTTTTTCTTCCTTGAAAGTTTTTGTTAACTACACATATTTCACCAACACAGTTCTTTATAGCATAGCCAGGTCTTCAAGAAAGTTGTCCAGTGGCTTCAGGGTCTAGTCTCATGTGTGACTTTTGAAAATCTCTTTACTTGCCTGAAACCAAAAATGGTTGCAACTTTAGTTTGCCCTAAGTTTCCTTTTAAAAAAAACCCACAGCCCCCCAAAGCCCTCAGTCCAATACAAATACTTCTATACTTTTAAGTATTTTAAAGGTCAGTAATTAATATGCTCTTTGTGTTTTCAAGCAGGAAAGTTAATTCTCAACTTGTTACATTAGACACTTGCTGGGGGTTGCAGTGAAATAAAAGGCATATACATCTTCCATCAAAAGCGAGTTTTCGTAAGAGATCTAATGATCCTGATGAAAAATTTGTAGTAAAAACCTTATTTGAAAACTTAGATTTTTCATTAAATTGTCTGCAATTTAGCAAAGTGTCATAGTGACAGCCTCAGTTCATTAAATTTGCTTTTCTGCCAGTTCATTCGAGGAAAACAGTCCTAGCACTCCATTCCAAATTGCTACAGTTACTATCGGGAAGAGTAAGTACAACTCAAACTACTGTCACTCATTCAAAAAAATGTCAAATGTCACCTATCCTTATCTCTGATCTTAGCAAGATTTTCTTTGAAGTATTTCCTGATTAATTATGGCAGATTTTTAGAATTCTTCCACAGTAGGGAATCATGTATTAGATCTATTTCATGGCACCTCATCTTCTGTTCCTGGAAGCAGATAAACACTGAAGGCAAATGTTTGTGCTAAATGTGCTGTTTATTGCACTTTTACTGGCCTTCAATCCAATAAACCTTTTATCCTTTTTACAAAAAGTGCTAAGAAGTATCAGTGATAGCCATAGGAAAAACATGAAACCAGGGTTCCAGTTTTGCACGCTGTGTCCCCCTCACGCCACTCCCATCCCACAACTTTTTGGTTGCTACATACTCATTTTTGTTTAGCTATTGCCAGTGATCTAGAAGGTTCCCAAGCCTTGCACCTGTGCAGTGTACTTTACATCTTAGTCCAAACCTCCATTGGGAAGTATGAGTAAGAATATCACATCCCAACATAGTTGATTTGCTCCAGCACCAGCCTTGATCAAAGCTTTTGTTACCAAAAAGGAATTCCTGTGTGCACACCATTTTTTTCACCTTCAAGATGCTACAGCTGTACTCTATAATTAATTAATTAATTTACTCATTCTTTCTTAAACATTTTGGTGTCTGGCAGCATCCCATTTCCATCACTGGTCACCATAAAACCAAAAATTATCAGAGAATTAACTGCTTGTGGAAATCATCTTACACATATCCAGTACCAGGTGTGGCCTCCACAGTAAATGGCAGTCTCCAGACAGCCCTCTTGTGTCCAAGCTGGACACTGCTGATGGAGACTTGCTCTGCTCTGCGCTGCTGCCTTCTTACAGGGGTTTGTTATAAAGATGGACTTTGCCACATAAGCACTAAGGCTGAGTTGAAGTTCTGACCTCTTCATCTGATAAGTTGAAGCGGAGTTCTCATGCAAAGCATCCAGGTCTTCATAAAGCAGGATCTAAGGAACCCAGTCTGCTGATGGCTCTGATTACCACAACCTCTCTGCAGGCTAAGCTATCTATTAGTGCCAGAAGCGTTCCTACAACAGAGCCAACAGAAAAATATGATTTTCATTCACTAGTTTACTAAATTTTCTTGAGTTCCACATAACCTTCTCCACTATTCCTTCAAAAAGGACAGTCTTTTAATGATGAGATGCTGATTTGCAAAAGACTCATTTTAAGACACTAAATAAGATAACACAGACCTTAGGCTGACTTCAAGCTTAACGAATTGTTTTCAGTCCTCATTTTAAAATCATCTGAAATTCACTAGCACTGAATTACTAGTTTTCAGGTTAAATGAAGGTGTCACATCAAGTTAAATAGGTTGTGGTCTTCTTTTCACAAAGATCAAGCACCTTCTGCATAGATACAAGACATGTCCTACCTATGAACCTGGTCTTGTTTGCTGGCGTGTATGGGAGCAAGAACATCGATCTCATCCAGGAAAATAATTGAAGTTTGCATCTGGCAGGCCTACAAAGAAAACACAGGGGCACTGACATCAGGGAAACAGCACTATTTGAAAGAGAAAATACGTGAAAAACATTATGGTTACAAGAGCACTGGAACTGGTTAGTTTGGGGTTTTTTTGAGGGGGGCATTGGTGCTTTGCAAGATTTTCTTGTTTGCTTTACTAACATTTCCCAATACATACCAAGATTTCAAGCCCCCAAAAACCCCACTGTAAAAGGAAACACTGACAATCCCATTTCAGTAGAAGAACCTGACAAAACGTGAAAAAGAATTCCTTCTTGACCACAGAAAACTAGTTACAACTCAGACAGAACACATGGCACACTTCAACCTTAACCACTCAAATAATAAATGAAACTGTCATTCATACTCTCCTACCCATTCACTCAGGCAGTTGATTTCTCATAAAAGATTACTCTCCCATCACCCTGGCTACATTCATTAGCAAGTGCACAAGCTACCAGTGTCTTTCCAGTCCCTGGTGTACCACAGAATAGGAAATCTCTGCAATAAAAAAAAAAGAAAACACGTAAGAAAAAAACATAATGGAAAAGTGCCTATTACAATCCCAGTCCCTAAAACACACAGCTCTGCTCTTCTCAGCAAAACACTGACAGCGGTAACAGCTAAAGTGTGAGAAAGGTCAAAAGTGTTCTTACACAATTCAACAAGGCAGCAAATGAAATGAATGAAGAGGATAATGTGTATGTAAAAAACATTGAGAAAAGATAGTAGCATCCCAGAAGGACACTTCCAAAAACTCTGACAAACCAACAGGTGTGGTTACAACACAGTGGAGCCAAACAAAATTCCAGTGCAGAATCTGAGACCAGGATAACTTTGAAATCACCAGTTCTGCATATTCATTCTTCTTTTCACAAAAGGCAAGATTAGAGAGTAAAGCATTTAGTTCCCCCTTAAAAAGCTTTAAATTACTGGGTTGGGTCTCCCTTTGTGGGTGATAAAGAAGAAGTAATCTAAAGCTGGGAAGGTATTCTGCACTTCTGCATTTCCATCAGCTACAAAAGCCAATATGCTGCTGCTTCAAAATGAGTTTCAATTAATAAAGAAGCAAAAGACATAAAGGTTTTCTTTTCATTGCTTGTAATACTCTTTAAAGTTACTGAAAGCAAAGCATTTAAAGTCCTATTTCAATATACCATGACTGAATTTTGCTGACCAAGAATATATAAAGTTAATAATTAAATCTCTAATTTCATTTTGTAACACAGAACTCAGCCATGTGAGAAGTGGACAGATTCTTATTTTAGCCCAAGCACAACAAATGCTGCAAGATTCTAGTTGCAAGTCCTATCAATTGTAAAACTGATACTTGAGCATTCGGAAAAAAAAAGAGTTTGTGGGAGAGACAAGTGGACTTCCATGAAACAAACTACAGTTGACTACCAGTAGGTAATTCATTGTACACGGAACTCTAAAGGAAAAAATCTCCAAGTCCAGTTTTTACAGGCAAGACACCTTTAAAGGATCTTGCCTCACAGTAAATCTGTGAACCTACATATATGCTGGTTTCTATCTATTTTTTAAATTCTACTTTTTCATTTTCTTACAACTACTTTTTACTACTAAAACACCTGCCATCAACAGTGCTGAAAATTTTGGAGCATTTTTATATGTTAAAGAAAGCTGCAACTTCAATAAGGTTCCATCAGAAGTTTGATGTCAGCACAAAGGAAAGGTTCACAGCAATTTTCAAATTGCTTGAGAGAAACCTGTAAGCCAAGGGAGTTGTAGACTGCCCATTACTGGAAGCTTTCATAAACAGTGCAAATGTCTCACTGACATGATGAGGTAAAAAAACTTACTGAAACATCTATTTGCATTGGCTCAACACCAGATTTGCTTCAATTTTCATGTGATCCTTGTGAAGATTTGAAGTGAAAATGCAAGCTCTGAAGCAGCTGCATGTAAACAGTGTCCATTCAAAAATAATAAGGCAACTCAGGAAGCACAGTATAAGAGATGTGTTGCAGCATATCACTGCTATTTCGTATTTTCTGAAGAAGATCTTTCCTCCACCCTTAAAGCATAGCTCTGGCATAACCGTGACAGTAAGATTTTAATTAGAGAGCAAAAATAAATGTTACTTTAGACTACACTATGCTTTGGAAGAAGTTTTTTTTCAGCTAAATTAAAACTACAATTGAATAATCACTCTATATGAAATAGTAAAATAAATTAGTCTCTACTTCTTCCAGTAGAACTCCCATCCTTTGCCTTCTATGCATCTTCTCTGTAAAGCCAGTTTTTTGCAAGATTGCTTCTGCAGTACTAAGATACAAAGTTGACATGTAAGAGCAAAGATAGATAAATACAAAAACCCCCCACTGAAACAGGCACATATGATCAGTGTGACATTTTGATATAGTGAACACAAAGCAAGAATCATTGGTATTTAGCCAAGTTTTTCAACACTACTTAAAAATTAGGTCAAATGTTTACTTTTTTATTGAGAGACTTAGGAACAAGTGTTTGAGGATTTGCAAACATAGACCGTTTTCAGGTTTATTTTCCCCTCTTGCTGAACACAGTAAAAAAAAATCCCATTCAGTAGGAAAAAAAGAATTCTGAAGATATAGGAAGATAACAGAAAAATAATACGGCAGGCTTTCATAGCACTAAAGTTGCTTTGCATGATAACATTAAGTCATTTTTAGTTCCCAGCCTTCCTCAGACAACAGGTGACTTATTCTTCTCTTAACTGGAGTTAAGGTCTCGTGCTAATTTCCCATGACTATATATGGTACAAAAAGCATCTCACTGTTAGTTACACTTTGCAAAATTTCCAGAAAACAATGTCAATTTGCACTTCATGGAAAGAATTAAAACACAGACACACAGCCAGAAACACTAGGACTGCTTCACTTTGCCTGTATCCAATTTCTGCTGCATCTTAACTCTACCAGGAGTTACAAAATTATTTGTAAGCATGCAAGAAAATTTAATTAACCATGAAGATGCTTCTGATGCCAAGAAAATTGATTTAGGTGACAAGTAAAAACCTACAGAAGGTCACAACACAAACTGATCATTTTGGTTCACAAGAACCAGCCCAGCCCATACATAGAAGATGCTCTAGTGTGCAGATCTCGCTGCAACTGGCAATCCCAAAATGAAGACACTGGTGGCCAATTTAAATATTGGCCATGCCCAAATTCTTTACACGTGAAGCACCTTCCAAATACACCCTCCTGCACACACTCAGATTTGTGGCTTAAACAGCCACAAGCACCTGTTTCCAAAAAACTCATGTTAAACAGCTTGGCCCACACTTTATATAAATCAGTACATTAAGAATAATTACATGACAGCTCAGGCTGACTGGATGGATTTGAGGGAGAAGTGGAAGACCAGGCTGTCATGCTATAGGGTGCTCAGACCTCCATGTCCTGCTCCCTTTTTTGTGTCCCTCTTCCACAGCAGGAGAAACCCAGCTCAGCGATGTGGTTCTCGCCTGTGTCCTTGTCTGAGCCGGGATAGAAAATTCAGTTGAAAGTCAGAAAGTTCAGCGGGTTCATGATTACTACTGGAAAGCCCCACTACCTATTTTTAATTCCCAGAAAAGCCAACCACATTATTGCTCAATAATGTGAAATATGAAAAATGAAACTGCCATATTACATGTAAGTGAAATTTTCTTTAAAAAAAAAAAGGCCCACTGGGCCGTTTTCCAGCGCAGATTGGCATCAGAGCAATACCATAGAAGTTTAATGGTGCTGTACCCTCTTACTCCTCCTTGCTCCACAGCTCTTTAGAACCTCCCCAGCAACCCTTCCCTTCTGGCAGCATGGATCAACGGCTGGAAATCCTAGAGGATCAGGTTAGCTGCCGAGCAGCCGGCTGGATTTGGAAAATACTGCACTGGATGACTTGATATGCAGACACAAAAAATTTTAACACAGAAGATAGAAGTGCCTCCTTGTGTTGACTGTGCTTGTGGTGGGAACCCTTCTAGCAGACCTGCCACAGTTTCTACAGGCTGACCAGCAACTCTTCGGACTGAAACATATTACTGATTTCCTTCCGTGTGCTGTGTAGAGAGAGGTAGTTAAAAACGTGCCCATCCTGAATTACCTCTGGGCGAGGTACTTAGGGACACGGGCGCGAGCACAAACTCGCGATCGTCCACAAAGAATGGAAACGTTCCGTCTCTTAAAAACGCCCATGAGGCAGGTCTCGTGCCTGAAGGATCCCTCTTCCACGAGGTGCCACTGGCGGGCCGGGATCAGCCGCGCCGCGGCCTGCCCGCCCTGCCCGCTGAGGGCGGCTCTCCGGGCAGCGCGGGGCTGAGGCGGGGCTCCTGCCCGCCCAAGATGGCGGCGGCCCCGCCCCGCCGGGCGGTGTCCCGGAGCCCGTCCCCCGGCGCGGGGTGTATGACCGCGGCCGTGCGGGGAGCGGGGCAGGCGGCGGCCGGAGCGGGGTGTACCGGGTGAGCAGCGCCGTCTGGCTGCGTTCTGGGAGGCCGGGGCTCGGCCCGAGTTAGGGCCGGCCGGGGAGCGAGAGGGAAACTTTCCTCGCGGAGTCCTTCTCCGCCGGGGCTCCGGCCGCTTTCGCGCGGCCATGTTGGGAGCCGGGGGCTGCCTGAGGGGGGGAAGGAACTCCCCGGCGGGAGGCAGTGCTGGGCTCCGCTGTCCCGCCGCGGGGCTGGGGCAGCGCCGCGTCCCGCCGGCAGGGAGGGAGGGAGGCGGCGGGGCGGGAAGGACCTGGGGAAGGAAGCGACGGCGGCGGGCGCTGGCTTGTCCCAGGGCACTGAGGGAGCTGGGGGGCCTCGGGAACGAGTTCGTCTTCGGGAAGGGGGAGAAACAACGGCGGCGGCCCCGTGGCGTTACGTAAGTGCCCGAAACTCCTCGACTCGTGACTCCGCCGAGGCGCCGTGAGGCGGCGGGACGGGACGGGACGGGACGGGACGGGACGGGCGGAGGGCGCTTCCTGCCCCGGCGGGCTGGCGGGGCCGCGCTCCCCCCGACCCTTCGCTCGCCCGGTGAAACTCCGTGTCGTGCTCGGAGCGAGTCGCCTGAAAAGTGTTGGCGCTGTGGTGAAAAACCAGCGGAACCGCGAGTCGTGCGGCTGCGAGCATAAGGTGCTATTTTTTTTTCTATGAAATTCGCCTTTTTTGAGGGGAATGTAATTGGTCTGCCAGAGATACGTATGGCTCATAAGCTGTTTTCTGAAAGTAGCTCGGGAAAAGACAGCCGCATGTTTTTCCTCTCGCCTCATTGGAAATACTTATGTTCGTAGGCACCGATATTTATAAATGGCAAAACTGCTCATCACGGCAAGAAAGCGATGGGTGAGTCTGCTGAGCAGCACGTCCTGGCATCGGCTTTGTCCCTGCTAAGGGAAATAGCTGTAACTCGAATTTTGACCTGAAGCATCAGTACTACAGTTGTTGATAACCAAAAGGACCTGTTATATTTTTAACCAGAGATCAAGGATTGTCTTGTGGCTGAATTGATGCGAATAGTTCCAGAAGCATCATTAAGTTCTAATTCAGGCTGTCCTCAGGCTGTGGTAGGAGTTACTGAAACGGTTGATGATTATTTGAGAAACACTATATCTGAAGCTTCGATGTGCCTAACAGCTTAAGGTCAGATGAGGTTAATACAGTAGGCAAAGTGACTCTAAAACCAGACCCACAGCACTGGAATCTGTTTCAGAACTGAGACTGCAAATTCCTCTTTCTCTCCTGAAATAAGGAGAACTTAAATATTCAGACCTTAAGTTCTGATACATGTATATTGAATTATTTTAGAGATGCCTGTCAGAAAGAAGGGAAGTATTTAAAGACAGCAATGTAATCGGTGCTGAGATCCTGCAGATTAATTGCTTTGTGTGCAGTCATCATCATGCAGAATGGAATCGGTTCTTCAGCTCAGAAGGCAGTGCTCTTGCTTTTAGTCTCTAGTCAAAATACTGTTGACTAATCCCAGTGGGTAATAGGAATCCCAGTATTGTTAAATGTCTTTTGTATCAGCTCAGTTTCTTAAATAATACTTTCCCAAGAGTTTTAGTGCCACCAGTGTTGTTGAAAACAACAGTGAAAGTGAAGTGTTGAGAGCCTGAGTCCCAAATTCTTCCTTCTGAATGCAAATCGGCTGTGTGCCTTTTGGAGTGTCTGAGTTTTGCTCTACATAGAAGCCCACCTAGAGGAAGTCTGTTAAATGCTAAATGAAAACTGGTGTAGAAATTTTAAGCTGGAGAAGCTGGTTCAATTTCCTCGGTTGTGTTCTGTAGAAAGAGAGTAGCATCTTTTTGCCTAGAAGCAAATTTTCATTAGATGCAATGATGAAATCATTCTTCAGCTACAGCTCTGTTCTGTTTCCCTTGAATCAAAGGCTGAGCTTTAACTGTAGTCATTACACATGTGCCCAGAGTGGCAGAAGGATCTATGCATAGTATCAGAAAGCCCTTTAGTCTACAAAAACTATCATTGGCAAAATGTTTGCAATATTCAAAAAGTATGGTGGCTTTTAAGTTTCACTGTTGTGGTTAGTGGATGCAGGATAGTATCAGAGCAGTAAAGAGATGGAGCTGCAATTTCAGGTGAGGCATGATATGACAGAGCTTTGCCAAAAGCCCCATGAAAGCAATTATGGCAGAGTACAAACACTGGTTTCATACACTTACAGTATTTTTAGTGCCTTGTCTTCACCAAAGAGGGCTAGAGGTGTTTAAGTAAAAGCTTAGGGTCAAGGCATGGCACATAGATAATGCAGAGTTGAAGATTTTAGTACTTGCAGATGTGATTTTCTGAAAACATCTGTTAGATAAAATGTTCTAAGTGGTGTCCAAGCAAACAAATGGCATGCCAGTTTTTGTTCTTAAAGCACACTTACTAATGGGTGATTTCAAATAAGTAAATCCCAGTATTAACAACTGATATGATTCTTAGAGGATGGTAAAGAATTTAAATTCTTGATTTTGTATTAGGAAATACAAAAATCTGTACAGCCTCAAATTGTAAAGGTATGTTTGTGACTTATTCCAAGCTCTGTTAATATTCAAGCTTACTTTCCCATTTAATTTTTGTATTTTTTTAAAGTTATAGATCATGCTTGTATATGTATATTTTACTGCTGTCATGAATTCATTCAGTAGTTGGATGAAAGTGTGATAATCTGGAGATTGTTCCAGAAGAGAATACATACAGGCAAATACAGACTTCTGAAACAGAAACACATATTTAAAACTTTCTCCCTAATGCAGCAAGTGCCAAGTTTGCTGTTGTAGGATAACTTTTGTCTTCACAATTCATTGGAGGACTTGTTTTTATAGTTGAGGGGGGTGAAAAACTGTTCTGTAGATAGGTGTGCTAGAATATGTTTGCTAAAGATTATTTTATTGTTGTTATGAACTGTAAGATGTGATGACAGCTGTGTTAGAAAGTTGAGTCCTGCAAATTCAGGGCTGCATGAGTAGTACTGTTGAAATAAATGAGTCTGTGCACATTAGAAGTGGCTTGAGAGTTGTAGGACAAAGATTCTCCTTTTATGAAAATAAATATTGCTGTGCAGAAGTGTTATTGAATAGAAGAGTACTGCATGCTTTTCAGCCTGCCACTTTAATGCTACACAGTCAAAAATGCACTCATGTTGACTTTAGTTGCATAAATAGGTAAGAGTACTGCTTCTTTGGACATAATCATGGGGTTTTTTTTTTTGGTTGGTTTGTTGGGTGTTTTTAGCTTATTAGTGATTGTAAATAATTTAAGGATTTAAAAAATGAAGTGGGAGTGACTTTCTATTTTTTCTCTTTGCATCATTATATTTTATAGTAAAACAGTGTTAAGCATATTATGTATGTAATATAGCAGGATTTTGGCATTTTGTCAGACTGTAAAAGAAGAAAAAAAACCAGCTGGAAGTTAAGGATTTTGAGTACAGGAATGTTGTTGCTGCATCACCCTGCCTTCCAACCCCCAGTGTAATGGGAGTTGTAAGAATGTGGCTGAATGTAATAAGGCGACATGCAAGCAGTTAGTTACTGTGTTGAGAGGCAATCTCTTGAGAAATTTTACTGATTCAGACACGGGGGGCTGCTAAATTGTGATATATATGATCTTTGTATCAGCAGCTTTAGCTTTCTTTAAATGCTTCTTGTGCCTCCATATCATCTAGAAGTAACCGTTTTACTTTTAACTACTTAGTCTGCCTTCTGAAAGAGGAAAAGTTACAGCATGTTCTTTGGCATTTGCATTTCTAAAGTGTACACATAATTTGCTAACCAAATTAACAGTGCACCATGCATGCAGCCGTTCGGGTTGTCAGCATCTTCTTTGTGCAGGTTAACTTCAGTGCAAACCTTTGTGCAGTTTTCCAGTTGTCCTCTAGATAGTCTGTGCTCCAATTGCTTTCCATGTAACTAAAATAAATCAAACACATTTGACAAGCAGTGAAAGGAAAAAGGGTCAGTGAATGCATTTCCCAGGAAGGCCACCACCTACAGTAAGCTGCTGTGATTAAGGGGTTCTTTCAGGAAATGGCTCCTTGTTTTTACCTTTCTCCTTCTGTTTTAAATTTCTCCTGACTTAGCTGTCAATACTTGGTAATGTAAAACTTCTGAGAGCGATTTTCAGTGTACTTCTGTTCTGAAGGCTGTATGTGACAGTGATTATTTTCCCCTCCATCCCTCTCTCTGCTGTAGGTTAACAGCATCGGGGCAAGTGAACTGCCCTTTTAACACACAGGTTATGTTTAAAAAGCTGGTTACATTGAAGATTGACAAGCTTTATTTATGGTATCACTGTTAAAACTTTCCTTTTGGCTTTTATTAATAGCTGTCAGATGTCGATTTTCTAGACCTTCACCATTCACCCACATGTCACCAGGTAGCAGCATTTAACATAAAGGTCTTGTGTCCCTTGCTCAGAAAGAGAATTCAACCCTTGGCTTATTGGCTTATGTGTTTTTAAATAGTGCTGGTTAAATATATTTTAAACATTGCTGGGGATCAGCAGTGACAGGTCCATGATTGCAGCACTTCAGTGTTGTCAAGCTTCCTGAAAATCACGTGTGGTTTGATTCCAAGCCGTAAGCTGTGTTTTGGCTTCCTGCACCCCTGGGATCTCCTGATGCCAGCCCTGCACATGGTTACTGGGGCGTGAGCCGTTTTTGGTACCAATTTGGGCAACTTCTTTCAGCAGTTTTAAATAGTAGGAAAAGGATTCCCTGCAACCAGTCATACTCGCCCTTAGTCTGTTCTTGCTGGTGAACTAGTGGTAGAAGTTACTTGGAACTATTTTTTTTAATGAGGAGTGAAGAATTTGAATGAGTTTGTAGGTCTGTATATTCTGTTTTTCCTATTATACTATTGAAAATGTGCTCCAGCAGTGTTTTTTCTGGTCCTGTTAGGCAGTGATCAGCATCCTGGCCTCCTGAAAGTATTCCTACAGTATAATGTATTATTAGGGTTGCCTCTTAAAGTAGAAATAACTTAGGTGGGTCAGGAGCGGGAGAAAGTTGAGGTGATTGCACCTGGTCAGGAAAGAGAAGGTTGAATGTTGTTACTTGGCTTGTGTCTTGTTTTGTTTTGTGGAAATGCTTAAAATTACAGAGCTGGTAAAAGAAACCTCTTTATTGTGCAGCTTCTTTTCCTATAACAAGATTCAATGAACATATGCATGTGAAAAAAAAATTGATATAATAAAAATGAAATAGCAATGATGTGGCTATATTGCTGCGCTCGTAAATTGTGAGACTCCATGGGAAAACTTTGCTCTGGTTTAAAACATGGCTTGCTAAAAGTGAAAGTCCTTTTGTTTTGTAGTACATTGTAGAAAATTAATGGCTCTTGTCGGTCTCTGACTACTTGGTAACGCTCTCTAGTTTGGTCTTGCTGTAAATTATTACCTGTCGTCCTTGTTAGAGTGTTAGTGAAGTCAGTAACTTCTCTCATAATGGTAATAAAAGTGAACTGAAGAAAAAACCCAAACCCAAGCTTTCTGTTTTAAGTTAACACTGTCTTGTTTAAGTACCTGTGCATAATAAAAAAACAGAAGCCAGTGAACAGGCTGGTGTGTCACAGGTTTGTGTTTCTGCAAAAAAAAAAGGCAAACTAAATTCTGTTAACTTGATGAAGCTCTTTGGAACATGTAGCTGTTCTGGTAGCTCTCAGGTGCTAAAACAAGCAGGTGCCCTGAGATCCAGGAGGTGCTGTTTTTAATGTGTGCTTGTGTCTCAGAGATGCATATAGAGATCTTTCTGTAAATGTTCTGTACTTGTCAGTTAAAGTTGCTGCAAGAAGCATGCTGAAAAATACAATTTATTTCAGTCACTGGAAACCAAATCCTCTTTTTAGCATTGACTGAGAGACAGTCTGGGTAGCCATTAGCAAGTTTCCTCCATGTGTGCTGTAATAATCCATAACAACAACAAACCACACAGCCAATCTGGTTTTGGAAAATTGCAAGATGGATTTGGCAATAGTTCTTGTAGAACAGCTGCATCTGAATCTGTTTTTTTCTATACTAATCATGCTGTGTCCCCTCCTCAAAAGAATTTAAATAGGTCTTTTTCAAAATTTAAAATGTTGATACAGTGGGTTCTCTGTGTTGTGCTGGGTTGACAAAGCTTAAGCAGGATCTAGCTTGCTCTGAAATTGGTCAGATCCTTTTGACTGATTTCTTTTTTTTTTTTTTATGTCCCTCACTCAATGTCCATTTAATGTTAAGTGTGTATATCTGTCAAGCAATTTGCTAGCCCATATGTCCAGAAGTGTGCCCCGGTGCTGCCGAAGTGGGCTATCACCAGTTAAGCTGTCCCTTGAAAAGCAGTGTATGGGGTGGGAGGGGCACACCCGGCGCCTGTCCAGGCAGTCTGGAAGGGAGGGGCGAGTCGCTGCTGCCAAACTGGAGAGTAAGTTTGCTGGGAGAGACTCTCCCAACAGCTAAACAGTTGGAGTAGGAAAACATTAAATTGTAAACAAAAATACGTTCCAGTGTTTGGTATTGCTGCCTGGTCAAGTGATCTTTTAGGCACCAGCCCAGAAGATGGGGTTTGTGTCTCCTGGAGCTTCTTGAGGTGGAGCAGGATCCGAGGCTCCTGTCTTCTGCCCTTGACTCTTCAGGCACATTTTGAAGGCGTTAATCTGTTGTCTGTGTTTCTTCTGATGTCTTTTATCTACTCAGAACTGTGGAAAACTTCAGAAGGAACTTGAGCTTTTTTGGACTTCAGATCTGTGGAAATCGGTTTTGAAACCATATTCTGGTGTATGTCCCAGGACCAGTGCTTTGGTTAAGATGAAAGATGCAGTTTGCTAGGAAACAGAAGTTAAGGTAAATCACTGCTGGTACTCCTAAATACATGCAAATGGCAAATCAAAATACTAGGTTTTTTCCCCATGACAGCAAAGATTTGATCTGAATAGTGGGCTTTTTTAGTCACTTGTTTGTTAATTAATTTTAAAGTGCACACGTGTGTTATGTAGTTTATTAATACATAATTTTTAGATATAAAAAATACCAAACTTTTTACTTATCCCCATTCTAGTATGCTCACAGCTGCAAGTATTTGCTATGCCTGTAGTTGCCTGGATCTTGCTTTCTGTGCTTTGAGGGATGAGTTTGTCAAAGTTGAGCACTATTCATGGTGGATCAGGCCTGCCTGTTCACCTCTACAGAACTCAAGCTTTCAGGGTTTTTGGCTGTGTGCTGTGGTTTGGGGTTTTTGTGTATCTTTCTTTGGTTGGTTGCTTTTTAAATAATTCCTTTAATTCTAGCCATTCCACATGCTCATGCTGGCAACCTCCTCTTTCACATCTTGAACTGTGTTAACAATTTCCTCATCTAAACGTGGCAGCACCTCAGCTCCTGAAGTGCTTCTCAAAGCTGTGTAAGCCTGTGTAGGTGCTTGGGAAATGCTCACCTTATTGGCAGATGGATAAGGACACAGAGAAGTTAGTTCAGATAGTTCCTTGGTGTGCTCCAACCCCTGACTACCAGGTGGGGGGATGGACAATTATATGTTTCTTCCCAGCAGCAGCTCTGTCTCTATCATGCCAGAAGACAAAAACAATACCAGCTACCATGGTTTATTGTAAATAGAAGCCTGACAGTGGTAATAAGCAACTGACTTCATTAAAAAGTTGGACCTCTTACAAGAATGTTCCTCCTGGATTTCTGCAGTGAGGTATCTTCTTCCTTAAGAGGCATTCAGGGAGGACTTCCAGTGCAGCAGGGGACAGAAGGGAAAGACAGCCCCTTCCAGCTGGTCTAGGAGTGTATTGAGGCCTCATGATCAGGTACTTCCCTGTGGTACAAACCCTTTAGTACTGCTTGTGTTTCCATCTTCCATGTTTTCTGTTACTGCCAAGCAGGAGAAGATAGTGGGAGCAGCTTTGGACTCAGCAATTCTGGATTTCTGTGTCTCTTTGATGGGTGCCACATGTTTCTTGCTTGGAGCAGGGGTGCTGCCATTCCTGCACGTGGCCTTGTGGCCAAGGTGATTCCTCTCATCCTTCATGCAGGGCAGGTTTAAAACAGGCCAAACATGTCTGGTGGGACAGCCCTCTTCTGCATGCCTTTATTTTCTTTGTGTCTCCTCTATGATTACTTAGCATTATAACTCTTTCGGATGTGGGAGTTGGCCTTTCTGTTTGCAAGGAGGTTAAGTTGGCGTTCTATTTCCAGCTGAGGTTTATGGTGTTAAATACCAAACCCTGTGAGAAGCTGATGTGCAGAACTTAGATGGTTTTGCCTGCATACAGCAGCTCAGGGACTGTGTTAACGGTTCAGCAGAGTAGCCTGGATAGAAAACCAGCATTGTTCAGGTCTTGCTATGCTAATACATATGCTGCTTAGCACAACAAACAATAAATAGTCTTTTGCTAAAAAATAGCTTTCTGTACTCAAATGAGCTGCTGTCTGGGTTGGGGAATATTGAAAGATTTACCTACAAGTGATCTCCCTCCTGAAGACAGAATAGATCTTTCTAGGCAATCCTAACTCAGGAATTCCAAACTCATTTGGATAATGGCTATTGCAAACTTTAAGAGCAACGCACTTGCCATGCAGGTTTGATAATAAAGTGAGTTTTTTTGTTGTTGTTATACATTTAGAATAATTTACATTATATGATCAATTCTTACACAACTGGTCAACTAAAGTGAAAGAGTGGTCCTTGCTTGTAAGTTGGAAATTAGATTAGATTATGCAAAAATTAACTGTAATTAATAGAAAGGATTACTAAACTATAAGATGCCAGCCAGTTAAAACAAGAATTTTTACACTGTACTTTCAAGAAAAGCTTAGTGGGATTTGACTTGCGACAGTCACGTGTAGCAGTTAAAAACAAAACCGTTCATTATAGTTCATGTGAACTATCATATGGTTCATTATAGTAATTATAGGTTTATGATGACATCCAACTAGACAAATGCATGGATTTGCTTTCATGATGTAGTTGGACATGACTACATGCTGGACTGAGAAATAACCTGAAGGTTTCTAAAGCTTTGTCAAGGCAGAGTATTCACAGGTCACACGCTGTGAAGTAATGTGGTTGCTGTTAACATGTTTCCGGCCTGGCTTCTGTGGTCGATGCCACAACATTGGCCAACAGGTTGAGACAAATGAAGGGTTAAGGCTGCCGGGTCATACTGGATGTACCAGTGAGGGGATGAGTTAGCTAATCTGTGTTTCCCCACGCTGGAGCCATTGCTCCACAGGCTTGCACAATGCAGGAAGATGTGTCTTCGTGGGGGGAAGAAAAAAAATGTGTTCATGTAGAAAAGAGTGAAAATCATGAGAATCAAAATGAGACTTGGGAGAGGTCCACAGTAACATCCACTTTCTTGCTAGTGTGCTACTGATTACTGTTTACACTGTTTCTTTATAGTGTTTAGATGAAAAGGTTGCAAGCATCTTTGCATCTGTAATCTGAAGCAGCCTTGGTGTTGCCATCATCTTTTCTAGTGTTTTATCTTGCAGCTTGACTTTATTAAATGCCAGTATTTATTAAGGGTTTGGAAAATGATTTGAAGATTGAACAGCTTATGTTACTGTAAGGAAAAGGTTGTTTGGGGTTTTTTTGTCTGTAAATCAAGTCAAAGTTTCTGTCCCACTATCAGTCTCTTTCTGAACGCTGCAGCCATTAACCAGGTATAGTCAGAAGTGATTATCTGGATAAGAACTATACTGAAGTTCAGAGGGATCTTACTGCCTCATTTCCTGCTATCACCTCTACCTTGATACAGTCTCTTTAATATCTCTGCTCTTCTTTCTTTTCAGTATTGCCATGAAGCATTTTGTTGTACTTGATACATCTTTGGTATATTATCAGGGTTATCCTCTATATCCTTACCCACTGGTTATGATAGCAATAGCAAGAGAGTTTGTTAAATACAACAGTTTGGGGAATAATTTTTTGAAGAGAATCATTAAGAGAACTGCTTGTTAGGAGGCTGTATTTCTCTTTAAGTAACAGTTGTCTTATGTTTTAAATAGCATCCAACTATCTCTAGCACAGGACAGGCATGTAGTTGTTGCTGTTGTGTCAGCTTTTAGCAGTGATAAAGACCTTTAGAAACATTTGTCATACCCATATCTTCTATCAACATAATATTTTTGTGGGTGAAATTTCTTTTTGTGGGTAGTAACTTTATGCTTAAATTGGTCTTTCTACTATTTAATAAAAAGCAAATGGTAAATAATCCAAATATATAATTAATACTAAAAAAGCTATCAGTTAATTGTTACAGATGTATTTAAGTAACTGTAGACAATCAAATGAAATACTAATGGATTAAAAAATGGGTTGATGGAGACTTAGCACTTAATTTTTCTCAGTATTTTATTTTACATGCTGAATGATAGAAATAAAGTTTAATTAAGTTCCTCTTGCAGGTATTTCTATGTTATATTTAATCCAACTGTTATTGGCACTACCTGTCAAGGACCATAAAAATGGCTTGTGCATGAATACTTGGATTCTGATTACAGCTGAAGAGATTTAAGTCCATAGAAAGTGTAATTTTGCCAACCAGGATGAGCGATGGTATCATCCTTCCCTGGGTTTACTGAAGGATGCAGGGTAGGAGGTGTAACTAGTGAGGCCAAAGCAAGATTTAAAACATGCTGATTTGTCTTCTCACTTGTATCAGATCTGCTGTGCATGGTTTTAGTTCAGCAATTTTCCCCACAAACTGTTTTCACAGCATGGATAAGTTTCCTTAAACAGGTTGCACTTCAGAAATTTACACTTGTGTTTTACTTGGCAGTGGTGTAAAATGTCAAATGTTGCTCTTAAGAGAAACGTATGTAATATAGCATACTGTATTACACTACTGAGATGCCTTTATAGCTGGAAGCTTGTCCACAAAAAGTAGTGATATTACTGTTTCAGACAGAGCTTTAAGTGAGGGATGTATGAGGGTTCTGGGTAACTTCAGTGTTGGTGTTTATGCAACTGTAAAGCAAATTAGTGTGTCTTCCTTGCATAGGCAAAGTGCAAGAGGAAGACTCTGAGTCTGATGTGATAATATATAACAGTTATTTGAAACCTGTTACTAAAAGAACTCCCATGTAACTGAATTCCTGGTTCTGCCTGATGAACTCTTTTTAGGGAGAGTGTGATATTTTCCTCTGTAGATCCAAATATTGAGTCATCTTACAAACCAGTCGTTTAATGCACATTAGATATATAGTCTGCAGGTAGTTCTTGTCTGTCTTTGGTTTACAATATACTTTTTTCTGTCTTGCAAAAAATTTTTTTTATCCTCTGTACCTTTCATACATTTAATTTGTGATTTAAGTATAAGGAAGCAAAATTAATTTCTGTTTGAATTTTCTGTTTTATTCAGAGCCTTCAAGCTGTAGAGTCAAACAAATAAAACCTCTAATTTTTGCCTGCTATTAAGTGACTTTAACTGGAAACTGTTATGAAGCATGTGTGTTACCTTTAGGTACAAAGGAAAGTTGGTTAATTTGAATGTATGTGCTGTAACATAGTTGCTGACATTGTATGTGCAGGTGTAAGAACAGGGGCGCTCTATGAGACGTGGATAATTATTTAGATGTTTACTGGGTGGCAAGGTATAATGTGCTTTGATTTAGATCTGCTGTTTCTCTTTTCTTTTTTTATTCCTTTCGTACTCCTCCATTTCTGACTCCTTTCTCTTCTCTACATTTGCTTCAGTGTACCCATCTCTAGATCTCATTTAATCCATTCTGCTGGTGTGGTCAGATTCTGTGTTTAGTGACACTTTTTTATTGGGCTTGTGTTACTGAATCTGGCTTTGAAACATTCAGGATCTGCTACAGTTTTAGGACTAGATGGGCCTCTTTGTGATTAGTTCTGAGCTCTTGTGCTTTTTGCAGCAGCTTAAGTATGGTTTTTTTTTCTTTAAAGCTGTCACCTTAACTATGAATATTCATGGTAATGGATAAGCTGCCTGCATCCTGATACCATGGCTCTGAGAAATACAGACTGCCTGGTTTGTATTGATGCAATGTGTTAAATGTAGTTGTTAACAGCCTAATAGCTAAATGTAAAGATGATGATATATGAACTGACAATTATAACAAGGCTGGTAATATTTTTCTCCCTTGAAGGAGGGTTGAAGAAAAATAATACTAAAAATTAGATGCTTATTAATTTACATTTGTTAGCAGGGACTGTACACTGGACTTGATTTGTTCTTGTTCAACCCAGAAGTAATGGAGCACTGCCAGTTCTGCTGTCTTGCTGAAGAAACTTGGGAATTTGGGTTGTGTCCCTCTCCTGCACACCCTTTGTGCCTGTCCTGCAGCCTGAAGGGAGTGCTGGTTGTGATGGTAGTAGGCACTGAGCTGGGGTGGGGGAAATGTTTTTGTGCTGAGCTGTATGCAGTCTGCATCACTGTGCCCTAACAGCTTTTTTTATCTCATTTCTCCCCTCCAGCACCTTTGTTATTTATGGTTCTGCTGCATGGTGCTAATGCTAACTGCTACAGTGCTAATGTAGTAGTAGAAGTTTTCTGTCAGTATTGAATTGGGTGTAACTATGTCAGTCAGGGTTGCATTCTTTTTAGTTGACTCCTTATGTCTGTCCTCAGCTGCAGCAATTCTGTGCAGTTCAGTCTGGCCACTATCACAAGCAGAGCTAGCATATAAAATAAACATTCTCCTATTTTAAATATGACCTGTAGAAGCATTGAGTCCTGGGAGATCACTGGTTTGGTCTCCAGGATACAGTTGTAGAAAGAAACAATTATGTGGAAAAGTGACTTGTCAGTGCACAGCAATCCTAATAAGAATGATTTTCTTGCTGCAGTAGTTTGGAATGTTAATAACTGTAGTAAATGTGTGACTTCCTCAACATGAATTGCCTTTTAGATTAGTGGATAACTTGTTAGTTCTTAAAAAAATTTCAGCGATGTCTATGCTTGATCACGTTGGAGATGGTTGTTCTCACCAACAGGATACACATGTAAAACTGGACTGGAATAGGCGAGCAAGAAGATCTTGGTATCTTGATAACAGAATTGTTACTTCTCTAGAAGCTTCTTATGAATAAAAGTGAAAATAACTTAAGTGTCAAAGACAGTTCTATATATGGTAGAAGAGTTGGGGCTTTCTGTGTCGTGAAATATTTTGTCACCTTTAAATAGCATATTATGCTATGGAAATGAACGCGTTTGCCCAGCGTTTTCATCATGGAAGGTACTTACTAAGACTGTGTGTGTGAGAGGGACAAACTGAAGGTATTGCAGCATTTTGAGAATTGAGATTTATTTATTTGGAAAGGCTGCTAAACCCTGCTTATGATGTAACTGTGTAGCTACTTTTCTTACAAAGTGATCTGTTTGTGTTCTTCTGGTTTGTTTTGGGGTTTTTTTTTGTAATGTTTTGACTAGCAGCTAAGACTGTGCTGCCCTCTGGACACAGCAAATTAATCTGATGTTTGTGAGGACCATCAGTCCATTAAAAATGGAGTCCCCATTGCATAAGGGCCTCAGGACTTTTAGGAATTTGTGTGCCAGAAGTGTGAAATTAGTCAAATATGATAAAAGTTTAGTAATAGCTTTGAGATTTTTGATTTCACAGCATCCATAAACTGAGACTATGTATAAGATACTCGCCCCTTAAGTGCAGGTGTCTAACCCTTTATTTTGAAGCCCATGGTTCTGGATTATTGCTCACCTGCTTGGGGAAGGATCTGGGCATGTTTTCAGCAATTTGCCATCATTCAGGAGTTGCTTTGTTTGATCAGTTTTTGAGATCCTGCATCTTCAGGGCAGTAATCCAGTATCTGCTTCTTATGGTGGCCAGCAGCAGAAACTTCAGCAAAAAGTTTAGCTGGAAGAGAGGAGGATATTGCCACCCAGTTCCAGGGTATGATCTTACAATGGATCTGAATATGCTTTAAAACAAGATTGTAAGTTTTAAAGACCAGGTATTGATAACTTTGCTTTTGGACTGTGACATCTTGGGGTTACAAGTTCCTTTGCATATCCAGGCAATATTTTAATTTAAATCTCATTGGTCAGTGTGTTCATGAGAGGAAGAGGTGCACTTCTCATAAGTTTAGCTCCTGTGAGTTAGGGATGTCTTCTCTTGTATTTCTGGTCTATTTTTGTCATGTTCCATGATTACTTGTAATCAGGATGTATTTTGGGTAGTTTCCTACTTTCTTCCTTTCTCAGAAGAGGGTAGTGAAGGTGTATAAGCATTAGTGTGCGTAGGATTTCAGATGGATTTTTAATTTTTAGTTCTTTAAAAACTCATGAGGAAAATATCTGAGTGCTTATTCTAAAAAGTCCAATCTGTTAGTGTGGAAAAACACAATTAATGCCTTGGAAAGGTGGAATTGGCATCAGCAGTCTCTGGCATTTACAGCCTTGAGGCTGGCAGGTGAGAATGCTATCCATTATAGAAAAAAGTTTCTATCTAGAGGAGATGTGATTTATCCTGTGTTTCTTAATAGTCCTTAACTTTCCCAGGATTCTTGTTTAAAGTCCAGTTAGTGATTATTTTCACCAGAAGCTCAAAATACAGTCTTCAGCCCAAGTTCTGGAGTCACGTGTCTTGGTTTCAAGCCATGATGATTATTAAATGATCCTGCTTAGAGTTGTTTTCTCTTAGATTGTCCTAGAGAACAGTTAATTAAAACCTTTAGCTTTTTCTCCCCTTGTTTTCGTCTCCCAGTGACTTGTATTTTGAAAGCTTTTGCAGTGGCCTTGAACTGAGTTTGCAGTGTATTGGCAGGGAGTGCAGAGCGGCTGAATTGGAGCCGTGAAGCAGTGACTGCTTCCTACAGGTGGCTGTGATTCACACCAAGAGATTACTTCACTGAAACCCATCAGTGTGGTTGTGTTTATGGGGGTGGGAGTACTGTTCCCCCCTGTGGACTACCAAAAGCATTTAACTTGCTGTAATTTGTAGACAATTTGTATAAAAGTGTAAGTTCTTAAGTAGTGCATATTGATTGGTACCTGCAGAAAAGTGTGTTTTCTGTCCCCTTTGTTTTCTGATGTCCTTTCCCACTTCACGGGGAACATGGGATTACTAAGTAACTTTAGACTGATCCTGTGACTGAGATCTTGCTTTCTAAATTTGAAGGGCTGTTTATTTCTCATATATTGTTAGATGGGAATGGTTATTTGGCATTTAATGGCAATTAAGCATCATTGCAGATCCTGGGCTTCAGCAGTCAGGCACCTGAATTTGATTTTGGAGCCTAGGACAACAGCAAGTACACATAAAGCTCCTAGTTTCTTTTCCATGCCCTTCTAATTACTTTTTATTGGGCAGTTTGTGTTTTGTCTTCACCTTCTGCAGATCAAAATAGGTGTGGATTTGGTGGCTTTGCAATTCTCCTAACCATAAAACTAGTTAACACAATACTGATGTATTGTAACTAATGCCGTGAGGCATGTAAAGAAAATTCAAAAACAGTGCTGATAAATAACTTCAAGAGATTCTTCTGTCTTGAGTGTCAGACTTGGATACAATATAATGTGTGCAGAGTTTAAAAAAGGTAGTTATATCTGTGCAAGCTCACTTGTCAAACTACTTTAGTGTGAACTAACTGCACTTTGAAAGCAGTAACTTACAATGATAATACTTAACATTGGGCATGTGGATTTGTGTAATCACAGGTAACATACTTATTTAGATGAGGCCTGATGAGGGATTTCATCCCTATTTTGTTAGGAAGTATCTGTGCTTTGATTCATAGGAGGAAGATTGCCTGGATCGGGTTATGGCAGAGCAGTGGAGTCTGAGCAGCATCAAGTCTGAGCCTTGTTTCAGCCCAGTGTCCTCTCTGTTATAGGCTAATGCTGTATTGATGGCAGGTGGCATAGATTGAAGTAGGTAATGCAGAGGACTTCCCAACCTGGGATCGTGTTGGGAAGCGCAGGTAGAAGGCACTGGAGTATCTGCTGCTCTGCTCTTCTTCACTGTTCAAAGCCATGGCTGTAGCAAAGGGTGTTGTGAGAATCAGTCCTGTGGGAGGCATGGGGGAGCGTCTTCTGTGTGCTGAGAAAAAGTCTGTCCATAGTACTTGCCTCTGCCAGACATCTTGCTGCTGCATCAAGCACAACAGTTCAGGTGCATGGCTGTACCCACTAGGGGTTTGAGGGGAGCAGATCCGGGTTGGACTGGCAAGATTTTCCTTTGCCAGACTTCTTCCTGCGAAACTCTAGGGCAAAAGAGGCTAAAGAGTGGTTTGCCAAGGTATGAATCACTATAGTGACGTCTTAATTTTAGTTCCCTGTCGGGTGCCTTTGGTATCTCACACTTAAAAGAAAAAAATCTTACTTGCTACTTGGGGAACAACAAGGTGGGGTTTTCGTCTGTAATTGGAGCATACAGTTCATTAGCACTTCCTGAAATATAAAGTCATCTTTTTTAAACTTTGAGTTGGTGCAGGTCACTTAGTCTTTCTCAGGAGCAATTGTGAGCTGTGTGGCTTGTCCTCTGTGCAGGACTGCCGGTGCAGGTCGCCTCAGTGTGATGGGTGCAGATGTGGTTTGTGTAGGTGTGGAGGGAGGGACCGTGGGACTCCTGCAAAAAGAGGGCAGCAGCAAGCAGGTGATGAGCCACCAGCCGTGACTCACTCCCTGTTCCTGGCTCAAGAGTGTGCCATGAAAGCAGATGTAGTGGGGGGTGCAAGCTGTGGCCTGTACAAAATGTTTCCAGCAGGTAGATTCATGGTTTTGGCCCATGATTTGAGGTTTACATACTGGAAAAAAAAAAGCAATAGTGAGCTAGCTCGTGGAGTGTGGTTTCCTATGTGAACATCAATTATATAATTTGTTTGTTGTGTTAAAACTAATGTGGGTCTCCAGGCTGCTAAGTTAAGTTGGTGTTTTTGCAGCATTGGAACTTGAAATGATGTATGATACTTTCTGTTGCTATCTGGAGTAGGTGCAGGAGGATATACAGAGAAATATGAGTATTAAACCAGGATGCAGTAGCCTTACTAGAGAGGAACTAGTTTGTTGCTGGAGGCTCTCAAAAGCAGTGCTGTAGGTGCTGTCTGTGTGATAAAGATAGCTGTCAGCTGCATAGAACATTTTTGCTTTTGGAAAAAAGACTAATCGGTTGCTAAAAATTCTTAGGTGTTAATACTTGATTTAAATCTAGCCCAAGTCAATGCCTCTCAGCCAGCAGGTCCTGTTAGATATTTTAAGAAATGCGGGGTTGGTACCTTCCTTGGGGAAGGCTGCTTGCTGTTGAATCAGTCCTGTTCTAATAACAAACTTTTTTTTCCTAATTTTAGGATACTTGTGAAAGATGGTGGATCGCTTGGCAAACAGTGAGGCAAATACTAGAAGAATAAGTATAGTGGAAAACTGCTTTGGAGCAGCTGGTCAACCCCTGACTATTCCTGGCCGTGTTCTGATTGGAGAGGGAGTACTAACAAAACTGTGTAGGAAGAAACCCAAAGCAAGGCAGTTCTTCCTCTTCAATGACATTCTTGTTTATGGTAACATTGTCATCCAGAAGAAGAAATACAATAAGCAGCACATAATCCCACTGGAAAATGTCACTATTGATTCCATCCAGGATGAGGGAGACTTACGGAATGGGTGGCTTATCAAGACACCAACAAAGTCCTTTGCAGTTTATGCTGCCACTGCTACAGAGAAGTCTGAGTGGATGAACCACATAAATAAGTGTGTTTCTGATTTGCTTTCCAAAAGTGGGAAGACTCCTAGCAATGAGCACGCAGCTGTGTGGGTACCGGACTCGGAAGCCACAGTGTGCATGCGCTGCCAGAAAGCCAAGTTCACCCCCGTGAACCGCCGGCACCACTGTCGCAAGTGCGGCTTTGTCGTGTGCGGGCCTTGCTCGGAAAAGAGGTTTCTGCTCCCGAGCCAGTCTTCCAAGCCAGTGAGAATCTGCGACTTCTGCTATGATCTTCTTTCCACCGGGGAGATGACTGCTTGTCAGTCCTCTAGGTCAGACTCCTACAGCCAGTCACCTAAGTCATCTTTAAATGATGTATCTGATGATGATGATGATGAAGACAGTAGTGATTAAGGACTGAATGTTTTTCCGTGTGTTTCAAACCATATGGAGCTGCTTTTGGGGAAGTCTGTAGTGAGGTTCCTCAGAAAAATCCTGTTCTAGCCATGAAATATGCCTGAATATCTTCAACTGCGATGTGCCTCAATCTATGAATTCTGTAGACAATAGTTGGTTTTTTTTCTCCTCTGCAGGGATAGACTGGTGCAAATGTTATCAGAATGTTTTCCAACTTCATTTACTTGAGTTGTGTCTAGGTTAGACTTTTGTGGAAGATTGGAGAATGAAATGTACTTTCTTAATTTAACAACCCATACTTTCTAATGTTTCATATTGGTATGTTATGTGGGGTTTTTTCAGATCTAGGGTGGAAAACTGTGAGCATGCACGGGATGGTGATGTTTTTGTTAATCCTGTAGACTGTCTTATTTTTCTAGCCATGGTATATAATAAGTTGCAAGGTCATCTAATGTACAAACCTAAATGTCACAAAACTTGGAAACTCTTGTTTTGCTGTTACTTATGACTTCCTATGCCAAGCAGTGCCTTGTACCAATTGTGCTGATTCAGGAACAAAAAAACCTATTTTATGTCTGTATTTGCCTACATGCTGGTATCTGAGAGATTGTTGGTGCTATTGAAAATAACTGCTGTGTTCAAAGTGGAGCTTTGACAAGGTCATAACTGCACCCTGTGGTGGGTGATGGAGACCCAAATGGCACATCCTCACCTGTGCAGGCAGACCTGAAGACTCTGCAGATTCCCACAGGCTTCAGCAGGGTTCTCCTTGCAGAAGCTGTGTTGTGGATTGGGATCTCGAGATGAGAAGCTTAGGGAGATTCTTCATGGGGATTTATTATACATGCTTTTCAGAACAGTTTCAAATTTGGCAAATACATACTGAAATTTTAGTTGGGTGATAACAGCATTTGGGTGGGCTAGCCTATATGTTTTGGAAATAATTCCCTAAAATGTCACAAATTTTTTTCTTAAAACACTGGTGAGAGTATTGGGTTTTTTCTTCCCCCCAGGAGTTTTATTGGCTTGTTTAAAAATAACCTCATATTTTGAACAAGAAGCCTGTAAGTATCCTTATAAAACTGGCTTTCCTTTTTACACAGCTGACCTCAGGATAAATGTGAGATGCAAGTTGTTTCATTCTAAGTGTATACCCAGGACCAAGAAAGATGTATTTAAGGACTATCATGAAATCGTCAGTGCAGAAAATGTCTCTATCATAGTGTTCATTTTAATTTCTTGAGTACAGAAGTGTCATGTTCCCATATAAATGCAAAAGTTACACTTGCAAAGACATGTTAAACCCCCAAATATATGTTTCTGTATTTTTATGATAACCTCAATTTTGAAGCAGAAAAACCTCTTTGAAATAGTTGTATGAATATAGTAGCAACTGACTTTATACAAAAAAATGTTATAAACTTTTGTATCTCTAAACGACAATTTCTGCACTGTTTGCCTTGGTTGGCAATAATTGGGTTAAATATTTATTGAATAAACAATCAATGCTGCATATTGCACTAGTCTCCCATTCTGTACGCTGAAAGTGTCAGTCATATTTTTTTATAAAAATCAGCAGAGTACTTCAGAGCCGTATCCCTCCATGAGATTTCTGGTAGCTAAAGATGCACTTAGCATCTATAGAGAGGCACTCTACATTCAAACTTTGCAAGACATTGCTTCAGGTGAAAATTGCATCAGTATTTTTAGCTTAGACAATTTCTAAAAATAAGGCTTTCTTTAGAAGCACTGAGGAGTATTTGTTCTACTTGGAAGTAAATACACAAAGGGAAAAACACTTTCTGACGCAGACTTGGGACCAGGAAGATTCTGTAGAATTGCCAGATTGTATATATTGAAAGACTAGCTGAAATAAGTAGTTGCATATACTTTTTCCTTGAGAGATGAGGGAGCAGTGACCTGCAGCAGGGAAAATGGGCTGTTCTGAGAAGGCACTTTGAGTTAACAGTGCTTACTTTTTGTACCTCTTGGTATTTCTATTTCAGGAGTGGAGACTTGCTAGCTTCAGTTTTTCTATAGAATCAAAGTGCAAACCTGCCTCATACGTACCTTCTAATGACTAACAATCATTTTCTTCCTCATGCAATAGTTTCCTCTTTCTTAAGCTGTCAGATATTAACTTGTCTTATTAAAGAGTCCATCTCCTTGTGTACTTTCCCCCTGGTTTCCGTATGTTTTGCTTTTCAGCACCTTTTGGTGGTGGGAAAAGGGTTGCTGAGAGTTAGATCACATCCTGTATTTTGAGAATGTACTTGTACCTACTTCATGTTATCTTTTTATCTGTGAATGAAACTTGCACTGTGCTGCACTGACCCCTGAAGCTGTAACCAAACCAATGCGTGCGTGTGGAATTTCTCATCTGAAATTGTTGTATATGGTCCAAGCTTTTTAAAAAAGCATTAAAAAAAGTGTTTTATGGAAATATTCCTATTCCTCGGTGATATTTGTTTAAAACTTTACAAAATGGACTGAACATTGACTTCTCTTGTAGTTAAAGCTTTCTGAAAGGGCTCCTTTCATACTTTGTAATCCTGTTCTGTCGAATTATTTTATTTACAAATACATGGTATAGCTTCAAGCCTGTGTTTAATTTTCTTTAACTGTGGGCCTTCAAAGGTAAGAGAAAACAGGGCAGCTGGTTTTTGTATTGACAAGTACTTTAGCAGCAGGTTTATTCACTGTCAAGAGATACCAGTAAGTGGGGAGCATAAACCTACAGAAATAGTTTTAGGACTAATTTTTGAAATAAATGTGGTTATGGATTTAGAAGCCACTTACGCATTTAAGGAATGGTTTAAAAGAAGTATGACCAAGCACATTGCAAAGTTTGGCTTTTTTTGGACTGAAGTTGGTTGCTGGAACTGACAGTTCCAGTCACTGGAAGAGGCTGGAGGGCCCTGCATTTGGAGTGGCCCAGCTCCAGTGCTCCAGGTCTCTGCTCTTGGTTGTGTCAGACCCCCGTGGGGACAAGACTTCTTGGGATATCAAAGAGGAACTTGGTACTTTTCCCAAAACTTCTGCACTCTTAAGATCTTAAAGTAGTGATTAAATATGGGCAGTCTCTGTATTTTATGTGCTTTTTCTTTGTGGTAGATTTAACCTGCTCTTTTTTTTTTTTTTTTTCCAAATTCAATTAAATAAAAGCAGCAGTCTGCATGTCTCTTGCTAAGCTCTGCAGTCAGTTTCTGCTCTGTTGAAGATTCTGTATTGGAAAAATAAGTATGTGTTTGCTTTAGCCAAGTTCACATTTTGCACACTCTTTACCAGTACTTCATAGTTCACTTGCTGGAAATATTAAAGGAAGGGGAAGAGTCTTTCTTTTGAAGATTTTTAATTGAACACTACTCATTTTAGTTTTTGCACCTAAACTGCCATTAAGATAAATTCAGCTGTTTTCCTTTCAGATTTGATGCAGCTGAATTTGCTGAAACTGTAATCTGAGGGTCAAGCACTGCTACTCAGTTGAAACAAAGTTTAACAAAATGCGTGAGTGGATTAATGAGTGCTGAGTTTGCAGTGGGGCTTTTAAGGTCCTGTCTAACAGTCAGATTATGAAAATGACATGCAGAAACCTTGTATTTATGTGAGGCTTTCTCCCCGGGGAATACGCTTTAGCTAATCTCTTAATGCAAATGAAACGGCGTAGTTGCTGGTTAATGTTTGTGTGGAAGCAGATTATGGATTGTATTGTGATTTTTGTGTTTTCCTGTAATCCCTGAATTGAGAGAAGAATGCCTGATTCTGTTAGCAGATACAGTCAGAGAGTGCTGATGTGCCCCCTTTCCCCTCCCATAGCAAATTATTGTAGTAAATATTAGAAAGTCTTTTGGCTCTTTATTTCCTTCCATTTGCTGAAATCTGAGCTACTTGTTTGTGCCTGCAGCCGGTCTCTTGCCAGCGCTGGCTCCCATGACTCATCGGGTCTCTCCTGGCGCTCTCGCTGGGAAGAATCTCTGCTCTGTTCCCTTGCCGTGATGGAGCTGGGAGCTGCTCGGGAGCGCAGCACGGTGACCATGGGTCTGCTGTACAGTGATAGACAGCTCTGCTGTACTGCAGGGACTGAACGTTTTCTTAAACTCATTCACAAGTAAGAAATTTGAACCTCAGTCTTTGGAATAGAGGTTAATTGCTATGTAAATTTTTAATTGTTTGTGAAGTACTACACGTGCCCAGAGTAAAAATCAAAATGCTGCAACTGCACTTGGACAGATAAAAATTAACAGAGTAAATCAGTTGAGTTGACAGTGAGATAATATGCTAAGGAGCAGAAGGCATTTCATGGTAATGTAGTGCATATAGCTGGTTCACCCTGCCTAAGTGAACGAATCTGTCCCTTGAGATGAAGTTTTACATTTATGAAACTCGCAGTTACTTGTACCTAGTATTTTTGAAAAGTCTGTCTCAGGTTAATTTCTACAAGCATAAAAGGCAAACACATAACAGTAACAGCAGCAATAGCCAAGGCCAAGGTGATGCCAAGAGGCCCGACTGCACTCACAGCCTCCCCCTCACCCCGTTCAGGGTCATTCTCAGTTACACAGAGAGTAACTGGATTAAATGGTAAGAACTTCTCTAAAAGAAACCTCCTTTACAAATCCTTTTAGGCAAGATGATACCCCCAGACTAAATACGTGTTCAGGCAGAAAGCAAGAGCTGATTTTATTCAGATATTCTGAGGCATAATGGTAATGAGTTCAAGGGCTTAAATCTTTAAACAGTCAGACCTTCAAGAGCATCTGTTGACCTTCCTTAGGTAGTCTCTTTTGCTGATGAAAAGTGGATGTGGTTAGCTCTATTACAGGTGTGAGTGTCTCGCTGCTGATTCATTTTAGCATCTGGCTGCTAGACTTACTATTTAGATTTTTCTCTCCAAAAGCTGTTGCCTTTATGCAAACTTAATCATAGGCTGAGTTGTAATAAGCGTTAGGGCTCGCTAGCTATTTTATTTATAGAGCCTGGTGCTGCTGTTGAGCACTTCTAACCTCTGGGCTTGTATCAGGTTTGCATAACACATCAGCAGTCTGAGAAAGGTGTCCAGCCTTTCCAGAAAGGAAAGGGATGTGCTTCGTCTGTTTGGAATAGCAGTCAGTTCCTTCTGGTACCTGTTTGCCCCACTCCAGGCTTGTGCTGTCTCCAGAATGACAACTCTAAAATGAGTTGGGATATCTTTCCTTCTGTATAAATGTATAGGTAATTTCCTTCCTTCCCCACCTGGCTTGCTGCATACTTGCTTTATCAGGGTATTACCCTAGAAGATAATTAACTGAGGGCTGAGCCTGCCTCTCCGGTGTGACCAGGATGATGTGAGCACTCCTGTGGTGTTGTGGGATGTGTACACTGTGCTGGGAATGAGGAAGACAACAGAGCTAAGTGCTACGCTGAGAAAACAAACGTTGTCTGTAAGGAAAGACCTGTCCTCTCAGCCTACTGAGAGCATGCAAAATGTTGTGGTGCTTACTGCCAGATGAAGAAGGAAAGGCAACCAGCTTCAGTGGGCTGAAGACTACAGGCTTTGGAGGGCCTGTAGTCTGGAAGCTAAAGTTACTATTAAAAGTGAAAAAAAGTCTGTAATAGGTCTGTGAAAGTATTACTCGTGCCTCTGACCTGACAGTTTTATATATAACTTAACTTTTTGAATAGATGGGCTTAAAGGTTGGAAAGATCAACCTGGCTTTTAAAGAAGAGCATTGTGTAATGTTCTTAACAGCATTGAAACAACAGCATATGAGAGGAGGAGTGCATGAAAAAGTCTATTTTGAATATTACTCTTTGGCTTTTAGTAATGCATATAGTTTGTCTCACATGAGACAATTGGAAGGAGAGGAAAGTTACCTTCTCTTGGGGTACTTCCTAGTTTATGTGATAAAAGGGTTTGTTACTTCCCTTGATGGGGTAAATCCAAGAAAAACTTCATCTTTCTGTGAATAAACTCATCTATCTGACTTGATGCAGGAAATATTTAATGCAATTCAAATGAGCACAGTGCAGCTCTGCTCGTTCCTAAAACAAAGCAGTCTCCATGTGCTGCCTGCCAGTGGCTTCAGGTTTACAGGTGATGACAGCAAGTCTTGAGCAGCACATGAGTACAGGGTTAACATGGTCCCTCCCTGTCACCTTTTTCCAAGGGACAGGAACAATCTGAGAAGGAAAAGGTTATTGCTGTTGCTGGTTAGCATGTAGAGATTAGTGGTGGCAAGTTCAATGTGTGATTCTTAGTGGCTGCGAATGCCTGAGGCTCCTTTGATGTAGGTTTGGAGACAAGTAACTTCCTGCCATGCTGTCCCAAAAACACACATGGGGAAAGAACATGCCTCATCTGAAGTGCCCTGTGCCTGTCTGCCCTGGAAGAGGGTGCCCAGCACTGCTGGGTGCTCTACAGGTGCTCTTGAAAAATGCTGTGAGCTCTTGCTGCCCAGCTGTGCCCCTGCAGTCCTCACCTGAGCGGGCTGGGTAACTCAGAGCTGGTTAGGGGCTGTGGGGAGGATCACCCCAGGGTGCAGATGGGTTTGGTAAAGTTTGCAGTTGGTAGAAGAGTGAGTGCAGAGACTGCAATCTGCTTACAGCACAAGTGTCAGCATGTTTTGTGCTTGTCGCTTGGCTCTGTTGGGTAGGCGGGGCTCAGCAACAAATACCTGGCATCAGAGCTGCTGGCTGAGAAGCTTTATCTGCAGTTTCTGTCTTGGATCTGGTGTTCTTTGTTGGTACCCATGTTAAGAGGCTGTTTTGGTTGTCAGAAGAGCGTCAGGCATGCAGGCAGTTGTCCCGCTTGCGCAAGCGTCGGTGCTGCTGTACCGGTGACCAGTGCCTGGGGCCAGCTGCTGCCCCTGCCGCGTTTCTGGCTTGTGCTGTTCACCACAGCATGCAGTGGCAACCTATGTGCCGTCAAAAAGGAGCTTCTTGGTCCACGGAATAAATACAAGACAATTGCTGCAGGAGCAAGGGACCAGCAGTGCCACACAAGGTCCCTTCTGCTCCTCTGTCTTGTGTGCTGTCAGACCAGTGATGTGAGGCTGGGACTGACCTGACTCCTTGGCTGAAGAAAAATCTGTGACCTATTCTCTTGGTTTTGTTGTATGTGTGTAAACTGAGAGGAGAAGGAAAACGGTGTCTGTCTGCTGATTCCTGTGTGAAGTAATGGAATAGCTGAGGCTGGTAGGACTTCTGGAGGTTGTCTGAACCAACCCCCTGCTCAAGCAGGACCACCTAGAGCTGGTTGCCCAGGAACGTGTCCAGGTGGCTTTTTAATATCTCTAAGGATGGAGACTACACCATCTCTCTGGGCAACATATTCCAGTGCTCAGTTGCCCTCACAGTGAATAAATGTCTCCTGACATCCAGAGGGAACCTCCTGTGTTTCAGGCTGTGCCCATTACCTCTGGCCATGTCACTGGGCACCGCTGAAAAGAGCCTGGCTCCCTCCTCATTGTACCCTCCTTTCAAGTATTTATACACATAGATAAGGCTCTCCTTGAGCCTACTGTTCTCCAGGGTGAATTTTTCCAGCTCGCTCAGCCTTTCTTCATAGGAGAGATACTCCAGTCCCTTCACGATCCTTGTGGCCCTTCTTTGCATTCTTTCCAGTGTGTCCATGTCTCTTTTCAACTAGAGAGCCCACAGCTGGACCCAGGACTGGATTCAGGTGTGGCATCACTAGTGCCAAGTAAAGGGGAGGAATCACCTCCCTCCATTTGCTGGCAGTTTTTTCCCTCATGCAGCTGATGATGCTGTTTGCTGCCTTTGCTGCAAGGGCATATTTTGCCTCATATAAATTGGATCATAAAGTGCTGGGCATATATATAAGCTTCTGATAACTTGATTTTTTATTTCAGTTTTGCTCATCCCACCTGTCACCTGTGTAGTTGTGTTCCTTCTCCTTCCCCCCCCACCAAATGTTCAATTTTTATGTGTTTTAAATAAGGAAGGAAGAGATTTTGAAAGTTGCTGATATTTTCTTTATTTGCACTCATGTTTTTCACACAAGGATGTTTACCCTGTTGCCATCCCTTTGCAGTGCTCTGCATTCTCATTCATACCATGTTTCTTTTTAGGTGGGAGAACTATCACGCAACATCTTAAATACTTCTCTGTTTTCTAGCAGAAGGGCCGACACTTTTGATTTTGATTTGGCAGTCCCAACAGAGTATGAGGATTTTATTTGCTCCAACCAGGAGTTCCCATGCCAAAAACCTTGGCTGTGTTTGGGATGGTTACATCCCAGATGACGCATGGCCGCTGCCACACCTGTGGGCCTGCCTATGACTAAAATAGCACATCTGTGGGTGTCGGTTTCATGACAGCCTGTGGCAGTGGGAAGAGGACTTCCCTCACCTCTGTGTGTTTGTCCTCAATGCCCACAGCAGCTGAGTGCAGGCAGAAGCGTGGTAGCTGCTACGCTTGCAGCCATCCAGAGGGTGGGGAGAGGATGTGGTGCCCAGAGCATGAAACCACCGAGCAAAGCGGGATGGGCATTTGTCTTGGCGTTGAACACTCGTGCCGGCGTCACCCGGCTTGCGGGCAGGGAGGCTGGGGAGCAGGGACACGGAGCTGGGGAGCCGGGAGCGGTGCTTCTCCGCCTCTGCGAGCCAACACCCGGCAGTTACAGAAACAGCCCCGCATCGCTGCTGAGATAAGGGCTCCTTTGTTGCTTCACTTCCTAGGAATGCCTAAACCTGCCTCTAACAAGTTTGGAAGAAAAAAGGGCAGATAAAGGAGAAGAGGAATATGAGTCACAGAGAAACAACTGGTTCAGGGCAATTCGAGAGAAGCTCAGGGCAGGGTTTGGAGACTGCTGTGCTGTTTTCCTCTTGACTCCTTTTTTCTGCTGTGTGCAGTTCTTTCTCCTCTTCGATCAGAGATTTGGTAATCAAACCTGACCTCACATTTCCCACAGAAGCAGGACTCTCAGCTCTCTCAAGGGGAGGGAGGACAGTGCTGGGGGTCTGGGTGGAAATCCATCTCATCCATAGCGTGCTTGTGCCCTGGGAGCATCCTTAACACTGCTGTGGCTCCAGGAGGGTTGCACCAGACTCCTCTTTGCCCCAGTCCTCCACTGTACAAAGTGCATGACCCATACAATTGTGCTATCTGAATGTTAAGAGCTGTATTTTGTGGGTATTGGGATGTGGGAAGGAGGCAGTGGGTACCTGTGAGTGACCAAGCAACCAGGGCTGTCTTTATGCATGGAAAAGTCAAAGCAGAATTACAGGCAAGTTTTCCATGTAAGGGCAGGAGGGGAGCTGAACCAAGGTTAAATAATAAAGTGTTTTTTTCTCTTACAATTTGTGTAATTGCTTGTGCTGGGAATTGCAGAAGCCGTGGTGGGAAGGAGAGGGTTTCCCATGCTGTGCCTGCCTTGCCGCTAGTGGCTGCCAGGGCTTTTTTAGCAGGTGGATGCAAGGGTGCAGCTCAGGCTCTGCACAGCTCTAACTGGACTGAATCCCTACTGCGTCAGAGCCTGCCTGGCTCCAGATGGCATCTGCCTGGCTCAGCCGCCTGCTCAGCAGTGGCCGTGTCACCGGGTCAAGCATGGGCCATTCCCAGTGATGTGGCTGGGGTTCAGTGGAGTGCAGTTCACACTGCAGTGTGCCATGCAGCCTTCAAGGAAGCTGTTCATGGCCTTCAGAAAGCTTCCCCCAAATCTTTAAGTCCCCCGCAGTGCTCATATTCATTCATCTGCTAAAGACGCCGTTGATCTCCCTTTCCCCTTGCACACGCTGCAGTTCCCTTTGCTTGGCACTGTCAGTAACTGGAGCTGTGCTTGGTAGATTTCCAGTGCAGCTTGATTTAAGAGCAAGGTGGGGTAGCAGGGGTTGCAAGAGCTGCTCTGGCCAGCCCCTGTGAAGGGGGGAGCTCCCTGGCAATGGCACTACGGCTGTTTTCTGTCCTTTCCTGTGCTGAGGCAGGGGCTGAGCAGAGCTCCTGCTTCGATGCGCTCCACTGAGGGGGAGGCATGAAACTCCTTTATCTGTGAGGGAGGGCAACCCTTCCAACCCAGGGAACAACCACAGATAAGGGAACACTTGAATCTGATATGGAGATGGAGGCTTCTTCCCAAGGGGTTCACAGTGGAGCACCTGTGAAAGAAAACTGGCTGCTCTTTTCCCTCTCCCTAGTGTGCTGTGGTGGCAAGCAGGAAAGGTATGGAGGTGAAAGGAATGGCAGCTAATTTCTGCTTTTTGCCTATAAACTGAGGACATAGAGGAAAACTTCAGCTTTTAGGTGTTGCCAGTTGTTTTTGCAACACAATTCTTAGTACAAATAACAGTCAAAGCCCTGTTAGGGAACTGTTATCCTTGTGGGTCCAACAGCAAACTAACATGAACATGGATGCACATTTCACTGGAAATCTTAGAGGTCTTTTACAACCTTAATTATTCCATGAAATCCATGAATATGAGCTCCCACCTGATAAAATGCTTAGGGCAAGTGGCTGTCAGTTGTTATCTGTCCCATGGGGCAGTTGTTGGGTGACCTGGTGTTGCCAGGGGAGATGCCAAGCTGTTAGTGAGACTCGGCTGTGGGCTGTGTTACTCCACTAGAGCACAGTCACTGTGGTCACTAACACCTCATGGGCAGCCAAGCCTGTGCTTAAGCAGCATGTGGTTACTTTTTGGTTTTTGTCTCTCAAGTTTCAACCCTTCACAGATGAGAAGCTTTAAGAAATCATTTGTGTTTTGGATTTGCTGCTTGCAACAAGAGACTGCTCCAAACAGAGCAGCTCAGCCCCAAACGTGCCATTCACAGGTCTGGGTTTCTCACTCTTGTAAGTAAAAGTTTCCATACCTGGAGAAAAGTCAAGTAACTTTCCAGCAGTCCCAAAGCACTTTGCAGAGTGTGCTGGGTATCATTTTGCTCAGGATGGGGACATTCAATGAGGTTAAGACTTGTTGAATGTCAGGCTGAGGTTGGACACAAACCTTTTCTACTGTTTCACACGCAGGCGTTTCACATGATGGACTGTGTCCCTCCTTCGGTGAAATAATGCCAGCAGAGTTTGCCTCCCCTTACCAAGAGCCACTGCCTTGCCCTGCAGAAGGGGCTCCCAGCAAACCTGTGGTGGTTTGCAGAAACAGTTGGACATTGGCTTCTGGCTGGTCCTCACGGTGACATCCTACCCTGGGGCAGGCACTTTTTGCAGAATCCACAACCTTTACGGGATCCACAACCAGGAAAGAAGATGAATCTCATATTCCTTCTTTCCTGCCTCTATTTTAAGCCTGGGCTTTTCAGCCATGGACTCTCTAGAGATTTTCTGTGGTCTGACTCTGTATGAATGTGGCCCTTCCACTTGGTGGGGAAGGACAGGAGACGGCATCCACCTCCTCTCCTGGCCAGAGGCAGCTCAGGCAGCCCATGCTGCCATGCCAATGAGCTGGGTTGGAGGGCAGAACTAAAGAGCAAGTGCAGAAGAGAAGCCAGAGCTTGGCAGGCATCTGGCTCTTTCCCCGCACATTACCATGGTATGCAGTGGTGCAGCTGCCTCGCCTGTTTTTTGTAAAGTACAAAACTGGTAGCTGCTTATTTATTTCAGGAGCTGAGAGAAGTGCTAAGAGAGCAATCTTTTCCCCTGCAGGCTGCATGTGTGGGTTTTTGCTTTTAACAGGGAAAGAAGAAAGATTTAAAGATATTTGATCTGCAATCTGGCTCTGAGTTGGTTGAATATTTACTTTATTGTACATACAGTTAGTTATTGAAAGTCTTATCATGGAAGCAAATCAGACAGGAGGCTCGTGGTTCAAACCCAGGAGGCACCTGGACATGGGGAACGTCACAGGGAGACCGTGGCACAGGCAGAGAAACCTGCTCATTGCCATAAGCTTGCCTACGTCGGGCTCTGCGTGGTGCAAAGGGCACATCAGGGTGCAGTCACCGTGTCCTCCGGGGCCTTCTGCAGGAACCCTCCAGCCTGCAGGTACCCAGAGTGGCCCTGTGGTGCCAGAGCCCGTTTGCCATGTGCAGCTGCTGCCACACAGGCCAAGAGAAATGCTGCATGTGTTTCTGAAATTCTGTAATTATCCCAAACAGGAGTTTTACAGAAGTCCTGTAAGCAGGCAGCTGTGTGAGCCAGCAGAGATGGGGTTCTGTTTTGGGGCTCCCTGATGCCCACTGCAAGCTGGCTTCCTTTATCAGCCTATTCTGCCATGAGGGTGATGGCAAGATTTTTATTTACTATTTCTGTCTTCACAAGACTTCTGCAGGCTTCAAGGCTTCTACTTTTCTTTTTTTTCCTTACTATACTGTGGTTAAAATGGTGGTGGGCAGATTCAAAACGTGTTTAAGCATGTGCACATGTAGGAGAGAAGGACTGCTTCCTTGGAAGACCTGGCTAAAGTCGTACTTCTGAGTCTTGCAACACAAACTGGATGAGAAACCAAGAGTGAGCAGAGCTCTTGGAGAAAGCAAGAATTTGGCTGGAAGCTCTGCATGGGGAGACCCCCAGCAGTGCTGTGCATTCATTTTTGGGTACCCATACAGTGCTGTTTTCCGGACACAGAGCGGGGCTGGGTGCCTGTCTGCAGGTGGGCAGGATGGTGCTGTATTTACCCAGGGTGAGGGCAGTATGCTGCTTCAGCAGTGCGTCCCCAAAAACAGTGGGGAGTGAATGATGTGGTTGGTTATTAATTTTCTTCTCAACCAGATTCTGCTCCTCTCATGTTTTGCTGTCATTTTTTGGGGGGTTGGTAGCACTACACAGCGTTCCTCTTCAGCAGAGAAGTCAGGATGGTTAATTTGCTCCAGCAGCCCACAGAAGAGGAACCCTTTTGCTGGCTATTAGAATGGCAGCTGGCTGCAGAGGGCCATGAAAAAGGTGCTGCTGGCTCTTGATTCATTTGGTGTTTTACTAAAGCTGCACCTCCCCAGAGTAATATGAAGTACATCAAAATGTCAGGTTTCATTATGCAGTTAGTGGTTTGGGAGGAAAACTGAAACACAACCCTAAAGGCTCCAAATCTGAAGGAGAAGCCAAGTGCGTTATATGTAAATTCTTTCTTTTTAAGCATTGAATTCTGACCTTTACAGTCTTGAGAGTAGGCAACTCTGTGCTACACTGCTCCTGCTTTTTTATTTTTTATTTGGCACCTTTGGGGTGTATTTCCTGGTTAAGCCACCATATAGCTTAATGGCTTAGTGGCTTTGATGCGCTTTCCAAAGCCTGATCCTGCTGCCTTGGGTGCATCTCCACCCTCTGCCCCTTGGTTCTCCCTGGACCAATTCCTCACCTTTGGCCTCCATGGCAAATAGTAAAATAGCCTAAAAGTACAAACCCTTTAAACAAGGCAGCCTCTTTTCTAAATAATTTATGAGGATCTTTCACTGCCAAAGCTCTGTCAGTGAAGAGCTGGGGCCAGTCTGGGCAAACCCAGCCTCTCCCTTCCAGGCAGCTGCTGGTGGTGTGATTGCTCCTGGAGGCACTGCCTGGGCCCTGGCCACCATGGGTCAGGTCTTGATATGGCCTTGACCAGGACCCCAAAACCCAAATCTCTTTCTTTTCTTGTAAGCTATTAGCTATTATTAACTGATGGGTTTAGCAGAAGCTTAGCATCTCTAGCAGCAAGGAGGTACTTCCAAGCTCTTTTGCATACCCTAAGGGCATGTGCCCTCCGTCCTTGCCCTCATGGAGATAAACACTTTCAAATTAGAGGGACTCACTGACAAATTCCCTCCTTGCTCCTGTGAGCAGTTTCCACTCGGTCACTGGATGAGTGCCTTCCCTTGCAGGATTTGGGTGTGCTGGCAAAAGTGGGGTGGAAATCTCAGTCCTGGCTTTCTCTCCCAGCCTTGCCATTTCTCTGGCTAACAAGGCAAGCCCCCTCCTCCGACATCCTGGCGTGAGTCCGCAGAGCCCACACAGCCTTCCCAAGCCAGGTTTTGACTTAATTCCTGCCTTGCTGAGGGGGAGTCAGCGCAGAGCTGTCAGCGTTCTCTGACCCGGGGATCCTGCCAGCCTCTTGCAGCCCTTTTTCCTCAGCTTCCCTTTTGAAATCGACTCCCGGGTCTGGGTCGGAGTCCTCAGTGCTGCTGGGCCAGTCCTTGCTGCAGGTCTGGCCTCATGGGAGCCCCAGAAGCACGGGGTGCCTGTGTGAGCCAGAACGGCTGTAAGCAAGATGCATAAGCAAGGTCACGGTATAATTTGGTCTCCTGAGCCTGTGCTCTGTTTTAGGGCAAGGCCTATGAATACATCCCTGGGCTTCAGGTGCTGTATAATGCACCTGAGCTGTACAGCGTTCAGTAGATGTTTGCTCCATCTGGTTTTCCCTTGGTGAAACAAAAGGATTGTTTGTGGTGATTAGGGCTGAGTCATAACCAGCCTGGCCTATTTGTAAATTGTCATGTCTCTAACCAGAAGCATGTGCCAAGAGAAGCAGATGGTCATGGCTGCTGTGCTGGGAAGGTGGCTGGAGCTTCAGGACACCTGGCAGGGCAGCAATAAACCACCTTTTATTAGCTGCTGTGAAAACAGGTTCTCCCATCTGAATCCTGGCCAGATTACAAGCAGCATGATGAATTAGTACCAGTTAATGTGCTCATCATAACTACTTCAAGAGAAATTACTAGGAATCACAAATGCACCATTCATTTAAATATTATTAATTTATTTTAACTTGCTGCAAGTGGGCAGGTGGGAAGGAATGCAGGAGTAAACAGTGATTAACTCTAATTGGCAAGGCTCCACGGCTTCATGGAGCTCACTTTCAGCCGAAACTACAAATGCAGGGGGTGCCCCTGGATGTCAGGGAATGTCCTGTGGTCTCAGCATGAAGGAAGTGGTAATTTTAAACATCCCGGCCGGCAGGCCAGGCACATGTGCCATGGGGGCTGAGAGCTGGAGCTGCCTGGGCAGTGATGCCACAGGGCCAGCCCATGCCACCCTTCTCTAAGCACTTTGGGGTGAGAGCTCCCCTCTAATGAGGGAAATAAGGTCCCCCATCTTTGGTCTGTATGGATGCTCAGGCCTCTCTGGGCAGCACTCACTTTGGACCAATGTCAAAGGCTCATCTAATTTTATCTTTGTTTCCAGCCATGCAGACTTTCCTCCCTGGTGTTAGCCCCTCCAAGTCACGTTAGCACAACAAAAATCAGTTCTGTAGCTCTCGAAGGGCAGCTCACCCGTGGCAGCACTGCACTACAGATGCTTTGCAGAAATTCTGAGCAGGCCAAAGTGGCTCTTTTAATACTTACACTGGCAGTGCCCCACACCAGCAAAGGCAGGAGCCTCATAAAAGCCTTGGGGCAGTGCAGGGCACGGGGTGAGTGGCTCCCTCTTGGGGATGAAGGGCAGGTCCTGCAAGCTCAGAGGAATGTCCCTTCTTCACCAGGTCTTTACTTACCTAGAAAATGAGAATCTAAATACAGCAACTCACATTCCTCTTGCACCCAACCCCACCCTGCCACATGCCTGTGGCTCAAGCAAAACACTGCAGAAGCTGAGGCCATAAGAAACCTCAGAAGGGTTTGAGGCTGAAGCCACAGAAATGATGCTTTTTGAAAGTCTTCCTGAAAGAAGAAAACCAAAGAAATGCTATTTTTTTTCTTCCAGTGTGACACCTTTTTTTGGCCTCTTTTTAAAAAATTTATTCAAAAACAAAGCTCTGTTCTGAGACATCAGCCAGCTGAAAAAGCACCCTGAAGTCCCACAGATTGTTCACAACCAGGCAGGTGGGTGTAAAATGACACTGTGGGGCCTGAAGAGCCCTTCTCTGGTAGACAATGTCAGCTTGCTGGACCAAAATCCACCGTGGATGAGGTGTCATGGAATTGGGGAAAACCACCTGCTGGGCTGGATCAGACCCCACTTCTGGTTGGGGTTGCTCATCAATGCCTCTTTCAGACCAGCAAGTTTAGCAGGAGACACCTGAGCAAACATCCCCACATTCCCACCCTGTTTTCTTATCCCAGGGTTCTAGATGTCATTCCTGTGCCTCTGTGGAGGCCTCCAGCTTGGCAGCTTCCCCCTGTGCACCCCACAGAAAGAGGACACACATCTTTACCCAAATCTGTGTCCTTTAGAGTGGTTTTGAAGTAGGTTTAGCCCCACGGGTACTGACTGTGCCAGTCCTTGACATTTTGGCTGCACTGCTCAGAGACACAAACACTGCTTTATTCATCAGGGAAATGGCTGTATCTCCTTCTTGATAGGTTTTTCTCTATGTATTTCCCATATTCCTTAGCTACATTTAAGCACATCAATTGATTCAGCTGTAATTGATGTATCCAGGTGTGATGGCTGTTAAATGTTGTTAGATCACTAATTTACAAGCAGGTAAAGACAATGACATTGTACGTGATTATTTATGCTACTTTCTTACTTCTGCAAAAACAGTTCCTTAAAAAAAAGCCAAGTTGAAAAAATCGTGAGTGTACAGGAAATGAACAGACATTTCAGTGGGCAAAAGTTATCTACAGTTATAAAAGTTATCTAAAGGAAATCTATTTACATTTAAAGGTTAAACACTTTAAGGAGAAATTGGGAATGGTTCTGCCAGTCTGGAATAGGATCAGATACTGTGTTTACTATAATTTAAAAATGTGGTTTAAAGGATGAAAAGGGGTGAAACCTCTGTGAGCCTTTCTCCTTCCCACCATGTGTCACTACCCCAGCATTTGCTTCTGAGGGGATTTGAAGTGTACACTTTCATACAGTAATAGCAATTCTATAAAATAATCAATGTATTTTAGTGTGGATGCAGATATTAAACCCTTTAGCTTCAGTGCTTTGTATTTTAGCTGAATTTACTGAACTAGAAATCACACAGGCAAAATTTTCCCTGAGGAGCCAGCTCGGTTCAACTCCCACCTGCCAGCAAGGCTGAGGGTTTGTAAAGCCAAACTGCAGCCGTGTGGGGACATCCCTGTGTGTAGGACCACGTCTGTTGACAGGGGACAGTGGGAAGGGCAGTGCCATGGGTGCCTTGTGTGTGCTGGGATTTGGTCACCCAGGTTTGCAGCTGGACAGCGATGCTCTGGAAACCACAGCAGACCTGAGCACCTGAGTTTGGCAGAGGTGAGGTGGTGAGAGGCTGCGATTTTTTTTACTTTTGAAGCACCTGGCATGGAGAAAGTAAGTGGTGGGATGGGATTCCACTTTGCAGCAACATCCCCGAGGCCCCTTCCATAGCACCTCTGCTCCATGCTGCAGGACAGGCAGTCAGGTCACTCCCAAGGCATCGTTGTCTAAGGGAGAGGTGGGTTTCACCCCCAGGCTTTAGCTATATGCTTCTTTAGCTCACTAAAGAAGACAGAAGTTTTTTTATCTTTTAAAATTTGTCATTTGCCCAGATACCTTCCAGTGCTTGCCCAAGAGGAATTCAAACCTGTTGCCAAACTGCTTTTCTCAGCTGTTTTCTGTGATGTGTATGAAGGTGGAGAAAGCACACACCAAAAACCACTGGAACAAGCAATGGTGTAGGCAGGGATGAATGACACTTGGTTAAAATGCAAGTGCACAGTGTTTTGCAAAAGCTTCAATTAGTTTAATTGTTTCTGTTGAATTAATGCAATCCTACATTTAGATAAGCTCTGAGGTATGACTCTTAAATGTGTTTTCTTAGGAGAGTATCAAAGTCTGTCTGACTGTCCTTATTTCTGGCCAACTCTAGACAGAGCTGAAAGGGATGATGCAAAATCATCTCAGCTGATCTGACGTAACCACCACAGTCTAAACCAAGCAAAGGCACTCTCACTTGTTCCCCAGCACATGTTAAACCAGTCTTAGTGAGAAGCTGTCCTAGAGCCAGCTTGCCTTGCCTAGTTAGAGCATGTTTTAGTGCTCAGATACATGACTAGTTTAGGGGAACACACCACCCAAACATCTTCACGTTGCCTTTAATCAGTGGCAAAGGAAGATTTTTCTGGTGTGCAATTTGACTCAGATCTTATTCTGTTGCAATTCTGGGAACTAGTTTTGAGAGAAGCCCCCAGAAGTGAGCATTGGTGATGGCTGAGGGAATATGTGTGTGCCAACCCTGCTCATCCCATCAAGACTTTATAAGTGTCAAAATCACCAGAACAAAACCATGGAGCTGCATTAATGTCAGCTGGCAGTGCAGTAAAGGCAAAAGAGTGAGCCAACACTTGAGAGTCTGAAAATCCTCATCTAGTGGGCAAGATGTTCCTGTCATTCCTCTCTTAACTTGAGAGTATAACACACACACAGAGCAGTCTTCCCTTCACTGAAGGTTAATACTTGCCTGGTGGGCCTGCCCTGCTGAAAACCTGTCTAGAGGGTTATCATGGAGATGGGAGAGTTAAGGCTGTCCTGTGGGCCATATACAAGGCAGCTCTGCAAGGGCAGAGTGTGTTACAGGCCCTATGCAGGCAGCAGCATCTTAAAATCCATTCTCAGGCTGTGAAGCACACAGAGAAGTTTGTTCCTTTGAGGTATCTCTCAAACGGAAACAAACCCAGCGGATTTAGTTCAAACAAATGGCATTTGTGTATGTGCTATTGCCTAAATTCAGATTCAAGGTCCCCAGGGAAAATCTGGAATAATCCAGTTGAAGGGCTCCGTATTTAAAGCGGAACCTCCGGTTGGTGTGTGGCCTTGCCTGTGCTCTCCCAGGAAGGAAGCAATGCCTTCAGCAGGATGAGCCAGCTGTGGCAGGCACTGCCTGTGGCAGGCATGGCCTGACCCCAGCTGAAGATCAGGCTCTACGTGACTTGGGAGCACACCACGTTTTTTCCATGGCACGGCATGAGGAGTGAGTTGAAAGGATCGCTGTCAACAAGCAGCATTGCGTGGGGAGCATTCCCCTGCCGTGATGTGCAGGGATTTAGGTACATAGCTCCTGACGCAGCTGCATAATAGACACAATAAACTGGTTCTGCATCAGTCCCTAATACTTTATCCATCTGCCTTCCTGGAAAGCAATGCTTGGCTCTGTAGAGAGCCACTGCAGCCTGTGAGGTGACCAGGACCAGATTGGAGCTGTGCCCTCCAAGCACCGGGTGCAGATGTGGTGGACAGTGGATGCCGAACCCCTCCTTGAATCCCTTCCTCCACAGCCACGGCTGCCCTGAGAGCCAGTTTGGTCCTTTCAAGAAAACTGCTGTGCTCCTCAGAGGGAAGTTCCATATTTAAATGACGATCTTGCAATTTCTGTAATCCTTCTGTCAAGGCCTCAGCAGTGACCAGGGCTGTGCTTGATCCCTGCCCAGCCGCCCAGTCGTTTCATCCTTTAATTCAGGTTAATGCTCCAAAGAAGTACTGTACTTATCCCCATTACACAACCACAGTCTGGAGGCATTTCAGGGCTGGCATATCTTGTTTTAGCATCAACTCCTCTTAAAACTATTAAGTTTCTGATGCTGTTTGCATCACATTGATTTATTTTATGAATCAAAGGAAGATAATTTCTCAAGTCTGTAAGATGTAAAAATCTGTGTCATGAGGCTGTGGCCGTACCTTATTCTAACTCTTAACTTTATCTTTTTTTGCTTTCCTTGCTAAGAGGTGTGATCTTAATTATTTTTTTAATGACTAGCAGTTTATGGAGAGATTTTAAAAAGTGAGCAATGCATGTGAGTACTCATTATCTGAACTCCCCAAACTTGTAAAAAAGTGCTGCCTGCCTCCTCCGTCTCATCTTCCCCTGCTCTCTGGCTGCTGACAAGCCTTATTCAAGCACAATGCACTTGTGGCTTGACAGACTCCTTCTTCTTTCATGGTAGAGCCCCAAATCCCTGCTGGTGGTGTGGGATTTAGGAGAGGAGGAGGTGTGGAAGGGCCTTCATCTCACAGGCAGCACTCTCCATCTTCTTCCCCTTTCAAACTCACTGCTACTCTTCTTGCCAGCAAGCACCGAGGAGCTCCTGCTGCAAGCCCCCTCCTTTGCATTTAAGGTGCCTGGAAGAAAATTGGAGCCCTGTAGTTGGCAGGGTGGGTTGGTGCCATAAATTAAAACTTCCTAGGGTATAATTAGGAGAGCGAGGGGAGCTCCTCAGGTATGCCTTTCCAATGAGCAGGCTCCTCAGTGCTCACTCACACCTACCTGGATGGCAGCAACTTACGTGATGATGTTTATACACAAATAAAGATATTAATAGTTTACACACAAGTGCTGAATCAGGATATGCTACAGTGGAAAGATTTTACTGAGAACATCTTTGCATTTCAATAAAAATTTGCCCCTGTACTTTGAAAAACACAACAGCTGTGGCTGTCCCACTCGTGGCCGTGCTCTCAGACCTTTCCTTCAATCTGCAAACCCACACTTTTTATTTTTTCCCCAGCAGTACAATTTCCAGCACACAAAATTTACGTGCTGACAACAGAATTGCTTTTCTTAGTTACCCTTCTTGGGTCTCTTAGATGAGGTCTGTGACCTCCTGGGGCCCAAGGCTACATCAGGATCCACAGCTCTAGACTGCACGCTCCAGAGAAGAGCTCAGTCTCCATCAAAAGTTTAGAAGGATGGCTGTCAAACGTGACAGTTGAATTGGCTAGATTCATTGAGAAACTAAATCTACTTCCTCAAAGTTTGCATTGCAAGTGTGCCCTGAGCTTTTCCCAGGCCATGCTGACAGAGATAAGGATTTTTCTGAAGGATGAATAAGCATAGCTCCAAGTCTGTAAAGAAAACAACAGCCAACAGGAGCAAAAAAAAAAAGTGTGGGAAGCAATGTTTTATTTTAAAATGTTTGAAGTGTGAATGTGTTCAGTTAAAGTAAGACTGTCAAAACTACCACCAAGTGCCTAATTCCCACTGTGATGTTAGCTTACTGCAATTCTCCCATGTTCTCCCACGTATTTCTGTTTTTGGCTAAGACACAGCCCAACCCATCAGTGTGCAGGGAGAGAAGGGTGTTCCTTCTGTTCCTCCTGGGACTCACTGGGCAGCTAGCATGGAAACACGGGGTGTCACTTTCTTTGATATATACTGTAGCCTGCTCCCCTGCATATTGGGAAGGGATTTCTGGTGGCAACCTGCACCTGGGTTTAGCCTGAGCTTCCTGTAGGGGTGGTCCTGTCTCAAGGCAGAAGGCAATGCCAATTCCAGTCCTATGTTACTGTCATTCATTTGAGCACAGCTGTAGAAAAAGGAAAATATTTAATTTCAGACAAGTTAATGAACTCTCATTTTCAGCCCTTAGTCCCTTAAATAGCAGGACAGGAAATATGAGTAGCTTGCAACATCTGACAGAAAAGGAAAGTAGCTGCTTCATTCTTTTATGGCCTGTTACCCTATTGAACAATGACGTGAGAATGTGTTGGGACAAACCTGATGAGGTGCTCTCTGCCACGAGGTGCCCATTAGGCTGTTTGTTTTTCCCCTATTTAAAGGTGTCATTTGCCTTATGATGGATCCTGAAAATACCCAAGGTAACCACATGCCCAGCACTGGCTGAGAACCTGGAGTAGAGAATTGTTATTGCAAGGTCTGCCAAATGATTTGACATCTGGAAATGATCCAGTTTACAAACATATACTTTATAAAGAAGTAATGTTCTCCATGTTTTAGGAAGAATTTGCAATATACCACAGGGAAAAACTCTTTTGCAAAACTATAATGATTAAAGATTTTAGCTTACTCTAGCAACCCTGGTGTGGAGCACCTGGCTGGACAGTCTGGTGCTAAGAGTGCTGACAGCTGTGTCACTGTGTCCTCCTGTGCTCAGGAGACTGGCGATGTGTGGTACCCACGCTCAGCCAGCAGAACAGATGGACCCCAATATCTTCTTGACTTGAATTATTTTAGCAATTTACATCCAGAGTGTTATCTTTGCAATGACCCAGGACAGATTGTTTTATCGCTGTTCAGGACATGGGTAGACTCTTTTATACCATTCTCCTTTCTCACAGTTTGTTTCTAGCCTTCCTCACTGGAACTGAACTAAATATAAATCTAGCATGGAGGAAGGGGAAAGGGAAAGATGTTTCAGACATATGTGTGAAGATGCAACTAAAAGACTGCTTTAAACTGCTTCCAGGTCTCAATCTTAGCCAAAATAATTTCTCAGTATACTTTGGGGAAGACATGAGATATGAGACTCATCATTCATAGAAAAATCAGTGTGGAAGATCCTAGAATTTTGTGTCACTTCAGCCACTGAGGAGCACATATTGATGGAATGGTGCTTTGCCATGCTATAGGCTCAGGGCAGATGGATTTCCCAAAATATACACACACATAAATCAAAAGAAAAATTGACATCATATGTTAACAAGCGACCGATTGCACTGCAAATGATGTTTTGAAGCCACGTATCTGCCACTTGTAAACAAGACATCTCATTGATCCAAAGACATAAGACAATGCAGCAACAGCTTTTATCTCTGAAGAGCTGGAGCCAGAGCTGCGCCAGCACTGATACAAAATCTGTAACCGAAAAATTAAACCAGATATTGCAGTGCGTATTCAGATTCAGGAAAGGCTTATATTGCTTTATGGCTAGTAAGACTAAGAATAACTCTTACTGTGACAAAGTTTTTATTTTTAAAGACACACATCCTCCTACTTCAGCATGCAGATTAATCTCTTCCTGCAAGTGATAGTAACCCAGACTGAATGAGACTGTAATACACGAAGCACTATTTTGGATAAGTGGCCCCCAGGTATAATCTTTTCCTAAACCCATCTGCACGTGTAGGACTGTACTCTGATTATATTGATGAGAATGGTCTTCCCAGGAAGGGCCAGGCAGCTATCACAGGCTGCTGTAGCAATTTATGCACTTTTTCTTATCAGCATCCTGAACAGCCCGCTCTGCCTAGATAAGGAGTTTGATGCTAAATTCAACCTTCCTGTCTCTGGTAGCTGCTTCCCCCTTCCTGTGAATGCTGTTTACATCAGGGCAGTCAGGACACAGAACTCTGAGCACACTCAGATTGCTGACTACCCCAAAGCTCCGAGCTGAAACACGTATGCTCACTATCACATCTACCACAATGTCTTAGAGTAAGCCATATGGCTTGCCTTTAAATAGAGACTGAAAAATTCTATGGATACTTTATAAATACCCTATCACCATTCAAGAGTGAACATTTTTCTTCTCCTCTGCAGGCAATCACATTTTCTAAGCAGAGGAATTTAAGGTACTAAGGAGCTAAAATATTATGTGCTGGTTTGACTGCTGTGAAAATGCCTTTCCTCCTCTCTGCCTCCCAGTTCTTTAGCAAAAAGTTCTGAAGCTGCAAGGGTTTCAGTTTCACTAAACTCTCTTGAACAACTTCAGAATCTTTTTGCTAATATTTGAGTAAGTTATAAACCACTGTCTAAGAGCGTTATTACAAGCCCTGAGTATCTTAGCTCTTATATCTAAATATAATATCTATGTTAGGTGTTACCTCTAAAATCTGTCAACAGGAAACCGGTTCCAAAATACTGCAGGAAACCCTGAAGCAGGGAATGGGGGGGATGGATTCACCCCCATCTTCTGGGCCAGCCTGTGGAACTGCAATTATAAAAGAACCCTAGAAAGGACACCTCCCATGTGAAGTTTTGTCCTTGCTTTTGGCAAATGGTGGACATTTGAACTTCTCCCTGCAGCACGCTATTTTTATTTCTTTCACTTAGTGTGTCTTTAGTTTAGAAGCAAACAAAAACCAATGGCTTAGCTCTTATCTGAAAAAAATGTTTTAACAAAACTTTTCTAAATGAAACCTCTCACAGTGTGCTACTCAACCTTGCTTGTTCCTTTCTGCTCTATTAAACTTTTAATTCAATTGTTTCTCCTATTAGAAGAAATCAAGTAAGCAAAGAATGAAGTATTACAGAGATCACTCACCTATGGTGTAACTAGGCTAAATTTAGATGATACTCCCTATTTTACCAGTAAAATAAGCAAACTTTAGTTTCATGGCTTAGATATGTTTGTGCTTCTAGTTAAAAGCACCTTGCCACTTCTGCAGAAACAGACACAACTTAACTGGTTATTGGAAATAATATTTACTTCCATCCACTTAAAACTTGCTTTGTACACTCAAACTTTCTGGATTCCCAAAGAACCAGAAGAGAGTTCAGAGTGAGACTTCACTGACCTCAGCCGTGGTACATGGATGATGAACTGCAGGATGTAGGTCTTTGGATGATTCTCATGCTGTATCTCAGACTGCTCTGCAGCATTTCTGGTCTACGTTGCTTTTCTACATAGAGGGGAACAACTTTTTTTTTGTATTTCTAAATTTTGGACTTTTACTATTTCCTTTTAAAGAGATGTCACCTTGGGTGATGTGCTATATAAATTTTGTATTGAACATTAGAAGATCCTAACATATGGAACGTCTACTTGCCAAAATTATTTAACATTTTCAGGGAAAATTAATTTGGGCAGTGTGAAAAAAATCATGAGGCAATTCAGGTTTTCTACTGATGTTATTAAGAGGATAAACATACACAAATATACCTACATATATACATACAGAGTTTTTTTATGCTTCTTTAGATGACAGTTAAAAAGTTAATCTACTCCAGTATTGGTCAAGGATCACTTGAAGACCATTTGGATGAATTCACACAAAAATCAAATGCAATTGCTACAGATCTGGCTACCCCACTTATCATGACACAAGTAGGAGACAAATGCAAGAAGCCTCAGTCCACTGAATGTAAACAATTATTACAGAAAAAAATAGAAGTATGAGCTCCTATTAGTGAAGCAGAAGCCTGAACTGCAACACTCAGCGGTGCTGGTCTGCCCTCTGCAGACTGGATTGTATAACCACATACTAACCCTGATCACGTACTTCCAAAGCACATCTAACTCAACAGAAAAAGGAGTTATCAAACGGAATGAAACACACATAAACACCACTGTGACACTGCAAGTCCTAAATAAGTCAGGAGTACTCCTGAGGCAGCACTTGGTTTCTGAGTACCTTCACCGTGTCCACACTGCCAATTAAGTTGGGGAAATAACTATTGCCTGAATAGCACCAATGCCTTGAATCCAAGTTCAGAATGAGGTACAGGAAGTATTTATGTTTGTTACTCTAATGTAAGCCACATAGCATTTCTTGAGGGTGGACAAACAAGTTCCAACTCCCATACGCAGAGCAACTCCTCCCTGGTACTAGGAATGGTTTTCTACAGCAAGACCCAGGGCACGTGGACCACAGCAAATGCTTGACTGATGCACCAGGCTAGCAGCACCCCACTCTGCAAGTTGTTATATGCCACCCTGCACACCCTGCCTCCACCTTTTATCCTTGCTAAACATCCAAGAAATGTGGCAAATGCTCTTTATGAGCTCTCTATAATTTCATGCGCTCTCCTCATGTTAGCTGGTAAAGAATGTTAAAGCTTATTTAATTCTCCTCTATTTGCTGCATCCCCACTGATGTGAGAAAACACAACAGTACTTACTGCTTCTTATGAGCTAGACAATGCTTTTGTACTAAGGACATGTCATAACCCTTCTGGCTTCTCTTGGATAGGAATAATACAATAGCATTCACACAGCACACAATTCAGATTTGTTCCAACTTTTCATTTTATTAAGTGCTGACATTTGAAAAACTTACTCAAAGCACACATGCCAAACCCCAGGCATCAGATGTGGCCCTCAGAAATGAGCAGCACCTGACGTTCCTTCACTGCACCTGCCACCTGTCTGTGGTTATCGGGTGTCACACCACAGACAGAACGCCAGCTCTTCAGAAAAAAGAGCCTGGCAGCAAGAAAAATTTGCATACCCAGCTCCCAACATAGCACTTCTTGTATTGTGTGACTACCACATGTGCTGGTTACATGACCCAAAGACTCACATGTCAGGAAACAACAGAAGTGGCAGTCATTCAGCAAGTGGCAGCATTTGCAGAATATCTTCAGTACAAAACTAAAATAGGTGTTTGGGGGGGAAAAAAAAAGTCTTTATTTGATATAATACAGTGCAGAGCTTGCAAGAAGTAATGTTATTATGCTTCTATAAGTTAAATTTAATGGCAGGTCAAGATTCTTAACAATGACTCTTCTGAGCTATATTCACCCTCCGTAGTTTGCAGGTAAAACAAGTGAAAGAAGTCAGAGCAGTGCATTAAAATTTGATGGAATCTCATTTTGTCATCCTTCATTGCTTTTATTTTGTTTGAGGGATCTGCCGCAGACTAATGGGACAGGCTAGAAAATTTCCAAGCATACCAGTAAGCAAAATAAAAGTCTTGAATTTTCACCTTGCCCCTTTCGCAAATGGGAATGGTATTATTATTCCAAAGCAAAAAAATGGAGGAAAACAAGGGTCACATTTATACTTAGCAACACTGATCTCCAGTACTTCCATTTGACAACAGCTGAATTGCATTCTTAAACAGAATTCTTTACATATTCTAAAACAGAATTCTCTACATAATCCCTGCTATCTCAGATAACTGACACAGAAGTATCACTTGGGGTCTGGGATACATCTTGAAAACCTTGCACAATCTGACAGTACCTTCATCAAACGAACATTCAAGCTCTAGTTTTACCTTTCTTTACATTCTTTTTGTCCGAGGACTTTGGAGTAGTTTGTAACATGTAACTGAAGAAAGCAAAGGAAAGGAAATCAAATCTTAATACTGCTCCTCCTTCCAACAAAATAATTGTATCTAATGACAGAGAATTTATTCTCAAATCTAGAAATACGCTAAATTCTGAAAACCCGTACAAGAATCACTATTTCTGTACCTGTTTACAACTTCCCTTGGACAAAAAGCTGTCATATCCCACCACGCTAACCAAGGCCCGAAACAAATTAACTACACTGGAATAAACCTGATTATTTCAGGAGAATGTTCAGGGTACAGGAGACATGCTCCTTTTCCAAGTCGTGTAAGACTTGGTCTCATGAACTGAGATGGGAATTAAGATTTTCCCCATTTCCTGCTCACAAGTTGCAAGCCCAGCTTGCTTCTACACTGTGGCACGAGTTCCAATACAACTCTAGCCAAAAGACACCCTGTGGAACTACTTGGTCATGAGTTCCAAATAGCCTTGGAACAGACGAGCCAAGGCAACTCAGCGCTTTTTGAAATGCATTCTTTAAGAAGAACGGAAAGCAGATTTCTTCTTCCCCAGAGCTTGTTGCCTTCTGTTGGGTTCTTCTCTTAGGCACTCTTCTCTTAAACACGGACGTTCTCTAAGCACGAAAGTCTCTTGGGCCCATCTGAAGAGAACCCAGGAACACTTCCTGTGTACAGCCCAGACCAGGGCTACATCTTCACAAAGGACAGAATGGCAAGCAGAGCTCTTCTGGGAGCTGACTGAGCATTAGTGAACTGGTCTCTGGTCCTGAACCTGCAGTTTTGGACTCCAGCAGTTGAAACTTCAGCCTGAAATGCTAAATTCACTGAAACCAATATATGACCCTAAATATGTCTGTACCATCATGCAGTACTCTCCAAAGCCAACTCCCCTCTGATTCTACAGCAAGGCTGCATGGGGCACTGGAAGGTGCAGTCTGGAGCACTGAAGAAGCACTGCCAGACTTCCCAGGCACACTGCTGGGCCTCTGCAGGCTCTAAAACAAGCACTCATGGAAGAACAAGGTAAGCAGGGTGCAGAGTACGTGATGCCTCTGGTCACTACTGAGATCTGCTCTTTCAGAGGGCGACAGACATAGGAATCACCTCTCTAAGAAAGACCATGCAATTGTTTTGGAAAAGCTCAGGAACAGAATAAATGTACAGATTAGAACCACGAGCAAAACTTCAGAGAAAGGGAAATGGCTCTGTATAGCTAGAATTGCCCAAAGTAAGTAATTCTGAATTTATAATCTGAATTTATATACATTTAAATAATGACAGATGTCCCATTTTGAGACACTTTTCAGTGTAGTAAATGATGGGACTGGTTATTCTTTACTCCCTCTCCCCCTGCATAAAACTCAAATCTATCTTCTGTGTTATTTATACACATAGAAAAGAAAAAGCTCATAAACTATAGCAACACTGACTCTAAGCAAGACAATTCACCAAGTAACAGCGTTACTGAGGGAAGGGAGTGTGTTGAAACAGGACAGTTGCACTTTCTGAATACACAATATTTTAAAGAGAAGCTGAAGTGAAAGCTAAGTGAAACTGAAAAAAAATCTTAATTTGAACATAATTTGGGATATATATTTTCTCACTCTTAAAAGCCTGAGCCTTTTTCCCTTGAAAATATTGATAAAAGAGTAACATACCCTTCAGAATCTCTTTAATATTGCATATTTAATAATTGCACAATAACTTGCTCATCTTCAGCAGTGAGGGCTGAAGAGAAGTTCAAGAAACTCATTGTGGTAGAAGTCCTTAGTCAGCAGAAAGTGCTCTGAAGAAAGCAGTAGCAACTGGAAGAAAATTTTCAGCACCTGCAGTTTTTGGCTACTGGTGGGTAAAAGGAAGTAAAGTTTTGGGGTGTTCTGAAACCTTTAAGGTGAGAGCTGATCCCATAGTAATTTTTTAAAAGATAAACAACCACTTGCTCTCATTAACAGCTATGAGCAAAGCAGAAGAGCAGGATTCACTTCTGTGCAGAAATTCATACACTTGTGTTGTTTCCCAATCCACCATTTTGAGTCCAAGATTCTGCAGACACGGGAAATAAAGCTCTCTGCTAGATGTGAGGAACCGTCTCAAGGTGCGTTGCCCACGCCCGGGTCTGTTACTTTCTCTTCTTTTCTTTAACATTACTGAGTATGAGCTGTAACCTCATTTAACTTCCAGAAAGCCCCCAAGTTGGTTGTTTCTCCTAGTAATTCAAATCCCCACATGGCTGGCAAGACAGTTAAGTTAAAACAAAAAAGAGTTTTCAGGTTGAAATCTGGGTGTTACAATCTATTTCTAGATTTAAGTATCGCAATTTTCCATCTGTTCTCGTAAAACTGGGTAGGAAACAAATTGATTTTAAGACTCGTTTCCACACAAGAAGACTTCATTCTCCATGTTTACCACAAACCCACCGAAGCTGCTGCTCTGTTTGGAGGTCAGTTAATTCATCAATGGATCTCCAGCTGCACTGACAAGCATATGCACGTGCTCCTTTCTTCTTTATCATCTTTGCTCTTAGTTTACTGAGCTCAGGCATGTTATTCCTGCCAAAGAAATGAATTCAGCTTAGGAACCTGCTGCTTTTTTTTTTTTTTTTTAAGAAAAAATATTCAGTAGGCCATTTCAACTCAGAAGACATCTTAGGGACAATTCTGAGTACCACTGCCACAGATGAAATTTAGGGATATATTTGAATTCTGTTTTGAACGCAATCATTTCCCAAGAGCAGTCTCAGTGCTGTGCACCCAGATCAGCTACAGATTGATGTTTTTGTAAACAACATTATCTGTTGGATTTAGAGACTTACAGTCAGCCTCCAGAGAAAGAGTTGGGAAGAAAACCAGACAGAGTTAATTCTCGTGTTAAAAAATGATCCAAAAATGTATTTCTCTTATCCAACTTACTGTAAAAATTGCTATGCATAATGAGTACAATTACAGAGTTAAACTTTTCATTAGGAACTGCTACTCAGGACGATTGCTAAAGTGACTGAAATGAAATGGCCATAAGACTGTACATCAAACCAGAAATAATTCCTGTGCAGCTATTAACCACAACAAATGAAAAACCAGCATGGCTATGACAAAAACAAAGTTGTTTCAAAAAAACCAAGTGAAAATGTAGCATTTTAGCTATCTTGCTGTCATGACCTCCTGCTGGCCATCAATTACTGGACACTGAATTGCTCAAAAACAACATTAACAAGCCCAGCTAAATAAAGAAAACCCAAAACCAGTATCAAAAGAAGAACATTTAGAAAAAGAGATCAGGCACCTATTGATGGAAGGAAAATATTTAAAGTTTGCTTTCTAAAATTCAAGTTTGTCAAAATAAACAGCTAAGTTATCTTGCTAAAGACTACAGATTTTAGTATCTGATTAGTATCTGATACTAATGCTGCTCACGTGGGCAGGTTTTTTTGTTTCATTTTTAAATTTCAACTTTGGGTAAATAAAAGAATCCCACTTTTATTTTTTTTATCCACCTTTCCCACTACCAATCTCATCTTAGGAGACTAGTGCAGCATGACATTTTTAAAGCTGCTTTAAATAATAGGAAAAATAATGGTATTCGGAAAGAGATACAAATTTTGAGACTGGAAGAAAAACACAGGAATAACCAAAGATGTAATACAGGAAAAATAATGGAAAAGGAGCTGATGTCTCCATTATTGTTCTGCTCTGGCTGTCACACCCCTCACTGTCCAAGCACTATCTCTGAACCCATCCACCTCTTCCATCAGTTAATGGGCACACACAGAGCCTGTACTAAAATAAGAGAAATCCAAATTTGATGTCTGTATTAGGAACATGCCTACTACACTACATTTCACTAAGTCTTGGCATTAATTTTAGAAAAACTGTGAATAAGAACTCCTTAATTTTATGTCTTCAAAAACTATTTAAAGAATTAAAGACATCACAGTATAAGCAGAAAACAAAAATCCCACCTCTCCATTTAAGCAAACCTTGCTTCAAGAAAGAAATCAGTTAAGAAAGAAAGCTATTTGATTTTCACTGAACATGACAGCTTACTTGATAGTGGGAAAAAGAACATCTGACTTGAAAATATCACAGTCTATATGACTGAAAGTGAGGTGCAAAGCAGATGCTGAACAGTCTGCATTCATGTTGTCGACACTGTAGACACTGCACTGGTTAGCAGAAGCCAACCCATCACATGGATTACCTGCTTATTTCAGCAATAAGCTGGCCTTTTGATCCATGAAAATTGTATTGATTTTTAAAAGCAGAGGGAGAGTCATGGGAGAAGAGACAGAAATGGATGGAAACAAATTTTGGGAGATGTTGCTTCCCCTCCCCACAGAGTTTCCCACCTGATTCCAAACAGGTAGGACACATGCTTCTTTTTAGGTGACACAGCAGTGCTAAGGGCTCTTCATCTTTCCTGTTCATATCGAGCCCCAAAGCCCAGAAACACAACACTAATACCAAACCCACCCCAGACACACCTGAAAAAAAGATAATCACAGGACTGATCCCAGATGTAGTCATTGAAAAGTGACACACGGAAGTCACAAGCAGTACAGCGCAGCTGATCACACGTCCTGGACAGAGAAGAACAATCCATCAGAGAAGATGACTGACACAATACACATGGATCACACCTGGTTTGCAGTACAGCACTCACCCAGAAATACCAGAAGCAACGTCACCTAATCTTAATGCTTTTACATCTCTGGCATATTCAGAATTACGGTATGTGATTTAATGATGTGTTAATGTATTATTTTTACAGGTTCCTATCCTCATTGAGCACCTAAAATAAACTGATATACACTTGATATATTATCTTTAGTCTTCCTCACTGGTACAGCACATGGGTAGCATCCAAATATGAGTACATTATTACTGACTACAAAAAATGCCACATGGAAATGCAGCAATGTTCTATAGGATGTTGTGGATAAATCTTCCAAGTGCCTCTTCTGCTAAATTCACCTGCAATTGCAAAGCACTCTGACCATTTTCAGTTCAGGTTCTGGGATGAACCAGCCCACTGATTTAACTCACATACTTGGCATCACATAGAAAAACGAAGAGAGGCAGGGAAAAATAACAACGCAGCAGCAATTTCCTTAACTACTTGTTACTGATTTTTGGTTTCATGTCTCATTTGCAAGCATCTTTCAACACCTCAAACAAACAAAAGGTCAAGTGGTCAACAACAGAGGACTGGAAGGGACCAGTTGATTTCAACTGCAGTTACGGGCAGCCACTTCTTTAGATGACTTTAAGGCTGTCCTGCCCTGTTCAAATGCAGAATTTGTACCACCACAGAAACACAGCTGTGAATAAAAATAACGATAAAGCAAGTAGCACATTTTTCTTCAGGTTTCCTACCTTTTTGAAGTATTTGTTCCTATCCCAGATGGTGAAAGGCTTCCACCCAGGTACACTGGACAGCATCTATATGGATTCATTAAAAAATATTAAATTATAGCAAAACAGGTTGGAAAAAGCAGTACAACATTTCTCCTAGTTTAACCACGTGGTATTTATAAAAAATATTTATTAAATATAGGCAAAACATCCACATGCTTGTAAACTACAGAATTTTAAAACTTCCATTACCAAAGTGTTCAAAGAAAAACTCTTAGGAAAATCACTCTCTGCCAAATACACAAAGGTCTATATATTGCAGCATTTGATAAATAAGGCAAAAGAAGATATTGTTCAATAGCTTGAAAAATTAATAAATTTATAATAAATTATTTTGATCAAATTAAAACACATTAACAATTCTTTGAAATTACCTGTTTATCTTTGTTTTTCTTTAGAAAGACTGTTTCTCTTCTCAGCATCTTTCTTAGGAAATGTCCACACAGATTAAACAGCAGCAATATTATTAGACTGATAAGAAGTTATAATCAAGCAATGTCCAACAAGCCCGAACATTTTTCACCTACCTTTTCCTATGTGTCTGTACAACAACTTTATTTCTTTCAGGTATGAGACTTGCAGAATTAGACTTCAATTTCTGTTTAAAAACAATCCAAGAATAAAATGCAGCATTACAGCAAAGTCACAATATTCTGTTTTACTTAATAACCAGGAGCCAGAAAATCTCAGTCACAGAAGAAGGGAACCAAGACTCTAGGATATTTCTTGTTCAAGTTCATGAGGCTCTGAAGTAACAGGTAAGCAAGGAACAAGGCTTCTCTTCCCACACTGAATTTCCAGCTCTAGCTAAAGGAATTCCACACCACATGATCGCTTAGACTTCACAATCAAGACTTAGTATTTCATGCCCTCTTTTTAATCATTTTGCTTTTAAAACCAGTTATAATTTGGAACCGTCTCCCTCGATGTTTTTTAGCTTTTGTTTCATTAAAACCCATCAATAACTTAGATTATTCAAAAACATAGTCTTCGAAAAGTTTCTTATTTGCTGCACACAGAAGAGTTTATTTGAATTCTAGAATATTGGAACTCTAGATCCTAAGTGGAAAGTTCTAGGGATATAAAATGCTAAAATTATACGAATTTACTGATATAATTCTCTCTCCCTCAGATGTATACAAGTATTTTTGTTGGTTCAGATTTAGCCACTCTGTAAAAAGTGAAAGACAAACAAAAACAATGTCACTCGTGAAAATAAGACAATCTGCAGGAGGTTATGAAGTATAAGTAACACCATTTTCTACTGCTGATACCCAAATAAATATCTATTTTCAATGCCTTCCATCATTGTAACTGTCTTGAGAATGTAAATTTGTGGCTTCATCTCCGTCTCCTACTGTGAGATGAGAAGTCATTTGCAGAGGATACAAAACGGGGAGCAGTGGTTGGTGTGTCAGATGACTGCACTGCCATTAAGAGGGACCTCAAATGACTTTCAGAAACGGGCTGCAAGCAATCTCTTCAAGTTCAGCTAAGGTGAAATGCAAACTCCTGCCCCAGGGGAGGAATAATCCTTATGCACAGAACACCATGTGGGCTGACCAGCCGGAAAGCGGCTTTGCAGACAAGGCTGTGGGAAATTCGGTCGATAACAAGCTGACCATGAGCCAGCAGTGTGCCCTTGCAGCACAGAGGGCCAGCAGTATCCTGGGCTACATTAGGAGGGCTGCTGCCAGCATGTCCAGGGAGGTGACCCCTCCTCTCTACTCAGCACTGATGAGACACAATCACAGAATCATTTCTGCTGGAAGGGACTTTCCCCTGCTCAAAGCAGAGTCACTTCCAGCAGCTTGCCAAGGATTGTGTCCGGCTGCGTTTTGAAAACCCCCACAGACTGAGACTCCACAACGTCTTTGTGAAGAGTGTCCCTGTGTTTGATCACCCTCACAGTTTAGAAAAGTGTTTTCTTGTGTACAGATGGAATTTCGTGTGTTTCAGTGTATGCCCACTGTCACTTGTCCTGTCACAGGGCACTCTGGAGGAGAGTCTGGCCCCTTCTTTACTACAACTATAGCTATTTAGACACATTGATAAAATCCCCCTGGAGCCTTCTCTTCTCCAGACTGTACAGCCCCAGCTCTCTCAGCTGCTCCTCATATGAGAGGCATTTCAGTCTCTTAACCATATCCACAGGCCTTTGCTGGAGGTTCTCCAGTAGCTCCACCTCTCTCTTGTATTTGAGAGACCAGAATGGGACACAGTAGTCCAGACACAACCTCACAGACATGTTTGGAGCACTATGCCCAGTACAAAAGAGGCATGGACATAATGGAGTGGGCCCAGGAAAGGACCATGAAGGTCATTAAGGACTTAGACATCCAGGTATAAGCTAAGAGAGTTGGAATGGTTTAGCCCAGAGGAAACAATGGTCAGGAGAACCCTACAAAGGCATGTCAGGGAAGAATAAAGAAGACGTGGCCAGACTCTTCTCAGTGGGGATCACTGACAGGAGAGGCAATGGGTGCAAACTGAAGCACAACAATTTCCACTTAAACATATAAAAAATCTTTATGACTTGTGAGCGTGGTCAAACGCTGGAACAGGCTACTTAGAGAGGCTACAGTCTACATCCCCATGGATAATTCAAAGCTGTTTCAACATAGTCCTGGGCAATTGGCTCTAGGCAGTCCTGCTTAAGCAGGTGGCTGGACCAGATGATCTCCAGAGGTTCCTCTTCCAACTGTGACCATTCTGTGATTCTGGGCATTGACACTATGTTCTATTTTGAACTAGCATTTCCTTTAATTGCCTGTTATTGTCTAGGTAAGAACATCTCTTTATATCTCTCCTGTTCCTCACTACAGGATTACTGCATTTTCCTTTCTGCTTTACTTTCCAAGTTTATTTATTCTACAGCTTGTTTTCATTCAAGTTTTGCTTTAGAAGTTTTAGCTTATGGTGCTTCTACTTCCACTGTTGAACCTGATTTGTTCTGAATTTCTCTAAACCCCTACTCACCGGAGGTGTTTTGGTAAAGCTGCTGTCATTACAGATTTCATCAATAATGTCATCTAGATCTTCTTCGCTGCGGCCAGCACTCATTAACACTTTAGCTGATCTGAAAAATAAATAAACCAGTCTTCATCTCTGTAGCAAGACTACAGCAATTCTAAGAACTGTGAATTTAAAAATACAAACAGCTACAGCCTTTTTTCCTCTAATATTTTTGTAGTATCTCAGGTAGGCCATTCAAATAATGACTGAACAGATGTAAAGTACAGGATAACACCTTTCAGTCCCTGTTGAGTTGTCCCATCATAGGTCTTATTTTTGCTAGCTTCTTTTATTTCCAACCACTTCCAACCCTGAATAAAACTGTGACAGTATAACCCATGCTACACTTACTGAGCAATTAATTGGACAACCCTGATTTTTCACATTTAGCTTCAGCAGCAGGAGTACAAAAAGGTCAGAGGAAGGTCTGTACTCAAGCTATACAACTGCAGGGGCTCTGAAGAGAATTCCTGCCAAACTGGATGCATTTAGAAAGATCACCTGCACTTTGCTTTCACTCAAGTAACACTCAGGTCTGCTGTTTGCTAGCTCTTTGTCAAAGAAAGAGAGGCCTGTAGTACTGCTGCATTAACCAATCAAGAACAAATCTACTCCTGAGAAAGAAGAAAACGGTGTGATTTTTTTTTTTTCAAGATTGTAATTAGATCGACTAAAATTGAGTGCTCATCTAACCATTATGCAAACAATGTGCAAGTCCAGTAATGTGGCCAAAGGTGGTGGTCTTGCATCAGTCCTTAGATTCTTCAAGACCCTTTCCTGGGACTCTGAAATGTGTGTTGGGTAAGCACTTGGCAGCCCATCTGTGGAGACATCTGGCCAAGCCTCTCTGGTGCACAGACCTTCCAAAGGGTGTCTGGGATGTCTGTGAGGACTGGGAAGTAAACCTGATGGTCAGGATGGAAACCCAAGGGCAGGCAAAGATGCCTGTCAGGGCCAGGCTGGAAACCTGAGGGTAAGCAAAGACACCAGTGAGGGCCAGGATGGAAACCTGATGTCTGAGACAGAAGCCTGAGGGCAGGCACAGATGTCAGACACTGAATGCTTGCAATGACCCTGTCAGGACCAAACTTGCTGGTATTCTTATCACTATTTTGAAAATTGTGGAATTTGAGGCAGATACCTCAAAGTGTAGTGTGTAAGTTAAGTGCTTACTGTAGCAGATATGGTTAATAAAGCATAAACAGAAAAATTATGCACAGAAAAATCAGACCCGAGGGAACAGCATGAGACTGTGTTGGGGGAGGTTTAGGTTGGATATCAGGAAAAGGTTTTTCACTCAGAGGGTGACTGGTCACTGGAACAGGCTCCCCAGGGAAGCGGTCACAGCACCAAGGCTGACAGAGCTCAAGAAGCGTTTGGACAATGCTCTAAAGCACATGATGTGACTCTTGGAGTGTCCTGGGCAGGGCACAGAGATGGACTTCGATGATCCCTGTGGGTCCCTTCCAACTCAGAATATTCCGTGATTTGTATGAAATGACTGAAGTATCAAGAGAAAAAAAGCTTTGATAACGCCATTGCTAAAGTTCTTCCTGCTTTAAATCGCAAGATTTATAGATATTTGAGGGCAGTTATATACAGCGGTCACTTACAGAGCAAAGTAATCCCACAACCCTAACTCAGAGGCAAATTAGTGCAGCTTTTAACGCCATATTTAATCCGAGGCTGCGGTACACGCAGGAGACAAAGCCTGTCTGAAGTAAATAAACTCGCTGGCACACGATTTGGGTCTTTAAAAAACAAGGGCTGCAGGTGACACTCGCGAACCGCCAGCCGGATTCCGGCTCCCGAACCCGCCTGTGTTGGGTTCCCGAAAGGTCTGGCCGCACGGGCCAGGCGGGGACGGGCTGCACGCCTCGCTCGGCGGGGAGCGCCGTGAGGGCGGCGGGAGCGCGGCGGGAGGAGGCGGGAGCGCGGCGGGAGCGCTGACCTGCCCTCCGCGGCCGCCGCGGGCTGCTCCTCCTCGCCGCCGCCGCCGCCGCGCCGCTGGCACAGCCGCCGCTCCACCTCGTCCAGCAGCCGCTCCAGCTCCTCCGCCATCTTGCCGCCAGCCGTTGCCGGGGCGGCTCCGCGGCGCCGGCAGGGGCGGGGTCTGCGCGCCTGGCCGGGCTGGGGGCGGCTGCGGGGCTCCTGTGGGGCTCCTGCGGCAGTCGGCGCGCTGCGGCCGGGATTCGGCAGGGAGCAAAAAAAAGCAAAACACAAAGCCACCGCACTGCGGCCGTAGTCGGCAGGATTCGAACCTGCGCGGGGAGACCCCAATGGATTTCTAGTCCATCGCCTTAACCACTCGGCCACGACTACGCATGTTACAAAGGTTGTCCCCACCTTCTCATGACGGGTCACCCGAGAGGGAGCAGGGTTTGGTGCTTAGGGTTAGCTGCGTCTCCTCACGGGGCGCAGTGAAAGGTTTAAATAGAAATTAGGCTTATTGCATGTCATGCAGTTCACTGCGCTGTATGTTGGTCTGTTTAGAGCAAAACCAAACGGTTAGGCTTTGCTAAGTCCCGTGGGAGAAGCCTCTGGCATTTTATTTCATTTTATTTTATTTTATTTTATTTTATTTTATTTTATTTTATTTTATTTTATTTTATTTTATTTTATTTTATTTTATTTTATTTTATTTTATTTTTTCGTAGACTAGGAACAGTCGTGGATAGAGCGGCCTCAGTCCCCTTAAAACCAGGAACACTCCCCAGCTGACATCCCCCATAGCGCCCGGGAAGTCGGGGCAGGCATTTTTGAGGAAAGTCCCATAGGCTCTCGCCTATCGCCCCGTAAATAAACCCAGACAAACGTAGGAGGTGTCAGTCCCCAGCTTTCCTATGCCAGCTCCACCTCCCCTCTCGTCAGAGACACGGGAGGTCGGGTGTCCCGAGGTGGGCACGCCGCCCGTAGTGTCAGTGAATGCTGTGTATTATTATATTTATTTAGAAATGCAAGGAAGCACTTTAAAGAGAGAAGTCCTGTTAAGCTAAACAGAGCATTGCCCTTTCCTTAGGTCAGCTGAGACAGAAAGCACAGGGCTTGTACCCTCCCGTTGCCAGGATGGCTCAGAATTTGTCAGCCTGTGATGAAGTGGGGTCTGCAGTACGTAAGAGCTCCAAGCAAAGCCTCCCGGTAACAAGGCATTTTACAATTCTCTGGGTATTTCAATTAATGAGTTGCAAGCCCTGTCTGAATTCCCTCATACTTCAGCTTTTATTTCATCTTTCCATTTTCCTCCCCACATATCTCAGGTCTCTGTTAATACCCCAGCCCGATCCATGGCAGTGCTGCTGGGGCAGATGTGTTGGGTAGAAGAGCTGTGAGCCTTCGCTGGGTTGATGTGATGGAAGAAACTAAATAGTGTTGATGCTGCTCCAGCTCTTTTAAGTGGTCCCTTGGCCATGACTCTGTGTCATGTAGGTAAATTCAATCCAGAAGAAGTGGATTTTTGGGTGGAATTTTTACATTCATCTCTTGCAGCTGTGGAGAGTTTAAACTAATCACAATTCTCCCCAGTATGCTATCATCTCTGTAATTTGAAAAAGGATCAGGAGCCCACAGGCTTGGAAAATCTTGAAGAAACTCTTGTCCTGAAATACATCATCACATGTGGAAAAGACCACTTGCTGCATCATCTTAAAGGAGCTTAAGAATGCCGAAATCCAGTATCATTCTGGCGTTCTTTCAAATGGCCTTAGAAATCTGAGTACATTCTCTTTTGACTGCAGAACAGCTTCTTTCCCTTTCCATCAAGCCTGTGGCTGTCAATGTGTCTGTTGCAAGGTGCCAAAAATGTATGGAGTGTCTATGGGATAACGGTGCCAAAGTCAGGGGTGCCTCGAGGCCTTCTCCTATGAACTCATTGCTCAGTTGGAAAGCATTTGAAACCAAAAAGAAAATTAAAAAAAAAAAGGAACAGCCCTTTAAAAATTGTTAAACTGAAAGGATTGGCTTTGTGCAGATTGCTGCCTGCTGTTTAGATCCTTGTTGTTCAAAACTTCTGAAAGGCCTGATGCAATCAAAGAGACAGAGAGTTACTGGGTCAAATTGATTCCAGACTAGCCCCTGGAATCACACTGAGGTGAATCTGACATACTGGGCCTTCAGATAAGCTGTGGCCAGGAGAAAGGAGTTGAGGTCATGCCCTAAATTTTGTCCTTTCTTAGGAAATCAGTGAAGTGGCTTGTTCAAATCATGTCTCCCACTGACTGCTTGGGCCTTATATTGGTGCAAATGGAAAGGTTACTGATTGCAGAGGGCTGGAAAAGTACAGGGTGACCACTTTGATGATGATGGCTTTTTTTTTTTTTTTTTTAATATACTATCTTGATGTATCCTTAGGAAGAGAGGACAGAAAGCTGGAAGGATGTCCTGGGTGGAAGCCATAATGTCCTCAAGCTACTGAAAGCTTTCTCAGTGGTGCTGATAAAACTGGATTGTGCCACAACAGCGATGAAGACAAAAAAAACTTTCTAGGACAGGATGTTAATTTGCCTCTTCTGTTTTCTCTGGGAACCAAAGTGAGCCTAAATTGAGGTTGACCAGAACTTTTCTCAGTCCTCTTCTCTGAACAATGAACTCTCCAGGGATCGGGTAATGACAGAGGTCAGCAGAGCCAGGTAATACCAAAGTCATTTCAGAGTGCTACCCATTGCCAGACAAGAGGGAAATGATTGCAGGGAGGCACTCTTCTTTTTGATATAGTGATAGCATGTTGCAGGCCTGTCTGCCTTCCAATCTCTTGCCCCAGAAGTTGGGGTGGAGGTAATCCAGTGACTGCTTCTCCCTAAGGTATTCTGCCACCTCCAGCATATGTAGAACAGTTCAACTCCTTGCTCCCAGTCACAGGATATTACTCTAATCCTGTTCCTCATCACAATCCAGTATAACATAATTTTGAGTGACACCACTTATTTCCTATTAGTAGTACAGTGCAATGACATGAGAAAATTCAGGGCTGAATCTAAATTTTTGGCCATAATTTTAACCACTAGCAAGCATTCCTGTGCATGAAATTGTTCTACTAAAGATACCAGACTGGGAGACAACTTCTTGAAAGACCTCTTGGCAGCAAAACTAACAGTGTGTGCAAGATTCCTCATATAACACTGGTTTGTTGTGTTGAGAGACAGCCTCGGATCAAAGGACAGTTTAAGCTGGAGGCTATCCCAGTCTTGGACTTCACTGTCAATCCTTCCATCAAAGGTGCCAGCTCAGAGGGTGGATTTTCACTTCAGTTTGCTGGCACAGCTGCCTTACCCATGAGGGGCATGAGTGCTGGAACAACTTCCAGTTACTTCCAACCTTCCTCTGCATTAATAATTTCAAGGTTAGGGTATGTGAGCACCGACCAGCTCTTGCCTGGGGCTACACAGTTCTTTTGCAAAGGAAACTACTCCTGAGAAGAACATATGAGTGTCCAGAATGACAAGCCCTTAGCCTTGCTGTGAGGGGTGAACATACTTTTGGATATTTGTAAACATACATGCTCATTTTCAAATAAGCGTGATATTGTGATGCTCACCAAGGGAAGCAGATTTCTCAGGACTGTATACAAAACAAAAAAATACTTGTCTGGGAGCCTTTTAATGAACATGGCATAATCCTCAAAGCTTCTTATAACCATGACATTTTGATCTCCGTGGGGGCATAACAAACATTGGAAAGCTGTTTCTGGAAAAAAACTGTCAGCTTGTGAGGCTGTGTAACAAGGAGGTCACACTTCCAAATCAATGATAATTATGTGTAACTTCGAATAAAAATGGTGTTGCCAGGCACTGTGCAGCTTTACTGCACCTGCATTCTCTGGCACCAAGGGTGTCAGTCCCTGTAAAGTGGAGCAGAGGGAGGCCCGTGGTGATAAAGCAGGTCAGTGCAGAGAACACATCACAAGGTAAAAATGTTTCCATTTAGCAGATAGAAATAATAAGTAGTAGTAAACATGAGATAATTGGCCTTCCAGGAAGGACCTAGGCTGTGAGAACATGAGTAGGAAGGAGAAAGCATCAAGCAGAGAGGACTGGGGACTGCTGTGGAAAAAGTCCTTCCTGCTTGCTACCCATTGCACAATGGTGAGAGACAAACACCATGTAAAACCAGCCTAGATGAAGGAGCTGAAACCAAAGCAGAGATAGTGTTCCATCACCCTTGCCAAGGCTGGAAAATATTTTTTGGGGATGATTCTCCAGAGGAGTGGTGAGCTAGGAAAAACTATCCTGTAAGCCACAGGGGCATGGCGTGAGTGCGCATGTGGGGGTGAAGATGCTGTTTGTGTGAATGCCACATTAATGTCCTGCTCCTCAGTGGGGCTAATTCAGATTTTTCTTCTTGAGGACCCAGGATACTGCATCTCAGAGAGGACAGATGTGGCAGCTGACAGGGCTGGTGTTGTCACACATGAGGTTCCAGATACACTCCTTTGTTTTACTGCATTCCTTCCTTTTCTCAGTATCCTGGTCAGTGAAAATATATGTTAGGCAGAATCACACTTGTGTAACATGAGTGCTATTTGCATGTGTGATTTTGTATAGGCTTTTACAGTTAAAAGACTTAAAAGAATGGCAAGAAGAACAAAGTCTTTTAAAGATGAAAGCTTCTTCATAAAGCCTCTCTTTAGAAGCTTGAATGCTAAAAAGAGAGCTTCATGTCTGTGAGTAATGTGGTTTTCATTTGGACTTGAAATAAACAGGGTTTTTTTCCAGTGCAGTTTTCAACAGGCAGAATGTTTAAGGGCAAAGTGAAAATTAAAAGCTAGGACTTCACTGATTTCAGCAGGGTCAGGATTTCCTACAGAAGGTGAAAATCCAGTCCATCTCATTGCAAATATCTGCTCCTTGCTGGAGGACGGGAACTGGTAGCTCTCCTTCCAGCTCCAAGCTGTGTCCCCCAGCAGAGGGCATTGCAGAATGACATTACTGTTTTTCAGAAATCTGGCAGAAAGTAAACGGAACTTAAAGGGGTGGTTTGGCTGGTCTAAAATGTATTTTCATGACCTCCGCTGGAAGAGTAGATCATCAGTCGTTTAAAACCAAAAGATGCTGCTAGCAAACTGTAGCTGGAAGATAAAAGGAATTTTTCCTTGCACTCTAAAAATCCCTAATGCTTGAAAAAGAAAGCAAATGCCAGAAAGCATTTGTTCTTCAGTTTCTCTATCACACAATTTATTTTCATGTTTTAGATAACACTGTAGGCTGAATTGCAAAGACTTGTTTCAGGCTCAGAGCCTCTTGACATTCTGTAAAAAATAATAAACTGTTTCCTATAAAAAATAAATGCAGAATTAAAATTATAATGATAATGATGTGAGCAACAAGGAGAAGAGAGAAACTTCAACATTTGCAGGAGATGTGGATAACAAGCATAATATAAAATAGTGGAGGTAAGACAGGAGATTTTTCAAAAGACTGGGATGTGCTGTGAATCAAACCAAGAAGCTACAGGGTACCCTGAGCAGTGCATAGCCTTCAATGCAGGCTTCTCTCTTCCCTGCCATCTTCCCTAAGCCCTGTAACTCCCCACACAATACACATCAGGAACACATTCAGGGGACAGACAGGGCTGTACCTATCATGCAGACAAGTCTTCTGACCCTGTCCCCACATTCTGGCTGTTTCTGTCTCATAACAGTTGTGCCAATCCACCTTCTGGAGGCAGTGGACGTGGATTTAATGTACATGATCAGGTTGGCTCTGTAATACAAGCCTTCTTGTAAATCTTTGCCTACGGGCAGTGTTCAGTCCATCTTATTGTGTGGTCACCCAGCAAACTGAGTGGGCACATACCTTGGTAGAGGAGGGTGAGGGATTGAGGGCAGGAGAGGCTGAGAAGTGTGTGGAGCAACAGTATGTTCTCTTGTTTAGCATTTTTTCTTCGGCAGGTCACAAGAGGATTCAGTGTGATTGAAAGTAGTCCTGATAGTTTTACAGGTGGAGAAACTGAGTCACTTGGGGGTTGTAGCCTGCCCAGACTCATGAGATAAAATCAGGATAAAAGTACTAAGATCAGTCCTATCTCTTCTGTTGATAAAGTCTTAGCTTTACTGGACACTCACTGAGCTGCCCCATGTCTGTGTGCTATGGTGAGAAACGCTTCCAAGTTAACAAGTGCAGGTGGGCAAGAGTTAAAACAGCAAATTCTACCACCTTAATTCTTGATAACGTTCTCACTCAGGTTAGTTTACAGTGTTAAAACCAAAGGGACTTGAACAGAGCAAAGGTCCTGAATTTGAATTTCAATGAATGATATTAAGGGGGTGGTTGGGGTATTTTATACATACCCTAAAAATGCCTAATAGGCATTCAGCTCTGGAGGACTTGAAAGGACTGTAACCTTCCCTACAGTTTAACAACACAGTTCTCCATAAAACTAACTTAAGAGAAATTCCCTGCATTCCCACACTGAACACTTAGCAGTCTTTTCAAACTTATGATATAGCAGTAAATATAGCTTATAACCATAAAATTAAGGTTATGTGGACTTGTAACTTTTTATTTTATGCTAGCTCTGTGGGCCACTAGCAATTTCTACAGAGGTTACTGTCCTCAAGTCTGCAACAAATTACATGAGTAAACTAAGAAGAAACAAAACTCAGAAGAGTAAGAAGAAACAGAAAACAACCCTCATTCTTTAAACAGACACATTAGGTGTTTAAGGGGAGAAGGGCAAACAAAAGGAACTTCCCATGCTTTAAAATTTCAATTTCTTTTAGGGTAGGTCCTTGTGCTGTATAGGGAACTTGCTAGCATGCATAGCTGTCATTGCACTCATGGGGTGTTTAATGGCTACAGAATAACCCAAGGAAAGGTGATAGATCTCAAAAATAACAAGTAGTGTTTTCTTGAAGTGCTACCAGTGAGATTCTGACAACCTGTGCCAAGTGAAGCTCTGATGATCAAAATTTAGATGATATTTACTGTGGTAAAAAAAAAAAAAAAATTGTTTCCATCTAGCTGCATCCTTGCAATTTATGTTACAGATTGATTGTGAAGTTACAGAACCCCTGGTTTCTACAGAAAATGGGCTCTGCTTTTTTTATGTGGTTTAATAGTGCCTAGAAAACCTTTGGCTTTCCAATAATGTAACTGTAAACTAAAATCTAATGAAGATAGTTAGCTGGTTTTTTTCCAGTAGTGACTGTAGATTGACTGTAGAGTCAAGGTACCTCAGCTTTTGAGTTCCTGAACAGAAACTCTTTAAAGTCTGCTGCTTTTAAGAAAATAAGTTATCAGAATTTTGTGGAAATTAGCCTAGGGTAGATTTGTTACCTCCCACTACTTCTGTTGTCTTGAAAATTTTGAAAGCCAAGAGCCACCTAATGGACAGCCTTGTTTCTCATGAAAGCTCAGTTTACTGTAAATCTGTGATTACAAGCATTTGGACAGCATGGAAATTGGATGCATCTTTAATGGCTCAGGCCCTTAGCTAAAAGAAATACAGCCACAGCAGGAGAGGGCTCAGGAAAGGAGCAATTAATTTAGTTTTCCAATAGTACTGCAACAACATGGGCATCACAATTTAAAAGCCTTTGGAACAGTCTTCTTAATTTCCTTGTATCCCACTCCTTCCACTTCTTGTCTTGGTCTGGCTTTTGTTCACTTTGTGCAGCCTGCCAGACCGAGCCTGCCTCAACCCAACTGGTTGGTCCCTGACGTAATCCCAAATGGTGACCTGTGAGGCCGACCTCAAGATTTGCCAGGCAGAAAAGGACCCACTTGGTTTTAAAGTGCTGGCTCTGTTTTGTGAAGAGCTGGCAAAGTATGTTTTTCTTTTTACTTTTATAGCTTGTTCCAAAGTCCATGGAGGATACACAGCTGGCTGGCAATACCATAGCTAATTCCATGGCTGCAGAGTCTTAAAAAGCCTCTGGTGGTGATGCTCAAAAGCAAGGCACAGGAGTAATGTGCAGTACATAATATGTGTGCTGCCTACAGGCCTTGCTGCTCTCCACCAATGCACAACATTAGTGAGGTGTTTCATTAATCTGCCATGGAAGCAAAGCAGACATTTCTCTAGATAGCAAGTTCTAAGTACTCCTGATCTATGTCAATTCTGCTTTTACCCCCTGCTTCTTGCTCTCTGTGTCTAATGCTACCGAAAATGAATGACAATTCCAAACCTGTTTTACAGTTTGGAAATTGCTTGTGTCTGGGAGAGAGAAAGCTGTTCTTTTGAAACTCTTTAAATTAATATTCAGGTTCCAAATGAATTAATATTTTTCTCTTGTTTGATTGTTTATTGATGATCGTTCTATTTTCTCTAGAATATCTATTTTTATGGCCTTCCTTTTTCCTTCTTGACTTCTGTGGCTTTGTAAGTAGTCTGAAAAAGTCTGCAGGACAAAAAGAACACAAATTTACTGAAATTTCGTCTAAATCATAAGCCAGAAAAGCAGCAGGAAGAGAAATAAATAGTAATAAACCTTTTGGAACTAATCTCTCTCTTCTGATTAAGGGTAATAGCAAACATAATATATGTCTCTGCAGTAGTAATCCCAAGGATAATTGTATGAAACATGGCAACTAGACAGGTCTCCCAAACACTTGCTGGTAGCTAGGATGAGGTAGTATGTATTTTCCTGTTGTTGAGTAAAGTCACCCACCCAGTCTTTACACAATGGCTGCCTGTGAGCACTGACATGAGTTATCTTACTGTGAGCATTACATAGCTCATCACCTTCAGTCAGCTTAATGTCAGCGTGTCTTAATAACATAAACAAATCAGGATGTCTGCAGCAAAGGCTCACACTCCAGTTAGATTTATGTCTCCAAATGTGAAAGATCTTAGAGGAACAGGGCAGTCCCAGCTCTCAGGACAACATCTCCAAAACCTCAAAGGAATGCATCAGAGCATTGTTTCTTTCACAGGTTGTGCTTGTATCTTCTTTTATGACCCCCCATTCCCAAAACCTAGAGATTAGTGCTCATACTGAAAGTGTGAACAATCCACGCTCAGTTCCCTCCCCTGCTCAAAAAAACTCACAAAAACAAGAACTATTTTTCCCACCCATTTTGGGTAAAGGACTTCTCTCTCTGTTTTGCAGAGGTGTTCTCAGTTCCTCTTGTGGTGCAGAAAAGAAACCAAGACTCAGTGGATACCATTTAATGCTTTTTAGTTGTTACATTAATGACATTGCCTTTGGTGTGCTCTTGAGGACTTCTCCAGTGTGTCTCCAGAGTGTATAGAGTGATTTTTTTTCTTTCACATTGAAGAATTAAGGGATAGGAAAACATTTCTCCGTAGGCCTCAGAGCAGAGACTGAGTCCCACTCAGAGCATGAGCCCCACATTTTCCAGGTGAGTCTCCCAGCAGGATACACAGCCCTGTTTGCATGATTTTCACCTGAAAGCCTGGAGTGGTGTCTTGTGGTTAGGGCAGGGAGCTTGAACATTTCAGGTAGAGAAGCAAACTGCTCAAGTGCTCTATCCAGTAGGCTTCTGCATAAGACACTGATGGTAGAATCGCTGTGCTACAGCTTTTCAAACACCACAGGGATCTGTAGCTCATTTCTGAAAGGGCTTCAGGACCTACTCTGGAGCTTGTGACCTCAAGCAGAAGTGTATTCTGCAGCACAAGGAAAGGAGCTTCAGCTGTGGGGTGAAAGGAGGCTTCTAACACCCTGGTGCTGCCCATGTTTCATGTTAGCTAGCTCGAGATATATGTCCCCTTGGTGCTGAGGGTATTGGGCCCCATTCCTGGGATTTCTGACTCAAACTGCACATGTGGGAAGCCTAGCACATGTGGGGAAGGGCTGGTTTCTATTTCACCACCAATAATTCAGGCCCTGTGGCTTTTTCAGTCCTTTCTTCTTGTATTGTTAGAACCACACGGTTGCCTGGTGTTGTGAATCTTGGTTGCTTGACACTAGAGTCCAGCTATGCAGCTGTTCATGTCTATCTCAGTGGGTTGGGATTAATTAATCTCTTTTCGTTCTACCATTTATATGGGGAATGTACCTGAGAGGAGATCTATCTCCATAGTTTTTTTTTTTTGTAGATAATCCAAGTTTTAGTTACGTGCAAGGCATGGCCAGGTACTCAGTGTGCCTAAGTCCACCATGAAACAGACATCCATCTTCTTCACTCAAGGCTTCTCTGTGGCCTTTTCAGTTGTCTCTCGCACAGTGTATGGTAGGAACCTTGACTGGAATTGGCAGTGGGATAAATAAATGCAATGTAGTCCATAAGTGAGGTAAAGAATGGCATTAGGTCATTACCTTAATCAAGTATTTTTAGCTGCAGCTCCTCTCTGTGGATCACATGATGGACAGTGGTCTTTTATTTGGTGCTTTGGCAAAAGGGTCAGGGGCAGGGAAGAGGGAGAAACAGGGAAGGAATGAGAGTGGTGGAGGCCAACAGATACCTTGATGAGGGGGAACACTTTCACAGAGTAGTGGAGGAGGAGACCAGGCTTGACTGGTGCTTGCTGACTTCACCAAAGGCTGTATTTATCCAAAAACCAAAGAGGGGGGTGGGAGGGGAGTCTCCTCTAATAGGAAACCTGAGATGACTTGCTGTTTGTTGGAAACCAATGTGTGAGCAGTTGTCTATGCCTACCGCCCAAGCACGAAGTATGATTATGAAGACAGGTTGTTAATATACTTTTAAGTGTGGTTCTATTATTTACTTTTACAAATGTCTATGTTATGTCCATCATGGGAAAACCAAGACTAGCCAACAAAAGCGGAGCTGCAAAAGCAAAGTTTTCCTATAAATGTAAAATGGGAGTTTTAAAAAATCATGTATTTTATAATCATTATGAATTGTGACTGGTTTCCAGATGAAAAACAAGTTATAATATCTGCAAAACTGCACCTGCAGCAAGGCTGTATAGTGCTGATGAAAAATGTGAATCGTGGATTATTACAGTTTTGGGTTTTGTTCGGGTTTTTTTGGTGTTTGTTGTATTTTGTTTTTTAAGTCATGGGTTTTCCATTATTTATTACAATTCCTTTAGGACAGCACTGGAGTCTTGAGTGTTAAATGTGTTCATATGCTCTGGGGTACCTGCATGCAATTTAAATGGAAAAGAAGATAAGTGTTGGAGAAGATTGAGCTCTACAGCCACTGGAAATTGGAGGGAGAGAAATTTTTACAGCTAGATGTCACAGTTGAATCTTAATCACAATCATACTGGTATAAATCCAGTGTAACTCCACAGGGAGCTTAACAAGGTCCTGACCACACTGCTGCTGAATTAAACACAGCTTGTGCCTAACATGTTGCAAGCCACCCTTCGGTGGATGTAAGCAGGTCCAGACAAGTTCACAGGCAAGATCCCAGTTGTCTTTTATAGTGCTGTTTTCTGATGCCCTGCTGGAGTTCCTGGTAACCAGAAAGCTTAATAAAAAGCTGTAGTACAGTTCTAGAAAATGTAGATCTAAGAGAAAAATGTCACTAATGAAAATACTGAAGAAACATGATACTAAGATTAATAAATGTCATTAGTCAGGTTGTCAGCTCTGTCTAAGTAGTGTTGTAATGACCCTTGGAAAAAAATTAATACAATATTTCTGAAGACATTGCAGGAACTAGTAAATAGAATATTTAATAGGTTATGTTTTCTCCTTTGTGTGCATACAGTCAGGGAAGAATATACCACATAGGAAAGTTAGTGTGCCTAACACATTTCACATCATGGCTATCCCTGGCATGCTTTCCATAGCTAGTTTAAAATTGTGTTCCATGGACTTGCAGTACTTTCTTTGATTTTCTGCCAATATTTGCTTCAGCAAATTGAAGAGCTTGTACTATATTAGGGTAGAAAGAGTGATAAATTGCAAAAATGCAGTAAATGTTAAAGCTACGTTTTAAAGCAGAAATCTGAAGAAATTGCTCTCATGGCTGATAACTTTAACAGATTGAAAGGAAAACACATGATCACATAACACAGTAAGTGAAAGCTTGCAATAGAGGATACAGGTTCAAGTATTTGCCACACTTGAAGAGATTTCAAAGTATTTTTTACCTGATTCCCTGAACACAGTTCATTAGTGTTCCAAACAAAAGCTTTGATTCCTAGAAAAAGTTTACTAAATATTGTGTTCAAATGTGAGAATTTAGATGCTAAAATCTCCCTTTACAGAAGTGCTTGCAGCTTCAATGTTGACTTCAGGATAGAATTTGGTCCATTGTAGTTCTTTTAGCCTATTTTCTTGTTAACAAATTTGTGTTGCTTTTGTTTATTTCTGCATGTGTGGAGAAAGCCATTGCAGAAACTCTATTTTCAGAGTCATGAGGCACACAATACAGGGCAGAACTAAATCATGACCTGGTACACTCTAGTTTTGCTGCACTGTAAATATAGGTTGAGATAAAAGTTTTACGATTTCTGGGAATCTCTTGAAATGCAAAAAAGGAGATGCATGACCAATTATTATGGACAGGATATACTACTTTATGAAGTATAACAATCAAACTAATTTGAAATAGATTTAGTGGCATGCATTCTGTCTCTGATTTATACTTGCAGAAACATACCGTGTATTTATACTAGTTAATCTGAAGATATATATACTACTTAGATCACATTAAAGTCAGGTGAATATTGTAGAAAAATATTTAGAAATGCTAATTTAAACAAAAGAAGGAACTCAGTGAAGTACAGAACTAATGAAGTCTCATATTCCATTGTCTTGTTACTTTTAGGTGGAAGCTTGGATATTTGACTGAAGCTGTCATCTCAATTAGATGGAAGTCTCAGATCTTTTAATGATTTTCCTTAATACGGGGATACCTAATTACTTTTATTGAAAGGCTATTAATGGAAAATAGGCCTCATCACAGATACTTATTATATAGTTGTGCAAAATTTTGTAAGAAATATGTGTTGGGAGCAGACAACAGTAGGAAAAGAGGGCATAATGAAATCTCTTTGATTTTGCTCCTCTCCATAAACTTTCCAGTGATGTGAGAATTAGGTAATATTGTCACCAGGTGGGCTAAAACCAAATACAGCCCTTGAAGAGTAAATAGCATATAACAAATAGCAAAAGAAAGAACTGAAGTGAATCATTTGAGAACATCTAAACAGCTGAACTATGTTCACTGACACTGTTATTTGAACAATTGTGAATAACAACCAGATGAATTGAAGTCAAAGTTTCTCCATAATAATTCAGAAAGAGAACAAAAGGCTTAATCTACTAAATAAAACATTTGCTATGAAAGTCCTGCCCAGCTCTAGTTCATATATTGTAAAAGGATGTTAGCTTAAGATATGCTTTATTACCAAACTCAGATAAGAATACAGGGAAATGCTGCCTGAGGACTTCATTAAAGGAGCTATGGACTAAGAGATCTAAGAGTGGTCAGTAGGTGAAATGAAGGTATTTTTACAACTTTTTGACTCTAGAGTAATAAGCAAAGGATGTAACCAGTGGAACTTGGGGGAGAGGGCAGACAGAGAAAAATCAACATAAGACAAAATCTTTTGGCAAGCTTATTTTGACTTTTTAAACTGGAACAATGAACTACGATGGACAGTCCCTCCTTTCCACCACTGTGCAATGACTTCCACCCCATTTTCCATTGGTAGCCCTCTGTGTCAGTAGACACAGATCAGCTCTGGGTTTTAATTGGCCCTGGCACATTGAGAGATCTCACCTGATTCAGGTCTGTGAGTTTCCTCAAAGCAAACCCCTGCTTCTGCAGAGTGCTGTGCTATGCCTCCTGCCACAGACATATGCATGTGGCTTTACTATGATAACTTCCTCAAGGTTATGTTGACCTTAACTAGTGAGTCAAGTGGATAATATCCTTGTGGGAGGGGAGGACTAAGTGAGGCTGGATAACATAAGTCCTCTCTCAGGTTCCCTGTGACACCACAAAGAAGAATGCTCTCACACGCACAAAAATAAGAATGTGCATTTGGAGGGAGTGTTAATTTCTGATGGAAGACTCGCAGGGCATTAGAGTCACTGTAGCTTGCATCCAAGCCCAAGTCAATGAATTACAGTGCATTCTCTGCTAAGCAGGACTTCATGCCTTCCAGTTCTTTCACACACAGCAATTTTACAAACTACAGGATGTAACTGGGAAGGGATCGTAGGATTGTCCTGAAAATTGCAGTCCTTTGAAAAGGAAGCTTTATTAATTTTTAGTCATATAAATGTCATACACTTTGCAAATCTTGGGCATCTTCTGTGGAGCAGTCTGTGGACAGTGTTAGGAGTCCCATATGCTTCAGTAGGTTGCTAATCTTACCTAAGGGAAGGCAGTTGTTCACATGTAACAGCTGGCAGAAATCACTATCAGCAACGAGACAGGTATGTTTTTATTGGATGGGAACCCTCATAAGAAGAGGGAGAAGGGTCTCCACTAAACAAGAGTCTTTGAGGATTTCTTTTATAAATTTCTCCCCAGTTCTCTTCCACTGTCTTGTTTAATTCAGAGGTTCCTGAGTTCCCTTTAATGCTGGGTGGTGAGTTCAACACACAGGGTTTCATGCAGAGCAGGATAGTTAGTGGAGAAGATTTTTTTGCTCAAAGGGAGATTTGTATCTTTATTTTCACTTGATTTCTGTGTATAACTTGAGCATAAGCTTCTCCAGTCCCTCTTCATACTGTTCAGATTATCCATGCTTACTTACTGTACTTTTGCAGCTACTGGTTCCTTTCAGCCACTGAAGGCTGAAAAAGACACAGATGAGCATAGATTCATGGAATGATGTGTTCTGTCTGGTTTCAAATTCCAGATTACATCTTCTCCCTGACCCAGCATCTAAGGCTCTCACAGAAAGTGACTTCATGGTACTGAGGACCAGGAAAATTTGAGGAGACAAGAGGTTGGTTAAATAAAAGAAAAATCCTGCAAAATATGCTAAACCTCAAAACAGTCCTCCCAAAAATCCAAAGCAAAGCACAAATTCAGTAACACTGGAACTACTCTGTGACCTTTCACAGGTGGGAGCTGAGGAATTAAGGAAACCTTAGAAAACTGAGGTCATGTCTGCTCAGCCTAGACATTAAAGATCCCATGGTGCTTTACATACTAGGGGAGCATTTACCCTCATGTCCTGACCAAAACATAACCTTTCTCCAGAGCAAAGGAGCATCCGCACTCTGATTAGAGTCTCTTCTCCATCCTGGAGATGTCTGCATTTTGATGATGCAGCTTGTGCCTTTGTGTAAACACATGCACAAGTGTATACAGCAGGACGTGGGTATTGAAGGGGGCTTTGCACACAAAAGCAAATTACCCATGTTTGTACAGAGTGTGAAAGGCTTATGGCCAAGCCTTGGGAAGGCATGTTCCCTTGGAAAGGAAAGTATTTTGGGATCCTTTAAAAGATAATTTTCATTATTTATTATTAGTTTAGAGGGATAGCCAGCAGCGCAAGCAACAACATGTAACAGCTGTTGGGCTTGACTGGGCAAACATTCTTTTACACATGGGGGCAGTCTTTTTGACTTCATCAGAACTGTTAGGAGTATTGGCAATATTTACCAATATTAAATTTGATTTGGGAAAATCATTCAGGTGAGAAAAATAAATTGCAAGTATGCAGTTAAACTTGCATGAATATTTGCAGAGCATAGCTTTGATTTATAATTGCCAAGGTCTGTGCTAATGGGTCAGAATTTGTCTCTCCTATTTCTTAATTTTAAAAAAATCCCAATGCAATTTTATTTCATCTTTTAAAACATTTTGACTCTAGGGATCAAAATAACTCAGACTTCTGCGCTAAGTTATACCAGAGAATAATTTTTGTTGTACTGTAGCATAGACTTTGAATAGTTGCTGTTTCAATACAAAAATAAAAACCATTCGCTTAATGTGTAATTAATAGTTTGGCATTTCCCTAAGGCTTTGCCCAGGACCCTTTCTGTTTCTGTTTTGTATTACTGAACTCCCCTGCTAAATATTTCCAGATCATATAGATTTAGATAAGACATGTTCCAGAACTTATAACATTTTTTATTTTGACTTTTACAGTATTTATTAGTGTAATGAAAATAATACTTTGACAAGTCCCCAAATAAATGGTGGTATTCACCCCTGGATAGCTGAGTGAAACATTCAGTGCCATGGGTTATTTAACTGCGCTTACATTGCAGACATAAAAAATATGATAAAAATTATAGTGCAGATCCATTAAAAGCTCGTGACCCTCTCCTTTGACCAAGGTGTTGATCCTGTAGTTTGAGGAGCACTGGAGGACGTTGGCTGACATGAGAAATGCCACAGAACTCTCCTGAGAGTACAAGGAAACTACAGGGTTGGGACCTAACCTTGTAAGTGCTTTGTGGCATTCTCTGGGACCACTCTTACCTGCTTCTATGCGTAACAAAAAGGTGTGTGAAGAATAATGTGGTGAAAAATATGGGACTCAGAAATGAAATAGCTGGGAAAATATCAGAAATTGACAGATGTCAAAAACCTAATTATGATAAATTGATATGAACTTCTGCACTCCTAGAGATAAAGAATTTTACCTGTCTTCACCAATATGTATGAAGTTGTTGAAGCCACCTTTATACTTAGTATGGTATGAGTGAGAACTACTTCTGACAAGCATAAAAAAGCCAATTTCTGTGTAACAGGTTGTATGCTTAAGGCCTGTGAAACCTTAAAGGTGACATTTGTCTTCTTTGTAAAACTTCTAATGCACTTTTGAGACTATTTAAAAATTAAGGAGCCTTTGGAATCTTGGCTGGATTTTGAGATGTGTGTGCATACAAAAAGAAGGGCTTTGTAGAGCTCTTTGGCCAAAATGAGTTCTTTTTCTCCTTTATGTGGCAGATCTCAGCTTATGGTTCCCTAGCTGTATCTTCATACCACAGTTCTTTCCTTGGTGGATGTGAGTCAGGTGGATTTTACCTCCCCACCATTTTGTCACCCACACAGACTTTCAAGTTGATTTTTAGAAAGAGAAACATCAGTTCAAAACCAAGAGCTGATGGGTCTCTGTTAGAGAATATTAAAAATGATGTTTCAGCTTTTCCCAAAAGAAGTATTCCTTTTGCTAAATTAAAAGTTTAAACACAAAAAATAGTTTTTCCATTTTTTAATCCCAGTCATAAAATGTTTCCAAACATGAGTAAAACTCCTAAGTTTATGCTCCTTACCAAGTTCAGTTGTCCAATACATTAATTGCTTGTCCAAAAATTGTCTGAGTGGCACCAGGTTTGCTACATGAGCGAGGCTGAGAGGCACAAGGGTGTTTTCCTGACAAAAACACTTGAAATATCTTAAGTAACTTAAAATTCTTTTTCTCCTCTTGGTCCTTCCAGAATAGACCACATTGAATGTCCATTCAAATTTTCATTTCCTTGGAGCATGCTCACTTTTTCATTAACACATCCACAGAGTTAGCTGTGATTTTTTAATGTGAGGCTTCATAATCAGAAGAAATTCCTTCTTGCCAATCTTTTCCCAAGATATGCTTTCATATGTCCAAAAAGGGTGTTTATCTGACTGCACAAGCACATGGAGAAATTTGAGATTAATTTGATATTAATTCAGTGCACACCTTATTGTTTTTTCAACATAGGGAAGAATGATCAGTTTTTTGTTTGGTATCACTGCACAGATATTGTCTGACACCATCTGGGAATGATCATAGCATCTATGACTGGAAATGTCATGTTTTTACTCTTTCCTATATGAGTGTGAAATGTCATGTGCTGGTCCACACATTACCTCAACCCTTTGCAAATAGATTATTTTTATAACAGCTCTACAGAGCTTTGTCTCTTTGCAAAAGCCATGCACCTTTCAAATTAGTTGGACCTGAATGTAATGAATCTGAGAAGAAATTAGCTAACTCTCAACTCTACTGTTCACCGGTGTGTATGCAGAGCACACAAAATTTGTCATCTCTGACACTGCTAGTGCCATAAATCAGCCTCTCTTGCTGGGAGAGGCCCTTTAAAGTTCTTAAAGTCCTTGCAAGGAGCTTGATAGACGGACGAGGCAAACTCGCAGTAACTGCTTCTTCGATAGTTGTTTATTCTAGTGTTATCAGCTTAGAAAGACACAGTAGAACAGAACATGACAAGAGAAGGCGAGAAAATGGCTGCTTATCAAGATTCCAAAGCCTTTTTATAGGTAAATTATCCAATTAAAAATTGAAACGACAGATATTTTTACTTTTCATCCAATGCTCAGTAAATCACTCCGACACGCAGGCCGGAACTGCGGCATTTTTCATCCAATCATCCTAAAGTACTTTTACTGCAGAATATGGAGGACTAGAAGAAGAGAGAAAGAAATATAAACTACAAGGGTTCCTCCATTTTGGAACTTTTACTATTTATCTATTTACTACATTAACAAACCTAAAAATTCTAAATTCTTCACCCTGTGACATCCTTACATCATATTCTATCACCTAGTTCACATCTGTGTAGATTTTAGCTCCTCCCAGATGGTAGGGAGTTTTCTCCATGGATAAAGGTCAAAAACCATGCTGTCCAGGGGGGTTTTTCTCTCCAAAACAGGCAGAGAAATATTCCCTGCACTCTGGGTTCCCACAATCTCTTTCTTTTTCACCACAGCTACTGTTATGTGATGGATCAGTGGTGACACATGAAATACATTTCTTCATGATTAAGGTGTTACATGCTACATGTTAGTAGTATTAATGTGTATTAAAAAAAGCAGTATTTTTAATTGCTGAATGTCTCCTTTGAAACGAAAAGAAGATTAAATCTCTCGGATATAGTGCGATTAAAATAATAAATGTAAAATGAACGTATGATTAAAAACCTAATGCATGGCCCACTGGTAGAGTTAATACATAACCAAGTCTCCTCCCAAACACAGTTTCAACATTCTTATTGACATGTTGAAAACTGCTATTGGCATCATTGTGCAACTTATGCTTTCCTTGTTTATTCTGGTATCTGAGTTCCTCTAGGGATTATAATGGAAATTTGGGACTCTGCTGTGGCTAAGTGCAACAGGAATAGGGGGACTGACAAGGGTGTAGAAAAGTAAAAGAAGGGCAGTAAGACAGAGCTGGGAGGGAAAAAAATGGCAGATATTGAATCCCTATTGAGCAAGTAAGGGAATTTCTTTCCAAGCAATCAAGCTACCATTCTATGTTGTTTTCCAGAACTCTTATTCTGGCTGCTGTTACCTCTACCTTGTTGAAATGCATATATCTCATGACTTCAGTGAGAACATGATAAACTGAGCACTAAATACAGATGGAAATCCCACTTTTTGCATGTTTTGAAGGCTATGGATTCAATTTACACTGGTAGTCCATAAAGTTGTAGCACAAGATTTTTATCTTAAAAAAGGAGAAAAATTCTCAAAACATCAATGCAATTCTTTATCTCTGAGATAGTTTTGAATTTTCAAGACCCTCGTCTGAGTTTCTAGGTCCTGCATAGTTTTGTGTCCTGGTTGGAAATACTTGTATCTGAACTAGGGCCTGTGAGATGCTGCGGGTTCTGCTTCCCTAAGGTTTTATGACTTCAAGGTAAGCAGCATTGGAGTGTGTGGGCAACGTACCCCAGCTGTGCTGGTGACAAGCAGGTTCTGCCTGCTTAGGTTTGTTTATCTATGTAGAAACCTCCAGATGCAGCATGCTGTTGATGCAAGAAGGACTTGGAAATTCTTCATAACTTGCCAGAGTTACACTGAAAGAAGGTCTTGATTGTTCATTTTGGTGAGGAGCAGAAAGATCACAGATGGCCAAAAAAATGTCTTATCTGTAAAACAAATAAGTCATTCAGTCAAGGTCTGTGAGTAGGACAAAGGGAAAGGCAAGATGGAGCAAGCCCACACTTACTTGGCTCTGATAACAGCACAACCTGAGGTCACTGTTGTTGAAGGCTAACAGAGGAAATATGAACAGAGGAAATATGACCTAGGGCTCATCCAACTGCAGGTTTCCGTGGGATCTAGACTCCTGTCTTCAACAGCCTTTTCACAAGGCTTGTCCTAAGCCCACTGACTCTTCCTTTGGAGAACAACTGGGAATAGGAGAGTATAGAGCCATGTTAGAAGCCAAGAAATCAGAATCCTTTTTGTTTAGAATCATAGAACCATTTATGTTGGAAAAGACCTCTAAGATCATTGAGTCCAACCATTAATCCAGCACTGCCATGTTCACCATTAAACCATGTCCCCGAGGGTTTCTGTCTTTTGCATTTATTCATGTTGCAGGTGTGTTCAAGGGAATGGCAACTCTTTGTTGCCACTGCACTACACTACACTACAGAGAAGTTGGAAAGGGTCTTTCAAAGAGGGGAGCCATGCCATGTTCAAACAACAGCCAATTGGACATGCTCTATAGGAATATTTCAGCAGAGAGATTAAAACAGACCTGGAGGCAGCCATAACTTAGGAACATGTGTAGAATAATGTAGATGAGCTAGTGGTCATCATGTTTGCCTCTCTTTTAGGCACTCCAGGCTTTCTTAAGGTATGCTGGCGCTGCTAGGGCTTTTGAGAAGCCATCACATGTGGAAGTGGGCTTGAGGCAGAACACATCACAATAAAATCTGAAAACAATTGGACGACCAGATGTATGGTTTACCCTGACATCCTGAAAGTTGACTGAAATCTCTGAGTAAAAAAAAGAGCGACGTCTGAGCATGGAACAAACCAGCAATCTGTCAGAGATTCATGTGAAAAGCTTGAGGGGAGAAAACAGAACCTTTGCTGAATGCTTAACTACCGTTTCCCAAGCAAAAATACAATGGCTTCTCTGCTGATCACAATTATGCTGTTATAAATCTACTGATTTCTTCTGCACTACCTTGGATTTACAACATTGTAACCAGCCTTACAGTCTTGTTGGGTGTGTTGCTGCCAAAGAATTGTATTTTATCACTCAGGCACACTCAGGAGATTTCTCTTTATGTTGTCACACAGCAAGTGGTCTATCTTCTGGAAGAAAAGCATGAAGATTCAGCATGTCCAATTCCTGCTTATTTTAGTGATTATTCTGTATTTAGTCAGGTTTAGGAACAAAAATTTAGTTCTAACTGGCTAATCTGATTGTGATCTGATTTGCAACCTTCTTTTTGATTTTGAAGTTTTGATTTGACCAAGAAACCCATTGGATTCAATGTGTAGTTGATCTGTATCAAAGCTTAGTCACAAAGCTGTAGGACTGGAAGGGGTCACAAAATGTCCCACCACTTGTATTACAGCAGAATTCCATGATATGACTGGTTTGTTCTTAACGATCTGCACTGTCTTCCCCAATAGATTTGAGCTTTGGTCCACTGCTCACTCTGACCTTCTAGTCTGAAAATTCTTTCCCTCCTTTCCTACATTGATCTGAAATCTTCTTTACTGTAAATTAATTTTTCATCCTTTTCTCCATGGCCACAGAGAACAGTTCATCATATCTGTCTCCAACAGCCTTTTTCATACTGGAAAACTGTTACCATGTGCCCCTTCAGTCTCCTCTTTTCTAGACTAAATGGACCCAGTTCCTTCAGCTTTTTCCTCATAGGTCATGTTTTCTAAACCTCTTAACATTCTTAGTTGTTTCTTTTTTTCTTTTTCTTTCTGTGTAAAAGAAAAGACAGTGATTCTGGGAAAATTATATCCCCAGCATCTGGCCATAGTGGGTCCCTGCTGTGAGACCATTCCTTACTTGCTGGAGAGTGTGTTACCCACCTTTGAGTTCATGCTCGCCTGAGGGTCTTAAGCTAACATTATCTTGTTATCTATTGTCAGTCTCTGTAGTCACTGTGTGGTGTGGAAAAGGAAAGTAGAATGGTGAGGAAGTATTACTGAGTAGGGGTAATGTGTGCTAATGTATGCCAAGGTGTACAGATTTAGCATAGAGGTAACAGAGTGAGAAGTCACACATTTCATGGTTTCCAAGAAGCCCATCTTTAGAAATCCCGCCTTGAAGAGGGAAGTTAGTAGGTACCCTTCTTGGAAGATTCTGGAAGGTGGATGCAGTGGAGTCATGGACCATCAGTGCTGATGATTTGAACTAAGAATTGATGTTTGCCTTGCTAGAGGGAAAGTTTTCTCTGCAGTGAAGAAATGTATTTTCTACCTCTGACTTTTTCTCCCTCACCCCTCATGACAATGATATTTCTGGAGGGAGAACTGGTCAGGCTTGTCTCAAGAGTCCAGACTGGCTCTTTTCTAGCCTAAACATACAGGAGTTTTATGTTCTGCTGATTTTTGTACCTGAAGCTTGAATTACTCTTTCTTCTGTTACTAATTTTAATGAAATGCACCAGAAAATGCAAAGATGATGAAAAGCCTCTCAGAGTCCAGGATCAGCCCTGGGATCCCTTAGCCCCATGACTAGTCAAAATAATGTGTGAGGTTATATTAGAATTTTCACATTTTCTTTCTTTGGGGGTGGAAGACTGAAAAATGTCGTCAAATATCTCCAAATCAATTTTCATGGTTATTAAGCATTATCATCACTTATTGCCATAATTTGACACATAAAATTTGCCATAATTTCTGAGGGTGGCACTGCTGAGGAGCTGCAGCCTATTGAGTCTGGTCTGCAGCATGTCTGTGACAAACACACAGCAATTACTCTAATGAGTAATATTTGCCACAGTATTAAATACTGGTGGGAATACAAATCCCAATGTATTCATCCTACAAATTTAGAGTTGCCTCTAAATTAGCCCAACGAACTTCTGCTGAAGTTAAGCTCTGCTTACACTGGCCATGACAAAGAACTTCACCTCTGCTAGAGGACAGAGTTAAGCCTACTTCCAGCTGAAATGGCTTATGAAGTGTTTTCACAAATGTGTGTGGATAGCACCAGACTATTTCAGAATCACATTTACAAACTGCACTGTCCTTCAGGAGTTGGAGATCCTGTTCAGAGAAAACTGAAAGTGCCACTTGTGTCATAGTTTGTGCTGTCAGAGCACAAAGCAAGCACTAGCCAGTGGGGTGCAGCTTCAAACCAGTCAAAGTTTATTTCATGCTGTGTTCACTGGGAATAAGAAAGCAGAAGCACTGCCCTGCTGTGAGCCCCAGTGGTAAGATTTGCCAAGAGAAGGCTGTGGGACTGTCCAGGAGGAGCTGTGAAGGAGCCAGTAAATAGGTACAGACATTTTGGCAAAAGGTAGTCCAGTAATGGATGTCCTTGACCTCGATGGCATGATGCATCTCATTGCCTTCCATATACTAATGCAGCAGGGAATTTACTCAGGGTTCTGGAGATATTACAGAAAGCCACACAAGAGAAGACCTTATGAATCCTTCTTCAATCCAGTACCTTCTAGACACATCTGCAGACTGACTGCCTGGGTCTCCATATTGATCCTGAATTGTTGTTTATCCCTTTTGTAGCCTGGAAGAAAGTCACAGGGTTTCTGGATTTTTATTCCTTCAGACTAATTTGTTTCTTCTGTTTTCCGTGTTTGAATGATAAATGAGGTCATGCCCATGTAATATTATTGGCAACAGGGTTTCCTAAAGACTGCAAAGATGATTCTAACCTTCTGCCATTGTGTGATTATTTTTGCCAACTTCCTGGACATTCAGAGGGTGTTTACTTTCCCATTTTATATTTTTGCATAGTGGAGATTACATATCATCAGACAGTAGTCAAACATGTCTCATTAAATAACCCCATCCACATTCACATACAAGAGTGGCCAATTCAGGAGCTGCTAGCAGTTCTGCCACAAGCTGAAAGACCGTGCCATTAATTTCATTACATTAAAGTGGAGCTTGCTAAAAAACACTTCTTTTTCTTTCACTGGTAGAATTAGAACTTTCCTGGTGCCTAGTTTGGCAACAGAAAGGATGGCTTTATGAATGAATGTGTAAAGTAAAAGAAACAGTTGCTGATGATCAGAAGGCAATTCAGCTTTCTGCCATGAAGAACAACTTCCAGAATCAAGAAAAATGTGAAGTCTGTGTTCTGTGTTCTTTACCGTTCAGCGGTGCAGGATGCTATGGTCGATCAGTTGTTAGCACAGACCTTCAACAGATCACATAACTCTTTCAACCTTTCTACTTTTCTGTGCAAATGAAAAAATAACTGTAAATCTTGCTGACAATTACTTCTATATCTATTGGCAGGCAGTCAACTTTGGCCTGAACAACATGGGAACAATATGTGCTGCACAGCCAATGCCCATTAATTGTCTCTTTAGTTTCTCCTGCAACTTGTAGAACACATTTCTCCCAGGTGATCTGCTTCTTTAAACATTAGTACAAGCTTGTCTGGCACAGAATGCCAATAATGTCAGGTTCTGCTTTTCAGTGATATTTACAGTGTGCTGTGTTGCAGAGCACATTAGATACTCTAAGTACAGAGGAAAATGTAGGAAAAGTGATTTTTTTTTTGTTACCTTCAAGATGCAATTAAAATTATTCTGATTTTTCTATTAACTGTTTCATCAGCTGACACAGACCCAGAGCCTGTTTTTTCACTCAGTCTACATAGGTATGCTCATTAGTGAATGGCACAAGGATACAGTAAAAGCAGCTTCCAAATACTTTCCTCTCTATGCACAGGATTGCTCTCTGGATTGCCTTGTCATCTTGACTCCTTGATGTACTGCTGTACTGATTAATCACTGTTGTTTTTGTTCTGTAGCTTCTCCAAGATTTCTCCCTGGTTTCTGAGAAGGGTGCTGTGACAGTAGGCAATAATAACTTCTTGGCTGCGATGGATACTTTTCTAGTGGGAACTGCTGACCTTTGACTTTCTACTTCTGAGCTAGTCTGTCAGTGCTGAATGCTTTATAACACTTATTTAATGAGCAATCTCTTCTCACCTCTTCCAAAGACTTAATAGCAGAAGCTGTAGTGAGATCTCCTATCATCATCTCTTTTTGTTTGAAGCATTACTGAACATGCACCAATGTTTTATGTAATGTTGTTACAGTTAAATCCAAGTATCACACAAAAGCAAATGAGGAGGAACAAATACTGCCTTGAGTTCTACCTCTTTAACAATTTTAATTCAATTTTATTGTATAATTTAGTCACTGGAAATCCACTGAGGATTGGAATATATTAGTCTATTCTAGTTAAATTTTAAATGAAGGTTCAAACTATAGTTTAGGCATACTAACTACAGTGGTGTAGAATTAAGTGTTTTTTAAAATTTTAAGGATCACCTGCTATCTCAGGCTTCTGGGTCTGGAGTTTGGAATCAGATGTTTTCTGGCAATTTTGTAGTCTTAATGTCTGGATAATGCTGCACCAGTTACTGTATTTGGCCCATAGCTACTTCAAGTGACTAAAACTCTTCTTCTTGCCTTCAAACTTGAGTCCAGCTCAAGTCTGTTTGAAGACCCGAGAACACTGGAAAGGATGGATGGCTTGCTGTTGTGGTGTGTCACCTGTTCAGCTGTAACAGGAGACCCCTGGCAGCTTTTGTGGGATCAGTTAGCGCTCAAGCTGTCCGGGGGAGTGAAGCAGGCTCCTGCTTTGGGCCTTCTCCTCTGTGTGTGTGTGGTGGATTTATCTCCCACTAGACTGTGCACCTTTTTCACTAGACCTGAGAGATGGAGTGATAGGAAATCCAGCAGTACAGTGTGTCAGAGAGCCTGCTGCCCTGCTCTGCTGCCAGAGACAGGGCAGGCAGCCCCCCTGCCCTCTCTGTCCCCTCAAACAGTGCTGGACGAACCAGGAGGGCTTTTTGGGTGCACAAGGAGCTGTGAAGACCTCAGAAATATTAGCTGGTGTGCTGGAGATGTGTCTGTAGCAGCCAGCCTGCCTAAAAGTGCTGCATGGGAGGGGTGCTTGGGGCTGTACACAGCTTTGGGCTGGCTCTGCAGGGAAGTTCTGCCTGAAGCATGGCTCTGGGCCTGGGCAGTGCTTGCTATGTCAGTGGCAACCAGTTCTTCACCTGGACCAGTAAATAAGAGAGAATGGGCATGACATTTACTCTCTGGGGAACTGCATTTGTGATAGTGAAATATTTAGCTCAGAATGTGATGGTGCTTCTCAGTCTTGAATATGAGGCTGGACAGAGAAGATACAACTGGGTTACAAGGACACTCACAGACCTGGGAGGATTCTCCTTTCACCTTGGCTGGTTTAGTTGAGCAGATATAATTTTGTTGCAATGCCCAAGCTTGGAGTGCTGTTCTGGAGAGCAGCACTGACACAACCGGGCTCCTCTGCCCCTCTCTGAGGACGGCTGGAGTCCTCCACAGAGGTTTCTGGGCATGTTCATTAATACAGTCTGTCTGAACTAAAGTATTCTAATGAGAAAAGAAAAACAGTTATCATTTGTCTGTGGACAAATGACAGGATTCCCAAATGCTTTTATTTTTTTATTTTTATTCAGCAACACTCAAGACACCAGTGTCTATTCCTTCAGAAAAATCTTTCCTGCAATATCTCAAAGACTCACTTTTAAGAAGTCCCACCTTGTCAAGTCTGGCAGAGCTTTTCCAGCCCTCCTCCTTGTCCTGCCTGAGCCAAAGGTGTTGTTGGACAACCTGCATTGTTCTTCCTGGGGGATGGTGGGAGCATGCTTTCTCTCTGCTCTGCATCCCATGAAGGAAAGGCAGGGGGAAACCTGTCCATGGTCACAATCAAAAATTTCAGTATGAAGCTGTCCTGCTCAAATTGGCACATAAAAATATGTGGCTTTTCCAAAGGTGCCTAATTTTTAGAGCTGCACAGACTCTCTTGGGGAATTCTTTGTGCTGAACATCTTTGGGTGTCAAAAATGAAACGTGAGTGACCTGAGTGAATCTCTCAATGGCTTCTTACTCCTGATAGTGACATGTCTGTAACTGAATTTAGTCCTGATGGTGGTGATGGGGATTAACCCCATCCCCATCTCCAAAATGGGGAAATACATTGTAAAAACAAATATTCAGTGCTGATATTGGCTTAGAGGAAGACCAGAGCCAGTAAAAACAGTTATTGCAGGCCTCAGATGAAATCTCTTGATATGCAGTAGCTTTCCCAGATGTACAGGCACAAGGAGGATAGCTGAGTTCACATATTTTCTCACACATATCTGCTAATGGAGAAGTCCCATGTCCCACTGTAAATGTAAATACCCAGTAATGTTATATAAAGTTATGGCTTTCTCTAGAGAATTTTTGTTTCATAAATTTTTGGCAGCTCAGGATGGATGTAATCCTGCTCCTATGTGTTAAGTGGAAACAGGGCCTATTGCTGTCAGATCGCTACACTGAAGCCTTGAGCAATAAGGGATATCTTATTAATGGACACAGAAATACAGTTGCCATGAATTTTGAGACTTAGAATTTAAAATGTGTGTGAGTATCACCTTTGAATAAGGTACTGCCTCCTGTCTGTATTTTATAACACAAGACAGGATTATTGCTTCACCAGAATACATGGGAGGAGTTGCTGCAGCAGTGGCATGTGAGGTTTGAATATCACAGAATTGTTTTGGCCTTAGGTAGCTCACTTAAGTGATGCTGCATGCCACCTTTTTCCAGTGATCTGAAACATAACAAAGGTGTATTTTCTCTTGCTTTCTCTGAGCTGGCTGGGATTTGCCACAGAGGACCTTTATTTGCCACTGCACATAAAAGCTTTGAAGAATTTTGTGTTGGTGATATATTTAATCTTTTTGTGCTGTTGGAAATTTTCTCAAAATTTCCCAAAACTTCTGGGCATGATTTTGCTTATCTTTTGTTAAATTACTTTCCTAAACAAATATTTCACATGACCTTGATGTGATTTTAGGCAATATTTTATATAGCTGCGTCTTGAAGTCTGACTCATTAATCCTTTGTTATCTGTCTTCAGACATCTGTTGCCTGAAAGATGGCATTCTCAAGTTGTGTAAGGACCCCTGGATATATGTCTGTAAGTCTCACTTTCTAGGCTGAAGTTGGCACCTGTTTTTCGGACATCTCGGTACCCTTTCCCAGAGGGATGTCCAAGTCTGGGATCTTTCCAAATGGGAAAACTCATCACAAGATAGATCAGCAGCTAAGATCCATGGAGCTGGCATGGAAGAACTGGATGTAGTTACTAGGCTGATTCCAGGTATGGGATCTTCAGAAACCTGTGTGAGCTATCTGTATGTGAGTCTCTGCTGGCAGTAGGATTTTGTCTAGAAGTTTGAATTCCCTGGTTATCCAGAGAAGATTTTATTCAGCGTGCTCTGCACTGGCCCTGTGATGTCTGTGTACGTCCCATGAACACAAAGCAAGTCAGTTTGTTGGGTGGAACAGAGTGGGGCTGGGGTGTCAAGGGGCAGAGCGATCCTTCAGTGCCTCTATCAGATAAGTCTAACAGGGATTGCTGGTGCTAGTAAAAATACCCCTTAGAGATGACAAAGAGCACACCTGCACTTTGCAGGTTAAAAATATGTGTCTGTAATCCTGTCACTCCATGGTGCTTATAAACATTTTGGAGAACCTAGCTAAAATTTATGATACGTGAAACACAGTGTTAAGGCATCATTGAGCCACCACTGTTTTAAAAATCTGGCATCCCCTTTGCTTGTAAGACTAAACTGTTTTAAATTTATTTACACCCCATCATTTCCTTAGGGACCTGTTTTCCATAAACTAATGAGGCACTGGTGCAAGAGCTCTGCTGTTATTCCTGGCAAAGACCATTTTGACTCAGAGGCATACCTCACTGGATTTTTTTTTTCTTCAGTAGCCCACTGCAAATAACAAATAGGAGAAAATATATAATGTTTTTGAGTATCAGAGACAAGTTTCAGGACTGTGAAAGGTTAATCAAAGCAATTACAACAAATTGAAATCCATCTTATTGTTCTTGTCCCCACAATTTTGAATGTCTTACTCTTCTCATCTATTTCAAAATTGCACATATGCTTTGTTGAAGACTAGGTCAATCCACCAGCAAACACAGAGCGTGCAAGCTTGCAAAAGGCAAATAACTAGATTGATAATCCTCATTGTGTCCAAAGGAGTGATATCTTCTTCCTTTTCCCTTGGTTAACAGCATATCACAAAATGGATCTTTTACTTAACATTTGAGATACCAAAACACTGCTGCTGAGACATACAGGACTTTCTATGCAAGCAGAAAGCTTAAGGTCAATTTTTAAAAATAAAAAGCCCAAAGCTTCAATGGATTTTCTAAGTGCTGATTCTCAGAGCTGAGTGAAAATTCTATAAAGGGACTGGGCACAGTGATGTATACACCCGAGTACAAAACTGTGGTAAAAGTGAGCTAAAGAATCAAACCCTTTTCTTACATAACTCTTCCAATATGTACTTCAGTTATTCACACCTTTGCACTAAGACCCAAAAGATTGTAAAACTGATTTATTGATGAGGGAAAAAAATGATTATTATCGGTGTGATTACAACTGGTTGCTAGAATATTAGCTTATTTACATAAAAAATGTCAAATAAGTGTCTGTGATTAACCTCAAGGTAAAATCCTCTTCCCAATTACATACGAAAACATGTTCTATCCGTGGACATGCCTTAGTGTCCACAGCAGCATGGCAGTATGAAAAACAGAAAAGGCCTTGATGCTGTGCAAGCCCTGCTCAGCAATAACAAAAACATTCCAGAATTATCTACACTGTTCTCAGCACAAATCCAAAACATAGCCCCATCCTAGCCACCATGAAGAAAATTAACTCTACCCGGCCAAAACCAGCACAGAAGGAATTTCCCCGAAGCCTAAAAACCAGTGTGCCGAAGCTGAAATCAGAAGCTGATTGTCCTGATTTCCTGGTCATGTTCTTTAACTAAAAGACCATCTCTTCCTGCAGAGAAGAAGTAATTATTAAACACAGGAGACAACATGTGCAGAAATAGTGATGAACAAGAGCTATAAAATAGGATTTGCTTGTTTGGTTCCTCCCCCCTCCCCAATTAATCTGAGTTTTCATCTAGTTTCTTTAAGCACTGAGTGGAATACAGTCCTTTATCTGTGAGCCCTCATGAATGTAGAGCAACCAAACAGGACAGAAGTGAAGTCTTCAAGCAGGGAATATCCCTGTATATTTCACAAGCTCAGGTGACCATGAGGAAGAAATCCACATGAGGCCAAATTGTCAATGGACAGAAATATTTTTTTCTTTGACCTTTCTTTTGCTCACTGTGTCACTAAACTGATTACTGTTACATGAGGGTTTACTGTTAATAGCTGCTAATTTAAAATTTTTAACTTAATAAAATCCACCTTGAAGATGAGATGAGCATTATGGCAAATACTAAAAATTCTAAATAATTGACTTCAAAAATAACTGATGATGCTTGAGGTCAAAAGTACTAATAAGGGTGTATAGAAATGGATTGTGCATCCCGTTTTGAATGGTATAATTTCTATGCTGTATCTCTGAAACATGAATCTTACAGTAAACCAGGCGAAATCTGTTCACATTAAGAATAACCATTGCAAAATTCTTCTGAATTACACTAGAAAAAGTACTGTGATAAGTATAACTCTGTTGAATTACAGCATGTTATACAAAGAGTACTGTTAAAAAAGAGTTCAGTTTTCTAATATGTTTTAGATCTTCTAATCCATCTTGGTAGCCCAAGTTTAGATTTTCCATGTGAACTTTTTCTTTCTTAATTCTTAGAAGGTGATGAGGTCCCATGCTTGTAGAGTATTTCAGATTTTCCATTTCTTTATTATGTGTGTATGACGTAAAGTGCTTTTATGTACAAAGTAAATAATGGCTTTTAGATATAAGCAGACAGATTTGTAAATTTAAATATTATTATATATTTATAACTGCAGCCAGATTATTTGATAATGCTCATGTCTGCCTACTCTCACAGAACGCGTGAATGTTTTCGTTTCGTTTTATGATGCTGTACTGCATGCATGTGTGTAAGCACTTGAATATACTCTCACAGATGTATAGGCACGGTGAAGCTCATGATCAGCCCTTAGAGTGGGTAACAGACCCTTGACTTGAACGTACTCCTGGCAAAATTTATTGCTGATTAGGGGCAGAAATGAGTTTTTACACTAAACATGCTCAGCATGTCAGGTAATGCATTTGGCCAAGAGTGCCTGCAATCCAAGGCACCTATCCTGGCAGCCAGGCACCAAGATGCCCAGCATGGTGCTTTAGAGATGCTGTGAGCTCCTGCAGCCTGGCAGAGGTCAGGAAGGTGCTGCAGGTGAGAACATGGGTGGGTAGAAGAAATGGCAGAAGTCACAGCACGCCCCATTCCCACCATCATTGGGTGCACACTGCCTCTGGTAAGCACAGCACACGGGTTTCTCTCACCTCTCTGGTTCAGGTTTGGTCTGCAGAGGGGAACAGGAGAGAGAGCTTCTGCCTCGTGTCTTTACCCGAAGTGAAGCTGGAGAAAATACAAGATTTGGTCAGTTTTGGGGACAGCCTCCGTCCCAGGCTGCCTATTCTTGAAGCTTTGCTTGCGCTAGGTGGAGATGCTGGGAAAACACCATGGTGAGCTGCATCTTCTGAAAGCATGCACTTGTACATTCATGCACACACTCACACCGTGGGTGCCCTTCTTACAGCCAGGTTTTTCATTGCGGACACCTCAGTGAGATGAGGATGGGGCAGGAAGGGAGAGCAGGGCCATCACTTTAGTCAGCAGCCTCCAGGACAGAAACAGTAAACGCCCACTAAAGCAGACAAATGAGACAGGGTGGATGAGACAATTATGGAGTTATTAAAAAAAATGTATTTCCCAGACTTGCCTGGCTCTTACCCCAGCTCGTCACTCACTGTGACCTTACATAGTCCTTGGCGTACTTATTTTTGTTTTGTTAACCATCATGCATTCTGACTGATAGCAGCATGGCCAGAAAACAAGGGTCTGGTTTCCTTGCACCCCCTTCCTGCAGCCTCAGCCCCATCCTGCTCAGTGTGGAGTGGGGTGACCAGCGAAGTGGGACTGCCATGAGTAGGGGATTAATGGTGTCTGAATGCACTCCAGCACTAAAAGCCACCTTGGTGGGACACTGAGTCTGTGCTGCACTGAGGGACAGAGAGCACCTTTGAGAGATTTATTCCCCTACTTAGACCCTCATAAGTTTTTTTCCTTACCTTTGCAGAAAAGGAATTCAATAAATCACCAAGAAATGCCTCATACACTCACAAGGAAAAACCATTACCTGCACGTTTTCTGCATGCATACAGCATCACATCTACGTTACAAATGTCACAAACATGTCTTAGAATCAGTCTGCTTCACTTTTTCCAGATGGCATAAAAACAGCTTTCTACAGCTGTTCCTTAAAACATATTTTTACTTAAGTAATGGTGTTTTGCTGAACAATGGTACTCATGAACAAGTAATAATGCTCAGACCCATGTTTTAACTGACTACCCAAGACAGAGAGAAGTGCTGAATTTTGCTTATAGGCTCAGTTTTTTTCTTTGCTTCATGGTGTAATTGATGCACACAGAAATTACGTAGAACAGGTTGTCAGATGTGGCAGCATTCTTTTTCCACCCAGAGTAAAGGCTTTGAATTTAATTTGGCTACATTTTTAAATACAGTAGTGTTGAGCTGGAGAAACAGAATTTTGAACATCAAAAGTCCTGAGATACTTTATTTGGTAATTTCAAAACTTTATAAAATGCTCTTAAAAATAAGGTCTTTGAATACAGATTTTCCTGTATAATGCTTTACTTCTGGCAAATCAGAATTTTCTGAGAGAAAAATACTGTCATTACATGTCTCAATTAACTCTACTTGAGGTGAGAAAGGTCATTTAAACCTCTTGAAAGTATTGTGTATTTCGCAAAAAATTCTGAGATTTAATCAGGGGATTTATGAGGAACCACAGTCAGATGCAAATAAAGAGAATCATAGGCCTGCCTTTAGCAGTTAGGGGATCTTTGTATTTTTGGAGGAAATAAGTCCTCAAATCTTTCACCTCCATGTTCCATTCTTCCATCTGCCAGCTCCCTGAAATCATGACTATAGAAATCATTAATATGTGAGTGTCAAGCTGATAAAACAATTCCTTGTGAAAAACAAGCAAAATAATGTTTAATAAATTTCCTTCTGAGCCTTTGTATTGGGACAAATCATCAATTTTTTTCTTTTTTGTTCTCCATTTCCTTGTCTGTAAAATGGAGTATGTGATCCTGGTGCATGAAGGAAACAGTTTAGTCTCTCCTATTGCAAGCTGAACTTTTCTTGCACAAAAAATGGGCCAGATCATCAATGAGTGCAACGTGGAGCAGGTCAAACAAGGTTGGGTTTTGCATGGAAATACCAATTTGCTGAAATCCAGATTTCTGACCGGCTGCTCAAACTTTTTTCAACCAGAATGAAATTGCTGATTAAAAGCAGCAAGATCAAGCATCCACCTGCTGTGGAGAATTTTATTACAGAGACAAACACACTGCAGAAAATTTGGAGGAAATGAAATGTTGTGTACCATTTGCAGCAAGTAAGGCACTTTTAGGAAGCCTCTTTCTTAGGAATCTTTGCTGAAAGGTAAATTTATTTAAAAAGATAACTCTACTTTGGTGTTGCAAAGCATGACCTCCTGTCAGAAAAGACTAGAAGTGCTGCATATGCTCAGTCTGGCCTCAGTAATGGCTTGTGCCAAAGGATCATAAGCCAGTTGAAAGTGGCTCAGAAATGGGGGTACAGTGTAGCATTGCCATGTAGAAAGTGAAAGGCACATTTGGCACTAAATTTACCCTGTTTTCAACCCCAGAACCCCAGCATTTGCCTCGACAACCCTACACTGCATGTTCACAGAGCACTACAGTTATCGGGAATATGTTAAGAAAACAAACACATACCAAGACTGATGTGTCTCATGCTGACTAATATTAATTTTACAATGTTTTGAAGGAAAAATCTGCAGGACACTGTGATTGCTTCCTCGCCTTTCTGGCTTCGTTGGTCATTTGGGAAGTTGTCCTTGTGGTATATTTTTCTGGGACCTGTTCACATCCTTCCTGCAGCTGTATGGGAGATGTTGGAAGACAGCAGTGCACCCAAGGGATGAGTTTTGGATCAACCTGGAAAGGTAATGCTGAGGCATCCATGTCCTGCTGCCTGTTTATGCAGCACTTCCTCCTCTCCAGGTTTCCCCTGCAACACCTATACTCACTGTCATTTTTGTAGACAGTGCAAAGTCTAATGTGAGGCTTTAATACAGCGTGAATTAACTCCATTCACTGCACTCTCAAGAGGATGCTCCAGGTTTTTACAGCAGCATTGTTGTTCACAGCACAGACTCAGGCTTGACTTTTTGGAAAGAGCTCCCCAGTTGTTGACAACTTCATAAGAAATTCTGCCATGCTCCCAAGATTAGTGACACTGTATTTTTGAAGTAATTATCTCTTTGTTTGCCTAAATCTAGGTCAAGTGAGGTCTCATTTGGATGTTTTCAAGATAATAATCTGAAAATAAATTAACAAATTGCATTGCTGAAGTTGAATTTTCTTAACTGGTTTGCAGTCTGTTAGAGACTGCAAAGCACAGCTTTCCTTCCCTGCAGAGAATGTCATAACAAGTTACCAGGTCTTTTTGTTAGCACATGAGAATTTACAAGTCATTAAAAAACATTACTGTTTGTGTGGCATGATGAATTTCCAGAGGAGTAATGGAGATTTTGCTAAGGCAAAGTGGCTGCTGATGATCCAGACAGTGGATGATCCAAAAGCAAGTTGTAAAATGGAAGCCTGTATCCTGAGCACGAGTTGGAATATTGGTGCATGCTTTGGTTACCCCAAAGGTTGGTCCTCTGTTGTTGGTTATTAGAAGTTCTAGAATGCTTTTTCCCAGTCCTATATCTGCATCACACACACAAACTTGCAGTATGGCACAGCAGAGGTAATCCGGGTGCCTCTAAATTCCCACCTCTAAAACAGGTGGGAAAAGTATCAGTGACATTAATGGCAGAATTATACTAATGCAGATTTTTAGATACTTAAAAAATTCACTTCTACAATTTTGTTGGGCGCAATGCTGACCTTAAGGTAAGGCCTCAAGACCAGATGGAACTTCTGTGATCAGGTAGATGCAGAAGACATAGGATACTTGTTTTTGAGCCCACAATCAGGTTTGCTCATGCACTGGTGCATTTGCAGCCCCAAGCAATTCCCATTAGCTTTAGCAAGGCTACATGGTTGAGTGCCACAGAGTTAGGCCACATTAATCTCACCTTTTCCCATGTCAGCTTTAAAAAATGGAAATGAAAACAGTTGAGAGAAAATACTAGTCTTCTGGGAGAAGAACAGGTTCTGCCTGCTGGTCCCAGAGGGAATATATAACACCAGGATTAGAGTTACTAAAGAGTGGCTTAATGGAGCTGGCTGGCTTAAAGCTGGTCATGGTTGTACACGTGGGAATAGCATCTGCATACCAATAGAGCAAGGCAGTCCATGGTCTTTAGCTAAGAACCAATCAAATGAAATCAAAGCAGTGTCTTCATACATTAAAAAATTACCATTTTTAAAATTTGGACTTAAGCACAGATTTATTGACCTTATATGTAGATTTAGGGAATAAAGCATGATAGTTTAAGTCCATTAGAAGGTAAATCAGATGGATGTTGTTTGCTGATCTCCTGAGCCAGCAGAAACCGGCCTGTAATAAAAGGATATCTCTGCAAAGCAGTTGGCTGTCAGCTTCTTTGGCAAAGGGCCTTCAGGTGGTCTTGCTCAGGTACACCACTACACATATCCTGGGATTTAGATGGGGCCATTCCTGCACCTGCAGGCCCAGGTAATGCAGCAGCTCTTCTGTTCTCAGTCACATTAGAAAGTCACCTTCTCAGACTGAATCAGCTTCATTTTAAGGCAGTTTGCAATCTTTAGAAGTGTATCTTCTAAAGTGAACCTCACTACCATCTGACAGCTAAAGCCTTTTAATTGCCCTCATCCATGTATTTAAGGCTAATTTTCTATAAATTAATTATTTTATTAGTTTTATCTTTTCATCCTCTTATGTACCCCACAGCATTTATTTCTAATTTACTATCTCTAAAGATAAAGTAATGTTGACATATCTTTTATCTGTCCTCATCCCCCATTTTTCTGCCTATCAGTCCCTTGCACCCATGCCTTGTTTGGGTGCACACTGACCTTTTCTGTGCCTGGTGGCTCCCTGTACCCAAGGAAATGGCACTGCCCTGCAGAAGTGCTCAGTGCTTACCTATGCTGTTACATGCCTTCATGCACACTTTTGACCACTCTCCCAGACAGATCCTGGGCTTGGTCAGAAGGTGTCATGAGCCAGGGAGTGCTGTGCCAGTCGGTACCAACAGTGTAGGTACCTAAACCTAGGTGTGCTTAAGCTGCTGGTATAGCTATATTCTCATAGTGACCTCCTGCACGCCTCACACCAGTATTTCTCAGGTCTGCAATTACTGCCATTGATAGAGGTAAGGTCTGCACCTCTGTGGTGGGAGTTACTGCTGTAATGCTGGAAATTTTGTGGATAGCATCATTTGCTGGATAGAAAGGGAGAAAAGGAGTGAAATAGGAAATCTGAAATAGAAATAAATTAGTGCAGGTTGTTGTAAATTATTAGCTGTCAAGAGGCAAAAAAAAAAGAAAAAGGGTTGTATCATTTTGTTTGAAACCTCCATCTTTTTAGATTAAAAATTTTTTCCTATCCTAATCCTGAAGTTTGCTGTTACTTGGGCTGGCGTATGTATTGATACCCTCAGGCGAAAGTACAGTCTGCAGTTTATCTATCTGGCAAACCCTTCAAGTGCCTATTCACAGAAGAAAGTTTGGTTCTGAGCTACACTGAATCCTTCTGCTCTCTCGATGAGCCATGTGGTGCAGTCAGGAAATACCACAGTACAGAAAAACACGGTTTAGATGGAAAGGAGAACACATTGGACTTGCTGTATCTGTTTTGGTAACACAATATCAGTTAAGATTTATTATAGGAGATGCCTGTCCTTTTTTTGAGACAAAATCAGAGGGGTTATTCCTGAAGTTGCCATTTCTTTTTCCTGTATAGTTGAAAACAAACAAACAAACAAAAGATTTTATGATTCATGAAAAGTACCAGATTGATACTGATGGAGACAGAAATCTGCTGTTCAAAGGACAGATGAAAAATTATTTCACTGCTAATATGTCTGAGATTTACTACAGAAAGGTCACCTACAGAAGTAAAATGACAGTTGAATTTCTCAGTTTCATTGCTCTAATTTTTTTCTAATATTTTCTCTCCACCCACACTTGTTAATTTGGAAAACAATGGCATTAGCATTTCTTGACTGTCTCATTAATATTGTGCTCAGATATGAACGTTTTCGAAAACAATCAAGCAATCCCACTTTGTCTAGCTAGAAAATTACAGCATACTGCCCTCTCACCTGTGGCTAAAGGATGCTTAGTTTTAATTCCTCAAAAGCTTCCCAAGTCCCCTAAGGCAGCATCAGTTCCTACATGCCAACACTTGAGTTTATTGAAAAAAATATACACATGAGTTTATTGAAAAAAAAGTACCCGTGAGTTTATTGAAAAAAAAAGTACCCATGACCAGAGGCTCCTGCTGCCAGAAGCCAGAGCAGTAGGCGGAAGTCCCTGGTTCTCCACAAAAAATACCTTCAACTGTTGGTGAATTCCCACATAACAAGATAAGGAGAGGAAGGTTTGGAGAAGGTGTGCCTGGTTTTGGAGACTGTAAATACTACAATATTTCAAATTCTAAGGCCATTTGTTAATTTTTGGGAAGGCCCAAATTAAAAAAGGAAAAAAAAACTTATGCAAGTACTAGAATCGATTTCTTCTCATCCAAACAGTGGCAAATTTACCCTTTAAAGAATCAAATCAAAGTTTGACATGATCTCAAATGCCTGTTATTTCAATGTACAGGTTGCTTGCTTGCAAAAAGCCAACAAGGCTTAGTTTGCTCCAAAATTGTGTCTTTCACAGAATTGCAGAATTTTTAGGGTTGGATGGGACTCCTGGAGGTCATCCAGTCCAAGTCCCCCACCCAGGCAGGGTCACTTAGATCAGGTTACAGAGGAACATGTTCATGTGGGTTTTGAATGTCTCCCAGGAGGGAGACTCCACAATCTCTCTGGGCAGCCTGTGCCAGTGCTCTGCCACCCTCAGCGTAAAGGAGCTCTTCCTCATGTTGAGCTGAAACTTCTTGTGTTTTAGTTTATGGCCATTGCCCCTTTTCCTGTCACTGGGCATCACTGAAAAGAGGTGGCGAAAAGGCAGCATTCTCTTGGCACCTGCCTTTGAGGTATTTATAGGTGCTGATGAGATCCCCTCTCACTCTTCTCTTCTCAGGCCCAGCTCCCACAGTCTCTCCTCATAAAAGATGCTCCAGACCTCTCATCATCTTTGTGTCCCTCTGCTGACCCTCTCCAGCAGCTCCTTGTTTTTCTTGTGCTGAGGAGCCCAGAACTGGACACAGCTCTCCAGATGTGGCCTCACTAGGGCTGAGTAGAGGGGCAGGATCACCTCCCTCAGTCTGCTGGCCCTGCTCTTCCCAATGCACTCCAGGATACCATTTCCCCTTCTGGCTGCAAGGGCGCTGATGGCTCATGGTCAGCTTGTCATCCACCAAAACTCCCAGATCCTTCTCTGCAGAGCTGCTCTCTTGTGGGTCAGCCCCCAGCCTGTACTGGTACTTCTCTCTCTGTTCATGTGTCCACGTAGTCCAGTACACCTGAATAGAGAAGACTTAAAACTCTGGACAATCCCTCCACCCAGAGTTACTGAGTAGAAGCTCAGTAGTCTATGTTCGACATAGTATTGACAGATTGTAGTCACTCAATGTGCTTACAGCATTTGTGTGCTTGGAAATACTCCATAACTCCCTTCTTTGGTCCTTTATCCAACCCCAAACCTACGTCTCTTCCCCTGATCTCTTCCCTAATGTGGAGGGAAGTATTATGGAAGATCTAAAGGACTTATTCACCGCCCCAAAATATCATCACTGTCTGACAATCCCCCACTCATCCCATCTCAGCCTGTTTGATCCTGTCTTGGTTCAGAGAAGCCATCCCAATAAACCAGGGATCCTGGCTTCTGCTCCAGCCATCTCACTTCTTTATACTCAGTGAAAGCTAAGTGAAGTTAAGCAGAGGGGGCATGTTTTTGTCTCTTTAATAAATTTAAGTCAAGACCATTTACGTGAATAAAAGTAAGTCCCTTGAGGTTTTTAAACCCTCCAAAAATAGCGCTCAAAATTCAGCCAAAATTAATGCAGCCACAATTTCCATGGAAAGCACCATCAGATGGAGGAGGCTATGCCAGCCAGAATGCATACAATGGCTGTTCAGTCCCCTCCACTCTTCTCACCTTGACAGATTTTGTAGGGAGACAGGGAAAAGGTAATGGTTGAACTCTAACATGATGTCATACCCTCCACTCAGGAGAAGATCACCAAAGCTTTCAAAAAGTTTCTTACAAAATCCCTCAAAAGAGGCTGTTAAAGAAACTATGCAATCACAGAACAAGAAGAAAGTGCTGTCAGTGATTAGAACTGGACCAAGACAAAACATAAGAGAAAGAAAAAATGACTGGGTTTAGACAGGCTGAAAGAAAAACAGGTGCAATCCATGCTGTAGAATATCATCACTGGGGATCCTGCAGAAAGAGATGAACAGTGAGGGGAGTTTTTGGATGTGAGCAGGGTTACACTGCTCACTGGGTGCCATGCATGGCAACTCTTGGGAAGGGTACATGAACCACTTACAGGAATTATGGTGCATTTAGAATGAACTTTGACAATTAACAAATGAGCCCAGCAGAAAGATCTGTGAAGTCCTTTGGTAAATGCGCAGTGTCCAAACCCAACCAACCAAAAAATCCTCCTGTTTCAAAAGAAAATGCTTTGATACCACAGGAATGATGGGCACAATAAAGAGAGGAAAACATTTTCATTTGAAATTATGCATCTCACCTGAAATTAGTGAGCAATGCTCTCTTAGATAACAAGTGAGGAGCTGACCTTGATTATTGACATGAATACTGAAAATGGAAAGCAGGAATAATAAGGACATAAGCCAACAGCTAAAAAGGAGGTGGCATCTTAGAAATAGATTATTCCATAATTTGATTACCACTGGGATTTTCATCATTTTCCTTTGAAACATCTTGGAAAGTCTTAAAAGCAAGATATTAGACTAAGCAGGTTGTGACTTGATGGAGTATAGCAATTCTTAACATAAGTGGGAGGTCTTCAATGAAGTCTGACATGATACAGGCTATTGCTAAAGCTAGAACATGCAGTATGAATAAATAAAAAATATGTCCATTGTTTTTAAAAAGAAAATAAATCTCCCCACTCCAAGCTGTACGGTATCCACTCCTCTCCAGTTGGTAAGGTATAGCTGAGAGATCAGGTTAATGGAAAGATCTACCATTTTTCCTGATTTTTTTCAATTTGTGCATATTTCTATGTGACCACATGCACATGTGAGCATACTCAGTACTCCTTGCAAGGACTAATGGATCTAGTGGCACATATTCAGCATCTGTGCATTTCCCAAATCACCACATCTGCAGGAAAAAAAGCGTTGAGTCCCTCTATCCGTCACTGGTGTCAGGCTTGTACAAAGCTGTGTTTTACACAGCTCAGATCATTCAGATGCATCTCTTAAGCCAGTCATGAGTAGGATGAAGTGTGGGGGACATTGAAAGGGAATGTTTTACAGAATGAAGGGCTTCAGGGAAAGGATTGGAAATGGAAAAACAACCATGATGGACTGTGCTTCTCTAGCTGTCAGATGCAGCTTGGAAGTCAACCAGGATGTCTAGAAAAAGCAGTTTTTTCATATCCTGATGACTAAGTTCTTCTTTCATTTTTTTCCCCCTCCAATATTTTTTAAAGTCTTTTACATTTCACTTAAACAAAAATGGAGTGTTAAGGGGAAAATGCCTTTTTTTATATACAAAGTTTTGTCTTCTACCAACCAGGGCAAATTTAGAATTGGTGCCTACACTGAGGGAGCTGCACACACAGAGAAAGTAAAAAACTGACCAAATCATCTCTGGAAATCCATTTGTGTTTAAAATTCTGGTTTCTAAGATTATGATTATTATTTTCTGTTATTACAGGCCCTGGGCAACAGTGAAATAGTTCTGGGCATGGGATTAGCAATGGCAATTCCATGCATAGACTAAATAGGCGAGGCAGCTGAATAGGAAAAAGATTGCAACATGCAAGGGAGAGAGGGGTGATGCTGAGAGGTGAACACATCTCTTGGATCCCACAGCATTAACCACAACCTCAGTTCCTCTCACTTACATCTTGCACACCTAAAAGTATCACCAGTCCCATCACTGCAGGTTGCAGCCACCCACAGGTCCAAGGCACCAGCTGTTTCCTGCTGCCAGGAATGAGATTCCTGGCACACTGCCCCACTGAACGCCAGGCCCATGTCTAGATGACTGCACTGATGGTGAAAGTCACTGTCTGGTCTCCTGGCTTGAAAAATTGCTGTTGCTAAAAGAAAATAAACTTGGTTTTGTTGGTTGTTTTTTTTTTAAATTTCTTCTGTCTGGAACTTGATTTTCATTTGGTGAGTGACAAAGACATACATGGTTCCTCCTGCTCTAGCAACTCCTGGATTGCTGTACCTGTTGCGGCTCATTCGCAGGAAGTCTCCACTCTTGTAGGCACAGATATAAAGATTGGAGCCATCTCAACATCTTTCTGGCTTCTTCCCATCAGCACTGAGAGTTCAGGTGTCCAGAGACCTCTTGGAGTTCGCTGTATATTGCCTTTCTTATCAAGCTATTATATAAACAGTACTGTGTGTAAGATATGATATCTTGATAGCTTTATCTCTCTCATTGTTTCTGACCTGGCTGGGGTTTGCCACAGAGGGTATTTATTTGCCACTGGACATAAAAGCATCAAAGAGAGAATACACCTTTGTTACAGTTCAGATCACTGGAAAAAGGTGTTGTGCAGGATCACTTAAATAAGTGATCCTAAGGCCAAAACAAATCTGTGATATGCAAGCTTGGTTCTACAGGCAGTTTAGGAATTTGGTTCTTCAGGTGGCTCTAGCTATTGCAAATAAAGTGATTGAGATGGTTTAGACACTGTAGATAATGGTCCAGCTTCTTTTATGTAGCCTATGGCTGCCCTCCTGATACAAGAGAAGCATCCACAATGCTGTGTGCCACACCACATCATGTGTTTGCTGCTGCATCTGTGCTTATTCAAAACACTTCCCTTGCATCAGTAAGTTTTGATACCGGCTGTGGAGGCAGAAGCTTCTGCTGAAATTCAGTCATATGCCCCTTTCTTCTGTAGTGGTTCACACTGAGCTTTCTTCTTTGGACCAGCCAATTTGCAGTGTGCCATGTGGATTTGTGAGGTCTACATCTTTTCCTCTGCTAGTTAGTAATTCACAGAGCTTATGGATGTGTCCTAGTGTTAGTGTTATTACCCATTAATCATTATTACACACAAAGCCATTGCTGACTTAGTGTACTCTGGATGATCATTTACATGCTTATTATGTCCAACTTAGTCTCATCAGTGTTGGTTAAAACTTCTGCCAGGTCTAGATCAGGTGGGATTACACTCAAATCCTTTCCATTTGCAGTGCTTTGACTGATATGTAATGATCTGCTATTTTAAACAAGCAGCACAGTTTTTGCTAACTCACCTGGCTACTCTCTGTGCTGCTGAAATTTATACTGTTCATCTACCACATCATTTTTTTGTCAAAAAAAAGTCTTTAAAACTAAGAATGTGCTATTGTGTTTGTCTCTGGTGAGGGGGAATGCCTTCGGATGCAGACGTACCTGGAATTTCAATGTGGTGTTTACACTTGCTTTCCTATCACTCATCCCTCTCACACCGCTCCCTCTTCAGCCACTCCCACAGATTTACTGGCTGATTTCATTTTGTATTCTTTTTTGTTTCCAGTATATAACTTACTGCACAGAATCTTGCTGCCTGCCTCAGTTCTGTTGCTCAGTACAGTTGCAGGAGTTTTCCTACACTGACAGAAGTGTTTTTCTGTGCTGTACCTGTGTGGGTGTAACCACGCTGGACAGCAGTCATGTGAGACTCCTTGGGAGCAGAAAGTCCAGCAGTGCAAGCTCTGGCTTGCTGGTCCCTGTGCCAGCAAATATATGTATTTTAAGAGAAACACAAACAGAGCTTGTCCTGGTTATAGGGCAGCCAGGGAGATGCAGCTGAACTTGTAAGACAGTCAGCCTTCTTGGTAGATGCCGGGGTAGCAGCCAGACTACTCAGGTTTAATTTACAGTTAAGTCATCTAAGTTTATTTCTCAGAAAAGATGTATTTTAAAAGTTCTGAAATTAAAACATGGTTAAAACTCTCTACAATAAACAGAAGTCTTCAGAGGAAAGAATGGCTGCCAGCTTTGCTTTTTGTTTAAGCTGTAACAGATTTGAAGTTTATTTTATACTCAAGGCTTAAAAGATGCTTGAGACAGTTCTTCAAAAGGAGCTGCACATCTGTGAAAGCACTCGCTGAATATTTCAGATAATGCTCAATCTGGGTTGGATGCCCCAGAGATCAAGTCTAAGAGAGAAGTGATTGTTTTGCTTTTGATATCTACACCCAACCCCCTTGAAATGGGTGACATTTCAGCTGCAGGCACATTATCAGTAGCCTGAGATCAGAATAGCTGTCAAGTACTTTCAACTTGGAATAAGAACCAAACAAGCAATAGAGGTCATGAGTTAAAGATTTAGGACACGCTGTTAAACTTCTCAAACCTTGTTCTCCCACAGAAAGTAAGCTATAATAGCTCTCCATATAACTTATGATGGGGAAGGAAGCCCTAACAGACCAACCAGTATTCCAGGGAATGCTTCTGCTGTGTAATTATTTGAAAAATGAAACTCTGTAGGACTGGGAGATTAATAGGACAGATTGATTTTTGTCAGGGTTCTCATATCCATGTCTTCAGCAGAGGCTGTGTGAAACTGGTCTGTCCTCAGCCTCACAAAAAGGGAACAAAATGACTTAATGCCAACTCTGCTCAGTCTCCTGCGTCATGCAGTCTGACACATACTGATGCAGAGGGGAAAATTGCATTTTGCAGTTCAGGGGTCTAGTTTTTCTTTTCAAAACTCCAGAATTCTTACATGACGAGGTGAGACAAACGTACTGAATTTTGTCTTAATGATAATTTCCTCTCAAAGGCATTTTTGTTAGGAGTGACAGATGATTTTGTTGGTGTTGAAAGGAGAGGGAGCCCCTCCATCACACTTTGGCTGAATGAAGAGTCCATGACATCTGCTTGTCTTAATTACCCTGTACTGCTCTGTAGATGAGTGCTGAGGATTTATGTCTTCCAAAGCATGCCTGGTATCTCCAACACTACCTTCTGACCTAACAAATCTCAGTCCTCCCACTGTAAGCTCCTTTCTTTTGAAGGCCCTGGAAGACCCCAGGTGTTCATATCCCATCCTGCTGCCTTCTAAGGAATCAGAATAATTTTGTTTTTGTAGGGGTTTGTTTGTTTGTTTGGGGTTTTTTTGGTTGTTTGGTTTTGTGTTGTTTTTTTGTTTTTGTTTGTGGTTTGTGTTTTGGTGTTTTTATTTGGTCGGTTGGTTTATTTTTGTTTGTTTGTTTGTTTTGTTTTGCTTTGTTTCATTTTGTAACTACCAGTTAGGAATTCACTGTTAGGAATCAAGGGAAGTGGTAACCTACACCAAGCAGCCCTTGCTTGTGCTATCTTCAGTGTGGGAAATCCCATCCCTGTCTTTCAGTGAACAAACTTCACCCTGTCAAGAAGGATTTCAGGTCTGTCTTTTGTGTAATTCCCTGTTCTGGCAGCCAGGCAAGCTTAGCAGATCTTAAAGAAAATCACTTCCTTCTGTTCACAAGCCATGAATGAAGATACTTCTCAAGTCCTCTGTAGATTTGCACAAGCTTTGCATGTTTCTATCACCGTGTTTGAAGGTGTATCAGACAAGTGACACCAGGTACCACCAGCAGGGTGATGACTTCCCACAGCCTGCCAAAAGTGCGCCGGTTGTCCAAATGTCCCAAACACACACACCACAGTGCAGGTAGACTCCAGTGAGTTTCCTGATGCTTCGAGGTCCTGAAGGGCACCGAGGTCTAGTCAGCACACTCTATCCTGCTGTAGAGCCTAGAAGAGCTTTGGTGATTTGAAGTGCTGTTAGGGAGGTCATCGAGCTCAGTTTCCAGGGTTCACTGCATATCCTTTCCATATTCTTTCTCTGGCTTGCAGGAAAAATGCAGGGCTGGTTTGTTTTCTCTTAAAGCCCTTTATTCCACCAGTCCTCTGTGCATATGCAATAACTTACAGAAGCTGGTCTGAGGAGGCCTGACAGCCAAGGGTAGGCAAGCAGTAGCAGTCTCTTGTCTGGGATGGAGAGTGTGTAGGGAGCTCCCTCTATTGATCTTCCAGGTCTTAGGAGAAGGGTTGGGCTCTCCATGCCCTTTACTGCGGAGAATAAAAAAGCTTTCTGCGAAATCCCTCACAGAAATATTCTCTCAGTGTAATGGCTTCTTAGGCTCCGGAATGCACTCATATCACCTATTTATTGACATTGCGAGGTCAGGTGTTGAAATCTAGTTGCTTAGCCTCAGTGAAGAGAAATGGCTGTTCCCAAGTTGATTCATTCAAGATATCATGGGCATTTGTTTTAGGACAAATTGTCCTTAGAGGGTGACCATCATTCTGCGCTGGTTGTAGGGTTGGATGTTGAGTTTCCAGGCACATAGAGACGTTGGAATCCAGAGCAGATAATTTTTTCTGACCTCCTAAGAAAAATATTTCTTCACTTTTTGTTCTCTTTCTCTGTCATGAAAGAAAATCTGCTTGCTGTAACACACTAGATACTTTAAGGACTGTGCAGCCAAGCTGTTTAAACCTTTATTTAGAAACTGTGGCCTGAAAATGATAAACTGAGCAGCACTTTAAATATTGGCATTGTTCTTCAAACGCTATATATTTAATTTCTCTTAAATTTCCTGTATTTTTACTAGAAACTATTTAGGAGGTTTAGAATTTTGCTTATCACCTGTGTTTGCAGGGTCTGTCATTCATCTGGAAATGTAAAATCTATACTGTTAGTCCACAACTTCAGGTATCAACTCTGAGTCATATACTTTTTTCTGGATACAGGTTAGGGAGAAAGAGATTCATTGCCTTGCAAGATTGAAAAAAGAGAAGGTGAAAAGAATATGAGGTGCTCAGAAACTACGGGAATTGGGAGCCAGGTAAGGGCTTGCAGGGATAAAGAAATGAAAGAACTTTTGCTATGACAAGAGAGCAGCTGGTGCTGTACTGTAATAACACAACAAGTAATTAATATTCTATTAAAAGATGAACTGTTATTGCTGAAGGACATACAATTAAAAAAAAAAAGCTGTTGCAGCATCGCAGCCCGGGTGGCCTTGGTGGCCTGGGTCACTCACCGGGAGATTTTTGCTGCCTTTGTTTCCAGCCCTGAGCCAAACTCGAGAGCCCTTTCTCTGACCTTGGGCTGTTAATACAAAATGATGCTCGGATCCAAACCGCCCCGATTTTACTGCCCTCGAACCTGTGGTGTGGCTGGAGCTTGTGATGAAGCAGGAAATTCACCGGACTTTTGATTATTGTAATTTTTTTAAACTGTGGAAGTGGTTTTCCAAGGTGATGCTCAGAACAGAGTAGAGAACTGTTTGCCTTTTAAATGCTGCAAATAACTGATTATGTGTAAAAATGTCAGACCTGATTAAGAACTGGAAGTTGGAGTTTTGGAAGAGTGCTTCAGATTGTGATTTACCACCATTTTTCATGTGTGTGGTCACAGATCCAATTCCCTGTATGTTACCAAGCCTTGCCCATGGTTCAGGTGTGCAATTTGTCCTTCAACTGCCTTTATAGCGAATACAGTGCATGTTTGTGTACTGATCTGGCTATGATGGTCAATACATGTTACTCTTCTGCAGCTGAGGAAAAGCCAGTTAATGGAGATAGATCATATCTGTTCAGTCCAAACAGATGCTGAAGAGAATGTTCAGATGCAGTTGCTAAACACTGCACATTTTTGGAAACAAAACATATGATCTTAAAACTAAATCTATGGGCAGCTTGCAAACCAGGTTTTCAAAAAAGTCATCTAGAGCCATAGGTAATGTTTCTCTACTCTGAAATATTAGGTGATGGTCAAGAAGACTGAAAAAAATACCCTAATACTATTGTGCCATGATTCAAAAGAAGTAGAAGATAATGTCTTGTTAAATGTGGCTAAATAAAGACTAGACAGCTTCACATGTGTTTTGGGCAGATGCTAGAACTGCAGAAACAAGAGTGAGTTGATGACTGCTAAAGAAGGGCAGCCTCCTTCAGTGGCAATACTTCTATAACTTGATTTTCTCTTTCTTAATTTTTTGTTGATGAGATTAGGGCAATGTAAAATTTAGTCATGTAGTTTTGTTCTTTTAGTTCAGATCTAAGTACTTAGCCTTATTAGGCAGATCATAGAGACAAAAATGGGAAGCAGTCATTCTCATATTAAGATGGGTCTGTAGAGGAGGCGGGATGACTTGAACTTTGGAGACACTGGTCCTCCCCTAGGATGACTGTAGAGACATTCTGGGCTAGAAGTCCAGCTCCTAGATGGACACAGCCAAATGAGCTGAATCCTTTCTCAAGCATATGCACATAAAATTACAAGTACTACAGAGGTATGATGACTGAAATAGTAAGAAAAACAGCCAAGTATTTAAACGCAAAAGTAAACATTCTAGAACTTTAGTAGTGGAGATAATTTTCTACTGAAAGAAATTTCTTCAAGGTGTTGATGGAACCTCCACCCTTGAAAATCCTGATAATGTTATTGCTAAGACAGGATGTTCTTCTAAAAGCCAACTCAAAAGTTCAAGAACTTAAGAGTTCAACTCAGTATGAAAAAGAAATTAATTCCTGAAAACTTTATGCTAGGAAAGAAGTCAGATGGCAAACTCTTCGGCTCCTAGAGACCAGATACAAGCAAGAAAGATGATACAGCAAGAAAAATGCTAAGACTGGACTGGAATGATAACTTGAACAGAAATGAGTGAAAAATTATATGTCTTTTATTGAGGTTGTCATTAAAATATATAGTAAGTGTTCTCCATGTACCAAGACCATGCTCTTTACCATCCAAAAAAGGACACAGGTATACCCAACCACAGGTATTTAACACAGAATACCAGAATCTTGAATACCAGATGTGCATTTAGAAACGCCATGCAAGAGAATTAGGATGTCCATTGAAAACTACTGTGGTTTTTCTTCCTGCTAAACTAAGATCTGTGAAGCTTTACCTGAAGAGACATTCCCATCCCTGTGTTTTATATGGTAGGATTTCACTGGTGTAGCATGGGCCTGGGAAATTTGCATGCGTTCGGAAGCTGAGACATTTTTCTGGTTTTCCAGATTGTCAGAGCTAAATACCCTACACCAAAATTTGTAAAAGTCTTCTTTGGACAACAAATGGCATATAACCATCTTTTTTTTTGCAAAGCTTAATATCCTAGGTAAGGCATGAGGCAGCTGCTTTTCCCTGGCCAGGACTTGCTCCTGTGAGTGAATGGGTTGCTCACTGACTGCATTTACAGAAGTCACCTGGCAGAATATTCATCAGATTAGCCCAGTGGGAACAAAGTGATGTGTCTCTATTGCTACATTGCACCATGTATTGTGTCACTCTCCTGTTATCTCATATCATTCTGGTACCTGCTGGCCTCACTGAGAAGGAAAATGTCACTGTGCCCAGCACGTACCTTCCTTGAAAAGCAGAGGAGGGAAGGTGGTATTGTCAGGGAAGAAGGGAAAGCAAATTCAAATGTCCACATGGGGCCTTTAAACCAGTAGGAATAAGTAACTGGAGTGAAGATTTCTCACAGGAAGAGACTGTCTTATGGAGATACTGAAAGGAAAGTGCTAGGACACAGCTGACCTCAGAGACATTCCTAACTGCTCCCCTTTCTGAGTCTTCCAGGGATCAGGAGGTTCATTGCTGTCTTGAAAATGAGAAAACCAGAAAGTGTAAGCAGACAGATTCAAAACAGAACCCCTGTTCATTCCAAACAAGGAGTTTGCTACGCTGAGCACCTGGGGTTTGAATGGCTCTGCTGCTCTGCCTGCACAGAGAAGAGCAAGTGAATGAAGCTGCTAATGGAGAGCCTGGTTTTGGCTGGGCTGCAAAACCCATTAAAACTGCAGAGCCAAGACAGTGACAATATTTTGGCATGCTTTTGCAGTGGTCAAAGTGACCCTATATATCATTTTATGTGTTTATTTTTCTATATGTGTACAGTCACCTCAATGACTTGGCATGATTTCTAGTTATGCCAGCCAAACCAGACCTTTTCTATTTGGCTCTACCTTCAAACTTTCTGGCATGTCAACTTCTACAAGGAAAGAAGGCCAAAGAGGAGTCTTTCGCCTCAGCTGGGATGTAGTGACTTTTTTTTTGCTGCAGCCATAGGGCAAAAAAGGAAAAATCTGTGTTTATTTCTACATGGAAGATAAAGACAGTAAAGACAAGAGGAAAAAGGGGTAAGCAGGAAACAGTAGAGTAGGCATTACTTTTTAAACCAAATAGTGTGTGAAGTTTTTAAACATAACAGCACAAAACTACATACAGCTTAAAGCTGTCTAGCAAAACCAGTTAGTAGAATAGTCTCACCTGAAAATTCTTGGAAGTATAAGAGCCAGGAAGTGTAAGAACCTTCAGAGATTCACTTTCAGCTTCATGAACAACTAATACTACATTATGGGTGTAATATTTAATGCTTATGGTTTGCTTGTGTACTCACTTTCTAAGGGCTCAGCAGTCACAAGCTGTACAGTGTTTTAGTGAAGCATCATCTCAGACCCTGCATAAAAGAAACAGAGATGGTCTTGAGATATCCAAAGTGAGACAATGCTTTTGAGGACTGGGAAGTCTAATTGTCAGATGAGCTTAGTAGCTCCTATCTCATTGACAAAGATACCTTTCATGGCCATGAGAGCATGTTTGAAAGAATGACAGCACAAGGAAAGAGAGTGGAAAATGTTATGCTGGGAACTCATGTTTCATCTTTAATGACATTTTACCATGACATGGGGATGATGTTGTTAGGCTGATCTGAGAAATATGTCTTCCAGAACCTGGTGAAATAGAGAACTTGATTTCCTGAAGCACAAAGCAGTGAGATGATATAATGATTGGTTGAATAAAAAAAAAAAAATTAGAATATGCATCTCCTTCTCAGCAGCAGGCTGGGGTACTGAACATCTTACTTACAGATCTGTGCAGTATCTTTCTGAATCTGCTGCTTGCAGACAAGTTCCCGTGCACAGCTCTGTAAGAGTAATGCTTTGAGTGAGCTGCCCATTGTTCTCATTGGTATAAGCTGCCATATTATGAGCACGCTAGAATGAACTGAATGCAGTAAGGACTGCTGTCCTGTGGTGGATGGCTATTCTCACATACTTCATGATCTGAAAAAGACAACACTTTAAAACCAGGTTTCATATAGAGTATATAACAACAACAATAACAAAAAAGAGGCAATAGGAATTACAGTGCTAGAAATTCATAGGTTAAGGCATTTTAAAATTAAGGCGGATAGAGATAGGGGCATTGAAGGGTATTGAAGTTCAAAACATTTGATTTGGGAAGAACAAGATGTTGTGTATCTCTCCACTGAATCTTCTTGTGAATCAATTTTTTTTTAATATTTATCATTACATTTTTATATGATTCATTTAATATTTGTAGTATCAAAGATAGCCTTCAGATAGCTCTGAAAAATTATTGTAATACATTGCCAGAAATGGCCATGTGTTTGCACTGACTTTAAGAAAATATTTTGTCGATTTATAAGCAAATATAAGCAAATAAACAACAACATAAAGGAATTAATCAGAAGACACAATATAAAGCCAAACAAGGGCTATCTGTTGTTAATTTCTGAATTACAGAACTGTTTTCTGGAAGGGACTGTTGGCAGTCATCTGCGTCAACTTTGCTGTGGCACTGAATTATTGTTTACACCAGGTCCGAATGGAGAGAGCTGCCTTCCACTGTGGACTGAAAGAACTAAAATACTGATAGGATATTCTGGTGGTATCAAGTTATACAATGGCAGATTCCTAGTTTCACACTAGTTTTGTGAGATGGAGGTATGTGGTTATTACATATGATCTAAATTAAAGTCTGATTGCAACACAGGAAAGATAATTGCTTTGCTCCACCTCTGGCCTATGAATAAAAAACATGTCCTGACATATTCTAAATGCTTTTCAGCTGTCATGAATTGTTTGGCTTTCCACAAAAATATTGCTAATAATTTTTCACCATCATTCCCTAATTGTACTTAAAAGTATGCAAAAAGAATACATTGATACAAAATCTCTCAAATACCTGCTTTGCCAACACAGAATGTACCCTGTTATGATTTAGTGTGGCATAAGATGTGGACACCACCCTGGTAAGGAGCAGAGATAATGCTGCTTGGCTGAGCTGTGCTTGGCACAACTGTGCTGTGCATGCTTACAGTCTGGGCAAACAGAAGAGAAAAATGTCAGCTTAAACTTCAGCAGGTATTTTAGGTCAGCTAAAATTTCTTATCCCTTTAAAGACACGGGCTGATAAAGCTGGCAATTGTTTTGAGATACTCATCTAGTAAACCTTGGCATTGTGTTTATTGTGTAGAAGCTGAAAAGTGAATAGCAGGCTGTGAGGACAATTTCATAACTGCTTTAATACTGGCCTTAGCTGCAACATCTGTCCTGCCACCAGTATTTTAGTGAGGAGAGAAACAGAGCAAAACATGGTTCTGTGCCACCCATCCCATCCCCTACACAGCACCATTCTTTAAACTCTTGGTTTTGCTGCTCTCCTTGTCCCCTTTGCTGCTGGGTCCTTCTCACACCATGTCAACACTTTGAGAACTGGCATGGCATCAGCCTCACCGATGGGTCTGGCTTGTGCACATACAAGTGCTACAGATGTGTTTGAGTTTGTATTTACCAGCAAGATGGCCATAAGGCAGATGTTTGAGAGGAGCACCTGCAAGAGGGTTACAGAAAAAGAGAGCAAGTGTGTTTATTTGGATCATGGATGCAATTTACATCTCGATCCTTCAGTGTATCCTGCTGTCCATCACAAGGATCTAACTGAAGCCAAAATATTTCCTTTCACGTCTCTGTTGCTTGATTTGCAGTAAGTACTGGAGCTCTTTGTTTTCTCCATACCTGCCTGGAGGATTAGATAGTGAGCAATGATGCAGGCAGCAGATGTCCAAGCACCTGCAGCAAGGTCTTGACTCTCAGCATAGCACTACTAGAACTAATTGTTTGTAAATGTGTACTCAGAGGACACCACGCAGTGCTGTCTTCTCCTCCTGGGCTGTAACAGCATTGTTGAGCTCCTCTGGCTGCTGGGCAGAGTTGACATGATGAGCACTGGACTCAGCCTCAGAATGATAAACAGATAAGGAGCTGTAGCATCTTTGAGTGACCTTCACTGGAGGCAAGCCTGAGGGCTTTACAATATGGTTAAGCAAGGAATATGGCCAATCTGGTGTTTTAATGGAGAAAAATAAATTAACTAGTTATGTTACCCACTCCTACAGTATGCGTTTGACATCAGAATAAAATGAATTGCATCAGTTTAATCCACCTGTGGATCTAGGCAATAGTTTTCAGGATCGCAGCAAACCACTCTGAAGATGGTTTAGATATAGCATCAAACAGAATTTGGCCCAGTGACTGTAACCAAAGTCAGAATGTTTATTACCACTTAATTTGTACACATGCCTGTGGCTCTTATTCTTGGAAACAACCTCCCTGAGTGACTGTGAAATGCTGCTATTTCTGCTGCAAAAAGTACATTTTTCCTGTGGTAGACCAACTCATCTTGGAAGCTGCTCAGCTGGTGTAGCTGTTTGTTAAATGTTCTTTATTTGTGTGTAGGAACTTCTGGAATAATGTGATAGACAGTGTAGTCATATGGCACCTGCATCCACTTTATTGTAGCTGTAGGAACGGGGATCAAGTTCAGTCTGGGTCCAAGCAAATCCTGCTGCTACAAGGAATATACAGGTCTTGTTCTTATCCCACAGAATGAAGACAGGGAACTGAATTTGTGGTACTATTTTAAACCATGAGGAAGAAGCAAATAACTGGTCTGCAATTTCCGGACACATTCTACTGGGAGCTTTTTAAGGCTATTTGAGCATTTTGAACTACATTGTTTCCCCCTGAGCCGAAAAATTCTTCCCTGCCATTCTGCACCTTGTATTGATCATGGTTCAAAGATCAAAGTAAAGTGCATTCTCTGAGAAGCAAAGGTTAAAGTAATTCACAAAGTTACTTGACTACTGGGAGTTCAGGGGCAAGCATTTGGGCAGCAAATACAGTCTAGAGCCCTGGTGTCCTAATGTCTATCCATCCCCTGGCATCTGTTCTGAAAATCTGTTTGCTTTCCTAAGAACTGCATCGTGTGTTATAGAACCAGCACAGGGGCTCAAATACATTTAAAAAATCACTGGCCTGGTGTGAATTCCATAGACCTCTTTATATAACTATGGCATTTTTCCTGCATTCACAAATAGAGCAGTTATCCCTCTTCCCTGCTTGTTAGTGGAGGGAGGATTTTGTCCCTCAAATTTAATTAAGCACCAAAAGTCGTGGCTTTATTTATTGATAAGCCTTTCCAGGGTACCTGTCTCTAATATCTGAGGCCACTCAAGCTGTGACCCTGCTGCATTCCTTGGGAGGCAGGGAAAGGTCTCAGGGGTTTATTGCTGCCGCCCAGGAGCTCACCCATCACTAACTGTAATAGTGCTAAGTGTGCAACCTGCTGGTACCAGAGTCACCACTGGCAGTGGAGGTGGAGTGATTATAACAGTATTTGACTTGCTGTGATATGAGACACTGCACTTAGAAAACAGTCAGAGGGAAATTTGATGGAAGAGAAATTAAGGCAGAAGCTGTTAATCCCTTTAGCTGTGTATGGTAATTGGTATAGAAGCTTATATACCTACCTGAATGTACTTCAGAGAGAATCACAGAAACCCAAATTCAGAGACTCACAGAATCACAGAACGGGTCAGGTTGGAGCAGACCACAGTGGGCCATCTGGTCCAACCTCCCTGTTCAATCAGGGTCATCCCAGAGCACGGCACAGGATTGTGTCCAGACTGTTCTTGAATATTTCCAGTGAGGGAGGGTACACAATCTCTCTGGGCAGCCTGTTCCAGTGCTCAGTCACCTGCATAGTAAAAGACGTTTTTCCTCATGTTCAGGTGGAACTTCCTGTGCATCAGTTTCTGCCATTGCCTCTTGTCCTATTGTTGGCACCACTGAGAAGAGCCTGGCTCCATCCTCTTGACACCCTCCCTTCAGGGACTGATAGGCATTGATGAGGTCCCCTCTCAGTTATCTCTTCTTGAGGCTGAACAGGCCCAACTCTCTCAGCCTTTCCGCATAGGAGAGATGCTGAAGGCCCCCCATCATCTTTGTAGCCCTCCTCTGGACCCACTCCAGGAGCTCCATGTCTCCCTTGTCCTGAGGAGCCCAGAACTGGACACAGCACTCCAGATGGTGCCTCACTAGGGCTGAGTAGGGGGGCAGGATCACCTCCTGCCAATGATATTCCAAATGTACGATAGGATACTTTTGGCATTCTTTGTTATCCTGCAGGACCCCCAGGTCCTTCTCTGCAGAGCTGCTTCCAGCAGGTCACCCCCATCCTGTACTGGTGCCTGGGATTATTCCTCCCCAGGTGCAGGACCTTGCGTTTGCCTTTGTTGAATTCCAGGCAGTTCTTCTCTGCCCATCTCTCCAGCCTCTCGAGGTCCTTCTGAAGGGCTGCACAGCACTCTGAGGTATCAGCCACTCCTCCCAGCTTTGTGTTGTTGGGGAACTTGCTGAGGAGGCCTCTGCCCCTTCATCCAAGTCACTGATGAAAAGTTAAACAATTCTGGGCCCAGTACTGAACCTTAGGGGACACCACCAGTGACAGGTCTCCAACTAGACCCTGTGCCACTGATTACAACCCTCTGGGATCTGCTGTTCAGCCAGTTCTCAAACCACCTCTCTGTCCACTCACCCTGTCCACACTTCCTGAGTTTGCCTGTGAGGATGTTGTGACAGTGTCAAAAGCCTTGCTGAAGTCAAGGTAAGACAATATCCCCTTCCCTCCCCTCATCCATCCAGGCAGTTGTTTCATCACAGAAGGCAATCAGGCTGGTCAAGCATGATTTACCTTTAGTGAATCCATGCTGACTACTCCTGATGACCTTCTTGTCATCCATGTGGATAGTGATGGCCTGCAGAATGAGGGGCTCCATTACCTTTCCAGGGATTGAGGTGAGGCTGACTGACTGGGAGTTCCCTGTGCCTTCCTTCTTGCCCTTTTGGAAGACAGGGGCAACATTTGCTTCCTTCCAGTCTTCAGGCATCTCTCCTGATCTCCACAACCTTTCAAGGATGACCATGAGTGGCCACTCTGTGGTGTCCACCACCTCTCTCAGCATTTCTGGATGCGTCCCCTCAGGGCCCATGGACTTGTGGATGTCAGGTTTGCCTAGGTCTTCTCTAACCCAATCCTCCTTGACCAAGGAAAGGTCTTCCTTCCAACATGCCTTTAGCCAGGTCCCTGGGTCAGAGATCCCTGAGGGCTGGTCTTTTCAGTGAAGAGTGATGCAAAGAAGGCATTTGGTAACTCTGCCTTCTCTGTGTCCTCTGTTACCAGGGTTCCCCCTCCATTTAATAATGGTTCCACATTATCCTTTCTTTTCCTTTTGTTACTGATGTATTTGCAGAAGCCCTTCTTGGTGTCCTTGACATCTTTGGCCAGATTTAATTCCAGATGGGTCTTGGCCTTCCAGTGCCATTTTTTTTTTGCAAGACTACTATCAGTATTTTAAAAAAATCTAATTAAAAGCAAGAGCCTAGACTAAAACTAATCCAAACCTGCATATTTTCTGGGTTTTCCCATTTCTGACAACAGCAAAAAATATGCAGCTTAGAATAACTCCCAGGAGAGGAAATATTATTTATAGCTCAGCCTTTTTTTCTTCATAAAGAACGGTGTAGTAAGCATATATTTAGAAATTAATTGAAAAATAATAATAACAAAAAATTATGAGAACTTTTCACCTCTGTGAGTACCTTTTCCTTTTCCCTTAGCAGTCCTGAATATGGAACAGGGAAACAGGTGTCATAAATCCACAAAATAATTATTCCCTGTTTGCTATATTACATTTTATTTATATTCCCTGGCTGTTATTTTATGTTAAATCTGCAAGTTCTCTTGTTAGATTTTAGTTTTCACCCCAGCAAATGAGGACATAGCACATAACCACTGTTGCTGCAGAGATTTCTTTTCCAAAGCTTAATTACTCTCTGGTTATGTTCATAAGAGTTTTAAATATTTCTGAGAGTTTTTTGTAACTGTGAATTTTTGTGACAGACTTCCTTTTTGATTGGAAATAACTGGTCTACCAGGAACAAAATCTTCAGATGTTTTTCCATTAATGGTTAAATTTGTTTTTGTGTAAAACATAGTAAGGCTTTGACTTTTAAGATCCCCTCTCTGTTATGTCCTTGAGCAAAAAGAGTTTCAGACTTCCATGATGTTTGCCTCAGACTGGAGAGTTGGAAATAAATGAAATTTTGATCTTGACAGAAGCTGTTGCTTTCAGTAGTGAAGACGTGTTTTCACCAGGGTCATGGGTATCCACTGGATATAAAGGGGGAGATGTTAACTGCCAGAAGGAGCATGTAGTCAAGAGGTGATGGAAGAGATCGGAGAGAATAAAAGCAGCTAGAGCAGATGTACAGATCTGCAGGCAGCCTCATCAAATGTGTCTCAAGATATAGTTCAGCAGAATAGAGCAGGGCCTTGCAGACAAGCTCAGAGAAATCCATCCATGGATTTTCTTTTCTCTCCTACGTTTTAGATGTCAGAATGTCAGATTCCCTTGGTTATGTTTTAACACCATCAGACCTGGCACTGCTTCCTTCTGACAAGCTCCCTCAGCCAGGTTGAGAGGCTGCAGACTGTAAAGGCACGCTGGCTGTCCAGCCATGCTGAGCAAAGGACAGTTGGGTAGAGGCATCCACGTTATTGCTTGTCTACACCGATATTTGCAATCATCTTAAGTGTGGGCCTGAAAATAATATTGCTGTGTTAGCCTGCCTCCAAGCCTCTGCTAAAGAGGATTACCTCTGGTCATGCTATACTTCTTCCATCTCTGGAATAACATTTTTCCCATTTGCCTGAGGTCTCTGAACCTTGCTTTACTGAAGTTGGAGTAAAATTCCCTTCCATTCAAAGAGCACCACTTTGCAGAACGGCAGTGTTGAGGAACGCAAGTTTACAAAGCCTCCAGGACAGTTGACTGTGGAGAATGAATAATCTGAGTTTAAATTGGGAGGAACTGCTGTTCTTTGTCCCATCATGAGCATCTGTAAGACCTTTTCTCCAGTAAACACTGACTTTCAGTCTCAGAATTCTTTCTTCATAGTCAAAATTGCTTTGTTTCTAGTTTTTTTTTTGCAATTATCTTCTTATATAGTTTGAAGCGATGGCTAAAATTCATCCTTTGTTGATTCCAAAGACTTTGGTTGAGCAGTAATATGAGACAGGCCTGTACTTAGAAAGCTGATATGGTTAAAATTTGAGGAGGTAAATGATGGTTCAAGATATGCACTGTGTAATAGGAGAGCTGGAGGGAAAGCAGAATTTACACTCACAGTGGAAGCAGCATATTTAGCACAGCATGGAGGCGTATTCCAGCAGGTAATTCAAAAGCACCTACCCTGCCTTGGACTGCTGCCCCAGCTCTTCTTGTGTCCAAATGAGGGGCAGACCAGGCCATTTCTCCACCAGAGGTGACTGAGACCTGTCCAGCACAGATGCAGGGTTGACCAGGTCAGCAGCACCAGGGATGGGGAGCAGCACCAGGCTGGGTTGGAGGCACACTGATTCACTGTTTTCAGCAAGTAATTTTTGTCAGTGCAGCTCCTCAGGCCCTTGTTAGAGGTGAAAACAGCTTTGCCCATGGGCACATTCTCTAAGGAGAGCAGCTGTTTTCATAGAAACAATTAAATCTGGATCAAGGAGACATTTTATCAGAGTTCTGGCCAGAACTAACCCCCTCCCCGTTCATCTGCTTTGCAGGTGTTTCAAGAGGGAAAGCTGAGAGAAGGAAAAAAGCAAGGCTTAGCCAAAAGTAAGCATGACTAACAAATTACTCATAATTGAGGTTTGTTAATTGCATAGAACCCAATTAAACCTTTCCACATCTGAAATGGAATAACTTATGCTCACAGCAGAGCTGTTTAGCTATGAGACATTTCTGGTGACACTTGTCTGTTGATTTGCCATTAGATAACTTCTTGGCTTGAGGCTAGCAGGACTGAGCTAAGAGACATTTTGTACATGTGTTTGCAGCACATTTTCACAAAGGGTTGCCAGAGTTGGGCCCACGATGACTAGTGAGTGGATTTATTACATTATTATTTTAGATTGTTATGTTATTATTATGCATGACTGACATCGTGAAATTCTTATGTTGCAGAACTATGTAGAGTTCATATAAACCAGTAAGCCAGAGAGGCATTTTTCATAAAATTCCAACCTGAAGTGCAAATTTTATGTAACTGAAAAGTCATAATTTTATGTAGCATATGCTAGAATGAGAATACCTCCCCAAATACGTTGCCTCAAAGTGGACTTCGAAAAAACTTTTCCTGTGATTCCAAAAAAATGCAGATGACCAAAACCCCACAATTTCCAAGTGTGTGTGCCTCTTCCCTTCTTAGTTCCAGCTGGGGCCACAAGTGGAAATACCAAAATACCACAGAAATGTAGTTCTTGTGGTTCTTCCAGCCCCAGCAGAAGCAGGAAGTATTAGAAATCTTCCAATAAATAATGTTTTCATGAGGTTTCTAGCCCATCATTTCTAGAAAAGCTCAAAAAGTTTGAATGATAGACCCATCTCTGCTTGTCCACCTCACTGTCAGATTTACCTTTATATTCAAGGACTGTTCCGTCTGAGATATGGCTGATGCTCCTTCTAAGCCATAATATATATTCAGTTTCACGTTAAATTCAGCAATAAATTGGATTAAGTCTTGTTATGAAAGACAGATTTAACTTTGGCCTTCCATTTCTGATAGCTGTAGGACAGTTGTTTTTTGTTTGTTTGTTTGTTTGTTTGTCAGGACAAAGGCAGCTACAAGGCTGAACAGTTTGAATGCCCATGGCAGAAGAGCTGCAGCCATCAATTTGAGTGCACAGCTGTGTGTGAACAGGTAAGAAACAGTGTCATAAGATGGAGAATAAAAAAGTGCACCCAGCCTGACCTGCACCCGAACTGGCAATGGCAGAAGAGAGAGGACTTCCAGGATGAGCTGATGAGTAAATGAAGGCCCATAAGAAAAGCTGTCTCTGGTGCATCCTGACCTTCCTCTGGTAAGGAGCTCTTCCTTCTCATACAGAACTCACTCAGCCCAGCACCAGCGTCTCTTCTTACAAGGCTCAACCTGTAAGACACTGGGTTTGGTGGTTGGCTGAGCAGATGAGGAGGGCTCACCAGATCAGCTTAGGTAGGTCTACATGGTGGGGCACTATCAGGTGTATTTTTCTGTCCTTTCAGAACGGAGCTTTGCTGAAACCTCTGTAAGAAATCAGGTCAGTGTGATCGCACTGAAGAGACTTTCATTGCTGCTGGTTGAAATTTCACCACAGACAGATGGTAAGATTTTCATGACCTTGTGATTTCTTTTGTGAGTGGTGGTAGTGCAACAGATCCCCTCATGAGATGAGACAACATGAGGGTTTACACACAGTAGCAAAGTTTACAAGAGCTACGGCTTGCCACTCTCCTCTTTTAAAGAGATAACAATTGCATTTCAGGCTCAGGAAAAAAAAAATAAAGCAAAAAACAGTAAAGATTTTTATCCTCTTCTAAGATTGAGTGTGATGCCAGATCTACAGTTTTCAACTTTTAAGTCCTCTCTCTGTGCTAGGAAGATGACGGGTTGAAAGCAGCAATTATTGGCAAACATTTCTTTGCGCTCCAGCAGCTGGGGCTGAGTATCCCTCAGGATATATTCATGGTGACCACTTTTATGGCAACAGCTTCCATCCATGTTCCCTTCATGATGCTATTGAGCAAGTCTGAGATGGCTGTGAGAGCTACCTTTGCATAGCCAACCTCCCAGGTTACTGGTAAAAGAGGAAAAAAAGGAAAGCAGAGCTCACTTCCCAGTATTTTGACTAGGAATTTTGAGTAAACATTTCAGTGTCTGTGTTGGAGGATGTAGCTGGACATACCCTTTCACCACCTCATATGTGATATTGCTGGGCAGATGTCATCTCTACTTTCTGCAGACTGCACTTTTTCCCAACCCTCTAATGCCTGCAGACCCAGGCTGTTATTTTGTTCAGTGCAGACTCTCACAGAGGGAAACACATGCTCAAGCAGAAACATTACTTTTGTTCTTGTGCTTTTGTTCCTCTCATTTAAAATGTGAACATATCTGCTTGCTTTTTTTTGTATGGAAACCACTCCTATTTCCTGAGTTAGAAGTCTGAAGAGACACAGACCTTCAAAACATTTTCTTGGTGTGTGGGCAAAAACTAGCAATAACTTTGTTATAAGGTATATGACCAATGCTGGTACTCAGATTGCAAACTGTTTTGGCTGCTTGCAGTCACAAATGCTTTGCCCATTTCTTCTTTCTTTTGCATCTAGCATAAGATCTTGTGAGCATTTGTATTCACTTAAAACACAAAGCTCTTTTGCTGACCATGTGAAATTCTTCAAGAGCAGACGCATGCATACACACACACGAGTGCACACACACCCACACACACATATATAGCTTAGGAAAGAAATATTTTCTTTAATAGCATGGCTTGTATGGACAATAAAATGCCCACTAAATATAGTTAATATTATAAGTTCCCGTAATACATCTTAGGTTTCAGAAATTTAGAACCTGGCTATAAAAGGTGACTTTTGATACCGCTGAGGGTATAATTTTTCCTTAAAAAAAGAAGAATATTTGTTGAACTGGCCACTGATTTTCCCTCCAACAGTAAGCCTTTCCATAAATGTTGGGTACAATTATGTGTTTATTAGTTTTGATTCACTACTCTGGTTAATAGCTCCCTCTCTTTCTTTTGAGCGCAGAGATGTGTTCTGGGATGCGTTGCACATTCCTCCTCTTAAAAATTACATCAGAAAACAACAGACTTAGCAAGAAAATAGGCAAAAGAGGATGTCTGTTTGGAAATGATTTGGGGTTAGCCTCCTGTTCGGAAATCTTGTGATGCTGAGCCCTTTATGAAGCATGCCCTTCCTAAATAGACTGAAGGGACATTTACATGCTTCAGAGCTGAACAGGATGGCTAAGGTAAGGAAAGCCTGACTGTGTGCTGGGATGGTGGGAGCTGCAGCCAGCTGGGAAGCAGGCACTGAGTGCCATGCCCGAGCAGGGGTGTGGGGCCTGGTGCACAGCTAAGGTCTGAATCATCTAGGATGAAGAGATGAGCCAGCAGTGACAGACAATGGTTACTATCCAGCAAGGCCTAGGTGGCCTGTGGTTTAATAGCTGACAGTTCCTCCCTAGCAAGCAGTGTGTCTGTCAAATCATCTGAAAAGCGATCAGGGGCTGCTTGTCATTGCTGGAATTACTTAATAACCATCTTGGAGCTGCCTTGGGGCAAGGCAATGAACAGCACTCCTAGCTGCAGGTGGGATCATTTCCCAGGTCTGGTCACAGGCACGGGAAGGTTGTACTGCTCCCACAGCTTTGTACCATTTTTTAAGTAGGCAGAAGAAGGCTGACTGTAAATTTAGCTTCTTTCATTCTTCATGAGCTGACTGATTAGATCTGAGATTTCTGGGGAACAAAAGGATAATTTCAAAGGAAAAATTGGGAAGGTCTTGGCCTCTGTATGCTTCTGGGATTTTTCAAGGTGTTTTGCAGAATAAATTGTCTGGACCTATATTGCAGTCTTTTCTTCTTACTAGTATGGGCAAGTTGGGAAAGATTTTACTGGAATCACTCATCTGCTTTCAAGAAGGTTACTCTAGGTTAAGGGGAATGCTGAAGTTCAGTACTGTTCCCAGGCTGGCAGCCTACACTTTCGAAAAATTTTTGCTTAAGGCTGTTCAGCTTAGGATGTCTGCCTGTTCCCCTTTAGAGACACTTGGGGAAATATTCTAAAAGGTGTGTGAGAAATTTATGTTGTGCCTCTTTGAAGATACTTATGACAGTTTATGCTCTTGGATCTTGAACTGTCATCTGATGCTATATTAGTTGTCATGAAGGAATATGATCACAAAACCATGGAGAAAAATTTTGGATCTGTCCAAGTTTCTGTGGTAAATGTGAGAGGTCAGTTTAAAAAGAAGTTCCCTATTTTTCTGTAAGAGGTGAAAGACAGCTGTATCATCTATTTCTTAAGAGTTGGTGTCTCTAAAGGTGTGGGGTAGATTGTGAAAAACCTCTTGGTGTTACCTATGATGATGAGAGAGCAGGAAAACTTCATAAGGAAGGTTTAGGAAATGAGTTCTGATCACACGAATCTCAGCAGAAAGCTAAGCAGGCTAATTGTCTGAGCCAGAGCTATACAGGGGAAGATAAAAAGTCAGAAGAGAGGGAATTATCAGGTAAAAGGCACATGTTTGCAAGTGGATGAGGTGACCACAAGAGAAGGTGTAGGAGATGACCTTCTTTAGCACTCATGACTGTGTGGTGAGGAGATGGGTTTGCCAAGACAGACATGGATGGATTGGCTAGCTGGGTAGGGAAAGAACTAGAAGAAGGCATAGTCATTAAACCAGTGGGAGAGGACAGGCCATGGTGGACTGGATCATGGAAAATAAGAACAGAACAGTTTTGAGAAGAGAAAATAAAAAACAACTGTCAACTCTGTGGGTAAAGTTGGCCGAAAGAGGTCTGTTTGAAAGTATACCCACAGTGGTGACAGAGTTCCTGCTGCTTTGAGGAGCGTGTGTTCCCTCAAAAGGAAATTGAAGCACACAAACACATTTTTATGCTCTCCCAACAGCACCAACATAGTGGAGAGAATTCAGTCCATGTCTTCAGTGATGCTTCTAGAAATTGACTTCTGCCAATTAAGTCCACATGTAATTCCACCTAAATGCTGCTGTAACTGGCATGGTAGAAGTGCTGAGACAGGTGGAGATGGGCCCTGTGCAACGAGAGGTGAGATTTGGTATGTTACCTGCACCACAAGCAAATGTCTCAATTGTGTGCTGTAGTTCCTGTGGTCTGCCTGCTGCTCTTGGGAATGTCACAATTGCTTTCAGTGCAAAAAGGAACAAATATGTGCAGATTTGTAGCTGCATAATAAGCCCTCACAGAGTCTTCCAGCCAGTATTTTGATGGTGTATTTAGAAAGTCTTTCAAATATGACCTTTCAACTACTGATGCCATCCCGTAACTTTCACAGAAATGACTGTGTCAACTGCATCACATGGCTGAAGCTAGACTGATTTTCAGCCATGTGATGCTATTTTATCACCCTCAGGACAAAGGTTAAGTCCTTTCTTTCTTTTCTCTGTTAGGCACCACTTTCTTTGGTCCTCTTACTTTGATAACTGCTGAAATTCCTGAGGACCACAGAGTTAAGAGTTTCTATAATCCACTGTGTGCTTCTCTGGTGAAGAACCCTGCTGGTGTGCTTCATGTAACAGAAATACCTTCACACAATGAAGCAATCATTCTTCCCTGTCAGGGTCTGAATGTCTCGATTCTCATCCTGCAGCAGGTTTGGCAGGCAACAAATCCCCCAGTTTGCACAGGGCAGTGGCCAGCATAATCTTTCTGCATTTTAAAACATTCTTTAATGCTAGTCTCTCTGCATTCAAATGGTAACTCTAACTGACATAGGGTTTTGTAGAATATTTGAATTGTAGCCTATTGAAACTCTACCACACTGAATTTATGAATAACTTTATTGCAGTATAAATGTGTTATTTTTCCCTTTATTTATTATTGTATGAGCATGTTTTTAATACCTGTTCTGTGACTGACTTGGAGGCTATTGTTTCCTTTTTCTTTAGATGGGGGCATGTGCATTATTGAAAGCTTGAATACAAAGTGGGCAGCATTGAGATAAGGACTCACAGTTTTTATATCAACCTAATCAAGCCTGTGGACTGAATGGACAGAAGAAAATAAATTTAGTACTATATTGCATATTATATGATGGTGTAATTAAGTAAATGGACAAGTGTTGGATGCACAGCTGGACTAAAGTAAATTTGCTGAAGCTGAGGGTATTTCCTGTGTGTTTTTTCACTCTAGATTTCAAGATTGCATATGCAAAAATTCAATCCCTCCCTAAGTGAAAACCAATGTAAAATGAATCACACTTTGTAACAGAAAAGGTATGAAGTAGGTCAGGTTTAAAATCTGAGTTTTAAATATTCCCTTTTCTGCCAGTTCTGGAAAACAAACAAGAAAAACCAGGAGCAAAACCCAACACTAACAACAACTATCCAAAGCTTGAACAGATGCTGTGTAAAAATCTAATACTAAAAAAGGAATTATGGCAACCCAGCTTGCTATTTGCAGCATACATTAGCCGTGCTGGATGCGCCTCTGGGCATGAGGGGTGTGATGCCTGGCTGTGCAGTGGTGTGTCCCCACTGCCAGTGGTGATGCTGCTCTGCTGACACTGGTGGAGACTGACTCGAGGGGACCTGTTGAGCCTGCCAGAGCACAGGGTGGTCTCTGGGCACCAGGCTGGGGCATGACAAAAGGAAAGGCAGCTATGCTTCTCCCTGTGCCACTTGTCACCTTGTTCCCCTACCACTTAAGATTCCCAGTGCCACCCAGCCCATATCCACTTGCAATGGGGATGGTCCTTCCTGGCCTTGTGCCCAAGCACTGGATATTTGAGTTTTAGTGGCAGCGAGGCAGGTGTTGGGCAGAGACGGGAATGTGGGTGAGGGTGGACAATAAGAATTGGCATCAGAGGAGACCTGAGGGCTGGATCTGTCTCAGGATGTGGCTTAATGGCTTCTTCCAATTCACAGCTGCCTAACTCGCATTGGAGTCAGGTTTATAATATTTCAGGCATGTGATTCACATGAGTGTAAAGACCACTGGATACAATTACACATTCATTTTTACCTACCACTAAGGGAATTTCCATTCAGTACGACGTGAGCTGGTTGCCCTTGCTCTGTACTGTTTCACTAGTATTTTTCCTGACAATTCATGTCTAAGAAACACAAGACAGAGAGAGACTTAATGTTATGTGAAAGGATTTTCCTAGGGTAACTGTATTCAGTCTTTGCTCAAACTGAACGAATAACTTTGATCTGTCAACTGTGAAAAGTAAACTGGGTGCGACCTTCCGTCATCGGCTAATCGTCTCACTTAATGACATCTGTTAACTTTGTTCTGATATTAGATCATGGTCTTTCTTTGTACTGTCAAGATTTTTCATTCAAGGTCTAATTATTTCACTTTATGTGTATACAGATATCTTGGGAGTCAGTTGCACCTAGTACGAAGAGCATTTTTTCTATTTTGAATCTCAAAAACTGATCACAGCGGTCAGATCGACGTGGCCTTTTAATGGATAAAATACACCGGCTTAAAGTCCAGCATTGTATCTCAGTCCCTCTCTTCCCCTCAGTTTCTTTTATTCTTAAGTGAGAGAGAAGGAGGAAAAGGGAGAATTGTTTCTGTCCTAGTAAAGTTTGATATTTCAATACTTGAAAACTTGATTGGTTTGACTTGTTACATACATCCAAAGTGGCCCACAGGAAGGAAGAAGAAAATACTGGTTTTCAGGCTGTCCCTTTCCCTTTCAAAGGTTTTGTTTTAACCTTTTAATAGTGACAAAGGCATGGGTAGATGGCATTTTGGGGGATTAATGGCCATTTGGGGTTAATGCCCTAAGGCCCTCTGTCCCTCAGCTCTTTCCAAACAGTGATTAATCTCCAGGGGAATGTATGTGCCCTGATCGCTACTCCTGATAATGCTCATCCTTATAGTATAGATCAAAACATGTAGACTTATTGTGGTAATGGCCATGTTCTCACCTCCCAGGCTTTGTTCAGTTCAGTCAGCCACAGCTTAAGCCCCTGGTATCTGGTCACATTCAGTTCAACAGGCGTTTTCTCCCTTGGGTCTAATCCTGCAATGTGCCCAGTGTTGCTCACCAGTGTTTGCGAACACTGTCTTCTCCTCTAGTAACTAGGGAAACTCCCCTTAGAATGTTGGGGCACTCAGTTCCCTCTCCCTCTACTGTGCAATAGCACTGGAGGGTGTGGGACCACTGAAAAGGTAAGGAGTGGAAACTGGCTTTTGGGGCGAGGGGACAGTGGTGGGTGGCCAGATTGGTGGCAGGAGAAGCGTTGCATGACCATGAACTCTTGCACCTGTTTCCTTTTTCTGTCCCCAGCCAGCTCTTCATTTGTTACTGTGATGTACTCTCTTCTTTGCCAGGTTCAGGTGAAAGTAAAATGGTCAGTTAAGTGAATTGCACCACCTGTAGAAGAGCAGTGCCTGTCAGTAAGTCAGCCCATACTGACCAGGTGAGTAGGTCTAATATTTTTCAGATGCTTTCCCAGGGATAGCAAGGGATTACAAGTTGCATAATACCACATCAGCTTTTAAAGATAGGCCAGGTGCTGTCTCTGTATTAAGGGATTGTTTTCTTGGTTATATTTCTTAGTACATTGTCTGGTCAACTTTTCTATTTCTGAAGCAGTTTATACTACATCACCTCCTTTGGGAGATTTTTCCATAGTCTAGTAGTCCTCACTGGGATCCAGTCTCATTCCAATTAACATTTCATGCACTTGGAGTAGGAGTGTCTAGTTCAATATCTGGTTATAAGTAACACTCACAGGTAAGCAAAAATGTATGGAAGGTATTAAGACTGCTACACGTAAAGGTTTTAAACTCTGAGAATCTGAAATAAAAGCTTCAGTACATTCCTGACTCTTTAAAAACACATTACATGCGGAGAAGTAAGAGAATAAAAAAAATAAAACCTCAGTGGCCATATTTTCTACTTCTGTCCCACGTTTAAGTCAATACAGTATTTTTATGTGGTATCTAATCTCTCTTTGAGCAGCACCCTGAGCTGTCCTCTGGGTTTTCAGCATGCATTCTTCCGACTTTAGGAAAAGGATTGGCTCTTATAAACACTTACAAATAAACGTTGCCACTGTTAGATCTTTATGGTCAATTAAAAGCATGTCAATGGGTGCAAGTATTTGATTTTAATTTCATAGAGTAGGAGGTTTTCTTTTCATTTATAGATATCAAAAATGCTATCTTTTTAGTTTATTTTTGGTCTTGATAGGACTTTTAAATACAGCGGTTACTAAGTAAGTGATATTATGTTACATTTTCACGACAGTTTATTATACATATATACAAATTTTCACAGCTTCCCAAGTGGTTGTTTTCCTTATTCACTCTTTCAATGACTGCGATGGGCTACTATAGAATTAGCAAAGTGTATAATCACTGGTCCCTTCTGAGTATATTCCCAAGTCTTGTTTGAAAGCATGGAGGCTATTCCTGTAATTCTTAATGAACTCCAGCCACTCTTGATGACAATAAAAGAAAATGCAAAGCCATTAGCAACTTGCCAGAGCAGTGGAGTAACAGCCAGTCAGAGCTATTGGGAGCTGTGGGGCTATTTGGAAACAAATGATTATTTCACCAGCAGCAGAGTAAAACAAGCTGCACAGACCTACTCTACTTTTTTTCCCCTTAAATTCTTCCTCCTCTTTTTTCTCTCCCCCCTTCATGATGACTATATCTGCCAAAAAAAAAGCCTAGAAATCAGACATGTGGAGATTTCATTCACACACATCAGAGTGGGAGACTTTCATCATGGCATTAGTAGCTAAGCCTTCTCTTGTATCCCATTTTCAAGTGCACCTTTGCTTGCTCAATTTATAGAAACATTCACTATTCTTGGAGAAAAAATATCCAGTATTAAGTAAGAATTCTAAATTAGCATGAGTACTGACTTTCCTAAGGGAATACATTTAAAAAGAAAATGTAACTTCCGGCCTTATTTTGCATTTAAGTATTTTACCTGTTTATTGCATGTTGATTTTAACCATCTCATGTGTTGTGCAATAGTCTGAGTTGGTTCACTGGTCTGTATTTGCTAACTGAACATTCAGGTTTCATTTTGTTCTGTTCTATTCTTTATTTAAAAAAAAACTCCAGAACACCATGAACTTCATCTTGCCCAACCTGAGAAGCCCAGAAGACACAACCACTGACATTTAGGGGTCTGCTAAGAACTTCTCCCAAACAGGTCCAGTATCAAAGAGCCAGACAGACTGTGTCTTTGATGCCAGCTATGGGAATTAATAAAGGAGATAAATACAACTGGAAAGTCTGAATCCCGTTGATGGGATCCCTGTCAGTGACTGAAAGCCATTTCAGGGCTGTCCTTTTTCTTCAAGTGTCCTGTTTAAAATTATGAGAACACCACTGAAAGGGATGTTGGTGGGTACTGCCAGGCAAAAACAGGACTGTTGCCACCACTAGATCTGGTCAGACACAGCTTGTCTAGAATAATTTAAAAACCCTCCAATTCCACCACATTGCTGGGTACCTGTTATCATGCTGCATCTCTCTCTCGCAGTGAATAAAATGTCGCTGCAATTTTTTAAGTTCTTGTTCTTGTGAATCCTGTTGGCTTGTACACCTCCAGGCCAATGAGAGTCAAGCTGACCCTTTCTAGCAAGGAGAAACCACACACAGGCAGAGGCTGTAAACATTGGAAAGCTGCCATGTCCACTCCCAGAATATTTGGTATAAGGAGGCAGGAATATAAGAGCAGTTAAGCTGGGCTGGGCCACAGGGCGAATACCCAGTAACGACTGCAGTGAATGCTTTGGGGAGAGTATAAAAAGGGAGTGACATATAGTGACGGGTTTGACAAGGAGTTCAGATGGTTCCCTTTCTACATGACAGGAAGAAAATCATCACCAGTATCATAAACAGAAACACCTAAGACTGCTGTCTGCACTGCATGCATGTGTGCATGTGGCAAATGAAATCCCATGAAGGAAAGTTTTGGAAAAGAAAAAAGGCAAGGAGAGGAAAGCTATCATAGCTCCCAATATTATTATTGGAAAAAAAAATCCCACAACCCAACCCTCCAGAGCACTCACTTATCTTTGCAAAGCCTATACAGTGAGTTATTCAGCTCTAACAGATATCCTCTGAGTGGAGTGACTCATCCTGGATCTTTCAGCTATGCACACACACAGGTCAGTCGGTTCCCACAGGAGACCTTGCTTACCTGATGTATTCTGGAACTTAGTAGGAAAAGGCAATGTTTGCTACCCAGGAACAGAGACCCTGCCTTGGATATCTGAAATTTAAGGGGGAAAAACCTTTAAGTTTTATTTTAGATACTTCCCTGATAGCAAAGAGAGTAAGACTTGATGCGGGCAGGGTAGTGGGACAAAGCACAATCTTGTCTTGACAGAAAGTGCTAGAAGAAGGGACAGCCATGAAGGTCCAAAACTGCTTGGATATCCTGTGAGAGGTGATGACCATATGGAACTCAAAGATGGAGAAGAGGTTAGGAACTTCATCGGGGAGAGGGAAGAACCAAATCCTTGAAGAAGATCTCTTTGCAGTAGGATGAGGTAATAATGAACAAACCTTCAGTGAGAAGACCCCTTCTTCAGTCGGACATAGCACCTTAGGGAAACTGAGAATCTTGATCTGTTTTTGCTTCAGAATGCAGGGAAAGGTGAGCATGAGAGTCACAACATTGGTCACGTGCCAAAAGGTGAACCTGGCCTGACAGGTGTAATGACTTGAGTTCTTGCTGTTAAACAATATACTCTGGACCAGGGCAAGAAAAGGTTTTCTTCAGTTCCAAGATGTACCAAACATGCAAATCATGAGATTCAGGATGATGATGCTCACATGGAGTAATTGACTTAAACTAGGCTGAGTTCTCTTGCAGAAGCTCAGTGCATATGGGCTATTCTCTACACTATCATTCCTGTTGAATCTTTACAGACCTTTGCTTTTCTGATGGGTCTTCTGCTTCTTTTTCTCTTATTCTCCCCATGGTGCTGTCTCTACTTCCTTTAAATTCTTTCTCTTTGTTGTTGCATTTCCCCACAAACACCTTGGAAATTTTGTCTGAGCTATCCTTACTTTCTGGTGAGTTGGCCTGATTTACTGAGTTTATTCATTAAGACTTGTTCTTCTCCCCCATCTTACCCCCTCTCCCTTGGTATAATACTGTCTTTTTCTGCTCTTTAATGTTATTGATTCCTGGTGTAACCTATATGGATTGTTTTTGGCCACATCTTCTTCTCTGCCTTCTGGCTTTTGTCTCTTCCTTCTGTTGAATTCAGTGAGATCATGCGCTTCAAGTAAACAGAATAGACCAAATTCTTGTCTGTATTTTCTGCTTCTAGTGCCTGGTCTCAAGACTCTCTTATCACCACAAATACTTTAAGTTACAGGTATCTGAACAGGTGCCTTTATCTGCCTCATTTGTAAACTGAATGGTTAGGACATTTTAAATTACTCACCAATGTTAACCAATATTAGAGCTGAACTACCTCAGTCAACAAACCAATTTTCTTCTTTTAATGAGTTCACTTCATCGAAATACAACTCATAAAATGTCATCCTTGCAAAAAGGCTGGTTCTGAAGCTTTGGTTTTATGGTATTGAATGCCACATTACTTCCAAAACTGTATAGGATGGTTTGCAATTCTTTTAGGTACTCAGCCACCCTTTGCATTGCTGGATTTCAGAACAGGGTTTTTAGCTTTTTGACTACATAAGTGTAGAGCCTTTATAGAGATTTTCTGAAGTACAGGTACAAGCTCAGATGAGAGATTTTAGCATTCACATTTCCCTTTGACTTCAAAGTAGTCCAAAGCTGCCCAGAGCCTTAGAGGACTGATTTCTTGTGCTGTATTTCTGGTACATCCTGGTTGGTATTGCTCTCACAGGGATAAGTTGGGCTGTAACTGCCCTCACCCAGAGGCTGTCTGGGTGTGAGTCAAAGTCCCAGCTCACTTGTTCTCTCTGACTTTTCCTGCAATGGATGATGGGTGTCATTTAGCAATTAGCAATAAAAGAATGATCATGTGGAAATAATATTATGAAGCAGAAAAGAGGGTTCCTAAATAGTCAGTTCTACTGTGCCATCAGGTTGTTTTTCTCTCCCAAACATACCTTAATTTGAATGGGGTAAAGCACAGATAGGTAAATAGTGGACATGCTCTGAGACAGACTTGGCTGAAGCCATTGATTTCCATCTCAGTATCACAGTAGTAACCTTGGCCTAATGCTTGGCTTGAAAAAGTGCCCCATGTAATGGAGCAGAATATGGGCAAATACCTCATGATTGGTCTCTTGTGAGTTGCAAGGGGACTGATCTCCTGTCCAGAGGAGAGCTAGCTGAGAGGTTACAGCCTCTTTTATGCTAAGCTGGTGTTGAAAAATATCCATTATCTCCTGAAAAAGATTAGGGAGTATTGCTGTGCTCTGAGAAGGTGCACCAACCTTTGATCCTGATCCTTTCATGCCACCTGAGTGGTTCAGAAACTAGGTACTTTGTCTGCAGATGTCCAGCAGGTAAAGACCTCCCCACTGAGTGGGAATTACCAACTAGCAGAGAAATCACGGAGGTGCCTCCAGCCTCACACAGGCAGGACACATGATGGAGCCTGCCTGGCAATCCCAGCCCTCCTAGGCTGCCATGACTTTTCTCTGCTACTGTCATTTGAAATCTTATGCACTGGAGGGCACGTCCAAGAGTGCCAGGCATGTATGTCTGGCTGACACAAGGTGTGATGATTAACACCCTGGAAAAACAACACAAAGGTGAGGAGGCTTAGTGCTCCTCTGGGTACCATCACAGACACTTGAAGTGGATGAATTATCTTGGCATAATCTGCAGCTCCTGGAGACTTCATACTGCCTGGAGCCTTATGCTGCTCCCACTAGGGGCTTGCATTCAAACAGCACATAAATGAAATGTGAAGTCTCACCCCAAGAAATCCCTCTTTCTCCTTGGGGAGAAATCCCTCTTTCTCCTTTCTCCACCCCCAATTCCACCCCACTGTGCAGCACAAAGAGATCCCTGCAAGCACAGGCTGTGCACCAAATCCAGGCAATAAGAGATCTGGGTGAAGACACAGCATTTACAGGGTCTCAGGAGGCTTATTGGAAAAATCTGCAAATTAATTAATGAATAATAAGACAGCACAGTATGTTCAAGGATTTCTTGTAGCCTTCTCTTAAAGCTTGGGTTTAATATTTCTCTTTACAGCAGTCATCTCCATATATCTTCTGTAATGTGCTGGAATCAGTGCCTTGGAGAATTTTTTCTGAATTCTAGTTGTCAGACAGCTATAGACCAATTAATCTAGAAGCATGCACATTTGGGGATGATATTCTCCAGTGACTCAGCAATGTAACAGATGGCAAAATATTTCATATTTATTTCCATTCCATTTCTATATTGGAAATGAACCCAGACATTTTATTTTTTTTGACAGTCAGACAACATCTGTTGAGAACACTGTCAGCTGAATTACAACCTCCCTGGCAGGTAGTTGGGTAGACAGCATGAATTACTTTCAGCTATTCTGTATGTGGTTAAATCTCTTTTTCTACTACATTATTTTCATTATAACTGCTGGATTTATGGATGTTGACTAGCTTTACGTTGTTTCACTGAGAGTTTAAGTTTAGTCACATAAAGATTTGATGCATTAAGATGCTGAGCTTTAAGTTGTGATATCAATGGATTTATTTGTACTCATTCCTTAGCCATGACCAATTAAAGAAGGGATATTTTGGAGGGAACAGGCCAGGGGCTTGGAGGAGATGCACTTCACTGCCATGGAAGGAACTCAAGTGTGGGAGTGACTTGGAGGATTTAATCCCAGGAGCTGGTGTAGTCCAGACGTATCACAGTCTGAGATATCTGAGCTGAGCGAGAGGCTGCCAAATGCTCTCTCTCTTAGTGCAAGCAGCATATTAGACTTCTGGCAGTTCCCAAACAAAATTTTTCCTGGGGAAGCAGGTGTGGAAGTTGAGGCCTTTCATGGTGAGAAGATGAGGAGCCTGAGCACTGGAGGAAGCCTGATCTGAGGGAAGGGATTTGTGCAAAGATCGAAACTCCCTGAGCAGCAGAATTAGCAGTTTCATTTAGGCTTGTTGTCCTTTGTCTTGTATGCCTTATCTCAATGCAGTAAACTCTGTTCCTGCCCTCCTGAGCACTATCCACACTGCCAGTCTACTCTGCAACAGTACAGTCAAGTCTGCCTCTGGTGCTATTCTCCCTCCATAGTACTCTAAGCTCTCTTACGTTTTTTCTGCTGAGCAAAACACTGTGTGTGATGATCAGAGACACATACATGTTAATTTTCTAGAGAACATATGGCCTTGGACTGGCCAGCTGCTGCCAAACAGATTGAACAACAGCTGAGTTCTTCTCCTGCTTCCATCAGACATTTCAGATTTTCAGCAAATATGTGTGAGTGTCCTCTAAGATGTCTACTGTCTGCCAAATGCTATTAGGGTAAACTGATGGACAGATAGGACAGACAGGGTAAGCACAGTTGTGGAAAACTAGGTTAAGAATCACAGTAAACAAGTGAGTAATGAGGGAAATATTTGCAAAACATTAGTTTAATTCCTTGGGTTCTATGCTATCCTTTAACTGACTTTATTCAACTTCTTCTTTGGGATAGGAATTAGATGTTCTTCTCTGTTTATTTGGTACTTAATATAATTTGCTCACAGCATACATATGAAGTCAGACTGGTTACATCCACTCAACCATAGGCATGTGTGTGTATTTATACACGTGTACAAAGGTATCCAAACCCAAGGGTTAGTTTTATTACTGACTGCTGTTAGTTATTAAAAACTCAAAGTTTTAAAAAAGTTTGAAGTTTCTAAACAGGATTGCTCTGTCAAACTGGATAAAAGTAGAGTATACAAATAGATAAAATGGAAAACACAGGCTTAAGTGGTGGGTTTAAGCAAAGAAATATGCTGATGCACTAGTGCCTGCCTAGGGATACCAGTCTGGATGCCTGGCAAGTGACAGACTGCATGTGACAATGGCATGACAAGCTGTTCAGCCTCAGGTAAGGCTTGGTGAGTGCCCCAGTCTGTTCCTGTACTGTGGGACAAGCAGAAGATAGCAAGGAATACTGGTGGTTTCTTTTGTGGAGTGAAACTAAGGCACTTGCATTTTCCAGCAGCTGAGCCTGCTAATAGAGATGACTTGTAGGTCAGAGGCTCTGAATATCCTGCCTTGTGCTCCACCTGTGAGCTCTTGCCAAAGCTTGGAGGAACTTTATGTTCTGCATTGCTCACTTGTGTAAAAATAAAAATCCAAGCAACTATTCTTTCTTTAAGATTCTCAGTAACACTGAAGTTTGCTGCACAGTCATTGTCACTGTGTAAAGGCCCAGACAAAGACCTCTGTGTGTATTCAAGGCCTCCATCATAGAATGATTTTTGTTGTTTTCCAGTGGCTCCAGTGCTTTAAATTAGACCATACATTTCAAGAAACCACAGAAATTACCAATTTCACTCAGAAAAATTGAATGTCTTTTGGTCCCTCTCCTTGCCAAAAATGAGATTTCTGGTTGCTAAACAGAAGTTTGTTGAATTCCAGGTGGAAACTTCAACAAAATACTTAAACACGTGCAATAAGCCACTACCACCAAGTAGCCAACTAAACTATAGACACAAGGCTTCTTAAAAATGTGTTAAAATATTCTCCTGGAAACTCCCCCTTTATTCTCTTTTTCTTTGTTTGTTTGGTTTGTTTTTTTTTTTTTTTTGGCATCAGAGGATGGCTTGAGTTTTATTACTGTCATATGCATCACATTACAGTCTGATGGCCACAATCTGGCAAATTTCTTCCTTTAATGATTCTTTTTTGAGCTTTGTTGATTAGCAAGGCATTATTTGTGTGGAAAGAATTTCAGAAACAAGGGGGAATTTTTTGTCTTAGATGTTATTCTAATTGAGCCATGGTTACAGCTCTTCACAGATACTTCTTTTTGCTGTTGTTTTGTTAGGTTGTGAAGGTTTTAAGACGAAAGGTGGTGCTCCTTTTAACCAGGAAACACAGCACTGTTTAAATTTTGCAAAACAAAGAAGCTCAATGAAGTTCAGAAGCCTTCATGGCCACTGACCACCTGCTGAAATGATCTATGTGTGAATCCCTTGCTGATCCAAAATCACCTGAGGCAAAATTTTCCTTTAAAGAGAACCCTCATATCTTTGGATGAAAAACCACTTCAGGTCTTTAATAAATTCTCATTTTCTTGTCCAAAACTTTGGAGTATGGTGAACTATTCCCAAGACAATAAAAGTGCAAAACATAACCTTCATGATGTCTTTGTCAACCCCATTATGGTGGTCATAAAGTCCCAGAGCTGGTAGAGGGACTATGAGGTGGCTGCTAGATGGACTTAGTTCCATATACACTGTGTCTACAGGTGAATAATTGTAATAAGAATATTACATTTTCCATCTGTAATAAAAAGATAGGAAATAATTTAATATAAAAAGCCAGTTTAAAGGGAGTTCCACCTCCCTGGAAACAGGAAGGGGAAAACTCTTAGCAGTCAGGAGTATTTAGTAGCTGGAAAGGATGGGGATGCCATTAATGAGACAACCCTACAAAGCTGAAAGAGAAAAACATGCATGAAAAAGCTGCAGAGCATGAAATCCAAACTTTATCAGTCATGCAGCCTGTTTAAACCAATGTCTTGTCTTCTACAGGAAATCAGTAGAGCTGGAGGACAGCACTACCTAGACAGTGTCAACAAAAGTAGCAATGAAAAGTAGTGTGGATCACGGGGTGACATGTACAGGTCTTGTAGCTAGGGTTTGAGGAGTATATCCTTTTAATTGCCCTTCTCCCATCCCTTAGATAAAAACAACGCAGAGGAGTAATCTCAAGAGAAATATAGTTCTCTCTAAATGTGAAAGATATTAAACAAACATTCTTTTGCCCATAGAGACTGTAAAAGCTGTTCTCACTGTAAAGTTTGCGTGCCATCTCCAGTTTTTGTGCTTATATGAAGAAAGCAAAGGCTAACAGAAGTTTAGGAATCACATGGGAAAGAGTTTCTTTTATCTGTGGATCTTTCAGACCATGGGAAGCCTTCTGGGACAGGAAGAATGTGAAATACTCCCTTGGTGAGGCTTGACCTTCGTTATGCCTTTCCCAGACCACTTGTTGACATAGATTTTGTTGTATCAGAACATGGCTGGAGTATGGTGATTTTACCAGAATAAATACCGTGTGAGGATGATGTGTCTGTGCTCTTGTCAATAGTTATCCTTTTTTTTTCTGTCTTGTCTTTCCTATATTGCTATGGAGAGAGCTAAGTTCAGTCTGTGAGGGAGGGTACTGCATGCAAGTTGGATGTGAGGCAATGCAAGGTAAAGGCTTGATGAAGTCTGTAGCAAAGAACAGCAGGCATCACTGATGTGGGATTTCGCAGGTAAGAAGCCAAAATATAAACAGAAACCAGTTTAGCTTACATTCTTCCAAAAGCAATTAAATACAGTAAATTCTGTGTAGTGTAAATTAGTAATGTTGTGATTTGGAGGAGCAAAACCCCAGTAAGAAGAGTGGCTGAGCACAGGTGAGGTGGGAGCTGATGTAGCACTGAGGAAGTTAAAGGAGTTTCTCTTGTCTTGTTGCTGGCAATCTGGGGAGTGAGGTTATCAATGTGACATTTCTCACCTGTACTTCAGCTTTGTTAATTTTTTATTCTGTTTTATTTTTTCTTACAATAAATTAATGCATCCCATTCAGTGGGACAGTCTGGAGTCTTGCCTGTTACTGCCTGACCAGCTCAAATTGCCACTGACCTGCCTCATACTCCTGTAAGCAATTACAGCAGCACAAAGCAGATGCAGAGCTCTGAATCTCCACACCTTCCTGCACTACAGTGAGGTGAAGTCAAGCTGTAAGAAAAAGATCCCCTCCATAGAATTCAGCGGATTTTGTTGATGTGTTGGAGGAAGAAATAGGATATGTGCTGCCTGACTGACAGCGTGGAAATAACCCTGACCTTGCCAACACTTGTACCTGAGCCAGCCTGTCTGCATGTGAACTGTCCTCTAGAAATTGCTGAAATCTTTTATTTGTTCAGAGAAAATATGTGTTTGAAGGACTGAACCAAAATGGCAACTTCAGGTGTTAGTCACATACTCAGTCAGCTCCCCTCAAAAATTTTAGAGACAAGGCTGTGGTTCTGCTTTCTTGCTTCATCTGGAAGAGCAGGGCAGGAATGTGAACAGGAAGTAGCTGATCCAGAAGATCCTCTGAAAGCTGTCTGATGATGACTGTTCTCCCATGGGACTGGTAACACCACCGTGCTCAGCATGCAGGACATAGCTGGTGTGGGTCTGTAAGAGCCAAGGTCTGTCGGGGCCGTGGTCTGTGAGGTGCCCCTATCCAGCATGATGCTGGAGCTTTTTAACTTGGGGCTTTTAAAAATGGGCTCTGTAACACAGGCAGACAGAACTGAAGTGTGGGGGCACAAATGTCTGAGCTAACGACCTCTACAAACTGAGCTCCTTGCATTAAGCAAAGAAGCTTTAAATTACACAGAACTCACATTGTTGTCTGCTTCAAATTTTGAAGATACACCTATAGAAGTGGTTCTAGTACTTCACATATTGAACAACCACCATGTGTCCTTCAAAGTCCTTTTTCTGTGCCTGAGCTACTGTTTCTGGGCTATTTGGGATTGAGGCTGCTGTGTGCATGTTTAAAAGTCAGTATGTGTAGAGTAGAATGAGAAATAAATGAAATGTGGAGGTGTTTAGAATTTATATTTAATTGCCACCTTAAATGTTCAGGTATTGTTTAATTAAAATTATTTCACCTCAATTATTGCACCTAACCACAGAGAATCAGATTGTAGACAAACTTAGAAGGTTTTTTTTTAAAGACTGTATTTGCCTTTTTTTTTCTTCTTTCACTATAGCTCGAGAGATCCTTCTGTTAGAATGTGGTGTAGGATTCCCTTTATGACGTTCTGGTGCATTGTTGTGAAAGGAATTATCATGTTGCAAATTCAATAACCTGCCTTCAGGATCAGTTAGCAAGAAATCATAGGTCATAAAGGAACAAAACCTTGTTAAACTTAATATCCTCAGTAACAAAGCAGGAAGGGTAAGAGGAGTTCTAAAAATTTCAGAGGTTTTGGTTTTAATCAGCTTTGAAAATTTTGATCTAATTTGAAACGTGAGTTTCAGATGATTATCCCGCTTTCTGTAACACAGAAAGTTTGTTCATAAGGTGAAAATCCACTGTGTGCCAAGATTTAGTTTAGAGAATGTTTTTATGGCTATCTAATAAACTTTGAAAATACGAGTTTATAATGGAAATGCTGACTGACTCCTTATTCTAACATGACTGGTGGATGCTGCTGTAATGTACTGTGTAATTTATAGGAGTCACCTGTTAAGCCATCTGGGACAGAAAGTTTGCCAACTTCTAAAATGTTGGTAGCTTGATTAGCCTTACGAACTTCATTTTACAATGATCCCAAATTCAGCCTATGCCAGCCCATTGTGTTCTTGGGCTGTCTTTTCATATTTATCCAAAAAATTAAGAAGAGCTTTTTAAATTACCCCAATATGAGTAGTAGTGGAGGTTAGAAGGGTGATGCTGGTGCTTTGATTTATTGTTTATAGGTGTCATATGGAGTGAGTCCTGGGGTAAAATAAAAGTTTCTGTTGTAACTCTTCAGCCAGGAAAAGTGTTGGGTATTTTTTTAAAAGGGACTTGGGGCTTTTAAAAATTGGCTACACTATATTAGTCCATTGGGCTTTCACAGGCTGAGGGACTGAACAGGAGAGGTTAATGGTGAAGGAAAGATGATGAAAGATGGGGGATCATTAATAGGCATCAGCTAGAAAAGACCTATCTGTGAGTTTATGGGAATAGCAATGTCTCTTGCAGTAGTAAACAATTTAATTTTCCTTGGAAGCCAGTGGTCAATGAGAAGCAACTTTAGTTTGCCACTGGTTTATTATTTTTTTCACCAACTGTTTTTTCTCATCTATAATAATTTTTCTGGGTTCTTTATTTAGTTTCATAGTACTCTGAGTAAGAGGTGTTTGTCAGCAGGACTTTCAGCATTTGGGATTCTTCATGTGATTTAGCACAGAGAAATGCTGTTACTTTGCTAAAAGAAACATCCATTTTTGCAGATGATGTGATGAAGCTAAAGCACTGAACTTCAGGTGATCATTACAGACATTCTGCATAGGAATTAGAGCAATAGTAGCTTTCCCCCCCATTGCAATTGTAGTGCTTAACATTTTGCACTCCTGTTGAAGTGTCTATGAATGTAACTTGGCATTTTCACCCCAGCTGTTGCAAGGTGTTGCTCAATACTCTCAAACAGATGCTAACGTCCAGTGAACATCCAGCTAGCAGTAGTCTTTAGACAGCCTGACAGACAAGCTCTGGCCTTGTAGGAGAGCCAGATGTTTCTGGGCAGCCTGTTGGAGACTGTGGAGCCAACTCCTATGGGAATAATGAGCATCCCAAGCCTCAGTGCTTTCCACACCATATGTAAGAGGCATGTCGCCCAGCTTTGTCCTCCCTGAATACATGTAGGGCAGATGAAACATTTATGAAAAATAACTCTGAATGAGAATTCCAGCAGGAGGAAAACCCCGTAGTCCACAGGCAGTCCTCCACCCTCAGGAAGCAGGTGAAGAACTGACTGAAACATCCAAACCCCAGATAGCAATCCCATTGCTTAATGTGCTACTGGCAACTTCTCAAAAATTATGGTGATGGGGTGCAATGAGATTATACATATATTGGCATGGACTCATATTCCCTGGTGCTTTCTCTTCATTTTAATTTTTAGGTTTTCATGTATCTTTCAGAACTCTAGACACTATGTCAAGGTAATTGAAGTATTAATTTGTCTGCTGCTTGGAAATATGTGAGGATTTGGGAGTCATAGTGGACACAGCTGAGGATTAGCTTTCAGTGCAATGCTATGAAGAAGGAAGGTGGTGCATATCAAGTCAGTATAGGGAGATGAACTCCCCTCTCCACTTACTATTTATAGGGCTGAAAAACTGCACTCTTGTACTGGAATACAAGAGTGGAAAGATGGGCCATTAACACCTGAAGATGTAAAAAGCATGACCTAAATACTTGTCTGACTATTTACTAAGATCTTTCATTCAGTGGAAATACATAGCAGTTAAGGATTCTAACCTCAATAACAAAGGCAGAACAAAACCCTGGATACAGTTTAGCACCAAACAGATACAGCAGAGAAATGAAACAAATATTTAAGTGATGCTAAAAAAATGACTGAGCTACCAAGGGAAAAACTGAGTGCTGCATCTCCTGAAAACTTCATACCAAGACTTGTTGGAGAATGCATATAAGCCAAAAAATTTCTGGGGCTTAATAAAAACGTAGGTGAATGGAATTACATGGTCAGTGTCATACTTTTGGTCTTTAGGAGTAGAAGTAGAAAGGAAGATGAGTTTAAAGGGAGGTAACAGCCTGCTGCAGGGCAGGCTTAAAAGAAGACAGAGCACAGACAGCAATTGATGGTGATCATAACTATTTTTTTTTCTATTTTTAGCTCTGTCTTTTCAGTGACTGCATTCAAGGATGGCAAGAGACCACGTACCATTACGTAATTGTTCGAGTGAAAAGAATTTTCCTCAAAAGTACTTGGGACACTAAGCAGATGGCAGCAACTTAATCCAATCCAAAGAAGGAATAAATGAAATCACTCAGTCAGTTACATTCACTGGGGAAACTCTCTGATTCTCTCAGATCTAATGGAAAAAGAAAATAAAACATTACTGAAAGTGCCACGTATATGTATTTTTATTACAGCAGACCAATCAGTTGTCTTTTGTTTTCTTAAATTGATATTATTGACAAAATTAGGGTTGTTTTTTTTAAATAATCTTTTGAATCTTCCTTAACAGTTTCTTATCATAGCTCATATTAATTGAACTGATGCTAACAAAGAAATGCTGTCGTTTGCAGCTATGTGAGATCAGATTAATTGCAAACTCTGTCTACTTGCTTTACTGTTGTGTTTTTCCATGTGAGTCAGCAGAAACCATGGTTGAACACTTGCATCTGCCCACAAAGCCAGACCAGGAAATGAACTCCACCAAAGCTTTCTCAACATAACATCATGGAAAACAGTTGGAAGGAGGAAAGCAGTGGGGCAGAGCTAATTCAGTCCCTAACTAGGTGAAAATCAGGTGCTTCACACTCTTCTGGCGAGGTTTGGACCTGCAGTAAGTCTGTGATAGTAGGTGACCACCTTTGAAAAAGTATCTTTCCCTCTCCTTCCTTCTAAAGTATCTGTAAAGTATCTAAAGAACCTTTCACCTACTGTCTCAGGAGATGCATTTTTCATCTCTAGCCAAAGAGGCTTCCACAACACCTCTAACAGTTTTAAATGCACCCAAAATGCCAACCTTTAAGCTCCTAGGGAAATTACAAACAAATATGAGTTTGCTGAGCTGTATTACACAGGTCCTTATTGCTGTTCGCAGTGATACATGCTCCTGCTGGTGAGATATCTGGAGGAAAAGCAGAATATGCAGAAAGAATATGGTTACTGCTAATAGTTTGCTCTCTGAAATTAATTTCCCCTTAAAATTAATAGTGTTTTAATTTTCACCATTCAGCTAATAGTAAGGCACAATTTTAAATTCAATTAAGTTTCGAGGGCACAAGTAGTTACTGTCAGTGCACAGGTATGGCAAGGCAGAGTGTCACAGCAAGGGCCCATCCTGCCACCCCAGCCAGGAGCAGGGCAGCCAGGGACAGCCCCAGGCACTGGGAAAAGGAACATGTGAGGCAGACACAGGAGAAGTTATGATGACACTCAGGGTCCTGGAATTTATTGCACATCCACAAAGGGTTTCTGTGCATGGATTCGTGCCTGTGTGTAGAGGTGAGCTGGCCACATTCCACCTCCCACTTCATCCTGATGTGCAGCTCCATCACCTCCTCCTAGCTCACCACCCACCCAGCTTCATCCCACCAATGGATGTCCCTGCCAGAAGCACTGCAGGTCATGAACCCACACCAACCTGTTTTAAAAAGAGTGGGTTTAAGCAAGGTAATCCTTGAAAGGAATCCCTGTTTTGGAATCATTGTGAATTTGGAGTTGTCTTCCAAATCTTAGTCCTCCAGCTCCTGAATGTGTCAGTTTCCAAATCCTGCTGTCAGGTCTTCCTTGTTTTCTGTGTATCTGGTAACAAAATGATATGAAAAATATTTTTTGTGGAAGAATTGGAGAATGCAGGACAGTGACTACTATTTTCACCTTTGAATGAGTAGAAAATAGAGGACTGAATTTTGCCTGCAAAGAAATTAGGCAATAATAACGTAGATGGAAGCAACCTTCTCTCTGAGCCCTTAAACTTGGGAGCAATAGAAACACAGTTGTGTTTGTAGCCTTATTCCAATAATGTGGTATAGAAACTGAGCACATATAAGTAGAAAGAGGAGAATTTTATCTTGAAATTTTCACACTACCAGAGAGAAAACAAACTTTAAAAAATATGCAGAATATCACTTCAAGAACATTTCATTTAGAACTTACTGTTCTTTTTTTTTGTAAATTAATTAACAGCAAAGGAGGTACAGCTAGTAACAATTACTGAAAGGTTTTTGCAAAAAATATGCTTTTCATAGTGCAGTACTTTTCTTCCTGTTCTTCACTGAGGAGAACTAGGATTTATTTCTTGTGCTGGATAAAAATACTGAACTAATAGTAGGCAATTTTTATGACTTCATATTATCATAAATGAATTCATTTTCAAATCAGATCCAATCAAACTTCAATTTAGAATAATAAAATCCAGATTTGCATGCCACTAGAGATATGTTCTACCAAAAACAACAGACTTCAGGAGGTAATTAAAGTACATTCTGTATACAATATATGAATTTAAAATTTCCCTTCTGTACCATATAAGCAATGCCCAGAGAAGGTGTGGCATTTGGGAGGAACGGGTTGAATAATATTAAAAAAAAAAAAAAAAAAAAAACTACATTAACTACATTGTAGGTTTTGGCTCAGCCCTGCAGTAAGACTGTTGTATGAACTTCACTGCATCCCAGGAGTGATCCTGGGAACATGGCACTCAAAGTATCTCAGAAAAATGTGACTTAGTGTATTTCTGTGCTTCACAGCTGGTTGACTGTCACCTGCTGTGACCTCTCTCACGTGCCAGAGCACAAGTGCATGCTGTGGTCCTGTACCTAGTCTGCAAATGTGTTTGCAGGGACGTATTCTGTGGTCCTTGGTGCTAAAACACTTCTAATCCCTTCCCAGCCTAGTAAATGGTGTGTCCTTGCCTTGCTGTGCCATGGTCTCCACTTCCTGTTGGCATCTGTGGCACAGTCAGCCACCTGTACCTTTAAATCCACTTTAACTGTTGCTTGCCTTTGGGAAACAGGATATGCCTTACATTTTATTCCCCCTAGAAACTCGGGGAGATGCCACAGTGGTTTGGCCTTGGAGATGCCAAGAGACGTCCAGTGGCCAAGAGGCAGGCAGGGGCCAGGTAGTGATCAGAGGGATGGGAACAGGCTGCATCCCAGCAGCGAGGGGAGGGATGGAACTGCCTGTGAGAGGGCTGCCTTTGCTTGGTTTCTTCATTTCAGCTCCGTTTAGCCTTGGTTCGCTCATTTGATATATCTAGAAGGTGTTTAGTTCCCTGCTAAAATACATGTCTAATGTCAATGAGACAATTTCCATCTGAGGATGGTCTCCTCCTGCCACTCCAAGCCCAGACAAGGAGCTGGGACCAAGCAACACACCCACTTAATTAAAATCAGAGGAGGTGGAGTCCCAGTTGTTGAAACTAGTGCAGAGCCTCAGGCAGGGCAGTGTGCCCAGGTACAGAGGTGTCCTTGTGGTTAAAAACCTGTGGTTCTCCAGTTTTCATCTTTTGGCTTACATGCATTATGTTGTTGCCAAATAAAAGTCTTCAAGATTTTTTTTTTTTTCTGGATTGGATCTGCAGTGCTGCCAAGTCTGAACTTCTTGAGTGTCCTCATCCTCCAAGTGCTCTCAAGGGCTTCCTGAGGGGCTTTTCCTGCAATGTCCATGGGATGGCCCAGGGTAGCCCAAACCATCCTTGATCCCCTTCTGATCACTGAGGACCTCCCAGAAGAGAGGACCCTTTTGGCAAAAGGAGCTGGTGCCTTGAGACACACCTACACAGAGCCAGCCCAAGCCCAGAAGCACCCAGATGTCCTCTGGCAGCTTAAGAGAACCTTGTGCTCATCTTCTGCCACTTCTTCATTACTTTAAAATAGGTCTGTCTTCAGATGTTTCAGCCAATGTGTAAATTGCCAGTTAATTCTGTCCTAGAGATAAGAAAATGCTTCCAGCTGCTGGGCTTTCACGTCAGTCTACATGCCATCTACATATTACCATGATAAAATATGATTTTCAACAATTGTTTTTCTCTAATTTGGAAGAGTTTATCAAACTTTTCAGCATTTTCTGTGTCTCTTTTTCAGTTTTTTTAATTAAAGAATCCACAGGACAAGATGTAGAATTTCCTGCTACGAAAATTGGAATAAAATATTTATTTTCAGGCCTCATTAATCACTACAGTTTCAGTGCATCTGGGGATCTGTGGTTTTATCCTCCCCAGCAGTCCACACTCTCAAACCCACTGTATCTTCTGTAAAGAGCAGAGGTCAGTCTGAGTCTTGGCAGTGTTATTCTGTACTCTACTATTACCACAAATGCTGCTTGCTGATTTTCTGTTGACACCCTGAAGTTGTCCTGTCAATTTTCTTTGCTTTGTAATGAGCATTTTAGCAAATTAAATGCTCATTGCAAGCAACATATTTATTTTCTATTTGTTGCCTTCCCAACCCTTCCTAATCAGCATATTGTTTTTCATGGTCAAATAAGTATAAATAATTAGCACATGAAAAAAATCAGATCTCTCCTATTGAAAATTATTGAGACTGAAAAGGAGGCTGCATCAATCGAATTGGTTTCTGCAATTGTTTCCTCATTTCTACTCAGTGAAACCTTCTAACAGACTTGGGAAATATGGATAAAGCTAGCCACAGCTTTTTTGGAAAAAGAAATATCTCCCCGGCTCCCTCACATTTTTCCCTGAGGGTCTATTTATTTAGTGCTGAGCTTTGCCAGACCACTTGATACTTCTATTCTAACACACAAAAGCAGTTACAGTATATAAATGATTCAGAGATACATTTTGAAGTAATTAAATGCAGAGCAGTGATGCAGAAAATTAGTCAAAATTAGTGTAAAATTATGATAACCACCATGCTGAGTACTGAGTGCAGTGGAAGCTGCAGTGGTAGCGGAAAAAAAGGGAAGGATTATGGTTTAAGTCACAGTCTTGGAAGTCAAAAGACCAATGTTCAGTCCTAGTGCGACCTTGAGGAACTCACCTAACTTCTGTTCCTCATCTTGCAAAGGGGGATAATCGCTCTTAGCTACAAAGAAGGAAATTTACCAATTTTTATAAATTACTTCTAGATGCTGTGATAAAAAATACACTGACACCAGGGTCAGCAGATTTTTCCTTCCTAGAAATCTCTAAGAAAAAAAGAGACTATTTATGTAGCTTATTTCCTTTGGAAAGCATTCTCAGAGATATTTTCAATGGTAAAGTCAGATGCTCCTTAACTTTTTGGCAGAACTTCATCATCCTTGACTCTACCCATATCCTGAGCAATTCTGCTTATTCTGTGTTTCATATGAAGAACTGTTGCTCCTTCCTCCTCTCCATATCCCCTCCTGGGCTCAGGGTGTAAGGCTGAGCAGGATGGAAGACAAAAGCTTTTGTTGTGAACCAGGGCATAAGGCACAGCCTTGGCTGAAGATGCTGGTGGAACAGGACTTGTGAGAAAATGCCCTCTGTGAATTATCCTCTTGGGTGTGTCCCATAACCTGCCTGCTCCCTCTCTACACCACCAACCTGGAACACGCCTTGGTGAAGTGGATGGGGCTTGGGAGAGCTCCTTTCAGGGGTGCAACAGAGAAAAGGGATTGAAAGTTTTTTGTCTCAACACTGTTTTTGGTGTGAATGTGGGTGTGCATCCAGTGCAGGCACATGCTCAGGGCCAGAAGTCTGAATTCAGTCAGGAGTCATCTCTGGTCTGGTCTTCAGAGGGGCGCCAGGAGAGCAGTGTGGATATCCATATATACAGATCTCCACTATCTCTGTGAGACACAACTCTACTATGACCAGGCTGCTCTTGTGCTGCAGCCATTGCCTGCAAGGCTGGGCATCTCTGCTTCCCTGGGCTTTTCCTGTTCTCTGCCGTCTCTTACCTGGTGAATTGCCTGTGAGCTCCTTGGAGGAAGGAATGCAGTTTAATTCTGTGTCTGTGCAAGGCCTCCTGCATTGAGGTTCTGGCCATTGCTGGTTTTTAGAACATTATTTTAATGTGGGCAAAAATTACATTCGTCACTTCATGCTTGTTTCCATCAAAGCTGTTGAGCCCTCAAGTTACTCCCAGAGGTTTTATATATGTGCAATTCCTAGAGCAGGAGGCTCTGAGTGATACAGGTTCAGAGACAATCTGTTAATGCCTGATGGAAAAGACAGGGTAGATTGTACTTCGTTTGCATGTTGTTTCCAAGTATAAATGTTTCAATAATTTTGATTAACATTTTTTTTAAGTTCATGAATAAAAAAACCAAATTTGTGAGTGTTAGTGAAAAAATTGTTTTGTTGGATGTGTCCTGGGTGAAAGGCAAATTCTAGTCTTGTATGTTCAGGTCAGGCTCTGGACACAGCAGAGAGAGGACAGCAAACAAGTCTGATAATGAAGCTAGTGCTGTAGATGATACTCCAACAAAATTCTGGGGAGTCCTTGTTTCTTTCAGACCTAAGAAGCAGATTCTTCTAAGATGTGGTAGAGGCCAACAACAACAGAAACAATCTGAAAGCCTGGCTTGGCTGCAGGAGTTGCAGAGGAGCCAGATTAGGTGTTTGCTGCAGCGCCTCCAGGGTATATCAGCCACTGCAGCAAGAGGCCCACTGGAAAAGCAGGGAAAAGCAGGAAAAGCTGTGGTGAGAAGAACAAGGTGTTGGTGATGAGTCATCTGCTAAGGACCAATTTTTGTATGATCCAGGCCGAACTAAGCTGATTCCTACTTTGAGCAAGGTATTCATAAGAACGTGGTGGTGAATTGATGGAGGAATCCTTATGGACATGGGGGTCATCTTGACTTGTCCTTTTAATACCAGTAATGTTTTGTGTTCCAGCCTGATGAGGAGTGTTTGGGAAGTGCATGAGATAACCAGGAACCAGTTGATTTTGTTTTGTTCCCTGGAGAAAAAGAATTTCTAAGATGTGCAGTCACTGTTGTTGTGGGGGACCTCACCCTTGCCAAGGCCACCTGGCCATGGGAATGTTTTGGACCTCTGTGTCCAACGAGTCTCTCCTCTTCCATGGAGCCCTCCATGTGCAGGGCCTGATGGGTGGCTCCATACTGGCACCCATAGCACTGCTCAGGCACTAAAGAAAAAGCAGAGTGAGAGGGAGAGCAGGCAAGAAGGCAAAGAAAGAGCCAGTGAAAGAGAAATGCAAGGGGCTGGAAGGACAATGATGATGGGAATGGAAGAAGAAACTGAAGTGCTCAGAAAGATGCAGAGTTATAATAAATAGTTTAAGTAGCTTGAAGCTCTTCTGACAAAAACAGGAAGAACTTAGAAGAAGTAAAAAAAGGAAGGTTAGAAAGACAGGTCACAAGATAGAAAAAAGCAAAAGAAAGGCCAGTTAGATTAAAGAGAGAGACTGAGGAAAGCAGGCATGGTGGGTGTGAGAAGGAAGAAACTCTTGGCTGGCAGTGGGTCAGGAAGGAGGAGCACACACAGAAAGCTCACGAGTGACCAGGGCAGGGCTGCTGATAGGGAGGATGAGAAGGTACAGCCATGGGGGCTCTGCACCAGGGTTGTCTTCTGCGGGCCGCTTCCACTGGCAAGTTTCAGTGGGAGCCTGATTTCACTGGTCAGCAAGGGGTCTTGGGATTTAGTTCTCTAAGTCATAACATGCTGATGTAACACAGCTGTCAAATTATGTAATTTACATTTATATAACCCCTGTTATTCCAATCTGGACTAAGAAAAGATTGCACCCTGCCAAAACCTTTCCTGCTTGAAACATGATGAAATATTACCTCACTAACACTGCATGTACTAATTAAAGTACACTAATTAGTTATTTGAGAGCACAAAGGTTAGGCACACATGGATTACCCACTATAATTTGGGGCGGGGGAGGGGGAGCACATGTACAAAACAGTCTCTCTAGGGGTCCCGATGGGAACATTTCCTCCTCCCTGCCTCAAGGTGCTCTTGGCCACTTCTTTGAAGCTGCATTAAAATACGTCTACCCGATTGCAAATGTAACAACACCAGCACTTATGCTCTGTAAAACCCTGTCTAGAAATTGCCACATTATTTTTGCTTGGACCTTTTTTATTTGGGACTGATTCCTGGCCTGTTCCCTAAGTGAAGGCCTGTGCAGCAGGACCTTGCAAACTGATGTGGTACAGGGCCAGCTGTAGCTTTAGGCAGCCTTCAGCTCCCTGCAACTTTGGGTCTACAGCATTCTCAGTGCAGGAAAACACCAGGACTCAACGATGCGTGATGTCAGTGATGTGGCCATGGCTGCACAGCCCTTTTCAGGGCCATGTCTACCTTACCCTTGCTTGCATGCAATTTCATGTTTATATTAGTCCACTGTATACAGATCCCATCAAAGAATCTGCAGATTTGTGTTGTTGCATGCTTGCTGTACCAAGTTAAAGAGAAAATACAGTATCTAAGGTATCTGCCCCAGAAGACTTGCAATCTGCATTATTTATTTGGCAGAGGAGTTATTTATTTATTCCTTTCTGGTTCTTTGCTACCCACTTGTAAAATGTTTATGTGAGCTCCTCTCTGATGGCTAGTACTTCTTTAGCTGAGTTATTTGAACTCAGAAAACAATTTTTTGCTTTCACTAATGGATTTCCAGTAGTGTTTCTCACATGTTTCTCTTTAGCTATTTCTCTCTGTAAAAGGGTCTGAGCCATTCCCACTGGGAAATCTTTAAGAGTCTGTTGGCAGACAAGGTTCTGGCCCATTTTCACCTAAAATCACCATGGTTTGAATATGAGGGCTTGAGGGCCTGGAAGTTTTAAGCCACAATAGTCACTTCTCAGCTGATCCTCCCAGCAACAACCCAGTCTGAGAGTTTTCCAGGGGAAAGAAAGTTGGGGCATAAGTTCCTCTCAGCTAGTTGAGGTAGTTGAACCATGGTAATTGCCACATACCTGGTGGGACTTAGTCTGCCAAGTGCCAAAATGAAGAGAGGAGGCTGCTTCTAATACCTTTCTACAAGCCTTTTTTGAGTGATTCACCATGGGTTGCCGCTACCCTTATTCACAAAAATTATCTGTAGGTGCTGAGTGCTTCTGTCTTTCCCTTATGAACAGAATGCAAACACGCAGCTACTAATGTTGTGTATTAATGAGGTCGTCAGCACAAGCAGAACCAAGCCCCTTCATTTCACTATGGGTTTTTTCATACCTGAAAGGCTCTTTCTCCCCCTACAAAATATATGTAAATACCCCGAGCAGAATATTAGTCCAGGGTGTTTCTCTTAGCTCTAGTTTGCATATTTCCACCTCTGTGAGCATGAAGTCAGACACGTCCCAAGGGTCAAAGCCAATATCTCAAGTGCCCCCTGGAAAGTGCTGAAGTTACCTGCTCTTTAAAAGAGGATGACTCCATCATTGTATACTGCCATGTTCCCCATCAAACCCCAGCTCAATGCCATGATACTTCCTCAAAGGCTGATGTCTCACCCCAAGGCAGGTTATGCACAGATATAAGTAAGGACTTGTGAAGAAACAGCTTTCTAAATGGAATGGGGAAACTCAAGTGGCTGGAAATGGACTTTGATCTTCTCTAATAAGGAGTCCAGCACAGTGGAGGTCACTTCATGTGTGATTGATTTTATTCCCTTATATTATAATAAAGTATGCTTTCTTTGCTCCATTTCTTTTGGTCTGTTTGATTTCCCATTAGTTCTGAAGTCCCCTTGAAGTAAATTGTGCCCTTCAGTATTTGCTGAATTGGGTTTACTCAGCAACTTTCAGGTCTGAGCCTTAGCATGGAGCTGAAACAGATGCTGAATGGTAAAATGCAGACATTTCCTCAGTCTTTCTGAGTTTTGCATTATCGCGGTGTCTGTCTCTAAAGATATTATCGTGGTGTGTATCTCTAACACAGCCATATGCAAAGGGATGGATTTGTTGTTGTATTAATCCTCTGCTTCTCAATGTAGGAAATTGTTTCTCAGAACTAAGCTTCCCACAGAAGACTGCATTTGTTAGATTTACTCCAGAAATTTGGCCAAGATAAATTTTGAAAGTGAAGTTATAGTTTACATATGACATCTCAGGTACAAGATCTTTTTTCAAGCTTCTTTGCTGTTTAAAAGTTAAGTAAAGGTTTGTGCTTGTTTTATTTAGCTTTGATGATTGACTTTTGGGTTGAACACTGAGCAAAAAAAGAGAGAATGTCTTACTGTGATGTTCATGTTTATTAAAAAAAATCCAAACAACACACACACACACATAAAATTTAGGGCTAAACCCAAAACCAACAACAAGACGTGAGATAAATTTGGAGGAAGAGTTTTGTCTCATCCTCCTCTTGGAGTGCATCATTCCATGTATGGGATAACCTGGTCGAATAGTCTGTAAGTCCTGCAGGTTTCCTGAGAAATCAAGGAAAAATATATAGACAGCAATTTGCTGCTGGGAGGATTAGCACTAGAGAGCTCTTAGTATCAGATCTTTTCTTGTGAGAGAAGCTCCACACAGAGGGGGATAAAGTTCTGGTGCAGCAGCAAGTGGACTTTTCTTGGATTCCCTTGGTACAGCTCCCTGACATCCTCCAGACCCCTTCAACAAGGCAGAGACATGAGGAGGTTGCTGGAAGACGAGTGATGGTGCATCCCTTGATGTCCGGCTCTCACACTACCAGCTCACCTCAGAAGCAAAGCACCAAGAGCAGCGTTGCTTCTGCATTACCACCAGTTCTCCACTGTTCCCTGCTCAGCACATGGGCTACTGTCAACCCCTTGCCAAGGGACTCAACTCCCTTATAATATTTTTGATATCTGTAGACACGCAGGTAAAACTCCAAATGGGCAGAAGAGTTGCAGCACCTAGAAAGAGACAATCCTCAGCCAATTTAGGTGTCTAGCTGTACTTCTCCCTTTCTGCTCTTGTGCTTTGACCTCTTTCTAGGCTGAAGCACATATTTCAATAAAATCGTCTCTGTAGGTGGGTTGACACATAACACTCCTGATCGACAGCTCTGTACTGTCTCCTGAATTATTATGGAAAATATGGCTGTGTCCACTAGAAGAACTTCTCTAGTGAGTGTCAAGATGGAGAGATGAGCTGTGTGCCTGACTCTTGATTTCCTTATGCTTCTTCTGATGGGTCTGTGTGTGGGAGAATGCTGTGCTAGATGTGCTTGAGCTCACCTTGCCCTGGGGACGGCCTGCTGTCTCCACCAGTCCACCCTCTTTCTCTTCAGGGCAAGGAACAAGCAAAGTGCATGTTGTCTGATTTCACCTCCCATCTTCCACCTATCTGAGATAATCTTTAACAGTGTTTCATTTTCCTGATGTCACACCTTCTGAGTACTGACTGGCTAAACAGAAAAATGGCAGGGGAATATGGTCCACGTAATTTATGGGAAAGTAACACAGAAGTAACAAAAGCCACTTTTTTCCTGTGGTTTTTGTTACTGTGAAATGGGACTGGATGGGAATCCTGGGTACACTTTAATAATTCCCAGATACTAGTAAGAAATGATCCAGCAGCTTGTGGTACTTAACATTTCAGGAAAAGCAACAAATGACTGTGACTTCTTCTGATCCACATCAACAAGACCACAAACCACCGATCTCCAAAGAAATGGTGCATCCAGAAAACCTACTAGACGGTTTTATGAACGAGTCATTGTTTTTCAAAACAAAATGAATGTGGAAAGGACAATTTTTGGCAAATAATTACATCTGTAATGGAAAACATATTGTCTCATTAAACTACACTCTTAATCTTCCTCACTTATTTATCGTCTTTTGATGGAGCAGAGTCTGGGATTTATATCCTGTCCAATGTCCCATAGAACTTTTGTCCAGTAAAAAAAGGTCATCTGTAAATTTCACATAGGCAAGTGTAACATTTTCCTACCATAACATCATCTTTAAAAAGGGGGAAAAAAAGACACGGCATTAAAAGTCAAAAGCTGCTGTAAACCTAAGAAAATACATTTGTTCAGCTGAGCCCACATTAAGCTTGATTTGCTTCATTTGGAAACAGCTGAAACTGGGTAATCTTGAGCTTGTAGTGAGAAATATCAATTTAACATGTAGTTGGTCTGCTAAGGGCTGCCCTGTTCCAATTAAAAATCCACTGTGTTTTTATGGTGGTATTCTGGAGGGTGTCTTGATTTGCTGATGAATGCTGACAGGACTATTAAAGCTGTGAAACAACATACTTGAACATGGCACAAAATGAAAGAAAGGCACTGCCATGCTGCTCTTGGGTGTTATTATCCTGATTAAAAATTGGAGCCAAAGTGAAAATCATCCCTGGGCAATTTATTTATTTATTTATTTATTTATTTATCCCTTTAAAATGACTTCATGGTATTGGTAGCTGTGTTTCCTGACAGGACCCCTTAAGGCGCTGTGATTAAGTGAAGGAGCATTTCTAATTAACCCCTTTTTCTTGTGCCTAGAAGCACAGATGAAGAATGACTGAGTGTGCTGTGTGACAGTATGAATATGCAATGCTGAGAGCTGGACAGGCCCCTGACTGTTAGTGTTTCCTGACACTCTTGGTTATTAAAAGTCCTCCTCTCAGCACAGTTTTGAGAGTCGTGTTAGAAGGTCTTTGCAATTCAATGGGGAATCAGTTACCTGCATAGAACATAGCCTTTCATTTGTCCCCTTATTGCCCATGATGAGCTGAAAATACCTGTTTTCCCTTTTTTTTTGCCATATATTCAAAAACCTAGGAGTCATTCAGATGATGACTTGACCTACAAGCTAAGCAACCAAGCAAGAGCCTCACCAGCTTGAGGTTTTGGTGCCAAATCAAACATCTCTCAGCTCTTTCTGTGTGAGATGTCAGAACAGGCAGGTTAGAAATAAAGTAGACTTCTTTCCATAAGTTCCAAACAACACTTATTTTCTATGCATGATTATAGGGTAATTAACTTTTTTCCTGTCCTCAACCAGCACATGAGCAGAGTACCTGGCAGAGTTGAGCATGGGCAGAGAACTGGGCATGGCTGGGGAGCTGGGGGCAAAGAGGGATGCTGGCTGGAGATGGGGCTGGCACCAGGAGTGGATGGTGCCTTCAGCTCTGAGGGGAGGGAACCTCCTCTCAGCCTTGTAAGTAATGGGACAGTTAGATTTGCCTGACAGCCAGTGTAGAAGTGGGAACAAATAAGCACTCATTTTCCATCCAAACAAGATATTGATAAACTTAACTGAGGCACAAAGGATGTGAGGAAAAAGAGTATTTAATTGTCTGCACACCAGTGCCCCTAACCTGGTAATAAATTTGTCTGCATTGCTGTCACTGGATGCTGCCCATAGAACTCGCATGCCTGGAATGCAAAGGCCCGTGAACATAACCTATTTAGGAAGAGTCAAGAGGGGAAGGGGAATGGCAAGCCACATAAAATGAGCTGTTATCTCCTTCTGAGTCATTGGGCATCCTCTCCCCTTCCCTCTTCTCCTCCCCTACTCCACACCCCCACAGTTTGCACTCTGGTTTCAGGGGACTTGTGGCTGGAGAATGTGGTGTGGGGAGAAAACATCTGCTTTTGTTCCAGCAACTGACAGATTTCCCTGGAGAGTGCATGCCTGTGGCAGCACAGCATGAAATGCCCTTCACTCAGGTACTGGCACCAGAGAGAAAATTGTCCCAGCGGACAGGAGGTCCTGGCTGGTACAGCTGCTTGTGGCTGGGCTCAGTGTTTCTGCACAGTGGAGAAGGGATGGATGGGCAGTGGCTTTATCCTTGGTGTCTCTCTAACCTTGAGAAAAAAAATCTGTGTGCATTTCTTGTTACTGCAAATTCCTGTGTAGAAGAGTGTAGAAGATGGGGACACAGCATCTAGCACGGATGCTCATCTCTTTGAAGGAGCTGCTGAAGCCTAGAGATTGCATATAAAAAATCCAGTCAAACCATTTGAGTGTTTTAAGGAAATGTCAATTAGCTACAAAAAAATTAAAATTTGGCCCCACAACGTATTATGTGAAGTAGTTGCGCATGGGAAAGGGTCTGGTTACATCTCTTGCAGTTCTTTGTTCCTGGCATGGTTCACATGAGGTCATGAAAATTATGCTGACTGCTTTTCTATGAAAAAACAGGAGATGCTTTTAATTAGCATTCAACAGAATTCACAAAATCACTGTAATAGAATTCACAAAATCACTGTAATAGGGTTTTTTAACACCTCCCTACACTGTGAGCTGGAATGAAAAAAACCATAAGATGCTGGAAGTTTCAATTTGAATGATATGCTAGTTCTCCCATTCTGTCAACACTAAAATATTGTAGATTTTTCAAGACATGCTGATTTTTAAACAGTTTAGTACAACTGATCAGTGTAATAGATTTAACCTTAGTGGATAGAAAAGAAATAATCACAGAGCTATGTGCCATGTCGTCGTGAAGGATCACATACTCCTTAGGAGGGACAGACCAGGAAGGCGTGGTGGTGGAGTTGCCCTCTATGTGGGGCAACACTTGGAATGTATTGAGTTCTGTCTTGGAGTGGATGACAAATAAGTAGAGAGCTTACAGATTAGGATTAAAGGGCAGAGCAGTCAGGGTGACATTGTGGGTGTTTTCTACAGGTCACCAGATCAGGAAGAGGAAATCAATGAGGTCCTCTAGAGGCATCTTGAAGTAGCCTCAAAGTCACAAGAAGTGGTTTTTGTGGGGGACTTTAACTACCCTGACATCTGCTGGAGAAGCCATACAGCAAAGCACAAATAGTCCAGAAAGTTCCTGGAAAACCTTGATCACAAATTCCTGTTGCAGGTAGTAGAGGTTTCCACAAGGAATGGTGCGCTCCACCTCATACTAACAACCAGGAAAGGCCTTGTTGGAGATGTGGAGGTTGAGGGCAGCCTTGGCTGTGGTACCATGATGTGGTGGAGTTCAGAGCTGGGTGAGGAGGAAGCAGGACAGAAAGTAAGCTTACAGCCATGGACTTCAGGAGAGCTAACTTTAGCCTCTTTATGGATGTTCTTGGAAGAATCCCATGGGAACAGGCCCTGCAGGAAAGAGTGGTCCAAGAGAGTTGGTTGCTATTTAAGCATCAGTTCCTCCAGGCTCAAGAATGGTATATCCCAATGAGCAAGAAATTGGTTAAAAGTGGCAAGAGATCTGTGTGGATGAATAAAGAACTGTTGTTAGTCAAGCAGGAAATACACAAGAGATGAATGTAGGCTCAGGCCACTTAGAACGGATTAAGAGGTGGTCAGAGTTACTAGAAATGAGACAAGGAAGGTCAAAGCCCATCTGGAATTAAGTCTGGTCAAAGATGTCAAGGACACCAAGAAGAGCTTCTGCAAATACATCAGTAACAAAAGGAAAAGAAAGGATAATGTGGAACCATTATTAAATGGAGGGGGAACCCTGGTAACAGAGGACACAGAGAAGGCAGAGTTACCAAACGCCTTCTTTGCATCACTCTTCACTGAAAAGACCAGCCCTCAGGGATCTCTGACCCAGGGACCTGGCTAAAGGCATGTTGGAAGGAAGACATTTCCTTGGTCAAGGAGGATTGGGTTAGAGAAGACCTAGGCAAACCTGACATCCACAAGTCCATGGGCCCTGAGGGGACGCATCCAGAAATGCTGAGAGAGCTGGTTGACACCACAGAGTGGCCACTCATGGTCATCCTTGAAAGGTTGTGGAGATCAGGAGAGATGCCTGAACTGGAAGGAAGCAAATGTTGCCCCTGTCTTCCAAAAGGGCAAGAAGGAAGGCACAGGGAACTCCCAGTCAGTCAGCCTCACCTCAATCCCTGGAAAGGTAATGGAGCCCCTCATTCTGCAGGCCATCACTATCCACATGGATGACAAGAAGGTGAGCAGAAGTAGTCAGCATGGATTCACTAAAGGTAAATCATGCTTGACCAGCCTGATTGCCTTCTGTGATGAAACAACTGCCTGGATGGATGAGGGGAGGGAAGGGAATATTGTCTTACCTTGACTTCCTCACAGGCAAACTCAGGAAGTGTGGACGGGGTGAGTGGACAGAGAGGTGGTTTGAGAACTGGCTGAACAGCAGATCCCAGAGGGTTGTAATCAGTGGCACAGGGCCTAGTTGGAGGCCTGCCACTGGTGGTGTCCCCTAAGGTTCAGTACTGGGCCCAGCACTGTTGAGTATTTCATCAATGACTTGGATGAAGGGGCAGAGGCCTCCTCAGCAAGTTCCCTGATGACAAAAAGCTGGGAGGAGTGGCCGATACCTCAGGGTGCTGTGCAGCCCTTCAGAAGGACCTCGACAGGCTGGAGAGAAGGGCAGAGAACTGCCTGGTATTCAACAAAGGGAAACACAGGGTCCTGCACCTGGGGCACACCAGGCACCAGCACAGGATGGGGATGACCTGCTGGAGACCATGGGATCCTGGTGAACAACAAACTGTCCATGAGCCAGCACTGTGTCCTTATGGTCAAGAAACACAAAGATATCCTGGGGTGCACTAGGAAGAGCACTGCCAGCAGGTGGAGGGAGGTGATCCTGTCCCTCTTCTCAGTCCTAGTGAGGCCACATCTGGAGAGCTGTGTCCAGTTCTGGGCTCCTCAGGACAAGGGAGACATGGAGCTCCTGGAGTGGGTCCAGAGGAGGGCTACAAAGATGATGGGGGGACTTCAGCATCTCTCCTATCAGGAAAGGCTGAGAGAGTTGGGCCTGTTCAGCCTCAAGAAGAGACAGCTGAGAGGGGACCTCATCCATGTCTATCAGTCCCTGAAGGGAGGGTGTCAAGAGGATGGAGCCAGGCTCTTCTCAGTGGTGCCAACAATAGGACAAGAGGCAATGGCAGAAACTGATGCACAGGAAGTTCCCCCTGAACATGAGGAAGAACTTCTTTACTGTGTGGGTGACTGAGCACTGTAACAGGCTGCCCAGAGAGGTGGTGGAGTCTCCCTCACTGGAGATATTGAAGAACCATCTGGACACAATCCTGTGCCGTGCTCTGGGATGGCCCTGCTTGAGCAGGGAGGTTGGACCAGATAACCCACTGTGGTCCCTTCCAACCTTGTCCATTCTGTGATCCTATGAAATACTTCAGTTATGTTTTTGGAGAAAAGCCACGTGAATTGGTCATATTACATGCTGATCCTGATACTGAAACACATCCCAGTCCAACATTTCTCAAAGGATGTTAAACAGCAGCTGCTAAAGCTAGACATTTTAAAATCAGGACGTCTAGATAATTTGCATCTGAGAGTTTTATAAGAGCTTCCCGAAGAGCTCTTTGAATGATTAATGGTATTTTTCACTAAATCTTGGACCAGTGTAAAGTGTTAGAGGACACAGCAAAAATTGAAGATAAACCATAACATAGGGGTAAAATAGCAGCCTAGGTAATTTTAAGTCTTTTACCTTTATACTGATCATGTAAAAATCCCAGGATTGTTGATGAAATTATTGATAAATAAAGAATGGAGGAAGTTAACACAATTAATTTCAAACCCATAATTTTCAGGGAAAAAAAGCTGAAACTAACTTGTCATTTGGTAGGGCTTTTTTTTGTCATATACATAAAATTTGGTTGAAAAGCAAGTAATGTAAAATGTTAATAATATAATGTTTAGCATTTTAATCAAGAGCAATGTAATTTACTCCCCACAGTGAACTAAATGGATTAGATGCTACAATATTATAATAAATGGATTAACACTGCTGAACATGTCTATCTTTATTTGCATCTTGGCATTCTAGGTCCTGTCTTCTTCAATTTTTTGAACTGAGGATCTGAAAGGAAATCATTACAGAGAAGATATCCAACCAATGTGGAGATTGGGAGTGGTAAGTGAGAGAGACAGACATCTAACAAAAAAAAAAAAGAGATGAGTCTTCTGAATCAAACACACTGTAAAGGTAATGCCACACCTTTGGGAAAATAGAAATTGACCCTTTCTTGTGAGACAGCAGCTCCAACTTGTCAGAAGTAACTCTGCAAAGGATTCTGTCAGGCAAGGTAATTTCCTAAAAATGCTGATCAGATCCTTCATTGTACAGAGGACAGGTAGTACAGGGGGATTTGAAGTGGTAAAAGGTTAGATCTTCTGGTGAAAGACTCATGGGGTTCAATCTGATTATTTAAATAAAAAGGGAAGTTAGAATTTAAGATAAAGACTTGAGGTGAGGTAGTCTCACTGAGTGAGGTACTCTCACTACTTAGAATTGTTGTTTATGTTCCCTGAAGGCTCCAGGTAAGCAATGCTAGGCATTAGAGCACTGGTACAGCATGAGACAAAAAAACCTAAACTGCAGGCTGACAGTTTTGGAGTAATAATAAGATTAAAATATTTTTAGAGAGTGGTTTCTAACCTTTTGAGCTATATTACATGAGTGTGCCTCTTTTTCTTTGGTGAACACGCTAAAATCAGAATTTCTAGAAGAAGTTGTGGTCTCATTCAAAAAATTATTATACAGAAATTTTATGTGTTATCTTTGTAATGGAGATCAGAGCAGAAGAACATACCAAGCCACACTGATGTAATAAATATGTTAATCTACTGGTTGAATAGCTGAGTTTGTAATGTGGTCTGGAAGGCTGGAACTAGTAGGGGAGAATGTGGAGGAAGGAATGAAATGCTGAGGAATCTGGAGAGGCAAAGATAATGTATCTGTTCTGAACTGGAGACCAGATTAGAAGTTTTGGGTCAATTGAGGTTATGCTGCGTGTCAGTGACCACCAGAGTATGCTGTGAAGCTTTGAATGGACACGTGCTTCCCGCATACTGCTAGTCTTCCTTGTCCAGAGAAAATCTGAAAAGCGTTCTAGCCCTTTGGATGTCTGATCCTGTCGTGGTCCAGTCCTGGTGGAACAGATACGTCTCATTCTTGCTCTGGGGCCTTCTTCCCTCATGTCACAAGGCAGAGTACTGACTCCAAAGCCTTCGTTTCCACCAACCCTAGCCAATGGGACTACTAATAGCATGTTACTACTCTTTTTCTCTCTCTCTTAAAAATCCAAGATAGCAAAGAGTCAAACAGCCTTTCCCCAACCCTAATCACCCACATAATTTTAGTGAAAGAATTGAATCTAAAGCTGTAAAAGCAATTGCTCGGAAACTTGGAACTACTGCGAATAATTTGTCTCCCCTGAATTTGTGTGAAATGAGGAAACCTATAGTCATCCTTTCCCATGAAGCATTCAGGGTACAATATACTCATGCCCAAGAGGTGGATTGGGTTTTTTTCAGGGAAGGGGGCTCTTGTCTGTAGGGAACTTGCTTCTCTGGCTGCAGAAATTAGTAAACTGGACTAAATGCTAGAGAAGACTGTAGGAGTAGGAAGAATAGTCCTGTGATTAGGGCAGCTGCTCTGAAGAGCTGCTTTCTACCTTTGCCTTTGCTGCAGGAAACATCCTAACATTTTCAATCCTCATGTGACTTCAGCAGGCCTACTGATCTGGTTTGTAATCTACACTGGCACACAGCAAGAGGAAATAGTGATTTTCAGCTAAGCATCAGACAAATGCCTATGAAAGAAGTGAAGCTACATGGTTGCATCTGTAGGGACACAGTTAAAGACTGTCATTTGGTTGAAGAGCGTCACTTGAGAGTGCTGTGGCAGCCAAATAGCTAGTGCTGAAAAAGCTTTGTTGTAGGAGCATCCTGTCTGTAAATAAGACAGGGCAGAGGAATTACTAGCTCCTTCTCTGTGCTGTGTTGATTTTTTAACTTTATTTTCTTTTCAGTGACATGAAGGGGCTCTCCTCAAGTGCAGATGGGCATATGCTCATATATGAAGAGGATTGGTTTAATAGAGAAGAATATAATAGTTCCCATTTGGAAGGGACCTACAATGATCATCTTTTCCAACTGCCTGACCTCTTCAGGGCTGAACAAAAGTTAAACCATGTTGTTAAGGGCTTTTTCAAATGCCTTTTGCACACTGAGAGGCTTGGGGCATCCACCACCTCTAGGAAGCCTGTTCCAGTGTTTGACCACCCTCTTAGTAAGAAAATGCATCCTAGTGTCCAGTCTAGGCCTCCCCTGGTACAGCTCTGAACCATTCCCACATGTCCTATCCCTGCGTACCAGGGGGAAGAGCTCAGCATCTCCCTCTCCTTATCTCCTCCTCAGGAAGCTGTAGAGAGCTGTGAGGTCACCCCTCAGCCTCCTTTTCTCCAAATAAAAAAAGCTCAAAGTCCTCAGTCCCTTCAAACAGGACATTGCCTCCAGCCCTTTCACCACCTTTGTTGTCCTCCTCTGGACACATCCACATCCTTTACCCTCATTCTTCAGCTGTGGGGCCCAGAGCAGCACCCAGAGCTCAAGGTGAGGCTGTCCCAAGGCTGTGCAGTGGGACAGTCACCTCTGTGACTGGCTGGTGATGCTGAGTTTGATGCACCCCAGGAAGGGCTTTGTCCTCTGGGCTGTCAGGGCACACTGCTGACTCCTGCTGAGCCTGCTGCTGACCAGCACACTCAGATCCCTTCCTGCAGGGCTGCTCTCCAGCCACTCCATCCCAGGTTCAGAATCCAGCATTCAAACTTGCTGAATTTCATCCCATTAATCACGGCCCAATGCTATAAGCTACCTAGAGCCCTCAGCAAGGCATCTCATCCCTCAAGTTCCCTGGAACTGAGCCCTGAGGAACATTGCTGGGACAGGTTTCCAGGCAGATGTAGCCCCATTCACTACAACCCTTAGAGCTCTGCCTTTCAGATAGTTCATTGCCCAGCTCACCATGAACCCACTCATCCCAAAGGTAGACAATTTGTTCTGAAGGATACCTGAGAGACAGTATCAAAAGCCTTGCTAAAATTCAGATAAACTGTATCCACAATCTTCTCTTCATCCATAGGGTTTGTGGCCATATTACAGAAGGATAATCAAATTAGTCAAATAGGTCTATCCCTTTGTGAGCCCATGTTGACTGCGCCTGGTGATATTGAGTTATTCTTTAAACACATTTCAAGGACTACTTCCAATTTACCCTGATGGATCTCTTGCTGTCCATGGGAAATCACCTGTGCTACCTGCAGCACTTTGAACATGCAGTTGTGGTGGTTTCAGCTGGGATAGAGTTAATTTTCTTCACAGTAGCTAGTATGGGGCTATGTTTTGGATTTGTGCTGAAAACGGTGTTGATAATTCTGGGATGTTTTTGTTATTGCTGAGCAGGGCTTACACAGATCCAAGGCTTTTTCTACTTCTCATACTACCCCCAAATGAGTAGGATGGGGTACACAAGGAGTTGGAAGGGGGCACAGCTGGGACAGCAACCCTAACTGACCAAAGGGATATTCCAGACCACATGGTCAGTATATAAATACATGCTCAGTATATAAAACTGGGAGAAGAAGGAAAAGGGGGATGTTTGGAATGATGGCGTTTGTCTTCCCAAGTTACTGTTACACGTGTTGGAGCCCTGCTGTCCTGAGGATGTCTGAACACCTGCCTGCCCATGGGAAGCAGTGAATTAATTCCTTGTTTTGCTTTGCTTACGTGCACAGCTTTTGCTTTACCCATTAAACTGTCTTTATCCCTGCCCATGAGTTTTCTCACTTTTACTCTTCTGATTCTCTTCTCTATCCCACTGTGGGGAAGTGAGAGAACAGCTGCGTGGGGTTGAGCTGCTGGCTGGGATTAAACCATGACAACAGCTCATGAGAAAATTGGAAATAAACTGATAGGGACATATATTTAGATATTTATTAATGAGAAAAAGAGAAGCCTCAGGCTCTCTGTAAGAATCAAGGTACCTTTATACTCCCAGCTGGCCTACAGGATGACTTTTCACTAAGATGCCTGAGGTTTCAACAAAATCATAATCTAATCCCATAAATAAAAAATTTACTATGTTTCTTTTCTTCTTCTGTGATATAGTATCCAAATTATTAACCAAACAATTCTAAATATATTGATTAAGTATTTCTATGTCTTAGCTGTTTTGTGAACAATAATTTTAGAATGTTTTCGTTTTCTCTGATTAAGAGTTGTTTTTCCCTTCCCTATATATTTCACAGATATTATCAGTGGATCCTGCTCCCAGTGAGGATATGGCAGTGTCTTTCTGGAACCCCAGGAGATGAGGTCCTGCCAAGAAATGCAGCCATGGATGAAAGTGGAGACAGGAAATTATTTGCCCACAGCTCCCCAAAGACTCTGTTATAGCAGCTCAAAGTGGTTTTTTTTTATATATATATTTTGTATTTTATATGCCTATTAATTTTTTTGTTTTGGTGGAGTGTCCACTTGCCCAACCTCTTTTTGTAATTCTTTCTTTTATGTTTCAAGTGCCCCTTTTCTGTAAACATTAATTGAGTCACAACTCTGGGATGTTCCACTGAAATTAGTTTCCTATTGGTGAAAGGGTAACACTGAAAGCACTGGACTGTAGAACCTGCTCTGTGTTATGAAACTACAAGCCCAGAAAAGTAATTTCAAAATGTTTTCCTTGGAATTTTCAGGCAAAGCAACCACTTCTCCAGAACTGGGAAATGCTCCCAGGATCCACAAGGCTGAGGTGCTGAAGTTTCATGCCAGGGGATAAAGAGGTGCTGGGACAATACAACAGGAGGTTCTGTATACATGCAGCTATATCAACATCAATCAGCAAAGTGAAACTGCCTTTGGAGATTATTTAGACAGGTCTGTGCTGTGCCCTGCGCTGCTGAGTTTATAGAAAGGCCCAGCCAGAAAAGCACTCTACACCCAGATATCATAACAAAAGTGACATCCAGGGTAGTAAAATAAATATTTAATTTCTTCATCTTCCCATATCCATCTCAGACATCCAGCTAAATCTAATAATACTTTACACTATAATACTTTACAAATAAAACTATTCTAAATTAATATAATTGTTTTGATAGATACTTGTGAGTTCATTTTGCACTCTCTGTCCACTGATGCCTTTCCAGCTATGGGACAGTATTAAGCATTTTGCTGCGTGCTGTAAATGTATCAAACCTAAAAGCCAAAGTAGTTTTTGAAACACTAACAATATCACTCAGTGCTTATATTACCCTTTACATCTTCAGAGTCTATTATGAGCAGCCATGAATGAAGTATGGTAATAGCTTTATTGTATTGCAAACCTGCTTTGCCATTCCTCCAGCTGCTTCAGCAGGCCTCATCCTGCTGCCTGTGACAACAACACATCAGTGCTTCAGATGATGAACCACTGAAGCTGGGCTGTGGAAAGTTATGGTTTTCCCTGTATCTCCCCCAAAGGCAGATTAGACACTACATACCAAAATTTTGGAAAGCAGATGTGCGCTCAGCATGGTCAGGTGCCACGTACTCAAGGGGGTCCACCTCCATCTGCTGTCACCTGTCCTTGGACTGCAAGTTCTTTGGGTGCCAGGCAGCATCTTTCAGCTTGGCAGTGTCCAGAGTGGTCCTGGTGCACAGCTTGGAGCTTGTAGGACCGTAAACACAGGTTACTATCAGTCGTCATCAAGGATAACTTTTCTAGATGCTAGTAGTGCGAAAAATTGTAGTGCCTTTCACAGAGGGGTTTGGACCCCACACTGGGGCTCAGCTGTTCACCATCATCCCTGCCCTGGGTCTACAGAGGTGTGCCCCACTGCTGTCATCCAAACCACGGAGGGGGAGTCAAAGGTCAGCTGGAGCAGGGGTGAAGCAAACAGTGTGGGAAATGCCCAACAACCCTTCAATCCCTTGAGAAAGGAGAGACTGAGATTGCTAGGGTCCCTGGGCTGTGTCCTCCTTCCATCTGCAGACTTGTCTTCTCACAAGGGATGGGAACTGATTTTGGCTGCTTCCTCCTCCCCAGGTCAGTAGGTGCTCCCAGGATGTGTCCTAGCTGGCACTGCTCCTCCATGACCAAGTTTGTCACACAGGTCCAGTGCCACTGGCCCAGCAGGGGCTGTGCTCTGAGCACGATGGTAGGGCCACTGCATTCGCTGCCTAAAGTAAACTGGATGTCAAGCACTTTTCCCATCTGGCATTTATTAAAATAATGTGTGTGAGCGTGTGTGTGCGTGTGTGTGTGTTCGCGCGTTTGTATGTGTGTGTACAAAATGTGGACACAGTCTCTGATTTCAAATATAGAACAAAATGCGTGTTTCAAATTATGGTTTAATTTTGGCTTTTTTGTTAACTGGAAAGATCCTTTATTTTAGAGTTTGCGCAAACTATTTTACTTAACATATTATCTGTAACAGATTGCATAAGCATGACTGTTATCTGCGTTAGTCATCACTTTAGACCATGGAATATAACTCATGGCAGTCTGGATTTAATGAATGTTTGAATTAACCTATACCTAATTTCTTGTGTTTTAAAACCTAAATCTCATTGAAAGCTGAGCTTTGTTTACTTCCCAAAATTGATCTGAGGGCCATTTGGAACACTTAGTGTATTCTAAAATGTGATCGTATCAACAATACACGCTCAAGTTTGTTTTAAAGTGAGTTTTTCTTTCCTAGTTTACATAAATCATTTAAAAAAATCGTTCACTTTTTTGGATCATAATGTACTCACTTGGCTTTTAGACCTACATAGCTCACAGACCAATTTTTCAAACAGGATTCTAAAGCTATTTGTGGATTACTTTCTGTTTGCTACTTGTAATCTGCATTCCTGAGGCAAGCATGCTAAAACGACTGAGGATTTTCATCGAGCTAAGTGATTATACTAAATAGGGCAATTTTGGGTGCTCTTAGCTTCTGTGTTTAAAAATACAATACAGAAGAAACCAACACCACATTTTCTGTTAAACCACAGAGGGCACTGTTTGTTCTTAGTATGAAATGACCCTGCTACATAGACTCTTGTCAGTCTTCATTAAGCAATTAATGTTAAGAGCTTTAATTTAGCCCTTTCCCCCCCTTTTTTTTCTTTCTTTGATTTAAAAGTTAACCAGGTGTATTACATTTATGCACACTGTCATGTACTTTCAGTGTTTTGTACCAAATACTCCCCTGGTCCGTTCTTCCTCTCCTTACTGCTTCATCACACTACTGGAATCAGAGAACTTCCTTTCCAGCAGTGGGTCTGGAGATGTAGTGCAGGAGATTGCCTCATGATTGTTTAATGGTTAATTAGCACTCTGCATTTTTACTTGGTCTTTACTTTTACTTTAAAGTATTGGAGAAAGGGAGGCAAGGCAGCACTGGCAACAACTGAAGTGCTAACTCCTAGTATTTCTCCTCTGGTGCTTTCAACCAGGATGCAGTAGAGGAAACAGTGAGGTTGAAAGTCAATTGGCTGTGCCAATTTTGCAAATTATTGTTTATTTATCTATTACTTGAAATATTCTGAACAAAATATGATGACATTTTCAGTTTTCTCAAAAGAAAATACCTTCCCAAAAATCCAACACAGAAAAACCAATAGCAAAATTTACAGGTTTTGCTAAAAATAAAGTGTTGGGGATTTTTGAATCTCTGTATTTTTTTATTTGTTTGTTTCTGTAAAACATGCCGGGAAAAAAATCAGAATTTCATGTGAAACAAATTTGGGGCTTGTTTTGTGTTGGAGTTTTGTTGATGCAAAATGGCCTTACATCATTGTGCAGAACATCACACACAGACAAGATAAACTGTTTATAATATGAAAATCCTCATAGATTAAAGGAAAGAAATAAAAAGGAGGAATTGCGAAAACTGTCAACATCAGAGTAGTCAAAAAGTTGTTGCTCACTTGTGGTCCTGTTAACTATTGTGCAAGTTTGGGACATCTCAGAAGCTATAAAGTATTACTTCATTTGCTATCGGTTCAATTAAAGGTGTGTTTTGGCAGTTTCTCTCTCGCTTGAACAGTGACCCCTATGAACTTTGCTGGTTAATTTAATTTATTGTTTGTTTGAAGCCTGGATAACTTCTGTGATAATTTTTTTTTCATTTCACTTCCCCAAACTGTGTATAAAGCTGGTGCTGAGATCCACGGCTGCTTTGCTACCCTTGAAGACACACTGCATTGGTCTTAGCCAGACATAGCAGGTTTTGCTTTGTCTTTTTTGTGCCTGGCCAAAGACACAGGACACAAATGGCTGTTCATGTTGCAAGCACTTGAAAAGGACTGCCAAAATTATGGATGCCTCTGGAAAATAGGGTTGCCCAGGATCCCCTGATGGGCTTTAGGCAACTTGTGATTTGGTCACTGGGCAACCTATTATGGTGCTAAATTATCTGCTGCTGGATTTTTTTTTTTTTGTTTTTTTCTAATTCAGGTTGAATCCCTCTTGTCCCAGTTTATATCTGGTGTCTCTAATCTTCCTGACATGTCCCAGGATAGACCCTTGAGGAACTCCTCACCAGGCACTACACAGGGTACTACTCAGTAACAACTACCCTTTGAAAAGGGCAATTCAAACAGTTTTTTCTCCATCTTGTAGTTCACTCATCAGGATTGTAAAGACATAGCTTGGAAATAAGGATGCTGCAGGAGGCCGTGTTGAAAGTGTTGCTAAAGGAAGCCTTTCCTCCATTGGGAAATGACTCATGAGAAGGGTGCTGTTCTTGGGGCTACATTTAAAGGGACGATTTGTAAGAGAGCTAATGGAGGCTGTCCAGAGAAATGGAATTTTCTCAGCTGGTTTCTAGTTATTTTTCTTTTAAAATATGATATGAAGCAGGAAAATTCCCTTCTGAGAGTAGTTCAGTCAACTCATCCCTTGCTACAAGGCCAAGGATGATAAATTTTTTGCAGGTTTCTTTTAAAGAATTCAGGAATAAAGGTCTAAACTTTTTAAAGTAACCTGAATAGGAGATTTTCCATACCATCAAACAGGCAAACTCAGCTGCACAGCTGGAGTGTTATTTTCCTTGAAGGCACTGCTAGCAGCAAGGACATTATCTTGCTGGTGAGGTTACTTGCTTTGTATGTGTTTTAGGATTGTGTCTGCATTACCATGGGATAGTTATAAAAACATGCTGATAGTTCTGCAGAAGAATTTGATTTTTCAAAATGTTCTTCCTTGCCTGTCTGATTTTCAAAAACTGGAAACATAATCTGGGAAATAGGGCCGCAAAATCATTACAAAAGCCCTGCACAGCACAACTCTTGCTGTTTTTGGCTTTTCTATTTCCTCCATATGCCAATTCATTCCTAGCTATGCTTATCAAGGGATCATAAGCATTTTCCATCTCATTTGATTTTTGAACCTGGAATTCAGTATTCTGCAACACAGAATATTGGAACTGCTTTAATTTGCTAAGTTTAGGCATAGCCTGGATATCTAAATATTATTAAACATAAGGTTCCTTTGATTTTTCCTTTTAAGTGACATAGAATGAATTTGTAGAAGAGAAAGCAGTACTTCAGTTATCCATAATGCATCTGTTTATGTTTCCAACTGGTGCACTTTATCACCAAGTCATTGGTTTATATTACAAAATGATGGCTGTGTAATAAGTAGTTAGCAGAAACCACAGGCACGTCTTTGAAATAACACTAATGGCCATTTTTGATGAAATATATGAGGCTTTGTGAAAATGATTTGATGAAGAAATGTATTTTCTTTACTTCCTGTTAACAGTGAGCACATTGAAGCCCTTTAATCTCTGCTGCACAACTAAACATTTTTTTTTCTTATTTGGTATTAGTTTGAACTAGCAAGCACCATTTAATAATTAAGAAGCTTTAAAGCAAGTGAATTTGATCAGGGAAGAACTAATTAACAATAGGTGGTAACACTGGGAATTAGTCATTCTACCTCTTTCTATACTCATCTAGTTTATGGTACTGAGGATTCTCTTCTGCTAGCAGAGTTTGCATACGTAGGAATCAATAAATAATAGTAAATTATAAAGCATGCTGGAAAGCCCAAGTGTGATGACATTTTTAAGACTAAGATTTGCTCTGAAGGGATTAAATCTCTAGGTTTTTATGAAAAGTGCAGCCAGTCCTTAGTAATTTACCATACTTCACATTGGATAAGTTTTCTGGCATTTCACAAGTAAATCTTCCAACCAGTTTCTAAGCTAAAATTAGATGTAAATTGGATCTGTAGTTAAAGATGTGATCCTTGGACAAGTTTAACGTTTATGTCTGTTTTATGCTCTAGCTTAAAAAAGTTCAGCTGCGATGCATTGTGCAAAATGATATTTTGCACAGGATACATTTGAAGAAATAGTTTATGATCAAATTTTTATGCAGTGTTGTTTTTAACTCCTATTACATGCAGTTTTGCTGATGCTACATATTTTCAATCTTGTTCTCAGAAAATTTTGCTAAACTTTGGCTACTTTTTAATGTTTTTTTTTTTTCACCCAAGTGAAGATTACTTGCATCCTGTAGGGGAAATGTTGTTTTGGGAAAGTTCTTATCCAACTTTTTCAGCTTTAAGAAATCAGTTTATTAAATATTTACTTCTTCATATTTTTGACATTTTGGAAAAAAAACATCCTTCATTCAGAGTCCCACCAGGCTCTGGTATCAGGACTGTAAATATGGCCTTTGTTTCAAGACTGTATTCTTTGTTATCTTCATGACATAAAATTTAATGTCTTCAAGGAAGGAAAGAGTCTTTCAAAGAAGGGAAGAGTCTTCCTTTCATAATTTGTATCAATTTCAAAAACATTTGCTCTGTGAATTGAAAGGGATAGGGATCCTGCACTTAAATACTCATATCTAATAAACACAGTAAAATGCTAATTAAATGTTAGTTATGCAGGCAAAATGAATGTCAGTGTTTCTCAACTGCTGAATGGTTAACTACTTTTTTAGCAAATAACCACACAGCTTCCTACAAGTTATCAGAAAGCATTTAATTGAGATGAATGACTCGGATCAATGCAACTGTTTTGCAAGGAAGTCTAGAAGACCTGGGCTGCCCAAACGGCACATGAAACCTGCCCAGATCACCAGCCCCTGCTCTTCCTTGCTCTCTGGGCTGTCCCTCAGAGGTAGGCTGAGATTGTGGGGAGGAACAGTAAATAGGGAACAAAGGACACGAGGCTGTAGAAAACCAGACTCACTGATTTTGTTGCCACGGGAGCAGTGTGCACGTAAGGATAAGTTAAGCTACAAAATCCTCATGGTCTTACAGGTGACTCTGCCACTGAGAGCCTTTCACCTACAGATAATGTGTATATAGTGCTTATGAGAGGGACAGTGCCTGATGTTTGCTTGGCCCACATGATCCCACTGTGCTCAGAGAAAAGATGCAAGAGCACAGTCAGAAGTTCAGACACTGACTCAGGGCTCTCCATCCAATCACACACTCCACAGACAACTATAAATGTCAGAAATAGCAGCAAGTTGCAGACACTTTGGGCTCTTCAACCGTGACCAATCTCATTCAAAGGCACATCAATGACTTGGCCAGGTCTGGCAGTTCTGTGTGCCTTTAATGCAGTAGTAAACCTGTTTGTAAGAGAGAAATTAAGAAAAAAAAAGTTTAAAATGAGAACTTTTGCAGTTAAGTAGAACATTAACTATATCTTTATCAGCATCAGCAGGTGAAAAATGCATAAAGTATCTTTAAAAATAACTTGAATCTTATCTGGAACCGGTGCAGTAAAATCATTCCATCACAACTGCATAATTATTTTGTCACATTATTACACCTTACTACGTAGAGTGCTTCAGGGTCTTGTCCATGAATTTCTTACTGAATGAATTTGACTTTTTTCCCTAAATATATTCTTAACCAGGTTTTCTTTTTAGTTTTCTGCCTATGAAATTCATTGTTGACATTTTAATTTTTCTCCAGATAATGACTGTTTTATCTGAGAATCCAGCCTAACCTCTTTACTTTCAAGGGATATGATGGGAGGAGCATTAGGCTTACTAAAACGCTTTCTAGGAAGGCTGAAATTCAGGATTTCTTGGATCAGGATGTTATGGACCAGGAAATAATAGGAATAATACCAAGATGGGTATTATATTTTCAAACAGGGATGCACTGACAGTATTTCCATGTGTAGCATTTGTACAATGTGATCTGCTCAGCATGGCCTAATGGCAACAGGAGTTTTGCTATTCATCTTCCATGTGTCCAGGGATTTTGCCTGGATGCATTTTTTATCCATAACTACTTCATTAGTGCGAAGATTCTCATGGAGGTGCTTTAGAGACCTCCCTTCAGAAAGCTACCATTGATGAGGTGGATGTTGAATATCCTCAGAGGAAAGAGATTCACACTGAGAGAACCTCATCCATGAGAATATGATGCGAGCGCTCCCTGGGGTCTCTACGCTTGCATGAATAGGAAGGATTAAAGGTTCAGGCTTATAGCCCATTTGTCATGAAATCCTCTAATGATGACAGAAACTGTAGACTTGCCTCATATAGAATATCTATAAAGAGCAGAGTGAAAAGGATATAGTGAGGCAATGGTGCATGACCCTAATTTTAGAAGTATTGAAAGTGGGAGAATTCGAGGAGTTTACGACAGTAACAGAATATTGGGGTTTGGTTTCCCTTCCTCCCACCAGTGCAAAACCCAAGCTCTAAAGACTGTGTCTTGAAAAGTCCATATGAGCATCTGGATATTCTCATTCTCCGTCTCCCCAGCACCCCCTAGGAAACACAAAAACATTAATGTAAAAAACTAAGATAACTCAAAAGCCACAATAGATAATGGGAAAAAACCAAGAGGGCACTGAATGCCCAGCAGCAGCTGGGATGCAGCCAGTGGGAGAACTGTGATGCTCCTGCCTGTCTGTCTTTGGAGGGATGGGGTAGCAGTGCCAGGGGTTATGGAGGCACCTGCCAAGGGTGCCCATCTGTTGGTGACCTGGGACCTACTTGAGCCCCTGTCTTGACCCTGATCCTGAGCCGTGCCAAGGCTCAGATGGTCCAGGATCAATGCAGGCAGCAGCTCTGTTTCATTATAGATGGAAAAAATGTAAAAAATTCTAAATATGCATTTTATATTTTAGCTGGAACTCAATATCCTACAAAATGGAAATTCCCTCTGTTTGTCTAGCTGCAGCCTGGAAGAAGGGTTCTTTGAGGAGAGGCGCAAGAGAGGTGTAGCCTGATCTTCAGATGAGAAGATAGGTGTGAGACTCTGGTGCTGCAACTCTTCTATAGAAATAGAGGTGTATTCCCTAATTTAAACATTTTGTGATTTAGCCAATGAAACTAAGTTCTTTGCATCTTTTTGCTGAACACCTGGAATTTTTCAAAGAGATATGTATACCTGCCAGGTTTAGTTAGAGGTTTGGAAAACACCAGTGGCGGGCTGGAGTGAGGGAGGGAAAGCAAGGTGTTTCAGGACAGAAAGCAGCCCTCCTCTACCAGGCTGCCGGTTTAAAGTACAAGCTCATAGGAGCAAGGATAATCTTTTTTCTGTGTGGAGTGTGGTGTCCAGCGAGCTGTTACAAATCTGTAATAATCTGTTTTGCCAGGCATAGCTTCTTTACACCAAATTTTTCCCTGTGAAATCATAGCAGGGTGTTACATGTTTGTATCCTGGCACTGCAGCAGTGTCACTTGCTGCCTGTGAGGGAGAAGGGTTACATGGTGGGGACATTGCATGCAACTGCTATGTAAGCAGATGTGAACTGTACCCCTGTGAGAACTAGTCTGGTAGGGAAGGAAAGAAAACCGACAAATTTGCTGAGAGGATTAAGCACAACAGTTGAGTTTGAGGGGCTCATGGGTATTTATCAGGCCATTTACCATGACAGGAGGCATACCTTATTTCCCGTGCTCTCAGATGACTCATGTGCTCTCAAAAATATTACCCTGCAGGTATGGAAATTTTAAAGTTCCTTGTTTAAAAATGCATTGAAAGTTCCTCAACAGAAAGTGTAAAATGTTTGTTCAGTACCTGGTAAGGTTTTCACTACTGTAATTTTTCCTGCTTACCCTAACAGCTGTCCTCTTTTTTTCAAACTCTCAGAATAGGAAATGCCTTCATTAATTTAATTTAGATAGCTTGATTTCAGTGGTACCCACTGCATTTCACACTTTATAGTTTGCAGTTAGGAAGCAACATCTGGACTTATCCCAGTAAAAATGTGATTTCCTGCTCTTAATACATTTTTTGTATTTCCTTATATAAATATTGTTTAATTATAGAAAGGAATCCTGTCATTAATCTTCACTATGTGTCTGGACTGTTGATGACTTGAGGTACCTAAGCCCAGAGCTTGCTATTTATTGGCATGAAAGCACTGCATTTGAGTGGGTCACGGCCATTAATATGCTCATGAGTCTGCAGGAGAAATGGAGCTTAGAGCACAGCCTATCTATTCACCTCGTATTTGACATCACTGGGAATCCAAGTCCTTCTGGCTTACCATTGAACTGTGGCGCTTGTGGGTTTGGTGACTTGAACCATTTAGTGAGACAAACACACCAGAAATCAGATTTTTACTGGTGTGATCACTTGCTAGCCATGTTTCCCTAAGCAGATGGTCCATGCTATCCGTGAGCAAGCAGCTTTTTAAGCAGCTATCCTGCCTGGTTTTAGGGGACTGTGTTTGATGCATTTGTAAGGTTTGCTGTGTTACGCAACCCAGTCCTCCAAAGTTTTTTACTTTTTTATAGTCACAGTTGATTAAAGCTGACCTGGCAAGAGACCAGAAAGCCTTTGAGAGGATTAGTGGTTATTAGTGTCATTGCCTACTGTAAAAGCGGCCCCGTTGTGAGCGGTGGAGCAGCATCGCCCGGGCACAGCTCACCCCTGGCAGCACCGTGGGGAGAGAGGGGAGCTGCGACCTGCCATGGGCAGAGCGTGGTGCCAGCGCTGCCCTCCGCTCCCGGCGGGCCAGAGAGCCCCGCTGGATGCCGGCAAACACCGAGGAGCCCCTCGGAGCCCCTCGGAGCCCCTCGGAGGGCGGTGCGGGGTCCGGGCTGCCTCCCCTCCCTGCGCACCAGCTCACCTGGGTGGCGGCGGAGCCCGGGCCATCACTCAGCACCGGCTCTGCAGCCTTTGTCTCCTTTCTTCTCCCGCTGCTTTGTACGCTGCGCTGGAGAGGTGCCTGGCGCTGAACTTTTTACCTTCGAGGCTAAGTATTTTGTGCGCTGGGGAAAATGGCCATTAAAATGATTTGTGAAATAAATACTATCAGTGAAGCAGGTGTTGGACCTGTAAACAGTTAATTGCCAGAGCTCTGCAGACGTCGACGATTTCTTTTGAGACATCTGCCAGCTAATATTATCTGATAGCAGCTCATTCAGTTGATGAATCTGTCATTTTGCAATTTAGCTACCAGAATGTGTGCTGGGTCGATCGGCTTGCAAACCTCTGTTTAGAAGAGCTTCACAATCTGCAGTCATCTGGAGACATTCAAGGTATAATGCAATTAATAATTTACCATCATCCTGACATGAAAGTAACTTACAGTAGAAAAGTCAAAACATGTCGGTTTTCTGTGCCTTTGAGACTCATGTGAACGTTGCTTTTAAACAATGGTAAGAGTAATAAAAGCTTGGTCCAACCTAAGGGTCATCGCACAGCAGAAGATGGGGCACACTGTTAGGAGGAGATTTAGCCAAAGCTTATTTGTAGAAACTTGGTGAGATAATATTTGTGTTCAATGTCTGTGTTCAGCATTTTTCAGCTGGTTCATGCTTTGATAATTATTTCATAACTTTGCTTCAGCTAAACCAATCATGTTCTAAAAGACATATATGATACTCCAAAGTTGATCCATAAGTAACCATGGGAAGAAAGAGGAGACTGTGTTTGAAACAGACAGGATTCATATCTACTTTTGTATTGGACTGCATTTTAAACTGTTCAAATCAAAGCAGTTTTTAAGTGAGAAGTGTCACAATACTTGTGAGCTGGTCCATGGAATATTGTTTTTCTGTTGATCACATGCAAGTAGCTTTTAACACCCTCCACAACAATTTCAGCTCTGTTTAGTATCTTTGCTTTTTAGTTGAACAAAATATCATTTGCACCTGAGGAGAGCATATTCACTCAAGAAGCCTGGAAAGAAACCATGGAATTTGAATGAGATTTTATATAAAGCAAAAAGAAAAAGAGAAACGGATTGTTTTAAAAAAGTACTAACATCAAGGAGTCTGTGGTGGAATTGGAATTGAGTCATAATCTCTTAAAAAAGCCCCCACTAAGGCAGATAACTAATTTTCTCTGTAGTCAGGCTGCTCAGGTTACCCCCTTGATGTTTTGGGCTGTGGGGACCCTCCTTCAGGACTTTGTTGCTCTTGGTGGCCACAGCCGTGGGGCCGGGGATGAATAGGATGGAGTGGCAGGAGGGTAAATGTGAGAGCTTTGTGTTTTCAGACAGTTCTTTTGCTTCTAGGAAAGTTAATTAGGAAGTGAAACCTTAAGCAGTTGACAGTGTGCATTGTTGGCTGCTAGTGCTCTGTGACAAATACCACTGAAAGGTACTTCACTTTCTTTTGTAAACAGAAAGGTAAGGAATTTGCACAAAAATGTATTGGTGAAGATCTGCTTTTCATCATGGCCTAACCACATAGTAAACAACAGAAATAACTTGTTTTAATAAAGTATGGTGTTGAAACATTTATCAGCAAGCTCTTTCTCTCCATTTCAAAGGTATGTTTAGGTAAGAGGAACTGTTGCCTTAAAGAAATCCAATCTGAAATTTTGTTATAACATTTTTTTCAGGTCAAGGTCAGGAAACTTAAGGAAAAGTTTGACTTTTGGGCCATCATACAATTACGCCTGAGTTGATTAATACAGTATGCTGAAACAGCCATCTAAGAATTTTGTAGTATTTTAAATGTATCCCAAATAGTAGTTACTCACATAAAATTATTCTAGTAGTCACATTATAAAAAGCATGACTTCATTTTTATTGTAATTTTTTGCATGTAGCATGCACAGTTATGAGGCAAGTGTAATAATCCATGTATTTTAATTTCTCTGTATAACTATAAAAAAATTAACATACCTTTCTCTTATAGGCCATGTTCCCTTGAGTGGCATCATTATAAGCCTCTGGAGAATTAATAAAATAGGCTTGGGGACTTCAGAGTTTAAGCCTGTTAAAAGTTCTGCACACTACTTCATTTGAACTAGAATTTAGTGGCGTACTTGTGAAACCAAAAGGAAAGTGGTGTAGAGGTGGTTTAAACACTATAGATGTCCATTTCAGAATAAAGGTAGCTGCCTTTTGTCCTGCATTTCCAGCCTCTGCAGGTGGAGCAGCTCTGCACACAGGCTTTCACAGCATCAGCAGTACAGAGAAGCACAGCAGAATATTAATTATGTGAAGACTGTACAAGGGTGTGGCATTTGTGGAAGTACTGTTTGGAACTCAAAAAGCAATCCCCACAGATGACTGCTCCGGGGGGCTGGCAAATAGGGAGGAGGGAATGGCATTGCATGTCTACAATCCATCCATGCAGGCTGGGGCTTAGTCTCATAGAGGAAATGCCGCAAAGGATATTTTCTAAGCAAAATCCAGCCTTTCTGCATCATCTGTCTCCCCTGGAGCAGCTATGGCTGCGGAGAGATCTCCCATCTCTGCAGCTCACTGCTTATCCATGTTGTCCCCTTGCTTGTGCCCATTAATATCAGTCCTTATGGTAACACCAGTTTCCTCAGCCATGCAGATATTTTGCAACAGCTTTCCCTTTTGCCAGTGTTCCCTACAGAAAGGGAGAAATTAGTTTTCTGTTTATACATTCCCATGAAGTGATGCTCTATCTGTTTTTACAAGGCTGTGTAATGCCATTTAGGTTTAGTCCACAGAGTGAGCTATTTTTAAAGGTTTTCAGAGGGTCATTGTAAATATTAAATTATTCAGATACTTTCACATTTTTCCATAAGAAACCCCCCAAATATTATTAGACTTAGCTTCCATTTGGGTTGCTTAGAAAAATGGAGTAAAAAGATTTTCAGGAGTCCTTAGTACTTCTCAAAATTTCTTACTACTCCCTCCTAATGTTCTTAAGGATGCAAATCCAACACACCATAAAATTTGCAGTGATTTAATAGTAATTATAATAAATGTTGTATAGGGTAACTATGAGATAACGATGCTTGAGTAAGGTGGGATGAGTAAGTGCTTGATCAAGGTTATTATGCATCAGAACTGCTCTTCAAGCACTTTAAATAATGCCAGGGCCAAGTGATACAGGTCTGAGTATTTGAAATTAGCTTGCTGATGGCTCTTCCTGCTGTATAACTGGAGGTGAGCATGGGGAGGGATAGAAGAAGGCTGAAGGGCTTCAGGGGCATGGGTCTGCCCCCACCTCTGATTTGGGCTGGGGAGGAGGATTCCACCCTTATCAACCCCATTGTGAGCTCATTCCTCATTTCTTGAGCAGAGAGGAATGTTTATTCAGCTGACACAGTTCTGGGAAAGAGGCTGGAAGAAGAAACTGCTGCGTGACAGTCTTCCTCCTTATCATCCAAAGTGGTGATGTATCTGTGCAACATGTGCAGTGTGGGAAGGGATGGGGAAGGATGGCCAGCGAGACAAGGGACAGACCTAGGAAAATGAAGTATTTGAATACACAGGGGATTATTACCCCATTTCTCTGCATCTACAACAATATTCATCTGAACTCAGCCTACCAAACCCTAATCAAAATAACCTTTTTCACTTGAGCAGTTGATTAACCCCCAAAGGCTCCATCTTTCAGTGAGTTTACTCAAATTCAGAGAGTACGTGTGGAGTATGCAGTGCTGATTTGCACCAGAGTATATCTTAATAGCAGTGTCAGTGCAGGAACAGGGAAGGGCTGGGAGCAAACCATGTGGGTATCTGCCCTGAACGGACAAGGAACAGCTGACAGCATGAGGCTGCCTCCCTGCTCCCATATGTGTGGGAGAAGATTTGGAAGGGTGTGATTAAGCCCACAGGAGAGGCATGCAGAGCAAACTGGAGAACAGCCCATCATCTGATTTCTTCTGGGGACTGCTCTTCCCTTCACAAGAGCAGCCCTCCTTGCTATCCCCTCTGATACAGCACGGCGGGTGTCTCTGGGAATGGATCAGTGGCCTTCGGCTGCATCTCCTTATGGAAATTGCTCTGACCTTTATTTTCATTTGTTGGCCTGACTGCTATCCTGTCCCTGAAGCGGAGTGTGGTTACACCTTTCTGCTTAAGCTGGCATGTTTGGTTTAAAACCAGAAGAAATAAGAACTTCTCAGCTTTCTAGAAATAACTTTTAGTCTCTTTTTATCACCTACAGAATGCCTGGAGAGTTTCAAACTAATAACAAGATTATGTAAGAGAACAGGAAATAAAAACATACATATATTTTATTTCTGCAGAAACAGCCCCATTGTATTTAGTCTTCCAACACAGTAAATGAGCCCTCTATATACTTTGGCACTACAAAGCATTTTAAAGATACTTCTGGTAAACACCAATACCATATCAGTCCCTCTAAATCTCATTTTTCAGAAATGTATACATTGTAGAAGTGGAACAAAAGTCAGCTTCAACATTTTAAGCAATCAGTTTGATTCTGGTCACAGCAATTACTCTTGCTGTCAGCAGAAGGAAAATTTACAATCAGGAAATCAAAGAGTCAAACTTATTCCTGTATAATGCAGCATCAGATGCATGTAAATGGGATCACCCCTCTGGAAAACCTGCTTCCTCTCATTTGCCTGAGCAGAGCTGGGTGGCTGCCGCGCACCGCACGGAAGCGCAGGGCAGGTGGAAGGAGCAGGGTCGTGGTCAGGGCTCTGCTGCCGTGCCAAGGCAGGGCCCCACTGTGCCCCCATCCCTCTCCCTGTCCCCCTGTGCACTGCTGCTGGAGCTGGCCATCCCACCACCCCACCTGACCCGTTTCTGCCATCCCAGAGCAACACATCAGTTCCAGCTGCATTGCTTCCCTTTTCTGTCATCCCCTCTTCAAGGAACATCCAGCTGTCTTCATGCCTCCATGTCTGTCTTTTCTTCTTTTCAGGAGTGAGGCACTGACAGCTTTCCTTTTGCCCTTCTCCCCTTCTTCCCCATGGGTTCTTTGGAAATGGCTGAGGAAAACAGTGATCAGCCAATTTATGTGACACTCTCCCAGATAAACAAATGAGAAAATGGGACTTTTGAGGCTTGTCTGGACAGTGTAATTAAAATGATCCTTGTGTGGCAGTTGTAAATTGACCCTTGGCAAACAACCTGGCTGGTCAGATCAGGTTTTGGAAAGAGCTTCATCATTTCTTAACATGGGTGATCCTGCATTTTAGTAACGCTATAATGTTGTTTTTTTCTCTTTGGAGAATTCTAATGGGTTTATTTATAAAATAGCATGGATTTTGAGACACCTACTTCATCTCCTTTCACTGAATCACCTACTTCTACAAATAGCTCAGGTTCACAGTTCCTTTCCTGGGGAGTTAAAAAAAAAGACAAAAAAGAAAGAAGGGGGGAAAAAAGGAAAATAGATCTCATTTCACTCATTTCAGTTGACAAGAATCAGTAAACTGGTTCCCAGATCTGGGGACCTTTCCTTTTGGTAATACATAATCCTCTCTGACTACATTCATTTAATTCTGCAAGCCCACTCTGCACTTCAGTGTGTTCTCAGGTTTCTAGCTCTTCATAGTATATTTTTAACACATAGAAATAATGTCTGAAAGCTAATTACAATGAACAACTTCATGGTAATTTCAAAGATACTAAGGCTTGTAGAAAAATTTTACGCCTAACTTTAAAAATAACTTCTGTTAACAATTATACAAAGAATATCATAAATACTTCTGCTCTGTTGAGCAGCATTTTACCCTTAGAAAAACAATGTTACCATTACCTGTTTTTATCACAGCAGCAAAAAAAGAACCAGGTGAGGTTGAATTCTGGTGTGCACAGTCTCCCTACTCACAGTCTCCCTACTCACAGTCTCCCATTAGAGTCTGACCTTCTCAAAATATTTATAATCCAAGTGGAGGCTATGGATAAAGATGAGAGGAATTCAGCAGTTTCACAGTAGTTGCTGGGAAAGGAGGCACCTTGTGTTCCTTCCTTCCTTCCTTCCTTCCTTCCTTCCTTCCTTCCTTCCTTCCTTCCTTCCTTCCTTCCTTCCTTCCTTCCTTCCTTCCTTCCTTCCTTCCTTGTTCTTTTTTGTGGCATTCAATATTTACCAGTGAGAATGAAGCTTATTTTCAAACTTAGAGGCCTGTCTGTACATCTTGTCTGAGGAAAGGGACTTTGATATGGTAAATGCACCTGATAAAGCTTAATTTGTTCATATATTTCTTGAAATTAATCATTGATGTAGTAGTTAAAAAAACAACTTGAGATCATGAAGAAATGTGTGGGAAGCATATCTGGACTTACTTAAAACTTTGGAAGAATGTGAGAATTCACATTTATTAAGCCAAAATATAATAAATTCACAATGTAAAATACAACTCCAACTAGGCCAGATGATAAATGTTTTAATGCAATGCATGCAGCTGCTCCACTCTGTTGTTTCCAGTCCTTTTCTGTCTGGTCTATTTACCTCCACTTAATAGCTGCACGACGTATTTATTGGGACCTAAATTTTCCCTAGTTGTTTGCAACACAACATTCTGGTCCAAGGAAAGGCTCATTTCTTTGAACTGTTTTTCCAATAAGAGTAGAAACCAGCAAATACTGAATTAAAAACTACATAAGCACATTGCAAAGCAATTTCACTGGGTTTCTGATTTCTGGGGAGCCTAAGAGGGGAGAAGGTAAAGAGCTCTGTGTGACGTGTGCACGCTGCTTGCCCAAAATGGTTGTGCACCTCTGCAAGGCTTGGGGTGACGACACAGTTTGTGCCTTAATTACGCCTCCCCAAAAGGGGGAGATTTGTTAGAGTCCTTGCCAGGCGTCTGAGGAGACAAACCGGACCTTCAGCCTTCTTTGCTCTTAGATAGTTGTTTATTAAGTCCTTATCAGCTACAAGGTTACAGGGAACATAGGGAGAGTAGAGAAAAGCTGCAAGTGACCTGGTATCAAGATTTTGCAGCCCTTTTAAGGGCATTTTACCCAGTAGAAGTTTGAAACTACAGATATTTTTACTTTTCCACCAATGTCCAGCAAATCACCGTGTAACGCAGACAGGAACTGCGGCGAATTCTACCCAACCATACTGAGCTACTTCTACTGCAGAAAATGGAGGTCTTGAAGAAGGAGCACAATGTCTAAAATGATGTAAACATCCACCGTTTTGGAAACCTCACTATTTATCTATTTACTACATAAACAAACCCAAAACCTCTAAATTCTTCACCCTGTGACATTCTTACATAATATTCTACTATCTAGTTCACATTGGTGTAGATTTTAATTCTTCCCAGAGTGTAGGCAGTTTTCTCCATGGATAAAGGTTGAAAACAGTATTGTCCAGGGGGGTTGAATCCTTCAAAACAGGCAGAGGAATATTCTCTGCACTCTGGATTCCCACAGGGTGACCTCCTGGGAAGCTGAGGAGTGACAACCCCAACTCACAGACAAATTTGTGTCAAAGGCAAAACGAAACAGTGCAGGGCAATGCAGGAATGTGGAAGGTAAAGTAAGGTGCTGGCTGAACCGGGTTTGGCTTCAGCAGTGCTTGTTCCTGTCCTGTATAGGGTGATCAGGCCCCAGGTTACAGATGTTTTGGAAAACAAAGCCAGTCATTGAGGGAGTGTATGTTCTATATTAAAAGTTGTTCTGGAGCCTCTCTCACCCAGGCATATGAAGACAATTTCTGTACGTGTATGAGGCAGCAGGTGAACAACTCTGCTTACTCAGCAACACAGAAATAAGACCAATGTGACAGAAGTAGTGAGACCTTCATAGATATTTTTTCTAAGTAAAATAAGAAGATCCTGTCCTGAAAAAAATGTATAGATTTTTTGGTTGTTCTGTATGCCTGCTGCAAAACCTGAGACAAATGGGCATTATGACAACTTCTTTTATAGCAGCAAAACAAAGGTGTGTGTTGTGGGAGCCTCTGGCCAGCTCTAAGGTTGGTCACCATACCATGCTGGGAAAATGCATGATTAACAAATGTTAATTTGTGCAGTAAGGACAACACTGCCACTCTGCATTTTGCATAGTATGCTGTGCTTTGTTTTAATAACACTAGGCAACTCTCATACCAGGAAAAATTTCCTCTTTGCAAAACCAGGGGACCCAAACATTGACCAGTAAAAATTAAATGCTCTCCGTGAAGTGCAGAGTGTAAGGAAATTAGCCTAAAAACACTGGGCTCCGTGGAGGATGGAGAGGGAATATGATAAGACACTGGACTTAAGTAGGGGTCAGGGCACAGGTATGCAGAGCTTTGAACATGAAAATGGAAAGCACTGAAGTAATGTGATATCCCTCAGGTGAGAATATCTGCAGCTCAGCAGAAATTTCAGCTGTCTGTGGCTGTTGTGCCTCTGTCAAAGACTCAGAGCCCCTGAGTGAACTGATGAACTTGAGGGAGCAGTCCCAGCTACTGCCTGTATAAAGCTGTGTTTCTGATATGCTGATGGCAACAAGGCACAAGTATTTTGGGCATGTTCTTATGGCAATCCAAGCTGTAAAGCACACAGCTGTGGCTGTTTTGCTTCCAGCTCGTGTTGGTGTGGGTCTCTGCATCGCAGCCCTCCTTCCACAAGCCACAGGGACCATGATGCATATTCCACATCGGCTTCCCAGTGTGCGAAATTCTTAAGCAGATGGTCTTACTCAGCATGACATCTTCAAATCCTCAATTTTTTGTTGGAGGTAATTTTTTCATAGGTGTGTATATTGCACGCAACAAAGGCACAGATCATATTCACATGGTTCCAGGAATGTTTTCACAAGTTTTGGCAACAACTCTTGATCTAGTGACTGTGTGGCATAACACATCATTGAGCTTGTTGGCTGTGGGAACACATGGTGAGACAATCTTGTGGCTAAAATGCTTTAACCTGTGCATATGTGCCATGGGATGGACCTGCTAGATGTACCTTGTGAGGGAAAGGGAATTAGATTAACCACTCCCCAGTGGTACCAAAGGGATTTTTGCCATGTACTTTCCTAGGGGCAAGTAGAGCCTTTGCCCCATGAATCCTTTTCTTGGACAGACTTGAACAAGCAGATAAAATACTAGAGATTCTTTTGAGTGGCCATTATCTTCTACAATCACTGGATTCATAAAATAATTTCAGACCATTTATGTGTCCCATACATTTCTGATTTAGGCAATTTGCCGGCTTTTGGAGGGCTGGGTATGGACTTTTACATATGGCATCATCTCCTGTTTATTTTTATGAAATAGGATAAGAGGGAAAAGCTAAGGACAGGATGGAATTAATTTTCTTGAAAATGAAAGATCCATAACAGAGAGGATGAAGATAGACCATTCCAGGTTAGGATGGTGCTGACGCTGTCTGCTGTCTCTATGTGCATACATTCCCTCATTCAGCTTCAGATTTATGGTTTTGTAATCCACGTGCTCACTTGCAAGGTTATGATGACCTATAAAACACATCTGTACTGTCTCATGTCTTTTTCAAATTCTCTGTCTTCTGCTCTGTCTCTGGTTCCTTTCATTGCTGCAGAAAATGAGAAAGGAAGACATTTTTATCACCTGGGTTGTTTATTCATTCAAATAACGATTGAATTGTTTGAATAGCACAGCTCAAAATTGTAACCCTAATCAAATAACCTAAAAACAAACAAAAAAAACCCCAACCCCAGAACAAAAACCCCTAACAAACCCAGAGAAAGTCTGTTGAGAAGCATTTGAGTACAGCTTGGTCCAAGGAGGGGACACAGGCTGCTATCATTCCTGCAACACTCAACATTGTCCATCACACTCGCTGCGGGGCGGGGGAAGTAAACCTGTTTTTTGAGCTGATACTTAGGTATTCGTATGGACTTTGCTTAGATTGGCAGCAACACTTAAATGAAAAGTTTTGTGAAGAAATAGACACTAAAGATAATGTTATTCCTGTTGTTTCCATGGCAATGGACATGCTTGATGGACTATATCCATCATGTGTGCTCTGTAACCATCTGGTTTCACAGTCTTCATTTCAGACACTCTAGGAATGAACTTTAATCAGGTTTATAATTACTGTTGTCCTTACAGAAATTATTTAACATGATTTTTCAGCTGCCTCAGCATAAGGCCCAGAGGTATTTTTATGGTTTTATTGCCACTTTTAAGGAATACTTTAAGAATTGTTATTGTACTTTAGCTACAGATGCCACTGTTTCTTCTTGGGTTCTGAAACTGTGTTATAATGACATCACATTAAGATTTTTTTTTTTCCAGGCTCCAAAAAGGTCACAGTTATTTTTTCCAAATGGCTCTGTCAAGCATAAAAATTAACCATACTTTGAGCTGGATTTTCTGTATTTGTAATGTATGTTTATGTTAGAGTTTCTGTCAAAACAGGCATTAAAGATAAATGTAGCTAATTAAAAGAACATTTGCTTAGAGCTCCTGGTAATAGATACCTCATTGTGGGGTCTTGAGGTAAAACTTACTTTCACAATTGATTCAGTTTATGGGATTGTGTTTGAACATTATAGAAGGCTATTTCAATTTTCCAAATTGTGCATATTAGCCTGAGAACAATCAAGTTAAGTCTATAAGTAAATTGCAGAAGAGAAGTCTGGGTGTACTCGCTAACTATGTAAAATGTTCTTGTTGGCTCTACTTCTTACTCTTCATCATTTCGAATAATGCTTCCCAGCAGTAAATGTAAGTGAAAACTGGTTTTACAGAAGGGAAAAAGCCTATCTGGCACTGGATGAGTCAATAAGTTGCACACTGTAGCATAAGATAAAGAAAAAAGTTTAAAAAGATCCCATATCAAATTAGGTAATTGTTTCTTTTTATCTTGCTCTACTTTACTAAACAGCTGTGCTCACAACATTAATTTCATTGCACATGACATCTGTGTTATCCTAGGGACTCCTATGCTGGGAAAAAGGTCAATGCCAACTGCTATTGCTTCAAGTTTCCATAAACTTTCAATGGCCAATAATATTTTGGGCTTTATAAAAAGAAAGTAGAATAATAATGTATTTGTGTAGCACCTTTCATATTAAGGCAATTCAAAGAAAACTACAAACTGTAGGCCCAACCTTTTAGTTACATAAACAAAACTCCCATTGATTTCAGCAAACTTATGCCAGAGTAAAGAGGGCAGAGGAAAGGTGTCAGGATTTGGCTCTATGCACTGCAGGCAGCAATCATTTCATCCACTAATAAAGTTCAGTCACTTTTTGGATGGGACTTGGCAGTTGTTTAACAGGAGTAATCTTGAGCTGACTCAGTTTAAATGGAAGGATAAACAAAAAAATAGTTCTCTAATTAAGATTTCAGATTTTGCTAGAGCAAACTTTGAAAAATTGAAAGGACTGGTTAGGAGAGACAGCTGGGGCTGCATTGCTTAGGGTCTTCAAAGTGGGAAAGGTTTGGAAATGCTTCAGGTCAAAGATCCCGAAGAATACATTAAAGTGCCATGGGCAAAATTACATAGGGAGGTGTTTCAGACCTGGCAGAAGGAACTACTGCCTCAGGAAGAATATTGGGAATAAGCAGTGAACTATAGGAGCTGAGAAAAGGACTGCTCTAGAGGAAATCCTTTGCAAAAGTCAAAACCAGTGAGAATAATGTGAGAACTCTCTAATGTATCATAAATCTTTTGCCCCAGGGTTCAGGAGGGATGACAATACTGGCCTTGAGGACAAACAGGAAGGGGTCATTGGGAATGTGGCATCCAAGGTCAAATTTCAGCTTGAAAGTTCATCTCGAGTGGGACATACCACCTGTCTCCATCCCAAGAGGCTGGAAGGTGTGCTGTGGAGAACTGCAAGCTTCACATCACCTTTGGATGGAGTGAACATTGTCACTGCAGACAGGAGAGTAGCAAGGGAAACAGCAGTACTTAAGTACAGGAAAAGGTATGTAGACAGCCATGGGCATAAAAGTCTGACCTAAACTGTGTGTAAGGCTTTGAAAGAGATCCTGCAGGAGTACTAGGAGATAAATTAACACAGAAAATGACAAATAATAATTTAACAGAGGTAGATGACACTGAACTTTTACATTTGCCACAAAAATAATGTGTAAAATATCATCTATCAAGATTTCAGGAAAACATGCTTTGGAAACAAATGGGCAACTTTTACTTGTCATAATGAGAGGAATCAGGGGTGGCATTGTAAAGTAGGTAACAGACATGAACGTGGACAGCAGCAGTTTGTGGAAAGGAAAGGGATGAAACCAGACTGGTAACCAATTTTAATATTGTTTAATACTTTCTCAGTGACTTGATGCAAATATAGATAGGGTCCTGACACAATGTACTGATATGCAGGGTTTAGAGGCATTGCCAATACATGTCTTTTGGAGAGAGCAAAGTTTAAGAGCCCAAATGAGAATGGGATAAAAATAATACTAAAAATAATATAAAAAAGTCTGCTAGAACCTCAGGGCTCATCTGTTCATAAAAGAATTTTACTCGTTGATCAAGGTTTGACTAAGAGCCATCAATGTGATGTAACCATGAAAAGACAAATGCAGTTTCAGAATTTGTATGTCAAATTACTGCCAGTGGGAAAAAAGTCACTAGCATCACCCTACAGGGCTTTGGCTAGACCTCTTCTCAACTTCTGTCTTTAGAAAAGCCATTTGAAAGCCTAGCAGATACAGACAAGGACCCACGCAGGTTCAAAAGAAGTGTCTTTGTCCCTGTGAGAGGACAGAAGAGATGGTCGTGGTCAGACTGGCAAAATGAGGGTATGGGGGAGGCATAAGGGAAAGCAGCAGGGAGAAGAGTAATTTAAACTAAATTAAAATATTTTCACATGTGCTGTGGGTGTCAACTGAGAAAAAACAAGTTTAAGTTTGAAACTAGAAGGCAACTCCTCACTCTTAGAGCAAGTGCGTTTTGGAATATTCTCCAGTTGAGTAACAGAGGCCAAAACCCAACAACTTTTATGTTGGAGTGTATGAAAGAAATTGTACAATGTGTTTGCTTGCAGTAACAGGGGAATTGACTTAATGGCCCAGAAAGTTCTTCGGAGCCCTGTGTTCAGATATCCTCTGCAGCAAACACTGTTGCTGTATAAGAGATTTGAACAGAAATTAAGTGCAGTCCTGTTGAAATTGAAGTGGGAATTTAAGTTCCCCAAGAGTAATTAGCCTTGCTGTGTGTGGTCAGGACATGGAAGAGGCATTTAATGGCTGTGAGTATCAGTAGGTCTTTAAGTGGTGGAGGAGATTATAAGTTACTGGGACATTCACACAGTAATACTCACTTAAGTTCGAGGGATACCTCCTTTTGAATAGCAACTGTTAAAGCAGTGTTGAGATACCGGTTTAGCGTTCACTTAGGTGACAACTGCTGTGTCTGACTGTCCCTGGCCATCCCAGATGTGGAAGAAACAAAATAACACAGCTTGTCTTTCAATTAGCAATTGCAAATGTCCTGTTTTGGGGGATAGCTTTGAATGCACACACTATGTTAAAAAGAATCCACTTGTAATGATTAAAGGGACATGCAACAACACAGTTTTCATGCAACAGGATACCATATATAGCAAAGAGGAGAAATCAACCTCCATTTCTCTAAATACAGACACATTTTTCAGCAAAATGAATCAATTAAATTGGAGAGTGTTCTTAATCTGTTGTGTTAACATCTCAGTTTTAACATGCAACTTAAAATGAGATCAGGGAGAGGTATTTTGAATGTAGGCAAAATTTTTTTGCCAGCACCAACACTGCCTGGCTTATGAAAATTATTCAGTTGTTGTATAACAATATTATCACTTCAGCAGCACACAGTGATACGGCTTTTTTCCTAAACTACTAAAAAACATTAAGAATTAATTATGTTAGAGGCATGCCATTAATTGTGGTGTAATTTTCACCATGTGTATAATATTTAACTGCACATTTTGTCACAGTGCAATTATAGGAAATGTTTTTCCAAGATGTCTCTCTGGCTGTATATACATTGTGGTTGCTCTAATTATTTTCCCCCATCATAACGTACAACATTCCCAGGATCCTGTCTTTTACACCATTCACTGATAGACAGGCTACACAGAGAGTAGGGTAGTGTATTTTTTTCTTAATTTTATACTTTGCTGAGAAATAAATTTGAAAAGTTGTGCAGTCTGTGCACATGTATTAGTCTCTGCCTTTTTATTTATGTTAGACACATGTCCAGTACTTTGTTTCCAGTGCTGTGATGCTCTATGTCCCTGAGGACTCTAAAATAGCTGAGTGAAATTAACACTGAAAAAATATATAATAATTTGCCTCAAAATGACCACTGCTATTTGAAGTGTGCTGTGCAGTGTAGTTCTGCTCTGAATTTTCACCCACATTGTGTATGTGGATGCAATAATGATGGGCATGCAATTAGTCAGCAATTGGCAGACGCTGCACAAGTCACCACTCTGCACTTAATCTCTTCCTGGAATCATGGGAGAATAATATTTGCATTGGCTTATAACCAAAAATCCTCTTAAATACAACTTGATTTTGTATATTTTACCCAATTGTATAATTGTATGGACAACATTTGTTATTAATGGCATAATAATGCCATAATGGCATAATAATAATGGCATATTAAATGGCATAAGCTACATGAAATTTTCTCAAATACAGTATTAACTATTTTAAAAACAATTTCTCCAGACATATGGTAACATAATGTGGCCAGCACACCTGTCTGGCTGGATAGAAAAACTGCAAAAAAGAAATTAAAAATTATCTGACTCTCCTTTTTCTTCCACCTGACAAATCAATAGAAATTTCACGGATGTTGTTACTCTCAGCTTGTTGTATGTTTAACGTAAATTGGAGAAATATCCTGTCTGTTGTCTTGTCAAGGTAAGGGAAGTTTTCCTGGTGCACTTAACCTCCACGCCCCCTCCCCCCGCAAAAAAAAAAAAAATCCCAAAACACTCCAAGACACTACACATAAAACATGTCATGTGGTAGGTCATATTTTTTAAAATATGATTTTAGAAAAGCTGTAAGATTAGGAATTGCTAGCTGTATTGTTGTATCACTGAAAAATGAGACTGAATTTTAGTATAGCTGCAGTTTGAACAAAATCTTCACACTGAAGCTGTGAAATAGGTTGGTACCACATGCATTAGGTTAGACCCACGGACTGAACTCACTGGGAGTTTAAATTCTGATCACACCACCATGGTAAGCATCAAATAAGTCAGAATTAGTATTTTTGTTTGTACTTTATGATATTCCGTAGGACATCTGAATCAGTTCCTTTTCTCAGTCATATTCAGTCTTCAGGTCTATCTTCATCTAAGCACTCAGACAAACAAGTTGTAATGTAACTGGCTCTGAGTGTACAATGAAAACGTAAAATTTTAGACACGTGTTGAGACCTGAGGTCAGTGGAGACCTTTTTATTATATTTGGCTGGTTCAGGGTCATGTCACTGCACAGGCTGCATGGTTCACTCTCCTCCAGGCACAGATTTGCCAAACATGTGGGAAGGCTCCATGCATTGACACCATAACCACATCCAGTGACCCAAGGCTGTCTTCTTCACACAGGAAACCAGTATGAGAGGCACTCTGACAGTACATAATACAGCCATGACTGCCTGATCTGAGGGAAGAAGTTGAGATTTTCTTCAGTTTTCCTATCTATAGAATGGTTTCATGGGTGGAATCATAGATGAAAAGTTCTTTATACATTTTTGGAATTATTTGTTATCTTGAAATCAAATCACAAGGGTTATAAAATTCCAGTAAATGCTTATAACCCAGCATAAGCAATTTCTTATTGTATGAGGAAAATTTATTAAAATCAAGCATAATGAACTTTGTTTTTCTATTAAAATGGTTTATATGAATCTGTTAACTTCTAAATTCAGATTTTTCTTCTTATAAATGCACTAATTTCAATGTTATCTTTGCTATAAAGACAAGAGTAAACCAGAATCAACCCAATACTCTGGTGTTCTTAATGTCAACATCCAGAAACCATCAATGGGAGCAGTTCACAGTTGTTCATAAGTAAGAGAATTAATTTTTTTATTTAGAAGTCTTAGTTTATGATATTAAAAGGGTAAACTGATATATTATCAAGTCGTAAGAGCATAATTTCAAGCCACTCTCTAGGAAGGAGTCTAAATGTAAATAGAGCTAGAAAGGAGGAGATTTAAACTAAGCTTTAGAAATATTCCTTATTTTGAACTCTTTGGAGTTTTTTAACCCAGGAAAAAAAAGACAATTGATGAAACCATTGGTCTTTTAAAGTTAATCTGGATGAGACATTAGAAAGTACAAGAAACAATCTTTCACTTGTAAGGAAAGGCCAAGTTGACTTTTTATTTTCTAATGACTAATTCTATTATTTTAAACACTTTTGCTACTCAAAGGACACAAAAGCCAGCAATCATGAATAGCTACAAGATAATGATACAGGTCTTGTTTTACTTCATTGTTTTATTTCATTTATTTCATTTCATTCTCTAACTGATAGCAAAAATTTTTTTTAAATGGTGGTTTAATGCTTTATTCATGAAGGACTTCCTGATGATGAGCTTTGTGAAGATCATCCCCTGTGCTTCAGAGACAGATGTTTTCTGTGGCCCTGATTCAATTAAGCAATCCTGTTCAGGAAAGCAGTTAAACCAGAGAATATCGCAACAACCTGCAGATGAGAACATGACAATTTTTCAGTATTGAAAAGACCTAAAAACATATGCTTTAATGTGACATCTTTGACTGACAGTCAGCTTCCCTCAGATTATCCAGGGAGGAATTGAAACCAGGTTAACTGGGGGCGTGAGTGAATGTATGAGCTTTTATAGATCTGATTTTTCCATTACCTATAAACTGTTCTGGGTATCAGACTAATTTCAGGTCAGATTATTCCAAGTTTGGCAATTATTTCTCCTCATCCAGTTCTAAATCTCCAGCTTGTGTCCTTTCCTGAGACAGTAGATCAATGTCCAAGGGACACATGATGTCAGTTTCTTATTTTGTGTTGGCACTATGTGTCCAACCTCAAGAACTGGGTGACAACACACACTTCTGAGCATCGTGATTGTGACTCCAGAGCCTGTGTATGAAACTATATTTACATCCATATAACTTTTGCAAAAAGACTTTTCGATTTTTTCTTTGCAGTTCTGAAACTTCTGACAGAGTTGCCACTATCCAGTCAGGTGAAGTCCCAGGTGACTGGAAAAAGGGAAACATTCCGCTCCTCTTTAAAAAGAGGACCCTGAAAACTACCAACCTGTCAGCCTCACCTCTGTGCCTGGGAAGATCATGGGACAGATCCTCCTAGATGCTGTGCTAAGGCGCATGGAGAAGAGGGAGGTGATTTGGGACATCCAGCACACCTTCACCAAGGGCAAGTCCTGCCTGACCAGAATAGTGGCCTTCCTTGATGGAGTGACTACATCAGTGGACAAGGGAATGGCTATGGGTGTCATCTATCTGGATTTCTGTAAGATCTTTGACATGGTCCCCCAAAATGCCCTTCTCTCTAAATTGGAGAGAGATGGATTTGATGGGTGGACTGCTAGGTGAGTAAGGAAATGGTTGCATCCAGAGGGTAGTGGTCTATGGCTCACAGTCCCAATGGATATCAGTGAGTCTGTACTGGTACCAGTGTTATTCAATATATTCATTAATGATGTAGATGAAGGGATTGAATGCACCCTCAGCAAATTTGCAGATGAGTGGTGTTGTTGACACACGTGAAGGAGGGGATGCCATCCAGAGGGACCTGGACAAGCTTGAGAAGAGAGTCCATGGGAATCTCATGAGGTTTAACAAGACCAAGTGCAAAGGTGCTGCACCTGGGTTGGGGTTGTGGTATCAATGCAGGCTGGAGATGAACAGATCCAGAACAGCCCTTTCAAGAAGGACTGGGGGTGCTGGTGGGTGGGAGGCTGGACATGACCCAGCAAAGTGCACTTGTACCCCAGAAAGGCAATTGTGTCCTGGGCTGCATCCAAAGCAGAATGGGCAGGAGAGTGAGGGAGGGGATTCTACCCTTCTGCTCTGCTGCTGGGAAACCCCAGCTTGAGCACTGCATTCACCTCTGGGCTCGCCAGCACAGGAAGAACATCAGCCTCTTGCAGAGGAGGGCCACCAAGGTGGGGCCAAGATTAAAGGGATGGAGAACCTCTCTTGTGAGGAAAAGCTAGAAGAATTGGGATTTTTCAGCCTAGAAAAAAGATTTCAGCGTGACCTGATTGTAGCCTTCCAGTATCTGAAGGGGGCCTACAGGAAAGATGGAGTGAGGCTATTTACAAGAGCATGTATTGGCAGGACAAGGGGAAATGGCTAATCGCTTTACATTCAAAAAAAGAAAGAGAATTGGTTAGATTAGATATTAGGAAGAAATTTTTTACTGTGAAGGTGATGAGACACTGCTCAACACAGGTTGCTCAGAAAAGCTGTGGATACTCTATTCCTGGATGTGTTTAAGGCCAGGTTGGATGAAGCTTTGAGCAACTGGTCTAGTGGACAGGGTCCATGCTCATGGCAGGGGGTTTGGAACAAGATGATCTTTCAGGTTGCTTCCAACGCAATCCATTTTATGATCTATGATTCTAAGGTCAAAGTAGTTCTTCAGCAGATTGTGCCACAGGATGAAAGACCTTGTGACACAGGTCTATAGCATGGGCAAGGGAGGAGGAGATGACACACCTGAGATTCAGACCCCATGGATTTCTGAGTAGCTGCAACTACCACAACTGCTTTGAAGGAAGAAAACCTTCAGCTCTGGACAGGATCACATCCCATCCATAGCTTGCTTTTTGCATTTTCGTTCTTATCACTGTGAACCATCTAAACCACACAACAGTCCCTTTCCCCATCTTAATCACATCCCCATGCTACTTCTGTTGACCAGAGCTGATGCATTTACAAGCTGGAAACCTGCTGGCACTGACCAATCTTGATGACTGGCCTCTCTTCTGGTATAAGCTCAGTTAGTTCATACAGGGTCCATATGGCAGTTTTCTCTCCCCCTTCCCCCTTCCCTTCTTCTGATTCTCCGAAAGTCTGCAGTTCTGTATGTCTTTTGCAGTGTCTCCCCATGAGTATTTCACTTCTGTTGGCACTTTCCATAGCAGTATTAATAATGACATTTTGCTGGCATGGGGCCAGCTGTTAAAGTTTATGGAGTAATTTTGTAATAGAGCTGCAAGAGCTTAGCAAAAACCCAGCAGGTGAACAAGCTTTCCCCTTCACTCTTTTAAAATAAAAGCTCTCCCATCCCACAAGCTTTGCAAAGCCTTTGCACCAGGGTTTCCCGGAGGCAAGATGTGCATATTTTAATGTGACAGGTTTAAGAACCAGCGTTCTCCTGTGGCACTCCCACCTCCAGCTGCAAGGCTGTGCCCCTAGTCCCCATTCCGAGCCATGCTCATTGCAAACATTGAATATAAAATTGCTGCTTTCCCCTTGCCCTCCACCTTCCAGCTGCATATTCCCACCCTGGTTCCCTGCTTGGAGCAATGATTTAATAAATATATCTACAATAATCATCAGCGCCTCTGCCTGCCCTCCCCCTCCCAGCTGCAGTTTCCCACCCTTATTTCTCTTTTGTGCCATGATTAGTACATATGTTTAAAATAAAACTCATCATCTCCTTCTCCCTTCCTCCTTCCAGCTGTGGATTCCTCCCTGCCTCCACCTTACCCAGATTTTCATATCTGGTAGGTAAATTCCTAGAAAAATTGAACCTCGTACAGTGCCTCCCCTTCCTGCTGTCTGCCATTTCTCTGTCACAAATGAAACAGTGGGCTTTAATGTGAGAGCAGATCATAGACCTCAGTGGTGTTAACATGAAGCCATGAGGGATCTGAAGAGAGCAGAAAGATTCCTCTGCATTTGAATCCCTTTCCTGCCAGTGTCTCAGCCACGAGGGGCAAGATCCTGAAAGATGAGGCTGTAGCCAGGACTGCAGTCCTCTGTGTAGGAAGCAAAAGCTTTCCTGATACCTTTTGGTTCAGCTGTGTGATGAATCACAGTATGATGAAATAGCTGAGGCTGGAAGGCACCAACCTCTGGTCCAACCCTGTGCTTCAAGCAGAGTCAGTGCAGCAGGTGGCTCAAGGTAATCTTCAGTCAGGTTTGAATATCTCCAAGACTGGAGACTCCATGGCCTCTCTGGGAAACCTGAGCCAGTGTTCAACTATGCTCATGGTAAAGCAGGTTTTCCTAAGTTTAAGCAGACTTTTCTGTATCTCATTTTGTGACTTTTGTCTTTTGTCTATCAGTGGGAACTACTGAGCAAAGTCAGATGCCACCTTATCTACATGATCCATCAGGTGTTTTTACACATGGTTGAGATCCCTCATAGTCTTTTCTTTTGCAGTCTGAGCAGTCCCAACTCTCTCAGCTTCTCCTTGTATGTTAAATTCTCCAGTCCCTCAATCACCTTTGTGGCCCTTTGATTAATTTCTCCCATATGTCTGTGTCTGTCTCCTATTGGGGAGCCCAGACTGGGCTGCAGCACCCAGACATGTCTCACGAGTGCTGAGAAGAGGGGAAGGATCACCTCTCCTGACCTGTGGGTGACATGCTTCCTGATGCAGACCACCAGGCAGTTGGTCTTTGTCACAAGGGCACACTGCTAGCTCATGTTCAGCTTGTCTACCAGCAGCCACAGAAGCCTTTCTGTAAAGCTACTTTTAGAGGATTAGCCTCTAGCATGTCCCAGTGCATGGGGTTTTTTCTTCCCCAGGTGCAGGACTTTGCCCTTCCCTTTCTTGAACTTGGCCCATTTCTCCTGCCTTTCAACACAACCAGCAGCACAACCAGCTGGGATAGCAGCCATTCCTCACAGTTTTGTATATTCTGCAAATTTGCTCAGAGTTCACTCTGCCTCCCCATCCAAGCCATTAATGAAGATGCTAAATCAGCCTGGATCCAATATCATCTCCTGGGGCACATCTCTAGTGAGTTGCCTCCATCTGGTTTTCATGTCACAGATAACAGCCCTTTGGGGTGGCAGTTCAGCCAGTTTCCAGTCACCTCACTGGCCATTTATCTGACCTCTGCTTGAGCAGTTTATCTATGGGTTAGGGTTAGGGTTAGGGTTAGGGTTAGGGTTAGGGTTAGGGTTTAGGGTTAGGGTTATAGGGTAGGGTTAGGGTTAGGGTTAGGGTCAGGGTTGGGGTTAGGGTTAGGGTTAGGGTTACGGTTTGTGTTAGGGTTAGGGTTAGGGTTCTAGGGTTAGGGTTAGGGATTGGGTCAGGGTTAGGGTTAGGCTTCTAGGGTTAGGGTTAGGGTTTAGGGCTAGGGTTAGGGTTAGGGTTAGGGTTAGGGTTAGCGTTTGGGTTGGGGTTAGGGTTAGGTTTAGGGTTAGTGTTAGGGCTCTAGGATTAGGGTTCGGTTTGTAGGGTTAGGTTTAGGGTTAGGTTTGGGATGTTATGGGAGACTTTGAAATCCTTGCTGAAATCAAAACTAAAAACAACCATTTCTCTCCTCTCGTCCACTGGACTGATCAAGTCATCTCAAGATGTTGTTGGGTTTGTCAGGTAAGATTTCTATCTTTAAATCCATGCTGATCATTCTCAATCTAATTCTTGTGTTTTCTTTTTAGATATATTTTCTAGTACTATTGTCTCTACCTGGTGCCAAGGAATATGAGATTGACTGGCCTGTAGTTCTAAGGTAAGACTGAATATCATTCCCTCCTGAAGAAAGGAGTGACATTTGTTCTATTCTAATCCCCAGGAAAGTCCTCTGATCCCCATGATCTTTCAAAGATAAGTGAGAGTGGCCTTGTCATAACACCCGCCAACTCCCTCAGTTTCCATGGGTGAACCACCACTAGTCCCATGAACATCTGTGTGTCCAAACTCTTTAAATGTTCTGTGACATGATCATTCTTTAAAAAGGGTAAGTCTTCTCTACTCCAGGCTTTACCATGGGTGTCAGGGCCTTTGGATTCCTAAAGGCTGGTCTTACCAGTAAAGACTGAGGCAGAAAAGACATTAAATACTCCAGTCTTTTCTATGTCCTTCCAGGTCCTAGTGACCTGTCACTAGGTCCCCTGTCCCATTCAGAAGTGGGGCCGTATTTTCTCTAGTTTTCCTTTTGTCGCTGATGTACCTGTAGAAACCCTTCTTGTTTTATTTCACATCCTGTAGAGGCCCAAGATGAGCTTCCTAACTCCTTCTCTGCACACATGAACAATATGTCTATCTTCTCTTTGGGTAACCTGTCTTTAGCTCCTCCTTTGCTTACCTTTTCTATTTCTGTTTTGTCAGGAGCATTTTGCTCATCCATGAAGGCCTCTGGCTGCCTTTGCTTAATTTCCTGAGCCACAGAATGACCATTCTGCAGCTTAGTGGAGCTTAAAGGACCAGTTCTCCTGGTCCACTCTTCTATCCCAGCCTGTCTTCCCCGGGATTCTTTCAAGACATGAAGAGTCTAAGTTGGCTCTCCTGAACTCCAGGGCTTTGACTCTTCTGCTTGCTTTGCTCTCCTCTTGGGATCCTGAACTCCATCATTTAGTGGAGCTCAAAGGCCGTGCTGTACTTTCACATCCCTGATCAGTTCTGCATTGCTTGTAAATATGACATCCAGAACATCTCTCTCATGTGTGATCATCTTGATCAACTGTGTCAGAAAGTTGTCATCTGTGTGCTCCAGAAGCCTGGATTTCTTGTGCCTTGAGGTATTGTCCCTGAAGAAAATATTGAGGTGGTTTAAAAAAGGCTTTATTTATTTCTCCCTGATCAGGACATTGGTAGCAGGCGCCCACCGCAATGCAGCCTGTGCTGGTCTGCCTTGTAATCCTGACCCACCACCTCCCAGCTGGCTCAACGTCCAGCCCCAGGCCAAAGTCCAGGTAATCCTACTGCTCTCACACAAAGGGCAACTCCCCCTCCTTGCCCTCCTTGGGCAAGCCTGTCATTCCTAGAGAGCCAGGAACCATCTGCCAGCAGTGCAGCTGTGGTGGGAGCTGTTCCACCACAGCTCTGTGATCCCAGTGATATTACAGCCCGCAACTGCACACAGACCTCTCATTCCTCCTGTTTGTTCCCCACACTGCTTGCATTAGTGCAATGAATTAGTGCCCTCCAGAGAGGCACCCAGTCAGGCTGATTCCCCAGAAGAGACATGAGAGCTTTCCCAATAATACTGTCCAGAAGGCACTTCCTTATTTATGAGCATATGTTTGAGATGGCCTACCTTCAGCCCTGTTTTTTTGATTAAGCTTTGTCAGGTGGATCCCATGTGTGACTGCAGCATTCCTTGACTGTCACATGGTTGTAAAAAGCAAATCCCTACTGTCAACACCTGCTGTGGAACCAGTTGCTGACCCACGAGGTCTGTCCTCTCTCCTCAAGCCCATGTCATGTGGGAGAGACAGAAGGAGTTTTGTATTGGACAACAGTCAAGGATGAAGCACATGGTATCTTATGAAAAACATTGTGAACTAGCTGTCCCAGGCAATACTTTTTCCTCCCAAAGTCACTCAACATACACACACAAGGTAAGAAAGGGACCTTCTCTTCCCTGAGAAGTTTGCAAGGACTCCAGAGGCTTGGTGAGTTTTTGGGACTAGACTTGGACCAATAAGAAAGGTGGAAAGCCAGAAATCCCTGTTCACTCTAAATCAGCATCACTAATTCCTACCTGCCTTATTCTGAGAGATGCTGATGGCATGACTCAAGTCAAGTTCCTTGTGGCAGGTGCTGGGGTGGTGCTCTGCATGATGCACGTGAGTGGGGCAGGCTGAATGTACAAAGGGACCTTTTGAGGGGTTAAATGATCACACAGGAGTAATGCTGAGTCCACAGGAAATAAATCAGTTTGGGTCTAGATGTTACTAGAACACTCTGGGGAGGACCCAGGAGGTTATGGTGTCTACAAACTGGATGATCTATCTTATGCTAGTGCCTTTTCAGAAGATTCCCACAAAGTAAAGAAGAAAGGGCCACCATGTTGCAATAGCAGTTAGATTGTGGTATTGATAATAATTGGTCTTGATGGCATGTTCAGAACCACACACAGTTCAAATGAGTTCTTCATCCATACAGCTCATGGATGTCATCTGGGATATGCATCAGCTTTCTGCAGAAGGAGAGATCTGCTGGAAGCATGGTGTCTGGACAGAAACTGAGAGATACCCTCTACAGTGTCACATGAAGCAAAACAGCTCTGCTGCCTTCTCTAGGACAGGGGCCATGATCTCCTTGCCCACTTAGGAATGGCCAGTTCTGTTAACAATGCTAATGAGGAAAACCCAAGGTTGTTGTCCAGTTGTCTGTGTCTAATTGCATTTAATCAGTGCCTTGGAAAGAAAAGGTGGGTCTGCCAGAGAGTGCTACTACTGTGTTGTAACAGGGTGAGTTATTGTAATTGTTATTCAAAGTAGATAGTTCATAGGAAAAAAAAAAAAAAAGGAAAAAAAAAAAGCTTCTGTTCCACAGTGTTTCTTGTTGGCTGGAATAGATCAACATCTCATCTTTCACCTAAATAGGAATCCCTGAACTCCCTCTACTACTCTCATTTCTGAGTCAGTTTCTAGCTGAAACTGCATTCCAGAAAGACGATAAGATTATCCTTGATCAAAACAATGTTCTTAATCTCCACTCTGGCTGGAGAAGCTCTGTAGAGGAAGTGGCTGCTGAGACAAGGAGAGAAGAAAAGCCAGTATTAGGCTATCTTGGGACTACTCCACCTTCTGGAACAGAGAACTGGAAGAGCTCTCTATCTTGCAGAAACATGAACTATGCTCCACTGGCCTCCTCTGGCCCTGTCTCACCTCTCCCCTAACATGTTTTCAGCATACTGTTCTCACAGCCCTAAACCTGTGCAACAAAGAGCTGTTTGGTTGACAGGCTTATGCACAAAGCCTAGACAGAAACCCCCTCTGACATTACAGTTTTCACCACGAAAGAAACCTTTGGCCCTATGGTCCAAGTATAGCAGTAGAACAAACATTCAGTGGTTGCAGAAAGCTGCAGGTCAGGGTAATCACAACGTATTGAAAACTCACCAAATAGTCATCAATCAGACGCACGGAGCCTTTGTTTGAAGACCAGACCAGCATCATCTGGCAGAAATACTTAAGGTGCCTCAGTATTTGTTATTTGACAGCAATTTGTAGCTGGAACAGTAACACCTGCAATAGCTAAGCATGGAGTGCAGCTCATATTATGACCTGCATGGTTTCATCCAAAGCCCATCAAAGCTGGGAGGGAGTCTTTGGCTTCAAGTCTCTTTCAGTCAGGCATTAATCTAATGTACCAAAACTATCTCAGACAAAATCCTTTTTATATCAAACTGCCCTCCAAAACTACCTTTTCCCCCCCTTTTTTTATTGCTTCATCAAAATACATCCAGCTGTTCCTGTGCTTGTAGCAGTACAATTTGCCCCAGACATTCCAATGGAAAATTGTGTACATATATAAGTCAGTAACAGCTGAATCCATTTTCTTCAAAGTCCCCTTATTTTAAATATAATGGAAATCTAGAGAATGTGATTTGCTTTCCCTAACTTAATTAGCTCAGTAATTTTAAGATTATTAGTACGGGGCTTTTTTACTTCTGCTCAATATGTTCTGAATTCCATCTCTTTGCTCATAGAAAAATGTTGTTACACAATGGATTATTTTAAACTGTAATTGTCCAGCAAACTTTAAACACATATTAGGCCAGTACAGTGCAAAGAGAAAGAGGCAGTGATCTCTTCACTACTCCCAGCTGCTATTGGCTGCATGACATGATAATAATAATAACTTGCATTTCTGTAAAATATTTAGCTGCAGGAAAAAACTTGAAGGATGTTGGACTGCTCTCGAATAATTTATGAATTCCATATGTTTATAAGTGTCTTTAAATACCGTGAGGGATTTACAGTATGGAAATATGTTTGCTCCTAGGAGGTGTTGACTGTCCATGGGCAAGGAAGAATATAATTGCATTTAGGATATGCTGCAAATGCCATCTGCTTTGATGTCCTACATCTGTGCAGCTGAGGGGTTTAGCAAACTCTGCCCACCTGGGAACAATGTGTCCCAAGCAGGAAGTAGAGGAGAACCAAAACTCCAGCCTACTGAGTCAAACAACTTCTGAAAGAGGTAAGAAGTGGGCTTTCAATAAACAGACTTTCAGGGAAAACTAACAAATGAGTGTCATTGAAGTTCTCTGTTGAAAGGTGACAAACTCCTAGGTAACATGGATGTATTAAACCTGATGCTTTCAAAATCCTTTAATTTTTTGTTCTAAAGGATTAATCTGTGCAATGCTGTTAAGAAGGTTGCCCCATAAAATCTTCCAGAGAAGTGACTGTTCAGCCTAAAAGGAGCTTGTGAAATGATGTTGGCAATTCAGGCAATCCAGGATCTAGTCTAAGGCCAGGAAAATTTGAGCCTTGGTCTCAAGGGTGGATGAGGTGCCTTCTGAGGGACCATAACACCGGGCAGAAGAGCAATTCATCCTATCAATACCATCCAAGATAGGGATGAGGGTCAGGGGCTGAAAACTGCATCTTTCATTTGTGTGGAGAGCCTTTCATGAAACTGGAAGTTCATGGCACATACAGATGTATGGCTTGAGACAAGGAAATGCTTCATTTTGATGTTTTCAGTCAGCATATTTCACTTCCCATGTTCCCAAGTGGAAACATTCTGCTTTGTTTAACTGCCCAAACCATCCCAGGTAAAATCCATGTACATCTCCAGATGATTAGGAGAGCACTGTAGCTTGGGTTTTGCCAGCCAGTATTCACCACTGTGCTACAGGTGCCTGATCAAGTTTCCTTGTGGCCCCTTGTGCTTGGCTCTGGGGTTTATTGGCTCCCATAGGTCACCACAAGACCTGGTTGGAAGGGGAACTTTCCCAGTGCAGGGAATGTAGTCTGGCCAAGGCAGACCTGTAATGTGGAGGGGAGAGAGCATGGGCCACCTGAGTTAAAAACTTTCATAATGTAAAGTGTTGCCTCTGGAAAAGCAGAATAAATCTGGGATGACTTGGAAAAAAGTCCATTTGTAATGTCAGTTGACCAAAATGGATTGAAAATGCTGAAGCAGTATAAAATGACTACTTTTTTTTTAACTTCAGTGATTGAGAACTGAAGTGTTTCACAATATAAAAATCCTTCGAAAGCTCATTTAGACAGAATCAAAATAGCCAGACCTCCTTAAAGATAAGTTGCCTTAGATTATAGAGCAGAAAATATAGTAGGCTCATAGGTAATCCACCAGACCACAGCACTTCCCAGGAAAGTCATTATATCTGAATCCTGTTTACATAGAGGTTGATAGCAAAACTCCCACTGATTTTGCTAGCAGAAGTTCACCTCTTGGATGCAGTGTAAGTTACTCCTGTAAGACTCAAAAAACAGCTCTGTTTTCACCATGAAAAATCAGGACCACACCAGCACAAGCAAAGATTTTTTGTGAAACTTCCACTGCTAAATGAAAAAATAGTAATGTAATTTAGCATGCTGATGACTACTGCTCAAAGTGCATTCCCTGGTTAATGCACAAAAGCAAATGAAAAGAACAGGTTCATCTTCTCTGAAGTATTCATTATAGTTTGGGGATGTTTTTACAATATTCCAGGCAGAATAATTTTAAATATTCTTCTATATTTACTTTCTCAAACTCCTATGAAGCCTAGAGAGAACTTTTGTAGAAGATGGTGTTCTGTGGAAGATAGTGGAATAGCATTTTCCTTTTTCTGAGTAAACTGTCAGTCTTAACTTACCATTATACAACTTGATAGAAAAGATAAGGTAGTACTCGAGTGATATCCTAAATAAGAGACTTCTCTGAAACTGTCTGCATGTTTAAATGAAGCCATACATAAATGTATGCAGTTACCTGATTTTTCCCTTCCCAGACAATGAAAATACATTGAAAGTACTGATGCTACTTAAGCCTTTTAAAATAATGAGATTAATAATTGTATTTATTAATTATTATTACTAGTATAAATAATTAAAAAGTAATAACAAATAAACATAAATAAAATTAACAAATAAAAAGCAACAGAAGACATGAATTTTCACTGAAAATCAGATTTTTATTTTCCAGTCATGTAATCTGAAAGAAACTTCAAGTAACATTTAATCTCTGTTTTGGAGCAGTAATAAACCTACTTCTTGGCATTTTAACTAAATTGCAGCACACCACTGTCCCACTGAATTTTCTTATTTTTATTGTGTTCACGAGTACACTAAGCTTTCTACATGCTATCATTTTTCTGAAGAAAATGTAAGCATAAATACCCTGCCTTGGCATGTGAAGTTTGGGTAATTCAAGTTTCACACAAAGGTTTTCCCAGCCTCATTTAGAAGTACTCTGGAGGTGTGACGGGCTGACTAGTGTTGATTGAAATTGAAATGGTATATAAACCTCTTTCTGATTCTTGCAGAAATCACACAGTGAATTCTATCCAAAACTCATTTCCTTAAGCCATAGGTATTAGAATTGAAGTCAGACACTTTGATTTTAAAACATCACAGAATCACAGAGTATTCTGAGTTGGAAGGGACCTACAAGGATCGAGTCTAACTCTTAAGTCATATCTTTTGCAAAAAAACCCCAAACCGTTTCAAATTAAAACTTTAAAAAAAAAGTGAGATATTGTGATTCACATTTTTCAGCCTACCATCTTCAACATGCAGTGCAACACTTGAGGAAGCAGGTGCTGAAATTGCCATCCTTAGTTAGGTATATAAAACAGAATATCTTTCTGTAGTGATAGTGCCGATACAATACTCCATTCAACAATGTCAAGACTTTTTCTTTCTGTGTACAGAAAATCTCTGAAAAATGCAGTGAGGAGTGAGTAAGCATTTGCCAACACTCCTAAAATTGCTAGAGGAGTAGACACTATCAACAGAGGTTGTACACATAGAGCCCTGGAAAAGGACTGTGCTTCCTTTCTTCTGCATGTACAAGGTTAAAGAGTGGTGTGTTGTGGTTTGAGGTACTTCAGAAAATTATTAAAGAAAGGGTAATGAAGGTTTAAGTGCAAGTAAGCATGTAAAGGGATGAAGTCTTACGCTTTCCTGTCAGAATGACAACTTGTGAGACTTCAGAGTCAACAGTGAAGCAAGATTCCCTTTCTGTCCTAGCTTCTGCCCTCCCATTTCTCTTGAGATCGCAAGAGCCATTAATTAAATTCTCTCTTTTCCTTTCTCTTAAACCTCCCAGTTTATTGCACTGTCAGACTCTTGTCAGCAACTTCTATCCCAAATCTGCCCCTGCTCAGAAACACCAGTTTCAAACATCCCTATAACAGACATTCTGAGACAGAGCAAACCTGACCCTGGAACAAATATTTTACAACTTACAGTGACTTTTCTAGGTCTTGAATCAACATGCCTCCATCACAGCAAAGCTCTACAAGATGTAGAACTGTCATCAGTTACTTTTCATAGATATAAAATCCACTTGAGTAAAGTGGAGAAAATCAAGCCTCTCTATTTTCAAGACAGAAATTCACATGTCTTGAGTACCAGCTTTCCACAGGAGTAAAAGTCACACAACCTCTTTAGACAGAGGGTGACCTCCTTTCATGTCCATTCCAGGATATTTTGATTGGAGTGCTGAACTTCATAGAGCACAACTTAAAATTGCAGTTGTGATGTTTCACTGAGTTGACTATAGATTCTGAGCTGCTATCATTTAAGCCCTGAATGAGAGTAAACATCCAGGAATAACTGATTTGCCTTCAGTTCATCTACCACAGTTTGTGAGATCCCAGCAGATAGAGCTTTACTTCATCTGACATATTCTTTACAGATACCTGGGTATGAAATACAATACTGGAGGGCAATAAAATGCTCAGACACCATTGTCTTATCTTCCTAACAAGACTTTTACTTGTGAAAGTTAGTATTGGAGGGACTATGTTATGGGAGGAGGAAGGAAAGACAGTTTAGGATCTGTATAAGGACCAACAGGACTTATTGATGTCTGCTCTTGAAAAGCTGAAGCAAAGATCGTTGCTGTGTTTTACACAGAGCAGAGAGACAGAGTATACATCAAATGGGGGATGAATGCTGTGATGTGATGTGATGTGATGTGATGTGATGTGATGTGATGTGATGTGATGTGAGCAGGAGACGCCTCATCCCAGGCTGCACTGTGGGACTGCTGGACTAAAATGCTGGGAGGAAAAAGGGAAAAAACACAGAAAGGGGAGAAGTTTGGAAAGCTATACAATTCCAGGAACTAAAGTATTCTGATACTGGTCTAAGAGTCAAGTCAAATTATACACAGAGAGATATTCCCTGCTACTCATTAGTTATAACTCAAAAAGCATCACCTGACATTCTTTATGAAATATTGTGTGGGTAGACTCCTGGTTCAGGAGTGCAGAGGTCTGGCTGCCTTGACAACACTGCTCCTGACCCTGCTTTGCCTTGTACAATTCACCCTGCACTCTCCTTGAGGGAGTCAGAGAGATGAAAACAGGATCTCTGAAGTGATACTCAAATACAAAAGGTGTCAGCTTCTTAGATAATGTAAGGACAGTTGACAATTATCACAGGTTTGAGATCTTAAGGTTACATGCTTAGTGTGTTCCCCTGTGCTCATGGTCCATGGATACTTCTCAGACATCTTTTAATTTGCTTTTCCTATCACCACTTTTGTATGTGTGTTCTGCATGTGAAATGTTTAAAAATAGCATGAGAAGATAAGAAAAAAAAACCTAGAGTCTTTCAGGTAAACTCAAGGTTTTGTTCTTGGATAATTAGGGATGCCTCCAGCTCAACTTCGTGTCATCTTTTTCTGGAGTTGGGTACATGCTCTACCCTGGGATTGGTATGTTCATAGTGCAGGGAGGACATCGAGGCACCAATGAAGATTTTTTTCTTAGAACTGATCTATTGCTTGCTAAGTCAATCCATCTCCAGAGGAACACAGCTACCAGTCAGTCTTTTAAAACTGCATGGATTAGCAACAGATGTTTTCTCAGTCATACAATGGAAAACATTTTTTTTTCTTCTTGTGAAGGAAACAACATATTTCTCTGGACTTGGTACAGTCTGAAATGGTTTGGGTATGGTCTTCATCCACAATAGCTTTGGTAACAACACATATAATATAAGACAACCATCTTGCCTTCAGTTATTTAAGAGAAACCTGATTCCACTCCTGAGACAAAAAAACTCTGGCCAAAGGAAGTTCAGTTGGCTTCTTCTTTCTCTGAAAAACAGACCACACAATTGTGGTGGATGAAAGAGTAGCCAAAAAATTAAGAGATCATTTTCAGACAAATATATTTTTTTTCCGAATACAGTGTTTTTTCCCAGTCCTTCCACCCTTGTGATATGAGCTACTGCATATGCTTCACAAAATTACCATCTACTTCTCAGTTGTTTATTTTTGTAATCACTGGATTTAATTTCATTTGTTTGCCTTTTGACCCTGTTTTGATTATGGAGAGTTTTAATGATCAAGGGATCTGTAGATTAAAGTCTATTTAATGCAAAATGCTTTCCACATAAAATTGGAGGAATTTCACTGGCATTATTGACATGCTGATTTATCCCCACAATCAAGCAAGCACTAAAGTTACTAGAAAGGGATTTTGATTTCTCTGCTTCCTTTCCTTCTGATACTGGTTTTGGTTTTGTTTGTTTGTTTGTTTTTGTTTGTTTGTGGTTTTTGTTGTTGTTGGGGGTTTTAGTTTCGTTTGGTTTGGTTTTATTTTTGGGGTCTTTTTTTAGACTATAATCAGATAATTTTGTTAAATTCATTTAAATCTTGAAACCAAATCATGTGGTTCATTTTAGATTTTTAAAAATCTACCAACTTGGATTTTTCCAGTAACTTCATAGCTGAGTTAGGTCTGTTGACCCTTGTAGCTGCTTTCTCTTAATCTGCTGCATTGTACAATACTCACATGAACATAATGTTAGACTTGAAATGCCACCAAGTATATTTTATTTCTTAAACACCCTGATATTCTAAATCACTCAGTAATTTGAAAGTCAATGGAATGAAGCTCAGAAGAAATGGGAGAACTAGATTTACTGTTAATTTGATATTTGGAACTGACATTTCACTTTGCATGTGAATGCTGAAAAAGCTGCCAAAACCAGGCTTTGCTAAAATATCATAATTACTGGTTCCTCTACTCCCAAATACGACATTGTTTGGTGAAAACAATATATTCTTCACTCCACTATCTATTGTTTTATACCAGTTATTTATAAAAGGAAGTGTCTGACTTTTTGAAATGGAATAGTTGTGTCAGTATTTGATTAACTTCTTCTCCCTCTGTATTATCAGTCTTGATTTAAACAGCAGGTCATTGTGTTCTGATTATCTCATATTTTAACCAGTCAGCTCCTTTTGCTTTTGCCTTTTCCCTACCAAGATGAACCTCAGGGTTTTTTTCCCCTATATGAATCTCTATGTATGTTATGCCACTGTGCTCTGGAATGGACCCTTGTCTCTTTTGGCATGCTGAGAGGAGGCATGGGCTAGTTGGTGTCTGAGGCATGTCTGGGTGGAGATGTCTATAGCCAGACAGAGTTTCTTGGTTCCAGTGGGTCACTCCCCTCATGAAGAGCCTTGGTGCTCACTGATAGTGCTGTGTGAAACGAGGTCCTGCCCAAGATGAAAATTGCTTCCAACTGACTTCTGCAAGAGTTCAGTAAAGGTAGGCAGACATTCTCTTTCTCCAGATACTATAAAAAATAACAATGAGCAAAATGTAGATAATGCAGAATGTCAGGCAGCCTGCCAAGTGGCACAGTGCAGGTAATCCTTGGTGACTGCTGTTGGATGGAGAGCACTGTGCTATCACAGGACATGGCTGTCTGAATTCAATTTTACTGTTACACATACGAGACTTCCTCAGATGAAACTGCTGATGCTCTCCTCTGTACCTCAACTGCAGTTCTTCTTTCTCACCTGCTCACCTGCTCCTGAATAGCAGGTATCCAAGGATATGATTGCTACCTGTGATCAGTACTATCTGCCAGGGAAGGAAGGTCATGTTGATACCCTCAGCAGGGCTCAGGATGTGCCCTTCCAGCCCTGTGTACCAGAGCTGCCTTCTGCAGCAGTTCTGACCATCATGTTCTCTCTGAAACCAGACAAGGAATTGACTCAGCAAGCTGGATTATACAAAAGCTGTTTTAGATTGAAGACCTTCATAGTTTTGTCACATGCTCCAGACTGTTTCTGTGTTCAACTGCAAAAGAGTGCTTGAAAGCTGAAGGATCCCAATCTTTTTGTTCTTGATGAAGGACTTGACAGGGCATGGTTTGTAACAGCAGTACACTGTTCTTGCTTCACTCTAAATCTTAGTGCTGCACTTCCTCAAGCAACTATCTGACACCCTGAATCTTGGGAGGAAGGACAGTTGCAGTTTTTAGTGGTGGTCACTGCACAGAGCTGACCACTGGTCACTTCCCAGTACAGACCCACCTGTTGTTAGGGCCCTATGCTGGTATTATGTCTAGAGGCACTAGTAATCTGCTGAATGTTTGGTGTAGGGCTGACTTAGAACTGCACCCCTTAAAAAATTTCTGTGTTCCTGGCTGCTTGACAAGGTTTTTCAGTCATACACTTCTTCCCAGAATTCACTGTTATGAGAAACCTGTCTATTCTCTGCTAGTCAGGGCAAGCATGTTAGTGACAGCCTGCATATATTGAAAACTGTCTGTATGTTGGGTTGGGACATTGAAACTTCTCTTCCAAGTGTGTTACTTTCATTATATAGCATTTACATTACACTTACTGTTTGTTTAACTTCTTTGTAGAAGATCTAGTTATTTTCAAAGCTGCTTGGAGCCTTTTATCATGATATTTTACTTTTTCCCCCTCATCTGTTTAGGCTTAAGCACTCTGTATATGATAAAAAATTGTTTTATTTTCCTGTAAAACACCTTGGATACGGAATACAACCCATATGGCAGTTTAAGGAAACAGCATCTCCCAAAGAGGGTGTTGAATGTGCACAAATATGTTCTTGTTTTTTACTGGGGCACCTGCCAAAACCCTGCTGACACATCAAGTGTAAAAAAATATTTGGCATCAGTCATCTCCTCCAAAATTTCCTTGTAGATATTGGAAAATATTCTCTTTTATGTATTTATTTAATTCTGTATGATATTTCCTGGTCCTCATGGTCACATCTGTATGGAAAAGTAAACATGGCATGGCACGTTCTCTAGTATCGAGGCCAACTAGTCCATCCCGGTAAATTTGCTGTCCCTCAAAATAGTGACAAGTTAGTGGAGATGGGCCTTGAAATTATTTAATCTACTTATTGAAATACAACTTGAAACGACTAAATCAGAAGTCAGATTGGAGATTATCTAGCTGCCTTATAGCAAGAGGGAGGTGGCAGGAGCAGGAAGCAGGCAGGTGATGGCAGGAAGAGAAAGAGGAAAATCAGAAAGATGTTCAGGACAGTGCCATCCTCTCCTTCCTGCAGGTGGAGGCAATCTGGGGCAGCCCACATCACCCTGAGCATGCTTTGGCTGCATGCTCATGGAGGGCTGGCCAGCTCTGCTGGGTGAACATTCACCTCTGCTCTTCACCATGTTGGTCTGCAGTGCCCCAGAGCAGAGCACAGAGACCTGTGGAGGCAACAGGCACCCTGAAGCAGAAGCTGGTGTCACAGGGAAAACGTTTTGCATGCAAAAAAAGGTCACATCTGTCCATTCTTGCTTGTGCCATGTGGCTGTGGGCTGGCTGGGTCTGCACCATTGCCTGTTCAGTAACATGGCACAGGCTGCCCTGAGTCCTCACAGTTTTGGGGAGGAGGAGGAAGGAAATACAACTGAACAGGCTCTTGTGAGGACCTTACACATTAGCTGCCAAAAGAGGCAGCATTTGCAGAGCATCTGCAGTCACCTGGACTCATCCCTGAGAGGATGGATGCTGGGCAGAGTTTGATGACCCGGATGGGATTGGCAGTGCTGGAGGAAGGGCAGGGATGTGTTTCTGTGGGTGCCTGCCATGGCAGTGCCTTGTGTGACCTACAGGAATGCCACATGGGCTGACCACCACTGAGCACAGCACTGCCTCTGTGGTGTGGACTCTGTGGACTCTGTGGTGTGTGGTGACCTCAGAGAGAGGTGGGTGCTCCTGGCTCTGCCTGCTGTTCCTGGTGGGCTTCCCTGAGGAAACCTAGGGTGCCATCAAAGAGTTGGGCAGAAGGTACCATCAAGTCTACATAGTCACAATACAGGGACAATACAGGATATAAACAATCTGGGCAGTGACCCTATCCAGCTTCACATTAGTCCTTTATTTCTAGCTACAGGAACTTCTTTAGGGTTTGTCTTACGATGCTCTTTCATTCTTATTTTATGACATTATGTTCTAGAAGTTTTCCTTGATTTCCTAAGTATTTTACCACCTGTTTTCTTGGTGACATTAAGAATTTGACATATTTTTATGCCAATGAAAGTTTCAGCAAAGCATAACACATTACATTTAGATTTGATAAATTGTTTCAGTTGAAAAAAGTCAAGGTTTCTGTTAATCACTCTGAGTGCAACATTCTGCTGTTTTGTTTTGGTTTATTTTATTTCAAAATGTATTCAAAACTAACTGCAATTGAAACAATCCATGTTTAAACTGTGTTTGTTTTCAAGCAGGTTTAATCCAAAACAAATTTTTCAGTTTTTTAAAAAGTAACCTTGAATACTTTTTGCAAGACTGACTAGAACATGAATAGGCACTGATTTAAACATTAACTTCTTTAATTTTGTTTCTTTTATGTACCTCTTCTTGTTTAAATGCCTCTGTACAGATATTTTTATGTATTGTTGGCAGCTACCAAATAATACAGAACTACACATGACTGAGTTATAGTTGTTATTTTAAACTAGATGTTTTTAGCAGTAACAATGTAAGAGTTAATAGTAGTTATTATATCTAGCTATGTAATTATTTGATATAGTCCCAAACAGGATAATCTGCACTTAAATCCAAGTGGCTGAAAGAACTGTAGTCCGTGAGGGAGCATGAAACAAGCCTGTGACATCCAAGCACGTGAATCCTTACCTAAGAAAAAGACCTTGAAGTCCCTTTTGCTGCCCAGCTTCGGTTTCCCAACATCTGAAAATGTTGTGGTGTCAGATGTCAGCACTCTCTGAGTGGTGAGGAGCAGGAGTCTCTTCCTAAGAGCACTGCACCAGTCCCACATTGGGGGTGGGAACTACCTTGTGCCAAGCACAGGAATATCCCTGGACCAAGGCCCCACTCAAGGCTGCCCATGGGCTTTGCAGAAGCTGAGTCCTGTTCCAGGAGCAGGTTCCTGTGGGATGACACGTGGTTCCCCAGGACAGACATCCCACTGCTTTAAGGTGGCACAAACTGTGCTAGCCTTGAGACTGGGAGCAGCACCTTTGAGCAATCTGATGATAACAGGACTGGGATGCATTGCCTTGAGTGTCAGTGCCAGGGCTTTCCCATCTGAGCCACACTCCAGCACAGGATGATGACATGCCCTGTTCCTTGCTCCTTTCCTAATGCCATGCTTTTATTTTCTCAGTATGCTTAAAGATTTTGCATTGAAATCCTTATTGGGTTTTACCTAGTAAATCATAGATAACAGGTCTAATACTGAGCAACTATCTCAGTACCATGAGCTCTCCCTCAGGGCAATGTGAGGCAGGATTTCAATATTCCCCTGCATGTATGAGTTCCTTTTCAGTCCCATTACCTCTATCACTGGAGGTAACAGACTGCTAAACTGCAGCATCATCTTCAGCTCTCCGTCTGGGTGCCTTGTGTAGCCAGCAGCATTCACTGACACCCTCTCCATAACCTCAGCAGCACACTCAGCTCTTCTGCTTTCCTAGACTTTCAGGATTTAGTGTCCTCTTTGATTCTGGCCTCAGGCTTGGAAAAGTGAATGCTGCCAACCTGCTTGGAGCCTACAGGGTATTTTACAATTAATAGCATCCCTATTGTTTCCTCAAAGACCACTTGGTATTTTCAGCTTGAACATATCTTTGCCATTGTTTCATTTCCTCTTTGTTTCCTCTGACAGCCTGTTTTGATTTAACTCTATGTGGTCAGCATGACATAGATTAAACTGAACTGTGTATAACATTTGAAAAGCACATGAATAATTGTCCTTATGTGGTTGCAGTTTGCACACTGATACTTGCTTTGTTTATTACTCTTGCTGAATCGCCAATCAGACCTGCACCTGCAGCCTGGTTCTAAGATGGAAACCTGTGTATTTGCACCTCAAAGTGCCTGGCAGCAATCAAAACACTGAGTTAGTCAGTTTTTGGGCTGGTGGCTTTCTTCTAGTGCTTTTTCTCGAAGGAAAATTGGCTTTGGTCTAAACATTTTCTGGGAACGTCTCCTTTTTGCAGAGACTTTTATTGAAGTTTACTTTTCCCAGTTTTCACCACTATTACTGCTCACTTTCCAGCCAATATTAATCACCCCAATGAAAAATACTAACCTCAGCTCTTGAAAGCATACCCTCTTAGGTGTCTTCTTTACGAGCTACAAAAGTCTGCATGAGGTTGCCCAAACATATGTTTGCGTATTTAACATTTCTCATAACCTGGCAGATGTTACCTGCTCTATCATGTTACAGTGCAGAGTTTTCAGGTGTAATTCCTATGTCTGGAAAACTTTTCCCTGCACACAGTGTGGGCTTGCAGCAGGCTGATCCTGCTCGCAGGATCTAGTGCTAATCTCTTGGCCCATATCCATGAAACTGACCAAATCGCAGAGCCCTTTTTTAAAGAGGTATTTATTCTGTTTTGCTAGTGAGGGACAATTAATAGATTTCCCACCAGCAATTTGAGAGAATGGATGGGACTGCAGGAAACAACGATGAGTAACACTGGAGTCAGAAGTTCTTAGAAAGAAAAGTCCTCTTTTGATTCGACATTATTTTGGTTGCTTATCACTTCTGGATGTATACAAAAATTGGCTTTCAAGTTATGATGCTAATAAAGGGCCACATTCTTTTGTGCCTCTACCTCCCCTGGATTTTTCTGAGCTTCCAACAGGGATTAATTTGGCCCCAGGCATCCACTCACAACTTCTATGGTTGCAGGGGTAGGCAGGCTTTCTGGCATATGCTTTGCCGAGTCATTACAAATTTGGTCTCTGGGACACAGCTGTGCTGGGGCTGCTGCTCTCTCTCACAGACACTTCATGTAGCCTCAGGCTGCTGACACTGCTCACCTCCTTGTTGTGTTTCCACCTTGACTTCCCTCTCTGGGCCAAACCAGCACAGTTACTGCTCTGCTTTTCCCCCTGCCCTTCTTTGGCATCAGCAGCACAGACTGTTGGACTGTGCCCCATGTGCAGGTGGCTGCTGGCAGTCATGCATCTGTTGTGTCACTGTGCAGCTTGGATTTTGGGAGATCCTGGAGGTTGCTCCTCATAAAGCAGAGGATGGAGTTCAAAGTAGCTCTGAGTGCCTGATTAACACTTCTAGGATCTCAGGCCATCCATTAACAGTGCAGGGAGTGCAGCATTCTAGTTTCATGTGTCCAATTTCTGAGGCACTCCTTTTCTAATATAATTATTTTTTATCTGGTGATCCAGATAAAACAAAGTTCTAATGTTGTGACTAGAAATAAGCCAGACTCTTAGAAAATCTTGCAAGTCCCCAGTTTAATCTTCTTTTGTAACATCTCCAAAATTAAGCCACATTTTTCATGGTAGAAGCGAGATTGAAGTGTTTTCCCCAGATTTCTCAGATGTGTAATTCCTGGAATTTATTCTGAACAGCCATGATAACACCATTTTGACTGAGCTGTGGCTTGTATCCTCCCCAAGCAATGGGTTCCAGTCATCTCTCTATATTTCCGTGTGAATTAAAGAAAACATAATTTACTCTATTGCTTTTGCAGAGGTTGTAGAAGATAAGGAGGTGGCAGTCCTTGAAGGTCTCCGCTGCTTTCCAGTGCAGCTCTAGAGAAAGGTAGGAGGTTTCCTTCAGCCAAGCCTTGAGTGTCATGCTTCTTGTCCCCAGTCTAAGTCACTGAGCAGTGGTGGTCTTCACGGAGGCAGGACGCTCTGAACTCTTCTGTGGGGTAGGTAGACTTTGTTGCAAAGCATCTTCTCCTAGATCTGACTCTGGGTTTGAAATTCCACACTGGCTGCCAGCATTGGTACTCGCTTTGTCTTTTTGCTTGACAGGTCCTGACCTGTAAATGTTTCCCCCTTGCAGCTCATATGACTACAACACATCTAAAAGCCAAGCAGCCCCTACTTTGTCATGTACTTTTCACAGAACATCTCACTTCAAGGATCCTGGAGGCTTCTCTGCAATGTATTTTCCTTACAGTAGACTATTTCACTCTCATTTTATTTCATCTAAGAAAACAGAAGGTGCATGCAGCCCCAGCATTAATGCCTGTGGCATCACGCAGGGGTCCTGCCCATGCACGTGCCTGGCACACAGCAGCATGTCGCAGAGCAGCACACGGTGTTGTTCTCATTTCTGATGTGCACTGGCTCTTTGAAGGCAGCCTGTGCCTCCAGAGGAAAACAGAAGATACGTCAGGCTAAGTTACTCTGTGGGCTAGAACGGTATCTTGGTTAGGATTTTGCACAGAATGTACCGGTGTCTCCAGACTTGGAAAGAGTTCCCTTTCTGAGTCAGGCAATGGGAGCCAAATTCAGATGTGAATCTGAGTTCTCCAATTCTGGAGGGAGTCTGAGCTGGTGTATTTTACACCTTCTTCCGCCTCCCCTCATCCCAGGAGTGCATTTGGCTGGCCTAGATTCCCTCAGATTTAGTTTTCATTTATGTTCACTGAGATGCACTCAGGCTCACATCCACCAGCCACAGTTTAAATCCCCCAACTTTTTGCATGAATCCTGAACCTAGCCATCCAAGCTGCATTTAAGGAATTTAAGGAAGCCTTAAGTTAGTTAGTAACCCACCACCAAGGGGTTGAGAGAGAGGTGAGTGTTGCAAGAAGAGCAACTAACAGAGGAGCATAAGTTCAAATTAGGTTTCTCTTTTTTTTTTTTTTTGCCTCTGTACTTATTTGCTCCTGACTATTGGTAAGTGATAACTAATTATTAACTGGCTTTTCTGATGTATTTTTGGGACCATAATCCTGAGCTGACCCCAGGTGATCCTGATGTGAAGAGGACAGTTCAGAGTGGGATTTCCTTCCACCACTGGAGCCAAGATAGGCATGGGTTACAGATGAACCCACAGCTTTAACCAAAGACTAACCATTTGCATGTGCCATACTAGTGTACGTATGTATGTCAACAAGTATCTCATTATTAACAATGTAATTAATGACACTTTCCTCATTATTGATGGTACTGATAAATTTATCATAAATTTAATTATCAACATATATGCTTTGATATCCTGAAGACAGCCATTTACCACTTCAGAAGAGAAGAGAGATCTACAGAAAAGCACACATACAGCTAAAACCTTAGCATATCTCATACAAAATATATCTCAGTTCATATTCAACAGTGACTAAACTTTGAGGTACCTTCTATATTTTGATTTAAATCACCTTATGACTATGCTCAAATACTGAGTCATATTTGATTTGTCCTTGCCATTGTCAAAGTCCTTAGGGAGATTAGGAATTGTATATATGTTGCGGGGGGAACAAGTTATTTCTTGAAATAGCTTTCCTATCTACACCAGTTTTGATTGGTTTTGGTGGTATCCTACACTATGTTTACCCATGGTTTTCGCACTCTCTGGATGAGTAACATGCTTCAGTTTCCTAAGTGGCTAGGCTGGTATTTTTCATCAGCACTAATTTCACATTGAAAAGAAAATGTTATATTTTTATATATAAAATTTATTTTTATATATAAAAGGCTGTTATATTTTAGCTAAAGAAATGGGCCAAGAATGAAAATAGCATAGCTGTAATCCTTTTTCATGATAAAGGGACAGTTTTCATGGGTTATGCATGGTAGAAGTATTATTTTTTATTGACCACTACAGTCAAGGAGCCATAAAAAAGATTTTGTAAAGGTTGTGATTTATTTATATAATTGAAAAACTTCTCCTTCCAAACATGAATTAAAGTCAAGATTGTATGTGTTTGAATTTGGACCAGTTTCTCTTATATCATCTTCTTCCATTGCTTGACAAGTGGAAGAGACAGAAAGCTCCATGAAGAAAACACCTCTCAGTATCAGCCGAATTAGGGATCACATGCTTTAAAATGAAGGAAAGGTGATCTCTCTTTGTAGTTTATTCTACCAACAATTTCCAGCATTCTCAGGACATCTGTAAGTAGAGTAATCTCAATTTCCTCTTCCTCAGGAGAGAAGGAGTAAAGATAACTGATCATATTTAGGTGTGATTACACTACTGCTCAGGCTTAACGATTGAGTTAGAACAGGGCTCTGGAAATGGCAAAGACTATGAATTCTCTCTTTTTTTTTTTCCTTTCTTTACTGACTGTCTCCCAAAAAGATCAAGGAAAACCACACTTTCTCTTAGTAAAAAGCAGGCCTGCTTTTCTGACTTGAATGAAAAATAATGGTAAAATTCATAATTCATAATTCCTTTCTAACTTCAGATTCTTTTTTATTCCTTTGCCCCATATTTTATCTTTTTTAGTTATATTGATTGAGCTGTTAATACTGTGTTCAGGTAAGAGATGCTGCTTAGTAGCATTTGTCCAAAGCAGGTTTTTTAAGCTTGAGAGCTTTCCTTTTGGCTCACAGCCCTAAACCTTTCCTGGTCTAAGAAGTTTTACTACTCCTGAGGATGGATCTCACATATGAAACTCAGCCTGGTGGGCAAAAGGGACTGTCACCTCCTGCTCACTTCCCTTTCCAACTCTGCCTGCTCATCTCCCTCTTCCTACAGATACTGCTGCTCCATTGGATTTGCTGCTGGAGCTGCTTCAGTATGTTTGCTAACCTGTGCCTGCCCAAATCAGCCAGATTACCTAAAATACTCTAAGTAGTAATGTTTGAGAATCTGGATCAATCAGATGAGAGAGCGTTCTTGTGAGTAGATCATTTGGCAGACTTGAGAGGGACAAAGGAGAGGAGATGGAAAACCTTTCACACTCCATAAAAGATTTTACTGTAGGGGCTTTTGGGGTTTTTTCCCAAGTGGGAACTAGGTAAAGAAAAGCACACTGAAACAAGTGGTGGTTGGGAAGCTTGTGTAGAACTGGGCAGTTGTACTCTATGGGCAAGAGATCATTTACACCCAAACCTGCCAAAGGCAAGACCTGAGCAAGTAATCTATTTCATATTGTGTTCTGACTCTGTCTGGTTAGCAGCGTAGCATTCTTGGTCATTTCAAACTCTGTTCTCTATTATTTTGGTAGCTACAGGCCTTCACTATGTAAGTGGACTGTATTTTCCCACACACTGAAAAGTTGTTGGAAAACAACTTCTGGGTCCTGACCAGAAATCAACAGCTAAACAAGCGCAGCTGAGAAAAGTTGCTCACTGACATGAGTCTAAATATAGTCACTGCTAAGCTGAGCCAAATTCACATCAGTGGCCAGGTGCATCACAGGTGATTTTGCCATATGCATATTCAAAGTTTTATCCGCTCCCATTTTCTGCTCACTGCAAAAGTGAACAAACCTATGAAAATATACAAACAAGGTTTGGCTGGGGTACGAGTGAGTGTTTTTTGTTCCTCCACATCACTTTTTCCCTTCGCAACAGTGTGGTGCCTCAGCTCCACACAGCAAATTGTATGCAGATGACAGTAGATGGAGTTTAGTAGCTGCAGCTCTGGATGCCAGGTTCTTCTCTCGCAAGAGAGCTTAATGAGCTATTAGAGGGCGGGAGAAGCCAAAGAGCCCTAGTACAGTTGAGCCTGGGACTTCTGCCAGTAGTTAGTTGAAGGCTGCCCAATCTGTCCAGACTTCATGAGCAACAACAGGTTGGGGTGAGACTCTAGAGATTTTGGAGCCTGAGGTGAACTGCTGGGTCCTGGTGGTTTGTGTTGTGGATGATTGTTCATTTGAGCCTTCAGGCGAAGGCTCAAATATCCATCAAGAAATAGGTCAGAGCCTCTGGCAGATCCCTCAAATGTGCATCTTTGTAGGTCTTCTAATCTTTTGCATCTCTGCCAGCTTCCTACAGTAAAAGGAATGATGCATGAGACATTTGAGCATCACTCATGCTTTTGAGTAAAGGCTCTGCCCTTGCCTGTTTTTAAGCAGGCCGTTTTCTGGTGGCTCTTTGTACAAGTGCAAGTGAATACTGGTCCAACATGTGCCATAGTGCAGTCATTTTGAGTAATGTGTGCTATATTCAAGGGGTATTCCAGAGTTCAAGCAAGTTACATCTCAATCCTTTGCCAAGTGGGAAATTCATTGCTTAAAGTTGATTTCTCAGTCACTGGATAGTGTCTCTTCTGCTGTGACACAGTCCTCCTGTGAGTAGGTAAAGCAACTCATAACTTTGTGCTACACTTGTCAGCTCCAGGCAACAGTAGTCTTCTGAAGAGAAGCATTTGTCTAAAATGAGTGGTAAATTCAGGAGTACAGATAGTTTTACCTGATCAATATTTTGAACCACTAAAAGGCAGAGATGACCTGTGCAAAAGTAGTTCAGTCAAAAAGAGTTCATGAAAAGCCATCTAAATTGCTTTTCATCAAGCACATTATGTAAGATGAGCAAAGAGATCAAATTGGTAGACTTTACTAATAGCATTTTCGAGCTTTCAATTGGTGCATCTTTGCTCTAACTCACAGGAGAAATATGTGGAACGTGCACGTATCCTTATTCTCTGTGGTAAAGCTTATTCTTGTTTGGAGGCTTTCTTGCACAAACTGGGAATAGTCAGACTGAAAAGCTTCCAAGTGTGACACACTCCAGGTTTTTCTTGTGGTGTGTCACTCTCTTTTCTTCCTTTTTGGTTGTATTGCCCACTTTTTTCTAACGCTTTAACTAAAAAGAAGAAAATAAAGGAAGAATTTTGTAATTTTGATAATGTCAGAACAGAATGTTTCACATTTTCAGAATTCCACTTTCCACCCCCACATTGTTTAGCTGAACAATTTGCTGAATTCAATCCAAACTTTCAAACAGCTTCAGTTGTCCTTCATTTTTTGGTGAGTAAACTATTCGTCTAAAAATTTTTGTCCAGATCTAAAATTTATCTCAAAATTCTCATAAACAAGATTTAAAATGGAACAGTTACCACTGCCATATTTTAGGGGGAAAAAAACCCAACTATTCACCAGTGGTTGTAAGCATCATGGATTACGACCCAAAAAGCTTAATTGTAAAAGACGATACTTCAGTCAAATATAAATAATTTAAGGCTCCCTACTTATGTGCTCTTGAATTTTCACTGACTTTTCACATCCTCCTAAGTTAAAGCATTGCTTTTCTTCTGAATATGTGCTGTTTTCCATCTCAGAGGAGACTTACTGAATTTTTGGTATACATCCTGTCTCTAGGTTGAGCAATCTGTAATTAAATAATGCTTTTCAGGTGGTTTGGGGTCCATGGGTAAAAAGCAACAGAGAAATTCAGATTGTTGTTTTCAGGAAGTTCATTACTTTGTGTTCATGATATACTAACTCTGTAGACTTGACTTGCATAAGTAATTTCACTTTTTGTAACATCTCTAACTAATCACAGTTGCAGTATGACAGATCCAAATTGGACAGATGTTTCTTAAAAATAAAATGTCCAAAGGCAATAGTGTTGAAGTTGCCAGTGAAAAAACAAAGACATCTGTACTTTTAAGCTGAATTTGAGGGGATTTTATTTCTTCTCCTAAGTTTCTATGATTTTTAGGTCACGTTAGAATCAGTGTGTGTTAGTGATTTGTGAAGTCCATTGTCTAGTGATGTCAAAAACTAAAAACAAAATCTATTTAATTTGGTATCACTCTGTGAGCTTCACTGTATTTTTCAAATGTTTCTTCTTGGGGTAACATTCTCTCATGAGCTGTTAGGCCAGCAAATGCGTATTTTATGCACTTTCATGTGTCTATCAACTGAAAGCTTAATTCCTGCCAATCTCTTTTTCTCTTTTGTTTTCTTACACTGGTGTTCATATTAAAAAGATTGATTTGTGGTAGCCATGCTAACCCAGTCTCTGTATCTCAGGCAAATTTTATAATACAATATTTCTGCATCAAATAGCTTATTTGTTAGTTGTGGGCAGTGATGGTATTTTTCTGAGTAACAGATCTAATGCAATCTTAACAGTGGTGTTGAGATCATATTTAACATGACAAAAAGGTGCAGGCAGGAGCCACGTTGCCTAGTAGGATCAGATGGTCTTCTGCTTCCCTTTGTCCCAGGCTGCAATCAGGCTGATGTACTGAAAAACTAAATAGCTAAGTGTGATATAAAAGCCTAAACAGAATGAGACTGGAGCTTGAGAGAAAAAAAACCAGAGGGAGCGTTTGTCCCATTCTCCATATGCTTTATTTTGGGAGATGTTTCACTGAAATCAGAATAGCAGGCGGTCACCCCTACAGAAAATATTGTTATCTCGCAGGACAAGAAAGACAGCCAAAGGGACAATTCTACAGCAATAGAAAATGTAAATCCCATATGATGTATATTTTCCTCTGTCTCAGCTTTTCAGTCCAGAAAGCACATCTGTTTTTTTGTAAGCATTCTAGAAAGTCTGTGATGAAGCCTGTGTCCAGATTTCCCAATACCCTGGAAAATGAATAGACCACTTTTCAGTGGAAGTTTACCTTTTGGACTGTCATTTTTTAAAAGAACAGGTATTTTGTTTTCATGTGAACATGATGCAGTATTCTTTTTCAAAGCCTGCCTTCCAGTTGTGCTAAGTATGATTCTGGACACATGTGGAAGGAGGAGCAGGTGTCCCAGGTGTATTATCAAAGCATCCAAACTGTTGGCTGTCTGAACTGTTGGAAGTGAGCTACAGCCTACCTTAACAACGCTATTAAAAATTAATTTAATTAATGTCTCACAGTATAAATAGACATGTCTTGCTAAAAGCAGAACTGAGCATGTTTTCCTTCTTAAAGCTTCAGATAAATTATCCATGTTTTCAAATATACCATTTGTTTTCAAACTATAGCAGTAAGACAATTAGTGTTAATTCTACACTAAGATTTCAGTTATAATAAATTTTTAAAATTATTACTTCCTACTATCATCCCTATTTAACAAATATTTAGGGATTGTGTATCATATTATTAGGAGTTCTCTGAAGTCTTTGAGAATAGAAGAAATTCTAGGATGCTGCCTTCAAAAAACATTTATGAGGTTTGACACCTAAACCAGTCTTATTTTATTAAATGAAGATTTAAATATTCTTTTTTTTTATTTAAATATTGTCACTGGAATGTCATTTGGATGATTTTGCATGCCATATTGTCAAATTAATAAGTAAATGAGGGTTTACAAAGATAATACTAATTCATTCATGGTTACCTTTTGAACGATGGTCTAATGTATCATGAACTCTTATTTGTAATTAATCTAGTATGGATATGGTAAGTAAGAAAACATCTTAGAGCAGTTATTGAACTGTTCATCAGTGTCTAGAAAAACTGCAGGTAATTATAGTGCATTTAGTAAGTGGTGTTCCATATTTAATAAGTGCCATACCTCATAGATAATGGCCTTGATGGTAAAATATAGTTGGCCCCTGCAACAGTCACTGTAAGAGGGCCCAAACTGAACTGGGCCCTGCTTCTGCCAAAAAGGAGGGGCAGGAATCTGAATTTTCCTCTCCCTGTCCTCAAGTACATTACTTAAATCAATTTCATTTCCTCAAATTAGGAAGATGACTCTTTAATCTGCATTGTCTCCATGCATGGTCCTTTTCCTCAGTAGGATAACATCCTTAAATACACTGAACTTTAGTTATATTTATGAGTGAAAGGAGCCTTCAGCAGTTGAAAGTATAGCAAATGTTGCCCATTTCATAGTCTGCTTTCCTAAGATGCATAATCTGGGACACATAAAGAAGGTCAGAATTTGAAGTGGAGAAGACATTAAAAGAAAAAAGAATGAAAAAAATCCCCAAAGCAAAATGACTAATAAATGATCCATGTAAGTGTATATCCAAATTATATACATATATATGCACTCAGACATATACATGTGTGTATTTGTGTATATGTATATGCATACACACATATGCATAACCTCTTCCTTCTGAATTTAATTGCCAGTGATTTAGCTTCAGCACCCAGGCACTGGTGAAAGTCCTGCCTGTAACTGAAGGTGTAGACTACAGCTACTTACAACTTTCTCCAGAGCTCAACAGGTGGGAGTGATTCAGGATAAGGGTTTCAGTTTAGCTAATGGAATACTGTGCACACTGACCATTTGTTAGATTTGAAATTAGCATTCAGCTCCCCAAGCAGTCAGGATCCTGCTCTGAAATTGTGGCTCAGGCTCCATTTGAACTGCCTCATTACAAAAAAACCTGACATAGTATCCAGTAAAGAACTATTTTCAGGTAACATCAACACTATATACCAAACACACCATTTTTTTTCATGTGACGCATTGTGTTGTTATTGCTCAAGGCTTTCAGAAGAGTTAAATGGTAGTATGTTTACTTGAGACTAATAGAAAAGCTCTTTCAGGGCTCAAAAAGCATTTTTGTATTTCCAAAGGAGCCTTCAAAATATGATGGCCAAAATATTTGAAATATGTGTCCCTGTGGTGATGTCATCCTCAAGGGAAACATACTTCTGATATGAAGTATTCCCATTAGGAATCTTGGAGATCTTACATCTGTATTCTTAACCTCAAGAGGTTATCAAATGATAATAGTTAATTGTAAAATGGGATGTCATCTAATGGACTGCTGGCAGGCATGTTGGCCGGTAGTTATAGGTCATTGCACAAATATTTGTAGAGGAAGTGAAGGCTTCATTTGGCGTTAGCAACCAGACATCTTAGACAAATATTCATGAAGTGAATAATGTTCAGATTCAGGCAGAACCAGAGCCTTTCTGGTCACTTTGGAAAGCAGACATGCATGTACACCAGAGAGGCAGAAAAGTGCAGTGGCTGTGCAGATCTGTGGGACTGAAGCCTATAAACTAGGAATGACCACTCAGCTGCTGAGCCCTGGATACACTTGAATACACAAGGTTGTTACCTTGACCATCAGACTCACCATCTTTATGAAATATCAACTCTCCTGTGCAAGGACTTGGCAAGTAGCAGTCTGCAGAAGGAGTCCTGCAAGTGGAGAAGCTTAGCTAAGAGAGCATCTCAAAGCCATTCACCTTGAAAAGGCTAAAGAGGAAGACACATGGGTGCACCTCCTTCCCTTCCTCTCTCAGCTGAGAAAACTAGATGCTGGCAGGGCAGCTTTGGTCCCCTTGGGCAGGGGCCTTGTTTCTCACAGCAGTGGCAGTGACAGGATCTCTTGTTCCAGGGAGGCAGTCTCCCCTCCTGCGTTGCTGGCATCGAGACAATGTGGTACCTGCCTTAGGAGGCACCTGGCCATAAAGCTCTGGAGAGAAGTGTTTTAAGTGTTGACTTGCATGGGGAGTAGTCTCTGGTGGCTGACCCTCTCCTGCTCCTTCAGCCTGCAGTGAGGAACACTCTGTCTCGGCACAAGTTTTTCTCCTGGCACTCAGCAGAGAGGAGTGACAGATGCTATAACTGAGTTGGCCACCAGCAGGGTTCAGGCATGGAAGGTCTCTTCAGAAAGTTAATCCAAATTAACCAGAGATGCAGAGAGGATTTACCAGAGGATTTACCAGTAATAAAGCCTTCATTTTCAGATTTAGCTTAACTGCATTATGAGTGGAATTAGGCTATGCTGAAATCAGGTCACTTTAATTCTGAATAATAAAATGCCCACAAGAGTTTGATGGGCTGTAACTAATCCACTTAAAGCTCATTCAGAGATTCTAGGTTTGTCCCCCTGCAGACTAGGCAATGTTGTATTTCAGTGTTCCTTCAGCTCCAGAGCTGGTTGCAGGGACTAGGTTCCTGCCCCAGTACACCTGCTTCCCCCCTTGCAACTTAGTGCAGATGGAGGAACTGTGAGTTTGGAGCTGAAACCGGCCCTAAACGCTGTTTTGTGACGAAGCAGACAGGAGCTCTCAGGCCTGCCAGTGGCACTCTCCTCACACCATGCAAAGCACCACGCAAGCAACACGATACAGCTGTGCTGGAGGAATGCGAGCCCACGCTGCGCTGTGTGCAGGCTGCAGGCTTGGCTTCGGAGCTGCTCCTTCCCCCTCGCGGGGGGTGATGATGGCCCCAGGGCCAGCAGGATTCCTGGGATGACACCAAGAGTCAGAGTCCTGCAATGAGTTGCTCAGAAGACATATCAAACTGGCTCCAATTTCCATGTGCTGCCGGCAGTTGGCTGAGGCACCAGGCAGAGGATCTTTTGCAGGATAATTCAGTGCCCCCAAAGCTGGCTACACGTGGAAAACCCTGACCACTCCAGGTCCTGCCGTGTGTACAGTGTAGAGCTGCGATTATAAAGTAACAGGAAAATTAATCTGGTCCCTGGTCAGAAGTTCACAGTGAACTCCTTCGGCATTTGCTTAGACTTTCCTGAGACCTAACCCCAATTTCAGGGTGCAAGAGTTGCATGGTGGATGAGGGATGTGATCTGCCGCACAGAGCTTGACCTGCTGAGCGTGCTTTCTCTGCTGACAGGCACATCTTGAAGCTGATTTTGGGGCAGACTCATCCCTCTGTTTCTCACCTCTTTCCCTGGTGGTTAGTCCATGCCTGACCCATTTGCAGCACAGTACCATGGTCTTCCTCCAGCTCCATGACATACAGCTGGTGTGCCTGAGTTGCTGTGTGTCCTGCATGGTAACACCTGCCACAGCATGCATTTGCGGAAGTTTTCTGTGTCATAAGGATCCCTGCTTGGCAGCAACCCCTGGGCAGCTCTGGGTGCTACCATCATCCTTTCTCACCTTGTGCCCTGTCTGCCCCACACCTGCATGGCAGTAAGTACAGGAAAGGAGCAGTCCCAGCTTTGTGCCAAACCTCCCTGTCAAACTGGAGTTTTCCAAACTGGAATTTGGAGACCAAACTAACCCAGCTTGTAGCTTTCTGAGCTGAAATCTGCCTGTCATAGAGACAGCAACACCTTCTCTGCAACACAGCACTTGAAGCACCTTGTGTCCTTGCTGTGTAGGCTGTGTCAGATGTCTTGGTCTCCTCAGCAATCTCTTCTGCCCTCCTGGAGAGGGAGAGAGGGGACCAAACAGAATCAAAACCAGGAGTATTTCTCTTCTCACCTACATCAGTGTATCGCATGTAAGAAATAAAAAGGCAGAAAATACACCGGGTGTGGGATTTTTGGAAAATTTCTTCACATGGGCCTAAAAGAATATAATTTCAAACACCTAACTGCAAGGAAATGTCTCCATTTTTCCTCACTTCCAAGATGCACACATGTTTTTTCACCCTATTGAACAGACACTCTGATAGCCATCAACAATATGCAGAGACTTACCCATGTGAATTGAGGCAAGAACCTTAAATAAATCATTGTAAAATGGTCTTTTACACTGTAGACTTTAAAAAGCAGTGAAACTTCAAATTTTCAAGACAGCTAAGATGTATCTGAGGCTGATGCATCCAAAAGAACATATAATGACTCAAGCTTGGGCTGTTTATATCCATTAGGAATAGCTAAAATATGCCTCATCATCAGATGCTGTAAATCGCTGCTGGAAGAAGGCCACAGAAATCACAGGTGAGTAATTTTTCTAGGTTTTCACCATCAGGGATGCTGAAACATCCACGTGGGTAGCCAAACTGCCATGTCTGATGAGAAATTGACTTTCACATTCTCCCAGGCATGATCATCCACAAGCTCAGAGCTCAGTCTGTCTTACAGAACCAGACTGGAGAAGATGAGCCTTCCTTTCCCCCAAATGAGCTATAAAAAATGCAGAAAGTCTCATTTTATTGGGCACTTCATCTATCTACACAAGAAGTACAGCTAAAAATAACCTGTAAGTAATACTGTTAATTGTTGTCAGCCCATATTGAATCAGTCCATTCTAGTGATATTCACACCAATAACACCATTGGGAAATCTGTGTACGTTGTCCTCTCAAGACTGGGAAGAAGGACAGAATCACTCCAAAGGCACAAGAAAATCTGAGATTTTGGTTCATTGAATTATGTCATTAAAGATCCCTTGTGTGCTAAATACACTCCTAGGGGAGACCTTCAGAATCTAATTGGTTTATCACAAGCTCATCCAACCATTCAAGGACTGGGAGATTATGTGGCAGGTTTCACTCATGGAAGCCCATGCTTTAAATATCAGGTGGGGGAGAGCATGTGAGGAGCTGTTGTATCTGGTTCTGTTGGCTCCAGGATCTGTATGTTGGACTGATTTTGTTCTCTATTACTCCCAGCCCCAGTCAGGGTCAGAAAATAGACCGTGGGCTGAGCAGAGCTGTCTGGTATTGCCAGACTGTCTGATGGGCCACCAGCAGTATCTTTCTGACCTAGCTAGTAGGACCAGGAATCTTTGAAGAAAATAATCTTATAGAATATTATGCAAGGATCTAGAAATGCAATTTACACAAAACCAAACCACCATTGAAAAGCATAAAATGGGCAGGTCAAAAATCTGTATCTGGTAAGTGTACCTATCTGATATCTGTATCTTTGAAAAAACTGAAAACAAAATGCATTCTATAGTCACATGCAATAAACCTGGTATTATCTGGATATCTACCCTAGAGGTTACAATTATTCACATAGAACTTGGCTGGTATCACTGCTATTACTTCCCAGATGACTTCACTCTATAAACTAATTTTCTTTAGTCATGTTCCTTTTTAAATTTATATTTGCGCTTTTTAGTTTTATGTGACATGTAAGTCGTATGTCAACAGACTGTCTTCTTCTACACTTACATATATTTCTAAAATATTTAATAAAAAGAAATGCTTGACATTGTCTTGCTCTTTGGAGAATTGCTGGAAAGTACAAGCAGTGTTTACTGTGATTTGTAATAATTAAAATGGTTCGGCTCTTAGGGTTTCAATAAAGTTGTCTTCTCTGCAAGTGGATAAAAGGGAAACTAAATGGAAGTCAAAATGCTACAAAAACCATTTTAGTTAGCTTGAAATCCTTGTCTTGCAAAAAAATATGCAATAGCAACATCACCTCACTAAAACACAGTCACTACATCTTCTAGCCTGGCTGAAAAATGAACACCTAATGTCAAAAAAAAAAAAAAAAAAGAAAGAAAAGGATTTATTCAAAAACCTGAACCAAATTAACCCAAAATCTTAAGACCCTACAAATAAAATTGAAAGAAACAAGAATGAACAGAATGCACAGAAGTTCCTTTTTCCATCTTTAATTCACTAGTATGGACATGCCTACATTTTGCAAAAGGGCTGTTATTCTGTCCAGATTGATTTGTACCTCTCTAGTTGCAGATTTTGTGATAAGTAAGAAGATTTAGAATTTGATTAACCTCCCTCTTCAGTTCAGATGTTGCTGCCCCCATGTCACTCTCACCTATTCAGAGATGGAATGTCATGTACAGCATGCTATTATTTTTTGTTCAAGTGAAAGAACATGTTATTTATAAAACATACTCACTTTTCCACACCTAAAGGGCAAAACTGAGCCTTTTGACTTTCCACCTTTCCAGATGTGAAATTCCAGAGCAGATACAATCTAGAACAACCTTTTTTTACGGGCCATCTCTTCACCTCTCTTCCATTCCTTTTTGCTGCCAATAAATTGCATGAAAAGCAGATCTGTCTGTCTGAGGACTCTGTCTCGAAAGATTGTAGCAAGTCTTGAGTGACCTTTGACTTCTTGGTGTTTCTTGGTCAGAAGGATTTAGCGTCAATAAGGAAAAATATAAAAAAAATTAACAAGTAATTTTTTTTCTAATGTATAGAGCAGGATGATACAGAAACAAGTCACACTGAACAACTCCCACATTGTAACAAAACAGGTTCCATTGACCCAAAATTTCTAATTTGAGATTGGGAATATTTCTACTTATGCCTCAAGCATTTCTACAATACTGAAAGTGCTACTCCATCAGCCTGCCCATGTTGTGTTGTCTGGCAGTATAAATCAGTCACTTTACTAAATCCCCTTGGTCATCTGTGGACATCCTCCAGTGTCTGCTTGATGTTGTGGTTAGCTTCAGTGATGTTAGAAATATGCACAGGTTCTACATTCTAATAACAGAAATGATATGTTGGGAGATGCAAAATAGACAACAGACTCACATTATTTTTATTAGTTCTTTGAAGGACATATATTATCATCTTCTTCATTCATTCAGGTTCCTCCTCATAGATTAACATCTTCTTCGAGATCAGAAAAAAGGAAATGGATTAATATTTTTTATTATCATGATCTTTTTTACCTTTGCCCACCTTCCTTTCCTTTGTGCTTTCTCTGTGGTGGTACATGCCCTTATTCTGCATGTCTGGCACTTTAGGACAGTAATGCAATGAGTTCTGTGAACTCCATAGAAAGGGGAGTCTTTGCATAATGAAAAAAAATATCCACAGCCTCAACTTCTCTCCTAAACAGGCCAGAGTTTTCCCTCTGAAAGTCTGAGGTGGCAGTTCTGCTGACCTCTCTCCTTACTTCTCTGAGAATTGAAAACTCTGTCATTTTGTCATCACTATTGGCTAAAGCTGTTTTTGGTGTACAGATACACCAAAGCACACAAAGCACACTGGGAAAGAAGCAGGAAGAAGTTGAGCTCTGTATGTATTTATAAAGCTACAACATCACTGGAATAACTCAGATGTGGTGGGGTAGGCTCTCATGACAACATGCTCTTCAGGATAGACGGGGAAGAGGAGCATGGCTTGTTCCCTGTGTTAAGGAACAGTCCTAATATATGGAGCTTTTGTATGGGATGGATGATGGGCTGAGTGAGAGCTTGTGTGCCAGGGTCAAACAGCTGAGTAAAGATGCCATTTTGGTAGGATTGTGTTACAGACCTCCTGAACACAGTAAGAAAGTGGCTGAAGCCTTCTTTAAAGAACTCAAGAAAGTTCTTGGATCAAAGACTCTGGATTTTATGGGGAATTTCAATCTCCTGACATTTTCTGGAAGAGCAACAATATGGGATCCTACAGTCAGAGGGGTTTCTTGACAGATTCAGGAATCTCCTCTTGCCAGAGGTACTCAATGGACCTATCAGGAATGATACAAAGCTAGATCTGCTATTTACAAGGAAGAAATGGTTGGCAATGTGAAAAGCAGTATCAACTACTCCTAGTTTAGTGCCCATGAGCCAGTGACCTTGAAGCTCTTGAGGGGAGTGAGGAGGGGGAATAGCTGGGTACAGAACCCGAGCTGTAGGAAACCAGGCTTTGGTTCATTCAGGAAACAGGTAGATGGGATCCCATGGGAAGATCCTGAAGGTAAAGAGTTCAGGAAACCTGTAAGGGACAAGACAACAATGAAATTGAATAAAGTGGGTTTTCAATGGAGTAAAAGGAGAAGCCTTTTCTCATATGGCCAATCAAGCAGGAGAGCAATTTACCCAAAGAGATTTTACAACCTCCATCCTTGGAGATTTTCAAGAACTGACTGAATAAATTCCTGAGCTCTCTGGGATGACCCAACAGCTGACCATTCTTGGAGCAACAGGCTCAGTCAAAAGCCCTATGAGGTCCCTTCATACCTGAATTGTCCAGTAATGCTATGAACATGACAGTAGTCTGGTGGAATCAGATGGCCATGAGAAGATTCAACACCAAAAATGTCAGCTCTGTTGACTCTGACTCCAACTATTCATCTTGATTCAGCTTTCTAGCAGAATAATGGTACACAAGTAATTCAATTTTAAAGGTATCTTGCAAATCCTTACAGGAAAAAAAAAAAAGGTAGGAAAGAATTGGTTGGATCTGTCTTCTATTACAGAGATTACAAGTGAAATTCAGCACTTGATTGGTGGGTTGATACTGTGACCACTTGACTCTTCTCCCAAGGGCTGAGGAAGAGAGTTCACATACACTGCTCCAGGACAAGGTGAACCAGCTGCCAGGGAGAAAACTGTATCTCTGGCTTTCATAGTATTAGGCATTCATACTCCAGACTGTTACTGTCAGTTTAGCAAGTGACTGTGTTACAAACCTGCAAGCACTGGGTCAGGCAGGTTGAGTGTTTCAGTTCCAGACCATCTCACCATCACATTTTCATGTATGGAGATTTTCAGATCTTACAGCGACTCAACACCTGTGAAAGCAGACAACCTAATGGAAAAAAAGAGCAACCCTTGAGATGTTTTTCTCCACAGCTCTGTGGCATAAAGAAAGTTGTAAAAATACTTGAAGCAGAACTTGGGTTTTTGTTCTGTTAACTCTTTCTTGTGTCATTACAAAGTCATTGTTAAATCAGAACTGGAGCTAGACTAAAGGAATTCAGCATGCTGTGTTTCCAAATGCCACACCAGCAAGTTAACAGCCGTTCTTCCCTGCTTGTTAGCTGAGGAGTTGCAATGACAGTGAATCCAGCATAGTCAGGGAAGGAGGGACAAATGCTCCCTGAGCTCTGAGCTTAGATTGAAGCTCAGGTCAGGAGTTTCCTGATTTAAATTGAGTTGTGCAACACCCCCATCCTGCAGTTCTAGGGGATAACTTTCTGGTGTCCAGCAGCAAGGGTCCACCTCCAAGGTGGAGATGAAGAAGTTTGAAAAAGAAGGAAAGGAGATTCTTGAAAACCCAGGTTTCTTAGGTGGGTTTCAACAGTGTGCAAGGCTTTAGGGAAAATCTTGAAAAGAAGAATAAAAAACCAGGGGGAACAAAAAACAGAATAGAGTACAAAATGGATTTAATGAAGTGGGTTAAACCAGACTTAAGGTGATACCTTCTTCTGTGACATTATGCATATTTCGAACAAGGAAAAATCTTGCAAAATGCTTGTTACCTGCTACAAAACCACTAGGATGGAGATTCTTTTTTTTTTTTTTTTTGTACAAATATGTTGTGCAAAATTTTTGTGCTGAAACTGCAAAAAAATCTTTAAACAGAGATGGTAACTGGCAGTGTTATTAAAATTGACTTGGAAGAGGTTATTGACAGAGTACATGAAAGATATTTTTGAACTGATCTCACAAAATGTTTTGATGAATTGCTTTAACACACAGGGAAATAAGTGCATTAGTGGCACTTGCTGATGATATCAAACTGGGAAGCATCGTCAGCTCAAAGGAGGTCTGAAATAGGAGCATGAGGTTAAAATAACAGTTCTTTTGGTAAAGCCATGCTTTTATGTAAAAAAGGCAAGATTTTTCTGTTATGTTAGTTCATTACTGTGAAACAACAGAAGAGAAGGAAGATCGGAGGATACTGATCTACTACAGGGTGTCTGTGATTCCTCAGTATGATACATGTGAAACAGGTTTATTTGATCTTAGGAGGTGCCAGTAGAGGGAGGGAAAGGTCAACGCTACTGACAAAGCTTCCTGGAAAGGCTGTGTGTGAGTCCTCTTCATCCAGAAGGGATGGGATGGCTGGAAGAGAGAGTGTTTCTTGTGTGAAAAGACATTTGGGCAGTCCAGCCTCCTCAGCTCAGCAGAACTAAGAATGAGAAAGGACATAACTAATCCATAAAAATACATCTTAGGAACATTAGGGAAAGACTTTGTGCTGAAGGACACTGTTCATGCAATAGCAAGTAGGAGTACACTGTAAGCATATAAATATTGGGTGGAAAGGAGTGGAAATTTCTCTGTAATGGGTATTTTGAACAGACATTCACATAGGAAAAGAGAGGCAGATTGCTGGTCTAGTTTTATATTTCAGTAAATGTGCTTTTCAGTCAGTGTTATGAACTCAGGTTAGGGACGTACACAGATTAGTGGGTTTACAGAGCTAATTTTGAGAGATGGATACTTTACAGAACAGCTTTTCTGGGCAATTATGTTCCCTTCTGTCGTCTATTATTCTAAGTGATTTAAAGTAGTGACATGGAGGTTATTCTCCCAGATTTCAAGTTCAACCTCACTACAGGACTGACTGCTGTAGTTTTAGGTATTTTCTTGCTTTCCATTGCTCTTCTTTTTCCATTCAGAAAGATTTTTTTCCTTCTTCTTGAATTAAAAAAAAAAAAAGAGAGGTAGAAAAATTAAAATCTCCACAGCAGCAAGGTGAGACTACAGAATTGCTTCTTACCCTGAGAATGACTATGGTTCTAAGAGAGCTTCCACTCCACACTTTTATGGGATTTGGGAACACAGTATTACTCAGGGGGCATAGCATAACCACCACTGCTGAGGTGGGACACCGAGGAATCACACAGCACTGCTGGCAGAGGCTTTGGTGGGATTTATTCAGCAACTCTCACATCTTCGGGCAGTAGCACTGCTAGTGCTGGCCTTGGATGATCCTTGCATGTCACAGCCAAGAAAACACCTAGCTAAGGCCCGCATTTGTTCCAACTGAAACTTGTGCTAAAATTTTCACAGTGACCTATAAGAATTGGTGAGCTGATGAGAAAAAATACACAAGACCTTATTCCAGAAAAGTATGAGTTTACCCTTTCAGTCAAAGTCAGTATTGCATTCAATAACATGCAAGCCCCTAAGGAACTTCCTATGAGTTTTTCTTTTTTTTTTTTTATTTTTATTTTTATCTCATTTTAAGTATCTTCTGGATAATTTTATAGTAGAAACAGTAAAAGGAAAAAAATAATCTTATCCTCAAAATCAGAGAGAGTGAAAAATGAGATCTAGGTATCAGAAGACAAGGCTGAGTCTCTTTTACAAGATAGTGAGACTTTGTGAAAATGCACAGAAAGCTCTCACATCTTTCCACTGCCTGACCCATCAACTTAAACTTTCACTCATAGCTAGGCTCTGATTTCTCTAGATAATTAAGTTAACTGATTTCCAAAAAAAAAAAAAAAAAAGAAAAAGGATCAGACAGCCCTAGGGAATGTGTAAGGCTCTTAGTATTTCTAAAACATTTGAAAAAGTTTAAAACTGTTTTAAAATCCATCAATTTAATTTAAATGCCTACATGTTATTAGGACTGCTTGGCAAATCTAGCCCCTGCTGCAATACTGACACAGGAGGGCATCACAATAAACTGATCACATAAAAAACTTAGGTTAGGTAAAGTATAAATTCCATCTGAATTCCATGTCACAAAAAAATTGCGTATAATTTTATGATTCTCATCTCTTCTGGTCCAGCGTTGCCTACCAAGAGCACACCACTGAGTTATGGCACTCTGTTACTAATGTTGGTCCAGGATTCCAGTTCAGCTGTAAATTAGTTGTCAGCAGAGAGTCATTATGAAATAATCCTGCAGGCATTTTCCCTGGAACAGTGCTGAGAAATAAAAAAGTTTGCTGAAAGTCAATCTCCACTTAATAATTTATAGTGTCATTTCACTTTTTATATTCCTGTTAGAGGTGTAGATTATTAATTTTTCTACATTCAAATGAACCCATGGTGAGGCTAAAGCAAATAAAATTTAAGGCAATGGGTGCCTGATAGCAAATATTAATGGTAGCTAGGAAGCAGGAATAATTTGTTAGGAGTGAATCCATGTCAAAGTCACAGATTTCCCCTGGAGATTCACAGCCTTTATATTGGCTATATATTTTTATTGCACCCAATTTCAGTTTTCTTGTTAAAAGAAGGTCTCCTTAAGCCCTTGAATTTCTTCTGCTTCATTCCCCATGGTTCACAAGTACAATAGTGAATGTAAGCTACAATAAAAAGGTCATTTTCTTCTTTCAGCAACAGTAACACAAGTGGCTGCATTTCCTGATTCTGGATTAAGTTCAAGATTTCAAATACGACTGGGCTCGTTTCTGATTAGAAAGTTTGATATTTATCACAGACTTACCTGTCTTCCATATCCAGTGTGAGTGAGATTGTAAAAAGGTAAACTGAAAGGAACCATTCTTTTATTCAGCAATTAACCCCATCTGAGTAAATAATACGGTGTTGTGCACTTGAGCCTTCGCTGTTATGCACTGAATTCAGAATTCAAAACGGCTTCAAAGCTGCGTTCATGAAATGATGACAAGATGCTGCAGAAACAGCTTTTCATGTGGAATATAATGCAAGTATTGTGTTACACAGTACAGTAACAAATAGGGTATAGTTGTAATGATATAGCAGATAAAGTGTCTGGAAGTACTTACCTGAGGGAAACTCAATCTTATTTTACTTCAGGGCCTGAGGGTTATAAACACAGTGTATGGTCTTGAAACTTAAATATTAGAGGAATCATTTTATTGGGGGGAGGAGAAGGTAATGTTTCTTATTACAGGCAAATAAAATCTCTGTGCCCAAATACACAGCAGAAATAGTCCAAATTCCTTCAGGTGGTGTCTCAGCTTGACTCTGCTGTTTCACAACAGACCCACAAAGTCTAAGAGAAGTAAAATAATGTCACTTGTGACCAAGGAAGGCCAACGTCCTGGACGGGCAGCGGATGCAGTGGCAAGGCACACAGCAGGGGCTGTGTTGCATTGTCTGCTGTGGGGGGCATGCAGATGGCTGGTGCTGGAACAAGGGGTCTCTAGGTCCCACCTTGCAGCCTGCATCAGAGCCATGGCACCAGTGGAGATACCCCCACAGCTTTAAATAACCCACTTCAATGTGTGAGTGCAGATTAAGCACAACACAGGGCAGAAAGAGCATCTATTGTGATAAATAAAGACAGACCAGGATACGGACACACAATGACATGAATAATTTAATTTTTTACATTCACCCTTGAGTCGCTTTTGACCTGTTCTGTCCGCTTTTGTCCTGGACATTGCTGGGGAATGGGTCAAGGCTAACTTATGCACCAGTGACTGCTGCTGAGAAGTGCTGAGGGCAGGATTGTGCTGTTTGGGGTGGTGGGATGGACCAGATGTCTGGATGTAGGCAAAATTTTCTGGGTTGATGGTTGGACTTGATGATCTTAGAAGTCTCTTCCAACCCTGGCAATTCTAAGATCAAACAAGTGCTTGTCCATCAGCCGCAGAAACCCCACTAGTCTGGTTTATTTAAAAACAGGACTGAACCCGAGTGCCATCTTTTCCCTCTCCTGTATTGACTGAGACTTAATCTGAAAAGAAGAAAAAGTAAAATGAATGGGAAAGTGCAAAAGCTGTTATACCTGTTTAAAGTCTGAAAAGAAGCAGAAAGGTGCTGCATATTTATTTGGATGTTTTCAGAACACCTCTGCAACCACGTGCACTTAATGAGACTGAGAGTGCCCGGGAGAAAACCCTGCTGGGATTTCTCCTCTGGCTTTCAGTCTGAGAGTCAGGCCCTGGGTTATTTCAGGGCAGTGTGTCTCATGTGACCCAACTGGGGCTGCTGTCTTTTCCTTCACAGGATAGAATCATAGAATGGTTTGGGTTGTAAGGGACTTTATCATCTGGTTCCAATCCCCCTGCCATGGACAGGGACACCTTCCAGTACACCAGGTTGTTGAAAGCTCCATCCAACAAAGCCTTGAACACTGCCAGGGAAGGGCATCCACAGCTTCTCTGAGAAATTTGTGCCAGTACCTCACCATCCTCAGGGTAAAGAATTTCTGATCAAAGCACACAGCTTAGTGAAAACACACTTTTGTGGGAACAGGCCACATACTAGGACTCAGTCTTGCTGGAGAAACTGTGCCTGGGCAGGTTGACAGGCCAGTCAGAGCAGCTTTGGTCTCAGCATTAACTGTATTGTCCTTCTCCAATTCTGGATGCAATCTGTGGAAACATATATGAAACTACTTTGCTGCAAACAGAACCCTTGGTACCTGAAACTTGGCCACCTATACAGCAAGCACAGGATCAGTGCCTATTTGTCAAAGCTCAGGGTATGGCGTGCAAAATTTTAGACATATATTTTGGAATGGTTCTCATTGTTTTGCAATCCCCTGTGTAAACATTCCCATACATGATACAGATACAGGAACATGTCAAATAGAAAAAGGTGAGTTGGAGGACTGCATAGGAAGCCCAGCTGGGTGGAGTTGCACAGGAACATTTTCTCTCCATTGCCTGGGCACTGTCTAACCAGGATCTCCTGAAAACATTTGGAAGAGTGCTCTAGCTGTGCATTTATCAGCTTCACCTGAAACAGTGATCTGGCACGCTGACCAGCTTTGGTAGAAACAACAAAGCAGCCTCAAGGTAATTTGTATATACACGTGACACAACTTTAGAACAACAAGCAACTCCTGTCTTTGAGTTATCTGATACTGCCAAGTTGTTTGCTGTCAATCCAGATCTCTTTGAAGGGAGGGAGAATTTTGGCAAAATGCACTAGTAGAAGAAGAGCCAGTTGTGGGGATCAGAGTACTGGTGTATGTGGGGTGATGGGATAGCACTGAGGTATAATGAAGTACAAGGTACTAACAGTGATTTGCAGAGGCATGAGGGTGGGACTGACTGTGCTTAGTTATCTAAATATCATCTTTGTCATCACAAAATCACAGAATTGTTAGAGTTGGAAGGGACCTCTGGAAATCATCCATCCAGTCTCCCCACCAAGGCAGGGTCATCTAGATTAGTTTACACTGGAATGTGTCCATGTGGGTTTTGAATGTCTCCAGAGAGGCAGAGTCCACAATCTTCCTGGGCAGCCGGTTCCAGTGCTCTGCCATCCTCAATGTAAAGAAGTTCTTCCTTACATTGAGATGAAACTTCTTGTATTTTAGTTTATGGCCACTGCTCCTTGTCCTGTTACTGGGCACCACCAAAAAAGAGTCTGGCACCATCATCTTGGCACCTGCCTTTAAAGTATTTATAGGTGTCGATGAGATCCCCTCTCAGTTTTCTCTTCTCCAGACTAAACAGGCCCAGCTCCCGCAGTCTCTCCTCATAAAAGATGCTCCAGACCCCTCATCATCTTTGTCCCCCTCTGCTGACCCTCTCCAGTAGCTCCTTATCTTTCTTGTACTGAGGAGCCCAGAACTGGACACAGCTCTCCAGGATACCATTGGCCCTCCTGTCCACAAGGGCACTGCTGGCTCATGGTCAATTTGTCATCCACCAAGACTTCCAGACCCTTCTCTGCAGAGATGCTCTCCAGTGTGCCAGCCCCCAGCCTGACTGGTACTTGGGGTTACTCCTTCCCAGATGCAGTACCCTACACCTGACTTTTCTTAGAGAGGGAGACATTTCTCAGGACCCTGAAATTTTGACTCATCCCCATGCTTTTGGGAGCTCTTAGCTGTCTTGAACAGCTTTCTGCTTCCTCTGCCAGCCATGTGGGTCATCTGTCACCTAGGCAGGGCTGGAGAAGGGCTGGGACAGCAAGGCAGGATAGATGATGCAACCTTTAGAGGTTGCATCAACTTACAAATATGTCTTTAGCAGTCTGAGTCTTTCTGTGAGAAGTTAATTGAATTCAAAGCATCTTGGTTTTGGAGAAAATAATGTGATGCTTTTCTTCTCTGTTACCTGATGCTTAGTCTGTCACATGAGTGAAGAAAACTGGTGAATAAATATGGCACCTCATTTAGTCCCATTCCTTACTGAAGTTTCTGCATAGACCAGTCAACCACCATAAATGTTTCAGACAACTGAGAAGTCACTAGCTAAGGTATTAAATATCCAGTGAAATATATGTTTCTCACTTTGAGTAATTTTCTGGTTTGAAATGTGAGGATTTCTACACCTGGTAGGATTAAGAAAAATATATGTAACACAACTGTAAAGATTCTTAATATCTGTGTAACTACCTGATTGAATTTTCTGATCCTGTAAACTCTTGGCATCTTTGCAATGAAGCAATGTTAGATGTACTAGGTGCCTTAGAAATACTAAGAAAAAGATAGGATAGCTTACTTGAATGGAATATTATGTCATGAATGGATCCAAGCAAATAAGACACAAAGTAAAACAGACTGTAAGAACACAGAAAGGGAAATTCCATTACCTAAGACTCCTTGTGAATTCATCTTTTCCCGTTAATTTCTTTAAATACTTTGTTTTGCACTGTAGACTGAACATGAATTCAAGTGTTAAATAGGATTCCTTGTTTAAGATTTGTCATCCATCACGTCAAGGTTGTTCCATCCAGAAACACTTGTGATGTGACTTTCAACTTTTGTTTCCTAGGTATTTTTCTATTAACATTTGAGTACCACACATTTTGTGAAACACAGACAGGAATGAGTGAATGCATCAAAATAAGACAATTTAAACGTGATAGAATTATGAACAGAGTATAAACTCATTCTCATGAGCCTCTTAGGATATTGAAATACAGTGTCATTTTGAAATGAAAAAAATCTGCGAGGAAAGGAAAGTTCTGGGTAATTAAAATATTTTGGGTTTCATAGCATTAAAAGTTTTGGGCTATTTTTAATTTGAAAAAAAAAAGTCAGAAAGGATTGAATCAGAAAATACCAAACCAGTCACTTCTAGCATTCTTAGAAAAAATTTCTAATTCCTAACAAAAGTTTTAAGAAAGCCCAAATAGTTTCATAAAATCTTCTAGTTTATATATACCTTCATTTTTCCCATGGCAGCTGTGTCAGCCCATATTTCTTTAAAAGCCCTAACCTGCAAAAGGATTCACAGGGAGAAGCATATTGTTATTTTGTTATTTGATTGCAGAGAGCAGATAAATCAGGCAACTTACTGTCTTTGCCATAGTCTACTGGTCTGAACGTGGCTGGGCCACACATTCCACAAATCTGCTGTAGTCAGCAACTAAGCAAACTTTTCTCTGAACGAAAAAAAACATTATGCTACATTTTTTTGTCCAGGCAACACAGAGCAGTTATCCTAGTGCTGACTTCGTTCTATAATCAACTCTGGTCTGGAGGAATGAGAGCACTTTCATTCCATACTTGTTCTCTCCAGTGAAGTTATTGAAAAGGGATGAAATAGTGACTGTGAGCAACTCTCCAAAACTTGAACAAACATTACCAGGTTTTATTTCCTGCACTCCAGAGACAGTATGCCTGTGAGCCAACAGACAATAATGGCATTAGATCATTTCTAGGCAGAAACAGGCTTCAAGGAAGGACTTCAATGTAAATTCAATGCTTCTAGCTATCAGTCCTTGAGCCACACAGCCACTGGTATCTGGATCTGTTTTGCAACTTCACTTGATTTTGCAGAGAAGGACTCAGACCTCTCATCCTTCTAAAGTCCAGATGTTTTTAAAACAGAAAAATCAAAATAAGATCCTTTGTGTGTATGAAATAATTCTACCCAGATTTCCAGGGTATTTTGGCCATTCTTTTCCCTACTTACATTTTTGGCCAATATTTTACTTCCCTTTTTTCACTAGTCCAGCAGCTGCTGGGGACCCAAAAGAGGTGAAAATACAGAATACCCACGAGAATGCCAGTAAAGCTGGCAACAGAATGCCTTGAAGATGAAGGCATAGAGGAGAATAAATGCTGGACGTTGATGCTAGGCGAATTCAAAGTAAGAACAGGCTGAAAAGCTTTAACAAAATTGAGCAGAAAGAAGCAAGTTCCACACAGGAGAAATGCACACATGCGGGAGATGCTTGTTGGGAGGCAGAGTAGGGGAAGACCTACCTCTGCTCCCTACTCAAACAGCCACTTTCTGTGTAAGTTTAAGGAAATAAAACTGCTCACGTCACAGCATTTACATCACCCATCCACAGAGACTCTTTGCTTCCCACCTGCCAGCTGCTGGGTAAGGCTTACAGCACCTTCTGAGGACTAACCATAGCACAGACAGCGTGGTGTCCCTGCAGCAGGGCTCTGTGCTGGGCTGCCCACAGAAGGATGGTGGTTACCCATGCAAGGATAGGTACTTAATAAAACTCCATGAGCTGGATACAAATGCAGGAATTCAGTTTGGGGTTTTGTATCCTTCCGTGAAAGCTGTTCTCTGACTCCTCTGAGGTGAAAACAGTGAACTGCTAGGCTGCGCTACAATAAATAAAGTGTTAGGACTTTAAATCAGTCTGGGTCTGGGTTTATAAGGGGATAAACATCTTATTCGGCAGTTTCATACAGCTGTGGAAAAGTAGGTTAGCTAACAGCCATGTAGCCTGAAACTGTCATCACATACAAGACATTGCAATGTATTTTTTACAAAGGCAACAACTTCCATGCATGTACTTCATACCTCTTATCCTGCTGAATTTACAAAATATAGGATTTTTTTCCATTATTCCCAGTGTTTACTTATTGGCTGCTCCTCTTGAGACTAATATTTTTAGGAACATATATTGTACATTTCTATTAGAATTCATATGTGCGATTCCTCAGACTTAACTGAATTGAACAAATTCCATGGGAGACAAAACTATTACATGCACTGACCCAGACAGGGGGCATCCACCATGCATGCTGGTGAAATGTATGGATATTCAACAGATATTTTTACAGTTATAATTGAAGTGTATATGAAAAAATGCCTATGAATCTGGAGGAAGGAAGATGGGGAATATGTCTCTATCAGTACTGCAGGAGTCCACCCACTTTTGATGAGGTTACTTCTATATTCCAAGTGAACTGGAAAACCTGGGTAATACTTAAAATACATCTGTTCAGAGGCTTGTAGAATCATTAGGAAAAGTTAAAAACTATTTAACTGGTGCCAAGGAGTAGCTCAGCATGTACAAATGACAGACAACTTGCCCAACTGGGGGTATTGGCAGAGGCGTTGAACAAGGTCTGGAACCGAAAATCTGTCTTTTCTGTAACTTTCTCTTGTATTTAATACCACCACTATTGCCATAAACATCCACACATCTCTGTTGTGCTCTGGTAAAGCTGATAGTAGCACTGCCAAGTTTTTGCTGAAGAGAGAAAGAGGCCTGTGCTGTTTCACAAAAAATTTCACAGGACAAGGCAAGCATGGGCACACAGGTGGGAAGAAGCAAAAGTAGAGAATGGTTTTTATAATTGGCAACCTTCTTTCCATTATCTTTTGCCATGACTGTCCCTGTAACATTAAAATAACACCATCATTGCTGACAAGTAGTCCAGGCAAAGTTAATGCTGCACTATCAACACAGGACTACGGACTTTAAAAAATACATGTTTTGTCATAGCTTCTTGGAGACTAGCTAGCTTGTGACAGGCTAATAAGTGCGTGAAACCATACTCACCCCCTTTTTTTTGCATTGGCTGTGGGACTTCTCAGCCTTGCTTGTATTTCATCCAAGCCTTTTCCAGCTCAGTGTAAGATAGCTCACAATTTGCAAATATATGGGGAAGAGATTTTTCCTCTCAGAGTCTAAATGGCAATTATATGCTTTTCTGAGCTCATGGAGATGTTTTGCCTTCCCCTGAAGCATGAGAGACCAACTGCACCCAGCAATGAGAATGCAGAAGTGGCACACATGCTTTAAGATAGTATTGAAGTTTCTCAGCCTGAACCTGACTTCTTGATCATCACATTAATACTGACCCACAAACTGGGGTTAGGAGGGAATTCCCACTTCTCACTTTGAGAGAGGTTCTGTGGGGGATGAGGGGTTGCCTCGATTTTCTCATGCTGGAGCTCTTCTGCCACAACTCTTGGGTTTCTAGATACCGGGAATCTCAGCCTACCCTGTTCTTTGCTTGTAGCTTTGACTGCTAAGTTACCTGAAGACTGAAATTTCCTAGTTTAATCAGTCTTTGATCCTAAAGAATAGAAATATGTTTGTGACGTCCCCTAGCTTACGCACTAGCCGAAGTCAGACTTGTTGATCTAACAATTCCTTTTGGACCAAAATTCCAGTCAGATATATTTCAGGGGTTTCTGTTCCACTCCTGTGTGAAGTTAGAGTCCCTGAAAAAATGTATTCCAAATTACATTGCTGTTGAGTGTGTGCAGCAGAGAGTTACATAGGAATGGATTGTCCCCATCACCACAGAGAAGGGGCTCCACTTGCAGATGTATCCTGAGGACTAAAAGCAGCATCTGCTACTTCCTGAAGGCCTGAGGAGGCAATAAGGACATCTCACTCTCTCCTGGACTTACGCTGGCTCTGCTTTGCACTTCACTCTTGCTCTCTTCTTCTGTTCCTCCAGCGCCTTCCAGGCTGCCAATTGTACTGCCTTGCTCTCTTGCCACGGATTCGCCTTCTGTGACCTGACTGGAAGGATGAGTTTCTTACCAATTGTTTTGTCTTGTGCCTGTGAAAGGACCTCAAAACCTTTCAGCGCACATGCAGAATGAAAAGACTTACAGACTCTCTCCCAGCAATTTGTTTCCTAAAGGAAGGATTGTCTACTGTGTAATCATAAATGCTGTGGACCCATCTTTTCTCTCTTGACATCACCCTATGTTTATAGCTGTACTTCTGTTTGGTTTTACAGCTTCCTGAGGGGTGCCCAACTAGATAAGTCCTGTTTTACTCCAGGAACAGCTCAAACTGTTGCCAGAGTGGAGTGTTCACCGGTTTTAGGGATGTTCTCTTACAAATATGCAGCACTCAGCAACGTGTTCAAGGTCATTGCTAATACTTCCATGAAACATCACCAGGGAACAATGAGGAGGGTTATATACTAGTTTGATACTTGTCATGGGAGTTTAATTTTGAGCTCAGCCTTGGCCACAGTGACTAAAAAGATCTAGCTGAAGGAACAATGACATAATGGTTTTCATTGTGACACTGGCAGGCCATTTGTAAAACAAGGATGATCATAATTCAACCTTTTAATGCAACAGAGGTCTTCGCATGAAATGTAGTTTTTATGCGCAAAAGTATTTTTACTACTAATGGAAGATACAGGTCTGTCAAATGTAGGAGCAGACTGTTGGAGGTCAGGATTTTTCTTTTTTTTCCTTTTTTCTTTCTATTAGGGAATTTTCTCCCATTTGTTGCCTAAAAGATGGGAATGATGGATGTTTAAGAGAAACAAAAGATGTGGCCAAGATGGGGGAAAGGGTTGCAGCTGGCTGCAGTCCCTTAGCTGGGGTTTTTTTCTCTTGGGAAATGCAGCGATACCACAACATTTTGACTGGGGGTGGAGGGATGGGCTCAGCTCTCGGTCTCTCTCTCAGGATCAGAGGTGAGATGGTCGCGGGTTTTCTGCTGGGCTGCTGCTGCGGGGACAATCTGCTGCCACCGTGGAGTTCAGTCCTTTACTGCTTTCCTACAGTGGGCGAACCTTTGCTCATAAGAGCAGCCATTGGACTGGGACCTTTTCAGCACCCAATCTCACTGGAAAGGACACTCATCATCTGCTTGGGTGCCTCGGGAAAACCCAGGATCCTGACCCCCAACCCCTTTTGGAGGGAGCATCTTCTGGCTCTGTGTGGGAGCCCAGCTGCTGCTGCCTGGCCCCACTGTTTTCTGCTTCTGGTTTGGGCTTTTCTTGCTACACTTCAACTCCACATCCCGTGTCCACCCAGGCCTCCGCAGCTCCTGGCACGGCTTCGGAGTTTTTGCTACATTTTGTTTGCCACCCCGGGTGTGTTTGCCTCTGCTGTTCCAGCTTGCTGCTACAGCCCATTTCACCATCCAGAGGGGCACTGAGACTGGCTGCACACGCTGAGTTTGTAAAGGAAGGCCCTTTTCCATTTCTCCCGCTGGCTGCACCCGCCATCACCGTGTGGAGAGAGAGCTCGCGCCACAGCACCCCCTGCAGGCGCGGGGGAGCCACGGCAGCGCCCTGCCCGGCCGGGAGCCAGCAGCGCCCCTGGCGGCCGGGAGCGGAACTGCACCGACGGGAACGCGCCCGGCAGCCGGGAGAGGCCGGCGCTGGGATCCGGCCCTGTTTGCCATCGCTGCTGTTGTTGTTTGTTTGCACTGTTTGCCTTGGGTAATGGCTGCTCTCCAATGGCAGTAGGATGAGTGATTATGTTGTCAATGTGTTTGTTGCACAGGTAAGTTAGAGTTAATGCGTGGCGTGTGAAAATAGGAGAATTGCCATGTCACAGACCTTGATTTTTTGAAAAGTGAAAGTAACAAATTATGTTTGAAAAATACACTACAAATGATGGCAAGACTGAACATTTGCTAGTTGTTTTGTTATGGTTGTCATAAAATGAACAGAGAGAGAGAATAATGGGAATAGGCAATGATAAATTCTTCCTCCACAGTGTGGGATCCAGGAGTGTTTCTCCTGCTGGGACAAGACTCAGATGTGCATCATTTCCAGACAATCCTGGCTAGTTCTGCAGAGGAAACCCAGGCTCAAAGTCAAGAGGGAACCTCAAAATGTTCCAGAAGGGCCCCAGAGCAACCTCTCAGGGGACCAAAGCTGTGGAGGACACCTGCCACGTGATACAGGTCCCGCCAATATGACCAAAGAGAAGTTGCATTTGCATTGCTTGGGTTTGGCAAAAATTGTATATTGCTTGACTGAAAATATCATTATCTCAAATATAAAAGTATTAATGTTTGGAACATTCCCAAGTGATCGTGCTTAATGACAAACCTTGGCAGTCTCTAGAAGACATAACATTTCAGCAGTGACCCTTGGCTGCTAGGTTAGTATAATGAAAGAAACAAAAGTTTTTGTATGATTTTTTCCTGAATCTCATGAAAGGACAAGCTTTCTGTAAAGAAAAAGGTGTAAAAAGCAGCTCATTCAGCATTTTCTTACCTGGAACCTTATTCTTTTCCCATGCAAGCTGAAGGCAAAAACCCCATTGACTTATATGGGAGCAGATGATGCACTAATTTCTCCAGGTCACAGGAACTCAGTGTCACCAGCATGAAGGAAATGGCAAGTTATTGCTCATACAAACAGTCACATTTGGCCAAACAACGGAAACAAGCTTACAGATTGTTGCAATGTCAAAGCAAATTATGGTAGTAATTAAAACCCATGTCCCATGATAAATCACTGTTGGAGATCCTTGCAAGAGTATCAGAAATAGGAAAGAATTTCACAGCCCCTGAAAGAAATTCTGTTTCTATCTGGGGAAAAAATGACATTCTTCACAGACAGAGGAGTGAAGCACAGTCTTGGCAAGGAATAACTAAGAGATAAAGATATTATGAAGTAATCAGGCAGTAATGCTTCAAAGGAATATTAAAAAAAAATACATTAGTTCCTTTTTATTGGGATTAAATGCTTGTAATAACAGTATTGTTTTGGCCTTGCCAATATGCTGTCAGTGTCAATTTTATTTAAAAGAAGGAAAAAAACAAAAGGCTATTATTACAAGGAATTCAAGCTGAAACAGTGAAACTTTATTGCTTATATGATTGCATTTAAAATTAAAGTCTGTATGTCAAATGAAATCCTGGCACATACTCATAGGAGCTTTTGGGCTTGACATATGTACCCCTGTGACAATAATATTGTCAAATAATGGCAACTTTGTGTATCTATTAGAAAACAGCAATTCGGTAACAAATTTATATAGACTTGGTATAGATTGTCAGAAATAAGAATAATGGACACAGTACAAATCCAAACCATATGTTCCATGAAAGAGTATGTCCTTCCAGCATTTTTTAAAGCTATAAATTATCTATCACACTACCAATAAAGTACTGTAGAGGTAAGGTCACTGACCTCAAAGCACTGACATTTAGTTCAAGAACCAACCCCTGCAGCTTAGCACTTCATCCAAATTTTCAAATGTGGAGGGGATCTCTTTTTTCCTTTTCTTGCGATGTTTTCCCACAGGCTACTCTGCTTGCTGACGTTTCCATGATAATGTTCTTCACATTCCGTCAGTTTCCATTTAGTAGCTCTACTGCAGTAACAGGAAACTTTTAGATCATCTCCTCTGTGTATACATACAGGCACTGTGTATGCTCTGTGTCCTCATAAGCATTTACTTGGCTGGACCACTGGAAAATTTCCCTACTTTCAACTGGCTAAATGGTGATAGTTCGGGAGTAATGGTGCCACAGGGCTGGTCGTCATATGTGAGGAAGAGAGCTGTAAGGAATGGCTTTCTTTCAGCAGAATAAGGGGCAGGGTGTCCTGAGGGACAGGATCTGCAGCCATGACCCAGGTGCATCAGGAGGCTGAACATCCACAAAAACATTGCATCAATACCACACAAGCAGGAATGAGCAAAGTACCGAATCAGAAAAGACAAGCAGAGCAAAAAATGACAGTAGGGAAAAAGGGGGGGAAACAGAAAAAGAAGATTAAAAGAATCTGCAAAAGTCTGAAAGTGATTTTTCATTACAACCAAAAGAGGCTGTGGTAACTTTGTTACCATTGCTTTTCATTTTCCCTCATCTTGCTACTTCTTATTCTGGCCAAATCCACCTGTGAAAGATTACAGATTGCATTCTCAGGTGGGGTAAATCAGCATAGCTCCATTGGGCCCAGATGGCAACGCTGCTCCCCATAGGTGTTATTACTGTGCCGTACGCCTGTGGTGTGGTCAGCCAGCTCTGAAACATAAAAACTGAGAAACAGAAACTGCTGGTTTCACCTTACCCTGACTTTAAAATGTCCTGCTTTCTAAATACTTGAGTCTTAGTGTTACAGTAACCCTAATTGCTTCCCATTTAAAATATTTCTGCATTATGCATTGCAACTGGAACAGCACTGGGCAAACAGGCTGTGGGCTGAACAAGAAACTTAAGCAGAGAAACAGAGAGGAAGACATCCAGAATAATATTGCTTTGAGATTCTGCAGTTAAAGAGACTTTTCTGCATCTCATGTGGTATCAGTCCCCTTCCTCTCACCAGGCTTCTTAGTTTACCAATAAACCAGATGACCTACACTCTAGGAATTTCCTTGCATATGAAATTCGCAGAAGAGCAGCCCGTAAGACAACAATTTTCTTTCTGTTCTTACATTTTTAACAAACTCCTAGAAGCAGCTGTTTGTTCATGGAAACATGGATTTGCAATTCTTGCACAGGTACTGATCCATTATACCCAGCACTGTAAATGAAAGCCCTTCCACTTCCAAAGCAGGTGTCAATTTTTGTCTAAATGTGCATTCATTCCTGTTAGACATAGCAAAGCTGTCAACACCGTCCAGTTAGTTATTTATTCACAATGCTATATATACATATATAACATGGTAAGAGGTGGTCTTTTGCAGGAATGACTTGGTTTTTTCCTCCTGACTATTATTGCACGTAATCTTCCCAGTTTGCATTCCAGGTCAGGAATGCTCCAGGGGTTGACTTGGAGATTGGTTCTCCAGCTCACTCACAGGATCATCACTCATATGTAAAAGGCTCTGAAGAGATTTTGCCATTCCTTTATTTTTCCCCTTTTGATTAATACAATGTATGCAAGATTTGTTTGGGGCAACTATAACTCTGTCAGAGAGGTACCTCTTGAGAACCTTGGAAGCTGAACAAGTTCAACTTTTTTCTTACTCCTGAAATCCAAATAGCCACAAAGGAACTATTTGCACAGTTGTGATACCCATCTGTACATTTTTCTTTCTTTGGGTGAGGGTGAAGAAACTTAGATGTGAGGAGCTGAAGGCAAGGTCAGACAGAGACAGCGAAGAGGACTGAGATGAATAAAGGCTCATCTACTCTGCGCATTGAACCCCTTCGTGTAAACTTGGCACATATTTGCTCCTATTGTGAGGCTTTTTCATCTTGACAAAATGACAGAAAGAAGGATTAGTGTAATGTAATCATATATTTATTTTTATCATATTACTTTAAATGTTACTTTCAGGTTCTTTCTTTCTCTCTCTTTCTTTCTTTCTTTCTTTCTTTCTTTCTTTCTTTCTTTCTTTCTTTCTTTCTTTCTTTCTTTCTTTCTTTCTTTCTTTCTTTCTTTCTTTCTTTCTTTCTTTCTTTCTTTCTGTTATTCCATGAATACAGATCCTCTGCAACTATTTTTCCAAAGAAAAGCATCTATAGCTATTACAGCTGGGAATTTCCCATCTGTTTCATAATAGAATTAAATTCAGGTGGCTTAGTATAGCTTGATTTAGTTTGATTTGGGCTGGCATGGAAACATTAGGATCATCTCAGGATTTTGTAATTCAGATGACACAGATCAGCAGACATGCCTAAAGCCTTTCAACAAATTTTGAGGGAACTGCAAATTTGGCAGTTTTGACACAAACAAGCCAGTTATGTCTGCATTTTTCTTGACCAGTGGTCTCACAGTTGGTGGTGGGGAGTGCTTACAGCTCTCAGTATCGTGAGATCAGTAGGAACTCAGCACCTCTGTAGTAAGGCTACAAGAAGACAGACACTCAAATCCTGGGGCTTGCCCAGAGATTTGTTGATGATAAGTTACAGGCAAACAGCTCATACATCCTAACACATAGAAAATTTTATATAAATAAAACAGACACATATACAGTGAAAATGTTGATGAATAATTTTTGACAATTGCAGCTCTCTCATGGTTGTTTTAGGTTTCAGCAGAGTTGCCAAAAATTCAGTTTTCACAGGAATTCATGAGAACATTTTCCTTGGTTTTGATCTGTGTGAGTTTCAGCCCAGTAAACTTATGAATACTGCAAAAATCACAGAACAAAACTTATTCAGAGCTCTTGAACTCCATTTATTTTCCAAACTGAAACTGACCCAAGCTGGAAATGTCATAAATATTTCAGTGCACAGTTAGAAAATAACCTTGGTTCTTCTCAAAGCCTCCAGAGTCTAGGAGAACATTTTGATCATTGTGACCAATTTTTTTGTGTGTGTTAACAAAAGCTGCATGAAGTAATGTTAAGGTTTCCTGATGCAAGTTCTCTAACTCTGTAAAGTAACTGAATTTCTCAGGAATGGTCTTCTGAAGTGTTTTGGCAATCTAGAAATGGAATAATTATTAATTTCTTAAATAAAACTTCTACACTAAACGTCTCATGTGTGATGAGGAACACTTGAGTAATTCTTTTTTATTGTTCCAGACACATGCCATTAAATGTTAAAAAAATTGATAAATTACAGGATTTCTGTAGTTATTATTAAGATTTATCTTGAGGATGAGAAGATGCAATGATCCTGACTACCAGGAAAAATATTCTTTAAATCATTACCGTTGGGTACAGCAACTGAGTATCTTTTAAAAAAAATTTTAATAGCAAATCACCAGTTTGCCTATAATACAATCTAAGTGACCAATGAATTGTGTAAAAAGAGAGAAATATGTGTGTGGTGTGTGTTATCAAAATCCTAGTGCAGATCACTGCAGTACCTGAATGGTTTCAATGTAATATTCCACTGATGAAAACACTCCATGAATTCTTTCTTATTAGGCTTCGGAACATTTACTTGGACATGAACTTTACTATGTAGAGTGAAAACGGAATAAGAGATTGGAAACAAATGTTAATGGTAAACAGCAATATACTGAGCTGGAAGAAAGTCTGCAGGGATTATAACTGATCCTGATTTTATTTAATTACTTTATTTTCATGATATGAGAATTTTTACACAGACACACACACACACATATATATGTATATCTCTATATATATATATTTATAAAAGGAGGTTGGTAATGCATTACCAGCTCTCCCATCCCTCTTTCTCAGGGATCACTTGTGTTTTCCCTGCCAGCATGATGCTGATTTCCAACTACAAGCTGCACTGTGCTTATGAAATAAATGGGAACTGGGAACTGTGAAACTTTATTTCCTTTCTGGTTCCTGTTTTTCTGGCCCCAGTGATTGCCCAGTCTTCGTCCCATGTACACTTATCCAAAGGGACTTGAAGGTTAGAAATATGTGCAGGAAATAGCACAATTACATTCAACTGAGAAAACAACACAAACACAGATCTCAGGAAAAAACCATCCTAACTGCATAATCATCAGGAGGGAAATACTTGGAAGCATTTAAGTTTATAAAGATTTAGGGAAGATCATAGGTAACAAATCAGATGTGGCTCAGTAATATCTTGCTATAGCGGTTGGGTTTGTAAGCCACGTAGGCAGAGGCATTTTATCAGTTCTCAGGGAGGTAGTTTTCCCTCTCAAGGTGCTGCAAGAGATTTCCTGTGGGATTAGATACTCAGCACTGTTCTGGGCTCCTTGGTTTGTGAATAAAGTCTCAATCTCAGTGACGAGCCACAGACATAGTGAGGATATAGAGAGAAACTGTAAAGGCTCAGAGCAGTAGATTCACATGTTTCAGCAAAGCAAAGACTACATATGATGGAGGGGTGCAGAGTCAGGGAAGGACATGTGAAGACAGTTTTAGCAATTGTAGGTCTTACTACAAAGTCAGTCCCTTTCTTAACTTGGCCGCCAATCTTGGGATGTTTGTCTTTCCTCTCATACCTGTCCTGACCTCAAGTGCTTTGTTTTCTCATGGAGAAAGTGATTGCAGAAGTATTCAGGATAAAGAAGTGGAATAGAGATAGAGACTTCTTATACCATTACGCCAGTTTATGCCTGACTTACTTAACACTGGAACGGGATTTCTCCTTATGGCTCAATCTGGCTAGTGTTGGCCAGAAACTATGAATAAAGGGTGGGAAATTCTTCACTGTAACAGGAGAAGAGTAACAAATACAGATGTACCAACACTGCCCCAGAAAACACCTGTGTCTTTTTATTCTTCCTGCCAAAATCGTTACAAAGCTTGTGCTCTACCTCATGCAGCTGGGTTGGAAATAGTAGCAAATGTTACTCAAGTGCTATCTAGAATCAGCTAAAACCACAGGATGAGCAGTGGCTGGGGTTATCCCTGAACTCATCCTGAACACACTGATGTATGGAGCCCTTTATCATTGTCAAGAGAGTCTAGTGGGAGCTCTCCAGGACAAGAGTGAAACCTTCAGATCAGTGGCAGGTGGAGTAAAAGGAAAAATATCCCAGCAGTGAAATGATACCTAAAATTATATTAGTATCACTGTGCATTTCTAAAACAGACTAGAAATGACAAGGACTGCAAGAAAAGTAGATGCTGTCAAAGACACATTGAAGTTCATGTGTAAAGATGTGTCCATTGAGAGATCCTGGTGATTAAGAGAAAAATCTGAGAAAGAACCCAATACACTGTCATTTAAAAGAGCTGTAATTTCAGGTATTTAATTAATTTTCATGGTGTTAGTCTGGGAAGTGTTGTAATACAGAAAATTGCTAATGATATATCACAGAATCACACAATGTGCTGAATCGGAAGGGTGTCACAAGAATAATTGAGTCCAGCTCCAGGCCCTGCACAGCACCATCCCCAAGAATCACATCATGTGCCTGTGAGCATTGTCCAAATGCTTCTTGAGCTCTCTCAGGCTTAGTGCTTTGACCACTTCCCTATGTGTTTTATGTTCTGGTCAAACCCAGAGCTAGACAGCACTCAGAATTTCCTAACACCTAATTCTCTTTCTGCACTTTATGTTTTAACTGTCATGATCTAATGGAAAAGGAGTCCCCACATGGATATTTGGGCTGGACTGAGTCTCACTAACATCCTTGGACAGGCCAGAAGTCTTTTTTCAGCTAACATGCTGGGGCTCTGATCTGACATGGAGAGATGTTCCGGGAGTTGCTCCGCAGAGTTAGTGACTGTTCTCTTGTAACTCTGAGGTCCGTGAGACAACAGCTGGGAGCTTGGCGTTGTGCTGTCTGGATTGGTATATATTATGCTATTCAATCCAGATTAACACCTGGAGGGTTCAGTCAAGGTGGGTTAAGAGTTAGATGAACATGTAAAACAGGCAGGCAAATGTTAGGCAAAAAGAATTATCATTGTTCCCATTTTCAGGGCAAAACTAGGAACCAAAATCTCATTTTCAAGAAAGACAGGGGAGTTTTGCATATGGTCTGCATAGATTCTTTAGGCTCCTTTAAAATTCCAGCTAAAGAGATGGTTTAGATTTCAGGGTTAACTTCATCTGAAGGCAGCTAAAGATACAAGAAAATAGGCCTGTAGCAGTCTGTAACAGTTCTTCTGTTACACAGGAACTCTGAATTATGCTATGCATATGTATCAATAGGCATTTGAACTGGGGTGTGTTTGCTGTGTTGCTTGTGTACAGCACAGCATTCTCCCATGGAGAAACTTTACCCTGCATATTTAAAACATTTGCAGCATCTCTGTGCAATCTCTGCAAAATTGTACTGCTTAAAATAAAGCATTTCAGTTAGAAGAAATTACACTTCCAGTTAAACTGAGCTATTTTCTTCTACCGACTCTGAGAATATACATTACTTCAACAGCCAGAGCAAATATGAGTTTGAAGGTGTTTAAACAAATGTACACTTCAGTTGAAAGAAGTTTGCAATAACTAGGTTCAATAAAAAATTCTAATTGTAGGCCTCAGGTTAAGTCCTGAAACACATTTTTTGGTCCCCATGTGTCTTGTTTCCAATATGGCAGCACCTGGAAAAACATGCAGTTTGATTTTCGTGAGAGATGTGAGCTCTGATAGTCAGGACTGCACTGCACCAGCCTTTTTTTAGAAGTGGTGGCAATGTTGCTGCAGTTTGAGTGGATGTCTTTTATACTAGGAAATAAGAATGTGTTAGGCTAAGAAAAACACTGGTCATAAGCAGTTTCCATGCAACAAAGTCAAGAAACCAACAGTCTCTTTCAATAGCCAAGCCAAAATTTTATGAATATTGTGCCAGCAAAACGCTGTTGCTTTCTCTAAGGCCGTTTTTGTCTAAATGTCCCTGCAATTGCATCTATTGATTCCTTCAGGGGAAAAATGGACAGTACTTTTTAGTACCTCCCCAAGTTCATTGAAATCCTTGCAGAAAAAGATGCAATCCTTAAGGCAAATTGACGTTTTAACAAGAATTTACCAATTTCCTTACAAAGGTTGCCTTTTCCTTCACATAATTTCCTGTAGTGAAAATAATCTCAGTGGTCCATGAACTTTGCTTCCTCATCAGTTAAAGCTTGAAGCAAAATTAAGTGCAAAATGTGAGCAGTTAATCCTTACATGTGTAATATTGTTGGGCTTGTTCTGTTGGTTTGTTGTTGGGTTTCTCTGTTGACAACCATTTTGCATTGTTCCAGTTGCTGCTTCTAATGGCAGTAAATGCAAATGGGATGAACCAAGAGCTTCATTCTAAACGGCAGGTGAGGAGCACTGCTGGGGCACAACAGGCTGTAGGAGGTTCATAAGCCATTCCTGCAGTGGGGAGTCTGCAGCTGCCCTCCACAGTGAGTAGTGCAATGCTTGTGTTCTGTTTGTTTTCACACCCCCTTCACAACTGCACTAAACGTGATAATTAAACTGGAAAATCAATAAATGATGAGCACAGGATGACTGGGGGCAGTGCTTCATCGTAAAGAAAAAGAAGCATCAAAAGCGCTGAGAAAAACGACGAGTAACAGGCAGACCCCAGGCAAGCTTTCCCACAAAGCTCTGCCAATATGCCTCAGTCCTGATTTACAGCACTCCCGCGGCTCCCCTCTGAGCCGTGTCTGCTCCAGAAACTGTCAGTGGTGTGAAACAGCTTTAGGAGTTTTTGCAGGTGGACTCCTCTCTGCTCAGGGCTGCTCTGAACTCTTACGTGTCTCTGGACTGTAACATAAAAGGCAGAGTGGGGGAAAGCGAACACATTTTGCAGGAACTGATCCTACTCTCTGCTTTGCCATAGACTTCCCAAGTGGGTCTGGATAAGGTTTGTCATCTCGCTGTCTAAATTCCTCCTGTGTAGCTTGGGGATGGTAAGAGCAATATTACCTACCTGTTGCATGGCAGGGAGTGTGCTGCTTAATTACTAAGTGTTTATACAGTGGGGTCAGCAGAGAGAGTGCTATATGATAGCTAAATATTAGTATGAAATCACAGCAGATAACTGCACATATCCTCCCTTGCACGGCATGGTGATATTTTATCTACTTGTTATTTTGAGTCACATTCTCCAAAAGCTGAAAATACTTAGTGTCTGTTTAAAAGAAATATTTCAAAGAACACATGCTGGTTTGAGTTGTTTCCCACTGTGCATAGCACCTGCACACAACCGACACTGGTGAGCTTTTTGCTTTAATAGAAAAGGTAAAATGAAGTGTTACTTCTCTTTAGGTTCTGTTAAAGGGAACACTATTAAAAATACTTGTTCCCTAGCCAAATTTTTCCCCTTTTTTTCTGCAGTTGTATCTGCTTTGGCGTACATCTGTGCCTGAATGGGCTCCTCTTGCTGTTATGCCCTGACAGACATCTCCCACCAGAGGCAGGTTTATGAGACATGTGCCACTTCATTTTTGGAGGGGGAGGAAAGATTTCATAAAAGATGAGGCCAGTTTTGCTTGTCATCACAGATTACATAGTGACTTTCTGCAGGCAAGGATGAAGGTGGGGTGGGTGAGTCAGGGTTGATGGGTCCTCAGCTGACTGCACAGGTCTAGAGGTGATAAACACCTTTTATCACACAGCTCCCCACACTGTTCAGGGTGGAAGGTGGAGCAGTAGCAGCTGCTGCAGCAGTGTTTTCAGTAGTGCCCCCATAGCAGTGTGTTGTCCATCCCAGGGTGGTTGGGACAGTTTTCTCTCCTCAACCAGGTCAGTAAGTGTTGCTCAAGATGCAGGAGAGCATGAAGGCAAGAGTGGCACCTCTCACTGGGTCTTGGCATCTGGGGCTCGAAGCTGCCAGCTATAGCATAGTGTAGCACAGACCATCCTGCTTTAGGGGCAGGACTAGCTCAGGAATTTTTCTTCAAGAAGAAGGTCAAGAGACACTGCTCTTTATTAGTGACTGGGGAAGTAGCTCACAGATCCAAGCCAAACGCACATAGCAACTCTTACATGTATAGAGCCTTAGGGGATAATATTACTTGCAAAACAGAGGGGACAAAACCAAGCTGTTCTCTGTCTTAGCTGCTAAGGGCACCAGGTGGACCAGCAGCTTAGAGAGGTACAGTGAAGGGGAGGTAAGTGTTACATGCAGTTGTTAGAAAGGACTCGGTATTGCTGCCTGTAGACAAGCAGACAGGCCACCGTGCCTTACAAAGTCAAGGAATGACTGTGTCAGACAGAGGGAGACATACTGGAGACACCGTGTGGAAATGGTGTCCATGGGGGCTGGTTTCCCACCGATTCCCTTCCCTTGCCTGACACAAATTCTGTTGAAAAAATATGAAACACAGAGTGTCAGTCTTAGGATGATCATTCTTCTTATCCAGTGGGGGAAAGACTTGGTGGGACAGCCATGTGGGGGCTCTGCCATGATGCTGAGAAAAGCCCTAGTTTCCTCTTGGTGCTGGAGATTTGGCACCTGCAGGAAGGGTCTGTCTGCTGCACCTTCAGCAGGTGCAGGCACATTCTGGGGTCTTGGTTCCTGTCAAGGTGGAACTGATGTACACCTCTTGGGGACAGACATCTTACTGACATGTCCATGAGAAATGCCACCAAACAGTGCTCCATGTCTCAAAAAATGGCATTTCCCACAGGCAGTCAGCCTGCTGACTTGCTTACAAAGGGCTCCCAGAGCACCTGGTCTCCTGGGAAGTCTGCCTTCCCTCACTCATAAAAAGATGTTTTATTCTTAAAGTCTGCATGCACACCAGCCTTCATTCAGACTTGGACTTTCCCTCTTCAACACCTCGGTCACCTGGGCAGCAGTCACTGAATATGTAAGGCCTTTTGAAAATTAGCAGTGTCCTGTGTGAACTATTTCTATGTGGAAAGAAGGGCACCAGATCCCTCCTGTACCCATGTTTTCATCTCAGGATCGGCTGCTGCTATAAACAAGAAGTCTGTGACTACTCCCTGAACCCCAGGTTTTGAACTAAAACATGATAGCCATAAGCAGACTGCTGAATTCACTCAGAAAGGTGTGCAGAGGAGGACTGAGGGCAGGTACCCCAAGAGGTGTAGTACAGCCTTTCCACCAGAACCCATCTGAGTTGAAAGATGAATCTTGATGCCACCTTGCTCAGACTCCTTGTGGTTGCTTGCTGCAAGAACATTTTCTCATTTGAGTAGTCTCCAGAAGCAACGTCAAAGTATAAGAGATAAATAACTCCAACTGTGTGATGCTCTCAGTTAATTTCCAAATATCTAATTTGGATGACTGGTTGTTCTGGCAAATGGCAATTTCTCTCCTGATGCCCTTTAAGCAAATCAGATGTAATTCTGAAATGTGTTTCTAACCATACAAGGGCTGAAGGAACAGGTGTGATAGCAAAATTTAAAGGCTTGTTGTATACAGAAACCAAACTAAATTCTATTGTTGTCTCATCTGACATTGTCTCTTTCTCCACAGGAAATGTGAAATAACTTTGTACCTTTTTGAATGAAGGGGTTTTATTGAGGGATAAACTTAGTCACATTATCTAAGAAGTGCAGCAAGGCAGAAATATCTACACAGATTGTTACTACTAATAATAAAATATTGGTACAAAATAATTTCTTGTTCATTGTGCCCTCATAAGCAACGACTTGGTTGTGTTTCCCAGACACCTGTGGAAGGGTTCAACCCAATTGCCAGGGTCGACAGAGCAAGAAGGCTGACAGAAGAACCCTTCTGATGGTACTGCTGATGGTGTCTTCACCTCCCCTCTGCAAACCCAAGTGTGGATGTGACCAGACTGCACCAGTTTAGGCCATGTGATCCCCTCAGATACTAGATAGTTTTCAAAATTGGCCCTATGGGTCAAAATCTGGCCCACCAAAGCCACTCCACTGAGCTCTAGAGAAGCCAAGAGAAAACATCTCATCACAATCAGGGATGGGATCCAGGATCTAGGAGTTGCAGGGTCCAGTGTCTAGGAGTAAATAACACAAAAAGCACACACAGAAAACACCTACCAAAATGACTAGTTAGGAAATTTATCTTTTACAGTTCCAGTAGAGAATTTTACTCAGCTGTGAGCAGATGTGTATTAATGGATGGATTTAAAATGACTAAGCTCAGACAGATCACAAATGTATTTTGGCAATGTAATCCACAAAGTAATACTTATGACAGAACATGCCCAATAACACCAATATTTCAAAAGGGCTTTAGAAAGAGATAAGATTTACTAGTTGAGAATAAGAAATAAGATTTGATATTTAAATGTACAGGGACTCAAGCATTTGGATGAGGAGGTAGGAGTAACACTGTGAAAGGTTTTCAAAGTTCAAACAAAGAATCCTGAAGTCAGCTCTTAGCAGGATATGCTGAAGTGAGCTATGTACACTCATACAATTACAGTGATTTTTGTACATGTCCAAGAGTCAAGCCACTGCATATTTGGTGTGGTCAGTTGTGGCTTTTGCTGGTAGCAAAATTTTTGATTGTTCACAATACCTCATAGACACTGGTTTGAACAATTCTGTGGCTCCCATGAAGTTACCTTCACTGAATTTAAGTAACAATGAGGCTATCTGTTCCATCTAAGTTCCTGTCCATATGAATTACTTGGCATCACTACAGTATCTGATCACTAGCTGAACAGGAAAAATTTTTAAATCTCAGTACAGGAAGCAAGTAGTATCATCTTTTTGAAGAAATGAGGCTAGAAATGGCTGGATGGCCCAGTCAGGATAAAGTCCAGTCAAAGAGCTGTGGGGCTAAGATTAGAAGAATTTATACTGACAGAAAGATGCAAGTGGCAATGAGGTTTTTAGATGCATTCATGGTTAGTAGCATGTAAAAGAAATTAATTTATCCTTTGAGATAATTCCCATTAAGAAACAGCGGTACAGACCTCACAAAAAAGTGCAATTTTGGGTTTTTATATTTTGCTTTGGGTTTAACAAGCCTGAGCAAGTACTGCAAAATGCGTTATTCAAAGCGCTGTCTGAACTTTCTGCTGTCTTGTTATTATAAACACACACTTCTGTCTGTGCTGCCAGCAGATATGGTATGGCAAAGACTGACTAGCAAGTGCTTTCCTGGAAATAATGAATTTTGCTGTGTCTTCAGCTACCCAGAAGAATTAGTGTGTTATACACTAATTGTGTAACCCTGAACAAAGTCCACCAAAATTTAGGCAACTAGCCTGAAGTGTCTCAGTTAAGAGCTCCATTTCAATAGTTGACATCAGTTCCCAATGAAGAGAAGGCTTATTCTAGAAAGCAGTTTAACTAAAATCTGAATAGTTCTGAGCACCTGGTTCTTTCTCACATATGTGAACGTAGAAGATTTCTGAGTAATTGCACAGGAGAAAGGTTTCCTGACTCATGCTGGGCCTGGTCCTGCTGCTGCCCAGTCTAGGGACTGACTGGAATGTGCTTGTTTCCCTTCTGCAGACTGGGGAGTGTCCCATGGCCACAGATTAGGCATCACCAGAGCTTCTAACGTTGGGAACTTTTCTCAACAGGCAACATGAGATAGAATGATGCTTCAGAGGTCCTTATTCCAAAAGTTACCTCCATCCAGATGAGATCATCTTTGCACTCGTTAATCCCATTACAGCTCTGAATTTGGCTTCTTGCTGCCCCAGTAAAACTACCCATGAGCACGTGGGGTACCGAGAGGTATTCATGGGTCTTAAATAGCAAATGATTTTGATTATAGCACAGGACATAGGGATTGCTGAGCACAGAAAATCTGCAAAAAAGCATTAGAAGTATACTTCACCTAAGAAGTCATTCACTGCAAACTGTTCTCTACCTTCTACACTTTACAGTGCAAAGCTGAGCAGAGCCTCACACTGCAGGCAAGAGGTCCTTAAGTGGAGCAGAAGAGGCATTCCACCACAAACAAATCCCCTACCAGTGATTTGTCAAAGATTAGAAGCTCTCGAGCTAGGCAGAGTTTGAAGGAGTGGGCTTTGGCTAGCTTTCAGTCTTGAATTTTGAGGGAAGGAAGAATCAAAATGAGTGATGCCTCTACTGATAAATGTAGGTAGGCATTGACATCTGAAGGGACAAGGAAATGTGGGTGCAGTGTGTGTGATTAGGCAGAGGCAGCAATAAGCCATTGTATTCTGCATGGATGCTCAGGATACCAACTAAACTCTTTAAAATTATTCAGTGAGGGAACAAACTAAAAAGTACAACTTTATTACAGATGGAAAATACAGCTTTATTAGATAATGGGTCATATTTAATTGTGTGACTGATTGTTTTTGAAAGATGTCGTTATCACATTAACTATGGAAAAGCAGAGATGTTTTACAGCTGAATTTCAAATATGCTCAGAAAAAACAGTAATTTCTCAGATTATTAATGAATATTTTGAAAACATTCAGAAGAATGTTCAAAAGAAAATTGGGTCAAAAGGGTAACTTTTAAAAAAAATAGTCTATCTACTGGCTAATTTTGAGTACCTACAATTTCTCAGAGTTCAAAAACACAATTCTCTTCACATTTTCCACTTGTTCATAATGTCTCTAAATATAATGTGGGCATAGATATTTACACAACTAACATCAACAGAAAAAGCAGTGTTTCAGAGTGTGATAGTCAGGAGACACCCTAACTCTTGCTTTTACTGCTGTGCTGAAATGAAACTCCACATATTTCACGTCCTGGTGCCCCCTTTGCCTATGATGTGTGAACACCAATTAGTTATCGACTTCTATCTGTGATGAAATAATTCCCCTTGTAGGAAGCTGAGGTCCAAGCAGGAGGTTGTTTTGAGCAGTGCCCAAGTGAGATTGGCTTTGGACTGTGGTGCAGGCTTTGGCACAGCTGTGAGAGACGGTACAGATATGACTTACAAACCTCTGCTTCACTTTTTACACAGAAAATCTGAGTTTAAAGAACATAGTACTAATGCAGAAATAGGATGAAATTTTAGCATATGAATATTATTTTTCCCAATCTCAGGTAGGTAACTTAATGCTAAGTGGACATTAAAAGACATTTGTCTCTATGAGGATGAAAAAATGAATCAAGACTGTGGAATTTAATAACAGTCACTTTTCCTTCCTTTTACTTCGACCTTTGCCTTGAATGGTGGCCACTTTCCAAAGTACTGGGCAGTAAGTTTCCTTCTTTAACTTATTTAATATCTGGTATTCTAAAACTACAGGGGTTTAATATGCAATTCTTTAATTGACTGACTTCTTACAATGTTTGTAGCAAGAGCTAGCAGATCAGCTATTTTGTTTTTATTAAGAGTTTCTCTGTGAAATAAAAAAAAAACCTTATGAAAGATTGTTGAGTCGTAAAGCACAGGGAAAAGGAAAACGGAAAATATAATACTCTTTCCCTAAAATTCTAACAACATTTGGAAAATATTAGGAAATAAAAAATTTGGAAATATAATGCTCCAGACCATGGGAAATAGGTGGATTTGGAACTGATAAAAACTAATGTAGCTGTGTTTAAATTAATCCAAATTTGTGACATATGATGATCTGGCCCAGAGGTAATATCTTCTAAATAATAGTTTTTCTTATTTTTGACTATGCTGATGAAGTCACTGTTCTGCGCCAAAGTATCAGCGTGTTTTGAAATGAATCCTTCATTTCAGGGGAGGATACATTCCTTGTTACATTAGCCCTCCAGATTCCTGAAAAGTATTACACTTTGCATTTCAGACTGAAGGGTGGGTTTGGATGCTAGCTTTCTGTTTGCCATTTTATTTTACGAGCTCTGCCAGTCCATTATGCTGATTTGACAGAGAACCAAAGTTATGAACAATCATTTTATAGGCATGGACGGACTCTAAAGTTCATTTAAAGAATTGCTTCCAGGGAGATACCCTTGGCTGGGAATCTCCCTGCTGTCGGTGCTGGGCTCTTTCCCAGTCTCTGGGAGCCAGATCTGTCTGAGATTGGGAGGAAGAAGCATAAACCATCTGGCAAGGCAGCTTTTTGAGCAGAAGAGACTAGTTAATTGAATAGAGGCAGGAATTTTATCTTTGGCTTCTGAGGAGATACAAATTACTTGATTAACTGCAGATTATTGGCTGGAAGAGGGCACCATATAACAGCATAGGTTCTGAATATTTTGCCAATAACACAACATGGAGGAGGTGGAATGGGGACAAATAAGACCAAGGTCAGTAGTACAAAATTCATGGTCGGTTACTCAGCGTAAGTAATGTGTGAAAACTGGGAGCTCATGATATGGATATAACATCCAACGAAGACAATGTATTCAGAATAATTACAGTGCTCTGAAGTTATAACAGCATGAAAAATGTCAAGGTGAGGCATTTGCAGCAGAGATGGGAAATGCTGTTGTACTGCATGGGTCTCTGGCAAGAGTTCACCTGACACTGTTCAAGTCATCTATGATAAGGGATGGTGAGTTAAGGGCAAAACAGGGTTAGGAGAAGTCTCTAAGACAGATACCACAAGAGAAGACTTAGAGCATGTTTTTCAGTTCATTAAAAAAAAAAAATTAAAAGAGCCTGAAAAGGGATGGAACATTATTTACGAAGAGGCATAAAGAATAAAGGAGAGAATCTTATTTGAGTTATAGTCTGTACTGATTTGAGAATGATTGAGTATAAATTGGTTTTGAATGAACAGAGGAAGAATTTGTGAACATATATAGGCAGGCTGTTTGTAGCCATGAAGGTGGGAAAGCTCTGGAAGGGCCCCTCCACAGCGGCTGTGCGGGTGGCAGCTGTGCTGCTCAGGTGGATGTTGCTGCATTCGTGGGAGGGTCCAAGAGCAAAACCAACCCAATGACTCCAGCAGTCTCAGGTTCCTGTTTCCTCAAAGTTAAAAATATCCCTTAGCTGAAATATTGCCATGTATCCATAAAAACTGAGATTTTGGTTACTTGGATTACACATTACATTGCCAGAGGAAAACTGCTCCAAGAGTACCTAGTCTAATTCATCATGGTTGCTGCTGGGCTGGACTCTCACTATTTCAATACCAAGTCTGGCAACTCAGGGATGGCACAAAACTGAGGAGCAAGTCCCCCTACCTCCAACAAAAATCCCTAAAATCAAAACTAAAAAAAACCCCCAAAAAACTAAAAATAAAAACCCTACCATGTAGGATGCCACTGGGACAAAAAAAACCCCAACTCACATGGGCTTATCACTGCAAGGTCTCAACTGCAGAAAAAGCATCAAGTGGCGTGGATAGGTTCATGAGACTGCTGATAATGCCTCGAAATAGAGTAGAAGCCAATTATATTTAAGTGATGCAGGCTCTGCTTCTCTTTGCTTTTGTGTTTCTCTTTAATGTCCACTGATCCTGCCCACTGAAGCCTAACCTAAGAGCTAATTGTCCTTACTTCCATTGACACTACTATACTTTAATTTGTATCTGTGCAGCTTTACCATAATTTATTGTACTTGCCATAAGATCAGAGGTGGCTGTCTCACATACTGATGAGAAAAAAACTTTTGAGAAACAGTATTTGTTTTCAGTCCTGTATGGGGCTGTTGTAATAGCAGGAACAAGGACACAGTAATAAAGTCCTTTGGACACAAAAAGTCTAAGACATAAATCTTCAGATGTGGAAGGATTTATTTGAGCTTCATCTGTGTTACAGTGCTCAGCTCATGCCACTGTTTGTGAAACACCATGTTTGAAATCTTTCAGACAGACCTTGTATGAAGTGATACCAGTGTAAATACATTTATTTCAGAGGATTTTCTTATTCCAGAGTGATACAGCAGTACTTGGGATGACCTGAGATGTCTATAGAAAAACTTATCATGAGAAAGTCTAATTAAACTGTGCCACTTCCTCCTTCAGTAATTCTGAGATGACCTAAATGATCTGCCATTTTCAAAATGTTAAGCAGGATTTGATAAAACTAGTTGAGATGGTGCTGAATGTTTCAAATCTATCTATCTACCCAACACACCTTGCTGATTTGTATTTTACCCATCTGATTTCTCCAGCCCCACCTTCCTGCTCTTACCCACAGCCACTGTATCTCCCCTCACAAGTCAACTCTGATTTTGATCTTATTTATGTTGTACTCAGAACAGCTCAACTCTTGACTCCATGGTGAGATATGGCCATTCACACATTATGCAGCAGATCTATGGACCTGGTGAAGTCCCAGTGGTATCCTGATAGCTGAAGAAAGGAGAGGAATTTTTAAATGTGCTTTCTCAGACAACAAATCTTTTCAATTACCCAGCCACAGCCCCACTGTGATTCAATAGGGTAACCATTCCCTCTGCTCAATTCGAGAAGAAGGATCTTCTGCAACACTCCGACTTTTTTTTCTTTTTGTTTTTCAGTTGTAACATCCCACTTTATCTGTCAAGAGCCAACGCGTCAGTGATATGTTGACATTTTTAGAAAATTTTAGGCAAAGAAAATTCTCTTTTGGCTGAGACACAACTCAAGAATCCTGGTTCTCCCACAGAAATAGAACAAGAATTCAAGATTGGGTGCAATTTTAAGAGTGAGCCTGTGGATTTGGGAACAGAATTGCACCTCCTTGGCTACATACTCCGCTGCAGACTTTCAGAACTCTGAAGAGACTGCAGTTTTGCTGAACTGGAAAACTACACTAAATTAACAGCTGGGACAGGGACAACATATCCAGGCTTGCTTAGAGGATCTGGTTTGCCTGGAGGGAGCAAATTTTTTATTTTAAATTCAAGACACACGGAGGGACACTAGCTCTCACCATCACAGTCACTATTACTGCTGCACATAATGCAGTAGAAGGGTGATTTTCATAGCCTGATGGGATGCACTGAGTGGCCTTCTGACTCATTTCATCATACATGATACTTCTCATCTACATCATCCCAGGATGCTGACTGCTGCTCTGCAGAACCTGAGCGTGCTTCCTGCAGTAAACTCAAAATCGAGTTTACTGGAAGGGGCCTATGGAAAAAGTAACAACATGGCCCTTCTGGATATTGAAGTTCATTTCTTCTTCCTTTTTATTAGACTCACTACTTTTTTTTTTCTTAATCCTATATTGTGTGCTTTTGGAGAATAGTTCTAAATAGGCTGAGGCAATATTACATGAAGACAGACCAGGCTTTGTTTTGTACTCTCAACAAACTTGCTTTTCCAATCAATATCATGGCTGAAAGGAGTTTGTTTTTCTCCTAAAATCGTATCTGTCTTCAAGCCTTTGCTTCTCTAATGCATACAGCTGCAGCCAGTCCATTCCTTCACCTTTGTGCCTGTGGTCGGGGAGGAACCTTGAGGGCTATGGCACTTCTCAGCAGGATCTTGCTCTGGGCAGCAGCTTCCAACTACTTCTGTTCTCACTATGCAAAGAGGCACTTAATTGCTATTTGCATTTAACCCAAGCGAAAACTAATTTTCATGCCTGGGACTGATCCCTAAAGTTGAACCACATGTTTAACAGCTGCCATTAGCTGCTTTCAGTGTAACAATGGGGTAGTTTTGGCAAGGTCTGGAGAGGAAGCAACTATGCAACAGGGAAAGAAGCAGTGTCCTCAAGTGCCCTTGTACTGATTCACATCAGTCCTATATTGATTCATTTATGAGTTATGTATTTTTAAAAGAGCCCTGCTCTACTGGTAGCTCAGAGCATTGCATTTTTGACAGAAAAAAATTGTGCCTAGGAAAATTTGTGTTCTGTTCTGCAAGAATATATTGACCTGGACCTCTCAGTGACATGCACTTGGGACAGTAGTGCTGGGCTCTTGAACAAGGCTGAGGGCCTGGAAAGTTCCAGTCTGCAGCAGGCTAGGCTTGCAGTGCTGGCAGCTGCTTGGCCATGCTTCCAGGATGTCTCTGGGTTGGGTGGGAAGCCCAGGCAGTAATGTCAGTGTAGTGTTAGTGTGTGCTTCCCAGGACAACGATCTGGCAAGGCTGTGGTGGGGCTTTCCACCTTAGGGAACCAAGCAGTGCCAGTGCAAGGGCAACACTATGGGAAGACTTCCCCTCCTGCACTTCTCCAAATGTGCGTGTGGCTCCAGGGGGCCAGGAACAAGTGTGGAGGGGGAGGGGAATTTTTTTATCTGGCACCATATTTGATCCATAAGAATTAAAGTGTGGTATTTGGGACCTGCTCCAGTCTAGTGAAGTCAGAAGGATTTCTCAAGAGGGCAAAACTTGCCCTGGTATTTTGCTTTTTATTCCCCTAAGGCCTTTGAGATGAAGAAGCAGCAATGAAAATTGCTTTGGACTGAAAAGGAAATTGCCCCATAACCTCACAAGGGTAAATTTTATATTAGTCTTTCAGCTTTACTGCTTCACTCCCTACTACAGAGCAGGCAAGCTGCAGGTCCCCTGCCCTGGGGCTCCACTTGCCTTGAAGCACAGCAGTGCTAAGGTCCCTCCACTCTCACAACTGCAGTGGGAGAGCTCTCCTTTGGCAGCCATCTGCACTTTGCCAGTGCCAGGGGGATGAAGGGCAGCTGAGCTGGTCATCCAAGGCAGAAGAGGGCGGGAGATGCACTGACACTGCTGTGCAGAGGAGCAGGAGAGGGGCCTTGGGCAGCAGGCAGAGCACAGCCTCGTGCACCAGTTCCTCCTTCTTGACAAGTGCTTTGAGTCAGCAATGCCCTAGCAGCAGATTGTCTGCACGCTTCTAGTGCCCAGCTAATGCAATGTCATTGAAGTTATCTTTGCTAACAGTCAGAGAGCTCTTGTGAGAAGCCACGTCTCCTTCCCCTTGCCCTGGGTTATCCATGAGTCTGTCAGCAGCTCCTGCCACTCAGCTGATCTGTGGTGACTTGCTGATGTGTGACTCCTGGGTGACTCTGACGATCTCAGTGCTGTGACAGTCATTCTGCTTCAAGAGCCGTGCAGCACAGTGGGAGCAGCAAGCAGAAAGGAGCAGCAAGCCAGACCTTAAATACAAGCACGTGCATTAATTTATGAACACAGGTATGCATATATTATTTAAATGCTATATTTATACAGCATAACTCTGTTTACATCTATTTACATATAAACACCCACACTCACCATGTACATGGATATGGATATGGATAAGGGTATGGATACATGTGTATGTATGTATGTGTGCATGTGTGTGTATAGATAGCTGTATAGGTACACCTGGACAGCACATCAACTAGGTGCTCAAACTCAGAGTATTTGGACTCAGAGGATTGGTTAGGATTGAATTAGATGAGGATTTATGTTTGTCAACTCTTCTTGACTACCCCTTTGCCAAAGGAATGAGAGCAGAGTTTGGCTAGAACAAGTAGGGTTAACTAAGCTGATAACTCCTCTGAGAAAACCTCAAGCCAAAGAAAGTCAAAAGGGGGTGGAGGGATGGAGGGGAAGATATATGAATGATTAAAGTATCTAAAAGGAAATCAGTAATTTTGAACCATCAGAGCTGGAAACAATTAGTGGCTGGCTGGCAATTCAGAAGAATCAATAAGAGAAAGATGTGATTTCTAGTAACTCAAAAATAAAATCTGCTGATAAGTTAAGAAGGAGCTATAGGGGAAAAAAGAGGTGAATAGGATACTAAATCTGTTAACAATTATTGTCAGTGCCAACATTGGCTTGGAAGAGTCACGTTTGTTCTATCACCTCCACCCTGACAATTATAACAATATGTATTCACCAGGCTCTCATGACAGGAGCACCCACCAATCCCATTAGCGCTAAGGAGCTGCTGGCATTTGTTTTTATTTTAATTTATCACTCAGCTGTTTCAAATCACGTAAAGCTAAAACTTGGCTTACAAGTTGTCATTTCCAATGCTAATCGTTTGTGCTTACTGCATATGTGCCTGTGTGATATGTATATTTTCTGAATTGTAAAACTGGCATGGAAAATTCACAGGCTGGGTATGAAATGTCCTCTCTGGCTCTTTACTGTAAAGCCTGGTCATGTTAAAGCTATTAACATACGTTTACTCCCCAAATAGCAGCTTGCCAGATGAAGCAAACTAGCTGGGTCTAGTTCACCACCCCTTTACAAAAGTCTAACAAGCTAACCCAGAGCAGTAGCTCAGATTGTATATATGGGGTCATCCTATTTCAAGGCAAAGTGATGATATACATGTGATTTCCTTAATTTCTCTAGTCTGGTGACAAACAGCACAGGCATGTGATAAATTGCATTTATTTTTCACCTTTTGACCTCCTCGCTTGTTCTTTGCCCGCTAATCCATTTCTGCTGGGACCACTTCTGGCATTAGAAACCTCTGAGCAGTGCTCAAACAGCCAATGCTCAAAAAAGAGCCCTATCACAGATGGTTTCCTTCTTTCCTTTGTAAACACAGAGTTAACCTTTTTATCCTCCTCTTCCAAATTACTCTAGTCCAGAAGAGAGACCAGTGACAACTACAAGGATATTGTAGCTGGGGGTCTGGCTCATCAGCCAGCACCACGTCCAATGCCATTTGAGGTCCTCCAGTTGGAGGTACAATTATTCTGGTATAAAAAACAAATACCTTGAGAAGTGCTTCTTCTAGAATGTGGTAGAAACAAGATATATGGTGGCTTGCTCTGGAATAAATATTACGTTACAAAAATCACTCATGTCTTCAGTGCTTCAGAACAATTTTGCTAGTTTTGGCCCCAATCCTGTAATATGCTCTTTATGGGCAAGAAGTCCCTCCTCATGGACTAACTGAAAGATTGAAGCTGTATTTGGACCATGCAGTTGAAAGCATTCAGCTGTTTCTCAGCACTGATGAGTTGCTTTCCATTTCCATTTCCATTTCCATCTAACTTAACTGTGCAAGTTCTGTTGTACCTAGTATGCTGGGAATTTGCATTCTGTTTGCTCTAGGACATAAAGGTGCAACACTGGGGTCCCAGAGCTCAGCGCAGGGCCAGGGATGAGCAGTGACCTCCTGGCTTCTTTCTTACAGTGCCCTACCCTGAATCATTTTCATCCTCCCCAACCTGCAGCTGTTTATCTCTTGATCCTGATATGACAAGGAATCATTGCAGTTATATAAACTTGCAACACATCAGTGTATGTTCCTCCCGGAAGTTGAGGAGTATTAGCAGTACTCCAGGTGCCAGTGGCATTGTAAGGGGGGTATGGATTATGTCCTGATGCCACGGAGGATCTGAGGGAAGGCAATTTGTGCACAGCCTGTGTGCTGGTGGAGCAACCCCATCCTTGGTATGCGAGTGCTCAAGAGATTTTCTGTCAACTGTGCAGCAAACTCAGGCTCTCTTTCATACTCTCAGAGAGCTGAGACTGTTGTAAGCAGGATGATGCTGTTGTGAGCAGGACTTTGGATTTCATTTACACTGAGATTGACTTCACATGGCACATGATGAGCCTGCACACACTGCAGCCAAGGCATGCAGCCACTCTGCCCATCTCATGCCCAGCTGAATACAATTGCTTAAATAAGCTGATCAATTGTTGTATTTAACAATTGTTATACTTTCATACAACCAAGTTTTTTATTTTGGGGAATCAACCTATACTAATCTGCACAGCAAACCACCTGCACAAGCTTTGGAAAATTTTTTGAAAGAATCACAGGCCAGCCCACCAAACAAGCAAAACTCACCTAAAGCACAGTGACCATTTTCCAAGCCTCGTTTTCCTCCATGCTCCTAAACAGTCTACGGAATTAGATTCCAGAGTTCCTTTTGGTATATGGTTACTCCTTTGAATCAGGCAGTTTTCTGCCCCCTTCAGCTGTTTTCACACTAAAACCAAACCTCTTGCCATGAATAACTTCAGCCTCATCAGTCATTGTTGACACTGACCTGTTGTTTGGTTCTGTTCTTGGCTCTCAAGGCATTTTCCTACAGATATCATGGACAATGCACATTGCATACATCCAGCTCATTTTTCCATGTTGCTTTTGTCTGAATGATGGCATCTTATTCCCAGGGATTCTGGCCACAGGCAGTCCTAGCAGAGTAAGGTTGAGTCTACCTAACCCTTGTCATACAAGGGAGCAACGTTTTTGTAGGAAGAGCTCTTACTCATTAGAATTTATGCATGCAGGGTCCTAGCCAGAACAGCACCAATTCTCATTGCATTTAGGGGATGTTTGCATGAGGCTGAAAAATAACAGCATTTTTCTACATACCTATAAACTGGAGCACATTAAGGGGAGGAAATACATGCATTGACCTATAAGGACTTTGTTTAGCTCTGATTTATTAAAAGTCGCTCAGCATGAAACGATTTTAAAAAATCCCATGTCTGAGAAGTGTGTTTGGATTTTTTGAGAGACATTAACCTAGCTGGATAGACATAATTTCTTTGGATTTCAGGAATGTGTTTAGTGCTGTACCACATACCAGTGCAGTCTCAGTAAGTCAGTAAGCATTACAGTGATCATGAGGCAGGAACTGCAAAAGCAAATGGTTCAGCCGTAGTTTGGGACACCCGAAACCTGCAGAATACAAGAAAAAGCATAAGATATTCATACATTTCTTTTTTCTTTTTTTAACTATGCAAATATTCAAAACCCACCTGCTGCCCAAGATATTGAAAATTAGTTTTGAACACTTGGACTTAGTGAAGATTTCTTGAGTATTTGCATTGTGCAGAGAAAAAGTGTTAGGTGCTGCTTGGTCCCCCAGGCGAATGACTTGTGTTGCTGGAACTTGTCAGCGTCAGGGGAATGGCAGACCCTGCTAACTTTGTCCCTGTGCTTCTCTGGCCTGCTCTGGGGCAGGCAGAGAGCTGCAATATACCAGCCAAGTGGTTTCTCTCTCCCACGCTTCAGAGGGGAAGTATCGGATTGTCAGACAGGGTCCAGTCAACGCTCTGCTCCTGGGATACTGCAACCACATACTGCCCTTATTTGGGCTGGATTGCAGGGCTACAAACCAGTCCTTGGACTTTTTTTTGCCTTTTAACATGTTCATTTTCGTGAGACACTTTTTTCGCCCTGTAAGAAAAAACCCCACAAATATTTTTAGAGCTGGTTAAATTATTTGTTATGAACAGATTGTCCAGTGAATTTTGGCCTTTTTCTGAACATGAGTCATTCACAACCTTATTTCAGTGGGTGAATTTGTTATTCATAAATACTGAAGGAATAGTTTATGCAAAGGAACTTCAGTCTCTGCATTTTTCGAGAAATGCTTGTGTTTTTTTATTAGCGTCTGCTTTTCCTGGTCCAACATTTTTTATCTATACTATGAAGGACTGTATCATCATTGTAAATAGTAATAAGGGACTTTAAACATGTGAATAGCAGCTAAAAATATTTGAAAGAATAAAAAATCAAAATGAACCATCACTTGTGGTAAAAGCCTGTTAACATTTGGCTTCAGATGTTTTTGTGGAAACGGCTGTAGTCACTGAAACCATTGCAAACATGGAGGTGTATCATTCAACAGATCACATCAAGAAAAAAGATCAGTATATCTAGGCACAAAACAATTGGGTTGTATACCCAGCAAGAGATCTGGACACCCAAAGTTTCTCCAGGAAAAGTGAGTTGAACTCCTGAGCAGTACATGTACTCACTCCAAGCATCCTTGTTTGGCTTCAAGTTTTCTAGATCATTAGTTTTCTTCTTCCTTCTACCCAGACTTAGTCTGAGAAGGTTGGTGCTTGCTCCTGGCATAAACTGGATCAGCAATTAATGTTAAGGTATGATTTAGGATCTGAATATCTGAGCCTAGTAGACCAAGCTAATTGCTGGACCATAGAAAGACCTCAAGGCTAGGATGAAGATGGGACTACCTCCACTATCAATGCAGGCTTGGGATAGAGGGATTGAGAACAGCCCTGCAGACGACTTGGGAGTATTGGTGGATGAAAAGTTGGATGTGAACTGGTAATATGTGCTCATAGCCCAGAGAGACAACTGTAGCCTGGGCTGCATCAGAAGGTCAAGGAAGGGGATTCTGCCCCTCTGCTCCACTGTGGTGAGACCCACCTGGCGTACTGCATCCAGCTCTGGATTCTTCAGCAGGGTTTGAACCCGGAAGGGTTTGAACCTGGTGGAACAGGTCCAGAAGAGAGTCACAAAAATGAACAGAAGAATGGGCTATTTTGTCTATGAGGAAACACTGAAAGAACTGCGGTTGTTCAGCCTGGAGAAGTGAAGGCTCTGGGAAGCCCTCATTGTCGCCTTTTATGTAGGGGACAAAGGTGGGGATAAACTTTTTAGCAGGGTCTATTGTATTGGATAAGGGTTTTAACTTAAAAGAGGTTTTAACTCAAAAGAAGTTTTAACTTAAAAGAAGTTAGATTCAGATTAGTGTTTTCAGCGGTAAAACACTGCCACAGGTTAGCCATGGAGGTGGTAGGTGATGTATCCCTGGAAATATTCAAGGTCCGGTGGGATGTGGCACTGAGAAACCTGATCAAGTTTAATATGTCCTTGCTCATTGCATGGGGGTTGGACTAGATGAGCTTTAAAGGTTCCTTCCAACCCAAACCAATGATTCCATGATTCTGTGTCAGCAGAGGCAGACAACTATACTTCTACAAAGTGTAGGTGAGTTATGGTTAAAGATACTGTTTGAGTCACTGAGAAACCAGATCAAGTTTAATATGTCCTTGCTCATTGCATGGGGGTTGGACTAGATGAGCTTTAAAGGTTCCTTCCAACCCAAACCAATGATTCCATGATTCTGTGTCAACAGAGGCAGACAACTGTACTTCTACAAAGTGTAGGTGAGTTATGGTTAAAGATACTGTTTGAGTCATTGACAGCTGCAGACCTATTTTATGTGCCAGAACCTACATGTAGAGGGGGGAGTTACAGCAATCACCCTATTTCCATAGCCAAATATGCCTGTACTCACCCTCATCTAAAGTACATGCTGATGATCCCAACTGACCTCTGTCAGCAGAGACTTTGCAGATGCTGAAGGCTTTTGCAGTAAAAGTATCTCTCTGGCGGTTGCTGTCACAAATCCTATTTTAATTCCCAATCCTGATCTTAATCCAGAGCAGCCCTAGCAATCCAGTGAATCGCACTGACCTCTTCGGACAACAGGTTTAAAATAAGCTTTGTGAACACTCCACAGTTAGCAATTACTTGAGCTTCTGAGATCCTGCTTTCATAAACCCTCCCCAGAAACTCTTGCATTGCCCACTTCACCTGAAAAAAAGTCTCTTGAAACTTACTTCAGTGCAACTCAGTGGAACAGGCAAGATCAGTCTACACTTGGCCATGTTTTGAATATCCTCCACCAACACTTCAGTGCAAATAATGTCAAAATTATTTTAAGTCAATACCTTTGTAAACTACTCTCCAGCATGAACAAGTCATATCTTCTAAGTGCTAATTAAATTACCTCCTGTGTTTACTCTTTCAAGCTGTTTTCCTTGCCCAAGGAGACTTTCGGTCAATTTGCAGTCGGCACCATATTGGATGGGAATGTTGATCTGCTGGAGGGTAGGAAGTCTCTGCAGAAGGATCTTCGCAGACTGGATTGATGGGCTGAGGACAACAGCAAGAGTTTCAATAAGGTTGAGTGCTGGGTCCTGAACCTGGGTCACAACAATCCCAGGCTTGGGGAAAAGTGTCTTGAAAGGGGTCAGTAGGAAAAGGATCTGGGGGTGCTGGTAGACAGCAGCTGAACATGGCCCAGGTGGCCAAGAAGGCCAATGGCATCTTGGCCTGTATCAGCAATGGTGTGGCCAGCAGGACCAGGGCAGTGATTGCCACCCTGTACTGGGCACTGGTGAGGCCACACCTCGAGTGCAATGGAGCTGGTGAAGATTCCAGAGCACAAGTCCTGTGAGGAGCAGGGAGTGTTTAGCCTGGAGAAAAGGAGGCTCCCAGGTGACCATATTGCTCTCCACAACTACCTGAAAAGTGGTTGGAGCCAGGTGGGGGTTGGACTCTTTTGTCATGTCTCAAGTAAAAAGGGCAAGAGGGAATGATCAGGGGAGATTCAGATTAGATATTAGAAAGAATTTTTTCACTGAAAGAGTGGTTAAGCATTGAAATGGGCTGCCCAGCTGGCTGGTGGAGTCACCATCTCTGGAAGTTCTCAATAGGCATCTGGATGTGGCACTTGGGGATATGATTTAGGGGTGATTATGGTGGTGCTAGGCTGATGGTTGCACTAGGTGATCTTAAAGGTGTCTTCCAACCTTGATGATTCTGTGATATATTCTATACAGTTCAACAACAGTAACAGAAAGACTAGATTTGTATAGGGGTTTTATCCTAAAAGATTTTATAATGTATGGATTGAATTTCATTGATTAAACTCAACTTACCAGCTCATACATTACTTGTTCTTCCTTTCCAAGCAGTTACATGCAGAGGATTTCAGCAAGGATGTAATTGATTAGGGTGTTTTCATCTGCTGGTCCTATATTCAACCAGGTCTCTCATTTCCCTCACTTATGATTAATTTTTTTTTTTATTGGTAACTCAGAGAAGTCAAATACTAAAGATAAGGTGGAAGGAGTGTGACTTCATAGTTTAGAGAAATAGCCAGAAAAACAGCTTTGATGAAGAAAAATACAATGGAGATCGGTCTAATCTTTAGACCACCTAGTAGGCATCATCAGAAACTGAAAACATCAATCAATGTGCACCTAATTTTCCAATTAGGAAATTGTCATCTATGAGTTATTGTTAAACTTTAATAATATTATAACATTATTGATGCCCTCCTAATTGTGCCCTTAAGGCACAGTGTCTTGCCCTAATCAGTTCAAGGAAACATAGGGAGAAACTGAACCAAAAGACTTTAGAAAAATGGATGGCTAGTAAAAGAGCTGACCAAATATCTTCATCATGTCAATTCTTCTAATATTTGGAGTCTGACAAGCCACTTCTCACCTCCTTGGGGGCCTGGGAGCTTAGCACTGCAATTAAGAAACAAGTAATGCAGTTTATTGCAACATTTAGGCTCCTAGGAAAGTTTGTACGCCATACCATCTCAAATTTCCTCCTTTTGCCAGTCTTCTTGCCACACTGTTCAGCCCAGATGAGTGATAACCTTCAACATCACACTTAAGTCCAGGGTTTTTTATGTTTTCTCTTTCCTTATTTAGCTCCTCCACACTGTGGCCCACAGCATGCTACCTGTGATAACTCTTTGAGATGAGCCCTTGCTCATAAAACGTGGAATGTTCTTTCTCAGGAGATTATTCTTAATGAGTATTTTCTCCCACCACTGTTAAACATCTTTTTGCTAGAATCCATGCAGTAAAGCAGATTTGTAGTGTTTCATTTTACATGTTGGTGTTTAATCATATCTCAGATACAAACGTCATGTACCACATTGGTTGGTGCTTCATCCTGCCAGAAATACATTACCTGACTTCCCTAAACCAAGCAGATAGATTCTTAATATTTACCATTTTATGTCTCACTTTAACAAGTACCAGTAACAGTCAGATCTTCAGTACTCCCTCGGCGATATCAGTTGTGTATATCACAAGTGGGCAGATGCCAGAACAAAGATAGGTGTACAAGTCAAATTACCTGACATGCCCATAGCCTCTGACATGCTTATCTTATGACATAATTGCAGGTCTGAAATTCTGCTGAACCCACTGCTACACCAAATAAATCTTCAGTGCTGTGAGTAATATCATTATTACAGATCTTGCTTAGTATATCTAGACATTTGTGTCTTACTGCTTTAAGGAAGAGTTTGGATGTTTTCCAGGTGACCTGCATACTTGCATATAAATGTATATGTCTCTTTAAAGAGTACCTTACACTGTGAAACTGACCAGAGAATTTGTGAAAATATTAAATTTATTGAGAGTGTGTTGACTGCTTTCTTTAGCTATGTGAAACTTTAATGGATGATCCTTCAAATCTGGCTGCTGGTTGGATTCCAGGAATTACATGTACCTATGTATAGTTATAATAATACAGCTACAGGATTTGCTGTAGGAGATATGAGGGCAGTTGCATATGACTGCACACACATCTCAAGCCTGCAGCAGTATGGAGGGCCAAAATCAGACCCAAATTCTAAACCATCCGGTCTCAGCTACATTAGATGTAAATCTGCAGTTTCACAGATTCAATGCAAAAGCAACAGCCTGGTAGGTGGATTTTAGGTCTTTTTCCTTTCAATAATCGTAATGTACTTTGAAGTACTGAAGTACATTACAGCTCTTCAGACTGAAGGGTTTTATGAAGCAGATTTACCTGAGTAGTGCCAGAAAATACACCTTGGAAAGCAATGCACAGGAACCACAACCATTGTATGACTGTCTGGAAGGAAGCAACACACCAGTTTAGGGCAAGATCTAGAAGAAGTCATGTATACCTGCAGTTCCGGTGAGTTAAGTAGAAGGGCAGTACCAGAATCACCTCTGCCCAGGATGTTGCTGCCAATACCAGATTGCATAGACTCGTGTAACCAGGGATGTTTAAAAAACCGCCTAATATTTTCTAATTTTCATTATCTATGTGACCATTTGAGTCCCTGTGTATGCTGCATTAATGCTATAATTAGAACTGTATATTTATAATATTTCTTTATAAATGCGAAGTATGATGTTATACTAAAAATATATTTCTTGGTCATGAGGGTTTTTTTTTGGGGAGGCGATAAAAAGGATTCTTTTAGTCTGTATCCTAACCAGTTGTAATGCTTAGGCATTTCTCAATTCTCCCAATCTACTCATCTTAATAAAATTATGTAATCATTTCAGTAATTTCTTGAAGAAGTACTTGGAAGTCATTACATCACTGAGCAGAAATTAAAAATATTCTTGTATCATGAGGTAGTGAAATGATGTAGTGGCATTTTCTGAAAGGTTAGTGTTAAGTTCTGGAATAACAGGCAGTAACTAACAGGAGCAGAATGGAAAGAGTAGTTCAACAACTTCTGCTGTTGAAGTTATTTGAATGTCAAAACACAAATGTAAAGAAATAAAAATTTTGAATTTGGGTAATTTTTTACTAGAGAAATGGAAAAAAAAAAGTATTTGCACAATACTCTTGGGCACTTGGTATGACTCTTGGGGATGGTCTTGTGCAGTGCCAGATGATCCTTGTGGGCCCCTTCCGACTCAGCCTATTCTGTGATTCTGTAACAGACAATCTGAGAAAGATTCTTCTCCTAGTTATCAGGTCCCTCACTTGTGTTAGTTTTGGTCTTCAAAACAGTCATGACAAGAGGCAAAAGACTGTTTCTGTCTTGTGTTATAAGAAAAATTCCAAATTTGAGATGCAGAATACTTTGTTTGCCCAACAGCGTAATTCACATAACAGAAAATGTTGACCTGGTGAACCATCAGCAATCCCACCTAGTCCTGCTTTGAAACTTGGAAGTTTGGAATGCTGGACACAAATTTCTTAAGAGCTGAGTATGTAGAGATACTCTATAGCTTAGACAAAGAACCTTAATTAATTGCAATCACATAGTGAAAGTCTTAGGTAACGGCTTCACCACTCCTTTTAAGTAATCTAAGACAAGTAAAAGGCAAAAAGAAATGTCAGAAATATTTTAGCTAGCATTTTTGTCATGAAATTACTAAATATATGTTATGTTACTGCATAACCTGGAGCCTTTCAGCTTCAGAGATAATGTGTATCCTACAGGGTTTTTGAGAAGCTTGAGAAGCTCCTTCTCCCTCACACACACCATGCAAAGCAGAGCTGTTCCTACTCTGCTTCAGACCCATTTTTTTTTCCTGTAGTTTTTGGTTACACCGAATACTCTGTAGAGACCAAAGTGAGCAAATTTTTAATTCTTTTTTTTCCTAACTTGAATTCCCACAACCTAATATTTGTAGTGGAAACATGAAGAGGCAGAATCATACACTTCTTGTTAAAGAGGATTTTACATCAAGCAAGGAGTGAATCAGGATTGATTAACCTTTGCATTGGGGTTTTGTTTGCAGTTCCTAGGGTGAGGCTGACATACCAGCACCACAGCTCCAATAAGGTGCTACTGGAGAGGGGGACAGCCTCCATCTCTTGGACCTGAGTAAGCAGATCAGAACAACTGCAGCGTGTGGTCTGTGGTCTCCTCACTGCTGGACATGCACAAGGAAGATCGAGCTGTGCTGAAATGCTTTTTAAATAAGCTGTCATAACTTGTCATAAGTTCATGTGCATTGGAGGACAGGACTCTCAGGCATGCCAGGAGTGGTGATTTAGTCTGAAAAACTCAGGATGCTACCAAACGTACTATTGTAAGATACTTAAAAAGGGTAGCATTGTCAGATGCTTTTGTAAGGTGAGACAACTTACTCCTGAAAGGCCTTCAGGAAACTACTGGCTTGTGTCCAGCTCCAGCAATGGACCTTTGATTGTAGTGGAGTGCAGGCTTCCTGCTGGTCACCCACACACTGAGTGCGTGCACCAAGCTGTCATCATGAATGGTGACCATCGTGACTGGGCTGCCTCTACCAGAATTTGTACCAGACTAAGCCTTCTTCTTACTTCTCTCAGCTTCATCAAAGCCTCTGCTGGACTGCTGCTTCCCATTGTGTTGCCACGCTTTGAGGCAGGTGTGAATCAATCAGGAACTCTTTATACAGAAAATGATGAGGTCTGGAGAACAGGTCAGTGAAAGAAGACTCAGTAAGTTTAAGTCACTGAACTGGAAGGAGAAAAACTTGCCAGCAAATATCCAAGATAAAAAATACTTCTGTTGACCACAAGGGAATAATGTCTTCTTTCTGTCTGTTGTGATTAGGACAAGAAGTAATGGACTTAAATTGCAGAAAAAAGTTTTGGTTAGAAAGAACAAAATGTTTCTGCCAGCAAGGCAATGAAGGCTTGTAACAGATCAGTGAGTACAGCTACAGAATGTCCCTTCACCGCGGGAAATTTAAGGACATGCCAAATCAAAATCCATCAGGATGGCAAAGGTAGATACTTCTCCCCATGTTGAAGCTTTGGACTGGAGTGCATCCCATCTGGAAGGACTTTCCAGCCTTCTGACTCTACACAGGAGGGCAGAGACCTCTGAGTACACACAGGTTTTTGTGGGCTTTCCAACTGGCTCCTGTGGGAGCTGTGACACTGGGCAGAGAGTGCTTCAGTGGGCATTGCACAGGGAGCTTGTCCTGGTCAGACTGGCCTTGATCCCTCTAGCTCTTCTCACAAACCTGTTTCTCAGGGTTGTTTTGCACAAACACATCCAGTATGGCATTTCCACTGGAAGCAGAGAGTCCGAGGGTCAAGGCCAAGGAATTGCTCTTGCCCTCTGTAGCAGATGGACAGGTTCCCTCCTGACCAGCAGCACAGCTGGCACATGGGAGATGGTGCAGGCTTGCCATGCCAAGACCCAGCCTCCCCTGTGAGAAGGATGAGGTCTGAACCTTGGTGTTCTCCAGCTGCAGATGGAATTAAACCTTAGGCTCCCTCTTGTTGGATGAGCTCTCTAAATGCTGTCTTAGGTCACCAAACCATTTTCACCCTCAGTGGCTTTGAGAATTCACATGTATGACAATGGTTATGAAATATATAGCACCACACACAAGCTCTGAAAATGCCTAATTTTCTTAGAATAATTTTCTGTTAAGTAAGCCTATGTCATTTCCCACCTATATGTAAATAAACCTTCAAAAGGTTTCCCAGGTTGCCTGTCTATCCATAAATTAAGCACACTGTGGTGCAGGTTAGGGGTCTGGTCTTGGTGCCTGTGGTTTCTCTTCTCCCTCAGCATTTTGAGTTCTGCACTGCCCAGCCTTGAGGATTTGTGGGTAAGCAGCTTAGATGTCTAAATAATGTATGGATCAGGGCACAGGGCCTTTCATGTACAGTCTGTGTTGCAGGCAACAGTAGCACTCTAATGCAGGCATTCAAGAATTCTGGGTTTGCTCATGTCTGCTGCTTTGTTTGTTGCCTTTATGCAATTGTGTGGGTTTTTCTTTGGCAGGTAGCACTGTGTTAGAGATGATGTATTAGCAATGATGCAACTCCTTCAATCATTTGAAAAAAATTCCTGAAATTCTTGCCCTTATCTAGTATAGCACACAGTACATTTCAGCAAAGAGCTCCTGGAAGAGGAGCTGGGAGTGTTTGTGGCTGGGTAATGGCCTGTTTCCAAGGGCAAGCATCCAAGGTGTTCTTCCTGCCCCCAACTGCACAGAGAGACAGCAAAGGAACGCCTTGATTCTGGTCTCAGGTCAAGAGGCCTCTTGAATACATACCTTGGTGTAACAAAATCCCTTGATTTTTGTCCCAAATCTGTATACAATAATCATTTAATGCTAAAAACATGGCCATGAATATCAGGAAAATTTATCTGGGAAGACTGTGCAGTCCTCCCACACATCCACATATTTCACTGTCTATTTCCTGGACCCAACATTTTGTTTGGTCAAATTTTACTTCAGAAGTTAGTAACTATTAAAACTGTCCACCTTTACCCCATCCTTTTTCATAAGGCAGTGAATTCCTATGGCTAATTTTTTCCTTGCTTTTCACTCTGACAGTATGATTTATTCCAATATGTGTACATCAAGTCATGGGTCCAAATCACATCCATTACTGCTAAAATGAAGTGGTGAGAGTACAGGGGAACCAATGACGTGAAACTCACTTGAGGTAAACACACTTCAGTGGTGATGCTCATGATGCTTTTGCAAAGACAAAACATGAGTCAAGAAGATGACGGTGTATCTGAGCTTAAAAAGTTTTGATTAAAAAGACATGCCTGAAAACAGGGGATGCTTTCTATAAATATGGGGTGTGATAGTGGAAAAAGTGATATAGGACCATCTTTTCCAAGTCCAAGAAAAGTAAGTGTTACAAAAATATGTATATTTTTAGAATAATTAATGGTCTTTATTATTCTCTGTAACTATGATTATTAAAGTAAATCAGGTCAATTAGAAATACTTCATTTGTATTTTTCAGTGTTTGAAAGCAAGAGACAGAAGAGAATGCAAGGACAGAAAAATAAAAAAGTTCTTTAGAAATCTAAATGCAAACACAAGGGAAGTTTCTGCTGTCTTGAGGTCAGCTAGTCAAAATCAGTTTTACAATAAAGAAGGGCTGAGGGAGAGGGACGTGTGCCTGTGAGCATATAATCTCATCTCCAACATCTTTTCATCTGCGAAATACGAAGCTGAAACAAATGACAACCTCCTGACATCTGATTCATCATACCACACTTGTAGTGTTATCAATGAAGAAGTGGGGGTAAGAATGTTAATACATAACAGAAAGACCAAGGTAGGTAGTGAAACCTATTTAGTGTACTCATCAGAAGCAAGCATGATAGCTGGCTTTGCTTTAAACCCACAGACTTAGAAAAATGAGTCATGACAGTTTTAACCATGAATGTAAAGTGCCCTTTCATGGTAAGAAAAAATATATAAAATACTTAAAATACTTACATGCAGTAACACAGTTTATCATCTTGATTGGTAGTGTTTGGCCATATAACTTGAGCTTGCCTCTGGATGTAAAAAGGAAGTGCCAACGGCTGACACAAGAGTAATGGGAGCAACAAGGGGCAGAGCCCCGGGGTCACAGGAGAGAAATGCACTTCCCCATGAGCTGCAGGTTATTCCAGGAAGGTAAAATGACAATCAGTCCCTGCATTTTACAGTACATTTAAAACACAGAACTCCCACCACTACACTTTGCAAAAGCCCCTCACTGGCTCTGTGCTGATTTATGGGCCAGGGTTAATGATAATATCTTCTCCAGTGATGGCTGAAACCAATGGATATATTTCAGCAGATCCCCTCTTCTCTGGTTCAGTTTTGCTGTCTGAACCAAAGGCTCCTGTATCTCAGGAGATTCTGCTGCCTTCCTAGTCATGTCTGCTTTAATTTATTCCTTGAAGAGCAAAGTCTGCCACAGGACTCATTTGGGATTTTGGTGGCTCAGAGGTAACAAAGGGTGATCTGGTCAAATGCCTCCATCTGAGTCTTGGAGGCTGGAGGATTCACCATTACCTGTGTCTGGCTGGCTCAGGAGGTGTTCAGAGGAAGTGCAGAAAGGCTATACTCCAAAGACCTGGTTAAAAATCCATAACTTGCATGCTCTCTCCTTTCCTTAATTTGCATGTATGAACTGTAGCATTATGCACTGATAGAAAACAGCGACTTCCATGGTCTTTTTTAGAGTAGATCCATATCACACATATCTGGAACATCAACGGGTCGTAGACTGACACACCTCTCTGTACCTACCAGCACGTCTGGAAAGTACAAACCTCTGTGTTTGTGACCACTCTTTAAAACATATATCTTACTTTAGAAAATGTAAAACATTATATATAAACACTATGACAGTTTATTATATGTAAATTTTAAAGAGCATGACATTACTAACTTAACCCAAAGACTTTTCACAGTAAAATGGCAAAGCATTTTTCAGTATTTAATTGTACTCATTGTTCTGTCTTCTGAATTCTTTTTTTTTTAATTAAAGGAACATTTTAATACAAGCCCTTAAAATGTATTTATTGTGATTGATAATCAATACAAGATGACATTTTCAACAAGGAAAAAACACTCCCCATCTGGTGAGAGGAGAAAAAATACATTGTTAGACTAAAATATATCTTGTAGTCACACCCATAGACATGTATCCAGTAAAACAGGAGGAAACACTTCCTAATGGAAGTAAGAATTCTGGCTAGAAGTGACTTCAAGTGCACATACCTCCAGCAAACATGTTCTTGATTTATAGAATATAGACCACACTTATTAATATTGCCAAGTTCAATAAATTGTAAGGGATTACATGTCAATTTGTTAAACCTAACATATTTTAAATAGTGCTTAATGATATTTTTATTTATGCAAGGCTGAATGAAATGGAGATCTGGTTCTCCTTTTGGCTGCAGCAGTCACAGCGAGAGTCAGAGGCATGCATACAAATCAACTGCAAAGAAACCACGGATGGGGTGCTTTCCTGCCTGAAGATGGGAATCTGTTCATGCTTATAAGAGTCAAATTAAAGTAATAGCACATTGAAGTTTGACCACAAGCACAGCTGCACCATGAGTGTGTTTTTGGGTTCTTGTTTACAGTTTAGAAATGATCCAGTGATATGCTGGCGGGCTTGTTGGAATCTGAGCTAGAGGTTCCTTGGGCTGAGCCAAACTGGGCAGCACTGGGCAGAAGAGAATAATTAACAGGATTTAAAATGTTGTTTTCTCTTTTCTTTTTTTAAAATATATTTGGAGAGCTGTAGAAACACTGGGGTTGTGGAAGTGCTGCTGCTTTTCAATATTTAGGATCCAGAAATTAAGGAGAAGTTGTTAAGAATTTAATTTTCACTTTTACTTGGTGTAAGAAAGATACTCTTTCCTTTGTTTTTTGCAATGATCATAACAAGAAAGCAGCCCTTAAAAACTCTCAGGGGTGCAGCAAGAGTAGTTCAGGATAAAATGTTATTTCAAGCCTGGTTTTAGGATACATCAAAAACCAGAAGTCACATCAAATGTGTCTTGATTTTTTCCCATTGACATATTTTTAATTGTGTAGGTATATGAATATCTGTGATCTTCTTCAGAACATGTTATGTTCTCCTGTATGTGACACATTTTGCATGGTCAAGGATGCTGCATGCCTACTGCACAGCTGACAATTCCCAGACTTACTGTCTGCACCCTCAAAGAGGTACAGTGTGACTCTGCTGGGCTGGGTGACTAGGAAATTCCAGAATTTCAGGGGCAATGTGAATGGAAACCAAAGCAGATCAGGTCTGGGTTATGTGAAACATTTTGCAATAGCCACAACCAGGAAATCATGCTTTATTTTCAAAACCATTGTCAAACACTGCTGCAGACTACCTCTCAATGGCATTTACAAACAGGGCTGACAGTGGTGGATTTCTGCAAACACGGAGATTAGAAATGACTCCTTAGCTCAGTGATAAAACTGTGAAGCTGCAGTCACGTCCTGGTGCGACGAAACCATGTTTGCCATTCTTACTTGAACACAGCTGCAACTAGTATCCATAATTCAAATTAAGTGCTATTTAGGAGGGTGTTTGGAAACACGATTAGTGTTCCAGGATTGAGATTTATTGTTTCCAGATTGGTGGTGACTTTTCCTTTACAGTTTTAACAATTTAGGGTAATTGCGACAAAACGTCAAGTGGAGAATTTAGTATTTAAAAATGTCTGAACAGAACAAGCAAGAAAACTCAGATTTACTTGGCTAAGCCTGACTTTGCAAGTTCACCTATTTATCAACTTTGCAAGTTGGGCTTTTTTTGCCAGGTAATGGTGACCACCCACATTTTGCCCAGGGGTCTCAACAGTACACCTCTCTGCAGAATGACTGACAAACCAGAACACAGTTTGCCACAGTGGGCATCCAACCCAGACATGGTCTGTCCTGCTGTCATGCTTGCCTTTCATACACACCTCTTGTCCCGCTGTGAGCAAGTCATGAGGGGCAGGAATCACCTCACCTTCTTTTGCTCACCTAGAAGGGATCCATGTAGTCTTAACTGGCCACCAAAAAGAGGCAGGTAGTTCCTTGGAAACACTTGTGCCATCCTCAGGTATCTGTCTGAGACAGTCACGATCAATCACTCTTGCGACACCTGTCAAATGAGCCAAATCTAACTTACACCAGATTCCACTCCTTGAGAAAGATAAAGACCAAGTCTGTAAATCTTGATTTTCCCACATGGAGCAAGAAGACCAGCTGCCTATTGCACAGGTTCAATCAACTCTTCGACAAAAAAAGAGTGCTCTGATCTTGAGTCCTACTGCATCTGTCCTGAAAGGTTATTGCAACTTAAACCTCCGTGCAGGATAAACGAGTGAGAATGAAGATAGTGAGAATGAAACTGCTTGCTGAAAATAAATTGTTTGTATAAAAGGCATGGAAAATCAAGTGGTAGTTGCCAAATCTGTGTAGGTAATGCTAGGTCTTTGCTGAGGAGATGCATAAAACTCCTGTCCCACTTGTGCCCACTGCATGGTGTATGGGCAATGGATTGAGCGACATTCTCACCACACACATGCACAGTGTGGATACCAGAAAGAAAAATGGGAGTGAGGCTCTAGGTGTAGATCTAGACAGTTCAAAAAGAGATATTCTAAAATGGTCTCCCAGCAGTAAAATCCTCTGTGCGTTGACTGAGGGTAAAATGTCCTGATGAGGCATAAGGCAGCAAACAGATGTGTAAGGAAGAAAAGCTCTCATATATTCCAAGGCAAACAATTAGCAGAGGTCCCTACTTCAGCCAGAAAGAAGAAATTAATCTTTCTGGTATCTGTGTTTGGTTATCTGGGCAAGATGGAAAAAGATGGAAATATTCAAGAAGGGAAGTTTGGATGAAAATGTATCTGCAAATCTACTTCCCCTGGCTACATTGGAGATGAATTACAATTGCAAAATGTGTATTTTTGTGGTTTACTCTCTGCCCTCTTTGAAAATAATTCAGAAAGTAAATGTGCTGTAATTTCTAAAGAAGAAGACACAAGCAAAAGATGTTTATAAAAAATTACTGTGTTGTTTTTTCCACAGTGACCTTGGGCTGTAACGGTCAATGACATTGTATAAATATTTGTTTGTCAGATTAACATCTTCATCTGATTTGCAGCCCCTTCTGATAGGGGAGGAGAGGGAGTCTCATCAGGCTCTCCAGCACCATTTGCCCAGGGAACAAAGCCCTTTTTTCTGTCAGGGATTATTCATTAGCAGAGTTTGATGGCTGGCTGGTATTCACCAGTCAAAGATGTGAGAAGAAGACCTTATTGTGGAGCTGGAGTTCCTTGTGAGCGTGTGTAGGAACTTGGGCCAGGGTGAGGTGGCCAAGAGGGAGGCATAGTCTTTCATGTGTTTTAGTTTCCATGTGCACAGCTGTGACCAGCTTTGCCAAAATCTTTACTTATGAGTGTGCCAGAGAGAGCACTCACAATGCAAGCCTGACACTACCGAACTGCCACTTCCATCTGTCATGGCAAAGGTGCAGTTGTGACCATTTGGATATTTCCTGGTTTACTTTCCAGGGTACGCTACCATCTTCCTAAGTAACAGTTCTGCCCAGTTCTGCTCTCTGCCTGTGTGACTGAGGCTTAGAAGTGAAGGGGAGAGGGCACAGCCTGGCACAGAGAGCCCTCTCTGCGAGTACCTGCATGCAGGAGTGCACACATCCACATCTTCAGCAATCATTCCCCACTTATCTGTGAAAATAGAAACCTTTGGCGCAAGTGTTTATGAAAGCAAATAAAGAAGCTAAATTACACTTAAGCAAAGTGGCTTTAAGTGTGGTGACAGAACTGGAAGGGACCTCACTGGGTTACTAAGTTGAGTCTCTTCAAGGTCACTGGCAACTGCTTGTTGTAATTCCTTTCTCCGCTTATGAAGTTCAGTTTTGAAAGGCTACATTTATAATCCTCCTCTATGCCTGCTAGAAGTGCTTTGCAGAGCCTTTTTGCTCCTCTTTGCTCATACCACAAGCAACGGTCATGCTCTCTAGGATTTTCCAAGCTCTGCTAAGGAGTTATTTGAAAGAAAGACGGTTACTTTAAATATGTTTTCTTACTTGAACAGATTATATTTCCTCCTGTTCTTCATGTAAGATTCCCCACTGATTTTGGCTTCACTACTTCTGTAAAGATAACAGAATTGAGTTATTTTAAGGGGGAAATAATCTTTCCTCTTTGAAGGAATTCCTTTCCACTGTAGAAGAGGCTTGTTCCCCTTGTTGTACTGGCTAGCAGTCGTGCCAGCTGTAATTTCCCCTGGAAACAAAACCGCACAAAACCTTCTACCTCTGAAAAGAAACCTTCTTTACTTATTTGCTAGCATGAGAGACGCTTTTGACTTGTAACCAGGAATTGAAATGATTGTTTAAAATGTCTGTGATGCAAGCAGTGAGGATGGCTCTCAGAAGTATGAGGGCATGCTCAAGGTCTTTTGTAAGTGCTGCTTGGAAGGGGCTGCATTCTTTGTACCATCTTACTTATCTGTAAATCTAGGAACACAGCTGCTTAAACAGTGCTGTTGCTGCAGACTGAATTTAGCTCTAATTTGTATGCAGATTTCACTAGTTAGCCTAGCTAAAATGACATCTTGGTAAATATTTCAAGGACTAGATCATAGTGGAAAGAAAGCTAAAGGCATATTTGATTTTATAAAGCTGCATCCTTTTCCATCATTTAATGAGTATCTTCTTTATCTCACAGCTTATGTTGTTCATCGATTCATGACATTATTTACTGGAAAGTAATGGCACCATTTACCAGAAAGAAAGTTTAATTTGCATTGTTTTCATCCATTCTATAAAATTGACTGTTCATCTTTAGCATTGTGCCTTCCATGAAGCCTTGCCAGAAGAACAAGAAGTCTCTCATCAGACAGCTGTGAGGCATCTGATATAATTAAAGGGTGGTATTATCATCACCATCACATTCAGTGATAAATGAGTCCATTTCACAAAGCCACAGAGCTGGTGCTGCTTGCAAGACACCAACAGCATATGAATGAATGAGGGAGGCTCATGTCCTGGCTTGGAGCTCATTTAGGAATCAGTTTACTCTATATCTGACAAGGGTGATGGGGAAACATTCAAGGACAGTGCAATAAGATACATAAATCTGAAATTTGTCCTGGAGACCTTGGATACAACCACAGATAGGTAGATAGGGATTGCCCAATAAAAAATCTGAGCATTTTGGGACATGTCCACCTTCTTGAATGAGCCCAAATCAACAGATCAAACTGTCCACCCCCCTTCTCTGAAGCTAAGGGAAACAGAGATAGTAGGGGAAACAGCCAAATCAGCAACGTGCAGCTTTTATAACCATCTGACAAACCTCCCATTACCTGGAGAACAATGATGTTTGGGAGGATGAGAAGGCAGGTTTTACTTTCCTTCTCTATTACAGATAAATTCATGTTAACACATGAACCGCAGTGTCCGTGTAGCATGAGGTAAGCATGAGCCTCAGCTGATAAATTGCTCTACAAACAAAGCCTGAGCAGGAGAAGAAATGTCAGTGATGCAAAGAGGCTGATCCCAGCCCTGATGAAGTTAGTGAAAGGGTTTGGAATTTCCAGGCTGTGGATCCACCTACCTAGGGGCAGGCCATTGTTAAATTTTGGCCTCGATAACCTTAGAGGTCTTTTTTGACCTAAATAATTCTGTGATTCTGTAAATTATCCAAGAATCTTGGCAGCTGCCTCATTAAGCCTGTTAAGGGAAAACTTCATGGCTTTTACATTTTATGTTGGTTTCATTTTTGTCTGAGTTTAACTAAATTTCAAGTATTACCAATTTTCATCTATAGCAGGAGTTTGAAAAGTTCTGCAAGTAGAGGAGTGTGCCAATCCCAGTTGCTGGGAACCCGAAAGTTCAGGCTTAGCAGCAACTGCAAAAAATCCAAAACCTAAATGTAGGAAATAATTATAGTAAATTTTAATCAAAAAGTTAATATTTTCAAATATATGAGTATATAAAAGCAGAATTTGGCATGTGACTTGTCCTACACTCAGCTGCCCCATCTATGTAACTACAGTAGACATATCAAATATGTGGGTCATCCATTACCTGCCATATATTGGATCTCAACTTGGAACTGCTGATGCAAATCAAAAAATACTAGTCTAATATCAAATACAATCATTTAAATTGTAATTGTAACCTGCAGAGGTGCCTGCCACATCCAGGTGTGAGGTGATGGAGAAGCTGTGTAGCTGCATGGTCACTGCCCCCTCATATCACACAGAGCATGTCTTGTAGTAAACAGATATAACAGGGCTGAAGGGGTGGGGGGGAGGGGGTGGGCATTCTGGAAAGACCTTTCCAGACTGAAGTGATAGATAATTTTCTTATAATTAGAAACAGAATCTGTCCTGTACACAGACTGCATGTTGCTAGTGACTCCAAGTGTTTATGAAGAACCTGCTGTCTCAAGGATAAAGGCCTTCCAATATTTCTTTCTGGATAAAATACAATGATTAAATATTTATAATGGTACAAAGTCTAATTTTTCAGAATTTACATTCATGTATTATTTCAACTTTTGTTACAAGCCTAAGTAAATATTTTATTAGACCTTAAGTTCACACCTGAGAACTTTACATTTTGGTTTTCATTGGGAAATGCAAAGTAATTATTTTTACAACTGGCTAGAGAGATATATTACAATTATTACTGTTCAGGGAGCTGTTTTATAATGTTGGTTTCCTTACTGAAATCAGTGTAGTTATTTTTTTGGGGGCCATTTTTGGACTCTTAATCGAAGCAGGTTAGCTTTGTGTGGTATAAATCACTTGTAATGGAAACAGTATTTGCACACAGCGTAGAGCACGATGGGTGCAAACTCTAGAGGACTGAACTGTTGAACTATTAACATGTGTACTGCATGAACGAGTATTGCCTCCTTGTATTTTGTACTCTGTATACTTTAAAAAGCCATAATTACAATACTTGCTTCATCTATTCTAGTTTGCATTTTCAAATTTTATATGCAAATGCAATCCACTTGGACAGTTCTGAATAAAAGAATACGTCAAATGGTGTGTACATCCACTATGGCCTATGTTTTAAAATATCTTAAAGTTCTTAAAAAGTGTTGTTTTCATTAAAGAGTCATCTTTCCTGGTTTTGGGCTCATTCACTGAGCATTTCATGCTTTAGCACCTCTCTATGTAGAAATTTAAATATTAAATTTAATTAATTTAATGTATCTACATTAAATTATACTTAATATGGATATTTTTAAAATATTCCTCTGCCCTGCTATAATTTTCCAGGTTATCAGGAGAATTTTCCTATCCATCCTCTGGAGGATGGAATGCTACTACTACTGCTCCTGCATTGGTGAGGGCTGCTGGTTGACACAGACTCTGTAAATTATCTCTAGAGATAGAGGCAATCAAGAGTTATTCAGGTTCTTGCTCTGACTTCACTGCTGCACCATGTAAAAGACAAATCCAGAAAAGTTAAAGGTGTGTATGACATGTCTCCAGCAGCAAAAGGCCTTGTGCAATTCAAACACATCGTTCCTTATGGTGGTAAATGTTTGCCAATGGAGCAAACAATAAAGATCGAAAAAGGTCAAATATCAACCAGTCCTACAGAAGAAAATCCTGAAAACATCTAAAGCAAAATTCAAATATTCATTCACTTTTCAAATCTATCTATGTTTTGAATACAGACACTGGAACCAAGTTTGGGACTAGAAAGTGTAATACCTTGACATTTTTGATCAGATACTCAAGTACAGATAGGTGGTGGTGTGGATCATCTTTCTGAAATATGAGACTATTAACTTAGGGCAGAAATTGTGTATTTTACCCTCTGCTGTGTGGTGGTGCCGGCAAGTATTTTCAAACCAAAGCCTGCTTCTGAATGAAAGCAGTGATGGTCAGGAAGAGCAGAGCTAACTGCATGTGTTCCTGGGACTTCTCTGGAGCCTCGAGTCCAACCAGCTGTTTGCTTGAGTACAGCTACTTGAAAACAATTCACATGAATTTGGTCTGAGAATTACATGTTATCCCTGGTGCTAGGCAGAATAGCAGGTTTCTTACAGTCCTCTAGGACACGGATCCAAGTGGAAATTGGCTCGACATCCACTCGGATCACATAATGAATTATGTTTTGAAAATGCATTTAAAAACAAGCAAACTACTCTGAGGTTGGGAGTACTTACAGACTCATACTTTAGTATATTAATTACATTCGTCATCACTTGAACCTAAATACTCTGTACTACATTAAAGTTGCCAAAATCCCATTCCCCTCTCATAACTGAATATCCAGAAGTAACCAGTTTAAAGCAAAATCAAGTGAGAGACTTTCAGAGTCCCACAAGATCCTGGGGCAACAAAGGTGGAGAGGGGGAGAGACTGCAGGAGGTCTTTGATGCATGATATTGCTGCAGTGCTGGAGGAACAGGAACAGTAGTTAGATGCACTGCTGTTGTCTTCAGGAAAGCAGTGGCAGTCAGTGCCATGAGACCATCCACGCTAAACTCCTGTCAGGCACCGTGCATGGGACAACAGGTTCTTGTGATGCTAAAACTGTTTCCCAGACCATGCACACAGCTTCCTCATCAGCTTTTATCTGAATAATTTACCAGATGACACATTGCTTGTGTCTATTCTTTCTCTGACCCTAATATGTTCCACTTCTGACCCTGCAAAAGTGTCTAAGACTGGGCTAACTTGCCATGTATGCAAAACTAAGGAACCTACCCTGCTACTGTCCTTTGTATGGCATCAGGGGTTGAAATTCAGGCACACTACTGCTTTGCCACTTAATAAATAAACCACCTGGGGTCAGCCATTTCCACAGATTTCTTTGGAAGCTCTCTGCCCATGTTTGCATGAAACACTTTGGGGCAAAAACAAGGGGTGTGGCTGTGTGCGTGTACATCTGTGTTTCACTCCTTGCCCCTATTCCTGGCACTGAAACCCAGCATGCTGCTGAGAAGAGCCTGCATAGGCTGGTTTCTGTGAGAGACCATCTCATTCCCAGCAGCATCCCACTCCTCTCAAAGGCCACCTCAACCTTCATCACTCCCAGAAAAGTTCCCAGGGCAGATCCCTTCTCATGTCTCCATGCCTGCAGCCTGGTAAACTCGTACGTCCAACAGTGTAATACCTACCAGTTCTTCTGAGTAATTTTTATGGCTTTAGCACTGGCCTCAGGCTCACAGATGAGCTGAAAGAGCAAAACTCCTGCACTCCTGTGGGTTTTCTGTAGGTGTTCAGCAGAGCTTGCAGAAGGGGTAGCTCTGATAAGGTCCTTTTGCACTGCTGCCTCTGACACACATTTGAATGTGCTGTATGTACACAAGCCTCAGGCTTACAGGGTAGCACCTTCCCATCTATTTCATCTCTGTCCCTCTTTGTTCAGTCAAGTATTCAGCAGAGTATCCCATAAATAGGTCTGTTCACCATCAGGTTGCTCAGCTCATATTTACTTATGCCATATTCATATTGCATATGTATCATCCTAATTGTTTCATAATGTTGTATAAATTGGCCAGTATAATCAGGAATGCTGGATTGCATTAAGCAAAGTCTTTTTGACATGTACTGAAATATTAGTTCCATATGATAAAATTTGTAAAATACAATCTAGATGCCAATGAGATTAGGAAAATGGGCTCTTTTCCACTTACCTAAATACTGGAAAGATACACAAGTTGTTAGCTTTATATGAAACTAATGATCCCTTGAGGCTCTGGCAAAGGATTTAGGAAGTGGGTAAAAATTAATAAATAGTATATAAGAGTCACGGTCTCACCTCCCGCCCCTGCACACTCCTTATTATACAAACATACCCTCTGAAGAGCACTGAAACTCTCTGAGGTCAAGGCACAGAGACTCTATGACACTCCCTGGGTGCATTAACATTGTGGCCATTCATTGCACCCCATATGAAGTCTGCACTGGCATCCCCAGCCTGAAGTGCTCCCAGATTCAGGAGATGCTCAGCTACACAGTTTGCACTATAATTCTGAAATTTCAAACATTGCTAGGAGGGGGAATTGAGGCAAAGTGTAGAGGAAGGGTGGCAAGAGAAAAAATTGCCTTATTCCTAATACATCTGTTCCTGATGCAATGAGGAGCAGTCCCTGGCCAAAGCAGTCCTAAAAGGCACAGGTCATGTTTGACAATATCATTGCCCCTGACCCTCTCGTGGGGACAGTGGAAGAACAGGCTCGTGCCTCACATACACATGGACCAAGCAGCAGATCTGGCTGGAAGGATTAAAAAGCATATGAGATACAATGGCAAAATGCCTTTTTCCTGCACTTCCTTGGGTGGCAAAATGAGCCCTACCAACCAGACTTCATTTCCTTTCATCCTGGCAAGCACTCCTCTAGCCATTACAGAAGAGCACAAGAGCAATAATTGAGGGGTTTATGGATTATAATTGATAAGTATTTTAGCCCTGGAACACAAGGATTTTTCTGCATATTCAGAAAGAGACAAAACTGATATTTCTTTAAAGTTGTCTAAGCTGTCTTGGCTAGCAAGAGAATTCTGCTATTGGTCTTGTTTAAAAAAAAGTGAGATATTAATAAGTTTGGGTTATAAATGAGGAATTGTACAGACAGCTTCCTCATAGTGGAAGAGGGAGACTGAGAAAATTCAACTGGCAGAGAAAAGTTTTAAAAGGGAAGTCAGGGGAAAAGCTTTACTCTTGCAGTAGAGATTTTTTTTGAGAAACATGTAGATTTCGGGAAACTTTACCACAAAAATCTGTTTCAATTCATTCAAAATAGCTGGTGCTGAAGAGAAATCAACTGCAGCCCCAAGTCTCCAACCTGCCTTAGTTGTCCCACAATGACAGGAATCAAAAGATATTTTTTACCTCAGTCCGCAGAAATGAGTCAGTGCATTCAAGCAATAGCTCTGATGAGGAATCCCGGGCCAATTTTACATGGTTATCTCCTAGACCAGAATTGATTGTTATTAGAAAGTCAGTGTTATTCCAGTATCAAATAGCTGAGATCATCTTGAAGGAAAATTCAGTTAGGAGAAACCAAACGCCACATTTTTTTTCTTTAACTCTGAGCCATTTAGAGCAAACTGCACAGTGTAAATGTTCCATCTTCAAGGGGTTCTCAAATTCTAGCATATAATCAGCACCAACTTCAATATTGACCCTTGGGCTGATATTTAAAAAGTATAAATACACCTCAAACAGATTTCAAGTCCTTCCATTGTAGCAAATATAATTTATTTTTAAATGAGAAATATAATTAGTGTTGCTAGCCCCTCTGGTCTCTCAGAATAGAATATGAGCTGCATATAGATAATTCCATGAAAACACTACTGGAAATTCAAACACTTATCTAATCTTTATGTCTGGCAACCTACACTACATTACTGATTGTTGGTACCAGTGAAGCATAGTATAGCATTTACTTCCAAAGGAAATTAAGCCAAGAAAAAGACTGCCATTTAGCTCAGAGGAAAGATGTTCATACATTTTTATACTTTAAATGACTCCATTTGAGAGCTTGGAAAATTAAAAGGGCACTCAGCCAAAAATAGCTCCATGTAATTCTACTGAATGTAGGCTAAATAAGGATCAACCTTATCTAACTTCTCAGAGGTACATTAACCAGAGACACTGTATAAAGTTCCAGAACTATCATTTGCCTAAAAGGGATTAGGGGATAACCAAAGTGAAGAAAACCAATTTATTCATAATGTGAAACAACAGGTCATAGAAACTAGCTCAAGATAGTTCCAAGAGAGAGAGCAAGAGGAAAACAAGAGTAGTGTCCATTTGTTTAAAAAGGGGTGAAATGGTTTTATGTTGAATCACTGGACAAAATGCTCTGGTTTAAGCTGAAACTATTTTCAGGTGTATAATTTGTGTAGGGAAAGGAAATTCTAATAATCTGCTTATAGTAAGGAAAAAACAAGGAACTGTCATCTATTCCCTTACGACTAACAACCCACCCAGAGGGGGAGCTAAATGTCACACATTAATGGGTTTGGTCCCCCAGAGCAAGGATGGGGAGCTCAGCTGGGACCAGAGCCCAGCAGGTCTCTCTCCAGACTGCCAGTTTCCTTCCCATGCTGGCAGCTCTGAATTGTTCTCTCCTCTTGCCTGTCATCTCAGCCCCTGGATGAGCTGCTCCTTTGCCATCACTTGCCACAGAATTAACTTTACTGATCTTTACTAGTGATTCCTTTTCAGAACAGAAACAAATGAATTATTTTGTTGAGTTGTATAAAACTCAGCTTTTGCATATATGAGAATTTTAATTGAAAAGGAGCAGTTTATTTGATGTTTCCATGTCTACTGATTTAATGTTCATTTGCCACCTGGGGAAAATGGTTACTTTTACACTGATGATGAGAACATGCTATTGTCCTTATATTTTTTTTGTGAAAGACATTTTTTGCCCTGAAAGGAGCAAGATTTCACTTGCTTGGAATTTTAGACTGACCCATTGCCACACGAGGAAATGATCTGGTTTAACTAATAAAGAAATGGTTAGGGAGCCATTTGCTGAACTATAACAAAATAGAGAATCAAGGGAAGCATGGTAAGCATCACATCTCCTAATGCATAAACAGCACACTACTAAGTTCTTTTTTGTGAAAGATCAGATATTTAAAGGTAAAAGGATACTCCATGGGCAAAAATGTTTATTTTATAGAAAAGAAAGGGTCACAATGAAGATTCAGAAACATTTTTATGAGGTATTACCATACAGAATATGACTTCCAAGTTTGATGATAATTTATGTTAAAACAATATGAAGTCACTAGGGCTATCTTTTCAATCATGTTTGCAGTATTATTCCTCATCTCTGCAGCACTGTGGTCAAAAAATGCTCACAGCAAGTGAACATTTACAGAGCATGACAGCTCTGTGAATTCAATAAATATTTAAACAGTTTATAAATTTTTCTTATATAATACATAGTCTGCCAATCAAGAAGGTAATTATTGTAATTTCTAGTAATCAGAAATACAGCAAAAGTTACCCATGAAGTAATGATTTTATTTAGAAAAAAAAATTTCAAATTTTAAAGGCAGAAGCACTTTCAGTATTTAGTTTGATCCATGTATGCCTGGAGGTCTGAGAATGTCAAAGTATCATTTCAGAAAACAACACAATCTTGGATACACAAAGATGTGTCATTTATTAAAATGCTTTTATTTAATGACTTGAAGAGTAGAAAACTCCATCATGTCTAGGCCAGTGTTAGTAACTTATTATCATCCCTTTTAAAAAATGTCACTTTTTTTAAGTTTGACTGTGTCTAGACCAGTTTCCAACAAACTGATTGTTCAGTATGAAAAATTGCATCTCCACTTGGCAGTTGCAAACCATGTAGGTTCTTTGTTTAATTGTGTCATGGTCACACTGGACCTTCTAGCTATAGCTCATATGCAATCATTTACCTGATGCTTTTTGTTGGACCTTCTAGCTACAGCTCATATGCAATAATTTACCTGATGCTTTTTTCTTTTTCACTGTATCAGTGAAATATCATCAGATACAATTTAACATCAGGTAACATGAAGTACACACTATAAAGAGGAAGACATTTTTCTTCTTGGAATGCATATGAAATCTTCACTTCTAAACAGAATAAGAGGTTTGCCACTAATTTCAATGAAGCAGGATGTAAATCAAAGGGAGGTTTATACATAAGCAAGGGAGAGAAAGGCTGGGCTGCAGAGGAGGGCTCTGTGAGTAAGTCTAGGCATACATTTGCTGGGATCAAATGGTTACAGCATTGTGCTGACCCAAAAGACTCAGGAAGCACTTGGGTTATGATGACAATGATGATACAAGTGGGCTTTGCTTGATAAGAAGTCATCTGAACACAAGCTAGATAGAACCAGTTGGGTACACAGGGTTCTTCCTCATGGGACTGAAAGTGTTCACAGGGCTGCCAAAAAATCATTAGATATTTTTTCTCTGTAATTAGATAGAGTAATACATTAGGAGGAAGATGTTTCCCCTGGAACAGTGACAACCACTAATACTGAATCTTCAGTGAACTAAGATTTTTCCCAAGCCAAATATGCCTGTTCTTGGACCAGGCAAACTACGTAACCTTGGGGTGTCTGCAGTGTCTTCAATGTGCTTTACTAGATCATGAAACCTAAGGACTCCAAGTAAATTTTACATTCATAAAAATGAAATTGAAATAATATTCCTCCAGAAATGTTTTCTGATTCTTTTCTAGCCAAAATGGACCTAACCTGGTTTGGGTGAATAGTGCCCACTCGGCTTAGAGAGGGCTAGAAGAAACCACAGAGAAGAGGAAAGACGCAAACACAAGGAGCCAACTCCTGCCAAACCTAAGTGAAGCACACAGCAGGGAGGAGGACAGCAGCTGGCAAAGCTAATTGAAAAATCAGTCATCTGAGATTAACTTTATATGTATCCCTTGACTTCAAAGAGGAAGTTCTAGCTCCTTTGGAAATGGTAAAACCTGTTTTTAAATTCCTTTTAGACTTTTTTAAAGGCAACATCTCAAATATAAAATATTTTTCTGAAACCAAATATTCAATTTTACAAATATTGCAACCAAATAAAATATTATGACGTTCTCAAACCCACTGTTCCTTTTTTTTGTCCAACAATAACCACTCATGAAATTCAACCAAATTAACAAATAGATGAGTACTTCCTAACTTATTCTTCAGATAAAAACCTGCTTAATTTTAACCAAATATTCTAGTGCCATGAAACAGAGAAGAAGGGGTCAATTGTTCTGCCCTGTTCAGCAGAGGGAAAGCGAGCGCCAGTTGTTTTGCTGTTGCAGGGCTTGTGAAAAAGATGTCTTCTTTCATGCTACATAAATAGGTTCTGATCCCTCCTGGGAGGCTGGAATTTGCAGGAGTTCATTAGCTTATTGGTTTTAACCATACTCCTGGCTGATTAGGATTTGGATGCAGCTCACCATCAGCACTCACCACTCGCTAGATACATCATTTACAGTGAGAATGAAAGACAAGCCAAAAATATTCCTTCCTGGCACTTCCAAATTTACACTGGGTTTTCTCTTCAGGGGAATAAAATTCCCCCTTCCTTGGTGTCAGATCTCATATGGAGCAGCTGTTTTGGCATAAACACAGCCCCCTGAGTGACAGAGCAGGAGAGCAGTTGGAGACTCCACGTAGGGAAGAGGAGGGAACATCAATGGCCAGGTAGGATCACAGTGTCACAAGACAGAAAACATGTACTCAACCCTCAAAACCAGCCTCTTGTGAGGGCAAAATACAGTCACTTGCAGAATGGACTCCAGAAGGTCTTCTTTGAGTTCCATCTGCCTCTGTAGCCCTCTTCTCCACAATGTCAGAGGAACAGCTGCATGAACAGAGGCCACATTTCCAGGAAATCTGTACAGACACTAAGTCAATTCAATGAACACTGTCATCTGTCCTTCAACACAAGTATTGAGCAAGCTCAGACTCCCTTTTGGCTGTCTTGTGCTGGTACAGATTGCTACCAGACATAACCTGTCCCAGCTCCAGGTGCCATGGGGGAAAGTGTTGCCCTGCCCAAATGTCCCTCATTGCTCATTAGGTGGGGGCTGCTGCCCCCACATCTCTGCTGGTACACAGGTGGGTATGAAACCTGGGGCAAAACTAATACTCCAGTGACCTCTGTGAAGGCAACCTTCCTGCTTTTCCCAAGAGCATGAACTTTTCCCTCAAGCTGCTCTTCCCAGGAGCAGTGAGCATTAGCTGAGCAACAGCAGAGCCTCCAGTGAGCAACTGTCTGCTGAGGGAACATGACTGCAGACATGCATGGACAGGTGTGATCCAGCAGGGAACTGAGGAGGGCTGATTTCTCCCCTCTTCCTCTCCTTCCACCTTGCTCTGCTTGACTCTTCCACTGAGTGATATGGTCCCTGTGCAGTGTCCAGTATCCCTCTCTGACGCCACCACAGTCTGCACAGCACCCTAGCTCTGCTCCAGTCTCATCCTGCAGTTCTAAACAGGAGAGAAAAGAGGCTTATTCTGCATGCACCTGTGCTCCTCTCTGGCCTTCATGCACCTATGTTTAAGCCACATGTATTATACCCAGCCCTACTATAATTTAAAGTACTGATGATAATACTCAAAGATGCTAGGGGCACCTGTGTGCTTTGTGAGTTTTGTCCAGTCTTCATCCCTAGTCCACAAGCATTCAGTCCTGAAAAACATTTAGGGACAAGCCGAAGCTGCATCAAGAAGTCAATATTACTCAAGAAATTGTTGATTTCTGAGACTATCCTGTGAATTTCCAGTTGCTCTTTCCTGAAGCAGGAGTGTCACCAGATGGGATGCCCCAGCCCCACTGGCTTGACTGCCAGCATCTGATGAGAGACCAAGGGTCCCAACTGCAGTGGTAAGTGAAAGGAACCAGTACGAAAAGGAGGTACACATGCAGAAATATTTGTTATGCCCATCACCATTTGAAACGCTAAGCCGGATTTCAACCTCTCATTAATATTTTTCCTGGGTCTTCAGTTTGAAATTGTCCTCATAGTGATGCCTTGGTGGGCTACCTAAAAAGAGAGGCTAGATAAAATTAAGAGAATAAAACCAGTTATATTTATTGAAGGTCCTTCAAGGTACATTAGGGCAGTCAAAGCCCCAGGAAGTACACCCAAATTGAATGATGGGGTCACGGGGTTTTCATACTTTTTAAAGTTTGGTCTATTTGCATATCAGGGGTTAATCCTCCAATTGCAATTTCAGGTAATGAAGTCCTTTACCCCAAGTTTCTTCCCCCCTCCCCAACACTTCTCGGGGCCTGAGACAGTAAGGTGTCCTTGAGTTTCAGGCCTAGAGAGGAATTGTTTTGACTGACCAAAATGGGAGAACAGTAGCTAACAGGCTATATGGGGTTTAGAATGATACACTAAAGAATTACAGGATATGAAAAATATAAAACCTAAAATCCTAAGGCATCAATAGAGACTCACAGAATCATTAAGGTTGGGAAAGACCTCCAAGATCATCATGTACAACCTTTGACTAAAGATCACCATGCCAATTAACCATAGCACTAAGTGCCACATCCAGTCATCTTGAACACTTCCAGGGATGATGACTCCAGTGCCTCCCTGTGCAGTCTGTTCCAATGCTTAACCACCCTTACCATGACAAAATTCTCCCTGATGTCCCACCAGAACCTTCCCTGGCACAGTTTGAGGCTGTTTCCTCTTGTGCTGTTGCTTGTTGACTGGGAGAAGAGGCTGACCCTCACCTGGCTCCAACCTCCCTTCAGCTACTTGAAGAGAGCAATGTGGTCACCTGTGAGCCTCCTTTTCTCCAGGCTAAACATCCCCGGCTCCCTCAGCCGCTCCTCACAGGACTTGTGCTCCAGATCCTTCCCCATCTCCATTGCCTTTCTCTGGACACGCTCCAGCACCTCAGTGTCCTTCCTGAATTGAGGGGCCCAGAACTGGACACAGCACTCGAGGTGAGGCCTCACCAGTGCCCAGTACAGAGGGGACAGTCACCGCCCTGGTCCTGCTGGCCACACCATTGCTGACACAGGCCAGGATGCCATTGGCCTTCTTGGCCACCTGGGTACACCCTGGCTCATGTTCAGCTGCTGTCCACCAACAACCCCAGGTCCTTTGCTGATGGGCCCCTTTCCAGCCACTCTTCCCCAAAAGGAAAGGAGAAGCATTCTTAAAACATACCCAATATCAGAAATAGCTACATTTCAGGTACCCAACCTGCTTCTCAGATCTCATTATATTAAATAGGAACCCCAAGAAAGTATAGCAGTGTTCAGAAGATTGGTTTATCTGATAACCTGCATAAAGGGAAAGACTGTCTTCTGCCCTTATCTGAGAAGGAAAAGCCCTGTCTATGTAGTGGGAAAGACTCCACTCCACTTCACAGACTTGTTCTTATGTTACTTGTGTTGCAGGACAGCATGTACTGCTGCTGAAGTAATTGTTTCTGGCAGGTAGACTGCAAACTATGCCTGTGAAAATACGGTATCATATTTCTGTTCAGTACTGCCTCTAACATCCATTGTGATAAAGACAGTGATCAAACCCTCAGCATTCAGGTGAGCTGAGGCATCCCTTTCCCTGTTAAACTGCCAAACAGATCAGGTACCAGCACAAGCTACACAAAAGCTTCAGCAAGCTTCAGCATCTTACGAAGCCAGAGATCAGGCACTCCTATGCCTCCACCTTAGCTCCATCACTAGGACTGCTCAGAGATTCTTACAGATTTGCTGAAAATCTTCAGTGTTAGAAGGGTGATGGGGAAGGGGAAGTGGTAAACTGCAACTTCACAAATGATGAAGAGCACTTTGCACTTGATGGACATAGTTCCACTAGAATAAAAGTCTGAAAACTAGATTCTTACTTCCTTTGAAGCAGAAGAAGACACCTTGTGAAGTTCTCTTGGTCTTCCTTGTGCTCGAGTTTCCATGGCTGTATGTATCCACAGTACCTGTCTGACAGCCTCATGGCAATGCTCAGAACCAATTCTGAACTACAAATGGGGAGCAGGGCACTGAAGAAGTCTGGGTGCCAACCTGTGGGAGACTGACTTGCTCTTGTGGCATTTCTGTAGCTGCAAACCCTGTAAAAATACATCAGAGGGGGAAAGGCAAAAGTAATAGATCAAAACCTAGTACAAGACTGTTGCTGGTGGTCCCTGTGGTCCCTGACGACATGAGGTTGAAAATGACTTTTAGTGTGGGGTTTATTTTCTTAATGCTTTGAGGGCTACAGCTGAAAGCCACTACATTTAATGTTAACATTGAGGCTAGAGAATCCATATTGTAGTGATTAGCAGCAGGAACTTCAGAGATGGTAGCGTGCAAGCCAGAGGGAACATGTAGATTGAGTGTAAGGAGACTGCAAGAATCACAGGTCAACTCTAAGTAATGGAATTTTGGGTTTTTAAAATGCATTTCCTCTCTGGTTAGTTTCTGAAATACAAACAAAATCTCACAGGATTTAGGCTCTCTCCTTCCTTGGGTTTTGGCTCATGAAAGTCTTTTGCCCTCCTTGACTGGTCTAAATTGGATTATATACAATATATAATCCAAAGTGGGAAGCAATGTCAACCACATTGATGCCTTGGTTTTGCTTGTTTAAAAATTGCATTTCCATTCTCAGGGTTCAGTTTACAGTCCTCTCTCACGCAAGTTCCCCCTTGTCTCCAGGGAACCATGTCCAAGTGAGGAAGACACTCAAGAAATTTTTTGGGACTGGGCCCCTAGTTGCTTAGGTTTCTTGTGGAAAGAGGGAAAATTCCTAAATATTTAGCAGACTTTTTTTTCTCTTGTAAAAGAAAACTAGACCAAAAGAAACATATGAGTCAAAGTAAATTTCAGTGCTATTTATTTGCCAAACCCGAAGGAATCTGTGCAGAGAACAGAGAAACAGACTAAAGACAGACAGAGGACTGAACTCAGATATCCTCCCTTGGTCTGTTAGTTCATTGAAATAAAATTGTTGTTATTGAAAATTTGTATAAGAAAGGCAACAGTGGTAAGAAGAATAGGCAAGATAGCATGCCTATAAATTTTCTCAGGAAGAGATTCAGATTTTGAAAATATGGCTCTTTCTGATTTCATAATAACAGAAAGAACACATAATACAAACTCAGTTGAGACATTTTTGGGGTAGTAGTCCTTGCTGTAGCCGCCTTTATCCCAACAGGATATTTTTTCCTATAGTTTTGAGGCCCCATGCAAGAAAGGACAGTGTATATTTGCCTCTAAATTGGAGAGATACAGGTTTGATGGATGCCCTCTTCCAGAGAGTTATTCAATGGCTCAATGTCCAGATGGAGGTCACTTACAAGTGGTGTCACTCATACTGGCACCAATACTATAATGTTAATCAGTGACATAGACAGTGGGATTGAGCTTGCCCACATCAAGCTCACAGACGACAGGAGGCTGAGTGGTGATACATTTGTGGGAAGGGATGCCAACCAGAGGGACCTGGCCAGCCTTGAGAAACAGGTCCATATAAACCTCAAGAAGTTCAGCAAGGCCAAGTGCAAGGTCCTGCACCTGGGCTGGAACAAACCACAATGTATCCTGGGTTTGATCACAAAAAGTAAGTCCAGCAAGTCAAGGGGGTGATTCTGCCCCTCTGTTCTGCTCTGGTGAGGCCCCACCTGGAGCACCGCCTCCACCTCTGGGGTCCCCAGCACATGGACCATAAAAATGATCAGAGGGATGAAACACCTCTCCTATGAAGAAAGAGTGAGAGAGCTGGAGCTGTTCAGTCTGGAAAAGGCAAGGCTCCAGGGAAACCATTTTGCAGACTTTCAGTACTTGAAGGGGACAAATTTTTAGCAGGTTCTGTGGGAATGGACAAGGGAAATTGTTTTAAACTGAAAGAGGGTAGATTTAGATTGGATATGTAATGAAGACTTTTTTTTGTGATGGGGTTCATGAGACACTGGAACAGGCTGCTCGGAGAAATTGTGAATGTCCCATCTTTGAAAGAATTCAAGGTCAAGCTGGATGGAGCTTTGAACAACCAGATTTAGTTAATGATGTTCCTGCCCACCATTCTATGATTCTATGTATGTGTAACCGTATTTCAGTAGGATGATGAGCCAAAATTGCTCACCCTCTGCACAGCCCCAGAGATGCCTGAAGTTCATACATGCCCTACTTAAAATAAACCAGGATTTCTAGGTGCCAAAACATCCATTCCTATGAGTGTGCAGGACTGCTCCCATTCACCAAGTCCAAAAAAAACTTATGTGAATACTACCCCCAGGTATCTGAGATGGTTCAAATCTCTTGACCATCTCCTAATGCTCGTTGACTGGGACAAACTGCTCAGAAGGGAGGACTCCCACTTCAAGAAGTGGATAAGGAGCAGCAACTATGTGAGACACAAGTCTCATGAGCAGGAAACCTATTCAGGCTGTGGAGAGCCACAGTGATCAGGGCATGTGTAAGAGTTTTGGGAGCTGGAGAGGGACATGCAGGCCTGAGCTTCAGAACTGGGTCATCAGATCCAAAGGGAACACAATGGAGTCCAAAGTGTGACTCTGCCAGTGCTATATTTGCTTAGAGGATTTTCTGCAAAATATGGGGAAAAACCATGTTATAAATCATGCAAAGGACTGTTTATGTGAAACAAAACACGGGTTGCATGCCTTGGTATTGGCATGGCATGGCCCACCTCCCCAGGCATTGGCAGGAAAAAGGGATCCCTGCCAGCTCCAAAACTGAGGTTATAACACCTTCCCATGGGAGACTCAGGATGGCAGCTGACTCCTTACAGCCACATGAATGGGGCCAGATCTGTAACACACATCTACCCTTCACTTTTCATCCTGGCCAACTCCTGGCAGCTATTTGCTGAGAGAGTCAATTTTAAAGCTGTTCCCTAAGCAGTGATCCTGGATCATGCTTTGCGGCAGCCAGCTGTACACAGAGCCTAGAGGTGTGAGAGGGGCTGCATTTCATGCTGTGAGTCAAGGGTACAAACCGTCTTGTCAGAGAAAGAAGTCAGCAGCAGCATTAGTTGATCCTACACAAATTGATAGGATCTTTAAGCATCTGGTCCTCTGATCCATGAACACTGCCAGTTGAAGTATTTGACCTAACAGACTGATCATTAGACTTAATATTAACAGTGCTGTAGGCTTTTATGTTTTGACAAAATATATGCTCGCAAATCATGGTGCCTTAACAGAAGATGTTATTGTGTAAGTGTTCTGGTGGACAACTAGCCCTGTCCCAGCACACCTGATCTGTATAGACGTAATCTTAAGCGGTTTTAACCTTCTCTTTTAAATGCATTGTCTACCATTATAAACTGCCTAAACCATATCATGTTTACCCCATTATCATCTGTAGGGATTCTGTTAGAACCAGCACAGGTTGTGTATGCTCATGTGAAAGTGTTCTCTGCATGCATTAATGGAAGATTAGTCACTCTCATGGATAATTGTTTTACAAGCTCAAGTGCCAAGTGTTGATCTTTGATTTTTCAAACAAATTCAGAAAATCACAAATCTTTGTCAACTTATAATTTTGCTAAACTGAGGTGGTTTAATCAAGATGCTTTCATGGATTCACCCACAAGCCACTTCTGGTCCCATTTCTAGAGCTGGAGCTGTGGTTGTGGTCAGTGGACACTGAAGTCCCATTGGTATCAATTAAGCGGAAGTTGCAGGCAGGCTTGGGCTCAGAGAAAGTGGGAGAAGAGAGAACTGGCTGAACAGAACTCTGTTGCTCTCAGGAATTCTCTAACAATCTCAAGTGGGGCAGGAAGCAACCAAAAAGAACCATGCTTTCCTCTTTATTGAAAGGAAGTCAGATTGACAATCTGCTTCAGGAAAATGTACACAGGTAATTCAAAAAGAAGTGACTTTGTAAAACTAGCCATAGCAGGAATTCGATGGGAACTACCATGTACGTCAAAGCTTTACAAATGGCTTTTGGTGACCAGATATGGAGTTGTGCACTCTCACCCCAGCTCCTGAAAATGCAATACTTTCTGCAGAAATACTGAAAGCCCTCATGACTTCAGAGGAGGCGGTATTTTTCACAAATGCCTAAGCTCTGAAATCAGGGGTGATAGAAGAATCTCAGTCTTTGCTTAGAGGAAAAACAGCATCAATATGGCAGAAAAAGAGCTTTAAAAGTGAATCACTGCAGCCTGCACACCAGAAAACCAAGAAAAATAAACTTTTTTTTTTTTTTAAATCAGACCAGTTTCATAACTATTTGAGTTATATGCCTTGGGAAGGTTCCAGCTCTATCTACCCATGAGTATATGGTTCCTGAATTCGGTTCTACACTTCCAGCTGAGGACAAACCCTGTGGCCATCAGTGTGACTGTGCTGATACCAAAGACATGGGGACACAGATCCCTGGTTACCAGAGAAGGTGAGTCAGTGGGAGCTGCTCCAGCCAGCTGTGCAAAGGCTCTGTGGGATGAGGAGGTGCATCAAGCCCAGCCTCATCTAGAAACACAAATATGGGAGGTTGGTTCTCATCTCTTACACGTGAATCATTCCTGGATTTCAACATTCCCTAAGACCTCTGAGGTATGTGCTATATCTTTTGGGACTCTCTACCATGCAGGGATTTTGGTACATGGCTCCTGTGAAGAAGGTTGTGGTGATAGTAAAAATAGACTTATTATCAGGCCAGATGTGTATGTAAGAATGAGGGGAATGGGGAGGAGCCTGAACTACTGTTTGAACTTTCTTCATGCACCATAGTGGAAAAAGAATATACAAAGGCTATCTATCCCCCTTCAAGGCCATTTTAACAACTCCCTAGTGTGAGCACAGTTACCAGCTCTTTGATAGTTTACTGAAAACTTACTGCAAACATCCTTTCTAAATGTGTCAGTTTTGTTAATGTTTACTGTTACTGCAGTGCTCTCCATGACTTACACGTGTCATCTTATGTTCTGCTGTCTTTTCAAGGTTTTCGTGATCTTTCTCCACTTTTAATACAGCAGTGACATACTGTATGCAAATGACAGTGCCATGTGTTCTGTGTATCTTTACTGTATACAACTCAGCCAACAGCTGTTTCTAAACCACAGTGTACAATGTATATTCAATTCATGCATAAGAACCCTGCAATCATTCTTTGTTTTGATTCAGAAATTGTTAGTGTTTGAATTGTGTAATTGCTGTTTTGGAAAGATCTCCTAGCTACTAAATAGCTGGTATTACTGTGGGCAAGTAGGAAATGCCTAGATTACCTTCTTAGGATAGATGGCTAACAGTGACAGCATTAAAATAAAGTGGGATCAGTGGCACTGTAGACCAAGTATCTTGCAGTAAACATGATCAACTATTAGTGTAAGTAACCCATACTTGCATCTCACTTCTGAAATAATTACTAAATTTTTTTGACCTGTAGTTATTCAAGATACAAGACAAGGCAGAGAGATCCTCCTTGGAAAGCTAAAGAAAGGAGTCCAGCCAACAAGAACGGGAAAAAACCTGCTGAATCAAGCAGAGACATTGCCTGCTTCAAAGAAATAAAGTTACTGAAGGTCTCTGTAGTAGAGAACTGGTGACCACTTTGGGTTTGTGGATGCTATGAGCTTGAAGAAGCTGACTCTGCACGACCACTGAAGCACACCACCAGTCCTTGGTCCCAGATTTCTGTCAGGTGCTGTAATTCTGGCAGAGGAGACTCCATACCTCTGCTTTGCTCCACATGGGTGTGTGTATGTCCCACATAGAGCAGGATATGCCTGTCTGAGAATAGACTTCTTTTGTCTGGGTTGCTGACTCCGAACTGCCCTGCACCCCACAAGTTATCCCTTAGCTAACACCAGGATGATTCAGTATTTTAGGACCTCTAAAAGTTAATAGAGAGAGGCATCCCTGAACATAGTGTCCTGAATCATCCTGCAAAAGACCTTTTGTTTCTACGCGTGACTTAGTCAGCAACTTGAGTGTTTAGGTTAGTAACAGGCACAGATTTGCTGTCAGGAAGAAGAGGCATTTTTGGTGCTCCCTTGAGCCTCTTCATCACCCACCCCAGGCTGGAGCACCACCACTGGGTCTGCACCAGGCACAGGCAAATGTGTCTGCTGTGGCTTGTTGCTAGAGCAGAGGCAGGCTCCAGAGGGTGATGGTGACTGCAGGAGGAGGACCTGCACCCACCCTGTAATGCAGGACTTGCATGTGAGCAGGCAAGACTTCAGCCTCTCCACCTGTGTCACTGCTGCACAGCACGAGAAAGGATTCCTTAGAAAAATGTATATGCAGCAGTGTACACAAGGTTACATGTATGAACACAGGGCAGATCATCAGTTTGGAAGAAACTTCAATTCTAGTGTTTCCCGCCTTTCAGATTGACTTTCCAGTTTTGATATTGTTCTTCTAAACCATTTTACCTGCAGTTCAGATACAGCAAAGACAGAGCGTTTATCTGCATGGATGTGCAGTTCCGGAAAAAGTACAAATTTCAGAAAAGTCAAATTTAACAGAGGAAACATCAGGAATTAATTTGATGGAGGAATCAGTCTCAGGGCAGCATGGACTCCAGTTTAGCTGATTAACAGCCATTTTGCCTTGGGTTTAACCTGGTAATTTAATCTATAAGAGTTAGCTATCCTATAAACATTTGTTTATCATTGTTTTGAAAATGCATTTCTTCACTTCTAATTGGATTCAGTTTTATTGCTGTAAGAAAAAAACCTCAACACTTAGCAGCAGTCAAACAAAATTCATTTTCCAGTAACTCAGAACACTCTCTTTGAAGGTGAGCTTGCTTTGCCAAATCTTTGAACTTTGCCATATGTACTAATCCCTGCTGCCAATGAAGTGATATGATTACAGACACACAGCTTTGGCAAATTTTCACTAAGATTCCGTCTTGATCAGAAATGTCTAAAGCTTGCCAGAAGAATGTAGAAACATGTAGGCTACTAATGAGTTGAGCTCCTAATAGGTGGACGGGGAATTATTTGAGAATGCATATTTCCAAAGTAAGAAAAGGGATTATTTTCATTTAGTCTTAAATAGAAGAAGTCAATCCTGACATTGCACACTGATCTAGCATAGCTGGATTCTCATATCTCTTCCTAAAGCTGTTTTTTCAGCACTCTCTCATTCCCAACAATGTCAGGCTGTTCCCAGCAGCCATTTACAACAGTGACCGTGTCAGAAAGAACGGCTTCCTAAATTCCCTTGTCACCTATATGAAAATGCCCATGTGTCCTCTTGATGTAAGAGCTTAGATACTGGCTGTGAAAACATATTGTTCATGGGTTTTACTGGTTTTGAGACAGAATTCGCTATTTAACCAAAATTCACCTTAATAAAATCTGGTTGGTTGGTTGCTTTGGAGCTGCTCCGGGGCAAAGTCCACCTAGGACAGGCGGACTGAGGACCCATGAGAGAAACAAGCTGCTTTCCTAGCCCTGAGCAGGTCTGCCAGCTGAGCCATCCATGTCTCTGTCACTCGGGTCCAAGGGGCCTACTGTGTCCTGGTAAGCTCCTGTCTGTGCCAGGCCATAAGTAGATGACACCTGAGTTTGTGGGATACCAGGCTGAAAACAGAGACTGCACTCTGGCCTGCCTCTGTATCCATATCTCTGAATGACACTGAGGACAATTTTTAGGAGGTAGGGTGCTCAGGGTCCTCCATGCTGCTATGACCTGCTGAGATATTTACACATGTGCATACTTCTTTCATTTCAGATCACACTTAAATACCAATGTCAATGAAAAAGAAAAAAACCCAGCTATTAACTGGTAAATTCCATTAATCTGCATGGGGTGAAAGGGACTACATTTTGTTTTTACTGTGCAGATGCCATGTGTGAAAGGAAGAAAACTGCAAGACTTTGTGCACAAGGCAAGTGTTTAATTTTATTGGCCTTGTATTTCTACTGGTGTCTCCTGTCCAGGACAAATATTCCTCTTTTCAGGCTGGCTTGTTCACCTCCTCTCTTAAGTCCCTGAGGAAGAACAGCAAAACTTTCTGCCATGAGGTTTGCACCTCTCCTTGGCAGTCAAACCAGAGTAGAAGAAGATGTTTCTTCTGCCAATCTCCCCTCTTGCTGGCAGGAAAATGAAGATGGATCCTGCCACCTGAGAGGCCTTGGAAGTGTGAGCACCACCTTCGAGCAGCAAGTCACCCTCAGTGGTCAGCACACGTGCCAGATGCCTGAGGCACAGCTTGAGCCATGGGCCTCAAGCCAAGGATTCTTGCTCCAAAATGGTCATATGTCAGCAGTGTTGCAGAAACCCAAGCTTCTGACCTGCTTACCTTGGAGCTGATAGTCCTGATGTGCTGGATTATGGGAATTACTCCTTACAGCAGCTGGAGCCTGGCAGGAATGAACACTCAGCAGGAATTGCAGGTGCCTGTGCAGATCTGGGCCAGCTCTCAGCAGCCCTGCAGAGCCAGCAGCTGCAGCAAGGGCTGGCTCTAGGAGGAATTGTCACTAATGCAATATATTTTGGGGTGTCTCTCTCCAGATTCTAAGAGAATAAAGGAAAGACAGGTGACTCGGTCTGGACAGAGGAAAATACTGCTTTTACTGTGTTGGCTGGTTGTTTATTTCCAGCTTATTTCCAGTTTTGTGCTTTCTCCAGTGCCACAATTTAAAAAGCTTAGACAGTTCTTGGGTCAAGTATGAGAAGTTAGGGCTCATTCAGTCTTAGGTGGCCATCTCCAGGAGCACAGTCCTGGGCTTGCCATCCTTCTCCTTTGCTGGATATCTGAAGTCAGAGTGATGTGTCTGCTGAAGTTTTTTTGGGGATGCAATTAATCTCTTTGAGTTCTGCCTCAAATCCTTTCTATGTATCTGTACACTTTTAAGGAGCGATTGCTGAAAAGTGAATGGGCTTAGCTGCAAAATCCGACCTAGACAGTTTCTAGTTGTTGAGCTCCATGTCAACAGTTCTCCCGGCATAGGCATCAGTCCATCATGTTTCCTCCCAGGAAAGCATTGGGATATGCTGTACAGGTCATGGAGACTATACAGGGAATGCAAGAAGGTGTTTCCTAAGTCTGCTTGAACTGAGGGACTGAGTGAAAAATGCACTAGTCTGACAGAGTCCAGAAGTGCAGCCTGGCCAGTGGTGTCACTGCTCCATTCTGCCCATGAACCCCATTTCATTCCTGCATCCTGAGACAGGGGAGAATCCAGGTCCTAGATTGATACAGGGGTGGGAGAAAGCCAGGATCTAGCTGGTCCACCAGTTTAAATATGACCTAGTATTGGAGAAGAGATGTCAGATGAGATACATAGAGTTTCAAGGATAAGCATTATTGCTGCAGAGAAGCTTTACCTTTAAACCAATAAGGTGTTCAATTAGATAGTGCTAATGGTTGACAGCTCATGCATGTCCACATCCTGTTGGTCACTGTTTGCCTCTGGGAGCACAAATGTGCAGGAGAGGCATGACCCAGAGCCCTGTCAGCTCTCCAGTCCACTAGGACACTGAGGGGCTCCCACCTGCCTGCTTCAGCAGTCCTCAAGCAGCTCTTGGCACACGAGCTTCTCCCCCAGCTCAGGTTTACCAATAAGACCTCCTTTGCTGAGCACTTTGTTGGCCATGGGGCGAAGAAAAAGCAGCGGCAGAAGTGGGAATTGAATTTTTATCTTGCTGCTCTTCACTTTCTCCTTTTGGGTGGTTTTTGGAGACTTCTTACGTCTTTAAGGAAATAAGACTGAATAAAAAACTAGGTTCCACTCTTGCCAGCTAACTTTTCTCTCAGAATTGTCCATTCAAAAGCTAAGTTACTCTCAAGCCAGGAGTTTTCCCAGACATACTTTAGAGCTAAAAGGACAGAGAACAGTTCTCCCACTGCAAGCCTTATTTAGTAATTTACCTCTGAATTTTTGAACTGTTTTCCTTTCTTTTTCTATAGCATTAGTAAGTCATACTTCACAGCACTCACTATGATGAAAGCAGACTGGCAATAGTTTGACACAGGACCAAAACCCATTTTTAACCATCTGAGAGTGTTTTAACCATCTGACACTCAGCTGTTCAAAATGTGCAGCAGAATCCAGCATTGTGAAGCAATGAACTCTGAAGTTTTGGGTCATACTGGAAAAATTTATAAGAGCAGATAATTTCAATACCAAGTCTTCATATCAGACTGGGAGGGAAGAGAGGACTGGAATATGAAAAAAACAGAGAGCATGATCTAACCTAGATTAGCTTACCTCTGTCCATCCTGCTTCCTAAAACATCATCTGAAATGTTCGAGGTAGCTGAACATTTCCATTCTTCAAACATTTCTTCTTCCCTTCTCCAGCATGACTGGCTCTGCTCAGGGTGAAAGCAGGTCCAGTAGGGCTAGGAGCATCAGAGGCTGGCTTCAGCAGGGGCTCTGGGATATTTCTGTGCTACCTGGTCTTTACAAAGGGGCAAGAGAGCAGGTCAGAGCGTGCACTCCCACAACACCCATTGTAACCCATCCTCCGTGCTAGACTGGTATTTGGCTGTAGGACTAGGTAAACCCCAACCTCTTTAATGTAATAATGAGGTAGGAGCATCAAGTCTGAACAGTAACACAGTGCAAACTGGTTCCCGGCAGACATTTCCAAACTAATTTTTCAATCAGCTGAGCCTCCAGAAATGCTATGTTTGTCTTTCTCTACATCCAGTAATTTAAAATATTATAATAGGAGACACTTTTGGATTACAGCTCCTTTTGGAAGCGAATCAAACCTCTTTGCTATTTCAAAATAAATGCTGAGCTGTTTCAAAGACATTAATAATATTATGTTCAGTGGAGATGTACTACACTTTTCAGGATGCCTAGTTTGTACTGACAACAGTTCAAATATATTTATGTTGTCCCATCGAAAACTCAGTAGTTTCAACTTTCAAGAGGATGTTTTTTAAACATCTTGGGTAAATGGAGAATTTGACTTTCTGCCCGGGACACCCTGAGAGCTGCTCCTTACAAAAAAAAAAGGGAAGGAAAAAAAGCAACTAATAGGATAATAAATCCCAACATTTTTCTCTAAACAAAAGCTGGTTTAGTTAAACTGGCGTTCACTTCATTTATAACAGCTCCCTACGTTTCTTTAGGCCATTGTATTTAATAAAAATCTCTGGACTCATCCATCATTATGCACACTTTACTGATTTCACTTTAAACATTGCTGACTAAAACTTCCATTTATCAAGCCTGTTTTGCCTAGCAGTTGTGGGCTAATTTATTTTCACTTTGAAAGATTTGGTATCTTTGCAACGAGCCCTGGTGAAATCATTGTGTCCACCCTGCACACAATAACACAAGCTGCCATCTCTCAGGAGCCACCAAAGGTGAAGGAGGAAGCCTGGGAGGGAACTGAGTTGGAGGTGTAACAAAGCTTTGTGCCCATGGTGCAGCACAGGTAGCACAGGCAGGCTGTGGTTCCCAGGGAATACAGGAATGCACAGGGAGACTTGGGGAAGTCTCAAATCTGGCATGCAAGGGTTGTAAGGAGCAAAACAAAGCACAAAAATATAAGCCAGACTTAGCCACCCAGGCCAGCAAGGAGTAAGGAGATACTTTTCTGAGCACAGAGATATTCGGGGCTCCTTCTAGCCTGAAAGATGTGGTTTGTCCCATACAAATATCTGGGGTCTTTCTCCACTTTTGCCTCTACAGTGTGGTTTCTACAGCACCAGACAACATAAATTTCAGTGAGAAAACATGTGAAAGGAAGAAAGCTCAGAAAGCTTCCTCCAGGTTTGTTCTGTCAAAAGCAGGACATGGGCCAGAATGACATCCCTGCCTTTGGCAGCTGAGTGAGCAGAGCCCTGTGCTCCCTTCTCCCTACACCTTGAGGAGAAAGCAAATGATGACCAAACCCACAGCTATACTGGGGTGGATGTAGGAGCAGGAATGGGAAGTAGGCTGTACTGCTGTGACAGAGTAAGGGATTAGTTTGCTTTTCCCTTGTATGCTGAAGAGGCTGTAATGTACATCTTCAGCCCTTACCAATACAGTCAGCAGCATCTGCTGTGTAGCCTTTGCAAGTTGTCTACTGCTGGCTGAAAAACTTCAGCAATTTCATTTGACTCAGCACTGTAAAGAAAGGCTGCATTTTGTATAAAGCCAATATTGACTGGTTTATAACTCTGCATTACCCCAAAATTATTACTTCTCACAGGTTTTTCTCATATACATTTGAATTAGGTTTGCCAAATCATTTAAAGCATCTTCTGAAAAACACGGGATGGTTACATGTGAGAACAAATCAGCTCAGCATAAATCAGGCAGTGCAGCTCTGCTCTTCCTTTGGGTTCGTGCATGTGGTGGCTAGAAGGGGGGTTTGCTAGAAATCTTTTGTTAAAACCAGTCATTCTTAGCAACATCAGCAGCCACTTGCCAGATTTCAAATGTAACACATTCCTCCAGAAACTTGTTTTTCTTTTATTTTCTTTCATAAATTTCCAAGCTGACACTTGCAGGCACACTGAAATTCAAAAGGTAGTTATAAACATCCTACAAATCCTAGGAAAAGCTGGCCAGTCTTGTAGACCTAGCGTTTTCTTCTGGCTGTTGGAGTGGGGATTCCCCTGCACTACCCCTTGGTCTGAAAGTGCCCCCCACCAAGGCCTTGGGCATGTCACTTAACCTTGCTATTCACTCATCTGCACAGCAGCAACACCAGCAAAGTCCTCAGGGCTGTCCTGCAGATCAGTGGTGTAAGGTTTGGAAAACTCAACAGAGATGGAAGGTACCCTGCACTGGGCAGGTGCTGCTGGGTGCCCTTCTTCACCATTGTCAGTTCAATAGAGCCAGGACAGCAGAGAACCTGGACCTGAACACCATCTGTTATTTCAGAGTTCTAATTTTTCCTGTGCTTGGTGCAGGTCTGAGGACAGAGATATCTTTTCTGATGCAGCATAAGAGAGGTGAAGAAGAGAATCATACAGTCACAGAATGGTTTGGGTTGAAAGAGACCTTTAAGATCATCCAGTCCCATGCCCTGGCAGTGAGCAGTGACACCTTCAACCACATGAGGATGCTCCACCCAAACAGACCTCGAATGTTTTCACTTCAGCTGGGCTGTCAGTCACGTCACCACAAGAAGAGCAATGTGGAGAAAGGTTGGTCTCCTTGCTCCAGTGATTTAGGGTTTTAGGTGTATTTCCGTGGCTCATGGCTGCTTTCTGATGCATGGAGGAAACAGGTAAACAGACAGGCCAACAAATGTCTGCCTACAGAGGATGTTGCTCAAGGCAGTTATTTCTCCTGCCTAGTGTTTTTGCTGGGAAGTCTTCTCCATGGAGGAAGGAAGACACACAGCACTTGCTGGATTTGAACAATCCAGCAGTTTGTTATGCAGGTTTTTATGCAGCCTCTGATTAGTAGATTCTTATAGACAGATGCACAGGACTGCAATCAGCAAGTATGGGAAAAAACCCAACAATTCTATTCCAAGGAAAAGAATCTTTTCCCCTTCTCAAGAGCTGGGTTACGCACAGAAATATTAAGCCCTCTGTTTCTAGCACAGGAGTAAATCCTATATTAAGCAGTTTGGGTTATGCCAAGAATCCGTATCAGTGTGTAGCATTTAATTTTTTTTTCAAATTCCACAAATTTTGGAGCAATGAGGTCTAAAGAAGCATATAACTAAAAAGCAAGGATTTAGATGGGTTGGCTTTCAATACAATGTCGTAGTACACAACTATTGGTTTAACTTTTGGCAGGTTTCCTGGAGAACCGCTTTCTGTTTTTTTCAGTGGCAAAAAAGGTAAAACGAGGAGCCCGACCTTTTTTTTCCCCCATCATCTTTTACATCTCTATTAGGTCTCATTTAATTCTGTTTCTTTTTTCTTTTTCTTTTATTTTAATAATCGAATAGCCACAAACCTTTAAAACCTCTCTATTTCTTCTGTTTCCGTTTTTCTTTTCAACTGTATCAGCCATCTGGCAGAAGAAGGGGTGACCAGAAATGAATGCGAAATCCTACACTCTTGATTCAGTTATGCTTTAATATTTCATCATTTTTTCATTACCTTCCTTCCATGTCCTAACATTTTGTTTGGACTCCTGCACCTCTGCTACCTGCAAAACACAGGTATTCACTGAGCTGTCCACAATGGTTGCTAGGATTTTATTAAGCTTTTTTTTAAAGGTTTTTAGGAGCTTGTTGTGGGCCTGAAGAGTTTAAGGTATTTGCCTCCAGCACGTGTTGTTCTGCCTCTGTAGGCCTTGAGATTCATTTCCTACTGAATTGACAGATGACTGAGCATTGCAGCTTCTCCCAAAATATCAGCCAACCTACACCTAACAACTGTCAGATGCCAAGTTCACCCTTTCACATTTCCCCTGTTTCCAAGGCATTGATGAATCCAACGAATTGTATGAGCCCAGTTTGGCGAGGTAGCTAAATGTGTGCTTGTTTGCTCTGTTCAGAGGGGTGCTTGAACGTATGTCTGACTCTGGGCCAGCTCATGCATTGGGACTTCAGCACATGCTTAACTTTAATTACATCCTTAAGTGTTCTGCTGAACAGAAATGGGATGGGTGTCCATAGCGAGAACCCTTTTTGTTGTCCATCTTCCCAGTATTTTAAAAACCCAGCTCTTATCTTTGTTTCATTGCTTCATATGCACTTCCACGGAGGCATCTGTGTTTTAATAGTAGAACTGCTAAATTTCCATAACAACAGCTTTTATAGGAAGTTTTCAATAGGAAATATCCCCTAATCTTTGCTTGTTTTCTAGCCTTTTACTTCTAACCTTCATTTTGGCACTAAGTCCAAAGTACTCAGGGAGTTGAGCACATGTGAAGCAACAAGTAAAAAACCCAGACAACTGAGAATGAAAAAGTTCATTAATCAAACCACTTTTATTTTAAATGTTTTCTAAAGAGAGTGTTTCATTCCTGGTTCTAATGAATTAATTATATTATAGTAGTTTTAAACTCCAAAAAAAGAGCACTTTTTGGGAGAATTTCTATGCATGCCAAGGTGTCCCCAGATTTGCCACAGCTGATTTGACTTCAGCTGACACCTCACAGTGCTTTCTATGGTAAAATACCCAAGGAGATAGGAAAATCACCTTTTTGAGAGGGATCTTTCTGTGTGGCTTTAGATTTTATAAAGCCCCACTACAGCCTAACTCCAATTTTTGTTTAATCCTTTGCCAGCCAATGTACTTATTACTGAGAAACTCATTCATTTTTATTACCTTTTCCCATCATATCTATAACATTGTAGAGCTGCTATTTCTGAAAAGATGTCAGCATAAAGATAATGCTATTGAGCTCCTTCTCTCGAGAATGTCTGACTGTTGTCCCCATGCACACAAACACCAGTCATGCTGGTAGCATCAGGGTCCTGCCTGAGGTTGACAGCTCTTGTAAGTCTTCTCTGCTGGGTCGGTGTTGTGTGGCTTTCACCCTGTGATAGCATGACAGCAATGAAAGAAAATGTTTGCATGCTTTTAGCTAAATCCAAAAGGCAATGCTTACATGGGCCTTTTGGTCAAGCCTGGAGGGACTCTAGCTGGAGCTGTTTATTGTGTGTGACTTGGGTAGTTACAGATTCATGACTGCAAAACAGAAATGATGGTATTTTGTATGGGGGAATTCCTCCTGAAAGCCAAAGTGTTGTATCAAGAGGAGCTGCTCAGAAAAGAGAGATTTCTGCATCTGGCAATATTGGATTTCATGTCTGTAAAGCAAAAACGAAGTTATGCACATAACAAACATAAACACGTTGTAAAATGCATTCAGACCAGATTCCAAACACATTGAACACTGCATGATTTAATGATGGATAAACTCAGAAAAATACCCCATTGGGGGGAACTACAGACTCCAAAATGACAGCTGCTATCATTCCAAAACAAGTAATTGTTTATAAATGAATATTTTTATGATAAATTATTGAATTACATGAAAATCAGATGTCTGCCTGCTGCCAAATTTGTTTTCAGTTTCACAAGACAGAATGGAATGTGCTGCAGACGGTGATTGAAATTAAAAGCTGCTGGTCTTTTCCCACTAAGGGCTGATATTTTCCCTTAGACATTTCCAATATCTCATAAACCTGCTAAATAGTGGACCTGGGGAATGGGTATCTAGCTAGATATACAAAATATTTTAGATATATAGGATTTCAGGGAATCTCTGCCTAATCTGAGCCAGTTGCAGTGTAAGTTACTATTTCATATTCATTTTGTGTTGATTTCTCATTCAAACCCACAGAGCCCCAGCATGAGAACCTCTAATTCTTGCAGGGACTCTCAAGATTTTGGGGTTTTTGAAGTTCTCCTTTCTATTCTCTCTTGTTTGCATTTGAAACATTTGAAAATATACTTTTCTTTATATGTTTTTGTCTCGTTTCAGTCTAGTCCTTGCCTTCCCCCACATTTTGAACAGAGTGACAATAACCTGAAGTTATTATTAACCTGAAGTGGCTGTTCCAGCTGAATCACATCTAAGACTATCAAAGTCTTCGAAGTGAAGCTTCCAGCACAAATAGTGCTGAGCGTTCTGCAAGAGAGATGATCAAAACCACAGAGTCCAGCTGATCCTTAACAGCATTTTCAATCTGCCAAGTCCTTCCCTCAGTCAGCTGCTCCATTCACGGGGATGAGTTAACATTGGTGGCATGAGGTCTCTGCTGGGAACAAAATGCCACACGTAATCTATCTCATCCCAGAGAGCCACTGGGGCAGTTCAGCTAAGTCCTGTAATTGCAGCCTTGGCATCAGATCTGAATTTTAAAAGACAGCACATCTGTATCACATTTCTTTAGACTGCTTCACATAGCTTCCTGACTGCTGTAGAACTGGATCTTCATTGCATCCTGCTGTCAGGTAAGCCTTCTGAAAACACACCATGAGCACATCCCTGCTTCCCCAGCAGAGAAACATAACTGGTCCCCGTCCCAGTGTGAGCAACAGCAGGGGCAAAGCTTTAACAACAAGAAAGTGTGCAATCATAATTTCCCTGTTAAAACCTTTCAGTTGTTCTCAGACTGTGGCTCGGAGACCACGTAAACTGTAAATTGTACGTATGCAGTCAAAAAAATCCTTGATTGACTTTTCTACCTCTTATTTTTCTAGTAACTTTTAGCCCATTGGTACACTGGTCACAAGCTCCTTACTTTAACTACACATTGTGTAAAGAAAACATGGGTTTGAATCTGAAAGCAGATGTCTATGGTTACACATATATGTGCATGATTTAATATATATGCACATATATACACATATACTCTCACAATTTGTGTATCATATATTTAAAGGTTGACCTATTTGTCTGTGTCATTTGAGAGAAAAATAACTGCCAAATTTAATCAAAATAAGACAGTTTTAAGAATAAAAGTTACTTTGTTGTTTCCCCCATCTGAACTTTGCCTTCATATCCTTCTGCACACTAAACACTAGATTCACTTCCCTCTACTCTATTTGAAAATGGTCTAAATCATTGTGGTGGTGCTGCAGACACCATGATGAGGAGTGGAAAACCAGGTTGGGTAGTAATGGATAATTAATGGAATGTCCACAAGCTTATTATGAGGAGATCAAAAATCCCCATCTTGACATAAGACTAGCTGTCACAGAAGCAAACCTCAGATGTATTGGAAGCTTTTAAATGTACACAAGGGTACATACAGACTTCCTCTCTTTCTAAAGACTAAAAGCTGAGGTCTTTTAGCAATTTCTCTGCCCCTCCTTTCCCTACATTTTCTCCTACTTTTCTCCATTCTTTTCTACATTAAATTGCATTGAAGATCACTTTCTAGAGCATGCTCATGCCATAAGTGAATTCTGATGTCATCATGCAATACAAATCTCTTCACAATTCAAGCATTCACCATTTAAATAGTTTTTGCTTGGCAAAATCATGTATGTGATGACCCCGACTGTCAGTTGCTTCTGGATATGGTATTCAGCTTCTTTTGATGTTTTTTCTCAGAGACATTTGAACAGATCACCTCGTGATGAGCTTCAGATTTAGGCAAACCCACTGACTTTCACCAGTAACAGCAGCGGGCCCCAGGCAAAGAGATTCCTGCCAGACTGTGCAGCACAGGGCTGGATAAAGAGGGCTTAGTTTCTCCACTGGGAAGGGAAGTGAAGGACAGAAGTGGATTGAGGCTTTTAGTCTTTCTGATCCAGAGATAAGACCCTCACAAAGCCTAGTCAAGATTATCCACCTTGCATTATAAAGAAAAAAATAACATCTTCAGACCCATAAATAATCGGTCCCAAGGATAACATTGAAGCAAGTGATGACTAGCAGAAACTGCTGCTATTAAACTGCAACCAAGGGCTATAGAAGTCATACATTTGGCATTCAGATGCTTTCACCTTTTCATGACTATGCATGGTTCAATCAAACCATGTTGTGGAATGTTAGGTTGTGCCGCATCAACAGTAAAGGACCAGGAATTATGACATGTTTTATGTTATCATTCATTTAAAACAGATAGTTTAGATTTCAGCCACAAGCAAAAGTTTATATATAATATATTTATTACAAACAACAGCGAACACTTAAGAGCTATTATTTTAAATCTAAATGACATTGTGTTTAGTATCCATTTCCTCCGGCTCTGCAATGTGCAGCCTGTGGTGTCTGTCATCTTTCCCTGGAGCTCTCCTGGATACGAAGTGACAACTTCTCACAAGTTACCAGAAACAGGAGAAAATGTGGAGCCCCGCTCCAATGAGCTGTTTCACATTACAAGAATTTACAATGAGCATCTGACAGAAGAAAAGCAGTGGAGCTTGAGAGGGGAATATCACGCAGTAAATCGCTTGCTATTATCCATGTTGACAATATGGGGTGGGGAGGACAGTATTTAAACAAAAAAACACATAAGGAAACATTGACTTGGTGAGTGGGCTCCTTGTGTACCAAAACTAAATGGTGCTTCTGAAAATCTTGCCGATGTCCATTTTATAGACAATATTGGGTCTGGGCATACAGCTTGTGCAAGGAGCAGTAGATGGCTGTGCAGAAGGAAGGGGCTGTGGGTCCTCCCCTGCCCCCTGCAGCATCCATGGCCAGTCTCTGGGTCACCCATTCAGCTCCTGCTTCTGCAGCCTTTCCCATGGCTGAGCACATACAAGTGCAGAGGGTACCAAACCATCCTGTCCCCACGTGCAGGCAGGGAACTCTGTTTGCAGCCCTGGCACAGCTGCTCTAGCTGGGGCCACCATCAGCTGCTATCAGCAAAGGTGTGAAATGGAACATCCTGCCCTGTCCTGTCCTCTCACTGCTATCTGCCTTTCCCATAACAGAAGACCTGAATAAAAGCTTCCAGCTAACCTGCCCTTTTTCCCTCCTTGCCATACACAGACAGTCTGCCCTCCACAGCCAAAACAAGGGCCTTAGGTGCTAACTGGAGAGGAATGGGTTACCTAGCTCCACCTTACAAATGCCTGGCCAGTGAAACCAAAACCTGCCAGTCTGAATTATTCTTGGTTTAATGACTTCCTTGAACCAAGGCAGTAGTGGGTTGTCCCCACCAGTGTGATCGAGCTGTTGTGCTGGGCAAGTCTGAGCAGTCCTTGCCCCCTCGGTGTTCTCAACATGAAGTGTAGATGAACTGCAATACAATAGGTCTCAGGACGCTGCTTCAAGTGGAAATAAACCAAGCAATTCAGAGAGTTTTCAGGTGCTTCACATTTTCATTTTCGTCTTTCTACACAAATAAAAAGGCTTAAACTATTATTCAGTCTCCACTCAAAGTATAATTTTGACATTTGGAAATCTGATTTTGTGATCAGAAACACATGTAGAATAGAATTTAGAAGTCAGCAAAGACTCCAAGCATGATTTTATTGGGAGCTTGGGTATGCCCTTCAGAGTAATTGGGATCTGGAATGTGGAAGTAGTTTTTACAGGAAAATAGGGATAAGGCCTCCTGTAGCCAGCCTCAGGCAATGGAGCGAGTGAAATATCAAGAAGAATTCACATTCAACTTGATAATAAGGTTTCCTAGCATGTTAATTAAATGAAGTCTCACATCCCCAGCCCTGTTGTTTTAAACATTTTAAGGCATTAACATTGCACAATAGAAACATAATTTCCCCTCTCTCCAGATGTCTATACTAATTTGATTTTCCTAGTTGTTAGCTTTAAACTTTCTATGAACATGAAAATGTATCTTTTCAGCAGTGCTGTTGTATTTTTCCCCTTCATTCTTCCTTACTCAATTTGGGTACTAATTGGCAACAGTGTTTTTTAAAAATAAATTCTTCAAGTGGGACAGCTTTGCTGTTTATCCTATACTGAGGCACTATTTTCCACAGCTTGACTTTGAAAGAAAACAGTGGGAAAGCAACATCCATTTGATCCTGAGGGTCTGAGCCTTCACAGATAACATGGAGGAGATTTAGGGAGCGAGGCAAAGCCAGAGGAAACCTCATAAATCATATCCCATCTTTCTGCTCTTTAAAGTATTGGCTTAATTGGGAATAAGTTGCTAAAATCCCTTTAGGAATGCAAGTGTATGCACCTCCTTCGAGCTCTGTGCAGTGACCCAGGGGTGGATTGAGAGACAGTGACTGACCAAAGCAATTAGGTGAATGGGGTGCAGGTACATTTATGTGCTGGAAAAATGCCCTCTGTACAAATGGGAGAACTGGAGCTGTGCTGTATTTGTGTATATACTGAGAGAAAGCTCTGCTCCTGGTGAGGAAGGCACCAAGATCCCCTGCACTCAGTCATTTTACTCAGGCATTTCTCCAGGACATGGACAGGGACAATGATCCTGAAGATCATTGTCACAGGTTCAGGACTCATTTCAAAGCAAAAAGCTGAAAAATCCTGCTATCAACTTATTGCCAGGAAAAAACCTTTACACATTGGAGACAAAGGAAAGCCTCTCACTAGCAAAAACCACATCTTTTTTAGTTAAAAATTAAATTTAAAAATACAATTTAAAGACTATACACATAGGTAGTCTTCTCTCTTGATTGGTCCAGAGTGCCTTGGTTCTCTTGCAGGAACCGTGTTAGTGGCAGACAGGCCAGCAACTCCAGACTGGGCTTGGCTGGGATAGAGTTAATTTTCTTCATATTATCTCATGTGGGACTATGTTTGGGATTTGTGATGGAAACAGTGTTGATAACACAGGTATGCATTACTTACTGCTGAGCAGTGCTTGCACAGCATCAGTAGGTTTCTTCTGTCCCACACTGCCCTGCCAGAGAGTAGATTGGGGGTCCATATGAAGCTGGGAGGGCACACAGCTGAGACAGCTGACCCCAGCTGACCAAAGGGACATCCCAGAACATCCCAGAACATATTATTTCATGTTTAGTACTAATTCTGGGAGGGTGGAAGTTGGCGGGAGCTGCTGTTGCTCAGGGGCTGGCTGGGTATTGGTCTGTTGGTGGTGAGAAATTGCTTTCATTTGCATTACTTGTTTTTCATGGGTTTGTGTGTTTTTTCCTCTCTCTTTGTTAGTTTTTTCCTTTTTTTTTTTTTAATTATTAAGCTGTTTACATCTCAATTACTATTCTCACTTTTATCCTTCTTCCCCTCATCCCAGTGTGGGGCAGTGAGCAAGCAGCTGTGTGGTGCTTAGCTGCCTACCAAATTTAAACCACAACCATCCCCAAATTCAAACTATATTAATAAAAGAAACCAGAAGCTTGACTTTTACCCATGCTGTTTGGTTCCCTGCATTCTCCCTGGTGCAATTTTGGCCCATGGTTTTAGTGAGAAAGCATTTTCCTGTACGGATGTGAGCCATTCCACATGGCCGTCCTCAGAAGCAAAACCAGATGCCCAAACCATACTATTTGTTTCTGTAGTTTTAGCTACAGATTCAGTCCCAACCCAGAACAGTACAATCCCAAAAACTTCAGTCACCTCCAGCCTGTAAATTCTTCCGGAGCTCACTGTTCCCTTCACTCTCCAAGGAGCTGAGGAAAAGCAACACTCAATATCAAGGGCCCCTCTCTCCTCCTAATTCTTTCTACACTTTGTACAGACAACCTGACCAAAGTTTCCTTTTGAGTGTTGCACATGGCCTGACATGAACCAACCTCTACAATGAACTGTCTGTCCATAGCTCTTAATGGCTCTCGTGCAGGCTCAGGACCTGAAGTGCCTATGGTCTGGCACTGATTTGCTGTGGGACAAAAGTATTTTATCCATATTTCTCTTCCAAAATTTTTATCCTAATTATAAGAGAAGCCCTGATTGCTTCATTTCTGAACTATCCCATAATGGAAGAAATACACCAGAATTTTCATGGAGGAATTCCTATGAGCATTTCAGGCATGTTTCACATAAGATGTATACATATTTTACTTCCAAATGTTAATATGGAAAGGTAGTTACATGGGAGACCCTGTTCTTCTTCCCTGAAGTAAGGGCTAAAATCCTCTGTAATATATAAGGATTCAGGTTTGATTCATACTTTATTTGGAAAGGCTGTTAAAGCAAGGCAGTGAAGTGATTTGTCTCATTACAGAATCAGGTCAGTAGCAAAACCTTAACCCACTCCCCTGGGTTTCAAAATTTTTCAGTCACCTCCTCAAATGGGCTTAGACTTTAATGGCCAGTCTGAAATCATATGGGATCACATGAATAATTTTTTTCCTGCCTGGGCAAACGCTTCAAAGAGCTCAGCAGCAAGAGATCACACTTGCGGCATTCAAAAGGGTACTGAGTTCAGATGTGAAGTATGGAAAATCAGATTGCTGAGAGACTTGTTTGTAAAATAAATTATAATGGGAAAATACAGTTAATGATAGTGCTGTCATTAGAGGGGTTAGAGAATTTTTAACACAGTATACAGTACAGTACTACTATTACAGGTATAATCTTGTTAGCATTTTTAAACCCATAAATCTGACTGGTCTCGGTGAAATGAAGGAAATTCCTTCCACTGTGGTGGTAAATGTTTCATTAAATTGATTAGGAAAGCCAAAGCCCATCAACAGTTGGAACTGGTGAGGGATGTAATGGGCAGCAAGAAGGGCTTCTGCAGCTCAGAAGAGCCTCGACAGCAAAGGAAAAGTTAGGCTCAGTGCTGAATGGTGATGGGGAGCTGGTGACACTGAATGTGGAGAAAGCTGGAGTGCTCAATGTTTTCTTCACTTTAGTCTTTACAGGTAAGAACACTCTTCAGGAATCCCGTGTTCCCAAGACCAGCCAAAAAGCCTGGAGCAAGGAAGACTTACCCTCAGTAAAGATCAATCAAGTTACAGAACACTTTGAGAAACTGAACATAGACAGACCTGTTTGACTTGATGGATGCATCTGTGACTGGTGAGAGAGCTGGCTGATGTCCTTGTGAGGCCATTCTTGATTATGCTTGAAAGGCCATGGTGTACAGGGGAGGTTCCTGCACAATGAAAGGGACTCTGTATTGGAGAAAGGCAAGAAGGAGGATCCAGAGAACCAGGTCAGGCATCTGCACTTCAGTCACTGAGGTGATGGAGCAACTAATCCTGGAAACCATATCCAAACAGAGAGGACAAGAAGGTGGTTTGGAGTCATCAACATAGATTTACAAGTGGTAAATCCTGCCTGACTGAACCAACTGTTTTATGACTGGCTTGGTGGATGAGAGGAGAGCAACAGTCGTTGTCAACACTGTCTCCTGTAACATCCCTGTAGACAAGTGGAGTAAGTATGAGCTGGAGAGATGGTGGCAATTGAAAACTGGCTGAACTGTGGAGCTCAAAGGGCTGTGGTTAGCAGCATAAAGTCCAGTTGGAGGCCAGTCACTAGTGGGGTACCCCAGGATGGATATAGGTCCTACATTGTTAATTAGTTTCATTAATGACCTGGGTGATAAGGCAGAGTGCACACACCTTTTGGAAGATACAAAACTGGGAGGACAGGCTGATAAACCGGTGGGCTGTGCTGACATTCATGGTGTAGGGACAGGCAGGAGAATTGAGCCAACAGCAGTCTCATAGAGTTCAAGAAGGTGTAAATTCCTGGGCAGGAATAACTCCTATGCACCAGGGCATACTGGAGGCTGACCCACTGGAAAGCAGCTTTGCAGAAAAGCCTTGAGAGTCTGGATGGACACCAACTTGACCATGAGCCAGCAATGCATTCTTGAGACAATAATAAAAAAATGAGCCAGCAGCCTCCTGCATGGCATTAGGAAGAATGTTGCCTGCAGGTTGAAGAAGTCAATTCTTCCCCTCTGCCCAGCACTAATGAATCACACCTAGATGCTGTGCTCACATCTTCACATCTGGACTCCCCAGTACATGAGACATGGACATGTGGGAGCAAGTTTGCTAAGGTGTTTGAGGAACTACTCATTTGTCATATGAGTGGCTGAGAGAGCTGGGACTGTTCACCCTGGGGAAGAGAAAACATGGTGGTGATCTCACAAAACTGGTGGGACACAACAGAGCTTTTCTATATTGCTTAAGTTTGCTGATCTGGTAGAACATCGCATCATTTGGAACAAACCTACCCTAGATCATGGGCAGGCTTTCTCTACTGAAGAGATACTGGTTTCTGATGAGGAGTCCTTTGAGCACAGGGGACGCCATGTGTATCTTGTCTGTAAGTGCTTCTTGATATGTATATTGAGACACTAAGCCTAAGAATACAGCACAGAATATGACAATGCAGAATATAGATAAAAAACTGTAAATTATCATTTATAGTTTTGGTTTCCTCCTTTTAGAAGAATGAAAAAATCAAAATTCAGCAGCCATATCCAACTGTATTTTTCCTCATGTGTGTTTCTCATACATATCAACTGTATGTTTCCTCATGACAGTATAAAATAGAGAGATGGTTTCACAAACTAGATTAAGAATCATATTTTATATTGCTGCATAAAATTGCTGAAATTATATAGAAATCTGTATTGTGGATCATAAGTTATTGTAACCCTTGGAGTAAAAACTCCAAGCTATTTTTTTCTCACACTGCCTGTTTAGCTACTGGGCAAGTTGTTGCATGAATAAATATATTTCCTTCATCTGAAAATGTAATATTAAGCTTTGTGTTATTATTATAAAATACAAGTTGATCAGACAGAGATTATTATTCTGACAATGGTGACAATGGCACAAGAGTATCATTGTGCATTGAATTTCAGTGTGGTATAATGGTAATATGGCAGAATGTAATGGGCACAAACTGAAATAGAGGAAATTCCATTTAAACATAAGACAGGCATTTACTGGCTGTGAGGGTGTTTGAACACTGGCACAGGTTGTCCAAAGTGTTTATGGAGTCTGTCCTTGGAGATACTCAGAACAAAAATGGACACAGCCCTGAGCAACCTGCTATAGCTGACCCTGCTTTGAGCACAAATTTGGACTGGATAACCTCCAGAGGTTCCTTTCAACCTCAGCAATTTTGTGATGCTGTGAAATGCTGTGATTAGATTATACAATGTCTGAAAGGAGAAGTTGCTTGCAAACCTTTGTGCTCCAGCCACCCAGAGCCAGTGGTGAACCAAGACTCAGACTGGTGAGAAAGACTACAAGACTCTTTGAAACTGAGGAACCTCAAAGAGTTTCTGAACTGCTGTGGCTGGGAGTGCCAAGATGAGACCCAGGCACATATACTGCCTTGGCTTCAGCAGTAAGGGTTATAGGACACAGTGCAAAGGTGAACCATGGCTTGGTCCAGTGAGTGATTACCTGGAGAAATGAAAGAACCAGGTCACTGGGGACATATAGCAGAGTGCAGGGGCACCTACAGGGTCCAATTGCATCCCATTGCTCCGAATGTCCCTCCTGGGTAGCCACAATCATCTGTGTGCCATTCAGCATGGCACTATTAGGCTTGGGGTGAGAAAAGAACATCAGAGTGAGAAAAGTTCAGCTTCCATTCCTAGAAGTTTTCAACTGCCTCAGCCTGTATAGAGCCCTGAGCAATATGGCCTGACCTCAGAGTTTACCCTTCTTTGAGCAAAACATTTTTCTAGAGACCTTCTAAGATCCCTTCCAGCCTGAGTTACCTTGAGTCCTATGAGCAGGTCACACTCACATTTCTCTGAGATGCTGAATGAATTGCAGAGCTACCCAGTTCTGCCCAGCAGAGCCCCCAGCTGATCCTCTGGAAAGTCAGCAGTGTATTTAAGCCACGGCACTGGCACTCACCTCTCAGGTGTTGCTGTGGGCTTTGGGGCATGCTGGCAGTGGCAGAGACTGTTACCCTGTGGAGAGCCAGGCTGAAGGTCCAAGCCCTAAGCAGTTCTTGCTTTCTGGGCACACTGCTCATACCGAACTGCTAATGACTCGCTGGATTTGTTTGGCCCACCAAAGGGTGGGTGTGGATGTGAACCCCCCCACCCCAGGCCTGAGAACAGTGCTGCTCAGCAGGGTCTGACCCAAAGAATGTTTCACAGAGGTGGTTGTTTCCTGCTGGCTTGTCTGGGCCTGTGAAGTGAGTCCTGCTGACCTGCTATTACTCACAAAGGCCTTTCTCTGATTATTTTTTGTCTGGGAAAGTTACTTCTATTGTCTCAGCTTATTTATTTATATCTGCCAAATGAGCATTTCACTTTCAGTTCTTTTCAGAAGTCGGAAAGGAAGTGTCTTGGCTTTTCCCACCAAAAATCTTGGGCTGCATTCCATGGTGGTTGACAGAAGACAGCTCTCTAAAGATTTAATCCATCTTAAAATAGTTAAATTAATGTTACTATGTGAATCTTTCTCACCCCACTGCCTGCTCTATTCTTTTACACAAGCAGATAGTGTTGTGTGTTCAGAACAAGCCTCAGAAAAAGGTTTTATTATCACCATCCTTCTTCCTAGGACCCTACCAGGACCCAGAATTTATGTATTTTTTCCTCATTCAAAGTTCTTCCTTAAACCCTCAAGACTTTTGTGTGAACAAAATCAAGTCTTAAAGATTCTGAAGTAAGTAGTTTCATTTACACATGGTTGTGTGTGTCTGTAATAGGAGCTTTTAAAATTGGTTTGTGATACCAGACAAAATGTTCCTCGCTAATAGCTGGTCTTACACAGCAGAGGTTTCTTTTGAAGTATCAAGCATGGATACATGATCCTATTTAATGGCAGCACTTTAAATTGCAGGCTGGTTAATTCTATGTGAGTTCTTCTCATCTGTTTCATATTTCTCGTACACATTACTGTAAAACAAGCTGTACCCATTTCTGTCAGTGAAACCACTGTCCTAACCTACCATTTTTCTTAGAATCTGATAATAATGGTTGACTTTACCTCAAGAGAAAAACCTACAGGCAAACATGTCACACATAGCACCGTTTGACTAAGAACAGATACATGCCACTGGTCATAAAGGGTAAACACTTAAGACATTTAACCCAGCTGAGCAGTACTAAATGGAAGGCAGTGGTCATCTGGCTTTTGAATCACCTAATTGACATGTCAGAAAATAAGCATTTTATTGACAGAAGGTGATTGCAGAGAAAAGTAATTTTTCATTTAAATAGCCAGATACTTCCCTTCCTCCTTCCCTTTGTATTTTCAGTGCAGGGGAACATTTTGTTAAGAAAGCAAAACCACCAAAACCAGACCCTTTGTTATTTTATTTTTGCCTGCACAGCTACCTTCTGATAATGATTTTCCTGACTGCAATCATCTACAGAGGATTCCGGCATGGAATAGTTTCCAAATTATGTTTGCTCTTAATTTTTCTAACTTTGGATGCCTTTTGAACTATGTTAGGATTCAACTATCCCTGAGAAACCACTCAAATCTCATGCAATGCAGTGGTAATTCTTGTGCAGTGAAATCACCCGGTCTCACCTCAGTGTTATTCCACTGAAGTTGCCCTTACAGGTCGTCTTTGGTACCAGCTGGTGATAGGTGATGGGGAGAAGAGGGTTTCAAAGTAATCCTGTGATTCTTATCCCAGTCCCCAAACAATTTCAAGAGTATTTCAGGGCAGGGCTGTGAGTTTTTTGTTTGGGCCGTATGCATCACAATTTCCTCCCTTAGTTCTCCTCAGCCATAGCAATACCCTCCTGTTGGTGTAGAAGGCAGAGGATAAAAACACTTGAGGGCTGCTGTCAGCCCTGACAGGGTATCCTGCAAGGACTGACTGCCAGTGCTAGGCACATGTACCAACATGGACAGCTCCATGCCAAAAAGCCACTTGATCTTGAGCCATATTCCCATGAGGGCAGGTAAGGATGACTGCAAAGGGGCAAAAGCTGTCACCATGGCTTTGCAGTGCTTGTCTCAAGACCCAGATTCACACCACACCATCCCAGGCACCTAGCCCTGTTGTGTTTTTGCTCAAAGGAGAAACACAACCCACCAGTGACCATTAGGGCTGTCTTTGTCTTGTCTGGCCCTGCTGTGGTCTGCCCTGTCGCTGCCTCCCCCATCCCCAGGGTCTAGGGCTGCACTGTATCTTGCCAGGTCATCAGGCTTGACAGATGCTTGCCCCACCACCACAGGGCTCCCTGCAGACACACATGCCACACAGGAGACCTTCACCTGTGCTGGTGACAAGTATCCTTTGCAGGAGAGCTAGACCCAGGGTAAGCCAGACAATTTTTTTGTCTCAGAAGCCTTCAGTGACTCTGCACAGGGAGAGCACAAAGAGCAGCAGCTACCATGGAAGAGGGCTGAAGGTGAGGACAAGGAATGAGGGTGATCACAGAGAGGAACATCTCACCTTTGTCCTGGGGAAGGTAGCTGGAGATGCTGGGGCAGGGCAGCCTTCTACAGCCCAGGGAGCTAACACTGTCTGGCTGCAGTCCTCTGCACAGCCCCTCTTCCCCACAGCAGCATAGCTCCAGCTGTTTATAAGCCCTGTTTTTATGAGGTTGAAGGCACAGAGACATAAGTTAATACAGTCTGTGAGAGCACTACGCAGTGCTGTCAGCCTGGAGTCTCGCTCTCTGTGGAGATAAAGCACTGCTTCCCCATACTCTGAGAGGAATTTTGCAGATATTGACCTGCCTAGGTTATTTTCTGAGCAGTACTGTTAAGAGCCTCTGTTGATAAGGACAGGCAAACTATTTTACCCTTCGTACTTAGTTATGATGGCCCAACACAACATCTCCACTTTTGGAAGAAGCAATGAAGATCAGCTAAAAGGCTTTGCCTTCCCATACAGTGAACCCTTCCTTTGTGTGCTGTCCAGATTGTGTTTGTGGCATTCGTAAGATTTCTTGCCCTTGAAGCGGCTAAGAGAGGAAATCAACTTTTTAAAAATTTTTCTATTTACACACAAAGAAAAGAAAACAAATGGAGCCTACTCATGTTTTATAAAGCCCTAACATATCATTAAACTCAACAGGAAAATATTTCTCTAGATGAAATGTGAAGTTTTTACATGTCTGCTATTGGATCCCTCGTCCCACACACTGTTTTGAAGATGAAGAGGAGTTGTTAGAACTATCACCATTCTCTCTGCTCCTTGCAAGGCCTGTTTTATAATGTGTTGACTCAAAAAGGCCCTTAAATATGTGCTCAGTGGGAATCAACTGAGACAGTAGCCATGCTGGCTTCAGCACAGCAACTTATTTTTAGCATCAGAGTATTAAGAAAGAGATTTATTTTCAGAAGAAACATCCAATAATAGAGATGGTTGTTGTTTTTCTATTCCTTTCAAATTCATCTAGCAAAAGCAGAAATGTGATGAATATCTGAGCCAATTTCTATTTTAAGAGCCACTTAAGGAGGTTTTTCAGCTAGACAAAATAAGAGGTTCAACACGGTGACAAAAGGGTATGGAGAAATCATTGCCAAGATAAAATGTTACAATATTAATTAGAGGAAAAGGCCTTTAAAATACCATCCTACTATTCATTACTAATATTCATTGTTATGAATACAACACAGTTCTGCCGAGTCATTTACTCAGAAAATATCTGGATGATCACTCTACCCTGGCAAGCTTAAACTCTACATGCTCTCGGGGTTTCCTCTGGAAATAATATGTTTTCAGAACTGGATGGGGAGTTAGACCACTCATCCTCTTTCCACCCAACCATAATTCTTCTCCAAAGTATGTTATATCCACTCATAGGGAGAAACTTAAACAACAGGTATGTTGGACTGTCACCATAGTTATGTGTGTCGTGGAACAGGATCTCTCCTCAGGGCACTTCCTATGCAAATAGACATGTGAAAAAGCCCGGGGGGCTATAATGGGAACTCTCAGAACAAAGATAAGTTGATTATGTGTTCCAGATTTGAAACCCCCCAATGATATCACGCCCCCACTTCCCAAGATCATTTGGCGTAACATCTGTGTGTAATGCTAGTGCGGTCTTGATAGTTACTGGAGCAAAATCTCAAGTAACATCTGTGGCCTCATTAAGAACCAGGCCTCTTTGCCTTCCTTTAAAAACTAGTTTTGGCTTGTGTCACCCGCTGATTTGTGACTTGTGTCTGTATTTGCTCTGTTCCCAGTGATTTCAGTAAATTGAAAAGTGTTCAACATCCCTGAGCCCAGTAGATTCCTGTCCCATCTCTGATCTCTTCTCACCTGAGCAAAACTAGAAAGAAATGCTTACTGACCCAAATCCAAAAGTATGTGATTTCTACAGCTGTTCTAAAATATCCCTGCTTGCATTTCAGTCCCGTATGTAGCAGGGGAAAAGCGCCTGGGCAGTGTTTTCCTGGAACTAATTATGCCAAATTCACAGAGGCATCTGGGGATCTAATTCCCATTGATTTCCTGGGATGTCTAAAGCTCTTTGTGAATGTAGGTCTCTCAATCTAAGGATGAAAATATATTCTAGTATTACTAGTCCTGGGAGAAATGTCCAGCAGGAACCATAGGTTTTGCTTGCTTATGAACTGGCAAGCATCAAGGCATCTCATTTGGTTTCGCTTATTACTTTCAAATAAACCATAATTTTCTCTATAAGCTGTATCCACTCAAAAAGTTCTTGTGTCCCAACACCCAAATGGCTCATCCTTACTTGGCCTACTATAAAATATTTCCACTGCATTTCAGGAGACAGAGGTAGATAATTATGAGCCATGTCATGGACAGTCCTCTCTCTTTCTACCTTTGCTTTCCCTACCACAGGCAACACACATCTCCAGCTCTCTCCTTGATGTTATGTCCTACACACCAGACAAACACAGAATATGAAAACCCGAGCTTGCTATTAATTTTACAGAATCTTCCCTCCCCCTCCCTTCTCTTTTTCCATCTGAGGACTGACTGTTGGAGTTCCTCCATGCTTGGGAATCTGGGATAGAAATAAATTAATATTGATTTGGTGCGTCCAGGGTGCCCAGCAACAGCCCCCCTGAGTCTCACCAGAACAAAAGACAACCTAAACCTGTGCCTATGCAGTCTTCTGAAATGCCAGAGTTAGACTTAGTGACTTCTCAAATCATGAATTCAGTGTCCAGCTAGGAAGAAGTTTGTATCTGATACTATATGGTATAGCAGATAGTGTGTTAGCACAGGCCACATGGACACATATTTGGGTACAGACTCCTTATTTGAAGCATAATCATGTAGGGAGAGGAAAATGCCTTTTATTAGAAGAATAAAATAATCTAAAACCAGGCATGTTTTCACCCACCTTCATGTTTAGGCACTTCTATTACCCACTGACCACTTTCTGGCAGTTTATTTTAATCTCTCAAAGTATTTAAAAGTACACCTCACACACACCACTGTACAGGGTCATAGGCCACCAAACTCCCTGGGAGGCAGATGAGGATGTTAGGCTCCTCAAAAATGGGATACAGGACACTGATGAGAGATGAAGCAGCAGTGGAGATGAGTCCTCCATGTACCTCTGGTGTCAGCCAGAAGGAAACCATGGCAATGCCTGGGGAAGGGAGACAGTCAAGCAGACAGTAAAGCAAACACCCTCCATCTCTTTATTCCTTTCCACTCTCCCCCAAGGAAATCTGAGCCTGTAACACAGGCTTGGCATGAAACCTGGGCCTGATTTTCAGGCTGTTAATGCATAACACAGCCTTGATAATTCACTGAAATCAAACAAGATGGTAATTTAGTCATGTTAGAAATTAACTATGATGCAAGCAGGGAAAAACTTTTAAAAACTACACACTGTGTTGTACATCCATATACACAGCTCACTGTTCAGAGCTCCCAAAGAGAAGCAGCCTTGAAAAGAAAGGCAGGTCTGCAAAGCACTGCATACATGACATAAAGAAAAATGGGGTATTTTCTTAAACAGATAGTCCATCTCCACTACAGCATCTCATGAAATCTGGGAATCAAGTGGCAGGCATGGTAGAACTATATCAGTAAATTTAGTCTTGTTGGTGAAAAAAATCCACCGAAGATGTAACACAGTGTCAGAGGTAAAATAAAATTATTTGGAAATAAGCTATTTCAAATCCCATTGCGAGGAACACCAGAAACACTGCATTGTTACTGCTCCACACCAGGTAATTGCAATGAGCATTGGCAGGATATCAACAGCAGATTTGTCCCTTTTCTTACAGCTCAGTATTAGTTCTGAGAGTCAGAATAACATTTTTGGAGGGGCTGGTGGGTTGTTAAATGTGGAAGCAGAAGAGTTGTTTCGGTGTGGAGCTTGCTCTGCGACCCTCCCCAGGTAGCACAGCAGTGGGCATTTGCATGACAGGCCCTTGGCAGCTGAAGCCAAGGCCTCTAAGAATGGATCCATTCGAGGTTTGGTTTAACAAAAAATGACCAAAACATTAATTTGACTTTCAACATGCCTGCCCTAAGCCTGTCACATCAGGCTTTATAATCAGCTTTGTTAGCTGGATGGGAGAAGCACAGGCTGGGGAGGGTGGCAGGACTGGACAAGAAGCCAAATTAAGCAAAACCAGAAGGAGCTTTGTAATTTCTGCCTGAAGTCCCATTAGACAATTTTTTCCCACTTTTGTGAAGCTAGTGCAAAATTCTCACTCTCTGTAATGAGTTATGAACTCTACCAGCTTGGTGAGTGTGCTGGCAAGAGAGATGCAACCAGCCAGTTTTTCATTTTTGAGTAACTACTAATTTCTAAAAATGTTCACATGAAGCATGTAATAAGCACGTAGAACGGAGTTCTTTCCAGGCCCGTGGAAATGTTTATACTCCCTCTTCTGCCTAAAATAAAAATTATGGGGCAAGTTTCTGGCTTGTGAAGCTCAGTGTGACTCCTTTGAATTTCTTGGCATTTTTCCATCTTCTGCCAGCTGAGAACCTGGACATCCTTAGCTTTTCAGCAAAGTCGACAGAGAGATGAAGAGAAAGAGCATCATTCCCAGCTATCAACTGCAAACAGTCGTGCACTGTTCCCACTAAAAAGCAAGCTGCATTAAAAAGGTGAAGAACAGGCTGTTACTTACAGCCTCAGCCTGCAAACAGGAGCCTATTACTACAAGAGCCCACAAAGGAAAACTCCTTTCTGAATTCTGAGCCTGATAATGCAATTAATAAAGAAATAAATCTGCAGTATATGGTTGGTCAAATTAGAGTTTTAGCAAAAGAGAGATCAGAATTATACGATTCCTCTGAAATTTCCAGTAACTGAATATTTGTTTATAAGCATCGATCTGGTTGTGTAGAATTTAGAAGAATAAATATCCAGCCGTTATAATGATTAGACCCCTAAGAGTTTAGACCTTTACATTTCCAGTGAATAACAGAGTTCCTATTAAATAATATATTGCTTCACCTCTGGAAGAGATGAAAACTAAAATTCTATGGCTATGCAAGATACAGAGATATAGACAAACATGCATGGGTGTGTTTCTCACACATCAACTTCCTAAGACATTTCATATACTGTTTAAAGTTACACGCTATCTATACATAAAAGGAACATAATGCTGCAAAGCCAGTAAGTTAAAGGTTAAGAAATGCTGGAATTAAGGACACCACTGCAGAAAAAAGTTGTTTAAAAAATTGCCCAGTATGAAAAAAAAAATCTGTATTTCAGATATTCATCTCAGTTTGGAAGAAAAATATGAAACAAACAAAACAACACAACAACAACAACAACAACGAAGAAGAAAAAAAGAGAAAAAAAGAAAAAACACCCACAAAAAAATTCTGTCACTGGGCTTCTCTGCAGGCTGAGAATTGTGGCTTTTCATCAACTTTTGCCAAAGATTTCATTTGCCAGTAGGACAGCATGCAAAAGAAAAAGCCATAGGTCTACAGAAACAGATGCTCTAGTGTGTAGGAGACATTTTACCATCATCATCCATCCTGTCTCCTCAGCCTGGGTCTGCTCCAGCCCCTGCTTCACAGCCATGAACAGAATTAATTCTGTCCAGCTGCTCTTTCCCACTCTCCAAAACCTTTACATTCCTCGCTTCATGTCTTGCACCTTAGCTGGGAGGCACTGGAAACACCAGAGAGATGCTCTCTGCTTTCCAAAGCTGTGCCTGGGGCATCAGGACCTGAGGAAGAAATCTCAGGAAAAGCCCTGCTTAATCTCTCCCTGCTTGAGCTGGGTTATGCTCAGGGCAGGCAGAATATTTGGGATAAGAACAAGCAGACTTTAGGCAAAACCTACGCAGATGTGGCAGATTGAATTTGCTTGCATCTTCATCAAATTTGACCACCTTTTCATGGGAACAGGAAAAGGCATTTTCTGAGCACTTAAGTGACTTTAAGACACAAGGGCCAAATGCAACGGTGCTAGAATTCATCAGGAGAGTTTCTTTCTTACTCTCTTATTGATAGAAATGTCCAGACTACTTAATTTGATTATTTTCCCAGCTAATTCAACATGGCATGAGAATTTCAGCCCAAACATTTAGGTTCAGTTATGTGTGAGGATGATGAACTTATATGGGAAACTTCTAAGTGGAAATTGCACTTACTAACTCTTCCTAGGAAGGTCTGAGAAAAGTCCCCCAGTACTGCCTGATGGAAAGAGAACAAGGAACATCTTAAGAGAATTTGTGATGAACTGTATAATAATTAGAAAGAATAATAACAGTACCTGATAATACCTGACAATAATTACAATGCCCCAAGATTGTAGGAGGGGCCCTAGACTCTGCATGAAGCAGACACCTGGCCATGCTTTTGTGAGTATTCTCGAGTGACTCCTTGTGCTGCATCCATCAGTCCTCAGCCAAGATCTAGGGCATTGACTCCTCCTCCCCATCCAGGGGCTCAGCATCCAGCAGCATCACCCCATGCTCAGCATGCCCCACACAGTCCCTACCCCTCCACACCACCCACCAAACCCACGTCCCCTCTTTTGACAGCAAGAGAGTTGCTGCAAGTTAGAAGGCAAAATAACTGAGAAGGAAAAAATTTTCTTCTCTCACAGCATCTCAGTGCAGTGGAGAGGCTGGTCTCCTCTCACTGAAACTGCAAATATTATGGAACACCTAGAGAATGCTGTGGGTGTTAAGAGATTAAACCTTGACCTTTGGGCATGACCAAGCTAGGTATGATGCACCTTAGCAAAAAGGAAAACAGGAGAAGTGTTTGAATTTTTCAGCCCAGGGGAACCTAATCACAGTGCTCTCTGACTTTGTGTCTCAGGTGTTCCAGCAACCCCAAGGAGGTGCCCATGGGAAGGAGGCATTTTTGCCTGTGAAAATAACCCTGGGACACATCATCAAGGTCTTTAGGAAAGAGTTTGTTTTGGACATTCAGCTGATGGACTTTAGTGATACCCACTGAAGTCAGTGGGACAGTATCTGAATTACTGCAACAAGGAGACAACATCTTGCCCCAAGGGTCATAGACTAATGGTGGTGATGGGAGAGTCGTCCGAGTTACGTAATATAAAAAAGAGGATCTAGAGAAGAGGGGTCATTATCCTTCCCAAGTATAACAAGCAAACTCATCCTCTGGCAGCAGTGGGGTGAGAGCAGCATGACAGGAAAACAGCAGGGACCCATCATCTCAGAGACCTGCCATCTCAGAGGAGCCACCTCAGTGGAGATCCCCACCTGAACAGTGCAAGTGAAAAGGGCAAGAAGGGCTGGATCAGAAACAACAGCTGAAAAGCGCAGGGTTTAACTACTGGTTTCTGCAGGAGGGGGGAAGAGGATGGCTGTGGTTACAGAGTCTTGTAACAGCCTGCTGCTTTCTCAAATAACACGGAGTGTGCTCCGTCAAGCAGGAGCCACCAAGCACCTGCTTCCCCTGCGCCCGCATCGGGAGGCTTGGCCAAACATAAACACGCAGGTGAAGAGGTTGAGATGATGAAAGACAATAGACCATTACCAGGGACTTAATGGTGTTGTAAAGGAGATAAATGTCTTTGAAGTAACACCCTTAAAACATGTGACCTTCGGGCTGACCTTTCCTTTCAGATTATGGTATGCAGATTGTTTTATACTGGCCAGTGCAAACAAAGCAAGCAGAGTGAGCATCTCAGCCCCAGTGATAGGAAAGTACTTGGACATCATGTCCATCTAGACAGCCTGTTGTTTACTTTAGCTTGCCAAAAGTAAAACTCTGCCACAATTACTGCCTTTCAAGACACATAACTCACACTCCAAATAAAGCAAGTGTATTATTTTCACTAGAATTTCATTAATAAGACCAAATCCTGGAGACAGAGAGCCAAACCCGAATCATCCCTCCTGCCATCAGAGGCTTCCTCTATTCTAGAAAAGCACTGTTATGATTGTCTGTCACTTGAGCAGAGCAGTCTGGAGAACTGAGGTGAACCTGAAGGGGTCACCACTGGAAAGAGCAGAGATGCTGGAAGCACAATGTGTGAGGCCCTGATTGAGACTGTGAGAAAATATTCCTCTTTTTCCAGCTGGGAGTACGCCAGCATGAATTAGCATTTTTTTTCTATGTATAATCACAGCACTGATTTATGCTATTAAGATTGCAAGCTCTTCTAGTCACCAGCAGCTTTTCTGCTCTGTGTTTGCATGGTGCTTGGTATAACAATGCTTCAAGCCACAGCTGGTGCCAAACACATAATAAATAAGAGTAAGAAGAAAGCTGCAAATGTTATTTGAAAGGTTGCAAGCACACAGTCTTTGCTCCTCTATACACTTTGAGAAAAACCAGAAAACTGAGGTTTTTCTGAATCCAGATGCAGGGAGATATTTCAGGTCTGCAGAGGTGAAGATGAGCACTGCTGAGCGACGAGAAGAGAACAAATACTGGCAAGAGAGGTCCCTCACCCCTTTCAGCACCCTTGTAAAACAACTGAGTAAACTTTAAAGAACAAGGTCTGAAGGTCCAAGCCAGCCTATAGTTGTCTGCTAGGGCAGATGGGACACTGAATGTGAAAGGAATTGCTGGAGCTTAGAGAAACTGGGCTGATCTGTGCTTCCCCATGCACAGCTGGAGGGGCAGCACTGGGAACGGTGCCAGGGCAGGGGGTGGAAAGGGGGCAGTGGGGGGCTGGGCAGATGGTGGTGCACCTTCAGCAGCCATGGAACAGAAACCCATGGGACTTCTGGTGACCCTCAGAATTGTCGTGTGGGAGAATGGGGCTCACAGACCTGGGCAGCAAGGTCTGATCTGTTGCTATGCCTCTTCCTTTAGCTGTTGTCAGACGTCCCACATGCAGCTCCTGGCTGCTCTCACCCCACTCCTGGAGCTATGTGAGGAGGCATGACCTCCTGCACCTATTTGCAGCCACATGAATGCAAAACTCGAGAACGCGCCCTGTGAGCAAGGGCTGCCCGAGCCAGGGAGCTTCCTGAAATAATCCTCTGCATTGCTGTCCCACCTTCTTCGCTGGGGCTGGGGACAAGTTGCAGCCCGCTTCATCCAGCTGGCCTGGGGTCATGCAGGACCCTGGGGCAGGGCAGCCCCGTGGGGGAGACTGAGGGTGTCTCTGAGGTTTTGCCTGCTTTTATTTGGCCCTGATATTTTGGTGACCCAATAGGCTACAGAAGAGCCTCAGTACCAGGGCAGTTCTGAAAACTGTGTTTTCAGTTGTGTGAAGCAAAGGGAAGGTGATGGGTAGGACCAACACCTGGGTCCTGCCTTAAAATCTTTTGAAGGGAGTAGAAAAGCAACTCTAATTACAAATGGACTTTGGTGTTAAATTGGCCCCCTGAATTGTCCAAGCAAAGAAAATCTACCAGCTTTCTAAGAAACAAATAAAGATGCTATATGGATTTGTATGTCCCAAGGACTTGATCCATAATTATTATATGCTTGGTGTGTTTTTTGTTTTCTCAAGGCTTGTAATTTAAATGTCTCTCAGCTGTTAATGATCAGAGGCTAGGAGAGGACTTGGAAGATGGCACTATGTCTGCTTACCCATATTTCTGCTGTCCCCTAAACTGTTGCTTTGGGATATTGAGTTAGATGGATCTTTGTCTTAATGAACTTGGCTGCTCTTGAGTGCTTATAAAATACATCCTATGTTTGCATGTCGTGGATTTCAAAGGGGTTTGGGTGGGATTTTGGTTTGGTTTGTGCTTTAATTAGCTGCAAACTTCAGTATGCAGCAAAGCCAATGGTATTTGCACATAATGCAAAATCCACCCTCAGACAGAGCTTGCTGCTGCTCCTGTTGCCAGATAACCTGCTCTTTTTGTGCCATAGCTGGAATCAGAGGCATGGTGAGGGTGGGGGTGGGTGGGGGGCAGACAGGCATCCTTCAAGGAGGACACCTGGACTGGGGGATTTGCTCCTCCAGAACCAAAACAGAACTCGACACTGGCATGTTTTTGACTCTGTGCCACAAACATTTGCACTCCACAGAGCTTTCTTAATTTGGCTAGATGGTATTTATCCACTCCTTGGGAGAGATGGCTGAGACTCCAGGCAGTTTGATTTATGCCAGTTGTTCAATTTGTGACAAATGCTGTCAACAGTTGTTCATTTTAATTACTGTTCTTGGGCCCAGATGTCTCAAAGATGAGCTCAGCACCACATAAATATAATAAATACAGATAATATTAGCAACTCAGCTTCCTTTCTAGGGGAGGAGTGTGGAGCAACCTACTGCCCTTCTTCCCAACATGTCTTACCCCTGCCTGGCATGGCACTGGAAGCAGCAGTAGAAAGAGGAGGTGGATTACCTTTCCTTCCTGTCTACTGGTGGGCTGCTCATGCCCACTGCTCCCACACTAAAATCACACCTTGATTTGTTCATCATATAGGTACACATCACTTTGCCCAGACCACACCAGAGCAAGCCCTCTGGCCTCGACAGCAGATCTGTTCCTGCTCCTCCAGTCTTTTGGCACAAATGGGAGAAACAGTGGAGACAGCAGAGCTCTCTGCCCATCTCTGTTCTCTCTAATATTACTAGAGACCATTGTACCAAAAGGGAAACTATAATCCTAGATATATTTTAGCAGAACCATCTTCTCAGGGCCTTTGTTCCCTCACTGAATATACAGCTCACTATAGAGAGAGGTTTTTCACAAGAGCTTCAGTGCCTTCCGCATCCCAGCTGGAGCTGGGCTCAGAGAAGTGGCCTTAATGTGATTATTAGTCCCAGGTCATGCATCCCCCTGTCACCTGTGCTGGATGCCCCATCACTCCCACAGGCTGTTCAACACTTTTTGGAAAAGGTCATGGGGATAGGGACTTTGGTAAAACTCAGGAGGGATGAATACAACCCCATATCCTGCCCCAGCTGTGGAAAGGCTTGTTCCTTTTCGCTTCCTCCAGGGTAGTGGATGTTGTTCACTAAAACTTGTTTAAAAAATGTATCCAAAGCCACAACTGGGATTCCAGTGCCTGTACATAATTAATAAGGAAAATGGGCAATTTAATGTCTTTATTCTAACTATTAGCTCAGAGTAGGAATCCTTTCAGGAGCATTAAACCATGTAAGCAAGATTAGAACCTAAGCAAATCATGAGCCAAGTTGTTTACCTCGTTAAACCTGTCATATGTTTTGTTCCTTGGCACTTCCTTGATTTTTTACCACTGACTCACACTAAAGAATTTTCCAGTGTAATTGCAGAAAGCACTTCAGACAGCTCCTGACTTTGGCTTTTGCATCCTGTCTCCACTTGCACAAGGAGGCAAATACTGTCCTCTGCCTGGCAGGGGTGGGGTTTTGCATGCTTGGCCTCCAGTGAGGTCAGGGTCAGTGCCAGGATAGTGAAGTCCATGATCAAATGGAGAAATACGAGCACACCGGGAGCCCAAGCCCAGAGTGACTCTGGGTGCTTTTTGGCAGGATTGGTGATGTTTCCCATCGTGGGTGTCTGGGGCCGTGGCAGGGCTCAGAGAGGACATGCTTCTGCCCACGGGTGACAGCCACCCCACACCCCTTCCCTGAGCCCTCCAACCTCACGTGCCATCGGCACGCACATTCAGAGGACGAACCCTGGAATGTGACACCCTGGGGTCTGGGGCCAGCTGGAGGTGGGAGGACAGAGCCGGGAGCGCGTTACGATGCTTGTAATCACACTGGACACATACGGTTATATTTAAGTGCTGGATGTCTGCTGGCTGAGGAGGCTGAGGCAAGACTGGACTTGATTAGACATAATGACAAAAATGGACCAACTGTTGCTGAGAAAGCCTCTGCAGCAAAGTATTAGCTCTTTGTTATTGAGATATTACTGTCTGAGGCTTCACTGCTTTCAACTCCCCATCGTTATCTTTACAGACTTCCACTGCACTTTAAATAGGTTCCCAAGTTCAGCTCTTTGCCCTCGGCCATAAATTTAACACACTAAATATTTTCATCTGCTGTAGAACACACCATACTGTGGAACTTGTTACTTCATGGCAAGTAAATACAGCTTGAAAACAGGACATGTTTTTGAATTCTTTTTTTTTAAAGTATAACCCTTCTCACCCTAAAAATGTTTAAAATCAACATTTTTGTTTTCCAGTGTCTGAATTAATGTATATCTTTTATTATACAATCAGTACTGACTGTACTTCTCTGTATCTAAATATAATGGATAAAAAAATAACACGTTTAAATCAATATTTAAATATATATTCAATTTATTTATTTACTGCTAAAAGATACAATGCATGTATATATTTTTCAGGCTTCATTTCATATAATGGTTTTGTATATGATTACATATATCTGCCTGTGTTCATACCCAACAAATACACCAATGTGTTTCCTGTTGTGATTAAATGCATTTTTATATTATCTCTAATCTTTTGGAGTTATTTCCTTTTGTTCAATGGTACCAGAAGAAAAGTGGATTTCTATACAAAATTTTATACAGAACTAAATAACCCTAAGTTATACAAATCATTAAAATAGATAATTTAGTTCTTTGATCAAATTAGGGTAGCTTTTACTTAAGTAAGAGTGACCCTGAGAGTCTTGCCTTTACTGGTAACTGCTGTAGCTTTTAATCTTTGTGCATTAGCTAAAAACCTGCTGAGGACTCTGTACCTCCACAGCTGAGCTTCCTTAGATTTATGGAGGCAGAGGTAGAACAGGCAAGAAGCAACATGCCTGTACCTAATGGCTAGGGGACTTCACTGAGGGATTTTACATGAAACAGTAGCTGGATAAAAACCAGTGATAGACATAGAATCACAGAATAATTTAGCTTTGAAGATACCTCTGGAGGTCATCTAGTCCATCCCCCGCTCAGAGCAGGGTAAACTTCAAAGAGCAATACAAGCTCAAGTTAGATCAGGTAGTACAGGGTCATAACCAGCTGAGGTATGAGTATCTCCATGGACAGGGCTGCTCATGGGTGTAGACACCAGAGCAGCCCTGCCCAGATAACCACCCTACAAAAGTCATGCTTTTTGCTCAGTTTCCAACCAGCCCTGTGATTCCTGGCTGCGCAAAGCTGCAGTTTCTACACAGACCTACAGGCCAGAGAGAGATGAGGGTACTTGCCTGAAATGTGGGAATGTGGTTTAAAATCCCCTCAGGCAGAGGAAGCCTCAAACCCTTCCTTGAATGGTGGTCCATCTGCTGTGGCCAGAAATGCCGCCGACCACAGGCTTTCTTGCGTTATTGATTCAAGTCCTGTGTCTGTTGCTAAAAGCATTCGGATGCTGCTTCATCCCCTTCCAGCAGCTGTACTCACTCAGGGGAGCGCCCCAATCCCAGCCCCATCCCTGTCCCTGCGTGGGGGCCCTTGCAGGCCAGCGCTGCGGCTCCCCATGGGCAGCTTTGCTGATGCATCTCTGCAGCTAAGAGGCTTGGTCTGGTGCAAGCCAGGCAAAAGGGGCAGCTCCCCTCCCTCTGTTTCTGGGTCTAAAAGGTGTCCCCCTGGTTTTAATTGCTGAGGAACAGAACTCAGCCAGCAGTGGGTGCTTTGGGACAAAAGGGTTTTATCTTCTGTGTTTCGGGATGGACTCCCTTGCTCGTGGTACCCACTGGAGAGTGCTACTGTTCAAGAAGCAGAGAGAGCAGGCTCCTGCTGTGGCCCTGGGGCAGTTCCAGGGGGAGACCAGTGGTGTGGGCATCTTACAAACCTCCTATTACCACCTGTTACAGCAGGTCCTATTCTGGGGTAGAGACCAGACAGCAGGTTTCATCCCTGCTCCAGATGCTGTGCACAGACATCCTCAGCCCAGTGGACACATGCAGGAGCAGGACTTTAATCAGAGGAGATGAAGCCAAGTTTAGTCCTCTCAGCCATACTCCTGATATGCCTTGCAATGGCAGTCTTAAAATTCCCATTAATACCTTTCACTTGTTACTCAGGATCTCACACTTTTTGTATGAATACTGTTTAGAAATCGCTTATGCATTTAAAAAAAGAATTAAAGAACAGTCAACAGAAAAAACAGGTTCGCTAAGAAATTGATAGGATGGGCAGAAAGCAAAATAATTATAATGCATAAGTTTGAACATAGAATCACAGAATTAGAGAATCATAGTAGGAAAAGACCTTTAAAGATCATCTAGTCCAACTGTGAACCACCACCATGTTCATCATTAAACCGTATCTCAAGTGCCATGGCCACATGTTTTTTGAACCCTTCTGGGGATGATGACTACATCACTTCCATGGGCAGTTTGTTCCAATGCTTTAAAACCCTTTCCTAATATCCAATCTAAACCTCATCTGGTGCAACTGGTGGCATTCCCTCTAATCCTGTCACTTGTTACGTGGGAGAAGAGGCCGACCCCCACCTCATTACAGCCTCCTTTCAGGTAGTTGTAGAGAGCAATAAGGTCTCCCCTGAGCCTCGTCTTTTTCCAGGCTAAACATTCCCATCTCCCTCATCTGGTCCTCACAGGACTTGTGCTCCAGACCCTTCATCAGCTCCTTTGCCTTTCTCTGGACACGCTCCAGCACCTCAATGTCCTTCCTGAATTGAGGGGCCCAGAACTGGACACAGCACTCGAGGTGAGTGCTGAGTACAGAGGGACAACCACTGCCCTGGTCCTGCTGGCCATGCTTTTGCTGATACAGGCCAGGATGCCATTGGCCTTCTTCTTGGGCACATGATTGACTTGTGTTCAGCTGCTGTTGACCAGCACCCCCCGTATTTTTCTGCTGGGCAGCTTTCCAGACACTCCTCCCCAAGACTGTAGCACTGCCTGAGGTTGTCATGACACAAGTGTAGGACTTGTCGCTTCATTTTGTGGAACCTCATACAATTGGGCTGGACCCATTGATACAAACTGTCCAGATCCTTCTGCGCAGCCTTCCACCCTCCAGCAGATCAACATTCCCTCTGACTTCGTGTTGTCCGTGAACTTGTTGAAGGTCCACTTGATCCTTTCATCCAGGTCATCAATGAAGATATTAGACAGGTCTGGCCCCAGTACTGAGCCCTGGGGCACACGACCTGTGACACAGAATGTGTCAGGTTGGAAGGGACCACAGTGGATCATCTGGTCCAACCTCCCTGCTCCAGCAGGGTCATCCCAGAGCACACGGCACAGGATTGTGTCCAGATGGTTCTTCAATATTTCCAGTGACGGAGACCCCACAACCTCTCTAGGAAACCTGTTCCAGTGCACAAATAAAGTTTTTCCTCATGTTCAGGTGGAACTTCTTGTGCATCAGTTTCTGCCCATTGCCTCTTGTCCTATTGCTTGGCACCACTGAGAAGAGCCTGGCTCCATCCTCTTGACACCCTCCCTTCAGAGACTGATAGACATTGATGAGGTCCCCTCTCAGTTGTCTCTTCTTGAGGCTGAACAGGCCCAACTCTCTCAGCCTTTCCTTATAAGAGAGGTGCTCCAGTCCGCTCATCACCTTTGTAGCCTTCCACTGGACCTGCTCTAGTAGCTCCATGTCTCTTGTACTGAGGAGCCCAGAACTGGACACAGCACTCCAGGTGAGGGTCTCACCAGGGCCATTACATAATCTTGTGCCTTACCCAGATCCCTGATGCTGGCAGTGGTGTTTTCTGGACTGACCTTCCCTTTAAAGACCCCCACAGCAGCCAAGGTTGGAGCATCAACACAAATCTTTCTTCCTCCCACATTTTTCCCACATTTTCCATAAGGACTAGTGGGACCACAACTGTCCCCATAATGACTTTTACATACCCAGTTAAATATGGATATTCCAACCTTCTGTAGCTACAGTCTACACCCCCTACCTCAGCCTGTGCCCCAACTGCTGCAAGATACTGAAATCAAGTCTTAGATTGGGCAACTCGACACCTTCCCTGCTGTTCATTTGTGGCATGTAACGACTGCTCAAGCACAGAGCTCTGCAAAGCCACATCTGGGGCTGAGTCCATGTCCTCCTCCTGTGCAGCTACCTGATTACCACAGGGACAGTGGCAGGGCAGACCAAGACTCCAGGCAAAGAGAGACAAAGTAGGTGGTTCCCACATCTGCCCCCAAGTTCAGCAAGCACAACAGAGCATGCAGTGTGCTCCACTCCCTGTGGGAGTGGGTCCCACAGACATAATGTTATGAAGGTGTTTTACAGGGATTAGGTCCTATTATAAAGGTATACAGCATATTATATATTATAATTTGATACGTTATTTTTATATAAATGTGCATTTTATTAAGTATTCCTGTATGCATATAAAGTATTACTGTTAAATAGCTAATAATATGTAGAAATGTAATATTGCATATATCATTCTGGTGGTGACAGGAACTGAGACAGGTGTTTCTGAACCTGGGCCATATTCTGCTTATTGTGTTTCAGTGCAGCAGAGCTGCTCTGGCCATGATCCTGCTGTTGGGAGTTGATCTACAGGGTTCACACAGAAGAGAAAGCAGAGCCTTTCCAGAAAGAAGCACTCTTCTGGAGCACAGAGCAGTGCTCTTCAGTTCTGTGGGATTGTAGCCTAAAGGATGGGAATTGTGTGCCCGGCTGCAGGGTAATTTTGCTGTGGGGTATTTCAGAAGGCACTTTTGTTGATCAGAAAGCAAGACACGCTCCTTGCCTCCTTGGGCATGACCTTTTTTTTTACAACCTCTTGAGTGAAGATTGGATTCCCCATAGAGAAGAAATCGGTGACTCAGAATGAGGGGTTTTCTGTGTATAGCTTGTGTGACTTATGCTTTATCTTCAAACGCTGAAGGGTGAAATGGCATGTAGGTGGTCCCCACTTGGGAGTTGGGCCAACAAGACAGTGATCAGCCTAGGAGTGCTCAGCCCCACGGTCTGCATTGGACCAGGAGAGAGGAAGGCAGAGACCAAACCACCCCAGAGCCCTCACCCTACAGAGAAACCTCTCAAAGTCCCTTCAAAGCACGGACGATGGTCACACACGCACACAAATAGTGTGCACAATAGCACCACCTGGTGACTTTGGCCATCAGATTGTATTTCCATGGCACCATATTACCCAGGGGACAATTCCCCCTCCAGTGCCTGGGCTGCTGCTCTCCATGCTCTTTTCATAATATCAATGATTTCAGTTCTTCTGCAGAATAAAAAACAGTAGACATGGCAGAGTCTTTCAAAACCACTCCTGCCAAACTCCCGCATTGTTGCTGGTGTGACCCTGAATTTTAACATTCTCACGTTTCAGTAAAATTTGGTTTACATTCTTTTTTTTTTATGTGTTTGTTAGGTATTTGGCACATATAGCACTACCTACCAGATGCTGGGAGAACTCTCACAGGCCAGTTACGAAATGAAGAATTTTTCTGGCTTTCTTGATGGCTTGCTTCCTATTCCTTGGAAGCAATGTGTCACTGCACTACCACACATTTCTTCAGGTCAACAACCACACCCCAATCATGCTCCACTGCTTCTTCCACTGCCACTAACGCAATATTCCAAAGAAAATCCCTCACTCAAGAATAAGCTTTGTGGGAAGCCAACCACATTGTCACCCTTTTTGGGTGGCACATATAAAAGCCTTGAATGAGCAGTAAGAAAGCAGAAACACAGCCAGGATTACCATGAAGCATAAATGCCCAAAGCATGTCCTGTTTCCTCTGCCTCACCTTTCCTTTTTCCTTGTTGCATGAGAAAACAAGCAGTGATAGGAAGTTCTTTTTCATACTCTAGAGAGGATTCTGAGGGTCTTGGCTGGTTTGAGGCAGCGCTGAAGTAAAGCATAAACATGTGAGCCCAGAAACCTCCCTTGCTCCATTCATCCAAAGCAGAAGGAATTCTGTTTATGGAATCCTCTTCTCAGCCAGCTGAGAGTGATGCTTGCTCATGGCTCTCTCCATGACACGTGCCTCTCCTTGGCTGCCTGCGTGTGCCTGCACCTCACACTACAGTCATGCTGGTGACAAAGGTGTCCCATGTACCCTTCCACTGTGCTCTGCAAACACCTCCTGACTTTCTGTCCTGAGACATCCAGCACGTGGAGTCCTTATCAAGATCCACATTTCTCAGAGCAGTTCAAGGGCTCATCAACTCCAGACTTTACACAGCCTCATGAGCCAGCTCCAACTCCAGACTTTACACAGCTCATTGGCCAGCTCTCTGTGTGTGGTTGTTCTGTGCTGTAGCAGCAAATTCATGGACACCTGCACTGCAATGTATTCACTCTGTACTGCAAACTCATCTTACAAGGATGTCTAATATTACAAAGTCATCATTACAATTAAATATATTTCTGACTACTTGTTAGGTTGTTCTGAAACACTGTTTTGATAGGGCAGTGGGTTATGGTTTTAAAATAAAAGAAGGTTGATTTAGATTAGATCTAAGGAAGAAGTTTTTGCAATGGGGGTGGTTAAACACTGTTATAGGTTGCCCAGAGATGTGGTAGATGACCCATCCCTGGAAACATTCAAGGTCAGATTGGATGGGACTCTGAGCAACCTGATCTAGTCGAAGATGTCCCTGCCCATTGCAGAAGGGTTGGACTAGAGGTTCTTAAAAGTCCCTTGCATCCCAAACTATTCTATGATTATCAGAAAAAACTGAAACAGCACTCACCTTTCCTTTGTAGATGAACAAAGCACATTTTGAGATCTGTCTTATACGCTGTTTTGATTATGCACTTGCTTAGAGTTTGATACCCAGAGGAGAAATATTTGCAAGGAATGATCCAGAAATTAATACCAAGATGCAGAGTTTCCCATCTAATAACATATGCTGGATATGGTCAAAGAGCTGGGACATTGTTCATGACTACTTTGTTGTCCCTGTGGTTTTGGAATGCCCTGTTTCTCTGAAGGCCTAAGTCTCTGCACATCCAGTGCAGATCAGTGCCACCAATTCAGGGATACTCTGGCTTCTTGCAGAGTGAAATCCTCAGATGGAAATCTGTGGCTTCTTCCCCCAGCTGTCATTTTGTCCTGTGCTGAACCATCCCTGAACAAGCAGGCTGCATCTGTTCTAGCAGAACAAACACAGCTGAGGCAGAGCTACAGCACTGGCACATGGTGGTGCAGTCACTGTCAGCATGGGGCTGGCTGGGCCCCTCACCCTGCCTCAGGCCTGGCAGCTTTTCCCTCTCCTGCCTGTGCTGTGAGCAAGGGTAGAATGTGAAAACGGTATTTTTAAATTATGGTGATTTTCATTTTGTGAACTTTAAATTTGATGCACTAAGATCTTCACTGGATTTCTTATAGTGAGTCCCCAAATACCTCCTAGCTGTGTATTTTATTAAATAGTTTGTCATTGTAAGTGCCTCTGTAAGTTAAGATACAAGATTAAGTGTGCATCCTTTCTGGGTAGAGTAGAAGCAAGCCTCTGCTGCAGAACCAATCCCTTGGGTGTCCGTTTTTCTCAACTTCTTTTCTTGTACAATATTTTAAAATCAGCTCAGCAATTTTTTTAACCCCATTCTTCTCACATAGGCATCATGTCCCATGCACCTTACCAGCACCCTTTCCTGTGCTGAGGACTGCTGAAAGGGCCAATAAGGAAAACCTGGCTGTGAAAGATTATCTTGAGCATAATTTGTTTCCCCGTATTTCCTAAGTGTGCGCTTTGTTTCAAAACTTGAAGAAAAGCCAGCTTTTCACTCAGGGAAAAAAAAGCCTGAGAAAGTGGTCTTGGTGATGGTGGTCAACAGATAGATCAAAGATAAGATCTCCCCCCCAAACATTGCTGGCTCATCTGCCAGCAAGGGCTCATACCCCAGCATTTCCAGAGAGAAAAGAGAAATAACATCAGCCCGTCTTGCTGAAACAGCTTCACTTGCCAAGGAGTTGTGAAAGATCATTTGGACCACAGTGAGAGAGCAAGTAAGAGTGCTCTCAGCCTCAACCATCTGCCCAGAGCGGGACTTTGAGGGTCTCATTTTTGCACTAACATCTATTGGTATGGTTCCTGAAACGACTAACATACAAGAATTAACTGGTCATCAGAGCACAATTGCAGCCCTCCCCTGGCCAATCTCTCACAGAGCACAACAGGTGCACACAGCACTGGCCCAAGCCCCCGGGCCACATGGCTGGAACAACATCCAGCCTAGGAAAGATGCCAAGCTCTTGCAGGCTGCCAAATGGAGGTGAGGTACTCTTCAACAGGGAGGTGCAGAGTTTTAGGTGCCTTAGGTCTTGGCAGATGCCAGAAAGAAGAGTCATGGTTTTGGACTTTGGTCAAGAGGTCTTTACACAGCATCAACAGCTGTCTGAGCTCCTCAGTACCAGGATCTTAAGTCCCAGGCAGTGGCTTAAGGAGGCAGCATGGCTCTCCTGGCATAACCAGCACCACACTGGCCACAGGTGTGTGAGCAGCTCTGTGGAGCCACAGCAGCACTACTGTCCTCTCCCAAGCCTCTACCTGACCCTGGTTTCTCAAGCCAAGCCTATTCCCTTAGCCCCAGGTTCCACATTATTTCCGTGGCCTGCTGGCAGAAGGCTGCACAGCAGTGACACCGCTGAAGGAAGCCCTAAGCAAGGCCTTCAGCCTCATCCCTTTCCTGTTCCCATGCCTGGGGGACCTCTGTAAGCAGACTGCCCATCCCACCTTTACTGCCTGAATCCACTGTGGCAGCCAGGGAGGGATGTTTCACCTCTTCCAGCCTGTGCTGAAGCTCAGGTTCAAGGGCCTCATTAAAAGCACAGGTCAGTGACCACGAGGGTGCCTCTGGTAGCAATGGATGGACTCCTTACCCTAGATGGCAAATTTCACTGCATGCTGTCATTGCCAGGGTGTGGGTGCTAGGGAAATCAAGACACAAAGTGTGCCCTCTGGGGCCACCCCAATGCCAGCACTGAGTTGGGAACACATTGGCAAAAGGATGACAATTCATGACAAGGCTCCAACTAGACCTAAACATTCTATTAAATCTTTAGGGGCAATATGACACTTTTAGGGTGTTTGTTTCTCTGCAGAAAAGTAGCTCTGAAAAATAAATTGAGCTTAAATATATATTGTCTGCCATGTTTTGGTCTGTCAGTTTTGATAGGGCATTTCAGCAGCGACAGGGGACAACAGAGTGGTGACACCAGGCTAGAACCCATCCCTGTGCCCACAAAGAGCTCACTTTGTCCAGTTCCTAGTACTCAGCACACCAGACTGCCTCTCCAGCCTTCTTTGTACCTAATGCCCTCTTTCCTTCATAGCCAGCCCCTGACTCTCTGCCCTCAGGCATCAAACAGGCAATCAAACAATTGCTGAATATGAGTCAATAAAACCCCTGTCCCACGACCTCTCACCATCTTGTCACCCCTTGTTTGTTACCTACTTCACCTCCTGGTCCTTAAACACACGGCTTGCAGAGCTGCTGTGGTCCTTACTCAAAAGAAATCGTTTTTTTGGAGGTCCTTTACTAAAGCGTAGTTTGTAGCATGGCTGTTTCAGAGGAAAAGATGCAGAAGATTCTATATTTGGCTGTGTGCTCTCTAATGTGTTTTGTGAGTCCGAGAGAAGGAATATCTTAAAGGGACCGCAGAAACCAGGCACAAGAAGTGAAAGACAATTCCAGTATATAAGCAGAACAATTCTGAGTCATGCTAGAAGAAAATGCATGGTAGGTACCAAGGAGAGGATTTTTGGTGCTAGAAATATGGTCCCTGTTGCAGAATCGCTGATGAACAATTGATTCAATGTGAGACACACAACTCAGGAAGCATACATTCCTTTGATCCCTTTCAAGGATTTTGAAAGACAAGAATTTTCTCCCCCTCTCCCCGTGTGCACCAAGAGTATGGCTCAACTCTCAAATCCTATCTTGTCTTTACAATTTGCTCTTAAACAACTGGATAAGCACAAGCTTGTTTCACGATGGGAAGCAGTTTTCTTGTATGCAGGAGTGATGTGGGTAAAGAGCTCCAATCTAATTGCACCTTCTCCTTACCATGGAGGTCTTACAGGATTGCTGTTCCCAGCACAACCAGTCCAGACAGAGCCCCAGCAGAGCCTCATAGAAAGAGCTGCTGCCAGGACATTCTTGGTGGGGTCCTCAGCTTACTTGAGTGTAAATGCCTGGCTCCTCAGGAGCCCAAGCAGGCAGGTAGATAGTCCTTAAAGGTAAGCAACCAGGCCCATTCTTCCTGGGGACTTGGGCAGTGAGGACATGCTGTGGCTATTGGGGTGGTGGCCCATGGCAGGTGGGCTTTGAGGGCAGTCTGACCTGGACCAGAGCAAGGAATTGCCTCCTGCTGTTCAGGGTTTATTCTGGGGGGGCAGCCGATGGGTCTGTTCCTGCTGGTACTTTGTGGCTGCATTTTTTTGCATATTCCAAGCACCCTGCAAAGCTTTGCTCTATTTTTTGTTGTTTGGTTTTTTTTCTATTTTGTTTTGATTTGGTTTGGTTTGTGGGAGGTGGGGTTTCAAGGGTTTTTTCCCTTCCCTTCCCTTCCCTTCCCTTCCCTTCCCTTCCCTTCCCTTCCCTTCCCTTCCCTTCCCTTCCCTTCCCTTCCCTTCCCTTCCCGTCCCTTCCCTTCCCTTCCCTTCCCTTCCCTTCCCTTCCCTTCCCTTCCCTTCCCTTCCCTTCCCTTCCCTTCCCTTCCCTTCCCTTCCCTTCCCTTCCCTTCCCTTCCCCTTCTCTCTCGCCTCCTCTCTCCCATTCCATTTTTTCCTCTTTTTGTGTATCTATGTACAGAAACAGATTTGTCTTTCAAAACAAGCCAAAAACTGAATCAGGGAAATTATGGAAAGGAGAAAGTCCAAAGAAAAATTGGGTCAGTAATGAAGACGTGGTTGAGGGAGAATCCATGAAGGAGTAAAGGATTTTATACCTGAGTTACATGTGAGTTTCATGCCTGAGTTATTTCTGTCTCAGGGGTGAGGGAAGTGTGGTTTGCCCAGTGAGAAGGCAGCAGCAGGGTGGCTGGGGGTGATTCCCCAGGAGCTAGGGTTGCAGCAGGGGCAGGGTCAGCTCTTCTGACACTGGGTGTCCCAAGGGCCCAGCCTGTGCCCCCCAGCAGCACCTCAGGGAGAGCAGTGAGTGTGAGAGGTGCCTTTCCCAGGAGCAGAAATTCCAGGCACCCTCCACCTCCGAAATGGGACAAAGGGGCAGAGGAGAAAGGCTTGTGCATGAGAAGATAGAAACGGGTCACTTTTCCTCATGTTTCTGCTCCTGCAGGATTATCTAATGAAAAATACTGGGCTACACCAAGCGCTCAAGTTTTCTGTAACTATAACAAGAGAAAAAGCAAATTCTTGTGATTTGCTTGTAAACCAAAGTGAGTCCTTTTGCAGTGCACTTTTTTGACAAGTCAGGAGAAGGTAGCTTTTATCTAATGAACACCCTCTGCCCCCCTCACCCCATGCACCATACATAGTTTCTGAATCCCAGACAACTCACAGATATCAGTACAAAGATGAAGGTAAAACAGTCATTACTTGCATGGCTAGGGGGCATCTGATGTAAAGTGCATTCCCTGGGTTTTGGGTTATGGTTTGTAAAGAAGTGCAGAACACTTTCATCTCCTCTTTCAGCCCATCTGTGGCTTCAGTTGACAGGACAAAATGTGGCACAACAGAGCCAGACAATAAACTATTGTACAGTGGAACAGGAAGCAACAGGTAATGTTTAGAGGAATTAAATTATTTTTGGATCTGATACTGATAATCGGTTTAGGCGAGGGGTATCCAGTGCAAATTTATACAACATTTTTAAAGGACTGGGAGCACTCAAGAAGCAGATAAGTTAAAGTGCAGTATAAATGAACCGTTCATGAACTCTGAGACTTCCTTGCCTGCATACAAGGCACATGAGAAGAGACCTTGTTGCCTGTCATCCTGGACTTTTTTTAATTAACAGTTGTGAGCCATTCTTGTGCAGTACGTCTGATACTGGTGAGACAGCTTTGTGCCTTTTGCAGAGGAGCAGAGAATATATTAATATGACATTCCTTGAAATACAAAAAAAATATGGAATATCATTCCATCTTCAAAAATCTATATTTCATCCAAATGATAATGTGAAACCTTCACATGACATTCATCTATTAAAAACTGAGGCACTGGAAGTCAGTCTAATGTGCAGTTATTTAAAACAGCTGCTAGAGCAATGCTTATTTAATTAATCTAAGCTTTGTGACATCCTAGATGTCTGTGGAATGGTTCCCATTCAAAGCCATGCCACTTTTTGAGAGTAGCCACTGTAGATGGGCCTGAGGTCCCATCACCTGTTCTAGGCACACAATGCTGGAATCACAGCAGTGTGGATCAGTGCAGTTCTCTGCTCTCATGGTGTGTGTTTACTTAGAAAATGCCTGGGGCTGCAGCCCTCACTTCAGGTCTGCTTGGCAGCACCCCTGCCCTGCAAGGCTGTGCCGGCCACTGTCACTGGCCAGGCAGCCAAAGGGGAAGCAGCCCTGACGCTTCCTTTACAAGAAGGCAGGGGATTAGAGAGAAAGCAGGCTCCTCTGGTTATCTGGTAAAAGCAATAAAGGGCTTTCTACAGCTGTCAGGATGACCCAAGGAGATCTACCAGGCAGCATCAACTCGACCCTGCTTTCTGTCCCAAAGCCAAACAGTTGACACGTCAAAACCTTGCCATCAATTCCTGCCCCAGCCCAGATCTCTGTGGGGGCCGATCCTGCAAGGTGCTGAGCACCTCTGAGCAGAAGCCTGGAAATCTTTTTGTTCTGACAGCAAAATACATGAAAAAGTGTTATTTGCAGTGGGTCCCAAATGGACTGTTGTTCCCATTGCCCCTGTTTTCACTGTCATTCTGCAGTGTTTGCACTTCATACAGGTATATTTTCTATGGGGGGATGTCCATCTGAGGTGCCCTGTCACCTGCTCAAGGCAAAGCATTAACCTGGAACTACGTTAAGAGACAGAAGGTGAGTGAGGAGCAGCTCCAGCATCTACTCCATCTAGCTCCAAACAGCTATTGCAAATAGGGGGAATATTTGTTCTCATCTGGCTTGGTCCTAAGATATCATCAGTACACATACGTGGAGGAAGTCTGTCAGAACTGAGCTTGTGCTGTTGAGGATCCTGAGAAATGAGGGGAAATCAAGGACAGATGTAAAAAAACAGTGGGGTTTTTTTTAAAGGATGCAGAAAAATATAAAATATTTTCTGAGGATCTGTTGTACCATGTCTGGAGACATCCAAGCGTAAAACAAGAAGTTTAAATTCTACTTGAAGTGAAAATCTTAACTCAAACTTTAACATGGAACTGCTACCAACATCTTCATTTTATAACATGTAAGCACACATGCCACCACAGAGCTATTAATTTCCATGCACAGAAACTTTTGAAGGCACAGCACCAGCTGCTTAAATATGTCTATAATTATTCACGCATTAGCACCTACTGAATTAGCAGCATTAGCACCTACTGAATCATCTTGTATGCGTTTAAATAAATTAAGGCTGGGATTCAGTAGCACTGGCCTGGGAGGCTGGAGTTGCTGGAGTTATGGATGCGGTGCTGCTTGACCTGCAGAGCAGGTGAAATATGGTGCAAATGCCTTTTTGGAAGAGCCTGCCCTCTACACTGGCAGCAGTGCAACATGTCAGGCAATGGTGGTTGGCACTGAAATATGTTTACTCTGATTCTTTGTTTTTGTTTCAGTTGAGGAAGATTCTTACAACCCTCTTTTCTTTTTTAATTCCTGCACTCTTCTCACTAGGCCCCATTAGGAAACTCACATTTCTCCATCTGTCTCAGAGCTTATTTTATGTGGAAATATTTCAAAACTCACGCAGCTCTTGTTCAGCCCCATACAATTGAAAGAAGTTCAAAGTTGGGCAGGGCACCAAGTCAGCAGACATTAATAACATTACTTGCAACCATTCAAAACCTGTCATTTGTTAAGTCTGTCCCTCTCATTCCAACAGGCATAAATCATGTGTATAAATGAGCTCCTACCCACAAAGGAGAGCTGATTTTAACATCTAAGCCTGCGCTGTCGCCATCAGGATTTTTTCTCTCCACTATTTTATTTTTGAGTCCAAGACCAGAAGGGAGGTGACTCAGTGCAAATACACCTCAGGCACGGTTTGGGAAAAGAAGTTAAGCAACTCCTGCATGAAAACTTCAGCTCTTCCCATTCAGATCCCACACACACATCCAGCATAGCAGAAGCACCTTTCACATCCCACTGTCAGCACCTGTATCAATGAGGGGAGGAGAGGGGCCGCCCCGGGGGAGGGCAGTGGGTGTCCCTGCTGCCAATGATGGGGCTCCAGAGGGACCATCCTCCCACACAACCTATCTCGCTCTTGCTAACTGCACTTCAAGCACTGAAAAGACTGTGTCCAGTGGTGTCCTTCTGCAAAAGGCCTGTCAAACCTGAAGAGAAATTAAATCTTGACACCACCACACCAAATTGTCATGGGGCTGAGGGCTGGTGGTTATAGAACATCCCATTCATCAGGCAGGCCCTCATTCCTTCCCTCACCCTTCTCCTGCAGGCACCAACATGCTGCTTCCTATTAGATAGCCTCTCAGGCACTGGGGACTGACCTCACAAATTGAAACACAAGAAATTTCATTTAAAACATAACAGAAAAACATTTTTCTGGGGAGGGTGGTCAAGCACTGGTACAGGCTGACCAGAAAGGTTGCGAAGTCTCCATCCTTGGAGATATTCAAAGTCTGACAGGACACAGGCCTTATCAACCTGCTGCAGCTGATGGTGTTGGAGCAGGGGTTGGACCAGATGATCTCCAGAAGTGCCTGCCAACTTCAGATATTTTGCCATACTGTGTCTCTGTGACTTTGCCTCCCAGCTACCCTCAGACACTGTATTTCTGCTGTGTGCCTCCCAACTCAAATACATCTTTGGTCCAAATCATCTTGCTGTGGCCACAAAATGTCCTCTACTCTGTGAGGCAACAGCCTTGAGAGCACATTCGCCCTGGGCAGGAGTGCCTGTTATCCAATGGGTCATGGGAAGAGAAGAGGCATCCTTCCCTTTTTATGCATTTCTGTATATTCCTTGCTCATGCCTGGTGCCCACAACCAGAGCCTGTACACCAGGCTCCGGAAGGACGTGGTGCCCAGGGCTGTGCACAGCTACAGCCCTGCAGCACTGTCATCTTCCCACACACACAGTGTCTCAGCAGCACATATGGCTGTCAATGATCGCGGCAAGTGCTGTCCTAACCACGGGCTTCCTGCCGTGAGAAATCACAGTGACAGGGAAATTGCAGCTTTCTGGGACAAGCCATTACAAAGAAGCTCTTTAGAACCTACTTGAGTTTTTTTATGCTCAAGTAGGCCTGAATCCCTCTGGCTGGCATTTTTTGTTCATATTCTCACCCATGAACCCAGGGATTTTAATTTTATTTTATCTGCAAAAGCATCTAAGGATGATTTTTGCTTCAGCAAGAGTTGTGGAATCTCACTCCCTAGAGGGGAATCCCTTTTTTATATCTCTGGAGCTAGGCAAGCTGACTCCTCAGGGCTCTAGGTTATGAGCAAACTAAGAAAGTGCTAAACCCAATCCTATTTGTCACAGTAAAATCCAGGAACTGTATGACCACTGTGACCTCCAGCATCCTTCTCAGAGTCATAATCTATCCTCTGGAATCCTCACATCAGTGTGTTTCTGCTGAGAAGTTTCAAACCAATTAGAAGTTTCATTCAGTCACAAGTTGCTTGGGCTTCTTCTCTCTAGTGAATAGTCTTGTGTGGCATATGGCAATCAGGCCATCAAGAACCTCAGAAAAGCCTTTGCTGATTTAAAATGCTGCACCTGGGTGGCTTCCCAAGATGGGGAAATGCTTTGTACATGTTGTCTTCAACATTTTCAATTTAAGGCTTGTCCCTTTGCCTTTTTGGGAAACTTCCAGACATTGCTCTCATTTTTTCGCAAAGCCTTCAGCTCGTATTTTATACCCTCTTTTAATTCCTTCTCTGACATCTCCAGCTGCTTCAAGTCTTAATTCCAACTGCGAAGTCTGTGGGTCTTGTTTTAGACCTTGTCTGTGATTTTTTTCTTTCCCTAATTCCAGACAAGTAATTTTGATATCTCCACCATTTGGTTCTTCTCAGTTCAATGGCACCAGCAGCTCATAACCCTTTTGCCATGATTGCTTTTCTGCCTGGCTCCTGGTTGTGCTTCCCAACCCAGGCAGCACCAGGAGTTCTCCAGCTCATTTCAATTAAGAAAAGTAGATGGCAGATTCAGGAATTTCACTGACGTGATCCCACTCAATTACAAAAATGAAAAAGAGAAAACATGTTCTACAATCACATTTGGACTCAAAATAGCAAGATACAATTTCTTTGCTATTTCTATCCCCCATTCTCAGGCAGTACTCCACTCCAGGATCACATTACAAACACTTCCCTCTGGCTGTCTTTAGCTGAACACTGCCATTTTTGCCTACTTTTCTGCTGACCTGGCTTCATTTTTCATGTCATGGTTCTACAACAACTAACAGGCAGTTGCTGGCTACCTGCCCCCGGTGAACCTCTCTGCCCACACAGCTTCCTTCCCACCAGCCCTGCCTGCTGTCCACTGTTTCGTCAATGGATTTTTTTGTTTTGCTTGTCACATACTTGCAATGAGCTTCCCCACCTCTTAGAAGTAATGTATAGGATGATTTGTGTTGGTTTGTGTTGTGAATAAGCCTAGGAAATGTCCCTGGGCGAGCAGCACCTTTGCCATCAAACAGCTGTGCCCAACACTCCCCCTTTCCTACCACAGCAGGAGAGGGAGAACTGCAGGATACTCTCAACCAAAGGCAGCAGTGCTCTCACCACCTTTTCTCAGCCATCCTGACAGTTTCTGCTTCTACTTCCTTTCTGCAGTTCTTGGGTCCTTGGAATGAAAACAATCTGTGACCAGAAGTAACTGGTACAAGGGATGAAGATACAGAGGATGAATTCCATGTGAGGATGAATTTATCAATCATTGTTTGTGGCGTCCACGCCAACTTTCAAAGGTATCTTGTGTTCCAGTCTTTGTGGTCACAGGCTGTGTTTGGACAGTCTGGGTCCAGCCAGTCCTGGGGCATTGCCAGGGGGAGTGCAATGGGCAAGAGACTTCTCAAAAGCAGAGTGTCAGATGGCAGGATGACACGAGCACCTTCCATGACAAGCCACTTCTGCTGGGCCACCCTGCACCCACATCCCCCAAGGATCACCTAAAGCTGCTTCTCCTCATGACCTAAAGCAGAATTTGGGCTTGCTTGGCTCTACCTTGGGTGGTAGTAACAGCTCCCAGCTCTTCACTCAGACGATGTGCATGCAATCCTGGAGTCCAAAACCAGGCACTGTCATCCCAATCCTGCTATTGCCTCCCACCAAGGTGGGACTCCAAATCCATGTCCTACACTTGCGCCCCTCACTACCTGTAAAATGCAGGAGCACATCTCATGCCATCCTCACCACTCACCTCCTCACTCCTTACTACACTTTTCGCTTTAGCTTCTGAACTCAGCCCATCCTGGTCCTTATAGATGTGGATACATTTACCTGCAAAGGTCAAGGCAGCAGCACCAGCTCTGAACCCTGTCAAGGCACCAGCCTTCCCTGGAGACAAAGGACTCCTGCCCAATAGCATCTGTAGGAACCTGTATCAGAGCTAGCAGCATCCACTACCCCTAGCTTTAGATATGCTGCTTAGAAGTGCTTTGGGGTCAGTTAGGGACCAGTTTGGGACACTCTACTTTCCAGCAAGACAGTTCTTAAGTTTTTCAAGGATTAATATATTCCCAGAGCCAGATGCACATAGCTGTTACAATATCTGCGTTTTTGCTTTACTCTATACCCTGTTCCTACTATCCCAAAAGGTTAAAAGTTGATTGCTACTGTCCTGGGAAACCAGAAGCTGACTGCAGACCAGTTAAAACTTAGTTGGTTTTTTTTCTGAGCCATCATCAACAAAGCATTGAGTTTTGCATGTTTGCAAGGGTACCAGAAGAAGAGTATCAGATGCATACATAGCTTAAACACTCCCACCCTCACAGGCACACACGAACACCCAGAGCAGAGACCAGGAAGAACACTAAAAATCTCTGTAGAAGTATTTATTTTAAAAGTAGAAGCTGTAGCTCAGCTCCACTCTGACTTGCATGACAGTTGCCTGTGCTGATTCTTTGCAGGGGTTTGTGAAGTGCTGCCCGCAGCAGCCAAACAGGCTGATAAACCCCTGACAGATCCTGTAGGGTTGGAAGGACTCAGCACAGTGATTCTCACAGCCAGCCAGCACCACCACTCTATTGACATTGGCAGAGCTGCACGGGTCTGTCAGAGGGAAACTGGTGACATCATGCAGCCTTCATCCTTCCACGGTGACCCACATCAAACCCAATTTAATCGCTGCCCAGAGGAATGGACATTCTGTAATATACCATGAATCATGTTTTGAAGTCCTCGGAGGTCATACACAGCTCCTGGCAAACCCAGTGGAGGAAGGTGATGTGGATGACAGCCCCTTACAGCAGATCCCAGAGAGATTGTAACTGTTGATGAACTGTAATGCGTGGACATGGACTTATCAGTAGCTCTGCAGGGACGCTGATATACAGATCATGCTTATCCCAAGTGCTAACAAAGCTCAAGAAAGAAAACTTTACTGTAAGTCTTCTTGGTCAGAGTTATTAGGATGGTTAAATCAGTTGAACGTCCATGTTGTTGAATTTAGCTGAGCACAGCTTGGTACTCCAGAGATGTTCTAGGCTCCCTTTCCAGTCCTATGAATGCAGGTCTGCTGGGCAAAAAGCATGTTCCTTTAGCCATGCCCTCCACCAGCAGCCAGGTCCCTTTTCTCTTCCTTCAGCAGTACTTCTGCACCAGCAAGGGCATAATGAAGGAGCATTACTTGCTTAGTTAGCCGTATGTCAGCTCTTGAAGAAGTGTGTAATGTCTAATTGTATCTCAAGACTAACTTGAAGCTATGCACTGACATTTAAATAGTGCTCTTTGTTGACCACTGTTACACATATCAATTTTTACTTACTTTGTTACACACAGATGCACACTCATATATGCCTATAAAAATAATGTGTTCTTTATGCTTGGATATAAAAAAAAAAGGTAAATTAAAAGGTTTGTGAGACTCCCTTGCATGCCTAGGTATGCAAAATATAATTTTAAAATTTCAAAGCCCAAAATATGCTGGCAGATGTAGTATCCCTAAAGTTCAGTCTTATTACTCATTGTTAGCTAGGCCTATTCAGAAAACCAGGACGCTATTTCATGTGAAACATGAAAGTCAACGTATTTTATTTCTCTGTAGAGTGCAATCAAAAAACAACATTCTCCGTGGATGTTACCATGAAATAAACAGACTCAGAAGATATCTGGTGGTCCCACAGGTGATCTAGATTCTCTAGTTTAGCTGAGGGGGTTGAATCTCAGTCTCTGATATTCCAGGTTCTCTCCAAGGAAAGGTAAAATTACTTCTGGATGTGAGAAACTTACTCAGCAGCTTCATTTAGGTACTGTTGTGTTTTAGCAAAATGTTCCACAATTATATTTTTGGATGAATCTGTGGTTCTGTGAAGCATTTCCCACTAAAAACCTTTTTCAGCTGGATAACAAATGTTTTATTCTGGTTAGTTCTACAGATGAACTCATTGGAGTCACACCTTGTCTGTCCACGGGTACCAGCTCCTGCTCCGCTTTAGTACATCTCTGGGAGGAAAGATCATAAACACAGAAGAGGCACAGTGGGAGTTTCTGGATATCTGAAATCAATTGAACATGTGTGGGAAACTTTTAGGATACAAGTGGGTCTGCCTGCTGGTGCAGCTACCCCTCTCAAGTCTAACTCATGCAAGGCCAAGGCTTGCTGGTCGTGTACAGCCACCAGCCTCTGACCCCCACCAGCTCTGGATTCTCAGCATCTGACATGTGCAGGTACTTCAATATACTGAACACAGTAAAGAGCAGGACCTTTGTGAACAGCTGCCTGGGAGACAGAGGTGAGTGGAGACCTTTGCCTATTTTTATGAGCACATTGCAGCTGCTGGCAGGTTTCTGTTCACAGTTGACAAAACAACAGAGGAAAACAAAGGCAGGGAAGAGGCCTGTGTCTGCATCTGCAAGGGATTGGGAATCCAGAGGTTATTCACCACAGCTGCAAGCTTCACCATGGGCAACTTCAGCAGGAAGATTTTTCCTACTTGCCAAAAAGATCACCTCAGAGCGTTTAGTTGTCCCGAGCTGTACTGAGCAAAGTAGAAATGTCCTTATTTCTTTGATCAACAGTTCAAAATGGTACCTGAAATGCCAAGGTTGTTTGCAGGCTTGTTTTAGCTGAACCTAAAAAAGGTAAGGTCAGAGCTTGTTCAGAACTGATAGTTACCATGTGATAATCCACTCTCCTAACCAGGTTCCACACAGAAAGGTGAGAATTTTCTCTAAAAATCTGGCAAGGTACAGATTTCCTGAGTCAAATGAGAAAGCTGCTATTTGCATAAACCTTTTTCAAAGTCCTTGTATAAAAGAAGAGGTTTTTTCTGGTCTCAATACAATCAAATCAGAGCATGGAACTGCTCAGCAGACTCATTCAAACTCCTCTGGCCATCTCAAGGGCAAAGCTGATGGTTTGAGAGGAGCTAGGGACAGATTTCCCACTGACATCACTTTCTCAGCTATGACAGGAAACCACGATGTCTTTATTGTTCAGGTGTTTAATGCAGTCAGAGCAGTCAGTAATAAAAAATAATGACTCTGTGTATGTAACACAGACCAAAATCCAGTGATATGTAATTCTGTGCAGTCCTCAGGCTCCTTCCATATGCTGCTGTCAGTTGTGTCCTCTGCTGTACAATTCTAAAATGTCTTTTTCCTATGAAATATAATTGCTTGTGTCTTTTTCTGAAGATGGTGAGAAGACCTCTCCCATGTGCTGCAGAGTTCACTCTGTAAGGACTTCCACAGAAAGTGATCACTGGAAAACAAGTATCTGGGATTATGCTGCTCCAGGCACTCCAAATCACACCTACCTGCTGCCTCCACTGAAATACCTTCTCAGAGCTCATGTTTTCTACTACTACTGCTACGGGGAATCCTCCTACCCTTTCTTCTTTCCTGTGTGATTTAGCCAGCTTTTTTAGAATAGCAGGTTTGCAGGAAGTTGTCCTTCTGAGGGCATGCTTTCACTCCTGCTTAGACCTAGACCCAGTCCTAAGGCCTGAAAACAGTACTACCCACACTGCAAGTTTGGGTCTGCTACACAGCACATCTGTCACTGAGCCCCGGGGCCATGCTCTAGGCAATGATCAGCACTGTGCCAGGAAGCCTTCTGCAGCTCTGGAAAACAACCTCAGCTCCCCTTTGGAGATACACTGGATAGGATGTGTGTTCAGGTTTTGACACAGTAAGTTGGATTTAATTGCCTCAGCATCGGTCTTTTGGGCTACTTGAGATGCCCCAGCCAGTGTCCCCTGGCCCCAAGGAGCTGGAGAGTAGAATTTCCCATAAACCCTCTCCCCACCAACTACCAGAGGATGTCTTGGTGTGTCAGGTCCTCTCAAGTGTCACTAGATACCTACGGCTGGGAAACTGCACTGGGCTGGTTCGTGCCTTCACTAGGAAACACCCAAGAAAAGGTTAGAACACAAGTCTAAATGCTTCAATAAAGACTCATGGTTTATGGCTGAGCTACTCATTTTCTAAAATGGTTTGGAAGAGTGATTTTGTTGTCTGACTTAGTTTGTAAACAGCAGTACGTCAGCTTACATATGTGAATGTGCAAATGTTGTTCTCTGTCAGTGAGTGTGTGTGTACCAGTTCCAGATAACACTCAACAAGCACCTAAAGCAGGTGGAGGTAATGTAGGTCTGGCTTGGCTCTAGATCTAGATTTTAATTCCTTCAAAGTCAGGAGGTGACTCAAGGAGGGATCTGAGGTTTTGCAGCAGACAGAGCCTTGTAAACCTTAGCTTCCCTTGCCCCCTCCTTCTGTCTCCCACTGTGGAATGACAGACAAAAGCAGGCAAAGCTGATTGCCAAGCGGGCACAGCCATGCCCAAGGGGAAAATTCCTCCTAGTCTCTGCAGGGGAGTTCATGTCTACTCTGGTGCAAAAGGCCTACTTACCTCAATCTTTGCTTGTCCAGATCCAAGGGCAATCAATTGGCATAAAATTATCCAGCCATTTTTCAAATCCTGACCCATTGTTTGAATCGGTGACCTCCTGCAGTACCAAATTCCACAGGTTGACTACATACTGTGTGAAGTAATATTTCTATCCATTTACTAGCCATTAATTTCTGACCTTTGGGAAATCTGAAATATGTATGGTCATGTGAAGGATCTTGAGCCATTCATAGTTGTGTGTTGTGCAAAACACATTTGTTCATTTAACTAAGTCCTGAGTTCATTTGGCCCCAACTTGACCACCAGGCAAGACAAATTAGCCCAGAAAGCAAGAGAAATAGCAAGAAGCAAGCTGCCAGCTGTTTGATGAGCAAATGGGGAGCTGCAGAGATTCCCAGAGCCAAATTGTTATCTTATTTATGCTAGCATAAATCTAAAGTAACTGCACTGAATTACCATGGATTTATCCTTCTGTAAAAGAGATCAGAATCTGACACTCACTTTGGAAATTTCCTTCCTCCAATTTCCATTCTTCCTAGAAACAGAATGAGACACCATTCTGTCACAGCTTTGTCAAATATTTCTTTACAGGAAAGTATTAAATAACCAACAGCTCTGAGGAAAAACAAAATCCTTTGCAAAACTTTCAATAATCAAAATAAATCTCTCAGTTTTACAAATCCAGAGGTTGCAATACCAAGAGAACTAGACAGAATTAACTTTTAAAGTGTCCTTTGTCTCTTTGGTCCCTACATCTATCTGAACTTCTGTGAAGTTCAGTTTTGGGTCTCAGGCAATCCTAGCTGTGGAACTGAGTTTGACCAGTGGGAAACACAAAGAGAGAGCAGGAATGGAGATGTTGCAGATGAAAGAGAAAGAGGTGCAGGCAGGTTTGAATGTGCTCCATAAATTGAAGTGCCCTCTTGTTCTTTGCTTTATTTTCTCTTCTCATTGTCCCTTACAATTTTATCACAAGGTTGCTGCAAGACAGAAGCAAAACACAAATGTTGCAAAAGAAATACAGAACAGGCAAAGTGATATAATAACATGTTATTACAAACCAGCCTGTCCTGAAAAGAAAATTACTACTTCCCTCATTTCTAGTAAAGTCCTCAGCATATTTTTTCTCACACATACGATTTTATTGCCGGGGTGTTTTATGCGAGATGTGCTCGATTTGCAAAAGTTGTTCTGAAAAGTTGCTTAAATTATTACCTTGCAAAACAGTCTAGGATATTTAATTGAAATGGCATCACTCTGTTTTAAAACATTATAGTGTTAAATAAACTTGACCTGTAGCACCAAAGCACTCATTTTTCTCCAGCTATGTCATACCCTTGAAATGCTTATGTAAGTGTACAACACCCTAACTTCTCCAGCTGAAAAACAAATGCAAGCCCCCATCAAAAAATAATGACACTGCCACCTTTCCTCTTGTCACTGAGACTAATGGAGGAAGAGGCTCTAAGAAGGAAGTGGCCTCATCTTAATTACCAATGGAGATTGAATGAGACAGGTATTTTAAGTATACAGTTGTGCTCTGAGTCCAGATCCCACATCTGCAGCCACAGAGCTCTGCCTACAGCCCCAGCTGGCAGCCAGCTCTGCCTGCCCGTGTTCCGGGGCACGGAGGGAGGGAGTGGGGCAGGGGGATCACACCAGGAATGTGGGAGCAGGGCCATGGGCAGCAAGGAGACAATGCCCCCGGCAAGACATGGGGCGACCCAGGAGAGCTCACCACTGCACAGCCAAAGTGGGGATGGTCTGCAGCTCACCCTGACCCTCACAGGGGCTGTGGACGTCTCCAGCTACCTGCCAGGAGCCATGTTACAACTTTGCAAAGCTCAGGAGAGCACAGCCCCTCATTCCTTCCCCCTCTCCACACTCTGATGGCTGTCCATCCTTCAGCACCGATTTTTTTGGGTCAGAATTAAAGAAGAGGGAGGCACAGCTCAGGACAGTTACCCAAATTGCATAATTGTTCTGTATGTGTGAGGACCAATAAAACTAATAGCTGCTGGCATCAAGCCAAGAATCCATTAATGACAAACTGGTATCTCTCCAGGAATGTAAAATGTTCTACTAAAGAAACATTAAAACCAGGAAGCTTTCAAGTTCTGTCAGAAGATAAAACTTCATTGTGACTCTATTGTAAGGAGGGATATCCAGGAGGTAGGCAAGGAAATTTTGTCACACTGATAAAAAACTATTTAGTACCAGGAGGAGCTGGTGTGATGTGTTTTACAGTGGTTTACAAAGCATGATGAATGAAGATTGATGCTTTCATGGGATCAACACGCTGACTAGATGGAAAGGAAAGAAGGCACTGGTATGTGCAGGCAGAAAGTTCCATCACGCAGGATGAGACGCAGAAATCAGCTCACTGAATTTTGTACCTTTTCCTGTGTGGCATCACTGTGCTGTTATTTATGGCTTTCCAGTGAAAGAGACCTGAAAATTGGAAATGCAGACATTTAAGTTCCCACAATTCACAGGAGGCCAGGGGAGCAGTCACAGCACCAGCCTGACAGAGCTCGAGAAGTCTTTGGACAAAGTACGCAATGACATGGTGCAATTCTTGGGGTGTCCTGTGCAGGGCCAGGAATTGGACTTGATGATCCTGATGGGTCCCTTCCAACTCCACATAGTCTATAATTCTATGGTAGCTGAGACACAGAAGGAATTAATCTCTTGGAATTCATGAGGAAAACAGAAAGCACTCTTATATGGCTACTTCCAGGTCATGCCATTGAAAGGATTATGGTGTACAGAATGTGGGATGCAGGATAGATATCAATAAGGCTAAGGGGCAACTTAAATAGTGGGCAGCTAAAGACAAAAACACATGACAGGAAATTTTGAAGGCTTTCAGTGGCAAGACTCTTGTAAAAAAGTCCTGTGGTTCTTCTAAACTCATGCAGAGTCAAAGTCATTGCAAGGAAGCAGTTAAAATGTATATGCTACCAGAGATAGCATTGCATAGAGACAAGAGAGCCAAAAATGTATTGTGAGGGTCAGTGTAAGATATTATCACCCTTCTTGGAAAGAGGGTGGGATATCCCACAGAATCTGAACTCTGTGATGACAATACTGGGTGTGGCCTCAGTGGTGCACCCAGCTCCAGGAGTCCCACCAGGTGTTTCATATTCCAAACAGCTTTGTCTGCAGGGAGCCCATGGAGCTTCTCTTGCACTGCAGCCCAGAAGTCAACCTGTCTGTTTGGTAACTGGTGCCCCAAATACACACAAACTCCATCCAGGTCTTCCCAAAGGAAGGGATCTCTTTGGTGGGTTCAGAGCCCCAGACTTTCAGCTTCTTAGCCCAGATCTGAAACTGTTCCTGCAGCCTTGAAAAATCTTCTTATGTCTATGGTTCCTGTCCTCTGTAGAAGAAAATCAGTCTGAGACTGAAGCCGGTGGATGTGGTCTCAGTAGCAGGCTGTGTATGAAAGGCACCCACGGCACACTTCCACCCATCTTCCAAGACCAGCCTAAGAGTCTGTCTGAGGAGAGTACTCAAGATAGAAGAAGGCAGAAGCAGCAAGTCTGCCATCCCCAAAGGCAGCTTCCTTCTGCCAGGGTGAGGGCAGGAGCTACTGCTTGAACAGAAGTTGAGAGGCAGGGGCTTGTAGGGCTTGGGGGCATTTCTGCCAGGGGTAGGAGGGAAAAGACTCAGAGGGAGAGTAGAGCATAGCCTAGACCAAGTCCTGTGGCTATTGAAATCCCGAGCTCAGGGTGCAGATCATTTTGGTGTGCTTCGGGCTAGAGGCAGGGGTAGCTGAATGCTGCCATTCTGTGCTTGAAATTTTACTCCCCCATTTGCTGTCTGTTGGTTTTTACACAGGATGCTCATCCGCACAGACATGCACCAGTTGGCTTGACTACAGCTATATCTATGAGGAAGAAAATGGTTTAGAGCCAGATCCTCAGCTGGAGTAAATCAAGCAGATGTGGACTCAGGCCAACTGAGACCATGCGTGAGATCTCCCAGTTTCTCCTCTCAAACTGTTTTACTAAACTAAACATAAGATACAGTAGCTCCCTATCTTCGCCTTGTTTTTGCACACCAAGATTTTGTCCAACTTCATATGCCAGGGTAAATACAAGGAAGGTGATCATGTGAAAATTGTATCCCAATTGTCAATGACTTGCCAGCTCAGACAATTGTAGAGAAATATGGGGAGGGTTGTCATCACTCACTGTTTTAGGAAAGCAGAAGCATAATCCATGAGACCCTGCATAGATTCAGACCTGAAAGATCTTTATAACTCTACACCCCAGTGTACAGGATCTAAGAGCCAGCCCTGCAGGTACAAGAGGGTCTGGGCAGCTCTGCCCAGGAGCCATATCTCTTGAAGCTCAGCGGTGAAGAGACGCTGCTGCCCCACAGGGCACTGCCCACAGGATGCCTGATGCTGGAATGAGAAAGCAAAAACCCAGCAGTTCCTCCTTTCTGAGGCTTCTTCAGGATGCCACCAGCTCAGTCTCCATGTCACATTGAGCCACCTGAAGGCTGCTGTCCCTTGTTTGGCAGTATTTGCAGAGCTTGGTGGGCTCTGTGAGGTGCTGGTAGGAGGTGCATTGCCGCTGCCTTTTCCATTAGCACAGCAGTGTGAAAGGGACCATTATACAGCTCGTTTCAGAAATACAAAAGGATCCCTCAGCACCACGGGCACCCCCCACTGGTCAGGCAAGCCAACCAGAAAGGTGCTTTACATAAGCAGGCAAAAGCTTCAAGTAGCCTTTGCAGCACTGTGGGTCTGGAAAACCAAGAGGAGCTGTGAGTGCTCCAGCACACCATGCCCTGGGACAGACCATGGGCACTCCCATCATATGCAGTGCCCAGAAGGGCACCCCACACCCCTGCTCATTCCTCTGAGACTGGTTAAATTGGCTTTTACACCATTTTGAGAACTCAGGTGTGCTGCATGAAAAACAGCAGCTCGATATAAGGCTTAAAGCCAGCATCAGGCCCCTTGGCTCAGATTCCCTTGGAACCGTCTTTCAATGAGGAAAAGGTTGTAGATAAAAATGATACTGGGGTTTTTTTTCCATCCAACAGCTTGCAAATAGTACAGAAGTACGCATTGGCCTGGAATTCCTAACTCCATAGAGATCGTTCCTGTGCACAGCCCATCTAATAAACTGATGAACAATGATTGTGGCATCCAAAGGTGGCCGGTGACTTGCTGGTCTGCAGCACTCAGGGGAGCAGCTCTTTGGTTTTCACATCTGAGCCAAATTCTAACAATTGTGTGACCTTTCAAAATCAGGGGAACTTTCCATGAAATACACAGGCAGCCAAATATTTAGGTCTGCAGAGTTACTGCAGAGTTACTGCAGTGGGACATTACTTACTTATCACAAACAAAACTCAGGAGAGACAGAGAGGTCCAAAATTTGGATAGCGTGTCAACTCTTCACATTAATGCACTTTCTCTGTTATTAAACAGAAACATTATATTTCTCCAAGAGCTTAGTCAGAGCCTGGGTTAATAGGAATAGATATCCAGCTCCATCATCCCAAGGTATTGATCAGGGTTTTCCCACAGCATCTATGTGCCCTAATTCTAGATAATCTCCCTATAAAAGCAGCTCTATTCCCTGTCACAACAATGCTGAGCACTATTCCTCCATGAAAGCCATGGAAATCAAAGCTTGTGTTTCCTTCCCTGGGTCAATAACAACACGTGCACCACACTTACTTCCTCACCAGTGCAGGTGACCTCTGCCACCACCCACAGTGGGCCACAGCAAGGCCTGCCACCAGCTGCTGTGTGGTAGCCTTTGGACAGCTTCCAGCAGCCCCTTTATTCCCAGGGTCACTTCACAGCCACACGAGGCATGCACCACACTTTCCAGCTGGGATTGCTCTTCCTCATCAGTTGCCTTCCTCACTTTTGAACAGGTGCTGTTGGCAGAGCTCCAGCCTGCTTTGCTGCTCTGGCACACAAACCATCACCTTCTCATGGAGCATCTGCCACCTCGGAGAAGTGGCATGCTCCCTTTCTTCAGCTTCTGCCCATCCTGAATGGGCAGCAGAGATATCCTCTGTAAAGTCCAGGAACTGGGAAAGGCAGGAAATGGAGATGGCAGTGAGCTCTTTGAACTCCCTCTTCTGAAGCAAGAGCCTCTCACAGTGACTAGACATCTTGGAGAGCCATGACCACCTCCATCAGCTCCCCCAGGGTCCCCATGAATGCCTCAGGGGTACACACGAGCCAAAACCCAGAGCAGTGTTCACTACATTTAATAACAGCTGCTGTGGCTTTTTTGCTCACTTGACATTTACCAGTAGCTCCATCCCTCACACACCTCTGGGTATCATCACTGTTTTGAGTTTTGGTTTGATTACAAATGTCCAGAGCTGGGGCTGTGCTGTTGAGCTGTTGCAACTCATGTAAGTGACATGACCTCCTGTTCCCTCCCAGCACAAATAAGAGGAATAAGAACTCTGCAATTTGTTTTCTACATCCCTTTTAAAATATTTTTTTAATTTTACATTTTTATATTGTTAATGAAATTAACATTTTAAAATACAATGGATTTTTTGGCCCATGGAACCAAAACTTTGCCATGGTTGTGCACAAAGGGAACAGGAATATGCATGGAATATGTTGAAAATTGTAATATATAAAGGCAGAAAATGTGTTGCAATTTCCACATCCTCCATGCAGGACAACATCTGTCTTTTTTTGCTGTTTTCAGTCTTTAGTGCAACTTGAAAAACCTTTTAGAAATAGTCAGTATAATTACAGTATTTTCCTCATCAAGATACATCACAGGCTGTCTGCAAAAGGGAAATGCTGATCTGTTCCACAGTCTCCACTGTGGGAGCTACCTATGCCTGCCCTCACATCATATACATACTTCTCTGCTTCCCACAGCCTTCTAGGAGGAATCTCTTTGAATCTGTGGAAACAAGGGATGGGTTGCACCATGTCAGTTGTGTCATTTTATGTGAATTAGGAGCCACCAGCATGCTGGGGAAAAGCCAGTGCAGCTGAGCATGCTGTAGGGGTTTATTGCTCAGCCATGCCAGAGAGGTGTGCTCGGTACAGGAAAGCACAGCCTCTGCTCCTGGTGTTGCTGGCACTTCTCTGGCCCCTTGGCACACCAGGAAAACCAGCACATTCACCTGCACCTGGTTCCTGCAGCACTGAACCTGCCAGGTCTCTGAGCATCCCAGCTGCCCCAGCCGCTCCTGCTGTGGAGCAGAACAGTCGCTGATTTTGCAAGAAAACCCAAAAAACAGAATGGTGGGGTGAGAAGGGCTGCTAAGAAACCAAGTCTGTAATTAAATGAAAATGTTTGCTTTGTTAACTCTTTAGGATTTTGTCTTTTCATGTTTTGCTGGGCACATGGTATTGAAAAAATGGAGAAGGCAGAGACGAAAAATCACAGAAAGTGATATTTTCCCTCCTTCCTTGTAGATTCTTCTTTAATATTAGCAATGAAATTGCTTTCAGTGATAATTTTTTCCACATAAAAATCTCTTTTATTCTTCTTAGGAATATGTCTGTTCCAGTGAAGAGGCAGAGCTTTGCATCATAACAATTGTAGCCACTTTTATGTAAAAATAAGAAAGCAAAAAAAGTCACTGGGGAAAGCAATTTTTTTGCATACCAGTCAGCCTTCACTTTTGCTATCAGCATTTTGCCAGACCAGACTTTGGGAGATGGCGTGGTGTGAACTGAACTAGCAGAATTGCAAGGATGCAGTGCACCTGAAGAAAATGAAAATTTTGTAGCTATGACAGTGATGATATACTTTAAATCTGGGAGTAGGAAGGGGTGACCAACATGGAAAAAGCCACAAGTGGAAGAGGGAGAGGAAGGAGGAAATAGCAGATGCCATCATCTCCAAGGGGCCAGAGAAAGGACAACATTCAGAGTGGTTATTAGCTGCACAAGGTTTTGAAAGTAAAACTAAGTGCAAGAGGAGTAGAACATGCAAAAGAAAAAGCAGAGGGAAGGGTGTGAGAGGGGAGTATTGTTAGCCTGATCACAGGAGAGAAACGGTTATTTACTCACCGTGCTTGGCTGGGAAGGAGCAGAGCGATGTCGGAGCCTGGATGGGTGCAAGGGAGCAGAGGGGGTGATCAGCAGGCAGGGAACAGCAGCGTTGAAAAGGATGGATCACTCCAGGGCAATGGTTTATACTTGCTTCATTATTTAAAGTAGGCTGAGGCAGGTAATTACTCATGAGTCTGACCACGAGGTATTTAACAGTTGAACCACAGAAGAAGCTGTATGCACAGCCTACCTCTGCCTGGCAGAAGGCATAAGTTGATGATTAATACAGCATAAGTCACATCTCACTTCTCCCATTGGCCATTGGCCAAAATGAGCCCATTTTCCTTGAGGAATAGGTCTGTCATGTACAACTCAGCTCCTGCCTGCTTAGGGATGCTGTGAAATTATGCCTGCACCTTGCCAGACCCTACGGGACCCAGGCAGAGCTGCAGCTTCTCTGTCCAAAGACACTCATCACTCCCATCCAGCTCCCCACTGCAGCACCACAGCGAGACTGAGCGAGACATGGGCTATAGGAGGGTGCTGCACCCACGGGGACCTCCAGGTTCAGGGGATCCCTGGAGACATGGGATGCAGCCGCAGAGTCAGGGACTGGTGCCTGGAAGAAGTGCTGCACCCTGAGGCAGCATGGGCAGTGTTTTCCATGGGGACAGGAAAGGGCAGAAGGCATGGTCATCCAGCCCAAAAGCAGCCCAGCCTGTTTGCATGTGTTGGCTTGTCCACGTGTACTTGTGGGTGTAGAGCTCAGCAACAGCTTTTTTTTTTTTTTTTCAGTTGCACTATGCTCATTGTGATAACAGGAGGCTTAATTTTGAACGGCACTATGAAACCAGTGAAATAGATGTAAGTATTAGCTTATACTCAATACCAGGAATGACCTGTCTTTTATGTCCTCTCACTGTTCTGGTAGAAGCCTACCAGAATGCAGGACACATGTTTTCCAACTCAATAGCAGGTATCCAGCTGGAGAAATGTGTTTCCCTGAATTATAGCCATATGCTATATATCCCACTTCAACATATCATATCATGTTCCATCTGCACAGAATTTGACACTGCATAAAACAATCTGCTTTGAATTTGAATGCATATACTTCCTCACACAAAACAAAACCCTCTAGCTAGTCTATGAGTCTAAATGCCTCGGAGCTTCTGCTGAAGCTCGTGCCACAAGCAGAAACCACCAGAACCAAAGCTGTAGGGAGGAGAAGGCATTGTCTCTGGGCTGTTTCATCTGAAACAAATTCTACCTTTGCATCAAGGAATTTGTCCTAGTGGTTGCTGATAGTGAGCAAAGCAGAACCCAGAGCAAGAAATATTCACAAACCCACTAGGACTATCAAGCTGTACAAAGTATAAAGCCCAGGAGTACATCGTCATGGCTTTCTCTGAGCTGCTCTAAAATGTTCACATCTGTAACAGTGTGGTACTTAAGGGGCAGCTAGAGAGTAGATGCTTCAGCAATTTCTAATACAATAGCTCTCAATAATTACAGAAAAATTCAGAAAAAAATGTCATGCATGTTGAAGACAGCTCCTCCTTGCACAGACCAATTGCTATCACAAGTCAGTGAGGCAACATGGAATGGGTTTTGTTGTTTTTCAAGCAAACGTGAATGCTTTCCAATTGTTTGACACATTTCTAATGGTCCCAGGTCAATCCCATCTTCCCTGCCCTCTTAGGCATCCATCTTAACATAAAGAGCACCCTTCTTCCTGAGATAAACTGTGAAGTCAGAAATACTTGATAAGTCCTTAAATGATGAACACTTCCTTATTTCCTCTTTCTCTCTCAAAATCTTTCAGTCAGACCTACAGTAGATGCTTAATGTTTCATGGTTCTACTGCCTGTTTTGTCAGTCATTAATTTGTTTGCATTGTCTCCCAGCAAAACAGCCTTTGGTAGAGGTACACCCCAGGTTAAATAGGTTTTTAGACTCATCTATAAGAACAAAAGAAAGAGCAACAATGATAGAGATAGTCAGTACAACTTCAGTGCTGCTAATGAAAATATTCTGCTTGTAGAGTATTGACAAAAAGGGACAGGAGTATGTTTTACAGAATTCCAGCTCTAGATGATGATGATGCCTTAGGTTTTAACTTTTATATTTTTCAAATCCTGTATCACCTGGTGTGTAACTCTGAAGTTTCTTGTAGCCTGTTAATTCCTGCTCTCTCGTGCTAGGTAGACATAACAAAGCCTCTCCAGGCCTGCTCTTCAAGGACACCCGGACTGTCCTAGGCCCAAAAAGTATAAACCAAAAAGTCTCTAAAGGGGGGCAAGCTGAGGGGAATTACATCATTAACTGAAGCTTTAATTGGAGAATTAACCCTGATATGCAGATGAACCAAACCTATAAAAGTGTGAAGAACTTGTGACCTGTCGTCCATCTTGGGGTCCATCTTGGCAGTAGCCTATGGCTCCCCAGGGGGTACCTTTGAAGGCCTTTCAAATAAATACCTACCCTAATTCCCTTACTCCTGTCTGGTCTCTGTTTCTAGGAGGCCTCTTAAGGCATCAATGATAGTAATTTACATCCCTCTAAAACAACAAAGCAAACAAACATTTGGGAGCTTGTGTCACACTGGATGTTCATCTTCACCAACCAAAGATGTATGTGAAGGGGTTGATTGGCAGGTATGCTGTACCCAGTTCACAGCTGTGCCAAGGGCCTGCAGACACATATCCAAAAACTGATTCCCCTCATGTCTGCAGGGCTTCTGGTTCAAGATGGACCAGACTTTCCATTGCTTTTATTTGTCTGGTCACAGTAATATCCAAAACTCCTCTCTAGAGCTCCACATCTGAACCAATATGAAATAAATGACAAACAGAACAGCAATGTTAGATTAAAACTCTTGAGAACACAGTTTCTGAAAAATATTTCAGAGTCAGCTGTAGGAGACAGCCATCTGCAGAACATCTGCTGGAAAGTGCAGATAACAGGTTTTAGGCTGATTGAGGTTTGGGAGTCTTTTGACCAGAATTGGCATCAACAGAAAATTGTGCCTGGTGAATCCACAGAAGCACATTTTTGTCATGCTATGACCCATTGTCTGGTTTATGATGGCAACAAGAAACTCTCATCCAGTGCTGGACTCCATCAGAGTGGAAGTGAACAAAGGGACTCTCTCATTCTGAAGCATTCATCTGGCTGCATTAAACAGAATGCCTTACATAACATAATGACATTTATTCCTCTCTGCTCAGTACTAATGACATCCCAGAAGGCACACTGTCCAGTTTAGGTGCTACAATAGGCATCACAATAAATGCCCTTTTTCCCATTTCAAGAGCAAAACTCAGATCTGTATGTCTCCAGGGAGATAATTGCAGATAAGTGTGCAACAGTTTTTAGCTCTCCTCAGTCTCAGGCAGTTTATGATGAAAAGATCTCATGCACTGTGGCACTTCAGAGTTCTCCATGCAACAGCATCTTGGGAGCTCCACTCCCTCCTCTCCTGATGGCAAGGGACTGAGCAAGGCCCACCCTGGTAGACATATCCGAAAATATTTTTCAGAACACAGAAAGAAAAGAGCTGGCCCTGAGTGAGTCATATACGTATCTGTTGTGCCCAGATATCCTGATGTCCCAGGTCATGTTAGTCTGTGGTCAGCAGACTACCAATGATCCAGAAGATGTCAGAAAATGATCTGTTAGATCATGATGCCTAAAACTGGGCACAGCATTTTACATGAGCCCTCATCGGTGTAGATGTCAGAATATTTCTGACACCTATTATCCTGGTTGTTATACTCTGGAACATCCTGGGCAACTGAATTATTCATTCATTACCTTGTATTCCGAATTCATTTCACTATACAGTCCAGATTCTCTCTTGTAGAAGCACTATTAGCTTGTTTTTTTATATTTTGCTTGATGTTATCCTTTCTTAAGTGTAATATTTTGCATAAAGTGCTTAAGTATATATTGTTGCTATTACATTTCACTGTACTTATGTCAAACTGTCCCTTTAATGTGGCAAAATCATTTTGGAAATTTACATGCTTGAGTTGCATGTCACTTGTACCAAGAAGAACATGAGACTAATTAGATATGATTTGTTCTGGATAAATTCCCACTGGATATTTTTATCACATTATCATTCTGCAGTTGCTATTTTATGAAGCACTTGAATTTTTTGCAGTAATTCTCAAAGCATTGGAGGTATCTCAGGTTGTCTGGTCTGTAATTCTTGGTACTTTTTAAATCTTCTCTGTGTTCTTAAATAGACTTTTTAATATTTCAGAAATTCCTGTGGTTAATTCTCTAATTATACCAGAGTAAACTTCTTCAGGACCTCCTGCTATCAGTATCTGCCCTTTATTCCAAGGTTCCTTCACTTCTCTTCCATGAGCTGCATTTTGATTTCCTTGCTAGTTCTAAGTGTGTTCAGCCTCTCATATCAAGTGTCCCCTCCTTGCCAAGGTGGTGTTTCACACTTCAGCCCACTCCGTCATTTGCCCTTTGTTCAACATCCCCATGAATTGATAAACCTTTTCCCTTTTTCCTAATTTCTTTTTCTGATCCCTTTTGCACTCTTCATACTTCAGCCTTCTCTTTTACTTATCCTAGTAGTATCTTCGCTCACTTTTTGTATGATGGGTTTTTGTCAACAGATAACCACACAGCTTCTGACTCAGACCCCCTGTATTTCTCCAATGCTGTCCTCCTTGCTGTGGGATAGGTTCTTACGAGACGTTTAACTAAGGATTTCTTCCAAACTGCCTGTTTTCTTAAGAGTCTTTCTCCTTTTGGCTCCTCCCTTCAGAACTATCCCTATCAATTGCCCAAAGTGAGGAGATCTGCCATACAGGAGTCACTTGGTCTTGCTCTTGTCCTCCACAGACACATGAGCTCAAATTGCCTTCTAGCAAGTTTCTCTTCATAAATCATATCTATCATAGCTTATCTGGCCACATCTCCCATAACTGCCTTCACTCTTTGAAACAAAGAGTTGTCCAAACACATTCCAAAAACTTGAGGAACTTTTTGTGCTGCACTGTACTGCTGGGTTTTGTTTTGTTGGTTTTTTAATTTTCTTACAGCAGATAACCTGGTTAGATAAAGTCCTTGATTACCACTACCTCATATCCTCAGGACACTCCCAGTAGTTGCTCAAAAATGTGACATCAACCTCCTCCTCATTCAGTAATCTTTATTAGAGTTTTACTGTTCCTCTGTTTCATCTCCAACCACTCTGTCTTTCCCCTCTCACTGGCCTTCTATACATTCCCAATATACCAGATAATATTATTCCCTTTTTTACTGCCTCTGCATCCTACACATACTATACTCTCTCTGCTAATATTGAAGTGCTGCAATTTATTTCACTGAGCCTGTGTGATGCTGATCAAACTGTAGCTTTTGTTGTGTCCCAAGACTTCTTGTTCTTCCTGTTTATTCTCCATACTCTTACCATTAGAGTGAAAACATCTCAGATGTTTGGCAGGTTGCCCTTACATTATCCCTTTCGTTCTTCTGTGGCCCTCCTGCAATTTCCCACTTCCACCATAGCAATGAGTTTTCAACCAGACCTCTACTTTTCTTACTCACCTGAGGTATCTCCTGCCCACTCACTCGAACCCTGCTGTCCTAGGGGCATTGTCACTCACTTTTTCTAGTAATAAAATTCTCACATTCTAGAAAGCAATGTTTTTTTCACTGATTTAACAATGCTCCATAGGATGGAGATTCTCCTTAGGATCTTCCTAAAAAATGGTGCAGAAAGTTGTTAGTAGGAAAGCAGTCTTATCGGATAAAGGTCCACAGTCCAATTTCAGATTTGTCAGTTTCAGAAAGGGGGTTGACAGCATTCATAGTCTAAATGAATGCTAGTTTTATCAAAATGCTAGCACATTTGCAAATTTAAAGTCCCGTACTCTGCATCAGGCTGATGTTGTGCAAAATTAGGTCTGGGTAAAGCCTTGGGAGAACACTTTCTAATTCCCAACAGCATAATACACTAAATAGTGATGTATATTAACTAAGACAGTGGTACTTTGCAAGGCTGCAGTCATCAAGGAATAAGCAGATGATGAGTGTAGCAGGGACAATATGTTGATTCTCCTCCCTCACAGTTATGAACAGCTGGAACATCCTCAGTTTACAATGGGTCTGACACTGCAAAGAAACAAGAACAAATATTTGGAAATCTAATCACATAATATAGCTAAATGCTGACAAGAGGACCCTGCTCTAGGGGAGTATACTCCTTTATAGCACATGGCTGCTATGTGAGAGAACAAATTACACACTATTGATATCTGCTGTCCTGCTGCCCAGCCTCTGAATGATTGACAAGGGTGAAGTTCAGTCACTCCCTCAAGGCTTCAGATGTGCTTCTGAAGCAAAGATAAGAGGTTGTGAAGGAAGATGTTTCATACAATGTGATCAGCTCAAACAAAATTTGAGGTTAAACACTGAGTTGTTAAAAATAAACATGCTTATTTTATAAATGCAGTAAACAGACCAACCTCTCATCTACATGGAGATAACAAGGAGGAAGACAGGATCTGCTCTTCATGGGGAATTTCCAGCTTTTTCCACCACAAAAAACCATTTTCAAAAATACACCCCTCCCACGAATAAATGTAAGAGGCACTCTGTGGTCCAGAAAGGAGCTTACTTATAAAGTAAGGGATTAAGTCCCATGCTGGTTTTCTCATTCATGTACTCAGAATTTGTTCCAAAGCATATCTATACTTCAAAGATGAGTCAGTGGTTTTCTTCTGCTTGAGCAGCACAGCCAGTGTGATGGATGAATTGTGTAATGTCTGCTGATAAGTATCACACCATCAGCCAGACCAGCTTCAGCTGTCTTCTGTCCCTTGTTGTCTATTCACACTATTTCATAGATTCTGCTCCCTCTTCTGGCCAGCAACATAATAAAAGAAATAATTTCCCCTTTTTAAATGGGATTTTGAGCATGGGGAGTTGAGAAATGGAAAAGAAACTTCATATTACTTTGGCAGGACAAAGAGATCTGAGCTGTGCATCCACTGCATTTCCATATTTGGATTTCTCTGTAACAAAGGCTTGCAGTATTTGTAGTAAAAAAGCTGAAAAAATAATTACAGGTATTTTTTGTTACATTTTCAATTTACTGGCTATCTCTTGGGGGAGGGTAGGAGAGAGGAAGGGAAGTACAAGGAAAGAAAGACCATCAATCAGCTTTGCTGTATCTATTCACTTCTCCCTCTCAGCACCATATTGCTCCTTTTCAGGTTTGTGCAAAGGAATACTGCAGACCTAAAAAAGGAAGTGAGCAGAGATCTCATCTTTAGGAGTAGCAGGCTTGCCAAAATGGGCTCAGATAATGTTATATTAGCTATAGCATGCAGAGCACACGCTCAAAAAGGCCAGTGTTTTCTTTCAGTAAAGCAAAATCCAAAAGGTGTGCCTCCAAAGCAGATACTGAAGTTTCTAACTATTTTTGCCTTTTTTCAGGTTCTCTCACTTCTATTGGAGATTACCAACCACAGACATTTGGGACAAAGAGCTGTCAAACCTCTTCTGGCCACTAAAGATATCACCAAAAAGTCAGCTAATGTAGAAGGTACAAACTGCACTACCCTGTACATCCAGGACAGAAAAACCATTGCCTCTTTAACGACTTCCTTTGATGGAAGTTTTCTGAGGCCTCCCACAGTTGAACTTTGTCTGATGAAGCTGCCCAAAGCCATGTCTGAGGCGGAGCAGAAAGGACAACTCAGTGACAGCACAGCTTGCCACCAAGCGTGTGATGAATGGGCTTGCAACAGAAGCGATATTGGTTTTTACATGGAAAGGAAATTGCATTGAAAATCTCAGTGTATGGTTTTAGCCAAAGCATTGTCTGTACACACAATAATTCATTTGCTCAATAGACAGCAAAATAAAGAGATGATTCATTCAGCCTTCTCTAGCTGAGAATTTTGTAAAATTTCAGATTTTTACATCATGTTCATTTCCAGTTGACAATGTCTTACGTATCTCGTTTACCTTTCCTCAAAGAGTATATTGCAGCTTGTTGGGCATCATTTCCCCATTTTTTACCTCATAAAGAGAGCAGAGGTTTGATCCATAGCAGAAGATTGAACTGGTGTGGTCAGAACAGCAACCAAAATCTGCACCAGTCAGAACTGCACGTGGTGAACCCAGCTTTAAAACCCAAGCCCTTTTTAAAGCTCTAATTTCCAAATCTACTATTAGTAATGAACTTGAAACACTATTAAGTACTGGAAAGCAATATTCCTCTGGCAGTTGTACCAACTCTAAGGCTGAAGTCTTCTACAGGTCTCTTAGCTGCTGCTATTCAAACACTCGGGCCCGATTCTGCACTCCTTTGTTCAAGCACCAGTCCAAGGGAGTGAAAGCTGGTCAGAGAAAAACGTGTGGGATCAGATCTTGTGATATGGCAAAAAAAATCCACTTTCCATGAAAGGAACCTTGTTTTCAAACACATTCCACAAGGTGAGCAGCTCTTTCAGCCCTTCTGCATATAAGATGAGGCTTTTTTTTTTTCCCTGAGAGTGGGGCTCACAGCCCCCAAGCTGCCTGTACCACCTCTGCACGCATCACTGAGAGAGGATCCTTCTCTTACTGAAACAGCTACTCATTGAATAGTTCTTCATTATCTAAGAGATAGCCAGGAAATATTTAATAAATATATTACCCATTGCATCAAAATAAATATAATTTATAAAACATTCATTGTCTTTTGCTTATCATCATCATACAGTGTATATTAATGTTCCCAGTACAGATGAGATTTACAAACGTTTGCCTGAATTTTTCCCCTTAATGCATTCTCCCACTTACAATAATCATTGCATAAAATGCATAAAAACATCATGCAGCTTTATGCCACTGGCATATACCAAAGACGAAACTAGAGATCTCTTGAGAGTACAAAAAGTCTTCAGACAGGAGGAATGGCTTTAGGTACGCCTTCAAGTGGCACTTGATCCAACTCAACTCTGCAGCATTTTAGAATTAGAGCCAATATTTACTTGAGAATTCAGAATTACTTAATCAAATAATAGAACATATAAAAGCAAGCTGACTTTTTGGAAAAAAGAATGTTTAATAATACAATAATAGTTGTAGTATCGTCCAGTAAAGGTGTATTGTAAAAATGTTCTGAATATTAATTTACCTCAGATAACTTTAGAGTTGTAAATACTTGCATTATATTGAGGTAGACAGTAAAAAAAAAAATCTTTTCTCCATTATTAGCACAGAATTTGAATCTTGTAATAATATCTTAAGGAAATGATAATGTTAAGTAAGGATGAAATATTTGATTAATGCTTAATTCTGTACAACTCAAATATAAACTTTTAAAAATATTAGAAATTATAACATTTTGAGTGCATATCATGTTTTGTACATTAAAAAAGAAATGCATGTTGTTCATCTCCATTTTGCACTTTTCAGTCTGTTTAAATAAACAAATATTTACAACTTTTATATGAACAACAGTGCATCCAAAGCAAAATGTGCATTTTAAATTAATGCTCCTGGTCGAGTCTTTTTATTAGCATTTTATATTATTATTCTCTTCTCTTTTTTACTTTTTTTTCCACAAGTTTGTAGCTCTGCAAAACCAGATAAGCCAACAATTCTAGAAATCGGTGGGGAAAAGCCTGAAACTACGAACATAATAATTACATTAAGAAAGGGCTAGGTATAGCTTCGAAGTGCACTTTCCTCAGGTGAAGCCACAGCTGAGACCAAAGGTGGGGAAGAAACAGAAATCTTACATAAAACGCCTTTTCCAGCACAACATTTGCGTATAATACTGCTGCAAGTTGCGAGGGCTGCCGAGACAGAGCTACCCAGAGACCTGGCAATGGCATCCTTGCACTCTTCGTGAGACCCGAAGGAGTTTCCTTTCCAATCCACCCCGGCTGTGCTTTCTGTAACACTTCGCTCTTCACAGTTTTTCTTTGCTGTCTTAAAAATAAAACCTAGCTGGTAATTACAATCTTAAGCAATTCTTGAATTGGTTTTTTTCTCCTTTTCTCTTTCTTTTTTTTTTCCCTTGGGGGGTTGGAGGGAGGGGAGGGGGGGCCGTAGGCTATTTCTGGCTGGTAAGCTTGCAGGAATGTGAAAGAGAGAGGGCAGAAATGAAACAGCCCTCTTCAGAGCAACTTCAGAGAGAGGGATCAGTCTGCTCCCTCTCCCTCCCCCGACTCTTTTTGTACTTGGTAAATTGCCTTCACCTTTGGAGGGAGGAGGATAGATCGCCAGATAAACCCCGGGGGAGGAGAGGGGAGCGGGGAAGGGACCGGGCGGGGGCCTCGCCGCCTGCCCGGCCCGCTCGCCCTTCCCCGCCGGCAGCCGCAGCCCCCGCTGCCGCAGCCCCCGCCGGCCCCGCCACCACCGCGGGCAGCCACCGCGGAGCCCCGGCGCCTGTCCCCTCAGCTGGTCCCCTCAGCTGGTCCCCTCGGCCGGTCCCCTCGGCCCAGCCGCGCTCGGCCGGGCGCGGGACGGGGCCCCGCTCGCCGCTGCCGCCGCACCTCCGCCAGACGCAGACCCGGCTGCCGCCGAGGGGCGTCCCGCCCGCTACCTGCAGCCGCAGGACTCCACCACCATGTCCTCGTACTGCTTGTACACCACGTTGTTGCCCGCGTCGATGTAGAGGATGCTGATGGGGGTCAGTTTGGTGGGGACGCAGCAGCTGGGCGGCGTGGAGCCGGGGTCCATGGAGTTCATGAGGGTCTGGATGATGGCGTGGTTTGTGGGCTCCAGGTGGGAGCGCAGCGGGAAGTCGCAGACCCCCTCGCAGTGGTGGGCCTCGTATTCCAGCGGGGCGATGATCCAGTCGTCCCAGCCCAGCTCCTTGAAGTTGACGTGCAGCGGCTTCTTGCTGCAGCGCAGCCGGGACTTCTTGCCGTGCCGCTTGCCGTGCCGGCTGGCGAAGGCGGTGCGGCGCTGGCGCCGGGCCGGCGGGCGGCGGGCGGCGGGCGGCGGCGGCGGGGGTGCGCCCAGCTCGGCGCGCAGCTCCCCGAGGAGGCTCCGCCGCCGGGCGCGGGTGAAGACCACCAGCAGCGCCCGCTCCTGAGGCGGCCGCGGCCGGCGAGCGAAGCCCAGGCCCCGCAGGTCGAGCCAGCGCCGCGGCCCGCGGCCCGCCGAGGCCCGCAGCTCCAGGCACAGCCGCTTCCAGGGCCGCTGCTCCCGCAGGCCCTGCCGCACGTCGAACACCTCCCAGCCGGCGGACGAGGCCGGCCGCGGGTCCAGGGCGCGGGAGTCCAGCGGGCGCGGCGAGAGGCAGGCGGAGAGCTGGACGTGCGGCGGGGCGGCGGGCGGCGGGCGGCCGCGGGGGGCCCGGCGGAACAGCCGCAGCTCGGCCCCCACCAGCTCCTCCGTCTCCGAGAGGGTCGACACATCAAACACATACTGCTGCCGCCTCAAGGGAGCGGGCGAGAGATCGTCTGCGAGATAAAAATAATTACAGTCAGTTGCGCTCGGGGGGATCTGCCGAGAGGTCTCTGAGGCGGGGAAGGGAGGCAGCACCGCCGGCTTGCCCGGCCGGGGCCGCTCCTGCCCGGCTCACCCCCCACCCCCAGCCGGGCTGGGACCGGGGGAGGGTAGGGAGAGAAGAAAGAAGGGAAGAATATGGAAAGGAAAGGAAGCATGGAAGGACCCGCACCAGACAGGAGACAGGTCTCCAGCGCTAGAGGCAGACCCTGCTCCACGCACATCCCCTGCCTATCAGCCCCATATACACGTATCTGTTCTTCTCTGAGAAAAACCTGGACTTCTTTTTTGACACATCGGTGTACAAAGTGCAGCGCAGAAAGCAAACCAGATTCCCCTGAGCTGCTTTCCAATAAAATGTTTACAACCCAGCAAATACAAAAATTCCCAAAGCCCCTGCGTTTCCCCAGAAGCTAGTAAAGCTTGTGTAGATTTCTATTGTAAAAGTGTCACTGGAGCCTCTGTTCAGCAGCCCCTCACCGCTTTTCCAAAATCAGCCCGCCCCAGGGGTAGGAACAGAGACTAAAGAAATATACACCCGCCTGTTATTTATCGATATCAAAGGTCATTGCGATTCCTAATCAGTATGTTTCACAACCTCGGCTCTACCTGACAGGTCTCGGGGAACGTCCTGAGGGGCAGGAGAGACAAGGGGATGATTTATGCGAACCAAAACCTTCAGACGGACCACGGCGATGTAAAAATCAATGCGGATTAACGTGCAACGTTAATCAGTGCGGATTAGCACACTCGACAGTCGCCCTGCGTCGCCGCGCGTTCCCCTAGACGTCAGCAGGGAGATGGAGCGTGGAGTGCAGCAGGGACAGCGGGAATTGCTGGGAAAAAGACCTGCCCCGCAGCCAGGCCACGGGATCGTACGGCGGAGCCTGGCTGCCCGCCGAGCGCGGCCCCCCCGCCCCGCAGGGACCCGCCGTGGGGGGAGGCCCCGCCGCCCGCCCGCACCGCGCCGCGCACCCACGCCGCAGCCCGGGCCCCGCACACCTGCCCTGCTCCCGGGGCCGGGGGGCCCGAGCATGGCCGCGGTCACCCCCTCGCCCGGCGTGTCACGAGGAGTCAGCAGGGAGAGGGAATTCCCGAGCCGGAGCTTCCCCGCCTCCCGGGGGCTGCTCGCCCGCGGGAGCGATGCGGAATCGGTCAGGCCCTTCAGGCATCCCGGAGAATTTGAACCCAGGCCTTTCGCATCCCTGCCTCCGCCTCCCACTTCAGGCTTGTCTGTTTTCTCGCGGTGGGGCTGCTCTTTCCCCAGCGAGGGGCGAGAGCCAGCCCGGGCGTGCGTCCCGCTCGGGGAGGGCGGGAGGAGACTGAAAAAAACACGCGCAGAGCCTGAAAAATGTCGTCACAGCCCAGGTGACGACAACAGATGCTCTACCGAGCTGCTGAAAATAAAAGTGAAATCCATCGGGAGCTGCCTAGAGGTGCTGGACAGTTTCATCAGCACTGCAAGCACAGACCAGGATTCGGTCCGAGTCTCTTGTGGGTTTTGAGGGGGGGGAGTGGGAGTAGTTCTCCCCTTCACAGGCGCGGGCCGTCGGGGCCAGGGGCTGAGGTGCACTTGGTTGAGGGAGGAGGGTCCAACAGCTCAGGAGATCTCTGGTATCATTGCCCCCTCCTTCAAGGAGATCATGGAAGCTTCAGACAGAAGGGGATGCCCATCCCTCGGGTAAGAAAGCGCAGGTCCTCCTGCATCTCCTCTTTCTCGTCGTCTTTGGGGTTTTTTTCTGCGTCCCACATCTGTCAGATACCCGGACATCCGACAGGGCGCAAACTGATCTCCTGGCCCTGCCGAGATGCCCCATACCTTCGTTCAAGGGCTCCAGCGACCGTCGAGGAAACTAGATCAGCGCCTTCCCCTGCCCCTATCCCCAGCTTCGGGGTGTGGGCAGAGCCGGGCCCGGGCACAGATTCGCTTTTAATAGCTCTCGTTGCTTAGGGGATGGAGAGGCGGGTGCCGTACTTGGTTTCAAAGAGATGCTCGCTCTCCTTGATACTCCCAGTCGCCATGGGGTGGGGATGAGGACAGTGCTGCCTCCGGGCCGCTGTCCCTCCGGAGAAGACACCCCACACACGCTTCTCCTTGTCCTATTCTTGGCCAGCGCCACGGTCCTGGGGTCCCCCACATCTCTGCCGGGGTGCAGGAGCAAGGCAGCGCTGCCCGGCAGACTTAGCTTTCAGGGAAAGGGCAGCCCTTTCCCGAGGGATGGGAGGGACGCGAAGGTGACAGCGCCTCTCCCCTTCCCGTGGAACCATCACGCAGGTGGCCTGTCGCGGCACAGGAAATCCCACTCGGGGGTAACATCCAGGCATGCAGGTTAGACGGGAGGGAAGCGGGGGGAGGCTGAATTCCCCGCATGTCCCGGCGGCTGAAAATGGGCTTTAAAGGGTCTGCAGACCCCTGTCACACGGCGGTGCGGGCGGCAACCAGCTCCGGCACTGTGGGTGCCAAAAGGCTTGCTCAGGGATGCTCCCCAAGCAGCATCTTTTGAGACTCCGATTTGGCGAAGGTTTGGGGCGTTGCACGGCTGGTCCGGGTTGCTCGGTGGCATGGCACGCTGGGGACACGGCCGATTTGCAGACAAATGGGTTCCCGGTCAAGCGGATCTCTGAGACGGGTTTCAGCAGCACCGAAACTCTGTGCTGGAAAGGTCCCACTGGCTCAGGCGGCTGCCGGCTCCCGTGCCTCTCTCGGGAGGGCAGGGAAAGGGGCAGGGCTGCCGGTTGTTTCAAATGAGCAGCTTTGAATCCGATCAGATAAACGCTATTTATTCACTCTTGTAACCTAATAATTCCAGATGAATACATAATCCTAAACCAGTACTGGCTCGCTCCCAGCGCAGTCGAGAGGGTGGGAAAAGCAGCGGAGGGCGGGGAGGGAAAGCGGGACCTCCGGAACCTCCACAAAACGGGGAGAGACGGGTCTAGGTTGGGGTCCCTTTGTTCCAGCGAAGCTGCTGCCCTCCCAACACACAAAGAGCGGCAGCAGAGACAGCGTGGAGACACCCTGGCTGTCCCGCTCTCTCCCTGTGAGCAGTACACACGGAGAGGGGCTTGTCCTCTTCAGTTTTCCTTTAAACCCAAGGAGCGACTGGGGTGGAACTCGTGGTTTCTAACAGCCAGCTCGAGATCTGCCTTTTCCTCAGGCCAGTCGAGGCTGTCCTTACAGATATTCCCGTTACCGAAATACTTGGTGAGAACAGCAAAGTCATCCCAGCTGGGCTGGGGAAAGCCTCATTGCCGAAAATGCACCGGGGAGGTGTGTTTATATTTGTAGCGTTAATGTAGATGAATGTTAGTTCCGCAGTAATTATTAGTTCTATTTCGACTCTTCGTAGTGTATTCCTTTTTTTCGGGAGAAGATAAAATATTAGGAGCGGGAACGACGGACAGAAGGAGGGAGTGGGTCTATCTGAAATTTAAGGATGTGTCAGTGGCGGGGGAGAGAGCAGCCCTACTCCGCTCTGCCCCTCCCGAGGCGCTCGGGCAGCGGCGTGCCCGGTGCTCCCGCGGGCGGGCAGGGCCGGCCGGGCCGGGGGGGCTGCGCTGGGCCCCCGCCCGCCTTCCCCCGCGCTTTCCTCCGCACTGCGGAGGCTGCGGTTTCAGCATCTCCGAAGCTAAATGAATGACTGGGCTGGGACGTCTCCCTCAATTCCCTGTGTGAAGCCTCTCCCGCTTACCGGGTCGCTTTCTCGCCGCAGTCTGGGCTTTGAGGAGAGACGGGGGTTAACGAAGGCTACACAAAGTTTCCCTTTTCATGGCAGATCAGGTACTGGGCTCCCAGCCAATTCATCAGGGCTCAGATCTTAACTTTACATCACTGCAAATTATACCCAAACCACATTCAAGAAGAATTTTCCCATTCCCAAATTCTCTTTCAAGCCATATTTAAACTCGCAAACCAAAAGCACATTTTTAGTTTAAAGACACTTTGCAGACACTCGCGCAACAATAATCTGGAAATTAAAACATATATTGTCCCTAATTGCGAAGGTCTGCCCGCACGCTGTCTGCAGAGTCGCAAGGCTGACAGGTATTTCTTTCGGAGCATTACCCAAGCTGTGGAAACAAGGGGCTGACTCTCCATGTGTGGTATTTTTCCGGGTTTCAATTCCACATCTCCCAGCGCCTGCCTCGCCGCGGTTTTTTATTACACCGAGTGATTAGATTTAAATGTATCGTTCACTTCGCTATCGAGTAACCGAGAAAGACCACACCTTCCTCGGACGAATTCCCAATCCTGCCAAAAACGCTCACTAGTTGTTGGAGGGCTGTTTCCTTTTTTTTTTTTTTTTTTCCTCGGAGCGAGGAGGCACCTGGCTGTGATGTACCTTTGATCACCGCTGTACCGTACCTGCCCCGGGAAGGCTGCCTGCCCTTGCCCCAGTCTCCGCTCGCCGCCACCTCCCCGCTTCCCACGAGCAACTCTCGGCCCTCGGGCGCAGAGGGACCGCCGCAACACCCGCGGGACATCCCGCAAGGCTCCGGGCCCTCGGCTGTCGGCATCGTCCCAGGAGATGCGCCGAGGCGCAGAGGAGCTTCCTTGGGGGATTTCTACCTGCTGTAACAGACCTTAACCCGGTATCTTTCCCTTTCCGCATTTGCGGCGGTTATGCTACCCGAAATACTTCGACGGAAGGAGAAATAATTCCTCCGAAATTATTCGTGTTGAGAAAATCGGCCTGAATATTCCCAGCTCTTGGAGCTAAGAAATGAAGCGAGGGGACGCTTTGGAGGATATTTCTGAGCGGTATATGTGGAAGCGCTAAGATACAGCAACGGTGCATACAGATTTTGCCATAACTAGCAAAGACTGAAACGTCCCCTTTCGCTCATAAATCAGACTTCAGGCACGGGGGGACCCCTAACCTCAGTTTCAGCCTGCTCCGAAATTGCAAGGAAAGGAGGGTTTTCTCCGATCGACCGTTTTGGGGTTTTTTTCTACTAGGAAGGGAGGAGGCAAATGAGAAGGGCGAGGCGCCCCGCAACCGTGCCCAGCGCCGAGTGGCCCTGAGTGGCCTGCGCCGGATTTTCTCCCCGCGGGCCACTCGGCTGCCGGTTGAGGCCAGCCCAGCTGCGGCACAGCATCTCCCCGCGGGCGGCGGAAACTGCACAGCTCCGAGGCGGAGAGCTCGGTCATCCGTCCCCCCCGCTTCCCCCCCCCCCCCAAAAAAAATCAAATGCAGCCTCTTAGCAAGCCCCGCAGGAGGGTTTCTGGATTAAAAAAAACAATAATAATAATAACGAAAAAAATCAGGACCACGTCCGAGATGAGCCACCGGAGTGGTTTGACAGACGTTAATTACTCGTCCCGTTAGCAGAGCGGCTCCGCGGCCGCGCACCGCCCCGCCGAGCTGCCCGATCCACGGAGCTCCCGGCGCCGCTTCCCCGGACCGCCCTCCCGTCCCGCGGCGCTGCGTGCGCGGGCCCCGCGCCTTCTCAAGGGACAACAAACAAACGAAAGATAAATTTAAAAATATTCCCCCCGCCGACAGCCCCCACTTTCACTGCGAAGAGGAGAGAGGTGCAGCCCCAGCCGCTCCGCTCCGCCTGCTCCCCGGCCGGGCGCTCCGCTCCCTCCCGCGGCTGCCGCGGCGCGGAGGGCAAAACACCAAGCCCCGAAACACCTCCCGGCACAGGCAGCTCGGAGCCGCCGCGCACGCCCCGCCCGCCCCCGCGGGCGCGGAGGCCCCCCCCGCCGGGCCGGGCCGGGCCGCTCGCTCCTTCCCCGGCTGCACGGCGGGGATGTGGAGCGGCAGCTCGCTGCCGCGCTCCGGCCGTCTGGTCTGCATTAGTGTTTTTATAAGGGGCTCAAACAAATCGAATACAAGGTCACCAAATAATTAACAGTTGTGAATTCCCTCCTTTCCCATTAAAATACTTCCCTGTTTATATTTCATTTTCCTTCTGCCAACGACAACACTGCCTGGGCAAAGGCGCTGCACAGATTACACTACACTGTAGCTTTCGGTCCACCCAGAAACCCGCTGTTTTGCATAAATATGTTGTACTAGATGAACTTCAAGTGGGATTTACACTCTTTTCGTTTGCCACATGCACAGCCGGGCCTGAAATTTTCAGTTTCTGCACACGGGATCCCCCTTTCGTCCTAGCCCTCTATTCACCACCCTCACGACCCTCATGGCAAGAGCAAAATAACGATGTTCGGATTCCTGCCCATGCGAATCAGCTGCTTCCCAATTGGAACGCGAAACTGCACAAAGAAAACGGGGAGGGAAAAAGGAGAAGATCTCGACCTATTTCGATTTCCCCGTCCCTTAGGCGCGGACTGCCGCATTTCATATGAGGGAGCCCTGCCGTGGTCCCGGTGCTACGGGCAGCTCTGCAGACACAAAAGCGAGAGGCGAGGGGCACTCGCAGCAGCCGGCCCTCGTGGCAATCCCTTCCCACGGGAGATCTTTTCGAAAATCGCGCTCCCTCGCACCCCGGCTATTTCTTTTTTGTTTTCGATTTGTTCCCAGTCGTGCCTCATAGCTTTGGGATTGCTTGTTTACAGCTCCCTTCTCCAGCTCCCTCCCGCTCCCTCCTTTTTTTTCTTTCTTTTTCTTTTTTTCCCTGCCTGGTGGAGTCCTTGCAGCTCCTAATTGTCCTGCCTTACTGTGGAGCTCCAATGCTGGGGGTCCTGAGGCCAGTGAGAGCACCATCTGCGTTTTAATGAGTTACTTCATGTGCCAACAGTAATTTTCCTACATTCAGCTAGGTCCTGTCTGATCTTGCGACCGTAACAAGGGGGAGCGAGTGGGGGGCGGGAGGGGGTGGAGAAGGGGGAAGCGCAAACCCTTTCCCCACTTTCTCCTCTCTTTTTCTACCCATGGGGGGGGAAAATTATATATGTATTAAGCAGTAGCGTGGCTTGACTCTCTCTCGAGCTACCCTGAAAACGATCTTATTAGCTTCAAGCGGGAAGGGAAGAAACGAGTCAAAGGGGAGCGGCTGTCGGTGTCCGCACCGAAATGCTCTGCCCGCAGCCTCGGAGGGCGCTGGGACGGGCGGGCTCGGAGCTGCTGCGGCCGGGAGCTGCTGCCGGTCAGAGCCGAGCTCCGAGCAGCCCCGCCGGCCGCTCTCAGGGACACGCAGGCACAGCAGCCCGCCTCGTACGGGAAGGGAATTTCTCGGCAGGACTAAAAGTTGCTTCCCGCTCCTCTGCCGGCTGCGGTCCCCACGAAATGCTGCCATGCGGGATGGCGTGCGGCAGGTGGGACGGCCACCGTCATATCCCCCCCGGAGCTGCCTCTTAGGTGAAGAGCAGCCCATCTAATTGGGTCAATTTGGGCGGCTATACTGTCTGCAAATGAATTGACAGAAAATCTGGCCCCCCTTTCCCCGCTTTCCCTGGGCGAAGACTGTTCATCATCAGCACAACTCCAGCTCGCCAATTAACTGGGCTAGGAGCCCACGGGGAGGTGGGCAGTAAAATAGCTACCACTTCAGAGGAACGGAAGCTCTCTTGAAGTTTTTTGGTGATGTGCCATTGGCTGGTCCACTTCATTATGGGAGACTAGACAATATTTGATATGTTATGACATGAACACTCAATTAGATCACTGAGTTGAAATACTCCAATCAGTGGCTTGATGCTAAGCAACCCTCAGAAGGTCCAGCAGAAGGTCACAGCCTGTGACACATCAAATCAAAATCAATGGGGAAAAGTGAGGCTTTTCCTTAATCAAACCAGGACTTCTGTTAGCAAATCACTTCCCCCGAGGTAGAATCTCACATGCAGCGAGATGAGCTAAATTTGTTAAATTAACTGTCTTTCTTCTGGTTACCAAGAATAAGATGATCTCGAGCGCGGCTCCATTTCCTGCGGCTCACAGAATTAGCGCCCCGTTTCCTCTCCGTCAGGGGGAGCGGTCCAGCTCCTTTCTGATGGCTGAGTTTTCGAAACCGTATTTCTAGAAAGCGAGTCCTCTTTCCCCCACCCCCGCTTTTAACAGCGACGAAGAAAACAACCCCCATAAGGCGAAGGCGGAGAGAAAAACCCCGTGTCCCCTTTCCCCTGGAAAACCTCGGCGCGCTTCCGACCGCGAGGGGCACGTACTGTGGGCGCTTCCACGCATCCTTCCGCGTGGGAAGGGGCGCGACGGGCACCGAGGCGGGAGGCGAAGAGCCCTGCCGAGCTCCCACCGCGGGAAAGAACCCCCCGAGCCAGGGGTAGCGATGGGGCAAGGGGCTGAGCCTGGGGTGCCGTGGGCGGGGAGAGGCTTCCGGTGCCGGGAGGCGGCGTAGGGGGTCGGTTTGGGTTCGGTTCGGTTCGGTTTGGGGCCATCGGCTCCTGTAGCTCCAGGGAGCCGTGGGATTTTCCCGGCGCTCTGTTTTGCCCTAAAACGGCTGGGACACGGCGGGAGGGCGGCGAGCTGCCCCGGGTCCCGGCACCGGCAGGTACACCAGTGCCCGGGGAGGCGCGGACGGAGGGGAGGGTCTTCCGATGGGGGAGAGGGGGAGGAACGAAAGCGCAACCTTCATTAAGAACTTGTTAATTAGTCTGTTCTTAATGGCTTACAACCAGGGTAACGAAAAAAGGGGGGGAATAAAAGGGGCGAGGAGGAGTTTTTATGGAAGGGAAATTTGACTCTGGATCGACGAGAAACGTGCACCCGTGGCCCCGGGTAAGAGCGATACGACGAGAGAAAAGCAAAGGAGGGCCCCGGCCAGGGCTGCAGGTCACGGAGGGGTCCCGGGAGCCCCGCGGCACCGATGCTGCCCGGGAAGGTCTGCGGCCCGGGGTAGCGAGCCCCGCTGCCAATCCCGGGCCCGGGGATGCGTGAGGACCAACCCCACACAGGGCTCAAAGGATGCGGCCCCGGAGCAGACGTCAAGTCCGGCCGCCCCTCGCTGAGTCCCGGTACCGGGAGGTACCTGGGCTGCACGCTGCCCCCGCAAGCGGAGCCGGAGGGTCCCGGTCCCAGCGCGCTCGGACGGGGCGGGGGCTCTTCCAGGTAAGCCCGATAACGCGACCCGAGGCGAGAGCAGCCTCAGGCAGCAGATTATTGCCCTCGGTCAGTTTAAACTCTTTGCCGTGCAGCCGCGTCGATAAGAGCCACCCTTTCTCCGGCGGGTGGAAAGAAACCAGAAGAACGATATTTAATTTTTTTTTCCCAAGGTTGAATTTACACCCAAATTCAGCCTGCAAAGCTGGGGTATGTTTTCCACCACCCCATGACGATTCGGGGAGGAACACTCGTGCTTCTCGCACGCAGCACTTAGGGCTGCCGCGGCTCGGGTTCAATGCCGCGGGGCCGTTTGCTTTAAAATAAAACAACGCGACTCCCAATTTACCGAGAGATCTGCACTTTGCTGCAATAGCGGGGCGGGGAGCAGCACCGGTGACCACTGCAGCGCGCTCCCCACCTCCCCAGCACCAGGCTCCGCGGGACGGCAGCCTCGTACCGAGGAGAGCAGCGGGAAGGGGCACCCGCAGCCCCGGGGGGACCGTGAGGGGCGAGGGGGGGCAGAACTTACCTCGTCCCCTGTCTACAAAACTAGTGATGGTGTTGGCGGATTTGGACGACTGAAAAAAGCTGGCGTTGATGCCCAGTTTCTCCGCGATGGAGTAAGTCCTGAACAGAGACAGCATGTACTCGTGGGGTTCCTCCCGAGGGAGCGCCCGGCCCACGGCGTGTCCCCCTTGCCGCGGGCGGCTCTCCCGTGGGGACCGCGGCACTCTGCGGCTGCGACCACCTTTGGAGGAGGCGGCGAGCTCCGGGGCGGCAGGGAGGGAAGCCGGGAGGCAGCAAGGTAAATCCCAGAGGAGGCTGGCGAGCAAGGCGGCGGAGAGCAGGGCCCGGCGTGCATTCATAGCGAGAGGCGGCGGCGGTGGGGAGGAAGAGGAGGGCGGCCCGACGTGCGGCTCCGGCGGCCCACGGAGCGGCGCGGGGACTGCGCGGCGGCGAGGCGCGGAGCGGCGACTGCACCCGGGCGGGCTCGGCCCGCAGCCGGCCGCCCCGCCCCGTGGGTACCGCCCCGCCGCGCACCGCCCTGCGGGGCACCCAGCCCGCCCCCGCGGGGCGGTCCGCCGAGGGCGGGACACCCCGCCGTCCGGGGCTCGGGGGTCCCTTTGCTCCCTCCTCGCTGTGGGCTGCACGGGGGAGGTGGATGCGAGGCCCGGAGAGCGATGCCGCGCGTCTTGCTGCCACCTCTCGGGTACCGCTTCTCATCCACCCAGCGGTGCTGCCGTGTGCTCAGGTGCCTCGCAGGTTCTCCAGGGCTGAGTGGGGGCAGACCCATGCCAAGCTAATGATTTTGCTTGAGGCTCTCTGTATTCCCGTGGCCATGTGCCCGGGAGCTTGGCACAAAGCAGGGGTCTTAAAAGAAGGAGAATTCGGTGGAAAGTGAGGGTCTCAGCTTGGGATGTGCCAGGGCCCATCCAGCTGGCAGCCTTCAGAGAAGGAAGGGAAAGCATAGGAAGAGCCAGAGACCGTTCTCCTTTACTTAAAATCTGCAGATTGGCTACCAAGAGGGCACCAGCCCAAGTGGAACCCAGTGCCAGGCTGGGGCCTGGCAAAAGGCAGCGCTGGGCACTACTGGGCAGGCAGCACTGTCAAGATAGATAATCAGGGTAGCCTGGGGCACGCAGGAAAGATTCCTCAAAGCAGGGCACACATTTGCCTTGTGCTGGTCGTGCAAAAGACAGCAATGGAGCAGAAGTACTAGGATTCAGAAATTCACCCACCCCTTTTCATTTGGCTTTTCAGAGGTGCATCCTCCAGCATAAAACTGGTGTCAGTTCTCCAATGTTCATCCAACCACCTGCCTAGGGTTCAAAGCCATGGACAAAGCATGATAACATGTTAGCATTACTCTACATGTCCTGATCACTCCTTGCTTCTCCTTCACCTTCTCGTCCTCCTGCCTGAACCATGGCACCGCTGCTGCAGGCAGCCACAAACCACCCTCCTCCACTTCCCCGTGTGGCTTTTCTCTGCCCAGTGATGAGCTTTCCTCCTTTTCTGTCCTGGTCTCCCATCATCCACTTCTTTTTACCTCTCCTGTCTGCCTCAGCTCTATCCCTGGTGGATTTTCCTCTCATTCCAGTAAGAGATCCTGTGTGTTTAGCTGTGAAAGCTTGATCCATAGTAAATAAAGGGAATCTGGCATTCATTCCACATTGAATCTGAGATCTCTGACCATGCTCCTCCATCAGCTGCCATTTTTCACGCAGTCACAAACTGGACTTGTCTTTTTCTTCCCTGTTCTTATTTTCTGCCAAGAGAGAGCAATTCATACCTGGGCTTTTGGCACCACTCCCAGTGCAACACAGGATCAGCGAGATGAGGCAAACCCTGACAGGGCATATGGAGCAGGTTTCTAGCCTCGCACATCCCAGTTTGCCTGTAGGGTGCTTAGTCCCACTGTGCTCCCCATCTCCTATGGAGAGATGCTAGGGACAATGAGGAACATGAGGGGAAGGTTCAAAGCAAGTGATGGGCTCATGTTCCAAGTGAACCCGGCTGCACCTCTGCTAGCAAACAAGAGAATTCCAAGACAGGAGCTCACACTATCCTGCAGCCCTCCTTAGAGAGCTCCCTGGTGTGGTTTTGGCCCATGCCAACTAGCACTTTCCCAGCCAGTACCCAGGCCTGTTACAAGTTAAGGCTTGTGCCAGGGGCTGTCCCTAGATGGCCATTTGGATGTGACCATGTGGATGTGGGACACATCGTACGGCTGGGATTAGAGAATGGGGCCCGTCATTCCCTTGGCTTCTTTTTAGCAGGATAGATGTACTGCGAGATGCTGGCAGATGAACTGTGAAGAGACAGGGCTACAAAAATGTATCAGTGACAGTGCAGAAATGAGGCAAGTGTTCTGCAAAACCAATTCCCACTTCATTCCGTCCCGTTTCGTCACCCCCTTTTATTTATTGTGCTTTCACTCCTCCTGCCTATCCTTTGGCTTCACAGACACCCTCCCGACCACTGCCCTCCCTTTTCATCAGCTGCTTTCTGCATTGGGACCTTCTCTCCTCCTGTCCCTCTGGCTTCACTTTTCTGATGCCTTACTTTTGTTACTTCTGCTCCCCTTTGCCACTCCCATCCTTTCTGCTCTGTACTTAGCATTTTGGCTACTTTTTTCTTGCCATGACCCAGTTCCTTCCGGAGCCTTATCATCACTTTTTTGTTTCCTTCTGCCCCTTTTGTGTCCTATTCACTTATTCCATGCTCCTGCCGGCTATCTCCAATCAGCTGCCCAGCTCCAGTTTCTCCTCCATCAACTTCTGCCCAACCCTCGCCCCCCAGGCTCTTTCTTTTCTCTCCTGCTGTATTTCATTGTCCTATTTTTCATTTCTGATATTGTTCCCACTTCCCACATCCCCTCCTTGTGGTCCCAAATGCTGCTGCTGCACGGCTGCCCTTTTCCACTCTCACTCCGCTGGTTTCCAGGGTCCCCTCCAGTGCTCCTGGAGTGTCTGTTCCCTTCCTGCCTTTGTCTCTCAGTCTGTCTCTCCTCTTCCCTCTTTGTTCTCAGCTTTTTCCTCCCTTGGCCTCCTCCTCTCCCAAGGGGAGGTGGTTTCATACTAATGCAAAGCTGCAAGGTCTCGAGAGCAACTTCCATCAGCCTGATTTAATTTCTACCTGCTGCTTTTGCATGTTATAACGCATTCTCTAAAATTGACTTGGATGGCTGCTTTGCACTGTCACTTCTTTATCAGGGGCCTGAATTGAAGCCCTCTGCAGCTAACAGGGGCCTTTCCTCTGGCTCGTGACCTTTCAGGCAGTGTGGAGGCTGAGGCCCTGCTGAGGCAGATGCCCCCATGGTAGCACCCCAAGACAGTGTTGCTTGGCAGGTGAGAGTGTACACAGGTAGTAGTAACAGCCATAAATCAGCAGTGTTCCTTTATGGCCTGTCTCTAGAAGCTTTACGTTGCTCAGGGTGTCCCCTTGCCATTTTGGAAGACAATGCCATTGTTCAATACAGCTCATTGTCAAGACAGTCACTTAAGGGAATGACAGAATAGGGAACAGTGGGGATACAGTTGTGACTCCCCATGGAGCTACACAGTCAGGCCACTGCGAGGGACTTGAATATACTGAACCGTCTTAGGAAGTTTTGGGTTTGATTGTCACTGAGAAAACTGTGTGGCACTGGACCTGGGAACTGCAGGCAGGAGAGGGCACACATGAGAATGAATCAGTGCCTGTGAGACACTTAGGATCCCCGCTACAGTGCATGGCAAAGAGTGTAATAGTGGCAGCAACAATAAAAAGAGTAAAATAATAGCAGCCACCAGAAAAGAAGAATAGCATTTTTTTAAATTATTTCCTTTCCGGTTTTTTCAACAATAAAAGTTGACCAGATTTCAGTTTATAATTGCATTATACATATTTTGTAACAATCATTTAATTGCAAATATGTTTCTCGGAACTAAAGCAATTTGGAGACTGCAAAAATGCAGTTTTAAAACCAGTTTTGTTAATTTCCTTGCACTAAGGCACATATTTTCGCAGCTTTCACATTTTTTCTTTCTGTGAATTTGCTATTCTGGGGAAAAGAAAAATGGCAAATTTGAAAGTGAGGAAGCAGTCCAAATCAGATGTGATTTTTTTCATCTGGAAGTTTAATGGAAATTTCTCTTGCTGTAACCATAACATGAGCAGCGATGTTGAGGAAGAAAGTCAGAGGTTGAAATTTATCCCTGCAAAGTGGTCAAGCCAAGACATAAGCATCACTCATTTCACCTCTGGTTTGTGGCCATTTGTAAGAGTTACTGTGGTGCATAAGGGGTATGAGTACAGAGTTCATCAGTTTGCAGACATTCCTTCGTGTATTTTTTCCTTTGTTTTTTTTTTTTGTGTCTAGGTTGATGCTTGTTTTAACATGAATGATCTGTTGTAGGATTTTTATTTCTGTGCACTAAAATCATTCTTTATTAGGATGACTAGAAAATGTATGCCCTCAAACTATGGGCTTTCCCCTGCTTTAGCACAATAGGCTCCAAAAAGGCCGTGGTTACACCACACAATCGGGGGAGCAGGGATTCCTACTGGCATAGCAGTTAGCACATTTTCCAAAATGCCCATGTAGTCCATATGTGCTGGTTTTCAGCAAAACACCAGCCTCCACCAGCCTGAGCTTTGAAAACGGGAATTGTCTTTCCAAGGCCCTGGTTCTGAGGCATTAAATTCTCATCCTTTTAGCCCCAGGATTTTTAACACCTCTAATCTTTTCTGCATAGTGCTCCTGAAAAGGTTTTCAGTGCTTCATACTGGCAGGAATCTTTATTTTTCAGTAGGTTTATTTTGACCCAGGAGCTGTTTCCCCTTCCCCTTCCCCAGACGGATCTTCCCTTATGGGTAATGGGTCAGCTCCTGTCCGTGCCTCCCTCCCGGCTGGGCTGCCCTGCTCTTTGCTGAGAGCATCTTCTGAGATGGAGCACCAAGCTCCTTCTCTGCTACCTGCATTCTAGACCATCACACACGCACATACACACACACATATATATATATCACAGAAAATCATCATTTTTTTTCTACATATTTATTTCAGCATGGCCCATCTCCAAACTCTCAACATAAACCTCAAAAGTCTAAGTAGATGAAGATTTTTAACTGCCAAAACTACAGCATGTGAACTAACAGGAGACAAAGGAGCATACCCAGATAAATAGGGTTGCTTTAGGAGAGACTGAAGTACCTCCTGCATTTTGATGCTCCGAAGAAAGTCCTGTTTCACTTTCCAAGCATCCCGCAAGGGATCTGCATCTCTCCCGGGGCTCTGCAGCCCGCAGAGCTCTTCCAAATGAGTCCCCTGTGTTCCAGCTCAGTGGAGGCTTGTGCAGCCCCACAGTGTGGGGACAGGCTTTCCCATTTCTCTTCCTTTTGCTCCGGATTTTGGCTGTTAGTCTTTTCACAAGAGAAGTCGGTAGAAGGAGCAGGGCTCACCCTATGCGACGCTGTTGCTTTTTACAGTGTTTTATTTTGCCACAAACCAGTGGCAACTTTGCTTCTCTGCAAGCTCTCGGCATTTTTGTCACTGTCTTAGATTAGAACCACATTGTCGCTCACTCACAGTTAAAAACTTAATATATGGACATGAAGAGTGAAGCCACTCCTGCATTCTTGGTGCATCAAAACACATCCTGACATCAGGAAAACAAATTGCAGCGTATAGATCAGGAGAAAGGGAAGAAGTTTGCAACAGTGATTCTGCTTTCATTTGCTCTGGTGTAGAAAATTAAAATGGTGTAGGAAATGGTTTTTCCTGTTTAGGATAGATTTGATTTTGAAAAATTACTGCTAACTTTGTAAACATTAAAATAGACGCAATAAAGATGTGAAATTTCACGCAGGGGATCTACAATGTTTGCATAATTATAAGCATATGGTTACTTAACACGAAGTCTCTGTTATACTTTTATTTACTAGTGCTTGGGGAAAACAGAGGTTCTCAAATTCAGTGTTTATTTACATGTATAGGGAATGTCACAGTCTCCATTAACCTGTCATAATCTGTATTTCTGTCTTGGAACTCCAGCTATATAAAGCGAACCCCCACTCACACCATCATTTCTAATTTGTTCAGCTACTCTGCTAAATCAGACAATTTCTGGCTTTTCTAAAGAATCTATATCCTGCTGCTGGTGGCAGGATGAGAACTGCTTACCACCTCAGTGCATGCTTATTTCAGCTCTTGGGGGGGTAAAAGTGAAAGCTGTTGCTTCGATGCAGTTTTCTTTGTTCTGAGGAATTTCGTGTGACTTTAATTTGTTGTTTTCTTTTTAGTCTGACTTTCCACAAGGCTATGAACCAGCCCTGGAGGATATTCAGCATTTTTTCTTTGATATACACAATTCCTAATTTTATAGGACACAAAAGGAACTCAGATCCAGAAGGATTCAGCCCTCAGTTTGTGGGCTGAATTACATGAATTTTTGTCTTTAATACTGAGTGTCCATATGTCTAGGGCTGCTCTTTGCCTCAGGAAGTGCAGGAGCTCATATATGCACAGTAACTTCACGTCTTAGAAAAAAGATGAAATTATTTGCAGATTTTTTTTTCACTTTTCCCTTCTATGTAAGAATACTTACAGTTTTGATAAGCTAGATTTAACTGTGCATTTGGGGTTTTTTTGGGCTGAATAACTCAGCTCAGGCTTCCAGGTTTGGCTTCACTCAGGCTGGTGCTATTAAATGATGTGCTTGCTGTTAAGAATGATCACAACCACACATTCTGACTGCAGAGGGACAGGGACATACAGCAAGTTCCTTTCAAAAGAAGGTGAAGGAGTCTGTACAAAGTGTTGTGTCATTGCAGTCTGGCCTAACAGCACTAAGAAATTTATTTGCATCCTTTCATTTTACAATTCCTTTCTCACTCATCTCTTTTTCCTTCACTTCTCTCTTGTCTCTCTTCAGAACTGCATGGCCACTTGGAGCATGGCAGCTGGGTTTTCTCACAGACCCTGAGATGGCTTGAAGATATCTTGGTTACTGTTCAGTTACCAGCTCTGGGATGCAAATGAGCACTTATCTGACACCTCGAAGATGTGGGTGCCAATCTCATCCCTACTCACTCTACCTCAGGAGTGCCACTGCATCTCTCCTTAATGTTGTTTCTGCCTCATTCCTTGTTTCAGCTGCAAACTCTTCAGGACAGGATCTGCTTCCCACCATGCCACTGCTATTTAATTTTTTTTTTGATAGGGAAAATTTAACTTTTCCTTACATTAGCTCAAAGCAATCCACCAGTACTAGCTCTGCCGAGCCCACTGGGTGTTGCTTACTGCCTTCCCAGACCAGGACCTGGAGCCATTTGGCGTGGAGAAACCCTTTAGGAGCAATGCAGGACAGTCACTGCATAAGGATCCAAACCAGGGGGGTGCCAATGGAATAGCCTCCGGCAAACAGAACAAACTCCTGGGAAGTATAAAATTCATTTTAACCCTTAGCAATGCTTTGATATTGGAAGGAGATGGGTTGCAGCAGTCTTCAGGCTGGGGACATTCCCTTGTCCAGGGAAGCTGTGCCTGAGGATGGTGGCAGGGGTGGGAGAGGCACAGGCTGAACACTGTGATGGTGAAGATGTCACAGTAATTCCACTCTTTTGCCCTTCTTTTTTGTTTGGTTTACTGAGGAGGGAGTGAAATGTGTAGAGGAGAGGAGGAGGGGACCCAGGAAAGACAGGAAAAAGCAAGCTGATAGTGGTTTTATATCAAAAAGTTAGCCGTCAGGTGGATCTTCCCTACTAAATGAAGGGACTTGGTGTGACTTCTCCTCCATCTCAGAAAACATCCCCACATGCTGCAAGTGTTCCTTTCCCTTTACATTTCTTTTTATCCGTTTTAAAATCTCTGCAATTTTGAAAAGCCACTTTTCTCATCCCTGTCACAAGAGAGGCAGTCACAGCAAATGGAAGCCGATGACTTGCCCTGGAGAAACAGTTGACAGTATTTCTCCAAGGGGCAGTGCTACAACGCGGTCCCATGCCTGCCAGCTGCCACCGGGAGGCTCCATGCTCCTATCCCAGCCAGCCATAGTGCCCGTCCTTTATAGGTCCCAAATTAACTCAGCTATTTTGCTCAGTAAAAGATAATTAAACAAGCAGTAAGTTGTTATCGTTAGAGGCTTCCTATTAAACTATGACTATAAATACTGGCATAGGAAGGATAAAGCTTCCTCAAGCTAAGCATGTGAGAAGATATTTCCTTTAACATTGTCCACAAATTGGTTGACCAAAGTGTTTATCAGTGCTATCTCTTAGGAAATCAACCAGTTTATTTTCAGTTCCTCTGACTGCTTTATATTTAATGCAGTAATGTGGTTACCTATTACATAAAACTGCATCATTAAATAGATTTCCCAAACCATTTTCAACACCACAAAGGCAAAAGATGCAAAGGAATGCCAAGGCTCAAAAAGAAGCACACATCAGTTAGAGTACAGCAAAACCCCGTGCCCATAGCATATTTTGTCTCCTTTGCAACTTAATCAAAATTCTGAATTCCCTTATTTAAAATGCTTGTTCTGGAATTAATTAAATCAGCTGGTCTGATCCTTGAGCTGCTGATGTGCACATTTATTCTTTCTTAATGTATGGTGGGTTTTTTCTATTTACAAGAGCAGTGGTAGCAAGCCAGAGCAATGCCAGTGTGCTGTACCAAACAAGGAGCTCTAAAGCAGAAGTGTCGGAGTATTTTTCCTCCTCACTGATGCCAATGCTGCCCTGGCACAGGGAATCACTTCCACACCTCCTGTGCATGCATGGCTGCTGGTGTGGGCAGACAGCAGTGAGTCAGGAGGGAGCTGGGAGTGATGGCAGAATATTAGTGCATTTACAAGTAAAAAATCTGGGCATGGCCTTTATCCTCAGTATTTTATCTGTGCCCATCAAGCAGCAAAAAAGTCCTTTGTAAAAGGCAAGCTGAAACTGTGCAAACAGCGTAGATAACAACCCTCATGCTCACTGTGGATCAAACAGAATAAATGTACAATAGTTTGGGAGGTGCTGGCTTGCCTCTGAATTTCTGAAGTTTGGAGAAATTTGCTCATTTTGAGCATGAGCCCAAAGTCATCCGCAGGCAAGGGGAGTCTTGGCTGGGGCAGAGAGCTGACCTTTCTCTTGCAGGGCTGGTCTGTGATGATCAGAATAATCCTGCTGCCGTTCAGCCCACACCGCCTTTGCATCAGTGTTGTTCTCACTGACAGTAATGGGAATTATGGTTGCAGTTTAACTTTCTCAGGTGCCAAGGTATCCCACAGGTAACGACCTGGGTGTATGTACACGAATTAGTTCTTAAAGCTGCACACATTTCTCCTCTTTATAAAAGAAGACCAGGCACTCTATAACTGCTAAGAACAGGCTGTCTGAAAGGTGTTTTATTAACTAAAGTTGGGGAAGAAAATGAAACTGAAAAGAATACGACTGCATATTAAACTACATGAAGTGGTCATGACAACTGGGGATCTCAGTATCATAAAATTTTAACAGCTGGATGCAATCAGTGGGGATTTTCTATTTTTCTTTTTTGTTAAGCTTAAGAAAGAAAAAGAGGAAGAAGAAAAAAAAAAAGAAAGAAAAGCTTCATTTTACTCAAGCAAGCTTTTTATCCAGCTCAGCTTTCTTTGCTTAATATCAGAAGTTGTCTTTACTTCTCTATAAATCTCAGCAATGCCTGTGCTTAGTTGACATCGTCCTTTTCCCGGGGCAGGGATTCCACAACTGGAGGTGTTCAATATCCCCAACAGCAGCACGACAAGGAATGGAAACCAGAGAAATGCATGTTATAGGGAGACTTCCCCCGTGTGTATGCAATTTTCAGAACTTACCAAATAATTAATCAAAATCAAATTTTGCCTCACAATTCATCAAGAGTCAACTGTGCCTGAAATCCCACAGTAGTTCTTCAGCAAAAGAACTAAGTTCCACGCTAAGTCAGCAGAAATATTTTAATGTTTGTCTGGGCATCTTCCATTTCATCGCATGTAATCTCAGCCCAGGCTTTCACTTATGTACATTTCTTTCTTTAGCACTGCTTGCTTCCTGGTAATGTCAGCACTTGCTTTGAGGTAGCTGAAGAAACATTTCACACACTGAGCTTTATCGGACCTATAGACAAAGAGGGCATTACCAAAAGGAATGTAATGGACTTCTAACCCTCACAAAAAGTGTATGTTTAAAAAACAAGTTCAGAATTGTATGTAATTTACCGGAATCGTATTCCTTGATAGCTCCAGTGAGGACTGGCTTATTTGTCCAGGGAGTAATAGGATATTATTCACCATAACTGAGTTTGATGGCTCTCTGTCTGACTTGTATGGTTTTGCTCAGGCAGCCTTATAAACAAGCATGTTTCCTCAGTTCATTGTTATTTCTGTGTCTGTTAAAATGCAAACTGACTCCAAACTTCTGACTTCACCTTTCAATGCTTACATGTGCATTTTTGTTTACTAAAATAACTTCATTTTTCATTCACTGATGGCTCATGAAGCCTAGAACAGCATCCACACATCTGAAGAAAATCTGCTTCTCTTGTTGCATTTTCAGCCTCCCTAAATCCCACTTGTCTCCAAAGTCACAGGTTTTCCAGAGCAGAGGTTGCATTCTGAATAAACTCCTAAGGCCTTGTTTTGAGGACTGCGGATGGGCTTTGCCTCTCCTGAGGGACTCAGCACTGCACATTCGTACTGAGGGTCAGAGCAAGGCAGGATGGAGCACTGAGGCTGCAAAAAGAGCAGATGTCACCTAGGGAGTTTTCACCTTCAGTCTCCCAATTCCTTCAATGGATTGCCCTAAATCATGTTTTCCATGTTCTCCCACAACATAATTTGGAAACACCTGTAGAAGGGCCAAAATAAACACTAGCAGATGGTGTCTGGGGATGTCACGGGCTGCCCTTTGATGAGGGGCCTGGGAAGGGAGCCGAGCACATCACCAGGCAGTGCCTGTATCAGTGAGTGTGGAGAAAACTGGTGGGCAGTGAAATGCTGCCTGGGCTTGGTGACTGCAGAGACCTGGGATGGGGACCTGGTCTCCAGTTTTGGGGGACCGTGTCTGGACTGTGAATGACTTCTGAGTGGTGGGCTTGCTCCAATCCCAAGTGTCTCTGAACTGAAGTATGCCCTCGCCAAACGAAGCTGCTGCATGTGCTTTGAGCAGAGAGGTAAACCCAGAGCCACCAGCACAGGTTAAATGATCAGAGGGAAGAGACAAGAAATATGCTTGTCTACGGAGAGCCAGTTAATAGTACAACCAAACCAGCGGGACTGAACTACATTATGTATTTCAGAGGCTTGTACGAGGCACTGTGTGGGGATAAGGCTTTTTTTCCAAGAGAAATTGCTACTCAGGGTGTGCTCGGGAGATCACCAACTCATTCCATGCATCACTCCAAATGAACTAGCAGCACCCAAGGGAAAACCCGGGCAGTCTGTGAATGAACATCCTCGGAGGGAGATGTTTGAGTGAAAATAAGGATCGTACTGGCACCTGATGGGTGTTACCACTGGGTGACACGAAATGCGCTCTGTGGGACTGGCACGTAGGCTCCGAGCAGACTTTTCTCCTTTAAAGCCAAAATCTGAGGTGTGCACGGGGGGTGACACCCGGCCTGAGGACTCTGCTCCCGTTTCCTGACCTCCTCCTCGCACCTCCAGCTCGCGGACGGCCCGGAGGGCCCGGCGTGCTCCGATCCCCGGCCGGGAAAGCGGCCCGAGGAGAGCAGGGATGGCCGCTTCACCGCAGTCACCGGGACAGAATCCCCGCTCCGGTGCCGCTCCCGGGGCAGCTTCGCTCCCGCCCCCGTCCCGCTCCGGTCCCACTCCGGTGCCGCTCCCGGGGCAGCCCCATCCCCGCTCCGGTCCCGCTCCGGTCCCGCTCCGGCTCCGCTTCCAGTCCCTCTCCGGTCCCGCCCCGGTCCCGCTCCGGTTCCGGTCCCGCTCCGGTTCCGGTGCCGCTCCGGTTCTGGTGCCGTTCCGTTGCCGGTGCCGCTCCGGTGCCGGCGCCGCTCCGGTTCCGGTGTCGCTCCAGGCCCGCCCCGGTGCCTCTCCGGTCCCACTCCGGTTCTGGTGCCGCTCCGGTTCCGGTGCCGCTCCGGTTCTGGTCCCGCTCCATTGCCGGTGCCGCTCCGGTGCCGCTCCGGTTCTGGTCCCGCTCCATTGCCGGTGCCGCTCCGGTGCCGGTGCCGGTGCCGCTCCGGTGCCGCTCCCGGGGCCGCCTCGCTCCCCGCCCCCGCATCTCCCGGGCCGTGCCCGGGGCGACAGCGCCACCTGGCGGCCGGAGCGAGCCGCGCCGCCGGCCCCGGGGTGCCCCTCCCCCACCCCTCCGGTGGGCTCTCCCGGTTGTGACTCCAGCGGTGACTCCAGTTGGGACACGGGTGCAATCACCGCTCTGAGTGCCCCCGAGCGCCGCTGGGACACGCACACGGGCCTTCTCGAGAACGGTTTCCTCGATTTTGTTTCCATTCCCTGGGGCGGGGCTGCCCCTGGGGTTGTCCTGCTGGAGTGCCTCCGCGTCCCCAAAATTTCTGACCTCCTTTTTGTATTCATTTGTTCCACATGCTCGTTCCAGTCCCCAAAACAGAAGCCCACAGACTGATTTTCCTATATGATGCTTGCCTTGCATGCTGTGAGGATCCAGCAGGAATGACAGCACAGTCATGAAGCAGCTACAAAGAGCATCCGAGGTGAGGAAACAAGAAAGTCCAAGCTGAAACAGTGGGCATCCAACCTAAATCACACAGCACAGCAGGATGATGAGATAAGGGCTTTTCTCACAATAACGAAGAAGAGAAATGCATGTCCTGGTCTGTGGGTGCTGGCAACCTGATGGGTGCAGCAGCTACCCAAGGGACTCCTGCAGCCTTTGCTGCAGGTGCTCCTGCAGAGAATACAATTTTTCCAATGATTCATGCTTTTTTCCATGTCCTCACAGGACAGTTTTATACACCCTCTGTGAGCTCTGCTGAGACTACAGGCTCATGAAGGTACCCCACAAAATGATAAAGCCAGAATGAGCTTCAGGGGGGGTCTGTAACTCACACAGACCTGAAACTCACGGGCACGTATTGTCATGAGGCTGTGCTGGAGCCAAACCCTGCCCCATGTGTCACTCACCAGTGTCAGAAATACCACTTGTGTTTCCAGATCACTTTTTGCTGCAGGTGTAAAGTGCTAGACCACAACAGTGGCAGATGGAGTCGTGTTATGTTTGGTTTTGTCACCTCTGTTAGATAGCAATGACTTCCATCAAACCACCAAGAGGCTGGCAACTCAAACAGGCACAGTAATGTCTAAGAGAGCCTGTCTGTCTGCAGGAGCCATATACAGGCTTAGCATCCAAACGGTCTGTGGGATGATACATTTGGTTCTGCAGCTCTGCTTGCTGCCAGGACTCAGGTGCAGAATGAAGTTCTTCCATGCACCCAAGCCCTGCAGGTCCTTGTTTTCCGCTCTTTGGAAAGTTTTCTTCTTGAAGTAGAATGAACTTCTAAGGATTTTTCTTTTCTAACACTCACATACATTCTGTTCTTTCAACTTACTGATGAATATAGCAGCCTGCTTTCTGTTTTCACAATATGTTTTGCCTGTGAACTTTATTTTCTCGTCAGTCGTTGAGAGCTGCAGAGACACTTGGAAAGTTCTTGGCTCACATGTGCTGCCCCAGACCACACCTTCTCCTTGAGGAATTCCCAGGCTTTCAACTCAAGACTGTGATCTCTGTAAACCCTTGTCTGTGATGTCTGAATATTTGTAATACTTCTCATTGTTCAGGATTTAGCTCCATCCAAGTGCATGGGGTGACTTGCCATTCACTAGCAGATATGTTCCAGGCTTCCTCCAGTAAATTTTTCTCACCTCTCCAAGCTCTCCTGTCAGGCTGTCAAGGAGGGCGAGGAGAAGAAAATTGTGGTCCCCTCAGAAGTCAGCAGAAGGCTTTTCACCTGCTTTTTCAGAGTCCATGCTGTGCCTTCCCTGCTGACTCTGCCAGTGCTTGGGAAGTGTCCCAGCTCAGCCCTGAGTTAGGCTGTCCCTGATGGGAGCTGCAGCCCCGGGATGCTGCCGTGGCCAGGCACAGGGTGTGAACCTCTCTCAGTGCCCGTGTCCTGCTGGGTCAGCCACTGCCCATCTCTGCTGGATCCACAGAACTGCACAGATGCAGATCCGGAAGAGGTTTGTGGGTGCAGGCAGAAGGACCACTCTTAAACTCACTCTCTCTGGGCGTGAGAAAGATGGAGTCTTCAAATTGTACCTGGACTGCTTGGTGCTTTGTAAGCTTTGGTGCAAGAAAAGGGAGAGCCTGGGCCTTCCAGTGAAAAAAAAAAGTCCACGGTAATAAATAAGATTTAAGACTAATGGAGCTGTAAGAACAATAATTGCAGAACTACATGCTGGTAAATTTTTATCACACAGTACTACATGTGGCACCAGCAAAGAGAGTCTCTGTTTTCTTTGCTTAAGCATATGAACTACCACACATTTATAAAAGCAACCATTCCTATTCTCTTATGCTGTTTGGAATATGTTTGAAAAGCACATTCAAGTGTGGGGAAATGTCCAAAAAAGTTGCATCTGTCTGGTTTATGACTGACAGGAAAGGCCAAGCAATTATCTGAACTCCTGATGGGACAATTTTGTTCAGATGTATTTTGGGGTCAGGAGGCAAGGATTTCATCAGAGAGAGCTCTTCAGCTTATGAAACATACAATGTGTCCAAAACAAGGTCTGAAGTTGATTAGACATAAGTATTCAAAAGGAAATGATTTACATGACAGCTCTGGATGTATCGTCCTCTCGGTAAGATCTGACCCAGCAAGGCTGGGTGAACTTGCTTATGAAATAGGGCTTGTGAACCCTGTTAGGCTTTTTTTTCTTTTTTTTTCTTTTTTTTCTTTTTTTTTCTTTTTTTTCTTTTTTTTTTCTTTTTTTTCTTTTTTTTTTTTTTTCCCATTGTAATGCTTTGCAGGGAATTAGTGTATAAATCTTCAGGAACCAGGTAGGAACAGTTCCTCAGCTGGTGTAAATGAGCATAACTCCACCAGCTGGTGGAGTGCTGGAAAACCAGGGCCATGGTTCTAGATGGGCTGGCAGGCTTTGCTGTGTTCTGATGTTGTTTGGCAGGGGCTTTGAAAGGCAGCACGGGTTGCCCAGGCAGTTAGAAGGCTGTGCGTGTGTGTGGCATGTGCTGCATCTCATGCCACACTCATGCACAGCTATGTCATGGTCACTGGGTCCAGGGGGTCTGCTCAGGGGAAAAAAAATGGTTCCCTTGTCACACAGGGCTTTTCCACCATGAGTATTTTGGGGACACTTGCTGTTGGCACTCAGAGGCAGGAAGAGCATGAGGATTTTGTCTGGCGCAGCATTTTCCTCCTTTTTTCACCCACAAACTGTAGAGGCTGAGTGCCTGCATAGGAAAAGATCACACAGAAAGTATTGAAAATAATAGTTGCCCTTCGTGTCCCCTCTTCCTTTTTCCTGTTACTTTTTTTTTTTTTTTTTTGGGGGGGGGTGGCGTGTGCTGCAGCAGACAAAGCAATCCATTTGCAAATGTTTCATCCTTGGTGTGTTTAAACGTTGTTGTTTATTTCTATGCATTCTGCATTTTTGTCTTCCAATTCTGGCATCCACACAGAGTTTACTGTGAAAGATTGAGAATGAATATTTTTAAATTCAAACAGGTTCACTTTTTAAAGCTTTATTCTTGCAGGTGAGACCTCTTTCTCACACCTTCTTAGAGGGCTTTGCAAAAGTCCCTCATGCTTTTAGCAAGACAGGCTTGATGTCTCTGGAAGATTTATTATGAGTCACAACTTAATCAAGGAACCAAGAAAGATTCATTTTTCATGCAACTTGTACAGCATCATCACCTGAGAGGCTCAGCACTAGTAAATCTTGCTGGCATACTGTGAAGGGTGATCCCAAATTTTCAGACTCCCCAAATGCAAACTGAAGGGATACACTGCTTTGTGTCTCCTTCCAAGCTGAAAAGAAATATGTTTGAGAAATAAGCCCTTTAGATGGTGATTTAATTTGGGGCAGATGTGCCCGACAGCTATGACATCATCCTAAGGCAGGTCTTTTCTCCTTCTCCACTCCTCCCCTCCCCAGCTTTACAGGAAAGATACGGAACGTAAAGGGATTTATCAGGTGTCTTATCATAAATGTGCTTTATATCCTGAAGTGCATCTGTGAGCTGGTTCTCATAGGTAAAACCAGCTGTTAGCTTTGAATAAGGATAAATAAACAGAAAAAGAAAAGATTGTGCACAGGAAAGAATTTCCAGCAATCATGTATGTTGTGGGAAAGAAGAATAAAAGCAAATATATATCTGGTTGGTCTCTAAGCATGTGATTTCTTTCACTGTCAGGACTGTAGGTGAATTTGCTTCCATCTGACAGTGAGTTCAGCTCTGCATTCAGCAGCAAGCAGTGCTGGTCACTGGGCACCTGGAAAGGCCATCTTTGGCTGAGAGATGAGGCTCTGTCTGTTTAATCACCAGCACCTCTGCCGAGGTAGCCAATGCAGGTGTACAGGAATGCTGCCTGTCACAGCAGTTTTGGCTCTCTGAACTCCCTTCCTCAAAACCTCTAGCCACCACCAGATCAATTTAACATTGATTAACAATTTCTATTATGCCTGAGGGACTCATGGATGTCAGAAGTTAGGTGCCAGTGGCCTGGGAAGTACCCAATTAATCTAAGTACCTCTTCAAAGAATACAGCCCTGGAGACTAAATCACAGACTAGGATCAGGTGGATTTTTGAGTCTGAAGTCCCAATTTAGTTATGTTTTACGTTACTTAGACCTTGCCTCTACTTCATACCAGAAGAATTATGCTAGAAGGAAGAAACACGGAGCTCTGAGATGTGGCAGGCATAAAGGAATCTTGTAGCATGCTTTTGTAGGTGTAGCATGGAAAGATTTTGTCTCCATTACCCATAGGTGTAGTGGGAAGCAGAGAAATCCCTTATTCTTTTCTCAGATTATTTTTTTATGTTATGGTTTTGGGTTTTTTTATCTGGAGGTCTTTAGATTTTCAGAGAGCAGTAATGTCCAGCCTTGTGACAAAAATGCAGAGACATCTTGGTGTAGCACAGCTTGTAAAGAGAAACACAGAAGATACCTCATCACTTCAGCCAGTGCTTGTGCCTCACCACACTGAATGTGTACATGACAGAAAACCCCTGTGCTTTCACCACACAAACCCTGCCTGTTTCCTTGGGTAGGGGGGAAAAGTGCCTACTGTGAGGAGAAAGGCTGCTGGGCCAAGGAGTATTGCTCATCACTGCATGGCACTTGCTGGGAGAACAAGATGTTCCGTGCTGGTGCTAATAAACCAGGGGAAGATTTTCATGACCATAAAAGCATAAATATCTGCCTAAATAAAAAAAGAAGAAGGAAAAATGCTAAGTGATAAAAAAAAAAAAGCTAACTTCAGTACTTGCTCTTTTTGCTCTTTAAATATCTGCAGCCAGCAATGCTTGCAGAGAGTGCCAGGAATATGAAAAGGTTGAGGAAGGGCGAGCTCTTACAGTTTCAGCCTTTTCACACCTGTTGCTGCTGAATCATACAAAACTCCACATAACTCCACATAGCCCTGTTTGGGGCTGTGTGAGCCATTGCCAAGATAGTGACATCTTTGGGCCAGCATTGCTTTCCAATGTGGAGAACTGCATTGACCAGTCTGAGGGAACCAGGGGGGCAGGATTTATCCAAACATAATAGAAATCGTGTATCTGGGGAGAAAAAAAAAAGAGAGAGATCAGGATAAAATTAATTTTTACTGCAACCATTTATGTCTTGGCTTTGTGAAAAGTGTTTCAAGTCATTCCCTTTCTTTAGGAGGGTCAGGAGGCCAAGTCCAATGATAAATACAAAACTCTGAGATCATTATTCCCTTCTTGGACTTTAACTGACAAAAAGCTCCATTCTGTTTGGCTGGGCTGCAGTCCAAAGCCCAGTGACCACCCTGCTGCAGCAAAATGCTGAGTTAGGGTATTCTTGAAAACCTAAAACATCACATATGCTTTTCCTGATAGGAAACAGATAGAAGTCCAATGTGTCTCTATCTTTAATTGTCCATACCCTCGCGGTCCTCTTCCTCTTGGCTTGATAGACCCCTGTTACAGTTGGAGGGTGTAGCAGTTGGGGCTCCCGGTGCCAGCAGAGGTTTTAGTGCCGGGACTTCACTCCTTGAATGCAGGGGAAGACTGGCTGCTGGCCAGGCAGCACGTGGGCAAGGCTGAGCAGTGACTAGGACACCCATCTTGGTGATTTCTGAAGGTGTCCACCAAAACCTGGGTTGAGAGTCTCTTCTTCTTCACTGGTATTAGCAGCATCAAGAGGATCTTGGTTAAAGTAGCATTTGCCTTGTTGTAATCTGGGGAGTGAGTTCAGTGTATTTTCTGAACAGTCTTCAACACTGATTTCCTGTTGTCCTGTGTGTTCAAGCTGGAATATTTTAATGTTAAACTCCACCTTACTTCTAAGTGAGGATGAGCATTTCAGGACAAAAAGAAACCTGAACTCCTTAAACCTATCCACTTCCACTGCAGTAGGTGAAACTTACTTTCCACAAGAATTCCCAAGCAAATTATGGCAAACTTCCCCAACTTCTCTGCAGCTGCACTGGCAGGGGGCCAGCAGGCTAAAGGCAGTATCAAAATGAATGTAAAGGTGTAATATACATAGCCCAGAGCTACCAGCAGAAAAGGCTCTGCCCTGAATCCTGTGGCTGCAGAAGCTGCTGTGGCACCCAATATACACCCAGCCCCAGGCAACCAAAATGTGTACTAAAAACTATTTGTCTCTTCCCTAGCAATAGAGTTCTGTCACTCCTTGACCGTCCTCTTCAAGCTTGAGCCTGAAAAGCACAGACAACCTCCTCCTGTATTTCTTTTCCCTCTGATGGATCCTCCACTGAAGGAGGGTTCCCCATGCATGTGAGGGCTGCATGGAAATGCTGACCCTTTCTTGAATCAAGGAGAATGTTTCTCACCTTGAATTGGCAACAATCCCTTGGCCTTTCCGGGCCTGTGCGTGCTGCTGCTCTCACTGTTGGCTACCAGAGATGTTGGGTTCTGGTTTGGAGCACCCATGTGCAGATGCAGGATGAGAGGGAAGGAGCCTCAGTAGAGGCTGCTCCTTGCAGAGGATGCTGCCTTGTTCTCCTCCCTCCCTTCTAAGCCCTTTCCTTGGGTGCTTGGTGCATTACGGACTCATGATCACTGCAGACCCCAGCACTGAGCAGCAGAAAAAGACAATGTATTTAATGTTTTTTACAGTTTTAAAATAGCAATTGCCCAACTGAGTGGGGCATTTGACTGTGTCCCCCATGACTTTCTCATGGAGACAGCTAAGGTAAGATGAAATCATTAGTCAGTGAATGCACAAGTGGCTGGAAAACAAGCTGAACTTATCATGGTTTGTCATCAAACTGAAAATTCATTTTCAATAGGATCAGCCGGGGTCTGTTCGAGGCCTGTTTCAGTTTGATATTTTCATTAGTAACTTGGATAATGGAATAAAGTGTGCTTATAAAATCAGCCCATCACACTAAGCCAGGAGGATTGTGAGCATATTGGGGCCCAGGATTAAAATTCAAAATAGCTATGAAAAATTGGAGAGGTTTTCCAGAATCAACAAATGGAACCAAAGAGAGATGCATGCAAAGTGCTAGGAGGTCAAAAGGACTCGTATTGAAACAAGGAGTGACCAACCAGGCAGCAGAAGAGTCCTGGAGGTAAACACACCCCAGCTGACCACAGTGACGCCCACAAGGGTACATGTGGGGATGGGAAAGCTGAGGGCTGGGTGGTAACTTCATGGCGTTGGGAACTTCTCTCCTTCAGTGTTGCATCCAGCAGCTGGACATCACCTTTTAGGAAAGACATAAATGAAATAAGAAAGCCCTGAGAGACCATCAAGGGTATTACAAGGTTTGTAAAATCTGACCTGTGAGGAGAGATTGAAAGATCTTGGAGTTGTTTAGTCTAGTGAAGAGAAGATAGATAGGTCCAAAGGGAGCAGGAAAACAGCCTTCAAATTTTTTGTGTAAAGAGGATGAAAATCTGTTATCTTTATATCCACTGAGAGTGGACATAAGGAGTAATAGAGTTAACAGGATGCAAGGGAGATTTAGATTAGATAGTAGGACAAACTACCCAGCTATAATGAGGTATAAGCTCAGGAGCAGGCTGCCTTTGTGAACTGGGGGAGTGCAGTCATTAAAGGTTTTTAAGAACAGATCAGATTAATGGCTGTTGCAGAGAGTCTATTACAGTTCTTCTCACCTCAGCCCCGGGAAACAATCCACAGGGCCCTACCTTGCTGGTGCTTCTTTACCTTGCCCTGCAGTAACTGGCTGGAGTTCTGCAGGAGCCAAAGGACCTGTGCCAATAGCTCTTTTTCTGCTGCTCGGGAAGCAGAGCAGCTCTGTCAGGAGGAAAACTCAACCACCCACCTGGGGCACGTGTAAATTCCATGGCTGGTACCTACACAGGCATCAGCCAGAGCTGCAGGATTTGCTTATGGAGCAAGTCATTGCAGAGCTCCAGCTCAAGCAGTCCTTGGGCTTCCTCGCTCAGCTGGATCTTCCCTTAGCACATGTCCTAGGGCACTAAAGGCAGCGATGAAGTGCTTCTCTCAAGTGTCATTCATGGTGTTTTAGGTCCTTGGAGGCAGCTCTCACGGGCAGAATTCTAACACCACAGGACTGAGTTATAAACTGAGTCAACCTCCATGACAGTTCCTAATTAAAGGGAAAAAAGTAAAACATTCAAGCTGCAAATGGCAAAGGCAACCATACTGCTTTGTACATTAAAACAACTGCACACCGGTAACTCATTGTCTTCTGACTTCCTTTCATTCTTTTTTCAGTGTGATACAGCCTGTGATAAAACATGCTTTAAAAATCAGATGGTTAAACAAGATGTGCAATCTGCTTATTATTACAGTTTCTACCCCAAGCTGTGAATCAGTGCCTCCTCACTGTGACAGCCTGAGATTATTTGAGCATATAGGTTTGTGTTCTAGGAAACAGTAAAAATTGTCTACTCAATGATAAATAATTGCTTCTTCTTTAGAAGCACTTGTTATCACCTCCTCATACTGAATATTTTTAGTACTAGCAAAGTATCTTCTTTTCAGCTCCCTTGAGACATCTGTTCTCCATATGGTGGACTTGCCTGTGCTTACACAGCCGGTTTCTGGGAAGGAGTCTCCTGGTATGACAAATTGGAATTATTTCCAGGTCTTCAAACACTTCACTAGTTCCTGACTCGTGTAATTGAGCCTAACAAGTTCTGCAATATTGTACATGTTTTAATCCCTCTTGCCTACCTAATTTTTGTCATATTACTCCCACTGACAGCAAGCTGCCCTTAAAACATCAACACCAGCTTGTCAGCAGCAAAGAGCCACTTAGGAGCTGGTGCTGGTGCTGAGCCCTGCTAGGGTACATCACCCCACTATGCTGTGCTGCTCCTTGAAGTAAACCTGCTGGAAGCAGCATGGTTACCCCATCCTGGCCATGACCATGGGGCTGCCAGCACGGGAGCACAGCCTCTTTGAGCATCTGTGCTACTTCCTTAGCACCGTGACTCGCGCAAGAAAAATGGGGCCACCCCAACGCTATGGGCCACACTATTTGTTTCCTGTGGTTTCTGAACCACAGAAGACTCCTACAATCACACAGAAAGGAGACAGCATTTTTTTCCCCTTTGGTTTGACAGCAAATGCCAGAGGATGGATCAAGAGCTAAAAAATAATCACTCATGTTTGTGTGTTATGCATATATCTATAGTTACCCTCTTATTCCCCATTGTAGCCCGTGATGTATTGGTACTCTCTGACCTTGCACTATAAAACACATGCACTATTCAAATTTATTTCCTCATGCCTGTCTTATTACAGAAACTGCCAGTTTGAATTTTTCTTATAGTACAAAGAGACACAAAGCTCTGTCAAGTGATTCATTCCACACGACAACGTGATATTGCAAGTAACAGTGGAGGGAAACCACAGAGATGATACTTTAAGAGCAAGACTTTGGTGGAGGACCAGTGGCAGGCACTGAATATTGATAATTCTGACTCACAGTGTTTGGGTATTTTAATAACACTCAAAGCACCCGTTTTCCTTCCCTGCTTAGAGAATCAGGGAAGTGCCACGCAGCCGATGGGAAGGAAGCTTGTGCATGGGGAGGAGCAGCAGCAGTGTGGGGAGCACCCCACAGCAGCAGGCCCTCATCGTGCTCAGCCCCCAGCATGCTGCTGGATGTAGGTTATACTGAATGAGCTGTGATTTCGTCTTGAAAATTGAATACTTTGGTTATTCACACAGCATTTTTTCCAAGATCCATAGCTAAAACTCCAAGGATGCAATATGAGAAATGCATCTAGCCATGCAATTTTTTTCTATTGTAAATATAAAATCCTTCTTAATTAGAAAGAAGTCGATTGTTTTGGCAGCAGAGTGTCACATATGAAGTACCTGGAGAATAGAGAAGTACTCCAGATCCTACTGAGAATAATGGGGGCAAAGTAAAAGCAGTGTAACTCAAATGAAAACGAAAAGCTGAGGAAAAAACCCCAATGTCTTTTTTTAATTCTTGATTACTGAGAAACTAACCTACCTGTCTTTTTGTACTTTAAATAAGATATATGGAACAAAGATTTTGTTTCTTGAAAATTAATATGTGGACTTACTGTTACAAGATAGCTTAGAAACCTGTGTTTTATGGAGTTGCAAAAAATCTTTGCTTATGAAGCAGCAGATAGGGCACATTCAGCAAGCATGTCATTGCTTAGCTTCCACGTATGAGACAATTTCTGCAGCTAAACAATATTAAATGTTGCAGTAAATCACTGTATCATTAAGGACCTAAAGGGCAAAGATGTGTCAAATTGCACATGCTGTTTTGTCTCAACTTTTCCTACATCCAAGGTTACAGCAGGACAGTTCAGTGGCATATTCCCAAACACTGAGCCACTGCCAACATTTTCTTAATGGGATTAAATTGTGCCTTGTTACTGTACAAAGACACATTTTAAGTATGCTTGGCCATTTATTTGATGTATGATTATCTTTGGCTGAATTACTAGCCATGAATTGTGAATAGTAAAGTCTTTATTTCATTACTTGCTGTAGTTCTCCTAAAATTTATTCAATTAGCAATAGAGATATTAATAGAATGGAGAAGTAAGATGGATCATTTAGAAGTTTTCCCCTTCTGTTAGTATCTCTATCAATAATTGAATAAATACTGGGAGAAGTACAGCATATTGATGTATGTACAGCTAAAAAAATTGAATTGATAAACAGCTGTCCAGAGGGACTGTCCTGAGATGACACCCTGCCTTGCAGAATCAGAAGGAGAGGAATACATAAGGCAGCAATACTAACCCACAGCCTAAACAATGCACAGGCTGGTCAGGGACAGGACTCAGAGCCTGGGATGAAGAAGGGCATGGAACTTCTGTCAAATTGGGCCTCTGGTGCCTTTTTGCTGCAGGAAATATAACAGCAGGGATCATCCCTACAAACAAAGACATCCTTGGGCCATGACATATGCGGCAGCCACAGCCACAGCAGATTAAACACGACGAAAATATTTCTGGTTGCTGCAAACTCTAAATTAAGGTGTAACTAAAAGGCAGTTTTCTCTCCCTTGAAGCTGGCCAAGCAAACCTCCACAGTGGCCCAGGTTTACCAGGCTCTTTCCACCCAGCTCAGCAGCAGTGCAGCCTCTGAGCCAGAGCAGCACAACCTGGCTTCCCCTGCCCTGGACCCCACAACGGGGACTTCCACCAGGTTCAGCAGATCCTGCAAGTGCTGCCTGTTGCAGAGGCGGAGAGGAAATTAGAACGTTGTAATTAGATGTGTTACATGTAGGTGTCATCTCCAGGCAGGTGACACCCGTGCAGGACCCCAGCCAGCAGTGCTGGAGCCCTCTGCTTTCCCACAAGTGGGTGGTTCACCAGAGAGCAGCCATGTGCTACAGTCCTACAGCGGCCACAGTCGGTGCCCACTCGGACACAAACTCTTACTGCGGAGTTGTTAACATCATAAAATATGCTCTACAATAATTTCTGAGAACTCCACACTCACTGTGAACACGTCACAACTGAGACTCTACTCCTGCACGTCCTTTGCTTGCTAAAACATTGATTTATTAAAGACTTGATCCTGATCTTATTTCACAGCTATATAATTCCACTGCTATGATGTTATCCCAAAAGACTTTAAAATACAATGCATAAATGTGGAAAAATTAGGAGGATTGCCAAATGGTACATGGGCAGAACATCCCTGGATTTGAGCCTGATTCTCCCTTCTTGAAGACTGGTAGAAACCAAGGCATGTGTATGTTGCAATTGCAAGGGTGAATATGGGAGGTTAATTAAGATAATGACTTATATCACAGATCAATGTTGTCTGTTATTTGTTTATATTCTAAAAACCTTTCCATTTCTGTGTATAATCACCACGGATGAGAGTTGCTGACTAACTGTGCTTTATAATGAAGCACAGTTGTCCAGCTCCTCTCTACAAAGGAACAAGTCAACACTACCAGGATCTGCACTGCTAACAAGGACTGCCCCACTCCCAGTGCAAAAGCCACGATTGGTAGAATTGAAACAAATTTATGGCAAAAATTAAAACATTTATATTTTAACATCTCCAGACTTTATTAGGTGTTCTTTATACAGTCATCTGGTGTGTTTAAAGAGTGAGCAATCATATAAAAGGAAATATGGTCATAACTGATTGAAGTAATAAAACCCTGAAACTAAATAACATCTCATAACTCATTACACAGCATATATTAGATTTCATTACATCAGTACATGACTTAGTAGTAAATTCTCCTGTTGGTCATAAACCTCTAAAGTGTTGTCATCCTGAAAAATGAAATTAAAAAAGGGAGGAAGACAATGCCAGGACGTTCTGGTGGTGCTTGTACCGTTACAACACAGCCCCCCCTTGCGTCAGGGTGAGCTGGCCTTGATGGGTGATGCTGGAGACGGGCGATGTGTTTTTCCCCACTGTTAGCACTGTGTCCAGGACAAAGCCACCCCTCCACCTGGGGCACTTGCATTGTCTTTGTGTAGCTGACCTGCTGCTGAGCTTGTCACCCTCGTGTGCTGATGAAGCCACCTGTACCTCTGGCCCTGGGCAGCTCCCACAAGGTTGGTGGCTGAGCACAGCCTCCCTGCACACCCTTCTCTGCTCTGGGGGTCAGCAACCCCACTGAGCAGGTGGTGGTGAGGCAGAGTCACAGAGGCCAGAGCCGTGGGCTGGCAGCCTGTGCTCCCTCTGCCCTGGCACTGGGCAGCCTTGGCTGCTGGCATTGTTTGCTGCTCCCCAGCCCAGGCAGGGCACGTGGGGGTGGTCGCTGCCCACCCAACCTCCTCACCCCTGCCATGTTTTCACCTGCCCGTGTTCACAGCCTGATGTCCTGCTGCAAGCTGGCAAATGTGGCTCTGTCACATGCCCTGGACTGCAGGGAGCTGGATGGACACCCCAGCTGCTCAGCACTTGGAGAGAAGCATGGCTGGAGCCCAGGGGGACTGTGTTCTGCAGCTCTCAGAAGGGACCTCGGAAAGGCAGTTCACCAATTCGTGTTACCCCATGGAAACACCAGCACAGGGGATTTCCAAAATCTCCTCTCTTTCTGAGGCCAAAGCATCTCCCAGCTGACTCTCAAAGGCTATTCAGGATGCTGGTGCCTTCCCATGTCCTTCATAGGTCAGAGCAGAGGGTCACCAGTGACCTGAGCATGCTCCATGAGCCCAGTGACCTGCTGGCGTGTTTAAGGGAGGTGGCAGTCACCTGCAATGAGAGGAGCCGGGGCTTGTTCCTGGAATAAGCTCACCATGCCCACAGCTTCTTTGTGCTACAAACAACAAATGCTTCAGAGAAACTGCACAAAAATGAACCTTTCAGCTGGGGACAGGCTCTGGTAAGTGTCTGAGCCACCCAGCTACAGCATCAGAGACCTGCTCCCAATCTTCTTGCAGCTCCCACAGTCTTGAACTCTTGTTGTGCTGCAGCGCAGCACCAACACCTCATCTGAGGCTCTGTCCTCCAGCTGCACAGGCCAGGTCTGAGCAGGGAACCAGCCCTGTGGCTGGGAAAGTTTTCCCCCCGGGGCCGGCAAGGTGGCAGTTTTTACCCAGGTTCCCTCTTTCCATTTAAGTGTCAGGGCTGGCATCTGCTGCCTCAGGATCAGACAGGCTTCTGCTACTGAGGTGGGCAGCAGGTCCCTCATTCCAGGCTAGGAGATTCTGCTAAAATGATTTCTGAGCAGATTTGCTAGGATCAGTCCATAGCAAACCCCTGGCTGCAGGGCTCTTCTCTATACAGCCTGCAGGGCTCTTCTCTACACAGCCTGCCATAGCTCAGGCCTAAAATGGGCTCTGAGACATGTCCAAGATCCCGGTCTGGCAAAGCCAGGCATAAGCAGAGACTCTTGTGGCTCTGGGTGTCAGCTGTGAACAGCGGATCTTCCTCTCTACAATTCCCCAAAAAGCTTTTATGTTGTTTCCTCTGAGAACCAACCTCCCCTCCTCCATCTGACAGTTTATAATTACCCAGAGCAACTGATCGGCAACTAAACCATCGGCAACATCTGGGAGATCTTAAGGCAGATCCCAGTCCAAGCTGCACTGATGTAATTGTTTTGCTGGGTGAAGGATGATAACTCTCCCCACTTATGATTATACTCCTTCAAAATAATCCAATCGTTTTTTTGAGGCTCACTTATGTCAACACGTGCTTTATTGTGTCTTATGTGTTTTTAAAGTGCTGGGTGGAAGCAGCTGGAGGAGAAGTCCTCTTTCAAAGCATACTTCCTCACGATGTTTTTGAAGTAGCTTGTTGAATAAGGCTTTAATGGCTGCTTTGGACATGTCCAGACACACCGCTGGGTTTGATATACTTGTGAAAAGCTAAGGATGGAAATTCATGAAAGAGAGCGCCCAGAGCTCCAGAGGTGAAGGTGACTACACCCCTCCTTTCCATGAGAAAGAGCAGGAGTCTGCGACCAGGTAAGAACAAAGCTGTGTGAAGCCAGGCACTCTGCTATCCAAGCTCTATACCAAGAATGGCTCTGGGGAATGGCTGCAAACCTAAAAGCATCCAGCAGAAGATGCTGCTTCCAGTGGTAGTCCTGAAGATCTGGGCAACAGAAGGGGTGATAACAATGCTCTTTGAGGTAAACATGAACTACTTTGTGCAAACATTAAACTACAGCTCTAAGTGTCTGATCTGTCATAATTGCATCACCAGTCTTATACTGAGAATAGCAACCTCTCTGAAAGACAGCTGTACTTCTGAAGTGAAATATGCTCTGTTACTTTTATAACTTTTTCCTGATTAGTTTTTTTGCTATTGTTACTTTTTAAAAATATATAAATAAAGCATGTCTAATTGCTGTCAGTGCAGCCCCATGTCCTGACTTTGCCCTGCCCTAAGAGCCTAAGTGCTCCTAGGCAGGGATGACTGCCTCGATAGAGCTCTGAAATGATGATCTCACCCCTCCTCTGGTACCTTGGCTTCTGCAGAGCGCAGAGCAGAGCTGAGCCAAGCCTCACCTGGCAGCAGGATGCATCTTGCTTTTTATCAGAGCCACCTCTACCCTGCCACGACAGTCTGGTGAGCCCCAGCAGGCAGGCTGAGTGTTGAGCACTGCTGGGGGCCCGCTTGCACATTGATGGAGTTTTAGTCCATCTTCTTCCGGATGAGAGACTGCAGCCGAGAAACATGGAGAGCTTGGAGAATTCTTAGTTAATTGAAGTAAACCAAACAGATCGAGCTGCTTTTATGACTATTTCATAATAGTATCTTTTTAAACTAATACTCCACTGGGGAACGCAACTTGCAGACAGAAAACCCTCTGAAGTGCCTTGAAGAGATCTGAGCTTTGGACTCTGAGCTTTGCTGCTTATAAACAATCATTTCAATCTGCTAGGCCACAGTGGGAGTATGAGGCTTCATAAAAGGGCTTAGGTGTTGTAATACTGAGTGCAGCAGCGCTTAACTCCGTGTCTCACTATCCAGCCTCCCCTTGCAATCCAGAAGATTTAGACACAAAGAACCAGATCCATGCAGGCCAGTGGGGAACCGCTTTAGGAAGGGCTGAGGAGAGCACAGCCCAGCTGTGCTGAGTTACCTCCTTCTGATCGGGTTTCAGGCTCCAGATCCTTTCCCAGCACAGGAATCAAAGCAGCACACTCTCATAAAACAGCAACAGCAATTCCAGCACTTGCTTAGGCTTTGGAAGAGAAAGATCCAGTGCTCCTCTTTTGCTGCAGAGATGTGAGCACCCAAAACTCAGACCTACCCTGTAGCTGTGGGGGCATCTTCTTGAAGATGTTCCGGTTTTCATGAAAGAAACAGATGAGGTTGGGCCACAGGAGATGGACACTTAGGACATGTCCAGGCACCCTGGAGGCAGGGCAAGGACAGCTTGGATTCCACTCACAATAAGGTTCAATGGATGATCTTTAGATATCTTTAGGGAAAACTTAAACCTCGGTGAGTGCCATGAACTTGGCATTCCCAAAGTTAGGACACACAGGTGTCACCCTCTGCAGTGGCCTGAAAACACCCTTGCCTTTGTCAAACCACCTCATACCTCTCTCCACATAGTCATACTCAGTGGTCCCATTTCCCAAAATGCATTAAACCATAAGTTTGCACATAAATGCATCAACTCCACCTCATCCTCACCATGCACCCCCAAAGCAGACAAAGGGAATTGAGGTCATTTTATTTTCCTTATACATCCTTCAGATACCTGCACATGGTTTCCTAATCATGGGTCTACCTCAACCCCTCACCCACTCTGCATTCCTCACTCAAGCCCTTGGCATATCTCCTTGATCCAGTGCTGGGGCTCAGGTACTACAAGAGAGAGCAGGGCAGAAGCTGGTGGGCAGTAATTGCCCAAACAGGCAAATGCCTCTAGGCAGGTGGAGTCACACATTACCCTTATTTTGAAGCAGCTCATAAACCAGCGTAGAGAACAGCTCCAACCAACCAATTTGAGCCCTAGTGTCTCCTGGTACAGTTTATCAGATCTTTCATAGCAGAACAGAGTCAGCCAAAAGGACTAATAGTCTCACTTCCATTCCAGAAAATATGTAAAAATATGTAAGCATTCACAGAGAAGGGAGCTGTGAATCCACACCTTTTGTGAAGAAAAGGCATTGAGCTGACAGGCTGCCAGCATAAGCTAGCATTAAATCACCAGTGAGCAGAGGTGCAGATGTTGTCTGGCACCTTGGGACATCAGACTTGCCTGTCACCTCATCCCAGCAACACCCGCAGAGGTTCTGGGTGAGTCAGGAACTACTTGACACATGGTCTGCAGTGGAGTTCGAGGAATCAGTTTTGGGATCAGGCCCCATTCAAGGGCACTTAGATGCTAACACAAACTGTTTACAATGAAGATTGTGGGCTACAATTTTTCAAGATGTTAGCCCTTTGGGCCATAGACCAGCTAAGAGAGGCTATGAGCAATGAAGTCACTCTGGTGCCACTCTGGAGGGGTTGCCTCTGCCTATTCTACTGCCCAGGAGCAGCCCCTGCCTGGGCCACAGTTTCAGTCCATGAAAACCGACCTCAAACACTGTGGAGAAATCCTGAAGGTCATCTTTGACCTTTGCTATCTAGAGAGAAAATGCCTTAAGTCAGAATGTGTTTACCATATTAATGCTAAAACACTTCCATTAAAATGACAAGTATGATGTTTCATCAAAATTCTTACGGGATTTTTATCTGCTGTAGCTCTCCTTCGGATGGAAGTTGGATGTAAAACAAGCATATGTTCCTTGTTACAGTGCTGAAAAAATCCATTGTTTTGGGGTTGACCAATTCAAAATTTAAAGAAATCAGTCTGACACAACAAGCATGATCTTCAGCTATCAAAACATATTCTTGTATTTCACTTTGTATTTAATAAAAGAACTTCAAGTGAAGCACAGGTTTGCTCAAAAGTGATGAAGAGTAATTTAAGATAAAACTGTCATCAAAATGCAGGATTAGCAATGTCAGCTCAGACTCTTTAATTTTACACACATAATCTGGATGTAGTGAACTAAAACTATAAAAATACCTCTGTAATTTGTGGAATCCCTATAAAATTTATATCCAAAAACTATGTTAACCAAGATGAAAGCTTCAAAATCAGGAATAAGGAAATGCAAGATTCGCTGTTGCATGGTACATGATGTTATGACCTTAAATTGCAGGTTCACATTTTACCCAGTAGGCACTCTTCTCATTCAGGAATTCTTTTCAATCCTCTTCAGTGCATGACTCAACCTTGCTTTCTGAAAGTTATTAGGTACAGGCCACAAATATGTAATTTCTATATAAGTATGTTTGCACTTACCACCAGAGAAATAAGGATTGTGCGAATCCCTGTGAAATTTGTTCCTGGTACCACCACCTGCAGTAACCATTGTGTGTATGGATAAACACCAACACTTGCACCTAACATTTTCAGAACCAATGAACTGAACCTAGACACAGATGTGATTACTCTGCACTTCTGCAGATGTAGCTCCAAATACCCAGATATTAAGCACTTAGCAAAATTCTTACAGAGCTTCTGTGAACCAAGTGTCTTGCTTACTATTAGAAAAGGACCTTGTGACAGCAGAAGAAAGAAAATCCAGTTCTCCAAAGCAGAATGCTATTTCCTTCCTCATCAGACATTTTTTTCTTTTCACCTCTAGCTATTTGATCCCCTTTACTGTTACCAAGCTTTTCCTTAAAATGAGGCAACTTTGCAGATAGCAAGCTAATGGCTGCACAGGCTGGAATCATTCCCAGAGGGGCACTCAGCCTGCACAAGGAATGTGATCCATTTTTAGATACTCCTGAATGTTTCAAATACACCCATCTCTGCCAAAAAATGGCAAATAACAATTTCCTTACTAATACCCTTCTAACATACAACTAGACAACAGTCAGTAAATTTTTTAAAATACTTCAACAGAAGACTACTGTACATTATGGAAATATAGAGTTAAAAATTATCAATCCAAGTCAGAAGCATCTGAAAACTCATCTAAATGAAGCCTCAGTGAACAGGCAAGCTCTTAACATGGCTTCCTTTCTCCTCTTCCCCTTGAGCTGCCATAAAGATCACTTGGAAAGACCCTTCTACTAACTTCTACTAGTAACCTCTGACTCTTTGAAGATGTTGCATCTGAGAGTAAGGGGGTCAGCGATTTCAGATACTTTAGGCCAATTGGGGCATGGCATGGCTGCTTTGCACTTCACTCAAAGGTCAGCCTATTTTTAAGTGCCTAATGCCAACAAAGCCCTTTTGTCTAAACCAAGTCATTTTTGAGAGACTTTTTTCTTAATTCAAACCTGTGTTCAAATAAGCAGACACAGTCTTTTCACAGAATTCTAACTTTTGTAGAAATTTGACCAGCTATGCTTTTCAAGTACTACTTTCACTATATAATTAAGTCTTCTAATATAATTCTAACAGATAATTAAATACTTCTAATTTCATTAGAAAATTATATTCTAATAATTCCATAAAGAGAAGTGTGAAACTTCATGCCCTATTTGTCTCTTGGAAGAAAAAAGTAAAGTTCCCAAAAAATACATCAAATTATGTATGATTCAATCATTAGATTTTTCTACAGGATAAAAAAGAAACCTCAAATTCTTAATATAATCTCCACAGAGACTTTAAAGGAATGTTGGCAGTGCAGATATTTTTGCAGAATTTTGTTTTGCCACATCAGGCTGTCAAGTTCTGAGGTATTTCACCCAGGGATCACTGTATCCATCCTACAGATGTAAAGGACTTGAGCAAGCAGGTGAAGGTTAGTAACAGAGCGATAAGCAAAGCTAAAAACTTCTAATCCAGTATTTTATTTATCTGGTCATACCAATTCAAAACTGCAGATGTGGTTTGCTCCTTTTTCTTTTGGTAAACCAAGTGTTGCATTTGGCAGACAGGCATGCATAACAAAAGGAAAAAAGCAAACCTTGAGGCCATCATGCAAGATTGTGTACTTTGTACAGAAGGTTATGACAGGCTTTGAGTTTCATGTCTAATATCAGTACCTGTCTCAAATTAACACTACCATTAAACTACAGAAGACTAAACTCCAGTAAGGGCCAGTATTTTCTAGACACCAATCACTGATAACTCGAGCATGCTTTAGGTGATGAAGAAAATACATGAGAAGTTAACTATGTTAAGTGCTATACTATTTAAAGCACATAAGAATACCTTTTACTCTTTTCAAGAATAAAAAGTCTCAAAAAGCTGAAGTGAGACAGTCATTACAGTTTACATGAAAATAGTTTTTAAGGCTTAACAATGTATATGGTATAAAAAGTTAGTGAAACGTTTCCTATTTTATGATTAAGGAATCATCTTTATTTTCCATTTTTATAATACCTATCTGCTTGGGTGCACAGAACACTGCATTCTGCTGTCTCACAATACCACTGTAACATCAAACACTGGTTCAGAATTGTTGTTCACAGTGACAAGTGACAAATGAATACCAAACAGTTTTTAGTTTAAGAGAGCAACTAGTACCAACAGCCTTGAACGTTTCTTACCTAACTCTACTACTGCAGAAAACAGCTGTGTGATGAGAAGAGTAAGAATCAAAAGCTGGAATGAAGACTGCATACCACTAAGCTAATGTGTAATGTATATGCTCACAGGAAAGATCCGAACATTAGCTTGTTAACATTTAGAAAGAACTCTTCCAAGATTTTTATAGTTTGACATGTTTATTTTAGTTGGATGATCAGACTCAATGAACAAGCTGAAACAGTATTCCTCAGCCTCACAATTGCCTCCCTATGGACTTCTACAACCAAATGTTTAAAGATATCAGAAATATGTGGATATTTGCATGAAGTAGTTCAATAGTTACTTCTTGTTCCATGCTTCCCTTTCGTGTCTTTCACGGATTACTTCTTTTAGGTACGGTTCAAGATAACGGTGATCCTGAAAAAGAAGAGAATATACTTAAACTTACAGCGAGGTCCAAAAACACCTCAAGTCATTCCTCCCCAGGTCTGACTAAACACCAACCTATCAGGAAGAAAAAAAATAAAAGAAATCCAGCCTTACTTATCCTGAAAAGGTGAACTTTTTATCTGCCAAGTCTGCAATGACAAGTTCTCTACTGCAGTAACCACTAATTCCTAATGCCTCATCAACAGGCAAAGCGATACTTCCAGCTATGCCTTTAGAAACAGTGGTTTTTTGGCAGATACCCAAACGTACGAGAGCCACTTTAATTAGTTCAAAGTCCAACTACAGTAATGTACAATAACCACTCTGAGTAGTTAAAAGCCCAACAATAATACTCCAGATAATCTCTTTTTGAGCTTAACTTCTAAGCAGCACTGTAAACTTCTGTTTGATAGAACACCCTGATCATGTTTAACACAAACCAAACTGCTGCTTGAGGAAATAGGCAACCAGTCACTCAATGCGGCAGTTACCTAAATATGACCTGTGAGACCACAAGAAACAGCCTCTGCTTATTCAGAGATGCATCAATACCTTTATACTCTCCTACAGTCAAAAGTTTAACAAAAAAATCCTCTCTGCCTGGTAGTCTGGAGAAAGCTGAGGTGGACAGTGATGCAAAGTCTGTGAATCAATTCACTACCAAAAAATAAAATGTAGTTACATCTGATAAGGAAAGTGTAGTTTGTTTTTTAACTTACAAGATGACGCTTATTTTAATGCAAGATTTCCCTTCAAATTGTTCTTCCCTGGCACCTCCACGAATAAAAAGTTTGGCTCAAGATTTTCTATAAGATCAAGAAATTAATCAGAAAAGCAGGAGACCTTTTGTCAGAATTCCAAAGCTATTTACACTGTATTTTTTTATCTGATAGCTGAGAAGAAATATTTTGCCTAAACGCAAGCAACGTGCTGTGATTCTGAGCTGCAGCTTAAGCTTCTGCCATCTTGAGAAGAATTTAGTAATTTGTACTGAAAAACAGATTTTTAAACTGCAATCAAAAGTGTTTTCCAGAGGTATTCCATGAGATACTGACTCATTTTCTCACTATAAAGGACCCGTAAGCATGTGTCTCCTCAGGGAATGAAAAGTCCATGCACCAACCACAGCAGTGCCATTTAAGACCTGCACCTTGGAAACACTTCATGCACCCACCTCTTCATACTTCACCCACTGGTCTTTTGGAAGGATCTGATGTTTCAAGCTTAAGTCTAGCGCTCGCTTTATGCGAAATACTCTTTCATTGTAAAGATGTTCTGGAAGTCTCTTCAATGCTTCTTTTACATCATCATCTTCATTCAATGTATCATCTCGCATTAACCCTGTACCAAGAAGAATTTACAGTATCACTGTATAAATGTTCTTCTGTAAGATTTAGGATTGACTCAAGCACCATGAGCAAAACACTTCCAATGCAAAATTATGAAGAAAAACCAAACCAATCCAGGAGAGCCACTAATTGCTCACGGAGAACATGCAATCCTAAACGCTGACTTTCACATACTCTATTTACTTTTTTTACTCCTTTTGTCAAAGAGGAATAAGGAAAATGGGTGTTTAATTCAATGTGTTTTGTGAGAATATACATATACAGAACAAAACCTTCTCTGGATCTAAGGGGTGAACTCATGTGCATTTAATTTTATACCTCTATTTAAGATGACTGTCCACATTAAGGGTTTTTTGAATCCATTAGAATCAGTCAGCCACAGATGACTCCTTCAGTACTGAAGAACTATTATCTAAACTCCCCTGCTCATAATAACCAGATCTCTGCTGACTATATGAAGCTATGGAAACCTGCAGCTCTGTGTTGGTGTGTGAGTTCCAAATCAGAAGTTAAATCAGGGAGGAGCACCCAGTCTTCTCAAAACCAAGAACACTCCTACACCTTCTGTGGAACAAAGGATTCTTGAAACTCTACCAACTTTTCTGTAAGGTTCAGTATTAGAAAACAGGACAAGATATTACTTCTGTAGCATACCAGGATGATGCAGATTACTATAACATACCTACTGACTTGTGGTTAAAGGTTTTCATCTCATGTGACCGATTTGGCAGTAGTGTCTCAATAAAACAAAAATTTCTTTTGAGTCACGTATTCTGAAATTCAGCTTTGTAATTTATTACAAAGGTACAGGGAGCACTGCTGCTAGTTTAATCACTGTATTAAATTTGGTGCTGCTCTAATTTTTTTTCTTGCATTTCCAGAAAAGCAGCAGAAGTAAGAATTTCAGCAGACAGGCATTATCAAAGAGGAATTAATCACTGCATCTTCAGAGGAAGGATCTAAGGTTACTCGTTTACAGCTTTCTTGTAATTTTTTTCTAACTTCCCCAGGGCAGGTATGTTAGCTGCATTTAAAAGATTTGCTTGTACTGTGGTGAGCAATAAATTGTGGCATCTGAATATTCAGATTCTTGTCATCCATTCAATCCAAACGGTTCAAACAAACTTGGTAACAACTCTGAATAAACTGAAGAAAATACCATTAAGGCAACCTCTTCTCCTTAAGGAAGCCCTGTTTTGACACCTATTCCACCACTGTGCAGGCCAGAGCGATGCCAGCTGAAGTTATGGTGACACAAAGGGCAGAACTAACTTTCATTTTATTTGCACTTTGGATACTTTGCATAAGTGCTGCACACAGGCTGACTACTGTCAGTGGGAACCTCTCCAGCTTCAAGGGCAGTCTTTGGGTTAGAAGACACTGGCCAGTGAAAATGACTCAGTGGAGAAATTGAGCTTTCAGGACTGCTTTGTGAAAGTTTTTTTTCAACTACCCCAGCCTGACCTTAGCTGTTTTAAGTTAATTCACTGGAACATGAGCAAACAGAAATAACAGAAAAGGTGTATCACAACAACTGAAGCAATTGCCAACGTTTTTCCCTACAGAAGTCTTTTTGTAACTAATTTTGAGCAAAACCACGCCAACCTGCATGCATATTTAGCAGTTATGAACCGCACCTAGTTTGAGAACTGTTACATTTGCAGTTTACAAACCTCAGTGAAACACTTACCGAGTTTGTTGAAGCCAGCTGCGTTGTAGTACCACTTGCGAAGCCTGTCTATCATGCGCCCGCCTCCTGCAACTGAACGCGACCACCATCAGCTGCACAGCCAGGTAACATTCAACACTGACACCTTACTGCTGGCCTCTTTCACACGGATTCATGTAACACTGCATCAAGCTGGAATCTGATCATTTTAAAGACCTCTACTTCTCAGTCTCCCATCACTGAAACTACACAGGTCGAAGGACAGCTCATTGCATACAAGAATTTGACCCATTTCACTAAATTTGAATATTGGGCTGCTTTAAGGCTTGGAAAAATGCTACCAATTCCTCATCAAAGATAGCAACAAAACCTTTAGGCTCCATAACACTTACATGAGCCAAATGCATAGTGTCTACACAAAACAAAACCATCAGGCTTTTCAAATAATTTATCTAAGCTCCCCGACTTTTGCTATGAGTTAATACAACTTCAAGGCCACTGGTTATTACACTGTTAACCTTCTGCTCTCCTCCCCAGATACTTAAATGCTATTCCTTTTTCAAGGAGCTGCCAAAGTCAATCACGAAATCCACACTGAAACCTCAAAAAAACCCCCAACCAAACAAAAAATAAAACCTCCACGCCACACATAGCACGTTCATCTTTCCTTAGATGTGGTTTGGGATGGCACAGGTGCTTTTACACATAATCAAGTACCTCAACAAGGGGTCCAGAAGCCCACGAACGGCACAACACGGGCAGTGCAGTGTGGGCAAGCTGTTTTGTGACTTTTAATCCCTTTGTGTTACCAAGTCACCCCCGCAAAAGCCCCAGTGCTCCATGCGATACCAGTACGTCATTACAGCACTACCTCAGCAGGCTACTTAGTTATCCCTTCGTCCTTTAGGGCCAGATAAGGAATAACCTTAGACCAAGGGTGCGTGGAGTCGGTATCCGCGCAGGACAGCGATCCCCGAGGCCCCTCATGAGCAGGCCAAGGGTTCCTCTAATGTTCCCGAGCACTCTCTGCACTCAGAAACTCAACTATCGGAGCCAGACTCCCTCCGCTACCACGGGAGGGCCGGCGAGGAGACTCGCCCGGCGACTGTGGCAGCGGAACTCGCTGTCCCCGTCAAGGGCACACGGTGCACACTGGCTCCCCGGCTCCCCCTCTCCCCGCCACGGCCCGCCTGCTGCCCGGCACGGGCCGGGGCGAGCCCAGCGCCGCAGGCAGGTCGGGGCCGGGGCCGGGGCCGGGGCCGGGGCCGGGCCCTCACCGCCGCGCACCCCCAGCGCCCCCGCCGCCTCACCAGACGCCCTGGCCGCCATCTTGACCTCGGCGCGGCGCGCGGCCTCCTGGGTAACGCGCGGGGGGGGCGGAGCCGCCAATGCCGCCCCCGCGCATGCGCCCGGGGGGGCGGGGGGGCGGCGGCGGCTCGGGTAGAGGTGACAGCTAAAAATAATAAAACAATAATATTTAGCTTTGTAAAGCACAGTAAGCGAAGCACCAATAGGTCACGCCAAGAAGCAGAAACCTATCTCTGCTCAGGTATCGCAGCCGCCAGGTGAGCGGCGCTGCGTTCTGAGGTACAGATGGCTGCCGCTCCCCAGCCCTTCCTTCAGGAAGGGACAGACCCTTGCGTTCTGAAAGAAAGAAAATGCGGCGGTGGAGGCAGCCCAGAAACACGGGGCAGGCAAGGCAGGGGCAGCTTCAGCCAGGAAGGCAAAGAGCACAGCCCCGGCTGCAGCACAGGGCGCGGTCCGTGCCCTATGGCACCCAGCGAGCCGCAGGGGCTGCTCTAGGCCTGGCCGAGAACAGCCCCTCTAGTAACGGGGTGGGGGGGAGAATTCCAGGCCAAACATTTCTCCTAAATATACATATATATATTTTTTTAATCCTAAAGCCACAAAGTTTTCGGCATGGTCCACAGAAAGTTCTTCTTTCCTCTCCCCCCTTCCTTTTTAGCCCTTCCATTAAATGTTTTGCTTCCGTTCTTCATCGTGGTTCTGGGAAGCTATATTGGCAGAGGCTTGTGCATTTATCATTTCCAAGAAACTGGTTTAGCTCTGGCAGCAATCATTTCTACATTTAAAAGCATTAAAGGAATTTAAAGCTCAAAGTTTGAGACATTCAAAATATACACACTCTAATATAATTTCTATTACAATGGTTTATCAGATGGTAATATATAGTAATAAGGCTAGTGGAGCAAGTCTGCAAAAGTTAACTCAAACACGAACCCACACACTTCCTATAAACATTTTTACTATAAACATTATTTTTTTACAAGATTGTTTGAAGATTACAATTTGTTATTAGCATTTAATACAATCAGTAATCCAAGTAAGCATATTGGACTTGGATACTTTTATTTAACAGGAGGAAAGGGGGGAAAGTGCTTAGCCATCACATTTCAGACACCATGAAATTTGTTACGCATCTCCACCAAGAACAGTCTATTTAATAGAAAATTTCAAGCAATCAACCCAGGCCAATGGAATAGAAAACACAAGAAAAAAGACAAAAGAGAGCATCTCAGATATATATTGCAGACAATGAATGTGGTTTTTCAGTGTGTTTCAAGCACTTCTTTTTCAAATTCTTAATTTGGATGAATAAGAATTTCTCCAAAGTCATAATCCAGAGATCACTACTATTCTCATTCTTTAAATCTCTTTAACCTTACTTTGTTTCCCGCCTATTAGTAGAATTTAACCTTTTGAATTTTATTCTGCTGTGTGCATAAAAATTGATATTTTTAGTTTCAACAATGAAGTTTTAAAACGTTGAGGCTTTTTCATTAAATAAGCTTAAATCCAAATGAAAACATCTGGATTTCAGTTTCCTGAACTGTTTTTATTGAAGAAATGGAAACTTTTAAACAATATCAGACAGTTTGTGTGTGGATTTAGGCAGCTTTTTAATTTTTCCCAAATACACTGTGAAGCATTTGATAATTCCATATTAACGTGCTTTGTTTAATGATAAGATTAAGTATTTTTAATACTTCCATGATGCCCAGTGTCAGCATTTACTTCAGCTTTTACAATGGATTAACTCTACCACCTTAATATATACTACAGCCTCTTTTCATATGTTTACTTGTATATTAAAGCCACACAAATCTCATTGGTATGCGGGGGAAAAAAATTGAACAAGGGGAAGAGAAAAGTAACAAAAATAAGGTCCTTCTAGATTTCAGGGACACTAACAGTTTTATTTTCTTTCAATAATTTGCCTAGATTCAGTTTGCTGATTTTTTTTTTTTTTTACATTGCTAACCAGCTTTTAGGATACCAATTTCAGCAGCCAGTTTCACAAGGAAACACCTTTGTAACCTATTGAAAGAGTGCCTTTCTGTATGAGGAGCTTCACACATGTAATGGTGGGATTCTTTCTACCTCACAAGGAAAATAATAACATTATTACCTCAAGCAGGTAAACACAACACTACTTCACTACCGCCCTGTCTTGCTATCCTAACTTTTGGGGAAGAGGGTGAAAGAAGACAACAGAGGGCAAGACAGGGAGTAAATCACTAGCCAGTTTTCCAATCTCCCAAAACTCTGCCGTTATCAAAAGAAAAAAGAAGAATCCATTTGAATTTACCTTTCAGTTAGCGTGCTGCATCACCCACTCTGAATTAAGTTAGCAATTAATTACAAGGCTTGCAGTACTAGCAATCAACATATTCATTCAATCCTTCTGAAATATGTTTTTAAGTTACTATAAATATTACTATGAGCCTTTAAATCCTACACACTTCTTAAACCAGTAATTAAAAAGTTAAGAGACCTTAAAGGGAAGTGGTTTTATAAAGTATGTTTATTTCCTAACTTAATTCTATAACCAGTAACACATGTAAAAAATTAAAGTGTTTTTAAGAAGTTTTCAAAGTCCTGCATAGAAGCTTTGGCAATCTCTGTACAAAACACCTCATCAGGCAAGGATACCAGCTGATCCAGAGGGATGTAGCTGGGTTGTGCTGGGTCATACTGGGCTCTTCCCAAGAATGCAAGAAACATATGCCTCTCTCTGATTCGTAATAGCTTTGAATTGAAAACCTAAGAAAGAAAAAAAGGGAAGAAGTTTTTAGGTTGTCTAAATTTCAGACTCTGAGCCTTTTTAAGACACACTGAAGATCTAGGAAGAAAACAAATAATACACTTATTTTCCTTTCATTTATGTCAAACATCGGGTAGGTTACATTTATATATAAATTATCTAAACTCTAAATAAATACTTCAATACAGTATGCTGACATACACACACAACAGAAAACAGGGAGTGATACAAAAAACCTAATGTGCTTGAGAGTTGTTTCTATATAACAACTATATTACTTTTGTGTAATCACACCCAAGGAAGTGGAGAGAGATATTCAGAAACAGGGAGCATTTTCCCTGTAGCATCAGACAGATTCAAATGAGCATTGTTACACGGATGAAATGAAGAGGTGACCACATGGCATAATACAAACACCAAAATAGCACAGTGTCAAGGGCAAAGGTGAGTGGCTGTGACTCCTGTCATCATAACACAGACAGAAAGGCACAGTGTGATGGTTCAAAACAACCATTTGCCTTCTGCTGCACAGCAATGACTACCTTTGAAGATACCTGCCACCAAAAAAAAAAAAAATCTAGACAAGTCAAAAATGAGAACAACACAAAAGAAATCAACAGAACATCTAAAAAGAGAGGGAAGTGCAGAAGACAAGATGCACAGTTAAGTCATAAAAGCACAGATCTAAGTTCATTTCTGAGCAGTACAACTGAATAGAGAGAGATGCTATTGAGGAGATAATGGTGAAAATGTGAATTCTACACAGAGCGAGCAGAGATTTTACTAAAAAAAGAGACTACATTGATGAAAGAAGAATTCCATGAGGATGCAAACTAATTTGAACAAGGAGGGAAAAACAAAACTACTGTTCCTCCTCTGCCTTCCTTGAATTTTAAGAGGGAGTCAGAAGACAGGAAAAAAAAAAAACCACTTAACCACCATTTATGGAGATAGCTGACAGAAAGAATGGTTACAAGAGCAGCTGTAACATCAGAGAGAGTTTGACCCAAAAAATATCCTGTATACTTCCTATTTTCAACTTTACTGTCATTCAGGATAGAAGCAAGGACACATGGAGACAAATATGCATTTGTGAATGCACAAGTTGAAGGCCCAACCATATACAGACTGACATGCACTACCTGTATCCTGGAAATCACAGTTTTTGAGGATAAAAGGGAAGAACAGGAAAGAGAGGGAGTGACTGTGACAAGAACAAGGAAGAGAAGAAACTCTCCACTTACCCTTCCAAAGAAAGAGAAGAACAATAATGAGGTGAACCACCACAAAGCCAACAATAAGACAACTGAGAAGGAAATGAGCAAAACTTGTGGCCACTTACAGATCAAGCAGGGCAAAGTGACACAGATGAGCATTAGAGCAAGCATCTTTGTTAACTAAAGATATATTAAATAGCAAGATAATCAAAATCCTGAGTAGTTTTATTCCCCCATACAATTTTGGCTTTCTAGCCACTTAGACTTCCTTTAGAAAGAAAATTACTGCTGTTCAGAAGCTGTAACTTGTACTTTCATTTTTACCTGGTAAGAAGATACTGCAACTGCATGTCAGCATTGAATGAAGTGACTAACACTTTCAGCTTTTAATTTGTGAGGAAGTAACAGTAATGAGGAGGTAGAAAAAAACCCCAAAATAGTAATCAGGAAATGAATCTATTTTCAATTCTGTGGTATTTTAGCAATTGCTGCATCAAGACCAATGAGAATCTGACTGCCTAATGGATAGAACTTCTCTTACCTTTTACACTGTATTTTCAGATCCTAAAGCTTATTTTTTAAGTAGACAGACCTAGAAGAAATGTTTGTGTGTGTATATATATAAATGTTATCTAATGAAGAGATCTTCTGTATAATCTGTCTTCTCTTGTGTCTCTTAGGCAGGATTTCAGGACAAGCAAATCCCTAAGCAGACAGTAATCTCTCTTGCATGAATACAGAAGAGATGAGCATGACTACCTCTTGCTGAAAACCAAAAAATTCACAAGACTGGGGGTAGTGATGTCACATATGCTATGGGAAAAAAGCAGCACTTCCACACTGAAATCTTCAGTGGTTCCTGGATTGCTAATAAAAGTTATCCCAATTAGAGTAAAAGCCACAGGCTAGTTGAAGAATTCACATATGTCCTGCATACAGCAAAGCTCCACCTTCAGCACATTAGTGAAGTGGCTGTGACAAGAGCACCCACAGTTTATTCCCAGATTAACAGCTCACCTGAGGAAAGCGAGTAAGCATGTGGTGGGGAATGCCCATTATGTTGTGTAAGTAGTCAAATGTCTGTTTGAGTCTCTTTTTACTTGCAGTTAAAATCTTGGGAGTTTTATACACAATCTGTTGAATTTCATGATGTTGAAAACCAAGTTCAATTTGACAAACCTGAAAAAGAGCACAATTTTATCTTCATAAGCCAGCTACAGCAAACTTAGCTTATTTTAATGTGCCACTGAAATAAACTAATGCAAAATTCTTCTACCCTTTGTCACACAGCAACAAGAATGCAAACCACAGTAATATCTGCCAGTCCAGTTCTTCTCAAGTCAGACAATGCAAATTATTTATCATTCTGGATTAAAGGGTAATTTGTTTATATAATATCCCCAGAATAAAGATGACTTCTGTGAATGTTATGTATTTTTCAGCTTGTCTGAGATATGAACAAAAAAAAACGTGCCTCCATATGTATGGCAGTTGCAAGCATAAAAATTCTCTCCTAGGAGTCCTTTATCGTTTTCAATACCAAGCTGTCAAGAGGCTTTCTTCTTGTGGAGCTGTTGAGCTCTGTAAAACACAGCAATCAAATAGCTAGGGCCTACTTTTGCTAATGTGTTACCTCTTTTGCTAACGTATCCAAGTTACACTTTCATAATAGGGAGTATAATTTCTATAGTCTTCAACTTAAGACTGCTGAACCTAAAAGAGATGTGTAGAATATGTGGTGTATTCACTTTATTCTACAATTCATTAATGTCTAAAGTAAGATGTCTTTTTCAGAGACTGCTTTGACCTCAATTATGATTTCCCAAAAGGAAAACAAAACACATTTTTTCAATAAAACCATGAGCACTCCTCCCTAAGTGCACAATGGCAAGCAATTCATTGAGTTGTTGAGAAAGAATTCAGCATACATGAGTATCTGTTAACTCAGTCATTTCTTCTATCCTCCAGTGACACAAAGCAGCTTGTTTTCAGTAATGAAGTGGGTGTGCTTGCCAGTTAACCAGATTTTCATATCAAACTAAGGTACTTCAAATGGCAAAAAGGTGGTGTTTCTGTTTGCCCAATTTGACGTGCCAAGACTGCAGCTCTTTTCCAAAGCTGCTTGTCAAATTCAAAGGGAAGGGCTTAGAATCTGGGTTTCAAATTTGCCTTAGGACTTACAGACCCTTACAGGGAATTTTTTTCTAGAGGCAATTTTAATCAGGTCTTTCAACTCTTGGTTTTAACTTTTCTGCTTTATAAATATTTGTGCACCACACAAAATACCAATCAACTCAGGCAGCATTCAAGTATGAAAATAAGTGTTTGCCCATGAGTGGTATCTTGCATGGACCTGAGTTGGCAGGGGTAACTTCCTGCATCAAGGTACACAACCAGAGTTAAAACCCCTGTGTTAAATCACTGCAGATGGAAAGCTGGGCCCACAGCAGAGGTAATTGTGGCAAGGATCTTGAGCTTTTATCTTCTACTCTGTGATGTGGAATAGTTCCCTCTTGACACAATCAGTGAGTTCAAGTGTAAGTTGCTTTGACTGCACTCAGTTTGACAGCAAACATTTAATATTCAATAACTCTCTAGGCCACACATGCTAATATCCTTACTGTGTAAGCCTCAGCAATACTCAACAAAGCATGTATTATTTCCACAACAGGCAGTGGTAATGCAAGCTTTCAGGTTCTACCCTGTCAGTGAATCTCTAATTGTGCTTGATGAAACCATCAGAGGACGGACTAAGCCATCCTTCAGCACATTTAGTCCATGACTGGTATCTTATGACAAGCATTATCAGCTACTGCACTTGTTTATAAGTAACAGTCCATTCAGAATGAGGGATCCAACCTGATCATTTCTGAGCTGTTGGTACATGATTTCACTTTCCAAGTACTGTCCTCCCACCACCAGTTTAGGACATGCAGGTCTGAACACAGATTCTGAGTTCAACTTCCTGAAAGGCTTGAGCTTTTAAGAAACAGTAGATTCCAACAGTGAGGACCTAAAAATCCTTCCTCTTTCCCTCTCTCACACATTTTAAAAATAGAGGTGCTACACTGTGTATTTCTTGGTAGATAAACAAGATAGTCACATAGAACTGAGGATCTTAAAAACACATTCATTTTAATAATGGATCCCAAGCCTTTGGAAACAATGTGTGTTAAAAAGAAAGCACTATTAATTAGAACAGTCTGCTACTTTCCAGTCTCCTCCCTTACCACACACACACATTTCAGATTGCAAGATTTCTAGTGTTTAATAGTTTCAGAGCAGAGAGTCTGTCTGAAAATCATACATTTTGATTCATAGTTATTTGTTATAGGATAATGGAATTTCACAAATTGTTACACTACATCATGCTGTTTGGCCTCAATGGCTTTACAGCACAGTAATTAAACCAATACATGGTTACATTTTCAAAAGGGAAAGGAGTCCCCATGGGTTTGAAGTTATTTACCCAACAGCTGTTAATAACGACCATCTGCTATCAGACAATAGGTGTCAAATGCACATTTTGGCAGACTAGTTACCTGCCAGGAGAAAAATAATCAACTGCACATTTCTTGCTCCTAAATACTTATGGACAATCCAAGAAAAAAACTGTAATAATTACAGGGGAGAAAAAAGACTGAGTACTTTTCTACTTATTAACAAATGGGCAACAATTTATGTCATCATATAGCAACTTTTGGCAGGAAGGCACTACATCAGAGTGGAAGACAGAATAAGATAATGCTCCATGTATTGGGTAAGCTTGCACGCTATAGAGGAAAATAAATAGTTTAAATAAATCCTCAGTTATTTTATATCACCACTAAAATAATTTCATTAAATTCTTTCTGTGCACAATCTCCAGGAGTTTTCTCTTCTGACAACTCTTAAACTATATGGGTATACAATACACTTTTAATACCTCTTCATAAGCTCACCTGAAGATTTTCTTTTACAGGCTCTAATTTGCCAGTCAGTAGCCTTGGAAGACGAACTACCAGATCCTTTGTCTACAATCAGAAAAAACGCATAAACAAAAGAGTATTACTGAAAGCTTGTTTGTAAATTTATCTGTGAAAGAAAGATCCTATATAAACTTTTTTTGCAGCTGGAAGAGGGATGTATTTTATTTTATCTCAACACCAAAGATGAATTTGCATGAAGCAGGAGTATATTAAGATTACTCAAATATGTTCTTTTGGAAAACAAAAAATAATACAATTGTTGTAAAGCAGACAGGAAGAGGGAGTAAAAGCATACATCAAAAGGAGAAAGTATGCTCAAGTGCCCATTTTCTCTCAGCCCTCAAGTTGTTTCTTCCCATCTTTTTAGGAAAAGCAAACAACACACTACACAATAGAGGCTATAAAAGGATTTTCCAGTGGCAGTGGAGCTAACTTCAGGATCTGGTTAGACCATAGCTTAACAGCACTACAGGAAATTACTCCACATTCCCTAAGGCGTCTGATTGCTTGTAATCCATCCTGAGTACAAGGTAGTGACTAAACCCTTTTCCAGGGAGTTCTTTTACCTCAAACATGGAAAGGCCAGCAACAGGCACTGCAACAGCTATGACTGTTCAGCTGATAGAAGCCAATAGAAGAACCCCAGATTCCACTTGGAATTTGACCTTCATTGCAATCCCCACCTACTGCAGGACACAACTAACACTGCCCACTCACTCCAGGCAAGTCCAGCTACTACCTCCCCTGAAGATCCCAAAGCAAGGTGCTGAATACCTGCTAAGCACATGAGGTATGCACTCATGAGCAAACCTAGAGGTCACTCTTAGTGAGATGAGCATATGATTTGGCATCTATCTTGATACGATATTCACAGATTAGAGTATTTTTTAAATGATGAGTTAAGTATGTTACAGTATCTTAAAGAGATAAAGAACACCAAGTAATTTTCCAGAAGTTAAAAAAGCTGCTTGCTGTTTCAGTAATTAATTCAGTCCTCTGAACCACCTCAAATAATAGAATGGGACATACACATACTTATTTGACAATAACCTGTCATCTTCAGAAACTGCACTTCAGGTCCTTGGAATGTTAGGTGTCCGTATCACTTCCACAGTCAGTTAAAACCCTGTTACCCTCCTGTAACCCTCTGGTGACATTACTGATTATAACACAGTGTTTGTTGATAACCTCCAAACACTTGGAATATTCATACTGCAAGACCTTACAACTGTCACTAACAAAATACCAAAAGATTTCAGTCTTTACCTTTTTTACACTGAGACCAAGTTCATTTTTGAAGAAACCCAGTCTGTTATCCAGTCTTTCCACTGAAAACAACAGCAAATATGGAGCTCTTGAGACCATCTGAGCAATTTCTGACTTACCAAATTTTTTTGATTTTAGGTAAGCCACTCTAGAAAGAGAACAAAAACAAAATAAAATCCTGTGATGAAAATTTTATTGCCTCCATTTATTCAGTACTTGCTTAAATTCCTCAGTGATATCTTATAAATGGACAGATGTTCTAGCACTAACATGCAACCCTGCCAAAAATAATTAGAGTGAAATCTGCAGTTATCGTAAAAGCAAAATACCCTCCCTTCCAATTAATTAGAAGTAAAATAAACCTCAGAGCAGAATGTCAATACTGAAGACAGATTTTAATTCCTTCCAGCTGTACTTAAGCAGATAATTGTGTTAACCTACATTTAACTACCAGCCTGTCTCCTAGATTGCAAACACATTAATAGATCATCATAGGGTATGGACAAGAAAATATATACAGCATTTTGCTATTTTAATGAATTCCATTTCTACTGCTGAAAGAATGGAGTGCTATACCTCATACATCCCTGTTTTGCCAATAGCATAGGAGTAGGAATATCAATGATGCTATGTGTAGAGATATTGTCAAAAAATACATTTCTACATCAGCTGAAGTTACGTTTGCTGTAATAGGTCCATACTTTCAGTCACTGGTCTAACGAGCGAGTAACAAACATCTGGTTGTCAGAAAGCAAAAGGAGTTGACTAAGGTTTTGATGTTTAACAGAGCTTGCTTTCTTTCTTTCTTTCTTTCCAAGTCAAAACTTTTTCCAAACTTTGTTGAATTCAGTGAAAGTGAAATCCAATTGCAAGTACTACTTGCAGTAGATGATAACCATAGCTCCCAGAAAAAAAGGAATGAAAAGGGGAAATACAGCACACAAAGTAAAGAGACAACTTATCCATGTACCACCACGTAAACAACTAAAGTACAATTTGGAGAGGTTTCATCTGGTTATATACGAGAGTAATTGCAGTATGAGAAGTATTTGCAGTCAGATCAACTTAGAGCATACAAGAATTGGTTTTATCTGGTAGTAATTAAAATACTAAATGGATTGCAAAACATTCTGCAGAAGCAGACATTCACCATAAATTAAATGGGCTCTCTGTTAAACCATGTCTTGTGAAGAGAAAAAAAAAAAATTACCTTCCAGTCACTGCAACTTCCCTCTTTCCACAAATCTTCAAAAATTAAGTTATCACAAGCCAAAAATTTCCAGACAGAAGATATAAGAACAAGCTCTAGAGGACCAATTCCTAACTGAGCAGGTGCCCCAACACAGAAGGTAGCAGCCTAGGCTCCAGACAATGACAATGGAACTGGCACAGCTTCCAAGCATCCCAGAAACAGCTAAATGAGCAGATTAAAAATAAAATCTTTCGTCTGCCTTGACTCCACTTGTTTTCTGTTAACAAGTCATTAATATTCACACCTAAAGCATTTCTTCTTGGAAAGGCAAGAAACTTAAAAAGAGGAATGGTAAGATTGTAATAACCTGACTCTAGAAACTAGTAGATTAAAGGAACACAACTATCCAACCTGGCCAAAGTTTGAGATACATGTGTGAGTGCTGGCACCAGGGTTAGCCCTCGTTCTACTACAGGGATCAGCAGTTCTATGTAGCATGTTAACAGTTTTAAGTCATCATTAACACCAGCGTAAAACAAAGCATCTGGTGCAGCTGCAGTACAGACACTGATTTGCAACTGTCGAAATTGTTAGGAATTATGGAATGTTTTGACTTTTACAGTGTTTATCTGAAGTCAAATGCCAAACCTATTGAAATTTGTGTTTTGTTTCCTGGCAACATGGAATCCATAGCAATAAAACATTCCAGAGTGATGTAACCAATACCACGTCCATCTGCACCGAACTGTTTATGCAAAGGTGATACTCAGCTTTCAAAAGACAGCTATTTGAGACACACTCACTTCACAGCCTTTACAGCACACTTGCTTTAAAGCCTGGAGGAAAGCATTCACCAGTGTCAAACTTACTGAAGAATCATACTACAGAAAATTAGCAAGAAATCAGATTGTTCTGTTTAGTCCCTACTTCACTAAACAGCCAGCACCACAGGACTGTCACTGAAAATAAAATATGACTTCATGGAAGAGTTAGGATATTTATCACAAAAAAAAACCCAAAAAAATCACCTCTCTTCAGAAGAGCATAAGGAATATGCTCTGACATCTAGACTCAAAACTACTGCTGGAAAATGACACAGGTTTTTGGGTTGTTTTTTTTTTAATACTGTTCCTGAAAGGCCGCTTACTGAACAGGAGGTGAGAAGAACAGAGGAGAAACAAGTCAGGTCTACGTTATACAAGAGTCTACTCATGTGCCTGTTTCTAAATACCTGTACTTTCAGATTTCAGTTTCAGACAGAAATGCTACTACCTGCAAGAGCCAAGACAACAGATTTTCTTCTCTGGAATTTTTAAATACTGGGAAATTTTGGGCTCATTAAGAAAGGCATGTACATACACACATGAGTTATTCTGAAAAAAATCACTGAATTTGGAGTAATATTACAAATAAAAGTTAATTTTAAGGACTCAAGAACAGTTTAGGGCCATATAAGTGTGAATGAACACACACATACAAATTAGATCATTGTAGTGTTGCGTTCAGTTTCAGCTGGACAACAGGAAAAAAACATCACCAAAACCTCCTGCTGCTATTAGATGTCAACACAGAAGAGATCTGGTCTGCTTCTTTTATTGCAGAATTCATGAGGCTTCAAATTTTGTGACTGAAGAGTTTAATATTGTTCTACAAATTTATGTAAAGCCTCAGGGATGTCATTTTGGAATGAAAGTGGACATGAGTAAAGCAAGTGGGCTAAGATGGCAAGCTGCTTCCCCCATGACACAGAGACAGGGATGGGCAGTAAAATTTGTTGATAGGCAGTTTTCAGGATGAAGGTGGATGGTGGTGCTGACTTATGATACCACCACATGTTAGTGCCAGCAGATGGGTAGGCACAAGAACATGGAGCCAGGGATTGAGTAAGAACAGAGGCAGCAGCAACACAGGTTCCTTCAGGCAAGGTTAAGCCAACTGGGAAACCCGATTTTCAAGCCAAGGGGCTTAACACCCTGCTGCTACTTGAAAGGCTTACCTGGTTTCTAAAGCTTCCAGGTCTTCAGCAAGGATGTATGGATTTTTGGTCAGGAAAGGTCCCAGCTGATTGTCTTCTAAACCCACATCCTTAAGAAACAGAAGTATTTTTTTTACATCTTTTTCAAAGTCCAAGGTCAGTAAGAGCTGACCTGCCTTTTGACGTTTCTCCACTTGGGATAAGTCAACTCCTACAACAAACAAAATTAGAAATTGTTTTAATTAAATACAGACCCTGCTTTCTGTAAATGTTTCACAAAGGCATGTTGGAATTTATAGGACTACTCAATTTTATGCACTGATTTTGCATACTTTAATTGCTCAACACAGCAAGGCCACAACACCTTGTATATTGTGGAAAGACTCCAGAGAAAATAAGCAGTCATTTTAGAAGCTTTTGCTGAGTTTATTTTTTGAAGGAAGACATTTGCAGTGAATCCTGCATGTCCCACATTTAGAGACCCGCTCTTGTTGCACAGAAGTATGTGTGCATGAAATTTCCAAATCCGTTATAAAAGGGAAGGGGACGATTTTGCAGTGAAGTGACTTTGTATACTGACTCACACACAGCAATTTGTTCCTACATGGGGACAGATTCCCCCTCTCAAATAATGATTTCTCCAACCTCTTTCTAGTCTTCCTTGCACATTTGGGCAACAAGGTGGTCAGCAACCTTGACCTCAGGTAACTCTGTAGTACATGTGTTCTTTGATGAGAAGCAAGGTTCTCTTTAATCCCTTCCCTCTTGCCTCTCCAGTGTGCTGTGCCTCACTCCCAAGATTATGCACAGCAACCATGCTCTTTCCTTCCTTCCAAGGATGGAGAGCTGCAAATTCCTTTGCAGCAAATTAAACCAGCCCAAAAGAAGAAAGCCCAAAAGAAGAAAGACACGGTGCTTCCCACCTCCTGAAGCTGTGGGAGATGCCTCCTTCTATCACCCACAGCACGGAGGGACTAACACCAGCCAGCTTTGTTTCCCAGTAGTATGGCATTGCTAATGGCACAGTCCCCTCTCTTTGTCCATTTACCCTGGATAACATTCTGTTACTTTTTGCCATTGGTCACTGTTCCCATTTTCAAGTTTACAAGGTAACCAGTAAGAGCAAAGCACAAATTAAAAGATCTCCAAAGCTCCTGTCATAGGCAGACCACACAAACAAAATCACACATACCTAGGTGGACAAGTTTCTCAAGGGTTTCTGAGTGATCAACATAATCTCGGAGCGTGGAAGACTGAATGGGGAGAAGAGGTTCTGCAATGATCTGGACAGCTTCTTCCTCGGAAATCACTTCCAAAGCAGATGAAGGTGGGATGTCATCCCAGCCTAAGAAACAAATATAGAAGACCCAAATGCATTTTGTGAAAGAAAAAGCTGCTCCCACCAAATGCTACACAAATCTCCTAAAAATCCTTTTCAAAATGCAGAAACATACATGTGATAAACAGCCAACCTATTATTTGAAAACATAAAAACATAGACTCTACTCCAAGTTTTTGCCTCTGTTCCATCTCCTGGTCACTGCCCATCAACTTTTAATCATATGGCCAAATCTGAGAGTAGTACCCAGCACACCCTCCTTCAGTGTGCTGCCTAGACCACTGCAGACAACAGATCACATCATCTTCTGCAAAAGGATCGTCTGTCATGTCTTCACAAATGCATTCTTGCCTGATCACAGCCAGATAAAACGCTACTGCAAAGATTATTTTTCAAAACCTGACAAGCCCACTACTTTGTGGCTCTCCTGAATCTGATGCCTGAAATGCAGCAGTTTTAACTTTCTTAGCCAACTCCAGCCAAGCTATCGTGTCTTATCCATTACAGAAAGGCAGCTGACTGCCGCTATCTCTAACACAAAAAGGAATAATTTCCTACTCACTAAGGTTTCAAAGCGAACATCATTATGCTTGTTTCCCCTTAAGTGTTCCAAGTCACAGAACTCAGTGTCTTTTAAAAAAAAAAAATTCTCTAAACAGATATATTTTCCATTGATGGGAGCTCGCAGCAGCAAGATTAAGATCACCACTTGCAGGCTGGCTGGTAGCATCCACCTCAATCATCAGTTTGATTACTGATCAAATGCCCCCATTACAAACTCCTCAGGAAGGGGATTTTCTGTGCCCTATACCTTTGTATTATGGCTTCCTGGAGACCAGGGTAACACTCTTCCATTCAAGAAAACAAAGGCACACCAGAACTCTACTAAGGCAGATTCCAAAGTAATTAGGATGTGCCTAATGTTCCAGGAAGAGTTACACAGACTAGCTCGGTAGCTATTGAAGGCCTTGTCACTTCTTTTTCTCACAGCCTCAGAAACATAAGCACAGTAAAATGTTTTCAGCAATGTTTACACATTAAACAGGAACTCTCTAGGAACCTATAGGAATATCAAGTGTTTTCTTTCAACTTGTTGAAGACTGAACCAATATACAATAAAGTCCATTCCAGATGCATGCATGTCTTTTATTGCCGCTTTAAGGTCTTTATACTTCTATTGGGAATCATACTTCAAGTTACCAAAACCCCCAAAAGTTATCAACTGTGTTTATTCCATTATATAGACTGTCAGCTGGGCAAAATGCTACACACACACACTCTCCAGTCAGTTTGGTGGCAGATAAAAATCTGGCATGTGGATAAACTGCATCACAGATGCAGCCACACACGAGCTGGCTGACCCATCATTCTGGAAACAGCACTGTTTCAGAACCAGTTACACACACAGGTCTCTACTGCAGCTCTGAGACAGCCCAAAGAATAAGCTCTATACAATCCAAGTTGGCTGGGCTCAACACAGAATCTGAACATACAAGGCTGCTTAGTAGTTCAGAGCAAGTTTCCTCAGCATACCCAAAGTAATTTGAAAGAATGGAAATGTTATAATCCTCGTTTAGATATAAGTAGGAAAAAAAGAGAGTAAATTTCCTCACGGCAACAACACCAAGGCAACGTCGTATTTATCTCCTTTCATCTCCCTTCCTCAGAAGACAGTTGGACGAGCATTTCTCATCAGGGCAGTGCTAAAGGAGGCTTCACACTGCTGCCTCCTGTTGTTCATCCTTGAGCACTGAAATGGCCGTGTTGCATGAGCTGCTTCAGGCATGGAATCTCCCAGCCTCGCTCAAATGAAAAAAAACCAAAACCAAACATCCTAAAATCCGCAAACCAAAACCCTTTAGTTTGTACCAACACATCTGTGAGGGAAAGGCAAACGCTGAACTGATGCAGGTAGGGTTATGAAAAGTCCTTCAAATGGCAGCTCCAGACCTACATTTCTACCCAAAACATTATACCCTTATCTCACTTTAAAGGTATTCTTTGTATGCTGCATTGGCCATAAATATCTGAATTAACTACGGAGCTAATAAGAAGTGAAAGTCAGGAACTTCAGATACCTATTTTAGGCAAGCAGGACAAAAAATGAGAACCCAGCTGGGGTTAAACCGCAGCATACTGAAAGCATAATTTGAAGATTCTGGAGAAATAGTATCCCTTAAAGCCTCTTACCTTCGTCCAGTATTTTTGCATTCAGATCAGGTAATGTTTCTGCTTTTGCTTGTTCATGTTGTACTGAAGGCAAGTTACTTTCGGTAGAAAAGAAGGATCCATCCCTGGCGCTGTTGGGCGGGGAACAGCTTCCTACAGACACATGCCTGCATGCCTGCAGTCTCCACAGAACAACCTCCTTTCCAGCGGGCAGCACAGCCAGAGGGGCAAGCTCACGGCAGGCCTGGGCGGTGCAGCCGCGGCTCCTCAGCCTCCGAGTAACCTCAACAGCACGGGCCGCGTTCAGCAGGCAACAGCAGCGGGAGACCTGCCGAGCCCACACAGCCATCATCCACCTCACCTCATCCTGCGGGGAGAAAAGGGGTAAGGAGTGACACAGGCGCTGCCTGCCTCGCCGCAGAGCCGGCAGCGTGAACCCGCTGGGCGCTACAGCAATTCCTCACTACAAAGCACCAGTAGCTGCCTCAAGGGTTTAAACGCGCGACGAACGGAGGAGCCGGGTCTGAGGGCCACCGCCCGCCGCCCTGCACAACAACTGCTCCCTTGGGAGCACGGGGGAAGCCCAGCCAGGACCTAAACCCTCCCGTGGGGACGGGACCCTCCGCGTAAAGCCGTCACCGCACGTTCGCCTGAGGGCGGGGAGGCCGCGCTGGGCCGCTCTCGCCGCCCTCCCGTCGCACGGCTCCCCACGCCGGGAGGGAGAACGGGCAGCCTGCGGGAGGGAGAAGGGGCAGTGCCGCCCGGCCCGGAACCAGCGGGCCCCGCCGCCCCCGCCTCACCTGCGCCGCACGGCGTTGCCCGGCCCGGAACCAGAGGGCCGCCCCGCCGCCGCCGCCTCACCTGCGCAGCGCAGCGCAGCACGGCACGGCACGGCCCGGCCCGGCCCGGCCCACGTGCGTGCCCCGCTCCCCGCCCGCCCCGGGCGAGACCATTCGGGAGGAACCTGAGGGGGGAGCAAGCCGCAGCGTCCTTCTCTCTGCTTGTTGTTGCTGCGTGGCTCCGTCTTTGCCCCCCCGCGCTCCGGGGCTCCGTGGGCGCGGCAGGGCGAGCTCCGCCCCTCGGCGCGGCGGGCGCGGCTGCCCGGCTCGGCCCGCTCGGCTGCGCTCGGCGGGACGCGGCGCGGGCGGGCTGCTTGGAGCCGCGCCGCGCAACCGGAGCTGCGCCGAGACCAGGGGAGAGAGGGGCTGAGATGGCGTCGTGCGTGGGGAGCCGGACCCTGAGCAAGGACGACGTGAACTACCGCCTGCACTTCCGCATGATCAACGAGCAGCAGGTGGAGGACATCACGCTGGAGTTCTTCTACCGTCCGCACACCATCACCCTGCTCAGCTTCACCATCCTCAGCCTCATGGCCTTCGCCTTCACCAGGTGCGCGGCCGCCGCGGGGAGCCGCAGCCCCGCCCCTGGGTGCCGGCAGCCCCGGGGGCAGGGGTTCCGGGCAGGGAACGGGGGGTCGGTGCCCGGCCCCGGGGCGAGCAGGGGCATTGCGGCTCCTGCCGGGGCTGGCGGCGCTCCCCGGGCCGGGGCTGCACCGCCGGGCGCCCCGCGCCCCCTGCTCGCAGGCCCGCGTTGGAGAGCGGGCATCCTCCCCTCCTTTCCAGAGCGGCTCATCCCCACTGCGTTTCCTGACAACTTGTTAATCGCTTTGAGCATCTCTGCTGAGGTCTCTACTAAAACGTGTGTTTCACGGGGTTGCCAAAAATGGGCTTTCTTAGGCTATCGAGCAGCCCCGCGGTGACATCACTCGTGTAGATGATTTACCAGGTGTGCAGTGGGCGGGAGTGGCTGTTCTGTGGCATCGCTTCTGTACCCCGCACTGTCTGTGGCCGGTCTCAGGTTGGCTCAGGCGCTGGCACGGAGGGGCTTCGCCACATCCTCTGGCACCACGGGAAGGGCTCTGTGGGCATCACCCCTGCAGTCATTCATGGCAGTACTGCTAGGAATGGACAGGATTTTCGGGAGCCTTACCGGAAAGCTAAGGCTATAGCAGTGCAGTTTGATGGGTATCTTGCATTTTTTTGAAGTTGTGCATACTTTTTATTGCCTCCTACTGGATGTGAAGATGATTGCATAATCCTCCTTTAGACTAAATTGTGTAGTCTGTAGGCTGTGATTCCTGAGAGGTTTTGGCTAGGTTGTGCAGTGTGTTTTAGACTCATTTAAACTTTTGTGACATTGTGTGTACACAATCACGGATTTCAATGGTCTCGTGGCTTAAACACTTATGGTGGTGAATCCCCCCCTTAAAAGTCACCTTAAAGTGTTCATTCCTGACAACTCTCCATTTGATGTAAGAAAATCATTATTTGTCACTAAGCCTGATACACAGTTCAGTGTGTAATCTTATATTTTATTCTAAGAATCCAAATGTATAGTTTTCATCAGCTGTGAAATAATGGCCAAACCTGGTTTGAGTTGAGACAGGAGCATAAGAAAAACAGTGTAACTGCAAATGGTCTGAGGTTTGCCTTTTCTTGTTTCTACATGTGTATGGCCTGAAGGGAGATACTTCTGGTGAGCACATCCCTTGTTCTGCTTGGATCCCTTCTTAACTCCAAAATCAGAGACGTATTTCTGTGCTCTGCTACAATGTTTAATTACAGACCTTTGCTACAAGTGCTCCTCATGCCCTCATTCCCTTGCCTGATCACTTTTCTCCCTGAAGGGCTAATTTAGGTCAAACTTGTGAGTCACTAAGAGATTCTCATCACCATGTCATTCTGAAGGATTAATGGAACTGGTTGCTTACCTTTGGGGAAGGAATTTTGCCATTAATTCTTTCAAGCAGAGGATGAGCCAAGAAGCAATTTTAGCACTATTGAGTCTTCTAGGCTGAAATAAAATGGCTTCACTTCTGGGATGTTTGTTTGGATTTTTCCAAGAGGATTGCTGGTTTGTCTTTCCATTTGTTTTGCTATCTTTCTAACTGACTTCTTCAGTTTCATTTTCTTCCCTCTATCTCTGTCTCACTTCCTGTGTTTAAATACCAGTTGACTTCTCTTTAACTCTTCTCTATTTCTCCTCTTCTCAGGTTGTGGAAGGTACTCTGATGTTACTTCTTCCCCTCTCTTCCTTCTGCTATTTTCAACTATTGTAGGAGTTTCATAAATCTCCTGAATGATATCAGAGTGCTGCCTCTGTGCCTTATTTGGGGCACTATCCAAACCATATGCACTCTTTGAGAAACTGGGGAAGAGGAGATCTTCCCCACATGCTTTTACAGTCTGTTCTCCCAGGTCTGGTCTTTCTGTTTCCATCAGCTTATTGCATTTAGTCTATACTGACTGTTCATTTTTCCACTTCCTGGGCACAAGGCACTGTAGACTTCCCAGTAAGGTGTCACAAGTGATTCTTTGCTTCCCCTGTGCTGTCAGTTGTTCCATAGCTCTCGTGGTCAGTTTGTTGAGTGGGGGATTTTCTATGATAGATTTATGCTGATGTTGTGAAGTAAAATTTACTTTTTCAGGAACTTCACCTCAGACAAAGGAAATTCTGTGTTCCTTATAGTCTTTCTTGTCTCTTCTATAATTGTTTTGTGTCAGAAGTATGTGGAGGGATCTGAGAAACTTAGAAAATGCTTTTCCCTTGTATGTAGCAAGCCATACATAACATGAAGTCCTCCTTAGGATCAGTGCAGCTGATACTGTCTTTGAGCTGACAGATAAGGGTGAAACTGAACTTCAGATAGCAGAAATCTTCAGGGATGATGATAATAATAATAATAAAAATCTAGAACAAGAAATGTGTGTTTAATTTTTCTATGATAAAGTGGGGAACAGAGGGTATTCTGTTCTTTAAAGCACATCCTTCCAGTGCTTCTGACAATGGTTGCGGCTTCCTTGGTTTCCTGCTCAGTGAGCCAGACATAGGCTCCTCTGCTTCTATCCTGCACCTTGGGGCAGAGGTGTGGAGAGGCTCTAGCTTTCCCTGTCCTCTTCTACCCTAGATAGAAGTATGTGGCCTTCTCTGAGCCCAGAGGCAACTAGCAGAAGTGAATGCTGAGGGGGATATTTTGTGGGACACAACAAGAGGACTGAGGAAGGTGACAGACTAGTGGCTTCTGGTGTGAAGTTGCAGGGGTTTGTGGAAGCAAGAATAAGACCTATGAGGATGTAGGGCATTTGTCTTCCGTGTCCCTTGATTAATGGACTTGATTAAACTGGATTAGTGTGTATTTAGGCTTGGTTGAGTTTATGGAAGATTTTTTTTTCCCTTTCCCACATTCTAAATTTAGTGTCCTAGGTTTTTTTTCCTTGATTGTGTATCCTCTTTTTTTTTTGTTTGTTTTTTTTTGTGTGTGATGTAATAACTCACTAGTTGACATGTTTGTGATCGAGTGCTCTGGAGAAGAACAGAAGAGGGATAAAGATTATGCAGTTATTATGCACTTTGGTTTTTATTATTTCTTCTCTAAAAAGCCACAGAATTGAAAAATGCCTTTGTAAAGTGGGTTAAAATTGAGAGAATTTTCATCTATCCTCCCACGTAAGCATTAGAAACCTTGGTTTTGCTGCATGAATGCCTGTATTTCAAAATCAGAGTTAACATTTCTGGGGCTAAGTGAGGAGATGATTTAGCACATTTTCTCAATTGCAGCTTGTTGTGATTGTATCTTTCCCTTTGGCATTCCTCAAAATAGCTTTTCCAGGTAAACACTCTAATTCTTATGCCAGCTAGTGCACAGCAGCAAGTTTCTTGCTCCCACCTGTTCTTACCTGCTTCTGGCAAGAAGATTGGGTGTCTGTCCCTTGTAAATGCATCTGCAAGCCAAAATGAAATGCCTTGCCACTCACTTGGAATGAAATGGCAGTTTAACACTGTTAACACAACATCTTTGTTGATTTTGGTGGGAAGTGGTGCCAACATGACTAGGACAGCTTTCCTGAAGCTGAGTAGTACTGAGAATCCTGATATGCAGAGGTGAGGACCTTTCATCCCACCTGGCACAGCAATTAAGTGATGTGATCACAGTGTCTTTCACGTCTTTCTTGGCTGTGATGAATTGTTGTGATGAGACTGTAGTTATCTGTTCCATCTAAAAGGAAAAAACATATCCTCTTGGTGGCAGCCATGACAACACGTTCCCATGTGCTATTTGCATGTGTTAAAAGGGGGATATGGTTTTGCTGTCTGAGCCATCAGGGCCGGAGGCTCTGGCTAGGAGGCACCGTGGATGGTGTAAGGCTCTTGGGATTGCCAAGGGAGACAGAGTTAAGCTCTGGGACTTGGGGTTTATAGCTGGTATAAACTGCCAGCATGTGCAGCATGGCTGCTGGAAAATGGCTGGTGAAGCTGGACTCAGCTGGTTTTAAAAAAATGCTGTGGGGAGTCCCAAAGGCCTGCAGGGAAACCATTCATACTTAATGCACTTTTTCCTTCCACACGTTTAAACTAACACAGTGCTTAAATGCCTCACAGTGATGAAAGCCTGCTGTGGAGCTCTTAAGGTTCAGTTCTGAGGAAAAGAGAAATAATTTGGCTAAGTGAGAAATATTTGGTAACTGCAGCAAGTATCTAATGTGGAGGGCATTTATGCTGTCATGGATTCTTTACTGAACCATCCAGAAATGTGACAGATGCTCTGCCGGGAGCAGCTTTATACCTTTAAAGTTGCTGGGAATTTTTTTGTTCTCGTGTTGAGGGTAAATATAGAAAATATACTTAAATGGATAAACTGATCCTAAGTACATGAAAACTACCCAGATGGTAAAACTTTGACTTCAGTTGTAGTGGGTGATACATTATGAAATATTTGCTGTTTATACTGTGATAGTCTGAAGTTTGTTTCTGTTTGTATTACTAAAGTATCCCAGAAGCTGTCTGCTGGTTAGAAGAGTTGGGCGGGGGTTATTTTGTTCATCTTGCTACTATATTCTACTTGCCTGAAAAGAAAGAGCTCTGTCAAGTTTGCCTTGGTATTCCAAACTGAATTCATAGGTCTGTCTTCTGGTTGTAATGTAGCAGTAGCACAAATAATACCGGATATTATATTCAGAGCTTTGGCTTAATAGATCTAAAAGCAAATTTGTATTTTTTCTTGGGTCTTTTAAGTTGTGCTGTGTCTCTGTTACAGATTCTAAGCTGTATATTCATTGTTTCTAAAGACTGATTGTGATCATTATTTCTGACCTCATCTCAGGCATTTGGCATTGGGGGTGTGCAAAGGGAAGTGACAGGTATTGCAAGTAGCACCAAAACAGCAGAGGGAAACCTAGGAATTGCATTCAGGGTTCCAGGGGTTTTAGTTTAGGCCTGTTTGCTGTGCAAAAGTAATTTGGTGATGTTTCTATAAACATTGAAGGAGGAAGATTTTTTCACCTTATGTTAAATTTGGTCATTGCTTCTACACTGACTTTTAACAATGCTAATGGCTTGCATGTGTTTATTAACTATTTAACCCTCTTGTAAGAAAGGGACACCCAGAAGTGTACTGTGAAAATAATTTAGTGCAGTTACTATCTTAACTTGTTATATAATGAGCGTGCATGTTTCTTATATTTAATTTCCATGTATTCTTTATTTAAATAATATATCTTGAGAGCCTTTGACTTCATCCTTATAATGTACTTTAACACTGTGTTGTCTGTCTCTTTAGGGATGATTCTGTACCAGAGGATAATATTTGGAGGGGTATCCTCTCTGTGATTTTCTTCTTTTTAATCATCAGTGTTCTAGCTTTTCCTAATGGTGAGTAAGGTTTATACAGCTTATACTTCATGTTTTTTAAATGTGATTTTCTCTTAACGGCCACTATATTTACTTTGACTTTTATTTAAATACCAATTTTGAGTGTATTTTTTCTTTACTCTTTTGAATTGCTTCATATATATATAAGGAGCAGTCTAAAATGGGTTGTAGTCATACTGAGCAGAGATAAGTGTTATTTATAGCTTATTATTTATAGTCTGTATTTAACAAGGAAGTCAGATTCTCAAAATCAGTGTCCTATTTGCAGATGTGCAGTTGCAGCTCGGATTGCTAAGCAATGATGCTAACAGGCCCTTAAAAAATGTTTAAGAGGACTTTGCCTCAGTGTGTTTTATCAGAAGTGTAATTCTAAAAATTCTTAGACGCAACACCTTACATAAAGCACCTTACCAGAAGATAGTGATAGAAAAAATGGTTTAAGTTGCATTACAATGTAAAACCACAGTTGCTCAGTAGAAGTTAAAGTTAGACTAAAGTTTTGTGAGGAGCAGAAAGTGCAAAAATGTAAGAAAGTTTGTGTGTCACCTAATTCTGTGAAAGAAATGCTTCTACCTGGTTTGTCTGTTTTGGTTTTTTGGTTTTTACTAATTGCTGTCAGCAAAATCATGGTTCCTTGGCCAAGTCTAAACTGTCTGACATTTGGCAATGTTCAGGAAAAAACAGTAATCGTGTTCAGGGCAGCTTTGTACTACAGAGTTGGGATGTGTTTTTCCCATATGTTAAAAATCCTATATGCACACTTTTCACAAAGTGCTGCCTGAAAAACTGAATGCCAGAGAAAAACCAACTTTATGAAAGACTGGTCTGCAGTGTGTATGGAAAATACTCGTTGAGCCATTTCTTGCTACCTAAATGTACAATTCATCTTTAGATGTTTTCCAGTTTCACCAGGCTTACCTCTTCACATTAGCTGAGATGTTTTTAATCTAATAAATCAGTTTCATCAATGGCTCTAAAGTAAATAAAATTCGACACTGGTAAACAGCATAGGTGTCTTCCTTCTTGTCAGCTATATATGATGTTCAGTTTGGAAATTTCAGGAGGCCTGTTTGGTAATATTTCTTGTTGGTCCGAAGACTAAGCACCATCTTTCTTTGTTAACACAGACAAATTTGTATGGGATGTCTTAACTGGGAGCAAGCTGCGGTCTGGAATCCAGGTCAGGACATCCTTAGGTGACACCTGAGATGTGGTGTCTGCTGAACAAACAGCATGCTACTGTTCTGGAAATGACTCCATAAAAACAGTGAAAAATTGTCTTCATGTTACCAATTGGCAGTCTCCTTTTTCCACTTTGAAATCTGCTGTTACTTTTTTTTTAAACAACATAGAGCTCCAGCTTTCAGGTGTATTACATAGTTTGATGAAGAACTGATCGATGTTCATGCCAAGTATTCATATGAGATATACTCAAAAATAAACTTTGTGGTTCTTACTAACTGTCTTCTTTTTGTTTACTGTCTATAGGACCCTTTACACGTCCCCACCCTGCTATATGGAGGATGGTTTTTGGTAAGTTTGTGTTTCTGACTTCTGCATTGATTTTGCAGGACCTGCCTTTTTAACTTTCTGGTTAATGGAATTGTCATGCAACAGAATTGTGCCTCAAACTTGTGTGAATGTCACTTCCCTCCCACTTCTGAGCAGTTGCTTATAATCTATTCTTAGTTATGTTTGGGAATACCGTTGTAGCTCCTCTGTGTCAGGATTAATGTGTTAATGAAATCACCAAAAAGGGATCATTCATTCTGATACTCTGTTTTAATCCTGTTTTGTGCTTCCTAATCTCCTTCCCCCACACCTTTCCTAACTGCCATCTCTTCCAAGCCCAGCTGCTGCGTGTACTCTCTGACTTCTAAATCCAGTTGCATCAGTGGTTTCTTTTCCTTATTGGCAAAATATGCTATTACTTTTTATATTTATTAAATTGTATCATTGCTTAGCTTAACATTTATTAATATTCTTGACATGTATATATTCATATTCTTAACTTATTTCATTAAAAGTACTTGTAAATATCAGTTGCATTCATGGTTTGAAAAATAATTGTGTTAGCTACAAAACTAGCAAAGTGAAATTCTGCTCCTTAAACATCTGAATTACACAGCAGAAACATGAGGAATTTTATTTTCAAATAATTCAGGGTTCACAGAATATATGCTAGACTGCACATTTGATTATTTTTAGGCAGACTGAATGTTTCTCTCTCCTGCCACCTTATATCTAAAAATAAGTAGCTTCCCAAAGTAGCTGATTACTCATCTGTTGACAATGAGAGGATACTGCTGATTAGACAGTGCTTGTTAAACAAACCTGCTTCTTGGGAAGTTTGGGAAACACAGGTCCTACTGCTCACTTCAAGTTTCAGCACTTGTAAAGTAAAAGGTCATTCTCAATGTTGATACTGTCAGAGCTTGACCCCTGTACTTTTGGGAAAAGGCTGCATGTGAAATCAGGAGCAACATTTTTCCCTGTGTAATTCTGCTTCTCCTGGCATGGTTCATTTAGCCGTGCTTCAGTTCTCAGGCCCCTTTGGCAGATGAAGGGCAGGACTGGTGTGTCCTCAGCATTTCCAGGTGCACCCTGGCCTGCAGGCTGGGCTTCCTTTAGCAGGGTGACATCTGTTCCCCCTGGGTTTCTGGGAGGGACTGCAGAGGACAGTATAGATACTTCCTTCTGAACTAAGGTTGCTTTCTGCCATATGCTGGGGACTATCAACATATGAGTCCTGGGTATAGTTTAAAATGCCTTTTTAGGATTGCTGTAGTTTATCTTGGATGGCAGATCCTAAGTTTATTCATGTTAATCTTTCTGCCTTCCATGACATTGCTGCAGGACACAAGTAAGCTTGAGGCTGTGGAAATAGTGGTTATACACCTCCTCCAAATGTGGTCTTGGATATCTGTGAACTTGTGAATAATGTAGAGAGATGCTTCCAACAACAGCTTCAGCTGCCCACAGATCTGCACCTAGGACTCAACTTGTAACAAGTTTTTCTTTTTAAAAAAAAAATCATATTCAGATAGGGAGAACTGGTACTCTCAAATGCAATAGTGTTTTGTAATTTATAACGGTATGGAAATAAATAATAATCATATTTATCTTTAAAAGTTTCAAGCAGCAGATTTTCCAGCTCACAAAAGTAACTCAGATATGCATTAGTTTATATTTATAGTTATTCTTTATTGCCAGAGCAGCTCAGAATTTCCAGGTGGCATTATTAAATTGATCTTTATGTTGAAATCTGCATAAAGGCTTGCAGATTTGCATTAGTGAGACCAAGAATACTTAAAGCAAAGGGACAGAGCTAATGCAATCCTGGATCCTAATGTATCTCTTACTAAGAAGCTTCTTCATCACAACCTCATACTACTCATGTCTAAACTGATTAGACTGATTTTGTTTTGATTGGGTTCATGCAGTTGACCATGTATTATATCACTTGTCAGAGGGGGGGATATGAAGAGCTGAGTGCTCAGACATTGCCATCTGACTGGTGTCTCTTCAGCTTTTCTGCATGTAGGTGCTGCATATAGGAATTCATTTGTAGAGCAACTGTTTGAAAGCAGCTTTTTGGACTGTGTTCCAAGCAGTTTTGCGAGTGAACATGATTTTAAAACTGAGTCTTTTTGCAGGTCTCAGTGTGCTCTATTTTCTGTTCCTGGTGTTCGTGCTCTTCCTTAACTTTGAGCAGGTAAAAGCAGTGATGTACTGGCTGGACCCTAATCTTCGATATGCCACAAGGGAAGCAGATATTATGGTATGTATCCATGCACTTTATTGTACATGCTTTAGGCATGTTTTACATGAGTGGGAAGGGATAAATCTGAATTTGCTGGCATGAACAGTGCAAGTTTGTACCTGTACTTGACAGAGTCAACAAGTCCTTTGTGTCAACTACAATTTATTTACACTGAAATCAGCTGGTGTTAAAAACAGTCTTCTCAGTATTTTTTTTTCTAATGTAGATGTTTGGATGAGTGTGCAGTATGATATATATTTGCAGAGGGGTGGCTTTGGATTCCTTTTGGTTATATATATGAGTATGGATACTGAAAACAGACTTAGCAAGGTAATATCTAAATGAAGCCTGTATAGTGTGTGTCCCAGATCAGGTTTTTTTGATGCCACAATGCTGCAGTCAAAGAACTTTGGTCTTGCCTTGTTGCTCTGAGCTTAGTACATTACTGTCATGCTATGGAGCTTGTGAAACCTGTGTATGCATGGCAACTGCAGGACTCTGCTCCCTTCCAGTCAGTCAGCTGAGCATTGATGCTGTTACCATTGGGAAATTATTTCCACAGACCATAATCTGGAGTGGCATAGAAAGCCAGACTTGTTCTTTTGCTTACTGAGCAGCTTGCAAAGAGTTTTCCATATAATGAAATCACCTTTGTGTCCGCTTCAGGTGGGGACACAAACATGGAGAACTGAGGTTGTAAAAGGAGGCGTGGGAGAAGGGTGTGAGATTTATGGGGAGGCAAACAGAACACTGTGTGAGCAGTTGGGCACCAAGCAGAAGAGGGTTGTATGGGGAGGCAAGAGTTGCCAGTCTTGCCCTCCTCACTATTGCATCAAATTACTCCTCACCACCTGACCAACATGCTCCCTTGACCTTGGGTTTGTGCATCTGTCCACCATGGTCACCTGTTGTATAGTGCTCTTACAGGGCTCATTCCTCATGAGTAGGGAAATTCAGTGGTTGTCTTTCACATGTGGCAATTTACTGCTTATGCAAACCAGTGCACAGCACCTTATCAGTGGCTGCAAACTCCTGCCCTGTAGCACATGGGGGAATGGAAATCTTTACAGTGCAGTAAGCTTACAGTAGTTGGTTGATAGTGAGGGCTGTGTGCAGCCTCCTTGCCTGGTGAACTGGATGCTTCAGGTATTGCACCTCAGCCTGTCAGGAGTATGTGTTGTGCAACTCCAGCATGAGGAGTAGGGCAGTGACTTTGGGTTCTGCAGGAGCCTCCTGTGGTGGTGGAGAGGCATGGGCAGCCTGCCTTTAGGATGGGGCAGGACATGAGGCTAAATGGATCCCCAGCACGGGTGTCAGTGGTGTTGCTGAGCAGCAAAAGGGAGCTGAGACAAGGAATCTGTTGGTTTGTCAGATTCACCTGTCTCTCCTGTCATTTAAATTAGAAATAGATTCTAACTAGAGGGGGGCTAGTATTACTACTGGCACTGAACCACAGTACAGCAGATTCCCTGACTGTAGCAGTCAGTGGAAACTTGCCCTGGTCTGCTTTCCAATTTGCCCTGGTCTGCTTTCCAATCCTGACATTGTCGTCTAAAGTTGGAGTAAATTTTTGAAGCTCAGCTATAATGAAGGCCGCAGCTTGGTCACTTGCATAGGACTGGCAAAGTTGCTTGGGTATAAAAGAAGGGTCAACACATTTTCCTGTGTGGCTGGCAGAACTGCATCTGGAAAGATGAGATAGAGGGGCAAAAGCCCCAGTAAAAATAAAATCAAAAAAGCAAGAGCTCTGGGAAAAAGCTTACTTTTGAAGTAGGCTCATTGTGGTCACTCGTCATAGGTATGGTGGTGTAGCAAGGAGCCTGCACCTTCTGTGATGCATTCCATGCTTGTCATGCTGGCAAATGAGCCAGTTTCAGTTCTCTTGGTGCACTAAAGCTGCAGGTTTGCCATCCTTAGAATAGGTGATGCACCCTTCTCTGACCAGCAGCACAGGCATGCTGGAGAAAGCACCAGCAGTGAGGGTTACTTATAGTAACTTAGATGACCCTTAAGTGTCATCCCGTAGTGGGACTCATCTGTCTGCTGATAGAAGATTTTGTGTGAAATTGTGCTTTTTTCTCTTCATGGTGGCTAGGATGTAAATCTTTCTCTGCTATCTTCTTTTCAACGTGATCAGTGTTCATTTGTGCAGGATTAGCAATAGTTCTGGCCTGAAAGAGAATTCTTGGTTCAACAGCACTGAGCAGTGCTGTGTTGTCACCTGCAGGTGGCAATGTGTATTTTAGGAGCACTGAAGAGCAGAGATTATTTTAAATGTGTATTTCCTGTTAGGAATAGTTCAGTTTGTGCCCAATGACAAGACAGAACCCCACAGCTGCAGCCTCCTGATGGCATACAAATTCTTTTTTTTGTTGGGCACTGATTTCTAGCACTTGCTCTGCAACATGTTAAGAGAACCCAATTCCTTTGTCATTTTTGACTAGAATATTAATTAATATTCTAGTCTAGGAATCTGCTGCTCATCTGTGACAAAACAGTTGCAAGTTCCCTTTGATTTTTTCCTAATTTTTTTTTTCAGTCCAGGCCTGTGACTGAACTTCCTTGATATGAATGGGTTCTGGGAAATTGCTTTCATGAAGAAAACAAGACACAAAAGATACTCAAGTAAACACTGACATGAGTAACATTATATCAGAAACTGGGGAGGATTAGACACTGGTGAACCACATCTGAATACCAGACAGCATGAATGTGGGGAAAGGTGGTTTCAAACCAAGACTCAAAAGAAAGGCAAATAAGTACTTTCTGGAGTATCATGTGCTGGTTTTATTGTTATTGTTTTTGTTGCTTCTCTGTCACTTAGGAAATACATGCTTCCTCAGGCACCAAGGTCTGTTCTATTTCCCTTTAAATTAGAGCTGTACTGTGATGGCACTGAGTCTTAATACTGGAGGTTTTCTGCCAGAGTTTAGAAGGATAAGAACATGAAATAATGCTAATTTTAATACACTTATAATTCCAGGCTTGTTGCACTGAATAGAAAGATGTTTTTTCTTTCTGTAGTTGTGCACTGATGGAGTAATTTTGTTGTGGGTTTTTTTCTTTTCATAACAGGAGTATGCAGTGAACTGTCATGTTATCACCTGGGAGAGAATCCTCAGCCACTTTGATATATTTGCTTTTGGACATTTCTGGGGCTGGGCTATGAAGGCTTTGCTGATCCGCAGCTATGGGCTGTGCTGGACTATTAGCATCACCTGGGAGCTCACTGAGGTAGGCCCCTCTTTTATCTTAATTATCAGCAGAGATGTGAATTGTTCTTGGGGGAAGTGTGAATGTTACTAGAAGGATGACTCTCTACTTCTCAGTGTAGATTTACATTTTAAGTCTTATAAACCAGATGCTGAGTAATTAATACAGTTGAATTGGCAGACAATAGCAAGCTGGGTTTTAGGTAAGTGATTTATTACTGCTTAAATAGAAAGGAAGTCTAGGCCAGCCTAGACATTCATAATTTATTTTTCTGCTGTTATGGGGATCATGCTACATTTTCTACTTCACATATTTCCTGATTCAGAGCAACTGTTCCCCTTTTTCACCTTGCAATATGTGTGATCTACTGTCATGGTCCCTTTACCTCACATATAACAATATCACACGTGTGCAGTCATGCATAATGTTCAAGTGAAATGGAGTTGAGGGATCTTCTTGATGTAAACACCTGAACTTAGTCTTTAAAATCAGTTTTCTGTAAAGCTTGCTGTCTTGAGAATACTTTGCTTGTCTGACAAAGCATTTATAATTCAGAGACATAGATAAGGATTATTCCTCTAAAATTAAACTTTTGGGTTTGAAAATCCTGGTGCCATGAGTTCCTCTTCAGAACATGCTTTTGTTCTGTGGCATTAAAGGATACTGTGTTGCTTAAGATTGCTTAAGATGGGGATTTCACAAGTACCCATTCACAAAAAACACCTTAGCTAGTTATTGTACTCATTTTTTCCCTCTGCAAAAGAATATATTTGGATTTTTTTCACTCATTCCCTTACTGTTCGTCTCATAACCCTTGTCTTCAATTTGACACAGCATCAGGTGTCTAGTACTCCCCTTGTTGAAAGGCAGATTATTGGAACAGACAATGTGTTGGACAAGGTTCAACATACAGATATGTTATCGCCACTGAAATGGATTTTTGATGAGTTAGATAATTCAGGAGAGTAATTAGAAACCTTCAGAAGTTATCAGGGCAGTTCCATAGGGATTTAGCTGAGCAGCTCTGATTAGCATTAATGGATTTCAGCCACTTCCATGTTCTGGAATGGGGAAACTTGGCTCATGCTCCATACTGTTGGATTAAAGTTGGGATGCAGGCAGACCTTGGCCTCTCATTCCGAGGAAGCAGCTAGAGAACCTTAGAGACTGTTGGGCAAACACCTGTGCTCTGGGTTTTGCTGCCTTTTTGTCTGTAACTTCTGGTGTCTTTGCTTGGATCTGACTGACATTTGTAGGTTATCACCCCTCTCAGGTTAAATTAATTAGAAAGATGAAAGGGAAACTTTAGCAGGATAATGAACAACACTGTATCACTTGGGTCTTGAAGAGAAATTCACATTTTCTTTTTTGAAAAGGTTGAAATTCACATAGCTTTGTTAAAGAAAAACAAGTGGGTTTAATACACTTTTTCAAGAGTTTTCAAAGGAATTGTCATTGCCAGATTAGTCACTGTAATGTACTGTAAATGGGCCAGCATTCATTCTTGTTGTATACAGAAAACATTCTTCTTATTCCTTTTCTCAAATCTGATGTTTTCAATACTTCATGCTTACATCTCTTAACAAATGATACTTTATTACAAAATTATACCAATAATCTTCCACAGCCACAGTGTATGTACATTAACTGACAGGAATTGTACTGGTTTTGTGGAGATACATTTTTTTAGTTTCCTGTGTATTGTGTTAATTATCTCCTTGAGCATTGCAGAGGGACTGCTTAACACACGACTATCTTGATTTCCTACCCATAGATAATTTTTCCAGTCTGTTTTTTGGATTGCAGTGTTTTTTCTCATAAAAGAGAATAAAATTATTTTTTTCTTTAAGGAGAAAGAGAGGTGCTGAATCCATTTCTAGCTCTGGATAAAATATGTTTATATCTTACCTTAACTCCAGCCAGTTGTTCCCCTCACACCATCAGTAGAGTGGAATGTCCTTTTAAATTCTTGAGCCATTCTGTATCAAGTATAGCAGCAAAGCTTGCTGAAATGTCTGAAATGTTGTTGAACTCTTAATCTTTTTACAGTCACTATGTTTTCTGAAAATAATAAATGAAAGAGTTTTGAAATAGAAAATCTTAAGTCCTGAGTACTGCCATGCTTTAGTACTGACAGCTGTTACAAATGCATCCATTTTACTTGCTGCGCCTTGTTGCTGGCTTGGAAAACGTACTACTTAAAACTATTTAGCAAAAATAAAACAAAGATTATCTTCATTTTATTGTTTTGAAGCACAAACCACCTTATTTCCTCCAAGAAACACAGTAGTTCTGCTTGTTTCATACATTTCTATTAATGTATTGTATATCATCTTTGAGAGGCCAACAGCTGATGATATCCTTACATACAGTATAGCCTCAACAGGGAGCAAGTGAGAAGGAAACTTCTGATGTCTTGTGTGGTTCTGTGCAAGGCCTTCTGAAGTTAATGGGAGGATGTCCATCAAATTTCAGTGGCTGTGGCTCATGTCCTTGAAGTGTGCTGTGTACAGAAAAGCTGATTTTTGAATGTGTACTTAAAAAGTGAATTTATATGAATTCTGTGCTGTTCCTCACCCAGAATCTTTTTGCTGTATTCTATAGCTCTTCTTCATGCACCTTCTGCCTAATTTTGCTGAATGCTGGTGGGATCAAGTCATTTTGGACATCCTGCTTTGTAACGGGGGTGGCATCTGGTTGGGCATGGTAGTTTGTCGTTTCTTGGAGATGAGGACCTATCACTGGGCAAGCTTCAAGTAGGTCTAAATTAAAGCTTGATAAACATTGTTTTGCATGTATAAAAATAGCATGGACTCTGCCTGTGTTAACAGTGCTGCAGTTTTATTCTAAATGTTAAATATCCATCTCATAGTAATGTTCCTGTACAGCATATGTTTGTAAATATGACTGTATATATGATTGTCTTTTGCAATTTTAAGTTACAAGCATTGATGCCAATGGACAATACAAAATAGTAAAGCTATTTGCATTTTCAGTTTCTTTTGTATACATAAAACTTTGAGAAAGTCAGGGAGCAAAACAAATTGTGATGGTTTTCTCATCATACATTTTTAAACTAGATTTGGGCTCTCCTTGGTGATGCATTAGTGTGGCAATCTGTCAGCACTAGTTGTAGTTGGAGGAGGGGCATGGGGCTGATTGTACTCGTGCTGTTAATTGCCTTACCCTCATTGCTGACCCTCTGAAATAAATGGAGTACTTGTAAAATGAAGAGGCATTTGTTGTGTAAAAGGGCAACAGCTTATGACCTAGTAAGTGTCAGTTCCTAGCTCCCAGGTGTGGTTTCTTCCATAGATTTTGGCCCCTCTCCTGCCTTCTTCCCTGCTAGTTGGTAGCAAGTGTGGTTATCTGCCCATTACCAATGGTATAGATGGAACAGGATCAAGGCAGTGAATTGCCTTGAGAGATGGAAGAGGAACTCAGACCTCGACTTCCAAATTTGTACCTTGTGTGAATCTCTGTACTGCTTTCTTTTTTTACTCACAGTTTTGTTAATTACTCTCAGAACCATCCAGCCTTTAGTCTGAATTCAGTTTTCCTGCATTTCTATCAGAGTTGATGGTTCTTCTGTTTTTAGAAAATTCACTGAAAGTTGAAACAACAGGCTATCTATGCCACTAGTCTTTACTGTCTTTGTGGAATAATTTTTCTCATGTTCTTTTAAATGCATGAGTATATTTTTCTGACCTTCTACATGAAGATACTGAAAAAATGAGAAGCTTGTGCCCTTTTAATTCCTTTTTCTTTTTCTTTCGTTTAATAGACAGAGATCTTAAAGTTTAGCAGATTCTCCCTAACCTAAGCTCTCTCCAGCCTAGAAGAACACAAATACTGGAAATATCAAATCTGACACTTTTTTTGTCCAGAAGGGCCAGCGAAATAACAGGGTGAAAACTGACTTCCAGTCCTGCTAGTCTTCCTTCAGAAAAGGAAGCTCTGAGTTTTTCTTAGATTCCCTGTCCTTTGGATGCTGTTGCTCATCTGAATTAATATTATCAAAAGCAAGAATCGGTAATACATGTCAGATGAGCCTCCATTAAAATCCCCTCTTAAAATGGAATTTAAATGCTTTCTAGCTTTTAACAGTGCTGTCACACCTCTTCAGGAGGTCCACATGCATTTAATATCAGAACAGCAGGGGTTATATGTGCTGGAAGTGTAGTATTATTAAACTTGTGGAGCCAGCCCCTTATACAATTAATGAATAATGAATCTGACAGATTCTTGAAGGATCGATGTCAGAGAGCTCTAGAACAAGGAGTGTTTGGGGTAAGAGCAATGGCAACATAGACTAGAAAGAAGTAACCTCTAGATCTTCCAAGGAGGTTGTAGAATTGCTGTCCTTGTTTCTTTGTGAAGAGAATGATAAATGTGTTTTGTAGTTAGTTTGAGTTACTGACTGAGGATAGAGAAGGGTGGACTTTTATAGCAGAATATGCACCTTTTCTGAAATGCTTAATAGATTATTATTCTGAATTCCCCCTTGCCTGGTATATAGTTGTGTCTATGAAGATCTCTGCTATTGATCAAAAAAAGTAATTGTTCAATAACATCAGTAACAGGGCTGTTGCCTTTTTGTTTTTTCCTTCTGGCATATTCATTATATTTACTCCAGCTCTCATTTTTTTCCAGGGACATTCACACAACCACAGGGAAAATCAAAAGAGCTGTATTACAGTTCACCCCAGCCAGCTGGACCTATGTCCGCTGGTTTGACCCAAAGTCTTCATTTCAGAGAGTGGCTGGAATCTACCTTTTCATGATCATTTGGCAGGTAAGAAATAAATTCTGTGAAATCAAAGCTGCCATCAGTTCAGTTACTTGCTGGCTGTGTTAGGCTGAAAAATATTCTAATGCAATGTATGTCTGTTATTGAAATACACAGTTAAATGAATTGATGATGCAGAATTGGTCAGGGCACGTTCATGGGAGTTTCATGGTACTTCAGGAGTGTAATTACAGAATCTGTGGAAAAAGCCAAATGTTACAGATTGCTATATTGGCTTTTTGCAATTGACATAGATTTAAAAACTTCTAGACAGTGGGGGTTTGGGATGGTGAAATTTTAATTTATTTTGATTTTCTTGTGTTGATGTGGGGGGTGTTGTTTGGTTTGTGTGGGGGGTGGTTTTTTGTTTGTTTGGCCTTGGGTTTTTTGGATTTTTTTTTGTTCCTTTCCCATTGACTGTTGAATGGATCAGTGATACTCAGAATACTGTCATTGATCCAGCAAGACTATAATATGTCACAAACACTTTGATAACTTAAAACTAAAACTTTTGTGATTTTTTTAAATTTCTTAATTTAGTTTTTTAAAGGAAAACCATAAATATAGTTTATGGAGGTTTTTTATTTTAATGTATGATCTCTTCTGCTTTTCTCCCAAAATTGCCTTGGTCATTCATACCTGATTTAGGATATGCGAGTTATCAGAAGACCTCTCAGTGTGAATTAGTGTCTGGTCCCTTAATGAGTTTCTGGAAAGAGGGCAAATACTTTCATAGAGGTGTCTAGGGGAGAATTCTTTGTTTTATTGGTATATTACTTGCTTGTCCTAGAGCAGGAATTACTCCTTCAATGTTCAATCTAACCAGCAGGTCTATTGTAGAATATAAATATATTTCTTTCTATGTTTTAGCTTCCATAATAATCTTTGCATATTTTCTATACTAACTCATTAGGAGTTATGTAAGTTCAACACTATTAACCAGTTTTTTTTTTTTTAAATCTAGCTAACTGAGTTGAACACATTCTTTTTGAAACATATCTTTGTGTTCCAAGCAAGCCACCCTTTAAGCTGGGGGAGAATTCTCTTCATAGGAATCATTACAGCACCCACTGTAAGGTAATTTTTTTGCTTTTGTGGATTTTTTTCAGTTTAAAGTAACTGAACTTCTAGACATCCAAGAACTACATATAGTTTGTGAATAAGTATGGCACATTTCACAAAAGGTATGCTTTTGCCACCATGACATGCAAAGCAATCATCTCTTTTCAATAAAATGTATTGCCTGACAAATAAACTAATGAGGTAGAGTGTGCATAAACAACTGTGTTGCCATAGGGATGCAGAACCAGTCTGCTGCTTCTCCTGTTTGTGTAGCATCTCCCTGTTTTGTGAGTTAGCTGCATATGTTATCCTTGAGGGCTGCATATTCAAATTAATGAGTATTCAAAGTATTCAAATTAATGAGTCAGGTGCTCCCAAAAATGTAGATGAGGAAAAATAGAGCTATTGGTTTTTCTAACAGCTCCTTATTCTGTTTGTCTACAGGAAATATTAGCATGTTGTAAGAAATGATCAAGCAGTAGCTTATTGTGAGAGCAGAACAGTATATATGCAGCATTAACAGCTGTAGAGGAACGTGAATCTGCTTTTGGTCGTGCATGTGATTTTTCCTTGTTGGCAAAGTCCCTTAGTTTTCTTTTTTTTCCCCATTACATAGTTGAAGGTAGACAGAATGCACACAGATCTGAGGTTAGAAGCAGAGAATTCCCCATTCATGTAAAAAGTGATGTTACCTTGGACAGCTAAATGGCAGCCATGAATTGATTTATTCCTCAAATACTGTTGTTAGTGTCTTAAGTTATGTGCAGTGATTTCACACTATTAATTAAATCACACTAAACACCCTGTGAGCTCTTGTATAGGTGGACTTCTAAGGTTTTTTTTTTTCTTTGTAGCACTTGCACACCTGTAGAAGTCTTTATTTTTAGCCATCCTTGTATTGTTGGAGTAATAACACTTGTCTTCCCCATCTGTCAGTGGAAATCAGAAACTGAGAACGAGAACTTTGATTCCATTTCTTTGGAATTCTCCTCTCTAAATTCTTAAATGTCTGGAGCATAGGGAACAGAGCAGAATGGTCTCCATATTGTTTTTAAAATAATGAAAAATTTTACTGTTCTTGAGAGAAAAATACGTCAGGGGTTAGACCATTCAAAGAGGATATAGAATAGCCATATTCTTTCAAGATTCAAACCCACGTTTCTCAAGAAAATGCAGTTGTTAATAAATAAAAGACAAACCATGGGAAAAAAGCAGGGATTCTCTTCATTCTTTTGAAGCTGTTGCAGTTTGCCTGTAAGAATTGGAGACTCAGTGGAGAGGCAGGAGACAAATGGTGCTAGCCTACTAGTTTGGGTACTTTCCCAGTTCTTGCTCTCAGGATTGTTTTCTGTGTTGTCTCAAGCTATTTGATATATGTGATAATCTGTCCTACTAGAATTGAAGCCATCTGGTAGCCATCCAGAATGATTGCATGGTGAATTTAACCATCAGCACTTCATTTGCACTACAGCTACATCTGTAACACAAAGTTGTTTTCTAAATGTAAGTATTCTGGGGACTTTCAGCTTCACTGAATAATTTTCTTGCTTCCCTTCTCAGGCAGTATTATGCTTACCTCACAGACACACAGTGCAAGAGGGTGGGAACTCAGTGCTGGGTGTTCGGGTAAGTGTTCTTGCTGCATTTCTGAAGCACTTGGACAAATGTTAAGTATGGGTCCAGCACAGGAACAGGCAGTTCCCATGAAACCAGTCTTTGTCTTGTTTTGGTTTTGCAAGTTCAGAGGAAAGAAAAATTCTGAATATGGAGGTAGAACATGGGAAGCGGTGGAATGAGTAAGAACAACAGAAGAAAGAATTAAATTCCTTTATCCAGGAACTGCTGGATAAAGCTAGGGTCCTTCAACGTAGCATTGGTCTTTCTGCCCATATTCTCAGTCAGGTGACAAGGACAAAGCTGTTGCCTCTACAGCTTACCTTTGCTTGATTGTTGTGAGAATAATGTTTCCCTGTCTGCCAAGGTGGGCATTGCTGCTGTTAGCAGCATCACAGCAGAGGACTGTGAAACAAACCACAGTTATCCACTGTTTCTATGAGTGTACTATGAGCCATGGTGACCTTGGATGCAATCTCTTTGTCTCTTAGAGGACACCTTTAAATGAAAAGTTTTCATGGTTGCTTCTGAAAAATTGTTAAGGATTACAGAACCCATCATCCTTGGTTCAAAGCTCTCACTGAACATGTTAATATCATGTGTGTCAATGAATAGATACCCAAATATGTCTGTGTGATCACCTAACAAGAACTGCAATAGAACATCCACCCACAGTCTGATGGAATAGTGGGAAGTGTGTGTGGAATAAGTGTGCTCCTTCCTACTGCTTACTTCTGAAATATACTAGAAAAAACAGAGCATCACTAGGAGTTCCTGTTGATTGCTGAAAAAGAGGAAATTTTCCAGTAATTTTAACTATCTGGAATATAATTTCTGAAGCAATTAAAATAAATATATAGAATATTCATATCTGTGGTAACCAAGACAGTTCTAAAGGCACAAATGGAATTTTTAACAGCCTAACTATGGGTATAATTAAAATTAGTGCCTTTCATTTGTATGAAACTGTTTCTTCTCAACTTGACATATACTATTGCATCACTCTAGATAGATGCACAGTAAGTGATGTAAGGCATGAACAAGGCCAGTGCAACAGCCCTGCTGAAATTGCACTATTTTCATTAAGATGAAGCCTTTCAAAAAGTAATATGTTAGGATGTTACAAGACCATTTTGACTGAATGAAAACTTAGCATATTTCATTCTATGGAGTACTCTCATCACCCTTCAGTAGGACACTAACACTTTTCACCGTTAGCATGCTTCTTTCTCTTGATTTACCACTTCATAAACTGTAATAGCTGCACTATTGTAAAATGTGCTTAACTCAAGTATTCTTGACAGGAATAACAGAAAGAATGTATAAATGCACAGCAAACAGCTGTATTTTTGTGAGTCCTTATTGAAAATAATCTACTGTTTTGTTTATACCATTGAGTATATCATAACCCTATGACATGTTTGTTACCTGATGGTGGTCTTTCTCTTCCTGCTCCTGTAGTTGGTTTAATTATTTTTTACTCTGCAGCTGGATCAGTAAGAAAAATATAAAACAAGAAATAAAAATAGTGACCCAGGAGAGTAATAGTGCTCTCAATTTTTTGCTAATATGCATCTTATTAATTTGTATATTGGTCAGTAGGTGTTACTTTCACAGTTTTAAGATTTGGCCCCACTCATCATGCTGCAAGTCACATTAAATAGTACAGGGAAAGCTGTAATTTATTACTTGTACCAGGACCATCTCTGCAATACCAGTGGTTTAGTCAAGCACACATCTTTCCTCCCTCTTTCATGGGGGAAACTGAGTCTTCTCTGAAAGGTAGTAGAGTCATTTTTGTGAACTGGTTATGGAGAGTGCTGCTAGGGAACGTGTCCTGCAGTGTAAGCTTGGGAGACTGGAACACTTGACCTGATATTAAGTGTGTCTGCATGTAGGTGAGGAGGAGTTTTCATGCATTGCTCAGATGTACAACCTTAAAGACTCTATTGAACAAGCTAAAAGTATTACACTTTCAATTTAATAGTGTTTTTCATTATTTGTTTCAGATTGAGATGAGTCAGTTTTCTACACTTTTACTGCACATTTTTAGTATCATGTTTCTACACTTGAATTGTTAAACATACAGAATTTTCTCTTCAGGACCTATACAAACTAAATTTGTTTCCATGGCAGACGATAGAAACTTTGGATTCATAAACAAGTGGTGGACAAGACTTTGTAGCTTTGAACCTGAAAAGATGTAAACACCAGCAGGGAGAGAGGTGGAGATACTATTTTTGATTCTTTTAGTGTTAGAGAGGAAAGTAAAAACTGCATTTTTTTCCTCTCATATTTCTCCACATATCCTCTGAGTTTACAGCTAAACTAGAGCAAATGCATGGATTCTCAGAGAATTTGAAATGCTGTTCATATGAATTTTCTCATATGTGAAAATATGGGAAATATGTGTGAAGCAAACAAAGTAGACAATTTAGAATTGTAGTAAATTTACATCTAGTTGAGAAATAAACAAAGCACAGTTCTAGTTCATGCAGCAAGGGAGTCTGTTGGATGTTCAGCATGGAAAAGAAATTTGTATCTGGTGAGAGCTGAAGCACAGTGGTAGGCACAAACGAAGATTCTCTGCTATTGGCACACACTCCTTCTCGTTCCCTGGAGCCCCATGGAACAGTGAACTGCCAGTCAATTACTTTCTGTGTGCTGTTTATGTTGAAAAAAGTATAGAAAGAAAAAGGCAGTTTTTAAAGAGTTTCAGTTGATGGCGGTGTCAGGGGGGTGTGTGCTCACTAGAGGGTAGCGCTTGCTTAGAGTTGACAGTCTGGGGTCGGAGTTGTGAACATGGGAGTTAAATCCTTAGTGTTTTTAATCACTCTCCTCCCTGCTTTCATTTACCCACAGGGTAATTGCCTTCCTCGAAGCCATTGTGTGCATAAAGTTTGGACAAGATCTTTTTTCCAAAACACAAATACTGTATGTTGTGTTTTGGCTTCTCTGTGTGGTAAGTGAGATTTCTCATGTGAAACATAAAGCATGACAAAAGCATTGAAAGCATCTAAATAGCTTCCTCTCTGGAACATTGGCAGCAGGGAATCGTTGTGGGGGAATTCTAGTAAAGAGCTTTGTGCATGTCCTAGGAAAAGCAAATGCTAGATTGCTTAGAACTGACTTTGAAGGGACTAGAATAACTCTTTTTTTCCATTTCTTGACATAGCAGATTACTGGTGCTTAACAATGAAACAAACACTAGTTATAGGGTGCTTTATCTTTATGAGAGATGACGTCAGTTCAGTTGAGCCTGACTTTGGTGGGGATTGCTGTAGTGCCTGCTGGAAATGAACAGGAGTTAATGGATAGTGTTAATAAGCAATGTGTGTTGTGCCACACTCAAGTCTAACAGCTACATAAACAACCCGCATTTATCAAGCAAATCATTCTCACTAAGCCTGTAACTTTCTGTACTTCAGTGTGATTACTGCAAATGCAGCATGAAATGCCCATTTTGTAAGAGTAAATGTCCATTTCTCTTGCCAGACTTGTACCTCTGATGCCAAACACATTTTTCGTGGTCAGTGAAAAATAAGGCATTTATAATGGGCTGACAGATAAATACTTCTCCCTTCTAATTGTGAACACAGTTTGAACAGGTGATGGGGAGTCAGAATTTATTGTTCTCTTGTTTAGCATGATGATTTTATTCCTGAAACTTCAGAGGAGAAAAGTATTGAATTGCTTGTCAAATCAGAGCACCACAAAACCAAGTATGTAACGTAGCCTGAACCATGGGGCAGGGAGAAAGAGAATTTGGTTTTCTCCCAGACTGGTTGCTCCTGATCATATACCTACAAGTGCCTACCAACTGCCTTTGTACGATGACTGTGCAGAGTGTGGACAGAAATCCTGCCAGTAGTGTTTCCTGTGGGTAATCTGGATGTATTTTCCTGCTCCCATTGAGAATTGTTCTGCATACCCCATGGTGGCAGGGTCTGTGTGTAGCTTGAAGTTGATGCATGAGTATTACTCATCCTGACAAAAGATGCAGGGAGAAACAGAGCATGAAAGTCTAAATGCAGTGTCTGCAGTGACTGAGACCTTGAATCAGCAAGGAATTTGGAAAAAGTTTTACAGATTCTTTTGTTGTTTTTGTTCTTTTTCCTCTCCTTCCTTGTTTAGGCCTTCACGACTTTCCTGTGCTTGTATGGTATGGTTTGGTACGCAGAGTACTACGGCCACCGAGAAAAGGTACCTATAGAAAAGAAGCCTGGTTTTGTTTTATTCCAGAATTAAAAATCCAAAGCTCCTAGGTATTGGAATTCTTTACCAGAGCTAGCATAAATGGGGATAAGGGGGGATGGTCTAGAGTGTAACTGAAGTCAATAGAAAGAACTCTGAATTCAGCAGGCCTTGGACAGATCCCAAATTACGCTGTGGTTTCTAAAGAATGCTGTCCTCTTAGTTACTCAAAATGAGGCTGTAATTTTAGCAAAGCGTTGAAGGATGAATGGTTAGCTAATGTTCCCATTGTACAGGTGGAATGCTAGGGGAATATTAAGAATACTTGGTTACACAACAGATCACATGGCAAGTGGTGAGTTCTTATTGTATCATCTATGTGGTGCCTTCTAACTAGGAAGGGAAAAGTCCCAAGTACTGTCTGAATGTTTTATGAGGACTTCTGCCACAGTTCATAAGTCCAGTTGCAAATGGGAGGAGTCCTGATGACAAGAACCACCAACATCCCAATGACATGTGTCCTTGTTTTTGCAGACCTTATCAGAAAGTGAAGACAGTCCATACAGTCCAGATGCTTCCTGGCTTCATTCTAAATTCAGCAGAGGTATTGGTACTTCTGAAGTTATATTCCTGAAATGGTATCATTAAGGCTCAGCACTAGAAAATGAGGCTTGAGAAACTTACCTAGTTTCAGCTGGACTTGTTTTAACATCCCTGCAGGAGCAATGCAGATAAATCATCTGCAAAGCTATTTTGCTTCACTGCCTTTTTAAAATTCTGATTCTTGGAAATGTATTTATTTTCTAATGTGTCAACTGATTTTTTCTCCTGTTCCTCCAGGCCATTATTGTAGGTGTAGGTGCATTTCATTTCAGGTTTTCTCTCTGAACATTGCATGTTTGATTTGAAACACAAGAATGTGAACTGTACTTTTATTTTTTGTTGTTAAGAAATAGTCAGCAATGTGCCCTGGAGCTGGTGTTCTTACTGACAGTTACCTTGTCCGTGCAGTGCTATGGTCACAAGCTGCTTTCTCTGCACTAAGCAAAGGCAGCTTCTGCCTGACTACTTTTCCCTACACTAGAGGTCAGTTATCTGCCTCCTCCATTGGCTTTTCAGTGTGGTCTTGCTTATTGAACAAATATCAGAAATTCACATGTGGAAGTTACCTGTCAGAGTTTATGTTCCAGGTGTTTGTATAGTTAAAAATATTTCCTATTTATCGTCTGCTTGAAAAACACCTACAGCAGATCTTCTTTATATTTCATACATTACTCTTCTGGATGTTTATTCTCAGTTTAGTAAATTTGTGGACTTTTATATTTTGGGGAAAAATCATTTGCACTCAGAATGTTTTTCCCATTTATGCACGCTGGAGAAATCTGACCAAAAAAACCCCTTTCTCTGTATCCTCCTGTTATTTCATTACTTAGAGGCTTCAACTTCTTTCACATTTTGTTCTTGATTTCTTGTTTTGGTCCCCACCATCTGTCTTTTTTTCTCAGAATCAAACTTATGTTCTGTCATATGAAAGACTGAAATCTAGAAGTGTACTCTTGAAAGATCCTTAAAAGACCTTGCTTACATAGTTCTTAATTTCTGATAGTAGTACCTGTCACTAAGAAAAATGTGGAGGTTTAATTATTGATATGATTTAAAATGGAAGATGTTCCACCACTATACTCTGCTGTAGCAAACTTCTGATTTTTTTTTTGGGGGGGGGGGGGTGGAATTTTACAGGAGAATTGCTTTAAAAAAATTGGGCCACTAGATGGAGTACGAGTATCAACCAGTTTGTATTAGCCTGAAATAATCCATACTGTAAGCACTGTAGCTCTAAAAAGCCTTACTGTCTTTCAGGTAGCAGCTTGTCAATGTCAACTATATAAATATGTATATGTATTAAATAAATATTTATTTCTCAGCAGGTGCTGACAATAGTCCACCAAAGCATTCAGTCAATAGTGAAAGCCATTCATCTAGAAGGAGGAATCGACACTCCAAATCAAAAGTATCAAATGGAATTGGCAAGAAATAAGAATGGTATCTAAAGACATCCTACAGTGTGACCAGAGGTGACAAAGAAGATCAGACCTGGCTCTGATTTACCAAATGGAAGATCAATTTTAAAATTAAAGTTTAAAAAAAGGAGGTGTTGAAGAAGAGGATGATGAAGATGGAGTCACCAGTGTCATGCAGGTCATTGCCTGATGACACTTGCCATTCACTGATGTAAATCTAGTTTCTTCAGCATGTGGCACCAAAAGTTCATGAAGGGTATACAGGAAAAAATGATGTTTTGTCATAGCAGGTACTCCCTATTTTGTGTTCAGGTGTTGCAAGTTCATTTTTAATATCTTAGTTGAGGACTTAAACCCAAAGGTTAGTAAACTGATAGTCAGTTGGCATAGTTGATTGAATTTTTTTTGGTTTGGTTTACTGTGTTAATTGTTTTCTAGAAGAGTATGCAACCCTTTGACTAAAAGCAACTCTGCCCTTCTTTCTCAGTCTCACAACAAAACTTTTCCATACAACTGTTAGTAAGTATTTAAAAATTTCACATTGCTTGCTTTTCTTTAAAGGGTCTTTAGGCCTTGTGTCAGGGTTTTGCCAGGAAGGAAATCGGTCCAGGTTTCTTGTAAAGGATGTGAAATTGATCTTCAAACACAGGAGGTGTTTTTGTTCTACATTGTCCTTCTGCTTTATTCATGCACATTCAATTTTTTTAAATTTTTAAAATACATATATAAAAATCTGCTTGTTAGTAGAGGGCCATGCCTCCTGTCCTCAGAGACAGAGGTCATGTTATTTCATTGTTTTGCCTCCTCTGTTGCAGTATGTTTTGCATTTTCAAATGTAAATATGTCGTTTGTCATCTGTGCCACATTGTGTACAATGTTTCTTCCTACTTCCTTCTATTTGCTTCCATCCCAGCTGGACCCAGAAATCCTATTGTCTTCAGACTGATATCAGAAACTGCTTTGAAGGCTCGCATGCCCTACTGAGCTTGGTGATAAGGCAGTTTTTTGCTGAAGCTGAGTTGCTTACTATCTCCATAAACATCATTATTTGTGAAGACTTGCTGTAGTCTTTGGTGTCTGAGAGGCAGCATGATGTCACTGTGATAGACCCCATTGCTTTGGTGTTTCCTATCATGCATCAGATACTCAACAGCAAAGTCGCTCTTTCTTGCAGGTTTGTTTCTTTTGAGAAGGGTGATTTACTTTTTGTCTGGGTGTTCTTTTGAGTTTTTTTAAAGTATTAATTGTGACATCTAGCAAAGTGGATAATTCTCCAGCAGTGAATGTAATGATTAAGTCAAGAGGTAAGCAATCATGAGCAATCAGTTTCTGTATTAAGTTATCAAAATATTTTAGTGCCAATTAAATTTTGGGACTCAAGGCGTTCCGAGGGGTAGGTAGCTTAAGCAAGGATAAGTAATACCCATTAGTTACCTAGTCTTTATGAGAAAATGGGATTTCCTTTTTCTTTGAGTAATGTTACTGTGATTTGCCACAGGCTAAGTGCTAAAGAAAAAATGCAGCAGAGACTTTATACAAGTGTATGATACTGTAAATAGAAGAAAGTATCCTGTGTAATCCATCAATTCCTATGTGCCACAGATGATCAATGTTTTCAATGCACTTAAGTGTTGCTGCTGAGCTCCTCAGAGGCCTTTAATTTCCTACCCTGCTTTTCAATCAAACATGGAGTGTACAACTTGGAAAGTAATGAAGTAGAAGCTGCTATATCATCATTGCTGCAGTGACAGTTAATGTTACATGAAAAAATATGTTAGGAAGACTTTCAGGCTCTCCTACAACTGCTTGGTTTTCATTCATACTATAGCAATTCCATATACTGCCTTTGTATTTGTAATGTACTACATATTGCTGAATGTATTTGTAGATTTCTTTGGATACTGAGACTTGTTACTTTTTTTATTTCCTTGGTTAAAAACTCAGTCTTTGTAAGACTGAAGAATGGCATTGTAAATTTTCTATTGATTCAATACCAAAGGAAGAGATTTGAAATCTAATGGTTTAGGTATTTTAAGTACTGTGGTTTTCAAAGGTGAGAACCTATTTTGTACATGCAAGGGGTATACACACCAACTATGTATACAAAGCTTACATGTGTAAACAGATGCTGAAGTACAACATCTACCTGCCTGTGGGGACAAGCACACATTTTGTAAATGCAGACCTGGTGCTCACATTGCTGAACTGCACCCTAAAAATATTGGAAAGAGAAATATTGAAATGTCATCTTGTTGGAAGCTGACTTCTGTATACTATTACAACAGCTTGGCCTTGAAAAAATGTTGTTTGACAACACCTTTAAATTATTTCCAATTAAGTCTTTTTACTTTAAAATTTTGTGTTTTGTTGGGTTTTTTTGGTTGTTGTGTGGTGTTTGGTTTGGTGGGGGTTGGGAGGGTGTTGGTGTGGGGGTTTTTTGTTGTTTGTTTTGGGGGTTTGTTTTCTTGGGTTGACTTTTTTTTTGTTTGGGTTTGTTGGGTTTTTTTCTTTTTTTTACTATAAGAGAGAGGTGGCTAGGGAGAAGAGAAACTTAAGTAAACTATTCACGTGCTGCTTGGAAAATGGCACTGTGTCTCCTCTATCAGCAGTTCTGGCTGGAATTCACATGTGTTCTCACAAGTCCTCCACTGACCTGACAACTGTATTTTCAGCCCATCACTTTGGATGTGAGCTTTGCACTGGAAGGCGTTGGAAAGGTGCTTTTGATCACTGCTGTAAAATTAGTGATCTCAGTTTTGTCAATTACTGTGCTGTTGCTGAATTCTGTATGTGTGTAACACCTATAATGACAAATCACTGAGCTGTTAAACATCAAGCATCCATGTGTGAGTTCTGCTGCTTGAACAGTGCTTTGTAGCAGTCGTGGATGCACTGTCCTGTTTTTAACTACTTGTTCTGTCACAGCCTCTCATTCCTACTTCCCTGCTTCTGATGTTCTTTCCTTTCTCTGCCCTCTAGTGACCTCCCGTGCTGCTATGGAGAGATGGGAATTGGCCCTCCAGAGGCTGTCCATCAATGTCAGTCATTGAAGGGAGGCTAATTCGAGGCAGCGTGGTGTAAGCAGAGGGTAGTGGCAAGAACTTTAAGTAGTAGATTAAATAAAAATGGGGAGTTTTAAAATACAGGTATACAATGAACCAGAGCTCGTGTTGAATACTGAATTCCAGTATTAATGTTGCTGCATAAACCATATACCACATCTAATTAAATATTTGGAGCATGGTTTTGACCAATACTTTTGTTACTCTTCTGTGAAGATCATCACTTGATGTTCCAGCTGTTAAAACTTTAATTTTTTTTTACTTTGTTATCACAAGAGGACACAGATATTACCACATATTTAATAACTTTTGAATAGAATTGCTCTGTATTGATTGCAAAGTATTGTATTTTGCAATAATTGAGTAAATCAACCCATGTCACCCAGCGTGTTTGTCTGTACCTGTAAGGCATAGGAAATGATGACATACTGCCTTTAGAAGCTATTATGTTTTATTCCAAGTAAATTAATTTTGACAAATGCGGTGGTTCCTGAGCAGCCTACAGTGCACTCTGAGGTTTTGGTGTAATTTATTATTTTGGAACAGCAGATCTGATAACATGAACAGTTGCATTATCCATTCTGAAGTTTTTCTAGTGTACAAGATAAGTTCTTGTCTTAATTGTTCTTTTTGTATTTTATTTACTGTTGGATGGGAGAGCTGAGTTGCAGGATGGTCTCATGACAGACCTTCAAAGAAGAAATGAGGCCTTCTCTTCAAGGACTAGAGGACAGGCTGTCTTCAAGTAAACAGCCAGTATAAAGGTGCCACTGACTGTCTAGAAACTCTTTGCTTTGGCTTCCACTGCTGACAGTTCCCACAACAGCAGTTTCCAGTTTTGTTATACCTAGAACTTCTTGTGAGGTGTTGATTGCTCTTCAGAGCCAGATGTAAGACATACAGTTTGTAAAGCAGCATGACTTTCCGTTTTTTCCTCAGTTCCTTCTCTATATAGACATTGAATACCGGGACTTTCTGATTTGCTGGGAAGGGCTTTTCTTCAACATATCCTTTTGAATACTGGTTTACAGAGAGGCCATAAATTCTGAGGTTGTAGTAAAGTTAGCCTAACTTAAAGACTTAAGCTTGTTCATGGTCTAGGAAGAACAGGTAAAAGTCAAGTGTTAGTTTGTAAACCTCTTCTGAAGGGTGGGAGACTACCTAATTAAAAAATTTATGAGAGCGACCTCTCTCAGAACACTGCTTACTACATTGGGGAGGGGAGAGTGTCTATCTTTTCATTCTTCATTAAAGCATTAAAAATACAGGGAAAAAAATGGAACCATGTAAGAAACTTTGTTTGAGAAGCAACACTTCAAAAATGTGCTCCTTTAGAAGCATGGAGCTCTACTACATTTGAAGGATCAATCTTTGTTTTATGTTTTCTTAGTTGTTGTTGAGGGTATAGCTTAATCAGCATTGTCAGATGGGCCTAGTGGCTTCATTTGTGCTCAGTCGCCCTGTGGCACAACTTGCACACTACTAAGATCATATGATTTGGCACAGACTAGAAGCTGGAGCCAAAAGCTGGCATCATGATTGAAACAGGCATTGGTGTGCCTGCTTTGGTGTCTGAGTGCTCACATTCAGCAACATCCTGTTAACATAGGCATGGGCCTAAGCACTGCTCTCCTGAGCCACCTGTTCTCTCTGGTATATGTAAGGAACACACAGTTAGGTTTAACCAGAGGTTTCTGAGATGATTTTAGTTCTTGTGTGCTCAAAATACCTCCTGCAGTACTCTGGCTCCTTTTGTCTGCAGGTATGATCTTCCTTCTTATACACACCACAGTTTTCTTCTCTGGAGCCATGGCAGGCCCTGGTCCTAATTCAGCAACTTAAGGTAGTTCCCCAAAGGTGCAGTTTCTCAGTTGAGTGGAAATGTGTTTTGGACAAACACCCTGCCCACACTACTCACTTTGCTTTAGCTTTAGTGTGGCTGGTCAGGAGTTGGGCACGTTCACATTACTGAAAGAAAGTAGGACTAGAAAACCATAAGCTCTTCATACAGTGGGCTGAAAAGTACAAGGACAACCAGACTCCTGGCTTATGCCCAGCAGGGTACGTGGTCTGTTATCTTTATGCCTGCTCACTCATCCGTCAGTGCTGTGGCTGCAGGTGCACCTCAAGTGCCTTCCCCTGTGCTGGTTTCATTTGTATGAGCCCCCCCTGAAGCCAGCTGATAATCAGGCTCTGCTACTTCCAGCTTTTTTTGGACTAAGTGATACACCTTTCAGCCTTGTCAGCACAGCTTGCCATTGACAGTGTGCAGATAGTGAGTAGGCTTTCAGGCTTGCTCACAGTTATGTTGTACCAATGAAGCCAGTAACCTCCCTGTACATGAGAGCCATATGCATAAAGCATGAGGTTGGCTCTAGGAACCTGGTTTGGGTCTGGAGAAAGTACTTTTGTTTGTTTGTTTCTGGAGGATTCTAGATCTGCTGTTGCTATATGCAATATGCATATGCAGTATGCTATCCACCTGAAGAACGTCACAAAGAGTAGATCCTGCACAAGTCTTCTGTTGTATGTTTGTCACCTCTCTGTTCACTTGGGACAGCTGCTCAAAATTTATCAAGCTCCTTCATACTCTGAGTCCAAGTCATTATTATCTCAAAGGACTTTGGAAATTTGGGGTATTAATTTTTATTTCCAGCTCCTTCCTGTGTCTTTAATTTGGACTGTATCTTCTGTTTCCATCATTTCTCAGTGAAAGACAAGAATTGGTCTCTCATGCTTGGATTTTATTTCTCCCACAAAAGAGCAGTCTTGCCCTCAACAGTCTAAATTATATTATGGAAAGACCAAATGAGTTTTTACTTCAATGCAGAAAAAAAAAAAAAAGCAAGTGTGGGAAAGAATTTAAATTATAAACATTGAATTCCTATAATCAGCAACAATGTAAGTGCCAGACTATACTAAGGATACACATGGGTTCAATTTTCATCATTTTTGAGGATCTCAGTTTTCAGATGATCATGAAATAACTGGATGGCTTATTTAATGTTTTCAGAGTAGGGGAATTTACAGCAGCAGCATTCCTATGGCTGTGGTCCAAAGTATGTTCTGCAACTTGCTGTGCCCTCCAGTTCAGTATTTTAGTGGTTCTTGCTCAAAAAACAATGCATAAAATACTTCTTTGTGTTTGTATATGTACATATAAATCTACCAGATGAACTTTCTCATAAAAATGCTCAGAGCCTGGTTCAGTACAGTCTCTATGACAATGACTACAGTATGCCTGAACATTTGGAAGCATCCAAGTCTGTCTGTACCCCTGGAAGGTCCAGGAGGAGTAGGCATTAATCTCAGTTGCAGCCCCTAGGTGATGCTGTAACACAAACACACAAAGAACGTGAACTGGATTTTCAAATGTTGCTTCTAAATTTGGGCTACTGGCTTAAGCCACCCTGGCTCGGTTTTAAAGATTTCATAACTCCCGTTGACTTTAATTACAAGTGCCATGCGCACAGTCCTGCAAAGTGCTGGTGTTGTCAAACTTGCTACAGAATAACCAAAGCAAAATAAAATCAAATGAGTAGCTTTGAGAAGACTTTTAATTAAAGTGTTAAATGATAGCTCTAGTCTTTGGAGAGCAAGAGCAATAGACTTCTATTCTGGTTTCCACCATACACAGACTACCAATTTCTTAGTCTGAGTACCTTCCCAATTTGAAGGGAGCACTAGTTTCTCCAAAGGATCTTTGGGATGAAGCTCTGGGCAGGGTTCTTCTGGCTTTCCTCCTATTCCCACTGGCCATTGTGTAGGGCACTGGCTGGGATAGGATAACTGCTGTTTGAAAAGGTGGTTTGGTTTTTGCTCCCGGGCATGATCTCCAGTGCTGCCCATTCCCTTGAGTTTGCGTCTGTAGCCATGAAGTTGTAAGTTTATCTCCTTGCTCAGATGAGCCTGTCCCTCATCCCCACCAATCTCTTTGGGACAGGGAAGCCACTGGGTGCTGATTGTTATTGCTTCATGTGTTTATGTGGCTCAGAGTTTTGGATGGCTCAGAGTATATATCAGCAAGTATTCAGAACTCCATACCATCTGCAAAGAATTCCCATTTTTCCATTAAGTGCCATTTTTTCTAAAGATTTGGAAAATCCTTCTGGTCACAAACCTCAACAGGACACCCAACCTGTACCAATTACTACAACTTCTATCTGTTAATGTTAAGATGGCTATTGGGGGGAAAAATCATTTAACTTTTATATGGTCAGCTGCAAGATGAAATTGCAGCCCTCATTCCTTGCAACAGGAAGCAGTGTCCTTGCTCTTCTCAGTCTGGTTCTGCATAGGGTAGCCACTAATTAAGTAAGCCTGTATTGGTTTTGTTGTAGCCTGACTTCAGTACATAATGGAGAGGAAAAAGAATACAGTGACAAATATCGCTAAGAGATATGCATTTCCATTAATCAAATAAATAACCTGGAAGAAAACCAAGACCTTTTATTACATTAGCTGAGACATTTAGCATTGCGTTTTTTCTTATTTATGTGCTGTAAGGGTTGTAGGTGATGCAAAATTATGCTTATAACTTTTTAAATATTATTATTTCTGCCCTTTTGCTGACTTTGCCATATTTGGCTCCCAAATCCACATCTATGCATTCCATTTGCCCACACTTAAAATGTATCTGGAATAGCAGGACAGAGGTTGGGGTGGGGAAACCAGATAGAGCTGAATTGCAATTTCCTGGTGACATGTTCTCTAAACATCCCAAAATATCTCTCAGGGTGAAATGTTCCACTTGGTGACTTCGGGTTTCGGCAGCACACGCTGTTCATTCAGCCCCAGTGCTTCTCATGGGGATGGTAACACGATTACCAGTAATGATCTTTCATGCTGTAGAGTTTTTTTTTCTCGTACCACTTCCATGTTGAAGAAATTTCTTTGAAACAATGCATAGGACATTGCAAACCTGATGGGGGGAGTGGCCAGTAAGTTCACATTAAAGAACAGAAATGGGGACAAAGGGTAAGTCACTTGTCTGCATTTCCTCAGGAAGCTGAAGACAAAGAGAAGAGTAAAATCCCAGACCTTTGGGTTCCATGCTGTTACCTGAAAATTACCATGGGACTTCCTGAAAAAAGGGCTTCTGTAGTAAATCCAAGAATGTTATCCATGTCTCTTAGTCCTTAAAAATGAAAATACAATGCAAGATGGAACAGGAGCAAGGTGATACCCCATACATTCTTGTATTCTGATCTTCATTTTGTTTCACTGGCTTACTTCGATTTACCTACCTTTTCCAGTGAGCTTTCATGACCAATACCTTGGCTCTTGATGTAAAATTAGGGTTTGCTAAAGGTGGATCAACACACATAGGGGAAAGTAGGTCTTGCATACAAACTGGGAGAACTCATTGAGAGCAGCCCTGAGGAGGAGGACTTAGGGGTTCTGGTGGATTAAAAACTGGACATGACCCAGCAATGTGCACTCACAGCCCAGAAAGCCAGTTGTGTCCTGGGCTGCACCCAAAGCAGTGTGACCAGCAGGGCAAGGGAGGGGATTCTGCCCCTCTGCTCTGCTCTGGTGAGACCCCACCTGCACTGCTGTGTGCAGTTCTTGGATGGACATCTCCAGAGAAACCTGTTTGCTGTGGGTTTTTTTTGCCCAGGCATGCAGTGCCTTCCTGCATGAAGAAACTGTAATTTGTAAAAGTGGATGGTTTGGTAAAGCCCTGCCACTGACACCAGGACCTTAAGGCCCTCTTGGTTTTGGTTTTGCATTTACTGTAATTGCTGAGTGAACTGATCTTCTTTGCATCAGGCTGTTTTCCCTGTTTTGTTATAGCAAGAATTAAAGAGATGATGACCCAAGTGTCTTTGTACCAGGTTAAAAATTTCAATTTCTTCTTTTTAAATGCTGTTCTTGAACCTGTCCAGACCCTGGTGTTTGTTTCCACCAGCCATGCTCTTCTGCCTTGACACTTCAGAGATCTTTCATTAGGGACTAATTACTTTTTGAACTTGATAAGAGGATAACAGCCATTTTAAAGTGAAAAGAAAAAGGAACTAAAATAAAGCCTTTGTTTCTGAGCTGGGCTCCTGGCTCATCTCTGTCATTCCACCTAATATGGTCCCACAAGTCTTCAGCTTTCAGTGGGTGACAGATGTGTCCTGGTGACAGTCTGGATCAGCCTCTGTTCTGCTCCCCTAGCAATTCCTTTTCACTCCTCTCCCTCAGCAGCCACGTCACTTTCCGTCATGCAGCAGTCAGCCTCTCCCAGCAGCAGGATGGGATGCTTGGATTCATCTCCACTTACGGCAGTTGACAGAAGAGCCTTAATTAGGTGCAGAGTCCCCATAGCCTTCCTTGCCAGTCAAGAATATTCCATAGGCACCTTCAAAGAGCAAGGGAGGTTGTAGATGGTTTAATCATCCTCTGGAGTTGTAGGAGACCTCCGAAGGAGCCTCCACTGCTGAGAGCAGGTGCGTAGCTACACACCAGCCTTCACACTGCATCACCTCCTGCAAGCACCCAAATTACAAGGGATGAGTCCAGGCACGTGCTCCCTTTGCTCCATTGATTTGAGGCATCCATCTCTTTTGTCCATGGGTCCTCACAGCATGATGCTGTTTTCCAAATGCAGGAATACTGTACTTCAGCAATGGATAATTCCACCTGATGAGATGGGAATTATGTGTCACCTCTCTTCTCGATGCTGCTGATACTCTGAGCCCATTACAGCATAAAAAGGAAACTAAGGGTTCCATGCTGGAATGGCATTCACCTGCTTTCTTCCAGGACCTGCTAAATTTGAGGCTGCATTCCTGCTAGTGTGGTAAGTAATATTCAGCATGGCAAAAGATAAGAAACAAACATTTCTTTCTTTCTGCTTTCAACTCTCTCAAGCTGTAACTCATCTTCTCCAGCTTCCTTCAGCTGAAGAGGGTTAAACAACCTCACTAGGAAGCACAGAACTTTATCATAGCTAAAGAGGATTAACGCATACATAATCCCCTTACAAAGCCACTTGCCTTCCAACTCCAGTGTGTAAAAAATCAAAAAGGATTGGTTCAATGTTATTTTTCTTATATCTAATTCCAGAACAATAGAGCACATTAAGTAATTAAAATGCTCACCTGTAAGGCGCTTAAAAGCAAGGCTGCTGGCAGATATATAATTAGCTCCAGTTAGCTGCTTGCTTGTTTACTTCCGTTGATTTACCCAGACTGGGGTCTTTGGGCTTGAAGCTTTATTTAGAAAACTAAAACATTTATTTAGAAAAATATTTATTATTGCATGAAGTAGTGCAGTGGATAGGCAGAGACAAAAGATAGAAGAACAGAAATTAGATAATGTACTGAGCCAATATACATGCTAATATAGGATATTTCAGGTCCTCCTTGTTATGCCATCTTCAGTTACTGGCAATTTATCTTTTGTCAGAACTACAGTTCTTAATAGGTTGGGTAAAGTCACCCCAAACGTTACTAATTTTCTTGTGTTGTCTTTCTTCTGCAGAGGACCCAGTCTGTTCTGCCTCTGCACATGACAGACGAAACAGTGGGCTTTCAACTTTTTTTAAGGGAAGGATGACTTAGAAAGGGGCAGAGCTGTGCATTCCCAGACCATCAAAGCATTCTGAAAACAAGGAAAATATCAGGACTACTATCTCTACCATTTTCATGGATGCATGCGAAGGGGTGAAGAGCAGAATTTTTGCCTGGTTTCCCATGCCACTTCTGCCAGACCCCTGACTGCCCAAAAGCCAGGGGCTGTGGTTGACAGATGATGGCAGGACAGACAGACAGACAGACAGACAGACAGAGACCTGAGTGGATGGAAAGGAAGAGGAGAGAATGGCAGGCTGCAGTTAACAGCTCCCTTGCCATGAGTTACAGGCATCACTGCCCATGGGTCACAATGAGTCATTTTGCACAGTTTTTATAGTGTTTGAAAAAATCTGGCAGCACTGGGAAAACAAACCTTGGGAATGATTTGCAGTTATTTATTGTTTGTCTGTGTGAAGGGGTGACTCTGCAGAAGAGCCCACAAAGAGTGTTTGTGATCTGAGTAAGGCATATGGGAGGCTGGAAGATAATGACTGACACCAGGGAGGAGGGGGAAATATTATTATACTGATGTTGTGTGAGCACTGTAGAGGAAGTGAGTCTTTAAAGTGTGAAACCTCCAGCACTGGAAAAGATAAGCAGTGCCTGCAGAAATCAGCCTGTGGGATCTGTTTCTCTTGCTAAGCTGCCTTTGAAGACTGGGGGGCTGTTTTGCTCTCAGTACCCCCAGGGAAGTTTTCCCTCCTTTCTAGTCTTGCCATTGATCTGAGCTACACTCCCAGATCTGTAGGTGTCTGTACTCCTGTGGCAGGCTACGATAAAGCCAGTGGTTTTTTGAGCAATGGAAATGATTGTACCTCACCTCCCTGTAGGTCTTGAGTTCAATGGCCACAGGAGACTGAACCTGTCAGCAAATGAGCCCTCCATGGCTTCTGCTTTCTTAGTGAAGTGTTGGTTTCATGGCTCCTGACAAGTGCATCTCAATATAAAAATCATGTGTGCAAGTTGACTCTTCCCCCTCCCTTTTTCTTTTCCCTGTGGAAAACTTTTCTTTGCTTTCCTGTATTTCCTCTCTTGCTTAGGGATCAAGGACTAAATCAGTGCCTGCCAGCTCCCCTGCTGAGTCCAGGGCTCCACCTTCCCTCTAGGGACTGCATGTACTTTAAGAAACTGGTTGATGTTCAAGTGGCCTTGGACAGACTAAAAATCTGGAGAAGCTCCTCCATCAGAGAATCAGAATATTCTGAGTTGGAAGTGACCCACAAGGATCATCAGGTCCAACTCTTAGGTGAATCACAGCCTTTCCAGCTGTCAGCAAGCTGGAACCAGATGTGGACAGCTGCTGATCTAGGACAAGGCCACCAAGGATGGGGGACTTGTATCAAAGGTGGATCCATCCATCCATCCATCCATCCATCCATCCATCCATCCATCCATCCATCCATCCATCTGCATTTTAAGGCAAAGTTACTCAGGTTACCTATTTACACACACACAATTTACTGGATTTAATTCAAAGGATGATCTAGCAGATGTACTGTCCTGAAGATGTTCTCTTTCAAACCCGTTTCTCCCTGAGGGGTGGCGGGAGAAGTTGCTTAATGCAAGGTTGTCATCTGGCACCTGGGACACTTGACTGATATCCCAGCTCATTGTCTCCACCAGTCAGAACTACCAGCTCCACAGGGATCAGCTCCCCCAGCCTACAGCCACACATTTGTGCCTTTCCCTGTAGAGCACTGCTGCCTTCCTGAGTGGGCCCAGCCAGAGTGGGGGAGACAGCCATGCCTGGAAAGCTGGGGGCCTCCTGTCCTGCACTGCTCTGGACCTTGTACACCCCCAGCACTGCAGGATGTCACAGCCCAGCTGCTGCTCCTGCTCTCAGCTGGCAGCCAGGCACACGTACAAAGCCTTGAAACTCAACTCAGGCAACACGTGCAGGGGTGGAAAGAGGACAAATCCCAGGTAATTGTTTTCCCCTTCTTTTCTATCCCAGAATCTTTCCTCTGGCAGCCTGTGTTTGACTAATGGTGAGTCCACATCAGCTAATCACAGTGTGTCCTGAGTATCTCCAGCTGTTCCTCAACAAATGGTGAAGAAAGTGGTGGAGCTCGAACCTCATCAGAGAGACCCCGTGGTGTCCCCTGGGCTTCCCCGTGACGTGCTCAGCCACTGTCACATGCAGACATCCTCTCTCCAGCCTGGCACACACAGCTCCCTAGCAGCAGGGGGGAGTCCTACCAGGGAGCCCCAAATCAGGCTTGGGTTATTCTCCAGGACTGATGAGAGGCTGCAGGAGTGAAACAGGGTCTGGTTGACCAAGCAACAGAGCCAGCAACCTCAGGGGTGGGTAGAGGTGCTGTGAGTGCTAGAGCAGGCCAAGAAACCAGCCAGCTCCATTAGAAATGCCTATGGGAACAGCTGGGTCAGAGCAGGAACTTGAAGCCACATCTCCAGATGAGAAACTATAGACCCTGAGAGATTGACTCGGAAATGGGACAAAAGGTAGCAATTGTGTTTGTTTGCCTCGCCCTCTGACTTCACCCTTCCTGTTTCACTTGGGTCACCCTGACCTCATTTTCACACAACATTTTCAGATTTCATGGAACCATGATGAAGTCTGGGTAAGTAAGAGCACTGAGAGCTTTCCTGGTAGGTTTGCAAATGCATTTGGGCTTGGATTCAATGGAGTAGAATAAGTCTTTCCCCTGGTTCTGGAGTATGGTATTTCATTTACAAATCTTTCAGGCTGCTGGCAGGTTGCAATGGTGTGACCAAAAGGGCCAGTACAGGAGTGCATGGGGCTGTGGCTGGAGGATCTGATGTGGGGTTTTCCATTTGAGCTAAATCTCTTCCTCCCCAGGAGGGTTAAAGTTAACTCAGCTGTGCAAACTTATTTATATTCAGCCGCACGTGGATATAAATGGTACTTTTTGTTCCTGACAAATATGAATATAGTATTTGCTCTGAAAATTCACCATTTCTCATGAAAAATCTCTCCCCCTTGCCATTTGTCTCTGAGATGTTGAATTTTACTTGGCAGATGGACAGTGCAGGAGGGTGGCCAGGCTGCGTGGGAAAGAGTGAGTGCAGGGATATGGGGCATCCTCTTTTCTTCTGAACTCTTGTGCAAGTTTTACTCATTTAATATGGTGAAATGCAAATGGCAAAAAAAAAAAAAAAAGCATTCTTACAAACTGTTGAGGACAAAGGAAAGACATCCTCCAGTGAGAGGATGAACAGAATACAGTCTGTGGTGATACAGTCCCTGACAGAAAACTTGTTTCATCTTCTTTTCTAGCTTGGATTTAAATAAGGGAGCTGCCAGGACTCAGAGCTGTTATTCAAAGGCGTAGTATATTTTTTCAGCTGCCCTTTCTGTACTGCTGGGTCTTTACTCTGGATGTAATGGCCTGGCACATAGACTTTCCTAACTAACTGGAAGAAAGCACCCACATTCACTTGACTGGTGGTTGTTACCAAAGAACATCGATCAGTATGTCACAGGACTCATTATATAATTTTTGATAGCATTAAGAGAGCCATATCAAGCACATCTCTCAATTACTCAGGCAGTTTTGCCACTGCAAAACAGAGCTAGTTGGAACAGGTCTGTCTCAGTCAGGAAGTTACCCAATGAAGTTTTTCAAGGATTTGAAATTTTAATTTTTAAAAGCTTTCCACTCTCAAAATCATCAGGCTCTGGCATTTCTTTTTCATTTTTTTTCTGGAATTATCATCACTATCTCTTAAACACTACAACATTCTCTACATAATGTAAGTCAGACAAACCCATCTAAGATATTTCTGCTTGAGCTTGGGAAATAATGGAAAAACTCCCCACATGAATATTTAATATTGTAATGTCAGACAATACATATATATGGGGGGGGGTGTGTGTATGTGAACAATTGTGTATCGTTTCCCTTGCTCTGTGAGCTGGGAAGATAATGAAGAAAGATTATTAGATAATATTATGCTGTTGGCCACAGAGCTGTTGTTCTCGGCACAGAAGGGCTGACTACACATTCTGCCTGTTCACATTAACCACAGGCACAGAACTGAGGAGCACAGGAGAAATGGAAAAGCTATTCAAGAACCTGGCACTTGACAACAGGATCTTGAAAAATTATTTCCTTGGATTCAACTAAATTTCTTCTTCCCCTTTTCCAGACAGGCCTCTGCTAGGAGACAGTTTGGTTCACTGTGGTTGAACCAGCTGTTGAAATCCCAGCCAGCTCCTGAGTGAGCGAAAAACTGATCAGAAGCTGCCTTCAGCAAGCTCTGCTTTCCCGAGCCCTGCTGTCTCCTCACTCAGGCAGCGTGCTGCCCATCACCAAATCAACAGGCATCTTATTCCTGCTTGGCTCTCGGGCAGGTGCCTCTGCCTCCTGGCCCCCTGCTATGCCCTCCCAGCCCCCCTCCCACTCCCTGCCCCCCATTTGGTCCCCTTGAGCTGTCTGCAGCAGTGAGAAGTTTCTTATGCTCTGATGGCTTAGACACCAGACTTCTGCCTGCACAACACTGTTGATCGAGGAGCAGGGGTACTTGCAGCCCTGACAAACAGGACATCTTTGACCAGGAGACCAAGGGGCCAGGAGGCAGAGCCAGCTGCTCCAGGCTTTGGTTTGATGATGGGCCGTGTATGGCCTGGGCAAAGGTGGTGGTGCTCAGGGAAGCAGAGCTTACTGAAGGCAGTTTCTGATTAGTTTATAGATCATTGAGGAGTTGGATGGAATTTCAACAGTAGGTTACAAATCTAAATCAAAGACCTCAATTCTGTCCAGTCCTTCACCTTAGTGTTAAGTGCATCTGTGTACCTTGAAGACCAGAGCCAGCCCTGGATTCTAAGGCTGAGGCAGAATTCAAGCTCTGGAAGTACAGGCTCTGACTCCCATTATCATTTTTTGGCAATCCCATTCCCATGTCCTCACTTTTAACCAAATGGAGGATACTCCAAGGCAGCAGTACAACACTGCATGTCCCCTCTCCATGCTATTGCTTGCAAGACCAGTCTGGATAAAAATGGGGCTGGTGCTTCCCTGCCTGGCTGCCCACCCTCGCTCACTGTGTGGGTGTCCCCACCATGGTTGAACGAGGCACTGCCAAGCCACCCCACCTCTTCCAGCTGCACAGAGCCACGCTCAATCTTGCCCTGCCATATGGGTCTGCTGCTAATTGCGTGGAAACTGCAGAGATGCTAAGGCTGGACACGTGGTTTTAGCAGCCTGACTAGGGCTGGCACTGAAGTCCTGGCCCTGATGGAGCACCAGACCCGAGGACACCTGTGGCTGTGTACCTGGGGCCCTCCTGCTGCAGAGGTGGCCCCAGCTGGAGCCCTCCCGTGGTCCTTCCCACTCACATGTGCTGCAAACTCCTCTCCGATGATTAGATAAGAGGAATTGCCCATTGACTTTCATTTCAGTTGTGCGTGACTGGATCAAAGGATGTATGCTCTCTTTGCTTCAATTACACATTTTGGGCTAATGTAGTCCAGATGGCTATTTCATCTCAGCCTTTATATTTATTCATGGCCTTTCTATTTAACTTTCCTAAAACAAATACTCACTTGTAGGCATATATTAATTCAGGGAAAAGAACTGCCTCGATCAATATGTTGAGGTTAAGTTTCTATACCACAATAGGTCCTATGTACATAATTTCTGTTTTTATTACCCCACTTCTCAGCCTCGGAGATATGAGCAATTTCTTTAAAGTGTTTACTTTGGCTTTTTGACAAATTTACACAAATTACATCTTCTCTGATTATTAGATTTACAATATGCAGATATTCTTTCATTGACCTTTTAGTTAAACCCTTCTGCAAACTTTGGCTGAATATTAATAAATTTACAAAAATACCAAGGAGCCCAAATGTTTGCCAACATGATATTGCACCATCTCTGACCGCAGCATGCCTGTCCAGCAGAGGATAAAATTTGTTGTTGAATTTATGTGCAATCTTGCAACCAACGTGTGAACACAAAGAGTGGAAAAGCTCAAGAAACCAACGAGACAAAAAGTTTTCAGTTTGCATTTACATCGTCTTTTAAACTGGATCTGCAGGTTGGGTGTTGTGAGTTGGCTCAGAGGCTGCTGGTGGAGAGCCGAAGGCAGTGCCTGGCAGGAGGTGTCCAAGAAGGGGCAGTGCCTGGCTCTGGGCTCAGTGGAAGGGAGGGGACATGGGAAGCCACAGTTTAATCTGTCTGGTATTTGATTTGGGCTTTTGGTCCTTGTCTGGATAAGAGGATTGCAATTCCTCTTGGTACACTTACAATAAGAACATCTGAAACTCAGCTGCAGCCAGGCAAGATTTTCATTTTGGGTAATCTGATTTTAGCTTTGGTGATTAGCTGCTCCATTGTCAATGGCCAAATCTAATTGTCATTGTAGTTTCTGAAGCCAACAAGTGTTAATGTCTTACAAACTGGGTTCTACTTCACACCTTCTCTTCTTAAGCAACCTCTCCCAAAGCATTTGCAAACAGAGGAGGTGATTTCAGACCCAAGCATGAGGAAAATGGTAGCAATCACTTGTCGGTTTTTCTGTTGTATGAAATGGACATAATAGGCCACCCTTTAAAATTCTGGGTATTAATATTGGCCTGAAAATCTTATATATATTTTTATATTTAGCATTCATAATATAACATACTTTCCAAGACATAGGTTAGATGAAGTTTTCCAGAACCAGATCCTCTTCAGCATTTTACACCCATATTTTTATGTGTGAATGACTGCTCCAGAAATCAGTGTGAAACTGGGACAAGACAGCACTCCAAGTTTTATTTGTAAAACAATTTCCTCCAGAGTTTGTTTGATTTAGAATTAAAAAAAAAAGGATGGTGAAACAATCTATGACAGCTCTTCCCTTCCCTGCCAACCCTGTTAAATCAAAAAGACAGTTAGAAATGTAGAGTTAACCTAAGTACAAATCCTTAGCCTGAGAAGGAAAGGAGACAGAAATGATAACATGAAGACAAATTTTTTGCAATGCCACTTCCTTTTGGTTGGACTTCTGCACCAAATGAAGCTAAGGTTTAGATCCATAAACTGGCTGCTCTTGGAGAAAATATTTCGATCGTCTCTAAGGCTAAAAGCAGAAATAAAATGCTGTGACGGCTTGGAAAGGCACATGAAAGACAGCTTTGCTCTCCTGTGTGTGGAGGGATAGGATTGCTAACACCACAGATACATAAAACAACATCCACACAGCGATGCTCAGCACCTTCAGACTCTCTGCCCATGGAGCTCCCTGGGGGAACCCTCAAAAGCCAGTTAAAAGTCCCTCCCAGTCCATGCTTCAGAGAAAACCCCGAAAACCCCCATGTGAGAAACCGAGTGCTTTCCAATGGAATGACCTCAGACTAACTGGAAAAGCAGGAACAGTATGCAATTGCCCTCAATGCAGTGATATTTAGAGTTTGCCTGCACAAATTAAAGTTCACCCATGTGTCAATATTTCTCCAATTTCTAGGCCACTGGTGTGCTTGCTTATCCCCAGCTCTGAGCAGCTCCAGCTGCTGTGGGTGAGTACATCCTGTCTGTGGCTGCTGGGATGGATGGAGGCAGGACCTGCTTGGCTGGGTGCCATCCACACCAGCCTGTGGAAGTTCCCTGCTCCTGCCCCGCTGCTAGCCAGCCTGAATGAGGCATCTTGTTTGTATCCAACAGCATGGGTAAGACTGGGGATGGCCTCAGGAGCTTTACCCTGGGCAATACTTTTCCCTTCAGCTGGGGCCTGCTCTTCTCACTCCCATTGGTTCCCCATGAGGAATAGTTGCCACTGGAAAGGAATCCTAAGTCCTGGTAGCAGCACATGCAGAGATGGTGTGGGAAAAACAGGGAAAAGAAGAGAGGATATGGCATATTCAGGTTAAAGAGATAGTCTTTCCAAGGAAGGACGGGGAGATTGTTTCACCCCAAAGCCCCCACTGGCAAAGGTCTCAGTGAAGAGCCTTCGCTAGAAATTCAAACTTCAGCTTGGTTTCAGAGTCACTGTGCATACCCTGGGTAGTGCAAATACTTTCAGTTACTGTGGATACAGGAAGAATTGTTAATTAGTCAGCTTTCTGGATAAGCAATAAATACATTTTATGATAAAATCTGGCCACAAATTTGCTGGTTTGAATTTCTGTATCTTAATTAACATCTTTGTGAAGATGTTTTCTAGATCCTTTCCCAGACTTCCCCATGCCAAACTACCCAGTACTTTGGAGCGTAGGCTTATACAGGGCCAGCGACATGGGAAGTCAGCACAGCATTTTGGGTTATTCTCAGCAGTGCCTGCATTAACAGCTGACTTCTTCTGCAAAAATTTGGATTGTAAGTATTTGATGCTTCCTGCATGCACACACACACACACCCCTGTAATGATCACACAGAATTTTCAGAACCGTTTATGGTGTTGGAAAGAGGAGCCAGGTTTCTTGCTGTTTACTGTTATGCATATTATCTCAGATTCACTTTCCTTTATTGCTGTAGTTTTCTTTTCTGTTTTAACTCATCCCCACAGGCCTTCTTTAGCCAGATTACTGACAACTGATTTAATCGGTGTTATAGGGATGAACTCTGAGAAGGTCTGATGGCACAGCATGAGCTGCCTGGAGCTGGCAACCAGTTGTAATATACCCCAAGTAACTATCCTTTTCTATTTATTTTTGTAGTCTTGAGTGATGATGCTCTTCTTCATAAATGGATTGGTTTTGGACAACAGGATGCAACACTATTTTGAGAGTTTGTTATAGTTTTAAATAAACACCACTGTAGTACTAGGTGGGAATTTAACTCATGGCTGGAAATCAAGAGGCCATCAGTCCTACACCCAGCTTGGACAGGCTGAGTCAAATTTTCTTTTGGGTGCCTCTTTATGGAGTAAGATAGCGTAAGTGCTGTGCTATGGGGCTGGAAACAAAGCAGGTCATTAGGAACCTTGGGTAGGGTGCTGGGAAATGGACTCTGCATGGGTCAGCTTGCACCTGAGGGCAGGTTTGACTTCTTCTGGCAAGGGGCTGGCCGGGTGGAGTGATGCATGCGGGTGGCTCCGAGTCGGTGGTGTTACCAGCTCTTCTGGCATGAGATCACTATTCAGGAAGCATTAATTTTAGCAACAGAACGTGACTTTGTGTTGAGGGGAAGTACACAGAGAGCTTTGAGTCAAAAGCACATGACTACAAAGGAGTGTGATTACTTCCGAATTGTGAAATAAATGAAAGTGGCTTGTGTATTGTCTTTCTGTGGTGCTGCTTATAGACAGCAGTTGTACAGCAGCACTTGAGTTTCCTTTCTGGAAATATGCTGCAGACCACAGGAAATTGCTAAGTCTAAATAAATGGGTTTATTAACTAAATAGGAAAGCTACCAAGCCCCGACCCCTTGTGATCACATTTCCCATTACATTCTGTAACTGTTTGAAACTCAGGCAAAAATCCTGAAACTCCAAATAGTAGAAGCCACATGGACTGTCCCTGGCTTCAGCAGAACTGCATGAGGATGTGAAGAGGGACTGAAGCATGGAGTGATGCAGCCTTAGATATCTCGTCCAATCTTCACAGCATGGGATCTCAGTTGGCTCTGACTACACAGAATTTTGGACTGCAGCTCTCCTGTTTCCTTGCCATTTTCTCAGTTCCCTTACCTTGAATGGAGACTAACTTTGCATTGAAGAGATAATTGCTTCTGGCAAGTTGGAATGGGGTACTTGCCATGTGCCAGAAATTGCTGCAGCCTATCAGCATGCCTCTGAGATCCCACCAAAATTACCTGACTCACCTTGGAAACACTGCAGGTAATGCCAGGACTGTATAAACTTAATACTGCCATGAGGGGAAAAATGAATCCCACGGAGGCAGGCACAAGAGGCTGCTGACCACAAGACGTCACGGGAAAATATCATGCTGAAAAAAAGTTGGTTTAAGGCCATTTGATTCATTGGTTTTCTCTTTGAAACTATAAAAGAAGTGGAGAAAACTACCTTAGAAATAGAAGAGAACTCAACAATACCCATAATGAGAAATAAGGAGGAGCCTTTTGATGCCATAGTGTGGGCAATGATTGACTAAATGCCATCATCAAAGGTTAACATCTGAAAACAGTATTGGCCAGCATTTCTGTGACTCTGTACAACACTCCATGAGAGAGCTGTTTGATGATGCCAGTCATCCTCTGCGAACACAGCTGGTACCATACAGATGGAAAAACACAGAACCTATAGCTTCCCAGGAACTTGGGTCTCCCAGGTCCAACAACTCATTGAAGTCCTTTACTAAAAGGATCAAGCTCCGTCTTGAAACTCATCAGCTTATTTTGTCTCTGCTGCCCGACTAGGAAGCTGACCCATGACCTCCATGTCCTTGGATGGTCAGGTAAGAATTCACAGAGAGCAGCTGCCAAGGTCTCACTTTGTTAAGCTGAAGCAGCCAGCCCCATGCATGCCTGTCTATTAAGAGGAGACTGGGACAGCCAGAAAGCCAGAGGGGCGGAAATGCCTTCAGGAAGCTTTTGAGGTGTTATTCCCTTCATTACTGAGGTCAAAGAGCTGCCTAGCTGTGCTGCTTCTGTCCTGGCCAGCTGTGCTGGTGACATGCTGGCTCTGTGTCATCCCACGAGCACATGGCCACGGAGGGCAGAGCCGAGCCCCGTGTCACTGAACAAGAGGAAGTGTCTGACTCTGCCATGGAGGAAACGAGTTCAGGCCTTAAAGAGAAGAGCAGCAGGTCACTCTTCCTTTGTGGAAGGAGCTTTGATGTGCAGTTACAATGTCCAGTTATCTCTCTGTCCAACTGAGAAGCAAGGCTAGTGAGGGCTGTCCTGCTGAAGGCTGCTGGCCATCGCCTGAGCCACTGCACTGGCCAGAGGCATAGCTCTGGGAATGAACCTCAGGGGACTTGGCTGATGGACACCCAAACACCCTGCCAAGCCCTCCTGAGCCAGCCCCTCCAGCAACTTTTTAAAGAGCTGAACCTCAACATAAATTTCAAAGGGGGTTTGAATTACTTGCGATTTTGTATTACAGCTACATTATGCTTGAAGGCCCGAGTGTCCATGAGGATGGTTCAAATGCTATTTTTTGCTTCTGCAAACAAAGAAACCCTTGATACCAAATGAGCGACTATATCCGCCAAGTATACTGTCCTGTCTAAATATGGAGATAGTAGTAAGCATTTGTTTTCATTATCCAGAAAAGGAGGAATTGCTATTTCAATTTTTTTTCCCTGAATTTTAATAGAGAGAAGAAAAAAACTTCTGGATGAGGACAGTTCTTTATTTTCCCAAGAAAAAATACTTCTGTGTGTGCGATACTGGCCTTGCTTCTGCAACAAAAATATTCTTCCAGGATATTTTGATGATGTCCCCTGGGGGGACATCATCATCAGCTGTTTTCCAGATGTTTTAGTCTTTCTTCATCATACTCTTTCACTAGCCACGAGATCTGATTCAAAGCTGAAGAACGTCATTCCATCCGGCACAGCTCCTCTGAGTCCCCAGGAAGTATTTGGGTTTTGCAGCTTACAGACATGAATTTAATTAAAAGATAAACTGAAATAAATCTATTTAAAGTGTAGTTATGCATACGACACACCATTGGCAGTCTGGAGCTACCAGCATTGCCACTAGGCAATGCATGTTCAGTTTATATCTCATGTGTTTTATGCATCAGGTTGAACTTTATAACCCTGCCCTGGGAAATGCAGAGTGCCTTGCTATCCTGAATACTTCCTATCATCTGACAATGCTCTCATCTTGCTGCCCACCTCTCTGCCTAGGTCATTTGTGAGTCTATTGATAGCAGGTCCCAGCACAAATTGCTGAAGTCTTTCGGAGACTTTCCTCCATTGTAAGTAAGTTGTCATTTGTTTCCTTTCTTGTAACCAAGCCTGCAGTTGCCTGAGGGCTCTGGTGAGGAGTTTTGTCAGAAGCCTTTGGTCAAGAAGCAAGATGGTCTCATTCTTTACATCTGCCAAGAGTCAGTGCACAGTGGTTTCTCCACCAGCTCCACGACGCAGGGGTCTGCCTTTACCCTAAACACCAAACTTTGGCTTTTAGACTGAAGATCTCCATCAAAAAGACTGTTTTCCCCATTGCTCCACTCTGTGTAGTCATTTATTCCTGCTCCTTAATCAAAACCGTACCCTCTGCATCCATTTCCTGTTGTATAATAATAATAATAATAATAATAATAATAATAGTAATAATAATAGTAATAATGACTTTCTGCATATTTCTACTCTTAAAAGTAAATTGGCTGTGCCTGTCTCAGGGAGTTTATGCAGAGCCTCGTTTGGGGGGGTCCAAGCTGTGAATGAGGCCCCTGGGTTCTCCCTGGAAGCCTAACATGGAGATGACAGCCCTCTGTGCAACTGGAATCATGTCTGCTACACACATGGCCGTCCTGATATTTTCCTTGCTCCATCAAGGGATGTAGTCTCCAAGTAGCAAAACAAAATGTAGGAGAATTTTTGACAAATTAGGTTCTGACTGTTTTTTATGAAGAAGCTTGGGGATTTTTTGAAAAGTAGTTTTTTCCATAATTCTGTAAAAATTGAAATACTTTCTTTTAATTGTTCTTACATTGTTTCTCCAGGAATCTTTAAGTCATGTTGAATTCAATTAATTTCTCTTGTGTTCATTCATAAAGGACCAAGTCCTCCAAACACCAGAACACAGCAGAGCTTTGTGGTAAGTGGACATATCCAGCTTTGTATGCACTCTTGCTCTGGTTAGCTTCCTAGAAACGTATCAGCCAGTATTGGTTTCTTTCAGACGCGAGGGGGGAAAAAAAAGATCCTGTTTATGTGGATGATGAAAATAAATATTTTTTTAACGGATGCCAAATGTTAGGCTAACAACCTTGAGAGCTTGATCACACCTCCTAAAAATGCAGATGAAGGCAAAACTCTCTAAGAAGTTTTTTCATGTTTTACCCTGGATTTTCCCAGTTATCAGACTCCTGGGATTTGCATTTTTGGGAGGAACGATGTGGTGTAGCCTCTTGGCTTCACAGAAGCTGAGAGTGCATGAGGTGTCCTTTTGCCAGACTGAAGACAAGACTTACCAGCTGCTTCCCATTTCCCTGTCCCCTGTGCTGGTCAGAGCACGTCAGAGCACAAATCACACTGAGGTCACAATGCCACCAGCATCCTAGGGTGAGCCCAAGGCTCATCACTGTTACTGATGTGAGCATACACACTGTCAAGGTTTCATCCTCCCCAGCCACCTCACTGTTTCTCCAAACACATTTTGCCAGCCAACTGGGAGAGGAGGTCTTACTTTTGTGTCCATGCCTCAGCATTTTGCTTCTGCACTGGGATTGTGACCCCATCCATCCTTGACCTGCCCATGACAGACTCAGACAGGAGGAAAGAGCCCAAGCATAAAAATTCTCAAAAATGTAAGGTAGAATAATTTTTCTGCCATTTCTTTTTGTCTGTCTACCACTGCTGTGGGAGAAGTCCACAAAAGTGAACAGCAGAGTAGGTGGATTATACAAGCCCATGGGCAGTTCCTGTTACCACTGACCAGGGGTACCACCTCTCCAGGGGCTGCAGAATCCCACAGAGTCGGAAAGGGAAGTTTTCCTGATGCGGGAATGCTTGAAATTGTTTAGGCACCTGCTCACATACTTCCACAAGTCTCTGTTAGAGGGAGGAAGAATCACAAAACTTAGAACTAAAACATATACATTGGAAAGTAAGAATTGGTGGGGTCTTTTCTTTATTTTTTGCTTTTGTAAAGGAAGCAGATGCATGTAAGTAAAGAAAGGAATGTGGATTCTAATTTCTTGGTATTTGATTATTCAAGGGAATAAGAGGTACAGCAAAAATCCAACACGCAGTTTCGCAGAGTACAATACCATTATCCCATAGGAAGTAAAGACCATTTATTTCAGTGCTCTCTCTTCCTGATTTATAACTCCCATGTAAACTTTATGCAGACTTCACAGAGCAGGACTGTGGCAGGTTCAAGGAGTAAGGTCTTTCCTGTACAGTTACATTAAAACAAACCTTGTATTTGCCAGAGGCAGCCTGCAGTTTGTTTTCATAAAGAGGAAGTGCAGTGAACTTCTTCATGGAGACTTCACTTACGATCTTCCTCATTTTATTTCCCTTTCATATTAAAATACACCTTTTAGGCTGAAAGTTGATGGTTCCACTTTGTACATGCAAAGCGTAACAGAATGGTGTGAGATGAAATGTAGAAGTTAGTCCAGAATGACACAAGGAAGAAAACAGCTTCAGCTGCAAATGCTGAACCAGTCAGGATGTGAAAATCGTTTCTTTCCTTCAAGTTGAAACAAAAATCTAGCAGAAAATACAATGTCTGGGTGGCATGAGCAAAAGTCCTAGGATCAGAACAAAAAAAAAAAAGGAAATTGTTGAAGTATATGAAATTTGTCTTAGGAGCTGTTGGAGGGCAGAGAGGAAGGAATCATTTGCTAATTGTGCCATACATTTTAGAGGTTCTCCTTATTTATTCTAGTCACATACATATGCACTCTTTTACTACGGAGAACTATTTAGCCTGCAGAGAACCACATTTCAATGTGCATGCATTGTAAAACCACTATAGGAAGAGTGTTTAGTGAGCAGTTAATGACTTCCTTAAAAGGATAATACAGTTAACAGTTGAGAGGATGTACAGCTAAATATGGCCCTTGTAAAACTTAGCAGATTCCATTAAAAAACAGACGTGCAGGAAGTGTCTAGTTCCTATTAGAACTGATTGTACACAGTTGCATGGGAAGAAATAAATTTAGTGTACAGAATTTTACATCACATCCTTTGAAAGCATTGAAATTCTCTGGGGTCTGCAAATCTGTGCATCTGGTCCACATACACACACAAACAATTAACTGGTGTGCAGTTGCTTTAAAGGCAAATGTGCATCCAAAACTCAGAGTCTGCACATCCCAAAGTGAAGGGCAACATCCTACTGACTGCAGCAGGTCTGGGTCTGGTTACACCTGAACCTGTAAGTTAGGCTTTTCCCTTACGAATACTGCACTCACCCAGAGGGACTCCAGGTCTGTGTAAAGGAGAGGGAAATCCACCCCTGGAATTTCTGTGTTAGAAAAGCAATTCTACTTTCTTATTTGATATAATTTTCTATTTTGAAAATTAAAACAGAGCTTATGCTAATATTTCCTTCATTGGATTAGTAATTTATTATGAACAGCAATTATGCATTCAGTCTTACTCAAGTTAAATGATTTTATAAGACTCTGTGTTTATTTTCAAGGTATTTTCAAGGAAAAGATTTGGAGCTGGAATCATTTAGCATTGAAAGATCGCTGTCACGGGAACCTGAAAAACCCTTCTCAACTGTATTTGAAATGATTTTTTAATTCATTTGCAAGGACATCAGAGAATCAATTTGCCTCTAGCCACAGTCCTGACGCCAGCGGGTAAAGCCAAGGAAATGACCCAGAGAGCATCAAGATAAATCCCCGATGAAATCCAAGGCAAAATTGCCTACCGGAAACCTAATGAACCAGACTCAGAGGATGTTCATGGACCCAAACAAAAGCTTTTTCTTCCCCCAGAAAGACTCAATTTCCATTGACACAGTGAAGCTTCAAGCTTGTAGAGTGAGGATGCCCCAGCTGAGTTCAGGACCTTAGGAAGCAGTGAAGTTTCACGCATTTCAGCAGCAAGGGCTCTCACTGGTTACTTGTGCTGCTCTGCAGACCATGGTGGGGACAACTCATGTGGAGCTTCCTTGCTCCATGCTGCCCTGTGGTCTGGCAGCTGAGGAGTGACCAAGGAAAGAAATGTCAAAAATAAATAGTTACAGAATTGTTTATGTTGGAAAAGACCTCTAAGATCATAAAGACGAACTGTTAACTTGGCACTGCCAAGTGCACCATTAAACTAAACGCCACATCTACATGTCTTTTAAATACCTCTATGGATGGTGACTCCACCACTTTCCTGAGCACCCTGTTCCTATGTCTGTCAACCCTTTTAGTGAAGGAGTTTTTCCTAATATCCAATCTAAACCTGCTCTGGTGCAATTTGAAGCCATTTCCTCTTGTCATACAGATTATTACTTGGAAGAGTAGACTGACCCTCTCCTCACTACAAACTCCTTTCAGGCAGTTGTAGAGAGTGAAAAGGTCACCCTTGAGCCTCATTTTCTCCAGACTGAACAACCCCAGCCCCCTCAGCTGCTTCTCATAGGACTTGTGCTCCAGACCTATCACCAGCTCTATTACCCTTTTCTGGACACCAGTGTTTTTGTAATGAGGGGCCCAAAACGGAACACTGAACTGAATTCAAGTTATAGTCTCACCAGTGCCCAGTACAGGGGGACAATCACTGCCCTGGTCCTGCTGGCCACACTGTTTCTGATACAGGCCAGGATGCCACTGGCCTTCTTGGCCACCTGGGCACACACAGGCTCACATCCAGCCACTGCCAACCAGCACCCCCGGGTCCTTTCCAGCGGGTCATTTTCCAGCCACTCTGCCCCCAGCCTGTAGCACTTGTTGTGACACAACTGCAGGACTCATCACTTCATCTTGTGGAACCTCACACAACTGGCCTTGGCCCAGCCTTGGCCTTCCTACCCTCCAGCAGATCAACACTCCCACAGCCCAACATCCTTCAAACATCTTACTCTGCAGCACCCCAAAATAATTCCCTTCCTCTGGTGCCCAGTCCATCATAAACAGAAAAGTTAACTCAGATTGACAGAAGAAAGCAGCAGCTATCGTACTGTAGAAGGACTCCTTCTTTGGCAGGTTAAAAACAATGTATTCCTGGTAGCAAAAATTTTTCATATTCCAAAGAGAAAATTAAACCAGTGTGGCAGACACATCTGGGCTCTCAGTACCAGTAAGCAAGAGGGAAGTGAAGAGTATCACTATTGCAAAGAAGGTTTAAAAAATGAAGAGGATTTTTCACTGTGAGGCCTGGGTTTTATGTTGTATTTTTATTACTACAGACAGTTTTGTGGGGAATATGATGGCTATCCTGCTGTGATGGAAGAATTACATTCAATTTAGAAGCCTAAATTTCCAGTCTACAGGTTTTGAAAGAAATAAATAAACAGTTTCATACAGGAAATGAGCAGAAGTCTCTCTGTGGCACACAGTATTTGCACATCATTGATTTGTGATCTGATACTTAATGGACTACCTTGTGTTGAGAATACGGCACTGACATAAACTTCACAAACAGCACTAACAACCAGTTTCCTAAGAGCCCAGGCAAAATGAGTGTAGTCCCCAGCATCTCTTGTCATCCCTTTTCCAACTCTGCTGAAGTGCTTGGGCTAACAGCCACTCTACCTGTAACTTTTGCATAGTTTGTCCAGAACTGGAGTGACACACTTGTATTTTTACACACATAAAAATATAAGCAGGTTATAGATGTGCTGCTTAGAAACCTCTTTTAGCAACAGAATCATCACAGACGTGCTTCTGCTGAGTCTGAGTCAAAACCACTTAACAAAAGCTAACATGAGCTGCTGCACAAGACAGAGATTGGCTCTGGTGGGCCTCTTGTAGGGCTGTCACCAACCTCTTCCTTGCCCATTCCAGCCTAACCAAAAGGTCACTAATATTATTTTTATTAACACAACAGAAATCCTAATACATATTAAAAAACCTTCTAATTTGCCATGTTTGCCCAAGATGTCAGTGAAGGCTCAAGAATTTCTTGCCTCCTCCTCCTTCCCAGAATCAGTATTTCTGGTGGGATTTAGGGTCCTGGTCCAAGGGCAGGCAGCAGCTGTCCAGTCTCATGACCTGTGAGGCTTACCTGGTGTCATTGGGGAGGGAGTTCATTAGCTCAGTTCTGTAACATCACATCACATCATATTCTCAGGCGTAAGATCACCAGCAGCCACGGCTGTCTCTGGAGCCTTCTCAGGCAGAGTGGCTGTCTCAGGAGCATTTCTTCCACCTCCTGCTGATGCCTTAGGTTTTAACTTTCATCTTTTCAAATTCTGTATGGCTTAGAGTGTAACTCTGAAGTTCCTTGTAGCCTGTAATTCCCACTCTCTTGTACTAGGTAGACATAACAAAGCCTCTCCAGGCTTTGCCTTCAAGGACAGCCAGGCTGTTCTAGGCCCAAAATGTGTAAACCAAAGACTCTAAGCGGGGCAGCAAGCTGAGGGGAGTTACATCATTGAACTGGGGCTTTAATTGGAGAATTAACCCTGATATGCAAATGAACCAAACCTATAAAAGTGTGAGGAACTCGTGACCTATCATCTATCTTGAGGTCCATTTTTGGAAGCAGCCTCTGGCTCCCCAGGGTGTGCCTTGAAGGCCCTTCAAATAAATACCTATCCTTATTCCCTTACCCTTGTCTAGTCTCTGTTTCTAGGTGGCTGGAGAAGGCATCACTGCAGGCTGGAGAAGCTGAAACTTGGCACACCCAAGGTGACATCCTCATGCAGCCTGAGCAAACACCCCCAATCACTTTCTCCACTTTCTGTGCAGATGTTCATCTTTTTTCCAGCTGATGGTTTGCTCACCCTGTTTCACCATTCTCTGTTGCTCCAAAGCAGCAGCCCTCTGGGCAGGGACATGACAGACACCCTCCAGGCTTATGATGTGCTCTTCATAATACCCTTGATGGGTGGAGAACCTGTAGGGTCCTACTGTTTCCTATGACTGTCACAGAACATGAAGCTTGTCGGTGCCAGAGCATGAGGTGCCGTGACCTTCCTAGAAGTGTCTCCAAAGCAAAGCTGCTCGGCAGGACCAGCACACACTCACACGTGGTGCGCACACGCACGGATAGCTCCAGGAATGGATCGGCGACAAAGAGCCAGGAAGGGTCTTCCTATGGGGTTCCACAGACAAGGCTTACCGTAGCCACACCATGAAGAGTTCCAAGGACCAATGGAGGGTCCAGGTTTAAGTATGGGAGCGGATCGAGCATCAGGGACCAATGATCTGAGGGCATGGGGGTGGTATGCAGGTGGGACTAGGGAATGGGAGCCAATAGGGAAACTCTGAGGGAGTGGTGAGGGGGCAAGGGCCAATGGGGGAACAGGGAGTGGAGAACTTTCTAGGGCATGGGACATATAAGGTACAAAGGGGCGGGGAGGCCAATGGCCAACCAGGGACTCAGAACCAGGGTACATTAACATACCAAAGCAGAGCATTCTGGGGGAAGTCTTTTATGCTCATCCTAACCTGGGGAGGCTCTCTGATCTTAGGGACTGTCCTACCTGTGGACTTTCTTTGCTTTTTGTTTTCTAAGCTCAGTGTTGCTACATATGATTCCATGTAGAAAAATGTTGCTATTCCCAGCTTGTGCTGTTTGGTGGTGTTTCTGTATGCAACCCCAGTTCAGGCTCCCCAGATTTTCTGCGTGATGCCTCTGTTCTGACAGAGCTGTAGCAATGCCTGCTCTGGCTGCAAGACCAGGTCAGCCTGTCCTCTGTGAAGTTAATTCTGCATTGAGTGATTTCCTTTGCCTGTCACACATTAAACAGGAGACTTCCAGCTCCCTATTACAAATGTCTTCAAGACACAAGTCTTCTTGGTAAAGATGATCAGAAAAAGATGGGAGAGGAAGGGTTTATCTTATAGCAAGGAGCGAAGAAAGAAATTACAACTGTCAGATCTGAAGCGACTTTTTCTCACAGCCATTTTTATACACTAACACAGTGGCATGTTGAGACTCATGATGTTACACCACCACACTATTGCATTAACACCACAAAGAGCCATCAAGCACTGTCCTCTCTGTAGCAGTGGCTGATCTGGGAGGGTCAGTCCTTCAGGAGATGCCAGTGTTATCTGCTGGCAGCAGGAGCTGAGGGAGGCAGCCACATGATCAAATCATGTCTTAAGATCACACCCTTGGTCTGAACTGCCCAAATGACAAGGTGTAGGATGACCCAAGTGACGTAATCCTACAGAAATCTCAAGTATATCTTCAGGGGAAGGGTGTTCTCCAGCAGCCTCAGCAGAAAGCACCGGTGCCCATCCTTCTCCCAGACTAATCCACCAAGATTGTCCCAAATCCCCCTTCCAGTTTGCATGGACACTGAGGCCAACACCTCTTTAGCATGTCACCACTGTTATAGGTGGAGATGGACTGCGTCATCTCAGTGATTTGGTAAAGCTGTGAGGCCACAAAGCACCTTCTAGAGGGCTATTTTCCTAACAAAGGCTCCATCAACAAAAGGAAGAGCCAGGTCTCAGCCAGGTTCAGGACACCTATGCTGGTCTGGAATGTGCTAGGTGGTAGGCAGGCCTGGAGGTCACACAGAGGGCTTGTAATCTTGCCTATTGCTTCCTTCCATCTGTAGCCAGCCACAGTGGATGAAGGTGTTGATTAAAGCAGTTATTGCAAAGCCAACATAAAGCAAACAGCCCATCTGAGAGCTCATTACCCGTAAAAGAGGATGAGGAGTGGAAAGTGCTGGCCACTGGGGGTGATCTGCAGCCCAGGCTCCAGGGCTTGGCTAACTGAACCAGGGCCTTGTTCAGTTCCCTGATGAGCTCTGGGAGGAAAAGGAGATAAACAATGTCTGAGGTCTCTCCCAGAGTGTCCAAGACCCAGACCAACATGCCACCATGAGTCTCCACTGGCAGTTTAATTGGGAAGTAGGTTGGAAATGTAGGGCACCAAAAGACCTTGACTGATGGCAGATATGTTAACTGTGCATTTAAGTGTGGCCATCTCTTCTGTCTTCATCTTACTTTTATACTCACCCTCTCTCGCTTGCAATCCCTGAGTAAAGCCAACCTTTGTTAGAGTGGGAATATAAACACCTATTTTTATGCATATAAATTCAAGGCCAAATCATGTGGCCATAAAACTGGAGACAAACAGGACATACCATGACAAGCAAAGAGATGGGACTCTCGCTCAGCTCCTCAGAGGCCACTGGCTCCTGAGAGGACTAACCGAGAGGAAGGTGGCACATCCCACCAGCCACCCTCAGACGTGCCCCAGCACAGCAGCAGCATCAGCCCTCACCCCGGGGTGACTGGGGCTCCTCTCTTTGCAGCAGCCACCTGGTCTCAGTGTCCTCAACCCTGTGTGCCCGACTCCTTGCACCCAAGTGTGGACAGCAGGAGCAGTGCTTTACCTGCAAACTTCAGAGCACAGTCACGCACGGGGGGTTGAGGGTCTTTCTCAGGGAACCACTAACAGATTCCTCCAAGTGCAAAACAGCTGCAGCAATGCAAACCAGAGGCAGATCAGCCACTCAGGTGCTGCAGCAGCACCTCTGCAGCCTGTCACCCACACTGAGTTCCCAGGGATCACATCAGAGCCCGCCCTGGCTAATTACTGGTGACATCCATGCTTAGCAGGGGTCAAGCCCTGGCCCTGTCTTTCTCAAAACAGGCTTAATAATTATTAACTTCAGGCTGGATGAGGAAAAAACAAATGTTAACTAATAACCTTGATTTCCTAGTACACACAAATCATGGGTTTTTCTAAAACATTGGCACTGCTTGACTTTCTATTTGCCTGGGAAACACTGATCTGATGCTTTACCCCCTTCCTGCAGTTTTATACCAAGGGAAGGACAGAAAATCTGGTGTGGTGAATCAACAACACAAAGTGAAGTCACAGACGTGCCCGAGTCAGTGGGTATGCGGCCGCACTGACAGAACGAGGACTTCTTTTCTTCCTCTTACCTTACGAATTAATTTGCCTTCATGTCAGCTCACTTGTAACTAAACTGGCTTCTTTTCATCCTGTTTTTTAATGACGCACTCTGCAGCGCTTCGTGTAGCCTGAGGGGCTCGAATGGCATGTAAATGGATATTGCCCTGCAAGCTGCACTCTGCCATACAATTGCTATCGTCTCTTAAGTCTTAAAAGCCTGGGCATGATGTGAATTACAGGCTTTTCTTCTCCATGTGGGGCTCACAGCTTATAGTCCTAAATTACATTTTGTCAGCCTGTTGTCAAAACAAGATAGAAGACCATTAAAAATAAGCTGCAGTTATGTAAGTGTTCATGAGTGTCTAAATATTAATGTCAGGACTTTGCATAATGGCAATGCTCTAAATAGTCTTTTTAGCCTTTGTAGTTTAATCTTTGTTCATATTTTATCCATTAGTTACCTCTAAATAGCATGGTTCTTTTGATAAGTAGGAGGCTATGAATAACATTTACTGAAATTTCAGCAATCTTGTCTTTCACTGGCACAATCGGAAATGACTGTGTTCCTGGGGCCACTTGGTCTTCGGTATTTTAATTGCAAATGAACTACAAAACCTGCTGCAGTTTAAACAAAAAAAAACCCTCAAACCCAAAACAAAACAAAATTTAAAAAAAAAGAAGGCAGACATCCCAGTGCCCATCTCCTGCTTCTACCATCTGCAGAGGTATTTGAAATCTCAGCCCACTGGCAATCAGGATTCACACCACTTTTCTAAACAGTGTTATTTACTGGCTTCCGAAGCTTACCAATAAAATGCTGCCTCCATGACAAGGTGATGAGATAAAATGATAAAAAGCAGGAATTCAAAGTTTAATGCTGTGCCTAACTAGCTGCCAGTGTCTCCATCTGATTTGTTGTGTCAGTGAATTGCTGGCCTTGACTGGAGGCCCTGGAGGTGGGCACCATGGATGCTGTAGCATCCAGCTTTGGAAAAGGAGGGTTTCATTTATTTTAGGTGATCTTGATATGGTACAATCCTACCCTACCAGGGCTTTCATCTAGAAAAAAAAAAATGATCGATACCTGAGTGCAAGGCATGTAATGTGCTGTGAGCATGGTTTTGGTCAGAGTCTCATCGCTTCAGTATTTTGTAAACAGCCAACTACATCATCTGGTTATAAAGTTTTGAAATTTGTTTCCAAAATGTTCTCAAATTCTTTTGCTAATTTATATTGCACTTACCTAAATAAAAATAACCAAGAAAGAGAGATTGAAAAGCTGCAAGAGGTCTGCCAGCAGGAGAACTGTTACCATCTAACTCACTCCACTACCATTGTTTAGGGCCATGGACTTTCTCATGTCCCCCCAGTGTCAAAGGAATGCCACACAGACAGCTGAGAAAAAAGTTAAGGAATTCTTTACCATTAGATTTGTGAACAAGGTTATTCAGACAGTCTCATGTCTGAAGATCCTATTGTGCAAGCTTTGCCATTGCAGTTGGGTTCTAAGGAAGGTCTGATATGGGTACAGGCTGTTGAGAAAGCACTAAACACATGATGCTGAATGATTCATGGTATCACTGGAGCCTGTTGCAGAAATAACTAGTGATAGCAGAGAGCATCCCCAACTTTGGCCTACAAAGCAGATCCTACAATGTGAATCACTTGGGAGTGATTCTCTCTCCTTACTTCCAGATGCTAAATTACTTAAAATGTTGCTAAAAATATGACTATTGCTCAATATTACCCTTATAAGTAGTCTTTTTGCAATATCATTTTGCAAGCTGTATGGGGAAATTCTCCCACCCTTGTGACAAATATATTTGATAACTCTTCAGAATCTAAATATTCCAGTGGAGGCATTCACTTTCCCTATTTTAAGCACATCCTTCCTAGTTTGGTCAAATGGAAATGAGCATTAGATCATCAATGAGGTGAAAAGGAACCCTAACCTTCACTTTTTCTTAGCTTTGGAACCTGCTGATGTGGGGAGGATTTGCAGGGAGGATGCACTGCCAAGCTTTGCTTTTCCACAGCCTCGAAATCCTGCTGGGCACTGGAGCTGCTCAGCATGAAGAGTTGTGGAGCAGCGAGGGGGGCATGGCACAGTGAATTGCTGCCCGGACCCAAAATGCCTGGGATGACTATCACCCTTTTCTGTTGATACCCCTGTGGAATAGCTGGTTTTATCTTGCATCAGAGCTTCTGTTAATGGTAATGACTCATAAATTTTCACTCGTATTACCCAGGCTCTCTAGAGCACTCCAGTGTCCTGAACAAAAGCAGAAATAATTAGGTACCACTGCAGTGGCTAAATATTATTTGATTCTGAACATCAACTTTAAGGAAATTGACAATAAAAATTCAGCTCTCTAACCTTTTTTGGCAAGGCTTTTGGACTGCTAACAGAGTACTAAATCAAGGCAGCATTTAGAGATTCTGCACAATAATTTAGTTTGTAACTAAATTATTTAGTTTGGTAACACTAAACATTTCCTCAAACTTTGCAGAGGGGTTGCAAAATTGTATATTTTTACAGTAAATGCCTAGAAACTGTTTGTGCATATGGTATTTGCACAAGGTTAATACTTTTTTTCTGCATCCACTCGTGTCCCTATACAAATGTGGGTGCGTATGCAGACACATGAGGCCAGTTGGTAAAAGAAATCTACATTTTTACTATATTTTTTTAATACTCTGGGTCCAGTAGAATTGTCGTACTGGCATTTTGACAGTATTTGAACCACTGTTCTTGCCTACAAACATTCCATGGAAGGTGATGATGAGCTGTAGAAGAAATGTGTCTTCGCAGCAGAATGGCATTGTTTTCTGTCTGCTGCTCTCGCCCCTTCTCTTTAAAATACTTCAGCCATCTAATCCAGGATCAGAAATGACACTGTGTCACTTAAATTGCCAATTGCACAAAATAAGTCCTGAATCGTGAGTGGCTGAAACAAACAAACAAAAAGTTTGTGCACAACCCATACTCTACAAATCATGTGCTCAGGAAACTCAGTGTCTGCTTAGAAATAACAAGCTTCTCTGAAGAAATGGGTGGGGGCTCACAAGCTGACCTGCTAACCACCATCCAGGACAAAGGATTGACATACCCCCACAACATCTACTTTACTATCACGGAAAATTGGAATGCAGTACCTAGGAAATAGATGCTTCTAGGGGAGTCTGCAGTGACCTCTCTGTGTTGCCTAATATTTTGGATGGGGTGAGGTGTTTGCAGTCATTTCCTATGAAGCTCTGATGTGGTGCTGCCTTGGGGAGCAAGGCTGTGGGAGAGGGGATGGCCAGACACCATGCGGTCCAACACAGGTGAAAATGGAGGAGGGATGATGCTCACTCCATGCTTTTGGATGTTTCCAGTGCTGTGTAGGATGTTTTTCTGGGAAATGCTGGCAAAAGGTACCTGGAGACCTTTGCAGGAGGCACAGGCAGGAATGGTGAGAGAGGAGGGATGCAGGAAGAGGTACAGTGGTGTGGGCATGGGAGCAAGAGCTATTGCCCAAGCAAGGGCTGAGGCACTGTACCCACGCCCCAGGCCAAGGAAACTGCTCCCTTTCTTACCACCATGTCTTACACATGGCCTGCAAAAAGCGCTCATGAAGACACGTGGAGTAGTTCCTATTTTCAGCAGCTGCTGTGTGCACGCCAGAAATAGGCTTTTAGTTCTTTGCTGGCTTCCAGTTCATGCTAACAAAATACAGTGAAAGCGATTGCTGAGCAAAGGCAGAACTGGAGACAGATGCAAAGGGCTGGGAGACTGTAAAAAGTGGTGTAAAAAATGGCATTCCTGCCCTGCTGCCCAGCAAGAACCACTGCACGGTATTTCTGGGATTCTACCAAGTACAATCACTGACCAGGCATCACATATTTTCCACCTCTCTAAGCAAAAAAAAAATTTGCTATTTTCTCTTTGAAATCCTTGGAAACTCTGCTAGAATAAACTCTCTAATCCTGTTTGAACAAGTGCGATTTTATATTCTCAGTGTTTGCTTTGCGTTGCATTACAAACTCCCATAGCCACTCGCTTGAAAAATGCTTGTGGCTCAAATACATTGAATAGTCAAAACCAAACACTGTTTACTCGTCTGATTGAATTAAAAGCATTCTATTTAAAGTGTTTACAAAATCTTCTACATGTAATAGGGATTCACTGCAAAGCCAGAACAGCGCTTTTATGACTTTTTGAAATCGCTGCCGAGGAATCATGGTAATTTGATTATGTTAGCAAGTCTGGTTAAAAATTCAGGAAATTGGGTCTCTGTTCAGTAAAATGAAAATAGGTTGTAGGAAAGAGATACTTGGGCATTAAATGCTACAAGACGTTCTGCTGTAAATTGCCAGATGTTCCCATTTGGTGAACTGAATGTAGTGAAACGTTTTGATTGAGGATTGCAACATGCAGTACAGAGTAATCAAACCTCCCTCAGGCAATGGGATGAAACTCCTCGTACCCTGCTGGAATTATTCAGTGCAGTAAGTTCCCGTAAACTCTCAGCTCTGTGCATGGAAGTGGCTGACACAACCAACTCAGGTCACACAATTCAGAGTTTGTTGCTTTGCATCTCACCATCCTATGCATGTGCTTCACAAAAGGTATCAGTTCTGGACATATGCTTCACATTCAAAGTCTGCCTGTGTGCAAGAGCCATTTAAAATTGAAATTGCTGTGAAATAAGTCCTGAGGAATTTGGGTTTGTACTGGATTTTTCACACTTGGGGTACATAAAGCTGCAGTGAAAATCCATCAGCTGGTAACAACCGTACAACATTGTTGCATAGGTAATTCTCAGGCACAGCAACTCCAGCGGGTCTGGATGGCTCTTTCATTTTGTTTAATGGTCAAAAGGAATTTCGGTGACTGCTGAGGTTACACATTCACTCTTCTGTTTTTTAAGGAATGCCACAGGATTGATCCCTGACCTGGAGGGCAACACAGAGGCGACCTCCACCTCTGACCTCCCTTCCTCCAAAGAACCCAGCTGGGTGATGGGCAGAGCAGCAGCCTGCCAGCCCTGTGCTGCTCTGACAGTGCCATCCTCAAAAACAGGATTTCCTGTGATTCTGCAGCAAATTTTCCCACCTGGCTGTGTTTCAGTTTTAGTAGCAGGTACACTGAGACCCCTGCCTCTTTGGCAGAGATGTACCACTGGAGGAACAACAATGTTGTTTTATGCAATAGGCAGAGCTGGAGAAGATACCAGTGCACTGAAGCCACTGTGATTTTGGCCCCATTTCCTGCTGAGATAATTACAGAGCTTCTGAAATGCACCACTGTGGTTCCTGAAGGGGCAGCACCATGGGCAGTGTCCAACAGGAGCGGTGCAGTGGTTCAGCTGCTCTCTTGAACCTTACCTCAGGGTCTGGTTCTGGCACCAGGGGGCAAGTGAGGACCATCTGAGCTGGATCAACACTGAAATCCAGGAACCACTAAGAAAGGGTCATTCTTCCCTGAGACAGCTGTGGCCATGCCTGGGTCTCCCTTGAACCCTTCTTGCTGGTGTCAATTTCCATGGGAGGCTGAACCTTTCTCTCCCCTCAGGAGTACAGATTTTGGATCAGATAACAGATCTGCAGGAAAAAGTACAGTTCCCTTAAGTCAGCATGCCAGCGCTCGTGCCTCCCTCATGTTCACCATGATGTGAGCAGGCATTTCTGGCTCCATGTGATGCTCATCCACTCTTTATAATCACAGTTTCTACCTGTTAATCCCTCACTTTTGTAAAATTTACTGTCAAGCTGATACAGATGTGAACCTCCACCCAACAGGTGAAAATCCCTACACTGTTTATATCTCCCAAGCGTTCTTCTTGAAGCACTTTTATCAGCAGCACATTTGGGATCAGTTTCAGATTTACATTAAAAAGGCACACCCCTCATTTCTTGCATTGTCACTACTTGGTACAGCTTTCTAATAATCTTCGAAGAGCAGGTCCAGACTAGAAAAATGTGGCTTTTGTAGAATGTAGAATATCCTTTAACAGTTTCACCACAGAGGTGTATCACAGTGAGGTTACTTTTCTCAATTCCTTTTTGTTGCTGCCATGACCATAAACTCCAGTACGCTCCTGGGAGAGGTGTGCAGGCAGGGCAGGCAGCTCAGCAGAGCAGGCTGGAGAGAAGAGCAGGAGGCCCAGTCTCCAAGGCTGAGCTCATATTGTGCTGCACCGTGGATCACACAACACCTGGGAATTACAGAAGCATCAAAATGCAGCAAGAATTTGCAAACACGAAAGTAGCCACATGTCATCACAGAGAACTGGGGGTGCAGGAAGCTGCTCTTGGATGTTGATGTGAGGAAAAGCATCCTTGTGAGGCATTTGTGGAGTTCAGCCATACTCTCTCCTGCCATTGACACCAGCCATTCAGCAGGTCTGTGGTCTCTTTAGAGAGGAAGGACCGATAGTCTCATGTTTGGAGAAGGACTCCCTACAGGGGCTTGCCTGGCCTCATCAAGTCAGATCCTCAGCCTTCTACAGGTGGAGAGACTGAGTCCACCTTGGTCTTCCTCCTTTCCTCTCTAAATCCAACATTGATCCTGGCAGTAGCTCTTTCTGTGCAAATCTCTCCAGCTGCCAGTACCTGAGTGGGGTTGAAATCAAGCTAAACATGCTCATTCAGCTTTATCTTCTCCAGGCAGGGGTGACTGCAGAGGTTGGAGCCATGCACCATCGCTGCCCAGAACCATGACATTGCAGCCTCAGCACTTTACAAAGGCCTTTGAGGGTGCTGATTATGTGGTGCTCCCTGGGCACAGAGTGATGTGCACATAGCTTCTCACTGGTGTGATACCAGAACACCAAGAGACAGCAAATTGAATTTAGCCTCTTAATAGCATTTATTTAGATTTGCTTTAGTAATGGGCAAGAATAAGGGCCTAAGAGCCCAGGAGACTATAATCCTTTTAGACACTCAAGCTCCTGAGCAGAGTGAGGTGAATCTTCAATGTCACGTAAAAGACTTGAGAGACTCAGAACCACAGGAAACGCAGGGAATCCTGTTGCCTCTGAACGAGGCAGCAGATGATGGATGGCCCAGAGGTGTTTTCCCCTCCTGGTGTTTTTGGTACTGCTGGGCTGAAGAACAGGGGTCATAAAGACAGACTGAACTGGCATGAAAACTTACTTTCTAATATCTGTAACAAGCTGGATCTCTTTTCCAGAAATTTTGTGAGAAACGAGAGATTTTGTTAAATCCGCATCTTGGCTATTGAGACTTGAAGATGCAGTGCTCTAAGCTGCTAAAAAAGTATCAAATCCTTCAGCAAGGGATTTATCAAAACATTTAAATGAACTCTGTATAATGTGGAGCTAGTATCCTTGATAATATGGTTTCTTACGAAGTTAAATAACGTAGGATTTTTGAAACAAATCAACTCTTGGAGTCTGTAGTGTACTGTCACTGCGCTTTTTCATCTCAGGAAATTTCTGGGGACTATAACTGGTGAAGATTTATTTCACTGTGTACTTCTGAGGAAAAATCCATGTTAGAAAACAAGGGCTTGAGCTGTGGCAGATGGTGCTTTTCTGAAGAAGAAATTAGTGTTTAATAAGGATTGTAATAGTGCAAACCAGATGTTCATCTCACATTTAATCTTTGAAAGGATTTGGGACTATGCCATATAGATACATATGTGCATCACAGATCCTGAAAAAATACACAACTGGATCCCCAGGGGCTCATTAAGGGAGGAGTAACTTTCTGTGAGACATCACACTCCACTGAAAAAGCAAGGTCTGTTTAAACTGTGACTAAAGATCTAGGAACTCCCTTTCACCTCTCACATGGACAGAGCAGCAGTCCAGAAGAATAAGGGTAGCAGCAACCTGGTTTTCCAAGGAAAATGGTGACTCTAGCTTCATCATTTTGGAAAATAATACTTAGCTAAGGAAGGAAGGCTCATCAAGAAATGCTACTCTTGCTGGGCTTTGTCTAGCTCTGCACTGGGATGCAGATGTGAGTTCCTAGACATTCATATTGTGACTTCCAACAAAACACAAAGCTGTAGACACTTTGCTCCTGCTACATGACAGCCTCTCAGCCTGCAGTGAGCTGTCCCTCCCTGTTTCTTTCCCTTCCTGTGCAGTGGAGAAGTGTTCCCACTCCTTGTCCTTCCTCCTGCAGCTGAGCTACCTGAAGGCTCAGCCCCATGGTAGGTGCTCCTGGCAGGGCAGAGGCCTGAGGTGAGGGCTCCCAGGCTGGTGCTGAGGTCTCACAACAAGGCTGTTCTAAGCCATGTGTGGCTGCCACTCCCCTGCCTGTGCCACGGGCCCCTTCCCACAGGGACACACGGCCTCAGCTGTCTGTGGACAGCACAACTGTGCCTGTACTTACCCACAGGTACGAGCCCCTCCTGCCATGCCCCCCCAGGGCTGCCTGGTGTGACAGTGGCTTCACTGGCAGAGGTGTAGATTATTTTCCTGGCCTTGTTTCCCTTTTGCACAAGGCCTTGCTTCCAACCAAGTGTCTCTGCCTTACCATCTTCACGTAGCAAAACCACACCTTGCTGTAGAAAATCAGCCGTGGATGGATAAATGCCTACCCACCTGGGAAAAATCCAATCAAAAATGCAGCTGGCCAGTACTCCATGTGCAGTGCAGCCTTGCAGCTCCTGCTGGGAGCAGTATCCTGGGACAGACAGATGCATCTATGCGCTCGCTAAAAAGAGTTACTCCTTTGGTGGTGCTGCAGGCCTGGCTCCTGGCTTCTCAGGGTGGGTGTGGACAGCTGTGAGCCTTGGACTCAGCAGTTCTCTGCACTCCCTTGGAGAACAAAAGCCTGCGGGCAAAAGGAGTCGGGGTAAGAAACCTCTCTCTAGGTTACGGTGAGGAAATGAACCACCCCCAGTATGCCTTGTTTCTGTATGGTAATACCTTGTATCCAGTTGGTAAATTGGTTTCTACCCCACAGGGTAGAGGCAGGGGCCTTTCCCATAAAAGGGCCCTGGATCTGCTCTGAATCAGGGAGCTGCTGTCCCTGGCCTCCCGTTCCCAGGGACTGCTGGACAATAAAGCTGCCTCTGTGGCACTGCTACACACGGCTCCTGTCTCTCTGTCCCCGAGTTTGCCTCAGGTGATCTCACACAGAGCTGGATCACAAGAGCTGGAATCACTTGTAGCTGAGAAATGGCTACACTTGCTGAGATCACCGCTGTCCAGGGAGGCTGCCTTGGCCCCTAGAAGAGCTGTTCTTTGCAGGACACTCTCTCTAGGAAGGTCCTGGTTTCTGGTGCCTGACCAGCACCAGACCTCCTTGCAATAGGTGGGTAAAATTAAGGGTTTTGTCCTAGTCAGGGGCCTGGAAGCACCCATGGCTGCTGACCTGGGAGTGAGAGGAGCCGGGAGCCCTGTAGGAAGAGGCTGCTTCTGCAGCAGTGGCTGCTGACCTGCTTCAAGTCCTTACTACTGCAGCAGCTAGAGTTGCTCTTTATTTTCAGTTTTTTAAACAAGGATTTTGTCATAGCACTGAAATAATGACCAAGAGGCTGATCATTTCAGTTAGCTCTGCTATGATTGCAAGTCTCTTTCCTGCAGGCCAACAGGGAGACCGAGTGGCTACATGCTCCATTTGTTGAGGAAGCACCTCTGAGTTCCTGCTGCCCTCCTTTCTCACATCTCTGCAAGCCTGCCTCAGCATACAAACAAATTCAGAAAGCAAGGATGCTCAAGTTATGTGAGGCACATTGGAGAAGCACACAGAAAAATATCTTACCAAAGAGTCCATGGTAGATGTAATTGCTAGGATGTTTTTTCTGGGCATGGCATTTGTAGCTCTGCGTATTGCTGGGGCATTCAATGCCATGATTGTTTTTGCAGTCAGAGTTCAAGATATACTACGTGAAAAAGTTTCCAATATGTATTGTGTAAACACAAAAAAACCCCATTAATAGGTTTTTAATTAAGAGGATGAGATACATCTTGCACACTTAAATTATTTTATAACTGATTTACATAAATTTCTTTGCTATTAGTAATTTTTAAATCAGTTAAATATGTCCACACAGGTTGATACAAAAGGCAAGAATGATTCTCAATTGCTTGTACTTTCATTCCAGTTCAAGGTCTCTTTGCAGTGGGGCCAGACACTATCCTATAAACAGGGTTATCTTTTCCAGCTTTTTGTTTTCTTATGACTCAGATACAAAACTGAACTACTGTCATTCAGTTCTGGAGGAAATGCTTTAGTTAAAAATGCTCCCACCAGAGTTCATGCTGAGTTGCCTCACCTTGCAATTAGAGCAGGTGAGGTGTGCACACAAATGATTATTGACGTCTTTAGGAGCTCAGCTGATGCAAGGTTAGTTACTTAACTCAGTTATCTGCTGGAGCCCTTGAACTAAAATAAAGGTTATTCTCACTGACAGCATCTTTTGTGTGTGCAAAAGCACAGGAGAACTCATTAAGGACTTTATTATTTGAAATTCTTAGGAGTTGCACCAAAACCCTGCAGCTGCTAAATGTGTCCTTCCAGAGTTGGAATTTAATGAATTTAAAATGTTGTTCACTACTGAAAAGAAGAAAGAAAGAATAATCTTCAAGTGCCACCATCTAATGTTATTGAAGAATTTGGAAGGCAAATAGATTTTTTTTCAATGTGAATATATTTTCAAGTTTTTCCAGCTTTCCTGGCGTTCTACAGAGGCATTGCAGCTTGTACTGTCAAGCAAATCCTACTTCTGAAAAGAATTTCCTAAGGACAGTAGGGTGAAAGCACCTGTGATCTCAGAAGTGAGGTTTACTTTAGAGAGACCACACCAGTATTCAGAGCCCTCCAGCACAGCTGGGAACATAGGCTCATTTCTGACCAAGTCACAGCTGGCACTACACGTGAAAATCAGCAATATCCTCTACCTCTTTAGGTCTCTAAGGCTTAAAAAGGACAATATGATTCTCCTTCTTTGTGCTTACTGCTGTTAACATGGGAAAGTCATACCAAATTTCAACTAACTGGTCAAAACTGTAGAAACATCCCTCTGTGCTCATTCATCCCAGATGTGGCTGTCCATTATCCCTGTTCCTCATTCGTGAAACATCTAAGCAGTGAACCTTGTGGGACAGAAGCAGTGATTTTCCTTGTGCCTAAAGAGCTGTTGTAGCATTTCAGGCAATGTCTAAGCCGATAATTTGAACAGCATGTGTGTTTATGATTTTGTTGGCTGCAGAAGAGCTCTTCTTCACCTTTGCCCTGGATCCTGGAGTCCTGAAGGACTCCAACACTGCAGTGTCCACTGGCAGGGCCTGCCACTGCAAGCTGGCTGCAGAGGAAGGCACTCACAGAGCAATCCCAATGACACACACGTGGTAATATTCAAGGGACTTCTGTTGCTCATATGGGTGGCCGTGAACAAACATGAGTCTTTATCTTAAAGTTTATGACTGTGCCTACTGCCCCATGTAAAGAAAGAGGGGAAGGAAGAAAGCACCCACCACCTTTGTCAAGGTGATAATTCCCACTACAATGAATATTAGTCTTTTTTCTCCCTACTGCTTGCATCTTTCTCCCTCCCTCCTATCCTCCCATTTCCTTCCGCCACTACAAAGCCCTTCAAAGATCAAAGTCATCATTCACCATGAGTTTCCACAATGTTTCTGCTTCGACATTGGCTGGGAGCCAGCTGGCATGTGTTAAAAACCATCATCAGAATCTGTTTAATTACTGTTCCCAATGCAGTGTTTTAACAAAACACTGGGATGGACACAGTTCCAGCAAGCTGATGCCCAGTGATGAGACACTGCAGCAGTGCAGACGTGACTTTGACGTTTGCTGTTTTAATTCTTTTTTATTCCATACTATTAATCCATTTTTGGCCCATTTTGAAAAGACGCCTTTGCAAGAACAGTAAAAGGATATCTCTAAGATTTTCCCCAATTTAGTATAAATTTATTATTAAAATAGGTCCCACATAGATTTGGATTCAAAATATATCACTCACAAAAATAGACACTCTTTCTACTATGTCTCCTTGATCTGTGACCTGCTCTTGGATAAGGACTCTCTCCTGGCTGGCCTTGGAGCTGCATGTGGGTGTGATGATTGGCTGCTCCAGGAGATGCTTGCAATTCATACACTTGTTAAATTAAGCCCATTGTGGCTGCATCTAAGCCTTTTCCTGACCTTTGAGATATGTCTTGACTTCTGGTCCTGTCCAGAATCACTAGGTGGTTCCTCCAGCTCAGACCTTCTCTAGATTCTACCCTGATCCAGGACCACATGTTCTTGCTGCCTCAGGAAATCACAGGTAACAGAGGCCAGGTCTGCCATGCCCCATGTAGACAATGGCGACCTTCATTGAAGGGCCTCATGCTCTACATCTCTCTAGCCAATGGCACACATTTCCTTTTCCACCATGGTCTCAAGCCCCTGCAGTCAGCCAGCCTGGGCACATGCTGCCTCAGTGAGCAACACAGTCTGGCACCAGTGTGCTCACAGCTACCATTACCATTGTAACAGGACAACCTCTACCCTCTTCAAACTGTGCAGCTGGACACCCTTCAGGTCAATCTGCACACTGTGTCTAAGACTTTGCAGCTCCAGGGGCTCTGCCTGTGAGCCTCTGTGGTTACACTCACTTGGTCAGACTTGTTCTCCTTGAGCATCTGCACTATTGCCCAGAATTACACCACAGGACTGACAACAGCAATGCTCCAAACCCAGTGCAGCCAAACCATGGAAACTCAAAGATAACCTGAGGTAGGAGAAGTCTGAACTATCTGGTAGCAGGAGAGCATCCATCCCAAAGTGCAAGGGAAAGGCAACAGTTTCACTGTGCCACCCCCGGTGGAAGTGACATCGGTGAGGCAGCAGCACCATCCACTGAGAGACATAATCGGAGCAGTCTCTGGCCAATGCACAAGTTATCTCTGTTTTGAGGAGTGAAACTGCGTTCTTATGACCACTTTGACCACTGCTATAACCACCTGTTATGCTTCTTGTCACCCAGAAATTTGAACTGCAGGTGCCCAGGACGGGATGGCAATGACGAGGCAAGTCCTGCAGCTGAGGACACTGCTATCCTGGCAGACATGTCCCGCAGCTGAGAACATTGCTGCCCTGGCAGACACATCCTCCTGTGAGCCAGGGAACCACTCCTGCTGCTCTGCAGTGGACGGCCTCTTTGGCAGCTCGAGGGACTGTGAATAATCCTTTTGAGCTCCTGCCACCAGTCCCAAAATGTGATCAGTACACAATGACGCCAGTGGCATAGTGTGACCCTTCTCCTGCTTTGAGTGGCTGGGTTTGAACAACAGTGACAAGAAAGAGCTGGAATGTAAGGGACATTCAAAGGGCTCTCTCCTTCACGCAGATCTCATGACAGGAATGCAGTCACCCCATCAGATCCCAGGACAATGTTGCATGCAGGTCATGTGTTAGGGACATACTGTCATGGCATCTTCACCCTGCCCCTGTCTCATGTGACAAGTACATCTTCTAGTCCTGCTTCCCTTGTTCCAGCACACAGCCCGATGTGGAACTCAGCCCTGAGAAGCCTGACTCCCAGCATCTTGCCACAGGGTTTTGCCCATGCCAGGAGCAAACAGCCTGGGGGGAAAATGTGCCTTCAAGACAACCATGATGCTGGACTGAGACCCTCAGCATCCAGGGTCCCCCAGCAGGACACAGCACATGTGGTGGCCGGGGCTTGCAGCACTGTCCCCTGTGACATGGTCATTTTAATAGCTCCTCTGCTGCTCCTTCTGGTATACTAATATGCGTCATCTCCTCCATGGAGGATTTAATTGAGGGTTAACTGCTCAGAGCTTTTGTTCAAAAAGACATCAGAGTCTTCAAATCCTTGGTCACCCTATCTCAGCAGTTAGGGTCTGAAAAACTATCTGTGAATTATCCTGATGATCAGGGTAAAATCTTGCCTTTGGAGAGATCAAATGAGAATTTTACCATAGATTTTATCAAATCCCTGGAGGTGGGATTTTCCCCAGAGATTTCTTGTGCCTTAACTGGGTGTTCAGTTAAAAAGACCGCACATGGTGCTGTCTGACTGGTGTTTAACTTTTCTGCTTCCAAGATTTGCTTGACCTAAGATGAGAGCTATGAGTGGAGGGGAGGAAGGGGAGACAGGCTGGGCAGGAAACAGAGTCCAGTGAACTTCTACAAACCTTAAACAACTGCAGTTGGCTGGGATTCAGTATGTGAGATAGACCAAGGTTCAGGCTGATTTATTTTATCTGGAATTGTTTCACATCTCTGGATGTAATGTGTGGGGTTGGCTCCTGCTCCAAAAGCAAGTGGTCCTCTGAAGAAGGCTTTCAAGATGATCTTTCATTTATCTGTGGTGCAGCATTTGTCTTCTCCACATTCACAAATTTGGAACTAATTCCCTGTATGACATAGCATTTAATGAGTTCGTCTCCTGAATTCTGCAAAGCATTTCAAATACTTTGATGGCATTTTCTCTTTAGTAATTAATGTCTTATCAGTGAGTTTTGCAGAGAACAATTGCTTGATTCTCCTTCAAGGCTGTTTTACATCTCTGTAGCTTCACTGACTACAAATGAGTTACTCCTGCTTCACATAGGGGGAGATGAGAATTAAGACCTTAAGCCTACTACTATTTAATCACATGCTTTGAACTAATTTTCTCCCATTCAGAATCTATCCTTTGCTTGCAGCCCTGCATAATTGCCATTTTACTATCTTAGAAAGCTGGTCATTATTGAGAACGTGTGTACTAACTACTCTTTGATCTAGGAAACCCGAAATGAGGGATGCTCCAGCCTGGGGAAGCCCCACACCACACCACCTCGTGGCAGTAGGTAGTGGTCCTTCTCACCCAGATGCCAGACTTCCCTTGGAGACTGTTCTACAAGCTCTAAGGGACAGCGGTTTTTATTTCATTTCACCCCTAATAAGCAGCCTTTTCTACATACCTGGGGAGTTTGCAATTAGACTCAAAAAATAAAAGCTTGCTGCAGGAAAATGAAGCTTCTTCTCTAGCACGAAAAGTCCAGCTGCATTTTCTCTTGAAAACAGCCAGACCATAGACTCTCCTTTTACTGTAGACTAATTTGTTTTGATGCTCACAGGATGTATATCCTGAAGTTGGAATAAATATGCTGAAACATGCATAACCTGGACACATCTTTATTTAATTCTTTTGACTCTGGATACAGTTCCATCCTGAGAAGGTAAAAGCAACACCAACAGAAAGAGAAATAGAAATGCAAAAAACTCAGATAGCTGTGATAAGGCTTGACATGGACAGATGCTCACTTGCTGTTGGAATATGTATTTATTTAAAATATATTTATATCTGAACAATAAAGTAGGAGCAGGCAAGAGGTAGCAGATACTGTTTTAAAATAGTTTCATTAATTGCACACAAATCTGGACTAATTTTAGCATGTTCGGTGAATTAAATGGGCAAGTACTTCAGGATCTGTTTACTTCCATAAGTTAGGAGGTGATAAGTGGTGTCAGCTAATTCTCGTGATTTTTTCATGTCTTCAAGCATTACTCATATAAGTACAGATTTCCAGGGCCAGACAACAGAAATTAGTTAAATGGGACGCATTGGGCATTATATATTAAGAACAACATTAAGGAAACCTTTGCTATAAAAACATTTAAGCTACAAAACAAAGTGCTTGAAGTTGAGAAACATTAAAATTAAGGTTGTCCTTGCAACTAATGCTTAATGATACCATCTTTAATTATAGTTGTCTGTGTCATTGTCTCCATAGCTTTAAATTTCTGCAGCAAAAAACTGTGTGGATCTTACTGCTGCATGGATCTTAGTGGCAACATTATCTCTCACTAAAAAGCCTATTATTTATACTGATCAGCCAGTGCAGAGCCCTGGGGCCCACAGACATCTTCCCTTTGCTATTTGCTGACAGCAAAGGAAGATGGTGCCTTACATCTGGTGGTGTAATTTCAAGGTCTGGAGGAGAGCACAGTTGTTTAATGATGGACAGTTATCATCTTGTCTTGGTCAGGACTGCATCCTTCCCCTTCTCCTCCCAGCCACCCCAGACACTGCATGGTCCTGCTTTCCTCCCTTGCTGCCCCCGTGGGTATCACCTACCATGGGGCTGATGTCCTGGCATTTCCCCTTCTGTGCCAGTGTCTCCCTCCACTCTTGGTCCTGTCCTTCTTCCTCCCCATATCCCCTGCACACCCCCCCATCCTTCTCCTTCTCCTTCTCCTTCTCCTTCTCCTTCTCCTTCTCCTTCTCCTTCTCCTTCTCCTTCTCCTTCTCCTTCTCCTTCTCCTTCTGTCTCCAAGTCTTACAACCACTGACCTTCTCTTTATTCCTCCCTCCTCTTCCCCCTGGCTGCACAGGCACACACAGCAGACCTTGTCTCACAGGTGCCAAGGGGAACCCTACAGCCAGCCCTTTTATTTGGAGACCAAGCAAAGGAGGATTTCTGCAGCTCTGAGCTGGAACATGTCTGGCCTAGATGGGATTTTTAGATGTCAGAATTTAACAAGTCTCTACTGAGCATGTACAAACTGCAAAAAGAGTAATGCTTAGACATGGTACAAAGCTGGGAATAATTTCCCAAATGTGTTGAAAAGAAAATTTCTGGTGTTCGGTTGACTCCTTTTGCCAAATTTTTGTGCTTTCCTCCCATGTGCGGAGGCAAAACATTTTCCCAGGGAAATATTGGAGGGAATTTGGATTACCATAGACAAAATAACATACTTTCTCCTAACCTTGCTCTTGGAAACAGATGCACCATTCTTGATAAAACTTGCAAAACAAAAATAAAATTAAACAAATGAAGTCAGCTGGAGGTTGATACCCAGTATAGGAAATTTCAGCTTGATGCATTAAACTTTGGCAAATGTATAAGCAACTGACAACAAGATATAATAATGAAAAAGTGTTGGGCAATCATTGCACCTCTAATTCATAACTCCCACACATTTTAAGATAATGAAAATTACTCATGTTCATCAGGAATTGAATAGATGCCTCTGTTATTACTTGTATTATTCAGTTAGCAACAGCAGCCAAATGTATGTCTGACTTTCATTAACTTGAGCAGCATACCTTGCAGTATTGAAATCTATTTCAATTCAACCCTTCTGTATTTTTCTCCTGATGTACTGCATACAAACCTTAACCATGATATGATCTTTTGGGATAATAAACTAAATCAACAATGCATTTCATTTCCAGAGATCATCACATATGAGACACTTTCAGGTATGCAAATGTCTCAGGCAAATATTGAGCCATGGTTCTAAATGGAACTCTCAGAGATAAAGAAATATCTTTTCTATTTTAAAGGTACATTTTGTCCTAATAAAAATAAAGGGCAATAGCCTTGGCTAGAATTGTCAAGAGTGGTAAATTTTATGCTGTTCAGGAGGCCAGCACAAAGTGACACTGAGTTTCTTACAGTAGTTAATGTCCAAAGACAAAGCTTCTGTACCCAGGACAGAAGTGGGTTTTGGCCAAGTTTCATAATGTTTTGGTAGTTCTAGCTGTCAGCATTGTGTCATTCACTTTACTGATGGTTCTTGGTAGGCATCTCCCCTGGAAAAGAGATCCTTAAATCAGCAAGGCACTTGGGGCATGTATGCTACATGTAAAAGATTCAGCGAGTTGCTGAATAGCAGGGGCTGAGCCCTACTCCAGGAGTGCTGCCAAAGCTGGACTTCCATGCCAGGTGTAAAGGCCATCTTTGAATCAGGATGAGTTACTGGTTCCCCTCTAGGTGTGTTCCCCTCTAGGTAGGGGTCAGGACTTCCCAAAAGAAACTCTCCTGGAAAGCTGGCTGACCCCATTCTCAATGAGCACAGATGACTCCAGATCCCCCTGCTGCCCTGCACGTCCCCCTCTGCATCCCCTCACTGGAGCGGAGCCCCCAGCCTGGGTGCATGTCCCCATCTCTTTGCATTGATACTCACTCCTTTTGTTACACAGTGACAAACACAAACCAGCCCCATTTGCAGGCTACTTCTGGACTGTTTCACCCAACCCACCATCTCATAGAAGGCTGCTGCTTGTGCTCTACCTTTAATGCCAGACTTTTATTTTTCTTATTACGTCTCCATACCACTATACTTATCCATGAAAAATGAACAAAAAAAGTTTTGTCAGCTGCATGTTTCTGTTGTCAGTTGTTGCAGGCCAAGCTCAGACTTTCTGCAGCATTCACATAAAGCCCAGCATTATAAACCACCTTATAAACCCCATGCAGTCCAGTTGTGCAGCCCCAGTGGTGCCACAGCAGACACAACAAGCACTGGTTGCTCAGCAATGCCCTTAGCTCATGCTGTGCTGTTGTTTCAGCTATCAGGGATGCCTGGTTTTGTGCAGACATGTGTTTTACTTCATATCTAACCAAAATAATAGATACAATAAAAATTAAACAACCTGCATATGTCTATGATTCAGAAACTGCATAGCAAAAGAAGCCTCTGGATCAAACAGAAGCAAGCATGTCCTAGGGTATTTTGGAGATGCTTAGAAAAGCTACCCTTTAGAACAAGAGCCTGTTGAGGAAGGATGCAAGTTCATGTAATTACACTGTTAAGACCTGATGCAGAAAAGTATCATTCACTGACGTGTTACCAAAAATTGCTGGCACCTCTCCTGTGGTTCAATGGCCCCATGAGTACCAGTCCCATCCTATCACATCCCTGAATTCAGATTATAATACAGAAATGAACACAACTGCACTTACAAATATTACAGACATTTTAATAGAAGAGATAAGCAGTTCTCAAATTGTTCTTAAATTAGAAGCACAAAATTTGGGAGTTTGGGGATGTGGTTATAAATCTTTTTAAGCTGTCCTACCAACACATTTTAGCAAGTTTTTTTCAGATCATTGCCAGTGTGGTTCAAACAGATTTAACATCAGCTGCTTTTTTCCTTTTCACAGGTTCTGTCCCTCTTTGAATAAGTTATTTGAGAAAATTTGCCACCTCTTATGATCTTTGAATGTGAAGCCAAGGCTATCCCATCCTGGGCACAAATACAACCATCAGTCATTTACATAACAAACAGCTTTGGCCAACACCACCTTGTCACCCACTGCAGTGTGAGGTTCAGGGTTGTGCTTTGGGCCAAGTGTTCTCAACCACAACTTGCATTATTGAACAAATCCTAATAGAGAAATGGCATGATTAGGAACTCTCCTCCCCATGTAGATCTCCTTGGCCCTGCTTGTTGTGCAAGTCACCTGCAGGACTGGCCAAGCAAAAATGAATGCTTGGGAAGCACTCAAAAAATTGATGCATCCTTATCCTTAATGGTGCTTTGGCAGCCATAGGCTGGAAAACTTTTTCCCAAGATTTCCCAGCTTGCTTTTTGGCACAGCTCCCATGTATTTCTAACCATGACTCTTCCCTAAAACTCCAGTAACTTTTCCCTTAGGAGAGACCCAAAATTGAACTTTCAAATTTGGTGGACAACTGGGTCTTTTCTGTAGTTGATAACCACACAGGACATGCTACACATGAGGTCCTCTCGCATTCTTCCACCATATAACACATTTTGAAAAAAAATGGCCTTTGGTGAAGTTTGTCTCAATCCCCCCTGAATCCCACTCCTGCCTGGGGTTGGTGTGCTGACTGGGTGGCCTGTGTCCACTGGGGGGCTGGGGGGGCTCGGGGTGACACAGAGGCAACACAGTGAACACTGCCTGACAGTCTGCATAAGAAATGCCCAGGCCTGCAGCTGCTTCTCCATGGGACCACAATGAGGAAATGCTCTTAGTGCTGTATAGTGCTCCCAGCCAGAAGACTCAGGAGAGTGGGGAGGGAGTAAGTGGAACCCAAGACAACATTTTGTTATTTCTGTGAACTATGAGGGTTATTTGTGTTTTATTCTTTAATCCTCATGCTCATTTCTATCCTTTCAAATCATCTTCCTGGCTTCCAGTCTTTAGTTCTGCTCCTTCTAGCATTAATTTGTGTGTTCATCTTCATGTTTGGCATCAGATATCGTCCACATAGAGGCTTAAGGATTTGTGTAAGCCTTTGGAGGTTCTGCAGGTCTTAGCCACAGATCCTTCAAGGGCACTGCCCATACACTGGTGGTCCATGAGGAGCCCATTTTTTGCCATCATCTTTGCCTGAGGAAGGTCATCTCTTTGCTTGTTGCAGATGCTACTTTGATCTTTGATAGATTCTGCCAAGTATGTAAAACCCTGATAATCATGGATTGTAACATGGAAGTAAAGCTGAGCTTGGTTTATATGTTAAAAGACATGCCTGTTAAAGAATGCTAAAAAATGTTAAAGAATGCTAAAAAAAAATACCCTGTTGCAGTAAATCACCTGCCCCTTGGTGTTTGACGACCCTTAGGATGCTTCCCGTATGCAGCGTCTCTGTCTTCACATTTGCTCTTTCATGTTATTTGTTTCTAATGTGGCGTTCTGTTTTCCTACTGTTAAGGAATGCTGTTTCTGGTTTCCGCCTTGACTGGGGGCAAGTTGCAGCCTCTTCATCTCTCCCCTACCGGCAGACTGCGCTGCCTGTAAGACCCCATGCCTATGTGAGGTCCTACAGATTTTGCCCAAACGGAGTTTTACTCCCTTTGCTTCACTGTACTTCACTCGCCCACATCAAACAGTGCTGAAATTGTTGCTTAGTTGAATTGAAATCCGGCTGCCGACAAAGGAAGAGGATACACAGAATTAGGTCTTAAGTATTTGCAACATACTTTGAAGGACAAAGATTATATTAAACAATCTGTTTAATACAAGGAATACATTAAAAAATCCCTGTGTGTGACACCAACAAGGAGCAGACCACTGAAAATCTGGTAGGATTTCAGTGGGGAACGCAGCCTAAAAATCATTGACATGGCATGTCCGGAAGGTGGATCTAGAAATAGCAAGTGTGGTAACTGTTGAGAAGTATCACGTTCCTGTGAGTGGGTCGCACACAGTAAGAGCACTCCAGGCATGGCCAGCCACCCCTCTGAGGACACGGGTCCTGCCGTTTCCCAGCACAGAGTCAGCCACCGCGCCCACACTGCACAGGGATCGCCAGGGATGTGTTTCCCTGGGAGAGGCTGGGAAAGTGATGAGTGGGGTGAGAGATTGCTTGTGCCAGATTATTTTATTTTCTTACATGGCATGCCTGTTTTGATAGGAAGGCAAGCAGATCGGGAACTGGAGGCGGTTGGGATCTCAACACAATCTGTTGGCCAAAGTCCTTCACAGGGCACAGGGTAAGCAAAATGAAGGGCATGCAAAAACATCTGCCTGGGAAAAACATCTGCCCAGGGTATCTTCCTGGGCTCTTTTCGCCCTCTCCAGGGCCAGGGTCCCCTGAGAGAGATAGATTTTGCTCAAACAAAAGAGATCATTATGGTCCTTGCGACCTTTTGATTCAGGCTACAAAACACTGTTTCCTACCTTCTGATTTAAATCCCCAGTGGTAGTTTGCAAGTGAGACTGATATATTTTGCTTTCCTGGTTATTGCTCCTTTCCCATGTCCAATGACTGATGTAATGTATGTACACGTTCAGTGGTGGAAACATGCTGGCATAGGCAAGTGGATCGGGTTGAGGCTTCTAAGCTCTGCAAAACCACCATTTTCCCCAGTTGAGAAATACCATGGACTAGTCGTAGCACGACTTCTTGTTTTGGCTTCTGTAGCACACATTATTGGTGCTGTCAATTCCTGCAATATTTATTTTGAAGACATAGCCTCTGGATCCATGTCACTAGCCAAAAATCGCAGCCCTCTCTTACTTTGCCGCCTCTCACCCCTAAAAGTTTCTAGTCTTCTTGTTGAGGGCGAAAAGTCGAAAAAAAATGAATTCTGGGGCAAAAAGCTAAGTGGAGATTCACAATGAGCTAGCATTTTCGGGATAGCCCCGCTTCCCGTGATTTTTGACCCCTCCGTTTTGTTTTTTTCCGACCCTTGAAGCTGTACCGCGGCTAACCGGGGACGGTGGCACGGAGCAGCGGTGCGAGCCCCGGCGGCGCAGCGCTGAAAACACGCGGCCGCGGCCAGATTTCCCTTGCGCAGGGGGAGCCTTTCCACGTCCCCGCTTTTTTACGGGACCAGCCCTCTCTTAGTCGGTCCGCGGCGCTGCTCATGTTTTCCACTGTGGGGGAGGACGAGAGAAGGGGAGACCAGGGCGGAGAAGGAGGAGGAGGAGGGAAGGGGGGGAAAGTTGCTTGAATTTGCGAGGGGCGAGAGCCCGCGGCGGCGGCGCGCTGCTTGTTTCCACTGGCTGGGGGAGCTGCCAATCTGTGTTGTAATCCTGCAGGAATTTCTGCGGGGTTTAACTGGGAGCCGCGGCGCCGCCGCCGCGCACTCGGGGCGGAGGGAGGGCGGCGGAGCCGGCAGCGCGCAGCCTGCAGCCCGCGCGCCCAGCGCAGCACCGGGCCCGCCACGGAGCGGAGCGGAGCGGAGCGCCGAGCCCAGCGCACGGAGCGCGGCGGGCCGGATCCGGGGCGCCGCCGGCCCTGCCCCGCGCCCCTCGGGCGCTGCCGAGCGCCGCCGGCCCCCGGTTTCTCCTTTGTGCCCGGCCCCCGGCGGCCGCCGCGCCGGCTCCGCGGGAATAATGCGGGGCGTGTGGCTGGCGCTCACCGTCAGCTTCGTGGCCTGCGCCTCCGGGCAGCCGGTGAGTGCCGGGGCGGAGGGGAGGGGGCGGCGGCAGCTCCGCGGGACGGGACGGGACCGGACGGGACCAGGGCGGCCGCCTCGGTTCCGCCAGCCGAGGTCGGGGCGCGCAGCCCGAGCCCTGCCCCGTGGCATCGCCGGGCACTGGGCTGGCTCGGGGGGGCATCTGTTGATAGTTGAGCGCTTTGCAAACGGCAGGCACCGCTCCGTCCCACCCGCCAAGAAAAGAAAAGAAAGAGACGACCCCCACCCCCCCCCCCCAAAAAAAAACCAACCCAAACAGCCCCACGAAGCCGAGCGGACCACCCTGCCGGAGCGGAGCACCCTGCCGCCCTCCAGCGAGCCTCGGCCGAAGTTTGCCGCGGCGACCCAGGCTCCAGCCGGCCCCGGAGCCCCCCCGGTGCCTCTTTCCCTGCCTCCCCGGAGGAGGGGCGGCCGCGGGGCCGCGGCGCGGGGCTGGGTGCGGGCGGGGGGATTGTGCCCGTCCCGGAGCAGCGCCGGGAGCCGCCGGGGCCACCCTGTGTCCGAGCGGCCGCCCGAGGACATCGCCGCCTGCCCCGGCTCCGCGGGCGGCGAGGCGGGAGCGTCCCTGGCAAAATCCGCCCTTCACGGCCCGCTGCTAAAAAGAGAAAAAAGGCAGCGGCTGCCCTTGGCTGCGCGGCTCAGGAGCTCCTAGACCCCTCAGACATATCCTCCCGGCCAGCCCCCGGTCCCTGCTCCCGGAGCCCGAGCCCGCCGCGGACCCGGCCCGCCCTCACCCGCGGGCTCGCCGCGAGGTGCTCGGGATAATGCCGCTGTTTACACTTTTTCCGCGCCACCAGTGTGTTCGCTAACCGGGCCCTCTGCTTAATGCAATTAGCTCTGTTGCCGGGATTTGTACCTCTGGGAAAGCCTCTCTCCGGCGAACGCTCCCACCCTTTCGCGGCAGGAGCCGGCGGGGGCCGGCCAGAGGGTTTTGGTCTTTTCCATCCGTGGATCTGAGATTGTCTTGAGGGAAGGGGTATGCAAATGATACTGATGCAGTGTTTGGGCAAATATTAGGAAATGATAAATTGAGGTTTCAATATGAAATTAAAAAAATACCATGACAATTTAATCCAATTAAAATGAGCCGCTTCACTGAACTAAATAATGTCACTAGCTTGGGTTAACTTTTGAAGTTCTCTAGCTATTGTATAAATTAGCCCAGTCACAGCCTTCATGAAATCTGGCTCATCATTAGGGATTTCTAAGGATACAATTGCAAAACACTTTCCTTAAAGACTGATTAAAAAAGGGTTGGGTAGAACTCTTGTTTCCACTAAGTGTAACTGTGCTGCAGAAACACCCTCGGCTAATGAGGCACCATATACTTTAATTTTATAGAAATGCTGTTAGTACAAAGTTCTCTGATGGTGGAGTAGCTATTAAACTGCCACAGTAATTAGTAAAGTATTAAGTTTGATGGGCTTTTGCCTTAGGATGAACACACTGTGGCGGTGTGAGGTAGTTTGTTGGGGCATACCCGGGGCGGTGGGGAGAGCGAGGTGGGGGGAGCCTGCCTGGCTCTGCTGCAGTGCCCTTACTGCTGCCAGAAAAGTTGTGGAGGGACTGGAAAAGTAAAAGGAGGTTGGTGTTTTTCCTTTTCTTTCACCTTCCTTCTTTTTCCTCTAACTGTGCCTGGCAGCAGCTTCATGGTCCCTGAAGATAGGATTTTGTAGACCAGTCTGTGGGAAAAGACAGATGCCAAATCTGTCTTCTCTGCAGAAGTCTGTCCTTGTCATAACAGGAACTCTATATGGATGCTTAAAAACTCCTCTGAGCTCTCCAGAGCACTGTCGAGTAGATTTAGCTCTAAATTTCTTCCTGTTTTTAGATTCTGCTATTTATTATCATTAGCTAGGCAAAGCCATAAGGTAAAACCCTCGTTTCTGATGAAGTAAATTATCCATGAGTCTTTTGAGTAGAGGAGGGGGAAGCTGCAGCAGATTTTGTTTCTTCAAGCAATGAGTTCCCTATGTTTGGTCCACATAACCAGCAAACATTTTTATTGGGGTGAGCCAAGTAGATGTTAGCACTGTGTTAAGAATGTCCTGGGAGCGAGACCTGCCAGTGAACCTCGGGAATGGTTTGTCGATGCTGGGTGCGTGCTTGGTGTGCCCTGGCGTGGGCTGTGGCACCGCAGCTGTGCTCTGCTGTGCTGTGCCAGCTCCCCTGGGGCAGCAGCTGCTTCAGGATGGGGCTGTGATGGAGAGGGAGAGAGGGAACCCGACCTGCTAGTGCCAGCCTGCACATGGTGGCAAGCGTTACCCACACCAAAGCTGGTGGGGCGCAGCCAGGGCTTGCCGAGGGGTTTGCTGCCATCAGTGCACTGTGCAGTGAGACATCAGATTACAGTGGGGTCTGGTAACTTGTGTGGGTCTGCAGGGACATGGGGGATTCACCCAGGCTTGGCTGAATGGCAAAAAAATGTGCTTTCTAGCTACCTTGAAAGTTTCTTGGTTTGCTTATACAAGAGAGAAAGACAGTGACATGAAACTGCTGGAAAGAAAAGGAAAACTCTGTGAGTGAGAGGCCTGATGTGCCTTTTAAAAGGCTGAGCCCAGTCCTGATGATGCTGGGAGTCAGCTTTTGCTGATTTTAATAGCACCAGAGAGCAGTGCCAAGTATCCAGCTGTAGTTGTCAGCTCCCATTCGGAAGAGGTTGATAAACCTTTCCGTTTCGTTCTAGTTTGCAACAGTGGGACGAATGGTTTTCCGGAGCTTGTGTGACAGTCTGATCCTCTCTGCATGCCCAAGTGCACATTGAGAAACTTTGCTGGCTAGCAGGTAGTGCTGCATACTGCAGTGTTGTGGTGCTGCTCTCCTCACAGAAGGTTAATTCCATCTCTCCTTGGGAAGATTTTGGAGTGTGGAGACTGCTTCACATCAGCAATGCACGCGTGTGGTGCTGGGTTTAGGACTTTCAGTGAACCAGATCATCGGGGCATCACTTGAGAGGTCTTTCTCTTTCTTGTGTAAGCATCTGACCGCTGAGTTGTTGGCATAAATGTAATTATTGAAAGTTGATCCAAGGGTACTATGTGGTATATTTTTCAGAAGTATTTCGTATTTGAGAAGCATGATGCTGTAATTTTCCTACATTTGTTTCTAATGGTTACTTTAGTTTTGGAATTTGGAAAATTGATAGTGTGTTGGAGAGGAGGAATGTTTTTTGGAAAAAGGCAGACTTCAGAGGTAGTAATTAGAAGAGAAGAAGGGCTGAGGAGATAGCTCATATTTAGATTTATATGCTGTGTGTGTCTCTCCTATGTGTGTTAAATTTGTTTTGTCAAATATGTTCCAAAGAAAGGAGGAAGCCTTTTCAGTCTTGATTTATTTCTATCCACCTCCAATTTACATGTACTTTTCCTTCTCACTATAGACTTAATAAATGTTCATCCATTGCTTTTTTGTGGTTTGGCAACACCTGGAATCTGCCATGGCTGCTTCCCTTGCTCTGACTGAACTTCTCGGTTCTGCCATCCAACAGCTGTCTGCGCTGCCATGCACTGGAAATTCTGGGGAGCTCTGGGATTTGCCACCAGTCTCGGATATTATGGCTGCCCCTTAGGTGGATGTTCTCAGGAGCCACTTTCTGGAAATGGGTTTCCCTCTCAGGTTAGATTATGTTTTAAAAATTAAAGAACAGATGAATCTTGACCCAAGATCAAACACTGAAGTTCCTCTTTTTAACATCTTAGCCCTGTGGTCTACATTGGAACTGGCTTATTATTGAGGCCTAAAGTGCAGAGATGTTTTCTCTGCATTTTTTCCTAGATCCTTATCAAGGAAGTAGATGAGAGCATTGTCTTCAGGAACAAGTCGAGACAAATATCTTAGGGTTTGAAGTTGGGTGCTGGGATTGTGGTTCTTGGGCAGATAACACCTCTGTGGTAGGTTTGAGACAGTTACTACAGCTAATGGGACAAAGATGGTGGACTTTGAAGAGTGCGCAGTAAGTCTGGCATTTGCTTGGAGATTTGGTGGATCTGAGTCTCTGTGGTCCTAAGTTAAGTGTAATCTCAGGATGACAAGATAAAAACCTAGTTTCTTGACTAGTAGAGGTGCAAGTTAGGAGAAGTCGCATGTCAAACACACGGCCGTGATCTAAAGCCTCCAGGGGGGATGGTGGAGAGCTACCTGCCATCCATCCTCAGTGGGGAACGAGGCATTTTGGCAGGGTGTCCTGAGCTTAGAGAAGAGCCTGCAGAGGAGCCAGTCGTTTGCAGAGCTCTCTGTTTGCACTGCTCTTTATGGCAAGTTGTCTTTATAAAATGTCAAGCAGACTCATATGGATGGCATTTATTAATTACATTTTCTCACCAAACTGACTTCTGCCACTGAGCAGTTTAAACATTTTGCTTATGGCAAAGAATTGCAGGCTTTAGTAAGGCTCAACTACTGAACAAAGAGCTCTTGTCTAGTTATGGAGAAGTGCTCTTTTGTCTTCTGAACAGATTTGACAGACTATGATTTTTAACATAAATGTTGGGTTTGAGATTGGCAAGCTTATTTGAAGCCTCAGTTAAAACCCTACTTGAATCTGAGTCATAAAGATGCCCTCTGTGCTGCCGCACTTGAGAGAGGATGCACAAGTCATGAGCAAGTGACTTGGTCCACATTCAAGTCACTTTGCAGTTGGTATTGTAGGAAGCATGAGAGAATTACTGGAGGCTGTTCTGTGAACAGCTTTTTGTTTGGTTATCTGCAGTTCATGCTTACAAGATGGTAATAAATTGCCATCTATAATCTTTCCAGGACTAGTAATTTATTTGTGGGTTATATGACACTATTCAGTGATTTGGGAACATGATTTCTCCTGCTCACATTGAAGTATAATTTGCAATCTCTTGAGTACAGACTGCATTAGTGTTTGACCCTGTAATAATGACAGTTCTCTGTATGTATGTTGTTTTCTTGATTAGCTCAGCCCTGGGGGATGCTTTCAAAAGCGTACTAGAAATTTAGGCAGAAATACAGAATACATGTAATCCTCAAAAGTACTGGAATACTGATTGCAGTAGAAGAAAATGTAGCATTTTAACAACGATTTGCAACAAGTGCATTTGCGCTGAGCAAATTATTTTTGTTGATGTCTCATTTAAAGTGAAATAATGACTTAATAGGGCGGTGATGAATCTGCAGAAATTGGCCTTGTCTGTAGATAGGCCATTAGAGTGTATAATATAAGCTGTACTTAACTAAAGCCTGAGCTGGACGCTCCATCTGAAATCACTATTTTTAGTTTATATATAAACAACTTCTTCAGAAATCTCCCTTCTAAGCTAAATTGTTTTGTTCCCAAGGTGAATTGATTTGGGAAAGTTCGAATAAAAACCTGTTTGGCTGTGTTTGAGTTGTGAGCATGAAGATAAATACATTGTATTTTTATTAATAGTAAGGTGACAGAGGGGCTTGCAGAAGGTCAAACAGCCTGTGGTATACACAGGAATGGAAACAAAATGTTCAGAAGCCAGCACTGTGATTAACAACCAGAATATATTGTCTGTATTTAAATATTATGTTGTCAGATGTGTTTTGTTCCTGTTTGATTAACCATACATAATAAAGCATAATTTTCTCTAGAGGTGCTTCCACGTTAGTGAAAGTCACTTGTCACCTTTCAGATCAGTGTGAAGTGACCCATCCCTGTTATTTGAAGTGTGTTTCAGAAGTGTGACTGTCTGTGTGGACTGAGAGAGCTGACTCACAGAGCTGTAGGAAAGAGTGCTGCTAAAGTTATATACCCTGAGAGATGCAGTGCTTCCCAGGGAGCAGTTGGGTGCATGACCTGTGTAGCCTCAAGACTAAGGATGTTTCAATAGAGAACAAGATACTTATAATATTTGCTTCCATATGAGTGAATAACCTAGCAAGGTCTTCCCTCTCCCATCTTCGACAGGATCCTTTCTGGTATGTCTGCTTCTGTCCTTCCTTTAATTACACAAGTAGAAGCAAGGTTTCTCTTTCTCTGGGCTGAGCTGCACCAATTCCAGCTGTGTTGATTCTTCAGTATCTGCAGGAATAGCTGGCTGGACACAGTACCTGGAGGGCACAGCCAAAAACCCCACGCACTTGATATGTTTTGGCTTTAAGAGCTGAGTCCTGTTTGTTTTTTGGACTGGGGTCTGCAGGGGAAGGCTAGAAATGGGTTTGAATACATGCTGTATGTTGCAGGCTGCAGAGATGGGAGATGTCCAGGAGACAGTTTCTTCCTTTCCCAGGTTATCTGTGCTCACTCTGGATATGGAGATTCCAGAATCAGTGTGTGACTTAAACTGATTACCAGGTGAAAGCATCCACAAAGGCTTTCCATTCAAATTCTTTTCAAGTGCAGTTCCACATTCAAATATGCAGTCACTGAGGTGTAACATTATTGGTGTTTTTATTATTTAAAATGAAAACCTGCAAGGGAAGCACAGTGGAAAGGTGGTGGTAGTTCAAAGTAATGGAAACACACCATCTTTGGGGCGGCCAGAAATGGAGCTTTTGTTGAATATAAATTTGTGACATTATATAAATAAAAATAGATATGTCTTAGTCTTTTAAAAAATAATAATATACAATTCCTACAGCAAGAATGTGCATAAGATAATGCTGCTGAGAAACAAGATTCTGAGGATTTTTGTGGAATGTAGATTGCTAAACCTTCAGGTACTCTCCTGGCTGTGGGACTGAATCTTCTCCCATTTGGGAGCTCAGAGGCACTTGGTACTTGCCACTGGTGATGGTGCAAGCATGAGGGAAAGTGTTTGTCCAGCTAGGAGATGGGACAACCATGAAGAGGGTGTGTGAAATTTGGTTGTGTTAGCTACAGCTTGTGTAAACGTCATTGAGAGAAGGTGTAAAGTTCTCAGGAACTGCTGAGGCAGCATCCCAAGTTAGAAAATTAATGCTTTAGAATAATTGGTAGCTTAAGCATCGGTAGCATCTGCAACTCACAAATCTCCTTCTCCATGGTAGAGCAAGAGCAATGGCCGCTCCTGGAGATAGACAGGAAAAGCTATTAAAGTGCCATGTACATATTTTGAATTCTTGTCTTTGGTGAAAGTGTTTATGATTTTCCAGACGTGTGCTCTTTGCTTATTTCTCATCCATGAAGGCTGATTTTTTTGGAATGTGACATCTAAAATATCATGAAACGAAACCTCTTGGGGTGCCTTTGAAATTATGTGTTCACAGAGACTGTCTTCCACAGAACATTCAGCACTGACCTGTCTCCAGCTTTTGCAATTCTAGCTTGGACGGTCTTTGAAACTTTGTGTGTCTATGTGTTTTATATAGAACTTTATTCTATATAGAGCTCTATTTTACTTTTTTTTTAATATACTGTTGTATGTGTGTCTTTTAAGTGTCAGGAAAAGAAATGCCCCACAGAACATGCTTCCCAGTTAAATAAACACAACAAAATTGCTCTCAAAATTGTGTTGATGATTTTCTTGGCCTGAATTAGTTTGGAAGGAGCAGCCTCTCTGACCTTACTTACCAGGAAAAAAAGCCTTAAACAGAAGATGCTCTTTTCAATTGTTTTTTTTTTCTTGTTTCTTCACTTGTGATTTAATACAGCAGTTTCATAAATTTTCCCCTATGTGTATGATTTGATCCTCAGTAGCTCCCATAGGTGCTTTTGGTTTGATTCCCCAGCACAGCCATTTCTCTGCTGTCAAAGCCCTGGTACGGGGACAGGCATGGTCATCACTGCAAAATGTGAATCAGTTGGAAAAATTTGGATCTAAGGAGAAAAACTGGGAATAGTCATTAGCATAGCCCTGTACCTGACCTGACCAGGCTGGGAGGTCCGACTGCTGTGACCTGAATGGACCCCTGGCTCAGCAGAAATTTTTTGTCCATGTCGCAACTGAATTTGCCTTTTTATCGCTTTTGACCAAAATACTTCAGTGGACATGTCTGTCTGTCTGCTGCATGGAAGCATGACACATCTCCAGAAATTTCCAGATAGTTTGGCAGTGATGAAGCCCTCTGGCAAACCATGGGATGGTTTTTGCTGTTTTGGTAGGAGCTGAGGTCCTTCCTGCAGAGCAGCACAGAGCCTCTGTTGGTATGCAGAGGGGAGGAATGGCATGAAGGCGTTGGGAGAAGGAAAAAGTCTGCTAACTAACTATAAAAAGATACATCATTTAACAGCCTTAGATGATGAGGACTCATGATTCGTATTTGGATAATGTTTTAACATCTCAGTCTTGCTTGATGGTATGACTGTGCAGGGTTTGAGGGAGGGGAAAGTAGGTTCCATGGCCACCTGTTAAAAACAGACTTGATGTCGCTGTTCTCACCATGGACGAGTAGAGAAACAAAGTCCAGGCTCAGGGGTAAATGAAAGCGATTAAATAATTTTTCTGAAGGCTTTTATATGTTAGTTTGCAAGAGTGTGTTAAATGGCATAAGGTAATTGGTCTTTTGGCCATCCGCCCCTTGAGGGGATTGGCCAAGTTCTAAGACACCCATTCCTAAATATTTATCTCGTTAAAGCCATAACAATACTGCAAAACAACCTGCAGGTGCAAGAAGTTTACAATCCTGTAATCTTGTTTAAAATAATCTGCATGGGAAAGACAGAACTCTCACAAAATGCTGCAGAGAGCTGAAGAGATTCTTTGCTGAAGCTTTTTCAGTATCCATAACTTACCTCCTTAAAGTGTGCAGTTGCTGGAGGAGACAGGGCCTTGAAGTTGAGTTGACCCGTCATTTCCAGTCATGCTGCCTATTGCAAATGTTTTTCTCTCTGGTGCTGTCTGGCCCAACCAGCCGTGCCCTGTTGAAGGTCAGGGCTGGGTCTGCAAGGGGGATCTCTTTGCCTTTGGTGGGGCTCAGGCTCAGTAATAAATAGCCTTTCTGCTGCAGTGGAGAGGCAGTGATGTGCCCACACCACCATGCTGGGGCTCCCTGATGGAGGGAACTTCTGACTTCCTGGTAACACACAGCATTGGATCCAAAATAGTTTGAGACAGTACTCTTAACAGTATTGCTGTGATGAAAATGCCACTTCTTGTCTGTTTCGCAGCTATAGGGCATTAGAAAAGGGAAATTATCTTTCTTTTGTTTTTGTTCTTACAGTAATTCACAACCTGAAAGGCTCATTGCACCCTTGGCTGGTTTGGGTTTTGTGCTTATACTAATGGTGCTTGACTGTATCAGTCCTATTTAACCAAGAGCTGGTGACTTGGCATCTTGATGTAGGTCTCTCCTGGTAAACACCTTGAGTTGGTCTTCTGCCTGGTGGCATAAACATAATACGTGATGTAGATTTTCTTACACTGTTTTTTGAGAACCATGGATGTTGTCTGTTGGTTAAAGAAGTTTTCTGGGTTTGTGAATATTTTGTAATGCTACTGACTTCATGTGCCAGTTTTTATTTTTTTGAGTTTTTTCCTCTGACCTTCTCTATCTGCACTGATAGAATAAGGAAGATTTAGGTTATGACAAAAAAACCCCAAACCTTACTTTGGGGAAAAAAATGTGGTGGTTCTATAATGTACATGTAGGAGTGTCTGTGATGCTTCTTTGCCATTTCTTGTGGTTTCATATGACATCTGAGGCTTGCCTCCTCTAGTTTACATGGGTAAATATATTTGACTTCAGGAACCTGTGGAAGACTGAGGAAAAAAACTTTTGGCAGGCACTGTCAGTCTTAAAGTTGGTAGGATGCCTTGTCATGAAGGTTGGTGCTCTACAGACAGTCAGGGCTGGCACAGTTCCCACGTAGTGAAGTTGCTCACATGGCATTTCTGTATTTGTAATCAGAGATGAAGGGGTCCTAAGGGAGGATTAACAAGAGTATTTTGGGGGATTTCTCTGTGGCTTCCTAGAGATGCACAGGAAAAGCTAATCTCTCTCTCTCTCTCGTTATTCAATTCAGCTAATCTAATTGGAAAACCTCCTTAGAGCAGTCTCTGGCAGCTAGCTGTAGCAGCTGTACAATTAGCAGTGTCACCTAACAGGAGAGCTAAACAAGGAGCAGTAGGAAACTGGAGTAGGATGTTTCGGTGTATCTTAACAACCCTCCCAAGGACCAAGCTTGCTAAAGTGAATTCAGCTGTGAATTTTAAGAGATGAAAAAATCCCAGGAGAGGTGTGACTTTTTAAAGGCTTAAAATTCTGAATGACTCGATGAAGTAGTTTTGAGGTTTGGGCATTGTTGTTGGTTATTTACGGATTGATTTATTAATGAAAATTTACATGAACATGACTGGATATGGGACTTGTGGACTCTACTGCCCATTCCTCAGGGGGTGAGCAGTAAAGTTGAGCAGGGAAGATGTGTATAATGAACTACCTCATATATCTGGGGACATTTCTTTGACCTTTGTCCTCCCAGCTTGGCTACTGGACTGTGTTTTGTTTGGGGAGAGCCCTGAAGACCATCAAGATCAGGAGCTGTCATGGAGGAGAGCCCCATCAGGAGGTGATGGAGCCATTGGCAGTGGTGTTCCCTGGTTGCACTGTCCAGGACTGTGTGTAGGCACAGGAGGGCAGAGACAGGTTTGCATTTGAATCACCAGCTTGGCACTTTACAGCTTCACATCACTGATTACTGTGATGCTAATGTCATTTAGCCATATCTGTATATTCAGGGAGCATTTAGATAAGAGCATGTGTGGGGCAAGTCATGATGTAGCAATCTGTGTGGATACATGGTTGTCATATTTGAAATGTGTGACCTGTGGTTATAAAGGATAGGTTTTGGAAGTGCTGTTAACCAAGTGGCATATGTCAGGGACTGGAAAATCTAGGCTATTTATAATTATCCACAGGTGGAGAGGGAAGCAGCAGTGCATAATACCAATAATAATTATCAGCAGTATAGAAGTTCATCTCTTAAGCCGTTGGGTCTAATGCACTAAAAAGTATTTGATCTGGAGTCTGGCACAGCCTTCAAATGGAGCCGTTCAAAGGCGTCCTGACCTAATTTTGCTGTGGAAGTGTGTGAGTCTTTCTCGTTCCCCTAATTTCTTGCAGAAGGTTTCAATGATAAAGTCTTCATCATGCATGCATATATTTTACTGCAGAGCTTTTGAATGAAAGCAGCCCTTGCAGGCCAGGTGGTAAATACAGTACTCAGCTTAACAGAAAAGATGTTCAGTTTGTCCTCCTGTGTTTTGCAGTTGTCAGTTAGCTTTCCTTAAGAGTTCTTTTTATTTGCTGGATCTTTTTGTGATTGATTACTAAGTCTGAAGTTCAGTGCTGGCTCTCTATCTGTGAGTAAAGGCTTCATATTATGCTGAACTTCTATCTTAGTGAAAACCTCTAAAATGTAAAGCAGCTTATAAATAAGAGTTTGCTTTCTTTTCCAGGGAAATCATTAAATTATAAGGCATTGTCCATGTATCTATGTAAATTTATCAGTTAAAGCATACAGCATAAGTGCTTTGACTTTCCTCTGGATAAATCAAAGCAGATGGAATGACATGTCTTAATGGACTTTTGTCTTCAAAAGAAAATGGGGAGAAAACAGGTTTATTTTTCAACAGTGGCAAAATAAAGTGTACTGCAGGGATGGGTAGTGCTCTGTGTTATTTTCTGTGTTGGTGTAGACTGTTTTTATCAGAAGATAAAAGCAAACAAAGCAACACAAACTGAAGGCTTTTAAATTCTGTCTGACCTGTCACTCGTACAATTTCTCATGCCATTATCACCGTGGTGGTGGTGTAAGAGTACCAGTTTCCTACCAGAAATGTTGCTTTTTGTTCAGCGTGGGGTGTTTTAACTTGTGCTAGTGATATTTCTGAGCAATGCTGCACAGTACATGGTAACTATAGTGAACTTTAATTGTAATTTATACCTGAAGTTATTTATTTGCTCTTTTTCTTTGCAATCTCTTGTGCTTCCAACCTCATTAGACTGATTTTTTTCTTTCCCTGCTGCTGCTGCTTTTGTGCTATCAGGCACAAAAGGTAACTGTTAGCATTGGCACTGCTCTTTAGTCTCATGTTGCAAGTACAAGATCCAAGAGCAGAAGAAAAGGTAGATGAAAAACTGGGCCAGCTCTGGGCCTTTGCCCACTCTCAGGAATCCTTCTGCTCACTCAGCCCTCAGCAGTGAGAAAGAGGGAGTGGGGAGGAGTTGGTTGTGAGTGACCAAAGTATTGGCAGAGCTGTTGGCAGGAAGGGGATGCTGGACTGCTGACATGTCTTGGCCAGACCTTAATTAAAGGAAAAACCTGGAGGTGACTGGTTTGGGCTGGAAAAGAGTTGCTGTATCAGGGATGCTAATTCCATCTTTGACTCATCAGCTGTGTCTGTTTGACAGCGCTGGAGCGCGCAAACCAAGCGTTTAAGCAGACATGGATGATTTGAGCACTGCATCCCTCATCCCCTTTGCTTTTTGGAAAGTGTAGAGCCAAACGTTGCAGCTTGGCACTTCTCTCTGTTCTTTGGATTTTCTTGGAAGACTTCTGTGTTCTCCTCTCTGACTGCAGAAGGATGGGATTGATGGGTGCAAATTGCTCCTCCTCTGATCTACAGCCTCACTTCAAAACTTGCTTTGTGCAAATCACCATTTGTCTGTTTAAGTGATCAGTAACTGTGCTGCTCAGATGGAGGGGGAGCCGTCTGAAGTTGGGACTAGCTGAAGTGTCGGATTACCGAGGGCACTATAATCAAGGTGACAGCTGCTTTCCTTATGCTGTACTGAAACAAAATATCCCAAACCATTCAACAGAGCCTTCACCAAATACATTAACCTCCGTGCTTTTTCTCTTTCCACGAGTTGGTGGATTACTTAGCACTCTTGGCTAATGAAATGCTGGAGTGCTAACCTCTCTCCGTGGATACCAGAGGGGAGAATGCTGGGTGTTGCTCCCCAGGAGCACGGACGTGTCCGTGAGCTAGTGGCACATTGAAGGGCTGCGGTGCAGGGAGGGAAGCGGTCTCTCCCCGAGGCCCCTGTGCTCCCGCTGGAGATGTTGAGCCTGGCACAGGGACGGGGATTATCTGTGGCTCAGCAGCTGCCGTGTGTGGATGCACGCCTCTCCATACCCTGCGCCGTGAGCAACCTGGTAACCCAACCCTGCCTCCCTCCCACCCCTTCAAGGTATTTGCACTTGCCCTTAAGTAACCATTTCTTTCTTTGGCTTCTTAAGCTGACGCACTTTGACATGCTCAGGGGTGAAAAATGGGAGGTGCTTCTTGAAATAGCCTTGATGTGCTGCACAGGAGAAGCCTTGTTTGAGGAGCAGGCTATGAGAGTCCTCTCTGAGCTCTATTTTTACCTTCCTTTTAATAATACCGGTTTATTTTATTTTGTTTTGAACAAAAACTCATGTGGTTGTCTTAGCTACAGGAAAAAATCCCCACAAAAATACCTTGCTGAGGTTTGGGTGCAGTTTATTTCCAGTAATGAAGGGCAAGCCTGCATAGGGAAGAAGTTTATGTGAAAGAATGGGATAAATAAGACTAATAATAAGGGCTTTATTGTGGGGCTTCAAGTAAAGTTTTGGGAATCATCATCTGGTGCAAAGCCTTTTCTTAATATTCACCCCTTCAGAAAGAATTAGTGTTTGGCCTGCCAGAGGCTTACTCTGAGAGCAGTCAGAGGGCTGTAAGCTGTGGTTTCCTTTGAGGCAGAGGGACCTTTTCTCCAGCCTCTGAGGAAGGGTGTGCTGCAACAGAGAATAAGGGAGGTTGAATTGGGAAGCCTGAATATCTAGAGATAGCAGGGATGAGAGACTTAAAAATTGCAGGGGGTAAAGCCAAGAATAATCTTCTAATTGCTGAGCTGCACTGTACAGAAAGCATAGCTTTAGCTGTTACATCCAACTGTCACATCCCCTTTCTGGTTAGGAAGGGCAAGAAGAAGAAGTGAAAGGACTCTGAGAAAATCATCTGAGTCAAACTTGACTCATGCAGGTCTGCAAAAGGGCACTAGGAGTTTCACTGAGTGTATTTTAATAGATGGCTGTAACAGCCTGAGGCAGGTGGAGCTGCAGCAGGAGGGAAGCTGGGCAGCTTCCAGCTGCAGGGCTTTCAGGAGACTCCTGCCTTGCTCCTTCCATGCAGCCCTCCTGGTCCACTGCACTGCTTGTGTGACTAGAAACTCATCTCTCCCTGACCAAAGAGCCTCTCCAGTTTATGGAAAAGCATGTCTGTGTTACTTCATTTGTGGTCAATTACATTAAATGTTTCCAGAGTTGAGAGTATGCTCTGAGCTGTGCTGATACTCCAGTCAGGGCAAAGAAACGGGATGAGAGTTGAGTTGTTGGTAGAGCGTGAACTTTGTGTTTTCTGGGTTGTAGCTGCTTGGCTGTTTCAAAACACCTAGTTTATCCTTTTATCTTTTCTCAGTCATACCTAGCTTGAACAAAGCCTGTGCTCTGCAGAGACTTTTGGAAGACATTAGTTTTGAAGTGGAGAAACTGCTCAGTAGTGAGAAAGCATGAACGTCTGACAAGTTTGGTACCTCATAATTTTTGCTCACAGAAGATCTGGGGCACAAGGTGCCCCAATAACAAATCTCCCATCAGCAGAAGACTGGGTGATGCATCCAGGCTCTCCTGGGGATCTGTTTAATCTTTGCAGGAGGATGGCTGGGGTGTGCCAAGTCCCTGCTTGTGCAGCAGAGATCTCACATGCCCCTGTTGTCCAAATTCTTGAGGTTTTTTTTCCTCTAAAATGTGAGGAGAATTGGAAACTGTAAGGCTGGCTTCTTTCATGATGTGACATCTTCCAATGGAGAAGGAACAAACCAAGGAAATTAAAGAGAGAGTTGTTTCAGTAAGATTTTTTAGGGCTGTTTTGTTTTCTTTTTCTGTAATTATTTTTAATCCTCTCCTGCTGGCAATGTAAGAGGCATCAGAAGAAGGCAGTGTGTTCATTAGGTGTGGTGCAGAACTTAGGACAACTGACCAAAATGAATAGGCTTCACTGGGTGGTCATTGAGTACATGCTCTGGAAATAACTCCTCCATTTTCTCTTGGGGTTTGGGAAATGAAGGGAGACTTTCAGCCCGTCTGCTTATTTAAAATAATATGCTGACATGCCAAGCAGAGCAGGATTTACGTTTCTTTCGTGCTGGGAGAAGAAGCCTGTGATTAAGGAACTTTGGCAGTCTGTGACTCTTAGTTTTCTTGTATTTTTGATGCTTGTGTTTGTAAGCTAAGGTGTTCACAAAAGCATAAGAAAGTGTAGTTTTGGGAAAGTTGTGAAATGGGTGACATTTTCCAAAAGGACAGTGTGTCTCTTGGCAGTATCATGGTCAAACAAGTAAATATGTATTTTGGTAAGGAGCCTAATTTTGAGAGTATCTATGGATCTGACCTGTCATGCCCTCCTCACTGTGATTGCAATTCCAGGCAGTCTTGGAAATACCACAGATATAAAATCCAAGTATTTTTTCCTCCATATTTCATTAATTTAAAATTACTTTTTAATTCTGTGATAATGTCTGGATTGATGCATAGTAAATAAATACACTGAATTTCTAGTAAAATTAGCAAAAGTTAGGGATGAAGTGGCCTGGAACTCCAGTGGTGGTGTCTCAGCACTTTCTGTGAGAAAAGGGTATCAACTTCTGTTCACTTTTACCTCTCAGCTGAAACTGCTGCTAACAGAGCTGGTTTGGGTGTCTGTATTTCCAGTGTGGAGAGATCTTCCCTCAACTAATCAAAAGTGTCAAACTCTGCTGAAAATTTAGTAGAGGAGATGGTGTAACGCTGTGTTACTGCTGCTGATCTCGTGTGTATGGATGGCATCGACAAAGATGGAGAGACACAAGGAAAGATCAGAGCCACAGTGTGACTTTACATGCTGAAAATCATTCTCACTGTGACTGCTCACAGTTGTTAATTAATGCCATTCCAGAAGATTATGCGTGTTTTGGAAGTGGCTGCAACAATGGATAGGAGAGAGACAGCTTTTCCTGAAAATGAGGGAAAACCTTGAAGAAAATACATGTGCTGTAACTTTTGATTCCTTCTACTTTTGTTTTGTTGGGTGTTTGGTTTTGTTTTGTTTTTGTTGCATGGAGGATGTGACTACAGTAATTTCCTCACCGTACTTTGTCCAAGAGCTGAGTGAAGCACTGATAGAGAGTGAACAGGTACATGGCATTGTCATTCCCAGTACATGGGCCAGAAGGTGAAAGAACTGACTTCTCACCAAACCCTTCATCAGGGAAGCATGATAGTGTTGGAGGTGATGTTGTCAGAGGTGAGGGCAAAGGTAGTGGTGGATTTGTTTGTGGGACTTCAGAAAGATGGCCCAGGGAAGACGAGGTGCTTGTGTGTAGCTCTTGTGAAAGCAGAGGACCACCTTCACCAGGAGAGATGGGACAGAGTGGCAAGTTGGAGCTGACTGTTGGGGTGGAAAAAGCACAAATACCCCTTGTGGTATCAGACTTCTGAACTGATACAGCCGTCATGGCAATACTTAAGCATAATCTAAGGATTTTCTAGCTCCTTCTGCAGCAACAGCAAATCAGTTATTACTTTGTCATGCTCATGTAAGAAGTATGGTACCTGTATTTTATCAGTTTATCTTTGAAAATCTATGTTATTCAGGGCTTTCAGTGTATGAATTAGCCAAGTTAAAGTCTGTGCATCACAGTGCATATGGTTATAACATTCTTACTTACATGGTGAAAATTAGCTAATATTTTAAATGAGCTATTAAAACTTACTTAGCTCTTACCTAATAAATATTTATTAGCTGCTAAATATCAGTCATTCATGCCTCATGAATGAGGTTCTCCAGGAGGCAGCTTCAGCTGGAAAGGCATCTCTCTTCCTGCCCTCCCTGCCCGGATCTACATGAGGCAATGTCTTTCCCACCTGCTGCTTTTTGCCTGCTGTTGGAATGTCCCTTTTCAGTGCTTGTCAGTGGGTCTGGATGGAGATGTGGATATCTGGCACTTCCCAGCACTCAGAAAGGGGCCAGTTCTCCAAGGCAATTCCTTTTAGAGATACGAATTTGTATGTTTCTCAGGGAGGATTGAAATGGATCATAAACTCAAGCAATGCTGTGCTTTCTCCTGATGAATTTAGGTGGATATTATGCATGTCACACAGCTGAATTTCTGAACACATTTTTCTTTTTAAAATCTGTTTTTCAATGTTGGTAGATTCATCTCTGAAGCTTAAGCATCCAGAATTGATAGGTGTCTTTTTAGGACCAGAGAGTCTTTGTGGAGAGGGAAGTAGGAAAGCAGTACTAAAGTGAAGCATTAGTCTATTTGGGATTGCTTTTCAGCTTTAGTGTCAGAGGATATCTGGGTGTACTACAGATGGCATTTTCCAGAGCATCCAGAATGTGTGAATGCATATAGAGTTCAGGCTGGAGCAGACAGGATTTTCTACAGGACAGGAAAACAGTAATTCATATGTATGTATTATGGCTGTTTGATGGCAAAGGCAAAACTTCATTTATACATGAAAGGCAGAACAAAGGGGAACCAAAAAGAATTGGCCAGAATTGTATTGGTTTGTTTCTTAAAAAGCAGCAGACTAGGTAGAAACAAAGCAAAAGAAAAGATCAGCCCCAAAATTTGAACTGATTTTACCATGATCAGTGAAGGCATAGCAATCTAGCCTGAAACAACAGCTTGGGATGTGTTGCTGCATCTTTTGAAACGAAATGATTGGTAAGTGGTATTTTGCTCATGCATTAAGTGGCAGTTTGCTGCAGACTTGTGTTGAGGAATCAAAGCAAGTTAGGGACTTCACTTTTTCAAATGTATAGTTCCCGTTGCCCAGCAGTTCAGGGCTTTCCACTTATCAGCATGATCTGCCTGGATTATGGAGATGGATTTCGTGATATACTTTTTACCATATTAAAAAGTCAATGCTTCTTACTTCATTAATTTCCTTTTCAGTCAGTGTGTTCTGTGTGAGGTTTTATTTCTTTTTTTAAAGAAACCGCAACATATGAAACTTTGACGATTAAAAGTAACTTTCAGGGGCCTAATTACAAGGCAGTTCTCTGCTGTGTTACACTTGGTTTGTAAACTGTTGCTGTCACTATGCAGCTGAACTTACCCTTTGAATAAAGCCTTATGTACCACCAGAGTTAATATTTAAACCAAAACACCCGCTTAAAATTGGCTACCCGTTACCCCAGTTACATTAAATTAGACCCTCTCATAACAATGTGAGAAGGTTCTTGTTTTATAGCATAAGCTGCTTTCCCACCCTCAGGCAGCAAACTTGAAGTATTTTAAGTCTTTTGCTTGGAAAAAAATAGAGTCCAGTCCTCCAGCTGCACATGGCCATCTCAGCAGCACGAAAATAGAAACCGGTGCTATCCCAAATGCATAATTCATCCTGTAGCTTGCAGGCATCCGTGCAATGCAGCAAACGGCAGTGGCTCCTTCTTGAGCGTGCTGGGGGTGAACAGCAGCACTGGGGCCTGTGGTTGTGTGCCTGTTCCCAGCTCAGGCTCTTCCGCCTTGTGCCCAGTGAGAAAGGTGCCCTAGAGATGATATGGGCAGCCTGGCAGCTTCACCAGGGCATGCAGGAACTCCTCTGCTTTTGGGGAAGTAAAGGCCGACCTTGCAGCCACTTAAGTTAGGGGCAAACCTAACCTGATGTTGTCTTGGTTGAATGCAAAGAAAAAAGTTGTAGAAATGAATAAATCTCAACTTTCTGGTATCTTCTGGATGAAAAGATATTGATACAGGCTTTGTAAAACATGATTATGTTCTGAATCTCTACAGAAAAAAGCAGTGTTGTGAGCTATATACTGCCATATGATGTCTTTTTTTCTTCCTTCCCTCTTCCCCACAAACCAGTATTTGTTTCTTCCCCTCCATCACATCAGTGTTAGTCTAGTTACTGCCACCAAAACCAAAGAATTGGGATCAAGATGGTGCTCAGTGTTGACTATTAAGAGAAGTGCAGCATAAAGTAGTTCATGTTAATAGCATCTTGTACCTTGTCTACTTCTGAAGAAAATTTACTAGAGCATTTGCTAATTTCCATTGGGATACTTAGTATTGCTTTTACTGTTGGTTGTACCTGAGCAAATGCCATTGGCTTCAGTGAAGTTTGTGTTGTAAGAATTGGAGACCTTATTCCAGATGGGAAAGGGGGGAGGGAAAAAAAAAAGCTGGAGCTTTGGAGACACTGAAGGATGGAATAACCTCAGGTAGAATGGAGAGTATGGAAAGGTATTGTTGTTTTTCTTAGAGAGTGAAAGCATGACAAAGATAGCTGACCTGTTACTTGTTTTGATAATAAATACATGCCCATCTATTTTTCTACTACTTTGATTTATAGAGGAATAAACATTGAGCAACAAAAATAAATATGGTGTGACAGAAAAAGGTAGACGTTTAGGTGGCATCTCAGCGAAGAAAGGAAATGCTTTGAAGTATGTCCTGTAAAAGTGCATTGTGACAAGCACACAGAACTTCATTACAATGCCTTTCAAAAGAGATTTATTTTAAATAGACTTCACCGGAGTGATTCTTAAAAAAAAAGTTCCTTACATGCTCACAGCTCTCTTCATTCTTCTTCCAAGCCAAGCCATTTTCTGTAGCTGTATCTCTGTGTGCACACAGGATGTAGATTTAGCAGAAATTCATTTATATGGGAAAGGAAGGTACTTTGGTCATGCTCGGTATCCATCGATAACTTTGATGGATGCAAAGAAGTATTGACTGTTCCATGGTTATGGCTTAATGAATTAACTCCCAAATTAAGTGGGTACTTGAACTGGCAAAAGGGCATTCAGAATTGTGATCATCTTAATTTCCCAAGTACATCCCTAGTGCCTACAGTGGGATGGACAGCCCTCTTGCCTGAGCCCTGCCACCAGCTTCTCCTGGGGCTTATGCCCCAAGCCCCCTTGTCACCTCTGCAGAGGTAGAAGAGGGCTGGGATGGCTTGCAGGCTCACAGTTCTGCTGCCAGTGGTGTTCTTGCAGGGGAGCTGGGCATGTGGCTGGGAGCCCCACACTGCCCCATGGTCCCTGAGCCTTTCCTCCTCCCACACCAGGGCATCTGGGTGGCCCTGCCATTGGTATGTGATGGCCATGTGGGATAATTGCTGCCTGTGGGCCAGGGGCCATGGCGTGGCCATGTGGCATCAGTAACTGAAGCCAAGCTAAGTTAGGATGCTGAGGATTTCAGTCATCAAGGGAGAGGGGTTGAAATGGCAGTGATTCCTTGTGCAGGAGTCCGCATCTATTAGTGCACGTGCTTTGCTCTGCTGGATCATGGTCTTTGTTCTGCTGGGATTTAGGAAAATCCCACTCTCGACGTTCGACTAGATGCTGCTGAAAAGGAGTCTTTTGGTTGCATAACACTAAATACTGGTTGATCCATCACCTCACTTGTATCTTTTCAGCTTCAGATGATTGTTGACCTTTAAATAAAACTTGGTGCAACTGTGATAGAGTTTGTGTTGTGACAGGTGGGCTCCTGCTGGGCCTCATATTGAGTGTGTGTAATAGGTACTGTTTGGAGAGGCTGGTGGTGATATGCAGGTTAGATGGATCCCAGGTGTTACTCTTTTGTTACTTTTGCTTGTATCTTATTTTTAGGACTACTCAATTGTTGATAATGCTAAATAAAAAGATCTTAGGGGTTTAAAGTACAAGCACTTACTTGTACGGTGTCCTAAAGTATTTTAGAGTTGTAAATAAGTAAATAAAAAATAAAGAGAACTTGTATTTTCAGAGCAGTTCTTTTCAGCATGAATTAAAAATTAAAAAGAAAAGCAAATCAGATGCAGTCCATGACTTAAGCACTTAACTCTAAGTTAAACACACTGAGCAAGCCCAGATGGGGTCCCTGGTGGGACTCCTTGTTACGCATAAAGTGAGACATGAGTTCAGGCATCTGATAAAGGTCCGAGTTCAGAGTCACAGATGCAAGCTCTAATCCAAAGCGATAGCAGGTACAGGGCCAAAACTGACCAAATACATTCTTTGGAGGATTTGTTGGCTTTATTAAATTGCTCCATGAAGTGTTTTCACAGTTTTGTAGTGATCCAAGACAGGCCAGAGCATGCTCTTGTCTGCTACTTAGTTTATTTATGAATTTACAAAACAATATAAGCAAATTTAATGCTCAGGAGGGATAAGAGAATGGTACAAAATTCAGTATAAGCATGGAATGGTATGAACACTTAGACAAACACTGCACAGGTTGCTTTATTGAGTGTCGTGTCAGTGAAAAGATGGAAGTAAGGCAGAGTCACGAAGTGTTGTGTTGAGAGGAGCAGGCTGAGCAGGAGGAGCTGACAAATGCAGAGAGCAGGCAGCTGGCTGCTTGCAAGTTTGTCCGAGGAACTGTTGCTTCCTATAAAAAGTAAATTTTATATACCAAAGGCAGTTTACGTGCTATTTGGCAATAAAAGTTAGGAATGCAGCTGAGAGGGGGGATGCAGATCACTGCAGACAAACATGGAATTATCTCAGTGGAAAAAATTAGTAACTCCAGAAGAAAGTGCTGTACCAGTGGCTCACTTACTTTGGTCAGCCCTTAAGAGAGGAAATCAAAATGACAGAAGTTAGTAAGTCTTAACAAATCTTCATGGGAAGAAAGGATGTTTCTTCTGTGTTTCATATGAAGGAAGCCAGTGGCTGTCATTGCCTGTGTAATTCCGTTAACTTGCCATTCCTACGTGTGACTGAATTAAAATGTGTGTCATATTCCCATTTCAGTTAATACTTTCCATGCCAAGCTCTCCTTGCTGAGTATTTGTGAAGCAGTCATGCTTTTCTTACTTGATAACTGTCAGTTGACTGCCTGGTCGTCTCTCTTCCCAGATCCTCCCTGCTGGCCCGAACACAAATTACTAAGCATTGTAGGGATAAAACCTCAGCAGGATAAAACCTCTGTCTCTGGTACTGCAGCACAGGCCTGGCTGGAGCCCAGGATTTTGGATGGCCACTGCCTTCCTCTTGCTTGAGGATACTCTTCAGGGCAAGATCACTGGATGTTTGCAAGGGCTGGAGTCTCACTGTGGCATCTGGGAATCTGCCTCTGTAGACTCTGGGCTAGCACTGAGTTGGCCAGCTCGCACCAGGGGTAGGTACTGGTGCACATGAACGTCAGCAGCATTGCAAATCTGTGTCACGTGTCACACAGGGACTGAGGCCTTAATTCTGCTCCCACATACACACTGTCCCTGGAAGTTGTTTGTATTTCTGATTCTGCTGTTTCCTACCAGAGAGGCTTTGGTGCCTTGTCCCATGTGGATCAGGCACAGATGAGTTCTGGTTTATTGAAGTCAAGGGTTTGCTCGAAACTGTGCTCAGTGGCGTGTTCCTCTGAAGCTGGTTGTTCTGCCCCTGGCCTGGGGAGCTGGTAGGGTTTGTAGGCACATTCTGTTTGGTGAGTGCAGTAAGGTCGTACCTCTGGAGCCTGTAGTCAGTTCTGCTCTGTTTCAGAGGATTTGGCTTTGTCAAATCCTTCCCTTTCTGCTGTTAGGCCTGACAGATGAATGTGATTAAAAATAGATCTGGCTGCTAACTGTTTGAATTCCCAGGTGGCTGAATTTTCATGTAATAGGACTTTCACCATAATTTATCCTCTTGGGGTGTATTAGCGATGAAAAGCTGCCTTTCTGCAGTCACTGTTTGATTCATCGTATTTTGTTTTTGCAGTTGCACAGCCTTTATATCATTCATCTTTGCTACTGGGTTGCTTTTGCTACAATAAAATTTGAGATACTCTATTGAAGAGAAGCTGTACTGGGAAATTACCCCTTTATTTCACCTGCCCTAGTATATATCCTTTCCTTCCTTCGTTCCTTGTCTCTCTATCTTTTCTCACTGCTGTGCCCCCTGCTCCCATGGGTGGGTCTGTCCTTGGCAATGAAGGGCTGGTCTGCTCCTGCGGCTGCCTCAGCAGCAACACGGGGAGGGTGGCTGGCATCTTGGAAGTAGAAGTAACTGGTGTAGACTACATGGCAAAATGTGTTTTTCTTCTTGGCAGATCTGCTTTATTTGTCAAATTCCAGCAGCCATGCTTCAGGTGACTCTTGGGGAAGCAGGTTTCCAAATTGTAGTGGTGTGGTGACTTAGCTGGGGCCAGCTGTTGGTATGACCTCTGTTTGTCCTTCAGAGTCTGTGACAATTGCTCAAGTAATGCTGAGAAACGCAGAATAGGCAGAGGAAGTTTTTTCACCTCGCCTTTTCCAAGTGAAGTTTCAGCTTTGGACCTCTCTCCTCTCAATTATGCCATGGGAATACACCTCAAAAAAGGTGTGTGAGTTTGAAAGCACAGTGTAATCTGCAGTGTGGGATTTCTGTTAGTATGTCACCTGCTTCACTGGCCTTTTGAAGAACTTGACAAGGGAAGTATAATTTATAGTTTATGACAGGTTTATGTGGAAACAACAGTATTTTACCATTGTCTCCTCTTTTTTGTTCTCTTCCTGTAACTCAAACTGCTCAATTTTAGAAAGTGTATACATTATAAATTAGTTTCCTGTTTCTATATATCTTACAAATATTTTGTGGGAACTTTTTATAAAATACACCTTTTATGACATTGTTACTTTCTATAATTTTTTCAATGTTGTGCAATGCTGAATGAGCATTCCTCCTGTTTCTTGAAGCATCCTGCCTTTGTTGGTGTATAATGTTTCTGCAATTCATTAATCTTTACATGAGTTTCTTCGTAGTGAATGAAAGGAATTGCAGCTATTTCAGGAATCTATGAACAGCTATTTCCTAATAAAAGGCTAATAAGAGAGGAGCATTTTTTTCCTGGTAATCTTAGTTTCAAGAGAGGTGAGTACTGAGAGCTCAGTGTTAGAGCTTCCTTGCTGGAACTCAATACTTCAACTGTGTAAAAGAAGGCTGTAGTCTTCAATGAGATTGCAAAGAGATAAAAATGCAGCTCCATACTGTGTCAGAGTAATTCTCACCACAGCACTGAGTGAGCACTGAGGTCTCTTTATCTAAACCATAAGTGACAGCACTGTTGCCTTCAGCATGGCCAAGAGCTAAGGTAGAAGGAGGGGGTCTGGATAACAAGTCCCATTTGAGTGCCTGTAAAAAGTAAACAACTAAATTACTTTGCAAATTCTATAGTATACTACAAGTGCTTCTCTCTTAAGAAGCGTTTGTGATTTGGAGACATCTCAGGATGACCATTTTACTTTTTTGAAAAGGAACTCTGCTAGCTTGCTTTGCTCTGTGTAGTGAATTGTGGTAGCTGCTGTGAGAGCCCTTCAACCTTAATGCCTTCCTTTTAGGAAGTGGTGTTGGTAATGGCAAGTTGTTCAGATTAGGTTATATCAGTGCCTGGTTTCTATCAAACAGCTTGGCAGGAATTGCTGCATTCTCTTATAATAAATTTGTTCCTCTAATGGCATCTCTTTCTAAACACAATCTCAGATGAGATGCTGTAGTACAACTGTTGTTTCATGACTGTACTTAAGAGCATTGCCTTTATATTGTGGAGGCTTATTGTGCTTCAGTTCATTTATGTTTAATTTTTAAGCAGGGGTTCCCTTGAGCTAGGTACTCAGTTTTACTTAAGGCACATAATAAGTAAGTATTAGATGTGGATGATTGTTTTACTGGCTATGGATTTTCACTGTATAATTAAGGTTAATGTTTTCCTAAACTTATTTGGTTTTGTATCCTTTTCAATTAGTGTCCAATATAAAAGGTTTATATGCTACCTCTGCTCTACTTTTTTTTTCTAATGTGATTTAATTTTTTCTGAGGGGAAAAAAATTACATCTGGTTTGGCTTCAGTGTTTCAGCAACCTGTAACCTTAGAAGAACATACTAAAGCCTGAACTTTTTTTTCTCTCGTCGGTGGTTGTCAGGAACAAGTTCCCATGATTTAAGGCTACCTCTCCAAGGGCAGTAATATTACCTGTGCTTTGGATTCAGCCCACACAAGGTGAGGTGTCATGGTTTAACTGTATCCAGCAACCAATCACCAAGTGAGATCAGGGAGAGAAGCAGAAGGGTAAAGGCTGGAAAACTTGTGGGTTGGAATAAAGATAGTTTAATAGGGAAAGCAAGAGCCGTGCACACAGGCAAAGCTAAACAAGGAATTAATTCACTGCTTCCCATGGGCAGCCATCCCCAGTAGAGCAGGGCCCCATCAGGTGTAATGGTGACTTAGGAGGACAAATGCCATCATTCCAAACATTTCCTTTTTCCTCCTTCTCCCCACTTTGTTTACTGAGCATGATGTCACATGTTATGGAATGTCTCTTTGGTCAGTTTGGGTCACCTGTGTCTTCACCTGTCCTGGCTGTGTCTCCTCCCAACCTCCCATCCAAGCCCACTCCCCTGCCACTGTGGCAGTACAAAAAGCAGAAAAGGCCTTGGCTCTGTGCAAGCCCTGCTCAGCAATAGCAGAAACATCACTATATTGTCAACCCTGTCTTCAGCACAAACTCGAAACACACTCCCATGCTAACCACTGTGAAGAAAACCTGATCTATCCCAGCCAAAACCAACACAGTGGGTTTCATTACAGGTGCTGAAGAGGGGACATCTCTCAGTCAGTAGTTCCAGCAAAATAAAGGTGTTTTTTTTTTTTTTTCCTGTTGCCAGAAGCAGCCTTAGGATTTCACTGTTTAAGAAAGTTACCCCAAATAAGTCTAAATTTATGTGTAGTACTTGAGCTGTATCAGTTTTGAAAATGATGCTCATTCCTTCCTTAAGTAAGAGACATAATGCTGCTGGTTCAAGGCTATGTCAGGAAGACACAGACAAATGAATCTTGCCTGTGTATTTGAAAAGAGTAGAAACATTTAAATAATGTCTCACTTTACACAGGAAAAATTTTAGGCCCAGATAATAGAGTTCATTGAGTAAGTTTAAACTTGAAACATGTTTTCTGCCTTAAAAGGAAAGAACATAGCAGCTTGCTAGTGACTTCTACATACCTGGGGCTGTTATTGCAGCAACCGCACTTCATGGGAAAATCAAAGAAATTTAGAAGTATAGCAAGTTTTCTAAATTTCTAAATAAAGATTTTTTAAAAATCCTCTGTTCCTTCCCCCATGCCCCAGCCTGTGCTGGGATCCTCAGGCTGAGGAGTTTGTGTATTGTTTTCTGTTCATCACAAGAGGTACTTCTATTGAAAAGAAAGTAAAAGCCCCTGTGGGAATAGCTGTTCTGTAGGAAGCTGTCAAGGCTTCCTAATTGTATATGCAGTAAAGCTTATATGATACTTTCACAAAAGTTAATTGCTCATATGTTTAATTTAATCACAGAATTCAAGCCTGTAAATTAAAATCTGAGGCTTGTCTATTTCTGGTGATGGCTGGATTTTGTGAACAGGTTTTTTTTTTTTTTTTGTGTGTGTATATGTGTATACAGATTTTTGGGGTTTTTTTAAATCTAAAATTGTCCTTTTATCCCCTTTGGAATTATTTCAATAAAGCAAAATGCCTGTTTTTAATATACGTGAATGAGGTATGGTATACAGTTGTGCTTTTTTCTTTTTTTTTTTGACTGCCTGTACAAATTAAATTCTACATACCATGCTGCAGTGTGTTAGTAGACAGTCTGATTTATGGTTGAAGAAAAATACCATTGCTAGTGTTTTTGAGAGCCTGGGAAGGAAGGAAATAGGTAGCCTTTCTGGTTGGTCTTTAGTGGAGTGCTCTGAAATGCTTGGACTTAAGTCAAGAGAACAAAAGCCGTTTTGTTGGTTTATGCGGTTTTGGGGTATGCCTACGCCCTAAAAATGTCGTAGTAGGATTTATTTTGGAAGCCTTATTTGGAGCTTTCATCACCACCTTGATGAGGAAGGGAGAGCTACTATCAACTCCCCTGTCTGGCCAGTTTCTGTCTTAATCCAGCCAAGATGGAAACATCGGTAATCAGTCTGGGCAAATTCTGCCTGGACCTGTCTTTCTGGCCTTGAAGAAGGAATGAGATGTTCACTGAGATTTTTTGCTGATGTCTGTGTAAATATGGCTGGTGATCTGTACAATGGGAAACTCTGGAAGTAGAGTATCTACATGTGTTTTAACACAGGCAACTAGTAATGCTTCACTTTGCTGTCTTCAGCTGCTCATCTCATGTAAGATCCAGTTTGGGATTGCAGACTTTGAATTCTTCCTAACATACTTTTTTCACTGTGGCAGAGGGGAGGAGGATTATTCCTTCTGCAAGAAGCTGTGGCTGATGCATCAGCTTGCCTCCTGCAGCCTCTGACATGGATGTGTCAGAGGCAGCAGGGGATGAGGGGAACGTAGTGATCTATAGAAAAGCTCCACAGGGAGAGCTTAGGCATGTCCCTTCACTGGTGCAGGAGCTACTGCAGATTCTCAGGGTTCCCTTGCAGATTCTCACAGAAGCAAGGAGAACCAGTTTAAGCAAATGTAAGTTCTGAGAAGGAGGGCAAAGATTCAGATCCTTGGTTTTCTAGTTGGTAAAAAAATTTTTTAATGGATTTGTGTTGCAAAGACATTAGTGTTCTTTTCACTTCTTTGCCAACAGGTTACTTAAATTTGCTTTGAAGGTTTGGAAACTTTCTGTGCTTGGCATTTGTAGTTGAAAAAACCAACCTGATGGTGAAAAAAATTCTGAGTGTAGGTCTTGTATCCTGTGTAATCATCTTGGAGACATGGGATGCAGAAGTCTAGGTTGATGTCTGCTGCTGTGAGGAGCATCTGGGGATTTGGCCCTCTAAAGCTTGCCTTACTGTGCAGGGGTTGCTGTTACTGAAGGGTGATAAGCCAAACTTTGTTTGTGTTACAAAGCTGAGCGTTCCAGAAGTGTTTCAGACATCTGCACAACTTCATTCAGGGTCATTTGTCTTGTATGCCACAGACCAGTCCCCAGTTCAGAGACAGCCTCCTCCTTCTGTCTGCAAATCCAGCCCTCCCAGCGTGGGACAGAGAAGACAGATAATCTTAACTTTTTTGTGACATTTGAGATACCTTCTGGTGCTGGGAGGTTCGCACAGTCCAGTCCTGGAAGGTGTGATGGGACCTGCAGGAGGCACATGTCCATCTGGAGCAGGAAGTGGGAACAAGGCAGTGTGCCTGAGGCATCACAAGCAGTGCTATATGCCTGTGTTTAGGAAGCTCAACAGGGCTACCCTGGCCACAGCTACAAGATTCCAGTGATTAAAACAGGATTTTGGGCATGGAGCTCAACACAAATACCTGCCTAAAAGAAGGTGTCTCTGAAGCTGAATGCCTCATTTTAAGCCTGGCCCTGTGGGCAGTCTGGGCTCTCCAGGAATGGGTTTTAAATCCTCCATGCTTGTTTGTGCTTTTTCTCTTTTCCTTTTTCCCTATCGCTGATGAACAGCGATGGTACTTCAGCTTGGGGCCAGGAAGCACGCCAGTATCCTGTAATTGCCTCTCAGACATTTGTTGGGAAGTTGCTTTTGTATAATTGTCTTGTTTTGTTCTCGGCTTGTTTGTTCCCACAGCCTCCTATTACATTAGGACAATTTGCCCCTTTTGGAAGGTTTTCTAAGCCACTGTAAGGTAATTTCATCTGTGCTGACCAGGACATCATTGTTTGTAAGTGCATTATATGCAGGTATCCTTAGGGGGTTTTCATACTGTGTGGGCATTTATCAATAGCCTGGGTCTAAAGTGAAGAAGGTGGCACAGGAGTAGGAACTGGAGTGCTGTCTTACTGAGGGAGTAATTTTTTATTGTCTGCAGGTGGAATAGGTGTATAATTACAGAAACTTAAAGCACTTTTTAACACAAGCACAGCTCCCTTTTAGAGGTTGGCCTTAGGTCAATTTTTCTGCTATTCTGTAACTGATAGGTATACAAGGCTCTTTTACATAGAAGAGAACTTTGAATTTTGAACTGGTTTTACTGGTTTGTGTCCCATGGCATGATAGATACAGGATGTTTAATTTTAAGCCTTAGTAGATTATGCTTCATTCTCAGTGTGCAGGAGAAGATACAGTAAAATACACAGTCTGCAGGTTTTACGAACCATTACATCCTTCTGGGATAGCACAAGTCTGAATAGTGTGTCTTGAGGATTTCAATGGCTGTTATCACAATGCAGCTACTCCTTTGGCTTCCTTTCCTCAAAGTGGCACATGAAAAATCTTATTTCTAAAGCATTATTCAGTGTGCATTCTCCTCTACACACTGGATGGCATTCAGAATGGATGTACCTTACTATTGATTTCATGACTGTACAGGGTAAAATTAAGATCTGGAGGAGAGTTCTCCAAGTGTGGAATGATATCATTTTCACAGCAGTCAACAAGTGACTATAAGAAGAAGAGGAAGAGGTAAAAAGTTTACCTGAAAGAATTTTTTTGGCACATAATGCTGTGCTAATTATCCAGCAGAATTGGTTTTCTATACAGGCAAGTCTGCACATTTAGTTTCATGACAGTGATGTCCAGGTGCTTATATAGCTGAAATAGCTGCTGTTGTACATGGCCAGAGAAATACAGCTGCTTCTTGCTGAAAGAGCTTTGCAGTCAGGAATTATGCTGTGGTTGCTATTTTCCCCCTTCCATATAAACTGTCCAGAGAAATGAGTACTTGCTGTTCCAGCCCAGGGACAAGTCACCTACTTGGCTGGGTTATAGTGTGTCATTGCAAATGAACAGAGGTCTCTTATTGGAACCATCAGTTGCACAAGTATGTGTCTGCAGCCCCAAGTCATGGGGTTTGGGTTTTTCTTCAGCACATCTCATGGCAGCTCTGAGATACTGAGGTTTTTTCTGAGTCTCGTAAATGTGCTGCTGTCACAGTAATTGTTCCCTTGGAAGATGCGGATGATCTGCTGTTTTTGCAATGTGCCTCTCTAGCATTATTCCAAAACTCATTCAGACCTACTGGAACCTGATGTTACACATGCTATTTCAGTCAGTTTGACTCCCTTGCTTATCACGTGTTGGAAAGACTGTTCAACTGTTAACTGAGGAGTCTGAATTCAAACATAAAATCAGGACTGCGAGCAGCCTGCTGGAGAAGTGTGCCTTTCTCCATTGATGTGTAGAAGGACCTTTTGGTCCTAAATTTAGCTACTCTGAATAGAAGTAAAGTTAGGTGCTTGAAATACACAGTGACTTTGTCTCCCCACCTCCTTAGTCCCATCTGAGAGTGCCACTATATTAAAGCTCTGAATTGGATAAACCAGCATGAGGCCAGTGGATTCAAAATTTCAAGTGAACTCTATTTGTAGTGATTAAACCTAATTGTACGTAGGTATCGAGAGGGAAAGGAATGTGCATACAACTCTTCAAGGACTTGCTTTGATCCCTTGTCTTCCTGTGCTGAGCAGAGAGACATACCGAGTAGGAGTAGATGCAGATAACACTGGAAAGATACATTAGGTTTCATCCAAGGCTTATGTTATGTTTCAGGCTGTGGCACTTCCTGTGAAGCTGGCTGAAACCCCCAGCCCACATAGGAGACACCACTGAGGCTGGGTGACTGCAGTCTGCAGCTGAGCTGAGTGAGGAGCAGTGCCCATCTTCTGAGCTCCTGGTCCAGCCCACCATGCTGGGCACTTGCTAGACACTCAGAATTTATTGATGAATAAGTACATGGGGCAGGAGCTGCTTTTAAACTAGTTGTCAGCTGAGACGTGTGAAGTCAACCACTGATGATACCCCTGTTAGGGAGAACAGTTTCACTTTTGCCATGCTGAATTGAATGGTGTAACCTAGGGTGTTTGTGGGGCAACCTGTCTGACCCCTTCAGAAAAAGCAAGGGTCTCTGTCACATGAAGTGTGGCACTGGGGCAGGGGTGAAGGTGTCACCATTTTGGTATCAAAGGGGCGAACGGGTGGTGGATGTTAGTCATGCTTTGTATACCATGTCAGGGAGAACTTTACAACAGCCTGTGCACAGCAGAATTAAGGCAGGTGGAAAGGTTGAGCATTAATCCACTCTGGAAGCCTTCTCTTGCATAAGAGGGATGGCCTGGGCCTGCTCACGTCCAGCTGAGGAAGCAGCGTAATCCAGGTGTGACCCTGTCACAGGGTGTTGAGCCTCTGGGAGCTGCCTGTCTTTAGCTCTGGCCTCATTCCAGCCTGAATCCTGTACCTGGGTCAGAGTGCCCACATCTCCTTCTTGGCCTTCCCCTGCTCAAATGGAAATGCCTTCAGTTTTCTTGGGCAGGGAGGACAGCTACTGGTCCGCACAACTTTTGCTGGCAGTGTCTGTGTAGCTCCCTAGAGCAAGGGACACTTACATGTTAAGCAAAATGTGTCTACACAGATTGCATTGTTAAAAGAAGTAAGTGTTTGAATCCCCAGCACCGCAGTCTTAATCTCACAGTCATGACAACATCAAGCAGTAATTCTGAGAAAGAAGTCGAGTTTGCTGCTGTTGCTTGGGATATCTTCCAGCCAGAGCAGCCAGATCCCGTTGGTGGCATGGGACCACAGCTGCATCCTGTGCTTTCTCTGAGCACCTCTCTTCTGAGGTGCTGAGGATTCAAAGAGTATGAGGATGAGGGCTCTCATGGGTTACTCTGCTTTGCTTTGGCAAGTCCTCAGGGTATTTATTGCAGTGGTGCATTCAGAGGGGAAGTAAAATGCCAAATAGCTGCCATAACTGGATGTTTCACGGTACTTTCTGTGCTTTGCTTTGAAAATACAAGCCTGAGACTTGACGTGTGCCAGGATCACTGTGAATGCGGACTGAATCTGTGTTTAATTCCTCTTTAGTGTTGGGGTATAAACAAGAAGTATGTGCCCTGGAAATTTTTCCATCTACTTGCAGAGAAACAGTAATGGAAGCTCAGCATTGAGACTGATTGATTACTTACAGATTATAGAGCAGAAATTGCAGACAGTTTTACTGTTTAAACACTGCTTGGTATTAAACCACTTTTATAGCAGACTGGAAATGCAGATGTCCATTTAATCTGTTTGGCTCTTTCAGTGCTGCATAATGTCATGAATTACAACCTTTTCCAGCAAAGTGGAAACCTTCAGCTGTGTGATTCAGTGGAGTAGGCTTGAAAGTCAGGGAGAAGCTTGCTCCTTTTAGTGATTTTTTCAGTGACAGGAGTTTTAATTTATAGATGATAGGGCTGGTTATAAATTGAGAATGGGATATCCTAAGATATATAGGATACTATATATCTTGCTTATAAATCAGTAATGGATATTAAGTTAATTTCCTAAGATATTTTAAGATGGAGCAATGGTGTGAGGTATCCTAAACTATCCCTTTATTTGAATCTCATGTATCTATTTAAAAAGAGAACAGACAAAACAGTATTATTGCACCCATTCCTCAACATACAGTCTGTATGTACTGAGGTTTTGTGGTCAGATCTCTAAGTGTCACTTTAGCCTTGTTTTCAGCAAGTGCTGAAGGACTGCTTTTGGCTGTTCCCAACCCAAGTGCTTTTCATTTTTTGTTACCTCTGAAATGTGGCAGTAATGAACACAGAGAGGGGAACAACACAGCCCTCTCTCATCATCCCAAAATGGGGTTTCAAAAAACCAGGTCCCTGTGGCTGGCTATTGCCTAGCTGGGCTTGTGTTGGAGCTGCCACAAAGCGACTGGGGACAAATTAGTGTCCAGGGGGCGTGTGCCTGGAGATAGCTGGCTGGAGATTTCTCCACAGCTTTCTGATGATAAAATGAGAAATTTTTTTGTCTCTGAATGCAAGTGGTGTGCCACTTTGAACTGGCCCTGCTGGGAAAGTAATGAAGAAAATGCTGCATTTTCTGTAAAAGCAGGCTGCAGCTTGCCTGCAGGGATGCCTTTGGCTCCCGGTGCCGTTTGCTGCCTGCTTGAAGCCGGAGGCTGCTGAGATGGTGCGTGTGAGGAGCAGCAGCATTCCCAGGGCCATGGGCAGGGGTCATCAGGTGGGACGGACCTTTTCCTTTCCTTTCTGCTCCATGGCCTGCCATAGAAAAGGGAGTGATCTCCAGAGCAGATTTTGATAATATTAGACCTGCAGAGCATGGCTTGGTCTTTCTTTTTAAAGTTGTAAACCACCTCATGAAGGACATGGTGCTTGGGGAGAAAATAAAGAGCAAGGTCTGCCTTTCTGGGGGGCATCGAGGCTCCTGACATGGCCCTCACTCCAGAACGTGAGGCCTGAGGTGTTACCTCACCACTTTGTACTGTGTTTTGTCACTTTTTTTGGTGATGTTCTTCATATACATTCATTTTTTCCCCCTTCGAACTAACTTAAAAAGAACGAAATGGAGGCTTGTTAAACCTTTCAGTTGCACACATCTGAGCTGTAAGCCAGTAGTAATCGGCTCTCCCAGCCCATTAGAGGGTTCCTGGGGATTGCTGCGTGGGCCTGTGTGTGTGTACATGTAATTAGTGGAGGAAGGACAGTCCCTGTCAGGAGCTGGGCTGGGGTTTCGGTCTCCAGAGGGGGCCGTGGTCTGCCAGGCTGTGAGGGGAGCAGTTTCAGCTCAGCACACTCGGGAGGTGTCAGCTTGTCTTGGGAAGACAATTTTTTCTGCAAGTGCAGCTGTGTTTTTCACTGGACAAGTATCACTAGTTTTGCTGGGATGTGTCCAGTATGAAGTCAATTTTTTAAAGAAATGAAATGGATTGATGACTGCTTTATCAAATCACAGTAGCTATTCTGTTCCTCTGCCTAGTGGTCTTTCTTTATGGTGTCATTATGAAGTTGAATCAATTGACATGACTTCTATTTTAAGCAGAAATGATCTTTACCTTCTCAGTTCTCAAATGCTTCTTGGTCATCATCTGCCCTTCTTCAGTTGTTGTCCCTTAGAAAAGCATGGGAAAGTATTTTTCTGATGTCTTCTGTCTTGTCAAAGTGAGTAATCAAATGCTGCCTTCCATGATGTAACACGTTGCAATTGGCTCGTTATGTTCTTCTTCCTCAACTTGCCATAAAAAGCTGCTTCCATTTCTGTTGTTTGAAGAATTGTATTTATTGATAACTTCTTGATCTAATTTGCCCATATATGTTTATGAGGAAACCTGATTTACACAGTTCATGCCCTGCCCTTTGAGAAGGGTTTATTCTTGATCACTCCTGTACGCTTTCTGCTAAAATCACATTGCATGAGCATTCTATACTTCTAGCTGTATAGATGCTTATGTTAAAATGTTGCTTTGTGTTGCATTGCTGTCATTTGAAATGCAGTTCTTGACCTCTGTTTTCTTAGACATACATATGCAAGTTTGTGCTAGTAATGTTGCAAAACTATTCTGCATTGTCTTGCAGTGGGCTGTATGGTCTCCCTAAGCAGAGCTTTTACACCTTTCCTCTTTGTCCTTAGATGTTGTTTTTAAGCTCACAGAGCCCAGGGAGGTGAGCAGGTTTGTGCAAGGTCAGGTCTGTTAAGCAGCTGACATCCATAACACTTAGGCTGATGAAACCCCTTTTTGCTTGTTCCATTTCTAACTGCTGAGTGACCCTTTTCCTGAAGCAAACAGGAACCAAGAAGCTTTCTAATGCCATCAGTGTAGCAACCTTTTTTATTTCTTGCATTGAAAAATGTGTGGTTTGAATTAAAGTTTTGCTATTAATCATGGGATATCCTTGCAAAGTGAAATTGCGTTAGACATATCTGCAATGAAAACTGAAGGGAATTTGTCCATTTGATTGACAGCTATATGGAGCAGATTATGGGCTGTATTTTTGAAGTAGAACTGTTAGAAATAAGGTGCAGATAATTGGAATACATCTGCACTTTATCTAGAATAACACAGGGTTGACAGGTTACTTATTCATTGTATCTGCTATTTTTGCCAACCTTTAAGCATGTTAAATAGCAGAAAGATGTCAATGCTGAATTAGTTGCTTCTATAGGACATTGGTTAAAAGGTGTTTTTATGGTACTTGCAAGCATTACAGAATTGATAACTTAGAGAACATCCATTCTTTCCATTCTCTCCACAAGGTACAGGTTTAACAAGGAAATAGGAAAGTCGATCTAATATTCAGAAATGAAATACCACTAGCAAAGACTTTGTGGATTAAAGTCTAAATCTCTTTCTTTTGCCTTCTCCCTGGGCAGCTTCCACTGTGTATCTTGGCCCTCAGCTGAGAGTCTGGTTATCAAGTGTGGTGCTGAAGTTGGTATCAAATCTAAATCTTCTCTGTGCTTGTGTGGGCTGTCAGTTGAGTAGATTTTATGATGTGCCCTTGGATTAAAAAAACGGAGGTATCCCAAGGGATAGTATGGGGCACTGGGCACACAAGCATTCGAGATACAAAGTAAAAGTACAAGCAAGTGCTGCTCCCTCAAACAGGATTGCCTCATAAATATTTTTGTAAGTAGAAAAGTAGAAGATGCATGGATGTGACTGCTCGACTGCGGCTGTTCATAAGTTACATCCAAGGAAGACCTCTGTGCTAGCACTGGCCTTTTCTGTTGATACCTCCAGGCACAAGCCTGCAGAAGACCATGAGATTGCTTTTTGATGTATGCTGATATGTATCAGGTTGAGATTTGCTTTTCCTACCATGCCAAAGAAATCTGATCCTCAAGCTGGAGACCTTAATCTGATAAGGGATTTAAGAATAGAGCAGAGTATTCAGGGTTTGAGTTTGAAGTATGAGAAATTTACCTCTCTGTTGTTCTCTTCCTCACCTCCCAAGCCAGGTGATGTATTTTCTCACTCAGTAGGTAAACACACTTGCCAGGTTCTGTTTCTCTGCTGTATGTATAGTTCAAACAAGGCAAAAGAAAGTGTGCAAGTTAAAGAGCATGGTCCCAAGGATTCAGTCTGTTTTGTCTGCTGTGCATTCATATTGCCCCCTCTCAGGAGGTGTCTCAGGTGCATGGAAGAATTCCTGGCAGCAGGGCAGTGATCTGTAGGGTATTAGAAGCATATCAGGAAAGTAGCGGAAAACAAGAATTAAAAAGAGAATTTGACAGACCTCGTTCTGGTTTCTGCTTAGTAGCTTCCCATTTTGTGCTGTATGTAAGCAGTGCTTTAGCCATTATACAGACAAAGCCTAACAAAGAGACTTGCTTGCTGGCAGAAAGTTGCTTAAAATAACTTACTGAGGATAAAGAGGCTGCCCAGGTCAATAATGCTGTGAAATCCTCAATGTGTAACAGCTCCAGGAGGTTTTGTAGGCATATAGATTTTTAAAAGCTTTAGAGTGTTGATTAGGCAGTGAAGATTGTAGAGTGGTGCTAACCTTGTATTGATGGTGCTGGGACAGCTATAGGAAGATTTGAGATTTGTCTGTAGAAATACTGACATCTTTGTTCCCTCCAGCAGAACTCTGATTTAAAATATGAATTCTGGAAAGAAAGAAAGAATTGTTCTTTGTTAGAAGATACTTAATACTGTTAAAGAGTCTTTGTTGTATTTTACTCTTCAGTCGGATCTATGACTGTTAAAAATGCTGTCTAACAACTTACTTGGCTTGCTTTCCAATGAATCAAGGGAAGTAGATTTATCTAATACGATGTAATTTATCCCTACCTTCATTATGAATGTATTAATTCTTTTGGTGCTAATTTTATATAGCAGTATTTTTAAAACATCAACTGAAGGTAATCAATATGAAGCTTATTTCAGTTTTATTAAAAGTAGTTGCTCATGATAACTGGGAGAGATTGTTACTGCTAAAACTTTGATTAAACCAACAGCTTTCTTAACCATGCTTTAAACCAAAAAATTATGTGCTGTTTGAAGGTGATCCCTTATGTAATTCCAGTTGAAACTTTTATTTTGAGAAATTCCCATATCTTCAGAGTTTTTTGATCCATGTTCTGCCGTATCCATCTGCACAGCTCATAAGGGAGGCAGTAGCACAAGGGAAAGAAGCAGGAAAGGGGAACCTGTGTAGGAAATCTGGCATCAGCCCTTCCACTGCTTGTGAAGTAGCCCTTTTATTTTAGTGTACCTTTTACTGTGCAATTTTATCCTGATGCTCTTTGTGTCCGTGTACATTTGTGGGGGTTTTTAAGAGCAGACATGTTAGCTGGCTCTTCTCAGGAATATGAGTGCTTGTTAATTGTCACAGTGTGTGGAAGCGCAGGTATGGGGGCTCACAGCAGACTGCCTCACCAAGGTCCTGCCTTGGTTTGTCTTGCTGTGCAGTTGATGTGGGCAACCGTGTGGGGAGAAATTCCTAACAGTATAGTTGAAATTCTCTTTCACTGGTTCTGCTCAGTATCTCCATCTGGTTTCTGAATGCAGCTCTGGGCTGTGTATGTCTTTAGAAGAAATTGTACCCATGGTTCCCTTGTCCAGTCTGATGCTGCACTGCAAGCCCCAGAGAACCATCAGGAAAGCCAAAGACGGAGGGAGGGTAGGAGGGAAAATCCTTCCTTCTTGCCTCAGCCCCAGCTGGCTAGGAATTTGTCTAGCATTGCTGGCAGGATGCTGTGTCCTCCCCAGCACAACCTGTCTGCTGTCTTTGGCTGTGCTTGTGTCCTTCTCCCTGGTGGAAGGAGGCACCAGTTCCTTCTCCCTGGTGGAAGGAGGGGCGTTGTGCCTGAAGGGCAGCATACCAGACAGAAGACTGCTTCTGAAGCCACAGAGCCTGTACAAGCCCCCAATCTCTGATTTCACTCAACTACTTTTATAGTGGAAGTTATTAGAATGTTTTATCCCATGTGAAGTAAACTCCTTTCTTATCTTTGTAGGCATCAAAGAAGATATGAAAACTGAGCCTTTGTAGCAAAAATTCAGTTAAGTAAGATGGGAACAAAGTGCTGAATCCAACAATTTAATCTTGGAAACCAGTGAGATGAGTTGAAAGCTGGAAGTAGCAATAAAATAATCTTTGTTGTCATTCTGTTTGGGAATCTGGAATACAAACAGGTATCTCACACAGATGTACCTGGTGTCACAATGCTGTCTGTGGTTGCTGTTGGTGTCTGAGAAGAGTATACCAGTGGAAAGAGTAGCAGTGATACCATTTATCTGTCTGGCAGCAGAGACTGTGGCCTAACTTAACCTAAGTTTTGAATTTACCAGTGCTTTTGACCTAGGACAAACTAATTCCCTACCTCTGTGCTTCCAGCACCCAACAAGTTGGAAGTAGTTATGTGAATAAATGAAGTGATTGTTTTCCTGGACTGGAGAAAGAAGTCAGCACATCCACAGTGTGTTCTGCCTAACGCAAAATTCACATTGATCTGCAGTTCAGTTTACATTTTGCATCATTATACAGTACCACTTTTGAACTGTCTTCTTTGCTAGCACCCAAAGTGGTATAAAGATGATGATTTGGGGGGGTTTTATGTATTTGTTTAAAGGGTGAGTAATGGTTCTCGTGTTGAGTGCCCAGTCTGCATATTCTGTTGCAGTGAAACTGAGAGACCTGGTGCAAAGGTGTTTCATTTAAGCATACTTACAGCTTATTTGAGCTCTAGTTTCCTTAATTAAGAATCTAGCAAGCCTGGGATATAAACGTGCTACCACCCGCATTCCTCTCAGTTCTAGAGAATCCGGGATTGCTCTTAATTTGGTGGAGTTTATCTTCTGAAATAGGTTGCATGTGTTTGTAGGAGGGAGAGAAGTTCCTGCAGCTAATTGCTGCAACTGCACACAATTTTAGAAAGATAAGGCAGATTGTGGGTGTGCCAGTAGTCACTTTTCTGCTTGTGGGGAGCTTTGGTGGGATGTCCCCAGGAGTACTGGGGGTTGCAGGTGACAAACAGGGAGTGTCCACTGAGATAGTCGCAGACCTTGTTCAGTGAGTAAGGCTCTGTTGAATAACAGATTATGCATTACAGAACTGGAAATGCTCACTCCTTAAACTGTGAAGTTGATTCCTCCTCATCTCTGACAAATTTCAGTTGCCATGCATAACATTTGCTAGCAGAATTTAATTGTTGCTTAATGTAACCATAATAATGTAGTTGTTTTATATGTAATTTTCCTGTTTATGCAGAAGGAATGTAATTGATTGAGACAGTTTATTGCTAATTCTTGCTACCAATGGCAAAGAGATCTTAATTTTAATGATTATGTGTTAGTTGACTCTCAGTTCCTCACATGGGGTTATTTTGTTGAAATCCATGGACTGGAAAGGAATCAATATGGGGATTCTGAAACCTGGTGGAGGTTTGCAGTGCTCCCACTACGATTGATTACAGCTGCTTTTGTAGAGTTTTAAAAAGAACAATCTGTATTAAAAACATTATTCTTTGGTATGAACTAGAACAACTCCAAATAGGTTTCCATGGGGTCTGCCCTGCAATTTGACCACTTCAAGGGATTGCAGTAATCACCAGTGGGCCAGGGCAGTGAGGCAGAGGAAAGGCTATTCGGTGGGGAGTTATTGGCATGCATGCCAAAGAGGTTACCCTGGCAGCTTTAATCATTCATCCACACTCTCAAGAGGAGGGAGGAAAATATAAGTGTTAGTTCTTCTGATTGATTAGCAAAAAGGATCAGTAAAGCATGAAAGGAGAGGGGAGGTGTACGTGGAAGAGCCAGTATGCATTAGACTTAAAAGCACTGACTGGGGCAGGTACTTGCAGTTATGACCTCTACACCAAAAGCTACCTGCTTCTCCTTTTATTTTCAGCCTTGTGACTGGTGATTCAAAGACAGGCTGACCTCTTCATTCAGCATTTTCAAAGGAGTTCATTTAGCTTCTCAGTCATGACTGTGCCTTAAATTTAACCTGTCTGCACATGGACTGATGTGTCCTTAAAAAACTGATTAGCATTTTGAGCTGTGACAACGATTTGCATGGTGATTTTGATCCTATTTTTAGGGAAACCAATGGATGCTTCTTGGAAAATGTGCAGGAAATTGCTGTGCTAATTGAGATAAATCAATCTGTGATGCACATTGCTGGCTGCTGGCTTCTGATGCTGTTTCGCCTGTATATTGCCCTTTAATATTTCAGTCTGGAGCAGCACTTTGGAAGCTGATCCAGCTGTAGCCCTTTAAAATAGTTTCTCTGTTGTATCGTGCCTACGTCAGAGGCAGAGTTGAAGAATAAACTGTTCTTCGCACCAATTGATGGCTTGGCATGAAAGCTTGAAAGGGCATTGAATCTTGTAATTTGGGGATACCTGGAGAAACTTTGATACTAAACTTCTGCTTCTACCTGGGAAACAGGAACTGATGTGTACTCTAATTGACTGTTAAGCAGACTTGAGGTTTTCAAGGTGAAGGAGACAACTGGGTTTCACATACAAGAAAAGACCATTTGGTGTGAAGTTAGAGAACATCAAGCTGAGGGGTTTGCATAAACAGCACAGCAGTACTGTTTGACTCAGCTGACACCAGATTTGGTGGGCCCCTCTATAATTTCTAAGTAACCATTTTGAAGTTGGAGTAAGTTTTATGTGGTCATGGATTTAGGAAGATCTCTTGGTCCTAACCTGTAGCCTGTGTAGAACTGCTCTTCACTGTACTATAGTGGTAGCAAAGATCCACAGAGGTATAGGTTGGTTTTTGCAGAAAATTATTATAACTGAATGAAGATACAGGTAACTTCCTCAGGATAGATGATGAATATATCTTCGGAGTGGCATAACTGTGATCTCATTCAGCTGGCAGTCCTTTAATACTACTCATGAGCTAGGGAGCCTAGGGAGGCTGTAGGGTAACTGATGTGGAGGCAGTAGGGTAACTGATGTGGAGACAGTGGAGGAAGTAGTTTGATCTGTCCTGCATCACCGATGGTGCTGTTGGTACTCATGTAAGGACAGAAAGCTCTGCTTCATTTTGCTGCCATACCTGCTTATCTCCCTCCTGCATCTTCATACAGCAACCTCTGTCCCACCATGGGCAAGACAGTTTCTGGATAAGGACTAAAGTTTGGTCTCTTTGTGCATCTAGCAGATAAATAATACACAGCTGGAAATCAGACACTGTGAAAATAAATGGAAAGATAGCAGCTTTTCCCATTGGAATTCATCACAAACAGGCAAGAACTTCAGAGGACAGGCTTCAGCTCCAAAGCTGTAAGCAGGCCAAAGACCCACTAAACAGATCTGTGAGTCTTTATACTGGGAAGAAAAACATTTTTCAATTAAAGTTAAACAAGTTTTCCTGTTACCATTTTAAGTTCTGTTATCATGCCGTGTACCATACGGCATGTAGTTGCACATTAGGGAATATTTCTAAAGGCACAGATGACTGTTAGAAAACAGGCACATGAGTTTTTGTGGCTTTGTGAAGAGTGTGAACTTAAACCTGTCAACTGTAGTGCAGTAATTTCTTCAGTGTGTGGCCGTAAGTGAGAAGTAGCTGACGTGGTGGTGGCTTGTTGGTGTCTCCTTGGATGTGGTGTATGTTTTTCAGTGTGAGCCATGACATAGACTGCTGAAATGCCTGACACCAGCAAGAGTTGTTTTATTAATGCTGTCCCTGTCAAATACGCCTCTGTTTTGGTAATTAGTCTGGCGTAACAGATTGTGTGCATCCTAAAAGCCAGCATATTTAGACTCTTGGCTCTGACATGAGGCAATCTCTGTAAATCAGCTCTTTTGGTAGACTTCTCTATTGTTGAACACCAGCAGTAGTAGAAGCAGTTTGCAGTACTTGTGTTTATTTTGGGCTCTCTGCCTTTCCTCAACAGCCACGAGCGCTCAAACCCTTTCTTTATCTGTCGTGAGAGATTGGAGGCCTAAAGCTATAGTTTTGTGCAGGATCAGGAAGTTATACGTGAGGTACAGGGAGCGTGAATAATCTTTCTGGCAGGTGCTCCAGCCGCGGTAGTGGCTCCGCTGTGCACCATACAGGATGACAGTGCCACTGCTGTCCCACAGCAGCCCACACCACCATCCCCAGAGGCAAACACTACGCAGGTGGGGACCCCCATACGGAGCCAGTTTGCTCTTCTGCTCTTAGGTGAGGAAGGGCAGCAAACGTCCTCTAAGGTTTTAAAAATACCTGTGGAAACGAGCTCTCCAGAGTGAGTCACAGCAGTCAAGGCTTGTTATTTAATTGGCCAAAGGCAGCAGTGGAGGAGGTGGTGGTGGCTCCTGCAGTTCAGTCCAGGCAGTTCCTGTCACAAGGCTGGTTTCATGTTGAGCATGCAGATGGGCACGAGGATTGGCAAGGGTTTTAAGCCATATTGAGGTAAAATTGGGAGGTGGTAACTGTCAGAATGATTTGGGGTAAAGGAGCAATACAGATATTATCTTCTTTATAAAACCCTTGCTCTCAAACTTGCAAAATTCAATCTGGTGCCTGTTGTTATGGAAAGGATACTTTGGCTGTGATCAGGGCAGCTCTCCTGCAGCCAATACCTGCTCCACTAATATTGGCATTGTGCAAGCAGGATGGTGTCTCCAAGGAAGAAAATGGGGAGTCCTCAGAGTGTTGTGCTTAAATGATGTCACCAATTATTAGCATCTTACTTCCCAGAAAATCCCACAACTGTACCTTCCACCAGCACTTCTGCTGAAGGCTCCACCATGGTTGGCACAGTGCACCTGAGTTGGGGTTTGCTGGGAAGACTTTGTCCTGTGAGTCCTTAAAAGTGGGCAATGTCACCTTGAAAGGAAATAATGGAGACTACTTCCCTCCTTTTCTACTGTGGCCAGCTGTAGGGCATATCAGTGAAAGGACAGGCAGACATCTGTACTAAGACAAGTAGTGGTAAACATACCTTGGAACATAAAATCCTCTGTCAAAATTACGTTTGTAGCTGGATACATGTGGGCGGCATAGGAAATTGCAGACTGAAGGAGCTAGTGGAGGCTCATCTCTGAGAACCAGTAACACAATGAGAAATGGAAAATGGATGCTCTTCTGGTTGGCATGTCTCTCTGGGAAAACATGGTGCTTTGAAGTAGAAATCTGATTTTCAAGTTTTGTACTTCATTTTTTCTAGTTTAAAATCATGCCTCTCCTTCCTGGACAAGGTTAACAAACACTTAATGGGACAGTTTCACCTTTCCTGGTGTGATGAGAGAAAGCAAAGACCTGGCAAACAATGGTAGGAGGACACCTGCCAGCTTCAAGGTCAGCAGTGCTGAGGTCTGTTAGGACTAAACCCTGTTGCGTGGCAGATCACAGTTCCTTTTGCAGGAAGCCTAGAGGGAAATACAGCTTCTTCACACAACTGCCTTTTCTCCAGCCTTCAGTGGGAACCTCTGCAATGGCTCTCAGGCTTTAGATGAATGCATTCACATAGTTAGCTTTCCAAAAATGTAGTGTATATGAAGAGTACAGCACTCTAGTGAACTCAGCTGAACATGCTTTTATACAAGCATATATGAAACTGCACTGTGTGTTAATAGAATAGAAAATCTGTTTTCTTTCTCCTTTTTCCATGAAAGATCTCTGCCTAATCAACAGCTGTAATGCTTGCAAATTTTCAGAGGCTTCTGGCTTAGATTTTTGTAATATAACATCACTCTTAAAATATTAGTCTCTGGTTCTCTGCATACTAAATGGGTTACATCTAAAAGAATTCCATCTGGGGAAAAAGGAAGGCAAAGTATCATTAGTAACACAGCTGCAAACCTCAGGTTCTCTGTCCCATGCATATAACCAAATACAGAGAACAAAAATTTGAGTTCATCTGTAAATGATAAAGTGTTTCCTTCCACGTGTCAGCTACTCATTGCTCCAGTGTCTGAGTTTCAACAGCCACGACAGCCATGGTAGACATTACTCCTTCATTGCTGCTCACACCAGCTTTCTTGGCTTCATCCACATGGCATAAAAGTCTTTAATGTCTTACTCTGAAATCACCCCCATGGAATGGGAGGACAGACAGTAACAGCAGCACTAGGAAAGGGAATGATTATGACAGGGCACTTCGTATTTTTTTCTAACAAAATATGCTATCCATTCCCAAGCCTCCCATTGTCTGTTTTCAGTTTTTGTCATTGTAATTTTGATGGATGATTTATGTCTTTCATGAGGTGATGGGACAGGAAAAAAGGTTTTTTTTGTTTCCTCTCCCAGTGTAAAAATGCAGGGTTTGGGTATTTCTTTTTTATATGTCCTGGATGATCCTAATTTATTAAACTAAAAATTACTTTAAATGTAAGATTTGGTAAAATAAAGACACTGAGATTTCAAATTCAACATACTATTGGTAGGGAAATGTCTTTTATCTACTACTTAACGGGTGCTAATCTACACTACTTCCATGAGATTTAGATTTATGCCAGTGTAGTCAATAACCAGGCAGGAATCAGTGATCATTGGCATGTAGCATGTGAAGTATTTAGGTCACAGGATTTTGCAGCATTATATTCTTGGAATAAAAACGTAAGGGGGATAACAATGATGGACGAGAATGCAATCTCTGTCAAGAGGTAACGAGCAGTTTTTGTGGCTTCAGGGCCAGATTAAAGGGCTGATAAGAGAGACATCCTTGCCTGGTGTTCCTGCCGTTTTAATAGGTCTGAAAATAAGGCTGTTACATAAAAGTGACATGAGTGCGCTCATTTCAGTTGTTAGCCACAGGAAATAGTCACTTAAATATTTGGCCTTCATAATACCTAAAAATAGTTTTGTGGAACTAGAATTTGCAAACTTTTTTTATTTTTCCTCCTAAGTGTATTGAAATGCTAGTACAGACCTTTCTGTGTCCAAGCCTACTGACAACAGATTTGTTTTTCCAACTCGTCTTTTGTGAACATCCTGGAAGTAGTCCATGGACCCCCATGGATTCCCAGCTGACAAGCAAGAAAACATTTCTAGAGCAAATACTAAATCAAGTTTATTTTAACATAGCGTAGCATAAAATTGTAAAGCATGGCTTCAGTGCTTGGTACTGACCTAAACACCTTAAAATATTATTTTATTTTCATTGTTTTTCTCTCATTTTTCTAAGCATAATCTTCACATAATTATTTTTAATGGCTGTGGGTTTTTTGTTAACTGTTGGGCTTTTCTTTTTATTCTGAGCCTTAAGGCAGTTTTCATTCCAAGTGGCCTAAGGCATCTATGTGTTTCTGAGCAACTGGGATAAAAGGGGCAAGCTGTGGGTGTAGAGGGGGTGCTTCTACCCCGAGTCTACTAGTCAGCTTGCAAAGACAGTGCAATGAATGCATTTATCTATGCAGATGCTTGAGATTTTTAAGCTAGAATATGCTTCCTTTGCCTTTGATTTGAGAGGGTGCTTGTGTCCTGGCCGAGTTTCACCAGAAAAGAATCATTTGTACTGAAACAGGCTGAACTGAGCAAGGGGCTCTGGTCAGAGAGACTGCAAAGCATCTTCCTCAGGTGGAGCTTGAGGTCTGATCTGAATGCATTTGGAATTCACTGTACCATGTGTATCTCCCTATAGTAAATATTGTACTGGTTCTAGAAGACTCTGGGGAATAGTTTGCTCATTCTGATGATGTGCCATCCACAGTACTAGATATTAAATAATGTTTCACATTGTATTCTTTGCATCCCCAGAATAAAATACAACAGATGCTCAAATTCCTGCTGAAAGCTACCCAGCTTCTCTTCCATTTCTGTTCCTCTGTGTTCAGCTGGTTTAAATCCCGAGAACATCTCAGCATAGTGAGAAATAAAAGCTCTTGGCAGCTGAAGAGACATAATTCATCGAAAGAAAGGGAGTGAATATGATGGCGGAGAGCCTGGCTGACCAGGCACTTGCAACTTGGGCTGGGTTGGGTTAGCTGCTCATCTGTCTTACAGAAACTGAATTGTTAGAAGAACTGTCACGAGTCATTTCTGTCTTCTCTGAGTTCTGTGAGGCTGCAAAGAGAGCAGGGGGGTTGTTTTGAAGGGGGAAGGAGAAGCAAGTGTTTTGTTCAGTTTTTGAACCCTACTGAGTTTGGTTCTGATATAGACAGAAGTTGCAAATGGTCTAGGGAATAAATTTATTGATAAGTGCATATTTTTACTGAACACTAAAAATTCTGGGCATGGCTGTATGATGCTTCTGTTCTCATGAAGACTGGTTTTCATTCCCTTACATTTACGAATTCAGACTGTTTCTCACCTCTTGCCAAAAGCAACTTCCGTTGTTGGGAAATTCCCTACATGTAGATCTTCAACTTTTTTTACCCAGCTTAGCATTGGGTAATATTCACTGCCTCTGATACCTTTTGAATATTGTATGCCTTTTCTAAACTCATAGCCAAGCACCTGCATTTCCTTTTTAAAATGTTTTGTTTTTTCCTGCCTGATATTGAGGAGTGGTCTGTTTTGTACCATGATTGTGTCTGAAAGTGAAATAGGGTGAAGTGGCTTGGTCCATTGTGGCAGCTGGATCAAGAGCAAGATACTTGTCCTGTAACAGGGAGTTGTTTTCCTATACGGAAACAGTCTCAGCTGTGTCTTAATTACAATACCACCTATACACCTACTAAGGTACTTCATGACTTCCTTTGGAGACATCTTTTAAAAGAATTAAGTTGTTTGATAGTGACCAGACATCATCTTGAATTTCTGCTTTGGGCTGCAGCCAGTTCCAGGCAGACCATGTGAACTAACAGCAGCAGATCAGAGCAGGTGTTTGTAAGCTTATCTTAATAACAGGGTGCTTTCTTCCCCCCTGCATATCCCACACGTAAGAGCAGCCACAGTAGGAGTAGACTTAGACCAAGAATCATATTGGTTTTATTTTCCTCTGTAGAAGAAAACTGGGATAATACTGTTTCAGTTCAGAGCTGTTCAGAGAAGTGTTAGGTACCCCCCATGCAGAGATCTTTTACTCTGAAATAAACTAAGGATGGCCTCTCTGCTTTTCATAGAGTAATTTCTTTATTGTAGATCAAACTGAAGAGCAGTGTCTTGCTGTGAAGAGGCTTTAAACAGGAATCTGTTGCCAAAATAATCCTAAAAAGAAATCATGAATGTCTTCAACAATAATTTTAGACCTCTGGAAAAAAACCCATTACCTTGTAAAGTCAGATGTGAGTCTTTGCATACAGGAAATATCCCATTCACAGTTTGGTACTCCTTTAGGAAAGCTACAGTGAATGCTGGGTGGAATGAAAGGGGCAGTCAGTGCCATGCAGTAATAAGTAAGTTGGAAACCTGTGGGACTCAGAGCAGCAGGAGTGAGTGCTTATATGAGAGCCTGAATAGATGAATTTTGCAATAGCGTTTTGGTATTTAGGGGGTTTTTTTACTTAAAAGTCCATTTATAACTGTTATATTTTCTTCAAAAAGTCATGACAAACAGGCATTGACAGAAGTGCTGGATAAAGTAATAGGAGTTACAGTGGCAGGTACCCTCTCAGCCATCCAAGATGCCTGGCTCTCCTAAGGAAGTTTATTCTCTGTTTAGAAAGCGCAAGCTGAGGTGGAGGGAGACAATTCCTAGTCTTCCTAAGCCTGAATTGTCAATTTAAAAGATGACTGATACTTGTTCTATTTTGAGCTCATTTTAACAGAATCTCTCTTTAGTGGTGAAAAACTTGCAGACATAGAATTGTGGTGATAGTCACAAGAAACCAGATTTTTAGCCTGTTGAAGATGCAGTTAAATTTTAGGAGAGATGTGTTCTTTTAGGAATTGGAGCATAATGCTGTTTTATCTGACTGTAAATGTCATAATCCTTAAACAATAGCACTTAGAAACATTTGTATTCTGTAGTCCCAGTTGTTCATTCTAATTACTAGAGAGTTTCATGAGGTTTGGCTTGATTAACCTCTGAGATATTTTTTGATACATGCTTTTGTTCCTTCTCATCTGAGATCAAATGAACAGACTTCATGTGACAGCCTATAGATTTGTATATTTGAGTTCCTGACAGAGGGCTTCAGTCCTGGGATTTGCTTCTTGTTACAGAAGCTCTGCAGAGTATATTTGCAAATCCTATTTATTCATTCATGCATTTAATGAGACGAAATGTGGTTTTCATTGTGCAGCCTTGGATTTTTTTTTTTTTTAATGCTGTAATTTTTACAGATTTCCTTAACAACTTAGATGAATGTGTGGCATAAACTGAAAGTAGAAACTTGAGTGTGCCACCATCAACTTAGAAAATAGGAGTGAAGATGAAGAGACTGCTGTGCTGGAGAACTGTTATCCTTTTAACCATTCCCTCTTATCTGTTTTCCAGAGAACAGATTTGACCTCTGATAAAGATTTATACCTTGACAACAGCTCTGTTGAAGAAGCATCAGGCGTCTATCCAATTGATGATGATGATTATTCTTCTGGGTCAGGTTCAGGTGAGATAACATGTCACAAATTGATTTTCAAAAGTGTAAGAAGTAATGCAATTATTTGAGGCAAATCTGTGCAGTTTTGTTTTATAAGCTGGAGGTGATACTTTCAGTGAATGTCGTGAGTGCTGTGCTATTTACAGAGCACTGGGCACCCCTGTGGGCTGGGTTTTAAGTATTAACTTTCTGCTCTTTTCTCTTACTCCTTAGTTGCATCATTTCACTGCGTTATTTTCTCTCTGCTGGCTCTCTCCTTTCCCTCTGATTTCTGTGTAGATCTCCCTGGAGTTCAGACATAAGGATTAGAGAAGGCTTAGTTCTCCCATGACATAATGCTAATTTAGCACTCTCTAAGAAAACATAGCAGCAGCAATCTTGTTTTCTCTTATATGCAGTCAGGTTCACGTAAACATGGTGTCCATTCCTCTTTTGTTGTTGTTCTTCTATGTTTAGAAATCTAGATATTGCCAAAACCATGAGTTTTCTCTGAGGAAATTACATCCATATAGTGAATAAAGAAATTCTTAAATACAACGTACTGAGTTCTCAGACTTCAACACTCATTAGAGACATGTAGCTAGCTCAAAATATTTCCAAAAAAAGTGTCAGTGAGAGCTCATTAATCACTTCTCTTAGAACATCTCTTCGACAAGTATCTTGTAGACTAGCTTGGAGACTCCAAATATTAAAAGTTAAGTGCAGGATTTTATGGTAGCTCTGGAAAAGACATTTCCTTATTGTTGTGAGTATTTGCTGAGCTGTTGTGGAAATGTCATTTATTTTCCAAGTGTGTTACTTGCATGTTTGTTATTGTACTTTTTTTTTTAATATGCCTTTAAATGCATATATATAATTGTGTACTTTTAAAGGATATATCCTGCTTCTTGTTACCTGCTCCTTGTCTGTTACCTGTAAGGCACACTTGAGATTTTTCAGATGGATTTTTGTTCTTCTTTTCTTTTGGTGATTCAAAGCTATGTTAAAATAAGGTCTGCAGACATCTGATTGGGCTTCCAGGCAAATCCAGGCCCATCATCATTCGTACCTTGGCGATGTGCTGTGTTTTGAGAGTCCTCTGTCAAGGCAATTCGACATTCCAGTGTGATCAGGGGCTTAATTGGACCTCCTTGATGTAGACTTGTTTGAGGAGAAATTTAACATTTCACTTGAAAAAGAAATATTAGTGAATTGGTGATTTCATTCAGTCCCCAGGACTGTCTAAGGGATATTCTGATCTCCAAGAGAAATGTGCTTTCAGTCAGCATCCCATTCTGTCATGTCTTCAGATGCTAGTGACTTCGTAAGCTTCAGGAAAGGAAGTAGGTTGACAATAAATAGTTGTATGAAGAGCAGTCTGGTGTAGTTTTTTTCATCCCTCTGTGATGTTGACTGTTTCTAATATGGAAGATTCAAAATTCAGACCTGCTTTTGAAGTGGAAAAGACTGCACAAGAACTGGCTTCAGATTTTATTAACCTGAGATTCAACAAAGGAACTGTAAGATCCTGCGCCTGGGGAGGAATAACCCAAAGTTATTCCTCCCAAGCACAGGGTGGGGGTTGACACAGCTCTGCAGAGAAGGATCTGGGAGTTTTGGTGGATGACAAGCTGACCATGAGCCAGCAGTGCCCTTGTGGCCAGGAGGGGCAATGGTATCCTGGAGTGCATTGGGAAGAGCAGGGCCAGCAGACTGAGGGAGGTGATCCTGCCCCTCTACTCAGCCCTAGTGAGGCCACATCTGGAGAGCTGTGTCCAGTTCTGGGCTCCTCAGCACAAGAAAAACAAGGAGCTGCTGGAGAGGGTCAGCAGAGGGACACAAAGATGATGAGGGGTCTGGAGCATCTTTTATGAGGAGAGACTGCAGGAGCTGTTAGAAGGGGATCTCATCAACACCTATAAATACCTCAAAGGCAGGTGCCAAGATGATGGTGCCAGACTCTCTTCAGTGATGCCCAGTGACAGGACAAGGAGCAGTGGCCATAAACTAAAACACAAGAAGTTTCAGCTCAACATGAGGAAGAGCTCCTTTACACTGAGGGTGGCAGAGCACTGGAACAAGCTGCCCAGGGAGGTTGTAGAGCGTCCCTCTCTGGAGACATTCAAATTACACATGGACATATTCCTTTGTGACCTGCTCTAGGTGACTCTGCCGTGGCAGAGGGGTTGGATTGGATGATGTCCAGAGATTCTTTCCAAGGCTAACAATTCTGTGATTCTTTGGTAAAAGAGAAGTCAAAAAGACAGAAACTACTTCTAGACTGCAACAGTAACACCATGTCTTTTCTTTCTTTTCCTGTGCTCAGCCTTGAGCCATGGATGGAAGTTGGAGTGCACTTCTGCTGTCTCTGGCAATCTCTGTTTCTTTCCTACAAGAAAACAGGGAAAGTCTCATTGCAGACTGAGACAAGCTTGATGCCCCCGCAGAGATCACATGTGACAGTACCCAGATCTAAGATTTTTAAACAAAGCAAAAAATCTTCAGTTCAGGGAAGCAAAGTAGCATCCTTTCCACCCTATTCCTCCTATACTTACTGCTCTCTGTTTTTTGTTGAAAGTGCAGATGTACCATTGATTGATGTTTCTCATATTATGTTCAGTCTCTCTCTCTCTTTACTTGATACTCAGTGATGTAATGTAATGTTTCTAGCAGGAAGAGCCTTCCCACTCAAGAGTGGTTTTCTTGCTATGTAGCAAGCGTAGTCCAAGCGAACAGATCCAAGATGACAACACTGCTGACTCCTTTCCTTGCTGTGAAAATTGTTAGCTGCCACCAGGCCTATGGAGATAAACAGGAATTGTCAGCACCACCATTAATGCCGTTGCAGGTCTTCAAGTAGCATTAACGTGGACAAATGTCACTGGAGGCATGACACATTTCAAACTAGAAATTGTCTGAGGGCTTTTTGTAAGAAGTAGCAAAGGTGATGGGGTTCTGGTTTTTTCTTTCCCTTCATAGCCTCTCTTTTTTCTGTACTTTCACCTACTGTTGTGCATTTGCCCAAGTGTTGAATCTGAATCCACAGGTCAACAATTTAGAGGAGCCATGCCTGCCTCCTGACTCTCCTATATCAACAGTAGAATATCCGTAGTGATTTAATTAGTCCATTGTTTCCTTCTTGTAGTCTCCATCTCTGAGGAGATGCTTCAGTCCATCACTTTTTTAGCATTGGTGTTTTATATAGCATAATAATAAAAAGTAAAAATAGTTTTCTAGCCTATATACATCTTGAAATGTTTTTATAATTACTGCTACTTTTTTATCTGGCATAAAAGATGTTAATAGAGCCTTGGTCTTGGAGATCAGTGAAAGTAGCTGCTAAGCAGCATGACTACCTATTGTGTTAAGGAAAGATACCATCTTTGTCAAATTTTGGAAGTTCTGTGGAAAACTCTGCCTTGTTCTTGTGTCTTCTCTAAAATTACTCATGCTAATATATATCAGAAAATCATGCAGATTTTTCCTTCCCCTTCTTCTCTTCCCTAACCTAACGTGTCTGAGTCAGTAGCAGCTTGAGTTGAGAACATTGGCTCAGGATGAACTATGTGTATTCTGACATCAGGGACATTGGCTCAGGATGAACTATGTCTATTCTGACATATTCCCCATCAGACTGAGGACTGTTCTTGGGCAAAAGCTGTGGTGGGGGAGTCGGAGCTTCTTCAAGAAGCACAAGAACAGATCTGCTTTGGCTCTTGACCGAGAGGGAAGCTGACGTTCCACTCCAAGGCCAGCAGCCAGTTTGGGAGTCCTGTGGCAGTGGGGTGTGGGGCTGGGGGACAGGGGGTGGCATGGCCAGGGGACTGTGTGTCGTGGTCATGGGGCTGAGGGAGCTGGGGGCACAGGCACTCTCCTGGGTGCTGCACAGGAGCCAGCACGGGTCCAGGGCTGACACTGGGTGCTTCTGGCCCGTATGGCAGCGAGCCTGGCAGGCACACCTCTCCTGGTGTGCTTCCCCTGCTGTGGTGCAGGCAACACAGCAAGGATTCACTTCCCATTTGCTATGCTCCCACTCATAAGCACCTTTCAGATTGTCTTTGGAGCAAGGACTTCTTCTGTCCACCTGTCCCCAAGCCTGCTTCGTGACATTGACTGCCTGGTTCTCCAGGTCCTTGACATAAAAATCTACAGTGATACTGTTTGAAAGTGTGTTTTTGATGCACTGGACAGAATCTTATACTTCAGTATAGTTAGAACTATTCCTTTTAATCCTTCTTCAAGTTTTGTTGTTTTTTGTTTTTCTTCTTCCTCATGTGAGAGCTATCAGAGATGTGACATCCTTGCACTGTCTTGATTTATTTCAGCTGCAGTTCCCTGGCAGGGCATAGAGTTAAGTTTACCGTGTCATCTCTGGGTGCCTAACACTATGTTGATTAAGGGTTGCATTGGGGACTTCTCAGGGAATGGAGGCAAGATAAGTCAGCTAAAAATGTGCCACGTTGCTGATAGAGATGGAAGGTATGAAAGAGATGGTGGCTGTGTGTGCCCACCTTAGCACAAATTTGCTTGTGTGTTGGTACTCCCAGAGTGTGATGGGCAACAGCAGACAAGATGCCAAAAGACAGGGTGAAATGACTGGATTCTTTTGGTAGGAAGTGTTAATCACTGGCTGCTTTGCAAGTAATAGTGCTAACTACTGTGGGCTTTTTTCCTATAAAAAAGATTACTATCTATATAGTAATTTCTGCTTTCTATGCAGTAATTTAAGGTGGCACAATCTTGATTTGCTGACAAGTTTCCTCAAGCACTAAGAGCGTTAAAAGAGTATTCACATTCCTGTCATCCAAGGGTGGCTAATGGACACGTTGCTGAGGGTTATGTTATATATTTCCAATACTACAGCAGCATTTAGAGCTATTTTGACCACTATGAAGACAGCAGTTGGATGTCCTGCAGAAGTTACAGTGGATAAAAGATGTGTGTGGTGGTTGAGAGCTCTCAGCTCTACCACAGAGATGGCTGTGGGTTTAATTACTGCAGGGTTTTTGTGGTGCCCTCAATAAGAGGGACTCAAGGCAGTGAATACCCAGGACCATGACCCAAGCTGACCCAATCCAGAAACCAGCTATAGAAACAGTGATATTTTCCAGAGGAAGAAGTAAGTTCTTGCATTCCAACAGTTTCACAATAGTCCTCTTAACATCCTACTTGGAAGTTATGCTCATGACACTGTAGGTTTTTCCTTTCCAATCTTACTTGGATTTGGTGATGCTCTTGTTTGTGCTTTTTAGGGAACATGATGTAAATGTGTTTTTAGGGAACTATGTAAAATGCTATTGCTGTGTTCTGGAGAGGACTAGTGAGTGGTGTTTTAGTCCCTCACTCCTATTTACAGGTAATTCCAAAAATACTACTGTCAGTTTAGCAAGGGAAGTGTCTTCCCCTTGTTTAGATCTACTCCATGCCAAGCAGAGACGTGTTTAGATAAAGCTAATTAGAAAGCAGGAACCATGGGGATGTGCCTGAGCCGGTACCTGAATCAGGCCTAAACGACAGTCGCTTCAGTGTTTTGGGGATTGTCAGGATTCCCCTGAGGCTGTGTGGAAGAAGAGTTGGGTACCTTTGGTGCGAATCTAGTGACTAGTCCAGGGGTTAGATTAGTCACCTGTTTGTTGAGAGAATGTGGATCTGCATCCTCCTTAGCCAGAGAGGTTCAGACTGTAATGCTCTCCTTTTTATCTATCAGACACAGCTATTGCCTGAAGCAAAGGTGGCATTTAAGGATTTGGAGTAACAGTTGTGATTAAGTGGGACTTTTCATTTCATAAAAAGAAGAAAATACATTTCTGTACTCTGAAGGTGTGTTTTATCAGATCTCTAATCTGATCATCAATTTTAATTTCCTTGATTGTGAAAGCTTTGTGTAATATGGAGGAACTCTGGAAGGTAAAGTAGGTTGAGCCATCCAGTGGGCCATTATTTCTCAAAGGCTCTTGAGTCAAAGCCAGAAAAATTTTCCTGTTGGATGCCATTCCTCACCTCTGTTTTGATGCAGGAATGTTGATTTTTTGATCTTTGAGTAGCATTTCAGGAAAATACCTGCTTCTTGTTGTGAGGTCTTCATTCTAGAGGCTGTGCTATCAGTATCTCTGAAAGTTTTTTTCCCAGTATTATTCTGTGCCAGTATCTTTAATGTAGTACTTTTTTAAATGATTCTAAATTGTATTTTCTACCATACAGAGGTTGTTTTAGTTGCTATCTTGTTAATGCCCCTCCTTTAAATGCCAGATATATGTAATTCTATTTTCAGCCTGTTTTCTTTCTTTAAAAAAACAAACTAAAAAATCAGTTTGGAATGAGTGAGTCATACTATTCTGTTGTAGGAGGGTTTTATTTGTTAGGAACTGTTCTTATGCACATTTGCCAGATTTATTACCCAAGAGTCACTTGGGTAACCAGTGCCTTTAATGAGCAGAACACATTGAGATTCCTAAGGAGTGGTCCAAGAATCGGTCAGTTCTTTTTTCCTCTTTCAGCCCTTGCTAATAATTTAGTCTCTTTCCTGTGTCTTCTTCCTTTCACTATCACTAAAGCATATTTATTAGACATGTCCATTACCATATTCTAAAGGGGCCTTCATACTCCAGCAGGGCTTTCAATGTGGAGGAAATTAAATTTAAGGTAATCTTTAGGGAATTTTTTGTCCTCTTACTCATTTCGAAAGAAAAGGGCTTCTGAATTATGTGGAGTTGAAATCCATGTGAGTTCCTAGTGACTGAAACATAAAGTAATAATAATCCTCCTAGAGATAGAAATTGCATAGTTCTTTAGAGCTCAACAGATATGCTGTAGAGGAGAAATGTTATTGTTGAAGCAGTATGTGACAGGCAAAAACTGTTCAGTTCATATGGTTTAAGTAAAGATGAAGAAGTGTATTGATTTATTTCTGGTGTGTAATTAAGTAGCAATCACTGAACTATACTTTTAGGCTTAATACCAACAGTACAACAGACAACCACAATACGTGCCATTTATAAAATGGTAACAAGGAACTATAAATTTCTAAATCACTTTCGGTAACTGATCCAATGTGTGCCACACCAGCACAGACACCCGTCTCACAGGCCATGGATGTGTAAGCTCCCCTCATCTGAGTGTACAAGACCCTCTGTCCACACACCCTTGCTGTAGGGGACTTGGGTACCCCCATATAAGCCTGGGCCCCCACCTCCTGCCACCCCCAGGAGGAGAGCCTGCACCCCAGGGTGTGGGTTCTGGGGTGCCCATAGTGGCTCAGGGGAAGCTGGAGGTAGCTGCTGGGGGTACCCACAGGGTGGGGGGTGGCACTACCAAGCTCCTGCACAGTCCCTGACGCCATGGGACCTCAGCAGACCCCATGGCACTGGGGTCTGCCCATGTCACACAGGCCTGATGGCTGCTGCTTTCACTCCAGACTTTCTGCGCCTATTACAAGTTTTAAAGCTTTTTTCTTACCTCTTTTCAGGATAGGTTCTTCTATTTGAAAAGTATCATGGTAATTTCTTGGTTGCCACTAATTCCAGCTGATGCACTCCCTTCCTTTTTCATGGGATCACTTGGGGCAAGTATCCCCCTGACAGTTTGGGCACACTGTTTGCACTCCCATCTCTATCTTAGCAGGCATCGTCATCTAGGCGCCTTGCCTAGGGTGGGCTGTGCAAGCATCTCTACCTTGCTGTCATAATAAAAAAATGTAGTTGGTCTGGAAGAATTTCACAGGTCAATGAAGTGTTACATTTTGTCTCCAGGTGCTGAAGAAGATGAGGATAGTGCAGTGATAACAACATCCAGAACACTTCCAAAGTTACCAACAACTAGTGATGCATCCAGGGCTGAGACCACCACAGTGAAAATGCAGACCAAGGTGCCTGCACAAACAAAGGTGCGTGGCTGGAGAGCAACACCATCTAAAATGGTTCCACTGTACACTCTTGATGGCTTGATGTTAAGTCTCCTATTTATATGGATTAAAAAGCACCCCCAAACTTTACTTACTACTACAGCCTGCTAAATGACTACAGAGCTGTTTGTTTTCATTCCCACTAGAAAGTCTGTATGGGAACATCTGGATTTCACATGAAAGAAAAGAGAGATGCAAAATAGAGACCAGACAGTCTCTCAAGATACCTTTGAGTTTGAGCTGCACCTTTTTTACATTTCTCAAAGAGTTATTCAGAAGTTCTGTGTGAAACTTCCCTTCTCAAAGGAGAGTGCTGTATGGTTTGGCTGTAGTTTGAAAACTCAGCAGATTCCGTGTAGTATTTTAGTATTTCCTTCTACCACGATAGATAATACTGTCTAAGCTACCCTCAAAGGTGTTCTCTGCACATAACATATCTGATAGGTTAATTTCAGAGTTGTTATTTCATTCAGAGGCTATTATTCTGATAAACACAGGCAATATTAACAGCTGTTCACTAAATATACTTTTGGAGGTTTTAAACTTACAGGCAGTGTTTTTCATTCTGACATCATGACGACAAATAGATCCAATTACAATGTCTAGACCAGCTTTCTGTGCTGTGTTGGTATTGTGCAGTATGTGCGTGGAGCCACAGCTCTGTGACTGCCCACGGCAGGCAGTGACAGTGCCGACTTGTGATCTGCCCTCTCTGTAAGCAATGCTCAGTTTTCTTTTTTGTGCCACAGTCACCTGAAGAAATTGATAAAGAGGAAAGGCCTGAGATGGATGCCAAGAAAAAGAGCGATGAGCCAGGGGATGACAGTGACGTGTTCACTCAGAAGCATTCAGAAAACCTCTTCCAGAGAACAGAAGTTCTGGCAGGTGAGGCAGTGTTTGCCATGGTCTATCTCACCAGAAATAAAACAGAAAACAGAGGGGATCCATATCAAATAATGCAAATTCAACATTTGAGTTTTCTTGGTAGATTCATAGTGTTAAACACATTCAGTACTAAGCACATTCATAGTGGGTAGCCAGTGGTTGATTTGATGAGAATGAATTGGGCATCTTGGGGAAATATTTAATAGCGAAGTCTGTCGCTAATTGGTTTGATGCCCACAAGCTGAACACTGCCGGCTGAGTACCTGCAGCTTTCACAGCTCAGAAAAGGAGTTGGAATTTGATTGATGCTTGTAATGAAGAAGTGTATTTCTCACCTCCCAAGAGCACATTGCTGTCTGGTCCATCTGGTGCAGGTGAACCGTGCCTGGGAGGAGCTTGTGGCAGGCGTGGGTGGATGGAAAGGGATGGGTAAGCACAGTCCATTAGGGTACAGACATCCCTTGAGAAAAAGGTTTATTACTATGCATAACCCAGGAGGCACAAGCTGGCCACCAGTGTTTTCACTACCTGTGAGATTTTTTTTGGCCTAAGGACAGTGTTTACAGGTATACTTTCCCCCATGTATTTGGAAGGGGAGTTGGGAGCCATGAAAGTCACATAGTTTTGGACCACATCTTCCTATGAACATCAAAATGTGAAAAAGCCTTAAATCCACATCAGTGGAAGCATGTGGGTTTCCTCTTGAAGTCTGGTTGGGAGTTGATACTTTCCACACACTCAAAAGTGCATGAAGTGTTCTCTCCTATTATTCACCAACAGGAAGTTTATTTCAGCCTAGAGTCAGAGTGAAAACTGACAGAGAAAAGGAAAAGCCCATTTTTTAGCTAGGGTAACAAAATATTTTAAAGTTGAAAATGTAGCTGTTTAAAAAATGAGTTTGAAAGACAGCTTTATACTCTGGCAGTAGTAGTGGTCTTCTTAATTGAGGTTTTGAAAAAAATGTAATAACTTTTTTAAAACTGTGGGTTGTTGGATCTCTGACTTGTAAGTGGAATGTCGTTTTAAGTGATTGCCTTCATGAATGCAAACAAGCTTTTTGACAGTATATTTCAGGATACTAATAATGAAGACAGTTGCATAATGAGACTCCTTTCCTGCAATTTGAAAATAATAGCAAACTCATTGTGTGAGATGAAAAAGAAGTATGGTGCTAAACTTGTTTCACTGGCATATTGTGAATCTCTGTTTCTTTGATTGCAGCTGTTATTGCTGGCGGAGTTATTGGTTTTCTTTTTGCAATCTTCCTCATCCTGCTGCTGGTGTATCGCATGAGGAAGAAGGATGAAGGCAGCTACGACCTTGGTGAACGTAAACCATCCTGTGCTGCCTATCAAAAGGCACCTACTAAGGAGTTTTATGCATAAAATTCCTATTTAGTGTCTCTATTTATGAGATCACTGAACTTTTTTAAATAAAGCTTTTGCATAGAATAATGAAGTTTTTTTTTTTTTCATTAAAGAGCCGTTATGGCACCTTTATGATAAAACCCCATTGTATTTAAAACTTTTCACATATTCATTTAAAAATGTAAAATTAAAACTTAACATTTGCAGTGTTCTGTGAATAACAGTGGCAAAGCATTATTTTATAAAACCATTGATGTTCACTGAATGATTTTTAAAACTTTATGCATAAATATAAAATAATGAAAATTATTGTTTTATCCTATGGTTCAATGAAAGTTGTTTAATTTTTGTCGGCATGTCTCAGATTGATCTTACAAGTTAGTTTTTATTTCATTAATTTATCTGTTTCCAAAAAATGCCTTTTTGTAGTTGTCATGGTGCAATTTGTCTTCAGATAATTCAGATAACAGTAACTTTTAGTGTAAATGTAATTTTTCAGCTATGTGAACTTTAACCTCCACTTTGTATAAATTTAAGTGTCAGAATATCAATTTTACACTTTGCATTGTTTCTCAGCATACCTGTAGCTTCAGTGAGATTTGTAACAGCAAATTAATGTGTAAAATTGGATTATTACTACAAACTGCATAGTCATATTCTTACTAAACAAATCTCCTGTAAGGAAGATTTGTAGTAAGCTACTGACGAACCTAAGCAAACCCAAAGACTCTAACAGTATTTTGAGAAGTTGCTGCAGATTTCTATGGCCACTGTATTTGTTAATTATTTGCAATTTGAAGGTACAAGTAGAGGTTTAAATTTTTGTTCTTTAAAAATGCATTTAAGTTGTAAACGTCTTTAAAGCCTTTGAAGTGCCTATGATTATATGTGACTCGTTGCAGACTGGTGTTAATGAGTATATAACAGTAAAAGAAAATGTTGGTATTTTATAAGCACAGACAATTCTAATGGTAACTTTTGTAGTCTTACATGGATAGACATAATTGTAATTTGGGAACATAAACACTACTGAATAAATCATGTGGCCTAATACTGAGAATTCCATTGTGATATACTTTTGTATGTTTTTCATTTTATGTCTATTTGCTTATGTTTTAATGTCACAGAGTACACTAGTAGATCTTAAAAATCCAGGCCAAAAAAAGAAAGGCTGTTGATCAGGGCGATCCTCACACCGGATTTATTGCTGAAGTGGCAGAGAAGAGTGGGAATGTTTAAGCCTTGCATCTGGTGTTATTAGCTGTGAGACATTTGACTTTAGCATTATGTTTAATGGCAGCATTGACACGGGGCTGTTCTTCCTGCAAATGTTGTTCTCCCTACTGTAAAATTCAGAGGAGTACCCAGTTCATTTACTGTGTGTATTTGTTTTTGATTTGTTGTTTGGGTTTGTTTTTTCCCTGTCAGTTTGGAGAATTTTGGTTTATTCTGCTCAGACTCCAGCAGAAGAGTTGAGACAAGTGGAACATCTTCATAAGAGAAGAAAGAAATACTCTGAGTAGAAGAGGAAGTCTGTGTAGCTTAGACCTTAGATAGGTGCTGGATAGAGGGACACGGGGAGAAGACGGGTCTGCCTCCTTATATTATGCTTTGTAACAGACAAATGGCTTCGTCTTCTGCTCTGTTGACCTCCTCATTTTTTCTTTTTGGGATTTCCAAAATACAGGTGTTCAGGATGTCAAGCTGAAGTGCTTCTCGGAAATGGCAATGTATTGTAAATAAGATCTGGTAGCTCTTCAGATAAGAGTTGCGCAACTTGTATTTGTTGCTGTCCCAAGTTCAGTGGTCATTTAGGAACAAATGAATGCTATCCTGTGCTAAAATATTTAATATATTGCTTTTTACTTAACTGGCAAGTTTTTCAAAGCCATACAAGTTCAGCAAGTAAAAACAGGGTAAGAATTTAACAGGTATATCTTGTGCAATATTTAGTGAACTTCAATTAGTAAAATAACTGCTTGAAATAACTGTGCCAAGAAAAGAAAATTTCTGGCAAATGCTGTGCCACTGCTGTAAAATAAAGCATTTGTTAAAGTGCCAAAATAAAGTCTACCATGCCTAAACTAATACTTTATTTGTATAGTCTGACATCCAGTTTTTTGAAGCCCACTTTGCTTAAGGTAGTAGATCTGAATTTCTTTCAAGGGTGCAATGAATATTGCTGTAAGTATAGCTATAAATATTAAACACCAGATAAACTGTCTCCTCCTTCTTCATAAGCAAATTGATAATAACTAGCTGTTTTGATTTTATTTATGTATGTTAGACTCTGCCTCTATATCTACCATACAGGCCACTTTATCCAACATAGACATCTGTTGTAATTATGCAGACTACCAAATATTATGCTTGTCTGGTTCCTCCTGTATCTGTTTACAAACAGAAGCAATGGTAAATTTTCAGCTTTATTTCACCATTTACCCTTTTTTACTTGCACATTCATTATCCACTCTTTTATATGCAGAAGAGGTTTAATGCTTCAGCCGTGTATGTGGCCCTGAAATATTGCAGTCTTCCCACCCTCCTTAACAAAAACCTGAAATTTTTGAACATGTAGTAGGTGTGTTAATAGGATTTATCATCTCATGATCTCTGCCTTTCTGTTTTTAGTGCCAAACCGTACTATTAGGGAAAAATTCTAACAGAGCTATAATCTTGGTTATAAACATAAGTTCCATTTTCATCAGTCTCAAAGCCAGTCTGATGCAGACACTCGAGTGCCAGCGATGCTGTTCAGAAGAAATTGGCAGCCAAACGTGTGTCTCTTAGTGCTGGGGCTTCCTAGCACGAGTTGGTCTTCGATTTCCCTTCCCTTTTGTTCTCTGCTTCCTGGATGTGTTTCTAGCCATACTCTGGCTACTCATGGATGTTGCTGGGCAGCTCCAGACCCGGTGCCAGGCTGTGGCTGCTGCGCCACCTGCCCACAGCTAGCCATGGCTTTTCCTGGAGACCCTTGGCTCTGCTCTGCTGGAGCAGCTCTGGACTTCCTCAGCAATCTGATCCAGCATCTCTTTGTGATTGATAGGCTCCAGTGTTTATCAAAATGCCATTTTGCTTTGATTTACCCTGGGTTATAAATTGTTACTTCCTCTTAGATTCTTCTTAAAAGAAGCCAAATGCAACTACTGTAAAACTTACATTGAAAGAAGGCTCTCACCTTTGCTTTATTCATGGCAAAATAACTTCAGAAGTTGAGTACATGGTTCCTCTGTTTGCCAGCTTTATGAGTGAACTGCAGCTCATGTTTACAAGCTGCATAGTTAGCTTTTTCTTCACTTTGAGCATTGCACTTCATTTAAATAGGATAAATTAAAATAAAAATGGTCCTTTTGCTGCTCCTAACAAGAAAGTAGCATATTTGTAACTTTGACTAGTAGTTCCTTTTTTTTTCCTTAGAGCTATGTATGGAAATGATGGTGGAATGCAGTCTTAAATAATAGATACTATTTTTAAGCAACATATGGAATACAGGAAACTTTTGTAAGGAAACAAGTATCCAGATAAACATTAAATAAAAACGATTGGAGTGAGGTAGATGATTATATTATGCTGAGTATGTATCTATTTGAGAAGGGAGGAGGACTGTTGTAGATGAAAATAATAAAGCAAATTTTTTTAGACTTTCAGTTATATTTGTAAATTAGCACTTGCTTAATCAAAGTGGCATAATTTCCTTTAAGGAAATATTTTTTGTCCACTTTCAATGAGCATTAATACTAATTTTGTTACATCTAAGCTCTTGACTATGTATCCTGGAGCTCTGAACTTCGGTGTGAAAGCTCCGTGCTGTGAACCTTTAGAGTATTGCCTTTCCAAAACTTTCATCTGGTTGAGCAAACAGGACTTTGCTGTACAGTTCATCTGAGAAGAGATACAGCTAGTATACCACTCCCTGGCATGTCTTCTGGCTCTGGGATGGTTTGTGGCTGGAACAGGAGAGGGGGATGCTGACATGTGCAGTTGATTTCCTCACAGCTCTCGGGCTGACCAGGCACTGGGCTCAGCTGCATGGGTGGGAATGGGGGAGCTATAACCCAACCCTGCTAGGGGAAAAAAGATGTTTTGCTGAGGTTTCTTCTTCTGTGAAGTAAAGTAGGTTGTGTATTTTTTGCTTTGAAATCAAATAAATGATAAAATTTAGGTTCAGTAGAGCTAGAAATGGAGATGTGGGTGCCTGCCCTGGCCCCTGTGAGCCAATTTCACATGTGCATCAGATGTACTGAATAGCTGCTTACGTGGGTGGAAATCTGAAAATCCCTCTGTGTATTTGCAGTATCTGAGTTTAGTTTCTAGTGGGGATGAGGGGGAGGGGACAGGGCTCATTTAGAACTGCAGACATTAATTGGGGGTGAGCGGAAAGAAGGCAGGAAGAGAAACTGTCCTGACAGCCCCTGTTTTCCACTGAAAATTACGAGGCATTTTGTTTTCTTGAGTTGTTACCATTGCACTGAAATTGTCCTTCGCAGAGAGAATCAATAGGCAGGGGAACGAGGGGCTGCTAGATCTGTAAAATGCTGTAGTTTGACTGGGGCTGAGTGCTTCTGTCTCTCATGACTAAAGGTCAGGTCCAAAGAATTCCTCTAGCCTGGCAGTTCAGCCCTGGCCTGGAATGAGAGGAAGTAGGAATGCTTGTGAAAAACTTCCAGCAAAATATTGCAAAACCTGTAATAATTTGTTGAAAATAAACAGAGCCCAAGTTCTCTGTAGGGGGTGACTTTAATTAATTTAGATTTCTTCTGGGGTATTATGCAGGTTTTTTTTTCCCATGGATTTTTATTTGACAAACACAGGGGAAGCTTCTGATACTTTTCTATGTTTAGTCCAAGCACTGACGTATAAGGAACAATAATTCCACCAGGCAACCTATTTGAAGCTTATCTAGTGGTGGGAAACTAAGCTCAGTGGAGGAAAAAGTTGTGTGTCCTATTTACCCACCTACCTTGTATGGCCATATGTAGTCCTAGAGTGTAAACAAAGTTTGGTACCCATTTTCCTGAGTTCCTGTGGTGGAACAGGAGCTTTCTCTAAACACTGCAGGTCCCCAGAGGATACCAAAGAGAAATGAGAACAGACTTTCTTTTTGATGTTTTTGTGTCATAACCCATAATACTAACACTCATCTCCTTCCTACTCCCCTTTCTAAATATAGCAGCGGGGAGAAGTCAACAACCATCATGCTAAATGGTACTGAAAGAATGTAAAACAGCTCAAAGTTCAGTTTTCATCATTCATCCCTGTAATTTTCAATACCACAGAGCTAACACAAGAGTCTCTTGTGAAAGAAAGAGAAGCAGAGTGTGTGTTTCCTTCTGGGCCAGCCCACAGTGCCAGATGAGTTAATGCTGACTTGGGGAAAGTCTCAGATGGCAGAGGGAATGGCTCACTCCTGCTAAGACCAAAAGGCTTGAATGAAGGACCCTGCCTTGCCCTATAGCCTCACTGCCAGGCTGGCAGCTGGGCCACTTCCATACTGGTGAGCCAAGACTTCAGGAGCAGTTCTAGGGAATCTTCATGATCTGAGCTCTATCCCACAGGAAAACCTTCCCTGAGAATCCCTGTAAGCTTAAATTATTGACTACAGTCAAAACAGCAGCTAGAAACTTGTCTTTAAATCATCAGCTTTCATCCTGTTTTGCATGTGCTCAGATATTTTCCTAATGAAAATTAATTTTTATTGGCTGGTAAACAAGATGGCTTGTTAGCTCACCGTTTATTTGATCTTTACACTAAATTTTGCTCTGCAGTAGTACAGACTGTTTTCATATTTATAGTGTTGCAAAGCTTAACTTCCATTTTTTTATATTTTAGTTTTTCCATTCTGTTATGTTAAAGTGGTAAATATTTATTTACCAGTTAATTCAGTTTATAGCTTTTATTTGTTTCAGCTTGCTTTTCATTGTAAATTGAGAATTCATTATGAATGCATAAAATTAGCAATTCTTATGAAGTAAAATATATTAGGCCCATCAGAACAAAGTTTAGCAAAATTATTTTGACTATAAAGCACATGCAGTAATTGTAAGTTATTTATTAGACAGAAGCATTTCTGCTGCTTACTGAATTGTGTAATTCCAATCACAATGTCTGTTAATACTTTAGAACCAGCAAGTCTCAATCTATCTTCTTTTTTTCCCATAAGTTGGAGGAGTATAAGGTTTCCACTTTTTCAGCTTCTAAGTGGTTTTATAAAAAAAAAAGGCTTGAAAAAAAATTATACCCAAAGAAGAGCTGTCAAAGAATCTAAAGTTTTCTTTTATCATCTCAAAAATTGGTTACAGGTGCCCAGCCATGTGACTTCTCCCAATTCACGGTTTGATTTTTGTAACAGCTCTGGCAATAGAAATCATCATTTTTTCTCTTCCAGTCTGTGCTTTTTATAACACACTTTCAGCCACTAAAAGCCAAGTGGAATCTTACTTTAGCCTTTCCTAATGGGACCTTTAATGCAGATTCTGAAATTCCATAGACTTGTTCAGCTCTCGTTCTTCTAAGAAATACTGTACCTGTTCTTAAAGAAGCAGTATGTTCTTTTAAACAATCTCTCAGTATATAAAATTTTACTTTTCAGCATGTTTATCAAAACTTTCAAACTGTGATCAGACAGAGCTTGCAAATTTGAGTAGGAATCATGCAGTCTTCTAAATTTATGCTGTAGAGGATCAGGACTCCAAAATTTTAGTTAGTTTTGGAAGTAACACATTGACTCTCTTGCAGAGTCACATTTTTTTTTGAAGTTTAAATGATTAATGCTTGACTTGAGCAGCATGTTCAGAGTCTTGTAGTTAAACCTAGAATGAGATACTGGTGAAGCTAGATCTCAAAGCATCAATCCACACACTGAGTTGTGTCTGTGCTCAAAACCTGTCACAAAATAAAACACTCCTCACTTTTGGGCCTGTTCAGATGATAACAAGCTATTTTAGCATGCAGTTTCTGTCCATCTGTCTAGTATCTGCCACTCCAAGAACACTCCCCTTCCCAGTAAAATGCCTGGCTGAAGCTGAGTGAGAGAAGTCACACTCCTGCTCAGCCTCCCATCTGCCTCTGTTAGATGGAGATTTTATGTTCACATCCTGTGTTCACATCCCATTTAATCGTGGGATGGTTTGGGTTAGAAAGGACCTTAAAGATTATGTAGTTCCTATCCCCTGCCCTGGGCAGGGACCTCTTCCACTGGACCAGGTTGCTCAGAGCCCCATCTGACCTGGCCTTGAACACCTCCAGTGATGGGGATGGGGGGCTGTTCAATACACTTCAATTCAGCCCAAGTCCAGAAATAAATGATGTATTTTATCTGCATTTTTAAAACTACCCGTGGATTTAAACCTGTTGGGGACAAATACAGGTAGAATAAGTCAAACTTGGATTCTGAGTTAAGTTGAACCTGGGTTTTATCCTTACTAAAATACTGAGAAGAATAAAGGTACCTAGCTCTAGGGGAGAGAGTTCTTGAGAGAAACTATAATTTAATTGCTTAATTGTAAGGAAAGCTCTTTAGAGCAGTATTTATTGTATTTTTAATGCAAATATATGGTAATTTATGTCAGACATTCAAATACCTTTGCTTTGTAAACACATGAGTGGAGGCAGACCACCATGTGTATGTTGCTGGACCAATTGCTATCTGAAAACTGAAAATCCATAGGAATGAATGCTCTCATCTCCATCCATCGCAGCACAAGTCACACAGTTCATAAGGAGATCCAAGTGGGAACATGTTCCACCAGTTTTTACCAAAACCCTGTCTGTGGTATGGCAAACCCATTGCCCCTGTAAGAAAACTTGTAGTAGTCTGCAGGAGAAATCACCCTGCCAGACTATGTCTTTAGCAGCAAGTTTTGCTGCCAGAACTTTTCTGGGGTCACGAGTTGCTGACACTTTTATGTCCCTGGAGCACGTGTTCATCGTGGCTTTTTGGAGATGCTGCATCCCCTCTCTGCAAGAGGCTGTAACAGCAGAAGGGCTTGCAGTTGCCAGGAGCACGTATACAGTGGCATTTTGCTACTGGCTGGCATTATCCTGAGAGGAGACTTCACTTTGGCAGGAGAGGACTCATTTTGTTGGCTTGTATCAACTTTTGTTGGCTTGTATCAGCAATGCATAGAAACTTGAGGCAACTAATGCTGACTTCTGACAGCAAACCTGCATTGCCCTGCCCAGGCTGCAGCTAAGATGTGTCCCAAGCAAGTGTACCCTACCAACCCACTGCTGGCAGATTTCTGTTTTCACCTGATAATCTGATCTTGATACCTGAAATAAACAAGTCTCTGACACAGCAGCAGCAAAACAAACATACCTAGGTAGAAAAATACATGTTTTGAGGTGCTTGCTGTTTTTCTTTCACAATGTCCCTACTTTTTACCCCCGTTCTGTGCGTTACTAGGATATATTTATTTGCTGCTAGACTGCATGAATGGAGACATATAAGTCAGGATCAAGCTTAAACACTTCTTTCTCCAAAGAACTGAAGAACAATTATTCTTTGAAACTTACAAGTAACTCTTTTCAGCTCCTTGAACTGAAAAAAAAAAAAAAAAAAAAGGAAATAAAAGCTGAAGTTTGCCTTAATTAGTGGTCCATTTTTACCTGCCTACAGTGCAAAGCAACAGAGAAAAACTTTAAATGAAGAAAACATCTTGTACTAAAATCCAATGTGGACCTAGAGGAGACTTTTGGGAGACTGAGTCAAAAAATAAAAAATGCTATGCTAAAGCAAACAAATGAAAATTGACAGCATACTCCTAAATAAGGGTAACTGGTATATTGGTAATTCCTTCAGTCTGGTACAGTGTGCTCCCACTTCAAACACCTTTTGTATTTGGACCTGTGCTGGCAGCTTTTCAAAGGAATCTCATACTTTCTTCCCTCCCCCTCCCTACTTTGCATACTAATTAGTATGTGAATATGCTTGTGATTTCTTATTATTTTAATACTGTCACATTTTAGAGACTTCAATAAAGTTTGGAGGACAACCAAAGCAGTTCTTGTTCCAAAAGCCATGCAGCCTAAATGGAGTGGAAAACCAAAGCACAGCAAAGTAGCATCATGTCACCCCCTCTCTGTGCAGGGAGAAACATTGTACCAAGCAACTGCCCATCAGAAGAGATTCAGGAGCTGCTCAGGCAAAGTCCTGTGCCTAGCAGCACACTCCACGTGTTGCTTCTTATGCTGTATAATAGGAGGTGAAAAAAATCCAGCAGTAAGAAGTGTCATATGTCCTCATTTTAGGTTGAATTCCCCTTTCCAGGAGTTAGATACCAGCTTATTCCTTGAAGCACCAAGTTACAGTCAGATAATTCTGATTATTTTTCACATTCATATATATCCAATCCCTTTCTTTAATAGTAAGTTCTTGACTCTGACACTGTTTCAAGCACTATAATCACAGCAGTCTTGTAAAGATGCATCCATAGAGGGACCTTCAAGCACCTGATAGTCTTTATGAGTTCAAGAGTATGGAAAATGGATGACAAAGATGATATCTGTATGGTGGGGCCAGGATTTTGCCCAGCATAGTAGCCTATAAAGTTTGTGAAACTGATCACAAGACTCCTCAGCTCCAGCCTCTCCCTGATTTACAATTACAATCCCAAGTAGGGAAAACCAATCCGAAAGTCCTGAGGTTGCAAATGAATCCATGTATTTATATTTAGTGAATAATGCAGAAGAGAGAAAATAATGTAAGAGATGGGTATAAGGGAAATACCTTTCCCGAGGCTAAGTGGGTATTGATGCATTTCAAACCTGTAAACAGATTTGTGCACGTTGCTGGCTGAAGAGGGGTGGAGCTCTAGGTTTTGTTGTTATGCCTCTTTACTTGCTTTTGTCACTCCTCTGGCAAGGACAGCAGGAGACTAAAGCAGTGAGTTCTCTACCCTCTGACCTAGAATTAATGACAGCCACACCAAGATATCTCCATCCTTCTGACTATTTGATGAAGGAGAAAAAAAGGTGGCCTATTATCACTCTCCTTTTGATTTCTTGGTATAGAAGGATTAACAAAGGAAGCTAATTAAGGAAAAAATAATGGGAAACCAGTTGGGTGAAGTGATTTAATTGTAAAGGGAGCAAATGAAAAGAAATCACTCTCATGAATCAACCAAAATCCTAAATTTATATACTGCAAGTATGGTTTTACATGAGCTTTTTCACGAAGACATATCCTGTGTTCTCTCTTGGTGAAAGTAAAAAGGAAGGCTATTGGTAGTTAAATTCAAGGTGGTGTGGGTGTAACAGCCAAACTTTGAGGATGGAATAGTTTCTTGCATGACTTTCAGTGACGTATTTATCACAGTAATTGCTGTGTAATCACTTTCCAGAGATACAGTACTAGATGGACACTTACAGCTTATAGGGCACTATTTGTAAAGAATATACAGAATGTGCAGGAAAGAAGGGGCCAGACATGCAAATCTCTGACAGCCTTTTCCTTGTGTAACATTTTTGTTGAAGCAGTTGTTTTGTTACCCTCAATGGTACAGGACTCCTAAGGACTGTGGCAGTTTGAGAAATACATTGTTTCATCCCACCAGCCTGCTCCCTGATCCATATTGCAGAGGACACAATCCCAGCTGCCAAAACTTGCCGTTTAGATGCTGTACTGAAAAATACAAGTGAAAAAATACAAATGAGTCACCTCAAATAAAGAGGTGGAGGAGTCAGGTTGGCAGGAACAGCCATTATCTTATAATAATGTGTTTCAAACCCCTCCTCAAGGTACACACCCATGAAGCTCATTAGTATAACAGTCATTTCACTGAGGCAGAAAGTTCATGAATATTGGAATACAGTGTTGAATATTAGAGGGAAATTTTTCAATGTCTTCCTGCTACAGCAGCTTTTTGGAAATGCACCAAGGGCTTTGATCCTAAAAACCCTTACCTCTAAGCACCTGGGTAGTCCCATTGATTTAAACAGAATAAAATGAGAGCTTTAATTCAAGTGTTTGCAGATTAAGACCCATGTTTGTATTTTAAGATCTTATCTACAGAAGAAATTGCACTCATTTACCTAAGTGTTTACATAAACACACCTTTATTTGTATGAGTGCAATGTTACTTCTGCATCTGAGGAGCAGTGGCCCTGCCTCAGTTCCCAGGAGTGTGAAGGCAGGAAAGCCTCTTAGACAGCTGGGGAACATCAATGAACTACACAAGCAAGAATAGCCATCTTCTGAAATACTCCGAAGGATGCTGCAGCCAGCAGGAAAGGCTCCTCATGCCTTGTCCATTTTCCGTGTACCCTTGCACAACTATCACACATTCCCGATAAAAGTGCCATTATAGAATCATCACAGCATCAGAGGAGTGGTTGGGGTTAGAAGAGAAATTAAAAACTATCTCGTTCCAACCCCTTGCCATGGGCAAGGACACCTTCCACTGTATCACGCTGCTCAGAGCCCCATCCAGCCCGGCGTGGAATATTTCCAGGGATGGGGCATCCACCACTTCTTCGGGCGCAGCTCGGTCCAACGCCTCCCCACGCTCACGGCCGCCGGCACGGACGGTGTCACTCCCCTGGCAAGCCCGGCGGTAGCGGGCGGTGTTTCCAGGCCCGCGGGGCTGGGCGGCAGGGCCTCGGCTCGGGCTGCGAGGCGCCGCGGCCGGAGACAGCGCCGGGCCCGGCCCGGCCCGGCCCCTCCCCGCCCCGCGGCCGCTCCTCCTTCCCCCGTCCGCCGCCGCCCGGGGCTCGGGGCTGTGCCGGCGCCGCCGCCCGATCTGCGCGGGGAAGGTGCGTGTTTGCTCTGCTCTGCCCACCGCCTCATCCTCCTCCTTTTCCTCCTCCTCCTCCTCCTCCTCCGCACAGGGAGTCCCCCCGGCTGCCGGCGCCCCTCCGCCGGGCCGGAGCACTTTCTCGGGAAGCTCCGGAGGAGGGGCACCTGGCCGCCATTCCCGGCACCCCGGCGGGGCTCAGCCCCGGCTCCTTGCTGTGCTTTAGAGCCGTGCAACGTGTGCTGCCTCTCCCCACACCTCACCCCTCCCGAGATGGGGCCTTGGCCCCGCTGCTGCCGGCCCTGCCCCGTGTCGGTGGGCTGGAGCCCCCAGCCTGGCAGCGGGCTCGGGGCCACCTCGCTGGATCCACTGCTCGCCCTGTGCTGGAGGCGTGACTGACGCCAGCGTGGTCGTACAATGGGCATCCCATCGCGTGACACGGCAGAAAAGGATCTGGGGGTGCTTGTCGACAGCTGGCTGAACATGAGCTAGCAGTGAGCCCAGGTGGCCAAGAAGGCCAGTGGCATCCCAGCCTGTGTCAGAAGCAGTGTGGCCAGCAGGACCAGGGCAGTGATTGTCCCTCTGGACTCGGCACTGGTTAGGGTACACATCAAGTGCTGCATCCAGTTCTGGGCCCCTCAGTACAGGAAGGACATTGAGGTGCTGGAGCGTGTCCAGAGAAGGGCAGTGGAGCTGATGAAGGGTCTGGATCACAAGTCCTGTGAGGAGCAGCTGAGGGACCTGGGGTTGTTTAGCCTGGAGAAAAGGAGGCTCATGGGGACCTTATCACTCTCTACAACTACGTGAAAGGAGGTTGTAGCCAAGTGGGGATCGGTCTCTTTCCCCAGGTAACAAGTGACAGGACTAGTGAACATAGTCTAAACTGTGTCGGGGAGTTTGGAGGGATTTCACAGTAAGGCTAATTAGTCGTTGGAATGGACTGCCCAGGGAAGTGGTGGAGTCACGGCCGTGTTTAAGGAAAGGCTGGACATGGCACTTAGTGCCAGGGTCAAGTTGATGTGGTGGTGTTCTTCCAGATACTGGATTCAAAGATCTCAGAGGTCTTTTCCAACCTAATTGATTTTGTGATTCTGTGACATGAAATCTTTGCTTACCCTCTTGTTCCTCTTAATTTAAAAACAGATAGGAAGTTGGCGGTCACACAGTGCTTGGGAGATGCATGGTCAGTGTTGGACACGGCATGATGCTCTGCCATGATCCTGAAATGAGCAAAGCTGACAGCAGTTACTGACTGAAAGCTGTGTCACTGCAAACAGATAAACACCATAAATACCAGACTGGGTGCATTAGATATTTAATTACGTTTTACAGCGTGTGTCATAGTGAAGAGATCCCAGCATGTAAAGTGGTGTAGTGCTTGAGAGTAAGAAGTTCTGGTAACTAGTACCCATTAGGTTTGTCTTGATGTCTTCATTCTTCATAGACTACCTTTTCCAATTTAATGCACAAGGGAAAAGTACATAACAGAGTCATTATTAAAAATGTATTTACAATTTTTATATATGTGAATATGAATATACATGTTTTATGAAATTTATGAAATATTTATAGAATATATACATTATAAAATAATATATAAAAACATTAAAAACTTATAAAGAAACATGAAAAAGTGTAAGTTCAGTGGGCTGAATCAGATTTGACTAAGGAAGGTTTAGATGTGAATGAACCTTTTGAACGTAGTGGTTGTATCTGCCAAGTTGTAAGTGTGCTCAGAACTACAAAATAACAAATTCAAGATACAAGCACAAGAAGTCTGTTTGTGCAGTAATTACTTGTTTCTTCCTTCAAACCGCAGTATTTTGAGGACCTGACTTTCCCAGGTGCTGCCTGAGCACCAAAAGTGCCTGCTCAGACAGTGCCATACACAAAGGCACCTGAAATCCTAATCTCTTGTTAATTTTCAAAATTTTGCCTGTTGTTTTCACTCTATTCAAAATCAGATTAGTTTTTACTCTTTCTCGAGATAGTTCTCTAGAACTGTTGTAGCAGTGTTGTAATCTATTCATTAAAGGGGAGTATGCAAGTGTTCCTTCTTACAAAGCAGTACTTGGGATGGCTGTAGAACAGACTTCCTGTGTGGAAATGGAATAACTGCTTATATCTTTGTCTGTCTTTAATGTATTTCTCTATTTTAGCTTGTGAAAATTCATAAGATTTAAGTTAGGGGGACAAAAGCTGGCCTGGATTCTGTTCTGGTTAATTTTCTGCAAGGATGAAAGCTTTTGTTAGAAGTCTTTCTCATACTTACCTGTCAGTTCTTAAAATCACCTTCCAGTCTTGTCTGCTGCTCCCTCTGTTGGATTATTATTTTTAATAAAATCTCAAACCCTTATTTCCATAAAAAAGCCCCACAAAGCCTGTCATGTTCATGAGAGTTCTTCCATCCCTTGTTTCCTTGTAAATTTTGTCTAATTCCCTTAGACATATCCACTCTATCTTGGATGGCATCTATCTGTTGTCCCTTGCAATCACTTTTACTTTAGCCAAACTTCTGTCTTTCAGATGAAGTCTGTGCAGATAAATTTGGATCAAAGCCACCACAGCTTTAGAGATTCATACAAAGCCTTTGTCTTACCTGATCTTGTTTCTTGGTGTTTAAAATACATATAATTCTTTTGAACAGCAAAACAATAAGATACTGAATCAGATAAGAACAGATTGCAAATCTGGGCTGGGGAAGAACAACCTGGCATTGACCCCTGTTGGGAGGCATCTGTTAGCAAAAGCTCATATAAATTCATTTTATAACACGGTTTTGCAAATGCCTGCGTGTCTTTAATGCCAATTTGAGAAAGGAAACAACTTAGAATATCTTACATAATATAATATTGATATAATTGCACAAACTCATAATGCACATGGGATTCTTTTCTCTATTCCTGCTATACTGTATAAAACTTTCTTGTTTTAAGATTGAAAACTTTGCCTTGTCATTTCTTCCTTTCTTTCCAATTGTGGGAGGATGAAGATGAAGGATGGCAGTACATCTAAGAGGTAGCAGCTGCAGGGGTGAAATATTTTGCCTAAAGAAGTACTTTGTGGGTAGAAATGTACGAAACGATTACAATCTTGAAGCTCTGCAGTTCTTTCTGTTCTGTCTCAACAGGAAATATTATCTGTCAAAAACTGCATTGCAGTAATCTTTCACTTTTTTGTTACCAAATGTCTGCAATAATCTCAAAGTAGTAAAATAAATGTAAGTTCTTTCTTCAGTTGACCCCAAGTCACTTACATTTTCACTGTGATGTCAGTAGTAAATTTTTAGCTCGGATTTGTAATCTCTTAAATGCCAATTACTTGATTAAGTCAGTATTTTTGACAGAATCTGTGAAGAATGCTTTGCTCTTTTTTTGTTTCAGTTTTACAGTATAAGAAACAATTGTATGTGAACTTGGGAAAAATGTTAGCCTTGTTAGCCTGTAGTTTTAAAAAATGATAGTTTGGGTACCTTGATCTTACAAGAGACTTGATTTCTGATTTTGAGATAAAGAGAATGGACCAATGGTGGGAGGTTTGCTTTTAATTTATTTATTTATTTATCTATCTACGTATTTTTTTTATTTAATGGAGAATATTCAGACACGTGGCTCATTTGGATTATTTTTTTTTTTTTCTGTACTGCTATTAATAATAGTAATATTTTCTCAGACTCTTTAAATCTAATTAACATAGGTCTCTTCTATGAATTTTCTCCACAGTGGGTGAGAGAAAAACGTGGAAATCCCTTTGGTGCTGTTGCTCCCAAGAGAGACTTGATAGAAGTATCTAATGAATAGACATACAGATTAAAATACATCTCTAAGAATTTATGTATTTTGGCAAAATGTTTTACTGTACTACACACTGCAATCAGAGGTGTGGCAAAAGACCTGTGATCTTACAACCTGACTTTAAAAGAATACTCATGCTGTTTTACAAAAGAAAATGTATCAGTCAAATGTATCTCAATTCTGTAAGATAAATTTTAAATCAATGGTCATTATGTTACAGTAAGAGGAGGTTAATGTCAGGTCACCTATCATAGACATTTCTTACATCTTAGGAGTTACAAACAACTAAGATTATTTTAAATTTGCTTGAGTGACCATCTTGCATTCAGTACAACAGTAAGAGTTTCTACAAACTTGGGATTTGCCCAATCCAGATTTGTGACCCCACAGACACAGCATCTTGTCCAACTGAGAATTACTGTCACCCTTTTAAAGCCTGTTTTAATACTGATATGAGAAAACAGTTCTGGGTGTAAGTCTGTTGTTTTCTATGTGTTTGGGCTTTTTTCCTTTTTTCTTTTTCTCAAGTTGCTGGTTAAGGTGACTGATCTTTTACTTAAATGTAGAGATACTACATTTCCTGATTGAGCACTCTGTATGAAAGAGAATGAGACCACTCTTCTGTCCTCTCCCAGTATTTCTAGCTTTCGTCTGCTACGTGTACACTGATATACTGTGCCTTTAATTTTTTGTTAGTTTTTTTTCATAGGAGGCACTTGACTGTGAGTTTACCTAAGGCAAGTGAGTCCAAAATAATTTTGTGTTTTAAGTAGCTTAGTAGTAGTTTCAAGAGGGGCTTATATAATATTATGCATGCGCCAATAGTCATTTGAGAAAGAAATGTTCTTTTTTGAGGTCTTAAAATATGATCTGAGCCAATAGGATCGATTGGGAAAGCATCCACTATTTTATCTGTAACATTTGCAGACCAGATAAATTTGATTTATCTTAAATGGTTTCCCCTTCTACTCTGCTCAGGTTTTGAGATTACCATTTCTGATTCTGTTGATTTATAGTGTTCTGAATCACAGGGCTGATCCTTTAGTTCTCTCTCTGGTTGTGTTCTCCTGTACAAAAGACGAGTCCTCTTTTGTGGCAGACTATGAAACACTTCTTGGGGTTTTAGTTTAATGAAAATCTTTATTGCTTGGAATTGGAAGCAGAAAGAATTGTGAGTTACTAATTTCTTTGAGATTGATCATATGATCAGTCTTTAAGATTGATTCTGTATACTGCAGTGGGCTATTAATATTTTCTCCTATGACAACTAGGTAAAGCAGACAAGTACATTACTAATCTCAGTAATCTGTTGAGTGCTGCTGAAAATACACAGAGCAGACAATTTCTGCCTCAGCAATGCACCATGAGATACCCAAGAAGGAAAACAAAGTCAACTTGATTTTAATTACTTGTTCAGTTTGGTTGTCTTGAAATGGCTGTTGTATTAGGAATTTCTAGAGGGTTTTCAGTTGAAAAAAGTCTCAGGAATAAGCTTGGAAAATTCTATGCAGGCTCTGAGTTACTGCCCTTGTCCATTTTACCTGCAGCTGCCTCAGAGTTTTCCACCCCAGCCACCCAAGTGGCCCTTGGTCATCCATTCTCACCCAGGTGGCAGTGGTGCTGGAAAGAGCAGAGCTGTCTGTTCCTCACAGTGCAGGGACTTCTGCAGTCCAGTCTTCCTTTGAGTAGTACATCTTTATTTTCTCTTTGGCAGTAGCCTCCCGGTACTAATGCTTATTATTAATTTCTACAAACAAAGCAAAATTGCTTTTCATTGATTGGTTCTCAGCTGCTGATCATATGGACAAGGTTCTGGGGCAAGTGAATGTCCATTTGAAGGGCAGAATGACCGTAGCTGGGATCTACTTAAGCCATAACTAATCCAAATCTGTGTCCCACTCAGTCCAGACTGGTAAAATACACATACACTGATTTTAATACACGTTGCTCCCGCAGCTAGGGTTTGTGATTCATGCTTTGTCTTAGGACTTCCAGCTGAAGAGAAACCATGCAGAAAGAGTGGTAGCGAGCAGGAATGTCTCTGTGGCTGCCCTTCAGAGAGTAACTGAATGAGGGCAGATGTGTTTGTTTCCAGAAACTGATGCCACCCAAGTCAGTAGATATATTTTGCTTTGCAGTGCTGTCTGGTGTGCACTACAGTTGTTAAAAGGCTTGGCATAGCCAAATGCAATGTATCCAATACATTGGATGCATTGTACCGGGCTCTTTGGTAGTTGCACAGTTTTGGACTGTTCAGGCAAATCTGGCAATGAAAGAGGCTTACAAGAAATATAGAAAGAGACTTTTTACAGGGCATCTTGTGATTGGACAAGGTATAATGGTTTTAAACTTAAAGAGAGTAGAGTTTGACTAGAAGTAAAGCAGAAACTTTTTATACTGAGGGTGATGAAATTCTAGAGCAGCTTGTCCAGAGAGGTGGTAGATGTCCTATCCCTGGAGACAGTCAAGGTCAAGCTGGGTTGGACTCTGAGCAACCTGATCTAGTTGAAGCTGACCCTGGTTGTTGCAGGGGGAATTTGGACTCAGTGACCTTGAACACATCTTCCAAGCCAAACCATTCTATGATTCTATAGTGACTTTCCTGAAAATCCACAATATGCAGGCCAGTTGAGCAGCTGAAGACAGGAATGGGAGCATAGGAAAGTTCCTTTGAAGACTCTTGTATAAAAATAACTATTGGGAGCTTATCAGCATGTGAACTGTAAATTAAAAAAACAGATCCATACTGGATAAATAAAAATTAAGAGTAGGCACCTGTCTAATGCTACCTCCCAAAATGATCAAATTTAAACATGCTGTCTTACATCTCCTGTCCCTACAGACAAGTGGCATAGAAGGATGAAAGTCAGCTATTTCCCCTAGAAAACATTTTCAGCTGTGGTGTGATAACACCTGGGCTGTTTGCTGCAAGCATCACTGCAACTATGGGTAACTGTGTAAACTCAGCTGCTCTTCTGAAAGCAAAAGGTAACCACTGTAAAAAAAGGCCTTAATCTAGGAATTAACAGGATAGTAAACTTGAGAAATGTAGGCTTCTTGCTGACCTTGCCTCCCCTACAGGTGTTTATATCTAAGTACTTTGTGGTCAGCAAGTAGGACTTGTTGATAAACATGGATTAAGGGGTGTGGGGTTATTGTTGCCCTCAGATCAGGGGATAACTGGGAAGTTGTCGTAGGGGAGCAGGACCAAAAGGTAAGTGTAGTCACATGTGGTAAAATCGTCATCCTGAAAGAATCAGCACTTCATGAAGAAGTCAAAGATGCTTTTGAATGAAGGAGCATCAATAACTTCATGTGAACTCTGGTTTCATCAGTTGCCTGTGCTTGCAAGCTGATGTATGTGATAAAATCAAAACCAAGTGTAAGTGATCCTCCAATACCAGTTCCAGTTTAACTTGGAATTACTTTTAATTAATCAAGAGACGGACATTTTCAACATCTAGATTTACTGAAGGATGCAGAGGCTCCATTTTTAACTCACAGTAGTAACACCAGAGTCCCAAATGTTTGATAGTTGCTTTATTCATGCTGTGGATAAAGCCCTCTGAATTTTATGCAGTTATGACTGGGCAAATGTGTGGGCTTGAAAATCAACATTTATAGCTAAATCAAAGTAGAATGCTCCAAGTACTTTGTTTCTTCAGGCTTTTGTCTCCTCAGTGGTTGGTCTTTGACTAGAAACAGTTTAGGGCCATGTTCTCAAATCTGTGGAGGAGTTTGTGGCTGTCACCTGCAATAGCAGAAGGATAGGAGGAGCAATGGGGGTATGGAACTGAAGCTGTAGGCTCTCTGGGCTCTGTTTGGCTGAACTCCCTGTGTGTTTCCTGAGCTCAGATGCAGTCACTTACCTGACCCTGGTGTGTTCTTAGGAGTGCTGATGAGTTGGTTTTCTCAAAGGCAGGAAAAAACTTCTTTGGAGTTTGGAAGTTGGCACCTGTGTGTTCTCTTTGCCTTATGCAATCTGAACTGTGCAGAAGTATTTAATATCTAGCAGGAAACTCCTGTCTGTTTTGTTTCCTCCCATACTTTCTTGGCATAATCTTATTTCTGAGTATTATTGTTCAGGTGCAGCATCAGAATCATGTCAGTGCAAAATCAGGGAGATGTCTTAATATTTGCAGAGAGAGGGTTGATCACATTCTGTCACTGTCCTCTCTATATAATTAGTGTTTACTCTATGGTATATTTTGGGGGAGGGGGTCATTTGTGATTTTTATTGGTGGTTTTTGGTTTGGTTTTGTTTGTTTTTCTTTTTTCACTTTGATTGCCTGTTGATGTTTTGTGACATGACCATTTGCTTCATTGCAGCAAGCTTTTGGTCATCTACTCTTGGTAGTGTCAGAAGAAAGGGGCTGAGTGGTTATGCTGATGTCTTTCGTGTGGCAACTGAAGCACTTGGAGATGTCACTTCTGGGTTCCTCTTCTTCCAATTGTTTGTTCATTTTGTCTGTAGTTGTAAGGCCTGTTTCTCTCAGCGTGTCTGTGCAGTGGGTAGCACTGGAGACCCTCATGATAACAGGGATGTGTTGAACATTGGTCAAAATAAAAAAAATAGATAAATTAAAAATAAATTAATACTGATAAATGTCTAATGTCACAGCTGACTTTTTTATCCTGCAATAGAAAAATGGTTTGATAATTTTTGTCTTTTAAATGGCAATAAAAAGTAATTAGAAGTTAAATACAGAATCAGAACTGCCTTATGCATGGTAAGTGTAGTGCTCCATGATCAAATGTGTGCTGCACTGGGGAGTAGCTTTGATGAAAAAGTGGCGTTGGAGCTTTCTTCCACATAAGAAACAGGTCTGGTTTTGCTAATTGATTTCTCAAAATTGGCCAAAACCCAGATTTCTCTCAAGCTCTTCAAGTAAAGTGTATTTATCTTGCTAGCAGTCTGTTACATTTAAGATTTTTAATTTTTTTTTTTCACATTTCAGTGCATTCTGCAGTTGGATGGTGGCCCCAGTTGTACATTGCCACTGAACTGTAGCAACTTGTTTTTGATGTTGATGTTTGGAATACAGTGTGATATTTGAGTACCACTATTATACTCTAGTGAACATGATGAAATCATAAATTATGTACTTCGTAATATATCTCATCAAAAGGAATATCCTTTCCCACCCTTAATACAAGTAAAGAAATGTGTGCATTATAAAGATAATTTTTCTGTCAATTGTAATGAGAAATTCTTAATCCTGCACTTTTTCATATAGTTGTATTTACAAATTCATCAATTGTAATGAGAAATTCTTAATCCTGCACTTTTTCATATAGTTGTATTTACAAATTCATCCTTTGTTGCTCAGGAAAAGGAAGACTCAGTGGGTGTGTCCTACGGTAAGGAGGGGAAAGACTAAAATACAAGCTCTTAACAAGTCTAGCAATATGCTGACCACATTTCTCAGCTTCACAAAACCACTTGGTTATTTACTGTAGCAGTATGAGGAACTTACATTTTCTTGTGACTGTGGAGAAAGACTGTATAAAAAAACCTGACAAATGAAAAAGATATTTTAAAAAGTTACCGTTATTTTAATCTGGAAATTTTGTTTATTAATATTCTTAAATATCTTATATTCAGCAATAATCATTGCTGAATGATTATTGACTGAATTTGGAATTATGATGGTACTTACAGTCTGTACACTGGGTTTGTAGATGTATGGAGTAAAGTAGCTAAAATTGTTGAATACTTTTGAAAATGTTGATGTTGCCCTTTTTTGGTCTTTTGCTTTGAAGTGCTTAATGTGCATAACTTTTCTCTGAACTTGTTGACTTAAAATGAAAAATTTTATTCCATATACAAAGCAAAAAGTGCTTTGTAGATGTGTGGTCGTAGAGGCATATTATTCTTGTCATATATGAAAATGCTAAGAATTTCACTTACAAATTTCTAATTCTGGAGTGATATATATGTGGCTGCAAATATCTGGTGTAATTTTTGTTAAATTCATTAGAAAAGTTGGTCTGTTGCACTCCTGTTATGCATTACATAATTAGTAACTCAGGTTGCTTGGTTTGGTGGTCCATTTTGGCAAATATTGTGACCCTTATCAGTGCAACATGTAGTTGCCTTTAAAACTGAGATTTAATTGTTGGAAAGAAGTATTTGTATTTTCTGGCCAAAATCTAGAGCACCATGGAGCACACATGTGTTCTGGAGGACTGAAGAGCCTTCTGCTGGAACGCTGCTTGGAGGCGCACCAAGAAGTGCCTGTGAGTGCCAGATGCACAGCTATGGATACTGAAAAAGCTTCAGCAGAGAATCTCTTCAGCTCTCTGCAGCATTTTGTGAGAGTTCTGTCTTTCCCATGCAGATTATTTTAAACAAGATTACAGTACTGTAAACTTCTTGCACCTGTAGGTTGTTTTGCAGTATTGTTATGGTTTTAACGAGATAAATGCTTAGGAATGGGTGTCTTAGAACTTGGCTAATCCCCTCAAGGGATGGACGGCCAAAAGACCAATTACCTTATGCCATTTAACACACTCTTGTGGACTAACACAAAAAAGCCTTTGGAAAGATTATTAAATCACTTCTATTTATCCTTGAGCCTGGACTTCGTGTGGTTTCTCTACTCATCCATGGTGAGAACAGAGACACACGGCAGTGGGATTCCTTTTGGCTTTCACCAACTTTTGACAGTAACAGCCCTGTACTGACTGTTGCTAACAAAACTTGGTTTGCTCCTGTTGCAATGTCTGTCCATCAATTTTAGGAGCTTTTGCTATCCAGAGGTGTGGATTGATCATTTGCTTATGGCTCATACCTCCTGTCATAGGCTTCTTCCAGGTAGGAAGATAGGTTTCATCATTTGGCTGGGTGCAGTCTTGCTAGTCTTTCAATAAAAACTCAGAAAGAAAATATTTGGCATCCAATTTGTGGGAATGATTTAACTTAATACAGGATATAAGACATCTTGTTAAACATGTTTTTAAAAAGAAACTTAGTGTAGACTTTTGGGTGAAAGAAGTTTAAGCATTGTTTAAGCAAAAGTACAGAAGAGGTTGTTAGAGAAGATTTCTGTGGTTATGTTGCTTCATTAAAAAGGGAGTACTTTTCGCCTGTAGGAAAGACTGACAGAAAAATATGCAATTCTGAAGAGTTTGTGTCTCAGTAATTTATGAATTTTGTGTAAAGATACAAGGTAGCTGTGTCGCTTTTTACACTGGGGAGTAGTTGTGGATCTGAACGAAGTTGAGCTTAAGAATACCTGGTAGTATAATTGTAGCCCTATTCTTGTATGTGTTGATTTAATTGTCCAGAATAATTAACCCCCTTCCTCCTCTCAGTTGTCTATCAACACCATCAGCTGGCTTTAGCTATATATTTTGGCATTTAATGTAATATGAGCAACACTCTATTTTGGTGTCATTGTTTCCTAACTGCCTTCCATTCATTAAGTATTTCTGTTCTCTTCAGTTGTCATCTAAAAATCCCACTGAATTCCTATCTTTTGCCCCTGAGAAGATAATGTACTCCCTTTTGAGAACTGTATTTTCCGTGCTTATTAAGAAGAATAGTATCAGCTGCTATGTGGCTGAGGCATTGTTCAGTGGCTATGGTTTTTCTGTTATTCTTAACTTAATTTTTGTCTGGGCCACACTGCTTCTTAGAGGAGTAGCTGACTGATCATTTCTGTAGCTTTGCTGATACAGTATTCTGCACATGGATTATGGTGTGATTGTTCAGGATTATTACCATCCATTTTAGCAGCAGCTACTGAATAAGAATATATCAAGGTAGCCTGTTACTATTCTGAGGCTTGGACGTGAAGAAAGAGGGAAGAGTGGCTCCTTTGGCTGCTTCCTTTCTAGATTAAGCTGTAGTACTTCCCCCATACTGACTATAAATAGGGTATGAACTTCTGCCAAATGGGGAGCTATGACTGCAATGTCTTTTGGAATGTTTGGACTTTCTCAGTCTTAATCTTTAGAGTTCTTAGAACTTTTCACTTCCTATTCTGTCTACATACGTCAATATCACTACTAGAGCCTGGATGGTCATAGATCACGCTTATCTTTTCAAGGATTTCAGTATGTGTCTTCAATTGTAGAAAATCAAAATAGTTCTTCTGAAGTTGGTAAAGGTGTTTTCTTTGGTATTTCAGACTTTTTGGTTCAAGTAACAAGATCATCCAAAGCCTTATATCCATGTTGTGTTGTACTCCTCTTCAGTTTTACACGTCAAAAGGCTGATTTTAAGGACTTTGTAATGTAAGTGATAGCTTCATCTGTGTGTGTTCCCAAACCCAAGATTTTCCAACTGATTAAATGTTCTCCCAGAGGAGGAATTGCGACAATTCTGTAAAAGCAGTCTTTGAGGAATGTCTGCTTTTCTGCTTCACTCTTCAAGATCATAAAGCTTGTCTTTCCCCGCACCACCCCATCCACCCCTCCTCCTTATCTTTGTAAGTGATGGAACAACTCTATGACTTTATTTTTAGGCAGAAATCTCCTCCTCATTTTGCAAGTTCACCTAGCCTTCCAGCCATCCTACTCCACAGCTGTCACAACAAACTTTTTTCCAGTGCTATTAAATGTATCAGACATCACTCTGCAGCATGTTAGTTTGTTACCCTGGGGCTTTTCAGTCTGTTCTCATGTCATCAAAACCACTGTGTGATTTCAAGATTTCCTACATTCCCTGAAGGAAAATCAAGTGGTGGTTAGGAAACTGATAGATACTCTGCAGATATAGCAGATCTCTAGCAATTAAGTGGTTAATAGCCTCAATTTATTGTTTTCATTCCTCATTTCCCATAACTATGACTCCTGTGAACTCTCTCTGTATGTTTTTGTCTGTATTTTCAACTGGGATTTGGGGAAAACTTTGTTGCACTGGAGAAGAAGCAGTGCTCTAGCTTTTTTTATCCTGTTTTTATGCCCTCTGCTCCTCTTTCTGTTATCTGATTGCTGTAGAGAGTGTTCTCATCTGAGATATTCTTTTGTGCTCTTTCTCTTATTCTTTTCCATCTGTAACATTTAAGTAATTTATATTGTAATGATTTTAATGGTGGAAACACCAGTTAGCCTGGTGAAAGATTGGGTGTGCCCTTCTTTTATGCAAGGGCATCATTAAGAGATGAAGATCCCGATGAGCTTGGCCTTTAGCATCAAAGACAGCAGTTAGGTACAGACAAATTGGCCAGACAATAGACAAGAGAGGAGCATCCTTAAAGTAACTACTAATAAACGTGTCTTCTGACAGCCTCTGCACTACCTGCATAGTATTGTGCTGTACATTTCATTCTCTTTCACACTAATTTGAGCTGGAAAAGACTTACTTTCTGCCTTTAATTTCTCTTTTTCTTCTACATACCTAGAACTTTTCTCATTTGATTTTTAAAAAGCCTTTCAGCTTGTGCCTGTGGTCTCCTTTCATATTCTGAATCACAGATATGTGTTTCACATATGTAATCACAGTTTGAAAGACATCTTTTGAGCTCTAGTCCAAACTGCCTTTTTAAGCAGGGTGAGCTGCAGCAGGTTGTCCAGGCCCATGCCTGGACAGGTTTGGAATATGTCCCTGTATGGACACTTCACAACCTCTCTGGGCAACCTCTTCCAGTGTTTGACCACCCTAACTGAAACAAAAAACAACAACAAAAAAAAGTGCATTCTTGTGTTCAGATGGACTTTCATATATTCCAGTTTGTTTCCACTGATCCTTGTTTGGTTGGTGGACAGGCAGGAAAGAGCCTCTGTTCCCTCCCATCAGGTATTTTTACCCACTGATGAAACCCTCCCTCTCCTTCTGGAGGAGAAAAGAATCTTTTCTTCTCCAGACTGAACAGTCACAGCTCTCTTAGCCTCTCCTCATGGGACAGATACTCCAGTCCATTAATCATGTTTGTGGCCCTTTGTTGCACTCTCCAGCATGTCCACAGCTCTCTCGTACTGGGAAGCCCGGAAATGAAGAAATATCCAGGTGTGGCTTCACTAGTGCTGACTAGAGGGGAAAGATCACGTCCCTCCACCTGCTGGCAGCACTCCTAATGTGCAGCCCATCAGGCTGTTGTCTTTGCCAACATGAGGTTTTGCTGGCTCATTCTCTGCCAGCTCCTTTCCAGCTGGCTATCCCTGGCCTGTCTTAGTGCATGGGGCTTAGTCTTCCCCAGATGCAGGACTTACTGAACTTCACAAGGTGCCTGCCTGCTTGCCTCCTCACACAACCATCGTGTACACAGCCACTCCTGCCAACCTTCCCATCCTCTGAGGCTGCACTCTGTCCAAGCATCCAGATTTCTAGTGGACATTTATAATAGCTCTGGACCAGGTGTGGACTTTTAGGGATCACCACTAGCTACCATCTGCCAACTAAATGTCACACAAATAGTCAAAATCCTCTGAACTTGGTTTTTCAGTTGATTTTCAGTCCACCTCACTGTCTGCTCTATACTTCATCAGCTTCCCTGAGACTTTTATGGAGACTGTCAACTGCCTTGCTAATGTAAAGGGAAACAAATCCACTGCTCTCTCCTCATCTACCAGGCCAGCAATTTTGTCGTAAAAGGGCGTCGTGTTGCTTATGCAATTTTGCCTATTCTGAGTCACCTTGTCCTTCATATGTGTGGAAATAATTTCCAGGATTTTTCTCCTGTGCACTTGCCAGAGCTTGATGTGAGGATGACTGGTCTGTAGTTCCCTACATCTTATTTCTTGCGCTTCTCAAAGATAGGAGTGATATGACCTAAATATATTTGAGAGTGGCCTCACAATGACATCAGATCCCCCATATTTGTGGGTGCAACCCATGAGGCCCCATGGATTTTTATATGTACGGTTTGTTTAAGTGCTACCTCACTTGGTCTTCCTCACTCTAGGCTTTCCCTTTTAAATGTTCTGGTAGGATTTTGCAGGGAAAAATCTCTTTCTGTGAACTATGTTCAGAGCATTCCCTTCCTTCTGTAAGGATCCAGGTACTGCCATGGCTGGATGACCTCTTTCTGCTTCAAGAACAATTAAACACAGTGAACAATTTTGACTGTCCTGTTATTTTTTATTAATTTGGCTGGCACTCTGATGCTCATTTGCTGAGTCTTAACTAGTTAGATGTGGAAAAATAAGTAATCTCCTTTGCTAGATGGTTTGCTGGGGTAATAAAGTTCCAAAGACTGGGAAAACAGATGTGTGGTTCTTTCCCTGGACTAGCAGTGGAGTGATTCCTGCATTGCAGTCTGAGTACAATGTTATTTTACCCAGCAGGGAAATATTTCAGATAGCTGCTTTTGAACAGATTATGTTGGAGTATTCAAGGAAAGCACGATAAATTACATTCCTATTTTTGTGTTCTTGACCAGGGTTTGAATTCAGTTATGTTCCTCTTACAATGCATTGGCAGGCAGTGAAGTGCTGTGCAACACAGAAGTATGTTGCGTCCACAAAAATTGTGGAAACATGTCTGTTCTCAGTGTTCAGTGGGAAATTCTTGGAAGAGGTGTATCTCTTAAATGCATGTCCTCTGGGGCAGCCTTTGGAGTGAGGATGCTGCTGGTTTTTAATGCGGCTAGGAAGAACAAAGAAAGCATTTCTTAGTTAAGGGAAATGTGATAACTGCAGTTGCATTTCTCTATTGAAAAAATGCATGAAGTTGGTAGCTGGGGGCTCTTTGAGGTGGCCAGTGCTAGTTAAACAATCCCACCATGTTTTCTGTGTAACAACTGAGTGTATCGGCTTTTTCTGGTAGATTTTGCAAGCCCTTAAACAAACAAAACCCCAAACCTTAAGTTTTTGAAACTAAGTCTACAAAGTTGTTGTCTTACTCCATTCAGAACTTATGCATTATCTTGCTTACTTCTTTGTGCATGATGAATTTGGCAAAAATCAGGGAAAGAGCATGGTCATCCTGAGAAAATTACTGATGTCTCTGCAAGAGGATGTCTATGAGCATGTAATTAACTGGTCCAAAGGCAAAGTACATGGAGAAAGTGCAGAGCATAGCAATAAAAATAGACCAGTAACTTTCTGTGTAGTATAACCACAAATAAACAGTAACTCAGACTATAAAAGGCATTTTGCAGTTCTCAGGCAGTGTCCTGAGATAACCCGAGTCTTCTGCTCCTGGTTGTGGGACACCTTTGCCCTGTCTGTCTCAAAGAGAGAGCTGAAATCTCTGTGATAGATTTATCATTCATAGATGAAATCATAGATGATTTTTGTTGTTTTGCGAAAATTATGCTTCACTGTGAAGAACTTATTACTTCCTTGGTCTCAAGCTTAGGCGACATTTGAATAGTTAAGGAGAACAGCTTAGTATTCTTATATTGCTAAAGCTACTGTTTAAATTGCAGTTTGTGAAAAGACCCATAAAGGCCTATGGAAGGCTGGCAGTTTGTGTTGGTTATCATATGAGCTAGGCTTGGTGACTCCAGAATGTTTGTGTGAGTGATTTTTGTGGGTATTGGAGTGTTTTTCTTTATTTGTTTGTTTGGTGGTTTATGGATCCTAGAAATATGGTTGATGCCATGATGATTTTTTGCCTTTTCTTTTAAACTCCTTTTATATCTTTTTACAACTTCTGTGTTCTTTAGTGCTTTTTGCCTACATTCTTGGACTTGTTTGTTAAGCTAGGAGATTAAACATTTTAGAGGTTTTGTAATTAGGGATCAATAGGCCCCAGACCCCAAGATCCTCTCCAGAATACATTTTGTAAACTAAGATAGAACCATCCAGGGGAAGGTTCCTTGGGGAGGGGGCTCATTCTAGCCTCTTATTGAGGAATTTATGATAGATATGCTAATTAGTAAGACCTATAATATTATACCAGATCTTTTGGGTGTGTGCATTGTGGGATGCATTGGGATGCATTCAACCTGGACGTGGTGCACCTAAGGATCCTTAAAATAAATACCAAGGTAAAATCCCTTTCTCCCTTCTAACCGTGTTTGCCTCTTGATTTTAAGACCAGGAAAAGGCATCAGGTTAGTACTGTGGCTCTTTCTGTGTCTTATTTCTGCATTGCACAGCCAGCATTTCAGATGGCATCTTATGGGTGCATGCCTGGTGGGTGTTTCAGATGGCATCTTATGGGTGCATGCCTGGTGGGTTATCCCCACTTTTTGGGAGCTGATCAGAAGCTCTCATAAATGTTGTGGGTTGCCTCTTCTGTTTCTGTTGACAAACCTATGCTTCTAAGTGCCTGTGCAGTAATATTTTGAACATGGGGAATAAATCAAGAAGTTAGAGGTCTGTGCGCAGTTGCAGGGCTGTGATCTTTTTGGGATCATGGAGGCATAGCTCACATGACTGAAATGCTGCAGTGGATGGATAGATGCCCTTTAGGAAGGACAGACTGGAAAGAAGAGGAGATGAGTTGCCCTTTATGTGAGAGGACAGCTGTAGTGCTTGGAGTTCTGCCTGGGGATGGATGATCAACCAACAGAGAGCCTGTGGATAAGGACTGAAGAGCAGACCAGTATGGGTGACTGTAGCAGCTGTGTGTTATAAGCCACCTGAGCAGGGAGAACATGCAGATGAGGCCTTAACAGCTAGAAGTAGCTTCTCATTCACAGGTCCTGTTGCTCATGGTGTACTTTAACCATCCCAATATCTGCTGGAGGGTCACCACAGCAGGTTATAAGCAATCCAGGAGGTGCCCGACACAGGTCATAGAGAAGCCAGCAAAGAGAGGTGCTATGATGGACTTCATAAAGCAAAGAAGGGCTGGTAGTGGTATGAAGGTCAAAGGCAGCCTTGGCTACAGTGTCCATGAGATAGTGGAGTTCAGGATCCGAGGAGCAGGTCAAAAAGCAAGATCACAGCACTGGACTTCAGGAGAGAAGACTTTGACCTCTTTGAAGATTTGCTTGATATAAGTCCTGTGGAATAAAGCCCTGAAAGAGGGGAGAGGATCCAAAGAAAGCTTGTTAATATTCTGGCATTGTTTAACCCCAGGTGATAACTGAGTACCATGCAGACACACACTCCCTTCCCCCTCCCACCTCTCAGTGATATAAAGAGAAGACACAGAAAAAGAGGTACAAAAACTTATGGGTTCAGATTAGAACAGTTTAGTAGATGTAAAGAAGTAAAGTCTTACAATAATAATGATTATAATAATAAAAAATAAATAAAATCCAAGAAAAACAAGTGATGCACAATGCAACTGCTCACCACCTGCTGATCAATGCCCAGTGTTTCCCTGAGAAGTGATCAGCCCCTTACAAGCAACTCCCACACAGTACACAGTTTGCGTACTGAATTTGGTATGGAATATCCTTTTGGCCAGTGTGGGTCAGTTGTCTTGGCTATGCTCCCTCACAGCTTCTTGTGCAGTTTCTCACTGACAGAGCATGAGACACCAGAAAATCCTTGATTTAGGGTAAGCACTATTCAGCAACAACCAAAACATCAGCATGTTATCAACATTATTCTCCTATTAAATCCAAAACACAGCACTGTACCACTTACGAAGCAGAAAATTATCTCTAACCTAGCCAAAACCAGTACAGTGGAGGCATTGGATCCAAATTGCTCTTACATCTTTTTAGTAAAATAGAAAGTACTTTCTTGATTGTGAAGATGGAGATTAAGAAGAGCTTTTATTCATGAATGGTTTAAGAAAAGCTATTCTCTGGATGTTTTGTGTAAAGACATTTGATTTGGCACTTCTGAAAAGTCCTGCTCCTAACAGAAAGAAGATACAAAACTCCTTCTGCATGAGAGCAGCCCTGGGTTTTGATTCATTGAAGAATGTGTTTATTTAAAGAGATGCAGCATTCCAAGGATATTTCTAAAGACCACAACAAAGATTGTGTCCAGTGGTCTAAGTATCTTTTTCATTTGCTTTCAATAACTCTGTCTTCAAGTTGAGTTTACTTTCCTGTTAGATCTGATCAAAGCATTTTCCTGAAAAACTAATTTCTTTTCATTTCATTTCTGTCTGCCAATCCAAATAACAAAAAGTATTGCTGATAGGTATATGATTTTTTTAACTTGCTTTTTTTTTTCTTTTTGCCTCTCCAACAGGCCATCTGTGGAAAAGAAGAAAGAGAGAAAAATGAAGTACTTATTCTTAATATTTCTCATGAATTTGTTACACCAGTATACTGGGAAATCTTTGAGAAGAGATGGCAGTTCCCTGAAGTCATTTGAAGACATTAAAAATGAGATAGCTGGCTATACTAATATTGCTAAGGCTATTATTGATCTTGCTGTTCATGGAAAGGCTCAGAACAGATCCTATGAAAGGTTAGCAGTTTTTGCTGACACCATAGGACCTAGACTCAGTGGTTCAAAAAACTTAGAGGCAGCCATCAAATATATGTTCAGTGCCCTGCAGAAAGATGGGCTGGAAAATGTGCATCTGGAGCCTGTGAAAGTACCACACTGGGAAAGAGGAGAAGAGTTTGCAGTGATGCTGGAACCAAGGAATCACAGCATTGCTATTTTGGGACTTGGGAACAGTATTGCAACTCCTCCAGAAGGTAACTCTTCCTTTTGGAATTACATGTGACTTGCTTTTTAACACCAAACTGTATTGTACCCCCAATAACTTCTCTCAGTGGTCAGACTGGTTTTCTTTTTGCTGTAATAGTTCTGCAAAGCAAGGTGCTGTTCTCCTGGGATTTTTCTATATGGTGTGGTTGTGACTGATGCAGTTTATATTAGTACAGTTTGGTTGAACAGGCTTGTAAAATTAGAGTTGATTCCTGAACTTTCCATTAAGTTTATACCCTTTTGTTGAACACTGCTGAACCTCATTGCAAAGATTCTGGTGCTCCATTGTGGTTGGCAGGAAAGAAGTTCTCCATGGGGTGTCAAGTTGGCACATGATTTCTCCTTTTCTTCAGGTGCCCTACCTTGCCAAGCTCAGCCCTTAACTCCAGTAAAAAACAAGACAGCAGGAAAAGGAGCTGAGCTTGGAGAGTTCAAGCCTCTCGCTAAACACGGCAGTTGGTGTCTGTGTGTCCTTTCCTTCCTTTCCTTGTCTCATACTCACCTTGAAACTTAACCTGTTGGCATTGCTTACAGGCTCACTTGGTCACTCACCTGGTACTGAACTCTGTGTTGCCTTTTAGATGATTATGTGTGAGATGTTACTCAGAAGCAAGAATAACCATGCTGCACTCAACAAGATTCTGGTCTTTTAAACCCCAAAAATATTAGCTTGCCTACAAACAAAGTGATTTATAAGATCTCTTTTTGTACATATTGATGTGAGGCTTTCAGAATTGTTATTTAAAGGCCAGATGAGAACCTTCTTCTGTGACTGCTCTCCATAAAAAACAATATACTTATTCCTAGACCACTTGAAAAGCATTTGTATTTCTTTATGAGAAAATAAATTTAGTTTAGGAAATAAAAGGTAACATGATACTCATAATTTTTTATGAATGATGAATTTTTGTGATAGCAAGCTTTCTGTTTGAAATGAAACAATGTTAAAAAGCTGGTTTTTTTAGAAAAAATATCTAGCCTTTCAACATGCAACAAATAAAACTGGGTAGTTTAAGATATGCTTGGAATAAATCATACTTGGTTTGCAAAATTGCAGCTGTCAGTTTTATCTGAGATAGTTCTGTCATATTGAGGTAAACCCATTCCTAAATGCAATGCAACTAGAACCATTAATATCTGTTAGTCCAATGATATGTGCAAGGTTTAGTGCTTTGATAGGAGAATATTTACAGCCAAGCTTAAACCTACAACTTATTTTGTATACTTTCCAGTCCTATTCCAAGCTTCCTAAAAAGTAAGCTAAAATTGAAAGGCTTTTTTTGGTGTTTAGCAAGTGTTGCTGAACCTGCAAAGAGAACCTGCAATTTAATTTTGGCAAACATCTTCACATCCCGAAAAGTCTCTTTTTTACTTCTCTTTCTTAGTTGTGTAGTTTTTTGCACTTGTCTGGTTTTACTCCTAGGTTTGCCTTTTTTTTTTTAGAGATATATTGAATTTACATGTTAAAAATGCTCACAGAGGCTAATTATGTCCTTCTTTTTCATCTTGAAAGATCCTATATGTTGAAAGATAGAATTGTATTATCCAGTGCTGGTTTATACTGAGTAATGTTCAAAAACCCCACATCATTCTTTCTCACAATTTTACTTTCCTCTGACACCTGCCATGTTTCTGAAGAGGTATATGTGTTGGTGCTAGGAGACTTTATGGCAATGAGATCTCTCAAAGAAGAGTGGGCTGTTTCTCACACTTTGTGGAATAATTTTGATTAAATTACTTACCTTCTGACTCTCCTCCCATTTGTCCCTTTTCTGATTTCTGCTGGTCTCGTCTTGCGCTGCGCAAGCTGTGACAGGTTTTTGTGCTTGAGAAGGTTATGTGGGGTAGCTGGTCCCTGGTGAGCACTTGGCTCTTGTTCTTCCAATCACTGGACCATCCTCCTGGCTGACGGAAATGTCTGGTAAGAGCTGCTCGTCACCAGCCTCTGCGGGCAAGAGAATCAGAAGGCGTGCTGTTCAGGAAAGTGCCTGTCCTAAAACACTCACTCATACCAAGCATGGAATAAAAACTGTGTAGTTAGACAATGAAAACCACTGACTTATCACTTCTGAGGATTGTCACAGTGCCTTATTCCTAAGAAAAAGGGATAGAAGGCTGCCCTAAATCACATCAGAAATAGCTGAACAGTTTCCCTCTGAGGGATTATCAGCAGTTCTGATACATCTTGTTTTAGCCAAGAAGCTCTGGGAGTGTGAGTCTTCCTGTAATCAAAATAATGCAACTCAATATGAGATGCCTGATGCCAGTTATCCTGTTGTTACAGTACTGTTGTTACATGGGAACAAACTAGGGACATCTACTGCTGACGTGCTGAGCTTTGGCAGAGGAATGTTTGGAAGGCTGAACTGTCCTTCAGATGTTGGCTCTATGATGGTTCTTTGGTTCCTTCACAGCTGCCTCTAAAGTGGACTGTGCAGATGATCCCTGAAGTTGTTTGGTGTTAGCTTGACAGTTACTGCATGTTTTGGGTCAGTGTTCCTATCAGGATATGTTTCACACCCCTCTGTTTACAAACCACTATCTTGGTATAGCCCAAACAGATCCCTTCCTTGACACTGCTGATGCCTAGAGACAGAGGACAGCACTGGTTGGACTTTTTGTCTTTTAAGGTCTAGGAATGGGGTTAAGATGAGAGGGGCTGACTTCCACATCCCAGCAGGAGGTACAGTGGACCATTTCTTGTTTTTTCATCTTCTCAGTTATGTCCTGTATTCCTCCCTTCCCATGATTTGGCCCCAGGCTTGTGATCTGAGAAGCTAAGAAAATGGGAAGCATTGGCAGAAACTTAAAACTTGATGCTGGACTTGGTGGCCTTTGGTTCCCTCAGAGCTCCTCCTGGAGCTCAGCACCCCAAGCAAGTGCTCTGGAGGGCTCTTCATTAACATGGCAATAGCCTAACAGCAATTAGAAACCTGGCTTTGGATGTTGGAAATTCAGGGTTTATTTTCCATACTGTCCATGGAAATTCAAAGCAGTGTTTCCTAAGAGTGACCCAATGACTACAGCACATGCTGAGGTTTGTTACTTTCCATTTCAGCATACACCATGTGAGTGTGGAAAAAATCCGCAATCCTTCAGAGCAGGAACAGGAAGCCCTAAAAAGCAGCAGTATTTTTAGCTGTGGGGTCCAAGCCAGCATTGACTCCAGGATACCAGGAGTGTCTCTTCCTGCAGGTCTTCTATCTAACTCATGCCTGTGGCATTGAAACCCTATTGGGATGTACACAGAGCTCTCCTTGTCTATTTGATTTGATGAGATTTGCCCACATTGGCTCAGATACAGAACAGTTGGATGATGTGCAGGAGGCTTTTTAGTACCTTGTGATTTTGTGGATAAAATCCTACTTTCTTCTTCATGACTGGGAAATACGCCAGGATGTCGAGTTCCCAGATTCCATCTGATTTACACAGCAAAAAAAGGAGAGTACAGAAAAGGTTAGATTTTTCTACTGAAGAGGAAAAACACCCAACATTCTCCCTCTCCAAGTGTATTCCAAGATAAGAAGGTGCTGCGTCAAAGAGAAAGTTTTCACTTCCTTTGATCTCCTTACAAGGAGGGAGTAACTTTACTGCCCACTTTAGTGACAGGAAGACAAGAAACATGAAACAGAGTGACCTGGATTTCCAGAAATCAGCAGAGACTGAAAACAGTCATCACCTCGAAGAAGTGGATTCCTAGGTAATAAACAGGATTGAATGTTAGAAAGTGCTCAGTTTTGGGAGCTGGAAAACTGGAGATTTACCATATTTAGTCAATGTTCTCCTCTCATTTTCAGTGTTTCAACATTGGCAAAGCTTTGATATATATATATAGAGAGAGACTGTGTTGATTTCTGGTAGTACTGATTTTATCCCCCAAATTCTGAGGAAAATAGATATAATTGTTGCTTTGAGAATCCCATAATTGAAGGAAAGTAGTAGTTTAGCAGATGTTTGACCATAAAGTATCAAAGAATTCATTTTTTTGCATGTGTTTTAAAATGCACTTTTTTCACCCTGATGGGTGACCATGCCCTTTAATTTTAAAGGAATACTGACAAGCAGAACCAACTTCAGAGCAGCCTGCCCTGAAATGTCTCCTCAAGGAAAGGAACAGTCTCTGGTTTTTGTGTACTATTGGTTGCAGCAAAACTGAAATAATATAAATATGAAGATGATATATTGGCAAACTTTTTCCTAGTTTTTGTCTTCAAATCATGGAGGTTTTTTTTAACTGTCAACATTTGGTCCAGCTGTGCTCTTATAGAAGCTGGTAGGAGTCTTGGAGTTAGATAATATGAAAATAGTTACAGCCTGTTATGTGTAAAATGGGAATAATGCATGTTGTCTTGAAGTTGTTGGTGTGTGCTGTTGCTGTAGGTCCACCATTTTATTAAACCAGGGATGTTGCTGAAAGAAGTGGTCTGGCCCCAGTCCTGGCTGATGCATTTTGTCCCCAGTGTTGACCCTCCTCTTTTTTTTCTCAGTGGTGAAGTGGATTAGGGAATTCAGCTAGATAAACAAAAGGCTAAAAAAAAGTTATTTTTAATGTGTATCAGAGGATTTACCCTTGAGCTGCCAGCATCTTGGATAACCACTGATCTCCTGGAAGAAAATGTGATCCTTCTGGAGGGACTTGAGTACCCCTTTAATGAGGGGTTCAGTGTTGAGAACAGGGGATGGAGAGAGCGTAGGCATGAGAGCACAGTGCATGGCAAAGCCCTCCTGTCTTCACTGGATGCCCCTTCTTTCATGTGTGAGGAGCTATTGATTGACATCTTGAGACCATGAGCCTCAGTACTGCGTGCCTGGATTGTTTATTATTACTTAGAGCAGCACTGCTTGTGCTATGGTAATTATGCAACCATTTTTCTTGGAGTGTGAAAGATGACATCCCTGAAGGGCCTCAGACACTGTGGTGTTCAGTGACCCAGCATCTGGGCTAAAAGTTAGTGCAGTAGCATTTCAAAGATTTAGAGTGGGAGTAGCTGCATGGCTTTGAGGTGGACATGCTGTCTGGAAAGAACATGGGATCCAGCCGCTACTTTAATGAATGTTTGAGTGACCTGGGTGGATTGCCAGTGGCAAAAATACTGGATTTTCTGGTCTTGTTCTTTTGCAGTGTCACTGAGTTGAGGGTGGTTACCTCAAGGATGTTAAGTCCAGGCTGAAGCTAATGAAGGCAGGATTTGAATAGGATTTTCTGCATGTGTGGGGTATGCATGCACAGCTGGATGGGAACATTACCTCCATCCAAAGGAATAGCTGGCAGTGACTGGCACCTTGACTCGCCGAGGAGGGAATGGTTGTCCTCAGCACATCCTGCCTTGGGCACCTGTGTTCTCAGAAATTGACCTTTGTGGATCTGGTTTTTGAGTGTCTAACTCTCTCTATACAATGCATAGCAAGCCTGTGGTCTGTGCAGGGCTGCTCCTGGGAGAACCTAACCTGCTGCCCTGCTCTTTTGGCATCCACGGCCTTGTGCTGGGCGTTGGGTCCAACCCGTTTTGTCCTAGGATTTGTGTTGCACAGAAAGCTACATGTTATTGAAACCAAACTGTTCTAAAGAGATCCAGTACTTGCTGGAAATTTTAAATCATATTTGTCAGAAATGTGACTATTACACACTGTTAATTTTCTTCTGGGTTCTTAAGGAATGGCACAATATACTTAGTCTCTGTGCAATGCATCAGAGCTGAGTAGCCTCATATCCTTTTTTATAACTGTCCTATGTTATGAAATTTTAGTTTCATGAAGTAATTCTCTTTGATGTTCCATAGAGTAGGGAGGTCACATTTTCTAGAAGTATTATTCACATTTTACAAAATCTTTCTTCCTGATAAAACCCTCTTCTTCATTTCACAGTTCCCCTAAAATATTTAGTATTTTCTTCATATTATAATTCTTACATTAGTACATATTAATCTGTGTTGGCAGAGCAAATGTGTTTCTAGGTGTTAGAATCTTTCAAATTTACAGTACATGCTAATAATTTTTGAGTGAGAAAGAAAAAGAAGTGATGATATTAATCTTCCATTTGCTTCAGCCTGACACGAAACCTTAATTGGATGAGGTCATTAGAGAAAAAGAATTTGAGTTTTGTTTTTCTGAAAATCTAGTTTAATTTTGTGGAGCATTGCAGGAAAGCTGAACTAATTCCTGGAGAGTGTTGGAAAGCAACATGTTTTTAAGAGAGGTATGATGGAAGTTGAGGAAGAAAATGTTTTCTGAGCTGAATTTAGAGGATGTTGAGCTTAAAAAAAGGATATAATTCCAAGTCCCTAATCCTACTTAGCTTTGAAGAATATATTTGCATTTTCCCTCTGTTCCCCGAGACCTTCTTTGCTTTGACCTGTCCCAATAACTACCTTATCACCAGACATGCATATCTACCTTTGTATCCTGTGACCCATGCAAAAAATTTCTAGGTTATCTGTAACTCTGTGAAAGAAGCTACCTTGCAAATGGGCACAAGACAGTGCTCATGAGCTGGATCTGAAAGAAGCGTGGGCATGGTATTTTTAATCTGGAGAGAGGATCAAGTCTGAAGGACAATGGGAATAACCCAGCTAAGGTAAAAAAAGCTTGGGGCTACTGCCTCTGTGTGTTTAGGGTCAGCATGAAATACACTATACCTTGATGAAGCAGCTTCTGGGCTAAATTAGCTTTGTGGGGAGAGCTGAAGTAGAAACAGAGGAATGTAGGATGTTGCAGGAAATGAGGTATGAGGGTAGCCTGACCTTTCTGAGGCCGGGCTACAATCAGCACGTGGGTTTCAGGCACTGTGCCTGTGGTGTGTTGTTGCCCCTGCTCTACCATGAAGAGCTGTCTTGATTTCCTGTCCCGAAACCTTGATGCCTGGTTTTGATGAATGGGGAGGTAGCATTCTGTCTCCCTCTTGTCCTCATGACTACAGAGGCCAGGACACGTTTCAGATACATCTCCAGTTTCAAAATTTCCACAGTTATCAGAACAATTAGATATGTTGTTGACTTTTTGTGTTGATATTTCTTTTCCAGCTTTGTTTTGTCTGGGCTTAAAATTACTGTATTTTAACTGTTTTAAGCAAAAATTGCCTTGCTCATCAGCTTATTTATTTGATGGTGGCAGCTTCAGTGCATGTGGATCAATAGCATCACTGTTCCGTAGTGTGATTTGTGGAAGAAATCATAATTCTTACTTTAGTGTGAAGTAAATGGAGTTTGGGGCATACATAGGAGTGAGTTGCTTGCTTGCTGCTATTGAAAAGAATTTATTGTCAAATAAATGATGGCTGCATTTGGCTTTGTAACTGGATCTCCAGGGTGCTGATGCTATTACCTGGATGACGAAAATGAGACTGGGGGAAAAAACATGAAAGTAAGGCCATAGTTAAGTATGAGGAAATTGGTATCCATTAAGATTAAACAGTATGCAAATAATACTTCTTTCTGAGTTTACTAAATCTTTTTAATATAGTAATAGATTGTAACTAACTTGATTGAATTACTGTGTGTTTATTAAAGGAGTGTTTCTGGGATAGTAATAAATAAAAATGCATTCTGTATGAAATTTCATTGATGTTTTAATAAAGATTCACCAGTTTTTAAAATCTGATAATAGGATGGATTTTCCTTTTTTCTTTCTCTTCACTGAAACCTGTTACTAACACAGACAGATGCTTATCTCTAGATACTAAAATGACTTAAATATTAGCTGCAGTTAGTCTTGGGGAGAAGAAGTTATCCTGTGAGGAATCCCCTTTGAACTAATCTACTCCTTGCATCATTGCTGGCAGGTAAACAGCTGTGAGGTGGTGACTCTCCAGACAGAATTGTTCATGCCAAGAATCAGACTTCTTATATATGGCAGTGTTACACACAGCTGATTTATGGGTGCTTTTGTATCTATATATATATAATCAGTCTTGTGTTCATCCCGTCTGTGACTGAGTTTAGATTGCTAATGTGTACCAAGCCACTTAACTGGCAGTGTGATCATCAAAGGTGTGACATATTCAAGTTTCGAGATAGAAACATACATTTCAGTGTACAGAGGACTTTGTAAAATATAATTTTGTTGGTAATTGAAATTTGCCTTCTTGTTCCCACCATTAACACCCTTCCTGTACCTTAATTCTCAGAAACAATGGGGCACAATTTGCTGTTTAATATGAGAAATGAGAGGAAACCTACAGTACTACCTAGATTCTTTTGCTCCCTTGCCCAAGCCAAGAATATGTTTCATGTGATGAGATCAAATAAATAATCTTCAGCTTTATACACTCAGCCAAGTTTATCATGTTTGTAATTCTGCTTTCTATGATTCATGCCCTTTACTTAGCTAATTCCCCAAATACTCTGTATTCATCTCTTGGACTGTGTGGGTTATAATCTTTATATTTTGCTTAAGTAAGCAGGCAATCTGTCTTCCTCCTTACATGGGTTTTCTGAAGAATTCTGTTCAATAACACACAGCCAATAATAAAATGATAGGTGCAAGAAAGAGAGACAATATCTTTCAACATGGGAAGCAGAGCCATGAGGCACTGAATTGCTAGGAGACGCTAGGATAGATTTCTATTAATTTGCTTAAAGGCTCAGTAAGGTGAGACATTTCCAGTTTCGAAAGGGAATAACTTGTTCTCCTTAAACGGGTAAACTGTTGGGGTTTTTGTTTCATTTCCCCTTTTGCACAGAAGGTTTAGGGGTGGTTTGTGTGTGTCCACAAAGAAAAACATTGCTTTTGTCACTTCAGCTGAAGAATCTGAAATGGTATAAAATGGCACTAAAATGCAAACGAGTAATTGAATTAATCAGAAGCTGCACAAGAGTGAAGTTTTATGGAAAGCACTGTAATGCATGCTTTATATATATGCTTATATATGTATATGCTTATATATATGCAATTTATGCTGCCATTAAGTTAAACTTGCAGAGAGATCTTTTGTTTTAGCAAAGGATGGCTTTATTTAGCTTCTTTGGGGACATTCAAGGGTAGAGATACTAAGCTAGAGTTTGCAACTCTGTGTTCTTTCCCTTAGCTTTCCCTTAGCACAAATTCCCAGTAATTCTCACTGTACAAACTCCTGATGCCTGTCCTCTAGGAAGGGCCATAAATGTATTTCACCGTTATATTTCTTAGGAATTACAGATAGTTACTAGCTGTCTGTAGCTTTCTTAAAAAACTTTTCAGAGTTGGTGCTTGTTCATCTATGCAGTAATGCCCAGAAGAATTACACTCCTCACTTCCCTTGACAAACAGTCACCAAGACATGTGTCCTTCCAGTGCCTGCTGCATGATCCAAGTGGAGCACTGGGGAGAGCTAACATGAAGTAGAGATTGCAGTATCAACCTACTGAGACCATGACTTCTCTTGTGGAAAATGAAATTTTGCAGATACCTGGCTTTATTTCCAGTGGCATGGTTTCATACCCAAAATGATCCTGTTGCTGGATGTTCCTTAGCTAGGTGGCTGAACCTGCCATTAATTACAAGCAGCTGGAGTCTGTTAGTACGCTCACCTGCCTGCCAACAGCAGCTAGTAATATTTGAAGGTGGTTCTATGGTTTGCCTCTCTAAAACATTGCCAGGTTAAGGTAAGAATCTGAATAGTTAAAATTTTTATGCCTCTCACACTAGGTTATTTTTGTAGCTAAAACTAACTTTTGTTGTAGCAGTAAATGTCTGTTGAACTCTTAGTGGTACACTCTAATGAAAGCAAACTTCTGTGGAATGGTTTCTTTAAGGTTTTGAAGTGTAGTTTCATCTTTAAAAAGCCATGAGCCTGGGTGCACTGATGCTGGGAGACATTACCTTCCTATTTTTCTAAGAGTTTTTATCATGTATTACGGTCTTAAATACAAGTCTTTGAAATCCTCTAAATAATTATTAATCCACACACGAAAAAACCCAACCAAACAATCAAAGAAAGGGACTTTTTCAAGGAGAATAATTTTATTCTTAAAAACATGATAGTTGCACTTTATTCTGACAAATCCTTGCTAGAGGATTTGTTATTTCAGTTTTCACTGATGTATTTTGTGACTTTTAAATGAAATGTACAACACTAAAATTTCAGACATCCATTACTTTTTCTATATTTAGAAGCAAAGTACCAGCCCATGTTGTTTAGCAGTCTCTACTTATCTCTGTAACCAATCAACAAAATTGAATTTGAAGCATTGTGGTCATTTTAATGAATCACTTCTCAAATGCTATGAAATATAATTCCTCAATTAATGTCCTTAAAAGTTAGAAGGATTCTCTGGCTTATCTGTAACGTTCTTTGTTTTTTCATGTAAGATAATACAGCAATTTAAAACTACTCCAACTATTAAAAACAAAGAGCTGGGTGGGATCTAACTTACCATGTGTGATTAGTCCTGCAGAAGAACCTGCCTGTGTTTTCTGTATCATGACCTCGGGAATGTGGATTCCTGGAAAAACTCGCAGAAGGAGATCCAATAGAACAGTTACATCCTCCTGAATTAAAAATGAAGATATTAATACTATTATTATTATTCACATTGCAAAATTTGTTGACACTGCAGAGCTTTAATTTAATTTCAATTATGGATTAAATAATTTTATAATAGTTACAGTCTAAAAATACGGGCTTCCAGCTGTCTTACGTTAAGCTAAGTTGTTTAGCAACATATCAAAACATTTCCATGAAAAGATTACTATCTTTTTTTTTTAATTAATCCCATAGGCAGCTTTTGCAAATGTTTTTGTACTATAAATGATTACAATAACGCATTAAAGCACATGCAGAGAACAAAATTCCCCCATGTATCCTTCTTGCCCTTCAAGTTGTTTTAATACCAGCCTGATAGCATAGTTTACAGAGGTGTGTGTACTTGATCAGGGCGCTATTACAGCTATTTAGTACCAATCCCTGATGAAGCATTTCACAGTCTTCCTTTTTCGGGAAAAAAATTAATGCTGATTTCCTGAGTTCTGCACTGTCTGTTAGAAGTGGCCATAGGAGAGCTCCAGGAAAGCATTGCTAAAGCCACTGTAATTCTTTCTTTCAGGAATTACAGCGGAAGTCATAGTCGTAGCCTCATTTGATGAACTGCACAGAAGAGCTCAGGAGGCCAAGGGCAAGATTGTTGTCTACAATGAACCTTTCATCAGCTATGGTGAAACTGTGCAATACAGGTTACAGGGAGCAGTGGAAGCTGCTAAAGTTGGAGCAGTGGCATCCCTCATTAGGTCTATTGCTTCTTTTTCTATTCACAGGTAAGCATTTTTCTCTTTTCTTCCTGCAATTCACATTTCAGTGTTAGCTGACATGTCATTTCTGGGCAGGCATTTTTGTTCTCTATGGCTTAAACATTGCCAGTTACGAGTGGGTGTTTGCTTTTGAAACTATTGGCTTCAGAGTGGTTCTTATCCCCTGTGCTTTGTCATTCTTTCGGAATGTTTTCATTTTTCTTTGTTACTGATCCAAATTTTGTATAATATTTGTTTTAAAGAACTTTCTGCATTCTTAAGGCTGTCATAAATATTCTGGGAAGAGCCAAAACCAAATGTCTTTGGTGACAACAGGCTGTCAGTGGTGATATGAGCTGGTCATTCTGTATGTTTGACTAGAATGTAAGTGTACAGTTTTCAACATATTGTTAATTTTCCTAGCATGAGGCTGACTTGTACTAGATGAAGGAGGAGTCTGCTTTGAACATAACTGTTTATGAGAACTAAGAACACTTTAGCAGCAAGGTTTGTAATTCTCACACTGCTTTTTAAAGAAGGTATGTGGAAATAACAATTCTTAAAAAAATACAAATATTTTTAGATTTCTTAGTACATTATTTGTTTATCACATTTAGCATTATGTTACAGAAATTATATATTTTAGTTTTCTGGTTGGTAGCAGAATTCCTTTTTTATCTGGGGGCTTTTTCCAACTCTGAAAGCTTAGACTTAAAATGCTTATCTATTGTGAAAAAGACTAGTTGAGGCATAGAGAGGAAATGGAGAAGGGTCCAGCCATGCAGTTAAACACTGACAGATGCATGCTGTTCTTTAGCACAGTATTTTTAAAATTTTGCCCTGTTGTTGGTGACCTTAATGCCTGCAGTGATCTTTGTGTAGTAGCCTGCTGGCTGTGATGGGAGTTCTGGTCAGGCGGGCCCAGACAGCAGAGCTGGACTGAGGGCTGGAAACAGGACAGGCCCATCTGCCTGCCCACCATCCTGTCCCTGAGCTGCAGCCTGAGCAGGATTGGCAGGGCATTAAGTGATGCCAGACACAAAGCTTGACTGTAGAGATCTGTTAATAAAGCTTAAACTGTAGAGATCTGTTAATAAAATCATTTACATAAGACAGTATGAAAGACATCCAGTTTATACAAGAGGTGCTATATTTTGTAACACTCTTTCTTTGGCAAGTACATGTTTAGAGCAATACAGATTGTTTATTCCTCCCCCTAGTTGCCCACCCAGGATCTCTTTACCCACAGAGGAGTCATTAGCAGTAGCTAACCTGTCCCTGAATGTGTGCTACAACATAACCTGGACTTGTGTTCTCTTTAGGTAACACCATGGTTTGTTTTTGATCTCTGCTCCTAGGTTGTTTTTTTTTTCTGCAGAAGTCTAGGCTGGTAGGTGGAATGATATAGCTTTGGGTTTTTCTTGAGGCTGGGAACTGGGAAGTGGCTTGGGAGGCATTTGAAGGCATGCTTGATTCCACTTTTTCAGAGAGAACATGAGTGGTCACACCTCAGCAATACCAGAAGTGTGCAAGCTTCCCCACTTGTAATGCTTCAGAGAGTCAGAGAAGTCAGTAAATCCAGCCAACTGTACTGGAACACATGCAGAGAACAGCTCTGCTGCCACTGTAGTTGCTTGGTAGCATTTTTATATGCTCGTCCTGGTCTCAGCTGGGATAGAATTCACTTTCTTCTTAGCAACTGGTACAGTGCTGTGGCTTGGATTCAGCATGAGAACAACACTGATAGCACACTGATGTTTTGGTTGTTGCTAAGTAGTGCTCACCATAAGTCAAGCACTTTCCAGTGTCTCATGCTCTGTGAATGAGGAGCTGCACAAGAAGCTGGGAGGCAGGAGCCAGGAGAGCAGACCCAAACTGGCCAAAGGGATATTCCATACCACAGGATGTCATGCTCAGTATGAAAACTGAGGGAGGGGAAAAGGGGGAAGAGAGCTTGTCTGGAAGGGGCCAACCGCTTCTTGGAAACAGGCTGGGCATTGGTCAGAGGGTGGTGAGCAATTGCATTGTTTTTGGTGTTTACTTATTTGCTGTTGTTAGGGGGGGTTTTTTGTAATTAAAATTATAGTTTTATTATAATATTTCACTCTATTTTTTCCCCCACTGTTTAACTGTTCTTACCTCAACCCATCAGTTTTTGTGATTTTTTTTCTGAGTCTTCTTCCCATCACACTCAAGGAAATAATGAGTGAGCAGCTGCATGGTACTTAGTTGCCAGCTGGGGTTAAACCATGAAAATGCTCCACATTCCCCTAAAGAAGTCAAAATTACATGTTAAAAATGCTTTCTGAAATATGAAGCACTTGAATTCAGATACTATCCAAAGTATTACTAGTGTATTTCTTGGTGTCCAACAAATGTGGTGTTCACAATGTATTTTCTAACACTAAAAATTTTCTAATAAATCTCATAATAATGAACAGATAGTGGAATGTGTTTCAGCAACAATTTTACAAAAAAAATATGGTTTCAAAACAGCCTTATTTAGTATCATCGAAGAATGTTGCAATCTATAATGTGTTGATTTTCTGAAAACTGGAAGATGATCTGTCCTGTCCTTAGTTAGAACGCAGAATTGTTCAACTGAAAGTTACTGTATTTTCTGTTTGCCACAGTATTTATGGAAGTGCATTTAGTATGTAATGAAAAGCTTAGAGGTGAGAAACAGAGGTGGAGACTGAAGGAACTGGCATTACAGCTATTTCAAAACTGAATGGAAGTAGATGCCAAATGCATCTTTGTTTAGAAGTATTGAATCCTTAATTGATACTGGGAGCAGAGGTGTCATTCCCAAAAGCAATTTCAAATGTAGATGCTGCCACAAAGCATTTTTTAAATAAGTGTACTTTCTGTACTTCCTTCATTTACCTTCACTTAAGGTTTTTTCTGGATATGGAATGGATTGATTAATGTATTTTTTCGTATAATACAGAAGGTACTCAGGTCCAGTCCCTCACTTCTGTTACTGGTGATGACTAGATCTGTTTGTCTTGTTTTTAACGAATAGGTATTGCTGTAGGCAGGATGGATTTTCTTATCTCCATGCATTCACCTATGTTTTCTTCTAATCACCAGCTGTGTATCTTGTCTGTCCTACCAGTGTGCTGTGCTGGATGGACTATGTGCTGGATGTGGTGCTTCTTATCAGTCAGTGTCTGGGGCATTGTTTGTTCAGGTCACCTGCCTTTTCAATTGGCTGATGGGAAATATGGCATTGCTGCAGGGTGTAGTGTGCTAGAAGGGTGAGAGATGAAAGGTAAAAAGCTAATAAGACATTTCTAAATATTGTGAAAATCTTGCATTCTTGCAATTTGTATGCTGCTGCATTGTCGACCAGAGCCTTTACTTCTCTGGCCTGTGTGTTTACATGTTCACTGATAGTACGAATAAATGATAATGGGACTGTGGAGTTTCCCAAAACATCCTGGAAGACATCTTAGAAGAAAGCATCCTCCTTCTCACACTGCACTATCCCAGTTTTGGGTAAATGAAAGGTGGAATTTCACTATTTTTCCTAAACGATACCAAGTTTGGTGGATGGGGTTTTTTGTTTTATTTCTTTGTTTGTGGACTTTTGTTTGTTTGTTTGTTTTTCAAATCTTTAAACCCCTTTTCAACAGGGGCTGCTTATTGTTATTTAGTTACTTAATTTGCTGGGACAACATAAGCCACTTTGTGGTGTGATTTCTGGGTGATCTTGCAATGTGAATAATATTGATAGGTTAAAAGTAGGTACTTTCATTAACATCCTAGGCTTATTAGGGCTCATTATTAAAGCTTACTGACAGGGCAGAATTGGTAAAATCACAACATTAATTAAATCACTGTTCTCTTGCTGGTAACTTGATGGCTGTTTCTTGTTCCAGAAATGGCAAGTGGCTGCCACATTGTCAAGGCAAAAAGTATATAAGGAATCTTTGATGAGGGGACAGTTTATTTTTCTTTAAGGTATGATAATATAACTATGGAGTAATGAAACACCCTAGGGACTCAAGCATCCCAATTCTTAAGAAGGGATGAATATCATTATACTCAGGAAAATACAGTGAAAATACTCAATTTACAAGGTGTGGTTGAAGTTGAGCAGTTATCTAGATGATCAGTCCCGTGCTACAACAGTCAGTGTTACTGAAGAAATAGTGATGGCAAAACTATTTTCTGCTACCATAGGCTTGCTTTTTCACAGCAGTTGTTCTGTTTATTAAATAATCAAAGTGAAAGAAGATAGGAAAAATGAAGTGTTTAGCTGTAAGGCTCCTGAAGTTATTTGGTTGTAATAAGATAGCTGTAGTCTTTGGGGTTTTTTGTTTCCTAGCTGTAAATTTTTGAAATATTTTGTAAATAAAAAGGTGTCCTTTAGCTACTGAAAGAGTCCAGTATTCTGTGGTGAATGTACTCTTACGAATCTAAAACTTTCAGTAAATCCTTCTGTTCTTCAAGAACCACAGACTAGCTAAAGTCATAACACTGTGTCTTGTAATAATAACTCCTTTAAGGGCTCAAGAAAGAAGCCAAATTGAGTGCTTTTCTGAGAACTCAAAAAGGAAGTTCCCAAGAATCCTCAGCATAAATGCCAAGAGCCCTATTACTACATTTTTTTAGACGCTGCAGAACAATCTCTCCAATATACAAGAAATTCAACAGGGAACATACTACAAGGCCAAAATAGACCAAGTAGTACTTTGACACAATCTAGAGACTGTTAACAAGGACACATATTTGGTCAAGTTCTTTTCTTTTTGGACTAAATTCAGCATCTTATACTTACCTGAAGTATTTTCCTGCACATTTTCTCTCCTTCTTCAGTCTACAGGTGGCCAAGACATACCACCAGCTTATGAAGCTCCAGTAACTCTAATCAAAAGCTTTGTCTGGATGAAAGTTGAACTCATGAAAGGCATGGTGCAACTCAAGATTTATGACAGGTTGCATACATGGCCCATGTACATATGGCACAGGGCTGGTATATCATCTCATGGAATGTATATGAATTGGAAAACCATTTCTTTACCATTGCATTTCCATTATCTTAATTTCCCCTTTTTGTAACCTCACTTCATTTCATTTATTTTCTCCTACCATGTATAGTCTTGTATACCTTTTTGTATATAAATTGTTTTCCTTTGTATTCTTCATTGCTTGTTAGACAGGTCATTCCCCTCTCAATCTTGCTGGTGATGTGCATGCATTAGTGACATTTTTCAGCTCTCTGGTGCCAGTACAGGGACTTCTTACCACATCACTTCTTCCAATGCTTGGTCTGCTGCCTTTGGTTCCAGACATGAGAATTGCTTGCTAAGGAGATGATCTTCCTTTCCCTAAAACTCCATGTGCAAGAAAAGTAAGGGCTTAATCACATCAAGAGGGACAGACAGATTCAGCTTCCTCTTCTTGCTCTGCCATGTTTTCTGAATTCTGGGATGATACAGTAGTTTTACTAGGATTTCTTTGGCTTTTTGGTTGGCTTTTGTTTGGTTGGTTGATGTAGTTGTTTGGTTTTGGTTTTGTTTTAATAGCAAAGAGATGCATCTGACCTTTAAAACAAATGTTCTGTCTTTGAAACTGTACCTTCCTATTGTGTCCTGAGCCCAGAAGGCTCCTTTCCCTCCTGTTCTGCCCCTTCTTCCACTAAAAATGCCAGTATATCAAATTTTTTTCTACCATAGTAGGAATCTTTCCTCTTGTGACCCGTTCTGCTGTCCATAGAGGGGAAGCAGTGGCATGCTGAGTAGGCAGCATCCTCCATCTGCTTTGCACAGGCTTGGGGAATGCACAAGGCATAAAGGCAGCAGGAAGCTGTGTGATGATTGTAGAGATGCAACAGTAGTGACGTAGCATGATTGAGAAATCAGGAAGTGCCACTGATTGTTTGCGAACACTTTTCACTTATGGGATTAGATTAGAAACAAGAATTGATCATAAGAAATATCTCAGTGAGAGACTGTCCTAAAGCAATATCCTGTGGCAATGGGATACAGCAGTATTGTCACCTGTTCTGCTAAGGTAGCAGGAAACAAGGATAAAATCCTTATTTGGGGTCTAACAAGAGGAAATAAGAGCAACCTGTGTTTTATAAGTCTCTGGGGAGCTTGTGGAAAGATTCTAGTTATGTTCCTTAGTGCTGTGCATGTTGTCTTGCTGCCCTTAGAGGTATGAATTGGTGGTGTGCTGTGGGGTTTGCCCTGCACTTAGAGGCTTTCCCTCCAGGATGTCTGTAAATGTTGTTGACTGACAATTTGTTAATTTTTTCTTTGCTTTCTGTGTTCCCTTAAGGCCAACATGCCAGACTGAATTCTGCAGTGCAGTCTTTGTGCTCATTTTTGGGCAAATCCTAGCTGTCAGAAAGAGAACCTAGATGTCGTAAGACGAAATGGAGCCTATGTTTTAGGAGATTATCATGTTGTACAGTGGGTTATTGCTATTTGCACAGCGAAAAAGGAGTCAAATCTCAGGTAACTTCATAATAGTGAGAAATCTGTAGATGTTTCTTCAGTCCCAGTCTCTCTTTGGCTTTTGCCAAACGTTTTTCCTTTTTTTGCTTTGAACTGCCCAGCTCTGGGTTTTGGTTGTTTTGGGCTTTTTTTCCAGTAGACGGGGCTTGATGTGGCATCTGCAATCTCTGAGTAATTTCATACACCTGGCATATTTGTTTTCTTACCAAGTCACTAAAACACTGATGAGACTAACAAGAGCTTTCTCCACCTCCTCCTAGTTTTGACTTCTTCTGTTCAGGAATATGGTGTAATTGTGAAGAGTTTCATCTATTTAGTGTCTAGTCATGCAAGCAGTGTCCTGTAACTTTGGTAGAGGTAGGTAAAGGGCTAGTGAAATCCTTTTTGATAGACTCTGTTATCTAGAAAGATGCTGTGAGGAAAACAGCTCTATTGAAATCCTGGCTTCCTCACCAGTAACTTCCCAAGGCAAATCTTTATCAGTGTAGTATTCCATTGGGTTTTTTTCTTGTCTTCTGGACTCTCCTAACATGACTGAGTCATACATTTTGTTGGTGGCTAGATGACCACCCATATCATGGTTAACTCTGATCTTGTTTGAGTACCATGTCCACCCACTGATTGGGTTTGGTAATATTCTGAAGTTACTAAGTTTTATTCCACCTTTGCATTACTGGTTCATGTATATTAAGATGCTGAGTGTATAAAACTGCCAAGTTTTGGGTTTCATGCCCTGGTCTATAAGGAGTTCCAGCAGTGTTTGCTGTGGGTTGAGCACCAGGAACTTCAGCAATTTACCATGATTTCCTGTTTCTCCCTAATCATCTTCATCTTTCTTTGGTGCTGCCAATCTCTTCTTAGTCTGTATGAGTTGTGGTGCCTATGAAAACCCCGTTAGTAAGTTCAGAACCCTCTGACATGATTGTAATGTCTTGACCTATCAATTTCAGGTTTGTTTTAATGTTCTTGCTGTATTTGGTTTTCTTGATTACAGCATCTCACTAGTATGTGGTGACCATAAATGTGGAGGACTGGGGGAAAACCTGACAACACAAAAGCAGATAAAGATTACAGAGAGGGATCCGAGTGACACAGTGCCAATGAATTAGTTTTGCAATTTGTGTATTTTCAGCTGCTGATAAGATCTGAGAAGTATGTGGACTGTTATTTTGTTTCCCTGTAATTCTCCATGTTTCTTCTCTGAAAGTGCAGTAACTGTGGACTTTATCTGGAGTGTTCATATCCAGAGCACATGAGCATTTGTCCCTGGACAACTGGAAAAGATTGAATAGTACCAGCATATTTGTGCAGAATGCTACAGAATTGGTGTTTGGGGTGTTGTAGCCTAATATTCTCCTTTTTTCTTTAAACAACAACAACAACAACAAAAAAAAAAAACAAAAAAACACAACCCCAACAAAACCAATTTTTTTTAAAAAAGAGAGAGAGGAAAGCCTCTGTTTCTTCATGTATTCTAGGATTATTTTCAAGTTACACAGCAACTCACTTTTTAAATTTTGGTCTAGGCAATTCTGAAATAGCTTGTACAGAGATCTACTGTATAGATTTACCTGCCCATCCAATTTTATTATTTATGTGTCTTTTTCCATTATTTTCATGGTTTTCCAGTTTGTATTTCCCGCTGAGTATTGTTGCTACTTCCTGTATTACTCAAGATACTTTTTCTGAATCTATTTGGCATTATTCTTAATTTGACGATGTTACAAAAATTTATCTACGTATTACAGAACCATTTCAGCCTGTATCTATTGACACTTTATTTAGGAAACTTCTTGTATCTGCTCTAAAGCACCTGAAGTATTCTTTTCAAGGTTTACTGCTGATTTCCAAAAGTGAACAGAGATTTTTGCAGGGACTTTGACTGGATTTATGTGCATGTATACAATATAAAATTTTATTTTGATGTGTAGGTTTTCAGTTATGTAAAATAAACAAGCAACCAAATATGGATGCCAATTTTAAAATATATTTGATTGCTAGTCAACTGTTAATACCTACAATCTCTCTGGTTACTGCCCCAGGAATGCAGAGGATTTGGAAATGCTAATTCCTCATTTTGTTTTGCCTTGTTTGCTAAAACATGTGATTAAATGTGTATGTTATTCCAACATATTATGATTTCTCTTTACAAGAATGCTTGCACTGTTTTACAGAGGGCAGGTGGCCTCTTGTTTCTGCTGTTTCTTCCACTTCCCACAGTCTTACTTGTGGCTTGTCCATATGGTAGGGTATTTTTGTGTTATTTCATTAGGTGTTGTCTTCCCATAGGATGGCCTCACCCTACTGTGTTATCTTTGCTATGATGTATGTCAGACATTTAAGTATGATTAGCTAGACCTATTTGTATGATGAAACCCCTTGTTTATGGCACACAAATTTTGACTTGTGTTTTTAGGAATTCAGAGCCAACTGTTTCACAGTTGTTTGGAATTGTCTTCTAGATGTAGGCTCGTGTTGATGGCCAACAGTAATAATGGGTTCTTCCCTGTAGAAGCAATGTCTTGTGCCTCAGAAGTGTAACCGTTTCAATTACTTTAATCCTTTTCTCCAGATTTGTTTCCCCCTTCAAATCCAATCAGTCACCTGCGTTTCTCTTACTGTGTCCATCTTGTTGCATCAAATACTAATGCTTTTGTCTTGCCTGCAGGGTAGGGCTAAATGGTGAAAAATCCTTCTCCATCTGGTTTATTAAATGAGAGGTGCCAACTCCTGTCTCTGCTCTGCCAGTGATGCCAGCTTTGATTACTTGCCTGTTGTCCACTCCTTCAGGCATCTTATACTTTCTCTCATTTTGTTTCTGTATTTCGGACAGTGGTACAAACCTAAAGCCGTAACTTTGTTCTCTTCCAACTTTGCTTTTTAAATCTGACTTTTGTTCAGTGTTTTGTTCAGCTTCCATTAGCTGGTTAGGTGACCAGGGTCTGTGACTTCTGCTAAACTGTTTCACCTTGCCTTTATTTCCTGGTCACTATCCACAGTACTTCTGCCTTGGCTGTCTAATGTGAATACCGCGAATACCCTGTGAAACAGAGAGGGGTTGTCTTTATTTGCTTCTGCTCATTATTATTAAGCAGGATTAAACTTTGACTGCACTTCATGGCTTTTGAATCTATTCTTCTGAATGCAGAAGAACTTTTCTTCTAAGAATAAGGAGAAGAAAGGTATCACATAATTTCTGACATTTATCTGTTTGGATTTCTTCACATTAGTTTGCTTGTGACTGTGAAGCACATAAAAATACCTCAACAAGAAATATTTAAACTATGTACTGTTTAGCTCTGAAAAGTCCAGACTGATTCTAGACATTTGTGCACCGAAGAACAAAGGATAGTTTTATCAGACAAGGGAGAATAATCATGTGAATCAACAAAACCCAGGCGTTCTGAAGTTCCATTCATCACTCTGCCTTGTGCCCCTGTGGGATCTTCAGCAGTTCACAGTATTATCTCTCTTTCCCTGTTCATAAGAAGTATTAGTACTTTTTGAACGTTTATTTAGGATAACATTTGTACGTTGTTTACTGTAAAGAAGACAACATTAAAAGTTAGCTCTTCTAAACTGTGTTTATGTAGTCAGTAGTAGATTCTGCAACAATTTGTGCATGCCAGAACCAAGTAATGGTTGTATTACCATGTAGCAGTGGGTGACTACTGCTGATAAATAATCCATTATATAACCACGGGGTTCTCTCAGGTTTTTTAGTTTGATTGTTGAATTCTGCTAGATTGAGATTCGGATCTGTGGGAAGGCTCTGGCGGGAGGTGAATGACAGAAAATACAGTTCGTTATGTAGGAATATCGTATTTTCAAATGTAAATGCTTAAAAATAATTTGTTGACTCTAACTCAAAAGATTTGAGTTCAATTCAGTAATAACTCGCCGTGAGAGAGTTGAACAAGACTGACAAGAGCACAAAGGAGCTGGAATTTCAAAAAAATAAAAAGTTTTTTCTTAGTAACAGTTTTATATCATCAAGAACAACATGAACTTTAGAAATCAGGTTCTGAGATTCAGATGTGATTTTGCCAAAAATCTGAGGTTTGGAAAGAGTGAATTCACAGAAGAGATGTAAGGAGGTTTTAGCTATTCTTCTGTAATCTGTGTGTTGCTTGCACCTCTTCAGGAAGTAGTTTGTCATCCTTCTTTGAGGAGAGTTTGTGTCTCCCTCTGAGTATCTCTATCTGCAACCTCTATAGAAGGAAAGAACAATTTTCAGGGTTCGCAGTCTGGGGCTCTGAGAAGGTTGCAGTTGCTGTTGGGGGGACACTGGAGTGCCAGAAATTATGTGAAGGGACAAGGCAACTTGAGTACATGCTCTGTATCTCCATGAAGGCCATTAGAGGGATGTACTTTTGTGCTCCAGCTCAAAGACCTTGAGAAGGGACTCAACACTGTCCAGATGCAGCCAGAATCCTGGGCAGTCAAGTTCATCTGAGAGACCATCCAAGGCTGTAACTCCACAAAACTATGGGGATTTTTTCCCCTCTTCTTTTACTTAGTTTATAATGCTGACAATCTAGGAGAACAGAAATGGTGTGCTGCAGTGTCTGAGAGAATGCTAACATTTCAGTCTTGCCAGAAATGCAATGTGAATAGGCAGACCCATGAGAAAACTTCAGCAGACCTACTTGGAATAACAAGTGCAGCTGCAACATATATTTTTAGGAGTGTAACTGTTTTTCAGGGTCTAAAATTAGGTTCAGTCATACAAATGTTTGTATGGTACTTCTGAGTGCCAATCAGCGATGGATTCCTTTAACCCTTCCCACATGGAGTGGTATTTTTTATTCCTTCACTATTTTGATTTTACTTAATGAAGTGGCTTAAGAGTTAGCGAAAGTATGCCAGAATCCTGGCAACTGCAATAAGATGACAAGGAACTGGAGAACACCATTGGAAAGAATTAGACTTCTAGGTGACACTTGTCTGTGGAAGTTTCCTGAGAAACGAAAGGAGAATTCCATTCAGTCCTCTAGGGTCTCCCACATTAGGTGTCTGAAGCTTTTAGTTTTGTTTAGTTTCAGTCCAAATATGTTTGTGGCAGAAATTCTAGCCACAAATGCACTGTTAATTCCACCTTCACATGAGTTTTTCAGGAGGACATTCCAAAAGTTAACAGGGAGCAGAGCTTGTGAGCTGGACAGTCATACTGCCAGGGTTTCAAAAGGATGCTTCTAGACAGGTCTATTTCCCCCAAATGTTTGACAAATCATGACCTTCTAAGGAGAAGCTGTTTTATCAGCATTTTTTCAGCAAAGCTGCTCAACAGTTTCATAGTTCTGGCAGCAAGAAGTGCTATTGTGAGATTTGCAGTATATCCTGGGTCACATCAACCATCAACTGTTCATTGCAGGTGAACAGTTCAGTGGTCAGATCAAGGATCAAGCATTGTCCCCTTAAAACAGGAGTTTTGTTAACACTGGTATTAATCAGTGAACGGGCTACATCACAAGATTCACCTGCAGGTCAGTGAAAGTTTATCTTCATGTAGATGAAATTACTGAAAACCCACTTTGAGAGCTGGGTGTACAAAGGCTTTACAAACTGCAGGTGATCTTTGGGTTGCACTTACAGAACAATTTCTTTAAACTATGTGATAAATAGTTATGAATTGCACACATTTTAGTTTTTTCTGTAGAATTTAGTATCTGTTTATAGACAAGATAGATTTGAAACAAGTACAATTTCCAGTGAATAATTTAAGTAACCCCACTACTCTTACACAGAAGGGTAGTGTAGAGTATTTTAGAGGAAGAAATTTTAGCTTGACAGCTGCAAGGTAATTTAGCCTGTGTGTATTAGCTTGTAAAACAGTTCTGCTTCTAAAAATTATATGTCGCTCTTCTTTCTAAGTAGGTACAGTTAAAAAAAAATTCTATTAATATTATTCATGAAGTTATATACATGGTCTCAGTTGTTAACATTAATCACTTACAATCAGGGAGATAATTTTCTTGCACAGTGTACTTTGGGGGTGGGGGAATAATAACTACTTAGCACCTGAGCATTGGGAATAAAATTCTCACTTGTCGTTCTGTTACTGTCTTGCAGTGTTGCACTAAGTTATCTTCATTTTTTCCCTGTATTGAGCCCTAAGGCTGTGGGGTGTACCCGAGGTTGAGTGCAGGTGACTCTCTGCATGCCTCTCCTCATGGAGGCTGCCTGAACACGAGTGAGACCCTGGACACATGGGTGAGGAGGAAGTGGGGATGGCCTGTGGTCCTCTCTGGCAGTCTTCTTCTCCTGGAGCTACCAGGAGTGGACTTGGAGAGCTCTGGCATTCTCACACCTGTCACTTTTCAGGTAGTCTGGAATCTCATCATGTCCCTAAACCCATGTCACCTCAACAATTCATCTGATCTGACTGGCTGTGTGCCTGTATCTCTTGCTCAAGGTCCAAAATAATTTGTGTATTTTAGTTCATGGACAGACTGTAAAAGTAATGATCATTATTGTACCAGCCTCCAGCCTGCTACCTTTTTTTGACAACATTTTCCTGAGCAACATGGATCAACTAATGAAGATGAGAGAAAATTATATTGTTTTAGACAATCTCTATTCCAGCACAGACTGTCATCGGCACTCTTTATTAGATATTAAAGAAAGCCATAAATTGCAAAAGTGGAATTGAGAATAATCTTTTCTCTCCCATGCAGAAGATGATGAAGGAATTGCTGTATCTCCAGGATTAAATGGGAAGAGCACAAACCATCAAACATTAAGCAAAATATTATGACTATATAGTGTATGTTGAAGAGCACAACAAACTTGATATCAAAAACAAAACAGTGAGAAAGTGTTGCATTTTGTCAGAAATTTCTCTTTTCCTTTTGGGGAAGGAAAATGACTTGAATTCTCAAGACTTAGCTACTTTCTCAGAAAACCCCTACATTCATTTCCTTATGAAAACTGCTCTGTTTTTCCTGCAGGTGTTTTTCCTGCATGCTCCCGAAGAAATGTTTAGCACGGGAAGATCCCCAGAACTTATTCAATCATTCTCTTAACCATGGTTTGCACTGGAAATTTTTTTTTTTTCAGCCTGACACTCTTCATTTCCCAGACATAACTAATTACCAGGAAAGGAGCTGTTCAGAGGAAATACAAACCTATTGGGACAATTTTTATTTCATCTGATGTAGATTATGAAGCTTTTGGAAGAATCTGCCACAGTCAACAAATACTGCTGGGGAAAGAATACTCAAACTTGGCCTGACATTTTGTTAGGCTGCTCAATATTTAGTTGTTCACCGGAGTTATAATACTATAATGAACTTTAAAAATACATTCTGTTCCTAAAAAGAACTTTTCTGCTTACAGTGGATTTCAGGTTCAAAAATGAAAAATTCAGGGTATCTGTAACTTCGAACTGACAGGCAAGACTTGCCTGAATTTTGGAAATAAAAATGTACCATTTATTGGAGAGTGAGTTTATCAAGTAAGTGTAATACACTATTAGATAAAGTTTTCTTATCACTTAGTCATTTATATTGCATTTTACGTTGCATAAGTGTAATTGTGTAATGTGTGAACTAGATAACAGGCAAATATTATAATCAGGTAAAATTAAAACAGTCCCTTTCAAGTGACACTACTAAAATTTCTCAGTTGAGAGGAAAAATAAGTGGTAAACCCCTCTGTATTGTTTTTACTAACATATTTTTTATTATCTTTTTTTATTTGAATAGCATAAGTATCGGATTGTTTAACAGAACACCAAAAAGGTGTTTAATATTTTATAGTAATTAGATGTGTGGGAGTGAAAGAAGCATTTATGTAGTGAAGAAGTTTTAGAGTTTCAGTTTTCTTGAGAAAATAGAGTGGCTCATCTGGACAAGTGTCTTGCAGTGGCTTTTTGTTTGCTCACTACTTGAAATTGAATCCAGTCAGTTCCTTCGCTTTCTTCTCATATTCAGTTAGGTTTTTAAGTCTTCTCTCCTGTCCCCTTCTGTTGAGGTTAATGGAATTGTTTCAGTGGAAACAGTTGTACTCACAAATGGAAGAAAAGATTACTAGATTTCTTCATTCCCTCTCTTCTATTTTACTTCTGGGATTTAATTCCATGCTATCTGAGGTGATAGTAACTATGTTATTCTACTGTCTAGTTTTTTACTTTTAAAAACTCTCGCCTTTAATCCATCCACATAGTTGCCTTTGGTACTAAGATGTTTTGTCTCCTGCTGACCTCAGAGACAGGTTTACCCTCTGTCACTCCCATTCCTACCTTATGTTTTTTTCCTAGACTACCTTTGTTTTCCTGTTGATACTCAAGTCTTACTTTTTACACTTTAAAAATGTATCTTCATGAGGCTTTGTTTGCATTGCCACAGCTTATTGGAGGAAGAAGGTATTCCTAAATGTTTAAGATAGGTTCAGTTTTTATGGAGGACAGTGTCCAAAGAACACACTGTTCTGAATGGTGTGTTGTGTGGAGAAGGAAGGAAAGGAGAAAAGCACCATCCATATCCTGTTCTGTGAATTTGGGACTTTCTTTTGCCTCCTTTTAGACCTTGCTCCCCTCTATTTACCTCGGTGGTCAGCTGATTAAAAGGGAGAAGTTTTATGGTGGTAAGACCAATATCCTCTATCCCTACCCTTTTCCTTCAGCTTTCTGAGTGTTGACTGCACGTTACCCTTTACCATGACCACCTTTTGACAGGAGGAGGAGCCTCCCTGTACTGCCCCATGATGTATTATATTCAGTGCCAGGGCAGACTCGTGTTTCTGGTGTGTATGTACATGCCTGTGTGTGGGAGAGCCTGACCCTCTCTGCTACTCCCTGTTTGTAATGTATCAGAGACTTGGGAGGGCTGATATGGTACCCTGACAGCTCTAATGCCTCTTCACACCCATTTGTGCTTGATGATTTTGATGTAAGAGTCAATTACAATAATGAAAAACATCATTAAATGGAGAAGGTATGGACAGCAGGTCAGTGTTCTAGACAGCTAGCTCTTACTCAGTTTGCTTTTGTATTGCTAGCCTCATGATGCCTCTTTGCCTGATTTGCTGTTTTCCAAGTAAAGAAAATGGAGGGGGTTGTTGTTTTGGTTTTTGAGTTCTTGTTTGTTTGCTTGTTTGTGTGTATTTATATCCTTCCTGTAGGTATAAAAGATAACATCTGTTCTCAGTGATGTTTTCTGAATTTTTCCTGTGTGCACATTGGCCTGGGGTGATAGAGGGGGTCACTGAAGATATAAATAAGACTTGTGCTCAAGGCTGAGAAGCTAGTAATTCAACAAAAAAATTAAAAACAAAGCCTCTGAAGCCAGAATCCTTGCAGCTGCTGGCAATTAGGATTGTCAGGGGTGTTCACTCCAGGAGTACTCTCCTAATGATATCCTCTCCTAATGGACCCATGGTAGTGTGCAGCAGGCAGCTGCATTCTCACAAGGCAGGGATGTAAACACAGAAGGACAGAGCTTGGTGATTTGTACTGAGCAGAAGGAGGCCAAACAGGTGTATAACTTAAATAGTTCCCTCAAGATGTCAGCTGCTGGAGAGTCATCTTCATGTCTGTAAGATCCAGCAAGTTTCTTTTTCAGTTGAAGAGCAGCTGATGCAAACTTCCACTTCCTACAGATTCTTGGAAAGCTGTTCTACTTTCCCAGAAATTGGATAGTCCCAGGCTAGAATTCATTGAACTTCAGTTGATCATTTTACTATTCAGAGTTGTTTTCTTCCTGTTTGGCAAACCATATGTAATCCATGCTATTTTTTAAAAAAATCTATACTTATTGGAGAATTCTCATGGTGCTTGTGTTATTGAATATTATAATGAAGTACAAACATCTATGTGTAAGTTACATTCTATAACTTAGGACATGCAATTATGGCAAGGCTACTGTGCTTGTTTGGTAAAGCCTAATTTTATTGAGTGCCTAGCAGTTTTCTAAATGTTAATTTAAATGGAGTCCATGTGGTAACAGAATAATGCTGTGTTCTTCTTCAAAAGGAATTTTCCTTGTTAAGGCCAGTAGCTTCTGGAGCCTTTCTTACACTCCATTACACTTGTGCTGATGCTGCATCAGTTAAAGATTGGTGCAAGGAAATCTGGAAGAGACACTGTGTGGCTGGATTCCAGATATTTTAATATTGGTAACAGACTACTATTTTATTTAATTCCATATTTTTATTGTCTTTTTACTCTGCAGTTTCTTAAAATTTTCTTTGTGTATTCTTCTTTAGTTTTGAATTTGACAGTCTTGGTATCTTTTCAACTTACTGTAAACCAAGGAATCAAATCTTACAAAGACAATATAAGAAGCAAACAAAGCAAGCAAATCTTGGGACAAATGATGACAGAAACACAAAATTAGGCTGAATTTATTTCTTTTATATTTTGCCAAGTGGTCGTAAATGGGGAATAGTACTGATTTTATTTTTATAGACCTAATTCTTCTGAGAAGATTAACAATACTTTTGACATTTTGACTAATTGCAATTACAGTTTGGTCTTTCTATCCAGATAATGGTGAGAATCTTGGAAGAACATACACAGTTGGAGTGTGCACAACAGCAACTTTTGTTTTGGAAGGATGTTATGGTGCTGGAAAAGGGGATTTACTTGCATGGAGTTCAGGCTTTGCCATGCTGCTCCTGATGCAGAGAAAGTTACAGGGGTGAGGCACTTGTGAATAGCTACTCTACATAGCAAACTGCGAGAGCAAGATGTTTAGTTTTCCTTCTGTTCTGCTGCAGTTTGTTCCATCACTCCCTTTAAAGTGTAAAGCTTTGTATATGATGAGGGGGTTTTCTGTGATATGTAGAATATACAAATGAAAAAACAAAAGCAAAGTATGAGGAAGATGTGAGTCTGTTACAGAGTTAAGGCTGTGATCTTGCTGTGGGTATAGCTAGTGGTTAATGTAGTCATGGTTCTATTCAGCAATGTATTGTATGATTTAAGTCAATATTAACAAACTAGCTGATCTGATAGGAATTTTTAGTTTACATGTGGTTCATACAGTGAATTTTGCATGGGTCCTGTAGAAAATGGGTGGTCACATATGTAATGGGAGTCTTGTAATGTGTTTGTCTGAATGAGCAAACTTAAGACAACACTGGCAATATTTACACAACGTAGATTTTATATTTCCCAACTCTAGATTGCTTTTTGAGGTTTATGTGAAGAATGGTGCATTGAGGGTGTGTGTATACACATTATGGCTGAAATAAATCTTTCTAGGCTTTTGTATAATCAAGTTTTGATTTGTTGGGTTTTTTTTTTTTTTTTCTTTTAGCCATGTTAGAGTTCTTGTAATGTCGTGGTTACTTCTCCCTTTAGGAGATTGCTATCATTTCCTAAGGCTTCTACTTGAGATCTGTTTTCCGTCAGAGCATCCAGTTTAGCTTGAAGCACTGGTTCTTACACAGTTTATTTTTCCCTGGGCATTTTAGCTTATCTTAGAGATAAGGGTTGGAAGTGCAGGAACAAAGTAATGAAGCATGCAAGATCAGCTACCACAATAACAAGAGTTAGAACTGACCTTATACCAGCAGCATATCTTTTCATCCAAATTTTTTAGTTTCTCCACATTTGATTGTTTTACTCAGAAGAGAAACTAGCTGCTTTTTGAGTTTTTTATCCTCCCTTTACACTTTCGTGTAAGATAGAACCCACATCTGTTTCTTACTAGTCATTTGACATGTACTTTTAACAGAGAAAATGTGCTCTTTTTTTTTTTGAGCATTTTCTCTGCTGTTACTCATACCATGACACTTCTCTTAAATACTTTCCAGGATGTGAAATCTAAGGGTTTATCAAAAGGAAAACTCAACCACTTTATTTATCTGAGCCTTGTCAGCTGTTGAACAAGAATGTTAGGACCAAACGATGATGAGTTTGTATTAACATTAATATTTTTTCAATTAATAGTTTAAATATGAGGTGATTCATTAGATCTAAAATCAAAACAGGTGCTCTTGTTAAGTAAATAAAAAATAGTGGAAGAACTACTTACCATCTCTTCTGAACACCAAACTATGGTGTTGGACTGAGGGTATCACATATTAAATGGCCTAATTACCCTTAAAATTTTGCAGAATTGATTTAGGCTTTGTTGGATGACAGCATTTTTCAGAGATAATGTGTGTTTGAAGCAGCAGATGCTGACCTCACTCCCAGGTGTTAGTGGAAATGCCAGAGGTGCACCTTGCTTGCCTGTAGGTACCAATGTTGTAAAGTTGAATGCTGATTCAGAGTCAGGGTTGCTTTGTGATCTCTACAGCTGGTTTTAGATGATGCTTTCCTCTCTTTTCAAGGTGCAAGGAATGGTAAATGCGAGAGTTTAATTTTTTTTTAAGTAAGATCCTTCGTTTGAAGTAATAGTCACAAAACCATGTGTGTTCAGACTCAGTAAAAAAAAATCCTCATCATCCCCCCCCACCACACTCCCCCCAAAAAATTCTTTCTCCTGCTTATCCTGAACTACATCCTCTTTGTCCTGTTTTGAGCCAAACTCGGGAATGCTTCTCTCCATCTGTTACACACAGAGTCTGCTAATAATTCTATTTTGTTTAGTTAATTCTTGCTCAGGTCTCGCCATATGGTCAGTAGCCTTTCCAGTTCTTGGTTATCTCTGCATAAAAGGTGTTTAATTTGCTTTACTTAGATTTTTTTAATGTACTCTTTTGTTGGGGAAGTTGGCACTTTATTAAGCAGTTTATTATGGAGATGATATACTTTAACACATGGCATGTTTTGCATGCAGGTAAACTTTAATCAGGTGAATCCCAGGATGCTTAGTGTCTGCCACAAATGTTTTCTATGTGAGTTTGTCTTGTAGCATTAGGAATATACAGTACAGTGGTACTGCTTTGTGTCTTTGTACTGGTCATGCTTAGGGTCCATTTCCCTTTTTGTAGAAATCATTTGGACAGTCATCAATTCCTGCCAGGTCCTGGTATCATCTGAGCTGTTGCTGGCTCTGCCTGCCTGTGCCAATATGTCTTAATTTGGGTAGTAGGGTTTACCTTTGTCATCTTGGCAAAGTAGTAGTTTCAGCATAGAAATGGCACTTCTGGGTGACTTCAAGGTTTATTTTTTGGGCCGGCTGGGTAAATTTTGTATCTGCAAGTGTACATTCACTTGAGGTGTGTAAGCTTGTATGAATCATAGTGAGTTGTCAGAAGCCTTATCCACACTTGTGGTGGAACATCAGGATGGAGCATCTGCAAGAAACAGAGTTGCTGCTTAAATTGGAGAAACAAATACAGTTTTAGGGGTTTCTTTTGTTGAGCATCTGAGAAATAACAGGGATGGTGAAATCAGTGATAAAACTTGAATTGCTGCAATCGAGCATTCACACCATGTTAATACTAAGACATAAACTTGCCAGAAGATACAGGCAAAAGCATTCATTTAAAATGAGCAGAAACAAACAGTTTCTGCTCAGTCACTGAATGTAGGGTTTGGATTTTTTTAACGTTAGTACATGAAGTTGTCATCTCTCTTTTTTTTTCAGTCTGTGGTTTATTTTACATTGTTTGGAAAGTCTCTTGATTAACATGCTGGGTTTATCCCCAAACACTCAAAGAAATATTAAACTTATGCAGCAAGTTATCACAGTTTAAAAGTGGGGATAAGAGGTGCCTTTTTTTTTTTTTCTGACAAAGGGAAAGAAAAAAACCAAAAAAAGGATCTGAACTTATAAGTCTACATGAGTTTATCGCACTCAGGGAGTATTACATGGCACAAGAGATTCTGAGTTTCAGGGCAAACGTTATTTCAGAGGTGAGCTATGGGTCACCTGACCTGCCAAGCTGATGGGAAGAGGCACCAGCCTTTGATTGTGGTTCAGCTGTAAACAACTGGGAGCAACAATTTCCTGATTTGTTGCCTCTTAATAAGCAGCTCTATCTATACTCTGAAGCAGCTCCTGTAAGACCTCTGTAACTGTTTTTTAGTATTTTTTTTTCATGTCAAATAAATATTTATACATATCTGCTCTGTGGGTTATGTTATTGATTATAATATGACTTGTTATTGCTAAGAAGGATTTAGTCTGCTAAACAAATAGAACTGAATAATCTCTTCATTTTACCTAATCTATAACCTTACAAAGTAGATTTCTCCTTTCCTCCTCCAGGAATTAAGTGGGGGTTTTTCCAGTTTAGAAGACTTAAAAATAACTCAATTTTAATTTTGTTGTTGTTTTTGTTGTTTAAATGTATTAAAAAAATGTGTCTGCTACTCTGAGAAGGCTCACAGGTAAAGATTTTCACACATTATGCATGGTTCTGGGCAACTGGTTTTGGGTGGCCTGCTCGAGCAGGGGGGTTGGTCCAGATGACCTCCAGAGGTTCCTGCCAACCTCATCTGTTCTGCAATTCCTGTTATTTGGAAAATAATGTTAAAATTTAGTAGTGAATTTTAATTTCATTACGTGTCACAGGAAAAAAATGCACTTATGGCAATCTCTTCTCTTAGACTTTTCATCGCTTTTCTTTCTGGTAAAGCAGTGAATAGAGTGTGGTATCAAGGCATGTCAAAGCATGGCAATGACCTAAATAGAGCTGACAAAAAATAGATTTCTAGATTTCTATATATAGCAACAGATATTCTGATTAGTGTAAAAACACTTGATGTATTTTGTCAAAAAGTTTATTAAAAATTGTAACTGTCCCTTTTGAGAATATAGTGGGCATGGTCATGAATGTATTCTTTTTAAAAATTCTACGGTAATGATAAAAAATTACAGAGCTAAGTTGTTAATTCTGTGTTGTTTTGGTTTTTTTTTTAACAGTCCACATACTGGGGGGCAGAGTTACCAACCTGATGTACCGAAAATTCCCACAGCTTGCATCTCTGTGGAAGATGCTGAAATGATGTCACGAATGTCTCTCCGTGGCACTAAGATTGTTGTACACCTGAAGATGGGAGCTAAGACTTATCCAGACTCTCCATCCTTTAACACTGTGGCAGAGATAGTTGGAAGCAAGTACCCAGAGCAGGTGGGTGAAAATATACAAAAACCCCCTCATTTTTTCTTTAAAAATACTGAAGAAACAAACCAAAAGAACAGCCCTTTCTAATAAATCCCTAAAACAAGTAAGTTTTATTCACACACTCTTCCCTATTTTAGACATCTCAGCTTTTCAGTCTTTTTCAGGTACAGGTTTCATAACTATGTTTAGCAGGTGGTGTATGTGTGTTTGGAATAAACCATCTGCACCACCAATTCTGTTTGAACATTACTTAATCCTACATTGTTGACTTCCATTTATAACACTTTTCTTCTTGATTTCTCTTTTCTTCCAACTTCTTAGCTAAAAATCATACAAACTAAACTCATGGTGGTGAAGGATTTGTGCCTGGTACAAGGTCTTCTGTGTCAGCTTACAACATGGAATTGCTTTTCTGGCAGTATGTTTTATTGTGAAAATGTTGATGCAACCTCAATTACAGCAGCACTAGAAATTGCTGCTAGAGTACCTACTGAGCCACGAGGCTTTTTAAACATTGTACTTTTATGGCTTCAGTGGAGAAGAAGAATGACTATCTCTGACCTTTAAACCAGGCATAGCTCTTAAAAGATTTTATCTTTTCTGAGATGACAGTTCTGTAGCTCTGGCTTGTGGTGTTTAGAGATCCTCAGTGTTAGCATGAATGTACAGTTTCAGCAGCTGGATCATTGGGTAGGGAAAAAACAACTACCCTGACAGTTGACTGGTTTACATAACATCATCTGTGAGTCTAGCTTCATGAAGCACATATTTACCAAGTTAAATGCTCCAACTTCCTCATTAGGAAATGCATTTAATTTAATTTTATGTCATCTGCATTTTTAACCATGTTTCCAACCAGTTAATGGGCTATCTTTCCTGAATTATTTTTGGTGTATTTCAGAATATGACATTTCAATTCAGGTTACCAAGTGTTCAAATGTAGACCTCAGAGATATGTTAAGGTGCTTGCCTGTACTTGATTTCTCTTTGCTCTCCTGCTCTGTTTCTTTAAGTGATGGAGAGGATTGGGATCTCTTCAGTACTTTCACTGACAAGCTCATTTTTTTTAAACACTGCGTAAAGGCTTATTTACAAGCCTCCTGCTGATGTTAATGGGAATGGTAGTGGACACACTTTGAAAATGTAACCAAGAAACAGAAAAATAGAACAAGTGAATGTTTAGGTTTTTTAGCACTCAGTTCCTTTTGGAGCCTTAATGGGTGCTTCACTATGCTCATTCCACTGTGTTACTCTGGTAAAAATGGGAACCATCTCACTATTTAGGCAATAAAATACATTGCAGATCCAAACTCCTACAATACCCTCTATGTCAAAGTGTTTCAAAATGCAGTACAAATCCAGAGGAACAGAAAGGTGCCATTTCCACAGGCCAAAATTTCAATTTAAGTTTTGAATCAAAACAAACCCAAATCTAGATCTCTGAACTCTGGGTGAGAAATCGACAGTGGGTAGTATTGCTCTTACAAAGGTCTAAAGCAAAGCAGTTTAAAATTAGGTTGAAACCTGTGAAACACAACTGGTCACAGGTATTGCAGCAAATTATAACTTAAACCCTTGAAACTTAGTTGAAAATGAGGGTCACTGTAGGACACTGAAGGAAGTGTATGAAGTCTGGTGAAAAGTGATTCACCTTGAGATGTAACTGCACATTTAGGTGTATACTTGTGTTCATCTATATATTGACCAGAATTTAATATACTGTTTGATTTATAAATAATTCATTAATTCCTTCCATGAGATTTTAACATTTTTATTAAAAATAATCACCATGAACCGAAATAATATTTGTCTGACAAGTTTATGTTAGAAGCAATATTAACTATTGCAATACTCTAAAGGAGAAAATAATTTTTTTTTTCTTAGCTGTTTAGGGTTTTTTGGGAGGTTCTTTTTGTTTCGCTTTGTGGTTTGTTTTTTTTTTAATTTGACCATTTTTGCAGCATATATAGTTCAGTTCCTCCTTTTTCAGTCATTTTTCCAAGCGTTTTATGTGGATTCTTGCATATAGCAATTGATGTTTGGGGGATAAAACTAGAAAAACGTTAAAGAAAACAGAAAAAAATAGTTGACATATTTTTGATATATTTTCCTAAAGGTTCACTGTATTTTAGACTTGACATTCTGAAAGTCATTGCTGCTGCAAGAAATGTTGATATCATCAAAACAGGTACTCAGAATTGTTCAAGCTGCGAACCTTATTTTAGGCACCTGTGCTTAACTTCAACCCATTTGCATTTCCAAGTAACCTAGAGCAGTAAAAGAAATGTGATTACTGCTTTGTGAAGCATCAAGCTCTTGGGGATGCATTCATCTTCAGAGGCGATGATGTGCCATGAGCACAGACGTCGTGTGTCTTTTTGAGGCATCTCTTCACCCAATGTGCAAGTACTTTTGAAAAATTAACCCACTGATACATCAGGTTTCCTTTCTGCTTTATCCTTTCTCTTTGACTGGCCAGTAGGCAGTAAGCAAATGTTCCAGCTAGAAAAAATGTATGGTGAAACCTACTGCAAGCTGCAACTTTGTGGTATCAAGTTTTCAGGTGGTGTAGAAAGCCTCTGAACAGAAAAAGAAAATGGATTTTGTCATGCTGTCAGTCAAGTTCAGTGTCTCACCAATATCTCTGTTCTGTTTGTAATTTTATTATTCCTTCTAAGTTAGGAAAGGACTGTTCTCTCCAGACAAGACTCTTTCCATGTCAGAGCAGGCATGAATCTGCATGTTTGGAGCAGAGACATCCACCAGCCTCATGAGAGTTGAGGTCCTTGTAGGTGCCCAGAGGAGGTGAGCCTGTGCCTATAAGATAATGAATTCAAGATCAGCCTTTTCTTCATGCAAACAGATGGGAAGCAGTGGGACCAAACATGCTATGACTTGATGGCCTGGCAACCTTTCTGAGCTTGGGATCCCATTCTCATGGTGCTTAGGACAGCACTGAGAGTAGAAAACCTGTGGGTTATAGGACCTAACATATTTCAGCCTGTGTGACTGCTGGCTATTGAGCCAAAAAGTTTGTGAAATGACAAAGGAATGGTAGCAGAACCTGCTGAGGTCCAGGCTATTGCAGGTTAGGGACATTGGCAGTTCATTCCTGACTTTTATCTTGGAGGAATATTTGAGCACTCTGTTGCACCTAGGCCCATGCTGTTAGCATCCTTTTGTGCTGTGTTGTGTGTTGGTGAGATGTTTTATTTAAACTGTGTAAGCTGACACTGGAGACTGACTGACTGAGAAATTCACAAGTTAACTAATGTGGTTTTCATTTGAAATTCAGGCAGAGCTGGCAGTAAAACATGTTTGTCTTCTCATTTTAATACAGATGTAACATGATTGGTCTTAAAGTGCAGCAGCAACCATTCCCATCTCTGGGGAAATGCTATAAATAGCAGCTGTTTGTTGTTAATCTGGCTTCAATGTACCTAATGTGCCAAACATGGAACCACAAAATATGTGATTAACTGAAAAGGTATCAAAGTGGATAAAGACATAACTCTTCTACAATCTTGACTTTCAGTGTCCTTTCGTACTGTGTGTTTCTTGGTGTGCAGTGCTGTTTTACTTATCCTACAGTTACTAAGTGATGGAAAAACTGTTTCCTAAGTGCCCTACAAAGCACATAAATTTAATGGCTGCTCATTATACTGTGATACAGGATAAATACTTTAGAGCAGAAACAGAGGAGCTTATTAAGTGGCCTTTTCAGAATCCTGGAGAGCTGTTCCAGGAATTCACTCTACAAAGCTTTTTTGCCTCCTGTTTTTATGGAATGCCATATCTACAGTGAAAAAATGCCTCTATTTTGAACACCACGGACATGAAAGACCATTGAAGAATGTACTGTAGCTTAGAGCCAAGTTTAAACAGCGCTTTGAAAGTCCTAGGGATGACCTGAGAAACAGAGATGCTAAGGTAGTAACAGAGATTGTGAGGTTCTTTACCAGTCTGTGATTGATGTAGCAGAACCTGTTCTGCAAAGGAAATAGATGCTTATTTACTTTTTCATTCTTCTTCCTTTCCCAGTTTCAAAGATCAGCCCTGTCTCAGATTTTGTGATACTGGGCACAGATCCAGGGAACTGGAGAACATAAAAATTGTCCAGGCTTCTGAGCCTGTTAGGCATTCATGCACATAACGGAAGAAATAATTTGTAGACCAAAAATCCACCCCAACCCCAAGAAAAAAAAGAAATCCAACACAAAACAACCAGACTTTTCTGAAGATGTGTAATACTCAATGCAGTGTTGTTTTATGGCCTGGCATCAGTTCTACATATGTTAACAAAATGTCTATCCATTAGCTCTTTGATGTGGCTTCCAGATATCCCTGTGCTCCAAGTAAATCATGCATACAATAGAGCTTTGAGGAGAAATGTTTTAAGAGCTTGATGCCATCATGTTACGGCTCCATTATCACATTTTCTCCATGTGGATTGTTTTGCTATTCATTCCAAAATGTTGAAGGGTTTCTAAGTACAATTCTGTGAGCCTCTCTCCTGTGACTGTAAGCTGATGCCTGTTGCTGCTAGAATTTAAGTGAATTTGAAAGAATTAGAAGATTATTATGGAGATTTGGTTTTGAAAGTTTTGAGAGTGCCAGTCCATTATTCATGACAGTGAACTGATGGGCAACAGAAGTAGAAAAAGAAATGGCAAAAAAGAAACAAGAGAAAGGGTAAAGAAAGAACGCTGGCATGGTTAAGAAATGTTGTATTTTGTTTAAAGTATTTTTTTTGATATTTGCTGAAATAAGTAGTACTCTCTGAGTGTGTTTGTTTTATTGATAACTGGCTTTTTTACTATTAATTGAGGGGCTGTCTTTTATCCTGTGCTTTGTGGGAGTGGCAACATTGTTGTCATTTGTTCGTAAACAGAAGTCTTGTCATGATAAAAACAGTCCAATTAGTATGAAACTGATATGGAGGAAATTTTTTCTTTGTAATGTGATCACTTTTAAAATTTATTTGTTTATTTATTTTAACTACCAGAAGGCCTATCACATTTTAAGACTAAAGTCCGTGCTGGATTTTGTGGTGTATAGCTTGGAAAACATTCTAAAACATGAATTGCCTATTTAAAACCCAAGAGCTGACTGAAAGCATTTTGGATTTAGTTCTGCTAGGGAGAACTTGGCAGTAGTTTGCCTTCTGATTAAATGACCATTTCACCCTAATGTAATCGTGTTTTTTAGAAACTTCATGATCTGGGTATGCAATAGCTACAACTTAGATTTCATTTGTACGTATGGGGTTGATGTTGTTTAGGGGCAACAGTTGAAAAACACTGTACTACTTAGAGGTGGGTGTCTGAAATATTGGTGGAACAAGTGAATGTTTGTATGCAGAAGAAAGATTCAAAACAGCTTAGGTATTTTAAAAAATTATTTTCCTGATATAATTTTCTTGAAGGAATAAGTTCAGGTTCACCAGTGTAGTGTGACCTTTATGAAGTTCAGGTATTTTCCAAATGACCAGACCATGTCTCTAAGTGGGCAGGTGAGAGTGGGGCAGATGGTCAGGGTGGTTGCAGTCTCTGCTGGTCTTGAAAACACCTGAAGCTGCTCGGTGTCCCATCTTGGTGATACCAGAGGAGGACCAAGGGATGTGCTCCACTAGGTGTGGGCAAACCAGCAACTCTCTGAAAGGGTTCTGCTCTTGCCAGCTGAGGCACAGTTGCTGTCACTGCATATAAACCATTGCAATATGAAGGAAAAACGTATTAGCTTTAGCTAATGCCTGCTCCACAGGGAGCAGCACCTTCTTAGAGTGAGCAGTCTCAACTCACTGGCATGCGCCTGGCAATGTCCTAGGTTACTGCACCAGGGTGACAGTGACAAGGGATGAGGACATATAGGTGGCCTTCCTCACTAGAGTCAAGTGGAGCTTGGAAGAATGGAATGAGGCTGTCACCCTGCTATATATGTTCCATTTTTAGTCTCCTGATGTAAGTCTAGGCAGTGAGCTTCCTGCTTTCCACCTGAGTTTTGTCATAGGTATCACCATGTATAGGACAGCTGGCTGCACACCCCAGCCCCTTTCTTTATTTCAATCTAGGCTGGTTTCTGCCCAAAGCTACTTGCTGGACCATTGCTCTGTGCACTGCTCTTTAGAGTGTTTGGTTGTGTTTTAAATCCTTTACATCCTAAACTGCAACCAGCTAAATTCTGAGACTAGAAATTAAAAAGTAACATTTAGAGTGCTTGTTCTGTTGGCCAGCAAATTCGTCAGAGCATGCACTTTTGTAGTCCTTTTGATGGTGTGAGTATAAACAGATACGCTCTAATATTTTTTCTTTCTATCCATTCCTTTGTCTCTACTCCCACACAGCAGTTTAAAGAATTACTGTGGGATTTTTATTTCGGTCATAATTTACAAATACACATAGGGTTTACAAATGGTTGTGAAAGCTTTTTTCCTCCACATTGAAGAAGTTATCTTCTAAAATTACACTGCATCTTTCTTGCATTCTGATATGGAAGAATATCTAAAGGGTAGTTCTGGGTTTGGCAGATGTAAAACTTGCCTGAGGCATGAAGTAAGAAACACTGCAATACTGAGGAGGAAGGAGGAAAGAAATATTTTTCTTTTCTTTATGAACAAGTAGGTGCCAGAAAGACTAGGGCCAAGTGTCAAGGATTAGTCTCACAACAACTATTCTCTACAAGGGTTGTCAAATACCTGTACTTGTATGTTTGTATTTGTTAGCTGCAGACTGTATGCTTAACCTTGTACAACAGGAGGACTACCAAGACCTTGTCTTTTCATGAATGCCATGCTAAAAATTACGCATTTTCCATGCAAGTCCAATGGAAAACTGCTTGTCTAAGATATGTGGGTTGAATGTAGAGGGCTGTTCAACACAGATTCAGAGATTCCCACACGTAGGACCAAGGTGGAAGATCTGACTGAGATTTTTGCCTAATGGACAGAGCTGACGTTGATGGAGTGAAAGGGAACTGCTAAAAGAAGTGAAATGTAAAATGGTCGGGTTGGGACTGAAGTGAAAGGGGGAAAGAACTTGGTCTTCTAACCACATGGAGATACTGACAGCAGAGTTGTTAAGAACTGTGTAATTGCAGCAACTGAGAGAGATGGTTACTCAAGGATGTAGTAGATTACGTAGCAGAAGTCATAGTTTTGGTGAGCAGAGAGACCTGATGAAACATGGAACCAGCTCCTGAATTGTGGGTAGACTCACAGGGTTTTATGCATCACATTGCTACTTTGTGAGATTTGGGAGTGGGGATAGACGGTGTAAACAATAAGCTGGCACAGTTGGTGTGGTCTTTACTAGAATTATTCTCAAGACCTTGGTCTACTAACAAAGTATGTGCTTAAAAATGTTAATATAATTTGTTCTTTTTCTTTTTAAAATACCATGGTTATGTAGTTTATACTTCAGTCTAGAAGAAGCTGCCCAGGCTTCTGAGACCTTAAAGATCTTGAACTTTGCCACTCTAACTTTATTGTAAATGTAATTTCAATGATGCAAAAGTATTTACTATGGTTTGGCAAAGCAAAGTACCCTTTAAAAGACATAATATCAGTAAAATCTGTCCAAAATGCTTGTTAATAAAATGTTGAATATCTTGTGAGTCTGGCAGGCAAAGATTTGAATTAAATCAAAGAATGAGTTTTGTTCATAGAGTTTTTCAATTATTGTCAGCACTTATACCAACAATATGTCATGATGTAATATGTAAGTTGTCTAGAATTTCATTGTGCACAAATATAATTCTAATTCATTGTAACAGGTAAATGGAATTTTGGACAAAATCCTAGTTGACTCTATTCAATAGTATTTATTACAAATGTAAAATTATTTATATGTTTAGAACTGAGATCCCATTTTTTATTTACTGAAGTCACAAAGGAGAAAAAGGACATTACAGGGTCAGAAAATGTATTTTGTCCTACAGGTTCTGTAGATTTGCTTCTTTATACACGTTGAAAAGCATGTTCCTCACAGTCTGCATTTGCTTTTCACATTAGTTTTTATTCTGTCATTTATCCCATAGACTAGTTTACAGATTTGAACAAAAATATACTAAAATGTGTACTCTCGTGGTAGTTACATAATTCCTTTACATCTGATTTCTTTCCCAGTGTTTGAATTTGCAACCATCATTGTGAAATATTAGTCTCAAAAACAGTTTACAGTGTCCTGGTATAAATTATTCAGAAAAACCCTGTGTTCCAATTCATTTAATCAGACGTTATCATGTAGAGGGTGAATGAAATAATAACATGATGTAAGATGAAATAGTCTGAAAACTATACTGCGTTAGAAATTGCACCACATTAGTGGGTTTTTTCCCTAGAGTCCAGATTAGGAAACAGAAGTAGAATTTTCTGTACATTTAAAATATTTTCATGTGGGAAATGATATTAATGCTGTCTCACTACTTCTTTAATTCTGCACTTTATTTTTTAAATAGTGCACGACTTAATGATCGTTGTGCTTAGTTTTTACTTTCAGTGATGTCAGCTGAACAAAGATTTTTCTCATCCTCTTTGTGTGCCAAGTTTAATATGCTGCTTGTGTGAGAAGGTACTTCATGAAATAATAATCTTTCACTGTAAAGGAATTTGTTGCCATAAAATGTGTGTAAATATATACATAAGAGAGTTTTAGAACACTGCCTTCTGTGGCATGCTGCTCAGCAGAGTAGAGCATATTCTGCCATTCCAAATGAGAAATCTCTGTCATCCAGCTTCTCACCAAGAGAGACTTACTCAGGTCTCAAATGTGATGTCCTCTATCCTCTTCTTTCACCTTTCAAATAATCAGGAAGAGGACCTGGGGTCACATTATTCTTTGTGAAGGAAAGGAAAAACCGTATCTTTGACTGTTGACAAGTATGTTCCTCTCTGTCTTATCTTACAAGCAGATAACATAGCTCATGGTCTGTTCTGCTTGTATGACTTTGTTTCTTGGCATTGTAAACCTGAAGTCTTGGATTTATATTCTCCACTTCTGCCTGAAGTCCACTGACCTTAGTTTATGTGTTAAAGTGCTCCAGGGATCTGTTCACTTAGCTGGAATTAATGTTCAGATGATACTTGATTTGACCATCTCTTAACACGTTCTGCAAGTTGTTCTGCAGGTCCTCCTGGAAGTCTGCAGCTGTGCATATAAATAGGCTATAGTTAATAACCCTATTTACAGCAAGCACAAGTTCTTTTCTCATTCATTACATTTTCCAGCCTTCAAATAAGTTCGACAAAATAATTGGATTGCACCCTTATCCACTAAGTACAGTACATTCACTTTTTCACTGATTAATTTGGCAGTTTAATTTAAAACTGCCTAGACAAATTTAAATGCACAGTTTCAGGAAAGAGATACAACTAAGTATAAAGAAATATAAATAAGCTGTCTGATTGTTAAATTTCAACAAAATTGGTAAGGATAGTATTCTAGATTATATGAAAATACATAAACTTTATATTCTTTTGTTTGTGGACTTTGTTATGCACACAGTGTCCTGCTAAGGATCAACATAGCAGCCCTTGTTGCTCCTTCAAAATACCCAGCAAGCCTTTGAGAATGCTTTCAGAATGGTCCAAGTCAGCAATGGTTAGGACTCAAATTACTTCAATTTTCTTTCATCTCTAACAGGATTTTCAGTGAATTAAGAATAACCTGGGCTAAGTTCACAGTCACAATTGTGACCTTCTGAATCTGGTGGTGACTGGATCCTGGTGAGGGAATGTGATTACAGGTGTTGCCAGGGTCAGAAACATAAAAGTACTAAGTGCTCTGAAAAAGAAAACCCCAATTCAGAATAGTCCTGGCAAATTCATAGGAATCACTCATACTCATCAGGATGGAATGGGATCTGTTTTTCTTTAGGAAGCAGAAATTTTATGTACAATATGCCCCTGGCAAGGTGCCTAATACAAGATCCTTGCCCCTATTTACTGAAAGCAGTTCTAAAGTACTTACAACTTAGCAGGCATGGCACAAAATGTACAATTAGATTATACCCAGCTTTTCCTTGGAAGAGCTGCCCTGCCCTGTAGGAAAGCATGTTTTAGGCACCTTCACAACTTGGGGAATTGAAGAGTCTCACTTGAAAACCGTGTTTGTACAGAGACAAGTGGAGGCATCTAGACAGTCTTTCATGAGTGCCTAAGTTCCTGAGAGAGCATCTGGTCGGGCGTGTTGTAATTGCTGCTGGTTGTTTCAAAAGCCTCTGCATGAAAGAGATGGCTTTGTTTTCTAATTATCTATGTAGCCCATTTAAAAATCTTTTAGTGACCTTTCAGCATAGGATTGTGCAACATCACAAAGCACAAGTCTTAGTTATTTAAGATCCAGACAATAATACCTAGTTGGGAAAATACAGAATTTGCATGTCTGTCAAATTAAATAATTTGCTGTTAAATTCAGTGCTGGTAAAGGAATCCAAGTTTGTGTTGAAAGCAGAGAGACCTCTCATCTTTGGTTTCTAATAAGAAACCTTTCCTTAACTGGGAAAGGCTGTGTATGTTTAAAGGTAAAACAAAAAAAAAAATTCCAACCAAACCTTCCTCTGCTTAACTGAGGATCACTTAAGGCATTTAATTAATATGATCTCTGAAAGCCACTAAAATGTTGAAGAACAAGCAGCTAGCTTGCAGTAATTTTAGCTGTTAAAATCTAGTGGCATTGAAATTGCATAAATTGCTATAAATACAGTTTTAGTGGTTTGAACAGATCTTCTTTGTCTATAATTGCATTTTCATTTAAATGTATATCTTTTAGGAATAGATAAGGATTTCTTCTCTCAGGGTGGTACAAAAAGACACTAGCATATTTTCAATAACTTCATTTTGCTTTTTTGAGCACTTTATAATCTATTGTTGAATCTTAAAAGCAGAGAACTGCATTTTTTTTTCTTTTCCCTTATCTGAAACCACATATTTGATTGTGAATCATAATTGCTAATACCAATTTAAAACTGGGCTGTTGAAACAAGCAGAACCAGAGATCAAAGGACTATCTGCACTGTGTTCAATAAATACAGCACGTTGCTTTATGGATGCAACAATGACTTGGGATACAACTGTAGTGACTCAGATAATGTTGTGTCATTTCTATCATGTAACTTAAACCATCCATCTCTTGTGGTGTAGAATAAAACACATCTTTGTTTCCTTTTTCGTTAATGAACTAACTGCAGATATAAACTCTGTAAGATGATAATTCACAGAAGTTATTTATCTGAAACAATTAGCATAATGTTGTGCAATTGCTCTAAAACTGACCTACTGAATTAGTAATTAAGAAATCTCCATTTATCCAAGGTTCTCTAGACAGTCTAGTGAAAAACTGCCATTTTTTCAGAGCCCTCTTCATTTTCTCTCTAGTGTCTCAGGTTTAATTAAACCTTTGCCTCTAGAAGAAAATAAAATTATTTCTGATACAGGTTTAACAAACATGCATCTTTAATGATTTTGTTCTGTGGTTGAAATTGGAATCAATTCAATGTGTGTATCCATACATAAGATCAATATTTTAAAAAGTGATAAATATAAAATGTTTATCACAATCTTCTTTGAACCTTGGAAAAGGGATCTTTTCACTCTTTGTTTTAATGCTTTTTGAAAAGAATAAAAAGGAAAAATGGTAATATAAATAGCAAAATTGACTCAAACTGTGAGCAAAGAAATTAAATAATTTTACATCACTTTTTTCAAATGCGTAATAAATTACACAGAATATTTAACTGTGATTAATAAAACCACTCTGTAGGTAATTTAACTATCACAAATTTACAAATCCAAAGCAAATGTGAATTCAAGATATGATGATGTGATCTCCTGCTTCAGTCTTGGACCTGGAGTTACAACCTTTACCACTGAAACACTACCCACACAGCAGATATTGCACTGCATTGCATTGGTGGGGTGCCAAATTTCTACCTCTCTTCCTCTCACATCCTATCTTCATAAACCAGCAGTGTTCCACAAGATGTAATCCATGCCATCTGGCTTATTGCAGTCTCTTTTTGAAGTGGTGTGGATTGTCTGTCCTCCTTCTCCCATTTGTTTGAAATTAAATGCAGGAAGAATTGTTTAGCCGTGTGCTGCAGCCAGATTCTCACACTGTGGCCTTCAGATGATGGAAACCATTTTGGTGGTCGACAAAATGAGTCAGCTGGTGGGCAGGCTGCAGTTTTGGGAAGAGGAAGGAAGTACTGTGCAGGTCACAAGACTGACCCTTGGGGCTCTTCAGCTTAGCCATGAACAGGATCATTTTGTGGGCCAGAAGCACATTTTTGAATGAAGGAAGAGCTGTACTGAAATACCCATTGTGTTTATGGGTGTCATCTTTATTTTTGTGATGCTTTAGCTGCGCGCCTGCTCTGCTGTTCTGCTGCTGAGTGCCTGCACATGTGGTGAACGTGTCTTCCCCACCTCCCCCAGCTGGTTTGGGCTGGGGAGTGCTGATTCTGCAAGGCCAGGTCCTGAGGAAAGGCAGTTTGAGGTTGGGAGCTTTCGCTGTGTGTTTCTAAAGAGATTTTTCATCTTCAGTTGACCACTTGATGTAATCTGTGCAGTGCTAGCATTATGAGCGAGGCACATTTATTTTGATTACAAATTTTAAGTAACTGCTCTCTGAGTTCAAAGTGACCTACAAAGGGTTGCTTCTCCTACCCACTTCCAATTTATGCATTGAAGGGAAATGGAGGAAAGGAGTATTAAGAAAAAAGTTTCTACTTTTGGGTATTTATGCATTAAAGTAGCTCCAAAGAAACTGAATGTGTCGATTGTTATTCTTTTTGGACATCTCATTCACAAGCAAAACCATGGAGGGACTACTGAAAGGCTGCTATAAGCTTGTCTGACGGAATTTAGCCTAGAATTGGTCAGTGTCCAGGTCAGATGATAAGATGCCTGTGTATCAAAGTTAATGGTTAAAAAAGAGATAACATTCATGGCTTCCTGAGTTCCCCATCAAAATGCTTCTAGTCTTTCCTCAAGCAGTCCCCATGAGTGGCAGTGAAACTCCTGTTGTTAAGTTCTCTCTTCCTACTTTTCAGCAACCTCAGGGGTGAACTGTTAAGACAACATTGACTCAGGCACCAAAAACATGTCAATGAGACAAGTCCACATATTCTTTCCTCCTCACCATGTATGTCAACAGTAATAGGACCAAGGTTGTATTGGTCTGGTGCTTAGATGAGATCAGTTCACAAATGAAGAACAGATAGATGAAGGTGAACTTGACAGAGGAGAATTCTAGGGGGACAAAAGGACATACTGAGAAACCCACAAACCTGGTACTTCTGTCTTCTACTGAAGATATGTACCCTATACTGGTAAATTTTATTTAGTTGTATTTAAGGTATTGAGCCTTCTTTACTGCTTTTGTATTTTATGGGCCTATGCTATCTAAAAACACAGAACGAAAACTTTTCAGTCAGTAGGTATTCTTTTCTTGTATGATGGGCCACCTTCTGACAAAGCTGTTGTAGGAGATGTTACTTCTAAAAGCTGGTCCAAGCCTATGGAAATAAATTGCTCAGAAAATAAAGCATTCACTGACCTTTTGTTCCAGAGAAAGACAACTTTCTTTGACCTTACTTTCTCTGCCACAGAGATACAGCACCATGTCCACCTGTAAACACTGTTCCTCCAGAAAAAAAATAAACAAAACTTTTTAGAAGACATTCCAATACATGGTGCTGTCCACTTGAAATAGATTTTAGGGCAATCAGGATATGACTGCACTGGGGAGTAGTCTGGCATTTGCACATCCTCATGTAGAGGAGTGTATGTCCATGGTGGTAAACAGCCCAGAGCTGCCCTCCCTGCAAGGGTTCACACACGGGACCTGTCAAGAAAGAGAAACCCAAGTCACCAGTCCAAGAATGCAACTTCTGCTCTTGGATGAAGTCATTCCTTTGCCTGGGGATTCTCTTGGATTTCATAGTCCTTGCAGATGCCCAAATATTCATGATGCTAGTAAACACTGGCTCAAGCTTAGTTTGCTGAAAGATAAAGTAAGCCAGAGCCATGACTCATGCTGATCTGTATATTTCTTTCTTTCTCTCTTTCTTTTGCTGGAAATTAAGCAGCTTTTCAAAGATTCAGCAAATACCAAATAGCAGCAGCCTGTGTGCTAAGCTCCCATCTCAGTACTGAGCTCCAGTCAGTACTGCTGACTGCAGTAGTTTTTTGCTGAACACAGATTCAAGATCTGATGTTACTACCTTAACTTTAATGCTCTACATGGCTCTACTGTCCATTTTTAAATTTACTGTTCAAAATTTCTACAGTTAGATTGTCTGCTAGTGGACACATAGGAGAATGTGGACATAGTGGACACACAGAAGAAATGAATATAGTTGATGAAGTGGATTCTCCGAAGGGAAAAAAAAATCAGACTTCATATCCATTTATTAGAATTTTAACTTTCCCTTCTGCTGGCGTCATCCTTGTCCCAGCCAATGAGTCATATGAGTGAATGAGGTTATTTCTTTACCTAGTCTCAGGAAAAAAGAAAGGAGGACTCATAGATTTCTATTTTTACATTCATGGGAATGTGTTGGTACCATCATGAGGGGGATCTTAGATACCAAGGAAAATGTCTCCTGAGGTTATTTGTGTTGAAGAAAAAAAGAGCATATGCTGAATCCTCCTTTTTGTTGCTGAATATTGTTGTACAGCTTGACTTGCATACTTTGAGAAATATCTTTGGCTGGAAATACATGTTCTGCACTGCAATATGAATATTTTTGTTCACTAAACCTGCTTATTCCAAGAAGGCTTGGAAAACTTCGGGAGAAATTTATGCTGTGTAAGATGCTTTGTTTCTGGGTGTGACAGTGCACAAATAATATATATCTGACATACTTGGGTATGGAGTTTCATTGTTCTTGGCAATCTAATCAGGAAGATATTTAGTGAATGTTGTCAGAGCTGGGAATGGACCAGGGCACATTCTTATAAAACAATAATGTAAGAGCAACTCACTTTTCCTTGAAATTATAATCCGTCTGAGTTTCTTAGTAGAGATTTTTTTAAAAACTATATGTAATATCTGAAATTATATCTAGGAACTCCATTTTCATTAAGGCTTATACACCTGTTTATTCAAGAAGCTGTGTGAAGGATAAAGTGCAATGACTACATCCAGAAGGTTCACTTGCTCTTTCTTAGGCTATATTTTTTTCCATTTGCTGTCTCAGTGGTAACCCATGCAGTGCACTTTTCAGCATTATTCTGCATTAATTGAACATATTCTCAATATATAACTGTATAGACATGTCTTTTGAAACCTGTGGCACTCTTTTCAGCTTTTTGCTGTGTCTTACAAGAAGGAAAATCCTGTAACTGAAAGTAGATTTGGTACATTTGATTCATTGTCTTGTTTGAAAGTGTATGTGGAAGAGCTTCCCAGTGATGCTGCACTCAGAAAACATAACTCTTCTAAAGATAAAAGAAATTGTTATAATCCTTTCATTAGCTAATTTCTACATGCTGTAAATGGATTGCTGCGTATCCGAGGAAAATTGCTCAAGGGTAAAAGAGTTTGTGACTTTTATTTAGTGCATTTTGTGCAGCAGTTCCTAGGCTAGATGGAATGATTAATAAATTACTGGATTAGTAACTTAGAGTGAATCACTTTAGCTATACCTGAATTAGTAAAAAATCATGCAAAATCAAAAGAAGATTTTAAAGAGAAATTAAATATTTTGAACAGTGCTTTCTGTACTTGACTAGCTAATGTACTTTTTAAATGGAATAAATCATTTTACTGTGGCTTAGAAGGGGGACAATTGGGATGTCATATGGAATTCAAGCATTGTGGAACACTAGATTTATTAAGATGCCACAAGTGATTGTGCTGGAGAAATGCATCCCCTTCTTTCTTTTTCCATGAGGTTTTAGTATTGGAATGGTTGTAGCATGCTCCTGCCTACCCTGTTGTGCTGCGACAGCAAGTCTGTAGAATCAGCTCAGTGAAGAGGAACCCACACCCTGTGAAGCTGAGCACTGGGGAGAATGAAGCCAAGTGGAGATGCTCAAGACCCAGTTGCACCACTGTAGTTATACCCAGTCTGCCCCAGTTTTATTTCCTAAAAGTCCATGGCATTGACAGTATTTCCATGAAGCTGGGAGAACTGAGGTAGATGCTGAGGAAGCAACATGGCAGCCTTGCACCTGGAACATCACACCGGTTTTAAAGCATATTTTGATCCTTATTTATTTTCCTCCCTGAATCAAAGGGTAAAGCTTCTCTGACAAGGGTATAAGTCAAGTGTTTCAAGATTCTTACCAGCTGTGCCTACCTAGAATAGCACTTCTGCCATATTTTCCAGGCAGAACACGAGGCACTCTGGGCTTTATTTTCCTAACTTGGTTTGTGTCCTTTGCACTCATCAGGTTTCTTTTAGGCTTTTAGCCACCTCAGCTAAGCTCTTTTGTATGTATAGAATCCTTAACATTTATACAGGCTTGCTGTTTAATGGGGTTTTGGAGCATGTTTTTGTCAGTAGAAAGCAGACTTTACACGAACTGCTTTTGGTGGTACTTGGAGCGAGCAAACAGGGTTCATAGTTCACACAGTTTACTTCTGTGTTCAGCAGTTCCGGCACAGAAACCAAACAGCCGTATCTGCTTAGACTGACTCCATTCTGCTGAGCCTTTGTAGCCCTGCCAAAGTTCTCCACATCACTGAGCCTCCCCGTGAAAACCAGAGACCACTTCACTTTGTTAACAGGGCTGAAAGCCACTCACAGTGTGGGATCTGGGGAGCGAAATTCTTTCAAGAATGAGTTACACTCAACCAGTGAGTCGTCAGAGGAGTAAATCAAAGGGATTATTTGTTTTGACTGGTGCCTGATTTGTTTTTGCCAATATTATGCTCAGTCAGAAAATTTTTAAAAGCCCCTTAATTAAGTGTGATATTTTTATAAGCAAAAAACAGGCAGAAGAATCTGGTTTAGCTTTCACTGTGCCCTCCATGCAGAAACTTTATCATCTGAACCATACTGGCTTATTTCTGTTAAGTCTTATAATGAACAATAATCATGCTTTAAAAATTGGGTGAGAAGATTACAGTTTGTATAATAAAGGGCTTAAGCAGGGGGCAAGAGATCATACTTATATCTAAAAAACTGATCATGGGAACTGCACTGCTTCTATAAATTGTTTATAAAGAATTAAAAACAAAGTGACAGAAATGTAGATGCCATGATATAAAGTGGGCAACTCAGAACGATTTTAGGGAGAAAAAACCCTTCTCTTGTTTTTCAGTTTTCTCAGCATTTAAAGGGAACTGTGGTGGAATATAACTTTACTTTAGAATTATTAGCAAATATCCTTACAAACAACCACTGAGGAAGCTTCACCTCATCTCAAAGCCTTTTTTAGTAGGTTGTGCTTGTAAAGCTACTTAAGGAGACTTAAGGAAAGACAATAGGAATGAACTATATTTCAACATTGCTAAAGTTGTTAAAAATTGGGCTGATATAATAGATGTTATTAGCTTGGAATTCTCACTGTTGAGCTACAAGTTATTAATTCTTTGATTATGAACTTCAGAAACATTCAATTGAACTAGTTAAATAGGCTATGTAATAGCAAGTGAAATTTATGAGGAACTGCCACTACATAATCTTTGCTAAAGAGATTTCAGGAGATAAAGCAGGTAGATGCCTTTATAATTTTATCATTAATATCAGATTTGTTGTACATATGATGAACTGGAAACATACCTAATCAATATTAAGGAGTAGCATTCAGCTAAATTATAGTGTTTATAGCTGGAAAATATTAATACTGTGATTCCTGCAGGATTCAAAGTAGGTTTAAACACCATAGCTTTGTTAGATCGGGTAAAATGTTCTTGAGAGAACATTTGAAAATTTGATATTTATCCAACATCAGGCCTGAAGGAGAGGATGGGAAGAATCTGCAAGTTAAAGATGTGATGGATGCCAGCTCTGACTCTAGACATAAGATATAAATGTATCTATGTGAAATTACCATGTTCTCTCATTCAAAATCATGTCTTTTGGAAATTCACTTGGCAATGAATATTTTTTAGCTTATGCAAATTTTTATCAGAACAGAAAACGATTTGAACAGGGCTCATAAGTGGCACTTACTGCTGCTTTATTTGCCTGTTCATTATGATAAACATTTATAGTGTGTTAGTTGCAGCAGCAAATAACAAAAGAGCTTTGTACTCATTGCTACTACAAAATCAAGTGTGGGGACCAAAACCTCTTTGCATTCGCTGGATCAGGCACTTGGACTCAATTTTTTGGAGGAAGTATTTTTTCTGAAGGTGGTCCTGTTAATTTGGGCAACTTTCAATCTTGATAAAGGAGTCAGAAGTTAGTTGCATTTTAACCAGTGCAGTGTGTTTCATCACACTGAATGTTGATGGTGACACCACCTGTAACCTTGACTGTTCTGTTCTTTCCTCTGCCACACTATCTGCAGCTGTGACACAGCACTGCCTGCAGCATTTTGTCATCCTTGTCAGTTTTTAGGTCACTGAGCACCTCACAATAAGGGCTGGTAGTCTGAAGCTGATTAGATGTTCTAGAGAAATGTATGAAATGGGTTTATTGCTTTGACTTTAGTCCATGTTGCTGAAAAGGTACCATTTGTGCTGGTAGTAGGGTGGAATTTCACAGGCACTGAAATGTCTAGGGTGTGTTTTCTGAATCTTGAAATTCAGTTACAGTTATGAAGTTACCCCCTGTGGGAATATTTGGTACTTGCCAAACTTACAGTTCAATAATAAGAAAAGGAGACAGAGATGTGTTCTCATCTAGAACAAAGAATATGATTGCCCTCCTAATTTTGCTATATTCAGATAGCTGTCATTGTGTCCCTAGTATTCCAGGTTTTCAGGACACTTAAACAGAATAACAGGGTAGTTACTCTAGCAAAGATTTTTACAGCTGAAACTAGGGATGCGAGAAGTGAATGACACATAGGGAGCAATTAAAATACTGCTTTGTAAAAAGTTTAGGAGTACAGATTTTAAAATAAAAGTTCCAGAAGTACAGAGCAAGTACAGAAAGCTGTTTGACAAAGTGGGGGAAGCTGAGGGATTAAAGTCGCTAAGAGGATTTTGAGGCATGGGGAGTGACATGGCTGGGCAGTAGAAGGAGAAATCCTTTACTCTGTCGTGTTTAACTGTGGAATTAGGATTGTCAGAAAAAAGGAGGTTACAAAGGGGAGGTAATGAAAAGGATGGAAGGAGGTGTGAATCATGGTATGTGCACAGGGAATTAAAACAAGAATGACTTCACAGGATAGCAAGGGACAGAAGACCCAAGTTTTTAAAATCCTGACAGAGAGAGAGAAATGAGAAATGTCAGATAATAATTTGACAATCTCTAACTATTCAGCTCTTGTAAAATGGAAGTCTGTTCTCAAAGCTGGCATTACTTGCAGGCTGCTCTGGGTCCTAGAGGTGTCTGCCAGCTGGCCTTCTCATGTGGTCACAAACTCTCCTCTTCAGATATTTTTTTCTTGATGGTTGCATCTAGATTTAAATTCTCCAAATGTAGTATTTTTGTAGCCATTTCTATTACTAATATTTTCAAGAACAGGTAGTTCCTTTCTATCACTTCTTTTACCAGGCTAATACAGAGGTTTTGTGAAGTAGAATTGCCTTGAGCTGCCACACCACCACATAATAAAATTGCAAGGATTTGTTGCTGTTTATGTATCTTAGATGGGGCTTCATCTGGAAGTCCATCTTTTGCTTTCAATTTTCAGTCCTGCAAAGGAATAGTATTGATCACTTTAAAGGAATTCGGTGGAAAGAACATGAAATGTAGGTACAGGATGGGGAATGACAGGAAAGAGTGATTGTAGAATAACTATGTGTTTCTGTAAGTGGGTTGATGGGAGAGGAGGACAAATGACTGCACATAACAAGAAAAATTGCTAGGGATAATCAAAGCATGGAATATTAGATGAAATATTAAAAGATTCCTGACCATGACATTTTGTTGTCTACAGAATAGCTGATCACTTAGCTCCCTGAGTTTCCTTGGTTTGTATTTGAATGTTTCAAATACTGCAAAATACTGACAAAGAGAAAAGTTTGCTGTCATATTGCATCTCTTCTGCCTGTAGTTTTTAGTCTGTTTTTGTTAGTTCCACTAGCTTATTAAATGAAATTCCACTTTAAAAGGCAGAACAAATTCCAGTGTATGCAAAAATTACCTTTGCTCAGCTGTCTTGTTACTGGAGAGGCCTTGAGATATGCCCAGTTCAAACAGAACTGTGGGCTGTCGTTATTAAATCTTCAGGCTTGATGTTGGAACTGTTGCTTCTTCTCAAAGCTGAATTTTCTTTTTTCCTTACAGCCAGTGGTTTTGGTTTATCTCCAGTTAGTGAACATGTCAGAAGCATGTCAGAACTAGTGAGGGATGTTTTCATTTATTTAGTGTGTGATTGTTTCCATGGCCTGGAAAGTTTGGGAGAAAAGTGCAAAAGAGAAACAAATTAGTTTCTAAAATATCTGCATACACAGGCTGAAAAGAGTGATGATTTTCGTTTGATAATTGCCTATTTATTTAGCAGGTAGTGAATGAGGCAAAGGTAGCAGTGGCAGAAGTTACACAGCTGTTGGGAGAAGACTTATTGTAGTTATCTTTATAAGACACTTCTGGAACGGGCTGAACTTCTGCTGGCTTTGCATTTGCAGCCTTGTACATCTTTGATGCTTCTTTGCTATTCAAAATGTGTAGTTTAGTATGTTTTTCTCTTGCTCATCCAATCCTTTGATCACTTCTGTTTTGATGGTAATTGAAATTAGCCTGGACCCTTTACAACAGTTCTCTGGAGATGATGACTTCCACATTCTGAAATAATCCATCTTTTCCCAGTATATGTTTTAGGAACCTGCTTTTAGAGCTCCTTCAGATGCTTCATGGTGTAGTAAAATCTAACTCCCAAGACAAGGTATTCTGCCTTTTAGGAAGATGTTAACAATGACTTATCCAAAATGGGTACATTTGCTGAATTATGTGAAAACTACAACAAAATTCTTTTAAAGACACTTCGTCCAACTTGGGGATAAAGGGGGGTCTGGTTAAATTCACATCTAAACCTCTTATGGAAAAGAGAGATTAATTGACTATCTGCTGCCTGAGAAGTGTTACATCATGAGGATACTGAAAATTTGAGGGCATTTGCTAGACATTGGTCCTAATTGCTAGCTATTTACGTGGGAGGTTAATGCGTGGAACACACTATATAAACCAAAAGAAATAATATATACTGTAAATATTGCTTGTTTCAGAAGGATGCAGCCAGACTAATCAAAACTATATTTAAAGTGCATTAGCTGTAAGTGTTTAGACTAGATACAACAGATTGTTTCTTGGCTGCTGTGGAGAAGATTAACATGCAGCTTCAAAGGCATTCACACAGGGTCAGTTTCCTTGTGTCTCCCTTCTGTACAAGCCATGAGTAGAAATGCTGTCTCCTTCTCTGCTTTCCTGCTCTGTTCATATGAATGCTATTACTTGCACTGATGTCCTGAATGCATTGTACACTAGTTGTGTTATACATTTCCTTTCATAAAATTTAAGGGCTCCCACCTTCAGCCATGCTAGTCCAAAGAAAAATGCTTGAGACTACTGTACATCTTTTGCTCAAATTTTATTTTTGTAATCTGTTAGCACTGTCCCCTGCTGCCTTTATGCTTTTATTTGTTTATTTTTAAAAGGCTGTCAAAATTTGCATTTTCTTTTTTTGCTGTAGGAGATGTTATTTAGGTGTGTGGCTAGTGCTCAGTTGCTACACTTACTGTGTGAGATATATACTTCCAGAAAGCAAGAGGAGGAATTTCCAACCAAACCACCAGGCATACACAATGGTTTCTTTGTGCCTGTGTTTAACATGTTCCAACTAATAAAGCTAACTAGTACTTTCATTTATAAAGGATACACTGCCAAAGCCCCTGACACAGAAAGTGGAAATTTTTTTCTAAGTAAATATATACAAATAATAATAATAATAAAAAAAAATCAACCCAGCTAATAGAATGTGACCCTTGCAGAAAAAACCCCAAACATCAGACCATGTTCTTTGTTTACTGACTTTCTACCCACAGAATATTGCTTGAAGTTATTCTCTGCAGAGACTCATGTTTCTCTGGCAAAACTTGCAGTCTGTTGTGGTAAGCATCTGCATTTTGAGAGGGAAGAGCATTTTGGGAATCAGTCAAACTCCATACTGCACCAAACTAGTGTAACATGCAAACAGTGCTATTTAATCAGCAACTGATTTTGTACTGTCATAGGATGAAGAAGGGAAAATATAGGGGTGCTGGATATGTCACTAAACACCATGGAAGTTATTGAGGTGTTGGGATGAATTCTGAGAAACTAAGTGAAATTAAATAGTCTTTGGTTGTACATTTTAAAAAAAACCAACCTAAAACCAAACCAAAGCAAACAAAACAAACAAACAAAACCCCCCCAACAAAACCATACATAACCAACCCCTCCCCTCATCCCTCAGAATATATTCCAGATCCTGCAGATTATGTGGAAGGGAGAATTGGCTCACATATGAATTTCTTTAGAAGTCTCTTCTGTCATATGTTGTCTGGATTAAAAACATGTGTGTTCAAAAGGTCTTTTGCTCCTATCTCTAAACAAAATAGAGGTATATATTCACTAGAATTTCAACCACTGGTCATATGGTCACTGTTAAACACTCTTGATGTGATAGTAATATACTTAGTAATTTCCATTCTTTTGAGACCTTTGGAAAAGCAGTTTTTTTTTGCTATGGCAATGAAATGAAATGAAGAAAATACCTTTAAAATGTAAAATAGTAGTCTGGAGTCTGGAGTCAAGAAATATGTTTTAACATCTAGTAAATTGTGTGTTTATGAAAAGTTGTATATGTCCTGGATTTAGGGGGAAGGGAAACACTGCAAAAACAAAATGCAGAATCATTGAGGGTGAATTCTTTATTTCCTTTATCACATTTGCTATTACTAGCCTAGATAATACCACCATCAATATTTCCCCTCAAGTATAGGAAAACTTCTCTGGTTTTGGCATGATTCTGGGTTCCACAATGTTACTTCAGAAAAGAAATTTGCTATAAATGTCATGTGAAATGAACTTTCATCTTGTAACACTCTATTGTATTTTGTATGTGCATGTACTTTCTCATATTGAAAAACGTGCATCTCATTTCATATATAGGTTGTTGCTGATTTAAGTCTTTCATGATCTAAGATTCTGAAAACTAAAAGCTTAATAACTTGTGGGACATTTAAGGGTAACTGAAATGTTACATTTTCTGGTTAGAATGCTTGCATGTCATACCTGAAAATGTATGGCATATTATGAAGTTCTAAATATGAACAGTGCTTTATGAAGTGTTTTCTGCTTTTCTTCTCTGTGCCCTCCATGGTGGTCAAGTTCTCAATAAATGGGCTCTTTGGCGAATAAACTGAGAGGAAATAGGAGCTGAGTATTGGAGAGGCAGAAGAAAAGACTGAAATTGAATGATGGAGTATTCTTCCAGGAATGTGGTAAAATTCCTGCATTTTTACTATCTCAGGTTGCCAGTTTAGGTTGCCCTCTCCCCTCTGTCCTTACTATGATTGTGAATACTTTCCTGTCATTCAGACAAAGTTAGTCTGATTCAGGCTGAGATGGACAGTGGGAGAGGAAAGGAACATCTTGAGGAGAGAATTGCTCTCTCTTTTGATTTGCGTGGTATCCAAAGCGATCCACCAAAGAAGACTGACCCCTCACACCTATCAGCTCTGCCAGGGTCCAGATTCCACCCTAAAGTCTGAAAAATGGGAATGGGGAAGATGGGAAGGAAATTTTAGTTACAACCAGGTCCTTGGGCTTTTGGAAACCACTATGTACATACAGGTGCAACTGATGATCAAGATGATCTGAAGAGCTAGCAGAGGAATATCTCCAGATGCTGTAATGGCAGCTATGGTAAGGGTGGTGTGTGGGGATGGCAACATAACCTGGTGATGGAAACTCAATGGCATTTTCTAGTGCAACTTTTGTTATTACATGAAAAGTCTGTTTAACACCCTCCCTTTGCCAGTCCAGTTCCTGTTCAATGTACCTTGAGCTTTTATTGTGCTTTGTCGTTCTTTCCAGAGGAAACTCAGGTCTTGCATAACCACTTTAAACAGCTGTTGCTGTTCTACAGCAGCTTTTATAGCCTGGTTTTCCATCCTGGTTTCGCTTCTCGGTGTCTCCTTGGGATAATTTGAAGATATTGTGTCCTTAGTACAAGAATCTGCTGTAGCTCAGGAGAGATCACTGTTGCGGCGATCTAGCACACATTTTTGTAGATGTTCACATGTGTACTCACTTGCACTTTCACTGGTGACATGCACAGAGCAAAGAACGTGTTACAACAACACCAGCTAATATCTGTTCCCAGGGAGCAGTTTATATCAATTTCTGCACCTCAAACCTATGCTGTTTTGATGATACTGGCAACAAGTCATGTTCTATTACATTTGAATTGGAATCAACCCTTTCTACAGAATTGTGGAAACTTTTTATCTGCAGCTTTCTCTTTACCTCATTTGACTTCTTTACTGTTTCTACTAACTTCTTTCCTTGTGTATTTATAAAGAAATTAAATATTAGTTAGCTATTTTTGAAAAGCATGTTCATTGGAACACGAAGAATAACTGAATTGGTTGTGGAATAGGAAGTGTAAGATTGTTTGTTAAATTGCAAAATTTGTAGGCAAAGTCCTAGAAATATTTCAGTTCTGTGTCTATTTTCCTTATGTGTGACTCTGCTGCAATTATAATGGTGTAATTAGGATAGATTAGTATTGAATGTCCTGCGGCTGGGAAGAGCAAAAGTTAATTACTAGAGTGAGATCTGCAACTACAGTCTGAGTTATGTGAGCGTAGGTAGTTTCAGAAAATGAGCATGCAACTTATGTGTTTTGGGGATATAGGCATTGCAGAGGACCCGTTTTTTGGAGTAGCTTTCTCCAAGAGGATGTTTGATACATATTTCAGTATGGCAGGAGTAGCAGCCTGCTAGCAGAGTCGCTTTGCCTTTTTTTATTCTTAGTAAGAGAACAAGTTAATTTGCATTTAATTTCATTTGTAGAATGCAAAATCCAGGTGAACACTTTTGCTTACTCTTGAAGATCAATCAAATAAATGTGCAAGTTTCATGCTTGTTCTGACCTTACCATGCAATCGACATTTTTTAAAAGCCATAATTAAAACGTCCTCACCTTTGAACAAATTGGCGACTCACATTCCCTTTGGTCTGTCCCTGTCTTATGTGGTTAAAAACTGAACTGCCTGCCTCAAGACTTCAGTCTCTTGTGAAGAACGTGATGGACATAAAAGCTGGCCAGCATTCAAGCATATTTTTTTCCTTTCAACAGGTATGAAGCATCCAAGAATGGCTTGGAAAGTGAGTGGTAAACTGTGTAAGGCATTAGTGGGAGGAGAAAGGCTCAGGGATAATTACAGATTCCTATCAGTTATTCTGAAATTGTTGTGTTATTAACACTAATACGTGGGAATAAAAATTGCTGAATGCACTCAAATAGTAAAAAACACGAACCAGATTTTTATGTAGTTATGTCTGATAACAAGGACTGGAGTGGATGTATTAGAAGAATCTTGTTCTTCGTGTCTCTATTTCTCTCTGTGCAATCTTGTCAGAAGTTTATTTAAAGGATAAAATAAGTTTCTTTTAACATTCAACTATTAAAATATTTAAGCAGGTACAGCCCAGACAAAATCTTAACTAAACATGCCTTTCAAGCTTATTAATTCAGGACATATAATCAGTTTTGTGTACTACTGTGATAACCATTGTGTTTAATTTTGAAAGTTAGAGACACAAAACCTAATAAAATTAGAATAGCAGCCTCTGAGAACAGTGCCTGAAGGAGAAATTAAATTCATTTCAACACAAGGAGATATGAAATGAAGTACAAATAGAACAGCAGTAATAATTTTAGTATGACACAAGGTTTCATTAAAAATCCAACAACCGTTATTGCATTCAGTGTCAGGATTGTGGAGACTGAATGTAGGGTCTTCTTGATACTTATCTTAGAGGATAGAACAATGTCTAATAGCAGCCAGTGGTGCTTGCCATCTGGTTAGCCAGTGCTATGTAGATGTCAGAGTTTCTGTGAACACATTCCTCTGTCTTGTGTGAAACTGGGGAGTACAGGGATAGTTAAATAAATAAATTATTTCAGCTTGCAGCCGTAGGAAGCGACACTAGAGGGAAGTGACATTGGCAGGGAGACACACAACCTTTCAGATAAAGGTCAGGGATTTAAGTCTAAGGTGAAGTGACAGGGAGTATTAGTTAGTAGTGACAGATTTTGAATGGCCTAGGGACATAAATTTGATGTTAAGTCCAAGTAGACAGAAACCTACATCACACAAACCCATCGGTGTAACCTGGATCTAGCTGGTGTTTCGGGTGTTTTTCTTTCTGATTTCCTCTCTGTAGCTGGACATGGGGGAAAAAAAGTCACAAGCTCAAAAGGCTTCTCATGCTGTGGAGGACATGAATAAATTAGTGCCTCTGAAAATGTCAGAGATTATACGAACCTGCAACCATTCTTTAGGCACCTGATAGAGAGAAGGGAAGTGGAGACCATGTACAAACCACAGCTCAATTTGATTCCAGAGTGTGACCATGAGGACAGCACTCCTGTTTTTTGGAGGAATGCTGTAATCACTCTACATATTCCTTCTAATGAATACTCAAATGTTTCACATAAGCTGAACCAATTACAAATGAGATAACTTCCATTTTCTGGTCCTCCATCTGTGGTAATCACACTGTGATTTTGGAAAAGGGCAGGACAAGGAACCTGTGTAACTCCTCCCGTTCTCTTAGTGCAGTTGACTTGTTTTTCACATTTCTACAAGGTTTGTCCAGAGCTCTGAGTTATCCATCTGCTTTCCATTCTGTGCAGGGAAAGCATTGGTTTGTGTCTGGCATAGAATGATCAAATCATAGAATCATTTAGGCTGGAAAAAATTTTAAGATCTTTGAGTCCAACTGCTAACCTGGTACTGCCAAGTCCACCATGGAGCCATGTCCCTAGGCACCACATCTACATGCCTTTTAAATACCTCCGTGGATGCTGATTCCACCAGTTCCCTGGACACCCTGTTTCAGTGCCTGACAACCCTTTTGGTGAATAAAATTATCCTACTGTCCAATCTAAATCTCCGCTGGCACAAGGTGAGACTATTTCCTCTTGTCCTATTACTACTACTTGGGAGAAGAGGCCAACGCCCACCTGGCTACAGCCTCCTTTCAGGCAGTTGTAGAGAGTGATAATGTTCCTCCTGCCCCCCAGCCTCCTTTTCTCCAGGCTAAACTACCCCAGTTCCCTCAGCTGCTCCTCATAAGACTTGTGCTCCAGACCAGCTCTGTTGCCCTTCTCTGTACACATCTGTGCATGCATTAAAAGATAGTAACGGGTAGCAGACATACAGAGCCCGGGCAACTCATGCACTTGAAATGTCTTTCAGCCTTGGAGTAGGCCAAACATCTTGGAGTGCATATTGCCATTCTTCTTTCCTGCTTTGCCACATCTGTACTTTGCACCAGGTTTACTTAAGTCCCCTGCACTCCAAATGCATTCCAGAGCTTTTGTGTTACTGCTTCCAATAAAGCAAACCTCTTTAAACTTGGAGCAGAAATTCCACCCTGGAAATCATCCTGACAACAGCTGTCTCATCTGTCTTTTGCAGACATTGTTTGAGTTTGAAAATCAGCCCCTTCTCTATCGTGGTGAAAACTTGTGTCAAACATACTTTAAGTTTCACAAGAGTATATAAACAAAGAAATTAAGGGTGGATAAACGTGTAGGGTGTGCTATTGCTTTGTATCAAAACTCTGGTTTTTTGAGATACACTAAAGGGAATTGAGTAGGGAAATCTGCCTGTGTTACTTGCAAGTACTTAGCTGTGTCTTTGTGAATTTGACTTTGGTAGGTACTAGAAATTGTGGACTGAATTCTTGTTTGTGTAAAGACATACGGTGCCAATAATTTCTACATAAGACAGGGGTTTCAAGTCTCTATTTCTTAGCATTTTCCATGAAAGCTGTCATAAATTTAAGAATAAACCTTAATCTTCACTGTATCCCCACATAATAAACAGTTGCTTAGTCCGATTCTACTGACAAAGAGATCAATACAATATAGTGAACTAATTTGAATGTAGAAATGAGAAATAATTATTTTTAAAGTCCACATTTAAGCCTCAATAGAAGTGCTGTTTTAATGGTCAGAAACAAAAGGAAACTGAAGGATTAGCATTGGTGAAAGAAGATTTGTAATTTGAAAATTATGTTGATATTTTGAAGACATGTTTCATACAATATATAAAGCAATTATTTTATGGTCAGTGTAAGATAAAATCTTTTCTTCCATGTTGCAAGCCAAGTAATGTCCCGTTTCTGTGGATTGTTGCATTAGTTCATAAAACTATTGGAAAAGAATTGCAAATAATTAAATAAAATTGATTTCATACCAACTTTAATTTTTACAGTGATTTTGACTACCCTAAGAAGAAAATAGGTCTTTTGTCTTGTGCTAGAAATAGTATATTGAAACAACAGTATATTGAAGATTACAGTTGTCTTTTATCTGTCTGGATCTTGAAGGACTTCAGTAGAATTGATTTCCAAGTTTTATTCTGCTTTTTGTATCTCTAATAAAATTTTCTGAGCCAAAAAAAATGTGGATTACATACAGATCCAGAAGAAAACTTGAATTATTCTTTCTGGAATCAGTGTCATAATTACAGAAAAGAGATCTCTGGAGGTCGCATAGCCTGACCCTGTGCTCAAAACCATGTCAACTAGAGCAGGTTGTGTAGGGTTTGGGTCTTGAATATCTTCAAGGACGGAGACCCCACAGACTTTGTGAGCAGCAGTTTCCAAATTCTACAACCCTTGTAGCAAAAAAGTTTTTTTCTTATTTTTAAGTGGACTTTCTTCTATTTCAGTTTCTGCCTGGTGCCTCTTGTTCTGTCAGTGGGCACAACTGGCAAGAGTCCGGCTCCCTTTTCTTTACATCTGCCATCAAGTATTTATACACCTTGATGAGATTCTGAAGTCTTCTCCAGTCCCAGATCTCTGGCCCCTTTGATGGAAATGATACAACTGTAAATTTTTTTTGAAACTAACTTAGTCAGGGGTTTGTTCCTCTTTGCCCAGGGGGAAGGGTATTGAAGTATCTTTCCAAAGGGCTCTGTTCCCTGGGTGAGGCCCGATGAGCTCAACATCTCAGTGGACTGGGAGTTGCCAGAGGATGCCCAAGAAGTAAGCAACCATTAACAAACATTACCCTCGAACATCATCCCCTGGTGTGTTGGAGACACCTGGTCTAGGAAAAGATCGATAAGAGAACCAAAGAATGAGGACCTAATTAGCATCGAAGGCAAAGGGATCAATAACCAATGGGAAACCAAATACTAAGAAGTGAATTTTGGGACCAGTGAACATTGAAGCAAGGAATTGCTTTGGATTCATAGTATAAATATGTAAAAAATCTAGTAAAGAACCATGTGTGATGGAATGATTTTCACTGCACAACCCGGGCAATGTGTGGATGAAATTATTTCTATTGCACATCCTGGCAAGAACGACATCCTGGCCAGAATAAAGTAATGCCCTAATTCTCTAACACTGAAAAGATGTTGTTGGAGAGTTTTTGTTTTTCCCGCAGTTTCAGTGACACCTTCATCATGTCTGTGGTCCAGTACAGTCATGTCTTTCTTGCTCTGGGGAGCTCTAAGCTGGACACAACACCCAAAAATGTGTAAGATGTGTGTCTCCAGTGCTGAGTGGTGCAGAAGGATCACCCTCCTTGACCTGCAGGCAGCACTCTGCCTGATGCAGCTTGGGTGCCATTGGCCTTGTTTACGGCACAGGCACGCTGCTGGCTCATGGTCAACTAGCCACCCACCAGGGCCCTGAGCTCCTTCTCTGCCAAGCTGCTTTGCAGCTGGTCCCCAGCATGATCCTTGAAAACCGGCCAGCACTCCTGGACTCTTTTCTTCTTTCCAGCTCTGTTTCCCATAGGATTCTTACAAACAGGTCCTTGAACAGGCTGAACACTACTTTCCCCAAGACCAGAGCTCACATCCTGCTATTTACCTTACTCCTTCTCAGGATCCTGAGCTCCACTATCTTATGTTTACAGCAGACTTTCATATTCCCAGTTTTGTGAGTATGATGTCCAATAGAGTATCTCCCTCGTGTTCATTCCATAGTGGGTTCCTGCAGTTCTGGGAATGCCTGAAGTTAGTGCTGCATTGAGACAATTATTGTACAATTTAAGAGGGAATCCACGTGTATGGGAAAGAGAAAATGTTACATGTGGATTAAAAAAAATAGTAATGAATAATAAGAACCTCAGAAAAAACCCTGTAACAAATAAGAGGATAATCGCAGCAAAATTCTGAGAAAACTTATGCAGGTGCCAGGAAAGTAGGATAAGCTGTAAAAAAAAAAAAAAAATTGTTACAGTAATCAAATGAAAGACTAATTGAGTATTTTAGCATACTAGACAACAAAATCCTTTGGGCACCAGTGGCAGAAATGGCAAGGACCTGACCTATGTGAGGATTTGTGGAGAAAGAGGGAAGCATCAGAAAAGCCTCTGTCACAGGCTGTGAACACGGGCCTGTGAATTGTGAGAGGAGGAAGTTTTTGCCATCACAGCAGAAAGGCCTGGAGCCACCATGCACTATAGAGTAACAAGGACAAGACGCATCACTAGTTCCGATAGGTCATTGTGACTGCAGAAGTGGAACAGTTTTGTGACAACTGATTAGTGATCAGCATTTCTTTTAGTGTGTATAATGGTGAGGGACAATGGTGTGATAAGATGCAAAAATTTCATTTCCATTGTATTCATTTGGTGGTGATGAATAATAAAAGCGTCTGGAGGTGGCTCACGAGGCAGGCTCACAGCATTTAAAATCCAGTTTGACTTTTGAATGCTGCAGTGATGGCCCAGCAGGGCACATTATTTTTAAAAAAGCTTGTGTTATAATGGGTATTAGAAAAAAATGCTTTCCTAAGAGTAAACATTGAAACAGTTTGTCCAGAGAGGTTGTGGCATTTCTGTTGTAAGAAATTTCAGAACTTGACTGAACAAAACCCTAACTAATCAGATATAAGTTGATGCACAGAGGTCCCTTCTGACTTCAAGTATTCTCCAATACCTGGTGCCTGGTACAGGGACATAAGTTTTAGTTTTTAAGCCTCCTTTCTTATAGTGTTCTGCTGTTATTACAGCCATGTAAAAGTTGTTTTGACTTGTTTCCATCAGCAGTCTTCTTGGGGGATTTGTAAAGTCAAGTCTGTTTTCTTGAGGATGGTTGAGAAGTAGCTGCTCAGGATGGCTTTCAGGACATTTTAGGTTATCAGAATGCTCTAAAGCAGTGCTAGCAAGGCATGGTTCTGATTTATAAGGGGTCCTCTAGTGTTCTTGAAAGGAAACAATATTTGTAGTTTTTTTTGAGAAAAGTCTACTATTTTTACAGTTCTAGAAAGGGGAGCTTGCTAGTAATGCCTAGTATCACAGTGTACAAGTAGGCTTTGTAAACACTTCAGCGAAAGAAGTAGTACTGGACATTATTTATTTTAGGTGAGATTAGTTTTGATATCTGAAAAAAGGAATGTCAACGATAAAACATTTGAGGATGTTACTAGATCTGTAATAATGTGGAATCCTATATAACCCTAAAGTGAAAAATATATAAATATATATACTCTAGATTATAAAAATTATCTACTGTATGTGTAAAGGAAGTTTTCCTTTAGTAAGTGTAGAAAAAAGAGAGCTTCCCTCTTCACATCATCTCAGATGCCATTTCAGCTTTCCTACGGGGTATTGCAGAGATTCTTTGCTGATCTTTGAACTAGAAAAAAAGCAGCTACAACATCTTCTTTATGCAAGGGTAAGTGATATTTCAGTGATACCTAGTTTTGTTTAGAGGCAGTTACTCTTACAATTTTTCCTCTTAAAACCTCTAGAAGTGGGTTGAAATAAATAAATTAAATTCCGTATTTTCAAAATAAAGTATTATGAAGAGTGGTATTACTTGTGAAATGTTATAGCTCAGGAAACAGGAAATAAAAGATGCTGGGGAACTTAAATATGGAAATGCTAAGTCTTAAAATCCAACATTTAATATGAAAATGGTAGTCATTTCAATACTTGGTTATCTTCTGAATGCTCATACAGTTTCTATATCTTGTTACCTTTACTACAATTCCCCTATCAGTAATAATTTATTTTCAGACTAATTTTCTCTTTCACTGTCATACATGCTATAAATTATATCAGCTCATGCTATTAACTACTCAGTGGTTTTGAGATTCACTTCAAACAGGGAGGTTTGATTGCAGTAGTTCTTTCCAAGAACACTTTAGTTTCAATCACTTGTACAAAGTAGAGATTCAACTTTAAAGAGCTGACTGTATGTTGTGACACAGGGGCTCTTTGAAGGTTAATCAGCTTTTTAGCAATAATAGGGTTGGATTCTTGTGTGACTAAGTGAGTCACTTCTGTTTCATGTGCAGATCTATCATTTAATCAGAAGCCTGGAAGTTAAGACTTACTATGCTGCATATTAAGTAGAAAAGACAGTTGTTGTTTTAATAATTTTTTTTCTTTCTGAACTTCACTATATCTTTAGGACTGTAAATTAGTTGAGACAGCTAGACTGATTATTTAAGAACCATTCCTAATGTGTGTAAAATCTAATAAAAGGAGCTGTACAGTGAAGTCATATTATTTGGACACCAAAGCTAAAAACTAATTTGAAGAAATATCCTTATATATACAAAATAAAATCCACTAAATGTGGTAATGTTCTTGATTTACATGTAGGGCATGATTTAATCCAATCACAGTTTAACTGGGAGCAGTTAGTATTTTCTTAAAGGCAATTACAAAAATACTTGAATCTTTTTTAACGTATTTGTAGCCCAAAACAAATATTTGGGGAATGGCCAGAGTAGACTGCCACAAAGAGTTTTAACCAAGTAAGTTGTTTTTACAACTGAGTATCTCTGATACAGTTCTGTGTTTGAATTTAGCTGTTGAAGTTGATGAAATTACACACAATAGACTAGGCTTGTGTTTAAACATTACTGGACAAAGTATTTCTCTTTTGGTAGCAATGCCCCACACACCTTAAAATACAGGAGAGTTTATATTCAAATATAGACATTATATGTATATCTCTTACCTTGCATGCTAGTCTAACTCTAATCCCATGCCATACAGTACTATGTTACAGTGCTCAGTACTCTGTGTTGCTGATGGGCGCTCAGCTTTGTCATCTTGTCTTCCTCAAATGTTGAAATGCTGAGCTTGAATAATGGTAGTGTATACAAAACACAGTGTCCCAGCAAGAACTGTTTAAATAGTTATCTTTATAATGCAATGCTTGAGTCGTTTTCTTCAAGTATTTATGCTGCTGTTGGAAGAGCTGTGTTGGATTCCAGAAAGGAAGATGATGTGTGATGTGTTTGCTGCAGTCAGAGTGGTGCTACAGCACACAGGATTACAAATTCAGATTGTTTAGGTTTCGTAAGGCCTTTGATGGATAAGCCAAGGGACTGATTTACAGAATCTTGCTGCATGATACAAATTAAATAACTATTATAAATATTTTAAAACTTGAGGAATGTTGGTTTGCATACAGGAATGACATTCTGCCTGGACATGAAGTATCAAGTAGGAAGAGTTGATAACTTGTAGTTTGTATTTGTTTTGCTGTGTGACTTGAAGAGAGAAAGGTTTGAGGCAGAGTAGGAAGAGAATGAGTCAGGGCAAAAAAAGCCAATTGCACACCAACACTTTATTCCATTAAGATGACAAAAGTTTTTCCTAAGAAGGGGGAAAGGAAATACAGTCTGCAGTTTAAGAAGTGCTTTAAGGAAGGACGCTGTGAATACCTGTACCAGCTTTGCCATGCGGGTGAGGAGTAGAAATGCATATTGCTTGGTGTTGCCATTTTCCCAAACATATTTGCAAGTTACTACTGTGGACGATGCTAATACATCCTAAAACTGCCATGCCATATTTACCACTCTTTATTTGCAAATTGGTGTATATTATTTAATCATAGATTTGAAAGCAAGTTAGGCATGATAGGCTTAAATTTAGTCCTGCCAGCTGTTTTATTTGCCCACTAGTTAGGTACGTGATATGCTGCCTTTCTTTTTTCCTTTATTCTTATGCTGTTAACACAGTGAAATGAAGAATCTTTTAAGTCCTTATAAACTGAAGCCATCTGGCTGTTCATAGCTGTAATGCTATCCAAATGTGTAAATTACTAAAAATGTACTCCCTTATGCTTAGGAGAACAGGCCTGAATTTGGTGCTGCATTCCTCTGTCTGAGAAGCTGGGATTAAGTTTTTTAGTCATGGTTCATTTAATGCTATAAATTTTGTTGGGCCTGGAAAGAATAGGATATTGTGAAGTGCGAGAGTGTTTGTGAGAATAAAAAGAGTAATGAGGATCCAAGGAAGGAGAGAAATTACAGGCAATTTTTAAATTGGATTGAATAGGGGATCCTAATTCTTATCTGACTTCTGTTTTCCTCTGATTTTGGTCCAAACACAAATCAACTTTATATGCTGTTTACAAGTGTAAGGTAAGTATCACACAAATAACCCTACACTGGCAGGTTCATGCAAGGAAGATATCCAGTTAAATAATATAAGACCTAGAAGCAAACTGGAGAAAGTGAACCACAAAAATTTGAATAGAAATGCTTTTCATGAGTTTCCAGGTAATTGTGAACTGGATGGGAACACTGTAAACCTGTGTTGCCTGAGGAAACAACTAACTTCTAGCATTATCTGAATGAAAATGTGCATGAAGTTACAGTCTAGAGGACTTCACTGTTTAAGCTTGATGTTTTGGCATACAGATGCTTGGAGTTTGAATGTGTCATGACTAAAGATACTTAATCTGGTTCTAATATCCTGTTTAGTTTTTGGTCATACCCCATGCAGCACTACAGGCTGGGGCGGAGTGGCTGGACAGTGCCCAGGCAGAAAGGGACCTGGGGGTACTGATTGACAACAGGCTGAACATGAGCCAGTGTGTGCCCAGGTGGCCAAGAAGGCCAGTGGAATCCTGGCCTGTATCAGCAATGGTGTGGCCAGCAGGACCAAGGCAGAAATTCTTCCACTGTACTTGGCACTGGTGAGGCTGCACCTTGAGTGCTGTGTCCAGTTCTAGGCCCCTCAATTTAGGAAGGATGTCAAGATGCTGGAGCATGTCCAGAGAAGCGCAACAAGGCTGGTGAAGGGTCTGGAGCACAAGTTCCATGAGAAGTGGCTGAGGGACCTGGGTTTGTTTATCCTGGAGAAAGGGAGGCTCAAGGGAGACCTTATCACTCTCTACAAGTGCCTGAAAGGAGGCTGTAGCCAGGTGAGGATCTGTCTCTTCTCCCAGGCAACCAGCAACAGGACAAGAGGACACAGTTGCACCAGGGGATGTTTAGGTTGGACGTTAGGAAGAAGTTCTTCACAGAAGGGGTGACTGGGCATTGGAATGGGCTGTCCAGGGAGGTGGTGAAGTCACTGTCCCTAGAGGTGCTTAAGAAGACTGGATGTGGTACCAGGTCTAGTAGACAAGGTGGAGTTTGGTCATAGTTTGGACTTGATCTCAAAGGTCTTTTCCAAACTAATTGATTCTGTGATTCCATGATTCTGTGATCCTGTGGTTCTTTGTGTATGTGATGCTTAAGTTTTTTGTCCTCTTGCAAGTTAAGGTGCTCCTTATCTTCACTGGAGGGAGTGTATGCTGGAGAGAGATGTAAAGAAAAATACTTTTCAGTGTTTTGAATAATGAAAGTTATTAGTATGCTTTTCTAAGACAAATGTGTTGATAGGCAGATTCCATCAATAAAGATCCTACCCAAACCTCCATCCATGAAGCCTTCTTCATCCATGAAGGCAAAGATGAATGATGGCTTCACTAGTCTTCCATTACTCTTGCATTACCTGATATACATCTGTCTCAGGGACATGAAGTAACTCTGCGTGGTAGTTTTCACAACTTAATACAAATGTTATTCTAGATTAAGTGAAGTGATTGAAAATGTTTTTTACAGTTCTTTCCTAATGTTTAATATTTATGATCTCTAAGGTTGCATAGAAAGAAACCTTTGCCTCGTTTAACTTAAAATGGGATACACATTTCTTAAAATTCCTTTTAATCAGATAGAAGGTAATTCAACTGCATTTTATGAAGTTGTTGCAACTAATGACAAATGCAATTGGCCTGTGTGACTACATATGGGATGGGAGATTATTTTTTAGTGTCATAAACCATCCTGCTTTGAAAAGGTTAACTCCATGACTTAGGCACATGTATGTGAATGTGTAGTTCCTCTTCCTAATTTTCTTGCAGTTAGAATATTAAATATATTTTTTGTTTTCAAAATATTTCAATATGCTTGACGGAAATGCTGCACATGACCTAAAGGCATCCAATAGAGATCATGCTGATGCAGCAGGAAATAGAGTAAGAAAGATAAATCTTTCTTGTTGCATGCTTGTTGCATGCAAGCTCTCTTATCCTAAATTTATTTTTGATCAATTTGGCAAATATGTATTGCTATATTTGTACTGTCCTGTACAGTTTCTTGTGGTTTCTCTGCATATTTAAAACAAATACTTATACTTACAGATACCTACAAGCATTGCTTTGCAATGTTCGTCTGGCACTTCTATAGGGTTGTTTTGTGCAAATATAAGTTAATAGTTTCTGTGTAGATTTGGAGCTGAGAATCAAATAACAGATTTGAAAGCAATGTGGAAAATGCAATAATCATGCGTCCTTCATAGCTTTAACTGCCTTTGTTATTGTCCCACCTGTACAGAGTATTATAACACTATTACTTTATAATATTACTTTAAATAATATAGTGGTTTAGACTGAATTTCAGAAATATTTCCATTTATTGCTCAGACACATTCTGTCTACTTAAAGACCAAGATAAACACAGTGGGTTTTGTTATTTTATAGCTGTGTCTTATTTTAAGACTGTCTATGGCTATCAGCATTATCAGTGAAACTTTCATTTTAGCAGCTGCTGCAAAAATGTGATAGTTTGAAAACACAACTGTTCTGAAGAAACTTTCACATAGAAGTACAATGGTTGTATTTATGTAATTGCTCTTGGCAACAGCTTCAGTAAATTTAAGACAAAGTTCATCCATAAAATTAACTGATTTTCTCAATCCACTTGAACCTTGATCTATTTTGGTGTAATGTTCTGGAGTTGGTGAAGATGCTTTACAATTGGAGTCTGTAACCCCAAATGAGATTACACCATTGTCTTCTGATTCAGAATTTCCTGCTGTTGCAATATGTGTTGTTCCACAGAAATGAGGAGTAATTCCCTCTCTGACACTGTTGAGATTGCTGCCAGGGAACATTGTTAGTGATATATTCTGTCACTGCTAAAGACAAGGCATCACTTCTGTTGTAAACTTGGTTCTCTCTCAGTGAATTTACAAACGTATTCTAAATAATTCACTTCATCTTGAAGCTCTGTTTCCCAGGAGACAAAACAGTTATTTTCTTAAAACCAATTTTTGCTGTAAGACCAAAGAAACCACATGGCGATTTTGAAGCTGTGGAGTAGACATCCTTTATACCACAGACAACTGGGTTTTCACTCAGACCCTTTTCTATTCTTTTTAAAAAAATATTATTATTAGTGAAATTCTTACTGAGTGGAACCGTATTGAGTCTGCATCAGTTGGCTGCAAAGTGTGGTGGTGTTTGAGCTCTCTCCTGCATCGGCAGGTTGCAGTGGGGCTGCACGTTTAGGAACGAACGCAAAGCAGAATTCACTCATGCATTGCCCTCACCACCTGCAGGTGTGCACATATGTGTGCATGGTCTTCCTTTAGAAGAAAGCAAAAAGAGCAGCGAGTACCCCAGTGAGCATTTCTCTTCTCTGCGCTCATTTCAGAAACTTTTCTACCTCCAAAGCTGGGATTGCTTTTCACAGGTTATCTGGTTTCAAGCTATGTTGCTATTGTAGCAGAGGGCTGCTGCAAATTATGTACTTCTACTGCAGGGCAGTGTCCCTAGAAAACGTGCTGTTTGCAATCTTTTGTGTTGGCCTTCAGAGGATCATGACATTAAATCACAGGAATACCCCTGAGAAATTCTGAGGCTTTTAAAGGGGGGCCAGCCATCCAAATTTAAGTGCTGTTGAAGGAGGGGAGGTTTTGGAATAAAGATTGCAGCATGTCTGTTATCTACCAAGAAAATGAGTCTGTGATGGAAAGCAAACACATGTTGAGTTAAGGCTGGATAACCAGAAAAGAGAGTTGAGACATGTGAGAAGGAAAGAGTAAGCTGCTCTTCAGATTTTGATCACAAGCTTTTTCTGCTTCTAAGGCATGACCGTTCTGTTTTTTATAACACACACATTTATAAACATCTCACAGTCTATTTTCTCAGTTTAAAGGGGTTTGGTGCATTCTGGTTGGAACCATGGCAGTTCAGTGAGTATGATTAGTACTTTCTCATGGCCCTTGTTTAATACTATATATTTCAGTTATGTTACCTGAGTTTGTGTTCAGTTAGATGAAAAAACACTGTTGTATGACGAGTACTTGATACTTTTTATCTTGCCATGATAGTTGGTCCATTAATTTTAATATACAGTGAAAACAGATTTATCTCACATGAAGAAGAAAATAGAGATCTTCATGTTTGGGCTCCAAGTTACTTCCTTGCAATGTTCACTGCGTGCTTTACAGCATAGAATCTTGCCTTCCAGGAGTTACAACGGGAAAAACACATTATGTTTTTATTTTCAGTGCTAGACTAGTTGTCCTGTGGTGAATAGAAGATGAGATAATATGCCAGGAGATCCTTATCCCATAGGGAGAAGACGGTGGCAGAAAGAATGAATATATTTTACATTTTTCTGGATCCCACAACTCTGAGACTTGTTTGACATCAGTTAACCAGAGAGTGGGAAGCCTCCCTTTGTGTATGGCCAGTTCTAAACAGAACACAGGTGGATGCTCCAGGGTCTCCTTCAGTGTTTCCTTAGTGCTGAGTTGTCATAGGTTGAACGCGTCCTGCTCTTGGTTTTGTGCTGTTGCACCATTTTACCACACTGCCTGCTCGGGTCAGAGTTTTCGTCCCTCCTTGACCTTTCCATTGTAATCATAGATCCATCAGCTCTTCAGCTTAAGGCCCAGTTAGGGAACTGTCACACTTGTGGTATTGGTCTGATGCTGCTTGTCAACATTTGAAGGGTTCAGATCTGAAAGTGGATGTTTCTGGAGATGCCCATGCTACTATTCTCTGTACTCTGTATTCTACTATTTGTGACTGTAGTCACAAAACTTTCTTTGCAGAAAACCCATCTGGGACTTGCTACCATGTTTTAGAATATCCTTATGTCTAATGGAACTATAAAATATCTTGTCATTGTTGTAGCACATAAGGGATCTAGTAATAAATTAGAGGTCCTCTGTGACAAGTACCATGGATATATAATAAAACAAAAACCTCTGGGAATGCTTCAGTTCATACTTTTTCCTTATGCACCCAAAAATAGGATTAATCAAATTTCATGCCTAAGGGCTTAAACAGATGGAATATGAAAGAAAATTTCACCAGTCAGCAGTGTAGTAGTCCTGCGTCTCTGGAAAGTATGCACTTTCATAATGTACAAGATAAGACCTTTCATTTAAACATTTCTCACAGCTTATCTAGTTTCACTTAGACAGTGGTTTAAAATAGTAGAATCTCAGAGTAATATTCAGAAACTAGAGAGTAATGTTTTAGTTTTTTTATTTGAATTTCTTTCCTCCTGTTCTAAACTAAAATGCCAACTTTATGACAAAATCATTAAAATGCTTAAATGCTAAACAGAATTTTCTGATTCAGTGTTTTCATGTAGATATGTTTTCTCATAATTGCTTTTCTAGGTTGTATTGGTCAGTGGACATCTGGACAGCTGGGACGTTGGACAGGGAGCTATGGATGATGGTGGTGGAGCTTTTATATCATGGGAAGCATTATCACTCATTAAGGATCTGGGTAAATCTTTAATTTAAAAATATTTTTAATGCATTACATTTCTAGTACATTTTGTGTGGTATCTAAACTGGATTTTATATTTTATCCACGTCTCTGAGCACAAATATTCATTTTGTCACTATACGCCTCAAAACTAGTTCAAAACAGACTTTTTAGATTGCTGAGTTGATATCCAAGGGTGCTTTTCCCCCTTCATCAGATGGAATCTATTTTTCTTCCTTATTTCCTTTTTCCACAAATGTAACCTGTGGTCAAGAGGAATGCCCAAAGTATTCGTTAGCAACTAAAATCAGCTGCTGCTCCTGCTCTTAGCCCTGGCAGCCTTTAAATAATAAATCATCTTTCGCTGCTTCCCAACGGAAGGATTTGTGCACTTCAACAATCTCAGTCTTTCTTGGAAAGCTCTTTGTAGACAAGCTCTGTTATGTGATTAGCTGCTTGCATACTGCAGTCATGAACATCAGACATCCCTGTAAGTTCCTATTCCTTTATTTTGCATTGTTTGAACCTCTAATCTCTCCTTTTCCCAGCCTTGGAATGATTGGATTATCAGTCTGTAACTAGAACAAAGTGTGTCTGTTTAAATTTTTGGTCTTTTAAAAGGAAACTAAATAGGATTTTCCTATGGAGAATCCAGGTCTACTTCTTCTTTTTGTGTTTTTTAATCTTTTTTTCATGATGCTTGGAAAATTCTCTGTTTCCTCCACCTTCAAGGAAAAAAAAGTTATTCTGCTGTGTTTAGTGCTCTATTCCATTCAGAATAAACTGTTCTGTGTTTCTTAAGGGCAAGTTCATGGTGGCATTGTATAATTCTTATTCACTGGGTTTTCCTTCACGCATGATTGAAATGCATCACTTTGTTCTTGTTCAAATGTTTGATTTCCTCTGGTAGTAGCCTGTGTGTTTGCTGTGTGACCTGTGGTGAAATGCTGTTCTCTCAGCTGGGAAATGCCAGAGCCTTTGCTGATGCCCTCTGTCCTGGGCAGCTGTTGTGTTCTGCTCTTCTTGTTGTACCAGTGTGCTGCAGGAACATAAGGCTGGGAGAGGGCTTCTGGGTCTTCATATCTGTAGATAACCAAGGGGCATAGGGCCTTTCACAAACTGGCCTCCATAGCAGATTGGTTAATGCAGATTTTGTGTTTTATGCATATAAAATCTGGTCAAAAAAAAAAAAAAAAAAGGACAGTAAAATAAAAAGATGTGGAGATTGTGTGAGAAACAAATTAATGACTTTTAAAATCAATAGATTGTGTTTTGAATGAGCATTGTGTTTTGAGCTATGGAGAAATATCCTTTTGGACCCTGATAAATTCAGTCTCAGACTAGTCCACCAAAGACATTTTAAATGAAGATAAGCCAACTCACTTGGCTCCATGCATGTGTAGTAATTTTTTACTGTGTCCAGGGACTCTTAAAGCCATTGTGCATTGTGTAGCCATAAAAACTCTGTCTGCATTTACCAGAGTACAACTGATCTGAGTGCGGTGGTGATATGATCCTCAAGCTGAAATGAGCATTCTGAAATATGATTTCTAGAATATGAAGGTTATATTGTGTAGTAAGAAATAATGTCAGTACTTCTGCCATGGTCCTTTGGGTTAATGAAAGCAAAATACTACTACGCTGTTGAAGCAGTTTTCTTCAGTGATGGTCTAACAGCATTTCATCATGATATTACTGTGACCCTTGGACACGGCTTATGGACGAGACACAAATTATGCCTCTTAATTTGGATTCTGACAATTTCATGTAATACTTGAAAAATTATTATAGTTTGAATGCAATTCTATACTTTCAACATATCCTCCTCCCAAAACCATTTAATAACTATTGTCTTAGGACCAAATACATGAAATTAATTTAAAAATCATTAAAATAAGGGTTTAAGAGGGTAAGATTTTATTTTAAGCAATACAGTTTGTTTTCTTGCCTCAAGTAAAAATTTTAATAGTTTTTGCTTTTATTTCTAAGTAAATCAGTTACTTAATGTGTTGGCCTTTATACCTCCTATTTCCTGAATGTTCAGTGTTGGCTTTTTATTTTTTTAATTGAGGTGGCAATTTCTGTATCATATTGGTATTTTATTTTTCTTTTTGTTTTGTTTTGCTTTTGAGTTTTTTAGCTTTTCAGACACCATAATAGTTACACGTTCCCTACAAGGACATGTACCAGTAGCACAATCTGAAGTAGTTTTACATAGTCTTCAAAACATCAAACATTTGGTAGCGGTTTTTTTTTCCATTTCCATTTTGACTTCACGTGAATGTTGTTTCTTTTTGAAAGAAAGGCAGCTACATGAAGGTCAGACTGAACAGAAACTCTTTTGCTTTATATTACCAGAGAGTGGAATAAAAGTATTTAATTGATGTAAAATCCCATGTATACATTTCAAAAGAGTAGTACCTTAAAAACCTAGGGCCAATTGTGAGCTGCTGTAGTTTTTGAGCACTGTTTAAAGCTATAACATTCAGTGAGCTCTGGAAAGTAGAAGAGCTAACAAGTGGAAAGTTTCAGTCTGTCTAAATACTTTGCTTCTAATAGATGTAATATCTCTTTGCTCATCTTCCACAGTGGGGATGATGGAAAGGGGGTACCTGCTGGTGGTGCCATTCCCTCTTCCTTCTTCAGGGGGGAAGCACAGGCAGCAAATTCAGAGCAAATGTCTACTTCTAGATTACATTTCAACAAGGTGAATCTTGCTATGTTTTCTGTGCAGGTGCAATTTCACTCTCAAAACATCCCCTTCAGCAACATATAGTTAAATGTCAGCACCAGCTTGTGCACCTCTTGGTACCCACACTGATTGTGGACATCTCCTGACTGGAGCAAAAAGAAGCATTTTCCTTAGTCCATCCATAGCAAGTTCTCTGTATCAACTATGCCCTCATGGCTGCTTGCTTTGCAGGTAGCTAATCTCAGAAAGATTCACTAATGCCCACACTGACTATTGGTGTTCAAAGGTCACCACCTTTGGTGTTAAACTTTTATCACAGTTAATAATGAAATTTAATGAAGCACAAAGGAAAGAAAAAAATTAATTAAATTCTTGAAGCTTTTATATACCACTGATAGGCAAGATCTGTGGCAAGCTGCTTCATGGCAGATGTGCTTAAAAATGGAAGAACTAGAAATGTTTCCACAGAAGTTGTTTATGTGAAGAAACATGAACATTTCAGTTGGTTATTACTCCTTATTTCTTTTATTGGGAATAAAAACATTTTTAGAGTTGCTGAGGCAGTTTGTGAATGGGTCTGAACTGGTAAACTCCCCTTCCTACAGGGAAGCCAAGGCTGTTGTGATTAGCTGAGGATTTCTGTGCCTAAGAAATTACCCTTGATAACTGCAGGTAGCGTGTCCAAGTCAGTAAACTTGTGCAATGTGCAGTTTGCCTTCTGCAATCTCGGGCAGTTGCTGCCCTGCCCAGCCCTCTGCAGGTTTTAATCTTTTGATCTACTTTAACTAAATTTGATAGAGGCACAAAAATATTTAGAATAGGAAGTTCTGATATACTCTTGTCAAATGGATGATTGGAGAGAGATGAGCAAGTACATTTATGTCCCACCTAGGAGAGGCAGGAAGAAGGCACTTTTATTCTTTTCTTAGGATGGGAAACACCTGGTTACCAGAACATGTGTAGCATTGTGGTAATCACTGGTCTTTTTCCTTTTAATCTGTGTGCAAACTCTGTGTGATAGCAAATACCTCTATGGCAGTATTGAGAGCATTGTTTGGGGTAATTAAGAGATGATGGGAAGACACTGAACGTGATTTAGAGAGGAAAGGCTAATGGGTTCCCATCTTTAAGCTGAGGGAATCCATGGGGTGTTACATGAGCTGTAATGTGGTGTGATGAGGGCCTTTGGAAGCCGTAGGAGAGACAGCACTCAAGCAAATTGCAGTTTTCTAGTTTTACAGAACAGCAGCTGTGTTGCTAATTACAGTCTGCAAATCTCAAACCCAACTTGTTTTCAGGTTGCATTTATAATTCCAAAATTTTGTGTTTGTTAGTTTATGTGCAAAAAAGAATGTCTCTGGAGCCGGCCAATGCCATTTGCCTCAGCATTTTCATGTTGGTCCAGTTAGTGCTCTGGTGTCATTTGAAACACAGCTTCTCATGTTCCTCTCTCACACATAGAACATCACCATAAAATCCCACAAAATTTATTTTGCTGCCATATTTTGTCTTTGGTTGGACAGTTTGCAGGACTTGATCCTGCTTTGGATGTTGGTTGTCAATTTCTCTGGAGGAGATGTTTGTACCCCTTTCCCAGCATTTCAAGCCTGTAGCTCTTCTTGCACCGGAGTCATACTTGTGTGCAGTGTATTTGAGGCAGAAGCAGCTAGTGTGTATCCAATGGTTTCAGAGCTTTAGCCAGTCCTGCCTCTTTGCTCCTAATCCAGCTGTGCTTCCATGTTGCTTGGCTGAGGGGCATTTCCCAGCTGAGGTGTTCTGCCCTCCTCCTGCCCTGCCAAAGCCACATCACACTCTAGTGCTGGAAATGTGGGATTTTTGTCCCTAAAGGGTGCTTGAAGGAACTGAATAATGACAATAATAGAGAAAGGTGTTTAGGAGGCAGTTGTATGGCAGTGTCAGGTTTCCAAACATATTTTAAGTCTCTTAATAGTAGCAGGGAGCCTACTAGAGTTAGAAATCCAGTTGATTTTGATAGATGAATTTCACTACTTTCTTCTGAAAAAAAAATCAGAAGTGATAACTGTTATGTCTCTTTTTCATTAAAACATCTGGAATCAAATTTTTTTCCTGTTGAGAATAGAAACTGATGTAGTCTATTACTTGACCCTACAGTGTAGTTTGTTTTCAGAGTCCCATGTCTTCTAGCACAGGAGAAATCAAATGGTTGGCAGGTTCTTTGTTCACATCCCAGGTTTCTTTCAGCAACATTTACCCGCAAGCTCTGTTTCCTTGTGCAGAAATGTGTTTTCTACCTTTTCCTGGGTGTGTTTGGGTCACTCTTGCTCCATTGCTAGTCAGCTCTTGCTGCACTGCCAAGCCCAGAGGTGCATACCTATCCACAAGCTACTGCTCAGTCTGGGAACATCTTCAGAAGTCAATGGCTGAGCTGTGAATTTGTCAAATGACAAACTTGTTTTTCCCTTCAATTGCTTGAACTGCAGCTGGTGTAAGGTGTACCCAGTTAATGCTATCTGAACCCCTGCTTCTACTGCAGTAGTCGGTACAGACCGCAGGAAAGGCTGCACTCCAAAGACCACTGTAGTGGTGGGTTGTGATACAGAGGAAACAGTTCCCTGCTTGTGCTGTTGTGTTGTGCACTGAGAGCCCATGTTGGTTATGCCTGCATGCCGCCTTGGACCAGGAAGGCTCCTGCTTGGACTGTGCCTCAAAGTGCTTCTGAGAGTCGTATTCTTTCAGTGAGAAAATGCTTGCTATGGGGAGCTGCCAGAGCCAGTGAATACCAGCAGTCAAGTAGGTGAACAGGGGACATTTTCCTCTTTCACACCCAGGATAGGATGGTGATGGCATTGCTGCTAGAGTAGCTTGATGAAGGAAGAATGATTGTTGGCAAAATCTAATCCCAGACATCACATATTTTACACAGCTTTCCTGCATTCCTAGATGATGATGAAACATGAAAAAGAGGGAACTGTATGGTGATAGACGATAGGTGCCACTTCCCCTCTTTGTCTCTTTGCCAGCATTAAGCTGAACTGGGGTTTCATAAAACACCTTTCCTATAGATGTAGACATGGATCTGGCACAACCAAATTCCTTTTTCGTAGGAAAAAGACACAGAAAACTACAGAAATGTTTTTAAAACAATGCATGTGAGAATTTTAAGGTATTATCTGAGTTACTATTTATGTAGCTCATAAGGAGTTGATTAGACAGTTTTCCCCCTTAAAACTTATTTAAAATTGAAATTGTGACTCTCATCTGCATTATACCCATGACTAATGCGAGTGGAAAACCATTAGACAGATTTTTATACAGTTCACTGTACTCTTTGTATGGAGTTACCTTTCTCCCGTCCAAATTCACTGGCTAATATATGAGGACTAAAGATATGTTTTATTAAAAATATGATCACTGGAGTAATTCCTTTTCTGCTAGTTTAATTGAAGTCATATAAATGCAATTTTAACATACTTGCAAAATACTTTATTAAACATTTTTCTGAATTTCTTGTGGTGGTGTAGTTGTTTGCTGTCTAGGAGATATGTTGTGAAACATAATTAAATGACTAATTTTAGGGTTGCTGGTTTTTTTCTTTAATCAAATATGCCTGATATTAACTTCTTGTTCTTACATTCTTTTCACTTTCCCAAAGCTGAGTATTTTATTCTGACCTTCACATTTTCAATTCTTCTAAATCTACTTGGTATGAAATATCTGCATATGCTGTTACACTACAAATGCATTTATTCCTTCATTTTAACATTTGGTTGAATGCATATTTGGCAAGTACTTAAATCTTCAATTTTCATACTGTGTTGACATAGCAGAGGGGTGACTGCAAACATAAAAAGTTGCTAATCTGGTGGTAAATTTAGATATACAGCCCTCCATAGCAATTTTGCCCTCTGTCTTGTGGACTGCTGCTTCTCTGCAAGCTTTAATTTACCCAGAAAATTTGAGAAAAAAATCTGAGCTTTGATTATCTATAAAAATCTTTAAAACCTGGCAATAGTAGCTATTGTGTGTTATTGGGTTTTTTTTCAAATCTCTAACATGGTTGACATGGTGAAGTGCTGAAATCCTTCCCAAATGAAATAAAGGGCATCTTGTCCTTACTGTCATTTTTTTTAAGGTATAAATTTTCAATAGGGAGACAGAAGTGTGCCTGCTGCATTTTCTGACTCATCAGCTCTCAGAATAGCCTAACAGATTTGTTTTTTCTAATTCAAAGAGCAGGGCAGCAGAGGCAGAATACAGACCCACCACTCACTATTATCTAACCATGTCTGATATTTGTAATCCCAGAGAGTGTGGGAGTGGGCCCCACATTGCCTTTTCTGCTCCATAGTTTGATGAAATCACAAATACCCTTAAGGAAGAATGTGTTCCTAAAGAAGAATAAGGTGTGTTTTAAAGGTGGACAGTGTCTTATTCCTTTTGTGGGACTCAGAGGACACATTGACAGGACCAGAGCAGGGCATGGGGTGGAGGAGCTCTCTGCTGACTCTGTGCTTTGCTTCTTTTACACGGGCAAGTATTGTGTTTCCTTTTCTTCTCCTTTTTTATTTTCCCCCTTTTTTTGGTACACGACTTGTAATGGCTTCATGACACAACACAAACCAGTTCTTTGTTTAAAAGCCCATGTGCAGATGAGCACATTTGGCAGTGCTTCTCATCTGAAGTGCCCCTGAGCTGTGCTGCCAGGTGGCAGGAAGGTGTCCACAGAGAAACTCTCCCTCTGGCACTGTTGCCGCCTGACTTGCAGCCCAGAGCACCAGGCTTGGCTTCCCTCTTCTCCCCCTCACCTCCCCAGTCAAAAGGCTTAATCCATGTTATTTTTAGTTACTAGACTTGCAAATCATTCACAGATTTCCCCTCCGGTCTTGTATACCCAGCTCCTTCCTTGACATTTCCTCTTGGATATTGCATTGCTTTTTAAAAATAAATCTCTCTAAAACCTCTCACATTTCCCTTCTCCACTCTTCTGTTAATCTGCCCTTCTGTCATAAGTTCATCAGCCTCCCTAAAAACAGGAAAAGAAAATTGCTTGTGTAATCTCAGTGTCTTGCTGCACTGCTGTCAAGGCTGCTGCTGCTCTGCAAACCCAGTCCTTCCCTAGACTGGCTCACCTTGGGCACTGCTGTCCCCCTGTGCCCTCTTTGAAGGGCCTGTCCAAACAGCTGCTCGCAGTCAGTGCCAGTGGCAGAGTCATGTCCTCTCAACCCCCAGAACATGTTTCTGAGCAAGCTGACAGCCCCAGGCGAGACTGAGCTGCAGCATCCGGCTTGGCTCATCACTCGCTTTCATTTCCCTCTCTTCAGCCCCACACCTGACCATTTTCTGTCTTCTTCCTGCAGTGCTGCATCTCTTCTCCTCCAGACCTCATCTCTCTTTATTCCAGACCTTTGAGACTCTGAGGTTTACTTGCTTCCCAGTGCTATTTTTTTGCAGTGCTTTGTCCTCAGTGCCGCAGAAAGAAGCTATCAACAGACAAAAATCAGGGAGATTGCTCTGCATTAGACTGATTTAAGAAGAAAAGAAAGGCAGTCTCCCAAGCCAAAAGCTGTTTCCCATGTCTAATTTGAACTTCACTAGAGAATTAGAAATATGTTATAATCAATGTTTAAGTAGTACTAAAAGGATTTTTTTCAACTGTTCTTTGCCTTGTTTCTTGAAGCTTTTAACTTTGATGCTCTACGAAGAAAGACTTGAGGGTGCTGCTTGGTGAGAGGGTGGACATGACCTGGCAGTGTGCACTTGTAGCCCAGAAAGCCAAACATGTCCTGGGCTGCATCCAAAGCAGCGTGGGCAGAAGGGTGAGGGAGGGGATTCTGCCCCTCTGCTCTGCTCTGGTGAGAGCCCACCTGCACTGCTGTGTACAGTTCTGGGGTCCCCAACAGGAGAAGGATGTGGACCTGGGGTGAGTGCACACAACGGCCACAAAGATGATTACAAGGATAGAGAACCTCTCCTATGAGGAGAGGCTGTGGGAATTGCAATTGTTCAGCCTGGAGAAGAGAAGGCTTAGGGATGACCTGATTGTGGCCTTCCAGTACCTGAAGGAGGCCTACAAGAAGGATGACGAGAGTCTGTTTAGAAGAGCAGGAGTGACAGGACAAGGGGCAATGCCTTCAAACTTAAAGAGAGTAGGTCTAGATTACATATTTGGAAGGAATTCCTTACTGTGATGGTGGTGAGTCACTGGCACAAGTTGCACAGAGAAATTGCAGATGCCCCATTTTGCAAGTGTTTAAGGCCAGGTTGGATAGAGCTCTGAGCAACCTGACCTAGTGAAGTGTTGGAACTAGATGATCTCCAAGGTCCCTTCCAACCCAAGCCATTCTATTATTTTCTCTGTGAAATCATTTGTCACTCAATAAAAAAAAAATTCTTCTTACACAGGTACTTTTCTGCACAAGTAGTGAGATCCATTGTCTGAAACATAGAGGGCTGTATTTCTAACAACAGAATGAAAGCCAAAGTACTTCTGGTTTAGAAAGGAGACTTCTTTGTCTTCAGAGGAAAAATCTGGATATCTTCAATTAACTGTGTTATTACTGTCATCCTATTGATTATGGTTTATTTCTGTATGTATATTCTTTGCAATTAGGCAGGGAGACAGGTTGCTAGGGGCAAGAGCCCTTCTCTTGCTTGCCCATACCACAGGATACATAAATCAGGTAATAGCAGATTGCAGCACTGTTTTTGATGATGAGTTCTTACCTTCTTTAGCAAAATGTGGAGTACTGGTTTTATTTTTATTTTATGCTGTGGCACAAATTTTGGAAATTCCAGGTATTTTATGAGAAGTGCATGCATGATAGAAATATCCCAACTAATGGCACCCTATGTCTAATCAGCTGCAAAATTGAAAAAGCTAGGGAGTGCAAGAGGAATTTAAAGAATGTCAGCAGCGTCATTATGTATCCTGATACTTTTTTGTATAAATACTTATAAATATTTTTTTGTATAAATACCTTTTAAAGAAATTCCAAGCCACAGGGTAACAATGCAGAAAAGGCCGTAGCTCATGTATGTTCAGTACAGCAGAAGACAATACTTGAGGATGATATATCTGTATATACCTCTCCCTAGTAGCTCCTGAAGCAAACACATTAGTGACTTAGGCAGTATTAGAAGTAAGAGAACATAGAGAATAGTTTGGGTTGAAAAGCATCTTTAAAGGTCACTTAGTCCAACCCCCCTGCAACTGCTTCAACTCGATCAGGTTGCTCAGAGCCCTGTCCCATCTGACCTTGAATTTCTCCAGGGATGGGATATTCACAACCTCTCTGAGCAACCTGTGACAGTGTTTCACCACCCTCATTGTAAAAAACATCTTCCTTAGATCTAGTTTGCATCTACCCTCTTTTAGTTTAAAACCATCACTCCTTGTCCTTATTGCCACAGGCCCTGCTAAAAAAGTCTGTCCCCATCTTTCTTATTGACTCCTTTCAGTTACTGAAAGGCTCCTCTAGGGTCTCCCTGGAGCCTTCTTTTGTCTCAGCCTTTCCTTATAGGAGAGAAGTTCCGTCCATCTGATCAGCTTTGCAACCCTCCCCTGGACCTGCTTAAACGTGTCCATGTCTTCCCTGTGCTGAGGACTTCACAGCTGGATGCCATACTCCAGGTGGGGGTCTCACCAGGGGAAGTAGAGGGCAGAATTATTAAGTGCAACTTACTGTATTTTATGCTCAGATCAAGGCTTTTCTAATTTGTGCAGGGTCTTGGGAATGCATCACTTCCTTGTTTTGCTTTGCTTGTGTGTACACCTTTTGCTTTCCCTATTAAACTCTCTTTATCTCAACGCGTGAGCTTTTTATCTTTCATCCTTCCAATTTTCTCCCTTGTCCCACTGGTGGGGGAGTGAGCAAGGGCTGTGAGGGGCTTGGCTGTCGGCTGAGGTTAAACCTTGATGCCTGTTAATCTGCTCACATCCAGTTGCAGTTTGCTTATATGCCTCATATAAGAAGGACAGTTACTTGGTTTGCTTGTGTGTGATCCCAGTGCCTTGACTTGCAGGGAAAATGTCTGTTTTCACACAGGTGGAATACTTTTTGTATTTTTGTAAGCTGGTCTGTCTTACAATGACACTGAAGAAGCCTGTTAGCCACCTACACACCATCTTCTTAGAAAATACTTTATCTTTGTCATCCTCCCCATCAGTAAGGATTTATGTTTATAAAGTAAGAAAATAGTTACTGAAGGAAACTTTGTGTTTATAGTACCAATCTCTATTTTGAGTAAAAAAAGATGATTCAAGTTCTCCTTCCTGACTTATGTGTTGTCTTGAGAGTGAAGTGGGTTTATTGTTTTGCTTTACATTGGCCAATATGATTTGTCTCTACATGTACCGAACAATACATTTCAGTTTTGCTGTGTGGGAATGTCTCAATTCTATAAAGCATGAGCAAGACATGCAGAAATGTTGGCAATCTATGATGATTTAAAAGAAACAGAAAATAGAGTCAATAAGACCTTCACATTGGTATGACTGAAGTGTTTGTGGTACCCAAGGAGAAGAAAAGGATAGCAGCCACTCCAGCACAGAGGGAGTGTAATAGAGCAAGTGTCCTGCTGTGCTTGCTACAGATGTATCCTTAGTCATAGATCGACCATATTGATATTTTTATTTCATTCCTTAACGTAGGAGTCCACATCCCCATAGTATCTTTTTTATGCTTGAGAAAAACCATAAGAATATATAGGCTGATCAGCAAAATGCACCTTTCTGGTAAACTATGATTTTATTTCCCAGTTAAGGGTAAGGTAGAAGAGGGGGAAAAAAGAGCTAATACATTTTTTCTAAAACAGTGGAGATTTGGAAATTCATCTGTAGGTTTTTTTCCTCTGATATCCTCTTTATTTTTAATACTACATACTAAGTCATTTATTCAGATAACTAGGAAAGAGGCACAATTTTATTTGTGTAACAGTTTTCTTTGATTTTAAAATTGTCTACCTACCCCTCTATACATGACACTCATCATAAAACATAGTTTTCTAGCCCAATTGCTATTTTATTGTGACTTTTTAATAAATATTTGGATTGTGATCTGAAAGACTTCTGATTTTGTGAAGATGATACCTTGCTTAGGAACCAGTAGTTCTTAAGAAGCAAACCAAAGTAGTTAAACTTACTTTTAAAAACTTTTTTTAACTTGAATACAGTATTTCATTTTTTTTCTAATAAAAACATTCATTGAGAATATTCTTAGCAGTTTTTCTTCTGAGTACTGGATTTGTTTGCTGTTCTTTGGTCACATTAGCTCTGTTTTTAATAAGAGGTAGATAAATACTTATTGCTTTCAGATTAAGATAATGAGGAAATTAAATTTTCCTCTGTAGACTTTGTATTTAAAATAACTGCCTCCATAGCTTACATATTTTTATTTTTTTTAAGTTGCCCATTTAATTTCAGTAGAACACGCAAATGAATTTGCTGACAGGAATCTGTGAGATGGGAAGAGCTGATACACCACCTCCCAGACTGGAAGGACCAAAGCTCAGCAGAGCTTTTTTATTTCCCTAGCTTCAGTGGACAGATGCAGTGATGGGTGAGGAGGGGGCCATAAGAATCTCAAACATCTTCTCCACAAGTGAGCTGAGATAATCTCAAGCTCCTTGGAGAGCAGGAGCTGGGGTTACAGCCCATCTGAGCCAGCCATGAGGACCCCCTGATTACTGGCCCAAGTCCCCTTTAGGGCAGCAATGGCAGAATAAAGCAGCTTGATTTTTGCCTGGGAGGAGTCAGATGATGCAACTCCTGTGTTAAGCATTTCCTTTCAAAGCTATTCTCACAGGCTTGGTGGGGTGGGGTGGAGACTGGACTTCACTTTGCATTTTGTGATATGACAAATAAACCTTTTTCCACTTAAACTGCAGTGCTGCTGGAACCGTACTACAGCACTGGCCTCTGTTTTATACCAGCTCTTTTTCTTTTTACATCCACCTTTTCTAACCAAGCTGCTGACACATTTGGGGTTATTTTGGGCTTAAATCTTTCTGACTTCAAACCAATAGCAATTTCATTATCTCAATTTTACCTCATAGGCCATCTGACTAATTTGAAAAGCAAAGGAGGCTAATCCATTACTGTTGTGATTTAGGAGAGCAGGGAATCCACTGGGAGGTGTGCAGAAGGTTGTCTTTAAAGTAATGAGGTTTGACAGCCTTTCTGTTTACGGTCTGCAGATCAACATTTAGAAAATACACCTTTAAACCACTTGTTAGCACTTCATTATAAAATACTGGAAAATCCAAGCTCTTTTATTCAGATGTGGGGTATTCCTTCTATATTCTGCCTTCAGTTCTGAGGATTGCTAGCATGCAGCTTCGAGAAAGAAATCTTCAGATCATATTCACTGTGTCGAAAGAAAAAAATTAATGAAGGTCAAGTCTATTGGCAGTCTTCATCCATTTCAGGAAATGAAATAAATTTTGACAGTGATACTGATATTATTCATCCTCAGCACAAAAGTGTGTGCAGTACTTTATGCTTTATCACTTGTTATAATCTCCTCATGTTTTTTCTTTATTTTTTTCTCTAACATAATTAGTATTCCACTGCACAGAGAACAGTTTTTTCTTTATCTGTTTGCTCTTCCATGCTCTCAAGTTTCTCTCATTGTATTTATTTATGAATAGAAACAGTCAAATAAATAGAGGACAGCAACTTCTATCTGATCAGTTCTGCCATGGCAAAAATGGTTTCAAAATTTATCTGAGAACTTATCTTTCTGATTGAGCTACCATAGTAAAATAGAAAATGGCTTCATGTTCGCCTTATTTCAGAAAGTGGTGCATACATCTAGCAGCTGACTCTATTTCAGATTCCAAAGTACAGATTGTTGCTTTTAATTTCCCTGATAAAAAGCAAAGTAATATTACATAGCCCCTCAGTTCTTGAAATGGATAAACATTTCTCATAAAAATCCAGCAGCTCATTTTCAATTAATTGTAATAAATTAACCATGACAAAGCAATGGTAATTTCCATGAAAATTTGATTTGGATCTGCTATAAGCGGATGTGCATTACTTATGGCAGACCACCACAATGACAGAAGCATGTGTTTCAGAAATCTGTCAAGGTAGTTGCTTTCTGCTGTGGTTTTCAGGCACTTTCAGTGTGTCCCTGAATTGTACTTCTCTGGTGCTACTGCAACAGGTAGCAGCACCACAACTGCCCATTTCTTCCTCACGTGGGCTCTCTCCCTTGCCCCAGTCTTCCTCCCTAAACAAGAAAAGGGTACTCTAGACAGAAAACCCCACACTTAATATAGGCTGTGTTTGGTTTGTGGAAACACAGGCTTTTCATCCTTTGGTGGCGGGAGGTGAATGCAAAAAATACTCAAATATATCCATATCGAATATTAAAAACAATATTAAAAATTGTGTTTTAGGACTTCGTCCAAAAAGGACACTGCGCTTGGTGCTATGGACAGGAGAAGAGCAAGGAGGAATAGGTGCCAAGCAATACTATCAGTTGCACAAGGTAAATATGTCTTTTCGTTATTTTCTTGACAGCACTTTTCTCCCCAGTCTTGTGACTTGAATACTATTTTTGTCAAAATGTTCAGCTTAATATCTAACCAAAACCAGTGATTCCAGTTCTGCCTGGAAGTATGTTTTCTGGGTTTAATCATGAATGTAAACCTAATTTTACATTTAACAGTAAGTGATGCAACCACACATGTGCGTGTTCTGCTTGACCTAAGATACTCTGTCACAAAAGTGTTCTGAAACAGTTATTTCATGATGATATCTGCCATAGCTTTCAAACATAGCTAACCTTGTGAGAATGAATGATGAATAGTCCACATATGTTTGCAATATAAATAAATTTTGTTTGCCTTATATATTTCTGCTTCATTGCATTTTCCCATAATATTTTACAATGTAAAACATAAAATAATACAAAGAAAAATATTTGCTGTCTTATCTTGATAGTTTGTAATCTATAGTGCACTTTTCCAGCTGTTAGTTTTGTGGGATCTGGAACATCCTAAAAGGGTGATTTCTGGTGATGCAAAGAACACACAAACTCTATGACTTATGGCTATGAGGATAAAAATATCATGTCTGTCTCTCCTGCCAACAAGTGCCATTTCAAAGTACATCATGAGATAAAGGGCAGTTGCCAAAACTATTTTGGAGATAATCCTTTGGAATGTGTGTGTGTTTGGGTTTCTTTTCCACAGAAAAAAATTATGCTGTACCTGTATAACTATTCTAAATTAGTTATCTTTTATTCTTTCCCCTAATTAAGTAGTATAACTCTCAACAATGGTTAATACATCCAAGGCAGAGACAAGGTGAGTGCAAATGTTGCCTGCTCTACAACAGTATGAAAGCAGACTTACAAGCAATTCTTAAGAGCATATTTTTAATGCTAAGCAACCTAGCAGAACAAATAAATTGAAACCTCACTTGAATCAAATTCATTGTGATGAACCAAATCAGATCAACTTGCATCTGCAATAGAGTTGTCAGAAATAGGTTTACAGAACTTAGAGTTTTCTGCCTAATTGATGAACAATCAAATATTTCCCACTATTATAATATTTCTAAGAAGTATATTTAACTACCCATATGTAATGTTGTACCTCCTTGTATCTCCAGATTATAAGGATAACTCAGCTCTGTCATTTATTTGGAGGAGGTACCCATGAGCTTGCTTTCTCAGCTTCAGGGAGGTGACAGCTTGCAGTTTAGTATATGTTAAGGACTCTGGATTTACCACTGGTACTCTGACATTAAGCAGGATTAAACTAGAATAAAATATTCTGGAATAAGTAGCACATGAAAGAGATGCTTGTTATGTACAGAAGTGCATTTTGGAGGAGCTGGAAGGATGCTCTGTGCCTAATGTACACCACTCATCAGAAATATATCTGAAGATTTACCTCTGTGGGTTTCCATGTTGGACAGTAAGATCCATCCTATCTATGGTGGTGATGTCAGCAACACATGAAATTGCCTCACACATGTCTCATCTTTTGCCAAAGTGGCTTTGTTTCGCTGTTGTCTCAAAGATTTTAATCCAGAAATAGTACCAAAAAGCAGACCTAAGGATCAAATAGAGAAATATAAAGCAGGCTGGGTGCTGTTTACCAAATATTTGGTTACTTTGCTTTTAAAAAAGTTCAGACAAAGATGTGTCTCAGTTCTTGCTCTGCTGGTAAGATTCCATCCGGATGTTGTGCTCTGCAAAGAAAGCTCTGTCTGACTGAACAGTTTGTAATTTACATGGACAATTTAAGCAGAAATGACATCCGTCTGTTGTTTGTTGTTCTTGTTTCCCCCCTGCCATGTGATCTGGCATAATTATAAATCGGTTTGACTATATGACGTTGCATTACTCATAACAATGAAATAAAGTTGATTAATACTGTACATTAAATTTAGCATGAAAAATAACTTAACCTTTTAATGATTTACTTGCTCAAATTTCTGGCAATTAGGATAGTATGGCACACACATTGCTTGCTGATGGTAATGAGTACAAGTTAAATAAGAGTGGTATTTAAAGATGCCTTGTTAAATGAAAGACAGCCTGTATGACTCATCTACATGGCTGGACTTATGAGTTTAGTTCGTTACAAACAAGTAGAAATATGAATGCAGTAATTCAGCACAGGCAGATATGGGTTTCCTTGACATTGTAAATTACCTCCTCATGTCAGTGGAAATGTGGCAAGGGAGAAGAAATAAAGACAATATAGTGCTGGACAAGTACAGATACTCTTATTTTTGTCACTTATTTATTATTTCTTTCAATTTGAGTTCAGGTCCTTCTTCCTCATCCATCATTGTAGGTTGTCACTTCTAGAAAGTGGATAAGTTACTGCAGAAATAACTGAGATAGCAGCATAGTGGTTTTACTATGGTGCCAATAATTAACACGCCTCCCTGTGTAATAGCATTATTTATAATGCTCAAGTCTTTCTCTAGATCCCAGTTTTATCATTTGTGATTATTAAAGCTAGCGATAGGGTATATTAGCTGTTCAGAGCTTTATGAGAGTGTAAGAGCTGCCATATTGAGTTGATCAAAAGCTCTAATGCTCTAGGCAGTCTAGACTAGTGCTGTCTCCTGTTACTGACAGCATCCAGTAAATATGTGCTTAGGAAAAGCATATTTGCCCAACTGCAGTCAGGTGAAGCTCAGACACATACATTATTCAAACAGCACTTCTTTCAGTTTATCAAATATTTTTCTGGAGAGCATCACATGGTCCTCATCCACTGTTTTCTTTGCATCATTTTTCTAAGCCATTTCCAAGAGTCGAAAGCCCTGTCTCTTCTAGCAGTTTCAGTGCAAGGGTACCTGCCTCCCACCAGCACAGCACAGAGCACCTGCTGGTGCTCTCTCTTTGACCACGGGGTAGAAGCCTCTCAGGGGAATTACCAGCACCTTTGCTTCCAAAGGAGATACCTGTTGAAGAACTCATTGCTTTTAGCTGTTAGCCAATAAACAGATCTAATCCCAGAGCAGAAAAAGGGTTGATTTTCCTTAACATTAAAGCTCTTTATCTTGATAAAGAGCAGTGAAAATAAAGGATTTAAGAGCAAATCTGACTCCAGAGCTTGGAGTTTGATGCTACATCTGAAGTTGTCTTCCAGTGCTTAGTGTTGTGTGACCCAGTTGATGCTCTTACATACAGACAATACAGTAAATAACCTCAGAATCATGAAACATTGCAACACTACTTTCTTATACAAGTTGAACGGAAGAACTGAAGGGACAAAATTCTAGAAGGCCTCATAATGCAACTCTTCAGTGCAGATTCTCCTACAACCTTTAACAATGATACTTGATACTGGCCTTCAACCAGGGTTAAGTTTTTTGTATGTTCACTCTTACGCTGTCTTCATGAAGGGAGAAAGAAATACATGTAATGAAGTGTCTGTCCTCCTTTTCATTGCTTTAGACTAGATTCTGTCCATGGTCTGTGTACCATGAAACAAGGTTACAGTTATTTACCCAGCTGAATTAAGGGACTATGAATGACTGATAATATTTATTTTGGAATAGAAGTATTGTGTACAATCTCTTGGGAAAGCAAATTCATTTTATAATGAGAAGACTGAAAGATCCTAGGCCACATTCAAATTTACCTTAGTAACTTTGTTGTGTTCACTGGAGACATTACTATGTTATGAATTCAATTCAAACCCCATTACAGAAGGCATTCTTAAAATATTTCTGCATGTTGGTACTCTTATCTTAATGATATTTACAGTACTTACCAGAATTTCTGGTGCACATGCCATACAGTGTTTTAACTTTTTGGTGAAGGTTTTACCTACATGATAAATATCAATCACCAGTGTTTACTAAGGTTTCTTTTTTGCATTTATTACCAAGATCTGATATTTTGCTTGAACTGTATCTGCACGAACACAGGACTTTCTGAAATGCTGGCATTTCTTTCGTACTAGTTTAAGTAGTCTTTGTTGATGCTCATATGAGATTTCTGCTGTGATTTGCTAATCAGTTGCTTTCTCTAAGAAGCAAATATTCAAAAAATTTCTTGTCACTTTCAGGTGAAATGATTCTTCCACAGAAAATACTGGCTCCTCAAAACCATACTTTTCAGAATACTTTATATCCTGAGGTACCAAGTACTCTGGTGAAATATAAGACATGAATTTGTGTCTGATTTGAACCAAACATGTCAAGGACTTTAATGGGGATTCTTTTACCCCAGCAAAATGTGTTGACCATTAGCCTTTTGACTGTCCTCAGGCAATATTCTCTGTAATCAAGGATTATGTAAAATTACTGCTGCCTTTTTAGGTCACTGGTGTCCTGTTGATCCCTTTCATTGCAAAAGGAAAGAAATGCAGAAAGAGCAAAATGTCCATTTGCAAAACTACAGAAAGTAATTGCACTGTATTCTCTGGTATCACAACAGGCAGTAGCTCCACTGATTGTATTAAGCACAGTAAAGATAGAATAGTTATAGAATTATATTTTACACCAGTTCTAGGTCCATAGGAATTCATAATTCCTAGTGTTTGGGAATCAGCTGCCTTGTAAAAGCTGCAGAGAAAGACAGATTTTGCTAAAGCACAAACTCAGGTTTATTCCTTATACTGCCTAAAGCATGGAAGACCCCAAGTTAGTCATGACAGAGTATCTCCTGGATGCCTAGTCTTCATTCCATGTAGACAAAATTCATACATGTTTGGTGTTAGGAAAAACTTTTCTCTGTGCATCTTTCCTCTCTTTCTCTCATGCAAATAGCAGAGCTGCCAGTTGAACCTGGTAGAGACATCTTCTGAGGATAGCTGCTTCCAGTGCATGCTTCAGGCAGATTCACCCAACCATAGGTCCTTGGTCCATTGGGATGTCCAATTGTGGGAAAGTGCACCTGTGCAAGGTGTAGAAAATTATGTATGTGCTGTGATAATTTCTAAGGTGTTGCAAATTTGTTTTCACTTACCTTTGGTTGAAAGCTGGAGAAGTACTCATTAGCTTCCTGAAGGAGTAAACATCATCTTTGGTTAAAAGATGTAGACCACAATTTTTAATTTTGGCATTGTTGCCCGTTTTCTAGTGAAAATCTAAATCCTTTCAAAAAAGTACAGTGGTGGGGTCATTCAGAGTCATAGAAATTGTTTTGATACCTTTGTATTTGAGCAGTAAAAGGTCTAAAGTTACAGGACATTTTCCAGGAAGAGCACTTCTCTTTGATATGCCCCTTTGTCAAAGAAAAAACCTCCTAAGACAAGACTTTAGGCATACCTTACTTAGCCTGCTGCCATGTTCAGAGCTGTCTGCTTTTTCTTGTCTGTCATCCCAGGGAACTTACAATACTGAATGGTCATCTCTGTGAGTGCTGGCAAGTCATCCTAGAGGAAACAGTTGTGATATTGTACAAGGCAAGACATGCCAGTAGTGTGTTTTTACTGAGTGAAATGCTAATAAGTACATGACCAAATTGCTCCAGGGCTGTTGAAGTTAGTGGGACTTTTGTCATTTGGCTTCTCAGAGGTCAGAACTTGTAACTGTCATACAGAACAAACTGTTCAACCTTTACACTTTTTTACATACTGCTTTCCTATAAAATGTAGCAGAAGAATATTTTATCTTGTAACAAAACTATGAGCCTTATTCATACCTTGTCATCTAGCAAAAATTGTGCTAATCTTCAGCTTTACAGCAGCTTTCTCCCATATAATGATAGGATAATTTACAAAAATGAATAACTCACAGTGTTCCCGATTTTCCCTGTCTTCATTCAAAAAGAGTGTAAATGGTATGATCACGCTTCTGGCTGGTACTTATTATGCCTTGATGCTGGCACATCTCTCTTCCTAACAGCTGTTGTGGTAGTTTTTTCTCTAGTTTCAATTTATGCTGTTTTGCTTCATTAAATTACCTTTATACTAAATTGCAACTCAAAATTACACTACATCATGTTTATATATTATTAAATACTTAGAGGATGTTATTTATTTTACTTTTCTTTTCTTTTCTAGCTGTCACATGCACTTAGGCGTTTCCAGTGTTTTTTCTTGTCTTTCTTGTAGTCTTAGTTGCCAGCCTAACAAAGCTGGGTGCTGATCTAAACCTTCTTTAGTACTGCAGGTGGGATGACCATCACTTCCCTGTGAGTTCTACAACATGGTTGTTGCCATGCTGTACTTGTTTCCTGACTGCTCTGAGACAAATACTGGAATACAAGTGTTGTTGTTTCTTAAAGTTAAGTGTAAATCAATAACAGAAAGCTGAAAACACAATGTTGGATTAACTGATGTCCTTTATCACTGGAACAAATGAACCATTAATCAAGGACAGTGGTTTATCATTACAGACTTTAGTATTTTTCCTGTAAAGTGGTGATTTTTCTCCTTGGAACAAAAAAGAAAACCAGTAAATGAGCTGTTGGACAAGTAATACTCTATTTTAAACAGCCCCGAAGTACTGAAGGTGTTTAGGATAGTTGTTCCCTGCATTGTACTTTCAGGTATGCCCCTGCTTTAGCTGGGTAAGAGGGATTGCTGTCAGTGACTCAGTGGATTAGTCATGAGATGTTGGAGTCTAGTTTAACATCTGGTAAGAATTAACAATTGGGATTTTGACTGAATAAGTAGCTACTGTAGGGTATACCTGCTTGGGATTGCCAGTGTCTATCCTAGGAGGAACATTTCCTACCAATAGAAGTACCACTCATACATATTACAAGGGTTTGTTTTCTTAATGGATGGAGTTTACTGTAATTATGGGCTAAACAGCAGATCCCAGAGGGTTGTAATCAGTGACACAGGGCCTAGTTGGAGGCCTGCCACTGGTGGTGTCTCCTAAGGTTCGGTACTGGGTCCAGTATTGTTGAACATTTCCTCAATGACTTGGATGAAGGGGCAGAGGCCTCCTCAGCAAGTTCCCCAACACCACAAAGCTGGGAGGAGTGGCTGATACCTCAGAGTGCTGTGCAGCCCTTCAGAAGGACCTCGATAGGCTGGAGAGATGGGCAGAGAAGAACTGCCTGGAATTCAACAAAGGCAAATGCAAGGTCCTGCACCTGGGGAGGAATAATCCCAGGCACCAGTATAGGATGGGAACCAACCTGCTGGAAAACAGCTTCATGGAGAAGGACCTGGGGGACCTGATGGACAACAAGCTGTTCATGAGCTAGCGGTGTGCCCTTGGGGCCAAGAAGACCAAAGGCGTCCTGGGATGCACTAGGATGAGCATTGGCAGCAGGTCAAAGGAGGTAATCCTGTCCTTCTACTCAGACCTGGTGAGGCCACATGTGGAGCACAGCATCCAGTTCTGGGCTCCTCAGTGCAAGAGAGATGTGGAGATCCTGAAGCAGGTCCAACAGAGGGTGAAAAAGATGATAAGGTGAGAAGACATGACTGAGATAGAACCTAATCAATATCTATCAGTCTCTGAAGGGAGGGTGTCAAGAGGATGGAGCCAGGCTCTTCTCAGTGGTGCCAAGCAATTGGACAAGAGGCAATGGCAGAAACTGATGCACATGAAGTTCCACCTGAACATGAGGAAGAACTTCTTTACTGTGCAGGTACAGTGGAACAGGTTTCCCAAAGAGGTTGTGGGATCTCCGTCACTGGAGATATTCAAGAACCATCTGGACACAATCCTGTGCCATGTGCTCTGGGATGGGGCCCTGCTGGAGCAGGGAGGTTGGACCAGATGACCCACTGTGGTCCCTTCCAGTCCAGTCTGTGGTTCTGTGATTTCTTGTTATCAGGTTTTTGCCTTAGAGATGACAAGTACTTATATTTTTAGTTTTGCTTAGCAGAGATAAAAATAGATTGTTTGTAGAGAAAACAGAAAATAAAGGAATTAAAATTAAAAAATTAAAAATAGGAGAAGTATTGGCAGGGATTGTGCCTAATTGTGTATTCAATGAAAATAGCAAGCTACAGAAAGCCAATTTTCCCATGCCGTACTTATTGTAATGTTTCATTTAAAAATTCAGTTGAAGAGCTAAAGATGACATGATAAAGAGAACTGACCTCCTCTGTGACAGACATAAGAAGGCAATGGATAAAAGTCTATTTTGATGTTCAGAGAATTAGGCAGCAGGTTACACAAAGAAGTTTTAATTTTCTGGTACATACTAAGAAAAGTGACACAATATCAAGATGCAGCAAATGAGATTACTTTCTGAAAAAAATTACATACTGAGTTTAAAATGCTTATTTAAATGGTACATTCACTAGGAGAATGACTGAAGGAAACAGCTGAGCCTGCAGTTATTTTTTAAAATCTTTCTGGTTTGTTTGCTGTTCCCTTGAATTAGTCAAGGGGCAACGTATGGTCTCACCCCACTTTGTTAATGGCAGTTATTCCTGCATCATAGATGGCAAATGATGACAAAGCATCTTCACTATTTATAAGCAGTATATTTTAAGCATGTTTTTCAGCATGTGTTTCTTTCTGTGTAAGTAGAAATGCCAATGTAGATGTACAAAAATAGGAATGTGGAAACTGATCTAAATTTTTTTAAGACTGCAACTTTCAAGTTCGATGGTGAGTAGTTTTACAAGTAATTCTATCTTCTAGTGGACCAAATAGGGAAAAAGCTTTCTCAAGGACACATGGTACTTCAAGTAGCTGTGACCCATTTCTTTTTTGTTGCCCAGTGAAGTCAGTTTCTCTCCCTTGGGTGTCCTGTTTTCGTGCCTCTCCAGCACGTTCTCAGAACTGAATAGCTTTCTTACAGAACAACAATATGGTGTAATGTATTGTGGGTGGTTTGTTTACTCAGTTTCATATTAAAAACACATGCAAACATTTATGTGAGAAAACACAACTGAAGAGTGCAGCAATGCTGCAATACTAGCAGTTTATTAAGTTCTTGAACTTAGGGGTTCTGTTGTTTTGCGTGATAAATCTGATTTCTTTTAGGTATCCACATTGTTCCATGCTCACTCTTCTCCTCACTTCACTGCCCTGAATAGGCCCTTCCCCTGGCCTTACTGTTTCTCCTCATTTCAGCCGTTCTAAAAACGGGCAGAAGTCCTGCTTTGGAGAGTCAACCAAAGAGGCTGAGTACCATAGCATTGTATTTATGCAGGGCTCACTGTACTTAAGTTAGCTTTCATTGGCATTTCAGCAGCACACTGAAATGTGTGTTGTCTTTACTAAGTCTTGCTCCTTGGGCATATGATAAAGAAGATTTAAATTTTGAGATATTCTTTCTGTGGTATCTGTGACATTGGAGCATCACTGGTCCCTTTTAGACTGCAGTGTGCTTTTCTTGGCTTGCTTCTCTCCCACTATGTTCAGAGGGTCTGTGAATCATGATTCACGTTGAGGCTCATGACCTCAGGACAGCATTTGATGATAGGCCTAGACTCCACATGTAGCCTAATTATTTGCATTTAATCTTTTGCAAACTGAAGATGTTTTTCACTGTCTGAAAATGGTGATTGCCAATGAGGTGACAAGTTTGATTATTTGCATTTTGATTTCCAGTAGTTAAATGGGTGGATAGATTGGTTATCTTTAGGTATTATAATATTTACAGTTACTTTATCATGCAAAGATTTTATATTAAATTTTTCAACTACTGGATATATTTCTAAGTTAAAAGTAAATAGTTCTACTATGTTAGAATTGTTTCACTCAAAAGAGAAAAGTTTTGGGAAAGTGTTAAACAGTTCTTGGCAAATTCTATAAAGAACTTCCGAAAACTTATGTGAATTATTCACAGCCACCTATAGTACATATTTGGGTTTATATACAGAAAAATGTAAAAGAATTCTTTGTTGAATTGTTGGCTTATGTGTGTTGATAATGGCATGGATCTGTTAGTTGCTGCTATCACATATCCCTTGTAATGATTTTCTTGTAATAAGTAACCCATGGCAGCCATAACATTCTGGAATGACGTCTGGGCATAGGAGTAAAACCTGCGTAGGTTCTCTTAGTCACATTCAAGAGGGTCTGAAGTATAGCTTTCTTCTGCCTGACATCACCATAAACTGTTTATAAAAAGTTATGTGCCTCTCAAAAAAAATGAGATCTTCCTTCATTTAATTCCAATTAGACCTTTGTAACTGATCAATCTGAGCAAATATGGTAAGTAAATAAATTGCTTATGTTTGTTCTTTTTGCTAAAAAGATTTTTCCGAGTACACACTAAAAGCAAATGTTATTATGCTACTTGTACACAAAATCTTACCTTTTCATGTTTCCTGTGAGGATTTACCTTGGAAGCACAAATTTTCCTTACAATAGCTATTATTCCTTCAGGTCTTGGGGAAAACCTTGGCATTTCAGTCCTCCAATCGATATCAGAGTTGACTATATGGTATATTGAAAATAATGTGTTTCTGAACAGGCAGCAGCTGGCTTATACATAGACTGTTCTCAGCGTCTATGAAGGCTTTGGGTGCCTCTAATTTTAAAGCCACAGGACTGTGTACCCTCTCCACTGCAACAGAATTGCAGAGTCTCAGGTCTGGCAAGAAAGGGAGAGCTGCAAATGGAAACTGCAATATGGTGGTGATGGCTTACCTTTCTAGGTGGTACTTTGGAAGTCTGAAAGCATTTGGGGACAGCAGACCAGTCACATTGTGGCTTCTACAGAATACTGGTGCCTCAGAACATAACTTGAAATGTTTCAGCATTTCCATACAGAAAGATAGGTCCCCTCATTTTTGCTCATGTACATGTTTTCATGGGAAGCATTTCTCTGCTTCTTAAACAAATTTGTTGTGGTATGCTCACACTGACACCTAGAATCTAGTATATGATGCCAGCTAAAATAACAATCACAGCACAATATCTTCTTTTCTTACATGTTTAGGAAAATATCTCCAACTTTGATATCGTCATGGAGTCTGATGAGGGCACCTTCCAGCCATCTGGCCTGGGTTTTGCTGGCAGTGCTGAAGCCCGGGACATCGTGAGAGAGATCATGACTCTGCTGCAGCCCATCAATGTCACGGATGTTTACGACAATGCAGATGGAACAGACATCTCTTACTGGATGAGAGACGGGGTGCCTGGTGAGTGTCCCTGGTGCCTGGCAGGGGACACTGCTCCCGCTGAGCACTGCCACGTCAGATGGGTGGTCTGATGTTTTGAAAGTAGTAAGAAATTATTTCTCCCAGGGAATAAAATTTACTGTAGATAAAATGCCTAAATGTTAAAAAGTGACCAAAAGAAATAGGACATAAAGTGCATTTGAGCCGCAGTTTAATAATGGTATAGATTATACGTAGAATAAAATGCCTAAAATCGTCTTTTCGGCTTTAAGGATTTATAATAATTAATCCCAGACTGGTGGTTTATAAATAGTAAACCAAGGCAGAAGGGAATTCTCCAATACAGAAGAAATATTTTTTTAATTATTATTATTTTTGCTTTAAAATTCAGGGCTTTTTCTCTCTGTTTTATATGCTGGAGAAACAATGTTTTTGGGATGTGACATTTAAAAAGTTATGAGTCATTAAGGTGTGATAAAGGAGTAAAATTCTGAAAAGTTTGAAGTAGTTTAGGGGTTTGTTTCAAGGATTGTGTCTGGCTCCAAGTGAGGAGCAGCTTGTTGGCAAAGAAACTTGTAAGCTGTGAGAGAGATGCACCACTGGCAGCCCCCCCATGCAGGAGACCCCACACTAGCACAGAGGCTTCCAGAGCACAGGAATCCCAACTGGAGGCCAGCCTGGGTGAAGCCTTAGTGAATTTCCTTTTGAATAATAGTAGAAAGAAAAATTTCATAATAGTGATATTAAAAAAATTATGATCCCTTTTAAATTTTAAGGTTCTTTTTCTCCTGTGTTTTATGACTGAACTAGGCTGGCACATTTCTCATGCTAGTTTTACTACTTGCTACTATATGCTTAGAGTCTTTTAATATTTTATTAACTGCCTTGTTTTTTACCTTGTAGAAGAGAGTGAATGATGGAATATATTATTCTTATTTATGGTCAGAACCCTTTGCTTCTCACTCACTTAGGGTGTACAGAGATACCATAAAGTTGACTGCTTCGATAAATGTATCGATGTCTAATTTTGAAACCAAAACATCTATGCTGGGAAAGAAGTATGGTTGAATGGATATTATTAAGCAGTTAGGGATCCATCTTCAGATGCTGTCCTGCTCTCTGGGTGAAGTGGAATCTGTTCAGTACAATGTCATGCAGCTGTGACAACGGTGTGCTGAGTTGATCTGAGACACTGTAAGCACTACTGAGAGGCTGTGGCCATGCATCATCCTCCACAGCCTGGAAATGCCTGTGAAAAGCTGTCTGGCCCAGAATTTTAGACCAACATGTCTATGTTGTAGGTGGAGTGTAAGAACTCACCACTCAGCCTATGGTTAGAAAATGCAAGGGTATTGGAATTATTTCCTAGGCAAGGTTCTGGGAGAATTCCAGGGAGTCCTCAGGGACTTGCACTGTGCTTCCCATCTGACTGTGACAGATTATGGAAGAAGAGAGAAAAATTTAACATTCAAATGCCTTGTTTTCAGTTGATAATGTGAGTGGTGCTTGTGATGGCAGTGGGTATTGAGCTCTTGCACACCAGTTCTCATCAGCTGTGGTGCACCTGGAGCATAAGCAGCTACAGCTTGCAGTGGTCCTCTTGATTAGTCTTTGGGCTACTCAGCAGGAGCAGTGCAGGAAAAAACCTTCTCCCATGGGCATCTGTACTCCTCAGAAAGCATAAACTATGAAAGAGGTAAACTGCAAGTTCAGTCTTGGGAAAATATGAATGCATCAGAACCAAGACTTCAGGTTTTAAATAAAATTGATTTGTTTTCCTATTAAGAATTTGTCACATTAATTGATGGTGGAATTTTTTTTTCTGTCTGTGGCTTTGGTTCATTTAACTTCCTGTTAAGCAAATGGCAGTGTTCTTGCAGCATAAAGGAACACTGATTCTTCTTTTCTTCATCAAGCCCAGTGAGAAGAAATTAGCTCCACTGAAAGAATTTCAGCTGCTTTAGATTGTATTTCATACTGTTCCAGGGAGAAGTCTAAGACATCTTCTAATCTTCATGCCTTGTCTGCAGTATTCTCCCTGCTTGAATGAGCCTTTATGGTATATAATAACATTGAAACAAATTGAACACTCTGTAACAGCTTTTATAATTTTGTTCAATTTAAACAAGCAGTCAAGTGTTGACACTTCATCAATTTTATTTAAATATTTTCTTGAAAATATACTTGGTGGCTTTTTTTCTGCAACAGTTAGAGAAAATGTGGTGTACTTCTTGAACAATAAGAATGGTTTCTGATATAATTTTTTTTGAGTTTTTCTCCTTTTCAGTGTGAAATAGATCCCAGGATTCACCTTTTTAGGTGCTATTAATATTCTTCTCCTCCTGCTCCTTTTGGTCTGAAAGATCCCCAGAGGGCATCACTACATGTGTTTTTCAGAGCTGTTCATAGCTGAGACAGGCAAAGAGATGGTGGCTTCTTAATCTCTGCTATTTTGAGCATATTTATTTTTAATGGACATGCAATGAAATGTTATTTGTAATGTTACTTAAATATATGTGCAACTAAATGGCAGTGATTATTCTGAGATTTTAGGATGAGAGAGGCCACGAGTTCAGAGTCCTTTGCAAACCATGGAGTCAAGCTTAAATAATACCTCTAAAGCACAAGCAAGGTGACCTGCACCAAACAAAGCAATCTGGTGCTTTGTGACTGCAGAATATTAGAAATATTTGTCACTGACCTTTACACTGGATTGTTTTGAGAACAGTTCAGCCCAGCAGTGAGGAATGTCTGTAGCTGTGTTTTTGTACTGATAACCAGTTTTCAGCTACTGAAAATATTTGTATAACATTTGTTTTGCTTTTTCATGAAGCATAAATCAAATGAAAGGGGGGGTTTGTGGTGTTGGTTGTGATGTGGTTTTACAGTTTGAGGTGACCATTGATTCTAAGACTGTTTCTTTAATAATTATGCTATTATCTTCCTCATCTTTCTTTTAAATTGTTCAATTACATATTTTTTTTCATTAGGGACATATCCAGATTGTGACATATTAAGCTGTTCATTTGCAACACTAAATCCCAAATTAAGTTTGGCTAGAATTTGCAAATACAGGTGGAAAGTTAGGTTCGCTGGCTTTATTTATTTGGTTTGTTAGCATGCTTTTTCACAACAGGTATCTTCAGTGTCTGAAAAGGTTAAAAAACCATTAAGCAAGCCCTGATAAACCAGTGCAAGGGCGTTCTTGTTGAAAAAGTGAAGTATCTGATGATCACAGGTACTTGATGATGACCAGGATGCTTCAAACATGTTTTAGAGCTGCTCCTAAGGTAACAGCCCTGGGTCTGGATCAGCCTTCCCTGCAAGCCTTCAGAATCTAAGAAGGGGGAATGAAGTGTTTGTATTATGGAATCCAGTGGATGTTAGTCCAGCTTTAGGTGCTTGGGGAGATGAAAACAGGTGCTCTCCTATTTTTGCAAAGGAATGGCTGCTGTGACACATTATTTCCAGGGAAACTGGTTCAAGGATGCTCCTTTCTGCTTGTCAGGGTGGTTATCTGTTGCTGCAGTGCTTATGATGGGAACACTTGTCTGTTAGGAACTAAGCTGTATCTGAGATCAAGCTGACCCAGGACATCAAACAGCTCCCCAATGGCATGTTTCAATTCCTCTTTCAATTCCTCATTCCTCACCAGTGGCCTAAAGGTGAAACTCCTTTTACAATGTCACTTTGAACCTGGATGGTTGTTTGTGTTGCTCTGTCTCCACAGTGACTTGATTTTTTGTTACATTGCATAAAAGGAAGAATTGTTCTTCCAGAAATTAATAAACCGGTAGTTCATCTAATTTTAATGTTTCTTCAGAAATCAAGAATTCATTGCTAACCCAATCTATCAGTCATTCAGATGTGGCAAACAAATACTATAATAGATCATTTCTTTCATTTTTATATTTTCATAGTGGTTTTTTATTACTTTAATCTAAAATATGCTGTATTTTGGCCTGAGACACCGGATTTTGACACGGATTATTTTCTTTCTTATTATGTAAGAGGTTAAATCTACCCCTTTTCTGGAGCATGCTGCCCTCTCTTACCCCTGTCCCCATCATCCCTGTAGCACCAGACTCAAGTGCAAGCCTGCTGGCACGCTGGTGTCAAGCCTACTCCCTGCTTGGTGTCAGCCAGGGACATGTCTGAGGAAGTAGCCTAACAGGAAAACTCCTTGACTTGAGCCTGCCAGCTGGACATGAAGAAGTGAGTAAGCTCTCTTCCCCAAATTGTAAGTGAGTAAACTGTGTTCATTCTTGGCTGTGTCACTGTTTGGAAGTAATACTCCACTGTGATGCTTGAAATGCTGCCCCTCTGACTACCTGTTTTGTACTGCCCACAGTCTTGGGCAGGCTCTTTGGATCCAGTTTCTAAGCTTCTTTTATTTTCAGAAGAATAAAAATGGAAGAAATATCAGATGTACAATCTAGGGCTTCATAAGCCAATGCTGAAAAGCCTTGGACTTGATTCTGCAGGGGTAAGGGATGTTGCACTTGACAAAAACCTTCCTACCAGATGAGGGAAGGGGAAAAAATTTTCCTGAAAAGTAGACATTAAACTTCTTCACTTTACTATGTATCATTTGTGTCACTTTTGATTTGAGATGTTTAGGACCGGGAATCGCATGTAGGGTTCGAGGTATTTGACAAAGTGACAAACTCAGAGCAAATGTCTCCTCATAAAGCAAAAAGTTGGACAAACTCCTGAACACTACTCACAAAACTAAGCTTTATGGATAGTATTATAAGAACTTAGGTAATTTTAGGTATTCCATAGGTGCTACATTTTTATATTTACTGAGTTCCCACTTCTCTGGACATGTGTTGAGCACAGTACCAACATCAGCTACTATTTTTCTGCGAGAATGAGGGATAAAGGGCTTATGGTGTACACACGTCTTGCCTCACTCTTGATCTCAATAAGTCTGAGATATCCCAGAACTGTTGTCTGATAATTAGCAATATTGTATTGCTTTTTCCAGGGCATTTCTTTCCTTTTAAATATTTTATTTTGTCATTCATAAAGGAAATAGGGTGAATCAGTGTGTTCCACTGCAAAAGCCAAATCTTTAGCAACTTGGGTGGTATTAAATTGAACCAGTATGCTAAGAGAACAATTATAATTGCTTAGCACTTTAAGAACCTATGTAAGTGCTCAGGCTATTAGACCCATTTAAAATCTTGATTGCAGAAAGAACTGTGTGTATTAATCTGTAAAATAATTCATCTATTATCTAATTTATCATTGTTCCAATAAAATGGGCTTTTGAAATTAGAAATTACTCTAGAGTAATTAAATAAATTTAATATGCTGCAACTTTTTATGAAGGTGGATACCTTAAAAGGCTCGTAGTTTAACATAGTATCTCAGTTATATTAGCCTTTCATATGACCTTCTCTGTTTTTAATATCGTTAATAAAGTCTTTGAGACTAATCATTTAATGAAAGGAACAGTCTGTAACTTATGGTGTTTTCTTGTAAGTTGTGCTATGAGACTACCAGACAAATTTGACAATACTTCCTTCCACCTTTGCTCTGCTTGGGCTAGTCTTGTTTTGACACAATGGAGTATTTTATACTCCTAATAATTAACAGGAAGCATCAGATTTGCAAGGGTTTTTTGTTTCACATAGACTAGACACAGACCATGCAAAAACGCATCTGGGATAGTACTGTTGGAGGGAGGGATGGAGTTGGGCAATTAGGCACAGTGCCTGAATGCAAATTTTCCTGGTAGTTTTAAGAGGGCTTTTGTACTATACTTCTCATTAGCAATTCAGTCTATTTGAGTCTAAACAAGCTCAAAGTGGATGAAAGCAACCTCCTTCTTCTAATAGGGCTAGTGAGCTATAGAAGCACCTTGCAAACTTGGTGAATTCTCTGTGATTTTGAATGTGTAAAACAAGACTTAGGTGTCCTTCAAAAAGTAAAGGGTAATTCAAGCAGGAGGACGGGCTTGATGCAGTAGATACAAGGTGAAATTCTTTGCCATGTGTTACTCAGATGGCATGATGGTAATGGGTTTTGCTGGCATTAAAATACCTGTGAATCTGCTGGTAAATATTACAAACACTTTCATAATGAAATTCTTCTTTCTCATTTTAGCCTCACCCATTTCAGACTAGATTTTTGAATATCATAAGCTCTTGTCTTTGACTTGTACAATATTTAGATAATCCTAATTACAGTTACAAAAATAGGACTATCATTAACTTGCTGATCCCAGAGGAAATTTGAACTGTGAAACCAAAAATATTTGCAAAACTCTATCATACATTGCTGAATTTCTTATTTTGTTTCCAGGTATTTTTTTTCTTCAGTATCTGTGATGCAGTTTATTCGGCAAAGTTTTCTTGGTGGTCAGAAGTGAAGAATTACAGCACATGGGTTAAGTAGCTGGTATTCCATAGCTCTTAAAATTTGTTTTTCAATAAACTTAGGCAAGACAGCTTTAAAATAATCTTATACTAATATTACAAAAATTAGTTTGAAACACTGACATTCTGATAGGCTTTTAGAATCCTAGAAGAAGTAAAACTGTTCTAGTGCTTTCAACCCTGTACTAATATTATATAAGATCATTAATCTAGTAATGAAAATTTAAAATAAAATCATAAATTCTAGTGGTTCTTGCACTTCTTGGGTAGTGGACTTCTTTCTCTTATTTTGTCACTCTTCTTTCTTTGCATATCAGTAAGGTTGTATTTCTTCTTTCCTTTTAGATGCTTACTCTTCAAAAGCTTACATGGGATGGATTGGCATAAGTGACTCTGTTATTAAATAGGTTCTTCCTGGAAGCATATGCAATTCCTAAACATCTCAAAAAAATCAGTAAATTTGCTTCTGCAGTTCACCTTTTTAGTAGCGGAACATACTTGTCTCAGAAAGAAACACAGAAAATATCTAACTGAGGATCTCATTCAGATTTGGGGTGTAGTTGTTTTTATTCTGGCTGTGCCTCTAAGAGACATCTTAATTCTCTATTGTTTGCTGCTTAGGAAAGCTGAATTCTGTTCCTGTGGGTGGGAACATTCTTTTTCAGATGGAAGTATTTGCCATTTGTTGGTCCTAAAAAAACAAGTGTTCTACATTAACACACAGAGCTCAGTGTTAACATGTTAAATAGGCATTTCGGAAGTACAAGTTAGTCAAGCCTTATTCCTAGAACTGTCCCTGGCTTCAGTGAGGCTCATGCAAATAATGAAGTAAACAGAAAGAAAAAATAATACTAAAAAAGAGTTTAATCAGAGTTCTGTAAGGAATCTGGAGATGTTTGCCAATGGAAAAAGTGAGGAAGTAAAGTAAGAGTCTCTCCACAATTTATTTATTTTTTTACCTTTAGAAATTTGACTGTAGGAAATATACGTTGATAGTGTGGAAATGTGAGATTTCTCTCCAAATGTGTAATAATCTAGAATGGTTGTTAGGAACAACGGTAGAAATATTTGTGGATTCATGGATTTCCTTCCTGGAAAAAAAATTGTAATGGCATCAGTGTTAAAAACCAAATAAAAATAAAGCATTCAGTAGCATTCCAAGAAGACCACGTGTAAACTGCTCTTGATGGGAGGGACAGAGGTTAAAATGTATTAAGGTCTGGCTTGCAGATCTCCAAGTGCTTTCCTATATGAAGTCATATGATGAGTGTTTCTAATAGGATTCTTCAGGCCTTGCTGCATCCTCAACTATTTAGAGTTTCCCTTGGTTTGGAGTCAAGTTTCAAATTACAGCAGAACGCAGCTGATGTAATTGCTATATTAGAATGATAAAGAATGATGAGAACAAGCTGATCATCCAGCCAGGGTGATTATGTCTCCTCTGGCCAGTTTGTTCACACCTCTCTTGTTCTGGAGTCACAAAAGATGTAATATTTAGAAAACATCACTTCCTTGGACCCGTTTGCTGCCCTGTTTCCCTACATTACCTCATTGCCACAAGGTTTTGCTGGTGCCTCTTGCACAGCAGCTCCTGTTCTGCAGAACTGCTGGTGCACCTCCCACTGGTGCTGTGGCTTTGGGTTGTCCTCTTCCAATACAGGACTTTGGTTTTGTCTTTGCTGACTTTTCTGAAGTCCATGTCAGGCCACTTCTGGATTTTGAGCTCCCTGAACAGCAGCTCTGCCTTCCAGCATGCACAACGGCTCCTTCCACAAATTTTCTGAAGACACAGGCCACCCCTGTCATCTGGATCATTGCTGAGGACACAAAGGGTGCTGACCTGGCATGGACTCCTGGGTGTCACACCACTCATAACCAGCCACCTCAAACTGTTGATGGTTACCCTTTGAGCCCAGGCCATCTTCCACCCACTTTTATCACACTCCTCCAGTCCATAATTTTCCTGGGGATGGAGTTTTTCTAGTTTACAGTTCATAGAATCATCACAGGATTATAGAATGGTTTGCATTGAAAGGGGCCTTAAAGATCATATAGTTTCAACCCCTATGCTGTGGTCAGGGACACTTTTCACTAGGTCAGATTGCTCAGAGCACCATCCAGCCTGGCCTTGAACACTTCTAGGGATGGGGTATCTGCAACTTCTCTGGGCAGCCTGCTCCAGTGCATCACCACCCTCACAGTATAGAATTTCTTGTTAAGATCTAATCTGAACTCTATTTTAATCTATTCCCCCTTGTCCTGTCACTACATGCTCTAGTAAAAAGGTCCCATTCCATCTTTCTTGTAGGCTACCTTAAGGTACTGAAAGGCCACAAATATGCCATCCCAAAGGTTTCTCTTTCCCAGGCTGAACAATCCAAATTCTTTCAGTCTTTCCTTATAGGAGAGGTGCTCCATCCCTCCAACCAACTTAGTGGTCTCCTCTGGACACGCTTCTGGATCCTGCTGCCTTTGATTTTACAACAGGCATAACATTTGCCTTTTTTCAATCATCGGGGTCTTCCCCTAATTGCCACAACATTTCCTAGATGATAGAAGACAACTTCCCAATGGCATTGGCCAGATCCCCCAAGTAATCAATCCAGCACCATTGATTTTTATTTGCCCTGTTTGGCTAAACAATCCCTAACTTCATTTTCCTATACCATGAGCAGTAACTCTTCCCCTGTCTTCCCAAGTTTGCTGCCATGCAAAGACCTGAGAGTTTTTAATTTTAAGGTACAGCAATTACTTTCTTCATATTCTTTCATTGCTTATTATAGCTAATGTATTATGGTGTTTCAACAGCAATTTTCCCCCAAAGTTCTAGAAGTTTTACATGGAAAGGAGGCTGTAGAAACATCTCAGCTGACTGTGCAGGGCACACTGGAGATTTGAACCAAGTATGATTTTGATTCAGGATCTGAATACTTTTTAGTGACAGAGTTTTAGATATTAATCAGAAAACTTGTTCCTACCTGAAGCAGCAAACAAAACACACTTTCATTTGCAGGTGACATTTTAGATGTAAATGTCTGAGGCCTTTGAAGAATGCTTTTGATAGTAGTCCAAACTGAACAAATACAAAACTCAGAAATAATTTATAAAGACATCTTCCTCAAAGGAGCAAGTTCAAAATAATTTCAGTGGCAGCCTCTCCAGGACATTGTTAACATTTATAAACCACAGAATTGGAACCCTTCTAAATGTTTGTCTTCAAAAGTCATACTGCAGATTGGGTCTGTAGCGCTACTGAATTTCTGAAGTGCAGAATTTATTGAATACCAATTTATTTTTCCCAGAAATCCCTTTCCAGTTGTATGTTTTTTCATGTAACGATTTCAGTCAATTCAGACATGGAGTAGACCACAGAAAAATACTTAAGTATGAAAGAAACTAAATATACATTTGTATTTTATATTGGCAAATCCTCAAGAAAGGATTGTCACTGCATAGGAATGCAAGAGAGAAGGTACAGGGTTACTGTTCTGTCTCTGACATCATCTGCCACAATCACTGAACAATTTACAGTTCCTCAGTTTCCCTAATGATAGCAGTTACCCAAAGGCTGCTTATGAGTTACCTTTTGTCTATACGGTGCAATAAAGAGGAAGGAGTCATCATTCCCTTCCTAATTAAGCTGGTCCATCTTCTGCTGGAATCATCTGACCTTGCAGCTATTTAGCACAAGAGCTTCACCTGAGCAAATATTGTAGACGAGTGTAAAGAAAAGGGTAGCCTAAGTGAAAGCAGAAGCTTCCTATATATGTATTTTAGGGGCACATAAACAAATCTGTCAGCAGGGACAAAGCATGAATCTCAACAAGAGAAGCAGTTTATTGGAATTCCCCATGCAAAGAGCCAGAAAACCTAATTATGATTTACTATACATCAGGGCCAATCTGTCCACAACTCAACTGTTTTCAGTGCCCATGACAGAGCTCTGTCTCAATTGCCATGTGGGGCCTTGGAAATCCACCAGAGAAAATAGGCACTTTTCCTTTTGCGGTTCAGTTCTATCAATTATATTAACATGAGCAATGACCTTCTGGGACAGAAGAATTTTTGTAGTTGTTGCTGTTGTTTTTAAAGAAAGCCGAAGTAAAGAAAGCTAGGGATTTTCAGACTCTGCTCTGTCAGTTGGGATAGTCCATGTGTTAGAAAATGTTTATAGATTTAAAATTGGAAGCAGTTGAAAACCACTAATGTGGCATTGTGGAGGAGAAAGGAGTTGAGCAGCTTGATTTCTCAATGGGTAGATACTCTATCCTACAAGCAAGGACATGGGAGTTTAGAGCATTGGCATTTTATAGCTATCGCGAATTCCTTTGGGGATGCGTACAAGCACCTCACTTCCTGAAAGATACTGAAAACAACTTAGAGTTGCTAATTAGAGATAGGAGACAGAAAAACTTAAATTCTTGAGGACAAAGGTTATTATGAAGAATTCTAAAGCAGGATGGTTTTACCTAAACAAGGATTGTCTGGATTGGCTGCCTGTTTCCCCCCAAATCCAAAACCACAGAAACAACCAAAGCACAGTGGGAGTTGGTGGGAGCCAGCTGAGAAAGAACAGTGCTCAGTTGTCCATCTCCGGTCAGAGAGATGTGAAGAAACCAAAACCATAGCTATCACCACTGAAGTCACAGAAGTGATCTTCAAGAATTTTTTTACCTTACACTCCTTAAATGGGTAACTGCTAGAGGAATGACTTTTAGCACTGTTTTCCACACATATATGCATCGCAGTTCATGTGAAATATTTAGGGACATTTTTCTGATGTAAAGCTGTTGTTCATAAAATGGAACAAGGTTACTCCAGAAATTTGGTGTCTACTTGCTCTTTGCAGGGTTCACTTGGAATAGTGATCCTGAATTTCCCTCTGCCTCACAGGCCAATCTTGCTTGGAGCCATTGGTCAAGCCGAGTGCCAGAAAAAGATCTGTAGTCTGTTCAGTAGCTGTTTCAGAAAGCCACACAAATAGGCAAGATTTCAAAGAACCACAGAGCTGGCAAGAGGGTTTCTAGAGAACCTCTAAATATCCTTCATTCCAGCATGGTCTTGCCAATGTCTCTGTCATTTCTTTCACACTTGTTTAAGCTGGTCTTAAAGATTTACTGTAATGGAAACATGATAGACCAGCTGGTCTGTCCCACTGCTATTCTTAGTGCTTAGGGAAGTTCTTCTCCTATCTAACCTATTCCTGCTGCAATTTAAGAGCTTTAGCTCTCATTTCTTTTCATTGTGAACCCAAAGACACGGTTACTTCTTTCCTCTTGCAGCAGGTTTTTATGTGAAGTTGATTTTTTCCTTCCTTGGTGTAGTAGTTTACACTTGCCCCTAACGATCATTATCCTGAGTTGTCTTTTCAAGTATCTCATTGGTGAACATCACATAACAAATTCTCATCATGCTCTCAGTGCCCATGCTATATATCCCTGGTTAGTGTCATCTCACAGTGTAGGAAGACTCTGCTCCATCGTTTTGGTCTATAATGAAAATACAAAATAGTCTCAGACCCATATGGTGCCCCAGTCTAAAGAGCCTTCTATTTTTCACTCTCTGAGTATACTTTTCATGCAGTTTGGATCAACCTTGCAATACACATAATTTCCCTTTTCTCTTCTGGTGTCCTTAGTGATTAACATAACTTTAAACTTTTATACATGTCTTATAGGATCAGAAAGTTAGTTCAAAGGGAGCCATTATGTACACCAAGGTGCTGGACCATGCTATATTCTGGTAATATTTGGAGATCACAGTGCTTTGGTGCCTGGCATTAAAGGCATTGATCCTAGATATGTGTTTTGGGGCTTCTTCATAGATAGAATGCATTGCAGATGTAGTTTCTGTCAGTAGATTATCTTTTTTGTTAAGGAAAAAAGATACTGAGATGTGTTTATTTATATAAACAAGACCTATTTTGATGCAATTAGAATAGAAAATAATAAAATTGTGACTATTTCACTAAGAATAAACATTTTTATAAAATTTAGAGTGATGATCGAAACAATGTTTTTAAGATTTTATTTTGTGTATGTATTGAGTCAAGAAAATACACGATTGCGGTATTGTTTTTGCTGGTTTATTTCACTTGATGAGAAAAGTTTTGGGTGCCTTTTATTTTTGTTTGAGTTGGGAAAAAGGAAAGCAGAATTGTGTCAATTGCTACAAAACGGAAAGCCCATTTTTTCCTAGCCCTGCCTTTCATGGTTTGCCTCTCTTACAGATTCCAGGACGCTGCAGTTTTTTCATCATGTATCACTGCAGCAAGATAATATGGGTTACAAATTATTAGTTTAATCAAAGGAAACCAATCTTTATCCTGTACAAGCTGCTCTCTGGACTTTGATGCAGACAGGAACCAGGCTAGTTCCAGGTTTTATCAGATTGACCCCTTCATGATTTACGGTAGAAGCCACCAACTAAACTATTATAATCTCTGGGAAAAAAAAAAAGAAAAATACGTGAGAGAGATATATTAACAACACTATTATATGATAGAGAATAACTATTCACCTTTTGTAATGTAACCAGAGGATCAGAGCATCAGCACCAGCTTTAAGACACACTTCTCTGAACAACATATAATTGAATGGAGGACATCAGCCTCACAAGATGTTTTGGAAACCAAGATCAAACATAAATTTAATCAGGATGGAATACTGCATGGGATAAAGGCTGTCCAAAACAGTGATATGAAAGCAGGTTCCTACTCAGATAGTCCTTAATCTGTTGATGGCTGGACAGGTGTATTGAAGGGTGAGACCCTTTTCTCCCATTATTTATCAAAACATTGGCTTCTACCAGAGAGAGGAAAACAGGCTGGCTGAATCTTTGAGGTTTTCCCCAGTTCATCTGGTTTTCTGTTCTGTGTAGTGCATATAGTCTAAGCACTGTTAAATAATCTGGGTAACCAGGCTGACAATAGACGTTACAGTCAGGACCCTTTTAGATGCAGGAATGTTCTGTGAGTTAGTTAAAGTGCTAGATAAATTAGTTAAAGTGTTGCATGTAAATTATGAGGAAGTCTTTCCTTTGAGCTGTTGTATAATATAAATCAAATGCCCTCATCCTCCAGCAAGGTCCTGCTTGGCTCAAGCTGAAAGGCAGTGTATGGCTGATGGGAAGGAAAAAAGGGAAGAGGGAAAGTGAAGTGGCAGGCGTAGAGCTGTGGGAGGTCTTGGACTTTCTAGAATAACTACTCTTAAACAAAAGCATCTTTTAGTTGATTTTCAAATTTGAGCCAGAGATAAGCAGGAAGTATTAATGATACCAATTAGTGTTATTGACTCCTTGTGTATTATTTCTGTTCTGTGCTTTAAAAGTGCTAACTGTGGGCAGATAAGACACTGCAGCAGCAGCCTTTCAGTTCCAAATTACAGACTCTGAGATAAGCTGTATGGATTTGAAACATATTTTAAAAAATAACACAAGACAGTTGTTAACCAACTGTCTTTTCATTCATATTGCAGAGCAGAATTAAGGGCTGCTGTATGTGCTACAGGTATCTCTTAAAAGTCTGTAGATAAATACTGCTGAAGGCTGGGCAGTTGTGATTCCTAACTGCACTCAGGCATTGACTGGTGCATCTTGCAGCCTGACCCAGGCCCTTGCATCCACAGCAGCCACTGGAGAAAGAGGCACAGTATTTTGGGCTGCTCTGTGCACTCACACAGTCTATGCTGGTTTCAAGCAAGTCATACTGCATTCTCATTTTGTTGTCTCTGTTCAAAGGTTGCAGAAATAGATGGGCACTAGTAGTCAAAATCCCTCATTTTGGCAAAGCCTTGATTAGTTCTTGGGGTGGGTGTTTTTCCCCATGCAGAAGGACTTGGGAGGTTCCTAAGCTATTTGCACAGAACTGCCAGCCTTGAAATTGGTATTAATGTTCCAGGCACCATTACTCTTGAGCTTGGAACACCAACAACATGAAAGAGATCGGGTCTGACAGGGCAGCTCTCACTCTCTTGCCGTGCTGCAGTGTGAGAATCACAGGCTGATCATGTCAGGGCTTCAACATCCTGCTGCTGCAGCTTGTTTTCTTGGCCTGAACAATTTTAGCCTTTCTGACTTCAACTGAGAAACAGATTTCATTGTACAGCTAAAACTAATTGACAAGTTTTAAACATCTTAATCTTGAAAGCAGCCCGAGTCGTACACATCTTTAATTTTAAATCCCTAAGATATGCTAAATGGGAAGCATTGAGAAAAGTTAATTAGTCTGACTGCCTCTTCCTATATTTCCTAATTACTATGGGTACTTTTCTTGTCCACCAACACCTGCTGGCTAGATTTGAGGGCAGATGTTCTTATGCAGTCATCATTAAAAGCACATGTATTGGTTGCTGTTGAAGCCTGCAAGTGCTCTGCATTTATGTCTTTTATTTCAGGATGCCTGGGGGGAAGAAGGGATCATCACATAGTTAAAAATGTCATTTGCTTTCTCTATCTTTTCCATGCAGCTTCTCTCTTTCAGTCAGACAAATAGCTGCCAGGAAATTTCTTAAGGGTAAAACGGCCTTGAGACATGGTGCTCTGCTTTTGAGGACATTATCTAGGATTAAAAACTTTTTTACTCAGTATACCCAACCCAGTGACAATTTCACTGTCTCTTAACCCAAGTAATGACTTCAAGTTTCTAATTAGAGAGCAAGAGGGAAGGGACTGTGTGTGGTTCCTGGGGCCTGAGCTGAGAGAGTGCTAAGAAACACTGTAATAATTTAACAGGTGTGAGAGCTCCTGCCTGCTGAGCCCGCTCTCCTGCATTTGTGGAAATGGGCAGGATCACTGCTTTGCCCATGGCTTGTGTTAGTCCTCTCCAGCCAGACCTCTTCTGGTTTCACCTCCCTGAGCTCTGCGAGCTGTGGCTTGGCCCTTGGCCCCAGCCCTCATTACAAAACATCTGTCCCCCAGTTTTAGGTTCAGAGCATCATTTCTGCAGCAAAAAAAAAAAAAAAGAAAAAAAGGTAGGTGTTGAATACATGTCCCTATAATGGATAGCATTATTCCTTGCCTTTTGCTGCTTTTTTTTGGATCATTCTCTTTTTCTTTGTGATTTGTATTGTGTTTTAAATTCATTGAGATAGGGAAAAGTGTGGTTGCTCTTCTACTGTTTCAAGGAGTGAATGTTTGGCCACTCCTTTTGCTAAAATAGCTAGTGGTAAAGACACTCTGGGTGCCTCATCTAATTTCAGATAAGCCTTGGGCTCTCGATACACAGCACAAGAATCTAATTATTGAAGTAATTATTGTTGACTTCTCTACCACACCCCATTTTTCCAAACCCAGAGCCACCTTTGGAGTCACAGCAGTGGACCCTGCTGGCAGTGGTGGGATGTATATGGCAGTCTGTCAGCCTGCAAACAGCTTGACTGTACTTACCTGGAAGGAGTTACTTATTTAAAATCTCACTTATGTGTTTTTTGACCCTGAAAGGAATATGTGACAGGAGAAATATTCCCTTCTTCACTCAATGCATTCAAATTTTAGTGGCTGCATTTCTGAAAAGCTGGTGCTTTTTCTTAACCTTTTCTGAAAAATCTGATAATAGCTAAGGCTAAGGTTAGACTACCCAGGACTAATGAGACCTACCAGTTTTTCTTCTTTTGTGTCAGTCCTTGTAGGAGGAAGAAATGGAAACTATTCAACCAATAATCATGCCCAATTATTTTGCAATGATGTGCCTCAAAGCAAGAAAAATCACTTTCTTTTTTACTATCAGATGCCTGTTAGTTTTAAAGTGAGGATGTAAAAGTAAAGTGAAGATGTCAAAGTAAAATAAATATTGGGCAGAGTGTAAAAACTTTTCATTCAGGTTATTTTTAGGCAAGACTTCTAATTCCAGTTTGACTGAGTACTTGTTGCAGTCCTTTGAATTTATAGCATGCCATTCTATTGAGCAAGTGTGCATTTGGCTCCTGAAAGGTTTTTAATTATGTGTGGGTTGGTGTGTATATATATATATGTTTATATTTATTTTTATGTATCTGCTGTGTAAAAAGAGTCTTCAATTTATGTATTTGAAAGGAGCCAATAGTCTAATGGTATTCTGGTTATGAAAACTTGGATTTGGGGAGCATGTCTTTCCCCTGTGAAAGGCAAGCATAGCAATACAGTGATTAAGGGTTTTTAAAGGAACATATTAAATTCTAGCTTCTCTCTAATAAAATAATTCTAATCATTTGATAATAATCTTGCTGTGGGCCACAGTCAATCATCACCACTGGGTTTTTTTCTCCCTTTGCATTAGTCTATAGGTGGTATTTGAATGTGGCACCATAAACAGCTTTACAAGAGTGTGCTTGTGTTTGATTTCTTTGACTAAATCCAAATTGAAATTACTTCAAGTTTTAGTATGGATGCAATATACCAGAAGGATGGTGGTCATTATTTAAACTAATAGAGGTTTATTTGCTTTTTATTGTGTAGAGTTTGGTTACTGTTATCAAATATCTGCATTTGTTGTATCATATGTAAAATGTTGTGCCTTTTGGAGTTGCTTAGAAATTTCTGTAAAAGTATATAATTTTAAATGGGCCCTTGTACATTTTTATTCACAAATTGTGAAAAATACATATTGATCCTTGATTTATGAAAAATTATGATGGAGACAATCAGATTGTTTCTGGAGGAGGATTTTCAAAGCTATGCTCAACAGCTTGGTGCTCAATGCAGCTGGACTCACTTGTGCCTTGTTCTGTTTCTGTAAACTTTCACCCAACCAGTTTTTGCCTTCCATATTTTAAAGGAGGCCTTCAACCATATAGATTTAATTTAAGCAAAACCAAAGTAAAGCTCAACTTTATAAGAAAACACTGTAATAAAACAGAGAATGCACTAAGCCTGTCTTGAAGGAAAGTTCTATTTGCATTTACTGATGTGACTGAGTATCTTTCACTGAAAGCAAACAGGTTAAGCTTTCAACTTGAAATTAATTGTCAGCTTCTCTTAGTGTTCTCCCTAAGCTTATATGTTTTGGGGTTTTTTTGCTCTTAATATATTAGCATTTTGACAAGTGCATTTGCACTGTGGCAAAATAGCTATCACAGCAACTCAAATTTACAGGTTGGAAGACTTGTGCTACTTAGGTACACTGCTTTATTTGCTTTGTCTTCTTCTAGGATTAGTTCTGCTCTGTGGATTAGCCAGAGCCCACACACAAGTAGTGATACACTGGAGAGTCAGACCAGGTGCGAGGAATTTCTCTACTTCCTTGCTTTAAAGGACAGGAATTCTTTAATTTCCCCCTTTCTTTTCCTAATGAAGCCCCATGTAATTTCATGGAACATTAAAACAGGGAGACTCTGAGATTGTGAAGAGCAGTGTTGCAGCAGGTGTCTTCACTGTATCATAATTATTTTCATCCTTTTTTTTTTTTCATTAAAGTGTGTTGTTCCTTTGTAGTTTTGCTGACAAAAAATACACAATCTATTGCTTAAAATATTGAATAATATTCATTTCTGATACTTTGCATTCATCACCCATTGGATAAAATTATTTTAGACTAGAGCAGAAAGGTTTTGTGGTTCTCTAAACCCTAATCCTAATGGTGGCTTGCAGCTGAGGCACCCTGTGGTATGGGTGGGCCAGCTGAGAAAGGTGTGAGGGGAGCAGTGTTGGTGCAGTGCTGTGATCCCTGTCACATGCCTTTTGCAACCCAGAAAGAGCCCCTGGACTGTAGGCTTTGTGGCTCTCTGAACCCCAACCCTAAAGACTGAAAACGCCTACATTTGGATAGTCCTGAACCTTGCAATAAGCTTTGAACTTTGCTTCAGGAACTTCTCAGCATTTTTGTTACTAATGAACTAGCTAAATATACACTGGTTTGGAGATCAAATGAAAGAGATATTTCATCACCAGTATCTGGAGCATCTAACATGTTATGAAATAACTTACTGGTTTAAAACTCAAGTATGCATTACTCAAAGTAACCACAGATATTTTGAAGGATATTTTATTCTTGTAGGCGTGGTATATTCTTCCAGCTTTGTCTAATGGTCCTGCATCTAAAATCCACCATGAAGAGTTCGATAGTCTCAGTGGGGTGCAAAAATAGAGGCAGTAAAACCATTGCTCATCCTGTGGGTGTGGTTGAATAAATGTAGTCTTGGTTTCTGTGATATAAAATACAACAGACTTGTAGTGTGCTTAGGATGTGTTTTACTTAAATTAGGTGACTGGTTTGGTGTTTTGGGATTTTTTTTCATAACTAGTTAAGCACCAGAATGCTCATTAACTGGCTCTTTTCACCACCATCTGGGCAGAAGGGAGCTCTGCTTAGTTGGGTCCTATGAATATTGTCATTTCTAGTAGTGGACTACTTGGTGGGAAAGCTGCTACAGGAACTTTGTGGTTAAACATCCAGCTGTAATCGTACCGAGGAGGGAAGGCTAGAGAAAATGGGAACCTGTGTGTTTCCTCTTTATCTCCAGCATCCTCTGGAAAAGCATACCTATAGGCTTGCTTTAAACTGCTTTGTGAGTTTGGCTTAGGAAATAGCTCCATTTCTTGTAAAATACAAGGAAGCTTCTTGAATGGATTGAAAATGTAAATGAATGTCGACAATTGCTGCAAACAGAAACGCTACTCAAAATCTTGAAACGTGGGCCATTTTCATGGTTCTCTCTCCCCATGTGTGACTTTCAAACAGTCTAGGGGGTCTGTTTCCACAACTTTCCTGGAGTGATTTTGGAAGTTGTTGGAACAAGGGCAAGGGTCTAGCCCTGAGTGTTAGCAGGAGACTCTTTGGCTAGCAGAGAACATTGAAGAAAGCACCTCAGTAGTTTGGGGTTCTAAGCAACCTTATAATGTCAGCTATGTGGTGCAGTTCTACAGAGTATAGAGATACAGAAATGCATTTGGTCAGGAAAGATGGTTTAAATGTGTCTCAGTATTCACTTAGCTCTTGTGTGTGACATTTAAAGCTTAATGGCATTAAAGGAAATCGCATGCTCAGTATTTAACTGCTTTGCTGAGCTGAGACATAAACAAACACATGAAAAAGAATTCTAAATGAGAGAAACTGCTGATTTTGCAATGACTTTCATTCCACTTACAGTGTTTAAAAGAAAATGCAAAATGTAAGGGATTTATAAATCCAGTAACCAATTTTACAACTATCAACTTTCAAAGTAGTCCCTGCGTAACATATGTAGGCAAGTACATAATTTTAAAGAAAGCAAAAATTAAGTTAATTATATTAAGATATACACAATATATACAAGGTACATATATACATATGTGTGTATATATATATATACATACACACATATATATATATATATACAAGATCCAAACAGGTATCTAATAATGGTACATAATCCTTCTGAATTTATATGTCCAAAATAGGGAACTGTGATTTAGTTAGCCAAGGCAAGGTGGTCACAGAGCCAAAACAGAAAATACAAAAGTAATTCAAGAGGCCATGTTGCTTTGGAGGAGTCATGTCTCATCAGTCTAGCAAGGCATTTTCAGAAGAGTTTGTAACCATTTTTCTAGCTGGATCTGGTCAGTAAAGTACAGTTGATTCTTCAAAAGCTCCTGGATCAAAGACTATGGAGGAAGAAGGTACTGTGAGGTGAGAGGTATTTTCCTCCTTCATGGTAAATACCTGATTTTAAAAAGGTAGAAATCAATTGTCTGTCTTCTTAATGGAGAAGCTGTGGGAGAACAGGCTCATAAATGTGACTGCCTGGCTAGAGATGCTGAGAATATGAAAACTGTAGGCAAGATTGAAATGAAGACAAGCTTTGAGTTACCCAACCCCAGTTACTGAACAACTGGAAAACAATGGTGTGGCCGGCTGAAGATAATCCCCTTTGATTAACAATGCCCTCTGCTTGCAGAAAGGTCCAAGGGTCAGAGCAGACCCTCCCAGCTTAGCAGAGAGTCCAAAACGTAGTTTTTAGAGTTTAAAATGTAACCCCATATGGTAATACGATGATTCCTATAGGCTGTATGTAAATGTTATAAGATTTGTAGCTTGTTCTAGATTGGTTAATGGAAATTAGAATATTCAGCACAAAAGATGATTTATTGTGCTGCAAACGGGAACTTGCTCTCTTAACTTGCCCTCTTGCATTGCTCTCTTGCTCTCTTACCTTGCTCTCTTGCCCCCTTGCTCTCTCTTACCTTGCTCTCTTGCTCTCTTGCTTTTACTCTCTTGCCCCTTTTATTCTTACACCACTTCTGCACCCCTGAATCTCTTCACTGCTTCTCTGATTTGCTTCGAGCTGCGTCTGGCAGCTCCCAGCAGGTCCCCTTTACACTCACGCCTTCATAATAAATCTCATGCTCTAAGACCAGCACCAGAGATCTCCTGTCTCCCGTTTGTCCCGGCCGTCTGAAGCCCCACACTCCCTGACTCTTACAGAAGCTTTATTAGGCTGCCCAGTCACCTGTTTTTTGTCACTTTGGATGTTTACAAAACTCCACGTTAGCTGCAAAGGGAGTGAACAGCAAGAATAGCAAGTTAGCAAAGTTTGCATCAAAGATTTCGTATCAAAACTGAAGCTGACTGTGAAAATGTGACAGTAATCTTACAGTAGAAAATGCCTGAAGAATACAACAGCCAGTGACATTTTTGTGTCAATAAATGTGGAGTGATGCAGTATAGGAGTTATGTATACAGAGCAACAGGATCCACGTTATCTTCAAGAAGAATGATCTGGGAATCACTGTGGATAATTGTCTGAAATTGTCAAGTCAATACTCAGGGAAGGTAAAAAACAGTGTTTCATGCAGCTGAGGAAGGAAGGAAGGAAGAGAGAAAAAGCAGAAATCAACCACAGGAGATGTGGTATGCTGCAGTCACATCACGAGTCCATTCACGTGCTGGTGTTTGTAGGAAGTATTGGGAAGTATTCTCATCTCAGGAATGATGAAACACAATTAGAAAAAGGGAGAAGAATCACGAGAAACCTGCATCCTCAGAGATATTGAAGAGTTTCTACATGAGGAAGACCATTCAGCTTGGGAGAAAGCTGCTGAATTAGGTGTGATAAAACTGTATTAAGCCACCAGTCGTACGAAGCTGAATGAGAAAATGGAGGGTGCTACTACTGCAGCTCGTGAAGTGAGAGCTGTACTGTGCCCACATGAAATGCTCAGGCACACCATGCATTGCCACAGGGAGCTGGGAGCAGAAGTGTAAATAGGTTCCAAAATCAGTGATTAGTGGGCCTATGGAGGATGTCTCCATCTCAGCTAGTGAGCCTGCAAGTGGGTCATGTTTAGGCAGCACCAGCTAGGGAGACTTGCCCTTTTCTTTTCTCTTTTTTTTTGTTAAAAAAAAAGAGCCCTTTTATTAAAAAAAAGACAGAGATTGGATGAGTGGAAGAAGAACTTCCAGTGCTTTTTACTGCTGAAGATTTATCTGCGGTTTTATGGGATTTTTCCCCAGTCAAGGGCTGTTTAGGATATTATTTTAGAGTCTAGTCAACCTGTGCTCTATGAAGTAGAACTGCTTCCTTCCCTGGCACCTCATTTCACAGGATTTCATGCGAGTTTAGGTTGGATCCCCTGCTGTCACTGGTCCTCTAATGCAATAAGTGAAAGGTTAATGCATTGCAAAAGTAACTGTGATAATCCTGCACTGTAATTTAGTCCATTTAGTGTATCCACAGGATTAATTCTGAAATGCATTAAGCAAAACAAGAAGTAATACGGACTTCATATTGTCTCCCTTACACTGTAGTCTCATTTAATTAGTCACTTGAACAACCAACTGAAAGCTTTCCCTCTGTCTTGTTGTTTGAATCATGAATTTTAAAGACTTTTGAGAGAGTGACTCAGGAGGTGAAACAGCAGGGCTTCTGATGTTATTTATAAGCTCTGTACTGGAAACTATTTCAGTGTCTGTAGCCATGAAACTCAAGCAACTTAGCCTGTAATTTCATCATTTGAGACTGAGTGACAGAAAAACTAATGTTGTCAGTGCCCCACAAAAGAGCATTAGCGTTCGCCATTGCCTCTGCTTACTTGAAAAATGGACAATGAAATAATTGGCATTAAAGCCAGCTGTCAGATACAGGTTATCCCACAAAGGAAGAGGTTGATATGAGCGCCAAAATACACGTAAGAGGTGCCTGCAATAAGTGGGTTTTCATTACATTAATAGTTCTGCAGACTGCAGTTAGACAGGAGCAGCACACTAAACATCTGTACAGCACCTAAAACAAGCAGTCAAGCACTCTACAGGACTTGCAGCAAGAGATGCTGAGGCACCAATAGAGCATTCCAGGCAGCCCATCCTAAATACAGCTACAGTTGCAGCAGATTTACTCCCTGACTACTTGAGATTTGTGACTTTGCTGGGTTTTAGAAAGGCGCAAAATGAAAATAAAAATAAAATAAGAAAATGTGCTCCTGTTCCTATCTTTTATCCATTTTTCCTTTTGTAGGTCTTTGGCACATACCCTTTGAAGGAAAAGTCATGTGTCTTCCTACCTCTGCCCTGAAGTTTTGACCTTTCCAAATGTGTGGGGCAGAAATGCTCCAGCTATGAGAAGGGAGAGGCTATTGATTCTATTACTGTATGTGAGGATTAGAATGCTCTTAACTTCTGTGTTTATGCTTTCCTGGTACCAGTTTTTAACTGCATAGAAGATTGTGTCTCTTTGCCTCTTTTTCATTATTTTTAAGTACTTGATGTAAAAGAAAAAGATGCATATTTCATCAGGACTTGCTTTATTTTTAAGGCATTATGGATTTTTAGTACATTCCTGAATAGTGTCCCTGGCATTTAAAAGGCCTGAGATTAGAATAAACTTGAAAATTAAGTAAAAGAGTTTTTCTTGTTTCTTAAAGAAAAAACAGAAAACAAAAGCAATGTTTAATAGATAGGAAAAAAGGAATCTGTCTTTTATAGCCAGGGAAAGCACTGCAGAAATAAAAACAAGGTTTCAGATCAGGCATCTGATGTGTTGACATCTTACTACAAGCAATACCTTTGATAGCATGTAGGTTTGTCTGACAGGAAGGTGAAGCTCAAACAGGTGCTTGGAAGATGCAAGCAAAGCTTGTGTTACAACCCCTTTATATTTGTAAACTTTTGGAAACATCGAGCAAACTATGCCTTGTTAACTAAGGCATTTCCAACTTTGCTGTTAGGAGGAGTAGAGCTTGCTCAACAGAACACTGGCCTCAGCTCAGATGTCTGGCATCTATTCCTCTCTCGGCTGCTGTGAGAAAATGAATGTGTCATTTCATCTCTGCATGCCCCTTTCATCCTACAGTCCCTCTTGTCTGTTTAGAGTGTATGTTCTTCTGAGCTGGAGTCTTTTCTCTTTGGAGAGGTGTATATATACTGTGTCAAATAATGGAGTGGCAATTCTGTCAGGACCTCTAGGGGCTACTATAAAAGGAGACCTGGAAAAGTTACACGATTTTATAAATCATTAGTGTATCACTTCACTGGATAAGGCAACGTGCATGCAGAGGTCAGTATCCCAGAGATCTAGCTGTAATATTGAAGACCCAGGACACTGAAGTGAGGTTACAGAAACAGTGGGGATTTTCCCATTGTATCTGAAAGATTCATGGCGTAGCTGTGAAGTTTACCTGAAAGCAAAGACAACTTGGGAAGCTATTGATAGGGCTTCTTAGCAAGCATGTACTGATTCCATGACTCACATTTGACTTCCTTTGGCAATTGAATGCTATTTGGGGTACGAAAGGAAAGGAAAGAAAATGAAGGGAGAAGTGTAATGCAAAATTTTTTAAGATATAAAATTGTTCTGAAGTTGCTGCATGTTTTCCCCCTAGAAGATACTTGTTTTTAATGGAAACTGTGTTTGTAATCATTCTGATAATCGTTATCTGCTTTTCCAGTCATTGTTTGCACAAATGACAAGAATTTGAGTGCTTAAATATCTGGCAATATAGTTTCTTACTAATTATGACTTATTACAGCAGTGCTTATGAAGGCAGTAAACAGTGACAAGAAGTGTTGGTCATCGTTGACATGCTCATTATTTGTTTTGTAGTTTATGCATCCTTTTACCTCAATAGCAGCAACTCATCTTCTTAAGCTGGCAATAAAACCTTGTGTCAGTTTATTGATGTGTGAAGAATTGGTGTTTGATATGACCACACTGTAAGGCAAGTCAATATCCTTATCATCAGCTAATGAGTATTTGCATTGGGCATTTCATGCTGAGATCAGAAACTAGAAGGGATGGGCTCTTTTTCAGAATTCCTCAATGTGTGTGTGTGTGTGTGTATTTTCACCAAGATACTGTTACACAGCTGATCACTAAAAGTACATTGTCCGTATGAATTACCAAAGCAGCTGCTTTTACCTGCCTTATGCAGTGCATTAAACCCAGTATGAAATAGCTGGTTATGCAGAGAATCATGAAGTGTGTTCAAGACACTAATGAACTTGAATTGAAGAATTTTTAAATGTTGTGTTAATTCTAAGAGATGTCTGGATGAGCCAAGGCACCATGGGTTAGGGTGCCACAGAATGGCTGAGCTTGGCAGGCACCCCTTGAGCTCACCTAGTCCAACCCCCCTGCTCAAGCAGGGTCATCTGCAGCAGGTTGCTGAGGTCCATGTTCTGTCAGGTGTTGAATATCTCAAATGATGGAGACTCTGCAGCCTCTCTGGGCAACTTGTCCTAGTGTTTGTCCCTGGGGGATTACCAGTGGCACTAGATAGCTGCTGATGCAGTAACAACTGCATTAAATTAGGTAACTAAACTGTGCTAAAGAGGGTTTTCTGTCACCTTGTAATGGTACTATGAATTATCTTTGTATTATTTTATTGAAATGATTGATTTTCTCCGGTTTTTAATTTCTAGTATTTTTGATGCATTCAAGTAATACGTACAGCATTTTTGGCAGCAGTTTTTAGCATTCCCTGATTTCATGCTGCAGCACCTATTATATCCAGCTAGAAGCACTTTCTCACTGATTTCCTTTTTGGCCAGCAGTGTTCCTCATATGACTTGCATCACTGTAAAAGTGAACAGACTGGAAAAGGACAATTAAAGAGCGCTGTTTGGCAAACATCCCCCTTTTTTTTTTCCTTTATGACTGCTCTGCAAATGCAGGACAAAAAGCAAAGTGCGTAAAATGTGACAGTGTGGCACCTAGCCCATCTCTTGGGTTTTTGCTCAAGTATTGGTTCCACCTGGAAATCAGAATTAGATATATGGTACACACCTACATAACACCACCCAACTGAGGGTTTTTAAGTACTTAATTAAAGCTTACAGACTCTTTTAAGTCTGTGTCTTGTCCCCTTTCTAGGTGGCTAGCGTGGACATGGGTGAATAATTTATAGATCTGTGATCCATGGCTCCTTGTCTGTTTTGACTCCCAGCTTTTATAGCTGGCAAAAATAACCCCCATTTGTTACTGATCGTTGCTCCTGAGACAAATGTTACATATCAACAATGACAAATTATGCTCACAGCATTGCTTCTTCTGTTAGATTTTTAGAAAAGGGGCTTTAGGTTCTCATGGACTTTATTGAGGTAACCCAATATGACTGCAGTCTGCAGGGCCCTGCAGAGCTTCCCTCTTCATGGTCATCTGCAAGGGCTGGTCTCAGCCGTGGGTGCATTTACTGGTGAAAGGGCACCATTCAGTGTCTCACTGCAGCCTGCAGACCTCTGGCAGCAGAAATGTCTGCAGGCAGCTGACATCAACATGGAGGAGTCTCAAGTTTGAAGCCGGAGACTTCCTTGCAGTGAAAATTGCTTGCAGTCATATCTGTGCCCCAGGGTGCTTCATGTCCAGAGGTTTGCGTGAGGCCCTGAGCTGTAAACTGTTCTTGTGCTCAAAGCCAAGAACATGGATTTTCACTTTTGTTTCTAATTACATAGGATAAAACTGCTTTCTTAGGGTCTTTTCTTTAGTCTCTCAAGAAGCAGGTCACTGGCTTCAGTGCTAGCCCACAACATGAAAGAGACAGCATGGCCAGTTTGAGAAGCTTCTGGTATTTTCTCTACTCACACATTCTGATTTTCTTGCACAGTAATTGATTGATGCCAAATCTGATAATTTTCTGATTTATAAAATCAATTTAGAGAAAAAAAATATTTTCTAGCATTTCAGAGAGTTAACCATGACAAAGCAAAGGGTGTTCTTGTTCCATTCACAGGGATAAAGTGCTATTCTGTAACTCCATAGTTAACTCTGATTAGTGAAATTTCTATGACAAAATCTGGGCAATTTTTGTCTTGAGTCTTACAGAAGTGTTCAGAACCAGTAATGGGTTTGCCTCAGCAGCTTGTTATGAGCCTGTAGTGTAGAAGTCCATCAAAGAATTTATCATTGTTCAATCCTTTTATGATTGCATATATTCAAAAGGATTCAGAAGAAAATTTTAGAAGAGAATATGACTTGACATAAATTTAATCTTAAAATTACTGGAACATAATTCAGCACCTGTAGCCTACCCAGTGACTTTTATGGGACTGCAGTGCTTCAAGTCAGGAGCAAACAGGTCATTTAAGAACAAGAAGAGCCTCTTAAAATCAATCACAATCCTGTATAACCTTATGCTATAGCATTTGGTCTTTCTGCTTATCATCTCTCTTATGAAGGGATCTTCACCTTGGGTGGAATTAAAATGCATTAACTTTCCATTTCTTCTCTCTAAAAGTGAGCCATCCAAGTCAGTCCCCATTACAGCAATAGAAGAATGCCTGTTACCCACAGGGAGAGCTGGGCTCTGTTCTGAATGACTGTACGAGTGATCAAAAGATATGTATTATAGGAATGCAGAGTTATGCTGTGGGAAATTTTGCTTTCATTCTTTTCAAAGGCTTCAGGCATCTCAGGAAAACCAAGAAAAATCATAACAGCAAGTCTGGTGAGCACACATGAGTTTATCAAAGCCCTCATCATCTGATACTGATTTCCATTGCACGTAAATAAATATATGAATAATTCATGTATTTCATCTTTATAATCAAACAGTCCTGGGTTTTTTTCATTCTTACTTGGCATGGTACGAGTTTCCTCAGTCTGTGTTTCTGCCTGCAGCCCATAGCTCTTACTTGTGAATTCACACCAGTTCTCTGGGTTTGTTGACCAAGAAAGGAGTGGCTCTTGTGGGTCCTTCCCTGGGAGCTGTGCACCTCCCAGCCCTGGTCGGGGAACAGGATGAAGGAATCAAGGCAAAGGAATTGTAAACAGTGAATGAGTGTGGTAGGGGAAAATGTCAAATTTACTTATTTTCAAAATTTGGCATGGAATTCTGTTCATGGTGGAATGGTTGGTGACATTGCTGTTAACAAAGCTGATGGAGGCTGATAAAACTGGAGGAGAGGCAGAGGTAATGAACTGGGAAAGAAGGAAATTCAAGGGAATAGGGGGTTAGAGAGGGTCAGTGGGCACAGGAGCAGAGAATAGCCAGGGTTACAATCCTCTGCCAGCATCTCTGCTGTGGCTCCTAGTTGGGTGGCAGCTTCTCCAGCTCATCTTTGGTCTGCCTTGAGTGACGCCTTGCAAGCATTATTTGTGCTCCCTGAGCCCACCTGGCTTGAGCAAAAGTAATCCTTTCCCTGCCCGTGTGGTCCCAGAGGGAATCAGGTTTTCCTGAAGGGGGAAAAAGCGTGACTTCACTTAACTTGCTTCTGCTCCAGCTGATGAAGACTCTGACTGCAAGAGGAGTGTAGTCCTGGGCTACCTGGTTTACCCCTGATTATCTGGGAACTTGTTCTGAAACAGCATATCCTTGTGATGTACAGGGGCTCAAAAGCAGAAGCAAATTCCAAAGTGTTCCCCAGCACAAATAACAGCAAGGAAAGGATTCATAACTCTGTTGTAATTAATCACTGGAGAACCGGGAAAGTGCTGTTGTGGGGTTACTGTAGGGATTTTCCTGCTTGAACTCTGGTAGTTGCAGAAGAAAATGGATGCATACTGTTGCTGAGGAAACGAGTCTCCCAGGGGAAGGTTGGCTTTTCCCCAGTGTGAATTTTTGCTGCCTCATGCTCACTCGAGTCAATTAACCTAAAACTTACAAACTGCACATGGCATGGCTCTGTACAGTTATTATATATCAAATACATTATGAATTTTGTACAGTTGCATGTGGATTTAATCATAAACAGCCCAGGAACAGATTCAAGTTTATATTCCTCTTTAAATATTTGTATTCCTATAATGGAACTTTGCCCATTTTTCTCTGTAGGTGCCAGCTTGCATAATGACATCAATAAATACTTCTGGTTTCATCATTCTCAAGGGGACACGATGACAGTTCAGGATCCAAACCAGATGAATCTCTGTGCTGCTGTTTGGACTGTCGTCTCCTATGTAATTGCTGACATGGAGGAGATGTTGCCAAGGTAATAAAACAGCAAGAAAGAAGATTTCTGTTCTTCAGTAAAGATTTTAAGTCCACTAATGCATGTGGACTACAGCTGTAGTAAATTCTATGAACCTTGATTTTGTGCTTTATTATTACATCTGTTTTCCTCAAAACACACTCTTTTAGACATTCCTGCTTATTTTTGCTGTTTTGATCTCTTCCATTTGTGATTTTCACTTAAAATGTCTTCCTTTAAGTACTCCTTAAATTTCAGATGAAGATATCTTTGACTATGTTATGATAACCATTTGTATGCACAGTGATCCTGTGCAGCAGGAAAAATATATCAAATAAATTTTTTGCATCAGAATAATTAGTGTATTGATTTAGTGTACACATTTACTGGTTTTGTTTCTGTCTTTCATTCTACACATTGGAATTATGGACTATTAACCAAGCAGTCCTTTCTTTTCACTGTTTTAAGGTAATACTGTAGTTTCTAGAAGTTTTCAGGTTATAGGACAAATTAATCTTGTCTGGTTTAATGGTAATAAATGGTAGAATGGTCAAATAATAATCAAAATGCTAAAATAGCATAATAGTTTCATTCAGGTCCACTTTTAGATCTTATGAAAGGCTCACCTAAGACTCAGACAAACCAGGACACAGAGGATGGAAAGCCAACCAGAGGACTCCCAGCTCTCCTGTGGTTTTTTGGGCACCTCCTCATGGAAAGCCATGTGTGTCTTTTTCTTTCTCGTGGAAGACTTGCCACAGTGACAGGCAGAGAATTTCGTGTGGCAGATTTTCTGTGAAATGCCGTGTTTCAGAAACAACACACAGCTGTGATTTGTGACCTTAAATACTTGCCAGCTGATATCCAAACAAAGTGTAAGAGCAGATTTTGATTCAGAATCCTGAAGCCATTCCTAGCTGCCCCTTGCTTTCAGGGTTGGTCTCCCCTGCTGAAGCTGGGCTAGAGGATGCTGGTACATATTAACTTTGATGGAAGGATTAACCTGGGAATTTGATTCTTATATACTTTGTTGGTTTGGGGGTTTGGTTTTTTTGTTCCTTACTGAGATTATGAATATTCAGATGAGTTTCAGGCATATCTGTAGAGAAAATATAACTGGTCTTGGGGAATATTTTAAGGCATATGATTTCTGCCCATTTCCTTGTGATCCTTGTTTGTGATTTTAAATTTTACAACAAGCAAACTTAGTGATGTGAATAACTGCTGCAATATAATCAGCACCAAACAACTACTGTTATGAACATGGAGTATTAAACCAAATAGCAGGCAGTCCCTAGTGCTGTTAATCAGCTCTGCTGTTGAGCAATAGCTGAATAATGAGCAATTCATTTTTATAGAATTCATAATCATGGTATCTGTTTACTGTGATAATAGCTGTTTTCCATCAAATTTATTAACTATTTCAATATTCCCTCCAAATCATTTCAAGAGCATAAAAGCTGCCTGGAGATACTCTGCTCTATCTTTTTAAAGAAACGATATTGAAATAAAGTTAGCAAGGATTCTCTGCTTTCAAGGTGGGATGCCTGTGTTTCTTTTTTGCTTGACAAGAGCATAGTTGGTGGTGCTCACCACTGACAGATCCTCAGCTGTCTCCAAATCCAGCCTTTTGTCCTTTACACAATGTTACTGACTGTTTCCTGAATTGTGTTCCATATTGTTTTCCCTCAAGGTATGAGGCATTGTACATCAGAGATACAGAAGGATGTTCTGTGAAGTTATATTGTTGCAAATCTTAACCTATGCTCTCTTGGAAATGGTGTTTATTTGTGTTTTTCTCCATTGCCTCAAGTCAAATGGAAAATCTCTGGAGTCAAGAATACTCCTCTGCAGAGGAGAATAACACTACAGGTGTGCACAGGGCACCACAGCACATGCCAAGATGTGCTTGTCAGCTCCTAAGTAAGAAAATTAACTACTCCCAGGCCAAAAACAGCACAACTATGTAAGATAGACCATAAAAATTAAGACCATGATGCCCTCGAAGAAAATGTCAACTTCAGATACACAGTTCTAAAGAGTAGCATTGGTTTTGGAAAAAAAATGTTCAAAAATCAGAACTGCCATCTTATTTTTATAGAAATAATGAAAATAAAAATATTTTATTTCTGACATTGAAAAGCAAAGATTTTGTTTTTATACTTGTAAAACCAGATTCATTAAAATAAGACATTGTCTCTGATTCACCCTTTTTTTTTCCTGATCTATATTAGTTCTCAGACCTAAAAGTTCATCTGTCCATAGTACTCTTCTGATAATCTGCCTGTTCAGATGTACTTCTCTCAGAAATTTCCATAAACGGGGAGATGCTAATAAATTTCTTTTCTTTCCCAGTGGAATTTTGTACCATCTGTGCAATAGCTTATCTTTACAACTGCTCAGTGTAGCAATTATGCTCTTCCAATTAGTGGCCATTAAACATGTATCATTTGGTCAATTTTCAGTTCAAGAGCACTTCTGAGGTGATCCCGGTAAGCCAACATAACTTTGCCTTTCACTGACATGCCATTATCTTTGAGAGTCTTTCTCAACTTTTAATTGAGAAAGAGGTAGCTTAGGACATTATTTATATTACTATTATTGTGAGGGTCACTTGCCATAAATCTGTGCTAATCATAAGTAATTTGATGATGTTCTAGGTCAAAGGGACCATGGGTAAATTTCCCTCCAATAAACATTTGGGGTTTTGCCTGCAAAGATCTGTGAACTGAGAGCTGAAAAAAACAGCACTAGTATTTAAATATATGTCAAAAATTTAAATTTCAAATAATCATCTTCCTCAAGGTATTACAAATCTCTTGCATCTGCTGAGAAGGGAGGCCCCTGGGTAGTCTTTCTTTCAGCTACAACTCAAAGGTTTCACACATAGTTACAGAGGGACAAGGCCTATGCATAATTCATTTACCTGACTAGACTATAGTACAAATGCTGATGAAAAGTCTGTTTTCAGTACTGCATAATGTAATGTAAGTAATTTTGCCAGTAATAAAAGAAGAATTGCAGGGTAGGTTTGCTTTTGTCCTTCATTGTGCCAAGACAATACTGACATTTCACTGTCTCTTTGAATGATTCTGTTCTATGTGTTCTCACAAGATTTTTAGCTTTTTTACAATAATTAAAAACAAAGAGAGAGTTGAAGCAGTGCTGATTCTGCTGCTCCATTGCCAGTCCTTGGCTGTGTGTTTAGTTAGTATGCTTCCCCCGTAGCGATTTGAGACACTTCCATTTACCATAAGTAAATATCAAACTGATCTTGATATCTATATCTGTCTCATGAAATATACATACCATCTAAATGTGCCCAAATGATTAATTTACTGCTGTGTAATGATTAGCATAAAAATCTCATCACAGCACAGGATAGAAATGTTGCCACTAATTGCTGGTTGGAGTGAACAATGTTTTCTGCACAGAAGTTAATGATGCATTGCAGCTCTTGAATGGGAAAACTCAAGACCTTCTGGGAGAGAAGCTTTTTCCCCTTCTTTCCTGCTAGATGATGGAGACACTGATCATATATAATGAAAAGGAATAGATATAATGTAATAGACATATATATAATGTAATAGAGAGGAACTTGCACCTTTTGTAATCTTCTGCCTACTGCAAGTGCATGGAAGCACTGTCCATACACCCACACTGTAGTCTTTCATGGTCATTACTTCTGGAAACTCCAGCCTTTTTGCACAAAGGTATGGCCAGCTATGGGCCTGTGATTTGTAGTTGCAAGTGTTTAAAAAGTGCATTGTGCTAGCACCTGATTAAGGTTTTAGATGCCTGTCTTCTTACTAATTGTGTTTGTGCTTGGAGGAGGGGCCTTGATGACAGCCTTATATCCAACTCTGCGTCCAGCTTGCAGTTTGATGTCCCTTCAGGACAGATCAGCCTCCTGTAGTTTGTTAAGTTTATATCTTCCAGAGGGTTTTTTATCTTTCACTTTTATTTCTCAGCACTTGTACTATGGCAGGGATATTGGGAATGACTGACTGAAAAATTTTTGTGTATTAGGGCTCAGGACCTATGAAATGCAATTGAGATGACTCTGAAGAACAGCACATGAGCACATGGTAGAGAGCTCCATCAGGGCCAACACTTGCCATTATCACTGATCTCTGTTACAGGCAGACAGAGATTTGTGATCAGTGCAGTGAATTTTCATCACCAGTAATGATTTTCTACATAACTATGTGAAAATCAGGCTTATGAAAGCTAAAAAGGGAAGCTCTGGAGGAAGGACCACAAAAGCCACAAAAAGAGCAAGGTTGTATTGACACAGGGACTGTGGCTTCAAGTACCAACGTTTTACTCTGCTTTGCTGTGTGAGTTGGGGAACACTGTCTAAACCTCCCTCAGTTCCACTGTTAAATGTTGGTAGTGGTGTTTGGTGCTCGTGTTTGGTGTAGCCTGATTTAACAACACTATGTTAAAAGACGTGATGCAAGTAAAATGTAAGTTCATAGCAGAGATGAGGTCTGGTTGGAGGAGAGGAATAAGAAATTAACACCTTCCAGCTACATGAGAATTCACCTGTAGAACATATATTTTGGTAATTACTGTTTGCATTTGCAATACTTGCATTATTCACATTATTTGCATTTACTATTTGACATGAAAAGCAAAAAGAAATATTGCTCCTTCAGATACTGCCATTTCAAAATAGAGTTTGGACATCAGGCGTGTAAATTTTTAACTAACGGTACTTTGCATCCAGGAATGATGTGCCACGATTATGTGTGCAAAATGGTCACACACAGTGCCATCTATATGCATCAGTGCACTGCACTGAACTGTCACACACATACTAAGTATTTCACAGAATCAGGGGCACACACTGGGGCAGTTTGGGAAAAGGGAATGGTTAAAAGTCATGCAGTCAGTCAGTCCTAAAGCTAAGAATAGTTTAGTTCCTGCCTCAGCCAAACTGTGCTGCCCATAAATGAGTTACTACTTTCTTTTTATACCACTGAGAAAACTGTGAAGCTGAGGTGCAAAATTTTGTGCAAGAATGACACTTTCGACTGATCATAGGCAATGTATGTAGACTGAACTTTTGGGAAAGTCTTCAAACCTGATTTCACTGAGATTCTTTTTGACTCAAGTTATAATCTCTGGAATACTTCAGCTTCAGCTTTGTGGGTGTGATTATGCAATATGTTGCTTATTCTAAATTGTCTATATATTTTGCTTTTTCCAGAGGTATTTTTTCAGTGATGCAGCTGGAGAGAATTCATATCATTGCCGGTACTTAAAGGCAAATTTCCCAGTTCTTTTACACTTCATCATTTTTTATTTGGCTTTTAATTCTCTCACTAGGACAGAAAGGTATCACAAATTTTAATATGAGACACAATGCAGAGACTAATGATTGTTCAAAAGCAGATAATAAAATATTCATTGTTTTTAATAGAGTGTCATGCTGGTCTTTCCATGGCAATTATTGAGCTTTAGCTCATCAGGAAGAAGAGTTTAATAAGAGGAATTGTTAGAAAGCAAGCCATGAGACGCTTAACCATGTAAATTTAAATGTTGATCCTTTACCCCTCCAAGTTGTTCACTGTAGAAGCTGAGAAAGCTATAAATACCCACAAGGAAATGCCTGATTGTCTTCAGCAGTGATTCCCAGTGCTGAGTCCTGCATAGAAGATATTTTAAGCCTTTATAATGCAGCCTGAACCCTTAACATGAAATGCTGAGACACAAACACGCATTAGTTGTGAATTCCTATATTCCTTTTTCTCAATGTAAACAGGATGCAGTTCTACTGGGAATTCAGCTTAGCTTTGGTATTGCTGTCCCTCCAAGCAGGACTGCCCCCTGACTATGTATGCGAGCCTACTGGAAGGATAAGTACGAGCAGTAGAAGAAATTACTTAAAAATTTGGTCTTGTTGGATCTTTTTAAAACAAAAAGTGTGTGGGTGCTAATGCACAAATACCTTTAGTTTGTTAAACAGCTGAACTTAGGTTTCAGCATGGGCAGTTGTTGGAACTCTTTTTTTTCCTCTCATGAACAATAGTGTCTTCATAGGTATGAGAAGATAATAAATTGTCAGTAGGCTCTGTATAAGTACCACATGTGTTAAACCACAGCCTAAGTTACAAAAAATGTAACTTAGATCAACATATATCAACAGGAAATAACTTTTAAATATGGAGAGAGGATTCTTTTCCAAGTTGCTAGAAGGAAACAGATGTGATAGGAGGCAGTATAGATTTTTACTTTCAATACAGCAAAATCTCATTTCAGGTGTTCCACATAGCGTATTTGCTAGAACTCCTAGGAGGAATTAGAGAGGATGTGCACAGCCTTCCCTGTTGAGCAAAATCCCAGCAGTGCTTGGTGGCATCAGTAGAGGCTGCCCCACCAGAGACTGTCTGGTTAGGGGGCTGTCCATCCCCTGGGTATTTGATAACACTGGGTGTGCTATATTCCCAGAACTACATAAGCCTGAATTTGTGGGGTGAGGACCAGAAGGAATTATGGGGAATGTTCTGCAAGACGTGTGTGACACAGCTGTTTCTGGTGCCACATCTTCAAATGACAAAAGTAGTGAACCAGCTGCTGGGAGCTCAGCCACCCACTGAGCCTGTGTGGTTCTGTGGGAGCTGTGATCACTCCAGGCTGCACTTAGAGGAAAGAGAACTGATGATCACTGACCAGAGTCCAGGTGTTTGATTGACCTTTCTATACCAAGAATGTGAGATTGCCATAGAGAATCTTTCTGCTGATCCCCTGGATGCAGAGGTCCTTTGCATCCATGCTCCCACAGAACCAGAATAAGGGGAGAATTTTCATGCTTGGTGACCATGTGGAGGTGAGTACTTCTTTTTGTTTTCCAAATGCTTCAAGTTCAGGAAGAGCTTAGGGTCTCAAGTTCTTTTTTGCCTCCAAAACTGCAGTACTTGTATATCTTCTAGACCTGGATTTGCAATGGATTTGTAATATATAGCATTGTCATCACACTGTGAAGTCACCAAAGTGTAATACTTTTCATGTTCCATATCTCTGCATTTCAGAGCTGTGTATAAACAAGCAGGAACAGTAATGGCTGTCAGCAGAGTGCTTGACAGTATCTTCAAAGCTGAAGAGCTGAGTAAACATTTGCTGTGTGTGCTCTATTAGGTGTCAACAAAAATTTTATTCCTCCCTCCCCCATCTGTGAAGTGATGGAGGGGGAAAATATTACTGCTCTGTGATTCTGCAACAGTTAGTGTTAGAGTGGCTGCTACAATACTACTAACTCAGCTTGAGGCATAAGATTATATGAGACATCAGCGCTTGGCAAACTTCAGGGAAATCACAAATGTAGCAACATTGTTTATTGCATAGTGTTTATTCACACAGTAGTGAGTGATCCTTTAAAACAGAAGTGTTAGTGGCTTGCACTATTTGCAGAAACATTCTGCTGACAACCTAAAACTTTGGAAGGCTGCTGTTACATTTTTGTAATAAACTAACAAAAGTGATATTAATACCTGGGGTTTTTTAACTTACCACTTTTAGATTCTTCTACAGAAAAAAAACCATCAGCTCAGCTTAAGTATAGAAAGAGTTCCCAGCGGTCCTTCAATTTACACTGGCTTAAAATATGGAGTAACAAAGATTGAAGCTCCAGATAAGCATTGGTCAACTCAGTAGGAATTTCTTCAAAAATATTTGCAAATGTGGGCAGATGGTATTAGGGTTTTCTGCAGTTTAACAGAGCAAGTAGTTATATTAGGCATTTTCTTTTTCCCAAAGTTATCCTGATTTTTACAAAAATCTGCCTGTTGCCATTAATCTCAAACTTTCTAACAAGCTCAGACTTTACTACCATGCTGTAAAAGTTTACTTTCTGGCCACTTTTTTTTACCTTTTGAATAAGCTCAGTTTAGTGGTTTTAACTTAAGACAATAAACCAGGAACTCCCAAGTTCTAATTCTGTCGTGGTAACCACCTTGCTGGGTGGTCTTGGCACACCCTAAAGGTATGTCTTCTATGTGGACTTAATTTATTAAACGCTAGAAAACCAAAAAAACCTGTCCATTTCCGAGCCTGGATGCAGCCAGAAGTGTGGGCCACTGTTTTGCTCTAATGAGGTGTCTTTTAAATTCACTCACAGCCGAAAACAGCTGAGATTTGGGCATTTTCTAATTTATGTTCCATAGGTGAATTAACCTTTCTGATGAATAACACTCCAGCCTGGCTGAAATATGAATACAGTTGTGGTCCATCTTCACTGTGTCTGATTCACAATTTGGAGTGGAAAAGACATCAAAATTTGGTGGATTTTTGACCTTAAGACCAATGAAACCTTAGAGTTGTGGGGTATTTTTTGTTCATTAAAAAATTAACTCTTTGCGCATGGGAATGCATGGAATTGCAGCTCTTTCCCTTCGAAGTTCTGGAAAGAGACTTCTAGAAAATAACAGTGAGGGGAAAAACTAGAAAAAGTTAGTGCAAAAACTGGTAATATGGTAATACCATGAGCCTGAAAACAGGGCATATATTTCAAACTTGTGGAAGCGTTGAGTTTGTTGGGGTTTTTTGTCCAAGAGCAAGGGTTAATATAACTGCAAAGTAATTTTAATAAAGTGTCTAATTTATTCTTAATTCAAAGTCATTTTCTTACGGCTACAGGAAATATGCCCTACTAGAGTCAACTCAGACAAAATTCAACAGTAAATGTCCCACCCCTCTTCGTTATCCTGAACAGAAATCTACACAAATCTCACATATTCTGCTTATGTAGCTGGTGCTTACTGAGCCTTTAGTGCAAGTAATTAGGAGTCATCCCTCATAAAACAGTTGGAAGCTAGTGAAATGTCAGAGGATTTCCCTCCATATTCAGTTTTATTACAAATTCATGTACTATCGTCTCAATTTTGCTTAGTGGATACAATTAATGACACTGAAGACTTCTCAGGGTATAAATTAGAGTTTAAATCTGAGGTAATGCCAGTGGCTTAAAGAAGACAGTTTACTGATAACTCAGTCTTCAAACTGCACAATATATCAATTATTCACTTTCTCATCTGTCAGCTCTGGCTCTAGATTTGATACATGGTTTAAGCAGCATCTCTTTGTTAGAGGAAATTGCAACAGAACTTAGTTGTATAAAACAGTTCTTCTTTGTACTTTAAGTGAAAGAACTTTAAACCCAAAACTGTCTTTAAAATACCCATTGCCCTCAAATATTTTCTTCAAATACCTTTTTTGAAAAGTCAGTTTCAGTTTCTGTCCCTAGTAACATACATATTCACAATCCATATGGCTGAAAGAAAGCAGAGCAGGGAGGACTCATTGTTTGCAGGCACTAATGTTATCAAAAAGTAGTGATAAAAAGAAGTAGAAACAGCAATTGTATACAGTAAGTCTGAGATGCTTCTGTTTCATGAATGAAAAAGAAATTCTTGTCTTATGTTTAGAATGGAAGAAAACTAAACATCTCTAGGGAAATGGGATGCATAGGACAAAATAGCAAGAAGTGCAAATGGGAAGATGAGAAATTCTTACTATGCCCAAGGAAGGTAATGTAGTGCCAAGATACCTGAATCACTTAAATATTCTGGTCTGGAAAAAATGAAATGAGAAGCTGAAGATAAAAATACCTGTATCCAGCAAGGCTATATAAGAATATTAAATTCATAATCCAGGAAACCCTGCAGTTGCCTCAGATGTTGTTACAGGACCAAGAGGTGGGCCATGCTGATGGCAGGCTTGGAAGTTTAAAGTTTGCTTTAAGCAAACCTGAGCCAGCTGGATGGAAAAAATGTATAACTTACAGGTTCATTATCTTTCATCACCCAAGAAGGTGAAAACTCAGTGCACTTATATTAGAATTTTGGTTCAAGGGAAACGTGGAACAACAGTCCCTGATACAAGAGAATTGTTGGGTGGAGCTGTGGTTGGAAACTGCAGTGTGCATCACTGCTGTAGCAGGGCTTTTCACCTTTCTTTTTCCTTTTGCTGAGCATTGTTTCATGCAGTCAATGCTGTGTTTTTCATCAAGGTTTACTTTAAAGTTTGAAATTGACGGTCATCCCATGATTTCCCCTGAGCAAGTTTTACAATGAATCTTCTCTGCTAACTGCTTTAGAGCTTGTAGCTTAACAGTGTGATAGCACTGGCAATTGATACACTTGCACAAATATCATGCCCAAAAAGCTTGCCCTTGACTTTGTCTTCTAGGAGAAAATTATGTTCACGCAACCACAGATGTTGATTATTTGTATTACATAAAAGGATTCTTAATTGAAGAAATAAAGAAAGCAAACCCACCTGTTTTGCTGCTTCTCCAGCCTTTTGAGGTCGATGCCTCTGTGGAACCTCAGCAGCAGCGTGGGAATAACAGGTGAAAGGAAAACTGCTGTGTGGAGAGTGTAGGCAAGGCTTGTCAGTCAATGCTGTGCTGTGCTGTTTGCCTTTGGTATGTCACTACAAATTCACTATCCCAACATCACGTTCCGAGAAGCCTTACAAAATCCCAAGGGCATTCATGTTTCACCTTCCTTTATGAAGGATGTTCTGAAATGTCCAAACTTGCCTTCCTTCCCCTCAAAGGGCTTTAGGTGTGTGACATTGCTGTCTAATACTGTAGGTTGCTATCTAATACATTAATGTAAACAGCAGGAATAGAATCCCCCCAAAAATTGGTTTTACACTTCAATCTTTAGAAGAAAATGGTTGCACATTTTTGTACATGATTGAAGCAAAGGTTCAATCTGAAGCACAGATAAAGTGAGACATTTCCTGGCAAAGGAAGGTGTGGTTCTGTGAGATAAAAGGAAGGTGTATGTTTTCTCACTACTGAATTTGCCTGAAGATACGTCTTATAACAAATTTCCCCTTAATGTTGTGAGGATCCATAAATGCAGGTCAATTTAAATGGCCAGCCAATCTGCATTTTAAATAATGGTTTAGTTAATAAATAGAAAAAAATCTCAGAGAGCTCTGATGTATCAAGTCTTCTGAAAGTCTCTTAATGGCAGTTAATAAAAAGAACTTCTAAATCAACACATGAATTTCCTGGAAGCCAATGGAAAGTCATTAAATCAGAAGTACTCTAATGCAACCTTGCATGCCTGTAAGTATTCAAGCACTCACATAATGACCACTTTGTGTCTGGAGAAAAAGATGATCAAAACTTCTGTGAAGAAAGGCAATGTGTTACAACATACTAATTTCTTCAAAACCAGAGTTTCCACAAGAAATTGAAAATCATTCCCTCAAAGTAATATATTATTGGCACCCCTTCACAAAAAGCTGCATTTTCTCCCAAACTGACTGCAGAGGGAAAGATTGTTTCATTTGGTCTTGAGAAAAGCCCACTACTATCTTTCCTTTGTAATATGTGAAATTAAAGGACTATGCCTGGCACAAAGACAAGCACTCCTGTGAATGCACTGCAGATCGTTTTTCATTGCGTTGTTAAAAATCTTTATTTCCAGCCTGTCCCCATTTCCTAGACCTGACTACCAAAGCTCAACCTCAAACCAAACAAGGATTTAACACAACAACAACAACAACAAAAAAAACACAGCTGTATTTTAAGACCTGAAAACACTTTTCTTTCCTTTTTCAAACAGCTATTTACTTACCTTCAAACACAGGCAGCCTCTAAGGTTGAACCTGTTTATATCAAGAGACTCCTCTCCATCCCCATCTTACAGTAAAGCCTTCTGAATATTTGATATTAACCATAACATATTTATGCAGCTTTGTGGTGTTTTGTTCTGGTGCTGGTTTCGCTAGCACCTGGCAAGGCTCTTGAAGTTTCCTTTTCCTGAGGGTTTTGTATGTTTTTCTCCACCATGTTGATTCCTTTGGATTTGGATGGTGACAGCCTGCAAACACCCCTTTAATCCTGACTGTGTCTCAGGAAAAGAAATTAAATATGAAAAATTAAAAAAAAAAAGCAGAGAAGAGTCTGCCCCTTGAGATTTCCCTATAAACAAGTGTGCTGTTTCTCTTGGCTTCATGCAGAAGATATGGTGGAAAAACCATGAAGTCCCTCAGAACCTGTAGGTTGTTGCTACATGTATACCTCATTTCATGTAAAGGCACAGGAGGGTTAGGAAACCTGGTAATGAAATAGATGTTAAGGCACAAAGTCAGTTACATTCAATATGGTCTCATGTTTTGTAGAGAAGACCCTATTTTACACAGAATGTATTTTATGGACTGCCTAAACCTGACAATATAATAAATTCAGACAGAGATCTTGAATGCACACAGGTAGGCTGGCTCCACTCATGACCAAATCCAAACACACTCCCTATTAGATCTTCTAAACACAGGATCTTGCACCAGTGGGGTGCAACACTCAAAGCTCCACTGACCTACAGAAGTGGTATAAAATTATACTAACTTCTCTGAAATTGAAACCTAAGTGAATTAGATTATCTTACATCACTGAAAACAGCTGCTCATTACTGAAATCAGTGTTTACCCAAGATTTTGCACTTATTCGCACAGCAAATTTTAAGTTAGTGTGAAACTTGCTATTCCTGATAAGCCCCGTAAGGTTCCCTGCTGCTGCTGTGCTTGTGGTCTGTAGCAGTGGCTGCCCATTCGAGGGCAGGTGTGCTTGTGTTTGATCAGCAAATGCTGTTTGGTAAAGATGAAACAACTCTACTACAGCAAAAACTGTTCCAAAACTGTCCCTGGTAGCACTGAGAAGAGACAACTGATGGCACATGACCATGGCCTGGGTTGTTTCTGAAAAAAAAGAAAGTTGATTCCAACATTTTTTCTCTGAGGGGATCATTTCCAAGTGTGCTGTCTAGGCTTCAACAGCATCCAAGTGACCTGTTGGATGGTACAGCTGTGGTGAAGCAGGGGCTTGGCATTTGCACCCTCCTACTTGCATTGCTGGAAGTGGAAACTCATCTTGAGAGCCCACAGAAAGTGTGCAGATATTGTTTGCACTGAGGGCAGGCTGCTGTAAGGCACGAGGGCTGCCGAATAGGATTTTTTGTGCTTCTGGCCAGGGAACTTTTCTTCCAGCAGGAAAGCTGCTGCTGCTGCTGCTGCTGCTGTGGCTGCTTTGGCTCCACACGAGGCTGTAGTGACAGCAGTCAGCCTTCCCCTGGTCCTGAGATAACCTGTGTCAACACTCTGACAATCAGCTGGTAAAGCGTTAGTGTAAAGTGCACTCATGTGAGAGGCCACCCCAATCTACTCTTGCATAATCTGGAAACTATTCCTTGGCACCGTTCCTTCTCCAGCACTGGTAGCAGACTCTGCTCTGTGCAATTTTGTACACGGAGAAATGGAAGTGAGTAGAAACACATACTTCAGGTTAATCTTTGTTTACTATTTTGGTTTTTTAATAGGAAAGCAGTTACACGTGATCTTCAGGGACAGCTCTTATGATATTAAAACAAATAAAGCTTATTGGTCGCTGGAATAAAAAGATCTGGATGTGAAAGTATTTCACAGGTCACACCGGGCTGGGAGAAGGGGCATTTACTTAGAGGGAAACCTATTTAGCTCTGCTAAGCCAATGTTAACAAAGTGTATATTAAAGTACTCTGTATTTGTAAGATAATGTTGTAAGATGTTTTTATATCAAACATATTAAATGGAAAACACAGATTTTGCTTGCAAATGAATATTAGAAAGAATATAATGTTTCTGATCCTATGATAAAAGTCATTAGATATATAAAGTATATGGCTGGAGGCATGTTCCTGACTTACAGTTATTTAAGAGGGGTTGTGAAGTCTAAAAAAATCAGATCACACAATCTGAGAAATTACTAATTGCTTTTAAATTAAAGTCGAGCCCCAGTGTTTTGTTAGCAAATTAAAAATAAGGTAATGCTTCTTTTAATGTATAGGAAGAAAGCAGCGGAAAGTATGTAGCAGATGTTTTGATTGAGCTAGCAGACCTTTTTCCATGTGTAAAAGGCAGTGTACCAAGCAGACAGAGTAGTTCTTGGAAGAAGCAAACTGCTGGGGACAAGTGCTGTGAAAAGGAGTCTAAAGAGGGAGATGGCACTGACTTTATTCATCTGGTTCATTTAGTCCTCCCAGCCACAGATTCCTGTTTTCAGGTAAATAGAGCTGTGCTTTAAGAGTGTTTCTGTCCTTCTTGCTCCCCATGTAAGCAGGAATGAGCTACAGACATGGCAGAGCCTTCAGCAGCAGTCCTCTTCAGTTGGACCAGCACCACGTTTAGATGATTTTTCATATACAAATGAGAAGGAGTGAATTTTCTTTCTACCTTTTGTTTGGCTTTTTCTCATATCAAAGCTATGAAGGGACATAAAATCAACAGCTCGAAGGATAATCAGTCACTGCCAGCAAAAAGAAAACCAGGTTGCAAATGACAGCTGATCACAGTTTAATAAAAAAATTCCTTGATTTTTTATTCTTATTGTACTGGGTGATAGATGCTGCAAAAATTGCAGAATTTTGCCTTCTTTCAGTTTCTTTTACAGCACTTCAGAAAAGGAACAGAGCACACCCCTCCAGGCAGCTTTGTTGCCCTTGGCCAAGAGAGGCCTTCATCTCCCTGCATCATCTAAGAATTATTGCATTGACAGCTACTAATAAAATTCTCAAGTAAAGAAGCTTTCCTTAACACAGTCTCCTAGAATTCAGGTATTTTCAAAATGTGTCTCAGTTTTTGGATGGCCTACACATTTGAAAACAATTTGGAGGTTTTGATTCATTCTAGAAGTAACTGAACGTACTGCAGAAATTTGTTTGGCTGTGTAGCAATTGGAAATACGGGCACATCCTATTGGAGATACATAAAAATACATGCACCCAAATCTAGGCAGTAACTGCCAAATTAATGCCATATTCTTCAAAAGAGGAACAAGCAGTATTAATTATAATTAAGTAATTAGAGCCAGTGTGCGTTAATGAAGCCAAATGTTGAAAATTAGCTGGAATCTGGTGTACAGAGTGAATATTTTTGGTTGACTGGCTATGGCTTATTCCACAGTCAGGAATGCCAAGCAACTGACCTGGTAAACGTTTTTGTCCCCACTCACCCTGTCCAACTTCTGACAACGTTTTCTGTCTGTTTGTTTGTTTGTTTGTTTTCCACAGCTCTTACATATTAATTCCATTCAGGAGGTATTAAAAATCTTGGCAGAATTAACCCAGTCATGTCTTTTCATAACACTCCTACCAAAATATGTTGAAAATTAAAGTAATTTGAAACAATAAACTTTCATCCTTTCATCTCCTTCCCACAGCTGCACTCAAAATTAGGAACTGCAGGTCCTAATTATTGTAATAAGCTGTTATTCAAGTAGAAACCTGTGAGTCACCAGTAACTCTATTCCCTGGTACAGCAAGTGTGTGGATATATGTGCATGTAAACACTATGCAGGAAACCCAGAACTAGCAGTATTAAAGTTGTGAAAGCAAGAAAACACAAATTATCATCCTGGACCTGTGTTTTGTGTGCTTGCTATAACACAACCCCTCATCCAAACAGGAGCTGCATGTACAATTGTCCAAACATGTAAGTGAGCAGATCTGATATGAGATTAACTCCCAATTTGCACCTGACCTCCAGACCCAGCCTGGCTTTGTGACTTGAACAAACATTTCATTAACTTCAATGGGACCTTCCCCTAACCTTAACATCGGGCCTTGTGCTTTAGAACTGAAACTGAAGCTATAGTTTAACATCCACTAGCTGTTTGTTGTTGGGATTTTTAATTTTTTTTTAAACTAACACACAAGAAATACTGACTAGAAATCTAAAATGCCATCAATTTAAACACTGTTTTGGAAATGAGTGAAAATAAATTGCAGTGCAAGCTTCACGCTGTGTACTTCCTGACTTGCACAGTACACGCCTATAAAGAGAAATTGCTGTGGAATGACTTTCTGCAAAATAGCTCTATTTTCATGCATTGTAGAGGTTCATCATTTCCTCTTCCTGGGCTATGTTGCTTTCCACCCATATGAATCCTTTTCAGTTTGTAATTTCAGCAGGATCCAGTTCTAGTTTTATTTGTCAAGATACTCCCTTTTTTTGAAATGGTCTGTTGGTGAAATATCCCTACAAGATGATATAAAATTAATTAACCTGATATCAGCTCATATTCGTGTATACAAATGGATAAGTTCAAGGCTGCATACCCTGTATAAAATAAATATCCATAAATGGTTGTAAGAGTGCAGTTTGATTACATACCAGTTCAAATAGCAAAGATGCTACAACTGGACCCAGTGGAAGTTTTCTGCATGAATCATTTTCTTATTTTCCCCAGAGAAGGGTTTGTGAAGAGAATTCATTTTCTTCTAATGCTTGGAAGGGAAGGGGAATGCCCCAGACAAACAATTATGTCATCCTCATTTGAGACTTAAGTGGGGTTTAGTCTTTTCTTCCCCCCATCTTTCTTCTGACACTGAATATGACAGAGTAAATCTTTGGTCTGTGAGATTCTACTCTCTTTTATTCCCCTCGTTAACTTTTCAAACAATAAGGAAGTAGAAGAGAAAGTTAAAAGGTAAAACTCCTCAATATTATCTATGCTAATGCATTCAGGAGAAAACTCACAAATATATTTTCAGACCTTTTTTTTATATATTGGTGTGTGGGATTTTCTTTTCAGATGTTACATTTCTTTGAATTTTTCCATTACAGTTTTTTCCATTATTCAGCTCACCCTTTTGACAGTGTCTTGAAATATTGAAAAATAGCCTAGTATTAAATTACGTTATGGTAAAATTACAAATATAATAGAGTACATTACCAGTACATTTAGAATTACAGCAAATCTGTGAATTTTAAACTACATTTCAATCATATTTATAGTTGTGATTTGAGTTACTCCTGATAGGCTATACTTTTCCCTGTTTGTCATCATGTGCTGCTTGTTTGCAGCCTGTAATTACCAGGTGTGTTCAGCTGACGGCTGGATCTGAGCGCAGAGCAGCTGGAGCTCATGGCTGCTTCTCCAGTGCCTGAGCAGCAACAAACTTCGAGCTACTCCTGTTAACTTTGCTCAGTATCCAATTCCCTGTCTATTTAACTGGGTGAAAAATATCCCAAACCGCTGTCAAAACCTCTGCCCAGCCTCTCCTCCTCTCTCCCTCGGACTCCCTCTCTGGGGCAGAGACTGCACCCAGCTGAACTGGGACATGTCCTGGGACTAAACACCTGCACCCTCGGGTCATAGTAAGACTGTGCTGGCACAAGCTAATTCCCAGGTTTTTACGGGAGTCTGTGCCTTTTGTGTACAGCATGGTGTATTTCCATAGATCTCCATTGCAGCTGATAGATTTCTGCTGTAAGTGTAGCAAGAGTTTATAACCCTTTTCCGTTTAGCTCAGGAAAACAACCCACTTGAAAGGCTGTCTAAATCCCTTCAGAAATACCAGTGGATCAAATCAAAAGCCAGAGTGTTGATTTATCCTAAAGGTGAAACAGGAAATGGACACAAGCTGCCTTCCCATCCTCTGCAAAGGTGCTAGGCACAACCTCTGTGCCTCAGAAGGGCTGATCTCACCACCACTGCCACCAGCAGAGGCAAAGCTTTCAGCTACAGCTGCTCTGGGAAGTGGATGCCTTGTATCCATGTACTAGAGAACTAAGGAAGAAATTTATGAGCAGGGATTATGCCTAGGGGGCTGAGCTAGACCATATCCAGTTGAGGGCATGCAGTGTCCACACTGCCCCTTCTGGGTAGCACCAAGTGCCCAACATCCCTTTCTCCTTCCCTTGTGCCTCTTGGCACAAGGAGTGGAAGAAGGACCTCAGCAGCACCCTCCTATATCTGGACCTTAAAGGCAGTTTTAGTGCTGTCTCAGGTGACAGCCTCCATCCCATCACTGCCTGAGCTTGCATTTGTGTTCCTGCAGGTTTGCCCAAATGTCTGCACTGTGCAAAATAACGCCATCCCTCAAACCTTCAATTTCCATTTACTGACCAAAGACACTGCTGAGGTTTCAGCCCTCGCCCCTCTCCAGCCATCAGCAGCCCAAGAGGAGATGGGAGATGCCTCTCTCTCCTCAGCACGTTGGCTTCACCAGTGCTGAATCACTGGAGGTCTGGAAAAGGAGACCTGTAGAGCAATTGTCCAAAACCTGCTGCCACCACTAGAGGCCAATCTGTCCACCAGAGAAGAGTAAATATGGAATTTTGGGATGAGGTCACCAATTCTGAGCATGCACTAAAGACCAGGTTAATCAGTGCTTGGTTTTGAGATCAGACAGCTCTTTTTGTTTGCTGTATGTGACCATGTACTTGACACACCACTGCAATTTATCAGCATTTGAGTTGATCAGAAGAATGGGAAGGGAAGGCCAGTCTATCTCAACAGGAGCCAGGGATGCCAGAAGGATTGTCCATGTGCAAACTTAGCTGCTGTTGGAATAGTTCTGCATTCTGTCTTCTGTGTAATCACAATCAGGACTAGTGGGTGGTGGGCAACCTTGCAGAGCAGGCCACCTCCTACCTTTTGTGGTTCGCAGGCACAACTCCACTGAGGTAGTTCACACATGGCTTCTGTGGAGCAAGCATCACCTGGGCCTCCTGTGTCGTGGCAGAGGGGACACTTTTCCTGCAGGCAGTAGGCAAAGGGGAGCCTGAAAAGGCAGAGTCTGTCGTAACACCCTCAAGAGCATGGTGAAGACAATGTGTTTGGTTTGGCCCCTGGGGCACTGCAGAGACACTCTTACAGCACGGACACAGCAAAGCCTGGCCAGGGTGTGGGATGTGGCTTTGGGGTGGGGTGGTGAACACTTGAAAGGATGGGTGGGACCCATCATGCGTTGGAGAGAAGCTGTACAAGTGACAAACAAGAGCCTCTCTTTTCTTAGAACTATTACAGGTTCTGCAGAGGGTGAGCTCCTTTGAAAGGTATCTTGCACTGAAATGCTGATGAAGTTTTTTGGAAGCAAGCTAAACCAAAAACTATTAGGAACTAGTATTAGTTTATTCCAAAACTAGGAACTTATTGGCAGATCAAATTTTTATTTCACTGCCTATTTTAGCACCCAGATATATTTTCTTGACATATTGATATGGGCATATAGATGAAGCACTGGAGATAGAGGTAGGTGCAGGTGGGGAGCTCAGCCAGGTGGCCAGCAGATCTGTGTTCACTTCTGCTCCATCCTCTCCCATGCAGCCCCTCCTTCCTCCACTGGAGACACCTCAAAGCAGAACTATGAGGCTCAAGTCTTTACTACTGGTAGAAAACCACACTGTATTTATTTCATGTCTGTAGGATGCCAGGGACCTTCATTGTTCTGTGAACAATACAAATGGTGGCTCTACTGGGCTGCCTGAAATGTGGGTTGGTCATTTACAACCAGAAGCAATTACGAGGGATTCGCACCTTTGAGAATAGTTGGGGATTAAGTAAATAATAATTTATCCTCCTAGTTCTTTGGTATAATGCATAATTGTTGGCTGGCAGGGACATCCCTGAGACGGCCACCTGCCTCTGGCTGAGCCTGGATTCATTTCTGTGGAGTGACATGATCCCTACTGACCATACAGGGGCCACTATTAGCAACACAGCAGTTAATCCTCTTTCATAGACAGGAATAGACCTCTGGATGAGGCCAGGAGGCTGCAAAATTCTTTTGATCTTCTTCAAGACAAAAAATGTTAAAGCAGTTGCTGTTATCTGCTGGTAAGCAGTAAGAGGACAAAAAAAGAAAGTAAAACAGGGAAGGCAGGGAAAAGTACTGGAGCTAGCTGGAAATGCATGAGTAAATAAATAGGTGTGGTGTTATTAAACAACAGATGTACCTGGGAGTCCAAAGCATAAAAATCCCTTCATTATCCATTTTAAGGCATCAAAAAGCTATGGCTAAAATGTGAGATATCAGCCTTATGGGTCTGTTTATACAGACTTCTCTAAATAGTTCTCCAGTCAGTACTTTTGCTTCTGCAAAATCTTTCTTTTTCCCTTGTGTTTTGATTCCTTTTATCTTAAAGGACACACTGCCATTTTCCAATCTGTAAATAAAACTCACTATGATAAAGGTCACAAGCTCATTCTCCAGGCAGAATTACCCTGCAGTGAAAGGTACAGCCCATTTGGGGGTTGCCAGTGCTGCCCTTTGCATCTGCTGATAGGAGGGCCTGATGGACACTGCCCATCTCCCTGCACAGGCTGAACTTGCATCAATATCTGATCTTCCCCCTGCCATTATCTTGTGCCACAAAAACAAGAACTTTTGGAGATTTACTGTGGGGTCAGGAGAGAGCTTTACGATGGGCAAATCTACTGAGCACCACCAAACCTGGGCATTGGCTGCTGTGGTAGAAAGGTCCCTCACAGGCTGGGTGTGGGTTTTGCTGGCTGTGCATGGTGAGTGTGTGTACACTCAAATGTCTTGGTCCCTCCACTCGAAAGCCAGTTCCATTGGCAACTCCTGCCTGAATTCCACAAGAAAATATTTGGCAAATCACATGCTGACATGTTTATCTTGTTAGCTGTCAGGATGAGTAAGTGCGAAAGCTGAATGCTATCATTCAGCTTGAATGGAGCAATAGCTACCACTCATGAAATCTGACAGAATAAATACATTTTCACACATGATTTTTGTCAGACTCATATTAATCCTTTGTTCAGCTGCTGTCCTAAGTGACTTTAAATAGACCTGTGCTCACTGGCAACCCCAAACTCCAGCTCAGGGCTCACACGGTGACTCTACACAATCCAGAGATGCAAAGTATTGCCTGCTCATAAATGACAGATTGAGTTAGTTTCTGCCCTGGCATATATACGTTTACATATCTTCTAACATCTAATTTCACTGAAGCATCCCACAGAAAGCTCATATTTGAGCTTTTAATGCTAATCCAATAAAAAAGCAATGCAACCATTTCAAGGCAGTTACGGCATCAACAACCCCCTGCCTGCCTTCAGACAGGCATTCATGGGAACTCCTTGTGGGAGTTCACACAGTGTGAGAAAATAGCGAGCACATTGAATCTCATTCTGTGGCACAAATATTTCAGTGTGTTAGAGTGCCTCAGAGCTAAGAAATCTCTGAAACATCAACATTTAGTTTCCTGCTTGATCTAAGCTAGCCTCGCCTGAGGCAGAGGTCGATAACATGCAGCTTTGTTGTTTGCCAGAATTAAGAATAGCAGAGTTTGTCTGATCAGCTCCCTCTCCAGCAATATCCAAGTACCTCATTCACATTAAAAAGCATCAGGCTTTGGCCCATTTCCTCTCTGATATTGGCAGAAGTGCCAGCAGGAAAGGGAAAGGGTAGATTGAAGGTTTCCCCATGCCTAGTTTGTTTTGCTCTTTGCTTCCCCTGGTGGTGCCGGCATACCCCATCCACGGCTGGAGTTCGTAAAGGAATGGCTTGAGCTGTTCAGTGCAACATTAGCACATGAAGAAGTAAGGCACTTAAAAGCTCCGGCCAGACTTTCCGTGTTGAGCAGGTAAGGACAGGATTAGTTCAGAGGTCCATGCAATAGGGTAAGGTCTGGAAATCAGCACAAGCTCTGGAAAGACAGGGCGGTCCCATAGCTCAGAAAGAAAAATGTGGCACACCAATGTGAAATGGCAGAGTGGTGAAATTGGGGCCTTTAGCAGTGCTATGCTCTTAGCAATGCTATGCTCTATTTTAGCAGTGACAAAGACATGCCAGAGAGAACCTTTTGATTATCAGAGCACTTTAAGAGTATGAGACAAACATCTGAATCAAGGACAGGTAGAAGATGGTGCTGGGACCCACAGCTTCTCTCTTTCTACATCTGCAGTATCCTCTGTGTCTTACTGCCACAACTACAGGCTGCCTCTTCCTGGCTACCTGCCTCCTTTACTGTGCAGGGCGAATGATTCTTCCTGAAACCACAGCTGTTCAGTATTTACTTGCAGAGCTCAGCATGTGGCCTTGCTGGCTGTACCACACAGCACTGACACCCTGCTTCTCCTGGCTCCTGCAGCACACAGGGCAGCAGGGGGCCAGCAGCTCCCTTTGCTCACTTTGCTTTGGCCCATGCTGGGTGCTGAAGGAGGTGGAAGGGAAGGACGTTTGTCTTCGTTATTTAAAGATCTTGCCCTTTTGAAATACCATTCGGTGGGAGGAGAGGCACTTATTTTGGGAGGGGAGCTTTGTTGGTTTTGTTTGGAGTGTTTTTGTACTGAATGATATGTCAGTGAAAGGGGAAGGTTCCTCCTGTTCTAAGGAGAGCATTCATGTGAAGCAGAGTGCTACAGGAAGCTCTCAGAGGCTTCCCACGTACACCCACTTCAGTAAATCCAAGAGGACACAGTCCCTCACATCACTCTGATTTAAATTAGGGTAAAGTCCTGTGTGGTAGATGACACCACAATTTCCTCTTGTCCCCTTTTTCGCTCTGTTCTCAGAAAAAGGCAGCCAAATTATTCAGCTCAGCTTATGAATTGCAGGACTGAGCAGCACCTGCAATTCCATATCATTCAAACTAGCTTTTATCTCTCTTGACACAAATGCCAGACCCTCTTGTGCCCCTGAACCAGCTGCCGGCAAGAAACTGTGGCTGAGTGAGTTATGCCAGTGATCCTGAAGTCTGTCGGCCAGCACGGGCTTCCAGGGAAAGAGCAGGTTATGTTGGGACAGGAGAGGAAATCTGATGTGAGTATTTATTTTTTAAGCTGAAGGGGCAATGGTTAATACAGCTGCCTGAGCCCAGGTCAATTCTCAGTCAAGATTCAAGGTTTTACCTGGAATAAACTATAAACAACAAAACCTATTCTTTCACAAAGTGCTACTGTGGCTAATACCTTTGTTCTCCTCTTCCAGCGGAATGATCTATATTTGCTTTTGATACAAAATTTTTCACAGGGAAATATTTCCCCTCCAGTTTTCTTTTACATGGATTTGTCACATGCATTTTACTGGCAGAAAATTCTTCTTTTTAAACTGCACCTCTTCTCTTTCATTCTGTTCTCATTACTTATTCAGAAAGCTCAGGAAATCTTACTAGAAGCACAGCCAGTTCACTGGCATTTGAAGAATGAATGTCTTCCCAAGCAACCTAACATCTGCATTTTCATTTGCAATTTAAGACAGAAGAAACAACTTCCCTCTTTAAATGCAGCTCTGCTTGTTGTTTGACTGCTCCATGGCTAAGCCACCCCCGAGCCTTGGCCCAGCAGTTCTTCCGTCTATGCACTACAGCTTGTTTGAATAGCACCTGTGGGACCTGGCCCCTGAGTCAGAGCACACCAGGAAAGGGCAGGTGCTTCCTGGGTGTTTCAGCAAACACCTGGAGAATGTGGCCAGGCTGCCATTGCTTCTCTGGGGTAAATGGAGCATCTTCAAAATCCCACGATGTAGCTATTCCAGCTTGAAGGAAGGGTACAGGGGAATTCCCAACATGTTCAGAAGTTATTTTCCTACTTTACTCCACACTCTGCAGATGCGTGGTTCAGAATTAATCCCAGGGGCAGGCGTGCATTGCCATTTCTTGTTCATAAATACTGGCAGCCAAAGGACTACACAACTAAAAAGCACTGTCAGTACAGAAAGGGGAAAGAGGGTGTTCCGCTGGTGGGGGGGACGCCCATCTCTGTTTTCCACCTTCAAATGTTGTTAAATTGACCTCTTCAGCTGTTCCTTCCTGTGTCTGCCTTTTTGAGGAGAGATTCCTCCAGTCACAGGAGGTTTCTGAAGGACAGAGATGTTGTCTTGGACAGCCAGGGAAGACTTGGAATGCCAGGGCTGTCCATCTTTCCAACAGCCGAGCGCTTTGCTCTCTACAAGGGAGCAGTCCAAATTCTGGCCTCCTGCCCCAAATTCTCCAAGCATCTCCAAGTTTTGAGCCTCTTATGCTCAAAATGTATTTTCTCTCTAAAACAAACAGATCTGTGGACCAGCACTGGATGCACCCACCAGGGGAAGGGCTGTATCTCTATGTGCACTTCCAGCACAAGGGGAGGCAGCCCCAGCAACATCCCGGCAGGCGGATGGGTTGAAAAAGTCATCATTGTTTCCTGAGCAATTTGTCCAGCCAAAAGAAAAAGCTTCATTTGAAACATGTCAGGCCTTTCAGGAAAAACTTCACCACGCCAAGCAGAGCTTTTGGAGACACAGAAGGAAGGCTTGCAAGCTGGAGCAGCCAAGCGCTGCCATTAATACTCTCAGACAGCCGTGGCTTCGGCGTCACCTCCCACTTCTTTGAACTGTTTTGCTGGTGCTGAAGCTGCATCTGCCTAAGATAAACTGTGCAGTCCTGATCTAGCTGTGGGGTCCAGCAGACTTCAGAGAGAAGCCATTGTTGTGCTCTGTCACATTAATCGAGCTAGCAAGTCCATGCTGCTGCCAAAAGTCCTTGTAAAATATACTCTAATTAGACAATTTTACAAAGCTTACAAATTGGGAGGGGGGTTGGGGAGAAGGGGGAGAGCTTGGGGTTTTTTTAAAGCTGCCGGATTATAGCATCTCCTAACAGAGCAGTTATGGTTTGGCATTACAATCTTGCTTAGTTTGCTGAATCTGGCCTTTAGGCTAATCTGTCAGCTGCCATGAATTTATGCAAACTGCAACGAGAAATATGTGGGTCACTTTCATAGAAAGTCCTAAGCAAGAGAAAATTATCCATTTAATTTACATCTGATGCTCCCCAAACTGAACACTGTTTTCACTAGTAGCCTGTGAAGTGCCAAGGCTTGTACAAATATGCTCTTGTACAAATCCAGGAAGAGACCAGACACAATGAAATCCCAGGCAGTGAGTTCAGCCAAGGCCCTCAGAGTTTCTGCCCACAGCTCTTGCAAAAACAATGCTCAAGAATATGTGTCCTGCTGCCACGATCATCAGCAACATCATGCAGGCACATCCTCAATCCTTCGCCACTGCAGGAATCCTAATGCCTTTACTTTTCATATTGTCTTTTTTTACAGGTGCTTCTCTTTTAATTTTCTTTCTTTCCTTTTTATTTTCTCTCTTCCTTTATTTTTTCTTTCCTTCCTTCTTTTCTTTCTCTTGCACCTCAACCTAAACATAATAGGCAGATCCTCACTCAACTTTCTCCCACTTCCGAAGTATGGGAAGATCATCAGCAGCTGTTGTTGCCAGCTTTAGTCTCCTGAATTTCCTTGTATAAGGCATAAATGGCACGTTAGATTTGAGGTTTGGCAATACTGTATTTCCCTTCAGGAAAAAAAGGAAACACGCAGCTCCCACCATTCCCAAATCTGTGATGTTTTTCTGTGCTAATAAGGGCATTTAGTGAGGGGGAAGGTTTTGCAAAGACAGCTCACCACTAGTGGTGTTCAAGGGGAAACTCAACAAGGAAAAGAAAAGAAAAGAAAAGAAAAGAAAAGAAAAGAAAAGAAAAGAAAAGAAAAGAAAAGAAAAGAAAAGAAAAGAAAAGAAAAGAAAAGAAAAGGAAAAGAAAAGAAAAGAAAAGAAAAGAAAAGAAAAGAAAAGAAAAGAAAAGAAAAGAAAAGAAAAGAAAAGAAGAAAAGAAAAGAAAAGAAAAGAAAAGAAAAGAAAAGAAAAGAAAAGAAAAGAAAAGAAAAGAAAAGAAAAGAAAAGAAAAGAAAAGAAAAGAAAAAAGCTTTCTTTTCCAAATCAGGAGACAGTTGATGATTTACTTAGCCATGACTTTGAGCATGTAAGAAACCCCTGATGTTTCGGAGGGACCAACAAGGTAGCAGCTCACAGAGGTGTTCCCAGGGTCACTGCTGGCCCTGTGCTGCCATAGGTGGCAGGAGTGAAGCCATCATGCAGGAGGAGATGAAAGCTGTCACCTGTTTACACCACAGGCTCACAGGCTGCCACCTTGAAGGAGCCTCCAGGCACTCCCAGAGCACTTTGTGGAGCTGTGTAACCTGACTTCGGGATTGTGCTTTTGTTCCTACTTTTTTTAATGCAGTTGGTGTACTCTGAAACAAGAGTCTCCCACGCTGTCCACACTGGACTATCACCCACAGCAATGGGCTGGAGTCCTGCTGTGCCTGTAAAGTGTCACAAAAATGCTTCCAGAAATTGCAGCCCAGCCCTAACATGGGTTTGTCTCTGTCCTTCTCAGTGTGAAGGAAAGATGTTCCCTGAACTGCTGTGGGCTTAATATAACTGTGCTTGTTCTTCTTATCCCTCTGCTGATAAGAATTACCACATGTTTGTCTGTCCTTATCTGCATCTTCATCCTGACCTCCCTGCCATCCCAGAACTGCTTGGGTTTCCTTCTGGTGGTGGAAGAGACTATTCTGCTGGAGGCAGCTCTGGTGTAGGGCTGGGATTTTTCAAAGCAGCCCAGTGCCTACTCTTCATAGCCATAGTGTGGATGGATTTGCTAAGCTGTTTTCTCTCTCCTTGTTGCCCTTCTGTACTGCAACATCATTAACATGTTAATCATTTTCTAAATTGGAAAGGATGTTTTAATTGAATTTGCTCTCCAAGTGGATATGGAGAAAGAGAACAGCATTACAGCAGTTAGGAATGAAAGGCTATTAGCTCTTCCTTTTCCCGCTGGTACATTCACTAAATATAAAATTGCATTCCATTTGCTGGTGTATTGGTGGCCATAGAGAAGAAAGAAATATGTGTTTTCAGCTGCCTTCACAGACCACTGGCTTCATTGCAATGAAGACCTGACACCCACTGAACAAACTGGAGGAGAGTTGGCAGGGAGTGAAATAAAATTATCTTCACAGACAATGGTCCTAGAGCCCTCTGTTTGGGGACTGCTGGCCTTGTGTCCTTGGTCCTCCTCAAAAATAAGCAATGGTGATCTCCTGGCAGTCTCCTGGACATGACAACAAAGCTGGAGTGTGAGTTAGGTCTGATTTGGAGCCAAGGTCTCCAGCAGTTGTCCCTGTCACTGCACTACAAGCTTTGGGGCAAGGCTGGACATGGGCTCCTGGCATCGTGGCTTTACAGCATCCCTGTCCCAGGGCTCCCTGTGCAGCTGCCCTGAGCACTGTGCTGATGGGAATGAGCTGTCAGTGTACTTCATTATTTCCATAAGCAACTACTAATCATCCTGTTTCTCTTAATTCTGTTATTTTCAGGGGCGCAAGAGGAACATTAAGCAAATAATAAACTTCTTATGAGTAAGGAGGATTAGAGTCAAATGCTCAAACAAAGGACTGCGGGGATTTAGGGAAAATTATATTTTCCATTTTTCATTCTTCCACACTTAACCCCAGGGCAACAATCTCAGACAGCACATTTTGCAATTTTAAAGGAGCTTCAGCAGTTTTATTTCATCTGAAGTCTGGTACAAGGAAAACTTGTGAACAGGGATCCAGACAAAGCCATTGAAGTTCAGTTCAACCATGTGCTTTCCAGAAAAACTCTGTGATACAAAAGGAAACGTTTTCAAAATCATCTAAAAATTATGTTTGAGTCCCACACCATGCTGGGAACCTGCCCTTTATAGCTACTTTGTGGCTTTTGAAAATGTTAAACATACATTATGTGAAATATCCATGTGTGGATATTTCTCCGTCACTCAAGACCAGGAGATATTAAAGGGGAAGTGAGAAGACTGCCCTCACAAAGCTCCTCTGAAGATGGACATAGCAGCAGAGCCAACAGGGGAAAGGTGGGAAGGAGAGAAGGAAACACCTTTTTTCCTAGAGAGGGACATCCCATGTGAAGCCAAAGCCTCCTGACAGACTACAAGCATGCCCTTTCTGCAAAAGTCAACCTGCACTTTATTCTCAAAGGAACCCAGCTGGTATCAGAAAGCTAAGGGAAGATATTCCTAAATAAATATTTTTTTAATAACTTCCATATTCATCTGGTGGTGGATTGCTGTAGAATTATGCCTCCACAGCTGAGGAGCTTTCAGTTGTCATACATGTGTCAGCAGAAAGAGTAACAGGTATGAATTATACGTGGTAGGGGTGAATGGAGGACGATCTGGGATAACAATGAGTTGACAAACTGAGGACTGTGGAAGAGTTTTGAAATGGGCATTCACACACCTTCGCTTACTGCTGCCAGGTCTCAGTTGCCATTCCTTCCCCTGTCCCAAGATTTTCCTTGCATGATCCTGCGCAAGAGAAGTTGAAGGGCAACTGCTTAATGGCACAGAAGAAAGTTTAAAAGGTGAAGAAAGAGTTTGAGTCTGTCCTATCCTGCCAAAAGGATGAGCACTGTCCTGGAAAAGGAGGTGCAGGATCACCAGCAAAAGAGAAAGATGGAGGAGATGCCTTCTTTGTCTTTTGGAGTCTAGGCTGCCTTAGTGCTTTTCTTCCTGCCTTTGCATAATGGCACTGGAAGCCTAAAATGCTTTTATTACTGTTGGAAATGCTGAGCCTGAACATGGGGGACATGTGGGACAATGGAGGTACTGCAGAGCAGAAGCTGTGAATGCTGACACCAAGTGAGTTGCCAAAGCTTGTCATGAATAATGTAAGAATAGCTCCAGTCCTTTTCCTGCCCATGTGGAGAGATTTGAATGAATTCAGTGCTAATGTGGTCTCTGAGAACATATGCTGCCAACTGTATTTTCATGGGTTAGAGTGGGAAAACTTAAAATTAGCCATCAAAGTTAAACTGCTTCCCATTTCTCTGTAAGATGGTTACTGCCCAGCATAAATGAGCATAGGATAAAACCCTTTTACTGGGCAGAACAACTGCAGGTAACTTATCATCAGTGCAGGATGCTGATGCTTCAGTGAGAACTCCTCTGCGTCCCCCCTGCAGGCACCCCTCAGTATGGACGATATCCACAGCCCCTGTCATAAATGAACCGTGAGCAGCACTGCTCCTGGGGCACAGGAAATGCTGCTGGGGCACAGAGTGCTGCTGCTGGGGCACAGAGTGCTGCTGCTGGGGCACAGGGAGTGCTGCTGGGGCACAGAGTGCTGCTGCTGGGGCACAGGGAGTGCTGCTGGGGCACAGGGAGTGCTGCTGGGGCACAGTGCTGCTGGAGCACACAGTGCTGCTGCTGGGGCACAGAGTGCTGCTGCTGGGGCACACAGAGTGCTGCTGGGGCACACAGAGTGCTGCTGCTGGGGCACAGAGTGCTGCTGCTGGGGCACAGAGTGCTGCTGCTGGGGCACAGGGAGTGCTGCTGGGGCACACACAATGCTGCCTGGGGCACAGAGTGCTGCTGCTGGGGCACAGAGTGCTGCTGGCACAGCCACAGCTCTGCTGTGGCACATGACAGGCACTCTGCCCTGCTCCACTGGACAGGAGAGAATGGACACTGGAACAAAGTGGAAAAGTCAAGAAAGACTAAGGAGGGTGGACAAGATGTCATCACAGGTGACTTTGGCAGAATAGTGTTTGGGCTAATTGCTGTCACAGCAATTGGCCAACTGCACCCAGGCTGAAGTGGCCACGTTCAGGCTGTGCAGAGTATCAGCCATGTTTATGCAGTGGGACCCTGCAGTGCTGCCTTCAGGGCTGTGCTGCTGCAACAGAGTGTGCAGGGAGGACTGAGGCTGCAGGAAATGGGTGGTGCTCTCCCTCATGGTCCCATGGATGCATCAGAAACTTCTCAGTATTCACCAGCCAGGTTATCCCGACATACTGAGGACTTGACAAAATTCAGCTTGTTATTGGTCTCACTGACTAAACACAGTAGCAAATCCCAATCAATTCACAGAGTTTAAGCCAAATCAGGGTTGGAGTGGTGTATTGATTGTTTAATGATGTGTAATGAACTAGCAATCTTGAACAGTACATTCAGGATCAATAAAAGCCACAACAGATAACCACAGTCCAGCCACAAGTGGTAACATGCAGCTACAGATTTCTAAATTACCTTCTGCAATGGATGCAAACTTGCACACAGACACAACCCCCTCGACACTGTGGGGATCACACATGCCCCTCACCTGGGCAGGTGGGACCCCCTGCCTGCACAGGGAGGTGTGGGTGCCCCAGCCCTGTGCAATCCTGCCCTGTCCCATACCCCTGGCACCCCGAATGTGGGTGAATTACCCGCCCTGGGAACTGGCCCTACTGAACACAGAGTAGGTTCTTGTGGCAAACCCAATCTGAAAGGGACATTTTGGGATCCCCATGACATCTCCTCTGCCAAAAGCCATTTTGCAATGTGGACTTGTGATGATAAAATTAAGGTCAGTTTTTGCGTGTCATTGTGCAAAATTATTTCCTAGTTAGCACAACTGCATAACCGCTAAGAAGGCCTAGACCCACTTTGTGTTCAGGGTTTGAGCATTGTAGTGGAAGTGGAAGGGTTTATCAAATGATCCACCAAAGAATAACACCAAGGGCTGCTTTGTAGCAACCGCTTCCAGCCTCAGAGGGAAAGTTCTCTCCATGCTGTCCAGTATTCGTGATTTCTTTTTCCTCTCTTCTGGTCCTACCCTTGATGTAATCTCCATGAGTACACAGCGTTACTGCTAAAGTGAAAAATGTATCTCTGTCTGCCAGAACTTCGACTACTGCTATTGCAATATGACAAGCTGGAAAGAGTTTGCTCATCTAGGACAGCGTGTGGGGCAGTAGGCAGTGGCGTGTCAGCACACTCTGTGCCTGTTTAGCTGCCTGCTGGTGTAACAGGCTTCTGCAGAAAGTCATCTTTTCAATGCTCTGTGCCACTCTTAAGTATGAGAGTCTTACTCTGAGGGGGTAAGAAAGCAGAGCCCTCACTGCCCCAGAGGTGAGAACATTGCAGTTTGAGAGTTTATGAAAGGATCTGACCCATATAGATAGGATTCCTTTCGTCATTCATCTGTCATCTTTACAGACCCCTCTTTTTTGCTAAAAAGTGTGTTTTCAGATCCTGAGTTATGGATTATCAGCTTTTAAGCTCTGAAACCAAGATACATTTTAAGAGGTTTTAAGCTCTGACATCTGATTCTTCAGTGGGCCCAGAGTCAGAAAGTCAAACAAATCAGAGCACAGCCCTTTCTGCAAAGATGCTGGGCTGTGGTTAATGGAAACAGCAGAGCTTGCAGTACATGTGTACTGTCTTGGCCAAGTTCTACATCTTGTTAAAGTCAGTGGTGGGGGAGAAGAGAATCACCTGATCCCTAGAAAGCTTCAGCTCACTGTTCAGAGTTTATTTTAGAAATACTTGCAAAAGTCAACTCAGCACACTTTAGTATCAAGATCTCCATCTTGAATGAGGAATTTAAGGGTAGTGAATATTGGAACAGAATTAAATTTTACAGCATGAGAAATCATGCTGGAGTAAAAGCTTGAATAAGAACTCCTTTTTCCATGAGCCTTGTCTGACTGGGAAACAACTTCTCCTCTGTTGTTTTTAGGGTGAAGACCAATGTCTAAGTGTCTTCTCTAAGCAAACAACATTTTAGAAGAATAGGTAATTAATTAAATTTAATTTAAAAATTAATTTAAATTTGTAGTGTATTTAATCCTGGGTTTGCTTCCAAGAAAGCAGGGAAGGCAAAACTTATTTTGTCTTTTTCATTTTGGCTCCTGTGGGCTAATTGCATTGGAGAGTCTGAAGTAATTCAAATAGTACCAGGGGCAGAGTGGCTGAAGAGCATCATATTTCACAGACAAGAAGGAAGAAATTCACTCTAGACTTGAGTCTTGAGGGTGGAAAACCAGGAGAAATTTACAGGAGCCACTCCACTATAAACATCTTGACTTGTGTCTATGCAGTAATAGATGTTACAGCCTTTTAAAAATTAGATACTAAATTTGACAACGTCTTTCCTTGTGTTTTGAAGTGAGTACTTGATTCAAATGCACTAAAGTAAAGAAAATATATCTTAATGAGGAGGTAGATCAGCAGTGTTATTAAATCATTTAAGATTTGTACCAAGTCCTAATCTGGGATTTAAGTGAAAAATATATTTAAAAGGCACGATTAAATTGAAGTCAAAGTCTGTAGATGGAGCATTGGTTTACTTTTTAAGGGAAACATCCTATATTACAATATATTTGTTGACTCTAAATACTTTACAAAAGTATTTTGTGAAGGCTGAAAGTGGCTGTCCAAGGAAAACCTGTAGCATCCTGGTATCCAACAGTGCCAGAAATACAAAATATTGTTAAAGCGTAGTTTTGGTTTCTAAAATATTGCTGCTTTATTTTATTCCATTGGGAATAGCAAAAGAACACATTTAATTCACTGCCTGGAAGTCACTATCTCTAACTGTCCTGAAAGATAATCTGGTGTGATTTAAAATTCCACGCCTTGTTTCCGCACTAAAATTGATCACCTCTCCTTGGTGAAGATTTCAGTCAAATCAACGTGTAAATGATCATCTCATCAGAAATACTTTGCAAAAAAGTTTAGTTTAAAACTTCAGATTACCTTTGGGGTCTCCCTTGCAGTAAACATAGAGATTCTGGTGATGTTAAATGTACATCATTGCAGCTGAGCTTACTGGGCAGGTGGCAAAATCTTTTGAGTTTCTGTCTATATGGAATGTGTTATGTGAACCCTTCAGAATGAAGCAGGGCCTGACACCAAACATGATCTAAGCATCTCTGACATCTTTACTTCAGGCTTAAGATGCTTGCAAATCTTCCTAACATCTGGTTAGGACAGCTAACGTGTGTCTGTATTAGTTCTGTACATCTTTTGTAGACTGAAATGCCACCAGCCAAGGAAAACAACTTTGTGCTTTATCACTTGCACCCCTCTTCACTATGAGGCCCTTGAATGACGCCTGGCTTTTGGGTATGGGTGAAAAGAGAGGTGCTCAGAACAAATCCGTGAGGCACATGAAGGGATACTCTTGGGATTTCTCAGTATGCTGCCATTAATCTTAGACAACTTGCTATAACAACATCTTGGCTGATAAACATGAGCTCTGGAAATTACAGGGCTTCTATTCATTCCAAAATTCAAACTGGAATTTCTAGCAAAAGGATTTCTAGGATGGATCCTTTTCTAATTTAAAGTGAGCAGACTGATCACCATAAATAACCCAATGGTACATGGGTGATGAGTGACCAAGAAAGCATACTGTGGTTTTTGTATGTATAAAGTAAACTCAGTGCTCTGTCCTTCGATTACACAAAGAGCAGCCCTATCCCTCAGCATCATACTAACTGATCATACACTTAACTGAAAGAAAGAGCTGATAGAAGTCCTCCTCTCTCAATGATCCAAATATCCTATTTCTCAAATCTTCCAAATACTTTACTTCCCCCGGGGCCTCAGTAATACTGGAATTCATTTGCAAACAGAATCCTAGTAATAAGCCTTGCCACCAAATGCTATTTGCAGCAAAGCAAATACCCATAATAAAATGTAGAGAACTAACCAAATTCTAAAAGGGAATAAAATTTATTACAGAAGTTAAAAATAGCCATTTTATGGAGTTCAGATTTATCTAGTGATGTAAATCAATTTAATTTAGTAGGATTATGTGTCAGAAATATAGCCTAATACATCTAGGCTTACCAAATGTTGATACTTACCAAAGACCTAATCTTTTGTTAATTCTCCTGATGTGTATTAACAAATTCTCTATTATTTGTATTCTGTGTTATTATAATCTACATTATTTCTATGTAGCATGCTGCATAAATAAAACCTTGATCTTTCTCTTGAGTTAGCTACCTATTTATTTCTGCTTTATTTGTGTGATGGCACAGAATGCTGGCAGCAATATAGATAAATGGTAGCTTATTTCTCTAAATAATGAAAACCAATGTGTATCACTCACAGCAAAGAAAAGCCTTTCTTTGTTGTCTTATTTTATTTTAAAAAATTATATATGTTTGCTGACATTTATCTGAGACAGAGGGAATTGTTTGAAAGGACAGAGCTACAGAGCTGAGTGATGTTCAGTGGCAGCAGGTACTCAAGGGGTCCCCTGCAAAGGAGTGGTGTCCATGCTGGAATAATCCTTGTACCCAGTTCCATCCCTTTGCTACAAAAACTACATGGTGTTTCCAGGAACAGGGTTTGTGTCCCAGATCAGTGATTAAAGGCTAGTTGCATGTCCCAGGAAATGAAAATCTTCTGTTATCCTTCTCAGCTCAAAAAGATGTTTTTGGCATCCGTTAAAAGGAATTGGTGAGTTCTGCCCAGGTTGAAAAGCAGCTTACAAAGCAGCTGGATGCAGTGGCTGAGCAGGAGGAGGAATTATGTGCTCCCCGCAAGGGACGTGAACACCACAGCAACCTGTACAGAAGGCTGTAACAAGGTTTGGGAAAAGTGATGTTTCTTTTGATTAAGAGCTGAATCTGAGGGTTCTGAGACTGGAAAGGAGCTGAATAGGCATGATTTTTGTCTGTTCTACTTATGAGAGACAACTTCATCTAATGTCATGAGTAAAGCTGACAGGACTCCTTTGGCTGTGAATTCAACTCCATCTCTAAGCTGGTCAAGAGAGGTAGATTTCTGACTGCCACATAATGCTAAGATTGAAGTAGGAACTGCAATACAGACAGGGTTTGGACAAACATATTCACAGTGACTTAATAGCCCCTAATTTGCAGTATCCTGGTTGTCCTTTGACTGCTATTCACTCTGGAGCCTGTCAGCCAAGCTGAAACCCTGGTGAGGCCTATTAGTGTCTTCCAGTTGCTATCTGAAATAGTGGGGCCCACCTCTACCCATAACAAGTCAGAGAGTACTCAGGGAGACCGTGTCAGACCCCAGGAGCAAGGCTGCATTTCCTTAGGTTGGTGTGAAGCCTGCTCTGCACTCTCCTTCCTTTTCCCTGCCCACGAGCAGAGTGGAGCTTGTGAGGTGAGGTGAAGCCCACAGAGAGGTCCTCTCCCCCTGCACTGGGAATGTTCCAGAGAGGTGATGCTTTTGAGATATCATCGTGGAGCTGCCACACAGGAGAGGGCACTCCCTTGTTGTGTCTGACCACTCTACGGTGCTGCATCAGTCCTAAATGGTAGTGTGGATGGATTGTTATATGCAGCCCACTCCACTCCTGCCACCTCTCCAGAGCTGCCTGCAAGGACTAGCTGAAGGGCTGGCAGCCTGGCTCTGTTGTCTAGCAGTGGTACAAGTAGACCCTGGCCTCCTGAGTGGGATGTGACAGCCTTGCACCATGCTCACAGCACTGCTTTTTTCCTTCAGTGTCACTTGGGCTGGTGGGATTACTAATAGCTGCATGGCAAGCTTCACCCTACTCACTGGAATTTAAAGGGCTGATGCCTTCTAGGTGGTGAGATACTGTCTGACACTCTGCCCTGTGCTACTTGGTTAGATTTTTATTCTGCAGTGATACAGGCAATAATCAGCAGTATAGCTACTTTACAGCTTCAATCTTTCACCACTTATCTTCTCCCAGAAAAACAATTTGCACATCTTCGCTCAGCTGATTTCCCCAAACTTACCTGAGAGCCTTATCTGTGTTAAGTCAATACACAACAATATGAAAATTTAAACAGAAAGACACTTTCATTGCTATTTAATTTGAGAAGGGGGAAAGGAGGGTTATTAGATAATTTACAGGACTCAGACTGGAGGGCAAATCAATTCTTGATATAAGTTCATGGTTCAGCAGCAATGGATGAATTCTGCCTAGCAACAGGCAAAACTGTTGATAAAGCTGAAAAGCCAGTGGGAGGCTAGTGATGGGTTTCAAGGAGTGGGGAGAAATCAGTGTCAGTTGCTAGGTGACATATACTTAGTAGACCACTCTTCTGAAAAGGTGACGGTGTTTTTCTTTTGTTTTAGCAAATATGATTATATCTAACAAATCACAAACGTGCCCGTACACACAGCTTGCTCTCTTCCTCTGCTTCTCCTGAATGAAAGACTGATTATTTTTCTTAGCCAGTTGGCTCTTTCTTGTTACTCTCTACAGTTAATGAAATCTAAGCAAGAACCTCCTAGAGGCTGAAGAGGAAGTTTTGTGTGAGTGATGGAGACTAGAGCATTGCCAGCCAGAGGGGATTGTCCCGCTCTGCTCTGCACTGGGGCAGCCTCACCTTGAATGTTGTGTGCAGTTTTGGGCACCACAACAGAAGAGAGACATAAAGCTATTGGGGAGTGTCCAATGAAGGGCAACAGAGATGGTGAAGGGCCTTGAGGGACACCTGGGGAGCAGTTGAGCTCACTTGGTCTGTTCAGCTTGGAGAAAAGGACACTGAGGAGAGATGTTACTCATTGCAGTAACAACTTCCTCATGAGGGCAAGAAGAGGGGCAGGCACTGATCTCCTCTCAGTGGTGCCCAGTGACAGGACCTGAGTAAATGGAAGTTGTGTCAGGGGAGGTTTAGGTTGGATATTAGGAAAATGGGATTTTCACCCAGAGGGTGGTTGGGAATGGAACAGGCTCCCCAGGGAAGTGGTCACAGCCTCAGCCTGACAGAGTTCAAGAAGCGTTTGGACAATGCTCTCTGGTACATGGTGTGGCTCTTGGGAATGGTGCTGTGCAAGGCCAGGAGTTGGACTTGATGATCCTTGTCGATCCCTTCCAACTCAGCACATTCTGTGATTCTGTGAAAATAAACAATATTCTTCCCACTGTGCCAGGCATCACAACCAATCTTCAGCACAATGTACATACATTTATACTTCATATAGGTGTTTCTACTTCCTTCATTTGCAGGTTGAACTGAACATCAGTCCTGAGTTGTTTGACCTGCTGCCAAAAGTGGGTTAAATCCTTTTTTTTTAACTGAGTGGCCATTTAACTGTTACAGCATCCTGAATCTATTCATTTGTTCATTTATTAAGTAATGCCTTAACTGTGGAGCTGTTCAACATTGGTCTGATTAGTGCAGTTGTAATAATTCAAAACTTCTTATAGGGAGAAAGGAATACGGACAAAATCAAGGCATATGCTCCAATTCCTTATCATCTTGCTTGGCTTCCTCCAGGTGGTCATGGCACATGGTGCACTGTATCTGCCTCTTCCCAAGGGTGTGCTTTGGGAGGTAATGCCTGTAAGAGATACTTTTGGCAGAAAACTCCACACATCTGGATTCACCTGACATGCTTGGGTCCAGCAACTCATCTGTTTTGTCACCAAGGTTAGTGTAGCAGGATGCCCCAGCCCCCTTTCTCCCCACCAAGAGCTCATCTGTTTTTTGTTAACTGGCCAGATAACTCAAACAGCACAGGCTGTCTTGTAGTGAGTTATTTGGTGCTGTGGGGTTAACACTGGTCCAACTGCCAATACACATCTTAATGCTGAAGTGAGATCTGGAAAGATAAGATGGATTTATGACTGACATCCACTCACTTTACAACTATAAAATCCACACTAAACTTTCGCAAAGCCAAAAATCTTCCATGCATTACCCAGGAAATGTGTGGAATTTCTCCCATGAGTAAGGACGCTGCTTCACAGTTACTCCCCAGGGGTTAAGTGAAGGAATCTGTGTACATTATCATCATTTTGGGGTAAGTTACATTCAACTCTTAATCAGAACTCTTTGTTTTGCTAGCTTTAATACAGGAACTTTGATATAGTGCACTGTTTTATGTTATGCTGTAATCTGCTAATAGTTCTTTATTTTTACACTTATAGTAAGTAATTCTGATTAAGATCTTTCATGTTATCTCTTGGCTATCTAATAAACAATTCATTTTTATAAATAGATCTGATTTTTCATTATTAGAACTTGCAGGCCAGAGTGATACCTCAAATTTAAATTGCTGCCAAAAATAGGCTAGGGCAGGGCTTCTCTGAAGCTTCCACTCTTCCCATGACAGTTAGCAACTATGCTTTTGGCAGAGCTTCCCTGAAACCTGCTCGAGATTTAATCCAAAACTATATTTGACTTTCTAAACTACCAAACATTATTATCTCTTTTTACAAAGAGCCCTATTTCCTGTGCACACTTACAGTTCGATGCGGAAAATGTAATATGACAAAGAGCAGCAATATGCTGATACTTCTCCTTAGACAGAATATGGCTTAAAAAATCCTTTTTTATCTTTGAAGGTACAAATGTGCCTTGATATTGCTATACTACTGAACCAGCTTCTGTTTTTTTGTTCTGGAGTTCATCCCCACAAATAGCCTCCTCATGTTTCAGGCTGAGGTTCACAACATCCCAGGAAACGACCTGCTGATGCAGCAGAGCACTGTCCACCAGAGCAGGAGAGCAGAGTGTTGCTTCCCATACAGCAGCTGTGGCAAACCGCCTTGGCAATGTGCAGGGATGTCAGTGATATGCAAACATCCCTGCACCATGCCCCACTGACCCACCCCAAAATGGTTGGTGGTTGCTCAGGAGTTTGAGTCAGGATCTCGGATGGACCTGGGTTTTACCTGCTCAGGTGGGTATGGGGTCAGCTGAAGGGGAGGAATGAAGGAGGGAGAGGTACAGCCCTAGGAGGGACCCTCTCCTCATGCCATGCCCATTGCTCTAACCCCTTCCTTAGCAGCAGGAGCAAAATGGCTTTGCAATAGCACATGGGACTGACTTTCTCTGTGTGTGTCTCCTCAGCCACATGCACCACCCCATGCCTCCCCAGCAGCTGCATATTCCTTCAGCCTTTTTCATCCCTCTCCCATCCTTGCCCTAGCTCTTTCCACAGGTCAGCAGCTGCTTTAGCGACTCCTGCGCTACAATAAGGCAAAATCCCACCTAAATAAGGGACACAGCTGCTGAATACATTTATGCTCTGTTTGGAGTTTATTTGCTAATATCCAAGGCTTATGGCTCAGCTTTCGCTTCTGCTGTAATTACCATGTGGACAGGTCAGCCATCCGTGTCCCCAGGCTCCACCATATATCCTGCATTCCTAACCTCATCTGCACTGGACAGAGAGGTCCTAAAAAGCACTCCAGAGTTATGTGCTGGGCCCAGGCAGAGCACACACCCCCATAAACCAGCCCGACACCCCACATCCATCAAGGTGAATGCACAGCCTGCCTCATATTTTTTTGTCCATGCTCCAGAGGATCAGCAGGAAAAGCTCTTGTTGCAGGAAAAAAATGTGTTAGTGGTTTGCCCTCAAGCATTCTGATGAAAGTCAGCTCACTTCAATGGTGTCAATCTAGGAAACCCGCAGATTGGTTTTGTATAATTTCAACATCCAGTTTTGTCTGATAGCCTCTGCTCTCCCTGCAGCTCTCAGGCTCCACAGGCTGTGCCTGTTCTGAGTTGAGCTGTCTGGATCCACCTGGCAGTCCTGTGGCTAAGGACCAGGGCACTGCTCGTTGTGTGAGGGAGCTCTACCCACTCCAGCCCACGGCAGGGGTCAGTGTCAGTGGTGCTTGGCACGCGCTGTCCCCTGAGGCATGGCTGGGCAAGGGCCACGAGAGGGCCTGTTGGTTGGCACGGCCGAAACTGGAGCTGCGGAACACGAGAGTTAAAGAGTATGGACAGCTGGAGGAGAGGGCTCCATGCAAGCCCAGCCCAAGTTCTTCATTTTTACAAATTAGTCCAAATGTCCCTTCTTTGCAGCTACTATGGCTTCCACCTATAGCTGGCTGAAATTTCTTGCATAGAAAGTGTCCTAATTAAAATTACCTATTATTTTTTCCCACTGGAAGGTGCTAATTTGGGTGAACACATTGAGATTTTCTTCTGAAATTTTTGAAAACAATGGCTTAATTTTAAATATTTACAGAATTAAGCACTTCCAGCTTAGGAAATAAAAAAGGAACCCCTATAGTCAGAATGTTTTTTCCCTGATTTGAATTCATTCTTAATTTTCTGAAGAAAAAAGAGATGCTTCGTTTGCCATTTTTCACTTTACATTTCCACCGAGAGAACGTCAGTTTTCCAAATAGCTTTGGTTTTTCTTCTGAGAAATTGTCAGACGTAAGTTACAACTTACATTAAACTCTCATCTTCAACAGACATGATATAAGATCCTTTAACTGTGAAAGAGGAATTGGTTTTGCCTGAATTACAAATATATTAGAAACACTTTTATCTTGCTTGTGAATCCAATACTTTATATCTTATTCAGGAAAAAATACCCAGCTCACATAACTGAGGCAGGGCTGGCCTAGTAACATCATTATTTAGGCTTGAGACCACCAAATGGGATCAATTTTAAGTACTCAATGTCCAGAGCTAATAAATATTGAAAGTGTTTTTAACAACTCATGAATTCAAAATTTTTAGTGCTTTTCATGCAAAGCACATGCAACTATGTTTCAGCTCTAAAACTTCTTTACTTCTTTCCCTGAATGCTGTGGTTGTAGCAAAACCAAAGACCCTCAGTATGAATTCTGTATGCCTTAGGTCACCCTGTGTCTTTCATGAACACACCCTAGGCTTGTGACTTCCCTTCGTTTACAGCAGAGATTCTTAGAACCCTCTTATTCTCTTTGCACTCCAGCTGAAGCTGTAATCAGTGGTTGTGAAGACCAAGATTTTATTAGCGTAAATTAGACCGGCGTATTGCTCTGCTTTTTCTTGTTAAGGGATTGACAAACTTTTCCTCAATTCCCTTTTCCACTAATGAGCTCAGAGCAGCAGGAAAAAACCCCGAAGGCACTGAGGCCAGCCACACTCCTGGGAATGCCATTTCCATGCAGATTCACTGGGATCTAGAAATGCCAATCTACCAAACCAGAAATGTTTTTAACTGTCTGACGTGCTGGGACCAGTTTCAGTCTCCTGTAACTCCCTCTGCTCAAGCTGAATTACTCCAGGGTAAATGTGGCTCCCAATAATATGCCAAAAACAAGCTGGCTGGGTTCTAACATCTATAGACTCTGGAAAAAATAATAAAGGAAAAGTACTTAGAGGAAGATGACGTATATTGTGGCAGCTCCTTTTGCTCAGGAAAAATATCCTAATTTATCAAAATTAATGAGTTTATTTAATATTACTGTATTCTAAAAATCTAGAATGAAAATTGCCCGGTCATTTTTTTTTAAATAACAAGGCCACTGATTTATGGAAAATTTACATGGCCTATAAGACTACAGTTTCTGGAAGGAGGAGAGAGGATGTAGATGTAAGGCCAACAGGCATAATTAAAAAAGAAAAAATTCAACAGCACAAAAAACATTTCTTCAGGAAATGGGAAGGGGTGCTTCTAAGTATGGGGCATTTGCAGGATGGGCAATAAAAGGAAAATTAAGACTTTGGTGCAAGAGAGTCATTGCTCCTCTGCTTGCCCTAGAAGAAATGGCAGGTTTCCTCAAACAAGTTTTTGTTTAGACACAAAACAAGCTGAAAGGGACCCTGTGAGCAGGCTCTGGTTGACTGGATCATCCTGCCTTGCTGGAAATACACATCTCAGTTGGCAGCTCCCTGAGGACATTTCTCCCTTAGAGACCAGGCAGTCCTGACATCCTAGAGGGTCTGTGAAAAGGCAGTGGTTTTCCCTTGAAACTTGGGGTTTGCAGGACTTCTGGTGGAACTTTTAAAGCCATCCCCTTTCACTGCTGGCACTGGAAAGGGTTGTCCTGCAAGGACAGTAATTACACAGGCTCCCTGGTGAGCAAAGGGCATTCAGGAATATATTCCTGGAAGAGCAGGAATTATGGACGCTTTCAACCCACCACGGTAACAGCTCAAACCCAACCCATCTGCACGCAGATTTTCCACTGCTGGGGATCTCATGATCGCTTATGGCTGCAGCATTGCATCACTGAGCTGCATCTGGCCCAGGGCCAAAAGGCTGTGGTTTAATGTAATGAGACATTACTCTTTTGGCTGCAGTAGAGCCATGACCTTGAATGATGGCAGGAATACTAATCTGCAGAGCGTTTATGAGCAGCTCTAAATCAGATTAACATTTGCTGTGTATTTGGGTGTATGGTAATGGCCTATCATTTCACTTTCCAAAAGGGAACTGAAATGGTCAGGGTGATTTTCTAAAGAGCATGCAAAGTTATAAACCCAGAGGTGGTATCGGATACCTGCAGAGAACACACTGCCCCAGAAATACTGGAGTTCTCTTTTGTATCAAATCCCTTGTTTTGAAAGCAGACTTCAGAATTTTTGGTGTATCAGACATATCAGAAAGACAGTGGACAGTCCAAAATAGATACCACTCACAGTGTAAAATATTTACCCAATCTGCCATCAATAGTAACTCTCATCTTGGTTGTGAACAGCAGTGGTTGTGCTTAATTGTTTAGGTTAAAAAACCTTCAGCTCAGCTCTTGTCTTTTGAGATTCTTTTTTCTTTTAAATAAAATCTGCTTGGTGATTGTCTAGTCATTGTTGCAGGATTGCCCTTCCAATGGCAAAAACAAAATTATTTTTGCTGAACATTGCTCATTTCTCAAGACTTAAAGATGAATAATTGTGTTTTGCTACTTATGATGGAATGTGCTATACAACTGCATGCAGCAATATGTCGGAGTGCAAGGACACCCAAATAGCTGTTGTCCTGGAACAGTTAAAGGCCATGTATAGCAATCCCAAAAATGATACTTGCATTTCCCATGGGAATTGAGCAGGCAGCTTGATAAGATGTTCTGCAAAGCATCCTAAAGCTTTCAGGGAATGATTATGTCTACTTTTTGCAGCAATGTTATGGTCTCAGGAAGTTATAGTCATAGTAAGCTGAGGTGACGGGGAGCTTTAATCTCACTCACTCACTGCTGTGTAAACAGTTCTGAGAGGTGCTGTTGGGAGCACCAGTAGTCACTGCCACTGCCTGGCGAGGCACCACGGTGCACAACTTGGCTTAGTGACCCCACATTTGCATGAGGGGACAGCAGAGATCTACAGGAGGTGGCACGTGGGCCTCTTCTAGCTGGTGCTGGAGCACTGTAGGAGCCACTGGCTGCCTGTATATGGCACCTTCTGATAGGAAGGGACAAAAAGACAGATCCTTGGGCTTGAGTCCTCCAGTTACATTGGTTGCAAGCTTTCTACTTTGGATTTATAACAGGTAAGTGCAACACTTGGAAAAGATCAGACTGAACATGAGACTGGGACTACACACTCCTCCATGCCCTCTGCTACTCATGGATAGGAAAATGCCTTTTTTCTTGAAAATTTTTAAAAGGGATGGTTACCTCTACTACCTCTACCCTTTCTGCTCTTTGCACCTTGCTGAAAGACAATCCCAGCATGGTGTCTCCCAGCTCAATAGAGAGGGAGAGGACTGCACTTGCCTGATACCAAGCAAGCACCCAGGGAAATGGGAACTGCTCTGCCCAGCCTTCAGCTCTGCTTAGCAGAAGTATCTGGATTTTTTTCCTCTCTGTCTTATGAGTTAGGCACTTTTTAAAAGATTTTTGATTCAGATGAATGGGTTAAGTAAAAAAAAAACCCAAACCCCAAGACATGGGGGATCAGGCAAAATTTTCCATGTCTTTGTGTTGCATTTGGACATGTACAACCAGTAGCAGCCCAACCCTTTGTCTTCTTTCTTTGCTTTATGCCTTCTCTTCTATATGTACCTTTTCAGTGACAGCAATTTTGTCGCATGTATTAGTACCAAAAATGCTACCCTCGAATTTTGTAAAAGGTAGATCTGAAGATAAGAATCTCACTGAATAAAATTCTAAAAATATTTCTTATGAAGTTCATGGTTACCTTCCAGCAGCTCTTGACAGAACTACTTCACTTCCTGGGAATTTTTTTTCACTGCATATCCTATTGTCTAAATGAATGGTAAACGAGACACAGGAAAGGGAATGACCTGAGGAAGATTGACTTCTATGTTGCAAGAAGGACATATAGATACTCTTCCTTCACTCACATGCTCTTAAAAGAGTGTGATGGACCATGGAGAGAAGAACAGATCTGGGAGGCGTTTTGTCTTGCCATGTGACAGGGGTCACATACTGCTTTCTTCTAACACACAGGAATGAACACTGTTAGCTTAGAGAAAACAATGCTGTCAACCCTTTTTGCTGCATCCATCCTTTCTGTTTCCCTGAGAGACTCCTTAAATGTTTTTTTCCATCTTTTCTACTTGGTCTTCTCCCTCCATTTTAAAGGGGGATCATATATACCCTATTAGCTCTAAAATGTAAGCAATAGGCAGGACACAGGAGAGCCAAGCTACAGAGGTAGAGAAATCTTTCTGTGTCTGGGTGATCAAACATTTGCATTAAACTCAAACTAGGTAACACATTGCTTTGTGATTCTCCTGTGCTGCCCTCAACAGCCTTTGGACCCTTCAGCCTTTCGCATGCAACTCTGACTTTATTTCTTAAAAAAAAATGCTGACACCTGCTTCAACAATAATATCTCCTGGGCCACATAATGGCTGAAAGCTCAGTAACCCTAAAGCAAGTTGACATTATTGGCTTAAAGGCAGTGCTAAATGGAAGCCAAAGACCTCAGTCCTAACCAAGGTGCTGCAGTTTAGCTCTCTGTATTTCTATTGCACTGCAGTCTTGCAGTTTTCATTTCAAAGCAGGCTTACTTTTCCACTCACAGTCCAAACTTAAAAACAAAATCAGAGTTTTGTTGTTAGAGAAGGATAGCATTGGGGATATTTCTCTCAGGTGTAGAAAATTCTTCTGCTGGCCCCTTCCTGAGCAGGGAAATTCAGAGGAAAATTTAAAATACCTGTCTCAGGTATTTTAAATAATCTCAAAGATTATTCTAGGGTCTGTGGTTATTTCAAGGATCTTTAAGAGGATGCATGAACTTGCATAAGACCTGCAGCATCACACCTGAGCTTGAAGATCTTCACAGGAGCTGGGGAGAGGGTGTTTAAATCTCAGACACCCCAGGTGGTTTCTGTTGAGCTTCAGTGTCTTTAGGGCTCTGTTTACAAAAGAGCAAAACACTCAGTTTCCAATTTGAATGCCACTAGTCATTTGTAACCTTAGAAAGCACAGTGTAGCCAAACATGAAATTTGCTCCTTTTTCATTTCCACTCCACCAACCCCCCTCTTCCGCTCTCCTTTGAACTGTTCTCACCACTTGCCAGTGTAATACAGCTTGTTAACTGGCTGCCATTCTGATTTTTCACAAGTTCGCCACGTTGCAGTGACAAGACCATGTCAGGGCCCAGATGCTTCAGAGTAAATAAATAGCACATCTGGGGTTTGGAAATGGTCCGGCTCTATATTATGGAAAAAGCTGGTGTGGAAACACATCCAAAGAATACACAGCTGGAAACTGTTAACTCTAGAAAGGGGAAAAAAAAACAAAAAGGAGACAAAAACTCAGGCAATACTACTGCTTGAGATCTTGTGCATTATTATTGCTGAGAAACAGAAACTCAGTTTACACAGCAGTTAAATTAATAGCATTCCTGAAAAATTGATAGTTTATAATAATTGACCTCAAGCAACATAAAGGCAGCGCAGGGTGGGAAGCTTGACTCCTCGCTGTCTGGCTTTCTTGGATGTGTTTGGTAACATCCCAGCTCTTTCACAGGCAAGCTGGTGGGAGGATGTTGGTGGTAGAGGGATGTGACTGCCCTTCTGGAGCCACGCTGCTGAGAACTGCAGCAGTTTCCCAGGCCCCTGAGCAGCCTGTGTCACTCAGGGTGTGCCGGCCCCAGAAACTGCAAGGAGACTGAACTGGAGGCGGCCTTGCTCACGGCAGCCAGAGCACCAGCACCACTGGGAGATGATGCAGGAGGGTGAATCAGCAGCAGCCACAGAGGGGGCTGCTCCCACCCACTCTCTGAGCCAAAATCATGTGCTGCATCCACCCAAGGAAGAGTTTCAGCAAGGTAAAACCCAAACAGGGGAGGCAAGAAGGAACCCAATGTAGATTGAATTTGTACCTTTGGACTTTTTTGTTTTGGACTAGGATCTCCTTGTTTAAAAAAAAAAAAAAGGCAAGCTTAAGCAACAAAGCCTTCAGACAGTGAAACTACTGTAATCAATTATTTTAAGCACTGCTCCAAGACAGCATGCATCATACAGGAAAGCTCCCACTTTTCATAAGGGCACCAGTCCTCCTGAGAGCTATCGATGGAATGCTCGAGGCTGCCACAGTCCCCATGCTCAGAGACCACCTCTCCTTCCAGTAACTCTTTAACAGCTCAGAATGATCCTGTTTTTCTTGGGTGAGATAAGCATTGATTGCAGCTCAGAGCCAGCAAAGCCAAAGCACCAGGTACCCTCGATCCTAAGACAATGCAGCAGCCTGTGCTTCTGCGGGAGGTTCGTCGCACATTGGAGAGAAGAAAGCATTTTTTCACTTACTTTTTTTCCTGTCTTGTTTGCCAGGCTTCCTTTCCCTGGGATACATTAATTTGGATTTATCATTACATAAATGGAAAATGTAGCAAACCCAGATTTCTAGACCAAAATATACCAACTTGGGCAATTTTTAATCTATTGTTGCCTTTGTGTAAAATAGGGCTAATCTACAATAGTGTTAGGTAATGTTTTACTATACATTTTCTTGTATGTTTAAGAAGCCCGTTATCGTGCCAGAACAGATGCCATTTCATTTTCTGCGTGCCTCATAGTGATGCCTGAGTATTTCCTAGTGTTTATTTTATTTACCCTAACAACACTCTGTTTTCATTTTATGGTTAAGAAATAGGATATTTTGGCAAAATCCTTAAAAGATTTTGGGCAGAAGAACCTAAGGACTGTCTCTAAAAGCTTCCTGAGCTGCAGACATAGGGGTGTGCAGTGAAGAGATGTGTTTGGTGCCTCTGTCCCTTACACAGAGCATGGGAAGGGCAGACAGCATTCCCCTTGCAGACAGCCCTGCCCACATTTCTGCTATGCCCTCATTTATCCCTTATTTAACCCTTTGCCCTTATTACCTTAACCCAGGTTAAGCTGAAGGCAAGTGCTCAGTTGATTGCATGGAGAAGAAACCTAAAGCCTGAGAGCATGGTATTTTAAGAGAGTCAGAGTTAGATCAAGCAAACCATATTGAGCGTGCCCATGTCAGCAAGCCAGGGCTGTTTGCTTGACCTCACACAGGATGTTCTGTCCTTTGTCTGTATTACTAATGATGCCAGCAGCAGTTCTAGTTTGTACTATGGTCCTTTCTTACAGCCCCACAAACAGCAGGCATTAGCTGCTCTACACACACGGTCATACACCAGGATATTGGGTTCAGTGGTGTAATTAAGAACTAACTGAAAGAAATTGTATGGCGTAGGCAATACAGGAAATACATACCATAAAACAAATCTGCTGGAATTTCTGAAGCTATGTTAATCCAAGCAAAACAAAATAACCCACAGAAGGCTGGAGGCAAGTCCTGGCTTCCCAAACACTCAGCTCCCTCTTCCTCAGAGCTGTTTTCAAAGTGACCATACTCATTTTGTCCGAGAAAGATCTGGGGTACTCACCCTCAGGAGAGGATATAGGAGGAAAGTCCAGAGCAGAGATGCCTCCTTGCAGTGCTATGTCTCTTTGCTCTTGCTGCAGCATCATAGTTGCTATTTACTTGGCAGCATGGTTTTTATGGATCCTCTTAAAAGGGTTCAGGCCCTCTCTCAGGGAATCCAAACCTGAGTTCCATGTCACAAATTATGTAAGCTTTATATTACCCAATATTCCCTGAAAGAGAGCAGCTGTGACTCTGGCACCAGGAGGACACTCCTGCCCCACCTGCATGTCTGCAGCCACACAGTAGCTCAGTCTGGGGTTAACAGGGGAGCTGGGGGCTGTGTTGAGGAGCAGACAGATGCAGTGGGTCAACAACTGCACAGCTCCTGCTGACTACATGGACTTGTTTTCTACAAACTCTTTGAGAATCAGGGACTTTGAGGGTCAGTCAATAGGCTTACCAACCCAATGAGAGTTCTTTAAATGAGGAGCAATGCGAAATGAGGTGCTAATATCCTGCCAGCTGAGGAGCAGATGGACCAACCTGCTGGGCAGAGGATGCGGAGTGCTGCAGACAATGGAGACCTCATAAACACCAAGATAAGGGTGGAGGGAGTCCACCACTGGGTCCTTCCCTCCCATGGCCACTAGGAGTAGGGCGTTGCTGGAGATATATGGCACGGAAGATATCGTCCTGCTGCTGTTAGGCAGTGCAGGATGAACATTGCCCTTCACACGTGATGGGCCATGGTGAAGCTACTGGCTCTTTGTCTTCTAGAGTTCCCCCTTACACAGCCACCTGTTGGCATGCTCAGTCTGCCTTGTTGCTGTAGGAAGACACGGAAAAGCTGAAGCATGTGTTAGGAGCCTCAACACGTGGTGAGCCAGAGTAATAGGGCATGTGTAGCACCATGCTGGGATTAGAACTTTATGGAAGCTCTAGAATAAGGGCAAGGAGTTACAGAACTAACTGGGAAGTGTGTGTGGCTGTTAGGCTAGCCATCCTATCCATGAATGTTTCATGGAGATCAACAAGGGTTATGGATGCTGAAGGTAAAATAGCCATAAAAGCCATGTGAACACAATGTGGGATTGTGAATCCTGTCAGTATCACCACTTCCTAGCAAAGGAATTGCCTCTGATGCTCTCAGGGGGTTGGTATTATAGCTGTGCCAGGGACCTGCAAGATGGCATCACTGCCAACTGCCCCATAGCAAATAATTTGTCAAAAATGGATGGGGGCTGCTGAGTTCAAAGGACATGAACAGCTCTTTCTTGGTGGGAGGAGGTGCCCAGCAGGCAGCACACTGGATGACAGGCTACACCTTGGACCAGTGTGAGTGAACATGAGCACCCTCAGTTATTTGCTGGTTGTTCAGCTGCTGGGGCCAAGCTCTGCTCTCTGAGAAGAGGAGCCTGTCCAGGCTGTGTCCTGCTTCAATACCAAAGACCTCAGGTACTTCTTCTCCTGCAGCATTGTCTCCTCCAGACTGGGAAGATCAGCCTACCAGACGTCCTCTCCACAGCCCAGAGAAGGAGGGCAGCCAGCTGCTGGGCACTGTGGGAGCCAGGGGACAGGAAGCAGAGATGGCAAGGGCACGGTGGGAGGGAGCACATCGTCACAGTGAGTGCCAGGTGTGCTTCACAGCTGTATGGAGAATGCATGAAATGCCTGTGGTTACAAAGGCTGCAGAGGAGATGTTGCAGATGATGTGCTCTGTGAAGCACTGGGGTATCTGCTCTATGCCAGACAGCTCACCTTGACTATTATGTGCACGCGCAGTTTGGCAAAGATCTTGGTGGGATTCTGTGCTGTCATCACAAAAGCCAAGAATGGATTTGATTTTCCAAACAATTAATTTTAAGGAGTAGAATTTCTTCAGTCAAATATTAATGATTTTTTTGTGTAAATAACTTTTATGCAATAACAGACTCGGGTTTTTTTTCTCTGTGAATCTTCACATAGTGACAATAAAAATAGTTTTGCTTGGTACAGCTAAGTGTAAACAATTGAATAAAAGCCCAAATACTAAAATCTGTGACTTTGGTAGAGCTAGAGTTCAGCTTAGACCCATCCAGAAACTTCAGGTCTAGTTTTACATTAGTGATGCTTTTTCCAGATGCTGACTGTTTACAGAGGTGGTCTACATAGTACTGGTCTGTGTGTGATTCATAAAATTGACTACAACCCTCTAGTGAAAGCTTGGGGTTTGGAGCAGTTTGCAGCTAGTTAAACCATTGAAGAAAAACAAAAAGCTGAAGTCACAGACCTCACGAGAAATGGGTCAGTGCCTGTCAGTCTGAACTTGCCTGTGCTTATTTGAAAATATGCCTTCAGCCCATCTGGCTTTGCAAGCCTTTTTGCTTGTTTGTTTGTTTGTTTGTTGGGGTTCTCTTCTTGTTGCAGCACATTTGTTGCTTCTTAAGAATAATGTGACTTTAGAATTAGTGCATAATGGAAAACGTTCTGTCAAGCATTTCCTTGTGCTTTCAGTTTAATCTGTTAAAGTTGATTTACTGATATACTGATTGTTTTTATTAAAAAAGGAGAGGTCCCTAAGTTTCTCTAGAACTGTACTTTGTTTATGTACAAAGTCCAGTATGATATTGCTGTCTGAACAGTCTTTTAAAGTGTCGCATTTTTTTAATGTACTGTTTATGGTGCTTGATTTTTTTAATGGGATAGGATAAAACTTGTGTGAAGTGTGGACAAAATAATTCTGAATAACAAATCTCAGGTTTTCCTGAGACTTGTTTCCCTCCTATCCTCTCAAGACATCAGCACAAAACTCTCTACATCCCTGAACTTGGCCTCAGAGGGTGCACATTTTCTCCTCAGGCAGGAGGCTGAAAGTCTTGGAAGAGGGGTCAGCAGAGAGATGGAATCATCCACTGCACTTGTCTCTGGAGGTTGCCAAGACAAAACCCTGCCTAGGTGGGAAAATCTGGTACTTCACAGCTTGAGAGCATCCCACAAAAATGCAAAATCAGAGTGCCTGTCAGAAGCACTGAGCATTCCCAGTTGACTGGAAAATGGCTAATCTTGTCCCAGTTTACAAGGAGGACAAGAAGGATGGAAATTACAAGCCTGTCAGTCTCACTTCAGTAGCTGGTAAAATTACGGAGAAGATTATTTTGGGAGGTAATGAAACACACCTGAAGGACAATGCAGTCACTGGGCACAGCCAGCACGGCTTCATGAGGGAAAAGTCCTGCCTGTCAAACTTAATTTCCTTTTATGACAGGGTAACCCGCCCAGCTGATCAAGAAAAGCCAGTAGATGTAATCCCTTTAGATTCCAGTGCAGCTTTCAATCCTGTCTCTCTCAGGATCCTTCTGGACAAAATGTCCAGCACACAGCTGGAAAAATACGCCATGGAATGGGTGAGCAACTGGCTCAGGGGCCAGGCATGAAGGGTTATAGTCAATGGAGTGACACCAGGCTGGGGACCTGTCACTAGTGGGGTTCTGCAGGGCCCCATTCTCAGCCCAGTTCTCTTCGACATCTTCATTACCAACTTGGATACAGGACTTGAAGAGATACTAAGTTTGCAGATGATACTGAATTGGGAGGAGCTGTTGCGCCCCTCAAGGGCAGAGAAGCCCTGCAAAGTGACTCTGACAAATTACAGAGATGGTCAATGACCAACAGTATGGAGTTTGACAAAGACGTGTGCTGGATGGGATGGGGAAATCCTGGAGGTACAGACAGACTGGGGAATGAGAGGCTGGAGAGCAGTGCCACGAAAGGGACCTGGGGATCCTGGTCCATGGCAAGTTGAATGTGAGTCAGCAGTGCCCTGGCAGCCAGGAGGCTGCCAACCCTGTCCTGGGGGGCATCAGGCACAGCATCAGGCACAGCATCACAGCTGGGCAAGGGAGGGGATTGTCCTGCTCTGCTCTGCACTGGGGCGGCCTCACCTCAAATGCTAGCGGCAGTTTTGGGCACCACAATATAAGAGGGACATAAAGCTATTGGGGAGTGTCCAATGAAAGGTAACAAAGATGGTGAAGGGCCTTGAGGGACACCATATGAGAAGCAGCTGAGCTCACTTGGTCTGTTCAGCTTGGAGAAGAGGACACTGAGGAGAGACCTCATTGCCGTCTGCAACTTCCTCATGAGGGGAAGAGGAGGGGCAGGCACTGATCTCTGTGGTGCCCAGTGACAGGACCTGAGGGAATGGAAGTTGTGTCAGGGGAGGTTTAGGTTGGATATTGGGAAAATGGCATTTTCACCCAGAGGGTGTTTGGGCACTGGAACAGGTCCTCCAGCACCAGGCCTGACAGAGTTCAAAAAGAGTTTGGACAATGCTCTCAGGCACATGGTGTGACCCTTGGGAATGGTGCTGGGCAGGGCCAGGAGTTGGACTCCATGATCCTTGTGGGTCCCTTACAATTCAGCATATCCTGTGATTCTCTGATTTTAGACCCACAGCTTTGGGGCAATTTTCGCACGACCGTTTGACAGGCTACATCAATCCATCTCTGGCATGCTCCAACAGCTGGGACTATGTCTCTCCCCAGAGGCTGACGAGACGATCTCCTGGCCAAATAAAATGGTCATCCTTGCCAGAGTTTGAATATATTATGTGTCTGTATTTTTCCCATCTACAGTCCCCTATTCATTAGCATATGCTGAGTGCCAGTGTTAATTGCTTTCTCATCCCATGCCTGTGAGGTAGGAGAGGTCATCACAAGCTGCATGGTGGTCTGCAGCTCTTGTCTGGGTTTATACTAGGACTCTTTTTGGATTTCAGGAATGTGTATTTCCCAGAGACAATCTGTTAGCTGCTTGTGAAGGCTTGCAAGGTTGTGTAGGTCAGAGTAGTTGAGGAGTTTCATCAGTTCTGTAATTAATTTCTGGTTTTAGGATTAAACTTTTCTCTTGTTGCTCTAACATTCACATTTATTAGACACCTGAAAATGTCTTGGATCAACACAAGCCTCTTACTAGCATTGTATGTCAATTCACAGCGTTGTATCTGCACCTGCACCATCTATTAATCTATTATATTTACTTTTCATCTTGTCTTTTGTAGCTTGAGATGTAAATTTTCCTCCCTGTTGACAACCTGACCCTACTACTCAAAGGCTTTATGAGGATAGTGGTTCAACTTCACAGTGAACTCAGATTTCACAGGCACGGAGTTATTAGAGATTATATTGACTGGCTATTTTTCTTCAAGTTATATTTGTAAAAACCTTGTAGAAATATTCAGGTAAAGGTATAGGATTTTGAGGGTTTTTTATGTTTTATGGTCTAAATAAGAAAAAGAAAAAAAATATTATACTAAATTTGACCTGAAACTGTTTTGGGGGACAGGTGACATATTTGCTTATGTTACCAAATTTTCTAATTTTACTAAATTGTTTAATTTCAGTTGGTTTATTTTAATATTTCATAATACAAGCTGAAAAGTTTCATTACGAAAACAGCTGTGGGAAACATTATAGCAGTTCCAGATATACATGCTTCACATCACAATAGTTCTGCATTGGCTGCTTTATTTCCTCCTCAGGTCCTCTTGGCTCAAAAACTTTTCACCAAACTAACTCAAATCAAAGTCAGACTCACTGATATTCCCTTTTTCATATGTTCACTACTTATTTTTTTATATATAATCTCTGATATATATGTAGCACCTCTGATACAGATACAGCATCCCTCTAACAAGAATCTTGGTACAGAAAGGTCTTGGTTTTGCATTAACTTTTTTTTTTTAAATCTGCTACTATTAATTCCTTGGTAGGTGTTAGAAACAATTCTTTCAGTGCTGAAATCTTGCTCTGAGCCCATGATGTTTCCCCACAAAACATTCAGTGTATTGCTTTCTGTGATTAGCACTGCTTTTTGTGTGTTTCCCAGCGTGCTAACCAAAACAAGTGGAAATACTAGACAAAACCACTGCCACCAAGGAACAGAAAAATCTGCTCCTACATCTTGTCTGTCCTGCACAGGAATGAAGTTCTATTTTAAGGGGTAACTGGCTTCTGGTGCACAAGGCACATCTCTATCACCACCTCACTGCTGTCACTGGGGCATTGTCAGGCATGTTTTGAACACTAATTCAATTCCTTCTGATGTTCTTTTTCAAAGGGAATACTTGTTTCTGGGTATTTTATTTTATTTACTCAGTCTTAACTCTCTTCTTTTTAATGCTTATTGGTCCGTACTTGCTTCACTTTCTTCTTTCAAAAAAGAACGCACTCTTTTTGATCTTCTGGGGGTTTTTTGAGTCAGATATTCATATCTGAACTGGAATGGACATCCCTATGTGGTTAAATATTCATGGCTCACTCTTTTTGCAATCTACTGACAGCAAAGCAGTTAAGTAAATATTTCTGGAGGCTATAGGATTCCTTTCAACAGAAGAAGAGTTCTTTCTTCTTTATAAAAATAAAGAAGGAACCAGAAAATCCAAGAAGAAAGAGGGAAAATATTTTCTTTCTTGCTAAGCCTAAATATATATATGTGTATTATATACATACACACGCATATATATGTGATATTTTTCAAGGATTTCTGTGCTCCTGGAAGAGCATCTTACAAAAAGTTTTCAAAGTCTGTGTCCTTTCAGGACATACTGAATTCTCCCCTTATGAAGGACAAACTAACACTGTGTTGAGATGCAAACTCAGTCACCAAGCTCTCATTTCCATATCTGGCAGTGACAATACCTTATTTTCCTTTCCCTGATCCACTGATAAACAGTCAAGATAAAGAGAATTATATTCTGAAGAGTCATTCCCTGACAAAACCCACAGTGTTTTGGATCCCAAACCACTCCCTACTTAAATTCTTTCTCCCCTTTTAATTTAGCTATATCCTCAAGCCCTGAAAATTTAATTAAAATAGCTTGGTACTCTGAAATTTCACCGGTCTTCCTGTACCACTAAAGGGTTGCTGGATGTTTAAAGAAATGCTGTTCTGCCTTATCATGTGTAGTGATACTAATGGGAAACTATGAATAAAATATTTATTGAAAATAATGCTCATTTTTTCTCTGTTGTTAATGTTAATATTAATATCTTTATCTCTGGACCTCATAGTAAAATACAGTAATATGGCACTACTAGCAGCAGGAATACAACTGAATACCATTGAGGACAGTTCCAGCCTCCCCCTCTAAAATATGACCAAACTTCCAGAGCCACAGGGTCAGGCTTGCTGGTGTGTACCCCTCTGGCCACCTTATTTATCTCCTTTTCCAAAGACTGGCCCTATGGGCAAGGACAGTTTCATGTGTTTCCACCCTCCCTTCCTCATTACCCATTTTGGCTACCTCCTCTCCTCCAGCAGCTTTCTTCACCTTCCACCAGCTCTGTTCCTTTCGGTAAGGAAAAGCAGACACATGCAGATGAAAAATGATGACGTTTGCTAGGTTACCTGTGAACATCTGGAGCAGGCAGTGTTTGTGCAATATCATCTCGAGACAGCCCAACAGAACAAAGTTATCAATTTTGTGCCCTGTGGCCTGCAGCAGACAGGGTCTTTACAGACCCACAACTCCTCTTTTTGTCTCCCCTCTCCTTTGTCCCCTGGGTACCAGTTGTGATGTTTGACACCATTGCAGGGCCAGGTGCCTCCTGGGATCCTGCTGGGTGTGTGGGGCACCATGGTCAGGCTACTGCGAGTCCCACAATGAAATTAATGGGGGCAGATCTCAGTGTCTAAAGAGCAGATTCAGTTCAGGATTGCAAGCAGAGATTTGAGAGGAGAACACCACACTCAAAACCAGTTTAAAATGCTTTTTTTTTTCCTGACTGCTTTGTTTATTCTCCAGCTCAGGAACTCAGTGGAACTCAGCCATTCAATGAATGCCAGGCAGGAGCCACATCTCAATCAACAGCTTTGCAGTTCCCTGTGAAATCTCCTTCTAGAGGCACATGTTCCCCTGAACACAAGGGGAACTTGTGTTCCCCTGAGCTGAAGTCATCAGTTCCAAACCATACCTTGGACCATTCTGGCTGCAAGAAAAATTTTCAGAAAAAGTCCTAATGCTGGGCAAGGTGCTACACTCCACAAAGATGCTAAAACAATAACTTCAGTACTCAGGAACTGCCCTGTAAATGTCATGGGACATTAGCCCAAAACTTTTATTCAGATTGCAATACCTATCTTGATGAAAAAGGGAAAGCCAGTGAGAGACAAAAACTAATAAAACAAAAGAAATTCAATGAGTTCTTCTTCCAAGCTGATCACACATCTTCATAGGTAAGTCTGTGAGAGCTGTGCTTGCCATAGCTGGTCTTTCTGAAATCAGTGAAACACTCCTGCAGATACATCCATGTACAACCTGCTGTTTTCTGCTGTATGCTGCATCTTTTTGCAAGAGATAAAATGAGATTTTTTTGTGAGATAAAAATGAAAAAAATATTATGTAATGAGTAAAGAACTATTCCCAAATCATTCCTTGCCATTCATGAAGTTGTTTGGACACTTCCAGCAGCAAAAGAAGCTACACCTTGTTCTGCCAGCTCTTAAAGTCTAGACCTGTCAAGGTAATGGAAAATGGGACTTAGCATGTAGGACATTTGATTTCTCACCCCTAAAACACTGTTGGTGTTCCTAAATGGCGTGCTCATAAGATTGAAATACAGAATTTTGACATGGTTACTTTCTCACATAGCTTTCTGCCTTTCTGGAGATGGAAGCATAATCAGACTTAATATACATTTGTTCAAAAGGAAACTATTTATTCTTGTCAGAAAAATCAAAGAAAATAAGACCTGAAGAAATATTAAAGTTGTAAAAGGATTTGATCAGCTGGAATGAGATAAGCTCTTCAGTTTGATGAGAAGTCTGGAAAAACAAGAGACAGACTAAAAACTAGGAAATTAAGAGTGAAAGGGGAATTCAGGCACAGCTATTTCAATCAAAAAGTAATAAGCATGTGGAATAAATTATTGCTAGGTGAGGCTATTGAAGCAAATAAGAGGAATGAATTTAAAAGACAGCTAGACATCTTTATGGAGACAGCCAAAACTTCACATTTTTCCTACTTATATTCTTTGGGTTAGATCCAGGACTTAGTGTCTAAAAAAAGGACCCAGGAGGACTTTAACTGCTTAAATCCAGAAATACATCCCAAAAGTCCCAACTGGCTACTGCAAATGCTAGAAACACCTGGGTTACATAGTGCCAATCATGTTGAGACCTAGGACAGGGCTGTGTCAGTCCATCCCAGAGCACGGTGCTGGCTTCCACCCCAGTCCAGATTTGAGCCAGTGTTCTCCTGGGGCCTGATGCAAAGCCTGGTTTTGCAGCATTCCAAATGCAAGGCAGGGCACAAGGTCCCACACAAAGTACAGTAGCAGCTGCCACTTGACTTGAGAATCATGAGAGGTGTAGTGCTCATCTGTGCTATCTTTGATACAGTGCTTTTATAATAACATCATGGGATGAATGTGGAGGACCCTGATGCTTTTTTTTCCTGGATGGGACTGAAATCTGAACGTCCTGAATGTAAGAGGAAAGGGTGGATCCCTTTTCTCCAAGGGGGGTTAGTCATGCAAAAGAGCATTTCAGACTCACTCAGTCAGAGAAAAAGTAAGAAATAGCTGAGTATATCCTACCAGGTGGGCAGATGGGGAAAATTCCTATACAGTGGTTGCTCTTTCTCAGGATTGTTGCTATTTTTTGTATCATACCATCTGGTTACATTCTTTTTATTAGTCTGGGATACTTCTACCCTGGCTGATAAAAATAGTCTTATCAGGCTTACAAGTTTTCAAAAAAAGCTCATTTCATTATCTCTTGAGCAGCTTGAAGCTGCCAGTGGAGGACACCACAGGGAGACTGTGAGGTGGCTGTGGCTCGCTATCTGGAAGATATGAGTGAACTGGGCAATGTAAGCCTCGGATCTTAAATACATGTTGGGCTCTGACTAACATTTACAAGAGCCAAAAAGAGACTGTGGGATTGATTTCAGAAATTTTTAGGACATTTCAAGCTGTCTGCAAGATGTCCCCTTCTGTTCCCCCTACTCCCCACCCACTTAAATTGCAATCATATGTTATCAGAGTGACTCCAAGCAGGCTATGACAAAAAACCATCTTGTCTTTCATTTGGGCTGAGTCATTCACCACTCAGCTGTTGGGATAGATTTTCATCTGGGTGCTGGGATTGCACGCACTGTGTGTCTGAAGGGGAGCTGGAGGCAAACGGAGGCAGGCAGAGGAAGGAGAGGCTGTGTGCAGCTCTGCAAGGCTGCCCAGGAAGGATAGGGGATCCCAGGGACACCCTCCTGACAGGGAGGGAGCACCCCAGGGAGGCAGCACCCCATTCCTGACTTCCTGTGACTCAAATGACACTATGTAATCCCTGAAAGGCCACAAGTGGAAAGCGAAGTGGGCAACTGGAGCTGTTTTCCAATGAGACCCAGAAGCTGAGCGAGTTAAACCTCTCTAAGGTTTAAACTGATTTACACACCACTTGCCTTAGTGCTGAAAGAAAAAAAACCTTGGCAAGATTTGTACTGATAAGAAAGTATCCTGTTAAATTAGTACTGATAAGCACTCTGCACTGATTTTTTGAATTAACTCTGCATGACCCGAAAAAACCGTGCTCAATGAGGTAATTGTATTGCACTTGGATCTCTCTAATAAGACTTTCTCCATTGCGTCTAGTTCAGGGGTCAGGTGAACACTGATAACGCTGTGGAAAACAGAGCAGAGGCAGTGTTGGAACAGGGCTGGCACCTGGCTAGGAAGGTGACTGGGACATCATCTGGAGGTAGGTCTGGGGATGGCTTGAGTGAAGAAAAAGGCAGAGGCTGCTGAGAAGTAGAGACTCATCTGGTAAAGCAGGTGGGCAGGCATTCCTGCCAAACTGCAAAACACAGCAGGCTGCTATTTTTAAAGCACAGAAGGTAGTTATAATTTGGAGGAAAGGTGAGAAATTACTTCTGAGAATTACTTCCGTTTTGTTTCTTTTAAAGAATTTGTAGTGCTTCTATATCTGAATTTCTGTTACAGAATGGTGAGTGATTGCTCATATGAAGACCATGGCTTACATAAAGAATGCAGAGGCAAAAATCTGCTCATATCTAATCCTGGCTCTGAGACTGACACAAGCTGTGACCTTGAGCACATCACTTAACCTCAGAGGAACAACTTGAGGATTCATTAGCTGGTCCTTGAGGAGTGCTTTGAAGATGAAAAAGGCTTTATAAGTGGCAAATATTATTATGTGTTCTAGGACCTGGAAATTTTCAGTGTTTGTATATATAATCATTTACAGAGGATTTGCTACATAAAAGAAACTGTAAATTTTGCTGAAAATTGTTGGAGTGAAGATAAGAACTGCCTTTTCCATCTGAGAGGATTTTTCATGGCGGTCTTTCTCTTCATTTCCATAAAGGATTTACAACATGAGTCAGGGATGACCATTTCTCTTGTTTCAAAGGAAGCAGTTGCACTGAGCACTTGCTGGTCAATGAGTGCAAGGGTGAGGGAGAAGGTTTACAGGGAATGTGCTCCTGAGCTACAAAGTGTAGGTCCACAGTGTGAGCTCAACCCCAGCCAGGAGGTTAGACAGGCTGTGTGAGGTGTATTCCACAGAGAGCCAGTGCAGGAGGAATGCCAATCAGCACCCAGCAAAGCTACAGAGCCCTGTTGGCAGCAGATATTAAAGTAAGCAAGAGCATGGAAGTGTTGACTGTAAGGAGGTGGTTGGCTCCATAGGCTTCTAAGGAAGATTATGTGTTAGCATCATATTAGGATTTCTTCTTTGAATCATCTTTCAAAGAAGAAAGCAGCTGCACAAAGCTGGTCTATGCAGTATATTATAAAACAGATTAGTAAAAATGCATTAACAGGTTTAGGTGGCATGATACCTTCAACAAAATGGGACTGAACTCCAACTCAGGAGGTGTCTCACCTTCACAGGTCCTGCCTTTCCCTACAGAATTCAAGTTTGTGATAGTGCTATTGACAGCAGCAGCTTTAAGTTTGTGTGCTGATAAAAGAGAAGAATTGTCATGAAAGGGGTAATTATTTAGGGGTATCCTAATCCAGCAGTGAGCTGGGCGAGAGCGTGGTATCGATTACCTTGCTGAGCCTGCATCCCACTGACAAGAAAAATTGCAATGCTCTCAGAGGCAGAACTTCCTTGTGCAGCTTTTAAAGATCTATCAAAGACAAATCTGCTTCTGGACCATGTACTCTTAATGAATTTATATTATTGTTGATACAGCATGCATGGTGTCTACAGGCTGTGAGTGCCCAATGAGCTTGATCTTGCTGCTTCCGTATCAATCAATTTCAGGCATGTTTTCCCCTTAATCTGTGTGAAATTGCCTGGCTCATATCCTGTATTCTCCACTTAATCAAATTGCTTATAGAAATCAATGGAGATTCTGACTGAGTAGGGACCACCTTGTTTGTCCAATTGCCTCTGCAACAGTCATGCGCATTCGAATACATGAAATAAAGAAGGCAGAGTGTAAAGAAATGGAAATTGCACAAGGACACTCAAGCATACAAGGAAAAAAATTAAATGAAACTGTGTATTAAAAAGGTGAGGACACTGAACGTTGCTTCTCAATGAGAATTTTTCACTTTTTTGCTTGTCTGAAAATAGCTGATTTGCTACAAGTTCAAGAAACAGGGGAAAGAAAAGCAAGAATATTTTACATACCAGAATAAAATGCTCTCTTGAACATGTAAGGGTCTTGTTTCTCACACAGGTGCAAGTCCCATCTGCCTCCAGAGAATGGGCCATCAGGAGCTTCCAGTAAACAGTTATTTGGGGATCACACTGGAAATTCAAAGCTGCAGTTAGGACAAGTAGGCATGTTCATGTTTGAATCTAAAGAAAACCTGAATTGCTGGGCAGAATGGAAACAATATCTGTAAACTCCTCATGAGGTTCTTCTGTTCTCTCTCATCTCATGGTATTTTCTCACTGACCAGCACCAGGGAAAACATCCTGCTGCAAGTTCATCTTTTTCTGCTCCCCATATTGTCTGAAAGACTTGTTTGTTTCCCATTAGGAACAATTACTGGCACTAGGATAAGTGTTTGGGCTCCATACATCCCTATTCTCATCCCCACTCCCCAGATATCCAACAGGTTGTGAAGTGCTCTGCTGAGGAATGCTTTCAAGCAGGTACCTGCTCTCCACTTGGGCAGCTCCCAGCACCGTGGGACTCAGCCTCTCCAAGGGTTACAACCTACAGAATGAAAAGTACAGAGATCCATAACAGAGTGAGGTTGTCTCAACTTACCTCATCCCAAATGGGAATTTGTGGGAGAATCACATTGTGCACAGCAGGATCTGTGAGTAATCCAGCTCCTGGCACAAGCAAACAGTAATACCTGATCTAGTTGGAGAGAGAACCGAAGCATGGAGAGCATTTAATTATCTGCACTATCTTTAGAACATCCAAAGTATTTTTATACTTCCTATAACATCTCTAGCAGAGACTTCATTTTTCCATGTAAAAGATTTTAATTACACAAAATGCTCAATTAGAACCTTAATTTCCATTCTAGAAAATAAATACACCATGCAAATCCTTGACTTGCTCTTAATTTCTCTAACAATCCTCTCAAACTTTTCAATAGATGCTCCCAGATCTCTCCCCATTAACAATGGGGGGACTTGAACCCCAGGCTTACTACTGCTCTCTGCAGCTTTATTTAAAGGAGAAAAACCTAGGTCCTCTTCCAGGCCTTCCTTCCCTCAGCTTCTCCCTTGAATATCTTTTCTGCAGACATCCTGGAGGACAGCCAGACTGCTGGTTGGAAAGGTCTATGTTATAGGAACTGATTTTGGCAGTCAAAAACTGGATATGTAGTAGTGAAATTTGTATTAGAGCAAATCTAGTACAAAAGGAAAGCACACACTCTGGACAAAGGCGGGATCATATGAAGCAACCAAGATTACTAAGAGTGGGATAAGCAAATCTTGGCTTTATAGAGGCAGGGAAGTGAATGGAGAAAGGAGAGGGGTCAGAAAGGTAGAGGGCTGGGGAAGAACATGATGAGTTTGGGGGCAGAGGCGGAGAGGATGGGGCAGCAGGGGCTCAGCGGACTGCCAGAATAGAGATGAATACAGCAGGAAAAAGATCCAAGAGGGCTCCCAGGGGCATGGGGTTGTGAAATATATTTGGAGGCTGTGACTACAACTCCTTTCTGTGGGGCAGAGATGTCTCCATTTTCCCAAGAGTGGATCGAAGCATGGGACAGGCTAAACGACTTGGTGTGAGGATACAGAATCATATTTTTACACAGAGGCATATTTTTACATAGAAAACTGTGGTTTGACCACACAGATACTGCCTTTTTTCAGCAGTATCTGGAATCATGATTTTCAATTTTTTCTGGAATCTTGATTTTCAAGATTACACTCACTCTCCAAATCACTTTTGGCTGAAAATTTGCAATGGAATAAAAACCCATGGAAAACTCATCTTTACCCTTCTTCCACAAGCTGTTGTACTGTAGCTACAGTCACTCTAGAAATCTGTGACCACACTACATGCCAGCTGAATGCCAGCTGCCTGCAGCTCTCCTTAGAGCTCCAGCATGGGAGAAACCTACCCCTGTCATACCAGTGTACTCTCAAAGAAGAAATCCCTCCAGCACTTTAGCTTGTCCACAGGGCATGATACAGCAGCATATGCAGAAACCTGAACGAGCCTTGGCCCTCTCACAGAGGCTCTTAAAGGAATGCTGCCATTTTAGCAGCACCTTTTTTCTTGGCTCCAGCATCCCACTGCTCTGCAGAGCCATCATCCAAAGGTTCATCTGTAATATACTAACACTGCCTGCAGCTGGCTTGCAGTGCAGGTGTCTCTGCACAGTGCAGCATTGGGTGCCCCCTCCCTGCAGACAAAAGGCTGAGCTCAAGCTGCAGAGGCTGGCAGCACTGAGCTGCTTTCAGTGCCTGTGTCCAGCTGCCAGCAGTGGTAGTCACAACAGCTGGGCACATTGATGGAGAAGATGTCAGAGATGGCATGCAGCACCAGAACCCCTGTGATGGTCTCAGCAAGGCCGGGTGAAGCCTGATGGAGTAGGGAGTCATAACAGAGAAGGGTTGAAAACAGAAACCTCTCGTTGTGAATGAATGTATGGCATCTGTGGAAAAGTTCAAGGAAACATATGAAAAATAATGAATCCTAGCTAAAGCTCTAGGCATTATTGTAACACCATGTGTTATACTCTTGCAAGCCTCTTGCTGTGCAAATCCGAGAGCAGTAGGCATCAATCTGTTCAGGGATGAAATTATAAATAAGCAGATAACCAGTACATGAATAAAACAAATTGAAACCACCCTGCATATCAAAGAAATCGGTGACAAGCGACATACTTTCACATGGGTGATTGGAAAAGGAAAGAAAAAAAAGCCAAAGAAATTGAAAACAACAAGGTGTCAGGCAAGCTACAGTTGAATGCAGTAGGATTAAACACTTTCTTGATGTGATATCACTGCCTTCCCAGGACTTACACCTGAGACTGACTTGGCCCTCTTATTTAATTACATGCTGATACACCATCATAAGACCTCACGGGAAATCTTACAAGATCTTGTGACAGATATTAAATTAGCATTTGCCTTCCCCATAAATACAATCTGATCAAAAACATTTCATGTGTGCAAAGGAGCCAAGTTTGAAAAAAAATGATCCAGCCACAGAAAGAAATAACATCTATAAAATCAGTCGCTGTGGAAGAAAAGAGGTAAATGATCAGATATTTTTTTCTTTGAAAATGCAGAACAGAAGGGGGGATATGCATGATATGCTTGTAGACTTATCCCCCACACGACACCAGAGTCTTGTTGAAATGTGGATGCAGTTTCTCAATTATTTTAATGTGAGCTACTATCCAAAGAACTGAGTGATGTTGTCTGGTCTTCTACAGCAAGCCAGTTGTTTCCACTTCCTCCCTTCTGCTTGCCCAAGGGTCTGCAGGGCTGGAGCTGATCCAGCCTAAAGCACATCTTCTCTCTCAGGTATCCTCTTAGTGGGAGCCATTCCCACAGCTGACTCCCTGCATGGAGGCAGGAGAAAAGACATCACACATGCCTTTTTTGGTGAAGCTGAGCTTCAGTACTTGTGTCGGGGTCCCATGGTGCAGTACCAGATAATTAAATAGACATTTACCTGGAGAGCTGTAAGACACAGAGGATGACTTCAGAGAAAAAAATGTGAAATCAGGACAAACAGGAGCTTCTAGGAGTTCCTCCTCTGCAATCTACCCATTAGGAGCATTTATAGGTCCCTAGACCTGTTCCTTGCAAGCTCCCTGCTCCTTTCTTGCAAATCTTGGCAGGGCAAGGCAGCAGGGGCTACTCAAGGCTGTGTGGTTTCAGAGCTGCTGGCAAGCAAATCTGAGTTGGGTCCTGAATCCTACACAGATTCCCCATCTTGCAAAGCACTCTCCTTGGCAGAGGTGAAAAGGACACAGGAGAAGAGCGTGGGCTCTGTGGCAGTGTGACTGGTGAAGCCCATGACCAGCACTGGAAGGACAGAAGGGGTGACCCTTTATATATTTCTCCTCTTTTTTTTTGTTTTCTGTGAATTTAATATTGGACAAGTGCTAAACACTTTGAGTCTTTATCCAGACTAGACATTCAGCCCTTTCAAGCTTTTTTCATCAGTTGGGATATAACTCCCAACAATGGGGATATAACATTGACTTAGCTTCTCCAAGAACAAACCCATAAAATAAATAAAGGTGCTGTTGGGTTTCTGTTAAAACCTGGCCAGTTTCTACCAGGAGAGCAGCAAAGATTTTCCACAGAGAACCAAAAGAACCCTATTTTTTTTCTGATATGTCATATGATTTCATAAATGCATTCAATCTTATTGGAACTGCTTGTAAAAAGCAAATGGGGGGTGGGGGAGGGAATGTTAAAGGACAGTGACTATGGAAAATAAATGGTAATTACTTTTAAAACAGATAAAAAAGGAGTAGATATAGCAAAACTTAAACATGCAGTATCATGCTCTGGCATCAAGATCTCTTAAATGAGCTGCTTTTTTTTTTTATTTATTTCTCATATTCTTTTGGTTCTTCTTTATGATTTAGTCATTATGAAATACGTTCAGTTAGACTTCTTGAAGATGAGAAGTGAGGATTCCAAAGGGAAGCCGAGTTAAAGTTTGGAAGAAAGCTAGAAAGCTATGTGTTTCTTTTCTCTCCACACTTACAGCAACCATACAGGTTTTTCTTCAGGATTTATTTCTGTGTAAAATAGAAAGTACCCACAATCCATATTTTTCTATAAACTGGAGAAGAGAGATCAGAAATCTAGGATGGTTTCTGTGTCTGGTAGCAGGAGTGCTACAGAGCAGCTCAAGTAGCTCCAATGAAAGGTAAAGAATGTGTTTTTATTAATGGCACGTATGCTGCCACAGAGATATACATCACTGAATAGGGCCTGCTTTGGAATTCTGAAGGCAAGAGCCTCAGCTGCAAGCCCAGAATATCTGATGGGATGGAGAAAACATGTTTCTCTTAAATCATCTTAATATCACATTAATATATTTCGCACATTTTAGAGAAACCTCTGGGTTTCTCTAAATGCCAGTCAGTTTTGCATGGTCCCAGAGGTCAGGCCAGGTGATGGCTTTCTGAGGCTCCGGAACATCCAGGTCATGCTTCTTCTCTCCTGTGTGGGAATTTGGAAGGGCACAGTTCAAAGCTCCCAAGCTTTAATACCCCACCTGGAAATCAATCTGTCACAGCTTTGTTTTCAACATGCGGGTCTCATGTCACCTCTTCTAGGACGAAGAACAGCACAAGGACAGACAAAGGGCAGTGAGATTCCCAGCATTTGTCCTTCAAAATCACAGTAATTTTCTCTGTTATGTGATGTTTGAGGTCTGGCCTAGCTGACTCTACAAATAGTTGCCTTATCTGATTGAAAATGGGAGGCTGAATTTGCTTTCAGGAGTTGTGTCAATCCTTTCTTGAGCTGTGCTGCATGGTGTATCTCCTGGGGAATGACAAAAGAGCCATGTTCAGCTGCTCTTCTCCACAAGGAGGAACTCCTCGAAGGGAAGATGAACCAGGGAATGGTTTTCCTTGAAGGAAGTGAAGATTTAATGAGTAATTTCAGTTTTTAGACCTGATCAAGTACCTTGGAAATTATCGACAATTGCTCCCTCTAGATTTCAGGCCAAGGTGATGGGACAGCAAAACAGGACTGCTGGGAAAGAAAATGAAGTCTTTGTAAAAAGACCCAAGTTGGCCTGATCACAGTGGGTATCACATGTTCCCTCTTCCTTACCATGAGTCTACATGATGTCCCCCTGAGATACATTTTTGGGGTGCTAGACACCATGATTGCAGATTCAGAGGGGAACGAGACAGTTAAAATTATGTTAATATGATTTCTTATGTGTCTTGCTGTTGCATTAAGACCAGAGAAATTTGGCAAAAAATAAACAAAGATTTTTATATCCTCATGTTCCAGCTGGTCCTCAGAGATCAGAGGGACTGAGTACAGCTGGATTAAATTCCTATTAGAACCAACTGGGCACTGTAAGCCTGGTGACATTCAGTAAAGTCCCAGATGCACAAATTGTGTGGGTTACACTGTAATTCTGGTCTCATTCACAGTCACAGATTCATAGATATCAGACCTCAGTTTATCAGATCAACAGATTATAGATTCTTGTTAGATTAGCAGAGATAAATTCACAAGGCTTACAAAATATAAGCACATACAAGTGTTCCTGGGCATATTCCTATGCTCTTGGAGAAGCAAATCTTACCAAAGAGGCATCCCCACCTTGGGAAGGAGAGAGGAGCAAGCCCATTGCCCCATCTGCAAGGAGGTCATATTCTCATCCTCTGCTAGGAGGGATTTCAAATGCTGAATTTATACTTTCAGGAGAAGTGGAGGTGAGACTGTAGTCAAATATTCTGTTACTGCTGTCATATGGGGGGGGCGGGAAGCCACTTTATGTGTAATTGATGGATATCAGAAGTTACAAAGAGAGAGATTATAGAGGTTGTTGGGTTTGTTTAAGGGTGGAACAGACACCTTCATATCACTTCCCCTGCTGCCTGGCCAGTTGCAGTGATAATGCACCCTAAGATATCATCCCCATCACAGATGATCATGCCCACAGTAGCCCCTTCACCACATATCTCATGGCTGTAGGTCTCATTCCTACACTCTCACAGTTATTTTCTTGTCTGTAGGTGTGAGAAAAGATATGTCGAGTAAGATGATGTTCAGCGAAATTTTGCTGCTCCTGGGAAAAAAAACACTTTTTAATAGTCTTTTTACATAGTCTTTTTTACTACTTTCCTGCACTTTGCCTTTGAAGTGAATTTTCCTGATAAATTTCTCTCATTGTCATGATTTGTATACTCACTTGCGGTTTTGCCAGTTGCAAAAGATTTTACTGCACAAAGTTTTGTACACCTTTTTGCCACACTTATTATATAAGTATTAAATTGTAGTATCATTGTAAGACTTTAGTCTGCTATTAAGAGTATTGTTTTATACATGTAATTTAAAAACCAGAACATCCTCTGTGCATGTACTCACCATACAGGCTCATAGTCCCCATGTCTTTACACAGGAGAAATGCCAGAGTGTTTAAAAGAGGAATTTTCTTTAAGAAAACATATAGAATGATCTTTCAGTATTTCTGCTTCAAGAAGGGCTTGCTTTAAAATCCTGAATACATACTAATACATGACTGGTGTCTACCACACTGTTTTGAACTTCTGCAAGAAGTATATAAAGACAGAATATTAAGAGTTTTGGATCTGATTTTAAACCCATATTTACAGAAGGAAAATTAAAAACTGACAAAGAAATTTCGAGGTCAATCAGTTATTGTAAATTGTGTGTGTAAGCATTAGCACTGACATGTTGCTGACAGTGTGCAACATGTACATCCTTGCCTTGTGCCATGAGCCAGATCAGGTCTGCACCCTCTCTGCTGGATTCATGTTAAGGGTTACCTGTAAGGGTAAAAATCTATCTAAGCTAATTGAAAAAGCAGCAAGGTGATTAATGACCAACGACATCCATCAAAAGAGAAAAATATTCTCTTGAATAATTAAATTTAGGGTCTCCACAATGTCATTAATTATAAAACTCATTGAGCAAATTCAGCTTTGAAAAATTGCTTTGACAAATGGCATGATTACTTTTTGTAATAATACATGCTACAGAAACTGTATATTCTAGAACATTGCTATCAAGCACAGTGATACACACACTGCAAGAATTTCACTCCCATCCAGAGGAGCTCCCAAAGGTCAGTGTGCCTGTGACTGAAAATGAAGCCCTTTTGCAGATATAGGAATTCTAACATTGACTTCAATGGAAACATGCTTTCCCCCATATATTTTCAGAGGTAATTGAGCCTAACATGATGAATAGACCATCTGTACAGTCATGAATCTTAGCCACAGAAAACATTTAGAACTAATAAAAAAGGAAGTTGTAGGACCTTTTTGAACCGGGCTCCAAAGGGCTGGTATTTCACTGTCACAGGTAATAAGAGAGAACTTGTGATATCTAGAAAGAACAGGTATGTTTACTAAAGGAAGGGTAAAAATACTCAGTTCTTCCTAGAGAGATTCAACACACTGGTAAAAAAAGAGCATGATTCAATCCCAAAAAAGTGCTTTCAATCTACATGTGTGTGTCTGTGTAGTTTGGCATGAATTATTGCATGTCTTTTCAAAAAAAATACTCCAAATCTGGAAAAGAATCCCCATTTATTTACGATTCTAAATCAACAGATTATTTATCAACCATATAAATAAAGACAATTCCACAGAATACCAAGATGCAACTATCTGTGTTTTTTTACTTCTGTCATTAACTTCTTAATTTTATTTTCTTAATTATAAACATAATATTCAAACATTTATCTGACTTATGGTAGTATCCTCCTCCTATGAGGTGCTCATATTTCTATAGGTTTTACTTTAGAATGTAATTTGGCTTTTGTCCATTTTGTGAGGAACTTTTAATAGGACGATACTATTTTTACAGACATGTTAAATATTAATCCAACCAGCACACAGTTTATGTTATCCCAAAATAGAACTTCCTGAAGAGAACTACTGCAGTTTCTTCCGAGAGCATTTTTTTTCTGACTTCCCCCAGTAAGAAAGAAAATTTCACATGAGCATATTTTAAGAAAGCTGCCCATATTCATAATCTTTTCTTTTCCTTGTCTTGCCTTCTGGTTTTTGTCCATCCTGAATAGTTATTGAATTGTTGACTAATATTGCCACCATTTTTTTAATTCCTCCATGCAGGAAGGCAAGCTGGTTGTAGTTAGGAAAAAATTATCTACTTCTCTTTGGTGTCAAGACCCTTCATGCCATTGTGGTGGGCAGTGGGCTCTTGGCTGCATCTCTAGAAGAAAGCAGGGCAGTACCCAAGTGGCTGCAGAAGAGCCCTCTGGAGCAGAGGCAGTACAGAGGCAGTTCTGGGTTTTATAAAACCCCATGACAAGGGGTTAGTCTCAGACTGTAGCTGGAGAACACCTGCTAGAGAAAGCAGCTGTAGAAGACAAAAAAGGCTGACACGCCAGCAGGAAGGAATTGGTAACGTCAGTGAATATTGCATGAAGAAGCGCTAAGGGGAGCACAGAAGAGCAGCAAAGTGTCAAATATCAGAAACATCCTAAAAGTGGCTGAAGGACCCCTGAGGTGTGGGAGAAGAGGGCCTGGAGTTTGGAAGCAGCAGGGGAAAATGAGGGCACTTGATGCCTCCTTTTGCCACTGGGCAAGAGACCCAGCACCGCCTTCACCACCCATGAAGGGAGGGGATGCCACAGGCAGTGCTGGCTCTGTGCTGTGCCATGCCAAGTGCTGGGGCTGGTCGTGGCACCCAGCACCCTTACAGGTGCTGCCCTTTCATGTGATGCTGCTGCTTGCCCTCCACTCACAGATCCTGACTGAGGGATTGCTACAGGGTCATCTCAGGGCAGAGAGTGCACCTGCACTGAAACGTTCCACCTTTGTCTCCTGGTCTGTGTCAGGCAGTGGTAGAGCTGGGTGCTGTAGGATTGCTTCTACAGCTGGGTGCTGTAGGATTGCTCCTACCTAGGAGCAATGCTGGGGTTGGGACACAGCAGCTGCTCCATCCCCTTCTGTTGCCAAACCTCTGGTCCATCCAACCATGGCTGTACACAGTGTTGCACTGTAATGTGGGGAGCTCTAAATGTTTCCTTCCTTGTGGCTTCTGCTCCTCATGTGTTCCATCAAAAACCAAAATAAAATCACCATAAACCCCACCCTACAATATGGCATCCCTTCCTCCCTGTGGACCCTGTAGGGTCCATATCTTGTGCTGGAGAAGGTAGTTAAAATATGTGTAGTAGAGGATGATATTAAAGGAGTATTATACCCTATAGCTTTGCAACCTTAGTTTTGTAGATGAAATCTGGATGTTATCAGTTGTGGTGTATTTTTTTGTGAACCTGCTACATTTAAATATGGAGCTGGTAATTTAAGGAGCAGAGTAGATGTTTAGCCGTGCAGGGAAACACACATAAGTGACACCTGCTTTATACAAACCTCACACTCTATGTACAGGCAAAGTTACAAAGGAGGCATCTGTTGAGATCTTTGTTTTTATTACATAAACACTTGGACAGGAGAAAAACCTGGCTTGATAGACTGATTTGGAAATATTTTTAAATATCCTGCAGGCATGGAAATTTTTGGAACTCCACAGCAAACAGTGGTTTCCGTATTAAACATACAGGAATCACTGTGTTTAAAAAATATGAAGGCTGTGATACAAATCAACACGTCAGGAAGCTAAAAGTTAGGATGGTGCTAAAGCCTCCATCTCAGCTTAGGTCCTGGTTGCTCAACACAATCCAGAGCACAACCCTCACTATGTCAGTCACCTAACAATGGGTTTCCCCTCAAGTGTTTCTTGCTACCATGAGGGTTTGTGCCCCAACTTCAAAATTATATAAGCAGCTATTTCTGTGTTTATGTCTGTAAAATTTATCCCAGTATTAAAGTGAAAGTACAGTTTGGTGGAGATACAGTATGTATGGAGCTCTGTCCTAATAAGGCAGAATGTTGGTCATTTCTTAGAGTAACCAATTCAACCTCTTTGAACTTTTTGTAAACAGATGCTTGAATGCACCATGGAGCTGCTGCGGCTGAAATCCTACTGTAAATATTGTTTTCTCACTGGAGAACATTGCTAGGTTTGCAGTCACAGCTAAGATGTTACTTGGCAGTAAAATCATGATCTGAATTACAATCCGATGTCATTATATCATCTGCAACATCTGTAGTCAGGATATATTTGGCATTTCAAGGTTGGGAGGAGGGAGAAAGCATCCTCAATAACACAGCAGTGCTGGTGCTTGGGAAGGGCCACAGGGGAATTAGGTTGCCTCCAAACACAATGCTGCTTTCAAATGCTTATTGTGTGGTAGGGAATGGCCTCTGGAAACTATTATTTTAGAAACAACAACACAAAACATCCCTGTTTTGGGGAAACTTAGGACAGTAATTGCAGGATCCATAGAGGAGCACGAATAGCAAATCATAGGGATACTGGTGAATGCAAGGGAGCAACAGTTTCAGGTCATGTACAGCAAGTAGACAAGGCTTCAGAGGCCCTTCAGGACAGAACTGGGATCATCTACGCAGGAGGATAACTGTAGAAGAGGCTGTGCCTATATTAGGCCAAAACAAAAAGCCCCATATATCTTTCGGCACAGGCTGCCTGCTTCTGTCCTGTGTCCGAATCAAAGGAACTAAAAGCCCAGTCCTGTCCCTTTGGATTTATTGCTGCAGTGGGATTTCTTCCTCCTGCAGTCAAAGATAAGATTTTATTTTTGCTTGAGGCTCTTAGATCATAAGGCTGGCTTTGTGCTCATCATTCTGTGTCATTCATGCCTGTTGCTCACTCCATCCTGATTAATAACAAGGAAAAGAGAATGACTTGTAAGCCTAAACCCACCACCATGACCATTCCTCATTAGTGACTGCCATTAAGGAATATTGAGTTTCTCTCCTGACTAGAGGAAAACAGTTATTATCATGCTGTTTACTTCATTTTCCCAATGTCTATTTTGAGTGGCAGCTGCAATATATATTTTATAAGGCTCACTTCATTTCTGACCACTATTAGCAAAAGCAGAATAGCAGAGCGTGTACAAAGAAAAAGGGGAAGGAATGAGCTGTCAGAGAGTGAAGATGAGAGGCTCTCCCTGATCCTCATCCACGCTGCTGTCAAGCAAGAGCCTGATATATTGTAGATTTTTTAAGAAATTCATCTATAACCCTTGGGGTAGAACATCTCTGCAAGCAGCTTGAGTCACCTAATCCACATATGTTATGCTTTTGGTTTTCCAGGCATAGCAGAATTAAAAGCATATTTTATACTTATTTTCTACTGAGCCCATTTTTCTTTCCCTTACTTGTTGCTTGGAAGATGCAAGCCTCCAAAGCTGAGAGAGCTGGCAAAACATACCTACAGAGATGCAAGGATGTTACAGCATGAAGCAGAGAAAATGAGGATCTGGCATAATAGATAAGGGGGGAAATGAAGATGCTCCTTTCAATTAAGCATGTTTTTCAAATAATATTTAATGCTTTGCTCCTGGGTAAAATATCTTAATTATTTCTGATGCTTGTTGACAGCTGCAGAAGTGTACGAATGGAGAACAATCTGCTTTCTCAATGGTGCCCAGGTAAAAAGAAGATAAGAAACAGTGATAAATCCATTCTTCACAACTATTTTTTTTTTTAGCTGAAACACCAGGCTTTGGAGGATAAAGCAAAAGCCAGTTTGTTAGTCATAAAAGGATTACTAGGAAACTTTTGTCACAAATGTTTTTAATGAGCAGCCATTACGATTACCACCCTAGCCATGAAACTTCAGGGACCTTGCCAATCCCAGCTATTCACAACAGTCTCTTTCTCCCAGTGTTCAGCTGCACAATGTTTGCAGCCTTACCTAGCAAATAAAAGTTAGAACAAAACTCTCAAATAATTAAAATATTAAATGGGAAGAATAGCATAGGAGGACTCTAGGAGGTAATACACTTAATCCCTTCCTAAAGTATAACCATCTTTATCTGTATTATTTTGAGTAAGTGCTTCTCCAGACCCTGTGTAGGAGAGATTGGGGTGGACATGTCACAGCTGGCTTGCTGCAAAGCCGATTTTCCTAAATCACCTCTGTGGTAATTCAGTCACATTGCTTCCTTTCCCTCTCAATTAATTCTCTTACTCTTCAAATAAACTTCTTATGTACCTAGAGAATATTAGCAACTTCCCCTCATGCTTCTTATTTTGGACTAAATTTTACCAAGTCACTCTTGAAGCAAACAGTTGGTCCTTCATGCTGGTCTCTGCCAGCTTTTCCTATCTGAGGGTCTCTTGCACTGTGGTATCTGACAGCCCCCCGGTAATGAATTCAGCAGAGAGACTTGCTTATCTAAGAGCTGACACACTGATCTGTTAACTGTTCTGCAAAGAGGAAAGTGCCTGTTCAGTATCTGTGTCCTGCATCTCTCCTTCCCTCCAGACTGCAGAGTACTTGACCACGCTCTTGTTATTTTCCCTGAAGTCAGGGCTGAGGCAATTCATAAGGCAGAGGGAGGTCTGACTGTTGCATTTGGGGACTCCATCACACACCTCTGCCACCGGCACTGGCAGCCCCGTAGAGAGGGACCCTTTCTGTGCAAGCGCTTTGTGACAGTGCTGGGAGGGACAGAGCTGCCTCGTGGGGAGTGCCCAGAGCACTGCTGGGCAGCCCTGCTGTCTGGGAGCAATTGTGGCTCTCGGGGGGAAGATTCAGCCTGAAGTTGCTGCCAGCCACCCTCCACAAGAGGGTCTTGACAGCTCTGCCCACAGAGATGCAGCTGAGTGCAGAGACCTGCGTTGTTTCCTTTATAATGGTGTTAGGCAGTCTCGATGGCTGTCGGCATGGAGGAGGTCACAGAAGCCAGGAAACTAAGATAGTCATGGATATTGTTCTAGATATGCATGTGTGTACATGGTATTTGCATATTTCTTTCAATTTAGGGATCTTAGTATCTTTAATGAGACCAACTTTACTACAAACTAGTGGTGTTCTTAATCAGGCAGTAACTGGTTTTTAACCTGAAGCTCCTTTATACTTACCACGTTCCCTTGTTCTGACACCACAGTAAATTAAGAAGGAAAGATGGAAGTAGATATTTGAAATTCATTACCTTGAGTGTATGTTTTTCTCTGTGCAATTTTTCAAAAGTATCACTGTGAAGGTACACAGGGCAGCCAATAAGCTGAATAGCTGCCTACAGTAGGATTTAACGTTTGTGGGGTTGTCAGAAACAGGCAGTGGCTCATAACGAAAAGACTCAGATTTTGAACTGCATTGCAATCAGATGAATGGCCTCAAATGAAAAACAGAGCTGTGAAGCTGTGCAGTGCTGAAGGTGGCCTAAGTTCTGTGTTCCTATAGCTCTATAATTACCGTGTATTCTTAAGACTAGCTCCAGTAACATAAGTAATGATCTCCTACCTTTTCTGAATCAAATATCCAGTATAACTGAAATAAAGCTAGATTTCTATCTTCTATGTGTATTATATATTTTTTTAAGAATTGTATTGATGAGAACTCAGTAATTTCATAATTATTATAAATAATAATATAAACCTAAGGCATCAAGATCTAGTGAACATAATATTTCTGTTAATAAGATTTCATTTTCTCAGATTCATTCAATATCTTCAAGTATTCAGTGTGTGTCTTTCTCATATTTTAATTCTATAAATGGACTACTAATCTCTCAACATGCTCAATATTTTGAATTTTCAAATAAAGCCCAATAGATTATATTGTACTGAGCCTCTTTCCTGCTAATACAAGTATGTAAGTATTTCTGCATGAAGATTTGTTTGAGAGATTTTGTGTTTGGTATATACTCTTAGATGGGCCTTTGAAATCCATTTCCTTCATGCACATACCAAAACACAAATGTAATATTACAGTTATACACACATATAAAAGTGAGCAATATATGTGGGAAATACTGCGCACTCAAAGGTATTTTGAGCTTCAGTGTTATTTGCAGCAACATTTTCAATTGTCACCCCATCAATCTGGAGAGCATTTGCTGATGGAGAGCAGGCAGTAAGCAGAGAAGCAGCATGTTTTTCTCTTTAGGGTGCTTTGGGGTGTCACTGACTGGCTGGACATTGGCAAATTTGGGGTCAGGGCCAGGCAATGCCAGCCCAAGCCTGGGACAGGGAAAAGGCTCCCCTCAGTCTCTGACCTGTGCCTGTGCCAAAAGGGTAAGTTCAGTAGGTTCCAGTGGGTGGCAAGAACAACTGGTGGGTCTCAAGGGTCAGCAGCACACACTCCAGCAGCTTGCATTTTTCTCTAACTCAGTAAGTTTTCCTCATCTGGAGGCTTCACTATTATGATGAAATTTTCATTAATAGTCCTTTTTTCCTCTAGTCATTTATTTTACTGGCACAAGGATTTTTTCCCTCTGCCAGCAGAAGGTGACTTACTCAGAGATATGGCAACAGGACCTGCACTAAGGAAGTTTTTGAGCAACCCCCTTCATAGCAATCATCTTCACTCATGAGCTCTTATCACTCCTAAAATTCACCTGCACTTTCACCACTGTCTATTTTGCCGGTGGGTCTGAGATAGGACTCGAGCTCTTTGGGCTCTCTCTGCCAGGAGCAGAGCAGCAGGAGGTCCTGCACACCTCAGGGCTGAACATCCTTGTGCAGCCACCTGTCCAGAGCAGCTGCAGAGGCAGCCCCGGGAGCTCAGCTCTGAAATCAGTTAAGTCATCGAGTGAAGCTCTCTAATTTGGGCCTGTGGATCTCAGTGCTTGCTTTGTTAGGTGATGGACAGTGTTACAAATTGCTGGGACCCCAGCACTGAAGGTGCTCTGGCTGAAAGACAGAGTCTATTATTTAAGGTTTATTGCTTAATACACAGCTGTACTGCTTTGGAGAGCTGAAATCACATTTTCTTCACAGTCTTGTGCTTTGGTGGGCTTCACATCTGTTCAAGGTTTGGTCAGTGCAGTGTTGGGGTTCTGTGAGGTTACACTTGTAGATAAGCCTAAAGAAGTAAGTATGCATTCTTCCCTTTGCACATGCCTTTTTCAACCTCTCTCCTTTCAGCCTGTCAGACAGGGCAATCAAGAATCCATCTTTACCATCTCATTTGATTGTATTCAGCTTACAAAGGTGTCCGAGCATTCACAGCAGCAGTCAGTGAAGGCCAGTATATGATGAAAAACTGCTGTCTCTGGATCAGCCCCCTCCAGGTGTCTGAGGGAGGCAAACACCCACTGGTGTCTTTCTGGAGGCAGCCTGAAGAGCCAAGAGGAGGCAGGATGTGTTTCAGGGCAGCATTTGTTTCTGTTCTCCAGGACTTGCAGCCCTTGTGGACTCCCCCAGGGCAGAAGGCTCATGTCAGTACAGACAGTGCATAAAAGGATGCAGAACTGATAGCATCAGCAGCAGTGTGCAGGAACAAGCAAGCCATGCCAGCACAGCAACTTCACTGCACATATATATTCTCTTTGGAGGCTCCTGCTCTGGCAGACAGTGCCACAGCTCTTCAGGAACTCCTTAGGGGTACAAAGACCATAAGGACTAGCACTGCTCTGTTTCCAAAGTTCCTTGCCCAGTGTGTCTGTGATGGCTGTATCCCTTGGCATGTGGAGATGTGTCTTCACCTCACTCAGGAAATGGTGAGAGCTGGAGGCAGAAGGTTACGTTACCAAAGACCTGCTGAGTCTAACGAGAAGCATAATCAAGCCTCTGGAATCCCATGTTCGGGTTGTAATTTCAAACAGAAGTTAGTGTGCTGTAGGAAAATGTAACAGAAAGCTCCTCCCTTGAAGAAAGAGACACATGGATGATCCCCCTTTCCCCTCTCCTTGGGACCAGGCCCAGAGTCAAATCCCAGTTCTCTGTGACAGAGAATATCACAGCTCCTCCCTGCATGGCTATTCACCTTCTTGATTGCTGTCGACCATGCTGGAGCTGGGACCAGTGGCCTTCCTAAGTCTAAACCTTTATTCCAGAGTGCTCCTGTAGCTTATTTTGCAATGTCAGACTGCAGTTTCAGCTGTGTCCAACTCCAAAGTGCTTTTTCTACAATAGTCAGTCCCAACAGTAGGAGATGACACTGCAAAGTGTCAGCACACTGAGCAGAAAAGCAAAGTACAGCCACTGCTGTGCACACAGTACCTTGCTGCTTTCACATCTCTCCTGATTGCTCTCTGAGTCACAGCACTCTGCCTAAATGCAAATAAAAGCACTAAGAGGAGTCAAGCCAGCAGAGGCAGGTTGGCTGCAGCACAGCACCTGTCCTCGGCACTGCCTCGTGGATCAACAAAAGCACCAGGCAAGCTCCAGCTGCTGATGCTTCACCCTTATCAATGAAGTGCAAAGCAAGAAGCACTTCATTTAATTTTCCAGATGCAGGGATTAATTAGAATTTTGCAAAGCACTTTGCCTGATCCAATGGAGTACTCCACAGGTGGAGAGCATGGAAGTGGAATAAATTAAAAAACATCAAGTAATTTTTCTTAAATAGGGTCACTTCTCTGATCACAACCACACTACTCCTTTACACTGATTGTCAGCTTGGCAAGGCAAACACATTCCTCTCTCACATGCTCTGCACTCACTTTGTCCCTCCTGCTAAGCATTTGGTGCAGACAGCAAACCATAAACCATCCGGTGTCTGCTGGAATTCAGATGCCTCAGCCTAGTGACTGGTGCAGAAAATGGAATGAGCACCTTGTAGCTCACAGGCATTCGGGGTCAGCAAGCTGCAGATTCGCTGTCTTTGGAAAGCAGAACACCGTGGCTGCCTGGTGGGGAAGAGCAGACATAATTGCAGGAAGTCAACTAATTCATGCAAAATGAAGCTAATCATTAATGGTGGGGTACACAGCCATTCTTCTGCAGTGCTGAACAATTACTTCTAAGTCATGTTTCAAGGCTAACATGAAACAAGATGTGTGGTTGAGCAGCTGGAGCAGAAAGTATCTCACTGGGTGAGCTGATTTCCATTCTTTTCCTTGCCCCTCCTCCTTCAGCTGAAGCAAGTCTCCCCTCTCAGGCTGTCAGGGTAGTGTCACTGGTTACTGATAAGTATGTTGATATTAAAAGCAGAAATTCAAAGGATCAAATCTGGCTGGGGTTTCTGCTCACTAGGTATTACAGCAGTTCAACTCCTCTGTGCCTGTGTTCGTCCTGGAGAGCGAGAAGCCCCCTGACTCTAAACAGGGACACTGCCACCCTGATCAATCTCAGTTGAAGTCAATTTCTGTTCTTGTTACAAGTGATAAAGAGGCGATGAAAGGGTATACCTGAAAGGTGAGAGATCCAGAGTATGATCTAGCTTTGCCCCAACACACTTCAGTTCTGCTTTACCTCCACTTCTTCATTTGTTGCAAGCACAGTTCAGCATGGGGTGCTGCTACATGGGAGAGACGTTTCCTTCTGACTAATTCCTATTTCCCAGCAATAGTGTTCAGAAGAAGAAACTGGCAAAAGAAGGCAGCAAAAAACAAAACAGTCCTGGGTGTAGCAGGTTCTCGGTGAGGGAGCAGCAAATGACAGGGAGAATCGTGAACCTAAAGAGGGATAAGTTTTGGGCATTCACACAAAGATGAAAACCTTGTCTTGTCTCAGTGTCTTAACATCCTATGTGCTGTTATAAGCACCTCAGCTCTCCGTATGATGTTTCATTCACATTCAGTTTAGGTTTTAAGGGGTTTTCTGTCTTCTTTTATGGGAAAAAAATCCTAAAATTAAATCTTCACTTGACACTTGAATTAGCAAGCATCTGGCACTAACACAACAAATATGCTGAAAGACACTGATATTTAAGTCACAAACAGGTAGGACATAACAGTGTCTTTCTGCTGGGTGCCTTGCTTATAAAACCACATAAATACTTCCTGGAGAATAAATTATCTAGCCTATTTCCTCTGTTTTCCTGTTTGTAAATTGCTTCTATGTAGCTCATGTTTCTCTTGAATGCACTTTTAGTAAATACATCAGGCTATGGACAAGCAGTTTATTGTGACTGCTTGGTGTTTAAGACTCAAGCTGGTTTCAATCATTTTAATTTTATACAAAAGCTATTTCTATTTTCTGGATGGATGAAAGTACCACGGAGCCTGGTTTCTGGTGTGAAAACTCATTCCTAGCAGTGCCACATTTGTGTGCGACTATATTATAATTTTCATTTAAAATTATTTCTTCCATAAAATAATTCAGTCTTAAGGAGCTCAGTGACCCCAGACTGAAGGCTGTGTAAGCTCCAGTAAACAGTAGATGAAACTCCATTGAAGATTCAGGAATGGCTGTTTATCACCACATCTGTACATTGATCATCATGGCCCCTTTGGAGCCACTTCAGTTCTCCATGTAGCTCTCTGGAGCCTCAGTCCAAAGCATGAACAACACCAGGCCAGAACAAACTGAAGGCTGGGACAGAGGCCACACATCTCTGTGTGTGGAAAGAGAGCAGGGAAGATATGATTCCCATGAAGACAGCTAAACCAGACCTTTCACATTCACAGACTATCCCAGCCCACTGTGAACCTTTGCTGTGCTATTTGGAAAGGATCTTGCAAAGCAGCCACTGCTTTCAGTAAGACCTGACCCATGCAGGCTCACAGCAGAGCCTCTCCTGTCTTTCTGTCCCAGGTGTTTACAGAATAGATCAATAAGGGCATATCCTCAGCTCTCTCCTGTAGTTTGTTTTCTCTTCCTTACCTTTCTAAAAAGACAAAGCAACAGCTTCAGCTGTCCCAAGGTGCCTGTGGACACTCTGCTCTCACAGAAGATATTGAATGGGGCTCCTTCAGGCAGACCACGGCTGAACAGGAAGACCACAAATGATCCCTTCAAAATGTATCATGTGTAGTGTAGATGCCCTTTTGCCACGCAGCTCAACCTCCTCCACAAACATCAGACAGGCATTACAGTTACAAGAAGAGCCTGTTAATTAGTAGACACTGCAGGTGCAAGTGCTGCTGTAGTTGCCCTTGCTGACCTGGCCCATTTGCACACACAGCACGTTCAACATCACAGATTTGAGCTGCCCCAGCAAGCGGTGCCAGGTCCTGACCCACTGGAGCGTGTTACCCAGTGATGCTCCTGCTCCCTTGTCCTACAGGGTACTTGTGACAGCACTGCAAATGTGGAGCTTGGGACTTCAAACCAGCCACATGAGGTAGGGCAAGATTTTCTCTGGTGCTTATGTGAGAGGACGTGTAGCTATAGCAGTTGGATATAAACTGATCTGCAGCTTCAGATTCTCACCAGAGGCACCCAGAGGTTTTTGTGCTATTTCAGCAATAAGCATCTAAAATGTTGGAATTTTTGCTATTTCATGTAGCTGTTTGGAAAGCAAATTTTTTTAGTGTTGAAAAACATACAAGTTCTAACAATGTCTAATCCAGTCATCCCCAAAACTTGTTAAACACAGCAACCAATGTCCAAGAATATTTTAACTAGAATGTAAGACTATTCCTTTGAATAAAAACTGAAATGGCTTTATTGGTATTCGTTAAGCCACTCAGCTGCATTCCACAAACATTTGTGTTTACCAGAATGCTTGTAAAAAGGGAAAAATGTTGTAAACATTCAAATGAATGTGGATTTATACAAAAACTTTTGCCTTCTGAATATTAAAGTAGCTGCCTTAAAATGTCTCCCTTGATTTAGAAGGGATCCGCTGAGGGAATAAAAATACTGTGTAACACTAATCATCAGTGGTAAAAAAAAAATCTAAATAGCCACATTGCCTTTGGTGTATTTATTCTGGATTTATAGACATCTGCTGAAACCAGATCTGAGCTTTTATTTTTACAAGCCTCTATTTTTTTATCTAAAATGGCTTTCAGAGAAAACACTTTGAATCAAGTTCTGTCGTACTTATTTGTTCTGTGCTTTATAAAACTGTTAAGAATGATTTAATCTGTGCATGATCGTGGGACTGAAGATAATGTAATAATAAGTCTTCCTAAAATCACATCAGAGAAAATTATGTTATTCTGTGAAGTCAGGAAAAAATGCTACTCTATCTCAGAAAATGTCTCATTTTCAGTGAAGTTTGCCAGAATGACAAGAACAGACTGATGTCGTGTGTGGACTTGTATTATCTGCAGCCTCAGCACTTGTCCCTGCACTTTTTCTATGGTTGCTTGGGTCACCCTAAAGCCACTGGCCTCTGGATCACCCTATTTTCACCCTAATGTGATCCCTTCCAGACTGGGTCAACTGTCTAGAAACCTTACATCATCCAGGAGCCGCAGCTGCAGGACAGCTCAGCATTGCTGACTCCCTCAAAAACTGGAGACATATTTTCCAGCCTTTAAGGTATGAAACCAAGATGTCAAAATCTCTGCAAGCCATAGTCCTTCCAGTGGAAAAAAACCTACCCAAGACAGCAGGGAGCCACAGAAACTATTGCACTCCTGTTGTGGTATCTAGTCGCCCTCGTGGCAAGGAATCAGCAGTCCAAAAAACTCTGGGAGAATAAACTCAAGCTGTCAGTGACTGACCTGGGTTAGATGAGGCTCCCTCAACTGACCCAAACTCCTGTGAACAGCAGAAGAGCTCTTGGAAAAGGACCAGGAATCCTTAGGAGAAAGTTGTCTCCATTTCCTAATGAAATATGGGCCAAATTTTCCAGCACAATGAGCATCTGAAACAATTGTTCCACAGGAAATGTAAACATTTCTTAGGATGGATTTTCTCTATTTGGAATAAAGTTTTTCATTCTGACAGAATTTCTTCTTAAGTGTGGGTATCTCAGTTTGAATCAAAATATTCCTTTAACAAGCAATTTTGAAAAACAACACCCATCCTTTCTTCCTTTTCCCAAATTTCCTTACTCTTGTCTATGACCACAGACAAAATGGTCAAAGTTATGCATCTGCTCCACTACTAATTTTGTTGTGTCTCTTTGTGATAATGGTATCACATTATGAAGAAAGGATTACATGGCAGATTCAGAGATTTTGGCATGAGACACCTTCAGGTGACTTTACAGCACCTTGAGGAAAGTAGCTTACGAGCCTGACTGCAATGGGCAGGTTTTCTTCAGGTGACAGACCACAAATTCTGGCTTCCTTCATGAGAACTGAGAGCACTTGGCCATGAACTGTACAGAATTTCCACAAGTGTTAAATTTTCTTAACTTTACAGGCCAGGATACTTGACTACAGACTGAGGTGTAACGTTTAACCCAGGCTCCTCTTCTGGAAAAGCAGGAAAGGGGAACTGTGGAGGGAAATCTGCAAGAATTTTCTTGTTTGAACACTAGGAGGAGAATAATTGCTCAAATCAGTTATCTTTAGAGAGCTGCAGCATGTGCATAGGTTGTTGCTGGTCAGATGTGCCCTCTGGTCCATGAAGATGCCAAATCCAGAGCTCACCTTCTACATTTCAGGTGTGTCGATCACCAAGAGAGATGCTGAAGAAATTGATTCTCTGATCCTGAAGACCAGGAACTGGATTAATTCACTGCACTATGTTTTCCACCTGGCCACTAGAAAAACAGCCTGGATTGAATTGGAACTAAATTATCTACCTGTCTTTCCTGCACTGGTCATTGACCTTGCTTTTGAAAACACAGTAAGTGTAGACAGCCAGTCACCACAGCAAGAGAAAGCTACAAAACAGAACTCTGCAATAATTCTTTTCCTTGAGTTAAAGACATTCAATTCCTTTATCAAAGTACTTGCAATTCTCATTTAAAAGTCATGGAAATAATAACTAATACTGAGTAAAAATAATTATATATATTTAATTATAAGTTAGAAAATGTGGTAAATAGCCACCGGCAATGATATTTCTGATTATCTAACTGTGCCAGAACAGGCAGTTAACAGAGCACAGTTACTACTCCACAGATTTCACATTCCCAAGTGATAACTAGCAAATACAAAATGGGTCAATGTATAGTACATTATGAAGTTTCTTTGGAGAGCTTTTAAATCCGATCCTGTGGCATGTGACTGCATCTATGTATTCTTTAGTGGCCAGGACATGCAGTCAGTCAGGAGGTTAGGAAAAAACCCTACTCTTAACCTCAAGCCATTAACACTTGGTTGATGAACTGAATCATGAGGGCTGGTTGTGCTCCAGTGAGCCATAAACAAAACCCCTTGTGTAAATATTCACTCAGATAAGAAATAAATTCACTGCGGCTGCATTTCTGCCATTTTCACCCACTCACGTTTGCTATAGCCACTGCATTTCAGGGTCACCTAGAATGAATATTAAACTTGAAAATGTGTCATTCTACAGACAACAAGCAGTCACCTTTGTAAAGGTATTGTTCTATCTGACCAAAGATTTGGTGAAAACTAGCAAATTATATGGTATGTCACAATATGGAAACCAGTAAACTTCGATTATGACAAGTTCCAAAAAGTTTTTCTGTCTGGAAACAGTGCTCAGCAAACCAATCCTATCTGTACTTGTCATCACAGTGTCTGTGCACATGGCCTCCATGGGAGACTCATGCTGGGAAGTCTGAGCAAGGCAACAAATGAAGCAACGAAAGATGTTTCTCATGAGAGAATAGAAATTACCTGTTTTGTTAGCAGTCAGCCATTTCAGATAGAAATCCTGGTAGGACCAAATCTTTGAAAAAGATTTGGCTACAGAGAGGGGAAGATGCTTTTCAGTGTCTCTGGGAAGAAGTCTGCATGGAAGGAACCACAAAGATGAATATAAGACTGTTCTTACAGATTTAAACCATTGTCCCAAGCACCTCAATACCTTTCCTACACTTGTTAAATAATGCATAAGAATTACCAACAGCACTGTGAAGAGGAGAGCATCCCATCCTGCAGCCTGTCAGCTGCACACTGTGGATGTTAGGAGAAACAGTTTGGGATCAAGAGCTGTTGCTCTGCTCTCCACACTTTAAATGCTCTGTTCCTTCTACACATTAAATGCTTTGATTTCCTAATTGGTTTAGGAATGGCATGGCTGTCAGCTAAGGCAGGGGGATTTGTCTTTGAATTTCCCATCTGCTCATTTTTAACTGTATCTTGAACTACTCTTGATTTCAATGGGAAAAATAACTTACTGGCAAATTTAAGGAAGCAAGACTGAAAATTTTAAAAAAACCCCAAAACAAATAACCACCTACATTTATATATTTCTGCTAGTTATTTGCATTACTGTAATGTAAAAGGATAGGAAAAAAAAGAAGAAATGGCTGGTTTAATCTAAGCTCTCCACTTACATCATATCAAGGTTAATCAAAAGATCTCAGTAGGGATTCCTTCTGTAGTCTGCCCTTATTACTATTTTAAGGTTACTCTGCAGGACTTCTGCTGTGTTTTTCATCCTTACTCAGAGGCAGCAGCTTTTTCTGTCTCTATGTACAGTACCACTTAATAGATTGAGGATGTAAGGAATTTCCTGGCCTGTAAACAGAATAATGTAGTAGAGAGAGTAGATTATTACTTTTAACACATTTCCACTAAATGCATCTCAATTCTTACACCATTTTGATTTCACTCACAATTTTCTGTCTGCTAATTCCTGATTATGTCCTTTTCCATTTCATTATTTTCTCCTATTTCTTTCACTTTTCTTTTGACCCTTCATACCCCCTTGACTCCTTTGTATTTCAATTGTATGCCATGATTTTCTTCTGCCCCTAGTTCCTTTCATTCCACTCTCCTTTATTAGCTTTTTCCTGTTTCTTTCTTCATGTTGTCCTCTTCTTTGTCCTCACACCCTTCACTTTTTAGCAAATTACCACATTGGTGTGATTTACTGGGGAAGATTAGAGATGTATGTCCTTCGAGGATAGTGGAATTTATCAACAATCAGGTCTACGAATGAAAGCCAGTTTCTATTCGGAAAAAAAAAAAAAAAAGCTGAAATGTAAAAAAGAGAGAATTATTTGAAGACTGGAAGTCAGCTTAGGAGTCAAGGTCATAGGCTCCACTTTGGTTATACTGCAGGCTTGACGAGTAAATTACCCAACATTCATGTGCCAGGATGAGCAATTTACCTACCTGCTGAAATTACCATAACAATATTTCTGTCTTAGGAGTGCTGCAAAGTTTAATTAAGCTTGGTAAGCACTCAAACATTCTTCATTTAGTAAAATTACTGTCATTATGCATTAACCCACCACGACATTTTTCAGGCAGTAGGTATCTTAATTTCTCTGTTCTAGACTTGAATATGACAGTATCCTTCAGCTACATTTAGCCAATAATTGAATGATTTTGGAAAATATATTAATTAGAGCTGGAATTATAGCAATTGCTTGAAATCTCTAAAATACCTCTGAATATCACTAAATACCTCTGAATATCACAAAACAGCCATGCAGCTGCAGAACTCACCCATCTCTTCTCCATAGCACAAATTCCTCAGCTGACTGCATACATCTGCCTTCAACCCACCTTTCCTTAGCATAGGAGGACATGCCTCTTCAAGAGGCTCAGATGTTAATTAATTGCTGACACCAACACATTCAGCAACTCCATGTGGAAAACCTTCTCTGAGATAACTTTGTCCCATGTAACCTCTCCAAAAATTCCTCCGAACATGATGGGATGCCTCAGCCTCCACGGCACACCCGTGGCACTTTTTTCATGATGGGGTTTCACGCCAGGAGCAAGAGGGCAGCCAGCAGCCTGCCACACTCGCTGGAGAGGGCATGGCAGCAGGGCATGGGGCTGTGTCACCCAGGCTGTGGGGCCACAGGGCTTTCGTGCCATCTAGGCAGCAGGGCCACAGGGCTGTGTCACCCAGGCTGAGGTGGCCAGGAGCCCCCCAGCTCTGTCTGTGTAGCTGTTTTGTCAATAATATTATATAATAAACAAAATTTTGATAAACTTCCGTTTCATGTGAGAATCAGGATAGTGGCAGCACTTTGAAATTGGGCATAATTTCCACGTTTTGTCTTGTATAAGCACCTATTCATGGTAATTCAACTACACACATCAGGGAGAGGACTACATTTTAACACAGCTTTGCACAAGGATTTTGCACAAATGACATCCAGTAAATTCTTTTTATCAGAAGTGGATACACCTTTTTTGATCTATTTCTGATACAAATGCAGACTGACATTTTGTTAATAACTAAACCACACCCCTCAAGATATTTCCAAGTTACTTCTTTCTGCAAAGATCCAGATAAAATCTCATTTCTGAGACTTTCAGATGACACGGCTTTCTTACAAATCCCTCCTCCCTGAAAAGAGAAGCTAAAGCCTACTTCTCCTATGCATCTCAAAGGGAAATTCAGTACCTTTTTGTCTGACTGTTTATCATTTCTTGCAAATACTCAAATCCATTTCCTTTGGAAAAGGTTTGTCTTCGTATGACAGGCATACAAATAGGTTTTATTATAGTACTCTATTCACTGGTGCAGCTTAGCCTGGAGATAAAAAGGAATTCATTTTCTAGATTTTTCCCAAATGTCAGCTCTATATTATCAGAGTTCTTAACTCAAGAAGAATGGGCAAATGAAAAAAAATATGAACCAATATATTATATCTGACTTCATGTTAGTGACCAAGAGCCCGAATTTACCCCCCAGTGAACTGAATCAAAGCAGAATCAGGATTACAAGATTAGGCAGAAAAGCACCAAGTCATCTGAATTTCAGTAATGGTAACTTAGACCCTGCAATCTTTTAAATATTAATGGTGAACTCCACACACTGACTTAAACATACTGCTGTGTATGCCCTAAAGGTTAGAAAAATTGGATTTTCCTTTCCCTTCTACTTTTTCCTTTGGCAGTCTTTGACATATATATCCAAGATTTAAAAAAAAAACAAAATCAAACCAAAAAATCACCGGTATAACACTAGGACACTTCTACCCCTGTAAAGTGAAGCAGCTTCTCATGACAGTAAAGAACCAGTAGATAATAATCTCCTGATTGCTCTCTTTCCTATTGTGTTTTGCCGAGACTTGAAGGAAACCAGTCAGTGCAGGAGCCTCTTCAGACATGATTGCTGTAGCTGCTCTTGCCACCCTGGCCATTACCTGTCAAGGTGTGATTTGGTTTTGTAGGACTGTTTTTCATCCCTATACACTTAGGGCCAGATCCCAGCTGATGGCTTCTTTCATGGAGGGTAACCATGATGGCCTCTCCCGTCTCCCAGGGGGTATTCCTGCTATGGGAAACTTATCCCCACTTTCCAAATTTCTCTTCGTAGGAGTTTGCCCACAGTTCAAGATACTTCTTCAAATTGTGCTGACTGGGAGGTATTCCAACAGCATGATTTGTGGCGCCAGAGAGGTTTAGATGTGTCAGCAACTGCAGAGGTTGTGCTGAACATCAGAGATACATAGAAGATGGGTAGAAACCTTCACATAGTCAATCAAAGTCAAGGTAAACATGTTTAGAAACAGAGTGGCAAAAGTAAGGCAAAAACCCACTCTGAGGATTCGTACTGCCTGCTTCTTGCCTCCCAGTGCCTCATCTTCTGGACTGAGGAAGTTAGAAGCAACTCCCAGCGCAGTGAAGGCACACCGTGTAGCTCATGGCTCCAGGAGCGTGTTGATCCAGGCATGGATCGGATGATTATGCAGGCTGGGCAGTTTTGCTCTCGAAAGGAGGCATAACTCTTACCTTGTTAAACAACAGTATGCATTGCTGTCTTTCAGAGCAAAGGAGGCATAAAGTGACACTCCCAGGAACCCCTTCTTTCACCTCACTACTGAGCTCCAGACAAATTGCTTGAACTACAAGTATGAGCTCAGTGTAAGTTTGACTGTAAGGGATATGATGTACACAAGCCCTGGTCCTCATGGGGGACTTCAATCACCCCAACCTCTGTTGAAAGGACGACACAGCAAGGCACAGGCAAGCCAGGGTGTTCTTGGAATGCACTGATGATAAGTTCCTTCTCCAAGCGGTAGAGAAGCTGATGAGGAGAGGTGCTGTGCTGAGCCTTGCTCCCACCAGTCAGGAGGTGCTAATGGAGAATGTGAAGCTCAAGCACAGCCTTGGCTGCAGTGATCATGAAATGGGGGATCCTTAGATCCTTAGGGCTGTGAGGAGGGTGCACAGCAATCTTCAGGAGAGCAGACTTCAGCATCTTCAGAGATCTACTTGTTAGAGTACCATGGGATAAAGCCCTGGAGGGAAGAGGGACCCACGAAAGATGGTTAATATTCAAGGATCACCTGCTCTAAGCTCAGGAGTGAGCTTCCTAACAAAGAGCAAGGCAAAAACAACAGGAGGCCTGTGTGGATGAGCAAGGGGCTCCTGGACAAAACTCAAACACAGAAACAAAGCCTACAGAGGGTGGAAGTAAGAACATATGACTTGGAAGAAATATAAAGAAGTTGTCTGAGAAGTCAGGGATCAGGTTAGGAAAACTAAATACCTGATAGAATTAAATTTGGCCAGGGATGTCAAGCTTCTATAGATATGTTGGCAATAAAATAAAAACTCGGGGTAATGTCTGTCTTTTTTTCATATTCAGTGAGCTAGAAGAAGTTTTATCAAATACTCTATGTTTTATGAAAAAGAATACACAGAAATTTGCATTAAAAATGCATTTTGTAGAGTTGTTTCTGTTGCCTTTGTTACTGTATCATTAGAACTAAAGTAATTTTGATTTTGTTGCGACGATGCAATGGAATTCTTACATTCTCTTCAAGTTATCTGTGTTCTTTAACTTCTCTTTCCTCTAAGGATCAGGAATTAGGAAGCACTGCTCTCAACGGCTCACAGGTATAGGTGGAAGCTGTCCCACACAGGCACTGTCCTGTTTCGTAAGATCCTGATGACAAGGTGGCCCTGGAAAAAGAGCAGGAGATGCCTCCACATGCTTGGAGAGACAGATGACAACAGGCTGAAAGAACCTGAGAACATCTCTCAGGCCTTGCCCCAAGAAATCTGAAATCCAGGCAACCTGAGACTCTCAGTCACACTGAGGATCTTTGCTTTCTTTTAACTGTACTGAGTGTGGAGAACAAGACAGTGCTGCTGGCTAAGAGTAGTGTTTTCTGATGAGTCCCTTTCTTTTATAAACATCACCACTTGAGTCTGAAAGATGCAAATACTTCAGACATGTGGCAATACTCCAGTAGAAGACTTTTATGCAAGCCTTTGAGTATGGCTGTGTGTGTGCATACACATGGAGAAATGGGAGGGAGAGAAAGAGGCTTTTAAATATATTCTCTATCATTCTCACTCTCTATAATGTCTAATTTGCAAAGAATCATTGAACTATAAGTCATTGATATAATAAAGTTATGAAATTTTGATCTTGAAGAAGCTATCCCTGAATAGCTTCAAGACTAATTTGTGGCTTTTAAATTTTTACTGACAGTTAAAAAAACAGGTTAAACTTTTTTTCCCCAGAAAGTTCCACAATTTTTATCAGCTCTACTTCTGAGTAAAGTAAGTGTCTCCACTATTTATTCTTAAGGCAGTGCTTATGATGAAAACATAAACATATGGACTTAGACTCTGCATTAAATGTAAAACTCCAGAAGTTAGGCATGATTTTGAAAGCTCAATGAACCCTATTAGGCATTTTATTCTGCCCTGAGCTGTGCATGAAGCCCAAGTACTAACCTGAATTTTGCATTTCAGTAGATGCCAGTATCTAAAAGTGTCTAACTCCCTGTTGTGAATCCATCCAGCTAAGGACAGAAAATTTATAAAAAGCCCCTCATTGCAAATGATAGAATCTATTTGCCTCATAATTGTAATCCTGGTTCTATAAAGAGACCCCCAGCAGTTGCTAATTGCATCTAGAAACCTCATTACATTACACCAATTGGATTTTTAATTAGAAATGCAGATGGTAACTCATTTATTACTGTTGTAAGATCCAGCTGGGAAAGAAATTTCAATTCGTTTTGGATGCATTCACCTTTTGGATGCTGGAAGAGAATGAGGAATGAGAATGGTAAAACTGTCTTTCAATAAAGATGTATTATTGCACCAAGGCTGAAGGTCACAAGAAGTAAAAAGAAGCAGCATCTATGAAGCCAATTTCAGAAAAATAGAGAGCCCTACAAAGAGCTCTGCCAGGATAGTCAGCTGGGAAGTTGAAAAGTGAAAAGCTAGCCAAAATGATTTTGTGGAGTTATTAATATCCCCTTCTCCACTCTTTTGAATGGAGAGAATTAAGGTGAACATCTCAGCCTACAGCTGAAATTCACTTGTGCCTATATGCCTTTTCTCACTGTACAGAAAAGAAGACCATAATGCCCTTCTTTACACTGACAGCACTACAGAGCCTGTTAAGCCTCTAGTGCTGTGAGCTGATGTGCCCAGTGCCAATCCAGTCCTGCTCCAGATCACGGCCATGGCAGGACCCAGCAGTCTCTTAATTACACCACAGATGAGGTCACAGTGTTGCATCTTCAGGGCCTGGTGATGACAACCCAGGTCATCAATTTTCTGTTTTTCTTGTCCTTTCAGACTATAAATTCTTCGGGAAAGTGGCTTTCACTTCTTATGTGTTTGCTCAGCCTGGAACAAAGCAGATCTCGATGCAGACATCAAGATCAACCACTACAGCATAGCTCTTCCCTCTGAAGGTGTAAGTGCTTCTCCCCATTTTTTTGTTCAGCTGAGGCTTCTCCTTTAATTTGTTTTGTTTGGAATCATCTTCTCTGTTTCTTCCACTTGTGTGCCATCAGGAAAAAGAAAAGTGCTGTTCTTTTACCGTAATGAAATCACTTGAAAATAAAATGCCATTAGCTGGTGTCAACCTGAGGAGGCAAGCGCTATCAGCATTTTGGATACTTGGTACAGCAGCTGGACTGCTTCCACTACAGACACATTCGTGCATGTGAGTCTCTGTCAAGGGGTCCAATATTGTGTCTTCTTGCCTGAAAATGGTGTGAGCACAGAGCTAGTCTCAGATCAGAAAAGAGTAACACAGCAACAAATATACAGATTCTCCTAAAGTCTTCTGTTACCCTTCAGGAAAGTGCAACCTTTCCTCTTCTCACATTTTTTTCACAGTAATGCTACAATTTCTACTGAGAGTTTGGGTGTTTAAAAATAATTACAAGCTTTTACTTCAATTTATAATGTGAATTATTAGAATTACAGTTGTGCTTTCAGAAATATTTCTAATCTTTTACAAGTAAATGTCAGAGACTGCTACACATTATTCTGGATAAGTGGATGGCTGTCGTGCTTTCTTTCTATGAAACCAGAAAATTAAATACAGGCACCAGATAAGGAGCTAATCCTGCTACAGCTGGAGAGAGAGCATTTTCTTTTCTCTCTGAATAAGATGGGAGCAGGAATAGCCTAGCTGGCTTCCAAAGAGCCATATCCTTTTGCTGTTAGTTAGGCATGCCACTTCACATCAGGAAAAGCTGAAAATGCCGTATATAATTTAGCTCATTGGATGAATCCTGTTTTAAGATCCTGATGATAGTTGCTTTAACTTGAGCAAATTTAAACCGTCCAGCCTGCTTTTTTGTATTGTATTTTTCCTGTTTTGTCTCCCTAGTAATGAATAAATTAATTAATAAATAAATCGTCAATCCACTTGGTGTAAAGTTTCACTCCAGCACGGGTACTTGAGATTTACTGAAAACAGGCCTACTGCTAAGATGCTATTTTGATGTTCTGATAGAAAAAATTGCTAAAAAAGGCCAAATTATGAACTTCTGGAACAAAGTCTGCTAGCATGATCACAGTAGTCATGCTAAATTTTCACAGCTGTATTCACCACAGTATTTGTCAGTTGTACCTGAGGTGCTGCAGATCAAGGAGACTCTCTCCTATGTCCTTGGAGCTCAGAGGTAATCAAGGTAGTATCAAAGAGTATCAATTGCCATCTAGACCAGCTTCCCAAGGGGAAGAATGAGAGGTGAATGGAAAGCGGGAAGAAAGGAAACCGCAGCAAATGGAAGATTGCTCTTTTTTTCTGTTGTGTTTTCTATTTCTTTTGTAGTCCACAGGGAGGACACGGCACAGAGGGATGATCAGGGCTGTGCACAGAAACAAGCTCTTCTCTGTAGGATCCCCACTTCTCATCGCAGAAGTCACCAGGCAGTGAATGGCTCAGGAGAACTCCAAGAGAAGTGACTGCTGTAGGGTGCACAAAGCTGAATGCTGCCTTAGAGAACTGGGCTGGTGCAGCATTCTACTTACGAGATTATGGATTGCATGATCCTCATTTTTGGATACCCAGCACAAAACTTCAGGAGGTGTAATGAAAAAAACCCAAGATAAATTATTCTGCATTTAAAGAAATACATTTTAGAATCCTAACAAACATTGATTTGCATTTTTCTGAAGCTTCCGCCACTTGAAAAACAAGCATGTTTACTAGCCTCTGTTGTGGAAACTATGCACCTTGGACCTAGGGGCTGCATTTGCCAGTTAAGAAGAAAGCTATGGAGTGCAGATAAGTGAGTATTTTTTTCAGATTTATCATTCCTGTTGCCCTGACTTCCCAAAAAGGCACCACTACAAAATACAGTGTTCCTCTCCGTGCTTGTCACAAATATCATCCTGCATCAATGAAGTCAATCCATCAGCTAATATCTCTCTTTCTCTCTGAACAGCTCAGCAAAAGCAAGAAAATATTAAATACAGAAATTGCTATTGAGTACATACATATTGAGTATGAATCGTTAGTACATTGCTTTGGGACTGCATATCAGGGTAATTTGTGAGATGTAACAAATTGTAGTGTAGTTTAAAAACTCACTGATGCACACCAACTTGAGTTACTTGCAATAAGTGGAGAAAGGGGCTTATCTCAGTTGCTACTGTACTATCCAGATATAAAACCTAGAAACAAAGTGAATGAACACCCTTTTGGTGTACCTGCCTCCATATACACAAGGCACATAACTGCAGGTAGGCAATTATATATGGTCTTTTTCCTTACAAGTTTCAGCATCAGAACAATTATTTTTAACTTTGAAGGCAAGGATCACCATGGAAACATAATGAGGTATGAGAGTGATCTGACTGATTGACAATGTTATAGCAAAAGAAGATCAACATGAAAGGCAAAGATAAAATTCACGCTGTTCTAAGCCATGGTTTCTCTAGTAGCTCAATCATTTGGTTTCATTTTCCAGACACTAATATTACACGAGATTTTCTTGTCCTTATTCAAGAGGAACACATTGCAGAGGTCACATTTTTCTCTCTGACATGTTGTCAGTCACAGGGACGGTAAAAGTACTGAGGAATTTTCTGTTTAGTTAACAGAAGGATGAGACTCAAAAGAAAAGATTTATGTCTTTGTTAAGTGTAGCCCTGCTACAAATCTGTGTACTAGTTTGATCTTATAGAATCGTAGAATCACTAAGGTTGGAAAAGACCTCCAAGGTCATCAAGTCCAGACTTTGACTGAACACCACCATGCCTACAAAACCGTAGTAGTAAGTGCCAGTTCCAGTAATTTCTTGAACATTTCCAGAAATGGTGACTCCACCACCTCCTTGAACAGTCTGTTCCAATGCTTAACTACCCTTTCAGTGAAGAAATTCTTCCTGATGTCCAACCTGAATCTCCCCAGCCCTGCTTGACACCATTTCTTCTTGTCCTGTCACTTGTTATCTGGAAGAAGAGACCAACGCAACCCCCTCTTGGCTACAGCCTCCTTTCAGGGATTTGTAGGGAGTGATAAAATCCCTCCCAGGCCTCCTCCAAGCTAAACAATGAGAGTTCCCTCAGCTGTTCCTCACAAGACTTGTGCTCCAGACCCTTCCCCATCTCAATTGCCCTTCTCTGGACATGCTCCAGCACCTCAATGTCTTTCTTGTACTGAGGGGCGCAGAACTGGACACAGCACTCGAGGTGTGGCCTCACCAGTGCCTGGTACAGGAGAACAATCACTGCCCTGGTCCTGGTGGCCACACTATTTCTGATTCAGGCCTGGATTCCTGCCTGGCCACCTGGGCTCACTGCTGACTAATCTTCTCAATACTAAAGCTAGATGAAGTGTTGCCCACATTTCTCTACGGAAAAACAGAGGGTACTTGTAAACTTCAAAAGTTTTGCAAATGCATTCTGGTTTTGCCAAATTTTTCAGTGCATGGGAAGGACAAGAATGAAAAAAGTCCTGGCAGAATAGTTATTTCAGCTGCTCATTTGGAAATTAACTTCGGTTTTGGAATGTCAAACCATTTCATTTTTGCTTATAATATACTCACAGCATTTAAAGAAAATATTCTCATCCATCGTGAATAAAATACTTCCTTCCATCTGAAATTGTATTTTTCATTCCCTTGTCCACATTAAAAAATACAACAACCTTTGACTACTTTAAATTTAGCCTGATCTGACTGCCTTGAACTAGAAATGTAAAGAAAGAAGTAACTGTTTCCATTTCTTGAATTCGTCATTTCAAGTGCAAACCTTAATTTTCTGCCCTCGTTGTAAGGTAAATTTATACGTGTCATGAAAGAAAATTCTTCCAGTCTTACGAAAGAGTTGTAACTTAGGAAGATGCCTTAATTTCTGTGAACAATTAAACAGGGGTCTAATGCTGTCAACCTGTCTGTGATCTGAAATCTTGTAAAGAGGGTTGGTTTTGCCTGTTTGTTCTAAGCTGCCAGATCAATCCTGGCTCACTTTGTCCCATGGCTCCCTCTAGCTCATGCCCTTTTGTTCAACCACTGACTCCCTCATTCACTGGCACTTAAAAAAAGTCTCAAGCATATGAGCATATTTTTCTTCATTCCACAGTGTTTCCCTTTCTATTTATTTGTTGACTTATTTTTACTCAATCTACTCATTATTCTGGACAGTTTTTCAGCTCCAAAGCAGTGGGTACATGCTAAGTCTTTAAACTGGCTAAGAGCTACAGTTGGCATAGGCAGAAACAAAAGACAGCAACTGAATTTTCAGTCCTTGCTCTATGACTTTAGGCCAAAGAGTCTGATGTAAAGTGGTCACAGGACAACAAAATAATCACTTTTAAGGCAGTTCAAGTATGACAGTGATGCAGATGTTAAAATAAGCATTGACCACAATGGTCCTTCATGACCGTTTCTGTTTTTCTCTTTAACAACTAGCAAAGAATAAACTCCCATTACCTCACTGAAAAGCCCATAGGGAGCCAAGCCTGATGTTATATCAACTGTGGATATTGGGTGGCTTATTTCTGTGGTATGGAGACCTATGGGATAGTGCACATTCTTCCTGTAACAACGCCTTCATCCCATTCTTGGTGCCAAGTCGATCATCATGGGACTAACAGTGGAATGCCTTGTAGGGGAAAGGCCCATGGCTGCTCTGTGTCTGATCCATGTCCATTCTGTCAGGAAAGCCAGACAGAGTGCACCCTATGGACTTTGCAATGTGGCCTCTTGGGAGCACGAGTGGCTTTTCTGCCCTTGCAGTAATTGCTGCACCAAAGAAGAACCTAGAGTGGGAATCCTGGAGTAAATCTCCGCCGTGGTTCTAAGGGAGAGCAGCAGAAGGAGCTGCAGGGCTTCTACAAGGCACTCACAGGACAATGGGAAAAGAAGAGAAGAAATAAAAATAAGGGAAATAGAAATACCAAGACAAAAACAACTATATAGAAAAAAGTATCCTGTGGGACATTTCTTTACAGAATCTGGGGAGAAGATTTGTCATAACCAGTAATGACTGGTCTGATCATCAGGAAACACTGTAAACTGCCAGCAACAGCAGTAAAAATATGTGGAGCAGCTTTGGGTGGGAAAGTCTCCTGGACATGTTGCGACCCATAGGTCTCATGTCTCTTCTTCCCTAGACTTCCTACAAGCAAGTTTTTAAGGAACAGATTCTAAAATGCAGAGGTACCTGTTACCCAAGAGCTTGGTGATTAAACACTCTTAGAGACCTGAGAATTAGAGGCAAATATTTAAAGCTTTTCTGGCACCTAAAGACTTTCAACAGCACCAAGTTACTTAGTTGCCATTGAAATCAATGTGAGTTCTTGGCTTTTATCCTTAAAATGAGGAAAATAATAGTTTAATGAACACAGTTGCTAGGGTAGCTAGAGATACTGTGTTCTCCCTTTTTGCACAGAAGCAGGCACACTGGATTACGTGTCTGTCCTGTGAATGCTCTGCCCTGGTAATAGCTGGCAGCTTTTCCTTTGCCCTCAGGGGCTAGTGACCTCATTGCTGGGGCAGAGGGTGCCAGGCACACACTCCTCCCCCTTCATCAGCTCGGAGAGGCCAGATGTGCAATGCAGCAACCAGCCAGTAGTGAGTACCTGAGGTTATGTCAGAAACAGTGATGCCCCAGTTTATTCATATTTATGATTCATGTTGGGAGCTACTATCATTATAACAACATTCAGGGACTTGAGATTGCATTAGCTTTTTGTGTTCCCACTGGCTGGTGTCACCCATATTGATGCACAAATTAAAAGTAACTGATGGTTATTGAAAAGTCTCTTAGGAGACATTTGGTGAATTGATTAAAGAGGGATTCTGAGGGGTATTTCCTAGACATGTGCTGTGGGCATGAAATTTCCTTGCATTCTCAATAGTAAAAAGTCATGAAGAGATTTCTTGCCACAGCTGTGCTGTGGCCCCGTAGGCTGGCATCTTCTCATGTTCTGAACACTGATGCTACATCTTGGTGAATTAAAATCTCACATAAGGTGTTTGCAACTGGTATTTATGAATTATTACAGGTGTTTTGCAGACTTATGGGAAAAGATGAAAATTATTAGTATGAAGTGTGGTTGGAACCTGGCAATTTATGTAGATAAACCTGGCTCTTTCGGGAGCTTTACTGCTGCCAGAATGAAAGAAGAAGTGTGCGTTAGAACTTCTAACACTCATTGATCACCCAAATCACAATTTTTCCTCAGGGAATATTTTCAGCCTGAAAACAGAATATCTACTGAAAATGCCACACTGATATTAGCTCAGTACTGCACTGATTTATTCAGTAGGGTACTACAGAAAGCAAATGGCTGTTATAATTATGAATTAATTGTATATCCTAAAGTGGATTATTGTTATTGTTGTGGTGAATAAGAGTAATTATACAACTACTGACTGGGTGTTTAGGTGCAATAGGCTACATATGTGTTCTGTTTCAAAAATCCTAGTATTTTTAATGGAAATATCTAGTAACATCTCTAATGTTAAATGAGCAAGGGTTTTCAACTGAAGGAGAATTAGATTGGACACAAGGAAGAAAGCTTTAACAATGAGGGTGGTGGAACACTGGAACACATTGCCCAGAGAAGTGTTCAAAGCCAGGCTGGATGGGGCTTTAAGCAACCTGGTCTAGTGAAAGGTGTCCCTGCCCATGGTAGGGGGTTGAAACTTGACAATCTGTAAAGGTCCCTCCCAACCCAAAACATTCTATCCCTCTATGATTGTAATGGATGAAGTTTCACGTATAATAGAAATAAGAGGAAAAGCAGAAGAGCACTGACACTAGAAGTTAACTAAGAAAACAAGAGTGGATCATGTGGAAGCCAGAAGTATCACTGGAACAGTATTCTTAGCAGGATAGACATGACATAAGGTGATACAAAAAGGTTTTGAATGTTTTCTCTTGCCATGGGTATCAGAGTATTTAATTAAGTGACAATGAATAAAATACATGCAACTATCTAGATTGTCATTTCATGAATCAGTATCAACAGAGGAAATGTTTGCTAATTGTCAGGCAATTTCATCCTGCCTTAATGTACCTGGATAGACATAGCAGAAGCATATTAACAAAAGAAGCCTCAGAGGTGAATATGCAGATGAAACACCCAAACAGCTCATGCAACAAACAGTAATCATTTTTTCCTGATACAAGTACAATGACTTTAGCTCAATTCTGTTCTTAAGCTGATGTAGGAGGACAAATTAGATTGTGATCCTGTAGGTGAATTAGCAACACTGTGGCTTCAAACAATTTGTCCTGGGAGAAAGGGAAGTATTGCAAAGTTGACTTCCCTCCAGTCCCACGCTGCTTTCACTGGAAAGGAGTTAAGTAGAAAGTCCAGTGATCCAGCACACTTTCCAAAGGGTTTGGTATTGGCTTTACAAATATTCTCCACATCTGGCACTTGACACCAACAGATGTCAAAGAACTCTGATGGGTCATGCTGTTCTCTGAGCTACATCTCACTGGTCACCTAGTTTGGAAAATTTTCTATGGAGGAGTAGTGAGAGGCTTTTTCTTGATCTGACTGATGTTCCTTCTGCAGCAGCAGAGAAACAGTTATGCTGGGATACAGCAAGTGTACCAAACTACAGTTCCTGACTGTTCCTCCTATATCTCTCAGTTCTGAGTACAGATTTTCTCTCACTTTTTTGTTCATACCTATCCCACTAAGACCTCACTGTGTGGCATTGCCTCTTTATTTTCCTCACTTTGGCCCTGGCCAAACTGTTCTTTCTCAAAATGTTCATGGGAGATCCCGGTGAATTAGTTGGCAATAGGCCCTCATACTGCTGCATCACTTGTCAGAGCATCTTGGGCACCTTCTGGGAATGGCTGGCATTGTTCAAAGTACTCTTCTTGCTGTCTCAGCTTCTATGTTTTTGACCCTTAGATCCTCTACTCCTTTCATCTCTTAATGTCATTATCCATTCTTAGAATAAGTTGGTGGTTTCCCTGCTCTTTTTTCTCTAGCCTCTCTAATGAAGAAAAGCTCGTATTTTGTTAGCAACATTGTAATATTTATCTGTAAAAGGAAACACCAGAAGAAACACCATTCATAAACAAATGCTTAGATAAGAGTGAGACCAGAGCAAACATATATGATACCTTCCCACTAACACTTTCCTCATTGACAACACTTTACAGCTCAGGGGACCTTCCCAACTTGTTTTTATTCCAATATTAAGAAACACACAGCTGGTCTCACTATCTTTCAAATATATTTCAAGTCTTCCCTTGCACGTAACACAACTTCTTGCATCCACAACATCCCTAGCAAGGAGTTCCACAGATCTGCATCTAGTTTTTGTGGGAACAGTCAGGTCCTGTTGCTTACTGTGAACCTGGCTCCCATTAACTGCATTTTTTAGCCCTATTTCTAGCACGTAAAGAGACAGTGAACAGTTAAAACATTTTCCTTGTGCTGATTTGGTAAAGCTTGTTTATATTTTTCCTGAAAACTGTTATTTCTTCATCATGAAGTTTCAACGAAGTCAGTTGTTTCTTTCATGGGAGTTTTCTGTACCTTTGATTATTTGTTGCCCTCCTCTTACCCTCTGCAGTCCTTTTAAGTCCTTTCTTTTGACATGAAAGTTTGATTTATGCTTTTTTAACTACCATAAAGCACTGAACAGATGTTTACATGGAACTGTCAATCATAATACCAAAATCTAGTTGCTCCTAAAAGCAGTGGTCAGCCTAGAGCCCTTGTATGAAGTTAGAATTGCTTTCTTCTCCACACAAATGACATTACACTTACACATGCTGAATTTCATCTGGCCCTTTATTGCCCTGGTCCCTTGGGTTGTCATCTTTTTGCAACTCACCAGGCTGTGCTCATCCTTAATATTCTGAGTAACTGCATCATCAGCAACCTTTGTCACTTTGTTGTTGAATCCTTTTTCCAAATCATGTATGAACAAGTTGAACAGCACAGATTCCAGTAGAGGTCTCTCCACTGATGACATCACTCTGACACAAGTGATGGCCATTTATTAATCCCTTCCATCTCCTGTGTCTTGGCAAACTATCCATTCCATGACCTTTCCATTTATGCAAATGATCACAAAGTAGAGAGAAGGACTGGTGGAGTTAATTGAAAAAATATGTAACTCCTGCAGAAAAATACATGAGAAAAAAATACATGTACTCTTAGTCCAGAAAGCTGACTGTATCCTGGGCTGTGTCAGAGGAAGTGTGACCAGCAAGTTGAGGGAGGTTATTCTTCCCCTCTACTCCACTCTGGTGAGACCCCACCTGGAGTTCTGGGTCCAGCTCTGGGGTCCCCAGCACAGGAAAAACATAGATCTGTCAGAGTGAGTCCAGAGGAGAGCCAAAAAAATTATTGAAAGGCTGAGAGAGTTGTGGTTGTTCAGCCTGGAGAAGAGAAGGCTCCAGGGAGACCTTATTGCAGCCCTTCAATACTTAAAAGGGGCTATATGAAAGGTAGGGACAGACCTTTTAACAGGGCCTGTAGCAAGAGAACAAGGGGAAATGGCTTCAGGCCATAAGAGGGTGGATTCAGACTATCTATAAGGCAGAATTTTTTTTTTAATGAGGGTGGTTATACACTGGCATTGGTTGCCTGGAGAGGTTGTGGATGCCCCATCCCTGGAAGCATTCAAGAACAAAACTCTGAGCAACCTGATCTAGTTGAAGATGTCCTTGTTCATTGCAATGGGTTTGTACTAGAGGACCTTTAAAGATCCCTTCTGAACCAATCTATTATTTTACAAGAAAGAAACAGCAGAAAATTGCTGTTTGTCTTCTTTCACTTGACTATTTGAACACATAAACCAAAAACTCGTTCCTTTTTCTAAGCTGTTTGTATCAAATCCAGTTCAATTGGGAATAAAACGTTATAGTTTTGAGGATGTGGAGAGAAATTGAGTGCAAGAGAGGACAAGTTCTTTTCTATGAAGGCTGTCTTAATCAACACTTACTTGGAAAAAAAAAAAAGTAAACAAGTAGACCAGAAAAGTCTCTATTTATTAAAGAAACAAGTACTTCTCAAAAGGTTCTTCCAATATCAAAATCTCTCCTCACAAGAGGCATTTGGAGACATTCATTTCCAAGACTGACACTGATGCACAGTGAGCAGCTAATACACAATAAAATGTGAAAAGACACATTCACCAGAAACTGACATCAAGGACAGTGTTTTTAAATCATAGTCCATAGAACCTGAAATTCAAGCAGAAATTTAAGTTGCTCTTAAGTTGTTCTAGGACTACAGAAAAGCTCTCCTTGACTTCTATCACTACTATAGAAACAAACTTGAATGAGCTTGAGACAGTCCAAATGTAACTGGGGCCAACAATAACTGTTGGTAACAAAAACAATGTGAGTATAGCAAACCCATTTCAAACTGCTTCAGAACCACACGACAAAATAAGTGTTTTTAAAAACAAATCTAAAAAGTGTCCAAAAATTATAGGTGGAAAGACAGGTGTTTGAAACACTTGTGGCATGGTGAGTTACACACTTTTGCAGAGGTAAAATGATCCCCTCTGACTGACAGGTTGTGTCTATATAGTCAAGCCTACTGCAATTATGTGTCCAGATTTTCATGAGTATTTAAATACACTCATCCTTCCTTTTCTGAATGAGATGTAATGGATAGTTCTGCTGAGGTTTTTCTCAGATTCTCAGGATAGTCTGATAAGGCTGTTGTAATGGTGGCTTTTTGAGACCTCCATTTCTCGCTGGGATAAGGAGCTGTGACATCTGTTACAGAGAACTGGAACTCACTGCAAGTCAAAGACTAAAGATGTGCAACCAAGCTTAGGCCAAGAAATCCATGCTCTCATTACTTGTTACAAATCTGTAGTCTACTGGCTCTCCTAAGCTTGGTGTACTCACAGATTGACTAAATATCAGTCCACTCTCTGTTAGCAGCAGATATTTGAAGGTGAGAATAAAATAAGTATTTATTGTCCAAAATCTCCCCAGCCCAAAGTTAAAGAAACTCAGGTCACAGAAATTCAATTAAAAATGTATACAGACATTTGCACTCACAGGCATCTCCAAAAAAAGTAACTATTTCCCAAGTTTGATGTCTACACTAATTTCTTTGTATGCAGTCTAAACTTGTTACATACCAGAAGTTTTGTAGAATGTGTTTACAATCAATTATTTATATATTTAGGGGCAGTGTATTACTGCCAAAGGGTTGTGCACTTCCAGGCAGCAGTACTACAAAGCAGGTTTTGTGTCTGCCTTCAGGAGGAGAGAACAATCTCACCAGAACATGCAAGAGAGAAGGAGTTTGGTAAGCTTCCACAGTGTCTCTGCCTGAATTCATCAGGAACATTTATATCTGAATCCCAAAACCTGACTCCTAAAAGTATCAAGATGAGGGCAGCAAAGAAAACAGGATTCAGAAGGTGGTGGGGCTTCCTAGGAAAGCACAGCCCCATCCTGGTGGACAGGATACCAGGCAAGGCTTACATTTCAAACTGAGGGTAACCCTAAGGGAACACAGATGTCACTCTCAACACTAAAGGCTCTCAACACTACACAACAGCAGGCCAAAATCTCAGGAACCTAGGTAAGAGATGATGAGTAAAGAGTATTTAGTACAATTAAATTACATTGTTTTCTGCTTTCTGACCTTTGTTTCCAATCTAAAGTCTAGCTAGCATGTGTCACCTTTGCTGTACTGTTGAGCTGGTCTAGTGCTCAAAGCAAGATGAATGAAAGAGATGCATCTCCCAGAAGGCAGTGGACCCAAAGAAGTACAGATACACAGACTCCCCAGCCCATACCCAGAGAAATTTTCAGGAAAGAGGTTGTACTGAGAGTGCTTTCTGCCAGGTTGCACTGCCAAAAGCCAGGCTGTGGGAAGGCAGAAACGGGTGATTGTTATACATGGAAGAGACACTGAGGGATGCTCCATGACTCAAGGGTATCTCTAACTGCAGACTAGCACAAAACCTGAAAGCTGCCCCTAATCAACAAAATTGGAAATCCCTCTGGTACTGTTGATCGCAGAGCTTGCAAGGCAGTCAGGAAAAACCCCTTAGAGGTACTTCTGGAAAGCAATATTGAGAAAAAATAAAGAAACTGGTGCTCAGCCAAGAAAAATAATTGCTCTACATCACAGAAACATAATTCAAAGCATGCTGTGAAAGAAATTCTGTCTAGAAGGCAAGTAAATATTAAGTTATATTAGAACAGTGTTATTATAGACTAAATGGAAAACCTGATGTTTGAAAATTGAAAGAAGCTACAACCCCCTCCCATTTGTTTGCTTTTAAAATCAGAGATAGATTTGATAGAATCTGATGGTATCAAAGGACTGTTTAACAATAGGAAATCTTTTCTTATCTAGCTGCAAAGATGCACATCTTAAAACAGAATTTGAATATTCTAGGCATGCCCATGCTAATGAACAGATATGCAGACTCAGAAAGTCGAGATATGGTTTTCCAATTTAATCTTGCTGACTTGGAATGGCTCAGAGAAGGAAAAAGTTTTCTTTCATAACCATTACTTTGTATTTTCACAGAATAAACATGTGCAATATTGACATGACAAACTAGAAAGCAGGTGTTTTAATTAAAACAGCCATAGGAAGGATCATTTGCAATGTCTCAACAACCACAATTAACTGAACTCTGTGTCTCAGTCTTGATGGAGCTCATTTAGAAGGTATCAGAACATTCAGAAAATGCTGTGAGTCAATTGTTTTCTATCTCCTGCCTTGTAGGGTTGCTGCAGAATATTCATTCTGCCTCCAACATAGCTTAAGTCAACATTAGAAATTCCCCTGCACTGTAGCCATAGAGTTAATTGTCTTGATTCACATTCAGGAGTTATTTATTCTGCGAAGATCTGAACATTAAGAAGACCTCCCTGGGGCAGGTAGGTAGTGTATAGCTCTGTGAAGGCTGCCTAACCACAGAGGAAAATCACCCTCAAGGTGTGTGTGCATGGAGGCTTTCTACCCCCATGTCCAGGACACAGTCCACAAACCAGTGGGATCTTCACAGCCTGTGGGTCTGGAAGGTCCCTCAATGACGGTTCTGAGTTGGGCTGTTTAGGATTTCTCTTATGGCTTCAGCAAAAGGGGGAGAGAATAATCTAGTTGTGAGGACCTCACAAAGAACTGTGGCTCCTCCTTACACTCCAAGCATGGCTAATAGTGGTGTGGGGGCATGGACTTCTGCCTGCCAAGAAACACAAGTAAGAAGATATTTTAGAAAGACCTACAATAAAAAGAAAAATTATCATTATTCTAATGCCTTGTTACAAGGAGTTTCTTCCACTGTATTTTTGCTCAAAGTATTCACTGTTTCAGTTGGTCCCAATTCAATTTGTAGTAAACAGGACTCCATGCCACAAAACCACCATCACAAATACAATTCCAGTACGGAAAAATTACCATGAAGACTGAAATAGTAACGCTTTCTGAACATTGCACTTCTATTAAATAGCTAATTCTGACAACACTGTGTGACAGCAAAATGGTCATGGAAAGACATCCTGTAAGATTTTACAACTATCCCTGATGAGAATTGCGTCTATGAGTTCACACTGATGAATGGGGACACTTTGCCTAGAGATGCTGTGGTGGTTCAGCAATGAACTCTCCTACTATGCCACGTCTTAGGGACTCTCATATCTGATGCAAGGACAGGTCAGCTCTCAGTGATGCAGCAGATGAATTCCAGTTGTTTACAAGATGATGTGTAATAAATATGATGTCAATAAACTGACATTCACTTTTTTATTTTACTGTATGTCTCAGGGCAGCAGTGGTAGCAATCACCAACTATTACCCAGGCTGGAGATTCATGCAGGGAGCAAGGTGGTGCAGGTAGCTGGAGACAGCACCATCGTAGCTGCCCCAAAGGCAGTCACCCTTGCTGCAAAGCAAACTCTGTAAGCGAGGCTTTCATAGCTGGCTCTGTTGCTCATCAGGTGAGAATTAATACTAGGGGAAGTTATCATCTGCCAGCTTAGCGATTTTGGTGGGATGAGGGGTGTCATTGCTTGGGAGGTTATTCTTGTAAGGTGACCATCAGGGTTTCAACTTTCCTCACACTTCCAGTGGGAGGCTAACTGGGAACAGAAACCTCATGATCACCATGCCATGCTCTGCAGTCCTTTTTGTGAATTAAAACTTCTAGCAATCATGTAGCATGCTGTAGCCAATTAGGATCTGATTTTTCTGACATAGTTATCACCTGCATTTCCCAATGGTTTCAGCTGTCCTTTAGGCTGATTACATATTCTTCCTACAAGAAAGGGGTATTACAACTAAGTTAAAATGTTTGGACATGGAACCTTTTTCTTTAAAAAATAAAAAACACACCATATTTTTTCTGTTGGAAAACATTCAGCTCTAGGCCTTTTTATCCAGACTATTCAATTTTTTCACAAAAAAAAAAAAAGAAGCTTTCTGTGGGGTAAGTTCTCTGCACTTTATAACCAGATCTGATTATCTGATGCCTGCCTTTTTGGAAAATGTAGTATATTCTTTAAATCCTTTTTTCCCATAAGTACTTCTGTTGCACTCTGTATTATTTTCCTTTTGACTGCTTTTTTACTATCAAGTTCTCAGCACCATGATGCTCATCTTGTTCTCATTCCAGTGCTGAGGTCCTTGTCAGAAACTCCCATAAGAAGAGCCTTTTATGTAGCTCAAACATTTGTTACCCTCTGAATCCCACTTTTCTGCTTTTTTTCAAGCCAGTTCTGACCCCTTATTATCCCTTTCACTCTACAGTCTTCAAGGCTCTCCCTCCTATCAGAACAGCACCTCCTGGATTACTCCACCCTCCTAAACCAAACTGTGTGATTTCCCTCATGTTTTTCCATCATGGGTATTTGTTGACCATCACCAGTATGTGAAGTGACATACAAACCAGAAACAAGCACACTGTCAGTGTAAGGCTGTAATCTTACAGAGATGTTGGTATTTATCATTTGGTAATGAGCTTGTGTCTTGAATTGAACGGGACCATTCGTGTGTATAAAGTTCCTTCCCCATGCAAGAGTTTGCAAGATTCTGGCCTAAATAAAGGAAATAAATATTCAGATTATTTGCAGCAGAACCACAACATGACCATTTGCTTAAGCCAACTCTTTCTCCTTCCATATTTCTTCCTGCCCCATCTACCAGCATCTCATTACACCTACTCTGAACTCCTTTCTTCCTGTATAAGTTGGCTTACAAGTTCTGTGGGACTTCTATGAGTTATCCAGGTGCATATCCAGGACACGGGGAAACACTTAGCAGCTTGGAGGCACCTTCCATTTTTTGTCCTCCAACATGCTTTAGAACTTTCTGAACACTGTATAAATACTGACAAAGAGAGAAGACCAGGACACAGACCATACAAGCTCCATATATTTTCAAACCAGATATGCATCAGCTCAGTACACTCTAAAGTAACACACATTAAGGATATGCATAAGCTGTATCTTTTGAGTGTATCTGTTTTTTCATTTTGTCTGTTTCTCTGAAATTTTCCACCCAAAAATGCTGCTCAGGAAGATGAAATAAGATCTTGTTTATTCTCCATTAATATTGGAGAAATTTAATTTGAAAATGCAGATCTGTGAGATACACCAGCAAGCACTTATGTGATCAAGCTGCACCTTATGATGCCAACTCACTTAGCCTTTAGATATTTACTTTACTTCATCTGCATATCTGACATTATTAGAAGACACTTCTTTGTTTAAGAATTGTTCATTAAATGACAGTGTCCAGACAGCAAGCACACCAACGTATATTGCTAACACCATCCAGCAAATAATCAACTACGTGCAGAAAAAGCTTTCAGTGAGGACAGGCTGAAAGGGTTGGGGTTGTTTATCCTGTAGAAGAGAAAACCCAGGGAAAATTTATTGCAGCCTTCAATACTTGAAGGAGGCTTATAAGTGAGATGGGGACAAGCTGTTTAATAGGGCCTGTAGCAATAGGACAAAGGGCAATGGTGTTAAACTAAAAGAGGTTAGATTCAGACTAGATGTATACAAGAAATTTTTTACAAAGAGGGTGGTGAGACACTGGCACAGGTTGCCCAGGCAGGTGGTAGATGCCCCATCTCTGACAACATTCAAGGCCATTGATGTACTTGAAGATGTCTCTGCTCTTTGCAGGGGGTTGGACTACATTACCTTTAGAGGTTCCTCCTAACCAAAACCATTTTATGCTTCTACTCTATGAAAATGAGAGAAGGAAACAGAGGGCGTTGTGTTCATGTGCATGTATGTGTACTTCAGAACTTCAAATAAATAATATGATTCAAAAGGTAAATCATTAAATAAAATATCTTCAAGTGCATTATTTTTTTTAAAATGTAGACTAAGCATTCTCTCACTGAGAGAAGAGCTCAGTACAAGGATCTTTTAAAGCACCCTTGACACAGCTGTCCTTGTCACAGTGTTTCTTTTATCCTGAACTTCCCTGCATGAAAAGCAAAACATCTGCTTATGGATGTTTCATCAGTGATGACACCTATAACTATTGGCAATTATTCTTTTTCCAGTCTGTAACTGTTTGGCATTTATTTTAAAGGTGACAACCTTAGAAAAGACAAAAATGACTGATCTTTTGAGCAGGCTGCAAATGTCACTTTGTGAAAGATGTTGTTTTATCATCAACATATGGCATCTGTCTGGGCTCCTTAAGGAAGTTTGTAACTGGAAAATACATGTGCTCTAAGCAGGATCTTTGTGTCTCCAGCTTTTAGGCAGCCTTGACTGAAACACCATTCTGAACATTATTTACCTTCAACTTAATTTGATCCTCAGGAATTTACACATAGTTTAAAGTTTCAGAATAAATTCCTCAACCAACTCCTCATTAAATTTACTTGAAGGGTTCTCTTATGATTAAAACAAGCTGGTTCCCAGAAGACTGTATCTGCACAAATGTACACATTAGTCTTTACGACTACCCACATCCTGGTACTGTGGTTGCTTGTGCTTTTTAATGAAGAGTGAACTCTACAATATATTTGCTGTGCCAGGAATTAGGTATTTTCAGTATGCTACCAGATAATGTATTTATTTGAGCCTTTATTAGGGCCATCTTAATTTGCACTCTCCATTTTGTCAAAAAACATATTTTTTTCCTGAAGAAATTATAATATTAGTTGTTAATGAAACAGGGGCAGAAGAGTAGCTGAACTGTGCAGAGATGGATGCTATGGCAACTAGAGCAGGTATGAAAAATGCTTTCCAGCTGAGTATTTAAGTTAGAAAAATTATAACAATAGAAATCTAATTAGCAATTTAAGTAGACACCTTTGACTCCAGAAGTGAGGGGCTCTGGAATGCTAGCAGCTGATAATGCTACAGTTTATGTGAAAGTGCTTTCAATTTGTTGTTGGTTGGTTCACTGCAACTCAAGGTATACAAAATTAAATCCATGTAAGTTTTTTGCCAGTTTCTTCCAGGGTAAATTCAGACTTCTGCAGCAAAAATGTCTGCCAGGAAAAGAGGCTGTGGCAATGGAAAGAAGCAACCAGCCGGCCACAGCCACGCCATCCTTGGTGAGCCAACTAGTGAATAAAGCTGGCACTGCTTTCAGGGAAGAGCCACAGGCATGGAAGTTGAGAAATGGTGACTTAAATCTAGTGAATGCAGCCTTGACATTTTCTAACTTAAAAGCATATCTCTAGCTTTGGAAAGTCAAATTTTGTGTAGCAATATAGCTCATTCACCTTCTATGTCTTCTCCTAAGTGACCAGTGAAACTGGGGGAAACTAGGCCTCAGCCCCCTTTATATGACATGGCCTCCTGGGGCTTTTTCAGAAGCATTTGCTTTTTCTGGAGAAACATATAACCCCTTGTGGTGGGTGATTAACCTGTGGTATAAAAGACAGAGAGTGCTCTTGGAAAGACAGTCTCTGGTGCCAAAGATATATTGGTTATGATGAAGGAGAGAAGCCTCTCCCAGGATGCCTGTTTGGGGGTGGTGATGTACCCCAGTTCTGATTCCCTGGTTGGCTCTTGCTGTTAGCCACTTCCCTCTACTTAAGATTGATTTGTCACGTGTTCGGGGTCATTCGCCTCTGGAAACCTTCAGGAGTTGTAGCAATAAACTGCTCTCTTGGAACTCTATGCAAGGACCCTTCTCAGCTCCTTGCTGTGGGATTCATATTACTGAAGTCATCTCTGCGTCTGTGCGTTCGTGCATCTGAGCCCACAGAACCAGAAGGGACTCGGTAATAGTTGGCGCCCAATGTGGGGCGCCATTTAATACTGTTAAGTCAGTATTCAGTTGGTGACACAGAGGCAGGAAGGGTATTTGCCTCTACACCCTTCGACAGTGAAGATGCAATAAAATCCTCCTGCCGGAATTGCAAACAAATACCCTTCCTGCCTCTTTGTCACCGACTGAATACTGACTTAACAATATTAACCCCTCTACACCTTCTATGACACACATGCATTTGAGTTTTTGGATTCCTTTCGTGCTTGATTTTCAACATGTATTGGGCAGTTATCCTGAGCTGATGTCCAGTTCAGGCTTCTTCCAAATAACATAAAACTTTCTTCTTCTCTAGAGAATAAGGGTATAAGTATTATTATCATCATTTTTTCATATTCCTGTGAAAGAAAGTGAAGATCAAAAAATAAAAGGAAAAAGTAAATTCTATTGTTTTATGGCAGAAATCCACAACATTACTTCCTAGGCCATAAGTGTCTCATCTACAGGCACACTGTGCTTTTGATCTGTGCGTGTCCATCAAAGCCTCACACACTGAGTGAGGCACAGAGGCAGCAGCTCCTCTTTGCACAGACACTGCCACCAGCACACACACACACACACACACTCACACACATTCACACTTCTAGATTTCTTAGAATGCTCTTGGTAGATTTTAATGGCTTGGTTGAGCTACTAGAAATGCTCCCAGCAGGGACAGGGTTTTTTTGCATGATGACACACTCCATTCTCATTGCAGTTCAAGGTATGACTTGCACAGCTGCTTAGCAATTTGCAGAATCAGGCTGCTTTGGCATTTGAGAAGAATGAAGGTTGGCTACAGATTATGAAAGTGCCCAGAAAACAAAGGGCAAGTCAGGGAAACATCTGAGAAACAGCTCCACTTCCCATTGATGTCAAATGATGTGGGACTGGGATGCTACTTTTAACAGAAAACCTTAGAAAATTCAAGAAATTCTGCTAATCCTGACTCCTTTCCTGAACTGCCAGGATGCAGGATGCAGTGCCATGGGAATGCAGGGTCCAGTGCCATCTCTGAGATGAAAAGTTGCCCTGGAACCTGCCATGAGGGGAAGCCTGGGGAAGAGCCACCTGGGTGACTCCAGGCACTGCCAGGTCCAGCACAGCTCACTGTGCCCAGGCTGCTCAGCCCAAAGTGGCTTCAGTGTCTGTAACACACCCAGCAGCACCCACAGGGAGATAGATGCTGCCCCTGAATGCCCTGAATGCCCAGGGCTTCACATGGCAAGGGGCCAGCCAAGTACTCCCAGCATGTGTAGCCTATAGATGTAGATAACTATGCAGACAACTCATAAAGAAGGGAGAGCTGGTTGCTATCCCCTAGCCTAAGTAATCTGCATCTGCAGTGAAATGGGAGGAATCGATCAGCAAATCATGGAATGTCTTTTTACCTTTGTTATAAGGCTCTAAGACCACTCTTATCACTCCTAGATTACAGTAAGTTGGTTCTCAGTGGTCCTGCAATTTTATAGTAATCACATCCCATAACATGCAGAAGCACAACCCAGAGCAGATCAGCCTTACACAGACATTTGCTATGCTAGCTGAAATATTTTCTTGTTCACATCAAAGTCACAAGGAACTGTTCTATAGTCAACACCTCAACAAGAAATCACTGGAGTGTTTTTGCAGAGTCCATGTAACTGCATCAAATTTGGCCTAATACAAAAGACCATGGAACAGAGACAGGTTTCTACATACATCACAAGCCCCCTATAAATTAGATGTTGACCTTTTGCTTTCACAGCTTCAGAGACTATTTTTTTAAAGTAGCCTCAGCAGCTACTTTCTTTCTGAATAAAATAAATGTTGTTATAGTTCTGCTCCCAGGGGCTGCACACTGTGAAGGTGGTAACAGCTAGTTCACATGACAGTGAATGAAGCTGAATAATTAAAATGGACTCCCCAGTAAGAAAATGTAGGTGAGAGATGAAAAAACAACTTTTGATCATGTCCTGCACAGAAAATACATAAGAATTCAGTAAATTGATCCTGGTTTCTTAAAACAGCAACTTGATTTTTAACAGCAAATAGCTTTAAACCAGCCTTTGAATTTGTGTTTTCAGTGGCTAAAGAGCATGGAATGAAGGACAGCTGAGGACCTTTGCTTTTCTCTTGCCTCATTGCTGTTTTACCACTGCAGCTGCACAGAACAAGTGTGTCTCATGGTGCTGAGAAAATGCTGCTTCATAGTTTTGGTTTGCTTGGGGACTGTCCTGATGATCTGACTACTTTTGCAGTTCAGGCTGAAGCAGAAGACCCTGAGAATATTGCACTGGTTCTCAGAAGAACAGCAGAGCATGCATGGGCTGACAGACCACTACACAAACATATGCTTGCAGCCAGATTAAATGAGAGCCTAACCAGAACCAGAAGCCTACGTAGGAGGTCAGACCCAGGCTGGCACACATCACCAGTGTGATAGCTAGGGAGAGCATTAGGCAAATTCAACTTAAAGAGTGGGTGGTCCCTTTCCAGCTGCAGAAAACTGCATCCCACCTTTCTGTCCTTCTCCCCACATGCTGAAGTTTGTGGTTGCAAGTTGATGCTACCCTGGAGTATCTGTGAACCTACTACCATGCTCCAGCACTTAAAGGGACATAAATGATGACTTACTTCCAAGAGCAGTGAGGCCATAAAAAAAAGACTGGCGCACTTTTATAGCCAGATGACCACTTCCTTAGTCCTGAAAACAGGTATTGACGTGTAGGACAGCATAGCCTCTCACAAGTCATGGTGACACTTAAGTCCCACACCCCCTGTGGTTCACATCTCTGGATTGCTAGGCACTGTTATTGAATCCATCTGTCACACCATAACATTGTACTGGAAAGAGTGGCAAACAGCCAAGGAACTTTTCCAGAGCTGTAACACAAGATATTCAGGAGTTCCAGTAAGAATCCCCTAACCCTCATATAACTGACGTATGAAACCAATATAAAAACCATAGGTCTCAAAATAGACCCAAAATGCGAAGCTGCAATTTGCTTGGGTTTGTTTTTGTCAGCTCACTATACTGATCTCCTCTTCATTTTGCTTTTTTTCCTGTATGGAGCTGCAGATTCTTTACAAGTGTGTGTATGAGACACCTCTTGAGGCAAGGAAAATATTTGCCTCCAACCTTGCTGAAATGGAACCTGAAGTTTGCTTCAGAGTGTTTTTGTAAGCATCAGCCTATGGTCATGAAAATCTGGCCAATGCTCTGCTGGTTGTATTTTTGTACTCTCAGATCTCTTCTCTGGTCCATGGAGTGTGATGCCATGGGCCAATGGCAGTGACAGAGCTGGGAGCCAGAGGCACAGTTGTTGTATTAACAAATTGACACAAATGTAATGCCACATTGACATGTCTTTCTTGCTCTCAGCACCCAAAAAGGTGCCTTTTCATGGCTTTCTTCTGTGCTGTGCAGATAGAATAGTTATTTGGCATGTTAGGAACATACAATTCCTCTTTTCCAGCAACAGTTCCTTATTTTCTTTTTCTGCTCTTCCTAGGTTGAGGTTTTTTTTCTTCACAAGATGATTTAAATCTAAAGTTCCTTTTATGTAGATGGGAGAGGTTTAGTTGTGCAATAACACAGTGCTCCGTTCCTTACTCAGTTCTGTTGTCCAGTAACAGCTTTGGGAGCACTGCATGTGCACTGAGTTTTGGATTGGCCCCACAGCTCATGTCTTACAAACGGATCTGTTCTGCAGGGTTTACTGCCTGATACCTGCTGCTCTGCAGCCAACAGAAAAAGTAGAAAACACCAGAACAAGCTCCATCCCTAGTGGAATCCCAGAGGATTTGCATGAAAAAGTTGGCTTATAGGATGTTGTAAAATCCATTCAATTAATGGCTGCTGTTTCTGTAGAAATATTTCATCAATAATGATATATGAGAAATATAAGCACCTCAATTTCTTTAGACTGTGTAATACGGGGGGCTTTTCACTTCTTTTGAAAAAACTTTGATTGATCAGTATACTTAATGCACAGTAGGGAGAGGCTCAGTACTTGCTTTCCAAATCTTAATACCTTTAAATTAACTCTACCATTTGATTAAGATACTGAAGTATTTTCTTGAAGGGAGAAACAATATCTTTGTGGTACCAAAAAAAGATCTCTGTTTTTTTGGGTTTTTTTTAATTAAATATTAATATTGGTGAATCTCTTGGATTAAAGTACTGTTGATACCATAAATACCACAGTGGTCCTCTAGCATGTCAGCTCTTCATGCTCCTGTGCCTCAGGAACTGTCTGTATTTGTCAGTTTTTTTCATTAATTTGTCAAAAATGTTTTTATTTTTAGTCTTAATAAAGTCTCCTCAGAAAAAATCTTCCTCAGAGGGATAGTAAATTTGATCTTTTATCTTAATCCAATGTTTTTAATTTCATTTTCTAAGCAAATAAAATATCAGTTAACACTTACAAAATAATGAAATTGTCTCCATGTGTCTTCCTTGAAATCTCTACACTATCTTTGGATGTGATTATGTAGGAACATTGCTAATTTTATTTGCAGCTCTCCATTACCATATTTGAAATGTTCCTTAAGATACACCTAGAATTCTCATGTTTGGGAAATAATACTCTATTTCAGCTCTAAAGTATAATACAAGTAGACTACCACACAAATTACAGTATTAAAAACTTCTAGCTACAAACTAGTTAATTCATAAAGGCTTTTCTCATGTTTACATTCCAATATTGGAATATTATTCCAATTTTATTATCAATCAGAATTCCATTACCATATACTTTGAAAAATACTACTTCCTAATTTAAAAAAGCCAACCTTGAAAGCTGGACTTAGTTTGTATTTTCTCTATTTTCCTCCCCCAAATCTCAGTATTCAAATTTAAATATTCCCTAGAAAGAATGGCCACATACTCCTTCAGCAATATCCCACTTCTAAGACAGACTCCCTCAGGTGCCTTTGCCATTTACACTGCAGTTGATTCAAATCTTGATTGCCAAAGCTTGGAGGAAAGACAACATCTCTACCAAGGAAAAAACCTTTTCTTGCTTATCCTTTCTTCTAGGTTCTTTAAAGAACTCCTCCATTTGTCAGGACAGGATGCCTACCTTTGGACTAACCAGTTCTTTACATTTATACTCATAGGTGACATATAATCCTGGTGTCAATAATCTGGCGCCAGTAGAGGGTAATCATTGACTGCTTCATTTTCCTGTGCAAGGCTGACTACTTTGGTGGTATTACTAAGCAGAGTCTCTCCAAAATTCTTTCAGTTTTATGTTTGTGTGCTGTTCCTGCTTTGACATATTAAATCTCTGACATCACCGGGGTTTCTATCCAACACAATTATCTTGCTGAAAACAGAGGCCTGGAACTTACATTTGGATTGTGCGTGGCTCACTGGATGACTTCAACTGTTGCAGAAATAGTTTATGTATACAACAAGCAAATGTTTTTAATGAGAAACTGGAATAAAATCAACATTGTAGAAGGAATTTGAGAATGTTCATCATGTTGTCTGTCAGCAGTCTCATTTTCTTTAATTCCTTTATTAAAACCAGCTCTTAGTAGTTCATTATATGACATAATTTAGGTTAAAACACAACCCACATTTATCCTGTTGCCAAAGAGTCTTCAGGGGTAGCAGAAATTATATATATATATATAACTCCACTTTGGAGAGAGAGGAGCAGAAGAACAGTGAGATCGGGTAGAGAAACCCACAGTTTCCTTCCTAATCCTATAGCCTTGTCACATGAAGGCATTTCCTATGTAAGCATGTGCTCTGACTGTGCAATAAATGAGTACACAGCTGCCCTTCGAGAAGGAGGGCAAAGGTTTAATCTTAGAAGTTTCCCCCACCGAAGCTCTATACTTTCTATTCTTAAGATTAGATGGATTTCATCCTTAGGTGATGACTAGCACATTATGAGTTCATTCTCTGCCATCTGGGAATATAAATCCTTTCATACTGGCATTTGAGTAGCTCTTCAGTGCTTTACATCTTTTAAGCACTTGAGAACTAATCCCATCCTCTATATGCAGTCTTGTGTGCAGGATTTTCTCAGGCAGTGGGAGAGGAAGAGTCTCTCTCCTGGCAGGATGGAGCACCCTGTTGGCCAGTCTTTACTCCCTGCTAGGAAGGTGGAGCAAAGATTTCTTGCAGCTTTGGTCTCTAATAGTTCTGCCATTCCCATTACCCTGAAGCAGCTACACTCTGAGTTTGAACCAAAAGGAAACTTCCCTTAAGCACACATCCCAAGTCTGGCCAGACTGTCCATCACTGACTGGAATTTTAATGCTGCCATGTCTCCAAGTGTGGCTTCAGCTGTTTTCTGCAGGGCAGCATTGGGCTATTTGTTCTGAGTGCTGACTGGTGAGCATCAAATGCTCAAGCAAACAAGTTCTGAGTTTTAATACAATCATATACTGTCTGAAGTCAACCACTCTAGGAAGCTTTGGGCAGTCAGAGAAATAAAAAGAACATGTGGAGATGGACCTAAAGATATTTTGGGTGTAGTTGGTGACAAATCAGATATTGTTAGACTCACTTTTGACCAAGTATGTCTCTGCTGGCTTCTGGTCTCCTGCTCCAGGTCCCATGGAGATGTGCCATCATGACACTAACAACTACCAGGAGCTGAGGACAGCTGGGGTCAGGAGGTGGTCACAAAAGAGAAAGTGATGCTTTTAAGCTGGAAATAAAAGCAAAGACCTAGAAACAAGAAATATCAGAAGACTAGGAAGTTACCACAGTTGGTCAAACAAAGAGAGGAGCAAGAGAAGGAAAATCTTGCAAACTTCAGGTAAGAAACTGAGAAACTGTTCTCTGCCCTTGAAATCATTTTGAGCAGAATAATATGGTCCCCAAAGGCCAAGGAAGAAACTTAGTGGCTTGGGGAAGTGCAAAGCTCGTTTAATAGGTGTTAAGTCCCAACTAATCTGAGGATGATTTTTTCCCAGGAACAAAATCAATGCTCCCCCGCAGTCCCAGTTGGGCTGAGCCCTGCCTTAGTGCAGCTGACAACTGAGCCCTTAATATTGTTTCTCTGGGTAAATGGATGACAGCCGTGTATCATCCTTCCCTTGGTGACTCTTACTTCTGGCACCATTTGTTTCCATTTCATTTTAAGGTCAGTATGAATTGTCTTGGGCAAAAACGACTTAATAATGAAATTAATAAAATGAAATAATGTTAAAGTAATACTATAAACTTATCTTTTGGCAATCTGACAAGCAAGGGAAGCTTTAGATCAGATTATCCAACAATCACTTTTTATAAATATACCTAAGCCATTTCTCAGTGTAAACTTGCAGACTGCACAAGCACTCAGCAGTCCTTTGTAGGCTGCAGATTCTTATCTTTCAAAAAACTTAGCTGCATGAAACTCTCAGCTTAAAGACTGTGATATAACTGATTGCTTTAATATAATTTTCTACCAGAATGTTCCATGGTACACTGTGTCCTGAGATAGCATCTGAAAGTGGTTGGTTGGGAGAGGTGTAGGAGGATCAGGATTCATGACTCTATGGCAACTGAAAAAACGGGAACCCAAACCCAAAGTCATAATAAAAATTATTCCCTGCAATAGGAAGTTCTGTCTGCTCTTTGAAACTGAGAGCAATAGAAGAAAAGTAATATTTGGTATCTTACCTGTTGGAACAGGGAGGGCATTTCACACTCTGATCAGAGAAAGCAAATATGTAATTGGCCTGCAAGAGAGGAGCATGAGGAAGAGAAGAGAGGGAGAGGGAGAGGGAGAGGGAGAGGGAGAGGGAGAGGGAGAGGATCCCTGAAAAAATATTCTTTAGGAGTACATGGATTTCCTAGCCAGACATGACAAATCACATTATAGGCCATGAAGTAACTAGCCCACAGCATCATAAGGAGGAAATTAAGGGAGAAGAAGATGGGGAACACATCTCTAAAAGTAAAAGAGCATGGCAGCACTTCAGTCAAGACTAAGAACTGGGCCTGGAAGGCATTAACAAATGGACACTATAGGAAATTATTTTCCAGAGTATTGCACATCAAGCAGAATCTCATGTCTGTGTTAAAATGTGCAAAAAGTGCTGTCATTTTGCACAGGTGACTACCTGAGGAGCAAAGGCCAAGACAGGTCTTTCATCTCAGTAGTCACAGGCAGGATCAGAAGAGATCTGGTGATCTTCTGCCAATGTCTTGATACAATTTTTTTCTTCCACAGAAGAGGATTAAGTACATTCTGACAATTAACGTCTATCCTTCTCATAATAAGCAGTGAAAGACTATTTTAACTAAGCCCAGCAGTAAATCAAAAATATGTGTATACAGAGTAGAATTGTTTCTTTCCTTTTTTACAGTTACAAAAAGACCATCTGATTCCAATGATAATCAGCCATTGATTCCCACATGATTCCCATTAGCTCTGTCCATGGAACACCTGAACAAAAGCCAAAGGAACTTGGACATGTTCCTCATTCTGCCTTTTCATTATTTTTTTCATCTAAACATCTGTTTTCCCATGTTGACGTATGAGCTCATAACTTGCAGAACAAAGACAACCCGTGCCTTCATGTAGCAGCATGTTTATGTAGGTAGCCCTGGATTCTTCTGACAATTTCTCCCTATCAGTTCCAGTCTTTAGTCTGTTGTCCAAAGTCACTGCCACATTGCAAAGAACGAGCAAGAGGTACTGAATGCTTCTTTAGTGGGGAAAGTTTTTCAAAAAATAACCAGAAACCAAGGCATAATTTAATGAGGGATATTGGTTAAATATAGCTTTATAAGGAAAACATGATGGTGATTACTTCATGAATAGCAATGCTATGACCACTATCACAGATCATGTCTATTTAGCTGCACAACACCATAGCATTTTCAAAACAAATGTAGTCCTTGTGCCCTAGTTTGAAGCTTTTACATCCTGTAAAAGTATTCACTTTTCACAGATCACGGGGCTCTCTTGCAATACCCCGTGCTAAGTATGTGTGTGTAACAGCTCAAAAGGACCAGGATGTCTTAAACACACGGTATTTAAGATCATCAGATCCTGTGGAATGTCTCACATATGGAAAACTATGAGAAGTTTAAGTGCTTGCAGATAAAATCAGCAAATTTAGAAGAAAAAAAGATGAAAGATAAAAAAGTTAGAGATTACAAAATAGAGTACAAAGTAGGTTGCTTTGGACTGTAATATGATTTGTGCTAGTCCTGCTGGTGTTGGCTTTTCTTTGTTTACAGTATGACTGCTGTAACCCCCCTCCATATATCCAAAGTTGAAATAAAGTTAGATTCAATTTAATTTAAATTTAAATATTTTAAAAGTTTTAACAGTTTAGAGTGTTAAAGACTTTCTAGCAATAATGCAATTAATATTATTTTTAGATTAGAGTTTACATGAAAACAAATATCTTAATTTTTTTCTTCCATCCTTCTCAATTACATAAGCAGACACCAGAGTATTGAGATCAAGAAAGTGGAAGGCAGAGAGGGAGAGCAAGATAATAAACAAAACAGGAGTTGTAGCAGGAGGAACTTGGGAACAAATGAGAGAATGAGTATCATTAGGTTAAGGTTAGGACAGTAAGTAAGAGTATGGATGTACAGATTTGTGGCCATTAATACAGAAGTACAGGATATTCCTTCAGTAATATAAACAGAGTATCAACAAAAACTCTGTCAAACAATGTCAGGAGTGTGGCACCTGGCTCCAAAGAGAGGAGGCAGGCTGCTGTGGGCAGGCCGCTGTCAGAGACCATGGGAGGACACCAGCTCCAGCTCCAGATAGCTGGGGCTTAACAAAGTTCTTGCAGACCCTGGTGGCATAGAAGTGGATTGGGTAGCAGCAAATGGGGTTTCAGCAGATTCGGGGGGTTATTCTTCTTGTGATTACTCATGCAGAAATTGTTTTCTCACCCCAGCTCACTTTAGGGAACCTGTATTTCCCATCAGGGATTTCTGGAGATGCCCATTTCCATAAAGTTTACTGTTGGAAGGCTGAAAATTTGTCTTTGTTTACAAGAAATTACTAGCATTTTTACTAGCATTTTTAATTACTAGCATTTAAGCCAAAAAAGATAGTCATAATTTCAGGTATTAGCTGCCATCACCCCATCAGCTACAACTACTCATATATCTTTCCCACTCAGGAGGAGAGTTCAAATGCTAGTTTTAGCTGACTTTGGTCCCATGGTCCCATGGCAAAGACAGACATTAAGAGCACGGGATTCTTAAACCATATTTACATGCAGCAGACTCAAAGGATTGCAGTTTGTACCTTTTTTTGCCAAGCTTTGTTTCATCTGAGATGGCATGCACTCAGAGAAAGCTTTCATGCTCTGCAGTTTCATGGGAAGGCTCAAGAGCTGGGATCCCTGTTTGCTGGACAGATGGGCTCACCTGCAGGATGACTGACCATGCTGTCACTTCTTCACTGATTCAGCACATATGGCCAGCTGATGCCAAACTGGGCAGGAACAGCCTTCTCAAGTACCTCACCAATACCTCGAGCTGTGGTTTTGTGCTTTCTCTTGGGGTGGCACTGCACTGACACTCTCTGCAACACCATAAGAAACCAGGTTGGGGAGCTAAAATAGCACCTAGCTATTTGCATTCTCCTCTGCTGGTTTTCTGCTAAATTGGCTTCTGGTCCCACTCCCTCTGAGAGAGCAAGGGCTATCCCATTGCAGTGGTGCTGAGTCTGTGCCAGATCACCAGGCTACACAGAAACCTGCAGCATGACTAACCAGGGGTAAATGTTTTGGGTCTAGACACTTAAGAAGTCTTGAGTCATGAATATATAGCTACAGAAATGTATGAATCTGATTGTAGCAAGCTCTGCTGAAACACAGTTAGATGCTCCCCCTGCCCTAAGAGATGTAAAACACAATTTGGAAGAAGACCAAATGATAAGTGGGAGGGGAAAAACACTAAATAATAGGAGCAAATATTTCTGTACTAACTATAAGCAGCAGAAGTCTTAAAGATTCATACAAGATTAGACATTAAGAAGAAACACTTTGTAAAGGTATGGACAATTTGGGAAAGGTTTCTTGGAGAAAATTAGTGTTTCATGCGGTTCCATGGTTCCACATATTTGTATCATTCCCAGATGTTCCACAGGTTTCACATCTGAGATCGTCCTTGAAAAAGAGTGTAAAAGAGAAGCATACTTCCTTGCAAATAATTCAGAAAATATAAAGGGGGACCTTAAGGGGCACGCAGCAAAAAGGCAGCCACAGCAGAGCAGATAGCTGAAGGAAGAGTAGTGTTACAATAAACTTCTCTATGAAGTGCTTTCAAAAAAATTTGCATGCAGTGAAATTCAGCATGTCTTACAAATCTGTTTTCATGCTCGCCATTTATGTTTAGGGCTGATTTAAGCTTTTATTTCAATTATAGCAGTTGTAGTACAAATTCGTTCTCATAGTTTGGTTCCAACAGCTGAATTTTGATTTATTAAAATACCCCACCATAGACAATGAGCAGTGTCCCTCTCTGTTCTTTAAATAGTCTTCTGTTCTCTTCACTCTGGGTGCTGCACGGTTATACTCACAGCCCTATCAATTAACAACATGCTGTTACCCTCAGCACAGGGAGAAATGAAGTTACTCATAGCCACTTAAAGTTTTGAGGTACCTATCTTCCATGAGAGCTTCCAATGAAAGAAAATGTGGGTGTCTGATGATGTAAGTGCTTTGCAGCATGGCTGAGAAAATTGACCCTGTCTCTTTTCACCTTCGTGTATTCTAACAAGAGTGGTGTTCTTCCTGCAAACATTCATCTGGTTTCAAATTTGATTGTTCATAATGTGTGGAGCTGTGAGAGGTTCCACAACTATCCTTCTCTTCTCCTTTCTCTATCCTTCCTTGATTCTGTGCACACTCAGACTGGGAAATACTGTACATAAATTTCCAGCAATGTGAGGATATCGTAACTTCATGCTTTGGAGATGGCATGCCTGAATAAATGGTCCAGGACATGATTAAATTCCAACTAATTTTATGTATCAGAGAATATAAACAACTTTATGTAAAGTTATGCTCATTATAATACCACAGTGAAACTGCCAGCAGTACTAAATCATATTTAAACCTCAATAGTTCCTCTTACTGTTATTTTCCTGCTATTTTCCTTCACGGTTTGACCTGTGTAGATGCTTAAATGTGAAATGATATATGTGACAGATATACCAATTCTTATATCACATATGGTTTTATGTTTTCATTCAAGAAGAAAGAAGAACTATGCCTCCTAAAGTCAAGATTCTCAGGAGAGGATTGTTGTTTCACTTGTTGCATAAATACATTTATGTGTCAGCCTTGCAGCACCTACAGCAACGAACAGGGCATGAGAAAAGATAAGTATAAGCTTTTAGTCAATAGCTTTCATCTTTTTCCATTTTTTTGTCTTTCTCTCCTTCTAGATGTGTGAAAGGGAGAGAACAAAATAGTTCATTCTTAACAAAACAAATTAAAACCCACGACAATCTCCTGATCCTTATCAAGACAACAACACAATAGTACAATATGCTTAGAGGAATAAAGAATAATATTTTATAAATATATGTACATGCTCCTGAGACAACTATTTATGAACAAGAGATTTGCTTCCCATACGTGATAGAAATTTTATCATACAAAAAATTATAATATGCAAGACCTGAAGTCCATTTACTGACACTTAGGTTCCCAATCTGACTGCACAGATAATTTAGAAATATTACATTGTAAATTCTAAATACTAAATTCTTCTTATTCATGTTGAAGTCTAACAGTCCAATGTTACATGCTGATGTAGGTGCTACTAAACACTTCATGCTGTATTTCACACTGGCATGAAAGCTTAACTTTTCAAAAAGTAATGCATTTTCTCTGGGACACAGTTATCCCTGTTAGTTACAAAGCAGGAGGCTAGACTTGCTAGTGGACACTTTCAATGCCTGACCTTTGGCATACACCTCATAGGAAATTCTCTTAATTCACAAACAAATCCTGAAACTCTTACTCATATTAAACAGCCTTCAACATAAATAGGTGTCATGTCACTCAAGCTTATGCTAGATAACCAATGGAAAAATGCCCTTACAATATCTTTTTGATCCTTCTGATCTATGGAACGGCTTCAACATTAAATGTGGGTAAAACTCCTACCAACATTCTAATACCATCAGTAGTAATAACATCAACAAAGCATCAGCTGGCATTATCTATTTTTTTCCAAGAGACTTGTTATCATAATAAAGAAATTGAAGACCTGTTTTCTTCAAGGTGTTCATGAAGCATTTAAATTTATATTCACAGAACCATATTAAGCAACTAGGTAATATTTCACATTAAGAGTGAAGATGATCCTTATCCTGACACAAGCTGATCATTGTCTAAAAAATGTTTCACATAAGAAAAGACAGAAACAGGACTGAGGAAATATTAAAATACTGGAAAGAAATTGCTTCCTAAAGTACGATGAAAAACAAAATAACACAGCCAGCTAGAGAAAAAGAAGGCCAACTCCCAAGTGACAAAAAAAAAAAAATGTGTTACAAAACTCACTAGTTTCCTTTGCAGAATATTTTTAAGGTACCAAGGAAGAACAGTTAATGAACAAAATCCTTGATGGTATAGCATCTCCTGTGTGGGAGTTTGAGAGCTTTGATTCAGAAAGTGTCAAAGCAAAATAAGAATGGAAATCAAATTTTATATAATTAAAAGTAAGATGGTCTTTTGTACCATATGTCACATGTGGAAAATAACTCAGGCTCTGCAAAAGAGGTCACTGAATTGTGGCTTTTTGCAAATATCAAGCTATTTCCTACTATTTTCTTTGTCTTGTCTTTTCCCAGTTGGACCATTTTTCTTAAGCAGTAGACAAATAATAACAGAATGGAGCACAATGTATGAAATTAGAGCTCTCCATCAGCTAGTCTATTTTACGCTTCTTACATCATGAGGTGAACTTTACTGTAACTTCTCTGGCTCTGTGAACTTACATAAAGGATAGAGGGAACTAATGAGTACAGTAGGATGAATGGCAGTAAAAATAGAGCAGATGTCAGGATTTACTGTAAAGCATACCAGGGCTTTAAATCTACCTCAAATTGTCCAGACTTGTATGAGTTTCTCCTGTTACAATGTGCCCAAATAACTTCAAGACTGAAAGAATTCTGACTGATTAATTCACGTTATCAGTGGCTATTCATGTGAGTCAGTAAAAGGAAATATTAGTACTCAAACATCATAGACACATGCTCAAATGAGAACAGTTTCTGCTACTTTTGAACAGCTAGACCCCAATCATTATTTCACTCAAATATTCCTTTTTTTCAACAATACTCCCATAATGAAAGAGAAGCATACTCTAGGGATTCTGTACTACCTAAATGCATAAAAAACAAGGCAAAATTTAATAATGCTGCCTAAGATTTTTTGAAATGTGTGTGTCTTGAGAATCAGTTATTCGGGTTTTAGCTTCTGCTTTTCTTGATGTTCCAGGTCCCACGGCTGCAGTACTGATCAAAATGACAGCATCACATTGGATAAGCAATATCTGCCATCTGCTGGAAGGATATTTTCTAGCACTGATGAGGCTGGCATTGGTTGGTGCCCAAATAGAGAGAAATTGAACTAACAGCATTCTAGAAGTTGATGAGAAATTGAAACTCAGTCTGCAGTCTAATAAAGACCTTCACATGCTGTTTACTGGTGGAGAAATGAGTCACAGAAGAAATTATTTCCAGAGCAACCCAATGGAACAGGACTCAAGACCTGATCAAAGTCCTAATCCCCTTTTCAGTATGGTATCCCACACTGCAGGAAAAAAGAAAAAAAAGGGGAGGAGGTGGAGGGGGAAAGTTTTACTAAACCACAATAAACCCTATTTTCTAGTTAAACCATTTCAAAAATACAATTTTCCTCTATCCACTCTGTAGTTACTTGCCAGAAACACAGAATACAGCAATACTGCATATTTAAACAGAAAAGGGTCTCGGTCTTATTTTACATGAGAAGTAAAGCATTTAAGTTAACCATGATGATAAAACATTTTAGAAAGGGAATCAAACCTGGTGTTCCTGTAATGGTATTACAGACAGAGATGGTTACTGTCACATGCATACATATTGCATACAGATGAGTTTCAAAAATAAATATCTTTGGGATTTTGAAAAAACACTGCTATTTTTCTGTGCTTTTTAATGCCCTTGAAAGCATTCTATTAGGCTTCAAACTGATATTTCCATGATGTGAATGAATGGAGTGAAATGCTATAATTACCTGAGCCAACAGAAATTGCACATTGCCTTTGTTACTCTTTGGTAACAGCAGTACACTACCTGTTTAATACATTAGTGTGCTGTAGTAGGACTTGTAGCACTATTATGACAATTATCCATCACTTCTGAACCCACTTCCCTCTTATCAGCTGCATATAATTTTGCCACACATGAATAGCTCAGACTGGAATTTTCCATGCTGGATGTTTGCCTCTGGACAATTTTGTAGAAATCTTCAGTCAAAAGCTTTCAGCTGTTTCTGAAAACACAATTAAGGGGGAAAAAAAAAAACAAAACAAAACCAAAAAAACCCCCACGTTGTTTTGACCATGTTAAAATATTCTGGCAGCCTTTTCTCTGAATAGCTATAGTACATTCATCCTTCTGTACAGGGACTTCCTGTTTGCAAGCTGGGTGGCCTATTTATCGAAGGTAAACTTCTTGTTATCCTCATGAAATCTTATCAAACTCTATCCGTGTTATAAACCTTGAAGCCTTTGCATAACATATTTTCAGTAGAGACCCCAGTACATCCACCCACTCCAGCCTTAGGCTGCACACTACTTTCACCATGTTTCAGGCTTCAAGCTTGTATCATGGCTGGCTGGTCCAGGACTGTGATCTGAGAACAAGGATACACTTTCAACAGTCCCAACACTGGTGGTATGGGACTGAAAAAAAAGGGGAGCTGGCCAGGACAGAAGTGCTGTGGTAGTTGTGGGTGGTATGGTGCAGAGTGGTGTGCTCTGGTGTGCTGTGGTGTGCTGTGGTGTGTGGTGTGCTGTGGTGTGCTGTGGTGTGTAGTGTGCTGTGGTGTGGTGCAGAAGGTACAGCATGAGAGAGGAAAGCTGGGATGGTTTGCCAAGATGCTGAGAGCAGTGGGATGGGGATAATCAAGAGAAAAGAAAAGGCTGGTGTGGTTACCTTAGACCTAATTCAAGATGGGATTGAGATGAAGATCTAGGGGAGTGTGAGAGTGAACAAATAGGTTGGCAGGAAGGAGATATGAAAGGGAGATGGATTTAATTAGTGATCAGGTATGGTGGAAGTAGTGGGAAATGTCTAGGAAAAGACACTAGAACAAGTGGCCGAGAGCAGGTGACAAATCTAAAGGAGAAGATTGGAAATCATGATGAATGGGGAAGCTGAGGAAGAAAGACTAGATGAAGAGTTGGGAGAGAAGAAAAAGCATGGGTAAGACAAGCATGAAAACATAAGCGGAGGAATGAAAGGGGGCCAGTCAAGGAGACAGGGTGTGAGTAGAGCTGGGATTTAGTTGGATCAGAGATTAGTACTGGCTTGAGAAGTCTGTCAGACTGAGTATTCTCAGCCATTATTTATTTCAAGACTCCTTGGTCAATATGGGACATGTGTCTCAGTGGACTTCCCAAGGCATGGGCTGTAGACTGGGTATCCCCCCATGATTTCATTACATGTTATCTTTTCCTCCTGTTTCATTCACTCATCTGCTCTGATGATGCATTTTCTATTAGTGTAGTAAAGGAAACTGATTCTTTGCTGGCCAAAATGTGCTCTTAACAGAGGTGAATGCAGAATTTTATTCAGTAAACACACCACCTATCAAAGACAGTCTTTTTTTAACTTGGCTATTTCCAAGTATATCCACAGCCCTTAGGAGGGCTGTATATGTGTGTGTATGCATGTATTTCTCTCAGGTTACCTTTCCTCCACAGAGTGGGAGGGAGGTATGAAGGAGGAGACAGTGATCTTGCCATCTCAAACTGCTGTAGAGATGCCATCCTCATTCTTGCATGCTGCTTTAAAAAATGAACCTCAAGTATTTTCATGTTTCTTCTGGTACGAAGAGAGCTGAAAAGTATAAATCCACATTTGGAGAGCCAGTACACTGAGACCCACAGGCTGGAGAGGACAAGATGTGTGGGCAGAGCTGTGGGGAGCTGGCAGTGAGCACAGGCTGACTGGAAGTTGCTGCATTTCTTGCACTGGGTAACGTGAAGATCCCACTCAGTCCCTGGCCACACATTTACTCTGTTGAGAAACCAAATCTCAAGAGTTCTCTATCAGTTTACTTATAATTTTTGAAGACCACATTGGTCTCAGGGGCACTCTACTGAAAGACCATTAGTAATTAATTATTTTTGGATTTTCATAACCATGGTTAGAATATAAGTTATTTTGTCACTTCAGCAATAAAGAGATGTCATTTTCTCATATAACTGAGGAATGGGGAAAAAGTAATGCAGACACACTTCATAATGCCCCTATCCACTGAAGACTGTAGTGAAAATGCTTATCTCCATGAAAGTAAGACGAAGAATGCACATGAGATTAAAGGACACTTAGTCATGTATATAACATTATGGATAAGTGGATTTGGAACAGATAGGTATCCATTGCTCCCTAAAAAGCTGCATGTAAAATATCTAATGTCCTGTAAAATGTATGTTTTGTCAACTAACAGAAAAAAAAAAGGAAAAAGAAAAAAAAGAAGGTTTCAAATATTTCAAATATTTCAAAAACTTAAAATATTTAAAATATTTGTATCTGGAGTATAATTCATATACTTTTAAGAGAGCCTTACTACCACAACTGATCTTCAGTCTCTTTACACTGGATTCAGAGCAAATATGAAAGAACAACCCATGTTATTCAGTGACAGACAAGGAAGTCTTTATGTGAGTGATGTGTGTACTTCAAGGCTTCTATTGCTCTCTGGTGGCAAAGGTTCCTGGGCATCAAACCTTTCCCAAGCAGTCAGAACAAGAGTTTTTTAAACCTCCTCTAAGTTCTAAGCTATTTTCTTTCTTCTTTCTCAGTCCACCCATGCCTGTTCCTGTCTTGGGTTCATGTGAGTGCAGAGTCCTGTGGTATTGCTGCCTAGTACCCAGAAAAAGCCGTGCTGTGCAATAGCAGCTCTGTCTCATGTGCTGCAGCTAATTAGTGTCAGGAGGAACAAAACTGGAAAGAAAAATAATGACATCTTGAGAATACTCTTACTACTCCTTTTTTTTTTTTTTTTTTTTTTTTTTGGTAGGATCAAAAAAATTCTTTCACTCTTCTGGACTCATGTCAGGAAAACAGAATCAAAATCACACATGTAAACTTCAAATGTGGGGTGATGTATATTTATTCCCCATGCACAAAATTTCTCCCCCTCCCCCCAGCTCTTAGCTGGCAACATTGAGGTAGAGCTAAAAAAAACCTCTTAAGACTCACTTGGAACTTGCTGCTCCCTCTCTGTAGCCCAGTTTCTGGCTGTTTGAGCTTAAATTCACAGGCACACGCCAATACAAAAACCCATATTGAGTTCAGTGGGACCATTTGTGACATTTTTCTTCTTGATATGATTTCACAGTTTTGGCAAGTCTTTATGCCTCTCCCTCTATTAAGAAGCATTTCAATTCCTTGGTCTCTGGTAGTACATCTTAGTTTTAAACTCCTCCCACTTGTTACAATAAGGCCAAATTTTCAAAGCCATCAAAGTGCTAAAGTTGGAAGAGAGGCACAAAAGTGGTAAGAGCATGGCAAAAATATTTCTGGAGGAGGGCACCAAGTACCGTTGTAGACAACTGACTGCATGTGCACAGGATTCAAGATTTCTGTATGGTTGTGCCTGGGACCAAGGATAACACAACCAAGGACTATATGCTCAATAAATATTTCTAAACCAAGCAGAGGGGATAGGACCTATCTACCAAGATTCCTCACAAAGTAAGTATGGTCTCATGGACAGAAACTGTCTTTTTTTTTCTGTCTGTACAGTACACATATTATTTCGTTTCTCAAGGGAACTCAAGGAACAATACAAAAAATAAGCAGTTGAAGAACTTAGACAATCCGAAGTTAATTTAAGCAGTTAAGTTGTAGCCCACTTTTTGTTCTTTTTTAAATTGTGCACTTGCAAGGAATGTTCAGCAACACCTAATGTTCAAAATGTGCAAGTCTAACGTGAATTTTATCTAAAGAAGCTGAATGGAAAAGACTACATTTTCAACACTGTCAGATTGCTAGTACTCAGTAAAAATGCAAATGTGATCAGCACATTGCTCAGAAAACAAAAAGAAGTGTGAAGTCCTGCTATTCTTTTTGGTAACTTCTGATTGAGGGGATTAATGCAAGGAAGGCATGGTCAACTACACCATTCCAACACTTGGTCTTTTTTCTCTAGGTGTTGCTCACCTGGTTTTTCTACTTGACTCCACAGTGCAAAGCTTTCTAGGTGACCCACATCATTTTTTAGTGCTGGATAAATCTGCTGACAGTTTTACAGCAGACAAAATACATTAAATGGATGCAAGTTTGGAAATCTTATTTTCTAATGTTTTGCTGCAGCATCTTAACAACTACATCCAGTGCTCCTAATCAGTTACTTCTTGTTAAAATGTCACTTAATTGATGAAGAATCCTGATAATAAAAGGAAATAAGCAATTTTTAATGTCATTATTACTCTTAATGCAGCTCACTTTCCCCTTACACCCTAGTATATTGTTACCATGGCTGGTGAAGGGTACACAAGGGACCAGACCAAAGTTTTCTTTTTAAGCTATCCCAAACAATTTTCCAACACTGCAAGTCTCTGACTACTCTTCATTCTCCTGAATGGTCCTCCTCCAGTACCACAACATCTTCTCACCTCTCCTGAGGATTAAACTACTCTAGTTCTCTATTTTTTCAGAAGGCAGCTCCAAAAGCTGCATTTCTGCTGTAATTTTATTGAGGCTTGGATAGTTATCAGTCTAGACAGACAATTTAATCAGGATGGAAATGTGCCAAGTACTCTGTAGCAGCCAAGACTGATATGAGATCCTAAGGAAGAGCCAAAAATGGAGTACACTAAGTCAATTTTTTTTTCCGTATTTCAGGATGTTATTCTTCTCTAACTCATACAGCAGATGGAGCCTCTTTCTTCCTTTTCTCAGCCAGCCTGATCCATTCAAGTGTTTGGCTCCTTAAAACAGTAACAAAAAGCAATGTTCCACAGGTGTCTGAAGGGGCACATAAAGGGGATGCCAGTGTACCTAATCCCACCAAAAAAAATGGAAATGATGCATCAAAAAAGCTATTGGCTTGCCCTGAACAGTTTTCACTTGCTCCATTAAGAGTATAGAAATTTGACAGAAAATAAACCCTTCGTGTTCCAGCTGGTCCTCAGAGATCAGGGAGGCTGGGTGTGGCGGAGCTTAATTGATGATTATAACCAGTTCAGCACTCTAAATGTGGTCCTGTTTAATAAGAACTTTGATGAGCACAGGTTCACAAGTAGTGCAATTTTGACATTATGAGTCCGATCATGTTCAATATGTGTGTAAGCACAGATTCAGGTATAGTGTGATTTACCACTCTGACACCAGAGCTCTGGCCAAGTTCAGTAAGAATTTACATGATCCAGAGTCACAAATAGTACAGTTTATTTAAGAAACAGGAAAACAGGTTCTGGATTGACTGTGGTAAATGCACTAACTGCAGAGAGTTAATATGTGTAGCAACTGAAGGTACGGTATCAGAGATCTATTATAAATAGGTGTGTATATATATATGTAAATAAATATTCCTGAGACTGCTCCAATACAGTTGCTCACCTGAACACTTCCTTTTTGGAAGGATGAGAGACACAGTCCATTGACTGATCCCAAACAAGCAGAAGTGTTTTCCCCCCTCTCTTATCTTTTTGTCTTTCTTTTTCTGTCCCAAGCCCCTCTTCTTTAATACAATATTTTTTAGCCCATCAAAAGAAGGGAACAATTGCATGTTACAGGTGGGGGTTTGGTGACTGTGACAACACATGTAAGGCATGTTCCCTTCTCATTTGCATTCTTAGGGAGTGAAAGTTAGTAAGCAAACAGTGCTCAATGACAGTCTTGGCTATTTTTGCTCAGAATTCATAGTTGATACACAGAGTAAAATAAACACTTTGGTCCTCCTCCACCTACAAAAGAAGTAGTAAAGGCTGTCTGGCACTCACCAGAGAGCTTTTTCATGCATACTTTCTCCTTAAAGGACCCGATTGGGAGCAAGTCATATTTTGCATGGGGGCAGTCATGTTTTGAAAGGGAGAGTGAAACCAATGGCTGGTCTGGAGGCATGGGTGCTCTTCTGTGCTTCACTAGAACAACATTGGGCACTTTGCTCTAAACATTGTTCAGTTGTTCGGCCTTACTCCAGCCAGGTACAAGATAAGCAAGAGGCTCAGCTCATGTTTTTCCCAACCAGCCTCACCAATTCATCACCAGCTTAAGGCAACTCTGTAGCAAGTCTGACAACTTATGATGACACAGGATAAAAACAAGATGTAACATGCACAGGCACTAACTCTAGTAAGGGTTAGCAAACTTTTAAACTATATTATATTGGGTTTTTATTCAGTTATATTGTGTATTATAGCATTATATCTTTAATAACAAGAAGTATCCGAGAATGAATTACAGGGACTGTGGAATTAGAAAACGGCAAGAGTGCAGGCATAACTCTGGAATGAAAAACACAGCAGGGTCCTAGGGAACTGAAAGGTCTAGGAGAAAGGTAAGTCAGAGCATAAACAGCTGAGGTTGCAGAAATGGCAGTAAAAGAAACAGGGCCAACAAGAAAGGAAAAGCTCCTAACATCCACTCAGGAGCACACAGGATGTTATTTTTGCCCTGCAGAATAAATGAACACTCTATTGACCTTTTAAAAAATCTCCTATCTCCATTACTGTTCAAATGATACTGCAAGAAATGCAGTATTTCAGGATTTATCAGAGAAAACTTTGAGAAAAATGGTCACCATAAATAGAACTACTCTAAAAAATTAGGAATTGAATGTAACTGTTGGAGTCACTTTGGCAGCTGCACAACTGTATCACCTTGGATTTTAATAGGAGTCCATTGTCTTGCAAAGAAATGTTATTTCTTCCCTAATGCAAACAGACTGATGATGTACTGAGAACATTTTCTCACTGTTTTTGAGTAGAATTCCCCAAAGAATATCCTACCATTCATGAGAGGATTTGAGAGTATGATTTTAAAACAGGAAACAGAATGACTATTTTAGACACAGTAAAAATGGAGAAGCAATTGTTGAATAGTCTGCATAAATTACACATAATAAACCTAATTATTACACATAATAAACCTAATTATGATAAAAGTTAGTCCTTAGGTTAGAGGACTGCTCCTTATTTTTTTTTACTTCAAAGGGACTTTACAAATAGAATGGAAAAAAAGAATGCAAGGGGACGTGCAGAATGTTCTTCAGGTCAAAGGCCATAGTCCAGGAAGATGTTCTGATAGCACAGAGACAGCACAGCTGCAGGCAGAAAGTTGGGATGCTGCTCAGAAATTCAGTGTGCAGTCATCAGTGATTGCCAGTGATCCCACTGGTTCATGATCATGGAAACACCTTCAAAAATATGTGGAATTCAACACCTGTGACTTTTTAGGTCTTCATTTTTTTTTAAATTAAATACGCCTCTTCGCATTTTGGAAGCTATAAAATGTTTCTTAAAGCTCAACACACAGAAAAATGTATTAATAGTGAACATGGTAAAATGGAACTAAAGGGAAGTGTTAATGAATTTGAGTCAAACTGATGAGTAGAAGTTTTAGTTGGAAGACAGGGTGGAAAATCTATATAGATTGAAACAGTTAAACTTCGTTGCAATAAAATATTTCTGTTCAGAAAAGCCAAAAGCTGTAAAATAAAACTTTCTGTTTAAAAATAACGTTTTCTCCTTTCAAAAATAGTTAAAACAAGAAAAAGACTAAGCAAAAGATATAATTCTAAAAGAAATGGGGGGGAAAGCATATTTCACATTTTCTTTGGCCAAAATTGGTTTTGCCTTTTCAGAAAGGAATTCTTGCCTTTGTCCAGGTTTAGCTTTCAGCCTCAAGTATCTGTTTAGTTCTGAGCTTTCATTTTATTTACATACTGATTTCAGGACCTAAGATCTATTTTCTCAGTGTAAAAGTCACTTTTTTCTCAATATTTTTTCAATACCTACAGGGCTGGAGTATATGCCTTGGAAGAAGATTCAGTTTTGGTTATCCTGGAAATGAGAACGCTAAGAGGAGATTAATTACCATCTTCAGCTAACTAAAGAAGAGTTGTAGAGAAAACAGCCACAGACTCTTCTCAGATGGGCACAGCGAAAAGACAACAGGCTGCAAGCCACATCACAGAACGTTCCAGCTGGAGATACAGATAATATTTTTCACAAGAGTGTGGCCAAGCACTGGCACATGAAATTAGAGAACCTGAAAAATCTCCATTCTTGGAGATTTTCAAAACCTGATTGGACATGGCTGAGCACCTTGATCGAACTTCAGAATCAGCCCTGCCTCTTGCAGGGGATGGGAATACATAGGTCACTCCAATTTAATTTACTCTGTATTTCTAAATGTGAATGTTTTGCATAGTAGTGCTCTGGGTTAGATCGAAACAATACACAGAATGATTAAGTAACAACTACACGACTACCAAAAAGCACTGGTCTGGCAGCTAATGCACACATTCCACAGAAATCCAAGTGGTATTTCATGCTCCACTTTAGACTTTCAGGCTGAGCTTGGCCAATGTCTAGGAGGAAATCTGCATCCTGAGCTTGGTTTGAACCACGCTAGCTAACTTTCCAACCAAAACTCAGGCAGCATGCTCAGGATTTTTACATTAAGCACTGCTGACGTGGTTTGGCTTTCTCGGACCTACACAGTCCTCATGTGTTGAAATATCTTCACATGTCCTTACAGCACACAGCAAAGCACATAACCCTCAACTCATTCTATAAAAACTTCTCTCTGGCAAGCTGCAACACAGCCCTCACATTGTGTCTGACAGCTTGACCTAAGAAAAAACCTACAAAAAAATAGCAGTTATCTCTCAGGGTCATAGGAACATCACATGGTACCTGAATGAAACCCAGAGGCACAAGCTATTCAGTATGGTCACAGTTCATCAGTTAAAGTAGTGGGTGTGAGCCAGAGTGTGCCACACCAGGGTCAGGAGCTGAAACAATCCCCAGGATTGTTTTATTGAGCACCATAGGCACGTATATTATAGATAGTGCAGTCTTTCAGGGAGTCAGGTTTCAATTAGTTTTAAATGAGGCTGAGGTTTTTACTCTGTATGGGAATAATGTCACCCTGAAGCAGATTTTGAAGTCAGGAAAACGTTTTTTTCCTGTTTCATTTTCTGAAAGGTCTAACTTGTATGTAAATGTTTCAATTAAGAATAATTAAGGATGCCAAATCAAGTACCCAAAAGTTAGGAAATACCATCTCTAGGATTGATGGTTCAGACTAAATTCACATGTTCTATGTATTATTTGTAGTTTCATGATTGACTGGTGGGGTTTTTTCTCTTCCCATGGGATTATACAGCTTTCCATGGACTAAGAAAAGGGACGGAAAACACATGATATCCTACATCAGGCAAGGGGTTTGGTTTTCTGGGTTTCCAAGAGCACAGCTGCCACGAACAGGTCTTTTCTGTGGTAGACCTCACAGCCAAGGGTGCCCAAGCTTCACAGCATCCTGCTACATGAGCCACCAGGGAGAACAGGACCAGATGAGGCTTCCTCTGGGTGCCTAGGGTGTGCTGCATTGAAAGCTCACTGAAAGAGAGACCTTTTCCTTTGTGACTGTCATTTCCCTGAGCTGATTAGGTATTTTGGAATATTTTCACCTACCTCTGGGACAGGACAATAGAAAACAGTCCAAGCCTGTAACAAAATTATTTAGAGTAGGACATATGAGAACAACCAAAAAAACTTGAATATGTCCACACTGACGTCCCTGCAGGTTCTGACCCTTCCTAGCTCTGGTACTGACAGCACAGGACAGTGAGCAACACAGACTGCAGTGCTACAGGCTAAATGTGTAAATGAGCCTGAATGCCTGGATTCTGTAATTGTCTTGCTAATAACTGAACCACATGGTTTAAAGTTAACTTGGTGCCATTTCTATGAACAGTAATCACCTCTTGATTAAAACGCTGTATTAGGCAAACTGTCTTGCTTATAAAAAAAAGCTGTGAAGATTCTCCAAGACACATATTACAGGAGATATTTAATGTACACTTAATACAATTTCATACAACCAGTGATATGAGCTAATAGGCCTATAATTTGGTGTTTGCTTTCCATTAATTCGAGGAGTTTTTTCTCAGCTGGGTAGCAAGTCTTTGCATATTTACTTTTCTCAGTGTTTAGGGCTGATACAAATTTGAACATGAACAGTCTGTCAAAGTGTTCTTCACCTCCCAAGGCACTCATGAGCTCTGTTAGTCATAACGACAACTTAGCTTTGATGACTAAACACTACTTATGTCAAAGGTTTAATGAGAACACACTTATCCATCACATGGGGAATTAAGTGTAGTATTTTGAACAGAATGTTTCCATATTTGAATGATACGGTTATGCACAAGAATGTGAACTATAATGGAAAATAATGTAAAATTGAGAAAGACTTGGAAGAACACATTACTCCTTAACAGTGAATTTTGATTTAGGATTCTGTCTCATCCCAAAAAGCTTATCATGCCAACAGGAAAAAAAATAAGGTAAACTTTGAAGGTCAGAGAGGGACATGGGTTGCTCATATAACTGAACACCTCCTTTTCCTTTAGGAAAGAAATCCTTCCAGAAGCACTGCATCAGAAAAACTGTAACTGTTCGAAGTCTTGCTGAAATCATTGACCACTCTGAGAAGAGAAGGCCACTGAGCATTAGTTCAGGTCTGCCAGCCATGTCCCAGGTGAACAAGCTCTCAGGGGACAATATTTTTTTTGCAACATACACCTTCCTTCAGCAACCCCCTTTGAGCTTCTCTCCTAACTGAGCTCTGTGCTTTGTCTCTCTCCCAACCCCAAATCTATGTGTTTGTGGGGACTTCGCCCCAACTACCCCACATACTGTTGGATGAGACTTTGAATTCCTAGCTATGACACAGATAAACATGTCCTCATGTAAATTGAAGCACAGCTGTCTTGGGGTGATTTATATTTTCCCTGATCATCTGCTTTATTCCCAAAAATGGTTGCTGAAGCTTTAAGGTGGGTCTAGGGAGAGGGGGGAGCCTTGAGGCTCTTCAGCAGGCTTTTCCAAAGCCTCACTCTCCCAGGTGTATGGCATGCCATGCAGTCTGAGTTTCTGCTTGGCTAGCTTGTTTCTTTTCGTTAGCCCAGGCAGAAGGGTTTTTTCCTTTCCCTGGCCTTGGAGAGGATGCAGCAGCAATCCTTCGGTGGCTTTTCAAAGTCAACTGGACCATAGGCCAGGTGAATGTGTCCTCAGAGAACAATTTTTTTTGCCCCCTGTCCCTTCCTTTGGCAATCCGTGACCAAATGATGTGCTAGGCTTTCTCTCTTTTCCCAAAGCTGAACATAACCAGATCCCTAACCATAGGTTCAGGCTGCAAGTTAGCCCAAAGCCCCGAACTATCAACCAGATGAGAAACTTCCCTGAGAATAATTCTTTCCTGTCCCACTCCAAATGGGGATTCAAATTTGGCCTGTTTCCTGTCCCTAAGCCTAACTATAGCTGCAGCTCCAACACCTGGTATCTGCAAAGACCAGCCCAAGACCCCAAGCCACAGCCATGATGAACAAGTTATCATAAAGGAATTCCTACAGCAAATTTTTTTTCAAAATGGAGCTCCAGGCTCTGCCTTGTTAAAAGTCTAACTCAGTCTGAATGCGAAGGGTGGGTTGAGCCCAGATCCTGAACTAGCACTCAGATTCAAAAGATTTCAGGGAAGAAATTCCAGCTGCTCCTTTTCTTCCCCACACATACCAACTGTAGCTCTAGGTTTTATCTCTCTCCCAACCAGGTATGTAATGTTAACCTTAACCCTAATCCCAGACATCAGCTGAGCCTTCTCCAACATGTCCAGCCATGGCCTGGATGAAAAACGTCTCAGGGAAGAATTTTTTCATGTCCTACCCCTTTTGGGCAGCTTTTGGTAGCTCCACACCAAGTGCATCTCTAGGCATGATGACCCTCATTCTCCTAATTCCAATCCCTAACTCCAAACCCATTCCTCAGCCAGGGCTGAGTCTTGGCTCAAGGCACCCAGCCACAACCTAGATGAGCAATTTCTCAATGAAAACTCTGTCTGCAGACTACTCATCCCTTTTCCTTAACTTGTTAACATTGCCAAGGATGGCAATTCTTGGATCAGGGATGTTTCTGTTGTTGTTGCTCCATCCTTACAGAAAAATAATGAGTCTATAATTCAGTATTTTCAGTGAATTATGTACTGAGTTTACCTGAAAGCAACTCAGAGTCATGATCCCTATAAGACAGAAAAATTGCATTTTGTTCAGATTTTTTCAATTTCCTGTCACAACAACCTTGAATGTGTTTTGTTGGGATTCTGCTTATTTAACTGATCAGAGGCTTCTGCTGTATCCACCTGACTTCTAGTCTAAAGAATGTCTACAGCTGCAAGACACATGGCTTCAATATCGTTCACGAGAATCGTAAAAAACCACTTGAAACAGATACTTTGAGACTGTAAAGCAGTGGTTAGGTTTTCTTCATGCCATGACAACCAGCAAGTATGGAGTTTAAATATGGTGGAAAGGTATTGTGTAAGGTATGTCTAATAGCTGTTGTGGTAAAACAAGGAATCTTTGCAGGGTCAACAGAGACGACATTTAAAAAAATAAAATTAAGCTTTGTCTCCATTCTTTCTGGTTTTTCCATTATTTTCTATTTTATAATGTGTCATTCAATCCTATGCTGTGACCTTTGGGAGAAATGTCATGAGAAAGATGATGCTTTATATTAGCACTGCTGGAAGAGTCTTTGGGGTAATTTTGATCAGATCTATTAATACAGTTGAAGATTAATACTAGACTAATATGTGTTGAAATTAGCTCCAAAGAAGATGTTTGCTTTAATTGATGAGCACTGTCAGAGTAGTATATATTTGTTCCAAACAGTTTTAATGAGTCAGACAAACTTTCTTCAAAATATTTCAATTTGTTGCAAACTGTATGCCTATTTATGGCTCTGTTTCATTGGTTCAGAATAAAAATATATTTATTCCTTTCAGATTAACTTACTTTACCAGCCGAATCAAACCGAAATTGGCTATTTTCAGGTGCGGATCTGCTCCCTTTGTTCTTTTTTAAGACAGAAATGTTTTTTCCGACGGCAGCTCGGCTCTTCACGATACTGCCACTTGGTGGTGCTCCGGTGCTACAGTGAAAAACATTGTGTCAATCGCTTGGATTTTGGAATTCAGCCCCACCAGGTTCTTGCGATGCTTTCTTTGAAACGAACAACATCTACTGTTCTACGGCCTCAGTTTAAAAAAAAAAAAAGAAGAAAAAAATTCATATATATATATGTATGTGTATATATATATATATATATATAAAAAACACAAAACATACACTGTAGCTGACTGATGCTTTCAAAATCGTTAGGGATATTCTTTGATTAATGCATTTAAAACTATAATTACATGATCATGTTCTGTCACCTCTATCTATAGAGTGCAACATCTTAAACTTGTTTAAATATTTACAGAATAATTTATTTGGGTTGTTAGGGTGGCTGAAATGTGCAACAACCAGTTGCAACAATGACAGTTAATAGTTTCTGAAAAATGTAAACAGTCTGTGCTAAAGCACCCTTGAGTAACTGATCTCCTTCTCTGACAAGATGACCCACTTGGTGGATGAGGGAAAGAAAGGTTGTGGATGTTTTCTGCCTGGTCTCTAGTAAAGCCTTTGGCACTGTCTTCCACAGCATTCTCCTGGAGAAGTTGGCTGCTGCTGACTTGGGTGAGTGCACTGGTTGCTGGATGAAATACTGGCTGGATGTCAGGCCCAGAGAGTGGTGGTGAATGGAACTAATGCAGCTGGCAGCTGGTCACCAGTGGTGTTACTTGGGGGTCAGCACTGGGTCCAGTTCTGTTTAACGTCTTTATCAATGACCTCGACAAGGGGATCAAGCTGACCCTCAGCAAGTTTGCTACTGACACCAAGTTGTGTGGGATTGTTGATCTGCTGGAGGGTAAGAAGGCTCTGCAGAGGGATCTTGAATTATTAAAATGTGGATATAGATCTAATATCGATATTTACCTGAGACAGACAAAGACTCTCTAACTTGTTACGGTTAGAAAGTGTATGTTTATTTCAGCGCTGGAGAGCTGCAGGGATAGCTCCCAAATATACAGCTCTGAAATCACAATACAACACAGAACTTACTTATCTATAGCAATAATACATATTTGAAATACAGATACATATTCATAGCATAAGCGCCTCCCATCCCCCACTTCATGTGAAAATTAGCAAAAAGTCATTAAGCATGCACAATTCTTGCAATAGAATTGGCTCGGTGGTCGTAAAATGGGTCTGAGGGTTGCTTTTGAGGAAGTAATACTTGTCTTCCTCACTCTGACCTTCTTGCCTCTCTGGTTTTTGACAATACATTTGACCTTGGAAAACTCCCAGCGCTCTCTTCTATTGCTTTTGAATAGGTTGCAGCTGGGTAAAATTTGTAACTGTCTAGGCTCTCCTTTGAATTTCTGTTTCTAAGATTATTAATTGCCCATTCTAAACACAGCTGAATAAATATCAAATAATCAAAGCCTATCCTACTTAATCATTAATTCCTTTCCAGCTGAGTTCTACATCTTTTTATTCTCGTTGATTTCGACAAAACTAACTTTTATCTAAAATTTCTACATTTAAGTGTCTAAAATAAAACTCTATGTTTCAATCTGGACAGGCAGGATTGATTGGCCAAGGCAAATTTTAAGAGGTCCAATGAGACTAAGTGCTGGGTCCTGCACTTGGGCCATAGGAACCCCATGCAATGCCACAGGCTTAGGGCACAGTGTCTGGAAAGCTGCCCCGCAGAAAAGGATCCGGGAGTGCTGGCTGACAGCAACAGAACATGAGCCAGTGCGTGCCCAGGTGGACAAGAAGGCCAATGGCATCCTGGCCTGTATCAGAAATGGCTTGGTCAATAGGACCACGAAAGTGACTGTCACCCTGTACTTAGCACTGGTGAGGCTGCACCTCGAATCCCGTGTCCAGTTCTGGCCCCTCAGCACAGGAAAGACATCGAGGTGCTGGAGCGTGTCCAGAAGAGAGCAATGGAGCTGCTAAAGGGTCTGGATCACAAGTCCTGTGAGGAGCGGCTGAAGGAGCTGGGGGTGTTAGCTTGGAAAAAATGAAGCTCGGGGGTGATTTTATCGCTTTCTACAACTCCCTGAATGGAGGCTGTAGCCAGGTGGGGGGGCGGCCTCTTCGCCTAGGAAACCAGTGACAGGACGAGAGGACATCGCCTCAAGCTGTGCCGGGGGAGCTTCACTTTGTACATTAGGAGGAATTTCTTCACAGAAAGGGTGGTCAGACATTGGAATGAGCTCCCCACCCCGGAGGTGTTTAAGGAAAGGCTGGACGTGGCACTCAGCGCCAAGGTCTAGTTGACAAGGTGGTGCTCGGTCATAGGCTGGATTTGATGATCTCAGAGGTCGTTTCCAACCCCTCAGCCTCGGCCACCCCCGCCCCTCCCTCGCCGTCCGCTGCCTGCCACGTCGAGATCGCCGCCTTCCCTGCTGGCACCGCCCTCGGCTGGGCAAGGCAGGGCTGGGCAGGGCAGGGCAGGGCAGGGCAGGGCAGGGTGCGCCGGGAGAAGGCGCTGGCGGAGGCGGGCAGGGCAGTGCCGTGCCGTGTCCCCGCCCGCCCGGCGCTGATGGCGCTGATGGCGCTGGCGGCGCTGGCGGCGCGCTGCGGCGGGCGCGCGGCGGGGCGGTGACGTCGCGCGCGAGGCGGAGGGCGGGGAGGAGGAAGAGGAGGAGACGCGGGCGGCCCCGGGGCTGAGGCAGCCGCGTCCCGCCGAGGCTCCCCTCGCGTCCTGTCCTTCCCCCACCCCCGGTGCCTCCGGCTCGGGCGGGCCGGCGCGGCTCTCCCGAGACCGCGATGCGCTCGGCCTGAGCGCGCCCTCGCCGCCCCGCCCGGTTCGGGCCTCTGCGGGGCCGGGGACCGCGATGGCTGCGGGGAGCTGGCAGGAGGCGGCGGCCCGGTGGGCTGAGGAGGCGGCGGCCCGGGTGCGGGACGCCTTGTCTGGCGGGCTGGGGCTGCTGCCTGCCGAAATGGGCCTCGAACTGGGCCTTGACCCGCAGGCGCTGCCCACCTGGCTCGCCCTGGCGGTGCCGGCCGCGCTGGGGCTCGTGTTGCTGGGGCTGCTGCTGGCCGCGGCCTGCGGGGGCGGCCTCCGCAAGAAGCCGGCGCGGAGCGCGGCCCTCAGGAAGGCTGACGAGGCGGCCGGCGCGGGCCTGACGGCCGGCGGGGGCCAGGGCAAGGCGGCGGGCCCGGGCCCCGGGCAGCTGAACCTCAAAGGCGATGAGCAAAAGAAGCGGAACAGGAAGAAGCTGCCGGAGAAAGCGGCGCGGGTGAGAGGGGTGTGAGAACCGGGAGGGCAGCGGGGGTGAAAGGCTTACTGACAGCGGCGGCACGGGGCGGGCGGTGGCACCCGGCCGGCTCCCGGTGGGATGGCGAGGGGGTCGCGTCTGGCCGGCGGCCCCGAGCGCGGCTGCTGCTCCCTGGCCAGGCCCTGCTGCCGGTGGGAAGGATTTGGGTGCCATAGAGCTCCCCCCGAGTCGCCGTGCGATATTTGCCTGTGGAAGGAAGGGGTGGGGGGGTCCTGACTGCTCTGGAGCCGTCTCGTGTCGTCCGGGTTATTTGATTGCTTTGAAAACCTGGAGGAGCAGCGCTGCCACAAGTAAATTACATGTAATAGTCCTGGATGATAAGGAAACGGCTCGCTTCTTGGAAGCGTTTTATTGCAACAAAAATTACATGAAAGCTGCTATTACTGTTATTATTCACTGAATGCTTGCAGGGTTAGCAACCAGTAGTGGAGACCTTATCATAGCTTAGAATTTCAAGCCAGGAGTTGTAGTCTAGGCAAGTAAAGACTATAGGAAGCAGCATTCTAAGCCGTATAAATGTTGTGATGATTCAAACTTAAGTAAGCTTTTTGCTCTGTATTTTCCATAGGACATGTTAGTGTCAATGTTGCTGTGAGCTTATCTCAATAGGAATTTGTCTGATTTAGTTGTTACAGTGAGGATCATCTCCTTTGATAAGGAAGTCTGTGTCTTAGCCCCTTAAAAAAGATCATTCCTGTAATTTAAATTTTTTTAAATCTTCGATATGTGGTGTGGGAACCTTCCATCTTTGACAGTAGACATCCACTTATGAGAAAATTAGTAGAATGCAGAAATTGTCAACTGTCCTTTTAAAGCTTACAGTTGTCACAGTTTTGGGGCTTGACGGGATTGCTTCTATAGCTTTTATATTGTTAGGATGTTTGTAATCCTATTTATGTCCAAATGGATTATAGGAATGAAAGTGTAGCAGATGTCCCCTGCCTATTACAACTGTGTCGTATAATTATATCTTGCTCTATAAAGTCTGAATTGTTTCCCTAATGACGAGAGAAAGGAGAGACAGTGGGTTTGTATCTTCATTTGAGTCTGTGGCAGTATTAAGATTTGAGGAGTTTGGGTAGGTTTTTTTTATGAGAACTTTAAGGCTAGACCATCTTAAACAGAAAAAAAAAGTCTGCATATGCCACCAGTCTGTCTTTGAACATTGAACTGCTGAAGTTGTTTCTGGAAGTTGCAAGAGACTGAATGCTGAGCACCAAGAAGAGGAAACATGATTCAGAATCTTTCCAGTGTGGCTAGGTTCTCCATTTTGGAGAAGGCATGCTAAAGATGTAAATTTTTTTGCCATCTTGAGAAGTAAATACTTCAGTGTTAAATAAATATGTTATGCCTTCTTGACAACAAAGACTAATCCTAGAAATTATTTAGATTTTGCTTGATTTGTTTAGTTTAAACTCCAATATGAAAACAAAGCATAAACTCTTGCAAGTCATTGCCTAAGACATTAAAATGCCACCTCAGAAGATAAAGTGAATAAGTAGATATTCAGTGTTAACTTGACAGTGCTTTGTAGTGTAGGGCTAACTTTATAACTTTCATAAAAGCTAACTTTAGTAGTTTTATATAAAACTTAACTAACTGCCATTTTTAGTGAATATAAATAATTGTACTCTGTTGAGCTTGGTTTACATGGGCATAGAATGAAGTTAAGGTAATGTAAGAGCAAATCCTTTTGTAATCAAAAGAGTGAAGTAGTTTTTAAGATGTTATTCTGTATTGTTACAGTTTTGGAAAGTTATTTTTAAAGTACTTTGTGTTCATTATTTCCATGGTGAGATGAAAAAAATCCTACCTTTCTCCAAAAGGAAATGCACAAACTGAATTATTAACTGTAGAGCAAATAAGTTTATACCAGTGACAAAGTTTAGTAGGCCTGCCTCGTGCTCGTTTTCCAAGGTAAGTTTAGGGAGAGCAGTATTAGCATGTCCCAGTGTTTTCTGACTTTCATGTGAAAAATTCCCAAAATAACATTGGAAATTTAAAGATGCAACAAAAATTCTTACTGATTGCTGCCTGGTCATTTTCATCTTGAGGTTTTGTGTGCTGTGATGCTAATACTGAGGTCTGGGAGGGGAAAAGAGTAAGCCTATTACCAGTAGATTTACTACAGGGCTTGCTACGCCAGGGTCTAGATTTCCATTGTGGGCGTTTCAGAAAGCTTACAGCAACTGGTCTGTAGCATTAAGAACACACTACAGATGTCTAATTAAAAGCTGTAGGGTTACTTTAATACAGAATTACCGAGCTCACTCTTTGGCAGGTGATGTGTAACACTCATCAGTCAGGATCAGAAATGTTCTTTACTGTAGCTTTTCTGAGGAAGAGTATTAATTGCTTTTTCCTTGCATGTGGCTTTATTGAGTACCCGTATAAGTAGGGTACAACTTACTTCCTGTTCTTAGTAAAATAGATTTCTTTGAGTAGCACTGTGTTGGCTGAATAAAGTAGTACCTATGAGATTCTGTTTTATTTACTTGCTGTTTATTTACATTACAGTTTACAGAGCCAGTTCTGGCTTTCTCGTGCTGCTTGGAGCAAGGTATCATGGTGTCTTTACATCAGATTCTGTGCAGTAAACCTGAAGCTGCTTTTTTCTTTTTTTATTTTAACTCCTGGAAGAGGCAGAGCTCTTTTTCTCCTGTCACAGAGTTCTTTGGCCCCATTAAGGTTTTTTTTTCTGTCCATAAAACTTGATATTTAATTTTAATTCCTTCCCCTTCTGAATAATTACTGTGCCTCTCCCTCCTGCTTCAGCAGAAAAAGGTGAAGCTGTTCTTACATGGTTTCTGTGCAATTTGCCAAACACCACAGAAACTTGAGAGTAGCCATCTTCTGTGCTCTGCTGCCACTTTAGAAAGCCATTCACACCATCTATTTGTAGATGTGGAAAACACCAAATTGACTATGTACTTCCTGTTGTTTGTCATACACCTGGAGAATAAATGCTATATACTCTAGTAAAAAGTATTTGCATTCATTTGAGGAAGTTTCATATTTGAAAGAACTTTCTGGACTATGGCTGTTTAGTGCTTATTTGCACTTAGATTGTGTAAAGACTTTATACTTTCAGCTGATAGTCGTGTTGGTTTGAGTATATGTTAATGGTCAAATAGCAAAAGTAGGGCTGTAGGATTCTTCAGGCCTCGTAGAGAAAATTGCGTAGTTTCTTTCTGAAGAGAAGCTTACAAAAAATATTGGTAAACAGATTCTTCCATTGGCCAAGGATATTCTAAGCCAGAGGTATCTTTATAATGTGTAACTGAGGACTTTGGCTAATACAGCCTGGTAAGATTGAGGTGATAGCAATTTCATTAATACTGTCTGAAGTGTGAAACTGAGTTACCCTTTGCACTACCATGCTTAAAGAGTACTTTTCATTTTGACAGTCTAAGCAAAACCTTTTCTACGTTTGGTATATCTTACCACCCTCATGAATGTGTGTGGAAATTTTAAGGTCCCCAGGCAAGAAAGCATTCAGTAATCAGTACTGTTACTGACAGCACTACTCCTGCCTTGTTGCATCATGCCTGGCAGCTTTAAGATGAGAGTAAAAAAGATGGCAAATAAAAAATTGCACAATTTTGAATTAATTTTGTTGGTGGATGTTTAATATATTACCCATAAAGTTTTAAACTTTGGGATGTGGTTGTCTTTTTAAAATTAAACATTTCTGAATACTGTAGAAAAAGTTTTTTCTTTCCTGCTTCTGTTGCTTTCTTTGATATATCCAAAAATGGTCAGTTGGATTTTTGGTTAAAATTCTATGATTCATCTGTGGGCAGAAAATAAGTGTGGAAAGCATCCACTGAAAAGGAGGGTATTACAATTAAGGGATGCATTTTTCCCCCGAATGTATCAAAGTGCAAGTTTTCAAACATATTTCTAAAGGTTGTTGTTTACATGATTAGATGATCAGACAGCATTTTGAACAGTCATGTGGATGAATTTTTCCAGAGGGTTCTTAAGGGATATGAATTAGTTTACTAATTCAGAGAAACAGCAGAAGGTTTTTTAAATTAAAGATTAAAACTTTTATTTATTGAGTAGTTGGGAGGGATTAAGAAAGTACTTTTCAATTTAAGGTATTTATGTAGTAGCAAAGAAGCAAAGCAAGGTACAGAATTTTAAAAGTTAGTTTGCTGTAAACTTTTTTGATTCATGTCCAATACTAGATGCATCAAATATGTTATCTAAGTCTGCTGCTAAACAGGCTGGAGAAAATAGGCACAAGAGTTTTGGCAATGAGTTATTTTCAAGATTGACTATCAGTTCTTTGGTATCCCTGTGGAATATACCAGAACTGTGGACTTTGTTGAGAAGAACTTTCTTAGAGAGAGTTCCTAGACACAGATTTGTAAAATATACTTCATTCTCAGAATGCTGAGGGAAATGTACTGTGTATTAGATGTGAGAAGTCTAGTTTAAAACTGGTCATTGCAGGAGAAGAGGGGTTAGGTGACCTGATCTTTCTATTTATAGTTACTTCGAAGAAGTTGGCATGCTTGCTGACTACAGTAAGCAATACTATGTTATGCACTGGTGAAATCATGCCTTGGGTGGTTTGTAAGCATAATACAATGTGGCAAGGCTTAAATGCCTGTAACAGTTAAATTGAGGATCAGATCTAATGTTTGAAGGAATAGGCCACACGAAGTTGTGATATGGCTTTTGTTTTACTTGAAAGCAATTAGATTTGTGTGATACAGAGTCAGAATAGCTTTTGGGTTTTTAATAACAAAAAATAACTAAAGGTAGTAGAGCTTGGACTTTATTTGGAAAAATTGCAGGAATTAAAGCAACTGTGAAGTAGCTGTTTATTTAATTTATTTATTTAATTTTTATTTATTTTTATTTTATTATTATTATTTATTTTATTTATTTTAAATTTATTAATTTATTTATTTAATTTTCGGTCATTAATTTATCCAAGTCATTCTGAATGGGAACCAGTGACATTTGTGTGGACTTTATTCATTACTGTTCTTAACAATTGTTTTTCACTCAGTGAAATTAATGGCTGACAGTAGTATAATATATGCATATTTTCATCTTTTCTGCAGTTAAGCAGAGTAACTTCAGTCACAGCTTTTTGTTTAAAGTAAATGACTTTTAAATTACTGCATTTTTGTATGGGGAATATATAGGCTGAGGTGTATGCCTTTGCTGTCAAAGGTAAAGACTCATTTAATGATTGTCCAGAGTTTTACTTTTATATGTTGAATAATACATGCTAATTTTCTTTCCTTAATTTTGTGAGGGGGAAATGGTAGACTAATGCAACGCCTGTAATCAAGTCTGTCTGAAAAGAACAATGGGGTGTCGTGCTTAGTCATGCTTCATGTTTGATTTCTAATTTCTGTTCTACTGTGAAGTTTGACTTGTGAAGGAAGTGAGCTGGGAGGGATCTACACAGATAGAAATTGCAGATGTTTGGTCAATGTAGAAATTACTTTTAAAAATTAGTCCTGTTGCTGAATTGCTACAAAGTGGTAATTGTGTTAATTTAATTAGATAATTTATGGCACATACAACTGTAGCTGCTCTGAATCAGTTTTCAGAACAGCTACAGGTAATTTTAAAAGCTGGCAAATTTCAGAAATTTACCTTTTGTTATGAAATTGCTGGGTTGAATAGAAGTGAGATGAAATGAGAAAACCTGTTCTCTTTCCTTTTTAATTTCTGTGTTTAGTAAATACGGAATTGCAGTAGATACTTCGAACACCAGTCCACAATTTAGTCTGCTTTATTCAATAATCTTACAAGCATTTTTCAGTCAACAAGTAATTGCATTTCAGTAATAGTGTAATTTGAGGTTTGCTTCATCTGCTTTGTCTGATTTTTTTATTATTCATGCTTATTGTTTTCAGCCTAATGGACGATCTTTCCTTGATGTATCTGAAGATGAAGTAATACAAACTGTCCGTAAAGACAATATAAAGCAGCCTGTGGATGCAGAAAAGAAAAATGAAAAGGTCAGTTATGGATGCAAAGCAACAGTGTTGAAGTTTGATGTATGTCATTTCAATATCTAATAACTCTGTTTGTGGTTTGAAATCCTGTTACTTACATGAATGAAGAAGCATATTTCTTACTATGAAGAGTGCTGATCTAATGTGGAGTTGGAAAGAGCTAACGTAATATTTTCTTAACTTCTGAGACATGCCTTATCACAGAATGTTTGTCAAGCAAACTCCACTTCCAGCCCCCAACTAAACACTGATATCTCTGTTCATCATGTGACAGTGTTAAGCCTACAAAAATAAAGTTTGTGTTTCATCTTCGATGGCTTCTGTGGGGATGCAGCATAATGGTAGTATTGTTAAGTGCCTTGTAAATGGTCTGCCGATTCGGGGACTACTAATCAAAGGATTAAGATCATGTGTCTGCTTATTTCTTTTGCCTGATGTATCCATTTGTAATTAGAGTTTTTGATTTTTGATGACACGTGAGCTTTGAAGTCTGGTGTGAGCTTTTTGTTATTCAAATTAAACAGCTACATTAAAAATATCTTTTTAAACATTGATCTGCAATGTTACCTAAAAGTAACCACACTAATAGCAGTGTTATTTTTTGAATTGTGAGGACTAAGTGATTTTGAATTTTTTTGAATTGTGAGGATAAGACACTTCTTGTCTTATATATGCTGTCATTTATGGGCAACATGGATATACTTGATAGGCCTTTGATAATTTTTTGCTAACATTGTGCATGAAGTTTTCCCACTGTCATTGTTTTCTGACTTATTTTCTTCAATAAAGTGCTTTTGTTGTAACTCTATCTGAGGAAAAATACATGATTATGTGTAAACAGTCAGAAATATTTTGCTGTGAGGGTGGTGAGACACTAGAGCAGGTTGCCCAGGGAGGTTGTGGATGCCCCATCCCTGGAAGTGCTCAAGGCTAGGCTGAACGAGGCTTTGAACAACTTGGTCTAGTGAAAGGTGTCCCTGCCCATGGCAGGGGGCTGGAACTGGATGATCTTTAAGGTCCCTTGCAACCCAAGCCATTCCATGATTATCGTCATTTCTTTAGCTCATTCCAGCTTTAATAAATGTACTTGACTACCCTCTAATAACTTCTTTTGCTGTTAGTATTTTGACTAAAAGACTGTATCCTTTTAGTTTGCTGTAAGGTTTTAAATGTTTTTGCGATTAGCAAATTGAGTGACTTTTCTATGAAATAGGTTTGCCTTAAAGTTTTGTGCTATGTGCCTCTTTTTCTTCCCCATGGTTTGCATAGCAGATTGACTTTGCTGGGTTTTTCCCAAGAACATAACACAATTTGAATCTGAATGAATAACTCTATTTGCAGGTTTTCAAGTAGGTAAGGTGTTTAAATCCTAAACTCAACTTCACCTTAAAATTGCAGACATAGTGATCTGAATTTTAAAATGTGAAGTTGAAGCTGCAGCTCTAGGAAATGAGTACCACTAAGTGGATATGGATGATTATTCAAATTGTGTTTTCATATCACTTTGGGAGATCCTGGGCAAAACATGATTGCTTCAGGAGTAAATTATTACCCTTCAATTAAAAGCATACTTAAGAACTTTCTTTGAACTACAGGTAACTGTACAGGCTTCTAATTATTTGGTAAGGCTTCTCGGGGCTTCTGTTAGCATTTGTGACATTATAAACCTGCTAAGGTTATAAGGGGTCCTGTGTATGTGTCTTTGTGTACCAGCTTTGGGATGGATGGTATAAGACAGTGGCTGTGATTAAAGTCATAGGTGCATGTGCATACATATATGAATATATATAATCTATGACCTGAAGGGCATGGTTATTTTTTTTTGTGCTTCAACATACGCTTTCAGTGAAAACCACATATCCTCTGTGTTTCTGTATTTCTTGGCTGCTTCAGGGTTGTGAATTTCATGCATGTTTTTCTGCTTTGTGGGAGGGGAAGCTTTGAGTAATGTCTGGACTGTGGCTGTTCATAGGGTTTATGATTCTGCAATTAGTGACTTGCCACAGTACAGGGGTTCTTTCAGTGTGTAGGGTAAGGCACTGTTACCTAAGAAGTGACTCTGAATGAGACTGTGGGAAGTTAAAACGTCATACCCCATTCTGTGTGTAAGCACATAACTGCTTTGTCTTGAATACTAGAAATAATTAGTTAACTAGGGGATCAGGAAGAAAGGTTTGTTTTTCTATTGTTCTTGCATGGGATACAATGCATATTAGAGACTTATAAAATTTTGTCAGGCTTGCAGTATTCCTCATGTGCTCTTTGGCTGCTGGCAGAGCCAACACTGGCATCTTTGTGTGTTGCAGAAGGTGACACTGAGTGCATAGACTTCTGCAAAACCACCGGCTGGCTTGCTCTGGCTTTAACTTCTCTTGCTGTTACAGTCGGTTTGTTACTGAGATAGCGACTGGTACAGTACAAAGTTTAGCTGCTGTTGAGTAAATTGGATTAAAAATGATGGCTCTGGTTGTTCAGAACAGGGGAACACAGTTTAGGAAAGTAAACACATTTTCAAGATTTGCATTCTTGATCTTTTTAAAAACAGTGTGTGTTAATCACAAACTTCTTTTTTCAGCTGTTAAACTTTGATGGTTTCATGAAAAGTGTAAATTTACAGTGTGTGTTAATCACAAACTTCTTTTTTCAGCTGTTAAACTTTGATGGTTTCATGAAAAGTGTAAATTTTGATGTCAATACTTCCACAGGAGCTAGTTATTTAAGGAAACTGAAGTTACAGTTTGGAAGAGTAGTCATCTTGAGCTGTTGTCTGAACTTCTGAAGTAATTTCAGGTGTTCTCTTAGTGCCAGAGGGCAGTTGGGTAGTCATGGCTTTGTGGATGGAGGATTTAAGATCTCAAGTTCCAGTCTCAGGTTAGCTGCAAATGGGAGACAAAGGTACAAACTTGCTAATCTTTCCTCTGTTGAGCTTCAGGAGGCAATTTAAACTCATTTTAATGCTAATTTTCACTTTCCGTTTTAATTCTTTCCTTAGAAGTTGCCCTGGCAAATAATTTGACTTGTTCATATTTTTAGAATCAATTCCTCTAAGGTTGCTTTTGAAACAAGCCCTTCTCTTTTGGAGACTTTTCAGAAGTTAGTTAGGCTGGTATGTGGGTAAAGGTAGTTCACTGAGCAAATGAGAATTCAGTTTGGGTGCATCTGTAGTTTGGGTCCCCTTCTACATTAAACCATGAGTTAACTGTTCAAATCAGTTCCCTGAATGTTCTAGCTGTCGTGATGCAGCATTGTATATAAACAGTGACATTTTTATCATCTCAGCTGCACTAACAAGCTATACTGCTCTCAGTACCTGTACTGAAGCTACAGATTACTTTTGGGGCATGGTAACTCTGTGGCATGTGACCTGCATGCCATTGTGGGGGCCCATAGAATATCTGCAGCAGCTGTGGTAATAATCCAGGTGTTAACAATTCTGAATTCTAGAGAGATTGTTAGGCACTTCTTGGACATTTAAGACCAGAAAACCAAATAGTGGAACTCGGGTATACAGCTGGCAATTACTAGTCTGACTCTGGCAGATGTATTTCAGAAGGACATCCAGTATTCTTAGACTATTTCAGAGACAGTGAATAAGTGAATAGTTCCCCTTATAACATTTCAGTGGATAACCATATTTCTTCCAAAAGTCTTGTTGTTTTTCATTCATGTTTTTCTGGTAGTTCTTATACCTTTCTTCACTGGGTTGAAAAGCTTTTCAGTACTGTATTTTCTTTCTAAGAAGGTAGTCAAGTCAATTTGCCATCACTTTAGCTTATCAAAAATTGAACTCCAAGGCTTTCTGCAATATATTTTCTCCCAATATCTTAGGTTTTTTTTCTCAATACTATATTTTCAGCACTCTATAATTGCTACCTGTTGCACCAAAACTATTTGCAGTACTCATGTCTGTTCCTATTTGTTTAGCTTAGCTCTTATATCCAAGAAGCCGTAACTTACGAAACCTTGGGGGGAAAAAAGTTTTTGATTTATGGGCTCTAATCACAGCTTATGTTTTGAAGTAATTTCCAAGCTGGAATTTTTTTAACTTTTTTTTTAAGGAGCTACTGGCATTATTTATTTCTCCATGTGTAACTTTATACTTCTGCACAAACCAAATTTTGACAGAATGGAATCTACCTGCTAAAGCAGCTCATTACTCCTCTGTGGCAGTGATGCTGCCAGCAGAGCTGCTTCTGCCCAGCTTTGTACTCTGTAGCATAACTAATGTTCCCCCACCTGCCATTTCTGTGCTGCATAAGTCTTTCACAGAGGGTTGTTCAGGAAAATCTGTTTTAAATTTATTCCTGTATTTGTGGGGGGGGGGGGGGGGAATTCTGAATCACTTTGCCAAGTAAGTAATTATTAAATATTATGTTTTCTTTTTTTTTTCTAGTCAAAGAAGAAAAAGAAATCAAAGGCAGATTCCAAAACGGTTCAGGATACGTCTCGTCTAGACGGAAAGGAAGTTGATGAAGGTACTGAACGTAAACATACACAAAATGCAAATGTTTTGGCTTAAACACTGTTTAAGATTTACTTGGGTTTGGTTCATAAAGAAACATAAGAAACTCATAATTCCACAGTCACATATCTGGGAATCTGATCTTTGAAACAACAGTATTTAGTAACTTCAACTGATATTTTTGAAAGTAGTCTTATAAAAACTGAGAAGTTTTGGACAGTAGGGTGTTCATGTTATTCATGTGTTGCTCTGTGAAACCAAGTATTATCACAGAAAAACTTAAACCTTTGGCCATTTGTTTGTGTTTTCAAACTAATGTTGAAGCTGACTGGTTAAACTGCCCTCAGTCTTCTGTTTGATATGACACAAGCTAAAAATCTTTTCTTCCTCTCTGACTTAGTTATGTTTTCATTTGGGTGATGTTTTAGGAGCCTGGGAAACAAAAATCAGTAACAGAGAAAAGCGTCAGCAGCGTAAGCGAGACAAAGTGATGAATGATGGTGGCTCAGGAGAAGCAAATCTCCAGGGTATAGAAAATACAGTTACTGTATCCATTGAACAACTGATGCCTACACCATCACTTCTGGTTGGTCTCAGAAAAAATAAAGGTATGATGCTTTATAGGTCTGTGAATGTGTCCTATAAAGATAGCTTTACTCAAATGCTTAAATAGTGACTCTGTTTTGGATGTATGATAGGTATATTTGGAGGTGAAACTCTTGAGGAAATTATGTCAAGCTGTGAAAAAGTGCTTTCTCATAGTGCAAAACTCCCCCCCTTTTTGGCCATATTTTCGGGGAAGCTCAAGAGAGTGTTTTGGAGTTAGTGGCTAAGACACTGGCCTCCATCCACACTGGTGCACTGTCGGTTGCCACCCTGCTGTCTAGGCATGTACCTGTTCTGTCACTTGTGCTCTGTGACTTTGCCCTTTGTTTCCTGAAACTTCAGAGGCATCCTCAGCACTGCTGCAGGCAGCACTAACTCCTTAACTTTGAGTGCTTCCTTGTGGGAAGGTTATGCCCCTGAAGCGCTCTTTAAATATCATGCACTGCGTAACATGTAGGTGTTTTTTTCCAACATAGATTTAGTAGTATCCTTACAGAACTAAAGCTGTTCATAATGGTTAGGCACACGTGGCTGAGATTTAGTAGTCAATTACTATAGCTGAAGATTCAATAGATATGGCTGCTGCTGTTACAGAAAAGAAAGATTGCATGGGCTGGTTTAAAGTGTGTGTAGACACAGGAATTCATATTCCGGTAAAACTGAGAAATAGATGCTTTAATTAAATGAAACTTGATGTTCTGGCAAAGTGACAAAAAGACTGAGCCTAAGAACTGTCTGGTACCTTGAAACAATTTATTGAAATTTGTATGCCTCACCCTCCTGTTTTATTGACGCTCATTTGCACCTTGACTGAGTGCATAGTTCTTGCCTGGAGGACTACATCAATTGTTTCCTGTTGCCTTTTTTTCCCCATCCATTTACACAGAACTTCAAGAAATGGTAGTTCCAACTGTCTTTATACACTGTTGCTAACCATAACTTACTTGTCATAACCTCTCTGGTCAGAATCCTTTATGTGTCATACTTTTTTTATATCTTATGTACAAAATTGTACCTTGTACAAAACTAATCCAAAAAGAATTCAGCTGTATAGTGTTTTCATGGTAAGGCAGAAGTTAGAAATAGTTACAGGTCTGAAATACTTGGAGCCACTCTTTGCTTGTAAATGACAACCTGTGTTTTAGATTTCTGCTCTTTGTTCATTGGGAGAGTAGCTAAAGCCCTTTGAAATCTGCAGTTACTTGGTATATGGGTCCTAAGTCACTTTGAGTTCATTCTGTCTTCAACATAAACACAAATAATAAAAAACAGAGCATTTTAATTTTCTTCTTAAGTGTTCTGGATTGTGTGAGGTACTAATACATTATTTTCTTAAAATACCAGTAATGGATTGTTAGAAGATTTTTACAGGTGTTGCTGTTTGAAAAGGCTTCATCTAGCTTTGTTTTCTCTTACTTCTTAATCAGGTGATGCCCTTTTGAATGCACAGATTAACAGCTCTAAACCTGCAAAGGGGGAGTCATCAATTCCACAAGGTAAAAAGTTTTCATTATTGGGTATTGTAAGTGACTAGGGAAGTATTTTACAGAAGTGAAAACAGCAACTGTTAGTGCAGGATTTTGAGCAGTTACTGACATGGAACTTTACATCTGGCTCTTTCGGCTAGGCAAATGTTATACTTCTATGTTGCAGTTATTTCTTAAGAAGTTGAAAACAGTCTCTGTTACATGTAGAAATACAATTGAGTATCTAGAATTTTCAGACAGATTACCTATTATAAAAATTTTTATATACAGAATAGTAACATTTATTTTTCACCTCTGCTGAAAAATTTTTTATGCCAGCTTTTCAAACTTACTTACTTATTTGTGTTAATGAATTACTTGCTCAAAGAAAACCATGGTATAGATGACTGCAAAGAGCTCACAAGTCCTGATTATTGTTTACACTTGTTTCAGGTTGTATACACAAGTTACTCAGTTCTTTACATACTCCTTTGAGATGCATAGATATATTTGTTTTGAAAGTTCTTAAATATAAATGCATGTTTGTAAAAGAATATACTTGACATATGTCATACACATAACTTAAAATATTTGACTAGTGAATCTTAGCAGTTTTCTAATAACAGATACTGCTATAATAATGCTTGAAGTGAATTTAGTTTGGCAGAATGAAATCAAGATGGTTGTTTCTTACATACAGCCAACGTTAGTTGTGTTGCTTTAATGAAAAGTAGCTAGTGGAAATAAGCAAGTCAATGAATGAGTTATTAAAAGCACACAGATCCAGAACATGAACCCCTTTCTCCTTGTTTTTGAGAGTGTTACTTCACGTGCAAACTTCCTGTACCATGGCACAGAAGGAGGGAGCCAGATTCTTGAGAGATGCCTAATGGGAGGACAGGAGGTGATAATCACGTTTCAGTAAGGGGAAATCCTGACAGGTCATGAGGAAAAAAGCTCTTCATGAGATGGTTCAAAGCATCTCTGGGCAATCAGCCTTTATGATTTCCAGAACTTCAATAGCATAGTATAATTTTGAAGTTAGCTGTGCATTGAACAGAAAGTGGGACTAGGTGACTTTCAGAGATCCTTTTCAATCTTAAGTTTTCTGTGATTCAGTGAAAACTTGCTGGTCATTTAGAAGTTAAAGTTTTTGACAGGAGAGTAGTATAATATCAAGCTCCTGCTTTAAGGCCTCAGCTGCCTTTTTGCAAGGTTACAGAAAGGTTTTTCTACCAGCTGCAGTTTGGTTTCTGTCTCTTCAGTATTCTTTTGTTGCCTTTCCCTAAGACTTCGTATTATGCTAGGAGGAAGCTAACTGATAGGAGCAATGCTAACACTGTAGAGAAAGAGCAGTGCTTTTTGTACAGCAATGGTGACCTTACAGATGTCTGTGTTTGGAATTGATCTGAGAAAATCTAGGCATATCTCACCTAATTTATTCTATGTCAGTGAGGCTGGCTCGAATTGGGCATGTTCATGCTGCCTGATTTACAAGTTCATTTGAAAAATAAAATGTTTGGCCTGTAGTTTTTGTTGGCATGTGATACTGACTTGTGTGTGAGGGTTTGGCTTACTGTTTAAGTGTTACACTTGTAAAATGCAAATATTTCTTAACTGCTTGTAAAAGAGCTCTTTTTCTGTTTTTTCCACTGCATATATAAAAAGAGAAACGGGATTTGATATAAAAGGACTTTGAGAAAGGTTTGTGATATATAGGAAGTGAGTGCACTAGCCCTTATGTTTTATAGGGACATAAATTTAAAAAACTTCTATTGTGATCTGCTGTACTGCTGACTTCTCAAAGTATACATTAAACTTGCAGTGCCTAGTAATTTCTCATCAGGGTAACATGTAACAGAGACTCCTGCAGTGTTGTGATCTTTTACCTTAATGTAACATAAAATATGTTACTTACAAATTGAGTCTTACTGTGATTCTTACCTCTTACTGTGAGGGACTCTATGGTCAATGTGATAGCTGTGCTCTTTGTAAATCCTGTGTAGTGTTTGGGAAGTATTTTCTAATACTTGGTAATTTCCTCTACATCCTGTTTGGAGAACTGCTGCATGCAGTTATGAAACAAAATATTCTCCATTTAGTACATGGGCTTTTCCACAAGTCATCACCATACTCTGCGAGAGAAATTAGCTGACAGTGTTGAAAGCACTTTCCCCACCCTTTTTTTGTTCTAGAGGCACTGGTTCTCCAGTACATCAGCCCTATAAAGAAAGGGACGAGGAAGGAGAGTGCAGTTGGTGCTGTTTTTTCCTCACTCTTCGAGTTAGTAGACAGATGGTGCATATCATCTGAACTGGAAAATCAGCTGAGACAGAGCAGCAGCCCTGTCTGTATCACACTGGTGTAGCAAAGCTGCTGTTCATTCGGTGGTTTTTATTAAGTGAATGTGCATGTAAGTGATATTTTAATTCTTCATCCAGTTCTTATTTTAAATAATCCTTTCGTTGTTGTTGTATTTAAGTTTCTCCAGGATTGAGTGAAAGTCATACAGTAAATGGAGGAAGCTGGAATGAGAAGTCTGTAAAAATCTCCTCACAGATTGGTGTAGGGGAGGAGAAATGGACATCTGTTCCATCAACTGCAGCTGGGAAGAGGAAGACTGAGACATTGGCTTGGGGCCAAGATGCTGGAGATGCTAATGGAAATGGAAAGGACTGGGGTGTAACCCTGGTGGGCAGGCCCTGGAAAGAGCGTTCTTTGTTCACTCCCATTGGTAAGCTATTTCCAAGAACTTGCTTCACATAAGCATTTTTACATAAATGTATTTTTTAGTAGTGGATCTCTGAAGTATTTTTAGGTTTATATATTAAAAAAATCTTTATGTGGTCTAATGAAATGTTAAATGAATTTCTGTTTACTGTAAGTTCTGATGGCTTAGCATCCATTTCTCTGTGTACAGTTAAACTGGGTTTTTTGAGTTTGACATAAAATTATTTCTGTGAAGGAATGCAATGTTGTATATCACTTCCATAAAGTTCTGAAGATTATTACTAAGCCATTTTGAAGTGTAACTTCTTTTAAATAATGTCTTCAAACCCAGGTTGTAAGTCTATTCTGTTGATCAAACATGATGAAAACAACTGTGTTCGGTTTTGGCAGGCATTTTTTAGGCCCCAGGCATAAAGATTGTTCAACTCTTGTGACATTTAGTGTTACACTGTTTTTCTCGTTAGAAACTCCTTTTTAGTATCCAGTACAATTTTCTGCCTCTGTCACTTGCGCTGCCCATAGTGATAATGGCGAAAAGATTTCTTGATTCCTTTCTGGGCAACAATCATCAACTTAATAGTAAATGCTGTAACATGGCCCTTCCCACTGTTCGGTCTAAGTAATCCTCCTCTCTTGTGGAAGGCAGTGTTCCTTTGTAGTCAGCAGTGTTACTTTAGTCTTGTCATGCCTTAACCCCAGCAGCAGCCAGGCCCCTTGCAGCCACTCACTCACTGTCCCAGCAGCAGGGTGGGGGAGACAGTCGGAAGGATAAAAGCTGGAAAACTCGTGGGCTGACATAAGGACAGTTTAATAGGGAAAGCAAAAGCCATGCCTGCAAGCAAAGTAATTCTCTACTTCCCATGGGCAAGCAGGTGCTCAGCCATCTCCAGGAGAGTAGGGCTCCATCACTTGTGACTTGTGAAGACAAACACCATAACTCCAAATATACTGAGTATGATGCCACATGGTAGGGAATATTTCTTTGGCCAGTTGGGGTCAGCTGTCCAGGCTGTGTCTCTTTCCAACTTCTTGTTGGGAAGACAAGCTTCAGCTACCTTGCTGCAACTGATAGAAGTGGAAAAGGCCTTGACTTTATGTGAGCACTGCTCAGCAGCAACAAAACTATCCCTGTATTATCAGCCCTGCTTTCAACATAAATCCAAAACACAGCCCTACCCCAGCCATAATCTGCACAAGTCTAGACCTTTTTTTTATTTTTCTAGCATTTCTTGAAATGGAGCTCCTGAGGCTGGATCTGATATACCCTTGGAAGCTTTACTGTTGCCAAGTGGAAGCAAAGGGCTTTTTTCATGTGTTCTATATATTCTAATAAGGCAGTTCTTAGTGACTGTGACCAGCTTTTTTTGGTTTTGTTACTGAGGATACATCACGTCTGACCAGGCTGCTTTGCTTCTCATAAAATTAATAATTTTATGAGTGAAGGAGAGCAGTGAAAGTCTTTCATGATGCCTTGACTGATGCTTTCAGCACTGTCTCTCACAGTGTTGTTGTATCCAGACTAGAACAGTTGAAAAACTGGTCAGGCCAAAGGTAGTGGTTAGTAAGTCCTACTCTCCCTGGAGACTGGTAACGAGGGGATATCACAGGGCTGTACTTAGAGTTGTCCTGTTTATCGTCTTTGTAAGTGACCTGGAGGAGGCAACCGTGTCATTCGCATCCCATTTCCAGATTACACCAAACTTAAATGTGGAGGCAGGAATCAGTTGAAACAGTCCAGTCAGGGGTCCCATCCAGAAGGACCTAAACCTGATGGGAGTAATGGGCCAACAGGAACCCGAGGAAGTTCAGTGAGGACAAATGCCAAGTGCTGAATCTGGGTTGGAAGCAACCCTGCCTGGATATTGACTGCCTGGATTGCAGCTTTGTGGGTAAGGGGTCTTGGTGGGCACCAGGTTGGACATGAGCCAGCCATAGATCCTAGCAGCAAAGGACACCAACAGGATGCTGGGGTGCATTAACACAGGAGTCAGTAAACTGTGGGGTAGTGATTGTCTACTTTTTGGACAATATCTGGAATACCTGTCCAGTTTTTAGCCCCATTTTCCCCCAATTAAGTAAATGTAATTCTAAATGAAAGCCACTAGTAGTTTTTACTGGCTATTTCTGCTTATTTTCTGCCCTACCTTTAATAGCCAAATATGTCTTCATTTTTAAGCAGTATCTCCTATTTGCCAAAATTTGTTCTGAATTTCTGAATCCTATTTGTTAACACATGTATGTATATATATATATATATATATATAGATATATATATATATATATATATAAATTTACTCCAAGCTGTGTTCCATCTTTTCAAAACTTAATGACTGCAGTAATGGGAGGAATAATAGTATGGAGCTCAAAAAACAATTCATTTTTCTTTTGTGAGAAGTTTATATATAGAAAAGGCTGTAAAAGGAAGATGATCACTGATTAATGCCCTCAGTTTTGTGAAATGTCATCATGACTGGAGTAGCCTCTGTTTTTCTGATCGGATTCATAATTAAATAGCTAAACTTTCAATATTGCCAGCAGTGTGTGAAGTTCTTTTCATTTTTTTTCCTCCCCTTCCCCCACAGCTGCTTGGAATGTGGATGCAAGGATTAATACCTCTGAACAGAATTCTACTTCTTTCTCCTCGTTTGGATTAACTCCTGGAGTTTCTGGTATGTGTGCCTTTCCAAAGGTTTTTCCACTCTCTTCTATTCAACCAGGTGGAATAGAGTTTGCCAAGTGTTACTAATATGCATTTTCTCACTTTTCTTTGAAAATAGTGCTGTAAAGAGGTGGAAGACACTTAAAAAGCTATTTTGTTACCCTGAAATTATGCAGTAAAGTAACTGGTTTAAGTTGATAATCAAAAACTAGAGCAAGCGCAGAATATTAGTAAGAAGGTTAGAACTAGAGGCGGTTGGAATGAGATGATCTTGATTTCTTGTTCAGCTTTCCTGTTTGTGTGTTAAGTCTAAATAATGTGTATAAGAGCTTGTTCGGCATTGTGATGTTTCAAGTTAGGGATCTGAAGATTTCTTTCTAAGAAAGCCCATTTACCAGAGTCTTCTGGGAGGTTTGTTAGTTGATGATTGAGTTTTTCCCCCATCAAGGAACTGAATCACTGCTTTGAAAGTATGTTCCATAGGCAGGATTTGAAGTCTTGAATCTTTTTTCTGTATGACAAATGGAAATGCTAAGCTCTGGGGTTTTCTTCTTTGAAGAGCAAAATTGCTATAGTGTACAAACCTGGCTTCATAATAAATCCTATGTGTTAAACAATTAACATAAGTCCTACAATGATTTATTACACATTAAAAGGATCATGTGTCAGGTTTTCTACTCTTGCTTGCTTACGCCATGAGCTTGGCATGTCAGTTTTGTTTTCGGAAGTAGCTGACCAAGTGCTTATGCACTTAGGCTGTATTTGCTGGTATTGCAGTTTACAGGCTTTTAACTGTTGAACTCAGGCTCAGTGTCCAGCATCTTAATTGTACAGAGAGTTTTAATTTAAGAAAAAAAATTCCAAGCAGCCACTTGAATCCAAGTTCAGTGTCTAAGCTAAAACTTAGGAAAGTTTGTTAAATGAAGTAGGATGACAGACTGAGCTAAGATTCGGCTTTCCACCATTTCATCTTCAAGAGAAATATGAAAAAGTGAAACGTATTTGTTGTCTTTGATGCCCCTGAGGCACCAATTTTGTAATGCAAAGTGACTGCAAAAGAAAGGAGAGCATGTCCATGTTTCTCTCATCTGAGGTATCTTTTGCAGAGGTGTATGTAAAATAGAGACCCAGGAGCTATTCAAACTGAATTTCAGAAGTCTTACCATACAGTAAAATATTAATTTATTTCATGCTTACAATTAAGTTTTTGTTTGTTGTTTGTTTTTCTGAAAACAGTTATGTTAGGTGTGTAACACCTTCTGTTATCATGACTGGTATAGGCCTTACTGTTGTTCATCCTGCTGCTTTTATGTTCTTGAAAACTTTTGCTTTAAATGAGAATTGGATTCTTAGTAATGTATAACTTAATTGTTTGATCTGCAATGTAATTAATGAGGTTTCTTTCTAGTGATCTTTTCTTTTAAGCTTCTCCCTGTAAGAGATCTTGTTGATACAGGGTAACAGTTTTATTACCCTGTTTTTGAAATTTTGTAATTTATTACAAAATTTCATTGTGTTTTTCATTTTGAGGAGACTGCTTTTACTCACCCTTCTTATCTCTTCTTGTGTTCTTCTCATGACTTTGTCTTTCTTCTTCAGCTTTCTTGTTTTCTGACTATACCTCATGCACAAGATCCTACTAGTTTTCCTGTCCTCTGCAGTCCTTAGAATCTGACATTTTTGAGACTCTTGTCTTCTTCCTTTCCTACTTTGATTGGACTTTTTTCCCCAAGAAAACTTGAGGAAGCTTGCTAACTTACAAGTGCAATTTTATTTATTCCCTTTCAGGATCCAACAGTGAATCGGTTTCTCAGGCTGGTACTTCTGATTTTCAGTGGGATTTAAGTCATGCTCAACCCCCTGTTGATGACGAATGGTCTGGGTTAAGTATGTTCCTCTAAAATGTTCATTAACAAAATGTTGTTAATTACTGTTAAAGTGTAGTTGTTTATATTAGCTACTTGTATTAGGCAGTGGTGGGTATCTGAGAAAAAACCTGGAATGTTTGACTTCTGCAAAGCTAATGGACAGTTTGAAGGAACTAGAAAGAAGTATTTTGACAAATTCTGATAGAATATGGTTAATTTGTAGGAAAAATATTTGGATATTCAAACTCAGAAGTGAGAGAGCTCGTGCATTTTAAGGTAGTTCTGGCTTTTCCTAGAAAAATCTTTGTAATAAAAGTCTTGCTGCAAATGATGAGAAAAATCTACTGCAGGTTTGCAAAGTATGTATTTAGTAAATAGAATTTGAGTCAGAATTTGTTTCTACATGTTTGTACCTTACTGAAAAGTTAAGGTGACATCAGACTCTTGTATTTAATCTAACTTTCTTTCTCATTTAGCAAATGAGGAATTTTAGGAAGTCCTTACATATATAGGAAGCCTATCCTATCCTTACATATCCTTATGTATGAAGCCTAGCCTGTCCTTACATATATACAGGATAGAAACAACTGAAATTACTTGGGAGTTGTAGTAATGTTGATGTTTACTCCCTCTTTCTCCTCCCTGTTTATGAGAAAGTGTAGTACATCTCATTAGGGCATTGGCCTGAAGAATTGTTCCAGAAGTTGACAAAAGCAGCCATGCATGTTACCTTCTCTCTAAGAACAGCTTCTTGCAGTTAAATGACTGTGAAAGTGAAAGAGATTGATGTAGTCCTTGACTCCACCACTGTTGGCATGACCGTTCTGATACCAGATAATTTTGAAACTTACCTTTTGTGTTTTATCTGGTTTCAGGATAAGGGAAGCACATTTCAGTTAACCATTTGAAAGTCATCAGTTCTACATTTTATCAAAAGCATAATTGATTCACATATCTGAGCATAGAATGTTTATAGCTGTAGTGTCTGTTAATAGAATTTTGTCATAGTTGTCAACTAACTGAAGGGTACACTAACAGAAGTGGGCAAATGCAAGTTTAGGCCAATGAGGTACACAGATACACCTTACCACTTTTTCAGGATCAGGACAAGGAAATTAACTGGATGTACAAATACTACTAGTTTTTACTGTTACTAAGAATGGATTTTTTTTTTTTAAGCAGCAAATGAGAGGGCAGTAATTAAACTGAAAATAGTTATGTTGAATAATTTTTTTTTTCAAATCAGTAAATTTTAGCATCTGAAATAGGTGTAATTAAGATAATATTTCTATTAGGAAAGTTTCTAACTATTCTAAGTATTCCAACTAAAAAATCTTGAGATCTCTTACTGCATTTTTGGCTTCATAATGTTTGCCAGTAAATTTAATTGGGTTTATTACTGCTTTTTATTTTGACTTTATTTTCAGTTGTTTAAATTGAATCCCACCATAGCTGGCAGATCAAGTTTGCCTGTTCTTCAATTTGGTATAGACTGGGGGGGGGAGAAATACTTGTGATGTTAATACAAATGTGAAATGAAAATGCAATCTTTTACAACATGTTCTCTTTTAAAATTGGCTTGCTGTAACTGTCTACCAAACAGACAGTCTGAGGCTTAGTTATTCCCTTCAGATATTTTTAGTTTTTATCTAACTGACTCTTAAAACCTATCATTCCCATCATAAATGAACAATAACAAAATGCAGTACGGACTTAAGAGTCTTAGGAGAAAAAGATTACTAAAAATGTCAGTGTTACAGGATGACTCTTGAGTCAGTAAGATTTACAGTTTCAGATATATCACTTGTAATGGAATCTTACTATGGTGCGATTGATCAGTGTTATAGTCCAGCCTAATTTTTTCACAAACTAGGAAGAAGATATAGAGAACAGTTTAAGATGGAGAGCAATTCTTAAATTTGTCCCTCTTCACATAGTTTAGAAAAATATCTTGAAGCAATTGCATCTTGCTAGCTGCTGCTGTGATTAGGCTTTGTAAAATCACTGTCATACTCATTACTTTAAAAAGTCCTCCACTTATTGATAAAGTCTTTACTTTTTTTTTTTTCCAGAAGTACAGGAAATTACTATTTATATCTTGAGGTCAAGAAGTGGGTTTATGTATAGGGGATTTTTACATTTTTAAATTGGAAAAGAGCACCTGTAGAGTAAGGCAATATTCCTGAAAAAACCTTTTAATCTTTGTAGATGGACTTTCTTCTGCTGATCCAAGCTCTGATTGGAATGCACCAGCAGAAGAGTGGGGAAACTGGGTAGATGAAGAAAAAGTTGCTTCTGTTCCTCAGCGTGAAGAGAGATCTGATACTCAGAAGGTAAAAGGTGGTATTTTCTCCTTAGCTGCAAGACTTTGTCCTTAGCACTGCCATTTGTTAAAGTAACTTAAAGGGTAATGATAAAGGTAATCTCTCATTGCTGTTACACTGATAAGAGTAGCACAATTGTGTGCTCTGTACACAGAGAAGGAAAACTCTGAATGTTACTGAGAATAGAGAAGTCACTTAGCTCCATGTTAAACCTTTCTGTCTTGCTATAATTACAAGGATCACCTTATCAGTATAGACTTAGAGGATTTAGATCTGTTCTTATAAATACTTCTTGACAATATTTAATTCTCAGTATGAAAAACAGCATTTCCACGCGACTAGTGCCTGCTTGGAATGTTGGGACTTCCATTCCCAACTCTTCTACCTGTATTACCAGATAGCATGTAAAGAATGTGATCTTTCTAAAATGCCATGAACAGATTAGACTGTGTTCATTTACACTTGTATATGCAATTTCTTATAGCTATTAATTTGTTTAGTCTATAGAAGGTATGTTTCATTGTCATTTTAAATGCTAAATACCTTCTGTTCCTGTATGAAGATTTCAGATAATGAAAGAGAAAAAGCAGAGCAAATTCTTCAGAGTTCTACAAGTGGCAAATCCAAGAAAAAGAAGAAGAAAAAGAAGAAGCAGGGTGAAGAAGCTAACTCTGCTGCACAGGTAAAATCTGGGTGGTTTAAAAGGCAATTGCAAGGAATTCACAAAATTGCCTTATCTTTGAATATTAGCTTCTTGAATAAAAATTATTTTTGGGAAATTAATTTCTTTACAGAACTGGATTGTCTACTCTTGTTTCTCAAGAGTTAAATTCTTATTTTACTGGTATTTCCTTAATTTGCTGTATTCACAAGTCGAACATGGGATAACTTGGTAGTTTTGCTGGATTTATTATGAACAGCATGAAATACATGGGAAGTATTTATCCTGAATTATTTCTTTTCTATCAAATCAGGATTCTGTACTGTAGGGATGCTTCCAGGAGGATCTTTCCTCTGCATGGGAAGCCTTCTCTGTATGTCCTTTGAAAGACAGCTGTCTTGGTGAATATAGCTAGTTAAGAGAATGAAAGAAATTGAAATTTTCTCTTAAGCTGTCTTCAAGTACAATTGTGTGAGAATATAATAGTTTTCTGAAGTACTGTTTAATTTGATTTATGTGAAATGGTAAGTCCCAATGCTTCAAACTCAGTTGATGGAGCTACTCTGTGAGTCAGATTTCAATGAGGGAAAGAATATTTTCAAACTGAGGATGATAGGAGTTTTAAAGAATTACATTGAAAAAGATTTGTAAAAATAGCAAAAGCAAATTGCACTTCGCATGGCGATGGAATAGATGAAAACAAGTACTGTCTTAATGGGACAAAGCTTTTAATAGCTCATGATCAGAATGCATCCTGCTTGTGCTTATAGTGACAGCCATTCATAGTTTACATTTTTTGTGAAATGACCAATGTTCAGTGGAATCTGACTAGATGAATTAGAGAGGGAAAGCAAAAACTTCAGTCATACTTGCTTTGGATTTGCTTTTATGGTTATTACATTTTCAGTTTATTAGGAATTCTAAAACATTAAATTCCTGTTAGATGAAATTTTATTTTCAAGTTGTCTATGTGGAGGTGGAGCTTTTGTTGATTTCTCTTGTTTCTTTAGAGTCAAATTCAATCTGGGAGCACTAGGGCTGCAGCATTTTTGTAATTGAAATCTGTTCTGGTCTCTGCTATGACTCTTAAGTGTAAGTTAAGATTAATAGATTATGGTTAACAGGTGTTTGTGAGTATCCTGCATGAATCTTAAGGTCAGTGAGGGCATTCTGAATTTCTTTTTCCATTGCTTGTGAGCTGTCTTTTGAATTATGTGTCAAGTAGGGTCCTACTTTCTATATGAAAGTAATCAGATTTGTTTGTTCTAGTCATTGGTCTCCAACCGTTCCAATTTTTTTACTTTTTCTTTCAGTCCATCAGTCTGTGAAGTCATCAGTTTACACATAAGAATTTATCTGTATTAAACTTTGATGTAAAATTGGGAATTTTGCTTGCTAGGAGCAGACTGAACTGCTAATACATCACAGAAGTTACCCTTGTTATAACAGTTTAGTAATTTAACTTGCCAGTCCTACTTTGAACTCATTTAAAATTTGTGTATTTGTCCTCTGAAAATGGAACATGTTCATTTAAACATCTTCATCTTTCTCATTGATTATACTTAAATGTTCACACTCGTTTGTTGACTTAAGTATTTGTCAAGGCAGTAGAAACTAACTGAGGAGCTTGGAATAAGCCAGTATGTGTTCCTTCCTGTCAAGAATCCAGACTTAGGCTGTGACTGCATTTTCATAAGATTCCAGTGGAAATAAGTGAAGGAACTTTATTTCCAGTTTAAACTCAGAGACCTCTTCACTACCACAGGATTCTTCTAGTGCCACAAACAAGTGTTACTACTCTAACTCCACATTTAAAATGCAAACTTTCCACTACTGTATTGTCTAAGGAGTAAAGGTTGAGACTCTTGGGTACTTTGGATATATTTTCAATTTCTCTGCTGAGGTTTATTTTACAGGCATTATGGCAAACTAAACTGGGTTGCAAAAATATTAAAGCATAACAGTGATAGAAAATTATACAGGTTAATATTCAGAGTTTGCATTTTAAAACTTGTAACAAAGCACAGAATCGAGAGCAGTCAAGTGTCATTGTGATACTTTTGCAAAGTGGTTAGAGTAAATTCAGTTTAATTTCACATTCTTATAATTTAACAGGAGTGTGAAGTGCAGTTCATTCTTAGATTGGGATTTTTGTTAGTAAATTGCATGAAGAGTCCTGCTTTCTGGGCTTTATTGGGTTGTGTGGGTATGTTTTTGTTCTGTTGCTCTATAAATTGTGAGTGTTAGCATAGGCTAGTATGAGCCCACTACTTCAATTGTTCTTTATGATAGATTTTCTTAGTTATAGAAGCTGATTATGGCAACAAAACTCATTCACAGGGGAGAAGAGTCAGAACTTGACTGCAAACACAGGCTCTTCTTTTTTCCTCTCCCACTCCCCTTCTTGTAGGATGCTGAAGAACTGGATAGAGAAGCTGGAGAGGAATTTCAGGCGGATACCTCAAAAGTTCAACCACAGCAGGAAAGAGCTTTTTCTTTGAAGACCATAAGTACTAGTGAACCAACTAAGGTAGGGATGCAAAATTTGATTTATGTTACAATTTGATTTGGAAGTGCTCAAGTCATTTGAAACATTAATTTGTGTAGATAAGGTTACAGTAAGAATACTGTTTCAGGCTGTATCTTTATGAATATAAAGGTAATTGAGCACTTGAATTTTAGGCAGATGTCAGTTAGGAGTTTTAAAAAGTATGTTTACTCTGAAAAGCACTATCTTCCAAATCAGTAGCCACTTTCTTTACTGGCAAGTGACTTTCTTGTTTGAATATTCAAGCAATGGTTTAAAATTTTGAAATGTAGAAACCTAAGAACTAATAGGTCTGAGCACAAAATTGTAGCATACTCTGCTGTTATGGTGCAACAGAGTGAAGTGCTACTAAACATATTCTGAGTTAAATGCAGTCTGAAATTGATTTTTGATAGCTGTACTGAGCTTAATGACTGAATAAGAAAAGGTTTTATTTGAACCAATTCACAAACTTTGCTTCAGCTCACGGCTGAAACATATTCTAGAGAATACAAATTCTCTTTCAGTGTTTCTCTAAATAGCAGCTTTCTTAGATACTGCTACCCTACATTCTAGGAAGGTGTAGAATATTTAGTATTTCTAGTGGCTTTGATTTTTGTTTTTTATTTCTGTGAAGAGTGAGCAATACTAGTGACACAGCAGTTTGGTACCAGAGAGTATACGTCAGAATACCGAGTTTCAATTTTTAATTACTAAGCATTAGTTTCACAAAAATATTGAGGTATTAAGAGTCAAATGAAAGCATTAGAATGAAATCTTTCACGAGAGGCTGCAGGTTGCCAAATAAAAAGTACAGAAGTGTGTTGGGAATGTCTTGAAAAGCACATTCAGACGTACTTAAGACTTACTCTAAATACCCTACATCAAAGTAGAGCTTTACTACAGTTATTTACTACAACTGATTAGTTTAGATCAGTTCAGCCTTTAATCAAGGTTGGCAACAGCTGCCTATTCTATCTGACTAGTGTATTGGTGGTTTTTGTGGTGGTTTTTTTGAAGCTGTGTTTGAAAAGACATCTGCCTGTGTATGCAAGTGGCTTTACTTCTGGCAGTGTGAGGTTTTCTAAAAAAACTTAAAAGCAAATGTTGTTTTATTTTAGAGGCTTTAGTTGAATATATGTAGACAGAAAACTTGGATTGTGACATCAAAGTGGGAATTTTTTGAATTCTAGGAAGAGGTGTAATGGTGCATCCTAGAAGACTATAGCTTTTGCTGTTCAGAAATCTAAATTGCTTTGAAAAATACTTGCAGTTAGATTTTTTTTCCCCCTCACAAGCTGCCAGCACTGCCAAAATACAAGCTCAGTTTCAGTAGACATTGCTCAGTGCTTTACTATTTATAATCCTGCTCAACTTCCTAGGTGATTTGATGGCATCAGCATCTCATGTAGACCTACACTGCACCGTTTTCGAGGGGCTTGGGGGTTTCTGTTACTCTTGAATCTTAAATTCAGTCTGTTCGTGTGTGTCTATGTGTAGCTGTACAAGTGGTAACTGTGAAACAAGACAATCTGTATTAAACTTGGTGTGGGCAAAAGGCAAACAAAGCTATTACTAACATTCTCTGGAACTGGAGTTGATAAGGGACAACTTGTGAATTGTTGTATCTGACAGTGCAGATGGTCTGTCAGTCTTTATCAGATCTCCTTGACATCAGATTTGGCTTCATTGTAATTTCACACATGCAAAAATGCCTTCCAATATTGTTTGACTTGGCTGTTGTAAAAAGTTTTAGAAACAGTCTGTGACTGATGTGTGAAATGGAGGACTTGAGTTTCCAAGACAGGTAGTCTAGTCTTAAGCAAATGCTGCAAAACATGAGAATGAAATATAGGGAAAAATAAACTGAGTACAAACAAGTTATTATTCAGTATATCCTCAGAAACATCAGAAACAGCTGAATGTTGAACCTTGTGTTTCACATCACACTATCTGGTGATGATATCTGCTACACATTGGCCTGCATTGAAACCTTTTGCATTTTATTAGCAGGCACAAGTTTTAAATGAAGAGAGATACTTGGAAAGAGAAGTAACAGTTTGACAAGTCACTACTGCATTATTGAATCATACAATTATGCATATAACTTTATATTAACAAGTAGGCTTTATTCATTGTTCCAGGCCTCCTTTCTGAATGAATACATTAGCAGAGAATATCCTAGCAAAGAGTAGTACCTAATTTTTAGTGTTTGACATCACTACCCACTTTCCTGTATCCAAAATTTAGACAGAAGTATTTGGACAAATGTCTGGATAGTGCTGTATGTATTTGTATCATTACATTTGCAGTAATACTGCTTGCTGTAACATGCGAGCTGCAACATGTTTCTTCCTCAGCCTGAGGCAGCTGACCTATTAAAATATTGAGTTGCTTTACCTGCTGGTGAAATGTGACTGTCCTAAAACTGTGATACCAGTAGTTAACCCGAATTGATTACCTTGCACTAGAAGCTTTATGTCCTCCTTTTATTTTAGAAATCCCATTTCAGTTTGTTAATTTCACTTATCTATGTGGCTGATGATTGCTAACTATTAGACAACATTGGAATCGGCTAAGCTTGGAATTCTTGTAAGATGGGAGTTCATTTTATCAGCATGGTTGATGTATAAAAAATATTTGAGATGACTAATTTTTCAGTAGATTGAGAGAAATACTGCAATTATAGATATTAAAGAAACTTGTTTCAGTTGATGTGTAAGGGCACAGCAAACTATTCATGAAAGGTTAGAGAACTATCTTTTAAATTCATGTGTTGGGTTTTTTCAATTAAAGCTGTTTAATTTCTTCCTTAGTATGATATGATTAAAGAAGAAATTTGTATCTTTTTGCTCTCTTGAATGTTCTGACTGAATTTTTGAGATGCTTACATTATAGTGATGGAAGCAGTACAAACTGGTGCCTATTGTACATCTGTGTGCAGGGATGTAGACTTCACTATTGGGTTTTCATAGTTCCCGGTCTTGGCTGTTGTGACACAACTACAGCTATGATTTCTTAATAACATCTTTACGTTTGGGGTTTATTGTTTGGCTGAGACACTGCGTTCTGATATATTCATTTTTGAAGCCTTTTGTCATTTGGTGACTTGCTGCAGGATCTTAAGGTTTTTGTGTTCTGACTTTCCTATTGGAATGTCAAAGTGGGGGTTTTTTTCTGTTTTGCTGTAATTTTAATTACAGTAAGTGCTACACACTAGGGTACAGTTACATTTTGTCTCTGTAGTGGGAACCTTCAAAATGGACTAGATGATTGAAAAATGCTACAGGTACCTTTATATTTGGCAGTTATTTCTGCAGTAATTTCCTCTGAAATACTTGCTGTCTGCTCTTGCCAATATTTATTATAACACTCTACTATAAGCAGAGTGTTTTCAGCAGTTTATAGGAATAACTGGAGATGCTTTTTGTTTGATTTGTTTGGATTTTGAGTTATCTACTTGGTCCTATGTAACTTGCCTGCTTGCCTTGCAACCAAATGCATATGTGTCACTGTTGTACATCTCTCTTGAATATTCTAGAATCTTTTTAGGGTCTTGGTGATTTATAGATTGGTCTCCCTTTATTTGCATGTGCTGTATTTTAAGAATTAATTAGTGTCATTTATCTTTGCTTGTATGCAACTAAAAATTTTGTCACTAGATGGCAGTCATAGTATTACAGCCTCAATTTAAAATTTTTGAGGATTTTAATACTGACTTAATTTTTCAATGCCATCGTCTCAGCAGCTGCTAAGTATACTGCCAAAATAATACCATATAAGAGTTTTTACTTTTGTATTACTTAAAACTTTTGGAAACTTTGTTTTTGTTTCTCGAATAGTCTGAGGAGGCTCCTTCGCTTGCTGTTTCCACTGAGCCATCTGTAATTGTATCAGAGAGCAATTCTGACAAGATTGCTTCCCAAGTGCCACAGATGCTGCAAGAGACAGATGTTTCTAGTCCCAATATTAAGCAAAACAGTGTGCCTCCTCCACAGAGTAAGTATCTCTCAGTACAGTTTGTCTGAATTCAGGATGTACTTTTTCCCCATGGAGCGTAGTCAGAATGCTTTGCCCTCGGGTTTGAGTTTAAAGTGCCGTATCAGATACTTGTCTTACTTGCATCTTGCTATATTTTTAACTTCCTTAAAGTTAAAAGCACCTTGATATATTTATTTGCGTTGTGAGGAAAAATTGGCTTCATATGCTTGGATGACTGAAAATGTCTGTTGGGCTTGTCCAGTCCTTAGCAGACATTTGAATGAACTCATCACCATCAGGACTGGAGCTCCGTGCTGTGCCTAAGGAATTCTGCCAACACTGTTTCAAAGGGCTGCTTGCAAGTCTTCAGTGGAGAACAGATGGTTACTGACATTGCAGTTGACAGAATATTTACCTACCAGAAATTTGGGAAAAAATACAAAAAATTCTCTTTTCAGCCTACTGAGGTCTTTTGATTTCTCAATTTAGCTCATTAGCATATTTTTCCATATGCTTTCATGTAATCATAGAGGAAAACAGTTGCTTATTTAGGAGTAGAAAGTTATTGGGTGATGGACTCTTTTTTGTAGTCTAATAGCACATAGATCAGGTGTAACTGGTGCAGGTATATTGTTTTTTGAAACTATGCTGTGCCCAAAAACATCAAATGTACCCCCCATCATACTTGACAAGTGTTTGTACTCATTAGCATTTGAGTACTTGACAAAAGTAATCACACAGTAAAACAGGAAATTTAGAAGGGAAGTCAGGATATGAAAGGCATCACTTGAAAAAAAAAAAGTTGTTTTCATTCAGATTCTTTAATAAAATTAATAAATTCTGACAATCCGTAATAAGTTGCTGGCTAAGTGTTGAAGTACTAAGTGAGTTTTTAATGACTGCAGAAGAAACATGATGACTTTATAAAGTCTCATTCAGCTGCATTAATTGGCTTCTTGATTTTGAATACATGAAACAATGGAATCTTTCAAGGCAATGTATCAACTTAGGACTTTCTGTTCTGGTTCTAAAATATGAAATATTTTGTGATTGATTCATGCCTCAGCAATTGAAAGAACATCTCTTAGGTTAAGTATATACAATACTTTGTGTTTTATCACTTTTGGCAGCCAGCACATTTTAAGGAAATCTGTTTTGTTAAGAACATAGTGCTTCTGTATTGGATTATGGATTCCATGTAACCACATAACTTTATATACTTCATTACTTTTAAAAATATTCTTCTGACATGTCACATATGTAGTGGGTTAAAAACTGTAATCTGGTAAAAGTGAGCATTTAATGTCAATTGTGTACACGTACGTTTTTTTTCTAGTAGGCCAGAAAATAACAATGACTCTAGTGTAAATAATAACATTTGCAAAATGAATGACCTTTGTGTATCACTCTTTGTATTCATGGGGTAAAAAACTAGGATGAAATTGGCAAGTGTTGTTTTTAGATGCATTTCAAATTAAATTATTTGGGAGAAGCAGGTGAATAGAACATCTCCTTGATTATTCTGAATCACTTTGTAATAATACAGCATGTATTATCCAGGATTTTAAAAGTCAATTCTGTGTAAATGTTCTCAGTCCTAATGCTATAATTATTTTTGTTTTTTAGCAAAGTCTGAAGAAAGCTGGGAGTCTCCCAAACAAGTTAAAAAGAAGAAAAAAGCAAGAAGGGAAACGTGAATTTCCTGAGATGGACATGTGTTGCTGAATATTGTCATGAAGATTATGCTGTTTATGCAATAATTTGTGAACATGTACAGAATTTTATATAAATTTCAAACAATTTTTAAAAACAGAACTGCTGTGAACACAAACATCTTTAAAAAGGAATCAAATGAAAGTAACTATGATATAGCAAACAGAACATGCTACATTTGAAAGACATTCTGAAGAGTCTGTTTTTCCAACTTTTGGAGAGAGATCTTAATTAAAAAAAACTGGTTTTACAACACAGTGCCCTGTTTACAACAGATTATACTCTCATCTACAGCTGCAGATAAAAGATTAATTTCAAGGAAGGGTTTTCTGTAAAAATAATCATCTGTACAATAGTGGGTGTTTCTTGCCTCTCTTATGAGTGGTGCATTAGAAGCACAGAATGTCAACCATTTGAATTTGTTTCATGCCTAAATCAAAGTGCTTTGATTAAATACATAATCTGCCATATCTTTACAGTAAGTTGGTTAGCAAATCTGCTGGCTATTGCAGGAATCACAAGTGCAAATTGTTAACCATTTGTACAGTCAGACCTTCACGGTTTATTATATGAAGTTAACACAATAAAACTGCTTTGGGTTAAAAGTTTGAGAATGTGATTTAAGACTTGAGTATGGTTCATGAAGTTATTTTTTATAATGTCTATTACCTTACTTGAATTATTGAAGATAACAGTATATTTTTAAGAATGCAGTAATGTGCATAAAATTGGTTTTCTTCTTCATTCCCTACAGTTCTTGGTTGATTCAGAATCCCATCTAAAACCTGTATTCTTTCAACTTCTAAACTCATGGAATGAACTGAAATCAAATATTTCCTTCCCCTAACACTTGTTAACTTGCCATAGCCAATTCTGTTGTCTATATTACTAAAACTCTGAACAAAGGAAAGTGAATTTTTCACTCTCAAATTATTTGGATTTCAAAGACCTGTTGGAGAACTGGAGTAGCTTCAGACAGCTTTAATTGACATTGTCAAAAACAGTTATCAGGAACACATTTTTTTACTGCCTTAACCTGTAGTATGTAGAATGTGTCTAGACTTCTGGACAGGAGTTAGTGTTTTTATATTAAAAAAAAAAAATTATGCAAGTAAAGCAGTTGTAAAATAAAGACCATTTCCCGCTTGAAACTGTTAATGAAAATGGCATTGAAGATGCATTGTCATTTTCAGGCACTGTAATGACGTGGTATTGAACTAGAGATGTGTTTGTGTCTGTAAGGTACATGCTCAGCCATGTACTCTGTAAATAGCCTTTACAAAAATTGGTTTGGTAAGGATGGTAATTAACATCACCTGGTAAGTTTGGTTAAAGAGTCAGGATTCTTTTCAAATGATTGACTTCCGGTTTAGTGGCACAAACAGAATTGTTAACAGCTGTAACACACGGTACTCATCAACAATCATGCTCTTACTGTACTCAACTGCAGTTGCACAGAATTGCAAAGCAAGAGCAGATAATGCAGCAAGCTGGGTTTAATTGTACTGAAAATGCACCTGCTAATGGGGAGCTTTCCTAATAGATGGATACTAACTTGCACAGGTATTAACTCCTGTATATCAGGAATGTGACGCACTAAATTGATTTGTTAAAATAAATTGAGCATATTGACAGTATTGATTTACTTACTGGGAGGGAGTAATGTGTAAGAGTGATATTTGTCATGATTTGTGTAAAATAAATTTAGAAACGAAGTACAGCTTTTCAATGAGTATCTGGAGGTAAACATGAAAAATAGGATATTATGAAATCATGCAGAGTCCTTTGCATGTAAATAATATTATAATTTTACTTGTCTTCATAGTAAAGGTTGAAAAACACCCTTTGAATTCAGGTTTTTAATGTATGTCTGAAATCTGTTTCCAACCTGTGTGTTATGCTGAGGGCCTCTTTATAGAAAATACAAAGATTTTATGTAATGAAAGAGACTGCCCCTAAGGACTTTCACTGCATAAATTCTTTTTATTTTTTTTTTGAAAATAAAATTGGTGATATTTCTGGGTTAGTCAAATAGCTTGTCCTTCTGGAAAAAGAAACAAACTAGCTAAAACATAGGAACCCTGCCAACTAACTGCTACTGCTAAGCAGGGTCATATAAATACATAGCCTTCCTTTCAAAATGTTGTTACCTATTTAGCAGCACCTCTTACTGTTTTCTTAATGTGCAGTTTCAATGTCTTAGAAAGCAAAACTTGCTTTATTTGACATTCATTGAAGAGGTAGTAACTATATCATATTGTCTATAAATAGAAACTTGGTTATCTATGTACTGTCATGTTTCTATGATTCAAGCAGTGGTTAGTCTTAATGATACACTGAATCCAGACTCTGGTACTTGGATAGAGCAAAGAACATCATTTAAAGAAACTTAATAATTTTTTTCTTTTTTCTTTGGGTTTTTTTTTCTGTTGTTGAATGCATGGAATGGTTTCATAAATCCAATATGTTGTTTTTTTCTAAATACTCTGGAATTATTTGTATGTGTAATTTAAACTTGTGATGATGTGTAATTGGATAGTCATGGCATATTTTTATTTCTTTTGTGGGGAGGGAAAGGTGTACAGAATTCATATGTGCTTGTTACAAAGGTAACTGTGCATTGGTTTGGAGGGGGGTGAAAACTATTTCTGATGCCCTTTTAAAAGTCTAAAGAAAAAAGTGCAAGTGAAGAGCACTACCTTTAATATTTACTAAGAAAGAATGTACATATTAAAAGCATTTCAAAATTTATAGAAATATTGCTAGTACTGTTGTGTTGTAACTGAATTGTATCTCATTTGAAACTGCCCTATTAATAGTTCCTAGCCATGGGGTTTTCCTGTGAATGAGGCTTTTGAAAAGTGCACACATCAGGAGTACATGGTTTAAGCAGATTTTCATCTATTATTAATCATAGTTTTTGTGCCTTTAACTCAACTAGGTTGCCAGTCAAGATTTCGGCTGTTAAAAATTGCAGGTCTCTCACAGACACTTGTACCTATGAGTCTCCTCCTGGTGACCACTGAGTAAAAATGAGCAGTTCTGTTTTTTCAGGCCAGTACTAAAAGATTTCTGCTGTAACGAGAAGGAAAAAATCCTGAAAAATTTAATTGATTCTTAAAATACTCTGCCAAAAATATTTTACTGTTAAAATTCTGGGTGAATTGCTTCATTTAATAACAAAGAGCATCAGCAAAATGAATTTGTGTGGGGGGAAGCACCAGGAAGGGCTGTGTGACTGATAGTTCTTAACCTGAAAGTAATGTGGCAACACAATGGATTTTGCTCACTGCAGGACTAACAGGGCTGCTGTTAGTTTGCATGGACGTTGAGAGCAAGGTGGGATGATTCCTGTTTTTTTCACGGGTGAGGGGTGGGAATTACTGTTGCCTGTGTTCTGTATCATGTTATTAATGATTCATGGATTGTTCTGTTGAAACTTGGTTGAATTATTGGATTACTAAAATTGTCCTCCATAGTGGGTCCCTTCAGTTGAGGAAACTATTGAACTTCTGCTCTTTTAAATTTCTGGCTGTTTGTACCAAGCTGAAGGTTTCTGGTTCACTCAAGATGGGTTTCGTAACTGAGACTGTGTTGTCTTTAATGTTGGTGTATTCTGAAAAGTGCATTTAAAACTCTCAAACTCATGGTTTCAGATTTTCATACAATACTCTTGAAAAAAAAACATGCTTAGGAGCATCTGCAGCTAAAAACAAACACATTTTTTGCCTTATTTGTAGCATTAAGTGATCCCTTAACTCGGCTTAGTATTTTTATTCAGTTCATGACTTCTATTTCCTTGGCCAACCTTACCTGTGTAGCTAACAGATAAAGTCATGCCTTGAGCTATGTCTGCAAACAAAGCTCGGGATGGGAGAGATTTCCTGTCTGTTGTGATTCTGTACCTTGGACTCGCTCTCAGGCAGCCAAGCTTTAATGTCTCTCTTGAAGAGGCGTGGGCCTCGGGAGACCAGTGGCTTTCTGAGCTGTAGCCGGTTAGCCAAGAGAGCAGGAGCTGTGTCAGTTGCTGTCCCTGTGCTGCTGAGTGGCTGCACGTGTATCTAGGGACATGTGCAAGCTTTGCTTCTGCTCTCAGAAGTCTTCAAAGGCATTGTGAAGGATTGGTAACCTCATGTTTTCACCTGTTCACAGCAGCAGCTAGTGCATGTGGAAAATACCTGCAGCCATGTGTGAAATTACTACGGTGTTAAGTTTTTTCAAGAAGGGACAGATTGCAGGGAAAGCTTCCATGGAGGGTAAAGAAGCTAGGGAGTGCTGGGACTTTTCCAAGAATGCATTTCTGAAAGTGCAAAATTGGTTCCTCCTCTTTATGGATAAGGGATGTAGGAGGAGCAAGAGCCCCCTTGGCTTAACTGTGAGCTGCTGAGTCTGCTCAAAAGCAAAGCATACCAGAGATGGAAATGTGGATAAATACCCACCATGGGTCCCACAATGGGACATTTCCAGGGTATGCAAAGATGCAGTTAGAAAAGAAAAAGCTCAACTCAAATTGAGTTTGGCCAAGATGTCAAAAAATACAAGATAGCGTTCTTTAGGTGCAGAAACAAGAAACAGAAGGCAAATACTGTCCCATTGATAAACAGGACAGGAGAATTAGTGACTGGCAGTGCTGAAAAGGCAGAGGTTCTCATCACTTCCTTCACCTCTGTGTGCACCAGCACTGCTGGGCCCCTGGCCTTGGGACCGAAAACCCAGGCTGCTGCAAACACAGATCAGCAGTGTCACTGAAGGAAGAGTGGGGGGTGACCTATTACAGGAGCTGGCGTTGCAAGGCTGCTCTCCATGATCTTTGGAAATTTGTGAACTTCAGGGAATGTCAAAAGACTGGGATAATACACCCCCATCCACAAGAAAGGCTCAAAGGAGGATCCAGGGAATTTTAGGCCCATAGGTCTTGCTTCAGTCCCTGGGAAAACTATGGAACAAATCCTTCTGGGAGCTATCACAAGTCAGATGATACACAGGATTGGGAAAAGCCAACACAGACTGACTGAGGACAATTTGAGCTTGACAACCCTGATCACCCTCTGTGACAAAGTAACCTGCTTGGTTGATGTGGGATGGGCGGTGGGCATTGCCTGCCTGGATTTCTCCAAGGCTTTCAGAATGGTTCCCCACAGCCTCCTCCTGGAGAAACAGAGGGGCTGTGGTGTGGATGAGTGCTCTGTGCAGTGGTGGGAAGTGGCTGGCAGGCGGCACCCAGAGGGTGCTGGCCAATGGCTCCTTTCCAAATGGGCAGCGTGGCACGAGTGGGGTCCCCCAGGGATCGGTGCTGGGCCCAGCGCTGTTTAATATCTTCATAAGGATCGGGAAACGGGATCAAGTGCACCACGATGGTGTTTCCCAATGATTCCAGTCTGAGTGGGAAACTGGACACTTCGGAAGAGAGAGCTGCCCTTGCAGGAAGATTTGGATAGGCTGGAGAGTGCCTGACAAGAATCTGATGAGGTCCAGCAAGGGCAAGCATAAGGTCTTGCACCCATAAGGGAAAACATAACCCAGGTGTGCAGCACAGGCTGGGATCTACCCAGAGCATCTCTGTGGAAAGGGATCTGGGGATCCAGGTGGACAAGCAGATCAATAGGAGCAGACAGTGCTGTGCTGGCAAAGAAAGCCAACGGGATGTTGGGCTGCATCCACAGGGGCATCACCAGCAGAGATCAAGAAGTCATTATCCCACTCTGCTCAGTGCTCATCAGGCCACACTGGAATACTGTAATCAGTTTTGGTCCCTGCTGTGCAGAAAAGATGTGGACAGGCTGGAGAAGGTCCAGAGAAGAGCAACAGACTGGGAAGCCTGTCCCAGGGGCAAGGGCTGAGAGAACTGGGTTTGTTCAGCCTTGAGAAAAGAAGGCTTAGGGGAGACCTTATAACCATGTTCCAGTGTTTAAAGTGAGGATGGAGACTCCCTTTTTACAAGAACTCACATGGAAAAGATAAGGGATAATGGGTACAAGTCACTCCTGAGGAAGTTACAATTGGACACATGAAGAAAATTTTTCACAAAGAGAACAATCAGCCATTGGAATAATCTCCCCCCAGGAAAGTTGTGGATTTCCCCAACACTGAAACTTTTGAGATTTGGCTGAACAGATTGCTGGGCCACCTTGTCTTGACTGTGTTTTTGCCAAGAAAGGTTGGATTGGATGATTCTTGTACTGTACTTTAAGAAAAAAAAAACAATGGTATGACCAAATGCCATAAAGCTGGCCAGTTACACTACTGTACTGAGTGCAATAAAATTATGAACAGAAAACAGACTACTATAAAATTCCACATGACTGCTTGCTACCTGTCTTTCTGTAAGTGGTTTGGGTTTTTTCCTGTGATATACCTAAAATGTGTCTCAAGAATTGTATTTCTGTCAATCCAATTCTGCAGCTATCAAGGTGATTTTCTCCAGAAGTTTGAGACTTTGACAGGCCCATGCGTTCTTCAAAGAATCTACTGCTTTAGGTTACTGCAGTGTTAAACAGTATCCTTTTCATAAGTACCACCATGTGCTTTCTGAATTACAGAAGAATGTAATCCACCAGTGATAGTGTGAGATAGAATAAAACCTATAAATTCAGTAATAAAAAAGGCTGTAGTCTTGGCCCAACTGAGTTTTGTCAGGGCCAATTCAGGACAGGGCAGCTGCCTCAGGTGCCTGTTTCAAGTCATCTGTTACAAGTAACCCTGCTGTGCCAGCATCATCTTTCATTTGACTTTTGAAGTATGTTGTTCCAATTTTGTGCCTTAGTTACCCGGGCCTTTAGCTTGGCTGCAAAGTTAGAGTCTTTCAATTGCTTTAAAACTTTCAGGTTAAACTCTTTCTCCATGAGCTCTTGGCTGCACGGTCTGAGTAGCCCCTTCAAGAAGAACCGAATCTGAGATCGCATGGTGACTTGCAGAGCAGTGGCCAACACCCAGCAGCAGCAGGGCCAGCTCACCCTGCCCCGTGCCTGCCCTGCCCCTGACTCGCCTCCAGCAGGCACAAAGGCAGCTGCACAATCAGGTATTCTTGCTCCAGCTGGCTCTCTGGTGTTTCTGCTGCAAGTCAAGTCTGCGGCCTGAGTAGAGTATGGTTAATACTGGTGTTACATTAAGTGTGACACTTGCACAATTGTCTTTAACAGGTGAGGGTCCACCTTCATAGATAGTCTGTCACCATCATGCCTGGCTGATTGTTCTTAAAACATTTAAAAATCTTAATCATAGTGGATATTTTAAATATTTTCTCCCTTTTTGCTGGAATTCTTTTCTGTGTTTTCCTGGGATGGAGGTTCAAACAGGTTCTGAACTCATGTGATTAGTTAATATTTTTTTAAGGAGATCCTGTCTTTTTAATAAACGAAAATAATGCTACTTGGACTTGACCTGGGTATTGAACACTTTTGAACAGTAGTAGTAGTAGTAAAAAGTATTTAAGTGCTTTTCTGGAGTAGGCTCAGCCCTTGATAGAATTGAGCTGGCAAATCAATACTGCTATTTTATATTCATATGCTACAGACATGCAGTTCAAAGTCATCCAACTCATGCAGCCTGCTGTTAACTGTGGAACTTCTTTATGATGTTTTAGGAGCATGTCTTTTTCTGTGAGCCCTTAGCAGGTATGCAGAACAGCAAATTTAGTGACTGTTTTCATAATGATTAAAACACTTCAACTTGTGTGCCTTCAATATAAAACATACTTTATAGAGATGCATAATTCAAGGGTTCCAAAGCCTGACAGAGGTGACTGAGAGGGGCAGGTTTTACATGCCCAAAGATTGCCATGTGGTTTGGATTTCTGCAATCACATCATGTGAATGCCAGACTATGGTCAAACTTAGTCAGAAGCCACGTGTGTCACATCAGAAAATAGCTTTTTGTCTGTTTCACTTTGAGGCAGAACATCAGTTGTGCAGCACGAGATCAATACGGGAAAGCAGGATTGCAAATGCTTTACTTTACATTAATAATTCCATCTAAAAATCTTGGCTTTGCACTAGTATGCCACTGGAATCTGTGCCACCAGAGAACATTGTGCTGGAACACATTTTCTTATGTGAACACTTAATACAATGTTAACATCTCTTGAGAGCACCACGCGTTATCTTTCACAGAGTGTTTCACTTCTGCTTTGTTTTGCTGCTGTATGGAGGACATGATACAGTTTGAGGCTCTAAACACTTTAGACTTAGCCATTCCAAATATTTCTTGAGCAGTCCACCTCAAAGAAGATATTTAACTGAAGTTTAACTGAAGGAAGAATTCCTAATTGCAAATTTTTGTTCTTTTTTTTTTTCTTATGGGAAGTCAGCAGCTCAGCCCTACTCCTAATGAAGTGAGCTATCAGCAGGGTGTTGTCAGGGCTTTAAGGATGCCTCCATCAGCATCAGCATGGTAAAACTCTCAGTGAGGGGTGCTGTCTTACCAATATGAAGCTGTGCTACGTAGCTGTGCAGTTAAGTGGTTTAAAGGCTCATATGCATTAAACTTCAAAAGGGAATGGGAAAAATGTGCCAGTTTGCATTTTCAAACTACGTTTGGGTTTGGAGAATGTAGTGTTGGTGATCAGTGATTTCTACATTAAAAATGAAAAGAAAGTTCTCTCCAAAGGGATAAATGTGTATCATTTTGGTCTGCAGAGATGGGGTTTGTGAATGTTAAGACTAAACCTCTGGTATTCCAAAGGTTTATTCATAAATGTTTGACACCAAATGAGTTGCAGTGGAGATGGTGACTTACAGTTGTGTCTTAACAGCAATTACACTTTCTCTGCGCCTTTACTAGTCCATTACTGAATACCACTGTGAGTTGGGACATCTCTGCAATGCTGGCTCAGTCAGGATTTCCCAAAGTTGCCTAAGGCTATAATCAAACATGTTCAGATGTGCATGCCTATGAAATGCTTTACAGTCACAGTATAGTAATAATATACATTGATAACCTATATTGGGACGCAGCAGAAAGCAGTGTGACTGTGAGACATGCTTTTGAAGCAATGGTTATACTGCACTTGGAGATCAGCTGGCAAGTAATGCTATTTCAGTAGAATTATATTGGTATTTATTATGTGATTTGCCATACAAAAGATGAAAAATTAGAGATATGATTTAAACAATCAGTGTTACTTCTGGCATTAGGTATCTTAGGAGGACATTTTGGAGAACGTAATGAAGAGAAGCCAAGAGTATTTTTGGTTCTTACAATTAGGAGAATATTAGCAGCCTTGATTTTATTTTCTTTAGAAGAAACAATATAAAATATACAGTATTAGCTTCAGTCTCATCCCCCACAGACATACACATGGTACTGGTGGCTTCATCTTATGTAGCTTTAAATCTAGATTTCCTAGCTGCATTTCCTGATACATACAGAAGGTTTATAAATTGGAACAAACTTAATCCAATTAAACTTTCTGCACCATCAGCACTGTACAAAAGTGTTTCCCTTGCTCTTGAAGTAGAAATACCATCAGTGCTGTATCTCTCCACTTCATGAAGGACATACCACAGACCTGTAATTACTTATAGCGTATATAAAAGGTTACAGTGCACGTACAGTACTTGCAGTTTGCCTCTGCCGAAAAAGGCACATATTGGCTGTGTTTGAGTTGCTATCGTGTGCTCAGCAAATCAATCATCAAGGGGATTGAGGACAGACGGCTGAAGGGGACAAACCCAGCTGATATTTTCACTGTATAAAGCCACCAGCTCCTATGGCATGCTCTGCAGGCTTGGCTGGAAAGAAATTGATCTCCATTGGTGACTCCATAACAAGCAGTGGATGGGTAAACAAGCAGAGGATATGACACTGTGAGAAAGTTAAGTGCTTTTTTTAGCATAGAAAACAACACATGTGAGACTGGAAGTTTCCATAATGTTCCAGAGGCAAACCTCTGCCTGCAGTGAACACTGGGGAGAAGAACTAGGTACCATGCCCTGGAGCTTGCTCAAGAGTCCAGCAGACTTGGAAAAGAGCAGGAAAAGAGGGATAACTCCACAGATATTCAAAGTAATGAGGTTGATGCTTTTCAGTTGCTTTAAAGCTGGTGGTGGCTCGAAGCCCCAGATTTAGGCACATTTGGCTTAATATGTTAAAGAAGAAAATGCACCTGGGGGAAAGTCTAGGCAGGTCCCCAGGTAAAGTGGTGAGTTACTGCTTGAAACCTGACTGGCATCTGAAAATCTGAAACTGGGAAGTGTGTGCTGTGTAAGTTACAGGCAATAATAAATTACAGTTATGGAAGATGTGTTGTTTTAATTCTTCTTGACTGCACTTAAAATCAGTATTGGTTCTCAATAGAATGGAAGAACACGATTTATCACTACACTGAGATTGTTGATAGAAGACTAAATGACCATGACTCCTACTAGATATAACCAACAAAAATCCAAAGTATGTAAACAAAACACGCTTGATGATCAAATAGGGGGACGGGGGGAGAGTAGCTACAGTCTTTTACATTAAAAGGAAAAAAAAGGTGATTTTTTTAAAAGAAGGGGGAAACGCATAATTGCATAATGAAGGGAATTAAATCTGGCAACATTCCCAGTGTTGAGCCATACTCAAATGAATCCATAAATTAAACATTAACTAATCTAACTAATGGAACTAAAAGGAAGTAAATGCTATTTGATGTATATTAGCTTTTCTTAGAAGGTTTGCCTCTTCTATCAATCAAAGACCTGTGACCTCTTTGACTGCAAACTCAACACAGTATTAAAAACTGTCACTGAGATTTCCTTTGCCCAAGCAATCTGGCAAGCAGGGAGACTGCTGGCAACACAACAACCAATTTATCCAACAGCCCTGTCTCATCCTTGTATGCTGTACTTTATGTTCTATAATTGGCTACAGATTATGGATAAAATGTCCCAGTCAGTTTAATACTGTGTCCAGCACAAGCATTCAGGCCAAAAGACCAAAAAAACTCCAAGCATGACCTTCCACTGGGTCGGTGTAGTAAAATCTGGGAATGTTTTAGTCTGAGAAGTGAAGAGGAATGGGGGTACAATCCCAATACGGTGTCCATTGATTAAATGAATACTGTTATGTCTGATGCCTGCAGTTTTAAAGGCTTGTACAAAACTGTCTAGATCCCCACATTGTGAGAGAAGCAATAAACATACTTAAAAGACTGAAAGCAGTGTCTGAGGAGCAGAAAATTAATTTATCAAAAAGACTTGGAGAATTCGTGTGGAGTAGAAATTATTAGGATATGAGGTGCTAAATGGCTCATTAGCCTGGTGGAGGAAGAGATGATGAGTTTTAGTTGGATACAGGACCCCTCCACCTACCAATTTAATTGATAACAGTTGCAATTAGTGATGATGTCTCCACTTCTCAGTATCTTCAGGCATGCTGAGCCAGCAGGGGAAAAGCCAGGAGAAGTAAAGCTATTACAGAAATTTACAGACTTCCCAAGGCGAAAGGAGGGAGTTCTTTATTGCTAAGGTACTGGCAGAGCCAGGCTGTAACTCCAGTGTAAACATCTCCTGCAAGGAAAAACGTGAGCCTCTGGCAGCTCTGTGCAAAAGTGCTTAAGAAAAGAGCAACATGAGCAAGGGAGAGGAGAATGGGAGTGGAGACAAAGGAGCCACGTACTTTTGGAAGCAGGAACTCCATGTTGGAGCAGATACACGTCTGAGGAGACTGCAGCCCATGGAAAGCAAACTGTATCTGAGGAAAATCTTCAAGAGCATGTTACCAAATTGCTAATCTACTTTCCCAGCCTGTTTTTGAGATTTCTTGCAAATGTTACTGGTGATTCCTTCTTACCCAAAATGTTGAAATTAAACTTTGAGGCTGGCATGAATGAGAAGGCCAGGAGAAAAAAGAGCTGAATCTCAGTGTACTATAGGACTCACTAGCCTTCTTGTGAGTCCTACATCTTCAGAGTAAAATTGAGAGGCTTTCAAGTCGGAAAAAGGGAAGAAGAAGGATGCAGTAAAGCAAGCTTTTTCTTGGAGAACATTTGAGCTCTTGGCAGGGCAACATATCAAAATATTTTAATGACATATTTCTTAAAACCAGCAACTTTAAAGTAGAATTATGAAGCTGTGAGTTACAAGGAAGCTAGAGTTACAAATACACTTTACTATTGGGAATGAAAATATGTAAATATATCAATTTTCTAAGATATTAGAATCACTATCTTCTATGAAACAAATCATGACAAAACATCCCAGCAGTGAGCTAAAAAGTTCCAGGCATTTCTTTCAACAATTTCTAAATATTTAAATAGAACTTTTAAAAGAAAGAAGAAATAAAAAAACCCAAACACCAACCAACCATTTGTTGTCCATTGTCTGGTGCTGAAACACAAGAATTTGACTAGCTCTGCAAGCAGTTGCACATCAAGCTGTATCATTGCAATGGCTTTCTTACAGGCTCTGTGTTCTGGGTTGTAACATGCTGGAGAAAAAATACTGTTCTCATTCTGATCCTTTTTACACAAACCAGGGGAATGAATGACCACTTAAATCCAATTTGAATCACAGCAGCAGTCCTATGTGATTGCATGTTGGCCATTTTTGTGGCAGAGGAGTAGTGTCAGACTTTTATTAGAGGCTTACTTCTTTTAGAAAGCTCAGGTGGTTTTTAAACTTCATTGCAGTAACTATTTCGATAGCTCTGAATACTTGAATCATTTACAGCCATCCTGAAACACAGATTCTGGAGCAAGCTGAACAAAAGGACTCTTAAAATGGCTCTTTGCTACAGTGAGAGTAATTTTCCCAAAGTTGTCATCTTCCTGTGCCTGAGGACAACACCCAGACCTTGGTTTCTGAACAATGTTTAACTCTTTTCTTATCTTGTCTTAACTTGGCCAAATACAAAACAATTAACAGTGCCTTTGTTCACTCTGGAGCACGTGGCTAATCCTGCAAGCAGATGTGATTCCCTTGAGCTGCCCTTTTGTTCATGTGCTGTAGGCAATGCTGGGCAACAATGTAATTGAATTATTCAAAGCCAGTTGAACTATGCGGCACCACCTCTGTGGGCTGTGAGTACAGACAGAAGGTGAGAATCACAGACAGTTTCGAAGCCAACTGTCCTCTTCCAGCAATCTTGTTCAGACAGGAATTAAAAAGGTTGGGAAGTACCAGTAACCAATTTTAGTGAGCGCTAGAAAGCACAAGAAAATGCTAAATGGACCAGAGCATCCTTGGGCAGGAGGGAGAAGTTGTCCGTCCCTGCAGTGCGATGATGACGGGGGAGGCATGGGGAATACAGGAGCAGAAGCAGGGCACAGACTGTACTGGGTTTTGTTTAACAGCTTGCAGCACAGAGAACAGTTGGCAATGCAGCAAAGTCGGGCTGTGTCCCTTCCCAGCTGGCTAGCAAGCTCTCAGGGTGTGCTGTGGGGAAGAGTGGCTGTAGGAACTGAGTTTAGTGATTTACGGCTCCGCTGTGGTAAGGAGGGGCAGGCAGGAGCCATGAGCCTGCATTTCCTTTCTGGATACAGCCCACAGCCTTCACGCTGACCAGCGGCTGAGCAAGGGTGTGTCAGGCCTTGACCCCGTGCAGTGTCTAATTCCAGCATTCAGTGCTCCCTTGGAAAAATTTCCTACCATATGGATCCCACTGGAAGGATTATCTACTATTTCAGCACAGCTAAAACAAGTGCCTGTAAGGAAGCTGTTAATTCTCTTGTCTCACTTGCTGAGCAAGACAGTGATACTGGTCCTGAATAAAGATGACAATCTCAAGTATCTGTTCTACCTCTGGGAACCTTGACAAAACTCAGGTGTCATCCAGTTCAGAAGTTGCCCCTGATCTTCCACCATCAGGGTGCAAGATCAGGTATTCTGGATTCACAGGCATCTCTGTAAGAAGTGCTTGGCATTTCTTGTTTTATAAGGCAAAGTGCGAGACATGGGCGTTTTACTTACAGAGGCTGTGGTTGAGGAGGGTCTGTATCTGTGGCAACTCTCAGGCTCTGAAGCCTCCCCACTACCAAAATCTTGCCAAGCAAACCAAATACAGATAGTTATAAATCGTGACATGAAGCCTGACGTTTCCCGGCCTTTCCATCAGGCCTTTTGAATGGAAATTTATAATTATACAGGAAACTGCTCTGAAGTCATTAGTGTTTGCTGCTTATTCTTCCTTTTTCTTCTGAGAATATGGAGGTTAAAGCCATTGATGGGAAACCATAAGCAAAAGCAGACATGCAGTTAATTTCTCCTCACAGAGACAAGGGCTGTGCTGGAGGATATTATAAGCAGCAACTGCCTCTCATAGCTCCAGGACCTGGAGTTCCTCCTGGCCAGCTGCTAAAGCCCAGCTTGTGGTGCCCATCCCAGGCTGAGGGATGCAGCCGCTGCTTTCCCGTTTGCAGGCACAGGACCCCAGCAGGGACAGATGCACAGATGGCCACAGACAAGGTGCTGCCTTCATTTGTGCCTCCGACATGTAGGACTCACAGAAGACCCAAGTGCAGACAGACCAGCTGGTCCAGCTTGGTGGTTGCAAGTGAATAACACCCACCCACCCACGAGTCACTCACTGATCCCCACGGCAGCTGGCACTTGCTCCTCACAGCCCCCACACACAGTGTGGAGAGTGGAAACTACACAGAGAGACACTTAGGAAAGGTTTTATAAGAAGTGAGGGTGAGCAGGCAGTGTTTGGCCAGACTCTGCACATGACTGACCTCTTTTATACCCCTTTCTGTCTGATCCTCCCTGAGCTCCTTCCTGATCCCCCTCCTCTAATTATTCCCTCCCCTTTGCTCCTTCACAATCCCATTCCTCTAATTATTCCTTCCAAAGTTTTGTAGACTCCCCCTCAAATATCCCAAACTGTCCAGTTCTTCTTGTTATCCCCTTCTTATCAGTTACAAACTCCAGGTGACCCAGTCGAAAGCTCTTCAATGGCCCATCAATCAGTAACCTGAGACTTCGGGCTTTCTCATTGTCTCCCTTGTCTCTTTTCCCCCAGGTTTGCATCTGTATGTCCTTCTTTATGGAATCCCCCTTAATTTATTGCCACCTCTGCTTTGAAAAGGTCAGGTCCTTGGTCAATAGACCTCATGAAGCAAATGCTCTTACCTTCCACAAGGCAGGCATGCAAGGGTTTCATCTCTAAATTTCCTGCTCTCTGGTACTAAAGGACAAGGTCTCCCAGGGTTACCAGTGAGATAGTCCAGACCCCACGAGTTGTGATTTTCCTTTGGCCTGTTGAATATTTGTTTTTTCTATACTGATGTTTCATTTTACAAGAATTTCACTTTCATTTTTGAATATGAATCTTGAAAATATTTGGCTTATGCACAGAATCCAGTCAAACTTATAAATTCAGTGCTAAGTGGCTTTTCTTTTTATACACAAAAATCCCTGCCAACCCCCTGAAAGTTTTATAAGGACAAACTAACAACAGAGGTTATGTAAAGTTCCTACTTAAAGTATTTTTAATTTAATTTACTATAGTGGCTTTACAAGTAGGGATAAAGCATAGTTAGAAATGTTCCTCTGTGCCAAGTGAGCTTTTATCTTGAAGTTCCTGTTCTGTGCAGATGTATGTATGAAATAATGAAGAGCCCCAAAGCAACCATATAGGGAAGCATTGGAGTACTTTTCAATGTTATATTTTGATGATAAATTGTGGAATTTGGTAGCAAGCCAAGATGGATGGCAGTAAATAAATTATGCTTAGGGTCAGAGTAGACATACATACACCCTGACAGGATTTTCTTCATTATTTCATCTAGAGGACAGTGCAAGCCTCAAATAATAAAACATGAGAAGTCAGCTGCTTGGTAGGAAGTTTAGCTCAAATCTTCATCAGTGCTTGAATATGCAGGATGGGGTCCTTCCTCCTAATGTTGTGTGTGCCCCGCACCATCAGGGCACTAACTATAGGTAGCGGCAATGATCCTAATGTTACCTTTTACACCAGTTACACGAGGAAATTCCAGCCACTCCAACAGCAGCAACTTTGGGAGTGGATTGGGAGGGCACTGTGAAAGAAAACAAATGTTCACAGCTTCAGAACTTGGGGTAAATTCAAAGCATTCCATGATCTCCTCCGATATTATCTTTCCTTATAGAGAAATGGAGTTTATTTCTGCTGCTTTGCCACTCAAGAACTGCGGGACGAACCACAAGCTTTGCCAAGGGAGCGCCGAGCCGGCCCGCCCTCAGCGGGCTCACTCCGGGCGCGGGAGCGCGGCGGGGAGCGGCCCTCGGAGCTCGGCCCTGGCCCGGCGCGGCTGCGGCCGGGCTGCCAGCCCGCTGGATTCCCTGGAATTCGCATCCCGAAAGCGTCCCGTGCTTCAGCGTGGCTGCTCTGGGCGGGCGCTGAGGGCGCAGGTGCCCGCAGGGCCCCCAGCGCTCCCTCCTCCCGCCTGGGCCGGGCCGGGCCGGGCTGGGGCCGCCCCTCGCGGCGGGCGGGACCCGGAGCTCGGCCCGGCCCCGCCCCCGGAGCAGCGCGGACAGAGGCGCGGAGCCGGAGCCCCGAGGAGCCGCGGAGATGCTGAGCTCGCCCTGGGCGCGCTTCTACTCCAACAGCTGCTGCCTCTGCTGCCATGTCCGCACGGGCACCATCATCCTCGGCGTCTGGTACCTGGTAAGCGTGTCCCCCGCTCCGGGCGCTCGGCACCGGCTGCAGGGGCAGTCCGAGGGGCTGCTCCGTGAATGGCGATGCCGATGGCGGCGGCTCGGGCTGCCCAGGCGTGTTTCAGAGGCAGCCGCGTTGTTACAGCAGCGTAGTGCGCAGGCAGCGCCGCGGTGCTCGCCGCGCATCCCGGCGGGAGCAGGAACAGGCACCGGGCACGGGCACAGGCTCTGCCGAAACTGGGGCATGGAGCATGTGCGTGTTCAGGGGGCAGGGCATACACTGCACGGGCAGGCTCTCAACCAAAAAGCTGTTTGGGCGTTGAAAATGTGATGAGTGAAGACCCCTGGAGTGAGGGTTCCCCCCGAACTTCGGGGCGGTGCGCCTCAGGCCGGGGCTGGCTGCAGCACACGGGCCCCGCCGGCGCATCAGCTCCAGCAAGGCTGCCCGGCCCCTGGCCATACCGCGGGGAAAATCATGTTTTATCATCTCTGATCGCTGCTTCATGAAGCAGTCGGGTGTTCTTGCACTGCTGTCCCCTGTGTGGCAGATAATCGTTTGGCTGTAGGGTTTTGGTCTGCGTGGTGGGGAGCTGAAACCTTCCATGCATCTGTTCGCAGGTACTAGAAAGACATCTTTCCTCTGCCAGGATTACAGGACATGAGTGAGGAATTGACCCTGGAGGCCCCAGGGTTACCATCAGTAACCAAAGGCTGTTTGACACCCAGTTATTTGGCCTGGGAAAGACTCGGTGAGGACGAGCCACATTAAGCCCTCAGTTCCTCTCTGACAATTGCTTCTCCATGGCTTGCAATGTAGGAAAAGCAGTTTTCCCAGAGCTGGTCCAGCCACAGTCGCAGGGTTTGCAGAAGAAAAAGAGCTGTTTTTTTGCTGTAGGTAACGTAGATGCACTTCTCAGCCTGCTCAGTCTCTTGGTGTGAGGAATCAGTCTCCGTCTGATGGCAAGGCTGTGCAGAGCTGTTTGCCAAGCATCATTTTTCAAATGATTGCAGACGGAAGCAGATTAGACCCAGGCTTATTTGCTAACTACTGAAATTCCCTGCAGAAGCAAGTGAAAAATGCAGGGCTGGCCTCCACTGTAGGATAACTCATTAAATAAATTCAGCCAGTGTAATAAAAAAGCTAGCTTGACATTTATGTCCTAGAAATCATATAAAATGTTCTATGTACTGTAAAATCATATTTCACCACTGAGAAAATTGTGCATTAGTTGAACCATTTCTTGCTCCTGGTTTAATGAAATATGGTTAATGGCAACATCCACTGCCTGTAGTATCCACAATACTGACAGTATTGAAAAAGATGCCTCTGTTTGCCTGGCTGCAATGAAGTTTTGCTAAGTTGTAATATGACCTGAAAGCTTTTGAACATTTCTTCTAGGGTGCTTATTATTTCTTTCTGCCTTCAGCTGAATGAAGCCTTTTCACATTGGCTCCACAGAGACAGGGATAGAGATATTTTAGCTGTTCAGCGGACCTGAAGTTATTCGAGGAACAGGGAAGTGCATCACCTGGGCTTGGATACAAAGAAAAGCCTGATAGCTTTTTAGACTGTTACCTAATCTGTTATTAACATTTAAATACCAGTGGGCCAATTTCACATAGTATTTTACTGCAAAATCTGTTTTCAAATTTCCTTTCCCGTGAGCAGGTATTTCCTGATTTACACCTCTTGCTTCTTTCACTTCCATAACTTTTTCATGGTGGATTTCTAAATTACTTCAAACTGATACGATACACGTTTCTTTCTGTGCTTTCTTCTCTGTTGCAAGTATTTGAATTTTAAATTTAATCATTAAGCATAGATATTCAGATGCATGTAGTTAATAAATGCTAAACCTTTTTGATCGCTTATTATGTTAGGAAACAATAGGTAAGGAAGGAGTAGCTCCTTGAATGAATGGCCCTGGTTGAAAGGTCTGGTTGACAAAGTCATATACAAATAGATTTTTTTTGGCTCAGAAGAACAGTGACGGTTTGGTTACAATGTGCTGTTGAGGGTTTACAAAAAAATAGATGTTGTGCTGGTGGCATTTTTTTTCTCTGCATGCATTTTGGGTGATTGCATTACTCCAAACCACACGTGACCTATGAGCATTACCTCGAAGTTCAAACAAAAACCCCCTCTGATTTTTTGCCTGACCAACATGTATTTCTGTATACTCTTTGCCATTATTCTTTACAGGAAATAACTTGAGGAAAAACATCAATCTAGAGAATGAGTAGTTTCCTTGTTTCTTTTTCATTTCTCACTACCTATGAAGTGTAAGTTTTATTAGTTCTGTGACCATGAATACAATGCTTCAGTAGTAGATGCAGCTGAAGGAGCTAAAAACAGTAGCTTATAAGTTTTGGCAGACTTTTAACACGTTGAACCAGTTTTGAGTTAGTATCATTTCGGGAGGCAGATTTTAATGTCTGAGTAAATGTGGAAAAATAGCGGCTTAGATGGAATTCATCTTCCCATAGCAACCCTCACAGTGCTGTGATGTGCACTGGGAGCTGGAAAGGTGTTGATAACACCACCAGTGTTTCGGCTACTGCTGAGCAGTGCTGGCACAGCATCAGTGCTGTGTCTCAACATTTTACCCACTCATCAATAAATTGGGGGACTGTTTCGTTTTAGTGTTTTGACTGGGTGTTTGGGGTCCTACAAATAGTGGAGAGAGTGGGAAGCTGAGTGCATATGGAGTCATCAGTGTTGCTGCTGAGGGTGCTTGCCCACAAAAGTAGGGGGGAGGAACATTGTGCTTTTCCAGCACAGGCAGAGCAGCCACAGACACTTGCAATGGTCTCTAACGTATCAATAGCTGGGAAATAAATATTTAACTTTGCTCTATTTTAGAACATAATGGATCTCAGAATACTAATGTTTCTATAGTTCTTGTGTTTCAGTAGTTTCTTCCTGGTAGAGCCGTTGGTAGTACATCTAGAATAATGTAACACACCACTGCATGATATTGCAGTGTAGCATACAGAATGCACTATACATACTGTCACTGAGCACTGGGGTACTTCGGTGAAAACAGTAACTTGTAAAGGTTGGAGTAGCCAGGGCAAATTTCCTAAAAAGAATATCTAATTAGCTTGCAGAATAGCTCACACTTCAGGAGCTAGTGTGCTGCCTTGGGGAGAAAAGCTTAACAGGGGGTGCTGCAGTGTTTAATAGAAACATTATGCTGAGGATTAAAATGACAGTAATATGGCTGCCTGGGGGTTAATATTTATTTCAAACCTGAGGACCAGTTTGGTTTGACTCGTTATTAATTTTTGGGGTTTTATCTGTCTAAGATGGACTTTACACTTCCCTGTATTATAACATGAAATCAGAGGTCACAATAGTAATGCAGAAACATTTTAGGGCACAAAAGTCTTACAAGTATTGTATTAAAAGGAAAAAAAAACCCAAAAAACCGCAAACCACATGAAATTAGAAAGTCTCTTCCAAACAGCTTAGTTTTGTCACTGTGCTGTTCAGGGCAGTGACCACGCTGAAATGAGCCAACTTCAGTTCTGATCTCCAACGGGTGCTGGAGTCTGGGGCAAAGCTGGCATTTCTGTTTTGAGTGACCCAGTCAGTGCTGGTGAGTCGGAATAACAACACCCCTGTCAGTGACAGCATTTATAAACACAGCATGTCTTCTTCCTGAGGAAATGGACTCCACTTTCCTTGTCTGAAACACAAAGAAGGAACAACATCAGATATGCTGACAGTGTCATGGAAGGATTTTCCACTCTCCTGGCAGTGACAGTGGGGTTTCTGCACACCCTGAGGATCCACTGACACCATCTGGGATAATAGGAATTCTGATTATTTCTGATTGGTGGGGACAAGATGGAATGTTAAGGTATCAGTTCAAAAAAACAAACAATAAAAGAAAGAGCCTTCGTTTTTGAGCTGTGTGTGCCCAGTGCCTCCGGCTACCTGCCTCAGGGCAGCAGTGCCCTGGGAACCCCAGGAGCCATTGCCACGCCTGGGGAATGCTGCCCTCCCTCTGCACTCCCTGAGGCCCTCACACTGAGGGGCTAAAAATAAAAACTAATGGAGGGCTGAGAACCTTTTATAACCACAAGTTATCGAGTTGTGTGGCTCTCACTGAAGGATGTGCGGTAAGAACATAAATAGAGCAAGCCGAAGTTTTTAGCCAGGGTAGCTTAAATGTTTGAGCTGCTATTTGTGGAAAGCTCAGCATGAATTGCTAGTTGTGACATTCCAGTTCTGGATTTTTCTGAATATACTGTTGAAAGCATGTCTAATATCTGTCTCTGTCCCAGTCATTTTTTAATAAAGGATTGAATCCTAATGATGAAAAAATGTACTGGTAGTAGACTTATATTGTAAGCAAAAGAAAAGCACAGCGTGCCATGGTCTCACTGATTTAAGGTTGAACACCCTGGCAAGATTGGTAGGGAGCACTTGATCTGATGTCAAAAGGAGAATGAAGATATGTATTCTGTGACTAGGCCACACTTATGTCCTGGTATTTTTCAAGCCTCATGCAAAACAGCATGTATGGCAATGTGCTTAAATACCAGTTAGAAGATTTCAGTAATCTTGGCTTACTTGGCAGGGGGTAGAGATCAGCAGTGACTGCTCATGTAAACAAAATATCCTCACACTGGATCCTTCCAAGCTGCTCCATCTGCACTCCTGCAACCTTTACACTGTCTGAGACTATTCACATCAGCAAACAGTTGTCAGTGAGGGTCCCTCGAGCAGGGGGTAAAGGCCCTTTTAAGGAAAATAAAGAAATTCTAAGAAGTTCTTAACTATTTTCAAACCTGTGAGAATCAGGAGATTTTGAAAACTGAAAAAAGGACTGAAGTTGTGAAAAGGGCATAATTGCATGATTATAAAGCCTGATGTGTTATCTCAAGTGCCAGGTTGTGGGAATTTTAATGAATACAGATATGAGGCTTTATGTTTTACTTAGACAATTAGCTTGCTCTGTTTTTATATGGAATGAAGTGGACTAAAAACAAAGGATTTTCAACTTTATGTCTGCATGAAGGGTCATAGCAGCCAGCTCCTGAAGGCCCAGTTCCTTCATATCATCCAGGGGTGTTGCTTCCCGTGTCGTGCCAGTGTGATATAGCTGGGGGTTGGGTCAGATTATCCTGCAGGCAACAGAAGCTTTACCACCTCCAGTGACAGTCCAGTACTGGTGGCACTGGGGAAGGAAGTCAGGCAGAATGGGGCCTGCTGTGGATTCCCTGGGTGGCTGCCCCTCCATGGCCCAGACCTGGGCTGTGTATTCAGGGGAAAGAGCTGGGTGGTGCCAATGACATCCTAATTCCCACCCCTTGGTAGGAGGTGTAGTGTGAGCAGCACGTGAAATTTCTCCACTAGCAGGTGAAGGTGTCATAATGTGAAATTGCTTGAGATTCCCAATTCTTCTAATAGAAATGGCTGAATTGATTAAGTATTTATGTCCCAAGTGCCATGTCTATAAAATGATCATTAGTTTTCCTGTTGTCTGTACTTCCCTTCATAAGATGAAAGACAAGATAGTGGAAAAAAAGAAGTAACATTCCCCAGTAACTCATTAGACTCTTCCTGTGCACATGCTTGCTATTGAGGAGAGTGGAGAGAAAACTTGGAATTCATTATGAATAAAGAAAAATATGAATCTAACTTTCAAAGGCTTCCCTGATGATTGATGTACATGTTGAATATCCAACTGAGACTGGAGTCAGAGGAGTTCAGGGTATGTGCTCTTGGACTGGATCACATCCATTTCATTATCTTCAAGACCAGGGGAAAAAATGACTGATTCTGCACACAAATATCTGCTCAGGGCCTGTATGGTATTTTCTTAACAAACTGAAAACACATGTATGCATTTTAGGTGTGTCATAGTAAAGAATAAAGACCAATAATGATTATTATCATGAACAAAATGATCTTCTGTGAAGGACCTTCTCAATAACCTCATTCTGATTGTAACTTCTCTAGAGATACATTGTTAAATAACATAACAGTTAATAGCTTCAAGAATGGCACCAGCAGAACTCCCTAAAGAACTCTTCCCTGCTATGCACAAGCCTGGGTTGGTTTCTGCAGTGCAGGACCTTATCCCACCTCCTTTCTCCAGTTCATACTTCAGGCCCTCTTCAGTTGAATTACAAAATAAAGGAACGTATGGGAGGAATTTAAATTGCACAATCAATAAGATAGCTTGCAAAGAGCCTAATCACTCACCTCTGTGTGACAGAATCCATCCCTGAACAGGCCAGAGAGGTTATCTGAACAAAGGATGGGTTCATTGGTACACCATATGCCAAGTTACCCATGCTTTCTCTTCTAGGTGAAAATAGCTGGATTTGTATGTTTCCTGTGCTGCAGAGAGAAGTAGAAGCATCATTTTATTAGTCTGTCCCAGACTCTGTCATACTTCAGTATGGCATTAAAACATTTATTAAAAATGTTTTTTCTTGCAAAAACCTTTTAAGTCACTGGAGGGATAAAATTTCTTGTAAGTGTCTTTTGGGCAGCCCTTGTACTTATTGAACTGTTTATTAGTCTGTAACACAACACAAGGATTTATGAAAATGTCTTTAAGCTCTAATCCCCTAACACTGGCAGTTTTTCTTATATCCCCAAATACCACAGTAAGATATTTCACAGAGTGTGTAATCATTGCAATGACAGCTGATAATCTGCATCAGTTGTCTCAAAAATGGCACAGTTGTCTCATCTAATCAATACAATTATCAACTCAGAAATTGCAAACCTTTGTAAAATACCCTTTTTTTCTTATTAAGGCCTTCAATTGGATAATAAATTCCCTCCAGTGAGAAAACAGATGGTTGGTTGTAAGAGGAGCAAAGTTTATATAAATTATTGTTGAAGGAAAGAATCCCATTAAGAGTTCAGTATGCTATAATTACATTTGGGGTTTTATACAAAAAATCATGAATATATTTATAGAAAGGAGAGGAGGTATTACATTAATCAAGTAAAATGTGTTTGGAAGTTCTGTTGAAGGTTAATATGTATCTCCTAGTGAGCCAGAGGAGAACACATTAAGCTTCCTAAACTGATCGTTGATTAGACTGACGTCAGTGAAAATGCAATTAGTCTTATATATTCTTGGACATATGGAACGGATGTTGCAAAATAGCCAGGAATTAATTTCCTTGATTGCTTTCTTTTTCTCTTGTTTTATTGTGAGGCTTATGCTTTGACTGTAAAACTCTGGAAGTTCAAACTGGCCGAGGCTTGAAATAGTGCAGGGCAATTTCTGTGCTGTTCTCCAGCAGGGCTGGAGGTTTAAAGCCCCAAATCTCCAAACAAGAATAAGAAGCAAAAATGCACAGTTGTGTCTGAAGGTGCAAGAGAGTGCTTCTGGTTGATGTGAGGTGAATCTGCCAGGGAGGCATCACTGAAGCATTAATATGGACTTGAGCCTAGCACTGTTCCTGGACCTCCTGTGGGTCAGCTCTTTTTCAAGTGTCTGCAGTCAGCTCAAACTACTGTCATCCTGGTACTCAGCCTTGAAAGGGGTTTTGAGAGTGCTGTGACTGTTTTTCATTTTGTTGCTGGCATGTGCTGAGCAAGGTCTTGTTCTATCCAGAGATATATTAAGCTTCTTAAAACAGACAGGACAAACGCTTTTGGCAGAAACACAGGTTTGTGGGAGATTTTCACCTTGGAGAGATGCATTTCCCAACAGTAAAACAGCTGTGGCCAGACAGACAGGATACATGTGATCTGTGTTCTTTACTATTTCGGTCATTATCTGTACTGTACCATCCTTCCACTTCTTCCTTGCATAACTAAATCCCTGCCTTGGGTTGCAGAGTGCTTCAAGGGTGCAGTCGCTTGTATGGCTTGATATTGCCTGTGGGGGCTACATAAGAGTAATGGATCAGTGATTTGGTGTGTTTTAGTGTTGGTTTTTGGTTGGTTGGGTTTTTAATGAAGTGGTCATATGTGGCTTGCTCCCAAAACCGAAGCACAGTCCTCTCCCCAGTGCAGTGGCACATGTGCAAAGAGGCTGGAGGGGACTCTGGGCACGGACAGCACTGTGGGCTGCTGTGGGTAGCACACACTCACTGTGTGCTGGCTGGGGCCAGTGGGTACCGGGCACTCCAGCCCGGGTAATCAGCTATAGCCTGGCCCATCCTCTGTCACAAGTCCATACAAAAGTCTAGACCTGTGGGAGCTGCCCCAATGCACATCCCAGTCACACTTTAGCAGGTCTGCCCTCAGCCTTTCAGAGTCACCTGCAAGGCTCAAACACGGATTTTTGGAAGTCAAGGACAAATGCAGAGACCAAACAAATCCCAACTGACCAGCTGAAAAACCCTTTTTCTAATAAGTTTTTATTGCATACCAATTTTTTGCTAGTTCTCAAATGCATCCTGAACCAAGATGACCTTTAGGAGAAATTGTGAGTTGATCTGGCAATGATCTAATTTGAACATGGGTATATGTGGTTATATTTCCCCATAAATATTTCCACTGAGGTCTTGCTGGGCAGAAGACCTCAGCAATCATTTTCAGGGCTTTCCTTAGATACAGGTTAAAGTTTCTTTAAATACAATGGAAAAGTAACAAAGACTCCACTGATAAATTTGTATACAAATAACTTCCTTAAACCAGGAAAGGACTAAGATTAAATAATGTTACAATCCAGTTATTAAAATTATGAAAGAGATGCCTCTGCCCAAATTAAGGTGCAGACGAGACCATATGCCAAAGTCAATTGTATGGATTTTATTTAACAACAAATGGGAGGTGAAAAGAGATAGAAAGAAATAGAAAAGGGTGGGGGGGAGAGAAGAGAGTGACAGAGAGACAGATTAAGTAGAAAATATCACCACTCATGGATCCTGACAGTGTCCCATTGATCCTGATCTTCTGGTCTTCTTGGTGGTGAGGGTCCCACAAAATACAGAGTTCAATGGATTAATATACGCTCAGGCCAGGTGGGAATGCCCAGGTACCTTCCCTGTGGGGAACAAGTTTGACACAGTCTCTTGCAACAGACTCTGGAGCAGTTGCATCACTTTTTATCACATGCAGTGCTCTGGTGCAAGGCCTCAGGAATGAGTCTGGAGGGGCTTCGGGGGTCTTTGATGGATTATGGCACCCCCTCAGCTGCTTCTCACGTGAACGTCCCGTGGATGTGGCCTGTGGGGTTGGGGTTTTGCAGCTGGGCTGGTTTCTGTAAGGGAGGATGGGTGTTCACTGTCTCTGACCTGAGGTTATGCCACACACCCAAAACTCCCCCCTCCCGCCTTGGTTGAGGGGGGGAGTCTGTGCAAACCTGCCCTCAGCAGATGAGTCTGTGGGCTATGGCCTCCCCCACCCCAAACCCAGCCAGAGCTGATTTTCAGGACAGCTGCCGGGTTTGGCTTTCTTGTGGATGCATTCTTTTCCTTAAGCTTTGTTTCCTTCTCCCCAGACCTGAGGTGATTGAACAATAGTGTTACCTTTATCTTATCTCACATTCCCTTAGACAGCTTAACTCACAGTCTGAAGTTCCCCTCAGGAGGCATCTTCAGGGAGGGATGGGCTTTGGTGGTTGCAGATTCTTTAAACAGTTTTGCCATAATGGGCAAAAAGTCCTTCATAACAATGGTTAAGCCATGAACCGTAACATTTCAGTCTCTCACAAGTATATAACAAATTAAACTCTATCTCTAGGGAGGCAGAAACCTCTCGTCGATATTGCACAATTTGTCCATCTATTTTTTAAAAAATAAATTTAATCATTACCATATTTCATTAATAACAGACCTCTTGTGGTTTGGGTTTTAAGCCTGTTAAAAGGCTGGCAGTAGGCAGTAGTTGATTCATTTGCATAGAAGAGTGCTGGTAAATTATTCTGGACTTCCTATATCAATTTAATCAGCATAGTCTTTAAAACTCAGTGTTTAGTGTCATAGCAATCAAAGCTGAAATTGTGTATAAAGTCTGACTGATATATTTATGCAGCTTTCTATATATATAGATATGTATATTATATACTCTTTATAATATGGACTTTGTAATATTCTAGTCTGAGCCTGACTGGATGATCCCTTGACTTCTCATGAGTAATATGGAAAAATAGTGACAGGAATTGCAGACTCTACCCTGTCTTCTCAAAATTAAAGAATATGAAAACCTAATTGCTACTTTGTGACCTGACTAATGCTCTCCCTATTCCAGTGCAGTATTTCAGACAGCAGCCAGAACCATGCTTTGGGAAACCACACAGGGAGAAAGAACAACTTGTGCAGGGACAACATTATCTTTTATTCTCCTATAATTTTAAGGTTGGGCAATCACCTGAAGCAGGAAGGCTTGTATTTTGTTTTTAAGATCTTTTGTGATATAACTAAACACTTGCATTTCCTTAATAAATAGCTCATCCTTTTCTGAATTCCTTCAACCTTTTGGCTTCAGTAATAATGCCTGATAATGAGTTTCACTGGTCAAAGGAGTGAAGGACTCCCTTTTATCCCAAGTTCAAGTGCCCCTCTTTCCATTTCCCTTCAGGCTGTTTTGTTTCATTGGATGAAAAGATAATTGAGTGTGTCTGGGTTTTCTACCTTGGACCACTCATTAAATTGTGCATCACTAACACATCTGCAGCTTGTCCTCGAGCACTGTAAAGCTGAAACCTTTTCATTAGCATGAGGCAGAAGGCTTACACAGCAGAAAAAGCCAGGGTTCTCCTGCTCCTCCATTCCTGGAGTTCAAGCTAGTGGCTGTGGTGTGCTCAGATGTAGCTCCTGTGCCCTCAGAGGGAAAATGATTGAATCATTGCCCTGAGACTTGACAAGAAGCTTGGGCACACAGAGGGAACATCTTGTTTCTTGTATTTTTCATATGCTGTTTGCCTGCTCTTCACAGTGCTCAGCTTAAAACCTTCATTTATAAAATTGCCTCCTTGTTTCTTCTTTAGTCAGAATTCAGAAAAAGCCTCCAATGAACACAGCAAACACAACACTTTGCCTAACAGGGGGAGGCAGAGAACAGATAGAAAAACCTTCCTATATGGGGCAATAAACCTTAATTCATTATCTGCACTAACAGAGATGTTTGGGAACGGCACCCCAACCCCAGATAGTGCAAATCTACCCTGAGCTATTGAGTTAAATCCTGAACCTGTTTTTTTTTTCCTTTGTAGAGTTCTTTTGTCCTTTTGATGAAAAAAAGTGTTCTTGCTTTTATTAACATCTTCTATGCCTAAAGAAAAAATGAAGAAAAAAATGCAAGGAACATGCCTAGTGAGAAGGCAAAGGTAGATGGGGAGAATTAAAGACATTGAGATACTTAAATAGACATTTTCCATACATTCTTATTTTTTCTGATAGTGATACTGACTTCACATATCCAAATGCTAGAAAATACTCTTCTGTGTAATTTCAAGGAGCAAAAGTCATTTAAGACTGGTGTTTTGTTTCTATCATTTCTGTAGAGAACATGTATCTAGACTCATAAAATTGCCTTGAGCCTTTTTGGAGCCAAACAGAGGAGAGGGTATGTGGGTTCTGCTTGAGATTTTCTTCAGTTTTACTAAAAATGTTTAGGATTTCTTACTAGTAAAATTATTGTCCTTGGCAGTTTGCTTCAATAGTATCTCTGTAGAGGATAACAAACTAAACCATGCCGGTTTTGTGGGAAATAAAAATATGCTAGAACTCTGTGTGCCAGTTCCTACATATTACTGGGCTTCACAGTGTCAAGAAGCCAGCTCTCTGGAGCTGTGAAAAAGGGCCCAGGCAGAGAGTTAGTTCTCTACCAATGCTGAGATTTAAGCAGTGTGCTTAAGTGGCTATCTCTTGAGTTCAGTGAGGCTGGAAACAGTCACAGAATTAAAACTGTACGAACATCTTTCACCACACATAACACTCAGACTGCTACATGCATGGATTCAGTTATAAATTGAACCCTCAATAGAAATAAAGCTGGGGAGGATTCTTCCTTTTTCCTGTAAATAGAGGTATCTCTCCTCACTGCATTAGAAGATCTGGGAGAACTGTAGTAGAATATTTCTAGAGGGGACCCTGTAGTCTTCAATAGAAACATCACTGTATTTTTAATGCAGTGTATTGATTTAAAGTGAACTTAATATTCCCTCTTCTAAACTCCTTTATCAAAGATATATTTTTTTTGACTCTTGACTGTAAGATGGATAAAGATGGAAAAATTAAGCCATTGTAACTCCTGGCAGTTCTTTCAGTGTTTACAGACATTTATGTAAGTTGCTGGCAAAAGCATTTCTCGGTCTGCTTGAGTTAGGGATCATCAGTAGATCGCTGTTAATGGCATGCTCTTAGGAGCTACTGGAACTAATTTTATTTTAGATAATCTGGGATAGGTACTACGCAGCTGCACTTCTACAAAAGGTCTGAAATTATAGCAATATTCATTTTCTGATCACCTGTTGCTGCAGTGGTTTCTGACTCCTCTCCCCTGCATTTTATCCCACTGAGTCACCACAATTCACTGCTGACCTCTGGAACAAATGACATGGAAAAAAGGCGACTCATTGATGGTAGAAGTCTGAAATTTTAGTGCATTATATAGTTTCTAATGGCTGGATGCTGCCTGTGGAAGACGTGAGGTTGTGTCCTTGCATCCTAAACTCTGGACATTCTCTCTATCAAAACTGCCCCACATCGTGCATAAGCTGCTGGTTCTTTATCACAGTGCAGGTGGAAGCAACACCAGTGGCTGGTGGTGCCAGTCCCAGTCTCATCACCTGCTGTCTCTCTTGCTCATGCCTGCATGCACCTTCCCTCACTCAGTTGTTGCTGTTTAAAGTATCATCTACTCAAATCTGAAATTATGTTCTGTAAGCCCACACCAGGAAATCCAGTTACTGCTCCAATATCTGGATGTCTCTTCCATAATATTTCCTCTTTCCCCTTGGCTTCATACATTCCATGGTCTCTATAAAGCAGTTATTTTCCTCCCCTGCACTGATTAAAAAGTGGATGTAGTCCATCTAGCTGGCAGAGAAGTAAGATTCTGGGATTTTTATAAAATAATTATTTTATTTCCGTATCAGAATAAGAGGACAGTTGAGCATTTTTAGGGCTTTCTGTTGGCTCTTTGTCCAGTCTGGTGTAAGGGCACTCTGAACATCATCCTGCAGGGACAGAGCCCAGGAGCAGAACTGGGGCTGATCATGGGGTTTGCTAATAGCCCCAACAGGGCAGGTTGGGGGGCCAACCAGAAGCAGAGAGGGCTGGGACCAGGGACACAGCTGGAGACAAGCTGCTACATGCATTTACAGGGTCCATCCGGGAAGCATGGCTGGCCACTGGCATCGTGTTGTACCGCTGGGACACAGACTGATGACCCCAGGCTGACCTGGACCATGGGCAGGGGTGTGGAGAGGCCCAGGGTGTGGCTGTGCAGGTCAAGTAGGGCCTGTTAGTGTCCCTGGAGCTCCTCTCCTGAACCCTGAGTAGCACTGTGGCTGCAATCAGCTGTAGGACCCAGTGGCCACAGTTCTGACTTGACAGTGCAAAGTCTTGCATTTTATTCTTATTGAACACCTGTACCAGGCAGAGTGGGAGCTTCAGATAAAGTTTATTAAAGAAGCCCTCCTGTTGAGTCACAAGGTGCAGAAAGGATTCCCTTGCTTTTTAAACTCCTCATAGAAGAGTCTGGGTGTAGCTGGATCATGTCTTAACCCCAGACCTTGTAAACAGTTTATGTCTAAAGGATTATATAACTGAACCATTATACAACTTTGTCAAACTATCTTAATCAGAATTTTTTACTACACAGTATAGGAGCTATAATAACTATTATAGTGCACCGTCAGGCAATATTGAAGCAACTGTATTAAAGCTAGCAAAAAAACCTATTAATAACTGATTAGTGTTACTCACCCATATCAAAGACCATGAGCCAGTTTCTTTCAGTCAGCCTTGAGAGGTAACCTTGAAGGGCATCCCCACTCAAGGGAGAAATCTCCACACATGTACTCCAAGAAGGGGTATGGTAGAAGGCCCTGCTGTTCAAATCTGGGTCTGGGTGATTGACTGTCAGCCACTATGTCTCCAAGCCATCTGTGTCAGCTCAGCAGCTTTAGATAAATTATCAGTAGTGTCACGTGTTTGTTCATTTGTCCAGGTATTTTACCAGGTCTACCACATTTTCATCTCACTATCAGAATGTTTAACTTCGGGATTGAGTCAGACTTGGCTTCAGCATTACTCAATACCAAAGGCAGCATAAATCCCCCTTTTTCATTTACCACTGATAGCTTTGCAGATAGGACACTGTTCAAGTTACTTTACCCCATTCCAGGGAGAGCATCCTGCTACAACATCACTGCTGGATGGCCATGGACATGTTTCAGTTTCTCTATCCGTAAAAGGAGGGCAATGTGTCTCATTGGGAAGGTATAGGGCTCAGCTGCTCACTGAAACTTTGCATAATTAAAATGCTTTCTAAGCATTGCTAATTGGTTGTTACACTATTTGTTGCTGAAGTAATGTAAAACATCTTGAAGGAAATGTTGGCCCTATCAAGCGAGCACAGAAATCTCCTTTGCTTTTCCTAGAATGGAGATTTCAATTCCCATACCAACTGCGTATACCAACAGGGAATAATTTTTTATGCTCTTGTCCTTGATCGTGTGTCCTTGGAAAATATTACAGCAGTTAAGTTTTTAGACACACTGAATTTATGCATTAAAGCATTTTTCAAAATTCAACAGTCACATCACTTTCTAAACAAAAGGAAAACCCTAATGAACACAATACACCCAACTGTGCACACGTTTCTGGGAGAAAGAGGGAGCAAACAAACACATGGTGTATTTCACTTGCACTGCTGACAGCACAGCTGGAAAGTGCTCAGATGATTATGAGGCTGTCAAGAGAAAAAACTGATAGAACAGAAAAGTGATGCATTAAAGAGCATTAGAGAGATTCCTACTGACTGCAGCAGACTTCGGATCAGGCAAACACAATTCATGTCTTATACAAGAATTGAAGGCAGTGCTGACAATCACATAATCTGAATCAGGACATATCCATAAGGAGAAAGTAGAGTGCATAGGTCAGTATTTTATGAATTTTCCTGGCTATATCTGTACAAAAAAAAATAGTCTTTAAAATAGCAGCACTATATACATTTATGGTTTCTAATTGCGTGGTTATTTTGAGTACTCTTTTTAGGTAACATATTTAGTACTGGCTTATGTTTTCTAGCTTTCTACAAAGGAGTATAAAACAAGAAATAGATTGTGACATAGAATTATACATAATGTTAAAACCCAGTAGGATTTATGGTATATAACTTTAAATTTTGACAGTCATCTGATGTCTTCAAAGACAAGAGAAAGCCAAAACAAGACCATGCTACAGCATTCCAAACACAAAGCTATTTAACAGTTCTATGTAAAAATTCCGTAATGAAGATCTCTAACCCCCTCCAGACAGTCTCTATCTGCTTCTTTTCTTATGATTCAGTATGCTGTTTAACTTAAAGTTTCTTTTGCTGTTATTCAGATCTGTTTACCTCCTGGATCTGGAGAAAGTTCTGTTGCCACTTTCTTTTCCCCTGCCTTTCTGCTCATAAAATACTGGGAGCACATCCCCCTACCTTTTCCTTGCTAAGCAACCCCAGTTTTTTCCCTATCTGTCCTACATTCCCAATGTCTGACTACCCTCTGTTCTGATGCAGGATCCTCCCCAGGGTTTTTCCTTGTACATAAAACTTTGAATCCTTTTTGCAGAGGCCCATGGAGGGCAAGTGGGAGGATGGTTTATGCATCTAATACCCAGGTTTCTGCAGTACTGCCCACCACCATGTAGCCACAAAGATGAGCTTATGGGATGCCATGGAGTCACATACAGTTAATTCACTGTCAGACTCTTTTCTGAGCAGTTGTCACCTACTCAGTTATTTTGCTTCACATTCTTCTGAAGTTCTTCACAAATGTGATTCTCTATGCTTTTTGGTACTGAATTGTGTTCTGTTGTCTAAATTCTGTTCTAGTCAGTCAAAGTAATTTTAATCTTATCTCCCAAAGTGCTTACAACTTGGCATTGTCTGCAAATTAGAGAAAGGTAAAAGTCACAAGTGACTTGAAATAACAAGTCTCTCAATGGTCCTGGAAAACCCTAATCAATATATCTTCTGTGCTGGCTGTGAATCCTTAAATCCATGACGGCTGTTCTTTCAGTACAGCTATCCAGCTGGCAGTGCATTCACCTTCCTGCACTTTCAACCAAACCAGCTTTTCCTCACTCATTTATGAGAACTCTCATAATGTCAAAAGGTGTGCTAAGATGCAGAGATGGTATATACTGCTTCTGCCCTGTCCATAAGGCCTCTTAGTCTGTCAGAGAAGGAAAATGAGATAAATTACTTACAGTTTGTCCTTGACAAGCCCATGGTGATTGTTACTTGTGACCATACACATTTGAAGTGCTAATGGGGAGACTGCTTGATTTTCTGCTCTTATTTTGTTCTTAAATATTACAGTCCAGCCAGAAATTGATTACATGACCTTCCTGCTTTGAAAATGCATAAACTGTGCTTGCTCTTTCCTTGTCTTGTGAACTCAATCTATTCTCAACAGTTTTCAAAGATTGCTAACAGATCTGGTATCAGCTAAACTTGATGGAATTTGCCTATCAAAAAGCATTTATCTTACCTGAGAAATTCTCTAGCCTGTTATGTCTTGAAATAACCTGTTTCTACACCTTCTTCTTGCTGTTAGTAACCTGTGATCTGAGTAGAATAACTTTGAAGTGAGAACCAAAGCAATAAAAATCCATCTTTCCAAGCATAGTGTTTTCAGCTTTTCTTCTTTGCATTTTCTTGTTCACCAGTTATCTTCCTAGTTCTGTAGAATAAGCTTTTGGCCTGGCTGTATTATTTTGTGCTGAGCAATCTTCTTTTCTGCAATTAGCTCTCTTCACTTCTAAGTGATACGAGCATTTTGTTCAGATTTGTTTTAAAATACAGCTCTTGGCTACCTCTCCTATCCACTCATCGCTGATACTTGACAATCCGCTTCTACTGAATCACTCAATACTATATTCTTGGCATTTAATCACTTACTGCATTTCATAGCCAAGGCCTTGGTGGCTGTGAATGTCCCTCTGTGCCATATGACACAGGAATGTGACCATCAGACACTGGGCTCACATTGCCACCTCCTCCCATCGCCCCAGGCCTCCTCGTTTAGCGGCTCACCTGAACCAGCTCCTCACTCATGGCCTCTTAAAACAGCCTTTTCCAGCAACTGAGCTCTTCTTTGATCACCTAGCAATTTCACAGGGCCTGTCCCCAGTTCTGGTTCTGCCATGGTGATAGTTCTCCATTATAGCACCCATATGTAATAATCTCAAAATGACTGGTGGATGTGTGCAGTGGTAACTTTTCTGGCGTGGAATAGAGTCGGAATGAAAAGAAGTTTACATTTTGTTTAATTTTCATGCTGCCACTTAGGGAAGAAGTTAAGTCCTGTTTACACCAACTTAGAGAAACTAATTGCAGTGTTAGTTAAAAACTACAGTTGTACAGTTGGAAAACAGTCTCTGTCATAGTTGGTGTGAAACATGGTGGGTATGTGCTGCCCAGAGGTTTTTCATGGATTGCTTTCACTGATCCTTTTCCCTTTTTCCTCTCTGTAGATTATAAATTCGGTGGTCTTGCTGATTCTGCTGAGTGCCCTGACTGATCCTGACCAGTACCACCTGACTAGTGCTGAATTAGGGGGTGATTTTGAATTTATGGATGATGCCAGTAAGTACAAACTCCCTAATTACTAGCACTCATTGCTCCAGCATTTATGTAACTGTCTTATCATTTCAGTAATTACCGTCCTTTTAATTCTTGCTTCACCTTTGTTTCTTACAGATGCATTTTTATTGTGAAGGGTGTCACAGCACAGTTCAAACTCGTGTCCTAGTAGTAACTTTATCTGCCACCTACCTGTTAGTAATCAATCCGTCTGCTCTGCTGTGTGCTGGCTTGGCAGGGGCAGAGCCAGCCCTTGACAGGGAGATGTATCACAGAGCACGGTGCTGAAAGCCCCAGGGGAATTTTACAGGACAGAGGGAGATATGGAGTCTCTGCACCTCCCAGCACCATGTCCCAGAGTGCCTACACATGCACAGGAACCCACATTGCTCTTTATACAGCTGAGTGCATTCATTCATGTTGGATGTATTTATGCACCCCCGTGTGCATGTGGCATGACTTGCACAAACCTGCTGGAATAGATGCAAGTATAAATATGTATAGTCACAGAGCAGTTCCTTCTCTTACTGAAAGGCATCATAGAAAATCTTCAATACAATTTCAGGGAAGGGTAAGCTAGGTCACTTATGTCTCCTACAAAACCTCCTGTCCTTCACAAATGTTTCCTTGTCAAATTATTTAGTGATGTTTGTTGAATTAACTGTTTAATTCATATCTAGTGAAAGTTTCCTTCAATGTGATTTTGATAAAAATTACTGTTTATTTTCATTTCTGCTTACAAGATGGTTACATTCAACTTTTCTCATAATACTCTGAAACAAGGCCTATTGCTAATCACACTGGTGTCTTTCTGCTCAGAATCTCCCCCATCCACAGCTAAAGGCTCAAAGTCCTTTCCTCATTCCTACTGGAGTCAATAAAAATATCCATAGGAGAAGCAATAGCCCTACACGTGAGAAAAATAATTGCCCTTTGTTGTGTCAGAGCTGCTGGGTATCGTTTAAGGGATGCTTATTTCCACAAGGTCTTTAATGCAAATATCCCCGGAGGGTCTACATTGAATTAATGATTAGGGATGATTGCTACTTTATTGTGTCTTCATTGAAAACCCACCTACAACTTCCGACTAAAAATCTTTTTATATAACTGGATTTAAGAAAGTAAGGACCATAGTAGATACAGATGGGCTCCTAGCTGATTCTGACATATTAAAACTGACTGCCTTGTCCTAATTCTCAGAGATTAACCTTGGTAATGACTGTCTGTCAGTGTGGTTTTATATAGCCGACATCAGAGGCCTGCCAGTGCCCAAGGCTTTACAATTGTAATTCTGTTTTGTAATGCAATAGCTGTCAGATCAAGTACATTGGGGATTTCCATCTACACTTGAAAATTGTGTTTTCTGTATATTTTTATCAAGGCTTCTGAAGTGAGCCCTGCAAGACTATGAAAGGATGGCTTATGGGCCAAGCGACCTCATTTCCATTTGGTGAAGGAAACATTTCACAGGCAGTTAAATTACAAATGAACACTTGAATTAATGTCTCCTTTTATTATTTGACTCCCTCTGGTTTGGTGCCTTACTGAGTAAAGGCAGTTGAATCAAGCTACTGACTTTTATAATTACTGGAAATAACTTGCAGGAGATAATTTCTTTCTTCTTTAAGTATGACTATATTTCTTCAAATGCAATGAAGTATTTTATTATAAGATAAATCATCAGACAAACTTCCACATACTCTTATCTTTTTCTAATTTTGTCTTTTTTGAAGAAATGTTTTTCAGGTTAGCTGCATGCACTGAAGTCATGTGTATGAAATACAGGAAGATATATAATTTTTATGCTGAAGAAGGTCCCAAAGTTGTTATCTTTATGTACTTCTGTTGACAAATAATAATGATGTAAACACTAATAGCCATTATTCTCATTACTACTGATGCTCCTATCAACAGCAAACCAGAAAAAAAGGCAGACACAGTGTTTACATGTAAAATTTTTCACTCCCTTTCTCTCTCTCCTCTAAGAGGATCCCTCATAAAAGATCTGAAAACATCATCTGGAAATAAACTTACCAGCTGAGTCACAGTACTGAAATGAAGTTAATGACAGGCTTCCCTTGACTTCCAAGAAACCAGGATTCCCCCAGTATTTGTAATCAGATTTATTTCTAGCTGTGCCTGGTTTATGGAAGATTATCAATTTTCTGTTCCAGCAGTGGGGAAAACTCCTGCCACCTGCAGAGCCACAGTCAGTCTAGTGCAAACTGCTTGAAAATACCAGTGCAACATCGGTTCTAATTCTGGTATTTATTGTGGTTCCAAGGGCATTACCTGAGGCTCCAAAATGCCTGTTTGATTAGGCAGTGAAAGGATTTACCTGAACACTTAAAAAAAGCTCTAGGCTGTTTATTTTCCATTCTATTCTAGGAAAGGGAACAAGGGGAACAAGTCTGCCAAGACTTAACCATGTGGCAGATGGAGGTACTGGAAGACACCACTGTATGTGGTTTGTGTGGCTCTCCAAGCCACATGTACATCTGGGAGCTGGGTAAACTGCTGGGCTTCCTCCTGGGCTGGGTATTCATCTGAGCCCATTTGGTCTCATCTTTCTTTTTATTACTTCCTGAGGGAGTTTAGAAGCTGGACTAGGGAAAATTAGAAACGTGTGAGCTGCTCAATGTACTACTGCTGCTGTTAAAAGACTAATAATTGCAGAGCAGGAGATGGAAATGCCCTGTAATTCATTTTGACTTCCCAGAGGGTTTTGCCTGAGCCTTCTGCTCAGCTTCTTCAGACACACAGACCATCATCCTGACATGTCAACAGCCCAAACAAGCAGTGGGTGTTGCTTGGTTTCATTTACTGCTGTCACAGTGTCAGAGATGTATGTGATACTTCACAGGCCACATGACAAGAAGGATTGAAATCCACTGTGTGCCCTACAGAAACTGAGAGGAACTTTGACACCAATGTCAGCGACTTAGGTCAAAATCTGCCTGTGTCCCTTCCCTGGGATGGGCAGACAGGACTAGCAGAGATCTCAGGGCAGGGGAGAATAATGTGATGATCTCTCTGCTGAATAGGACATGCACCCAGGACTTTTAAATATAAATTCAAACAGAAATTTTTTAATAAAGAAATTTACAGACAGCAGGCTAGGACTTCTGCTGGGGGATAAATGGAAGTGGGGGAGTAGGTGCATTCCTGCCCCAGTCCATCAACATCACCCATGTAGTACAAGTCACAAATATAGGGAGGGGCAAAAAACTAGATCTCTGCTCAGCATAGGATATTCAGGGTGGCATCTTCCCATCTAGTTTTGTACTCTGGAGTAAATGTGCTGGGCTTGAAGGTGCAGGATACTCTTTGCTTCTCATTGGCCTCCTCTCCTTCCCAGGGAGAAAATGCTGCTGCTGTGCAGGCTGTGACCCAGGGGGCTGCAGCAGGGGCCTTGAGCTTGCGCAAGCAGCCTGGAGGAGGCAGTGAGGCAGTAATCCTTAGCGGGAAGTCAGGAGGCTGTTGGATAACCGAGGCTGGGAGAGTGGGAGAAACTGCCTGAGGATTGCAGGCTGCTGATCAGCAGCTTTCTGGCCCCTGCTGTCAAAGCTGTGAGCCAGCGATTAGCTCCAGGGCTGGGGCAGGTGATGAGGATTTGAGGGCTTCATCACTCCACACAAGTCCTGGCTCAGGGTCTGGCCTTGCTGGCTGCTCCTCCCTGTCCCTGCAGCACCCACCATCAGCATCCTTTGCAAGAGGGGAGGGGAAGGCAAGGAAATACTTTTGACGTGGATTCGAGGGAGCTCCAGCTGCAGGTTGCTGTGCACACAAGCACCCCATGACAGGAGCTCTGCCCAGCCCCAGCAGCATCTTCTCTCCAAAGAGCCAGGAAAGTAGGATGTCACTGCAAGGTGTAAGAATTAAAAAACTCAACTGGTTTCTTTAAACCCAAGGAGAAGACTCCAAAAGCCTTCTAGGTCAATAGGCTGGGTAACCCCTTCAGTGGTCCAAGTACAGCCCTTCTAGCCATGAACACCACAGAAAGCACAGCATAGCTGTAAAAAAAAAATCACCCACCCCTGTCAGTTTCTCATTTAATGTGCTGCATATCTAGTTTCATTCTGATTAATTGAAGCTGACATAGCTCAAAAAACCCAATGAAGCCTTAAATGAGAAAGAACTAGCTTGAGCCAACTAGGACTTGGCACGGTGGAGCACAGCTAGGGAGACACTGGAGACAGGGAACATGAGTGTGTCAGACCAGAGCTTCAATGTCAAGTTCATCACAATTTGCTGGGCTCTGGCTCTGAACCAGTACTGCTGCAGTCACCAGCAAAGTGGAACCTGTGACTGCTGCAAATGACAATGACAGCAGCTTCCCCATGGATGCAGGAAGTAAGTGGTTGAGATCAAGAATAAATGCATAAGCGGTGCCTCCAAACTGATGGTCAGAATAAAAATATTGATCCTAGAGCCTCTCTTACAAGAGGTTCAGTTGAGGTTAGTGGCTAGAGCAGCCATTTTCACTTCTCTCCTTTTCTTTCATTACCTCAATTGTACCTGGTCTATTAAAAATAATTTTGATTTCACAGGATGTATGTAGGCAGCCAGAGTAAATGGCCATACAACCAGAAGTGTCTGAAGAGGCTGCAGTGCCTTTTATTAGTAGAGGTATATTTTGTGGATGCTTCTTCCTCTTGAGGGCAGAATTCGGATCACTTCCAACAGGCACAGCACAGACTTTTCAGCTCCTAAAACCCTAGAAACTGGTCAAGGTAATGCAGCTCAAACACCTGCACTGGTTGTCTGGATTCTCTACACATTTTAAGGGGAGAAGGAGCTGCCTTTGAGGAACAGTTTGGGATGCACTGAGATGTCATTCCCTCCTGAATGATGTAGAGGGAGCCTAGCTGCCTCCTGATGGCATTTTGTAGCACCCACTGCTGAGTGCAGGGCTCTCTCCTGGGTGAGACCTGCTTATTTTGACAATAAGACAAAGATTCAAGCATTTGTACTGTGAGAAAGGACATCTGTGCTCCAGGGCCTCATCAGACTAGAGACTATGGTGGTCTGAATGTGCTCCTCCAGGTACAGGAAAGGGCACTTTATCCTTCAAATTTAATCAATTAAATTAGGAAGTAGCCTGCCATAGGACTTCTTCTGTGGCATTTGAGTCCTTATGCAATCACAAGGACAAAGTTTGGGGGCAAGAGAGAGAGAACAAGAGTCCTGAAACCCAGGGCACAGGCAGTGTTCTGGAAAAGGAGAGACCGGGGTTCTGAAGGTCTGGGTACTGGGTAGGTACAGTGCCCAGGGAGCCAGAGAACATAAGCACCTCTGGAGATGTCCTCACCTGCCAGAAGCAGTCTCCTCTTGCTCATTTTTCTGCCAACTTCACAAGTCTCAGCCTCCTCTCTGCATCAAGGGCCAGCAGAAATCTGGACTAGTGCCATCTAGGACAAGGTTGGTGCTCCCTGTGGCACAGGAGGATCAGGGACTGGGTCTTTTGTCTTCTACATGGATGATCACACTGGTAGTCTGGAAATAATGACAGACAAGAGTCAGTGCCTGTCCTTCCTCTTCAGCCATGACCTGGATGAGCCTGCACTGCTTCCTGGTGGTGGCAGGTGAGACCTGTCCACAGCTACCAGATCAGGATCTTTCAGAGACTTGAAGGCTGCAGGGCACCTACCCAGAACCTGACTGTGATGCATCCAGGGAGTTGAGGGCCTGTCCCATGCTGTGGGATGCTCCTCATAATGTGCTGGAGTTAGATGTTGTGGCAACTCTGTGATCAAATGTAGTCATCTTTACACTTTGAATGCTTCCAAAGTCGGGGTAGTGAACATCCTGAACACTCTTACGTGTTTGTGCATCTTGGGTCCTCCTCGTGCCTCATCAAGGCAGGTAGTTTAAACATCCCTGGTGACAGCAATGGGAACAGCAGGTACCTCACAGATACCAACAGAGGTGGCATCTCTAAAGCCATGTCCTATATGCCTCACATCCTCTGTCCTCTTTGTGCACTGGCTTAACCTCAGAAAAATAGGTGCAATGTTCTATTGCACTCCCAAACTCACTGTAAGGTCAGGTTCAGAAATTCACTTCTGATCTCCTGACAGTGGTCTGTAATGATACCTAGGGAGGTGCATATGAAAAGATCAGACATATGTAATTTTTTCCCTCAGGATCTCCTTCCAGCTGTTCATGGCTTAGAAACTTCTTAAGTCTAATGAAAAGTTAATTGAAAGCTGATCAGTAGTAGAAGAAAAAGATAGGAGTCCTGTAATTACTCCAATCAAAACCTTAAAGAATGTTTTCCTTCCTTTACTGCTTTACCTTTCCTGACACTTATACATTTTCATTAATAAATATATCTCTGTAGTATTCTTCGTTGAAATGAAAATTTTCAAGATGTTATTTCTGCGGTAAGATGCCTTTATCTGCCAGTTTTGCTCCTTTTTCAGTATAGAGATATATGAGCAATGGTATGCAGCAGCTGTTGGTGAAGAAACAATCTGTGGTGCAGAAAAGCAGACACATTCTGACTACAGATGTCAGCATCACCAGTCAAATAGTATTGTCAAAACTGCTCCTGAGTTTTGAAAATCCTTAGAAAAATTAGACCATTCATCTCCATAGCCTCATGGAGGCTGTAGTGGTTTGCACAGTGTTAGTGTAAGTGTAAGCACAGTGTAATGCTGCAGGCTTGCACAGACTGAAGCATTGTCTGTGATTCTTGTGTTTAGGAGGTTCCCCACAAAAGCCAGAGATTTCCTCCAGCAACGGATGAACGATGCAGCTGACCCCATCTTCACCCATGTCCCACCCTGCCCTTTGAGATGCTCTGCACGAGGGAGATGGCAAAATAACTGAACCCACCTCTGAATTTGTCTGCAATCATTGATGTGTCTCTTTTCCAGATATGTGCATTGCCACCGCAATTTCTCTCCTTATGATTCTGATCTGTGCAATGGCTACGTATGGCGCATATAAGGTAATTCATTATGTTCAGGGAAAACAGGAATAAAGTGAGCTACACAACTCCATAGAAACAAAATTAAGAAAACTGTTTCCTGACAATTGCTTCTTTACTTGTTCAGCTGAAACTGAGAGAGGGGAAAAAAAAGGAAGTTGGAGAGGCAGCAGAACTGATTGCTTAGATCAGTGATACCCCAGGGCCCCTGCTGCAGGCAGCAGGAGTGCCCCATTGTGTTGATTGTCTGCAGTTTCAAATATGAGTAAGCTCTGGGCAAATGGTGAATCCAGAGAACTGAATCTTGTACCTATCAAAATTAAGGGTTTTTTTCCCCATTCACCTCCCGAGCCTGTGGTTTGTCCCAACATTAATCCTGTTAATTAGAAAGGAAAAGTATCATCTGGTTTCTAAATTTCCTAATCTAATGAGTTGTGGGAGTTGCACTGCACATATTTCTGCAGTTCAGCAGCCAAATTGCCTTGACCAACCCTTTGGCTGAATGTCACATTTCTTTTAGCTGATTTAATACTGCATAATGTCAAATATTCCTTACATTCCTGTAGAAAGACATATATGCCTCCATTTTAGCCTATGGCTGATGATTTCTAATTTATTTCCTTTTTAGCAACATGCGGCTTGGATCATCCCTTTCTTCTGTTACCAGATCTTTGACTTTGCTCTCAACACGTTGGTTGCCATCAGTGTACTCGTCTATCCCAGCACAATTCAGGACTACCTCCATCAACTGGTAAATCACTTGATGTTCATGAGCCTTTGCGGGCTTTGGGGGAAAAAACTCTGTAAGGTGCAGTTTATGTCCTGTATTTCTAGCCAGTGGTTTCCTTCTCATACAGTCCTTGAGAAGTTCTCTCAGTCCTTGCCAGTCTGAATTCAACATCCTTGCAAGGCTGCCTTACTAACTTGCTACAATATTTGTGAAAACTCTGAAGTTGTGCAATGACATGAAAGCTCTCAGCACCATTCATTTAGAGTGAGACTCATATTGCAAGACATAGATGATAAATAATTGCTTTTACCTTCAGAGTTATTGTGCTCGTACCAGTGGCTTATTTTTGGTGCTATTTCAAGGATATTTTGTTGCTCCTTTTAATTATTTGGTAGCTGTAGCACATTTCATTAGGCAGGAGTTTGAGTGTAGGTTTGGTTTTGGTAGAAAACCTTTTGGGTTCTGTCCTAGGGACATTTAGAGGCTCCCTTCTTGTTCTGCTTTGACTAAACATGTATGGCCAGTATTGCCTAAGTGTGCAAGATATGATCACAAGCCCCTACAGCAAAGACAAGAGCCTACCAGCCTCTGTCTCATCACAGGACCATGTCCCATGTCCAACAGGGTTCACGTGGAGTCACAGAGCTCTGGAGAAGCCAGTGCTGCAAATATCTCTGAAAATCTGCCTTGAGAACCTGAATACAGATTAGCTTGGCTGTGAACTTTGTTGTGTGGATGGAAAGCTGGCCAGTATAAATAACAGGTAATGAGAAACAGCAGGCGGATAAGTAGCCACACAGATTTGCAGGAAGAGGCAATGTGTCATGCCAGTGAGAGCTGGGATGCATCAGGAGCCTGTTAGCCTTCATCTTATTTAGCACCCACCTGCATTCACAGCTGATGGTGCTCTGGAATAGAAGCCGAGTAATAAATCAAAAGGTTCTCAGAGATACGAAAAGAGTAAATTACAGCCATGGTTCAGTGAGTGCTACAGCTGGCACTGCTGCTGCTGGAGCCCTCCTGCCTGTCCTTTGCCTACAGACCCTTGCTGCTGCATAAGTGCCAGCCCTGCTCTTCTGGCAGCACAAGCATCTGTGTGGCTGCAGGAACTCCCCCCACTTCCCAGAGCATGAGTTGTCACCAGGTTTTTCTCAGTTTTGGACACTGTGCAAGAACATGACAGGGACAAAAGCAGGCTGGGAAATGTGCACTTAAAAGCCTCTGCTCTTCTGCTGAAAATCTAGTGCTGCATTTGGAGCTGACTTGCTAGAAGTGCAAAGAGCAGCTGTTCCTCTCAAAATGTGCGCTAAAACATCCCTGTATTTCCTTGCAGATAAAATAATAACAATAGGCCCTTCTGTAGCAGAAATAGAAGGAGCAGGCCCTGGAAGGGATCTGTGGTCTGTGCTGCTGCTCTGGAGTGTTAGAATCTTTGGTTGCACACATCCTTGTCTTGTTGTTGTAAATCATATTCTGGACTGGTAATGAAATGCCACAGGACTTCAGGAATGCTAAACTGTCAGTGCTCAAAAGGGCAAGGGGGATTTCCAGGATAATTATAGGCTGATTAGCCTGACATTGCTACCAAGCAGAGTAATAACAGAAGGGCTGGGGCTCAGAGGACAGTCCATTGATAAAGGATTAGACTAGAGAAAAATGATTAATGACTGCCAGCACAGTTTCATGGAGAATCAGTCCTGCAGGCAAACTCATTTTCCTTCCTGACAAGATTACTGACTTCATCAATAACGATGGGCAGGGGCATAATGGGCTTTCATGAGATGTTTGACTTCACAGCATGATGCTCAGAGCAACAATAAAGCACTAGATCAATACAGGATGTATCACATGGATTAGGAGAGGTTAGCTGGCAGACTGCAAAGGGTCGTGGTCAAGCTGACCATCTGCCAGTGAGTTTCTATTTTGGGTAGAGGAAGGTCTTCAGGAATCAGCAGTAGATTTCATGCTCCTCCTGACTTCCATTAATAATGTTGGAATCCAAGAGGCACTCCACAAAAGCTAATGTCAGCCTTGGGAGAGCTTCTCCAGGCTCATTGTCTAGAGGGATTGAGTCCTTTGGTGGGAGGTTGTGAGCAGGAGTATAATCTGGCTATAATAATATAATAGGCCTCCTGAAGACCCTACCCTGCATTGCCCAGGGTGAGCACATCTTGCCATTTCCCAGTGGCAATACTTGTGACTTTTCCCAGCAAATTCACTTCTAATAAAACTCGTGGCTGACACTGAGCTAGACTGCCTGAGAACTTGAGTTCAGCCACTAATGTGTGCTACAGAGATAAATGCAAAGAAATGTAAAAGCCTGAACAATACAGATGAGCATACGGTTTGACAACTGTGCCTGGGATGCAGTGACCCTGTAAGCAGCCTAGGGATTTAAGTGCCAAAAGTAGAGTCCCTGGGTTGTTTTGCTGTTTGCAAAAATTGCTCTTGGAATTTGTGGACAGAAAAAAGAGCAGTTAATAGAAATGGAGAGGAGACTTTCCTTCTCTGTTGGTGATGTGGGTTTTCTCCATTTATTTGTGGAGTCTGGTTGTAAAAAACAGTGCTTAAAAGTCAGAGAACATGCAGAAAATTTCCTCAAAAAAACCCATATGAAAGCTGGATACATTGTAGTATGATGAGAGACAATCAGCTTTTCCTGCTTCACTTACGAGAAAGAAGACCAAGAGGTAGTGCCATTAGAGGTTTCACATGCAAAATAATGAGGTATTAACAGGCTGTTTAAATTAGATGTGAGGCATAATGCTAATGAGCAGCTGGAAGCTAGTCCAAGTTAAATTCATTTAGAAACAAGGATTAGTTTATATTTTGTCATTCGTATTGGAGATTAGTGATGGGGAAAAACTACCAAGAGCTGTGATGAATTTTGAGCAGTTAATGTCACCTGTTTAACAAAGTTTTGAAGCTGCTCTGCATCTGCTTTGAAGCTGTTTATGCCTCCTGTGTCTTAGCTGTGGTCCCAAGTACAAATGGCTCAGCTGGAACTCCAAGTACAAATGGCTCAGCTGGAACCCCTTGTATCTTTACCTGGAAGGGCTACATCAGTTGGCATAAGGTTGTTACATTTGGTTCAGAGTAAATACACTCTGTCTGAGTGGGAAAAAGCAAAGGGGAGATGTGAAGGGCACATCCAGTGTTATCAGATACTCAGACATGGGACAAGATGAAACTAAATGCAAGCAATTACACCATAAATGCAGTGCCATTTGGGTGTGATCCCTCCTGATGGTTTGTAAATAACCTCTAGAGTTGTCTTGCCCTCACTCCCTTTGCAGTGGTCTGCCAGGGTAGGCAGGAAACCAGGACTGTGCTTCTTCCTGGCATCCTTACAGTTTCTGTTCCTCTAAAACTGCTTTGCATTTGGGGAATGATATTTTAGGGGGCACAATTCCATAAGGTAAATGAAAAATACCAATTGTTCTTCAAATCCGTTACTGAATTGAATCTGGAAGAAACTGTGCATTAGGTAACGGGATACATTTAGCAGTCTCAGAAGAACTTTTTGTTTGCTCCAAGGTGATGAAAACCCTGTGTCTTTAACCATTTCTACTTCCCTTCAGTAGTGTCTGGGATCATTATATAGTTACTTGTATGGTGCACATCTGCCAGAGTTCAGTCTGTCTGTCAGTGATGAGTTACAGCTACTGTGAAACTCTCCATGTATTTTTAGCAAGATGATGAGCACATATCAATAAGCTGGGCAGGGCCATAGCTGAAAATGTTGCAATTGTGTTCACAAGGTGTTTGGTAACATCAGTCTATACCGGCTGCTTCTTTCCTAGGCACAGTGTCTTTGGAAACTTTCTGTTGCCTTTAGATACCCAGCTGCACACAGGTGTGCTACTTAATTGCTAGAGATGGCAAGAGCATCTTAACATGAAGGGTCATGTAAAATAAGTAAATGTCACAAATTTTGCATTTGGTAATTTTGATGGTGATCATGTGATCAAAGTTTCTAAGAGTTACACTGGACGTCTTGGTCATTATCATTGTCATTTAAAAAGCAAAACCTTTTGCATACAGCAAATCCAACATGTGTAAAATAGAAATCATTTTAGTTCTTGGTCTAAGCAGAGGTCTAAAGTAGTTTAACCTAAAGCACATTTCTTTCCTTTAACCCCACTAAATCTTTGATATATGGGCATTTTAAAGCCGTCAAATTAAACACTTCATCTTCTGTCATCTGATATCAGTATATGAAATGGATTGAATTCGAGGTGCAGAACAGGATGGTCTGCAACTGAGTTATGCAAACTTTTTTTTAATCAAAGTACAGGACTATGACAGTTCATCTAAACAAAATTCCAAAGTATATTAAGTAGCTTTACTGTGGGACTGCCTGCAATGCTGCTGCCTGACAGTTCAGGTGTCATCAGTCATGCTTTTAAATCCATGGAGAAATGCCTAGAGAACATAAAAGAGATTAACCTAAAGAAATTTTTCCTACAAACTAAAGCTTAAAACAGAAATATCCTTTCTGACATTTTTAATGCCATTTTATAATTCCAAAGAAGTACCACTAACTTCATAGCAGGGCTTTGCAAATTCTACAGACACATTGCTGTTTTCTTTCAATTTTGTAAGATTTTGATACTTGGAGGATTGTAACTTGGAATGACAATCTGTACCATATTTTAAAGGGGATTTTTTGTGATCCAAGGGGAAGGAAGTTGTGAAAGGTTATGTAAGCTGGCTGAGGAAATGAGAAATGGCTTTAACCTTTGTAATTTTATTCTTCTTGTGCATTTGTACAATACCAATACAGTAGAAATGTACTTTCCATGCATGTTTTAGAGTCTTTTTAAGTGTCTAATAGGGCTTTGATATGAATAAGCAGTAATTCTTTAAAATTAGAAGTGTGTCAGATATATTATTATGCACACAGCCCTCTCCCTGTCTGCGACAAGGTTATAAATGACATTTTCATTATGACTTTAGCATGGCAGTGCAACACCATTACAACTATCTTTTGTTTGTATAGAAAATTTCATCATGTTCTGCTGCAAAATCACTCCTGTATTTCCAGTGATAGGCTTGATTTTTCCCACCCAGATGTATTTCAGTCTCAGCTTCATCAAACCTTGCACAACATTTGACACTGATCTTTTTCCAGAAGTTGCAGCACTGAGCCTGGTGCTGGAACCTTCCCAGCAGCAGGCTTTCAGCTACTGGTCTTCCCACAGGAGAGCAAACTCCCAGCACAGGAGCAGAATTTCTTGTCCCTCCTCATGCATCCATATCAGTGTTTAAGTTCATCACCATAGTGAAGGCCAATGGTTTGATTCATCTAAACCACTCTTGGTACCTGTTTTCTGTGGGAATTAATGATATTTTGGGAACATTTGCAGTCATGGGATGGGACCCCAAGGGTTGCGTGATGATACCAGTTCCATGTACCAGGTGAGACTGGAGCCAGTTGAGATGCTTCCTACAGTCTTTCCTGCTTCTTTGCCAAAAGCTGCAGGTTTTATAAATTGGTTTTCCTACAGCACTGAAGGGGTTTGTAGTTGTGGCTTAAGATCAGACTGCTCATAGGCTGGCCCAGCCCAGTTAGCATAAAAATACAGAGGGGTTTCTTCCATGCTGATCCAATGCTCCTGGGCTATCCATTACCCTGAAGGCTTTGTCTCCCACACAGAAAGCCTGGAAGCTCTGGAAGGGACTGACTTCAGTTTTCACACCCTGCACCAAGATCTCCCAGGCACCTGTGGGTGGGGGTGACCACAGCATGGGTGCAGCACCCACCGCCTCGCTGGGGCTGCTTACACCTCTCATCTCTGCAGGGCAGAGACTCAGAAAGCTGAGCCTGAAGGGGACAAACCACAGTATTTGTTCCTCATGTGCTCTCCTGGCTTTGCTGAATTATGTGCTTATGATATAAGGGAAGGCCAGGCACTGCTGAGCAGCACATCCTGCACCAGACTTGGCCAGGGTTCATGGCTCCAGCAGATATTCCTGCTTTTCAAGGTAGTGGGAACTTTCTTGGTCATTTTCCTGCCCTCCTCTTGCCCCCATGCAAATCCCATTTGAGCTGATGTCTTGAAACAAGCCATTAGATTATGGCCAAGGACAAAGCATGCAGTCATCCAGTCTTTGACCAGTGACTGGGTCCCAAAAACCAGTGTGGAGCAGAACCAAAGTCTTAATAGGAGTTTTTTATTACATTCACAAACTATTTTTTTAATGGTAGATCAGTACTGAAAGAATAATTTGGGTACAGTTTTACTGTAACTGTCCTTGACTGACCAGACTTTCTAACTTTCTAATTTACGGTCTCCCTCCTGCAAGCAAGAGGGCAGGTTGGGGCATTAATTCTTACATTTTATGCATATAAGGTTTTTGTTTAATTTTTTAGTGCATTGTTTCTTGGCATATACTCTTGCTTTCTTGGTCTCTGGGTAACTGCATCCACTATATTTAGAATAACCTTCTGTAGGGAAAAAAAAAAGCAGTAACTTACTGAATTATAGCAAGCTAGTTCCCTACAAAAACTGTACCTCAATAAAGAGGATAACATGATAAAAACTTCAGCCATGGAATTCAGTACAGGAACAGAAACATTGCTGTCAAGAAGCGGAAAATGTGCTTATGTAACATTTATCTGCAAACGGTTACAGCTGCTGTTGATGTTAACCACTCTGAACAGTTCATGGAAGCGCTAAATAAAGAGCTATTCTCAGTAGCAGCTGTCCAAAAAAAAGATAATTTCCTGATGCACTGGGCTGAGTGCTGGAATAAGGGTTATTAAGGGGTTACTCTGGATTTACACCATCATTGCCAAGAATACAGTTATAGCTTGGTCTAGTTAATTGTCCTGACAAGGATGCAGAGCTGGCCTGGTTAAGTAATTAGACCTGTAAGGGAAAAGGGAGTTGTGTGGAAGGAACTCTTGCATTCAGATATAATGAGCTACTGTTGCAGTGGAGCTATCTTTTGTGGAGAATAGCTCTGTCTATGAACAATGGTTTATTCTAACTGAAACAGGAACTTGTGTCTTGCAGTATTTTAGAACTAGTTGGAACATTCATTTTAAAGGGCGTGGAGTTTTTAAGCAATAAAAAATACAGTAACATTTTTAGAGGCTGTTTTTCAGTCACTGATCCTAAAGTGTTTCACAACTGTAAATCACTAACCTGTGCTGAGCAGGTTCATTTTGTCACCTCTATTTCATGTATGCAGTAACTGAAGGGCCTGGGGCACATTCCAACTTGAAATCATGACATGGCTCCCCTGTAGGACCCGTGACTCCATGGGACATGCACTTAGCAGCACTAACAAGAGCTCCTAGAGAAGTAGTCCAAATTTAGCCAAAATAAGATGGAGTAGAATAGACTCAATGTATTTTGAAATGTCATAAAATATTTAGGTGAAAGGATTATGCTGTCCAGTTTTTCCTGCTTTGACTTTCTGGAAAGAGCTGCCACTGCTCCTTGGCAGCCAGTGCCAGTGTAATGGTAACTCAGTAAGTATGAGGTTTGCTTGCCATTTCCCATGGTGGAAGATTCCTGCTGCAAGGCTCTCAGACTTTTGCTAGTTTGTGTCAGATACAAACCCAGTGTGCACCAAGGAAAAGAGAGCCCACACCACACCACATCCAAAGCAAAAAGCAAATCCCTCAGCCCTCCAGGGAAGCTTTGGCAGCTGAGTCTTCACAATGCTTGTTGTAGCCACACTTACTGAAACTGGTTGTTGGTGGGGAGAGCTCCCGATTTAGTAGATCACAGAAAGCTTTGTAAACTGTTTTTTATTGAATGCACTGGCTGAACGGCTCTTCAATGACTTGTGCGATTGACTCACAGTGTGTTGCTTATTTTTGCTTATGCAGCCCAACAATTTTCCCTACAAGGAAGAGATTATGTCTGTGAACCCTACGTGTCTGGTTGTGATTATCCTCCTTTTCATAAGTATCATTTTGGCTTTTAAGGTAAGTGCATTATTGTGTATAAAGTCTACTTCTGATCATGGGTGGAATGTCCCTTGCTGGGAGGTCTGTCTTTAGAAGAGGTCTGGGTAACTACACCCCCAGCAGCCTGATACCTATACGAAACAGGGTTATAGACATCATGAAAACATGTGAAAAATCTCACAGACAAAACACAAGAACATATAGGCCACAATGGGGAAGTGTGGTGCTTGTAGGAGGAGCTCATGACTTATGAATCCTTTGAAGCAGGGGATCATCTAGTGGACAAGGGAGGGCCCGTTGATACAGACTTCTTGTTTCTTCACAACATGTTTGGCAGTATCTCTCATCAAAAGCTTTAAAGAGCACCCTAAGATATGTAGGGAGAAAAGAAAAGGGAATCTCACAGACTGCAGGTAGGGAATAGGGAATAAAGATAGATTATCAGTCTTTCCAACACTGCAGCCCATGCGTTCTGATGCAGTCATAAGAGATCTGGGAAGGGGGAGGAAATCTAACAACATTTTTTGTAATGTTATTCAAAATAGGGAAAACAATTAGCCAAGAAATCCTTGTAGGAGAATCTCATGGAATGGACTCAGTGGTGAAAAATGCTAAGTAGTGGGCACAGAGGAAGCATGCTTGTTTCACAAACACTGCAGTGGATTCTGAAGTAAGCATGACCACTTGTAAAAGGGGTCTTGTAGCTGTAACAGATAGACCTGTGAAAGTATTAGTTTAGCTCATTTCTGATCAAACAAGTAAATCAAATGCTAACAATATTAAGAAAGGAATAGAAAACCCAAAAATACAAATTATGTCGTTTCTTAGCCAGTTTTGATGCCCACCCCCTCTGGAAGCATGACTTCCCTTCTGGTGCCCTGTCTCAGAAAGAATTTTGTAGAGCAGATAAATAAATCCAAGCAATCTCTCCTGGGAGGAACAACATAAAGAACTGTCAGACCAGGCAACAGAAAAGCACATGGAATGAGAATTTATTTGCTGTTATGAAACCCTAGTGGGTGAGAGGGCTGGAGGTGGCAGGTACCAGGCAAAGGGGAGATGTAGCATCACCCAGAGCAGCCAGAAGGGACTCATGTGAAACCACCACATCCAGGTTGATTGTCCACCGAGGCTAGCCCCCACCTGCTGTGGGTCAGAAGTTCAAAAAGAGCTCAGAATAAGATCAGACAAATCAGTGTAGGAAAAACAACAACCTGTGGCTCCAACTAGCACCCTGAGCATTGGACCTTTTGTAAAGTATGCTGTTATGTTTGCCCTCTTCTTGCACCCTTCTGCAAGTTTCTCACAGCACAGTGCTGCTGGTTTTGTATTTCTTGTGTGGGGCTTTATTTCAGATTAGTCTTGCTCCTTCTGCAGAGCAATTTTACATTAGATTAGAGAAGTCCCAAAGAGTCACAGTGACACCAAAGATGTTGCTTCCAGACAATATATACAGGGAATGTCACTGTGGCAAAAGAGGTAGATCAGGTTATTGAAGCTACTTCAAAACCGAGGAAAGAAACCCAACAGATAGGGGGTATTAAAGTGCTGTTGGAAGCTGTGTTCACTTTTCTTCTGTGATCTAGCAATACCATTTAGCCTTCTGGACTTACATGTTCATAACTGTACAGTTGATTTTATTTGCACTTCTAAGAAATACGTGTGAATTTAATAAGTACATAGATTTTTCAGGTTCCACAAGGAATGTGTTCTAAAAAATTTCTCTGATGCAACCAACAGCTTGTTTTTACCCCACGTGGGTCTGGTGTTTCATTGACTAAGTATGTCAAGGAAGCCTCAAGCTTATAAAAAAAAAAGGCGACTATAATTGGAATGGCAGAAATGCTTACTACAGAGACAAGAAACCTAAGAAATTAATAGTGCGAAAGACTCATTTTGTTTTAAAGTGGTAACACGTGTTTTTTCCAAGAGTATATGTGGCTCATATAATGCTCATTCTAGCAATATATTATCATATAAAAGAGTGACAAAAAATGTGACTCACACAGAAACACATGCTAAATTCCAGTTAGCATTTTCATTTGAATTTCTTATGTTTCCAGAAGAGCTGTTATGCAGATTTACAAAATCTGCTTCATCAACTGAAAGCTGAACACACACAGATGCATCACATTTTATCTCTGATAGACTTAACAGATGGTACCACATTTATATACTGAAACTGGAAAGGTACTGTGTGTAAAAAAATACGCCTGAGCTTCCTCTCCCTCTGGAGTTCAACTAGAAATAGGAAGAGGAACCAAAACATTGTGACCTAGGAAAAGCTACAGTAGGAAAAGCTGCATTCAACTGGTGGGAAATATGAAACAGAATCACCTAATTCCTCAGAAATATTTGGTATTATGACACTTTTGTTTTGGGTGAAGGTACATATATAGGAAAGCACTACTGAGCAGAAAGCAAGATAATGCAGTATTAGATGCTGGGTTTCTGTTTTGCAGTCATGCGTTTGTGAAAAGGGAAGGGAGACAAGGGAGGGTGGTAAGAAAGCGAGCCAGGTAACCACACACAAACACTTGTCTTTTTAGTCCTTATGATTTACTTGGATCTGAAGCACCTAATGGGAATTTCAGGTGGTTTCACACAGAACACTTTTCAGAGTAGACCAGAATGTGTTATTCCATTCACTGCTTTTGTCTAGAAACTGAACTGGAGTTGCATACCATGAAACATAGATGTTTCCTATCTGGCTGAGGAAGGGCATCCAGCATAAATGTGTTTATATACATGTACGCAGGACTTCAAATGGCATATAGCCAACACAGTGGCTTTTGAATCACGTCCTCTGCAGCTGGTTTGGAGAAGAGGACCTTGGTTTTCTCCAGCCAGCCCCAGCTGCTGAGACAGAACAGTTGAGGCTTCACCCTCCCCATCATGGGCAGGCCCAAATGAGCTCAGATGAGCACAAACACAACCAGATTAAACCTTTTCCCCAGGCTGTCCCAAGCACTCTGCAGCTTCAGAGTATGGCCTCTTCCCTGGCCTTTCTCTTTCTGAAAAGTAGGTAGGAAGAGGTAGCTGCCAGCGGGGCAGCCAAAAGATATTCCTGTTCAGTGAGACAGGCTGGTCTTCAGCAAACTGAATACTAGCACTGGTCTCCATAATATGCCTGTAAGCTGTACATCCAAGGCGTTGAGCCTGGAGATGAGAGCACTCTGCACATCCTGGTGTCCTCAGCAGATGGGAAAGGGTAATGTGGAATGAAGTTCTGTGCTCGCCCTGAGGGATTTGTTATCCCAGCCCAAGGGGATGCTTCCTGGCAGGGGGTGCCCTGACCTGCAACACATCACCTGGTGTCTGCTACCTTCCTGCAGGGCTGATGGAGCAGCAGCTGGGACCATGAACACAGCCCCAGCAGCCAAGCTCTGATCCCCACTCCCAGGAATGGCCAACACATAGCCATGAGGTTGCCACCTGTTCCACAAAAGCCTAGGACAAGTCCCAGCACTGACGATAACAGGATACTTTGGAGAGAAGCATCTCTAAAGCAGGGGTCAATTGTTTTAAATTGCATACCTCAGTGTGTGTGACTGTGAGCCAACAGGTGATGTCCTGGCCACTGTAAGGTGCAGTGGTTTGGTTTGATATTATTAATTCTTTCCAATCACAACATTTCTTTCAGTTCTAGGCAGTTGTTCTTGTACAGCCTTTTTGTACTCACAAGATACACATTCTAGTGTGCTGAGAAGATGGATTTAATTGCAGATTTTATCAGCACAGCAACCCATTGTTTCTCATTCTGTAACACCAACATGGGAAATACTGGTGGTCAACTGATCTGCTATTAGCATCCCTCTGAAATCTTCATATAAATTTCAGTTCGTGTAGAAATCTTTGTCATTTTCACCAGTTACTGAAGCCCATCCCAGCTCTGTAAATAGAAAATTCAAAGCAGCTGGGGAGTCAAAGGGATTCAGTGCAGGCAGCTTCTAACCCGAGGGGGCTCTGTTGGGTCTGTGGTGCTCACCCTGCACTTGCTGCCAGCGAGGGATTACCCAGAGGGCTGCTGTGACCCAGATCAGCACAGACTTTCCCTTGCTGTGTTACAAGAAGCAGCACAATACAACAACATCTAATTTCCACCAAGATGCTGGTCAGTCATCTGGTGAGGCACACTTGATGAGCACAGGTCTGCAGTTCTTTACTGTTGTTATGCAGCTTAACGACTGCCTCTGCAGCTGCAACAGCAACAGGCAAGGTGACAAGGTTTTGTGGGTTTCAGATCCTTAGGGTCTCAAGTAATTTCCCACCATCCAAAGGGGAAGACTGAAAGCTGGTTAGAAGTAGGCACAGTGCCTGTTTCTACATTCAGCCTTCTTACACACCTGTCCATTTTCGTGGTGGTTTCTTGGGGCTGCCTCCCCCTAAAGGTGTCCGTCACCAGTCCGTGCTGTGGTATGCAGGAGATCCACTAAGGGTGGATTAGGCTGAGGGAGTTCAGGTCTTTTATGCAGAGCCAATTTCAAATGTGAACATTAGTCTCCTGAGATAAAAATCAATATATTTATATACTGTGTGTCCAGCCACACATTTTAAGGTCCAGCCACACATTTTAAGGCAGTATTTGAAACCTCAGCCAAGTCTTTCAGGAAAGAAAATTGGTAACTGAATCAGGAACCCCATTTAATGGTGCAGCAGTATTGTTACAAAATAATTATTAGGAACAAGCTTAAATAAAGTTACAGGTTGAGGAAAACAGGTTTCTGTGACTCATGATTTGCAGGCCAGCAGCACATGTCCAAAGCACTTGGACAAGGATGTGCTCCGAGCTGCTGCTACTGTCTGCCCATGTGGGTCAGTGTCTCAGGGCCAATTCCTTGGGGTGTGCTGGCTGATGGCCTCCTTAATTCAAGGAACAGACCTCACCCACTGAGAAACAGCCCGTGCATGCAGGAGCAGGGCAGATCAGAGCTAAGGTTCAGAGCTGGGAGAGCTGTATGGGTTCATTGTGGGGTTAAGTGTGTTTTATTCACTACATAGAATGGGAGCATTCAAAAATAAATCTCCTGCTAGCTTCTCCTAGATAGGATCGTATTATCCAAAACAGGACTTCCCTCATTTTGGATTTTGACAGAGGGAGTATGGAAATAGATTTGCAAATAGGTAGGCTTAATATAAAAGGTTTCTTATAAAGACAGGCTGTGTCCCCACAGAAGTGTACTATATTCACTCTCTGTTCTTCATTGGCTCTTACGCCTTTTGCAGGCCATGGTATCTGAGCATTGAAAGCTGCTGAACTACTTATTACCACTTAAAATTAACAATGACATTTTACTTAATTCTGGATAAGATGCAGTTCTCCACGTATGTGCTTTTACTTGTTTCAGTAGCCTGGAGCAGGTTTGCACAGCCCACAGCTTGGTCTGTAGAGCCTGTCTAATCTTCCCTTGGGACTTAGCTCACTCCAGAAGCCTTTTGCTCTCTCCATTTGATGGCCAAAACTATTGTCAAAGTCTGCAACACTTCCAAGTCAATCCAGCGTCTGTAAGGTGCTGTGAAAAAAGAGGAAGCAAATGTACCAGATTTTAGCCGGCTCAGCCCTGGTGGAAAAAAAAAACAACTTCCTGATCTGGAAATGAGCCATCAGTGAGTCACGTGGAATCCTGAAAAACACAGCTCATGTGTGTCAGCTCTGGAGACAGAGGAAGCACAGGGCAGCTCAAAGGGATAAGAGGCTTTTGGAAGGCCATCAGTGCAAGTGAGTCACAAAGTATGACTCACTCAGTGAGACACATGCAAATTCAGTGCTGGCAGTTTAATCTGCATGTGTTAGGTCTGGGGAAGAATTGCTGTGCAGACCTACTAAGTCAAAACATAAGTTGGGCACTATTAAAATACAAAGTTCTCCTCATCACCATCATGTGTGATTACATGGGTGTCTTGGTTTGAAAGAAAACAAAAGAAAAATCCCTAACCTCCAACAATGGGAAGCAGAAAGCTCCAGAGAGAACTGCTTTAGTCCTGCCAACTGTGTTACTGACAGCCTGCAGATCTGATTCCAGCTCCTCCACATCTTCCTGCCTCTTATCTTCCTTCCAGTCACCTTGCTCATCTTTGCTGCCCAAACTGGAATCTCTCCAGCTCATGAAGGAGACAGTGGCTGTGAGCATTTTGCCCAACCAGTTAAAAAAGTGGAGAGGAGTTGTGTGACAGGTGGCAGCACTACCCAAGCTACAAGAACAAAAGCAGTCAAGTTTATAATCTTACAGTAGGTTTATTACTGCTATTACAGGGTTTTTGTTTTTTACACTGGGGAAAAAAGGTCAGAAATAACTTCAGATGTCAATAAAAACTTTTACTTTGGCAATTTTCTCTAGTCAGGCAAGAATAGCAAGACCATTCCAGTTATATGGAATACACTGATTTAATAAGCCCCCTTTATATTTTGAAAGCCACAGTAAGGTCTCTGCAGAACTTCTCAATTCTGAAGAACCCCAAATCTGTCAGTATGAGGAACAGTGTTGGATTACTCACAGAGCCCCCAGACATTCTCATAGTCACTGCAACCAGGGAAACGACTGCCCTGTGCTTCTATCCTGCTGAGATTTGTATTTATAAAGAATGGAAAGGCTCTAACAGAAAAAGTCTATGGTATATTTTCTGCACAGAATAACAAATCCCTTTTCTTTGCAGGGTTACTTGATAAGCTGCGTGTGGAACTGTTACCGATACATTAATGGCAGAAACAACTCGGATGTGTTGGTGTACATTACCACCAACGACACTGCGGTAAGGATGGCAAACATTTGTGTAATATTATGCATTTAAAGGCTTTATTTTATATTTCTGACTCTTTAGTTAACCACCTTAATTCCTCTGACAGTCCTCATCTGTTGGTGATGTTTGGACTTGAAACTCAAGGGGCTGGTGTGCAATGGTTGCAAATAACATCTATTGCTAAAATGCTGGGTTTAGGCATATAATCTGTTAAAGAATCTGTGTTAATCATAAACTGCAGTTGATGTTGTGGCCCCAGGAATGACTCCCAGTTCTGAGCTCTCCAGCTGTGTGATGATGTGGACAGCGGAAGGACTGATCAGGACTCAAGGATGCCATGGTCTACACCTGCTGTGAAATTTGGGTTTATCTATAGAAACTGTGATTAAGGACACTGAACATCTGGTGTAGTGCTTTACAAACTCACAGAGAGGAGCTAAAAGGCAACAAAAGTTCAGTGATTTGTTTCCCAGTGTATGATTGGGTTTGTATGGTAAGGAGACCGAATGAAACAAAGATCAACATGAAAGAAATTAATAAGCAGATTTTAACCTCAAAGAATGGAAGGTGTAAGTTCACTTTATAGTAGTTTAGTGCGTAAATGCACATGTGCAGGACATGATTGCTAAGCAGAAGGCACTGAAGGAATACAGGAAGAGAGGGTCTCAGGAAAAGAGCCAGTTCTGTTTGCAGTGGTACTGCCATGGAGCTGCTCAGTTCCACCCAAGCTACACACTGAGGGCACTGTGCCAGATCAGCCCCTGGGGCAACCCACTGGCTTATGTAACAAGGGTCTTTACACCATTTACATAACAGAAAGAGAGCAGCATGAACTTGGTCTCTCTGATCATCTGGGTAAAATCCCAGTATTGCCTTCCTCAGGTTTTCCTAATTGTGGGTGGTCTCCACACACTGAGGTATTAGACTGTCAGCTGCAATCCCTTGGAATGAATGATTCCCGTGCGGCTGCAAGGGCTTAGAAAACCATCACTACTTTTACATGAATGATGTAACTCTTGCATAGTTGTCTTCCATACCTGAAGCTTTAAGAAAAACATAAGGAGTTTTACAGACCATGATCACAGCTGGCAACCAGGGCATTTAAATATAAAAGCATGGATTTATTGAAAGCTAAGAAGTATTACTATTTTCTTTACTGTAATCTACTTTGAGTAAAACGAGGAATTTTATGTGAAATAATTTTGATAGCTCTTTTTTTCAGCCTGTAGGTAGTTGTAACTCAGCTTCAAACATTGTTAACTCTGCAGCCCACAGAACCGGCAGGCTCTGTAGTGGGAGGGTGTCAGCTGGATTATCTGGGAAACTAAACTTAGTTTTTAAAAGTTACATTAAAACCACCTGCTTCACTGCTGCCTTCATAAAACTGTTTTTTAGAGATGCCTGGCTACCAAATCTCTTCTCACTACTTTTGTATTTAGTAATTACCAAATGTTTCTGTGAGAAAAGGAAGTCCTTTTATCCCATTTACGAGTGACATTGTTAGACTGAGCCTTTAATTTAACTTTGCTTATCTTGATCTTACAAGCAGAAGCAGGTTTTGAGAAAGGTTGTGCATTCCTAGCTTGAGCTCTGACCATTGGACTCTTGTTTCTTCCCCAGTATTTATACTTCTTTGATTTTAATAAGGTGAGAAACTGGTCTTGTCAGGTATGATGCATCTTTCTAAGGAAGTTCAATAAGATGACATTAAATGAGAGAGAGCTGTTTGCGAATTTATCAGCTAACAAAAAAAAATCACTAAAAAATTCCTGTTTGTGAATACAAAAGGGCTTGGGAGCAATGCTGCTGGGGAAGATTTTCTCAGGCCCAGGCAGAAAGGCAAGAGGAGAGTCATTAACTGCCTGGGTTTTGAATTATTTATTTGAGGTGGAGGAAAGCTTCATTCAAACCCATGTCTGACTACTTCTTTCTAGTCAGGATGAGCACCTTCAGCCTTAGGTGACATAATCCATATCCATCTCTTTCACATCCTTCCCTGACAAGCTCCATGGGCACCCACAGTGCACTCAGTGATGTGATGGAGGAGCTGATGTGCTCCTGAGCAGCCTCTTTCTTTCTTCTGCACTTTGCTGAGCTTCAGAAGGAATGACAGGATGTGGGGTTAAATCCCCATCATTCTCCACTGTCAGTCAGAAGATAGTTCTTCCCTTCCTCCACCCCCTGAAATCACAGACTTAAGAAGATTATGTTTTTTGTATGTCTACATTGTGAAATGTAAACAAAACCCCCTGTCCACCTGACTTTAAAAAAAGTAGACTCAACTCTGCTGGTTAAATATGGTTTCAAAATGAAGCATGGAAGAACAGGGCTTTGAAAGTTAAATACTGAGGACCTGTGAGAGTTTAGAACTCTTGAGGAAACCTTACAAAATTTTGATAGGTGATAGATCACTACAGTCAGTTGAATTGTATAATATTCTCCCAGCATTCAAGTGGACTTTTGTATTAAAATTATGGGTTTTCATTTTTATGAATGCTGGTAAACTTCTTTCAGCAGGGCTTCTTCATACTTATATGCCTTTAAATCATAAGCTACAAGTGTCTTAAAAAAGATGAGTCAGTCTCTGCCCTCTTCTTTGAAATAAATATGTCATTTTTAGAATCAAACCTGCTACCTGAATTCCAACAGAGCTGCAGGTCATACCTGCAGAGTATGTTCTCATCTTTAGGGATGTTTTTTGATATATACTTGTCATCAGCATTCCCTAAAAGAATCTCTACAAATGGAAGTAAAAATCTAAGCTTAAATATGAGACTGGGTGTAATTGCTACAGTTTAGAGCAAAACTTATAAATATTATGGAATCATAGAATCACAGAATGGTTTGGGTTGGAAGGGACCTTCAAGATCATTTAGTTCCAACCCCCCTGCCATGGGCAGGGACACCTTCCACTAGACCAGGCTGCGCAAAGCCTCATCCAACCTGGCCTTGAACATTTCCAGGAATGGGCCATCCACAGCTTCTCTGGGCAATCCGTTCCAGTGTTTCACCACCCTCACAGTAAAGAATTTCTTCCTAATATCTAATTTACTCTCAGTTTAAAGCCATTCCCCCATGTCCTATCACTACATGCTCTTGTGAAAAGTCCCACTCTAGCTTTCTTGTAGACCCCCTTCAGATACTGGAAGGTGCTATAAGGTCTCCCTGGAGCCTTCTTTTCTCCATTTTTGTGGTCCTCTGGACTGGCTCCAACAGGTCCATGTCATACTTATGATAAGGCACCCCAGAAGGGGGATTACAGAAGGATTTTGTCTTAAAATCCAGCATTCCCTGTAGCGTGAATTGCTTCATGCTAGCCATTTGCTCTGTTGGTCCCAGCACAGAAATTTCCAGTTAGTTCCCCCTGGTCAAACTGGTTCTGATAAAGAATGCTTATAGATCTGATCTGTAACTAACCTGTTATCAGCTACCAGATAATCTGATTTTTGTCACTCAGTGTAAGTGGTTTAACCCATCCTTTTTGCAAGTGTGCCATCTGGAACAAACATGCCTCCTCCCACTGCAGGCTATGAATGGGATACTCCTGCTGCCCTTTAGGCGAGAAATCCTCCTTCTGTGACCTTTGATCAAAGTTTGACACCATCTGAATGTGCCTGGCTTGGCTCCATCAACAGACTGTGTTAAGACGTGGGGGGACCAGCTGATGCTGGGCAGGGGAATGGCCTGGACCCCAGGAGAGGGGAAGGTGTGACACTCTTATGCTCCTGAGGACCTGAGAATCCAGCTATGTACATTAATCACAGCAGAGTCTCTTGGGAATATGGATCTCCCTTCTCTGAGTGTTCTTCCAATACTTCTCTCCCCTCAGTTTCTGGAGGTGTCTGTAGGAGGTTTTAGCGTGGCAGTAAGGTGGCTCCCCTGCAACAATCTGAGGATTGCTTTTTCCACTTTCCCAATCCAGAGCAACCTGAGGATTGTTTTTTTCAGTTTCCCAATCTGGGATTGCTTTTTGCTGCCAGCTTCTCAAAGGCACCATGGATGAAGGTTAATTTTCCACACAAATTTAAACTGTCACAGCAGTACCATGAAAATGTTCATCCAGTTTGGAAAAATTGCCAATGTACAGGTGCAGAAGATAACCCAAATTAGGCATTTGTTCTCTGGAGCAGTAGCAGCTCTATTATGCTCTTGGACAGCCAGGGGATTTCAGTCTATTTTTAACTCTCACTGAAGCCAATCAATGGAAGTTTCATCTCCGGTCATGCTGCCAGTGGGGATAAAATGTAAAGCCGTAAATCTCTCTTCAAAGTGGGATTTAGATCTTTATGTGCTTTATAAAATGGTTTCAATAGATTTTATATTACATACACTTATCCACATTGGTTAATAAGTTACTTTTTTTTCAATGCTGATACATTTCCTCTGTGGACATGACTTCAATTAAGTAGCCTGTAATTAATTGGTCAACACTTTTGTTTGCTTTCCCTTTCCCAAAGCAATAGGGGACCTATTTGAGAAGTGCAGAGTTAGATCTTTCTTTCCTGCTGGATGATTTCTCTGAGCAGAGGAGGAATATTCTTTGGTAAAGTTGGAAGAGCCATTCTTTGTATTATTGTGTTATTATTTGGTGATAATTTTGGCTATGGGCAGAAGGAAGGACCCTTAAACTCATGCCAGTTAAACAGAGTGAAGCATGAGATGGATCCCAGAGACATATAAACCATAGACAAGAGCTCTTATTTCTGATAGGTGCTTTGGAACCTGTGGTTTCCAACTGCCAAGCCTGATTTGGGATGGTACGTGTCAGAGTAGAAGACAGCTCTGAGAAAAATTCTGCTTTAAAGATATTTTCCATAAAAATCCTACAAACTTGTCAATGTCAACCAGATAGCTGCTCCTGTGTGGCAGTTTGTGTGCATAACATTGTTACTGGACCACTAGATCACAAACATCTTTTTGCAGTGAATAGTAACCAGGGAAATACTTTAAAATGAGCTGACATCACAAATGAATATCCCTGGCGTGACTCACTCTCTGAGTCCTTTCAGGGCCTCCAACACAGTCCAGGCAGAGGACCCCTGACCTTCCTTACTGGAAACTGTCTGATAAAACCTGCAAGAGGAAAAGCAGGTAAAACAGGACCCAGAGAAGAGGAAGAACAATCAGGGTCAAGAAATAAAGGATAAAGTAGAACTACCCAGTGCAATAAGTAAAGGGGATGGTTCTTTAGTAACCACATGCAACAGTCTACATGAGACCTAGAACTGTGATTTAAATCCTGGAGCTGTTTTTCTTCAGAATTGCACATTGTAAACATAACAATACAAGTAATTTCTTTAATGAGAGAATCTTCAAAGGGCTCGAGATCCACATGGATGCCACCATTCACATCTTGGTAGTATTCATGTGCCACATGTGCAGTTCTTTCTCTCGTGTTTGATTCTGAGTTGCAGAAAGGCATCATGATGGTCTGCATCTGCCAACAAACAGCTATTTAGATGCTCCAACATTTCATATTCTACTTGCAGTGATGTCCCATGCCGTGTCAGTTGGCCTTCAATCTTAGTGAAGAGATTGTTCCTTCTTATTTCTTGGGGTTTTTTTAACTTTCGATTTTATCATCTGTACTCAGCTATTTCTTCCACTTTTTCCCTGTTTATGGAAGACTTTTTTTAATAAAATCCAGCATTCCCTGTGGTCTGAATTACTTCATGCTGCCTGCTTGCTCTGTTGCTTAGTGCTATTGGCTAATCACACTTCTTGTTATGGGTCTCACCTAATATTAGGTAGCTGCTGTCAGAAGCCAGCTGTACTGTGTGGAACGGGCTATTAACAGTGTCAATTTTGGGCAAATACCCTCTCAAGTTTAAAAATAAGATTTCCAAAGCATTTTCATTTGTCATGACAGTCATTAAATTTACCTGTGAGCTAAATTACAAGATCAAAATATACACGTTTATCTATTTTCCTCAGTAGATTGTAAATCTGTATTTATTTGCAGTTCACATACTGGATTTTTTTAAACACATGACAATTTGTGAGAGATTTACAATAAAATTGACAAATCTGTTCTCAGTGTTCATAATTAGATTAAAAAGTAGACATTAAATGGGGATGTGTAATTTAAATCTTCCAAATCTTTTTGGATTCACTAATTGTGTATGTTGCAATGTAGGAAAAAAATAGTGTTTATAAATTAGCAGTTTCTTTCTTTAGTGCCTTTTATCCTAATGAGATTGATTCACTACCATCTGACAGCTGCTGCTTTTTGGGCTTCAAAACACAAGTCAAAGTCTTCAGTATAATTCCAAGGATAAGTATCAGTGCAGCAAAAGTCAATGACAGCTTAAATCCCTGTTGCCAAGGATATCTGGGTGTTAAGCTGAGCTGTGTGTGAATTTTCCAGGTCAGGCTCAAGTCACAGTTACAATGTGCAACACCAGACGGGGGCGGTGAGAATCCGCTCAGGCAGGTGTTGCTCAAGCAGGGAATTGCAGCAGGGTGTGAGAGGCAGAGTCCCAGCAGTAATGAGCCATGCACACAGGCTTTACAGCCATAGAGTTGGCCTGCACAGGAGCCCTGCCCTGCTGCAGAGCTGCTCCCCCAGGGGTGGTCCTGCTGCAGCTCCAGCACTACCTCATCTGGTGTCACCTCATCACATCCCCTTGCACAGCACGGCACAGCCCCGGCCTTTGCCAAGCAGAGGAGGAACTCCTCACACATCCCAGTCCCTCCCACGCCAGGGCTCTCTGACAAAGCTTTCCCAGCCCCACAAACCATGCAGGTGCTGAAGAGCCATCAGCTGGGTGGGTGGGAGCAGTGCCAGCGGGGGCTCAGCGGCGGCTGTGTTCTCTCAGATTGCCTGGAGGCCACGCTCGGCTCCCTGCCAGGGAGGAGCACCCAGCTGCCCATGTTTGGCAGTGGTCAGGAGCCTGTTTTTCAGTGGTTATTAGTGGTTTCAGTTAACTTGTGGACTTGGAGTCTCATTTCATTTCACTTTAGTGGCTCCCTTAGAGCAATTGTGCTCTTCCCAAGCATCCCTCAGGACTCTTTATGGACACAGGACTGTCCAATGCGGTCTGTTCCAAACTGCGCCGCACTCGTGGGTTTGGTCCTCTGTCTTACGAGCAGTGAGGAAAGCAAGGCCTGCTTTAAATTAGCTCTGGGACAGGCACTCAGCTTCAGAAAGAGCAAGGCTGAGTGGGTATTCATCTACTAAATTGAGAAGATCTGCAAAAGTTTGTGGGAGTTTCTGGCTGACAGGTGCTTTACAGTTGTGATTTACTAAAAGTAATAGATTTTTTTTTCAGACAGAAGCCTCTCCTCTCCAGCAGCATCTGTAATGTCAGCATGGCTGTGATAACCACACTCTTGGGAGATAACCAGTGCTGTTAAAGAATTTTGCTGTCCCATGTGAGCTATATCGAGGTTTCTGTCTTGCTAACTCTTGAGTGGAAAATGATATGTAATTATAAAAGATAAGGTTAGAAAGGGATGTAGTTTAGTAATTAAAAAGTCCATTGAAAGAGTAGTTCTCTCACAGTTTTCTGCACTCAAGACAGCACATCAACCATTTGTTACACAGAGTGAAAGTATGCTTCAATGTCTTCAGTACTGATGACTTGTAGATGAATATACCCTGAGAAGGCATGTGGTCATCCAGAAAATGCTAATTTTGAAAAAAAAAAAAAAAAAGAAAAAGGAAAAATTGAAAAAATAACTGTTCTGCCTGTACAAAATCAAGATGTACAACTAGAGATGCAGCAGTATGAGGCTGACCAAGATGTAGGAAAGACGTCTGTGACCTGAAGAGGGCTGTTGCTCCAGGCCTCTGAATGGACAGAGTAATTATACCATTATTCTGGATTACTTTTATGAGGTTGCACATGATGAAAAAAGACAATAGCTTCCTGAATTCAATTTTCTTCCCATGCAAGGGTAATCACAATCTGTCCCTAAATATTGTTGTATCCTAGAAATATATACATTTATTCATCTGTCTGGAGTGCTGAAAACATTGTGCTGCTTCATTACAGAATTTCATAAACTCATGTAAAGTTTCCTAAATAGTGTCTTGGAGAGCTAGTGGCTTGGAATAAACAAGCAGTTTTACCAAAGAAAAACAAGCCATACCAGCTCTAATTTTGCACAGATGATTTTGCATCATTGAGCCCTACTTCTTTGCTGAATAGGATTATAAAGTATCTCTGAGCTATTCTGGTTCCAGTTACTCCATCTGTAATCGTTCTAGTGTGGTTTCTAAAGGAAATGCATACGTATAAACATGAAAATACTTCCTGTCCGTGTTGAGAGGAAGATTTCTTGGGATTTATTTGACAGACAGCATACAATGAAATCCTTAAATAGCAATTAACTAGCCCACTCTGGACAGATTTTTCAAGCAAAAGCATCCAAATGAAACCAGAACAGCATCTGTGTATAAAGCAAAGTCAAACATTTCTCATTTGATATTAAGTAAGATTTGGCACAGATATGAAGCTTTGGTTTTGGCCCTATACCCAGGGCTGATTTTATCTGGGGACAGGGAGGAAGAAAAGAAAAAGATGGGAACAGACATTGCTCTGTTACTTCCTCAGAAACATTTAGCTTTGACTGGACTCATTTGACCAAAGCATCCATTTATATTGTAAACAAGCACCTTTGAAGCAGATATTGATAAGCATTTACTTCTAAGAATTGCTTCTAAAGGGTGGCCGATCTCATCTGGAAGATCATCTGACCCAGGTCAGGTGGGTGAAGGTGCCTGCTGCTTTCCTGAGCATGAATGTAGGTCAGCTACCTCCCCAGCACCTTTCACATACCTGGTCTTGGAGCTCTCCCTTCAGCCTGGACCCAAAACTGTTGAGTGGGTTTCTTAGTATGAAGAAAGTAAGTGAGGGCTGCACTGCAGGGGAGCAAGGATCCTTAGTGAGATGAAAGAGGGCAGAACAAGAGAGAAGGTAATAGAGGTCTTTAAAGTCATGAGTGGCCGAGGAGGTGGTCACTGACTTATCAAAAGGGCTAGGGGACACTCAGTGAAATAGCTCCTGGCAGGTTTCATAGCAAACCAAAGGTATTTCTTCATCAAACACCTAGATGAGCTGTGGGATGGCTTGCCAGGGGACGTTGCAGTGCTAGACATCAGCATGGATTGAAATCCAGGCTAGAAAAATCAGTGGAAGAGAAATTCCTGTAATGACCAGTAGCCCAGCAAGTCCTTGACGTTTAAATTTCTCACACTTCAGAGAATATTCTGGGCAAGTTGTAACTATATATGCTTGCACTTCTCTTTCTTAATTTCTTTCATTGTTATGTCTTGCACTTCTGTTTCTTTATCATCCATCACTAATTACTGTGATCTGGAGGGACCTTTTAACTTACCCAGGAGAGCTGTTCCTACATGCAAGTGCTTAATTGCAGCATTATGAAAGCTAATCCCTACTTCTGTCTCCAGTGCTTATCTCGTATGCAACATCTGACTGCACCTCACCACAGAATTATTATTCTGTTTCTTCACTACTGGAGAAAAAGCTCCTCTTCTCCTGAAGGCTGTCAGCATTTTTCATATAGTCCATGTAAAATGTGAATTCTTGTTAAGGGATTAAAGAGAAAATTGAATTCTCAGTGGATTTAGTTTTTGTTTCTGCCACTGGTGAGTGCTTGTGTGCGGTTTTGGGCACCACAATGTAAGAAAGATATAAAGGTATTAGAGAGTGTCCAAAGGAGGGCCACAAGGATGGTAAAAGGTCTGGAGGGGAAGCTGTATGAGAAGTGGCTGAGGTCACTTGGTCTGTTCAGCCTGGAGGAGAGAAGACTGAGGGGAGACCTCATAGTGGTCTACAGCATGCTCACAAGGGGAAGTGTAGTGGCAGACATTGATCTCTTCTCTCTGGTGACCACTGGAAATGGCCTGAAGTTGTGTCAGGGGAAGTTTAGATTGGATACCAGGAAAAGGTTTTTCACTCAGAGGGTGGATGAGCACTAGAACAGGCTCCCCAGGGAAGCAGTCAGAGCACCAAGCCTGACAGAGCTCAAGAAGCGTTTGGACAATGCTCTAAAGCACATGGTGTGACTCTTGGGGCTATTTTGTGCAGGGCTTGGAGTTGGGCTTCAATGACCCTTGTGGGTCCCTTCCAACTCATAATATTCTATGATTCTGTGAACTCTTGGGAACTCATTATAGAAAAAACACATTTCTTCAGACACTCTTAAAAAATGCTACTTCTTTTCTCCCCTGCACAGAGAAACATTAAAAACTTTTGTCAGCCTCAATAAAATCAGTATATTCAATAGCTTCCAGTAAATTTTGTACAGGCAATAAAACAAGTGTTACATTAGTAGGCTTACTCCTTTCAAATAAAATACAAAACTGATTATATAATCAGTGATATTTACATACAGTCCAGAGCTCATTGTCATACAAAGTACTAAAGGAAATAGCTACCACTTTGTGGCTCAAGTCTCCAAAACAGAGCTTGAATTGAGAAGACCTGGATTTCAGAAATTTTTAAGCAAAAAATATACCTAATCTTACGTTTTCCTTTGTAATCTCAGAGTGCTCAGAAGAAAACCACACTGTCAAACTTGACAAGAAAACCTTGCAAAGAGAGAATTATTCTAAGCCTTTCCTACCTACAGAGTGAAGCAATCAGCTGGCTATAGCTGTGTATGCACACAGACATCTTCTGTTTTCCCCAGGTGATCTGCACAACATCTGTGTAGTCAAGATCCCAACAGTACATTTGGGACTATCCTGAGAGGGACAGGTGGTCTCGATGGCAGCCTTCCCTCCAGAGCTGTTTGTAGGCTGGCTGCTGCTTCACTGCAGCTGAACATGCTTTAGGATGCAGTTAATGGCTCCTCAAAGCACCACAGCTGTAGGAGGAAATTCCGCTCCTCTTGGCTGGGTGAATGACAGGACAGCAGGGAAGTAAACATGAAATCAGTGAATGTGATTGCACACCATTAAACCCTCTCCAAACCACACAATGCTGTCAGATTGGTGCAAATCAGTTGTTGGTCACAGCTGGAATCACTGAGATGAAATGAACCCAGAGTAGAGGACTGGTGCAATTAGGCACGTGCTGCTTAAAACCTCTTCTTTCAGTTCAGTTGTCTCTGAACCTGATGCATCAGCCTTGTGCCATATTGAGGAGAAAATGTACCCTGAATTAGGAAAGGCATGCGGTGACTGTATTTCAGCACTGTATTCAGCACTGGCTCTGGCATATGCTTCCCATCTGTCTAACACTATTCATCTTGTGGTTACTCTCCCTGCTCTCTTTAATAAACACAGATTATGGCCTGAACCCGCTGACACTTTGTATTTGACCTGTGTGGAAGAAAAGGCTCTTTCTGTCCTCTCTTCTTTTCCTCCCCACTTACTCACATTGGCTTCCCTAAGGATTTGGGTGTCTAAAATGTAAAGGTCACTTCTGTGTGAGAATGATGTGCAGTACGTACAGAGGTGTGGTGAAGAGCTTGGGATAAACATTTCCACGCATAGGCTGAAATTTCTGCAAACACATATTTAGTTTGTAAATATTTCCACAATTTAGCATGTCTCATACAGTCATATGCAAGTCTCATCCAAGAGAGTTTTGACTCTGTCTTGATGCTTCCAACATTTTTTAAGAAGTTTCAAATAATACACCTGTTTTACAAATGTGAGGTCCTTCTAAGGCAAAGTCAAACAAATTGTCAGAGCTCCAAATTATAGCAACGGGACCAGGATTAAATTGCAGTAGTAATGACCCTAATTCCACACAACTATTTATTGTCACCTGTGTGATGTAACCTGAGCTCCTTCAGCATAAAGCAACAGTGTTTTTACTGAAAAGCTAAAGTTTGAGAAAACATCCTGAATGCTCACTATAACCATCAGTACTTACCACAGACATTTTTAATCTATAGCTCTTTTTGTCATTTAAGTTCTAGAAGGTGTTGGATAAAAGTGTATTAGAGTTGTGTTTGTTTCTAACAAGACATCAACAAGGTTTTTTGTCATGGGAACTCACAAATGTTTCATACATCAGTCAAACAGAATGCTGTCCAAACTCAAAGCTGTTGTATACCATTCCATCCAGTGGAGAATACAAATGGCTGTTGGAAAAAGCAATCCAAAGCTCTCTGGAGACACATAAAGATTTCTATTTGTTGAGCTTTTGATGGGATACCCCTCCTTTTCGGACGAGGGTAAGAGAGCAGAGGAAGCTGCTGTTCTGCTAAGTTCTTTATTTCATAGTCTCATAGCTTTCTTGAAGGCAGAGTTCAAAGGGGTTACATGATAAGGCCAAGCAGCAACAGCAGCAGCAGCAGGCAAACAGCAAGTAGCAAACAGCTTCTTCTTCTAATTCTAATTTCTAATTTCTTTCTTAGAGAAGTGTGAATTATATTTGTTAATTGACCAATAAGATTAACAGTCAATTCTAGGGTTTTTTTTCTTAACCTATATCCTGGTCTAATTCTAACAATTGTAAATCTTACACAAGTATTACATAGGTATTACACAGATTTGTGTATATAGTTTCTATCAGCTCTTATTGTTTATGGGAATACTGTATCTAAAAAATGTGAACAGTATAGTTCTAGCTATATTTTGTCTAAAGTAAAGAAATTCTGTGAAAAGGTAACACTGCTGCAATTAAAACTATGTTTAAGGTTTCTTTGCTGCAGCTTTTCAATGTTTTAAAGCACTTAGCGTATATTTCTACTAAAAGTTAAAAATCTATATTACTATTTCACTTTGGTATGACTTCATGTATCTCAGCTTATCCAAAGGTTTTAATTCAACCCCTGTACTTAGGCTTTCCTCTAGGCCTGAGTCCAGAGAAGCTTTCACTCCAACATCTGTTGAGTTCAGTGAGGTTTGGGTGAGAATGCAGAAATAATCAGTTCATCAAATATTTTAGTTTACTCATATGGAAGTAAGCACATTTTCTCCTTCAGAAAGAGGAGATCTAAGCACTTGAGTTCAAACAGAAATCACTCCAGCAATATGAGAAAACTTGTACATGTGCTGAAGAAAGAAAATTTTCTCCTGGAAGTTCAAGTAAATGTGGAATCAGCTGCAAAGATATGGAGTGATTATTGAAATTATGCAATATGCCCCCCAGAACAGGCAAAGAAAGAAACAAACAAAACACTGTTGGGACAAGATTAACTACAAACTGTTTGACTATACAAGTATTTACCTGTGTTTCTTCTTAGATATATTTCTAAGCAATGCCTTAAAAAACATATTCTCCAAAGCCAGATTAACCAGGATGTAAAAAATATGAAATGACATATGCTTATATTAACTGAATATGTTATAGCCATTGGCAAACTTGTTTGATAATTATTTCTTTCAGAGAAGGTCATCCTGTATCATGTGCTTTATAATAGAGAGATGCTTACGTAATACAATTAACCAAACCACTCAGATGACACCAGCTAAGTCAGGAACAGGATTTCTTATGGGTCAGTTATGGATTACTTCTGCATATTACACAAAACTGCTTATCACAAAATGCTTAAATGCTATTGGAAGCAAAACCCAGCACTCAGAATTCCCTGTCCCACTTGAGCGTGGGGCTACATAGCCCCAGTTTCTCCTATTTCCTTCCTTCCTTCCTTCCTTCCTTCCTTCCTTCCTTCCTTCCTTCCTTCCTTCCTTCCTTCCTTCCTTCCTTCCTTCCTTCCTTCCTTCCTTCCTTCCTTCCTTCCTTCCTTCCTTCCCTGTGACAACAGCACATTAAAAAGTGGCCCTTCAAACCTAACTGAAAATCTTACATGTGGGGCAGTCATATGGCAGATTGGAGCTGTGGGTTTGAAACCTCTTGGTTTGAGACCCCCTGGAGCTCTGATCTCAGAGTCTCTGTGTGATGCTTTTACAGCAGACTACTGTACAAACAGTGAGTAATGTTACCTCTGGCTGCATCTTAAAGAATGGTGTTAAAATGGTACATTGGTTCTTAAATACAATTAATGCTGTCATAGGGCTTGTGAAAGAAGTTAGGAGCTTCTGTCATTTAGATTCTAGGCATCCTATAGGACTGAACCTTGCAACTATCCCTTTACATAGGGATCACTGAATTCCAAAAAATGGGGCTCCTTCGTAATTTTTGTAGTAATTTGTGAGTGACAATCTCAGACACTCTGCAAACATTAATCCCACAGCATTCAGGCAACTAACATACGTTTTTCTCAATTCACAACAAAGAAACGAGGAAATGCAAAAATGAAATGCGCGTGCGTATATTTTTTGTACTTTGTGAATTAATTTAGACTATCCATTCTAATTAGATTCATAGATAAGACTGAATAGTGAGTTTTTATTTTTCCAGTTTCTGAATTCACCCTTTGGCTCGGTGACTGGCTTCCATTTTATGTCTCTGGAGAGCATAATGTAGTGCCTGAATATCTATGCTGGTTTACGTTCAAGGCACTTATCTGCTTCCATTAGCCATGCTGAAATTCAACACAAGAAACTACTCCAGAAAACTACTCTGATCCAGATTTTCATCTCAGCTACTTTGGTATAAATTCAATGATTAAAAATTTAATGAAATTATCTTTTAATGTAAAATGTTGGTCATTTTAACAGTACGCAGTTAAAAGCTGAGATAATTCAGGTTTTATCACATTTCTCCCTTTTGCCAAAATAGATTTAATTGAGGAAAGATGGAAAAAATATTAAGGGAAAGTAAGGGCCTGAAACTCTGTTTTTGTAAAAAATAATCTTTTACAGAGGCAGAGTTGCAGGATTTGTAATTAGAGGCGGCTGAAGAGTTATTCAAACTGTCATGGAAGCTGAAGGATGATCATTTAGACTTAAAATTGACAGATGATTAAGTAACAGTAACAAAACCACATTGATGGAAAATAAATTAATTTGAAGGGCTTTTACTGTATGAATGATGTGAGACACTTGGTGTCCCACCTGGTGCCCTATTTTCAACAAACTGAGTGTTTCCTTCCATTTGTTGTCCATCACATTTATTTACCTTAACCTGTGTTTAATATTCTGTCCATATTTTCTTCATTTAACTCAAACACTGCTGGGCAAAGGTAGTAATTTTTAATTCTGCTCCTTCTACAGTGATTATTTTTATGCCTATTTTGTTCATGTCATGTTCAGTATATCTAAATATTGAAACAAAAAAATGTATGGAGTATAAGCCTGTAAAGTCTTTACTGATAGAACTGTTGAAACAAAAAAACATTGCCAGTAATAAGGTGACACTAAACTTTGAAAACATTTGGTAAATACACTTTAACCTTCTAGTGTAAGTATTTTCTTGTGAAGCTTTTCAGCAGCTTCCCCAATTCATATCCCACGTACTTCAAATATTCCTATAGAAATCCATATGCCTTAGGATTTAAGAGACTTCTCCAAAATGGCTCCTGGAGGTATTGTTATGACCTGCCACTGAGGTGGGGTAACTGAGGCTCCTGTTAATAAACCCCCTGGGGTGAATTAGAGTGAAAAATTACTGAATGACTAGTGTAAATATAACACAGACCTATTTTAAAACAATTTAATTGCAGCAGAAAGGAGGCATGTGGCCATTTTGGTTCTTTTCTATAAAAATATAAAAATATCACAAAGAAAATATATAAGGAAAAGAAAGAGAGAGGGGGAGAGGTTAAAAGTAGACAGTGGAGGGGAAAGACATAACCAGCTGTGGATCCAGTGACAAGATTTGGTTGTTGTAATTTTGATGTCTGTGGTTGAAATAATGGTCGCAGTTTTGCTTCATTGAGGGTGGGGGCCCACAAAACAGAAAGTACCTTCAAGTTAGCAGAGGAGCACCCAGATCCCTTCCAGGGAGGGGATTCTTTGAGTCTGATGCAACACTATGGAGCACACAGAGTTTTCCGATGGAGAGTTCCCAAAAAGAGTTAGGGGGTGTTTGGAGTCCTGGGTGGTCGATAGTCCTCTCTAGAGACATGGCTGCTGTTTGACCCTGCTTCTGCACTTGTGCTGTGTGTTGTGTGGTCACCACAGAACAGGAAAATTGGCCCCAGAAAGGGAAGGTCCTACCTTTGTATAGTCCCACCTTTCCAGGAACGTTCTGTTCCAACTTGCCCACTTGAATGGTCATCAGTGTTTAAGGCACAGCAGTGCATTATCTCCTTGCTGTCTGGACTTCTACAGGCATTCCTATCTCCTCTCACTTCTTGTTTAACTGTTGGTAAGTGAGAAAGTGTCTTCTGAGGACCCTTGGGGCCATTGACTCATATATGAGGTTTGGGTCTGCAGAATGAAGAAGAGTGCTTACCTCCCAAGATGTAAAAGCTGCACCAGGAGGCTTTTCTCCTACCAGACAGATTTTGTTTCATACAGGAGTGAAGGGAATGGAGAAGTTCACTCCTGTCAGTAATCCTCCAGGCCAGGAGACCTACTGGACATGACAGCAACCTCAGTGCTGAAGTAGTAATATTGATGTAAACACAGTGGTCTTAGGACACATGGATCTAAAAGAGTATCAGAGCACAGGAAGAGGTATTGTCCAGTATTTATCAGCTCATCTTTATCAGCTAGAAGATGGACAGCTCTTTGGATTGCATTTGGTGTCACTTCTTGTCACACCTGATGAAACAGACTCTGAGCCTGAAAGAAATGGACCACAGGTTGGGGCTTAGCACTACGAAAGTGCAGTAAGGCACCTAAATCTTCACAAAGGGAACTTGATTCATTTTCAGAGTCATCTGTAGATCAGATTTCATTACTAATTATATTGTGTCATAATAAACAAATTAATATGTTTCAGTATATTTGAGAAACTAGTGCTTTTTTTTTTGTAACATGAGGAATTTACTAGAAATCCTGTTATTAAACTAGTGATCAGTGTGCTAGGGAGGGGATTTCATCTGTAGTGCTTTTCACAGTTAACATGCTTTAGCATTGTGATTTACTGAGGTTACATTGCAAAATATATTTATGATTTTTATAATAATATTTATTTGAAGTACTAGATAAGTAGTCATAAGATGCTTGCACCCTTTAAGGGTGACATAATTTATTAAATGCTTTCCAAATGCAAGGGGTTTTAGTTTGTGTAGTGCATAAAATACTGCATTTACAAGCTCAAACATATGGTATTAATTCAGAGCAATGGCTCTGACTATTTCCTTTTCTAAGTAATAAAACTTTTTTGATTAAGAGCTGAAGATTCCAAGGTAGCCATTCTGTAATCTTAACAAACGTGCACAGATGTACTTGAACATATGGTCATCAATGCATGTTTGTAAACTCACATGAGTATAATGTGAATCACACTTGGAACTATCCCACAAAAGTCTGATCCAAAGTCTATTTAAATCTGTAAAACAATTCCTACTGATTTTGTATGTTGTGGTTGAGGTCCAAAAGGGATGATTATGGATGTTTCTTTGCAGAAGGCAGGTTATCAACTTCTTTAAGAACTGGTGAAATCCTTTCATAGCAAAACTCCCACTGGCTGTATTGAGATCAGGATTTTCCCTCTGTACATTTAAACAATCAGCTTTATACGCTCTTTAATGACCACGAAGCAATGCTGAGAAATCTGGAAATTCCATTATGAATAATTTATCATCAGCTGCATAAAGGATCTCAGACAGTGCACTTCAGTGATATTCTTACATGTTATTGAGATATTTTAGGAAATGTACACTCATTCTTTATTCAGACTCTATTTTATCCTCAGTCTCTGCTGGGGCTCACAGACCAACTCCTCCTTAGCTTTTTCATATGCAAGCTAACTAATGTCAGTGCTGGTGCCATTAAAAATTGCATGATGGCTAGCATTGCCTAATGCATGATGGATAGCTTGCCTAAACAAGGAGGAATCTTGGTTCAAATCTCTCCTCTGCCCTGTGTGGCCTGAACTTGCATCTCCCAGTCCTAGAAAGCTGCCTGGCCTCCAGCGAATGGGGATGATGATATATGATTAAACCTGTCCTAATTTCCTAATTGCTATCAGATGTTGAAGTATTCACTGAAATGCTTCTGCGAGTATAGATCTTCCTTCTCATAGCTGAGTACTCTAGAAGCATAAAACTGGAGATTTATTTAGGCATTGGGTAATTTGTTCTCCATTTACTTTCTTTTTCCCCAGTCCAAAATAATTATTAGCTATTCCAGGGAGGGCTCAGAAGGAGAGGTTTTTGGGACTTTCCTCACTCTGGCAGTTTGAGCACTCCTCCAGGAGACAAGGTTTAGAGCTCTTGACAGAGGAGAGCTGCAGAAGAAGCAGCCACAGTCACTGCCAAACTGAACAAATTCAGGTACCAGCAGTGAACGGCTGAAATCAGGCTATCACTGGGGTTAATAAGAAATGAAGAGAAATCATGTTTTCTTTCACAATGAAAACAGTATACAAATAGAAAAGGAGGAACTTCAAGCTAATATTATTTCTTTTCCCAACTATTCTGCTCCTCGTTAATAATTTACTCTTTTTTGGTTTTGGGGTTTGTTTGGGGGTTTTTTTGTTGGTTTGGGTTTTTCGTTGTTGTTGGTTTGGGGTTTGTTTGTTTGTTTTTGGACAAGGCCTTAGGGATTTTCTTTTCTGTAAATTTTATCATCGGACTTCTTTTTTAAAAATATACACTTTTTTTTCTTTCCTGCAGGTCCTGTTACCACCATATGATGATCCTGTGAATGGAGCTGCTAAAGATCCACCACCACCTTACGTGTCAGCATAAGTGAGAGGGCTGTGTCCCTAGGAAGGATAGCTTTACTTTACAGACATTGAAGCAATAGTTTGATAATTTCAATTCCAGGATATAACCTCTGTGGGTTACACTTTGCTGTTTTGCTGACATATTGAAACCTAAATTGTATGATTAATATTCTGTAGATAGTTTTAATAATTTGCTGCAACTACAGTAGTGTTTCAGAAACTAGTGAACTAGTTTCAGAATAATTCTGGGTAGTGCTAGGGTTACAGTAGTCACTGAATAGCTTTTTCCACCATGTCTGACATGCAGTGCTAGAGAACATAGAACTTAGCATTCTCAATCAGGTTCAGAGTGTAACTTTATTTTTTTTATTTGTAAAACTTCCAAAGCATTACAAATATGTTTCTCAGATGCCCACATTCAGAATACAGACCAAGTCCAAAAAGGTGACATTCCAATTCATTCCTGTTCTGCAAGAATTTCTGAAGTTACTATGCTATGAATGACGATGATTGCAAGAAGAATTAGTCTTATGCACTGTTCTCATCAACCCGGCTAATGGGAAACATATTAAATTGGGAAGGATAATTATGGGAAATGAGAATAGACAAACCACTCCATGTGTAACAAGCCAGAACCTGTGGTCTACACAGACTCACTTTGTCCCAGCCTGAAACCATTCTAATGCTCAAAATCAAAGTTAGCAAATTCTGATTAATTTCCTGCCTGCACACGTTCTTCCTCCCCACTAACTTCACAAATAGTACTTTGAGGTCACAAAATCCCTGGTTTTAAAGACTCATGACTAGGTGACAAAGCTGTGTCTTTTGCACTCAACATGCAAATGTTTTCCCATTGGAATGTGCCTGTAAATACCGCAATGTTCTGCTGAGTGTAGACTAAATTATGCAGATTCTAAGATACATGTTTCCAACCTGTGGGGAACTTAAGCATGTAACTTCCTTGAGCATCAGCAGATATGTTTTGCCTGTTTCTTGTATACATCAGTGTTGGGGGCTTAGATTCCTTTTATGACTGAACTGGTTGTACTGAGAATCTTTCTCATGGGACTCATCCATCCATGAATGCTTGTGTGAGGTATTTATTGCTTCTCCAGAGAAGTGCCTCCTCCACATGTGACTTTTTGTTTTGATGAAGTTTCTGCTTTTAATTGAAAAGGAACATGAAAAGGGAATATAATGTGCGTCTCTACCTCTCATTGTTTCCCCCTGTGTTGTCTCCTTTGCATTTGAGGTGGCTGAACAGGCTGAAGCTAAGCTGGTGCCATTGCACAGCACCCCAGGTAAAGAGCAATGCAGAGCTGAGTCACAGTCTGGAGGGGCACCAGAAGACACCAAGGTGCCACCTCTCCTGTGGCTGGGCTGGCACGTGAGTCCACACCCTTCCTAAGGAGGATACCTTAGCTGTTCTCACCCTTAGTGCATTGGCTCCATTCTGCAGACTGAAGAAATGTGGAACTTTTCCTGCCTTTTCCTGGGAAAGAGCTTTCCAGGGGAACACAGGACCAACAAATTCTTTTCACAGAGATTGCAACTGTGAGCTGTTCTTGCAGAGGCCAGGGAAGGAAAGGACAGACTCTTTCTGCCTGTCTCTTCCACACCCCTGGCAAAAGGCAGGTCCCAATCTGCTTGTTGGAATTTTAGTTCACAGTTTTATCTACCCTGAGATCAAACTAAGCAATGCATTTGAATGAACCAGTCCTGAAATCTATCGAGTGATCTTTGTCACAGTCCTGTTTTTTTCCTTCTGAATAATGCCATCTACTCTCATTACAGATATCTTTGGGAAGTAATCGGAATTTGGGGGTTGTGCTGGCTGGCTGGGCTTCTGAGCTTAAATTTTCTTTCATTCTTGACAGATTTGTGAAGGATTTTAAACAGTCATCTGTTTGAGAAAAGCTGGTTGTAAATACATTGCATCTGTGTATACAAACTTCTCTACAATAAAAGGGTGTTTCCTCAAGACTATGGAAATAATTTTTTATGGTCTTCAAGCACAAACATACACAAATTCCTGTCCAATCAGTCTGTCACGGTAGAATTTTCTCTGTAGAGGACTAAAAGAGAGTTTTTTAGACCACTCACCAGTCAATTCACCAGCTTTCCCACCATACTGTATAAATGGAGAAGAGGACAGTAAATTCTATAATTTATTGCAAAATAAGACCAAAAGATAATTCAAGGTTTTAGTTCATTGTCCAAAACTGCAGGCATTTTTTCAGGTCTAATGAAGTGTATAATACAGAACAGGGCTAAACTGAGCTACACTGAAAGCTGGGGCTACTTTTTCTCCACACCATAATAGGGATAATGGGCTAATTCACATGAAATTTCTTTAGCTTGTCTTACTGAAGAATCAAGACTTCTTCACACACTCCATGCATGCATAAATGTGAGTACAGTGTGTGCTGCCAGAACTCCTCTTGGATTTGGTCCCACTGGAGTTAAAGAGGGCAGGAAGGTTGCGGTATCAAAACCATGACATTCTTGCACACAGAGTAAATAGCTGGGTAGGAGGTAACAGATAATGTAATATAAGTTCAGTTCTGGTGATGTATGGGAGGATCCCTATGAGAGATGAGTTCCACTGCTCCCAAACAAAAATGAGATTCTGTGGGTTACATGAAGAGGCATGAACTCCAGCTGAAGGAGTTTTATCCTCAGATGTTGAATTCATTCTCCATTTCCATGTATAATCCTGGGGAATTTACACCACAGCTATTCTATAATTCATTTTTAATAGTAATTTGTGACACAGAAACCCCATTTAAAAGCTGGCTTCTTAAGTTTCTGTATTTTGGGAACTGCTTACTCCTAACAGTTTTTTCCAGTATTATTTGCATGTTTTTTCCCTTTCTCACAGGTATTAGGAGCATCTGCTTACTCAAATGCTCTCCTGGTTTTGTATATGAAACTCTAATATAGCAGCTTTTTATTAATAATCTTTAGTAACTTAGGAGTGGAAAGAAAATACTTTAAGGAAATGTTGGCATGAAACATCATAAATATAAGTCCAAAACCAGCAAACAGGAATCTAAACTTCAATAGTACCAGAAATATAAGTAGATCTTTTGCTGAAATATCTTTTGGGGTTTTTTTAAAATTTCTGTTACAAGGTATTGCAGGCTTCAGAAATCCTACACATGCTAAGGCACAAATCCAGCTTTTCTCATATGTGCCTGATGCTTTTATTCCTGATTGAACCATGCAGCTTTCCTTCATTGCACACTCATCCATGCATCGTACTGGAGAAAGCAACAAGGAATTTGTAGTGGTGACCCAACAATGTGGTACTGGTGCTTGTATGTACACCAAGTTTTCCAAAACAATTACTAACAACCATCAGTCTAGGTGTTAGCCTGTCTGTACTTCTTTGGGAAAACCTCTGGTTGGTAAAAACAGTCCAGTCTTGATATGTTAGCAAAGGCCACATCAAATCGATATAAAGCCAGATAAAATCTTGGCAAGGAAGCAGAGGAAATGACAACTAGTCAACAAGTTCCGAACAAATTCCAAATTCAGTGCTTTCAAATTAGGGCATTCTTGTTGGCTAGGGATACCATGAACAGTTTTAAAATTTTTTGCTTATAACAAGTTGTGCACACGAGTGCTTGGAATGTGCAAAATGGAAGACTTGGCTACTGCTAAGGGCAGAATGGAAAGAGGAACAGGAACAGAACATGGGAGGACAACATTCATGTACATCTTTTAAACAGCACAGAGACAGGGTTGACTGCTGCAGTATTGGCTGCTTATGTGCCCTTTCTTTCTCCTCTGCTATGATGAGGAGGAAATATAATTGGTCATGTAACCTGTTGTATTAGCTGCTAGACAAGCTCTGTTCCAGAACTCTATCACTGAAGTGGACATACCTTCATCTCACTTGTTTTAATGCAAGGACAGCTACAGATTAATATTTTTAAACCAAAAGGAGTATTGATTAAATGCCTGCCAAACTATCTAGACAGACAGAGGACTCCAAACTGCTCCTCTGGAGCTAAGTTATATCCCTAGAGACTTCCTCTTAGATGTTCTCTCCACAGAGGCTGCTCTCCTTAGATGCTGCTTCTCTGGAGCCAGGTTGTATCCTTCCCCTTTACCCATCTCTATTAGCTGTAGAAACTGCAGTCAGATACCACAAAAAAGCATTTCTTGCAAAACTCACTATGGAGATGTTTCAACACGATCTCAGCTCCCAGCTCTGAGAAATCCAAAACAGCAGCTCTATCTATCTAAAGGGAGGCTTGGCTCTGATAAATCAGGATTAGCATTCTTTCAGAGAAAGACTGGTATTTGTAAATGATGTCTCCACACCCATGGGTTTGACCCAGAATGGTTCTGCAATGTGGCCAGTTTTTCATCTGAATAGCTCAGCAGGGTGTGGAATACAGATTTGTGACCTTCTGCCTGCAGCCTGTGTCTACCTCCAGCAGAAGAGGATATTCTAGCAATGGGAGTGAAAGCCTCATTGTCATCCAGCCAGCAGATACAAAGTTGTTTCAAAGCAAAAAGGCAGTTCCACAACTATACCCTAGACAATGAGCTACAACAGTAGTTTATTTTAGTGAAGAACCTTAGTAAAATTTAATGCAGTAAATTGCTTTCTTTTTCTTCAGAGAAATTAACTCTATTCTAGCTGAAACCAGGACACAGATTATTTAAACATTTCAGACAGGAGAGTTTTTAGGAAGTAATGAAATGTTTTTGTTTGTAGCCAGAGCTGGACTTAACTAATTAGTCAGAGTGGAGGACACAGGGTCACTTGGAAAGCTGAATAAACAGCAAGGAGATGAATCAGGCCTGCAGCATGGCTGGCTACTTGGCTTACATGAGAAGCTTTGCTAGCCAGCAGAGACAAAAGAGCTGTGAAGCTGCTCTGAGGGAGGGAGCTGCAGGCATTTCAGAGGACTTCTGTTTGCTCTTGGAGGTCAACATGACCGGCAATAGCAGGGATGAGCTACACACAGCTCTGTAGCCAGAACCTGGGCTGTTACAATACCTATGTGCATCCTGCTAATAACTAACATGCTTCGGTTTCATAGAAACTTGCCCTAAGTATGCAAATACTTGTGGTTTTTGAAGGGTTGGGTTTTTTGTTAGATTCCTCTTTTTTCATATAATATTGAATCTGTTTCCCACTCCAAAGCTCCCCATTTCAGGACCTTCCTATGACAGCAGAGGCAAACATGAAATTAGGGATCCAACATGGGTAAACTTCTAGCATCAAATCTTCTGATCCCATTCAATGCTAGGATGGGCAAAGTGTTCTTCAAAATACAGACACCATCCTAATAAGATGAGGTATGTTCTACTTTATGGATGGCAGATATTTCATCCTTCATTCTGTGCCAGAGGCAAGCACAAAACAGGCGTCCTCTCCCTTACAGAGAAAAGGTGTCTGGATATGCAAGTACTTACATGGTTTTATTTTGTGTATCACCAGTACACCAATTTAAGATCAACAGATAAAAAAATTAATTAGTGGGACACTTTGGAAAATTGATACTATTTATATGAATGTGGTCATTCTTGGCAGTATCAGATGCACTCACCTGGAGCAGCAAGGGCAATGAAAATAAAGGAACACAGGCAAGAGCTGGCACTTAGTTAAAAATATTTATTGCTTGGGAATTTATGAAGTCTTCTGCCAATCAAATAATTAGAAAAATGCGATGAGTTTTTTTCTTTTATTGCATTAGAGCAGAGGGTGAAATTAGCTTTATCAGTTGGACAGAACAGCTTAAATTTCCTGCTATTGTGTGATCCTTCTGCTTTGCTTCTTATAAAAAAAAGCAGCTAAAGGAGTTCAAAAGCCTCTTAAAAACCCAGACTATTTGATCTACTAGTTTCAGAGGGGTTTTTCTTAAAAAATATAGAACTTCGCCTTTTTTTTTAATGCAAATGTCTTCCTTTTAAATACATAGATACTTAGTCAAGGTGTCTGTGGCCATATATTCATCTAGAACTGACTGGTTTCTGTTTCAAATGTGTATTTTCTTTGTGGTTTTTTGTCTTGTTAATTGTCAGCAAAAAAAAAAAAAAGCCCAAAGCACAACATAATACATCATTACCTTTTGGTTACTTTTTCTTGTCTGCAATTCAATTTTTCAGCCTGGATAAAAAGTCCTTACACAGTAATTTGGACAAATAAGGTTCAAATAAAGGTAATGTATCATTACACTCAACAGACACTGTAAACATCCAGGGGCCTAGAAAAGTAGCCCAAGGTGAAAAAGGGAAGCTCAGAAAAACTCCTCTGTCAACTGTTGCACTCCTATTAGCACCAAGCAACACAACATACATGGTTCTATAATTGCTACTGTGCAGGTGTAGAGCAGCAATACTGAAATGTCAGCTGCCTTATCTGTGGCTTTTGTGAAAAAGGCTGCACCAGCAGCACAGTCCCAGTTTAGCTGGGACCAGTCCATTTTACACGACCAGCCTGAGGATGAGCTACAAAAAGGGGTGTCTAAGAAAAGGAGAGAGGTGGATGTTTGAGGAAATATTGCTTTGTCTCAGGGGTTCTGAGAGCAGATAGAGTCACAAGCTGGGAAAGTTTCAAGATGTGATCCCTGGTCATATTTGTGATGTCTACATGCACCCAACATGCAATGTCTTTTCTGGCCATGAGCTAGGTCCATACTTAGCTCACATTCCTTCTGCTAGTTCCTTTTTCAGTTATAAATTCCGTCTGTGGCAATGCTTTTCTGAAATGCAGACAGATTAGAACTATTACATTTCCTTTGCCTAAAAAAAAGAAAAACAGCTTGGATGAGGACAACCTAATGTTTAGAAACTAATTCTGTATTTATCACCAGTTCATGTTTTGAAATATCTGTAAATTTTTTTTCTTCAAATTTTGTTCTGAAGTCTTCGGATCAGAATAGAAGCTGAGATGGCATTTGTACAAATCATGATGGTCTAAGCTATTTATTGCTTTTCAATTTGGTATTCCTGTGCTGGGATGGAAACTGTCTCCTCCCCTTGATGTGAATGTGTTTTCAGGTTCATGTCTCCCTTGTTTGTAGTTGCTGCAGCTCTCACTTATTATCCTGCCTTTGTCTGTGTTGACTGCAATAAAATATTTAGAGAGAGCAAAGTCTTTAGCATTGCATAGACAAACAGAACCAAATACCTAGATAAAATTTTTGTTAGTTTCTATTGCAAACAAGAAAAATTGAGATCTTAATAAAAAGTAATTTGAAATAAATAAATTAAAAGCATTATTAGTGCAATAAAAAGTCTATGGCTTTTGCCAGTGGAGGAATTCAGGTTCTTATTTATTGACATGCAAAATTTAAGATCATAATGTTGTTGTACTATTGTCTTTATTAGTCTACAGAGAAATCAAACCATAATTTCTAAATCACAATGTTTGTATCTGACAGTTATGATTGGAAATGTAGAATGTATGTGTAATACTAGGTCATAGGGTTTATAAACCACACTGTACTGCAATTAATCAAGCAGTTTGCAATGCATATGCAAATTTGAGTCTGTCAATGGAAGCACCAGTCTTAATTGTATAATTAGAAGAGACACCCTTTCCTGGGTCCAGTGCTTACTGAAATGAAACTGTCTCCATTGAATTCCAAAGTCCCAGATCAGCAGGTGTTTGGTATCTTAAAAAAAGGAGAACGCAAGTTCCTACTAGTTACAGTGGGTTTTTTTGAATTCCTACAATATCTGGAAAGTAAAACTATCCATCTTTTCTTTCTCTACTAGTCTTCCTAAATAAAGACAAGGTTTGGTTTGGTTTGGTTTGGTTTGGTTTGGTTTGGTTTGGTTTGGTTTGGTTTGGTTTGGTTTAGATGTCTGCTGTGGCTCAAACTACTGTCATGTAAAGCAGGTATGTCACAGCTGATCAGTAACGCTCTGACAAACCATTACTGGCACAGTTTGTCAATTACCTTATGATTTTCTGGTTTTATCACTTAAAAATCAGAATATAGGATATAGGATTCAAGGCTAAATCTAATCTGTTTTCCTGAAGAAGTAAGTAGATAATTTTCTCTATTTCATCATCCCTCTAAAACAATCATCCTTTTCCTACATCCACAAATTCTACTTTAGATGTGCACTTCACTTTTTTCTTTGCTGTTTTGAACATCTCTTTCTGTAGCTAGCCACATGCTTGACACATGATTCTAATTTGTACCTGGAACATTATATCACCTCTAAAAAGAAATTAAGAGACGGATATTTTGAAAACCCCTACTGTTTTCTTACTTGAATCTTTTGCATTCAGCTGACAGTTTCCATAATTCCAGGAACATGCTGCTGGTTAAAAACAAATTCAGTAAAAACTCAAACACAGATGTAATGAAAAGTGTTTATTTCTCACTTGTGGTAAAAAGGACTATCCTGTGTGTTATTGATAGACCAATGATACTTGAATTGCACAGTTCTGTTCACAGTTCATGGTTTGTGATCTTCATTACATACATATAAAACCAGGGGAACTGAAACAGATCAAAGGGTTTGAAGAAGTATGAATATGTAAAGAGCTTGCATTTCTCTCCCACACTTCTGTGGTCACCTTGCTGTGTTTCATTTCCAGGTGTTTGAGGATTAGAATCTTCTCCTGGCTGGCTTTGTACTTAATTCTAAGAATCATTTCACATTTTAAAGGCAAATGAAAAAGGCAAGTAACTCCCTGGTGTGCTTGGCTGAACATACAGGCTCAGGCCCCTTTTGCTTTGCTGTACCACTGCAGACTTCCATCTTTCTGGTTGCCATGGATAGCAGCTGAGGTCAGCCACGGTGGCTCAGAGGAATGGACAGAAGGCAAAATTTTGATTGTTGAGGTCCAGATATTGCAATTAACCAAGTTCTTCCTACTGAAAGTCTCTTGGAAACATCATTTGACTCTTTAAAATGTTTTGGAAGAAAATCAGAACTCTTGCAGACAGTAACTGAAAAGCAAGCATTTGCCTTATACACAGGTTACATCTTTTCTTAATTTTCCTCAGAATGGTGTGGCAGCTTATGATTACCATCCAGTCTGGATAATGTTTACTGTGAAAAAAAATTGATATATGATATCATCAGAGGCAGGACTCAATGAAGTTATATACTGTTGATAAATCCATACTGAATTCATCTGCAGACAGCACTCACCTACTTTAGCTAGCTGAAAAATTGTCCTGGGATTGCTACTCTGCCAAGTATATTCACAGGCTTTACTTCTGCTGTAACTTTGAGCATGTGATCAGTAAAATTGCAGTATCAGCACTTCCCTTGGTAATTTAAACCATGCCATGCTTAAATTCAACTCTCCTTCAAAATCCAAGACAATCATAAATTCAACTCTCCTTTCATTCAGAATCCAAGACAATGTTTTCTTACTCAGTTCTGGAACAAAATTGACATCACACACACAAGAAGCTCAACTTAGATCTTACAACATGTTTCAGAAAGCATGCAAATTGCTAACTCTAAATCAGTCCTTGCACAATGAAAAATATTCTAACCGTAGTAAGGTCTTTGAATTTTCATGTGTCTGGATCTTAAATGAAGTAACAAGGTTCTTCATGAATCTTATGTAATGTCTCTGTCGTGCTCAAAATAAGCATCCAAATATCATCCAAACTACAACTTTGGCAGAATTTAGGCAGTATGGCTCTTGACCTAATGGTGTTCGTACAGAACTATATAGATCAAAGACTAAAAAAAGAAAATTACCTCAACATTTAGAATTTGGTGTTTCAGATGCCCGGCAACCAAAGGGTAGCCAGGCCAATCAGATCCCTGGGGGGTTTTGTGGCAACACTTGCAGCAGAAATATCTGCCTGATCTGTCATTGCTGTGGTTCCTGGCTTGAGATTTACTCTGATTTCCTCCTTAGTGACGATATTACTACTTTAAAAAGGAAAGAGACTGTCTTGTAGCACATATCAACAAGAGTGTGGTACTTAAAGTCCTAAATACATATTTAAAAGAAAAAGTTAATACAAAAAGTATAATTAATAAAAGTTGCCTGGCTCTGGATGTCCCAGATGAAATATGTTCTGTTAAAAGGCCATTATGATAATTTATTAATATACATTATATATATTATATACATTATACATATTGTTATACCAAATATATATGCATATATATATGTATATATACAAAAACTTTGGTGTTGATGAAATGTTGTGTAGTGGAAGCACCTTTTCTTTTGGCTGTGGTACAGCTGTTATGCTGAGCCCCAGTTATAACAGGATATAACAGAGATAATAGGAGGCACCAAAACCTGCACTGAATTTAGATTTAAAAGAGATTACTCATGGTCTTCAAATTAAACATATGTTCATAGGTTTTGGTGGTTTCTCAAAAAAACCATAACCTTAAAAAATATTTCACTCCTGAAAATTTGGCCCTGCAACACCTAGGTTTGTGGCAATCACCCCAGTAACTTGGTGCTTCATGACATTCATAAGGAAATGTAAACGTTATTCCATTTGTTGCCAATCCTGTTCTAACATCCAGAAAACAAGGAGTCTGGTTCTTGCTGCCAGGGCTGTGCAGAGGACCTCTGGAGCCAAGGAGGGTTGGCAGGTCTGTCCAGCTCTCCGTGAGACCTTGTGCTGGTCACCCTGTGCTCACTCCCAGGCACACTTCCAGGACAGATGCTCCAAGCCTCTGTGCAAACAGCACTTAGCAGCAGCCAAGCCACACCTGCACCTCAGACTGTCCTGCAAAAGACACCAGGAGCCACTTCTGCGTTTTGTGAGGAGTAGATTTCTGCTGGTTTGTGCTGGGTGTGATGTAAGAGCTCACAGGGGAACTCAGGCAGCCAAACAGCTGCAGGGAGCTTGTGCATGAGCTGAGCACCAGCCTGCTCAGCCTTGTTCAAACTGGTGTCTTTCTCCATACCAGATCCCCCTGGGGCCAAGGCAGGAGGTGAATGCCAAGCTCCACAGGTTGGTGAAAACGTGGTCTGCAACACAGAACTGCAGGGACCAAGAGAGCAAGTTGAAGGTTAGGCAACCATTGAATATGCTGTGTAGGCATAAATTTTGGAATTAAAATACAAGATCTTTCTTGAGCCTTCAATATACCTAAAGAATCACCCCAAACTGGTTCATTTCTACATTAATTTATGAATCGCCTTACAACAGCAGTCCTTTTTTACTCAAAAAATTACAAAGGAGAAAAAAAATCCCTTACAAAATGTTATCAAATGTGAAGGATGGAGAAGTAGATAAACCAGCCTGTTTCTAGTCTGATTTTTCTATCTGCAGGTTTCTATCATTAAGTGCTATTACATTTCTGTTGGCTGCATTGAAGACATCTTTTATTGAAGTTTTGTCCCTTATATACTTACTTATATGGTGTCCTTAAGTCACCTCCTAAATCTGAGTTATTAAATGCATTGCATTTCCTGAGTTTTTCACTTGATGGCATATTTACCAGTTCTCTAATGGTACTTTCAGTTCTTTGCTATCCCACTGCAAGGTTTTTTAAACATTCTGCTTGAATTATTCAGAGCTTTATGGTGTAGCCAAAATAGAATAAGCTTTCTTCAATGTTGTGGATAAAGAATTTAAAGCACAATGGAGTCAAAAATTTATCCTTGCAGTTTCTCTTGAAACACACTCACTTACTGAGTATTCTTTGCTCACATACAGCTGAAATTTATCATCTGTTTTGCAATCTATTTCATATGTGCAAAGCTGTTGCTGAAGCATTATAGTTCCCTAGTCAAAATATTGTGTTAAGTGAGTGCCTAAGAAATGTCCAAGTGTATCATGTTTACATTCAACCCCATATTGATCCATTCCATTGATCCATTAAAAAGAAACAAAAAAAGGATATTTTGACAAAATCTGTTTCCCTAAGCAGTCCTGTGTTCTATTATCAGTTTTGTGAGTAATGTACTGAATGACAGTATTATGGAAAAATTTGGGGAGGAAGTGACCTAAAAAAACCCTCCAAGGATGGTGTTCAGCATCTCTAAGTTATAGCCTCACATGATGAATCTTCTGTTTTATCTGAAGTCAAAAACCTTCAACTTAGGAACTCTCCAAAACTTGATTATTTTAGTACAGTCTCTGGTGGTGGTGGTGGCATTTGCCAATATTTTGACTCTGCACCAATCACTGTGTTTTAAAAGACTGAAGAGGAAGAACACTTTAAAAAAGAAGTTGTAGTGAAAGGACAAAGGATGAAAGACTTCTTGAAAATACTACTAGAAAGTAGTAGATATGATATTGTAGGTACAGAACACCTTAATTTAATGTGTACCTAGTAATGTTGGAAAAAAAAACCTCCTCAACCCTCCCTGCCTCTAAATATCTGGAAAATCCATCCAAATGTAAGATGATATTTCACAGAAAAAGGCATAAAAGCAAAACCACAGTAGAAGCAAAGAAGATCTGTAGTAATCTTGGTATGGTTTGTAGCTAAGTTAAACCTGGTTAGGTAGTGAAAGGATGTTGCTAATACTGACACTGAACCCAACACAAAGGAAGTTTCACTCACAGTAAGATAAATAAACTTTTTGCTTCAGAAGATAGAAAAATCAATTATCTACATTGTTATCTACAATAAGGACAATTAGGAATGCTAGTGAAGAAAACATTAAAGAACTAGAAGAGAGATGAAATACCATAGTATAAAATCACAGAATTACTGTATTGTCAAGGTTGGAAGAAACCCTCAAGATATGTATTAGAGAGGATTTATCCACTGGCAAACAGGTGCAGGTGCATATATAAACTGAACACAAAGGTAACCATTGGCCATCAGTGGTACTGTGGCCACTGAAAATGGGAATGAAATCCTTGACCACATAAGGAGAAGTATTTTCAGTAAATAGAAATTATGTGGGGAGGGCTTGCGTGGTGTATCATGTTTAGTTCTGCCACACACCCTCTCAGGAGCCACATACAGAGCAAGAACTTGCTGAGCAAAACAAGAGTGAAAGCTGAAAATGACTGCTGTCAGTAAATGCCCTAGCTAGGCAAGCCCTGGAGAATAAAATGAGTTAAATTAAAAGACAATGCTGATACTAGGAAACAAATACAAAATGGCCATGAATACATTTAGACTGGAAATTAGGAAGTGTCTGAAACAGTCCTTTAACAGCAGGAGGAAAATCAATTCACTGCTGTTTTACTTAAAGCACCTGCTTTATATGAAATCTACTTTCTGGAATGTGGTTTTTACATTATGTGGCTGATTGTGATAACTGAAAAGATACATGTGATAACTGCATCACTGGGAGCGTCTTCAGACTGAGAACAATTCTTCCAAGCACTAAGAGAAAACAGGAAAGGAATGAAAGGACTCAAAGCCTCAGGTATCTAGTTAACAATGTTCAAGAAGCTTAATAATTGCCTGATTTTTTTTTGCCAGATTTTTGATTCTTTGCAAATAGAAGCAAGGCTTGATAGAAGGCTCCAGCTTTTTCTTACAACTTCCAACCATCCTCTACCCATTGTCTCAAATGTTGACAGACTGAACAATGTCTCTCCCAAATCAAAAAGAAGTCACACGATGGGAGTGGAGGACAGAAACTCATTTTTGGAGAAAGGACAAGCAGCAAAGAGACTGAAACTTTGTAACTGAGACACAGTACTTCTGGTGTGGTATTAAATAAATACTGAAGTCAAATAAAGTCAAATAAAAGTCCCCCATCTTCTATGCTGTCTCTTAGGAAACAAAGAGATGCTTTGTGCTGACTCACTGCATCATACCCTTTCCTCCAATGTCCTGCTGGGATACCTTCCCTGTGTTCAACCTGCCAGCAGCAGCAGGTGGTGCAGCCCCTAGGAAGAGTGCTAGTGCTGGGATCTCTTATGCACAAACTGGAGCTAAAGCCACCAGAGTTACTCTGGGCACTCACATGATCTTGTCACAACAACTCCTCCTGACTTTTGTCTTCCTCTGGCAACTCTGCTGAGGCCTCAAGTCACAGCACAGTGAAACGAAAGTACAGTTTCTGTATTTTAAGATGGCAGAGCATTAATTAGGACCGTGACTGGGGCCTCATCCTATGCTACATTACAAGGATGAAACAGAATGGGTGAATTGTTCTGCACTTGGCTCTGCTGGGTTTGCTATAACGTCTATCAGTGCTCAGTTGCACTTTTATTTTTTCCCTTTTCTCTGGCTACAAGAAAGGTTCAGGAGCCAGTGCTCAGAATTAAAGATAAGGTGAATCCAACCCCTTTCAGTTTGAGATTTGCTTGTTATCTATACGCCTCCTTTTAGAGATTAAATTTTGTACACTCACATCCCAAACAATTAACTGTGCCTTACAAAACTTACATAAAGTAGCTCTGCTGATTGCCAGTTACTCACTGTCCCAGCGACCCTGGAGGGTATGAGTCTCCTCTGTCGGACTCTTCTGGCACCTGATGTACTGCAACTGGCATGCCTTGGCGATTTATGTCTTTCCTGTTGGACAGTGACAGTGAGACCGGCTCACTTCTGCCATTTAAATGGCTTTCACTGTTGTTTTTCTCCCAGGAAACAGAAATCACAATTGCTTGGGAACAAAGCAGGAATTTTACTTTTTCTTCTTCATACATGATACCGTAAGAGTTGATATAAACCCCCCACTTAGTTTTTCCACCTGGATTATTGACTGCGCCGCTGCTGTGTCAGCTAAGAAAGGACGGTCCCTGAGCCTTGGCCAACTTATTTCACGCTTCCCTCAGCGTTTTCCCCGACGGAGACTCCCCCCGGCTCGCCGCGGTGGCAGACACCGCATGAATCACCAGGGACTGTTTGCCTTGGCCCGCGGGTCCTGCGCTCGGGGATGGGATTTCCATTCCCCGACGTTCCCCTTGGTCGATTTCCCTGGAAGGCTGCGCGGGCCCGGCCCGGGGAGCACGGCTCTGGCCGGGGACGGACGCGCTGAGGGGCCCGACCGAAACCACAGCGCTTTTCTCTAGCAGGCACCCCACGGCCCCCTCCGGGAGAGCCCCCTCGGCCAGAGGCTCCTGGGGCTGCGGGAGCTCTCCACAGCTCTGACGGGGAGGAACCAGCAGCGGGGCCGAGGTGCGGGAGGCGGCGGGGCTGGGCCGGGGCCACCGCGGCGGGAGCCCCGAGGGGCAGGCAGCCCCTGTCCCTGGCGGGGCTGGCGGGAGGGAGCGGGTCTCCGTCCCTCGGCACCCTCGGGAACGCCTGGGACCGAGGGCCCGTGTCCTGCGAGAGCCGTCGATGCCCTCTCTTTCCTTACGGCAGGCGGGAAGGAGCCGGAGAAAAACCCCCGTCTCATAGACGGGTCAGGCGGGAGGGAGCTGGAGAACAGCCCGCGGAGAACAGCGGGACCGCGTCCCTCACACGGGGCGGGCGGGAAGGAGCGGACGACAGGTCATACCCCTTAGGGGTGCAGGAGGGAAGGACCAGGACCGCGTCCCTGAGGGCAGAAGCGGCTGAGGAGAGAGGAACCCGGCCCTCCGCGGGTCCTCCCGCGGCCTCCCGGGGCCGCGGCGTCTCTGGAGGTCTGGCCAGGGCAGCCCGTGTCTCCCTAGCGGGACTCCCCGCTTTCCCTCCCCTCGGTACGGCTGAGCCGGGCTCCTGCCGCCGGGGACGGGGCTGGCGGGAAGCGGCTGCTCCCGGGGGGCGGGCGGGGGAGCGCCGTCCGGGGCCGCGCCGAGGGGAGGAGGCTCCGCGCTCGCTCCCGGCCGCCGCCGCCGCCCGCGCCGAGCGGAACGGCCCCGCCAGCCCCTCAGGTAAGCCCGGCTCTGCCGCCCGCCCTGCCCCGCCTCGTCTTGCCTCTCCCGCCCGCCAGGCGGGTCCGCCGCGCCCCGCCCGGGGACACCGCACCCCCGGCGGGGCTCGGCATCGCTGCCACCCCGGGTCACGGCACTGCCGGCGGCCACCCCGCCCCGGGGCCCCGGCTCGGCGGAGGGATGGCCCTGCCCCGGGGGGCTTCTTCGGGTGGGGGCGGCCGGGAAGGCCCCGCGGGCGGCGGGGGCCCGGCGGGGAGCGGGAGGCCGAGACGAGGGGCCGCCGCGGCGTCTGGGGCTGGGCTGGATATTCGCTTGCTGGGTCCCGGCTGGGGCTGGGCTGGATATTCGCTTGCTGGGTCCCGCTGGAGCGGGCTGCTGCTCGTGGTGCAGCCCGCGGGAGAAGGGTTTCCCTTTCCTTTGGGCTGCGTGGGTCTGAGCAAACGCTTCACGTACCCTCTTCCCCGTGCATGCCGCAGTAACTCATTTAACGGTGTATCTGCTGTAAGGAAAACCCCCCCGCGGTATTGTAAAATCAGTGTAGAGTCGGAACCAAACTTTGCTTAGAAACGTGTTCGGGACTGGCCTGCAGGTGTCTTTAGCAGCTCGCAGCAGGGCGGGCGGCGGCTTCTCCCCGTGCCGGGGTAGAAGAGCTACAGCCCCGCGGGGAGCTCTGCGCTGCAGGGACCACCTCTGACCTGATGGGTAGGGGCTGCCCGAGCTTCCTGAGAGCCCTGCGTTTGCTGGAGGTGGAAGGAGTGAGGGACGGTTTGCTGAATGTAATATGTTTGCCCTGGAAACTAAACTGAAATGGTGCTCATTAGTCTGACAAAAATTGCCGTCGTATCTTTAATGACCATGTATTCCTGTTTCCGAAGACAGTTCTTTCTGTGTCAAATTGGCCTCTGTCACTGCTAAACTGTGGAATATTGTTGAATGAGAGAGAAGAATGCAACCTGCTGATTTATGTAATACTTCCTAAATGCTTGGGTTTGCTTGTGGGACCATCATTCAGAGGGTGAATGATCCTGACTGAGGTCTGAAAAGGTGGCAGGTTGGGTTACATGTTGTATCTGTGCTTCTGTCAGACAGCTGACTACTTCACAAGAAATTATTAAGCTGTATCCCATCAAAAGTTCTCCTTAAATCAAGAGCTTAATAAAATACACATAGGGCTTTTCCATTAAATCCTACAAAATCTACAAAATAATTTTGGAGTATTACACTTTTCCTGTAGATGTCTCAGCTTTAAGCACGAGATTTTCCAAACTTTTCCTCATGTGCTGCATATCACTGTGATATTCATCAAATTAAATTTGGTTTATTTTATATCTTCAGAAAATGCAGCACTCAGTTAGACAAAGCTGTGGTTAAGATCCTTAATCCTGCACTCAATATTCACACCTAATTACTTTATGTGAGTCTCTCCATTGACTTCACTGGGATTTCTCACGGAAAAGGGAATGCGCATTCTACTGCTTATGAGCTGGGACTCGGGGACCCAGCTGTGATGGTAAAAGATGTTTTAGTCAGTCCAGGCAAACTAGGAAAAGGCTAATCAGATCTAAATACTCTCTCGTGAGTTATAAGCCATCTCCATAGGAGGGTAAAACAGTAAGTACTATTTAATTATAATGTGGGTATCATTAACAAGCTCTTTTTATACAGTGTACTCATTGTTAGTGCTTTCATTATGAGTAAAGAGTATTTAGCATGGAGTGGGTTTAATCCCCAAATTATTGGTTTACAGTGGTGCTGGTAACAGGCCAGTGTGACTTTGCAAATAAGTTTCAGAACTGTTGTATCCTGGTTTTTTTCAAACATTTCGTTTGCAGTTAGGGGTCTGTTATGGTTTGTGACTGTTTCAGAGACAAAACTAAGCAGCCTACATGTGTATCATATGTCATATAATACATGCTTTAAATACCTACTGTGCATGCTAAAAATGAATTTTCTTAGTTTTCCCATGCTACTCTTCTGGGGACATTGTGGAAACTCTGATGTCTAGATGAGATTCAGTACCAGAAAGTGCAAATGAGTCTTCTTCAAAAGAACAAGATAATGAAAAGGTCTATTGTCCAAGTGGCAACTGAAGAAAATCCTAGCATGGAGATTGATGCTGTCATAAAATAAGAATTCCCACTGCTAGAGCTTGCTGTCTGACCACTGGAAACTATGCAGAGTAAACCATACTATGGGTGTACTGTTCTATAGCACCACTATTAACTTTTATGTGGTGAGTTTCTGAAGTTACTGAAATGGTTGTCAGCTTCATCTCTGAGCAGGGGTTGGACCTGATGGCTTACAGAGGTCCTTTCTGACCTAAATCATTCTATGATTACATGATTTAATAGTTATTCATTTTACAACAGTGATACCAGGAAATCTGTATGTCATATAGGTGGATGACTTAAAATTAAGTAACAGATCCCTTAGTCTTCTTCATTTCAATAGAACTGTAGAAAATTAAATTATATATGTAGTACATTTACTCTAAGCCCTTTAGGTAACAGACTCTGTTGTGTAAAAGTCCTACCATGATATTTACACCTGACAATGAAAACTGAGTACTGATCTCTGCTCTTTCTGATATATTTTGGTGTCTGTACTCATTGATTCATGTGTGTGCTTATCTGTCCTCTGTGCTTGGATAGGGAAAGGACAACTCCTTTCCCCATCCTCAGCACTCTTTGGACAGCTTTCAGAATTTTGTTGCCCTCCTGTATCCCGTAGCACTTCAGCTGTGCTCAGCACGTGGGTATCATGTACAGTGGTGGGTTTGTGGGAATATTTGACTACCAAATGTCGTTCACCTCCCCTTCTAGGAACTGCTCTGTAATGCATTTTGGGTCTTCCCTGTACTGTATCAAAATCTGAGTTAATTTACTCCACTGTCACATTTGATTTTATTAGTGCAAGTTACAAGTCCGCTGTGGGATTTTGTAGCAGCCACTGGAATAAATAGGTTCTGGTGGAGATTCAGCCACAGCCCAATTCTTAAGCAAGGCAGGGGAATCTCTGAGTACAGGAAGCATTGGAATATCCTTTTAGTTGCCAGGGTAGGGATATGTGCTGGTTGAGGAGGACTGTAGGGAAGCATAGGAGACAACGGTGAAAGACTTAGTGAGTCTTTGGTTGTCACCCTGTCCCCACCACTATGCAGGCATGTCTGGAACAGACATTGCTGTCACAGGCTAGGACCATGCCCTTCTGCAGACGTGAAACAACAGCCTTTGGCCATGAAGCTTCATGGATCCATGCAAGGAATTTGTCCCAGTCTTCTTGCACTGGAGTACACAACTTCTGGTCCTAAATCCACTGCAGATTCAGGTTACTTGCACTGTCTGGACGCTCATTATTTCAGAGTGATAGAAGACTGATGTTGCCAGGTCAACAGTTACTTTTGTTACTGTGGTGGCTTGCTGCACTACTGTGAAAGCTGTTTGTAATTGGGTTGGCTGTCTCAGAATACGCCAGAATTACTAATTGACTTTCAGATAACGAGTTTCCCAGATTTATCTCATACTACTGACAGCATGAATGGTCAAAGTTGGCCTCTTAAAAGGAGCTAAAGAACGTGTTAACAAGTGAGTACTGCTCTGCTGCTTTGCAGGACGTGGTGCAGTTGTGGGTAGATTCACGTGTGCCTAGTGACTGCCATCAGGGTTGAGCAGCTTATGAGGAATTTACAAACTTACAGCACCTGCAACCTCATTTATTCTTGGTGATTTAACCCTATTGGTGAAATGCAGTTGACAGTCATGATTTAGAAGAGGTCTACCTGTCCTGTGCTGCTAAGTCTAGCGAAGCCCTCCTCATGCAGCAAGGAGTCACAGAAAATCCAGTCCTTGGTGGAACAGGATGACAGTAGAGTGCTCCTTTGTAATGATGAAGGCAAGATGGTGCATCTTGCTGATGTGCTAAATACCACCCTCCCAGTTGTGGCCACCTGCCCTCATACAACACCTGCATGGCTAGGGACAGATGTTTTATGATGTTGGACTCTGTGGGCCTGTGTAGCTGTTTTTTAGAACTGGAAAATGCCTGTGTCAGCAACTGGTCCAGAAAGACAGAGGAAGTTGCTAATACTCTATGTCCTGATGCCCATGCCACACGGAGTGATTTTATTGAGTAGTGAACTAGTAATGCATGTGCTGGCTTGTGGATAGTAAAGTACTTTGGAACATATAGTAACCAATAGTTAAAAGGGCTTTACAGTGTCTGCAGTCTTTTTTTTTTTTTAATTTCTGAGATGGTGGGATTGAGAAGGAGGTATTTTGTGGCTTTTATGCAATAAGACCTCATTTCTTTTTCCAAGTAACTCACCGTGCTTGCTAATTTGGGGACGCAGACTCTGGTTTTATTGACTTACACAGATTGCTTGCAGTTCATTTACCTTCAGTAAAAGCTTTTGATCACAGTTTCCTGTTACCTTAAAAATGGGTGGATAATAAGGAATGCTGAAAGAACTTTAGAATGGCTCTCTTCTATGCACTTATGCTCTTTATAACTTAAAAATGCTGAGGTTAGATCTGCTGGCAGCTTAATGGAAGTAAATGGCTGTCTCTTTTAACTGCAAAACAGGAAAAGCCGAAGGCAACCTCTTTAGTGCTAACTGCTGCCTCTGGTGCTTTTTTGTTTTCCCTTTCCCTCCCATCTTTGATGAGAAATTATGTAGGGTTTAAGAGAGGGGATACTATTTGCAGGTGTTGATGTTCCACATAACCAATGAGAATTTCCCCTTCTGTGCATTGTGCCAGTTTTGGTGGTAGCTGGAGAAGGTGGAGAGGTAGAGATTTGTGGAATTTGTTTCTGATCTAGCCTTGGAGGGAAACTTGTACTGCAAGACAAGGAGGGAGGCCATACAGAGGAGCAGAAGGATTGAGCTGAAACATATTACTACCCTAGTTTTCCAATTTCTTTTTCAGCATGATCTGCTCAGCAAAGGGAGGTACATTTTTAAGGTACTTGAATGAAAAAAAGGTGGTCTTCCAGGCCAGTGGAGGAGTTTCCTGATTCTCTGTAAAAGAAATTTTCCTGAAGTATGGTAAAAGATGGAAGGACACTGACTTCAGCGTAAGCCACAGAGCATCTTTTTCCCTTGTTATTATTTAAGAGTTATCAGAGTGAAGAGGACAAATATTAATAAACTGCACCATGCAGGAGAAGGTCACTGATTTTTCACCATTGACACTGAATACTCAGTAGTGTCTCTGTCCAAAATAGCCATCAATCCCTTATGAGGAGACTTCCATGGAAAGATATTTGAAAGCATAGAAACAGGCTTGTGTTGTTTCACTGCTGTCCAGCAGAGGAAATAGGTATTTTAAAGATGAAATCTCAATTTTATATTTCAGTATTCCTACACTGTAGTTCATGAGAATCCATAACAGTGCATCAGAAAAATTACTTTTATGGATGGGTATATGGCTAAGCAAGCACAGGTAAAATTGATGAGAACACATCACAGCAATATTCAGCTCTTGACTAGCAGCCAGTTAGGGAGTGAGGGAAGCCTTAAAGGAGCAGAGAGCCTGTCTATTTTCTTGCCATCTTCTAGGGGAATCTCCTTTTATGCCAAACTTCTCTAGACAGCTGCAGATATGGCAAGCAGCCCTCACCAGATTGTACCTCTGTGTGCAGCAGCTGTCTCTTCTCTGTTAGCAGCTTCTTCACATGTCCAGCACAGCCCTGTGCTGCACTGAGGGCTCCAAGGCTGCTGTGAAAGCCCTACTCTTCCTCTGACCATGGGTAGAGGAGTGGAGCAGTGGAAGCTGGTGAATCTGGTGCTCAGCCTGGTAGAGCCCCATGGATTGCCACACATCCTCTTGCTGTTTTTTTTTCTTTTGAGCTGTTCAGGATGTTTGTCTTGCAGTGACTTGGTCTTGGGTCTGCCCAGGGGAGTTGGTTCCCAATGGTATAGTGCTGACAGCTGGAATCAGAGTGCCTGAAACATATTCTCCAGGTAGGCACAAAAATAAGTCCTTGTAAGTTTGGTACTTTGGGAATGTGTTCTCAGCTGGTAGAGCAAGGGTTAACCAACAGTGGGGAAGATCCAGAGGGCTGTGGCAGAAGGGCTTAGCCTGCTGGGAGGAGGAGGTGTTAAATTCCAAATGTGGTGCAGTAAACACCACCCAGCTTCTAGAGTGAAGACAGGAGAACTTGCAGAACAGAGAACCATGGGAGGACTGTATGTGGAGCAGCCATGCAACCACAATACAGACTGGTCATGTAAAAATGCAAGCAGCAGTGGACACAAATATGTACCTGGAACTAGAGCAAAGCACACAAATCCGGGCTGTCATCACCTCAGGAAAGTAGCACAGAAGCTTTCAGTGTGGATGAAAGAGTGACAGCAGGCTTGGATCAGTGTATGTTATCACATATACAGCCTTTGGCTTCAGGATTCTTTTGGTTTTTTTACTCCTCACTGAAAATGGATGTAATTTCGCTTACATTTTTATTTCAGATTGTATGTATTTTTTTTTTTAAGATGAGGCAACTAAAGCTCTTCTCTGTTAAGTATCGCTTTCATTTAAAACAGTGTTTTAAAACACTGTTTGTGAGGGTCGGAGTGTGTTCATTGTAGATTTTTTTTTTAGCAAGAGTTGGATCCTTTTTGGTGGATCTCTAAGTAGATTTATTTTCTGATTATAAGACTAGTAGAGATATTGAGGTCTGAGGATCTAAGGTTTCTGAATCATAAGTAAATACTGTTGAACAATACGTTATTCAGTGGTTCTATTTCTTTAGTACCCCAACCTTACTTTTCAAAGGGGCTGGTAAAAATTACACTAAATTGAAAATATACTGCTTTACTGTATTTCAGAATTCAATGACAGCTAATGAATGTTCATGGAGACATTTCAGTTTATATGGTCAGGTAATCATATTTATTTGCATGCTATGTAAATATTTTCCTGACAGAATTCAAAGACTTCAAATCACAGCAAATAAACACTTCTTTTTCTTATTTCTGGCGTTGCTTATGGACAGCTGTGAGTGTAGTGAATTTGAAACTATGACCAAATATCAAAAATTCCTACAAAGGTATAAAATATTTTAAGTGTCAGAATGTGTGAGGGTTTAGTTTGGGGTGGGACTGCCCTGAAGACACTGCTTTATCACCATTTCCTTTGGCATCATGCTGTTACTGGGTCATTTAGCAGTGTGTTGTGAAGGCTCTGCTGCATTGTCCTTGGTTCTCCTTTAACACCATCAGGCACAGCAAAAATGGCTTTACTTAGAGTTTAGTGCCATCTTCAGAGCTGTTTAGGGTAGATAGAAAGGAGGGATGAGTTAGGCCTCTGACAAGTAAGTAAGAGCCAGAAAGCCCTCATGAACATTCTGTTCATGCCTAGTTCTTGTAACAGCCTTGCAAGGAGGATATTTCTCTACTCTCCGTAGCTCTGAGAGCGTGGCTACTGTTTTTCTAAAACATCAGTGCTAGAACTGGCATGTATTCTTGCAGTCCGTTTGCCTCGTGTGCTGAAGGAGCAGGTCTGAGCGAGAGGAGAGCCCCTGGCACAGCCCTGTGTGTGTTGATGTTGTGAGGAGTGAAGAGACCACCTGGGCTTGGTAATCTCCACAGTAACAACTGCTGCCTGTTTCCTCTAGCAAAACTTAGTTCCATTTCCAGTGGTGTGTGCTGTTTCCAGTGTTCATCTGTTTCTGACTAGAACACTGGCAAAACTCTAGCAATAATACCATCCACATGCCCAGAAATTTAATTTCTTAGGTGGCCATTTTTATAAACACCAGCTATTTCCATCTCTTTCCAAGTTTGAATGTCCTTAAATCATGTATTGCCCATTACTGGATAATATTGAACATTGAAGTAAGGCTGGGAATTTTGAGAGCAAAAACTCGTTTTGGCATACGCACCAGAACATTGCGTTTGCATTTGAGGTTGCTGACTAGGATACACAAAAGGGAAAATAGATTGATAGTCAGAAAAATACATTTTGTATAATGGTTGTGTGGGACAGACTGAAAAATAATGAACGAAGTATCTTTATTAGGGAGAAAATATTCATTCAGAATTTTCCTTTCTGCCAGAGAATACCTCATGGTGGGAAAGAAAATAAATTATCTTTCAGAACTGAAGCATTTAGTTGCCTTCTGTTACATATCTGCTTATCAGGTTTAGGGCCCTGTTAAAATTGTTTTCAACGTCCTAGTTACTTCACGAAGAATTGCTGTTAAAATTTGGCCCTGCTTCAGAAGTTCCACTCAGATTCAGTTAGAACAGTTCTTTCTTGTGAAAGTGGGTAGTTTTATCCATCTCTTGCACACCTAGGGGAGCTCTTTACTAAGCTTCATCGTATCACCCACTCCAAGATGGAATCTAGCTCCTGTGGGATGCTCTCAACCACAAAAAAAAGTTTTGGGGGAGGGTAGAAGGAGTCTCCATCTGAGGAAACCACCAATGGGGAACACAGCCAGAAAATGAGTCTCTAGCATGTCAATCTTTGTTTTCTGTTCTCTGGCAGACTCAGAGTCAGCCATGGCTTTTCATGATGCATTAACCAGCTCCTGGTCAGGAATCATCTCTTAATGTAAGAATTTTGCCTGTCAAGTTTGTTCTTCTGTGTGATAAAATTTCTCCAGAACCTATGGCAAACTCCTTGCCAGTCCTCAGGAGTCTATTCCTGTAAAAAAGATTAATCTTGCACTGTTATTTTCATGTTAGCCACTATGGACTGTCATCTGAAAAGGAAGCATGAGTTGTCACCTGTTCACATTTAGAGTTGCTGTTTATGAAATACATTTTCTTCTCTCTATTTTAATTCTCCCAGATTTTCTGAGGCAAAAATCCCTCAGACTACAGGAACCATTAAGGTTCGGAAAAAAAAAGCAAAGGAGTACTGAGTGGAATAGCAAAAATATATTTGTGTCCTCCTCAAACCTTTTTATGCTGTCACGCTGAGTGAAAAAAAGTTCCTTTTCTTGCTTTAAAAATACTTGATTGTTATGAATTGTTGTCGATGTTAACTATGGACTTCAACTAACAATACTTACAGATTCTATGCAGGGACTGCCAACTGCTACATTATTGTGTAGACCTTATTTCTTGAAGATATAGGCATTATTCCATGCCAGCGTGTCTGCATATTTGTGGTGGAAGGGAAGCAATGCTTCTGGGTGACTGATGTGGTTGGAGTGCATCCTTTTGTGTAATCAAAGAACTTATCTCCTTCTCTCCTGTATTGCAGTTTTCCATCCTTGTGTGTTCTTCTGTTTCTTGAAGATGAAGAAAATGATTGCATGTTTCTTTCTGCTATTTGCACACGCTCTGCTTTCCACTGTCATGGCAAAAGATCTCCCTGGAAGACATTTCACCCGAAGAAGGGATGTTAACACACAATCTCTACTGGGTAAGTTACACACAAAATACCACAAACGCCACTACCAAAAGCTGTCTCAAATACAAATGATAAAAGGCATAAGCAGCTGGCCAAACCTTGGCTGAATTAGTTTATAATAAAAAGGAGATTTTCCTTTGCCAGCAGGTATGTGATAAATTTTGTTGACCAGGTAGCAGCTGTTAAAAGAAGGTGTTTACTTTTGGGGTACTATATTTACTTTTATGTAAGTGGTATGAAATAAATATTTGCTACAGGAGTGTTGGCTTGAAAAAAGGAAACAACTTATTTTCCATTTTTAGAGAAAATACTTGCTGGTCCATGGAGGTTCTGTCAAATGTGCCTTTTACCATTCCAGAAAGTTTTAGCTGTCTATATGTGTGTAATGTGCATAAAGATGGTTAACTGGAAATCTGTGGCTATTGAAATTAGGCTTGTCATTGCATTACTTGATGCTAATCCCTTCATTTTTTCAGATTTATTTATGATGAGTAGCTTATTTTATAATGAGTAATTTTCTTATACTGAGCTAATTTTTTTCTCTTTTGCCAAAAGTCTTAGGACAGGGTGTATCAGTTTCAGCTTGTGGGCTGTCATATTTTAAAACATAAGGTTCATCTCTCTCTTGTTGGTCATCACCTGTGCATCACCAAGAAGTCAACTTTTTCATCTCCTAACAGTTTGTGACTTAGAATAACTGTATTTTGCTAATTGTTTAAAGTGATTGCCAGGTTATGAAAACACAGTGTGGATAGGGTTCGGACACAGCCTATCACTAGGGATTAATGATTGACATCAGTAGTAGATTTCATCAGATACCTTTCTCCAGCCACTGGGAGGTGGTAAGTGGACTCCATAAAGGTCATCTAACCTAAATGAACATGAGGAATGTGGAATGTCCTGCAGAAGATATATTGGGAAGAAAGAAGAAAGAAAGAATATGAGAGAATGGATGACAGAGAGGAGAGCACCAAGTTTTATCAGTGAAACACTTCTCTAAACAAAATGTAATCATTTAAATAATATAAAACACCATAAAGTACCATTCACATCTGTTAACTTAAAAACACCAGTTTTCAGTTCCAATAGGACAAATTTAAAACAAAAGACAACAGATTTCCATTTCTTATTCATCTTCCCCAAAACTAATAGATGCAGTCTTCAAACACTTGGAGTTCTGCCTCTGAAGGCTGAAAACCAGAGCTCTGGAGATGTAATTCACAAAAAAACCATGGATATAGAACAACAAAGAGAAATGCCCACATTCACACCTTACTTAAGAATCTCAAACTTTCTAAAATCCTAAGTTCTAAAATGTGATTATATAGCAACTCTTCCCGAATATTTTAGGGTTCCTAGCAAATACCCTAAGTGAGCTTATTACTTTAAGAAAGAAACTACCTGTCTCTCTCGAAAATGAGTGCAAAGGCAAGGTGTTACGTGAAGAAACTGAAAGTGTCACATTTCTCAGTTGCCATTTTACCTGTGATTTTTTAAAATTCCTTTTATAGCCTCTTTTTCAAATTTAAATAGTGGAAAATACATGAAAGAGATTAGCACTCAGTAGAAATCAAAATTTGTAGATTAAATTATTTATTTCTTCTTTCAAAAGTCATGAGATTTCTGGTGCCTGTATTTGGAAACCTCTGGATCCCTACTCAGTTTGGCATGTGCAGGATGCAAACAGTTCTGGCTAAAGGAACCTTTTCAAGACATTAAATGATGCAGAAAACTTGGAACATTCTCTCAGCCCATAAAAGTACGTGGCAGTTTGGAGTCAGACTCTTGGGCCTTACATTCTGTTTCAAGAAATTAGGCCACTTGCTTCAGATTCAGCAGTGGATAGAAACAGTGGCATGGTAAAAACATCCCTCTCTGTAAAGAACAGAATGTAAAATGCCACTGTGCTGGAAAGCTGAGTGTTCCTTAAATGGCATGAGAAAGAACAGGGCCAAAACATGATCTCAATGACATCAAGTCAATAGACTTAATAAAATCACTCCAGAATTCCAGCAATTTAACAGGGATTAGAAGTTGTCACATTCTATATAGGATGCATATTTTAAGTAGTGGTGGTGATGACAATTGCTGCTGTTGTGTAAAGACTTGCTTGGCAGGCAAAAGGGAGCAAAATAGCTGCAAAGAACCAACAGGTACCTGGAAAAGTAATAAAAGTTAAGGTTGGGCGTTGGGGTTTTTTTGGATGGAAGTCTCTTTTTCAGGACTAAAATGAAAATTTATGCTGTGTAAGTATAGTAGTATGAAAATAATTTTATTCCTTTTTTCTTCATTTCATCATTTTTAAAACAAAACTGTACTGCTGTGATAACTGTTTACTGGTAAAATACCAGTAGTGTCCATGTACAGAAGTCATTGCTCTAGGAAACTGACAAGTTAAATAAGTAAAATGGAACAGATGAAAAATTTTATGGGATTGTCCATATAGAGAGAAAGGTACTTTGAGATCCAGGTTTAGGAGGATTTAATTTTTCATCAGCCATGCACTAATACTTTATATTCTTAAAAGTCTTGTTAGGTCTAGTTGCCTATACCTTTTAACAAAGTCTTCTGAAGGAATGAGCTATGTCTGAAAAGATGTATTTTTCTTATTCCTCAATTTTTCAACTAAATCTCAATGTGTGCTGTTTTAATTTGGCAAGTCTTTGCATTGCTTATTGCTGTTTAAAACGATTATTGTTACAGCTAATACCTTCTCTTAAAGAGCTGAAATATTTTGTTCAAGGATCTATCGAAAATAGAGTTTTTGGAACTCTCACTACGTGGCCCTTGAAAACCAAACTGCTTTGCAGGTTTTTCTTTTATTAAACACTGAGTCAGATTTCCAAGTATTAAAAACTTGTCAGTTGTGCCAAATTAATTAACATTTTCTTAAATCTTCTTGCAGCATACATATGCACGTATTTCAAGTAATAAAAGAATTTGTGTTGTATTGCTAGAAGATACTGTTTTCATGCAGGAGTATTTGTGTTTTAAAGGATTGTTTCCATAGTTGTGCAAGATCTTGTGAAACAACAGAAAGGAATAGGATGGTCAGTTTTTCATTTCTGTAGCAGAAAACAGTTACCTCTCCCCTTTTGTGACGTACCAACTAAATTTTGCCTTCTTTTTCCCCTCATTAGTACTTTGATCCAGAGTTTGGATCGAATTTGCCTTATCCTGATTTGTGAAAGGAAAATAATATTTTGGTTTTTTCTAAGGAAAAGCAGTAATATACTTGCTACATGGTTATAAAGATAAAATGATTTCTCTTAGATTAGCTGATTCCCTTCAGATATAATGAAATGGACTTCTGTTCCTAAACAGACTGATGAAGAGCTGGGTCAGTTGTCCAGAGTGGTGGTTTCTATACCTTGTTTGCAAGGCCAGTCAGGGTTCCACAGCACCCTTCAGCAGGTTCCATATCTAGAAGGAGTATGTGTCTAATCCTTGCAAGATGTAGTGCTTTTTTGGTGTTTGAAATTGTGGGGTTTTTTATTGAAGCAGATTTTGGACTTAGGCCCTACTGCATCTTAATCATTTATTATAAAACAAAGCAAATCAAAATTCCTACTTTATTTTAAAACAACCCACAAGTTTTTGTGTTTGCTTTTTTTCTTGATGAACTCTGTTCTTGTGAACCAGGCATGTATTTCATTTCACAGGGCATACTTCTTTGGAAGGACCTGAAGTGAATGCATGAAAGCTGTAGTGAATACGGTGAAAGCTGTAGAATACTATTCTAAGCAGTAACATCCTTTCTGTTCCTTAGGAATATAAAACATGCAGCTACATGATTTTGAAAATAACTATGCAAGGAGGAAAGCTAGTTTAGGGGGCATTCCTTCAGATATTACATTATATCAGTAGAAACTACAAAAAATTAACTGATGCTGCACAAAATTAAAACAGGGGAAAGGAGGCCAAGAAGGAAATGTACTTGGCTCCTGTTCAGTGGAAGCTGCTGCAAAACACACATGCCCTGTCTGTGTTAAATTACATTTTGTAACAAAATAAACAATGATTTGTGTCTTGTATATGTATGATTCCAGTAATAATATGAAGGGAAGTAATAGGAACTACATGGAGCACTCAGTAAATTTATGAATCACTTGCTACAGCCAGGTAAAATTAATCCAAAGATTCTTCTATCCAACCCAGTTCTTAAACTTGAGTTAACTTTACAGCTTAAGACATCATCAGGTTAAACATTCTGAGTTATTTTAGCAGCAAATCAGGGGGAAAAGTATGTGACCAAAGTGAGCCCAACCCATGATGCTTCTGTGGAGCACAGATAAGATTGCTGTTTAGTTTTGGTTTAATTCGTTGTATATTTATACAGTAAGAGCTGGCCAAAGATCTCTAAATTCTGCTGATGTGGACTGTTGAGCCAATGTGGGAGGCTTTCTGCTGTAAGAAGCTCAGTCCCAGCTTCAATGCATGTGTGTATATATTATTTCTTCACATAAATGCAACCCTGCCAAGTTTTATGTCCTCAGACATAATCCTGTTAGAAAGTAGAATCATTGTAACTGAAGTCTGTACCGCAGTTGAAATCTGAATTGTGTCACAGTAACTATATCATGTATTAGACATACTGTACTGGTATAGTACATGGGGAGATGAAAACGCTTCCATGCAGCAGGTGAAGGTAGGAAGTAGTTGCAAATTACATCTTTTCAATTACCACATAATTAGTTAAAATATTTTAAGCACAATCCTAGCCAAACTTTTGTAAGGATACAGGGTAATCAAATACCTATCCATTTATTTACCTATCAACTCTCTATTCAAAACCTGAAGTTGCCATATAAATAGAAGCATATTATGTTTGGAAAGAAAGCAAGCAAAGCATTTTACAGTCTGCAAAATCATCTGTTTCTTTCTTCTGAAGTGTATAGATACATACTGCAATCTTTGTGCCTCAAGGCAATATTAGTAATAGTGTGTTTTGCTTCCCAGTAGTGCTTGTTTCAGTAGTTGAGAGGTCACCCATGAACTTTATGCTGGCTCTCAAAACTTCAACTTTCATCTTAATCTCTCAGCTGTTGGCCCCTTCACCACAGTAGCCACTTTTCCAGATTCTGAGGTTTGTGGACAGTAGAACACCCTCTCTCTGTGGCTTTGTGGCTTGGTGTGTGCTGAGGCTGTACCTCCCCAGCCCCTAACAGAGGTCCTGAAGTCTGAGAAATAGGGATCTGATCATATCCCTGCCCAGCCAGTTGTTCCCTGCAGCAGCTGTTATCCCTTAAGCAGCCCCAGCTAATGAGCCATGAGGACTAGCTGGGACCATGACAGACCTCAGGGATTTATGTCCTAATCTGAGTATGCTCATCTGCAGCCAATTATCATGGAGATCAGCAAGTTTGGATTTTGGTCTGTGCTCGCAGTTTTTAACCACAGAACAACATTATGCTTGCCAACTCTTGTATTTAATATTCATTATTAATTTTCATGTGTCAGAATCACATTCACTTTTAAGCCACCTACAGGGTATTTCTGTAATTTAAGTTACATGGAATATAATTAGATTTCCAGCATCACAAGTAATTGTTTTGTATTTCTTTAGAGTGTATTTCCTCTAAAAAGGTATTTTCCTCTTTCCTCCTTCCTTCCTTCTTTCTGTGTTTTGTTTTCTTATTCTTTTAATTTGCCCTCCCCCTTTTCTTGTTCTTTTCCCTTTTTTAAAGGTAATTTGTAATTTTTCCACAGAATGAAAGAATATCTGCTGTTACAGAAAAAACTGAGTCATGAACTAAACATCAAGTGATCTTTGTATTTCTGAATTTGTTTGTTACAACCCCCACAAATTACTGTGAAATACCATTTCTGTTTGAAAAAGAGTTTGCCTTGACAATAATTCAGTGAGGAAAATTACTGCAAGTAAAAAAACTGTTGTTATGTATATATTCTCAAGGAGCTCAAAGCCTCCTCTGTGTATTATGTCTTGAAGAAAAATCAAGCCAAAAGAAAGTTGAACACTGATGTTCAGCAGTGTGCTGGTTTTGACTTCGAGCACTTTAGCTTCTTAATTAAAAAAGCACGTATGTGCAAAATTAACTTGAACATCTTGGAAAGAGACTTGCATGACTTAAGGAACATCTCATTTTATAGGCATGAGTGGGTAATCAGGCACTATTGTGGATGAAGACACCATACCTTGAATTGCTTTGGAACCTTGAAGAGACCATCTTATTTAAGTACTGCTGAAGTGGTGGAACTACTAGTTCACCAGTGGACATGATGTCCCACATGTTTTGGGAGATAGGGGGAATGGTATACAGCACTATCCCATCATGCTGTTTCTGAATTTGTTCTGGGAAAGAATCTAATACTTAGACCGTTACCAATAGATAGAAATATGTGGTTTCAGGTCAGCTGATCAATGAGTAATGTTGAGGTTGCTAACAGCTTTCCCTGTAAACAAAGACATGGGCAACTTTAAAAAAAAGTATGGATAGGAGTTTTTAAAATGTAAGCTAATGTCGTGAAAGCAAGACACCACAAACTCACTAAGGTCACAATTTTTCCCTATATTTTCTATGCTGCTACTAACAATTGTTTACTTTCTGTGTCTGTTCCTTCTCTAACAATTTCTGTGTCCTTCCAACAGCACCCCAAGTAGCTCAGGCAAGATAGGAGTCTCAGATCTTCAAGGAGAAAGATAAAAAGATCACCTTCTGCCATACAATCACTTTTTTAATGTTGGTTGTGATTTGATGTTTTGCAGGTGAGTGCAGGAAAAGACAGTCACAATCGGAGTAGGTGCTTCTAGGCTGCCTGTGGGAACAGGATGCAAAGTAGGATTAGTGTGTGTACCATGAGTTTCTCCATCATGGCTCAGAAAATGAATTCCTCATCTCTCATGGGTGTAAGCTATCCTTAGCTGAGAGCACATAACATTTGTTTCTGTCAGGAAGTGGTGGGTAGATGTTCATGTTGCCATGTGCATGGGGATATTAGGATACTTTATCCCTCTGTCCAGGTGTTCCACTGCCTGCAAGGAAAACAACCTGCTCCCTGGTCCTCCTGACCATGAAAACAGGTTTGACTGCTGTTGGGAAACACAACAGTTTCTATCTCAGAACAGCTGAAATACACAGAAAGAACTAAGAAACTTGAGAGGCTATCCCTACACCATATTTTGGCTTCATACCAGAGACAGCACCAATATTGGTAAAGAAATGAAGAAATACTAGGAATCAGTTCTGGGACTCTGGATTTAGAGAGGCTTAGTGTTAATAATGACCTTGTTATTTTGAAAAGCGTGACAGGGAAGGAATAGAAATAGTGAGGTGAAATGAGAACAGAGTAATATACCCTCCTGCAGTGACTAATAGTGAAGCATTTGCATGAAGAAGTATATGTAAATCTCTGGACAAGAGCCTCCTGCTGTACAGTTCTCCCAGCAATTTTTGAAGTTCAGAAAAGATTTTGTCAGAGGCAATAAAGAAATGTCTGGAGGCTGTGTTCCATTTAGAGATTGTTCCCAGATGAAGAAATTTGTAAGGAAAAATGGGTGAGCTGCCAAACTCATAATGAATGTTTGGGTTAGGGCCATAGGCCTGTGTGTTTGGGGAAAGATTCAGAGCAAGGATGGGGCCAGAGAGTACAGGGGTAGGGCTTGGATCCAGGGCCTGTCCCAGAGCTGGGAAGAGGTGGTGTCACCTGCAGAACTAAGTGCAGCATGTATATGTGATTGGAAGGGGGTGCTAAGCAGTTTCTAACATTTACTTCAGGAACTATGTATGATTGTATCTGAAATGTGCCATACCATACTTTGTCCAGCTTTGAATTAAAATGAGAAAAAACCCAAAAGGAGCGGAAGCTGACTTGCTCAAAATATCTCACTAGAGACAAGAAGTGCTTGGAATTACTGTTCTTCTTCATTTATTCTTTGCAACAATCATAACCACAAAATGTGTTTCCCAAAGCATTTTGCACTTGGTATGTTTATGAATGAATTGGAAATTTGGCTATTTTTCCCTTGCATAATTGTATGACAAGAAGATTAAACCTTCTTGATGACCTAAAAAATCCTTTGGAATTATCTGAGAACCTGTCAAACAAAATCTTTCTGGCTGGATATTTAGCTAGGGAAAACCAGAATTCTAGACTTCAAGAAAAAAAATATTTGACACCCAGCAAGTTCATACATCTTTTAACAAATTTGGGAGGAGTTATGCAGAGATTTATAAGGAAAGAAGTTGTAAAAAGAAGACAGGCAAGTAATATTGAGGGCTCGAGGGAAAATGAAATAATAAAATGGCAAAGAAAGAAGATACATTTAGGAAGAAGTTGTAAAATATGCTAACTGGGAGAATAGTTTTCTCCCCCTTTTATTTAATTTTGAGTGAAGACTTGTCCTGTTACTCAAAGATAAAATCTAAAAATAAACCAGGTGTTACTGCTGGCACTGTCACAGGACATGTAATTTTTGTATATGCATTACTGGGGAATGAGCTAAGGAATACAAAATATTAAAAGTGCCGTTAAAGCTTGCTCAGGCAATAATTTTTCTATGATCTCATTTTTTCTTAACTGATTTAATCCTTCCTTTTTGCTTGAATTGTTGTGCTCTATAACAAACATCTTCTTCATGGAGCTAATATTTACTTGTTATAAATTACTTTTTCAATGTCTAAACTTTGCTGTAGTGTTTACCAAATTGAGCTAACCTTCTTTAACATTTATCCATTCTCATATATTAGGATGAAGACCTACATAACCGAATACGTAGTATCTAGATTAAAAAAAAAATTACTAAGAAGTTATAAAGGTGTAGGACAAAACCAGAAAATAAGTAACTCATTTTTAAACAAGCAGTTTTTCCAAGAGAGCCAGCTTGCAAAAAATTTTGAAAAATCACCATCTAAAACTTGTGCCCTTTGAATGTGTTCAGTCTGAATATCCCCAGATGGAAATGGTTGAGGAAATGAAACAGTGCTGGGAGCATTCTTGGGCATTGGAACTCCGCCCTTATTGTTGCTGTTAAGTGGCTGGAGCTGTCTCTCCACAGTGCCTAGCAATCTCCATGCGGGGTTCAGAAGGTACAGACAATAATCCCTACAGGGATTATTCCCAGGAGGCCTCTTGCATACAGCCACTCTGAGCAGGAAGGTGAGTTTAACACCGTGGATGCAGGCCAGCTGGCCTCTGAGCTTAGCTGGTACCTTAGACTGCTCTCTGGCACTGAGACCAGTGGTACAACATGGTCTGCTTCTGTGCTGGGGAATACCCTGAGCTCACAGACCAGTTCCATCCACATAGGATGGATCCCTGGCTCATGCTGCTTCCCATATCATGCCTGAGAACTGCTTGAGAAAATGGGAATTGTCCTCAGACAACAGTATCAGGAACTGTTCTAATGTTTTAACAGCCTAGAAGAGTCAATTCCAATGCCCAAGAAAGCTCCCTAGGACTACTTTAGTTGTATTAAGGGAATGTGGCATTACTGCAAAATAAGACGAGAGGGTAGAAACATGCTCTAAGACACAGACCCTGGGTGGGTGAGCAAAATCAAAACAGTGTGAGCCTTGTCAAAGCCAAAATAGGCTGAGCATAATGTGCTTTGAGAAAGGAATAGAAGGAAACCTGCAGTCATCAGATAAAATGATTTAACAGAATTTTCAGCTTTAGAGGAAATTAAGATGCTCAGTATTATTTTAAGCTTTGTTTTATGTATCTCTCAGTAATTGGATTCCAGCTGGATTCTTCCCAGTAGAACTGAAATTTCCTTGCATTGTTAGTTGTCCAAAGGTGGCATCACTGTAACTGTCTATTGGGTAGAGAAGGAGAACATATTTACTACTGAATTGATCTTTCCTTCTGTCTTTGTCATGCCTCTCCTGGCTTCCCCTTTGGATAATACAACCCACACTGAGGGTTTTTTTTTAACTTTTGTGTTGGCAGTACAAGACCTCTGCTGACTTAGAAGTAGGTTTATGGATGAGTAGCTCTCTTCAATGAGTATGTCAATTTTCATAAGAGTGAAAGGGAATTACTTTTGGTTATGAAGATGTTTTCCAAAGTTATGAGAAAGTTACTGTTTAAAATGAGAGCTGGTCAGAGGAAGAGATTATAATTTACAGGACAAATGGAGAAGCATGTAACTGCTAAAAAGCTGTCACTGAAAATACATCTGAGGGGATGAGTGTTTAGATCTGTTAGTCATTACTACTGATTACCACTCCTCAAAATACCACTGAGCTGGATTTTTTTATCTGTAGAAGTGTTATGTTTTATTTTTCACTGAGCCCAAGTTAAACCAACTTTAATAGTTACAGAGTTTTAAAAAAATTCATACCAAATCAGAAGACAAAGATTTTAAATACATCCTAATTGGAAATGCTTGGTATTTCTATAGATAGAACTTTGAAATACACTATGTTTCATTCAGATGAATAGATTTTTCTGAAGTAATTCAACACAATGTTATGGGTTTCTGGTAGTACTATCCACCAATGCTCTCCAGGCTTTTTCCCACCAAGATTCACTCCAGACTTCAGAATAGAGAAAAAATGAATCTCTTCAGACTAGGATCCAAATCTTTATGTTCCAATTAAAAGGATTCAACACCATGGCTGTAATTTTGACTTGTTTGCACAGAATCACAGAATGAGTCAGGCTGGAAGGGAGCACAGTGGGTCATCTGGTCCAACCTCCCTGCTCAAGTAGGGCCATCCCAGAGCACGGCACAGGATTGTGTCCAGATGGTTCTTGAATATCTCCAGTGAGGGAGACTCCACCACCTCTCTGGGCAGCCTGTTACAGTGCTCAGTCACCCACACAGTAAAGAAGTTCTTCCTCATCTTCAGGTGGAACTTCCTGTGCATCAGTTTCTGCCATTGCCTCTTGTCCTATTGCTTGGAACCCCTGAGAAGAGCCTGGCTCCATCCTCTTGACAGCCTCCCTTCAGAGACTGATAGGCATTGATGAGGTCCCCTCTCAGTCATCTCTGAACAGGCCCAGCTCCCTCAGCCTTTCCTCATAGGAGAGATGCCGCATCACCTTTGTTGCCCTCCTCTGGACCCACTCCAGGAGCTCCATGTCTCCCTTATACTGAGGAGCCCAGAACTGGACACAGCTCTCCAGATGGTGCCTCACTAGGGCTGAGAAGAGGGACAGGATCCCCTCCCTCCACCTGATGGCAGTGCTCTTCTTAGTGCACCCCAGGATACCTTTGGCCTTATTGGCCACAAGAACACACTGCTGGCTCATGGACATTTAGTTGTCCTCCAAGACCCCCGGGTCCTTCTCTGCAGAGCTGCTTCCAGCAGGTCACCCCCATCCTGTGCTGGTGCCTGGGGTTATTCCTCCCCAGGTGCAGGACCTTGCATTTCCCTTTGTTGAATTCCAGGCAGTTCTTCTCTGCCCATCTCTCCAGCCTCTCGAGGTCCTTCTGAAGGGCTGCACAGCACTCTGAGGTATCAGCCACTCCTCCCAGCTTTGTGGTGTTGGGGAACTTGCTGAGGAGGCCTCTGCCCCTTCATCCAAGTCATTGATTAAAAGTTAAACAATCCTGGGACCAGTACTGAACCTTAGGGGACACCACCAGTGGCAGGCCTCCAACTAGACCCTGTGTCACTGATTACAACCCTCTGGGATCTGCTGTTCAGCCAGTTCTCAAACCACCTCTCTGTCCACTCACCCTGTCCACACTTCCTGAGTTTGCCTGTGAGGGTGTTGTTAGAGACAGTGTCAAAAGCCTTGCTGAAGTCAAGGTAAGACAATATCCCCTGCCCTCCCCTCATCCATCCAGGCAGTTGTTTCATCACAGAAGGCAATCAGGCTGGTCAAGCATGATTTACCTTTAGTGAATCCATGCTGAAATGTTTTAAGGAAAATAAAATAGCAGCCATTTTACTCTTCTCCCTTTTCTGTCTTTCCCCTCCTGTGCACACATATGTTCTTAGCCTTTTTTTCTGTAATTACCCTCCTTTCCTCTTGCTTTGCTCCCACAAATGATAACTTAGCATTATCTTTGTATTGCTGGAATCATTCATGTTATATTAGTAAAGACAATTTGTGATTTTTTATATATGTAAGGATAATTGTAATTAAGATAATAAGGTTGAAAATAGTTATGTCAGGATATCTGTATCCCATTAGACCTGGAATTTTGTCTCTGCTCAGCTTGGCTTATAGTCAACCTGCTCTGGTTTTGAAAGAATAAGCAACCCGAGCATATTCCTACGCTCATGAATAAAGCTGTACTGTAGACTGCACATGAATAAATCCGGGCAGTCATTTTTATTGTCATTAAAGAGCATTTTTATTCTATGCCAACAACTGTTCTCGGTAATCTATGAAAGAGGCTTCTGAGTTAATGAGTGAAAACAGGCATCTTTCTTACCCCCTGCCTTGGCAGAAGTGCATGATGAGTGTTCGTCAGCAGTCACAAGTGAACTTGTTTAAAGGCCAGTCTACAGACAGACGTTTTTCCAATTGAGTCTTTGATTGGCCCCCTTGTACTGGTGCAGTATGACATGACCTTTGATTAATACAGTCAAACACTACTTTTCCACCAAACGTTTGCCTCATTCACTGCACAAGATGAATGACAGTGCACTGGGCATTGAATTGGGTTCGGCAGTAAGGGAAACTACTGATTAGGGGTGTTTCATCTTAGTAAAATGAGGATGCCACTGCAGTCTGATGAGCATTCTTGCCATCTTTAATCTTTCAAGCCAGGCATACAAACACAACTAACAACCTCACAGGTTTATTCATAGCCGCAGGAATTTAAGAAGATGAGCAGATACAATGATTGAAACCACAGGTCTATCTAACTCTGTATTTTATCTCTGACAGAGGTCAAAAGTAGATGCATGTGAAATAGTTTAAGGACAAGAAAATGCCACCTGCAGCTATTTTTTGCCATGCTTTTGTGACTCGGGGATTTCCTAATTTGGAGGAGTCTTTAATATACACATTAAGCCTCTGTTGATTTCTTTTCTTCAGCATCCCATCAAAGTCCATTTAATCTTTTTCCATATGCTGTGTTCTTGTGTGGCAAGTCTGATAGGTCACCTCACAGGCTTGCCTCAAGCCTGCCATGTGCTGGCTTCCTGTGAGTGGTCAGTCCCTACCCATTCTCATCATCCAGCTCACACATCTGTCTCATGTTTCTCATATTCTTTTAGAAAATGATGCTGAGCAGAAGCCAGAGAAGGTAGACAGGGTCCCAGAAAGCTCATAGGATGCCTAGAAAGCAGCCAGCCTTCACTTCTGCTGTTATCCATGATAGCTTGGCCTGCCCATCTGTGCAATTGTCAGATACAGACATACTCTGTCTGTAATACTTCTGCTTCAGTGGTTCTTGGAAAAAAAGACTTCTGATGGCTGACATAGATTTCACGGAGTGTTCTGTATGAGTGTTTCTTTGGCCAAGTGGAGTGCCACTGTTGACAACAAGATTTTCTCTCTGATGCAGCCATAGAATTCTCTGTGATGCTGAGCTAGTCCAATACATGAAGCTTTCCCCAGATGAGTATTAATTACATGTTTGAAATCATGGCATTTGACTTGTAGAACTGCTGAGCGCTCGTAACTGCAGTTGACGTCATTGAGACCTGTACTTTGTGCATGCATAGTGCTGCTTACTGCCAACTCCCTTGAAAAATCAATCCCTTCAGGTCTCTTATCAGTCAGTGCAATTAATAGATGCTTTTGACCTGTATTTCTTTATGTTCTGTTTTCCCTGTTTCTAATTAAATACTTAAACCCCTCTGACTTGCCACAGCATTAGATTTCTAAATTCTCAGCCTCTGCCACACAAAGCATGACAGTGCAGCTCACTTAAATAGTTAACTATGTCATTCTGAGAGGATTTCCACCCTGCCTGGGGAATAAGGTCAAAATCTCAACAATGACACAACAGGGTAACTCACAAATACCTGAAGAATGACATTTGACAAGGGCATGTAGTGGTAGGACAAGCAGTGAACTAATAATGAACTAGAAGAGGCCAAGTTTAGATTAGATATAGGGAAGAAATTCTTTACTCGAACACATTGCCCAGAGAAGCTGTGGATGTCCTGTCCCTGGGAGTGTTTAAGGCCAGGTCAGATGGGGCTTTGAGCAGCCTGGTCTAGTGGAAGGTGTCCTTGTTCATGGCAGGGGTGTTGAACTACAATGATCTTTGATGTCCTTTCCAACCCAAGCTATTCTCTGATTCTGTGATTCTATCTCCCCATTCCACTGCCGTTAATCATTTTGGGCACTTATTTTACACACGCACGCAAAAAAATACATACAATGATCAAGTAACAGACGGCTTCTGTTATTTACTGGAGAACAAACTTATATTGCCCAGGTAGCCTTAGTTCTGGTATCTTCTGTTTCTCCTGAATTTTCCCAGCACTTGTCAGGGAGTTAGTTCAGTAAACCTGAACCTGTTTGCATTTTGAAATTGTAAAGTATTTTTGTTTGCATTTTCCTTTTAGAAAACCCTTGCAACAACAAACATCTGGACCTGGTTTTCATCATTGACAGCTCTCGCAGCGTGCGCCATCACGACTTTGAAAAAGTGAAGGAGTTCATTTTGACCATCTTGCAGTTTCTGGACATCAGCCCTGACGCCACGCGCGTGGGTCTGATCCAGTACGGCAGCACCGTCAAACAGGAGTTCTCACTGAAGACCTTCAGGCGGAAGCAGGATATCGAAAGAGCGGTGAAGAGGATGATGCACCTGGCCACAGGCACCATGACTGGACTGGCTCTGCAGTATGCAGTGAACATCGCATTTTCAGAGACAGAAGGGGCTCGACCTCTGAGGCAGAATGTGCCCCGGATTATCATGATAGTGACAGATGGGAGACCTCAGGATCCTGTGGCAGAGATTGCTGCCAAAGCACGTAACTCAGGAATCCTAATTTTTGCCATTGGAGTGGGAAGAGTGGATATGAACACTCTGAAGTCCATTGGGAGTGAACCACATGAAGAACATGTGTTTCTGGTTGCTAATTTCAGTCAGATTGAAACACTCACCTCTGCCTTCCAGACTAAACTTTGTGGTAAGATTTTTATCTATAGATTTGAATACATAGATGAAAGCAAAACAGAAAAAATATGCATTATAATTAAACTTTTTTTTTACATGAAACCTTATCTGTTAGAACATATATACTGAAGGGAGACTAGCCAGACAACATCCAGAACAGCAGTCACACATGTGGGGAAAACTCATGCTACTGTTAAGTGCCATAAAATGTGATGTAATTCCTCGTGCTCATAAGCAGTTAGGCAAACAAACTTATCATGATTGTCCTATTTATTGCATAATAGCAATAAATTTACAATCTCTGCTATTCGAATATTAGATAAGTTGTTTCATTGATTCATTTTAAATGTGATCTTCCTTAGTAGTGAAACTTTAAACCGCTCAACAGTCTTTCGGTTATTTAAATATTCTTGAGAGTCCACGGATTCCTCTTCCAAAGCTTACGTACTAATTTGATGCAAAGAATAATTTCTGTATATACCTTGTGACTGAAAGTGAAACACAGACATGGTAGTGTTTGTATTCCATCTATTTTAAGTACAGAAAGTTATGAAAAGCCGTTACAATGATATTACTCATACAATAAATATTTTAATAGGTATTAATTTACAACAGAGATATCACTTCCATCTGCAATTCCCTGATTTAAAAGTTACCTTTTGCAAATATCATGGCATTTGCAATTAATTTTATTTTAATCCGTGTACTTAGTAGGCTTTTTTATTTATTCCTGAGATAAATATGAAAGTATTTCATTAAAATTTGGTGTTAAGCCAATGCACTTTCAGTAGAGTCCAGAAAAAGAATGCATGGTGAGATTAAACGCTCACTCATCTCTAGGAATGCTTTTGCCAGAAAAGAACTGAAGCTTATTGTAAGGATAGTGTGGAGAATTTTCCTTACTTGGAAATGAAAGCATTCATTGATCTTTTCCAAAATTGTTTCAAAGAGCAGCTGAACTGCCTCAGCACAAAACACCAACACAGACATTCATCAGATAACAGATTTTTTCCTGTTTCTTCCTTGCTGTATTATTAGCTGGCATAGTAGGATATATTTAAAAACCAAGAAAGAGTAAACTAATCATGGATTCAGAGTTTAAATGCAATCAATAGCAAGTGCTGATTTTTAGAGTTGTGTTTTAGAAACAAATCCAGTTCAAATACCATTTGTTTGGGTTTTGGTTGGTTTGGGGTTTTTTTGGGTGTGGTTATTTTTTGGGTGTTTTTGCGGGTTTGGTTTTGGTTTGGTTTGTTTTGGTTGGTTTTTTTGTTTGTTTGTTTGTTTTTTCTGACTGGGCAGTGTTAAATAAATTTATTAGAGTTTTTAAGCTCACTTTTAATCAAACACATGTATTCCTCAGTAAAGCCACCCCCCACTGCACATGGAGTATGGAGGTGACAAGGGTAGCACTTGCCTCCTGCTCCAGGGAATGCCTCCACAGGATTTGCTGTGCTGGAAATTTGAAGTGAGATCCTAAGACATGTTTAAAAATCCAGACCCAGATTCAACAGAGAGTTTAAGCTGTTAGATTCATATGGATTTCAACATAAGGTACTAAATTGCAGATACGATCCATACCATTTTATTTGTTCTCAACTGTGAGGCAGCGTTCAGCTTGCTGAATTTCCAGAGGGTAATCATAGCCTCTGCTTCCTAGAGTACCTGCATTCCTCCTAGGAAATGTGGTTAGTTTGAGTCCTGCCATTTGTGGAGCCAGAGGAAGTGCCATTGTAGCTGAGTGGAACATCTGGACACCTTGTTTCTTCGCTAAAGCAATTGAAGGCGGTGCCTCTCTGGTCAAGTCTCTTGGAATGCCATCTGCTGGCCTTCATGCTGTGGGAAAAGACCTTTTCCCCTGAGCTGTCCTTGTGTCTGAATCACTCTTATGTCTGTGGGAATGTTTCTTCATGGTTCCTGTGATGACTGTAGAAAACCATGGCCAGATGATGAATCTGTGTGGGGGAAATGAAAAGTTAGCCAAATTAACCACTATTTACTGCTGGATGGTGGAGACTACTAAGTACCTAGTACCTATATTCTCAAAAGAATCCCTGTAAACTGGATGTGCTCCATTAAGTCAGAGGTTCCCTACAGTTGCTACCCCTGGCTGCTAAAGATTTGGGGATGTCAGAAGCACCAGTTGAAGCCAGGACCTCTTTTTATTACTAGTCAGCGAGGTAAAACAGAAGCAGAGAGTATTCTGAGGGATCAGAGGCATGAAGGATAAAACGAGAGTTGAAAATGCAGGAAAATGTCAGTGAAAATGGGGACACAATCCAGGAAAGGAGGTGGACATTAGAAGAAGCGTGAGAAAGACCGAACTGGGGATGGAGCAGTCGGGCAAATAAAGTCTTTATTATATTCCTGTAAAGTAGACAGTGGTGTTATCTCCATTTTACATTGGAGGAATGGAGGCACAGAAACAGGGTTAAGTTTGTCTAAACCACCCACTAACTTTAAATATTTGACTCAGTGCAATCCCTGGCATGATTTTCGGGGGCATTTAATGTTTTTGGACTAATATAACATGTTATTCACAGCTCTACAGCCATCACTTGCATTCTTGCAAATACAGATTCAGGGGTCTCTATCTGAACAGATACGGTGTGAAGGCTGATGTTTCCTTAAAGATACTGATATTGTTGGCTCGCCCAAAATCAAATAAGGACCCTGTGATATAGAGATAAAATCTAATTCGCAACAAGGCTCGTGTTCAGGTTCCTTAACTATGAGATCACCCTTTCTATTACTTCAGTCCCTGCCTGTGACCACCAAACACCTCCTGCAACAGTTGAGGTTGCAGAAATCATTCAGAGAGCAGACTCCACCACAGAAATCGGACTGATGACCAGTGTCACTGCTTTGAAATGGGTGCAACAGAAACAATTCAGAACATGTACACTATATTTGCATAGTAGATGGGAAGATTGGTAACAGATGGTAAAAATGTATTCTCAGAAGGAACTTGAATTACTGGGGCTCCTCTGATTGAATGCTTTCATTTTCAGAACGACAGAAAGATGAAAAGACAAGAAGTTGAAGTATGTCTGTATTCACATAAATAAAAGTACTTGAGAAGTTTTATTACGGCAGAAATTTGTGAGATCCAAGGAGTTGATTAAGAGATGAGGAAATTGTGGTGGTTTGTGTGTTAGCAGTAAATACCTAACTCTTGTAAACATGCCAAAGAGCAGATACATAGTGTGTATATCTTAAAATCATATGTGGGTTTTTTCCACAAGTACCACACTTACCACATTAAGTTATTTAGGAGGCTTCTGCTGTGGGTTCTAAAAGATTACTTTTAATATCTGTTCCATTAATTTTGAGCTTTGTCAGCCTAGCACGTTAAGGAGCAAATCAATCCCTAATTGCTGCTAAGCAAAATAGATAATTTTCCACACAGTGTTCTCTGAGAAGTAAATCACCTATATATTATAGAGATTACATACAAACAATGCTGCAGTGGAAAGAAAACATCAAGATTTCTTAATCCCCAAATACTGATCTGGAGAAAATTAGTTCAACAATGAATTTGACTGAATGGCCCTCTATTCTTTTTCTCTTTTGTTGTCTCAGTCTGCTGCATTTTAATACTTGCTATTAGAGACATAAAATAAAAACAGAACAAAAATAGACTCAAAGACTTACAATCTGGAGTGTAGCTCAGCTCAGCTCCTGCTTAGTGAATCTTGGAGATCCGTGTCCTCAGTGTCATCATGTATTATTTGCACGTTCCTCAGTATTAATAACTCAGCAAGCAAAATAGTCTCTTCATTAAGTTGTTTTTAGTAATTTTTCTTCTTTCTTATTGGGTGCTGTGTGGTGATTTTCTTCAGGCAAGAAATTGAATATCCTCTACATCAGCTTACACTTAAATTACACTTATTTTCTAAATTTGAATATGGTAGGTTTGTTTCATAGTCTTTGTAGGACCACCAGATAATTCATTTTTTCAGATACTGTCTTGTATATTTTTATTTTCTTAAGCTCTCATTTTTGTCTTTACTAGCAACACTTAATTTGAAATTTCTAAGTTAACTTCAGTAAAATTTTCTACACTTTTTTTTTAGTGACCACAAGTAATTAAGACCAGCACTTTGTAATGTTTTCCTTTTTTTCTTTCAGTGCCTCATATGTGCAGTATAGTTGAGCATCACTGTGATCACTTCTGCATAAACACCCCTGGCTCGTACCTGTGCAGGTGTAAACAAGGATACATTCTGAATGCTGACCAGAAGACTTGCAGCAGTAAGTTATCTTTCTTTTCTCTTTCATGCTCCCAAAAAGTGCTTAACATCACTTACCCTTTCTGTTGGGTTCATAAAGAACTGAGCTCAGTACACAATTAATGTTAATCATCAGAAAGTGTCTAGAAGGGTGAAGTTGTAATTGTTTTTCTTGCCTTGTGTGAGTGAAGTTCTTACAAATGTTTCTGAGATACATCAAGCTAAATTTTATACACAGCTCTGCAGAGGTACACTATATTGAAATTCAACAATGAAACAACAACCAAATAAATAACCTTATCATCTCAAATGAAGTGAATTTAGATACTTTAATAACTTGTCCAGCTAGCAATAGTACTAAATAGTACAGAAAGGTGCAATAAACCCTATAGTAGAAAACTGTGAAATAACTTGACATTCTGAAAAGCTCTTCCTAACTGCTGCTGGAAATACAAGGATTTGCAGCCGTTCAAAGAATGGTTTCGGAAGTCTTGCTTATGCTCTCATTCCTCTCTTGAAAAGTGTTGACTCTTTCCAGTTTTGAGCAATTAGCTGTATAATTTTTAAGAACAAACTTTATTTCACTTTAATTTTGATCTTCATGATCAGTATTTCGTTGGTCCATTTTAACTTGTTTCCTAGTAAGTAACAGCAATTTACAGTAGAGGGATATGCCAAAATTATTTCTGTATCGACCTTACTTTAAAGAAATTATGTAACACTGTCTTTAATTACTTGTGGAAAATATACTTGCTAAAAATTCAGGTTTTTATCACACAGCAGTGCATAGCTTCAAGTGGAAGTGCATCGATTCAAATTAAAGTTGCTAAGCTGATTTTAGCCAGAAGACAAATTTTGGAAAACGTCTATTCAAGAAGCTGTGGGAGACAGTCATCGTGAGAGCATTAGGATGTACCTCTTACAGTCACTAATTTAGAACTGAGGTGAAGTCTGCAGGCTCAAATCCTGTTCTTGTGTTTGATGTTCTTTGTCTCAGGAGAGTACCATAAAACTATCAGGTATCTTGAGATTAGTGGATTCTTAGTCTCTCTTGCTTAGAGCTGTGTTTCATATCAAATACCAAGCACCAATGGCCCAGTGAGGGTGTGTCAGTATGTCACCTCAGAAGGTGATTCTGCTGCTTGGGGATTGGACTCTGTACGTGTGTAGTGGGATACATGGTTTCAGAGCCTCAGTAAATAGGAATGGGATCTAAATAATGTCAACACCGGAGTTATCAGGATATTGTCACTCCTGCATGGAAGCATCTTCAGACCCTTTGGGCTACAGCAGGAAAACCACTTTTGAGCTGTTCACCTTCTATGCTGTTGAGCTGTGAGAATCTGTTTTCTATTCCTCCTCACCACATCCTTCACCAAATGTAGACATTTGTCATAAGCATTTCTGTGAATTCCAAGGCAATGTGTTGCATTAAATGGAACAAGTGTAACACTTCATTTTTTCACTTCAGTGGAAAAACTTTAACACTTCAGTGGTTTTGTTTCCAGTAGAAGATGCACCAAAAAAAAAAATCTGTCCAATCTGGAATACTCCCTAATTATTATTTGGTTTAGCAACTCAGTCAAGACAAGAATACTGACCAGAACATTTTTACTAGAGCTTATTTTCTCTGCCTCTGCATGTTTGCTATAACTCATCAGAAAGAAGGTGGTCATATGATGTAATCCTCATTACAAATGATGGGTCCAACTATGTAATCACATTTCAGTAGTATTGTTATTGTCTAACCTTTTCTCTTCATTGTGTCCCTCTTAAAATGCTTCTTATTTAAAACTTTTGTATCCTTTAAGCCTTTCTTTTAAACCCTCAACATGCAGTTAAATATCTTAAAGAATTTTAACAAAGAATTTTTTCTGAAATTTATTTGAAATTCAAAATTTTTCTTCTTTTTTAATTGTCTCTCACACATTGTCCCAGTTCTCACCCCTAACATCAATTCTGGCAATATTTTTGGTGAATAAATTAAAAAAAATAAATTACAAGTATGAAAAATTATTTATTGTCTCTTCTTTTTACTCTGTTACATTTCTGTAGTTTTTCTCAGCCAGTAGTTCAGCATTTGGGCACTGCACTGCTTCAAATAGAGGTTAATTTCCAAGAGCTTTTCAATTGTGTGTTATTTTCCTACTGGTGACCCATGCACAGTAGCCCTCAATATGCTCCCTCTCTACCATTTTTCGAAGCCCTTTGCTGCATTGCTTTACCTTCTTTTTTAGCTATGACTTCTATTAGTTTTCCCCACTTACCTGTTACACAATTTCTTTGTGTACCTGCTTTGATCATCAATCAGATGATACCAGATTGCAGTTTGATCAATATGAAAGGGAAATTAGTCCTTCAATGTGTTCGTAGCCTTTGGTTTTTTTTACATCACCAAATTATAAACTAATTTTGGCAATTAGCACTGGAAACCTGAGAGTCATTAAACTGGCCGTAAATGTGCTAGGATGGTGCAAATCATTGGTGAAGGAGAGAGGTGGTGCACTGTCAGTCTAGAGGAGGTCAAACCATTACGTCTAAAACCCCCACAGGGATGGAACAGAATTCATGAGGTTAGGGAGCCAAGCCTGGACAAAGGGGACAGCTTAGTTCTGGAGGTAGGGGAACCACAGCGAAAGAAAAATGCACATTTTAGTTACCTTCACTGGCTGTTAATTGCCCACAAGTGCACAGAGACAATGGATTCCTCACTTGACATCTAAGTAAAATAAATCTGCATCATGGTTATATGAAGTACAATACATGATCAACATAAACCAGATGTATTTATCTAAGGTTTGGATGTCTTCAGCAGCTCTTCCATGAACAAGTAGTTTCCTTATATACAAAATTTAACACTTTCTGAATTAAACAGTGCAGTAAAGATGAGTGGTATGTACCTAATGTTATACTCTCTTTTCATTCTTTTGTACCTAAAGTTAGACTCTGTTTTTATTCTTCTGTACTCCTTTTTTTTTAATGTTGTGAGAATATATGCTCTCAGTATGCAGTTCTTAAAAGCTCTTAACCAAATGGCTTCAATCAGCAATGAACTGACAACTTTGCTTCAGGCTGGGAAATGGTTTGTTTGTTCAACATAAAATATTCTTACATTTGTTTGATTATGATGGTTTTGCATTCATGAAAGGATGCTCTTTTTGTGTACTGTGGTCTAACTTTTCTAGAGAAGAGTGTTTGTATCAGATAATGGGTGTTCTTTACTTATTACACTGTATTTGTTTGTTTAACTAATCTCTCCCATTCTTCTCTAGAGATGCTCAAATCTTACATTAATAAACAAAGTAATACAAAAGAGGAATGTAGCTGAAACAAGCTGGAAAATTATCTGTATGGGTGTTTACACTGGAACAAAAGAGTTAAGCGACTGTTTATGCTGTTCATCATGCCGCTTGATATGAAGCAGACAGCTATAAAAGACAATTTGTTTTTGCTTGGCTGATTTCCTCAAACATGTTCCAAAAGCCTATTTTGTAGATGTAAATGACCATTATGTGTTGAGCAGTCTTTGAGCCACACAAAGTACTCTGCTTTCCAGAGCTTTCGCCGGGGAAACTTGGGATTCTCATGAAGCTTTAGTCTGTTAAAAAGAAAGCCCAGGGTGCTTTATTTGGCTAGGTGCTGAACTGACCTCTTTTGTCATGGTAATTTTTTTTATGAGATCTTTTGCATGGAAGGGGTAACTTGCTATGGTATTTACATAAAACTGAAAAATTCTAAAACTCAGAAATTAAATATCCCCAAGTTTTTTGCTGTTGTGTTTTCCTTTTCTTTCCTTTTCCAACCTCATCATCATTTATCTGGTTATGCCAAAAAAACCCCAAAAATACACAAATAAACACAATTATTTCTCTTTTTCAAAAAAAACCCTGAAGAATGCCCTTTGAACTTTTTAGAGAAACATACATCAAGCAACTCTGCTAGGCACCATTGATCCATTAATAGTCCTTGCCTTCAGCTGAAGGGTTGAGTGCCTCAGCTTTGAGTGACTGATCCTGTTGGCTTTCACTGTTTGACTGAGCATTAGCATGATCTGCGTTAAAATGAGCTCACCTCTAAAGAGCTGTCCATAGCTTCCTGAAATTTATTTTTGATCTGTAGTCTACCTGTGCATTGTAGAAGGTCAAAGAATTTAATATTCATGCAATTATGTGTTGTAGCTCAGGACCTTTGTGCTGTGGAGAAACATGCCTGTGAGCAGATTTGTGTGAACACACCTGGGTCTTACGTCTGTCAGTGTTATGAAGGGTATGAGCTTGATGCAAATGGAAAGAATTGTGTTGGTAAGTATGAATTCAGCAATTCACATTTATGTCTTGACACAAACCAAAGGAAAATTCAATATAAATTGATATTCATTTTAACCATAGACAGTGATGTTCACCTGTATGAGTGGTAGATGAGAAAGAACACATAATTGATGTGTTTGTAGGCCTTTACTGATAATGAATGGTGTCTTGGGAAAATTGTTCCAACCAGCTTCACACAGAAAGTAATTTTCTGTTTTGAAGCAACACACCCAATGTTTTATTTGAGATCCTTGTAGGTGGCCAGCAATGTACTGGCATGATATATGTGGCCATTAAAAAACAAAGCCGGACAAACTCGGTAGCTCCTCTTCCAACAGAAGTTATGCATGGAAAAACTTGAAAGGGGACAATTTCTTGATGTTTTTTCACTTGATTTCATGGTCATGTGAGGAGAGATTTCAACCCTTTTTTGGGAAGATGACTTTAAGGAAAGTTAAGTCCTATGTTAAGGACCCATCTACTATGTACCTTTAATTTTCACTGTCGGCAGTAAGGAAGTAAATATCAGCTCCCAGAATTACAGCTCGAAAGAGAGAGTGTGGAAATATGGTACAATAATTTTTTAACACAAAACATACTTCCCTACCTATTACTCTGTAAGTATCTCACTCTTCTTCCCTGTTTATACATGGTAAATACTTCTAGTATAATCTCTTTTATGAGCCTGTGCACCTATTCTTGTAAACTTTTCATCCCATACTACGTTCTGAGAAAATACTGTCTTCTGGTTTCCACAGCAAAAAACCCCCAGTGAGATCTGGATTAAAAATTACATTATTTGTTAGGTATTCTCTTCAGGCAAGCACTTAGATGCATGCTGAATTTCAAACACATATTGAGTCCCATGGAAATTAATCCAAGTGAATCCTTGGCCTCAAATCTGCCACAGGCTGCCACAATGCTTTTGTCCAACACACTACACTTTCTCATTGTTTTAAGACAGCTCTAACATATCTTTCTCTTATTGCCTTCAAAGAGCTATTGGCTTGCAGGATAACCCTGTTGTGAGATGCAAAATAGGTGACAATTTATGGAACTTCCTTCCTGTAGCTTCACATAGGAGACACAAACAAGGTTTTGGGGTATGTTAGGCCTGGGATAACAGGAGGTTTTGAACAACATTCACTCTGTTCCTTTACTTGTAGCTTCATGATTTCAATATAGGAGTATTTAAAGGTCTCAACATAATTTGTCTCCGGCACAATTCGGCCACTCATATACCATTTTAAGAACCTGCTTTTTGAAGCCAAATTGTTTTGAAAATGCAGACAGTACTGGTTATTTAGGCAAGTTTTTGTGTTCTGGCCGAAATGTCTATATCTAATGTTCATCTAATAACCTTAGCTGACCCTCTTGACCTTTACTTGTATTAGGATAAAGGATATACTTCTCTGCTATTTATTTGACTATATCCTGAGACAGAAAATTTGTGACTTCTGTTGGTAGATTCTTTTATCCCCAGTTCTTTCCTACTATATATTCTAATCCAAAATATTCATGCTTGGTGTCATCAGCTGTTGTTACTACTTTCTATTAAGTTGAAGTTCCTTGACAGCCAAGATATTCTTATCAGGAAGGTAGCTACCAGAGCTTCATTCTGGTGAGATTTTTTGTATGTCAAGTCTGGTATTATCCTCTGTAATAAGTACGAAGTCTATTTTTGTTACTTAAAGCTTCAAAATATATCTATGCCATTTATTAAATTTCTTGCATTGATATTTGTTTTTTTGCCAATTAATAACTTATCTGCAAAGTCTGGGGAGAGAGCTGTTTGGAGATGTGATACATCTTTGACTTTTTTTTTCTACCTCCTCACTGACTCTCTTTGGCATGAAGAGATACAGGTTTATTATAAGCTCTATTTAAAGATTTCATATTCTCTCTTCAATTATTTTCAAAATACAGCATGCATGGTTCACTATCTTGCATTTTATAGCAGCCTTTCTTCTCCACTTGATTTCTATTCTTTTGTACCTTTTAGCAACAAAACATAAATACATGCAATTCATACCACTGCAATAATTAGCAGTATTAAATGGGATTTTAAAGCACATTATTAACATTTCTGTTTTTTAGTTTTCTTTTGCATTTGCCTATTTGGACACTTAACTTTTTAATTTCTTCCTGATGTACAAGAATGGTTCAATGTATATTAATTATATTTGATCTATGCAGAACTTAGTTTCTCTATATTTCTTGAACAGGAAAAGCTTGTCTGGGTAATTTATGATTTTGATGCTAATTTGTCTGCAAATCCTATTGTCAGCCTCCAGAATTTGAGTTTTCAGGTTTGAACAATTTGAGATTTTTGAGGAATATGCTGCTACTAAGAATGTACAGCTTCTGCAGGTGTGATCACCAACAAATAATCATCCTTCCTGGGAAATTTTGTAAGGGAGACTATGTGTGGTACTGAATCAGCAGTGATAACTCTCAGTTTTCATTACTGTTAAGCTGGTTAGCCCTTCCTTTCTGTGAAATATTTATTATCAAATGAGCAGGATCAGAAGAAAGATCTTGATGTACACCTGTACTAGAGATCACTGAGAACAATAAGAATTTTGCAAGAAGCAGTGACTTCATTAAGGTTACTGTGTCTTCCCCTTTCAGAGAATGAAAAGAGAATTTCAGTAGGAAATACACATTGTGGTATTCTTGAAAAGAGTCAAAGGTTTAATCTGAGATATCTAAGACTTCCAAAGTTTGAACTCCAGCAAAAGCAAAGGAGAAAGTGCTGAAAATTCATTTCACAGGCATGTTTATTAAGATTCTTCTGATGGTGTAATTTAAGGATCAGTGGTGATACTAATTGCTTTACTGACATGTGCCAGCCAGTTACCTGAATGGCGATAATTATATGACATCTCGTAGCCAGAATTCACAATGTATCCATTCAAGCTGACCGCTGCAAAACCAACCACTCTGAGGGCTTCTAATGCACAGTTTATGAACAAATTTGTAGGCTGAACAATATTTGAAACTGTCTGCTCAGCAGTAAGTATGGCTGGCAGGGCACTATCATTTTGCCTTTTTTGAACTGTTTTTCACATGGACAAAGTTCTGTCAGTTAAAGTTTGGTGGTAATGAGCCATCCTTTCTCCATCATGCTGCTGGACACTCAGTCTCTCCACCTTGGTGTTGCTGGACACGCTGTCCTCTCTTTCCTGGCACTAATGCTAGACTGTCTCCATGTTGCTGCAGCTGCTGGGCTTGGGTCCTCTTTTCCTGGCAGTGGTTTGGCTGCTGGCACTCCCTGCAGTGCTGGCACCTCTCTGCAGTGCTGGCAGTGCTGGATTTTTTTGGCTGCTTTTTAGATTCTTATGAGTCTTCCATGAGTCTGCTCTATTCTTCCCCCATGTTCTTTTTCATCCACCTTATGCCTTTACTTACTCTGTCCCCTTTTTCTCCTACCCTTCTCTTTAACCTACTTCATTCTCCCAAGCTTGAATACTCTATATAAACCTCATAGGGGTAAAACAACCATTCAAGAGAAAGGTGACCCATGCAGTCCATGGTTCAGAGAAGACAATGTAAGCACCCAGAGTGCAGAACTGCTAACTGGAAGTAAAAGATGGTTCTCATCACTTGATAATACCAAGTGAGAAAAACAAATATGGAACAAATATGCAGAGTTGACGACTGAATTAATGGTTTGCTCACTAAAAGTGACGCTAATTAATCATTTAGAAAAATTTCTTATTGAAATAGACATGAGATAAAATTAAGAAAGTGAAATCTCTAGGTGTTCACATTCTAATGTGTATCTTATGACTCAACATAGAAATATGAAAATAGTGAAACTTCTGTTAATTAAGAAAATATTATTCTGCTTTGCTCTTATACAAGCTGTGTGTATTTTCTGTATACTGACTAAAGGATTACAGTACTTCAGTATAAGACACACAAGTTTATAAATTTTCTCAGTCTTTTTAGGAAGATTCAACTCCATGGACAACTTACCTACTTGCTGACTGGAATGCTGTTGACAAGTTTCCCTTCTAAACAAGTACCACCAAAACGAAGCACAAAGCTGAAACTGCAATGAGTTTATAGGTCAATTACTAGTGCCAGCCTGCAAGGCTAAGCCTGCCTGTAATTAGTACAATTTGTATATGAAAATAATTGGAAAAAAGGGAATAATACTTATCTCCAAAAGCAACTGTCAAGTGAATGTTCTTATTTCTTAGCTGTGTTAATAGAAAGGCATTACTTAAATTAATATGCTCACTGTTCTTACAGGCCAACAAACCTGCTTCTGAGAGTCAGAGCTCAGAAGGCTACAAAGACTAAAAAGCAAGCCTTAAAAAATTAGTTATTTATTTTGTTTGTTTTTTTCCTCTCTGTCTAAGGTACATTAGCAACTGCATAGCCATAAGAAGGTACTGTTCTTCCCTCTGGATATTGTAATCTGAAAGTGCTTAGGGTGAGAGTTGCTCAGATGTTCATAATAAAGCAACATTGTTCAGTTGTCTCTAAAACAACAAAACTGGTGAAAGAGCTGGAAGAAATGTTCTGTGAGAAGTAGCTGAGGACTCTGGGTTTGTCTAGTTTGGTGAAAAGACTAAATGAGCAACCTTATCTCTCTATACAGCTTAATGCAGAAGGGATGTGAAGAGGGAGCTCCATTCTGAGCTCTTCTCCCAGGGATAGGACATGTGGGAACGGTTCAAAACTGCACCAGGGGAGGTTTGGAAGGAAACATTATGAAATGTTTCCATTCCTAATGGAAACATTAGGAAGCATTTCTTTACTGAGGGTGGTCAAACTCTGGAACAGGTTTCCTGCAGGAGGTGGATACTCCAAGCCTGTCAGTGTGTGAGAGGCATTTGGATGAAGCCAACTCTGAATTGGTCAAGCAGTTGGACTAAATGCTCATTGTGTGTCTCTTCCAACTGAATATTCTATTCTCACTGTTATTAGTTGGGCAGTTGCAGGTATTGCAGTAGAAATTAATTTTGTTAAGGTTTAAATGCAGAGGAGGAGGTGACTTTACAGAGACATCCATATGGGCTATTTCCCAGGCATGATGCTAAATAGGATATATTCTTTGGCCTACCTATTTCTTAATGTGTCTTTTACACACTTGAAAATATGCATGTGGTTAGAATTAATTTAAGAAGAAAGCTAATTGTATGATACATTATATCCTTGAAACATGTACTCAGTAAATAGGTTTTAATATGAATTGATTCAGTCTGGAAACAGGAAGGTGCTTGCCAGGAAAATGGTATCACATGGTAGCCAATAAGCAGTTTAATTTGACTTGATTCAACACAAATATTCTGAGGGGTTAAAAGTTACTTTTAAAGTAACTGAATGGATTATCTACTTTCCTGACTAGATGGTCTTGACTAAATATAGTAGCACACCTGAGTGTGCATGATTTACATAGGTGGGGCAATTGAAGAATTGATTTCATTAAAACAAATTACTGCCTCTTAAAGAAGTTTGCGGGCTCAGCAGTATAAAGTAGTGAAAAAATTTACTCAGTTGGCAAAGAGTGACCTGTCTTGGTATGCAACTAAGCACATTACTGTCTTCTGCAGAAAGAATCAGATATACTTTCCTAATGTAGGCCTGGCCACTCTTTGCAGGCAGAGCACCAGTTTTATGACTTTAATTTCTTCTAAGACTTTTGTTGTGAAGATGAAGCTTAACCTGCAAGAAATTTAAAAAATCCTTTTATTTCTTTACCAACTTTGAATGGGCTTGACAGAGTAAGCTCTGAAGTATTGCCGTTTGTCGATTTAACTTCTAAATATGGATTTGTGTAATAAAGGACCAAACTTATAAAATAAGTGACTGGACTGCCTGTGATTTTTTAAAATTTTTTTTTTTCTTTTTTTTTTCTTTTTTTTTTTTTTTTTGCAAAAGGCATTATAAGCAAAATATCAGTGGTGAATGTCAGCCTGAAGCTCTCAGGCTTTGTAGTTGTAGCTGTGTTGTACAGAATAAATCTGGAGCACATTAGAGGGAATGAATGTACTGGGACAGTCCTCAATGTGGAAGATAATGCCAAGATTCTCCTATATACTCAGGCTACAGGAACAGCTCTTGAGAATTAATGCAGCTGGGAGGGAACAAAGGAAAAGTAGAGCAATTCCAGGACTGGGACTTGAGAGACAGAAGACAGAACTAAATCAAACAAACTTTGCTATGCCCTGGCCTACAGTGTGAACATCTGGACAGAGTTACTGACTGAGGCATGGTTTCCAGATCTGAGAAAACATGTTGAGAAGGCTCCTGACAATCTGAGAGTTGATAAATGTTCAAAGTTGAGAAATGATTCAGGACTCATTCAAAATCTGATTTACCAACTGGTGTTGTAAGTGCACTACTTTTTGCAGACAGAAGTTACATCAGCTTTTCCTTTTTTTTTATAGCTACTGTGTGTCACTAGTACCATAATATCTATGCATAAGAGTTCTGATTTTTTCTCTAATTGCACATGTTGGTCCTGTTCTTTTTCAGTTAAAGACTACTGTGCTTTGGATAACCAAGGTTGCCAACACGAATGTGTTAACACTGAAGACTCCTATTACTGTAGATGCCACCCAGGCTTCATTTTAAATCCAGACAAAAGAACTTGCAGAAGTAAGTTGTGATAAAGTTTAATTATGAACAGTCTGCACTTCTTCTGTCTTCCAGCTGTCAGCAGTAATACTCCTATTGCTCCTGCGAATGCTGAGTAATGCATCAGGTATAGAAAATGTCAGAGTGCCCTGGAAGCCAAAGGTCTTGAAAGCAAAGCAAGTTGTTTTGAAGGGAGAGCCTAAAGGTAGGGGTCCCTCCTATGAACAGGAAACTTTTAACATGAAATCCAGCTCCTTTTCAACAGTAAAAAGCCAAAGCTTTGTCTTGGATTTCTCCTTGATTATTCGGCTTTTTTCAGTTAGAATGTAATCTCCCTAGCTGGGTAAACAAACAAGTCTGCACAAGACAATTTATAATCAGTTTCCTTTGTAAGACGATTTAAATTATGAGTAGTTTCCCAATCAGAAGAAACATTACAGTCTATTTTTCTGTAAATTTTTCTCCAGAATGAGTTCTCTGATAGTGTGACAAAGGTCTGGTAACATCAATATCTTCTACCAAGCTTCCATATTACCACCAGCTTATAATAACTTCATGGCTTTGCTTGTTTGTTTGTCAAATTTGATACCAGGCTAAAAAGATCAAAAATTACTGGAGTTAGGAATGGACATAAAGTGGAGGGGAACTGACAGACCAGAAAATACTCATGCCAAGGCTTCCCATAATTGGGAAAACAAGCTAATACTTCCACAGTGTTTAGTGCCATAACTCCCTTTCAGGAGATGTCAAGGGAAAACCTTAATGTACCTTTCTGGTTACCTTTCTTCATAAGTGTGGGCTATGATAAAGAAATAATACTATTGTGCCTGTAAGCAGGCAAGCTCCATTCTAGTTTTAGATGATTGTGGCTGCCAGTGGTGAATTTAGCCCATATCTTTGAATAATGTATTCAAGCATTATTTCTGAAAAAATGCATCAATATTGCTCTGCATTTCTGTGTTTTCACAGCCCTTGGGGCATTTCAGTCCTTCTGATGAGAGACTTGGTTAGACTTGGTTAGCCTATAGACAGTATCTGTATTGTGTACTATGCTTGGCATCTCTTTCACTTAAATTTAACATTTAGGAAAAAAACATGTGATCCAGGCTGTACATGTGTTCTTTCAGTCAAGGGAGAGAGACGTGCACTTGTCAAAGGTGATTGCTCCCAGTTCTGACACAAATTTATGGAAGTGCCTGTATTTTCCTTGAGTATGCAGGGGGCCTGGATGACTTGTTAGACTGGACACATAATTTTTAGATGGTCAGAGTTGGGGGAGATGAAATTTCTGCCTTCCAAGGGCCAGAGTATGGTTTGTAGTGGTTAACATAACTTGTAGATTGTATTAACATTACCATTTGTCAAGCATCTGTCAGCTAAGGGCTGGCTAATTATACTTCCACATCCATATATGTTTGAAATCTTACTTTAGTGTGCTTTCCACTGCCCAAGTGTAAGTTTCTGTTAATTTCTTTGATTTAAGAATGTGAATTTTAAGCAGTCTTCCAGTTTGAACTGAAGAAAGTCCTTAAAACTGCATAAACATTTCTTATGCCTTGACTGATTTTTAGTTTATGGCCTAACTGTACGCATTATTTTAAGATGTTTAAATTGATGATCCACAGAATGCTGACATCTGAGAGAATGTTCTGGGAAAGTAGATTTCAGGCCTGCCGTGTCACTATCCTCTGTCTGTTGCTTGAGACAGTATATTGGACATAAATAAGCACAAATAAAACTTACTAAGCCACTTGTCCTTACACTTGATATCTTCTGAGCCTTGCTGGTAAATTAAAGCATGAATGAAAGAACTATGTAGCTCTTAATGCTGTGCAAGTTAAGACAGCATGAGAGCTCTTCAGAGCAAAAGTGTCCCCTAGTTCCCATATGTTATGAATCACACTGTGTTGGAGTCAGCGTAAACGATGCGAACAAACAAACTACAGATCACTGAATTTAAAATGTTTGTGACTTTAAAACTTTTAACATAAATTCTACATATTTGGCTTATGTACTGAGTCTCAGGGATGATGGCCAACTAGCCAAGCCTCACACCCATGCCAGACAAGTTCTCTGCATCAGCAAGCAGGCCTGAGGCGCCCACGCCTGAGATCTCGTGATTGTCTCAGAATCCTGACTTCCCTTTCAAAAATAGAAAGTAAGCCTTTATGCTCATGGCTACAAAGAAATGCTTGGAAATATAAGTGTTGTCAGTATGGTCATGCATATCTGAGAAATGTTTTCTCTGGGAACTATTCCAAAGTTCTTAGAATGAAACACAAGGAGCAATGTTCATGAAGGCAGCCTTGCCAACACCATCAGAATGCTCTATGGCTGGAAGAGCACAGCAAGTTTTGTTTATCAGTGAGGCAGGTGGAGGACGTTCAAGCTACTATTTAAAGAGACTTCTGCCACTCTTGCTGCTCCCCTCAAGAGGACAGATGGCAGCTTCTCCTTGTACTGAGGCGTGCTGAGCCTCAACTGTTGTTCTTTATGAAAGGCCTGTTTGAATTCTGGGTGGGTTCACATAATTTGTAGCTGGGCACGGCTCTGTTAACATTGTTAATCTGGGCTGTGGTAATGAAGCCCTGTGAAGTGTGTGTTTAGTGTCCCAAACAGAATAGCCTCAAGGTTTTAACAAAGATAACAGTATTTTTCAACCCTTGTGGTCATCTTCAGAATCAGTTACCCAGGTAAAGTCTCTCCTGCACACTTCAATGAGCAAGGATTTGAGCAGCTAAATGCATCACAGCACTGAGTAGGTCCAGAAGGCATACAGCTATATTCCTCTGGTGCACACACGTGGCCTTTTGGGTTCTGTCTCTTCAGTGCACTCTTCAATAACCTGTATTTTCTAATCTTCATTTTAGTAAACAGGTATCTCCAGGTTATGTATCTATGTATGTGCATATGCTGTCAAAAAAAGCTTTGGTAAAGGAAATGCTAATTAATGTTATTAATGTTAATTAATATACAGAGTGGTGGTCATAAATTATAAAATAGTTCTTCTGAGTTTTCTTAGAAAGTCACATTCCATTTTGTTTTTTCTGAAAATATTGGTGGTTTATTATTACCAAGGCTTTCATCATATATAAAGACTCAATTCCACCACAAATCCAAAGAAAGAATTGTCCATGCCTCTGAAAGCAGATCACCTCTGGAAATAATTAATTAACTTCTGGGAATAATAAAACCCTCTGAGTTTTCAGGTTGTTCAATAATGAGGTGTTCAAAAGTGCCTGTATATTTTGTGAAGTGTGATTTTCGTAATTTGTGACTTGTTTATCTACTTCTAATCGTGCCGAAGGATTAGGACCATTTTTCACTAGTATAAATTAACTACACTGTCACAAAACTAAGTGATGGGCACACACTGCATCTAAGTGAATGTCAGGTTCTTTGACTTGGTCAATAATGATAAACACTACATGGGAAATATCTCAGTGCTCAGTGCACAATTGCTTTCCTTTCTAAGGTACTTTATCCGGTAATGGTTGCTGTTTCTAGACTGCTTATCTTCTTTTCCATGGGCATATTAAATGGAAGAACTGTGAAGCAAGCACTCAGAGCTGTTAAAAACATCCACACTCCTGATGACCTGGTTGGCCTGCTGTGATATAATGAATGGCATTCAAAAGCATGGTTGTGTGTTTATTACAGATCATGTCTAACATGCTCTGAGTGAAATAGAGGCAATTTTGATGAGACAATGTTTAAGGCTTAGCTGCAAAATGTTAAGAAATATTTAAGATTCTAACTTCTCTACTGCATGAACTTCTGTTCTCAAATAATTCTTTGTAGAATACGTCAGGTGTACCTCAGTATAGCAGATATTTGGAAAAAAAGAAACATTTTATTTTCATGGTTTGAAACAATATGGTAAAACAGCAAAATGGTGCTTAAGGAAAAAAAAGGTAAAAGAAAAAGAAAAGAAAATAACTTGTTTTTACCTAGTTTATTTCTGAGAAATTATATTATTCACTGACACAAACTTTTTTTTCATTTAGAACCAGACTATTGTTCTCTTCAGGACCATGGTTGTGAACAGGAATGTGTTAATACAGATGATTCCTATTTTTGTCAATGCCAAGAAGGGTTTAGACTTAATCCAGATAAGAAAACATGCAAAAGTGAGTAATCCTTTGGACATAATAAAGTTCATCTGCTTCTACTTCTTGAACCTGCAGTGAATTGTTTCTCTTCTGAAAGGATGGAAGTTTTCTCTGTAATTAGGGTTGAAACAAATGTTTCTTTATAAACTTGAATTTTAGCTGAATGAATCATGCTGGGAAAATACACATTTTGCTGCTTTGTAGATTACTTTGTATATTAGGCATTTTTGAAGACTTTTATGGAAACCTGAAGATTAATGTAGGAACCAAAGTGACTTAAAATAAGTTCATTACTTATTTGAAACCTTCTGGCCTTGGCTTGTAAAGATACAAGCAGCTTTGAAATTAATAAAAAAAATCACCTTGTTTTGTCCAGTTGGTTTAGCCAAGGACAGATACATTTAATCAGCTTGGAAATGTGTTGAACAGACAACATAGCTATCAAAATCAACTTAGAGTCAGACACGAAACTTCACAGTTTCCTAAAAAAATTGTAAAAACAGCATGAGCAGTGTTAGTGTTATAAACCAATCACACATACTATTTACTTTAGAAAGACTTAGTGTTACAGCTCTTCTTGAGTGAGGGCCTGGAATCACAGCAGATTTTTAATGTAATGTGTTAAAGTTTAGCGAGAATATATTCAGCAAAATGAAATAGCCTGATCCTGTGACTCAGTTATTGGGGGGAGAAAATGGTACTGCTGATATTTTATGAATATAATAAACTTGTTTGGAGCAGCCTAATTCTATTTCTAGACACTCATAAAATGTATCTGATTTTGAAACTGTATTTTTGTTCAGTCTTGAAGATACGTTCTCACAAAGCATTTTTGTTTGCACAGTGCTGTTTTTGCAGCAATCCATGCTATTCTGCTTTTTATTATCTATATGGCATTTTAATACATTCAGGTTTTTATAGATTCAATAGCCTTGGTAAGCAAAAGAACAGCATTGTATAAAATACTTACTGCCAAGGATGTAATTGCAAATTAAAGGCAAATTGTAATTCCCATTGGGCGTATTTTTCCTTAGAGGGCTTTGGATTTGGCTGCAAATCTGATGATGTTCCAAGATTAAGCTCCTATTCCAAATCTTGTTGTAACAAGGGTCATGTTAGCTAAGCTAAGCTTGTAAAATAAAGCAGAATATTTACATATATGCCCTTTTCAGAAATCATGGACAATAGATGAGTGGTGACAAGAACCAGGCATTCCTCCTTCACCACCACGTGTGAATTCTCACGACTACAGGAGGAAATCTAGGGGGTCAAAGTGAAGCATTACATAGCTGAGTGTTTGCAGTCTACTCTCAGATCCTCATCTCACTGTCAGCTTTAGTAGGTGTCCAAAGCACAGAATCCAGTAGTGTTTAAGTGAGTTTTTCTAAGCTGTTTTACTTCAGAAACCCTTATGGCTGGCTTCAGTTTTTCTCTTCACAGAAGTAAACCTCTGTGCTTTAGGTCAGCATGACTGTGAACATGAAGGTGTTAACATGGAAGAGTTGTTTGTGTGCAAATGTCATCCCAGATACACCCAACAGCACCATGGAAATACGTGCAGCACTGAGTGTGTCTCATGAACTGCAGTTGCTAGTTTACTGCAAGGCAGAGGTGTGAACAGAGTGAGAAAACACTCCTGGGTCCCTTTTGAGATATTTCTGAGTCATGCAAACCTATGTTACTGCAAAGTCCACCACAAGCCAGGCCTAGTGAAGTAATGCTATAGTGAGATCCCTGATCCAACGGAGAACTAAAGCATCATTTTCTCCTATCCAAATAGCTGGGGAAATGAGTTCAACCATTTCATACAAAGACACTGTCTAACACAAGGGCAGTGCTTGCTGCTGAACATCTGCATTGTTGCTGTGGGCTGTGTAACGTGCAGCACACCTCATATTGCTGTATGCTGGTATGTGGGTTTGTGAAGAGACCCATCTCTTCTGTATGTTTACACCTTCAGTGATCCATTCAATGAAATATCCTCTTTCCAGAAGAATGTTGCTAAACAAAGGATTGGTGTTGCCCCAGAGAAACCCAACAGCATTGCCCACTTGGCATCACCCAGTTTTAGAGGATAGTTTTGTTGCAGAGAAACATTTTGCATATCACCTAAAATATTGGCAGCATTTCTCCCAATGTACTTATGACATACTTTTCCAAAGGAATACCCAAATGTTAAAAAAATCACTGAAGTCGATGAAATTTTTAAAAAACTTGATAGGACAGGGAATAATAATTTTTAAATAAACTGTGATAAAGCCATATTTAAGGTAACCTAGATGTGTTGCAGCTTTTTGACAATTACAGTTTTAGACTTTCTCAAGCTGAGTATCTAAAAATTAGCATATCATAAGACATTCCTTGTCTGTAAAAATAGTGAGCCTTCCCCAGTTGTTTTCCCTGCTTGCGTTTGTTTTTTTTTTAACACATGTAAGAAAGCACATGTGATCACAAAATTTACAATTATAGGGATTTCCAAAGCCTGGTAATTAGCACCTTTGTGATTACTGCACTCTTTGAAAGAGTGTGTTACAAAATTCTGCATGAGATCTCCAAGTATTTAAAAGTTAAAAAATTCATGTTGGTGTGGGTGTTTGTATTGAAAAGATGGAGCCAAACAGATGTAATTTTTCACAGAGAATATGGGTATTTTCTTCTTTTTTTTCCACATTTTTTTGTGCTCTGAGAAGTTACACAAGCCTCTTCATGATGATGTGAACTCTTGGAAAAAGGAGAAGGTTCCAGCTGGAACTTGCTTTAGCTAGTAAAAAGTGACACCTCAGCTTCATTTGTTCAAGTCTACATTATCTCTCTATGTATAATGGTAAATCTGGATCAATTACTGCAAACTCGTTGCTTAGTTAAATAAACCAATAAACAGAAATATTTAGAATAAGTGGTTTAACATTAAGTACAGATTTATTTTTAATGTAAACAAATTGCTGCAGACATGTCTGTTCACATCTGTAAATGATTTGCAGCTGGAGACATGCGAGACTGTGTTTGTGTCTGAGGGAACTCCACTACTTTTGATCAAGTTAAGCTAAAGTGATTTGGGCCTATATAACTAAAACTAGACATTAACAAGCCAGCAGTAAAACACTATGAGGAAGTTCAAAGCTTTTTTCCTAAAATGTCCTGTTTCTATACTCACAGAGTCAGCAAATTGCATAGTACATCTGCAAGTGCACGTATCTCACCCTACAGCTTTGCTGTCCACTGTGAGGAAATATATTTTTTAAACCCAGTTCACACCTCCCTCCCTTCCCCCACCTTTTGTCTTTCACACAACTAGTTGCATACAAGACTTAGAAGACATAATCCATTTTATCTTACTTGGAGTAGGAATAGGAAAATCAAAGAAATGGAATATGTTAAGACACTCTCACACTCACAATTTCTATCTATCCCCCAGTAGGCTTTAACTGCTTGAACCTGTTGGCAGGTTAAAGTTTTAAATTGGTGATTTCTCATCCTGTTGAAAAAATAATTTAGTCTTTATCAAACAATATGAAAACCATAATTTCTATTTCAAAAATTACTACTACTCATATTTTCTGAGAAAATTTAATGGTGAACGTAAGAGTGTCTTGCCTTTTAAAGAAGGAAAGCATGATTCTGTGGGTAAGACCAGACTGAGCTTCAGGATTCTCCCTTCTCTCCACTTTGTGATAGTTCAATCACATTGCGATTTTTGGCAAAGGAAATCTGCACTTCAGCAAGTTTGCCATCTGCTAAGTGGGGTTGTTGAATTAATTTCACTTAGGTGTTGTTAATTAACTCAGGTTACTCAAGTAGTCGGGGATACTTGCATAAGTAAAAAGCTGTACTGATGTTTTCCCCTTGCTCTGCAAGGGTATTGTGTAGTAACTACAGTGTCATAGTTTATATATCTAAGACACCAATGTGATTTCTTCAATCATTAATACCAATCAATAGGAGTGGACCACTGTGCTGAAAACAATCATGGCTGCGAGCAACTGTGCCTAAATACTGGTGACTCCTATGTCTGTCAGTGCTCTGAAGGATTTGTCATCAATGAGGATCTAAAAACCTGCACACGTAAGTCTTGCAAGAACATCCTTCATTTCAGGTCCCTTGGGAAAGGTTTCTGTTTTCATACAGGGAAGAGGACTCGTCTTCAATTTATTCTTACAGTCTGCATTTCAGTAATACCTTAATAATTATTTGAAAGCAGAAACAGAAAAAGTATTTAGGAAAGAATACTTGTCCAGATAACTCTAACTCCTCATATATTCAGAAAAGTTTTGAGAGACCTATTCAACCCCAGGTGTGAGGACAGTTTTTCAGTCACATGATAAATGTGTGTGACAGGTCATCTGGACAGCAGTGTCCCCCAGGCAAACTGCACCACCTTACCTGGGGCAGGAGGAGAACTGAGAACCCCACACTGAGCTTTACATTTAGCATGGGAACCCTTAGTAAGTGAGCAGAAGTTGTCCTGGAAGCTCTCTGCTCTTTATAACTCTAATGATCATTGAGAATTTATACAATTTCACAAACAGTTGAATTGCCTCCTTCACTGGAAAAATAATGTATAGAAAGGGCCAGAAATAGAAGGATATGAGTGCATTTTACCTGTTGACTTTTAATGGACCTCTTTGGTGAGAGTGTTCTGTCCACTTTTTCCACAAATTTTGGAGGTACATTATTTTTCAAGCTTGCAGAGTGTTGGAGAAGCTCCAGAGTTCATCCTTTTTCTTGCTCTCAGGCAGCACAGTTTTAAGAGAAGTCAAACTGCAAGTCCTCCGTCACAAAAATTATCTAAAGAGAACTGAGGCAAATCAGCAGAGGCAGTTTGCCTTTGTATTTATCCTTGTGTTTGCCTCCATAGTAACCTTTTTAGCCCCATCCAATACCTTGACAAACTTTGCTTCTGTCTGCCACTGCAGGTCTCTAGAAAGGGGCAGACAGTAACACAAAAGTATGATTAGTGTACGTGTAACAACAATAGGGTCTACTAAAACCAATTATTTTAGATATTTATCTGTAGTTCCACTGAAAATTTAGAAACAGCCAAATAATGGAGTTTTATCAACTTGCAAATGGAAAATCCCTTTTCCTTTGTAGTAACAAGAGATAATTTTAATCCCTGAGTTATTTTCCTCCAGGCTGTACTTGGAAACCTATCAGCAGCAGAGTTCAAGAAGCATTTGGACAACATTCTTAGGCAGATGGTGTGAGTTTTGGGGCTGTGTTGTGCAAGGCCAGTAGTAGGATGTTGGTTGGTCCTAGTGAGTCCCTTCCAGCTCAGGATATTCTATGATTCTATGAAAATGGTGCTGAGTGCAATGAAACTGAGCTTTTTTTTATAGCTCCTCTTCCCATAACCTTGTCCTCATATCTATTTAGGAAAGATCTGTCCTATTCCTGAGCTCTAGATGAGATGTTGAAACCTCATGAACATTTTTAGGCTGCCGTGAGGAGAGTTTTGACACTTTGCAATATCCTGAATGAGCAGCTGAATGGAAGGGATTAGCATTTAACATATACCACTCCTAGTGAGAAAACATCTGGGACATTCTAGTTTCATATACACTGGCTGAAGTATCTTAAGAAAGCTGTGGAACACCTGAATGGTAACCAAATCTGTACTCTAACAGCTCATTACAAAAAAATAAGTGTGTATAGCCAATAGACAGTAGAAGTGCTGCTTGCAAAGTCCCAGGAGCTCTATATCTTTATATTACAGAGGAGAAACACTTGGGAAATTTGAGATGAAAAGTGGACCATATTTGACAGTACTTGTCATTTGCAATTCTTTGTAAAAGCTTGAATGGCCCAAGCCAAATCCCACTGACATCTGAGAGGTTTTCTTCTTGCTGCCACAGGAACTGAGTCAGGTCCACAAGTGAGTTCTGGGGACTGCCACCTTCACTTCAGGCCATTTAGAGACTATTTAAAGAATGTTCACAAGGTAGCTTTTATGTCTTTGCCAGTGTCTTACATGAAATCATTGCCGAAGTATTTTGTTTTGTTTTAATCCCCTTCAATCCAGACATGGACTCTGTTTAGCTATGTTAAGCACAGAAAAGTATGATTTCTCAACGCTGCTTAAAGCAATCAATGAAAAGTATATCACTAGGACCTCTTACATTTTATTGAAGCTATATAATCAGATGAGAAACTGAGTTATTGTTTAAGCAGTTCAGTGTATTTAGATTTACTTGCTCATACGGAGTGCAAATACTAGAAATGAAAAATAATCAAGTCATTATTAGTTAAATTTTTTAATAATTTTGATTGCTCCTACAGGAGTTGACCACTGTGCTCTGAGTGATCATGGCTGTGAACATTTGTGTGTAAATGGTGACAGATCTTATACTTGTCAGTGTTTTGAAGGATACAGGCTTCGTAACGATGGGAAAACATGTAAACGTAAGTTACTATTCAGCAACTCAGAGGCTAATATTACACACATAGAAGAAATCTGTAAGGTAGGATTGGATGGCCTAAATGTTGCAGTGCAATGTAATTTTAAATGTTCAAGGATTTCAAGAGGTCATATTTCCTCTGTAGTGTCATATTTGCCAGCAGTATGCCTATATCTTGGATATGCCAAAGCATCTAAAATGGTACTGAATGCATACTTTTAGGCACCTGAATCACACCCTAAGCATCTGTGCCATTTAAAAACTAGCCCTGAAATTGGACAGTTGTGGATCCAAACCTATCCAGAGCTGGGACAACTGTAATTTTCTTCTAAAATTTCAAGGTAAAAATATATAATGTTTATAAAGTCTTACCCAGAATGAAGCTTGCAACATTATTAGTGGAAAGTTCATTTTGTCCAGCATGGGATAAGGATGATTGCAAAAGAAATATAATAATTATATTACAAACTTGACTACATTACACAGTTATGATGAGTGGCAGATACCAAGAAAAAACCTAATAGGAAATTTTTCTCAACTTTTATAGCATAAGCTACTAAGCAATCAAGGAAGAATCATGGATAAGTCTCTGAAAACTCACAGGCGTTCAGTATTTTGTAACTGCAATCCCCATAATATCCAACATGAACATCTGCTGTTCAAAAACGTTTACAGAAAAAAAATTAAAGGCATCCAGATATTACCATGATGAATGAAAAGCTCCTTGCTCTTAGCTGGTGTTTCACAACATCACCCTCTTTTGTTATTCTGCGCAGAGACAAATTCTGCCTGTCTCAAAAAGTTAGTCAACTTTGAACATACTGCCCTTAACTAATAGAAATTTTTATATATTAAATTATTCCCAGGTAAAAATGTCTGCAAATCAGTCAACCATGGCTGTGAGCATGTTTGTGTTAATGCTGACAATTCCTACATCTGCAAGTGTCGTGAGGGATTCATACTGAGAGAAGATGGCAAGACCTGCAGAAGTGAGTGACTGGTATCTCTTGAACACTTTTGCTCATACAGCAGGCAAGGAAGGAAAGGGGTATTTTTCACTTCTTACTGGAAAAGAAGCAACAAACTTCCTTTTGATAGCTACATTTCTTTAACATGTTTTCATTCAAAACCTACGTTTATATCAATCATTCCCAGGACAGGACATCTGCAAATCAGTCAGCCATGGCTGTGAGCATATTTGTGTTAATGAAGATGACTCGTATGTTTGCAAGTGTCATGAGGGTTTTGTGCTGAGAGAAGATGGGAAAACATGCAGAAGTAAGTACTCTGAGAATTACTCACAGAATTTTATCTACAGTATGTAGATCTGAGAAGCATTCAAACAAATACAACAGTTTACTGTCATAATAAAGGAGTAGTCATCATATGTATAATATAGGAGTAGTATTTATGTATTTATACATTTAGACCTACCATGTGTTTGTAAGAGACTCTGTGGACAAAAATAGTGTATTTTAATAGATCAGCTGACAGACTAGAAACAGGAAATACTCAAAAATTTTCAGGTACCAAGAGTTAAAAGTGTTTGCTGCCTAAAATGTTACCTGTTTATTCCAGTGGTATCAGTAGACTTAATGAAAGCTGTTACCCCTCCCTGCATGATGCATTTACTGTAGATGTGCTTTAACCAAATATTGTCAACTGTTCTCAGATAAAGACATTTGCAGTTCGGTTCACCATGGCTGTGAACATGTTTGTGTTAATGCTGATGAGTCCTACATCTGCCAGTGTTATGAGGGATTTGCACTAAGGGAAGATGGAAGAACATGTAGAAGTAAGTATCCTTCTCTTTAGTAGAAGATTTTTTTTATAATCTGTGCATTTTTAGATGTATTTTAAATATGGCAACCTTATTTTTTAACAGATAAAGATGTTTGCAATTCTGTTGACCATGGCTGCGAGCATATTTGTGTGAATACTGATAGTTCATACATTTGCCAGTGCTACGAGGGTTTTGTATTGAGGGACGATAAGAAAACATGTAAAAGTAAGTTATTTTAATATTACTATATCTTTTATATTCAGACATCTACAGAAGAAACATTTAGAGGCAGTTCTTCTTATAGGAGATTTTGCCTATAAAAAGGAGAATAAATTCTTTATTTACTAGGAGATTACTACTGTTAGTCTTTAAAGTTTTGGAAACGTTCTTATTTATCAAACTGTAGTAAATAAAATCTGATTATTCCTAGATAAGGACATCTGCAAATCAGTCAGTCATGGCTGTGAACATCTTTGTGTTAATAATGATGATTCATACACTTGCCAATGCCATGATGGATTTGTACTAAGGCAAGATGGGAAAACATGCCGAAGTAAGTAGTTTATTGATGAAAGAAGAAATTCAATTTTTGTATTGTTAAAATATTATTCACTGATTCATAGTGGCCAGAATGGAATATTTTTCTCTATAGATCATAAGACTTGTATGAATTAGTTATTATTTGACCTAAAGCTACATTTCAGAAAAATCAGCCAATTTTAAGGTTTGAATGTAGGTTTTAAAATGTGAACTGCATTTCCAAATTAAGTATGTTAAGTTTTAATCTTGAGCATAGGATGTTGCTGCATTTTACTGTAATGGGTTGAAGTTCTAATTACCTCTGTGTTCTTCTGTCTCTATTCATGCAGATCATGACTTAACTTGTTCCTTAACCTCTTAGCATGTTCTTTTGTAAATGATAAGCAAATGAAACTCCTTCAGGCTTTTTCTGTTTCCTAATCTTTTTTAAACTCTGTTCTTGCTCCCCTAAAACCTCTGCTTTTTATCAGCATCCTTTTGGGTGCACCACAGTGAAAGAAAGTCTTCTAATAGGAGACACACAGCAGGGTCCAGGGCAGAGGAATAATAACCCATCTGATTCTTATTTGAATGTACCTATTTTTTTAAAAATCATTTATCTTTTGTTTAATCTGTCTCTTTTTTTTTTGACAAAAAATAGTCTCTGACCAAAATATCCTGCTAGCACTCAATTAACTCATCTACCATGATCAAAAGTTGTTTAAGATTCTCAATATTATAGGTGTCCCATGTCCTGTAAGTAGAGCCTTCATTCTTTGTTTCTAAATGTATGTATGTCCTTAATTCTGGCTATTTTAAATACATATGATTTGCTGTTACCCAGAAGGATTCATGTTACTTCCTGTCAGCAACTGCTTTATCTTTATTCACCATTCTCTCAAAAGTGGAGTAATCTACAAACTTTGATTATTTTGTGTTTTATTCTGGGCTGTCCATAAAAATATTAAGTAGTAGAGGAGCAAGGCAAATTCTTAGAAAGAAAGCTACTTGATAGTCACCCATTTACAATTGGTTCTGAAGACCTTTCTAGCCAGTGTTAACCAATATAATGTTGTAGTCTGTTTCCTTAATCAAGATAAATACCAAGACTGCTGCCTTTCTCAATGTTCCATTGTATGAACAGCATAAGCTTTATGAAGAACCAACCTCATCATCAATTAAGAAAGATATTTATTTAATTTTCCAGGATTTATTTTTCCGTAACACCAATCTGATTGATGTTAGTCCTCTTTCTTTGATTTTACTCCGACTCAAGTTCCACATTATCTATTGCATTATTTTAATTCAGAGCAATGTCACGCTGACAGGCTTACAGTGAACTACTCATATTTCAGACACTGGAACCATAGAACTATTTTCAGTGTGTGTGCATACACTGGCAATGGAGATAGCTCAGTGTTTTGGGGCTTCCTCAGAGTTCTAGGAGTTACTGAAAATTAACACTAAGCATACAAGATATTCTTCAGAAACCTCTTTTCCAACTCTCTGCTGCAAGTTATCTGGAGTTACTGATTCAAAAATGTGTGTGTGTGTGTTCAGTAGGTGCTGTGTGACCTACTTCACACAGTGTGAAACTCTTCACTCCAACAAAATCATCAGTAATCTATTTCATAAGTTCAGATCTGAATACACTAGAATTTTTTATATTTCTGCATTAAGATTGGCAATTCTACCTTTCTGTCTATTAATTAATAATACATTGTTTGAATGCTTTTTGTTCCTAAAAGTATTTAAATAATATATTCATACTACCCTTATTTGGTTGGCCATGCACCCCCTTGTCCTTTTTCTTATTATTTCAGTGTTTTCAAATTCCTAATATTTTCACATTCACTAAATACTGTGAATGTTTCTTTGTTTCAGTCATTTTTCAAACCTTATAGCTGTTTTCAACTTCAATTTCTAAATTTTTAACTACCCTGGCATTCTTTTTAGATTGTGAGACTACATTTTTGAGGGGTGTCTGGTAAAATAGCCTTAAATAGCACAATTATTGATGCTTTTTATTACTATTATTATTTCCCTCCCCCCACATCCCAAAATAGTCTGGCTCATATTTGCTTTCAGCTATGCAAAATTCATCTTTCTGAAGTAATAGCCATGTCTGCTGCTGGTTGGTATTTGATTCTGTTTATAAACAAATATGTCCAAGTTGTGCACAGCTGTGTATAAACAGATCCTAATTTTTGCTTACATTATAATTTCTTTTTTATCCACTATGACGGAATCTAGTTTAGATTGCCACATCTTAAATGTAACTATTTTTGAGTTAAAAGATTGTCTTATGTAGTAATTTTTGTAATTTTTGTTTTGGTAGCAGGAGACCCACATGAAATTTGGCTCAGATTGAAGTTCTTGTAAAAATATAAGCCTCAGAGTCAAGTTGAACTTGGCTGTCAGGACTCTTCCACTTTTTGTGTAAAGGTAGTTCTCCCTTAGGAATTTATATTTTCTTCTGCATTGCATAAAGAAGAAAAAGGGAATGCTGATAGATGGCTCCACTTTCTTCTGCACTTTCTCTCCATCTGTCCTTTTTGAAGAGGTTTAAACCAACTGGTTTAACATTGCAGTCATACAAAGTCCTTGCATAAATTTTCAGCAATCCAGTTAGATTTTATTTATTGTCTTAAATAAGTAGTTCCAATTCTTTCAGGTTTTGTTTATGTAGACTCTTGGCATTGATATAAGGATTTTAAGAATTATGGTTAAATCATGTCCTCTGGTGTTTTTCTTAGTTTTGTTTTTACCAGCATGAATTTGTGTTAAATGACTGTACTAAATTATTCCCTCCTTTCACTCTTAGTGCTCTTAATGTAAAGTCCTCTTCCTCTTTAATCTAGTCAGATTAATCCTAAAATGGTTTATTTTCAGTTGGAGGTCATCCAAACCATGAAGTTCTGGTCAGATGATAAAGAATTCATATGCAATTTAAGCTAAGATGTCCATCATTTAACTAGCCAGAGATTTGCTTTCAGTTTGCAAGCTACCATCTTTTTTTTGCTTGTAGGATTAACCCCCCAATTTTTGCATTTATAAAAAAAAGTTTAACTAACAAGCCCCATAAATATTATGTAACTGTTCCCAGGCAAGGATATTTGCAAATCAGTCAGCCATGGCTGTGAACATGTGTGTGCTAGTGCTGGTGATTCATTTGTTTGTAAGTGCCAGGAGGGATTCCTGCTAAGGGAAGATGGAAAAACTTGCAGAAGTAAGTAGTCTGATACTTATCAACGTACTTTTTATCTGCAGCTCATGCTTGTGTAGAAATGCGCTAACCAGCAAAAGCTGTCATCTGTTTTCAGATAAAGATGTTTGCAAATCAGTCAACCATGGCTGTGAACATGTTTGTGTTAATTCTGGTGATTCATATACCTGCAAATGCCATGATGGGTTCCTACTGAGAGAAGATGGGAAAACCTGCAGAAGTAAGTAGCACGAGAACTTGATTGGATGAATTACACATACAATAATTAAGGCCTCTGCTGATGTGTGCTGACTACCAACTCCCCTGTTTGCAGACAAGGACGTTTGCAACTCAGTTGACCATGGCTGTGAACAAGTTTGTGTGAATACTGAAGATTCCTACATCTGCCAGTGTCGTGAAAAATTCATACTGAAGGAAGATGGAAAGACATGTAGATGTGAGTAGCCTGAGCTGTATATAAAAGTATGCTTTTATTTGAGCCTTTCATGTGTTCTGGGTGCAAGTATACGTGTGTGTTTGTGACTTCCAACTATTTGGGCTGCTTAAAATGATACCATCTCTCCCTAACAAGCCTCACCTCACAAACCCCATCCACTCTTCTCAGATAAAGATGTTTGCAACTCGGTTGACCACGGCTGTGAACATATTTGTGTTAATACTGATGATTCCTATGTCTGCAAGTGTCATGAAGACTTCATATTGAGGGAAGATGGAAAAACTTGCAGGAGTAAGTTATTTAATCTTTGGTTTGTATTTCCTGATCTGTTAATGAAACACACTACACAACAGTAGTGTGTTGTGTCTTTATTACAGAATCAGCTTCATGTAAGTGAGCTCCTTCATGGAAATTTGCCAAATTTTTTATATTTAGAGAAAGTTATTTACTTAGGTAACTGTGCTAAATACAATTTTCATTATTCCAAGTTTAAAATGTCTGCAAAACAGTCACCCATGGTTGTGAACGTCCGTGTTCCAACTGGCAATTCATACACGTGTCAGTGTCACAAGGGATTTATATTGAGGCAAGACAGGAAAACACACAGGAGTGAGTAGCTGTAACTTTTATGGGGAATACGTTTTTGAGTCTTAAAAGAAATAACAGACTAATTTCACTCAAGGCTTGTTCATGACAGTTTTGTATTTGAAAAATGATCTAATAAGGGAATTCTCTTAACAATTCTCAGATAAAGACCTGTGTAAATCCATTGACCATGGCTGTGAACATATGTGCATTAATAATAACAACTCATACAGCTGTCAGTGCCATGAGGGCTTTGTTCTGCGACAAGATGGGAAGACATGTCGATGTAAGTAACCCATTATGTCTGTCAGCAACTCTTCTCTGGCATTGCTACATAACTGAGCAAAGATGTCATACTCCTTTGTCATCTGTTCTTCAGATATCATGTTTGGAGTCTTTGAATTTATAAAATGTTAAATGGAATACAGATAAATACTTCAATTTTTCCTAGATAAAGATGTCTGCAAATCAGTTGACCATGGTTGTGAATATGCTTGTGTCAATAATGATGATTCCTATATCTGCAAATGCCAGGAGGGATATGTACTAAAAGAGGATCGGAAAACATGCAGAAGTAAGTACATTTTATTTAGAACATATTTGTTTCTTTGATTTCTAAAATTAATTTACTTCACTTCCAAAAAATTATAGAATCACAGAATGCTTAAGGTTGGAAGGAACCTTATTAAAGATCATCTAGTTCTATATCCCTGCTGTGGGCAAGGGCACCTTCTACTAGACCAGGTGTCTCCAAGCCCCACCCAACTGGCTTTGAACATTGCCTCAACTTCTTATTTCAAATAGGAGATAATATTTGAAAGCCGAGAGCATATGTGTGTGGCAGAAAATGTCTCAAACAATTAACTTGATGCCCTCCTAAGCAAAAATCTATCAGATTGGAAGAGTTGTTTTGGTATAGTGTTGAGTACAATAATAATTGTTTTGAAACATCAGGAAAAAGCCAAAGGGGAATCTTATTATCAAAGAATGTGCATTTAAATCAGGTTCATATACTGTGCATCTTTTATCTTTATATACTATATTTTAAAAGATCATTAATTCTATTTGCTTATCTTCCAACATGACATGCATTTATCTCATCATCTCTTAATACTTGGAGGAGAAGTTCTACTGGAACTCAGTAAAAGTATTTATTCTGCTAAAAATGGATGCCTTAATTGAGGACACTGTGATTACCAAAAGAATGGTAACAAGTTCTCGCTGTTCTCAATCCTAACTAACACCATGCATCATGAACTGCTGCCCTTTCTTGATTTATGCAGTAGTATTGGGGTGGTTGTGATATGTATATTGATTGCATTTTCATCACCTTAGTACGTGAGGTGTCTTTTTCTCAGATGACTGCAGAAAGGAATTCTTGAACAGTTTTAAAATAGATATTTTCTAGGAAGAAAAGTCCAAGCTTTAAAGCTGAAAATCCCTTATTCGTACATGGGCTTGGTAACAAACATCTCCAGTAATTTCTGCAGAGTAATTTCTGCTGCACAATTCTCTTTTATGTAGTGCTTACAGCTTTCTTCCTGTACAAAGATCAGAGATGAGTGGAGGTCCAGACTAAGAAGCAAATCTTACATTCCTTAGGGTGGCATATTCTCCTGGAAGCTACATTGATCTAATAGGAGCTGAGTATCTCTACAGCTGGCCTTTGCACAAAGCACACTAATCTTTGCCTGCTGAAGGTATTTCCAGAATAAAAAAAACCACCAAAACAAAACAACCCACCTGGCAGAAGCAATCCGCAGCTTGGAAGGCATTTTCCAGTCTCTAAATTCCCTAACCTCACTATTGATGCCCAGTGCCTACAAACTGCTTTGATATTTGCATGTGCATTTGCCAAAAAGTATGGGAAATACAAATTTGCCTGTCTTCTGAAAAACTTCCAGCTCTAATGGGTAAACTGGAAAAGGTTAATTGCAGCAATACATAAGCCTCCTAATTACAAAATTGCTAGACAGTTACAAGCAAAAAACCCCTTATCTAGCCAATTCTGATTCTTTCAATAATTAAATAGTTTTTAAACTATTTTATAACTCCTGCAACACAAATGCAGCTTGAGTGATTCTGTTCCGTGTCTCTCAGTGCTGACAAATTTGACAAATGCAAAGTTAGCATACGGGCTTATCCCTGGAAGAAAATTATGGCAACTGTGTCTATATGCTAGCTATGTTCCTCAGTTCTCTCCACATAAGCGTCATTCTTAACATTTACTGATTGTTGCTGCATTTTTTAAGAGTTGTAGTATTCTGCAAAGCAGAAATATCTCAGTAAATACTCACTGTGATTATATTTTTGTTAAATTCTCAGTCACAGGCACACTCTCAGCTTTTGATACAGCCTGTACGCAACATCTTCAGACACACTGGCCCAGTAGGATGAGCCAGGATCAGAGTACTTTAAATGATCTCTGAATTTTTGCCAGGGTATCTGGATCCCTTTCCCAGCTTTGTGGAGTTTTTTGTTGATCTGAACTCTCTGCTGCTCATTTCACAGGATGCACTGAAGGCCCAATTGACCTGGTGTTTGTGATTGATGGATCAAAAAGTCTTGGAGAGGATAATTTTGAAATTGTAAAACAATTTGTCTCAGGAATCTTGGATACACTTGAGATTTCACCCAAAGCTGCTCGAGTTGGTTTGCTTCAGTATTCCACTGAGGTTCGTACAGAGTTTACATTAAGGCAGTTCAGCTCAGCCAAAGACATGAAGAAAGCTGTGTCACAAATGAAATACATGGGTCGAGGTTCCATGACAGGACTGGCACTGAGGCAAATGTATGAGAGAAGCTTCACAGAAGCAGAAGGAGCAAGACCATTTTCAGCAAATGTCCCTCGAATCTCCATTGTGTTTACGGATGGACGAGCCCAGGATGAAGTCTCTGAGTGGGCTACCAGAGCAAAGCAACGTGGTAAGTGGAGATGTTTTTGGTGTCTCATTCTAAAAGGCAAAGATTGTTAGAAATAAGGTGCAGTAACAGTTTGGATGTGCTAAGGTGTGTGCTAAGCCAGAGAGTGTTTGCCACAGCAGTCCAGCACATCAGACCTCTGTGTTCACAAGGGCCTTTGCTGCCAGGCATGTGCATCATCCCTAGAGCAGGACCCATGGGGAATGTCTCACCACAGGTAGTGGTGCCACCCACCTGGCATGCCCTGAGTGCCCTGAGCTTATCCACTAAGGGTAGACATTTGATACAGAGACCTGGGAACTTCATCAAAAATTCTAGGAAAACAATAAAAGAAACCCTAACCTGTCTCTTCAAAATACAGAAATCTATTCTTGTGAGAAATACTATGGTAATAATTGGCTATATTTTTGTTTACGGGGTATATTCTGTATTTTTAACCAGTTTTATAGTGCTAATGGTGTTCTGGAAGGAAGATGAGTCTTTTTGAAAGAATATAGCTGTAGTGCTGTCTAGCCTACTGTTTCTACATGCCTATATGCTGAAATGTGACTGAAAACTGGTGATTTTTAATTTCTAATGTGTTTGGGCAGAAATCCATTCTCTAGGACACCTGTACCACAAATCAGAAACTTTTCATCTGTTTAGCAGAGTCAACTGAAAATTTTCAAAACCTGTCGAGAAAATAAACTAAAACAAGCCCTTCTTCTTTGCAAAACTTTTTTTTTTATAAGAAACTGCTTTAAGAACCATAGTTGATGGGCCACAACACAGACAAAATGGCCAGACTTCAAAAGATTCTGCACATCTTTTTTTCTGTGCTCATTTTAGTGATGTGACTTATCAATCAGAATTTGATACATGATTAGTAGAGCATTATTTAGCACTGATACCTCTCTGTAAGGAGAAAAGGGAAAAACATCCAAGGATATGAGAAGGGCATGTGCTAACAAGAGTACCACCAGTAAGTGGGTCTTAAAATAATTTTTAAAAAAACAAAAACATTTAGAGGCTTACTAGTGAGATGTGTGAAATTGCATGGAGGATTTACAGAAGAAGGAAAGAAGTACAAGCCAATTTTCTTACTTGGTGAATGAAACCTCAGATCTGGACTGCTTACACTGGATCTGCAATGCTACAAGCCAAACCCATCCCCTGTGTAATTGCAGCATAGCTGATAGAGTAATGCTCAATATGAAATGGACCTGGAGTACTTTATCACTGATATCCCCAAGTTTTTACATAGCAACAAACTGCAGCATGACTGGTGCATTCATTACATTGAATCAGCTTCTGGTGAGCATTTTCCTTTCCTGGCTAAAGTCCGATGGTAGGCAGATCCATGAAGAAAAGTAAGAAGATACTTATGTTAAAAGTTAAAAACTTGGAAAATGTGTATTTTGTAATATTACCAGGCCCATGATTCTTCAGCAAAAAGGTTAAAAGTTGTGATTGAGTGTGCAGCAGTTATTACCTTATGTTAAATAAATATATCAAACCTCCTCATCCCAAGTTTTATCTGAAATCAACCAGAGAAGGCATCTTCTTCTCTTGAATTGTATAAAAGACCTGTGAAGCTCATAGCTGTACTAGGAATCACAAAATCAGTACTAGTTGTGGACACTTTCTAAGTCAGAACTGATACAAAGAGAAATGTTATATCAGATCATATGCTCATGAGCATAAAAAAAAAACTGCTGAAAAAGAGGTTATTGAAGATTCCTGCTTTGTAGTTATTGCTTGTTTAAAATCTGTCTGGTGAGAGGGCTCTGAACCACTTCCTCCTTCCCTGCTTCCAGAGTTAAGAAAACTACACATCCTCACTTACCTTCTCCCTAGCACTTCTGCTGTGGAAATACTTGTCCTGAGCATCCCTGTTGTAAGGCTCTTTCTTTGTTGCCCCACAAATTGTTTGTTTTCCCATTCTTACCCTCCTAAGTGGGCCTTCCAGCCTGTTAGTGCCCCTTAGAGAGCAAGAATCGAGTCTCAGTGTGCTCTGAGGATTTCAATGAAACACTTAAATATTTTTCTGAAAAATTACTGCCATCTTTCAAGATTCTGCCCCATTTGCTAATATGTAACAGGTGTTCCCATCAGCCCAGTGATTTGCTGCATTGCATATACCCTACAGACACCCACAAACCAGGGACTTGCAGTGCAATTGTGAGGCTGAACTGTGTGATTCTCTTGGATTGTTTGTAATACTCTTTCTGGGGCCATTTACTATCAGTATTGGCCAGGCAAGTGTCATCTAACACAAAAACTGTGTGTTGAATTACAGCAAACGAGAGTTTCTACAAATCTCCCAGTAATTAAAACATATTAAGCCTCTTCACTTATTTTGAAGTTACATAGAATATACATTTATTGTGCTCTCCCTTTCTCTCATATTTTCCTTTCATGGATTAACAAGTGCTTAGAATTAAAACTGCTGAATAATAAGTATGTGCAATTTATTTTGAATCCAGGTATAATCATCTATGCCATTGGAATAGGAAAAGCAATTGAGGAAGAACTGCTGGAAATTGTTTCTGAGCCATCATATAAACATCTCTTCTATGCTGAGGATTTCACAGCTCTGGAGGACATAAGTGAAGAACTAAGAGCTCAAATCTGTGCAGGTAACAAAATTCCATTTTCCTTGAGATAGACAAGAAGTGAATGTTTGCAGGTGTTTTGCTTTTTGGATTTTTCTGCCCTTTAATATGTGAAGAATATATACCATTAATCCATCACTGGGTAAATGTATTAGTAATTATCTTCCCTTTATTTTCATAAAGGTTGCATAAGATGTACAATTCTATGCCTAGAAGAATCAATTGCTCCATCTCTTTTCTATTTCTACAGTTAAGTCAGCCACGCAATGAACCCCACTCCACCAAGTAAACATGATCTATTACATTAGGAATGTGGGAAAATAATCAGGGATTTGTAATACCTTAATGAGAATAAAAAAAATTCCTAAGACCAACAGCAAAAGCCTAAACCACAGCAAAATAAATCATCAAGAGCTGTTGTGTGTAGTTACAGAAAACTAAAAATAGTTAATTGACCATATATTCATAGCTACAAAGAGTGGATTTCAGTTATTCGTAAGCTCTGAGTTTTGCTACACAAATGTGGAAGGTTTGTTTCAGAAAGCACCCTTCTTCACCCTGGAACAAACAGCTTGTATATAAACATTCTCAATGAAGTTTTGGAAGGGGAAGGGGGAATTTGAGCTGGGATGAAAGCTATTCAGCCAGAGAGAGGACAGCATGTCTCTCCCACTCACACATTCCCAAGACTCAATAGTTTTTGTACATTCAACCTGGTACCTGAAGCAAAATTCAGAAACAACACATGGAATGATGTTCGTCATAGGACTAGAATTGTGCAAAATTATTTAATTTTCACTAGCTTTTATCTGGTTGTTTTTCTTGGAATCAAATGTAAACAAGTTTTGCTCTTTTTTTTTCTTTAACATTACTGTATAAAATTAGCTGCAGGACATTTCTTTATACAGATCTCAAAGAAGAATCTGTAAAAAAGACTTGGAGGATGTTTCCTAGCTTGCATACTCTTTGTCTTTCAGTCCTAAGAAGTCCTAGTTTCATCTTTCTGAAACACTAAATACTATGATAACATAAAACCAAGTCAGTTCAATTAACCTTATGAGGCAGATAATCTTCTGATGACAGCATGTCATCTTAAAAGCTTTTGGAGGTGCCAAAGCCAAAACTATCTGGCAGCCAGAACAATAATTCTCAGTCATTAGCAAACCCCAGTATAACAATTCTCGCTGATTAGCAAACCCCAGAGCTCAGTGATGGAAATGCATCCTTCAGGTACCCACAACAGTGGTTAGCAATCACCATTGTTTTTCCTTTTAACTACATTATTTACAACATGAAAAAATAAGTAAATCCTGCCCCTTTGTGGCAGTTTCTTGTCTACACCTCTGGTAATTGGGCAGCACTGCCCTCCCCTCTCTCAACAACAGGCAGTGAATGCCTCACACCTGTGAACTGAGGACTGACCCAGCCTTGTTTTTCTGGACTCCAGGACTACCTGTTACTCATCAACTCATTCCACCAGAAATTCTGCCTCCAAACCTGTTTCACAATCTGAAAGTTCTTTTTTTTATACCTTCTGTTGTTTACAGCCCAATTTGTCTCCTCCTTTGCAATAGCAGTGACTTTTATCTTTACTCCAGCCTTCATCCTTAGCTGAGGTCTTCTGAGGCTTCAGCTGTGAGGACAGTGGGAGATCCTGTGAACCTCATGGACTCCACTGACAAAGCCTCTCATCCTTAGTCCCAGCTGTGGGTGCTCTGCATGTTTCCAACTAAAGCAGGAGCCCTTCAAGTGGTTTTTTTGGGGGTAAGGCTTTTTTCTTTCATTCTGTAAGAGAGCATCTGCCTTGTAGAATAGCTGCTGATTACTATTAATTATTCTTGATGACTAATAGTAAAGGCAAAAAAAAGGAGGGTTTTTTTTCTCTCTTATTAAGAGGAATTCAGTTGGAAGCGTCCCATTCATTGCCTTGGTTAATGTTAATTTCTCATCTGACTGGAAGCACTAACGAGGCTCTGGCGATGTCATACATAATACGCACTCAGTATGATTGCAGCTTCACCCCTGTTCTGAGCATGTGCATTATGGGAGCTTTTAATTATATGGTCATATACTATTTTTGTCACAAGACCCCAGCCCTGATCAGATGACTGTACTCAGCAGCCAGCTGGTTAACATTCTGTTTTCCTTCCAAATTACGGATCATTATCTGTTCAGCAAATATTCAGACACTGCTTTTGATGACACTTCCTCACAGGCTCCTCCTAACAAATTACTTGTGTTTTGTTACAAAACAGAACACTAAAAATGAACATCCAACTTCAGCATTGTTCCCAAACAAATTTATTCCTTGCACTGACTATGCCAAGGGATTCAGGGTCATCAGTCTCTGTCACTACTTGTGTGTTTATTCAGCTTCGCAGAGGCAATGAGATTACAAATCTGAGAGCCCCAGCCAGTTTCTGAAGCCTGAAGAGGAGTTTCTGAAATGCCCAATTCTCATCCCAAACTGGAGACCTCCTGCACACCTCTACCAGTGCATCTCTCTTTTTTCTGTTCATCATTATGTGTCCATGCCCACCATGTGTCCAAAGCTCAAACGTTTCAGGTCTGTTCCTCTGCCCTTCCTGAACAACCCCCTCAATAGCTTGCAGCTCCTGAACAACTTCTAGAGCAAGTCATTACCGAGGGTCAAACACTCAAGATTCATCTTACCTGTTTCATCTCTCCTACAACACCATCCATGTTGCCACTTGATCATTCTTCAGCTAGACTCCACTTCTAGTTTGTTTCATTCCCTTGTGATCTCATCCCACACCTTTCTGCCCTGAACTCTTGTCCAAAATCTGAGTTCCTTCCAGCAGCTGGTTCCCATGCAGACTGAGATATCTATATCTATATTTAGATACAGATATAGATAAATATTTTAGTTCTGCCACCTGATCTCTGGTCTTCTTATTGAGCCACTCATCTGTTTTTCCCTGATATTCATGCTCAGTAATTCCAACCTCCACTCAAGAGGGCCTCATCTCCTTCCCAGTGCAGCTTAGCACAGCTGTGTATTATTGTGCATCTGTCAAAACTGACTAATACCAGAAGCGATCCCAAGAGTTACAGCAAACCTGGATGTCACAGAAGCATCTCCCACCTCCCTGCTGCATCTTCGTGGCGTATCAGGAGAGTTTGCACTGTCACCTTCTACCCCCATGCATTCACTTTCAGGGAGGGAGCTCTGGGTTCCAGAGGAGGGAGTGTGTCCCAGATGCTCCATCCACCCTGGCATCATCGGTCAAGTCGTGCAGTTGTTAAATACCTGCTCTTCAGCTCATCGGGGCCATTAAGGGCTCCCCTCAGTCGAAGGTGTTCATTTCCTAGCAAAGGACCCATTCCCAAGGAACCGAAGCTGCCCCCACACCGCCCTCTGACGGCAACAAAGGGGCAGGGCACACAACGACTGAGGTTCTACCTCAAAACAGCTTTTTGTTTCCTCTCCATCTCTTGACTAAAAAGATCGGGGTGTGAACTCTGAAATAAATCAGTACATTTTAAAGGCTGTGCTTCATGAATTAGAAACGTGTATTTTTGCTTAAAACTGTAGTGCATCAAATAGACTCTACTGCACCCTTCTCATCTAAAAACTCCCAACTCCTGATCAAGGTTTCCCATTATAAAGACAACTAAGTGACAGTACGAAACTTTTTCTTTCTCAAAGCAGTTCTTATTCAGTTCATCGCAAATGATGATGGATAATAATGAAACATGAAAGAATTTTCACTATAGGACACAAAGTAGATTGCTGTCATTTCAGATTGCTTCACTATTACTAAATAATCACTTCTGGTTTTGGAAGAGTTCCTCTGATAGTCTGAGTTGAAGGGCAAGTCCTGGAGTTTCCATCAATACTGGACCTCTTCTAAATTGCACAGGTATGAGGCATTCAAACAAACACCAAGTTACTGGCAAGAAACATCGCCATTTCTAGGGAATGTAAACATTTTTGTTGCTCCTTTTGTGATACCATTTCCTTTGGCAATTTCTATCTACCAGCCTTGAAAGAGTCACCTCACCAGCAGGATGCATCATCTGGGAGGCTTCATAAGACTGGTCCACAGCCTTCAGGTTGGCTGTTTTAACTCAAGTGTCCTGTCCTGCTGTCTCCCCAGTCACTGCTAAGTTGCTTCTTCATGCTGCCTTCTGCAGAGAACCCTCACGATTCAGACAAAATGGTTCATCCCACATTCCTGCCCCCTCGCTCCTCTCAGTCACCCTCCTTTCTGCAGCACAGAGTTCCACTGTAACAAAAGCATGGCTGCATGCTTCTTACACCATCCAAATGAAATGCTTCGTGGGGAACCTTATAGTTCAACACTGTGCTTGACACTTTAAGCATGTTTAGCTTTCGATCACTTCTGTTTCTCACAGAAACCTTCACAATTCCCTTTCAGTTCTGCAACCCACAACTTAAATAATGTATACAGTAAATACTGCCTAACAGCTTGATTCCTTCACATCTTTGTATCCCTAGTCCTTTCCTTGAATGATTCTCACTGCAATTAGTGAGATTATTTATTAATTAAGGAGAACTCAGTGCATGTGAGTAGAAAACAAAATAAAATTATAATTTAGTGGGTTTGATTTTTAGACTTTTGGGGGGTTTCCTGCAGGAGCTGAATCAACCACAATAGCCATCACAGATGTCATTGAGTGTCCACATCTTGCAGTACACCACAAGTATCTTTTTGAAGACAGTCACATTCACTCAACAACAGGTAATTGGGTTACCTTCGTTTGGAATAATCCAGACTGCTCTTTGAATATATGGGACTACACATTGTGAACTGCTTTCCAGTATTGACAGAATCTGCCTCAGGGCATTCCTTTGGATGTTGACCTGTTTTGAGAACAGGAAGCTGTATTAAATCTGCCCTGCATTTATAATTCCTTGTCATTTCCTCACCATTCTATTCAATTTATTCAGCATTTAGCCTATGCTTAAGTGTTTCTGTTTTTCAGCAAAAGCTTCAAAAGATAACGACCAGTGCAAATGTGAAAACCTTGTGACATTCCAGAACTATGCAACCAGTGAAGTAAGAAAACTCACCCAGCGATATATCCTTTCTGAGTAACTGTTTCTTACATGTAACATGACAGGTTAAAACAAACTAAATTTTTTTGCATCAAGTCTAAACTGCCTCCATAACTAGAATGAGTTTATTGTAATGAAAATCTAAACGATGTAATAGATAGTTTCCAAGAAGCAAAGGCCTTTAAGACTTTTAATCTGCTTCTCCTTCATAGAAGGGACCAAAATATTAATAAGGATCTTTAATTTTAATAACCCCTAACAGTAAACACCTTCAGGGACAGCAAAGAAAGGGCCGGTTAAATTCAAGACTAACACTCTTTGCTTTGGGTTACTTCTTCAGATGGTACTGAAACAGCATTTACTGGCTACAGGTGTCAGAGTACAGAAGATGTTTCCCTTCTGAACTACGTGGTGAGGCACCACATGCAGTGAACCATTTAAAACCATACTCCAGATGAAATCAGATTACTCAGTTTGGTTGATTTTGCATTAAGAGAAATGCAGATAAAACTTAACGAACTGCAAATCAGTAACTTCTGCCCCCCAGTTAGTCTGGTTTTTTCAAGGGAGCTGTTAGTACAGCAGCCTTTACACTACCTGTAATGTCCACCACATGTCAGGAAACAACAGCAGCAAACTGGCAGTACAACTCATCATGCAGTATTTATGCAGCAAATTCCTGTTTCCTTCATGAAAGCTGCTTCTGATCAAATAAATAGTATGGCATCACATCTTCTACCCGAGTTCTGTAACTGTACAAGAGCAGTAAGCCCTTAGTATCTGCACAGAAGAGTGCAGTGATGTCAACAGCTCCTAACTGTGTGCTTCCAAGACAAGAACAGCTTCAGACTGAGGTACCTGTGAACAGTCTGTCCAGAGTAAGGCAAGCACAGCTCTCGGTGGCTGGTAACCTGATGTAGATACATTGCCTACCAGTTCAGACCTTCCCTGCAGCAGCCAGCCTCTCTCTTACCTTCCCAAGTGAATCCTTTGGCAGACACTTTAAGGAATTATGTTCTAATCACTTGATTAAATTACTCCATGCAAAGCAGATTTCATAAAGAAGGAGAAAGCTGTCGCATAAGGTTATTGCTAGGTGTTTCAAATTCTCATCAACATACATACTTCTCTGACAGGACTTCTCCAGATGACTTAGGGGAAAAATTTCTAGGTAATTTCCCACATCCTTAAGTGTTATGACAAGCAGAGTTCCAACCTGCATGCTAGCAAGAAAGGAGACCAATTCTCGCCCCTTCAGGAGAAGCACTTTACTGGCATCTCCTGCAGCTGGGCTATGAGGAACTCTGAGCTTACTCAAATCAAAGAATTCAGTTGCTAAGCTTAGAAGCTCAGCAACATGTGCTTTTTTGCTTTACCATTTGAGCAGGCAATCCTGTGATTTCTACTCCAAGGACTAAAGGTGATGGAAAACCTGTCAACACTGAGCCAGAGACTAGGAATTCTGATAGGAACAGTGCTAAGCACTTTTCAGAGCGCTGTGCAGCCACTGCTTTGAACAGTATGAACCATCCAGTTTCCTCTTTATTAGAAACATCACTTCTCTGCCTTATCTCAAGAGAACTCAGGTGATACACTAGTTCTTGATAACAGCAGACCCCTCATCCAGATATCTGAAGGGTGGGGGACCAAGAACTGGCTACAAAAGTAGCTCCAGTTACACAATACAAATTTAGAGGGACGAGTCCAACCTGTTTTGTGTCCAATCACATTAACTTCTATCAGTAGTTGAGTGCAGTTTCACTGCTTGAACTTTGCCTCTGTGAACACTTGTGAAATATGGCTGTTGAAGAGAATGCAGTTCACGTGGTGCTCATGTGCAGAGTAATCCTTGCTGCAGCAGATGGAGGAGAAATTACCAAACCAAACATCCAGGCACACTGAACACCCACAGGAGGAGGATACCCACTCTTACCAGCTAGAGAAGATTCTCCTGCTGTCAGTGGGGGGACATAGTACACATGGCTGTTCTGGCCAAACTCAAGAGGCCAAATTCAATTTGCCTGTCTGCCCCAAAAAATTCTTAACAGCAACATGTCAAAGACCCCAATCTATATACCCAGTTCTCCATCTTCCCTTGTGTAAGACCTTAAGATGTTGAAATCAAGACCCTAGTCAAGCAAGGAATGGGGTGCAGCAAATTCATCCTTCTGAGGTAGATCTCAGTGCCTCCTCTTCCTCTCAGCTTCCCCTGCTGCAGCCTTTCCATGGCACTTGGAGAGAGGTGAAGTAAACACTATTGGTCCAACGTCTTCCTGCAGCAGACAGCATTCCTGCCAAGTGAAGTGTTTATCAGGAAAGGGATGCTGTAGACTACTTTGCCTTGCTACAGCTTCTTACTGTAAATGGAACCAGCCCTAAATGCCATGGAATTTGTTGCATTCTATTCCACATTTGTCTGGCAACCACCATCCCAAGTGTGGGCAGAAGCAGATCATGAGGAGCAGGCCTTGTTACTGGGGTCTCAGAGCCCCATAGTTTTATAATCTACTGTTAGGTACATGCAGTTTTCCCTGTGATTAAGTGAAACATTTTTTAAACAGCATTAACTAGATAAATATTCATCTTCCCTGTAAAAGAGAGAAAAGCAATCACTTTTCAGAACCAGCCTTTTTAATAAGCTGCAGTCTGAACTCCATGTTAAGGTATGCCTGTTAAGGAATGGGGCTTCATACAGCTTTCTCAACTCAGCTGATCAAACCAGAACAAGAAAATACAGGGGAATATTGTATAAGAAACGACTGGAAGTCGAAGAGGAGAAACAAGAAAATGTTTATGGACCATAGCAATCAGGCAGCTGACTTTTTCTATTAATGCATCCTAGCAGTAGCTCTCTTTCCTTAACTTTTATCTACTGGAAGAAATGACGAAGAGAATGGAAGACTTGGAAAACAGGCTAAAATACTGATCAGAATTTTAAGTGTATGCTACACTGTGTATTTATACATACAAACTTGTCAGAGCTATTTTCGTAAACTGGTTCAAAGTAAAATAACAAATCTTTGTGCCTGAAGTTGAAGAGATTATTTTGGATCCTTGCATCTATATGCCACGTGTTCTTTCTTGCATTGAGCAGATAATAAATGTTGAAAATTTTATATTAACAGTTTAGTAACTAGCAAAAGTTCTAATTAAGCAGAACAAGTGAAATAAGCTATGCAAAATAATAAAATGCTGTTATTTTTTGAAGTGAAACCTCCATGTTTAGAAGTATTCTTAGGGTATGAATTTATTTGGCTTGCCTTTCTGTATTTCCCTCCTCCCCTCTTAGTATTTTAAGCAGAGTCTGTGTGTATATATACAGTTCTGTGTATACATACATACACAGAACAAGTGGGACAGCACTCACAGCCATTAAGCTTGACTTGGATTTTTCAAACAAGAGTAACTACTGAAATCAGCAGGAAGTAAAAATACAAATTTACACATTTATGTTAAAACTGTGATGAAAGTAAACATTTAAAGTGGGAAGTCTGATGGATTATCAGGGCATCATAACCTGAGGTTTCAAGAACTTCTTCTTATCATTCCCAGACTATCCAACTTCTCCCTGCTGTCCTTTGGTCAGTATTCACCGATATAAGTAATATATTAATTCTGAAAGCATTATTTGGTCCATTCACCTAGCTGCACACCCATTTGTCAAACACTAAAACACAAACAAAACCAGCAAATCTATTCTGGCCAACTGAAGGGTCTCCAAGTCTCATTTCCTTCCCTTGGCTGCAGCTCATCTGGATTTGTGGTTTAATAGGTAAAGACAGCAGCACTTCCTCTTTTGCTTTGACACACACTGGAGTTTACCTCTTGGCTATCTCCAAATGGAAACACACAACTTCATCCATTTTATAGCAGAAGTAGTTGCAGCAGAACTGAAGTGATTAAGTGATCTTGGATAAGCTGATGAGCGTGCACAGATACACAACAGCAAGCTTTGAAAGGTACCTTGTACTTTGGTATACTTTGGAATTCTGTGAAGTTTACAGGTACATTCTGATTTTCATGAGGTGTTTCTTTCACCACGTCAGAGAAGTTCTAGCACTTCATTTAACAATCCCTAGTAATAAGGAACATCCTGCAGTCGTGGTCTCCCACAAAACAAGCACAAATCTCTTATGATACTGATGTTCTCAGCCATTGTGACTTGAGAACACCAGCTCATCTGTCTCCAGCATCTTCAGAAAACTAAAGGCTACTGATTTGAAAACAGCTTTGTGAAGTTAATTGGTATCTTACTGAAAGCATATGTAACACATCTACACATCTAGAAGCTATATCCTGTTTGCCCTTTTACAGACATGTACTCTTGGAAGGAAAAGACAAAGGGAATAATTGCACATTAGTACTTGACTCACTTGGTAAAAACAGTGTGAATTTTTTACTGTAAGTAAACCCTCTAGGATCCCCCACCAACATCCCAAATTGGCTACTGTCCCTCACATTATGTCTTGTGCTGGCATTAGCACTCCAAAAGCAAACACAAAGGAAGCCCTAGCCAGTTGGGATTTGGCACCATACTTGCCATGATCAAGCCTTCCTTCACTCACCTCTCAAGATCCACAACTCCTACAGAAAGAAAGGCAAATTTTGCCATGTGAAGGCTATTTCTAACAGAACAGGAAGCACAGAGGTGGTAATGAATCTTCATTTATATAGTCTGTTCCCTAAAACCAACAAAGGTATAATACAAATTTTTCTTAGAAGAGATCTGTAACCAGTTTTATTGTACAAATAACACCTTTACAGCATTTACTTCTCACTGGTTTGTTCTGGCATGCTTCTAATGATGTCAGAGTCACCTGTAAAACAAAAATATACTGTTAAAAGAGGTCCCACAGAAAGATGTTTTTAGGAATAAAAATAAGAAAAAGACCCACCCATAAAAAAACCAGATTCTAGAAAAAGTAAACTTAAAAGCAACAGATAGTCTGCTTAGGAAAAAGCAAGTAATTTTGATAGACTGATAAATAAGTTAACTGTGTTTTTCTAATCCAGAGTATTTTCCAGTAATTATGCACCTGTCACCAGCACTTACAAAGCCAGTACTAGAACAACAATCTAGTCCTGGAGGACACAGTGCATAGTTTTACTATAGCGAATGTCTAGCCTCCCCTGATCACAGAAATATCAGGACAGCGAGAATATTCGCATTGTTAGCTACAGAGTGTTAGGATTTACTTGCAGCTCTCACCCCACCCAAAACCAAACCTTACAGTGACATTTTGAAAATTAAGTTTACAGCTACTAGTTGAATACAAGCAAGCTAAATAAAGTTTTCTGAAGAACTAGGAAATTCAAGTCATTGTGACTTAGGGAACAGTTATTACTTAGTTTAAATTATTACAGAAATCATTAAACCCATGTGCATGCATTCTGACCAACAAACAGAACAAGGGACTGATTCTTCTCTTAAAACATTCTGGAAAGATGATGGGAAGTCACCTACTTAGCATTCTGTATAAGGAATTTGAGCAACTGTCTGGGACAAAGCCTGCTACCAAACCATAGTAATTACATACAAACTTACAGTTTTAAAATAAAAGTGTTTAATATAATTTTCATCCCTTGATGAATATCCACATGCCTATTGGTTATTTTTCTATATATTATTCTGGAATGCAGAACAAGCCATAATCCTTTGTCTTAGATTAAGAACAGTCTAACAAGGCTGTTGTAAACAGCATGTTGTGCAAGCTCATATCCTAGCTTAGGGGCTCAGAAACAGAAACTCTCCATAGAGTTACTTCCCAGACACTGAAACCTCCCTACAGACTGACAAGTCGACAAAATGCTCACAGGGCTCAGCAGTAAAAGAGCTGTGTGCAAGAGAAGCAGCAGTCCTTCCAGGTTCTAAGAACCTAGGACTCACAAAAGAAGAACAGGATCCTGGTCAGAGGAAATTATAATTAAGTGTTAAACCTGATGGAAAAAAGCAGTAAAATGTGTCATCACTCCTGCTCGTTCCTTGCTCAGTGCTGCTACTCACAGGAGAAAGGAGGATCCACAGACACCTCATTTGGTCCCTACACTGCAGGTGGGAGTTACCTGGGTCGATGATGGCCAGTGTGCACACTCTGTAGTATTTTCCACATGCCGTGCCCAATTCAATGTTGTTCCCACTATAATGATGGACGCCGGTCTTGGCAAGCATAGCATAGTACTCGATCTCTGATTTCCTGAAATCCAAAAACAGGGTGTTAACAGTACCCACAAACAATTCTGACTGACTGCAATACAGAGAGAGCAGCTTGAACTCCTACCACACTTAAACCTCACAACGCTTTTCCTTCCCACCCAGAGAAACGCATCTGTTCCTTGCGAGGCAGAATCACCCTGGGGTTTGGCTCAGGAACCTCTACCCAGACGTCACAACAAACCCTTCAGGCTGCTCCTACACAGGCTCATTTCTACATAGGGAAACGTTTCAGCACTTGCAGACCTCTGAAAGGCCACAGGAGCTGTGCCAAAGTGCATAAACCAAGAGAGTTAATATAGTTAATATTGATGCCCAGTGGTGGCCAGATGCTGAACACAGAGATACAGCTGTTGCTAGCTGGGAAAGGAACTGTGTATTTTAATTTAAGACAAAAAGTCTATCTATACTGCCCTCTCTTCTGACTTCCACTAGGAGAGTCTAGCAGTCAATGTTTCCCAAGCACTTTTGGGATCCCCACTAATATTTGGGATTGCTGCCTACTGTAACAGTCTTGCTACTTCTCAAGTATCTAATTTCTGGGTTACACATTTACATTTTCTTGAGCCTGTCAATATCCCTTGACAACAAAAATGGCCCAGATATTCAATGAGGAAAATGTCATGATATTAGCACAGATTACATTCTCAAAAAAGCAGTTTCACTGGCCAGGACTCCAAATCTATAACTAACTAACTTCAACAGCAAATTTTGTGTGCTTCAAATATTTTAAGTAAATTATCAGTCTTCCTAGCTGTGAAATTGTTTTCCAATACACTGCTTTGGAAAAACATGGGAATTCAGCCCCATTACACACTTAGTGAATGCTATCAAGTGTGAAAAGCTTCCAGTACTTTCCCTAGTGCAAACTTCTTGAATTAGAAAGCTAGAAAAGTACCAGGAAGCATTTCAACACTTACAGACATGAAATAATTACACAGCAAACCACCTGCCACTTTTATTTCAGAGCACTTTAGAATATGCCAGCAAAGTCCTCTGATTAAGTCACTGGAGAAATCAGCATGAAGCACACACTGCATTTGTACAAAGAACCCATTTTAGAATTGTTTTCTCACACATCTGCTTACCTCAAAGCAGGACAGTTGTTGGCGAGGATGACCAACTTGGCCTTGCCCTGACGAATCATTTTCAGGGTCTGTTTGTACCCAAGCACATATTTGCCACTTTTCATAACCAGCTGAAGCCTGGAGTTTATGGACTCCAGGGACTTTTTCTGAAGAAGATGTAGAAAAGCATTATGGTGTTACTTCACACTTTTCAAAACAATGGAGAACATAAAAAAATAAATTTCAAATATGTGCATTTTTCATTATCTCCCTATAATGTGAAATATGGAATAAGAAAAGCCAGTCAGTTACTTGAGTATAAAAAAGCTTACGGATAAGGGCGTTGCTGATATTGTGTTTTCACAACTTCAGAAAGTTCTTTCTTACTCCTGTATCTCACAGAAGGAAAATACATCTCAAACCACTGGTGCTGCTATCGACAAAAATCAGTGACATCCGCGTGCACCGGACAGGCCCTTGTCAAGCTCAGCTAGTCAAAGCCAAGTAAATACCACTTCTGCCTTGCAAGTCTAAGCCAGGTTCAGTCTGTCTCTCCCCAGGGCGCTCACTGACAGCGTTACATGGGGCAGCAGAAAGACGTGATTCTGTGCAATACCGAACTGGTATCACAACCGGTGAGCACGATGCTCACAACAGATTAGGCGCATTTACACGGACGAAAGCCACCACCTCTGAACAAGAAACCCCGATCTGTGAGAGCCACTCTAAAGAAAGGCCAGAACATGGCAGGAAAGGCAAAACCTGAACTCCACGGGCACTAGGACCTCGGCACCACCTCCCCCTTCCTCCAGCCACGTCAGGGGCTCTGCAAGCCCCCGGGACATCGCACGGGCGGGACCCGAGAGCAGCGAGCCCGGCGGGCAGCGGCCCAGGGGCGCGGCCGCTGTCAGGAGGGCTCGATCCGAGCTCCGAGGGCCGCGACGAGCCGTGCCCAGGGGCACCCCCGGCCGCCAACCCAGGCCATGCCGGGGTCCCCCCGCCGCACCACGGCGCTGCCCGGAGCCCCCGCCACCACGTGCGCCCGGCGCGGCCCCGCTCTCACTCACCGTCTTCTTCGCGGCCACCATGGTGCTGCCTCGCGCGGGGTCGGGCGGTACCTGGAACACAGGGGGAAGGAGGGGAGCGGTCAGAACCCGGCAGCAGCGCCCGCAGCGGCCCCCGCGCCCCCGGCCCGGCCCCGCTCACCGCAGACGCGCCGCCAAGATGGCCGGGCCGCCAGAAAGGAGCGAGCTCCCGGCAGGCCCCGCGATTCCCGCGGCAGCTCTCGCGAGAGCCGCGCGCACTCCCGGCCCCGGCCCGCGGCTGCCGAGGCGCCCGAACCAGGGCGGGAGCGCCGGGAGGGGGCGGGGCGGGGCCTGGCGGTGGGGGCCGGCTCGGCTGAGGGACGGGCTCGGCTGACGGACGGGCTGGGCTGAGGGCAGGGCTCGGCTGACGGACGGGCTGGGCTGAGGGACGGGCTGGGCTGAGGGACGGGCTGGGCTGAGGGACGGGCTGGGCTGAGGGCAGGGCTCGGCTGAGGGACGGGGCTCGGCTGAGGGACGGGCTGGGCTGAGGGACGGGCTGGGCTGAGGGCAGGGCTCGGCTGAGGGCAGGGCTCGGCTGAGGGCGGGCTCGGCTGACGACGGGCTGGGCTGAGGGCAGGGCTCGGCTGAGGGCAGGGCCGGCTGAGGGCGGGGCTCGGCTGAGGGACGGGCTGGCTGAGGGACGGGCTGGGCTGAGGGCTGGGCTCGGCTGAGGGACGGGGCTCGGCTGAGGGGCGGGGCTCGGCTGAGGGACGGGGCTGGGCTGAGGGCGGGGGCTGGGCTGAGGGCAGGGCTCGGCTGAGGGACGGGGCTGGGCTGAGGGACGGGCTGGGCTGAGGGACGGGGCTGGGCTGAGGGATGGGCTGGGCTGAGGGACGGGGCTGGGCTGAGGGATGGGCTGGGCTGAGGGACGGGGCTCGGCTGAGGGATGGGCTGGGCTGAGGGACGGGCTCGGCTGAGGGACGGGCTCGGCTGAGGGCGGGGCTGGGCTGAGGGAGGGGCTGGGCTGAGGGACGGGCTGGGCTGAGGGATGGGGCTGGGCTGAGGGCAGGGCTCGGCTGAGGGCAGGGCTCGGCTGAGGGACGGGCTGGGCTGAGGGATGGGGCTGGGCTGAGGGCCGGGGCTGGGCTGAGGGGCGGGGCTGGGCTGAGGGACGGGGCCTGGGCTGAGGGACGGGGCTGGGCTGAGGGGCGGGCTCGGCTGGTGTGTCGGGTGTCCGTCTCCCGCCCTTTCCCATCCCGCTTCTTCCCTCGTTCCGCAGAGCGGCTTAGAACGCGTTTCACATCACAGCCTAGCGGGAGGTTTCAGGCGCTCATGAGGGAAGAGCTGTAGTAGCCTGAGCCTTCCATCATGGAATCACAGAATGGCCTGGGTTGCTAGGGTCCTTGAAGCTCATCTAGTTCCAGCCCCGCTGCCATGCCATCTTCCCGGTAGAACAGCTTGCTCAGAAACCCAACCAACCCGGCCTTGAACACCTGGGGACTGGGGGGCATCCACAGCACCTGTACCAGTGTCTTCACCACCTTCACGGTAAAAAGTTTCCTCCCAATATCTAATCTCTTTTCAGTTTGAAGCCATTCCCTTTGTCCTGTCACTACCACCACATGCTCTTGTAAAAAAAAGTCCCTCTCCATCCTTCCTGTAGGTTCCCTTCAGGTACTGGAAGGCCACAATAAGGTCATCCCAAAGCCTTCTCTTTTTCAGGCTGAACGATCCCAATTCTCTCAGCCTTTCCTCACAGGAGAGGTGTTCCACCCCTCTCATCATCTTGGTGGCCTCCTCTGGACTCAGTCCAACAGGTCGATGTCCTTCGTGTGCTGGGACCCCAGAGATGAATACAGTGCTTCAGGCAGAATATCACCAGAACAGTGTTCCTGGGGACTGTCACTTCTGACACAGGGCTGCTGCAGAAAATTATGGGATGGAGAAAATGAATCTCTTGGGCAGCGCAAGGCACCAGCACAGGGGACACACGGTGGTCTGACGCTGTGTCCCTGCTGTCAGCACTGAGCACACTGCCACGCTAAAGCAGCAGCACCTGCCTTCTGCCAGGCACGGCGGCCCCTGGCAGGCCCCCAGCTCTGCAGGAATGGCCTGTCCCAATGGGATACAGCCTCGGGCCAAGCCCAAGCAGACACACAGGAAATGAAACAAGCCACTGAGCTTGGCAATAGACCCGACAACAGGCCTGACGCTGCCTGTGTTAGCAGGTTCAGCTTTGGGTGCCCTCAGTGCAGCTCCCAGGTTTGCCAGGGCAATGGCTCTGCACTCCCACCGGCTGTGCAGTGTCCTTGGCCCATCCCCAAGCAGCTCAGTCCATGGCTCTGCCGGAGTTACAGTGCACTCCTGCCCTGACACTGGTAGTGCCATAAATCAGCCTCTCTTGCTGGGAGAGGCCCTTTAAAGTCCTTTAGAGTCCTTGCAAGGAGCTTGATAGACGGACGAGGCAAACTCGCAGTAACTGCTTCTTCGATAGTTGTTTATTCTAGTGTTATCAGCTTTAGAAAGACACAGTAGAACAGAACATGACAAGAGAAGGCGAGAAAATGGCTGCTTATCAAGATTCCAGAGCCTTTTTATAGGTAAATTATCCAATTAAAAATTGAAACGACAGATATTTTTACTTTTCATCCAATGCTCAGTAAATCACTCTGACACGCAGGCCGGAACTGCAGCATTTTTCATCCAATCATCCTAAACTATCTCTGCTGCAGAATATGGAGGACTAGAAGAAGAAAGATTGAGATAAAAACTACAAGGGTTCCTCCATCTTGGAACTTTTACTGTTTATCTATTTACTACATTAATAAACCTAAAACTTCTAAATTCTTCACCCTGTGACATCCTTACATCATATTCTATCACCTAGTTCACATCTGTGTAGATTTTAGCTCCTCCCAGATGGTAGGGAGTTTTCTCCATGGATAAAGGTCAAAAACTGTTCTGTCCAAGGGGGTTTTTCTCTTCAAAACAGGTAGAGAAATATTCCCTGCACTCTGGATTCCCACACTGCCCCCTGTGCACTCTGGAAATCACGAGCTCGAAACCTATCTCACTGAGCACACACGCACTGCACTGTTTGGGAACACGGCCGTGACATGAGGCTCCCATTTTCAGGCCAAGAACGTTTGTGCTGGATCCCACAGTGCTGTCCATCCTAGAACAAGCGCCCCAGGCTGGCGCAGGGAGGAGCAGAGAGCCCCAGCTCAGCCGGCGCCTGCAGGGATGAGCAGTGCGGATGCTCAGTGTGAGCTGCAGGGATTGCCTCTGACATCCCTCTAGAGGATGCTCAGCGATCCAGCCACAAGACAGCAGGTCTGCTGCTGATGTGACTTTGTGCTCTTGAGACACTGCACCAGAAAGGCATCCCAGCGTGTACATTCCTTATGAAATTACAAAACTAGCATAGGATCTTTGGATCTCACCCAGGTTAGCAAAAGCATGGGAATGTGTTGTGCTTGCTGGCCCTAGGAAGTTTGATGCCTTTATCAGCGTAGAATGTGGAGCAACAAACTAAAAAGCCAAGACAAAACATGTTGCATTCAATTATTCTAGTATGGTTATATTAATAGATATTACTTCAAATAAGGGAAATAATTTATAGCAATATACTACTATGCCCTTCTCCTGGTATGGCTACCTCCATGGTAGCCTTTTCCTGGTGTATGATCACAGACCTTACCAAAGTATTTCCAACAGGATAGCCTTCTCAGTGACAGGCAGCCTTTAGTCAAAATGCAAACCAACATCCCAAACTTTTTTTTTTCTGGGTTAGGTCACCTTAGGTTTTGACTGATCCGTTTAAGCACCTAGACTAAAATCTAAACTGCAAACACTGAGATAAAGGTATGTTAGAAAAAATGTCACCAAACTGAAGTGGAATCGAAATATCCCGAATGAAACTAACTTAGCCTAACTCCATCTCTAAAGGTAAAGTTCTCTGGGAATAATGTCTCTATTAAGCACATGAATGATACCTGTAGTATATAAATAATAATATACAAATGTTACATTTTGATGTGTCTCTATAGTCCAATTTCTTTTATTGAAACAAAATAATTTCTATCCCTTTACAGAGTATGATTAAATCACTTCAAACTTTTCTTTGGCAACTGAAAACTCCATTCTATGTCTTTTTCTTTTCCTCTTTTTCCACTTGTCCCATGCCTCAGGTGCATTGCTGTTATTCCCCATCAAACTGTGACTTTGCTTTTAACTCTTTATACTCTTACTTGGTTGGTTGCGGTCTGGTGAAATACTTATCTTTTGTTCTTGTTGAAATTCTCGTTGCCATTTCTTTTGACTATTCCAGGATTTGTGTCACCTTGCAAGATGTGGGAGCCATGGATGTCTCCGGGAGAGGGAGCTGTTTCCAAGGGTACCCTGCAACCTCCACTCAGGTTAGCAGAGAACCAAGTACTTTCCTTAGCAGTTTATAAAACTAGTTCTTTCCAGAAATGTGCTTTTTAAAAATCTCTGCATTTCCGAAAGAACTTTCTCACAGACACTTTTGGCTTTGTACCCCAAATTCTGTCCCTAATTTTAGATGGAATAAGGATTGGGTTGGGGTTGGTGGGAATACATGCAGAAATGGGCACTATTGTCTCTCACCTCCCAGATCTCCCTTCTGTGAAGGCCTCTCCTGGGGCTCTGCGGTCCATAAAATGTCCTTTATAAAGACAAAGGGCCAGCCCAAATCAGATTAAAATTACACCTGAAGAAAGAAAAGGCTTTGGCCCCACTAAAATTCCTTAAACAATATTATACAGCCACTGTTTTGTTAAAAACAGCAGCTGGGAGAAGGTGGGCCTTGACAGCAGCTGTTTGAGAATTAAGGAATGAGGGAAGGCACATCAGGGAGAGTTTGGCACCCAGGTACCCTCAGCACAGGATCTTGAGCTACTCTCCACAACGAGGCTGTGATACAGCAGAGACAGGAGAAAGGCAGGGAAGCAGCAGACAATGTCTCATCTCCAACAAACAAGTCTCGAGATGGAGCAACCCAGGGAGCAGCTGGCAACCTCAGAAAAAGCAGTGGCACCCCTCCCAGCACTAACAGCAGGCCCTGTGGTCTCATCCAGCCCCCCCTGCCTGCCCCACCACGCTCAGCCAGGGAGGTCAACTCCTCCTCAGGCTGAGTCAGGTGTTACTCTGGCTCAGGGGCTCTGCAGGCTCATGCTCAGTTTGGCAGTGAACATGAGCATGCAGGGACTGCAGAGTACTTGGGGAAAGCAGAACCACTCCTCACCCTGGCCTAACTCTGTGCTTGCCTGGTGAGAGGGCAGGAGGAGGGTTTCCAACAGAGAGAGAGAACTTAATCCAGAGAGCAGTGGTCTTGAAGTTCTTTCACCACTTTTCCCCACTAAAATGCTGACAAGGTTGTGTAAGAAAGCACCAGTTGGAGGTATGAATTAAGGAGTGAGAGCACTGAAAAGAAAATCACTGATGGAACACTGACCTATCCCAAAAATTAGAAAGCAACTTCATCATTTTGGTTGAATGAAACCAACTCTGTGTATCCAAAAAAGGGAAGTCAGGGCATCTCCTGCAGCAGCACTGACACCAGTGCAAACAAGCTGTGGTGGCTGGGTTATACATACCCGAGGACAGACAAGCAAGTTCATGTGCTTTGCCTCACAGCTGGAGTTGGCCAGGATCACCCGTGGGGTCTCTTGCGGCCATTTGGCTGCAAGGAGTCAGCACTGGACATACTGCAGATGTGGGCTCATCCATGCAGCATGCCTTTCTGCAGAGAAATCCCAAAGCAACTTCTTCTCTGTGTTACAGGACCCCAAGCACTGCCCCCACAAGTGCAGTGGTAATAACATAATCAGCTTTTCTCATTACTCATCAGAAAATCCAACGAACAGTAAAATGATGTACTAAGAAAACATTATGTGTGCTAATTACACGTGCTGTTGTAGACAGTGTATAGTTAACTGAGAGAAAAGGTTGGAAAGAAGCTAAAGAGAAGAATGAGAAAAAAATCTTCTGAAGTCTGAAAAATGAGTGGTACATGGGCACCCTATGGTACAGCCTGAGATGGATCATTCTGTTAAATTCTCTGAACTTCTGAGGTCTTTATAAAGCTGAAGTGGCTGCACTGCTGACACTGAGAGAAAGTGGGGATCACTCTGGCAGCCAGGGGTGCAGAGGAACATCTGAAGCTGCACCACTGCTTAGCCCCTCTCCCTGAGTGTCAGTAGGCAATGCGTAGAACTCAGGACTTGCTGCTTGTCAGAGCTGCCAGGTGCCTGAGATGGTAACAGGTACTGACCCACTACCAGGAAAGCTCCAGGAAATGTGTGGTGTGACTGGGGGTGTTTTCAAATTGTAACGTCTGCTAAAGCCACTGCAAGAGGGACAGCGTGTCCATAGCCATCCTTCAGGTGCCACAGGTCACACGCTGACCCTAAATGAAGAGATTCAAAAAAGAAGACTGATCTTTTGACAAGCTAGGCCTAGATCTTTATTTTACCAATAGGAACAGAACATACTATTTTATGGGATGAAAATATGCAAAAATACAGTCCTGCTTTGATTTATAGTCTGGTCAGGTCTCTGCACAATTACACAACAATGTTGTGTGAACACCTGCAGCCATTTACTCTCAAGTTTTGCACATCAGGGCTATTAAAAGTGACAGGTTGTGTTCCCTGATAATCATTGCATTTACAGCAAATGCAAACATGCAAAAATGCATGTTCATCTGATTTTCACAGGGTCGTGCACCGAACTATCCCCTGTATTGTCAGGCAGACAAATGCAGCTCTTTGTTTCAGATCACTGGGAATTTACAATCCCAGTAAGGCACAGGTCCACTAGATCTGAATGAAAACCTCTCCTCAGCCACCCTTGCAGCAGCTTTACTGTGAGAAAGGAAGGAAAGAAAGAAAGAAAGGAGTTGTGGAGGAAAGTGGGTCAAGTGCAGAAAAGTTATCTCATTAGGGAACAGGGAAAACCTTGAGGTTAAATACTGTCTATTGTGAATACCTGAATATCTGCAGACCTGGATAGATTTTCAGCCAGTAAAGGCATGCTAAATATGTGTGTATGCACATACATAAATATATATATGTATAAATACATAAATTTGTATACCTCTATGTGTAGTCAGCTTAAATCCAGTGCCAGTACCATGACAAACTGCATTTTCTAAGGGTCAAATTGTGCAGAAATCCACAGGTGTCGATTTCTAAAGATAGTAATTGGTTTGATGAGAAGATCTTCAGGTTGCCTCATTTCCAGGGAATTACAAGGCATGGTCTAGGAGCTAAGTTACAAGGTCATTGCAAAACAAGAATAGCTGTTCCAGAAGGCAGCTCTCTGCAGTTCATAAACCAGCATCACAGAACAGTCTTCAGTGGAGCTACAAATATTTGGAGCAGTGGAACATTTGGCCTGAATTACTTGACACTATAAACAATTTAGAATATTTTACTACTTCTTTAGGTACTGGTCATTCTGTACAGAGCAGCCAAAGAGCTGAGAAAAGAAGTCACACAAAAGAAAACTCTTGATTAACATAATGTTTTGAAAAGTCACTGTGATTTGGAAAGTCCCAGGATTTGGGACCATCAGAAAATAGATATAAATTTAATAGCTGCAGTAGGAATAATATCTAAAATATTCAAAAATTTTAACAGCTGGTGAGCTCTGGAATGAGTGCAACAAGTTTGCTCATATACTACTGGCCTGGAGAACTTAAAAATTGTCAGGCCCTTAGAGAAATCTTTGTTTTGGAAAAGTTTGCTTTTGGAAGTGTATTGATGACTGTATGTAAGGGGTCATAGGTATTTGTTGCTTTATCTCTGGAAGTACAGTTATCCCTGAACATTCATAGTTTACTTTTAATTTTAATTTCCCAAATTGTATTCCTGAATAAAATAGCTTTCCTTTTGAAAATAACTAGTTCAATATAATTGTTTTGTTTATTTGCTGTTAAAGGGTTTTTAATTTTTAGCTCCTTTGGTACTGCCTTCATTTGGGGCAGTACCAGGGTGGTTCAGATTAGAGAAGGCAGAGTCTCCGTGGAGAGGTGCCCTGCTGAGGGGAAGGAATTGAATGGGCAGCCTATCAAGGATTTTCATCTGCCAACATCATGCTGCAGCCACTGTATCACTTACAGGAATTTCTTTGGGAGTCTGTACAAGCTCTGTACGATCCTGCACTCCCAGAAGGTAGGACAGTGGTGGAGAGGCAGCTTGTCCTTATCCCGGGGGAATGTTTGTGCTGAATGCTCTGCAGAGGGCACACGTTGTCCAAGCCTGGCCTGGTCTGTGGCAATCCAGGCCCTGTCGTGGCCCTGCCTGTGTCCAGCTCCAGCACTGGCTGTGTTGTGTCCAGTCTTCCTGCTGAAAAGATGCAACTTATCCTTCACTCGTGGGAGGAGGGGAAGGCCGTGACATTGTTATTTAGTGTTTGTGGGAGTCACCTGCCAAATGGCCCTTGGGTTCCCATTTCTATTTCTGTAGCCTATCCAAGGCCTGTTTAAAGAACATGAAGTACAGAGCAGCCCCTGGTGAGCCTTGCTGCCGGTACACGCTCACACGTGTTCCCTCCCTCTGGCCTTGTAAACCTTGAATTCCTCTCTCTGCTGTTTAAGTAGGTTGGATGGTAGGTGAACTCCACACCCTTTGGCCAGGACAGGGAGGGAAGCAGGTACAAAGCTCTGCAGGCAAGAGAATGGACTGAATGTAGCCTTCCTTTTTTATTTTCCTCAGTGCCCGGTGTTTGGTGAGCCTGTCCTGGTGGCCCATCCTCCTTACTTGGTTCTCTGAAAGGTCACAGAAAAAAGGTGGGGTATCAGGCATGTTTCCTGGCATGTCAGGCATCCTCAGCTGTCAGTACTCCTTCACAGTCACAGACACTTGTACTTTCCCACCTGTGGCAGCAGAGCAGTGGGATGCCTGGGTGTCTTCATCTGTGTTATACAGGGAACCCCCACATTCTGTGTAGGGAACTGACCTCACTCTCACCACAGCAGTCAGCATTTCACACCGGCAGCATGAATGTTAAATATTTCTGAAATTAATTTTAAGTTGCTAAACCCTTTGTTGCACTTCTGGTTTTGTTGTTACACATCAACATGTTTTGCTAACCCTAAAGTTACCAGCATTTCGGTGTCTAGTATCTCGGATATATGTATCTAGTATATCGGCTATACATATAGCCACAGCAAAATCTATAGAGCCTACTGTGGACTTTTTTTCTGATATTTTTTAAAAGTGTCCTGAAAATTAACTCAAACTGAGGAAGCAGGAACTATTGCAGAAATTATTGGAGTTATTGCTGCTGCTCTACCTTGGCTGTGGAACATCACAAACGCTGGACAAATATCCAAAGACAATATGATTTGTCTGGATAAATTTCTGGGTGGATAAAAAAATGTTCATTTAGAAGAACGTATGATTAGTCTAAATTTTACATAATTCAATATGTCTTGAGTGCAATAAATACATTATCTGTTTATGCAGGCAAATGTGTGGCAAAGATTCTCCATTCCTAATCTCTGGGAAGTTTTTAGGCCACCTCGGCTTTCCTGGACATCTGCTGATTTGCCTATATGCAAGTATAAAAATAATGTTATCTTTATTTTACCTTTCAGGCTGATGGTAAGGATGTTACAGGTGGCTGCTGAATCCAGAGGACTCTGCAAACCAGGGATTCCTTCTTGCCTCCGAGTTGCTGAGACCCCAGAGGTCTGTCCCTCCCAGTCTCACGGATGCATCCTGCAGCTGTTGCTGTGTGCGGGGAGGGCTGGCAGCGAGGCCGCGGCTCCTGTGTGTGTACGAGCGCAGCGCTCGGGATGCCCGTACCACATACAGTCAGCGCAGACAACCCAGCCCTGCTGCTCCTCTGCCCTGGTCCGGACTGGGGTTCCCTACAGAAACCCCACACCCTCAGTCTTAGGTGCACGAGCTCAGCCCCGTTCACGGACCGCCAAATATCGGCGTGGCCTCCAAGTCCGTCTTGTACCCCTGCCCAAACCGGGACGCTCTTTCCTGGGCTGTTGGTCTCCTCTGCTCGATGCTAACGTGGCCCGAAGATGCTAACGAGGTTTACGTGCACACCCGCAGGGTTAAACCCTGGGGCACATGGACCTGCAGTCCCTTCCCGCCTCCTGCCACTCACACCTTGTGGCATCCGCGCACAGCGCAAAAATCCGCCCCGGGGCAGGGACGGCCGCGGCGGCGGCCCCGGCTGAGCGGCGGGGGAGTGTTTAAGGCTCCATCGCCGGGGCCGCCCTGCCACCTTCCCGGCTGCCTAGGTCGGTGCTGACCGGCGGCCCCGCCAGCCGCGCCTCACCTCAGCTCGCCTCGCCTCGCCTCGCCCCAAGCCGACCCGGCCGTCGGGAGCGGCTGCAGAGCCCGCCGACCCCGCCATGGGCTGCTCCAGCAGCGCCCGCAGCCGCCCCCAGGAGCCGCCGCCGCCGCCGCGGGGTGAGCGGGGCCGGGGGGAGCCGGGCGGGGGCCGTGCGGGGCTCTTCGGGGCTGCGGGGCCGCGCTGCTCTCGGGGTGGGCCCGGCCCGTCGAGGGGAAGGCGCCGCGGGTGCGCGACCCGCAGAAACCCCGGGGGGCCAGAAGCTCGTCGGGCTTCTCTCGGCTTTTAATTCTGCCCGCGCAGTGGGGGCAACTGCGCCCGGAGGGTGATGGCTTAGAAACTGGTGTTTCTTTGAATGAATGCCTAAGTCTCTTCCGCTCCGCAGACTTTTTTTGTCTGTTTAATTTCCAGACGGGTCCTGCTGTTGGTCCTTTTGTGAAGTACCTTGTCAGTCTAGTGCCCTTTCTTCCCCCCTTTAAAAGAACAGTGAACTAGCTATACCTAACCCCACTATCCTTCGTTTTTCTTACGAAATCTGCCCCGACACAGTGTGCAGCATTGGCAATGTTCCTGTGGCTTTAATTGGCTCAAGTCACAGCAGACTAATTTTGTGAGCAAAGTATATTTGTAGGATGTTCTATAAGAATATCCTCGCTATTCAGTGGAACTTTGTTTCCATATTCATATATTTTTCTCTTTGCTCCAAGGAAGGTTTGGAAACACTTCTGTAAGGACCTGAATGCTGCAGTTACAGGAATTGGCCTCTCCAGAAAGATGCATCTTGAAGGCAGATACATATAAGTTGTTTGCATATCATTTTACTGAATTTCTTTCCTATATCCTTGAGTTATGATCTGTTGTTGTTACTCTGCCTGCAGCATCCATGGTTTTTGTATGGGTTTATATCCCTTGTGTTGTCTTGAGGTGCTGTGGCTTCTGACTGCAGAGAGGAGAGAAGGTTATATGGGCTGAGCATTGTCTGTGCCACTACAGAGCCAGCACACATCTGCAAACCGAGGAGCCCTGCTGAAAGTATCAGCAGAAACCTCTTTATACTGCACCTGCTATCTTGTTCACCTGGTCAATGTGCCAATTCCTCTGCCTTTCCATCCTCCACTGAAAGATACCTGCACAGGAACACTGAAGGGCTCAAGGAAACAACGGAAGTAATTTTTTCTGAGTATTTTAAGTATTCTTATCTTAAGTATAAAAGCATGTTCAAGGCAGGATAGGTTATGAAATGTACTAAATACATCCACTAATGTCATGGTAAGGATGAAATGCAGTTTGTAATTACAGCTGAAAGATTTGCATTAATTGGGCAGTTACTAACCAGGTATGTTAACAATTTTCTAACTTACTTTAACAAGAAAAGATAATTTGAAAAAAACTTCTCTAAATATGTTAATAGAGGAAAATGTATTTCATATCCTTCCATTGATATGTAACTCACAAAACTTTGAGGCTTTTCCAAAAGGAAAGAAAGAAGGCAAAGGGAAAATACTGCAGCCATGGCCCACTTACATTTACTGTGTTTTTCTTTGTTTCTCCAGCTGAAATAGTCAACAGCACGGAAAATAAAAATTTAAAATTTAAAAATAAAACAAAATTAGAAGGAATCCTAGGAATGCTGACTGCCACATGATGTTCATTTTTCTTGGGGATAAAGGTATTGAACAGATTACTGAGGGGATTTATTTTTTCCATATTAGGGAATTTTTTGTATTTCAGATGAGAGCAGAGGAATGCTTCCAGGGTTTCCAGCAGCGCAGGTCTTGTGTTGCATAGCAGTATTTTATAATCCAGTTTGTATGAAACATTTTGATGAAGAGAGGGCTAGCTGGAAGTTATAGGGCTGATGTTTATAGGAGCTGCAGGAGCTTCCTAGTAATAATACGTTTGAATTGTTTCTTTTACTGCTAACACAAATTAAAACTGTGTAACATGCTAATTTTCACAGCTCATTTGTTTCTGTCTGAAGGTTTTAAATGCTCCCTGTCCATCTGGCACTGAGCAAGGTGAAGGCATGAAAAGTGTCTAAAGGGATGAAAAATAAAAATGTGAAAATACTGAATGTCTGGTCTCTGAGCATACATTGCTTTTTAAATCACTGCTTAGAATATCTCAAGTTTAAGATTTACTCACTGTTATTCTGATTGGGTATCTGTTTCACCTTGAGCTTCATTTTAGGAAAAGGAGTGCTTGGGAGGTAAGGTGTGATAGAGATCTAGAGAAAGTAATCAGGGAAATATATTTGCTGCTTCTCGTAATGCAAGAACTGCCACTTGATGAAATGACCAGCAGCAGGCTTAAAAACAGCCAGGTTGTTTTACAGGGGATGTAAGTGGGCTGCAGCCCTCATTGCCTTTGGTCATAGTGGAGACTGAGTGTAAGCAGATTGAAAAGGGGCTTGAACAGGTTGACAAAGGAATTCCACTGATGGATTGACACTCAGCCCCGTGGGCTGGGGCACTCTGCCCTTTCCCCTGCCCCATGGCAGCTGTCAGAAGCAGGGTCTTGCCCTGGGGGGAACTGTGGTCTGAGATGCGTAGCTGAGTTTGCCTCCTGTTGTTTGAGTTGCACTATACATTGCCATACCACTGTGGATTTGGAGGGGTGCTGGAACTTGGATGGTTTGAAAGTTCCTGGGACAAATGAGATTTTATCTGTCTCATAGTAAAAATTGCCTTCTGTCTGTCTCAGCAGTCCAGATTCCCAGTTCTTGCTCTTCTGGCTTAGCCATCCTTCCCTGGGTCTGTAGGCACGTGCTGACTAGGTGACACTTGCTGGGGAAGTGTTTTGTTTGAATGTCTCAAAAGAACTGTAAACTTCCTTTAAGGGCAGCAGTATTCAAGCAGATGTTTAAAGAGCAGGGTGTATTACACTTCTTTTCTGTTCATCTATGAACAGTATCATATGGTTCTGCTTACTGGCTTTGACACTGCAATCACAATTTTCTCAGAAAATAGTTTTTCCCCTTTTGTAATCATTATATAAACAGATTTCATGCATGAATTACCAAGGGTTTCATCCAGACGTTCTTTAGGAAAACATTAAGTACAAGATCCTGTCAAACTGAATTTAATTAGAATGTTAGTAAGTCAGTCTGATAAGTAGTATAGCTCATTTTGAGTCTTCAGCTTTTATCCTTAAATACCTGTCAAAGCAATTTTGTCAGTTCTTTATTCATAATTTTTTTTCTGCCAAAGCCCATTGCTTTACTAGCCAATAAGTTGATGAGAGATGAAAAGAAGCAGAAGTTTAAACTTGTTTAGGCTTCCTGTTGTTGAATTTTTTATTAGACAAATCATACTATGAATGGCAGTTTAGTACTGAAAAAGACAAAGTGGTTTTTGTTTTAAGAAGTGGGCACTGCTCATCCTCTGTGTTCTCAGGGTTTTAATTCAGCCCTCCTGAAGCTACCACCAGAACTTCTCACACACAGCCCAGGAGAGCAGCTCCTTCACACTCCCCACGTTGATCCTGTGCTTGGTTTGGGGCAAGAAAAGGTGATTCCCTGCAGTGTCCTGTCACCAGCAAACCACCTGCACACTGCAGATTCATAAGGCAAAATGTTATAGAACATTGACTTGCAAACAGGTCTGCTCTCTTCATGTAAAAATATATGAGATGCTTCAAATGAAAATTTATTTTTAATGTAAGAGCAGCACCATCCTCTATTGGATATGTGTGGATATGAGCAGCAGACCTGTGAGGGAGTATTATCCATAGCCAGGAGGGAGCTCTTTGACAGGCAGTGCTGGTGTGGTTCACTGTGGGTTTAGTTGTCACCCAGTTTATGTACCCATTCACCAATTATCTGTAATTACCTTTTTCCTTTCCTTGCCTTACTTTAACTAAAAGCATCATCAGGTGCAAACACCCTGACTGCAGATGACCATGAAACTGTAGCTGACCAAACACAGCTGGACCCAGCGGAGCGTGTGAGCCTTGCCTCTGAGGAGACCAACCCAGGCGAGCACCTGCCAGGAGAGGAGGCTTCAGCCATGATTCTGGATGTGGAGGGGAAGGCAGATTCGGTCAGTAAAAGGGAGGAGCCAGAGGGCACCGAGCCCGTGCCTGCAGGAGAAGAGGAGAGCTCTGAGCTGCCCTCTGCATGGCGAGAGGAGAGCAGGGGGCCTTCGCCGCCAGCACCGGGAGAAGATGCTGGGGCACTTTCGCCAGGACCAGCAGAGGACAGTGGGCTGGCAGAGGGCAGCGACTGCTCTGTAGTGGAAGTCGTCGAGAAAGTACATGTTACTGAAGAGGACCACTTCATTGAGGGTAATATTTGTACTTTCATAAATTCAGGAGACCAAAATTTGCCTCCAGGGACTTCTGCGTGGGTCCTTTTGGCTTTACTAAGAGCCTCAAATGAGCTTCTGGAGTCAGAATTTGGTCCAGGGAGTCTGTATGATGTGAGGCATAAAAGAATGTGGCTGGGGAAGCCTCAGATTTACAAGTCCAAGCTGTAATAAATTTAGTCAGCATTTCCACCTCTGCTACTTCATTTCATGGCCTTTTTGTTCTTAGCAGGTAAAATGTCCCACCATACCTCTCACTTAAAACATTGTGTCTTTGGGTAGCTCACACATATTCCTTAGTATTTGCACAGCCCAAAGGCTCGATTACTTAGTCACATGTATTAATTATAAAGCAACTGTCCTTGCACATATAAAGCTGGAGGGTGCATGCTTGGATGTAGAAGAAAAAGCATCTCTTTGATGCATGCTTGGCATGTCCAGTCTGTCCTAGAAGCTTGGCTACAAGACAAGCAGAATAGAAGTAGTAGTGGAGAGGCATAGGGCTGTCTTTCCACAAATGCTTGGAGATGACTGGGTGGGACCAGAGGCTGTGTGAGGAAGCAGTGGTGTCTGAGGTGACAGGTATTTCTGTGTGCTGTGGAGGGACCTTTAGCAGGAGGTGGCCTCCTTCTTGGAAATTGCAGGCTATGCTCATCTTTGGGTTAGCGCCCAGAGGACATGGAGTGCACATGCAGAAGATGAACACTTCACAGGAGGAATCAAATTTCTCCTAAATGGTACAAAGTAGCTCAGTAAGGAATCAGATACATCCTGGGTTAGCTCTTTTTCAGGGATTAAGCAGGTGAAGCATACGAAGAGTATTTCTCTGCAGGGAGACATGGTATCAGCATGTTTCCTCACTCCACTTCGGCCTTGAAGAAGTGCGAGATGCAGAAGGACTGATCTGTGTGAAGTCCAGAGCCACTTACACAACACTAATCCTGTGGCTTTGCTCTGCACGTCTCTGAACTGGCTATATGAATCTCATTCTTTGCATCCCAGTAGCTGAGCATAGTCGTTGCGATGCTTTGTCCTCTTCTGTGTCCCTTCACAAAAGAATTTTGTCCTCCACATAAAATGGGCATCTATCCTTTGGAATAAACCCTTGTTTTACGTAAGCAGTAAATGACAGGTTGTTCACCTGTTAAACACACACCCTGCCCAGCTGCAAACTCCAATTTTATTATTCACCATTTCTAAGCCTCAGGGCAGTGCCGGAGGCAGAGCAGCACATCCTGGACCTTGTGCTGTCACCTCTCATCAGTGGAAACATGTTTACAGTTGTCTGTCTGACTGAAGATAAGTTGTGGGGCTTTAAGCACCAAGTGATGTGTGCAGGGCGAGTGAACAAGGCTGTTGGGGAAAAAAGTTTTGCTCCTGTAACTTCTACGGTATAAGTAATATCTTAACTTGAGTGCATTCTCTTTCTGTGAGGCATCTGATGAAGAAGGGATTTTCTATTTTTGTGCTGTGGTACATATGATACTTAGCATTTGTTTTGCTTTCCTTTATGCTTCCACAGCTATGTGAGGAAATTAGTTAGGCAGCAGCTTCAGTCAGAAAGCAGGGTTTCAACCAGTATTGCATGTTACCATGCTTTCTATTTCTGTTTCATTCCAATTGAAAATAAAATTGCACATACATGAAATAAAATCCAGGAAAAATAATTTGAACAGAAATAGTACTCATGATTTACTTTGGATACAGCATCAATGGGATTTTGTGAAAGCATTAGGAGAACTCCATGGGCTTGAGGCAACCGTATAGCAGGATGGTGAAAAGTGTTTGGGATCATCCTGTTCTCTACGGGTTCATTCAGGGGATACCTTGGTAAGGGGCTTTGGAGAGCTGACAAAGCAAACCTGGGTTTACAGAAAGGAGCTGGGGCACTTGGTGCTTTTTCTCAGTGGATCCTAATTTGATCTCCATGGTTACCATTCCCAGGTGAGACGGGAGAACAGGTGGAAACTGAGCTGCTCAGTGAGACAGTAAGTGAAGGGCCTGAAACAAAAGAAGAAGAAACAGGAGAAGCTGTGGATAGTGCAGCAGCGACAGAGATAGGTATGTTGACAGAGGAGGGAAGGACCACATGGGCTGTTGTTTAAGAGACAGCAAAGACTGTGCTGTCCGTAATGAGCACATCTTGTTATTCCCCTGTTGGCATACAGCTCCTCTCTGCATTTTTACACAAGAGAGAGTCAAAAATACTTTACATTAGAAGACATTTTTGGAAGCAATCAATCGGAAGTCATGCTTTTTACATGGGTCATCTTTATATAATACATGAGCCTTACCAGTGGTAACTTTTCCCTCTTTGGGAAGAATGATAGACTGTAACATGCAGTCTTGGAAAATAAAAACCTTTGTTAAAATCATGACTCTGCTTATTATTATTTGCAGGCTTGTTTTTGTAAGCTAAGCCTTAATGCTGTTTTGTGATTTCCATTCTATGCCAGTCATTTTAGATCCCCTTGTTCTCCTTATTAGCTGAAATCAGCAGTGTGGTGCTGTGGTGAAAGCACATTGCATAGCATATTCAGTCACATGGTGGGAAGGAAAAGTCACAGGCCAAACAAAGTTGCTCTGGAAAATTTATGCCAGTGAAGAGAAAAAATTAAGGGGATAAGATTATCCCAATGGCAGACTTTGAGATTATGGTCAAAATTCTGTCACCACAGTCTTTCTACAAAAGTTATTTCTTCTTCTTCCTCCACATCACTAAGAAACTCACACTTGAGTCTATCATGTAAGGTGTTCACAAGCCCCAGAAGGCAGAATTAGAATCATAGAATCATTTAGGTTGGAAAAGACCTCTAAGATCACTGAGTCCAACTGTTAACTCAGCACTGCCAGGTCCATCACTAAATCCTGTCCCTAAGTGCCACATCCACACATTTTTTGAACATCTCCAGGGATGGTGATTCCACCATCACAGGTTACTCTATGGTATTGCCAGAATGTAGAAAAGGATGAGCAGGCAATGCAGACAACTCCTTTCCCCCAGTGAACATTACTGCAATAGCTGGAACCACCTTCTCCCTCTCCCCTCCCTCCTAATCACTGGCGTACTGAGTCATGCTTGAAATCTCTCTGGGCTAGCAAGTATTTCTGTAATTCAGGAGAGAACAGCTTCAGCAGAAAGGGTGGGGATACCTTACACCAGTGCTTTTCTTGCCTTCCAAAGGAGCCTCTTGCACCCGGGGTGAGCAGTCTTTGTTTCCTTCCCAATGCTAGTATGTGGCACAGCCTTAGGGCTGCCAGCAGCAAGCCAGTGTGTTGCACAGCTGCTTATGTTTCTGCCAGAGGGCCAAGGGAAATGGTTTTCAGCATAAGCACTGCAGTCTGAAAGACAAGTAGGGTGGTGGTCGAGCAGTTTGGTCAATGCTTGGGCTCCTTTATGACCTTGTGATCATCCAAGTAAAATTAGATTGGCAGTGATAACAAAAAAATGCTCAGTTCCCTTTAATTTTTATGTTTGACAGTTGCTCATCTTAATAAAGAATGTTACTTTTTAAGCTAGCCTGTGAAGACAAACAGTTGTTGGCCATTGACAACTGTTCTTTTGCAGGATCTTTCATTTTTATGCCAGATAGCTTTGCCTATGAAGTCAAAACAAGTTTAATCAATCAACTTGTTTCTAATGTCTTAAAATTATGTCTTTTTTAAAAGCTCCTATACTTTTGCAAGGGATCATCTCTCTGTGCTGTGAATTCAGCAAAGCACTTAACTTGATTCTAGGAAACCTCAAAGAACATCTTCCTGCTTCTGAAGAGTAAGAGAATCATAGAAAGGCATGGGTTAGAACAGACCTTAAAGATCACCTAGTTTCAACCCTCCTGCCATGGGCAGGGATGCCACACATTAGATCAGGTTGCTCGGGGCCCCATCCAACCTGACCTTAAACACTTCCAGAAATTTCACCCAGTGATGGTTACAGCTTTATTGAAATTCTTCCTGCATTTGCCTGCTTTGACAGTATTCTCCCCAACAGTTTTATAAGGGAGCAGAAAGAGCAGCCCTGCTTCTATGTCTATAATAGGTTTCATATGATGGGAGTGCACTGACACATCTCGGAGAACAGCTGCAGGCAAGGGAGCAAACAATGCTAAGAACGAAATAGTGACCATTTAAACCTGGGACTCTGTTGTGTAAGGGAGCAATTCTTCCATCTTGAAAGGATATTGAAGAAATAAAGCAAGATTCTGGACAGGAAAGCAAGACTGCTTAAGGGAATGGAAAAATTCTTACTTGGAGACACATCAAAAACATTCAGAGCTTTGTCTCTGGGAGGGTATGACTAAGAGGATACAAGCTGATCCTAGTTCAAAAAAAATAGGGCTCTAAAGGTAGCTGATGTCCACCTAAGAACAAGGGAATGCTAAGTGACATGCTAAGTGTGTGGAATTTGAAACCATTAAAGGGAGTTGGCTTTTTCATGTTATATTAACAATCTTTTTAGTCACAGAGAATCACTGCAGTTGGATGTCTTTTGCTGGTTACCTTCACTCCCATGCAAATTTCCCACCTTTCCTGTGTTCTCTACCCACACTCATGGAACACCACAATTCAGTGTGAGGAAGTCCCACATTCCCATGTTCCCTATCCTTTCAGAGTCTTTTAGCTGGGAAAGAAGTACTTTGAGCTGGGCTGGCCTGACACTGTGATTTCAGCCAATCATCCCCTTGGGAACTATCTTTTAGCTATCAAGTGAGCCCCAGAGCTTCTCAGCTGCTGATGGCCAACAGTAGCTTCAGGGGCTGGGTACAGTTCCTCAGCCATACTTTGTAATAGAATAGCTGAGGTAGAAAAATACCTCTGGAACTTGTGCTCAAAGCAGGAACAGGTTGTCCTGTTGGGTTTTGAATCCCCAGGGATGGAGACTCCATCAATTGTGGGCAGCTTATTCCTATAATTTAACTGTCCTTACAGAAAAAATAAATCCTGTATTTAAAGGTAATACCATATATGTCAATTTATATCCCCTGTCCATGAAATGCCTGCCTCTATGTCAAATCTGACTGGAATGATGTAGTGATTTCAAAAGCTGTTAAGAGAAAAGGCAGCAGGGTGAGGAGGAGCTCGAGGCTGTTGCAGTGACACAAGGAGGTGATGTTAATGTCTGTAACAGCAAGACTGTGTATGAATGAGATGGGGGAAGAGGAAGCAGAACCAGTGGCTGCTTTTAGGTCCACACAGAACATTCTTACAGATGTGGGAGAAGAGCAGATATTCCCTTCATCCTGTGATGCTTCCAGGGAACTTTCCCTTTGAGCTCCTGTAAGATTTAGTGAATATCAAGTTATACCTTCAATTAATTGCTAAATTAATTTTTTTCCATGTGTTTCAGAGACAGCTAATAACAAGGAATAGAAGTTATGTCTCAATGAACATCCTCTTCTTGGGCCTGCTCTTCTGTTCACATGAACATTTTTAAATTTTATTGGGTTGGGAAAATAGAAAGGCTTTTATGGATTGAACCACAACCTACAGACACATGAATAGGAGGCATAAGAAAAAGTTTTATATAATACAGATTTTTTGAAGTCAAGCTGCCAAGACTTCAAGTGTTTGAAATACCTGAACTTCCAGCTCCCTGCCACAGAGTGCCTTCTATGCATAGCAGGATAATATTTCAACGGGAGTATAACCATTCATTTTTCAATTAGGAATTTTTCCCAGGTTCAGAAAACTGACTTCAAATGGTTGAAACCTTCAACCAACATTATTTAGGATAAAGAATACAGTGTAGCTTTTTTCTCTTTAAATGATTGTATGTGGGCAGTTCCTCTGAGTGCCTGGACTAGCAATGTAGGGAGCTGCTGAGGTGTACAGCACATAGAGGACTGGGAGAGGGAAGTACCCATTTACCAGGCTGGAACTAAATGCAGAGGGGAGTTTTCCAGAAAATAGAAGATAACAGAGTGCAGTGTCCAGGACTCAAGTGTCTGAGTGCTGCTCACTCCCCATTTTTAAACACAAATTTATTGAAGGGATCATAGTACAGTATATGTGATGACTTCTGCAGAAGCAGGGAGAAGAGGCAATTTTTAACTGAGTGGGATGTTTTAGTTGTATAAATCCTAGAAGATCACAGCTGTTAACATTCATGGTCAGTAGTAACCTGTCTTTAGCTGTGTAGCTCTCCTCATATGCATTTGTGGCTTCTAAAACGGATTTCTAAGAGAGAAAACACAAGCCTGTCTAAGAGACAAATATAAGCCTGTTCCCAAAGAAGAGGTTGTCTATTATATTTCCCTGCAGTGCTGTCCTCCTGGAGAAATATGCTATCAGGGACTGTCTGGGTTATTTTCCAAAATGCTAAATAATCTTTTTGGAGATGAAACTGAATGGCAATACTTTCAAACAAATTTCCTGTGAAAACAAGCCCTGAATATGATTCGTGTTTTGGGTCAGATGAAGAGTAGAAATTTGTTTTGATAGTGAATGTTGCAGAATCACAAAATCAATTAGGTTGGAAAACACCTCTAAGATACTTGAGTCCAAATGCTAGCTGAACACCACTTTGTCAACTAGACCATGGCAGTAAGTGTCGTGCCCAGTCATTTCTCATCCAGGGATGGTAACTCCACCACTTCCCTAGGCAGTCTGTTCCAAAGTTTAACAACCCTTACTGTGAAGAAATTCCTCCTGACGTTCAACCTGGACCTCTGCTGGCACAGCTTGAGGCTATGTCCTGTGCAAAGGGCATATCTATAATATATTGCTGGGGACTGTGTTTACAAGATTTTCTGGCATAAGGATGTAGGACATGGAAAGCATGGAGAGCACAATATTGCTCTTTTATTAGCTTTATTGTATGAAAGGACTTAAAAAAACCCTAACTGTCACCACCAAATTCTACAAATCACCTCTAAGAGATAATTTCATACTGCATGTACATGTCTGACTCCAGCTGACTCTGGTCTGTATTAAATAATCTAATTGCTATCCTTGGCCTATTAACCTTTTGTGTAAGCTGATAGTTCTTGGCTGTATCACTAAATCTAAGATTTTCTGCTTAGCAGCACTCTTATGAACTTGTCAGCTTCATTTAATGTCAACTTCCTGTAGGCAACACCATAAATTTTTAGAACCCAAATGCATACTTTTTTTTTTTAGGGAACTTTTGCTAGGTGGATGTCACTTCTAGTTTATTTTTTTAGTTTTTCTAGCCTTCTGTAATAGAGAAGTTAAAATGAGCTGCTAGTTCTATTAAAAAATCCATTGACATTAGGGTGAGCATTAAAAATTCAAACAGAAGTAGTCAAATTTTTATCCACATACTCAAATCATTCCATGAAAAAAAGCCATGAAAAACAATACCATGCACTTTGGAGAGCTGAGGAGTGGGGGAACAGGTACTAAGAATGAGAACACCCCACAGTGACATAGGACTGAGCTGGGTGTACAGCCATGTTCCAGGATGCCCCAAGCACTTCCATCTTCAGCTGCATCTCATGGCTGATTTCCTCCTGTGGGATGGGAATTCAGCTCAGCCACCAGCACTTGTGCCAGCACAGCCCCACTCCAAAACACAGGAGATTAAATTGGCAGAGACAGGCTGACTACTTGCAAGATCATGAACTGCAGTCTAGCAAGCATTAAACAATTTTTAAGCATAAACCAACAAGAGCTCTGTGACAGAGATCAGTAGTATTCATAGCAACATAGCATTTGGAAATAAAATGTGAAGATACAGGGGAGTCAAAATGACCTGCTCACCTCAGAGCCTCTCCTTCTACCACTGTAGTAACAAGGAAGACAGGTGACAGTATGTTCTTATCTCACTGTTCAGCTTCTTCAGATCGTTAAGCAATGCAGATGGAAACAAGAGGAATATAAACCAGTCAGTAACTGAACAGGAGCAGTCTTTCTCAACCATCTTCACCTTTACATATTCTATAATCGCAACAGATGAAATCTAGTTTTCCTTTCCTAACAAGGAAATATGCTTGATAATGCGTTAAACATGAAAATTTAAGTCATCTAAATGATCACAATGTGCCTGCTGGAAATAAGCTGAACATCCCTGCCCTGAAAAATAAGACATCCCTTCCATGCAAATTGCATTGAGATCCTGTATTCATGGTCTGGGAGCTACCAAAGCTCGTAGTGTGGATAAAGGACCAGTGCCTGCAGTTATTTCTGCAAACCTGGGACTACATATGGCATATCTCTGCATACATGGAGGTTGCAAAGAGCAGAAATTGTTTTGTCAAAGAGCTTTCTCATGTTAAAAGCTTGGAAAAGGATATGCTCCAATATTTGTGTTTACAGGATACACCTCCAGATCTAAAGCAACATAACTTTTTTTTTTCTTTTAATACAGTCAAGCATTTTTGATTATTGTTTTGTATTTTATGAAAAGCTAAACAAACTTCAGCCTTCAACTTCACCCAAGGTAGAAGTAATCATTCCTCGCTGCAGGGAGTGCTGGGCAGTAAACTTGAAAGAACAAACTTAATTTCCAAGCTAACAAAAAAGTTCTGGTAGAATTTTTTTCTAATTACCAATAAACACAGCCCCAGAAGAGGTTAAATTTGCACCCTGTCAGCTCTGTGCAGACACAAATGCTTGCTGTAGGATCTCAGATGATACCTGGCCACCTGGCTGGCTGGGGTTGCCTCTTTCACTCAGTGAGGAACTGCTTTTAGGTAAACACTGCAGCAAGAACAAGGGCTGGTAGAAGAAGATTGGGGCAGTTTATGTCCTTTAAGAGAACACAGATTAATTAAATTTAGTTTTTGCATTGTTTCATCTGTAGAGAATATAATCGTTTTAAGAAGAGTCTTACTAAAAGAAATACCTGATAGAACATACACATTTCAGTACTTTATACGTTGCTTTACTTTCACAGAAAGAGAAGACCTGTTTTGCTGTGGTTTTTTAGTTAAATGTGATAGAAACAAATTTTAAATGGTGAAATCAGGATGTCACGAGCTGAATTGCAACTTTGTATTCTGCATGTAGCTCAATCTAGCAAAGGAAAAAAAAGGCTGTATTAAGTTACCTCTCTTTAAAAACTGGATTTATTGAATGCCCATGTACTAAGTAGTTTGTAAATTAAGACCTAAGAGATAAGCTTTTCATATTGGAGAATCATGGGTGTTAGCCTTTTTGTTTTAAAGAATAGAATTAAATAATATAACCCTGTTTAATAAAATAAATGTTTTAAATTTCTCTGTGAAGGTGGATTATTTTATTTTGAGAACTACTATGTTATAGCTGTAAGTAGGAGAGTTTATTTCAGTAATTCTAGACTTCCTGTACCAAAAGAATACATATCAAGAAAATGTCTTGAATGGCTTTGATTTAAATATGTAGTCTAAAAACTGCAACTGTCTTCACCTGAAGAATCATAAAGATAAAAGTGAACTTCAGTTCCCGAGTTTTTGCAGAATGGCACCTACTTACTGATAAAAACACTTGATGAAAGCAATGTGTTCTGCCTTGTTAGCTGCACCCAGCACGCAACTTTTTCCAGGTGTTTGCTTTACATTTCAGTCTCAGACTGTCCCTTACATTGGAAAGCAATGGTGCATTCACTTTCCCACCACCGAAGTGCCCCAAGGAGTGCTATAATGGACTTACACCGGCCAATGCACAAGCCAGCTCGCCAAAAAAAGCACAGAAACTGCCATCTAGTGTTGGGTTCGAGGAGGGCAGAGAGGCTGCGCGACACAGCTAAGGAAGGCACTGCGGGAGAACAAAAGCAGGAAGCAGGGATAACCACTGTGGTTATAAAAGGCTGAACTTAGGTCACGTTCAAGACTCTTGAAATCAGCTGATTGACAGTGAACTTGAACTAAATCTGCTACAAATCAGTGAAATAAATCCCAAACAGGTAATTACACCTCAACAAAGCTGTAACAGAGAAACCTAAATATCAATTAGGAATTAAACTCCATTTAAAAGTTTAAATGTAACTCAATTAAGTTACATTATTCTTAATTATCATTGACAGAATGAAGCAACATCTGCTTTGTGTTTCCTAGAAAGTCATAGCCATATTGGTACTAGCTCCTTCCTAACAAGTGTGACCGTGTTTTTTCTTAGGTGGGATTGCTTATGGAGTCAGAGCTGTAGAGCATAAGATACATTATTAGTACAGCCAAAGAGACAGAACAAGAGCAGAAGCCAAAACTAAAAAAAGTTTGTGTATAGGAAGTTTATTTAGAGAAAAGTCAGACATTTTTCAAAGGCTGTTTGGAAGTTTGCTGTTTGAAATACCAAAAATATTATCTTGCTTCTAATAAAAATAATTATCTCCCAAAAAAGCAAGATAATACTAAAAAATAATCCACACATCTGCACATATTTGCTGTGACAACCTCATTATGAATCTTTTTTCTATAAAGATACTAATTATAAGCTCAGTGAAAAGCAGAAATGGCTGTTTCACATCAAATCTAGTATGGCTAAGTAGGGCTGACTGTTCTCACAACTTTCCAATGGCTCTTCTGGTGTATGCTAAAGGGATACCAGGAATGCACAAAAAATACAAAATATACTTACTGCAATAGTGCAGCTGAGGTAACAGGAGCTGGAAAATACAGCTGGTGAGCAGGAAGGTAAGAACCCCCAAGTGCAACCCTTACAGTTTATTCAAGGATGGAAGATGATTCACGCAGTGTGGCTGTGATATTGAACCAAGGGGGATATTCAGACAAGGCAACATCTGTATGTGCCATGGAAAGATTGACATGAACATGATGCTGCCAGATTGGATTCTTCTTCCATATGAAAGTCATGAACCAGGTAGAAGTATGCAAGAGGAGCATCAATAGGCTTTATGCACAGAAATGCACACACAGGAGAACTGAAATTTGGCATTGAATTGTCGGAGAGCTGAACCCCCAGTAGTGGGACTTGACCTGTGGCAAAGCAGCATCATGGCCCCCCCCCCACGGCATTACTGCTTCTGTGGCTTGCCAATACAAAGAGTGTGATCACACAAGGTGGGACTAGAAAGAGCTTTCATGGGGTGGAACGTCTTGAGGTGACTTTATGATGCTGTATCCCCTATCGCCTGCTTATTGCCCGGACATGAATCCTGGGCCTTTCTGTGCCTTTAAGCCAGATCTGAGGAGGGGGGAAAGGAGGTGGAATTCCTTTGGCGGTCTCCCCCCAGCTCTCAGCTCTGCAGCAGGGAAGAGAGTTGCATTCCTTTGCTTTTTAGCTAGCTTCTCATTCATTAGCTGAGGCAAGACATTTTTCCTGGGGCTGTGGCTTCTCCTTGTTCTCCTGGAAGTGTTCAGCTTTGCTCCAGCCCGGAGCCCCATCACCGGGAGGCCCCAGAGCGCGGCCCAGAGGGGCCCACGCCGCACCCAGCTCCGGAGAGAGCAGAGCCACACCTGCAGGAAGGACTCTGAATCCACCAGGCCTTCTCCACAGCGAGAGGTTTTATTATTTAACATTATTCATTCTCTCATGCCTGCGTGCACCCTGCTTGTTAAATAAACAGCTTTTTTCACTTTCCTCCAAGAAATTTCTTTCCGAACCTGGGTGGGGGTTGCTGAAACCTTCCTTCTTTTATAGGACATGTTCATTTCAGACATTTCCCCCTAATTCGTCTCAAACCAACATATTGACACAGTCACAGCTCTCTGGCATACAAACAGTGCCCTGGAAGGAACAGCCTATGGGATTCCCTCTGGCAGGACATTTGATAAAGCAGGTACATATTTCCAGCACTGAAATGGTACATTCTCCAAGCTGCAGTAAACAGCTAGTTTTGCTTTCTACACAAAGTCAGTGAAGACACAGTGACAGCAGCATCCATATGTAACTGGATGGCATCTTCACAGAAGAGAGCAAAACAAAGACATTGAGGTGGACAGACCACGATAGGAAAGAATTTCTGCTCATTTCTATCTGAATAAACCAATACTGTGCTTAGTCATATGGCTGTGGGGAAGACAGGGAATCAACTCTGCCATGAGGTGGCTGACTTTCAAAGAGATACTTAAAAACACAGGATCCATTTCTACCTGATAGAAGATCAGTACAGAAGGATGGGACAAGTTATTAACATCACCAGTTGGACTTCTCAACATTGCTTAATCACCCCTTCAAATCAATGCTTCTGACCTTAATGGCAGAGAAAAAAATTACAAGAACTGTAATGACATGATAGCTGGAAGCTTCCTGTCCTGGAGAATTTAATCCTTAGCTATTAGGATGTAAATAATAAGCCTATTCTTTTGGTTAAAATTCTTTCTTATTGAATAAGCAAGCTGGAGACTTTTTTTAATGGACTATCAAAGGATAATCAGGAAAAGAAAAGTTTGTTCCCAGAATAGACAAGCACATTTTTGCAGTTGCAATTATATTTTATTCTCATTAAACATTTTTTAATTTTTTTTTGTTTGTTAATCAAAACATAGTCAAAATTGAATTGCTATGAAAAAGATTATGAAAAAGGTTACAGGTAGATATTAATTTTCATCTGATTTATAAAGGTACCACTTCAGAAAAGCATAATTTTCTTCTTTCTGAAATTAATATTAACTTTCTTAAGTAATTGCTTACGTATGAAAAAATCTGAGTCCCAAGAGTAATCTATTATGTGAAGAAAGAGATTAAGAAAATTCAAAAACAAATACAGCAAAATTCCACGGAAGTGAAGATGTATGCTAAGCAATTCAAGTGTTTTGTTTTCTCATTTCTGTCATTTTTTCTGATTAGAATTGTTAGGAAAAGCCTACCATTACAAATCAGTACGGTTTTCCATGTCCAGATCACCCACAGTACAACTCTAATACGTTCACTCAGGTACGTACCTTAATACCTGACTATCCCCTCACCACCACAAAGGGCAGGCCCTGTCCTGCAATCTGGCTCAGCTGGTTTTAGCAGGACTCAGGCACTTTTCAGGGTTTGCCAGCAGAGAAGTCACTTAAAGTCCTGAAGAAAGCACCTTTCCTCAGTAAGTTTACTGATTTCAACTGTGTGTAACTGCTGTTAGTCAGCTGTAGGAATCAGATATAAGGGAGAAGCATTAACCAAATCTAAAACTGGCATTGTAAGATACCCAGTCTCTACTTATAGTCAGGCTGAAGCATCTTGGAGAGGTCCCTGAATGGCAATAGCTTCAATCTCAACTCTGGCCCCCTGTGACAAAACAATGAAGAAACATATTAGGAATTTAATACATCTATTTTATGAAGCAATTGGATGAACAACACAACTTTGTAAGAGCAGAGTGACATTTGAGAGAGATTGTATTTCTGACAGTTGTATTACTGATTTAGCAATATTCAGTAATATTGTAAATTCAATTTATGCTTACTCAGGTATCATAACCCCTTATTTCTAATGTTGTATCCATCTTCCACCATAAAGAAATGTGTATCTCATATTCAGATCTCTGATAATGTGTGGGAATAACACTGGTATACTTAGAAAAAAACTAATTAAGAGTCTTCATTAAAATAATTGCAATCAAAGCTATTTCAGAATAAGAAAAGCTGTCAGAATGCTTCAGTAGTAAGGCATTTCAGAAAATTTGGGCATTTTTTGTAGACAGAAAAGTGACACTTACTCTGGGCAAAGCAGCAACTTGATAGGCTGCTCTGGCTGGGAAGTTTGCCTTGAAAACTGTAATTTAAACAGAAACATCCAGCAATCACTAAACTTTGCTTGATAAAACACAGTTCAAAGTAATCTGTATAAAATGCAATCATTGGAACAGTTTCAGGTTCAAGGCTACAAGACTTCTATGCCAGCTATCATTCCCCCTTGTTTTGTTTTGGTGACTGACTGCTCTCAATCTCAGCAAGCCACCACTCATCCCCAAGCAGTCAGCTGCAGTTGTGATCTAGTGGCCAGTGATAACTTGCACTCTGCTGACGCTGCAAGGCCTTAACACCAACTTGGCTGAAAAAGAAAGATTAAATCACAATGGCGATCATCCAATTTCAAACATCAGGGAGTGGGAGATGGCTCTTCCACAGAAAGAGCAGTAGAGAGAAACAGGCCCCTGCTAAAAGAATCATGAGCAAAGATAAAGATCCCAGATTCACATAAAATCAACAGGAGTCCAACCTTACTCACATCATAGGAAAACAGAGGAAAAATAGGCCCTTGACTTATTTCCCTGTACCCATTTAGAGCTGGCAATCACAGAAATTAGAACAGGGGTGAGGCATGGGGAAGGGTACGGGTAAAGATACAAGAGCTGAATTTACAGAGTATTAGAATAGTTCAGGTTGGAAGGGACCTTTAAAGACCACACAGTCCAATTCACCACCGTGCCATGGCCAAGAACATCTTTCACTAGATCAGATTGCTCAAAGCCCTGCCCAACCTGACTTTGAACACCTACAAGGAATTTGCATAATGAAAGTTGCATAGTGAAAGTTTTACTAGTGACGGTTATCACAAAACTGTCAATAATGGCAATTTCAGTGTCCTGCATTGAGATAATAACTTGTCACAAGGAGGTGTGATGCTGATCTAGCACCAGCAAGCCACGACCTTCCTAGAGAGAGTGTCCTGCAAAGAACAACTCTTCTAGGGGCCAAGGCAGCCTCCCTGGACAGCGGTGACCTCAGCAAGTGCAGCCATTTCTCAGCTACAAGTGATTCCAGCTCTTGCGATTCAACTCTCTGTGAGATCACCCGAGGCAAACTCTGGGACAGAGAGACAGGAGCCGTGTGTGGCAGTGCCACAGAGGCAGCTTTATTGTCCAGCAGTCCCTGGGAAGGAGAGCCCAGGGACAGCAGCTCCCTGATTCAGGGCAGATCCAGGGCCCTTTTTATGGGAAAGGCAGGGGTCGGGGTAGAAACCAATTTACCAACTGGATACAAGGTATTACCATACAGAAACAAGGCATTCTGGGGGTGGTTCATTTTCTCACAGTAACCTAGAGAGAGGTTTCTTACCCCTGAGTCCTTTTGCCCTGAGGCTTCTATCCTCCAAGGGAGTGCAGAGGACTCCTGAGTCAAGGGGTCACAGCCCTCCACAATAACTCACAATCAAAGAACAGCAAAAACTGCTTTCTCAAACTCCAGGCTGGAGGCAACAAGTGACTAAGCATGCAGCTGTTCTGGTTTTACCCTGCTTAAGCACACACATCCCCAACTACATTTTAACAAGCAGGAGACAGTTTTGCTTGCTCATCAATAAGACTTCATTCAAGACCAGATGTTGCAATCTAATTAAAGGCAAAGCTATATAAATAAGTAGCTCATGCAAATTCTCCCAAATTACTCTGCACAACAGGCTTGTTGGAATCACCTATTTCAATCGCCACACAGTTTTGTTGACCAGGCACTCTTCTCTTTTTTCTTCAAGTGGGGCAGCATGGCTCATCCTTGTATGAAGAATGAGCCCTGTCCCATAACAATAAACCTCAAATTGTTCAAAGATACAGACTTTAAAGAAGTGGAGTTACAAAATCTGAAATTCAGCATTTAAAGGCTGCCTACAGTAGAATTATATCCAGGACAGCAGAGCATCAAGCAAGATAAAGAGGCAAGGAAGACCAACCTGTAGGGATAGCAGGAGTTGATCTTCACAGGACAGTGAGTTAGTGGGATGGTGGAACACAAGTCCACATGAAATTAGGCTGTGCTTGATCTGATACTTGAAAATTATATATTTTTAAAATTTCTACTAGAATTTCAAAGGATATGGAACTACATCATTTGAGTCATTAAAACCCTCCGACTACCATGAACATAATTTGTTCCACAAGCCATAATGGTAAAACACAAGCAAAATATCTACTTACATTGTTTGTAAACATCGTTAATATCATTGTAGTCCTTCATGTCTGCCATCAAAACCGTAGTCTTCACAACTAGAGATCATATAACTGCAGTTATTTTAGACCTCTGACTTGCATGTAAAAATTGAAAAACTTTAGTGCATTTCTTGCTTTTATTTCATACCTTTCTCTCAAGTATTCTAAACACTTTGAAAAGTTTTGCAAACAGATATTGACCATTAGAGCTACAACTTAGGGAACCACCTAAAGATTCTGAGCACCTAGAATATAACAACACTTTAAGGAAATAAGCTATTCCTGACTATCTCTGAAAAAGCCAAATTCTTCCAAGAGCCACTGAACTGATAAACATATCAATTAAAATAGCTGTTGCAAGTCAACTGCTGCCAATAACTTATATCATATATAATATCTGCTACCAAAAGAAGTAGTTCATAAAATGTCTGAAAATATAGTCTGTGCTAGAACATTTTACCTAGGACTGCCAGCACTAATCCTGGTGCAGCTCCACCATTAGAGTCCTCCACCCAAAAAGTATTGAAAGTGTCTAGAATATTAACACCACAGATACAAACCTGCTTTTACCTATAGCAAAGCCTAGGATGCTTAAAATGTCTGTAGTCACTGCAGCACTGTCTGTACCTGAGCTTCCCCAGCTGCAATTAAAATATTAATACCACTGCCAGAAATGTTTGGTGAAAGGCAGTGTTCCATTGATACCCATTGCAAAGACTTGCATGTAGATTTATTTCTTTTATTTTTTAACCCAAATCCACAATTTCTTTTGTTTCTTCCAGCTATTGGTAACAAATGAATGTTCAGCAAATAGCTTTTTTTTTCTTAAAAAGGTCACTTGATTTTTTTATATTTTAATTCAGGTAAAAACAACCACCTGTTTGCCACTGTCACAGCAGCACTTACCATTGCCATAGTCACAGCCTGCAGCTTTCAGGATTTCTCCCATGTTTTTTAGAGCCTAAAGAAAAATGAAACAAAAATCTTTTAGCTATCAGCTGGGTTATATTTAGGTAAGCATGTAAATATGACTTGTGACTTGGCCGAATCCAAGTTTTACTGTAAATTAAACCTCAAATGCAAAAGCAAAACCTCAAATGTCAAAAAAAGACTGATCTAAATAAAAATTAGTAAAAGGGAGCATCTAATCAATATCTATTCATTAGATGTAAATGCATGATGCGGCTCCATCTCATCCTGTTCATCTTTTCCTGTTACCTCACTCCACCTCTTTGCTGCCGGGGGAACAAAACCTTCCCTGACTCAAGCCAGGGTTTTTATTGGGGCGTGAACTTCTGCTTCAAACACAGATTCTTTCTTGCCTTCCTACAAGAAACACAGATTCCTCCCTGACCTCCAAGTTGTTCAAGTGGAAAAATGACAGCATTAGTTAAGATGGAATGACTTCCTCCTGCTTTTCCCTCATCTGGAGGATGTGAAATGGACTTTGTAGTCTCCTCAACTTCTACAATTCCGTGTTTAATTAGACACATGCCAACTCCATTACAAGGTCATTGCTGGAAGACTTCTTACCTGCTTGGCTTCCTCCTTTGCCCCTCCAGAGACAAGCTGCCCAGTGGAAGGTTCCAGCCCTATCTGCCCTGCAATGTACATTGTCCGGTCCACCAGCACGGCTTGGCTGAAAACACAGGTGACAGTTTAGGTTTAAAACAAGAAAACATTTCAAACTCCAAATCTGAAAGCACATTTCAAATTTTCTACAGTACTTTATAATGTATGAGAAAGAAGACTGAGGTTATGCAGATGCAATTCTGTACATGTAGTCATACATTCAATCTGCTCATGCTTTTGGAAGAGCTGGGATTACACCATCTATGGAAGTGCATGGCTCTGCCTCTGAGGAGATAAACCTTGTTTCTTGCAAAGGCACAAAGTACGAATGCAGCAACACAACACTAAACTGAGCTACAGATTCCACACAGCATGTAGCACAGAGAGAGGGCAGAGTAAATAAACACATTTTTTGCACCTGCAAATTGATATTCCATCCTAGTTTAAAAAGCAGACAATACCTCTCACCTACATCTCAGCTGCAGAGCAATAAAAGAAAATAAAAATAAAAAGAAATTTAACGTTTTTCTTCTCAAACAGGCACCATGATAATCAGTTACAGCTGTCAGTTGACACCCTGCACCCCAGCTCTCTGGCAGTATTCCTCCAGAGTCATGAATTTGGCCAGTCAGCAAAACACCTTGATCACTCCATCCCCAGAACAAACACTCTGCTCTCACCAAGTAACCTGAGTGACTTCTTGGCTGGGTTAATTCAGAAGAATGCAAAATTCAAGCTATTTGCAAAACATTTATATAAAAATGTCAGGTGTGCCTTTGCTGAAGTTGAGTTGGCAAATATTAATGTCTCTACCACTAAGAGCTTAAAAGTTGAAAACAAAGATTTAAACTACCTAGCAAACATTATGCAAGAGACTTAATTTAATTCTCTTCAGCCAATAATTACAAATATTTTGCAAAGAAATTATAGAAAGATTCTTTTGGAAGAGCTTATGGTGTGTCAACACCATTTTTCATAACTCTTCCCATTCCACAAGAAAATGTATTGTTTTGACCATTCAACAAGTCTCTTACACTACACAAACTAGAGTTAGGAACCTCCCTGAAGTATATGGGACATGGGTTGGACTCAATGATCTTGAAGGTCTCTTCCAACCTGGTGATTCTGTGATATGGAATAGGAGGTTAGCTTCCCTTTAATGCTGATGGAAAAAGTGAGACATATTTCAAGAATACTTTTAGTACATCTCTCAACTGAAATTGACTCAGTTGGATTGTCTTAATCCATTCACCTCACAGGGGACCAACCTAATCTAGGCACTCAGTCAAATGATCAGGGTTAGGCAGTTAGAACAATGCCATCATTGCCTTTCCTTTTACCCCTGTCCTACATTCTCTTGTAATTTCATAATGGGAAAAAATAGCCAGTAACTTGTCAGATACGGTAAACTATCTTACATGGGGATTATTTTTTCTATCATCAACTAACAAAACTGGAGTAAATCATAAAACTACACCATTTAAAGAAGAGAAACCAGTGAAAAATGTAGTTTTCTAGGTGACACAGTCTCGATAGAAATATGGGCATTCTTTGCTTCAGGCTTCTTTGATTTTCTTTCCTACCACTCCTGCTGTGTTTGAGGTACAGGCCATCAGAGCACAAACTTCTGTTTCTGTTTGAAGCACAGAGAACTGTGCAACAAGAAGGTAAGGGCTCTCCCAGTACAAGAGATTGTCTTGTACTGCTTATCACAAAGCAAATGAAACGTTTATCTCAACAGAGGCCTTTGGAGAGCCCTAAATCATGAATAGCTTGGGAAAGAACAAGCTGAAGCCTTCTGATACCACTGCCAGATCAACACCTGCAGCAGCCGTATTGGGTCCCCTTCTCTGCTCCTCAACTTCCTCCTCTTGGTGTGCTCACCAGTGGAATCCTCCATTCACTGAGAGTAGGAACAATTTAGCAGCCAAGGAGCACACTTCTACTGCACTCAAACGCACGAGTGAAGCTAAGGGAAACTTCAACTCCACAAACCCCAATCATTCTTTAACTGCAGATGCACCTTGTAACTAGGGCCAATTGTAGCCACTCATTAATCAGCAGAGATGTGAATGTGTGTCTGAAGCCACTCAGGTTTCAGTCATTTCACCTAAATGCATAACTGGACAGACACTGTGACTGGAACAACATTGTTTATCAGAGAGATGGTGTTAGGAGCCGTGCTCTTTAGACTGCAATCTAACAGATTTAACAGATCTTCACACAAATGATTGTGGATTAATACCAGAGCAGTACCTCTGCAGTGTCTTTTAAAAGGTTAATAACATTAATGAGATACATATACACATACACAGATATGTGCCCTTTTACATATCTATCTACCTACCTACCTCAAGGTACTGGCAAATGGATGCAGTAAAGGAAATAGAAAAATACAGTAAAAATAGGTCACCAAAAGCATACTGAAGGGATGTAGGAGAACCAGGAATGCAGCCCAGACATCCCAGCTCTCCATTCCACATTAAACCCTCATTCCTGCATAACCAAGCTCAGACTTCACAGCAGAGATGGGGCATTATTTCTTGTGCAACTTTTGCTCTCTGGACTTTGACAAGTTTACTAAAGTCTGATAAACTAAGTTAGTGATAAACTTATTGATGTTAGACTAGTCATATATTTAACAGGCTGCATAGTAAGCAGTATTTAATCAAAAACAAAAAAAAAGCACAAAATTTTGGAGTGGAGAGCTATGCTGAAGGCTGGGACAGTGGTGTGTGTGTGCAGCCAAAGAACTGTTGCCTTCCCATGTCTTAGATGTTCTCCTGATGCCAAGCAATGCCAGGCCCCTGGCTGCAATCCACCAACAGTTTATTGTTTACAGAAGTTAACCTTCGTGTCATGTCTCTCTGCTTCGATACTTTGTATTTTTCCATCCTTATAATGCCTATAAGAAACACACAGTTTGAAGCTTAGAAAGCTCAGGACACAAAGTAATGGAGACAAAAATGCACCTGGAAGGAATGAAGATGCTGTCATGAAAACAAAGCCTGAATATGGAAATAAAAATTCTTAGAAAACGTCCTGGTAAAAACCCCTCAGTACTTTAGCTTTAAGAATCTACTATGCTGATTGAACATATTTTCGTATCCAAAATGCAAAGAGAAACCTTTCCCCAATTAAAACTGGGATTTTTCTTTTATTTTAATTACATATAGATCTGCTGCAACAACATACTTGTGAAAATGTTGAACATCTTACATATTTTTACAGCAGTCAAGTTTTTAGACTGAAAAACATTTATAACTATTCAAAATAAGAAAGAATTTCAATTCCCAGGCATTGAGTTCTCCATCTAACCAAGCTCACCCTGGATTGGGCTCAGCCTTCACTCTCCATCACCTCCATAGTCAGCATCTCTAGCTTTCCTACACAACATGCTTGTCTCTAGTCAAGGACCTTTTTCTGGAGAACAATCATTCTTCTTTCATTTTTTTTTATTTTTAATTCACTGCTTACCACTAATTTCAGAATTATTTTCCCAAACAACCTTTTTGAAGTATATCCCCTTCCCTAACTGGGCTGCAGTTTGCCATGGCACCAGAGCCCCACTCCTGCTTTGGGACCCCAGGTGTCCCTGTGGGTCCCTGGGGTGAGGGGGTACCAGGGGGTCCCGCCCAGGGGGTCCTGCCCTCACCTCAGCCCCAGGCCTGCCTGACAGACCCCCCCAGGGAGCTGCCAAAACCCTGCCAGCAAAACCTGCTCCTGCATCTCCCAAGAGACCTCCCCCTCCCAAAATCACAGAATTGTTAGGGTTGGAAGGGATCTCTGGAGACCATGCAGTTCTACCCCCCTAGAGCAGGTTACACAGGAATGCACCCATCTGGGATTTGAATGTCTCCAGAGAGGGACGCTCTACATCCTCCCTGGGCAGCCTGTGCCAGTGCTCTGCCACCCTCAGTGTAAAGGAGCTCTTCCTCATGTTGAGCTGAAACTTCTTGTGTTTTAGTTTATGGCCACTGCTCCTTGTCCTGTCACTGGACACCACCAAAAAGAGTCTGGCACCATCATCTTGGCACCTGCCTTTGAGGTATTTATAGGTGTCGATGAGATCCCCTCCCAACAGCTCCCGCAGTCTCTCCTCATAAAAGATGCTCCAGACCCCTCATCATCTTTGTGTCCCTCTGCTGACCCTCTCCAGCAGCTCCTTGTCTCTCTTGTACTGAGGAGCCCAGAACTGAACAGAACACTCCAGGTGTGGCCTCACTAGAGCCGTGCAGAGGGACAGGCCACACTTTTCCCGATGTCCCCCAGGAAAGCATTGGCTGCGAGGGCACTGCCAGCTCATAGTCAGCTTGTTACCCAGCAAGACTCTCAGATCTTTCTTAGCTAAGGCATTACCTGTAGGGGCCCAGTGCAGGGGCCTTAGTAGTGCTGATTATTTTCTTCACGAGCGAGGCCATAGCTGGAGCCGGTGCTGCGGCTGCAGTAAGGACTGGAACCTGCCCCTGCCGCGCTCCCTCCCCTCAGCGCCCGGCCAACGCACGCCCCGCCCACCGCCGCCCCGGGGGCTTCTGGGAAATGTAGTCCCTAGGGGCTGCACTAGGGGAGTGCGCATGCGCTGTGCCGGGGCGTGGGTGCCCACGTGTGGCGGTGGAGGCCGCGCCGCTGCTGGTGCCGGGGGCCGCGGCTGCACCGCCCGCCAGCCTCTGCCCTCCTCCCCTCGCTGCGGAGAGGCTCCGCGACCCCGCCGGAGATGTCTGGGGCGCGGGAGAAGAAGCGAGCCAAGAAGATGAGGAACCAGCCGGCCAGCGTGACGCTTCCCGCAGAGCCGGGGCCCTTCGGCGGCGGCGGGAGCAGAGCCTGCCCGCCCCCAGGTACGGCTGTGGGAGCCCCTCCCGGGGCTGGCAGGGCCGCCCCCTCAGCGCCAAGCGTCCCCCTCTCCCCAGCCCGCAGCGTGCTCGCCCTGGGAGCACTCAGGGCTTCGTCCCCTGCCGTGAACTCCTTTAGTCCTGTGCTGCCGTAAGTCCCATTAATACGGGATTCCTTTCTGGAGTGACTCCAAACCCACCCGGACGCGTTCCTGTGTATCCTGCTCTGTGTGACCCTGCCATTGGCGGGGGGCTTGGGCTGGACTCCAGAGCCCCTTTCCAACCCAAACTCTTCTGTATCCTGTGAATATGCACTTGTCTCTGTCATCCTTTCGATTACACACCGAGTCCCTACGGTTCCTAGGCGTAAAATGAATTTGGATGTTATACCCTATCCCGTTTCTCCCTTGCTTTTCCGCCAGACCTGGGACCTGCAGGAGGGGCTGATTTAGCCTTCTGGTGCTATGATAAATGCACTGGTTTTCCTTCAGATCTGCATGCCCAACCAGTTCACCTCCTAGGGCTCGTGGTTCCTGTATCTGTGGAAGGGTATTAGCAGGAGGCAGCAGGGCATGTCCCTAAACTGGCAGTGTCCTGGGTCATTGCTGGGGCATTTTGTATGCAGGTAACCTTTGCAGCTGAAGACTGAAGGAACCTGTCAGCTTGTATGCTGGATCCTTTTTTCGTTTATCCGTTTTGACCTGCATCCTCTATGCTTCAATTGGACCTCAATTTCCACCCCCACCTTCGCATTTAGCTATTTTGTTACCTACCTTATTTCTAGGAAAAACCCCATACATGAAAGGGCTTGTTACTGTGAGGCCTTCAGAAGTTGACAAATGGCATCTTTGTGATTGAATAGAAAAACCCTTAAGTGTCACTGTTTAGGTGACTGAAGAGTTCCTGAGCAGATAGAATGACACAGCAAGTTGTGCTCAGCCGTGTCTGAAGATTTTGGAATGTCATTACAGGAGTACTGCCAGATTAAACATATTTTTCTAACTTTATTTGTAGCAGGGAACTTCTAAGATTATGAGGTTATGTCTTTCTTTTCTGTTAAATAACATGGATTTTCATCCATGTAACATTTTTCTGTAGTATATCGCAGTTTTAGGGAGCTGTTTTGTAGAGATAAGAAAGAAAAATTCTAAATAGGAGTTACAAAACTATGGATCTATGTAGTAGCTGAAATAATTTAAGGGGTTTGTAGGTATTAAGTCAGTGACTGTTTTTCCAAACAGGCGTCTGTCTTCTGATTACAATTTTTACTTCTTTCATGAAGAGGATATGTTTTTTTGATGTGAGTTAATTTTGGGCTGTAGGCCTACACAGATTTGCTGACTGAAACAGCTTCCATCCCTCTTTCCCAGCTGTTTCCTTCTCACCTTCACCTCAGTGTCTGGGCAATGCTGCTCTCAGGCATGTGGAAAGCTGGGTCAGGGAATTGTTCCATATGAAAGCTAAATTCTGTTTTTACACCAAGTTATTTTTTCGGCAGTATTACTGCAGTTCTGCATGGTATACGGTTGCAGGAGGCTACAACAGCACTGCTGCTGAACGTAAAACTTCCGTTTCTTGCTTATTTGAAATGGAAAAGGGAGGTTCTTTGCCTTTTTAAGTTCTCATCAATTGAGATGCTGCTGAATGTGAATCTACTCCTGGCTGGTCTTCATGCCATTTTTGGGACAAAGGGACAGACTTGTTTAAGAAGCTGATCAACCTGAAAACTTTTTTTAAATCTCTCACTCCATTCTCTGGACACACAGGTTAATTTTCACTAGAGAAACTTCCTGAATGCTATGGCCTCTTGTTCTCTCAAGCACTTGTTTTGATGTAGTGGATGGGGTGATAGGAATGGCTGTCTGGATTTTATTTAGTCAGATGGTCCAGCATGAGCTGCCTGAGAGCCATATCTCAAGTTGTAGTGGAAATCCTAACTAAGGCTTAACTGACTATAAAGCAATCTAAACTAATATATAATATTAGTTAGGCTGAAGATACACTGGTCGTTGTGATGCCACAATGATGTTTTGCCTTTTCTTTTAAATCCCTTTTATACCTTTTTACAACTTCTGTATTCTTTAGTGCTTTTTGCCTACATTCTTGGACTTGTTTGTTAACAAGAAGACTAAACATTTTAGAGGTTTTGTAGTTAGGGATCAACATGCCCCAGACCCCAAGGTCCTCTCCAGAACACATTTTGTGAACTAAGATAGAACCATCCAGGGGAAGGCTCCTTGGGGAGGGGGCTCATTCGAGCCTCTCATTGGGGTAATTTATGATAGATATGCTAATTAGTAAGACCTATAATGTTATACCAGATCTTTTGGGTGTGTGCATTGTGGGGTGCATTGGGGTGCATTGGACCTGGATGTGGTGCACCTAAGTATCCTTAAAATAAATACCAAGGTAAAATCCCTTTTTCCCTTCTGACTGTGTTTGCCTCTCGATTTTAAGACCAGGAAAAGACATCAGTTGAATAAGGACTTCAAGGCCATCTGAAACTTTAGGTACTTGCTAGGTGCTTAGCACTCCTGAAAGGTATGTCTGTACTGGAAGCTTTACTGTAGGCTTTAGTTATTTAATTTCAGTGTTGGTTTAAATGCTTGTGCCAGACAAGTAACTTACTGCACCAACATACATGTATCATGCTTGCCTTGATTATTGCTGAAACAGAAATAGGTGTCAGGCAAGAATACACATGCTTATAAAGCAGGAAAAAAAAAATCAAGCGGCAAGAGTAAAAAATAACTTTGCTGGTTTGTTAATAAAACCCTGACTAGACAATAATAAAAATCACTACTGATGTTGCATGGACTAATTTCATGGGCTCTTGGAGGCAGAGTCTGGATTGGGTGCCATTTTCAGAGTGTGCAAAAGTTATTTAATCTACTGCAAGTTTGCTGCAAGGCAGTGTAAAATTCTTATTTATTCCTATAAGAAAGAACTTAGTTTTTCTGATTTCTGGTGGCTTTTTCAGTTACATGCATTAAATATAATAGAAGGAGTCTGCAATGTAGTTTTATGAGGAAAGACTAATAGAGTTACCAGTTACTCAGACTGTTTGGTATTTCTCTAACCTCTTTCAATCTCTAAACCTTCCAGGAGATGTTTGTTCTGAGCAGCAGCAGCAGAAGTTTTCAATTCAGTCATCTGGGCCTTCTTACAGAAAAGACCAATATTTTTCAAAGGGGCAAAGTAGAGGAGAGAGAGGCAGAGGAAGAGGAGGGTGGCAAGGAGGACACCAGAGTGTTTCTGAGGAAATGCCAAAATACATAACAGGTTTGTATATATGGAAAGGTCATAATTTATATGTCCAGGGCAATTTGCTGGTGATTAAGTTTGCTTGTCTGTCTTTGTCTTTGTGCAGGAGCAAAAATTAGAACTGATGCTATATTCTTCTGTTTTTCCTGATTTTCTCCAAAACACAGAAATAGTTGTGAACTGGAATGAATGACCAGATGTTGTTCAGTGGGTCCTTTCAGACTTCTGACTGGAAAAGTTGCACCTGCTTGTAGTGAGGGATATGCATTTTGGTTTCTGTTTGCCAGCAAAATGAGTATTGACAGTCATCTGCTTTTAATGTAGCCAGTGAAACTGATTTTACTCATGATGTAAGTTAAAGACAGCTTTTCATCTAACAGAATGTTTATTTAGGAGAGCAAATTAGCATTGCAAAATGTGGTAGTGCTCTGATAGTAGATACACTTCCATAAACATGAAATAAGACTAAGCTCTGGATTTTTATTTGGTTGTTTTGAAACAGTCTGTAATATGTTACTCTTTATGGGTTTTTTTTTCCATGCTACAGTTTTTTTCACCTCCCTGAATACCACCTAAAAAGATTGCTGTTCTAATTTAACAAAGAAGTGTTTAATGCACATAGGTGTCACAGGGGGTTCTGATGCTGGTCAGGCACCAGTAAGCCAGAACCTTCCTAGAAAGAGCATCCTGCAAAGAACAGCTCTTCTAGGGCCAAGGCAGCCTCCCTGGACATCGGTGATCTCAGCAAGTGTAGCCATTTCTCAGCTACAAGTGATTCCAGCTCTGTGTGAGATCACCCGAGGCAAACTCTGGGACAGAGAGACAGGAGCCGTGTGTGGCAGTGCCACAGAGGCAGCTTTATTGTCCAGCAGTCCCTGGGAAGGGGAGCCCAGGGACAGCAGCTCCCTGATTCAGGGCAGATCCAGGGCCCTTTTCATGGGAAAGGCAGGGGGCGGGGTAGAACCCGATTTACCAACTGGATACAAGGTATTACCATATAGAAACAAGGCATGCTCGGGGTGGTTCATTTTCTCACCGTTACCTGGAGAGAGGTTTCTTACCTCTGAGTCCTTTTGCCCTCAGGCTTCTGTCCTCCAAGGGAGTGCAGAGGACTCCTGAGTCCAGGGCTCACAGCCTTCCAGAAATAGGAATTGTTGGTTAAACAGCTTCCAGATTCATTCATGTATAACTATTTGCTTGACCATATCTGCAAACTGCAGGATATCTAAAGAATTGAAGTTTCTTCACTGACAGTGTACAATACTTTTATGTCAAGAAGATACTGGACTAATGTACTAGGAGTAATTCCATAATTTATGTACAGCATCCTCCTCTGGTTTTTTGCTGTTTGTCGTGCTCTGATGCAGTTCTTTTCTTTCCAGTGTCTACCTTTGCTCAAGCTCGTGCTGCTGAGATCAATGCCATGTTGAAAGCAGTTTCCCAGAAGTCTTCCAACTCTCTGGTTTTCCAGACCCTCCCCAGGCACATGCGAAGGCGAGCAATGAGTCACAACATTAAACGCCTCCCCAGGCGGCTCCAGGAGATGGCCAGGAAAGAGGTATAAGTGTGTTTTACAGCATTCCCTACAGTGGGCATGGCCAAAGCACAGTGTTCAACTCTATAGTTACTAATGTTCAGACCTGAACTTCTGCCAGACTTCCCTGAGTACCCTAAACTTTGACTGACATTTGGATTCAAAATGCAGGAGCATCTCAACTTCAGGTGGTAGCTCAAGTAGGTCTTGCTAACCACCTGGCTTTGTGATTACTGGACATCTTGGAAAGTTATTAGAGTAGTGATAAAAGAGTCCACTGCAGGAGAGGTTTTTCAGGTGGTGCATTGGTCCTAGGTGGTCCAAGAGTCCTCAGCAAGACCTGTCTGCCTTTCATCCCACCCCAGCTTTGGGATGTGACCATGCCAGCCTCAAGCCTGCACAGCTGATGTGATGGTTTGAGTGTTATAGCTCAAATATGGGAGGTACACTGGGGTTATTGGCAGACTGCATGCAGCTTAAGAATTACTAATTGACTAGTCCTAACAGCTCATGAAACTCATTTTGTGGCAGTATCTCAGCATTTAGTCAGAATATGCCTATGGGAGTTACTTGCTCCTTACTCACTGTGGCCTTCCTGTATGTTTAAAAAGGAAAATTAAAAATTGGTTCAGCAGGATGTTACTGGGAAATGATCTTGCCAGTGCTTGGCATTGATCACTTTATAATCTCTGAGAATTCTTAAAGTGATCAATTGAGTTTACTTGGTAAATTTTCTATGTATTAAGGTTGCCTGATAAATTTATTTATTGCTTTCTTTTTTTCCCTTGTATTGTTTTTGAGACCTTACCTCCTCCACCCTGAGCTCTTGAAGATAATTGTTCATGCTTCAGAAATTGCTTTGGGTTCTTCCCTGCCACACACCAATTACATGTTTCTAAGGGTGTTTTACTGGATCTTCACAACCTGTATCTTATTTTACTGTTTTGGTTTACATTCTTTTTGCTTTGTTATACACGACAAGAGATGCAGTTTGGCCTGTTTTCTGGGAACTGAAAGAAGAAGGCTTGGGCTGTTTTGCATAGTTAGTTATGTGCTCTGTCCTTGTTAAATCTAGATTTCTCTAATGTTTATGTTTGGTTCTTTTGTGTCCTGCTTTTTTAACTCCTTTCGCATGACAGCCTGTCTAACTTCTGTGTACATGCTCACACTGACCCTCCCATCTGTGTTTCCACTCCACACATGACTCTTGGATTTTTGAGATTATTTAATTGGCCCTGCTGCAGCTGTATTTCTTCTGCTACATTTTCTGTCTTCAGGTCTTTTGGTGTGGCTTATTATTACATTTTCTTACAGCTTGTCGTATCTCTGTTACTTGTTTTTGTAAAGGTTCTGTCTATAACTTTTCAGTGTTTGATCTACATCTTCAAAGTTATCTGTTTCAATTCTGCTGTATTTTCTTCATTTGTCTTAGATCCTTTATCCATGACCATTTTCATTGAAACTTTTACCTGGACCACCTCTTACCTCTTAGTTAAGCTTAAAGATGTATGTTTTTCACCTACAGTGCCATATCCCTGTTTCTCTAATTGCTTTTCTGAAGCCTACCATTGATCCAGAGGCTTGTATTTCCTTCTCTGTGATGGAATGATGGGTCTTATGGGAAGATACTTTCTTTTTTTTTTTTTTTTCCCAGGTCTATTTTGATTTCACAAGCTGCTTCAGTGTTTTAAGTGTTCTTGGCACTGATCTATCATTTTCTTTCCTTTGCTATTCTTATAACCAGTGGTCTGTTGTCAAATGTTTCTTGGTGAGCTTACAAAGGATATTCTAAGATCTTTTGGTATGTCTTACTTCTTTGTATCACTTTTCTTCATAAAAAGAAAAGCTAAACATTGATTGAGTCAAGCCTTCCTTTCTAGCCATGCATTCACATGTAATAGTTCTGACCTTGACTAGGTCTGGTTATCAAGAATGTGGTTAAGATGTTACCACAATCCTCTCTCATCCACTTCTCTATGTTGTAGAACCAATAGGATCCTTTCTGTCAGTCTGGGAGTCTGTACTGCTTCTGTATGAGCTCAAATCTCCAGGTGTTTTTCATGTCACATTGACTTGTTCATGTGAATGTATTGATGTGTGGCAAAAACTTTGCACGGGAAGTAGCAGCTTACTGTTCACTGTTAAGTTTCTGAATGTGTGGGGATTTTGTTTTCTAATTAGGTTTTAGTCAAAAGTTGATGCACTTATGTGGATGTGACTTGCATAGAAAATTTCAAAGTGTTAGTTACCCTCAAGAATTATCCAACATGGTGTAACTTAATGTTAGTGCTTCCTGTATCCTTATACTTCAGCCATTTTCTTTTCAGAAACTTTTTCTCTTGAGATTTACTTCCATATCCCCTGTTTTAAAAAACAGGCAGAGAAAGCTGTACATCAGAAAAAAGAACAGTCAAAGACTAAATGCCGCAAAGCTAGAAGACGCCACATAAATTTGGTAGCAGAGTTTAATCACAGGCAAAGAAAGAATATTTGGCTGGAAACCCATATTTGGCATGCAAAGAGATTTCATATGGTAAAGAAATGGGGATACTGTTTAGGAAACAGCCCTACAGAGAAGAGCTACAGGGCTTGTTACCGAGCCATGACAAAGCACTGCCTTCTTCAGGTACCGTGTTTACATGTTTTGTTTGATATTTTGCCAAGGTGGAGTAATCAGCTGCTTAGTTAGAATGAATATCTATTGTGTCTTTGAAGTACTGTTGTGTCAGCTTTTAACAAGACTGCTAAGTATGAAATGAATAATTTTGTAATTGTAATTCAGGGTGGCAAGTTTCAGAGAGAACAAGATGAACCTTTAGAAGAGTCTTATGGTAACTATGACTGAAATACTACATTTTCAGTTTTCTCAAGAGCTAAGAGATTAAATTAATTCTTATATCATCTACCTGAGCAGGATGCTATTGAGGAGAGATACTTTGTTCCATGTCCTTTTTGATCTGTTGGTTTGAGAGGCAGGTTGGCCCTCAAATGAGAAATGCCTCACTGCTTTCCTACAGCTATTAATTTTAAGTTAAAAAAGAAACTCATTTCACTTTGGCAAATTTTAGAGAATGAAAAATTACTACTTAAGTGTAAATTGTGAAGCCCTGTGTGGTCCTTTCTTTCCAGGCTCACTTTAAAGAGTTATTCTCACTTTGCCACTATCATATTGTTTCAGGACTTATCATATTATTGTTGTCTGGAGTTGAAGGGTAAAGAGAATGAGCTGCTGAAGCAACTTGCTCGAATATGTAGCACTGACACAGGTAAAATTTACGTAGTTCAAATAAAGATTCTGAGTAGACTAAAGGTTGACCCATCCTTTTCCTTTTTTAGTAATGTGTCTGTCTCAACAGTAGTAATAGAATTCATACTGAGTTGTGATTTTGGGTGAAAAATGTAATTAAAATACATCATAGTAGGACTAGACATTCTTATTTCAGTTGCTTATTAATAAGGTAATTATGTTACAACATTAGCCACCCAGCAGCCAGACTGAATTTCAGTTTTACTTTTTTTATTAAACAACATATTATTTTGTTCTTCAATAAGTGTCTTCTGTTTTAGGATTGACATTTCAAGAGGCTTGTTGTCTGTCTGGAAGATTCGAGGGTTCCCTGTATCTTTACCGAGCAGATCGCTATCCTGAGGATATGCTTGGTCCTGTTACATTCATTTGGAAACCCAGGGATGGGTCTGAAAACAGACAGCTGTGGATCTGGGTGCATCCAGCTCTCAAGCAGGTGCTTTTTCCTATATAGTTGAACTCTTATTTCTTTATGTGCTGTGCATTATTAATGCTGAAGAGGTCATCTGAAAAGTGTGGGAGAACTGGGTGTAACACATGACTTTAGGAATTAAAAGCTGGAAGACTGTTTCCAGTCTAACAATATTCATGTTCTGCAACTTGTTTTTATAAAACTTTTACAGAAAGTGCGTGCTGCTGAGGTGTTCAGTGTTAGAGCTTCTGAAAACTTTTGTAGTGTTACTTGCTTCAGGATACATGTGCAATATGATGTTGCTTGATTCACATCCTTTCCACTTGCACCCCCAACAGGCTAAGTTCGGTATCGTCACAGATAGTCGTAACCCGATTTTGTAAAAAAAAGCTATCAGCTTTACAAAAACGAAAATGAAAAAAGTAAAATATTGTGCACAGGCAATTTTTCTTATGTTAATTTGGAAGAGAACAAATTCTTAGCAACTTTCAATATTTCAGCTTTTCTTAAGCAAGCCCTTGACTTCAGCAGAATTAAATTTTATTCATTGAAATTCATGTTGGAAAATTAAATAATGGAGTATAATTTTTAAAAGTGTACTTAAGGTTTGCAGTGCACTGCATATCATCCTAATCCAAACTTCATTTTTCTTAAGGACATACTGAGGGAGTTAAAAGCAATTTTTCAGTGTACAGAGCCTGAAGAAATGTGTATTACTGAGCCTGTTACAAGGTCGGTTCAAGAGGAAAAACAAGTGGAAGTTGTTACAAGCCTTGGCAATAAAAGAAAGAAAGAGGATAAAGAAGGAGAAAAAGCTGTCCCTGTGAAAAAAATAATCGGTGACGGCACTAGAGACCCACTCCAGTCCTACTCTTGGATCGCACGGACTACTGGCATTGCAATCAGGTTTGTTCACAGCAGAGTCAGAAACTGTGGCCCATAACCACATAACACAGCTGCATTCTGGCTCAACAGTACTGGGGAAAGGAATGTGTGTTGTACAATTGTCCATTCACCTGAAACTCCCCTGTTTCAGTGACAGAAGCATGGAGATTCTCAGGTACCGGCTGATCGGCCCGTTATCACACTCCGTCCTTACAGAGACCCTGAAAGCAGCTTCTGTCCAAACAGTAAGGAAATTGGCACTTTGCATGTTAGTATAATTGTGGTACTGTTCTTAGAATGTGCAAGCATGTTTTTTGCTAGAAAGACCATAAATTATTTAGCCTTGCTTTTCATAAAGACTAACCTATGTATTACTCTGGTGGCTTCTCTGTATTGAGCCTCTTGACTAACACTGATCTCAGGAAGAACTCCCACCTGGATTTTAAGTGGGAATAGGAAGAAAATAAAAACAGTGATGCTGTTAAGCAGGCTGTGTAGTTTCTGCTGAGAGGTCCAGAATAATCCGTATTCTCTTTGACAAACCATCGATCCTGTTTCTCAAGCAATCAGCTACAGCACCTAGAACTAGGGGTCAAGACATGTGAGGTGCAGAAAACTTATGTGTCTTCAATAAAATATGCAGTTTCTCCAGGATTTAGGTTTTCATCCACTTCTTGGCATATAGCATCACTGTGGTTTTAGTGGGGTTTTTTTTGTCTCTTGAAGGAAACATGATGAAGCCATGAAATCTCTGGCTTTCTGTAAAAAATGACAAAATTAGGAAGTATTGTGGATTGCTTTATTTATTTTTGGAACACAGGTTAAATTGAACAGCTTATTTGGGATTATTGTAAAGTATATAGGACTACACTTCATCAGGAAAAAATATTTTGGTTTAAAACTTGAAGAGGAAGAAAGTGACTATAGTGGTTAAGGCAAACTGAGAGTGAATTCATACTGATAGAAAATAATGAATAGCCATTTGAGTTTAATTAGATATGTTGTTTTCCAGGAGATGGCAGATTCAGAGACAGAACTGAATAACTGGTGGGTAGAAAACTGCAAGGACTCTGAAAAAGTATCTCTTCATCAATGTCAAAGTGCTATCTTTGAGCTATTGGAAGGTATTTGGGCACGTGGGTGCTGTGGGTGGAAGGGGTGGAAACTTAAAATCTAGTGGTCAAAACTGGCATGCTTATAAAGTTGACTTCAGTTTGGACATGCTTATTTTTTGCATGATCAAGAGAGTGATGCCTTCGAGAATATGCTTAGATACTTGCCAGGGCATGGCAAAGAATTGAAAAAGGTTACATTGAGGTTTTTAAGGGAATTTAAATTCTCTGTGTAGTTCAAACTCTGAATAGATAAATCGAATCTTGTCTGTTATCTTTGTGAACTTAGATTTGAGATTGCTGAAGGGATATACAGTCTGATATATACTCTCACTCTTTCCCACCATACACTTCAACCTAAGACAATAAGTTCTACAATACCTCCACAGATAAAATGGTAGCCTCCAATCCAGAGTGAAAGTATTATACTTTGTTTATATATGTTTGTTTGTAAAGTAACAGTTGTGTATTTGGCTGAATTGTAAAGTATCATAAAGGTAACAACATCTCCTCATTTTCTAGCACTGAAACAGGTAAGGAACTGGCTTTGGTAGATCTCATATTCTACTCAAGCTGTCTATCCAATGTGAGGCAGTTAAGCAGAGATGAGGTATAACTTACAAAACACTTCCAAATTTCCTTTCTTCTGAAGAAAAGTGTAAAACAAAAGTTGGTGGTTCTTTGAAATTTGTCAAATGCAAAGGATGAATTGAGTCTGTGACAGTGACCACACATCAATGCTAAATGTAAATGTAATTGCAAACCAAGTCTTGTACTGCTGTTGTTGATTTTTTTTGTTATTGGACATTTAACAAGCATTGGTGAGTTTTCAAAACATGTCAAATAGAGTATTCTGGATTGCTTCACTGGCTTATAGTGGTGTCATATCCCTGTAGACAAAAACGCACAAAATACTAGTGCAGAAAAATCACAACTTAATTGGTGGTTTCATGGCACTGTTCATCTATGTGTTTTTAAAGGCATGAGCTCACCATCAGATATGCCACCAGGTACAATACTTGGCCTCACTGTTGGAGATCCTCGAGTCAGTTTGCCAAAAAAGAAGACAAAAGCCATGCCAGACTTTGAAAAATACCAAGGTAAAATCCCTTGCCTATATTATGAAGAGATTCAGTTTCTCTCTACACTTTTGTTTTCATTAACTGTCATCTTCTATGGATTGTTTCTTGCTGTTTTCCTCTAGGTTTTGGTTCACAATAGTTCCCATTTCCAGAGCCCCTAGCAGAAGAGAAACAGCTTGAAAGTTGCATAGGTTCTAGAACAGCAGTTGTGAGGGAGGGACATGCACCAAAGCTGGTCTTGTGCTCAGTGGAAGCCTCTGTCTGACCATACAGATGATCCAGGTTCGAATCCTGGCAAGGCCAACCAGGTGCTAAAAGCTCCATAGTAAGGTTCTGTTTGGTGTTTAGTCTTCCTGATGCTGTTTATCTCTCCAAGAAGATATCTGCTATTTCTGGTTTATAGGCCTACGATGTTGAAAGTTGCAATTCCACTGGGAAAAAATTGTTACCTTTGCAGGATTAGTATTTCAGATGGCCAAGATGCTGGTTATGATACAAAATGAAAAATGCAAGCATAACTTCTGAAATTTCAGTGCTGACTTACACAATGTTCCAGTGCAAAATTCAAATTCAGATGGATGTAAATGTCTTCTAAAAATGTGCAAGAATATATACAGTATACATTGGGGTTTGTGTACAGTGTAGGCATTCCCAGTTAGGTTGACTGCACACAGACTGCCTCACCTAATAGGAGAAATGTGATAGCTAGCTAGCAAGCAGTAGCAAATAGGACAAGTTGAAAGTTCCACAGACTTGAAAATACTGAATTTCCTTGGTGGTCTGTTTGCAAGACACTAGAATAACCTAGTCTTACATATCATGTAAATCAGGTTGAACACCTACTTCAGTTACTGTCTTTTAGCTCTTTGCACAATTCTGCTATTTTCGTTTTCTTACATCCTCCTGTTCTACTCTGTGTATCTAGAACAGCCTTTCTGTTAATTAGTTCTGCTCAGCTAACTTTCTCATCATTAGTGTTCCTGTTGGAAATGCTGCAGCATACATGACCTCTGCTTTGGTTCCTTCCTGCTGAGAAGTAAGGTGAGCTATGTAGCACTTGTTTACAGATGCTGGTTTGAGCTGGTAGAGGAGTTAGCAACTACAGAAAGTAATTTGGTGCCCTTCGTTCTGCTTGTCATGTCTGTGAGGATGTGTTCAAGAAGGCAAGATCAACAGAAGGCATCTAGGTATTTTAAATATCTCGTAGTAGTTTCTCTCCCACTACTGGAGCTGATTGTCCCTCAGGAAGGATGGCGATGGTAAAGAGGTAATGGTGTAAGATGGGGAGTCAAGAGCATCCGTGTGTTTTTCCTTTGGCTGGGTAGAAATGTCCATCTTCAAGGTCTTTGTATCTGGGGTTATCCTTTACTTGTAAAATATCTTCCATATCATAAATACTCAGAAAAGATGGTTTCGCTTTTTGATTTCTTTCTGGGTCTTTTTTTTTTCATCATGAACTTAAAACTGCTTCTGTCCTCTCTGACTTTCATGTAAGAGAAGGAGGAGGTCCTTGTTCAGCTAGCAAGGAAAGGTAAATGGCATTATACCTTCTAATTTAGGTTCTGCTGAATAACTCACTGTTACACGTGACTGAAAAAGTTGAGTAGGCAGAAAGATGAAAGCAGACGGACAATACCACTGTCTTCCAGTGCTTGCACAAAAAAAGACTTCTCTAAGATCTGTAATTCCATTTTAGTACTATTAATTTCCCCCTTCTGAAAAGAAAAAAAAATTCCTTTACTGAGCCTTAGAATTACATAAACTTTCTGAGCCTTGATTGTGTTGTAACCTTACTCAGGTGTAGTAATATTGTGAGCTGACCTCTATTAAAAAATGTTAATAGTAATTTATTTGTCTTAATCATGTCTTGTTTATTGAGCAATAAAAGGGAACCACTGGTGTATTCCACACTTTTTTCCCCTTTTTTGCTTCTTGGACATTCAAATACTGTTAGGATTAGTAAGATTGTCTCTCTTGTTCTTCAGTATTGTATACAAGCCAACTGATTTTCTTAGATAAACTTTACTAAGTTAAAGATGCATTGCTTGTCAGATGAGTGAATAGTTCAGGTAAGTTGTGGCCATCACCCTTGCTTGGGGATTGTCATACATGCAGTCTGTGGAATGATACACATCTGTTCATATTGCTTTTTTTTTCCAAAATGCTGTTCTGAGATATGCCTCCATAGTTTTTCCCTGTGAGTAACACACTAATAAATCAAGTGTAATTTCAGTCTTCCCCAGTTACTTTATCTCTTCATTGCTTATGCATGTGTGCAAGCTGTGTGTTATGAACACGGGCTGATCGGATTTAATCAAATCAATTGTCATTATTTCTTCAGGCTGGAGTCAAGACTCCCAGTAAGCAGTCAGTTCTCACATGACTGCAGATTAGTGCTGTTCTTTTCTCCAGTTTAAAGTGCACTTCTGACATTTTGATATGCTTATTACTGTCTTGTATGGGAGAAAATGATTTCCACTACCTTAAAAAGCACTCAACATGGAGTATGCTGAAACTTCTACATCATCACTGAATGAGATGCTTAGAAGGAGAATACACCATGAAAGATATGTGAACTAAACTTCCTTCTGCAGACACAGAGCCTGGGCCCATGGCTGTAAACACACCTCTTGCAGAGATTTAGGTATCTGTCCCCAGTTGTCCTGATACACACCCTGTCTACATACATAGGACTCTCAAACTGCTCCTTGGCAGTGTTTATATTTTTTGCCTTTTTTTTTTTTTTCAAAAGGGAAGAAGGAAAATTTTCAAATAGAACTCCTAGGCCTGTCTTCTAAGATAATCAGCTGTGCAAATCAGATCAGTAGCTTTAAATTGAACAAAGCCTTCCTCTGTCTGCCTATGTCATCTAAGCACCAGCCATTGACACCAGCAGAAGTAGATTGTTGATGACCTTCATGTGCTTAGTAATGCAACTTCCTATTTCCTGTACTAGCCCTAACATCTTACTTTCACTATTATCACCAACTTATTCATCAGTAAGGTTATTTCCCCAGAAATCTTAAAATGTGGACTGAAGAAAACAGGAGAGAGGTAAGAAGAACTGGTGTGAGGATTTGGGATTATGATTTGAATTATAGTATGCTTAGTAAGAAAGAATGAGTTCTCCAGGTTCCGTGAGGATCAAAGATAAGGAATGTACCAAGTTAGAGAAGAATATTTTAGGCTAATAAGGAGGATATTGGATGGGTGGTGGTGATGAAAAGAAACTGACTTACAAGGTCTTTCTATAGTGGGGAAACAAATATTCTTGCCATTATAGAATATAGGAATTGCAAAGAACTCTGTGAATATGACAAGGATAGGCTGCCTGAACTGTGATAATAGAAAGAAGTGTTAAAAAAAGCAGAGAAAGTTGCAGTGAATAATTTGCAGTTGAAGGAACTGGAACATATTTAAATAATTTAACATAAAGAGACAAATGCTTTCTGTACAGAAGATGAAAAAGGTACTTTCCTTACCTTATGCTTGTAATTATGTGCCCTTCCCCCTTGGTTATCTGTAAGAGTCAGGAAGGTATTCCCTACCACCACCAGACACAGTTTTGTTGCTCTTTTTCTCCTTCTTTTGTGGCTTTAATACTTGCTTTATCTCCAGACAGAATGTGCTTTGCCTATAGGAGTGTTGAGCTCTCTTAGGTTCCTGCTCAGTTTCCTGTTCTTAATTTTTGGTCAGAGAAGGAATTCTGCTTAATTGGCAAGGATTCCCTTTTTAGTTTTATTGTTCTTAATTTGAAGGAATGCCACCATAATCTGATAATTGCTTTTGCATTTCTTTTCCTCACATAAATCTAATTCATTAGCAAGAATGCATGGCAAGTATCAGTAACATCATCAAACTGTCACAAGTGCTGCCGTAGTTAATATTTCTTGCAAAGGATTTTGCAACTTTTAGTAATGTGTTCATCTTAAAGACCGTGGACTTAAAATAAATCATTATTGTGGTTATGTTTGGCAGTACCTATTGCTAGGTGCTGTTAGTATCACTGAATAATCTGAATCTTCTGTCTTTGAGTCTTTGTCTACATTACCTGGAAAAATTAGCAGAACCTTTTTTTAAAAGACTTAAATAATTTTAAAAAACAAAACAAACCCTGACATGTTATGTTGCTTTAATATATAAGACCTTGTGGATGATGAAATGAGAAGCAATCCCTCAAAGTTTTTAATCACAGAACTATTAATAGGTTCATTGTATTGTTTCTTGATAAGAGTTATTTAACTTAAAATATGGATCAGCATTCACTACATATTCTACTGTACATTGAAGGCTGTTAATCCTTTGATCACTAAAGGTAGGTACACATTTTCTCTGCTTTGCTTAGATTATAAAATTGAAGAAGAGATGGGTTATTTAATACTTCAACAATCCGTTTTAAAGCTACAAGTGTTGTTTATTTTCAGAAATGTACACAACTGTTGATTTGTGCAGATAGAAGCAAGAATAGTCACTTCGTTGAAGCACACAGCCTGAAAAGATCCAGAGCAGGAAACCAGTACTAAATAAGTAGTTGCATGCTAGTCATAGCCATACAAATATTTCCTGTATGTACCTTTCTTAAAGGTAACCCTTGCTTCTCTTACAAGTTTACTTAGGCAGACTTATTTCAGGCTTTGTAACATTGTTCTTTATAATTTTCACCAAATCTGTTGAGCTTCACACTCTGCCAGAAATGCCAGATTCCAGAATATTAAAGCTAGTATGTAAAGATCTTATTTACATCGCCAATGGTCATGTCTTTGTTAATAAGAAATGCTGGTGAGAAAATACCACGTTAGTCTTTCTAACACTAGTAGTTTATTTCATATTTTGTATTGGGAAAAACATATGATTGTAAGATATTCCAGAGGCAGTGATGCTTGTTAAGCTTTTAATAGTCTTTGCTCGGTTGTCTACTCATTATACTTACGATACAGAAGTGGCTTTGGTAATTTGGTACTTAAACCACAAGAATTGTTTGAATTTTGTTTAAAGGTTCTTTTCTTTTGTAGATAATGATAAAGTTAGGCAGCTGTACCTGAAGGGTGTACCTGTAGACTGTGCTCACAGCTTTATCTGGGACCATGACATCTGTAAGAACGTCACTGAAAATAAAATCTCAGAGCAGGTAACTAAGTAGGTGGATTGCCATGGAGGAAATGGCTAATGGTTCATAGAAAGAGACTCTTGGAATTTGTATAAATCTAAGATTAATCAATGGCTTCCTTAATGTCATTGTATCCAGCTGCTGACTTGAAGTGGTTTTTTGTAGCCTTCGCATAATGTTCTTGCACAGCCATTGAACATGATTCAATTAAAAGAAAGCTTTATTGGATTGTCTGCAGGACTATAGTTATAGGTTTATTTAACAGAAGGGTTTGGAATTGGATTTTCATGCATCACCTTGACTCGTGCAGCAGAAAAGACTGACAGAGGAAGGTTCTGACCTTTAGCTGTAGTCAGGGTGATTCTTCTGACAAAAGAACTGTGGAAGCTGGAAGGAAAGAAATCCTGTGTTTCTGAACATGGATTTCCATGTTTCTATGTTTTTTCCATGTTTCTATGCTGTGGGTGTGCTGGGCAATAATCTGTGATTTGTAGAGAACTTCAGATTTGCTATCGCGGGTTTGAAATCTCTTATCTTGACATTTTCATTGACAACGGAGGGCAGCCCATAAAGTGCATGGATAAAAGGTGATTTAGTCCCCAGAGTTGATAAACTTTTGGCACCATTGTAATCAGAAAGAGTAAACATTGGTATGGCAGAAACATTTTTCTAAATATTCTCTTTCTGAAAATTAATATTGTTCTCTTTCAAACTGACATAGTGTGAAAAAGAGTATTTAGAAAATATTACACTGCCACACAAAAGTTGTCAGCACAATCATTTTGTATATGACAGTGTTCTTCATGCTGTCATGAAATTTAATGTTTACCTGCTAAAACAGAGGGAGTCTGGTGATCTATTTTTTTCATAAATGTATTCTTAATGTGGTACAATGGAATATAACAACTGGTGATTGATAAAACCTCAGTGCCAGCATGCTTTATGTGAAACTGTTTGATGACCAGATGTTCTTCTCATCTCCTTGATCATAGTTCAGATTTGCTCCATGTATTGACAGACTGAAAACACCTGTTCAATCTAGTCTTGTGCATAAATCTATAAATACAAAGTTGCAAAACTTGTTTTTCCTCCTTCATCTACTTTGTACCTTGTACTCGCTCTTTTTCAAGGGCTATGGAAATAAGAAGGGGAGAAAAAGGGTGCTTAATACTCTTTTCTAGAATAATTTTTCATGCCTTGATGAAATTCTGTTCAAATATATAGTGTATTACTATATTTCTCCTAGCTGTAAACTCACCTTCTCTCTGTATCTCGGAAGGGTATCTGGAAGAGGGAAGAAGAATGGTTATTAACTTATGGGAAATATCTCCTCCTTCTCAGGATTTAAACCATATGAGAGCTCAGTTACTGGTACCTGGATCACACCTTGATTTGGGTCCTTGTGAATCTAAGATTCCCATACTGTTGGTGCAGCAGCCAGGGAAAATGGCTGGAGAAGATCGACCAGGATGGGGGAGTGGCTGGGATATCTATCTCCCAAAGGGCTGGGGCATGGCTTTCTGGATTCCTTTTGTAAGTGACTTTGATGGCAAATTGCAAGTAAATTTAATAATTTATATAATTTAGTTTAATCAGTTTTAGAGAGTGTATTTCACATTGTATAACCAATTCCCAATTACAGGATCAAAATTTCACTTTAAAAAATGGCATATGAACTGGTTCATGACAGAAGTTTGGTCTTGAAACTTCAACAATAGCTTTCCATGTCTTCTGTTGGGTACAATTATGCCCCCATGGCAGTCTAAAAGCAGCAAATCAGTGAGGAGTCAGGAGGGAAAACTGAAGCTATGCCTCTCTGTGTTTCTACAAGCATATGTCCCTGAAGAGAAATCATTTGGTGCCTGCTGCTAATCAGTTTCCAGATTGGCTATCTACACCTTTGTCACCAAATTCTTTGCCTCTGATTTGGGAGAGAGCTTGAAACAAAGATTAAGTTAAGCTTGAATACTCTTTTGGTGCTGTTTGAAGTATCCTGCTTTGAATGTTTAAGTGGCAGTTTTAATATTTTTCTGCAGTTAAAGTTATGCTTTTGAATGTGAGGGGGCCTTAGTTGCAGTGATACCTATTGTATGGTTAAAATACATTGGACAGTGGCTGTCAAAGTAATACAACATTCCTAGAAATGTACAAGATCAGAACCTGTGAAATTCTCTTTAGTTTTGTTGATAGTTTTGCAGAATTAAATTTAAAGAGCATGACTAACTTCTTTGTTAAAATTAGCATCTAGAACTGTAGAAAGCATTCTCAAGTTTATTTTTTAAAGCTAAAGTGTTAGACTTCCAATTTTCCAAGGAAATACCCCCTGGGCATTAATGTTTTGTTTCAGCTAGGAACCCGGAATCAGTTCAAACATTGCTTTTTGGGCGTTTGGTTTTTTATAACAGATATATCGAGGTGTACGAGTCGGTGGCTTGCAAGAGGCATTAAAGCATTCTGAATACCAGAGAACACCTCACACTCCAAATGATTTCCCAGACTGCCAGGCAGGAATGCAGTTTGCCAAAGAACTGGAAATGAGTCTTCTTGAAAAATTCAAACGGTAACATGAACTTAAAAATGGACAGCAAGAATGACAAAAATGAATACTGTTTAAAATATTCCATTAATTATCTGTTGTTGTGTTCATTGGACTTTATTGAGATCTTTCACTAGTGTTTTAAATCTTAGTATTATAAAAAGGGAAGGAATCTTACATATATTTAACTCTGCTAAACAGGGCATGTAAATTAAACCCTTCTATTCCCAGAGACATGCTCAGTTATAGAGCTGTTACAAGGCTGCATAGCAATAAAATAAACAAAACTATTTTGAGATGCTTAAGCAGCAAATGGGGGAGGAGGTAAGACAGTGCAAAGGAGTATGTCAAAGTATGTACCAAGCGTTAAAGAATAAAGTAAATTAAGAGGTACATTTTGGTGTCTGATTTTAAATATCAGGTATTCTGAAGTTTGCCTTCATTTTTACTGCAACAAACAGAACTCTTAACCGTGAGTTTGGAGTAGCTGGAAGTGTCCTATGCACCAGCTGGTGTTGGTTCCCCTTCCACATAGGAGGGGCAAGTAGAAGTTCAGAGGAAAAGGTGGTGGTGGTGGTGCCAGTCACAGCAGGTAGATATTTCCAGCATGGCTGAAAGGATATAGGTGACAGAAGTACAGCAGCATATTCTAGATTGTAATTTTTAAATTCTTGTTCAATGAGATTAGAAAATTAACTTTGCATTCCCTTCTGTTTTAAATACTGGATTTTGAACATATTCTTACTTACTTGATTTATCATTTAGACGTCCACCTGCAAAAAGGGCAAATTATGTCAAGCTGGGCACTCTGTCTCCTTTCGTCTGTCCTTGGGGGCAGCTGACAAAGAACTGGGAAGGAAGAATGAAAGCTTCAGGAGGATTTTTATGTCCTTCTTCCACATGTCCTGAGTACTCTACAACTGAAGGGCAGACCCTTTGTGACCCCAAAGCAGAAGTGGTCAGAGAAGCTTCCTCTGAGACTGGTGAGGTAGAGGAGACCATGGAAATAACAAGTTCTGAAGGTGCCCTAAAGCCAGAGGATGGTACAAGCATCCAAGATTTTGGTGAGAGAGATGAAACTAAGACAAGTGACTTTGTTGTTCTCAGGTAAGTCAAAATGATACACACATTTTATTTCTTTATTGGTATCTATTGAATTGGGGAAAGGAAGAGCTCAGCCTTGGTTATTAAGATGGGAGAATTATTTGATCCAAATACTGTGAGATTAAATAGTTTTGTCATGAATCAGAATCTGCTGTTGAGTGGAAGTCCTTCTGCTTTTCTCCAGCAAACTTGGTGACTACATAAAGAAAACTCCTTAAATTATCTTAAATTTAACACTCTGGAGTTTACTGTGTTCTTAGAGTTGGCGTGTTCTGTCTGCCTCCAGGTTAATGAAGCTTTTGGAGGCTCATATTTGTGACTTTAAGACTGTTGCTGTGAAAATCATCTTGCATTCACTTCTCTTCTCTAATACATCACCACAGGTGGTTCTTGCACTCCTTTAAAGGTCTAGAAAATAGAGAATCCCCTGCATTCCAATGCAACGCATGAGGGCAGCAACAGTATTGGAAAGTGCCTGAACACAGGTCTTTCATTTTTGTGTGGTTACCAGGGGAAGAAAACATTGAAAGTTCTGGACTGCATTAGTGTCACTGGAGATTTTAGAGTGTTTGTGGTTTTATCAAGCTTTGAGGGTTTTAAGAAGTAATGTCTCCTTCCTTCTGAAGAAGACTCATGAATTCCACTCACTGATGTTTTTATGCTAAGAGTGATACAAATACCAGCTTGGAAGCTTACAGAAAGCCCCAGGGCTTTTTTAAATTATGCTCTTGCAAATATGTGGGGTGCTGGATTTCTGTTGTACTGCTTGTTAATAATTATCTGTGATGTTTATTTTTGAAAATTTTTAATAGGAGTGAGAAACTACTAATGCAGTTATCAGCCTGGTGTTATCCCACTGCTGGGAAAGATCGGCGAATCCGCCTTATTTCTCGACTGGGACAGAAGGAAATGACTGAAGATGTTTTTTTGCCAATCTTGATGAGCTACCCCAGGGCTCTTGTCTGGGTCAACTTGTCACTCTTGAGAAAGGGGAACCCTGAATTACATGCCATGATTTGCATCCCAACAGAAGATGACTTGCTGCATCTAAGCAAAGACAAACTCTTCTGTGGTCCACAAGAACCCAAACATCGTGACATATTCAAGGACAAGGTTCGGGAGCAAAAAGAGAAGAAGAAGAAGAAAAAGGATAATGTGAAGTCTCTAGAGAGTGACCCTCCAGGCATTCCAGATGAAGAAGCAACTGAGGACCATGTAGATCTCATTTTTGGTCTTTGGTCAGATGCTCTCCCAGATGTTACTTCCCACTGCTCCAGGACTGTCTTGGGGTATGTCACTCGAGGGGATTTTTCATTGGCTACAGGCTGTGGAGAAGCACTGGGTTTTGTTAGCTTGACTGGGTTAATTTATATGTTACACAACCAGCCGGCAGATAAAAAAGGGCTTGTTTTGTTAAGGACTCCAGCATCTTTGCAGTACAGATTTGCAAGACTTAATATTGAGGTTTAAGTATCATTGCAGTGCAGTAGAATGCCAAAAATACCAAAGAATTCTGTTTTGTATTCTGTGGCCTTTCTGATTTGTCTCAAATTTGAGGTTATTCTGAGCCCAAACAGCTCTAGGATTATGAAATAATTAAAAAGCTTTTTAGCATTATTCAAGAAAATAACTAATGCATAAACAGACTAGAATTACTTTTGATGTCTGCATTGCTAAGGATTTCTAACAGATCATTATCATGATCTTCTTTATCTCTAAGGAAGCGTCTTCTCCAATTTTTCTCCTCAAAGCAGCAAAGGATGCTGTAACCATGTACAGGAAATCATGATTTTCATTTTAGAAGTCTTTGCTCAGATGGATTGTAACTTTACAGTGCACTTTCACATGTAACTGCATGCAATCTGATCCAGTGTATATAGCAAGTGGCTTTCCTGATTGCTCGTATCTGAGTACATGTAGCTGCAGTGTAACAGAGCTATATAGAGAAACCTGGTACAGAAAGCTGAATGCTTAAATGAAATGCAAATAAAATATAGCCCAGCTATGTAATTTTGAATTATAGCAACTGGAGCTTTTAAGCTGGAAAGCGTATCAGTCTGTCTCTCTAGTCTGAAACATGATAAGCTTTTCAGATGCAAATTGCTAGTGGTGGGTCAGCATACATTTTCTATTAATAATAGCGGATATTTTTGTTCCTTAAAACATGAATTTATTTTTATATGGAATGTGTTAGAATTGAAGGTTTCTTCATGTTACAGTACGGTTCACGAATATTGTTCAAACAATCATAAAACTTGTAAAATATGCTGGGGGGTAAAGGGAGAAAGGTGTTTGGTTTGCCTGGGGCAGTGTGGGTAGGTTGCTTGTGTTTGGTATTTTGTTGGGGTCTTTTTTTAATTATAGCCTTAAGCATCTAGCTATTCCCGAGTTAAGGAACTTGAAAAGGAATTTACAGTAATACACGGTAGTTTAGTAGTAGCATGATACAAATATATGCCAGTTGGTAAAATTATCCTGAAATGATCATGTACAAATAAAAATGTAATGTATTCTTGAGTCAGTAGTCTATTGACTAAGTTTGATTCTTAGAGAAATTAAACATGGATTAGTTAATGACTTTTTCTTTCTAAATGTGACTGTTCAACTTAATTTCCTCTTTCACAGTTTTGTTTGAAAGTCCTAGGTAAATTTATTAATGTTGGCTGGAGTTGTTGGAGGAAAGATTTTGTGTGCCTTACCCCCCAAATTGTTAAAATTTAGGACCATTTAAATACGGCACACGCACGGGGAAGGAGGAGGAACATCTGATTGCGAGGGAAGTATTGGAAGTGGGGCTGGGTTCTTTTTTTTTAAGAGTCTTGAGAAGATGGATTGTAGAATGTGCACCAGCAATGGGAGCTGTGGTGGCATGTGGGAAAGAAAGATGCAGTTTCCAGCACAGCTTGGATTCCAGCTCCGTGAGAAATCATGCTGAATGGCTCCTCACTGCTCGCCTTTGATGCACCTGATAAAGCAATCATGGTCCCAGACAGGTCCTGGGAAGCATCTGCAGGAAAGCCAGCAGATGGCCCCAGAGGAAAGAGCTTGGTGCTAGCAGGGCTGGGATTCACACGCTCCTGGCGTGTGACTGAGTGCTGCAGCCTGCAGTTATGTGTGAATAAGGAGCCCCTTAAACTTTACAGCCTGGCTGCTCTGATCAAGTTCTCTCGTGGTAATAATCCTGGATTTAATGAACCTTTTGAATTGTAAGCCTGATTGAAATATTTTTAGGATCACAGTTTCCAGAGCTGTGCTTCATGGGAAGAAAGGAGGGGAAGTGATGTTTATATGGTTTTTTACCTCATCACCTCCCTCATCTTCTTAATAGATACATATTTTCTTGCCTCAATAGACCTGGCTTGTATGTGAGAAAGAAAAAGAAGCCCCCACCCAAGCTATAATTTTTTCTTTTCTGCTTGTAGATCTTTTGTTCACTGAGTCTTTCCCAGGTTTTTATTTTTTAAAAAAACATCTGGAATCTTTCCTTTTTTTTCTTCCTATTGGTAATTTCTGCCAGGTTTTCATTTTGACACTTCCTGTTACTTTTCTTTGATTTCCATTCTCTATTTTTGATTTATGATCCTTGTCTCTGGTGAGCCAATGAACAGAAACTGGAACCCAAGTGCATCCTGTTCTGTATATCTTGTAATATTGTTACACAGTTGTTTTCCTTTAAGTCAGTGATTTATGCCTTAAGACTTCACTCCTTGTAAAGTACACAGCAAACCAGATAAGTTAAAAATGCTCAAACTCTCAGCCAAAATTTGTCAGAAAAGTACTGTGACTTTATGTAGCTGCAAGGAAATTTTTATCTGTGGTTGCGATTTCCAGATTCCAAGTGTCTCAAGGGTGACTTAGTCATAAAAACCATGTCAACACCGGGTAATCAAACTGTGGATAATTAAACCTGTGTTATCTGTGCATCAGCTGTACAGTATGTCTGTGCTCATCATGTTGAATCAGGTGTAGCTTACAGCACACATCTGCTCTTACTGCAGTTGCTACACATTGGTTAACTACCCCAGAGCATCTGGATCAGCTCCTGTGGGCTGCGATACATGAGCATTTTTGGGAACCTAGGAAGCTCTGGTCTAGTGAAAGCAGCTCTCACAAGCTCTCCGGCTCCCATGCTGTCCTCCAGATAACTTTCTCAAAATGGATGCCAGCACAAACCCTTAGCTCTCATTCTGCACTTGGCAAGAGCTTTTGGAAGCTAAAGTGAAGCACAGGCCATTTTGGCATTCTCTGCAGCATGGTGAGGAGGTTGAATGGTAACACACATCTCCTGTAGCTCTTTCTGTGGCTCCCTCAGAGCAGCTGTGTAAATGCTGCATTTGACTCACCTTGTGAGGGGTCTTTTCCCAGTCTGAACCATGACTTCCATGGCAGTTGCCTGCACTGTTGACAGGTGCACTGACTAATGGACCTACCAAGCTGAGGGTCTCCAAGATACACATTCTTTACCATCACAAATCCAGAAAATGAGGTTGCAGAGGAAGGTGGTGATTATTCTGTGGAATGAAGTGAGGTGGGACTGGGGCCAGACTGTTGTGTATTTGTTAAAGATGTTCAGGGCAATCTGTTTAGCAGCCTGTAGGTAATGGAACAAATTACCTGGCAGAAAGGCAGTTAGGGTTGTTGAAACAAATGTGGGAAAATAATTGACAGGGTGTCAGACTGCTCAATGGAGATAAAAGCCTTGGGGGAAGCATGGCATACACAGACGAAGAGTTGTCAAATGCAGCATGACAGTTTTCTTTCAGTGCTCTAAATTTGGAAGAGCCAGATATGTCAAACCTGATCCATTCTTATGTCCAAGTGAGGTAGGTAGTAGGAACAGAGCTCAGGGGAGTAAACCACCAAAGGCAGATTTCTGAAGCGCTCAGACTGAGAAAAGCAGATAAGCAATAGCACTGTTCTGTTTTCCAAGAATACAACATACAGAATACCCCACTTCATGCTTCTGAAGTGATCTTCCTAGAGGTGAGCAATGTAAACAGCACCCACACTTTACCTCTTGCAAATTCAACTCAGCTGTACTAGAGTTCTTTGCAAACACTGGTCTTGTCAAATCCCTGCAAGAGCAAGTAAACTTATATGGAACAATGACAACTCAGAAAGGACAGAGGATATGGGCTGAAACCATTTTGTGGCAGCTTTGAGAGTCAGAGCCAGCTTGACACTGGACAAGATAATGAGTTCAAGGTAGTTTGCAAAGTAGGTGGAGTGACAAAAGACAAAACACAGCTTTTATTTGTTGCATTGGGTCTCTTAAAGAAATTCCATTTCTTCTACAGTAGGAACATGCTTGCACAGAATGATTTTTTTTTTTAACATGTTTTTAGATGCTGGTAGATGTGCGTAACATCTACCAGCATCAGCTTGCTTGACACATTTTAGCTGTCTTTTCATCATGGGCTTACAGCAGTGCTGCTATTCTGGAAGCTTTGCCCAGCTAAGTCCAATTCTTAAGAAATAAAATCAAAATGACATTCAAGACACAGCAAGAGTAAAGCAGAGAATGAAAAAGCAGTCTGAGGGAACAGGGTGACTCAAATTTCATGATCCAAATATGTGCGAATTTTCTGCAATTTCTAGAAAGGATGGTGCACTTCAGTATTTCATTTCATCTCAAGATCAAATAAAGAGCCAGGATGAGAAGGCTGTTTCAGCTCAGTCCTTCTCTCAGCATCCTGCTTCTTAACCCAGAAAATGTGTTTTTTTAAAAAAGACCAAAATGGTTGTGATGGATGGAAGAGCTCAAGCACCTGCCAACCCATGTGTCCATCAAAGCTCTCTCTCACATCACTTCTGGGTTTGCTCTCTTTTTTTGTATTAGATAATATTAAAGGCTTTTTAATTTTTTGTCTTTAACAAAAGGATGAAATAAAAACAAATGTGGTCAGGCAAACAGTGAGTTATCTAGGGCTTTATTACTCAGAAATTACTTTAAATGCCACCTCAGGAATAAGCCCCCTCCTTCTCCCCACTAGAGATGCCCCAGTTGTTTTAACTGTGGCTCTAGTGATGAATGCCGTGTGTCTACAGTTGTAATTATTTATAAATACCATACATAAACTTCTAAAATCTTACCTGGGTTGTACCAGGCATCATCCAAGAAACCTCCAATCTACAGGCAAAGCCTGTGAGTTGGGTTGGGTGGGAAAGAGGGATCATACACACCGAGGTCTGTTAACTGTTCCTTAGCACTGAAAAAAACCCAGAGTGCATACACAGAAAAACAAACTGTAAATCTGCAATCAAAAATACACTTTTCAGATGGGAAGCTGCTTAATGCAGTGATTTTTGATTTCTTTTTAAAATGCATGTGGAAGTAGTTTTGGTACAGACCAGCAGGGATTAAAGGGTTAACAATAGATAATTTATTTTCCTGTAGGACAGAGTGTCTTACAGGAATCAATTGTATCCAGGTTTTCTGAATATTTTTGCAATGCAATAATTCTTTTAAATTAGTTGGCAAATACATGAAGGGGGTTCCAAATGAAGGCACAAAAATTTATGAAATTGGTTGAAAACTGTAACCAGTTGTTTTTGTTTTTTCAAAGAGAAGCAGATGAAAATGAGCGTTAGTACATAGCAGTCCGAGGAATGTCTTAGAATTAATTGTTGTTTCTCTTAGTCTTTTTAGGGCTTTCACTGAGCTACTGTATTTTGAGGCATTAATTATTTGTATTCATTAGAGTTAATTGTTGAAAAAACAACAGGTGTAATTTCTGTTGGTGTCTTAAAAAACTTTGATGCCAATAGGCAGCACACAGTGGCACAATTTCTAGAACTGCAACCCCAAAAGTACAGATTTCTGTATCCCCTGAAGTCTCCCCACACCTGAAGCTGGGACAGAGGAGGTTTATGGGGTGTTGCAGGTGTCCAGCAGCAGCCAGTGGGACATGCCCTGGAGCCTGAGAAAACAACCTCAGCAGAAGTTGATTTTGGAGCAGTGTGACAGCATCCTCTGTCAAAAGCTGTGGAAGCCAGTCCTTCCCATGCAAAACTCTGGAGTCCTTTGATGTTGGAGAAGGAAGGGTAAGTCTAATAAATGGCTCAGAGATCCTATCTTGGCATTCTGTGTTAATCGGGGTGGAGGGGGGGGGGGGGGGAGGTGAAGTAAAAAGGAAAAAACCTTTCCTTTATTACGTTAGTAGACCTGTAGAAGATTAGTTTTACTCCTTTTTGGATTATCCAACAAAAGCAGAAATATAGGAATTCCTTCTTTGCCTGAAGGCCTGTTTGTGGCGTCTTAGGCCACCAACCCCTTTCTGTGGTACAGCAGGCTGTGCCAAACCAGAGCTCACCCATGGTACAAGATGTTGTTGTGCCAGTGTTTGCACATGGGCTAATGCACGTGGCCCACGGGGTAAGAGGCTTCCTAATGAACAGACATTTAAATCTCTGCTTCCCTTTGGAGCAAATAATTTTCTTTGATTGCATGAGGAGCAGAAGAGGCTTCACACATCTTTAAAATCATAGAAGCATGGAATGGTTTGGGTTGGAAGGAACCTGAAAGACTGCCTAGTTCCAAACCCCCTGCCATGAGCAAGGACGCCTCCCACTAGACCAGGTTGCTCAAAGCCCTGTCCAGCCTGGCTCCACCATGATTTCGTACTCTGTGTCCTCACCATTTGGTGTGGAATCATTTCTTGATAACTTTCTTATAGAAGTGTAGTAAAGACCACGGAAGAGGGAACAGCTGCGTGTGTCTATGCTGCATCTGTCTTTTAAATTCCACTTTGATCCTATTCTTAGTGAATATTGGCCTTTACTTTGAAACACTGTATTTTTTATTCAGGTTTCCTTCTGTAAAAGACCATAAAAATCTGAAAGATTACTGTCCCACAGTACAAGGAAGGATGCTGTTAGTTTGGCCAAATAGCTATCAAAATTATGCAGGAAATACAACCTAAATTCATTTTTCTCCAAATGTTTTCTGCAGTCAAGATCCCAGGCTATTAGATTAACTCCAGGGACTATAAAGACAAAAACTTGAACTACAAGTCCCAGGACAGTAGCCAGGTTTCACGTGGTCTTCAGGGACGGGAACAAAAAACTCCACCAAAAATAACTTCCTCTCACCATTGAAAATAGTGAACTCCACATGTCAGCTGGATTTTGGAGTCTATTAAGCAGTAAGAGAGGTTACCCCTTCTATCTGCAAGGTCATGAAATTGATGACCATTAAAACTTGATTCTTATCCAAAGCCATTTGTAAAATTAATTTGCATATTTTCAAGAACATAAATTGCTCTGTAGGGACTTAGGCTTGGAGAAAAACATACTTTTGTGTTTTCTCCTTTTCAGTTGTCAAAATGCTAAGACCACTGAGTATTGAAAAATATTAAAAGCTTCAGCCAATCTCCTGACTGACACTTGAGTCTCCTCAAACAGGAGCTAAACAGGGTTTCTGACCTCACAGACAGGGTATACATTTATCCTATAACATGAAATTGTAGAAAACCCTTAAAAGATTGTCCTTTGAACTTTGGTTTCTGTCATTAAAATTTCCTTTGGTGTAACACCTGTCTTCTTTCCCAGACTGCTATAAGGATCCTTCTATTAACTGAGCCTTCTGCTGTGTGTACCTTCATTTTTTGTCATGGTAGTGTTTTTTCAAGTGGAAAATGCTATGGGAAAGAATGAAAAGTGGATACTTCTTCTAAGCTTGAAGACATCCAGGTATTTTTTCCCAAATCTGAAGCAATGTATCTTACAGGAGACTCCATAGAGTATGGGTTTTCCAATAAATTAAAATATTCATTAAAATAAAAAATACAAATATTTTAATAGGTTTTCTGTTTCCACTTTCAGTCCCTGAAATACACTTGGATAAACTGGCAGAGCATTTCTCTTCCCCAAGTCTCTTTTGTGCTCCAGCATGCACTTGGAATTGATTCCTTTCCTCTAAAGAATAAAACCATCAATCTCTATATCCTGCCACTTCAAATTCAAGCTGAATGCTGAAGAGAAAAAAATAGTGGTTGGCAGATCTTGGAGAAGGAGCCAGGAGTGCCAGCTCATCCAGAAGAAAATTTCTTGTGGAACAATTCCTAGTCCAAGGAAACCAGACCAAAACTCTCACTTTAACATCCATCATTGACAGAAACAAAAGCTGTCGTGTTTCTGAGTGTGTTCCAACTTAATGAAGGGACAAGGAAAATAAGAGGAACCCCCAACTGTGACAGAACATATGAACAACATCTCTTCACGAGGGAAATAAAGCACTGAATTAAAATTTATGGCTTCCCAGTAGCATTACATACCCTGGGAACAGTGAATGTTTTGTTCCTTCCCAAAATGACAAGTGTTAAGATCATAAAATCAAACTCAACTGGAGTAGCAAATTGATTCTACACTATCCAGTTCTTGCAGGCTATGTCATGCCGAGTGGAGTTGATGGTTGGTTGCCTAGGGTAGCAAAATATTAGGAATAACACAGTATTTAGTGGCTGTTCTTATGAGCGTGCCTCCAAGAGGGGAGGAGGTGTGTTCATGTGTTACTGTGCTTAGCACAGCAGAAACCCTAGAACTGAGTCAGTCCTGAGTGTTGCCTTTCTAGCCAACTTTCCAACAGCAATGAACTAATAGCATTTCCAAAGGTTAACATTTCTGTAACTTTGCCAAATGGTAGGGTCATGCCCTGTTTTTCTGCTTAATACAACTTACTTCCCTCATTTTTTTTCTCATGACCTTTTCCCCACTATTTGCCACCATCCATTTTGGCCCTTTCCCGTATTGCTACAGACCTCTAACATACTTCAATATTTGTGTTTTGCTCTGTCTGCAAGGAAGGGCTGTAGAGCTGCTGTAGCAGTAATGACTCTGCCTAAGCTGTAGCTGCTAGCCATGCAACAAAAAAGGCAAGTCTGAAACTTCTTCTTAATGTTTTTTACAAGTATGGTGTTATAACCTTTTCCCTTTGGATGTTATATGCTATTCCTGATACAGCTATTGTGACATCTCAGAGGCCCTAAAGAGATTGTGGCTTCGGTGCCTCTGTGCCATCTCCTGTGGCAATAAAGCTGTTCAGTAGCACAATATGCACTGAGGGCTGATCATGCAGTTACTAAGTAGTGATGCCACTGTTAACCAAAAAAAGTAAGAGACAGAAGTGAGAGGTGGTTCCTGTGCAAAGATGCCAGTCTTCTGCAGAGGTCTCTGAAGAGATGGCCAATATTTACTGTACCCTAGTGTAGTTTATTGGGCTCTATTATTTCCTAGTTCTCAAAGAAATCGATTTTCAGAACTAAATCCACTGTGACCATGTTCTCCAGTTAGATGCAACTTGTTTGCATTTTTGGAGCATGGTGCATTTTTTGTAGCCCAACAGCCTCTGAAGGTGGCACAGCAGAACTCACACAGTGAGCAAAGCTTTGTCCAAACTCTCATCTGCAGCCAGCAAAGAGCTGAACATGCAAGGCTGATGCTTACAGAGGAGACCTCTACTAACAGTTTTGTCATAGCAAGAGCTCATCTTGGGCATGGGGTTTGTCCTGCTCTCCAGACCCTTGGCTTCCTCAGATTGTTTATTTCTGGAGATGATGGTCCTGTGTGTGGTGTTTGCTGCACAGAAAGGTACCAGGTGCAGGTTTACTGAGTGACTGAGACAGTAACCCCTGATCTCACACACTGCTTAGGTGATATCCAAATCCCTGCAACTACCCAATCAACAACAAAAGTTTCCTCCAGGACCTGGCCCTGTGCTGCATTCCATGGATATATTTCCATAGCAAATGTCACTGCCTGAAGCTGCCTTCTGCTTGAAGACTGCTTGGACTGTGGGGGAAGGCAGGGAAAAGGTCTGAGTGTTTTTTTTAATGAGGGTTTTTTTTCTCCACTTCTTGCTCATGTAGTAATGGCTGAACTTTGCTTTGTTTCTTCTTGTGAAGGAAATTTTTCAAAATACACAAAACCACCACATTGCAGGCAACTGCAACACTAGGAAATCTGTAATCAGGAGGTGTGGAGAGGGGCCCGTCCCTCCACAAGGAGGCAGTAGTTTCTGGTTAGGGACTGGAAGTGAGGTTTCAACTAAAGCCTTTTCACCATGTTGGCCTCTGTTCTCACCCTAGGTTTTAATGTAAATCATTACATTAAAATTATTTAGGGCCTCCTAAATAAGTTGCATGAACCTGACATGAAGTGAAGCAACAGAGGAAGGATATGTTGGCAAAGAAACGGGTATTTTGGACATCCCAGCAGTGGGGTGGTCCACAGAAAATGCGAGAGAGGCAAAGGACTTGTACAGCATGATCATCCATAGGTGCTGACGGATGGAGGGACCAAAAAGGAGAAACAAACAGAGAGGCTAAAGGTGCTGGGTGGGGGTGTGAGGAGGGGCTGTGACACAGCTGGCGGAGGATGTGCCCCTGAGAGCAGGGGGATGTGTCAGAGGAGGGAGGTCCCTGCCCAGCTCCTCCTGGGGCCATCCCAGCTGACCTGCTGGCCCCAATCCCACCCGGTGGTGCTCACAGCCTGGCCCATCCACCCCCCACTGCGCATCAGCTCCTCGCCAGGGACAACTTTTCAGTTGCTTTTCAAACTCAGACTTGGGACTTGTATTTTAGCTTGAAGATAAACATTTTGAAAGCTGTCTTCTTTCTCACAGTGCAGGCACAAGTTGTTTTTAATTATCTTAGGAAAGCTTTCCTAGCCCAGGCCAATTTGTTCACTGTTTGTCTTGTGGAGCAGGCCTATAAACCAGCTTTTAGGGATTTATTGTATAACATTATCAAGAAAGCAATCTTTAAAAAAACTGAAATCACTTACAACCCTTTTTTCTTCTTTGCAAATGGCTTCATAGAAGCCAAATGATCACAGCTGACCACCCAAACCTGCTGGAAAATGCTAGATCCAAATGAAAGTGATTAGGTTATTCATGTTTTAATCCTAAAATGCTTTAAGTGATGATTTAGGCAGGAAAAAGAAAGTTCTTCCTGTAGAGGAGAAGCAAGACATCTTCATTTTTCAAAATTATATATTTTGGAGTCAGCAAAGCATGATAAATGCAGGGACAGGCAACTCCTGCTTTTTGATAGATTTATGTTGTTTTGCATACACACACACACACACACACACACACACACACACACACACATGCATGTACTCTTATTTAAAGACAAAAAGCAATGGGCAGAGAGAAGAGCAGTGATTATTACACCTCCAAGTTTTATTACTGTTTTTCTCTATACAGACTCTGAATCATGTGAGTGTTGGTCATCGACTTTTTAAGAGGTTACCTTTGAAAATTTTGACATTTGTAATAAATGTGCTACTCGTTTAGAGAAATTCAGTTATCTTAAGCTGTAACAAATATTTAATTTTCCTTTTTTTCTCTGACATATTTCTGTGTAATCCTTTTTTGACTTAATGCCAGAATTTTTCAGATGACTGCAATTTTATTGCTTTCCTTCAGACAAAGGAAAAAGACATGTCTTTCTTAAGTGCTCCTCAAAAAGAACAGAAAAGCAGGACTGTTGTAATAGAGGAGACTTCAATATTTACATTTTATTACTACTTGAAAGGAAATTTGATGGAGGAGAGAGTTCTGCTTTTAGTCAGAACATCCTTATATGTCTCATTTCTGAAGCACCTCTTCTGCACTAAGAAAATGTTGCCAGACTCTTAAAAGACTACTCCTCAATCCAGAAAATTAAAGAAACCCACTGGAACTCTGGCTCTTTTCAGGGATCCATACATTTACTGTCCTTATCATCTAGAGCCCCCCCACCTTTTTCCCTTGCGATGGTCTTACATTTGTGACTGCTGATGCAGTCCTTAAAATCTACACTCCCTTCGGTTTTTGTGTGTTTTGATCACCATGGACATCGGTCAGGAAGTATAAGGTATTGACTGTATCAGCTCTGATTTTATACTCTACTTCATGGGACTACCCAGGAGATCCTTGATCTTTGACTTTCCATGAGTGCTTGCAGCAGACCAGCACAGGTAATACTTGCATTGAGTTTAAACATTTCCTTCCCTATGACAAAAATTAGAGTGCTATTTGCTATTCTGCTCTAAGTTAAAGCTGTGAATAACAATGGAGAGGTCTAACCACCCCCTGCTGTCCAAGCAATCCTTGACCAACTTGGCAGCTTTAGAGAAAAATGCAGTTCTGCTCTCAGATGTTCTTGTGCCCCTGCCCTGTGAAAGCATTTCTCCATCTGTGCTGTGGGGACCACTCCTTTCTGCAAGACTTCAGAGAATGGTTTCTGAGATAACCCTAAACCAAAGCAACTTTCCCCACTATCTCCCCCATCCCAAAACTGCCCAAACTCTCAGACATGCTGTCATGACTTTCAGAGGGCAGCCTTAGCATCAGTTGGTTATTCATGAAAACTGCAACAATAAGACTGCTCAAGCAGTCTGCATCTTAATCCTCAAAATAGTTAGTGGAACTTTGGATTAAGGAGCATGGAGAAACACTGCTTTGGAGAAGTCTGTCCACTATTTCATTTATTTGTGAAGACACAAAATACCTGCTTAATGTGTTGTCTGTACTCTTTAGTGTCAATGACAGATTGTTGTATCAGGCTTACATCTTCCATCAGGTGCTTAATACTCATGGATGAAGCATACTAGATGCAACAGTACTACTAATAAAACCAGGGTTAGTATTAATTTATTGCACTCTTTTTGTCTACTGGACACCACCTCAGATGTTGCTGAAGCCCTTACTACCACTGTTGCAGTAGGCCAGGTTGGCCTTTCCAATATAAATGTCACTCCTGGAGTATCTCAGCTACTGCATAGCCTCCAGTCAAATGCAAGCCTTCTTCTTTCCTCAGAGCTCCACTATAAAGAGAAGAGGTGGTTGTTGCTATGGTCAGAAGTTCACAATACAGCTTTGTGACTGCAGGAAGCCAGGACTGAATCTAACAGCTCCATCAGCCTGCGGAGCATAGGGCAGGGAGTGACCTCCTCATCAGGGGCTCCTGCACTGTTGCATATAAACACATCATCCATTTTGCAGGCTCTGTCCTAAGGCTAGTTAGGTGTCTTGCTCCTGCTTTTTCTACTGTAAAGCTTGTTGGAGCCTTTTCCATTGCTTACTTCTCCCAGAACTTGCTGTTAATTTGAATTCCAGACACTTTTTAATGGCACATGTAAGGCGTTTTATCCTTCTGTTCATGCTGCTGTGGTGTGCCACCTTAAGGGAGAGGCAGCACTCAAGATTCCCAGATGCCTGTGTTCGAAAAGGAACAACAGAAGTCAGAGGGTCTACAAAAACTTATGATGTTTTATTAGTAAATTATACACTTGGCATGGAAATTGCTGTGTTACTCCCAGTTAGTCTAGTATAAACACACTGTGGTGGATTTTGAATAAGCGGTAGGCTGAAAGAGAAGAGGGAGAGAAAGAGACTAAAGTGAGGGAGAGGAAAGAAGAAAGAAAGAGAGAAAGAGAGAGAGAGAGAGAAAGTGAGAGAGAAAGAGAGAGAGTAAGAAAGAGTAAGAGAGAGAAAGCAAGAGGAAGGAAGGAAGGAAGGAAGGAAGGAAGGAAGGAAGGAAGGAAGGAAGGAAGGAAAGAAAGAAAGAAAGAAAGAAAGAAAGAAAGAAAGAAAGAAAGAAAGAAAGAAAGAAAGAAAGAAAGAAAGAAAGAAAGAAAGAAAGAAAGAAAGAAAGAAAGAAAGAAAGAAAGAAAGAAAGAAAGAAAGAAAGAAAGAAAGAATGAAAGAAAGAAAGAAAGAAAGAAAGAAAGAAAGAAAGAAAGAAAGAAAGAAAGAAAGAAAGAAAGAAAGAAAGAAAGAAAGAAAGAAAGAAAGAAAGAAAGAAAGAAAGAAAGAAAGAAAGAGACTAGTCCTGGCTCCAGAGTTGATCCAGCTGATGGGTTGTCCAGGGTCCTGGGGTGCCTTCTTATAGAAAATTCTTTCCCGCCCTGAATCTAAATTTGTTGCTTTTTATGCAAATTACTTATTGTGAGCAGTCTGTTCTTCCTGACCTTTCTGGAAGTGAGCCAGAGTGCTTTGGGGGGGCTTAGGTAGTCCTGATCCACTTCTACTGGATAGACCTTTGGTTGACAGTCCATGCCCACTTCTCAACCTCACTCCTCTGCTTGCACTCTGCTGTGCTGTGCTTATTTCCCAGAGCCAGAGTAAGAACATTTGTCCCAGAAGAGGGCTGCCCTAGCTCTATATGCCACCCTTGCCCAGCCACATCCTGTTCTCTCTCACAGGCATGGTTATTACCAACAATCCTTGGTTGGCTCCATAACTATCTGGCTATCAGTGTTTGAAACATACAGATTAACCCCTTATCTTCTGGCTTCTACAGCTGCCTTTTATCTGAGTGAATTATTTGTACTGCAGACACACCCATGGGCCCTACCCAGATGCCTCTGAGCACTCAAACACGCTGCATATGGGCTGACCCAAAAGGATTCAGAATGACACAGTAAGCAGAAGGTGTCAAACACAAATGTGTACAGAGGACTCAAACTGGTGCCCTGACTGCTGACAGCTCTGGTGCCTGTTTCATCACCAGGGACACATAAATAACCCAAAGTCCTGCTGTGAAAGGCAAATGGAGGGCATGGGGAAGAGTCAACAGGAGTAGTTGCTCAGAAAGGAGGAGGCCAGGTTTTAGAGCTATACTTACTTAACCTGATTTAAATGTTTTTGGAAAAGGGAACCAGAACGTTGCCCTACCCACAAGCAGCCAGGAATTCAGGAAAGTCTCTTACCTGTACTGGGACACAGTATTTTGTTAGTGCAGGCTCAAGGTAAGAGTCTGAATGCCTCCCAGTAACCCCACAGCTACCCCCAGCAGTTTGGTTATTAAACAGCTGAAGGAAAGCATAGGAACTCTGGTATCTGCTGTGGCTTCTGCACTCTGTGAGCACCAGCATTTGCTGAAATATATTTAGGACCATTCCTGTAATTTTTTGGACTCTGTTCTTGTAGTTTGATGTCAAGATAATCTTAATCTGTGCTTTGCTGAAGTGTGTTGCACATTTTACCCTGTTTCATGCAGCCCAGCTGCCACCTCACTCTGCCAGTGGTTTGATGTGTTTAAAGCCACCATTTAGCATAACAAAATGAATTAACATAGGCTTTAATTTTGGCCAGATAAACATGACACATTTTGTTTTGGCCGATGGTTAATGACATGTTTAAAGATGTGATATTACTTTGCATTAGCAAATTTACTTATGCATTGCAAATAACTAATTTTTCTGAGTTTTAACGATACTCACTGCATGTTGCACAACTTCAGTTCTAAGAAAGGAATAATAAAAAGGTGCACTCTGGGCACTGAGTGGCATGAAACATGGCACTCTAACAAACACATGATAGGGCTGGTACAAGTGAGATATTGATCAGTGCCACCTAAGTATACAGTTAACCACACATACCCACAAACATTTTTTCCTCCAATAACACTATTTCAAGAAAGCAAATGTCCTGGTCTTGGGCACACTGGCAGCATTGTCTTTGATCTCTGTAAGATCATATTTTGAGCTGATCATAAAAGTACCAAATTTTTCCCATCTGAGAAGAATTTTTCATATGAGGAGTTTACCTCAGAGTGCCACTGATGGTTATTTATAGTCAGTGAATTTAACTGTATGGTTTAACTTCAGTGAAGAAGGTAGTGAAAACTGTTTATTTCTTAGCAAAACAACAGCAGTGGATTTAACTTCTTTTTAACACAGAAGGAAAGAAGCATCTTGTCCTGGTGGCCATATGAATTGCTGCCAGAGCACCCTCCAGACCACTACAGCAGGGTGAAGGCTGTGCAGAGTCCTCTTTTCCCAATAGTCCAGTTCTTCCAGTTCCTGAAGACAGCCTAACAGTCTCCAGTTCAGACTGGGAAAGGATTTCAACATGGACTGTTAAACCTCACATTAATGTTTTGACCACGAAGAGGTACCCTGACCTCACTTAGGCCATAGAAAGCCATTTGTTTTGTAAAGCGCTGCATCCTTTGAAGCCATGCCCACCTCTTGGGCCCAGGCACCCTTCCAGTGCAGGTGGTGGATGGGTGATGCAGAGGGTCCCTCATTTGCTTTGAGCAGTGATAAAGATGAGCAGAGGTTTCCCTTCACAGACAGTGATGGCCATGAGAGGATGTGCAGTCTGATGGTGCTGCCTTTGGTCCATTCAGCTGGCCGAGCTCTGCAGCATGGTGGCAAGCAGCCTGGGGGAAATGCCATTTTTCACTCAGCACAGTCTTTGCAAAATTACAGTTAGTCTGTCCTGTAACTGTTTAGGAAATGTGTCTGGGAAGTCCATGTCAGGGATGCTTCTGGAATTAAAGTGAGTACTTGTTTGACTTAAGTGGGAAACATGAAAGGCTCAGCTCAGTTAAGCATGTGCAGCATCACACCTTGAATCAGGGAGGAGGGGATGACATTCAAATTGCTCCTTGGAAAAATTACCCCAAGACCCTTTCAAGGGTGCCCTTTTGGGTTCCCAAATGAAGACTTTGCTGACTGCAGCTGGAGATTAAGGGAGCACAATAGACAGGAAAGTAAGAGTCTATTTATCCCTGGCAAAGCCTGCCTCTTTCTAGTTTGGATGGAAAAGAAGACGAAAGTCCACGGAGCACTTGAGCGAACAACAAATGGCATAAGAACAAATGCAGTGAAAGGGAATGCCAAGGTTGTCATCCCCCATCAGCACTTTGGATGGGTTTCCTCCTCGGAGCAGCACGGGGGAGGCAGCGGGACCTCGTGCAGGAAGCAGGTGGTTTGCTTTACCCAGAGCCATGCGTAATGGCCAGGGAGCTGTGCCGCACGCCGGCCAAGCTACAGCAGATGGGCTGCAGTTTGCTCCACTCAAGGATATTTTTCATGTTATGTGTGGAAAAGAGCAGTAACCCTTGTTTGTTATATGAGGCCTTGTAGGATTTTATTTGGATAAAAGCCATTTTTGAGATTAAAAAAAAAAAAGCCATTAAAAATGTGAGTCACTGTAATCACTTTCAAAGTGCTCTGACAGGGTCTTTTGCTTGCAAAGACTTTGCTATTAAAAGATTTTTTTTAAATGAAAAACTCCACCACAAATTATCTCAGGCTAATTGAGGTGACATTAGGGATCTGTTCATTTGAAATTACCAAGAAAAACCACCCCAAACACCTCAGAGCACTGGATCCAAACTATTCATGGTGTAAAGCTGCCAGCAAAATAGCTGTGTCTGTTCTGTGGCTTAACATAGCACCTCAGGCTGTAAAAGCACCACAATATTTCCTCCAATGCAAATGTATTTCAAATTCTGTATCCCCAAATGTCTGGGGACACTCATTCCTTGCTCAGGGAGAGGCAGGACCTGAAGCACAGGGTCCACCCAGGAGCAGGACCCTGTGAGGAGCCTTGGGAACCTCAGGGTGGGGAGATCCACAGCCTGAGTAAATGGCTGATCACCTGAATGGTGATCCAGAGACACCAGGGCTGGTATGCACATCCCGCTCTTCTTTGGGGTTTGGATGTCCCAAACAGTATTGCCAGATGCTTGTGTCCTCCTGGAGGCAAGATGCCCAAACTGCTGCTTTAAGAACACAGGCTCACTGTGAGGCTGTGAGCAGTGAGGGACAGAGAGAGCAGAAACCTTTCTGCCATATATTAGCATCTGTCAAATATCAGCATCTTTTCTCTCTGGTGCACCATCTCCATCCTTGAGAAGAGACCAACTGACCTGGGCAGGGTCTCCCCACACCCAGGCACTCCTCCCAGAGCCTATTTACTTACCACACCTCAAACAGTCACTGAATTAGTCATCCTCCTCCCAAATCTGGACTGAGCTCTCAAATTTCTCAGGTGCTGAAGATGGGGCAGCTCTGTGGTGTTGCTTGTTGCCACTGCCAGGTGCCACCATACCTATGTCAGATCCTGGGCCAGAGGCTTTCAAAGTCTCCTGCTGTGCTGGACTTCCTGGACTCCTCTGAGCAGGGGCACCTATTCTTTGGAACACCACCAAATTCAGCAGTGAGTCAGAAATCAAACCACTGAAAATATGTGAGGCTGCTGCATCTCTGGGCATGCAAAAGAGCTGACGATAAATTACAGTGTCAAAACAAAGTGTAGGCACCTCCCTGGAGAGGTGGCAGTGCTGCAGCTGTGGGAAGGACAGAAGCCAAGCACCCGACCACGGCACGCTGGGTCTCGTCCTGTTCTGTGCTACTTCTTCAGTGCTGCTAGGATCTGATTCTTACTTTGTGTTTGGCCAAATGCAGACACTGGAAAAATGGAGAGAAAGCAGAAAACAACCACAGAAAACAATTTGAGGGCTGACAGAGATATCTGATGGTGAGAGGCTTAGAAGATTTCTCTCTGGCTTAGTGAAAATTCCATCATACTCTATTTTGCTAGAGGGACTTATCAAGTGCTTTAAACCCCTGGCAAAAGACAAATAGCTGCAAGCTAAACAAGTTAAAATAGACATAAGGCAGAGTTTAAAAGCAAACAATGACTCATTGCTAGTAAAAATTACTAATGGCATTGGTGGTTCCTCTGCTTTGACTAGTAGGAGGGGATGGGCTGTCTTCTTCTGTAGATGGGTCAAAGGGCTCACACAAGTGCTTGAAGGAGGTTGCCTGACTCGAACTGCAAAGGAGGCCAGGCCAGATGACATAAAGCTGCCTTCTTCTATCAACAGCCTCTGTTATTCACAGCACTGAATCAAGTCCTGCAACACATCCACGCACCCAGAATCCAGTCAGGATTGTCGGACATGTTGTTAGTTAACTGTTAAATATTGTCAGGAAAAAATAAACACATGGGTAACTGCCATGCTTAGTCACAGTAAATTATATTCCTCAGCTCTTTTGCCTTGTAAAACACAGAACAGCAGTTCTTCAAAAATCAGTAGAAGCTCCAGTAGTTTGTTGTTGTATTCTACTGCTGTACAATGTGTTACCAGCCATGACCTTACTCATGACAGGTAAGAGCTGCTTAATTGGCAGCCTCTGTGCCATGCAAGCATTCTCTCCTACTCTTGGCTGAGGGCACTGGAGAGCATTAGACAGCATAAATCTCTGCACCTGGTACACATGCTAGTGAAACTCAAGAAAAACTTTTAAATTTTTTTTTCAAATGGAGAGAAAACTCCTGATCTTGTGCTCATGCTGCTCTGGATTTATGCCCACAAGCTATCAAATAGAAGACAAATGACAGTGCTGTTATTTCAACCAGTTTAATGATTCTGGCAAAAGACCTGGCAGCAGGCTCCAAAGATTTCAGCTAGGCAAGGCAATGCCTATTCCAAGAGTGGAAATCTTCCACTGGAGAGCTGGCAAGTGCATGTTTGTGCTGGAGGCTTAAATCAATCATTTCTATTTTTCCCAAAGTGATTTAGCAAAGTACAGAAATTGGCTCCTTCATCAATGGCCACAGGCCACTTTTCATGTTTAAGGTATTAGTGCCATGGACCAGAGTGATATATTGACTTCATGTAAAGCAGTCAGTGTTAGCACCACCTGTTTAATCATTCCTTTACAGTAGCTGCAGTTTGAAAACTGTCAACAAGTGCCTTGTTGACACTGTCACAAGGGAGCCCAGGAGGCCACGGTAGATTACAGGTCCCCTGGAGTCATTTCTCTGTGCTCATGCAAAACTCTCCTGTGACCACAACACATTTCTGAGTCTCCTGCCCAACACTGTCCCTCTCATTGCTACCTTGTGAACTGACACAAATTCCCCTGGGACTGATGCCTGGGTCAATTAGCAACCAAAATACTGATGGAGATTTGTACTACGAAATGCACTTTGAAAGCCTTGGACAAGCTCTAGGTGCCTAACTGCAAAACAGGGATTTAGATTAAATAAAAAACCTACTCAGCAGCCACCTAACCTTTTACTTAGGCCTGGAGATTCTTGAGGTGCTAATAATTCTGCTTCTGTGGATACCAATACTGTCCATGCTCACTCCAGTGGGAATCAGAAAGTAAAGGGAATGTAATCCAAGACTGCAGGTTTACACAACTTCCTTGTAGGGCGCTCTCTATAAATGCTTCCCAGATCATGGGAACATCCTGGCAGAACTGTATCTTCTTATCAGAGCAATCCTGTGTTGTATCACACAGTCTAATTTCCCTATAGGGGAGACCCAGCAAGAGCTCTGCATGAAAGACATTACATGTTCAAGAGGCATTGATATGATGCTCAAGGCATCCCACTTAGCATGTTTCAAAAATTCGTTTATGTGCAGCCTCAGGGGCCAGACTGGCTACATGTGGTCTGAACAGATTTAACACATGGCAAAAGGACAGGGATCCTTCCTACATGGCCAGGAGTGCTTAATATGTAGTGATGTATTTGCCAGTGTTGCTTCCTTTTATGTTATAACTCAGGGGTTACATCAGCCAGGTGCTTGGGAGGTGCCTCTACAAATTTCCCAGCTTCAAAAGGTTGAAACATCTTCCATCTGCCAGGGGAATGTCGTACTTCCTCTCTGCTTCTCTAGGCAGAGAATAGTCATCCTTCACTCCCAAACTGGTGGAAAATAAATAAAAAAAACCAAACCCCAAACTAAAACCACAACAATCACTATTTATTCACTGATGTCCCTGACTCTTTCCCAGAACCCAAAAACATTGCAAACTCAGGATTTCTCAAACTCCTGAGAATCAAGAGCACTAAACATTTCTGTCTTTTGCTCCTGAAGTGGCCTCAGTTTGTAAATCTTCAGCTTGGGTCTCCAATAATAATTATGGTACCTAGCCTCTATCTCCTTTCAGCTAGTTGCTAACACAGTCCAGCTGATTTCTGCAGAAGGAATGAACAAACAAATCTGAACAAGAAAAATGTCAAGCCTCAGAGGACAGTAACAAAAGGGCATACTGACAGACAGCTCAGTCTAATCAGCTGCACCCCAGTATTATAAAAGGCAACATTTTTCTCTGCAGGCAACCGTCGATCCTGCATAAAGAGAGCTGGAAGGAGAGATTGCAAGGGGGAGAATATTTTGAGTATAGAAGACTTTTCAGTCCATTGTTCCAGCACTATTTATACACCTTTTTGCAAATAGTCCCTGAAAATAAAAAAATTAGTCCTTAGAATCATTCATAGTCAGACATGGGTCCAGGCTTTTAGCTGACCTTGGGACACTGTTGGCTGCCACAAGCTGCCTATCCTGGTCCCACTTGGGGCCACTCATCACTCAGTATACACAAGCCAGTGACTCTGGCACTTAAAAGTGCTTCAAGAAGCTCTCAGCTGCATTTGGGGCATCATGATACAAGAAGAGTGATCTTAGCAGAATGTTTGCTATATTGAGGATTGCCTCAGAAGGAGAGAAATAATATTACATCTCAGCCAAAGCAAGAGAGGTCTCACTCCCTCTCGCCCTTTTCACATCCGACCCACCACACGATCCAGTCAGCCTGCTTGGCTCAGTTCAGAGAGCCATCCCAGCAAGGAGAAGGATGCAGATGCTTTCTGCCGGATGGGTGAGCTGAACTGGCCACAGGAAGCCACAGGATCTCACAGCTGGGAAAAAGAAGATGAGCCTTTTGGCAGTGCTGATCCATTCAAGCAGCTTGCCAGGTGCATGAAACCACAGCTTCAAAGCATAGAAACTCAAATCCTTATAAAATTCGACCTCTTTCCTTTGGTTTTAGGTGACCAGTGCCCTTACACGCAAAATGTGAGCCTGCCAAAAGACTGGGCTGGAGCAGATAGCAGGCAATCAGCCTGCCAGGTGAACACCAGGCCCCTCCCAGGGGCAAACAGACAAATCCAGTCCAACCTTCATTTATTTTTTGCCAGCTGAAACTGTTGGTAAATGCATCCTGATATTTTACGGCAAAAATTAAACAGTCTTGCTCTACTCCAGAGCTCCCATTTCCAGGCCCAGGGCCAGTTAATACTTCATCTCTTGCTGCAGCGTGACCAGCAGTGGAACAAGTGCTAAATGAGTCCTGCTGGTCCTGGTCTGTCAAAAATCCCAAGCTGGAGCATGAGGGACCACGTGAGACACTGCCTGCCTACCACACCTTCTCCTGCTTTGATTTCTGCAGATCCCATGGAGGACCTGTTCATGAAAATTCAGTCTGCAGGTGCAAGTTTTGTAGCTTATTATCTGGCCCACATTTTTGATGTCAGGAAAACCACTGCAAGAAAAGAACTCATTATAGAGGAGAAGGGCTCCAGAGATGGCTTTTTGTTCCAGTGCAAAGGCTTTTCTTTTAGCAGGCATTTGTCTGTGCTGTTTGCAACCTAAGTATGGCAAGCAGAATCTGAAAATAACACGGATTAGAAACTGATTCTTGAAACAAGTCATGTCCGTTTCTTGGCAGAGCAGTAATGAATTCTCATCACTGAGTTCTTCCAATCCTGTAATACATTAATTAGTTGGAATATATTCACAACTCGAAGATCATGTCAAATCACAACTTTTAATTGAACATAATTTCTACCAGTGTTTTGGTCCACAAAATATTTTGAAATACACTAAAGTAAAACATTTTAACCTTTATAATTTTTAACTAAACCCATAGGAAGAAAAAGAATTTCTCAAGAAGAAATACAGTGATTTAAAAAATATAATGACTTTTGTCACAGATTTTTACATTTGGTTTCTTGCTTTAAAGAGAAAATCCTATACCTGGTGACCTTTATTACCCCCTGCAGCCCTCCTGAGCCATGGAAACAGATTTTGGAAAGATGCCCAAGGCCAACCATTTAAAAAAGCGTCAATACCAAATCCTTTCACCTATTTGTTTCCCAGGTCACAGAATGAAAACCCATAGGCCGCTTATTTCCAACTTTAGCACATACTCTCACTTGAGACTTAGAAAGCAGCTTACATTTGACTTGCAAAAGAAAGAGAGAGGCATACCCTTACTCCCTCAAGAAAGACTGTGAAAGTCATGTGCTTTTTTTTTTTTATTTTAAGCTTTAGGAACTTGAACTCAAGATGTAAGGCAGGAAAGGAAGGCCAAGCAGACACAGAGTCTTGTCCTGTGTCAGCTGAAAAAGACCCACATTAAAAACCAGCTTCACAAGTCCCCAGATGCCATAGTTCCTGGGACATTGCTGCACATGAAATACTGCAGCTCTGTGTGTGTTTTGCAACATTTGAAATAAAACTGTCTTATGGATCTTCAGCTGTACCTATTTTAAAAATAAATAAACAATTATTTGAGAAAAAAAAAGAGACTTGAAACAAAATACACACTGTCTATGACCCCTACCCATTACTACAGATTAATTCAATCCTAAATGAGACATGAACATTTTTCAAGAGCACTTTCACTTGTTTATGCAGAGGATGTGTCTGACCCCCACTGTGCTGCCTGAGGTGGATCAGTACTACCAGGCAGGGGTAAGTGGACCCATGATGAATGCATAGAAGAAGCTTTTCTGATTGGACACTGGGATGGAGGGACACCAGGATGTCCCAAATCTGCACACAAAGCCTGTACTGCCATGGTTCCCATCACTGCTGGCTCTTCAAGTCAGTGTGGAGACACTACCATTTAATGAAGGGGAAACTGTACAGTTACTGTGACTCTTTGTGATCCTGCTTTTTACAGCCTTTCCTCATGCAGAATTACCAGTGGTAACAGGATTTGCCCTACTTTTGTTTTTTAGGAGTATTTTTCCAAGCCAAAATAAGAGAGGGATGCTGGCTATCACCCTTCCTCTGAGGAACTATGCATTTTCTTCATTAAAACCTTCTTTTGCTGAAAAGAGAAGCTAAAACTCAGACCAGACTATGCTACCAGATTGCAGAGCCCAGCCCAGTCCAGCCCAGTGCACAGGACTCCTCTGGAAGGATGTAAAATGTCAAGTATTGTACCCTTGTCCTGCCTCGGCTGGGCACCTCAAATGTGTGCGTGTGCCCACGTGCCTGTGTTTATGGCAAATATTATCTTCCTGCTCCTCACACAAGTACTTATTTCCTTGGAAGATAAGAGAATTAATCTGATGGTAGGAGATAATTAGGATTGTTCCTCTATATATAATACAAAATTCTTTTTGTGTACCTATTTGTGTCTACTGCATATATGCTCACAGTTTTGACTCCTGAGCAGGAAGGAACAGGTTTAAAAGGGATTATACATATAGGAGAATACCTTGAAATCACTTAGGAAAATTCTCATTTCTCACCTTTGTCTTTAAACTTTTACACAGATCTGAGGGGTTCCAAAGGGGAATTTTTATAATCCTGTTCTGTGCTTACTGCATTTAAAAGCAATTAAAACTCTAAAGAAGTCCTCAAGAGGCATTGATACTAGGAGAACATTCCATTTCATTAATGGTTATTTCATTTTTTTAAATTTAGAATTTAGAATTCAGAATTTAGAATTTATTTAGAATACATTTGGTACAATCAGGGGATAAATTAATTAGGAGCAAATAATACTATGTCTCATCAACATACAGGAGTTTAATGTATACTTGAATATGTTCAATAAAAAGGTGCTACTGATCCTTGTTCCAGTGGCGTTCCTCCTGTTAACTGGCACGTAAACTGCTTCCTTCTTTCAGCTTTGCCTTTTCACCGAGTCATCTTCCTTATTCAGTGTGCCATAGCATGAACTGTGAGAATCTGGTTGTATTTTGCCTGTCAATTTTTGTCCTAAGGAAATGTGGTGAGAGAAGGAAAAAACAACAACTCTGTGAAGAATTTTAATACAACAAATTCCCCACCAATCCATCATTTAAACATTCTTTGCTCCAGTAATCATTGTTTTCATTTGACTGGTTGTAACAATAGCTTGGAAAAACCCTGAAAAATTCTTTGAAAAATCTGTTGGGAACAGGAATAGAAATTAAGGGAACAGTATATTTATTAAATATGACTAGAGCACATTTGTGACTCAATTCTCCTAGGTCATCCCATTATCTGATACATCATTTAAACAGTCAGAAAAAAAAGCCCTACTTACCAGGAATATGTCCACAGTCAATAAAAGGAATTTGTAAATGCTCCTCTTTTTTATTTCTTGCAATTATAATCACACCAAGGAAAGATAGGAGACACCTGCAAAATAACAGTGGCATAGTATCATTAGAAACAGTTCACTGTATCTGAGATGAGAATTTCTTTCCATGTTTCTTTTTCAAGGATTTCCAAACCCAAGTTGCTGAGTTTATAAAGAAACATGTCTTCCTGGCAGCTCTATAAATTTATTTTGGGCTTCTTTCAGTCTAGGTTTTGTCTCCTGAAGCTTTATTATCAGTTCCAAAGGCTGCACAGCCAAAATTACACTTCCAGCAATATATACCTAATCAGATGCCTGTGAGTGTGAGACCACAACATTCGAATCCCTGAGCAAATCTTCACAGAGCATCCAAGCTAGCATTCTAGCATGTGCAATTTCATTAACAGCTCAGTCTAGCTGCGGACAATCGACATCTCTGTTGTTTTTCTCATTTGATTGTGTGTCTCAGGGGCAGGCTGCAAGCCAGGAACAATGAAAAACTGCTGTGGTTGGACACATCTTCTATCCGCTGTGTGTTGGACACACAACCCCTAATTCCTATCTGCCAAATACATGGTTGCTCATCTCCATTTCTGTCTCTTTTCCAGCAGTCAGACAAGATAGTGGCTGTGTGCACCTACTCCAGCCCAACTGCACAAGATGAAGATGTCTGTAGCTATCAGCCCCATTTATTTGACAGCACTGTGGCAAGACACCTCCAGCAGTTCTAGGAGATCTTTTAACTATTTCATGCCCATTATTATAATTGTCACTTCTCCCAAAAGTTGTTATGGTGCTGATAGCCAGCAGAAGGTTTCTGCTCTCACAACACCTAGGCCATCCTTCAAAAACTTATTTAGTGTGCTCTGAATTTTTCTGCAGGCACACTCTCTTTCTTGACTCAGGAAGATGTGGGGGAGAGTTATTACAGTACTGCCTTGTAGGCAAGCAGCTCATGTAATTGCCCGTGCCCAGGGGCAGCAAAGACTAGCCAGACACACCAGTGGAAGGTAACATGGTAGGAGATGCCTCACAGCTGTGAAAGCACCCCCTATAATTTGATACTTGGTGGAGAGCAGTGACTTCTCCTTCCTGCTAGAGGAACACACGATGCTGGTTTTTCATTCCATCATGAGATTAGTAGTTCACAAGTGTCTCACATTTTTACATATTTGGATTCAAACCCAGGCCTCCAAACTCCCAAAGCACAGACATCACCCTTTCCTTTAATGTTTTTTTTATCCTATTATAATGGCTATTCCATAATACTTTAATAAGAAAGTGGGTTTCTTCTTACTGAGAAAAGAGGAGATTCCACAAGGCAATGCTGTTTCAGTACAAATCTTAGTGAGCGCAGATTTTAGGCTGATACACTTACCCAAACAGAAACATGAACACACTCAGTAAAGCTGCACTTTGGAATTCCCGATAAAATATGACCCCTGGAATGTGACAGAAACAAGAATTGCAGATCTTGACTGGCTTCCAAGTGATATGAATTACAGCTGGGAGGGTCAGGAGAAGTGTCATGCTTAAACGGAGCAAAAAAAATCCCAAATAAGGTATTAATACACACTGTGATGTGCTCACTTTATGTCCTATATTCCATACTCTAGGCTTTCTCAAGATGCTGCATAGGACTGGAGAAGATTTAGTCAATCAGGTTGGAACATGTGCTGGGTTGGTAATTGCACAGATGCACGTATTTTTTGCATTGTCAGCAACAATCTCTATGCAGGTCAAACTCGAGGTCCTATTCACAAGCAGAGACACCAATACAGCTAAGAGGTTCTTCATGGACTTCGTTAAGCTACTCCAACAGACCATGTGGACATCTTAACTCCAATTGGGAACAGATTTTCAATAACTAACTGTGTCCCTGACGTTTACACCAAGTGAAGGGCTCCAGCAGCCAAGTTTGCCAAATCTTTCTGGCTGAAGGGATCACTAACTCTTTCTGGTCACCCCTCTTCCAGGAATTAGCACCTCTGTAGTGGAGGTGACAGAACCAGATGTGTATCTGGATCTCAGCTGCCCCTATTAACAGCCAAGTATATTAGCTTTAAACCACTGATGAGCATAGCTGTGCTTAGAAACGCCAGAGAGGCAACCAGTGCAGCTGAAGTGTGACTGTGTCTTCAAAGGCTGGAACTGGGGATGGGGGAATCATGAGACAAGGCACCTTCTGCGAGCACCCCAGCAAGATTCAGCAGAGGCTGTTCTTTTAAGCTCTACACTGGTTTAACTAACCTGGTGCAAATGCACGTGTATCCACTCTCAAAGCTATTAAGCCATTCCTGAATAGGTACTTGATCTTTTAAGGAGGCACCAGGCCAAATTCCCCATATGGTCACAGGAACACAACCCCCTTTTGGCACAAGTTTCCTCTTGGTCACAAAGTGTAGGTCTCTTCTAACACAGGTGCTGAGGCAATCTGTGCATGAAGCTAACTCCCCTTCTCATTAATGGCAGCTCTGCATGAGAAACTCTTGCACAGCAATGACAGGAAAGCCCCCAGCGTGTGTTAAAATGAGTCATAAATGTTCTAACAACATGATCATTTTGGCTCACTGCTGATACAGCATCTTAGTCGTCCTCCCAGCTCATGTTCTTATGCTGCGCACCATTTCCAAGATTTGCAGTCCCTCTTTAACAATGCTGAGTTCAAAGTTCTCACCCAGAATAAAATGTTAAATGCTTAAAAAGTTTTTGTAGTCATTTTATTTCCTTCACTTAACCCAGAATTCCACTTTTGAAATGGAATATACGCTAACTACTATGAAGCACAGCTGGTTGTCATTTGAGTAGTTTGCCAGGCTGTTAAAATTACTCTACCAGTTCGTATAGGGAGAGACTGGTGTGCACATGGTAAATGCATTTACTGGATGTCAGTGTGAGGCTAGGATAAATGCAGGTACTTCTAGTAAGCCAGCAAGGCACAGTATATCACACATATCAATTTTGGAAAGGTTAGAACTTGATTATATTTTATAGAATTATAGAATGATTTGGGTTGGGATGGACCTTAAAGATGATCTAGTTTTAACATTCCTGCCATTTATTTTGTTTCAGAAGTTGTGAACTTATTTATTTTTCAGAACTTAAACACCTATGACTTAGGAAAAATTTCTTTCTGTGAAGACAAATATGACTGGTTTGGGTTCCTATTCACAAGGCTCCCATTCTTAAACACATGATGTTTAGAAAACCTTTCTGTAGAGGAAGAAGGTCAGAAACAAACCTGAAATGGTGGCACTGGTGGTGAAGAACACAAAATTAATGGGGACAACTGCTGTTGCTTCATACAGATGCATTGCTTGATTCAAGAACCTGCAAGATAAGCATTATTGCATCTCATGCCTACAGGAGGTTCCTTGCACTTTAAGTCAGGTTAAGCCACTTCTTGTGAGTTTAACAATAAGTGTGCCCATTTCTTCCCACAATAGCCCTGGACAGCCTACATGTATTGAATTTACTTTCTGGTTTTGACTCTGCGGAGCACAAATGAATAGCTGAAAGCAGGAAGGTTGGTGTGGGTTCTTCTAGCCATAGGCTGTCAATGGACATGTTTTTGAAGCATTGCTGGAAAAATTTTGTCTGCCACAGATAAGGGAGGAATGCTAGGGTATTATTGCTTAGGATCTGCATTGGTACTTGGAAGCAGGGCTGCCTGCAAGCAGCCAGGGACAAGTTGCTCCAATTCAAACAGGTTGTGTAAGGGTACATTTGCATCACGGACATGAGCACATGAGTTCTCATAGGAACTGTTTCACTTTGCTGAAGTCCACATTGAGCTGCTACAGCTCAATCCAGTTTGGCTGAAACACCTGTTTGTGTGTTTATCCCTGCAATCACATCCCAGAAACACTCTGTCCTGCCGGGAAAGCCCAGGAAAGTCCAGGAAGGTGGCTTCAAACTTGTGCACTTTGGGTTGGAAACTCTCTGCCCTGCTCTTCAGAAAGGCAACATGAACCCTCACCAGAATCATGAGCAAGAGTGTGCAGGGCCACAGGAGCATACACTGCACACAGACCTGCAGGACTGAGGCACTGGCCATGGAGCAGCCTGCACAATCTGCAAAAAGCCAAAGCAAGTAACCCACTTGTGCAGGGACCACAGCTATCAACATTCACCCATGGAGTGATGAATCATGAGCTGGAATTGTGGATGCACCTGTAGATATTCTGTTATGTGAATGGTCATTTCAGAGAAAAAAAATCAGGAGTCTGCAGAGCGTATTCAAGCCTGTAAAAAGAACCACACTTGAACATTTCACTGCTGCAATATATGTGCACAGTAAAAATCCAAGCTTGGATCTGTTTTAGCCATTAAAATAATTGCGTGGTTATTTTAGCAACTGTTGAACAGTCTCCATGGTGCTTTAAAAATAAAGAAATCCTACATATCCACAGGATAGTCAGGATTTTGAAGTCATTGAAAACACCTCATTATTTTCTCCCATTTGCAACAAACTTGGTCACAGGGACTAAAACAGTGATACCAAGGCCCAGTGTTGGATCCAGGGGATTGTTGCAGCACAGGCTGTTCTGAGCTAATGAATGACAGTCAAATAAAATAAGAGAGAAAACAAATAAAATGAAAAATTTAGACTGACAGCACTGTCTGTGTTAGAAAATGAATCCAAAAGAGTAGAGAGAAAAGGACACTGAGCCCAGGAAATGAAATGGGCACATTTCATTTCTGCTTTAATTTTGGCCAGCAAAAGAAAGAAAGAAAAAAAAATTACAAGATGGAGAGGTTAATTCAGCAACTTCTTATTTACCAAGCACTTATTTCCTATTTTAAATGCCCGGAGCTGTTCTCCCAGTGAAGACAAGCTGGATGTAAATCACTTTATAATCTGTTACAGGGGAGTTCCTGAGTCAGCCATGGAGAGTCAGTACATAATAATGCATGGACTTTCTGATTCCACATGGGAATGGTATGTTCTGCCATGAAAAAGCTGGGTTGGCTTTTCTACCGGAAAATAATCATGCAAGTAACTACTCAGGCTCACACTGGAGCAGTCTAGATGAGATTACTGGAGACTGCTATCAGCACCAGAAGCAGAGGGACAGGCAGAAAGGGAACAGACTCTGTTCAGCTGCAAGACATATTTTACCGTGCTGCCACCCCCAGAAATCTGCAAAGGCAGCATAAACCAATCACTTCACAGACCAGAGGCCTGCAGGGAAAGCTTGAAAGGTACAGTCAAACAGGATAGCAAAGTGCAACATGCAGATTTAACAGAGGCAGCGAGAAAGTTGGGATAAACTCCCTTCTTCAATCTGACTGGGGCCATAAAGCTGGGGAACAGACATGAATAATGAGGGTAAACATGGCCATTTGATTATTCAGCAATAAAGGTTTCTAAAAGTAGCCCCCAAATGATTACATAAGCATAAATTTCACTTAGTGTGTTAAGACCTGTGCCAAAACTAGGCAAGTACATTAGGGAAGACCTTGTTGAAGGTGATAATGAGAGAAGGCAGTGTCCATAACAATCAATTATAAACTAAGAAATAAAGCTTAAATAAACGATACAACCAGCTGGAGCCAGTTCATGCATCTGTCAAGGGTCTGCCAGGAGTTTGTTGCCTCAAAATGCAACTTGTATCTGGAATCACTATCAGTACCAAATAAAACTGACAGAAAAAATATGTATAAAGATTAGGAGGTAAGTAGAATCTCACTTACTTGATTTGGAAAGCACAAGAAGCTGCCATTAAAACAATCATGATGTAGAAAACGGAGTAAGTTAGCTGCATTTTCCCCTTCACAGAAAGAGCTATCATGCTGGACACAGCCTTAACAGCAATGACTGTCAGTGATGCTGAAAGGGAAAGGAAGAGATTAGCAGAGCAGGTTTCAGATTAGCAGCGACCTCAGTGCATCTGTGAGGGAGGACAAGGATCCAGGTCAGAGACACAGGTCTGATCACTTAAAATAAGACTGAGGAAGGATTTGGGCACCTAAAGCAAGTGTATGATTTTATCAATGCTTGCTAAGCTACTGTCTAAGCTCAGCGGCCTTAGGTCCAAGTATGCTTTGTGTTTAGCCTTCAGGTTCTTGTAGCACACTGAACTCCCAGGTGAAGATGGTACAACAGCTTCCACATCTTCCACACAGACTTTATTTAGCTCCAACTGCTAATTTGGAGCCCATGTTACAGTGTTCAGGAGACATCTGAGAGGTCTGGTTGTCTGTTCAAAGCAGTTAGGATGCCTCTTTATAGCAGCCTGCATGCGACACTCCTGTCACCCTCAGGATTTCTCTTCTGAAACAGGAGCTGGACAAAGTTGACTCCTGGGATCACATCCCAAAGCACCTAACTCTTCCCACAGGCTATATATATATATATATATATATATATATATATATATATAAGAGCAGACAAACAACACAGAGGTCTGCACTTCATTTCAGGGGCCAGGGTCTTAACACCATTTACTGGACTTATCCCACAGAAAGAGTATTTCAGTAGTGTCGATCCATTTAATCACTATCATTGCATCACCACAAACAAATTTCAGACAGCAGACAATGGTTTTAATACAGGTCACCAGTTCAGAGAGGTTCTGCAAGACAAGTCTTTTAGAAAAGGGGCTGAGAGTTTAGCTAAGAGTTACTTTATATTTCGTTTTGGAGCTCTTGGTTTGTGGAAGCTAACCCAAGAAGTCTGCGATTACTGCAAATAAAATTTAACAAATTCAAAAAACCCTAAAAATTTCAAGAGTCGGGATGCGGAAATGACCTTTGAAGAAAGGTAATTAATTGTCAGGAGTGCTGTCCCCCAGCTGAGATCCAGTTCCACCCTTGTGCAGAGCTTGGGAGTGTTGGATTTCAGTGGTCTGATTCATCCTCCTGTAACATTCAGATTGGCAAGGAGACCTGCACTGTGCAAAAGGTTCAGGCCAAGGGTTGGGGGGAAAGGAGGGGGAAGAAGAATGAATGCAGGTCTGTGGGTTTGATTGCAAGCATTTCTCTTATAGAAAGTCCAAAAGATCAGGGGGAGTTTAAGAGTTGCATACATCCTCTGATGGTCCTGTTCATCACCATGAAATTCACTGTTTTCATGACAACCTTTCCACCAAGCACTTCACTTCTTTCTCAGTAATGGAAACAGGTGAAGTGGTTTAACAAACACAGCTGCAAAACTGAGCAGAGGTCAAATGCTGGCCTGCGGTGGTGCAAGTCAAAGTCAAAAGTCAAAAATACACTCAAGCCCCAACAAGGCATTCACATAAAAATTGAGATTTGCACTCTAACAGGGGGAAGTTATTATTTTAAAAGAACACTTACAGGTAAAAATGAGTATTTTGAATTGTCCAGCTAAGGGTAAAGATGACTAAAATTTTTTTCTGATGGAAGGGCAGTTTCCATGCCTTATAATTTTAACAAGACAGAAAAGAAAACACCAGGGGGTTTGGTTGGCTGGTTGGTTGGTTTATATTTTTCGAGAAGTGGAATGATCTTTTTCATTAAAGCAACTCTGAAACAAGTTTCAAACATAGGAAGTTGTTTTGTCTGTTAGAACAACCTCCCCTCAAGGCTGGTGTGACAAATTATGTCACTTTCCAGCTGTTAGAGCAGAAAGCTCTGAAATCCCTCTACAATCTGAAATGTTTCCTCCCAAACTTATGATAACTGAGTATATACATGAGGTAAGATGATTCTCACCAAATGAATTTGCAGAGTTGTACTAAGCAAAACTTTATCAGGTTTTGTGATCACCGCTGTATTTTCTTGTCTATGAAAGCAGCTTGCATATCCAGTGAAACACAGGGCTGCCCTCTCTTTAAAGAAACCTTGCTACATTTAATTTACATCTGTATGAACTCTCCACCAGGAATATATCACCTTTCATGAACACCCACCCCTTTGGAAGGCAGGGCCTTCCAAGGGCAGTGCCTGTGTCACACAGCTGGGAGCAAAGTTATGGGCAATTTTTCAGCACCTCCATCACTTTGCACAGCAGAGAGGTCAGAGACCAAGCAGAGTGCTCCAAGTGTAGATTTGTGGGGATTGCCAGGCTCCAGGACAGCTGCAGGAACCAGAGTCAGATGCAGTCCTGGGTTTCATGCTTGAGGGAAATGTCAGTGTTTCAGAAGTTCCCATGAACCAGGATTTGTTTGTTTGTGTCTTTTTTAATAGAGCAGAAATAATGATACGTTTTTCCTCAGGCTGCATATGCTCGTAAAAACCTCAGCAGCCACCAGCTGAAAATGTATTTTTGGTTGATTGCAGCCAGACCACTGAACTGCAGTTGGTGCCTGCCAGGGCACAGGTTTGCAGCCTTGCTGCTGTGCATCAGCTCTGTGTGTCCCTTTCACGTGGCAGCATCGGGGCTGGCAGGATGCAGGGCAGAGGCAGCAGGGCGATTCAGACCAACTGCCCAGGTCTCCCAGGGCTTGCTCGGGACAGCATCACAGTGGGCCTGCCCAGAACTGCAGCAGTGATGTGTAGGAACACATCTGGGAATCTTCAGGCTTCCACTTATGCAGAAGGAGGCTGGACCCTTGCTCAGGAGTGCACAGTGCCTCACACGCCACATGGCTGTGTCAGAAGCTGCAGAGCAGCTCAGGCGAGCTTTGCCAAAGCTCCAGGGCTCTGTGCTAGCACTGGAGCTGGGGGATAGCCACACTCACTTCCCTCCTCCAAACCAAGAGCAGTTAGACCTAAGGCTCTGGGGGCTCTTCCATCTCAGCCTCGTGCAGGGAGTGTGGAAATCCTTCAATGCTTCTGCAGAGCAACAGATCCCAATGTTCCTAGAGCTGGGAAACCTACATAGGATGACTGTCCCCATAAAGTTGCTCTGAAAGTCTGAGCTTTTCAGCTGAGTAAAAACCCAGTCAGGGATCTGAAGGAAGGGAGTTAATAAATCTGTGAGAGTTTTTCACATTCAATTAAATCCAAATTTTGTACCTGGAAAATTCAGTGAAATTCTGTTTTATCAAAACCCTCATGGTTGTTTCCATTAGAAATGTAAATCTTCACAGACCAATACGTGCAGCCACTGAACTCGGTAAAAAAACAACCTTTGACTTCAATGGCACAGTTCAAGCACCTCTCACTTCAACCAAAGACTTGTGGTGTGCCATGAGGGTTTCATGGAGAAATGACAAGACAAGGACAGGAGAATTTGTCACATGGGGTGGTGAAAATTCTTCATATAAGCCTGCAAGCATAGGAGCTTTAGAGATGACCTCCTGACATTTTTCAAAACTGATTCGAGCTTAACTTTATTGAAAGCTACTGATAAAATGATTTCCTGTATTTCCCTGGTAATTGATTGTGGTGAAAATGATAGAAAACAAACTTCAGTGGCCCACTGAATTCTTGTTCTTCTTCAGGAAATGTGGTAAAATATGAAATGTTGCATATGCAAATAGAGATAATTCAAGTTGTTGTACAGTCACAGCATATCACTGCATTTGTTTACAGAGAGCTTACGAGGTCTTCGGCTGCTCTGTTTTAGAGAACTGATTTTCACAGCCTGCTCTCCAAAACAAAGTTTCAAATAGTCCACTTTCCCAGGATCTAAACCTAAAGTGTTATTTTAAAAAAGTTTCAGAATACCATTGCACATAGCATATTAATTTGAGGGTATCTGTAAAAAGAAATAGTCCAAGCAATAAGCATAGAAACTACATTTCATAATGAGCTTTTCTCTTCACAAAGAGATGCCAGTAAAAATCATGTGAAGTGTTTCAATGATTCTCCTAGAGCACACTGTTTTGAAATGGCTCTAATCTAAACTACTTGGAGAGACAAGGAATTATCAAGTAACAGACAGAACAATTAACTGAATAATATGTTCTTACCCAGTAGTGCTACCATCATTAACAAAACCACGATGTGTTTCACAGCCTTTCTTTTGTAAAAATAGAGGAGAATGCAGAATATTATAATTTCTAAAATCTGAAAATAAAAGAGAAGAAAGTTAGAGCTGTGAAACTATGTAATAACTGCTTCATTCAAAGTCTTTGAGATGTCATATTCGTTTTTGCTGCTCTACCTGTTTAAAAAAAATGACTTTGTAAAATATCTTCTGCTAAGAAGTAACTATTGACAGTTGACTGAGCTATCAGACAACAACTGTTGTCATTTATCTTTCCTGTTACAGCAAAAGTTAAACTTTGAGCATTTCTTATATCTTTAGTTTTCATTTTTGCACTTCTATCTCTGTTTTATCACTGGTAATGTTGAGAAGACTTCTTTTTTAATGTGACAGCAAAAGTACCAACATTTTTCAGTAATAATACTGATAAATAAACTCTGTTTATAATTCCTATGGAGTAAAGCACTTAGCTAAAGAAAGAGCAATCTCTCCTTTTAGCAATAGTATTCCTAATGTCACTCACTTTTTGTGATGTGCAAGCTTATTTTTGCTACCCTCTTTGCCCTTCTCACCATTCCTACTAAAAACTCCCCTCAAAACTTTGTCCAAATTTTCTGCCTTACATCATAAGGAGGAAAGTGTTTATTTCATGTGATAGTTCTTGAATCACAGGTACCTGCCAGAAGCTTACCTTGAAAAGTTCAATGACACACTAGACCACACTACAGGACATGTTGAGATGCTGAAGCAGCTTTACCTACACCATTCATGGTCCAGTTTTGGTCCTTCAATAACATGTGACAGCTAAATGACAGAGTTAAATTTGCTGACTTGCTGTCAGTGTGTCTCTGCAGATTGCCTCAGTAACTCCTGCCTTTTGCCATCTCAGTAGCAGGTGTATTTTGCCTCCTACCCAAAGGGGTTGCCCAAATGTCCCTCTCTATGCCTGAAGAAAACAGCAAGTGCAAGGGCCATAAAGCTTCTGTGAAGCCCAGAAGACTTATGAAAGCAGGAGTGATGCACCTCTGCACTGAGGAGTGCTCAGAAGCCTGGTAGCCTTAGAGACAGCATGAAGATAGAGAAGTTCATTTGTGCATGTCAGAAAGTAATCAAATGGGGGGGGAAGAAGACAGAAAATGAGATGGTCATCATTACTGAATCTCATTATTGTTATTTTTTTCCAACAAAGCAAATCACAGAAACACCTGTTAATCTTCTTGATTTTGTCACCAACACACTATTTTATGTTTCATAATGCCACTTCATTCTTAAACCAACAGCACCCATAAGGCAGCACTAGACTCAAAAGCACCTGGGTGTTGTGCTGATGAAATTTCCAAAGAGGCAACAGCACAGTTACTAGTGATGGTTACATAATGTAAGTAGCCCATTTCTCATTTTGGAGAGTGACTGCAGCAGGAAAGCTGTCAGCTATGCCCAGTTACTAAAATTCTCTGCCACACTTATACCCTCCCCAGTTCAGTAGTGTTTAAAAATATGAAGTGAACCTAATTAGGCTTTAATTCAATTTTTATTTACCTTCATGTGGCTCCCTTGCTCCCAAAGACAATCAAGACACAACTGCATTTCAAAACATGAAGAACACAAATTTGGATTTTATACCGCCTTTCTTTAAAAACTATCAAATATTTATCACAAGATTAGAAAAACCAAAACAACGAAGTTGGTTGGTTGGGGGGAGGGGGTGTTTGGTTGGTATTTATTTGTTTGTTTGTTTGTTTTTACATGTATTGAATAGAATAAAGCATTTGGCTGTTGCTTAAAAAAACAAACAAACAAAAGCTTTCCTGGATTACTGGGCTAATCCTAATAGAATGTTCTTTGCAATCTCTTGTGAAGTGCTGGTCTCATCTTCCTCCAGACTGACCTCCCCACCAGGCTTGCACCCAGACATGAATGCTGGGCCACCAGCTGGTGCAAAAGAGGCTTTTGCCCCAGTCTTACAGTAAATAACTTGGCCAGCCTCTCCAGCTTTATTCAACAGCGCAACACTGGGTATGTCTAAATCAGGAACCAAGGCACAATAAATGTCCAGGTCTGCAGACAGGTGAGCTCATCTTGGCCTCCCTGTTGAAAACCATGACAGGGTTTTGAGGCGGCTTGAGAGGAGAAGTAAAGGTGGCAGCTTTGCCCTTCGTGCCACTGGCAAACACATCTCAGAGCCAGAGGGGAATATCACATTAACAGGCTGCAGCTACAACAGCCACCAAGTATCTTCATTTGCTATTCTGACAGTGAACAATTGGCAACAGAATAGAGGAAACCTGTGCTAAATAAATGTTCCCCACTCAGAAAGGTACCCACATTAAGAAAGGAGTCCCAGAGATGTCCTAGGTATCCTCTTCCATGACACACCAGTTCAGGACTGGCACACAGGATGGTGTGACTGGGACTGGGCCCTGGCACCACGTGACACAGCACTGTGAGATCTGCTTCCCTCATCAGTGCAAACCTGAGCACCAGACACCCTTGGTGTGATTACCAGAGTGTGCAGAAACCCATGAGACAGCCCTACTGCAGGCAGCCAGCTACACCTACACTGATTCATTTTATATCCTCTAGACAATTGCAGCAGGGGGAAGCACCATCACCATCTGTCACTGAGATTTCAAACTATGCAAGAACAATCATCCAAAAACAAGCCAAGGGACAATCACTGGCTCAAGCTGCTCCATCACAGCAGCTCTGTCATTCCACTCCCTCTTCCACCTCAGTCCAAGCCCCTGAGTGCCAGGTAATGCCAAGCAGCACCAGCTTTGACTGAACCAGATCATCGTGGTTGGCTCTGTCCATCAGCCTTCTGTTGGTCCTCATGGTTTTCATCATCTCTTCTCTTGCTAAAGCTACCATAAATCTCCACCGTGATCTCCTCCCGCTTAAAAGCAAACCAACCCACCAAGAAGACATGTTTGAAAGGGAACAGCCAAGCAAAACCATCAAAAGGAAACTGGAGTTCCTGATGGCAGCTCTGGAAGGGGTGCACAGGTCTGTGTGCGTGGCTGCCTCTACCTCCTGGGGAAGCCCCAAGAGCTGCCACAGTATAGGGCCAGAGATGGCAGTCCTGTGACAAACCTAGGGAGAGAAATGATGTTTGCTTTCAGGGCTGCTGTTTCAGTTTACTCAGCTCTGTCAACTCTCACATACTAAGCAGGAAATTTAAACAATTAGTTCTCACTTAGTGCTGCCCAGCAGCCTAACTATTCTTCCATGGTTCTCTGCCACTTGGTGACCAACCTACAGGTCATCTTTAATCAGAAGACAAGGGAGAGTCTGTGACAATTAAGTCACTGCAAGCAGAGTGCATGGCTCCTAACAGGGCCTCACACAGCCAGGAACCCTCCTGGGGTGCCCCAGCTGCTTCCTACTCAAAACAGACCTTACTCTCATCACTGATAGCTGTGGTAGTGATAAATATGAAGTCCAGGAATGGGAAGTGCAGAGATTATATCAGCTTCACATACTCTGTTTAGAGGAATTGAAGGAATTTCACCTGCTTACAATCATCTTTACCATCATAACTAGTCTCTGCTGAGGTCTCCTCAAGCTCACATCTCATCAACATTTTTTAATAATCATGTTTTTTATGTTTCTAAGCATTACCAGAAGGCACCAGAACAAAATACCGCATTGTCTGCCTCCGCTGCTTTTGTGGCATATACAGGACAGTCTTCCAGGCACTTTGAAAGAAAAGCAGAAACGTTTTGAACCTGATTTTGCAGAGATTAAATATTAACAACCCAATTCTTACTATGCTTCTGTTTAGGGAAACCTAAGAGCTTCATGTATGATTTAGGCCTTCTGTAGAAACTCAAAGTGCACATAAGCAAAAGAGAAAAAAAACAGTCTAGGATAGTAATTCTTGCTCAGGCATAATTATGCTACTGCAGAGTCTCAGAAGATGACTCAAAGTTGTCTTGTGGGAATTAGAGGCTACTTCTGCAGAATATACCAGTGGAGTGCCACATGGGGATGGTTTACCACCCACAGAGAATATTTTGTACCATTGGAGCATTGTATTTCTCAGCATTTAGGGCTGCTTTTAGAAAGACTGTTGGACTGTGTTATACTCCTGTACTGTCTCCTCGTATATTTATACTGGAAACTCTGCAGCTTCTGCTGCACTTCTTTATGCCAATAGCCAACCTGTGCTAGGCATTTTACAAACAGTTTTGAAGAGCTTGTTCCCTGCCCAAAGAGAATGTTTACAGCAGGGTTTGCCTGATCTTCCAGCAGCATACCAGGGTAATCAGGCTGGTATCTCAGAGTGTCTTGTGGAGCCTTTCGCTCATCCCTTTTCTTTGGTTGGAGGAAGCTCAACACAGATGAATCCATGGAACACAAGGAACAATCAAAACTTGATATATTGTTTAGTCAAGAAGATTTGCTGTGTACTTGCTCCATCCTTCCCTACAACCTATGCTCTACATGTAGAATTAGATGCTGGCTGAGGTAGGGAAGAGAGATAAGAGGGGGAAAGAAAGTTCAGGAGTAACCTACTACTTCCTCCCAATGTCTCCTAAGAAGAATACAGCACAGTCTTCCTACTTATTCAATTGTATTCTTGAAAACTTTTCCTGAAATTAAGTCAAAAAAGTGCTGAAGTGGGGAAAAAGCCCTTTTCCATCAACATGTTGGTTACAAGAAAATTGGAATGGTATATTGCACAGAAATTTCTGGTGTCACTGGGCATGGATAGGGAGAGTTGTCTCTCCACCATTTCTATAAAAATGGGTGAACCAACAATTTAAAAACTGTGCCTAAAATGTCAGGCTACTTTATCATCTGTAAGTGGAACTGAATGGTAGAGGGTGATGTTCAGTAGAAAAGAAAGAGCACTGATATCCCTATTTTGACCTTCCTCCTTTTACTCTGCTGATCACATGGACTTATTGAAGCTCTTGTGGTTGCTGAAGCTACCCTTACTGGGTACCCCAAAACTCTTGGGTATTGCCTTCAAAAGCCTCTCTACTGCCTGATTGAAAGGACTTGTTGTGAGTTATACAGCATGAATATTAATTTCTTCCACTGAGCTCTATCACAATCTTTCAGGATCTTTTAAAGGGCACAAAAGATAGAACGACAGTTTAAAATGCACAACAAATTGAAAGCAAGGATCAACATTTTTTATGGTAGCATGCAATTTGTGTTTAATCAGTAGTTCATGGATAGTTAGATGCATGTAAAGTCTGATGTTTGGCTGAAAGATTAAGGTCCTTAAACTCTCTACTCAGTGGCTTTCCAACTGAGATTCCTACTGAGAAAAGCCTGGGCCCTAAGAATCTAACCTGAGTGAGTCACCTTACTGGGAAAAACTAACTTCTTCTGAAGCTCCTGCATTGCATCTTTTACATTCAGCTGGAGGAAAACATATTCAGCTTTCCAGAGGAAAAGAGGGACAAAAATTCATCCTACTCACTCTGGTCTTGTTCCTGATGTTAATTAAACACATCAAAGAAGATGTATGGTGTTTGAAGTTTGTATACAGATACTTTAATCAAAATTGTACTTTTATATTTGAATTCTAACTCAGGTTCAGATTAACCTAAGTGGCACTGAAGCAGGCCACCCCTTCACATCTCAGCTCCTTACAAAGCTCCTTTCAGCCAGGCTTAACAACATGGGAATAAAACAGAGTGATATGAAAGAATAAAAGCAGGACCAAGAACACATATAGCCTGAATTTTAAAAGCACAACTTCATCACATTCCAGAAAAACCCTGTAACTTAGATGTACAGGCAGACAGGGTGGCATGAACACATAAATAGGAAATTTAAGCAGTACCAATATTTAGGTTTTCCCTCTAGCTCCCCAAACATCAAAATCTTTCCAGTCTTGTTAATCCTGCACAATTATGATTTTCCCCTGACATGCAGTTAAAAAATATCTTTTGTTGCTGCATATTTTCAGCTTGGATTCAGAAGGATGATGAGGGACTTTCTTTCCTATGAAAATCACACAATTTATCTTCAGGAGCATTTTTTCTGCCACTAATTCATAATGCTGTAAAAAGCCCAGTAACCCGTTTTTCTGATTAAGGGAGTAGTGTGAAGCAGATACTCACTGAATATACCAAAAAAGTCCAGCTCACTAAGTAATTCTGTACTTGTCGTGCTGTGAGCTCTAGAGGTACACTTGGAGTGAATGTCACCAACAAGTATATCCCAGTTATTGTCAGTGTTCCTCCTTTAAAAAAAAATGACATGTTATTTTGGCAATACAGTATTTGGTAATCATGGTCATACTTGATCTTCAGCTGGTTTTAAATTTCTAGAAGAAAATTTAAGTCCATTTAAGCAGATCTGTACTTAGCCAATTGGATTGCCTTGCATTTGTGGCCTTATCTGTTCTAATTTTTATTAAAGCCTCGAAGAATTTTAGAAATGTGAAAAAAGCTGTCAGTAAAGCCTTATGAATTAGGGTTCCAACTCAACAATGCATTTTCAAATACTGTCAATTCTAAACCCAAATTTATGAAAAAAGAGAATCAATCCTTTATATCTCTCACAGGCAAAAGGTGCATCACACAAACTTAACCTAAACTGAAAGGACAAGTTTCCTACTGGTGCAGTTAGCTGGATCATTAACCAGTGTAAATAAACATAACTGTCCCAAAGTCAGTGTGGCCACAGAGATCTGCACCAGCTATCAGCCTGCCCTGGAAGCATCAGATGCAACTCATATGTGCCAGTCCAATGCTCATGTGAAGCTGTCAGAAGATCAACATTCTGGCCGCTCCCTGTTATATTCACAGATCTATGGACTGTTCTATAAAAGGATGATTTGCAATAGGCTGCTCAGCCACTAGGTTGCCAGGGCCCCTTTTCAAGGCTAAACTTGCATTATTATGTTTCTAATAAAAATCTGCAAGTTCTGCCTTGTGGACATCCAACTGACAAACACAGATGTTCACTGAAGTATCAAGATAGAAGTGAGCTGATCCTAAGATCATAAACTGTATTGGATTAAGGAAGATATTAGCTAATCAATTTTTCTTCAAGTAATCTTCAAAATTCTTGGTAAGCCTATAAATCGGTGCAGAATGCATGGCTCAGGAATACAAAACAAAGCACATCCGGAGGGCTTTGCTGGCACTGCTATCTCACACAGCTCTCTTGGAAAAGCAGAACTCTGTTATATTTATGTGCTTGCAAAACCATCACCATATTTCCCATCGTACAGCTCATTCTTATGGAATGTAGCAACATTGTTAAATCCATCTTGCAAAGTCAAACTCACAGAAATAAAATAAATCAGCTGAACACTAGTTAAAGCAACACACAGTGTATAAGGCCATAAGGGAAACTTGATCAGTGAAGGTGGGGGAGGGGTTGAATTTAGCAGCTGAGCTGGCAAACTTGGATTCCAAACTTAAATAAATCGTATGTAGCATTCCTGGAATGATACTGAACAGATCTCTCCAACACATTCATGAGAACAGCTGTCCTCACTACAGTTAGGATAATCAAGCCTAGATGCTAGGAACCCACAGAAATATCAGGTGCCCTGCATCAGGTGCACTGTCCCAGTTGAGATGGTTTGGTGTAAAGCCCAAACCCTGAAATGTGCTTTTCTCTCACTATTACTGTGTTCAAGGAGGGAAGATTTGATAAGAAAAAAAATCTTGGACACAGACAAAAAGTTGACAGGCTTTTACAGTGAACACATTTCCCAACTGAACACCTGACAATATGATTATTTGTTTTTTGATGTGATAAAACTAAAACCAGAGGGAAATTATCACTTTAAATTGAGCTTACATTTTTGTGCAATATGTATGCAGTAAGAAAAAAAATCTTGTATTTGAATGAGTAACTCAATAACTTCCCTGTTTTTATTAATTCTGTGTTGTACGCATAAAGATAATACTAAAGACAACCTCATAGGCAAAAATAGAAAATGAAAATAAATTTGAGCAATAAGGACACATAAGGAATGAGTTACGGTTGTAAGAGCAGAGGATTTGGGAATACAGTCTTTTCCTCATGCATTGAAGATTCTCTCTCTTTTTATCTCTTTTTCCCAATTTTGAAAGTGTCTGCCTTGAAACACTTGCTTGGGAAAGTGGGAGTGTGAAGGTGGGGGGCTGCGTGAGAGTTACAGCTTGCTAAGCATATGGCAGCACACATGTCTAGATTAGCAAATGCTTACTTACCCAATATATCAGCAGTCCTCATGGTCTTCTTTAGGAAAAAGACAGAAATAAATGCACTACCTAGAATAGAAATATAAAGACTTTATATATATATATATATATATATATATATTTGTTAGAATATCAAGTGCTATAACAAAAACCTGCCCTGGGACAAGTTTAAATATATCTCATGAGTGGTGTTGTTGCACCATGCCATGATATAAACAGCCAGCAGTCCATTCCTGCAGCCAACCAACGCTCAGTTTCTGTAAGATTTCAGCCAAATGCAGCAGGCTCTTAAGTGGTTGAAAAGATGCAATACCCTTCCTATTTCCCAGACAGGGACACTGCTTAAACTGCTCTGATTCAGTCATACGTGGATATGTCAGGAAAACTGGGCACTGAACAGAAGCCTTACTGTTTCACCCCGCATTTTGCTACCAAGTCACTGCATGGACTGGCTCAAGGCAAATTGCATCACAGAGCAATACAATTCTGCTTCTTTAGTCTTCAAGGTATTAGAGGCTTAGAAGTAAAGTAACAGCAGTACAGGCTTCTAAGTAATGTACCAGCAGTACAACTGAGAAGATGAAAGCCACTACAGAAACACAGTATTTAGTATGAACTAAGTGGTCATGACATCTGCAAACAAACAGGGAGAAAACCCCACACAGGAACCGTACAGGAGCACCGTCCATGGTCTTTCAGAGTGACTCACACTGAGGGAGGAGAGAAATGGAAGTGGGTCCTGGAAATTATTTCCTCTTTTCTGGGAAACAATTTCTCTTGTTCAGCTCTTGCATCTGACCTCTGCCAGCTCCTGGTCGTACCTCTTCAGGATGGGCAGCAATGGGAAGATGAGCAGCAGTAGTGGTTGGGGCAGGTTTTGTGGTAAGCAGCTCAGTGTGGACATGTGTTAAGAGAGGAAAGAAGGGCTTTGAACTTAGGATGGATGAGACTGGGAGACATGGCTCTATTCCAGCACACAACATCTACCTCTAAAAAGAAGAAAAAGAGGCTGGATAGCTCCTATGTAAAAGAGATGAGTTAAGTCCTCTGTGAGAGGTGCATCAGTAATGTTGGATTCATCCAGAAATCTCAAAGAAAGACTGCTCAGGAGGGACAGCAAAGGGATGCATTGAAACAGAGTCATGGGATGCTGCTACAAGAGCTCTGTACCTGTCTACAGCATGGTTTATTCTTGAAAGAACAGTTCAACATTTTTACAACTCTCTTTGCCTCATTATCTCTATCATTCTCATGGAAAATTTAATTTGTGGTTAGCTAGTAGATGTACTCTAGAAAAATCTAAAGAGGTTCATACAAAGAGGTAACAGAGAACTGGAATTCCCCATCATGCCTCTGTTTTCCAGTCAGTAGAAAATCAGATACAGCAGAAGTCATAAAATTAAACTGGATCAAGAGTGATGGGGATCTGTGCAAATGAGTAAGTGCAATAAAAAGATCTTCAACTGAAAATGCCTCATTGAAATTAAGTTGCCTGATATGGTTTTCTTTATTCAATTTTTCAGTGATGACTTTGCTAGAGTGAAGACAATGATGGTATCCAGGCAACACTGGTAATAGCAGAGCTACCTATGTTTAGAAAAAAAAGAAGGGACAAAAACCAGGAAAGAAGCAGCAGCATCCAAGATAGTGCAGGAATTAATTACTGCTCTGTCTCCCTGCTCTCATAGCTTTCACAAATCCCACCTCAGCCCACTCACCTAGACAGTCTCTGTCACAGCAAAGACCTGTTGCTTAAAGGACTGGTACCTCAGTGATTTTTTTTGCTGTTGTTTTTTGTTTGTTTGTTTGTTTTGAGTACTCCATGTCTGTGCTCTCTGCATTCAGCAGAGGTCTAGTAAATGCAATTCCACTGTTGGCATCCAATTTGGGGTAAGATGAGTTATGCCCAAGTGTCAGCTTGGGGAGTCACAACCTCTGAGGCTGGCAATGGGCACAAGGATGTGCTGGAATGCAGCCAGATAATGAAACTTGTCACTCAGCCTGTCATCAGCTTTAATAATGCATTCAAATGCAGTAAGCTCTGTCTCCAGAGATAGCTGGTAATGCACCAGAGATCATGAGCTCAACAGAATCTATGTATAATTAATACTCTTTATGACATAGAGTAATATGTACAGGAATCTAAAAATAGGAGAAGTTTCAAGAACACATATTAGACCATCTAGGAGTAGAGAAAAAACTGGAGTGAGAGGGGAGGTACGACACCAAGGTGAGGAGAATGAGAGCCGGGAGGTACTCAGAACACAAAAGACAACTGCCTCTGTGGGTAAGCTACCAATGCTCCATTGTCATTCAAGTGAAGAAGAAAAGGAAATGGGGTAAACCTAAGAGAATAAGCAGAGAACAGTTACACAGACCTGATGAGATGCTAGAAGACACACATGACTGATCAGGAACCTCTCAAACTCTGGCTGTTACCTCCAGGACTAAATTTTAAGCAAGTTATGGTAGCACAGCCAAGAGAACATGACATTTTAATTTTACTTTTATTTTGTAATTTTTCTGGGATTTAATTTCCCAAGTTTGACTTCGGGATTGTCTTGCATAGAATTCAATTTTCGAGGTAGGTTTGAATCAGATTAAAACAAAGAAACCAAGAGCTGACTGTCTTGTTGGAGATGGGTCGGGGAGGAGGGGTATGAAAGGAGCCCTGGGAATGCAGGCTGGTGTTTGCTAGTTTTGCCTTCTGCTGGCTTTGCAGCTTTTTCTGGCTGGCAAGACAAATGACAGACACCGAAGTGCTCCCCAGGTGCCCAGTGAAAAATCCACAGCCCTTCCAGCTGCTCTGCTCCTCTTCCTTAGCTCCTTTGTGCTCCCACTCAAAACCCCAGGTGCACTCAGTTGCTTAAGACATTAACTCCTCCAAGAAAAGGCAGTTTAAGACAAAATGTTAAAAGGCCAACACACACTCTCTGCCATCTCCTCTCTGTTGGATGGCCTCCAAGCTGATCCTGCTTTGAGCAGGAGGTCGCACTAGGCACTTTCTGAGGTTCCCTCTAACCTGAGTTATCCTAGGTGTCGTGAACTCTTTGCAGGACAGTAAGAGGGCATCCAGAGGCTATAACTAGGCCTACCAGATATATGAATATAAGCCCTTACTGTATCCTAAATTCAGTTCTTAAATGCAGACCTGCTGAAAGTCCCCAGACTCTCCACTCCTTTCCCACCCTCCCTCAAATCACAAGTGTGGTGTCTTGCATCTTCCCACCTCTCCTCCTCTCTACCAGTGATGTTACACCCTCGTACTTTCCTCCTAGCCCACTCCTCCTTAACCTTGATTTCATCCCATCACCACAGCATAAGTTTAACTCCCTACCACTCAGCCCCAATTTTCTCTTTCCCATGCCAGAGTCCTCTTGTTCTGCCTCCACAGAAACTCTGCTTCCTCCTCCTCCGCCATTACACTGATGTGGTTAATAAACTACTGAACATTAATTCTCTGAGTGAATAGACTGAGGAACTTGGACAATTGCTGTGCTGAAAAGTATTAGTAGGTCTTTGCAATGGGTTTTTTGTTTGCTATCTTCTTTTTTTAAAAAGCTATAGACAGTTCTAGAGATGGAGATCTGTCAGAGTGAGGGATAGTTTTCTTCTAGGTTTTTCTTTTTCTTAATTGGTCAGCAATAGAATACAACAATACAGAAATGCAGACAAAAGATTGTGTCAAAGCTGGCAATACAAAACAAGCAATAAAATACAAAAAATACAAAACAAGCAATTTATCACTGTTCTGAAGCCTTGCTGGTTTTGAACCACTGGCTTTGGGAATACAGCACATGCACAACCCTAGGCCTGGATTATCAGCTGTCAAGTCATCAAAGCAAAGACTGCATCCCTGGTCATCTGAGAAGACTTGTGTACTTTGGGTGAATCAGAATAATTTTTAGCTTTTTCACTGATTATTAAGGTAAAACTTTCAAAAATAGGCAGAGATCCAACTCCCATGGCCAGTGACAATGGTAGCCTGCTAGACCAAGAAAAGAGCAGAAAATAGAGGAGATGATCTGTTAAGGATTAAACATTACAGAACCAATACATCCTAATGTAATCCTTGAGTTTGTTCCATGCCTTGATTGCATGCTTATATGAATATCCATAATCTGAGAAAATAATAGGTCCTGTAAAATGCTTGTATCTATATGACAGAGCCTTTCTGAAAGCTCATGAAACTCAAATGGAAAATATTATTTGACACTACCTCAAAATCATGATACATAAAAACTGTTGGGTGGGAAATGGGGGAAGGGGTTTGTTCAGGAGCTTGATTGTTATCTAAAAATCTTCATCCTTTCATACATCAGCATAAACCAGGCTGGTTTACATTCATTATTGAATGAATATATTCATTATATATTGAATGATCATATACTCACATTATTGAATGAATATTTATTCATTGCAGCATGTGAATTTCAATGTAAATTGAAAAAAAATGATAAAAAATTTAGAGTTTCTTTATGATATGCAATTAAGTGCCTTGAGGAAGGGCTGTAATGGTGCTACACATAGCTCAGTCAGCTGCTCATTCTCTTATGAGAACGATTGTTTACAATTATCTCCATATGTAGGTTTTCTCCAGCACAAATAGAAATAAAGAGCAGTGTGATGTGTGGGCTCTGCCACTAGCAGACAATGAATGGTGAGAATCCAGCTCACAAAATAACTCCTCTGCTTCCTAGACATGAAAGCTGCAGTTAGGATTGGGGGTTTTTTTGTTTCTTTAAGAAAGGGATAATACACAACAGAAGAAGTAAAAGATAGAAAATACATACTGATTCATAGTATGTATTCTCTGTATTTTGTCCAATCCAGCCATAAAAAACTCAAGTGAGTGTGCATGATTTATTTTTCCTATGCAGGACTACTTCACTATATTTCACTATTAAACTGTTTTCCTGATACTCAAGCTATTTATGATCTTTTTGCCTCTTTTTTTTACTGTCAAGTCTTACACTAAATAATTTTTGTCACAACTGTTCATAACTTCAAATATTAACATATCCTTTCTTTTCCTCTTTTCGATTCCTAGATGAGCTTTATGTACTATTTAAAGAGATTAGTGCTCTCCTCATAAATGCATAGACTGTTTGCACCACTTCTGTCTTCTCCAATAGTTAAAAAAACAAAACCAAACCACAACATTTAATATTTGCTTCAAATGATCATTTTCTTAAGCTTAACAGACTCAGTCAGGTAAAGGCATTTAAACTCACCCATCCAGAAGAATACATTTGTACCTATTTCACCATAGGTCTGGATGAAATACCAAGGGAGGAGAACTAGACATGATTCAAAGACTAATGCACCTCTCTCTGTTTGTGCAACAATATTTCACTTTGAGACCAAGAATTTACTCTGTTTTATGCAACTTAAGGGTGTGCTTCCATCTAATCAAGCAGTTTAAGTTCACCTGGTTGATTTTACCCTAAATCAGTTGAGCAGTGCTCAAGTTACGAGGATGCAGTTGCTGCCAGTCACATTTCAAGATGTGACCTCAAAGTCTGCTTTATATGATCAGACCCTCAGCCTATCTTCCAAGCTGAAGTGATTCAGGACCATCCCAGTGCTGAAAAACTTGAAGACGCTTCAGTCCATCCCCAAACTCAAGCTATTGTAGCCTGCCACAGAGTCAGGAAAATCTGGAGAGATGTTGAGCTACGTAGTGCATTTAGTTGTTGCAGCTCAAATGACACCTGGGAACAAATTTATTACATCTAGTTGGCTACTAAAGCCCATTCTTAGTTTATATGATGGATATTAATGCTGCACTAAATACAAAGAAAGACATTACAGATAGCTGTTGATAGCTGTCCTGCACACTGAACCTGTAACATTTCTAACACGATCAAAGATTGGTACTAGAAAAGTAGTGAACAAAACATGAAAAATTTTTCCCCATCTAAGAAATTGCTCAAAAGAGAGACCATTAAGGTGAGCTTAATTCTGGAACCTGGATTATAGGACATACACGCTGCAGAGAGAAGGAAAAACCCTGAAAATCCTTTTGTTGCATCTTCTAGACAAGTACAAATCAAGTATTTTAAATAATAGTTTGGTGAAAGTTTCCTAGATATCATTAGTAACAGAGTCCTCAAAATTCCAAGTTCTTGGGCCACAAAGATGTTACTTTACAGTGAGTGGGAGAAATCAATTTCTACAAGAGTATCTGAGAATCTTCCTAAAGTACATCAGGAATATAACTTTTCAAAGCCTAAAGCACCCCACTGCTGTTCACAATGAGCACATAAAAATGCAAAGGGATCTTAACAATGTCAGGCTAAGTGAGTCAAGTGTAAAACAACTCCCCACAGAATGATGAAAACTGCAGAAGAAATGATCTCCAACGCCACTGGCCTCTCCTCACCTTTTCTATCCCCAGTCATTTCTGCAGGCAAAAGCAAGATGATGAGCTAAAAACCACTGCAACCTAAAATTACCCAAGCTACATATAAAACATGAGTTTTACTTTTTAAGTATAGAAAGTTTCTTAATGATCACATCAAACATGTATTACTCCTCCACTCTCAAATTAAAAATTTACTAATTTCTCCTCTTGAAGAAAACAACTGCTGTCTGCTCAAACTATTTAAAACCCTGAACAGATGTAGAGCTTGCATCATTGCAACCACACACAGAAATACTTACACTCTGTAAGAAGAAAAACATAGTTTTTCTAGCATAATTCTAAAAAAAAATTTAAATCTCTTGGTGCCATGCCAATTCATGATCTTTGATGCTGTATTCTTTTTAAAACAAGACACTGGAAGCATCCAGCTCAATAGAAAGAGGCACAAACTTTTCACTATTTAATTAATACCGGGTTAAGTGCAAAATTCAGTTGAATGTAGTTAAATGTGGTAGCAGAGCATAATAGATGTTGGCTCCATCTATTTTAAGATGGTTCCTGTCTCAGAAGTCTGGAGATATATGATGAGTACAGCCCAAATCCATTCTGGGCAGAGACTCCAGTCTGCCTTATCCTCCTCCAAACCCTGGTTTCCAAGCAAAGGAAACTTTCCCTGCAAACCCAGAGTCACAGAGATCTGCAGAGAATCCCCTCGGTGACTGGATGCACTGCAAAGCACATTTCTCCTCAGTACACCAAATGTGCTGCATTCCCAATGTCAGTGAGAGTCAGCCCTTACCACATGGGACGTGTTGACACTGAATTTGGGAACAAAATGCTTCTCAGGTGGTTGGACTTAGGGTTGAGGTACACATTCAGAGTTTGTTATCAAGTACTTAATTTGTTAATTAAAAAAAATTAATTTATGAAAGACACACATTCAACAATACCGCAAAAAAACCTGTCAGCTAGACTCTGCAAAGGCCATCCTCCACCACTTAAAAGAGGTCACAATTTAATAAGAAAAATATTTCTTGATCTTTTAAATTGGAAGACCTGCTGCCTAAACTACCCGTGGCCCAGTTGTTAGCAGATGATGGACATGTGGCTTGGTCAGTGTCATTGCCCTAAATGATGAACTCTTTTAAAATTAAAAGGATGCTGTCTCTCCGGCTTTAATTTCAGAAGACAGGAAAGTATCTTGTAGTAGGAAGTGTTACTGGGAAGTTATTGCTGTAATTGGCTGTCTACATGATTTTTACTTGCCCTTCCTTAAGGGAATGTTTGTTAGACTAAATAAAATTTCAGATATTTCTATTGTTTGGGCTATGAAATGGATACTATCAGCTGATTTATGGGAATGGAATGTAAGATATTAATGTGTTTTCTGGGATCTTTCAGAAGAATCATTCTGGGCCATTAAAAAAAAAAGTGGATGAGAATTTTGGTAAGACATAACAGTTAGGAAAATGGTTTCTTGGTATTTGTTATAAATAAGGGAAGTGGAGAATGAAGGAATCATCAGATGCAATGTTTCTCCGCATTTTGCAAAAGCAAAGAAGGAATCTGCTTGGATAAAAATCAACCCTAAATGTGATCTCATCTTTTTCAGTTTAATAAATATTGGGATTTTTTTCCTACTCACTGCTTTTTGCTTTTTATTTCTCGTTTTCTCTATTTGCATTTTATTCAGTCTGGGCAACAAAGGAGATTGGTCAATATTCTTTGATGTTCAGAGATGTCTGACAATGCCTACAATTGTTAGAAGTGTAACTACTGCCACCAAAGTCACACTGGGTATGTCATATTAATTTACATTTTCATCTCAGGTAATATCTAATTCCAATCTTTCCTACTATGAAGAACTAACATGGCTTTATATCTGAAATTCTGCAATAGTTTAACATTAAAGGTTACAGCAAATTGCCTGCAGTTTCCTCCCCCCCTCTCTGCTAAATTGCACCCACATATGGTTAGCTGCTTCCTTCCACTGCAGCCAGGCAGTCCACTGGGAAGATAATTCATCTTTTCTAGCTCCCCATGGGGAATCACTCACTGCAATGTCACTTCCAAGCATGCAACTGGTAGCTGCTGACCATGAAATGTTATCACTTGCCAATAGCAAGTAAATGAGCTGCAGCATATTCAGAACTGTTGAGATACCTCAGTCCTGGATGTTTCAGCTGTGGATGTAGAGTGACTAGGTTACAGCTGCACCCTGCACTCCTGTTTTACAGCCTCCATACAATATTGCCCTGTCTACCCTGCTTTACACTAGTACAACATGAAGACATATTTTTAAATGTGTTACTTTGTCAAAGAAACAGATGTCTCATACTGTCCGAGCACCCTAATAACAAAAAACCCCACATGAAGTAAAGAGTGAGATCATATCACTGCGGCTAAAGTCCAATTAATCTGTACATAAAGGAACAAATGAACATGTCTAATAATGCCCATAAATGTACTAAACATTTCAGGAAATGTCTGGGCCCTTTTTGTTGCACACTGCGGAGAGTCAAGCAAGTTTACCCACATCAACACGAATCGTGGTGATGGGCAGGGAAAAGGCAGCAGAAACCACTTGCTGTGATGGTAACACAGCAAATGAGTTCTGGGTACTCAGGATCAGAGCTCAGCTCTGTGCATGCTGCAGGATGCCAATCCCCCTCTTTGGGGGCTTGCAGAGCTGGCAACAGTCACAGCACTGGGCAGGAACTAGCAGAGCACAGAGCGACGCAAAAGACAAAACCATGGAAAAAGAAATATATTAGAAGAGTCTTTGGTTTAAGTAGACAGTTTTTGTCAAACTGTCAGCTCATGTAATTATATGAATAATTTCTTTTCAAACCACGATGTTAACATTTTCCTCTTGTGCTCCTGCTGCAGTTTCTGTGGTATTATTCCTCTAGCCACAAGCAAGCATTTGATTAAAGCATATACCCAAGCAAGAAATGGCAAATCATCTCACCTATAACAGAAACACATCCCAGTGGAGCCACAAGAGCAATGGGGGCGAATCCGTAGGCTGTGAAATTGCCCACCTCTCCAAGCCCTAGGAGGGCAATCCCACACCACCATAGCTTGCTCTTGTAGTATGGCTTCAGCTCTGCTTGGCAAACCAGGCGGCGATGAGCACATTTCTAGAAAATTAATTATTAGGAACAGGCATGAATAGAAAGACTTCCATTGTGTTCTTATGTCTGACAAAAGGGGAATAATTAAGGGGGTTGTCAACTTCAAGTTCCAGGTGTGTCGAGGTTTTCTTTTTAAACAAGACTTTGAGCTTGTTGCTGCAGAGCTCTGTGTTAACTCAGTGCTGCTTCAGATGTGCTTTCTTAGCCATGGTGGAAAGGGCTGAAAAATTAGGCCTCTAAATAAACCTGAAAAATGCTAAGTTAGCTAGTGCTTCCTAGCTATCACTGCACGCATCTGTTCTGGTCTCAAAACAAAGCCCAGCAGTTGTGCTCTGAATCTGGAAACACTCAAATGCAGGAGACAGGGCAGAATCAGAACTGTGGCAACAAATTGGGACAGGGGGAACAGACAACAGGGTGTTCCTGTCCATGAAACCTATCCTCGCCAGAAATATCATTTCAAAATGGAAAAGGCAGAACTGAATCACATGTTCTGTAGGGAGGACTCTAAATTAATTAAATAGAATTTATGATTTGGCTACAATCTCCTGTTTGACCTTAGAAGGAGATCACAAGTAAAGCATTATTTTCTAAAGAAAAAACAGTTGGCACAGGTATAACACATACTCAAGTAATACTTCATCAACACTTCCTGGTACTTGAAGAAGGTATCATTGACACAAGTTGTAATTGTTTTCTCTCTGGCTGTACAGCAAGAACCTGTACATAGAACGATAATTTGTCTTTGATCACACTGATCTTCTGAAACAGAGCCCAGGCAGTCTCTATCAAGAAAGTGTCATAACTGGGAATGATGCAGTGTTTACCACATTAATTCTGCAGATTATCATTTCCTTTCTCAAATTGCTCTCCAGTTTCTGGAGAAAATATGACCCCACATGGGTCAAAAAAGGTGGAAGTCAAATGATACAGTTCTTACAGTACAAGTGGTGGTAAAAGAAATTTTTTTCTCCATCACTAGATACCTGACTTTAGAAGTCTCCTTGCAGAGCCTGGGGAGGTTGTAAAGAATTTTCCTCATACTCTCATCCTTCTCTGTAGTCTACTTGACAGAGTATGGGCCAAACAGCAATGCCTGTAACACCCCATAGTCTTACTCAGGGCTCTTGTTGAGAAGATGCAGCCCATTATTGGAGCTTCATGCTGTGGAACGTGTTCAAGGGATGAAATTCTAGGAAGAAGTTTAGCCCTCCAAGGAGAAAAAGAGCAAAAGCAAATCAAACTTGAGACACTTGTTCTTCACAGTAACATCCAGGATTTTCCAGTTTTATAAACAAGGAAACAAAAAAAGCCCAATGAAGATACAAATGAAATTAATATTAAATAATATTCAAATTATTATTCAAGAATACAAGTTTCTGCCGAAAATTAAATAGGACAAGTTCTTAACTAAATCCTGAGATGTGTTTTTGCCCCAGAATCTTGTAAGATTAACTTTTGAGGGCATAGTGAGATTTAAAAGATGTGCAGCGAACACAGGAAGGTGAACTCAGCAAGTCCCCCTACAACCTTCTTTCTCCAGATGTCCATCCTCTTTGCACAATAATGTGTGCAAATGGTATTTAGGTGGAGGCTGTTTATAACTCAGTTACAGCTGCTAGAGGGAGGAGAAGCAGGATAATGGACTGCACGATCAGAGAGGGACAGAGAATAAAAAATTTGGCCTGTCCAATTAATATGAGTGTGAAAATAAATGTTGAGATCTAGGGAAAGTCATTATTCATATTTAGAAGAATGGAGAAAAACCTAATTTAAAGGATAAAAAAAATTCAGTTTAAACTTTCTGTCAAAAGGCAATAAGAGCTATTGGGTTTCCCTAATCAGCCTTTAAAAAGCTGATAGTTCAAGTCCAGTAAGGGCTGTTATGATTATGGCTGTCAATAGAAGGCTGCCTGTATGCCTCAGTTACATCCCCTCGCAAGGCACCTACTTTGACACACGGTACCCTCAGCAGACAAAGATATGAAGTCTGAACAACCTCATTATTATGGCTAGAATGAATTTCCACTTCACTTTTCTTCACTTCACCTTTACCTTTCCACTTCAGCTTCAGAGGTTTTCCTAGAGCCTGTCCTAGTGCTGTCACCACCAGCAGGTTGGAACTCAGGTTGGAGAGGCAGCAGTCATCTTCATTTGCCTACCAGCTCTGGCTAAACAGGTTTCTTTCTTTGGGATTCTGCAGCTAACGATGTCTAAAATTGGAGGGAATCACTGAAGAACCTTCCAGCATTAATGAAGTGGGTTACTATGAATAGAAGATTTCATATTCCACAACTTTCTGTTTCATGCTTTACAGAAAAAGCAAGAAATAGCTTTATATGAGACCTGTACAACTTCTAAAACACTAGCTAGCAAAAATACTTCTTCTGGACAATTTACACAACAATGTGCTTTAAAAATTTTCGTTAGAAGACCTAAAAATACAATGAAGTCTACAAGATACAGATTATAATGAAAAATATAACTTCCTACTGAGTATGTATTCTAATTATTAAAACAGAAAGGATTTTATAAATGACATCCCACAACCCTTTACCACAGTTGTAAGGGCAGCATCTCCCACTACTTTTATGATTTAAATAGTGTTTACTCAGATTATTTTATCTTAATTGCAGAAGAAAAGCTAAATTGGTCAAAGTTGTTTTGGGGTCCAATATCGTAAAAACCTTTATGTCTTTATGCATTAATGGAACAGGTCCTCAGGGAGCAGACTCAGAAAGATGCTCTCCTTGATCTGCTGCTTGTCAGCAGAGCGGATCTCATGAGCAGTGTGGTGATTGGCGCCGTCTTGGCCACAGAGACCACGAAATGCTCGAGTTTAAAATCTTTGTTGGCAGGAGGAAAAGTGCAGCAAAACCTCAGCTCTGGACATGAGGAGAGCAGACGTCAGGCTGCTTGGGGAACTAGTTAGAACAGTCCCCTGGGAAATGTTTTTGTAGTGCTGGGGTCTGTCATTGCTGGTCACTTTTTAAACATCACCTCCTAAGAGCACAGGAGCAGCAATTCCCCAATGTCAGAAGTCAAGCAGACCAGGCAGAAGGGCAGCTTGGCTGAACAGGGATCTTCTCTTAGAAATAAGAGAAAAAATGAAGGTGTGTGCCCAGTGGAAGCAAGGTCAGGTGACTTGGGAAGAATACAGAGATGCAGCTTGCCAGTGTAGGGAGAAAATTCATGCAGCCAAAGATCAACTGGAGTTGAAGATGGCCAGAAATGGGGAGGACAATAAAAAGAGATTCTTCAGATACATAATAGCAAAAGGCAGCATAGAAATAACATCAGCCTGTTATGGGATGAGGATGGGCACCTCACAAACCAGGACATGGACAAGGCAGAGGTGTTAAAGGCATTCTTTGCCTCTGTCTTCAACAAGGATGACAGATCCAGGGGGTCTCAGTACCCTGAGCAGGAGGACCATGGCTGTGAGAATGATCAAATCCCAGCTGACCCTGAACATGTGCAGGATCTACTCCTCCAGCTGGATCCCTACAAACCTATGGGGCCTGATGGGATTCATCCAAGAATCCTCAAAGAACTGGCTAATGCAATTGCAAAACCTCTCTCAACGGCTTTTGAGCAGTCTTGGGAATCTGAAGAGGTCCCAGCTGACTGGAAACTGGTGAACATTGCCCTGGTTTTCAAGAAGGGCAAGGAGAAGCCTGGAAAATATACACCTGTCAATCTCACTTCAGTGCCAGTAAAATAATGGAAGAGATTATTCTGGGAGGTATTGAGAAATACCTGGAGGACAACAGTCATTGGTTGCAGCCAGCACAGCTTCATGAGGAGAAAGTTCTGCTTGTCAAACCTGATTTCCTTCTATAATATAGGGTAACCCACCTAGTTGATCTAGGAAAGCCATTTAATGTAATCTTTCTGGACTTCATCAAAGCTTTTGTTACTGTCTCTCATAGTATCCTTCCTTCCTCCCAGGTTCAGTGGGACTACAAGTGAGTCACAGCTGGTATTTCCTTCTGGCACATTCAAAGGAGAGGGAGTTATGAACAATTCTTCTATTCCTGTATGACAATCACAGCACAGAACAGGTTGAGAGCTCCCAACAACTCCCAACTCCCAGCAGCTACAGCAGGGCACTGCTAGATTACAGTTAATGAAAGACAGAAGGTTTATTAAATGCGACAACAATTGCATGTTGAACTTCACCCAAATGAAACTGCAATGTAAGTACTTGCTAAATGCAAACAACTTTGAATAAAGAGAAACCATACCATACCTGTATATTCAAAGAGACACTAATGAGAAAATTTGAAGCAGCAGCAAGTAAAACTCCCAAGAGCTGAGTCTGCAAATCACAAAACAAAGAAATACAACAATACTTATTAGTTTAAGAAGAACAATATAATGGTGGTTTTCTCATAGCACATTATAACCCGATCAAAACCAAATTATTTTACTTTTCAGTCACTGAGGTCATGCTGCAGTGACTAAAGTGACAAGAAATAGCTCTGCACAGTTGACTAGGACTTAAGTAGTAAACAAAGTGGGAATGGAAAGGGTATGTCAGTGGTTTTGCTGTCCTTCAGTAGAACACCTTCTTAAATCTCATGAAAGAAAAAACTAGGCAGGTTTCCACTGAAAACCGCATACAGGGTTTTTCCTCCCCAAAAAGGACCTGGTTTTTACATTATCCAGAAAGAAAATCATTATCAATCAAACCGTTCCTATTGGAACCCCATTATCTTCTGTGTTAACATATCCACTGTTGGGCAGGGCAGCCAGGAACATAGGTCTCCTGACAGTTTTTTTAATGTACTGTGTATTTCATAAAATAATTTCCTAATCAGACTAATTTTCAGTAAGATTTGAAAACTTTCTATGAAGCCAAGAAATTAAAAACATTCAAGCAGGATTCAGTATTTTGGATAGCAGTCATTTAAAGATGCCATTTCAGCAAGGTCAAACAACAGGTACTTGATAGAGCTCCCTGTCCACTTTCAAATGTTCTAACACATTGCGAGCCATCCCAAGTGTATTAAAAACCCATTCAAGGTCACTTCTATAGAGCTGTGAGGAGCCCCATTAGCTTGTAGAGAAGACAAACATACCATCAGTTTTTATAAACAAGGTCATGGTAATATAACCCAGCGTAACAACTGTTTGCAGGCTGTAAAGCTCCATCCTACTCCATGCTCACAGCCTCAGGTTTCATGATACTTATCCAAGAAGGTCCCTGGACAGCTCTGAACAGGCAGTGCCTACCAGCACACAGACTCTTACCTGTCAGCATTTATAAGGAGCAGCAAGTTGTCCAGCGAGCACGTGGAGGGGAGATTGTTGTTGTGGCTAGATATTCCCAGACTAAGAAAAGGCATTCCCAAAAGTGTGAAGAAACAACAGCCTTACTACAAATCGATTATAATGTTCTTATTTAAGCCAAACAGCAGAATCCAACCATTTCCAGCCCATATGTTTCTGTAGTGGCTTAGAGTCAGCAGGAGAAGCAGACAACAGAACTGCTCCGAGTGAAGTGCTTGGCTGCCTGCCAGGTGTCACCAAGACATGACTGATGGGTCCACGGGGATTCAGAGACAAGAATGCAGGAAGTGAGAGGGCTCCCTCTGCTAACTATTACAGCATCATTGCCACAGCCTGGGAACAAGAAGTGTTCAGTGAGAAGCATTACTAAAGAGTTTTGCCCATAGCCTCTGGTGCGTGGCCACTGGAGGTCCTTCCCCTCTTGCATCGTCTCCCCAGGATCCTCCAGTGGGTGTTCCAGCAGCATGTCCTGGGCTCTCACACACATACACTGTGTTTTTCACGCTCTGGGAACACACCTCGCTGGAGCCAGTGGGAAGTGTGTGATGAGACATCTCAGCACAGCGCAGCACAGACGTCTCTGCTGAGATCAGCACTGTTACAGGGACACAGCAGCCTCCTTCCACTCTGGGGAAGGGCTGTCACATGGAAACCACTCCAGCCTTGCAGAAGCAGAGGGGTTGGGTTTTGCTTCCTTACTCCTCAATGCTGTGGCATCAAATCCTGCGCATTGATCTTGCCCAAAATTCGACCACTTCATCCTGCACACAGCAGCTTCGAAAAACAGCAACTAAATCAAAACTTTTTTCTTGCTCCCAAAGACTTGTACTGTTTAAATGACAACATGCTCCCTTGTGAGGAGGTGGAGAAGTGGCCTTGTCGGCCTCGTCATGAAGTGTTTAAGAAAAAGGAGACAGCAGGGAATAGAAAACAGAAACTGCCACTTCATTTACCCCATCGTCTTATTGCACTTACACTAGTAATTGTAACAAATCCCCACTACCCCCAGCAGAGAACTCAGTCTCTCTGCGGCTCTTTTTGTTCCAGAGGCTGATCCTGTCGTTACGGCTGCATCTCTGGATGCAACCCCTTGCAGCTCCTTCCTCCCAGTTTTCAACTGGGGGTCACAAACACTGCACAGGACTCAGTAGGCAACCAGCACCCCAGGGAGGCAACACCACTGATCTTAAGCCAGACCACAAGAGGGTCTCCATCCAGCTCTGGAGGTAAAACTTGAATGCAGCTGGTGAGCAGAGGATGAGGTCATGTGTTCCATTGGTCATCTAAAATAATGTGCTAAATCAGATCCATGTGTGGGTACTGATGATGACCTGAGTGCGTGCCTCAGAGGCTGTGAATCAAATCTCCAGCAGTGGGTTTTCCAGTGCCCTTCGTCATGGGCGTCCTCCCTAGAGCAGCAACTGCTTTTGCACCACAGTGGCTGCTTCACCAGGTACCTGTGAGCTTGGCTCAGATATGACTGTGGGACACATAAGATTTCTATCATGATGTGTCTGAGCAGAAACCATCTTACAAAGGTCAATTCTCTTTCTGGAGAATCACAGAATGGTTTGGGTTGGAAGGGACCTTAAATATAATTTCATTCCAACCTCTCTGCCATGGGCAAGGACACCTTCTACTACACCATGTTGGTCAAAGCCCCATCCAATCTGGCCTTGAACATTTCCAGGGGTGGGGCATCCAAAATTTCTCTGTGCAAGCTGTTCCAGTGCCTCACTACCCTCATCGTGAAAAGCTTCTTCCTTGTATCTAGTCTAAATCTACCATCTTTTCTCTTAAAGTCATTATCTTGTGACCCTGACTTAAGCAACCTCCTGATCTGCACACAAGAGAAAACAGCGCATGCGTATGATCAAGGCAAATGTGTAGCGGCAGTCTGGGCTCAAAACTTACCCCCATAGCTCAGGTCATTTTATTGCAATGATCACATGTTTCACCTGAGCCTTGCTGTTGGCATATATACTGCACTGCCTGCTCCAGGCTGACAGGTGTTAATGAGCTCTGCTTAGCATGCTGATAGCACCAGGCTCCCAAACCCAGGGCTGGACAGACCCCTAAAGATTAAGAGCAGAGTACAATGCCCTGAGGAGGTCAAATATCACATGGATCCACTCAGCGAGATGAGATGAAGGTAGAGTAACACCATGCAGCTACAGCATGGCAAAATTGTCTCATGCAGGTTCATACTCACACATGCTTATATTAAATAAATAATGCGAAAAATGCAGTAAAGAGGAAAAGTACATTGCAAACATCTCAAATCAGAATGAATCTTAAATCAGCAGGTAATTTCTAATAAACCAGGGTTATCACACACAGCAGCACTCAAACAGAAGAGAAAAAACCAGGATAGCATATCTCAGGCTAGTAAAACCACACATAAATGAAAGATGACCTGCAACTGGAGACAGATCACAAAATGGTTGCTGTATTGCCCTGAAGGCCACCAGAGCCCTTCTGTTCTCATCTTGTCATGTGAAAGGTTTCCTTATTTGTGCAGTGTCTGCCATTTAATATCCTTCAGAGGCTAAAGGACTGGTGGAACAGCCAGTTTAATAAGTAATAAACATGATATTCTCTGAGTTTCCAGTTGTGATATCCAGTTGTGATATCATTCGCAGCACTGCAGAGCTTCCCACACATGAGTCTCAAGACAAACCTCAGTTGGGGAATTCAGTTGCAGACAACTTCAGAGCCATGGTACTACTTCAGTCAACTAAGGACTCCTACCGGAAAGAGCTTTAAATATTCAAAACTGTTGGCATAAAATGCAGGTTTCTTCATCACCGAAACATCTGTCTGAGCATACAGGCCACTTTGTCAGACCCCAGATTTCAAACTGTTGACACATTCTTCCAGTGCTTCCAAATGCATGAGGCTTGTCACAGAAATATCTTGCCCTTAAGTTTCCCAGAAAATAAAAAACAATACAGAAATTTAATTTACTTCACCTTAATATGTTTTGGAACAAGCCATGGAAGTCACCTACCCACTTTGAAGTCCTTTCTAGATAACCCCTGAGTGCACAGACCGTGGACTGACATTGTGGATCTGCCAACATTTTCCTTGGTGGCAAAACAGGCTTGACCAATGCCTTCCTCTGGCCTGCCACTCCCTCACTGCCTTGCTTAAACACCTGAAATAATCCACCCAAAATATACCCCATTACCACTATGTTCTTTATAAGCTACCTGCCAGTGTTTAATACTACAGGTGGGTCAAAATCCATAATCCACAAAAGGGGTTTTAAAGTGGTGAGCCTGTGCAGTTTGTCAAGGGTGACACTGACCTGCACAGGGGCTGCCAAAGGGAATGAGTTCAAGAAATGGCAAATTCGCCTCAAGCAAGGCACCCCCAGCACTCACCTGGCATCCCCATCCCAGCCACACAAGGGTCCTGCACAAGCTGAGGCGTGGGGAGTTTTGAACCATTAGTCAGGAGAAATCCATTTTCCATGTGAAGTAGCAGCACATTGCTATTCAAAATAAGTGAGCAGAAGTGCGGGGCATGGCTGGGTACAGTCCTGCTTCAAGCACTCAGGCAGGACCTGATGCTTATTTACCAGAGCACCTTTTCACATCATTTTGACAGCATTTTAAAATTATATTTTACATGCAAAGTCTCTGTTTAGTGTCAAAGTAAAATAAGGGGTTTATGGCAAATGAAGTCTGTACCTTTGATAGTAAGTTTATCAGTTGCAGGCTAAAATCTGCATTGGAGACTCAGTTATATGGTGAAATGCAATTTATCCTTATTACACGTGTGTTTTCCTAAAGCACATTAAACTGAAGTTGCCAGTTCTGCAAAATGAAAACTAAGAAAAAGGAACTTAACTTGCATTGACTAAAAGGTATATGCCATTATTTATGGAAATGTGCTATGGCTATAAATGGAACTGATGAGCAGAAAAAAACCCAAACACTTAAAATGTCTGTTGTCAGCTCACTCATCAAGGCTAGTTAAACTGTTGCTCCTATTTTTTCTTGATTTCTCTATGTATTTGTGATCTAAAGGTGCTCCAAACAAATTTAATGGCATGTACTGTTTCAAAAGCTATGCACCATTTCCAATAATTGGGATTTTGTCAGACCTCAATGGATCTTATTTAAAAAAAAAAAGAGAAAAGGGTGGAATATGTTTTAAACTTCCAGTTATGAGTTAACTCTGAAGCAAGAGGAATTCAGAGTCCTTAACAAAAACCATATTTTTCAAAGAGCTACCATGTGGAATTGGGAGAGGCTTATCATTTAGCTATTATTATTCACAGAGCTCTGGCTGTACTCAGTGCTTTACAGATGTATAAATAAAACAAGGTCCTTGTTTCAATGGTTTTCATAGTGCAATTCATCCACTCCGATATGGGTTAAGGTCCATATGAAGTACTGAAGGACAGCTGAAATAAGAGTAAAAAGGCAATTACCAGTGTGGGAACATGAAATGAAAATACATTTGATTTGTTCCTTGTGACAAAAGAAAAAGGGCATTGTTCAATATATGAGAAGGAGAGAATTAAAACATTTGGCATCATCTTTGTTAAGAATAGAGGGAGGAGACTTGGTTACTACATTACCTCACAAATTTAAAATACATCTTTTTCCAGAAAAGTGACAAATTGCAAAGGCTGGAATGAGAGCCTGGTCAGTTATGAAAAGGTAGGGGAACTTGAGAGGATACAGCAACTATGGAAGTGGGACTCTTTCATTTATCTCCATGTTTTAACCACTTTCCTGAGATCCTATTTATATTCATCACACTGATTATTTTAATTAATATACATAGCAGTTAACAAACCAAGCTGGAGAATATGAACTGTAAAATAAAGTAACTAAAGTAACTTTGATAAGCTTACTAAGGTTATATACAAACATATCCACCCACAGTATTGTTAACAAGCGTAGAATGATAGAGTTATTTAAGCTGAAAAAGACCTCTAAGATCATTCAGTCCAACCATCAATCCAGGACTACCAAGACCACCACTAAACCCTAAGCACCACATCTACACATCTTAAACACCTTCAGGGATGGTGGCTCAACCTCCTTTCTGGGCAGACTGTTTCAATGTTTGAGTACCTTTTCTATGAAGAAATTTTTCCTGCTGTATTATTTAAACCTTCCCTGACACAACCTGAGGCCATTTCTTCTTGTTCTATCACTGGTTACTAGGGACAAGACTCACCCACCTCACTACAACCTACTTTCAGGTAGTTTTAAGAGACCACTATGAGTAGCAATTTTTTTTCCTTTTTGAAGAGTTAAAACCAAACCCCTCAACTCCTAAATTTCAATTTCTTCTTCTTAGGAATGAAATCTTAAAACTAGAAATAAGTGGGAGAATGGAGAAGGGGCAGAATGGATTTTTACACTGTTTCTGTGAATAGCCTGTGATACTTCAGTTTCTGGGATATTTTGTAGCATACTCAAAGACCATTTCATGTTTTTAATAATGCCTGCTAGATTGCAAATAAAAACCTCTCCAATGACTGTATAAAAACATCAATCATAGCTGAAAACATCTTAATGAAACTATTTTCTCAAGTACCATCACATATCGTCTCCATGGTAACTACAGAAATTACATACCAGGAAAAGCAAGAAAAGGATTATAAACTTTTGCCAGTTTCCATGTCCCACAGGAGAAACAGGGAGACAAGCTAGCACTGCCTGACCAGCTTCTACCACAAAATGGCCAGCTGGCTTGGTGATACACTTCTATTTCTTCCCAGGAGCTGGCTTTCTGAATATTCCTGTTTGACCCAGTCAAATTCCTGGTGTACAAGGTAAGGTCCAAGCCAGACCACTCCAAGCCTAGGTATATTGATCCCCAGAAGCTACAGTCTGCCTCACACTGAGAGGCTGTGCTGTTCCTATCCTTGCTTAATGTGGCTCCCTGGACCCCTAAACTGAGAGCCAAGGAGGTGACACAAGGCTTATGGGAAGCTGGGGGCAAGCTCAAAAGGGAGCTATCTGAACAACTGAGTAAATAGTGCTGTTCAGTGTTACATCAGGCCAGGCAAGGCACAAGAAGTACTCTTGGAGAGATGTCTCACTCTGCATGTGCACACAAGCTCTGCATGTACACACAAACGTGCCTCCAAGCCAAGCACAGAGAGCTCGTTCCCTCTTGCTATTGTAGTACAAGCCTTGCTGAAGTACAAATGAGCTATTTCTGACTCCACCTCTATCAGAAACAGAAAACCCTGACAGAAATGTAACCAGGTTAATACATTATTTACGAAATCCTCAAAAGAATTTTTATATAAAAATCTCCCTTTACCAGTTAAGAGGAATGGCATGTCTTTTCCAGCATGCACCTCTCCAGCATCACTTTCAAAAAAAGGCAGGCTTGTCTCCCATTCTGACTCAAATAATCTTCTGTTAGCTGTAACTAACCCTTCCTTTGATCTTCACAGAAAATGCTTCTCCACGTCACAACCTGAGTGAACATGCTCAGTTGTTGAAACATGGAGTCACATATGTCAGACAGGGATAAACACAGGCAGGAAATCACAATGCTTCCAAGCCAGTGGCATTTCAGAAATATTCTAACAGGACTAACAACAGGGGAGGGAAAAAAGAAAAGACATGACTGCATTTAGAATGAAGTTGGATCCATCTGTTAAAAGAATTACTTGATTTTATGGCAGGGGAATGAGCAGCCCAAAGGCCTTTCCAGTCTGCTGTTCCTGCAGAGGAGGGGTGCTCTGCAATCGTTCCTTGCTTTTCTTCCTGCACCTCTCACACTTGGCTCTCCTAGTTTCATTTCCAGAGAGAGTGTTAATCATTTACAGATAGTTCCTAAAGCAAAAAAATAAAAAAAGGAGTGGACTCCAGAAGGCAGAACCTTCTGCTTAACAATATTATTCATTTAAATATAAACAACAGCCAGATTATCAGTGATGATCTAAAAACAAGAGGTCCTGCACTCTGAAATATTCACACGTACGTAGATGGGTGCACACACCCACAAACACACAGTTGGATGCTTTTGATTTGCAGATACTTATGTTCAAAACTGTAAGATGTGAACCTTGGAATAAAAAAACAAACTCTAAAGAAATGGTCTCACACGCAAGTTTCTTGCAAGGGCTTGAAATACAGGTAGCAGGCTGGTGTTTGCTCAACTGTCTCCCTGTGACACATTACAGTAGTACATTTTGACATTTTACTACAAACTGTAGTTTACTAGTTTAAAAGTATTATTAGCATTTTGCAATTCATGGCAAATGCTGACATAAAGAGTAGGTGTTTAGCTCACAAAAATTCAAAGCATCTACTTCATAGCTGCTTTCTGCAAGAGAAAACTAAGATCAGTGTAGCTGAACGATCCCTTCTATGTACCTTTAACACCTTTTAATGCACTCTGCTGTACTTACAGAGATAACAAGGTGGTGATGTTTTTCCCCCTAGTTTGGAGTATTGCTGGTCTTTCAGCAACTGTATCTTATGTGGATTCTCCAATATAGAACTTGCTGTCTTTTTTTTTCTGCTATTTTAGCATTAGTATAGTATATAATGGTTATAGAACTTCTTATTGACAGGGATTACTATGGAAATGGGGTCAGGAAGTTAAATTTCTTTTCAGGAATTAAAGAAATGAAGAAGAACTGAGTTCCCTTTTCATGAGCCAGATGCTATTATCTCTCACATACATGCTTTTTAAACCATGCACTGCTCTTCAGTTTGTCCTGGTGGGCTCTGATGTGTGGCTATCACAGCAGCCAGCAGCTCAGCCTCACACAGCTGGAGCCACTCTTCCAGCAAGATGGGGGAGAAAATTGGAAGAGTAAAAAATTGTGAGTTGAGATAGAGACAGTTTAATAGATAAAGCAAATGCTGCATGAGAAGCAAAGCAATATCAGGAATTCATTCACTGCTTCCCATCGGTGCATGAATCTTCAGCCATTTCTAGGAAAGCAGTGCTCCATCATAGGTAACAGTTACCTAGGAGGACCAATGCCAAATGCCCCCTTTTTCCCTTCTTTCCCCTACTTTTTATGCTGAGCATGACACCATATGGTATGGAATATTCCTTTGGTCAGTTGGGGTCAACTGTCCCAGCTGTGTCCTATTCCATCTTCTTGTGCGTCCGCAGCCTACACAACACACCCCAGCCACCCCACCCTGCATTGATGGGGCAGTATGAGAAACAAACACACCTCGATGCTATGAGAGCACTGTTCAGCAACAACTAAACATCCTGATTGCTAGCAATACTTTTTCATCACAAATCCAAAATAGAAACCACACAAATTACTATGAAGAACATTTACGCCAGTGAAAACCAGTACAATAGCCAAGAGATAGAGCTAGAGTCTTCATCAGGTGAAAGCTGCTATTATTTGTTTGACTGAAGTTTCTGCAGATACTACAAGCTGTGCTCTTGGTCATCTTGACATGATGACTGAGTCACTGCTGCATGATAACACAGACACTAAAAGATAATGTTCATGGTGCTTTAATCCGTGCTGGAAGCAAAAGACTGTTACTGAAAGAGAGAGAAACGAAGGAAAGAAAATAATGTGATAAGAAGTCAGTAAATACAAAAACCTTGTGGCAATTACAAAGCAGGAAAAAACCCCCAAACCCACAACAATACCCCCAATAAAAAGGGAAAAGAAACATTACAAAATACTAGGTTAGAGTCATAAAATAAAGCAAATGGAGTAATGATCTATTTATTCCCAAGCTGGAGCCCAAAAAATTAAACTAGGTTTTAATTGGGAGTTAACTGTGTGGGTACAAGTATGTTATGTACACAAACCCCATATTTTGGTTGTTTTTCACAGGAACATCTTTACAGTGGAGATATCCTTGGCTGTTGAAGAAAAAGGCTTCAAGTGCAATCTGTATCAGCTGGCAAAATTACTTTGTTTTGAGCAGGATGACAGTCAAGTCATCGAACATGTTAGCTAGGACTCTGCTGGAGATTTCAGCTCCCATGAGGCTGATTTAGTTCTAGGGAATTCAGTGTCAGCAAGAGGTAGACTTGTCCACAAGGGGATATGCACTTCTATGTTACTGCTTCACCGCAGCCACCATGAAGAAGTCCTGCCCAAGCAGCCAGTATTTGCTTTGCTCTGACCCATTGTTTTTGTGTGTGGAGGGACTTCTTCCAAACCTTGCACCTCTCCATAGCCCTCTGCATTACAGGGTTGTTTGTGCAGCACACAGCAGGATACGAAGGGGAATAAAGCCAGAGAGTTGCTGTGTGCCTCATCCAAGAGTTAAACCCTAACGATTCCATGATTTCTCTCTATCATAGTTCCATAATCTCTCTTCATTTCCCTGTTATGGTAAAAACAGTTCATATCACCAAATGAGGCCAAAGCTTCTAGCCTAGATGATGTAAATCAACCATGAACGTCATTGAGGAGAATGGAGTTATACCAGTATAACCTCAGTTTAAGCAGCACACATCTGTTTAGTTTGATATTGACTATTTACTTTTGAGCACACTGCAAATATCCCTTTCCTTAGAGCTCTGCTCCAGGCCTGGTGCTGATTCACACACCAATGGGCTGTTCTTTGAAGCTGCTGGCCACATGTTTCAAAGTCCATATTAGTCAAAGAATGGAAAGCACATCTCCCAACTGCTCACATTAGTGAATGCCATTCTTCTGGGACAATCCGTGTTGACATTATAAACATGAGCATAACAGTTTATACATGTCACCAAAATTCCAGATAAAATAATCACAGTCTCCAGTTACCAGGTTAGTCACAGGTCCTCACCTCCCTTATGACTGAAGTGCACAGTCTGCACTTCATCTTTCTTGTTTCCTAGCCTCACAGACAACAGAAGATGGTTGATACTTCTAAAGCCTTGTTTTTTGAGTTTGGTCAAATTTGTACTTGAATAATTTGTTTTCTTTTGATTCCTTCAAACAAGGCTTAATCAGATATGGCAGACAAGCAAGGATAAGATTCAGACACCTTTTTTTATTGATGCCCAAAGCAGACTTCAAGACCATAGGAAAAGAAAGATCATACTTACGCTCTGAAGAGCAATGAAGTCTTTGGATCACAAAATCATAAGGGGCCAGAGTTACAGGTGGGATTTTACATGAAACACAACTTTTATTTTAATAATTATGTCAATGAGTATTTTCCTGTCAGTTTACCCAGACGAAATGCTTCATCGAGGAGTCACATGAGTGCTAGGGCAAATGAACCAGAAGAAGCACAGATTCAAGGTGGAAGCAACACCACTGCTTTGTGTGACAGCAGTGTCCTAGATCCACACAGCAACCTCACGAAATCTCAGGAGCAGACAGGCGTTGGTACGAGAAGCCAGACTTTCACCCTACATCACTTTGCAGCTCACAGACATGCTTTGAGACTCAAAAATCGACACAGTGGCCACAGCCAATGTAATTTAGAGTCCATTAGTTGTAGACTAGTCTAGAAGATGGGAACAGGAAGGGCAAAGCACTACACTGAGCCAGGCACCTCCAAAGCAGCATAGTGATTTAGATTCATCTCATGCCTGGTCTTTCCCACTCAGTGCTGACTAAGGGAGGAGGAGTACTCAGCCTGCTCTGCTGGCTCCATAGTTTAAGCCCTCAAGTCAGTGGCTAAGCTGGATATCAGACACAGCCTGCACTATGAACCCCATCTTTCTGTAATATACCATTCTGAAGCAGTCCAAAGCAAAACTAAATTCTGCACTAGGTAGGATATGTGTAATTAGTGATTCAAGTGTCTTTGCATTTGTCTTCTGCACCCCACTTTCTGACAAGTGACAAGTATTGTAATGTTCCTTACTGCCTAGAAATTACCTAATTAACATTCTCAAACCTCTTAAAACAGATTAGTATAATTACAAAGCTCCTATTTAACTTGCTGTCACCTCAATCATCAGTAAAAAAAAAAAATTCAAATGCAAATGTTCTTTAACATCCTCAGAAAAAAATTAAAATTCATTTTACCATAGCATCTGCTCAGAAGGGAAGCATTGAAAACAGTCTGAGATTTGTAAAAAATAGCCCAGTGAGAATTAGACAATAGACACTCGGACAAGCTATAGCTGGTGCCTAGCACAGCCTCAGCTCTGCAAGAGCATTCATTTCCAGTGTCCTGGATGAGGTGTCCAGGAAGAGCTACCAAGACTTCTTTAAAATGAATCGTAAGGTATCAGCCTGAATAAAAGGGTTTTGCTCACCAGCTTCTGTTGTCTGTCAGGCTAGGAAACATTCCTGCAAGCAGCTCTGCCAGCGCTGCTGAAGAGAAGGAAATGTCCAGAACAGACAGACTGTGAGCTCTCCCATTGTCAGCATTTGCTTTGAGGCTGTGTGCCCCAAGCTCAGAATGTGGAGCTGGGTTGGTTTGCTGTTACCTGCTGCCCAGCACCATGCTGGCGTGGCAGGGAAAGTGCCACAGGCACATGACTCCTTCCAGGCTTTGTAGGAGGAACCCAAGCAGGGCAGTAGAGGCCTGCCAATAAAACACACTAGAAAATTCTGTTCTGGGACCCAGAGAAGTGCCTGGTGGAAACCAGATAAGCAGGTCACTCCTCAAGCAGGCTTACAAAACTGCATACTGCCTCCAGTCTTCGGGCTACTTTTCCACTGTTCCAGACCTGCTGCCCCATGTCCAGCCTCCTCTATATTCAGAGGTATAAACAGCTCCATGGTTTACACCCGCTCTGGTTGCAGTGGTTGATGGAAAAAACCCTGTATTTCCCTATGGAATTTGAGAGCTGGGATGACACAGACATGTTTATAGTACTGTGCAAAGGCACAGGCAAGGGATAATGCTCTCCTGTACTTATTTCCCTTACCTTTGAGTAATGAGTAAGTTCCCAAGCAGCAGCTGATCTCTCTTTAAGCTGGAGGCTGCAGTCTGTAAGCTGTGTGTTGACTTCACACCAGAGATGTGATCTTTACATCTGCAGGGACTGTTGATGTTCAGCAAGGCAGAATAGGTGTGCGAGGTTGAAGAAAGATATGGGCAATACTTTCTAACCAGTGTTCAATTTTGACTTCTCGTGTCAGCTTCTTGGTCACACTAAAGCTAATCAGAACAACCCTGAGCAGATCAGACCTACAGCTCTGGCAGAGCCTGAGATCTTGTGTGCATGCTGGCCCAGTTGACAGTCCTGCTTTTATGAGCCAGAGACACAAATTCTTTTCTAGCAGAAGCTAGTTAAATGGGCACTAAACCTTGGCAAGTTGTTGGATTCTTGACAGAAGAACAATAACAGAAAATTGTGCAATGCTTTCTGTTGCTTCTAGCTGCAATGGGAATATAGGAGATTCCATCTGAACATGAGAAATAACATCTTTACTGTGAGGTTGACAGAGCACTGGAATGGGCTGCCTGGAGAGGTTGTAGAGACTCCTTCTCAGGAATGATTCAAAAGCCTTTTGGACACAATCCTGAGTAATGTGCTCTAGGGGGCCCTGCTTGAGTGGGGAGATTGAACTAGATGATCTCCAGTGATTCCTTCCAACCTTACCCATTCTGTGATCATGTGCTTCATTGTAACATGCAAGATCTGAATTCCCTAAGGAGAGATTCAAAAAAGTTGCATTTTAAACGCTGAGAAAAGTCCTCTTCCTAAGTTTTGATTTGTTAGGGCTGAAAATAATAGACATTTCCCTAATACCTAAGAAAAAGTATGCATTTTCTCCCAAACACATTTCCCAGTAAGATAAAGGAAACTGTGAACTCTGAAATCTGACAGGTAAAGGACAACAGGATGAAACAGAGTCAGGGTTTTGATAGCCTTGTTTGCTTTCAGTGAACAGTTTTAGAATAAAGAGCTGGGGGGATGGTGTTGAACAGGAAAAACTTCACTGCAGTCTTCACAGATGAGTACACCAGCAGAAAGCTGGGTGAGGACGTTTGTCTCTACTTTCCCCATGCCCAGGGACTGGTTTACTGATTAATTTGAAAAAGCTAACATCTGCATCAGGGAGCAGACTGGAGACGAGGGTATCCTACAGAGACTGAGAAAATAGCATTAAAAACCCTTCACAAAACTTGAAGGGGAAAAAAAACCCAGGTGGGCTTGCCTTCACCTTTAACAACCTTTCTCTTCCTTCTTGCAGAGGAAAGATGTCCTGATTGAAACCCACCTTTGCTGTGGCCATGCTGCCCTTTGACTCCCACCCACACTTCCTATGGACACCTTGACTTGCTCTAGAGCTTTTCCTAATTGAAAGCCATGGTTGGAAATGCCATTGCTTAAGTGTTTAAAATACCCTGGTGAATGTTTGTAGGGATGTACCATGACAACATTTTTCTCTGGTGATGGTGCCAGCTAAAGAGATCCTCACTGTCTCTGGGGTGCTTCCTCGTCCAAGGCAAATGGAGAGAAAATCTTTCTCTCCATGGAAACAGCTCCCTGCCTTCCTGCCTGGGGTCCCTCACAGCACAGGTGAAGCAGCCCCCATGGCATCAGAAGTACCAGCAGGCACTGTGCTGCCACTGGAAAAAAATAGGACCAAACTATGCTCTCACCTTGCTGAGGCTAGACATCCAGCCCCTAGTAAAGAGGGGTGAATTGGAGCACTGAAGATGTTCTTGAACAGAATGAGCTAAAAACTTCAATTGTGGCATTCCACACAGAATCTAGATTTCATCTATATGATAGAAGGCAGAGTAGAAAGACCTCTACAAGAATGTGCTTAATCCATGGGATTTCTCAGCACAGCTGCTATCAGCCACAGCCACCCACTGATGACACCACACAAGGGATCAGGCACATGCTCACGCTTGACAGATACACTGTGAGGGGGCAAGAGGCCACAGATCCATCTGAAGGAACTGTCAGCATTGTCAACCCCTACATACAGAGCAGAAATTATTTATTACTACAATCCACAAAATAAGACAATCTTTTGAGGTGACTGTCTGGGCAGTCAATAATATCTGAGTCTATGAAGTGACAGGCAAAGAGGGAAAAAGAAGAAGTGAAGTATATTTCTATCTCTGGCTCTGCTGAGTTACAGAAGAATTGTTAGGGGCTCTGAGAAACATGGTCTAGGGAAAGTTGTTCCTGCCCATGGCAGGGGGTTTGAAACTAGCTGGCCTGTAGGGTCCCTTCCAACCCAAACTGTTCCATTACATCTGAGCTCTCAGTGACTCTTCCCACCCAGCTGTTTTCTCCTTCTCTGATACAAAGTCCAACCAGGATCAATACTGTAGGTAATAATCTCAACTAATCCTGCAAATTGTTTTTGTCCATAAAAAACAATATTGTAAATAAGTAAAAACTTTTGAGAAGTCCTGAGGGAAATAAAAATGTATTCCATTTCGTGTACACATACACTTCCTATTAAGCAGACAAAGCCCACATGTTACGGCTTCTTACACTCATTACTCCAGCAGACACAAAAAATAATACAATATTAGTTTGCAGGAAATACTTCAGGTAACTAAGTACATATTTCATCAGATTTTACTGCACCATTAAACACGCTCATGTCCAATAACATACCATGCCTACACAGGGAAGGCTGTGGGAACATGGGCTTGGCTGTTGCTGATTTCAGAGATGCAGTTCCTCAAGCAGTATCAACCAAGCTATATCCATGCTGATGCCAAGGAGAAAATCTACCTCCACCTTTTTATGCCCATGACCATGTGTGCCCCCTTCTACTCTTATGCCAACAGCTAGCATCCAATCAGCCTGATCAGGAGATCTGATCCAATCAGACCTTTCAGGAGAATATTCCCAATTAAAACAAAAGACAAAGAAATGTAATGCCAGCACAAAGAGGCATTATACTACACAGCCACGTGGACACAGCCACTTTAACTTTTTCCAGGGAGCCGAGTGTTTACAAACATCATTTAAGGCTTACTCTAGTGCCATGGATTTCCCTTAGGAATGTGTCAGATCTGCTGCTCCTGTGTAGATATGCCATGTGGCATTAGGCAACTGCAATTGGCAGCCACACCAAGCCGCTTATGTCTAGGAGCTCTTGAAAGGGGATCTCACTCTTTCACCTCCTGATGGGGTTGAAGGGGCTGAAAAATATTTCCCCAAAAGTAACTCCCCTCAGCTGTCCTAGGATGTTTCCAGGCAGATCAGAGCAAGTGCAGTTATGGTCTCTTGTAGAGGGAGAAAACAAAGAGCTCCTTTTCAGACCAAGAGGACAAAATGACCTCAAGGAAAGGGGAAGGGAAAGAGCCTGGGTGTGAAGTCCTGAAACTGGGATGATCCACTGAATCACAGCCAGGATAACCATGAATGGGAGGAGGAAATTGTTTCTGAGACTCCTAAAAATGTAAAATGTGAAAATGGGGGTGGACACAAGAATTTAACTGTTGGAAAAATTAAGGTTGGCATCAACACATGACCCATAGTTACCCATTACTGCTCCATAGCTACAACTAAAGTAAAAAAAAGAACAGAATATCAGTCTCACTCACAGACACCCAAGCAGCTGTAAAAAATTATTAAGGTCTACCCAGAAGATTATTATGTTTAAAAAACAGCAATACTCATGCAACAACCTCAAGGAGTACAGGAGCAGGGCTGGGAGGTTTGCCAAGCAAAAAAAAAAAAGCCCATCTTGACATGCAGGTGGGTATCCCCATGCCAAGAGAATTCCCTGTTGCTGCCATCCTCTGGGAGCTGTGCAAGCTCACAGCCTTGGGACCATAATTCACAAACCCACAGTAAAACCATTGGCTCCACGTTTTTGTCTCGCAATAAGAGACCCCAGCTCTGGTCTTGGGAAGCACTGCCACCAGCCATCAGCCAGGAGTCCTCCTCGCCAGGGAGCTGTGCAGAGGAATTCTCAGGTTTCCTTTGCTCTGAGAACATGGGGCTGAAAAATGTGTCCTGCCAAGAGGCTATCCACCCATAGCAAATGCAGAATCCAGAGTGGAAAGATTTTGGGACCTTCCTCAGGTCAGCTGCTACTGGGCTGCTCCTAGAGAAAGGACAGCAGGTAGTTGTAAGTCATTTTATGCACAATTTATACCAATACTTCACGCTGTGAAAAAGTGGTTTGCCTCTTATGCAGAGAAAATCAAAGATGTTTGGTATCCTTCCATGCCTTATAGTTTGTGAAATAAAAAACAGGGAAAAGGTAAAGGGTTTCATGAACCTCCAATGCATTTTTATCATCAGCAGATGCTTCAAATTGCTAGTTCTCAGGGACTGCTTCAGCCTCTCTTTTGCAGTTGCCTAAATGTGTTGCAGCACTGACAGCGACAGAAACACAGATGACAAAAACCAGTGATGCTCTAGCACAGGACAGCACAGCTCTGCCCACTTCCTACTCAGAAAGGACTGCTCAGAGGGGGAAGCCAGGCAGTGCAGGCTGAACAATGGGGTGAAGAGGGAGCAGAGCCCGCAGCAAACAGGTGCTGGAACGGGGCTCTTCAGAGGACACAGGGAAGAGGCTGAAATTAGTACCCCCCTCTCCCCAAGCCCTCTTGTTCCTGGGCCCCACCGTGGTGCCGCACGGTGGGCACTTACCTTGTGTGTGCTGTACCAGGGGCCAGAGAGGGGCCCACTCCCAGTTCCCAGTCCCCCAAAGGATGCATTCCAAGATGCCTGGGATGATGTCCATGTCCCTGCCCTCGGGCCCCAGCCACTGGCCATGCCATGCACTGTACCACCAGTGGGGAGGGGCGGCTGTGAGGAGAGGCAAACAGGACGTGGACGTGGCACTCTCTTCCTGGTGTGGGGAAGGCTGCTCACATGGGTCACTCTGCATGCAGGCAGTGTGACCAGGGCTGCAATGCTGGTGTGCACCAGGACAGCCTCAGCTGGGGAGCAGTTGTGGCGTAGGAGGGGAAGGGGAGCTTGACAGAAGGTTTTGCTGCTCCTTCCCAGGACATTCAGGTGCCTTTTCTTCTGTCTCTGACTTCCCCAATGCCCCACCCTGCTTTGAAGAGGCAGCCTGGGAATTTAACCCCTTCAAATCAGTGCCTAAATCTAATGGTTAAGTATTAATTCTTCGCTGCTAAATTGCAAAACTTAGGAGTTGTTATTCCCAAAGGCAGATAGTCACTTATATAAATTCTTATGTTCTGTATTGTTCTCTTATAACTATTTCCTGAGCAGTTTCTTTGCAGAGACTTCGAACAATGGGTTTGTTCCCAGTCTGTGACTTTATTCATTCATTCTTTTAGTTTTGATTCAATAATTTAAGTTCTTCTGGGTAAAACAACAACTAAACAAGCTCATTAAAGGGAGAGTAGAGCCAGCAATGTAGGAGCTTGGCAGAATTACATAGGAGACAGAAGCAGGCTTCTAGACAAGCATAGAGAGGAATATTTAGACACCACAGCTTCAGGCTCTGGACAATACAACTGCTTGCAATCCAGAGAGCTCATGCTGTACCTTGGAGGAACTGACTTGTATTAGTTCATTCCATTGCTTAGCTAGGCTTGAAAACACCCAAAGTCCTGACAATTACTGCAGCAGAGAAGGGTCAGTGGGCAGTTATTCTGCTCCCTGCTACAACAGTTTTCTCCTACTCATAAAAAGAACTGGCATCAATTGCTTAGTCCCAGTAGGGCCCGTGGTCCTACCATCAGCAAGATGCATCAAGAAAGAGAACAAGTCAGCATGCAGGACAGCAGGCTAGGGACAGAGCTCCCAGCAGGCAAGGAGATACGATCCCTAATAGAAATGAGGAGCAGCAAAGCTGACTGCTGAGAAAGAAATGAGGATATAGCCCCTCAGTATGATTAATTTGGTCAAAAATAGAAGGAACACACAATAGAAAGAAACTGTAGTTAAATTAATACTTTCCAACCTGAATGCATAATGTCTTAGCCTCAAGGATGTTATTTGAACCCAGACAGAAGGTGATATAGAAAAGGCAGAAGTGGCAAGGTAATGCTTCACTGAGATGATGGCATAACACCCCAAAATACAAAATCTTGCCTTATAACAATAAATGTTTTGTTCATGTGTGTGGCCTCACTTGAAATACCAGTTTCTGTGATCACAGCTCCAGTGAGTCCTTTGTAAATATTGGAATTAGCTGCAGCCATGTATATATAGGTACACTGGAAAAAAACAGCTCCAGTATTTCATGGCTGTGTAAATTGCTGCAGACTATTTTTACAGTGTTGTGTAATTATTCTCTGCAGTCTAAGCTTACATTATAGAAAAAAATTCTAGGCAATCTGGGTTATGGTTGCAAAAAAAACAGTGCAGTGAAACGGGAGTGTAAACTGCTGCAGTGATATTTGCCCTGTCTAGAGAGAGTTGAAACAATAGCCCAGAGGGAAGTGTGAAAGGACCCATTCTTCTAACTGAAGCACTAAACTGGAAGTCTGCTGACAATTTAAGTGTCAACATCAGCTACTTCAAGGCAGATCATTTGAGCAGAAACACCAGGCTAATGTTCTTATTTGTCATCCTCAATTTGCACTTGTTGTATAGCAGATCCTGGGGTGAAGAAGAAAAGCAGCAACGATTGTCAAAGGTTGCTGAACTGAGGGAAGTTCTCCCATTCCTCACCCTTCTTCATACAGTCACCTCTGCCCCAGCTCAAAATGGGAAGCAAAGAGGTTGATGATCCCCCAGGCTGGAGAAATTCTCTTTGGTAGCCAAAAGCCACAGCGGTCCCTACCAGCCTGCCAAAGACCTTTGCAGTATGGTTCTCTGTTGCCAAAACTGCCCAGATTGGTAGGAGATTGAAAAGGAGTGTAAGGGGAGTGGGAGGAGAGGAGCAGCCCAAAATACCTCTTGGGGACTGTTGCTGTTGTTTTGCTTCATTCTTGTTGGTTCACTGCCTAAAATACAAATGTGACTGTGGTTTTCTCTTGCATAAGAAAGCTATTGGAACAGGTTTTCTGTAATATTGTCTACACGGAGCCCTTGTTGAATTGCTTTTGAAGTTGATCTAGCAGTGACAGATTGTTGTTCCACAGATGGGTCCAGACATACCCACTCAGTCTAAACGTGCCAGGGGCCCTTATGGCATGCTTTATTTATTAAAGATCTCTGATTGTCTTGCATGTACATCTGCTATTCAGTTCTTCAGATTAATTTAACTTTTCTTTACGTTGTAAGTTAGCCCTATTAACATACTAAAGAATATTTTAAAAACTATTTCTACTCAGTTACTACCCTCCATTAGGAAAAACAACTATGTGTAAAAGTCCCTATACTTGTGCATTTTTTTTTCAGGCTAAAAGTGATGCTGAGGTGTTTAGCATAAAGGTGTTAAGTCCTTAGGACTGATTCCTGAAATATCCTGGGGAAATGTCCTGTGATGTGGAAGGAGAAGATGGGATCTGCAGGATGTTTTAACTGAGAACATTACTCCCAGTTTTCAGTGGCACACAACAGTGCTGAAAGTCTGTGCCCAAAGTCAAGTTCCGTTTGAGAGTCCTTCATATCAGGGGTGTCCTCCGCCAGCTGGGCCAGCAGAATAGACTCCAGCCACTTCAAAAACATGGAAATATAAGGTATTTTCAGTGGGTACTACAACACATTAGCAAGGTCATGTCACTGGGGATATGCGCAGAATGCACCATATACAAATCTCTGTCTGTATATTTTTGGTTGTTTTCTTTGTTGTAGACAGGGGTTGTGGAAAAACTGTTGTGGGAAACTGGAATAGCTCAAGAAATACCTCAAGAAAAATATCTTCAGAAAGGTGACCTGATTTGCTATTGCTGGATCTGTCTGTTTTTACACCTGGGCAAAGGCAACAGAAGTGCAGATTTGTGTCTCTGTGGTGGCTGAACCACGTCAGTATCAGGACAGGACTGTTTCTCCCCGTGAGTAGCACCACACTCCCTTGGAGCTGCACACAGTAGAAGGTAGCACCTGTGAAGATGGAGTAGATGCTGCTTCAGTTGGTTCGTTGAAAATCTCAGGGCTGGTTAAATGGAGTAATCTGCAAGATGGCAGTCTTTGACTCCTCTCATTCTATTGCCAGTCAATTTTGGGAGGGAGAAAAGAGAAGGGACTTAACAGCCTTGGAGATTACATTCACCTTCTCTAGTGCTTCCCATCAAATTCTTAACACTTGGGTTACTTCTGAGCAATGGAGATGCAAGAGACTGTTTTGGGTGTTAATTGCATGGATTCCCTCATTTGAATGCTGCATTTCTATCTGATATTCTTGGGCCAAGCATTGGTTTCTGTTGACAATAGATAATGTTCCTCTGTTTGGTCACAAGGATTTGGAGACTGCAATGGATGCTTTGTCAGCCTCAGGTTCAGATGATCTGAGACAGTGCCCAAACTGCCTGTCTCCCTGAACTCTGGCTTGTATGACATTGGGACCTCATAAACTGACAGAGGAGGCAGTTTCCTACCCGTGGTTGCTTTAGTCTCTGGAAGTCATCCATGAAGAGGTTGACCTGGCACCCCCTCATTTGGGATATTCAATGCACTTGGGCATCTGAAGAGGAAATAAGAGGGCTTTCCATGTTTGCTTGCTCATGCCCCATCACTTCTCTGAGCTTACACTTTGCTATTATAGATGAGCCACACGCTCAGCTGAGAAGAGTCCCCATCCTTGACTACTGGGCTCTGGTCAGTTACTGAGACTTCCTAAGCCAGAAAATTAAAGACATAATGGCTTCCTTCTCTGCCAAATGGGAAAACAGCCCTTCGCTCAGGGTACTTAGGTATTCCACTGTGAGGATAGAGCCCAGGTGATGGGAAGTTCAGTGTTGGGATGGATGGTTCCAGCTGGGTGGTACAGGAGAGAATTGAAGACCCTGCTTTTACCTGCTGTCCAGAGGACCTGGCTGCTAGAGCCAGATGAGTGCCAGAAGTGCTAAGCTTGAGCAGGATGGTCAGATGTGTTTGAGTTAAAAGTCTGCAAGCAGACTTTTGCTGGGTCACTCACTATGTGTGAGGCTGTACCTACAAACTGGGGAATCTGCCTGGCACGGGTTGCAGGCAGGGAATACTGTGTAATGGATAGTGCAGGACAATTTGTGGAAGATGTGTACCAACAGTTAGTTGATTTTTACAAGCAGCTTTCATCTCCCTTCCCCCAGCAGCTTTACAAGACCATGGTGCAAGTATGTACTACTTCATATGCTAGCAATTACAGTCCTTTGGAAAGTTGCTTTCCATTTTGAAGTCTACAAATGTACAAAAAATAGAAGCCCTGGAATCAAGATGTACATTGCAGACCTTGGAGAAGGCTTTTGTCCTTCCTTTCTGTATGGTGGATCAGTGAGAGATTTGTAGACTTTGGACATTTTCATTTTTGCCTTTTAGACTCTACCAATTTAGGCTTAATCCTGATCCTTTTAAAATCAATGTCAAAGTTCCCACTGACTTCAAAAGAGACAGCCTCAGCTTTCAAATACTTTAAAGAATAATTTTAAGCAAACAAACCCAAAATGGACAAGAACTGCATTTTCTCTCTCTATTAGGCATGCAACTTATTTTCTCCAAATGTAAACGTTACCTGGAGAGTTAAGCAGTGATGTGGTTTTTATTATTTCTTTAGGAGGCTACAGTACCCAAAGTATATTCCATACATACTTCTTCATTTAGGAGCCAAACATAGCTATGTAAAGTGAGCGGCTTGTTTACAGTAGGCCTTCATGTCTTGCTATCAAATTAGTGGCAAATCAGGACTGTAGTAAACAGAGGTCAAAGATCAAACCCACAATTTCACATAAAATTCCAGACCATGTACACAAAATTTAAAATGCAAAATCTTCAAATCACAAGACCATCAACTGCTCTTAAAACTAATCAAAAGCAGGATAACGACTGAAGGAAATGAAATTTAAACATGATTTAAATCCAACTTTTAATGGAACAGCTACATCATGGGTATCTTTTAACCATGACAGCTGATTCCATGCTACTTATTACATACCATGAAACAAGGTACATCTCTCTGGAAATTCATACATGCTTTTTTGTTTCTTTTTCTCCAATTTGAAATAAAGATAAAATAAATTACAGAAGTGCTACGACCTAAGATTTTACAGTAGTTCTATTCCTGCTAAAACACATAGTAGTTTTGCATCACTTTTTTTTAGTGCATTGATTCTCTATGTTCAGAAGAGGGAATGACCAGATGCCGTGTGCTCCATTTTGTGACTGTGTTTGAACACAGTCAGGTGCCTTGGCTGATGGTCCCTTGGCTGAGGGGCCCTTCCTTACCTGGAGGTCAGTGCCCATGTCCATGTCCCACAAGTGTTCCAGGGCCATGCCAGTCCCATACACGTGTTAGAGTAATCCCTTGTCTGAAGCAGTCTGGGAGGAATTCTTTTCTGCACCCGGCTAAGGGAAAGTAAGGATGCCAACTCCTTAGAACTGAAACATATTTGTTTAATGAAGATTTTGTTGCTGAATGCCACCAGATGTCAGCATACACTATATGATTAAATGCAAGTGTCTAAGACCTCTGAGAAGTGAACAGTAAAAAAAAAAAAGCCTTCTGTCTCATGGAAATGATGAACGAGATCAGCTTTGCTGGGGTAGAATTATGGCAGGGATTAGCTGGAAGAAATTGCCTGTGAGGTTTTGCTCAAATATCTGCTTGCTTCTTCCATCCTTGGGACGTGCCCATCTGCTTTGCCTTCAACCCTTCTCCCCATCCAGAGGTCTATGAGAGGCCTGGATTGGTCCTGTCCTCAACCTATACCTCCGTGGGGTTTCCTAGCATGGATCCAAGACCTGCATCTTCCTTGAATCCAGGACAAGAGGGGAGAGGGGAACTTGCTGAGGATCCAGAGCCCTGCTTTTCCCTGTGTACTTAGGGAAGATACACCTCAACCCCAAATACTGGAGCAGTATCTGCTCTGGCTATGAATGAACATGAGAATTCACTAAGGAGGTGGGCACAGAGAGTGTTTTGTGATGACTTAGGGGAAAAATATGAATAGCAGGAAAACTGTGATGCGGTTTTTTTATTCCCTGACATACTCTTTCCTAGTCTGGAAAATGCCAGAAGCCCAAAGCTGTTCTTTGGATGACCCAGTTTAATAGCTGCTCAAGTGAAGTTTTCTGCTTTAATATAGGTATCTGAGGGTTGAATTTTCTCCTACTGAAATCAGTGGCACAGCTCTTCAGAGTAACATAGCCTGCAGCAAGGCTTCTTCCCTGCTTCTTATTACCTGACTTATGGCAGGACCTGTACTACAACCAAACATGCTCAATCCACATCCTGATGGCTTGATGATTTAAATTCTGTACACATACACACTCTTGTGTGTATGTTTTCCTCTTCCTCCAGTCATATGCACCGTTTAAAACAGCTAAAGCCATAAGGCCCCTTCAAAACTGTTCTCCCTAATAAACATGTACAGAGCTGAAACCATTTTTCTGCCACTGTAAGTTCTGACCTAAATCTGCCGTTGTCCACATACATCCCAAGAAGTCACAAAACATTGATCTATCAGAAAGTCCAAATAAGAAAGTCAGAACCCGAGGGACAACCGAGCAAAGCGACATACTTTTGGTGCTATGAGTCAAAAAGCCATACATCCGAATTTCCCAAAACCCGTCCTCTTTTTCTGTTGTGGAGTTTTAATTTAGTTTTGAAGATTTTACTATGTTTGGCTGACTTTCTGGGTGTACAGCAGCTCTAGTTGAAGGTCCAGTACAACAGCTCCAAGTGCACTGGCACGCCTCCAGATTTCACAGCCATGACTACTGTGCTGCAGCAGATAAATTCTGCTGGAGGCACGTGCTGTTGTCACCACACACCAACACAGCAGATCTGGTGCTTTGAGGCAACTTCAGAGGTTGCACGTTCATAGAGAAGACACAAAAGGCACAGTGCTTCTGGACACCATCAATGCCATTGCCTGCATGCTATTCAGCTGCTTTGCTCCTTCTCAGCAAATCTAGTGTTTCCCAGAAGCACCAGATGTCCACACCAGAGGCACGTGTGTGCAGATGGTCTTTGCAGCAAGCTCACTGCACGTGTGCATGCAGTAACATCACTGAAGCTCAGGCAATCCAAGGGTAAAAGTCCATCAGGTCTTTCCGTTTCATCCATGCCATGAGCTGGATCAATCTGAGGATGGTTCTGCTTGAATAAATTGAGTCTCAAAAGAAGGTCATGTCCTGCCTTTATCTTATCTAAGTGGCCTAGCAGTAAGGGTAGGGGACAAGTAGTCAAGGGATTGCCTGGGGAGTGTCCGAGTGCCTGTTTAACCTGGCTCTATCTATGGTTTAGGAAATCCCCCCTCTTTGGAGGGAATGAGGCAGGGACCTTGTTTCAAATCTGTGGAATATCCTTAGACAGGATTTGGGTGCCTATGTGTCTTTGAAGAGATGACCTGTGCCTCAGAAACCTTATTCCCACTGACTTCAGAGGAAGGAAACTGCATATTATAAAATCTGTATTCCAAAACCACACTGAAACCAGCCCTGGAGCCAGATACTTTATGTATTACAGCCTTGACAACACTTACATATGGTGGCAGTGAACTGAAACAGAATAAGATAAGGTCCGATCTGGATTGAATCTGTTTTAAAAAAATAGTGATTTAAAAATAAAAATTATGGTATTTTGGTAAATCCATAAAATCCCTGCAATATTAAACATAAAAAGTAAAATAACCTGAGGCAACCTCCAGGATAACTGGCCTGAGAACACACTGGTTTCTTCCCTCCAAGAAATAAATTGTTAACATGAGCATCACATATGTCTGTGAGTGTGTGAGTGTGCTGGGAGCAGGGGAAGAGCTGAAATATGTTTAATAACTAGTCAATTGATATCAAAAGCTTGTATATACACAATATTCCTTGTTAAAATGTTTGAAGAATTGGAAACAAGCTTTCTTCACATTACGAAGGAGAAAACCTTTATATGCCTTTGCATTTTAAATTAAGATTCAATAGGTTCATTTCCCTAGGAGTTCTGTTTTCATAAATGTACCATTTTGTGTTCTAAGAACAGATAAGATATCCTGATTACAAACTAGCTTTTACAAATACCAAAGATCAAAGTCCCTTTTTTTTTGCTATAACTACAGCAATGCTCACTGTAGTGTTTTGGCAATGCTGCTTTCATCCTTGTAAAACCATCCAAGCAAGCAAAGGACATACAGATCTTCAGAGATGGGGATAAAATTTGGAATTATTTGGACAGAACAACAGTAAATAATAATAAATCAAGAACATGGTGATAGAATTCTTTTGCAGGGAACATCTTCAATGAGGTATATTGACACAGATGTTTCCTGAAAGAGCAAGTAGAGATCCCTGAAACATTTGCTGCAGAAGTGCAGATGTTTTCTTTGGTGAGGAATACTATGGCCATGTAAGTAAACAGGATTTTGCAAGGGTATGTCCTGGGGGTGTATTACATTTTCTTCAGGCAAATGATGGATTTTAAGTACTACATTGAAGAGGAACCTTACTTTGTTAGTGGAGAGAAATACTTTTGCCTGTGATTTGGGTTATTTTTTAGACATAGACAGTTTTGTTAGCATATGTACTCAAGTTCTCAGAAATAATATATATAGAAAATACCTCCATCAGGTATGTTGCATGAGTTTTAACTTTCTGTGGAGCAAGTATTTATTTTCTTGCCAGAAATTTGGTTCCTCATATAGAGTCTGCAGAACATTCCTTTCTGTATTTATTATATTTTTACCATATTAGAATAATTTTAATTGATTACTTTTTTTAACCTCTGGCTGCATGACACTGTCCCATTGTCAGCTTAGACATGATGAACTGATCTTTCTTTTGAAAATACTTTTTTTATTACTATAAAGCCATTCATGATGCAGAGTTTACAGACTCTATGATAGTTTTGAACATGATGGAAAGAAAAAAAAGAGCAGTTGAAATTGAAATCAAGCTATATCAGACAAGGAAACATATTATATAAGGAAAAGATTTACAGTATTTCAATCAAGAGTGGCTTATGTGTGTAGCACGTGGAGAGGTTCTGGTGTTGTGGATCCTGTGATTCCTCATCCAGTCTTTGCACATGTGGAATAAATGGATTCCACCCAAATCCTGAGCCTGCTAGGTTTTGCTTTGCCCTGTAATATAATCTGCTAAGTGAAACAGGTTTTGTGGGTTTCTCCTAAAGGTTGGTGATCAAATCCCAGATGCATGCGTGGGTGGGGAGAGACCATTTGCAGTCCATAGTAGAACAGGCTTTTTCAACTGTTAGTAGAGTTTCATGCAAAAACCTACTCATCTCTTTATAAATCAAATGCAGCAATTCCTGTTATTTTAATAAGCACAACACGGAGTGTGCACAGATATCTTCACTTATTGCCATGGTTATATAGATCATGTTTGTATCCACTAGTTTGCTAGCTCAGGACATGCGTAGCAGCAATGTATGACAGAAACCGTGGAGATTGGCTTTATAAATAGCTCAAATCCACACAGAAACTGTAAGCTGGGGGGAGTTTATGTCTTTGACATTTTGAGGAGGTTTTATTCTTTCCTTTTTTCCTAGAGGGTGATTTTAATTCTCTGAGAAATAGTATTTTGGAGCTTGCAGGGTATAACAGGTTTTCCTTAACTTTTTACATTGGATGCAAGCTGTGTTTGTCATTTCTGTAAAGTCTTGTCTCAGCCCCTTGTCTTTTCTATTTTTATGCTGTTTGTCAGGATGAATCCTTTGTATGTATACATCCCCCTTTTCCCCTCTGTCCTGGGATATGAGAATGGCAAAGCAGAGATTATGCCCTTAAGCCTGAACATGGCTTCTGAGCCATCCTTTATACATTACAGCATTATATGTAATCCCATCCTTCTGAGATAGCATTTTTTAGCCTGTATAGCTCCTGAGGTTGCTAATTTTGGAAATCCAAGTGTGGACGAAGACAACTGAAGAGAAGAAGAAATAAACAATTCTGACTGCTAGTGAAAAGTATTGCATGGTCAAAAACCAATGGCCAGGCAGGCACCAATCAGCGTCACAAGCCCTTCCGAGTCCAAATATGGATGTACATTCCTGGTGGCAAAAGGGAAAGGGATTTGGGACACACTGCCTTTCAGCTGGGATTGCTGCATGGCAGGTTCTGCTGCAGCCTGCTGGGGAGGCTGCCTGGTGCTCTGCAGAGCTGCAGGGTGCAAGGATGGGGGTCAGGGCACAGGCTGCTGGGTGGGATCTGATTGGGTTTGCAGCACTGCACACACCTTCAGGTCTAAGTGGACTAAAATAACCTTGAGTTATTTCTGCCTTGCATATCCCCAGATGTGGATTTCCCACCATTAGCAGTCATAGCATTGATAAAGCTACTTGTAAAATGGATTTTTTTCTTTTTGCAATATTTTTGTTTGTTTGTTTTTAAAATTAAACCTAATAAAAAGCAGAGCTCAGTCTCAGGTTTCCAAATGAACATTTAAAAACTGGCCAGGAAAGAACATCTTCCCATTAAAAAAAAAAAAAAAAAAAAAGAATAACGAAGAAAAGTTAAATATCTAATTGAAAATGCCAAAGGAAACCATTTTTGCCAGGTATTTTAGCTTTTGTAGGTCACCCATCAGCCTCAGGTATAGGTTGCAAGTGTTCCCTGTTTCAGTGGTTTTAAATAGCATGTTGCAAGTATCAAGCTTTTGCAATAAATTAGTTCAATACCAATTGATCAATTTTATGTTGTCTGAAGTTCTAATACCCGTATTTTCAAGAAAGAAAGGGGCACTTGGTGTTTGTTATTGTTAAAAATTTGCATTCTGGCAACACCGATTAAGACTCCACTGTACAAATATGGCAAAATGATAATTCTTTTCCCTAATAATGTTTTTCACGTGAAGCCTAAGAGCAGCTTCTCTTTGCTCTCAGCAGTTTAATTCAAAACTCCAAGGCATTGAAAGCAGCTACTTCAGAATCATGTGAGCTCTCTGTGTGCAGTGTCATTACAAGCAGTTTTCTGTTTAGGATTCCCCATGTGTAGCACACTGTCTTGTGATGCATGCTTATTTTCCAGCACATGCTGATGCTGCTGAACTGTCAGAGAGAAATTCCTTTCTTTGCAAATGTAGTGTTGTCTTTGAAGTGGTTCACTGTGAGCTGCTTCTCAGTAAAATTGTGTGATACTCACCACAAGAGAATTGAAAGGGAGGTGTTTTTAAATTGAGAAAACTCCCAAAGGGATGGCTCAAGTACTGTAGCCCTCCAAGACGTAAACTCTTACCCTCAGTTTATGCTTCCTATTTATCCAGTGAGAATAATCATAGAGAAAAACTTTGAATTTACTAGAGGTTTCATAGGCAAAGTTTTTAAAAGAGGGGAGATTTTGCTTATTTTGAGACTGTTAAAAAAGAAAGCATGATCCACTTCTTTATAGGCTGTTAAAATCAAAACCAAAACAACCAACCAAACAAAAAGCTTGTTGGCACTTAGAGCCAGCAAGCAGAGCGTGCCTGCACCATGTCATTGGAATGATGCTGAGGGCTGGGGCTCAGCCCTGTCCTGGCTGCAGCCTGTGGCAGCTGAGTCACCCTCTGCCCAAGCAGCTCCAAACGAGAGCAGGACCAGCCCAGCTCAATGACGCTTGGCCTCCCCACAGCTGTCTCCCAGGCCTTGTTTATGGCAGGAAGTTACACTGTGGTAGTAGTCACCAGGAGTCTCGAGCAGCATGTTCTAACATGATGTAATTTCCCAGTGAAAACTAGCCCACTATTGTCTCTTTCCCGTTTCAAGACCAACAAACAACATTCACGTTGGGCTCAGCTGCAAGTATTGCAAGAGTGTCCAAAGATGCCAGAGCAAGGAAGGGGCAAGCTCTTTTCTCATGTGCTTCAAATTCAGTTTGATCCAACTGTAAAAACCCAGGTGAGACTTCACATCTGTTCTGCATCTGCATTAATTATGGCAGCCTTAAATGGATTCCATTAAGCCAGAGCACTTGTCAGATTCAAGGTTGCAGGCTGCTTTTCTGGGTGCAGCTGTGATTGCTGTCCTTCCCTCTGTAAGCACCCAAGGGGATGGATGTAAGCATCCCTGTCCCTCCAAGCAAATCCTACTGTATGATTCAAGACAGTTAAAATTGCTCGCCTGAGCCAATCTTTGGGTCAAGCACCAAAGCACATTCACCCGCATCCCCAAGAGCAAGCCACAGGGATGAAGAACATGAACAGGTGCTTCAGCCTTTCCATAAACACAGCTGATCCTAAATAGGATGTCTGTCCATGCAGAGGATGGGAAACTCACACTAAATACCTCCAAGGGAGAGCAAAGCAAGGGAGAGAGGGGATCTTAGCAGCAACCTTCACCTGTGTAGTGTAGGCACTTGCACAATCTCGGAGCTCTGAGTTACTTTATGATTTATAAGGTGTACACCAACAAATACTAGCATTCCCCCGACTCTTTAGCTGACCGGTGGTGCTTAATGATTTCCCACAGGCAAAGGCAGATACTTCAAAATCACAAGACCTCAGCTTTACATACAACTGAACATTTACATGTGACAAAAAGTTGTCTCAGGACAGTGTGGTGAGGGACAGAGAAGAAGAAACAGGGGAGCATGGAAGGAACACTGAAAATAACCTAGATGTACTCAGTGTCTTGCCATGTAGGTGCATTCTGCAGGAGGAAAAAGATATTATGGCAATAACAATACTTTGCAATTGGTATGGTGCAAGGTTAAAGCAAGAATTGACCTCACCCTGTCCACAGGGAGACCAAGGGATTATCTGATCTGCTTAGTCTCATTTGTGATTTTTTCCCTTACATAAAATTTAATTGGCTACAACTGATTTAGATCTGAACAAATAAAAGCCAAAGCTGTTGCAATTACTCACTCCTCAAAAGAAAAAGGAGAATCTAGAGCTAAGATCCTGGTTTAGGATTTTTTTCTCTCTCCTAGGTAATTGATAGGAAGCCCACATTTTGTGTCAGAACAATGTCCCAGTAATACAGCAGTAAATATTTGTAGAACTGAGCCTTTTCATAAACCCCTTCCAAGCTAGGTGGCTTGCTGAACACATTCTCAGCACATAAGAGATTAATTTATCCTTCCTTTTTCTTTTACAGTTGGCAAGAAAAGGCACCACAACCTGATGTCCCATACCTCTAGAGACAGCATGGTCTTGGAATACAACCATTATTTCAACTGAAGGATTTAGGAAACATAAATTCCATTGCATTTGATACCACTTGACTCCTACGTTTGGATTTCTCACATTTTGCAGCTAGGAGGGGCAATATATTTGTGCTTATGGTAGAAACACAGAAAACCTGGACCCAGAAAGGGGTGCTATAGGAAAGGCTGGTGGTTGTATTTCAGTGCTGTCCTACCCACAACTGTGAGAAAATGTATTCCCTTTACTCATTATATGAATTCAGTGTCTCTTTGCCAGGCTACCACCATTTCTTCAGGCTTGTGGGCCTTGCTTGATGCCCTCAGCTCTCCACCTGCAGTGTTTGCTGGCAGTGAGGAAAGCCCAGGTGCAGATGTCCTTGTTACCTGTAGTGCTGCTGTGCAGGGCTGTGGGTTCCACAGCCTCGGGTGATGTTTCCCTCTCCAATCCACTGTGAAACTTCTGAGCTGACAGTGATGATCTCTCTTCAGCTGGTATCAGCAGGAGAGAAGGTAAATACACACAGAGTGAAAATCACCCGTCTGCAAAATCTTAAGTGCTTGAATTAGATTTAAACACCTCTGCACAGGAAAGAGTTCCTCTGCAAATAGAGTCTCTCTTCAGGCAGCAAATACTGGTTTAACACCATCACATCTGACCACACAGCCACAACTCATTTATATCAGCCAGTCATATTGTCATGAACCTGGTTCTCTCTAGGAGCAGTTGATAGTCTTTATGGGACTAATAAAGTAATCAAACCCAGAGAAATTAATAGAAGGTAAAATAATGTCTCTATTTTGTCATTAAAGCGTAATGACAAGGAAAAAAATGTGCCACTGCTTACAAAATAGTTGGATTTAATACTGGGATTCTTTGGGGATTTGAGAGAAGCATTTATTTTAATCAAGTGTCATCCTTGGAAGAGTGGGTGTTATTTTCTGAGTGGCTCTAAGTGGCATATTAATATTGAGATCTTAACTTGTTTGCAGAATTGCCACCAATTTCTTATAGGTTGCAAAAGAGACAGTAGCAACCCATGTGTCTCACTGATCTCCTCAAAATTCATCTGTGTGCCTGTGGAGACATCATTAAAACTGCATGATGCTGGAGGTTGCAGTGCCCAGGAACAAGCATGCACACCCAAGAAAGCAAAAGCTGCCTCTGAGTTAAAACAGTGAATTTGTATTTATTTTCTTTTATTGCTTACTCATTTACTAAGGGAGAGAACATTTGTCACTTGCTCAGTTTTTCCAGCACTGCACCGTCTCTCCCTTTCTCTCTGCCGGTCTGTGTAGGACATACACACTATCCCCTACACCCGCTTAACTCCCAAGGTCTCTGAAATGCCTACGCCCTTCATATCCACTAGAATGTTTTGGGGTTTTTTTAAGCTGTAGCAGATGCAGAGCCCCACCACACAAAGTGGGGGAGGCAGAGGACACCCACTCCCTGGGGAGTGGACGAAGCTGTAGGCAGCACATCTTGCTCCACAGAAAAAGCCTCCCGTGTCTCCCTCCTGTTGCTCTAAAAGCCAAGTTCGCCTTGATCTGTGTAAGGATATTTAAAATGCTGACACTATAAGCAAGTCTGAGGGAGTCAAGATCATCAACACCACTGAAACAAAGCTTCATCTCTTCATTCTCGCCAGGCTGGAGAGCAGAAGGTGAGAGCAGCAGCTCCTTCCTCCTCCTGCGCAGGCAGAGGACAGGTGACCCCCTTCCCTTCCTGGGGAGGGCCTGTCCTGTGGCAGCTCCTTCCAGGTCCCCTGCCCAAATTTCCTTCTACACCAGGGTCCCTGGCCTGCTGCTCTCCTTTTGATCTTATGTTGGCATGAGGGCAGAATAACTCTTTGCAGAGCTGGCGTTCAACAAAGGTTTCTTGTGGTGGCCATTGTGCCTCCCCACCAGGAAACAAAATCTCTCTCCAGTGACAAACCTCATGCACACTCTGATCCATGGAAAGGGCTGTTTCTCATGGATCAATTCCCATCACTTTCTCAGGGACTCTCAGTGTTCTCCATGATGGGACCTTATATATTTATACTTACTTACGGCCCTACATTGTTTCATTTCCTGCTAGCTTCTCACTAACAGCCTGCTTTGATTTAACTCCATGCAAGCAGGATATTATCAGCCAGCAAAATAGAGAGGACCACGATATTGATATAGTGATATTTATGAAGCAAACAAAAGGCATTTATTTTTCCTCATTCTTTCCTCCTAGGATTTCCAAATGCACCTTAACTTATAGCAGTAGGGCAGTAAGGAAGAGTCTCAGCATCAGGGAAGAACAAAGCCAGCCTACTGCCCCTTTCCAGTCTTTTAGGAAATGGAAATGTGAGAACTTCTGTGATCTTTCCTGAAGGTAAAAAGTTAAGGCTTAAGTCTTAGAGGAGTGCCCATTTATTACTTGATACTCTCAATGCCCACAGGAGTCACAAAAATTGGAATGCAATTTTGATTCCTTTCTGCTTCAAAAATTGCCTTATTTTTAGAAAGAGACATTCCTGCATTTATTTTGTCTTTATGTGACAGATTTTTCCCATCCTGAGTCTAGGACTTTGTGCTTGCCCTTACTGAATTTCACCAAATTGCTTTCAGACCATTTCTTAAATTTATCAATATCATTTTAAATTCCTCTCCTGGCCCCCCAAAAAGCCTGCCAATGTGGTGGTCATGTGTAAATTTCACAAGTATGTTTGGTCTTCCATCATTCAAGTAATTTATGAAAATGCAGGATGGTACCAAGCTTAGGACAGATTTCTATGAAACCTCACATATGCAACTATTCCTGTTTGACGGGTGTGGGAACCCAGAGTGCAGGGAATATTTCTCTGCCTGTTTTGGAGAGAAAAACCCCCCTGGACAGCATGGTTTTTGACCTTTATCCATGGAGAAAACTCCCTACCATCTGGGAGGAGTTAAAATCTACACAGATGTGAACTAGGTGATAGAATATGATGTAAGGATGTCACAGGGTGAAGAATTTAGAAGTTTTAGGTTTGTTAATGTAGTAAATAGATAAATAGTAAAAGTTCCAAAATGGAGGAACCCTTGTAGTTTATATTTCTTTTTCTCTTCTTCTAGTCCTCCATATTCTGCAGTAAAAGTACTTTAGGATGATTGGATGAAAAATGCCGCAGTTCCGGCCTGCGTGTCGGAGTGATTTACTGAGCATTGGATGAAAAGTAAAAATATCTGTCGTTTCAATTTTTAATTAGATAATTTACCTATAAAAAGGCCTTGGAATCTTGATAAGCAGCCTTTTCTCGCCATTTTCTCGCCTTTTCTTGTCGTGTTCTGTTCTACTGTGTCTTTCTAAGCTGATAACACTAGAATAAACAACTATCGAAGAAGCAGTTACTGCGAGTTTGCCTCGTCCGTCTATCAAGCTCCTTGCAAGGACTTTAAGAACTTTAAAGGGCCTCTCCCAGCAAGAGAGGCTGATTTATGGCACTAGCAGTGTCAGACGGGTAATTTTTGAGAACTATTTTCTGAGTACCTTTTAAATTACATTTTCCAAGTATTCATGCATCCTTCCCATAGCAGTTTCAGCTAGGCCTGACTGCTAAGTTTCTGCATGAGAACATCAGAAAAATGTGAAAAGTATTACTAAAGTTGAGACACATCACATCTACTTCCCCTTTTCCATTATATAAATTTCTTTTCAAAGAGGGAAAGAACATTACTTTAACATGATGTGTTCTGGACAATTTCCTGCTCCTGTTTCTTGTAGTTTTTCTCTAGGTGCTCCTATATATGTGCATTTATTTGAATAACTTTAAATCATTGCAAAGCTCTCTAAGTTGTAAATTTCCAGACCCTCTCTCCACCTCTCACCCTTTTTAAGGGTACGTATTTTTATCTCTCTTAGCTCTGTGATATTGTCACAATTTGGAGTCAATTCCTTCTGGTTAGAGATTGCTTTTGATAATTCTTTTTGTTTCCCAAGTTTTATTAAACTGTCCAATATGAAATATCTAACTCATCACAATAAACTTCATATATATCCCCCCTGCTTTGTTATAACACACTGTCCCCTTGTTCCTATTAAATGCACTGTGGATCCTTTCAAAACCTTGCATTTTCCAGTCTTTTTGGTGGTATTTCTTCACCTTCTGCATCAGCTGCATTCACTGAAACCTTTTTGGTTTGGTTGCAACTCTTGCTGTTGGCAACAGCTTTGGGCCCTTCAAATCTTTCTCACAGTTACCTAATTCTTATGGGTGCAGTTTCTACTCAGCTTAAGAACACGTCCTTGCTTCTCCTGTTTGGATTTCCAGATGAAGAAGAGGTCTTACCACTCTTCCTGAGAGTAACTAGTAATACATTAAAAATTCAGCTGAATGGGGGGAGGATGGTGCTCTGAAGAATGGTCTGACGCTGCTCAGGAGTGAATCTGTGTATAGGTGTTTGAACAGGGATGGCAAAGGTGTTGGGACAAAACCAGTTTGTGGGCCCAGTAATGTGTTTTAAAAGTAAAGTTGCATTTCAGGCTTCCTCCAGTGACCAGGCTGATGTGCAAGAGGCTCCAAGTATCTCCACCAGCAATTTCTTCTCTATTGCCCTCGTCAGGACAATGTAAAGCTTTGGCTGAATCAGGGAACTGATCCAGTAGAAAGAAAAACATATTTTAGCAGATGCTTGTCGTTTTATTTTTTGCTGATCTGGTCCAGAACAAAACTACACAAAGCCCTGAGCCAGTGCCACAGAGGCAGCGGTAGCGTAGCTGGAGGCAGAGAACAGCAGGAACCTCTTAAATCCCCTCCCTGGTGGGGCAGGCATTCCGCAGGCTGCCTCTCAAGGGGAGACCAACTTGCAGATCCGGAGTAAGCGCCAGTGAAATGCCATGCAGAGCAGAACTGGTCAGGAATTTTTACTTTAATTATTTTCCCCACAAAAAATTTACATTGCAAACTTTTGGCAGGAACAGGGCAATGGCCAGAAACTTTCTCTTTTTTTAATGTTTTGTAAATAATTGAAATAGGATAGTTCAAGGGGTTTGGGTTCAAAGACAGCTTTTTTCAATTGTAAGTTAATTTATAAATTTAAAAATATGATATCAACATCAGAGCTACTTCTATATTATTACCCTGGCTGTGTAGATTAACAGGACTCTGTGGATTAATGGCTGCTCCCTGAAAAAGAAAAGTGCAGTGCCTTTAAGATGGAATTTCCATCTTCTTCCTTTCTCAAACACTAAATATTTATGCATTTTTGAGGAGAAAATGTAGGACAGGCAGGAGTGATTGCTGTGAGCCACAAAATGAGCCAGGGTGAGCTGGATCAGAATTCAGGAGCTAAACTTGACTTTTCTGGGCAGCACCCCGATGAAGTGGGAAACCTTCTGCTCTTCAGTGACTTTGAGATAAACAGCAATAAAAAAACTTTAGCTTCAGGCCAGGCTGCCTAAACTTGCCACAGCAAAGATGGGGACACAAACAGAATTGATCAGCTGAGGGGACTGACCAGTCAATCAGGGATTTACCCTAGTAAAAAGAGGACTATAGACACACAGGGTAACTATTCTGCTTAACAGCATGCTAGATAGGGAGAGTGAAGCTTTGCATGTGTCCTAAGTAGCATCAGATAGCTCAGTTAACTCCTGAGATATGTGACAGAGAAGAAGTAATGGCAGGGTTTGGCCCTGCTGGAATGGGATGACTTTTAAGAAATATAAAAGTCAAACAAGTTCCTGGTAGTTAAGATATCTTCCCAAGATGTAATCATGGAAAATTCCTTTCAAGAGCTGGTGTTTAGACCTCAGAAAACGCACAGCAAATTGCATTGTGATTTATTTGTCGGTGTCTTTATAGGTTGGGCGTTACTTTACCCCACAGCTGGAGTCAATTTTTAATATTTAAAAGTGGAAAGAAAGCAAAACCTAAACACATACAGATCTGTCTGGTTTAGATTGTGCTTTTCCCAAACATTACTGTTTAGAATTGAACCCTGAATAGATTTCTGCAGAGGCCAGCTGGCAACACAGAATTAAAATAACTGGGACTGGGTAGACCATATAGAAAGACCTCCTAAACTGCAGTTAGCTGATCTGGTATTCATAGTCAATCCAGAAACAAATCTAATTTTTCCCTTTTTCTGTTAAAGGACATGAGGTTCTATCTTCTTTTTTTTTTTTACCTTCATCTCTATCTCACTCTTTTTGTCTTTCTCTTTTTCTGTCTCTTTCTTTCCCTCTTTCTCTCCCTCTTTCTCTCACTATTCCATTGCAAAGCTCTGTACCGAGTAGGTGTGGTACAGTGCATTCTTTAAATACAGTAGTCGTTGGTTACCATGAGAGCCTGTTGAAGAAACAGATAAATAGAGTGAGGGAGATGATGATTTACATCACTCTTGAACCTCACACATGTGGAGCAATTAATGGAGAAATAGATGACAAAGAAATTTTCTGGTGCCCATCAGCTTTTACTCAGCCTGGGAAGGCTAATGAGGAAACAGCTGGACTCAGATCCTATTTCAAAGCCCACACTGTACCTACACTAGAAAATTCAGTCTCCTGTGGTTCATGCTCAAGCTTTGTTACGAAGTTGTGCCTGGTTTGCTGCAGCTTTAAATGAACTGACAGGCCAGTGCTTAAAGCACAGCTCCAAGGACCAGGATTTGGGAATTTTATTGCATGGTCTGCCAACAAAGTGCTAGGTAATTTCAAAGCTTAGCACAAAAGTGAGTTGCCATCATATGCAGATACTCATGGAACGACTAAGCCCCAGTAATTGTCTGTACATGTGTTTAAAACCTCTAAGTCTGCCACTAAAGGCCAGGTAACAACTCTACTTGGTCCATAGAGAAAGACAGTTAAGCTGGACCTTCTGTGGGCTGAGAGCAGAAACACAGACACAGCTCAGCTGATGCACAGTGAGTTGTTACGTCCCTGTTACCAGCTCCTGTGTCTAAGTGCTGGGAAAAATCACTTTGCTTCTTCATCTGTCAGCTACAAACTGCAATGGCATTGCCTGACTCACAAAGGTACTGCTGCCACAGGCCTCAGTGAGGGCTCAGAGCTCAAGGGCATTTGGAAGTTTTTTAGTTGCTTTATTATTACTGTGGATCTGCAATACAAAGAAACAAAAATCACTAAGACTGTTCCCAACCTCCCTTATTTCTCTTAGGGAGGGTTACCTGTGGAAGAAGCATTGTGCCAACTGCCACAGCTTCCAGCTTCTCAGAGCCTCTTTGTGTTATAGTAGAGTACACAAGGCCATCTTTGCATGGCGTATCAGACATCATGCACAATTTCAGTCTCCAAGTTGCTGGTGAGTGGCCCTGGCACCCCTGCAGGGAGCCATGGATATGTTTACCAACAAAAGGGCTCTGTAATATGCAACATATGGAGATAGAAAAAACAACTCTAATTGGGAAAGGCACAATCTCATTTGGTAACATTGTTGTACCTCTTAATAGTATTTTATTTATTCTCTCTTCCCTACTGAGTCATGGCGGATGCCAAAAGCCAGGACCACCAAGCAAATCTGGCTCCTTCCCCAAAATATGCCTTGCCTGAGTGGATTCACTCTGTGAAGGATTGCAGGGAGATGTTCTCCTTCAAAGATTTTTATATGATTGGAAGGGATGTTGTGAGATAGGCAAAGAATGCTTCCAGCTGAGAAAGGTTTTAGTTTCCTGCCTGTCTAGTCCAGAGCAAGAAACTTTTTGGCTGTCTTTGTGAAGCTGATGTCTGCAGACCACAAGGCTTTTAGTTCAAACCTCAGCTGTGAAAATGTGCACAAAAGGAGTGTTTTATTCAGCAGATGGGGGACATCTCTGTTTGAGGAGGGCAGCTAATTCAGGGTCTGGCCAGCAGCTGGCAGTCCTGGCAAATGATACATTTTTTTAAATATCAACTCTTGTGACTTGACATTCCATCATGAATTTTCACATCCCTTCTTTGAAGATCAGCACAATTACGAAAGGTTTGCATCACAGACCTTTGAGGATCAGAAAGAATCCTTAGACCAACTCCTTGCTCTTAGGGGCATCTGGTCTGGACTGGTCAGGCTCCATCATGATGGGATTAGTTTATCTCTCAAAAATCTGTGGAAGGTGAGAATGGTAGTACAGATTGCTGTAGTGGCTAATAGGAAACACCAGTGAGGAGGGCTCATGCCTTCATATCATAGATTCTATGTGCGTTCTTTGAAAAGAAACATCTTGCTCACTCTAGAGGCTACCCTAGTCATAGAAAACATGGCAAGGAACATTCCTGATGGAACTGTACTTCATGGGAAAATCTTTTGTTTCTACTCCTGCAAAGTTTCTATTTGCAAAATCTCTTGTTCGTTCAAGCTTTCACCAAATTAAATAAGCAAACCCCCGCCTGGATTCTGGGCAGGATACGCACAAGCAGGGCCCCTCTCTCCGGGTCTGTGGTGCTGGGCCAGCCCAGAGAGCCGGGTCTGCCACGGGCTCTTGGCAGCCGGGACTCGTGCTCGGAGGCAGGGTCGCTGTGCAGCGAGCGGCGCTGGCAGCCAGCCCCGCCTGCGGGACTGAGCGGGATGCCAGGCAGCACGCCCCGAGCCCGGACACCCAGCCACTCCAAAATGTGGGAAGCTTGCACGTCTTGGCTCGGAGCAGGTCTTGGCTCCCTGTGTCCAGGCAAGGATGCTGGCATCCTACAGCACCTCATGTGGAGCTGCCCAATTCCCAGCTGCACAGCCAAGACCTGGGAGCACTGAGACAAGCCCCAGTGACTCTGTCTACAGAGGAAAATAGGAGAGTGGAACTGCTACAGCTCCTGAATATAAGTGGGAACGGCAGGAAGAAAGTTTTTGGGCCAATTTTTTCCTAGACAGTATTTTACAATTTTTTCTCAGGTCAGATTTTCTTGTTTTGGACCACCTCAAGTGACACAACAAAACTCACATGTTTAAATGACTCGCAGGACTAAAATGAGGAATCTATTCCAAACTAAAGAGGCCACCTAAAAGAGATTGTTCCCTTCCCTGGCATACATACAGACTTCTTATGAACTGCATCTGAGTCTTACTTGCATGAATTACATGCTTGACTATGGGAATGGAAATTAATAGATTTGGACTGGAGCTACCTTTTTAGTGAGAATGACACAAATATTACCAAATTATTGCAAAATTTTCATGTCTGTGCAGTAGTTCTCAAAATCGAAGAAATTAAAGAAAAACACTTTTTGGTGTGCAATGAGAGCACAGGAGCTGGAAAAGTATTTAACATACACGGAAAAATGTATAAAAAAATTAATTCAGACGTAAATATAAAGGATTCTGTCTCTCTCAGGCCCCAGCCCCTTTGATCCACAGTGTGTTTGTGCCACCTCTTTTCATGTTCAACCCTTTTTTCTCTCTGGGGCAAGGGCAACACAGATGTAGAGTCTAGGAATAGAAGGATACTTTTAAGTCATGCAGCGTGGATTTTTGTGACACACAAAATCTCAGGAGCCAATCTCTGCATCATGTCTCAAACCTTTTGTTGAACATGTCCCTAGAGAGGCTTGAACAACATAAACACTTCCCTAAATGAATTGTTCCAAAGTTAAATGCTCCCCAGTATCACAAATGTGTCTGCATGTGTTTTCCTTGTTAGATCTGTTTTAAAAATGGTGTGCCAAAGAAAATTATTGAAAGTGAGTTATCAAGTTTTGCTCAAGATTCAGATACAGCAATGTTGTCGCCTCTCTGGTGCCTGAGAAGTTTTGACTTGGATACATTTCTGTAGAGAAATATCAGAGAAATAAATATGGAACAGTTTTGTGCTCTTGATGAAGAGCACAAGCAAAGGAGCAGAAATGGACTTCGTAAGAACCTGAATGGAAGCTCGGGGTCACCTTCCCCCATTTGTAAATACTTGTCATGTGGCATAGGTGAGCCTTCCCAAAAAGCACAAGACACCTCTATACAAGAGGCAGAGTCCCTGAAAATATGTCCTCATCAACAGAATGATTCAACAATATGCAGTGACTGGGCACTTCCAACAGCAGCAAAGAAATCAGCCTTCCCATTCCTGGCAAAGTATGACTGAAGCACTTGATGGACCAACTCCTCCAAGCAGCTTGGTGCTATTTCTGAATAAGAAGGAAAGAGCATTAACTTTTAGAAACAAATCCTCTTGTTTTTCAGCATCTGGTTTTATGGCAGAAGTGGGGAGATGCCATCTTAGGAACACTTTTACGTTCCCTTCCAACAGTATATTTTTAAATATGGTCTAACAAGTGGTTGTCCATGTTTCAGTTATCAGGATTGGAAGCTATAAAGCACTGCAGCACTTACATTCCTGGATGAAATCTTGGCTGCACTTAGTCATTGAGGCTTTTTCTATTTACTTCAACAGGGTGAGAACTGCACAGCTCTCACTCGCCTGAATCCACAGAGAATATCTGCATAGTTGGCTGCAGGAGGCTTTCACTGAGCTATTTCATGGGATTTGGGTATTGCTGCCTCATGAGAGGGATCCTTCATGGTTTCTCATTTGGTAGATCTGCGCTGCGTTTAAATTCTGCTATCAGATACACGGGAGTAAACTCCAAAGGGTGAGGTGTGAACTTTTACCTCAGGGCAGAAATCACTTCTTTTGACAAAAAATTACACAGGTTGTGTGGGAACTCCTGGACTTGTTGTTAGACCGGGGACACACCCAAGCTGTGTTCGTCTGTATTTGGGTGAAGAGCTGCCTACAGATGATTACTGCATGCTCCCACACCCCAGAAATACATCCACAAAAGAGGTGTACGCAGAAGCCACTGTGCCCAGGTACCTGGTGTGAATAATCAGTGACTATATCTGAGTCATATCATACAGCCTGGCCACTGCTGCTTATAGAGATGACTGGTGATGCTCCACTGCAGGGCTCTATGTTGTTATTCTTTATTTAATGCTAACACAATCTATGGGACACGTATATTTTAGGGACACTGTCTGTGAATGTAAATGGGATCTGCAAAGCCCTCAAAAGTGAGAGCTCCACTTTTCTGCATAGTGCTATATGTTTTTTAATTTATTGTCTTGCTGAATTACCAAGATAATGATTAAAAGTACCCAACTTGTATATCAGATGCTCCAACAATACATCTCAAAATGTTTCACAAAGCAACACTGACCTCTTTTATTTCCTTAGCCCCTGGGATTTCCATATTTCTAATTTATCTCACTGCTTCATATGGTCTGATACAATTCAAGAGGAAAAGACAAAGAGAGAAGTCTTTGCCTGCTGCTGTAATCTAAGATGACATCACTGCTATGACACACAGATGGAGAACCTGCAAGAAAGAGTATGTGCAGCCAGGTCAGTGAAGAGAGAGCCAGCAGCTGTGTGGGCCCAGCCCCACACTCATGCACAGCTGCACTGAAACCGGCCTTGTCTTTGAGTAGGTGTAGAAAAAACTAAATTTCACCTACCTCCTTATGGCAGTGGGGGAGCCTCAGAGGGTGATTCATAGGACCTAAATAAGGCAGTAAGCAGGCAGCTGCCTGGAGCTAGTCAATAGGAACATCAAGCACAGAAACACAAATGGAATTTAGCCCCAGTTGTCTAATATAAAAGATCTGCCAGGGACCAACTCACTGCTTGGGTGGTTCTTCTGATGGTAGTTTGTGGTTTCAGTTATTACTTTCAACAAAGGAATGAGGATAATAAAGATTTCTGAGTCTAAATTAATCTTGGGAGGCTTGTAAAAGTTGTATTCTGTACCAGCTTTGTGTTAGGCACAATCCAGTGGCTTTTATTTGCCTTTATAGCCTTGACTTCTGAAATATGCACAGTACATGGAGATAGCAGATTCTACAAGAAATACAAGGATGAAATTCACATTTATTCATTTATTCTGTGTTAAAACACCATGTCAAAGGTCTTTCAGGAGAAAGTTTCTTGAAAACAAATCACCTCAGACAGAGCAGGAACACAATTTTACTTTGCATTTAGAGTCAGACACTGGATAAAAAAAAAAAAAAAGAAGAAAAAATAAAGCTGTACTCACATGACTAGCAAATAGGCCAGAACATTTTTTAGATAAATTATGCTCTTCTGTCAGCTATTGTGAAACTATGAAAACCTACGCATGCTTGTAAATAGATCACACTTAGATGGAAGGAGATCTCTAAATGCACTGTGACTCATGCAGCATAAAGATACAAGGATGGATTGTACACTGCACAGGGCTGGAGTTTCTTTCAGCATTATATATTCACAGACTTGTAGTATGCAGTGTTATAGGGGAGCATTGATAAGAGCCCTGGGGAGGAAGAGTGGCTGTTCACCTGGTGGATTTTGAGGAATAGAGACCCAATCATCATTTTACTTTTCTTCTCAGTAACTACTAATCAATCTAAGAATTATTAACAGGATATTTTTAAAGCTCTGGAAGGTCTAACTTTACAAAATAAGGAAGAAAAATATATGGCCATCCTCAGAACACTATACTGCATATGAATCTGTTCACCAGTATAATATAGGACAGCTTTTCTTCTGTTGATTCCTTATAGTTATGAATACTCAAAAATGAATTGCTTACAGGCTTAAAGTTAAGTGCATGCTAAGTGCTTTGCCTGACTGCTGCTTTTCTTAAGTGCTTTGCTCCATTCTCAGTAGACTATGGGCTCAATTACTCATCTGTCTTCCCCGTGATTTTGGCATTTAATCTCACAGTCTGTGTCTACATGGCTCTGAAGGGTGCTGGACTCAGCAGCCCCTGCATTCTGGGTCACCTGTCTGAGATAGTGACCACTGGCCAGTGGCTTCTGTTGGCTGGTCACCATGTGGCTGTGTTTGGACATGTATTCCAACATCCCCTGGAGCATATGTGTGGGCTGTACCTCCAATCACGTCACAGAGAGTAGGAGTAAGGGTGGCTGGCACAGCCCTTCTTGATGGGAGAGACTGAGATTGTTGTTACAAGACAGTGGAAATGTAGTCCAAGACACACAGATCTTCATTCAAGGCTTGTTTGAGCTGGGAGACAGGAATTATGCATGACCTTCTGAGCATTTGGAGTATCAAATGAGTTCCACTTGTCAAAAACAAGTACTTAAAGACAGCACTGATGTGTTTTATACATTTTTCACATTATTCCACAGTAATGAGGACTATAAACATCCTTTTTTTCAGCACTGAAATATGAGATTTTGGAACAGGAATTTCTGGCAAATTTGGTAAGGAAGTTGCCTGGAGCACTGAATTTGGCCAATGAGTATATTTGCAGGCTTTTGAACCAGAACAGGGCAGCACCAGCAAACACCACATGGAAAAACGAAGAACTTGGCACATTTCTATCCTGGGAGCCTGCTTTTAGACCCATCCGTTGATCAGCACATGCTTGAATGCTTCCTGGGCTCCAAAGCAACACAAACCATTCACTCCAAGGGAGGAAAAAAAACTCCTGAGACCTCTGCAGCCTGAATTTTAAGCATCAAATGCTAACATCATTAATTGCTTCCAACCGAGTTAGCAAAGCCAGAGCGATGCAAAACTTTGTGCATGAGCAGCTCACATTGAACTCGTTTTGGAACACTGGGGCAAGTCTACTTGGAAGGCCAGTAGTATCCACTAGGCACGTCAGTCACTGCCAATTTTTCCCCATGCTGTGAATCAGAACACGGTCCTTATGTTACAGATTTCGTGACCATAGCCCATGCTCAAAAAGGCTTAGAAATGCAAGGCACTGCTTACAGGCTCTGGCTCTGCACAGGGTTTTGGTATGTGAAGGGCACCTATTTTCATTGGAAGAGACTTGCCAGCAGCAACTGACAAATTTTGGCCCCATTAATTTTGTTTGTGTAAAGAAAATTTTAAATCTATTCTTTGACTTGGAAAATAACTGAGCATGAATTTGTCATTCATCTTGCTATTCAAGGAGACAAATTAATGAACCCTGTTAATACATTAGTCCAATTGCCCCTTTTCTCCTGTTGAAAAAACAAAATTGCATAGAAAGAGGTTAAAAAATGTTGTCTGCCCGTTCAGCTGGTGCCTGCATTTCTTGAGTTATGAGGTGCATACATTGTGAGCCTGGAGGGATGGAGAATTTTGAGTGCATTTCAATGCCTTCCACTCACTTTGCCATTGAGATATTTGCTGACAACCTAAAAGGGCGGAGGCACCTCTGCAATTCTCTCTGGGGGCTTTTATGGTTTATTTTGTGTTTGTGTTGTATTCCAGGCTCACAGCTGTAATTTTTCTACTGTTCTTTTGATATTATTACTGGCAGTGAGTTCATTTCCTTACCCAAACTGGCTGTGGCCTGTTCCTAGCCATCCCCTACGCTCACCACATTTCAGTGCCTGAAGAGGCATCCCACAGTCTGTGTCTCTGTGCCTCTGGAAAAGGGGGACACACCCAGCAGCCCTACTTGCCCCTGTCACAGGCAAGTGTCCTCTCTGGCTCCCGCAGGACTCTGCAGCCCAGGGGCCATAGAGGTGGGCATTAGAGATCCCACGATGTCCCTGTGGGGTAGGCAGGACCACCAGCAGCTGTCATGGGGACATCCATCACAGCCACTAGTTAGGGACAAGTGACTCATGTTTCCCACAGGCCAGACATACCACTCACAGCCCACTACCACTGGAAAGGGCTGCTGCCCTCTGCCCAAGCCCGTCCTGCAGGAGCAGCTCACAGAGTCAGGCAAGCTGGCAAGGAGCCTTGGCCCCTTTACATGCAAGACTGTGTCACCCCAGCCCCATGTTCTCAGACTTTCCCCACTATTTTCAAGCCCCAAGGTCTCGTGTGAGCCCCCTGCACACCACTCGTGCACCAGGGCCAGCTCAAGGAGGAGCTGGGTTTGGCTCCAACCAGGGCCACAGCTGAAGCAGCCGCACCCTGGCCTGCACCCAGCTGGCAGGGACCTGCTCCCCGAGTGTCCATAAGCACAGATGCTGGCTTAAAAACAGCACGCAGACACAGCCAGACTGCTCTCTTACCTGGGCTGGTAGGAATGCCCATGACAAGGTAGTTCACTAACTCAGGTTCCCCTGTTGCTTGCCATTTGGATTCTTGCCACAGCATTTGAGTCACCCAAAGCTGTCAAACACTTAGGAGATATACTGGAAAAATAGAAATAAGAAAATTAGTTTAAGTAGGAGATTTTAAACAGATCAGTCAAGGCCTTCACTGTTTTTTTATTTCTGTTTTCTGAGGCATTAGGATGTGTGCTTCATATTGAGTCCTTCCTCTGCTGTCCTTCCTTTTTAAATAAAGCCTAAGATTCTCACTCACTTACTTTCCTGTGCAGGTCTAAAAAACACCCCAGAAACAGCAAACAAATTTAATGAGATTTGTGTTAAAATCAGTGCTGGCAGCACTGTCTCATTTGTTTAGTTTTTCCATGACATAGAGTAACTTTGCTGCTAACCCAGAATATGGAACGACATGTAGTTTACTCACAGAATCACAGCCTGGTCGCCAACTACCCTTTATTCCAGGCTTTTATTATATTCTTAGATAAATTCCCTTGGCTGTCATATGAATGAGAAAAAATGAACCTTCACTTCGTGGGTGCACAAATTTTTTGAGCAGATAAGCTACTAAGACCCACTGACATCATCATGTCGTGACCCCTCCAAACCTCTCCCACAGCCTTCACATCACATTCCCAGTTGAAGAAAAGCTCTCAGCACCAGAGTTCCTCTGTGAAGAGATGAGCTCTCAGAAGAGGTACCACATTGATTTATATATATCTATATATCTATATATCTCCTATACTGTCAACACGAGGGTATCACATCCTCTAGAGAAGAGAGCATTCAATATTCACTGTCAACAATGGTACTTTTGAACTGTCTGCAAGGGGCAAATTTTTTGGATTCCCCAGACTGTTCCTAGAGAAAGATAAATGAACATGGTGTAAAGTTTCCATATTTTAATACCATCCATTTTATGTTCAGGTTCAGGACTTAGAATAATCAAGTTAGTTTCATTTCTGTTTATTGCTCATTTCTGCTCAATTTCCTCTCACTGCCTTTCCCACAGTAACCCAGCATGGCAGGGCTCACTCTGGCTGCAGATTCTACAGGAAAATGGTTAAATTGAGTTAAAATTTGTTCCACTAAAAATACACTCTCAGTTCATACAAACCTGTTTATTGATCACCTTTTCAAAAAGCTTTACCTGTGACCTCACTGAACTAGACTACAACCCTGTAAGCTTTTGATGATTTAGATTTTCCCAGATATTGCTTACTGTCTGTTTCTAATTCATATGCATGTTTCTGATCTATGACAACTGGCTGTTTTATTTTTAATATGGCTGCACATGAGCAATAAAGGGTGGCACTACTTCAGAAACCCACAAACTAGCAATAAACTTCTTCAGTTACAAAGGAAAAGAGCAGAGGCCTACCATCAAGGAGAAATCATCAAATGTGGGGGACAAAATTCAAAGTGAAGAAAAGGGTCTTCACATGGTTTACAACCCACATGCAAATATTTTTTGGCCACTCAAAAGTTTGTTGCGCTTGCCAGCCAAATGCTACACAGCAAATTCCTCTGGTGCTTTCAGAACAGGTCCAGCACTCTGAAGGTAACCTAAAGCTGGGTTACGTAGCTGATTGCCTTCTGTGATGGCACGACTGGCTGGGTAGATGAGGGGAGAGCAGTGGATGTTGTCTGCCTCGACTCCATCAAGGCTTTTGGCACTGTCTCCCATAAGGTCCTCCTGGGCGAGCTCGGGCAGCGTGTGGTGGATGAGCAGTGAGGTGGTTGGGCAGGGGCTGGACAGCAGAGCTCAGAGGGTTGTGAGCAGATGCAGAGTCCGGCTGGGGGCTGCAGCTCAGGGTGTTCCCGGGGGTCAGCCCTGGGCCCAGTCTGTTCACCTGATTCACAGGGACCTGGACGAAGGGACAGAGGGTGCCCTCAGCGAGTTTGCTGGGGGTTCAGCAGTGGGAGGAGTGGCTGATGCCCCCGAGTGTTGTGCTGCTGTTCAGTGACACCTGGACAGGCTGGAGAGAAGTTCAATAAAGGCAAGTGCACGGTCCTGCACCCAGGGAGGGATAAATGGGAAGGAATAACCCCAGGCACCAGCACAGACTGGGGGCTGACCTGCTGGAAGCAGCTCTGTGGGGAAGGACCTGTGGGTCCTGGTGGACAACGAAGTGTCCATGAGCTAGAAGTGTGTGTGCCCTTGTGGCCACCCTGGGGTGATAGGAAGAGTGTGGCCAGCAGGTCAAGGGAGGTGATCCTGCCCCTCTACTCAGCCCTGGTGAGGCCACATCTGGAGTGCTGTGTCGAGTTCTGAACTCTCCAGTTCAAGAAATACAAGGAACTACTGGACCAGGTCCAGTGGAGGCTGTGAAGATGATGGAAGAGCTGGAACATTTCTGTTACAAGGAATGGCTGAGGGAGCTGGGCCTGTTTAGCCTGGAGAAGAGATGGCTGGAAGGGGATCTTATAATGCGTCCAAGTACCTTAAGAGCAGATATTAAGAGGATGGGGACAGACTCTTTTCAGTGGTGCCCAGTGACAGAATAAGGCACAGGAAACAGGCACAACATGAAACACTGGTTGTTCCATCTGAATATGAGGCAAAATATCATTACTGTGAGGGTGACAGAAAACCTGGGTAACAGGCTGCCCAGAGAGGTTGTGGAGTCTCCCTCTCTGGAGATATTCAAAACCCACCTGGAGGCAATCCAGTGCAGCCTGCTTTGGGTAAACATGTTTTAGAAGGGAGATTGGACTAGATAATCTCCAGAGGTCCTTTCCAACCCCAAACATAGGTCCCTTCCAGCCCAAACCATTCTGTGATTCTGTGATTGCAGAGGACTGGAGAAGGTCACATGGAGGGCTACCACATTCTGCCTAAGTCTCTCTGGCTCTTAGGGAAGCAGAGGGCATTTCGCAGGGGAGATTGGTACGGCCTTTCACAAAAGGCAACCACAGATGAGAAAGTACCATCCTGGGGTTAAACAGGCCCTCAGAGGACAACACAAGTCTGGCCCAAACCCCCATTTTGTGTCCTTTTCCTTACTGAAGAGAATGTAAATAAAAGCCTCCTGCACAGCAGCACCATATCTGCTGAAGTGAACTGAGACAAGCAGCTGGAGCACGATGGTGGGTGCAGCTGCTCTGGGATGGGCTGTGCAGGGTGAAGCTGAGCCTCAGCAGTTTCTGGGAGCTGCTGGTGGCTATGACCTCACAGCTGGGACCACACTACCAAGACATACTGAGCAGTTATTCTCTCTATAGAGTGAGGAGATGTTACATTTTAATTTTCTAGATCTGATCAAGGTTTATTCAGCAAGTTCACAACTATGTCTGAGTAAAGAGTAGTTATTTTCCAACAACCCCACTTATTTTTCATCACATCTTGTCTGTAAAGGCAATCGTTATAAATAACACACTTCAACTTTGGCAAGTTATTAGATCTAGTGTTACACAGTGCTCTAAAGGTAGTGTTAGAAAATATCAATAAAGTGAACACTAAGCTGATGAGGAACCAACATATCATAGTGACATCCATTATCAAATAAGGCTGGCTTTATTAAGGCTCTGTCAGGCCAAGTGCTGAGTCTGGCACTGTTTGATATCTCCACTGGTGATCTGGAAGCATAAAATCATTGCTAATAAGATATTTGGTAACAGAAAGGTAAATAATTGTGTGGGCTGAAAGTTATGCAAGACTGAGACTGTGCTCATTCTATCTAAACACCCTTTAATACACTGTACACTGCTAAACAAGGAATGGAGATCAAATCTTTGCAGAGAGGAGGTATCCTAGTCTGGGATGGGTGATACGTCCCAATAAAGAAACACCTTACCAGAAATTCCCTGTGCAATACTGAAGAGGAACTGATGGTGAGCAAAACTAACTGAAGTCTGACACTGAGTGTGGGCACCAAAACCAAAATACTGTGTATCATCAATATTCTTTTTCCCAAGTTTTTTGGAAGGCTTCAGGAAAACTGAAAAGGATGCAAACAAACATGAAAATATTGAAGGGCCAGGGAAAATGCCTTAATTTGGGAGACTTAAAGAGATCAGCCTGATTTAAAAGAAGAATAGAAAGAACTAATTTACAGGCATGTTAATGAAAGAAAATACACAATCTGAAGGGGCACTTTTCACAGAAGAAGCATAACGAGAACCATGAATGGGAGATGAAGCCAAATGAATTCACACTGGAAATACAGCACAGAATCTTAGCAGTGAGAACAATTAAACACTGGAAGCAAAGAAATTTGAAAGGATGGATTTTCCGTCATTTCCTCATAATGTCCCCTGTTCAAGCTTGAATTTGCTTTTCTGCAAGCTAAATTTTAGTTTAAAAGAAAAGCTGTTGGACTCCAACTCAGTGGGAAGTAATTGAAAATCTGGAGACAGACAAGAGGTCAGGCTCAACTGGCAGCCCCTTCCAGGCTTAGAAATCCCCTGCATCTATGAACTGAGCTGCAAAAAACTTTGTCTCATCTCCTAACAAGTGTAATAAGCAGAGAAGTGCTCTTGGAATGGATAACTTTAAATTTTTTAACATCAGTGATACGTATCACTTAATGAAATCTAAAATGAAGTGACAGATGCCATCAAAAACATCACTGATTGAAATTGTTCAGATGTTTGTTAGGAGCCTCTGCTGTTATATTTTTTTGTTTGTATATTTGCCAAAGGATTTCTTGGCCTGCAAGAAGAGATTATGTGCCTTTTTGTAAGAATGGGAAGAAAGCAGTGTTTTTATGTAGATGATGCAGACCATATTGATTGTAGTAGTCAATTTACTAGAGAAGCAAGTCCAAAATGCATGCCATGTAGTTGCTTAGGGATTATAGTCAGTTGTAATTTTTCTGCTAATTAAAGTTACTGTAGAAATAACAATATTTCCATATTGATTTTATTTCAAGAGCAATGAGATTGCATGTCTACTGCACAGCTTTATTTGACAGAGAAGCTTGCATCTGTATTGTATCACTGACAGCTAGAGCATTTGCCGGCAGAATACTGGGGAAAGGTCATGATCACCAAGAGAAACATAAATGTGTATGCACTTACTAGCTTATTTCACATGGAAGCTTATGCCTAGATATAGATGAAGAGTGTATTGCCATAGGTAGGAATATTTCTCAGGGAGGGGTGGTATCAATTTGTAATTGTTAAAGAAAAGCACAAATGCATAGGCAATCTACAGTTCTTGCCTTCAACTGCCTTGCTGGTCTGTGTCGCATTATTTTAAGCAGCAGCTGCCTATTACAAGATTTGTGAAGGTGCTGCTGATTCTGAAAGAGCAGGTTTCATGTCAACAGATTGAATAATAATACTGTGTTCAAGACTCTGCTTCCCACTCTGATCAGTATGAATTCTTCAGGAAAAGAACATGTTCTTGTGTGTAGGTATCATCTGTGTGTCTCTTCCTTCAATGGATAATAAAAAATATTTTCCCAAAGCTGGATTCATCAGAAAATGTAGCAGCAGTTGCATTGAAAGTCTCAAGCTCCAGAGAGGGGAAAAGTTCACCTCCCCTGGTAGAGCTCAGCACGCCTCTGAAATCATCCAGGCTCTCAGCTCTAACTGCCTTTCTCTCCCCCACATCACAAAAATAGCCTCTGAGTTCAAAATGATCACACACTCATCTTACATAAAATGTACAGGTTCCCAGAGAAGCTTGTGTCCTATTTGCTGAGGCATTTACAGAATTGTTTCAATGCCTGCACATGATGGAAAAAATTCAGGGCTCGTGTTAGAACTAATGCATAGGCTGGTAATGATGAGAAACATAATGATGGAAATAATAATGGGAATAGCACTTTTACTGATGGACCACTGAAAATACAACTGACCAAATGAAACCTAGTTGCCAAAGGAAGCTGGAATTCCAGGTGTTATGCCTATATTGCCTGACAAGCCTGGATGTTCTTTGCTAGCCTGCCTGAGTGTCTGGTGCTGGATCTCCTGCAGGTCCACCTGCTCCCACTTTGCCTTCTGGAGTTAACTGGGTACTTGTGCATTACCAACATCAGGGTGCAACTGCTCAGTTGGGCAGGTGGCCACATGAGCACAGGATTTGTCACTGAATTAGCCTTCCAGCCTAATGCCTTGCTTTAGGCATGACCTGGTTTCTCTGGCAAAAATGTTCCTGGCAAGCACATACATCTATGGCACTGCTGGTCATCAGGCTGTGTGATGGTGCAGGAATCCCTTCACTGGAGCAGTTTTCCTCTCTGCCTGGTCTGGGTGGACTGCCAAGCTTAACTCTCAGTAAAATGTTCTGAAGAACCCTCCCCCATCAGAGGATTTTCTGCCTTCTTTCAAACCTTGCTTTTAGTCACATATATCTGTTTAAAAGCAGCTCTAAATCAGAAGCCGTGTCAGCTTTCTGTCTCAGAAGAGCTGGGATGTCCTGGGACGTGACAGTGTTGCTGCACTCACTGCAGAGCAGGCATCTCAGTGAGAGCCAGGCTGCTTAGGAATCGCATTTTGTCCTCTGACACAGCCAGGATCCGTGTACTCAAGTCTTTTGGAGAACCCAGCCCCTGAATGAAGTCTCCATGTTGGCTTTTCTGGAGACCAGGTGATTTTCCAGTTTCAACCCAAACTCAATACTTTTGAGACGCAGTTGATCAGTCACAGAGAGGAACTAAACACAGCTCTAACATGTTGAAAAAAATAATCTTTTCTCATATAGTTCCAAAAAAAAGAGGTTCCCAAAAACCTAATAGGCATTGTGATTTGCATTAAATGCAACATATTAGTCCCCCTTAATTTGACTAGGAGAGACAGTACCCTGCTTTCAATGTCCTACTGTGGTTCAGATACTTATCCCAGTAAGTCCTAGCAGGGGGCTATTAAATAAGCAGAAACCCAGCTCAGAGTTTGCAAACAGACCTTAAAATAAAAAAATGCAGAAGTGGGTTAGACTGAGCAGGCAGCTTGGCGTTCTTTAACACAGAGGCAATTTGTTTTCATAACTTCTGTAGCTACAGCCTCTCACCCCTCAGCAAATAAGCACCAATCAACCTGCAGGGAATCATTAGCTTAAAACAATTGCCAGCAGATTTCTTTCAGGTCTCAGGAGTGCTGAGGATTGCAAAGCTTATCATTTGGCATTCACTGCATCCTTAACCTTTCCAAAGGCAGCAGAAAGCAACAGAGAGCCTTTCAAAAATCTTTTAATAGCTGCTTTCTCCACATGTGTTTATAGCGACCATAGCTGTTGCAAAAAGCTTTCTAAAGCACTCCAGCCCTCCCTGGAGCAAAGGCTGGCTGGTGCTGGGCATTGTAATAGCAGCACATTGTTTCACAGGTGCAAAGTCACTCTAAAACCTTTCGTTTTCCTCTCTCTGGAGACCAGAGCTGGCTATAACTCTCCACATCCGGCAGTCCAAGTCTGGTGTCATTCCTGCAGATGTGGTTTCAACACAATGAGTGGGGCTGGGAATGTGGGGCTGGGAATTGCACTGGCAGCTCACTAACGCTGTATCTCTGCTTTGGGACCCTCTCATTAGAATCACTATGCTGGCTGAAGAGTAATATTTTAATGACATTTGCAGATGTCACTCAAACCATGGGTGGCTTTACTTATTTGAACAGGGTATTTTGGCTATATGGCTTGGTGCACTTGATGCTCTGTGCCTTTCAAAGTGTGGTCCTTGAGAACATTTTTCCCTGGTGAACAGAAAAGTCCAGATCCTCCCTAGCAGCTGAGACTACTTTGTGAAACTGAGGAGTAGGGACAGCAGGGACTAGTTAGTGGCTTCCAATCTTCTGTTGTACTCTGGCTTCAAACTGAGTTGGAGAAGCTTAATACCATTTAATGCTTTAACTCCTAAAGGATTCACCAGAAGACAGAGCACTCCACCCACCCCTTTACCTTAATATGCTTATTCATGCTATGTGCTTATGTGGAGAATAAAGCTGAAAATCTGCTTCCTGAAAGTAATGGAAATATGATTTTTATGCACTGTTATTCCCATGTAATCCAAGAACCAGGATCTCTGTGCAACATTTATGCTACCTGTGCCAAAGAGCAAAAATTCCTGATCTCCTCATTCCTCAGCTGGTGGATCTGAAGCTACAGCTGTTTTGGCATAAGCCTGTAGCCCTTATAATTTGAAGCATCCTTACATAAAGCATGTGGTTCCACAAAGAGACTTCTGTTAAGGCCAAGAGATCCAGATCTGATTTGTGATAATCAGTGTCTCCACCATTACAGTGACACCTGTGAACAAAGGAACAGGAGGTCCATGATCTCTCTGCTCCACAATCAGGCAACAGAAACCAACCCACCCATGCATTCAGTGGTGCAATGCAAGGTATGGAAATGTCTTTTCATTCATTTCCATGCATGTGCATCCCAGCAGCTTCCTTGCCCGACATTCCCAAACAGGGTTTCACAAGGTGACCAGTCCACTGCCTGTCCTCATGCAGTTGCAGGGAAAGAGACACAGAACCTGATGCACTGGATCTGTTCACTGATAACCTGACTTCCCAGCCATAGAGCAGCGACAGAGGGTGAAAGGGTCAGTGTCTGCTTCTGAGTAACTTTTAAAATTATATGCTGGTCCCAACAATCCAGACATAAGGAAACTGTACAGTAGTTTGTGGGTTAAGAGGAACACACTGTGCTGGAGTTTAGACAGGCACTTCTAGTTTCAGGCAGAGGCACCCAGTCTGTTGCTGTCTTTGTGAAAATAATGCAGAGCTGACTTCTACATCACAGCCTGTCTGGTTGACATGACTACTGGACATCAAGCTTTTGGGGAGAGCCCAACCCTTCTGTCTTGGTCAGTACAGGTCAATCAGTAACCAGCTTTTGGCTTTTTTGTAAGTTTTTCATCCATACACTTCTTCACATTTTCCCGGTATTTTTTTTGTATTTTAGTTCTAAAACATGACCTTTACCATGGAATTCTGCTTTAGGTTTGTTAAGGTTTTATTATTAGAGAAGCGGAGCCCCTGACCCAAACCTTCTGGAGGGCTGTCTCTAGGGCACAAGCAGCCCTGTGGGCCAGGGGTAGCACCCAGTAAGGTGAGTCAATGGAAAATATCTCCAGAGGACCTTCCAGCTGAGGCTGGAATTTATTATGGGATGATTAGAAGTACCACAGATGGGAAAAGGGATGGACCACAGTTGTTCTGGAGGAATAAGCATGAATAAAGAGTGGGATAAGGAAATAAAAGGAGCTGATTGCATGCAAACCTGTGGCTGGTCAGCGTATTTGTTGGGTCATGCCCTGCACCTGACCAGCACAGTCTGTCTTGTCTTCCTGTTAACCTCCATCTCTATTTACCTGGGTGGGGGGAACTCTTTTCTGCATACATGAGTGTGTATTGACATCTAAGTGCCAGCAACTGGATTTGAACCACAAATTACAAAGGTCCATGTGCCTGGGGTGCCAACAACCCCAAAAAGTGAGGGTCCATACAACAATGTGTCGTTGCTAGCTGCGGTCAAGCAGCACACGCCAGCAGATGGAAGTGGCCTGGGAGCCAAGTACCAAAGTGGCCATAAGCCTGGGCTGGGTACATGAATGTGTGAGAGCTGGAGGAACTGGCTCCTGTAGCCACCAGGAGGTCCAGGTCAACTCTTGAAGAGACCATGGGGTCTCAGAGTCATGTGTCTGCAAGTGCACACGTGTGTGTGCAAGTCTCTGGGCATGAGGCAGCTGGACACAAGAGGGTGCAAAGGTGAGTTGCTGGGTAGGCTTGGGGTCTGACCTTCCTGGGGATCCATATTGTGCATAGGGGACTGGGGGGGACATGTGTGTCTGTGAGGGATGGACATGCTCCTGACCCTGGCCTACACTCTGTCTGTGTATAAAGCATCGCCGGAGTAAGTAAATGGAAAACCACCAGAGGCTGTTCCTAGGAACTGAACCCAAATACAGTAACTGTAATGTAAGAATAACCCTCGTTGTGCCCTGAGTCTGTGCCAACAAACACTCCTAAACAGTTTGAAGGCATGCTTTGGGATGTATCTCAAGTTAAAGTTTGCATGCAGTCATCCTTTTTTGGAAGCTAAGCAGACCTAAGGCCCCTCCTCTGCCAGTTAGTTTCAGTGCCCAAGATTTAGCCTGCACACATTTAATTTACTGACCGAGCTGTAGGCACAGAACCCTTCCCTGGGTACTGCACCCTACACCTGGCCACTGAGCATGGTGCCCCTGCACCAAAAAATTCTGGATATCATCCTGCATGGACTGTGGTCACTGGCCCTTCTCCCTGCCCAGCTCAATGCAAGATCAAACATTTGGTTATACCACCCCACTCCAACAGGCACTGGCTCATACTTCTGCTCCCACTGAATCCCTCCATCGATTCCCCCCGTCTGCAAGGTTACACTTTTTTCTGTACTACCTATCGGTTTTTCTTACTCAAGATCTGTAAACATCCACGTACCCTGCTCACCTTGAAAGTCCTCTTTGCAAATTCTCTGTCTTTTCAAATCCTCTACCCAGCAAACACTTGCAGCAAGTAGCCCATTAATAGGCTGAGCTACCACTGATCAGGTTGACCGTGACTGTTTTATTATTTCTTTGTGCTGAAAGACTTGAACTCTGCCCCAAGATAAGGAGCAAGAAGAGACTAGCAGGAGAATGTTATTACTTGTGGAAAGACAAGGTTTTTTAACTTGCGTTTCTCAGCTCCGATGGACTACAGAAAAATGAACAGAAATGCCTAACGGTGGAGTGGAAACCCTACACAGTGTTTCTCTTCATAATGCCACATCAGGCTTCAACGATGCACATCCCCATGTGCCTGTTTCTCCTGAAAGATCTCAATAATTCCCCTCGGTGTCTTCTCTGCACCAACCTGTATGGCTGAGCAGCAGCAGAGGAAAGTTGTGGGGTGACAACAATCAGTGATGGGGTGCAAGAACTCCTCTTACCCAATCCTGCCTTCAGAGAAGAGGTTGCTGCAGCCACATTACAGGTCCTACTGCAATTGTGGGAGGGATGTAGGCTCTGCTGGAGAGGACAGCTTCACCACATGAATCTCCCTCCTGCCTCCACCCTTCTAGATCTGTCACAATTTGTTTCTCAGAATTTTTCAATGGCAATCTCTTTACTTCTGCTATAAATTTGAGACATTCCTAAGCAGACGGATAAAATATTTGCTAGTAGGAGGTAGGTAAGAGTCAGCATTGAACAACAAGAAGCTGACCATCACGGCCCGTATTTTACATTGTTAAGGGACTGGATTAATAAATACAACAGGATGAATAAAATCAGCAAGTGAAGAGCACAGGGAAATTTCACTGGTTGTGCAAAAGGGAGTACATCTCCCATCCCAAGTGACGATGCTTTTGCTTAGGACTAGCATGAAAGTCATCCCACAGAGTAAACAAAAGCTAAATCTTGCCAAACAAACATGGTCACTCCTTTCTTACTGGTTTACAAAACCAGCTGATGAAAAGAATGAAGAAGCAGCCTACAGCCAGTCCTGAGAAAGTCTCAGCTACAAAATTACTTGAAAAATGCATGCAAGTTGGCTGGGAAATGAGCAGTGTCACAGAGATTGAACACAGGCTGTAAGACCATAAACAAAGAGGAACAAAAGATAAACATGAACATAAAGAGCTGATGGGAGAATATCTGGGGCATGGATTGGGTGTGGGGAGGGGAGGAAAGGAGGACTAGAAATCTGCCCTAAGTCTGTTTTTATTTAATGTCTATTATGATCTGGAAGGAAGCAATAAACACCACATTCGTTCAATTTATATTTGATGTAACAACTCCTATGAATTAGAGAGGTGTTGTGTAAACCAATGGGGACAGACACAAAACATAAAGAAACTAAGACAGGCTAGAAATAACAAAACAACAGCCAAGTGGATGGGCTCAAAGCAACAGTCCGCAGGAGGAGGCTCAACCTCAAATGCAGACATGAACTGGAGAAATGTGCCTAAAGAAGGGAGACAGAAGGTCCTAATAACAGCAGAGACCAACAAACTGTGATCTTGTGGAGCAGACTCATCCCAAAGGAAGCAATGGGGTAAGTATCTGGACCTATTGATTTATGAGGAATTAAGTCAATGAGACGAGTTTGGCTGTAGGACAGCTGAGCAAAGAGAGCAGAGTGTGCTTAGGCGTTAATGTTGAGACAATCTGCTGGAGGTGAGGAAATACCCTGGGGACGTCTATCTATTTTGACAGTGTAAACATCACAAAGGAGGAGAAGGACTGATTTATGGAGTGAGGAGGAACAAAGGTCAAAAACAAGCTAAAAGAAATATAGGCTGACTCATTGACAGGGTGAGCCGTACTGCCCTGTGAAACAGCTACCTGTGGAGTGGTCTGACATTTCTTTCTCTGAATCCCTTAAAAGTAGATTGCACACAAACCTGTGAGAAAATAGTTTCTAAGGAACAGGTTTTTGTCTTTGAGAGGAGAGACTGAATGGATGTAGAGGGCAATGGCAGCCTGGGTTTCTCTGCTAATGCATCCTGTCTGTTGTAAAATCCTAAGAAGTGAGCCTCTCTCACCTAAACTGCCCTCACAGTACAGCTGCCCACGAAGAAAAAAAATCATAAAGCCAGGGGATCGCTGAAGCAAAAACATGAGAAGAGAGAGGCCAGGGAACTAAACTGAAAGACCTGTCAGCAGGTACCACCTAGGAAAAAGTCAGATTCAGATCAGGGACCTGGATACTTCAGAGTTTAGGGGCTGGATTATTCCACAATAAAAGACAAACCTGAGCTCTCTGCTCCTTTCATCACGCTGAAGTTGAGCCCACATCTTCCAGCTGCCCAAAGACTGCCCTAGCCACACAGCCTGAGAGAGGGAGCATGGTTACCAATCCTCTCTTCCATGCATTTACTCTCTTCCCCAGGAGAAGGGAGGATGCACAGGGAATCAAAAAAACATTCAGCAGAAGAAAAGGGCAGGGTGGCAGTTTGGACTGTGAACTTTAAAGGTGACTGCTTAGCACAGTATGGATTTGGATGGCTCTGGAAGCAGGACTAGAAGCTGATGATTAAGAGGAACTTGGCTGGTAGACATGAAGATGGCTCAGGAATTTAGGCAACCTAAGGGTGAAGAGGAAAGGGCAAGGAATTTTGAGATGTAGTATTGGTTGCAATGTAAATTAATCTAGCACTAATTTCTTACAGGATCATTGTTTTAAGATGTTAATCCTCTTCTGTGTCACATGAATGTCCAGAATATACTGGAAAATCACCCTTAATTTAGATAATTCTGTTCCCCAGAGGAGTAACTATAATGCATTGTAAAACAATATCTCATGCTTTGGGCTGAAGGGGAGGAAAAAAGAAATCTATTGAAAAACATGTTTGCAAGCATAAGACACCAGGAATTGGCTTCCCAGCTGTCTGAAGAAGATAAGGACAACAGTGAAAGCGAGAAGCATTTTAATAAATCACTGATGAGGGAAACATTAGACTTGGCAATTAGCTGCATTTCTTTACCTAGGTATTAGTCAGTGTTTTTGAAAAACCTCAGAAGGGTATAAATAAATTTTTGAAACAAAAAACCAAAACCAATTACTCCTTACTACAGAAAGCTGGGAAGACACCCAAACTCCAGATGAGGTGGGAGGGCTCTCACCATACAGAATCATAAAAGGTATTCAAACATTGTGTATTTCCACTCTGATTCCCCTTATTATACAGACAGTCCAAGAGTGAAACAGCCATTTCCAATTTCAGTGCACAGAATGGTTGGACAGTATCTTCAGTAGGCAGGAGGTAAGTGGCAGGGTCATGCTTTCTATAGACGGCTCCTGGAGGCATCGAATCACACAGTAGCTGAGGCTGACAAGCACCCCTGGAGATGGTCTAGTCAGTCTCCTGCCCAAATCAGGGTCTCCTCTACCAGAGATTGAGACCTCACAACCTCTCTGGGCAGCTCATGCCAGTGTTTGACTACCTTTGGAATGAAAAAGGTTTATTATTGTATTTTAGTGGAATTTCCTGTGTTTCAGTTTGTTCCCATTGCCTCTAGTTCTGTCAGTGGGCACCATCAGGGAAAGTCCAGACCCATCTTCTTCACACCCCCTCCCTCAGGTATTTATACACATGGATGAGACTCCATCTCCAGGCTGAGCCACAGCTCTCACAGGCTGGTCCTGTACCTCAGATGCTTGAGTCCCTTAGACATCTTAATGGCCCTTCACTGGACCAGCTCCACAATATCCAAATCTCTCTTGTACTGGGAGCTCAGCAGTTCTGACATGTCTCACCAGCACTCAGCTGAAGGGAAGGATCACCTTTGTCATCCTCACACTGCTGGCAGTGCCCTGCCCAGTGTACCTCTGGAGGCTGTTGGCCTCTGCTGCAAGGGCACACTGCTGGCCCACAGCCAGCCCACATCCACTAGCCCCACCAGGCCCTTTCCTGCAGCTGCCCTCCAGGCAGTCAGCCCCCAGCTTGAACTGCTGCAGAGCATTGGTCTGGCACGATGTTTTAATCTCCTTGGAAATAAAGGGATAATCTCAGTTCTGCACCCTGTATGTGTGCGCTAGGAGACAGTCCCAGAGATGAACATTTCTCTGTCGGCCCTGAGGACTAGGCAAGCAAAGAGGAGACTGCAGCTACCTACTGGGAAAGACTTTTTAATGGAAAGGAAAGTAAAGTGATGGAAAATCGTGAAAATTCTGTCACTAGAGTTTATACAAGTATCTAACAGGAAAATATTAGGCCTAGTTGATCCTGCCTTCAAGCAGAGGAGTGGATTTAATGAACTGTCAAGGCCTTTGCCATGGTTTTCTGCTGGTTCACCACCCAAAATTAATGGCATTGATATGTAAACAATCTTACCCTGTTATTCTAGGAATGGCACCTATCATCTCACACAGTGTTGAAACACAGTTACTTATTCCAAAAAAAGGCATTTTATGGTCTTCTCCTCTGCAGGATCGTGGTGTTCTACAAACACTGACAAATTATCTTCCCAGTACTCCTGAAGTTGAGAAGAAAGTATTCTTCTATGTTTACTCATGGTCATTGAGTCAAAATTCCCAAAAGAAACCACAGACTTTGGCTTCTCATTTGAGATGCTTAAGAACAGATTTTTTTCAGCATCTAAAATATATCTTCAAATCAAATTTCCCATAATCATGAGTGTTCTGCATATCCCATATCAGATTCCAGTTGTCAGGGTTTCCAGAAAATCAATTACCATCTGTGAAAAGTTGTGAGTTCAGTGACTAGCCTAGCATTACGTTTGGAATGAGGTGAAGTAGAATAACAACAAAATCCATAATAGCAACAAAATCCAATACCAGGACAACACTCAGTTTCCCAAACCACAGTACAATCCTTTCCTATTTTGAAGTCCTCGGCCATCACCCTCCAGATTCCACAGCTTCTGCAATAAGGTAACCATGATTCATCCCACAGCAGATCCATCCTCAGCAGCGAGGGGAAAAAAAAGGTAAAGAAACCACTAGTTTGTGGTCATGTGATTAGAAATCAGAAGATAATGTACAACGGACCTGAATTATTGCAGTTTTAGTTCTGGCATTCCTTAACCTTGCTTGGCAATTATTACAGTATTTTCTGGGTTGGATTTTTTTTTTTTTTTACTGTTTCAAGTAATTTCTTAGGCTTTTGCAAAAGCAAACTGGAAAGACAAATTCTTCACGTGGAACCAGCTGCTCCACAGCTGGGTAAACAGCAGAGCTGGAACTTTCTTATCTTCATCACAGTTCAGCGGGTGAGAGGAGAGACAGGGGCAGAGCTGCTAATACTGATACTGTGCTATCCTCAGATGGTGTTAGCAGTTGCATATCTTCAGACATGACATGACTCGTGCATTCCACAGGAAAACAGTGGCACCTCTTTTCTTGAAAAAGGTAGTCTTCAGACTAATCTCCTGCTCTCACTCCAGCTTTCATCCCTCAGGCTTGGTTAATTTTGTAGGTATACCAGCATATTGGCTGTCCTCCTGTTATAAAAAATCACAAAGCCATATTGTTAAAAGAGGGTCAGTTAGCTACAATTGTCTCCATAGATGTTAGGGATGTAACTGAATAGGAAAGCTAGGTACCTTCTTCATGAAACTGTGTGTAGTTCCTGTCCTGCTTTTCTGAATCTAAAATAAGACTGAAAGCATAGATCTCCATTCTGACCTTCCACAGGTTTTATATACTTCCAATTACCCTAAAGAGTTAATTTCAAGTAAGTAACACCAGCAAGTAACAATACTGTTATACAAATATTTTTTGTCATTTAAAGATGGTGGTTTTCCCATGTTAAAAATTCACAAATGTTCTAATACATGTCTGTACATAAAAGCCCAATTAATTTCTTCTTTTTGGCAGTGTAAATCTCTTACCACAATCAAAGTCAACACAGAAGCACCAATAAAGCTATTAGATCTGAAGTATCTCTGGCTGTTTAATAACTTCAGGCCTGTCTATCCATGGGTCTTGGTCTTCTGGCTCTAAATATCTAGAATAACTGAAGAAGTCTAATGCATTTCCCTGCAGAAGAAAAGAAGCTAAGATTGGAAGTATTGCATTTGGGATGTGCAAGCAAGAATCAGAGGACCAATCATGCAAAATAAATGATATTATTATTAACATCATTCAGAAGCTGTGTGAAAGATGACAAGCTGAAAGGATGTGTTTAAACATGCCAAATGTGTTTGGGATATCTCAGAAGCATTTCCCCATCCTCAGATACAAACTGATTGGTTTCTGTTATTTAGGGCTAGCTAGCCTACAATGCAATTCAGTACACTGTGAGGCCAGGAGAAAGCATCAGATGAAAAAAGACAAGTTTTTGTCTGACTATTGCTGCTTATAACTCCAGTGACATGTGTCATAAATCCATGTAACATCAGATTTTGACCATTTCTTTGTTTCTAATGACTAGGCAAAATCCTTAAGTGAGATGACTCTAAGGAGGGCTTTCAGCAAAGACCAGGGCTGATTTAGGCCATGAAACAGCAACAATAAGCAAAGGGACCAAAATCTGATGCCACTGATCCAGTTCAGTGCTATGGCAGAAACGCCAGTCCTTGAATGGGAGCTAATAGAGCACATCTAATAGGAATTTTAATCACATCTCTACCTCTTTTTACATCCTCAACTGATATTCATGTTACACACCAGTGCACACAGCACCACATGAGTTCTAGTACCAGTGTTGCATTAATGGTGCTTGATCTCTAATTTATATGCACTTGAGTGCTTGAGTGCTTGAGTGCTCACCCGAAGAACATTATGTGGCCAAGACCCTAGATGGCTAATATCTACTTGATAAACTGAAATGTTCTGCTTGCCACTATAAATTCTCAGAAAAATCTGCACTAATACTTAGGATTTTTTAATTTAATCTGATGGAATGGTTGAGGCTGGCAGGTACCTCTAGGGAGCCTCCAGCCAATCTCCTGCCCAAATCAGGGTCATGTTGCCTGTGATTATGTTCAATCAGACCTTGAAGATCTTCACAAGCTCTCTGGGCAGCCTGTGGCAACACTTGACTACCCTTGCACTGAATATTTTCTTTTCTTATGTTTTAGTAAACGTTCCTGTGTTTCAGTTTGTTCCTTCTTCCTCTAGTCCTGTCACTGAGCACCACTGAGAAGAGTCTGGCTCCATCTTTTATTCATCTCTTTACCCAGTTGGCTGCTTTATGCACAATACTGAGATTCCCTGAAGCCTTCTCTTTTCCAGGATGAACAGCCCAAGTTCTCACAACTTCTCATATGTCGGATGATCCAGTCCCTTAAACAGCTCAATGGCCCTTCACTGCACTCACTTGAGTTATGTCCGTATCTCTTGCACTGGGAAGCCCAGACCTAGCAGACTGCACTTCCTTGGAAGTTAGAGGATTCTTATTTTGCATCTGTATGTACAGAAAATCCGAACTTTCCACTCTGGGAAATAATTTGCCACTTCCATATGTTTATTCTTTAACTCTTTCACAGGTAGGGAGTTGGAAGTCTTTCCGAAAAATGCCCGATGAGACACATTCCCTTGGAAAAGCGAAGGCCAAAGCCCCATACCTGCACTGAAGGTAGGCATGCCAGCTGCTCGTAGCTATTCTGGAGTTACCTTTAACATGCAGCCATAGCAGTGTGGTCATAGTGGCACACGTCTCAGCAGAGAACATCAATTCAAGCACAGTTTTGGGAGTGTGCATACATTGCCAACTTACAGTGAAGTCCAGCCTGACCTGTCTCATACTGCCATTATCCATAAGAACCAGGGAACAGCTAGTGTGGGACTGCCTCTCTGCACAGTACCTGCATGTAAGCAACTCCCCCATGTCTTCTTTCTTCTTGGGATAACCTGTGCTCTTGGGCCAGCCTCTAGGAAATCCCTGTGTCCTCTACAGAGAAACCTCACTGCTGTCATCCTTCCATCTTTGCCAGGTTGTGTCTCTGATACAAATCAACCCAGGTTAACAAATTACTTTATTTAGTGGTACTGGGTCTGTAGATAAGAGTTTTCCTGGCTTAGTTGTTTGGCTATATGGCAACAAGACTACCTATCTAGAGAGTGTTTCCTTTACTAAAGGCATCACTGGGGAATGTTTAATTCTTAGCAGAACTCCAGTTCTTGTTCTACACAATCCAGATGATATAAATAAATAAACCATGAAATGTTCAGGGAAGGCAAATCACCAGTCCATCAAAATACCTGATAAATTAGTTCAACAGACTGGGCTACAGACATGTTCAGTGATTCATCATCACAAAGAGTAAATAAATTCCGATTAAGCAAAACTTGATTGAATCATGCTGAAGTTTGGCACTTAACAAAATAGATCAGTCTGAAGTCTTACTTTAGGAACACATAATCTCTTAAGATTTATGAGTGTTATTGCTGACCACATATGTTTCTATGTTCCTGTTTGCTATGTTGAGAAATGGATACACTGAGTGTACAAAGGTTTGCCTGCTATTACACATTTTAATCTCCAAGAAACTCTTCTCCTTATTCCCATCTTTGGGGTACAGAACAAACTTTTATAATAGTAAGCTTCCTGATTTCCTTCTTTCCCCCAGTAAAATTTCCAATTTCTTCCAGGTTGTTTTCAGTTCCATCTGACCACTCAATTCGTTTTGCTAAAACAAATGTTGTGATATAGCCAAAATGCAAAAGCTGAGCTAAGGCACTTTGTTTCAGCTATTGGAAAGAATTCTCAGCTTTTTAAATTCAGTGACACTATTCTCACACACTGGGCATTGTATTAATCTGCTGGTAGCTGTAGATTAGGAGCAACACATGCCTATGGACATCTTTTAAGCAACAAGTTGAGGGAAGAAATAACCTACCCACTTTTTAGAAATAATTATGTTTGTTTAATGTTTATAGTATGGCGATATCCAGAGGTCACAGTCAGGGTGGAGATCCAGATGTGCTGACTGCTGTCAGGATGGGAAGGTAAAGTCCTTTGCAAAGCAAATTGAAAAATTATAACCACTTGAATGTCTGATGTCAAGTTCTCCTCTGGTGTAATACTGTAAAGCCCTCAAATATCTTTGCATTCGAGAATTTCTTTGTACTATAAATATTGGCTGGGGATAGAGTTGGTATTATTAACCTTATTATACTAAGAGGTATAATATGCAGAACAAGTTCCAGACTAACAGTGGTGAGTACTCAGCGTTCAGCCTTGGATGGCAATCATACTTTCCAGAATACTTAAACAACAAATGGTGATTTTCCAGCCAACATCATGGATTGTGGGTCAACATTGTCCAAAGCTGATATTTATAATCTGAGTGTTACCACACAAGCAACAAAGTCTCATGCCGTTATCCAAGCAACTGCGTGTATTTTCATCTGGAAATACTGATCTTCATCCATGCCCTCCATCCCAGGTTTTACTGAAGGAAGTAACACTGTGTTTGGAGGGCCCAAATGCCAAAATCCCAAGAGGTCACAATTAGAACTAGAATATGACTGAATTTTAAATATGTTCAGTGCAAGTCAAAGTATGCTCTACATAAAAAGCCTCCACTGCTATAGAAAAAATAAACAACACAACCCCAAACAAGCAAACCACAGGAAGATTCATTTTGTATAAAAGTCCTGTCCTAAATTCTAAGTATTGGTGGTTACCATGTAAGCAGTGCCTACACACACACATGCATGTGGATGCAAGCACACAAATATTTTTCATGTTAGGACTGGACTCTGAAATAAGCGTGTTCATTGTTTCTTGTGAATTACAACAGTAATCTTCACTGAAGCAAACCTGCCCTTGGTGATGCCTATGCTCCAGCCCATCTGTAGGTCAGAGAGGAATGCTTTACCAGACAGCTTCTCCTGCCTGCTGGGCCTTGTTCAGACAGATGTTCTCTGACTACTGGTGTAGTCTCTGTGGTGCTACGTTTAAATTTTAAACCCCTTTAAATTAACCCCAACAATACTGCAAAGGGAGATCCTGGTTGCATTCCCCCCACTACACCTGGGAAAAGACTGGCTGAAGTACATCTTATCATCATTTTGTCCCAGGAACTGCAGAAAAACAATCTGCAAAGCACACATCCATGTCAAATGCTCTCCAGAAAACATTTGCTCAAGATGACTTACAAAAGCGGTGTCACTTGATGAAGGGTACCAGGAAATGAGAATGGGAGAACAAGGGACAGCGAAGCAAACCAGAAGGAAAGAAAAACCTGTGTGCCAGTGGCAAAAGCACTGCTGCCTCTCAAGCAGCTCTTGTATCCAGGCACAGCAGCAATACATCTGCTCTACTTGTGGCAGATTGTGTGAGTCACAAATAGGATTTCACAGCCAGCAGCAAACTTGTGAGCCATAAAACCCACTCCCTTCAATTACAGTGATCACCTCCCAGGGATATTGTAAGGCTTGATCAACTGATATTTACAGAGTGCTTTGAGATCCTGAGATAAAAGTCACTATAAAAGGCTACAGATTTTTCATAACGTTCATAGACCACCTGCTCAGACCAGAAGCATTCACTTTTAACATTGCTTGAGCCAGCTACCAATCTGATATCTCCACAGGAATTTCCTAAAACAGATGTGGCTGTCACATTTAATCTCTCTTTTACTAGGAACTCTAAAAAAAGAAACTCCTGGAAAAGGAAATAAAACAAACTGCATTAAAACTGATGGTGAGAAGAAGCCCCATAATTCTGTTCCCACAGCTCATGGATTCTCCATCTGTACCTTTCAGAAAGCTGCCATAGTGACTAACTCTGTGAGCCTCACAAATTAGACCTGACCTAGATTCGGTGAAGTCTTTGATCTGCAGCTGGTTAGTGTAATATTCCGACTGCAGTGAATTTCAGAATTGTTCCACAAAGCAGCAGCTTGAAAAGAAAAACAAATAAAACAAAATTCAGGTTTTCCTCACAACGTATTGGCCCTCACTTGACTGTATACCAAATGAATCAGTCAGCCAACCAAATGGTGAAGTTTAAACTACTGCTGCTTTCTCATAATTCCATAGTATGTGCTCTTGAAAAAAAATACTTCATTATTTCCTCTTACTCTTTATTATAGGAATAATAAACTCCAGGAGAGTGAAGAAAAGCATGATTCTGAAAACCAGAGGGGGTTATAATTGAGCATATTGTTAAGTGCTTTCTTGAATAGAGGTTAAAAATTTGAAGTTTAAAATCATGTTAGCTAAGGATAAAACAGTTCAGAGGCTTTTTTTATAAACTGATCTGAACCATATGAAACTCTTCAGAGCATGGATCTGGACTGGCATCCCTTCAGAATAAGGTTTCCCATGATGTTTTGGACTTTCTGCATTGTGTACAGAAACTGAGCACAGATGTCCCAACATGTTTCAGACATTTTAAAACCTTTTGTTCCACGATAGCAATGGGAACAGTGGGAAACATTAATTAGAGTCTTATTTAGCGATCCTTTTTTTTTAAATTGACTTGTTCTTGCTTTAAATATGCTCCAAAAATATCATAATGAATCAAATCCAAAGGAAATAGTTTCTTTATCCTTCATCCAATAGTGAGAGGCCTCTTTATAACCAGAATCTTTTTGGAGGCATATAAGAATGTACACAGTCTCAATCAGATACTTAGATAGGCAAGTTTGACCTTTAGGATAAATTACAGACCAAACTGCTTTTGAGATACATTTCAAGCAAGGTACTGCCATTGCAAAGTTATGCAGTGAATGACTCAGAGATAGATTGGTACTGCAAATAGTTTGTTAGTATTTCTAAAGGGGTGGAGGGTGCTCTCCTATTCTAAAAAATGGGACATAAGCATTATGCAGGTTATGACAAAGTTTTAAAATTCCTTTTGCTGTGTGGACAGTTATTAAAGAATATATGGTTAAGGTTGATTGTTTTTCACTAAACAGAATTTTAAAAAAACCCAAACCACTATCTCAGTCACAGTAAGGCTTTGTGCAGCACAAATCTTTCTCTTTGTGCTGTTATTAAAAAAAAAAAAAAAAACGAGAGAAGCTGCCTGCTGGAGGTGATACCAGTACAGAAATACATTTTGTTGGCAGTGTGTGATGGCCATATATCTTCCAGATAGTGTGCTAAAAACATCTCAAGGAGAGATAGATTTACCTTTATCTCAGCTGGCAAACTCTGGACATGATGGTTTATGAGGCAGTGGCAAATGGTTCACACAAACTGAGAGAAAATATTCACAGTATCTGTTTTGGGAAGCTTCAGGAAGCTGGTTGAGTGTGATGTGCTTTCACTCGCTCCTTTTTGGCGATGCTATGCTGCATATAAAAGGATATACCTGTACTGCCACTTTGGGACCACTCCTTTTCAGACCCATGCTGCTATTTCTTTAGTCACCCAGGACCCTTAAGTTTCTTCGAACTCAGGCTGACTTCAGAGGCAAACTTTGCTCTTCTCTTGATGAAGCAAACAGAGTGAATAAAGTGGGTACTGAAGAACTGTGAACACCAGAGCCCTCAGGGCAACAACTAAATCCTTCACAAGTAACACAAAGATAAAACAAAGGATCTGATGTTGGGTGGCTTCATAAAAAACAGACAATGCTAATATTTCATATTTTAAAAGCTGAGACTTTTGTTTAGAAGCCAGGAAACAGTAGCTTCTGAATCTGTGCTGAGCTGCACAAATATTGGGATGCAGGAGGCTGGAGCCCCTGCTGGCCCTCTATGGTCAGAACTGGGTCTTAATAATTAAGTCAGCCCCCCCAAATCTTTCCAGTTAAGTCTCTATGGACTCATCTGAAGATCCAGTAAAGCTTTCTCTCAAGCTAGAATATGGCTATAGACATCAGATACTGTATTACCAAGATATTGTATCATTGTTTGGGCAGTCAGGGAGGGATGGCAGTGGCAACTCAGGCATGGAAAGCAGATGCCTTCTGCCCTCTCCCTGTAGAAACAACCTTTGGGAGGTGCAGGGAATGCTGCTTTCCATTTCTTTTGCTTCTTTGTTTTATCTCACTCATTGATCTAGATGGACATTAAGGTTTTCAGTTGCAAAATAAATACATTTGGACAGATGAAGTGTAAGATTCTCTTAATGCTCCTCTAATTTTTTTTTAAGGTTAGTGAAGATTACTATGATTCCAAGCTCTGCCTGGCCCACTGCAGACTGGCTTCACACTGTGTGGATGTGCTGGCTATGAAATGATCAGTCCATCCTTCCCAATATCCCTAGTGATGAGGCTGGGCAACAAAAGGCAAGGGCAGTGTGGCAGGTGTCAGGCCTGGGTGTATGCTGTATGGAGTGACTATATGGATGAGAAGATTTGGACACCCAACAGAAACTCATCCAAGGAGTCAGGAGGGAGAGTCGAGAGATGAAGAATTTATGTTTGGCAGCAGAAGCAGTCTCTTCTGGCTGTTACCAACACAACTTCAATGTTGTTATTATTTATTTGAAAGACATGGGATTAGCTAAGAGTCTCCTAGCACCAAACTCCCCCCAAAAAGGTGAGGAAGAAGAAAGGAGATAATACCGATCCACATGCCAGGCAATGGTAACAACATTGGAGCTGGCCCGGCATTGCAACACCTAACAGCCCTGACCTGGAGCTTACTAACCCATGTAAAATATGGCATGGCCCTTTGCTGCTCCTGAGAGTAAGGACAGTCTGTGAGGCTGGGTCACCCAGCTCAAGAGGCTCCTCCTGCCCTTCTGCATGCTGGTTTCATAATCAATATCAGTTTTCCTCCCAGACTGAGACAGAGGTAAGCTAGGAGGGGCTTCCTCAAATTCATGCTTTCTATGAATACTGTGTTTCCAAGTAGGAGCTGCTCTTCCTGCTTGTGTTCAGCTTGGGGCTTTTTTATTTAAGTTGGGGATTCCTGTATCATAGATAGATAGATAGACAGATAGATAGATGAAATTATCTGAATTCTATTTTTAGGATAAAGGGCCCAGATTAGCTTTGGGTGAGCTTTCTCTCATTTGCATAGAGCAAGAAGCATTTCTCCCATCTTCTTTAAAAGTGCACAGAATAAAAATGGAGGCAAAACACACGACACCATCTAAGCATGAGGCATGTTCTCAGTGAGAGCAAACCAACTGAGAATATATCAAATCTGGGGATCTGCCCAGAGGAGCTATGCTGTAGCTGGATTTCCCATGGCTTTGTTTTCTGGATACACACAAGTGTGAGGATCTTAAGGGAAGAAACACAGGGGCAAGTTCTAAATGCAAGCAAAATAGCCTTCAAATGCTCCATGTCAGCTGACTGACATAACAGAACTAGGCTTTTTAGTCACATTTTAAAACTAATGGCCATAACCTGCATCCAAGCAAGATCCTCTTTCTCCCCACTTCCATTCAGGCAAATGCCCATCCAAAAATGCAGCTCTGAAACCCCCTCTTTCCCACTGCTCATTGCTACTGGCAATGCTTGCTGCTGCAGCTCAGCTGGAGTCAGGGGGGTCTGTAGGCATGGCTCATTTCACCTGTCACAGACAGCGGTTTTCAGTAGGGGACAGAAGGTTGAAAGTTTTCAATCTAACTAAAAGAAAGTCACAATTATCTAATAATCCTTTTTTTCATGCATTCCATGATTCTGGGATATAGTGATTTATTAAGGAAGACAATTCTCCCCACTGTGCTTCCAAAAGCAAATACTGCCACATGTCCCTCAGAGTCAAGAATCAGGTGGAGCAGGCACAACAGTGACTAAGGAGGTCAATTCACAACAAAAGGCAGAATACCACAGTCATCACAGTAAAACTTCAATGCTCATGCAATCACTGCACCACAAAAGATCAGTATTTGTCACTCCGTTGAGGTGCTGTCAGCCAAAAAGAAATGCTCCATTCATGTTCAGTACATGGTTCAGTTTCTTCAGCTGCCAGATGGTCTTTCTGTGGTCCACTGAGCTCCACTGTGTCACAGTGAAGGTCTGTTTTCAGACAGTATCTCTGCCTCGTACACATATAGCTTAGTAAAGTGTTTGACTCTCCTCCCTCCCCAGTTTTATACTGCAAATGCCACAGAGCTTGTGCAAAGCCTTTGCCTCCTAAGAAAAGCAGGCGTGTCAGTCAGAGCACTTACAGCATGAGGAGACTCATAAACAAATGGCACCTCTTTTCTGCCTGTGGATGTGAGGGATTGAGAACTACTGAAAGATGAAAAAAGCAGGGATAACCTCAGCTTTCATTAGACTTCCAGTTAGAAAAGTCTGGCCACAGACTGACAGGAACCAAGCACCATGAGAGTGGCTACCTTGCTGTCATGGGGGGTAAGAAGAAAATGTGTTTAGAAGGGTCCCTCTTCTGCAATGTTCTCTCTCAGTCAGGGTTTCTGTCAGATTCAGGCTGTACTCAGATCATTTGGATAAGTGATCCAGAAATGGATGTAGCCTTTATGAATTTGTTTAAATCCATTTTCAACTTGATTCTTATAAACTTGGTGATGTTCTGCAACAGTCCTTTTCTGGTATTTAGTGAGCATGACGCACAAAACGATTTTTATTTCTTTTTAACATATTTACTAACTGGCCGCAGTCAACAGTTGTGACAGTAGAAATGCCAGCACAGAAGGCTCTCAGCTGCCTTTGGAAAGAGAAACAGACCTTATCTATTGATCTTAAACTAACACATTAAGACTCCAGGATTTTCCAATCCATCTGGAACAAAAGGAAATAGTCAACAAGAACCTACATTTGAATCTGGCCCTAGAAACCTTTCAATAAGTATTAAGTTCAGACTAAAGTTCCACCTTCAGTGTAATAGACAGTTGTGTCCCCAAGTTCAAAGTGAATCTACCCACCATATCCACCATGCCAATAAAACTACTGACTTTGGTCCCATAACTTCCTTTAGACCCTGTTCAGTATTTCATTAACACTCGTCGATTTCGTTGTTTTGTAGCAGTTTCACTTCTTCCAAAGGTTACAATGCATGTCACTTCTTCCAAAGGTGACATGTCCTCAGCAGTGTGAGCTCCCTGCAGTGGTGGTGGGGCAGCCAGCAGGGACCAGGCAGGAGATGTTGTCTGAGGACATGGCTTCTTAGGCAGCGGCTTCCTACACTGAGTCAGTCAGTAGAATGGCAATAATTTCCACATTCCCTCACAGTTCAGGTCACCACAAACCCCAAGCAGGGTGCATTGTCAAACACAGCGGTTGCTGAGTGTCCCTGGCCCTGAAGGGCACCTGTACCCATGCCATGTTTTTACACAGCACTGGCACCTTCTCATATTCCTTAAATAACATGGTACCACGTGTGCCAGTAAAACAAGTCCTGTGTCTCACACACAGTCTCAGTCAGAAACTATAACCACCAAACCCAAAGTTAGTTTAGCTTTTGTAATATTGCCCTAGGGTAATATGAATCACTCATTCATCTCCCCACTCCACCAGGCAATTCTTTCACGCTTCCTTATGCTCCCAGCCCAGCCCCACCTCAACACTGCTTTTGCATTCTCTATGGTCCAAGAAGTGTCCACAAGGCAGTGGAGACAAAGTGTTGTTTTGTATTTATTTGGTGTATTACCAGTGCATCCCAAAATGTGCTCTTATCTGACACATCACAAGCTCATTTTGTGCAAAAATGACATACCTGATTTCTTTTGACATATCTTTTGCCTCAGATTACACCAGTGATAGTGTGCCCACAGCAATTTTTTCTGTACTTACTGTTGGGAAAGGCAAAAATACTAGGTCAGTAACAGACCTGCTTATATAGCCATGGAGCAGAGTGTGCCCCTTACAAAAAAATCAGATGGACTTTGGATTACAAATTTGGGTGCTGGAAGCATTTTAGCCTTATTAGCAAAATGCTTGGACTGAGTCTATCAGCCCTAATTACAGGAGCAGTTATATCAAACCAGTGAGAGCTGTATCCTTATGCAGTTATATTGCTTTGCTGTTTATCTCCAGTATCTCTTCATAAACCTTACTGTGTTTTTTAATGGGAAAATGCAAGTTAGAAATGTGACCAGCAATTTTTCCAAGATAAAGATCAGAGATTGATAAATGAGTAATGAGACCCTACGACCCTTCTTTCTTAGCCAAGTGGCTCAGAAGGTGAGAACAATCTATAAAAGCTTGGAAATCCTCTAAATATATCTCCACTTAGTTTCTTCCAAAGCAGCATTAGGAAAAAAAATATTTAAGTTAAGAATAAGAAACAAAAGTAATTTTTTTTTTTACAAATTTGCTGAAGATGTTTCAATATGCTTAAAGCCCCCACTAGCTACCCAGGAGCTGGTGAAAACACACAGACATTGCTTGAATGCACTTCCAGAAGCAGCAGCTCACTATTCCTTGTAACGTTACTGAGGAATATGAGTTATTTTTGCTCTTCTAAGAGTGAGTGGGAAATTACAATAGAGAAGTTTTGTGATTTATCCAAGCCCTGGGGAATGTGGTGGGGCATCCAACTCAAAAATCTTAACGTGGTGGTTCCCAGTCCTGTGTCCTGCCACCCCTTGCCCCAGGCACTAAAAGCCAGTATAATTAGAGCTCCCCAGTGAGTGGTTTGCCAGCGGAGCCGTGCGAGGGAGCGGCTGTCACAAACGCACAACAGCTACACCGCCACTGGGAAGCAGGAGAGCTGCCTCTCTGGGCACGAAACGCAGCTGTAACAGGGAAACGGGCAGGTCGCCACTGCGTTTGCAAAGCCTCCTCCCTGCTGTGTGCAGTCCCTGTCTCCTGCGTGCCACCTCCCAGCAGGGGAAGAGCGGAGGGACCAGGCTGAGAGGAGCAGCGCTTTTCCTGCCCTGAAGAGCAGGCTGCTGTCCGTAATTCCGTGTGGATTCAGCACCCCCTGGGATGCCAGCGGACGTGCAGTGAAGCGTGCTGGGACACAGGGCCCTGACCCGGGGTATCCCTAGGAAAGGGAGGCACAAGGCGCTCACCGGCAGGAGAGCAAAGCAAGAGCACGCACCACCCAAGAAGAGGCGAGCGGGGAGACCAACTGCAGCATCACTGAAACATGGATCTTCTGAAGCCTATCCTTCAGAAGATAGGGGCTGAGGGTGCTGTGGGTCCACGCACAGGCTGTGGGAGTGTCCCCAGAGGTGTGGAGTCTTTGGCCACACAACGCACCAGCCTTGGTGGGATGTGGTGGGGTGATCACAACACCCCAGGTAGGAAAGCTGAGCAGGCTCTTGGAGACCTGCCCAGCAGCATACACCAGGACTTATTTGCCCCACTCCATGTCTGCACTCAGTTTCCTAGGCTCTTAAAGGGCTGATCTTTAATACTGGGGGCTCCTTGTAAATATGGCTCATGTGTGGCTGGAGTTGGAAGTTATAACCTCTCCCCCCCATCAAGGATTTGAGGAACAAGCCGAAGGTGATGCATAGGGCTGGAGTGCTCGGGGCTCTAACAGGGCTGGGAGAAGCAAGAGAGGAGTCTTTATCCCCCTGCACACTCGAATCCTACAAAGAACTGACAGAGCTCAATTTCCAGGAGCTGGAGAACCGGACATCAGATGGGTGAGAGCATAAGTGAGAGGCGGTCACGAGGCAGCTGGCGGAGACGATGTGGGTTATCCCGGCACAAAGCACCTGTCTCCCAGCATCTGTGCTCCGCACAGCTGGCCCCTGCCCAGGGCGGGGTAAGGTGCGCAGGGATTGCCCCGATCAGGCCTCTCCCGGAGAAACTCGGTCTCACCCTGGGCTCAGCAAAAGGGGGGAGATTTCATCTCAACATGCCTCCAGCACGGGCAGGGATCCTGCCATCGTTGACCACGTAGCTGGACATTATTCCATGTTCTAGCACGAAAACTCTACCCACCAAGGGCAGCAGCGCAAGGAGGTCAGGCCTCCCACCCATCCTGATGGCGGTGCCGCCGTTCACAACGATCGCTGCCGAAATGGCTGGCAGGGCTGTGTGCGGAGGTCGGGGGCTCCCAGCCGGAGACTGAGGGGGCGGCGAGCAGCTCCGACACGCAGCTCCGCTCCCCCGGCACCGAACTGCTCTGACAAGTGTCCCCGTCTTTGCTGCTGTCAGTCCCCGCAGGGACCCTGCCCAGGCGCCACAGCGAGGACCCGCGGGTGCCATGGGCGGCGGGGTGGCGGCACCGGCTCCCGCGGTCCCTTCCCGGTAGGGTGAGGGGAGAGGGGCGGGGGGGCTGCCGACGCCCCTCGGGAGAGGGTCCGCGGGTGCTCGGAGCCGCTGCGCCCGTGGGTGGGCGTCCCCCGTCCCCTGTCCCCCCTCGGGAGGTTGTGCCGCTCGGAGCCGGCGTGAAGCAGGATCGCGGCGGGGAGGAAACCCGAGTTTGCGGCGCCGCTGCCGCCAGTGTGCGGGGGCAAGAGCGAGAGCGAGCGAGCGGAGGCACCTCCGGCACACCGGCTCCGCCGGGCCGCCCCTCCGCAGCCCCCGGCGGCCCACCCGCCCTCCCCGATCGCTGCCGGCGGGGTCGGGTCGGGGGTAGGTGGGAGCGGCGGGGGCGGGCGGCAGCCGCGGGGGTCGTCGCCATGACGAGCGGGCGTGCCGCCGCCTCCCGCCGCTGAGCGGGGCGGCCGCTGTCCCTTCAGCACCGCGCGGCCAGCGGGGCCGCCCTGCGCTGCCCTGCCCTGTCCTGCCCTGTCCTGCGCTGCCCTGCCCTGCGCTGCCCTGCCCTGCGCTGCCCTGCCCTGCCCTGCCCTGCCCTGCCCTGTCCTGCGCTGCCCTGCGCTGCCCTGCCCTGCCCTGCCCTGCCCTGCCCTGTCCGGTCCGCCCCGGCACCGGCACCGGCACCGGCACCGGCACCGGCACCGGCACCGGCACACCCCCGCCACCGGCATCCCCTCGGCATCAGCACCCCCCGGCACCGGCATCCCCCGGCACCGGCACACCCCGCAACCGGCATCCCCCCGGCATCCCCCCGGCACCGGCACCGGCACCGGCACCCCCCGGCAGCCCCGGGCAGCGCGGCGAGCCCTGGCGGCCCCCGCGGGCGGCGGCGATGGCGGGCGGGGGCCGGGGCCGGCAGGGCGCGGCGGCGGGGGGCCGCGGCCGCTGAGGCAGCAGGTAGGGCGGGCGCGGGGAGCGGCGGAGCCGGGCGGGGCGGGTCCCCGCGGGTCGGAGCCGGGGCTCCGGCCCTGAGGCGCGGCGTGGGACGGGAGCCGGGCGGCGGCGGCCAGCGGGGGCTCCTTGTGCGGCGGGGCCGGGAGCGGCGGGAGGGAGCCAAAGATCGGCGCGGCCCCGGTGGCACAAAGGCCGTGAGTAACGGGGGGTTGGTGGCAGCGACAGCCGCAGCCCAGGTGAAGGGCGAGGGGAGGGACAGGAGCCTGCAGCTGCAACAAAGGAGCCTCCCTCAAGGTCTTCAGTGGGAGGTGGGAGAAAAGAAAAGGGGGGAAAGGGGAGAAACGGGGGTAGAAGGAGAAAAAGGGAGGGAAAGCAAGTGAACGGGGGGAAAAATGGGAAAAGAGGGCAGGGGGAAAGGAGAGAAGGGAAGAAAGAAAGAGAGAAAGAGAGCAGAGAATTGGAGAGAAGGAAGAAATAAAAGGGAGAAAGAAAGAAAAAGAAAGAAAGAAAAGAAAGAAAAGAAAGAAAGAAAGAAAGAAAGAAAGAAAGAAAGAAAGAAAGAAAGAAAGAAAGAAAGAAAGAAAGAAAGAAAGAAAGAAAGAAAGAAAGAAAGAAAGAAAGAAAGAAAGAAAGAAAGAAAAGAGAAAGAAAGAAAGAGCATCAATAGGTGAACATGCTGTAGATTTGTTCATTCTGCCAACTTTCTGTGTAATTGTATCCTAGGTTTTCATTCCCTACCCACCTTTGGAAGGAGCTCACTATGACAGGGCAGAGTTTGAGGACTTTATCTGAAGCGAATTTTGAAGACAATGAAATCAGCATCAACGTTGGAGGCTTTAAGAAAAAGATGAGATCCAACACATTATTAAGGTTCCCCGAGACCAGGCTGGGCAAATTGCTGAGCTGCCACTCAAAGGAGTCGATACTGGAGCTTTGTGATGACTATGATGACACCAAGAATGAATTTTATTTTGACAGGAACCCCGAGCTCTTTCCTTACGTGCTACATTTTTATAACACTGGCAAGCTCCATGTGATGGGCGAACTCTGTGTGTTTTCTTTCAGCCAGGAGATTGAATACTGGGGAATCAATGAATTCTTTATAGACTCTTGCTGCAGTTACAGCTACCATGGGAGGAAAATGGAGCCAGACCAAGAGAAATGGGAGGAACAAAGTGACCAGGAGAGTACCACATCTTCTTTTGATGAGATTTTGGCATTCTACAATGATGCCTCTAAATTTGACAAACAGCCCTTTGGAAACATCAGGAGGCAGCTCTGGCTTGCTTTGGATAATCCTGGGTACTCAGTTTTAAGCCGCATCTTCAGTGTCCTTTCAATAGTGGTGGTGCTGGGCTCCATTGTGACCATGTGCCTGAACAGCCTCCCAGACTTTCAGATTGTTGACAGCAATGGGAACCCCGAGGAAGACCCTCGCTTTGAAATCGTGGAACATTTTGGTATTGCATGGTTCACTTTTGAACTGGTGGCGAGATTTGCAGTAGCTCCTGACTTTTTAAAATTTTTCAAGCATGCCCTGAATTTGATTGACCTTATGTCTATACTTCCATTTTATATTACATTAATTGTCAACTTGGTGGTGGAAAGTAGTCCGACTTTAGCAAATTTAGGCAGAGTTGCACAAGTGCTGAGACTCATGAGGATCTTCCGCATATTAAAGCTTGCCAGACACTCCACAGGTCTCAGGTCTCTCGGAGCCACCCTGAAGTACAGCTACAGAGAGGTGGGGCTTCTTTTACTCTACCTCTCTGTTGGCATCTCCATTTTCTCAGTAGTGGCTTATACCATTGAGAAAGAAGAGAATGAGGGGTTAGCCACCATCCCTGCTTGTTGGTGGTGGGCTACTGTTAGCATGACCACAGTTGGCTACGGGGATGTGGTGCCAGGGAGCACTGCTGGCAAGCTGACGGCATCTGCATGCATCCTAGCTGGTATCCTAGTGGTAGTGCTTCCCATTACACTGATCTTTAATAAATTCTCCCACTTCTATAGGCGTCAGAAGCAGTTAGAGAGTGCTATGAGAAGCTGTGATTTTGGTGATGGCATGAAAGAAGTTCCATCTGTCAACTTAAGGGACTACTATGCTTATAAAGTTAAATCCCTTATGGCCAGTCTGACCAATATGAGCAGGAGTACCCCCAGTGAGCTGAGCCTGAATGATTCACTGCATTAGTGTACAAGTCTGACAGCAGTTTGCATGAGAGCTATCAAGAGCTATGTTTATAAATGTTTTCCTATTTGTCTTTATTTTTTTTTTCTAGAGGATAGAGTTGCTGACACTGCACTTTGCACTTGAGAAACTAAAGACATTTCTATTCCAAGTTAACAGTTTGCACATTTTCATCCTGTTGCATAAGGGTACTAAATGCTGACTTTTCCATAGAAATGTTACCACTTCCATGACATTAGTGCTAATGGTATAGTGATGATCTGTTACTTTGTGCATTTTCTCATCTGAGCAGAGAAATGAATGTACCCAAGTGGAATAAAAATTCTCAGCTGTGACATGAGTAATGAAAAAATCACCTATCACCTATACTGGTATCTGTACTAGTATAGGACTTCCCATGCATTTTATGACGTTTTAAAACAGCCACCTGTGAGTCACTGATGCAGCAACAGTCTTACCCATATTGCTGACCAGTCATTCTGATCATCACTTGTCTGAAAACACTTCTAAGTATGCTTACTCTTGAGTATGTATGTTAAAATTTGAGTGTCCATGTTCTGAAATGTTATGTATAGTAATATTTTTCAGAATCTCCCAAGCATAGACCTTCCTCTGTTTCCAAGATTAGATCAATACTGAGCCCTCTGAAGAAGGCCACCCCTCATTTTCAGATAGCTACATATTCAAAGACTACATTTCCACAAGTGACTCTAGGTATGGAGGCCCATATAGACCTCTCAGGATCCCATTTCCAGAAGGGATCTGCTCACAGCTTGGTCCCAGTGCAGCTGCAGATGCGTTGTATCAGTCCATCAAAATGGTTTTGAGGTTAGACACATGAAGATGTGAGCTTTCAACAATTAGAAGCTCAAATGAAAAACCTGGATTTGTTTAATGAAGTGAAATATTCCCACATGAACAGTACAGGCAGCATTTTAGGAATTGACATTCATATACTGCAAAAAGACTAATTATAAAGATGCCATATGTGATGCTGAGATATAAAATCTAATTTTATCAGTAAAGCTTGAAAGCAGGTGTTGATGACAGACAATTCCATTAAAATTTCTGCCAAGGAAACTCTAAGCAAAAAACCATTTTCCCTCAGAAAGAAACTCACAATTTACAGCTAAGGGAGAGTATAAGGGCCTAAGAAGGGAACGGATAAAGAAAAAGAGCTTAATACTGCACTATCTGTGGGTAGATCCTCCTACCTACTTCTGTGATGTAGTCAATTTAAATCCTTTCAAGGGCTGGCATGTACTTTTTTAAAAAAAATAACAAAACAACACCTTGAGAGAACAGATCATCTGGGATTTCAAGAGTAATAATGAATCTGCATAGAGTTGTTTTTTGAGTGCTCACTCTCCTCCCTTACACAACTGTAGAGAGATCAAACACTTGCAGTCAACAGGCAGAAGCCACTGCCTCCCTCTTTTTACTTCTTGGGATCTGTGCTAGAAAACAAACTACTGGCACTCAGTGGGCAGAACAGCATTTCTCTTCAGATTCTACTGCTCTTCCATCCCATTCATTACGTATAATGTTCCAATTAATTTTTTTGTTAGTTTTACTTGTGAAGCCTAGAGAGGTGCAGAAATTAAATTCAAGCTAGTTAGAAGAGAAATTAAAATACTAAAGCTAAAATTTTCTTGTTTGGAAGACTGTGGTTTTATACCATGACAAAGGGTGGCTCAACTGACAAAATAAAGCAAATATGGTACGAATAGCTAATTAGCTTAGATTAGGTAATTAATTACCTAAAAATATGTAATTAATAGCCTCATTTAGGCTATTAGAGGTTGCAGCTTGGTCTGGATCTTCTGATGCTTTATCAGCTCCATCTTAAAAACAGAAAGCTGAGCACCCAGGATCGGATTTCTGTTTGCCCAGTGATCTATGACAGAATACCCAGTGTGAAATAACTTACCCCCTCCACCCCATTTCCATTGAACATCCTCCCCTCACATCAGTTAGTAGCTGATTTAAGCCATGAAGTGTGAGGGAAAAAGGTCCTTTCCAACCTTACCAGTTTTCAACATAGCCCGCACAAGTTCTATGTCAATTGGCAAGCCATCGCTTGCTGTCCCTGAAATTCAAAGTGGCCCTGAAGGTACACCTAGATAACCTGAACTTGGTGTCCAAACCTGAAACATTTTGCTAAGGTTTCCACTTCTAGACAGGGGTGGTTCAATTCAATTTATGCTGTGTCCCAGGCATAAATTCAATACTCCTGTCCCTGATTCATATTGATTGTGTGTAAACCCACCCACAAACAGCCACCCAACACATGGACCAGCATGAGGTCACCTGTTGAACTGAAATACCAAGAAAGAAACAAGGGAAGGAAGAGGTGGGCATGTGCAGCATACACACTCTGCTCAGGTTACATGCTGCCAGGGTGGCAAATTCTCTCACTAATACCAAGGACACTGCAAACTCTCACTAGGTCTGTTGGTTGGGGAGTTCAGAGAACTCAGCTCCAAGCAGTGGCTTTACCTCAGTTTCATAAGCAGTAGATCTACGGAGCTGAAAACCAGGGACTTCCAGGGCAGTTATTTGGTGAGACCTGTAGACTTGCCAAGGAGCCACAAATTCCCTCAGCTGTTGCTAGTTTAACATTGTAAAGGTTGGATTTAACTTTGCAACACATCATTTCAATAACCTACAGCTTATCTTATGTTGTAGATTTATTATTATTTGTAGGGCCGATGCTCTGTCATTTCTGCAAAAATTGAATGGAATGTGCCAAAATTGCATTTTACTAAAGAAAATGAAATACCCCAAGGAATTCCAACTTTTATTGTACTGGTTGAAAGGAATTTTCGTTATTGCATTTTTATATAAGTGCTTTTGATCAAAGACACTAAATAAATAAAGTACTGAAATTTAAGATGATCTTATTATCATGACAACTACTTTACACAGTGCACAGGAATTCCTTTCATAAGCTTAACTAACTCCATGTTAAAAGTAGTCACATTTTTGCTGCCCCCTCCTCCTGAAGACGATTCCAGAGCTGTGCTGCTCTCCAAGACATGCACAACTTTTAGCATAATTTTATTAATGGCTGCTTTATAACAGGTTTTTTTTTCTTTTGCCAACACTGTTCTTTAGCTAAAATATTTCATTTTCCTCTTAGTGTATTTATAGACATCAACCATATGGCCTTACATACGTATTTTCACAGGTTTATACCTCTCAAGCTTCCTTTTAGTTCTCTTTTTGCAAGCCCTGTTCCCCTGACCACACTAGGGGATGTAGCCCTTTTTCTGCATTACTTCTGCTGAGATTTATTATGTTTGAGCATTGGACAGTATTGTACAGCAGTTTTAATATTTGCTTATGACTAACAGAATTTTTCACTGAGCAGAATAACAACTTAATGATTTAAGTAATGTTGCTGTCTTATCTCCCCCAAAATATCTAGGTAAGGAAGAATAAGGCACACCTTTCCTGGCATTTTATGAAGCAATGTCTATTTGAGGGGTCAGTGCAGTAAGTGCTGAAAAAACTTATCTCTCATTAAATAAAAGCTACAGGAAAATATTTACATTACACTTTGAAGAAAAAATGCAATCTCTCCAAAGCCTCACAGGGGAGAAGAGCCGGTGTATTTTTTGCAGTCAGTAATTTTGCTAGACTTCTTCACTCACTGTTGTGTGAGAGCAGGGCACCTGCACTTCCATAAACCAGTGGGTCAGAACTGAAGGATGAGAGGACTTATTGGCCACTTTCTCCGGAGTTGGAAATTTGAAAATTTCTGTGGTCAGAAATCTCCTTTCTGTGGATGTGCAGTTTACTGAAGAACATTGCATTGGCCTGTGCTTCTGCTGCCTGTGACAGTCATCCTCCTGGCACCAGTGAAAATGCTCTGCCTATTCTCTTTCATCTGAGAGCTTGGTATTGTTTAAATGAGAATTGTGGTAATATTTTAAATGAGGTAACTTTATGGCCAGGAATAAACTGTTAGAGAATCTGGATTTCTAGTACAAATCTAGGCTATTATGAGAGTCAGAGATGCCCTTGAGAAGCAATATGTTACATTATGTTCCTGAGATGTAAAATCTATATATAGATTGTGATTAAGCTTTTTATGTATGTTCAGATTTTGTATTATTGCCTGGTTTATTACTCACTTAATTTCATCAGCTGCTAATTCTCTCTTTCCCTGCAGAATTTCCATTTTGAAAACAGACTGGTTTTTCCTCACATGTTATATAGAGCATGAGCCACTTCACATTGCAAACTTAAAAACAAAGAACTTTGCATTCAATTTTCCAAATGTATTACCTCCAGTATTTGTAACTTTTTGTATAGAACTTTACAAGACTGCAGGGAACCACTGTATCTGGTGCTCTTTGTACTGTGTGTCTTGTCCCAGCAGTGTGTAACGCACTCAAGAACTCAGTTTTGTGCCACAAAATGGAAATTAAATGCATAAAAAATTATCTTTCACCAGGGATCTAGAACTGATTTAAGTTTCAGGACATTCTGAGTATATATCATAATCAAAGAGAAGCCTGGGCCTCATTGTGAAGATAAGTTGCCTTTAAATATGCACATCAGGCTAGATTTCTATTCTTAGAAATGCTCTTAATTGGTGATTGTGATGGGGAGCCCGCATTTTTCAGTTGAACAAACAGTACATGCTTCTTGTTCTCTACCTGACAGACTGGGGACTAAACAACATACCAGCAGCATTTGCAGGCACTAAATCAACTTGACACGACCTTTCATCTCTTCCAAAATAACCCCCATCCCTCGAGGCCCCAGCTGTGCACATATAAGCAGTAGAAAGCCCCTGGAGTAACTGCTCCTGCTGTGCTGGTTATCCATTTCCTCTCACAATACTCCTGACTTTAATCTACCTTTGATGGTACTTTCAAACAATATTCAACCCAAGTCACTACTCATATCCCTTGGTGAGGTGTTGTGCCAGAACTATTCTTTTCTCATCATGTTATTCTTATTTTCTTTTCCAATTTATGCACCTGGCTTCCCATTAAGTTACATCAGAAATTAATTTGATCTGTAACTAATTTTCAAGTTGCACACTATTCAGACAGGGTAAAAGAATGTTCCCATCTGATTTCTGAAGCATTTTTTACTGATTCTGCCTTTTTCCTTAAAAAAAAAAAGATTTTGCTTCTCATCTGAGAATAATTTACAGGGTTAAAAATAGAGCAATGGGTAATACATTATTCAAAGCAACAGTTCCACAGAGCAATCATTGAAGCTGCTAAGAAACATCACTCTCATTAAAGATTGTGGATCTCTTCACCTCTCATAGAATAAAATTATGGGTTGTCAAGTGGAGGAAACAACCTCCAAACAGTCTAGAAAGTGTTTCCCAAGATCATACGACACTGCTGGAAAAGGTCTGGCTCTGGAATTTATTTGCCCTGCTAGAAAAGAGGATGGAGAATCATCTCACAGGTGTTGGGACTCACACTGACCTCCCACTGCAGAAATTTGTTTGCCTGACATCGCCTCACCCTTTACACACAGCCCTAAATCATCTAAGTCCTCACTTGGATAAGCACATGAATTTGCCATAAGAGGCAGTGGCACAAATCTAGCATTTCAGCTTCACAGAAGTGCGAAGAAACAGCAGCACCTCCCACTCTCGCTTTTTTTCTTTAAGGGTACTAATGGGCTCTGGCTTCTCACAAATCCCTGTTCAGATATAAACTAAGTTTTTCAGGAATTGGACAAAGTCTGCTGTACATCTGACCATTTCTTCTATAGATCTAAAGCAGCCTAAGAGAGCTGCCCACGTTCAGATGCACGGTCCAACATCCTGGCTTGTTGTCACCCAATGTGCAGGTGTTCTGTGTGGTGCAAAAATCTGTGTAGCTCCGAGCAGACTATTCAACGGATGACACTGCTGACTTTCAAAGAAAACTCTTAACCTTACTCGGAAGATGAATGGTGCTTACACAGCAGCACAGGTCGCTTGGCAGAAGCTGCTGTGCTGCTCATCCCAAGTCCTTTATCTCCTGCTTCACCCTCTCTATCTGCCACGGCCTGATGTGGCTATTCCTGCAGCCTCCAAGACACATGAGGAAAGGTGATGTGGTGGGGTTGTAACACAGCAAAATGAGCATTTGGAGTTCCTGACTTAGGAACATCAATCCCACCAACTTGTGGTGGAAATTATCCTTTCAAATGACTATGCTATTGTTGAAATTTGTGTTCTGTCCCATTCTAGGAAATGTTCTGAACACTGACACCCTACCATAGCCCTTCAAGGACCATTCATTTAATTACCAGGTAAATTTTAATTTATTTCTACTGTATCAGTGCCTAGGCATGTCAGACCATGGGCTAGCACCTCCCTATGTTAGGTTTCCAAGTGTGGCAAAAGACAACATGCCAAAATTGTGGTTTACTTTTGGGAAAAATCCATTCTCTCTGTTTCTTCTTTCCATACCAAGGCACACCTTCCTACTGCCACTGTTAGCATGATCATTTTTTTAACATTTTGATCCCTTCCTGTTGAAGGAAGAAGCCCTGGACATATTTTTCTTTGGTGAGTTGGCTCTCACCATTCCCTGTGGGAGCATGCTCTAAAGAAGACAGCTGAAACCAGGGAAGAGGCTGATGCCACTTGCAAGCACCTTCCAGAGGAGTGGGTTATCCCCATTTTACTCTCCCTTACGCATCTCCCCCTCTCTTGCATGGTCAGCAGAGAGGCAAGGCAGGCCCCACAACGGGGACATCGCAACCCGCCAACGTCGGGCTGCAGCTCCTCCAATCCTTTCTTACTCAGCCTGGCAAGGGAACTACCAGGTTTGGCAGTTGACTTTTGGAAGGGGCATCTCACTTCAGTATTGGAAATGCTTTATAAATACAGGGGAATTTTGCTTATGCTTTTGATGGCAAAAATGCTCTGGCCTTCCTTATTTGTTGGTGAGGGTGGCCCCACTCCTGGCTCTTACATTTTCCAAACTGGAGCTGTACTGGTGCTCTCCCCAGTGCTACCAGGGCAGTGCTGGAGAGCACAAAGGACTCTGCTTCATGGGAGTAGTTACACAGCACTGGCCCATCCACCAGCACACAAAAATACAAATATGCTTCTTCACACTCGGCAGGAGCCCCAGAGCACCAAGACAATTTAACATGCTGGGAAAGGAAAAGAGGTGGTAGGTGTTTCTAGGTGTATTTGATTTCCTTAGGAATCCCTTTAGATTCAGAGAAAGGTCAGTCTAGATGTACCAAGAATACAGAAGAAAAAAGCTTTGATAGACAGTTAATGATACCTGAAACAAGATACCTGACAATCTTCCATCCAGAGAAAGCCGTATTAAAAAAGCAAAGTGTATCTTTTCATCATTCCAGAGAAGATGAGAAGAAAGCCATGGTGAATGAAAGTTAGTCTATTTCAGTTCTGGGTGTTTAAAATAAAGCATTAATCCAGTGCAGTCCAGACCTGAATGGAAAACAAAGCTGCAGCTGAACAGTGTTCCAATTCTTTCCTTGAAAAGTGCACAGGACAGCCATGTCTTGCATGCTTTCATTTAGAGATCTGGACCAAGAATCAGAGACCACCTTCCAAAAGTTTAGACTTCAAATTTCTAAGCACAGCCAGGGATGTTAGACATACCCTCCCCTCACCTGGGTCAGCAGCATGGCACTCCAAACTCGAGGCTGGCAGCCTCACAATATTTTGGGAAGGTAAAGCCACGCAGGTTCTGTCACTTGCTGTGATGAAGGAACATCATTGCAGCCTTAGGCTCTGCAGCACAGTGCCCATTCAGCCCTGAGCAGCCTCACTTCCACTGATCAACACAGAAGCTGGAAGACAGCTCAGAAATGGAGCAGAAATCTCTTCTAAAAATGTCTGAATGGTTGTTCCTTGTTGTAGAGCAAAGAGCTGAACTAAACACTTCAGTTCACATCAGTCAAACACTGTGCAAATAAGACTTCCTCCTACTCTAGCTGCAAGATAGGACCAAACTGTTGAGCTTTCTGTGGAGGCAGTAACTGAAGACAAGTGCTATGAGATGTATAAACTTCTGTCAGTTGATGGGCTGAATAAATCAATGCTAACTACACTTAAAAGGCTTCAAAATTATACCTACTCTTGGAATAAATTTGCATTAATTTTTGGGATGCAGGGCTACTGTATTGCTGGTCCTATAATCCTAGAGATCCTCAATTCCTTATTTATTCTAATAATTACATATTTGGGGGCTGTTTAAACATCTGCTTGTCAACAGAAGTTATAATTACACTAACTAGGAGAAATAGGTTTCTTGGTTTTGTTGAATCTAATACAACACTATTGCTATTGATTTTACCCACATTACACTGTGGAACGTAAACAGCCTCAAAAGCTAATCTATTTTTATAAAAGCTGAGCTATCAGTGGTGGATGTGTTTCCTTAGCAGGAGAGATACCCACATACCTATAGTGGGTTACCAAATTGCTTTTGGCTGTTTTAGAGTTTCTAATGGGATGAGAGACTCTTGGAATGAGTCAGAGCAATATTTCAGTTGTATTTATTGAAATACTGAACCACTACTCACCACATCAGAAAATTCTGTTCACTTTCTGAGGTGAATCAGATTGGACTAAGCAATTGTGTATGCATATAAATTGGTGCAGTGCTGAACATTAATACAGTCACCCCATTATTTTCTGAACAGTCTCAAGGCCATTTTCTGTAAAGATCAACTAACAGGAAAAGCAACCCAAAATTTCTTCTGGATTTCAGGAGGCTCAGAAAAAGTTGTTTTATTAATTGCATTTATAAGTGGAGCATTTGACTTGTTTCTGCATTTTTATTACAAAACACTTTGAAAAATTCTGGTCTTCTTCCATAGTTTCAGCAGGAAAAGTTGGTATATGACAAATAAATAAGACTTATCTAGAGACTGAAATAACACCTGCACTTTTAAAAGAATCTCATGCTTTTGGATATGGTTGCTATGAAAAATGGTACTTCTACTTAATCCTTCCTCAAATAATCTCTGACCTTCATAATCTCTGGACTATGACACCTGTTTTCATGTGCGATGAGAGATCAAAAGGACACCTCTAGCTGTTAAGCTTATATACCCCACTGTACTGCAATAAAAATGAAATATCAATTGATGCATCACACAAAAGGCTTAGTGTCACATAAATCAACTCAAAAGCTTTTGGTCTCCCTCTTTGATGTATTTGCTGCGAGGCTTTTTTTAACAACAACCATGCAGGCCTTGGGAGCCCAGGAGGGAGTGCAATGCAGCAGAAAGATCTGAGTAGGGAAAAAAGTAGTGTTAGAAACATCAGAGGGCCACAGAGGGCATCAATCCTTCCAGTGACACCGAGGGAATAAAAAGAGGAATTGGGGGATGGGGTGCTTGTTTCTGGGCACACCTGTATGCAGCAAAAAAACACCTAAAAATTATACTGGTCAGCTCCAAATACTGTTCAGAGGGGAGAAACAGGACAAGGAGGGCTGAGCTTTTCTCTGGAAGAAGCTAGGGAGAAATACTGCAATATATAGTATCTGTCCTCAGAAGGAAAAGGAAAACAGGTTTTTAGTAAACAACATGCAGCTTAATTAATTTGACAGAGGAAAATATATCCATATACATTAGCATGTGGCCACATATATTTACAAATTTAACTTCTGGAGCTGTGACACCTAAAGAGAAAAACTTTTAAGATCACTGGGGTTTGCAGTGCCATGGTACATGGTAAACACCATTAATGTTTTCCCCCATTGTGGCAGACAGAAGAACAGTATTTGAGGCCAGAATCAGATTATAGTTTAATTCCTTCCAATGTCTTCCTGCTGCCTGGGTCTGGGCAGCACCCTACTTAGTGCCCAGTTTAGCCCCTCTGAATTTTCTGTGGCCTTTAGAAAGGCCTGTTTGCACCAAACAAGTAGCAGCACCAGGCAAAAACTCTGGCTGTTTGCCTACAGCACATAAAAACTTGCTGCTCCCACCATCACTTCTGGCAAAGCTAAACCCAGTGCTCACAGTAAAACCTTGGGAGGCTTGGGAATAGTGCTGTAGCACTAAGAAAGGCCCTGGCACAGGGAATGGAGTGATTGTTAGCTGATGCCATTACACAGACTCTTCCACTGCACTGCGGTAATTCCCTAAATATTTTTTGTACATCAATAAAAAAAGACACAAGGAACTTTTGTCACTTCAAATATACCGTGGTTCACTAAGGAGCATCGGTCACTAGTTCCTTTTACTAAAATGTATTTGTGGGCAAGTTCTTACGAGAGTAATTTTTAAATATCAGAGAAGAAATGGGCAATGGAATTCTATTCGAGACATTAAATGTATCCACTTTTCCTACTTAAGCCTATCCATTGCCTATTGGTTTTCTAGTGTGATGAGAACAACAAAGGAACAACTGAAAACCCCTTATGTCCACCAGTACCTTCAAGTAAAGGATGTCTAAGAAGATATTTGGGTGATGCTCAGCTCTCTCAGGATTAGGTCTTTAGCAACATCAGATTGCAGAGAGAGGGACTTCCACAGAGTACTCAGGATTCCTGGCCTGATCTACTTTCAGGAGATCCTCAGACTTCTGGTTCTTGCAGCAATGTTGTGATCTGGAAAAATCCTTTCCAGAGCTGACTTTGAGAGATGTGGGTTTCTGTGCTCACAGTGTTATAGAAAGGAAACAAAACATGAGGGATGCCTACGGAAATGAACATTAATGGTTACTATTAATATAATTTTGCTTCAGTTAGAATGAACAAGTCGACAATTATACATGAAAAATTAGCTTTTATTAAAAATGTTTAGTAATAAGCAATGATTTTTCAAAAAATTTTTAACTTACTAAACTTAAACATACAAAGTCAGAAGCAAACAAGAAAATTGCTTGGTTAAAATCTTACTGAAGGTTAACTTGTCAGTAGTTTTATTAGATTTCCTGCAAGGCTTGCTTTTAAAGCATCTTATTTATTGTACTATTGGCTTTCCTTCACAGAGATGCTCATCCTCCAGTAGAGATGTGTAGTCATCAACATGGATGATTTGATTCATTTATATAAACAGAAGAAACAAAAAATAAGTTGCATCCATCTCTCAGTACAAAACCTATTTCTCTATGTTAATGCTTGCACAGAATTTAGAGCTCCATATGCTGGCAACTGAAGCCTAAGGCAGCTCTTTCACTGACTGCAGTCTCCACCATACCAGAATGGCCACATACTAATTTCATATTAATTCATGAAAGTATTCTTTGGTCACAAACATCCTGTACCTACCCAGTTTACAGTACACCAGATGCTATTTTTTGCCCTTTTAAGTAGCTTGTTTTGTTTGTTTTATTCCATGGCATTCAGATTTTTCTCATGCATGTATATTCCATTCCTGTGTGCACGCATGTGCACAAAGTCTGAGTTGTTTCTATGCAGACACATCAGGATAGAAAAAAAAGGATGTCCTTTATCTTCTGATAGCTTTCAGACATCAGACTGCAACAGCTCTAGTCTAAAACAGCCTTTTATTGGAGGCCCTGAGGATATGCAATTCATCTTTAGGGTACCACATTAATTGAAGTTTTCAGAATACACAAAATAGGAAATTTGTGATCATTTTGTATCACTGTCTATTACACTGTAAAGCCACATTATTAAAACTCGAAGCCTTATTTTTGGTGTGAAAAGTTCAAGATTGAGTAAAGGAAAATCTAGCTGCTGAGGATGCAGGTAGAAGTGTCTAGACAATGACATTTTGCTTGAAAGGCACACCAAGAAAAGGCAAACTAGGTTCCTCTCCTGATGGTTTAAACCTGTTTTATATTTTCTCTTATATATATTTAGATATGAATATATGTGTGTGTATATCTACACAAATCAATGTATGCATACACACCTTTGAGTTTTTGAGAACGAAAGTTCAAGAAGGAGAAATTACTTTAAATAAATAAGAACCATACCAATAGGGGGAAGTTTGTACTGTTATTTTTTCCTGCATTATGATTATATTCTAATGACACAGTGATATGTTTATACCATTTTTTACTTTACATCATTTTATTGTATAAATGTGAGGCATAAGACTACCGGGTGCATTTTATCTTGCCTAAAGTAATTTTTATGGATCTTCTGCGTTCACATGGAATGGTCATTGCTCTAAGAAGTATGAAGAGAGTTGAGGATAAGGATGTTCTAACAATCACAATTAAGATTTATTTGACTCTAGGGTTTACATGTCAGAGTGTGGTGTGCATGCAAACACACAGAGAATGACAAGGACAGCGATGGCTGTATATGGCTCAAACCCAAGTACTGGAACCAGCATTGCTGTAGAATGCTGATCCTGTAAGATCTTCTTGTTTCCATTGGCATAAGCTTTGTGACATAATGCATCATTTCCAAAATCTGCACTGTTCAATCTAAATGGTCCACATATGTTGACAATTAATGTTAAGAGGTATGAGATGATTACTAACTTCCAGAAAACGTTTAACAGAAGATGCCCATACAGTAGTCACCATTAAAAGTTTAACAGCTGAAGGCTGAATGTAAAGATCTTTTCAGCTGTATTGTTGAAAGAAGTCTGACTATCACAGTGAAGTTATTTACATACAAGGCAACAATAGTAAAGATTTCAATAGAGAACACAGTAGATTGTTCAGAGAGTGGATCACATTTTCTGCTAAGTCTGAAATATTTCTCACAATGTTGTAAATTCTACCAATAGATATTCCACAACATAAACCAGACAAGAACTTGTAAAAAGCTATTAAGACCTTGGTCCTGCATTTCTGATTCCCCAAAATCTACCAACAGAAGACTATAGGAATTTTGAATGTTTAGCAATAGCAGGACAAACCCCTCAGAACACAATTAAATGTTGCTTCTTTTTTATACTTATTAAATATAAGTATTCAATTTCTTTTCTTTTGTTTTTAAATTACTATCCCTTTGTAGCTATAATGTGAAAACAAACAAACCCCAAAGCACTAATAATTCCCCTCTCCCCTCAAAACAGTGATTAAAAAAACCCCAAATGAACCAAAAAACATATCCAGAAAGTGTAGCTGTTATTTCATTATAAAACTACGGTGCAAAATAGAGGTTTATACTGGTCAGAATTGCAGTAGCAATTGGAAGTTTACACTGAAGGAGTGACTGTAAGTATTGCTTCTCCTGAATAACAAAAATTAAAACTGATTAGGCACTTGTTTTCTTGTTAATGACAACTGACTCAGTGTGCGTACAAATGACAGAAATACTCTCTCAAAGAATGCTCTGTAGTGTAACAACTGTACTACTCAACTACAACAGTCCCTGATTCAGGAAAGCAGAAAAACATGTGCCTATTACTTACTTTATTCCTAAATCTTACTGCTATGAATGGGCTGGATACATGTTCAAGTGCTGTCCTGAATCGGGATACTTGTTGAAATTGGTGTTTTAAAAGATAATACAGTGGTGAGCAGCTTTTCATTATACTATAATACCAATCTTACCTAATTTGACTCTGCTCTCCATAATATTATCCCAATACTTCCCAACAGAAAACAGGCATAAAATAAATAGGATAACCAAAGATTACATAATAAATATGCTACTAAGTGGGAGAAAAATACATTTCAATATAAGGCTCGGTAGTGTTGCACAATCAATAAATCATTCCAGGTGCTCCAAAACACAATTCCCAATGTACAACACCAAGTTACCACTACACACCTGAAAAAGATTGGGAAGTAATAGATTAAACTTCTATTACATTAAACATTTGAAAATGCAAACAAGTGGTAATGTGTTTTGCTGCCTTTGCAGAACACTGTATGTATGTTCTTGACTGCTCCAATTGTCACTGCTTGTGAAGGAAAATTTAACAGATCGGATTTTTGAAAACTCTCACAATCTAATTCCTTCTGACTTACAAAGTTACCAGTGTCCACATTGACTCATAGTATTATGTCTGAAAGTAAAACCAACTCAGAAATTTTGCTGCCTCCGTTTCTTTGCATCCATGGCATCTAGGATAGGTTGCCTCTTTGCAGTGTACCTCTGACGAAGCTCCTCAATTTCTCGTTCCATCATAGGGTCCAAAGCCTTTAATCTCATCTGCAATTCTTCTAAACTCAGATTCTTTAACTGTAAAACAACCAAACAAAAAAGAATCCCACAAAAAATATTAGAAACTGTTTTCAACAAAAATGAAAAACCACTGCCTTTCATAAGCCTTTAATTTACAGCTGCAGGGTTTTTACACACTTAGAGTGTATGTATACTTACATATAACTGTTGATATAGCCAAAACACTTAGTGTGCTCCACAGTAAATTACAGCATATGAAATCAAACACACATAGTATATTTAATTTTAAAAAACCCCCAACCTTTGCAAACCTTGTAAATAAATGACAAATATACACAGGGCTGGAGTTTAACTCATTAGGCTGAAAAAAGCATGCCACAGAATAGAAATATATATACACACATACTCATGTATAGAAATTATATTGTATAATCAAATACTTCTTACTGAACTTGTCTCTTATAGAAGCCTGAAAAATAGACAGCTGTTGTAAGTAATACCCTGATAGATATTTAGGGATACTTCCTGATAAGAATGACAAGGCACCTGTCTTCCCCAACAGACCAATGTCAGAACTAGTCAAAACAAATTGCTAACAGTGTTTAAGTAATAGATGAAATAATTTCCTGAATTCATGTGGGTTACCTTTGACCAAGTTATTTTCTTTCCAAAAATATTTTCTCAAAATATTTAATGGTTCATTACATTTCGCTCATTAAAAGTGACTGGTCATACAACATGTAAATGATTTCACTGCCTTGCTGGCTGCTGCCAACAAAGGTTGGAGTCTTGTCAGATGCTGGGGCACATCAGGCACTACTGCTCCACCTGCTATTGCAGGGAATGATCTGCATTTGAAATGCGTACTTTGTCTGGCCTATGTGTTCTATTCCTGATGTAATTTAGTGCCTTTCTGCACTTCTCTCTCATCAGAACTGCCAATGCACCAATTATTCTTCAGCTCTGTAAAAAATATTAACAAATTTCAAATAGAACATATAACTTCCTCTTAAGAAAGGGATCATCTTTATTTTGTTTGCAAATATTCTGACATTGCACACAGGCACACTACCTAACTCAAGGGTGAAAAAAAAGAGCGTTTTCTGAATCAACTACTAATGAGGCAATACTTCATTCATGAATCTAGGGCAGGCTTCCATCAACACAGTCTGATCTATTTTCCCCAAGGAATGAACTGCTACTTTTGATCATTATTTTTATCAGCGATTAAGGCATACAAATTAGCAACACATACTGCTACATACAGTCCAAACCCCAGCATTATGACTTCTACTAACAGACCACATTGTACATAGTAAACAAAGAACTTTAAGTCATAATAAAGAGAGCAGATATATCAGAAATGCATAGCAGAGTATGTGGAAAAGATGAACATTTTCGTGCAACATCATTTTAACCATAAGATTCCTAATGATGAAGAAGAGAATTAAACTCCAGATGTCAAAATACCTTCGAGGACCAAAGATCCCAAGATCTGTATGAGACCTCAGATATGCTGAGCAGTGTTGGTCTTACAGAACCACAGAATATGCCAAGTTGGAAGGGACCCACAAGGATCATCAATGTCCAGCTCCTGGCCCCGAACAGTACAGCCACAAGAGTTGCATCACTTGCCTGGTAACATTGTCCAAGCGGTTCTTTAACTCTGTCAGGCTTGGTGCTCTGACCACTTCCCTGGGGAGCTGTTCCAGTGCCCAGCCACCCTCTGGGTGAAGAACCTTTTCCTGATATCCAACCTAAACTCCCCTGACACAGCTTCAGGCCATTCTCTTGGGTCCTGTCACTGGGCACCACAGAGGAGAGATCAGTGCCTGCCCCTCCTCTTCCCCTCAGGATAAAGTTGTAGACAGCAATGAGATTTCCCCTCACTCTCCTCCAGGCTGAACAGACCAAGTGACCTCAGATGTTCTTCATACGGCTTCCCCTCCAGACCCTTCGCCATCTTTGTTGCCCTCCTTCAGACACTTTGTTTGCCCTCCCTTGCTCTCCCCCAAGGACTCTTCTCATGAAGGAAAGAGTTGCCTCCCAAGGCATCAAATATCATCCAGTTTACTGCACTCCTCCCACCTGACACATAGAAAAAAAGATGGGGGAAAGGAATTCCACAGTCACTAAGACTTTTGCAGAAAAAGACCTTTTCATTTTCAGAGAAAGAAAAGATTAAAAACCTGCACTATTCTACTTAATTTTTAGCCCGTTGGTATACGCAACTGGCACATGACACTTTTCAGTGAAGATATTCTCTCAGAGGAGTTAAGTGTCAGAGATTTTAAGTATAATGGGAAGAGATGACAGTGCCGACTCCACTGTTTAACCGATCCCACGGCACAGATGAGAGGAGCAATAAACCCACGTGTGACAGGAATAATGTATTTAGCACGTGTGACAGGAATAATGCATTTGGGGCTCCACAGACTAGCAAATGCCTAAGGTAGACACTGAATAATCCTGTGCATGTGTTTCGCGAGAACTGCCAGTGATGAAGTCCCTACCCACTCTTGACCAGTCTGGACAGCCACTTATGCTCTCTCAGTCACCACTGTAGACATCAGGCTTACACTGCACAGAATAGACTCAACTGATGTAATCACATAATTATTCTGCCCTGAAAAACATTTTTCATAAATCAGCAGAGAAGAATGTGGTGGGTGAGTTTTTATTTAAATTTCAATCAAGAAACAGAGCCAGCAAACAGAATTAACTACTCTTTAAAGATCACAGACAGCTGGGATGAATATTAAAATATAAAGGAAATGAATTTTTTAAGCCAGAGACTAAGAATCTTTCAGAATTATCTCAGACACATCACCCAGGAAATCCAGATAGCCACAGTACTCACCTATATGAACAGCTGATGCTCAGGATATTTAAAGGAGGAAAGTGGCAGAAAATCAAAGAGTTACAAAGGTCTCGTCTATCTGACATCAGATAAGAAAACTATGTTATCAGCCACAGCTGAATCTGGGAAATATGTGTGTGTGTGTGTGTCTGTGCACATTTATGTCTACTTGGCAAGTTTAAAAATACATTTCTTTGACTCCTGTCTGTGCTATAGGTATTACCTCACAATATCTAAAAGCCTGCAATAATTCCAACACTGAATGCAACAGCAAATATATCAAAAAGATGTGTAGAAATAACTGAAATGATATTTAATTACTCCTATGTCATTTATTGCCCTGCATGATAAATATTTTGGTTCAAATTCTTAAAGCAATAGAGCTCAGCATTCACTTACTTCCACTTGCAAACAGTTTGCAATTTAAACTGCCATAAATAATTCACCAAGTAGGTTGTTGTTGTAACTACTGGGGCTACTGGCATTAATGGGAAGGGAGAGAGAAGCATTCAGCAGTACAAGCTACAGGAATTCAGAAAGGCTTTAAATTATATTTCAGTAGCTTTTAAAAAGCTTTTAACTATAACAATTAAATTGTAACAATTACAATTGCAATCAGGATAGCATTTGCGTGACAATAACAGATAATTCAATTTCTGCCACTCCACATAATGGAGTCAATCATATCCTTTCAGAGATCAAACACCCACAACCACACAAGAGACAGCAATTAGTCTCAGGATGAGCCACTTCCAAGGCAGAGGTCTTTAGTGAATGGAACTTCTGGTAGCAGTGTTTGCCTTCACTGGGACCCTTTATTTCACCAGGTAATCACATGGGTTTGGGAAAGCAATCTAAACTCCAACTTATAATGCCACACACAGACACAGCCTTTTAGAGTGAGTACGCATACCCAGTTTTCCAGAAGAAGGATTAGGTGTACAAAGAAAAAACTTTTCTCCTTAAAGGTGTGTTTGCCAAATGAATCATTAAAGAGAGCTACAATGTATAAGGGAAGCAAACTGAACAAGGAAGTCAAGCCACTGGCCAGATCCAAATGAACCATTTCTCCTCGAAGCTGATGTATTCTCAAGACACAGTCACATGCAAAGAAACCTCACTCTGCTTTGCTAGAGCAAGGGAAATCAACTTTGCCTATGAAGAGAGCAGAAAACAGTCATCCTTATGGGACAAACTCCCAGTGCTGCAAGCTGAGTGCCAGCAGCTCCTGCCTCGACCTTCTCCTCTCCCTGATCCAGGGGGAAATCCTGGTGGAAGGCAACCTTTCAGAAAGGAGGTCCATCAACCCAAGTTTCCAGTGGCAGAAGTATCTTTCAGCAGCACCAACCTAAGCTGGGACAAATAGCACAGAATAAAAGCATAACTAACCTTCTGACTGAACTATAATTTTCAGTTATAATCTTTGGAAAAGGCAATTCAGTCACACACTTGGGAGCTCAGTAAGTCTGGAAGCTTGGTACACTTTATCTCAAACTTTTGGCAAAGGGAACACCAGTCATTTAACTCCTACTTGCTCATTTTTCAGCTTATTTATAATAGGTTGGAGGCTTTTCCAGGAAAGGCCACATGTAGAAGTTAAAAAGGAGCAGAACAGATAAGGAATCGTTAGCAAGCTTTTCTTAATGTGACTGTCCTCATTAAGCTGGGATACAGTAAAAATCCAAAAGTTGAAGCAGCTCTGGACATGAAGTGTTCTGGTTGCCATCAGAGCACAGGCCAGAGCTACAAGCGCTCCCCAGACAGGTGCACTGCCCTTGTGTGAAGGTGGTAGCAACCACTGCTAATCAGTCTGGGGATTTAAAATAATCCAGCATGATCACACAAGGTTTGTGGAATACAGTGCAAATTAGCATGTCATCAGAAGAGTATTTCCTATTGTAGTGGGTTGACCCTGTCTGGATGCCAGGCACCCACCAAAGCTGCTCTATCACTCCCACAACTGGACAGGAGAGAGAAAATATAACAAAGATTCATGAGCTTGAGATAAGGTCCGGGAGAGATCCCTCACCAAATTCTATCACGGGCGAAACAGAACTGAACTGGGGATATTAATTAAATTTACTTATAACAAAATCAGAGCAGGCTAACAAGAAGTCAAATGAATCTTAACACCTTCCCTCCACCCCTCCCTCCTTCCCAGCTCTACCTCCTTCCCCCAGCAGCAAAGGGAGACAGGGAGTGGAGGTTATGATCAGTTAATCACATGTTTCTGCTGCTGCTCAGGGACAGGAGTCCTTCCCCTGCTCCAGTGTGGGGTCCCTCCCATGGGAGACAGTCCTTCATAAACTTCCCCGATGTGAGTCCATCCCATGGGCATCAGTCTGCACAAACTGCTGCAATGTGGGTCACCCTTCCACAAGGTGTAGGCCTTCCAGGACAGGCTGCTCTAGTGTGGGTCACACACAGGGTCACAAGTCCTACCAGGAAACCCGCTCCAGCATGGGCCTCCCAGAGATTCACAAATCTCTTTCCAGCATCCACCTGCTCCGGTGTGGGTTTTCTCCACAAGCCGCAGGTACATCTCTGCATCCCCATTTACCTCCATGAACTGTAGGGGCACAGTTACCTCACCAGAGGCTGCAAGGGAACCTCAGCTCCAGCACCTGGAGCTGAACCTCCTCCCTCACTTCTTCTCCACTGACCTTGGTGTCTGCAGAGTTGTTGCTCTCACATAGTCTCAACTCTGCTCTTTGGCCACAATTACCACAGCACATTACCTTTTTTCTCCCTCTTAAATATGTTATCATAGAGGTGTTACCACCATTCCTGACTGGCTCGGCCTTGGCCAGCAGCAGGTCCAGAGCTGGCTGGCACTAGCTCTCCTCGACACAGGGGAAGCTTCTGGCAGCTTCTCAGAGAAGCCACCCTGCTACCAAAACCTGGCCACACAAACCCAATACCTCTATGCAGGAAACATTCTTACTCTGGTCAATACTGGTTCCAGGTGATTGTTTTTTTCACACATCTTCAAACAGTGACACACAAGGAACTCTTTCCTCACATACTGATGCAGTCACCTCCCAGAACCAAACTTCTGCAAGGGAAGTGTAGCAAGTTTTACTTTTTTTATCTTTTGGTCTAACTTCTTGCATCCCATATGGACAAGGTTCATTTGGGTCACTATTTTCAGCAAACCAAAGAATAATTACTTGCAGTCAATACTACTGCCTGTGGGAGGACCCACACTATCTTACATATTTTGTTTACAACCCTCATACTGACGAAAATTCCAGCTAAAAGAGGCACATGGAAAATAGGTGTGCATTCTTGTCTACAGACCTGGATTCTGTAGCAATAAACTCAGAAAGAAAGAGATAAAGTACAATCAAAAATGGACTCTTGGAAGTCATGAAGTCAAAGAGTACAATGTAAATCCTAGCTAGTGGCTTCCCCGTGTGTCCAGCACAGGAGTCAGCAGGAAGGACATATATCCAAGATACTTGGTGATGCCTGCAGTCCATGGATTTAGGTGAGGGGGCCTGGAACTCAACAGCCACATTTGTCCAGCATCTGTAGCCATCCAAACTTTTAAAAGGGTAAAAGCCAAAGTTGTGGTGGATGTAGAACACTATAACCTTAATCCATTCTGGACAGCAAGAGAGGTAAATAAAACCTCTATGTCAATTATGTTTTCAATATGATGAAAGTAGATTTCATTATTAATTCCACAATGCACAAGTTACCATTGCAAACCTCCAGTCTAACAAAGTAAATTATGAAATGCTGCTATTTAGCTGGTGCCGTGAAAACAAGAAAATGTATTTTTAGGGTTTAAATTGTTAAGAAAGTAGATATTCTGTCAAAAAGTAATCTGTATCAAGATTGTTGTGTTTACTTGAAAAAACAAATTCTTCCTAGCAACTGCTTAAATGAATCTTACATGCAACATGCCTATTAGGGGCCTTTGATTAAAAAAACATGGATTGTTAATACTATATTCTGAGTCATCTATTTTCCCATCTGCTAGTAATTCCTACAATATGAATTATCAACAGAATGGCTAACAACTATTGCATCAATGGCAACTGCAAAAGGGGGTTGCCCACAGCACCTTCTAAGATTTAACCAGTGCGTATCTTGCATTGTCTTGTGGGCTAGCGGTCTCAGGTAACAGAAAATTTTCTCTCCAGCTCTTCACTTCCATCTGCTGAGTAGTGTTCTTTTCTCTACTGGAATCAGCTCCACTGATGGCTTCAAATTTTTTTTCATGAATGGTATAAAAAGTTAGACTTGAGTCAGAATCTAAAAGGTACAAGGTGGGCCTTTCTGACCAGTTTATCTCTACTATGAATTCACATCCAAAATCTGTGAATCCCGCTAGTGAAAAAGTTGTCACATGCTTGTGGGCAAGGAAATACTCCACAGCTACTGTTGTCTGTTCAGCTGCTCCTGTGCAGCAACAGGAGGAGAACTGCTTTATGTTTGCTCATTCTGCAAATCCTGCTGAGCCTGCCTAAGCAGCATCAGCTGAGCACGAGCTGTCTCAGGCACCCACTGGCCACACACCAGAGCTCTGACTTGCTGCCATCCCCACTCCTGAGGTCACTACAGTGAGAAAATCAGTCACAAGAAAACAAACTTGGATGGGGAATGGAGGGAGAGCATTTATTTCAGGGTGTCCAAAGAGCAAGAATCCTTGTTGCAGTGCACAAAGTTATACAAATATAGGACCTCATTTACTGTAACAATTTATGGAAGAGAAGGACTGACTGTCAAAAGCCGAAGTTAATTCCACAGGACTGCAGTCATCTTAAGCATCTTGGAGGGTACAGTAAGCATATAAGAGAAAATTGAAGATGGACAAGTTCATGTATTTTCAAAATGTTTTTCTAGGGATAAAACTGTATATAAATTCTCCATTATTAATCCCTATTTTCACAATTCTCTTTGCTCTAAATTAAAGCTTAATGTAATTTTAGCAACACAAAGCTAAATCTTAGTCACTACCATCAATATTTTTCAGCTCTAGGAGACTTCTCTTAGCTTCATACAAAGTGACATTTCAATAGAAATCACCACCAGGAACAAAACAGAGTTTTCTGTATCATTAGTTCCTGCCATCATTTTCATGCCTTTTTTGAATATTGCCCAGGGTTCTCCTTTGAGCACATTAAATAATGCCAGTACTGAAATTCAAAACTCATGAGCTGACTGATTTACCTTCATTAAATTACCTTTAAAATTAGATTCCTAAAATAAGATGTTTTTAGGAGAATGGAAGCATCTTTTTATTTTCCTTTTCACTTCTAAGTCATCAGGAGGCAGCTAAAATCTAAATATTTCTGCAATTAAAAAGGCTAAAAAGCTCAGGGGAGAAACATCTAGTAGCCAAAAACGTTAAGGAACAATCCTGACTATTGGAACTGAAATCTAAGGAAAAGCAGAGTTCATCACAAACAGCAGTGTAAAATTAGCAGTAATGTCAACTTTTGCCTGTTGTAATTTTACCCAGCTCCTGACAAAACAGTAAAGCAGTGTGCATTGATGCTTTATCATTTCCTAAGCATTTTAAATACAGTTTACATTGGTTTTACCTACTATAGCATCTGGTATTCTTGCAGCTATTAGGTATATAGTTTTCACTAAAACAAACAAAGCACCATGGAAGAGTCTGAACATGGGGAAATAAACTGAAGCAATGCATCTCAAAAATCCTGCAGCTAGTAAACATCCATTAATAAGCACTAGCAAACATCCATTAATAAGCACCTTTGAGATCAAATCCCTAGCATCTCATAGAAAAGTGTAAAAAATCAATTTAAGTGTACAGAAGGAAAAAGTCCTACCATTCTCTCTTTCCTATGTCATTTACCTAGTGCGTGTTGTTACACGACATGCTAGGGTCTACTGAAGCATGACCCTTTAATTTGCTATCACTTTCTCTTTAGAATTTCATCATCCATCACAGACATTTTAAAAACTACTTTTACAGTATCACAGGCAAAAATTGACAGTTGGAAATCCCTTAGAGAAAATCTTGGTGGCTTTGTATATACTGTGAATTTCTATACCAGGAATCTCAAGCTTAATTGTACAGTTTGTCCCGAAGAATACTATAAATGTTTACGGATACTCCCAACAGAGTAAATAAGCTAAAGATTAGGAAACACACTCCATCTGGATACCCATCATGCTGTTTAAACTTCATTGCAAATATATCCACACAGTGTTGATGGCAAAGTAGCTACCACACGTGATCTAAAAATATGCAGGATTTCCCTCCCAGCCCCTTCTGCTTTTGGAGGGAAAAATAAAGCATGGGAAGAAAAAAAATACAAAATAACCCCCAAAACATCCCTTCAAATATTACCAAGGAAAGATACAAAGGTTTAAAAGGAAAAGGAATTCTTAAGCTAAAGCTCTTAGTGTGGCAAGTAAGTAGCATCAAAAAGTCAGCACACTTTATTAATCTGTAGCTCGCCAGGGCAAATGCTTCTAAATTACCCTTTATACTGAGCTCAGCTAACAGCAGGTAAATGGCAGTGCCCTTGAATTCACCGTATCACATTTCAGCTACTGCAGCTATCATTCAGCTACATAAACCCAAATGTTACCCTCATATCCAAAAGCATTCTCAAGTTAAGGCACTGCCTCCCTGACATCTGATTCTTCCACAAAAAGAGCATTTAAATACACTCAGAAAATAACAGTATTTCATTTTTGTAAAATTCTACGAATCTACACATAAATGCAAGCTGTATTAAGAACAAAGATATAAGGTATTAGAGATGAGAAACCATTAAAAAAACTATTTAGTTAAGACACCAAAACATTGTAAAGATAAATTAAAAAATGAAAGATGCTCCTAGTTTTGCTAAAATATTTTGTAAATGCAAAACTATAGTGAAAAGTGGAGACATAAGTAACTCGAAGTAGAAGCCCTGAGGTTAAAAAAAAACTGTATTAAAATCTAAAAATTCATTGAATACACAATGATATAATTTAAAGCTATTTTTCCTCAGTAGCCCATTCAAGATTCTTTTTAAAATAAAAAGAAAAATGGAAACTCATTTAATAGTGAGTTATGACACACAATGCATGCACAGCAATAACCCTCAGACCCAGAAAAGCATTTAACCTGAAGAGCAATGCAAGAGGCTAAAATAATTTTAAACCTCAGTTTCCTACTGAGGGATAATACAAGTGAATCATAATCTTCCGAGAAGCAGAAAAGGTTGATACTCAAAACTAAACCAACAAAACAAAATATTCCTAACAGGAAAAGTCTGTTGGAAGAGAGACACAACCCCCAAACCCAAAACGTACACGCAAATTTGTATTTTATTTACTGGGGAACCTTGACTTAGTTATATTCTTCATAAGGTAGAAAATTCAGTTTAGTTTAAAACAGCCAATTCAGAAAGGACCTAGGAAAATAAGAGATTATCTTCAATAAATGGAAAAATGATAAACATACTGTTTGCTGGGGTTTATTTCATACAGAAAGCTTTCTGGAAGGCATGTACGAGAGGGGATGGGTTTCAGTCACTACTGACATAAGATAGACAGAAAAAAATCCTACAGTCCAAAAACTCAGGGCAATTTATGAGGTTTATTAATCAGTGGGAGAAGGAAAAAAATACAGCAAAGGCAGCAAAAAACTCCCAAGAAAACCGAGACATCAATTGAAAGAGGCCTGCAAAACATCAGTAATTGTAAAATCTGAACTTGCAGCAATTCAATAAAGACTGGTCCAAGCAGAAAGATTTAACTGAAATCTTTGGCAGAGAGAAGAGGAAAACGCTGCCTCAGGAAGGCCTGTAGGTTATCACCTTGAGAGAGGGACTGGGGGAGGATGACAGCCAAGCACACCTGAGCTTGCTTAAGCTCCAACACATAGCCCATGAATGCTGCACAGAGGGACTGGCTGCAGGGAACTGTGAGGGAAGAAGCAATCCTCCATTCTGAAGTGACCAGCATCTTTGCCAGACAGCATCAAATTTTCTTTTCTGTACAACTTGAAAGATCAAAGAGAAGCACTGCTGACTTTTAAAGAATGTGTCTCGGTCCACAGTTCCTCAAAAATTCTTTATTCTTCCCTCAAATATCTTCTGGAAATCCTCTTTCCCCTACCAGAACTGCTTGGCTACTATTTAGTTTGATGCAGTTCACAGTTTCCCTGAAAGATCTGGGCACCCAATAGCAGCATCATGGCCCATGGCACCCCCAGAAGGTGAAGGGTATTGCTCCACTCCTGCATGGCATTCAGCAGCTTGCTCAATCACAGGGGCTGGAGATTTCACTTGCTGAAGGAAGTGCTAATGTTATGAAAACTGATAAAAATTGTTTAGGAAGTTCTTTTATTGTGCTCAAGAACTGAGCAGATTTTTTTAAAATCTCTTCACACCAAAATGATAGTTTATTAACTCTTCCTAATAGTGCCTTCTATTGAAGCCCTATCTATTAATTATACCAATCAGGCACTAGAGAGTTTCAGCTGGTTCATTAAAGTAGATTTAGTTTTTCTTTTGTCAAAATGCACCAGCCCCACATTTGGGAAACACATCATAAATAAACAGTATCAAATAATATTTAATGAACCTGATGAAATCCACTGTATGATGGGCTAAATCTAGTGGACATCTACTGGCTCACTTTTAATCCAGACTAAATTAAATCTAACATAAGTGAACAAATATAGAAAGAGATATTCTATGAATAACACCACTTAGCAAACAGCTTTTAAATAATATACAGTAATCTCGTTTTACAAACATGTAGTAGATCACTCTACTGCAAATAACATACCAAAAAATATCCTGAATATACAGAACAAGATAATCACTGATAATCTGTCATGTCAAAACACAAGAGTTACATGTACCAACATAAAACTAAGAGCAACACTAAATTAAGTAGAATAGACCACTTATCTTAATGAACAAGAAATCTAGGGAATCTAGACACTGAACAGTACACTTGACCATAATCTAAATCTAGTCTCTAAAACACAATCCACCTTGTGAGAAGTGTGATGCCCACTCTGCATGAATTTAGAAACTATATTTATTCTTCAAGATTCAGTGATTCAGTGGCATACTCACTTAGTCCAGAACTGCCAAAATCATGTGCCAAAGAAAAATTTTAGTCTCAAATATTTTGTCTATGACTCAAACATCAGTGCAATCAAGCCAACAATTAGCACAGTTCTTTCTCACCTCCACAGAATTATCTCCTAGGAAGGTCTACAGTATTTATTTATTTGCTTTCTCACAGAGAACAGAGCAACACTAGTTTATTGAATTAGGTTTTTCAGACCATAATCTGCAGATATAGTTTTGACTCACTACTCGATGCAAACAGGTACTGTACAAGCTTCTGTGCCAACGCTGTTCATGAATCCCCATTCAAATTTAGAGTGCTCACTATTCCCCTTCTGCACCTCTGGGGTGGATGATGACAGTTCCAGAGCCCACAACTCAGAAATGGTACAAGCTCTTCCCATCTCCCTTTTGATGGGAACCAAGTCTCAGAAAAATCTTTCTGGCCTCTCTGCTGGTTTTCCAATCCATCTCTTGAATAACCATCTAGGGTTTAATTAAGGGCTCAGTTTTCTAGACTTAAAAATCCATAAAGAAAAAGAAAATAATTATAAAATCTTATCCACTGCATAGTATATCAACAATGAAAAGGTTACACACACTGCACTTGAACATTGGTAATGTTCAATGTTCAAGTGCAGAACATTGGTAATCTTCTATTGTCTGTAACTTCTAGTCTAAATCCCTCTCAAGAAAAACTGTTGGGAATTTAATCCAGGTTTTAGAACTGATATTGTATTCACAATCTGGAAACTGAAATAGAACCAAAGGCCTAATCTGTATTATGTCCAAACCTGATTACCAGGGCAGGAAATAATGTGAACTCTCATCCAGCACATTCCTAGACCACATAAAAAGCATAAGGAAAACGTGAGCTAGACAAATGCATTCCTCCAATGAGAGATGTCAGCACTCAAACAAAATCCATGCTCAATGCAGTCAGCTGCTATACAGTTCACAGGCTCAGCTTTAAATAAAAGTATGTTTCACAACTGCACTTTCAGAAATAATTAAAAGCCAAATAAAAACTTATTTCAATTTGCAGTGCATTGTAAAAGCAGTTCAGTTGCTCTGACCATCTTCATACCAGTGCCTTTCCAAAGCAAAGATAAAAATACATGCCCTCGCAATTTATTTAGAGTACATCACTGGGGTTTCTGCTTACAGAACATCTATTCCTCAGTTTGAATGGTATCCTGCATTCAAAGATAAAATACTGAAGAGAGACAAAGCACAAATTTATAGGACTGGTCATGTATTAAGGGTCATTGCTCAGTTTGTAAGAATAGAAAGAGAATGAACAACTCCCTTATCACTGACAGGTCTGATGAATACATATGAGCTTAAACAGATGCAGGGAAACATAGGTTTAGTGTCAAAAGACTGCATATCTGTCCTGGACTTTAAATATTAATTTAACAATGCACAGGGATTTTTTCTTGATCCAGTTATTGCACATGTCTGGACGTGTGCACTAGGAGTTACTGTCAAAAAACCCCTACCCTCAGAAAGACATGTAAATATACAGCATGCATTCTTGAACTGATGCAAAAGAAATTCCCCTTATGTGCCAGAAGGATGTGGGAACGGGGAGGGGAGGAATCATGAGTATCTTTATAACTTCTACATCCCATCACAAGCAGAAAACAACACTACCTCAGGTAGTTTAAAACCTGGCATTATCATACAGCAGCAAATCATAAGAACCTCAAAAATGTAATTATTTAAAGAATCCCCAGTACTAGTATCATCTCCCCTTGTCACCCAAAAGAGAGAGATGTATTTTCATTTGGAACTAAAATGATTTTCTGGGTAGTTTCTACTGGTGACAGAGAAGCCACTTTTGGCACTAAGCCACCATGTTCTGAAAAGCTGCCACAGTTTTGAATACAAACTGCCTTGCTGAACTACCCCACATACTGAGTAGTGGACCCACTAGCCAATTCTTTTTTCCTTGAAGAAATAAACTGCCAGCTCAGGTTCAGATGGAGGAAAAACTATACTACTTTTTCTGCTTAATGTCTTTGAGACTTGCATTCTTACAGTCTGAAATCAGAGTGTGATCCAAATCTCCATGTCCCAACATCCTATCACCACAAAAGTTACATTGGCAATTTAAGAATGCTATAGACAAGAAGAAGGCAATGTCTTGTCGGGTTTTTGGACATCACTGAAAATGTAAGGTTCTAATTATAATAGTTCTACTTCATCTCACACACACACCTATGTACATAGTTGAAAATACATTATAAACTATGAGAATTCACAATGCTGTAAAATCAAATACAACAGAGAAAATTTTTAAAAAATTATTTTGTTACACTGAATGTCAAATTCACCAAAGGCTCCATTAAAAACCACAAAATGCAAATAATGCCTTCAAAATATTTTAAAATCTAAAACCTGGGAAGAGGTATTTTAAAGTAGCAACATTATCATGTTGCATACAAAAAAAAATTGTGGAACTGGCCCATCAGTTAATTTTGTAAAATAAGCAACTTTGCTTCCATTTTCATTACTGATTCTGGCTTTATACTCTCATTCGCAGAGGTTTTAGATTCTTGCCCATTTCAATCTCAAACCACATTCTTCCTTCCTCCATCAGTATCTCTTATTGATTTAAATACAATCTCAGAGAAATATCTTATTCTGTTGATTTTTGACATTAATATCTCCAAATATCTTCCATTCTGGGAGTTTGTATTTATGTCATTTGATGGTCTGTATTACACAAGGAATCCTAGTAGTTATGAACTGAATGCCTACTAATCTGGTTGGTGATGATGTTAGAATTCCAGTCACGTTTACCAGATCCTGGCCATTAGAATAGTAATAGCAAAGGCGTATTTTCAGCAATTTAACAGTTTCTCCTACTTCAACAAATGCATTCTATTTATACTTCCCTAAGTAGAATCACAGTGCATAATAAGTTGCCTAGAAGCAGCAACATTGCAAAACTACAAGGTAAATTAATTAATCACATTAATTTCCTTAATTATGTTGAAAATATTTCACCTCTTTCTCAGCAATATAATATCATGCAACATTTTAAAAGCAATATAATCTGAAAATTAACAGATTTGTTATTTAATGTTGCCATAACAACCATAGAAAATTGTGTAAGAAAATACCAAGCAATAAAGGATGAAATGCCATAGAAACAGATAAGAATAGAACAAGTTGTGTCAGTTCTAGCCTTAAGGAAAATTTTAGGCACAGAAAAGCTCATGGACAGAATTATGAAAAGGTGGAGAAATAGAAAAGGGCAGTTAATGTTGGAAAATGAAAAACGTAGTTGTATGGCATAGTGCCAGTGCTCTCCAACAGAGATTACATGCAGATTAGTTGAAACCTCTAAGAAAACTAAAGCACATTAGATAAAAATTCAGCACAGATTATGATAGAAACTTGTTTGACTCTTTTTTTTTTTGATCTCTTGCTTATAACAATACTGCTGCAGTGTTGCATGATATAAATAGTCAAAAGCCCTCAAAACCCGAATACAGTAATAGCTAAATTGCTGCCAGTTTTACATGGTTTTCTAAAATTCCCTCCAGCAGAAGGAACTAACAATTGACTTAGGAAGTTATGAAGGAATTCAAACGTAGAATCTACTTTTCTGTAGGTCAACCCACTACTGCACTGTATAATGAACGTAAACATGAGATGATATCATTTCATCTCTGCTCCTCACCTTTCCAATGACCTTTCAGGGAAAACATCCTGGAGCCTGAATTTTATTTAACATGGAAGTCATACAGGCTGGATAACATGACATTCCTACCTAGGAGCAAAACATCTTTAACGCATTAATTTCTCCTAAAATAAAAATGTTATACAGATATCTCTGTATCACAGCTAGAGCTGACACACAGACCAGTCAAACACAGTTTTGTGTACAGAAAAAGAAACAATACATTTACAGCTCTTTGTTTGAAGAATTAACAAAGTCAAAACCAAACCTTTCTCAAGTGAAACCCCACTTTGGATGTTATCCACTGCCTTGTATTGAGAGCATAATCAAGGAAAACCACTTTCTTATTACACCTCTCTTGTTTCAAAGAAGGACAAAAAAGCAGATGGCATCAAAATGGAGCTCAAACATGGTATATTTAGATTTGATACAACAGACACATGGCAACCATTATATAAAGAAGGGCATAGTTGCATAAAATGTTCAGGTAAGATGCAACTTAATGAAAAACAAGAATCTTGGGAGCAGAAGAAAAATGGATAGAGGCTAAAGAAGAAGCTTCATTCTACACCAAATCTGATCTAACGACGGGACGTAGCCAAAAGGGCCAGTCCTGCTGTGTGAAACCCTCAGGCTTCCTTGCATGAGGATCTACCAATTCTGCAACTGTAGGGTGAGCTGGGACAGAGGGGAAGACAAGGAGGTGTTGGACATTTTTTGAGCATGACAAATTGACTCAGCTCTCTGGCTATGAGTGATACATGGAAGTAACAGAACGGAGCCGGTATCCCCTTCTGCCATGCCTCAATCTTTTCATAGCTCCCATCTCGTGAATAAGCCTGGGGTACGGCACCCATCTGTCCCTGGCTCCAAGATATTGAGGCCACAATCAACCTTTCAGCATGGCAAAGACAACAGCTGACTATGGGCTTCAGGCTACAACCCATCCTTCAGAACAGGTGTCGATCTGGACCCCTCTTCTCAAGAGGCAAATTAGTAGCTGTAGTATTGAAACTTGGAGCAGATTAACCTCCTTTGAAACCTCCACCTTTGCCAAATTTGGACAATATGACTCAAAAGTTATCAGGATAAACGGCACAATAACATAAGTCAGATTTCCTCAAGAAACAGATGAAAAATGATACACAGCCAGATTGCACAGAAGCAATCTTTGTACAGGGTGATTAAAAATTTGAAACACCAGTATGATTAAATGTTAACAGAAAGCACACAGTAAGACTAAGTATCCCATTTGGGGTAAGTATAGGTTGGGAGGGGAAATCACAAAAATCTATGAAAGGTGACTGTGCTTTTTATGACAAAGTGAATAAAATTGATTTTATACAGTACAACTTCTAAATCATATAAAGTATTTCCCCCAAAGCTCTGGAAGAGGATTAGTCGTTTCCTCAAATTCAGTCTGTGTGTGAAACTGTAAACAAGTAATTTAAATACAAGAGTATTTAAGAGATTCTGCAGGACTGGGGTCAACCAACACAGCAGCTTTTCTCTTTCTGGTATTCATAGCACTTTAGGAGAAACACAAAGGACGTGTATCCTCAGCCCATTTTAGGATTCGCTGTAGATTTGACAGCAAAATAACAATACCAGTATCTATGCCACGAAATGGCACAGCATCTGAAAACCCAACAAGCTGTTAAATGAAAATGTGATATCAGCAAGCAAAGCTTTTGTACCAGTTATTTCCAGCAGACTCAGAAAACACAACTGCAAACTTTTTTTTTTACTTCACAATATTTTTAAATGCCAAATGCCTATAGTAAATGTTATATTACAATCATCAGTCATTATCAGTGGACTACACAATAAATGCTTGTGAAAACCTTTTTATGATGTCATCTTACAATATAACACATTGCAACAGTTTCTTATGTTCATATATTTCTTCCTTGTTCCAATAGAACAAGTATCTAGTACCATATTAATTTATTCTCTATATAAATTTGATCTTCTCCCATTTATAAAAAGAATGTGGATTAGGCCCAATTGTGGATGTAGATGGGGACCTACTCAAGTACTGAAGTTAACAATGAATTTTAAAGCACAATCTAACTTATCAATTGTATTTCTAAAAAGCCCTCACACCCTTAAAGAGGAAGAAGTATCATCTTCGAAAAAAAAGTTTCAGGTGTCACTTATTTGAATCTTTATGTTGCTTCAGAGTTACTATTGACCTGTTCAACTAACTGCTCAGGCAACCCTAATTTGGAAGCATTCATAATCTCTCTCAGAAAAGCCTCCAGCAACTCAGCATCACATCTTCTTACCACTGTGCAAAAGCATCGCTTTAGCAAAACCACAATAAATTTAAAAGCAGGATACAAACAGCAGAGTCTACAACTGTTGTGATAGCACTGATGAAAATGTTACAATCTTAATGCTTCAACAAAAATGTTTTAATTAAAATGTTTCACTGAGGCAATTGCTATTTTACTTTTTACCATAGATTTTGATTAACATTAAAAACAACACAACTAATTAAAAAAAAAGCTTAAGTAACATTCACAGTTTCATTAGGAGATATTTCACCAGACAGTGAATGTTTACTAGTAAATTCTCTGTCCAGTGAATTAAAAGGCATCAGTGGCCCTATTGAATATAAAAAACACAGGAAAAGAAATCAGCAGGTATTGCAAAGTAAGTTACCAGACAGCCTACTAAAACTCTCCAAATACTGAGATTCTACAGCACTGCAAGAAAAACCTACCTCACCCCTGAAGTAATTGACACTTTTTAGTGATGAGGACTATACCACCTCATCCAGTTTTACTTCATGTTATGCAACATGTAACACTGGGGTCAAAAGGTGTTACTAAAATGACAGGCTACAATTGATTATTACAACCTGAACTGGAACCCAAAGGCAGTGGGGAAAGGGAGGTTTTCGCTCACTGTCATCCAATGCACTACATGGTCCAGGACAATGCAATGAGTTATCACAGTACTTAGCCTGTAAGTCAGATGGCTTTTCCAAAAGCAAAGTCTGAAGTGCAGCCCAATTGTCTTTAGATTCCCTGTATCACATCCTCATGACATATGTGCTCATTAAAAGGATTCAACTAATTTCAGGTGACTGCTTTGAAAATTTCTAAATTGGAACAAGTCTTACACAGTTATGGTTAGTGACAAAGCTCTGACTGAACATGGCTCACTTTAACCTTTAAATATAGATAGTCTAAAAGTAAGATATCACTTCTTAACATAAGCCTCCCACAGACTAAAAGTAGAAGCCCTTCTATCCTTTAAATGTGAAGTTGCCTGGTATAACTACTCTAGAAGGAAGAAATAGAAAGGAAATTTTGGTACAGAACAGAGTCAGGAAACTCTCTGTTAATGATTCCTACAGATAAGAACTTCCTAAAGCACCAGTGTCAGCATGAGCCTGACATTTACCAAAACCAGTCTTAAGACATTTACCAAACTCCTGACATGTCTCCTGTAGATCTCCCTAAACTGATACAGTCTTTACAGCAAAATTCTATCTCTTGCCTGCTTTACAAGTAGACATAGCTGCTATTACGAAAAGTAATAAAAAGCATAATTTTTACTTTTGTCCTCAAAAATCAACGTATGCTTTTCTTTATGTACAAATGTAGCAAACAGTCAATAGCAACCACCACAGCAAGGAGAAAAATCTCAAAGAATACATCAAGCATGCAAGACATTACTCCTACATAAAAAAAAAAAAATCCATGTTCATGAATGCATCAAGCACAACAATTCTATTGAAATTTCACAAAAGGTTAGTTGTGATCATGGGCCAGATATCTGGCACCAGGTACCATGTGCTTAGATGAGCATAAGGTGAAACAAAGCATGAAGTTTGATGGCATAATCAGACAACAAAAGTAAAAAAAACCCATATGGATAAGACAGGCAGCTTTCACTTAAATACCTGACACTTACTCAATTGATAACTACCTGTACACAAAATTCTTGGAAGCTTTAAAATACCTTTTTCCTTTTTTTTTCTTAAGAATAAAATATTCTTCAAGCTATTTCCCATTGCATCAAGCACAAACATGTTTCCATTTAACTTCACAAATGGAATATGTCTTATTTTAATCTTTCACCTTTGCTCAGTTGAAGAAACTTGTGCTGTTGATAATAGGAGACAAACCAGATCTTACTTAAATTATGATTTACTATGTGTTTGTATGTTCTCAGGACACTGCATTCCAGATTGATAGCTAGCTGGGGTTTTTTTGGGGGTGGTGGTGGTGTTTGTTTGTTTTTATTTTTTGTTTGCTTGCTTTGGGGTGTTTTTTAATGTTTTCAAAGTAGTCAATCCTGCAAAAGCAGTTGGCAGGATCACCAGGCTCCTGACGCAGTAAGTTTATTCATCAGGCACTCGTTTTGATTTTTAGCTGAAAAGCTCTGGTGTTCATTCCACCAATCATGGTTTGGGAATAGGGGATTCCCGTGGCTCTGACACCAGCAGGCACATTTGCAAAAGGGACTGCACATTCCCAGTTCCAGACCCGGCATGTTCAGCTGCTCTTCCAGAGCCCTGCTGGATGCCAGCACAGAAGGGTCTGCAGGGGATGGACACGTGCAGGGGGGCTGTGAGTGACATCTCCCCCTGCCCCGGGCTGCTGCAGGTACCACCCACCACAGCAGCTCCTGGTGCTGCTGATCACACCAGTGCCACCGGGCGTTCCACCACCTTCACTTGCTTTTTCAGAGAGACTTTACAACTCACAGCTTAGACCACTTTCCAAAGTAACTAAAGGATTATCAGGCAGTAAGAACACAGTGCAGTTGTTTGGCAGCAGGTTCCAAGAAACAAATACTTTTGTGAATCCAAGGTTGTCAGGACAAACTGCAAAAATAATGAACACATTTACAGTAGAAAATAAGATTAAGGAACAAAAATACAGACAACAGGGATCAGGATTACTTATGTAGCCGTAAGCATGGAGAATGCAAATCCATGAAAAGAAATAAGGGTATCTTTAGAAAAATAAGCAGAAATCTGACATGAAAGTAATGCCAAACATTATCACATTCCCATAGCTACAACTACACCAGCCTAGCAACACCACGGTACTCCTTCTTCCTCATCTGAGAATTTAACAAGCCTAAGTTCTAAAAGAGATAATGGAATATGTAAACAGAGTATTAAGAATTATCCCCTCATGCAGAGTCATTTGTCACAGTTTCCAGAGATTCTGGTCCTACCTCTAAAGCAAAACAAATGGCAAAAGGAATTGTCCAGATATTCTGTGCAAGCATTTTGAATTTCCTCCCTCAGGAAACAAGGCATGAGCATGAAGCTCAGCAACTTGCTGCTGGTGACTGCATTTATACATGGCTGGCCTCTCTTCTAAGACACCTCTCTTCAGTTCCCAGTCACTTTTAAACAGAGTGAAAATACTGATAATCTCGCTGAAAAGCATTTCCAAGTACATTGTAGTCTAAAGAAAACACGTAACCAACAATCTAGTTCTTTTAATTTCAACTGCATAGTAATACTCAAAATACCAAAGTATAGATATTCCTTGTTTCACCTGAATTCAGTGAGGTAAATTTACAGTATTCCAAATTACAGTATTTATAGCATGAACCTAATTTTCTTTAGAAAAAAGAAGCACCAAAGCAAAACACAACCAAACAACACAAAACAACAACAGGGAAAAAAAACCCACTCTCCAAACAACTAAACCAAAACAACAAGAAAAAAAACATTCCCCAAAAGAGAATAACCCAAAAAACTGAACTCTCCATAATGCCCCAAAAAATCCCCAAGAGCCAAACACCTATCACTTTTGTAAGTCCTAGCCTAAATATTGTGTACCCCTGTAGCTTTGGACTATTTTAATTGTTTTATGACAAATCTAAGGGATTTCACTTGCATATAGGAAATCAAAGCAGCACACTTTATTTCTTTTCAACTCTTCCCAAAAATATACATGGTATGAAAAAAAAAAAGGAATGCTAACCTTGGGAGATAGAAAACCAAGGAAGTCTCATTGGTTAAACCAACTTCCATGGACTCTGCTCCGGACTGGTCAGATCCACAGTTTACAATCCACTCCCACCCCATACTGGGAGAACCACAGGGGCCTCAGGGGAGGTCAGAGGTGCAGAAGCAATGAATATCATAATGAATTCTGCCTCCACTAAGGTTTGATTACTGTGTACTGTGGAGGAAATTTGCCATCACCGTACTACACTAAGTATTTACAGAGCAAGAAATTCAACTCACTGGTACAAAAGTAGACCATTCCCTTTCAGGTATTATTTCTGATGCTTTGAACCAGTTGCTCAGTACTGTGGCTGTCAGTGGAAGTTCACCCTAATAAAAGATTGCCTCATAGGCTTTCCTACTACCCTTTTTTTTTTTTTTTAAATCTATGCCATAAAATTATACATCATATATATTTTATTTCCATTCAAATTCAACACTAGGCATGGGAACATATTTCTATGCTACAGGTACTTCAGTAAAAATCTGTGAGCAGTTTAATTTAAAAGCCATGGACAGCAACCTAAAGCAATTTTTGACCATGCAAAATGTTTTATAAATAGTTCCATGTGTGCTGTTCTTCTGGAGTCTCACTAGAGACGAATAATGACCTTGTATTTCATTCTCATTTACTCTGAATTAGCCAAACCTTCTGGTTTTAATTACATACTTAATACACCTGGCATGGTCTAATTACAGAAAACAAAACATCATTTAAACAAAGGATGACCTTGAACTTAGTCTATCAAAGTAACAGTTAACTTTAAGTTTTCAGTTTTTAACAAACTGCCAAGACATGCAATAGCAATTTTCCAAATGTGATCATATGCCTTTAGAGCAACAGACTTATTGCATTAGGAAACATCTGTACACACCCTTTATAGCTTTCCTCATTATTAATGCAAATCCCTCTTAGATTTCAATAGTGCTATAAACAGTTCTATAGGTAAACACCAAGTTTGCACTACTGATATATTTAATGTGTTAGACTATTCCAGATCTAGATCTGTCAAGCAGCAGCCTGTTGAAACTGAAGCAACTTTTTTTAGTGATTTTGTATGAGTACTGCAACTACAAACGAAGGGAACACGAAGATAAAGCCATGACAACATGCTGCAAAAGAGGCAACAAAGGATTCTAATACCAGAAACTTAAATACATTAGGTATTCTACTGCTCAACGTGGTTACTTATCTGCTTGAAACCGAGTATTTGCTTTAATTCCATCTTCAGTTGTGTTGAAGAGTTTCAGTGACAGGTTAGTTTTAGAACAATGTTTCAATATAATAATGAGTGGTCTTCACACATCTGATAAAGTTTTTTTACTCCTACTTGTGATCAAGTAATGCTAAGTGGCATATTTATTAAAGCAACTGGGATTTAAAGTCAACAGAATGTAATGCCTACACAAAATTCAGTAAGGCCTAAAATTCTTGTAATATAACCAGATCACATATCATTTTACATTGGTTATCGTTACAGCCCTAGCACTTCCCACCTCAGCATGTCAGAACAGCAAATGTGAAGTGCATTTGAGGTAAATTATGTCAATAACAGTATTAAGGAAGGACAGAAATTAGAATTTGAGCATGCTCAACAAAGATCTCCCAAACTACTGGCTATTTCACACAAAGAGCTGGCATTCAAAGACATACTCACAGAATATTGGTCCATGTTCCATATTGCTGACCACAGCACACTTCTGTAACAGAATGCTCCAGCACACAAGTGTAGAGAAGCTGGTTATTAGAGATTTTGACAATGTTTCAGCATGGGAACAGATTACTGTCACCACTGACACAGCCAATGTTTTGAACACAGATGACAAGAAAGTAAGTGTTTTGCATGTATATTAGGTCTGAATAGGTAATATTTGTTGAAAAAAAATTATTAATGAATTAATAGGTTCAACAAGTTCATATAAAAGTATCCTATATAGATAAGCAAATATATTCAGGGTTACCATGAACGTTGACAAACATCCATCACTTAATTTGCTTGGCTGGCAAACTAACAATAGCACTGATTGTCTAAAGGAGAAAAGCATCCTAAACTTTTAATACATCATTGATGGAATTCAATAAATATATTAAAATAAATGAAATAGTAAGAAAATATTTTACAACATAAACCATATGTAACAGACTGTGATTAAATAATTACATATATCACTAATTACTTACTGAACCGCAATAGCATCCAAACCAAGACTCCAATGCCTGACACAGACACATTCCAAACTGCCCAGGAGGGGATATGATCTAAATGAGATTTGTCACAAAGTAGAACATCTTAGAAAATTAAGATGAGATATATGGGAGTGAGCAGAATTTATACTTCACAGGAGACCTGATGGTAGGACTCTTGTGTTGTATTCCAGCTCTGCTATGAACTCATTGTGAAATCACTCACTTTCTGTTTCTCTGTCATCATTCTCCTGATAACAGCATTTATTAACTTTTTTCCATTACAAGACTATAATTAAGGAAGTCCCTGAATAAATACTCAGATCTGAATCCTTCTCACTGTGCTCTCTCAACCAAAAGGTCTCTGTCAGTACAATGACGATGCTTTAGCTCTATCAGAAAATCCTGTTTTCACAACATAGGCTATGCCAGATGCACAAACATGGCACCTGCTAACACACCACAATAATAACATGTCATAAATTCAAACAGTATTTCATTCTCTTCAAATCTAGCATGGCTATGCTACTTTGAAATGAAAATAATCCTGTCCATCAAACAATGCCAGTGACATAAACAACATGAAGCAAAGAGGCATGTTACATTGGCACAGGGGAATAAAACCAACACCAGTAGTTAAAAAGGTAATCGGGAAAAAAAAGCCTTGAGACTATGCAGGGCAAAATGCTCAATAGCTGACTTCTCACAAACTCTGAAATTAAGGGGCACAAATAGTTAAAATACAGTTTAACTGCAAATTGAAAACCATGATAGTTTTTCCTGAAGATTATTTCCCTAAATAGCAACAGAAAATAAAAATAAAAATCACAATCACCATTTCACAAGCATAATACAAGCAAATTAAAATAATCTTTGTTCAATTAAATCTGACTCAAAAAAACCTGACATTCTTTAGCCTCTGAATTGTTCAAAGCACATAGTTAATTATATTACAGTTCAAATGACAGTACAATATAGTGGTCAAAAATATTGCAAGAAAGGCAAATCTACAGTGAAAATAAGAACACAATCTTACAGTGAGTGCAAATTCATTCCTATTATCTTTTCTTCTTTTGTACTGAAACTAAGAGATGAACTTAAAAGTTTCAAATACTGTTTCCTTAAGTGGGCATTCATATTTATAGTGGTGAATTTAATTAACTTATCTCAATATATGTATAGTAGCAGATACTCTCTTGTGTAAAGCCCTTAATAACAGGCATAAGACATCACAACACAGTCCAAGGCAAAAGTCACCCACTATAAAAAAACGCTCCTACAAACCACTGAATTACATGAAGGGCATACTGAGACTGAAGATAATGGGTCCATCTCTGCTTTCTACAATACACAACTATTTTAATAATCCTGGCAGCATCCCTGAGGATAAATCCCTTGCTGTCTGCCAGTGGCTAGCCTCTTCCTTCTGTGAGACCAATAATTTATTTACATGGTATTTTAAAACAGCTTACACGTGAAACAACAGAGGGCTTTTGGTTGGTTGGTTTTTCATTTGACAGTATTTCATCTTTGCGTCCAAAAAGAAAGACTCAGCTCAAAAACCTTTTTTCTGAGTCTGTCTAGAGTCTGTTGAACTCTAAGGAGAGAAAGTAGCTCCTTCAAGAGGATGACACACTGCCCAACTAATCTACCCTGGCTGTTGTCAAGGCGTTTATAAGGGTTTGTAAAAGGTTTTTACGAGGGTTTCCTGTGCTATGGTTCCAGGACCAGGGATGATTTGTCACAACTTAAAATCAGTGTTCTGATGACAGATGTCCTGCTCCTGGAGAACGAGCTATTCCCACCTGCGAACGCTCAGGATGCAAATACAGAATCGACACATGGGGGAACCGATCATATTCTTGACTGCTACTGACAACTTGGTTATGCTTCAGGGATCTTCAAAGTAGATATGAATGCCAAATCTTTGTAATAATTACTGGGGTGGGTATTTAAACACTCATGTATACATTGTTTTAGTTGTACAATACTCTCCCTAAGGCAGAAAGCAAGGGAAGATTTAATAACCTATATAACTTGAGTAAGTTATTCCTCCTTGGAGGAGTAAGAATTGTTGAAGATTGTTCAAAAAGCTTTAACTACACATAACATCGTAAAATTTTAAACTGAAGATACAAAAATATTGTTTAGCTGTCAGATCTATAAAACTGTGACACAGTCCCCCAAAGAAAGTATGGAAGTACCTTCAATTCAGACAAGTCAAGCTAATCTAGAAAAAGTATTTGGTAGCACATCTACTTTAGGAATACAGAAAATATCATTTAGTATGTAATTTTGATCTCTCATTTTTCAGATTAATAATAGTTAGGACAAGAACTACCTTACTAAATAAAAATAGTAGAGTAAAACAAGGAAAGAAACTACTGGAATCAATATTCAGTTGCTAATTTACTTTAGGACAACCACCCACACGTATTCAAATTCGAATTACCATGTGAACACATCCCTAGTATAAGCAGCTCAAAAACCACTGAAAGAATAAAGCATTTTTCTCATTTTGGATATTGTATTGGATATTACCAGTAGACTTGTGTGGTTTTGTGCCTAATGTTTTCTTTATGTTATGTCTCCTTTAAAACATAAAGGGAAAGTGAAATGCAAGTTTATCTGAAATAAAAATTTTGAACGACCACAAAAAACCACGGTAGTCTACATAGACCTCCTTTTATATTCTTTGCAAGAAAACCAACTATTTACAATATTTTTGGACCTTTCTGCTTTTAATTTGGAGGAGGAAAATAACTTGTACAATTCTACCCCAACAACTTAAAGAATTAGTATTTCTAGATTGTTTTGGAAAACTCCAAACAGACATCGATGATCCTCAAGCAGTAGTGTATTCAGGTACATGTCTTTGGAAAAATTTTGCCTGCCCACAAATTAGCAGCAGAAGCAAGTTTTCCTCAAATGCAAGGTGTTTTCCAGGTTTTCCAGGTAGCCCTCTCTACTCACAATTTAGTGGCAGATGCAAACTACTCTTGAGACTGCAGATTTCACCACATAACTGAAGACAGACTCTTGACTAAAGAAGTGTTATTATAGACACAGTTTGTAAATCACAACCTAAATAACACAGGCAAGCCAACTTAATGCTTTGCTGAATTAGAGGTAGAAACCTGGTACTTGGAAAGAAATAGGGATGAGAGAGTCAAGGAGTGTCATTAGATATTCTCAGAGAGGCAAAGCCAGAGATAAACCTTACAGACATAAGAAAGCATAAGTAGTTGATAGGTACTAATTACTGGCTGGAAAATCTTCAGAGTCGATACCAAAAAACATGAAAAATCACAGTTGACAGGGATTAATTTAATACAAATTATGTGATCTAACCATTCATTCATTAACTGCTACTACACAGTGTTGTGCTTACCATTTCTAGTGAATGAAAAGGTGGAATAAAGAACAAAATAAAGTGAATCTGTTTGTATACTAGCAAGAGGAAACAATTAAAAGGCAAGAAAAAGCATTTAAAACAAGGGTTGCAAATGCTCTCATCAGTCTTACACAGGAAAGCATAAAACAAGTTTTGACTCCATATTTTACTTACGGAGTTATCAGGTGACTCGGATTTAACATCAACTCCTACAGAAACAAAGCAGCCTCTCAAAAAAAAACTCCAACCACCTTCTACCCAATTTCAAGAGCCATCTTCTTTCTATTCTTTCTTTTTTCATACTGTATGGCTATTAAAAGAATTTTAGTTTTAACCAAAATACCAACAGCTGCTGAAATAAGAGAATGCGAATGTCTTCTATAGTCATATTAATATGTAAAAGTATAACTCAATATATTACACCAACTATTTACCTCCACAACTCTGCTTTCTCTAATATATTTACAATTACATTGTATTGCCATGGAGAATAACTGCAGTCCAAGCTTTCCTCTAATTTTGATTGCTGCTGAAGTTTCTCCTTTCATGTTTGTCCCAGAATGCCTTACTACTGAATAGAAATCCCAGTTCTTCTAAATGCCCAGATAGAAAATCAAAACCATAAACCTGGCAGTAAAAGAGAACAAGCATTACAGTTTCCAATGTTACCAGAAGACTTGCAGCCTCATGGTGGTTTTATTATTTTCATTTTCTTCCAATAGTGTGTGAAATTAACAACCCCAAAACTTAACTGTGTGGTTGTTATGCAAAGAACCACACATTTAGATGTAGGATTCTTCAAGCAGGAGTTTCTTCTGAATTTACATTTTCTTCTCTCCTAATTCCTCTTATGTCATTAAACTAGTGGATGAATGCAGAAGTATCCCTCCTGAAATTCACTGTTTGATTCCCACAGGGCTTTTTTCTTTTTTATAGATAGTAATATACAGCACCACCTAAAACAAGCTACTGAGCAGTAACCAGAGCATCCTTAAAATGTGATGCTCTATGCACAACTGTAGAAAGATTGGGGGTTTTTGGTCTCTGAAATACTCACAGGCATATGCATTCTAGTTCATGCTGTGGAGGTTGCATATGTGAGGTACCAAGTGGTAAATTGCACCAAGTGGTGCATCCTTGGTTCCTCATATCCAAAATCCCCAGTAACTTTTAATGGGAGCACATATGGAGTTAGGCATATACACATGAATGTAATTTCTTGAAGTTCCATTACAAGTTGAACCCACTTCTTTTGACTGAAGAGGATATGTAAAACCTTAAAGAAAGCAGTGACTTAAGAACCACTTGAGCTGCATCATTCACAGAAGCCCCCAGTGATGGTACCATGCTTACAAAAAGGCACATATGGAATTTATAGGGACAAATCTGCAAGTCTCAGGCATAGACACATTTCTCACATCTCAAAGCACACTTGTGCTCATGTGGATACACATGAATCACACCTCTAGCCCTCTTGAGGGAGATCCTGACCCAGCATACTACCACACTATCTCCTTGTGAGGAAATCATCATGCACACAGGCATTTTTGCCATCTGTTTGAAAAGCTGAACAATCTTCCTAAACCTTCTTGTCCACATAACAAAAATAAAAATTGAAAAAAAAAAAGGAAATCCAATGTCTCAGATGTGTGTGACTTTGGTAAGAAAACAGGCAGGGTCATTTCCTGGCTTGATTCACACACTGCAGGAACCACATAAAATGCAAACTTACACAGTTTTTTCCAACATAGGGAAAGCCCGTATGACTCAAGACATATTTTCCTAAGTATCCAGCAATCACTAGAAAATATTATTTTCATGCAAAGAATTAAAAAATTGAAGAAGTGATCATGCAGCCATGAGCTTACAGAGATGAGCCATAAGGGGATGTAAAGGTACATTAAAGTCTCAATAAAACACTGGTTCATTAGATCAGCCAGAAAACTCTTATTATAAATCTTCCTATTGGGAAATTTTGCTGAAGAATACAACGAACTCATTCCAGGAACAAGGTGTACTCCCAAAGACTGCCTAAAGAATAACTGCTATTTCTGCTTTCAAAAAATTATTCTGACCAAGGGGAAGGAGACCTCCCCCTCAAAACATGGGGGATGAGTACAAAGCTTACCACCACCCACAGAAACTGGTTCACTTGGCTGTGTGTGTACATACAGTGAACTCCCGAACACTTTTTGACACGGGTGCTCTCAGAGGACCAGTGTATGATCAGGAGACTTTCCACAATCTGGAGTAACACTTAAGGCATCAGGCAATGAAAGTATAATGACAGTAAGCCTGAAAACCCAAAATTAACTGTTATCACGGAGAAGAGATTATAGAATAAAAACTGCCTTCATGAAGCTAGGGACAACTTAGGTCTTTAGAACATTGTAACTTTCCAAGGATCAGTAATAATCAACCCCAAAATTAGCTCAGCTGGTTAGAGCATGGTGCTAATAATGCCAAGGTTGCAAGTTTGATCCCCATATGGCCATTCACTTAAAAGAGCTGGACTCAATCCTTGTGGGCTTCTTCCAACTGTAAATAAAGTTATAGAAAAAGACGAGTGAAATGACTGTGACTATTGGATTAAAGAGGTATCCAAATGGGACCCTGTGAATAAACCAGGCCAAGACCAAAAATATTTATTCACCTAATGAAAAATATTTCTTCTTCATTATCAGGGAAAAGATATGCCCATTTAAGCATCTCAAGTCTCACAAAACTGGCTTGAGTACCTTTCTAAAGTCTATTCACTCAAAATTCTCCAGTCCCCACTACTGAATATTATGAGGGTTAGTCAGTGAGTCTTACACTAGATATATCAATTCCACATATAATCACCTTTTCTACAGAGCATAAAGATCTCATGCCTCCTTTTTTGTTCACACAAATTATTGTCCTAGTATGTTCTTGGCATTCTTGACATACAGAGGCTTAGACTCTTCTTAATACTCAATTACCACATTGGAGAACATGGTGAGATGGGCCAGGTGGGATCAATTGCTTCAGCCACAACTGCCCTTTGGGTGTATCTGAACAAAGCACGTGCCTGCCTCATGAACACCACCAGCCATAAGACTGAGACATTCACGAGTGTACCTACTTGCCAATCACCTAGCTGTTGCAAAATACCAAGAAGACTCTGAGCCAGCTCTGATGATCACAATTCTGAGGACAGAGAGTCACTCCAGTGAACAGCCAAGAAATGCATTCAGGCCACCCTGTAGCCCTTGTACTGCAGACAAGGCCTTCTTCTGAGAAGTTCCAGAGAAAGCTGACGACTTTAATGAGTAGGAATTTGGAAGCAGTACTTCTGTACATGTGTCATGGGGCAATTTGAGGACAGTTCCGAAAAAAGAAATGAAAAAGCAGCTAGACTGATTCTCTGTATCTGGCATGTGTGAGCAGTTATGTAGAAACTCACTGAAGTGATCTTAACTGTAGGACAGATGGTATTTGTGCTTTAGATCACTGAGGGGGAACCAGACCTGGCACTCTTTCCAATAAAGCGAGCATCTGCAATGGCGCTTCTCAGCTATTGAGCTGTGACTGCACGACAGAAGTGCTGTATCAGGAAAAGACAGAGAAGAGCTGATACAGATCATGAAAACTTATTCTTACGTCAGAGATGAAGAGCTTCTAGCTATAGAACATTGCTGAAATGAGTCTTGGCAGGTGAGGTGGGTTAAGTCTTGCTAACAGCCAAATGCCCACTCAGCTGCTCACTCTGGCCCCTTTCTTATCAGGATGGGGGAGAAAACAGGATGAGAAAGCTCGTGTCTCAAGATAAAGACACGGAGATTGCTTACCATTTACCATCACAGGCAAAACATGCTTGACATGGGGCAAATTTAATTTATTACCAATATAAATAGGTTCGTGTAGTGAGAACCAACCAACAACAACAGAAAACCACTGAAGCAACACCTGGTCTCTTTCCCTTCCCAGGCCTGACTTCACTCGTTCATTACAGACTCTTCTACTCATAGCCACTACTCCCCCAACAACACAGAGGGATGGATGGTAAGCAGTTACAGTCCGTCAATGAAAGTTCCTTCTTGCCACTCCTTCCTCCTCATAGTTTTCATAGAATCATAAAATGGTTTGTGTTAGAAGGGACCTTTAAAGACCATCTATAATCCAATCTCCTTGCCACAGGAAAGGGCATCTTTCCCTTAATCAGGCTGCTCAAAGCCCCATTCAATATTTGAACACTTCCATGCATGGAGCATCCACAAGTTCTCTATGCAATCTGTTCCAGTGTCTCAGCAACCTTATAAAAAAAAAATCTTTCAGTTCAAAAATGCACTTGCAGCTCACTGAATCAGTTTAAAGTCATTGCACCTTGTCTTCCACTACAGGCCCTGGTAAAAATTCTCTCTCCATCTTTTTTTTAGAACTCCACCGTAGAAATTGGAAGGCCACAGTATGGCCTCCCCAGAGCCTTCTCTTATCCAGATTGAGCAACCCCAACTGCTTCAGCCTTTCATCCCCTCTGATCATTTTTGCATCCTTCCTCTGGACCCAGTCCAACAAATCCACATCTTTCTTGCACTCAGGATTCCAAAGCTGGATGCAGTACTTCAGGTGAGGACTCATGAGAGCTGAGCAGAAGGGAAGAATCACCTCCCTGGAACTGCTGCCTGTGCTTTTTTATGCAGCTGCCAGTGGCCTTCTGAGCCACAAATGCATATTCATAGAATCATTCAAAGGTTTGGGTTGGAAGGGACCTTTAAAGACCACACAGACCAACTCCCTTTTTAAAAAGCATTTTAAGGCTACTTCCACTTTTCATGGAAGCAGAAATAATCGATACATGACCTCTCACATCTTACCTTATCAGTCCCTATTCTCTTCTCAGTACAAATTATAACACATCTACTGGGCAACTCTGTCGCATGTGCACTATTACATGAAGGCCAGGCTGGACTGACTCTCTGCCACAATGCTGGTGCTCAAAGCCATCTGTGTCTTGTTCAGAGTAATGCATCTGCTCATAGTACTCCTATCTCATGACCAGCAGAAAGACAGGTGATCTTCCTTGTTTGGTTGTATTCTGTGTTCCCTCCATCCAGGCTCCCAGTAGTCTATTCCTCCTTTTGATTTCCTCTCTCTGCCAGTCAGCATATATGATCTGGGTACCAGTAATTAACAATGCAGTGCTTAGACCTCACTGATGTCCTGTAATGAAAGGCTTTTGTGTGTGCATGGAATAAGTGTTGCTTTTCTCCCTCCTTTTCAAACTGATATGAAATTACATTCTGTGATTCTATATATAGAACCATGAAAGAATGTTAAGTCAAATACTTGAAAGACATTAAGGAAGAACATCTTACGATTCTTTGGGCAACCTTAATTTTGCTTTTTTTCCTAATTATAGACCTGTAACGCATTTTTAAATTATGTGACTATGGGTTAAAACTCAGTTAACCCCCATAAGGGGTCAAGAGATCATAAATGAACTATTCCTTAACTTCTGACCATTTGATTTCGGCATCTGAACACAGGTTTTTAACTCTTTTTTGCATTTAATGAGATTAGTTGAGAACCCTTCACAAATACTACTTTTTCTGACATAACCAACAAACAAAAGATCACAGATGAACATTCTCCTTCATATTGGGTTTTACAATCTGCTTGTTAGAGATGAAGGAAGACTGTCAATCCACGGCTCAACAAGAACAAGTCCAAAATAATGCCAGTAGATTTGGGGAATGAAAAAAAAGCAGCTAGCTAGAGTATTGTATTCTGTCATAGCTCCCACTTGGTAAGGCAAAGGCTCCAGTATTACTCTAAGGTGCTTTGCTGGGGTCCCAACTACTCCTGTGAATTCGAGAAGCAGTAAAAACAAGGTCTTCCTCCTGGAATTTGTTCTTGGCAAGAATGTACTTTCCTTTTAGACACAGGTCACATTACAACCACTCTTCTAATTTCGTAACATGAAAAATGCCCTAAATTGAAAATTACATTACACCTCTACTAACCAAACCTTCTGTTATCATACTATATTGCTGCCCACCAGCTAAGTGACAGTTCTCACAAGAAGCAGAGTATACTCCAGATGCCAGGTGAAGTTCACTGCACCAATTTTCAACATAAAGCTGTAAAACAGTGTCTTGAATTGGCCAACTGCAAAATCCTCTCATCCCCACATGTTAGAACAGCAACTGCCAGCAGTAGAGGCAGCAGAGGCATTTTAGACAGCAATTCACTTAATAAAACTGTCAGGTTATTTTTCTACTAATGTGTCTCAGCTCTGAAATTAATTTCTCCTTAACCTGTGGTCTAACAGCTTATGTTTGCTGACTTCCGTAACATGGGATATGGAACTGCAGAAGAAAATTACCACTGTATTTGGTGACAGGACAGTATGAGGACCACAGGGTACTATCATTCTTTGGAGGTGTTCCACTCTGGGAAGCTGCAATGAGTTGAGATATACAAAGGAAGAAATTAATTGAAACCAAGTTAAATTAATAAACTGCTCAGTAGGGTTTGGAAAATGTGTTTTCTAACGAACCTCTGTTAATTCTAGGGTAGCACAGGAATCTGTAAAAAAGGTGGGTGCAGGGAGCACAGTTTGATGTTGGAAGCAATCCAGCCGCTCCACACATGACTGCTGAACCTTCACAGCGCTCGTCCTTGGCGAGCTGCTGTTGCCATAGCAACAGCTCTTTAAAACATGGAAAACAGGTCAGGTAGTTTCAAACTAACCACTGTTTCCAATGTCACTACCTTCCCCTGTAGTTTTGAACTAGCCCACCTCTGAGATGATCACTGGGCTGTTGCCATAGAGTCATCAGCCAGCAGAGAGAAGAAAACAAGGCTCTTGAGTTTCACAGGAATGCATAAGTAACATGGGAGTTTGGCCTCCCTCCACCTACCACTCTTTCCCCTAAATCCTTTAGAAATCCCCTTCAGAGGTATCAGCTCTTTTCAATATCTTTTTCTTTGCAAATATTCTTTACTCTGAAAACTGTTTGGGACTTAAGATTTTCAGTTTTCTTTTTTAAATAAAAAGGCACTGCAAAATTTTAGATTTAAATCCTGTTAACTGCACAGTGTAAGCAAAAGGTGCATTATTTGGCCATAACATCATTCCTTCAAAAGGCTGTAACAGTACCATTCAAAATTTTATGTAAGGAAGAATAACCATTGGAAATTAGGTCTTTAAACCTCAGGAAAAGGAAGTAAACCAGCTCAAGAGACAAAAAATGAAACAGCTGAGCATGTACACACCAAGCTGCACTACAACCAACACACTCCTGCCAATTCCCTCTCTTTCTCTAAAGTAGCACTGAAGGTGGACTGCACACAGCTGCTCACATCTTGCCAAATTTTAAGTCACACAAAAAAATACAAAAGGACAAGCCTTAGTTTCATTTTTTAAATTTTATGTCTTCATTACATGAACCTGCCTGAAAGTAGGCATACTTACACAGGTTTCTTCATCTTGCCTCACAGTTGTATTCTAATAGTTAATGGAAACTCTTTAGATAGAAATCGCAATAAAATTTACAACTTTGCAAAAGCAAAACAAAAAGCCCCTTTCATCCTATACCACACACATCACAAGCACCATGGAAATACTGTATTTCTATTTCTATGAACATTATCAGCATAATAGTTCCCATCTTGAAGTGGTTAGCCATCTCTGTAGAATACATCTTCTTGTGTGTGGATGGCATTTAGAACATGTGACTATAATCAATGGCAATCTTAAAGTAACCCAAATGTTTGCACTTTAGAAAGAAGGCCTCCTCTTCCATTCACACACTTCTTCAAGTATTCCCTATGCCAAAAAGCACAACCTCCAAAGAGGACACAACAAAATAACAGTGGTAGTCATTTCAGGATGGGTCATTTTTACTAACAGAACTTTTTGCATCTAGATGACTTTTTAGGATAATGTGCAAGTTTGGTCTGTGTCTTTGAAGAACACTTTTTCCTCCATTCTTACTTGAAAGAATAATATTCAAATATAAAAACCAACTACATACACTGGACTGTAGTGACACCATGAGGGAAAAAAAATTCAAACATGTTTTTAGAAGGTTCCACCTAATTCACATCTACAAGCCCTACAGCATGGTCATACAGCATCACACAGTCAAGGCTCACAGGTTGCAAAGTTCCTGCTTCTCAGCTGCAGACCTAACCTTGCCCATGACCTAACCTTGCCCACTGCTGCAATGCAAATTAAGTTAAATTTTTCAAAATGGTTTAAGGTAACTTGTTTTAGTACTCACTATGGCACACTAAAAATTGTCATGGAAATTAAGTCAGGGTTCTCAGCTGAGCATCAAGCAGCTTCTTGAAATAGCTATAACCATGTTACTGTACCTTTAGAGCCATCCTATTGAGCAATTTTGTCCTGGAACATTTACGTAAAGAAACTAGATTACCTGATTACTATGCTTATATCTGTAAAACTCCTAATGTCAAATACAAATGTAAGTAATACCATGATCATTAAATAGATGCCAGAGAAGTGTTGATTCTTCAAGTGTTTCTTTCTTAGGAACTGCATGAACTTACCCTAAACTAAGGAATGCTGAGAGAAACAGTCTAAGTTGTGAAATTTCTAACCCAAAATCTAAATGCGGTTTCCCATTTAGGTACACAAATGAAAGTAGCTTCTTCAACAGTCTCAGCAGTTAAACTTAACATTGACATCAGTAGTTTTGCCACTGACTTTAGCAAGTATGAGATTAAGTCTTTATGGAGAGTTTGCCAATAACTGCAGCTTTGTATACTGGGCTTGCATAGCTTTATTTTTAAATTTTTACTCATATAAAAATATAAAGTAGGTATAAAAATATGTCAAATTATTTTTTTGCTTTGTTGGATTTGTCGTGTGTGTGTACCCTCCACACACCAGGGGATTTCACATAGGGTTTTTTTACCTTTTTAAGTACTGGTGCTGTCCATGAGGTACATTTCTGTCCAGGCACAAATAACAACATCAATGAATGAAAAAAAAGGTCACGTCTTCAAAGAGTTAAGATTACAAATTTACACTGCACACATCTCATCTTTTTCACCAAAAATAAAATTACTAATTCATAGCAATGCTACAACTCCCAATGAGCAAAAGTAAATGTGGATTATAATGCATGTTTAGTCACAGATCTAATATAAAAGAATGACATTTGGGTAATTTTAACATACACTTTTCATACATTACTGCAATACAAGTAAATGAGAATAATAAGTTATTCAGAAACTACAGAAATACAGATTTTGCTCTCAAGTTTCATAGCAGTTCCCTTTTATATCCGAGTTATGCAAGTTTTAAGAAAAGAAATAAAATTTACATGTAAGGCAGAATATTTTGGACAATCCCTGGACTTGGTATATGTCCACTAAGTCAAATCTAATCAGATATCTGAATATATTAATTCAAAATAACGAATTACTCCAAGTATTTGTGCCCACTGCTTGAAGTCAATGCCTTAAATGCCGAAGCCTCTTTCTGCAAATTCTACAAGATATTTGCAAACTAAAACCACACAGATTTTTCTTCCATTCTTCATAAAGCTCAATAGTATTAAATGTCAGCCATTTAATTTCCAAAATTTGTTTATGAAATATTGTTAACATCTATGCTTAATATATAGTCTACACATGGTACTTATTGGCTGCCGATCAAAACATCAGGCGTAGAAATCAAATACAAGCATTGTGATTATTCAGAGTTAGCCACACAGTCACGAAGCTCATCCAATTTTTTTTTCTGTTAAATTGCTACAATCTTATCTGACAAGATCCCATTTGAGTCCAAAAAAAAAAAGGAAGGCCAGTGCAAAAAAACCTGAACTGGTAAAAACATCCCATGTTCTTCATCAAACAATGATGAGGAAATCCTCCTTGAAACGAAGAAGATATAAAAATTAACTTAATATTGCAATATTCCAGTCGCCCACTCTCCCAAGGCAAGTTTTATTTTTACTCTTTTTCATTAGCATTAATTATCATAGCAAAGAGTAGAAGAGCAGATTTTGTTTCCCAGTGGTAAATTTGCATGATACTGACACAGACATGATTTCAAAGAATTCTGCTGAAACTCTGAACTGGAACAAGCACTTCTTGGTGTGACCATTCAGTTCAGAGATCAGACATTACACACAAAGGTGTGGCACACTGTCTTGACACTAACAGTGATTCATGGAACACAAAAACTCCTCGGATTAAATATCCTCTGTTTGTTTGGGTTTTTTTTTAATTGTAAGGGGAAACAGAATAGAGACCTGAATCTGAATTGGTTTGATGGACAAAAAAGGAACATTTAAAACTTGTCCAGCAGCAACTGCTTTTTTACACGTTTTTCAAAGCTCCTTCTCAACTATGCACATTACTGAGCTATTACACAATGATCCTAAAGAGGTATATTAGTACAGACAACTGGTTACTAAGGTAACAAGATGTTACTTTAAACCAGCAGCACTGTCCCAGCTCATCAGCTTCACTCATTTCTTTCCTTTGTTCTCTTTAAACTACGCACAAGTTACACATTTGCTGTATAACCAAATACACATACTAGAGCTACTTCAGTCTCTCATTTTCCTCATTCAAGCTAAGGAGGTAAAAAAAGGCATTAAGATGATGCAAGCATTTGGACTCTGGTGTGAAGTAGTTTCATTCTTTATACTAAGAATTTGAAAGTTGGCTGAAAAGTAAGTTTTAAAATGTTTTCTCACTAGAAACTATTTCATAATTAAAAAACACAGTGCACATTGAAACTATTTGATGTGATAAAATAAGATGGCAGGGATCCTTTAATGTTTTGGGAGGGAAAACCTGGTTAAGTTTCACTGACTGAATCTTGGCTGAAATTTTGCAGAGGCAGACTCATGTTTGGAAATAACAGTTGACTGCTAATTGCGAAAAAGACTAAGGTTACCCAAGGTCTACATCCTCCAAAACACTGATGCTCCTAATAAACAAATTAAGTATGTCACTATTTTTGAGAGCTCAAGCTCGTAAAACCTAAGTGTTCTCAACATCTTTTATGATTACAAACATCAGACATCAGCAGTAGCTTAAAAAGCCATCGAAAATAAAGCCATTGGAAACATTTACAGGAGCAGGTCACCTATAACAATCCTCCGCTCCAAGTGGGATTAACTCCACCAAAACAGTTCCTGATGTGTTTATCTAACCAGGTCTTCAACACTTACAACAATGGCAACTTCTGCAACCCTCCGAGGCAATCTGCTGTTGTATGTAGTTATCCATTCTTCTCACTAACTTCAAATAAATTGCTGCAATTTAAGCCTGACCTCTTGCCTTGTCTTCTTGTGTATGTCAGTGATAAGTAAAAGCCTTTTGTTCTGTTTTAACATGTAAGAATGCAAAAAGCTTTTTGTTCTCTGAGGGTATTTCCTGTACTCTTTTAATATACAAAAATTTATATAATCTTTGTCAGACAGCACGATTCACTTTCCAAAGCTGCCAAAGTATAGCACTGGCACTTTGTTATGCTTGACTCAGTGGTCAGAGTAATGGCTTTATAATAATCCTATGATTTAAGATTAACAGAAAGTACTGATTCTGTTTACAGCCTAAAAAATTACTAGTTGATTTTAAATTATTTACTTATGTACTTATAGAAGAAGGGACATATTCAAAAAGAAAGGATGCTATATTCAATACCAGTTGGAGAAACACTGTTTAGGTACTGTATTTCCCCCTCTCTTCATGAAAAATAATTCTCCTTTCGTGATCAGATATACAAACAGGATTTAGTTAAATCAGTCAGTGCTTGACTTACATAGTTTAAAAAAAAGTGTAATAAGTTGTTCTGTTATCTTTGCCTATAAAATCCCAGCAACCAATACTACACTTCTAGTTTATGTGTCAGGCTGGCAAAAACTCCCCTCCTGAACAGCTGCATCATAAGCCTAACAAACCACGGCCATGACCTGCAAAACATCCACTGTGGACCCCTAACACCAACATCTCTCCCACTGAATTACCCACACACATACCTTTCATTTTTTGTAAATAATCTCACAAGACATAAGAAGCTTCTCTAACAGCCACCTACTTTAAAAGGTACAGAAAATCTCCACTGCTGAGGTTCATACTGTCCTCACAAAATGACCTAGATAAAGCATATAATTTTTATTTTATTGATTTTAGAGTCTCTCCCCTTTTTGCCATGCCTGAACTGAACTGAATGAAATTCTGCATGGAAACTATAAGCAGCAATAATACCTTTATCTCATACGCATATGGCCCATGCAAACGCAAAAACCTAAGTTTCATATTCGCTTAGTTAAGAAAACATTCTTCCTATCAGCATCTGGAAATGCTTCCTGATATTCAAGCAACTAATTAAAAAGAAAACAAAATGAATCAATATTAATACTTCATTTAAAATTTTCAAATCACTTAGAAGAGAATCAGAAATTATTGAAAAAAGATGAAATACATTAATTCCCATTAATTAGAAAGAGAACTGTTATAAACAAACTCATCCGCTGCTTAAATAAACCATAAAGCCAGCCAAGATTCTGGACAAAGATGTATTTCCAGTGAAGTTGACTCAGCTTAGCTTTATTAGTGAAGTTTTAATTAAATTCTAGATGGTCTTCAGTCATTTTATGCTATTTAATTTTTTACAGACTCAATTGTTACTTTATACATTTATAAATGTTAACTGAAGTCTCAGTATCTGCTGTAGTATTATTCCAAAATTATTATATCCTAATGTATTTGTCCCTTTTGAAACCCAGGGAAATATTCTGCCTACAGTAACAGATGGCTTTTTAATTTTTTGTTGCTATTCCAAAATCTTTAAGTCACCCAAAATGCATCTACTTAAACATGATACTGCAGTTATCATGCAAAACATGATCTACATGTTCACTGTTTAATATTTAGCAATCTGGATACCATTCCTGTTTGGAAATAATTCTACTAGAGACAGAAATCATTACCCTAGCATTGCTATAATAAACAGATTTGCCTTTTTACATTTCATTGTCTCATAACGAAAAGTAAATTACTAATTTAAAATGAAATAATATATTCAATTAGTGCAAATGAAGCTTAGCAACTCATTCGGACTAATGTTAATTCAGAGGTTATCATCAATTAGGTTCATGTAAATCCTTCGTTAGAATCATGTCCCACTCTAACACACATTACTAAGGGGCAGAAGGATTTACAGGGCAATTTTACATCTTAATGAGATGTAAAATGTTATGATACAGTAAAAATGTAAGCAGCAGGTTACTTCACAGCATGTACACACTGCACGGCAATCTAGCAAGCTAAGACTTATCCGGGTATCCCCACATAACAAAAATGTCGAGCTCTTCTTCTTCAGAATTAAAAGTTCACCTTTTCTTGGTGAAAACTAATTTCTGTAATAAAAGTTATACAACATAAAATCTTTAGCTGTGAAACACAATAAAAAATTTAAGCAAGCTGCTTTAATACCTTGCAGTCATACTACTCATTTAATACACAGCTCTGTCCAGCATGTACATATTTCATGGGAAACATTCCCCAAGGAAAGAACAAAGATATCATAACAGCAACGTGGCCATATGAATACATAATATCTACAAAAAAACCCCTGTTCTTAAAAGGACTGGCCAGTCAGACGGGTGAAACAAACACATCATTTACTCTCACTCTGATCCAAACTGCTGACTTCTGAGCTAAAACTAAAAGTCAGTCCGTTCAACAGTTAAGCCTCCTTATGAAAAGCTGCTTATACCATGCATCATTAATACTTCTAGGAACCTCCTACCCATACACTACAGAGCTTTACTGCATTTTTACTTATTCAATGACATTGTGCCCCTATTCCTCACGAGTTGTATCTTGTTGATTACACCTACTGGCATCAAGGTTTGCCGCGCATAAAGCATCACTTAACTCCAAGTAAAACCGACAGAATTAAGACTAAAAATACTGCTTTAATTATGCTATCTGCCACATGCCCCTTAAAAAGAATTAAAATGTGTAGGAGAATTGCCTATAGAATGGTAGAATTCATGGAAAGCAAAAATCCACAATGATACTTGAGTGCAAGATACACATTAACAATTTAATATAAAAGCTGAAGTTTGAATAAACATTAGTTTGGGCTTTTTGAAAGAGAAGCTCTGTTATCAAAACAGAGCTTCAACAGCTCCACTTCAAAGGCTGAAGTGGAAAAAGCAAAACAAAACATTACAAGTACTTCCCCAGAAATACATTTCCCTAAGATTCACTGATATCAAAGACCCATAGTTTTGGGTTTGAGAATTTTTTATGAGGCATCAAAAACAGACAGAATAACTGAAAACAAAGATTAAAACCAGCAATTCTGTATGAATTCCTACTCACAGAAAACATTCAGAAGTGTTTGAGGTTGAATTTTTTTTTTGTTTGGTCATAGTTTCTTTTTTAAAAGCAAGAAGAAATGTAGTATAAAAACTCCAAACACCTCTGTTGCATGAAAAACAGCACTTTAAGTCTGGAAGCAAATATAACAGATTAAATTTGGAATAATGTACTATTCAAGGTGAGTATACAGTAACAGAATCAATTCTAGTTGAAGTTATTTGCAATATACCTGATTCAATACAATATAAAACTTGAAGGTCTGCGGTGACAAGTTTTTCCTATCGATTCCTGGAACATGACATCAATAACCAGCACAGACTGATCACAGAACTGAAAGCACGCAGGACCAAAAGTCAGAGATAGATCTTAAGTTCCCATATGGCATCAGTGAAAAAGAATTAAGATCAGCTTTTGAATTTCAAAACAGATGTACTTCAACAGAGAAAAAACCCAAAGCATAAATACATACTTACAGAACAAATAATGTTGCTAAAATTACTTTTTTTAAAGCTCAGACTGATGATCAAAGCATGTTGTTTTCTTAGGAAAGTCTTCTAGTTATATTTGTGTTGGCATGTAGTTTTTAAAACATTTACATCAGGGCAGAAAACTATGCTCACACCAAAACTTCCAAAACAGACCTAGCGCTAAGTTCATTTGCCTTACTTTATATATCTGTTTATCCACATTATGAGAACAGTTTCCTGTATCATTTATTTACATTATCTAAAAACATCAGCAAGAATGTAAGACTAACTGCTCTATGCACATCACATGTACTTGTACATTTCAACAAATAAAATAACTTTGTTTTATCAAACAGTATGATAGACTACGAATAGGATAAAATATCATTGTGACCTAAAGCAAATAAACTATTTGGCCACAAGAATTAGCTCCCAGTTCTTCATGTTTCACCTTAAAATATACAGAAATAAGCAAACTAATTAGTTGCAGGGATTTATAAGGTTTGTTTTTACTTTCTTTTCCCTTCTCTTTCCCACCTCAATGGCATTGCTGCTTCCTAGTTCATGCTTTAACAGACATATACACTAATATACTTCTAGGGCTTTCCATCCAATACACTTAAATATTTCTTGTTAGCATGAACCTATCATTCACCCTGGTTCACAAGTGAAGTGCTCACTGGCTGCCAGAACTGCCATGGTGTGTTTGGCTCACAAGGGTAAGAAATAATGGTTTCATTCAGCAAACGAGTTTGGTGACTTCTGGCTTACAGAGCATCCTTCCTCTTTCACACAGAAAGCTGGAGTACTATTAGTTGAATTTTGATCATTTCTATTTTAGTTCTAGTGCAGCAATCCCCTATTTAAATAAAATTATGACTGTCATAATTTACAGTTTGGATACCTTTTTAGATCCCATTAAGGCTAATTCCAACCAAAACAGCATGGAATTATTTAATACAAAAAGTTTCCGTCATTTATCCCTTTCACAAATTATTTAAAGACTTCATGTCAGCAACTGAAAACATTCATGTTGATCTCACAAAGAACAGACAATATATTATGCATGCTGCCCACTGATTTATCCTTTGAGAAAGTCTCTTACAGGCCATTTGCCAATACTGCCACTCACTGTCTAAAATATAAATACAAGTGCTTCTAGGATATATCAATAAATAATAATTGCCAATGGTTCAAATCAGCAGGCAGTTAAAACCCACATCCTGTACAACATCAGCTGGTACCAGATGCTTTACTGAAATGTATTTTTGAGTGGACTACTCTGAAGCAGTACATCCACTACTGAAGCACCTTCCTAAACTCTTTCTTAGGATGCCTTATCTCTTCACCATGATTAAAACAAAATACCATCACACACACACAGAGCCCATACAAATATTCACTTTTTAACAAATCCTATTTGGTTTTTAATCAGAATAATTTTGTAGCAACACTGCCTTTTCAGGAGGCCAAGGACAAACTGCACATTACATAAATTCCATGAGACTCAGGAACAGATTGCCCAGACAAGTTGTGGATGCCCCATAACTGGAAGTTTTAAAGGTTACAGCTTTAAACAGCTAGTGAAAGATGACCCTGCCCACAGCAGGAAAGCTGGACTAGACAACCTCTAAAGGTCCCTTCCAACCCAAACCACTCTAGGATTCTGAAGTCTGTACACCACTAGGAAGGTTTGCCTACAAACCGGAACAGTTTCTGAAGATCAGAATTCTTCGGGTTTTGTTCTAGGACAAATTCCTACTTCAAGAAGACAACTTCATTGTACAAGCAATGTCAACAAATTCCACGTGATTATCCATGTGTGAATTATTCATGAATAGGTACTTACAGAATCAGCATCTTGGCATTTACAAAAATAATAATTTTGCCTGCATTTCTTCACAAGTAATGGAGAAGATAGGATTAATTTAAAATTGTTCTAAAGGCAGTTTTATTGCCCCTATAATAACCCCACTGAACAATGGCCAGTTATTTTACAATGAATAGTGCAACTGTTTTGTTAATCAATCATCAGGATGAAGATTGCTGCATTTGATAGGAAAAAAAAGCCTAAAAAACCTCCACCCAAACGAAAATCCAATTAAATCAAAACTCTCCAGCAGTAACAGCTTGTACTATGCCATTTAACTGGCTTTACCTCAGTAGTTTAAATTTAAGAGTCAGCTTTAAGTAGAAATGCTGTAAGTGAAAACTGGAAAGAAAATTCCACACCTACAGCTGTCACTTAAAATTAAACACAACAATTCTCTTCAAACCTCAAGTGTGCTTCAAAAAGGCACCATGTGATCATATTTAGCTACTGCACTGTAGTTAAGAACATTTCATCCACAACAGATAAACAAAAATTTCATTGAAACATGTTAAAAAATAGCAAAGGTGAAAACCAGGTATAATTACTTGCCACTCTCTAATCAGTAATTATATATTTCATTTTAAGTGCAACCTATAACTTAGGAACATTTTCTTTTTGACCCTATTATAATTTGCAACATAGGCAAAATGAAATAAACTACACATATGTTGGAGGGTAAAAACTCCAGCCTAAAACAGATGAATGTCTGTTAGGTGAAATAGTTCTATGTAAAGAGAGGTGTGCTATTGGAAAAGTACCAAGAAGGTGACTTGTGCAAAACAGTAGGTGGTCTTAAACATCTCCAAGGAGATTGATTAAATGGCTCCAATCCAGTTTAAAATGCTTATCATTTTACTGGGATACACAACAAACATAACAACGATATTCCATGTCTGTGGCATTTTTTTTTTTTAAACAGAATTGGGTCAAATTTTAAAGTTATTTATAGCACATAAATTTTAAGGAACCAAAAACATTTTTTAAAAAGAGTAATTAAAAAGTGGTATACTGTCACACACCACTCCTCATTAAAAAAGTCCTGTGTTTATCAGGTGTATTTATTTCAGCAACCAGGATGAGGCAGAAAGATTAGGTATTTGGGCAGTATTCTCGAAAGTTTACTTATTTTATTTGTATTATTAGTGATAGGAAGGGATTAACTATCTTTGGCACGTATAAAATAAACTGCATGCAAGAGATTAAACAATAAAAAAGTACTTACGAAATCAAAGTCTCCATCTTGAGGGACTTTCCAGTTATCAGGGAAAACATTTTTGGATATGTGGTAAGGTTCATGCATGTTCTGATTACAGTTTTCAGGGCTTTTATTCTTGGAATCTTGTTTATCAAAGTAGTCCATGAAAGAAGGTCTTTGAACTTGCGGTGAAGTAGCATTTCCTTAGGTGAAAGAAAACAGAAAAAAAGGTAAAAACTATTCAAAGATTAAAGAATTAATGCACTATAAACTAAACTTCACTAATTAATTTTCCTGGGGTTTGCAGAAACTAATACAGTCATCTGTATGTGATGCAAGCCTCTGTTTGTCCCCTGAGGGTTCTTAGCATAAAAGCTCAGAGTCATAGCATAATATTTTTGTAGCAAGACACAACGTGGAGAAATGTTCAAGACATTCAGAGTTGCAGACACAAATACTATTAGAAGTTACTTCATGCAATATCAATTTGTTGTTATAGAGACTGAATAACATGAGGTGCTAAGCATCCCTTTGGGTGCTGAATGCCCCTAACTTCAAGGCCTGCTCCACAGGCACTTGCAGGAAAGGAACAGAGTTTCACTAAAGGTGGGATTTAATAATTATTTAGAAAAAGAACTTGCAAAATACAACTACACAAATTGTGTCTAGATGCTGCTTAATTCAATTCATTACCAATGAACGTTCCCAGAAAATTACAGGATCACCCACTACAGATGGTTGCAAAGCACCCTGTCTCCATAGTGTAGAAACCCTGGGGGATTTTTGTCATCATCTAACAGCTGCAAAAGCTTTATGAAGCAGATCGAGATCAGCATGAACTCCTGCTCTTTTATGCTTTTCACAAAACTAAAAGTAAAAAAACCCAAAACTTCAGTCCTAAATGACTGAAATTTGTTTTCATTGGTGGGATTTCAAAGCAAATTCATGACTAAATAGCACAATAAATAAACATAACTGTCACCTCAGAGACCATATTCTGCATAGCACTGACACATGAAACGTACTTGCTCGAAGTGTAACACATTTGACACGAAGATATATGAAATATATTTCCAAAAATAAAATATGAAATGGGATGAGACACAAATAACTATGACGGAGGAAAAAACCTAACACTAAAAATCAGACAAAACTATACATTTAAATTACAAACATAACAAAGCAATAGGAATTTTTATTTGATATACTTGTTTTAACAAGTGAAAAGGTAAACTGAAAATATCTTTTCAGATTGTGTTGAACATGATCACTAGGACTTGCTAATCTCTTTATCTGGCTTTACATTTGTTTTTATTCATTCACTAAGTGGGTTTTTTCCCCCTCTTTCACCTCTTATTTCATCATCTCTTCCCATCCCCTTTGTCTAAAGATTTTTTAATTCATTCTAATTTTGCTGCATGACTAATAGCAGCCTATTTTTTCATTAATGTTTATTTTTGTACTGCCATCTTTTCACAGAATCATCACAGCCAGAAGAGACACTCAAGATCATCTAGTCCAACCACTGACTTAGAAACACCATAATCACCACAACCATACCCCAAGTGCCACATCCAGACAATTCTTGACACTTCCAGACATTCAAAAAATGTCACCCCCCCACCCCCTCCCTGGGCAGCCCATTCCAATGCTTACTCACTTTTTCTGTGAAAAAAAAAAAAAAATTCAAATCTCTAATCTGAACCTTCCCTGGCAAAACTTAAGGTCATTTTCTCTCATCTTTTTACCTGAGACATGGCAGAACAGACCAACCCCCACCTGGCTAATCCTCCTTTCAGGGATTTGTAGAAAGTGATACGGTCACCCCCGAGCCTCCTCTTTTCCAAGCTAAAAAACCCCAGCTCCTCATGGGACCTGTGCTCCAGACCCTTCACCACCTCCACTGCCCTTCTCTGGACATGCTCCAGCACTTCAATGTCTTTCTTGCAGCGAGGGGCACAAAACTTGACCACAGGATTCATGGTGGGGCCTCCCCAGGGCTCAGCACAGGGGGACAATCACTGCCCTAGACCTGCTGGCCACACTATTCTTGATAGAAGCAAAGACTGTATGTTGATTTATTGTTTCTTTTCTTTCTGCTTTTCCTAAATTTTTCTGTTCTAGTAAGATTTCTTCTAGCATTTTTAAATGCATGTTTCTACTGTCATCCTCTAAAAGCTTTAGTGGCTCTGACCTCAGCTGCTTTCCTTCAACTCCACAATGGTTCCTCCATTCAATCTGCTATTTCCATACACACCTTCTTTTCCTCACATTTTTTTAGCTGTTTTTTCTCTCAGTTTTTGCCACATTTTTTTCACATATTTTTTTCTAATCCCTAACAGTTATCTCTACTCACCACCTTTTAATTAATAACAACAGTGACTTAACAATTCAGTAAACTAAACTCCAGGTTGAATTTAACTGACCAGACAGCAGGCACTGCTTCTCCAGAATCTCCCAAGTTTGCCCCCACTGAACTCAAGATCCCTTGAAGGAAGTTTCTTGATCTCTTGAATCGGGGACTGAGGAAGGGATGAGAAGCAAACAGCAGGGATGCCAAACAACTACAGAAAAGAACACTAAAGGGCAAAAAACATAGGAATAGAATGGGTTGAGTTGGAAGGGACATTTAAAAACCATCTAACTCCAACTCCCCTTCCATGGGCAGGGACACCTTCCACTAGACCAAGTTTCTCAAAGTCCCATCCAGCCTGGCCTTGAACACTTCCAGGGATGCGGCATCCACAGCTTCTCTGGGCAATTTGTTCCAGTATTTTAACACCCCCATAGTAAATAATTTCTTCCCAATATCTACTCTAAACCTGCCCTCCTTCAGTATCAAGCCATTACACCTTGTCCTGTCACTACAGGCCATTATCAAAAGTTCCCTTCCAGCTCTCCTGTAGGCTCCCCATTGGGTACTGCAGGGTCCTACGAAGTCTCCCAGAACATTCTCCTCTCCAGGCTGAACAACCCCAAATGTCTCAGTCAGTTTTCCTATCAGAGGTGCTCCACTCCTCTGATCATTTTCATGGTCCTCCCCAGGATTTGCTCCAACAGCTCCACGTCCTTCTTGTTTTGGGGGTCCTAGGGCTGAACCCAGTATTACGGGTGGGGTCCCATGAGAGCTGAGTAGAGCAGAAGAAAAATGGAAGAATCTAAATTTTAGAAAAGCACACATTTAGAAAACAGATCCAAAAGAAAACAGTAGTATGAAGGAGGTAGAATTAAAACCAGAAATACAATGCATTTTCTTAGTACAAACTTTTCATTACTTGGTGATCACTGCCCAAAACCCCTGAAACTATTTGTACCAAAAAGATAGGACATCACATTGCTGGCCTTTCACAACCAATTTTTTTCTTCTGCTGAGATGGCTGTACTTAAGTTTCATCCCTGAGACATAGCTATAAACAAAAAGATTACCAGTGTCTCTGTTCAAAACTTTAAGTACCAAAATGTTGGCCCATTACAGGTAAGGCAGTCTCTGTCCTCTCATGTATCAGGCAATATTGAAGATTTTCCAAGCACTGCTTGTAAGTTTTAAAACTATTTATAAATATCTACCTTATACATGTAATAAAAGACTACCTACATACATAAAACAAACCAACCCCGCTAAATTCCTTGCTATCAAATGTGTATTATGGAAATTTTCAGTCAACAGGACTGAAATTACTCCAAGGTAAGCAAAGAACATTTCTTTTTTACTTTGAGAACTTCTTTTATTTGTTTTGCTAAATGAGAATTTAGAACTCAATTCTGATTTCAATTTAGCATACAGTCAGTTAACCTAATTAAAAGAGCTAAAGCTGCTTATCTTCACTGCAAATACAAAAACTCACCCACAAAACCAGAATTATGACTGCAAAATGATGGGACCAGAGGTATTTCAACTTTATTTTTGTTTCTTCCTCCAATGCAAAAAATCCCAAAGGATTTATTTAGAAATTTATTTTTAAGGTTTTATTTTATTTTTATAAATAATTAAATGAAAAAAGGACACACTATTTAGATCTCCAGCTAACCTAACAGGTTCAGTTAGTGTTTCATAGGAATGGGTTGATATCTACCAGTTTAAAGGCCGTATGAAAGCTCCTATCTCTTTTGTATTTAGTTTATAAAACACTCAGGCTCTTTATGCCAGAGAAAATTGATACAGGTTACACCTTTTTTTTTTTAATATAAGATTATTTGGTCCGAAAGTACTCTTTCTAACTTTCATGAACAACAGAGTAACATAATTTTCTCAACCATCTTTCAAGAACCAAGAAAATTAGACGTATAATACATAAAGATTCCCTTAAGGACAATCAATTCACTCCTCTATTCAGTAAGTTACATTTGCCACAAAAAATCTACAGCACAGTCAGTATCACTCCACACTTGCACTAAAAACCTATTGTGCAATAGCCTGTTCCATTCTAGAAGGATTTGGATTTTTCAGTTCTTCTAATTATTTTTTTTTCAATAAGCAATAATCATGTTTAAAAATGTTTTCCACAGTTTCAATATTTAAGAATATCTGTCTCCTACCAGTCATACACTTGCCTATTGCAAAGACAGCTTTGGGAAAAAAAGCCATAATAACACAACAGTCAGAAATTGCTGGCAAGCCACAAAACACAGACAACACCATTGATGCTAGAAACACATTCTACCTCAGCAATACCCCTGACAGGAACACAGCCAATAGGGATGTCCCCAAATAGTTATGTAAGCAAGTGTCTCCCAAGAAGTATGCTGAATAAAATGAATGAGGCAACGACATAACACAACACCAACTCTGTGACACTTGTCCTGGTTTGGACAGATTTGGAGGAAAATATACTCTGATAGAAAGCAGGTTACAATCACCCCTCCCCCACCAGGTTCGGGAAAAAAAAACTTTTTCCTCAAAGGAAAGTGAAAGAGATAAAATCTATTAACAAACACACAGGAAAAGGATAATAACACTAAATAGTAAAACCTCTCACTATAGAGAGAAAACCTGGGAAGATTTTAGAGTCCTTCTGTAGGTGTAGCCTCTCTCCTCCTCGGAGCTGGGTCGGGGTGGGTCCCCCACCTCTGAGGCCTTGGTGGAAAATTCTCCTGATGTGTTCCTATGTTGTTGAAACAGTCCAGAAGAGAAGAAGGGAAAAACCAAAGTCCCAAGAAAACAAAGTTCACCTCTCCGTCTCCACCTCTCCGTCTCCCTCTCTCCTGAGACAAAACGGAGCCGAAAAAAGCTGGCTGAGAAGCACCAGGGGTGTTTCCTCCCCCTTTGCTGCCAGAGCCGAAGAAGTGTCTCCATGTCCTTGAACAAACTGCTTTGAAAAGTTCGCTGGGTTTTTTTCCTCTCCCCTCTCAGGCTCCGTTTAAAGGCACAGAAAAGGCACAAAATCAATTTCTGGGCAATAGAGCAGTGATAGGGGATACACATCATAAAGTCACCCCAAGACATTCCACCCCTTAGCCCATATCATCGGCTTGATGCCCAAACTAATATATCCTACCCCAAGACACAGTGTTTCAAAAACATATCACAAATAAAATAAATAATTCTCAACACACATTTCAAAATAAGGAGGCTGCACACTTCATTCCAATGCATGTTTTGGTAAAATTCAACTGATGCCATCTACCATGAAAAACTATTTTGTAGTGAAACATTTCCAACAGGAAAGTATTGTATTAATATCAAATTGATTTTAAATCAGTTTATAAGTTCTGCTGTTAGTTAACAAGTAAGGTCAGCAGATGAGGATGACCATCTCCCACAGAAGGAAGACTCCCACTACAATTTCCTGGGAGTACATGGGTGCTGGTATTTTATTTGGCATTTTGGAGTGGAGGATTTACAATTTCCTGTGGAAAATCTGTAAGTCCTTCTCTCCCTCAGTTACTACCAGGACACTGGACCTCTTCTGCAGCTCTGTATCTACAGAGGAAAGCTTTCTTCCTTTTGCCAAAAGCCATGGGCTTCCACAGCCTTCCACATTCTGTGGATCTCCATCTACCACTCAACTGAGGAACATTTTCATCTGCTTGGTGAAGTTAGGGATCTGGCTCTCCCAGCTCTGACATGCTTCTGTGAACATCCTGTTAGTATTTTTATTCCCTCAGAATACACAGCTTTGTCACTATTAGAGTCAAAAGCTGTAAAGCAATCAGCTTCCAGCCTTCTTTAGACCTATACTTACCTACGTGCTCTAACCCTACTACAAAGGCTACCAGAGCTTATACAACATCATATACTCCTTGGGCTTTGTATTCCATACATTCCTACCACTGCTCTCTCCCCCCACAAGGTGCCCTACAACAAAGTGGCAGTAATTCTGGGAAATGGGAGACAGAAGCACAATTTTGACCTCAGTCTCCAGGCAAATGCATCTAACAGTGAACTACCACGTAGAAAGCTGCCATAGCCACCTCCTTCAGCCATATTTTAAGCAGGAATTGTGACTGTATTTTATGAGTGGGAAAGTTCTGCTGCTAACACATGCCTATTAGGCAACCACCTCAGAGAATCAGAGGCCAGGCTACTGGGAACCACAAGGAAGCAGCAGTACAAACTGTTATCACCAGTTACACAGGCCAGAGCAGCTGGGAGTTACCACAGGACAAATCTAAGAAATGTTTGACTATTGAGAGCTGTGGAACAAATGGTTACTGAGGTCACACTTTTTGTATCACAGGGACTTACACACCCAAGTCTTCATTCAGTTTCAGGCCTTATTCAGTCTTTTGCTTGTTGTATGAGACACCTATTTACCAGATATAATTGCAACTGACATTTAAATGGAAAATCCACGTAAGTTTCAACTAGCTGAAGCTTTCAGAGACTTTTTGAAGGACTACGACCCCAAGTTACAATTTTTAATGGGGAAAAGTTTCCAGCACAAAACATTGCTTTGCTTCTTAAGAATACGACTTGTAAAACTGGTTTAATAATTTTTATTCTTTTTTTCCCCACTCCCTGGAAAAAGAAAAAAATGTTCAATGATGCTACTATTATAATCATGGAATATGCTGAGTTGGAAAGGACCCATCAGGATCATCGAGTCCAACTCCTGGCCCTGCACAGGACACCCCAAGAATCACACCATGTGCCTGAGAGCATTGTTCAAACACTTCCCATTAGTCCATTCCAGCCAAATGACACTTTATTTCTGTTTTTAGCAAAACAAAGAAAATACACATTAAACTAGCATTTTGCAACAGCTCTCAAAAGCAGAATTGCCAACAACATTAAAGAAAAAAATCCCCACTTTTAAAATATACTACTAGTGACATAAATGAGTAACTTTATCACAGAAAATGGCTTGAGAACCATTTGAGGACCTGTAAACATCTATCACCTTTTTATATATGCATACTCAGGAGTAAAGCACGAGTACACCTCTGTACGGCATCAAGCAAACCATTTTACTGGGGGCACAGTAAGCAGGCTTGACCAAAACTACATCCATGAAGTATCAATGCCCAGGCTTACAGCACCACTGAAACCAGCCCATAACTAAGTTTCCTTAATTAGGAATTAGTAATTTCCAGAATTAGGTCATAAATTGTCATAAAACATGCCAACAGCTTTTGCTTTTCAGCTGAAAAACCAGCTGTAGGATTTAGGCCTTTCTAAGAGTTTTGAAGGACCACTCCAGACCTATCCAAGCACATACCTCATATCACAGGGGAGACTGACTAACAGTATCAAACAATCCCTTACCCTGGATGCTGAAATCACTAAAAAATAATGAGTAAACCAACTCATGAATTCTTGTAGCAACATGTAGGTTTACAGCATGGTGCATCTCCCACTATTATCAAAAATACTATTATACAATAAGACAAGAAAGTTGAGCAAGTAAGTGCTGGAAGCAAACCTGCTGCCTGACAGCTGAATGATCAAACCATCACTTGCCTCAGGCTATCTCCAGTTTGCCAATAGCACTGGAGTTATGCTGCTCAAGACAGTCATCTGTGGGGGGGAAGGCCAGGGAAGGAAACCTGCTGTCCCAAAGATTATATTCTTGTTTGTTTAGAAGGAAGAATGTGTTTAAGAATTATACTGACTAAACCTAAAATGTTCATGTCTTATAGGGCAAAAAGAAATAAAACAAAAAACCTGATTACTTTTCTACATTCTAATTGTCAAATGCCACCTCATTAGTTCTCGGTCCTCTTCTTCTAATACATTCATTACCAACCACAAACTATCTAGAAGCTTCACCAAAGTCTGAAGCAACAGTTAGAAACCCAGAATAAACCCAAACTCCACTAAGAGACAATTTGTTTTCCAGCCCAAAGCAGATGCCAACTATAAATTTAACAGGGCAAAAAAGAGAAGCACGGGGAACGTTACTGAAGCGGAGAAAAGAGAACAACCACTAGTACTCCTGGTGCACCAGGAAGCCCTAACACTAAGCCACAAGGGGAATGCGAGGAAGCTGGTCTGAACACTAGTCCCTCCACTGACATATGAAAAAGCTTCTACACAAAAATAAGTAAAACCCAGGCAACTGAACAAAAGACCTAATATTTCCACCATTCTCGCTCTTTCCTCTACTCCACATTAAACCTCCTAAAGTTTAGCTACTCCCAACTCTCTGTGTTCCTCATTTTCTTTCCTCCTTCCAGGTACATACCACAGGGTCTCTGATAAGAACATGCACAGGCATACCAAGCAAGACAGCATAAATGTTGTTTATTACTAGACTGTATATTGCATGTTGGGGTAGGAGGACAGGCCTCTTTTTGTTCCAAATCCCAATTTTATCTGGGCACAATTCCCTGTTTGTGAAAAAAATATGGTTTTGGTTATTTTCTGTCATGGCTCCCAGAGGCCTCTAAGCATGGGTACTTATAAATAAAAACATATTATTGTTTCTTATTTTGTCCTTGAGCAGGGAAACAAAAGGCAGAAGGAAACAAAACATGAAACTAAACACAACAGCAATTAAATAAGAAGTTTGTCATAAATATTTTGTGTCTCTAGGAAGGAAATGAAATCCTTCTTCCCTAGTTTACTAAGTTTATTTCCCCAAGCTTCTTGCTTGCAATGCTCTATTATTCAGCAGTATCAAAGAGCACTTCTAAGATATTCTGATTTATTACAATCAATTCACACAAACATCCAGAAAGTGCCTATTTTGCCTATAAAGGTACATTGGAAAAAGCAACCAATCTCCAAAATCTTGTGTCTTTGTCGAGTACAATGAAGCACAAAATCTGTGTCAGCCTCTCAGAGACAGCAAGGATTTTTATGTCCCTTCCTGGTGACATTTATTTAGGAAACTTGCTATTGCTCCTGTTTCAGCCAATAGCACACCAATCACAGAACCAGAGGACCAGCTACAATGGACATGATTTACATTTCTTTTTAGCTGAGACATGCGGAGGTCCTGTTCTTGACTTGTTTCTAGTTTTTAATGTAAAAAATGCAAATAATGGGTGCCTAATGCAAAATACAAGAAATTTTAGCAAGTAAGTGCAGAAACCAAACCTGTGGCCTGACAGCAGAATTATTAAACCATCACTTGTCATGAGGCAAACTACCTCCAGTTTGCTGGCTTTGCTTTGCTGCAGTTACAGGGCTCAAGACAGTCACCTGTGGGAGAGCAGGAAGGGGAACCTGTCACCTGTCCCAAAGATCATTCTTGTTTGAGAAGAAAGAAGAATGGGATTAAGACGTATACTGACCAAATGTCAAGGTGTAGAAAGGCAATTCCCTTTCTAACTAAAGACTGTTATGGAAATCAATAAAAATTGAAAACAACAGTACATTTTAAAAGCAATGTCCCCAGCAGACAAATAAGACACAGATTAAGAGAGTGCAATGCAAACCTAATGCCACTCTTTTGATCTGTTTGGCATAGTAACAAGCATTTCCTCTCAGCACATACAAAAACTACATGGATAGTGTGGTGCAATTTGGTATACTACTTATACAGAACTTACTTATGAAGACTGAAGTGATTTGTCAGGCTGCATAGACACTGCACAAAACCCTAATTCCATAATACTTCCACCCTAAGAATGCATTCCAAATTTCTTCATACTATCTTTCCCCTTTTTTTTTTTTTTTTTAAATCACTCAGCTTGTCCTTAGTTTGTTGAAACTGATGGGTTTGAGATCACCTGTACAAACCCTCCATTAGCCTCATGGTATAACAGGCAAATATTCTGTTTCAACATGAAAAAATATTAAAGCACATACTGGTCTTGAGGTGAATCATCGTACTTAAACTAATCACTGTCAACAGCAATCTCATTGCTGAGAACTCTAAAGGAAAAGCAAAACAAAAACCAAAACAAACCACAAAAAAAGCCAAACAAACAAAATCTACAAAACCCATTTTCCTTCCAACTTCCTGTACACAAAAAAAAGTATCTGCTTTGCACTTCTGACTAATCTTGAGCAAATTACATCAGGTATCTATATGCAAACACAAATGCAGCTTTGTATTTGCTACTAAACACTCTACAAAGTTACTTATTTGGCACTGATTTCCACTCTTGAGCTATTAGCTCTCTGCATTACACACACACACACAGAGCTCCCCACGCCCCCCCCACAACTGCCTGGAGTTAAACATTACATTGTGCCTCATGAAATCAGGCAGCCACAGCCTGAGTTAGAGCCATGTATTGATGCTGCCTATTTAAGCAATTAATTCTACTAAAATTCGTGAACCTCAATCTGCAGTAGTCTTCATCCAAACAATGAGTGTATCTGTAAATAAGTATGTAAATTAACTATTTTTAAAATGTGTATTTATGGATATTTCAGTATAAGTTATAATTTTATACATAACAACATTCACAACTTTTTTTCTCTTTGTTAGGTACTCCCTCACATGCTGCCAAAATCAATTAGAACTTTTTTCAGCAATCTTTTGATCATGGCCTTAAATCAACCATTGTTGAACTACATTCCAAAAAATGTTCAAATAATTATTTGCTTTAAAAATAGAGATCTGCTAGGTGATCATGAGTTACAAAAAATTTTGCAGCAAAATGTATTTCTGATTGCTGACTCCAAAGAGAGTCATGATATGTTCCCAGGACCACTGACATTGAAACAGCATAATCACATCAGTTTAGCTCCAAGGAACAGTCCCAATGTATGTGGGACAGGAGACAAAGAGACAAGCAGTAAAAGGGACAATTCATAGAATGACAGTTTGAGAATCCTCTAGAGAAACTTAGCAAAGCACCAAAACCAGGCTTCTGCTTTGAATCTCCCACTATAGTCAAATTTTTCTCTACAAATTATAGAGTGCTTAGAGACACAAATACCCCTCTCCCCCTGTTTTAACCACAGAACTTGAAACTTAAAAGCCATTCATGATACAGCACTGTCATGCAGCACAAGAAAATATACTACATTATTAGAAGAAAGCAAATTAACAACATACGTTTCATGGTCCCATCTTCCTCTTCATCGTCATCACTGTTTATTACCATGGTCCCCAAGTCTGACTCTAACATGGTGCTGTTGTGTTCAATCATTGTCTGAGCGCCTTCACTCATCGTACTGGTGGCTCTCATGGTACCAGCACTCTCTGAATTGGTCTTCACCATGGTGTGAGAGTCCAACTCATCTTCATCCTATGGGGAAACATTTGCCAGAAGGCAGCAGATCATTAAAAGAAAAGAAAGGTAAGATGTAATCATTTATTGATTAGTTTTTTATCTTCATGTGACCCAGCTGCACTGCTGGACTTCCAGGTTTAAAACTTGAAAAGAAATCACAAAATAAAAACTTTTCCATATAAAGAAAAACAAAAACTCTTCTTTGTCACAAATACATGGCAGGGTAAATATAATGCGGCCTGCACGCTCACTTTGCATTAACATCCAGTTTTGAGTTATCTCTGTGATTTTCATGACCCACTTTATCTCTCTGGGTTCCAAAAATCACCAACACAATTTACAGAAAGTGATTTTGCTGTTTTGTAAGGGACTGTCCCCAAGGGTGCTGACCACCCTTAACTTTGCATCATGCCCAGCATTTGACATTACATACAAGACCCAGATGACAGGCTCATGTTCAATTTAGCTACTAAGCAATCTTCAAACAGAATTTGTAAAGTCCCCCTCAGAAACGAAAAGTCACCTTGACTTACTTCAAGTGTTCACTTCTGTTTTCAAACCTTTGTTATCAAGATGAGTCAGTAACTTGTTAATACTACACATAAAAATAGCCCTTGAGCACATACTTACCCACTAAGTGTGGGGGAGATAATATCAAGAAGATAGACAGTAGCATTTTGAATCGTTAGTGGTAATAGGCCAGGAATTTGAAACAGAGAACTAATGACAATCCAGTTAATGAAATGTGAAATTCATATGGAATACCAATATTTGAAAACACTAATGGGAAATCCCATGGGTTTCCAAAACCTGATTTAGATTATACACACAACATCACAGCATTTCAGGAGTAATGTAATAGACTGTGACTATACACATTTTCTATATGAATAAAATCTATTACTCAAGGAAAAAAAAATTCAGACATTTTCATTTCTTGATTAAATGTAAGTAACAATATCCAAATAACATGTTGTTGCTACACAGAATCATAGAATTGGTTAGGTTGGAAAAGACCCCTAAAATCATCAATCCAACTGTTAATCTGGCACTGCCAAGTCCACCACTAAATCATGCCCCTAAATGCCACATCTACATGACTTTTAAATACATCCAGGGTAACATGTAACATAAGAACAAGACTTCACCCACTAAAAAATTTCCCCTTTTTCCTAAATTTTTGCATTGCTTTACAGATTTTAAATGTTTAACTATGAAGAGACTTTTAAGTGCAGGGGCTGGGGGAGACAGACACAGAACGGGAACAGAAAAAATAAAGTCTAGACTCAAACCCCTGCAAGGTCTGGCACTTTGTGTTTCTCAGTGAACTCATTCCTTTCCTTTCTGTTCATTCCCTGACAATTTACCTCTCATACAGACACACGTGCACGAGCCAGCTACATGACCCAAGTTTCTGTTTCACTAAGGGCTGGTCTAGGCAGATACAGAGAATTGAGTCTGCAGGAATACCAGCTCCTGAAAATTATTCTATTACACCTCAACTAAGAGATACAAAACCAGATTTAATTTTGATATAGAAAGTCTGACTAACAGCATACCATAATGAAGCCAGGATACAGACCTAAACAGACTTATATTAAAATTCCAAATGTCAAAGGAATCATCATTTTCCAGATTATAATTTGCAAAAATACTTGAATTCTTCATTTGGATTCTTTCTGGGGGGCTTTTTTAGTTGCATTCCATTTAGTACCCTACCCTTAAAAAAACTGTGATATTCACAAAGATACAGACAGCTTACAGCTACAGCACAAGGCAACTGTGCCAGTAAAAAAAATGAGAATATTCTGGGACTGCTCCTCCTGGTGGCAGCTTTAATTTTCTCTACTTTCTCCCACCAAATGTTACTGTTAACCCCGGTGTTTTCTATGAATTGCATTTTTCCCCTTCTAAAAAGGGTACTCAGAAAAAAAAAGTAGTTTTGCATCACATTTTAAAAGTGACAGAACAGTTAAACTGCAAGTGTTTCTTTCAGTACTGCAATACAGTGCAAAACTGACTCACAGCATACAGATGCCTCACCTACTAACCACTACAAATTTGGCATCTCTAACATACAGGCAGGCAAATCTCAAAGTTTAAGGCATGGTTACATTTGATTTACAGATTAGCTTGACTAATATTAATATCCACTTGCAGTGCATACAGCCCTAAACTTATCTAAGCTGAAATAAGAAATAAAACAAACACTTTCCTGGAGCTCGAAACTTTTATTTTAGAAGTTAGTGGAGAAAAGTGATGGCTTTAGGAACAAGTATGAAATTGAGTCCTAAATTACCATTTTCATAACTTCTGCTTCATTGAAAAAATCATCTTTTATTTCTTCAGTCAAATCAAGTATCTGGGCTTAGTCCAAAGAATAGCATTTCTTTTTCCAGTCTAAGAGTGCCAAAAGCCTTTATCTTAGTATTGTCTCTCAGCAAAGAGAACAGTTATCTTTTAGTACCTAGGAGACTAAGGATTACAGGAGCCTACCTTAGTACAAAAAGAACAGTTGTCCCAAAATGGGAAGTACACAACAATTTTCATGAATGGTGCTCTCTGTATATCAGGAATGATGTACTGAGACAGAACAACATAAAAGTTCTTCGTGGCCTGTGCATGCCCCAGAATAATTAATTTTGTAGCTAACACAGATTGCTTCCAGAACTGTCATTCCTGTATTTCTCACAAATATGAGATCTAGCTAATATGGCAGTAGACTACACTGGTTCTGGAAAGGTAACTTTATAAAAATATGCAGTGGATCCAAGTTATGGAAATGCACATTTACATGAGAGATGAAAGTGATTCCTTCATACAAATTCTGATTCATGCTTTACAGTTCATAAATATTGGTGTAGAAATTATGATCTGTTTTTAGAAAAGGTAAACACACTGATTAAATAAAAACAAACACAATCTCAATTTTAACCAGGAAAAAAATAAGAAGTATTAAAGCTGAAGTGTCATGTTCTCATACTGTTTATAAAAACAGATCCAAGAATCAAACAATAAAAACAACTAACTCTGGAATTAAACTGTCTGCTGTTCTCCTGTGCACCAGTAATAAGCATCAAACTTGTATTTGGAAGGGGTTTCTGTTACACCACTATACAGCAACAGAAGGTACGCACAAGTGAGGACTCTAAAATCTCTTGAAATGCTACAGAAATTACACCAGACTACAGAAACTCTGACTAACATCATAATGTAAAGTGCAAGTGAAGTACCAGCAATAACCTGCAATCCCGTAAGACTAACTCTCTGGATCTCCTTATTTACCAAAAAAAAAGTTATTATTAACAAAACCAACCCTTAAAGCATAAAAATGCAATCACAGAGGTTTGATTATCAGGATAGAAAATTCAAAAAGACTTCAGCAGAAACCACACACAAGACTTCATGATATGCTTGTAAAATAAAAGATCTCATCACACAAGCAGTTTTCTCAGAGAAGCTGGCCCTGCAGATCATACCTGAGCCTTCATCATTACAGAAGTGAATGAGCCAAGGTGACAAAGATTAATGGATTTTTCAGTTGCATTTTAAACATCAGTAGGGATGAAGACTGATAAAAAACTAAACAAGAGAAGCAAATATGGCATCAGTTGCCTTTAAAAGCTCTCTCCCTATGGTTTGGCTTGTAAAAAGAACACTAGAGGGCAGCAAAGACGGCCAACTCGGCTGCAAGGCATTAAAGGAAGATTTACATGCTGGCAAAATATAGTATCCTGTAAAATAATTTCATTTACTATTAACACCTCATCATCACCTTTGAAAAATGTAGCTGTAGTCACAGCTATCTTTTTTTAAAGCACTGTAGTAGCTACATAAACACATAATATAGTTTGGTCAAGCACAAGAATATTGTAAAAGCTCCTAAGTACAAAGCCAAGCTTCAAACTGAGTATATGATTAATACTGAGCACACCAAGCTTAGACCACAGGTAAAAACTTAACTTTCAGCACACAGTCAAATCCCATCACATTCAATACACATCTATCACAAACAGCACTTAAGCTTGTTTTCTACCTCCAGGTAATTGATGCATCAGGTAACAACAACTTGCTGCATGCCCATACTTCCCCAATGTTTATTCTTCCTCTAACCAGTTTCTGGCTCTACACTGCTGGATTTTAACAACATGCTACATTTCTAACTTCAGGACACCTAAAGGACTGCAATCGAATTTAATTAACACATATGTCAAGTGTTCTTTGGCATAAAGAAAAAACAGTATGAAAAGAGAAAGTTTTAACACTGTCAGGTAAAATTACATGTATATATACAGCCAGATACAGCTATAACATATACATGCAAGCACATGAAAGAAGCATGAAAGCAAATTTTAAAACCTTCAGAAAAGTACAGAATGGTGTATCAGATTTAAAATACAGAATAACTCATCTGATTCACTAGTTCCTTTAAAACAACACTATAAATATTGTAAAAATATAAAGGAATAATTACAGCAATTATTTCTTAGAATTTCAAAATACAGATGCCAAATTTTCATAATAAATACAGGATTAACCAAATAACCTTTTGTATGAATGAATAAATAATCCTACATATAGGAGCAATTGATTATCGACAGTTGGCTTTGGTGTTGATAGTTTGGCGTTGACAGTTGTCAACCACTAAGTGCCCAAGGGAAAAAAAGGGGATTACTGAAGTAGTAATTTCTTGATTTAATACTCTAAAAGCCTTAAACATTTGTCACATCATAGAGACATTAAAATGTTAAAGAAAACATACAGAGGGCTGCTTGTTAGATCATTCCTTTAAAGATCCACAGAAACAAATATTTAGACATGTTTTCTGTGAGCTGCCTGGCAACAAGTTACTTTACATTCCCATAATACAGCTGCCCAGCCTCAGCATCCACTTCACATCACACTTCTAAAAATGCACGAGAAGAGATTGGTCATGTCTCATAATGCCTAAACTAACATTTCAACTTTGATATTGGGATTAACCTTCTGTAGAACATAGAACTTGTGATTTTTGCTTAATTAAAAAAACCTGTACAACTACCTCAGCTCCTATCAAAACACGTCAGTTTGTCAGAAGGCATTCTCATCACATGAGCAGCTCTCATAACAGGCATAAAATCCATTCTAAGCACACTACTTATAATGATATTGTATCTCTCAGGAAGGATACAGACAGAAAGACTGTATTCAACCTGGGCATTTATTTACAGCTTTATAATACATAGTTTTGAACAGCAAAAAATATTTACATTACAACTGACAATTTCTCGTGCTACAAAATGTTCACAGACACTGATGAAAAAGAAAAAAATTCAATTTGAGGGATGTGACTCTTCCTCACTTGAAGGACAACTACCTGAATTGACCCTGAAAATTAAGTACGTAATTGTGAAAACTTTGCATCTGATTATTTCTCCAAACCCACCCACTCCATTCTACTTCTAGTTATGCAAGTCACTTTTAACTTAAGTGCCCATTACTATATAATATATGACTTTAAGAAGGTACTAAAGCACAAAAACTTACTCATATGTAATTGTTAGGGTCAAAACAGGTTTCCTAACATCAGAAATTTCACAGTTAGAACGTTTTACATCTTTCTTTTTGATGGATCCCAAACCATGTACTAGTGAGTAACGAGCAGAACTGCTCACAATTTATACAGAAAATTCTTGGGGGTTAGATCAATAAATTCAAGCCCCTGACAGGTTAACTGAAACCATTCTTTTTCAGTAGTATATGGACTCAATTCACTGCCCATGAGAGACCTTTAACATCAATAGACTCTACTTAACACTAAAACCAATATTTGCTCTTGCTTTTAGATACTGTTGAATATGCATTTCTCAAAGTTCAAGTCTGTTTTTGTGTTTCTACAGTGAGGACTTTACAGTGGTATGATAGGGAAGAAGTCCATTCCTGAGGTGTTATTTTTCAAAATTTAAGTGCAAGGTGGCTATTACTTTGCAACTGAACAACACAATCTAAAAACATTTATAGATATTAAAATATGAATGCAAAGAAGCATTATTTACTGTCACTACTACTACATAAGGTAACAGGGACTGTCACTAGCTCTTTCTAAGACTGTTGATTTATCAAGACCTGTGCTGTCATTTGAATTCTAGGATCATGTAGTCATGCAAACTACATACAAGCAGCCCTGTATTTCTTATGGGGTTCTGTGAAACTGATACGTAAGGAGCAGGAATGTGCAAGGGTTATTTATCTTTATACTTCAATGCTGGACTACTGACTTCATCCACTACCAAAATGTATACCAGCTATACCAAACTGGCACTCTTCTGCTTTCCCTTTCCAAAAGGAAAATAATAAGCACTCAGAAGTGCAGAAAAAATTGGTTTACTCTTTTTCTGGCAGTTCCACAAACAAGTTCCAAATTAAATGAAAGACACAATCTTTGAGCTTATTTTCAAATTATACATTATTACAAAGTGAAGTGGGAGGTTGGGGGATTGATTGTTTCTTTTTCTAAAACAACAAACACAAATATTCTAATGCTTTCATTTTATTCTTCTAGGTTTCCTTTAATAACTTGTGGGCCCATTGAGTAACCTCTGCCTAGTATGATTCAAAAATTAAAATGAGAAGTCCACTTAGTTCAGGCTTCATTTATGCCTACATGTTGCTCAGGAGTTTTCTACTACATAGCGTATAAGCAACATGCATTCAAGAAACACCTTACAGAAAACTTCTCTAATTAAAAAGAAAATGGTAACAGTTTCAAAGAATCATAGAATGGTTTGGATTGCACAGGACTTTAATGACCAGCTAGTTCCAATTCCCCTACCACAGACAGGGACACCTTCACCTATATCAGGCTGCTCAGAGTCCCATCCAACCTGGCCTACAAAACTTTAGGAATGGGGCATCCACAGCTTCTCTGTGCAACCTATTCTAGTGTTACACATCCTCTCCACAAATAATTCTCCTACTATCCAGTCTAATCTCCCTTCTCTCAGTTAAAAGCCATCACCCCTATACTACATGCCCTCAGAAAAAGTCCTTCTCCAGCTTTCTTGTAGGCCCCTTCTTGGTACTGGCACAAGTTTACATTGCTGTTTCCTAGTTTGGCTGGATTTGCACTTCTGGCTGATCAGAACCTTTGGTGACAGCAACTGGACAAGATTCTGGTGTTACCTCTCAAATGAATCTGGAATTTCTTACAGTGATGTACTGCACTGAAACTGTTGCAAGAAATAGGAGGTCTGTATTATGACCAAACAATTATTAAAACCAGTCCAGAACAAAATGTGTTCTGCATTGTGACACACAAAAGATATCCATAGGTCACTCAAAAAATTGTTTTTGCCAACAAGGAAATCCCTCCTCACCTCACCATTAATATTCTTCATTTCAATCACTTGTACACTCATTTTTCTATTGAAGCTAAGTATTTCCAAACTTTGTTCACTCAAGGCTTACCAAGCAATATAAAATTACTGGACATGCATTTACTGATAGCAAAAGTCACACGTGTTACCAAATACCAGCAGTTTTAACGACTGTTAAATATTTAATCCTTACTACAAATCTTATCACAGATTATTTTCTTGAATTATAAAACTGTGTGAAAACCGAGGGAACTAAAAAAATCTCAACAGCATAAAAGAACATGCACAGAATTATTTTTTGTAGTAGATACAAAAATCCTCTTTTACTTAATCTTAATGGGAAACTTTTGAAAATGTTTAATTCTTCAATATAAACTTTACAGCAGAAACCCCTAGATATCCTCTTGTCCATTACAAGATAATCTTGCATGTCTCTTAAAATCCCCTGTAAACATCATTTGGTATTATTCACTAATATTAGTTAATCAATTACACCCTGGAAGTCTGCATCTGCAGCAAAAAATAAAAAGGAGTACACAACATCATATTACAAAGGATGATAAAAGTATTCTAAAAGAACATATTGCTGAAGTTTGTACCCAGACTCTCTTATCCTTCTCCATTTGTCATCCTAAACTCTCTTCTAGTGATCCCTTCACTCAAGGGAATACTACAAAATTTCGTTTCCCAGTTTCTCCCCTTCTGTCTCTCACTGTGCTGAAGTCATGCTCTTCTTTCTATTCTTCTACTACCTTTCTTTTCTGAACTGACTAGTCTCACTCACAAGCCCACTTTCATGGCTTTCCCCTATTCTGTCACTCTGTTCAGTACTGAGAAGTCAGCTCTGCCTCAAGTTTGCCTCTTCCATTACTCACCTGTTAAATTTTCAAACCTCTACTCTTCTCTTACATCCTGTCCTACTACAGGCAGGGCTGTCTCTAGCCCTCTGCAAGGCTGGCCTTTAAAACTCCCCTACATCATAATATGCAAAAAGAAATGAGCAAGGTATGCAAATACTGAGCTGTCAACTGCTCTGACTTTCTGCCTTATATCGAAGACCAATTTCTTCAAGCAGAGGTTGATTTCTGGTTCTGGGTTTGTTGATGCTGAGACTCTGGTACATGATTACAGCCCCTAAAAGTCTATTAGTGTAAGTAAAAAAATTACAGACGTAGCATTTCCATATACTACAACTGCACTCATTTTTAAGAGCAAACCAACCTCTTAGCAAAAGTGGTAATTAGACAAGTTAGGGGCTGCCTTAGACAAAGTTGCCAGGAGGTGCAGGGACGTGAGTGATCCTTCCCTTCTGCTCCACACTGCTGAGGCTGCATCTGGAGTGCTGGGTCCACTTCTGGGCTCCTCAGTACAAGAGACATGGACACACCAGAGAGAGTTCAACAAAGGACCACAAAGATGATCAAGGGACTGGAACATCTCTCTCATGAGGAAAGGCTGAGAGAGCTAGGACTGCTAAACCTCAAGAAGACAAAGCTCATTGGGGACATCATCAGTATGTGCAAATACCTGAAAGGAAGGTGCAAAGAGGATGAAGTCAGGCTCTTTTCAGTGGTGCCCAGTGACAGGAACAGAGACAATGGGCATATAATGAAACAAAGTAAGTTTCCTGTGAACATCAGGAAACGCTTTTTGTGCCATGAGGGTGACCAAGCATTAGCAAGAGCTAGACAGGGAGGTCGTGGAGTTTCCTTCCTTGGAGATATTCAAAAGCTGTCTGGACATGGTCCTGGGCAGCCAAACCTCAGTGGCCCTGCTTAAGTAGAGGGGACAAGATGACCTCTGCAGGTACCTGCCAACCTCAACCACTCTGTGATGCTGTTTTCTCAGCCCTGCTAATCAAAGGTACTATTACTTTCAGATTTGAGGCACTTATCTTCTACACTTAGTGACAAGCAGAGTCTTGCTGTCCTTTTTACTCATAACCTATTCCCTTACTGCACCACAAGAGTACACGGCAGAATTCCCAACTACTACAATGGTAACACAAGTAACAGATTGCTGCCTCAATCCTGGATTTGAGGTTTTCTTATACTGAATGCTGAATGGTGGGAAGCGTGGAGGAAGGAGTGTGGGGAGTGGCAGAGTGGAGAGTGCAGTGTTATGTTCTGACTTCTGCACCCATGCAAGAGCCATGAGGAGTTGCTAAATGCTTCTTCAGCTGAGGTGAACCAAACTTGTGTTACACCCTTCCATACAGTAGTGGGAGAGGGAGGTGCACACCACATCCTCAGCTGGCACGGACTGTGCCTGGCAATGTGAGCTGAACCTCACACTAAGTAATTAGATGTCTTGCCTAATTTTGGGTTAATGCAAAAGACATCAACAATGCCCAAGCACTTAATGTCTCCAGTTCAGAAGGCAATAGTATAGATGAAAGCCTGCTAGTAAAGACATTAGGTTTTTATGTCAGTAGTAAATCAGTCTCCTCAGAAATCAACTGTTCAGTAAGTCAAGTCACAAACATCAACTCTGTGTGTCAAGTCACACACAGGAAAATTTCATAACAAAAAAAGTAATCACCGTTTTCCCTGCCAGTTTATTACTGACTAAGCAAATACAATTCAGAGTAAACCACCTTTATAAAAAGAAGCTATCAATATTCTTAGAACACACTCTCTTAAAACACAAAAAAAATGCAGCAAACCACACTGACTGTTGGGGATCCAAAAGATTGCAGAGAATCAGCTTGAAAAGTACTGCTACATATAGATCATCACATAACACTCTGTAACAAGGATTCTACAATTTGCTGCAAGACAAACTGCATTTACTGCATTGCTCTTTTCTGTTTGCTCAAAGCTGTAACATTCCAGTCTCCATCTTCTCTTCATGCTCTTCCTGAATGACCCTGGTACACACTGTATGTGTGGCAATACACTTCTTCGAAGCACATTCTGCTGCACTGCACAAGACTAACATGAAATAAATTATGTCTGGAAGAGTAATAATGCCAGGAACACAGCCTTAACATTACCAAACAATTCTAAATGCAACCTACTTATCACACAACCTGCTTCTCTCCTCAAACATATACTCACAATGTCATCTGAAGAATGAAGCGCCGTCACCATTTTCATGTTACTTGGTTCAAACTGCAATCACTACTTACTGAGTGTTGTGACTATTCTGTGTATTAGACTTAAGCAAAAAAACCCCAAACAAACACCACGCAAAGTGCCCTGAACTAAAAACTAAACCGCTTTCTAAAAGTCCACCTGTGAAAGTAGAACCTTAAAGAATTTTGGGGTTTTTAATGTTAGTCTGAATAGCTGAAGTTGACATGGCTTCTTCTCCTACTTTCTAGAAAAGCTTTTTACTAGGACATCTCATGGAACAGTGCTGAAAGCTGGCTTTTATGGCATTACTCACAATTAAGAGTAGAATACTCAGAATTCATAGGAATAAAACCACACAGAAAACTGGTACAAAAAAGTATTTGAACACAATTACAGGAAGTAGGGGAAAACCAGCAACTTATCCGTAAAGTACAGATGGTTATAAGAAAAATGGGTACACACCGAATTTTCTTCTTCCTCTTCTAGTTCTCTCTGCTGCTCCTCATGTCGCTTTGCCTTTATCTCCATAGCTTCAGTGATCAGGTCCCTTAAAATTGAAACTGGCTTAGCATTCTTAATAAATGTATGCTAGGGGAAAAAAAATCATTAAAATATGTAGTATCATTACAGCAGTTGTGCTTCAGATTTAATTACAAGTCCTATTCAACACCACAGCTTCCAGTACATTATGCAATAATCAAAATCTATCCCAACACAACACAGTATCCTTCAGCTGTTTCATAAGTAAAATTTTACTTTAACTATTTTTAATAACTGCAAGCCTTAGGAAATGTAATCATTTAACAACTGTTTTATAGTTGAGGATAGGATTTTCCAAAGAAAACGTGCAGTAAGTAGTAAATAGAGTAGTGATGATCTGACACAGAAAACCAAACTTTTTCAGATACTCCATTTCAAAAGTTAATTAATCTTACCAAACTGAGAGCATAAATTAGTGGCTCTAACCAGAGCAACTATGGCTGCTTACTTCAACAAACCTATACTTTAAATGTCATAAAATATTTCTTGATTTATGATGCTGAAATGTGGAACCAGTAAAAAAATACTTTACTTTTAGCAGGAAGTTTAATTTTAATTCAAGGTCGTTTAAATAATCACTTTTTCATTTAAGACAATGGGCATGATATCATTTGCACATTTTGCTGCCTAATAAACACCTGCTGTTAGAAAAAAATCAGATTTTTGCATTATTATATGCAAATACAATTTAGGCAAAACATAACTAAGCACCTCAGAAATGTATCATTAAATATTTAAAAACTGTTCCATGAAGAACAGAATTATGTTCTCAATTGAAGCCTCGTGTCCTACACCTATTATCTATCTTTTCCCTTGATGTATTAATTCAATCACTCTCTTTTTCATTCCATGACCTCTCCTCACAAGCAGTGCTTTCATTCCCACTCAAACACATTCACAGCACCTCCAGCTCCATCACACATGCTTCAAATTCCAGCTGGGGAACACAGACTCCTGAAGAACACAGTATTTGGTTTTTTGGTCACTAAGCATGTGGAAAGAAACTGCATACTGAAGCTTGTTTTTGTTTGTTTGCCCTTACTTGCCCACATTAATGCAAGTCTCTTCTATCTAGCTGCTTCTATCTAGCTAACCATACAAACTTCAAATCTTGAACATCTCAAGTACTGATTCCTACATCACACAGACACTCATAACTTCCAATATTTACTTATCTTGTGGTCTGCATTTTGGTGTTTTGAAATGCATAAAATTAAATATTCATAACGTGATCTACAAATTTGACGGATCAATTACCAAAAACTACTTCGCAAAATTTTCGTTTTCCTTGTAGTGAAGTTCACTGGAATTTAATCTTTAACAGCTGATATTGCTAGCTCAACATAGAATAAATCTAGTAGGGGAGTCACACAGGAAGTGAGAGCCTGGCTTACTCTGCCTTACTCCAAAGGTCCACACTGCCAACTCTGGCTCACTTGGCTTACCTCAGCCCAAGAACAAACTCATTATAGTGTCCATTTGCACCACACCTTTCCAGGACAGACAGACGTCTGCCTGTTTAATCTGACAGAACCAGAAGGAAAGATTGAGTATACTCCATGCGTGGTCCACAGGGAGGGGTAACCTGGGCTCAATTCTTTTACTAAACACTTGTCTAAATCCTGAGATCTCTTGAGGGCCTCTAACCACAAAGCAAGGATCCAACTTTAATAGCAAGAACCAGCCTTAAATTATTTAAAGAGCAATGAATTTTTAGAAGCAGCAAGAAGAAAAATAAAATGGGGGCAGAGATGCAAGAGCTGACAGAGAAAAGATCACAAAGTGAAAAAGAAATAAGGCATAACAATAGTTAAAGTAAGATTTTCCCTTACAAATTTTCAAAACATTTTAGGTTTGAGGGAGAAAAAAAAAAAAAAACAAACAAAAAATGTGCTTTTCCTCAGTAAGTTAAACACTGACCTGTAGCAGCTGGGTTGCTGTAGCTCTTTGTTCAGGATTTTTCACTAAGCATTTCTTCACAAAATCTGTAAATTCATCAGACCAGAGCTCTGGCTTCCGGAAGGTTGGAGGGGGATTTGTAGGAATCATAAAAATAGCCTAGATAAAAATCAAACAATAGCAAGTCTAAACAAAACACATCACCACAGCAGCTGAAGCCAAGTTAAAAAAAAAGTAATTGCTTTATCCACCTTTCTTATCAGGTTAAGAATCTGGAAGACAAATTTTAAGTATGCAAGGATTTCTACTCAGATCAAGATTCAGGAAGTAAATCCATCTGCTACTAATGTAGCTGCTTCCCATTAGATTTTCTCTATTTAAACTGTACCCCATTGAGCACAGACTCCTTATTTCATCTATGGCTGTTCATCAATCTGAAGAGATGATTATATTCTTTCAGAAATTCTTAGCAGAAATGACAGCACTGCTTGTTTATACACACACATAAAGCTGCTGAGAACAGCCAAGCTCAACTTCTCTTAAGTGCATTTAGTTTTATATGAGAATTGCTTAGGAAATTTGGGAGGATTGCTATTTCCTTTTGCATTCATAATTCATCAGATGGAGCTTTAAAACTTGCTTGTCCAAGTAAGATTTAGACACATATGTTAAAAGACCTAAGGTAACACTAAAAGATGACATGAATAAAATAATCAAGTAAGTAGTCTTACAGTATCAAGAACTTAGATGAAATTGAAAAGCCACCACTTTACCTATATAACAGAAATTTCTTCTGTTGAGAACCATATGCAGACAGATTTTTCAACCGGGAAAAACACTCATTCTATATCAAAAAATGTTTGTCCTACTTAAGATTTTATATATATATATATATATATATATATATATATATATATAGTGCCATTTTTACTATATGATTATTTCTAGGTTTTCCTCTAATTATAAATTCACACTTGTAGCCAGGGGAAAAAAGGCCATACAACTCTGACAGATGCAAAATAATGAAAATTTCTGAACTTCTGTATGTAATAAATGCATTCAATATCAAGGCTTAAGACTTACACATGATAGCAACACACTATTCCGAGCCAGGTCTATTGACAAGAACAACAGGCTTTTGTTTTCTTCCAAGCCCAGGTTCAATTCAACCACATTTTTCAAAGTCACAGGGAGTAAGAGTTCTTAATCTGTTTTTCTACAAGCATAGGCAGAAATACATACTCAGAAAAGGGAAAAAAAATCTGATTCTGCAAATGTTTAAATTATTAGAAGCACTAGAAGGTTCAGTCTCTGTCTGAAACATAGGCAGAAGGCAGAAAAAACTTCATGAGATTTTATCCATAGCTTCTAAAGAAGTCTGACTGGCCTTGAAAGTTGGTTGAACTCATTCAAGCCCTTATTAGAAAATTTTTCTCATATTCTGAAGGAAAGTGGAATCCATGCAAAATGATGTAAGTACTGTTTATTAACATTTCAATGAAAAATTAATTCAGTACTGAATAGTTGCTTGAATTCAAATACTTACATGTTTACAAAACTTGCCATTTCTTTTAATAAAAATGTATGCTACAACAGCAGCTTTATCTTTTCAGTGGGCAGCCATGCCAAACAAGCATATGGACTCAGACAGGAAACATGGCACTCAGTAAGTGGCCTTATCTACTTCACTTGTGATGCAAGATTAATTGTCAGTACAACTGAAGTGCTTCTGGAGAAAAGCAGTGGCTAACAAATTCAGCTCTTTCTGTCCTTGAAATTAATGATCTCTTCTGAACTTTGAACTGATGACTTTTGATCTTATCTTCAGCTACTCTTAACAGCTAACTCTGCAGTAGCTATTGAAAAAACACAGCTGTAACAGAAGACTACCAACTTCTGTTTAGGTGGTGTCAAAATAGGTACCTCCTGTTTGATCATAAACATTGACCTCTCTCCCCACAGGTAAGCAAAGATAAGTTAGAGTCCTACTCAGCTCCACAGTTCTAGGAAAAATATTTGCCTTGGCCAATTATTTTCATCAAATACACAGCAGTTAAGAACCACAGCAAAGAACTGACTTCTTTGTCATTCACAAAGGACAATGAAGAGGGAATTCATGAATCATTCTTTTATGCCAGGCAACAGAAGCAGAAAAGGAGAAATTCAAGTGTTAGAGTCCTAAATCCACATTTATGCTTTGTACATTCATTGAAAATACCTACTTCAGAAATATGTGTATTTATGTAATGCTTAAACTGTAGACTTTTTAAAATCCTACTATGTCACATCAGCTGTATTAGATGAAAAAAAAAAATTAGATGCATTTTTGTAACACAAGAAAACATACAGAAACTACTTATTCCAAATGTTTAGTCCAACTTGGTACTTAACACCACGCACTTGCTAGCATGTACCTCTCCCTCCAGCTCTCAGCACTCCATTCTATTAACCAGCCTAAAATTCTGGTTTTCAATTCTATCTTCCCTCTCTCAGAATTTTGGCTTGCCAATTTCTCTGCAGAAAAGTTAAGCGCCTTTCCTCTTTCAAAACAGTCTATGATTTAGCTTTCAACTACTTTGTTTCCTTCCAAGAGGCTTGCAAAGCAGTCACTGGAGCATTATAAAGCTGGTCCCAAATCTCCAGGAATAAAACAAAACACTTATCTGACAGGAACTTATTCCTCATTTTTGCTTCCACTTCTTGTCATAAAAGGTCATTTCTACACTAAAATAACTGTATATTATTTTAAAACAAAACTAAGCTATTTCAATCACTCTGGGTGCCAACAGAAGCAGGAAATACTTGGTTTTTTCATGCTTCTTTTATCTTACCTTAGATTTCTCCAGTCCCTGTGTTTTCCCAAACTATTACCTGAAGGTTTTTCTCCCCTCCACTCCACTTGTAATTTTCTCAAAAGTTTCCCACAGCTATTTCTTTTAGTTTACCTCTCACAGTAGGGCTGAAGACAGTGCTCATACAGCCAGGGTTAGGCCAATGTTGCTTAAAAGAAACACCAAATATAAGCTACTATCCACCCAATTACATGGGCTGAACTGGCAGTACCAACTGAGGAAACGTTAGGAGGAAATTGTTCAACAGAGGGGCAGGCTCTGACATACTTATAAAAGAGCTGGGGCTAATTCTTTTCTCTCTCCCGCCTTCAGTATCACCTTCCACATTTCCTTACATTTCTGAGACAAACTGATAAATCTTACAAGAGTAACACATCAAATACACAACCAAAGAATTAGATTGTATGACTCAGTCTTCAGTTTTAACCATTCAATCATCTATTAGAGAAAGAAATCTCTAAAGCCACAAGAAGGCTAAGCTCAATCTGCGTTTGTCTTCACCTGTCTATAACATGGAGCTCATTCCAAATCTGTCCTGAACTGGCCCTTCCACCTCTGAACCTTGAGCCCAATTCTACTTTGAATCATCTTTCACACACTGGTGTGAGGCAAATCCTTCACCTTGCAGTGAAACCAGAATTCAAGGCAGATTATAATACATGTATGACAAAAGGTAAGGGGAAGATAGAATCATCCAGGGTAGCTTTTGGGGCCACTTCTGAATTGGGCACTGGACAATCCAACACAGTTTCTACCATACCTGTTGCCTGGCAGCACTTCTCTGCTCCATAACCAGCAGTTATAGCTAAGCTGAATACCAGACTGAGAACCGGGTCTTAAATGAGAGCAGAACTGCACAAGTCAGCCCAGGATTTTCTTTTTATTATTCTTAAAGGGCCTAGTATTTTAAATTAAGTCCAGGCTGAAAACAGGGGTTTTTTTTCCATGAAGGTTCTTTTACGGACAATTTTATTGGCGTGAAAATGTAATTATGGTGATGATGATGAATTAGGAAACGCCAAAAGAAAAATGAGATGCTCATATACCACACATGGAAATTCCTAATCAGAAAATCCTTGCAGCTCATTCTTCTTGTCAGTCAGGGTAATATATGTGTATTTCACACAGCCCATGAACACATTAAGTGATCAACAGCAATTTTGTAGAGGTACCGTGTCTTCTGGCTTTTAGCTCCTTGAATAACTTATCTCTATTATTTAGCTGAAGTAAGTTACTTGCAATAAAAAGCAGAAAATCTACCCAGTATCATAAACGCTACTGAAGAGGCCAACAGAGAGTTCTCTGTTGTGGTGATTTTATAATTTTCATGTGAAGCTCCATTGCTAGAATCTATAGAGAAAAACTTTTTTATAAGCAGGGTAAGGATACATGACATCAGTTTGTGACTTCATAGTTTTTGCCACCACAATTATACTACTTAGTTTAGCAATCTACTGTAGGAAACAAACATCAAAACACACTAAACTCAGTAACACATTTCAGGGTACAAAAGCCTATTTAAGGCTGGAGGAGTTAAATATTGGGTACTGTAAAATTTTAATAACTTTGGAAACAAAGAATCAGCTGAAAGACACATTTTTCTCCTCTTTGTCATACACAGAAGCTCCCTTCTTGAACAGCCTTCAAAAAGACTACTAAAACATCATTAATTACTCAGTTACAGAATTCATCAGCTGTCTAAAAATGAAATGTCAGCATGGAGAAGGGTGAAATACTAGCAGGTTCTACACTGAGTTTGCTCTGTTGAGCATTTTTTCTTGATGTGGCTTTTTGGGGGGGAGATTGTTTGATTTGTTTTTATTAATTCAGAACTATGATATTGCAACACAGTGAAAAATAAAGTTACTGAAAAACACCTCATGTTTAAAGTCAAGAAAGTTGGTTTACAATCTGCGTCATAGTAAATAATAGATGTATTCGTTGGAAGCACCCTAAAAATCACTGCTTCTTCCTCTCATCTGCAAATAGAGATGTTGATGAAGATCATCTAGTGTCCTCACACCTTTTGTGAAGAGCTAAAAACAGGTCTGGTTCCATCAGACATCTATCACATACCTGATCCAAGTTGATTCTTACTAGAATTAACAAACACAGGATTAAATGCAGGAATGGATAAGTGAAGCTTTAGTTCAGCGAAGTTCTGGACAAACAATAACTGACAAAATTTTTAATCCCAATGAGGGGAAATATGTGCAACATTTAACATGCAATTTCACTGCGCTCACTTTGATAGTTTTTGTAATGGCCACTGATTAAACCATATACGCAATACTACATTAAGGTAAAAATTACATTTAAATTACTTTATTATAAAATTACATATATTAACACTAGGAGCACTTGGAAAATGAAATAAAATAAAATAAAACACTATAGGGGAAAAAAACCCAAACTAAATGAAACAAACCAGAACTCTTACCAGTGGCTTAACAGCCATTTACTGTCATAAGCTTCCCTCTGGAATAATGACCTTTGCTGATCAAATAAAAGTATGATTCACTTAAGATGTAAAGTAATAAAGTAATAAACACAAAGAAAAGATACATAATGGAAAGACTATTCACATGATGAACAGCAAAGATGGGTTACTGAAAGATAAGCCATTTACATTTACTTGTATATTTATTATTGCTAGTAAGCTCGTAACATTTTGACAGCATTACAACAGGTCAAGAATGTAAAGATACCAATCTCAACCATTTTGCAATAGTAAGTGCAATTGCAAATCTATTGAAAAGAATGAACCCATGCCTTGTTAGCACTGTCATGCAACAGAATGGTGCCTCGAGATTCACCTCTGAATTTACTCTTCTTACTAAGGTGGGAACTGGACTAATGATCCAGTCACGGATCCCTTCCAAATTGACATATTCTTTGATTCTAAAAAATTGCTTTAAATTTTAAATCTGTAAATTTTTTTTTTAAAATATTACAAATTATTTGTTATGTGACAACAGTTCAAAGAAGTTAGCATTCTAAGGCCACAAGTTCATTCCGTCTGGGGTTTTTCATAACTGGTTTTAAACAAGCTTACTTAGAAAATGGATTTTTAAATCCCATCACATTTCCTAACTTTAAACTTCTACTGTATCCTCCACTGGTATATTTACAAGACAGAATTTATTGCACTAGCTGCTATCCAGTTATCAAGACAAAGAGTAAGTTCTCCCTGCTAACTCAGCTGAAAGTATTGTGCCCTCTGCATATATGCCTGTTCATTATCAAACCGTTTTGTCAGATGAGTAACAAAAAGATTTATTACCACCAATCTTTTCACAGAACTATCACCTCAGCATGCTGCCTTACTGCCAGTTAACTAACTTACAAGTTTATCCATTTCTTTTTTTCATTTTTCAAAGTTTCTTGAACTCTTATAACCCATCACTTGTACAATCCTAAGATATCTGAAAGCTACTCAACAAATGATTTCATGGAGTTGTATGCAAAGAAAGAACTTTGTTTATCTGCACTGACCTCCTTGTGTTTGCTTCTTTCTTCTCCTTCTCCCTTCACGCCCAGCAGACCTATCAGTATTTCTCCAGGTTTTCTTCTAACATATTTAAATAATTCCCTTTTATTTGGGGAACTCTTCATTACTTTTGCCTGTAGTTTTTCACTATTATCTTGTCCCAGCTTTCCGTCATCTACTTTAAAACGGAACAGTTTGAGTTCCTCTGCCCAATTCGGTAGGGCTATTTTCATTTCCTGAACCCAGCTCTTCAACACAAAATATTCTTGAATTCTGCCATTCAACTGAATTCCCTTTTATTAGGGATGTAACCTTCAAGTTCCCGTTTCATCTGCAAGGTGCAAGTCGTTGATGCCGGTGACATTTCAACAGAATACACAGTCAGCAACCCACTCCTCAAAATTCTTCCCTCCTTCAACTAAGATCACAAGCCTTGTGTATTGGTTTTGTGCAGCCTGGTTTTTGGTAGCAGGGGAGCCACAGGGGTGGCTCCTGTGAGAAGCTACTGGAAGCTTCCACCATGTCTAGCAGAGCCAATCCCTGATGGCTCTGAAGATGATGCTGCTGGCCAAACCTGGGCCAATTAAAGAGGTTGGTAACACCTCTGTGCAAAGTGCACACAGTTTTTTTTCTAGTCAGAGAAGAGGAGGAGGTGAGAACATGTGAGGGAAAACAACATGGAGACACCAAGAGCAGTGAAGAAGGAGGGGGAGGAGGTGCTCCAGGCGCCAGAGCCGAGATTCCTCTGCAGGCCGTGGTGCAGCCCATGATGAAGCAGCTGTGCCCCTGCAGCCCATGGGGTCCATGGGGGACGCAGAGATCCACCCGCAGCCCCTGGGGATCCACGGGGGATGCAGAGATCCACCCGCAGCCCCTGGGGATCCACGGGGATGCAGAGATCCACCCGCAGCCCCTGGGATCCATGGGGGATGCAGAGATCCACCCACAGCCCCTGGGATCCACGGGGGATGCAGAGATCCACCCGCAGCCCCTGGGATCCACGGGGGATGCAGAGATCCACCCGCAGCCCCTGGGATCCACGGGGGATGCAGAGATCCACCCACAGCCCGTGGGGATCCACGGGGGATGCAGAGATCCACCCGCAGCCCCTGGGATCCACGGGGGATGCAGAGATCCACCCGCAGCCCGTGGGGAGGTGCCCGTGCCGGAGCGGGCGGATGCCTGGAGGAGGCTGTGATCCAGTGGGAGACCCGGTGAGAGAGAGGGCCCTGCTCCCAGGCTGGAGCAGCCTGTCCTTGGAGCACTGCACCCTGTGGAAGACAGACCCACGGCACAGCAGTTTTGGGAGGGCTGTGTGCCCGTGGCAGGGGCTCACGCTGCAGCAGGGGCGCTGGGGCTGCTGCCCCTGAGAGCGGACCCACGCCAGAGAGGTTCAGGAGAGCTCTCTCCTGTGGGAGGGACCCACGGCCTCACAGGGGAAGACTCCTCTCCTGGAGCAGCGGAAGGGAATCTCGGTGATGAACTGACCAAACCCCCATGCCCTGCCTCCCTGTGCTGTCGGTGGGAAGGAGGGAGGGGCTGGGGTGAAAAAGGTGTTTTAGTTCTCATTATCCTCCTCTGTTAGTAATTCCCTTTGTAACTTTAAGTTAAGCCAGTTTTGCCCCTGAAGTGTTCTCCCAGTCCTTAATTCAACTCATGAACCCTTCATTAATTTTTTTTTCTATGCTCTGCTCAGCTGTGGCAGGGGAAGGTGAGTGAGCAACTCCCATGGGTGCCTGGCAAACCACAACACCTTGAAAGGAGGGCAACAAATGCCTTTTCAACGTCTGTAGAAATTAAAAATAAAGCATGGAAAAATTTGCAATCTCATGAAGGTTTTTTAACCTTCTTTGGCTTCACTGGGTTTTGTTGTTGTTTTCTTGGGTTTTTTTTGGAGTGAGGAGGGCAAGTGTTTTAGATAAGCAAGATTTTTCAAGGAAAGGCATTCAGTGAAAACAAAAATAATTTCAGTCTACTCAGGATTTTATGCTTAAACTACCCAGTCAGCTATCAGTTTTGAATTTTAATTGACATATACAGGAATTTTCAGAGGAAAATACCTAACTTACAAATACAGGTACTAAAAAGTGTAAGTATTTAACATTTTATTGAAAGGTTATACTGAAAGTTCACATCCACAAAAATTACAAGTCTACACAAATTTTATTGTTCTTGGACATAAAAAAAATTTAAAATCCTGACAACTTCAAAAAATCCAAGCATTACTGGAAAACAAGACAGTGAAAGTCAGCAAGTTTTCAAAAATAATGACGCTTCTAAGAGCTGAAAGAAACTGCAGCATTCAGACAACATCTAGGACAGTGTTTCAAATAATTTCATTCACCCAAAGGAAAACCTAAATGAGCTGAAATTTACGTCATTATTCTTATTCTGAAAAGTACCCTCAATTTCGGCACTGGGTGAGCAAGATTCATTTAATCAGGAGAAAGAAGGGTGCATGCATGTATGTGTATGTGGGTTTTTTAAGGGTTCTTTTTTATTTGAGAGGAGGAAGTGTTTGCGAGGAAAGGGGTTGAGATAGAAAAAATAAATAGATATTAAACTACCTTTACACTGAAAGAAATATCTGTTGTAGTGGCTTAAACTTCTATGTGAATTTTTACTTGACACAGATTTGGAAAAACAAATTTTTTTTTAACACTGTTGTACAGGAGAAAATTTCCTTTTGATAGTGATGAACAACACCTCCTTTTTGTGAGGAAATCACCATAACAGTGAGATGGGGCCACTTCAGGCCACTGGCCAATTCTACTCAAACCTTCAGAGAACTTCAACACTTAAGAGTTTCTCAGACTAAATTACACATTATGACAGATTCTTGATCAAGAGCTAGACAACTCATTGCCTAAAGGATATTTCCCAGCAACACAGGTGGCCAGGAGTGAAAACAGAAAACGTCTTTGTGAATGATGGTACCTCTCAGACAGAAGCATCCTGCTATCATATAATCACTGTGCTATCACTCCCTTCACAGAATACATGAGAACAAGAACATGAACTTGAAACTGAACAATTTTCTCTTTTTTCAGTACAGAACTACTTTCTTATCTGTTACAGAACAAGGAAATGGCTCAGAAAGTGCACACTCTATGACAGAATCCAGGGAATACTCTTGTGATTGATTTACTCTTCTTTCACCATAGTTAGTTTTACTCCTGCTTCAGTACTATCTTGAAAATTCATAGGCACAATGCCTAGAAGGTTCCAAGTTTTTACCCAGAATATGAAACTTACTTTCCCTCCAAGAAAACTCCAATAATAGAGCTTACTTTAATAAAAGAATATTTTCTCTTCTTCCCACAGTATTTTCTGCAGTTTCTGAGAAAATGACACAATGATTACATCCAGAAACATACTAACATTTAATGAGACATGAAGTGGAAAAACTGCATTTGCAATTATATTTACTTGTAGAAGAATCAAGGAGTGAGTAACTTATATTTGTGAGAAAAAGCTGCAGTAAACTCATTGGACATTAAATGTGAAATCTCTAACATAACCACAGACAGTAGTAATGAAAGAAGGCATTCAAGAAATACGTGGCAGTTCTCCTTTATTTGGAGTATGTTAGACCTCCAGCAGCAGTTTTGTGTTCAGTTTCAGGCAACACAATTCCAGAGATATGAACCAACTGAAGATGGCTTGAAAACAGAATAACTGCAAAGCTTAGATGTTTAAAAAACACACTCTGCAAGAAAAGACTGAATGAATTAGGATTGCTCAGTCTAATGAAGAGGTAACTGTAAGGAGAGATATGGTAACAGTCCCCAACACGTTAAATGCCACTTCAAAGAGAGACAATGTGTATAAAGAACTGAAGAGGAACTAATGAGTTTAAAATTTAACAAGGAATATTCAGGTTATATTGTAGGAAAGTTGCCACTAAACTACCCAAGAAGTTCCAGAACTTGTAATTTTATTCTACGAAAAATTATAGACAAACACAGTTTCAGAATTTCATTATCAAAGTTTGGGCATGTGTTTTGAAGATCTTTTCCACCACCACCACCTCCCCATTTGCCCTGTGCTCATATAAAATTAATTTAAATATTAAAGTTAAAAAACAAAAAAAAAGGATTATCGTGTTCAGTCAGAAACAGAATGACCACGTGACCACATTTAACACAAGAAACATGAAACACAAAGGAACAATGGCTGTCAACAATATTTGCTGCTTCCTACTTCACCTTTTACAGTAGCAGCAGATGAACAGGTGACAGCAAAAGCCAACCACCAGCACAAAGAAAAACGGCCCATTTACTTGCAGTGTTCAAACTAAGAACTAAAATTAAGTTGACAGATTACAAAATTCCAGATAGTAAATGCCAACATCCTACCGATATAATGAAAACAACCAGTTCATTACAGAGTAATTAATTGCAGTCTATAAAAGTAGTCTACGAAAGAGTGAGTTATTACACCTTAGACACCGTCTACCTTCAAGCGAAGAATGAAAAATTCTCCTGTTGCTGCTCCACTGACTCTCAAGGTACTCAGAGAATACAAGACTCAATGGTGCTGCTTTCCCAGCTACCAGGTACATGCAACAACCAGAGCTACTGTCCTTGCCTTGCTAGGGCTTCCAGTATTCTCCCTACTGGTTTCAAATAAATGTCATTTATATAGTAGCCCCTTAAATTTCATTGCTAGATTAGTGTAATAGCCACATGTCTTCCTGTAAGGAAATGTAGTTGCTACAGTAAAACTATTTTTTCTATTCCACAGGCCATGATGCAGTGGGAGGCATTACAAAGTAAAATCTGGACATTTGAATGTCCAAATGAAAAGAGAAGTACAACCAAGGCATAGTATTACTTACACAATGACACTAAACTTGCATTTAAAAAAACTAACACTCCTTTTAAACCAAACTGAATAATACAGCTACAAGATCATAGAGTCAAAATTGGTCAGTTAAAATTCAAATGTATTGCCTGAACTGATACTTCAGTTCTTCACAGCACTGTGTTAGCTTGGTAGCTGTAAGCATTGCTCTCTGGAATAGAGAGTGAAAAATACTAACTACATCACAGAAGTCAAAAGCAATCCTGCGAAATGACAGAGGTAAAGCAATATACCACATTCTGGACAGGCTAGGTAAATCAGTAAAAAATGTCTCTCTGAAATGCCATTGTGTCTGAGGAAACGAGAATTGGTAACAATTGCTTGTGATTTGATAACTGATATGACATACATCTTAAGGAAGTCTTCCAAAAATGGAAATGTTCCAAAGAGAAAACGCACACACAAAATTCAAATGCCACGTATTTCTTTTTAAGAGACAGTAAAAAGTAAAATGAACTGTGAGCCAAAGTTAACTCTGTATCTTCAGTTTTATTTATCAAACTGAAAAATCTCTTCAACTTTCTCTTTTCCTGTATAAGACCAAAACTATGAGATGTTCTGTTTGTGTTACAATTATACTAATTCAATGCAGGTCACTTGCCTTTTACTGAATCCAGATGACATTTAGTAAGCTAAACATAGGCCAATTGGCTGTTTTTTTTTAAAGGCGGGGGCTGATTGCCGCTGGGTAGGTCATACAGTGGCTACAGAACACAATTGCTTGAATTACATTTTGACTAACATCAAACACAGAAGAGAAGCTAGAAACTACCTTTTTTTTTCTGCATGCCTTCTAGATTTCTCATATTGAAATATGCTAATTTAAAAATCACCTCTTTCTACCCTGAGGTGATAGATACAAACAGATTCATCAAAGTTTTTGTTGTTTCCTCTTTCTCCACTCAGTTTAAAAACACACATTTTTAATACTCTAAATAGTACAAACAAATTAGTTCCCACTTTATTTTTAATATCCCCAGTGGCTAACTAACCTTTTCAAGCCTGCTCATTTGAACATACCATAGTAAAAAAGAAAAACATAGCACCCTAGATTTAGTGAGCACTAAAAATAAGCCTCTTCTATTTCTGCAATAACATTTGTATTCTCAAATCAACCTGAACTGCCATGTAATTAGCCATACAATAACCGTTATTGATAATGCAGAGAAACTAGTTCCAGAGGAGAAAGAAAACCCTCAAGCTTATCTCCAAGAAATAAGTAAGCAATATGCCTTTCTCAATGTCTTAGTTGTGATCAAAGGCTGATTCTCTATTGACAAAAGCACTGGCTATAAAATAGTAATTAAGACTTATGCTATTAAATAAAACATCGGTTTAGACCTAGTGCTCCTGACTGCAAACCTGTCAGTGATATTATTTTTATCATGTCTGTCTGGACTTGGCCTCTTTTTTTCTTCCCCCCAGAAGTTATCCACCTCTCAAGCACCACTATCAACTGCTAAAATAAAATAATATGTAATGCATATTATAAAACAGAAGCCTCACTAGCTGTTTATTCTGTAACACACTGAATTATACAAGTTAGTTATTATTTGTATCATCTAAAGGTTTTGTATCCACCTCTAACTCCTCCCAATGTGATCTGCTACACTTTTAATAAATTTCACCCAACAGAGGAAACAGAAGCACAACCCAACACGTACGAATTAAAATGCATTACGCCAATGGCATCCAATGCTAATTAGATGTCCAGTAGACTTGGTCATCAAAATACTGCACACCCTACAGGAAGTCACGCAGATAAACTTAGTTGTATGTCCATGATATCACTCTACAGGATATCAAGGCCATAGAAGAGAAAAATTCTTCATAATGAAGAAAAAAATTTTATAGCATAAAATATTTTGGAGGCCAGAAAGAAATACAGACACTGAGAGAAAAGATCTGCCACAAGGTGAATTGGCCTTGCATCTATTTTCCTTTGCTTAAATCAAGTTACAAACAAACCTCAAGAGAGAAGATGAAAAAAATAGCAAGCATCTATCAAGACTCCCGCATTATTTAGCTTGGAATATTTCACAGAATTTCATAAGTGCAGGGGTTCGGTCTGTGGTCTGTGCTTTACTGCCCTGGCCAAACACTTACTAATCATATTTCCTACATTTTTGTTAGGGTCTGGTTTAACCTACTACACTTTGCTCCCTTCGAAGGCATGTATCATAGACTGACACTGCAGAGAAAAAAATAAGTGAAAGCAAAGCCCAGTTACTATAGGTACACAGAAAAATAACATTCCTTCACAAACAGTTTAGGGAACAAAAATTTATAACCTATATTACTGAAAAAAATTACAGTTCAGCAATGTGGCTGTTGCAATCACTCAAGTATGCTAACAATATAGCAATAGTTGAAGCAGTGACTAGAAATGCTGATATCATATAAATGGGCCATATCATACCCTTAATTCCTAGCAGCTTGTCCCCACTTTATACAAAAATACCTCAGGGCAGACAGGGGAAAGGATTTCTGAATGCAGAGGTTCTTCAAGACACAGCAGCCATATACAGTTACATGTAAATGGCCTTTCCTCTCTCCCCAAATGATATGTTAGCAATCATACTCCTGGCTCCTCTAGCAACATGATAACTATTCACTGAGTAAATTGCATAGTTCACATGAAAAGCATCCCAAAAAGCATCTTCAAGACTCATCTTGCTTGAACAGCCTTTGAATGGCAGGATGCTTTACAACACATGTATGGAACTACCAAGTGAAAGCTTTGCAGGTCTGAGAAAGGCTCACTTTGAAAACAGTGACGAACTTGCATCTCTCTCTCTCGCCCTAATTGTACGTATTCATTCCACTCCAGCAGCTTCAGAGAAATTCCTCCACCCAGCCTGAGATAAGAGTATCTAGAAAGATCCTTTATAGCAGAGACGATAGAGGCAAGAAATATTCCTAAGCAAGTAGAAAAATACAGCATGAATGAGATCTATGTTAGCATGCAATTTGAAAAAAGTTCTATCATCTTGTTCAATCCTCCCAACCAAGCAGGACCACTCAGAGGCAGATGTCCAGGAATATGTCCAGACAGCTTTTGAATACCTCAGGTATGCTCCACAAGACTCCCTAGCTGAACAGGGTTCCTAGCACTCAAATACAGCAAGACTGAATTACAAGTTTCTCATGGAAGCCAATAACTGGAGAAGTAACACAAGTGGTAAAAATCCTAAAGAAAAGGCTTGACAAGAAATAGGAAGAATCATTATTTTCTGTGGATTTCCAAGGCAAGAAGACCTCCTTTGGAAGTCCCATATCTCAAAGGATAAGTTTTGAAGCATTGTTCCAGACTCATGTTTTCCTGAAAAGTGTCAGAAACTGTTCCTGACAAATACTACATTATTGAGCTTAAGGAACAAAGAGCTTCACAGGGACTCGAACTTTGCTTGACTTCTTGCTTTCTCAGGAGTCTGATACTCGCCTGGGAACAAGCAATCCCTCTTACGGTATCTCTCCTCTTGGTCATATGTACACAGAGTGTCCTCAGGCCACAGAGGAGCCCTTATGTTGAAAGTCTCTGATGTGAATGAGGGGTAGATGTCATCACTGTGTTAGAACAGGACAAAGGCTGAAGCTACACCAGGCAACCAGTCTCAGACAGATTCTGGAAGTCAGCTCTGAGCTAGTGCAGTGTGAATGCAAATTCCAGACATACAGCCCACTCATCCAGGCCAAAGCAACATGCTAATATGAAGCAAGGCCACCATAAGACTTTGCATTAAGAGTGCCATGTATTTCTGGAACACTCTTTCCTCTATCACTGTATTTAGAGCTAATGTCTTCTCTCTGCAACCCTACACATTTAGCTCAACACCAGACCACACAGTGCACCCAAACCTATTTCAAATCAGAAATAAGAGCAACTGATCTGGAAGACAGGAAAAGGTGGAAAGCTGCTGAAGACTACTGGCTCAAACTTCAGGTAGAGAAAGGCTGGGCATGCTGCCTGAAGACACAGCACTCAGTGTGAAAGCACCAAATGCAAGTCACACGGCAAAGGTTTCCCTAGGACAGACAGCAACACCAGAAAGTGCAGAGGGTGGTATCTTAATCATTCCTTCTGCAGTTTCTCTTGGCTACCTACAAGGAACTAAGTGAGGTGATGCTCTGAAACAACGACTCGAAAACAGCACAGCACAGTCCAAAGGGCCTTTCCTGTGGCAGAGCCCCAGGCACTGCATAACCAAGACCACCACCAAGTCCCACGTCTAGTGGATTATCTTCTTTGTCCATATATGGATATGACTGAAGAAGGAAATTAGCCCTCATAAGTTAAAGGGAACATAAAAACATAACTAGGAATGGCATAAAGATGATGAAACAAGCAATCCAAACAGAATAGAGCACTCACTTGAAGAAATTACTTATTTTAAAGAAGCCTTTATTTTAAGCAGTAGCAAACTCCACAGTTAATCCTAAACCCACAAACATACAAAAGGAAAGGGAGATATGAGATTGTTCCACCTTTCCTTTACACAGAAAAACAGAATGTGAACATACCTGTTACAGACTGCTGGGCTGTAAAGCCTATGTTAGACTGACACAGGCAATGATTTAGAAGACAGGCATGTAAAGAGAAGTGTCAATTGCTTGAGCTGAAATTCAAGCACACATTAAACTAAGAAGCTGATCTTAAAAACAACAGCAAAAGTTTTAGATAGGATAAATTCAGGAAACATTCCTTCAAAGATTCTATGCCTGTAATTACATTTTTCATTAAAAAAATAGCCAACAATTGAAAGTTTTCATGTGAATCTGCCCAGCAGTACAGACAAATACAGGATGATTTACCAGATGCTCTGCCTAATTCCACTCCAAAGGACACATCTGACATCCAGTTGATGCTGAAAATGCATAAGAAGACTCATTTTCTACACAGTAGTTAAGCATTACTTGAGCATCCATTCTTGGCAGTAAAACTGAGAGTGTCTTGGTTTAGTATCAGATGGAGATTGAAGTTCACTGGAGCTCTTGGGCATAAATATTTTGTGAAGGTCTACAGAAACCAACAGCTTGCACTCGTACGGTCACCAAGAAGACATCGTGCAAGTCACTGAACAAACGATGCCTTCCGAGTGTTATTAAACATGGAGACTAAAACATAATTAAACAAATACTCATTTTTTGCCTAATTGAAAACATCCACTTGTAACAGGGAATTATTTGCAAATATATAGAATCAAAGAACTCCTGTGTGTGTGTTTGCCTGTGTATCTATATGGAGTTCTCCGAGAGATAAATCCATAAATATATAAGCCTGCATATAAAAAACTAAGTTTTTTGTTTATAGATATTGAGATATGTTTATGGGTTTTATATATACAAATATATTCCTCTCAAAGAACTAACTCCATAGATATAGATATTTTAAAAAAACAGTAACAATAAAAATTTGTTGCTTTCTTCACCTTCATTCAATGGAAGCAGGTTTCCACATGTCTGGAAGTAGCTTGTAACCATGGGAAAAAAATACAAAGAATACAATGCTCATTTTTGTCTGAAAATCCTGAGGCTCTTTACCATCTTCTACATGCAAATTTTTAAAATTTATTGCTCTGCCTCTGAACAAGATTTGCATGTATTTCCCTAGCAAGGCTGTTTGTATTGGACATGAAGCATAACTCTAGGGTACACGAGCACAAGGTAGTGCAGTTAAGGAATAGCGAATTCTTAAAATATATCAATTACATCCCATTAGCTACTCACACGCATACTCTGAACTCACAGTCTCTGTTTTTTCTCTTTAAGAAGCTGGTGTGCAGAGACAACAAAATACAGGTGAAACTACTACTACTGAAAAATCTCAAAGCAGAGGTTCCCCTAGTGAAGGGATCACCATGGCTGGGTATGGTTCTCATCTTCTGTGTGAAACAGAACTTCAGTCTCTCAAAGATTTTGCCAAGCTTCACTCCTGTGACTTTACTTACCTTTTCTCTGCTTGCATGCTGGAGAGCTCCCCTTTGCCTAGCCAAAGCACCAGGGATATGAAAGGAGGTGGAAGAGATGAAAATTCATGTGGAAATTGGGAAAAAAACCCCAACAATTCTGAGCACATCTTGCCTGACCTTAACAACTCAGACTAAGTTTCATAATTTGGCTTTAACTTACGGTAGGGGACCAGCCAATCATTACTATGGCTCTAAACAGGGCCATTTAAAACCTTCCACTTCTAGAACAGATCCCTTTACCTGCCAAATGACAAGGTTTTTTTGGAGAACCACTGTTTATGTATTAAAAACATTGATTAAAAATAAAAAAGCCAAGAATACCTATTAAAACTGTCTGTAACAAGTAGTTACCTTCATTTTTTTAGAGAATACTCAATAATTTCCTTAGGTAAATTATAAATATACTTAATGATAAATTTAGGAAGAGAAAACATATAACTTAACTCCTAAATTTGCCAGAGGTTCTGTGAAGAACAGCATCCAAAATCAACACACCTTACCTTTGCATATCATCCCACCAGCACTGGCTTCCTCTGCCATTTGGTCTTAACACCCCATACATACAAATCACTCTCTCAGTATAAGAAAAGCAGTCTTTGGTTGACCATCATTGGAATGGTTATTTGAAACTAACAATCACACAATTCTTTCAATTCTTATCATATTACCAGTATTTTATTGGAAACAGATGTTAGCAGCACAACTTAGTAAGAATTATTGAACAACTTTTCTTTCAATTTCATAACAAATTAGGCAATGCTTAGTTGATGCATCTGAAAAAAGTTACAGAATTGCAAGCCCTAAGGCACAGGGCTGGTGTCATAATTTAAACCATCACCATCTGAAATGCAAAGGCATTAGAAACATAATGTTTTACTCTGTAAAACAAATTTCCCTTATAGATGAATTTGTTAATAAATTCTGAAGCCTCAATAGCAACCAAAAGCTACCATTTCAATGTCAAAAGTCTAGCAGAATTCTTACAAGCATTAGACTAAAATCCCCCAGATGTTTATAAATACGTAGCGAAATACAAATAAATAATTAAATACTTTTTTTTTTAAATTAAAGCCCATTTTGGGCATAGCAATCACAAAATTATGACAGAGATTTTGATTCCTACCATGAAAGCAAAACAAAGCTAGAGAAGGGAATAATGCAGAAGTCAAATCACCCTATGTGTACACTATAGCAGCAGAGCTTAGGTAAAAACTCCCCAATTTAAACAGAAAGTAAGATATTTTCAGTGCCTGTTTTTAGCTCCAGATTTGGTTTCTTGGCCCCTAGTAATCCAGTTCACTGCCTTTCAAGCCACTCTGAGAGGCTATTTTTACAAATATGACTGTCAAAGGAAACCAATAAAGGTGGAGATTTTATCAATTGCTGAAATTCTGGAGTGTGAAATTACTTATTTTGGCAACATGCATCAAGAGCATCTTTTCATCAAAGTTATGTTATAAAATGCAAAAAAAAAGTTCCTGTGTCAATGCCAGGTTTGCCAGTCTCCCTATACTCACCATGTGTCTTCTGATAACTGTCATTAATTAAATGCGTTACAAATGTAATTATGATGTTCAGGATAGACCTTCTTCTGTTAACGTTAAAGGTTAATTTTATGGAAAAAAGTTCCCTTCAATTGTGAAAGAAAGCTGAGCCAACCATGTTTTTATTTTCTGAATATAGGTAAAGAATCAAGGTAACATCCTGACTATTAAAAAGCAGTAGGAGAAGAACACACTCAGTGCATGAAACAATACCCGGAAGATATATATGACTTAATGGCTTAAGAAAATGAACATTACACACATTGACTTCATCTGTAAAAAAAGGATAAAGTACTAAGGGATCAAAAGCAAACTCTTATATTATGGGTATGTTAGTCTAGTTGATTTTTATCGAAGCTCTTTTCAGACAACACTAAAGCAGCTTTAGGAATCATAACGCTCGATCAGAAACACTGCAAAAGAATACACTGTTCTCCTCCCGTAAGTTAACTTCAAAAAGAAATTTAATAGGCTAAATTTTGCATCAGCTGACTTCATGCTGAACCAAATCTCAATCTAACCTCCACATGCCAGCAGCAGCAATCCTGCAGCTTATGCTTTAGCTGCTCCGTGAAATGCATTTCTGTGTCCACACTCAGTCCAGGCACCATGAATGAATTCAGTATGAAAGGTTATGAATTACAGCCTGAAATAGAAAGTATGTTTTACACAGAGAGAGGTAAACATGGAAACAAGTTCAGAGGCCAGGTACATTACTTTGGGTACCGAGGCACGTCAGGGCAGTGCACTGCTCCTGAGCTGGGGCTGTGTCATGTCCTGCCCTTGGGCAGCACAGCTGTCAAAGGGAGCACCCACCAACTTTCCAACACCCATCCAGAAACACTCATCCTCTGGCTTTTATCCTGTCCTACTGTTCGTCCAGGCCTACAGCAGTAAGACCTTTCCCCAGCAACATCAGCTTACCGTAGTATTTCCAGTCTAGAAGGAACATTCCAGCTACTTCACACTCCACATATTTGCACACCAAGCGTCAATGCAACCAGTTACTCCACAGGCACAATTTATACATGACAATTCACAAAACTGCTAGAAGGATCAAGTTATCAGAAACTTTGTGCCAATGTATCTAAATAATTTAATTATTCTGACTGTTTAACTACATGGTTTACAAATCAGCAACTTGGATACCCTCATTTTCACCACCAAGAATCAAATGCTAGCCACTTCTAAATATCAAAAAATACAAATTAGTCATATTATTCAGAGAAACAAACAAAAAGCAAGATATTTACAGTACACACACAGTTGCTCTAGAGAGCAACAGAAAGAAAACTGAAAGGGGGATGGTACAGGCAAAGTTCCCTTGTGTCTGGATGTACCTGCCCAGTGTAGATGCGCCCTCTGTCCCGAGGTTAGAGTTCATAATTATTACATTTCTTAAGGAACATCCCTCTTGAAACAGATGATTGTTTCAACACATGCATGTCAGTTTGCCAATAAATCCTGTGCTGGCTGATGCTACCTGTTTTACGTTTTCATAGCATGAAAAAAGGAGCAGCAGTAGAGAATACTGGGCTGCCACTTCTAATGCCAAGCCTACAGTCACAGCACCAGGACACTGGGAAGTACTGCACCATAGGTACCTGTGAATTCCATCAGAGATGCTCTCTTTTCTGGGAACAGATTACTTCATTATCTTCCAGAATTATTCTAAACTTCTGCGGGAGAATGGAAAATGTAATACACCTTAAACTTCTCAGACTGTGTTCCTGTAACTATCACTATAAATCTGATTCGCTCCAGAACACCAACTTTTTTCTATTTTTAATCATCAACAGTATGGCATGGAGCTCAGGTATGTACCTTGCAGAGGAAGCTTCTGTCAGTAAAGCAGTTTCTCAGGCAGGTAGGTAATGATAAGCAGTATTTGCAAGAATTATGTCCATGTTTGTGTTTCTGAAACACAATCTGATAATGCATTAAGATTTGTGGCATTTGGAACACCATATACAAAATTTTCATAACATGAATTCTCAGACATGGTAAAGAAGCACAGAAGAAAGTAGAATCTGGAGGGAACACTCATGTTACCTTCATTTGTTTCCCATGGTAATGCAAATAATGACAACTTACATCTGGAATAAAACCTTGGATCCATACAGCTTTAAAAGCATACAGACTGTATTATCTAAAAACTATGAATTTTTTCTCTACTTTCCTGCAGGCAGTTATTACAGCTTTCAAACACAGCTTTTTAAGACATAGGGTATCAAAAATACTTCCTCTATCTCAGTGTATTTTTAAAACAGCAGAACAATACAAACTGGCATTTGTACAAAAATTCTAATTAAAAAAAAAAAAATCACAGATTGTATACCCAAATCATTTGAGTTAGTTTGTAAAGTACTGACTGTGTGTTAAAGCTTTGTCTAAGTGTTTAGTCAGTAAAATAAAAGGCTGAGCCAGGCTGATTTCATTCTTCTCTAAAACCAGGGTGGTCTACAGGCAATTTTTGATACCACTGGTGTTGCCAGGGAAACAAAATGAAAACAGGTGCCATCAAATACAAATTAGAGATTTAGTTCTATTTTAAACCACCTTAAAACAAAGTTTCCATAAACTTAACTGATACTACTACAAATTTGACAATACTTTATAACAAGAAAAGGATTATAAGTTGTCTTTAGACCATCAAGTTTTAACTGAAGCAAATTTAGACTGATTGGCAACCCTTCCTTTTAAATAAATAAATTTCTTCATTAAATATGCATCATCCTCTTTAAAAATTACCTAGTGTACATTTTAAGGCAATATAATACCATGACAGAAACAGGGTCCATACAGTCTTAATAAGCTTTCTTCATTCCAAATTTTATCCTCCTCCCAATCTAAGCAATTTTTTACATTTTTTACGAAGTAAACAACCAGTATAGGCTTAAAGCATTGAAAAATCTTCTAGTAAGTAGCAACAGAAGCTTAATATTTTCCTCCTAATCTGACTGCGGTTTTCTCCCACATATTAAAAAATCAAATATCCCTTTAACTAAAATCCAAGTAAATACACTTCTGCTTTTAAAACTTGTAATAACGTGTTAAGAATTTGGCAATACAGCAGTCAAGTCTCTAAAGCACTTCCTCCAGGTCAACCAGCTATACTGACAGAAAACATATTAAAGAAAAGTGAACATACAATTCACGTCAATAAATAAACATTAATTCAAGTTTCAAAGAATGTTTTAAAATTTTTTACCAAGTTTTTTTTTGGCTTAAAAAGACCTTAGTCGTACACAAAAATTCAAACAGACATTTCAATTAAAAGCAATATACAGAGTCCCTCCCCTTTAATGAAGCCAACTGCCAGACTCTGAATAAAAATTAACCTTGTATATTTAGTGCTAATTCTAGAACTTGAAAGATAGTAGAAATAAAAAGAAATGGAAGTATATTTGTAGCTAATACGTATAGCTCTTCACTTAAAGGTTTTAAAATATGTGGTATATTTTACAATATCCTGCAAGGTATTATAGAATCGTTAATAAAATAAATTCTCCTAAATCTGTGCATAAACACCTTGCTGAATTATTTTCCACATGCATAGTGCAAGTTAAACAGAAACTGAATAAATTCAGCATACAATGACATGTACAAACGATGGAAAGGTTGTGGGGTTTTTTTCAAATAACAATGGCTGTAAAGCTCATTAATAAAAAAGTCTTGTCATGTTAAAATTGAGGTTTTAGATTTAATGAATCTTGATGATTTACTACAAATTGCCTACTTCAAATAAAATTTTCTTGAGATCTTCAAGCTGCATAATAATTTTGCTTCGCACTCTGATCTATGTTTACAGTATTACTAACATCACAAATGAGCAAACTGATACCAATTTAAAACTTCTGAGTAAGCGTTTTTAGGGGGGTTGTTTGCTTGATTGTTTTTAACACTGGCCTGGAAAGAAGGCAGCCAGCTCAGCCACAGGGGTACTGTTAACCTGTGCCATGCTAGGTCTGTCGAATACATTCTGGGCTTTACCTTCATTAACAGCTCTATCAAATAATCTTTAACAATGCTTACAGATGCAGGGCTTGAGGCAATGCTCACTCAAGTCATCAAGAATATTTCCATTAATTTCATGGCTTCATTCAACCTCCGTTTACTGTTCCAACATCTTTGAAAAATAATCTTCCCAGGTCCAACATTTCCCACCAAAGTGTCTTACAAATAAATAGGTAGCATCATGGTACAGTCCTTTTTTCATATTAGCATTTCTAAGAATCTGAGTCACTCACAGAAGATGCACAGCATTACATGAAACTAACCAAGATCAAGCTCCCTTTACAGTTATTTTAGTTAAAAGTTTCAAGTTAACTCATTTGTGTGTAATTATGAAATTACTGTACCAATCCTCCTCTAACTTTGAAAGGGATTAATCAAAGTCAGAGAAAACCAACCATCAACTGAAGCACGTCTCAAATTTCCTATTCAAGGATAAGTCTAAAAAGATGCACTAATTTAATTTTAATTAAATCCTCATTTAGAAGCATGCAATAAATGTTTTCCATTTAATTCAAATTAAACTCCAGTTCCAGTACAAATTTCAAATATTCTCTGCTTCTGCTACTTTATTCCACATGACAGACTAACATTTCCGTTTTGTACACATATGCACCAGCAAACCTGACATAATTAAAAAATTTAAATAATGTATACTTTTAACAGTAATACACATTTATTCTACTTCCAAACTTCTAGTGATATAAAGAAAATTCTAGTGATGTGAAGGAGTGATGATGCATTCTCTAAGCCAAAGTCAAACGTATGCTAGATTCTGTAACTTTTAAGTGCACTTTATATTGCAACAGTTTTATTACATGAACTTTCAAGCCACCTCTTCACTGAAAAGAAAAGCAAAATAGATACAAGAAAAATGAAGAGTAAATTTTAAAAGCAATACCTAGAGGAAGACAACAATTACATACATCAGATTGTAGACTTGCAAAAGCTTTAATGTGAACAGGAGTAGGATGCTGTCATCCTCCAATTTAATCATTGAACACACCTCAAGTAATCTAGTGTTTTCACAGCAAATCAATGCTAATGTTGTACCATTAAAGAGTTCAATAAACCAGAGAGATCTGTCAGTCCTTTGTTTGGGAAGCTATGTGGCAGAACCTCTTCAAAAAGTTCCTTAGGCTATTAGGGAGGAAATTTTTATTATCTTTGAAGCTTTGCCAGAGAACAAATGGTATTTTTCCTATCTTGCTTTCACAACGGTATTACAAATCTCTCCTTTCTCAAAAAATTGGCTGATATTAAGCATACTATCCCTTTGGATAGCAAGCTGTCAAGTCTTGGAAACTGGAGGCTGCCATGCTGGGACATTATTCTCTAGGAGGTATGTCCCTATGTCACTGAATCTGGCAAAGTCAAGCAATTAACTGCTGATTGCAATTTAAGAAAATAAGTAAAATATCACATGCTGTATTTCATATGTCTTGCAACCAGATACCTCTGAACTTGTCTTCAGTGTCTGAGGATGACTCACATACCATTTCTTTTTAGTCCATTTATATATTTTGATGAAGCCATGCCACAGGAATTTTCATTAAAATTCTATGCTAGACACACTGAAAAACTGAAAGAAATTATATTTCTATATCACAAGAAACTAGACTATACCCCTAGAGCAGTCCCCTGAGTTGACTTCCTCACTCATCAGAATTTCTCCCTTTCTCCTCTACAGCAAGTCCATATGAGGGCTGATCACAAGCAAATAAGCAAATTAAATCCTACTGAAATTCGCTGCCTGCATTAATCTTGCAGGCATTAAATATTAAAAAAGAAGTTATGTTCAAAGGGTACTGTAGCTGTATCTGTGACTAGCATTTCCACAAAGAATACACGCTTAAGGAAGAAAGTGCTTAAAATCACCTCACATTTTAAGTGAACACCAAACATATTTTAACTGAAGTCATAAATGGTAACTTTTCTGTTTGGGGAACCATATACACTTTGAAATGAAAAAGAATTTCAAAAATCTACAGAGCAGGATCTCTGCACCTCTATGAGCAGATTGCCCAGGAGCCACAAATGCAACTTTGACAGATAATGATTTTTCTGCAGGACCACAATTTGCCCTTTACTTAGTCTTCAATTCACTGCTGAAAACTCAACCACAGTGAAAAGTAATGTCAAGCTGACACAGTTACCAAGTACCTAAAAATTCTCTTTTTACCTAGTAAAAATGCCATTACTGTAATAGTTAACAGCTGCCTTAATTGTATTGCAGAAAACTCAGAAATTTATTTCCTCACGTTAAGGTACATATAACAACCCACAGAAAACATGCTTTTATATACCCATCAAAGAATAATAGCTGATGAAATAAAATTACCAAGTCCAATTGTTGTTACAATTATAGCAAGCATTAGCTGGCATCGTTAACTCACAGAAAGAGCAATTCTCCTGGTGATCAGTAGATCTATTATCTAGATTTTAAGATTTGAGCAAACTCTATGCAAATAATTCATTTAGGAAGGACCTATGGTATTTGCTCACAAAAAATGGAAACATGCATAGATATGCAAGTTCAAATGTACACAATCACTCATTTTCATTTGCCCAACATTTATCATCTTATTCCAGAAACCTTGTTGAAAGGAGTAAAATCATGAACAGTGTGTTAGGACCTGGTGTGCACCTCAGCAATTACTTGCCACACCATAAGCAGTTCAGGTAAAGAGGTCTGCCCATGCACTATAAAAACTGATCATTCATTTAAAATAAGTAAATATGTTTATTTTGACAAGTAAAAATAAATCTTGAATGAAAAAGCATTTAGTACCTTTTTTTTTAATGTACTGCTGAAAGTATTGTCTCATCTGTTTTGGTTTTCGATTCATACAAAAATCCCCACACAGCAATCATTCACATTTTGATCAGAGCAGGTGGACAGGTTGCATACTAATTTGAATTAGCAGCATTTTTAATTAAAAATTAAAGCTTTCCTTTGTTAAGAACCCTTAAGTAAGTCACACTTCCTTAGAGTTCAATCCTGAAAAGTTGTTGAACAAAAAAAGGAAAACTAGCAAAGATACAATACCCAGATCAGCACTGGTATTAGTGTAACTGCAAGTGGTCTGAACCACAGACTACTACCACTCACTCAAGGAAAAAATGCTACACATCCCATTAGAATATGGGCTTGTACTTCTCATGGTGATTTATGTGCAAAGCAATTCCTTTGAGATTGCTTTTTTTTTCCTCAGCCTATAAAGAGAATATACTTTATCTTCTGTTAGACAAATACAGTCCGGTGTTAACAGTGCTTATTTTTTTTTCTTGAATAAAGTTGTAACACCTATTTGAAACTCTGGCTATAAATAGTACCAGAGGCAAATATATTATGAATCAACGCTTCCCTTCAGCTGCATGTAAACTGAAGGCCACTGGAAGTTTCCCTCATGAAGTTCTGCTGTATCACAGCAATAGCATTTAAAGATGGAAGAACAGAATGAGGTGGAGAAGGAGAAAGGCTTTGTGGGGGAACACTCAGCCATGAAAGGTCTAGAATCCTGTCTAATATGCCCAACCAGAAAAAGCCTCAAAGGATAGGCAGAACAGCTACAAAAACGTCAGTTTGTCCTTAGGACAAGCATTTTTAAGAGTCAACTTCAGTTTCCTTAAATAATTACCAAATTTAATCATAATAAATAATAAATTTACAGATGGCCAGCTGAGATTCTGGTTTTTCAACTACCTTAAGTCAACTTGGCTGATGCCCACAAACAGATGACCCACTTCTCCTACCAGTCCCAGACACACATTTTTGTCCCCACCTGTTCAAGCACCCTGTTAACAATATCACTGAAAGCTACTTCTTGTTACTTGATTAGTTTTCAGATGGATCCATTTTCTGATCCAGCTTATCACGTGGCCACCTAAATGCTCATTCCAGCAGAAATGGGTGTTGAAAATGCATGGAAACAGGTAGGAGTACCACCCCTCTGCACCCATCATCTGCATTTAGGTCTGTACAAAGCAAATACAAAAACTCCATTTAAAGCCAAGAGAGGGCCAAAGGTCTTACAACAGCTCTTTGAAAACCCTGCAACAAAACACATGCTTCTGCAATTCCTCTGCTGCCACAACCATATCACATCAGTGTCTCAGGCCCCTCATTGTAAACACATATTATGTGCACCTTGTATCATCACAGCTCACTGTCATTCTTCCACAAGATTGTGAAGAGCAGTAAAATAATGAACAGTAATGTACAATGAAATATCCATATTTTAAACTCTTTAAATATTAGCTCATTCTATCTTGATACAGCAGGCAAGAAGACCTCAAGTTACAAATTAACAGTGTCTCATAGAAAGTTCTTAAAAGGTAAAGGACTTTTAGAAGTTAATTCAAAGTCTTTTATAAAGATAAGCAAAAGCACTAAAATAAGAAAACCATATACTTTTACAATCCTAGTCTAATTTAAAAGCAGTAATGCTGAGATAAGATATGTGAACTCTTAGAGAAAATAATAGAAACCAATGAGATAACACCGTCTGTTGGAGAGAAGAAATGCAAGAGTGACTATACAGAAAGACAAAAGTGGTTTTTCTTTCTTCCTCTCCTCAATTTCTGGCACAAAAGGCATACAGAAAACTGTCTTCTCAATGGCTGAAAAACTGGTCCGAATCTGACTGCCATGCGATGTCGCCCTGGTTTTCACAGTGTTCCCATGTTTTTACTTTTGTAGTAGAAGTTCTCATGCATTTTCTATAAACATAGCTCTTGTTTTCTAACCGGCTAAGAATGTTTACTGAACTTTTACATTGTTGATCATTCCTTTCTCCAAGGCGGAGAAAGGTGATAGACTGTGTTCCTATCCTGTAAAATGCTAGAGGTGTTAACCTCATCTACCAATGTATGATTGTTTTAGAAGAGGTATAGAAGTGTGATAATAAAGGTGGGCAGAGCCCTTTTGCTCTGCTCGGTGGTCTGACCTGCTGCCAACCTGCTGTTTGAATCTGCGTGTTCGTGTCCGACACTGCGACATTTGGTGGCCCGTACGGGGAACTGCAGGTATAGCTAAAATAAGCAGGTAAAGAAAATTTATAGAAAATATGGGAATCTCTAGGGAGAGATCCTTTTATGACTCCGTGGCTTTAGAGGTTCTTGAAATGTATTTAGAAGGCGAGAACATGGCTATTCGCAAGGTAGACTTAGAAAATTTGTATTTTTGGGCCAAGGATAATGGGTTTTTCCCAGAAGGCTGTCGTATCATTGACAAATCCAAATGGCTGTCAGTTGGTGAAGCCTTGCGTTCTGTTTTCGCAGAAGCTTATGACAGGGATGTGGTTAAGCTACTATTCTCCTGGAGATGGGTGAATGCTGCTGTTCAAGTCCAGAAGAGTTCTTCAGGCAGCTTTACCCCTGTCAGGACGCTCGGAGATTTCTCTGAGCCACCCGAGTTAGAGCGGGACAGAGAATTCGGCAGGCAGACAGCGTCTGAGCTCACCCTCCCGCCGCAGCCCGACACTGCGACAATGCTCCACATGACACCTTCTTTTTTCTTACAGCCCTACAGAGCAATAATTCTCACTTCAATCTGCAGTTTTAATGCAATATGTTGAGAAAAAAAACTGGGAAATTGTAGTTTGTTATAAGATACAACAGGAATAAAAGGTTATTACAAACAGATTAGTCCACGGTGGAAATGACACAGGCTAAGCAGGAGGCATGGATAATCTGGGTAAGTGCCATGGAAAAATAAATATCATGATTGGACTTAAGGCAAATGGAAGCAGTTCAAATTGCCTTCCTCCAATTCACTGAAGAACATGTGATGTCCACATGTCCATTTCCAACAAACTTCACCATAAAGAAACAAAGACAATACTGTGAAGTGTTGAAAAACACATCCAGCACCAGCTTCTTCCATGCCACAACAACGTGAATTACTGCAGCTGCCTGATAAGCATGAAAGAAAAGAGTCTGGGCTTGTTTTGGCTTTTTCTTTTCCTTCTCTTTTGTAAGAGAGCTACCAGCATTTATTTGAAGCACACCAACCTGTCAGTAACTGTTGACCTTGCAAAGAAGAGCTGATTTTATAGAACACACATTGCAGTTCTATAGTTGGTCTAAAAGGCTCAAAAGCAGTAACTCCCCTCAGCCCATTTCCTCTGTCTACTACATGCTCCTACAACTTCTCTGGCCCAGTTCTAGGTTTCTACCATGTTAACTTTTCAGAACATCAGCTCCTTTACCCAGCTCTGTGTGAGGCCACAAAAATATTAGTGCTTGCTTAACAGAAAGGTCAGGAGCTCCTGGCTATGGACAGCCTGTCTCTAGCACCAGCAGCCCACACTTAAATTGATCATAAAAATCTCAGCCTTGCAGGAATAACTGATCACATCATTGCAATAACATAAGGAAAAAATCTAGTAAGAGTGGCCTAGAGAAGGACCTCAAAAAGAGCCATGCTTAAGTTTTAGGATTAGCTTTATGGCAAAGTGTTATTAATCTACTTGTTATTAAAGCCAAATACCAGCAGCAGAAGAATCATACAAAAACTATGCAGCTTAAAGGATGTTCCACCAAAAACAATTCTTACATGACAATTTGAGATCATGGCCTGATTAGCAAAGACAGAGGATATTTCACAAGCATGTTACCAGTTTTTAGCAAAAAAGCAAAATCACAACTACTACAGTGAAACAGTCCATTCTCTGTGGTCTTGTTACAGATTAAAAAAAGGGAATTTAGAAATAACAAGGATAGATACCACATGCAGAGGAGTGACTGAACAAAATAGTTAATGCTTTGAATTAAGTTCTCTCTGCGGTAGGACATAAATATTTTATCACTACAGGACAGCATATATGCTGCAGTCAATGTGGGCATGGGAAATCAGCTGTTAAAACATCCCTGCAGCTTCAGAGGAAGAGATTGAGTCTTGCTCTACAACCACAGTGAAGTCCCTTTAATTAGCTGCACTATAAATTGCTACCTGCTCATCACAGCAGAGCAATCAAAGGCAGATGCAAACACTGTTGGCCACATTGACCCTGGCTGCTGCACAATCTACTGCAATCAACATGCTTTTAGCCCTGCTAGATGCATTAAATTATCTAGGTTTGAGTGATTTTTTTTTATCAGCAAATTCCTTGCTATTTCTAGTGGCTGTATCATCATGGTTTAGGGCAACCTTGAGGATATCTGCATTTTTCCCTCCTTCAGAACTACCTGAAAACACTCCTCCTTTGAAAAAAACCCACAGAAAATACAGAAGTTTCACTTTTCATCATTAGCAAAAGCAGAAAATTACTCCGACATCAAATATGTGAGGCATTCCATAATTCTTAGGTGAATAAAGCATTAAAACTACTGAGCTGGCAAGTGCTCTTGACCTTTGAGCCTCAAACCAAGTGAAACAACTACAGCTCCTGTGGAACTCAGATTTGCTGCAGAAACAAGTGAAATAGAATGGATGATACTTACACAGTCAAATACACTATGACCAGAAAAAAAATCTGCCTTTTCTTCCCCCTCCCACCTGAAATACCATTTTGCACCCCCCACTTCTTCTTTCCCAGCTGAAACTAGTACAATTCTTTGGAGTAGTCAGTGTGGTTAAGCAGAGGAAGCTATGCTTGTTTGCATGGAATCTGCTATTTCCTCTCTGCCAAAACACTTGTTTAAAGAAGTCATGTAATATTTCTATTAAGCTGTAAATGCAGTTGACAAGGAAATGGCCTACTGGCAGTGCATTACCTTTGTGGCAGTGCCAACCAGCCTACAGCAAAACAGTGCACATGGTAATTTCACTGTGCATTCCCAGGCAACAAAATTGTGCCTTACATAAATACCACAGAACTCCAGCAACATCTACAAAAAGCAATGAAAATTTGCCCAAGCTTTCATGCTTGCCTGTATCAATTCTGTGTCATAACTAAAACAAAGCATCTACATATGGCCAGAAGTCCTGTGAAGCTGTATCATATAACACCAGAAAAACTATTGCAACTTAAATCTGTGTATTTCTTGTTAACCACTGTAACAACTCACTAATAAAAATTAAGAAAAACTGGAGGTATCAAATATACAAAAGAGTACTAACTACATACAAGCCCTTAAAAACCATAACATAATTTATTAACAAGAACACATGTTGTACGTAATCCAGAATTGTGTTAAATTACTTTGGCCTTTGATAGCATTCACTTGATTGCAAGAGTTAAACGGGTCCAAAAGCATTCAAACTCAGTGACCTTTGATTTATAAGCAGCTGTCATGCACATAAAAATCCTCTCTGATAATGTAGTCCTCACCTTTCAACAGCTGGTGCAACTACATACAATGATATTACTCAGATGTAATTAAGGCATTTCTGTTAGAAATATAACCAAAAAATCCCAGCACAATCAAATGTATTTAATTTGTCATCAATCATTCTTCGAAATATTTTTAGAGGTTATTTCATCTAAACTTAAATTCCCATCAAAACCCAGCTTCAGAGATACTTATTTTGTTCTCAGCTTTTGCCTGAGTATTTTTAGTTTGAATTGTAATTTTAAAAAAATTTAATATGCAAATAAAACATGGTGCAAGGAAACTACTAAACTTTGCTTCCAAAATTAAGTAATGTTTCTAAATGCAAACCACTCTCTAGCTTTAATGGAGCTGTACATTGTCATGAAATTTCAGGAAATATCTCTCCTCTAAAGAGCACACACAACCAAAAATCAAGAACTTCACTAAAAAAATAGCACTAAATACACTTGAACTCAGATGTGCATCACCTTACAGGAATCCTATATGAACAGTACCTTCTCTTCCTATAGTGGTGGCTTCTTTATATTAAGATCCTGATATATGACGCACCAGCAAAAGAAAACTGAATAAAATAATCTAGTATGCATGACATTCTTGCAGCAAATTGCAAAGATTTTTTGGAAAAAAATATGCTTTAAGTAATATAAAGTGCTCTATTAATTCAAAATGGATTTTCAACAGTTTAAGAATGGAGTGTTTATTGACACTCAGTGCAATCAGCATAGCTATTCTATAGCTCATTACAAAAGAGTAACAGCATGACTAACAGTGTCAAGCTAGCCCTAGGTAAACATTGCTCCCCATGAACTTCTCCACGTAATTCCTTTGTAACTGCTACTCCTCATAAAGCAACTCATTCTATTTACATTTTATTTTGCAAAAAGTAAACTAATTCAGTAAAACACCTTAAGAGTCACTAATAAACAAAAGCTGTCAGGTGTTACTAATATTAGCACTGCTCCCACAGGACAGTTCTGAATTCTTCTTTATGTCACCTTTATTTCAAAACTGCCTTTCAAAAGAGGACAGACTCTTGGTGATGGAAGTCTCCAAGTGCAGGTACAGTATAGAACAGATTCTGTATATTACCCCAAAGCCAATTAAGAGCTTATTGCTATAGCTCCCTCTCAAGTGGAGATGAAGGCATTCTGAAACCTTACAGAAACATGTTAAAACACAGGCAAACTGGAGTGAATAGGAAGCAATACGGAAAGCAAAAATTGTTAGTATAAAAATGTGTATTCAAAACCATACAGCTTTATGAATCCAGTATTAAGGGGTTCTGAATGTTCTGTGGGTTTGAGGATTTTTTTTTTTAATACAACAAACAAAAAACACTACCACTCACTTACCCTCATTGGGTGAATATCAGCATATGGAGGCTTTCCTTCAGCCATTTCTATTGAAGTGATACCAAGGGACCAGATGTCTGCCACACAGTTATAGCCAATCTCTTGTATGACTTCAGGAGCCATCCAAAACGGAGTTCCTATAACAGTATTACGTTTTGCCATTGTATCCTGTAATTATATTATTTATGCAATTAAACCAGAGATGCTTATTTTCAGATTATTTTTATACCAATTCTATATTTGAAAGTTAAATTATCCACCCAAAGATTAAATGGTAGTGACTTCCAATTAAGACCAAACAGATTCAGCCCATCAGCCTACAGAGGCCAAACCAGTGACAATAATCATAAACCTCAAACTAAAATTTAAAGTGGGATTATCAGGCACTTGATACACTGGGTTATAAAAACAAACAACTAAAAACTAAATAGCCCTGCACTACATTAAATATTCATTGTGATAAAGAATGTTAATTCTGCCACTAGCACTAGTGGCAGTGACACTCCTCAGACACAAATTTCAAGGCAGAAGACAAAGGTGAAAGAACAAGGTTAGGAGCACTAAAGCATTTTTAAATGACCTTTCCACAGTTACTTACTGTTAACTGGCCAGCCACACCAAAATCAGCTAATTTTGCATGTCCCTCGGTGTTAAGAAGGATGTTTCCAGCTTTTATATCTCTATGTATTTTTCTCATAAAGTGCAAGTATTCAAGTCCTTTAAGAGTAGATTTCAAAATAGTTGCAATTTCATCTTCTGTTAGCTGCAAAAAAACATAAAACCATTTTCAGGTATACACATAAGGTCCATATATTTCACCTATTTAAAACATGATCATTTCATTGTGATTAGTATAAAGAGCATGATGTTTGGCTTTTTTTTTTTTGTAGACCAGAAAAACTTCAGTTTTAAAGTTTAAAAAAATGAATAAAAATTCAATTATTAAATGCCAACTATAAAGAAAAAAGATGTGGTATAGACTTGGCAGGCTAAAATGCTTCGCTTAACTCTAATATACTGCAGAATCATATGCCATCACAAATTATACAGTAAGTTGCAAGTCAACTGGCAACAAGCAGACAGACATTTCATTACTGAAGAAAACACGATACAGTAAAAAAACCTGAGACATATTTTCTTTTATTTGCTTCATAAACAACACACTCTTACGCAAGCCATCAGTTAGCAGCTGCTTATCCTCATTGCTTTATATCAACACAATAGGAACACTCAAGCTCCTGAACAAGTGTTATCAGAGAAACAGCAAGAGTCTCTTTTTCAGGTACCAGACCCTCTTGAGAACTCTTCTCAGATTTTCATCAGCATTTGTACTCAAATAAAAGCAAAAACACACACATATAATTCATTCCATGTGATGCAATTTCTCAAGGAAATACAAAGAAATTATCCATACAACTGAAATGCCAGTTAATTACAGTACACTGATGCTTTAATATAAGAACTAAACAAATGAGCTGAACACATTCTTAGAAATGCAAGAAATGGCAAAACTGAAGATGAATACTCTAATTTGGCTGCAATGCTGGATTGCATTTTCCCCCCTTTCTCTGCTTTTCCAATCCTACACAGAAATTAAATTAAGCAATGGCAACTCCTTCCAGTTTCAGTTCTGGAAGTGTTGGTAGACATCCACACCTCCCTCCAACAAACAACCACCACCAAAAGCCCATAAGAAACAAAAAACCCACTCATGATCACTCTAAGCCAAAAGAGCAAATCAACAAAAAAGAAAAAAAAATTATTAGTCAGCAAGATTATCTGCACTTGAGCTGCTCACAACAAGTTTTCTTTATTTAACAAACAGAACCACTTCCCCGTTGCAGCTTCTATCCAGTCTCATAAAACCTGGGTGTGGAGCCCAAGAGCACAGTTATACGTACATTTATTTAAACAGCAGTGCCAAGCTCCAGTCCCTCCTTTCCCTACAACCTACAGCAGTAATTCGCACTCTGTGTCAGCCCTTCCACTGAACAACTGTGGCAGACAAAGCTGTCTGCCAAATTATTTTTCCAACAAAACAGTTCCTGGATTCAACTCATGGCATAGTGAAGAAGGACAAAGCAAAGTAGCTGCTGCTCTAACTGGCATTGCTTTCAAAAAAGTGCATGTGTTGATACACCCAAAGAGTTCCAGAGACTTTTATAAACCTTTTCCTATGCAAGCAGAGGATGAAACTAATGATGGTATTAGCTCCAAGCCAAGCAGTTACCGCCTCTGCTGTGCATTATGCATTCCATGCCCACCATTTATTTATCTCTGAGATCTTTCAGTGTTTCTATTCAGCAGCACACTGCTCAAAGCCTTTATTTGTGCTACTTTATGCTGACTGCTATGCTGCTCCAAAGGACTGCACACCAGAAGAACTGCAAGCCCTGTAATACACAGTCCAAATAAGACAACTTTCCTGGTATTGTGCCATGGAGTCTACCTGATCTGGAGTCAAGCAAGAAGGGACATTAAATCAACTGTAAGATATACTGAAGTATGGTCGAAAGGATATTTGGAGAAAGAGACAATCCTCATTATGTGAGCTAAAAATTCTATGGTGAATCAATAAAACTGTGATTATCTGCAGACTCACACTACAGGCAATTTAAACTCTGGCTATTAACAAACACTGTATCATGAATGATTTAAGACCTGCTGAGTTTAACACTTTCTGCCCAAGCTTTGTCAAATCCACCCAATTTCCAAAACAATACAATGTCCTGAATCTCCCAAGATTTCCATGCAGTTAATCCTGAACATGCAACAGAAAATGATGCTGAGCACTGACAAATGTGTAGCAAGATGAGCATATAGTCATACGCTGCCCACTTTCATCTAGAAACATGCATTATGAAAAATGGTGCTTAGAAGACACAGCAGAGATCTCTCTTCAATGTGTTGTGCTTCCTAAGCAGGTAAATCCCTAGCTTTAGTTCTTGAAACATTACCCACATGGAGACCTTTGGATCATCAGCTCTAGATGGAGAAGTGGTTTTGTAGCTGCATGGCAAAATCCAGCTCTCAAAAGCAGAGGCTAACAGAACACTGGAACCAATAGCAAGCAAAGAAGCTATGGAGCAAGAATCCAGCAAACCAGAAGAGAGTTCTGGAGTACTGCAGCCTGATGCCCTATCTGGGGACCCTCAGCAAAGCAAAGCTGTAGCACAGCTAAATGTTACAGAAGAACCAAGCATTTACACATCCAAATACACAGAATGGTCAGAAAAGCCAGAGAAGTGAGTATCACCTCTAAGACGCAGGCAGAGGGCATGAGTCATGTTTATCACAAACAGCAGTTACAGAGAAGCACAGGAAAAAAGAAGGGAGAACAGATTTACACTGTTCCAAGACACATCAATCCCAACTCCAGACACCCTAGATTCATCCACTTGTGCTCCATATAATCATCATCTATATAACATGATGCGGTCACTAAAATTACTCCTCCTTATATTATTGCTAAACATGGCCAAGTATGTGCACAATAATATTCAGACAAAATGGCTTTAATACCTAATAATATTTAGAAGGATGCAATGAATTTCCAGCCTTACTCAAGAAGCCAAGAAAGTACACTCAACTTCCCTAGACAAAATTACCTTTTCAGAAAATTACGCACTTCCATATTGAACTTCACCATGCAATGGCCACAAAAGAAAGTATTTTAGAAAGTATTTTGAAGTCATTAATTTCATTATTTTGTGCAATCTAAACTTCTTGCAGAACACATAGCATCTATGCATAAAAGTGAAGGCACATACATACAAAGTTCTCCACACGTATACTTCTAAACCCAGAAACATTATGTAACTATGCAGTACAGCAGCTGAGCCATACACACACCATTTCTTCCCTTACTGGATGCACTAAGTATTGTAAAAACAGTTCCACTTATGTTGTTCCTGTAGACCAGAACCATCTTGTGCAGATGTTTTTGGACACGTTAATAGTATTTAAGTTTTGTAGGCTGCCTGCCAAAAAGCAAATAGTATCCTGGGCTGCCTTAGACAAAATTGCCAGGAGGTGCAGGGAGGTGAGTGATCCTTCCCTTCTGCTCCACATTGCTGAGGCTGCACCTGGAGGGCTGGGTCCACTTCTGGGCTCCTCAGTACAAGAGACATGGACACACCAGAGAGAGTTCAACAGAGGACCACAAAGATGATCAAGGGACTGGAACATCTCTCCCATGAGGACATGCCAGGAGAGCTGGGACGGTTCAGCTTGGAGAAGATGAAGCTCATGGGGAATTTTTTTAACATATGCAAATAACTGAAGGGAAAGTGCAAAGAGGATGAAGTCAGGCTCTTTTCAATGGTGCCCAGTGACAGGAGCAGAGGCAATGGGCACACTCTGAAACACAGGAGGTTCCCTCTGAACAGCAGGAAACTTTTTACTGTGAGCACAACTAAGCACTGGAACAGGTTACCCAGGGAGGTTGTGGAGTCTCCCTCCTTGGAGACCATGCAGACATGGCCCTGTGCCGCCAACTCTAGATGGCCCTTCTTTAGCAGGCTGGTTGGGTCAGATGACCTCCAGAGGTCCTTTCCAACATCAACCATTCCATGATTCTGTATTAGTAGAATTTACAACTCCATACAACAAAATTAGGTGCATTTTACACCAATTTCAATAAATCATGGGTGGTTTGTTTTAGCTGACTTGTCTACATTTAAAGTTTGAATATCACCCCAAAACAAAAGAATTCCAAAATATAACACTACTAAGGAATAAGTAAGTTATGTCTTAACAAACTGCAAGTATGTCTGAACAAAAGGCAAGTATGTGCTCCTAAGGAGGTAAAATCACTAGCTTTAGTTCTTGAAAAATTAGTGCCTGAGGTCCCTGCTGACTGAAAGCCAGGCAGCATTGTTCCAATTTACAAAAAGGGCATGAGGGAAGACCCAGGAATCAACATATCTGTTAGTCTAATCTCAGTTTCTGCAAAACTAATGAAGAGGATCATACTAGGTACTACTGAAAGTCTTTGAAAGAACAATGAAATCACCAGGCACTCTCAACATGGGCTCACAGAGGGCAAGTCCTGTTGAATTTGATGCCCTTCTATGATAAGGCAGTGAATGAAAAGTAAGTGGTGGATACTAGTTTTTACTTGAGTGAGGCTTACGATACTGTTACTCATGGCACTCTTCTGCAAGATGAGCATATACATAGTGAGCTGGAGGCTGAAGGGCAGGGCTCAAAGGGTTGTAGTGAATGGGGCCACATCTGGCTGGTGACCTGTCACCAGTGATGTACCTGCAATTCTAGGGCCAGTTCTATTTACTATTTTTATCCATGATCTGGATGCAGGAATTGAATGCACCATTAGCAGAGTTCTCTGAGGATACCAAAGTGGGAGATGCTGTTTGAACAAAGAGCCTTGCAGAGGGATTTGGAGAGAATGGAGCACTGGGCAATGATTAACAGGATGAAACTGAACAAGCCTGAATAACGGATTCTACACCTGGGATGGAGTAATGCAGGGACAAGCATAAACTGGGTGAGAAATGGCTCGAGAGCAGCCCTGCAGGAAGGAATCTAGGTGTGCTGGTCAGCAGCAGGCTCAGTAGGAGTCAGCAGTGTGCCCTGACAGCCCAGAGGACAAACCCCTTCCTGGGGTGCATCAAACTCAGCATCACCAGCCAGTCACAGAGGTGACTGTCCCACTGCACAGCCTTGGGACAGCCTCACCTTGAGCTCTGGGTGCTGCTCTGGGCCCCACAGCTGAAGAATGAGGGTAAAGGATGTGAATGTGTCCAGAGGAGGACAACAAAGGTGGTGGAAGGGCTGGAGGCAATGTCCTGTTTGAAGGGACTGAGGACTTTGAGCTTTTTTTATTTGGAGAAAAGGAGGCTGAGGGGTGACCTCACAGCTCTCTACAGCTTCCTGAGGAGGGGATAAGGAGAGGGAGATGCTGAGCTCTTCCCCCTGGTATTCAGGGATAGGACATGTGGGAACAGCTCAAAGCTGCACCAGGGGAGGTATAAACTGGACATTAGGAAGTGTTTCTTTACTGAGGGTGGTCAAACACTGGAACGGGCTTCTTACAGGAGGTGAATGCCCCAAGTCTGTCAGTGTGTAAGAAGCATTTGGGCAAAGCCCTTAACAACATGATTTTGGTCAGCCCTGAACTGATCAGGCAGTAGGGACCAGATAATCACTGCAGGACCCTTCTAACTGAAATATTGTTTTCTGTTCTATTCTGGTTTTCTCCCTGTGATGAGCACAGCAGTTAACCCCATCTGGATTTTACAATGTATTCCATCATTCTAAACTTGTATAAAAAGGACATACAGACATATTCCTGAATACGGATTACCTGAATGCATCAACACCATATGTCTTCATATTTACAAGAAAAAAAAAATGTTTTGTTGGGAAATAATGAAAAATGTTTTTAAACATGATAAAAAATAACATAGTTCTTCTTTACATCATAGAGACTACCTGACCCATAAACTAATGCAAACCTGATGGAATTTGGGGAAAGAGATGGAGGCACACATTTTTAGCCTACCAATTGTTGGAAGCAACAAGGGACCAAAGTACATAAAAACAGATCCAAAGCTCCTACAACTATTCATTTATTCACAAAACCACAAATAAACTCCTAAAATCCACATCACAATGCTTCCTAATTATGTATCCTCCCTTCTTTACTCTAAATTGGAATCTGTTCTCATAAGCATGGTTAAAAGTCACTATATAGGTAGTGCAGTGTCTGTGTCCCTACAAGCAACTTTCAACATACAAACAGCTGAGTACAGAACCAGACCATTACAGGCTTTGTCACAGCACACAGCCTGACATCTACTCAATGCCCAGTACTCTCTCGTTCTAGAAGTACTTGGATATTGACATACAAGCAATGCCATTGATAACCACCACACAGAACAACTAAAAGAAACAAAACTATTTCGTATTAATATAAAATTATGTTCCAGTCAAGGAATGTTGCTATCCTGATCTAGATGTATGGTTCTTATACTATACTATTCCTGATCAATCTGAATGGGCAGTATCTTTCCTGTAAAAGAGCTGGTCTATTTTATTCTGAGCTTTTAAATGCACAGCATCATTCTTCCATCAGCACAGCTCTATACCTTGCACCTTAGTATAATGTCACAGTCATAATCTTTCTGCTTTGTTCCTGATTTCCATTCGTGTCAAGATCCTCACTTAAAACCTTATGGAACACTAACCTGTTTGGTATCTTTGGCTAGTTCCAATCCTGTATGCTATCCCTTTGATGGGTTGGTGTTACCCTCTAAATATGATTCAGTCATAGAGCAGTTTCTAATCCTTTACCATCAAAACCACATGCAGATTATATATTAAAAAGAATGTGAATGATAAAGGTGAACAACTCTACAGCCTACATAAAATACATTAGACACAAAGCCAATCTTTAAAATCAAAATTTGGAGCAAAGCAGCAAATTCCAATGTTCCACATCTAATAGGAGACCAGCTAATTCACATATTTGTATCTAATTGGCTATAAATGCCACACACAAGGGGGACTGAGGGGTGCATTTATCCAGTTCATCACACACTACCTAATCCATGCAGCTGTTGGGACAACTCATCTGCAGGTTCTCTGCACACAGTCATTCTCCTTCCTGAGGCCCCTCTAAAGGGGTCTGGGTCAGCTGAATTGTTTTAACTGCCTAAGTCCATTCCCAGCTGCTCTTTTTACACTAATACATGCACATTAAGTCTGATGCTTTCAGGAAGTATCAGATTACTGTATCTAAACACTGATTAGGTTGAGCACATTGGGTAGGTCCACTCTCATGGCAAATAAAGGAGCCGTTCTTCCACCAGAAGCTACGAAGCTCAAACATTACATCCTATCAGAATCACACACCTCTCCTATTCTTCATTTACATGAAGACAAGGCTGGACTAACAAAAAAACTGACAGGTGCAGGAGAGATGGGCAAATAAGCAGGGGAGAAGAATGACAGCTACCACAATACCCTTCCCACTTGTAATATTTGACATCTAACTTAGGAATTAAGGCAGAAATCGTCAGAGAGAAAAAGTTGTTACAGATACAGTTCTAGCCTGAAGCCAATCTTAGATTCTAGTTCCCACTACCTGTTACAAACTACACTGTCCTGAAATTGCTTTCCTTGAGCCCCCCTTTCAGGGCAACTACACTTCAGACTTCATTTTTAAAGCAGATCTGTAGGCTGTGTGTGAAGACAGCGCTCTTCAAACAAAATCACAGCCTCTGTCTTGGAGTAAAGTACCAAATCATGACATTACTTACGACAACAAGGTTTGGTCTAAGACCTCCAGATAATCTCTACTTAATCCTGTAACTAAAGAGACACCTCAATACTACAGTAATGGACAGAGTAAGAACTCACTACCACAAGAGAATTACCAGTGTTACTAGAGTATAACAACTTAGGCACAGGATCATAAGGGAGGTGGCAAGAGTTGTTCTTACTGAGCCCAAGTCATGCTGCACATAAAATAATACAGAAAATACGCTGCAATAAACATAACAAATATTCACTGCACAGGTGATGATTAGTGTTGGTATTTTTTAAGATTTGGTTTTCACTACATAATCCCAGTAACATAACTTTCATAATATTTCTTGAATATGATATGCAAGAGACCTCATCTTCTCTTTTCCTTAAATTAGCATTTTTGTACTGGATAATTAAAGATAGTGCTAACACATCAGTCTCCTATCTGTAGTTTGAAAATCATTATAGCCTAGCAGCAACACAAAATTATCTAAAACATATCTAGTGGCTCATATGAAAAACTATTTCAGGAAATCTCAGGTGCCTCCCATGCTTAACATTAGCTACCATTAATACATAGGAGATCAAAAACTGATCAGAATATGGAAGTCAGACTCCTCGGCCCTTCATTACCATGTTCCAGCTTCCCGAAGGACATCTATGAAGTACTGAACCAGATGTTGAGCACAACCTTAGAAGTAATGCAGAGAAGTACAGAACCTCTTTACACTGTAGTAAGTACAGATTTTAACTATGATTCAGTAGCACATACATTGGCGTGTCTACACGCAGCTGTGATCAGCACCAATGTAGTTAGCTTGGTTTTTCAAAGTCCTCTTCTGACAAGAATAAAGTTAAGAACTGTGAATAAGGTCAAGAACTTCCCTGGAAGCCCTTACCACAGGTCTGCTGGAACAATACAACTGTATGCCTTTCCAACAGGAAGCACTTATCTGACTTGTCACTGTTTAAAACCAACTTCACCATTGCACAGAACACATCTGCAAATAGATCACTTGGCTCACAAACTACACAGCTCTTCATACCACCCCCACTGGTTCTGACAGCATCACCAAGAGAGACCTTGGACAATCTTGTAAGTGAACAAAGAGCTGGTTGAGCATAAAGGGCAACCTCCTTGAAGTATGAAAACAGTCCTCCCTGACATGCAAGGTAAGTAAACACAGCAGGAACCCATCTTGAATGAACTAAGAACTCCTAACTGAGCTAAAGTGCAAAAAACAAGGCATACAAAGAGCAGGAACAGATTACTAAAGACAAATAAAGGATCACTGCCTGGATAATAAAGGAGTTCAATTACAAAGGCCAAGAATAGGGTGGACTTGAATCTGGACAGCAAAACAGAGGACAGCAAGAAGATCGTATTGGTCGATATGCAGAGAAAAAGGGGAAAGAGGAAAGAAAACTTAAGAAAGATTTTGTGTTCAGTGTTCAATCTATTGACAAACTATGCAGAAATCTCCCAGACATGTTCCTTGCATCAGTCTTCAGTACGGTTTCTCTGGCTCTCAGTTTTCTCTGCCTACTAGGAAAACAGAACAAGTTAGGAATTACTCCAGTAAACTGGACAAATACAAGCCCATGGGAGCAGATAAGACACATCCAGAGGTGCCAAAGAGCTGGGTAATGTCAACTCAAGACACTTCTTATCAACTTTAAAAGGTTACAGCAATCAGGGTATCCGTTACAACACTATCGTCTTCAAAATGGGCAAGAAGGACCTGAGTAACTACAGACTGATCAGCTCATCTTCAAGCCCCAGGATATTATGGGGTGAATCCACAGAGAAGCTGATTTTTAGACACACAAAGGATAAAAAGGTGACTGGAAACAGGCAGCATAAGCTGACCAGAAGGAAATTATACTAAATTAACCTGGTCACTTTCCTATGAGGGTGAAGAGAAAGATGAGGATGCCATTTCATTTGACTTTACAAAGGCTGGTGGCAGTCTCTAATATATGTTTTTATCTAAATCTGGGGAATCATGGAGAAGACATAGAAGAACAACCAGCTGGACTGCCAGGCTCAGCAGTGGTTCACAATGTAACCAAGAGCCAGATAGAAGCAATGTTCTCAGAGACCGATCATAGGGTGAATACTCCCAACATCTTGATCAACAACCTAACAATGGGCACGAACACACCCATCATGGTTTGTGGATGACATGAAACAGGGTGGAAACAGTCAACACGCTAAAGACAGGGCAGGGCTGCCATGTACAGGGATCTCAACAAGCTGGAAGAATTAGCTTGACAACAAATCTAGTAGTTCAACCAAGTCAACAGAGTCCCACACCAGGAGAGAAGAACGCCATGCCATGACCAGTATGGACTGAGAATCAATGTGGCAGTGAGCACTCCTGCAGGAAAGGTTCTGGGTGGCTACAGAAGACAAGCTGAACATCAGTCAGCAACATCAGCAACACACCCTAACCATATACTGGCCTTCATTAGGAAAGCACAGTCAGGCCAAGTAAACATTCCCCCTTATTTAGCACTGGTGAAGCCACATCTGTAACACTGTGCCCAGTTCCAGGCTGCTACAAAAGACAGGCTGACGAATTGGAGAGTCCAGCTAGAACTGGACTAGAAGGGCTAGAATAAACCAAAACAATCCTCACTGAACATACAAGAATAACTAAGCTCACAAAGCTGGAAAAACAAACTGTTGAGTCTCCCACTTTTCAGATTGTTAACACTGATGTGAACAAGGTCCTAAACACTAACTGGAGTTTCTTCCTTGGAACAGTAGATTCACCTAGCTGACTTCCAAAAGTCCCTTTGAAATTAAAATTATCACTTATTCCAAATCAGTGGCACACTGTTCACCTCCTTCCTTACCACCTCTAAAATAAACATCCAAACTCAAAATAGCAGCCTTTCTTTTACCGGCGGTTTTTCTACATTTCCTCCACTTCCTCACCACAATAATATACAGCAATAAATCCATTTAAATTTTAAAAAGATTCTTTTATTGTAAAATAAAATATATGTGGAAGACCACAATGAAACTTGGCTTAACTCCCTGAATGGAGAAAAATTTTATTGCCCAGATGATAACTTTATATGCAGAAAGGTTGACTCAAACTGGAAATACATTAAAAATTCAGCTGATATTTCTGGCTCTCCAAGGCAAACAATGATGGGGTTCTTTTGAGGGGAAGGAGCAGTGTGGGGAGGTAACAAGGTCAAACTTCCACCCTTTATTACAACAGGAATAAGATTTTCTGTGTTTTGCAATGCAAGCTGTATACAGGGTACCAATAGATGACTGTCTTGATTAAACATTCATTTAAACAGCTACCTTTTATTGCAAGATTTTATTACAAATTTCTTTATATTCTGTGTTTACATGGTCATTTTATTGTTTGAGCAACTTAAAACTGCCCACAAAATGAACTCCAACATTTTATCCACCTGCATTGGGTAATCTAAGTAGGAAACCATAGAAATCATCCAGGAAGCTAATTCTCCCTAGAACTGACTTGTAGATGTTCATGTCACTAGTCAACAACAGTATTTCTTTTAATAAAAAGAGGAAGGTCAGATAAAAGTTTGGGTAGAGATAATTCTGTCTTCAGAGCAACTGTTACAATAGTTTACAAATAAACACCGGACTTCAGAGGATGTATAATTTAATAGCATATTAGAGGAAAATTTAATAGCGTATTATTCCTCACTGTGAGTGAGCATAATCTGCTAACACTGTAGAAAAAGGGGGAAGAGAGGACAGCTAGTGTATCCCAAAGCACATTTACCAGAGGATGCTGCATAGCCAATCTTCATTTTGAAACTTCCCCATTTCTGAATGCTTTTGGTCAACTGTATTTGCATGTAATATATACACAGTTATTTTGGAAATGGGTGAATACCAGTGTAGCTCAAGCTTCCTTTTCTTTAATAAAAATTAGCCAACACAAAACACACATCTTATTTCTGGCACACAAATATTTTTCAACTCAGGGAAAAACAGTAATTTTCATGAGCAAATTTCCAAGCAGATTAATACAGTTTAATGTAAGCTTGAAAGAAAGGTCTATCATTCTGAGAGTCAGACAGTACAACCCATTTTTTAAGGAACTTAAAATGCTACCCTAAAGAACTAAGGAAAAATAATTCCCAGTATTTATGTAACAGTCAATCATTCAGAGCCATGGTAAGGATTCCATTAGACAAGCACTGAATAATCTCTGTGTTGCACTGCAGAAGCTAGTAAAAGCTACCCTGCTTTGTAAGGCTAAACACAGAATAAGGCAACCAGGACATTTGTGATCAAGTCTTGTGATCTTTCCTCCTTTTCCTCAGCCTGGCTGCAGAGAAAAGTAATTTAAGAATGTTGGCCTAAACATCAGTCTCTGAATAGTAACACAGCTGATTAGCCCATTGAGTCAATTCACCACGTGGAAGGCCCACTGACAGAACATGGTCAGCAGCACATCCAGGATGGACTTGTCCATGGTCACCAAGACCAGATAGTGATCTTGGGTGAGCCAGCACAGAAGGAATTTCAATCTTTGTGTATGGACTGCCTGGCTATTAATTACTCCACGTGGGCTCAACTGAGGAAGTTATACTGCAATAGACGCTACTTAAATAAAAAATACAAGATGTACTAGGCCCTAGATAGCTGCTTTACGGCTGATAATCACATGTACTTTAGTGCAGCAAAGACCTACAAATTGTAACTATTTTAACTGCGAAATTACTGAGAAACATGACTGCTTAAAACTGCAAAACAGCATCCTTATGAGCAAAATGGCTTTAGCCTGGATAACAAAAGATTTACCCTGGATCCCCATGGTAACATACAGAGAAAGCAAATCCAGTAGGACACTTAAATACAACATCCAGAGACTTGGATACACTTGAATTAGTGGAGCTTAAACACATGAAAATACTACCTAGCTAAGAAAACATGGCAGAAGCTTATCATTAAGAGTACATGAAGCACTATATATGAAACTGATAAACTGGCATGTAAAGGAAATAATTTTAGATACAAAATGCAGAATCTCTGGACCCAGCTGCACACTACCTGTGCAGCTCTCCAATCCTACACTTGTCACTTACAATACTGACCCAAATAAGACAGGTTTGTCTGATAAACCTACAACACAGCCACTGGTATGTTTCAGCCAACTGAATTTGGTCCCCAAAGAGTCAGGATTAGAATGACTCAGTTAATCATGATCAGCGGATGAACAAGTGCATCCTTAATTATCATTAGAGAGACAAGGTTGGTTATGTGTAAATATTCTCCCTTATGTTAAGAGCAGCCAGTAAGGCTTAGAGTGTTGCTTCACACTGTAATTATCTCGTTCTATTGACCCTGAAAGTCAGTCTCATACCTTCTCTTCCTTCCCTTTCCTCACTGCTCATTCCTAATGTCTTCTCTCTTGCATCAGATCAAGCCACTGTGCCACCGTAATAGGTCCAGAGTTAGCTCAGAGGGGGTGGGGAGGACAGACTAGAGAGGAAGTTCCCCCATCATATCATCAAGCTTATCAAAGATCACCCTGCAGCCACAGACAATCTCTGCATCTGAGGCACAGAAGAGGCAGGAGGAACACATCAGTCAGGTTGGAGGACAACAGCAGAACTGCCCTTCCTGGCAGCACCCCACAGTTTGACTGTACAAGATACATGTACCTCCCAAACCAGTTTCTGAGAAAAGTAGACAAAACTAGATCTAAGCTTTGTTGCCCAGGAGTGATGAATACCACACCCCAGATGAGCTAACAAGCATCGTGAATTTGCTGCTGATCTGCCTGGCACACTAGAAGACTTCAGGCAGAATTCCAGGGGTCCATTTAACTTCAAATTAGTGGCTTAGGCCTCTTGGACAAAAACCTGCTCTTGTCAAGCTGAAAACTTCTCTATAAGAATAGACTCCAAACAGTCACTAAAAACTACCCTAACTCTGAATTCTGTTTCCCTTGGTTTTGGCCCATTAGAGCAAAGCCCAGTGTTGTTCACTTTCTAGACAAACACAACTTTTGAAAAAGTAGAAGAACCACAAAAACAGAAAAAGATGGTCAATGAATTCGTAGAGACAAGCAACAAGGGCAAATACATACTCATGCTTCCTCCCCAAATAGGAGGACAAATCCACCTTTTCCTATGACTTAATTTAATAATGACCATAGAATCATTTAGGTTGGAAGAGACCTTTAAGATCAAGTCCAGATGATAATCCTGATAGCCATTCAATTAAAGGGTTCTTACTTGAACTTTCTCAATTTCTTTTCCTTAAATATGAAGAAGCAGGAAATAAACTTTTCCTTGGCTCAGCCACAGTCTTCATTCGGCAATTTAGGAAAGCTACAGAACACATAACTTTATGTGTCTGACTGTATTCAGTAAATATTCTGAAAAAATAAGGAACAACTCTCCCCTTGTTTGCAAGTGAAGATACTTTTTTCTTCTTACAAAACCATTTCTTATTTCCATTTAATGAATAAATAAATAAATAAAATGGAAGGTCATCAACAGAATGCTGAAGTACTTCAAGGAGCTTTATTCCAGTAGTAAGAGTCACAAGCTTCCCATCACACAGAGTCTGGGTTATCAGGCCACTGTGCCACAAAGAGCAAGAGAATTGAAACAAGTTCAAAGCCTCTGCCTAAATCTTCCAAAACTTGCAAGACAAAGGCATAGCAAGGGAGAAATGAAGAAGTTTGCTTTGCTTATTTTTTTATTACAGGCACTACAACACTCCCTATTCTACACCAGAATGAAAATTCTGTCCAGCCTGGTAGCATGCCTGAATATACTGTGACAGCTGTCTGCTTCACCCAGTCATTACATATTTGAGTGCAGTCACAGTAATTTTTCCCTAGTCTTATTTAGCTGCCTTTTGAAAATCAACTCTCAGCATCTACAAGAACTTCTAGAACTATACAGTGACCCTCATCATCATGTGCAAAGAAAAGATTTTTGCTTTGCATCGCCTACCACAAGTGACCTCATTTTGTAGTAAACAGAGAGATACCCGTATCTTACTCTTCTTTACTCATGGTTTTCAAAACCTTTCACCATGTCTCTCTCTCCAGGTACCTCTTCTCATCACAGAAATATCCAATGCATTTGGTATCTGCTTCCAGAGAAGTAGTCTTTACTTCCGATCACCCTTGTTACCTTCTTTAACTTTCACAGTTCTGCTGTGTCCCTGGTACCACTGTAATCTCTGACAACCACTTTACTTACTCAACTCAAAAGTTAAGCTGAAGTGCCCATGAACCTGAATATAAAGACTTTGCCTTCCCCACCAAGTCAAATGTATTTCTTCACATTTACTTGTGCTTATTCTCTCAGTACCACAAAGCCTTTTAAGTCTTTCCCAGTTTCAACCACTAGGAATATAACCTCTCTCACCAGTATTTCTACCCTCTTTCTGAAACAGGATAGCATAGACCCACATAGCAGGCCAAAAATGACCACCTACACCCTCTTTTTTATATTTAAAACTATCACCCACCTGTGACAGAACTTCCCATTTACTCCAAATTACAGCTGTATTAGCTTGAAGAGCCTCTGGTGTGGAAGCCTGTCCATAAACATTTCAGCACATCCAACCAGCTTTACACCAGCCAGCAATAATTGCATCCTTACCAACTCCTTTACAGAACTCTACTGGCCATGCACTCCATGACTTGCCCTTACAAGAGCCTTATCACTGTTATCTATGTATTTAGTGATTATTCTGTTTCATAAAATAGAATTCATGCTATTTAATCATATAGACTTTAACCACAAACAGCAGAAGAGGTAGTTTGTCTGATCATCAGTATGCATTTGCTCCAAGACTCCAATATCTCTTCCCCTCAAATCTTTAATATATCTACTATGTCAATATCCTACAATAGATGTGAGTAGAACTAGATAACCTGATTTTACATAAATACACACACATTCACATGAACACCTTTTTTAAAATAAAAATCAAGCATTTTCTATCAATGCACAAACAAGTTTGCTCCTTTTTTTTCAAAATTCTGTTTTAAATGGGTTATGGTTTGTTTTGGTGTTTTAAATTCTGAACTAGCTTGTGCCATTTCTTATTGGAGCTACTGATCCTTGGATAAAACACAACGGCAAGAACACCAGTTTTGGAGACTGCAGAACTCCAGCAATCTCACATTGGTTTTGGCTTCTCCCTAGCCATCAGTTCAACATTACAGCAGCCCTGATATAAGCCAACTTTTCCAAAGGGGCTGCCTTTAATCTTGACATCACCTCCACTTCCTAATAAACCTGATTCCATTTTCCTTTATGTCTTGTTTTCTAGGCCTTTTCTCTTCTTTACTTTCCCCCTCTGCTCCCAAGTAAGGTGCAAGGAATATTTCAGGGAGTGTTTATAAAATGTGAAGCCCGGCAAGTACTGTCACCTCAGAGTATTTGTTGGTAAAAAGAATACATCATGTTACAGCCCGTTACTGAAAACAATGGACTCAAAGGGTGTTTGACACCTACAAGAAACACTCTTCAGAGAAGCTGTTTCTTATTAGAACTAACAAAACCTGCTTCCTACAGGCTTCCACTACACTACTGCTGTTATAAGTCCATTAAGACACTTCCATACAACCCTCACTTTGGTTCCCTCGCACATTCCTTAACTGGCATCTCTTCCCCTTCTCATTCCTTGAGTAATGCCAGTTACTTCTCATACTCCCCAATTACTGAGTGAGGGCGAGACAGTTTTTTGCCTGTTTCCAAACTATGTAGCTACTAAGTGGCTGCTGACAGACTGTAAGGTGGAAGGGGGTAAGGGAAAGAAGCCACAGTTTTGCCTTCTACAGAGCAGTGATTTTCAAGAAATTCCCAAGATCTTTGTATTTCAAAATGCATTTGCTTCTGCTGGTCATCATTCCACAGAGGAATGAACAAATATAGTCAGGAACTGCATGAGCTTGTTTCCTGGGAACCAAGGCACAGACAGGCCCCTTGGCATCAGCCAAGACCTTGTAACTCCAGCTTTTATTCAGGTTTCTAATCTAAATTCACAAGCTGATTTTAAGAAGTGCTATACATACTTTAAGAAAAAAAAAACAACTCACCGTTTTATTACGCAGTCTAATTATGTCTGAAACAGAGCCAGCTCCACAATATTCCATAACAATCCATAGATCTGTGTTCTTAAAGTAGCTGCCATAGTACTTGACAACATAAGGACTAGATGGAAAAAAAATGTTAGGTAAATAGATGAATTCTTAGTAGAAGGAAAAAAAAAAAATCACCAGCACACCTGTTGTTAAAAACTACAGTTTGACACAGCCAAAGAGCAAGTGCAACAAAACACATTTTAAATCTGTAATTAGCTTAACCAATGCCTTGTTAAAATAAATTCTGGTTACTTAATAAAATTATAAAGGCACTACCATGTATATAAGTTTTCAGCAATCTCCAAATACAGTTTTCCCAAACATTAGTCATCTGATAGAAAACTGTTTTTCCTCCTCCAAGGTCTCTCTTGAATGTTTCTCTTCTTAAAAAGACTACCTTGTTTTCTTCTCTCCTGAGCAAAATAACATGGAAACTCGCCCATGTTTTCCCAGTTTTGCAAGCATGAATTTATTTCATGCACAGAGATAGACTTTCATATTAAAGAGAATTTAGTGTTGGTTTGAAGCCTTCTGGATTTGCAAATGCATTTTCATACTGAAGTGTCCCATGTGAAGTGATAGTATTGTCACAAACAGAACATACTGCCTTGCTACTCATACATCTGTCACTTGGCATAATGCTTCCTTGGAGACACTTGCAAAAGAAAGGCAGAAACAGATGTAGTAAACATAAAAAGGATCATTCTTCAGAAGTTATTAGATGGTGTATTTATGGAAAAAAAAGACTGAAGGTTTGGGGTGGGGTTTTCTGCAGGAACTTAAACAAAGAAGGTTGCAGTTTGATTGTCATCTATCTCCCACAAAGTGAGGAAGTGAGATGCTGAGATTTCAGACAGTGGTTTCTCGTCAGAACACCTACATTGTAGGGTGGAATAAACACCATTTTGTTTTGGAGCAAGGAACTGTATTTTAGGACCAGCATTTCTGGCAGCAACATTCTTTATATAGACAACTGATAGAAGAAGAAGAGAGGAACTGTGAGTGCCTCCTGCAACATGATACTATTTAAACAAAAAGACAGGTCAACACTATCAAAAACCTATTTCATTTAAAAGCACCTGTTAGCACTAAATGAATTTGCCTTTTCAGAAGGAAAGGTGGGTCAGTCTCCTCCTAACTAGTCCAAATGTCTTCCATTTGCAAGCACAACATATTGATCTTGCTCCTTATACACTCGTGAAGTGAAAAAGGCTGCATTACTTCTAAACAAAACCCATTGATTTTCGTGACCATCTTGTACCACACTTATACTACGCTAGTATTCCCAGCAACAATTGGGTGTTATCACCAACCAGGACAAGATGATCTTTTCAAAACATCAGGTGCTGTGCAATCTCAAAACACTGTTCATATTTGCCTAAAGACTGACACTAATAAATCTGATTTTGAAGCTGCAGCCCAAAACTCAACAGACAGAAAATGAGAAGTAATTTCTGCATCCTTGCATCAAGGCTTCCATTTCTACAAGACCTGCAATCATAAGATACAGCCTTTGTGAACAAGTGTAAGGTAACAGTCCACCAGCATTATTACACGATTGTTCACTTTTTAAAAGGTATGGTCCTGCATGAAAAAGGCAGTTAACTGCTAGCCATTAATTTATGTTAACTGCTAGAAACATCTCTATCAATCTTCTGAAACAGGTAACTCAGAATTTCACAAAGCCTCAGACATTTGAAGGAAACAGTAACCTTTGGCCTTAACAGTGCAAGTAAAGTGAAGCAAGCACGGAGAATTCTAAGCAGAGGCCAGTATTTATTCTTTCAACAGTTTCTGTTATGTACACTAGCTGTACTTCCTTCAACCCAAATTAAGGAGAGGAGGAGGTTTACAAAGTGGTTCCTTTAATTAAAAAGCCTATGTTGGACAATTTACTTTTCCATTAAAAAGCCTGCAGCTGCTTGTATTTCAGCTATTTTCACAAGTACAAATACATTTTCACATAGACTCTTAAAATGGGAACAGGAATGTCATACCTACCTGTCACATTGCTGCATTATAGAGATTTCTTTAATTATTTCTTGAAGATCTGACTCCACAGGGACCTGTTTAATTGCTACAACTTGTCCAGATTCTTTGTGTATTGCTTTAAACACGCTACCATAAGACCTGAAAATAGGAGGAAATTTTTTTAAAAAACAAGACAAACTGCTGATTTCCATTATGCACAAAAAGTCACCAAAGCCATATGCTCATGCAGAAGTTCGAGGGTTTATCAGGCTGCAAAAAGATCAGTCCTACCAGGACCTCAGGAAAGACTGAAGAACACATCTTTGTCAAGATTTAGAGTTTCTAATTCCATTACAGGTGCAAGTACATTTGCTGTGTTAACAAACAACAGACATCAAAAATGCATAAATATATTAGGGACAGTGTGCAAATCTACTGATGCATGCATTTGCTTCAGTAGTAAAACTTGTCTGTAGAGGCATTCCTTAGGACATTTACAGTCACTCTCTCTGTAACTTAATATTCCAACATATGCTTTACGTATTGTTTCCCTCTGATCCTGTGCCCCTGTAAATAGCTGTACTTACCCTTCGCCAAGCTTCTCCAGAACATCAAAGACTTCTTCAGGCTGCTTAGTTAAACTATCTTCACTTAGCTTTTTCAGTTTGCTAAAAGAAAGACAGAAGTTATTTATCGGTTTGGGGGAGAAAGAACTCAAGCAAGTTTTCACACAAGTGAGCAGACAGAATAAATTATTAAAAAGAAAAACATATTCCAGTGAAAATAAAATACTTAATGTGCAGCAACAAAATTTTAATCAATTATCATATAAGATGAAAAAAGTTATGACAATTTTTGTCTCTATCAGTTTCCCACAAATGTTTGCTAAACTCAAAGCAGCATGGGACCAATTCACTCTTCAAACCACTTCCTTTGCTAAAGTAGAAACAGACAAAGAATACAGGAAAGTTTACCTTCCCTCAAAAAACAGTCAGCACGCAAACACATGCCCCTTACTGCCTATGGGATGCCACATTGTTCTCTAATTATAAACCAACCCTTCACCCACATGAAGTAGTCTGTCTCTAAATTGTACCACTCATCAGCCAGTGAATAACATCCTTAAATGCAGAACTCTGAAGTCAAGATGATTCTGGGAGCATATAGTAGCACTGCCCAGGTAGAGCAGAACACTGAAATTCCAAGAGCAGAGTACTGGAAGAGCTGTTGGGGCAGCTTCTCTTGCATCTTTGTGAATGTACATAGGGACAGGATACAACAAAATCTCCAATTACATAACACCACCATATTTTGCCCTTAGTTCTCTCTCACACAGTCTCAAATCACTCAGTAACACCCTGTGATTTCTTCCAGCACTTTCAACCTCCTTTTACTACCATTTGTTGTCCTTTACAAGCAGACCTAGACTTTCCCTGGTCTCTAGCGTTCCCAGCCATTCAGCCCCCCAGACTCCTGGCAAATCTCAAAACACAACTTGGCTGCAAGCTTGCCATAGAGCCAACACTGAACACAGCACAGGAAAATACAGCCACACACACACTGCAGCAAGGCTGGGTGGCTGCAACATGTAAATCCTTCACCGTAAAGTTATAGGGAATTTTGCTGTAAGATTGAAGTAACAAGTTGACTCTACATGATAGCCAAGGGTACTATAAAAGTAGAAGATGAGCTGAAGAATAGCTGGTGCTGTAGTGTTAAATACAGACAATGTATTCCATATGCAGGAGGAGGAAAAGGGGGGGAAAAAAAAGGAAACTTTGAAGAACAGCAGATCATTGAGAACTTATGGAAACTACGTTATCCCACAACACTTTCTAGAAACAAATACAAAATAGGGGAAGGAAGGAGGGCATGGACAGAAAACAATGACAAATCTTAACAGTGGAAGAACAGTGATCTGAAAAAAAAAACCCCTTCATATTAGGAGATGCAATTCTGTGATATATAAAAATAATAAAAATTAAAGTGAATGACCAATGAGGGAACTCCTAAGTCAAAACACACTTGTAATTGCCAACCATCTAAGTAAAAGCAAAAAATTTAAAGTAATTGTAAAAGCACACAGGTTATATGGATTGGTTCTAAACAAGGGAAGCAAGGCGAGGTGAAGGCACAAGGGTGCACACATTTATACATCAAAGAACTATTTCACAGACGTAGCAATTAAATGAATACAAAAAACCATCCACAATCAGTAAGGAAAGGTGCATTAACTACAATAAAGACCATGCAGTTCGGTACAGCAAGTAGTCAAGAAGCTGTAAAGTCTGTATGTTTAGGGAAAATAAGGATCTTCACAGCAAAGGAAAGGCACAACTCATGAACATAGAGAAAAACAGAAAAAAATTGAAATGAGAACAGGTAAATATCTGCAAAACTGGCCTACAAGATCAAAACTCTTCTTTTTCACTCTCTCTGCTGGTTAGACACTAGAAAGCAGAAAGACAGAGCTTATATCTGGCAGAAAAGCATGTATTTCATTACTTTATAAGCACGTGTTGAGAGGAAAAAGTATTTTGTAGGTAGGTATTAAAGTAGTAAACCATTCATTTTGCTTCGTTTCAAATTTTTTTTCCTCTCTGAACAGGTTATATGCAGCCTTAAAGGCAGCATTCAAGAATAAGTTGCTGCAATCATCCCCTTCTGGCCACCAAAAAAACCCATGCACAGTATGTTTATAATATAAGCAGAGCTCTGAAAAATAAAAAGCATAACCTTTAGCTGAGTCTCTCGGTCAAAGAGCTGCACAACAAAAGATGTACTGAACAGAAAAGCAGAGGGACTGAACGTTTTAGTAACAGCAAGAAAAGAGAAAGCATGCAGTACCCCTGCCTGGAGATGCCCATAAAGAGAACACTTCCACCTGCTCATCAAAAGAGTAACACCTGCTGAAATGAGAAAACAGGAAAAAAAAAAACCCATACCAAAAGGGCTCCAACAGCACCATTAACACCAAGGCATTGTGAGTGCTTGAGAAGAGTTAGTGAAACAATCACAAACAGCCAAAACTGATCAAAACCAATGTCATTCTCAAATAACATTATCTGGAGTACTTGACAGGCAAAGGAGATCAAATAAATAAGCATGTTGTAGTTTTTAAATTATTTTCATATTATCCAATTCTGACAAACATGCTGTAAGACCAAATCACACTTAACACTAAGGCAGCTTAAGACAAAACCTATTTACAGTAAGAAAGATATGTCAACCTCAGGAATGTCATCACCAAATACCCTGCTCAAAGCACTTCCCACTCCTTCACAAACACTGCAGCAGTACACATGCTGAGTCCGGTGTTTAAGTGATAGTATCAACACCACAATTCTTTGAATCATAGAAAAATCCTAGTAAGTCAAGACATTTTAATGATTTCTGTTTCTAGATGTTTAAATAGAATATTCAGCTCTTGAACTGAATATTCTCAACATCACGCGATACACCCCGAAGGGCTGCAATAAAGAAAGCATTTATGAAAACTCTATGAGAAACAAGGAAGAAGGTGGTGACCGGTGTAACTGGCTGCAAAGCACCAAGGAGGATACGACAGACTAGAAATATTATCTTGTTGGTTAAAAGCAAGCAACAATCTTGGGACAGAGAAACCCAGCTAAGACATCAGCGCCAGCTCTTAATGGCAGGGAGGAGGGGAGAAGCTGAAGAGGGGGCAGGAGGCAAAAATGAAGAGACAAAAGGGCACAAGAACAATAGGAAATATAGAATGTGTCTCATTCCTCTCTCCCTCATTCACCCTCTACTTTCATAACACAAGCATTTAAAACACAACAAATAAATCAGTAGATCAGTAAATCCAGGCACTGCTTTATTCTGGCCAAAGGATGTCAGCGCCATATGTGTGTGCATATAGATACATATGTCATTATATATGAGAAAGTCTAAAGGAGATGCAGAGTAGCTCAGTATAAAACCTGGGTAGAAAGTCATTCTGTTGGTTGTTTTTTTTTTCTTTAGAAAATTTTTAGACAGTGATTGTGAGCAATTTTGGAGGTCTTCCAGACACTAAGCTGCTCCTTAAACCAGAAGGACTAACTAAACTACAATTCTGGGAAAAACCTGTCAAAAGGATATTCTTTTTCCAAGGTTTGACTTGCTGCATACCATCTAGCCTCTTAACAAGAAAAATACATCCTAGCAAATAATTATACTTTTATAAATCCAGTTCATAGGAGAAAACATTAATTCTTAGTCTGACCAGAATCTTGTTTGTCATTAAGTACATCAGCAAAACTCTATAAAAGGAAAACATAAGAGGCACCCAATCCCAGCATAAAGATCAGAAAAATCTGAACTGCAACATGAAAGAGCAAGAGATTTCCTCCCCAAAAATGAAAAAAACAAAGTATGAGTATAGTATCCTACAATCATTATATATAGATTTTACAAAATAAATTGGTGATGTGCTAGGGAGGGATAAAAGTTCCCTGAAAGTTCAAAAATAAAAGTAAAGCTAGAATAAAGAATAGAACACCATCAATTACTGTCATGAGTTATGAAAAACTGGACAGCTGCTCCAAGAAACATGAATATATGCAGTTTATTGTGCAGAAGAACTAGCACATTGAAACATTTAAAAAGAATGGCTGGGATCAATTATACTGATTTATTAAAAGAAAAGGTAGTAGGAGAAATCACTGCAGTCATCTGAAGTAGAGGTGGCATGTGGAAGCCTTGAGACATTTACTCTGCTTCACACCATTCACACAAGTAGGAGCAGGATTAAAACAGTTTACACCATTGTACTGTGTACTTACATATAACGTTCTACCAATAAAGCCCAAACATCTTTGGCCCATCATTTTCAGGTGGAACCTGACAACTGCCAACGTGGCAATTGACACAAACATTAAAATATACACTTTTTTCACAAACAGTTCATATTCTAAGAACAAGTTCTTCCTCTTTCCACAAAACCTGAAAAGTTGTGTTTTTCAGTGAAAATTAAACTCAAGTCTAAAGAAAAGACTGGAAACCCTTAATTAACACTTCCCATGCTTGTTAAGCAGCCTTTCATTTTGCAGCAGCGTGCAGGAGATGTGCAAGACTAAAAAAACTATCTATTTGAGAAAATTCTGTCTCTATTTTTCCCTTGTATGCAACCTGCATCCTCAGATGTGAGCTTGCCAAGGCATACAGAAAAATATAAAAATAACAAAAGAGGAATATTAAAAGACTAAGAGGCAAATTTTGTATTTCAAGAGTGATTTTTGTTTTCAGTGAGAGAAAAAAGTCTAAAGCACATCTGAATTACAGTTGGAGATTCAGATACAAGAAAACAGTGTCAACTACTGCACAAATTGTTCAGCATAAAATCAGAACATCTACTCTAAATTATTTTTAAAGTAAAAAATATTCTGAAAAGGACTCTCCCTTAGAAGTCTTGTGTTATTGTTGCAGTACATTAGTCAAAGAAAAAAAGTGAATTATTTTGACAGCACCCCCATTGAAAAGTCACAATGGCCTAGAATGTTACTTCGGCATCATCACTGCTACTTTCTGAAGGGCAATATTAAAAAATTAAACAGGCAACTGCATTGTGTGCTCCTCTACAGTGAAGTGGGGATAAAAATGCCCTATACTTCTAAGGGAACACTGGGATTCTAGGACATCCATGCAGCTTTGAAGTGTACATATGAAACTCTTGCTACCTCTAAATGGATGTCTTGCACCACAGACCTGATGCCAACAGTAACTGCTCCTCTTGACAACAGACGCCAAAGTAAAGAATTCTAGTGTTCACATCTGTTGTGCCAAGTAAACACAGTCCACTTCAAGCCACTACTTCATCCAAGGACAGCACCAAAAATGCAGCCCACAAAAAATAATCTGCACTTCTTCTGGACTTGCAGAAAAAGGAGGGTGGTCTAGAAGAATAGCTGGGAACACCAACAATCAGGAAACACTACAAAACTACCAGTAAGGGGGCTATTAAACACAGTCATGAAAAATTTGCCTCAAATCTTATTAAATAACCTGAGTTAACATCTTATGAAAAACTGAGTGCAAATCTTCCCTTTCACTGAAGAAACAAATCTAAGTTCTCATCACAAATTTCCAGAAATAGGCTTCAAAAAACACGTGGAATATAAAAACATGCCAGAGTTTAGACATTCCTGCATCTAGTTCTTCCTGACTGAATCCAAAGATTTAAACATCTCTTAGTCTCAGTTAGGCCACACACACAGCTCCAGCTCGGCAATAAAGTTACAGCAAATGCCACATCTTCCCCAAAACACCTGGTATTTTATGCTAACTTCACAGTTTGATTTTCAATCCTGTGATATCACCAGATCCCAACGTTTCCACTGCTGCTGGTGACATTGATTACTCCTCAGAGATTTCCATTTCTTTTCCTAAATCCTGGCTGGTGCCTGTCCTGCTTCCTTCATTTGAGATATGCAGCACTGTCAGCCTGAAACTACAGTGTAGGCCTGTCCCTCCTTACCCCATTGCCTGCTAAAACCACCCTACACAGCAACTACAAACCAATTCTTTCTCAAAGTTTTCCACAGTACGTACTGTCACTTGATGCGTTACTGGAGGAGAATTCATCGGAAGTTCAAGACTACATTCTTCTCAAGTCCTATCATTCAGCAGGAAGCTGCTTTAAAGCATTCTAAAGGTTCTAAATAGAGGATGTAGAGGTTTTAAAGATGAATGTAAAAACTGATTAAAATCTTCTATCATAAATTTGTATTGTGTAGTCCTTAGATTTTTCATTCAATTCTCAGGAAGTAAAAGTAAAATCAGAGCTCTAAGACATATGTATAAATATATATGTAAACCATGTAACTACATTCTGTACACCACACAACTACAGTCTGTGCATTGTACAACTATGCCCAAGAAAGATTTGTTCCAATTGAAATACATGATTAAATTTAAATTTAAGACAAAGCAAAATTGTTTTATGCACTAAGAAGTCAAACATTAAATTGTTTTAAGAAACGTGCATAGTAATTAATATGACCTGATAGCCTATATATTTGAGAAAATACATCCACTGTGGGAATATTCTTGGGTTTTGCCTCTTCCCACTCCCTGATTTGCAACTGCAATTATGCAACGCCCACCCCCACAAGCATCCATCCCTCCAGCAGCAGAACACAAGGACACTTTCCAACATGAAAAGAGAACTACTCGTGTGTGCTCCTGCCACAGACCTGAACTATCGAGTGAGAGACCCCCAGACCAGAGCGGACTCTGCTCGGCGACCAAGTCTCCCTCACTTCACATTAAAAGTGTTCTTTTCCTAACTCAGCCAAACCCCAAGGGTTCCTCTCCACCAGGGCATGTACCGGAGGGGGTATTTCGTGGCACCCACCCCACAGAAGACCCTTCCCAAGGAGACAGAGCCCTCCTGCCGCTAAGCAGGGCTCAGCGCCGTCCCTGTCCCACTGCCCCCTCACAGACCCCGGGACCGAGGCCTCACCCTGGCCGTGCCGCAGCTCCCGGGCGGGGAGGGGGCCGCCGGGGAGGGTCGTTACCTCTTGGGCGCTGCCTGCTCCATGCCGTCGCCGCCGCGGCCCCCCAGGGCCGCTGACCGAGCCCCCGGGCCCCGCCGGCCCCACACAGCTCCCAAGCGGCCTCGCTGCCCCTTGACACCGGGCCCGCGCCCTCGCACGGCCGCACTCCGGCTGCCGCCACTACCGCTACCTCCGGCGGCGGCGGGGGCCCGCCCTCCGCGCCGGTGATTGGCTACAGCCGTGCTAGGGCCGCTGCTGATAGGGTGGCGCGGACGTCGCTCAGAGCGGCGGCCGCGGGAAGCCCCTCCCACCGCCAGACGAGCGGGCGCTGCCGCGCCGGCGGGAGGGGCCGATCATGGAGGCCGCGGCGCTGCCGAGCTCCCGGCGTGCCCCGCACGGCGCCGGCCCGCGGGGCACGCCGGGAGGTGTAGTTCGCCCGCGGGGCTTCCCTTCGAGCCGGGCCGGGCGGACCGGCATCCGCGCGGCGCCGGGAGCTGCGCCTCAGGGCAGGGCAGGCTGGGGCAGCACTGCCGCCTGTGGGCGGCTGTACCCCGCGGCCGCCCCGGGGCCTCGGGCAGCGCTGCCGGGCGGCCGAGCTTTTCCCCCGCCTGCGTGCGCCCGGCGAGGCAGCGGCACCCAGCCCCTCCGCAGAAAGTCGAGGTCTTCGGGGACAGGCGGCTCCAGAGCGGTGCTGAGGGGAGCGTGAAGCGAGTCACGGCAGGACGAGGGAGCTGCTCCCCGCAGCCGCCTCGGCGGACACGGTAAAGCTTTTGCGGTGAAAAGTGCTGGCTCTTGGCACTTGGGTGTGTGGTGCCAAAGCACACAAGTTACCCTGCAAAGCCTGGGGAAGCTGTCACGTAATTATTCAAGCAGCAGGTTTCAGGCTCCAGAGCACCATGTGACAGCTGCAATTTCACCACCTTACGAGTCCGACTTTCTGCTGTTAATGTACTTGAATGTGTTGGATCCAAGTAGATCCAGCCAAGTCAATACAAGAAAAGCTCACGTGCTCAAGCCAATTTCTATATCCTTTCCTGACAGTAGGTTTGTTTGCCTAACTAATGGAAGTTCAAGGTAGTAAAACACTTAGGCAAGTTCCATAAAAATACTGGGATGCCCACGTTCCATTTCAAACTGATTTTAGATGTGCAAGTATTACAACACTCCCACTTAATAAAAAAATCTGCACTCCATACGTAATTTCGTCTCTTTGATGTGCACTAGCAAGGGAATTTAGAACGACTGAAGTCCTACTGTTGTGCAAGTCCTCTACTTTGTCTGAGTCAATCCAACCCAGTTGACTCACTGTGGTCGGGCCAAATGCACAATGGCAATATTGAATGAACCCACAAAACAAATCACACACCACCATATGACCTTTTAGGTTTCTTTGTTTTTCTGAGTCATGGAAAAACTGCAATAGAACATCTTCCTTTGCACAACAGATTAATGCAGAGCTCTTCCAAGTATCATCCCACAAGCCACGGTGGCTCACCAGCAGTACTGCCAGATGTGTCCATACCATAAACAACAGTTTGTAGGATACACCAAAAAAACCCGGCCAGGAGAAGGAGCCAGCAGATGCCTGACATGGAGTATGGTATGAGTGCCTCAGAAAGTGGTGAGGAGGATCCCACAAGATGTCCCATTTTCCAGTTCAAGGGCAGGTGAGGTCAGGCAGATAGCAAATACCATGTGGCTGGTGTCCAGCTTTGTTTTACAGGGTATTTGGCTATGCCCACTGACCAATTATTATTTACAGTTCACCAAGTTCACCTGAGGAAGGGAAGTATGACATCCCTATTTGGCTTTAATACTCCTGGAATGCAGAGGTTGTGTCTCCACATCCTTTAACATAAATATTTAAGGCAGTATTTTGTCCAGGTTATTTCAGAGGAGGCAGGTTTTGCTTCCACATCTCAAGCCAAAGCTGCCACAGACTATACATTAAAGCAAGGAAAAGGATTCTTAGAAATAAAATACAGGTACTATATTATAGTTGTAACAGCAATACAAAGAAACAGAGCCAAGAAGTGCTCCCTCTCCCCATTCATACATATATTTCATTTTCTAGAAAAACTTAAGGTAAACAGTCTAATCTGCCACTCTTACCTCTCCCTTAAACAACAGTTGACAAGAACAAAAGAAATTTTTTCCAAGCAAAAAGTAGCAGATTTAGATAATTGTTCTGTTCATTCAGAACTATTTAATACCACAATCCCCACTTCAAAAAAAATACCCTGACTCCTTAGTAACTGAGGAAAATGAAGCAGGACTGTCCTCCATCTATGCCACTGAAGAAAGAAAAGGATGTAAAAAACCCATAATGTCTGAAACAGAAAAAGTTAAGTAGCCTGGCTTTATAACATAGTGGGGCAGACAGTGCCAAAAAAAGTATGGACTAATTCCATGCCTCTCTCACAGAAATTTAAATTGTATCCTATGCAATTGCCAGAAAGCTTTCTAAGTACATTTAAACTGAAAATAAAACATCAGTAAGATAACATATATACAATGGTATTTTTCAAGATCACTTTATTCATCTCTTATAATTTCAAGTAGTATTTTTAGTCAATGACATTGGAATAAATAACACTATCTCACCTTTCCCGTGACAGGAATTTGAGAACCATGCTGTGAAATATGACACTGATTTGGTATTCATTACAATACTGAACCTAGCCACTGGCAAAGAAGGAACTTTGAAAGGGAAAACAGATTCCCTCTGTTGTACTACCTCAGTCAGGGTTTCCAGTCAAGAGAAGTCTAGGTGTTCTGGAGGCATGAATATACTATGAGATTGCTGGTGTCTAGACAAGATGGAGATGAGGAAATTGCAGACACTCTACATGAGTATTCCCATGATTTCTTCCAACAGTAGGACTATCTAACACTACTAAGAAGGCAGCTGAGTAAGAAAAGGTTTAATGTAGCCCAATCCTAAAAATGTAGGAGAAAACTAACTGAATTGCTATTTTTCTTCTAAAGTATTTTATTCACTTCACAAATTTATCTGCCTGAATTAGGACTCCCTTCTCTGCAGAACTGGCATCAACATCAAATAAATTCCTTAGACCAAAGAATGGATGAAGACCATACTTAGTTTTTGAGTACTATAATTATTTTATATTATAATATAGTTTTGTAAACAGATAAAATAGTCTGTATTATAATTACTTATACTGCAATGAAATCAGGAATCATGATGGCATGGACAACTATTAGGTGCTGTATAAGCACGAACAAAGGAGGTCCTCAAGCCCCTAAAATTATGAACAAGAATGTTTTAAGATATCAATCCTGTCTCAGTTGTATACATTTCATAATAAAACTAAGAAGAATAAAAATTACTTGGGAAGCTCATGTCTGCATTTCTAACAGGTATTACTAATGTTAGGATTTAAATTACAAATACATACTTCAAAGTCATTCATAAACATCATGCAAATAAATTACCTATGTTATAGCAGGGACCTTATCTAGTTCCTTTGATAGCAAATAAAAGCAGCATTTACTTCAGAAGGTATTCGATCAGGCTCATGTAAACAAAGTTCATTGTAATGAATACATGATGCTACTGTAAAACAGCAGAATTAATAAACAGTGCATGTTTTCCAAGAGATACTTGTCATGAACAGTCCCCAAACAAAATACCCCTAGTCCTTCATCATGTCTGTGGTGCTTTTCACAGCCCAGCTCTTTTTCCCATATGCTTTCTACCCTTTCACTATGGTACTCCCCTGTTCTTTCACACAGGGTCCTCAGTGCTCTCTCCCTTGATGTGGAATTCCATCCCACAGTAGTTCCATTCACCTGCTTGGCACACCAAACCCCACAATATCCATACAGACCCCCAAGCATGCTCCCAGCTCTCTCGTCCTTGAAACCCTCCACATCACTAATATCTCACCGTGCCTTGGCCCACTCTGGCATTACCCCACGGAGTTCCAAGGATGCTGTGCCTCCATCACACCTGCTGATTAGCTTGCAGGGGAAGGTGTTTGGCTCACAGGAGAAGGCTGCAGGCCCGTCCACAGCGTGGTCCCAAACCCACGTAAGTAAGGACAGAGTTTCCCTTACTTTTCCCTTGCTGTGGGAAAGATAGCCCCACAAGCAGGGCATTCTCTCCTCTACCCTTGAGTTCTGTAAAAACAGAAACTTACTATAATTACAGGCATCCAGCTTTCCATGAAATGTGTTTAAGACATGTAAGATAAGTCACAAATGATTGCGAAGGGGAGAAAGGCAGGGAATGGCAGGCAAGCACAAAGATGGAATGAATGCAGAAGCCTGCTTTCCTTGGAATCCAATTCATAAATTCAATAGATAAATAGTCAACAACAGCATGTTTGCATGTCTCTCCCTGTGACTGCCTGATAGTGATCTGGTATGCCGAAAGTTAAGGAAAAGGCCTTGAATGAAATACCAGCTTGTTTATACAAAAGATAAGGAAAACTGACTTCTGCCTGTATTTTTTTCCTACCTATCACGTCTAATGTGAAGTAACCTTGAAAACTTATCTAAGAATTTGTTGTATACTTTCCTAACCTTGTCAGTCACAAAATAGTTATAAATGAAATATAAAAAAACATCACATTTTAAGGTCTGGAATAAAAGTTATACTTTTCTATAGTGAGTTTTAAAGTAAGTTTAGGAATAAAGAACAAGGCAGAGGGAGGGGGGTCTCCTTTCCTGAACTATTCACAATTTAATGGTTAATTAATGTCACCTTAAAGGAAAATGAATTTTTGCTGGTCCAACAAAAGAAAGACGCAGAAAAGAAATCAGGCAAAATAGGTACAGCAACATAGATTCTGCCATCCATATCCAGTCTGTTAAAGTCAGCGTCAGCGTGATTCACAAAATTCCTCCTTGACATTGAAAAGAGCCATAAAAAACCCATAAAATATTAGCTGCACTGCTGCAATTCCTCTCACTACCTAGTATACATTATTTCAATATCCAAAATATTATTACTGGACCTAAAGACATTTGTTGATTAGGATAGGATTTTACTGTTGACTAACCATTTAGCTCACAGTCTTGGTAACAGGCTATATATAGACTTACCATTTGCTATTTTTCCTATTATAGCACACTATGGTAAAAATAAACCATGGATACAGAGTTGCTATTTACAGTTGACCACAGAAGATATTCCGGTCTGTACTACAGCTGCATTGATTGTGCTCATGGGATCTACAGATTGGCATTAATGTGAAAAAAAATCTCATTTTGGTTTGTGAAACAATTACTGTTGTTGTGGTAATACTGAGGGTTACTCTGGATTCTCTTCTGCACAAAAATATTCCTTCTCTTTCTGAGAGCAACCATCTGCTCTCCAGTCTGCAAAGAAGTGTGCTCACACCCTGGAGAATAAATAAATAACATTTAACTAGCAAGCCTTGATGCCTGCACTAGGAAACTAGTATCAATAATGAAAGAAAGATTGAATCATCATTGCTTGATGAAGCAAATACTTTATGAAACCAACTTCAGCTGCGTGAGTACACACAGCCTTATGCCCAAAGCTTCCACCACCGTGGTTGCTGGATTTTCTCCTATGTTCCTTTAGCTCCTGAGCTGAGAATTTTAATAATAAACATGGCAGAAATGTTTAGGGAGGATAAGGATTTTTGTTTACAATTTTTAGGGATAGAGCTTTCAAGAGGCTAACAAGCCCCATTCTTTCAGATTCAAAGGAGTGAAGTTTCCTTGCCCTTGTGGGTGTTTCACCTAAGTGCTGGGAGAGTATAAATATGTGTGAAGCCGACCTGCAGAATAACAAATAAGGAGAGCCCAATACAACCTGAAAGCACATTGTGAATACAAATGCACTACAAGTGCAATGCCATGAAGTGCTTACAGTTTACTCAGTTACAGAGTTCTGGAGGTTTTGGTAAAACCCTTCCTATTTATTTCTGAAGCACATCTCCAGCTTGCTTCATAAATATTAAAAAGCAAGTGTTTTTATGAGGAAGAATCACTCATCTAAATGCTTTACAATCCAGAAACCACATTTCAGTTTCTTACTTTTTTCCGACCTTCCCAACCAAAACATGCCAGAAGATCATAATTCAAATCCAAATAAGCTGCTTGTAACATGTACAGTCACACTTATAAAAAAACCAAAAAAAACCAAAACCTGAATACAAGTCTTAAAACTTTACCAAAAGAAATTGTTCAGGGACATAACGGCCATTTCATGACTGACTGTAAAGTAATGTGTCTGATTACAAGATAAGGTCCCATGGAAAGTAGAACTAAAATCTAAACAAGAAAAACGTTAAGATTTGCACTTACATTCCCATTTTGCTCTTAAAAGCAGTGGGAAGGCTTCCCTGCAGCAGCCTGTATGCTAAAGAAACAGCAAAGCAGCAAATAATAGTTTCACAGAAGTGGCTTTGTACGATGCACTCATTTGAGTCTCCTCTAAGCAAGTTTGATTTGGTTCAATAGGGGAGAGTTTCATGGCATCCTCATCACTACCCAGGATGAGTCCTTAAACTGCTGTCACTACTGAGCAGGGGAACCTTCTGCTGAAAACAAAACTTTGAAGTGACTAAAGTGTACATAGGTAAGGCTATAAAACAACAGCAAAACATAGGTCAAGTTAGTATCTAGAGAGCTAATTAACCCCATTACATTTGAGAACTAAATTTTTTCCATTATTCCTTCCTTAAAAATAATTTTCGTAGTGGACAATTAATGGATTTCTTTAATACCACAAGAGAATTTATCAACAGCCATCAACACAGCCCATTTTTACCTAGCCTGGAGTTAGCAAAAATGAAAAAAATTTTGGTGGCATAATTTTCTTTGCAGAGCTGAGGAAAATAGAGCAATTCCACATGCTAGGAGCTTTCTTAATAGAAACAGTTAATTTACCACATAAGGACTATCACATGCATACCACTTCAACCTAACATGAATCACTCCTTCCAGTTGAGAAAACTAAGGTCTTTTATCTTCCTCAGGGTGGAGTCCATCTCCTCCCATAGATCCCTACAGAATAAAACTCTAATCATTTTAAGATTTAAAGGCATTACTTCTTTTACTTTCTTGTGTTCATGTATCACATTTCAATGTCTTCTAAACAAGAGAGAGCTTAATGTTTTTGTGTAACCTTGAACAGGCCAGTACATAACTTTTGTTGCTTGATCCTTGAGCTCTTCTGTAGTTCCATGATCTAATTTGTTATACTGGTGATATTAAGCTGCTCCTACCAGATTCACAATACACAGTATTAATTCCTTAAAGGTAGTTTTAAAATGGATGTGCTAAATTGAATACTAAGTTAAACAAGGAAAAGCTGAAATGGAATAAAAAAGCCGAATTACATGTTTTAATATGCTGTGTCTCTCCTTCAGTAAGGTTAATAGATAACAAATCACTGCTCTATGCAGTTCTAACTAGGAGGAATGCATCTAGGACCTGATCTGAAATCTGTTGACAGCAGCAGAGTCTTTCTTTCAAATATACTACTTTAAGGACCAGACCTTAAAGAGTGTCCTGGCTAATTTTCTCATGTGAGTGTGAATATAAAGGCAGATTTTTGCTTGACCAGAGTTTCCATCCTTGGCCCAGTTCATCTCCCAGGAGGATAGAGGAAAACTCAAGATTTGAGACAGATCATATTAGACACTACCATTTATTTGAAATAACCTCTTAATGATGTGCCATTGGTTCATTAGATCAGAAATTATGCAGTCAGGATAAACAGTGTAGAAGTGGTCCCCTTATTGTGGAATAGATACTAAGCATCTGAAATTTTAGACAGTGGGAAAATCTGCTGTTCCTAGTCACAGGGACACTTATGCAATTTTGTATAATATGCATTGCATGCTAATGTATTATGCATTACAATATCTATGTATAATATGCATTGCATATTATACGATATGCAATGGTATAACACTTTTAAGTGAGAAAATGTGTAGGAAGATTAAAACCACACAACTGTGTTAGTATACCCACAAATATATACAGCACTAGTTTTACATAAAGTAACAGGAACAACACATTATAAACACAAATGCTTGACTCAAATGTTATTGGCATTTTTCTTGACCTTTCAAAATAGTCTTTCAAAAACAAGTACCTCATTTTGATGGGTGTGGGATACTCAAAAGCTCTAAATTAAAATGCCTCAAAAGCAGTCTTCAAAACTGTGTTCTAAAGTATATTGAATTAGACTCCACAAGACCAGTTTTTGGCACCTGTTCTTGAAATAAAGGGGGAAAAAGCACATTGAAACAAGATTATGCATTATTTTTTAGGAATTCAGCAATTTCTTGGAGAGATTAAATTTACTACAGCTTTGAAATAACAGAGTTAGTGCACATTTTGAATGGTTGCCGGACTGGGTAACAGCTAGCACTGGGGCCTCAGGGGATTTTGTTGTAGTTAACCCATCCTTCTGTTCTGTTCCTACTTTTACATGCAAAAGAAAATGTTTGTGCTTAATACAATATTTATAGCTATAAGTAATAGTCAGTTCCTTTCTGGTTTTAATGTCCCAGCATATATAAGAAATACACAGAACTATATCTATATTATTGCTACTACTTTGCAAAATGTTGTATATGTTGCAAAGCTGGCCCTCTAATAGAAGGCAGTTAAAGACCTCTGCACTGAAACCTGCCAAAGCTGATACTGCAATCACAAACATGTGTTGTTACACTTCTTGTGGCTCATCTCCACATGGCGCAGCTGTTGTGTTGGCTAAAGAAAATGCAGGCCCAAGGGAAACAAATTTAATTCAGCTGGGGTGACTTCCACTAAAAAAAGTGCTTTAAGGAGAACAGGTGTCTTACAGTAAGAGGGATTGTTTGAGAGGTTTTCCCCAAACTTGCTTTGCTTCTAGGAAAGCTACTCTAAAGTGGTATGCCTGTGATAATAATCTTTTGCGGTCTAATTTTTAAATAATACCCTTCAGAAATGCAATGGATTCCAGAAATTCTATTTTTGTTTGTTTGGCTCAGTCCTAGGACAGGAAAGCTAGTAGAGGACCTTATGCTGTAAGTTAGGAGCTGGAGGAAGGCTCATTGCTGTTATTCAGATTCCTCAGCCTCAAGAAGGTTTGTTTAATCAACAAACGATTGTACCAGGCAGACTTGCAGCCCATGTAAGTCACCAGCTGACAGCCCTAGGGCTGGGCCTGTTTAAACCTGTATAACTATTGGTTTAAGTTTAATTTTTTTCTAAATTCACTTAAATGTAGCTCCCTCCTAAATATGTTACCATTTAGTCAAAATAAATAAGCTAAGATATCCTATGTTCTCTAAGGAAACAATATTAAGGGTATGACTTTTTTTTTTTCCAGGAAGACCTTTACCTTATATACTATGAAACCTCGTCTAGCTCCATCATGCATTCCTACCTGTCTGCTTTCTGTGTCATCTGGTTTATCAGAATGGAAACTGTTTGACTGATGTTCAGCAGCCTTCACACTATGGGCAGTAGCATCCCACAACACTGAGGCACTGGGATACCTGGAAGCTGAGAAAGACTTTTCCCAGCAGGCTCTCAGGATGTGTCTCTCTCTGTCAGTGCTGACTGAACCAGCCCTTCAGACAGACACTGCAGCGCACAGCAGGTCTTTCTCTTCCTCTTGTCAGCTCTCTTTCCAAGATAAGGTTACTGCAGAGGGCACTCTCTTGTTGTGTAGATGCCTTCATACTGCACTTTCCTTCTTTGGGCCTGTTTTTTCTATCTCCTGCAAGTTCAGAATTCCCTCTCTTTGAGGCAACAGAAGTCCAAACAAGGGGTGATTTTTCCACACAGATCCCATTCCTTGATTCTCCTATAGGATGTATAGGAGTTGCTTTCAGCTCTTCTTTATCACATCTTAACTAAATAAATTTTATTACAGTATTCTCTTTTTATTTTTGCAAAGTTAAGCTTCTTAGCTCCTTCTACAGTATTTATTGCCACATTTTGTGTCTTCAGAGTGTCTTATGCAAACCTGGGCTGTTTTTCCGACTTTTTCTCAGCTTTCTGAATTGAAGGCCCAGTACTCCTCCTTTTGAATAACATTCCGAACTCAACAAGGTCAATAGCAAAATTCATGAGAATTTTGATCTGTCTCTATGTCTGCATATAAAGACCTGCAACAAATATTGCATTTTTGCCAATTTCCCCTTACCAAGGGGAAAGTTGTTCTGCCCTTGCCACTTTTCTCAGAGGACTTAAAAACCCTAAGTCACGCTGATAGAAGAAACTGCCATGGATATGCCTGAATTGAAAAGCCAGGAGTAGATGGACCTATACCCTGCCAGTGAGGGGGAAAAGTATCCCAATTAACAAAATAAGGAGAAACAACTGTGTAGTGAAACCTGCATTTGCAGTGAAACCATTATGGAGACACTCACTGTTTACTGTGTACATGTAAAACCAGTATCCTAAACATTGGGGAAAAAAAAAGAATTATTATTTGTAGAGTGAGATGAATTCAACAGTGTCCAAATGTCACTGAAGGAAGCTGCTTAGAGTGATATCTGAATTTAAGATTAACTTCTTGCTTTTCATGGTGTTGGACTTTGTGCTTATCAGGGGAGTTTTATGTTTGAGGTTCAGGGAGAAGGTGATGGCCATGTCCTCTGAATGCTTTCAGATGACTGATTTTCAGAATGCTGCTGGCATTCTTCCAACTGGAGGCCTGGCCATTAGATAAGCTTAACATTATGGTGGCCATTTGCAAAACAGATGAGAGCAGGAATAGCAAGAGGAAATGAGAAACCTAAGAAACCTACTGAAACTCCCTGAAAATAAAGACCTAGCACTGGAAGGAAAAGTCTTAGATCCTTCCACTGAAAGAAAAACTATTAAGCATAAATTTTCAGCTGGTAAAAGTATAACCACTACCCCAAGGGAGACAAAAACACTGGCTGAAGCAATACTACCACAAATACCGGCTTAAAGAAATCTAGGAAATGTTGCACCAGCTTCCTGTGTGAGAGTCTAGACAAACGTTTTTAGATATTGCCAGATAGGATACATTTCTCCTTTCAGGTGGGTTTTTTTTGTTTGGTTTGGTTGGGTTTTTTAATGGTGAAGACCATAGCTCTGCTGGCTAAGAACCCTGTTGAATAATCCCTCCTCTGCCAGTATTTAAATTGTGTTAAATGGCACTGGAGCATTACATTACCAGAAGATTTGACAGATATCATTTGGCAGATCCTCTGGTGGCCAGTCACATCACCCTTACAGATGCCTCTTCCCTCTCTCTGCCAGAAACTGCTGTTTCTGGAAGTGGCTTGGCAAAAGGATCGTACCTGTACTTCAGCAATTCTTGTTCAGCCAGATGCTGTAATTCAACCTTGCAAGCAGAGATAGCTCAGGGCCATTCATTTTTGTTCTGCATTTAGTAGCTGAAGTCTCCTTTGCTCTGGCATTTGGAAATGTTGTGAGCAGTGATCCTTAGTTACCACATTTTCACTATCAGGCTTTCACATGGCAATGGAACTTGATGTGGTGGAAACAGGAATGGGGCTCTCTCCACCGATAATTTCCTGGCAGAGAGAAAATATTAAGTCATCTTTTTTTAATCAAATAGCCTCACCTGAGTAAATAATCTAGCAATTCCAATTTTTAATTTTATTATCATAGTCTGTTGCTCAAGCTGTGTTTTCTGACTGTGCAGCAATAATAGTGCTAGGAGCACATGACGATTTTTCAAACTGGCATTGTATTTGGTTCCTTTTACATTTCCACACATAATCTGCATAACATTATTAAATCTTTCCTGTACATTATTTAGCCTCTGGGATCAAATGAAATCATACATAACTGGAACTCTTTGGACTTTGACAGATGTCCTCTGGCAGATTTTTTTGCAGCGGTTTTTAAGTTGTTACTGCTTTTAGCTATTTTCTTGGCCTTTTCCTGAAATTGGACGTGTGTCAGCTGCTCTAGTGGAAAACACTAACCTCTAAGCTTTTAAAGATGATAAAAGTGGGTTTGAGTTACTGTACCAGACTTTGAACTGAAGCAACTTGAAGTATGATCCTTTTCACCAGCTCACCTATAGGAAGGGTAATGCTCCACAGGCAGCTGCCAAAAGGGTTGGGAAGGTAATGTAGAGGACTTTCTTGCAAGCTTCTGGAGGAGTATTTACAGCATCTTGCCTCTGGTCCTTTTTTCATGAGAGAGCACAGGGAAGCTGGGTATTCTCCTAAAACAGTGAAGGTCATGAAAAAAAATAGTAAACTTTTGCAGCTCTGTTTTGAAATAATACAGATTCTCCTGCAACCACAGCTTTGTGGGCTGTCTCCTACTGTGGTGTTATGAAGTTACCCTAAGTAATACTATACCTAGACATTGCACAGTTTGTTTCCTTTCATCTCTACACCTGTGCAAGGCTTTTTATGTGTGGGAGAGCTTTTTCTGCGTTGTGTGTTTTGAAAGTAACCTCTTTGATAAAGAGAACCCTAGACTTACTATCTCTGCCTAAGTTCCTATACTTTCTACACATTTGAAGCAAATAAAAATAGTCATCCCAACATCCATCATTTGTTTTTTTAAAAACTCTCTATCAACCATGTAATACAAAAAAAATCTCACACCCTCATATTTTAATGAGTTCAGGCATTTTTGAACAACTGAGAATTTAAATCTGTGAATAAACTGAAGAATGTGTCACTGCATTCAAGAAGCATACTTTCATTTCAAGAAACCACAGCTGCAACAATAAGATGGAAATTTGACACACACCAGGTTGGAGGTGGCAAGGATTAAAGGTATGGAATTAGAAAAGAAACCCCTTATGCTGTTGAACAGAATATGGGACATAAATCAATTACTAACTTTGGCTAAGCTTTGCCTTATGGAGGTATGCAGCATTGCAGCTTCACAGTTATCAGTATTTGTCATCTTGAGTATCAGTACACATGCCAGATGCAAAAGAGGGGCCCAGAGAGAACATGGGGGATGAGGAAAAGGAAATTAATAGTTTCAGTGACAATGTACAGTATTTTGATGTGAAACAGAACTTCTGTAATATTTCAAGGGGCTTACATCCATATATATATATATATATATATATATATATGAACAAAAGCTGTTGGAAATAAGCCTTTGACTTCAAAATGTGCCTGATTAAAAAGAATACTGATAAAAATTGAGACAAGAACAGCTGGAACTTTGATTGCAGTAATACTTTCTTCTGGATGTTTATTTCTAGATCACTTTTGCAGCTGCTTTTATCTACTCGTTAGAAGTTCTTTTAGATTTGAGGAACCATTAGCTGTAAAAGTAAACATCAGCTCAAGTCTGGTTTTATAGATCTTCTCGAAACCATTGAGGGTGGGAAAGATAATGTGAGGCTAATGCTGAACTAGATCAGACTTAAGTGGGGCTTTGAACAGCCTTCTACCATTTCAGGCTCCACTTGCAACTCTAACAGAATGTCAAATATTTTTAATATTGTTCTTTATTAAGCCATTAGTAATTTCCAAGCTTTAGGAATTAAAATATTCTTTTGGGAAAACTTAAATTCATGTCTCACTGTCATTCAAAAGACAGAATGCTTTCAAGTATGCCTCCCCTATGTAGGTACAGAGATGGTCCTTAAAACTAGTTCTGCGGCTTTCAGTATCTGTCATATATAAATATTATGCTTTGAATAAAACAGATCTGCAGTTTTGACTCCACTTCACTCTGTTTTGTTATTGTAGTTGTTTAAGAGTTCTTTAATAACTGTGGTTTTTATTTGCTTAAGCGATGCCTGTTTGGAGACTGGAGAAAGGTCAGGGTTAACCCTGCTTAACCTTAGCTAATGACCTATATTGGTGGTCTCTTTTACATCTCAGGAGTGTCAGCAATGATGCTGTAGCCACTGACTGACTTTCATGCCAGGTCCTACTGAAATAAACACACTGTTATACTTACTTTATGCTTCTTTCCAGTAGAAATTTTTACCACACTATGTTGGTCAAAGCCCTCTGGTCAAAGTCACTGAGACTTCTCTATTTTCAGATTTAAGATTTTAAGAATTCAAGCACAAGATACATTTTGTTAAAAAATCCTTTCAGGTGGCTTCATGAGTCTTCTTGAGGGACCACTCCTGGATTCAAAAAATATTTTTTCATTTTCTATTATGCAGCTTTCATTTCTCTGTCCTGAGCTTTTCTGTTAATAATGGAGATATCCTCACAATTCTCCATAGGCACTCTCTAGACTGCCTGAAAGCCCCCAGTCTTGCAGACACCATTGATCCTTGCTTCCATCACAGCCAGGAAGGCTGTCATTCCAAAGCATTCCTTGTCCCAGGGCCTCTTCTCCCTTCCACAGCCTCCTGACAGAGCAGGGTGCTGAACCTTCTCAGGCAGGCTCCATCCAGCAGTTCAGAAACACGCGGCCTCATGGCAACAGTGAGATTCAAAAACTCCTGATTGCATTTGAGCAACCAGTAGTCATCAAGACAACTGAAATGGAAAAGGAGAATATATATTGCACTGGAAAGTTTGCAGTGTAGCTGACAGTATCTCTTTCCCCTCTTCTCTGAAGCTGAAAATAAGAGGCCTTGAGTCAGTTCTGTTTCTGCTTCAATGTCATGTCCTTGGCTTTCAGCACTCCTCTGGTGCTAAAATGAGTTTTGGTGCCTAAAATGAATGGGATTTATGTTTTCTTGGAGACAGTTCCCAAAGGGGAATTTGAATGAGTAGTATAACAACTAACTTTCACCAGCCTAGCATGGGTGAGCAAATCAAATAAATTACAGAGTTAATGCAAACAAGGCAGACCTGCAATAATCATTGATACTGTTTGTGAGACAGACCATGCCGTCTACTCTAGACTAAATGGGAAAAAGGGCCATTTGCAAGCTTCATCCTACCCTTCAGCATCCTGTCCAAGTCCCTCAAATATTTCTGGGGGGTCTGTGAAAGGGAGCTAAGGAGAGCAAGCAAAATGCCAATCCTCTGAGCAGGGACCTGCACCATCATGGGAACAGAAAACAAAAGTCCATGAGCAAAGAAGGTGGAAATCCACTGCTGGATCTTCACTCTGATTTGTCCTGGTTTCACATGCTTTCAGTCTGTTGCTGACTCATGATACCCAGACACCAGAGACTGTCTGCCATGACACACTGGCTCAGCTCAACAGGAAGGGAAGGAAAATGAGACAGAAGAGTATTCTTTACCAGAAAGTCTTCTGACTGGTCCATGCCCAGCTCAGTTCCATTCTTGAACTCATCTGTTCCTTTTCCCAGTTGTTGCTTTCACTGTACTCCAGAGTGATCTTGCCCTGATTTTTCCCCACTGTGGCTATGGAGAGTCCGTGGAGAAAAAGGACACTTTTTCCCCTGCCATAAGCTAGATTCGAACTGCTCTACACTGCAAGATCTCTAAGGTGTGTCAGTCAGCATCACATCCACAGACTCTGTGTTGGTGCAACTGTCCTTTCACCCAATAGGGTGATGCACACAGTGGTGCTATGAAGTGGCAGCAGAAGCTGAGAACACCAGCACTAAAGGCAAAAACAAGGTAGTCATACAGATAGCAGTGCCAACAACTTAACTCATGGAAAAGGACATGAAAGTAGGCATGATGAAAATTCTTGCCTAGAACAGTAACTACTCTTGGGTTTTTTATAAACTTTTGTTCATTTGTTTATTTTTATGAGGCAGTCTGAAAATAATATCCCTGATTTAGTAAATATTTAAAACCAGCAGTAAACCACACATTCAGCAGATGACTGGCATATAAAGACATTGAAGCACCTGCTTAGATACTGCCCTGGATAGCAATGATCTTAAGCATGCACGTAAACACTTTTTGGATCATACCCAGTAGAGATACAGAGTTATGTTCAGCCTTGGCAGTGTCTTTAAGTGCTTTCTAATGCCTTACCCTGGTAAGCTTTCCCTTGATTTCCTTGTATTTCAGCAATCTTCAATAACTTAACCTTCAAAAACCCTGATTTTATTAAGAAGTGCAAGGTTTCATCAGTAAGGTTTGTCTGGACATTGTAGAAGTGAATTTGCCCAGGAATAACTGTTAGTTTTTTGTAATATCCATTATTGTCTTTTTCTTTGAATTAGATGCCACAAACAACTGAAAAAAACCACACAGAGATTAATACAGACATTGTGCACATCTGTAAGTGATGATTTGCATATGCTTGCACCGTACTTGTAATGCTCTGAAAATATCTGAAATGCTCTGTAGTATCCTGGTTTATAACATATCCTTCACCACAGTTTACACATTGAGAATGCATGCTGAAAACAGGAAACACGCATATGGAGGGTAGGTAAAAGAGGATTATAGTATGCATGCATTCGACAGAATAGTCCCAGTTTAAGAGTATCATAAGCATCAGGCTTGCATAAACAAATCAGTGCTTAACCCACAGATGTATCTAATGACCATATGGATTGTGCATGTTTACAACTGGAAAAAACTCTCTGAGCTTTTCTATTGTTTGTCGACTTACACCCTATAATATTAACTTTATTTGTGAAACCAAGTTATTCACTGGGATATTGCAAGTTCTTAAAAGGAAATGGAGTTATTTAATATATGCCACAGGACAAGATGTATGGGTCTGTTCTCTGCTGCCTTGGAGTTCTCATGTCCTAGGTGAGTTACGAGGCATGCGACCAAATGTACAACTGCATTTCTTAAACCAATTTATTGCTTTTATACAATATTTCTTTTAGATTTTCCCCCTAGCAGTTGGCTCAGAGATTGCAAACCTCGTGATCCTTTCAGCCTGAGGCAGCTGCAGAACTTCATGGGGGCCTGAAGCCCCCCTTTAACACAGGAGTGGAGTCTACAAACCCACGGTCGTGCAGCAAGCAGGCGGCCCTGAAGCCCTGCCGACCTTCACCTTGCAGGTGTCCTTTGACACGTCTGCCAAGAGAGGTAAAATGCCACCACCAGAGAGTAAGCAGAGCCTGTCAGCCTGGGGACCCTCTGCAGTCCCGAGGCTCGGTTTGGGGGGGCCGGCGGCGAGGTATGGAGCAATGAGAAAGGGGCCCACTCGTGTGTAATGGGTGTCTGTGCTTCCACAGCACTGCCCTGCTCAGTGTTTCTGTGCTGACGGCAGGAAAGACTTTAGCCAAAAGGTTGCTTAAACCAAACTATAGCAAGGTACGGCATGTTGTATTTCTTTGTCTTGACATCTGCTCACTTCAGACACCACAAAAACCTCCTAGTGCTGATGGCGGGGGAAGGAACACTTCAGACTGGAAAGGTCCATTTATCGAGGGCCCTGGGCAAGACGGCAGCACCGCAGCTGGCGGCGTCCTCTCCTGGTCCCCGCGCCGCCGGCGGCCGCCGCCGCCCCATCCGCCCCGCGGCAATAGCTGGGGCACAGCGCGCAAGTTCCGCGGGGTGAGCGGCCCCCAGCGCTGTGCACACGGAGGAGCCGGACTCGGCCAAAGGCGCTTTGAGGCCTCTCCCGGTGCGCCCGTCAGCCCCGCGGTGTCCGACACGGAGCCGGGAGCTTCGGGAGCGGGGAGCCGGGGCTCGGCAGTGGCTGGAGAACAAAAGCCCCCCGGGGCTCTGCGTTCCCTAGAGAGGGCAAGACGAGGAGGAGGCACCCGTCGGGCTGGCTGCGGTGGTGATTGATGCACGTCGGGGAGGCATCGGGGCGGCTGGGCCCGCTCCCTGCTGCCCGGGGGCAGCCCCGCGGCCGGACCGCGGGCAGCGGCCGAGGGCGAGGGGTGGCAGGGCTTGTGCGCCGGGGGTAGATGCGGGCGGTATCCAGCCCGCTGAGGTTGTTGCGTGCTTAATTACTTTCTTCTTTCATAGGAACTAATCGCGGCGATATTCTACGGGGATCTGAGACCGAGAAGGGAAAAAGGGTACGCTGAGCGGGAGTTGCAGCGGCGGTATCCCCCGGAGCCTGCCAAGCGCCGCGTCCCCGTCCGCCTCCGCCTGTCAAATCTTGGCATTTCCTGACTAGTTCATTAAAACCAAAACAGAATATCCCACCCAATAAAACGGAGCGAAGTCGGTGATGATTTAGTCACCAAGAAACACCAGCGGAATCAGATGCCAGATAGACGGGCGGTCACTGTTTTCCTTAAAAAAAAAAAAAAAAAATTATGTTCTCGGTGTGTAGCCGAGTCGCTTGCCGCACCGGCCTATCTGTCTGCCGGCGGTAGCCCAGGGCTGCCCTCTGTCCGCGGGTGCCCTCGCTGCCCGGCGGCCTCTCTGCCCTGCGCTCCCCGGCAGCGCTCCCCGAGCCAGCGGCCGTCGGGGGCCCTCGGGTCACCTCCTAAACTAGGGTGCAGCGATGCCCTGCACCGGGGACTGTGCTCCCGGCCCCTTCCCTAGCACCGGGGACTGTGCTCCCGGCCCCTTCCCTAGCACCGGGCACTGTGCTCCCGGCCCCTTCCCTAGCACCGGGGACTGTGCTCCCGGCCCCTTCCCTAGCACCGGGGACTGTGCTCCCGGCCCCTTCCCTTGGCTTAGCCCCTGTCATAAGCCGGAGCCGGCCCGAATACCCCCTGACCCTTGTCCCTCCGGCGCCGGCTGTGGGTGCACCCCTGATCCCCTCTGAAGACTCTGCCCCATTCATTTTCTCCGGGATGAGTTCCCAGCGACCGCGGCCCCCCACTGCCGATAGCGGTGGTCCGAACCGCAGCCGCGCACGGTGCCCCGCGGGAGGGGCCGCCAAGAGCCACCGCGGGGCCTCGCTGCCGTCCCCGGGCGCATTTCTGTGCTCAGTAAGGGGAGAATGGTCAAGGTTTGCCCCAGGCTTCACGGCCATGGAGGAACTGCTGTAATCTCTTCTTCGCAGCAAGAAAAAACACTGCCTATCTCCTTGCTACCCTGGACGGAATCCAGCGCTCCGGATGAATTTTTGGGGGGGGTTCTGGGAAGAGAGAGAGCGGGGGGAGGCTGAGATAACTGTGGCCGTGTCTGCACCGGCGGGACGTGCGGATGGAAGAAGGCGGTGCGAGGTGAGCGCTCGGACGCCCGCGGATAGCGGTGCTACCTCCGCGCTCCTCGGGGCCCCGCGGCCGCCGTCTCTCGGGCGGTGCGGGGAGAGCCCCGCTCTGGGTCCACCGGGACCGCCACCCCAGTGCGCTGGGTCCGCCGGGATACGCATGGCGGGGCCGGGGCCGGTGCCGGTGCCGGTGCCGGGGCGGGCGGAGCGCTCGGGGCGCCGCGCCCACCTCCAGGCGGCGCTGCAGCACCGCGGCCGCGGCCGCCGGGCCCGGAGCGGCTCCGGGCGCTCCCCCCGCACCGCCCGGCCGTGCCCGCGCCCGTCCCGGGCACGGCGGGGAGCCCGCCCCGCCGCGCGGGGCAAGTCCCGTGGGTGCGGGAGGGGCTCGCCCGAGGTGGACGCGGGAAGGTGACATGGGAGTGCTGGGCTCCTGCGGGACCGGCGGCCCGTGCCCCGGCCAGTGTCTCCCCTGCTCGACGGGCGCCGTTGCCGTGGAGCCCCCCGGCGTCCGAGCGACCCCGGCTCCGGCTGGTGCGGAGCTGACGCGGAGCTACCGGCGGACCTCGAGGCCGGCTCTCGCCGCGCACCTGCCGGCCGGGCCGGGCGGAGCGGCCCCGGGGCCACCGGTGCTCCCGGCCAGCGCAGAGGTGCCGGCGCTGCCGGTGGTGGGAGAGCGCGGCGTAGCCGAAACGTGCCACGGGCGGCCGGAGAGAACAGCCGGGGCAGTGACGCCGCACCGCACCGCTCCCCTCCCGGGTTCCCTCCGCTCTGAGGCTTTTTCGTTGCCTGGTCGGCTTGTGATTTGAGGAGGTCGTTTTTGTTTGGGGATGTTTTTAGATTCTGGGTTTGATTTCGAGTTGGTTGTTAAATATATATAGATATATATTTCTTTTTTTTCCCTCCACAAGTGGGGCTTATTTCTACTTGTTGTAAAGGGCAAGAAATGATGGTTCTCCCGAAACAATTTCCATTTGATCCTTGAGTCTGGGGGCGTTGTTTTTGGTATCCAGAAGCCAGCAGTGCGGGAAAGAAATTGCGACTCTAAAGTCCCTTTTCCACTTCGTTCTTGAGGCAATCTGCCTCTTTCGAGAAAGAAAAATGAGGGGATGCGGGTCCTGCCCCCGCGTCCTGCCGGAGTCCCCCAGCTCAGCCGCGACCGATGAGCCCTTGCCCTGTGCAGGCTCCCCGAGGTGGCCCGCACCCACCTCAAACCCGGCCCGAGGAAATCGCTCCTTCTCCCCAGTTGTGAACTTCCGTATCCTCACTGCCCGGGAGAAGAAATACTATTTATTTAGGCTGTCTGGGATCTAAAACAGAGCATTTTCGAAGCAGGGATTTATGAAAAGAAACGAAAAATAGCCCCGGCGGCTGGCGGCAGCCGCGGGCTGCAACGTGCACAATCCTCGGCTGAGCTGCCCTGTGAGGGGACACGGCCAAACCTTCCTCTGCCGACTCTTATTTCCCTCTTTCAATAATTTTTTTTCTTATTGTACACTAAAAGGAGAAAAAATCCCGATGTAGCTGTAATTTACGTCCTCTTCTCTACCTCGGGCTAGCACAGACCTTCTCTTTGAAAATTTTTCAAAGCTGTCCTTTAAGTGCCATTTTCTCCGACGTCTTTCTGTCCTTTCCAATTCTAGTTCCAATTTCCAGTTAAGATTATGCTATAAATTCCCCATACATGTGATTTAAATAACGCACACAACAAGATAATATTACAGATAAAAAATGTAACTCGAAGTTGACATATGCAACCAGCAGCGCTGCAGCTATCGACAAACGTGAATTGAACGCCCAAATCGAGACATTTGAAGAGGGCTAGGGAGGCCCCATTTAGCAGTAAATTCCCCGGTAATAAATCGAAACTGCTTTCGAAACTATGTGTCTGTTCCAGGTAGGGATTGTGTGCTTAGTCACCGCGCATGGGGATGCCACCGCAGAGCTTCTCTGTCTGCATCTGCCCTTAGGCGACTCAGTCGCAGTGAAAGGGCAGCGCCGAATCGCTGACAGTCCACAGGGCGACCCGACACGATGGCCACAAGCCCATTTTGACATGAGCACTATCTGCCCACTCTCGGCGACATGGGCACCCACAAAAACCCACTCTCTAGGTTCGGGGGTGTTATTTTAGATATTTAAGCCAGTCGGGCCGCCAATGTCACCCCAGCTGGGGCACGACGGGCAGCCGGGTTGGACGGTGAGACGCAAGGAGCGCGCAAATACCCGTGGCCGGTAGTGGGGCGGGGGGCGTCGAGCTGTCCTCGGAGGGAAAAGTCACCTTAGGTGACGCGGGGGGAGCGGGGGGCGTCCTGCCACTTTAAAGCCCAGTTGCTACCCAAACACAAGTAAACAGTGGGGCCGGCGCGGCGGGGCGGGCCGGGGCCGGGGCCGCGGCCGGGGGCGGTCCCGTCCCGTCGGGGCGGAGCGGCGCGGCCCCGAGCGCGGGGCTGTGCGCGCCGCGGGGTGGGCCGGCGGCGGCGGCGGGCGGGCGGGGACAGCGCTCCACGCCACTCACCGCTGAAATGTGATGGACCGGGCAGGGGGCGGCTCAGACTCGCGCCGAGCCTCGCCGGGGTCGAAGGAGGGAGGCTGCGGGCGGGAGGCGGCAATCTATGCCGGGGCCCCGGGACCGCCGCGGCCAGAGCTCCCAGCTGCCTCCCAGCCTTCCGCAACATGCCGGTCGCCGCCGGGCCCTGGCCCCGCTGAGCGCCCCCGTTGTGGATCTAATGTCTCCGTGAAGGTGCCGCGGCCCCCGCCTCAGCTTCGCCCCGGGAGGAGCAGCAGGCTGCGGTAGGTGAGTGGCTCCGCTGGCCCGCCCTGCCCGCTGCCGTCGGCGGGAGCGGGGCGGCCGCCCCGGGAGCGGAGCGTGCGCTCAGCCGGGAGCGCAGGGCCGCCGGGTTTACTTTCAGTTCGCAGCTCCGCGGCGGGCTGGGGTGCGGGTGTCCCCCCCTGCACACCGCGGGCGCGTTGGTGTGAGGCCAGGGGACGGCAGCCTCCCGGGATGCGCTCTCGATGTTCTTCACGCGAAATTCCTGGCAGAGAGAAGCCGGTCCGTGCACGGACTGCGGAGCTAAGCCACGGGTCGCACTGGAGAAATCCTCGGTCAGGGGAAACACCTGGCTGCGCGGGCAGTGGCGGCCGCGGCTTCGGGTGAGGCCGTCGGGGAGCGGAGGCGAGCCGGTGCCCGCCCGCTCCCTGGGTAGGACGGCAGCGCCTTCGGGGCACGGTCCCGGTCCCGGCCCCGCCGCGGGAGAACGGGGAGCGCGGGCCGGACCAGCTGGTCTGCGGCAAGCAGGTAGAGAGGGGTGTCCTGGCACCAGGCTTAATTTAATTAAGCTCTCTGAATGGAATGGGAAAAGGAAGTGCCAAGGTTTAAGTAACATCCGTTTTTGGTTGACTTTCACCCCCCCGCGTCCCAACACACCTTAACATAAATGGTCTTAAGATCACGTACGAAGGCGCTTTCCAGTCTTTTTTGATGCATTTTACTAAAGTTACTTCCAAATACAAATAGTAACAGATGTACCGCCATTCAGACAGCAGTGTAGTTTTAAAAGTTTCTACCTTAAAATGAGGATTTCGTGTTCCGTGTTGAGAGTTGGGTCTTGGACAGCAAAACGAGCGTGGTGCAATGACACCCCCGCACACACAGCCACCAAACGCGGCTGTAACAGAGGGAGCTCTGCCCTACGGAAACACTGCTCCTACTTCAGCCATAGCTTCCAGCCGGTGGCTCCGAAACCCAGCCTCAAATAACAAGGACGGAGGCAGGAGCCGCCGGAGCAGCCAGAGAAAAGCGATTTAATTGCTTCTGTTTTGGTTCCTCGCAGAAAGCGAGCAGGAACTCACACTACGACATCTTTAAAAATAAGTGTCTATATATAAACACCCCCCCCCCCCACAATAAAACGAAAAGGTCGCCATATATAATAGGTCGTACCGATAGCTGTCCCCGGTGTCGATAAAATCACAAATGAGGAAAACTGGGCAGCAGCGGAGGAAGCTCCGGAGAGCCACGACTGGAGGCAAACGAAAACAGGGGTAGGCAGCAGTGCAGTTCACACCCGACCTCCTTGCCTCATTTCTTTTCCCCAGTCGGCCAATTGTGCGGTGCCACAAACGTGGAGGAAAGGTATTTTAGTAAAAAACCCGAAAAGTAGCTTTCCAGCCGGAGTGTACGCGGTGCCAGCGGAACGGCAGGAGCTGGGCGGCAGCGGCCCGGGAGGCAGGGACACCGCTCACGGGGCGCGGGCTCTGCGCTCGGAGAGTTTCCTTTATTTTTGTTGTTGTTTGGAAGGGGTGGTTCAGGATTTTTGTGGGGGGAGGGTCTCTTGTTTATTTTGGGAACTGCGCTTTACCAGGCCCTCCACACAAATCCCTTGAGGTGCTGGGTCACCCTCGGCCCTACCTCTTGTTTACAGGCCCAGAGAGACCCTGGCGTTTGCTTTGGCGGCTTTCCTGGGTCGCGGCAGCCTCTTGGCTGCTGGAAGTGAACCCTCAACGAAAGCAAAAAGAAGGAAAGGGCAGGGGCTTGCCCCCCGCGCCGATGTCCCCCTGCCCGCGGGAGGGGAGCGTCGCCCCGCGTCCGCCGAGGGGAACCCCTTGCGACGGGAGCAGCGGGCCCGGCGGTTTCGGTTGAATGGGCTGAGTGAAACCCTCTGACAGTCACACACCGCTCATTAGCTCACGGCCCCGCCGCTCCGGCCGAGCTCCCGGCCGGGGGACGCCCGAGGGGGTGCGGGGGGTTCGGCCGCACGGCTCCGTCCCGCCGGGGCTGCGCTCGCCCTTCTCGGCCCTGCGAGACGGAGGGAGGCGGCTGCGGGGCAGCGCCGTGCCGGGCGGCCCTCGGCGGGCCGGGGAGGCCTCCGGGCCGGCCGCTCTCCTCGCCGCCGGTGGGATGGCTGCGGCGCTGGGGGGCTGGGTAGGAGGTGTGCGTGCAGGGCAGGGGCTCCTTTTCTCTCCTTCGGTTATCTTGATAAATGAGTTGTTGTTGAAGGAAGAAAAATAAGCAACGGAGCTAGGACGTACGCGGGGTTTATTCCCCCCCGCTCCGCCCCCCGGGCCTGACTCGGCTCTCCGTGAGCACCCTGCTCTATCCCGGGGAGGCCCCAGCCAGGAGGGGTCGGGGGTCGGGACCTCCGCGCCCGCCGGAGGCCGGGCGGAGGGTGGGAGCGACGCCGGGGGCCAGGTCGGCGCGGGGGGCAGGAGGGAGGCGGCTCGGGGGTCCCCGCGGTGGGCGCTGCAAGGGAAGGTGGCAGGGCGACGGAAAGCGGAGAGGCTTCGTCCCCGGCCCGCCTGTATTTTTGCACGATTCGTTTAATTTGAATCTGCGGCGCCTTCGGTTGGCTCGGTGCTGGGTTTTCTCCTTTTTATTTTAATTTGGGGTGGGCGTTTTGGGAACGCTATTTTTATTTATTTATTTACTACGCTTTAGCTTCTCCGGTCGAAGCGACCGCGCCGTGGGGCAGTGTCGGCCGCAGGTCCCGGCGGAGAACGGGAGCCTGGGCTGCGGCGGGGTGCTGGGGCCGCGGCAAGGCAGCTCACCGGAGCCGTGCCTGGCCCTCCCTGGCTCCGCTGCTGCGCTCGCCTCGGCTAAGGACTACCACGCTGCTCTCAGTAAAAGTCTCTCTCCCCTCCTTTCTCCCTCTTTCTTCCCAGGATTTTCTCCCCGTCTCGGAAGCCCTTCAGAGGCACCAGCTGCTCCACCGGCTCGCGCCCACCTCGGGAAGATGGGAAGCAAAGCTCTGCCAGCCCCCATCCCGCTGCACCCGTCCCTCCAACTCACTAACTACTCCTTCCTCCAGGCTGTGAACACCTTCCCCGCAGCTGTGGACCAGTTGCAAGGTCTGTACGGACTCAGCGCCGTGCAAACCATGCACATGAACCACTGGACATTGGGCTACCCCAATGTGCATGAAATCACCCGCTCTACCATCACGGAGATGGCAGCCGCGCAGGGCTTGGTGGACTCCCGCTTCCCTTTCCCCGCGCTCCCCTTCGCCACGCACCTCTTCCACCCCAAGCAAGGAGCCATCGCCCACGTCCTCCCAGCATTGCACAAGGACAGGCCCCGCTTTGACTTTGCCAACCTGGCCGTGGCCGCCACGCAGGAGGACCCCCCCAAGGTGGGGGAGCTCGCCAAGCTGAGTCCCGGACTGGCCTCGCCCCTGTCGGGCATCAGCAAGCTGTCCCCGGACAGGAAGCCTTCCCGCGGCCGCCTGCCCTCCAAGACGAAAAAGGAGTTCATCTGCAAGTTCTGCGGCAGGCACTTCACCAAGTCCTATAACCTCCTCATCCACGAGCGAACCCACACGGACGAGCGGCCCTACACCTGCGACATCTGCCACAAGGCTTTCCGGAGGCAGGACCACCTGCGGGACCACCGGTGAGGGACCACCACGACCGGGGTCGGGCCGTGGGCAGCCGGGGTGGGGTGAGCCTCTCAGGGGGATGAGACTCAGCGGCTCCATGAGCTCTAGGCTGAGCCGGGGAAACCGCACAGGAAAAGCCCCCGGCGCAGATTCCGTGGCCACGGAGGGAGCAGGGCAGCCGAAACCTGCATTTTTTGTGGGGCGGGTACCCGCCTGAGGGAACGCCAGAGGGGTTCACAGCCGGAGATGAAGATCCCGGGGCTTTTGTGCTTCTGAGTCATGGCCCTGGGGTGTGCAGGGAACAGGACGGGTCGCAGGTGGGCACTCCCCTGCTGGTCCCCCATCCATCTCCGCACACCGCGGCCGGTGCTGAGAGGCGCCCGCGGTCGCAGAGCGGGGAATCCTCTCCTCCTTCGGAGAAGAGCGGGCTAAGGTCCGGCCGGCAGCTCAGATGCTGTCCCGGTCTGGCACCAGAGAGTGCAGTCACGCTTCGATACGAATTATTGCAAATGTTTTGAACCCGCCAAGAAGTTTAACCATAAACAGAATAATAATGGGGAAAGAAGGAAAGAGCAGGCTGAGGGCATCTGGGGGGTGGTGTCGAGTTTGGGGATGTGGGGTCTGGGGTTGTGTGGCCCACGCGCCTCCTGCAGCGCTGCTCACCTCACGGGTTGCCTTCCAGGTACATCCATTCAAAAGAGAAACCCTTCAAGTGCCAGGAGTGCGGGAAGGGCTTCTGCCAGTCCAGGACCCTGGCGGTCCACAAAACCCTACACATGCAGGTGAGCCCGGCGTTCCCCGGCCTTCCAATGTGTGTGCCGCCGGCGCGGACCCGACACGGCCCGGCTCGGCTCGGCTTGGCCCGCCTCGGGGCAGGGGCGGTGGCCACCAGGGAAACGGGGCTCTGGCGGGGAGAGGAGCGAGGGGGCTCCGGCACTGGACGGTCCCGTGGGTTGGCGGGGGGACAGCGGCCCGTGGTTCCCTCCGCGACCGCCGGAGACCCGCGGACAAACGGCGGCCGTGGGAGACGGGCTTAAAGCCAGCGGGGACGCGGGTGGCGGCGGGGAGCGAGCCCCGGGTTCGGGTTTGTCCACGCCGCTGCTCCGGGGCGGTTTTCGTTGAGGGCTGCAGCCCTGCCCTGCCCTGGCGGCGGCAGGCGCGGGCAGAGGGGCGGCCCGGCGGCGGGATGCGGTGCGGAGCCGTGCGGAGGCACCGCCGGGGCGGCCGGGCGGGCAGCAGCAGTCCCGGAGCGGGAGGGTGGCGCGGACGCTGCTTTCCGTGCACTCAGGGGCTCGGAACATCACGACTCGAGAACTATAAAATAAGGCTTTTGGGGCAGGACAGGGAGAGGTGGGCGGCCGCCCGGCCGCACGGGGCTCCTCTCGTTCGTGTCCTCCCCCAATGTTTCAAGTTGGGCGTTGCGATGAGAAAAAGTGCAGTGATAAGTTAAACCAGGTGGTTTGTGAAGGATTAATCCTTTGCTTGCTTCAAATCTGAACAGGAATCTCCACACAAATGCCCCACATGTGGAAGAACCTTTAATCAAAGAAGTAACCTGAAAACTCACCTTCTTACCCATACAGACATCAAGCCCTACAACTGTGAGCAGTGCGGCAAAGTGTTCAGGCGAAACTGTGATCTACGGCGGCACAGTCTAACTCACACCCCGCGGCAGGACTTCTAGAGCAGCCAGGGACCCGCGCCCGCTCCGGCAGCTCCAACTTGCCCACTTTACTCAAGGAGTGTATTGTAGGAACTCACAGACACGCGCACACACGCACGGAGACACGCACGCAGACTCGGGGCCAAGCTTTCCTACCACATGTCTGCGAAACTCGTTTAGAGAGTGCGGACTGCAGGATCGGGCCCCTCTCCAACCCACGCCCAAGCGTAAAGCTCATCTTGTAGATAATCGCGGCTCATTTTAGAGCTCTGTACAGAACGTGGTTTTTTCTTCCTTCGTTTGTTTTGTATCGTGTCAGATGCACATCGATAACAAATCGTGGAGGCAAAGTATCTCTTTAAAAATGTATTTCAAAATAAATCTTTTTTTTTTTCCAAATACCTCCCGCCTTCTTGTATTATTCTCTGAGCATTTGGGCTTTTTTTTTCCTGCTGTGTCAATGCAATGGTAAAGCATATTGAATAAATTTCCTAGCTGGGTAATTGTACTGTCACAACAATTTTGGTGATCGCTTTTGTTTGGTCTGTTCCACTGTCGCTGTTGTGTTATCTATTGTTAAGTAAAATGAAAGTGCCTTATTTGAGAGTTTATAGCTCTATTACTTAACAGTACGAATGTCTAAATATTAACTGCTGTACCTTTTTTTTTCTCATTTTCCCGAACGATTTTTTTAAAAGACGAAAAAGCAAGAAATATTTGCAAATAAACAGATCTTAGGAAATAATGCATAGAGCCGTTCTTACGCCAAAGCGGCTTATTAGTAACTTATTTGCAATCAGCCCGTATATTGTAAAAGTTATCCCTCTCGCGGGGATTGCAGCAGGCAGCCTCTCGCCTTGTAGACTTTGGACACGGGCAATTCACCCGCCTAGACAGGGACTTTATCCTGCAGAAGACGATTCTTTCCCGGCAGCTCTGGAAGCAAAGAGCGAGGCGCCAATACCGCCCTCCGCCCCGGGCTCATCCGCGGGCCCCTGGCAGAGCTGCGGCACCGGGAGCAGGGATCCCCTCACCCCGTTCCCCTCCTCCATCCGCGCTGCCGAGCGCAAGTCACGCCCACGGGGTTGGACGCAGAGGCGCTGAGGAGAGGGACTGTTCCCCCCTCTCGGGACACCCTCACCCCACGGGGGGACCCCAGGCACTCCCCGCCGGGGCGGCTCTCGGCGACTCAGCCCGTCCGCCCCAGGGGCCGCACGCCCAGTGCCCGCCCCGGCTCTGCAGCCGGCGGGATGGTGGCGCTGAGCAATGGGTCCCCTGCTCGTCATCCTTGCGAGCCCCTCACCAGTGCCGGTGGACTTTTCTGGAAAGGCATGGTGCCACCACTGGGTCGTTTTCCCTGATATATTGCAGGGTGACTTGGTTGTGCATCCCCTCATTACCACCCCACTGCTCTTGTCACTTCTGAACCCTCTCCACAATGTTTTGAGTAGTTAGGGGCCCTAAAAATCGTTCTTTCTCAGGCTGGGGGCAACCGTCCTGCCCTACTCCTCTGCCAAATTAAGGACTAGGTTAGAAAAGCAGGGAGAAATCTCTTCCCCCGGCCTAGGGAGCCCTATCCACGGAGAGAGCAATCCCCTTGCTCCCAGTTCAGCAGGGAGGGCTTCACTCCTGGACTCCACCTAGCAGGGTACCAGACCTCCAGGCTGCTCCATCGGTGGGAAGGATCGCAGATCCTAGCATGCCCAAAAACACAGGTGCTGACAGAGCTTGTGTGGCTACCCTGTCCCCCTCCCTGATCCTCGCTGGTCCTTCAGCAGGTAACCCCACCGCCTGAACACTGTTAATGAGTAGCAAGTCAAAAGCAGCAGCACCTGGGCTGCAGTCAGACCATCAGTGAGGAAAGTGCTGCATCACTGCCTGCACTGCCTCCACAGAGGGCTGCCACGGGGCAGGGACTACAAGCCAGCCCTGCTCTGCCCCAGACCAGGCAGACAGGTGGATTTCCACTGGTACAGCAGATTCGACAGTCCCAAACTCAGACAAAATTTATTATGTGGTCAAGGCCTATCTCTCCATCTGCTCCTATCCAAGAAGATGTAGAAGGAAAGAATGTTTCTGCAGCCAGAAATATTGGTCTGCTGACTGAAGAGCAGGCTCCCTAGTCAAAGTTTATGTGAGTGCCATCTGCTCTCTTCCTTTTCACTGCCTGTGAACTTGCACCCCTTCTTTGCTGGGGTGCTGCATCCCTAGAACTATCTTTCCCCCACCCCACTCTGCCCTGCTGGCAGCCCTTGTTCTCCCTCTTCAAAATGCTTCTCTCTCCACACTGCTCCTCTCCAAACCACTCTTCATGGGCATCTTTTACTTCCTCTTCATGGGCATTTTCCCAGCATCTGAGGTCTTCCCATCTGGCCGATTCTTCTACTCCCAGTGCATTCCTGTTCTCTCAGTATGTTATTCCCTCTAAGTTTCTCTATCCTTATTGTCCTCTGAGTTCCTGTCCCCAGGCCGTTTTACGTCCCCAAGTACACACAGCAAGGCTGGGATAACTCCATTTGAGTAAACACTCCTGTCAGGATACATATGGGCTTAGTCCGCTCCTCATAGGCCAAGTTCTGTGTGAAGTTTGTTTGGAAAGAACTTAATCAGATGAACAATATCAAAGCACAAAATTAAAGTGATTGTATATAACTAAGGTTTTATTTAATTGTTTGAGGTTGCTTGTTTAATAATCTTCCCCCTGAGCAGACACAGATTGTAAATTTATCTTCTGAGGATTTCTAAAGTTCAGCAGCCAGAAAAAAAACTAAATTACTGAAGCGGGTCAATGACAAGCATTTCTAACCATTGGTCCACGGACTGTTATTTTATATTTAAACCAGTAGCTATCATCTTAAAATGTCAGAGAATGATCTAGTATTTCTCTTTACTCTCAATACACTTGCCTATAGCACTGCCACACCCCACTCACTTTTTAAAAAATCATCCCTCCCTGGAAAATTTCAGAGGCAGCTGTAAAGAACATGTTAAAATACACATATGGTTTGTTGGTTTTAGACCTGTTGGGAACAGAAACAAGTTCTGTAAAGCTACCTTTTGGGCAGGGCTAGGGTTTTTATAGCCATAAAGTTCCATCCTGACTTTCACAATGCAAACACTAAATACAGCAATATCCCTGTGACTGCCGTTTGTGCCTTTGTGAAGTATCCTCCTTCCCTCTGGAAGTTCTCTGCTCAGTTGCAGAACACAGCACACAGCTCCATGCTTCTGCAGTTTCCGAGAGCTTCCCAAACCACCTGCCTCCTGCTGCTCTGTGTTCCTCTCTCCCATTGCCACTTCTTTTTCAGCACTGCTTTTTTTTTTTGCCTGCACTGGCATGGCTCATTCTGCACCTTTTGCTGTGTTAGAGGCAGCAGCTGCAGTGCTGTAGCAGAGAAAAGAACTAGCTGGGCTGCATACCAGAGAGAAAAAACCAGCAGATAATAAGATATGTCATAATAATCTCCATTTTTAGGGGCAAATTATAGCCCTTTAAGTTGCATCTGAAAACTGAGCTCTTTGCACATCAGTTGCTGAAACAGATGCTGTCCACAGCTGACGGCAGAGCAGCTCAGCCCAGCTAATTTTGCATAAAGCTTTTCTATGAGGTAAATATTACATAGCAATGGCATGTCATGCTATTCCAGACCAGCACAGACTATATCCAGTGCCAGTGCAAATCTGCTGGCAAAGTCCAGCTTTATACCAGTACCACCTTAGGAATATGCACAGCCCAGATCTAAATGTCAGACACCCAGCAGCAACCCAGGAGTGCAGCATGGCCATGTCTGCCTGGGTCCAGGGTCCCTTCGACTAAAACGTGAAAAACCACTATTTATTGAACTCCCCTCTGCCTGCTCTCCCCTTCCTTTTCCCTCTTCCTTCTTCCTTCTCACTGCACTACTTTTGGACATTTGCTTCAGGTGTTGCTTCACTTACCCCAGACATCCTGTACTACGCCCTGCCTCCTGCCTAGTCTCACTGCCATCTCCTTCCCTACTTTTCCCCTCCTGTTTCTTTTTTGCCTTCCCATGTCTCGCCCCACATTTCAACCTATTTTCCTGAACAATTTCCTTCACTCAGCCTTTTTGTTTCCCTCTTTTGAACCACTCCAATTTCCACTTGTTGCCTCATTCTGTCCTTCAGCCACCAGCCCATATGAGGTCCTCTCTCTTCCCTGACCCAGAGCTCGTGTTCCCTGTATGGTACTTCTCACACTCTGCTGGTCCTTCCCTGCTGATCCCATTAACTGATGCCGTGTCCACATGGCACTCAGGAGACACCAGAACAGGTGCCAGAGATGTACTTGGACCATTTCAAGTGTGCTGGATCTGACACAAAGCCAGCAGCATAGTCCCAGGAGGACCAGGGCTGGTGGCACATGCAGCTGGTGGCAGCCTGGGCTGCTCAGGGTGGAAGCACTGCTATCAGCAGTGCTGCAGCCCACAGACAGCAGGGGACAGGCAGGCAGGGGACAGGCAGCAGGGGACAGGCAGGAAGGGAACAGGCAGCAGGGGGACATGGCTCCAGTGGACACCCCACATGCTGTGCTGGGAGATGCAGTGGCATCCAGAGGAACAATAGACTTCTCTTCTCAGACCTGACAGTGCTCGTGGAAGGTGGCATCTCTCCTGGCAGCAGGCTACCACCAGCTGCAGCAGCCAGGCCTTGCAGCCATCACAGGGCTGGTTTGGATTTGGGGAGATGAGGAGCACTCCTGAAACCTGTCCTCCATTGGGGCCACATTGAAAGGGGGTTGAAGAGGGTGCTGGGCAGTTTCTGGAACAATTGGGATTGTCCAAGTGAATCTCCAGGCCTTTAGAATCCATTTGAAATCAGCCTCCTCTCAGTAGGAGAAGGGGAGCAGCAGGACTTTTGCTTCCCTGAAATTCTTGTAGGATCCAGAGAGTGGCTCCATCGCCTCACATGGCTGAGGGCTGCAGCTGGGAGAAGATTACAAACCCCAGGTCTTTTGACTTTCCCTCTCTGCAGAAATCCCCCAGATCTCTGGCTTCGAAACAAGCTAACTTCACCTTGCCGGCAGATCGGGGATGGAACCAGGAGAGAAGTGTGCTGGCATGGGCGGTGCCGGTGGTGCCGTGCCGCAGGCAGTGCAGCGAGACTCCCACTCCCCCAGGCAGTGCCTTGACCTGAGGCTCCCTCGCCGTGCGCCTGTGAGGGCTCTCCTACATGCCAGGGCATTTTGGAGACCCATTTGTTCATCTGAGGGAAGCAGATTGACTGATTGCTTGCTTTTCTCTGTTCAAGTGTAAGAGGAAGCGAAACCTTTATTTCTTTTTCCCCTCAGAGATTCTTTATAAGGCATTATCTCTACTACTGCCAGCTGACATCCTTTGGCGTCACTACCACTCACTGCACTGAAGATGCCTCAAGGTGTGTCAGTCGTGCTTCACGTCAATGCGCCTTGATGTATCTCTTTGGCTGGAATTGAAAGGTACAGTTTCTAAATCTCCCGGTGACCCATTTTGCATGGATCACTGGTGCGCTAGAATGTAGCTACTCCTTCCCATCGTGTTAATGCAAGTTTGCCTGCGTTCAAAGCAGCCTGGCCTCCATGTGCCGCGCTGAGCACAGGCAGAGAGCTCGTGCTTGGGCCTCTGTGTGAAACGGGCACGGCTGCTTCAGACTTAATATCTTCCACACAAGTTACATGCTTTAGGTGTTTTCATTGCTCTATCATAGTCCCTTTATTTAAACATTGTAAATTCTTTTGCTTGATAAACATAGGCAGACAGCTGGATTATCTTAATCTTGGGGCTTGCAGTCAGCAAGCACAGTGAATGCTCCCAGGTTGCGGAGGCACCCTCTCCTGCCCAGGCCCCGTGGGCCCCGCTCAGCAAGGCTGGGCCGCAGTGCTCAGCACTCAGTGTGCCACCAGGAAAGGGACCAAAACGCCTGCGAGGGAGCAGCTCTGGTCACAGGCTGCCTGCCTGAGTGTCCTTGAAGCCAGCCCTGGGGACAGCCCTAATTGACACTTGCAGCGCAGCCCTGTGGCTCCCCGCGCTGTGCTGGCTGTGCACTGCCCTGTCTGCCGGCACGCTGGGATGGGAAGGAGGGTGGCGGGAAGGCAAACCCTCAGGGGCCCTTCCAGAAGGCCCTGAGGCCCAGCTGTGATGCCAGATGGGATTCAAGGGCAGCTCCTGCCCCGGGCATGCTCGGGCTGCCTGCGAGGGCGATGCAAATGCAGTGCACCTGCCCACAGGGTGCCATGGCCTCCAGAGTCCTTTAAAGGATGCCTGGCTGGGGTACAATGTAAACCCGGTGCTGATTTAGTCCAGGAGCTGGTTCTGCTGGGATGAATCATTTAAACACACAAGCACCCCATGGCTCTGCCTCTCATTTCCATGTTGTGGCCTTCTTTTCCCACTCCACAGAGGAAATGATGGCCCGATCCTCGGCATGAACCGCAACAGAAAAACGCTAGGGAAACAAGGAAGCATTCGATGGAGTTTTCAGTTATATATACAGCTGAACAAATCTGGGTGATTGGGTCAGATCCTCACCAACTTCTTTTGTCATGCGCTTATTATCCTCTAATTTTATTTCATGAGAACTGGGTCTTGAAATCAATGCTGCATTAGCAGGTATGTGGCAGCTCACACTATCACATGTAATGTTCCTGCCAAGCTGCAACCGTAGCTTTGTCATGATTCATATTTTCAAACTCTCATTAGAAAGGTTAAAAACAGATTTTCAGAAGTACAGCTGTGGGTACCTCACATTTTTCTGAGTCTCATTTGCCTAGTTAAAACAAAAAACAAACTCTAGACACACCAAGTTTTTAATGAAAAATTAGTCTGCAATGCAGTCATGTGCTCCTGTCCTTTTCTGGTGTGCACAACAGGTTCAGTTCCCTAAAATGACCCCATTAGTTCAAACGAGCTGGGATTATGGCACAAGAGAGAGGGCTAAACATGGGGACCTTGCTGCCTTTGCCTAGATCTATCCTTACATAGGCAGCACTTGTTTGTCAACTTCAACAGGGTTTTCCAACTGGGAAGGGAGGATGTGGAAAAATGAACAAGTTACTGCAGGGCAAACAGGGGATGTGAAAGTTCAGCACCTCAGCTACTGCCCAGAAACTGCTCTAATGTATTCTTTAACCCCCTCATAAATGAAACTCACTTTTCCTCTCCCACAAGGAATGGTACACTTGGCTTTTGCTACAAGATACTGTGGGTAAGAGGGTGCAGGTGGACACCTACCACCACAGAGCAGCCAAACTGTAGGTTGATGGCAGTTGGTTGTCTCCCTAAACCCTGTGGCACAAGAGATTAATTCCCCTAAAAGCCCCACTGTAAAATCTTGATTCAGGTGAGGGAATGGCTTGGGAGCTTTGGTGCTCAATTGGCCTTTGCCTCACAGCCACTTGCAGGCAGCAACCTGGTTTGACTAAAATTCTTCAGGTTTCAGCAACAGGAAATTGCAGATGAGAGAACGCTCTGTAAAGTGCGTTTGCTCAGTTTCAGTCACAAGCTGTGAAAAGTAGCAGCTCCCCAAGCTCTCAACTTTAACCCTGCTATTAATACTGTTTTTTCTAACAGCATTGAAACTAATGCAGCCTGAGGGTCTTGTAGTAGTCTCCCAATGATGCTCAAGAAGCCCACGTCCTGTCTTCACACAGTTTGCTAAACGTCTAAATGTCCCAGCAAACTCCCAAGCACCTTACAGTGTCCCAGCCAAAATACAGATGGTTAGGAAGGTGACTCTGTATTAAAACCTAGTTTTGAGGTGTTTCCTCTGCCAGACAGCAGAACAGGCACCCTGAAATGCTCCTCGAGGCAATGATGTGCGCTGTTCAGGGTTCATGAGAGGAGAAATTAGGGTTTTGGTCAGTGCCTTATTCCTTTTCCTTGGAGAACCCCAGGGACTGTTCTCATACAGGTGCTTGGAGTGCAAGGCAGGAGAAAATCCCTGCCTCAAAATTGGATGGGCTTTGCAAACTGCCCCCAAGGACTTAACACCACTCTGGTTTCCACACTTCTCTCATTGGTAATGTAGAGAGTTTGTGGTAGTATAAAAGCTGTTCAAGATGGTTGAATAAACTACTAGGACTCTCTACAGCACTGAAGCCTGAAAAGATATTCCTCCCAAAGCAGACAGGAGAGGGATGGGTGCATGGCTGATAGGAGCAAGGCTGGCTGGTGTCTGCCCCATGGCGAGGTAGCGACTCTTCCCACTCCCTGAGGACAATAGGCCCCATCCTGGGAGTGGACTGGTTTCAATATGGGACTCTCCATCTTGATCCAGTTTGGATGGGTCAAGACATGTTGAGACATGCCCTTTCAATATGCTGCATTTTATTAAAAACAAAGTAACTGTGGGCCAGATTGTAAAACTAGGTGGGCCTCATTTGTCTGTCCCTACTGTAAGCCAATGAAACCTTCAACATATTCAAACTCTCACCTTTTTACCCATATGAATGAAAAAGCATCACTAATAAAAGAAAATGACTCACCTAATGCTAAACCTGAGCTCTGTAGATCAGCTTTGATCAAATTCACTGACATTTGGATAACTGCGTTATTATAACGAAAACATCTTTTAAAGTTTTTTTTTTCCAGACGTTCATTCTTTAAAATTTGCTTTGATCACTGTGCATATCCTTTTCAGCAGAAATTTGTCCACAGAGGGTGAATTTTTTTCATTTGTTTTTCATATGGATTCTCTTTCCTTTGTTCATATTTTAAATCAGTGAAGCTACCCTTCAAGCTAGCCCTTACAATAAAAATGCAGCTACTGTGTGGCTTTTAACAACTCATTTAACCCATCTGTGCTTCCATAGTCTTGTTAGAAACCCAAGGCAACTCACACTTATTTATGCAATCAGGCTGATCATGAGGCTTAATTAGATTTTTTTTTTAGGATAAAGTAAACATTTCAGAAGGGTAGAGCAGGGAAGTGACGGTTGCTGTTATGGTGGTCTGACAACACCAATTTGTAATATGTTACAACAGTAGTGTTATAAAACTCTGCACAGAAGGATATTTCTTTCAGAAAGTACTTTTGAATTAGTTCAAGTGCTCCAGTTTCCAAATAGGAGTCACAATCTGAGACAATTAAAATAAATGGAAGCAGGAATGTGTCAGGACAATTACAAATCAAAAGATTGAAATCACTGGAGATGGAAGGACAAAAATTTGCCTGTGTGTAAGTATGCATCTGTGCATGAAGCTCAACTTTAGACGTTGAGAAGGGTAAAGTCTGACTTTTTCTGTGGAAAAAATTCACACATGTATGATGCAATAAAATTTAGTTTAGCAATAGATAAATGCACTTGTAACCAATTTTCCCCTTTCAAACAGGCAGGAACACTGTTTAAGCTTTAATTTTCTAATTATCATGCATTGTAATTTGACCATGCAGCTGGGGAAGGTGGTGCTGGTTGTTCATCAAAGAGGGCAGCTGCCGGGCTCTAGAGTCAAGATAGTCTTATTAGTGGGCAGAGTTCTTGTTAGAGCTTGTAACAGAGGTGGATTAACCACAAATAATTTTTAAAACTTTGAAGTCTAAAGCTGTAGCACCTTTTGCCGTATTCTAGGAAAAAAAAGCGAAGGTGTTCAGATAACGTTCGCTGGTGAGATTCTCCCCCGGCTCGTACCAAAGTGCAGCCTTCACCCTCCCAGGGCTGCCTGCGCGGCCATTTTGCAAGCACGGATCCTTGTCATCCGACAGAGCGAGCCCTGGAGCTCCACACGGCTTCTGCCTCCGATAAAACTATTTATGAGCACACACATTTCCAAAGATCGGGCCCTGCGATCATTAGCTCCGCACCAAGCTTCTTAGGGATAGCTTGTTTTCCCAAAACACTTCAGGCTGAGAATTCCTACTAATATAAATCTGCTTTAAACAGGAGATAGTAATTTTTTAATGCAGACATCCTCTAATATTTTCATGATGTGGCTTATACCTTAATAGATAGCAGTTGCGGTGCAGATCTGGCCATGCAGTTGCATAACATATTTGTGGTAATGAGAACCCTTTCCGACATGGAAAATTAATATTAAGAAAATTATTGTAAGGAAAATCTTCAATAGGTTTTTGTCTGTGTCTAATGCAATTTAGCAGTTAGGAGAAGAAAGGAATTTAGTACCAGGTGAGTAGCCAGCTCTTCAGAAATCATGTTTTGTTGACCACATTTTAAGACCTGCTGTTTTGATTTAGCGCATCAGGAGCAATATCTGCTTCGTAAACAACAGCATGAAACACCACACTCAGGATCCCGCCTGGCATACTCAGCTGTCAGAACCTTGCCCACAAGAAAGAGTTCCTTGGCACAAACGTTTTTCATGTTGGTGCCCGTTCTGTCCGGGAAACTGCTTTGAAAGCTCAGAAACTTCAGCAGGGCAGGAGAGCAGCTTAATGCTCAAACCCACCTACCAGTGACTGGGTGAAAAGACATCTTTTCACAAGCAGCGTTTGTCAAGTCCTTTGGCAAAACAGAAGTAGCTGTTTTCCCAATAAGAAAGGCTGCTCTTATTTGTTGCACGTCCAAGGACCACAGTGTTACAGCAATAGGGCAGCATGCAGACACCACTCAGCACAAAAGAGGAAGAAATCCTGGATGGGGACCAACCTCCTCTGCTTCCCACCCCAGCTTCTGCCTCCCCAGCTCACAGCTGCCATCCCATCAGAGAACACCAATGTTGGCATCAGCTTTTGTTCAAGGTGATCCATGGTTTAGGTGTTAGAGTCTTTTCATCTGTTGCCTGGGTTTCTCTTGAATGAAAGAAGACTGGCATATTTTTCTCCTTTTTGCTGCTACGAAGGTAGGTACTGACCCCCTTTATTTCCTGGTGATTGTGGATATTAGAAATGACGCAAGCACAAGATACCTGGCATGACATTACAGATATCAAAGGGAAAAGAATTCTCTAAAAAAACCCCATTTTTTTCAATTCAGACAGCCTGGAGTTGTTTTGTTTCATTGCCTCCTACCTAAATTTTTTGAAAACAATATTTAGCGAGAGGAAGAGATTTCTTGGTAAACATTGTGTATTGTATGCTATTTTTCAAGGAGTGGGCAGACTCCTAACAGCCCTCTGAGTCCTCCCTGGGAGACACCAATTGTGAGAGGAAGGGTTGTGTTTGATCAGTAAGAAACGTGTGTGTGTGCGCACAAATAAAAGGAGCAGCAAATCCAACCCTCTTATCTCCCTTCCTTCTTGCATGCCAGGTCACCTTTGGCATCAGCTCCAGTCCTGCAGCTGCTGCTTTCAAGCAGCTCTCATCGACACCAGCCCTGGTTGCTGACCTGCTCTGGGTACAGATTCGGGCCCAGTCTTTCCTCATCCCTTCCCTTCACCCTTTCATTCCCACAGCCCGAAGGAAGCGGAAAATGAAAGTCAATTGTTTACTCCGCAGTTCTTCAAAATTAAACAGATATCAGAAGTTCTCTGGAAGTGAAAGATGACAGTTATTTTCTAAAACACTGCCATGTTTTTTTTTAGAAACCTTCTGCTGGTCATCCTTTCGTTACTGAGGGTGCACAGGGAACAAGGCTTGTTTTATTACAGAACTGACTGTCTTCCTGGAAACCCCAACAGACACAAGAGAAATGTTGTTAGGTTGAAGAATCTTTCAAGATTTGGATAGCTGGTTTTGCCCAGATAAGAAATAATTCATTCTTCATAACTAAATCAGAAAATCTTTAAAGGAGATTGACTAGCAATTTGTTAATATTCATCATTATCTTGTGTACTGGCAGTGGCTTGATCACATTGTTCAGAAATGAGACATGAACAAAACATGCTTATAAAATATAAATATTGGTGCCCATTCTGTGCTGTGCATGCCCATCTCATTTATTTATATCTCCAAATACTTAATGTAACTTCATTTTGCAACATGTGGATGGTTAGTTCATAGTCAGTTCATACACAAAAAGTAACAGAGTAATGAAATATTACAATTTTTTTTCCCCCTGAAGAATGAGATAATTAAATCAACTATTTTTACAGAAGGTAGATAACACATATATATTTAGAGACACATACATTAACACACACCCAAAATATATATGATGTTTTGTGGCTAAACCAGTTGCATTTGTCATCAATAATAGCAAAACATGGACCGGATCCAATTGCTTTGCAGTTTTCTGTCACATTAATGCAGTATAGAAATATAAAAATAACATATAATTGTACTTACCATATCACAGGAGAAAGTTTTCTGTCTGGATTTTGAACTCTATTCTCATCTCTACTAGAAACCACTATTTTATCTTGCTTTACAACGTTCCTTTCTCATCACAAAAATTGCTGCTTATATTCGCATAAGCCGTTCAGCAGAACGATAAAGATAAAAACGTGCACAAAGAATAGAGGACAAAAGTCTATATCAAACAATACACATCAAAGCGGAGAGACTTCACTTCCTTTTTGCTACCTCCACCCGTAGATTTTTACATTAATCAAATCATTACTACATCATTGCTAGTAGCCTTAAATGGCTCATATTAATTCACTTCGTCTCATTGAAAATGATTTTTTTATTAAATCCTTAAGTACCATTATATCAAAATAATATGCTAATAAACATTTTAAATAGTTGATAATGTAGAACATTTGCCCTTTTAATTTTTTTAGGTGGACCCCAAAACAAAATACATCAAAAGAGAAAAGAATCTAAAATTTCAATTAATCTTAACCAGAAATTCAAGCAATGACAATATCGAAGAGACTTTGTAATACCTAATATCCCCTGACAATATTTCAAATCCACATGTGAATATAAAATAACTTCTCGCTTGACTTCGTTGACCCAGAATTGTCAGTGGAATAGAAACTTCAGTAATTCCTAAAGGTATCAAAGTGTGATTTGCTCTGATTTCAGCTTAAATTATCTATTTGTCTATATCTGCCTTTTCTCTCTTTCAAAAAGCAGAGGGGATTTGTTCGTTCATGGTCTTTAAAAACACTGTCTTATTTTCATTAAGCTAAGCCCACTGCTGATGTAATTCTTGCATTACAAAGGTCTTAATTTAAACCATGACATAAATGCTTTTCATCAGTTGATTTTTTTGTTCTTTGTGCCAAATTTCTTGCATTTTTAAAATAAAGAATATGGTGTATAATAACTGCTGCGGGACAGGCTGCTTTATTCTTCAATATGAAAGACAAATGGGGTGTGACATGCATACGTTTCAACATGCAGCACTTACTTCTTCAGGACCTTTACTTTTTCCACTGTTTTCTCAGTAGACTATTTCACTTCCTTTGAATCAGGCCTAACGATAACACCGGATTTGGAGCACAGTTCTCGGCGTTGAGCACACTGACGGGACCAAGAGGTGAAAAGTGCTTCTAATCTCTCTCCTCTCTCTCTCTCCCCCTCCTCTCCCTCTTCCACTCCCTGCCTTCCTCTCCTTCCTTCCCCCCTCCACTCAAGGATTTGGGGTCTGCAGATGATAATTCACAGAGCGTTTTGGAAGAAGGGTGGGGATGCATTCCTAACACCCCAAATCCTGGTTTGCATTACACATTAGGGATTTCAAAGCACACCAAGATTTAATCATAATCAGAAAGTGGAGAAATCATTTCTACAACATTCTGCAGTATCGAGTCTTTTTTTTTTCTTCCTTTGGTATCCCTGTAACTAATACAGCAAAATAGTATTGCCCTCATGTCCTACTATTATTGCAATGATCAGTGAGCTGTGTTAATGCATCCGGGAAAACTACATGACTTGTTTGGATATTATTTTGGTTAATTTTCAGACAGCCAAAAGACACTCGCTGTTTCTCTACTTAAATGTGAAAGTACAGAAGAACTCTTTCTTGATTAACATTGCTACAAATGAATCAAGATTACAATGGAAAGGATGCAAATATTTTATTTAAGTAGAATTTTTAACACGATCTACACTAACACCAAACTGCAGCATTAGTTCATTGATCTCCACAGGACAATATTATCAAATACAGAACAGATTTAGAAAATCTCAAATGAATTTGTGGAAGGAGTAAAAGCTTTCAATGATCTTTCTGCAGCTACTGCATTTTAGAAGATGTTGACCTGATGCTTCTATGTTTGTCCTGGCTTTATACCTTGTCTTTAAAGCCACGCTCTTAAAATTGCCAAAACCAGGATACAAGGACAGGTTGACCGTTAGCCTGTCAACTTTCTTGTATTATGAAAGACATGAAATTAAATGGAAAAGGTGCCTTTTTTACTCAGATTACGTATTTGTAATTAATTAATTTTACTTGAGGTAATAGATCAATTCTATTCCTTGAACATCGGGAAACTAAATAAAATTGAAGCTAGGGAAAAAAATGTTTTTCCTATGAAGTACTTAGGACAAGAGTATGTTGAATACTTCTAAATTGCAGATTATATCCATAAGGTTGGATATTATTTGGTCTGTTATTTCATCTTTTTTCCTTTATTCACTTTATTGTCTGTGCAACGTTCTATTGCATGAACCTGAGCTGCAGAGAGCAGGGCTATTCTGTAAGGGTGTGTTCATCTTTACATATTTTAAACCTATTTTGATAGATTTATATCAAGGCTGAAGTAATTCACTTTGGGAAAAACCTTGGCATCAAAACTTTTAAATACAAGCAGATTTTTCTTTCAAATTTTTTTAAAGAAAATTTAAAAATATTTCGGCATGTTCTTAAAAGCAAAGGTTTAAGTCCTGATTCATTTTGAGTAAATGGGAGCTTTGCCATGACTTCAGTGGAGCCAGGACTTCCTTCAAATGATGGGAAACAATTACATTTAGCATTTTCAGATGGAAATTTTGTGCTTGTATAAATTAAAATTGTCTCTTTTTTTTTTTTTTTGAGGTGGGGGAGTGTGTATACATATTGTATAATCCATAGCGTGAACTCATCTCTGGATATCTTTCTGTTAAGTGACTGTCTTTTTTTCATTAAGATAAGTAACAGTTCAACATATGTGGTTACTTAAGAAATTCCTTGGGATCTTTAGTGGAGTCTTTCGGGATAAGATGTGAAATCAGCCGTTGTCATTCATGACAAAGATCCCACATAATTTTTCCAAAGAGTTCGGCATGCCAATGAGAGTGGATCAGCATGAGTGATTGTATTTTGCCCATGCACTTTCCATCTGAGGTTTGGATCCGAGATGGGACTTCTGCCTTTCCTGCCCTAAGCTGCCTTCAAGTACCGCTTTGCATTGAAGTACCTTATGTTTTTGGCCAGGCCAGGAGAGCTGTGAACTTCATTACCTTGCCTTGCTCCACAGAAAGGTGAGGTTATCATTTGTGAAATCCTACTCACCTTAATCAAAGACAAAACTGAAACCCCAGAGAAGGAGTTAGGGACTGCTTGAGTGAGGTACCTGCAGGATGGGGCTGGCCTTTCTCTGTCCCTCAGGTAAAGCTGTTCCGAAGAGATTTATCATACCTGTCACCTCCAATTGTTTTCAAACGTCAGTGATACTAAACCTATCCGAGGCAGATGATACAATTTTTGTACAAGGGAGGAGTAGTTCAACCAGACCTACCCTGAAGTTCCTGCCTTGAACCATCAGAACCCAAATATTTCCCTGGGGATTTAACCCCACATGTGGGGTCTTGGGGCCAAGTCAGGCTATTGTAGAAAGGACAGCCCCTTGCCCATGCCAGCAGGGTGGGACAGAGTCCAGCTCTGTTTCTGAATGTTAGAAGCTGGACCAGCTCTACTGTCATACTTAGATGTGAGACAGCATCTAAGGCCTTTTTGGGTGTTTCCTGTGGATGTGAGATTGACGGTCATTCTCTGGTGCAATCTTGCTTATTTACAAAGAATAAATAGTCTGCTTTCCTGAACCCCATGTGGGACGAGCAGCAATATGCAACAATTTTTCCTGGAATCACTGGCCAGCACTTCCAGAGAGTTTTCTACTGAAAGGGAGCTCTGCTCCCTGCTTTCCTCCCTGGCTCTGCCATCAAAAGTGGCTCAGCTGCACCCTGGCTCTGGTTTCTCCACAAATTCTGTGGACCTTTCTCTCTGCTGCCTGTACACTTCACATTGTCTGCATCAAGGAAGGCTGGGCTCCCACACACCACAGGTGCATGGGCTGTGCAGCCTGGGGAGATCAGAGCTTCCACGCGTCTCCACAAAAATGCTGTGAACCTGAACAAACTGGGTCAGCACCACATTATGGCCATGCCCTCCCAACCCAGGCACAGGTATGACAGAGCTGTTCTTGGCATGTGTACCCTGGCTGCCTGCCCTTCCCAAACTCTGGTCAGAAAGCTGAGTGACAAGTGTCACCTAATTGTCCAAATAAATAATTCATTCTGCTAGATACACATGTACCATGGCCTTTTGAGCTCAAGTGTGTATCGTACTGTGCTCATGATAAATGGGCAACACTGCAAAGTCTTGAAAATACAAATGCTGGCAGTAAGCACCGAGGTGAGGCTGAACAGTGAGTTGGAGATTGCTAAAATCAGTGATTGCTCTGTGAGCAAACACGGAAACAGAGCCAAGAGAGTGAAATGCTGGACTCTTATTCCTTCCTGCACAAATGGAGGAAGGAATAGAAATGGAGTCCCCATATGTCTTGGCTGTTCTCGGTATGTAAATGTACTATTGCAGTGTGTAGCAGCCTCCATGCATACACTTTCATCATTATATTAATTTCATCCTTCTGTGGGGAATAACTACCTTGCATGTTAATACTATCGGTAATTTGCACTGTTAACGTTCTATTATACTCCCATAAAATCCAGCGACAATCTCATATTTAGAATAAATAACTCTACACCCCCAATCTAAATCTATGTATTTGTGACCAAACATCATTTTTTGCTGCTAGGATGAAGCATCTTCTAGATTTTAGAAGATTTTTTTTTTTTAACATCAGCATGCAGTCCAAAGCCCAAGGTAGATCCCAATGTAGAACCTAGGTGTTGCAGGGACTGCCACGCAGCCCTGTCACAACTGGATGTTGCCTTATGCTGCTGTCTTTTGTGATACAGCTTTTGTTTCCACAATTACGATCTGTTATGTTATGGCTGTGACCAAATATTCCTGGTTGATGTACTTGCAGTTTCAGTTAAACGTGCAAGGGGTTTAACAGCGTGATGAGAACTTGTTATTTCAATTTGCATAGCTTTTAGTGTATGCCAAAATAACATACTTCTGTGCATCCCTGATCTTTTAAGCATTGTAACCTTTTTATTTTGTTGCTCAGAGTAACCACTGGCCTCTATATATCCATCCTGCTCTCCATCTGGTATTCTGAGACTGCAAGCAGTAGTAAAGGTGGGGCTACAGACATCAAAGATACTCATATGTCTTGAAACTAAGCACTGTGCTAAACTCCCTTTAATGCCTCTGTGGGAAAGTGTCTCCATATGTCATCCCATGTATTTTCTTTGCTATTTAAAGTATTGCTTAATAGTACACTAAGCTGGTGGAAAACTATTTGCTTTGTTGAGTTAGTTCTACTCGGGCTTAGTGCAGCGCTGGGTAAGCACCAGAGCCTGTGCATGGGAGCGAGTGGGACCAGGAGCATCTGGGTGGGAGGAAGAGGGATTGGGGCACCCAGCAGGCAGTGGGGTTTCCATTGCTGGGAAGTGGTTATCAGTCCAGCTGGGTGGAGAAATCCTTGGCTGGATGGGAAGTGTTGAGGCAGGGGTGTAACTGGAGTTGCGCTTCATCAATTGCACAAACACCCTGTGGGTAAGTGGGGTCTGTATCTGTGAAACATTTTCAGACCTTGTAAATCCCCATCCCTATCTCCTTTGCTTAAGTCCTACTCCTTTTGGACTGTTCTTCCCAACTTCATGCTTTCTCTCCCTTCTCAGCAATTAGAGCACCTGCTTGCAATCCTGTCCTCATTTCTTGTCTTTTCTGTCTTCGGTAACTCTCCCAACTCTGTAATCACTCTTCTAACAAGTCCTCTGGAAACTCCTTCTTATTTTTTTGAAGGACTCTTTTAGGTTTTGACTTTGATATCCTTCCCTGGTTTCTCTACTCTTCATCTCTCAACAACCTTCCACCAGAAACAGATATGTAGAACTCATTACTGTGCTAACGAGTCATAGACCTACCATGCATCTTCTGCCACATCTTCCTGCTTTCAGTTTAATTGTCTACTTAAAAAAAAAGCCCATCTTTCCCATTTCTTAAATCTGGGCCACCACACATTCAGGAACGCAGAAGTCATGAGACCAGAAAGACAATTACTGCTTTAGTCTGGTTATTTATCTGGACTTTAAAGTCAACTTCCTTTAGAACCTTGATTTTTCAAATGTGGTGGTGTTGTTCCCTCCTCGTTTATAACTACAGATCAAATACCTTGTAAGAATTTGTTTTCCTTAGAGATATTATTTCTTTTCGTCTCCAGCCCATGGTGACATCTTTTGTGTCTTTCCAACTTCTGTAGCTGTGGAGAGGCCATTTCCCTCTGGTCATTCTTTGACACCACTTGGGCTACTGTGCTTTCTTGATTGCTGCAAGATACCCCAGGCAAGAAATTGGGTTAAGAGGTAGGTTCTTGAAAATGAAAGTGATAAGACTGACAAAACTATCTTTCAATTCACAGTCTACTTATCACTAGCTCAACTATTTTACCTGTGCTATTGCAGTGGTTAGGACCCCTACTCTTGCAGTAGGACTTCTCCTGTACTACAGGGTTAAATTAGTGAAAGTCTTTGTGGACAATCTATTTGATCCAGCCCTAAATCTCTCCTCTGTGCTCTCCTCCATGTCTTCCTGCACGATGGGATCAGGGTGGCTGAGGCTCTTGTGCGAACGCCCTTGGTACAACCCTGCCTGCTGTTACACAGTTTAACCCCTCATGTAAGTGGCTGCACACAGCCCCATATGCACTTTTTTCATTGCAGTATCCCAGGAGCAAAAGTTAGAAGACTTTAAAATCAATGTTTTATTGGAATAAAGGTGATTTTTCAAAGGTGACTTTTAAACAGATGGTGGAAAATGTCAAGGCTTCTGCTAGTGTTTAACTAATATGGCATTGATACGGAGGATGCATTATCAAAAGGTAATAAACTCCAGTCCTAAAGGATATATGTGGCCAGCAGTTACACTTATTCCAAGGTCTTTTTTTGAAATCTTCACTATTCATGAACCCTCCATGACTCAAGCTTGCCACAGAAGAGAACTGTTTTACCTCTCCCTCCAGTTATAGTATTTATAATAAAAACAGACATTATAGTATACACTTAATATAAATATATATAATTTTATTTTCCAAAGACACGCACTTATGGAAAACTACCTTTGACCATCAGAAACTGAGTGCCCACTATGTGTTACCCAAAAGACTTCATAGCATTTCAGACTGAAAAAATCAGGTCTCACACCTCCTCATGAGGCAGCCTGGTACCGCGATGTGAGAGCTGCTTTTCATTTGGGAAGGTTGAAGAGAAGGGATTCGAGCAAACTAACTCCATACATTCAGGACTAGAAAAATGCTGGTCCATAAATTAAAACTTTTCAGAGAAATCAAATTCTACTCACTTTGTTGGAAGCACAACTCTGTTTCCAGCCAAAGGAATGAGCACGGTTGATCCCTCTACATATAGCTTTTTGAGTTTGGCAATTCAAACACGAGAGAAAGTATCTCTCTGACTCTTCGATAGAGGAACCATTTTTACTGCACTGATGTGAGTTGGGCTGTACCAGTACAAGTGAGGACAGCACTTGACTTGGCCCTGTGTTCATGCTTATAATATTGCCCCTGTTCACAGAGTGGAAACTTGCTGGATTTTTTCCATTAGGAGGAGAAATTGATGATAGGAGTCAGGAATGTCTTTGGTTTATTTACAAAGCATGTACTCAGAATCTTGTTTCTCTGAATGCAGCAGAAACAAACAACAGGCACTTTTCTTACTCAAAGTTTCCAAGCCCGAGTCTGTAGTGCGGCGTGTATTCCACAGAGCCGTGCTGCTCTGGCTTGGGCCCCTGGCAGGGCTGCTTCCCTGGCTGCTGCTCCTCAAGGGCAGTGAGGTGAGACATGCACACGCACACCCAAGCCTCCTCCTCCCCCCATCCAACCAGCTGGCTTCCTAACCCCCACATGCCACAGGGGATTCTGCTCAAGCTCAGCCTGCTTCTGGCTGAGCTCTGTCATGATCCAGGTCGCATCTTCTGTTGTCTCCAACCTCCTACTCCTGAAGGGACTAGAATGCTCTTTTCATTTAACTTGAAGGACAGACACGTGCAATAGCTTTTCAGAGGTATCTGACTGCAGATTAAAAAACTCCACTGCCATGAAAAGCCCATAGAGGTACAACCCACATGTGCACATGCACACACGTGCACTCTCCTGCATGCACACATGCAGAACCTCCAAGCCTTTGGAACAGCTGAGTAACTTGTAGTATAACAGAATTATAAAATTGTCTCATAGTTGTCTAAATAATTTGTAATTCTCAGTTCCTTTATTGTAGGCACAGTTTCACACTAGTTTTACAACCAAACAGCTTAGATCTGTTGCATGAACGTTTTTCGAAAGGAAATAGGTAAATGACAGGGAAAAATCTTGACATTTAGGTATCATTTCTGAATGCCTGCAACAAGACAATGTTCTCACATTTCAAACAAGTGCTAATTTTTATGGTATTGAGCCAGTCACTCTTGAGCTCTGCTGATCACATTTTGATAGGAGGGTGCAACATATAATGTCAAAGATTTTTCATTCCATGAAAAAATTCCCCAATCATTTCAAACTAAAAAGATGGAGACAATGGGCAGGCAGCGTTACACTGCTATATTCCTCAGCTCACAGTCTTAAAGCTTGTTTCCATCTTTAGTCATATTTACTTGTAGCAAAGAACATTAGAATAGTCATAAGTGCAAGTGAAGCTAAAAGCAGACTCTTACCAAAACCCACCACACAAAAAGTGGAAAGCTGATACTTTCTTCTCAGGACAACCTGCTTGTTACCTGAATTGTACAAAGGTTCCCTTTTTCTCTGATCTCTACAATTCCCTGATCTCTGTAATTTGTGAACTTTCATATGTAAAATTGATCTGATTAATTCTACTTTAAGTACATGTACAATTCTAAAACAATTTAAAAACTGTTACTAAGGTGGTATAAGCATTAAATTTATCACATTTACATCAAATAAGAGAGTAGCTAGTAGTTTATGAAACAGATCCTTTGAACCTGATGTTGGACCAATAAGAAAGGGATGTTTTCAATGATTCTTTTCATATGTTTATTGGATGCACACATTGCTTATATCTGTCAATAGCATTGAAAGCTATGACTAGATAGGGCAAAATAAACATTTTTAAACATGAACAGACTGCATTGGTAGCAGTGGAATGCATCTAGTTAGCTAAAGACCTTGTCCTCAGGCACTGAAGGGATCATAATTACAGTTGCAACTCCACCTTCTGGCTTATTTTGCTCTAAGGAGTCCAAGATTTTGGATCTTTTATTTGAATAAATGTGGATACTTCCTTCAGGGTTTGAAAAAGGGAAAATGTGACAGCTACATTCCAAAGAAAGCTTAGCTGGATGGAAAATGACTGCTTGCAATACTAACGTGCTCTTTGTTTAGTGGCGCAAATCATTATCATCACTTTTAAAATGTGTAACTAGAATAAACACTGGATATGAGAGCAAAGACTTATCTTCATTTCATGAGTTGAAGATTTCCATATGAAAATAAATGTATATGAGTGAGATCTTTTTCTGAACAACATTCAACAAATTTATGGGAAAAATACCATGGAAAGCTCTTCTCACCAATGGTATTTGGGCTACTTTAAAGGAACACACTAAGGATAAATGAGTCACATGGAGATGGAGAGTGAAAAAGCAGCTACATCCTTGAATAATTTTGTTCTGTGATAGCAAAGAGTCTGAAATTTTCCATAGTTGTCTCCATATTTGTAAAGCTAGGGTACTGCCACAGACACTCTTCTATACTAAACACATTTCTAACTAAATGTTTCTAACATTTAGTATTTCTCTTCACCACACCTATCTGGAGCAATCAATTTTGTGATTACTCTCAATGGCTTCAGAACAACATTCAAACTCATCTATTCCTGGTCAGAAGGGTTTTAAACATACAGCCCTCTTTTTAAAAAGGAATATACACAGATTTGGTTATAAACATCTTCTTTCTGCATCCTTAGAAATAAACAGAGACTCGGAGTCATACAAGGGATTGAATGGAAGAAGTTATAACCCTGTGTTAAGACAAGCACCAGCAGTGGAACAGTGATAAATGAAGCTGTTCAGGCTCCCTGGCATGTTGATTCTGTGGAGTACATTTTACTGAAACAGTTTCCATATCATGTTTGGCCTCATGAGTGTTCAGTGGTAGAGGCCAAATCCTGTCTTCAGTCCAATCTCTGCAATTCCCTTCAACCACGTCGCAGCTCTCATCTGTTTTCTTGCATCAGATTCTTTCACGGGAGTTCAGCCCTGCCAAGCATCTTGAAGTTGTATTACCAAGAATGTTTCAAGCACAAATCTCTTAGCCTCATCACTGAACACAAGTGCCTTTGCCCAAGTGCAGAAAAGGTTTTTTTGCCTTGAATTCAAGGAGAAAACCTGGCAGTTTTGCACCACTTTGAGTCAAGATCTTGGCCTTTAAAGCTGTGGCATAAACATAGGTGTTGAGCCAAAGCAGGATTTGGACTTTGGAAGAGGAGTCAGTGTCTGTAGGAATCTGTGAAATGTTTCCGTGTGAAGAGAACATTCTCCAGTGTGTCCCTAGCCCGGCCTGTCCGCAGGGCTTGGGAAAAACAGCATCCTGATTTTCTCCACTACAACTCACATTCACAGACTGAAATTACTGCTGTGCCTTGGTCTGAGCGGTTTTCACCCCCTCCGTCCTTGGGGTGCCAACCTTTTCTTCCTTCTTGTGAGCAGAAATTAATGGAAGAGGAGGGAAATTTTTGTTAGTCTTGGCTCAGGGCTGACTGGAGCACTAATAGGCTAACCAAAGTGTCAAGATCTCCCCAGAGGAGAAAGGACTCAGCAAAACAAAAAACCCCGTGATGAACAAAATCAAAAGCAGGCAGGAGTGTGAGGCTTGAGGGCTCACATGTAGATCAGGAAGGTATCAGGGCATCACACTGAGCAGAGAACTCCAAAAATTGCTCATCAGGCTGCTAGTATCCAGTTTACCTCTCACTTCTTTACTTTTCCTTAGCTAGACTGCTGCACCTTGATAAAAAGCCTTTCCTGTCATCATCCCCCGCGCTCCCCTCGCTCACTGTGCCAGGCAGCAAGCGTGTGCTGAAGGGACATGCCCTCTGCTCCTGCTCTGCTCCCTGGCAAAGGGCCTGGTTTGGCTCCAGGGAGAGCTGCTTTCCTCCCCTTGGCAGTACCAGAACAGCTTCTGTCTGAAAATGGAAGACAAGAGAAGGCCTTTCACAATGCTACCACGTTACCAATCCCACTGTAGACAAGCCGGTGCAGGAGCACTGCCCTGCAGTACTGGGACATTGAGAGGGTCATGGATTGGCTTTTGGGGTGCTCCAGACCATTCCTGACTGGAGCCGCTTTTAAGAGAAGTTTCAGGCTAGGGATGGGAATGAGTGGAGGATGGTAGGAGGAAGCAAACAAGAAAAAGCAGCTGAGGAACAGCAAGGAAATGAGGAAGGTATTGTGTCTTTCCCTGCTGCAAATGGGACCATTTCACTTGAAGAAGAAACATCTGAGAAATAATTTTAAAACACAGTGTCTCAAAACAGTTAGGACTAGCAGACATCAGTCAGGGGAAATCTGTCTTTAAATTCCAGAGTCTGGAACTGTATTTCTATTGTGTTTGAACCAATTCAGTCAACCCCACTTAATTTGCATTGTTGAGGGAGTCTAAAATAGGCAGGAAAATAAGAAAAAAACAAAGTTTACTGGAGAGATATGCTGAGAAAGAAAAGAGCATTTTGAGAAGAGGGCAGAAAAAAATGGAGAATTGACAGGAAGAATACAAAACATAGAGCCAGTGAAGCAATTTTTTGGTGTGGGGTTTTTTTGGGTTTTTTTTTTTTTTTCTATAGAGAATTTGTCATCAGCATATTGTAACCATCCACCTGTACAGTACCTGTAAATACACTGGGCATAACAAACTAATCTTCTAACTTTTCTTTGCGTCACCCTTATGGGGAAAATGCCACAAGAGAAATTTATCTGACATGTTGTCATTTCTCTTTGCATTTTAAACCTGTCCAAAATGAAAAAGTAAAGCAGTTTGTTTGAGTTGCAGAAGGAGTTTTGGCTTACTCCCCATGAAAATATGATTATAAATTCCTCCTGCATTTACTGTTGGCATATTATAAACAATTGAGTCCACTGATTACTGGGTTATATAAGAATTTTCATGTTACTTGAGACCTAATTCATCAGGTGCTCTATGAAAATGACATAGGTATTTTTTAACATCTAAAATTCAAACTAAAAGAAACTTTTTCTGTTCTGTGGGATTTTTATTGCTAGCCTGGGGAGGAGGAAAGAAAACTGTGGGAGTTCTTGCCTCACACTCCCAAGATGATTGCTTTCAGTGCAATTTTTACCCATTTGCAGCTGGGCTGTGAGTATTCCTGCTCTATGACAGTGTTGTCCCCATCCAGATATTCAAAAATGTCAGTGTCCTTATTTAAACCTCTGGGGCTCAGCCTCTGCATTTGATTCAAGATTTTGAAAGACTTGGCATCTATCCTAATGCTTCTTGGTGAATTGTAGAGCATGAAAGAAGCTGCATTTGTACCACCCTATTTTACCTTAGTGTAGAACATTGAATTACTTGTCAGAGATGGGGAAAACCCATGGGAATGAATGTAACCCATTTATTAGGTTATGGCCACAAAGTCCTCAAAGGAGTGTTCCAAAACCAGAATGCTGGATTTGGTATTTCTGTGAGTTAGCAGAAAAACATGACTTCCTATTAACTGTATGCCCAGCAGTGCCTAGATTTTTGATAAAGCCATCAAAGATGCAGAGCAGTCCCATACACAAGTATTCCTGTAAGACACACCACAAATAATTAATTTTTTTGGAAAAGCCTTCTGAGATCTTTAGAACACAATTGTAGAAGAGATTATCTGTATAAGAATGACCTAGCTGAAGAACATCATTTCAGAAAACATTACTACCCACACTATGGAATACATAGTTCTATGCATTCTTTTGTCATACTCTGATGTATTCTTGCAAATTGTATAATTTTGCCTACTACTGCTATACTGAGGCAAACCTGAACCTCAGCTATTTGGGTAAGTGAGAGTGAGGGTGTTGTAAACTTTCTTTTTCTGCAAGTTTCTCACAGGTTAAAAGGCTTCCTTAAAGAGAAAGTAAAGCATATCCATTTTGTAGTTACAGCAAATTGGACTCACATTGTCCCTTAAGTTTGCTTCAGCTTGATTATGAAAGGAACCTTGATATTAATAAGAGATTCTCTGAAAGAAATAGCAGTCTTCACTCTTCCAGTTTGACTTGTCAGTTGTAGAAGCAGTTTTCTGATATAAGGACATTTTCCTAGCCAGAAAGCTGCGGAGACCATCATGTTCTTTTGCTGGACTTGTAGAACACCCAACAGTATTTGGACCCCTCTAGATGACACTGGATTTTCAACATGCAACAAACACATACTCCAAGATTTTTAGAATGGGTCATAGATCCCATTTGATAAAATGTGCAAGTGAGAAATAATGTGAAACTTTTTAAACTGATAGTTCAGGAATTGATTATTCATTGATAAGAGGCTCATATAGCAAAGGAAGAACACACTGAAGAAGAACTTTATTAGATCAATTTCTGCAGCAGGATTTCTGGCCCACAACATTAAAAGAAGCAGCAAATCCCATGTCCCACCTTTGATTCCATTATCAGCTATTTAATGGCATTGTTTAGAAATATAATCATTATTTGTACAACAGTGTCACTTAGAAGCTTTAAATATGAACCCACAGTTGAGTCATTTCATCTCCAGGATTCAGTTTCCCAATCTCATAGTAGTATTTCAGAGCCACGTTGTTAGGAAGGCTTAGCAATGTTTACTGAGCCCTTTGAAGAAATGAAGCAACGTATTAAGGTATAAGGAGGGTTGTTATTTTTAAAAAATTGTAATTATTTTTCAAAAGCAAACAATTTTGTCAAATTGATAAAAAGCAGAAAGAAAGAGGGAGTGTAGGACTGAAGATAGTATGTTCATTTCTTTCCTCACTAAACAGTAAACCCTTTAAGGAGCACTATATACTTTCATTCTCATTGTTCTATCACCCAGCCTCTTGCACTCAAGAGCAGTCATTTCATATGTATATTTACACTTCTCAAGCCATAGTCTCTGCTTATGCTTTTCAGCACTTTATGCATTTATTTAAGGATCAACTTGGAGCACTTATTTCTCCTTTTGAGAAAACACATCACATTCACACATCACAGCCTGCAACTGAAAAACTACCATAAATCATAAAATATCACTGACATTGCCCTTTCATCTTCTGATAGATGCTCTTTTCAGGGGTTTTGCTTTTATTTAGGTTGCTTTGTTACTTCGTCCTTAGGATTGAAATACATAATTTTTAATTTCTTTCCTCAGTCAATATATTTTTTTCCTCCTGATAGTGCACAACAGTGTGATTTTAAGTTACCGGTGTATGGAAGTCCATCCATGCATCTTTGGCAATCAAAACTATACCACAAAGTCAAGTCCTTTACCAAAAGGCAATGCCCATTCAAAACCATTAATCTTACATTACATCTATCAGTAATATATTTCCTGTAAATTTTGTTTGTCTAAGTATCACTTCGGGGATGAAAAACATGAAGGTACAACTCAAACCATGACATTTGTGTGCTGTGAGGAGTAGGATAAAATGTTGACTTTGCTTTCCATGGTTTTAAGCTGAATTAAAGTAGTATAAATTAGGTAAGTGTCCAAGTGAGAGGAAAAAGTAATTCAGTCTAATGAAAAAGACATAACACAGAAGAGACAGTATCAGAAACAGAAGGGGGATGTCTAGAGGAGAGGCCAGTGGGAAATTTCATAGGCAGCCAGATGTGGGATGAGATTTAGAGTGTGTAACTGTAGAGATGCAGTCAGGACCATTAAAATAATAATTAAAAAAAAAAACAAAACAAAGAGGATGTTATTAGTTTTGAGCTCTGCTGGTAATTCTGCAGTGTGCTTTAACTTTATCCACAAGTTGCTGCTTGTTGGCTCATTAAGTCAATCCACTTGCTTTTTAAATTGCCTCTATTGCTGATGATACGCATGTAAATATTTTGTGGCAATATTTTGTGACAACTACTTCCCATCATTGAAAATATGATCTAGCTCTGACGAAAAGGTGATTAATGAGACTCCACAGCTCTTTTGAAATTTCTTTTGTTATGACTACGAAAAATAGAAATATAATTTTTAAAAAATTTTAATTCCTGATGAACTTGAAACAAATAAGCAACAAAGAGTCTGATTGGGACGGTTTGGGTAAATTTAGTCGGTGTGAATCAGTGGCTAACATGAAACAGCTGGATTTACAGTATTCCACCAAACTTCTTTCTGTCTTCTGCTTAAAGTCACCATTAAGTCCATTGCTTGTTTTTAACTACCTAGTTTCTAAGAGCTGTACATTACTTTAAATGATGTGTTTTGTGAATCTGGTCACAAGATACTGCCTTGACTGTGCATGAAAAATATGCTGGAGATAAACTGTCTGTCTTTCTGTCGAATAACAAAACATTCAACTCTGTAAATAAAGTTAAGGCAGTCTATCTGGAACAGGAATCTAGCTCATTTTAAAAGCTGCTTTCTGAAAAGATTCATTTCCTATCTCTAAAGGTAAAATGGGCTCTTCTTGGATTAGAAAATACTGTCTTCTTCAGCATTTGCAGGATTATGTCTCCACTGTGTGAACCCAATATTCACACAGGATTGTGTAATGGTAAAAGTATTTGCCTGGAACAGCCAGCTTTATGATTGACTGATGATATTCTACTGAAGATTGAAGGGAAGATAACATTAAAAAAAAAAATATTGCTGGCACTTGACTACCTGTTCTGTACAGCATTTATTCGCACTTGTCAACTAACCAAAATAAAACCTTTAATGCTGCCAATTTGTGACCTTCTTTGCTGTAAAATATTCTGTTACTAAATCAGCATTTCTCTGCTGCCTGTGTTTGTCTTAAACCTTTTTGTGAAACAGTATCTACCCCCTTAGAGCCATTTACTGCTCTTGCTGTGTACGCAATGAGAGTTCTGTGCAAAGATCAAGGGGACATTAGGTGTAGTTACATCCAGGTGATAGTGATGCAGGGTTTACTTTCGGGTTGCTCATTTATTAGGATACATTTTGTGTGTTCTTACTGAAGGACAGCTCAGCGGTATTGGAGCCTGAACTCATTGTTCTCAACATTTAAACACTTTTTACGCTGAATAGTTGGGATGAGCTGGGGTAAATGTTTTGAGGTTTTTTAAGGTAATGAGTGAAAGACACATGAAACTAGAGTCATGTTTTACCAGCTTAATACAGCCATAAACTGTACTGCCTGATTTATAATGAGAAAATGTTAACATTTCTTATAATAATCTGTGATGAATAGGAAGTGTTTTTGCCTATGGCTATATTGTGCTAGGGTCTGATTATATCAGAGCTCATAAATGAAAAAGTCAGAAGGGGCCACTGTGATCATCTGGCTTGGCCTCTTTTTTAATACAAGCCATGGGACTTCCCTGAATTAATTCCTGTTTGAACTGGAGCACAAAGTTTAGAGAAGCAGCCAATCTCAATTAAAATATTTCCAGTGATGAAGAGCCCACAGCAACCCTTAGTGAATTGTTTCAAGGAAAAACTATCCTTGCCCTTACATTTTTGAGCCTTATTTTTATTTTGAATTTCCCTTAATTCAGCTTCCAACAATTAAGTCTTTTTATGCCTTTGTCTGCTAGACTAACACTTATTTATCAAAATCATATTCTTGCCATAGATACCTATGGTCTGTGATCATCTCAACTCTTAGCCTCTTCTTTTCTGAAACAACAGATGAAACTCTTAGAGTATGCTATAAAACTTTTTCTAGTGGTTTAATCAGTCCCATGGCTCTTCTTCATAGCCCGTGTAATCCTTCAGCATCCTCTATGGATTGAAAACATCATGAATGGACTGTAGCCCATCATGAGTCCTACCAATGGTAAGTGTAGCAGTGACATCATCTTCCTCGCTCTATGCATCCTCTTGGATCCCTTGGATCCCTTTTGGCTGCAGTGGTCATTGAGAGGTTACATTCAGGAAGTTACTGACCATCAACATTCACAGGTTCAACTCAAAGTTAGAAATGTACTGAGTAACTTAGAAGTAAAAAAAAAAGAAATATTTCACAAGATATTCTGTATTATTTATGTTATTATTATATTTATATATAATATATAGAATATATATTATATAAATATATAATAATTTCTTCTTCTTCTTCTTCTTCTTCTTCTTCTTCTTCTTCTTCTTCTTCTTCTTCTTCTTCTTCTTCTTCTTCTTCTTCTTCTTCTTCTTCTTGTTATTATTATGTAGGACCAAATTACATCCAATCTGAACATAGATGGATAGGGGTGCAGGAAAAAATTCTGCTCACTGCCTGCCCCTCTTCCATATCTATGTATGTGGTTGTGTGCAACAGCTTTCGTGCTTAGAGAAGCAACAGAGTTGAACTTCAGGTGTTCCACTCCAGGGCATATCAACTAGTGAAGGAAAGTGAGGACAGAAAGAGGTGGATGGCTTCACCCACAGCAGAACTTTCTCCCCATCTCTCCACACTGCTGTGGAGGTGGGCCAGGGGAGGGAGGTCCTCTGGCATTCCCTTCCTGAACATCACCAGTCCCAGAAGATTGTAAGGAAGGAGCACATGGAGAGGCAAAGGGGTGCCAGGAGGTGGATTTTTCCAATCTACTTGACTGCAAAAGCCTGGGTTCATTCAGTTTCTAAAGCAAGCGTAGTGAGATAGTCAAGACCAGTCGATAGCCTGGCAGTATTCCTTCAGCCGTGCATGCTGTTTTCTCTAACCAGCTTCCTCAAAGTAATTTTGCACTTCGTTTTGGAGAATGAGTAAGCATCCTCACCCCACTGTGGACAACGTCATCAGTAGTCTGTGTAACTTGCACAGCCACCTACGTAAAGCAGCCACTCACCCCCAGGAGATTAGTGAAGCTTGTGCTAAACCTCCTTCCTGTGTTTAGTCGCTGTTGTTGTATGAAATACTTACATAAAATCTGATGTAGGTATTATTGCTGATGCTTCCTCAGCCTTTACTGTGGCAGCATAGATGGGCTTTAAATTCATAAATATCAGCCAACAGTACAGGGTAAAAATGGAGATGTTTTAAGCAGTAAATTAACCTGTGACAATGTCCCCATAGGAACTATACTTAACTAATGTTCCATTTACTGCATGTATTTAGGATACCAAAATTAATTGCAACTACCACAGCCAATTTATGTGCTTAGCATTCTGTTACACACCCTTGAAGTCTGAAATTCATTAACATCATACATATTTTAACACACTCATCTGTCTCTTTCTCTTTTCTTAACTGTGTATAGGATCTAAGATATTTTCCTCAGGGCTTGGAGAGGTGTTGCTCCACACTGTGCTGTAGCACAGGGTCTTGGATATACCCCGTAGGAGTTTAATGAGTGTTTATCTTTTGACAGTGCCAAGAGGCTGTCTTGCAGTCAATCCTTCCGGTGGCTGTAGTTTCTCAATGTAGTGCTGATCATATCTCAGTGAAGATGGATCTCACTATCCTTCATAGCAATGCCAATGACCCAGTGTTGTAACAATGTCTCAGAGAAACACACTGCTGTATTATATCAACAAGAATTTACTTCTTCAATGCCCTGATTTTTTCATGATCACAGTTTGTCCTGGGGAGATCCCCATCTACAACAGTCTCCTGTTCAGAAGGCAATCAGGGTTCTGGTTGTAGTGAATTCTCATCTTTTCACATGCACCGTTCTTCCTTGTCCTCTCACCACCACTAGCGACAGTGGTGCTGGGGCTATGAATGGAGAAATTTGCAGACAACATTGTGTGCAGCCTCAAGATGTTGTTCAGGATCTTGGTGCATGTATTTCTTTATTCAGGAAGGGCTGGCTACACTTTTTCTTTGCTTTTTGCAGAGATAGAGTCTCACACTCTGTTCAGGCCATTGCAACCACCCAAGCTAACACACTCCTAGACTAAGTTACCATCTCTCAGTTGGGAAACAGGACAATTCACAACATGCAGCTCAAAACCAAAGAAATATGGGCTAAATTTACACTCAGCTGTGACAGTGCTTTAACTTCACATTTGCAAGAGATGTACAAATACTTACTATCTTCTAGCTCAAAATTGTAACTTTTCTGACAAGGTCCATTCCTACTATGCTGCAAGGCCTGCTAGGGCTGCTGCAGTTTTTCATAGCATCTTTTGCTGTTTGGACCACATTTCCCCACATGCCTCACATCTGCTTACCAGGTTCCTGGATATTCTTGATACAGTTTGGCCAGTCTGCTGTGCCTCTGGCTCTCCAGATACAGAATTCTCTTCCAAAATGGCTCTGTGTTGTTCTTAAGAGTTTCTATTTTCAGTCATCCAACTGCCCTTACATACACTATCTTCTGTGCCCAATTCATCTTGATAGCTCCAATATATTTGAGAAGAAAGCAAAATTTTTCCCTGATGTCTGGCTACCCTATCAGAAATCTAGACACAAGCACTTGTAAATCTTTGTCTTGTGAAGTTTGTTTTCAGATATTTTCCAAATGCCTGCCTTGAAATGATCTGTATAAGAATAAAAAAAAAAAAGAAAGCTATCCACTTCACACATACATTGGGCAGAAGCTCACTTTTTTTTATCCTTGGTTAAATACGGTATATGACTGGATTTTCTATCTGTCAGAGTACTTCTTGCTTATTTTCACTAACTTCATGCTGCAGGACTTCTATGGCTAAAAATTAATTCTTTATATAAAAAAGTAGAATTGCTTTGCAGAGTCAGAAGCTTTTGTTAAAAGTTGTTTATGATTTTCTGCCCTTAAACTTACACACACAACTCTATGGCCAGACACGCTTCCCAGTGCATATTTTCATCCTTTTGGTAAGAGTGACCTTGACATAAAAGCTATGGAATATTTCTGTCTTCAGCGCAATGCCTCAGTTGTGTTTCAATTGCATCATATTATTTACTACTGATTTTAGTTATTGCATTTAAAAGTGTGAGATATGTTCCCTAATAGATGTGATGGCAGCATTATGCTGAAGTTTTCTTTCTATAGCATCTTTCTTCAGGAGCTGCATCAAGGGTTTACCATGCATTCAAGATTCTTGGAATAAATATCAATAGATACTTTTATAATCTATTAGGAGAAATGAGAGAAAATAGTAATGAAAAGCATAAATGTAAGTAATTAAAATATATGTAAATAAGATGATAAGAATATAAATTGAGAATGTAATGCAAAAAAGGAGACAGCAGTCAGCCTTTTTCTCTCTTCTGCATGTCCTCCTCCTGGCCACTGCTCCCTGGGAGTCAGATCTCGTTAGCATTGTCTCCACGCTGAGCCCAGCAGTGATCCCTCAGCTCGCAGGGAGCCACGTCAGCATCTGGCATGGCACAGATCCCTGCTGTGCAAATGAGCTAGACAGGGGCTGGCAGGGGATGGCGTAAGGCAGAACTCGTTTGTTCAGGCACATTTCTACCACTTATCAGCCATGCCAGCTCAGGCAAAAGTTTCTTCATCAGCAGTATAGACACGTCCTAGGCTCCTGGACATTATTTAATGCATGAGACTAAACAATGATTTTATGGGACTTTCTGTGAGTTCAGACCTCAGTGACACTGTGTGTGCCTGCTTTTTCACACACATATACAGGAGGAAGACACTACTACAAAGATTTTAAACCAAAGCAGTATCAAGCCCACAACAAAACTCACTGGACAGGAGTCTGTTCTGTGGCATAACTGGCATACAAGTGAATCAGTCTGGAACTGCTTATCATATGAGAAATTAGATGACTATAAAAATAATGTGACATCATTTTATGCAAATAATGACTTGATGCTTAGAATGTGACTGCTATTTCATTATGAAATGATACAAACACTTAATTGATAGTTTGGTTCAATTGCTACCAAAGACTGGCCAAGGATGGCTGGAAGACAAGCACATGGTCTCAGAGTTGCTGTCCAAGTCTACCTGACTTCCTACTCCTGCTTTATTTGTAAGACAGAAAGCACTGACTTTCCTGGGGCACAAGTAAGGTGCAGGTCTTTCAGCATTGTTTGCTGATGGGCATTGAGAAATTCCCTGGCTGACATAATGACCTTGAAATACTATGAAGATCCTCAAATTAAGAAAGCAACAGATCTGCATAGGAACCCCACATAAAATTGGGTTCTCAGCACATATGACTTTCCTCCTCAGTTCCATTGTTTCCTCCATTGTCCGTTACTAAGAAGAAACTTCAGCATCCTGTCCAGAAGAAAGCTGCCTTGTATCTTAACCAGATGCCCATTTTTGATCTGAGAAATTGAAACTCCTGGGACACACCAAGCACGCACGCACACACCCACCAGCATGTCTTACTGCAGTCTGAAGAGTTGGATAGTTCTTTTTCCCTGTAAGAATTTCCCAGTGCAGCTGAGGAGTAAGCTAGATTGATACTAGCTGAGTGAGGAGCCTGAGAATGGCTTCAGGGCTGAAGGAATGTGTAGGTTGGACCACAGGGTTTACGTGTGTGGTGCAGGCCTTGAATAGAGAGGACACAGGGCAACAAACAGTTGATAAACAGTAGTCAAGACCCAGGTTTTAAGCACCTCAGTGATCAACGAGTGGAAGTCTCATGGATGTTGAGAGGGCCTTGATGAGGGGAACATTGCAGAGGCAAAGAGCCACAATTTGAAGGGGCTGTTGGCAAAGTACACGTTGATACGCTTGTGCTATGTCTTCACTGGGTAGCTGGTGTGTGCCTTGTGCTGGGCTCTGGCCCATCACTCACACAGGCACAGGGCCCAGCCAGGCTGAACCACGACCTCTGCAAGTGCTTGCCTTCCCTCATTGCAGCTGCAATACAGGGAGAGCTCTGCTGACCGGCAGTACATTAGGCAGGCTGCAGAAAATGATTCCAACACGAAAGCTGGAAGTCATGTCTCCATACTGCTGTTAGCAGGGTGGGCAAGAGGAGGGAAAATTACTTGGAGAAAAGTTAAAATAATTTTCCCCAACTCCTGATAAAATCAGATTCTCTATGGGGTGTGTCAGCCTTTCTGTGTAACTTACCCAGCCCTGAAGAAGGGTTGGTAGCATTGTACTGTTTGCACCTCAGTCATAAGTCACATAAGAATCAGTAGTCAGGGTTGTCCTTTCTTGCACTGCTTTGAGGAACCTCACTTCTGTCATGAAACTGCTCTTACCTTAGTTTTAAATTTCTTCTCTCACATGCCTGAAGTCAAGAAAAAAAAGCCTAAAATCAAGGGTGAAAGGAGTACTGCCATAAGTACTGTCCTCTGAAAAGTCAAATGAGCTTCCTCCTAAGATCAAGTAAGGATACTCTTCCAGCCCAGTTGTTGGGCAAGATGCTACCAAAATCCTACTTTTCAAAACAAAGACGGTCCTTTGTTTCTTTCAGGGATAAAAAATTTTAAAACCCTCCCCTGAGAAAATCTAGAGAGTTTTTCCAAACCAGAGGAGCAAATCTGTCCCCCGCAACATTCACTCAACTACTTTCAGTCCAGCTGATTCCTTATCACTCAAAATCTGAACCCCTTTATTTTAAAGTTTTCTGAGGGTGGATCTATCATGAAAGAAGAAAAGACATGAGAAGGAGGTTCTCTGCACATGTGGAAGAATGATCTAGAAAATGTGTTTCAGTAGGAGGTTACATTACAATTCTCACATAAATTGGGTCTGACAAGAACCTGTAAACCAGAGTTCTACATGACAAACACATATAGGGAAAATCTTCATGTATCCCCATATTTGGTTTAGTTTTGAAGTGCTGCTACAATGCGTGTGCATAGGAGAGAACAAGAGCATGTGCAAGTGAAAGCAGGAGAGAGTGAGTTTCTGTGGCTATGCCAGCAGGGCATGACTGCATAATTTGTAGTGTGGGAAGAAGCTAACATAGAAGGCCTTTGCGATGTTGAAAGGATGATGAAATACCTGGGTTAGAAGATTAATACAAAGAGAGAACATGAAGAATCAGAGCGAGGAGCACAGGAAGGCGAAGGATTGATAAGAGTCATCCAGAGAGACAAGGAGGGACAGCACATGAAAGGCAGAAGAGAAAAGCAGGGGACTGACTATTGCCCAGTGTAAGAGGAAACACCTCAAAACAGAAGAAGATAGGAAATTACAATGGGAAGAAATAATGTGAAGACATTGAAGAAATACAAGGGACATAAAGCCAATTTTTAAAATTTTTTTGGTAAGTTGGGAGTTTTCTAGGGTGAGGACTTTTTGTTTGGGGATTATTGCTCTTTTGGTATAAAATGCACTATAGAGACAGAAAAGTGTCTACAGTCAGTACCGGCTGATTGCTACCTCTCGTGTCATTTTGGTTTGGGATTTTTTGGTGTGTTGTAGTTTTTTTGATTGGTTAAATGCTTGGTTGGTTGGTTGGTTGGCTGGTTGATTGGTTGGTTGGTTGGTTGGTTGGTTGGTTGGTTGGTTTTTTTTGTTTGGTTTGGGGGAGGGGGTGGCAGGGGTTGGTTGGTTGTTTAGGTGGGCGGGTGGGTTTTTTTTAGTTTGGACAAAATTTTTTCATTTCCTTGACAAGCTCTCTTGAAAAGCAGCTCCTTCTAGCTGTACCTGTGCAACTCTGTTACTGGCTAGTGTTCAAACTGTCCCGTTTACTTTTCAAAAAGAATCCAAAAAAGTTTCACAGATTTTGCCATGTTAAGGGAAATCCTCAGCTATTCCTTGAGCAGTTAATTCTCTTCACATCATTTGCAGGGAAAGATAAGATAAGACAAGGGGTGAATATCTTCCCTCCTAGTCTTGCCTGAGATATTTCCATTCTATTCTGCCAGGATTTCCACATACAGGTGGGATGTAAGCATAAACGGTGCAGCAAAGAGGAGCACAAGCTAGAAAAGGGAAGTAAAAAGCCAGGCAGAGAAAAGATGCACGGATGAACGGAACAAAGCAAGGGCAGTCAGGAGAGAGTCTATGAAATGTGGAACAAAAGTAAAGCAGAATATAGAATAAAAATTTCACAGGTAGAGGAAATGAAGTGACATGTAAACTGCAAATAGAGCAAAAATAGAATCAAAAAGGGGAAAATTAGTAAGAAAATGAAAATGTAACAAAATTTGGGCAAGAAATCTAGAATAGTGGAAAGAAACTAAAGGAAACTAGGGCAAACTAGAGAAAAGTAGAAAGAAAGTAGAAGAAAAGCAGAAAAATAAGCCAGAGAGTAATTTTTTAAAGAGTAAATATTGACTGAGGTCTGTATCCTTTTATTTGTAGATGTTGTTAGGGAAGAAATGCACTGTATAATTATGAAACACTGGGGAGGTTGGAAACAAATGCTGGAAACAGGCACTCCTGCTGGAAGACATATTTTTGCTTTCCTTAGGCCTTTCATGACCACACCTCTGTAGCTAATTAGGCTGCTGCATTACTGATAGAGTATATTGACATTGAAAAAGAGTGGACAGGAGGCACAACAGGTACACTGGTGTGTATATAACCATTTCTAGCTACACCCTCATGGGAAAAAGTTCCAACTCTCTCCATGCAGAAAACAAGTCATGACCTTTGAGAAAGTAAGCAATAGAGACAGGTCTAAACTGCCAGATTTTCATTCCTGTCCATCAGGATAGAAAGGGATGCTATGGAAATTAGAAATTTGGCTTAGTTTCTTGAACTTCACTCCTATGTGTACACACCTCTGTTTATTTTACCACAATGGTTTAGGTATTTGGGCTTTTCTTGGATCAATTTCTAACCAGAACCATGTCCAGTTATTCTATATATGTTTTACCCCAGTTTTGAAGCATTATCTGGATTAATATATATATAGAGCCATTGACTTTGCTCATGTGTGTAAGTGCTTACCTTTGTTACTAAGGCTTTCTAAATGCTTTAATTCACAGAACAGATTGTTCTTTTGGTGTGAAACCATACTTTTTGTTGGTTAAACACTAGCAGCTGGATGGACTTCAAATGTGTTTTAATAGGGACCATGAAACTTTTGTTTTACATTTTCTTGTACTTAGATTGTGCCCTTATTCCTTGTATTCATTCACAGTATTTAATGTAGATAGTTAAAATGCTTGTAAGAGAGAGGCAGGGAACAGTTTAACCTCTGACAAGGGCAGCATTTTTAAATTCAACTGTAAGCACTTAGTTTAGGAAAATCTGTTTCCACTTTCCTGATGAACCCTTTAAAAAAAAAAAAATTCAGGTTAACTACATATAGCAAAGCCATGATATCAGCCTTGCTACAAAAGGCCAAATCCCACAGATCTGATTTGCATGAGAAGTTCTTCAAACTATGAGTCCTTTTCAAGTGAAAGGAATACACACATGATTTTAGGATTTGCAGAATTTGGCCTCCAGCTAATCACTTGGCAAAATTGTGCCTCCACAAAATTTGTTGTCTCACGTAAAACTTCATAATTGGTTTTTGATTCCTTCACAGTAGTATTAAGCTCCTTTAGGAAAAAAGACTGCCAGGTGATGAACTTTCCTGGGATTCAGAATGTTTGCTAAAATGATAACAAAACAAGGCCCTAATAGCTGAGTCATGGAATTCAGAAAACCAAAGTTTTACAACAGTGTAACCTAGAGATTAATGAATTAATCTAATTTCCTCTATGGATTTGAATAAATGTAAAAATAGAATTTGTCTTGGAAAAGCTGATTTCAAAATGAAGGATAATCTAGTCACTTTAAATGGGCCAGATTCTGTAGCCTTACCAGAGGATAATTCCCAATGTTGTCATTTGACATCAAAGGACTTTTACCTGACTCAGGGCTGCAGCTCTGTAAAAGAAAATGTCACTAGAGCTGGCATTTTTATTTGCTTCCAGAAGTATTTTCAGAAGTGAAGCAAGGTTTCCCTTTCTTCTGTTGAAAGCAGAGAGGGATTCTTCTTTTCTAGCTTGTTTGATAAGTGCTGCACCCCACCACTGTCTCTTCTTGCCTGTTACAACAAGAATGTCTCCTGCTGCTTCAGCAGATATTTGAGGGCACTACATGTGTCAGTGTCTCCAGGGATCCTCCTGCAGCCAGTAATGTCACTTCATATGGCTCCATTGCATTGCAAGACAACATGGTGTGGAATGGTATCCAGAATCCTACCAGAATGGAGCAGATAAAATCCTCAGAGCAGGCATTCCTCAAGGAAGGTTCACACCAGAAAAAAAATAAAACAGAGCTACTGTAGGTCAACAGCAGAAGTACAACTGTTCACAACTCCACGGCATCTCTATCCGATTGTCCCAAAGGATTTGGCAAATGCCCAAAACGAATGATATGGTTGTCTACTTTTGTAGGAAAAAACAAACTGGATAAAGTTAATTTCTTTCAATGACAGACATCTGTGATTTTTTACAAATGAAATGTGTTCCAAAAGGCTGGGGATAGCAATATAGCCCTGAAGCCCCACATCTGAATGTTAGATATTATTTTATTCTGAATGTATTTCCACTAAATCAGACTTCTGATATTTCATGATTTGAATTAGACATCTTAATAGAAAACTCTTTGTGATACAAGAATCCTCTAAAATAACCTGAAAATAGCTGTTCCATGTTTCTTAATGCCAAAACTTTGCAGGCTGCTATCTCTAGTGCTCTCCCTCTCTTTCACTTTTCCCCCTTTTGAATCTAACCCAGATGCAACACTAAATACCACTTTATCCAAGACCTATGCTTCTTCCACCTCCGAAGAGGAAAGGAAACCTTTATCTGGAAATATGTATTTTTGGTTGTTTAATGTGTTTCCAGCTGTTTCAGATTAGTCTCAGAGGCCTAGGTGGTATACAGAACAGAAGGCAGGTGAGACCGTTCATGATAAATGAAATTTATCTCATGAACATCAGCACCTCATTTGTGTACAAGTGTGTTTTCCCCGTTGCCGAGTTAATTACTCTTGGTAATAATATTGAGTCAGACACATGACTATATCATTGCAGACAAACCCATGTTATTAATGCATTTTCACTAAAGTAATCCTTGCCACAGGCAAGATTTTAACCTTCTAAGGGGTTATAAGCTGCTCATGCACGTAGTTGCTCTTCCCAAGGAACAGACTGTGAACAAAATTAAACTTGTAGTCCTGGTTTATGTCTTGTTCTCCCTCATCTCTGGGGAGGAATAAGAGACAGAGCCACAACCATTTTAATATCTCCAAAGATTCTTTGATACAGATGAAGTTCTATGTAAAGATCATTTATGAAAAAAATCCTGGGTTAAAGAACACTTCTTTCTTAGTGTCACTGCAATTTCTTTATTAGGTACAGGAAGAAAGAAAAACACCAGCTCTTGCTCATGAAGGAGATAATCCCAGCTGTCACGCAGCCGCTCAGGAGAGCTGAGTCCTGTTTGCTCCAGTGACTAACTCCAGTTGAACAGAGCACATCTTGTCTTTGCTGGCATTTCAGTTTGAAGGACCTTACCACCCAAACCCTGGTATCTCTGTTTTTCCCTTTCCCTGCCCTGGTGGCTGGCAGTGCATCTGCCTGCCTCTGGAACACAAAGCAGCTGCCCCAGTGCCGAGCACCGGCAGCTTAAAGCAGAGTACGGGCAGCAGCGTTAAAGAACAAGCTCTTACTCAACAAAGCAGTTCCCTGCGTACCCTGGAATTATTGCTGCTTACTTTTCTGACCTGTTTTTACTGTTGTTAGCACTGCAGAGCCAAGGAGCTGTGGGAGGGTGAGCTGGCTTCTATTCTGTTTTGTACATCATCAACCAAATTCTCAGCTAATTTCCTATTGTGGAATCTTTATTACCAACAATGACCTAGGAGGAAGAATGAATACTTGTTACTTTCAAATCTTGTGTGGAAGCTGCAGGTTGCCAGCTGGAAAAAAAAAATTCTGACCTGTAAATTATATGATAGGAAAGTAATCAAAAATGAAAAATAAGGATCTTCATTTTGTCCCTGTTAAGGACTAACTGAATTACAAACACATTTTTAAAAAGTGTCTTTTTCAGTTTTGTGTGTGTGTGTGAGAGATTTTTCCCTTTTTTTTTTCTTTTGTGTCTTTTTTTGTCAGATGTTCTTTAAGGCTCTGTTAAGTCCCTTGGTTTCAAATCATGTTGAAGCACATAGTTTTGTTAACCCTAAAACTGGCATCCTAGAAGTGTCAAAAATGAGATTGGCTTAAAAATCTTAAGTTCCAGAAAAAATAAGATGGAATTTTTAAACTTCTAATCTTTTATCACATTGATATTTTTAGATGTTACAAATGTGAGCAGTAGAAATGCACACAAAGAAAAAGCAGCTTAAAACGGTCATGGGTTCATTCACATCCAAGAATGGCAGTTATAAAGGAAGAAGCAAATATTGAAACTCAAGATAAAATCTTGAGACTTTTCAAAACTGAGCACCACCATCCCCCCAGTCCAAAGCAGCTCTTGTTCTGGAATTTGGATTGTAAATCTCTACTAAGAAGGTAGAGCAAAAACACAGCACAGTGGTGTCATTTCTGTAAAGAAAAGTTAACTTTAAAAATATCCTGAAAGCAAAGCCACTTACAGCTCAGCAGCTGGTATGAAAAAACCTGAAGCACTGGAAGACTTTCAAGTGCAGATTAAGGTACACTTCTCCTAGCCAATTTTATCCCCGTGTCTCTTTGCTCAGTGCATGCCCTTTTTGAGGTGAAGACAGTTAAAACCAACTATCTCCTTATGCTTTGTTGAGGTCAACAGTAGTTTTAAATGTGAAAGGACTGAAAAACTTAGTCTTTGTCTAGGTAGCCATTATAGTAAGACCTGTCAATTGTGTAGTTCCTTACCCTACACTGATATTTTAGGAAGTCCACAGAACAGTTTAAATTATTCTGAGATGAATAAAATCAGAAAGAAGAAAAGAATGTAAGTGGAAAGCATCAGTCTTAGTGGAGGGTGGACTAAACCAAACCTATGCGAGGAAATAATTAAACTATGCTGTTAAAAAAAAAAGGGTGGGGGGAGATGTTTGCACAGTTTGTAACCTATAGAACAAAATTCCATCTCAGGCAAGGATCCAGTGGCAGGAAATACAGTGCAAATAGAATTGGGCAGGAGGAGTAAACAGGGTTGAATTCAATTTGTCTTAGAAAGATCATAGTAGCTCTAATTCTACAGAAATCACAGCCACTCAACATAGCAAACAGCCTAGAGGTAGAGATCCTAGTGCAGCTTCAAAAACAACTAGAAAAGTGGAGATCATCTGAACGACCTCTCTGCCCCTGCAAAATCAAGCACTGAAAATACATCATTGTTGTACTGAGGAGTAAGTGCTCACTCAAAGAAAGCATGAAAAGTGCATAGATCTACAGGGCACAAGGTTTTCCTAAGTAATGCCTCTCCAAGGCGCAAAATATCTTTTCAAGAACTACTTATCTATTGTTCAAAAATGAGCTACTTTTGCTGATACAGAAGCCCATTTTATCAAAGCTTTTGCCGAAATCCAAATAAATTGTTCTGTGTGAACTTTTGTATTTTTATCAGCTTTGCAAAACTCTAAAAAGATAAAGTCAAGATAGAAGACTAATCAAACAGAGGGAGCTTTTGACCATCCCTGGATGCAGTGAACTAACACAAAGTTAGTAAAACTAACGTGTGGAAGCAGTTTGCATGAAATTATTGTCAGCAACTTTGCTCAAAACACAGACCAAAATTTTTCTGAGAGTCCAAATGCCTGTTACATTTCTGAGAATGATTTTATTCCTTTACTATCCCATTTGCTCCACTTACTTTTGGCTGGAATGCACAGAATGGCTGACTTGTGTGCTGAGTGCAATCTTGAGCCAAACCAGTAATAACCTTTTTTGACAGCTGCTCCCTTGGGAGTTTTCCCTCCCAGATCTTCATACTCATAGAACCTGAGAACTTAGATTGCTGGGTGTTCTTTCAGGTTGAACTCCTGAAAATTATTTCAGGGAAAGCAAAATTAACATACTATGTTAATTTCATTTCAGAATACACGATTTTCTGAAAAAGATGAACAGAAAAAAGCAACAGAACTAGCCCGTGTTTGAACATCTTTGAATTTGTGATGCCTTTATCACATACTCTACCTTTAACTTGATGAGAAATTATCTGTCTCCTGAGACAGTGGCCATTTTGTTTGCAGTTGCTGTTAGGCGAGAAAGGTGCACTCTGTTTCCTCCAAAACCAGAATTACTTCTATTTCTTGGGTTTTTTTCTTGAAATTAAAAGAAAAACAACTTAAAGACCAAGAGAAAAGTGGACAGGTTTTGTGTACATACATGGGTATAAAGAAATAAAAAACCCCAAACCAAAGCGAATATATATATAAAGTAAATAAACATAATCTGTAACCATAGATGGTGTTATAATTTGGTACTTACCTGCATTTTCATATCTATTTTGTTGGAGAGGAAATAGGAAGCTGCACCAAGAGATGTTGCAGAGCTGCAGCACAATGTCCACAACACCTTTCCCCAGAAGCAGTTGAACACACAGCAATTCCAGGCTTTATCCCTCATAATTACATCAGGTGTTACCATTTGTTTGCAAATCATCAACATACAAACTTTTAGGTTTAATCAAACATCTAGCTATTGATTGTAATTACAAAATGACTCAAATTTTGAGTAAAGAATCCAGACTTCCACTGCCAGTGCAAACCTACATTTTCTGTGGCAACTGCTGATCTCCACAAGGGCAATAAGGAGAGCTCCAAAAGGCAGTGGAGGAGCCCCTTGCTCAGTATCCCTATCAAGCAAGCCCATTTTGTCCTTTGGAATAATGCATTGTATGGTATTTTCTACCTTGTTCGGTATTTAGAGGTGGAATTTATTGCCAGGCTTCCTGGCAGCAAGCTGTGCAGGTTGCAGGCGGAGGCTGATGGAGGTGAGTGAATTAATGTGGTGGCTGTTTGGAATGTCGTCCAGCTGCCAGGGAGAATTATGTTTGTTTGCCTTTGGCACAAGTGTGAAAGGAACAGCCGTAGATTTCAGAAGTGTGAGTCTACATTTTTATATCTCACACTAATGAATACATTTTTTTGTATCCTATACATTTGGGGAAATAGAATTTATTTGTAGATTTTATTTACCACTTGTGTGGTAGAGAAGGAATGTTTCCTCTGAGACTGAACTTGTACTTTAGAAAAGAAAAAGCAAAAAAAGAAAAAGAAAGAAAAGACCTGACTAAGCCAAAACAATGTCAGTTAAAGTCATCCTAATTTTACTATTTTTGCAACTGTATCTAAATTCAGATCATAGAATGAAGAATTTCAGCATGATATGAAAATTTCTTCAAGTAAGATTGTTTTGGTGGTGGAGAAATGTGGCTGAAAGACATAACTTTGTATTTGTTTCCTGATGAAAATTTATGTCTTCCAGTCAAACCTTTCCTTTACCTATAACCTGTCAGTTATCCCTACCCCAACCCCTGTGCTATCAACAGAGGGATGACAATGCTATTTGTAATGTGCTCTGATGTGAAAAGTGCTATGGAAGATTGAATTGTTTTTGCTGATAGGACCAGAAATTTCCCCAACCAGATCTGTCAATAGCTGACACTGAAACAACAAGGTACAAAGTGCATTTGAAGACTGTCAGACACCACTGCTTATTTGTTTTCTCTAGCAAACTATTCCTTAGATAACTGACTTGACCTAGCATTGCTTAAAAAGATCAAGTGCTCAAAAGATCAAATGTCTCAGAAAGAAATAAAAGGCTGGAAAGAATAATATTAGTTACTCCATACTATGCAAAGCCTAATGATCTCTTGTCCCATTATAGTAAGTAAATAAAACTGTCACTTATACCTCTTCTATTGGTCTTAATAATATAGAAAGGAAAACAGCTTTCTAGTTTTGGTACAGTAATGGACAAAAAATAAGAATTTGCAAAATTATCTATTTTTAATAATTTGCAAAAAGTCACACTATAGGACAGATTTTTAAAAAGACATTAATGAATACCTATACCTAGTATCTTAGTTTCTACGTACAGGCATGTGACTTACACATATGATCAGAAAAACTGTAATTTCAAATAAGCTTTGCAATTTAATTTTAATGATTCTGAGTTTATTGTCTATATGTTAATTGATTGTTGCTAAGGCTGCAATATACTATAGCATACTTCGATGATTATTTGAGAAGCAGCAAATATATTAAAGAGAAAATAATTTGTTGAGTCAATATTCCTCAAATCCTTGTTTCATTCTAACCATTTAAAGAAAAACATTTGCAATCTTAATCAGAGCCCTTCAAGGAAGCAAAGATGTTTTAAGTGGCATATCCAGCAGAAGAAAGAAAAATAGATGTAAGCTTGCAAACAAGACTGTTTTCTGGTAGGATGAAGATGTGAGATGTCACTTTGGAGATGGGATTAAGAACAAAGAGGCAGAGACAAGAACAAGGAAGAAGGAAAAGGGGGGGACAACAAGAATAAAAAGAACAATAGAAAATAGGGAGTGGAGGGTAAACAATGTGGCAGAGAAGACTGAAAATAGAAGTCAGTGGGGACAGAGAAAAAGAAGCCAAGGGGCAGGGGAGAGAGAAAACTACAAAAAAATAAGAGCTTAGGGTGAAAAATCTGTACAGGGAGGAAAAGAATCTCACATGAGTGCTAAACTTAAGGAAGAATGGCAAGTCCCTCTTGGATGAATCAGTGCTTCCCAATTACCCCCACGGAACCCCTCTGAGTCACCCCACGATCGTGGCTGCGCAGCCTCGATGCCAAGACAACTATTTGGAGCTGTGGTCCAGTGTCAGAGGGAGCAGAAAAGATGGCAGAAGGAGTCCTGTGGCAGGGAAACCTCACTTCTCCCCAGGCCAAGCGTTCCTGCCAACAGAGCCAGCTGCAGCTGGCTACAGCTGGAGCCACTTGGTACTTGCTCTGCACGCAGGGTGAGCGACCCAAGAGCCGCAGGGGTGCTGCAGGCAGCCAGACCACTGCAGCTTCCCCTCTGCTCTGCAAGCCAGTGCTTAGGGAACTGAGGGTAGAACGATATCTGAAGAACAGAGCAGCAGGGGAAATATGGGAAAGGAAAACCAAAAGAGGGCAAAAGAGGGAAGAGAGTAAAAGAGGAAAGCAATTAGTGGTCATGGCCTCTTTACAGCAAGAAATGGCTCGTACTACATACATAAGTGATTCCTATGTGAACTATAAGCGGGAGAGGCACAGCAAGGAGCCTGCTGTTGATCTCATGAGCTGAGTAATATACATGAAAGCACAAGAGTGACACATTTCTGTCTCAAATCCAGCCACTCTTAAACACAGAAATACTTCTGCTAGAGCAATTCAACGGCATATATACATATCAGTTCCTTTCTGATCAGCTTTGACCTTTTCCAGAAGGCAAGCCTGGATTTACCTCCTTTATTTATTTTGCCAACATGGCTGTATTTTTCAGCATAGTAATTAGTTGAGTCAGTAGAGCTCTGGGAATAGACTTCCAGCTGACATGCACTCCCTCTTCTGGTTGGCATTTGCTTCTACACACCGAGGTCAAAGTAAAGACAAATTTGGGTCCTCTAGCTTCTTAAAAATAAAGATACTTAAAACACTCTGTTTACTCTGTTTTGATATGACTGTGAGATCTCCGCTGCTTATTCTCCTATTGGACCAAAAGGATTGATACACTTGTGCCTTTCAGACAAAAGATTTTATCATCCATGAAATCTGTTCATGGATTTGTTTGTTAAAATAGTATTTCTACTATTCTACTGATATAAGCATGCACTAGTGCTACTGTTTTCTTCCCCACAATGAAAGGTCACTCATGCTCCCTCACACAGCCATTCCCAGCTGAGCTCTTGAACACAAGGCAACCAAAGTTTCATTTTGGGGGAATCTGACACATCATTAGAGGAGCAGTATTGAAGGAAGTCTTGCAGGTCCGCTTCAGTTGAATACACAGGTAGTGGGAAAAACAAATGCTAAAATATATCCTTGGTAAAAGAGTTTAATCTAAGAATTTCTGTGAAAAGCATTCGATCCTTACTTTGACTGTGGCCTGTCGTGGCATAACCATGTGAGCAAGTAGCTACAGCTGGTAATGGAGTGGCTCAGTTCAGAGGGCCAAAACCTGCTGACTGCAGGAATGGGGTTTTCAGGGCTGGCTCAGCACTGACTATCGAACTAAACTCGACAGCGATCAACTCTTGAACTCTAATCTTGTCTCTAACACTGACTCCTGGTCAAAATCAGTTATGATCTTTTGGATTTGCTTCCACATCTACAGAGAGGGAATAATCCTTGCTTATAATATTTACCAGGCACACTGAAGCAGATCTTCAGCATTTACACCTCATATCATCTGTTAAGCTGCCTCTACTTGACTGGGGACTAGGTCACGCCTCTTCGGTGCTACCACATAAATGTTAAAACTTAACCATCATCTGGTCTTCAAAAAGAGCAGCTCCAATTCCCTGCCCCTTTTTTTTTTTTTTTTTTTTTTTGGAAAGTAACCCTTTGAAATATTGTTCTAATAAAAAAGAACAGAATAAATGTCTACTTGGCCAGTTCTTATGTCAAGATCTAGGACAGATTGCTGGATAGTATTTAACATTCAGAGTGGAAGTATTACTTTGGCCCTCAGGCAAAATGTACCAAAAACTTGTCTAGGGTCATGCCAACAACAAATGCTGAAGAAAGAAAACATTTCTTTTATTTTAAATAAAATCTAAAAATTGAGGTTTTTTTCAAATAGAGAGACTAAACTTGGACCATTGTCTTGGAAATAAACTCAGAGAAAATGTAGATATTTTTTTCCTGTTCAATTTTCTAAATATTCAAATTTAAAATAATCTGTCAGTTTCTATCTAATCTTCTAGAATTTTGTCTTTACTGGTTTTTAACTGTTTCCTACCATTTTCCCAGTTCAGTGCTTGCAGACAGTAAAGCAGCTGAACAAAGTAGGTATCCACTAATATTTCCAGATCTTTTTAAACCCTCAGGCAAAGCTATACTCCATTTGTCCATAAGAATTTCACTCAAACTTTCGGGGATTTCTTTGGGGTTTTTATTGTATGAAATCAATATTCAAATATATATTCAGTTAAGTTATCAGCTAATGCTTGCTAGAGCTTACATCAAATCTGGAAAAGTTAATTTTTATAGTATAATACAAATGGAAATGTAATTTGAGTGAGATTTGCTTTACTATCATTATCTACCACATTATTGCAGAACAAATCAGCACATTGCTAAGACAATATTTGTGGGGCACAAAATGCTCAAAGTACACAAAAACATCTGTTGATTATGTGATACAGATATATCTCAAATGCATATGTATCTAAAAATCTTTTTAGCAACACTCTTTTTTCAAAGAAACAAATCGAATAATACTTTCATTTAAGACCAATGAAATAAAGCAGAGCTGATGGGGTTTATACTCTTTTCTGACCAAAACTCATTCATCTAACTAAATATTTACTCTGTTGGATACCCAGTTCCTTGTCAATCCAAAGAAAAGCTGATACTTCAGAAACATACATCTTAGGCAAATATTTTATAGCTATAACACACAAACAACTCCAGTGACAGGAATTCCTGTGTCACATTATAAAAACCTGAGATACAAAACCGACAACCCTGCCCTTTTGCTTGTATCATTGGTCCCCAAACTCTGCTTTGTGAGCGCCTGTTGAGTAGATTGTGGCCTCTCAGGGAACACCACTGGGCACAGGTTTGGAGAGTCCTGAGAGGCAGCAGAGTAGAGCACCTGTCACCTGCCCTGTGAGCAAACACATGACACGGCTCCCCTGGCACACAGTACAGCTCAAAGTCAGACAATGCTCCAAAGCAGGTGAAGCGTTTGGCCAGCAGTGCTGCCCGTCCTGCTGAGGAGAACCAGAGCTGCCTACCTCAACTTCAGAATGGAATCTCACTCAAAATGAGGAGGAAAGGCTTCACTTGTTGTGGTAACAAGGAAATTAGTCTTGCCCAGGGCACATCCAAGTTTAAATCACTGCTCTCAGATTTGAAGCAGTGTCTGAAATGGGGATTCACCACGACAGGTATGTACTTAGCCCCAGTTACGTGTCTGTCGTCTGTCTCCTTTGTGGATTCTCTTGCTTTCAAAACATGCTGAAAAGTCTTGATTTCACCCTGCATCAGAATGAAACCAAATGCCAAAACCTCAGAATTTTTCACGAAACAGAATCCTTGTTTCCTGGCCAGCCTTATTATTGAACCTTAATATGATACAACATGTGTCCATATTTGCACACATGGTCCACAGCCCTTACACATGTGTAAATCCTACTGAAGTCATGTATAAAGGATCAGGCTCTAAGGCTGTTATAGAAAAAGTTCATGTTTCACTGACTTTTTGGTATTCTTTGAAGATATTACATTTAGAGTAAATATAGAGAAGTACATGTTATATGCAAGATTTTCAGAGAACATTTAACTTCCACACCAGAAGGTCACATCTAAGGCAATATGGTCTTGGAACAAGTTCAAAGTTGTCACACTTGATAAAAATAGCTTAAAGGGCACATAACTGTGCTGGAATATGGGAAAGCAGTGGAACATGAGAGGGGGAATGATTGAAGGCCCCATTACTAATTATGTACATACTTTGTTGCTATTGAAAGCTAGGTTTCCAAGCATGTACATGGTACTTAAGAAGTACTAAATAGAAGTCCAAGCAATTAAAAAAATATGAATGCTTTTGCATTACTAAATCTAAGCAAAGAACCTTTTACAAATATAATTCCCTAGAATAAGGGAAAATCTTTTAAAAATAAACAGATGATAAATGTGTCTAGGGTTTTTTTTTATTTGTTCTTAGTTTCAAAATTATACCTATATACTTTTATTTTTGCATTAGTTGCTAGTATTTTTGTAATATTTTATTGAAAATCAAAACATATATTTATTTTGTTAATATAAGAAGCTACATTCACTTTTTTCATATTTCACTTCAAACTGCTGCAATTTCGTTAGTTTCTTTTAACCTCCTGAAAGAGGGACAAATGTACACAACAAACTGAATCTCAGGAAAAGCTGAATTACCCTGGAAGATGGGTTGTTATAGCACAATATGTGGTACATTAGAAATACAAGTTTACATTAAACTGCCTCCTGAAATACACACTGTACTGGCAGCAATTAGCCCTTAGGACTGTGTTCTATGGATTGGATACCTGTTAAACCACAGTCAAATCTCCTGAGGATGCTTCAGCCATATATTTAAGTGAGTGCAAAATAAGGTCCTACAGCCCTTCTGCAAACTGATTCACTTGCACCAAAGTCCCACTAAAGGGGTAGTTTTTCATGACTAGGACACTCAGCAAGTCATGGGTCATATGTTTCCCACACACAAAGCCACACCATACGTCTTCCAGTTTAATGTTTTGATTTATTGTGCTATTATGTTAATTTTGCCCTTGTAAAGAATGTCATGCAAAGGAATCTTTTACTTCACTTGTAACTGAGAAATTCGCTATATTTTGCACATACTTTTAAATGATTGATGGCATGGTCCAATCTTTGTGCCAAAACATGAAAAAAGCTAATGTTTAATGATTTTGTAATGCAAGACTCTTGACTTAGTTCTGCCCAGAATTACTACATGCAGGGCTCAGTCACGTCCTTATCCTATTTATCTCAGTGCAGCTCTTGATGATGAGAAAACAAAATTGCTACCTTCCATGCTTGGAAACAAATTTTTCATTCATCTGTATTCTTCCTTGTAGAGAAACTATCTCAGATACAGGTATTTTTCACCAGGTTTGCTCTCATAGGAGACTTACGGACATTACCACGGAAGGTAACATATTTTATGGCAACAGTCTGCAAAAGGTATGTTCTCTGACAGCAACAGGGTTTTTTGCCATAGTAATGAAGTGCTTAAGAATTGAAGATACCCCTTCAACCAGAGAAAGACACCTGAAAGCAAAGCTGCCCCATGCCTCCCATGATGCAAACAGCTAACAGGAGGATTTTATATCTTTGAGGATTCGGAAGTAAATGATCAGAATAAGGGCCTGAAAGCTGAACTCCAGGAGGTGCACTGGATACACAGAACTTTCTATACCTTCCTTTAAAATGTATAACCTTGGGAAAGGTTATATTATATTGCAGCAGAGAAGCAACAATGTAATTTATGCTGCTCAGTTTAAAAGCGTCACATTTTTATACAATAACAAAAAAGTAGAGCGTCTGAGTCATTAGAAAAATACTTGCACAGCTGGTAAATTGTATTTTTTATGGACCTTATACATGTGATTCTAAGCACTAAGTATACACATTATTAGGGTCAATCTAAATCCAGGCTGATGAAAAATCTGAAGTGTTGGAGGATTTAGAATCTTCCTGTGGATTTTGTTGTAGCCTCCACATCTATGCTTTCATTAAAATAATATCTGTTCTAACTTCCCAGGTTTTAAAAGAAGCCTTTACAACTTTAACCAGTGCACTGTCTCACAGACTGTACGGTCAACAGATTGAAACAATACTACCAGGATATACGGAATAACTACAATATTTATTCTGTATTTTTGTCTTCCTGGAGTGGATTGACCACTGATTCAAAAGCAAAGAATTACTGTGATATGGCCCTAGGTTCTCACTCAATTGGAGATGGCAATGTTTTAGTGGTTTTAGTGCTAACCATCTATGAAAGAGGACAAAAGGTAGCAAGCCCCCAGAGAGCGAGAAGATCAGGGTCCATGTGGCTGTTACAACCCCACTAAGAGGATTGTACTGCTCTGTCCTTTCATCTTTGTAAAGATGAGAGTGAAACAGTCCATCACAAAGCTGGGGGAAAAATTACTCATCTGCTGTCCATTCTTATTTTGTCTTGGTATCTGGAAAGAAGCACTTCATTTTTTTACTGCCTCTGGACAAAGACAGACCTACTGGAAGTGCTCCCAGCTTCCTGAAGATACTAGGATGTTTGGGTTAAACTCATACTCTATTCAGGCTTGGGTTCACCTTCTTTCCCAGTCGTATTTACACACCACATTTCTTTTGGCTGTATTTCTCTGTGGTCACTACATCCCTCGGTTTATGTAGGGTACAGTTCTGAGAACAGCAGTGAACAGGAGGGTTCTTAGTCATCTTGCCAGTTCACATTATTTGCTGCTGGAAAGCCCTTGAGCTGGTAAAGATTGGAAGGCATGTAATTCTCCATGAGCTAATGGCCATTGCTTTTATCTCAAATGGTTTTAAGGGCCATCCAAGTAATGCAAACTTGATTTACATTACTCCAGTCCAATGAATTGGATCTCATTGAAAGGATTTTGCTATCAACATTTCTTGCAGTGGAGCAAAACTAAAAGCTGCAGTCAGGAATCGAAGTCATGTTTTACAAGACACTATACAAACCCAGAAAAAAAGATGATCCCTGCCTGAAAAATATACAACATAAGGTTGTCACTGGGCTTTATGCTTTCCCCAGATGTAGCAGTTGGCATGTGTTTGTACATCAGCTTTGCTACATGAAAAATGGTTGCACCTAATTACATCCTAAGGTAACAACATGGAGATATGACTGATGGATGGGAAGCCCAAGGACATAATCATATGACAGTGATCCATCAGACAGGGAGGCTACCAGTTCCCTTGCTCCTAGCTGTTGTCATATTGATAGACATCCTGGTGACAGTGGATTTTATAGAAAGGAGATGACGAAGTATAGTGAGGGTTTTCAGAGGTGTTTAAAACATGTCATCTCCATGTATGAAAGACTGCTTAGGTGATAACATGCACAGGGTAAGAAACTTGGTGTTGTGATGGTCATTTGCATCTCTGCCAGCGCAGAAGGGCCTAAGTATCTGCAAGAGTAAGGAGGGAGAGTAAGGGTAATGTGCTTGAAAGAAGTGCAAGGCACTGAAAATCAAATCCTTCATCTCTATTGTGATAAACTCAAACAACTTAATGGAGGGATGCAAAGGGGAAGTTGGTACTTTGTAGAGAAATGGTATAGATTTGCAATAGTCAAGAGCTTTAGCAAGGAGGCTGTGGTACCTCAAGACATGAGCTGATGAGAACATGAACTTTGCCTGGCTAATTAATAGCAGCTGTTCCACTTTCAGAAGTTTTCCATTTGTAAAGTTTAGGTTACCTTGAGAATTTTTTTCCAGCTTCCCTAAAGGAAGTATTCATCATTTCTCAGTATCAAATTTGTGTGTTTGAAAGAAGCAAATACACTCTCCTATGAAATACCACTATTTCTCCCTTTTCACACACATTTGTTTCTTTTTGAAAAAGAAACTGTGAAACATGAGAGAAAGCAGAGGTATAAAGAAAAAAATAGCCTAAAATGACTCAGTTTTTCCAGGTAACTTGTGACCAGAATTAAAATCAACAGCTGTCGTCTGTTGCTAAGAGAATATCTTAGAACACTAAATTGTTAGGCCTAATTTGCATTTCTAGAAATGTCACGTGTTGGAAAACACAATAAAAGTTATGACAAAATATGTGGGTGAAAGAAGCAGGTGACTCATGTAGTGTCAGCTTTTCAAATAAAATCTAAAAATTAATTTTGGAAAGTTGTTTCCATCTTATAGACTTGCTGATATTTGTTCTTAGGGACAAGACATCTAGGGAAATCTTGAATAAACTGTCAGAAACGTAGTGTCTGGATATAAGCAAGCTTTATTTTTGCAGCCCATGTCACAAATGTAAACTACTGATAGACTGAGTTTGTTGTATTTACTTCATTTCTCATACAGGCCTTGAAAATTTCCAATATCAAGCAAGATTCAGAAAAGAGTGAGAGCCATCACTCATAAAAGATTTTGCAATATCTTACACAATATTTCAATAATCTTTCACTTAAATCATGCTATGAACATTTGCACACTTTATAAACAGTCTTTCAAATTTTGGCTACCATTAATAACCTGGGGTAAGTCAACACTCTTCCCATCCTTCTGGGTCTTAGACTATATCGAGAAAATAATAGGTGAATATCATGTAATTGAAATGGCATCCACACCATCACATCCATCGTCTTTGGACAAATGAATTACACTAATCTGTAAAGAACATGTTCCCTGTATTATGCCTGGGTGATATAAAATACGGAACAAGAAGCATAGCAAGAAGTTCTTTGCATCACATCAATGCATGTGGGATACAGCACACTGGAAATTAATACTAATTGATAGTGTGTTTCAGAAAAGAATGGCCTGCCCAAAAAAAAAAAAAAAAAAAAAAAAAGGTAAGTCCTTGGAATGAAACGCAAGATATGCAATCCTGCCTACACAGAGAATTTAAGATTGAAGGAAGAAGTTTCAACTTTCTGCAACTTCCAATTCATACCTAGGTTACTGTTGTTAGCAACACTGGATCAAAAATGTGGGCAGGAAATTACATGAATGAAAAGAAAAAAAGATGGAAAGCAAGCAATTGATAATGGCTGCTGAAACAGCAAGAAACACTCACTTAAAAAGAAAAACAAATACAGTGTCTCAAAATTTGCAACCAAAACAAAAATGTCACAAAACTGCAATGTGATGAATAGACTCTACACCTTGTTTTTCAGGGGCAGAGGGAATTCTGAGCAGTCATTCTATCAGAAGTGGGATCCTTGCAGAGCTTTTACAACTATTGATTTTTGGAGAGGTGTGAAACAGCTACCTAATTTCCTGACAAAATACATCAGAAAATCATTTAATGTTAACATCTGTAAGTTCCTGGAGGAAAAAAAAATTAGCCTACCTAAGGCCTGTAAGTTATATGCTAGGACAAAGACCTAAAAAGTTACTAAAAGTTGTGGAAATGACAAAAAGCCTCTCTCTTACCAAAGATCCATGTATCTCAATTATCTGCTTTCCATATTTTCTCTTTAGTCCCTTGTCCCTTTCACAGTCTGATTTCAATTTATACAGATTGATTTCAATATTAGGACCCATGTTTACTTATCTATAAAGTCCAAGAAACCCAGGAGATCAGCCCTGAAATATTAAAGATTTTATTCACATGGAGCTGTGTCTGCCATTCAGGTTCCAAGGGTCACTTTGTGGAGCGGACACATTTTCTTGGCTTTGCAGTTCTTGTTGCTGTCCAACGTGCCTGATGTTCATTAATATCAGCTCTACAATATGTAAATCAAATCTAAGATCATTTTTGTTCACATGATGAAGAAATTTTAGAACAGACCTCAGCTTCTGCAGGAATATTCCTGGTACAGCTGCAGGACAAGCCAAAGAAAGGGTGTCACAGACTCTTAAAGTTTCACTGAAAAACTCACTTTGCCAAGAAATATTGAAAGGAACTGGATTTTAGCATAATTTCAGCAAAAAGGTTCCTGAGCTTTGCCATTTTTATCTTCATCCTCTAAAGAACCAATAAATGATACAGAAAGAAGCTGTTGGTTACTTTTAAACTTTTGATAACATAAGGAATTTTTTACTGAAGAAAAATTACAATAGCAGAATAAGTATAAATATTTATTTGAAATATATTGACAGCATATTTATGCTCTTCATACTTACTGAAAATCATTCATAGGTACAAGTACATATAAAATCATAGACCTGTAATTTTTTGCAAATGCAAATATATAAATACCAGAGAAAAGTGATCATTTAATTCCTGAAAAGCACGACTATTTTGAAAGACTGTATGCTAGAAGTTGTCATTGGAAATACAGATTTTGAATGAACAGTATAGCAACAGTCTAGCAAAACCTGTGTGAAACTTTTAGTGCATAAATCTCCTCATACCCAGAGGCGGTAATAAGTTACATGTTTCTCCACATACTCAGTTTGAAATTGTCAAACATATATTTCATGTACTGGAACCAGAAATAACATCTTCTTGGCTGACTTTTTTTGATGTATTTCATAATTAGGTGTAGAAGTCAAAGATACCACTTTCTACCCAAAGGATACATAAATCCTTCAAGCATATCAGAACAGGTCAAATATCGCTATATACCCTAAAATTTCAATACTGCAAGGTAGGTAATTGTTCTCCTTTTTACCAATTCAACAAAAACTTGAAAAACACTTTCCAGTTTTAACTTTCCTGGTTGGACAGCCATGCTCGCCTTTCATGATTTACCTGAAAATTATACTCCTAGAAGACTAAGCTGTACATTTCCACCCTGTTCCATTCAGGTTTCTTACCTTGTCTTTCATTCACTCTGGCATGTGATTAAAATTCAGGACCATGCATTCTGGGATGTAATACTGCCTCTTTATTTGAGGTTTAATAATTCCCAAAGCAACCAAATGTATGTACAAAGAATTTATGCATGCAGGTTACATTTTATAACACCAGTTACTGTAGCTAAATCCTTACATTTGAGTGCACCATCACTGTCTGGACCAAACCGTTTCCAACCCAACCCTGCTCACCTGGGTTCAGCTGGCTGTTAGTCCATTGCTCACCCTTGAGAAGAGGGGACTGGATGGATCCCCATTAACTCAGAGTGAACACTCACCCACAGAGGAGAAGTCAGGCGAGACTGGTGAAGCTGGAGCCAGGTCAGCATCCAAATCTGCACAAATGTGCCCTGCTCCCCACTGCCCTGAGCATTCTGTCCCCACACTGCTACAGGGATTTAAATTCAACACAGTTGGTAAAAGCGTTTTCCTAAAAAGCCAGATGAGGCAGCAATGAGCTGGGATTATATATCAAAAGCTTCCAGAACTTCATGAACTTTGATCACTAAATTAATACTTTTCTGTTTTACTCAGAGTGAATGTAATTGTTTCAACAGACTCTTGCTCCTAATCATATATTATACATATGTATAATTGTATGTACATACGTATAATTGTATACAATCATACATACAAATAATAAATTTATTTTGATCTTTTTTGAATACTAATTTTCCATTTTAAAGGTGCCACAAATCTATTTTCCTTAACACTTGAACAAAATTATCACTTCAAGACTATAGATGTGAGCTTTTTCACTATGATTTTCAGGCACAATTTAGGGAATAGAAGAACAAAAAAAAAAAACTTAGACAATTGTTTGCACCTTAAAATTTAGAATATACCAAAAATTCAGATTACAGTGAAAGCATATGTGCAAATCTTTTTTAAAATTTGCTTTTATTGTTTCCAAATTTCAAATCTATGTGCATTTTGGTGAACTTGAAAATAACCCCATAGTAATATGGGGGCTATTATAGCAATAAAAGTGGCATGGCAATTTTTGTTACCCAGTTTCTAATTTATGATTTAATAGTTTGGTAACATGGCATCACCAATAACCTATTTACTTCTAATAGTAAAACAGATTGATTTACATTGTTTGTTTTTGTTGATGTAGTTTTTTAATGTTTGAAAAATATTAGAAGATACATATTTTCAGGCAATTTAGTTTGAGCTCAGGAAATTCCCAGTAAAACAGAGAGGGCAAATAATAATATGTTTATAGTATATTATTCTTATATAATATTACAATATATACACATTTATACACGTATTTTACACCTATCTATAATATACTACATAATTTACTACAAGTGTATCTGTAGTAAAAACAGAAAAAGGAACCAACAAGAAATTTTACAAATCAACTAGTCTCTATTTTAGCACCTAGAACAGGAGGGGAGAAAGAAGTCTAAGTTACTTTTTCTCCTCACAGGTATTTCTGAAATATCTCTATTCATATTGATCATTTATGATTACGATCTCCCTCACACTGTCAGTCTCATGCTGTCTACAGGACACCTCATCAGGCTCTAAAGAATCATAAACCAGCCGTTTTCTGGCACATGAATAGACTGAAGTCTTCTGGGACCAGTTGCCCATATCCATGCTGCTGTACTTGGAGGTATTGGAGCAGAACAGATGTGGACAGCAGTTTGCTCAGTAACCTGGTTAAAGTATCCAGTGTTAGCTGAGGGACATTGTGAAGGAGATTGGAGGAATAAAAACCTTTTTCCAGTTAAAAAAAAAGATCCTCACAGGTTGTCTCTCAACCCCTCTTGTCAATAACCTCAGACTGTCTTATGTCCTGCAAACTGCCCAGGCCAAACTTTAAAAAAATCTATTTAGATGTCTATTTTCCTTGTTTTTCCCCTTGATTGCAGCCTCAGGTAATTTGCCCTGGTTGATGCCGTGCCTGGAGTGCTGTGTCCAGTTCTGAAGTCTCCAGCTGAAGAAAGACAAGGAACAACTGGAGAGGGCCCAGTGGAGTGCTATGAATTTGATTAGGGGTCTGGAGCAACTCACAGATGAGAAAAGGCTGAGAGGGCTGGGGCTGTTTAGCCTGGAGAAGGAAAGAGTGACAAAGGATTTTATCAATGTCCATCAGTATCTGAAGGAAGGGTGTCAAGAGGATGGAGCCAGGCACTTCGCAATGGTGCCAAGCAGTAGGATCAGGGCAACAGGCAGAAAATGATGCACAGGAAGTTCCAACAGAACATGAGGAAGAACTTTACTCTGCAGGTGACAGAGAACCCAGGGAACAGGCTGCATAGTAGAGGTTGTGGAGTCTCTTTCTCTGGAGATATAAACCCACCTTGATGCAATCCTGTGCAGCCCGCTCTAGGTGAACCTGCTTTAGCAGGATGGTTGGACTGGGTGATCTCCAGAGGTTCCTTCCAACCTCAACCATTCCATGATCGAGTAATTCTGTAACAGCCACTTAATCATCCTCTACCATTTCTAGATTTTCCTCATTTTTTAATGAACTCTATTTTCCCCCTCCATTTTGTATTTCATTGACCCCACTTCTGTTGCAGAAAATAGGTAATAGCCTCTAGCGACAACAACACTGAAGCCAGAAACAAATTGACAGACTCTTTTATCAAGAAAAATACTCTGCAGGTAGATATGTTTCCTGAGGACCTCCTTGAAGTGCTATTTTTTTCATGTCTGGCCAAAAGTGACACCATTTTGTATACACTTTTTCAGTCTCCAGGTAAACTGTATCTACTTTTGTTAGCTTTTCAGGGATTTCCAATCACTGAAGTTACATGATTGAACGAGATTCGCATACCACTAGATCTGCAATTTTTAATTATACCTATCCTGCATGTTTCACTGAAATGTTGAAATACTGAATAGACTGGACTAGCTCAAGGAGCTGACATTTCTAGAAGACATGCCCTCGTTGCTGCAGTATGCCCAAGCTCATTACTGCACAGCACCTGCCTACTACCTGCAAATTCCCCGTGTACTCAGCCCTCATCCCTTTGCACATCAGGGACCTTTATAACCTTCTCCAGCTGCTCTTGTTTCATGCCACCCATTTCCTTTCCTTCAAAGATTTACTCCTAAATGATCCCTTCCTTCCATTTCTTTTCTATTTTTTTTCCTACTGTAGGAAATAAATTATTCAGGGTGTCAACACGCTTGAACTAAAACTGAGATGGAGGTAGTTATAATGAAATGCTAATAACTGCCAGGAAAATTACAGAGTTGTTCTCAGCTGCTAGGTCTGCCAAGCAGCTGCCAGGAGCACTATGTGTTTCCCCTACACTTCTTCTCGTTTACTCATTTATTTCTTACTCGTTTTCACCAAAATAGGGCGTTGTCCTTCAATTCTGAACTTTCAGAAAACATTCCAGCACTGATTTGATATGTCATTCAAAAGTAATAACATAATGGACAAAGCAACAGAGGAATATTTTTCTGTTGAAATAAGGGCTTTTGATGCAGGCTTAGGGTGTGCTTCAACATTATGCTTATCTGTTGGCACATCCCTCTGTTGTGTCAATGCAACTCTATGGGGAGGCTATGCTATAAATGAGGTTGTTTCCATTAACATTGATTATTTCACTGAGCTGGCTTCAGTGCAGACTCCTGAAAAGTTTTACCAGTAAAATTCACGACTCTAGCAGAGGGACAGAAAGGCATAACAGCTCTGCAAAGGAATTCTTAAAGAACGTTAGTCCTAGAGAAATTGTTTAGTCAGAAGCACAACTTTAATTAAAGACCACTGAAGCTTTTAAAATCTTCCTGTCCCTCACCTGCCTTCTACCACTTTTTAGCCACAGGTTAACATGCCACAGGTGCTGAAGAATGGTGGAACATACCCTCAAATATGAGCTGTGGGAGTGATGACCACTGTAAGAAGAAAAGCTGTCCAAGCTGCTTTGACTCTTTGTGAGGTGAAAGACTGTCTTATGGGCTGTGATTCATGAGTGAAGATGGCACAGCAAGTGAGGCAATGGTGTATGCAAAATGAAGTTTGATTCATGGTTAACTCAGCATGTGTATACCAGAGGCAGAACAGACAGGTAATCCAGCAGGAGTTGGAGCCTCCAGACCTTGATTAGCTCAGCCACATATAAATATGTACTGCTATAGGGGTAGGCTCCTACCCGAGCACTTGCTGCTTGGGCTTCACATGAACTATCTCAGATGCTGTATAATGTTGTCTTATCTGTTTTCAGCCACGTAACTACACTGCAGATTAAACACGTGGGATTTCAAATTTCCAGCAGGAATATGTAACTCAAGAGGCATATCCCAGGCTTTCCTTTAAAACTCAAATCAGAGGCCTTTGTAAAAGGTTATTAATTATCTACATCAAAGCCATACCCACAGGCACTGCTTACTGCACTTTTCCCTGACAAAAATGAGCCCAGCTCCTTTCCAGATCACCCACATGCCAACATGTCAGTCTGCGAGGATTCTATTAACTCACTTTTCCAGGGCATTTTCCAAGCAACCCCAAAAGGAATTGGGACTGCTGGAGAGGACTTTTCTCTATGATCTAGAGAAGTGAGAAGCACTCTTGGCATTCAGAACATCAAGAGGATTCCTGGGTGTCAGGAATTCCTCTCACATCTGAAATGGTGAAATTGAGAACCTAAGCAGAACCCTTCTCTAAACCAAGCCAGAAAATGCCCACCTTTATTAAGAAGAGTAGGGACAAGTGTTTGCCACCACTGGGGTTTGCCCCACGGGGTCCTTTGTCAATTATAACAACATGAACCAAACCTTGAAGCTGGTCGAGGCAGTGGCACATCTCAGAGGTTCACAGTGCCCCGGGTCAGAGCCCACCATGCCCAAGCTCCCCAGGGCAGGGGATCACACACCCCTGGGGGTGGCCGGGCCACTCCGCCCTGGGAGGAGACTGTCTAGGGTGCTGCGTGCCGCTCTGGGCCCCTCAGTTCAGGAAGGACATCGAGGTGCTGGACAGAGCAATGGAGCTGGTGAAGGGTCTGGAGCACAAGTGCTATGAGCAGCAGCTGAGGGAGCTGGGGGTGTTTGGCCTGGAGAGAAGGTGACCTTATTGCTCTTTACAGCTGTCTGAAAGGAGGCTGTAGCCAGGTGGGAACTGGCGCCTCCTCCCAGAAAACAATGGAGAGAACTTGAGAATATAGCCTCAACCTGTGACTGTGGATGTGCAGGTCGGACATTAGGAGGAATTTCTTCACGTAAAGGGTGATTACACACTAGAATGGACTTCTCAGGGAGGTGGTGGAGTCATCGTCCTTGGGGGTGTTTTAAGTACAGACTGGACATGGCACTTAGTGCCGCGGTACAGCTGACACGGTGCTGTTCGGTGCCAGGTTGAACGCGCTGGCCTCGGAGGCCTTTCCCAGCGCCACTCATCCCGTAGCCCTGCGACTCCGCCCGCTCCTCCCGCCTCACGGCAATGCCCCGCCCCCGCCCGGGCACGCGCCCCCGCCGCCCTCAGAGCCGCCGCCTGGCCCCGCCCCTCGCTCGCGCCAAACGCTTCCGGCCGAGGGCCGGCGGGGGAGCGCGCATGCGCCGCGGAACCCGGAAGCGGCGGGCGGCGGAGCCGGGCGGGAGGCGCTGCCGGAGGCGCTGCGAGCGCGGCGCTGCCGCGGCCCGGCCGGCCCGGGGAGGGGGCGCGGAGCCTCGGGGCGCCCTGCACGGCCAGGTAAAGCGGCCCTGAGGGGCGAGGGGCCGCGGGGGGGACGTGCGAGGATGTGTCCCGAAGGTACGGGTGCGGGGTTCCCGGATTCGGGGAGGTGTCCGGGTGGGGCTGCGGCGGTGACGGGACGGGGAAGGGTCTCTTCAGGACGGCGGGAGTTTGGGGAAGAGTGTGAGGAGGGATGGGAGTGATGGCAGACCTTAGTGTAACTTCAGGTCGGTTCAGGAAGGATGTTGGTTTCTTGGAGCTCAGGGTGGCACGAAACTGGCGGGGTTGCCTTGTACACGGGGCTGAGACCGGTGAGGTGCATCTAAGGCGATACCTTAGTGTGAGTCTTAAAAGTTAGGAATTACCCTCTTTTGGTGTTATCGAAGTTCATCCTTTTGATGACTCCAAAAAGGAGTTTTCGTGTCACTTAAATGCTGTGTGAAAGCATGGTAGACTACTCGATAACCTTTTCTGTTTCTTCGTTTATTTGGATTTTCTTTTGAACAAGCTAGTTACTAGTTCATATGTGTATATATATACGCATATATGTGTGTGTGTATATATATATATATATCTATATATATGTAACCTGCAAATTCGTAAATGCAAATAGACCTGCTTGCATCTTTCTCTATACGTTTTATCTTTATATGTAACTATGTGAATCTCTGACTATAAACAATGTTTAGAATAATTTTCATCCATTCAAACAATGGGAGCGTTGCATTATTGAAAATTAGACTGGAGGTATAGAACTAATATCTCAATCTTGTCCTCTTTTCCTAGTGTGTGACCTGTAATACAGAGATCTTCCAGAATGCTGGAGTCCTATGTAACTCCTATTTTGATGAGTTATGTGAATCGTTACATAAAGAACTTGAAGCCTTCAGATCTGCAGTTGTCACTCTGGGGAGGAGATGTTGTACTTAGTAAACTTGAATTAAAGTTGGATGTACTTGAACAGGTATGTTGTGTTTGTGGCAGTTACAGTCTGTGTCTTTGATTTAAAAGAAGTTGAGTGAAATATTTTAGATTGGTCTGCAGAGCGAAGTAATAACTTAGTGCTTGCTGGTTTTCTTCTTGTGCAAGTATATTTCCCCCCTGCATTTAGCTAGCCTTGCTTTAATTTCATGCCATTTATTTAGCAGTGAATGGTAATTCTCTACCCATTCTATTAAGTTGTGGAGTGTGAAGAGAGACTTTTTTGTCGACATGTTTCCTCTTTCAGTAGCTATTATTTTAGGGTATGAACATTAATTAAATTGCTTTTCCAGTCATATTTATTAATTACATATAGTAACTAAGTTGAAAGGTCACAAAGTAAAGTGGGATCTCTTTTTAATTATGCATTCTAAACCCAATTGTGCTCTTTGTATTGTTTTCCAACTCCAGATTTCATCCTTCCAGTTGTATCTAAACTTAAGAGTAATTGAGGAATAGATTTGATCATCTGGTTTCTGCGGGTTAAATCAAAGACTCAGTAAAACCTAGCCTTAAAATAACAAGCTTGACCAAGTAAGACAATAGATACAGAATTTGGAGCCTGCTGTCAATATGAACTGGTAAAGCCTTAGCACAGGGATGGTTTCCTTTTATGCTTATCTGAGTTGACAACTTGAGTGTGTGAGACTGATAAAGCTGCTTTTGGTTGTGCGTGGTGTAGCAGGGCTTAGCTGGAGTCCTGTGGCCAGATGTAGTCCTACTAGGTGAAGGAGCTGAGAGAAATGCAGCAAAGAATAGGATATTTAGACAATACATCCCTTGAAAGAAGAATAAAATATACAGGGAATGTGTTTTTAGTATTGATTAAGATAAGGTGAGACAAGATAGGGCAAGAATTATTTGGATCTGACAAGAAGGAAGTGAATAAATTGCTTGTTGGGAGACATAGGTTAGACATAAATGGAAATCTCATTTATGTGTTGTATTATGAGACATTGGAATAGGCTGGTTGTCTCTTTCAGGGACACCTTTTAAAATGTGAAAGAAATGCTTGTGGTTAATTAAGACGCTCTGATCCTGTTCTGGAAGAGGAGACAATCTTACAAGAGATCTTGTCCTATTTTCTGTGCTTTTTAAAGAACCTTACTTGTCTTCCTTCAGGCATTTCGTAGCCACTGTATTTTCTCTCAAGTCTGTTAATTGGTGCCTCTTGTCCATGCAGCTGATGTTCTGTAGGATGTGTTCCTCTGTGAGCCTTTTTAAATGTATATGTTATAGAACCAAAGAAGGATTGATCAGAAAGGAGTCCTGGAGGTCATGTAGTTCAACCTCCTGTTCTGGGCAGGGCTGTCAGATCAGCTTGTGTTTTTCTTCAGCTGAGTCCTGAAATCTTGAAATCTCCTGTCTGGTGAGAACCTCTTCTCTGGGTAAGCTGTTTCAGTGCTCTGTTGTGCAGAGAGAAAGTTAGTCCTAATAACAAATGATGGCTTGGGATGGATATATCTATCTTGCTGTATTACCTGACACTAAGAATTTTGCTGCTCTCGTTGGTGATGTTCCCTTTCCAGTAGTTGCAGTTTTCTGATAGATGATCCCTTGCTTCATCTGTGTCTGCCTATGAGCTGGGTTCCTAAATATGCAGCTCCATCTGATAATGTCATGGCTCTTGTGGCAAATCTTGCCATATGTACCCATGCTCATTTGAATGGGAATTTCAATATGTGATGGATGCAAAATTTAGCTCAGATTCATTGTTTTTATATTATTTGGCTGGGTGTTCGTGAAATGTAGTTATCTTCGTTTGGCTCTTATTATTCTTTGGAACTTGTCTGGACCCACAGACTGTATTTAGAATGTCTTTCTCTTTTTTTGTGGAGGGGATGCTGTTTATGTCTGCTCAGCAAAACCTTTGAGTAAGCAGTATGTGGTAATGAAAAGTCCCCAAGCCCTTGCAGTTGGCAGGAGCTCCCTTGAAAAGCTGCTCTCTAGAAATTACCAGCATGTATTATTTTAGTTGGGTTCTGTCCCTGAGTGGATTCATGATACCTGAAGTTAGTGACCTTAACTGCTCTACTCTTGTAACATCCTTTCTGTCCTGGGTTGCTATCCCCAGCCCGGTTCCCTGCTCTTTATCTGACATGAACACAGCTTTAATTTTATGCTTCAGGTTCTTAGATACAAATGCACCTAACCTGGTTGTATTTGTCTAGGGTCTTAAACATTTTCAGAGAATTCCGTCTTTGTGGAGTTATACATGGCTTTTTGGGAATGTTAGCATAGGTGCCAAACTACCTGGACCAAGCACCTTTTAAAATATTTGGAAACAAATCTGTGCTTCCTGCTCCCTGCACTTCACTGATGTTAGTGCTCCCATGTCATGTTGTGCTCTTATGAGCTACCAAACAGAATCCCAATGTACAGATGAGAACAGAGCATAAACTGCTGTTTGTCTTATAGAAGATTTGACTTTATTTTTGGGACCAAGTTGGAACCAATACCTCTTGAAATCAGATGTAATACAGTTGTTGACATAGAAAATTTATCAAATGTGAAGAGAATGTTCCAGTACCTGAAAATACTTTGCTTTTTTTTACATGTATTTATGTAAGTTTTATGCTCTCATTAAGTTAAACTGAATGTCATTGTAATAACTCTTAGGGTCTGTCCTTCTCTCTGTCCCCCTTTTTTTGTACAATATCAGTTCTGTAGTGGAGGTCAAGTACTAGTTTGTACTTGGCTTGAATCTTGTGGGTACAGTGTAGCTTTTGTATGTAATTGTGTCACTCTGTGAATAGCCAGTTAATTTTATAATAATTATCTTTGGTTAAAGATTAAATCTAATAAAATTTTGTTATTTTTTCCTATCCTGAATGATTCAATTACTAGAAGACTAAGCAGTCCAAGAAATTTTCTGTCTGTACATAATATGCATATTGTACAAAATCTGCTTCAAGAAAGTAATTTGTAATAAAATTTTGAAATTAATATCTTAAAAAGAGTGTTTTTTGGAAAAGTGTTTTAAGCACTTTTGTCAACTTTTGTGTGAAGTCCCCATAGTACCAGAGGTAACAGAACTGCCTCTGAACTTGGTAAGTAGCTTGTGTTCAGTATATCTGTTGATGCAGTGGTGCCAAGAAGATAAGATACATTGTGATCTCTTCTTGCTGCTTGTGTGTATTCCCACAATTAGTTTTTAGCTGTTTTGCAAATGCAGAAGGGAAAGATGAAGTCTTGGGAAGACAAAGGATACCTTGATCTAAAGATTATTGAGTTTTATTATAGTGAGGATTTATAATATCCAAAAGAATTTGTAAAGAAAGAAATATGAAAAATTCTAATGTACTTAAAATAATTTTAAGGAAATGGGAGCATTTTAATATCCTTATGTTAAGTCTGTGTTACATGCCACTGGTTACTTGTGAAATACAGCCTTGACTGTGAAGAAAAGATATTTAAGTTAACACTGATGTGGACACAAGTACTTGCCTGTCACCCCAACCTTTAGAATAGTCTTGTGTTTTAGAGCAAGGGGGGATTTTAGGCAAAGGGGAATTATGATCACCTAGCCTGCAGTCTGACATGTTAGTTGGTGATTTATGGGTCAAGCCCAGAAGTTGGGTTTTAGTCATGTATATTTTCGTGAAAGATTTATATGATTAAATGGAAAATCTAAAATGCAAAGTGTAATCAGTCATGGGTACAGAAGAAATACCAAGAATTTCAAGCAGTACTTAATGAAAGGAGAAAGATTGTGTAGGAGACAAGGAGGAATAAAAATGTTCTTTGTTATGTTGAATTATGAACAAGTTACTGAATTTGGCACACATTTGTATTGTCTACTGACTAGTACAACAAAGAGTTCTTCACACTGCTTTATTCTGATTCCCTAGCTGTAACCAGGACAGTGTATTTCCTTAATGTCAGATAACATTTGTAACTAAATTTCTTTGACAAAGAACTATCTTCTAAATATGTTGGGCATTTGCTTTTATCACCTTTATTTTGAAATAATTCCTACTTCTGTTTCATTCAGTATCTTGGAGTTAACTAGACAAAAATGAAAATGTGTTAAATACATCCAGCAAATAGTAGAAGAATAGCTATTCCAGAATGCCTTTTGAAGTAAAGACAAGCCAGGATCTAAATAGACATTGTGGTATTGATGAGTGGCAAAAACTTACACATCTACAAGTCCAGAATGGGAATTAGTCTTTGGAAGACAAAAAACTTTCTATTATTGTTAACAGTGGTAGTTTGCTGCTTTGATCTCTGAAAGCATTGTCTCTTATGTTGTAATGTATTTTTAGATTGCATGTTTTTTTATAATTTATTGCTGTGCCACACCCCACATCCCCCCTCCCCATCCCCTCCCAAAAAAAAGCTCTGGGACAAAAGGCACTACTTAATTTATTGTATGATTAATTATGTAGCAAGATCTGTAGCTAAACAGCCCAATATTTGCTTTTCAGTGTCTTCACTGAAACTGTCTGGATTAAAATTTTATTTGTGTTGCTTGTGAGCCTAGGGCTGAATTTTTAGGAAAGGCTTTTTGGCTAAAATTGTGAAGTGTAGTAGTAAATGAGATGAAGAAAAAACACTTTGTGAAAACAAATTAACAATTTTCTTTGAACTTTTAATGAGAAAGACTGTAACTGTCATCTCTTAGAATGGGGACTTGAAATTAGATATGACTTTATGTAAGCATGACTGAGGAAGGAGTCAAGAGTTTCCCTAGAATGAGATGGGTGTGGTTTTTTTAAACTTCATTAATCAATACTGATTATGACCCAAAAACTAACTTACAAACTGAAAGATGTACTTGGGAAAAAAATATAATTTTGCGTAGTTTCATCCACTGAAGAGTTTGCCAGCAGTGAATATACAATACTCTTAGCTCCTAGATACAAGATAAACTTTTTCATAGCCCCAGTAGAAAGGTTTAGGAGGTATGAGCCGCAGAATGGGGGAGAGTGTTCCCTGAGGTTGCTCCTATTAGCAGCTGTTGTTGCTATGGTGGTGCAGGTGTTGGTAAGAAGAGTTGACTCACCTCTAGTCATACCAAAGCCTATCTCAAGATGCAAACCTATCACAGGTGTAAATAGTGGTTATTTCAACTCTGAACTTAGGAGGTGGTAACTACTTAAGAAAATAAAAATTTTTAGTGGGCTTTCGAAACATATCACTAAGATTTGATTATATATTAATTATTCATTGATTTATCACTGATAAATGTATTTATTTCAATATATTTAGGCAAAAAATTACATTAACTAGCTTCACAGAAATATTGTATAGACAGACTTTAAGACTTTATAATACATATCAAGTAGTAAATGCAAAATGCGCTTGTCCCCAGATTTTATTCTTATAGAAGGGATACAGCAGGGATAGGTCTAGGGTCCAGCAGTTCAGGAAAAGAGGCTTTTTGGATCCACTTGTAGATGTTTGTCTGAAATTCCCTAGCAACTTGCCTGCTTGATTTCTGAGTTTCATGGACCTTCTCTGTGTAACATCTATTCATTCATAGAAATTCTGAGTTGAGTGATATATGTACCTAAACTGAGTCAAGGGGGAAAGGTGCTTAAGCCCTGGCTTGCCAGGATAATTCCAGAGTCTGAACAAAGGTTTGTGTTCTTGAGTTTACCAAAATACAGTTAAGAACCTGGGTGTGCTGGTTGGCAGCAGGCTCAGTGGGAGTCAGCAGTGTGCCCTGACAGCCCAGAGGACAAACCCCTTCCTGGGGTGCATCAAACTCAGCATCACCAGCCAGCCACAGAGGTGACTGTCCCACTGCACAGCCTTGGGGCAGCCTCACCTTGAGCTCTGGGTGCTGCTCTGGGCCCCACAGCTGAAGAATGAGGGTAAAGGATGTGAATGTGTCCAGAGGAGGACAACAAAGGTGGTGGAAGGGCTGGAGGCAATGTCCTGTTTGAAGGGACTGAGGACTTTGAGCTTTTTTTATTTGGAGAAAAGGAGGCTGAGGGCTGACCTCACAGCTCTCTACAGCTTCCTGAGGAGGGGATAAGGAGAGGGAGATGCTGAGCTCTTCCCCCTGGTATTCAGGGATAGGACATGTGGGAACAGCTCAAAGCTGCACCAGGGGAGGTGTAAACTGGACATTAGGAAGTGTTTCTTTACTGAGGGTGGTCAAACACTGGAACAGGCTTCTTACAGGAGGTGGATGCCCCAAGTCTGTCAGTGTGTAAGAGGCATTTGGAGAATGCCCTTAATAACATGCTTTGACTTCTGGTCAGCCCTGAATTGGTCAGGCAGTTGGACCATATGGTCATTGTAGGTTGGCCAATACTGCATCTAGGAGACTTAGATTCACTTATTTCTCTGCCTGAGAACATACTACAGCTGTAGTTCCCAGCATCTGAGATGACGATGAAAACACCAGGCTATAAGCAACTCGAAGATGTGTCTTTTTTTCTCCATTAAAAATTTAAAACTTGATATTAAAAAATGTCAGAATATGAGATTAGAAAGGTGAAAAGATGAATCATCACTGAAATCTGAGCATTAGAATACTTAGTATTGAGAATGCTGACTTAAAATTCTGATGTATCAAATATTGCTTCTTTATTTTACCGTAAACACATATTTTTATTATTCCAAATCTTGATTGCTAGTCCTGGGACCAGCTCTCTAGCCTGACCCTTCTGCTGGTTAAGTGTTAAACTCATTTTTTGCAGGAGAACACCTGAAGCTACTGGGGAAATTGCAACACTTTGTATTGTATGTACCCCAATTTACTTAGTTGGGTACTTTTAATCTAAACTTTGGCACCTTACTTCCTTCTGAATTGCTGCAAGCAGCAGCTGGCTTCCTGTGGCTGTCCTGCGGATTTGTGATCTATGCATTGGCTGGATGGAGTGCCCAGGCATTTTTTAGGAGTTCTGGACTGACTTGAACTAGTTTTTAAAGCAGTGTGTTATCTACATTACACCTTAGTGTACAGGAGTCTGGTTTTACCAATGAAAAATGTAGTAATTTTGCATTTACTAAGCAATTTGATGTGAAAGGGGCAACAATGGGCCAGTCTTCAGAGCACTGACCTCTTAAAACTCTTAAACACTGAGGTATTTTGAAAGAAATTGCCTTGCTGTGGCATGATTAATGTTTAATTCCAAATTTGTGGTCTTAACAATAACACAGGTTGCATATCAGTTTAAGTATTTACCTTCACCTTGTTTGTTTTGACTTGTCCCTTGAGTAGCGAAACATTTTGCAGTAGCTTCATGTGAGAGGGAGGTGGTTTTAAATTATCTTCTATTATCAAGGAAATGGTAATCCAAATGTCTCCTTTGAACAGACTAATTGTAACATAATTGTATAAGTGATTATAAAGGCAAATGCCAGGTCCTGTGGCACACTGCTGATTAGGGGAGGGAGAATAACTTTTGACTTGTTTTGTGGTAGAACGTTACTATTTTGAGTTACAAATGTGTCTGGAATTTTGATATGTTTCAGTAGTTAATTCTGCATTCTTTGTTGTTGGTAGGAGCTGAAACTGCCATTTACTTTTTTAAGTGGGCATATTCATGAGCTTCGGATTCATGTGCCATGGACGAAATTGGGATCAGAACCAGTTGTCATCACTATCAATACAATGGAATGCATCTTGAAGTTAAAGGATGGTGCTCAGGTAAGAAATGTGGTGAATGGTTTTCCAACTTTGTGAGGTTCATGAGAATAAGAGCTTCTATAGGTCACTTTCTTGAAAGCCTTCTGAAGAATCTGGCATGTGAAGTTGGGATCCCTTTTATTTTCTGAGAGGCTAATATTGTTCTTCTTGTCATGGCTAATTCTTCCTTCATGCTTATTTTTAAACTCTTATTAGCTCTAGCTGTGTTCTTGTAGATGTGAAAGCAAGTTAAGAATGCTCTGTTAGATTTTTCCTATGACTAGAGTGGAAATGGATTTCTAGAGCAGTATAGCATCCTGTGTGTTTCCAGGTTCTGCCTCCCAAGAAGCAGTGCTGGTTGCTTGAGTCATCTGTATGTGGCACAACTCAGCACTGGGCATTTTTCAAAACTTGTGTTGCTATTATTGAAGGAATGCTTTGAAGATCCTGGAGTCTAATTAATTTCTACCTTTAGAAGTTATATTGCTTTCTTGAGTGTACTTGGAAGACTTCTTGTATGTAAGGGTCTTCAGGGATTCTTTTTCTTTTAGTTGCTCAGAATAATTTGTGCATTAGGCTGTTTTCACAGGCTCAGGAAAGGTTTCCTTCTGACACGATGAAGCTGAACTATGCAGTGACTCAATTTTTGTCATATGTCTAATTTAGTTAACCAAAAGTACTTGGTTATGTTAATGGTGAACTTGTGGGGTTTTTTTTTAATCAGTATGGTGCTTTAATTCTAGAGAGGCTTGCAAGTTTGTTTTGCTTGTTGTTTTTTTTAAAGCCTTGTTCACATTTCAATTTCAACAGTCCTTCACTTATATTAAGGATCATGCAAACAAAAATTCCAGTCTGTGAAAAACTCAAGTGTTTGGTAAGGTGCTTGATGAGCTGTTAACATTTAACATCAATAACTGCTTGCAAGGCAGCAAGAACATTGGAAAACAGTTTCCTATTATGTTTGGTATTTCTTGTTATATTCTTTTACAGTGACAGAGCTAAGAGGCTTTTTTGCTGGAGTAGAAATCTCTAGTCCTAGCCACCCACAGAGGACATGCTTGTGTCCTGTAGTTACACTTCATCTGTGTGCATATGTGCATGTGCAGATATACATACCACCAGCCAAATACTAAGTACTTTTCCAATGTTAAGGTAAGCTTTTGAGACCAGATGTTCCATGAGAAGTGTGTTTTTGGAAGCAGCAAATTGCAACTAATTATGAGTTGCAGAAAAAGATTTGTAGCCCATGACTTTGTGCAACCCAGAACTAATATTTGATATTGGACCTTGCAGATGGCTACTGCTGGAATGATCAGATTTCCTGCTTGCGTGGTATTTGAAACTTAAATTTTGTGGTGCATACATCAAAAGGTCAAGTGTCATGAATGTAAAGCACTCTCAAAACAAGTATTTGTTACAGATGTTTAAGATTCAGAGGCAAGAAAAGAGTTTTGAAAATTGCAACTGACATTTGAACAAATTATTCAGTGGTATGTACGCTCAGGAGGGTAAAATTTGGGTCTGTGCCATAGAAGGATTATCTTTGACTAACAAGAATGTAGATGAAAACACTTTTGTAGTGTTTTCTGAGGATATGGTTCAAAAAGTTGACGTTGAATTTCTTTTCTTAAATTACTATTTTAAAGTGTTCAAAGTATGATAGTGTACTTGGCTAAAAGCAATTGTCATAAAAATTTCTGTAATCAGTGAATAAAAAATATGAATGAAATGAAATATTTCCGTGGAGAATTATAGTAAAATGACCTTACAGTGAGTTTAGGTCCAGTTGGAACTGTTCTGCCAAGAACTTCATATCAGTGAAGAGCATAATTAGCATGAAAGTTCAGTTTAGTTCTCAAATTGATTGGCTTGATCCTGTATTTCCTTCCTCAGGTGAAACCTCTAATGATCACATGCATAATTTCACTGGAGCAAAAAATAAACTTCTTGACCTCAACTTAGTGAGGTGTGTTTTCTTTGGAAAGGTTCTATTTCAAACAATGTTTCTGTTGAAGATATATGAAGATTAAAATACATGGCATTGTTTGAAGCTATTGTCCAGTGGACCCTACAGATTTTGTAAAAAGGAAGAGAGGGTTTTGCTCATGTTTTTGAAGAGTATCAGTTCCCTGGGGTGTTTTTATATATATATATATATATATAAAAATATATATATATAAATATATATATATACTGTGATGCTGTGTCATTGTTCGTTCAGCTTCAGTGTTAGTTTAGTTAGTATTTTTTTGTCGTTTATGCTTATTGCAGTATCTTCTTAGCTAAGTTTGGATTAGACAGTAATGGCTCAACTTCTAGTTTTATGCAAAACCTCTTCTTCTTAGCAGATGTGTTGTTTTAAGTAGTAAGTTCACTTGATGTACAAAATCCAGAATTATGTAGAATTAGTGCTATTTACATTTTGAAGGTCATTGCTTTTTCCCTTTTTTCTTCTGTGCTTTTTTTCCTTTTCTACATCTGATACTACTGCTTCTAAAAACCAAATGTTAAATGTGGCTCTTTTACGAGAAAATTAAACTGAAATGTATCAGGAACAGAACTTTGCAGTGATTAAAGTGGTGTTCTGTTGAACATGCTTTGTATGTACACTGTTGGTTATGAGTTAGGTTAGTGTCAGTACTTGAAATAGAATTTGGCTGTGAGGTGTTTCCCATTGCTTTTTGATGTCTGTCAGCCTAATGCAACTGTGCCTGGCTTTTTTTTTTTCCCTCTTGAACTAATCTTCTACAGCACGGAGTTCTAAGTATGAGCATTTATACTGTTCCCAAATACGGTGGTATGATTTTTATTTCTGTTCTTAAACACTTAAATGTTATTCTGAAGTTTGCTTGACTTGTATTTGAGTTCTAGTAATTGACTGTCCTGGCACTGTTTTTCATGAGTGCTATGTTTTGTTTTAGAAGGTGGTTAAAGTTCCAGTATTACAGTCTTCTCATTACCTATCTCTATGTATTAAATCTCCAGACTTCATATAGAATTAAAAACACTTTGTTAAACCTGTGTTGGTTGCTGTTTTACATCCGAGAGGTTTTCTCCCTTTGTCCTGTTCTTAACTCTTTTCTCTTCTACACAATTTTTTTTAAGCTATTTGAAATTCTTTGCTTTCTCTTCCCCTCTCCATGCTAAGATATCTCTGTGCCCAAGCTAGAGGCTTTAAGTTCAGGTAGTGCAAATTGGGAAGGACAAGCCTGTAAGTCCACGTTTATTTTCTTCACCTTCCTGTCATTATAACTAACCACAAGACTATTCTTCATGTTCAGCCTTGAATTCTGTGGTTTTCCATCTTGGAACTGATGCAAATGAGGAGATAAAGGAGAAACATGTTATTTGTATTACTGCTTCACATTTGAATCCTTGCCTTTAAGCAGAACACAGTGCACCAGAAATATGCTGATGTATATGAAGGCTCTCTGTACTCCAAGGATAATTGATTATGGAATTGGGGAAGACTGTTAGGTCAAAGCACTTAGAGGGGCACAGGGAAACCAAGCAGTTTGGATGAACATACAGACAACTGAGCACTGCTGCTTTCATGAGGCATTACAAAGAAAGTTGTGAAGGAATGTAATAACTTTGTGGAAGCAGTGGAGAACAGCCCACAAGCATGACTGTCAGAATACCAGATGTATTCTCACCTGACAGTTGGTAGGGACTGCCACCAAAGAATGCTGGAAGCAGAAATTGGTCTTGACCAGGAAATGATTGAGATGGGAGATAAGGTGTGTTGACAGATTATGCAGGACTTTGAAGGTGAAGATAGAAGGCTTGTGTTTGAGGGTATACTTGTATAAAGTCTTTTTGCTTAGGTGGTAAAGTTAGCTCCAGATCTGCAGCAGAGCTTTACTGTTTTTTTCCTTCATGTGGGTTGTAGTAGTTCAGTCAAATGTGCCTGTATGGACAAGCAGTGCTGTTTTTTTCCATTTGAGTCTGTAAGTCTGGTAAGACTTGAAGTCAGAAGACTTAGCTAACAGTCTTTAGTGGCTCACCTTTATGCTTTCTATTTGCAAATGTGGAAGCTCAAGGTCTTTATTTTTTAATAAGTTTCATTTGGTACTTACTTTCATAGCTAAAACTCATATATTGAGTTTTAGTTCTTGTATGCAAAATTTAAGGTGAAGGTTATATTGAGAATTGCTCTATAGGAAGCAAATGATGTTATCAGCTAATGTTGAATCATATCAGGTTAAGGATGAATATGAAATTCTTATTAAGCAGCTAGTTCATTATGCTCTTATTTGTGTTTTAATAGATTAATATAAGAAAAAAGAGGATCTTATGTTTGTGAATGCATGCCTACGAATTAGTGTATATATAAGTAACAAGAAAAATTTTCCGTATTATTTTGAATTTAAACAAATTGCTTCATACAAATCAGACTGTAATTTAGTATTTTCCCAAGGTTCAGGAAGGTTTGGCAGAGTCTTTTGTTCGGTTTTGTGCCATTTTCTGTCAAGAACTCCTGTCTGAAGAGTTCTTATGTTTTCTATGAATTGCTTTATGTGAACAGAAGTGTTTTAGGTAGGAGGTTCTTTTTCAAGGCTATTATCCTTTTAAGGGATAAATACCATGCCCCACAAATCTCTTGCAAAAACATTTAGTAAACTAACCCTTTCAATAGAGTAAGTAGTAAAGGCAGACTGTAACAGATGCTAGAAAAGGCCTTGCAGCATTTGATTCAGACAGTTTGTTGTCTTTCTCCAGTGATTTCAAATGAGAGGCTGAGGAGGTGATGAGCAGCTTTGCTTAAAGCTGGATAAATACTCACATGTTCTAGCTGGGCACACGAGAGTAACCATGTAATTTACCTATTTTTGTTCCTACGAACCACTTTAATAGACTTTAAAAGCAAAGTATCTGATGCTTTAGATTGCAGTAATTCTGCTTATGAAAGAAATTGCCCTTGTGAATTTGTTCAGAGACTCCTGCAGGCATATTCCTTAGTACTCTAGCTGTAGGAGTCCTGCCACTGCCCTTGTGTTGCCTCAGTCTGAATACCTGTCTTGTTTACCTGAATGCCTGTTACTGACGTTATATGATCTTAATACCTGTTGTAATAATGACCAGGTTGATTTTGGAACCATAGAATCATTGGGTTGGAAAAGACCTTTAAGATCATCAAATCTGTTAACTGTTTTGACAACATCAGAAGATTTTCTTGACAAGAACTGCATTCAAAATCTGAGCTATTTTCAATAGTTTTTTTTTTTTTGTTCAAAAGAACACACTTTGCATGGTATGAAGAGAAAGCAAGGTAAGGGTATGGCCCTATATAGGTGTTGCAAGTTAAGGAAGCTGCCAGGAGCTGTGTGTGGTTAAGTTTTCCCTTCAGTTCCTGTAGCAGCTGGAGCAATAGTATCTAGTTAGTAAACGTTGTCTTTTCTCATCTTGTTTTCTGAACAAGATCTTCTCTGTGTACTTCTTCGTGGTGGTGTTCAGACCAAGTTTGTGATTTTGGAGATAATTCTGGCTGTTCAGGCTTACTGTGCTTTGACTTCTGTTAAAGGGTTGTCTCAGAACTAATGGGCTGTATACCTTTGTGGTCAAACTACCATTCTCCTAGAGCACATTAAAAGGAAAATGTGCTGCAGCTGTTAATTGGAATGAGAAGAGCACAAGATTGTGTGAGTTGGTAATAGAATCAATATCCTGTCACGGATCACCAGGCATAGTGTGTCTTACATTGGGAGCACAGTAAATCCCATGAGATGAGTTTTCCTTTTTCAGAATTTGTTCTGGCAGATTTGAAAAGTCTACATCTAACCTACATTTAATGGCTGCTTGTCTGCTTTTCATAGTTAGTGTGTCTGGGACAGTAGGCATCTCACAAAATAGCTAATTATGGACATGTGCAGGCACCACTTTTTTTTTCCTCCTCTCCTCCTTTGTGAAAGCACATCCCTCTAGTGCCCACTGAAGCTTTAGCAAAATTGCATGTTCTACTTACCTAAGGGTTCAGAAAAGGGTTTATATGGTAAGAAAGTAGAATCTGAGCTTCCGAAATAATGGATTTCTATCACTCTGTTAATTTTTATAATGATTTAAGTAGCAAGCCTTCTGCAAACAATCTGGAATTGCTTTCTCAGAATGTCATCTCACTCAAACTAGAAGAAAAAGGAAAACTGTCTGTCATAGTCAAGCAGGTCCCATATTACAGGCAAAGACCAGTGCTTGATATCTATGTATTTGGCACTGACAGGAGACAGCAAATTATTTACTCATATTCTACTTCCAGCAGTGTTTTGAACTCTGTATCAACAGTAGAACATTCTGGTATGAGATTATTTGTCAAGAAGACTTCAGTGCAAATTTGAAGAATTCTAGGCATATAAGAATGCAGTGATACCTTAATAAGGAAGATAATGGACACCAGCACAACCAAGCAGTGCAGCTGTACTTCAGATTGTCAATGAAATTTCTTTCTTAGGCATTGTGGTAGATTGACCCTGGATGGCTGTCAGGTGCCCATCAGAGAGCTCTATCACTCCCCTTCTCAGCTAGACAGGAGAGAAAATACAATGAAAGGCTCAGGGATTGAGATAAAGATAGGGGCAGATCACTCACCAGTTCCTGTCACGGGCAAAACAGACTTGACTTGGGGAAATAAATTAAATTTTTTTACCAATCATATCAGAGTAAGATAATGAAAAGTAAACCCAAATCTTAAAAATACCTTCCCCCACCACTGCCATCTTCCCAGGCTTCACTCTATTGCTGATTCTCTACTTCCTCTTGACAGTGGCACAGGAGACAGTGAATGGGCATTGTGGTTAGTTTACCACACTGCTGCCGCTTCCTCCTTAGTGGGAGGACTTCTCCCTGCGCTCCAGTGTGGGGTCCCTCCCACGAGGGACAGTCCTCCACAAACCTCTCCAATGTGAGTCCTTCCCATGGGCTGCAGGTTCTTCATGAACTGCTCCAGTGTGGGTGTCTTCCATGGGGTGCAGTCCTTCAGGAACAGTCCAACAGGTCCCAAGTCCTGCCAGGAGCCTGCTCCAGTGTGTGCTCCTCTCCCCATGAGTCTACAGGTGCTGCCAGGAGCCTGCTCCAGTGTGGGCTTCCCATGGCATCACAGCTTCCTTCAGGCATCCACCTGCTCTGGTGTGGGGTCCTTCACTGCAGGCTGCAGGTGGATCTCTGCTCCACCATGGGCTGCAGTGGCACAGCTGCTTCACCATGATCTTCACCATGAGCTTCAGGGGGATCTCTGCTCCATGCCTGGAGCAAACACCTCTTCCCTATCTTTCGCTGGCCTTGGTGTTTTCAGGGTTCTTTAGCTCCCATGTCCTTATTTTTCTGTACTCCAACTGTAATTGCTTCTGTTCAACAGTTTTTTTTTCCATCTTAAATCTCTTTCCTGGTAATTACCACTGATGGCCTTGGCCAGTGGCAGGTCTGTCTTGGAGCTGGTATGGCCTCCATCAGACATAAGGGAAGCTTCTAGCAGCTTTTCACAAAGCCACCCCTGTAGGTTCCTGCTACCAAAACCTCGCCTTGCAAACCCAGTCCAGGCATGAAGCAGTGAAGTCCTTTGTCCTTCATAGTAACAAACCTCAAGGTTATAGTCCTATTATCATACATAGACACCTCATACTTTTGCTGGTGTTTATTTTGTGCTCCTTTGTACTGTAGAATCTATTGCAGTAGTGGTAGAGAGCAAGAAGTTTCTGCTTTTCACATTTTGGAAGTAAAGCTCAAATGCCTGTTGTCTTGTTCTTTCTGTTGCTTGAACTCTCTCTAAACTGATGGTTTTCTTTGGTTTGCAGAAAGTGATTGAAAGACTGTCCTCATAATGCAGTGCTGGTAGCTGAAAAGCTAATGTGACATGGCTGTAATATCTTATAGCTGCTATCTCAGTGGAGAACTGCTGTTTAAAACAAGTCTTTTTCAGCATTAGTAATGCCTGCCAGCTGTTGGAGTTTGGTTGAACCTGTTCAAGGCCTCAGGTTCCCTGGCTGCCTTGTTATAATTCATTGTACTTGATCTTTTAGTATACTCACACACTTGGTTTGACTTAGGTGTGTGGACTAGGCTTCTTGTTATCTATTCCAAGTTGCCTTTTTTCTTTTCTAAAATTCAAGTATTTAAAATTAAATTTTGGGGATTTTTGTTACTGTTTGGGTGTATTGGCTTAGACTGGCTCTTTCCCTTTTTAAGATGTTAGTTGTGTGTTGGGAAACATGCCCTTGCCAAAAAGGAAATAACACTCTTCAAGTTTTAAACAACTCACTGCCCTCCAAAAAACCAGTTTCATTGCCCTTTGAATTCAAGAAGGACAGAAATTTGTTTACTTGTGTATAAATGTGGATTATATGCATTAATATCTCAATTCTTTATACACAACATACGTGAACTTTCTTTTAACTGCCAAATCAATGTCCCAGGTTTGGAGTCTGGATTTTGACCTCTCTTAAATGCTTGTGTGGTGCCTAGTACTGTATCTCAATTTATGACCTATCTGTAGGCTGTTGAGAAGCCTTGCAGCTGCAGAGACTGCAGCTTCAATTTTTGTCCTTCAGCTGGTAAAGTTTGAGGCAGCCAGATTGAAATGTGCATATCCTGCTACCAAGAGAGCTCTTCTGGAGTCTTGCTGTAGTGTCCCAAGTATATTTACAAAAGTAGGCACTAAATGATTTATGTCAGATTTATAGTGTTGTTAGGTTAGTGCAAGATGTTTGTTAGGAGCATGACTTTTGGAGTTTTTTGGTCTGATGTGGAACATCAGTTGAGATTCTGTCTTTCTCAAGTAGCAAGGGGAAAGGATAATGCAGATGTGAGTAGTATGTGAAGGAATGCTGAGGCACCTAAATGGACAAATTGGGTAGGTGAGAAGAGATTAAAAAAACATGGATGTTGATTTTTTTTTTTTGGGGTAGTGCCTGGTGATCCTTTAAGCTTTCATATCTTTACAGGTAATTCTAAATAGATTGTTTAATCAGGTGAGGGTAGCATGTTTACATGAAGAATTCCACTTGTTTGCCTTGGAGCACCTCACTAGCTGAGACATATCTCACTTATTTTGGTGGAACCTTTTCAGGATGCCATATTTTGGAAAGAAGTAATCCTAATTTTAGATGTGTCGGAGTAGTTTTCCATGTATGTATATTTTTTTGGGAATCCTACATAGTGCTGAATTTATTGAATCTGTCATAATATTTCAGACCTAGTAATTTGATGTATTATTATTTTCTCCTGTGCTTTGAAAAAAATATTTTCAGAGCAGATTACTACAACACAGTTATTGCACGGGTTTGTTCTAAAAGAGAAGTGGATATGTGGCTTGCTGTTTTCTGAATCAATTTGTATTTCAGCAGAAATCAGTGCTTTATGTAACATGTTTTGGATTCGTACTTTTTAAAAGCCTTGTGCTTTTGGGCAGGCACTCCTAAATTAATGTGGTTCTTACTATTTTTGTTAATTCCCCTGGTTTTTTTTTTAACCTGTTCTTTTATGTGTGGTTTTTTTTTTTTTTTAAATACTTAAACTCTGGGCACCGACTTCCTAGCTAAGATTTCTCCTTTCTACTTAGAATTCCAGTTTAACTATAATTGTGCTTTTACTATTGGCTGTGGAAGTTGATTCCTCTTCTTTTTGGAATCTCTTCACTCATTCACATGTTGTCTAAGCATATCCTTATCTGATCAGTCTCATTCCACTGAATTATATATCGAATAGCTATCAGCTGGCATATTGAACTGATCTTTCTGAACTATAGCCAGTGCTTTATTTTTTTTCCAAGAGTTGTGTTTTGGGACTAGAGAGTGTCCAAGACCCAGTGTCTATATTGCAATGCCATGTCAATGCACTTGGCAATTTTAACATTGGCAACTCAACATGGAGAGTGAAGCAGCAGAATGGGTTATTTTCAAAACTGAGTTGTTTGGGAAATAACATGATGAGAATTCAGAATCTCAAAATTTAATTTTAAATCAACAAATGTTTATAAACATGTTCTTTCTTCTTTTTTTAATACTATCTTTGTTGATATGTTTGTTTTCATTTGCTGCAAGTTGAAGTGTTACGTGCTTGTTGCACATGGGCTACTGTTTCTGAAAACAAGAGCTAGATAGCAGTCTGAGACTTCCTGGAACTGGAGTGTATTGGGATTAGAGATTTGTTGGCATAGAAGGTCCAAGCTGTGCTTGGGAGTGTGTTCTGACAAACATTTCCACTTACCTTAGTTGTGGAAACTTGTATATTGTTGAGCATATTGTTATCCAATAGGGAACAAGTAACAGTCAACCCATTTATCTCTCCCTGTCTCCCCCTCTCCCCCCCTCCTTTTTTATTTCTGCTTCCATAGGATTCTCTAAAACTACTTCTAGAATTTGACTGTAACTTGCCACTGGTAAGTCATGCTCCATTAAGAAAAGAAAAATTGGAAATCAAATTATGTGACCCAGCAGCTGTTTGACCCCCAGATATGCACATTTCTCTTTATTTATGCACATGAAAACTAATAAACCTATGTTAAATGCCTGTGTTAACAAAATATGTATTATTTGTTTTAACCAAAAGCAGGTGCTTCTCTTCTTAGCATGACGAATCATATTTCTATGCTCATCTCTGTATGACTTCTGGCCTGCAGTACAATTTCACTCCAGTGAGCTGCCTCTTACACCTTTTGACACTTAGAATCTGTACATATCCCACTTTGCTTGTGAAGTAGTTTGAATGTTGACAGTTTCAGTAGCCTTGCCCATGTTAAGGGGAAGAGTGTTTGTCTCAGAGGAAGCCCATGTTCCTTCTTTTACTCATTTAAAACTGTAGTTCTTTATTTTCTACTTTGTTGTTCTAGATTCCTTTGCTTGGGGGATTGTGATGTCACTTAACAAGTGAGGAAGCAGCAACGCCACTTACCTTTTGTACTGCCCTGCTGTAGGATCTTGTTCTTGATACATACCTTTGTGTGGGTGTGTATATGTGTGTATGTATTTATGCCTGCTAAAGACAACGTTCCATCTGGCTTTTTTATTTCATTATTGCTTGATAGTAAGAAGGAACCGTTAGGACAGGAAATACAGATTACACTCAGTACATAGGTAAACAGTTGTTTTGCATGTGCTATAATTTCATGTTAATCCAGTTAGTAAGGCAATGAGAGCAGGCAGGAGCCATTTTCTGATTGTTTTGTGGGCAGGCACTGTCACACATGCCCAGCTGAATGGTAGGCAATGTATATTTGACTTGCTTCCCTCAAACAAAACCACTTTTTTTTTTCCTGAAGTTCTTTCATGGACCCATCTTCATGCATTCTGTGATGACTAGAAAACTACAGACCCCAGACTATTTTACACTACATAGTACAGCTATACCCTGGAACTTCCTGGAAAGTTCAAGAGTGTGAATGTTATGGTTGTTTATAAAGCAAATCACCTGAATATGCTGTGTGTCAAGACAAGATAATATATAAGAACTTTCTAGGCTGCAAAATGAACTTGGAAACTGAATGTCAGGTTGAACTCCTGGCAAAGCACCAGTTAAAAAGTGAAATGTTGAAATGTAAATAATAGTTTTATTCTGTACCAGCTATGATAGTATCCAGTAATTTTTCAGTGAAGTGGCTGTGCTGCTAGGGAATGGAAGGAATTACATACAGCAAACCAATATCATAGCAAGGAAATGGATGGCATAATTTAAGTATTAGAGCTAATGCAGCACTGAGTGATTTAATTTGTATTTTAGAACTGTGGAGTATGTTGTGGGTCTCAGAATTGTGGATTTGAGTGTGAATGCAAGAGAATTGCTTTTAATGCAGCTTAATATGCTATATTGCTGGAAAAAATCCCAAATAGTCAACAGTTTAGTAGGTAAAGAAAACCTACTAATACCTCTAACTAATGCTAGTCATTTGCATATGCTTATGTATTTCAGATGAGTTTACCTGTGTTAAACTCTTTATTGCCTCTGGGATATGTGTGAGTACAAAGAGGGTTTGTGTGTCTAGATACATGAGTTTTCTAAAATCTACTTTGAGTGCTCATGTTCAAGAAAACTTTGTCAAACTGACTGGTACCTCCAAAAGGTGACAGGGCTGTTGGCTGTTCAGGTCTTCTGGACATTCAGTTCATTCCTGACACAAGTCCCCTTGAAGATAATTCTCTGGCTTTGTATGTCATGCTTTTATTATCATGCCAAAGTTAACAGGGAAAATAGCACATCATCTTGCCAGAAACTTATGTGCTCATACATAATGATTTTTGAAATATGTAAGTAACCTAAATGCCAACACTTACAAAGATAATTACAAGTGTTCTATTTGTAAGTTTATGCACTGGGAGACTATCCATGGAGACAGAGAGGAAGGTGATACAAGAGTTCATCTGTTTGAGGAACTGTGCTGCAGGATAGTCCTGGACAAGAAACTAACCGAATTGGTCTGTGCTAGCCAGCCAGCAGATCTAGCCTGCCACAGCCCCTTTTCTTCCCTTTAGTGTATACAAAAAGCATTTGGAGAGCAGAAGCTGGCATATCACTGATGAGGCTGAATTTGCATTTGCTGTTAGGCAGCTCAAGGTTTAAACCTACACCAGCTGCTTTTTGAATAATGTTGCCACAGCATGTCTTTGCTGTTCATGGTAGTGCACCAGGTAGGAAAGGTTGTTTGGTTTCTTTTTTGCTGTGATTAATTTGGTAAATTAGTATTTGGGGAGTGATGTCATGGTAAGTATTCCTGAATATTGGAAAGGAACCCGTTTGCACAGGAGCAGAGACTGACAGTGATTGCTGCAATGTAAGAGTTGAAACTCGGATACCACAACGTTGCTGGTTTGTGTTCCAGAAAATAGGTTTACTAAGACAAATACAGGTACTAACATGTGAATGGTGTATTTGTCTTTATAAAGTACAGAGGACCTGTTCTGATGTGTAGATACAATTGTATAAAGTAGAACGATTAAGAGTAATCCCTGTCCATTTCCTGATCTTTACTCAACTTTTTCCCTGACCTACTTACAGCAACGAAATTTAATGCCAATAGTCAGTGTCTTTGTTCCAAGGTATAGGGAGAAAGGGTTTATATATCATCTTTGGCATAATTCCTAGAAGTTTAGGGTCATATTCTGATTCAGCTTTCCTGGTGTAGGTCTGGACTACTTCAGCTGATTTACTTTGGAGTAATTCCAGATTTATCCTAATCCAGCTAACATGAAATCAGGACCCTACAGTCCAGCTTTGTTTCATGTAGTTGGGTGAAGAGTTTGGATTTGTGTGGTTTAATGGGGAATGAGGTGAGGTAATGCATTTAAAAATATGTCCTTGGAGAGGAAGTAGTTTTTCCTCATTTGTTGATAGATTAAAGTATAGATAAATTTGTTGGAATGTATTTTAGTTCCTCATTACAGCAGAACCTACTGTTTGAGAATGGGCATGATTACAGATTTTGTAGTGGAAAAATCCTGTAATTTACTCACCTTCAGTAAAAGGATCTTAAAATTCCAAAAGACAAAATACTCTTAATTCTTTCAGTACGAAGTATACTCTGATATTATAGCTTGTTCTTTTTGGAAGGAGTAGTATTTTCTCTAAAAGGGTATAATTGGATTATAAATTGTTGGATACAATTTAAGCAGAAGAATTCCCTTTACTCACCTATTGCTTGTGACTTACCTTGCAGTACCTGCACTTGAAGAGTGGCTCCTGATAAATAATTTTGATATACAACTGATGCAGATTGTGTTTTATTTTGAACACTTATGGATAATAATAAATTGAATCTCAATGAGCTTCACTTCTTTCAAAAGAATGAGTAAGTGTTTAGGTTTAAATGTGTACTTTCTTTTCTAAGGAAAAGTCATTGTCTTTCCTCTTTACAGGCCATAGAACCTCAGGGAAATTGTACTGTGCTACTGGCAGTACTCTGGACCATCTAGTCTTGCTCCAGCTGTTATAAAAGCATGAACTTCAAAAGTAAATGTTTATTTCTTTGCCTCTGGAGAACATTGAACAAACTTGATTCCTTTATTGAGAAATACGAATTTTTCTTTCTTCTCTGTCCTCTGGCATGTTTTAGTGGTTCTGCCACTGACTTGCTAAGAAACCATGTTCTGAGGCCCTCACCTTGGCTTCAAGGGATCCACTTGGCTTCCTTTACACATGCAAAGTTCTACAGAGCCCAGAATGCTATGAGGTGTTGTCCTTAATTTTCAGTTAAAGTCCTTATGTATTGCACCTAATTGGAGGATGAACAATGCAAAGCTGCTTTTCCTTTTTTAGTTTATATGTGTGAATCATTCTTCTGGAAATTTTTGTCACGTAAAGGGTTCTATTCATTTGAGTTATTTAATTTGCAGGTATTTTCAGTTAAAACTGAAAATGTCTTTAGGTTTCATTACATATCAAAGCCTCTTAGGCCTGTTAACCTCTCAGCATTATTCAATATTCCAGATTAGTTTAGAGTTTTCAGAAATGAATTAACAGCTGCTGCTGCAGCAGTAGTGTGTAATTACTTAGCATTAAACCCCAAGATCATTAGTCTTGGTATTCTAGAAGCGTGTTGGCAATGCAGGACTTTTCAAAGAACCACAGTGGTTTTCCATGCAGTTCTAGGAGGTGAGTGGCCTCCTGATCAATGCAGTCAGTGTTGCCCTGCTGTCTGCTATGGGGAGCACAGCAGACAGCAGTGTTCCACTCCTTGAGTGGGTGGGCTGCTTTCAGGTTTATTTTTCATTCCCAGTGGCAGGAGAGTGTCATATTTCACAGCTTCTGGAACACTTTCTGTAGGTGAATGTCATCTGGATTGTGTTGTATATGTGTGTAGTTCTGCTGCCTTGTGGAAGTCTCTGCCTTCCTGTATCTCTACTGGATTCCAGGTGTTTAAGCTTTCTACCCTGTAGTTTTTCCCCATCAGGGCCTGATGAAGACCTGAGAAAGTGGGCAGACAGAGGTGTGCTGCTGACTCAATGGAATTCATTCAGCCTGTTCTTGATGGTCCTCTTCCCATATGGTCCTCAGATGTGGACAGTGATGATGTTGCGGGATAAATGCATTGTTCTGGCAGTGGGAAGTGGACATCTTTCCTGGAAGCTCTTCAACCCTTTTCCCAGCATGCATTTAAAGATGGGTTATTATATGATGAGGGAGAGGCTACAAGCCCCCTAGATAAAATGGTTGTGGGGAGCAGGCTGCCTGCTCCACTGCAGTCATCTGGTGTGCAGCTGAGGTTCTTAGGAGAGGCAGCCAAAGGGAACAAGCTAGATGAATTGTCCTGCCACACTGCATATGGCCTGTGGGTTATGAGTTGTTCATCGTAGATATTTGCTTATGATCCTTAAGAACATTAAGATTTTGCAGTAAAACTTTAGAAAAATACTTAACAGCATGAAAAAAATCTGCTTAAGCCACAATGAACTCTAGTTCTTTTTACCAGCTTTTCACAAAGAGAGAGCATCTGGTGGACAGAATAGATCAGAGTCCTGAGTGCATATGCTAGTGGTTTCATTGTCATCAACAGACATTACATTTTTGTTGATTTATTTTGTGCAATGACTAAAACTTAATTTCCTGCTCTGTTAAGGATGTTCTACTTTGCTTGACTTGTACAAAAATGAAGTATGGTTGTTGTATCCATATAAAAGTTGAAAGCAATTTCATGGCATGGAGTTAATGGTGGACATATCTTTTATCTACTTATGCGTATGCACCAGCTCTTTTCATCTGAAATCCTCTGGTTGTTGATGATGCTAAATCTTCTGCAGTTAACTTTCCCTTCTCAGGACTGTAATCTAAAGGTCAAGATACTGTAATCTATTCTTCATTTATTGCATATCAAAGAGTATTCCTCTCATAAATGTGGCTTATAAAACTTCAGTTTATTACCCATATACCAATTGTTTAAGCACTTCTGTTTTCAGTCAAGTAGAACCAAGTGAACTGTTCATATAGTTGTAGGAAAGTCAGAGATTCACTTCTACTGGTGTCTGTATAACCCATCAACTTGAAAAAGAATATTCTATAGCTGCTCAGTCATTTTACTTCTGGCATTTTTGATGAAAACATAATTTCTGTAAAATGGCCTTGTCTTGGGGAAAAAACCCAAACAAGATACTGCATTTGGAACAGCAGTAATTTTCAGGGCAGTAATTTTCTGCTTGTCAAAGCAGGGCCCTCATGTTTTTGGTCTTACTCAATATTGAGCTGTATCTAATTTAACAGCTCCTGTGTTGTGTGTGAAGTGTAGCTTGGATGTCTGGTTCTCTATTCTGGACTGTGTTCCTGGCTGTGTTTCCTCAGCATTGCTGTCTTTCTGTCTGAAGTGCCTAATGAGGTACTTGAATCCTGTGGTTACAGGGCAGTGTAACCCTGCCTCTCCTTTTGGAGGAGAGAGCTGGCTACACTCAGGGCTTGTGTGTCTTGTGGCCGCATTTTTTCTCAGGTGTTTTCTTGTGTGTGAAAACAGCAGAGTACTTTCATCAGAAAAAATAAAGTTGTGCTGCTTTCAGCAATGTTGGAAAACTTCATTTGAAACAGAAATAGCAAAATAAAAATTTTCAGAAATCTGAAAGTGAACTTTGATGTGTCCAACTAAATGTTTCTTTTTTCACCACTTTTCATCTTGATCTTGTACTAAAAGCAAGTATCAAGGTTATGAAACCTCAGGAGCCTGACTCAGTGAATTGCCCTGTATGTTAGTATCCGGTGAGGCACAGGCTTGCCTCAGAATTGCCAGCTCATGGGCACTCATCTTCACTCTGGCTGTGCTGGACCTGGCTAGAGGTTGATCATTCTGGCCCACAGATTCTTAGTTTAGGATGCAAGTATAAGATCCTGACTCTGTTTAAGGGTAAACTGCAGCTAATTTGAAATGAAACTAAATGTCTTTACACATTTTTCAACCAATCTGATGATTATACTAATACCAGAATCCTATCCATGATCTGCAGACACTGGTATTTCATGATTTCAGATTTAGTAGGCTTCTGAATTACCCTGAGCAGAGAACAATTTGATGTGCTTCCTTCTCATCTTTTGTGGGAAACAACTTGTAGGCAGTTTTCTGGCTCCAGAATAAACGATGGCTTGTGCCACAAGGAGAGAGAAAGCTGAGGGAAGTGCAGCTAGCAGTTATGAAGAGATCCCCTGCTTGTGAGATTCTACTCTAACAGAAACGTTAAGGAATGGTGTGGTGGGATTGAGCTTTTTGGGTGGTGGTGCCCTTCTTTCAGCTTTGTCCTGTCCTACTCTGCTTGAAAAGAGTTAAAATGGCATCACACACATACCTGTTCCATTCTTGCCACTTCCTTCTGCCTCACCTTAAAATGATCTTAATGGTTCTTTTCTGTCCTAGTGTTTTTGATCCCTGTTTCTATGATTGTAATATTCTTGAATATCTTTACCCAGTTAGAACTCCTAATAGTGATACTCGCGTCTTTAACGTCACACACTAGTATTTTATACTTCTGTTTTTCCATTTGAAGAAAATTATTTCTTGGATTTGTGCAAAGGGCTTGCTATATGGGCAGAAAGAGAGGACGTACTTAGGTTATTGTTCTGCTTTTTTCAGTTTTCGTTCCTGTCTCTAAGGAGACATGTTATGCTTTAAGTGATTTACAAAGTAGCCTTGTAAACACATTCAGGACATAATAGCATTATAACTTCCTTTGTACATGATTGTTTTCATCACTGAACACTCCTGTAATGAATTCAAGTGTGGTATGATCCTTACGTTTGTACTGACTTGATGTAACTTCTTGCACTAATCCATCTTGATATTTGTTTCTGTTGTTGAATACAAATTCATATCAGGTTTACTGCTGTTACTGAGTAATAAATGGTCTTATTCATGCAAGGTTATTCTCTTTTTTTCTGCAAATTAAGAAACACAAGTGTATTCCCAAACAAATAATTTGCCTTTGCTCTGGTTTTGGTTCACTGCAGTGTGCAGCCTGTGCAAAAGAACAGGGACTTAATCTGTGTCCTGTTCTGATTCTGAAAGGCACCTTGTGTGTAAAAGCAAATATTGAAGTGTGGTGCTACTTGCTTTTGACTATATACTGATTAATCAGTAAAGATTCTACATGAGCAACAGATCAGTCTGGTGTGGAGATTTTCTTTTATTTTCATTTGTGTTTGCACTATGGTTTCAGATCTTGTTTTTGCAATGGTAGGAGAGCAGGCAGGAAGACATGGAAGGGAGGAGAGCAGGAATGCTTATGGACATCCAGGTCAGCTCATGCATGTAGCAGTTTGGTAGGCTAGAACATTATCACAATTATTCCTAGGAGATCTCTCAGGTAGTTAAACCTATTTTCAGCTTTCTGTTCACCATGTACTTCAGATCACCACTTGCTGTCATATTTGCTGCTTTGTAAGGTGTTCTGCTGCCTGAGCTTATTCTTGGCCTTTCCAAACTTTCCTTCCCTGCTTCAGCTACCTCTTTCTTTTGATGAATCTACAGTGCTTCAATTGCTACTTCATTTTGAAGGTTAATATAGATTTATTGGAGCTATTGCATAATTGATTTTACTTTAATTAAAGGAGTATGAGACATGAGTAGTATAAGCACGCTCCCCATCAGAAAGCCAGCCCTTAGAAACTTCTGCAGTCCTGAACCAGTTCCTATAAATATTTGCTCTGTTCAGAATCCTGATCAAACTAGGCTGAAAATTAGCATAGGAACTGATTAGAAGACGAAGGTAAATTTTCCCTATTCTTACAGTTGTTGGAAATGTTTATTTCTTCAAGATTAATGAGTCTTAAGGATTGAGAAGTATTTATCTGACAAAATAAGTTATATAGTACTGTCTCTTGAGTTTAATTTTATGTGATAAAAAATCAAATTTAGATTCTATTTGGATGAATCTCATAATTTGAAAAAATTGAACACTTGCACGCTTTCTTGTTGGAGTTTCAAAGTACTTGAATTTGGTTTGGTAGCAGAGATAGTGTGCATGGAGTTTTTTGATGTTGGTATTTTTTTCTGGCAGTAAAAATGCAAATAATAGTTGTCTTTATCATACTTCTGTTTATAAATGAAATTGTTTATAAACTCTCAAATTAAAAAGTTTTTAATGAATACCAGTTTATTTTAGGAAAAATTGCCTTTTCTTTACCCTCTTGGGAATGCTACTTTTGTCATGTTTTTCTCTTTATTCTTTTGGGAGCTTTAATTTCTAAAAGAATGCTATTCCATGTACTGCTTAAATATTTGATGTTTTATCCAAAGCTTCTCATATATATCTATAAAACCACTTTATACTCTCACTAGAATGTTAAATATTTAAGACTGAAGTCAATACATCACTGTAATGTCATGCCATTTATGATCCATTTTATTAAGCCATTGCTTTCCCAGTCTCTTAATTAAAATCACCCCTTTCATGAGAACAAAGCTATATACTCCATTTAACATAGAGAATGGTCATTTGTAATATGAAATTAAATAGAAATTTAAATGACAATAGCAATGTAAAATGCAAACGTTTTTCTCTGCCTTTTTTCTGTTTTTTTTTCTTGCTATAGTCTAAGACTTGGAGAAAAAAACTTATTAGCAGTAATGTACCTTGGAATTTGGTTGAAAAGAGGATTCACAGTGTGGTTTGTTTGTTTATTTAATTATTGTGTGTATGAGGCTGCAGATATTATGTCCCCACACACTGAGTTGCATTATCAGTAAATCAGTTCTTTTACTCCTGTATAACAGCAACTGAGACAATCCTCTAGCTACGTGTAAGTTGCTGGAAAAAGTCCCTAATAAAACTGATGAGCTTATCAAATTTTGAAACTAGTCTCTAGTGCATGTGGATATTCAGAGACAATTGAAACTTGCTGCTTGTTGGTGTTTGCTCTGTGGACATTTTCATTCTTGCTGGGGCAGGCACTGCCTTTTGTAGGGTGTGCAGAAGGCTGCTTGTCACCGTGAGAGATGAGCTTGGGGACAGCAGTACTGTGCTTTGCTGCCCATACTGGAGCTGCTGAGAGCTCTGCCACATCCTTGTCTCTCCCAAGGTTGGCCATCTCATCCCCTGCTGTCCGTGGCCCTTCCCTCACCTTGTTTGTGGCCCAGCAGCCTCTGCAGTTGTCAGAACTTGTGTAGTTTAGTAGCTTTACCCAGTGTGTTTCACTGCTGTGATATGTGTTGCTCTTAATGAAATTCTGAAACCAATAGTTTGCTTGGCCAAAGATTAATTTGAAAATACTTAACCATTTAAATCCTGTACTTAGTGGTATTTACGCAGAATACCATGTGGGTAGCAGGTAGTTTTATGATTCTATGGGGAGCATGGTTTGCTATGGCTGGTTTTGTTGTACTCTTATTCAATAAAATGTTTTACTGAATATCTCATAACAAGCTGCTGTTAGACATTCATGGTGGCATTTTGTAATATTGCTACAATAATCCACCTGTATGGATTTCAGCAGAGCACTTAATGAATTTAGTTTCCCCCTACTGCTGATTTCCCACCCTCAGCTGGAGAATGTCCCAAACTCTGCTTGAAAGGTAATACTGGGGCAAAGTAACTGGGAAACTCAGGCTCCTTCTGCCTGAGAAACAAAGCTTCTTCCTCCAGAAATAAAGGGCGAGAGGGAGAAAAGGAAAACTCAAACCTTGCTAGATATGTAGAGTAACAAACATACCATTCATTGCTTATCTGAAATGCTTTAACGTAGCTTCTTCATTCTACTTATATTGTCTCATGTGGTTCTGTTACATCCAGTTGTTCCTGTGTGCATCTGAGGTGCACACTGGCACCGGGTTTCTGAACATTGTGCTGTGGGATATAAAGATGGTTTAAAAGGTAGTCATCTAAATTACTGTACATTAGAATGGAGAAAAACCTGTTTCCAATAACTTTTATAGGTCTTGCAGTATTTATTATATATCTAGTAATAGCTGTGTATGTAATTGTCTTTATATGATCAAAATATATTATTGGGCATACTTGTACGTTCAGATGCCAAATTAAAATTTACTGTCAAATGTGAGTGAGGTTTCTTTCTCCATTTAATAATGCTGGAACTAAGATCTACCACTGTGTGCAGTTCCACTTAGTGTTTTGTAGTTGATTGAAGTATTGCCGCAAGATGTTAATGGGAATTTTCTCATGCTCCTTGGTTTGGCTGTTGTTCAGAGACCAGTTTTCATAACTTCTTCCAAACTATTTCAGTAAACTTACATATTTTATGTATCATAAGCCACTTAGTAAATTTTGATCCCTTTAAAATCTTGCAGAGAAACAACCACACATCTGAGTTTTACACAGCAAAAGAGATATATCAGAAAGAGAATATGGGCAATGTCTACTGTTTTTTTTTTCTTTCTTAGATTAAGCGAAGTTACTGTCCATGCTATGATTTATACTCTGTGAAGGCTGTATTTTTTTGTATTAAAGATGCTATTTTTAGAAAGTACTTTGCTTTTTGTTTCTACCATTTTGCTTTCATTTTCCTTCATATTTTGTCATCCTTGTGGTATCTCATTTCTATTTCTGATCATCTTCTAGTTTTGGCACTATTATTTTTTTTTGGCACTATTCAGTAGTTGATGTTGGAATAAACAATTATTGAAGAAGCTTCCTACTGTCGTGGATGAATAGGATTTTAACACCAACAGGAGCTTTTTGATCATCTCATCTGATTTTCTTACAAGAAAGTGTCTATAAATTGAACTAATTTTCCCTGAGCTTTAGGGTAATCGTAAATCACTTTTCTTCTGTGGGCTAAAATATGGCACCCAAAATATTAGTCTGGTGCCTAAAAGCATTTTTTGGGTAGACTTATGAAGCATTTTTTAAAAACTTGTTCAGGATGTTTGTGGTCTAAGCAGCCCTAGGAAACTGAACACCTCCTTGCATATTTGGAAGTATAAGAGCAAACTTCTTCACGGTGATTTTATGATTCCCTCTGATACTGCCACAGGGTTGGTGCTCTGGGCCGATGTCACTTGCAGCAGGGGAACAACATGAGACTATAATGTCCAAGGCAGAAATAGAGTACTTCCCGGTTTTTCCCTCCTGGCATTAGGAAAGGGAGGAAGATTTTGTGTTCAGAACTTTCCACAGAGGTTGGAACACCTTACTTTGACAATTTGAACAGTAGTAAAGCTAGGAAAGGACTCAACTGGACTAGTGGTCTATGGCTGGTGTATACTTTGAGATACTAGGTAAGATGAGTTAGATATCTTTTGGTTATATGAATATGGGTGGCTGGGTGGACTTAGCATAATGGAGTGTATTAAGCCAAGTGTAATATTTGCATAGGAGCAGTGAGGGATGGAATAAAGGGGATGGAGACCAGAAAAGAAGTGATGAGTATGCTGGTGCTGCTCAGGTCCTCTGGGATGTGATGTGCACCATCTATTTCTGCATATTTGTTTCCTCAGCGCTGTGTGGAACATGCCCAGTCTTTAGACTCAAAAAGCAGCTGTTGGAGTTTTCGTTTAATTCAGATGAAAAGACCCACTACTTTTCAGTGCTTTATCTTTCTTTCCTGCAGTTTTATCATCATTCATGCTGCTGATGCAGTAGTCAGCAAAATTCATTTTGGAGGCCCTCAATTTGTGTGACTTTTGAAGTTGAGTTTAGAGATGGTTAAAATATTTTTGTGAGAATTTTATTCTTGCTCAAAAAACAGAGCATGCAGGTGTTCTGTGGACATGTTCCCCTCATCTTTGGTCATTTTCCCTTTGGGAGAGAACCCCAAGCTACTGCCAGGATTTACTCTCTGTGGTTGCTTTCTGCAGCTGGAAATCAGCATTAGTTTGGAAAGAGTGATAAGGTGCAGTACCTTGAAACTTGATAATTCCCAGCCTTTTCTATGTGTCCTCTTTAGCCTTCAAGATCTTTCCTGATTTTTGGAATGTCTGAATTATGAAAATGGTTGCTGTCTGTAAATGTCTTGGTGCGACCCCTCGAAAATTAGTGCTGTGCACCTTATTTCAGCATACTAGTCAGAGGTAACTAATGTGATGTTTTCAGTGATTTACATTGATCAAAACTCTCTGAAAGTGAAAAGCTGCTGTCTGTGTTGATCTTTAGCACCTAATTGCAGTGCAAAGCTTTTGTTCTAGAAAAAAACCTCACTTGGTCCTACCATGGAGAAACTAAGAAATGTGTTTAGTCTTCTGCTGTCACATCATGCCTGTTAGGTTTGGAGAGATTTTGTGCTTGGAGCCTAAGAAGTCTTCGGTCTCATACAGGAAGAATGTATTACTGAAAATCCAAATACATTTCTGTTCTGATTGGCCTAAAATGATGTAGTGGTGAAGATGGCTTGCATTTTAAAAGAAAAATCTAAGCTCTTCTTGGTTTTCTAAATCAAGCAATTCTTACTTAACAAATATGTTTTTAGCACTTGTTTACTAGACCAAAAAAACTCTAAAATACCTATACAGTTTAAAAACCCGATCAGGCAGGAAAATGTTTCACATTAAAGTGTAAATTTGAGTGGGGGAAAAAATGATCCAGGTAAAGATCTTTAATTTACAGGGTTAGTTATAAGACGTTGTGGATTTTAGTTGCAGCAGTAACAGACGAAATTTTTCTCCCTAAGCTAAAACATGTAACATGCAAAGTTTTTTATGAAATACGAAGTTTCTTCTCTAGTAAAGTTTCTTCTCCTAGTAAAGTGGACAAATATCATTTATTCAATGCTTCTCACCAAAAACATTCATACAGTATTTTGCAAAGTCAAGTACAGGAACACAGATTACTTGTGAAAAATGTGCTGTATTTGGGATCTCTGTTTCTTCTCTTAAATCTACTTTGCATACTGGATCTAGGGGAAAAACAGTAGTATGAATTCAGTCCAGAGATAGTTATGGGACATTTTGTTCGTGGAAGAGGTTGTAAAACAATGTCTTACTAGGTAATGATATTAGAGATCTGAAACTTTAAGCAAAAGTTTATAAATATGTAAGTTTACATGCAGAAACTCATATGTAACTGCATGTTGGTTTATCTGTAAGCGTATCTACATATACTGTGTGTGTATTAATCTCTTATTTATACACTACACTGATGAGCATTACGAAAGTACCTTAATGAAGTAGTCTTTTTTGGAAAGTAATATTAAGGACTGTAATACAGTACATTTGCAAGTAGGAGCAGAGGGTTTATGATAGGCTAGGGTGCATGTAATGTGGTTATAATCCAGCCACAAAAGAACAGTAGAAGTGGAAGAAGTATCCTTAGGTTTTATGTCACATATGAAGTTTTAGTTGGAAATGACACTTTTGTAAGCCTGCATCTGTACATCTGTATGAAGTACCCATAACTTAAATTTGTAGTTAAATGATAGCACTGTGACTTTTTTGTTGTTGTTGGTTTTGTTGGTTTTTTTTTTTTGGTCATCTAGAGTTTTTATGAAAATTTTGGAATTATGTATACAATTGATAACTTTAAAATACCCTGTATCCTGATTTGGCATGAATCTTTGGCTTCAAAATATTGTTGCTCTTTTTTCTTAATCTACATTGTTACTAATTGATTTTTCAAAGAGCTACTGGACCCCACAGGTTGTCTATCTCCAGTATTGCATCTCTTATTTAGCCGCCACATTGAAATTGCAACTCTTTAATTGTATTTATATTAATTTTTACTCTTTTTTTTCTACTTAAACTCTTATCTTTTCATTCTAATGCTTGTTGGAGTATGGGATAGCTTAAATAAAGAATACCTGTGGGTAGAAATCTGCTGTTCATCATTCGGTACAAATACTTACCTACATGTAAGTGTGCCTGTGTGCTTCCACAGAGGAAGCAGGATTAGGGTGAAGTTCTAACTGCCAGATGGTGTTTCTAGAAACATAGAAAGTCACAATGTAGGGAGCACAGTCAGTATAGTTAAAAACACGGACATTTAGAAATCCTTGTGTGGCTGTGTTAAGACTCATATACATAAGATGCACTGCCACAACCATATTCTGTGGTAACTTCCTTTATATGCAGTATATTGTTTACTGGACTTTTTATTGCTGCTTACAATCTGATTTTGAGACTCTCACACACAAAAATGTCTATTGAGGCACTCAGTGCTTCAATATTTGTTCAGTGTGGAGGTGTGTGGCTCTTTGCATCCTGTCTTCTTTGCCAGGAAATTTGGAAATAATGTGCAGGCCTGTTAACTATATGAAAGCTAGATGCATTTTTTTCTGATAAAGTATAGAACAAATACTTCATCTCTTTGTTCAGTGAATCACAATCTTGTGTTCCTCCCACAACAGTAAGTCTTGAGAATTGGTTGACCATGCTTACATCAGAGGATTTCAGATTTCAGCATGACTCAAAATGATGTGTTTTAGAGCCTTACATTTCCAGAGCATTTTAGAAGTATGTATGTGTCAATACTTTCTGTTGAACAAACATAGTTTTTGAAATGCTGTTTGGATATTTATTTTAATGGTATATAAGACACATTCAGAAGTGGTAGTTGCAGTTTCAAGCTTTGTTCAGTTTACTCTGTGAAATATGGGGGTAAAGATTTGGTCCACAGGCTGTTTGAGGGAGAAGGAGAAAGAGGAGAGTAGTGAGGAGAACTGCCTGGATAGAATAAATCAATGCTGTCTGTGTATGGTGGATTCAGGAGGGAAAGGACCATGGTCTGTGCCACAGGAGGGTGCTAAAGCATGAACATGATCCCTGGGTGATTGCCATGGGTGGACAATCCTCCATTGTCCTAGTCCTTAAGTTATTGGTATTACCTAAAGTTTACAGAAAGACTTATCTATAAAGTGAGGGGTTTGCCTTCTGACTAGTGGCATTTTCTGTTGCTCTTCAGGACTGCAGATAAAAAGCATCAGTCAAGAAAAGCTCTTTTAGTTTGACATGAATGCAGTTGCACTTACAAGGATTTATAGTACTTTGAATAGTACACCTCAGGTTAGTTTTTGAAGGTGCTGCAACTATCCACCATTATAATACTTTGTAAAAGAAGTGTTAGTGAAACCAGAATGAGTTGATGACTTAATGGTATGTTACTTGTGATTATTTGTGTCAAACTTAAATTTATAAAACAGATCTCACAATGTAAACCAATAGATAAAATCACGATGGATTAATGATGTAAGAGAATATTTTTGTGAGTTTTAATTTCTTTTTTAACTTTTTATTTCTTGGCTGATGTTATTCAGTAGTTTTGTTACAGATGTTGTTCCATGTTTTGATTTGAAACAAGATACAGTATTTGCTTCTTCCTCAAGAAATGCTCCCTGAGCTTTCCTTCTTGGCATTATGTGAGATTAGAGGATATTTCCAAGCTTTTTTTACTTTCCCACATACATATTTTTTTCCCCCAAGTTGTTTTCAATCTTATTTCTCCATCCTGTTGTCCAGTTTTTAATTTCTTCCTGTTGCACGTGGCTGGAGTTGCAGTTGAGCACAAACAGCAACAGTCCTGTCTCCCCAGCTCCTTTCAGAATGTTTATATGTTTTGTTCCCTTGGGCACTCAACTTCATTTCTTTCTGACACTCACTTTCCTACCTTGTTTAAACATGTACTTACTCTTTCATTGCAACCTTGACCAAGGAGAAAATATATTTTCCGTTCAAAATGGTTGGCCCAGATTTGGAAGAAGGTTTTTTTTTTATTTGATATTAAAAATCCTCCCTTTAGTTAGTTCTAAGAAAGGTGTATTTGAATTCTGAATGTTCAGATCTGTGTAAGGAAGTGACATGTGCATGGTGTTCACTGGAAAGAATAACAAATGTTGAATCCTGGTATAAAGTCCATGCTGCCTGAGAGGAGGTACACTGTATTTTAAATTAACCAATGTGATAAAAAATTACATGTTATGTTATAATATAGACATCTTATGTAAAACTTTGCAACATTTACAGTGTAGTGCTGACAGCTGCACTTGACTTAATATATAGCATTCTGGTGGTATTGTGTGATAGACTGCTGGCTATTTTAGAAGATAAATTACTGTTTATTTAGGTTTAAGTTAATGTTTTAAATGCTTTCTTACTTAAAAAGTAGAGCATTATAAATAGCAATAAGTTCTCTGAAATGCTCTACACATTACAGACTGACAATTGCGAAAGAAAAGACTGATTATAAGTAGAAAACCTGTAACTACATGTTTTGAGTAAGTTGCTCTTATGTGTACTTTTTAACATTGATTAACCAGGAAGTTTTTACTGCCATTCAGCTAGCTTTGTAGTTTAGTCCAATAGTTTTAAATAATGTTATTTAAATAAGATGTAATTGATAAATTACATTTGGTGAAAATCTGTACTTCTCCATTATGGTGTCCGAAGTTTAGCTTAAAAAGCAAGAATAAAAATACAGTGCAGATTTTCAAGTGAGTTGTTAGAAATACAGCAGAGCTATTAATGTGTACTCAAAAGTTAGAAGATAAGCATTTTGGGAAAATTATGTGGAAGTTTTGCTTGAGACAACTAAATAATGAAGCTCTCAACTAGGCTTTTGTGTTCAAAAATGGATCCGTTGAAAAGTAAGGATACTATGCAAGTTAAGAGAAATGATGTTTCAGACAGGTGTATGGAAGTATCTTAAAATTTGATGTACAGTTATACTCAGTAGACTTTAATTGGTTAAACCTGTTTGGGTATTCATATATGGCATGAATACAATTACACAATATAAAATATATGTTCATAGAATGCATGAAAAGCATGCTACATGAGAAGAACTATTGGAAATAAGTTAGAAAGTGAAGTTTTATCTTAACATAGCACTAAAAAGTGCTTTTCTTTGTAAATACTATTATTACTATATTACTGTTCTTACTATATTACTATTATTTTTGTAAAGATTGCACTTAGTTTTTAAAAAGGAGAATACTTTTTTATTAGTGTTGGTGTTCAGTTTCCTTCTGTAGATTGTATTGTATGCTGAGATCTTACTTTTTCTTTAATGAAATGCCCATATTTCTGAATTTTGCAGAATGCAATGAAAGCTGCAGTGTTTCAGTCTTCCTGTGCCTGGGTCTGAGAAATCTTTCTACTTGAACCTTCTTGTACTGATAAAAATGTCCTGAAAAGTGCTGCCTTAGGAAAAATTCCCTGTGGTGTGTTCTGTGAAGAATGGCCACAAGCTCAAATTTTGCTTGGATCTATCTCGTACAGTAACTGAGGAAGAAAGGACATCTAGGCTAAAATCTCTTACCCAAATGCTTTTCAGTTGCATTGGGTTTTAAGATTGAAATCTTAAGGAAACCAGATGTGCATGGCTTTGTCATTCAGTCTTCTCTGTCTCTTTTTTTGCACTGCCCCATAAAATCTTGAACCTCCTGTGTAGTTTCAAACAATTTTGATGGGGAATTAGTCACTGTAAGGATAACCTAAACACTTACGAAAATCAATAGCAGCTGGAGAGACCTTAGTGGGTATACTCTTCCTTTTGACATTTGCATGTTTAATTCATTGCCATTTCATTACCTCTTTGCTCTTTTTCTGTCCCCGGCACCTGCCAAAAGCCAAGCACTAGCCAAATGATGCTCAGCACTGACAAGAGCTTGCTTGGATAGCAAGTTCTCCAGGCAAAGCTTTGTGCCTCAGGCCTTTCACTGTTAAATGTCAGAGGTTTATTGTGATGATGGAAATTTGAGAGCTGAGGATTACTCAATTTGCTGGGACCCTGCTGTAGGTCTGCTGTTCAGTAGTGTTTGGGATTAGGAGAAAATTTGGTCTGGACAGTATTCTACCTTTCTCTGGAGGAAGTGGGTGGCAAGGTTATGTTGTAATAAAAATTATTACTACATCCTTGGCAGGTGCTTGGTGGAGAAAATTCTTGCACATGGGGTCTGGCTTTCTAATAAAATCCAGTAGGAAATGTGTTAGGGGAAAGTACCCTCTAAAGAAAGTGTGAAATGGAGCTGAAGTACAACCCACCAGAACCATGCAGGGAAACAAATACCCTCAGTCATCTGCCACCACAAATGAAAGTGATGTCTTGGTGAAGTCTGATGCCAGTTGAAATAGTGCTGGAGACAAGTGCTGGCTTTCTGACAGGTGGAAGAGTGAGAGTGACTTTAATGGATCAAGTTTTTGCTATTGGTTCCCAGGTGTTGTTCAATGAATCAGTGATATATGACTGAGCCATGATTACAATGACGATTTGATGTCGTGGTGAACACTGCAGGAACATAGTTGATAAATGCTGGAGAAGTAGTTCTCAGCCATTCTCAATATTTCAAGGTACCTGCAACAAGGATGAGAGTATGTCCAGTCTTTGGTACAGTGTCTTCCAAAACAGCACACACAGAAATGTAAGCAGATGGTGGAAGAAAAATGTTTGTTTGTTGCAGTGCTGACCAGTTCAAGTAGCTGGACCTGTAAGAGGGTGAGATGCTCCTCTAAGAGACCCCTAATTGTGTGTTAGGCTGGATGACAGTGAAACAGCCAGACTGGTCTGGAGTTTTCATGTATGGAGATAAATTGTTTAAACTTGAAATATATATCCTACTTTGGTCTGACTTAATTTTTAAGGGATTTTTGAAATAGGTATCAGTTCTTCTATCACTCTTAATTTTATTTACTTGTTTCTGAACACAAGTTGGAAAAGACAATAAAAATGTTGTGGGCTACTTCTCTTAGGTTTGCAGTCTGTTCTCCCAAGTGTATTTCCTGTTGCTCTTTTCTTCCAGTCCTTCAGGGTTAAATTGTTTCAGTCACTCTTTCTCATTTTCAGTCATGGAGAATATATGGGGCAGAATGACCCATTTTACCTCACATTACCAGTTTTGCTGAAGGAGCTCACCTAGCACTAGTCTTTCTGCTACATCTTTGCTCCTGACTTTTCCTTTCAGTCAACCTGGTGTGAGAGCTACTGAGTTAGAGTTCTATGCACTGTGACTTTTGTGGAACAAACATGTCAGAATTGACTTTTTTTATCCCTTCCATCTTTGCTTCTACAGTGATACTAAATCTTGAGTATAGCCTTCAGTTGCTACTGGTAATACTTCTTATTTTGGTTTTGGGTGTTTTTGGGTTTTTTTTTTTTCTTGTATCTCTGAGAGCTCTAGTCATGGATCAGACTTCACTTTGTTTGATATTAAATGCAGAATAATGTTACAGAATTAACACCACCCACCCATATTCCCCCCAAGCAAGGCACTGCACAAACTTCCTGTAACATGAGAGAATGAAATCTTGAAAAAGCTTATCCTAGGAGAAATTGCAGAAAAGTCATTTTGAGATGTTTATTTCTATTAAAAAGCACTTACATCATGGTAGGTGGTCTCATAATTTTTTAAAACTACAGTAAATGTATCACAAACTTTACTACATGATCAGTTAACAGTTTATAATATAACTTTCTTTACACAATAGAAAGAAGATATTTGTACAACTACCTTCAAAAAGAACGTGCAAAGTAATTTTATTTGTTACTCTGTCTTGAGTGTTGAGAAATTGGGGCATATTTCTGAGAACCACTTAGTGAGAACAGCCTGTTCTATTTATCTTTGGCTCTATGACCTTATCACCATAGACTTTTAGACGCTTGACAGCTCCTTTTCTTGTAAACAAAGGAATGTTCCTTTCAAATACCCTGGATAATCAGCTAATCAAAACAGTAGCAACATCACAGCGAGATGTTGTTGTCCGGAAATCAATATGAAGACGGCACACGTTTTAGGTATCAGTGCAAACAAATTCCTTACAAAGCTTCCTGGCTTACCTTTGGGGCTGCTGTGTCAGCTTTTAAGCCTGTCCACAGCATTCGTAAGGATTTTTAACCTGTGCCTCTATTTTGGAGTAGACTGTGCTATGCTAATGTAGAATTAACAAAGCATGGCTTATGCTAATGCTGGGAGGTGGATGTAACATCCTCATCTCATGCAGGTGTCTCAAGTGTGCCTTGTTGGTCATTGCTGCTGGTTGTTCCTGTTAATTTAACATCAGCCAAGATCACATGCAGCAAGAGGCAAATGGAGGCTGACCCCTTGATTAAATTATTTCTTGACTGCTCCAGTTTGTCTGTTCTGTTAACCAAACTTAAATCTTATTTGCCCCATTCCCTGCATCTCTGCCCCAAATTCCTTGGTATTTCTCCTTTGTAGTCTGGGACATAATATTAAGAGTTTATTTTTGATATGTTTCCACATGAAATAGTGCTGAAGAAAACTTTGGTAGAAAAAAAGGCTTTCCAGCATGTTCTCATCTGCTGTAGAGAAAAACAGCTCGGTCCCTGAGCACTTGCTCTGAGATATGTGATTTGAAAAGATTTAAAATTGAGTTTTGTTACAGTAAAAAAAAAAATGGGCAGTCTCAAATAGTCTTTGAAAGTACTGGAAGTGTATATATAGAACCTATACTTTCTATATGTAATACAGAATTTCTTAATTATTCTGCAAAATTGTAACACAGCCTGATTTGGCTAAATTGTCTTTGGTATTCTATACTGACACAGTTTCTAAATATACATATTTTAACAAAATTTTAAAGTTAATGTGCATTAGACTATTAAATCACACCTTGCAAAAGATGTACACATCATACTTAGGTCACTGGATTTTCTCTGTTTTAGTCTTATGCTTCTAGTTTGCTGTTCATTAGAAAAATAATAAAATTAATTTTCTGTACTAATTTCTAAGTAGTGCTTAACCTGTGTTAGCCAGCAGAAGTGTTATTGTGAGGTTAGAAGTGTAATATGAATCAATTTCTCCGTTTATGTATAAGGCATATTAGCAATTGTATACTAGTGAAAAGAACCAGATACTCTTTTGAAAGCAAGGTGTTGACGGCACTCACCATTTTAGTGAAACTTGTATATTTTAAGGATAGTATTTTTAAGAACTTGTATTACTTTTTGTTTCATTTTCACATACAGAGGAGTCATAGTGCAATTTGGAACAATTTATGGTGATGATCTAGTTGAACTTCATGCCCAAAGCAAATCCAATTAGAGCAGATTGCTGCAGGGCTTGGCCAGCAAAGTGCTGAATATTAATAACTCCAAGGACTGAGACTCTACTGATGCCTTCTCCAGCCACCTAGAAACAGAGACCAGACAAGAGTAAGGGAACAAAGATAGGCATCCACCTGAAGGGCTTCCAAGGCACACCCTGGGGGAGCCAGAGGCTGCCTCCAAAAAATGGACCCCAAGATGGATGACAGGTCATGAGTTCTTCACACTTTTATAGGCTTGGTTCATTTGCATATCAGGGTTAATTCTCCAATTAAGCCTCAGTTTAATGATGTAATTCCCCTCAGCTTACCCCACTTTAGAGTCTTGGTTTACATATTTTGGGCCTAGAACAGCCTGGCTGTCCTTGAAGGCAAAGCCTGGAGAGGCTTTGTTATGTCTACCTAGCACGAGAGAGCGGGAATTACAGGCTGCAAGGAACTTCAGAGTTACACTCTAAGCAGTACAGAATTTGGGAAATATAAAAGTTAAAACCTAAGGCATCTCTTCCACCTCTTTGGGTAGCCAGTTCAATACTTGATCACCCCTCTGATGAAAAAGAGCTTGCCCTGCTTGGAATTGCATGTTTCAGATTTGTACTGTGAAAAGATGAGTGGCAGCAGACACAGTCTGGCTCCCACTTTTCTGTACCTTCTCAGTCTGTAGCTGTAGGCAGCAGTTGGATCACCCTTCCCCAGGCTGGACAACCCTGATTTATCTCAGTCTCCTCTGAGAGAGAGCACAGGACATTGCTCCTGCACCATAACCACCATGGTGGTCCTCTATAAGATCTGCTTCTGGGGTGTCCTGGAGAGCCCTAGACTGGGTGCTGTTCCTTACAGTGTCTCACAGGGAGCTAAAGACAGAGAATAATTGTGCCCCTGGCTTCACCCTTGCTAATACAGCCCAGCACACAGTTGGCCTTTGCAGCAAGGACACGCTGCTGACTCGTGGGCAGCTTGCTGTCCCCTGGGACCCTTGGATTGAAAAGCTGCTTTCTAGCAGTTTGGCTTTTAGACTGCAGCTCCAGAGTGTCTTTATCCTGGGTGCTCCAGCACTCAGCATTTACATCTGGATTTCATTGTTCCAGCTGTTCCATGACAGCCCATTTCTTCAGCCCCTCGAGGACCCTATCAATAGCAGCCCTAACCACCAGTGCATCAGTTTCTCTCCCGAGGTTGGTACTATCCACAATTTTTATGAGGGTGCACTCTATCCCATCTTCCAGGTCTTGAGTATGGATGTTAAACACCTTGGGCTTGGTACTGATCCCTCAAGGATGCCACAAGTAACCAGTCATCAGCTGGACTTTGTACCCCGATCACAACCCTTTAAGCTCAGTGGTCCAGCCACTCTTTCACTGAACTCCCACTCTCCAGTTGATATCTCACCAGTCTGTGAATGAGGTGTATGAGGAGACTGTATCAAAGGCCTTGCTAAAATGAGCACATCATGAATGTTGCTTCTAGCCTTGCCACAGGCAGCCAGCTACTCGGCCATATGAGCACTATCTACTAGTGGGAAGTAAGTTCCACTCTCCCAGTTTTTGCATCTTGCCATTTAAAATACATTTTACAGAAATATGAATGGATATCTTTTAATGACTTATAAAGGATATTAAGCTTATTGTTTTAGAAATGATAAAGGATGAGAAAAAGTAAATTTTATAGAGGAAAAGGAAAAAATGGGGATGGAGAACACTCTGCAAATTTGTGTAGTAGGTAATTTGAATCAGTTCGGGTTTTAAAATTTTAATTAATAATATTCATTGGTTTTAAACAATTTCTTGTTTTTTTGTTTTTATGGAACCCAGTTTTCTTTGTCTAACTTGGTTTTATGAAAGCAGAGGGACAGTATTTGCGTAAATAGCCAAGTGATCTCCAAGAGAACATTATTTTCTCACAAAGTGGGCTGCTGAGGCATTTTGGAGATCTTGCACACTGAATAGGATTTGTGTGTTTTAACTTGACAGTGTGTATTTTTTAAGAAGAAAACTATTTTGAATTTGCTAAGTATAATGAACAAAGGAAAGAATAATGAACAAAGATTATAAACTCCACTTACTAGGAAAGAGCAAAATAAACCTCATCTCTTACATGTTCAGGTATTGTCAGTTGTAATTTGCTCTAAACCTTGTAGTAATGGTTTTCAATTGCAGTAGACAATTGACTGAGGAACTCCTCAATATGTAACTTTACTAACCTAGGTGTCTTTAGCATGTTACTTATGACTTGCATAGTTCTAGAACTAACCATAGTGCTTCATAAAAACATTCCAGCTGACTCCTGGATCTGACACATCTGTCAGAAGTGAAAAAGGAGCCTGGTTGTGCAAAATTATATGTATCATATTTGCATAAGAACACCCCAAACCAGGACCTCTTGTTCAAATTTAAGTTTTCTAGGCTTTACTTATGATACAAGCTAGTGGGAAAAGATACTTTTGTACATGAGTTATCTAAAAATCATCACTCTAGCTATATCATGAGTATAAGTTTTTCACTGCTGAGACTGTTGTTTGGAATCACTGTCATTAATGCTAAAATGAATGGAAGTCAAATCTCTTACCATAACTATAGTTATTAGCACGTTCAGAATGTAACTCCCTTCCCACCACCATTATGACTTTGACTTCAACTTTTAAATGTTTGTCATCTGGTGTGAGGTGGATTTATGGGAGCGCAGTAATTTTAGTGCTTTTTGGCTGGGTGTTTCTGATGACATCACTGTGATCTAGACCCAGTGTGCGACTCTAGTTGGTTCCAGTTTTAAATAGTTTCATAATTATGCTAGTTTTGGCAGTTTCCTTGGAACTTTCCCCATCTCTTTAATGAACATGTTTTACTTCTGGGCTTATGAGACAACCACATGTTTGAGAAATTAATAGTGTGCTCTTAAAAGTTAACATTGAGCAGAAGTGTGCAGATACAGAAACCTTTTGGATATATGTGTACTTAGGAATGTAGTTTTTATAAGTTCATGGCCACTCTTATCATCTTTCAGTAATTGGACAATACATTTGGCTTATAAAGTATCAGTAATTTGTGAAAAATGGTGTGTGTTCGTGCTCAAAAAACCCGAAAACAACCCATGCAGCTCTAAAATATTTTTGATAATGTGTAATGCAAGGAAATGAATGGATGTTATCCCAGATTAGAAAAGAAAACCCACCATTTTTTTCAAATGTCAGGTTAAATTCTTCTTAAATGTAGGTGTACTCTGTTACTTTATACTTTATACACAGGTATATTTCTGATATAAATTTGTGTTTTGGCACCCTTTTGGAACATGTACATTTTTGCTTGTGTTTAGGTCCAACGTGCTGTAAATTATTTCCAACTATTTTCCATCACAACAGATTTGTAGCTCAGGGAAAAATAAAAAGCTTATTGTATTTAATGTGTTTATAGGTTGAGATTTGAGACTTTGTTTCAAAATTAACTCTAAGGATTCTCCTTCCCTTTCCTTTAAAAAAACAATCCCTCCTCAAAAGCCAAAGTGCTAGAGTTTATTCCTAGCTCTCTGAAATTGGTAAAAGCTTAAGCCACTCTTACTTAATCTTTGCTCGTAATACTCAGAAATACTGCATAGATTTTGTGAAGTTTTGAGAATACGTTTTGAACATAATTGTAGCAGTATGCAGATAAAAAAGTTAGACTTGAACGTAATCAGGCTTGACAGAGTTAACACTTCAGAAAAAGAATTTCCCCATTCCCTTGTCCCCCCTTCTCTTTATTTTGTAGCTGACATAAATATTAAAAGTCAAGTGTAATGTGATCCTATCAGACCAAGGTGCAGCACAGCGTTCTGTGCAATCCATGAGGGAGCTTGGGAAAGAAGGAAATGTGGTAATTGAGCTTGGGCTTTTCTGCAAGTTCAAAACATGAGTAGTTGTATAGTCACTTACTGGAAAAACATTTTCATGTTACATGTGAACCAGTTTCCAAGAAAGAGTATAGCTAAAAGTTATTTCAAAAATTTTAGATTGAGAATGTATGATCTAAGTTTTCTCAGTAAACTGGAGAGGAAGGAGTGTTGAGCTTTGCTAATGGCAAAATATATGTTGATGAGGAGGCTTCTGTCACACTGGGCTTAATGAAAGCTTGAAGCTCTTGCTTTCTCTCCATCAGGTATGCCATGAAGAGAGAGGTGGTTTTCTAATGAAATTGCTCCATAGTTTGAAGTTCAGAGAGAGTCTTCAGGAGATTTGCATTCCTCAATGAAAAGTATCAGAAGTTTGTCAGAGATGAGTAAACAAATCAAGCAAACAAATCTCCTCTAAACAGAGTGGATGCTCAACACCCATTTCAGGGTTTTTATGCACTAGAATGGGACCTTCCTGTATGACTAAAATTGCCAAATAACCATAAATTAAAAAACATCCAACAGCTTGCTTTTCAATACTGTATTTGTAACTGGAAAATCTCAAATCCTTTGTGGTAAATCATCCTTCTTTTAGAAGCTATCATCTAGTCCTCTAATATATGAATATGTCTGCCTTATGCAATTGCTCCAAATAAGTTAAAGCTTCTATCTTAATCTTATTTTTTCCCCAACTAAGATTATATTGCTCTTTTTTTTTTTTTTTTCCTTAGTGAAATGGTGTTTCCATTTTATCAGAAAGTTTCCCTGTTTTGTTGTTCTTAGTACAGAGTGGAAGGAAAAAAATTTCTTCAGTTACTTTTGAAGTTGTAGACTTGTGTTTAAAATGTATCATTGCATGTAACTTGATTTTTTTCAATGGGAAAAAAATCCACATCAAAGAGTAAGTTATGTGAAGATTCTCTTTTGTAATTTCTCTGAGATTACTAGAAATACCAGGCAGCGTGCGGGGAAACACATGATCTGTCCTGTGCAAAAACCCAGCACAGTTTAAGCTGCTTGCTTTTTGGTGTTAAGAGGACTTTAGAATATTATCTAGTTCATACTGTGGTATTTGACATTTGTTTCCCAAAGCTTCTTTTTGTGAGCAAAGTGTGTGATATGATAAGTGGCATGACCCAGAAAGCATTTTTCTCTTCTTCTGCAAGAGATTACATCTATCAAAGTAATTTGTCTTAGGTCAAAAGCTCTGTTTGCGTCCTCTTTAACCTGTTCTTTTAATACATTTACAAGAATATTTGCATTACTTACCTTGGCTTTCTTACACTTGAGCCTTGTAGTTAAACTGTCATTCTGAAATGTAATGGGAATACTACTGGTGTCTTTAAAGTCCTAGATTCAGCTAATTAAGGTTTTCTTGTGGCTGCGAATCTCATCTTGTAAGGCTTATATCACATTCTGTAATTATGAGCCATGTTTCTGCTTCTGAATTCCTGATGTTGAGTGAACTATATGGAAGCTCAAGAGGAGCAGGTGCCCTCAGTTCATTTATCTTTTCTGGGGTCGTGTTTTACTGTTATAGAAGTCGGCAAAAATATTGTGCTTTATGAATCAACTTCAATTAGCGGTTATTAGGAAGGATGTGAGTCTGACATCTTGGAACCATCTGAGGTGGTTTAATGTAAGCTCATACAATTAGGTAGTTTCTCATACTTGTTTTGGTAATCTGCAGGGCTCTGTCTCTGAAGGAATGTTTCAGCAGAAATGGAGCTAGAAGAAATACATTCAATTGAAATGAATATTTAAATGACAGGTTTCTTTTTTAAAGTAAAGTTAGTGGAAGTATTTTGTGTTGTCCAGCTAGTTTTGTGTTAACTTCTGTAGTACAGTATTGAATTGATGGAAAAGCAGTAACAGAAATTACAGAACCTTTACCAAGTTCTCCCCACATTTATTTTCTTTCTGTTTGGTTGACTTCATTGCTTTCTTTTCCTCTAGCAGGAAGACCACGAAAGTTGTGGTTCCAGTTCAACAAACCGCAGTACCACAGAAAGCATGAAATCAGCAGTAAAATCACGACGAGTTCAGCAATCTGCTTCTCCTGACCCTGATTTACCTCCAGGTAATCCATAATTTCACAAGCTGGTTAGTTATTTTCTCTAACTCAAATACGGATGTTTATTCAGATGGCCACAGTCTTTAAGTTAGATTATTATATTTTTGTCTATCTACAAATCACATAAAGGTTAGTGAAATATTTGTATGCTAGAAAATAGAACCAAATCACAATAAAATGTAGTTTAATGCTGATAACCTTTCTTTCCCTTTCATCAAATTCTTGAATTCATGTGACTCACTTACAGTTCAAGGCAGCATCAAAGAATCATAGAATGACTTGGATTGGAAGGGACCTTAAAGATCATCTAGTTCCAACCCCTAGCTATGGGCAGGGATTCCTTCCATTAGGACCATCTTCCTCAAAGCCCCATCCAGCCTGGCCTTGAATAAAATGTCTCTGGGCAACCTCTCCCAGTGCCTCAAAAAAACCAATTTCTTTCTATTTTCTAGTCTAAACCTGCCCTCTTTCAGTTTAAAACCATTACCCCTTGTCCTATTAGTTCATGCCCTTGTACAAAGTCCCTCTCCAGTTTTCTTGTAGACCCCCTTTAGGTACTGGAAGGTTGCTATAAGGTATTTCTGGAGACTTCTCTTTCTTGGGCTGAACAACCCAAACTCTCTCATGTTTCATTCATGTTTTTTATTGAGCTCTGTATCTATTGGTAGAGATTTTCACCAATTTTTTTCCCTTGGATATGGAATTTGAAATTTGGATGCTGAACTTGGAGCTATTTTATGATATAAAAATGCCTAAGGAGCTGTGTGTCTGATTACTGTTGCCTCTGAGTTTGGATATGAAGTTTCATGCAGAAAAATAAAATTGGAGAGTACTGGAATGAATTGCAGTTTGCCTTCCTGGGGCATGTAATTTTAGTTGGGTTAAAATTGTGGGAGTTTTGTGTTAGGCTTTCTTGCTGTCTTTTGTTAACAGAAAGTTTATACTTGACTTGAATCAAAAGACAACATTGAAGTTCTGTGTGTGGAATACTATCTGATACAGGGTATCATCATGCTTTGGAATGATTACTTGAGGAGCCAGGTCTGGAGGGTCTCTTAGAGCTTTGAGATCCAATAAGCTCCAGTGGCTTGGAATTGTGGGAAACCGCTTCCTACCATGGACAGCGCTTCAGCTGAGGCAGCTCCTTGGCATTCGGTTCTTTGGGTCACACCTGCAAACAACAAAAGTCAAAGGCTACCCAAAAATTGTATGATTTTATTTCCTTCAGTAACATCTGTAGGATTTTTGTAAGTTATTTCCTGTGTGGCAAAATTGTATGAATACAGTTGTATTAATTCTTGTAAATTACGAAGTTGTAAATACAGGTGGCTTTGGTTTTTGCTTTTGAGTGGATAAATAGCACTGTTTAGCATAGACTTCCTATGTGGTAAAATGTCCTAATCATTAGTTAGATGTGGAGTCATCTACTTAGGTTCTTTTGTTTGTTTGTTTTTTCTTTTTTTTTCAGTCCTTGGAGGATGTGTGTATCATATTTGTGCTGTATTTAAAAAAAAAAAAAAGATTAATTTGTCCTTTTGTTTTAGTGTCCTTGGAGATGAAGCTCCAGACGCAAAGTTTAGCTAAAAGTGTACCTTTGATAACAATAGACTCCTGCTAAACTTAAGTTGTTTAGATGTGTCCAGTCTGATGCTATCAATTCTATAGAGATACAAAGTTTTTGGAATGTTGTATCTGAAACTACGTTTGTAGTGCTTAATAAACAGTGCAACCTCCTGGGCTCTGGACAGTTTGGAAAAAACATACTTGTGGATTTTGTGTTGTACCTCAGGAAAGAATTTAGCTCTACAGATGGCGTTTCTGGTTCTGGTGGTTTTATTCACTTACCATAGAAAACCTGTATTTCAGTGGCAAAGATGCTCATAGTGTTATTCTTAGAAATCGTAGGAGTATAAGTAACCTTTACCTGCTTTTTCCCACTTGTATTTGAAACAAAACTTCCAAACACAAAAGAACAACCATTTATTATACATGAACTTACTGATGTTTTTATTATTTTGTTTTGCATAGTAGGAATTACAATTTCTTAAAAGACTGTTCCTCACATCTGAAAATCTGCTTCTAGTGTATTTGCAGCTAAACTTAACCAGGAAGCTTTTGTATGATACTTCTAACAATATACTGTACCACTAGCTTGGAAATACCTTCATAGGCAGTTTTTAGGAAATCCATGACCCCTGTTTTATTTGGAAGATAGATCTCTGCTCCCTCTCTTTATGCACTCAGCCAAAAAGACATACAGATGAAAATGGTGTTGCTCTTTTCCTGAATACCTCTGGAAACTATCAGGACAACTTGCCTTTTTTCCCTTCTATGATGTAATGTATTTGTCATTCACAGCAGGAAAATGTATATTAGATGGACTTTGAAAGACCCTTGAAAGCAAAATATTGAAAAAACTTTGGACCTGTGGAGGGACAGCTTCGCTTTCTTCAATGAAATTAGTAGCTTGCTTTAAAATCATAATAAATAACTGGTTATAATTTTATAGTTGCTAGTTAAATAGTCTGCAAAAATATTTCTATGCTGAAATTAGGAAAAGGAACTAAATGCCTTGTGCTGCCTTCTGTTTATACACAGGTCGGTTTACATCACTCTGGTGATGAATATGGGTCTCTTATGCCCCTTAATTCTTGAAATAATACATCTGGTTTTCTGAATTCATATAAACTAAAAATGTTACCGTTTGAAGGAGTCAGTGAGAAAATCCTTAAAAGCAAGTTATTCCAGATATTTTTAAGTAGTTTTAGATTGGTATGCAAAGAAAGCAAATTCATATTATGTTAGAAATCTGGCAGTACTAAGGTCTGAAAGCATTGAATTTGACTACATTTCTGAATTTCCTTTTTCTGGTCGTTTAGGACTTTGAATCCTGAAAAAAGGAAAAATGTCTTATGTCAGCTGTGCAAATTTGTAGTTGTGGAACTCAGGAAAATCACTTATGTAATGGTAAAACTTTCCATGTACTCTAAGGTGAAAAGTTATATTTGAGCATGAAAAAGATGAATACCTAGAAAAAGCAAAGTAGAATGGAAGTGGCAACTTCAGTGTTTTTGTAGTTACCTGACAGTGTTTTGGTGTTAATTTTAATTTTTAATTTGAATTAAAGTTGTCAATATAAATGAGTCTTATTTAATGCAAGTTTCAGAACACTGCTCTTGAAGCCTGTGGATTTAAGCCTGTATCATTAGCTGGCTTTTTTCAGCATAGTCACCAAACTAGAACTCAATAGTGTGTATTAAATGTATTTTTAGATGTGCGTAATGTTAAAAGTTTAACAACAGAAATTTTAAGGCTTTTTTTTCCCAGCACAAGTGAGTTGGATCCATATTTATATTCAGTATACAAGAAAGACATAAATATGGGTAATATTTAGTTTCTTTACAATATTGTTAAAAATTTGAGTGTTCTCCACATACTGTGAATTCCCAGATGAGATGATTTTTCCAATCACATTACCTCTAAAAAGCATGGAAATGGATTTGTTCCCAACAGGCTTCAGTGCAGGTGCTTACTCTTTGGTTTATTGACAGAAATTGTTTTTGAAACACCTCACAAGGGTCTTACTGAACAAGATGTGGATGTATTAGGTTTTAGAATGAGAAAGTACCAGGTGTGTTAATGCTTAGTTAACTTATAAAAAAACTGAGGGAGTACCTAGGCATAATATATGCACACTTGAAAAGTAACCTAGCAGCTGGTGTTCACTTTTCCAAACCTATTTCTAAATATCTCTCAAGGAAAAAAGTAATTGTTAAGATTCTTTGTCAACAATAATCCAGAGTGTTCTGTTTTCTTAATTAGTTTGAAAGTCATTTAGTTTTTTATGATTTATTGTATCCATAGTTTTTAAGAACTTTTTTATATAGTAGCTTGCACTTCTAGATGTGATTGACTTAACAACTACACAGAATGTTAAAAGAGTTTTAAGTCATGTTATTTTATGGGTAAAGAAGGTACAATTATACTTAGTTTGTTTAAATTTTGATTTAAAAAAAGATGCAAGTTGAAAATAATGAATATATTGAAATAATGATTTTTTTTTACTAAATAAATGAGTCTACTGTGTCTTCCTTATCATTCCCAAGAATTTGTTTTATTTTATAGGTTATGTTCAGAGTTTGATTAGGCGTGTTGTAAACAATGTCAACATTGTGATCAACAATCTCATATTAAAGTATGTGGAGGACGATATTGTTCTCTCAGTCAATATCACTTCTGCAGAATGCTATACAGTGGATGAGTTTTGGGATCGAGCATTTATGGACATCTCTGGTGAGTAGATATTTTTTGGTTTTACATATCGCTGTGGAGGCACTCTTAAATTCGTACAGAAATTTTTTAAGTCTCATCAAATAGCTCTTTTTATCAGAAGTAATACAATTTCTGCCTGTTTTGATTTCTACTAATTTTTTTTTCTTGTCCTTACCCTAATTCTGATGAGCCAACTGTAGTAATGCATATTGATTCTTACTGCATCCTTGTATGATCATGGATAGTAATGTGCTACTGCTCATACATACATGCATCATACAAGGTGGTTTGTAGTCCTCTGCTCACACTTGCCCTCCTGTGATGGTATTTGAATTCGTGCTTGCTGCTGGCAGTGAGTGCTTTTTTTGTGAGGCAATTTTTGTGAATGAGCAGTAACATATTAAGGCATTCCACTGCACTTGTTTGTGATGATCTTAAAACTCTAAACAGGCTGGCAGGAGAGGCAGTAAAATGTGCTGCACTGTAGTGAGCACAGCATACCAATTGCAAGACATGATCCTTTTTGCTTCACATGTTCAGGGGAAAAAAGCCCCCAACTTCTGACTCTTTATCTTGGTCTTCAGTATTTGAATGTTTCAGTCCTTGAATTGCCAGCGTTCACCTCTAAGTCTAGGTGCTCTTACTGACATTGGATAGAGGTGGAATTGGGGCACAGTGACTGTGCTAAGATCACACAGAAGTTTTCAGGTAGAGTGGGGAATTCAATTAATGTTTTCCTGAACCTATTTTTTCATTCTGGCTAAAACAATTACAAACTAACATGATAAAATCACGAAATATATTTCATGTTAAGATCACTATAATAGCTCTAGTTTCTTTTGGAAGGTTCAAAAGAAAACTTCGGGGGATAATATGCAAAATTATTTCTGGGAGAATAATGAGAATATTTATTGTATGCTTCCACATGAAACAGTACACTTTTCTTATAAAAAGAGCTAAGGTACAGCAAACGGGGTGAAAATTTTAATTGGGTGTAACTAATTTGTCCTCACTTCCTGTGCATTCAGCAGAAAAGGTCTGACACAGGAAATGCCTCTCTTTAGTTACATAAGCAAGTACTTTGCTGCTGATTTAAATATCAATACCAAAACACTATCTTGTATTGCTTCTAGTTAAGAACCTGTATGCATGACTTACTTTTCTTATGCAATACATTTTTTTAACCTATTCATTTCTTTTAAAAGCCACTGATCTGGTACTGAGGAAGATGATCAACTTTTCTGACTGCACAGTATGTCTTGATAAGAGAAATGCTAGTGGTAAAATTGAATTTTACCAGGAACCTCTGCTGTACAAATGTTCCTTCAGGACTCGTCTGCATTTTACTTATGATAACCTCAACTCCAAAATGCCATCAATTATTAAAGTAGGTATCCAAAAGAATTTTTTTTGCTACTCACTTGTGAAGTTTTGAAGCTTTTCAAAATATCCTTTAAAATTTTAAGTAAAATGAAAAGCTTATGCTGTTGTGTTTAGCTAAAGGAATTTTTTAGTTGTGTTTTGATCATATGATGCAATTAGTTTATGTACAGAAACAGCATGTAATTAAGGAAGTTATGCTCTCTAATATTTTCATAGTTTCCTGGAGTTTAAAAAACCCCCATAATTGTAAGGGGGGAAAGAAAGTGTGCAGATAATCTGTTAAAAAACCCCCAGTAGTATACCTCAGGGTGTCTGCAATAAGATGCAAAGGATTTTTTTTCCCTTAAGTTATTGTTTCAAATGTAGTTCCAACTCTCATGAATAACAAGAAACTTCAGTGTATTAACACACTGCAGTGAACCACATGAGATGGATTAGCAAGCCAAACTCAGCTCCTAGTGATGGGGTGCAATGTTATTCACAAACATCTGACACTAGGTGACATCTTTTCATTTTGCAGTGCAGAAACAAAGTATTGAGTTGGTGGAGAGATTAAACTACTTTACACTGTTTTTCTGCCCTGAGTTGTGATACATGTAAGGTTTGTCTTTCTTCCTCCCTGCTCTCAAAGAAACCAGTGGTGTCCATCCAATCAGCTGAGAGGTTTTTTTTAATTAAAATGTGGACAGTGTTAATAAAAAATAATCTCCACGTATATGCACTGCAAAATGGTAAAATTTGAGGTAAGTTTTGATGGGCATTTCTCAAGAATATAATTAGAAATGTCACTCAGTTCATGGTATGATTCAGGAAGTCCTAGGCTGCTGTGAACTTGAGGCTGGGAGTTCATCATGTCCAGTTTGTCAAGTTCCCTGTATGCCTTTGGTTACTTTACTGTGTGGGAACTGTAGGCATTTGGTTACTTTGAGCAAATTTCAAGATTTGTGGATATGGTAATGACCATATGAAGATTTATCCAGCTAAGAATAGTCACAAAATGCTGCACACAAATGCTTGGTGGTATGCATGTTTGCAGAAACTTCTTTTTCATGTGTGGATCTTGATTTATGTCAAGTCTGATTCTTCATACTAGAAGCAAAAGCTTTTTCTCCCCCTTTTTTGTTCAGAATAGGTAGCAGTTTTGGAAGTTTGCCTATTTTGAGTTTTATAAACAAGGAGTTGTGTATTTAATGATACTAGGACTTTTAACAGTGTGCCTTAACTTCACAATGTATATGAACTCCAATGATAATAAGTATTCTTCATATGACTGTCTATAGCTTACCAGTTACGGGTTTAGGTTCTGTAGTGACAGTATGATTGCTGCATATAGCCAGTAAATCATAATGTTAAAAAGCCTTATTTTTAAAAAGCCAAATAGTTCTGTTAATTTTGGAGAAGTAATCTGTACTGAGCTCATCCTATTTGCTAAGTTTGGAGAGCAAAAGTTTATGGCCAAATTACAAGTCTCTGACAGCACACTTCAATGTAAATGCTTCCAAATATTTTAAAATTATATAATTGCAAAAAATGGTGATTGTTATTTTATTGCTTACGATTTTTAGTGGATACTGGACTAAAATAAAACTCATACTAAAATGCACTATGATGGACTATAAACTTTTTTGGTCATCTTTGCTGGCCATTTATTGCCTCTGCCCTATTTTAAGGCACGTTAGTTTGTCCCAAGATGTTTTAACTTTTTTTTTTAGTTTATACTTTGATCTTGGTTTTGGTTATGTTGCATATAGTTTACTTACTGGAGTTAAAAATATGTCTAATGTTAGACATATAGTAATTTTGTTACAATAGTTTTATTTTATGCAGCTCCTATTTAATGAAGGGTGGCTTTATTATCTTGTTTGGCTTTGTCTTTATAGAATGAGCTCATACACAAAATATTTTGAAGTATTTAGTTGTTTTACAGCTAAAATTTTTAAAGAAGGATAAGTTTTCATCCCAATAACTACAGTCTTTGCAAAGCTTTCTTTCATTTAGTGAAAAGTATGTTAACTGCATGTTTGAAATGGAATATTCAGAGGAGCCAGTTTTCTGCACTTCAGTTGGAATTAATTCTTCCCCTCATTACTTGGCCACTTGGAACAACATTTGGAGTGGGAAAGAATCAAAATGAAGGACCTTGTATATTAAAACCAGTATATCTAGAGTTTCTGTAGCATGCACAGATTTTAAAGAAACTCTATAATGAAAATAAAAGTTTAATCAGATGCTCTTACATCACTTATATGTGAGAAATTTTGGCAGCATCAACTTTAAAAAACAAATACATAAGTGTTTCTGTATGTGTAAACATGTTACACTTGACTTTTCAACTGAAGATCTCTTGTGTGACAACCCAAAGAGTGAATGTTTTTGGTAGCTGTTGCTTGCAGCCCTTTGCCTTCTGTTGTATTGCAAATCTCGTTTTTGGAAGTAGAATGCCCATAGCAAATGAATATGGCGTTGTATGGTTTAAAAATGGGCTTTACTGATGACAGAGCTTTGTTATTATTTGCTTTTGTGTGGATCTTGATGTGTATCAAGACTGATTCTTCATACTAGAAGCAAAAGCTTTTTCTCCCCCTTTTTTGTTCAGAATAGGTAGCAGTTTTGGAAGTTTGCCTATTTTGAGTTTTATAAACAAGGAGTTGTGTATTCAATGATACTAGGACTTTTAACAGTGTGCCTTAACTTCACAATGTATATGAACTCCAATGATAATAAGTATTCTTCATATGACTGTCTATAGCTTACCAGTTACGGGTTTTACTGATGACAGAGCTTTGTTATTATTTGCTTTTGTTCTCTTTTTGTGTTACAGATTCACACACTAGTTGAAAGTTTGAAGCTTTCAATCTCTGATCAGCAGCTTCCTATGTTTATACGTATAATGCAGCTTGGGATTGCTCTTTATTATGGAGAAATAGGCAACTTCAAAGATGGGGAAAGTGAGGACTTGATTTGCCACACGAAAGATATTTTGGGAAATATCACAGGTAAATACAGCTTTTAATTTGTAAGAAGAAATGTTAAAAATGTGTTTCTTTGCTTTTTGTGAATGTGAATATCCATGTCTGGTTCTTGCCAAGTATCTTGTCAGTCTGCAGTTTCCTAGAGGCGGTTAATTGAGCTGGGTAAGTATGCAGTGCTTTAACATCTTTGATGTTATGTTCTGTAAAGAATTCTGATGGTTTTAACTAAACTGAGGTTAAATATGATCTAAGAAGACCATTTTAGGAGTTGTGACACAGTAGGGTACTTTGGATTTATCTGTCAATATACCATGCAACAAGGCACGTCTTCGTAAGCAAGTTTGAAACTGGCTGCAGCCACATTCGAGCTAAATAAGAGAAAAGCCAAAGTGTGCTTTTCAATTTCTTTGAAAATGGTCATTGAGAATAGATATATAAGAACTTGTTCTAAACAGCAAAGTAGTACTTTATGCTGTTTCCCATAGTTCTATTCTTTTACACTGTCTGGTCTCAACTGCTTTTTATTTTCACATCACATGTATTCCCTCTTCTTCATGATCTTTCATGGTAACTTGCTGCTACAGGGTCTTCTCAGGAGCATTGCACTGATGAGGGGTGAATTTTCTTTACCTTTGTGATTGCTTCCCATCTGCTGCTTCCCAGGCACATGGGGTGACACTTGGGGTGATTCTGTGGAGGGCCTGGAGCTGGACTCAGTGATCTTTGTGGGTCCCTTCCAACTCAGCATATTCTGTGATTTTGTGAATTTATTTAGAGATTTTTATTTTAATTTTAATCTCCTCAAGCCAGAAGTTTTGGTAATCTTTCCAAGATTAAATTTGGATGGGGGGAATAGGAAGAGAGATTTACCTCCCCACCCAAGAGCATGATAATGTCTAGAAAATTCTTGGAATTTCATTTGAAGGTGACACAGCTCTCATAAGCTAGCCTTAAGTTTATAATATTACAGCAGTTTGAAGCTTTGTGTAAACTATTAAATTAATTAATTTTGTTCTCTTTAAGAAATATACCATTTTAATTTCCATTAGAAGACTATATTTTTTTTTATTTTATTCTGTGTTGCTGTCATCTCTGGTTTCAGAGAAATAGATACATGATTGATACATGAAAGGAGTGGAGGTTTTTTTTCCAAAATAGAGTCTTCACTGTTGGATGGCACAGATAAACTGTTTCACTGTTGTGTCACATGTAGAATTCTGTGTCATGTTAGTGCTATGTGGAACTGAACAAACAAGTAAGATATCTGTAAATAGTTCTCTCTTGTTTTCTCTAAAGCTTGGTTTTCTGCACTAGAAACTCTGCATTGCAAGAAACGAGGAGGTCATTACACAAGACTTATGATTAGAAGTAATTAATATTCTGGAAATATTGGCTTAATATTCTGCTGAGACTTAAGAAGCATACAGGTTTTAGAAAAATCATTAGTATGTATTTTAATAACTTCTTGCACCTAACCAATGTTTTGTACTATTTACAGGAGAAAGTGTGAAGGGGTTTTCTCTGAAGCACTGCTTTCAGACAGAGGGTTGTCTTTGTATCATGAATATCTTCCTTTTGTTAGCATGAAATTTCCCCCAGATTTGGCTAAATATTTGCGCCATAGAGGATTACAATGTATTTAGAGTTGCTTGAATTTCATAGCTGCATTCCTGGAGCCAGTGAGGCAACTAGGGCCATTTGAATACAGGAAAGATGCAGGAAGAATAGAAAAATCACATGAGTCAATATGAGAATAGCTGGGATGGGTAAGCAATGAGTTTCAGATGAAAAGATATAAGGATTACAGACAGAGTAACTGAGTAATGAGAAAACTGGAATGAAGCTTTAACTGTGGAAGAGGACAGAAGTCAGCAGAACTAAGCGCGTTTTACTTGGCTTCTTTTGGTTAAGGTGTGAAATGAGTGGTGAAACAGATGTAGTTTAAGTAAAGATTAATGTTAAAAGGTATCTGCTTACAAGTATTCAGTTTCTTTTGCATCTAGAATTAAATTCGAGATTCTTACATCCAAATATGTGTAAAATCTTTGGTAGTCCATCTCATCATCCTTATTTTTAATGTATGCCTTCAGGAAGGTTGAATTGCAATTGCTATTGGTAATCCCATTTGCATTCTTTTGAACAACTGAGAATATCACTTCCTAGCTTTTCATAAAACAGCCATCTAAAAAAGAAATAATATAATGTAACTTCACACTGTCGTACACAAGATTTTTCAGAAGGGTCAGTGCTTAGAGTAAGATTGCAAAAGAAGAAATCTGTAATTTCCTACGCGATATTTATTCAACTGTGCTGTGCTCTCACATGATCATTGTACTTGATTATATGAGCATATGTATTTGACAGAACTACCTCCTTCAGAACACAAGACAGATGGCAATTGTTGGATGGCCAAGCCAGAGATGTAGAAGCAGTTCTAGAAGCCTGTTCCTGTTTTTACTGCAAAGTACTCTGCTGTGCGGAGGCTAAAATGGTCACTCCATTTATGCTTGTTTCCAGTGTTTTAGTTGTCAGTTTGCAGTACCTTCTTTGGTTTATAGCAGACAAATTCTGAATGAGGAAATGGACGTTAATGTCTATGTTATTTAGTGATACAAGAATGAACATCTACAGTTCTGTCCTTGAAGTATGTACCAAGTTTCGCTCATGCAGTTTCATTCTGAATCAATGAGATGAAAATTCATGCTACTGCCAGCAGGGATAGTGATGCATTCCTTCCTGCTTCCTCTAGTGCCAGCACTTGTATTCATGTAGCCACAGGCTAAGCTGGATCACCTGTGCCTGGCTGAAAACTAACACAGACAGAGAAATAAATAAACAAATAAATAAATACCAAGACAGTAATTTTCTACTGGGTTAATTCCGGATTTATGTTGAGAGATACCAGTTCCCAGACTCTTATTACAGATAAATATCTCAAATCCTTCAAAAGAAAGTAAATTTCGGAAGATCAAACTTGATTTGAAGATGTAAACAGTGAGATGCAGTCACGGTGCAATCTTGTAATATATGTAAAATGTATTTGTTAACTGGAATCACTGCCCTGCATTACGGGTCAGGATTGTTCTAACGTGAACTCGTTATGGATGGCTAGAAAGAGTGGTTGTAGAATCCTGATACAGAGTAACATTTTGTCCTTTAACAAACTCACCTTTGTAAAACAGGGTTTTTGTAATTATTTTGTTATTTGCTATCCTATATGTTTGCAGGTGATGAAGTGGTTAGTGTAGTTAATTCAAAGCAAAGAGATTTTATGTTTCCCAAGTACATACTCCCCTTCATATATTCCTTGTTATAAAGGAATTTACATTGTATTTATGTTTGAAGCGTTTAGAGGCTGTTGTGTGTTGCTTATGAGGCTGATAGACATTTCTTCTGAAGTTTGGTGATTATATAGTGGCTGTAGTAGTTTTAATTTAGTGATAGAAAATAGATACATCTTCTTCTTCAATTTTCTGTCTCACAGTACATAGATGGAGGAGCTAGGCTAAAATGGTGCTTATTTTAATGGTTTCCAAAATATTAAAAAATATAATCCAAAGTTACTTGGCATATTTTCCTGTTGTCTCTGTGTACTGCAGAAAGGAGTATGCTAAATGATGGCTGAATTTTATGGCCATGTAGACCAAATGTTACGCATGACCCAGGTTCTACACCTTCACCTTTTTTTCCAGTTTTTGGCAGACCTTTCACCATTTCTTTTGTGCTTGCCAACAGCAGTCTGTGGTAACGACTTGAATCATGCTCCTTATCAGTTTTTTCCCTTCTATAGCTGACAGTTCTTTCTCTTGGCCTTTTCCAAGATTTTACGTGCATCTCTTCTGTATTTGCTGTGTTTCAAGATTTATATTTGGATTGAAATCTGATCCCTGAGACTTCTGTGAAGAGAGCAGAAAGGAAACTTGCATTGCCTTTGTGGGAGGAGATGTCCTTGCCTCTTGAGCATGTGCAGAGAATTCTCATGAGTGTTTTTTATTACTCTTTCTTCCATTATGCAAGTATAAATAGAGTAAAAGGCTAAAGACTAATTGGACTAAAAAGGTCTAAAACTTGTAAGAATGGGATCTCTGAGTTTAAAAATAGGTAAATAGAAATTGAATATGCCAATTTCTGTTGTCAGTTAAATGATTCACTAAACATATCCTTCGCCTACAAGAACAGTACTGCATCCTCCTGTACTGCCTATGGTAATTCTAGCCCTTGTGAGTCCCATAAGAGTGGTGATGAAACCAGGTAAAAGTTATTTGTGCTCTTTGTACATGCAGTTTTACCTACCTGTTTGGGTCATGAGTCTTAGACTTGAATCTTTGGGGAAATGCTTGTTTTGCTCTGTGTGCTATCTCTAATAATTTTCACAGAAGACCAACAGTTTGACTTTGGCTCACAGATGGATACTAACTTTTTTGAGCATAGATAAATTTGTATCTTTGAATATTTGAAAGGCTTAGTTTTAAACAAAGGAGGTCTGCAGCCTTAAGTTTTATATCTGTGCTGTATATACATTTTTTGCATTAGACTGTTGCAACTGAAGTACTTTCAAATTTAATTTTAAAATTGAAAACTACAAGATCATAATATATTGTTATTTAGTAAGGTTTAATTTTGGAGCTTTAGAAGGTTTTTAATGGCAGAAGCCTTGAAAGCTTGTGGTATAGATGGCAAATTCTGGTCTCACTGCAGATGTGTGATACTAGAACTATGGCAAAGACCATTAATATTTTTTGGAGGAAAATGTTAATGAATCAAAGAAGTGTTTGAAAACTCATATTCAGTAATTTAAAATTTCTACTCACTTTCTGTGATTATAGGCCAAGTACCAGTGAATGCTGTGTGGAATACTATCCTAGATAAATTTCACATACCAGAAATTTGAATTTAGTAAATAAATTTTCAGTTATGGTTTATCTGAAATTTAACTGGGTTTTTGTTTGAAAAGGCACAGAAGATGAAGCAAGCTCAGTAATGCAGTATCCTGCACAGTATGTTAGTCAAGATCCTTATTTACATCAAGATGATGACCAGCAACAAGGATGGGTTTCTTGGGCTTGGTCTTTTGTTCCTGCTATTGTGAGTTATGATGATGAAGAGAATGATTCAAGTGGAATTGGTGATGGAACAGCAGAACAGCAGAAGTCTCAGTCCCTCAAGGATCCTATTATTTCAGTTGGATTTTACTGTACCAAGGCAACAGTGACTTTTAAGGTAAATATTTCTCTGTGTTATAAAGGATTCATTTGACTTGTTGAGGAAGTGCATAAAGATTTTCAGGGTGTTTGTATATTGTTTGATTCAAGACAAATATTGTTGGTGTTATGACAGGAGTATTATATTAATGAATAACAAGAAATGTGAATGCTGAAAGTTCCTCTTCCATCATACGGGACTGATAATGGCAATGTGAGTTGGTTTTGTTATTTGAGCTAGAATTTGAGTGTGAACTTTACAATATTCAAAGGAAACCACTTAATTTACTTAGGTTAGTATTTTTTGATGGGAGGAAAAGCCTAAAGGCTTTCCATAAATGTTTACTGCAGTAGTCTATCCACCTAATGTTTATACAAATAGGTATTTTTTAATAAAAAAAATTAGTTTATAGTTTCACAGAGCTAGGATTTGAGGAATTTTTAGAGACTACTTTTTTTTAGACTATTGTATGTGAAAATGTGAGTTTAACTTGATAATGTTGAATTAATTTTCTATAGGTTGAAATTGCATTAAAGGAAAAAAAAGATAAATAGTACATATAGTCTGAGCTATAAACTGTGTATATAAAGAAGGATTTACGTATTACCTCTAAGCAAAGCTGAAAATTGTTGCTGACCTTCTCTTTAATATTTTGTAAGCTTGCAGAAGGGAGTATGGAGAGTCAGAGTAAGATATTGAGATGTACTGACAGAAATTAAAAATTAAGGTACTGAATTAGCAGAATACTTGTACCATGTGTCAAACTGTATGCAAGCAATTTCATGTGCGTAATTACACAAAGTGGCTCTTGGCTTTACAATTAAGCATGTATTAAATCAAGGTCAGAACTTTGCCTCAGAGTAATTTAGGATTATTTTTATGACTTTGAACCTTTCAGATGAACTGCAATACTTTCATAACTCTCATACAAGAATTATGTGCCTGACTATGTAGCCAATACCATCCGGAGCTCCCTGTCCCTTTCTTGCCGGTTTGGCTTGACATCTGTGCACGAGAGTGTTTTATGGGGCTTTATGCCTAATTTAGCTGTTTTTGTTTGCGGGTGTAGAATGGCATTTAGCTGCTCAGCAACTGTCAGAAAGGGTAAGACAAGTGACTTTGGAAGCTGTAGGCATTCTGTGGGGAGGTTGATGTTTTAAGCTTCGGCCTCCTGAAAAATTTGGTTGCAAAATTTGAGGATACCAACAGCATTCAAACATTCAGTCATGTTCTTTTGTGTCAGTCTGTTTCAGCCTTCATTAAAACAGGCTAAAAATAAAGAATAGAATGTTTTTTCCCCCTCCATTTATTGTATCCCTGGGACACCGCTTGAAACATGAACAAGCCATCAAAACTCAAATTTCTCATTTGTCATGGCCCAGCATCTTCTTTTGCACTATGTCATCCAGTAGTAATTTTGTGCTCTCGTTCCTCATGCAAGAAAACTCATTAAAAATAATACGAACTCTTTTTTTGAACATGTGTTTTACTAGAGAGGGCTTTCCTAAGGCTTAATTTGCAAGTTCACACATTTTATATTAGGAAGTGATTAAAAACTACTTAAAGTGTAACATTTTGCATTCTATAAATTTTAAATGTGATGTATGATGCTAATATGGTGACAGAAGGAAAACAGAATTCATTGTTCTGCTTGCATGCAAAGAATGTATGGAATTAATTTGTGGTTCATCTTTTGGTTAAAAAATAAGGTCAAGTTTCTGCATTAACATTTTGAATAGTTGATATCATTCCAGCTAAAAATCATGCCAAATTAAATGTACCGTTTTCTAATAATGGTGAAAAGTATTCTTGTAATTTCTGAGTTCTTTTAATCAATTAATTGCTTTTCCTCTACAATAATTGCACACAGGTGAAGGGTGATCAGTGATTTTTTTCATCCAATTTTCTTGGACATTCGGGTTACAAAATTTTAAATTGAAACAGCATCCATGTGTATCCAGTCTTGAAAATAAAAGGGTCTACTGTAGATATTATTTTATAAAAATGAGAATTTGAAGTATTTAAGCTGTTCAGCATTAACTAACTTGTGTTTTTTCATGGGAGACGTAACATATTCAATATTGCGGTCCTCTTTTATTGTTTTTCTTAGCTGTAGGTTATGTGCTTTTTGACCTGTGTGTGTTTTCCCATTTTGCATTTTTATATCAAAATCATGCAAGAAATACAAATGCATGTTGCTCTTGATTGCATTGACGTGAAGCAAAAAGGAGTATGGTTGTAATCAAAATGTGTCTGTAATATTATCATGATGTTTAATTATTTTCTGGGAAGAACAAATAAAGTATTAATGGATTTTTACAGCCTTTTATAAGCTCATTTGATATTAATAATGCAGCTGTGTATCTGTTTCATCTTTTCACACAGTTTCTCTTTAGATAAGCAAACTAAAAATACTGTAGTGGATTTTAAGCATTCTGTTATAGCATATTTCCACCAGAAGTTGACTATGAGACATTCCAATATGGATAATGTGTTTCAGCTGTTTAATTGCACCTGTTTCCTGACAGTTAATATATTTTTGCCCATAGTTTACTTTGTCTTTATCAGTTCTGTGTATTAATGACAGTACTTCTGTTTAATAATAATATTGACTTTTATAAGGTGTTTATCCTATTGTTCTCTAGCTCACTGAAATGCAAGCTGAAAGTAGTTATTACAGCCCTCAGAAAGTAAAATCCAAAGAAGTTATATGCTGGGAACAAGAAGGAACAACAGTTGAGGTAATTTTCCATTGACAGGGCTTTTTTGATACATTATAAGTAATGTACCAAATAGTTCCCAATAAAATATCTTTTAATTATTGCTTTGCTGGTTTTTCATATTCTGTCATACTGGATGTGTTTATTGTAATAATCATGTAGATATTAACTCTCTAGACTTCTGTGCTGTAGTGGTTGAACATTATGGTAGTCCCTTCCTTTCAAGTGCCCTGTATGATTGGTATTTATTAAAACTCTATAAACTAAGCATATTTTCCTTCGTTTTTGTCCATCTTCTCTATTTCTTGTGGAGTAGAAGGCTTAATATTTATCATATTTTTTTTTTCCTCTCTAGGTCCTTATGAAAGGTGAACTTTTTTTTGATTGCCAGATTGGTTTTGTTGGTTGCCAAGCTATGTGCCTTAAAGGAATTATGGGAATTAAAGATTTTGAAGAGAATATGAATAGGAGTGATGAAGTGAGTATGTTAAAAAATTAGTTGATTTGCTGAAAAAGCAATTCTGTTATCCTTTATTAAAACATTTCATAGTAGAAACTGAAAGGACTGCTGTTACCAATTGGGATTTTTGGGTGTTACTGTGATATAGAACTCAATGTCCATTCCTTAGAGTTGAAAAGAGAAATATCTCAGACTGGGAAGAGGCAGAACATAAGACTTATTTTTTCTTTTTGGACAATAACCCATTGTTGCCTTTGTTGGCATACTTTGATTTTGTATAACAAAATATATTTGAAAAACTTTGAAAGTACTTAAATCAACAGAAGATTGGAAGGGAAAAAATGTGAACACTGCATGCTGAAGATAATAGAAGTGTGGTACAAATACTGAGTGAGTGTCTTACTTTTCAGTAAGATTGAGAGCAGTATGACGTGAAGGAGCGAGACAGTATTAATTTTTATATTTTAAATAGCTGCAAATCTTCAGTTGCTTAACACAAAACCAGGTATCCTTATGAACTGCTTTAAAACTATTTAATGAAGTGTTGCATGAAATTCTAAATTCAATAATGTTGATTTTTAGTTGAACCGTAGATAGAATAGTGCCCTAAAGTACTGGGGAACAGCAACTATTATCTATGTTTAAATAAAAATAAATAATGCAGCCAAGAAGAGACCTGTTAACTTGATGTTAGTGCCCTGTGAAGTCTTGGAAAGTATTTTAAAGAGAAAAATTAAGAACATGAAAGAAAATACCAAGTGCCTATATTTATGTCAAATATCTCCTAATCTGGGCAGTCATATACTGTACTATGATAGATATGATGGGGCAGCTTCTTATCTTTCCCCTGTGAGAGCATTATGGGTTGGCATCCATCTCAGGTGTTTCTGTATGCAGTGCAGAAAACAAGAAAATATCCTTACACAGCTGCTGAGTATGACATTGTTGGGATTTTAGGGATGCAGTGGGACACAGTGCATGACTGGTGTGCTGCAATGGATGCTTATAGGCTTTTCCAGAAGGGAGGGTTGGGGAAGCAAGGGTGAGCCAACTGTAGAAATGCTATGCTGGCCTTATTAAGGACAAAGGAGATGTGGTTGGGGATGTAAGGGTGGACAGCCACTTTGTTTGTGGAAACTGACATTGCCAGGTATAAAATCATGAGAGAATTGATTTTTTTTTTTTTAGACTGAGGTGGGTGGGTGAGCAAGAGAATTTCACAGAATCATAGAATATTCTGGGTTGGAATGGACCCAGAAAGAACATCAAATCCAGCTCTTAAGTGAATAGCCCATACAGGGATTGAACCCACAACTGTGGCATTATTAGCACCATGCTCTGACTAACTGAGCTAATTTCCTTTAGGTTCATTAATAAGGGATATTTGGAGTTTTATTCTTACTCATTTTTCTGCCACTCTCTGGTCCAATCCATGCTTTATGACAGTGATGGTGATAGTACTTGCCTGTCATCTGTAGACTGGTATCATTGTGGGATTGTGCCTTTCATAAAGGTTGTGGCTCTGTTTGTGATTGAGAATAGATAGTTGGAAAAAATAAATCTCATTATTAACTTACTTGGATTAATAACTCTTGTTAGGAAAGTTGTATTGATTTCAGAAGAATAGGAGTCTGGGAGAAGGCATGTTAAGATCTAGATGAATAAAGAATGATAATGTAGCAGTGAGGTCATACATGGAAAAAACTGATTGTCTTGAAGGGGATGGATACAGCATCTGAAAGGATTGGTCAGCCAGAAATGTAGTATGCAGTGACAAGTTTGTGTATACTGAAGAGGATGGGGCAGGATTTGGAGCAACGATGATCGGAGGTTATTTGCTGTTAAAATGCAGCTGATATGTTCTGTATCATGAGTTGTGTAATATTCTTTAGCTCAGGCCATTTTTATTGATTTGAAAAGGGGGAAGGAGTAGACAGGAGCTTGTGTTACACAAAGTTAATTTCATTGTTTTCTCTTCATAATGAAATCTGCTCTTGAGGGATGCTATTTTGTGTGTTATTTGTGTGTTATGACAGAATTGAAACTGCTCTGTTAACTTGACTGTTTTTTTTTCCTCTCCTGCCTCACTTTCTACTGTCTCATGAAGGAGGCATGCTTCTTTAATTGTGGAGAAAATTTGAGTGCGAAAGGGATGACATACCTTACCAATTCACTGTTTGATTACAGAAGTCCAGAAAATAATAGTATTCGTGCAGAATTCATATTGGATGCAGCTCATCATAAGGTCAGAGAATTACATTTTTCTTACAAAAAAATTTCCAATGCCCTCTAACGGATTTCTTATAGTTATTTAGATCTGTGTACTGTTAGAGGACTGAATTCTCTTTACTTTTCCACATTTAACTGAGTCTTACTTTGTAGCTGGCCAAAAAAAAAGTAAATCTGTTTGTGTTAAAAAAAAAAAAAAAGACACCCACAAAAACCAAGCCAAAGAAAGAGCCAAACTGAAAAAACATGTCCAGAAGAAACCTCAAACTCCCCTCCTGCCCCAAATACTGAATTAATGTCATAGTTTCCAAAAGCAGTAACCACAGAACATTAAAGAGGAAAAGAGACATATGAGAGAATACTACCAAAAAGTCAAGTTTTACCAGCACCTATTTTAAGCCCAAACAGTAAGTAGTCTATGGTCTTCAAACTAAGAAGTGCTGTCAAATTTGGACAGTGTTAATTTTATTGTTTGTGTCCTATATTTGTCTACTTAGAGAAAATTTTGCTAATTCTGCCTTTTGTGGAGACAAATTTTCAGTCACCTCTTGTCTCTGTTGTTGTAAATTGTGCGGTAAAACTTATTCCCTGGTTGTCTGCAATTATTAAAGACTGGTTGCAATGACCAAGGTGGTCCTTTCCAGGTGTGTTCATAGGTGGAGGTCTGTGCTGTTTATTGTACAGATAAGCCATTTACAATTTGGAATGTATCTAATTTCCTTTTAATTTAAATTTTACTGTTTTCACCTCTTTAGTGCTATTGATGAAGTGTAACCTTGAAGAATCACATGAAAAAATGAAATTAGTAAAATCACAAGTACTTAAATTCAGACTTTTCCTATAGTGTGTTTTAGTTTTAAGCTTTATTCTGGGTTTGTTCTGTCTTCAATGCTTTTACAATTTGCGTATTTTTTGGCAAGAGAGGAAGCAAATTTGCTGTGTAATGTATTGTATTATGTAAAAATCCCAATGTTGGTATAAAGTCTTGATAAGTTTCCTACTGTTGAAGGATAAAACCACAATATTCCTTGAATAACAATGCCAAATTGAATGAGCTGAAGTTTTCAGTGGATTTAATTAGGTTGATGTATTGCATGTAAGAGGTCAAATGAAGAATATTTACTTCATTAAAGGTACTAATTGACTAAATGTTATTGATTAATTGGTCAGCATGTCCACAGGAATTATGGATGTGCATTTGTGTGGCCTCAAATGGAAGTTACATTACCTATCAGAAAGGTGAATTCTTTGGGATGACCTCTGTCCTTTGCTTTGATAAGCCTTTCCCTGTGTTGATGCACAAATCCAAACATGAATATATCTCTCTAATACCAGTCTATCAGTTGGTAGTCTCAAGATTCTTTCCTTATACAACATTCTCTTTGTTTGCTTTGCTTTGTTGGTAGGAGACATACACAGAGATAGCTGGAATGCAGAGGTTTGGGGCTTTCTACATGGATTACTTGTACACAATGGAAAACACCAGTGGCAAAGGTACCTTTTTTTTCCTTTGTTTACCTGGATAAATAATAGAAACAAAGACTTCTAATGCCCAGATGGTCCTTGACCAGTTGTCCTCTAACTTACCTTAGATTTACCATCAGGATCATCATTAAAATGCTTTCATCTTCATTGATGTCTTTCAGAGGTTGGTTGTTTTGGTTGACTGTTGATTGTTGGTATTCTTCCTTTTTTATTTTTCTTTTCCTGCATAAGTAATTATAATGATATTTTTTATAGCCAGTTGCTAAACTGAAAGTAATTCTTTTGTAGCAGTGGTGGAGTTCATATGGTAGAATCTTTTTTTCTTTTTTTAGTTATTATTGACTTTGCATGTAAAAAAAAATCTTTTAAGAAACCCTGGTTGAAGAATGAGATTGATTATATACTTGGCACAGAAGATGAAAAGGACTGTTGTTTTTCTTCTATGAAGAAAAATTGAAGGATGCGAGATAGTGTGAAGAATTATCTTTAAATAGACGTATCTAAACAATTTGATGAGCAAATATTAGCCTAAACCATGTGCACATAGATATTGGCCAGATAAATAATTTTTGAGATTCCTATCAATTCTTTTCTAAGTCTGAGAAGTGGATTTAATGCAGTAAGTGTATCTACTTTTGTAGTGTCACAAAAGCTGGGACAAAGGAGTTAATCTATCAGCAAGTAATATGTTTATATTTTTAAACGTGTATTCTTATCATTAATTGTGATATAATTTCCCCCTCACTCCTCAGAAGGTGTCATCTACAGCTGCTGCTCTGCAGTTTTATTGTCAAATTAATAATACCTTCTTCCCCATCTGTGTATTTATTATTGTGAATACTATTTCTCTGGATATCTGCTTCTTGCTATTTTGTGACTGAACATTTATCTGTCCTTGCTTCATAGTCCAACTCATATGGGTTTTGGTTTTTTGTATTTCTGTTTCTATGTAAGAGAAATAACAACTCCTGATGTTCGGTTGCGTTTTCTTGACTTGGTGGACATTGTCTGAAAGTAGTAGGAAAGAACCTTCCAGTTTCCTGGGAGGATGGATCATGAAAAACATAGAAAAATACGTAAATGATGCTGTTGCCTTCAGCAGTAGAGGCATACACCAGGAAATTTAACAGTTCTTTCCTGACTGAGGCTTTTCTCCGAAGTACCATGAGTACGGAGTGAAGCTCTGAAAATGTACAAATTAAGTCAAACTTCTACTGCAGGCATCTTCTGGTTTTAATAATGATACAATGTTTAATTGCACATTGAACTCCTATGTAGAGAAGTTGAAAACCTCGGGTAAGTCTTATCGCCTCTTTGAATCTTAGTACAGAAATTGAAATATGCACAGACTGTGTGCATTATGAAGAAAAATTGATTTTATGGAGTACTTTGTGTTGTTTCTCTGAATGCATAAGGAGTGTTATGATCATATCTCTTCCTCACTTTTAACTAACCCTTTTCAGAAATTACTGAACTTGGAAGCACTTTTTTTCTTTTCTTCAGTGCCAGGCTACTCGTATTTTCTGGCTAAATTTTTCCCTCCTTAGCTTCTCCGTTTTTTCCTCCCAGAATGCTTTCTCAGAGTTTTGGCTTCTATTTTCTCCATCAGACACTAGGAAAACACCTCACAAAATGTAGCTTGGCTTCCTATCAAGTCTTACTGTGTGCTTTTATTTCAGTATTACTCCTTTAGTTTCAGCAACCTGGCTATGTAAAAGAATGGAATAATTAATTTTTAAATTCTTTAAATGGTTGTTGTTTCTCTAGTTCCAAGAACTTAAAATCTTAAATTTTCAAATGGTTTTGTTCCTCAGAAAAGCAAATGTGATGCTTTCTGCTAGTCATTTTCTAGCTAATTTTTCCATATTGTGGGTTAAATGTGTAGTTGCTACACAGAATATAAACAAATAGGTGTAAAATATTTATTTAAGATGAAGGTATAGAAATACGTTAAGATTTTGAAAACAATATAAATCTGCTGTATTTTTAATGTGTTGTTTATATGAAAGTTTGCATTTTACTATTTCTTATTTTGGTATAACTGTTTTTAGTTACAATTATTGCACACCACATACCATAAAAAAAACTAACCCAACTTAAGTCATAGGAGGCAGTTTCTGTGATTGTAAGATTTTTATCTGTCAAGGCAATTTTGGTTTGACACATTCTTTGCACCTTTAACCTTTCCTGAAGCATAGGATTACTGATTAAACCACAAGTGCCTCCTGGATAACATTAACCCTCAGGAATTTCATCTGTCACTTACAGGAGTGCATTAATCAATTTCACTATTTTGAATGAAAGCAAGATAGTCATGCACAGTAGTCTTATTTTGAAATTCTGTCTGTCTTCCCCTTCCTTTATTTTTCTGGTTTTTTGCTTCGTATTTCAGTACAGAACAATTTACCTGAAACACTATGTAGCCTGTCAGTTTCCTGATCACTGATTTGCATGACCTACAGACCTAGCAGGGTGTGCTGTTGAAGTTACCTCTTGTTTGTAATGTGTACTTCTCTGCTTTGCTGGCAAGTTTATGATGCAGCACTTATTTTGGTATTTTTTGTTGGTTAGAATTAGACATAGGATTTCCAGAGAGCTTGAGAACTCAGTGGTTGAAAATTGGTTTTCTTTATGCATCCATGAAGTTTCAAGTCACCTGTGATCACCTACTTCTGTAGAACCAATAGATTTTGTATCCCATTCTCTTTGCACTTAGTTGGAATTAAATGGAGCTGTTCCAGAAAGTGGTTTGTATAAATTCTGTCACTTAGATATTTTGTTCATATACATACAATATATACAAGCAAGTCTGGATTTTCTTCTTTGAAAAGGTAGGCTGTTACTACTTCTAGCTCTATTATTTTTGGACTTACTATTTTTTATGTGATTTTATGGTTTTTTGCACTTCTTGGTAGTGTTCATCTGAACTGAACACCATGTAGAATTTGAAGGATAAAAGTTTGTGTGTTAACTGCCTATAAAATAAATGCAGAAGTCTGTATGCTGGGTTTTAAAAAAATCTTTTTCAGGATTTATTCAAAAGATTGTAACTCAGTTCCAGCTGAAGATTTCAATAGGTTTTATAAGGTAGTGTCCTTCTGTCCTTTTATCTTTCTTTTACTGCTCTTTTTCTTCTCAGAAAAACAACAAACCAAGGGAAGCAGAGGCTATAAATGCTCTCACCGTCAACTTCTGTTGGGTTTTTAAGGATGAAGTTAATTCTTCTGCTGAGTGTATAAGCCTCTAAAGACCTGCAGAGCATTACGCCAGCTGTGCATCAAATTTGGCATAGTCTCAGTTTATTTGAGGACCTTTTTCTTCACCAGTGCTTAGAAGCAACAATATTTTATGGAGTATGATTTAAACATAAGGGAAGTAAACCCCTGTCCTTGCTTCCTTTTCCACCAAGCTCAACTTCCCTCAATATAAAGACTGTTTTGAATGAGTGCAGAGAAGAGAGTTCAGTAAAGGAAAGAGACAAAAGATGGTAGATGACTGGGTTCCTCTTGGGCAACCAAAAATCATAGAATTGTTAAGGTTGGAAAAGAGCTCTTAAGTTGTTGAGTCCAACCATTAATCCAGCGCTGCCATGTTCACCACTAAGCTGTGTCCCCAAGTGCCACATTTGTCTATTTTTTGAACACTTCCAGGGATGGTGGTTACAATGCTTCCCTTGACAGCTTTTTTTGCCAATGCCTGTAGCCAATTTCAGTGAAGAAATTTTTCCCAATATCCAATCTAAACCGCCCCTGGTACAACTTGAGGCCTCCCATCCTGTAACTTCTTACTTGGGAGAAGAGACCGACCTCCTGCCCCTGCTGCACCCTCCTTCCAGGTAGATGTAGTGAGCAATAATGTCTTCCCTGAGCTCCTTTGCTCCAGGCTAAGCAGCCCCAGCACCCTCAGTTGCTCCTCATAAGTACTGTGCTCCAGGCCCTTCACCAGCTCCATTGCCCTTCTGTAGTCTCAGAATCTGTTTAATCTTGATGTTTATTTTGTCAGACTGTTCATTTATGTAATGGTCAGCAAGACATTTAATGTTTAGTGCTTGTGTCAAAGCGATGAAGAGACTTTCAAAGTGATCTATTAGGAAAAAAGTCAGAGTGAAGTTCTGCAAACTAAGTATTTTAGAGGGATAGGGGTATATTTTTACAAGTCATATGTGACAGGAAAGCTTGAGCTTCCAAAATCTGCAGGATTTAACTGAAGAATTTCCATGAAATATGTTTAGAGAAATAGTCATGCTGTTTGGTAGCTGATGAGTAGCCTGTATACAGTGAATGTGTGATTTTGGTCTGCCTTATTACCCTACTTTACTAAACTACTCATTTATCTCTTTTGGCTCTTAAAAAAACCAGTCTGAGACATAATGATGCAAGAAATTTTCTTTCTTGCTGTCTGTACACGTGAATGGTGGTAAATGTGAATGGAAGGAAAGGTTTATCTTAGCTGGCAGTCTGGTTCTTCTAACCTTGTCCAGGCAGCTAACCTTTCAAGGGCCCAGATCTGTCGTGTCACTTTGCAGCACACCTTTTTCTGGATTATTAGGGATGGATCTCTTTGTGACAAGCTGTAGAAAGTTTTGAACACCATGACTGTCACTGACACATGGGGTTCAAGTTGCCATAGAAGTTTAGACACCTCCAAAGAGTCCTAAATTTGAGAAATACGAAGTTCATGGAAGAGTTCCCAGGTTGTACTGTGCTTGGAGGCAAGGCAGAAATTTGCCCTGTTTGCTCTGCATTTACCAGGAATAATCTTTGTTAAAACCCGTTAAACCAGTCATTGTATATTTGTGTGTTATATTTGGATTGTTATATTTTTCTGTAATTTATAAGTCTTTGATCACAGAATTTGAAACAGAAGCAGCTGATAAAGAAAGCTATTATGTCCAATTGTTTTGTGTAACTTTTCATAAAACTTCTTGTAGTTTCTGGGAATCAGCAAGACCTTTCTTCAGTAAAGAGTGAAGATTTTGGAAATGTTCAGGAGATGTCAACAAAAAGCCTCATTGTGGGTCCACTCAATCTTCGACTGGATAGCAGCGCAGTACACCGGATAATGAAAATGATAGTTTGTGCTCTGGAACATGAGTATGAACCATACAGCAAAACTAAGCCAGGTTTGCTCCTATTGCATATATACAAATATACTGAATTAAACCAGACTCCATTTAGTGCTCTTAAAGGTGCAGCTTTCAAATAGTTAAAACTCCAAACCTCTCGGGGGTTTTATGAGTCTGAAGAGAAAAATGTAAAATAAAGATAAAATTAATAACAATATCCCCGTCAGTGTTGAATATACTTCTGAGATAATTTCAGACACTTTGAAAGCCCTTTGTTTTAATCATAAGCCTCATGCTGACTAAGAATGGCTTATTTCATTGTCTACTCTATCTCAATTTTGGAGTCTTAGAGAAGAAAGTATTCCTATTGGTATTTATTAGTTCACAATTATAGCCATACAGGATGAAAATGCATGGAAACAAGTTATGGTAAACTGTTAAGATGGGTTTCTGAGAGCAATGCAGATTTCAGGTAGGGAAAATCCAGTTAGTATTGCATTTAGCCTTAGGCAGAACCAGTGTGGAATAAGGTTATTAACTATGAAGGGGTGGAGAGGAGCTTTGTACTTTTTGCTAGTCCCTAGGCATTTCTGAAACATCAACTTTATATATTTTAGTGAAACATGTAATCTTGATTTATTGTAGATATTATGGATGGAAATAGAACTGTGCCAAGCTCAGAAGAAATAGCATCACTGGAAGAATACATTCCCACTAGACTTACAACGTTCACTGTTCTTAAGTGTACAATTATAATCCCTGTGGCAGAATTCAATTTACTAGACCACTTGCTACCCATAATCTTGGGTGAGAAGGTAGGTATGCACAGATAATAATTCAGTTATTTTTATCAGCATGTGCTGTTCAAGATACATATATATATATATATAGATATATATAGATATCTATATATCTATATATATAGATATATATATTCTTACTGGCCTTATTATTCCATGTGCTGAAGGTATCACTGAGTTCTGGATTAGTTTGTTGCCTGCGAGCCTTAGATTCAGATACCTGAAAGGAGTGATGTCTGACTAGTTGGACTTGGAAAGTGAACGTCTTGTGTATGGATAGGAAAAATACTTTTGAAAAAAAAGATTTTAAAGCATCAAGCAAATGAAAAAGCAGTTGCTCTGATCTTTTGATCAGAAGAGTACCTGTTCTGGAGGTCTTTGCAAGCTTGGTAAAATGTGAAATCTTTTAATACATCGGTTTGATAGAGACTGCATAGATGTTAACAGCCAACTCTGTGCTAGTTCCAGACAGGATGTCAGCAGGACTTGCACATTTAACTGCTGAATGATTAGCTCAGAGAAACAGGAATTTCCTAACAGCCTTTGTTTTATCTTTTGGATATGTGTAGTATAATGCCAGCTAAAGAATCCTATACTGGTTTTGTTCTTATAGGTCTCCTTCTTCAATGCACAAAGCTGAGGTACTGGAGGGATAAATCTGTGGCTTGTAGTGAAGACTTACAGTAGGTTTATCTCTCGTGCCAAAGGCTGGAAAGTGTTTTATGGATAAGGGAAGGAGTGGGAAGAAGAGCAAACCCCATCAATTCTTGAGTTAAATTTCTAGGAATTTTTTGTCCAATATTTCATATGATAGGCTGAGAGAGCTGTGGTAGCTCATCCTGAAGAAGAAAATGCTTCTTCTCCTGCTTCTTCTCCTGCTTCGAGGAGACCTCATTGTGGCCTTTCAGTACCTGAAGGGGGCTTCTAAAAAGGAGGGAGAGGGAATTTTGTAGAGGTAGATAAAGACAGAACAAGGGACAATGATTTTAAACTAAAGGAGATCAGATTTAGTTTGGATGTTAAGAAGAAATTCTTTATTCAGAGGGCTGTGAAACACTGGAATAGGTTGCTCAGAAAGGCTTTTTCCTTTTTAGCACTTTTTAATACATTGCACTGTAGTAGTGCAATGGGTTGTGGTGCTTTTCACCTTATGGGCATGGGCAGATGGTATCTTTATAATGGGAGAACAGTCCCATGTTTGTTGTAGGTTTGAGGCAAAGAAGTTGAATTCCAGTGAACTTTTTGGTTGGTGTACTCATTACTTGGAGTCTCAATTTACATTTCTTGAATGAAGCCAAGCTTATTTAAAATAATGATTTTGAATTGTAGATTGAAAATTGTATATACATCAACTTACTGTCCTATTTTGATGCATATTTAATAAAATTTTTAGGTTTGTAGTGTAATTTGGATTGGAAGAGATGGTTGGAGGCGTTCTGCAGGAGTTCAACATCCTGGTCAAAGCAAGAGCAGGTTGTTCCAGGGGTTGTTGTCAAGCGCTGAATTAGCACTTCTTCTGTCTTGCTCTTCTGTGTACCCTCCCAGTACGTTGCAGTAGACAGCAGTAGGATCCTTCTCTGGCCTTCTCCAGGCTGAATGACTTTACTTGTCTCTGTTTCTCCTGGGACAGAGCTCATGTGCTCCAGCCCCATAACCACTTTGTTTCCAGTGAACTTATTCTGGTATGCCCATGTCCAACCTGTGCTGGATGCAGTACTCCGTTTTAATGGATACTATGAAAAATAGACTTGGATGTCTAAAATTGTGGTATTTATTTTCTATGGAATGCCATCTTCTTTTGCTGAGATACCTGGCATGACTGTGAATACATAAAAGTTGACAGTGTAAAGGCTAGATTAGCATGAGATTATTATGGTGATAGTGCTTTGGAGTGATAAAAAGGTAAGCAAATATTTTATAGGATGAAATATTTTGACTTTGCATTGGCCAGCTGCCAGATGCTTACCCAGCTGTTCTCACTCCCCTTCCTCAACAGAACGGGGGGAAAAGAATGGGACCAGTCAGGGTGGAGGGGGAGATCACTTACCGGTTACCAGTATGAGCAAAACAAACTCGACTTGGGGCAATTAATTTAACTTATTGCTAAGAATCCAAATAATATATATCCCCTATCCCCCTTTTTCCCTCAGACTCAATTTCACTCTGTCGTTTCCTAACTCTTCTACCTCCCACCCCACAACAGAGGGGGATGGGAGAATGGAAGGTGGGGGTCAGTCTGTAAAGCTGGTCTCTGCCACTCCCTCATTCTTGCACTGTTCTGCCTTAGTGCAAGTCCTAGTGCAAGCCCTTCCTGCAGGCTGCAGTCCTTGAGGGAAAATCTGCTCCAGCATGGGCTCTCTTCAAGGGTACAGTGCCCTTCAGGGCACATCCACCTGCTCCAGCATGGGGACCTCCATGGATGTCTGTGCAGATGTCTGCTTTTGTGTTGTCTCTTTCGTGGGCTGCAAGAGATCCTGCTCTGGTGCCTGGAGCACCACTGCCTCCCCTCCTTCTCTGCCCTTGCTTTTCATATTGCTGTTTTCACTTCTTCAAGTCTTTGCAGCCTGTGTGCTGTTTTTGCCCATTCTAAAATCTTTCTGCACAGAGGTGGCTCCAGTTTGGCTGAGGAGCTCAGCTGTGCCTTGTGGTGGGGCTGTTGCAGCACTGGCTGGAGCAGGCTGAACCTGGCCTGGGGCAGCTGCTGGTGTCCCCTCACAGAGGCTGCCCCTGCACCACCAGCACCTGGACACCTGCACCCAAGACAATTCTGGATAAAAAGTTGATTATTTTGAACTTCAAAGAAAATACTTTGAAAAGATTTGAGGATTCATAGTATAATGCCATGGTATTTGTAAATAGTTTATTACATGTAGATTTGCTTGTGTGTTTATGTAAGAACATACAGTTATGATAAATAATACATCTGTAATACAATATTACATGATTTTTTCCCCCCTGCCCTAGAACTTAAGTGGACTGTTAAATGCTGCAAGTTTCCAGCCCCTGCGGCCTTTACCTTCCATCCGAATTTTGGTGGATAAGGTTAACCTGGAGCACTCAGTGCCCATGTATGCTGAGCAACTGGTGCACGTGGTCAGCAGCCTTGGCCAGCCATCTGACAACCTGCTTCACTACTGTTACTCACACTGCTATCTGAAGGTAAATGGGGGCTTGAGATGTGTTTCTTACTGCAGTGTGCTGAAAAAAGATGGTGTACATATAGTTAATCCTAAGTGTTAGCAGGTTTCCTGTAAGAATGTTTTCAGCTAATCTGAAAGGCCATAGAGTAAACATTAAAACATTTCACTGAATGTTGTTGTTTGGGATTTCTGCTTCTGACTTGAGCCAAGTGTTTTGTAATATGCACAGAGAACTTCATGTGAAGAAACTGCAAACTGAAGCCCCAAGGTTCTTGTGACAAGATTGAATTAAAATAACTCAGAAAGAAACCTTTTCCCTCATCTGATATAATGCTCCTATGATCCGATTTATGTAGATTGCTGTAAAACACACTTAGAAAGTTGGTGGGATGTTAGAGGAAAAACCATCACTACTAGGAGTATTGGTAGAGCAAAACCATCATAGTGAAGATATGCAATCAAAAACTGCTTAGAAACAACTTAACTGTTTTTCATTATAAGAGGACAGATCTCTGAATGTTCTCAATTAAAGATGCATTATGTGAGAGGATCTCTTATTGTGAGGCTGAGGGAAGCCTAAGATATGGAAAACTGATTTGAGATGGTTCAGTTGCCATCTGATCTGAGGAGCAGTTTTAAAGCAGGCCTTTCCAGCCTTTTAGGATGTGCTTAGGCAGTTTGAAACCTTTCGGCTGCTACTAAAATATAAATACTTGATACTACTACTGTTAATTTTTCTCAATTTCTCAGTTATCTCTTCACTTCCATGCTGGTATTTTAGTAAGAATTTAATTATTTAAATCTTTATTATCTACATACAAGAAGCTGTGTTCCAGAATTGCATGGCAAGCTTTCAGTATTCTGGGTGACGTTTACCTTCCGTCACATTTAAATTGTTTGGAATTGCAGTACTGCAAGCCATCTGTATGTTTTTCAGTTTGAGAGGATTTTTTTTCTCTTCAGAAAACTTTTTAGTAGCAAAATTTGGACATCAGCTTCGAGTTTTAAAGGGTTTATTTGCTAGCTTTAATAGTGGCTGAAGTGTTCTGTTCTTGTGAAGAGTGATAAAGCATGTTAAAAGGCAACTCTACATCACTTTGTTTACCATATTGAACAGGGAAAAATCATAAAGAATTCTTGTGATGAGTCTTTCTTTGGGCAGGTTCTTACTACGAAAAAAACTTTGAAGGGAACCTTCTCATTTCCTTAGATACCCCTCTTTTATACCAGTGTTGTTATAATTACTCAACGTGATTTTACTTTATATGAAAGGCAATATGTAATCTGCAAGTTTAAAGGATATAGACTAAAGTATTTGAAGTGAAAAATTGCAATTCAGCATTTTTTAAAATTCAGCAGACCATAGTCAACACTTTTTGAGTGGTGAAAATATTTTTACATGTATTTCTAGGGCATTATTTGAGGTAGATTTTTTTGTAGCTATATTTATGTTTGGGGAAAATGAATTGTCTAAAAATAATACACAATTTATTTAATATTTACTGAGTGTATTTATAAATACATATATTGTGTTATAAAATATCTTGGAAGTAATCTAATCATGTGATAATATACCATTTGACCAATTGAATTTGTTCCAGATATTTGGTTTTCAAGCAGCACTGACTTCTTTGGACAGTAAAGGACTATACTGCATCCCTGTTCCAGTTATCCCCTCATTCAGTACTGCTGTTTATGGCAAGCTGATCAAGTTCCCCAAATACTGGTGAGCATTAAGCCTGTACAGTGTGTTTGTGTTTAAGTCATGTGCACAATTACATTTGCATTTTTTATGAGTGATTGAAAAATGCCAAGCTTCATATATATCCGTAAGCTTCTCTGTCTCCTCTATCATATTCTGCTATTATATCTGTTACCATTCATGGGTTTCTTTGTAAGGATAGCTGTCAATAAACATTTTAGACCCTTGTTTGGCTGAGAGAACTGGAGCATGGTGCTAATAATGCCAAGGTCACGTGTTCAATCCCTTTGTGGGCCAGTCACTTAAGATCAATGACCCTTGTGGGTCCTTTCCAGCTCTGCATATTCTGTGATACAGAAGCCCTGTGGTAAATGGCTTTCTTCTAGACCTCGTAGGTTTCTGGAATCAGTTACCATTCTTTCTTGAGCTGATACAAAAGCTGAAGTTGCATACTGATGGCAAGCTTGATTTTTTTTAACTGAATAGGTCAGCTTTTTCTTTTTTAAACTCAACCAAATAAAAACCAACAAACTGGGGGTAAAACCCCCAAATATCCCAAACCCACAGTGTTTCTACTACACTTTTATTTGTTTCTCATTACAGTTGGAAGTGATATTTAAACTGTTTGTAGTAGTTCAGATGTTAAATACAAATATTTTTCTTCTGAAAACAATTCTGTACTTCATTATGAAATGTGCTATATCATTTTTCTTAGCCTTAAATGCCATGGAAATTCAGTATTTAAATTTATCTCTACAGTTCAAATCATGTGATCATAAATGTCAGTGTGTAATAGTTTATATTAATAGGTTATGTTTATAAAAACTACTTTCAGGAAAATGCATTTTGGCAATACTTGGGACAAGGTATTAGTTTTCTTTATCCCTCATTTTGAGCAGTACCTGTCTGTAATACTACTTCATGACTAAATCCATGCAAAAATTTTACATATAGTGACAAATAATAAAAAAGCATGTTCATGGTTAAATATTTTGGCTTCAAACATGGTGTTGTATAGCTAATTTTTAAGATACATTTGTTTGTGAAACCTTAATGGATTATACAAAAGTCTACGTCTATGATTGTTCTTAGTGTCATGTAAAGAATATACTGATTTTTCTCTCACAAGCTGTGATACCATGTTAAATGTAAATGGGTTTTAACATTATCAGCACACCACCAGGTGGTAGCAGCCTAACTGATTCTCTCGTATTTTCTATCAATAGTTTACAAAAGTATTAATGACTTCAAATCAATTGCTGTTGTGTTGTAACATTTTTCTAAAAAATAGATATTTCCAGGATACCCTATAATCAGCACTAACCAGAGTACTTCAGGGCTTTCCAATTGGTAACCTTTCCTTACATTATCTGACATTTCACACTAGGCTCTGGTTAGTAATCCTGGTTAACAAACTGTAGGAATAAATTAGTGTTGAATGGCAAACTTAGATTTCTTTACTATTTTGTAAACCCCATGTTTAGGTGTGCAAAATCAAAAGAATTATTTTAGAGATTAAGATTTAAAGACATCTGTCATCTGACAAATGAATGGTATTCAAGTGCTGCTGCTTTCTCATGAGTGTGTTTGTGCTCTTCTGCGTGGGCTTGTGCTCGCTGTGCTCCATCTCTTGCTCACTCACACTTGGTTTCTTGTGCCTTTCCTCATGCATTGGTTCACACTTGCCCTCACACTCTGTATCCTGTTCCTGGTCTTGCCCTTGCATTCCCTGTCTTATGCATTCTTGGATTCTCTCATGCAACTTGCCTCTCTTGCATTCTTTGTCTCTTTCTTTTAAAAATGCATTGTACTACCATGCATGTCCCACTGGAAAGACCTGTAGTTTTGGGGAGTGGAGGCAAGGGAATGGTCCTGCCTTAAAACAGCAGACCATCTATTGGCATTTATTAGAAGATATTGTTTGCCCAACACTTACTGTAATACTGTGGTCTAGTGTGTTTTGATAGTTTTCTCACTATTTTCCTGTGATGTGATCTCTTTCTATGACTTATTTATTTATTAATGAAATAAAAAACTTTATAAAATAAACTTATTCCAACAATTTATCTAAACTAAGCAACACCAATTTGTGAGTAATAAAGTAGAAAAACAAATGAGTACAGCAGCAGCCTGGGTAAATGAAGTGTAGTTTGAAGTGAATAAAACTCCAGATGAAACGCATCAAATAGCACTTCAACTAAATCGAAGTCAGCATGAGGACTGAGAGCTTCATTGAAGTCATGCAGTGAGTGAGAATTAGTCTGGTAGGATAACCTGGTAATGTCATTAAACTTAAATTCAGTCCTCCCTCCCAAATTATACCACCTGCTTTATTTGGATTTGTGGATTTCACATTCCACAGTTTCTTAAAGTACACACATCTGATGCTACATGTGTTCTTCTGTTTCTTCCTAGAAAATACATACCACAGACCATACCTTTTAAAAACAAAGACATTTTATGAACTGTTATGGAATCCCTTAGGTAGTATGTTTTGAGTTAGCAGTGAAAATCTCAACTTTATTTCTGACATAAATCAGTAGAATAGGTTCTTTTCTAGTTTCAGTATAATAATCTCAAAGTTACTGTTACATACAGTGTATAAAATACTGTAGTAATAATAATTTTTTAAAACTAGTTGATTTGACATTGGCAGGATGTTTTAACAGATAAATTTTCAGCAACGTCAGCCCAGTAAATTCCAGTAAATAACCATAAATAGCCATAATTTGCTGTTTTGTTTACCTATTAGATGGATGTCTCTTTTAATTTCAGTTGATACGCTTTCTTCATATAAAAGAAATGTGCTCAAACTCACTAGTTAACTAAGTATTGGACATCTTCTAAATTGCATAGCTAATCTGTTTTTATTGGAAAGTACAAACCATCTGGTCTTTTGTTTTTGTCAAGCGTAACAAGATGCAAAATACAATGTTAATGTCAATATTTTACAACTGCTTTATGTAGTGTTGCATGCCAGATTGTAAAGCAGCTTTCAGAGCTTTCAGGAGGATGTCTAAAACCAACTGAGAATTAGCAGAATATGGTTAAAAGCCTTGAGTGAATGACAAGAATGTTTATTGCCAAACAGAAATCTTGAGAGGAATTAGCTGATTTTCTTTTATTTTTTGGCTACAATGTCTGTGGTAACAGATGAGGTAATCTGGTGTGAGACACTTCAGTGTTAAAACCCTCTATCACTTATAAAATACCACTTCACTGTACTTCTGACAAATGCTAAATTAACATTACAGAATATAGATTCTTAATAGCCTTCCTTTTATTTTTCTGGTATCTGATTGATAGTGAAGTGTCCTCTGTGTATTTTCCGCTAGGTATCAGCTATGTGTGTTATTTTACTGCTTTTCTTAACCTGTCTTCTCTAAACAAATGTTCCAGACTCTTGTTTTTGTTTTTCTTTATTGGGTCTGTAGGGAGTTTTTCACTTACTGTTTCTACCTGTGACAGATTTTGAGACTCTGAGCTCTGGTAGAATAAGGTTATAAATGAGGATAACATCATTATCCCTGATTCATTTCTATTCAGCTTCTTGGCCCTGTAGTCTACTTAAAGGAGGTCTGTTTTCATGATAGTGAGTCCCCTCTTTATTATTTGGAGACTAGAGCAATAGCTGCTGGTTTGCGGCCTTCAAGGTAGCACCAGTACAGAGTTGACTAATAGCTAGTCATGTTAAGTTTGAGTGTGTGAATTAACCTTTTTTAAAGAGGTTGAGGGCCTGCTGGGTAAATTATTATCTAGGACCTCATGGTCTGCACTTGAATTATTCGGGAGTACAGAGCATTTAATTGATTGTTCTTGAGCTTTCACTCTGTAAGAGCAAAAAATCCTGAATAGAAACTTGCAATTGGATCTTGATAATTAATGGTAAACAAAAAACAGTCTTTGAGATACTAAATAGAGAGAATCTTTGCAGACATTCTTTCTGTTGAGCTATTCTCTGCAGACTGCCTTAAGAAATGAATTCTAGCTTAAATATATTCAGTGTGCTAATCTCTATCAAGCTTCATCTTTCTGATGAAGAAGGGTTTTGGTAACAGGAGATTTGATTTCTCTTGGCATTGTAATTTCATTTCATCAGTGTTTTTACTGAAGTGCTAATCATTATTGACAAAAGCTGGCAAAAATTTAAAATTTGCTCTGCAGTTAAAGGCAGTCACATGTATCATATGCTGGGCACCTCAACTGTCCAGAGATCTGTCACTTGTTTTACTTGTGAAAGCTGTGATTTACAGACCTGACATAGTTATTTTATTAATATGTGCCCTTATAGTTCTGAAAGATCACTTGAGAAATTTAGATGCAGTGCTCTTCACATGGAATAAATAAGTGTATTTTCTGTAGGCTCTTTTTATGAACTCTTAAGAACATTTATATAGCATAGCTGCTCTTAATATTTCAACACAGATTTAACTGTAAAGGTAAACATTTACTGTATCATTAGAATCTGCTACACTTAGACTAGATTGGCACAAAAGGTAATAACTGCCTTTTGGCTAACTATTATGCAAAGATTTTGAGAAATATACTTTACCACCAACCTGAACATAAGCGTTTTGTTTTCTTATCTGACTTCCTCAGTTTTATTTTGATTTTGTCCCTGTGTAGTTGTGAAATGGTTGCTTTGTACACACAATTTAGTTTCTCTTTTATTTTCTAGCTTTAATATTAACATTACAAAGCCTAAGGATTCTAACTCCCTTGTTACTACTGTACAGGTTTTTGCTCAAACTTCTGTTACTGTGAAGGTGTTTGTATTTTTATATAGCTTTACATCCATTTTCTTTCATCATGTGTCCCCTTACAAGGTGAACATCCCTCTCTTAATAAAAGCCATGTACCTGATATTCCAAACAATTGTATTCTTATTAATAGAATTCATTGTTAGACTCCTTACACGGTTGAGCAAGGCCATTATAGGTTCTAGTCAGGATCTGCACCTGCTCATGTCTGCTTCAGGGGTCATCTTGTAAATACCATGTGCATTTAATGGTATCCCCGTGAACTGACAAGGGTGAGATCAATTCATGTGGATCTGCAGGCAGAGTGGTACATGGAGATCTGGCTTCTTACACAGGAAGAACTTACTTAGCAAAGGAATTAGGTTCTGCTGACATGGCCTTTACCAACAAGGTAGTACTGTGATGAGAGTAGGAGATTTTTAGGATTTGCTGCTCACCAAAGAGAGGATTAAAAATGTATAATGGGGGATCAGGTGAACTGTCTGTTTTTGCTACTTTTGTGATTAAAACATCTTTGCAGGGCATGTCCAGTGGAGTAATCTGCTAAGAACTAGAAATCATAGTAGATTTGTGAGCTTTTTGAGAGTCACAAGATGTAGTTGTCGTGACATCCAGTGCAGTTGTCCTGGTAAGAGGCAAGCAGATACTACTGGCAGGTAACAAAGATCCAGATATCCACAAACTGTGAACATTAGATTATAACTCTAGGAAGTTTTCCAATAAATTGACATTAAGGTCTTGATTTTGGCAGCCTGTTTCATTGGCTAGTCAAAGTAGATAAAGAGTAATGTCAGTTTAGATTGGGTGTGGATTGCATTTCAAATGGGCAGTTGAAGCTCATTTCTTGGGTCAGAAGCAGAAACAGGTTGAAAACACATGAAACTCATTTTGTAGCATTCAGTTGTGACTATTTTATGTCAGTAATTGTATTTAACTGCCAGATGAACATTCGGGATATTCTTCAAAACAGAGAACTGGGGTTGAATGCCTGAACAGATGCATTCAGTGTATGGGACAGGAGAGTTTCAGCCACCTCAGCATTGTGCCAGTTCTGGATCTGGCACATGTTAAAACCTGTTTGAACTGTTGAGATTTGCCAGTGATAGGGGCTGTGCAAAAGCAGAACACAACAGTCGTTCTCTTGGGTCCTGCAGAGTGGTTGTGTGCCTCACGTGTGAACAGTCAGTCTAAGGAGTGTGCTGGATTGCTTCAGGATTGTCTACTTCTCTGCTGTTGCCTAGAAAATGCATCAAAGGACATAATACTATTTTTAAAATAATTTATTGTTAGCTGATTTTGGTAGGACATTAGGTGTGCAGTGAGTGACACTCAGAAGTTTGATTTACTGTGCATCTTTGAGGAGTAGGTATGTCAATGTTGTATAGCATATTGTGAACAGTAATGTAGGCTGATTTAACAGCCTTAACAGACGGACTTTTCGTTGATTTTCATTGACATTTCTTGCTTTTTAAAAGTTCAAGGAGGTCATGCTTGTTTATAAGGATGAAGTTATTTAAAGAACTTGTGTGGAACATTTCTAATGTGTAGTGATACTAACATTATAAGTTTCAACAAGAACCTTTTGGGGCACTTTTCAACTGCACTGTTCTGGAAGGAGCTGTTGTTGGTTACCAAGAAAAGCACTTGGAACAGGAGGAGTTTTGCATTCTGAGTACATGACTTGCAGCTTGATTAGTGTGACGACAAATTAACTTCAGTTGCAAACCTCTAGTTTAATTTTTTTTTTTAAATCAAGTCCAGATCAGATGTTACTGTTCTTAGCAGATGTGGCAGGCAGCATTCAGCAAATATGTTAAAAGTGCACTTTTAATCAATGTAAATTGGAAGCAGTTGTATTGTTCAGTATTGTCAATGAGGAGGAAATTCAGCAGAGCTGACACAAAAGGGTAGTCATCAGGAGTGTTTCCAGTGTAGTTATTTAGACTAATTAATTGTCAAGTCTCTTCAGTGAAAGTAAATTAAGCTTATTAACTAATATCTGTCCAGGGAAAGTGATTGCACATGGTGAATAGTTAATCCTGTTTTTTGTAACTGTTGCCATCAAGATTTGCTGGCATTTGCTGGAGACAAGCAAGTGGTATTTCAAAATGTGAAGGGATTGTCAGGGTTGAAGCTGCATTTTGGTTAGAGACTGGTGGAAGGTATTAAAAACCCAGTCTTAAAGCTGAAATGCTGTTACGTAGCATAGAACCTAAAGAAAAACGGAATCCCTAATGTATATTCCTTTTGCATTGGATATATTTACAAATTCTGTTTCTCTTAGTGGTAACACTATCTGTATAAAAGGATCTGGTTAGGATTTTTAGTGATGTTCTCTGCTGTGATGCTTTACCCATGTAGGCTATGGCTAGAAAGATGCAGTTCTTCACACAAAGTTTGTCCTTTGTTTCTCAAGAATTTTATCTGCAGTTTGGTGTCTTTTTTTTTTTTTTCCGCCTCTAAGTGTATCTGTGAATTATGAAGAGAAATACAGTCTCTGGGCTGGCATCTCTAGTGCTAAATAACACATTGCTAGAAACCCATCTGTGACCCTGGGGCTTGGTTTTTTCTCGTGTCCCAGTTCATACACACATACGTACCTGTAGCTTTCCCTTCCACTCCCAAAAGGTGGGAAAAAATAAAATTAGGTCTAAGAAGGACATACAGTGGGGCTTCAGACTGAGGACAGCTTCTGACATGCTTGGGTCCTTCAGCACTGTTTGAGGAAGTGCCAGCTGCCCTGGCCTGAGGCTGGCAGAGAGCAAGCAAACAGGTCAGCAGGATGCACAGCACAGACCATTACTGGAGCCAGCACTCAGCCTCAATAGCTGGCAAACAGGGCTGCACCCTGAAACTGATTGTGGTGTCATTCTGCTAGCCAGCCCCACTCAGATGTTAGTTATTACACAGAATTCTGAAGAACTGTCCTTTAGTGTTGCAGTTTCTCTCTTACATTTCACCTTTTTTTTTGCATCTTCTTTTCAAGGTAATGCCATGGGTGTTGATAGGATTCAAAGCACTGTTTTAAGAACTTGTAGTCATTAAATAGAATAACTTGAGGGGAAAAAAATGGCCTTTCATTCATTAGGACTTAAAATAATTCTATAGGGAACTATATTGGATTATTCACCTTGTTTATGAAATAATGGACCTTACCAAAGCTGTGTGTTTAAAGGCTTCTTGAATAAGTTATATACTTACCGATTAATCTACATGAAATTGCTGATTTTATATTATGTTCATGGAGCATTGTGATGTTACTGGCCAAGCTGTAGCATATCCTTTTTTGACTCTACAGAGCTTCACTCTCAAGTGGTAGGCATCACTTCCAGCTGAAGTGAGGTACCAGAAACCAGTCTTCAGTTATGCACCTACTCTTACAAGCATGTTAATGTGACTCTCAGCTGAAGCTGATAACCATGATAAATGGTGTCTGAAGACATTTTATTTAATAAAAGCTGTGTTTATCTTGACTCAAATAACCCAAATACGCTCTTGTGGATGTTCAGCTGTCCATAATACCTGAGCATCTTTACTGCACCTGTGTTCATCTCTAGGTGGAAGAAACATACTGTCCTGTGTCCAGTATTGTTTGTTTGCTGTATTCTTCTCATGCTTGTTCCCTCTGCGACCCAGAGGTGCTTCTTCTTTTCTACTGGAATAGTCCTTCTCATAGATCAGGGTCTCTTTGGTTCTAAGCTAGGTGTTTGTTTCCTTACACACAAACAGCATGCATTCTCAGCATTTTTCCTCAAGCACTTCTATCATAGTTGTTTATAGGTTTATATTTTTAATTGCTATTTCTTTAGCAACGCCTTTTAAAGGAAGTTAAAGTAACCTGTCAGGTGTACATACTGAGGAACAGTATTGAATGAGTACTGAGGTATGGTATTGAATACATACAAACATTTGGATCTCCATTTGGGCCTGTATGTTTGGTAAATATTGTCTGGTTTTCATTATGTTTTAATCTTCTAAAGGACACCAGCTGCCAGTTTCTGAACTAGATTTTTTAGCATGGCATGTTTTGGATGAGAATGTTAGAGGGCCATTTGAACAAACAGCAAAAAAGAGAACAAGTCAGGTCAGGCTCAGGTGGGATACGAAGCTCTTAAACAGTGAACTGTGAGAATAAATACTGTTTATCAGATTTGGAAATCATTACACTTGTTGCAGATACTTCTGATATCAGTGCAAGAAATGGAAAGGATTATGTTAGTTCAGACACCAGAACAAAAATTGTGGATTCATTTTTCAATTGATCAGATTCTTTTTTCCTATTATAACGTGTGTTTTTTAAAACAAAAGCCAATATAATTCTTTTCTTTGATGTTTAGCTGTTTTTTTTCATTGAGTTTAATGGCTGGTTCCAAAATGAACAATTGAATAGAAGGAAATATGTGGTGAACATGATTAGAAAATTTATTTGATAATAAAGAAATATCCATGGAGAATGACAGAATTAAGAATCTGACTTTTGCATTTCAAATGAGCAAATGTAAGTGGGACTTTTATAATGTCACTGACTTAGTCTGTTGCTCTGCAAGTACTTGTATAATTTTGATTTTGCATACATGTTGGATGTGGCTGTGCATGGATATAATACAAGAATATATTTTTCAATGTGTTTTACTGGCAGTATCTTTTCTTCATTGTGTGTGTATGGGATAATTTTTATGGTCTTGAAGACTCACTAGGGCTTGTGGAGTTTTTAATTAATTAAATAGGTGTTATGAGACACAGTGAGTAAACCAAAACTGAGCACAGGAGAACTATATCCATAGAATCTGCTTCAAAGGTTGTATTATTTTTGAGGAATGAATGGTGTAAAGTAATGCTGCAGTCAGTACTTAAAGATGGTAAATTTAGATTTAACAATAATTGGAGTCTTTGAAGTATAAAGTATTATGCTTTTACTGAGATTTGATGTTTTGCTTTAAGTAGCTTTTGATAGCCTTTAAAATTCTTTTGAGGTTGGTACTTAATGAGGCCACAAAATAATAATTTTAAAGTCTTTGTACTCTTTCTGCAGTTATGCAGTGTATACATGTGAACCATTAGCACACCTTGTCCATTCGTGTCCTTGCTGTTGAAGGAGGATCACCCTTGATCCATTCTTTGTTATATTAAAGGCTTTTCTGGTAATCAAAAAAAACAAAGCATATTTCCCTGTTTCCAGCAACTTCTTTTTGGTGCTGTAACTTCTCTCTTAAAGGGTACTGTAAGGCACAGAGTTAAGTTCTTTTATTTAGCAGTGAGGTTGGATTTAAAGGATCTCTTTTCCAACCCCAACCACTGTGATTTACCCTTCTGGATTTGACAGAATTCAGATACAGAAGTACAGCCTTGTTTCTTTTAGTCTTGTGTATTTTGTTTGTGACATCTCCATTTAGGGCAAAAATTTTGTTCAAATAATTTTGTTTCACTAATGCAGAGATGTACCTTCTTACTGCTCTGACTAGCTATAAAAAATTTGCCAGAATTTCAAGTAACCTTTTTTCCTCCCAGTGTAAATATGTCCTTTTCCCCCACCAAAATATTTTATCTATTTATGAAAGAAAATAAACAGCATGCAAAAGTTTTTAGTAGAAGAAATTCACAGAAGCCCCCAAATCATAACCCATTTACCTTCTTGGACAAATTTTTTTTCTGAGATCAGTTGTTAGTGTTTACTTGAAGTTGGGGTTGTGTTCAGCTCTTAAATCTTTAGCAAGGAATTTGAAACTGTGTTAGTTCCCAAGAAGACCTTTGAACTGGGTTTGTCAGTGCAGTTTTCTTCACTGAGCACCAGCATGTTTGAGCCCTTCTGGCTCCCTGTTTTACCTGCTAATGGCAACCAAATGGTTCTGTGTGGCAGATTTAGAGGATTGATTTAATGGCTGTTTCTGCTGCTTCTGGGATTGTGTGAAGGGGGTAGGTGGAGAGGGAAAGGGAGAGGATGGGGTTACTTCCCTAGACAGTAAAGCAGGCTGCACTGTGGGAAGCCAGTTCCCCAAAGCCTGAACCACCCGGGTGGCTCCTGAGATTGGATACACTGTAGTATCCAAAGCAATGGTACTGGGTTTGTAAAAGCTATAAAAAAGAGTAATGCTTGCTTTGTTTTAATAAACACAGATCTTTGTGGTTTGGAGGTTTATGGCCACTGGCAACTTTTACCTGGTCACTTCTGGTGATTTTGGTCATCTGCAGCTGTTTAGTTACAGCATCAGCAAGTTTCAGCTGTTTCCTTCTTGTCTCCCACCCACAACTAACATTTGCCTGCAAGATAAATGATGATGGATAGCATTTAGTTTGGCATTGCTGCTTTTTCATGTAGGATCTCTTTCTCATCAAAAGATACAAGGCACAATTAAAATGTAGGTGTAAAAGTTCTCTGCTTTTCACATGATCGATTCCCTTTGTACTACCTTTATTAAATCAGTGATTCCCTATTGAAAGTTCCTGCTTCTTTCCAGACTTGTTTCTGGCTTTTTTCGCCTGTAGTACATTTTGATTATTGGCCATTGTAATAAATACTGATTTTTCTCATGGTCTTTATATTTGGATCTTGTGGAACATAATGGAGCTAAATGTTATATCCCTTCCCTTGTTCTCACTAATACCCACCATCAACAACAGGAGGATTCCTAGAGCCAAGTAAAAAAATTAGATCTTGGAGAAGTAAAGAAATACTGGATATTTAAAGTGTAAGTTATTTAAAAAGTCCTGAATTCTTATTGAGGGCATTCCAAGAGGAAAGTTTCTTATCCCTTTTTTTTTTTCCAGATCTCCACCCCACACCTTGTGGAGTTCTGAAGATGCAGTTCTCTAAAGATGTAACTTTATGCATAATATATATGGTTTACACACATCGAACAACTTAAGTACATAAAGAAGACTGAGGTCTGCTTGTTATCTCCTCAGAGCAGGGAACTTCTAATTTTATTCTTTTGTAGATTTTATCACTTTATCAGCTTTTATCACTTCAATGATTATTTCTGGAGACAAGTATTAACTAATGCTTAGAAAAAGAGTTTTTTGCAAAGAATGAAATAGCAATTAGTCACTGATGTCCACTTGCAATGTGATGGCAGTTCACATCCCTAGCATCCGTCCCATTGATGAATCAGTAAGCTGAGTTTGATCTAAACATCCTGAATATTTCTCTAATGCAGCTGCAGGTTTAACATGTTCCTGCATTGCAATTTCAGCAGCCACCTTAATTTCACATGTGTCCAAAAATAAGACTGAAAACCCCCAATCCCTTGTTGGTGTCAACAGATTTTTAGTTCAGATCTGTTGCACATAGGCAATGACCTAGCTAGAAGTGATCACAGACTGCTTTCTTGCCTGCTTTCTGAAACATTTAATCCATGGGTAAGAAGACTCATCTTATGCTTAGTATGGCTTGAGTCATGTTGGGGGAAATTAGAACTTTCTTACCTTCACATTGCAGGTGTTTTTTTTTTTTTCTTGCACACTTTCTTCTCATGGTGTCTCATAGCAGCTTATAATACAGGTCACTGTTTCTCATTTCTTACTGCTTCACAAACCAGTATTATTATTTTCATGTAGCAATCATAATTTTTAATCTAATGGTCATAACTTTAATGTCCAGATGGGACAAAATTAATAAAATTTTTTGAAAACAACTCATATTTAAAGCTTCTGATATGTCCAGAGTTGTGCATTCTTTGGTTAAAAGGGATTTTTTTTTTCAAGGATTCTTCCTTTTAGATATATTTTGATACTGTGATTTTTTTCTTGCAATATGCATTCATTTTTGCTTTGCTGTATAAAGCTGAATTTTATTGCTCCATTGAAACACACACTGTACTGAGAATTGGGAATGGATAGCCTCTGTTCATTTTCTAAGCCATATTCAAATTTGTACTCTGCCTATATTGTTTTGTTTTCACAATTGTTTCAAGGAAATCTGTGGAGATTTTTTTGAAGTTTGCATATGACTGAACACTGCAAAATTTTTTTTATCATTGACAATTTATGTTTCAGAACTGATGTTAAAAAAATCTGTACAGAAGTCTGTTTTAAAATGATACCATCCTTCTTTTCTAATCCCATATCTGAAATTCTTAGAAATACCAAATTAATGTTTTGATTTGCTGAAAAAAAGAAAAAATTAGTGAACCTTTAAGTTGATTGTTTTCTCCCTTGTAATAAATTGTATGATTAACAGTGTTTCCTACAAATAAGAGGCCAAGGCAGCTGCAGCTCCTGAAAATTCCCCTGTGTAAGAGATGATGTAAGATACCAGGCAGCCTTTAGAGAAGTCTATAGAAGAGGAGAAGTTTTTAAGACATCAGTCTTGGAGATGTTTTTGGAATGAAATGTTCTAAAGCAAGTTTAATTATTTGGGTTTTTTTTGTTTTTTTTTTTTGGTAGTAACTAACTTGGTTGTCTAGCATGAATAATTTTATGTTGCTCTCTAAAGGCTGAAAATTGTGTTAGTGTATGTGGACATGTGATACGTTTGGGTTTTTTGTGAATAGCAGTGACTTCAGTTTGGCATTTCAAACAATAATAGTTCCATTTCCCTTCCTACATATTCCCTTCAGGGGTTTGACATTTGTCATTAAGTATCTAGACATTTCCTTTACAATAATAATAGTTACTTAAATGTTAAGGAAAAGGATCAAAAATTTTCGGGTTTTTTTCAGTTGATATGAAACATCAGATTAAGTAAAAATACAGATTTGTTGTAGGAATGTTGATGAAGCCTTTGCTCATGTCCTATAAATCCAGCATACACTTTCTGGTTGCCTAAGAGGGAAGGTGTGCAAATGCTGACTTAAATTATTTGAGCATTCAAATTGCATTCAGGTTCTTCTAAGGCACAATTACTAGGTTCTAGTAGCAGGTTACTGGCTTTGTTATTTTGGAAAAAATGAACTAATAGTATTTTACTGTACAGGATATGAGTAATAACAAAAATCAATTTTTTTCAAACATTTTGCAGGTTCCAGCTTTGCAGTTAGGGACTCTGTATAAACCTCTGGACCCAGCTGTTCACCACTATATTCTTTCAATCACTCAGAGGTGTTGATTTTACAAGAATGAGTTGCTGTTCCTAAAGTCTACAAACTGAAAATATTTCATAACAGGCCTGTGAACCTACGTGGATTGGTTATATGGGTGCCTGTGCATGCTGTATAATAAGGACCAATTCATGTTTTCATTCAAAAACAGTGAAGAAAACTATTTTCTTTAATGGTACGCCAGATTTATTCAAATATTTCAGCAAGTCTGTATTACAGTTTGTCAGCAAACTGGGTACAACCTAAGTGTATTTAAAAATCATTTAATTAGGACAGATTCATTTTCACTCCATGCCACTACACAGCAAGACTTGCTTGTTCATATTTCCTTAAATTTATTCTGGAACTTGTCCAAGTTCAGCTTTAATGAGTAGCCTATCCTGCTAGTTACATTAGGATTTATTTTCCCCTAGAGAAGAGTGTTTGAATTGGTAGTTTTTTAACCTGTTCAGTTGAATGAACATATGTTCAGAACTGCATCTTAACTCTTGAGTGTAAAGACTTGAGAAATAATTATTCCTGTTGTTGTTGCAGTTCTAAAATGCAGTTTAAGTAGTTGTTTTAGACCCAGACTATGTGCCACAACTTTTTTAATATGGTGAAGAGTTTTGATATGAAGTTGTTTAATGCAAATTTAATGATACACTATAGAACCACAGATCTGACTTGGTTTACTGAAAAAAATTATTTGTACTTGTATTTTCACTTATTACTTAAATATATCTCTTGGGTCATAAAACCTGGTTAAATATAGCTCAATACCTTATTAATGATGTATTTTCCGTATTAACAGGTGCAGGTTGGTGGCAAACTTACATTTTAAGATCTTTTAAATGCATTATTTGTCTTTCGAAACTATTATAATAAATCCTGAATTATAATTGTACTTTCATCACTAGCCGGGTCTAGTTAAAATTCCCTTCAAGCAACATTTGCTGCACACATGGTACAATGCTTCGCCTGCCTTGATGTTTTCTTCTATAAAAAAGGATTTATTTTCAACTTCCCATTCCTCCAAACTTATCTGAAAAGGACCAGAAGTCTTTATTCCTATGGGGTTTTTAAAGTACAGTATGTGTAGAATTTGCATATTGTTAAAAAAAAAATCATGTGCTGTTACTACTCCTAAGGGACAATTTTATGTGAAACTTTTAAGTTTTGAATGTAGCATAGGTCAGTACAGTAGTAGCTGTAATGTGTATTAGTCAAATAGACTTTTAAACCAAAATCTTTTGCACTGCTGTATTATATATGCTGTGATTGTCACAGCTCTTCAGTTTCACTCTGAAATACATTAATTTGTTAATAAAAATGTGTTTAAGTGGACTTACTGCAGAGTCATGTTCATTCTGAAGTTTGCTGAGAAATGCTTTCTACCTTTGTTCCTTCCCAGTTTTACATTAGGAAACACATCTTTTGAAATATTCAGACACTTTGTTCTGAAATACTTAGTTTTAATCCTGCAAAACAGTATTCAGAAATAAGAGGGGGGAAATAGAGAATGTGTTGTGTGGAAGGATAACAAAAGGAAAAATAACCAGAAAGGAAAAGCGTAACTGGACTTTTGTAATGAAATAAATAATAAACGATTACAGTACTTGGCTTAAAAAAAAAAAAAGGAACACCAGGTAACATTCTGATGTCACTATGCATTACATTTCTTTCCAGGTAATGCCTGCAAAAGTTTTTGTAGCATGCATACCTACTTTTCCAACTTCACTTCTGTGTAGAAGAAATGGGTTATGCCGTCTGTCTAATCTTAAGTTTTAAAATAAATTATTTATTATGTATACCATTTTGTTTCACAGGAATGGATTTTCCTAAGTACAGAATTGCCTTTTATACTCCTTTACTCATGCACACTTCTTTTACTTAAATTGCTATATCACTGAGCTTGGATTTAAACTCTAGGAAATTTTAGGAAAACAAGTTCAAATTCTAATGTGAAATGAACATCAGAAGAGGTTGCAGAATTGTAGTCTCCACCTGTTCTTTTCACAGTGCCCAGAGCTTTTCTTCACATGGCTACAGGCATATGTGTAGATTTGCACAGAGCATTTTTTGTGTATCTGAGGAGCTGAAATGGGACATGTTTTATCTAATTGTATCCACAAGACAGTGATCATGTGTCCTCTTATGCTGTTGGTTTGGTTTGGTTTGATTTGGTTTTTTTAAAACCAGGTGGCATATCTCTATTTGCCTGACTTAATACTGGTATTATTTTCAGCTTTTGTTTAATTTCTCCTTAAAGTAGTTCTAACTTCTAATTTTCTGATGTTTAGAAAAAATGCTTTTTTAAATGGTTTTTTTGCACCAGCTAATTTGAAATGTGTTCAGATGCATTCTTTTCTATGATTTGTACTTTTTGTGAGAAGAGCATTGTCAGGAAAGGTTTGCAGTATATTTAAACTTCAAACTGAAACAAGAAGTGCTTCAGAAGTTTTGCACAGATATTTTTACCCTTTTGGTGACCTGCTGTGCTGAAGCTGAAGAAGAGCCTGGAATGTGGTCTGGTCATGTACTCCAGAAAGATCTGCACCTGTCTGTCAGCAGGTGAGGCAGGTGGGAGATGCACAGTTCCCCCAAACAGGTCATATGTAACTTCTTTGTTCTAGCTTGCTGTTTGGTGTCCATGACTCCTATGAAAACAAACAAAATCCAAACAAACCAACCAAACAAGGCTTAATACAAGATCTCTTCCTCAAAGGCCTCTAATGAGTTTTGATTTTTCTGCAATAAAGGCTGTACCTATAGGTAGGTTCAAACTTCAAAGAGGGATAGATTTATTCAAACAGTAGACTGACCTTTTTGCAGGGGTGTTGTGGGGCATGGTGTTTGTTCATATGAAAGAAATTTCTACTACCAGACACAAGGCTGAGTTCTCCCATATAAACATGAAATGTTTTTCCTTCATCCATGTTTTTTTCTGCAAATGGCGTTTGAAGCTGGCAGTATAATTGTGTCATTAGCTTCAAATCAGTTGCAAATCAGAGGCAGTCTTGTTGCTGGTTTCCTCCCGCTTCTCAGCATTTTTGAGACAGGTAATCCTGATTCCCAGCTTTATGAGGTTGGAAAACCTCATTCTAAAGAGTACTGATTACTATTACAGAAGGTTGCAACATCTGTTTTTGTTTCTTCTTTGTCCTTCATCTGTATTTACATCTGTTTTCTGAGAATCTTTCATGACTATCTTCTTTCATAAGAATCAGTTTTTCTTTTTATTTTTGTATTAAAATAGTGAGGAGCAATGGCTATTGTGGATGGGCTTTATTTGACACTTTGATCTGTGATGTAGGCATCCACAGCTAAGGAATATTGTAATGTCCTTTTATAAGCAGTGGGCAGAAACAGTGACCTGCAGAGACACTTCATTTATAATCCTCCAAACTAGAATGAATGGATCTCGTTATGTCTCCATGTGCTGTTTTCTTTCAATTTACCTTAAAAGGTTCTAGACCACAGTCTTAGGCGTGGATATTTGTTTATGCCATAGGTATCTAACACTGATAATTCCTCTTGGTCCAGAGAAAATGGTATTCACTTAGTTGTTTCCTGGTATTGACAAGGAATTAAGGGAGGTGCTGTGTTTAGGACTAACAGTGAATGCTTGTATGTCCAAGTCTAAACTGAAAGTGATGATGTTATCTTTAGCTGTACCTCTGTATCAACACAGTAGTTGAGAGATGTCTTCAGATGTTCAGAATGCTTATTTCCAAACCATGCTTCCTAAGTCACATCTGCAGCTTATAGGCCAAAAGTGTTAGCAGCAGAATATTTTATTACTCTGCTGCTTCATCTAGAGCACAACAATCCTGGGTCTGAGAAGTAATGAAGTAATTTTTTCTTCAGAATTGTCTTGGTGAAGGCCCACTCTCCCAATCAGATGCAGAATGTTCAAGAAGTCTACTCCTTGTTACCAGAATTTTGTGTCCCTCCATGCTGCTAAAGGTTTTAGAATTTGAGCATCACGAATGGCCTGCTTCTGAATTCATGGAGCCTCCTGCAGAGTCTCTGCTGCTAGTACTGTATCACATATGTTAGGTGATAAAGCTGCTAGCATTTTCTTTTGGACTTAGGAGATGTGTTGTATTATGGCTGCTTCTGAGAGATCCTTGGAAGATTTTGCTGATCCGAAGAGTCATTCAGCGTCTGCATGTCTTTACATATTCAGTCCCTGAGCATTTTGGTAAAGCATGCTTTTTTTCCAGGGCCAGTGGATTTTGTGTGCTGCATCAGCAGCTTTGCTTCATTTGAGGTTCTGATTTCCAGTGGAACATTAACCTACTATTTATTTTAAGGAGCTTTAAGCATGTCTCTAAAATTTTCTAATGGAGGAGAGCTTCTTCAGAATGAGAATTAGCTAATATGTGCATCAGTGATTATATTTCATGGGATCATAGAATCATAGAATGGTTAGGGTTTGGTGCAACCTTTAAGATCATCTAGTTACCCAACCCTCCTGCCATGTGAGACATTAGAGAAAATAATGCTAAATAACAGAAGAAGTAAATTTCAGTGATGAAGTGGGAGGTGATTAGGACAAGAATGATAATGTTGAAAACATGGTGCAGGAAAAGGCTCCAAACTGAGATGGCTAAAGAACTTTTATAGTGTTTGTTGAATGTAGCAAATCAGTCTGTTGCTTTATTTCATGTAATAGTGTGTATACTAGGAAGAAAAAGTGAATTACTGACTTGGCTGTAGTTTTTGTAAAGCATTCTTGTTAATGGTGGATTATATTGTCACAGAGGAACTTATTTCCCAAACAAATGTCCTTTACTTTGCCCTACCAAGTGCCTGTCTCCTCCTGTTGCTCCTCCCCAGCTGAAAGGTAAAAGGCATTGAAAAACAGTAAAATCACTTAATGAGCTCTGTCAGCAAAATACGGAATGTGGGCTTGTTTGTATTTTGATGTACGAATGTTGTCTGTATGTTTTCTGGGTCACTAGCCATATGTCATTTAGTGATGCACTGTAAGCTTTGTAAATAAAAAAATGTGGAACATCCAAGTTTTGAACAAATGTTTTCTGTGTTTTTAGTATATGCACCATTTTTGGTAGCTCTTTTTGGTGGGAGCACATGGAATTGCTTTTTTTGAATATTTTGAAACCAAGAGATAATTAGATAAAAACATGTGATTTTTTCCTGTCATGTTTGTATCTTGAGGGAGATAGAAAGTTAAATCATGTATCAAGTCCTGTTTAGGTTTCATTTCAGTGTCAGGAGAATCAGCTCTTACAAGATGAAATCTAATAGGCACACAGTTCCAACCTTACAAACTAACTTCTTGCACTCTGATATTCTGTGACTAAGTTTTAAAATGGTTATTTTTATGTGCCAAAGTAATGATTTTCCTTTTTTTCTTTTATTATTTTAAACAGGACCAAGCGAGCTCATGTCCCACTAACAGAATGCATTTTTGAGCTCCCTAATTTGACAGTTCAAGCAACTAGAGCTCAAACCCTTCTGCTTCAAACTATTTATCAGAGCTGGTGTCATCCTGTTGGAAATGTCAGTTCAGTGGTGGTAAATGAAGCTTTACTGAATGAGGTTTTCCAAACTTCAGGTAAATATGTGATGCTTTTGGTTAAATTGTGATACAGAGCACTGCTAGTGAGTGTGCATACAACTATATCCTTTAAATCCAGGTTACTTACAGTGGCTAACAGACAATGTTTTTTTGTGTGTATATGGGTATTTATAGCTTATATTTAAAATCCAGGATGTAAGCTAAGCCACCCAGCTTCACTCCTTGGCACCAGTTTCTGGATGCATTTAATTTTCCCATACAGGATAATTTTTCCATGCTTCCCTCTACTGAAACATCCACTTTTGCTACCTTATATGGTACAATGTTATTACTTCAGGATCATTTAGAGGTGAAACTGGATTATTAAGGGCTTTATTAATCAATGGCATACATTGAATTCTTTAGAAGGGCTGCAGATGTTTCTCATTATTTCATAAATAAATGTTACTTAACTGTTATGAAATTGCTGAAGATATGCAAGTGTTGGTGATGATTACATAAATAATGAAACTTGTTATCTGTCATCCTTTTGTGAAATGCCCATAGATTTTGGGAATAAATTAAGGGTTTTGACCAGTTTACAGAGGAAACCAGAATTTCCAAGTGCATAAAGGTCATCCAGAAGTTGGTTTTTTTTTTCTTTTTTTAGATTTCTATGCAGGCTAGAATAATTTAGAGCTATTATTGTTTATTTGTTGTGAATAAACCCATAACAAGAATAACAGGTATTTTGGAATATCCAGCATTGCCAGTCTTGGAGAATGTGTTAAGAGAATGATTTATGTGTAGAAAATCATGATTTGAAGCAGAGTGCTGGATTAGACCACTGGAAGTATTTCAGCCCTGCTTTTCTTGACCCTTTCCATTCTTCTTTTTCACTCCTCCTGTTTTTTGAAGTTAGGTCTGTGTTGATCTAATGTTGCAAAAGAACTGCTGTATTTTTGTGTAACCCTTGGAATTACTGTTTAAAGTGCTTACGTTTTACATTTTTCGTAAAAGTCACTTTTGTCTTCATTCCTTCATTCTGTGTGGTTCACCTAAGAATGGGATTGTGACATTTTATTTTCAAGTCCTGATACTTGTGAAGGTAGCAGGTTTACAATCCACACTGTGGAGAAATCTGAAAATACGGTTGTTTGATCACTTCAGATGCACTTAGGGTTTGCAGGATTTCAAACTAACCTGCTCTATTATTTAACGTGTTCCAGTCCGTCAGTTCAATGAACTGTGAAACAACTCTGCTAACAGCATCTTTGCAGAATAGAAATCTGGAGCACGCATTTTAAGTACTTCAAATAAAGTAAATGAACAATGTAATGCACTTGTTTTGATCTTCTCTTGTTCATGGCTTAACGTTTCACGTGGTAAATTTTACACTTCTGTAGTTGTGCTTGGCATTAACTAGACTGAAGGCAGCTTTGCATTCAAGGCTGTGAAATGATTGCTGTCAATCCCTTTGTCCTAATTTTTGGGTTGATTCTGTAAGCCTACAACCTTTTGTTGGAATACTTTTGTGTAAAATTTAGTGTCATGCCGTATTGAAAGTCATCCTTGTAATTAGGGTCAGCTTCCACATACTTTAACAGTAACATATATGTGTATAAGCCTCTAAAAAATACTTGCCTGTATTTGCATAGGGAAGTTGAAATTTCAGTTTTTCTTTTGTCATTTTTCTTTATTTTTTCCTTTTTTTTAAATGAAGTAAATATGAGGATAATGCAGTCAATAACGAACTTGTCAGAAAACAAGGCACATCTGTTAAACCCTTTTATTAACATTCAACTTAGTTTTTCCGACATAAAACAAAAGCTGATGAATGTTTCTTGGGAGTCCTTGTTTTGAGTTCCTGCCTGCCACTGCGTGCCCCAGTGCTCCTTTGGGCTTGTACAGGGTGGCCTTACATGGCTCATGTGCTGGGCCTGGCAGTAGCCTGATAAGGTATTTGGGCTCCCCGTTGTCCCCTTGTGTCTCTGAGAATCTTTGTGGGTGAATGGATGAGATTTCCTTGTGTAACCTAAACTCTGAAGGAAAATACTGCCTTTTTCCAATGGTATTGTGTTTTCCATCTGAGCACAACATGTTTTTGGCTATGCACAGAAGTGATACTTCAAGAAAACACCTCATGGTGTTGTGGATTGATTGTTTCTTTGATTAATTTAGTACAAATAATGAAAGTATAAACACTTCTTTTTTTAAATTGCTCTTTCCTTCCTTTTCTTTTTCTGATTATGTTTATATTAAATTGCAGGAAAAATCAACAATGTGCTCAAAGATTCCCTTTCCTTCACTTTATCCTGTTTTTCAGGGAATCTTTTTCTTGAAATTTATTGCTTACATTCTGCTGTGACAGAGAATTATAAGCTATGTGTTTCATTAATACAATGGCACACATTTTCTTCTATGTTTACATTTTCAAACTTCTAAAAGCCGTATTTCTAACTAATTAGAAATATAGCAGGACAAACAGCTATGTCTCTATCCAGATTTTTTACCCTGTTAAAAATAAATAAAAAAGCCCTCCCTATACATGAAATTATTAAGACAAAAAGAAAAAAAAGAAAAAAAAGAAAAAGAAAGAAAGGGCTTATGTAATTTACCTTCTATTTTTGATGGTCTGCTGTTATCCCAAGGTTTCCAGCAAATCTGCCTGCTACAGGCAGGATCACAGGATTTTGTACATTCTTGATACTCATGCAACATCATGCTTGTTTTGTAACCTGTGAATGAAATCTGCCTTCTTATAGAAATGATCTAGTTGTTAGGTATGCACCCAGATCTATTCTACCAAATTTGAAATACACTGAGACTTGAATTTTTTCTTCTCTGGGTAGCTCTTTCCACATAGCTAGTCTTAAATGTGTTTGCCATTTGTTTATATAGCCTACAACTTTCTCAACTGCCTGTGTCTGTATTGCCACTTTTTGTGTGTGATTGAAGGGTATTATTGGACTGAAACAGTTGTTGCTGAGCTCTTTATGTCTTTGTTGGGGCTTTGTGCCAGGTGCTGTTGAGAGTGTTGGGCTTCCTTAACACTTTTCAGTACTACACAATTCAGTACTACTTGAACTCAAAAATGATACCAAAAACCTTTGTAACCTCTCAGCAAAGATCTTTTTTAGGAGGAATTATGTTAAAAGCATAGTTGTATGCTTTTTCCAACGCAGCCATCTCTTCCAGTTTTAAAACTTTATCACTGAAACTTACAATATAGGCTTACAATATGGGCTAGGATGTTCTATAGGAGATAAATAGATAAATTAGGGGAAAAAGGAAATAAAAATGGAAAGGAAGAAAAACAGGAGAAAGAAGATCACCTAATAAAAAGGGAAGAGAGCTGCAAAGAAAGATAAAACAAGAAGAAGCAAGTAGGAAGAGTTAGAGTGGAAAAGTAGAAAGAGTTAAAGTAGAAAAGCAGTAAAAGTTAAAAAACCCGAGAATTAGTAGGAAGACAAGTACAGACACATGAGTAGCAGGAGCAGAGGAAGCTTCAGAGAGGAACACATGAGTATTGGCCCTTTCTTTCATCTGCTGTGGGGAGGCTCACAAGGTACAAAGGCCCCTTTGGGGACCTGTTTGCTAGGTAATGGCTGAAAGACCTTCTATGGATGTAGTTTAAATAGGGAGCTCTGCACTGTGTGTTTCCACAAACATATGAACAGAGTTTATTGCTAGTATCTGGGGTTCTGTCCTAAATTTTCACCTGCAGCAGAAATGTTATCTTGCTCCAAAACTTCTTTCAAAGGTAATTGAAGCTGAAGTTGGTCTAGGGGTTCAAAACAACCTCTCCAAGCTCTGTCCTCTGCAAATTCTTCTTGGTAATAGATTACTGAAATACCAGAAAGGGAAGATTGTTTGAAGATTAACACTCTTCTGTCCCCCATCTGCTTTCCTCCTTTTGCTCTTCAGAAACCTTTTCCTTCTAGGAGCAAGACACTTTGTTCAAATATTCCCTAGTTTGTTACTAGGTTGCTGTCTTCATTAGATCATCTGAGAGTTTATCTTTTTAATTAACTTGCCCAAAGGCAAGCTGTCTGAAATAAAAAAAAATGAAGTCTCAAAAGCAAGTTGTCTGTGTTTGGTTTCTGACAGAATGTAAAAATGTACTACCTAAAAGTTGTATTTGTCGTATGTATTAGTGAGGTCTCTTATCTTAAGACTTCCAGTAAAAGATGTGTACAGTACTGTGGTTGACTGAGCTCAGAACTTGTGGAGGACTGACAAAATGAGTATGTCAAGAAAGATGCAATATTTTTACACTAGAATTTTTTTATAAACATGTTTAAATATTATGCCTGTCTTAGCTTGAGATTTAATTCTGCTAAGAGCAGGTTTTTGATTATAAATTATATGGAGTGTAATGGAATTTCTGAAAGCACTTAACTCCCTTCATTGCAATTATACCTTTTGTAATCCATATATTTAAATTTCTAGTTGGAAAAGTTCTTTTTAGGGTTCTTAGAAGCCAAGATAGTTTAAAAAAAAGAGATAAACAATTAAACTTACTGCTCGTACTTGAATGATAAAACCTGTTCATTCCAGATTGATGCATACTGCCTGAAATAGTTGTGCAAGAACAAAAGGGATAGCAAACTTTAAATAGATGGGAATACAGCATAACAAACAGAAAGTAAAACAGCTGAAAACAGCCTTTTGCTCTTTTTCATGGTTCAAGAAAAAGCATTACTAACTTTTTAATGCATTACATCTAAAATGAAGAAATAGCAGAAAAGCAGTCTTCAATCCACGTATAACTCTTTGGAAATCTATGTGTTGATTTGATTTTATAAGCCTTTTGGTATACAAGCACAACAGCATGTTACATGTCAGCTAAATAATGTTAGTTCTTACACTAGTGAAACATCCCAATTTTGCATTTCAATCAGTCTAAATATGGAAACAAATATGAATTAGAAATACCTCATGCTTTCTACATTATTGCATGTATAGATGTTAATATTATTACAATTATTATTATACAATTTTTGAAATAAAAAGTAAGTGTACAAATTACCAAAATATTGGGAAAAGTGCACCAGGTAAGATCTTTCGAAGTTTGAGCATGATTAATCCTATAGAGTAATTTTACTGTATATTTTTTCCATTATTTGTTAGTAAGTACCTGAAGCACTCAGTTTCTAACCATTTCAGCCTGCCAAGAAAATACATACACAGTCACACATGGCTTTAGTTTACTCTGGAAAACTGGAACTTGCTACCACTTTTTCCTTGTCCTGTTCAGGTAGTTCATTATTTTGTTGACAGTTCGGTTCCATTAATCTGGTATTTTTGGGAAAATTGCTTGCAGACCTTACATTTCTCTACTGAAGGTGATCAAATAGGCATTGAATCCCTCATGTAAATGATGTCTTAAAGTTAAAATAAAATCTATTTTCCAGAAAGTAACTGTAAAACTATTTTATGCAAGATTTCATGTGGGATACCTTAATGGTTGAATAATAAATTTTACCTCATAAAAATGAAATTCAATAATACAGTAGCTTTCTCAGCGCAGTAGCATCTGGTTGAATCTCATGAGAGCCAATATTTTCCAACTCATTAGGATCATGTCGTTCTGTATGTCGTCAACATTGACTTAGCCAAGCTACCTTTACTTACATAACCGCCAAACTATTAAATAGGTCTCTTGTGGAGTGAAGTCAAATATTCCTCTTATTTTGCTTTTGCCTTGGAAGAAGAGAAGAAAATGTACATACTGTAACATTTAAACATCTGGTCTAAACCACATCAGGGTAACAGTGAGGAAAGTAACAGGATTCAGTATTCTTCCCAGGTGTGCATATAAAAAAGGGGTTGTGGAACTGCTGCATAGCTCTTTTAACCACTTAGGAAAAAGACTAAAATAAGTGACTTGCCTTTCTAATACCCCTGTTTTTAAAACTACTTTTTTCCTCTTGCCTGCTCCCTTGCCACCAAACTCCAAAACACAAAGGCCAGCAAAAGCCCAACATTTCAATTTTAGTGGTAATGCAGGTTGTTCAGCTCTAATCACTTCCTTGTAACATACTGGCATTTAGTCTCTGTTCCATATAATATGGCCAATTTTGCATTCATTTTGACCGGTATGAATTGAAATTTCTGTCTAAAATTGAAGTGTAGGAGTGTATTCTCTTAATTGCTTGGGAGTGGCAGGACACAGCTGTATGAAACTTGCACAGTATAAACAGTTTACTGTCTTGTGTGGGTGATCACCCACACGTGTCCTCATCCTTCATGTAGGCCCAGAAGGCAGTGTGTAAATTGTATTATTTTTATATGCTGTGCATTTCTGTGAAACTCTGGTAGATTATCAGCTCTTATTTCAGATGGAAAAACAGCATGGATAAGCAACCTAAGCACAATTTCTTCTTTAGCTTAATTTTTTAAGCTTAATATAGTCGTGTATAAGGCGTTATTTCCTCTTATAGCAAACGTTTTCAGTAATATTCTTAAGTCGTGAAGTGAGTTGCACTGAAAGGAGATAGGTGGGACATTTTATCATTTCAATATGTAATGAGTGAGATTTATCTTCCTGAGTATCTGAATAAATTCTCTGCCAGAAGCAATGGTTCTGTTGTGGCCTGAAATGAGGAACTGTCATGGAAAGTATGCATTGAAACCAGTAATTATGACTGCTTTTTTATTTTTTTCTGATCTAATTGGTATACAATAATAAGCTTTGAAATTGAAACATACAGTATTCTAATGAAAGAATGGTGGTAGGCATACTTAAGGCATTCATGTGAGCTTAACTTTGATAGTAATGTTGTGCTAAAGAATCTTATGTACTAAAAGATCCATGTGAGACTTTTTAAATGTCTGTTGTGTTGAAAGTGAATGTGTACATGCTGTCAACAGTACAGTGAAGAAGAAAAAGATAAAAAAAATCAGGTTGTGAAAGGAATACATGCATGCATTAAATCCATAGCTGTACACAAATGTATGTAAGTTTCCTAAGTTGAATTATTTCAAATTGCAGGAGAGATCAGTTCAGTGTGTATGTTGAAATTAACAACAAACTCTTGAGTATGTTGGTGGGCTACCAAAAAACCAAAACACCTAAGCTTAGAGCTATAAATACTGCCCTTACGCCAGAGTCTGTAGTTTATTTGCACAAATAGCAATGGAAGCTGTGACTGAGAGCACCTGTTTTGTTTGTTCAGCTGCTAGTTTGATGTTATTTCTTGTTCTTGTGCTTGGATGGCAGAGAGGTAGGCTGTCTTTTTGCCTTGTTCTAACTGCCAGGTACTGCATCAGGTGAAAAACCCTACAGGGAGGTTGAGAGGGTGGCTTCTTTTCTAAGAACAATAGAGAATATTGAGCCTAAACTACTAGAATTCAGTGTTATGACAAGAAGGCGAGGAAGAATATGTCTGGAATCTGCTGCATAATAGGAACTGGGAATTTTCTGAGGAGCGTTCAGAGCACACACAAAGCAAAACTTCAGAGTTAACAGAAGGAAAGGTTGTTTTTTTGTGGGAGGGCTCAGAGATCTAGTTGTCAAATTTGGAGTGAACCTGGAAACCATCAGTGGTTGCTGATATAAGAATAAATCACGAATGAGAAGGCCAAACCGTTTTCTTGACATCTGTGTTTTTTAAGAAAAGGTTCATACAGAGGTTCTGCAGTAGAAGTATTGATGCCAGTCACTGCCATTTCCTGAACACTGCTCTTCAGAAGAGCAGAAGGAAGCTATTTCTTTCTACATGGCAAAAAATAATAGGGTTGTCAGAAAATTCAAGTTGGAAGGGTCTCCAGGAAGTCTCTGCAGTTCAATCTTCTGCTAAAATCAGAGTCAGTTATGGGATCAGACCAAGTTCTTTAGGGCTGTACCCAGTCAGACCTTGAAAGTCTCCAAGGGTAAGAACACCCTCTCTGTGCAACCTGTGCCACTGCTTGACTGTTCTCATTGTGAGAAAGCTTTTCCTCCATTCCAGGCATAACCTTTCATATTTCAGTATTTGACCATTGTTTTTCATCCTACTCCTGCACACCTCTGTTTAGAGCCTTCATCACAACCTTCTCATACATACAGGAAGGCTGCTAATATGTCAAGTGTGTTACTGCTGGTTTTGACCTTATTAAACATTAAAACAAAACTACAACTGAGAAATCCTAATTAGTATTAAGACCCCATGATGGTGACTCTGGGATTCTTTTCCTGTTCTAATTCTCATACCAACTAGATTTAACCTGAGTGTAGATGTCTCAGTACATAAAAAAATTAATCACGCTGTTGTCTGATTAGCAAGTATACTGATGTATGACATGAATTAATTCCAGCTCAGAATATCACTCTGTGCTGGTTTGACATTGTGGAAATTCCAGAAGTCAGATTAAAAATCCCCTTCAGGTTAAAGAATCCTATGTTGTAGGATATTAGTTTATGTAGTGAGATATTCTGAGAGGAAACGAAAATGCATACAGATGCTACAGCACAAAGAAATCATCTGTAGCTTATCTCCATTATGGTATAATGTTTTCTGTTTATGGTTTCATTGGACATTTTTTATTATGTTTACTTATTTCTTTTTATTTATTGAAACAACTTGAATCACTTTAAAAGACTTTGGAATGCTTTATAGTGTATATCTTCCTCCTTTTTATTCAGAATGAGACATTTCACAATTTGGAAAGGAACAGACTAATTAGAGGTTTTGATCTTGATGAGGCAAGAAACATCAGCAAGGAAATTTTTAATGGAATAGATTATTACAGAATGTGAATGAAATGAGAAAATAGTAAAGATAAAATTGAAATATTCCTGTGAGGAAATTACTGTATTAGAAATGTGTTTATTGTACTAGTAATCTTCAGGAAAAAAAACCCCAAGGCATAATCAAAAGTAGATAGGTTTAACAATAAGCAACTATTAAGCATGGTAGAAGCATGATTTCTGTTTGCAAATATGTAACATTGATGGCTGACTTTGAGTAGTAAGTTTATGTAATATGTATAGTCTCGATCAAATAGAAGTTGTACTGAATTGAAGTCATGGGACAGATTCCAAGTATTGGACTGCTGTTTAAAGCTTATTAGTGTCTACAATACTAAGAGTTAAAAAATATTAGTATTCTCTGAAGTTACTTTTATGGAATGAACTCTAGTGAATGGTATGGAAAACTACTTTCCATTTGTGAGAGCATTTTGGTTCTTGTGGCAAGGTAAGAGGATAAATACCAATAGTATTCTTGCCGCAGAGATACCAGGGAATTATGTACTACAATAGTAGTTTGTTGTCTGATGTCCCATGTGATTTCTTATTAAATTAAATCAGTCTTTTAAAAAAGATCTATACCTTGTAATTATTTTAAACCGAGTGATTATAGATCCAAATCCTATTTTTAAATTGCTGGATATGCAAGAAAAATATATTCTTCTCCAGGAATATATCATGTGGGAGAGTTGTTAAGCTGTTAAAAATGGAGACTGTATGAGAAGTAATTATTGTGTTTCTTGTAGTCAAGAATAACGTTTTTCCTACATGTCTAGTCCACCTCATAGTCACAGAATATAATTAATACAAGGTACATGTAGTAAGGTAATGGTAAGGACAGAAAGTGTGTTTTTACTGGAAAATACTGAGCTACAATTATAGCAGCTCCTTGCCCATTAATTTTTCAGTTAGTGTTATGTCTCTAAAGGCAGGCAGTTCTTTTGGAGAAAAATTCTACCAAAGGTAGAAATACACAGTAACATAAAAAGGTAGTAATGATAAGGCAGAAAAAGTCAGTGAAAAATTAGGTTCTCAGGAAACTATAGTAGGCTATTAACTAAATATAGTTAATTTAAGAAAACTCTTAAATTAACATTTTACAGTTTTGATTTTGCTACTGGAAGTTAATCATTAAGGAACTAATATAGAAAGGGATGTGCTTTGTTATTTCATGTATCCAGCGAATGTCCCTTCTGTTTGTGTGAAGCATAATAGGAAAATTAAAAATGGCACAAGCAGATGTAGCTGCTTTGATCTTGCTTTGAAGTGTTGTACTGCAGTAGGCAAGTATTCCTTACTGCATAGTATTGTAAAGGTGTGTATCACACTAAGTGAAACATTCATCAAAATCTTGGATCCTAAGGAGATGTCAGAGGTCTGTGTATAACCACAGCTCCTGGATTTTGGGATCTTTGCCTTATGTGAAATAAGAGCTCTTGCACCTGCTTAACATTCTCCAAAACATAGTTTGTAACAGGGCTGCTGGCTATTCAAGGAAAGTAATCAGAACTATTTCCAGAAACATCTTTGTTTTAGTTGGAGATCATCTAAATAAGCAAAGTCCCCAGTCTGAGCTTAGTTTCTTTCTTTTATGACTGTATCAAGTTCAAACCAAATGTGTTCTGCCTTTTTTTTTTTTGCTTTGAGTGTAGCATGCTGAATAAATCCAGATATTATGCCACCTTATGCTGATTTCTCTCAATTTTATGCCATGTCTTTGTTGCTGCATCTTGCTCATGCTCTTTTCCTACTTTTAGTATATTTTTGTCAAATCCTGTGATAGTCAACCCATTTCTTTATGAACTTGGTTCCAGTCTTTATCCATTCTTCTTTTGATTTGCCTCTTTTTTCTTCTTTAATACACAACAGGGGACGTGATCAGTTACGTATGGATAGGTAGAATTGCCTCTTGCATGGTAGTTTCAAATGTTTTTCTCATTAAAGGTGCTTTCTCTGAATGGGGGTTTTTGGTAACCATTTCCCCCTCCCCCCTTCAGTTATTGCAGGGAGTAACTAGAAAATACAGAAATTAAGAAGAAATGCAAATCTTGGGTAGTGTTATAGAAATGTTTTAAATCTTGACTGCTGGAAAGGCTGTTTTGAACGATTCCAGTAATTATTCAAATTTTCCAGTTTGCAGACATGGGCTTTTTTTTTACCAACCTGCCATTGGAAGAAGAAAAGCTTAATTGCTCTACAGGGTCTAATCATATTGAGAAGCTACATTTAGTTCTTCAAATGAATTGTCCCCATAGTGGAGTTACATTATAGTCTGTTTCTGTTTTCTGAGCTAAGTGAATACTGGGTGATTTAGAGTGAAATGCAAGAATTCCAACATTATAGAAGCCCGCTATCTTTGCACCTCTGATGAGACTTGGAGTTTCCTTCATATGATTTCTTGGGTTTTACCTGGCCGGTGTGGCATACCGCAGCTGAATATAGCACTTCTCTTATGTCAACTGCTTTATTCTTCAGTTAGTTATCATTTTTCATTCTCCTATACATAAACTCAGGTTTGTGATGTAGCCGAATACCAGGTATCTTAGTAATTGGAATTACTGGAGAAAGTTTTCAAAGTAATAATGATTAAAAATACTAGTAAATTAATCACTTGCTTTGCTACAAGGCAAGAAGACGAAGAAGTGCTTTTAAACTGACTGATAGCTTTCCTAACCGTTTTAGGAAGTCAAGGAGTCCATAAGGTTTCCATTTTAATCTATTTCCCAGAATATTTTCCTTACATTTTGCTGCCTTTTCAAAGAAAATGTTTAGGAAAAATAAATTTTTTGCAATCAGTATCAGCCTATTTAGTGTGAACTCGGTGGATTGTAGTCAGAAGTTATCTGGTGTCTTTTGGTTTCAGTTTGGGTAGCACAAAATATATTCTCCAAATGTGGTTGCACCTGTTTGATAGATGGGTCCATTCAGCTTTCTTACTTTGTGTTTTCTGATATCTTGGCTTTCGATGGACTATACTAAATTCTTTTCCTCTCCTTGAATGATTGCGTCATCTCAGAAACTCAGACCTCAAATTTTAAGGTGCAGAATTACTGTTTTTTCAGTACCTTTGCATTTGTGAAGAATAAATCAGTCATCCATTTACAGTGAGTTCAGCAGAAGAAGTTAAATAAAAACTTGGTTTAATTGTTTGCTTGATAAAAAGGAAATTTTCAAACCTATGCGGTTCCAAACAATGAGTAGAGTTAGAGGATAAAATAGGGGTTTTGTCAGAGGGTCTTAGGATATCACAAGAGTGTACTGTGATTTGTGATCAGATGTGAGTCCATTTTTACCCTGTAGAATGAAGAAGAGTGGCAGCCCTGCCTTCCAGAAGGGTACTTCCCTTGCATCAAAAATGTACAAAAGCAAAACAGTTTCTTTTGTTATGGTCTGTTACAAGCAAAGGAATTGGGAAGAGAGAGGATGATTTCTTTTATTTATGTATTTATTTTTTAAACTGGTCATACTGTTGTTCATGCTTCCCAGGATTTAAATGCAATTTTTTATTGGTGCTTGACAGTGAATATTGCTGTTTTGAGTAGTTATGACTGTGCTTGTTATGCTCTGTCAGTAAACGTCTGACTGGCAGGTTTAGAATTGTAGTGTATACAATGTAAAATACCTGTTAGATATCTGTTAATCTTCTTGCAGATTCTTTTAGTGTCCCTCTTGGCTTTTAAAGAACATAGTTACTGTATGTATTCAAGAGCTTTTCAAATGCTGTGGAATTGTGTTATAACAAAGATAACTTATTGTTCAGAGGGGTGAACTGCTCTATTCTGGGCACGGTCTTAGGAAATTGTATCTAAAAAGATACTGTTTGTGCCAACAAACTAGATCACTTCAGAGACATTAGGAGTCCATAGATATTTATGTGTACTCATTTTAGACTGAGTGTAAGCTTTAAAGCAAAGCTTTGAGGCACTGACATAACAGCATTTGCAGTTCTGTTGAAAGCTCGTATGATTGTGCCTTGCTTATAGCTCTCATAGCTCCTGGTTTCATCAGTTAACTCTGTATTCCGTTCACTGGGCTTAGATGAGGTGGTTGTGATCACCAAAGTGCTAAGCACTTGATCTTTTGTCTTTCAAGAGAGCTTTTTATAAAACTTGCTTTGATGTGTACTCCGTGTCCAGGCTACTTTCCCAGTGGGATTGCTTTTATGCCGCTGTCTATTCGTATGTTGCAGTATCCCATATGTTATCAATGAAACACAGCTTGCCAGCAGATTTTGAGCTTATCACCAAGGTAGTACCTCTACCATATTCAGCAATAAGAACAACTACTTCTTTGATTCATAAAATTTGCCTTCTGTAAATTTGCACAGTCTTGAAAAACTCTCTTCGCAGGTACAAAATACTTCCTAAATGCAAGGAAAAAACTATCTGAAAAAGGGAGAAGTACTGGACCAAACTATTGTCATGACCTCAGTCTTCGCATCTCATGCCCTCCCACTTCCTTTGCTGCCTTCATTTGAATGATTTGCTGAGTTTGAATGTAAGCCTTTAGGCAAGTTTCTTTCTAACAGTGTCAGTAGAAAGCTGTTCTAACTTAAAAACTGGATGGGAAAATGATGAACAGAAAAGAGCTGGTGATTTTTACAGCATTGCAGTAAGCGCTAAAAAGTCCACACGCATGGTTATGAGATGAAATAAAGAAATATGGTACAGAGCATTCACTTAAAACACTTTTTTTTCAATATTTGCGTATTAAGCATTCACTATTAGGCATTCAGTTGGATGTTACATTTGCTATGGTAACACTTGATGAGAAAATTGAGCTGCAGCAAAAGAAACTGCAGACTTTATAACAGAATAGCATGAAGCATGTGAGAATAAAATGGATGATTTTTTTAGCCAACTGAATTTGTGTATTTCCCTCTGTCTTACATTCTGAAGCTGTTCTGAGTTACAAAGGTTGTCATTTAGGTTTCTCTAATACTGGCCATTCTTTTCTGGAACCCATCGAACTGTACACATACTTCCAGGGTGAACGTGAGACCTTTTTATTGTACCAGGTGGCTTTGTTCTTAGGCTTTCAAAATGCCATGAGTATCTGTGGGTTAGTTAGATGGGTATCATTAGATTTTCTTCAAATTTTCCTTTGAAATTATTGTTTGGTGTAATGCATTAAGAGTTACCTGTGTGTAGAATATAAACTTCTCTCTGCGTATGTGTCACATTCCTTAATCTCCTTTGCAGTTTGAAAGATTACTTTTACTCTATTGTTTGGCTATATATTGGCACATGTTGAATATAATTGAACATATTCTTATAATATGTTTATTTTCTATGCATTTATAGTACTTTAAAAGCTTCTGTTACAAAGAATGGAGAAACTTGAAGCTTCAATGTGCTGCTAGTCTGTGTTCATATGGCTATGAACCACAGTGAAAATTTTGTAACCAGCTCTTTACTTTGATTTACTGCTGTTTTGAAATTGTTTTCGTTGATAATAAGTTGTAGTCAGTTAAATCTTCTCATAATCTAAAGGGAAAAGATATGCTCCTCATTTCTGTAAAACCCTCTTCAGTTTTCTTCTATACCTAATAGTCATGCTCTATTTCATTGAGGTAGTACAGACCTTTCTTGTTTTTGCATTTAGAAAGGTGCTTAGTGCAGTTGCACTTGAAATTGCATTTCAGAGCTGAAGTACCCTTATGAGTGCTTCCCTGTTTGGATACTGCTGACCAGGTGGAGCTCAGGAACCTGCTGGCCATAGTGTCAGGATGCTTTCTTCTTTTTGTAAGCCAAAATATCTGCCATTCACTTTTGCTTTCACCTATATTAAATACAAATACAACCTCTCAGCCAAGTCTTTGTATTCAAATGCTGAATATATTTTGTTTATTGCCATTTTTTTCTTAGCTTTTCCCAATTTTAAGCATATAAAAAAAAAGAGCATTAAGTTGAGAAATGACTCCGTGGTGGTTCTACTTCTGTTTAATGCTCTACATTGTCTTGTCCTCCCAGAAGTCTCAAAGATCAGCTTGACTTCCAAATGCTGCTTAAGTCATTCTTTTGAAAGGCCACTGGTCATCTTAAGGCTTATGTGGACTTTGGAGTGGGACATGAGACTCAGAAATTACATGCAAACCTTAAAAAATTTCTTTGTAAGAGGCAAATCTACTTGTATTTCAGTCAACTGCATTATCTATTCAAAATGTAACTTTTCTGTCTAGCATAATGAGATACAAAAAGTTCCATTACCCAAAACAAATTCCTGTTAAAAAAGATGCTTTTTATGTTGACAGTAGTTCATGACTGTAACAACTTTGTGCAACTGCAGGGTTTTTTGATAGATTCGTGCTGGTGTTTAAGTACAGGAGGAAAATCCTGCGGCCTGTGTTTTAAAAGAATAGAGGCTGGATGATCACAGGGCTTATTTCTTTTCCTATTCATTTTGTGTTACTTGATGGTTCACAAATTTTCTGTTTGAAATGTTGGTTCCCTCAATTTTCTAATCGAGGCCAGCTGATTTTTGAACTATCCTTTTGTTCAGTCTGTCTGTTTAGTGCAGTTGACCCTTTCAAGGTGCTAGCTGAAGTATATTTTGCTATTTTGCTTTTCTTAACTAACTTTTAAATGCAAGATATTAAATCTTGGTAGTCTAAACCCCAGGAAACTGATTTGAAGTTAAAGAAGAGTTAATATAATTTCCTGATGATTGTCATGGCATTCATCAGTGTAATCTTTAAAACAAAAAAATCCCAAAAAACAAAGCATCAAACATTCTTTTATAGTGACTCACCTATTTCATATACTAGTGGAAACATAACCTTTTTAGCAACTTTCCAAGCAGCAGCTATTGAATAATCATCTTTATGTATATTGCTGGTAATTCAGAGATACATTGTCATTTTAGATGTTGGCAAGAACAAACCTCTTTTTTTAATTGGAGCTAATTGGTTTTCATTGTAAGGCATTTTTGCTTAGCTGACTACCTCAGATATTTTTTGTTTTTCACAAATTCTCTTTGGCCAGGGTATCTTCCCTATAATAAGGGGAAAAAATCCTAAATATAGAATTGTTTCAGCAGCATTCTGCTTAGTCAAGGTGTTCTGTGGAGGAGATGGCTTGGGTTTGTATGATTTCTATGTTTCTAACATAGCTGTTCATATTGTTTCCTTGCTACAAAAGTTAATGGTTTATGGACTGCCATGTAATGGGGATTCAAGCCTTTTGACTGTTCAGCTATCCTTGCTGTTGGGTTTGAAATGCAATTTTCTGGCACTGAAGCCTTTGATGTCAGGAAGGTTAGATAACTTCTTTGCTTTCTGTCCTTGATGTGGACCATCAGCTTTATTAGCCTTGGAATCTGTGTCAGATGAATTCCTTAAGCCTATTGTGAGTTCCACGTGTTTTATCCTGCTTTTCACAGTACAATATAATGTTGTGCAGTGCTACTCTTCTTAAGCTTTTAGTTCCACACCTGTTTCTTTGTTGAAAAAAAAGGCTTCCAGAATAGTTAAGTACAATAGAGTTCTCCTTTATATCATTCTCATCTGTGTTAAGAACTTTTTGATATTTCAGTTGTAGGACTCTGTTTCCCAACAAAAGTCATGTGACATCAGCAGTGAGGTGCAATAAGAGCTCTCTTAGGATTACTTAAAATAGAATGGAAGACTTTGAGTATATAAGGTTGTGTGGCCTTGAATGTGATTTTTATTTGATATATGAGCTGTGACATAGCTATTGCATGACTGAGATGTGCCTGTAAGCGATGCAGTGTACAGATGGGGTTTCTCTGAAACAAAGCCAGCGACTAAATCTGAATGTGCTCATTTAAAGGGTAAAGAATACTTCATAAAACATATGGAAACATTTCTATGTTTTTTCATTAAGAAGGCTTCTTACTCCTTACGCATTTTTTATGAATGTTCATGCTAATGCATCATTTACCTGAATCAAGACTGCCTGTGCATCAGTTCAGTTTAGTGACATTTGTACAGTGGCATGAATATTTTATTAAAAAACCCACTAAGTATACTTTTCTATTATTCCAGAGTTTTTCATCATTTCAAAGATGAAATAAGCCTTTTCTCAGAACTGTTGGAAAAAACCTCACCATTATGTGTTGCAAAATATTTTATTTAGGAGGAATAGCAAACAATAGTAATAGGGCTGTTGCACAGTAGGATTTGAATTAAATGGTTATTGGGATCCACTGGAATAAAATCCAGAATTACATAAATTTGAACAACAAATGTACACCAAAGTGATAGATCTCACTACTCAAAAGTATGGATACTGAAAACGTGCAGGAACCATAGCAGCCCACAACTCAGCAAGGTTTTTCTGTGTCGTGCTGGGTCAATAGGAGAATTGAGCAAAGCTTCTGAGCTTCTGTGGTCTGTAATTACTTACAAGAACCCTGTGGAAGAAATATGCATTATTAACTTTTGTCATTTTATGGGAAAAAATAAAATACAAAATTTCTAAACAAAAATTGGTAACTTTTTCTACTCAATTTATTTGCAAGGATGTGAGGTGGAAATTGCAAATCTCAAGTTTTCAGTCCTGCCCACATATTTGCCTCCTGATTTCCCTGATTAGACTGTGCTTTAAATGCGAAACATCCTTTAGCAATATGTATAGCATCTAATATGTTATGAAATGAATTTTTTTTCTACTATGATGTCAAATTCATAGTGGGTTTTAACACTAAAATGTATTAAATTAATGTAGTGATGGCATTCGTAGCTGCTTTTCAGAATTACTAATTTAGCAGAACAGGGCCCTGATGCTTGAGGTTCCTAGGGCGTAAGTCAAAACAAATAATACTTACCTTAGAAAAGAGGGGTATTAAGTACATTACAAAGCAATGGTTTTTGTTTTGTTTGCAATTGTCATGTCTCATCTATAATGGATCAAGAATTTTGCTTTGTGCCCCCTCATACCCATGATTACAGTGTGTTTGAGCCAGATTTTTTTTTAAACTATTTTTTCAGTCTAACCATACCCCCAGTGGAAGGCACTAGGGTTCAAGAAATAAACATGTAATGCTTGGATCTAGCTCTTACAAAGTCATAGGTAGTCTTATAGAAACTTCTGTACCTGTTATTCTTGTATACCCTCTTGAAGAGTTTTGGTGCCAGATTTTGGTTTGTAGGCATGTTTATAAGGTTAGGAGGGTTTTAAAACCTCATTTGTCCTGTCTTATAAAGGATGTGATTTCCTTTAATTTGTAGGATGTAGGACCATACTACTGTATAGGGGCACTAAACACTGCACTCCTGACTGCAGCTATCCCACATATATAGTCAATATGTGAGCAGTTTGTTCAGCTTGTAGATCCAGCTGGAAGTTGTTCCTTCTGATGGGTGTTTTTCAGTCATTTTAGCTGTTTTTCTGGCTTACAATGTTCCCACATGAGCATGAGAGTCAACTCAAGGCAGAGGGGATGATGGCATTGCCCTCAATGGAGAATGCCTCAAAGCTGAATGAATTTATAAGCTGGTTTTGGTATCACTCTGCAGCAATCTCAAGCTCATATTTTAATGCATCAGGTTCTTTTACTTTCTGAAAGATGTACAGTCTTGCAGATTAAGATCATTTACATTCTTTGTGTGTTTAATACAATCATTAATACTAGCTTCTTAGTGTTTGCACTGGACTTAGGTAAATGGCACAGGATTATTTGTACTTCATCTATTAATGCTGAAATCGATTCTGTCTCAAGGAAAAGGATGTCAAAGTTGATGAAATTTTACATTTTTCTGTGCTGTAATGTACTTGTACCATTGTGCCAAAAGTAATTTATGTGTTACTCTGAGAGGTTAAACAGCTGAATTTTTTCTTATTAACATCCCTGCATTGAAAATTCACAAAGCAGAGATGTGCAGTCAGTGTGCAAGTGGGATTTAGTCTCTTGATCTTGGGGGAGGAACTTTTCGTAATACAGAGTTTTCTATACTGCTACTGTTTGGTGGTCATTTCAGAAGATGTCCCTACTTAGCCACTCTTGTATGGTGAGATTTCTGCACATGTACTGTTGTAAAAATTTCATCTGGATTTTTTTTTTTTTTTTTTGACCTTAAAGAGAGGGGAAAATATCAACAGTGAAAGGTTGTCATCATTTGGAGATGTAAGAGGAGAAATTGGAGTGGGAGCAGAGAAAAGAAATTTTTGATTGTAGGAAGGTACACATGGAGATTGTGTTTGCAAAGGGATCCCGCAATTGTGAAGAGTTGTGAAGCAAGCCTCTGTACAGCTGCAGGAATATGCAGTGCAAAGAAAACTGCTATTCTTATCCAAAACTCTTCTAAGCATTAGTATCATCCACGGTATAAAACCAGTTTAAATATTTTTGGTAAGACCTGCCATGCCTGGCAGTTTGGTTAACAAGATGATTTTTGGTTAACAAGAGCAGTCCTTCTTGTATGGTATTACTGGAACAAATATGAATTTATTGTATTTACTTGTTGGGGGACGGTGGTGGGTTAGTTTGGTTTCCTCTGTGTTTGTACAAATAGTCAAGATGCATCTCCTTCAAGTCTCTCAGGCATTTTTTTCCTTATAATTAATTGATTTCAGTGTACAAAAATCTTCTGTACATCAGGCTGTTTGGCCATATTCTGTGCAGTTTCTTACTAAAATAAGTAAATACATTACCTCATCTCTTAATTGCCTGGCTATGCCACTGATGACCCAATCCTTAACAGCACAAAGCTGCCACCATTGAAGCTCAGCCAAACTCCAGGGACCTCTCTGTAATATGCTGCTGTAGGCAGTTCTTAGCGTGTAGAGCCAAACACCTTTTCCCCTTGGTTTCATTTCCACTTTCATTTGCCCTGGGATTTTTATTTCCTAAGGAAGATTGACATTTCAGTTGCTTGAATGTGTAAACGAGCTGTGTGTTTTGTCATCACTGGGTGCAACTAAAATATCTTTTTTTTCTTTCTATTTCTCTTGTATATGTAATATATTTGTGAGCAAAGTAACTGATCAGCAATGCTGCTGAAGTTGTTTACGTGGTATTCTAAGATCCTTATCATTAATTTCTTTTTGTTTGCTTCCTAATTTCTCAGTTTATATGTTGCAGCAGAAATGTAGACTTATGCAAATTTTTAAGAATTGTAACAGAAATGTTAGCTTATGTGCAGCTTGAAAGCAGCTTAATGAGTTGTAAAACTGTGGTGTTCATTTAAAAAAACCCAAACAAAACCCAAAACATTATCTGTACAAAAGTTGGAGTAATTCTAAATTAGTACGTTTCTAAAACTGCCAACAGTCTCCAGTTTTAAGATTAACAACTGTCTTCTGGAGAAAGAAAATCTGATCATCAACAAGATTATTCTCAATCTTTCTTTGGCCTTACCCTACACTGATGATGTGCTTAGCAGAAGAAATAATTTCTTGTATAAGGAATTTATTTTTCTAAAAATCTATGTCTTGTCTTTTTTTTATGCATTGCATTTATGTGTGTCCATATCAGTATGGATATATTAAGATTCTAATGCCTTTTAAAGAAGTGCTAGTGTTTGTGTTAGTATGTGTACTGTTAGGATAACTTTACTTTGTTAGAAACATTTAAATTTCTTTTTATTCGAATCACTGTTTGGGGTAAATTCTCTTCCACAAATCATGTTAACTTCTCTTTCCTTGATGTCCTGTTGTAAATATTTTATGTCTTCTGTATTTTCTCCTGTTGCAATGCATTATTTTGATAATCCAAATCTTTCCACCTATGAATCTAATGGCAGATGCGTAGTTTCCTGTGACAGAATGAAGCCTATTGAAAGTTAGTGTTCAACATCAGTTGCCATTTCATCTAGCTGATCTACACATCGCTTCTGTGTATGCTGTGAAAAGTTTATTAGTTACTATTTCCTCTAGGAATTAATTTGAAACATATGTCTGATTATTAATTATGCGTTCTGGTTGGTGTGTTGAGAAAATTTATTTCCTGTATTTATTGACATTGTCTGAAGTCCTGGGATCTACACTATAATGTAATCACTCCAAGTAGTAGCTAATGCACTGTGATGTAAATGGAGTAGCTACACATTAGAATTTTTTCTATGATATAATTGAACTAAAAGAGGATTTTTCCCTTGCTCCCTTGCTTATATGCATGTTATTTGAAGTTTCATTACTTGGTTCATTATGCATTTGCAGAGTAGGGGCTTCTTAGAAAAGTAGGGGCTTACTGCAAAGGTAATTGCTGTTCCTGTGTGCTGTAGTAGCATAATGGAAAGTCCTGAAAAAAGATGTAAGTTAAAGCTTAATTTAACGTGTCTTGTTTGATTGTTGGGTAGAATGTCACCTAGCTCTAATTACCTTTAATTCTTTGGTGACTTGTCATAAGATATCCTGTTTATTTAGAAGAAATAACCACAGTGAAGGGTTTACTAGTTGAGCTCAATTTGCCATCCTGAGAAGAACCACAGGCTTGCCTCTGGAAATAATAGTTACAAATGAACAAGAATACTGCCATTACAGATGCAGTAATTTTAGCTTTGTTCCATAAGCAATTGTCCTCAGAGCAGAATTAACTTGAATGTGGATAACCCAGATACAGACTAGGGAAGGATCTGATCCTCTCCAAAAGTTAATTAGTACTCTTTCATGGACCTCCTAGCTCAGACTTCTGCAATGCTGGCATATATGAATTTAAGATATGTATATCCATTAAGTGTAGGCTTACATATTTGTTTGTGGGGCAAGAATCTCATAAGGTAAAATATTATGGGGGGTGTGTGTTTCTTTCTGGGAAGTGGCTGGAGACTGTTGAGCAGGAGTAGCTAACGTGAGGTCTGTGAAAATGAGTGGTGAATATTCCATATTAGAATACAGTGTTCTAGACATGAATGTAATCTTTCCACAATTGTAGCAGTGCATGCTTGTGCCTATAGGACAAAATTAAGGCAAATGAAATAACAAACATCCTTGTAGTATTTATTATGTTCCAATTTTTCTGCATTATAAAGGGAGGAGGTATTTTCTGTCTGTGACATACTAAATATTGAATTAATTTCCAAAGGAATGTCTGCTTTTCATTTTTAAGATGGTATTGTATTTAATGCATTCTAGGCATGTGAAAATGATTATGGAAATGAGGGTATGTGATCTGAACTTCACTGCCACTTGGGTGCGCAGTGTAACTTGTGTTAAAGGCCAACGCTTCTGCTCATAAGGGCAGTTCTTTGTTAAGTTCAATAATCTCATTTTATTTCTCTTTAGGATACTTCTTTTTAATAGATACAGGAATTATATTCTCAATATTCTAAGTTTCATTGAGTGCTTCATTGTTGACTTTTTAATGATTTTATGTGGGAAAAGTGATTTGTCTGAAAAAAAGTTCCATTAATGGAAGGCCCCATATCTTTATTTCTTCATTCCACCACCCAACTTCCCAGTATCAGAATTCTAATTTTTATATCAGTGTTTTTCCAAATATTTAGTATAATGTTTCTAAGTAGCAAACAAGACAGGAGCTCTTCTGATTTGGACTAGTAGAAGGGCTGTTGCCATTTGTCTTTTCTCTTATGGATCGTTTTTGATGTTATTTCCTTACTAATCTCTCACATATAAATCTTCCTTCTCTGCTGATGACTGTAACTAGCAAAACTGTGGCATTATAGTCCCTCTGGAAGAACAGTAGTTGCTCCTTATGGTGGGGCAGTGTAAAAATGACCTGGACTATTGACCACCGCTCAGTTTACTGTTAACAAATTATGCTAATTGGAAAAGTTTATTAGTTAACATTGCTCTGTCATAAATTAACTTGTTAAAATACGGTGCGTGAAGAACTGCATTTGGACAGTTTGAAGGGCTTAAGAGAACTGAGTTCTTAGCTTGAGACAACAGCTGGTTGGAGAGCTAGAAAAAAATTAATTTTCGCCTGTGAGCTCTCTGTCTTAAAGTCTAAGGGAAAAGTACTAGTTTTCATAGTTTTATTGATGTAAATAAGAGAATATGCAATGTGTTGCTATATAATGGACAAATTTAGTTGTCTTTAAGGATTTAATTTAGCTGGGCTTTAACCATAAATTCATAATTAATATGTAAATACTTAGCCATGCTATAGAAGTAAATGGGTTGTTAAGATTAATTAACTGTTTGTCTCTTTGAGACTTCAGGATAATAGAGGACAAACAATGTTTTATTTTCGTAAATAAGCCTCTTCTTTTCTTTGTTGAAAAAATTGTACTCGACTGGAGTTAAAGCTTTAGAAATGTATTTCACCAAAATATCTGCCAGGAGAATTTTTTTTTCTCTCAAGAAAGCATTACATGAAATCCACATTTTATGGACATGTTATGTAAGGGAACTACTTATCAATGCACATCTGATACAAGTAGGTAGTATGCAAATAGTTTATCCTCTTTTCTGCATGGAAATACTTTCCCTGGATCTTCGAGTAAGTAACATGAAGTTAAAACTTCATTTTAATGTGGAAACAAAAACAATATGTAGTTTATTTATCAGGTTATTTTGCCTTAAACAGTATTATAAAATACAAAGCAGTGGTCGTCGCTTACTGATTTAATTAACAGTAGATGTAAGAGATACAATTTACTACCAAAAAAAAAGTAAAATCTCGAAGATGAAGCAGTTGTGTAGTTTCCAAGCAAGTAATACAGGACACATTTAAAAAGCATAAGAAATGGCTTAATTTCATTAACTGTGGTCTAATATGTTGTGCATCCCACTCTTTGTAAACCACAGCGGCATTTACTGGCTATTGCTTCAAAGCACTACTGGTTTTCATCCCTTTTCATTGGCCAAATGTGTCATAAGAGCATTAACTGAAGTCTGGAAAACAGTTCTTATGGATTTTGCTTTAATGATAAATCTAGCATATAGTACACTTGCTGATATAATCAAGTGAATGGAATTTCCAAAATCTTGGCTTAATGTCTTTTAAGTATGAAGCAATAATGTTTTTATGAAGTAGCTTTTAAATGGCATTTGTTGAAGTGGAGAGCAGCTGGATTAGAAGGGTCTGTTTCTAACTGCAATCAGCAATGATCATAGTATCATATTACAGTCACCCTATAAAATAGCTTGTATTTTAAGAAAAATGGGGGGAAAAAAGGAAGGTAGGAATGGAGAGAAAAGCAAGCATGGTCTGTGTGATGCCCGAAGGGGTCTGGAATTGGTTACAGTTGGGTAATGTTGCTTCAGCTGTTTGGGCAACAGTAGTAGATTTCTCAATATAGGAAGTTCTTTATCAATTATTAGGTTTTAAAAATGTTTTGGAGATACAGTCAATATGCATTTCTCAAGCATTTTTATTATTTAGGGTGGCTTTTCAATTCTAATGTTTACCAGGGTAAGATTTAACTAAAATAATGACCATAATTATAGAACCTTTTGTCGTACTTCACTGTGTTTCTCTGTAATACAAAATTTTTTTTACCACTTTGCATTTGCATCCATTTGTGTAAATGGAATGTATCTCTGCTCTGTCCATCTTTTCCAGTTGATAGGCTTTTCGAGCAGGGAAAATACTTTCTTTTGTGTCTTACAGTAGATTAAATATGTTAGTGATGGTGTGTTCTAAAATTTGTCAGTGCTGACTCTCAAATTTTAATTTAGGAAACCTGTGTATCCTTCCAACAACTGTTTATCATTCTCTTCTTTAATGTGTAGCATCAATGAGTTAACTGCAGAATAACTAAGAATTTTCTGTTGCTGCTGTTTCAGTAATAGCTTGCAGTTTTACTGAAGTAGGCAAGGTGTATCTACTTCACTAAATTATCAAGGTCTGCTGGCTTAACATTGTGCAGGAATGTCTTGCATAATAAAGGCATACAAATTTTGGAGATGTGAAATGCTCTTACTCAGCAGTGCTGTTGATCAATATTCTCGAATACTTCCCAAGTGGGACTCTTCTATACTTTAATTTTTATTATTTAATTTTTAAAAATTGCATGCTATCTGCAGCAGAAAATTAATTTCAAAAATGACTTTATTTCCCTCGATTTTGGGGTTTTTATTTGCTTCTGAAGGATTTGATACAGTCTTAGGCAGGATCTGAATAAGACATAACTGTATTTATATATAACAGTATACAACTATATAGCATATAACTGTACCTAAAATGCCAGCCAGCTAAGGCAGGCAAATTTTTGAATTTGAGTTTTAAATTGAAGGAAAACAGAACTATAGATTACTTGATTGTGAAGAACTTCTAAATATGGTTTGACTTGTGCTAGCAAAAACAACATAGTCATCCCTTCCATGTCGCTGTATAGACACATCCTTCATCATAAGAACTGTGTTTCCCTATCCATTAGTTCAAATAAGTTTGTTTTTTTCCTGGAAAAGACCTCTTGTTGAAAGTGCTTTGCTTACTTGAGGTCTCTAGACAAAGAAAAGGGTCTATGGCTTGATTTAGTTGTTTTGGAATGCAGTTCTTCAGGGTATGGGAACAGTCTGAGGGAAGGTTGCATCGTGATGTGCTTAGATCTTTAAATATAATTTTATAATTGGGATGGATTATCTTGGAGGGTTGAGACTACATTCAAATCCGTACATACAGTAAGGCTAAGCCAAGTTCCACATTTAATCTGCTCGAGGAAGTAGGTCCTGGTGTTCTGCTAGCTTTTATGGACTTACACTTCTACAGAGCTCTACTACTTCGAGAGTGTTTGGGGCTCTCGTTCCTTGTCATCCGTCTCTTACTAGGACATTCCACCCTTCACCAATCCCCTTGTTCTTCTCCTTGCTCTCTTTCCCTCTTAAATTTATATTCTCTTATAGGTCACTGCATAATATTAGTACGTAAAACTGCTAATTCCTCTTTTAAAATTCTTTTGTAACATTCACAAAAACACTTTCTTAGAGATGTCCTGAGAAATCACATTTTTGCTTTATGGGCATCGCATTATTTTGCTCTATAATATTGTGGTCATCTTTATCTGTTTTTCAAGAAAGATATGTTAGGTTTTTATCTAAAGTAGGGCCAATTGATTTCTTGGAAGCTCTTATTAAGATTGTAGGTCATTTAAATAAAGCAATTATTGTTCTTCTGAATGTAGTTTTTTCATCAGTGGTATAGTATGCCATTAAATCTTGAAAACTTTGCCATCAAACTGTCAGTCAGTTTCCACCCTTTTCCATTTATTATTGTATCTTTGATATGGACTCTGCCTTCAGTTCACCAGATTCGTAATTCCATTGTTAAAGCTTTTTGCATGTATTTTGTAGGCTGTAGATCCAAAAGGGGTACAAAACGTGTCCCTGAAGTTAAAGATTTTCTGTTGTGATTCAGAAAGATAGTTGTTTGAATGAAAAGGAATAATTTACTCTGCCCTTTATATTTACCCTTTGTTGGAAGAAAAGGATTAAAAGCGGAACAATGGTGAGGAGGATAGTAAATTTGCCCAAGTGACCTTGCTGTTGGGAATGCTAAAAATACCAGGATGGGAAAACTCCATTTCTTATGCCTAGTGCTGTTCATCTTCTGCCTGTTTTGAGAAGTGGAATTCCCGTGTAGAGATATCACACTCTAACAGACATGCCTGAGCCTCCTGCTGGGACAGAGTGAGAGAACAAAAGCTCAGAGATCATAAAAGCTCAGCTTTGTGATAAACTACACATGCATGAAGTCCTTTGGTACACTGGGGCAGGAAGTGGCCCCTCCTGCTGTCTGCTAGGAAGAGCTGAGCCTAACAGAACCTGTGTCCCCATGTGTCTCTGTCCACTGGGATGAGCTGAGCCTAACAGAGCCTGTGTCCCCATGTATCTGTCCACTGGGATGAGCTGAGCCTAATGGAGCCTGTGTCCCCATGTATCTGTCCACTGGGATGAGCTGAGCCTAATGGAGCCCGTATCCAGGTGTGTCTCTGTCTTCTGGGATGAGCTGAGTGTAATGGAGGCCCTGTCTGGGTGCCCCCCAGCATTGTTAGGGAGGGAATGAAATAAATCTACTCTTTGCATTTCAGCTGTGGTTTGGTGGTTACCCTGGTTACTTGTATGTATTGATTCATACTCCCTATATTCTAAATAACCATTTTTTGTTTTGAAGTGTTTCTTTTTGATTTTGTTACATGTTGAGATGTTTTAGTGGCTTTTATACTGGATATGGCTGAGTACTGTTCATCTGAGTCTTTTCAGCATTTACCACAACCTGTTTGGCTTAAAAAACCAGCTACCTTTATAGACATGAGGAAATGACTATGTTGTTGTTAGTTACGTATCAGTCATTATAATGATTAGATCTTATGTTACCATAATATTAACATAACCTTCCTGTACATTTCTGAGCCACCAGTAGTGGTATTCCTGGTGGATGACACATACGTGGTCTTGAAATGTCATTAGGTCATGTTTAGGAAAGTGACCTTTAGGAAGCCCCTTCTCTTCTTTCTTGAAATGATGCAATTAACTTAATGAAGCAGGGGCAGTTGGGAATGGATTCCTGCTCGTAGTGTTCCCAGGTGCTGCCAAGTCCTGGTCTATGCAAGGAAAAATGTGGTTAATGTTCTCAGTGCTGGTCAATGCCTACTGTACCAATTTGTCAAATTGACATCTTCCCCTCAGCACATGAAATCTGGAAGAGCTGTTATGAGTATGTAAACATGTCACAGTCAGAAAAGAGAGCAATTTATAAGGTCTGGTAAATTTTTGTGTTTCCAAACAAACACCAATGAGAGGCAAGCACTGGTGCCTGCAAATTTGAACTCAAAGTTGAATGGATGAAATTCATCTATGATTACTCCTGATAGTGTTCATAGTTTCTCATCTTTTCTGAGGTAATTTTTAAATGCTGAAATACCATACCGTGATGGTTCTGAATAAATAGGTGACAAATGGTTTTTAAATTTTTCTTAATTTTCTTACCGATTCATTTCATTCTTGATTTTGACATACGAAGTTTCTTAAAGGAAACTTGCATAAAATTAAGTTTACTGCTTTTTCTGGTTGATTAAAATGTTTTCAACAGCGGTATGATCACCATGAAATTCTGTGGATGCTGATGTCTTCTAAACAGTACTGAGAGGAAGTAATTTTAGTTGAGTTTTAAAATGTATTAAAGTCAGTGTAAATAAGCAAGTTGATCACAGTAAAGTGTTCATTCTGCACTTTTCTTTATCAAAGTGTTTTTAGGAATTCACCTGTGATCCAAGCAGTTACAGCAAAAAAGAAATCGAAAAATCCTCTTTAGCTATAGTAAATGTGACTAATAATATATAACTAGTAAGAAACTTTGATATACTAACTATAATTGATTCCAGCGATTTGTCTGTTAAAGCCAATGCAAATAATTGTAACATCTGTCAAAAACCAACCACTAGCAGGAAAACCTTTTAACATTTTGCACTTAATAAACTATTTTATACATAAACTACCTTATTGTTTATATTAAAAACTAAAAAATATTCGGTCTGTTCCAGCCATTCTAACAAAAACTTTAATAAGTAGACATTGCATAAAAATGACACAATCCAGCAGTTATTTGGTAAGGCCAGCATAATCATAAATTTACCATCCATGCTTTTCCAAAAATACTAACCCATATTGTTCTCTCTGGACCTGTTGCAGGGATGACTAATCCAGCTGCTGAGGTCTCCCTTTATGTGTTTGATGGAACACTTGGCTTGCTAGACTACAGCTGTGTGTTTATGTGCAGTGCACACCTGCAGGGGCCTGACAAATAGCTGTAGTATGCGGAGTATACAAAATTACCCTGGCAGTGCTGCAAATAAGGAAGTTTCTGTTTTGAAGTCCATATGTGTGTGAGCTTGAGATGCCAGCTGGGGTATTTATGTTGCATTGCACAGATGTAAAACTGCCAACTGATTTTATACCAAATAAAGGCTAATCTTTTTATACATACTTGGTGTCAGAGTTATGAAGTGGTACATAAGAATGTTCTCACGACTTAGCTCTTTTAAAATAAAAGCTGACATTAAAAATGCTTGAACACACAATATGCATAGATGCTGAAGACAAAAACGTGCTGTATTTACTTAGATATCTGCTGTAGCATGGTATTTTAAAGATTTTATTATTGGTGATATGTAGTTTTTAGCTGCACATAATCAGGACTTGATTTATTGTATGCATATACACTATGCTATATATTCCTTTTTCCAGGAAGTCACTTCAGCTCTGTGGTGAATCCAGTTTATGGGTTCTGAAATGTGAAAGCCCTATTTATAAAGCTACCTAACTTGAAAGCTTTGCTTTCCTATTTTCAAATGTGCTTGAGCACAGTGATAATTTTGCATCAAATATAATATGTATTTTGAAAATTGTTATCATTTTCAGTAAACCTTTTTTGTGAAGATGCTTTCAAAGGTAATTCTTGCTTCCAAATACTAAAGAAATTCCAATGGAAGCACTAATTTCATTTGCTAAAGCTAACAAATAGCACAGATATGAGTTCTGATGGTTTGATGATTTTAGTCAGTAGCTTGGCTTTTGGTATGAAGTGGTTGTAAAGACAACAAGGTGAAATTAATAGCTTGTTTTGGGTACTTAAGTACTGCATGCTTAATCATTTTTAAATGCGTAAAATGAAGGCTTAGTGGGGGAGAGAGGGTTAATGTGCAGATGTGAAAGTGGACAACTTTTGTGCTTTTGACCAGTCACTGTTAGTTCTCTAAGCCCTTAGTTACTTTTTTAGGCTTAACACACTTTTCTTCTATTAATTTTTTTGCATTAGTGTGTGAAGCAATTTTAGTAATGTTTTTAATTTTTTGTTTATTCTGGGCTACTAAAATGTTTGAAGATGTGCAGAATTCTGCTTTGGTTCACTCTGTCACAATGTCTACTTGAAATGCATTTATTCTACGTGTGAAAGAACAAAGGAAATGGAAGCAACGTTGAATTATATCACTATAGAATGTTTCCCAAAGGACTTAGGAATTTATTTTGCTAAATGTAGTGCACAGCTTAGAACTGACTAGCCATCACACACAGCTCACCAGGCTGGTGGAGTTTTTTCAAAGCAAAAGAATTTCATACATATGCACATATGCATGCACATGCTCACCCTGAGAGAGCAGTCTTGGGCTTGTGCTTAAAATGAACATCTGTAAGTATCCCCCAGAAGCTCGAACACTACCCAGATTCACATGGTTTAGAAATAAAGTTTTTTGATGACTGAATTTTAGAGCAGAAACCTCAGGCATTACTATTAGCTGAAGAGTTGAGCTGTACCCCCATAATACTGCCAAGACATGTCCTCTTGGCTAACGTAAGTGTGCCTGTGAGATGATCAAACTAGCATTAACTGCTGAGAACTAGTCTGAAGAGCAGAGAGGGCTGGGAAACAACACAGAATGCCAGAGCTCAGTGAAAAATGGAAACACTTCAAAAGAAGTTACTTCTGCTAGATGAGTATAGGAAGTCTTAATTGTTGTTATATCCTCTGTTTAGGAAGTATATTTAAGACCAAAAGAGCAGAATTCTGTTGGTGGGTGAAGAAATATGTTGCAAAGATGGTTCAGTTATTTTGTGGCAGGACCAGCTCTGTTATAGAAGGATATCACTTCAAACAGATTGCCGCCACTGCAGGTTGCAAACACACAACTGAAGGCTTCTAGTTCTCAGCTCATGCACAGATGTCTTTCAATAAGTTTAGCCAGTAATTTCTTCAAATTGCTCAGTTTATCAGCAGCACATGTCATCAATCCTGCAGTGGTTGCTCAAGTCAAACTACAGAATCCTTAGCTTACAGACACAGCTGCAAACAGGTGAACAGGCAGAAAGTAATTTGTGCAGCTTGGTGGCTGTCAGACAAAAGACAGACAATCTGTGCTTAAAACAGATTGCAGGCCTCGCATGAGCCAGACAAAAGGGATTTCTACAACTGCAAATAATTCCAAGGTTAACATATTTTCCTTTCTGCCATTAGGTGATTTGTTAAAATTGGAAACAATGAGCATTATAAATCTACACAGAAACTAGAGATAAGATGAAAGAGAAAAACAGATCGCTAAATAAGTTTACATCCTTCTGTTGAAAAGCATACAACTGGTATTCATATAGCACTCCTTTTTATAAACTAAGCTGAGTTATAATACCTATAAGGACATTTAATACAGACTTTTAATTGTGCTAAGGAACTCTAATTGGGAAAAGAAAAAGCATTGTAAAACCAGTTAAGTTCATAGTATTGTTCCTCTGTCTTAAAAATTTGACCTGTTTTTTCTTTTCAAAATCTCCTTTGGTTATCATTCAAAGGTACTGTGAAGATTTAGCAGGATTTAATTTTAACTTTGAAGTCCTCTCTTCCTCAGATATTTTAATATTGGGTAGATTTATCAAGATTTACTGTACCAAGTATATCAAAGTGAAAATTTGTAGCAAACAAGCTTACTGTAGTGGTAACCTAATTACAGTAAATTAGAAAATATGCAATTGCCCAATCACAGATGTTACCTCAGATGTGTGACTATAGAATATCTATTCCTTCCACTTCTCATGGGCTCAGTAAACTTGCCTTGACCTCGAAACTTCTGCAGCCTTCCATGAGGTACTAATCAGGCTAATGTAATATAGCCCTTCTTCCTGTTTAGTTCAGTGAGTAAGTACTTACGTGCAATAATATTGATGGGTAATTCTATGCCTAGTTTAATTTCTGGCAAATTTATTTTCCATGTTACTTTAAATTTACCAGCAGAGAGAGATTGTGGGTGGAAGAACACGCAAAAAGTAACTGTCTGCTCTGAAGTAGCATCTGCTTTTGTGATGATATGATAGGGCATAGGGAATAAATCATTCTGCTTTGAAATACATGAAGGTCAGTGTACTTTGTTTAGTGATACATATTATGATGAATACATGAATACAATGGATAATCATGCAAAAGTGTTTACAAAACTTATTTAACTTGTCCCATCAAAAGCCACTGTTGTTTGCTTAATGAAAAAATTAAAATATGTTCTTTTTGTTTCAACCATGCCTATATTACATACTTGAATCCAGCATAAGTATTGTCATAATTGAAGACTACTGTTGTTAGGCTACTTTAAGTTCATACTATTATTAAAATACAGCACTAAATTCTGCAGGGAAACCTGATGCTGAGGCTGAGTTGAAAAATTCTTTAAATTTCTCAACTATAAAGATATCACGAGCATGTGCTTTTATAAGCTACAGTATGGAAGTACCCTTTTTCATGTTTTCTGACAAAATGCAGATTCCAAGATAAAATTGTGTTTTTAATATGTGCTGTGTTACAGGACTCCTTGCATTTGGATGTTCTTCCATTTTTTGTATCTTAATAGACAGTAAAGTTTTTAACATCTCAAAAATTAATCACACTAATGGAGATTTTCTGTTCTTTGGCCAAGAAAGATTATATACTAGGTTCTTTCTTTGTAAGGCTGACAGCACGTGTATTGCTTGTTGGTTGTGCAGGGTGTATGCTGCAGATTGCAGTCTGACATTGCTGTGGTGTTCTGTGCATGGGCTTCATGTATTCACTGTAAAGGTGAGATCATCCTCTTTAACGGATGGTTTTAATTTGTGTTGGTGAATCAAGTGGATACTGTATTTAAGGAAGGGGAAAAAAGTGTATTCATGCAGGTTGCTGTCTGCAGTCCAAATTGCTGATCAGAGAGTCTTTATGCACATCGGTAATGTGCTGTGCAATATAAGCTGAAATATATTCCACAAGGGAGGAAAACGGAATAGGTTACATACGCTGTTCCTAAGTGCAATGAATATAAAACTCCATTACTCACTTTAAGCAGGTGCTTTTTATATGAGGCTTTAAAGAAATATAAAACTGCTGGTGAAATGATTGGTTTGTACAGACACGACTTAACTTTCAGTACTTTGACCAGATAAAGAGGCTAAAAATATTTCTACAAACATTTCTTTAATGATTTCAAGGATTAAAGGTTAATATCCTCCTAGTGTAAGAAACTGCCATTCCAGACACTAAATGTACTCTTTTCTGTAAATCCTTATGAGTTACATAGACTATTTAAAAGAAAATACAAACATGTCTGTTAAACTCAGAGCATTGTGTTTTTAAGTTGATATCCTAAACAACCTATATTGAATTGTTGGAAGGAATACAGTGATATAAAGAAATGCAGTGTGTTATAGAAAATTGTGATGAAGAATGATACTCCAGGTAGGAAAAAACCTCACCTTTAATGAAATCTTATCATCTATATGCATGGAAAACCACAGGTAAAGGGGTAACCTCGGACCTTTTATTTAAAGCAGCATATGCTCTCTGAGAAGCAGAATCATGGGAAGATTGTTCATGATAATACTGATCTACTGTATTTTAATATTTCCATTTAATTTTTATCATATTTTACATACCTACTCTGTCTGAATTAATGTTTTCCTGCCGTTTCCTACTCCTTTATAGTCAGCGATTGTAGTAGCAATCTGTGTAGTCCATCTTTTAATCGTGTGATTGTGGGCTTTCTTCACTTCCCAGCTGAGGGATGTTAACATTCTCTTTTGCTTCCCCTCCATGCCTATCAACTCAGGAAATTACCTGTTAGTGATTACGCATTAGATGTTCTTTATTTTTGATAATACCGTTACTGAACACATCTGACCTTCTTTTGAATTTTTATGAACCTTTGCAGTTTCTTCTCTGCTTAAAGGATTACTATATCCATCCTCTAGAATCCTTATCTTGTTTACCTTTTTACTGGCCCGTAACTGTGCTGTCCTATATTCAATTAGCTCCAACTGAGCCTGTGAGAGATTTCTGCCATTGGATATTCTATTTGACAGCAAACAGGTCACCAGGTGCCTTGTGTATTACAGGGAAGCTCACAGTCATGTGTAGGTCCAGGTGATACCTGGCACTTCTTGTCTTTTGCACAGCACTATTAAGATTTGAATCTGTTCTGGTGAAGGAGGCTCTTTAAAGGCAGTACAAACTCATATGAAATGTTTATTAGTTTTTTAGGTACCAAATAGCTTATTTGAGTAGATGTTCCTTAGAGGAAGGAGCTCCACAGGTGCAACAGAAGGTGGTAAGGTCTGAGATGAGCTCTGATTTGTCTGAGAATTTGTTCTTTTATCTTACAATTTGCTCTCCTGGAAGGGTTTTCTGCAGTTGCTACCCAGCTTTGTACTAAAGAAAGAGTTGTAAAATGCAGACTTTAATCCAGAGTCTAACATAAATTTCACTTTTTGCTTAGTGTGTTTGAAGATAAGCCCTTTGAGCTAGTACTGGATTGAACTAGACTAACTAGACTAGACAGAAAATGCATTTCAGATCTTTTGAGATCCTATGAGTGTTTATTAATGAGTGAAAGTGTTTTAATATATTTTACATGTTGACATTTGGCATGAGCTATTATTCTCAGATACAGCAAAACTACTGTATTTGAAATGGATAGAAGGGTTGTACAACTGAGATGGAATCAACCAATTGCAAGTGCATGGCTTCCAACCAAAGGGTGTGTTACTGAGGGTGGAAACTGTCAGCCCTCTTCTCCGTCTATCTGTCTTCATCTTTTTCAGGATTTTACTTCAAATACTTTACTGTGTAAGTTTCTCAAGTTCTTATTTTTCTGTATCCTGGAAGCATTTGTATCCATGCCACTTGAAGCATTTGTCTACTGACAACACATAGGTATGAGGATTGATAGACATGCTTTTCTAGAGTTAAAATCCAGATCTTGATATGTTTTTTTAGATTTTCTTGGAAGACAAAAGTTATTTTAATGCATCAAGTTTGGCTTCTAACATTTGTCTCAAATGATACAGAATATCCGAAATGCAGCTGTTGAATTGGACAGCAAGGAAAATCCATCCTTTTCATTTTGGACCTCTGTTTACAACAGCAGGAACAGTAGTAGTTAAGCTGCTTTAATCCTGTGTCCTGACCAATGTGATATTGCCAAATCCAAAATAATGGCTTCAGTTGGGTATATTGGCTTCAATTTTAATTGGCAATGCCTGAATAGCCAGAATGTTAGCAATAATGAGGTTAAAAATAATATATTGCCCAAAACTACACTTTTCACTGCAGGGTTTTAGAGCTATTTACAATACTATTTATGCTTAAAGATGCAAAATGGTATTCCTTTTCTAAATGTTGGCTATTTAGGTAAAAAAGATCCACAGTCCACCAGGGAGCAGGAGAGGTCTGGTGGTGTGGGTTGAGGGTGAGGTTGCTCACGGCAGGGGGGTGTGTGATTGTCTGCATTGCCCAGGCCTGGCCTCCTCTGACATGTGGCGTGCCATGGGACAGCTGCTTGCCTCTCCATAGCCCCACCTTGGCTCGCAGGTCTGCTATCCATGGTCTGAGCTGCCCTGGTTTTTCCCTACAGTTGCTGAGGTAGAGCTGTTCCCACCTCGTTTCCCTGCTCTGACAGCACTCAGGCCCAGCTTTGTGCCTCTGCCAAATCCAGTACAGTTTTTTGCAGCAGATTTCTCTCACAGAGCAATTGCTACTAGTGAGATTCACATCTTCCCCCCCACGTTTTCTATCCTGAAAAAAACTTAGCAAATACTACATAGTAGTAGTTTAAATAAATACTACTAATCACACGTGAAGCTTAGCAGTCAGTGTGCAACACTTGCAAATTGTTGTCCAGCTGTGCTCCAGTCAGTGTTAGTACCATTGCAGGTGGAAACAGCACATTGGGAGTTATGGTAGGTCTATGAGGGAATGTTTCTATTACTAGAAAGGAAGCGTGGTTAAAATTTTCACCCTTATCTCCACTAACATCACCTCCAGCTGCACTGTAAAAAGCACCTGGAGGAGGGTGTTTGGTCATCCCATTACTTCTTTTGGTGAACTTGGCAGTGTTAAGTTTGCAGTTGGACTTAATGATGTTAGAGGTCTTTTCCAGTGTAAATGATTCTATGATTCAGAGATTCTGTGCATTTCAGTGGTAGCTGTTTAGTTCTTCTATGAGCATTCCAAATTAAAACCACATTTTACCTGACTGGATAATCACTTAAAATAGATTATTGATACGGAATATTTAAAGGTTCTTCTTACCTAGGATGCCTTAAACATATTATTCCAAATGTTCTATGTTTTCTTCAGTATTGGTTTTTGAACCACAGGTTTCTTATTTACCTCTCCATTTGAAGCAGGATTTTTGAAAAATCAAGAGGCTTTTGGGTTAGGGCAAATGGGGACCTGTATGAAGGCCGTTGTGTGGGGAATCTTGAAACAGGAATGTAGCAACAGGGTTTTGCCTTTTTTTAGTGACTCTTTCTTTAGTGACATGAGTCAGCAGTGTGCCCAGGTGGGCAAAAAGGCCAATGGTATCCTGGCCTGTATCAGGAATAGTGTGGCCAGCAGGAGCAGGGAAGTCATCCTTCCCCTATACTCGGCACTGGTGAGGCCGCACCTTGAGTGCTGTGTCCAGTTCTGGGCCCCTCAGTTCAGGAAGGACGTGGAGACACTTGAGCGTGTCCAGAGGAGGGCGACAAGGCTGGTGAGGGGCTTGGAGCACAAGCCCTGTGAGGAACGGCTGAGGGAGCTAGGGTTGTTTAGCCTGGAGAAAAGGAGACTCAGAGATGACCTTATCACTCTCTACAACTTCTTGAAAGGTGGTTGTAGTGAGGTGGGGGTTGGTCTTTTTCCGGGCAACAACTGACAGAACAAGAGGACGCAGTCTTAAGTTGCGCCAAGGGAAATATAGGTTAGATACTAGGAGAAACTTTTTTACAGAAAGAGTGATAAAATATTGGAATGCTCTACCTGGGGAGGTGGTGGAATCACCATCCCTGGACGTGTTTAAAAAGAGATTGGATGTGGCACTCAGTGCCATGGTTTAGTTTAGTTGAGGTGTTAGGACAGAGGTTGGACTCGATGATCTTGAAGGTCTCTTCCAGCCTGGTAATTCTGTGATTCTGTAGGTGAAATGCTGCTGTTCTTTACCAAGCTGGGAAATATTTTGCAATATGTAAATCTCTGTTTATAATGATGGTCCTGCATCTTGTTTAGTATTTAGGCAATGGAGAAACTTCAGTTAGTTTACAGGCAGTTTAGGATTTAAGCGACTAGTTAGAGAGATTTTAACATCTGCTTTTTGCAGCTTATATTCTGATGAAGAGAATGATAGATACTTACACTGGTAAGTATTTTATCATTGTTGCCCAGGAACAAAGCAGCTTGACCTTCTTTAGGGAGTATTTCAGTCTGTCACTAAATTTCACCCTGTCATGCACTTTTTCTTTTAGTACCATGGTTGAAGATCCATGGTACTAAATGGATTGAAAGTTAAAGCAGAGCTATTTTTTAGGACAGGGTTCTCTTATGTGTGGAGCACTGGCACAAAAGCTCAAGACAGTAGAAAACCTGTCCAGTTCACAATACATTAAAGGCAAGACAAGTCTGCCATAATCCTGTTGTTAGTGCCCTGTTAAGTCTTGGGAGTGGGTGAGGATGAAACAATAATTTCTTAGAACAGTGATATGTAGACTGAAAACTGAAAATTAAAATAAAATAAAAATAAAACTGACACAAAAATAAATAACTATGATAATCAGAATAGAAATTGTGATATTAAATAAAGTTGAGTTAGAAAAAACACCCAAACAATTGTACCTTGACAGTTCCTTAAAATAAGCTGCCTGATTTACTGTTTTGAAGAACTAGGAAAATAGTAGCCTTTAGAGTATGTACATTAGCGTTGCAAAATATGGTCTGTAGACTGTGGTGACAGATGAAAACCATGCAATTGTGAACACAGTAAAGATGCCTGAGGTACGTCATTGCAAAGACTCAATTTTACTATGGAAAAACCCCAGAAAATACCCCACCTTCTACATTTTAGGGAAACCTCTCTTCTTCTCTGTTTTTCCAGTTAAAAAAAGGAAGGGGGACATGCTGGGATGGAGGCGGGAACCCCAAACACAACACCCCAGTGTTTTCAGGTGATGTGTGTGAGGAAGCAGATTGATTGAAAGAGATGTTGAAGTTCCTATGTTGCTGCTGTTTTATTGCAAAGAAGAATGTGAAAGCTTTATGCTGTCCCAATGCTTTGAACGTGAGAAGTAGGACTGGTGCCAGTTAGAGCTGGTCTTTGTGGCTTCTATTATGTTCTTTCTGGAAGGAGGAAGGAATTAAGTTTGGTTTTAGCTTGGAGTTCCTCAGAAGTGCCATCTCTCTAACCAAGTCCAATACAGACTTTCAGAAGTTCTCACTGAGCACTGCCTAAGCAGAGACTGAACACAGATGAGTATCTCTCAGGAAAGAAATGAGGTTTCTCTTATGCTTCAATTTGTTTACTAGCTTTTCTGTGTTACTCATGTAAAACCTAAATATATGTTTCTGTGAAAATAATTTGACATTTTTTGTCATGATTCCAGTAAGACTTACGCCTCTATGTTATTCATTTAGTTACTAGCTCCTTACTTTTATTCATGGCTTGATCTTTTTACTGTTTGAAATAATTTTGACAAGTATGTGACAGTCTTTTACTATATCATGTTGCCAAACCATAGTTTATTGGTACTTAATGCTTTAAATATTGAAATTTTTCCTTCTGAGGCCACAGTCTAAATGTGGGGACAGTTCATGTGGAGCTGCTTCTAGAAGTTTGTCATGCCTTACTCATTTCCTATTTCATATTTTGCAGTTCTTTCTTTTATGATCTTTCTAAAGAATCATTGTATTTCAGGGATTTGGCAGAGCACAGTCCTGACTGTTGTCCTGAGAATCAGTAACATACCTCTTTTGCTGATTGTCTGTGCTTGTTATTGATCAGTTTAGATTTTGTTTCTTGGTTTGCCAGTGATCATTGCAAATTCACCTTATCACAAATGGATTGGTAAAAGATGTTCATTGGTAAATTCACTGATTAGGGAATATTTTTAAACAGTGCTGAAATTAAATGAGTGCTTAGATTTCTAGGCTTGTTAGCAGAAATCCTGAGGTGATCTATAAAGACATAGTTGTGACCTGCCTTTAGGTATTTCTTTCCCCCTTGATTGCACATGGAATGATACTGAATGCAGGAGTGTGGGGCAAGCTATGTGGTTGGGTTATGTACGTGGAACAGACCAAAGCAATACCCAGACATTTGGAGGGAGGATGTGAATACCTGTTTCAAAGTGTGGGAAAACCTTTCTTGGCAGCACGATATTTCTGTACGTGTATCTGGAACACAATGGCTCTTTAGGCTTGGAGTTATAATTAAAGTGAGTTAGTGTGCCTGAGGTGTCAATTGTCAAGGTATAGTAGATTTTAAGTTAGAAAACCTTTCTGCCTACTTTTAGGTTTTACTGTATGAAAAAAACCCAGCTTTTTAAGTCTTTGGTGATGTGATGTATTCTATGTGTCTGAATCAAGTGAAACAGGCTATGCTTGATCACCAATATACACATGGCTAAGTACTGGGAAGAGAACACTTGACTTTTACTGCAAATGATTCTACAATGGTGAAGATGTTTCCAGGAAAAAAAAACCAGACATCTAGAAAATTTATCTGGAAGGAGCCATAAGTTATATTTGATGGAGACTGGCATATGTATGTCTTTCTCCATAAAGTCTTTGGTTCCCCTGTTCCTGGTGAAAATAACGAATTAACTGAAGAAAAAGTGATTTTTACTAAAAAAACCATGTTGCCCTAATTTGCCACTGAGCAACAAAGTCAAGTAAATAAGAGTGGTGCTTCTGCAAATGTGATTCCAGAAAAATGAGTACAGCACAAGTTCTACTCTCTTGTCTTGCACCTTGGAAATAAGCCTTTCTCCTACATCATTTGAAGGATGTTGAATTTGCATAATTGCAATTTGCTGTTGGCAATGATGGATTTGGTTTTCCTAGTTTCTGTTCAAATTCATGCTCAATGTCTTAATTAAAATGTTATGGTTTGTTTGTCTCCGTACAAAATTTGAGTTAGTACTTAGAGGCATGGAGCATTTCTTATCTAGGAGTTTGAACATCTTCATGCTCAATCAATCCCTTAAAACACTACGTAAAAAAGTTCATAAACATTGAGGGGAGGGAAGGAAGCTCTAGGCTTTGCTTGCTTAAACATTTTTTTGCTGAAATAGGTATTTAAGGAGTATTTTAGTTATGTGAACAGCCGTTGAGACTTCGATTTTATAATGATATTGTCATAATGAAAGAAATAAGGAAGACTGTTTGGGAGGAACTAAAGATACAGGAGTGGAAACTACAAATAGAGGCGTATGAATGAAACAAGGCTTCTTTCTTCTCTGTAGAGCAGCTTGCCAGTTTGACAGGTTTATGAGAGATGGTCCATAATGTCCAAAAATTTTCAGAGGCTGAAGAAAACTATTTTAAACCAATTCATTAGAAATGGTTCATTAAAAGTCTTTAAACTTTCTGTGCCTTAAAAAAGGTTTGTAACTTGGCAAGGGCAATCACCTTATGTTTAGGTGATTTTTGTCTTTGTGATAAAGTCTAGTTAGACATTCCAAGTTTCTTACTGTATTCTCTGTATAGGATTTCAGTAATTAATAAATAGGTTTTCTGAGTATCCATCAGACCAGAGCTGTGAAACCTGAGTGGAATTTTTTTCCAGCAACTTCTTCTTGACTACTGTGCTGTGCTGTGGTTATCAGGTGTGTAAGCTGAAAGCAGTTTGCCATTTGACATCAAAGCAACACACAAAAGGAAGAGCATGAGTATGCTGTGTTTTCCTAGTACTTTTCTACTTTTCAAATAGTTGAAAACAATGGATGAAGTGTTTACTATCCCTGTAACAGAAAAAAAATAGCATATTACTGCTACCAGTTACTTCTTCATATGCATGGAAATAAAATTGTTAATTATATATGACCATGTATTAAGGGTTTGTGGGTTTCTTTAAGGCCAGGCCATTAAGCTTTCCTGGCTTCCCATCATGATCTTTAACTGCCGGCTGGGTGAAAAGCAGTTCATGAGCTCATTTGAGCAATGCTTTGCTGACTGTCATGAGAATAGTGACTGGTCAGTTAGGGCAAATACACCCATGTTTTCATGAAGGCTGTAGAATATAAATGTCTTGGATAATGTCATATCTTGCTGAAATCCAGTAAGTCCAGAACTTACTTGGTGTGGGACTAGGAGTAAACAGAAACAAATAGGGAGCACAATCACACTAAACTCGGTTCGTTTTTTTCAAATAGGATACTAAACTAAAATGTAAGTTATGCATGTAAGTAACAGGGAAAGTTTTAGTCTTAATGCAAAGAAGTTGTCCAGGGTTTCCAGTTGTCATCTAAAAGTGAACTCCATCATGGAAATTACTTCGTTTTAAAAGTACTTGGTCTTCCATAGTGAAGTGAGAGAAACGTATTGGACATCACACCTTGTATTTTGATTCTTAGAAGTGTTGCTGAAAAATGAAAATAGCAAGAAGCAACCAGTTTTAAGAGGGCTTAAAAGATGAGGGTTAAATTGTGACCTCAATTTGATTTGCTTTAACTGTAATAGTGGCTGCTGCTAACAGTATTTGCTAATCTTTGTTTTGGAATTGGCAGAAGATGGAGAAAACTTTTATTTTTCATTTGAATGCAATGGCCTCTATTCTGCACAGATTTATAGAAACTATGAGGAGGCAGAAGTGCCTACAGATATCCTAGTTTCTTTTGACAAATTCGTGCATTGTGTCAGATACCATGCCTTAGATCAAAGGTGATTTTCAGCTTTAAAAGAGGCTTACCGTGGACAAAAATGGGAATGAGAGTCTATTAACAAGAAAAACTGGTAGTTGGTCTTTCAGACTGAGAACTGGTGGGGTGTTGTAATGGAAGGCACACAAATTAGTTTCAGTGAGCATTCTTTGAGCCTGAAGCCTTCCTGAGTCACAAATTAGGAAAAGTCTGGACATATCTCAAAGACAGAAGACAGGTTAATTTTGATAAGAAATTATACCTGTAGTGAGGAACCTACCTTCAGATGGCAGTCTGCTTTACCAAGTGCTATGTGTCCTTTCATATGTTGTTTCTTTTGTTCTATCTTGGAAAGTACTTTTTATTCAGAAATTATTTTAATGTCTTACCAGAAAAAAAGACTTGAATATATATCAAGAAGACTGACTGCTAAATGATTTTGTATGTGCTATGAAATACTCTTCAATCTTTAGGAATTGGGATAGGCACAGTGAACTAAGCATAATTACTAAGTTTAATCTTCTGTTTCCTATAATTTTTTTTTAAGATTTTTTTTCCTTACTAGTTAATATATATTAAAGGTTGTTCTTTGGGTTAAGTCTTTGAGATATTTTGCAAAAACCTCATTGATTCTGTAGATAATATATAACATTTCTTTAATGTGTGTAATAATCTTGAAATATGTATAAAAATGCTTTTTTGCCTCATATTCCACAATACTTTCCTTGCATAATTATGGATTTTGGAACAAATTCTATGTTACATACACTAGGAAATGGTTCCATAATTATACTAATGTTTGCATAATTAACAAGCTGCTTGCCAATTTTAACTGACAAATTCCAAGTCGCTTCTGCATGAGGGGAAAAAAGAACCATAAAAAAGGCAACTTCTGTTAGTTTTTCCTTTCATACTTCTTACAGGTGTTGAAACTATTTATTTCTAATTTGCAAGTGAATTTATGTGTTTTTTTTCCTGATAGGCAGTGCTGTACAGAATTGGAGGGCTGGCTTCCTCCACCTATGCTCTGGGGCTGTTTTAGGGGGCTGCCCTCGAGCTCTGCCAACATATCTCAGTCCTGGCTTGTGTGATCCCCTGCTGCTTCTGCCCCAGTTCTAGGCAGCTCTTCAGAAGTGACTGCCAATAGCACTGACTTCTTCCAAGTGGTGCAGTAGTTTTCTGGTGCTCACAAATGGGGGCTGAGGAAAGACCACCAAAACTTATTTCCACTTGTGACCCAAGGCAATGTTTGAACTCCAGTTTCCGCTGAAAAATGGCAACTGTGCCATTGGCCTTCTGTACCGCTCAGCTGCGTGGATTTAATGCTTTACATACCTACTGAGGAGAATGTTGTTGTCTAAACAAAAGCTGAAAACACTTTGTCATTTTAAGATCCTGGAATTAAATGGTCGTAATAAAAACATGAAGGAGAATAGTTGACGGGGCACTTGTAAAGTGAAAACAAAAGTGTGTCTATGTGTGTATATGCATATTTATTATTTCAATTTCTAAGTGGTATTGTGTGCTTTCCTCACAGTATCTATTTATATTTAATGCATAACTGTTTGTATTAAAAAACTCATATGCAGCATTCTTTCACTTTCATTTAAAAACTGTGAATCACAACAAAAATGCTGTAAGAACATCTAAGGTAGATAATTAAAATATAATTAAGTTTAAATGCCTTGGTGAAGGAATATAAAAATATTTAAATTCAACAGGCTAGTACATTTGCAGTTTTCTTTTATTAGGTGTGAAATCTAAGAATCCCCTGCCAACTCTTGAGGGCTCAATCCAGAATGTTGAATTGAAGTACTGCGGCACATCATTGGTCAAATGTGCCTCTGGGACCGTGGGATCAATAAAAATTTGTGCCAAAGCCCCAGGTATGTGCAGCTGGACCATGTAAAACTTTATTGCCTGTATAGGAGAATTGGCCTTGCTTTTTACAAGGGGAGTTACTGAAACAAGAATTTACTCATTGTTCCTATGAATCAGAGAAGGGTTTTTGTATTCTGTTTTGGGGGTTTTTTGTTATTATTAAGTACGTCATGATGATCCAGTCTTGCCTCAGTATAGTCAAATTTTACACTGAATTAAAAAAAAATAATTTTTTTTTTCTGCTGAGACAAGTATTAATCTAGAAGCATTCAAGAAATAGGAAAAATACAGAATACTTTCACCTAGCTTTATCCTTAGCATGATTTTGATGTAGTCTCTTGATTGTTTAATGCCTCATTTTCCATTAATGCTACAAGTATGTATTTTGCTTGTTATGTTTTTGAGGACTCTGTAATGGTTTTTTTACTTCTTTAAAACAATTTTTCTTGAGGAGCATGTGGGAACTTATCAATGTCTATGATGTCTTTATGTATAAAAACAGCTAATGTCAAGAACATTAAAAATTGAGTGTCTTTAAATTCAGAGTTCATGGTGATGTTTAAATAGATTATTGTATAAAATTGGGAAGGAAATTACTATTTTAAAGATAATCAATTACTTTATTTGAAATCCTGGATGTCAAGGCATTTGCAGGATAAACATTATGTAGGTTGTTCAGTAGTTTATATGACACTGCTTTTTCTATGTCCTCTTTTAATTCTGTATTCACAATGTTAATTAGTAGATGTTCTCTTTGGACTAGTGAATGTTTGTCTTGAAAATTTATCTTGTTACACTAAAAGCTATAAGGAGTCTGATCTTTGTCTTAGGTGATGGTGGAAAAGAGAAGCTGATTCCTTTAATTCAAGGCCCTTCTGACACCAGAGACTTACACAGCAGTAAATGGCTCAATGAGAGTAGAAAGCCAGAATCTCTCTTAGCTCCAGATTTGGTAGCCTTTACAATCCAAATTCCACAGTATATGGACTACTGCCATAATTCTGGTAAGTACAAAACTCTTGTTAAGCTGGTATCACATTACATTTTTCCTATCCAATGTAATTTTCAAAAGAGGGGCTTGATATAAAATGTGCCAAATGTCAAAGTATCTTTTACACACACTGCACACATTATAACTTTAGCTCGCTGTGAGACAAAAGAACTAAAAGCTGCATTTTGATGTATGTCTTCTTCAATAAGGAATGCTTCATTAACTTTGGTTGCCTTTTAAAATAATTATATGTAACTTTTGTAAATTTTAGGTGGGGGGAAGGATGAGAGGCAGGGTCCATGTTGAAAATATTAGGTCTATTCTTTCTTCCTGGTACTGGGCTGGGCTTCTTATACAGAAGTTGACATACTGAATTCTAAATGGTTCATATAAATTTGCAGGATAATTTATTATTAAGAATTTGTTTATCATAAAATTTGTTAACAATAAAAAAAAAATTCAAAATACTGCAGGGCACACATCCGACCTCATCAAATTTGGTGTTGTGGTGGCCTTAAATGACAAGTTAATAATTTGTGAGAGTTGCTTGGCTAAATTTAAGGGTACTGTTGACTTTGTGGGTATAAATACTTTTACCTGACATTCTTATGGTTTCTGTGGTCTTTAAACAAAACATTGGTCTGTTTTAAGCAGCACTGACAATTTTGAAATGTGTCTAGTTTAAAATAACTCATGTAGTTTGTGAAATACACATGGAACTAGGTTTTGCTGTCAGTGTGCTGCTTCTTAAAAACCATGCTTTCATGTTTTTCAAAGCTTATTCTATTGCCGTGCTAGGCATGGAACTAAATGGGGGGAAAAAAACAATCCAAAAATATCTAGGTTAAGGAAAGCAAAAGAATTAGCTGACCCCAGTATTATGAAACACAGAAATAACTTGAACACTTCAAGTGTGTTTTTTTTCTCTGTTTTTTCTTCCTGTGTAATGATTCTTGAATGTTATTAGTCTGAAAAGTAACAGTGAATTTATTACTGTCAGTGCAATTTTTATGTGCGTATGTAAGCAACATTTGATTCTTATGTGGAGTAAATATTTGTAAGCACTGTGCACTCCAGCAGTTGTTAGGTTATTTTTTCAGTAATTGTACTTCTATGTTTCTTGGAGAGCATCATGTTGGAAATGTTTACAGCAGTGTTTTTATAACAATTATCTTCAGTTCCTGCTCCTAAAGCATTGCCAAAAAGCAGTTCATGATTCAATAATATCTGAATTACTCAGATCCATTTTTAAACAGAAGCTAAAATCTGTTGCACCTGTTGACTCACTTAAATAACTTTAAATGTTTGTAACAACAATATTTATTACTATGATTGTTGCATTTTTTGAGGATTTTTTGGGTTTAATTTTCTGATTTTAGTCTTAGTCTATTAGTTTTATTTTAAAGGGTCTATACTACAGAATGACTGTTTTGTTACAGGTCATAAGGATCACATACATTTTTGCTCATCAGTATTATAGATGGTCCAGTTAGATGGTTGAGAGTCCTTGATGGGTTGTGACAGGAGGTGCTTACGAGAATTAAGGCACTGACAAATGAAGTGCAGGCCGTACTCATGTGCAGGGACTTTGAGAGGCAAAACATTTTTTGTAGTAGACAATTGTCTCTGGTACCTGTTTTGTAGATGAAGGAACATGCATTAAAAATGTTAAGATCTTAGAGTTGAAAATTTATTGGCCACTTCACCTATCCCCTCAGTGTCTCAGGAAAGTTGTAGTGATTCTGTGTACTCAATGGCATTCTCTAACCTGCATGTTCAGGCTCTAGCTCTGCTCCCCTAGATCTGTGAGGTGGCACCTGTGAGGAGTGACAAGTGAGAGGAAAAAGCTGACTGACTTGCTAAAGGTTTGGTCTCAGTCAACAGGAAGAATGGCATACTGCAAATGATTTTATTTTTTTTAACATAAATTAAACCAGAAGTAACTAATGTTTCAATTGTCTCAGGTTCTATATGAAGGATCAGCAAAACAAAAGCCTTTGCTATCAAATACTTGCTGAAGAAACTGGGGCAATTTAATACAGGAGATATGGCTATCATTTTCATTATGACTGTGAAAATTACATGTAGGGAAAACATGAAATGCTTTGAGAGCATAAAAATGCATTTGCTGTCAGTTGCAGTCACTTCTGGGAGTTTAAAAAGCTGTACTGGATGATTCCACAGAAAAAACTCATCCCTTGGGAATAAGAGGAGTTTTTAAAGCTGTACTACTGGAGGTGGTTGTGCAGTACTGAAGTTGTGCTGTTTGTGAAATTTTTCCTAATATGTTGTATATAATGTTCTGGAATAGAAATTTGGACTAATTAATTCATTAAAGTGAATAGAAAATAAGTTGGTCAAAAATCAAAGCAGCTGTTTGGGTATAAAATGCTAAGGAGAAGGTCGTGCAAATGGCATGAGCTTCTTGAATAAATGAGGCCATATTTACCTGGAGAGCTGGTAGGGGACTGTTATTCCTCCTCTCCTTGTTGCATCAGCAGCTGTCTACTGTCCTGTAGCACTTGACTCATATAATCCAGGGTGATCAGGATGGTTGTGCAACTTCCTTCTACAGCTTGTCTGTATGTGGCCCTGTAAAGTCTGAGGATGTATTTACAACCTGAGGGATAAAGCATTTGACACTAGTATGGTCCTTTTTTCTATTTCACTTGTGCTATTCAGAGGAAGAGGAAAATGAATATGGTTTTAGTAGTACCATAGTGCATTGAGTAAAACCATCAAAGGAAAAAGCTCTAAACTGTACTTTCAAAAGGGGCAGCATTTAAAGCATGTGATGTGTAGCATGTACTATGTGTAGCAGGTATAAAACAAGTGCATATACTGATGAGTACCTGTCATGAGTGTTTTACTGTCTGATGCATAAAGTGTCATTATCACAGTGGAAAACTGATCCACCTATGGAAAAGGAAGTATTTAGAGACAAAGAATGTAAATATGATTTTTTTTTTTTTAGTCCTTAAATACAAGTCTGAATGCTGTGATTTTAATTTGGGATACTTCTGTTTTATGAAAAATTGCCCCAGGTATCTTTATGCATAGTTGTAAAAACCAGTGAATATGCTCCTCAGTCTTTAAACTGCAGCATATAAAATAAATACAAGAGAGGAGATTATTCCATTACCCCAGGGCTTGGGAAGGTCTTCTTACTCTTTCTCTGAAATAACCCTGGCTTTATTAACCCTGGGAGCAAGCTGCAGACCTTGTTTGTTTCACCTGGCCTTTGAGAGAAGAGGGAGATTTCAAAATGAATGCTGGTGTTAGTGGTTAATTATGAACAGCTGTTGAATAGATGAGGTGAGCTGATTACGCTCTATTTGGTTTGCCATATTGAATAATTGGGAGTGCGTGCACAGCCAGTGTATGGACAGCTTTATGACAAATAAATCAAGAGGAACAAAAATAAAAAATAAAATTAATAAAGTTTTCTCTGAGATCAGCTTAAATAGTCAATAATGCAGCAGTGAAATAAGGGAGTAAACAAAAGTACTTGTATTAATATCAGGCTCATATGTGTTAAATTTATACACCCAGTGGAGCAAGCAAGAGTGGGAAGGCTTCTCTAATTTGTTGAAGCTGCATAAAGGCTGAAGAGCAAACATTCAACCTTATAAAAGTTGGTATTTCTTGTTTAAGTGATATGTTTCTCAAACTTCCAAAACTTTAGACATTTTTTTCCTCTGTCAGTATTTTGATTTAGATAAGATCACTCCATTCACCCCTTCCCATGCCAAAGGGAAAAAATAACTGAAGAAATAATATCTTCCAAGTATGAAAAAATTGCCACAGAAGTTGTACCAGCGGGAACATAAAGTTTTTTTTTATTGTAAACCATCTGATTTTTATCTGTTAGATCTTAATAGAAAGGAGATGAGAGATTATAGATATGTTTGGTTTTAAGCATACACACCTACATATGCCCCCCAACTTCCCCTTTTTTGCAGTTAAAAAAGCATGTCATTTACATACTTTTTAATTTAATTTTGACTGCTTGCACTGGGGATATTAGTCTGAATTTTGAAGCTGGAACAATTACATTTTTAAAGTTCTCATCTAATTTAAATGCGTCTTTGTGGTAGTAAGTAAATAAGTAAAAACTTTCTAGTAAAAGGTAATTCATACTCTAATTTGAAGTATTTTGGAAAGATTTAACACAATGAATTAATAAAAATGCTTAGTATATTGGAGTAATTAAAGACAATTCACATTTGTGGTTTGGACATAAATGTGTAAAAATTATACCCATCTATCTTATTACATTTCCTTTTCTCTCCCTGAGGATTTCACTATGTACTTTATCTGTAATTGTTGCCAGTTTTCTATCAAGTTCCCACTGGGCTTCTGGTGCAAAAAATCTTATCCTCTCGATGACAGAGCTTGCCTGAATGATTTCATGCTCTTAGCATTTTTGTTCACGGGAATTAGGGGGAGAATGTAACTGCAGCTGAACATAGCATCTATTTTTGTAATTTTGAAGTTTAGACTCTGTTATTGGAGCTAAATGAAGAGATGCAGGTGTTCTCCAGTTCAAGTCCTTTGGGATTTTTTGATGGTAGATGCTTGAAAAGAAAATGCATGTGTTTCCAGAGTCAAACAGCAGCTGTGGACAAGGATTTATGTTTTTCTCAGAACTTTGGGATTTCAAAATGTTACATTTAATCACATGCACAGAAAGGAGAGCAAATGTTAAAGATGTTACATATAAAACTAGGAGACTGATCTTTTTACCATACCAGCTAGTTGTGGGAATAGAGGAACAAAGTGATCTTTAATCTTAATATGCACAATTTCAAAAGGATTATGATAGTTGCCAGGACTCTGGTCTTTTGAGAGCTGTGCTCAGGCAGTACACAGCATTTATATCTTCTTAATTGCTTTTAAAATCTGGTTTATTCTTACATTTTTTGTTGGAAAAATATGAAAGTTAATAGTATGAGTTACTGAAAACACAGTATTCATGTAGGCTTATTTTGGAGGGTGGATTTAAATTCGGTAAGTATACATTTTTTAGAAAAAAATTTCTGGCAACATCCTGTAGTTTTCAAAATTTGATTTAAAATAGCAGTTCAACTGCCTGAACTGCAGGGCTATATTTGGAAGTTTTCCTTCTGACAGAATGTGTGGGCAAAAGTATTTTGTGGTAATGCAATTTCTCCCTCCCTTTCTCTCTGGTGATTTTGCAATTAGTTGACTGTAGCAAACAAGATGTCTGACATCTTAACTTTAGCTGAAATTTGGGCTAGGGCAGCAGATGGTGGTACTGCTGAGCAATTCAGGAAGGGAGAATGGTGTGGGGAAGAGCAGGTTGGTAACGGTGGTAAGTGCCAAGTTAATTAATACCAAGGAAGAGAAAATAAAAGCCTCTTTTAACATTCAACAGTTGGTGTGTGCTCCATTCTCTGCCATTACCCTCACAACCTCAGTATGTTGTGCACTACAGCCATGTTAAATAGCAAATACTTTTGCAGAGTTGAATCACCACTGCATCACCTACTTTCTTACGAAGGTCCAGCACTTACTACTTATTCTAAGAGAGACGTAAACTTGTCCTCAAGTGCAGTCTGTTCCTCTGCTGGCTGCAGTTGTAGATTTCATGTTCATAGGAGTAGCAGCAGGGAGGGATGTACTATACTATGCTAACTAGATTAAGGCTACTTCCAGTGAGTTGCATAAATCTGGCAACTGCCAGTAGGTTCTGGTTATAGAAAGGTAATTGCACAATGCAGGAGTAAGACAGCTTGTTCAACTTTCCCTCAAGTAGTTCTGCAAATCCTCTTGGGGAAGAGGTGTTTTCATCTCTCTGCTTATGTTGTGGTCAGTTTCTCTCAGTATGCCATAAATCCTTCAGCTGTACATGCATTCTAGAATTCTGAGATTGTGACTAAATGGGATTCTGAGTTTTGTAAAATCGTACTTTAAAAATTAATATTTAAAAAAAGAAAAAAAATGAAAAAAACTTCACTGTCGTGTGAGTTCTTAGGAAGTTAGCCTCTGTAGTTCAGTTCCCTGAAAGTATTTCTGGTTTTCTTTCAATCCTGTCTGACTTTGAGATGTACTGTTCAGCTGCACTGTGGAAGTGAAGTAATATCTTTAGTCAAAGAAGCACTTTTGCCTTTGTATGATTTTTTTTTTTTTCTTAATAGAATCACTTAAGATTGAGAGTTTGGTAATAGGGCAGAATAAGAGCAAAGCATATGAAGATGGGGACTCAACTCCACATGTCAGGAGCCTTAAACATTGCACTGGGGAAATCTGTTGACTGAGGGAACTGGAAATCCTGCATCTCGTCTGGATTTATAACTTTTTCTGTGAAAACTCATTGTCTGACTTTCTCTTTTCTTTTAACTCAGGATAGCAGTGTTCTGCTTGTAGATAACATAGTTGAGCTTGCAGTTCTTGGGATGGGATTTTGAGCTTTGGTATTGGCAACTAAAGATTTGATCTCTTGAGTGGTGGGTAGTACGAGGTATGCAGGCTTTAAAGTACATGAAGGAAATCTCTCCACCTTCTCTTTAAACAGCTCATAACCTAGAAAATTCTGTAAAAGTAACTAAAAAAAAGTTTTTTAAAAGCCTTTTCTTTTTTAAACTTTTAACTCATTAAATGTGTAGAAGTTAGGGAATGGCATATATGAGATTATTTCTGCTACCTTTATTTTGTGTGTGTGCATGTGTGTTCCATTGGATTTCTGTTCACTTTACAATCTGGCAGTATCAAAGTATTCCATATGGCCACCAGAGTCATACTTAACACTTCTGTTATTGAAAAAAAAAAATCTACATGTGAGTTCAAATGATAATTTCTATTTTCATATCGGTAGAGGCTGATATATCTGTGCTTCCTTTATTTATGAAAATACATTTACCTCTTCCACTTATGGCATCTGGAAAAGCATTATTCAGCAAGATGACTAGATACTTATTGTTGGTTTGAAGTGTTTTGAAAATGTGACAGGTATAGGCTCTCAGCAATTGCTGACACATAGCTTTGGACATTGAAATCTGTTCTTAATTGAGAAAATACATGTTGGCCAGCATATTGGGATAGTTCCCTCCCATTTTGAAAAAATGCCATGGGATCTTTAACTTCCATTTGGACGCTTCCCAGACATGGGCATAAGGGACTGTAACTGTTTATTTTCAAATAGTGTTTAAACTATGTCCAGGTTTTATAATTGAATTATATTGCTCTCACTGCCTCTTTAGTGATGTAAATGATTCATACAAGATAGCTACTTTTTTTTGTAATGAAATGCTAAATAGATATGACTGAAAATCAGTAGACTCTTGGTGTTAAATTGTAAATGCATTTTGACTAAGTTAACTTCTGGTTTTTTTAAGTTTTAGTAACAAGTAAATAAATAACACCATAGCACGTTTGATAAAAAACAGTGCTAAATGAAGTATCTTATTTTTAATGCAGAGATTATTATATGTATATAAAATATATTTGTTCCTAATCTAATTTTTTTTCAGTAATTTTCATGGTTCAGCTCTGTAGCAGGTTAAAAAAAAACTGTATTTCACTCCTAACATTCCAATGTTCTGGTTATAATACAAATGTACTAATAGTCTCATTTTTATGATTTAGGATGCAGTCAGAGTGAATATTCAACCACATTGTCTCTTCCTACCCAAACATTACTGTTCAGAAGTTCCCACAGAAATTCCTTCCTATGATGTTACAAATAGTCAGTTGTGGTCAGCAATTAAACTTGGGCCATTACCAAGTGACTGAATAGCTAGTTTTATGTAGAAAGCAACAGTTCCCAGTCAGGATTAGACAAAGCAGGTTAGAATTTTAACAGTATTTTATTTTTTAAAATTCAACTAGATAACCTCTGTGATGACTCCCAATTTAGGACAGATTCCTATAGCTGACCAAACTGAAATTTTGAACAGGCAGATGATCTTTAAGGTGTCAAACTTTGGGAACATTTAAATGAGTTCTATTTTTCTCATGTGCTGTGAAGCTTCTCAAAGTCAATCTCTATTACCAGAATCTCTATGTTACCAGAAATCTGCAAACTGTATAAAAATTCATACTACAGGAACTATAATTCACTTGCAACCTTTAGACCATTTAATCACTCCTGTGCTGTATGAGCTGATTTCATTTTACCTGTGCACTCAAATAGAACTAATATGTTCAAGATACATAATATGTACTTGTGTAAGTGGGCAGAAGTACTTAAAATTGATTTCAGGAAAACAGTGCACTGTGTAACTTTTCAGTTCTAGTTAACAGCTAAAATCAGCTTACCTATATAATGTGAGCCTTTAATGTTGAGTATCTCTATATAACAGATTTTAAATACAGCAAATTCAAACACAGATGTGGTATATTTGAGGTTATCCTGACATTCTCAGTATCACGTGGAATGCTAAATCTATTTGAGAAATGCAGTGATAGGATTAGAGTGGATATATAGTTTAGTTAAATAGCTAAATATTTTTAATTCTTAATTTTAATCTGATTTACACTCTTCAGTAGAGGAAAAGGCATTTTGAAAAGGAAAAAAACCCATTTTTTTTCAGAAGTCATGTCTGAAGGAGAAGATTCTAGGTGTTGCCCTGGTTTTGCAGCCAGTTCAGTTAAGACAAACGGATGCTGAGCAAAGTAATTTGCTGACCTGACTCCTGAGTTTCTGTCCAAACACATTTCTGCTGTGAATTGTTGATACTGAGTTCTACTTACAGTACAGCATATTAGTGCATGCTCTGGCTTTCCTAAGTGTTTTCCTAATTTCTGATGCAGTGTCAAGGTGGAAAAAAATGTGATTTTTCCCCCAGGAGATTTAGAAAACTGTGTATTTGCAGAACAGCAAATAATTTGGGGGTTCTACTTCATGAATATATGAGAACATTTCATGGTTATGCAATGAATGGGTACTCTGACAAGGTGAGTGGAAGGGATGGAGAGTTCCAAACATTTCAGCTCTTACAGTAGGAGTTTGCCTGCATCTACCAACTCTTATATTTTTAGCCTGGGTTCAACATCTGTCACTGTAGAGCTTCTGGGGCTGCTTGTCTGGGATTTGTGCCAAGTTGAAGAAATATCTTTGGCTATGCTGCCTCACATCCAGATATCTTGCAAAAATAGGCCACTGCCTTTGGGAAGGTGGACATGAAAGGAGTCGTACTGACCAGAGTTTGAGCCATGGCTTTTTGACTTTCAGTGTTTATAACTGTCATGCCAGTGGAAAAAAGACCGTGTTGTAATAATATGACACAAACAATAAATGCAAATAAAGTTTAATCAGATATCTAACATTAATCTTCAAATTAATAATCTGAATAAATAAGTGTCTGACTGCCTCTTCCCATCTCCTGCTGCCCTCAAAAGTACCTATGCTTGTTTTGCTTCTGGAATAAAAATGATTCAACCATAAAGAAATACTGTGTAAATACAATATAAACTATAAAATTAGAACTAGCTTGGCTATCATAGGAATTTTTCCCCCTTAAAGTGGGGAAAATAATGGGAATTTTGTGAATAGAAACAATACTTCAAAAAATAAGAGAAGATATGATTGAATATAGGAATTACTAAAAACAGTATCTGGCTCAACATAAGTGAGCAGGGCTATGGAGCACATGTGATGATGGATCATCACTTCTGGACAGTATTCTTTTCTCTTCTGTATGTCCATGGCATAGATGTAATCAGTCAGATGTCCAGTTTATGTAAAAGTTGATAAAGCACATCTTCTATGTATTGGGCTTTGCATGAATTATATGTACAGAATATTCTTATTTAGTGTAACTATGTTCATGTTTGGTCATCTATTCAATAGAAATAAATTAATGACCTGAGAATATGAGTTCTCTTCTGTAGTTTTGAGCTCTCTTATGTCCCTGCTGTGATAAGAGAAAAAGAATTCAGTATTGAGCAAATCTTCTTTCAGGTTGTGACCTGAAGATTTATACAAGAAAATGAAATATGTTCAAACTATCTTTGTAGTATTTGAATGATGTATTAGCCCAAGCCCTGAATCAATATTTTTCAGACAGTAAAATTATAGCAAAACACTTCTTTCATACATTTCATAATAAATTCATTATTCAATGATAAGCTTAAAATGAACCTATTATATTAAAAGTGTGGTTTTAAACCAACTTTTGGAAAATCTTACAGACAGAATGTAATTTCCTGAAAACAGATGTGTATTTTCAAGGGCATGTATCAGTCGTTTAAGCAGTTGCATGTCTAAACTAATGAAATGAAACTTTAATGCAAGTTACAGTCAGTTGATTAAATTATTTTTAATTAAAAAAATAATTAAGTCATATTTCTATTTTTCAAAACAGGAGTAATAAAATATAATAATCTCAATTCTAATTATATTTAGTGTAAAGATTTTTATAGTAATTTGAAATCAATAATACTTCTTTTTTTCTTCACTGGTAACATAAGCAGAGCATAAGCCTGTGAAAAGGATGACTTAACACAACTGTTGATGCACTTCAACTGAAACATCTTTATCAAGTTAATACAAGAAGCAGTCATGCCCTACTTGAATTACTCATTTATAATGGCTGAGCAGCAGCCTGGATGTGGACTTTGAAATCCTGGGAAAATAAGATGCATGCATGCATCCAAATGTCTAGAGTCTTTAAAGCAGCTGTAAAATGTTCAAATGAGATGTCAGCTACTAGCTGTTGTCTACATTTTTAGTCTGAAGGGAGGTATGATCATTTAATTGCTAACCAACTTTATTATTATTATAGTTATTACATTCTCAGTTCAAAACTTTTCATTTTCTAGAGCCATTGAAATATATAGGACTGAAGAATCAGAATATTTATCTGCTTTTTTGCATGCTTTTATTGCACAGATTATTCCAACTTTTTTTTAAGATCTTATTTATTTTGTTAAAATACATGCATTTTTCTCTAACTTTATTGTGCTTGGAAAGAGGGAATAATAATCCCAAAGATGTGTAAAATACCAAAATAAAGCACATGTGTGGGTAGCAATTCCAAAACAGCTACCTCTGTGCTCAGTAAGGACATAAGAGTATAATAGCTGGTAAAAGCTATATATTAAAAGGATCTCTGTCTCTTTGCACTGTTGAGATGTTGCTGTGTGCACAGTTTTTTGCAGATGATGGCATTGCCAGGTTCCTTGTCTTCACAGCTTGATTTCATGTTTTCTTTGAAAAGACAGACATATAGGAAATTAACTGTTCAACTTTAATTTTTCTTCAAATTCTTGCACAATTCCAAAGGGTGTGCATCCCATTATACTTGAAACAGAGATTTTTCATTAGAAGTGCCAGATGTTTCTCAAATATCCTCACACTTCCCAAGTCACCAGTATAGAAGTAAACAGTCTTCTTTTTACTGCAGGAGTTGTACAAGTTCCTATGACAAGAAGTGAGTGAGAGCAGGAAAATCCAGTTTTTCATGTTGGAACATCTGTAAGGCAGTGTGAACTTTGTGTTGCACTTTGGAGACAGATGATAAAGTCCATGTTGTATCTATACAGGGATATTCATAATCATCTTACAGCAGTTGGCGAGACTGCAAGGATGCTTAATTAAGGATCATTCAGGAATTGGTCAAGTAGCTTTTTTCTTCTTTCTGTTACAATTAGAATTAAGATTAAGAATTAAGTTTAACACTTTGTCTGTTTCCTGGAAAAATCACTATCTCAAAATCGTGATGGAAGGAGAATCTGTTTTCTACACAATGGTAGCAAATTAAGCCACCGACTCAGAGATCGTGCCGTCCTTCCTGGTACTGGGAAAATGGAGAGGTGAGAATAATCCACCTCAAAGGTGGAAGCAGGATGGTTAAAAGTCTTCACTTGTATTTTTTCCACGGCAACCCTAGTAGCGTTACTGGGTATAGCTCTTATGAAAGAGCTTTAAACTAGATTTGAAGGAGGAAAGAAATAAAACCAGGCTTGCAACAGATAAACCTGAGGGGCAGTATGTCATTGTCTGAGGGATGCTGTGGTAGCAAGGTCCTTTGGTCTGCCACCTCAGTGGAGGTGGAGGATGGAAATCCATGCAGCAGCAAAGATGCAAGGGTTACTGAATTTTTAGAAACTGTGAAAGCACCTGAGAATGGTTACATAGGAATTAGGGCTTGTCGTCCCCGAAAAGCAGTAATGAATAGTCCAACTGAAGGGCATTTACACCAATGCACACAGCATGGGCATCAAGCAGGAGGAGCTGGAAGGCATTGTGCAGCAGGAAAACTGTGACATAATTGCCATCATGGAAACATGGTGGAATGACTCACACAACTGGAGTGCTGCAGTGGATTACCATAAAGCCTTCACAAGGGCTAGACAAGGAAAGAGAAGTGTAGGAGTAGCTCTGGATGTTGGGGAGTGTTTTGATTGTCTAGAGCTTAATGATGGTGACAGTAGGGTGAGTGTTTGAGGGTCAGAGAGAAAGACAACAAGGCCTTGGTGAGAGTCTGCTGTACGCCTCCCAAGCAGAATGAAGAGGCAGATGAAATATTCTATTAGCAGCTGGGAGAAATCTCACAATTGCTGGTCTTTGTTCTCATGGGGGACTTCAACTTACCAGATGTCTGCTGGAAATGCAATACATTGGAGAGGAAACAGCCTAGGAGGCTCCTGGAGTGTGGAAGTTAACTTCTTGACACAGCTGGTGAGCAAGCAAGCTATGAATGGCAGAGGCTGGACCTGTTGTTTGTGAACAGGGATGGCTGGTGGGTGATGTGGTGGTTGAAGGCCTCTTGGGCCCAGTAATCACAAAATGATGGAATTTTTGGTTCTTGAAGAAGTAAGGGGGGCGGGGGAGCATCAGATCTGCTACTTTGGACTTCCAAGAGCATACTTTGGCCTGCTTAGGAGACTGGTTGAAGGAGTTCCTTGCGAGACAGTCCTGAGGGACAAAGGAGTTCAGGAAGGCTGAACATAATTTAAAGAGGAAATCTTAAAGATGGAGAAGGCTGTACCCATGTGCTGAGAAAGTTGAGCTGATGAGGAAGTGTCTGACATGGCTGAACAGAAAGCTTTGGCTGGAAATCGGGAAAAAAAGAAGAGCTTATAACCTTTGGAAGAAGGGGTGGAAAACCCACAAGGACTGCAAAGATGTTGTGTGGTAATAACGGGAGAAAATTAGAAGGGCCAAAGCCCAATTAGAACTTAATCTGGCTATTGCCATGAAAGACAATGAAAAATGTTCTGTAAATACGTCAGCACTAACATCCATTATTGGATGTTGGGGCAAACATAGTGGCAAAAGATGAGGAAAAAGCTGGGGTACTTAATGTCTTAATGCCTTAGTCTTTAATGACAGGACCAGTTATTCTTTGGGTACCCAGCCCCTGACCTGGAAGACAGAGTTGGGAGCAGAATGAAGGCCCCATAATCCAAGGAGGAATAGTCAATGACCTACACAAGTCTGTGGAGCTAGATGAAGTCCATCCAAGGGTGCTTTGGGGGACTGGCAGAGGAGCTCACTGAGACATCTTCAATCATTTACCAGTGGTCCTGGCTAACTGGGGAGGTCCCAAATGACTGGGAATTGGCAATAGTGACTCCCATCTATAAGACAGCTAGAAGGAGGACTTGGATAACTACAGGCCTGTCATCCTGAGCTTGGTGCTGGGCAACGTTATGCAGCAGATCATCTTGAATGTTATCATATGGCACATGCAGGCCAACCAGAGGGATAAAGTCCAGCCAGAGTGATATTAGGAAAGGCAGGTCCTGCTTGTCCAACCTGATCTCCTTCAATGACAGGGTGACCTGCCTAATGAATGAGGGAAAGGCTGTGAATGTTGTCTACCTGTACATTAGTAAAGTCTTTGATACCATTTCCCACAGCACGCTTTTGGAGAAGTGTCGCCCTGGTTTTCACAGTGCTCCATGTTTTTACTTTTGTAGTAGAAGTTCTCACGCACTTTCTATAAACATAGCTCTTGTTTTTCTAACCGGCTAAGAATGTTTACTGAACTTTCTGATAGTGTTCATACCTTTCTCCAAGGCGGAGAAAGGTGATAGACTGTGTTCCTATCCTGTAAAATGCTAGAGGTGTTAACCTCATCCACCAATGTATGATTGTCTTAGAAAAGGTATAAAAGTGGATAATAAAGGCGGGCAGCCCCCTTTTGCCCCTCTTGGCTCTACCGGGTGGCTGACCTGCTCCTAGCCTGCTGTTTCAGTCCGCGTGTTCGTGTCCGAAACTGCGACAGAGAAACTGTATTTTCATGGTGCGGATGAATGTATTCTTTACTAGGTAGGAAACTGGCTGGTTGGCCAGGCCCTGAGAGTGGTGGTGAATGAAACTAAATCCATTTGGTAACTGGTCACTAATGGGGTTCCCCAGGGCTTAGTGTCTGGGCCAGTCCTGCATCGTATCTTTATCAATGAGCTGGACAAGGGGATTGAGTGGACCTTCACTCAGTCAGTTTGCAGAGGACATCAAGTCGGGTGGGAATGTTGATGCGGGATGGTGGGAAGGTCTGCAGAGACATCTAGACAGGCTGGATTGATGGGCTGAGACCAACAGTATGAGGTTAGACAAGGCAAAGAGGCAGGTCCTGCACTTGTGTTATAACAACCCCATGCAGTGCTACGGGCTTGAGGCAGAGTGGCTGGAAAGCGTCCCTGAGGAAAAGGACCTGGGGGTGCTGGTCAGCAGTGGCTAGATGTGAGCCAGTGTGTGTGCTCAGGTTGCCAAGAAGGCCAGTGGCATCCTGACCTGTGTCAGGAAATGTCTGGCCAGCAGGACCAGGGCAGTGATTGTTCCCCTCTATACAGGGCACTGGTGAGGCCTCACCTCAAGTGCTGTGTCCAGTTCTGGGCCCCTTAATTTAGGAAGGACATTGAGGTGCTGGTGCTTGTCCAGAGAAGGGTAACAGAGCTGATGAAGGATCTAGAGGGTAAGTCATAGTAGGAGCGGATGAAGCAGCTGGGGTTGTTAAGCCTAGAGAAGAGGAGGCTCAGGGGAAGCCTTATTTCTCTACAACTGCCTGAAAGGAGTTTGTAGCCAGGTGGAGGTTGATCTCTTCTCACAAGTAACAAGCGATAGGACAAGAGGAAATAGCTCCAAGCTGTGCTAGAGGAAGTTTCAATTGATTATTAGGAAAAATTTTTCACTGAAAAGGTGGTCAGTCACTGGAATAAGCTGCCCAGGGAAGTGGTTGAGTCACTGTCCCTGACAGCATTTAAAAACATCTAGATGTGGTATTTAGGGGCATGGTTTAGTGGTAGACTTGGCAGTGCCAGGTTGATGGTTGGACTCTGACCTTAAAAGCCTTTTCCAATCTAAATGATTCTATAAAACCAGGGAGGACAATATTTCATCTTACACTGTTTTGTAAAGTGGAGCATTTTGGATGGGCTTGCATTGCTGTGTTCCACTGAGGTTCTCTATTGGGCTGCTGCAAGCACATGATGGAGGGATGTTTGCAGTAAGAATGCACCAACCCTTGTAGCCTTTACTGTGGCTTGGCTCTGTTTGGATTTAGCTGTCACAGTTTTTCACCCCTTCTCAGATGGCAGCAGCTCAGCTAGCTCCAGTAAAAGGTTTCTCTATATTGAGATGTAAATTAACTCAAATAAGTTACTCCAGAACACTTGCACTTGAGAGAAAAGAAATTGGTAATTAAGAAGCATAGTTGTGCAAAAGTAGCATGAGGTAATGCTAAGGGAACAAGATGTTTTTCATTCATTTTCCATGAGGTCCCCCCATAGTGAAACACTTGCAAATGAATGCTGCTATATTGGGAGCCCGTACAACTCACACTCAGTTACAGCAGCATTTTGGTCCTGGCTTTGAGGAAATAAAGCAACATCTGAGTTCCTGCCATGCTTATCAACATGGGGCAAGCAAAGTTCTTCCACTTTCGTGTAGTAGAGGTACCTCTGCATGTTCCTTTTCCTTAATTCTCTTCCTAGGGGTGGTTATTGGCTCACACATATCAGCCAGCATGGTGGACTGCTGTTTGTGTGTTCCTGAGCCGTGGACCTGGCCTTTGTGGATGGTTGGTTGGGGTTCACACCTCACAGGGCTATGACTCTCACCAGCAATGGAACATTAGAAGCCTTTCTAGGATTGCCGCTTCAGAGAAATAGAAACAGAGTAGCAAATAATACTTTAAAAAAATAAATAGTAAAAACGTGAAACTAGCCCAGCTTGCAGTCCTACTTATTTCTGTTTTTCAGAGAATTTTATTTGTTTTCTTAAGAGACAAAGCCCTCTTCTTACCCTTCATTTCTTAAACTGGAATGCCACGATAAGAATTTGAAAGGGCCAGAGTAAATTTTTTAATTAGGGTTGGAAAAAATGGGAATATATAATTACTTGCTAGATAGCTGGTATAATTTTCCTAAACATTTTCATGTTTAGCTATGCATGTATATAAGTACAAGGAGAGAAAACAAAATCTATTCTCAATGTATCAGTGAATAAGATATTCTGAGTATTGTTGAGATTTGGGAGGAGAGCTTAGAAAAGTGATGGTGTAACCCATGGTGCATTGTGTGATGTAGCCCTATAAATATATTGGAGAGCTACAACTTGAGAGAAAATATAAATCTTTTTAGCTGTAGATGTTCTTGTTTCCCAGAGGATTACTAGTGGAACAGGAGGACAATTTCTTTAATTCCTTTATCTGTAAGTCAGTCCCTTTGGAAAATCTCCAGTTGGTTCTTCATATCCCAGGAAGAATGGTAGCCAAACACTTGTTGTTTTTTGACAAATTCTACCTAGTTGCTGTCAGTACCAGGGCAATGTGATCAACATTTTTTCAGAGAAATGTAGACAAACTCTCCTGAATATATGTGGGATAGAAGATATGGTGTGTGTGTGTGTGTATACATATATTAGTATATATATATATATATGTATTAGTGTATATATATATATATGTCTTTTAGTATACATGTGTAGTGAATTTTTCCTCTTAATTTCCATTAATTTTTCTTCATAAGACAGGATGATAATAATAAAATACCTTATGAGCTCATAGATTTTTTGTACTTTTTAGGAACTCCACCTGGCCTTGTCCTGTCACAACTATTCATGTGCAGCACTTTTGAATGAACTTTGCATGCCAGATTATTTTTTACATAATAGATCTTTTAGTTTATATTAACCAGTATGAACGCTATCAAGACAACTTTAGAGAAAATCAGTATTTTTAGCATTATATGGCTTCTTTACTAAATTCTTAGCGCGCTTTTATAAATTAAATTATCTTCCAAACAAATAGGCTGTACCTAATAAAGTACATTATCCCACTAGAAATTCTAAACACAAGATATTGTGTGGTAACTTGAAATATGACCAAGGCAGCTAGCATTGCTGCTTTTAGTAGTTTCGGAATAACATCACACCTACTTAGAACAGCAGAATGTGCCTTGCATGTCGGTGTGCCAATGCAAATAATATTCAGACTTTCTACTATGTTTCTTCTGTGAAGTGCAGTTTAATATTTAGTTGCTGATAGTGTCCATTATTATTGTTATGCTTTGGATCAAGGAAAAGATAAAATAGTCTGAATTACAAAGCATCCAATAGCTTGAATTTTCTGCCCAAGGAATAACAAAAAGTAGCAGACTGAAGTTCAAATTTATATAGTGAATAAGTTTGAGTAGTTTTCTGTGCCATTAGCGGAACAAATTAAACTTTTGCTGCTTGAGTGCATATACCTAAACAGTGTAGTGTGGGAGGATTATCAGCCAGTTAGTCTTATTGGTTTATTGGCAGTAGAGCAGATTTAAACGAAATTTTCCCATGGCAGAAGTACTGTATCAGCAATCCCAGAAGTTTTCCTAAGAAATTTATGAAGTGGCATGAAAGTAAATTACTGAAGAGCCATCAAAGCAAGTATGTTATTAATTGACAATTTATTGACTTCATCCTTACTGCTAGTTAAAAGAAAAAAAAAGGATTAGGATTCCCACTACACTTTGAAAGCTGCGTGAGGTCTTTTGTACGACATTTCAGTTAACCTGTAATTAATTAACTTAATTAAACAAATATTAGTAAAAGAGTAAAAGCACACTTATTGTGATGGATCTATAAATATAGTCATAAGATCAATGTAAATAAGTAATGGAAAGTGTGAATCTGGGTCTGGTTAGGGCAGAGTGCAACACCAATTATCTTTGATCTTCTGAGAAACTTAGTCCTTACTCAAGGAAATCTCTCATAAACATCACTGACTAATTACTAAAGAACTGCTGGGTCTTTACCCTTCAGCTTATGGTCAAAAATATATTGCTGTTTATTACACTGGACCATTTTTCTGTGCCCAGCTTCAATACACTGAATTCAAACAGATTGCAACTTGATTTTGTTGATATTTTACCTATATTAAAAGAGTAGAATAGTGATTACAATAGAAAGAAGTGATCTTCTTTTTACTCCAATTTCTTCTATTAACTTGCTGCTTCTGGCTAATTATTTAACTCTCTGTGTATCATTTCATCTGCAAAAATATATGTTACCATCCATGTGAAATGCTATGGGAATGCCATAAGAATATTTTCAGACTTTTAGTTGGAAGATATTACATGAAGACTGGAATTTTCTAGTGATGGTGGTTAGGTATTAGTGAGCATGCTGTAGGTTTTCTAAGCATCTAATATTTGATATAGGAATTTAATTCGTACTAATATTATGTAGAAGCGGAGGTCTCCTTAAACTGTAAAAAAAAAAAAAACCTAAAGCTGTTTTTTCCAGATCATTCATGTACATTTTAAATTTAGAGCTTTTAAAATGTCACTCTTAATTAAGACATGTAGATTTAATGGCAGGAATATTTTTCCTATTACTAATAATCCCTAAAGCCTACTGCATGTGAAACACATGAATTCTCTCCTTTTCTGCCTCTTTCTGACACCTGTGAGCTTTTTCGGTTGTTTTCAATGGCTGATAAATTGTTTTCCAAGTAGTAGGGAGAATGCTTGACTTTGACTCACAGTTTAATTTCTTGAGAAAATAGTATTCTGTGCAATGTGTCCACAATAGAAGCTATTACAGAATATTTTTCTTCTGTATCAGATTTTTTGGCCAATTTACCCCTGAAAGCAGTCTCCTGGAAATCTGCTTAATCAGTAATACTGTTTTGAAAACAAACATTTTGTAAAGATCTGTCCTTTTTCATTAACAGCTGCAAACATTATAAATAAATCTAAGTCTTTTTTTTTTTTCAGTCACTCATGATATGCTTCCTTTCTTTGATATTGTCAGTTCTACCTACTTTGTTCATGGTACTTCAACTTTGATCTGGGCTAATTGCCATTAAATTCACACCACTCACTGACTTGGCAAGCCAGAGCAAGTTAATGCTATTCATCATCAGGAGACCAGTTACTTTCTTCTGTCCCCTCTAGGCATGTGCTTGTTTGTTTAACAGCAAAATGGTTTGAGCAGTTTTACATATGCTGCTCATACATTTTCTGTATGAAAGTCAATAGCACAGCAGAATTCTACAACTGAAAGTTTTTAAATATGTTTATTGCGTAAGACTTAGGTATATTTAAATTTTTTTTTCCTTGCTGCTTCAGATGCTGTTTCTACCCTGCACCTCCATGCAGGAGGTGTTTGCAGCTTGCCCTTGGGTCAAGGAAGGATTTTTGTCTTTTTGGTGCCTCTTCACTTTTCAGAATGCAGATTGCTTTTGCCTGCTAAAACTATTAAAATACATTTAAATTAGACAAATACAGGCTTTTTTCTAGGGCTGGTTTTCCCCTCCTCAAATGTCACAGACTGTCTGTTCTTGGGAGAGGAAAAGACAGAATCTCCCAAGTCAGTGTCTGTCTTGAACTTGCTCATTGTCTTTGCTGGGCTGATGTGGTAGCTTCTGGGTACTGCATAATTTACCAATGTTAATGCTGATAGGTAGGATCTATTTTATTAAATAATCATATTTAATATTTTAAGCATTTAAAATATTAAAATTATATTTTAAATATTAAATCATTCTGATGAAGCAAGTATATTGTATAAATTTCATATCTATGAACTCGTTTTTTTTCTCCAAAAGTAGGAGGATTACATTCAGTGGAAAATGGGACAGTGGTTATTTTTAACCCCCTGGTGCAATACTACCCTCAAGAATCGTCTATTGACCAATAATAGTTCATCTTCCCCGAGAATGTAATGAATTGAGGCAAGCAGTAACATCTTACACATTAATAATAAGAATAATTAAAAGCATGAAGTAGATTTTTATAATATGTGGTGTTAAATTGACTCAGTTTGAAACTGATGAAAAACTTGTTTGGCAGCATTATTGCTAAATCCTCCTGAAGGCAGCTTGGGGGTAATAATAGTAGTTCAGGCCTTTGCTGGTGTGTTTCTTGAATCTTTCATAACACTTTGACCTTCATTAATAATAATTTTTCTGCACCATGTAAAGAATAATTTTGATATAATCACCTCTGTTTAAAAAAAAGGGAGAAATAAATTTGAAAATTCAGAACATATTTTTGATTGTAGAAAAAAATATACCAATACTGCTTCCTGCTCTCCTCGCATTCAAATTGAAATTTCTGATTTGATCAAAATTATTTGATGTGTTTTTTTTTTTTTTATTTTAATGAGCATCTGTTCTTTGAGTTATTTTCATTTGGTTTTGGTTACTTATTGTTCATCATTTCCAGTTACTGGTACCATCTAGTGTTTCTAGTGTTTCTCAGTGTCTGTCTTAAGCCTGCAAAATTGAAGTTACTGGAATATTCTTTTAATTTTAATCTGCTTAGACTGCAATGAATGCTTACATCACTGTGTGGAACAATTGAGCAGTCTAATGCAAAGTTTTTTTTGATTTTTGTAATAAAGATAACTAAATTATTTCTTCATGTCAGATATAAGTAATGAATAAAATAGAAAGGGAAAAAAAATGTTAACACTGGTGTGATGGGAAAAATGAAGGATAAAACTGAATTTGCAATAGGGCCCAGCAAAAGAAATTGGACAACAATTCTCATCTGGGAAGTACTGAAAATCAGCAGTGTTGTGGTGAGCTGCATCCAGCTGCAGTGCCACCATTTTGTATTAGTGGGATAAATGCAACGGTTTGGTACCTGGTCCACTTTTGTTCTTGCAGTTCTTCTTCTGGATAGTAGCAGTCTTAAGAATCCGTTTTGACAGAAGTGCTTTGTGGTGCCATCGTTGTTCAAACAAGTTCACACCACAACAGACTGCCTGTCAAGTACAGGATGACAATCAAAGCTCACCCAAAGAGCTCAGCCAGGTGCCAGAAGCAACGTAGCCAACTGTGGAAGTATCAACCTCACCTGCACTGACTCGCTCTCTTGCTTCTAACATCCCACACTAATAAGAAAAAAATGATGCTCACAACTGTTCTGTCAAGTAGATATGTTGGAAATTGTGGTGTGAGAGCATGAATAGTAGCCTTAATGTTTAAAGATTTCAAACTACTGTGCAGATGTTGTGTTCAGGATAGTTTTGGGTCCTTAGGGTCCTTCATCTCCTTTTGGAATGATGTAGTGTAAAAGCTTGTTTGTTTGGTTTGGTTTTGTGATACAGTTTTCCCATAAGACTCGTATTAATGTTCAGGAAGCAAGATTTAAATGAGAGACTGTTTCTTGTTTTAGTAAAGTTTGAATTCCTTCTCCAGAAGAATAAAATGTGATGTGAGACAGTTAAATACAGTAAAAACTGAAATAAGCTGTCCAGGCTGAACTCACTGGACCACCCAGGTCTTGGACCACCCAAGGGACCAACAACAAGCAATTGCCTGAAAGAGGTGGCCTTTTGCTGAAGGTCGAACAAGTTGTATTGCAGACCTTGGATATATTCGGTAGTGATTTCTTATTGCAGTTGGCTGCCTACTGGAGATGGTCCTTATTCTAAATTCCCACTGTATCAGTAATGGCCCTGTAAAAATGGCATTTCTTATTTACTTCTGACCTTAATTTTTTTTGGTCTTTTTAGGACAAAAGTAAAACTAGCGGCTTAGCGATGTGTTGCTGCTAAGTAGAGATTTCAAGTTACTGTAGAGTTGTGTAGTGTCATATATAAATAAGATTTTTGAATGGGGGGATATTTGGTGTCATTGGTAGGGTTTGCAATGAGAATTAAATTGGAAGTGCTCATGTAAATAATTCTTACTTTAACCACCTTCATTATGCTTCTTTTCATGAGAAACGCTACTATATGAAACCAGCTAATTCAATGTTAGAATTGCTGTGTTCATAAGTTTAAATGGCCTTTGGAAAATGTAGAAAATCTCTTAATTTGAAGTTATTCCAAGTGGCAGATTTTGTCCTTAAATCCACAGTAAAATGATATCTATGAGTTTGTAAATATTTTCTGTTATTAAAAATAGACATTAAATTAAAATTTCCTGTGGCAATCATAATTTCAAGATGGTTTCCTATTCTGTTCTTCTTAAAATTCGCTAGATAAAGTGTAAGACATCTAACTTAACCACCCCGAATCAGCATTTTTAAGTACATGCTTTTGGAGCAATGGTTTTATTCTAGTGATGGTAACTTAAAGATAGAAAGGATACAAGGAGGTTTTGCTGAGATGTAATTAACTGTTATGTGAGTTAAAAATCCCTCCGTCGTGTATCAGTTAAATCTTCTATTCCTATAATCTTGTTTTAGTAGCTAGAGATAAAATTTAAAAGTAAACAGCTGTATCTTATGCAAACCTTTTCTTAAGTATATAGCTTTATTTCTTTAGCATTCTTTTCCATTGTTTTATTTAACATCTAATTATCTGATTTTTCTTTTAATCCTTTCTTAAAAACAAAATAAAGGTAGCATCTCATTTCTCCTTTTTGCAAGCTGGGTGAAGCACTGGCTAATTAATTTCACTCCTGTTATAGGAGTGAAATTTATTTTATAGCTATAAATCCATGTACTTTTATAATATTTTTTCAATCTGGAGTGAATACAAACATTGTTATGACCCTGTTGAAAGACACAAAACTCCTGTAGTTTTGCAAGATAGAAAGAAACTTTTGAATAAAGAGGACTTCAATTAAAGCCCCGTAGGCAGGGCTAAATGTTGTACTTGTGTGTTATTGTGGGGATATATATGTGTTTAGACTTATTTTGATCTCTTTATTAATTATAGTTTAATTATCAAATTAATATTATTCATATATAAGTTTCACAGCTACTGCATTGTAGTTTCATAGAATGATTTGGATTGGAAGGGACATTAAAGATCATCAAGTTCCAGCCTCACCTTCCACTAAACCACTTTGCTCAAAGCCCCATCTAGTCTGACCCTTCTTTATTTGATTATATTAAATAATGATGAGGCAGACCTCAGAAAAACATACCCAGACTGGGTTTTTAAAATACTAATTTATGTATGTGAAGTATGAGAATATAGAAAGACTCGAGTCATCCACATCATGAAATGCATTACATGTGCCAATGTAATAATAATTTTAAGTCAGTTTTGTTTGACAAAACATCAGTTCACATGTCCTATAAGCCATAAAGCCTTCTCCTTTTACCACCTTATGGCCAACTGAGTAAAACAAACAAGTTCTGAGATAAAATAGTATATTAATTTTTTTGAATTTCATTTAATAAACAATATGATGAAATAGTAACAGTGATGAAGGAAGTGGTCAGTATTATTTATAGGTATGGCGATAAGCCTTGCATTCTTATTACTAACATTTCTAATTTTCCCCCAGTTCTCTAATGCTAATAAGTCATTGCAAATCCATGTAAACAGACTCCTGATGAACAGTTTTACTGAGGGGACTGTTCTCGGCAGGGCTTTGTTAACCTGATGTTCTGTGGTTTCGCCTCATAAAACTAGCAAAGGGCTCTCTGCATGGAATGTTAATGGGGTGAAGTAATGAATGCAGGATGGGATGTAAGATTCAAACATGCATAAAGCTGGGGGTTTGGAGGAGATCCTTGCAGACAGTAGCGAAGATAAAAGCATTGGAATTTTTTTTTTGTTTGTTTTAAGCCAAGAGTTGGATCTCTGCTGGAAATCTGGCTTTGAAGTAAGAGCGTAAGAAAAGAATTAGAAATTAAGCTACATAAATTTCTTTCAATTTGGTCTTGGTGAAAGAAACAAAGTTGAGGGTCATCCCTGTGGTTTTAACACAGTTTTAAAAATTATTCCTATTTCAAAACGTTCTTCTAACTTACGTGCTTTTTAGTTCTGCATTAAGAGTTTTTCTCTTAAGGGATAGGTTGCTTGTGCTATACTTTTGCTTTCTTTTCAAAAGTGTACTTTGAGAAACATGCAACTGAACTAATTTCACTTCCTGGAATTTGTAATTGCTTTTGTGGGGAAAATGTATTCAGTACTTTGTATTCCTTGTATACTCGATTCCTGAGCAATCAAGCAGTTGAAATTTTTGTACAAGTGCAGTGCTAATTAGTTACATTGTTCAGGCATGACCTGATCTTGAATTTATTGTTCAGGGAATGGAAACACCTATGGATGAGCTGTTTTTGCTCTGTCTGAGTGATGTTTGTTGGTTGAGGGCCCAGATCAGGTCTGGAGAGGCAGGTGTTTTTATTTTTGTTACAATAAAGCCCACCCATAACTGTTAATCTGAGGATGTTGATCATATCATCTCTCCTTAATGACTTGGTCACTTCATCCTCTCACTACTCAGTGTGCAAGTTCTGCTGCATCAGAATAGCTAAGCTGAAGGGCTTTAACCTTTCCCTGTACATTTATTAGAAACATGACAGCAAAAAAAGATGTGTAACTGTGATTTGAAACAGATCATCCTTTTTTTCTGGGGCGGGGATGTACTTTTTTTTCCACAAGACAGTTTTTAATTTCTTATTTAAATACAAACAGGCCAATTGCATAAGATTTCACTGTGTGGAATAACAAGTAGTGATGCTGCAGAGAATGGATACATCTTGTTTCAGGAATAACTACTGCTCCAGATTTGAGGAAATAGAAATGACCATTAAACATTGACAGTGGGGGATATTGATGCCATAATGATTTTTGTCTTTTCTTTTATACCCCTGTTGTACCTTTCTGCAACTTCTGTATTTTCGGTGCTTTTTGCCTACATTCTTGGACTTGTTTGTTAAGCCAAGAGACTAAACATTTTAGAAGCTTCGTAGTTAAAGTGTCAGGGTGCCCAAACCCCAAGGTCCTCTCCAGAACACATTTTGTAAACTAAGATAGAACCATCCAGGGGAAGGTTCCTTGAGAGGGGGGGCTCATTTGAGCCTCTCATTAGGGAATATTTGACAGATATGCTAATTAGTAAAACCTGAAATGTAAAATCAGATCTAAGAGAGGGGGACTTGGCGGTGGTGATGGTGGGGTGCACAGAAGTGTATTCGACCTGTTTGTGGTGCACCTAAGGATCCTTACAATAAATACCAAGGTAAAACCCTTTTTCCCCTTCTAACCGTGTTCGCCTCTTGATTTTTAAGACTAGGAAAGGCATCAATATGATAAACTAAGCACTGTGAAAACTGCTTACTAGGTAATTTTAAAAGTAGATAATCTCAGCTGTTTGATAATAGAAGAGACCTGATCAAACTCAAATTTGTCTATTTGCTGGCATTTGTGTTCACACATTTGCACCTATGTTAAATGAAAGATTGGGGGTGGATCAAGCTAGATTATTGCTCTCAATTTTTACCAAGTTTTGAGAAAAAAATTTCGTAGCACTGGGAAAAATACTGGTATTGGGTTTTTCTGGGAGTAGGGCTAAAGAAGAAGGATTGAAAGAGAGTATAGCCTTTGTAGTACTAGCATTGCTGACTGATACCAGGTATAGATAAATTATGGAATATGTGTATGGAGTACAGTAAAAATGGTCATGAGAGAAAGTGGAATATGAGATGCTTACCTCTATCAGTCAAATGTTGTTAGAATGAACAGTAGCACAATAAATATGTTGCAATGATTTATGTGGGCTTGTATCATTTACCTGTTTTAAATAATGGAGTGTCTTAGCTTATTCTTAAAAAGGTAGTTAAAAGATAGCTTTATAAACTGTGTATATTGATAAGGAAACAGGCTTTTGAAACTTTTCAGAATCAAATGAGATTGAACGGTGATTACAGAACAATTTAAACTCAAGAGATGTGTATTGTAATTGTAAGAACAATTTATGAAGGGTGATCAATGTATTCTCTAATACTTGTAGTGATAAAAACAAATGTGGGCATTTTTAGAAGTTATGTTCAAGTACAGCTATGTTTGAAGTCTAATTGAAGAAAATTCTGCCACCTGCTTTTCAGTAGAAGTAATTAATTAAGTGGATGGATCTTGACACATTGCTGTCTCTCACTTAGTACATGGTACTAAAAGATTTCTATGGTAGAAGTCCTATCTGGTAAGTTAGCAAATAATGAGCCCTTACTACTCTTCCTCAGAGTTTTTTGCTAACTTCTAGATCTGTAGAATTCTGTAGTACTTGCTATGAAGAAAAAACTTTAAAAGAGTAATATGCAACTTAATGTCGATGATTGTCTTGGACATTGTTTGACATATTAAATACAAGCAAGATATGTAGTGAAAACTAAAATTGCAACTGACCCCACTCTTGTAGGCATTCAGTTGTGCTCTCAGTAAGATGCACAATGCTTGTTTCAGGTCATTCGGGTTACTTCAAAAGGATAGGGTTTTTTCTCCTGTTTGATAGCAAAAGTTAGAAGAGGTTTTTTAATGAAGGCTTGAAATATTTGAATTTTAACCATCTGTTGAGTATGTTGTGTATTGGTTCATGGAACAGTGATTGCATTGCAATAATGACACCCATCACTGCATGTGTCTCCATGGATAAGAGCCTTTGTCAGTGCCTAATGAAGATACAGAATGTGGATAAGTTGGCTGAAAGCCAGACAAGATGAGTTGATGGCAGGGGTTGGAGAGAAGCAGCCTGGAGGAACCCTCAGAGGTTATGTTATTCTTTGATGGAATCCAACCAATATTAATTCTTGGAGCACAGAAAGTTTATTGACTAGGTGCTCACTAGGCCAAACTAGTTTAGTTTTTGTTCTTTCCTCCACCAAAAAAAAGGGAAAGCTGGTTTAATGGGACAACTTTTGCTGACAATTATGTAAGAGCATTATAGTTTTGGAAATTAGGAGTGTCTAGTGGCAGCTCCAAGTATTGTAGAGCCAAGCTAAAAATCAGCGTATTCTTACGGTTATTCAGTTTTTCTTTAGTTAATTTTCCTTTTCATACTTGTGTATTTTAAGCACAAATGAATTCTCAGTCACTGAAATGTGGAATGAGTCTTTAATCAAGTTCACTTTTACTTTGTGATTATAAAATGTGGGACACTGAACCTCCTTTTAACTTCCAATATAGTGGTGCATCAAGTGTCTGTTGAGGCTCTTAGTTTGCAAGAGTTCTTAATTGGAATATTTTTATTACTTATGATAATTTATCCTTATAATTGTCTTTTAATGTCATTTTGAAGTAAAGCTTTAGCTAGTTACTCTTAAATGACAGCTATGAATGGAACAAGCAGATATGGACCATGCATTTTGCCATCTCTTTTGAAGAATTACTCCATGCTCTGCTTGAAGAAAAGCAAAGTATAATGATTACAGATGAAACTTTGAGAGGTTCTGCTTCATATTTTTGAGGAAGGTTTATTTATTGTTTGAATTATACCAAAACATAAGAAAAATATAAATTGCATAACTTAAATCTCGTATCAGAGGGTCAGTGATATTTCAGTTTTTCAAAACAAAATCATAGAATGTAAGTTGCTGCATGAGTATGACACAAGCAGACAATATTTACTTCATGTATTTACTTCTACCTCACTGGAATGAAAGAAGTTGCTTTTGACTGGTAAAACATATAAACCTTCAGCTAATATGACTTTTTAATGTCTGTCCAGGATTGCAAGTTGTGTAGTCTGGTTTAAAACTGGATGATAAAGCTTGTTGTGAGAATAGAAGCCTGGAAGCAGAAGTCAGCCAAAACTTGATTAATGGCCAGTAGTTACATTTAATTCAGTTCTAAGTGTGGTATTTACTAATACAGCCCCTTTGGCACATCTTCAGTGATTTGAGGTAAAAGTTTCGCTCACATGAAATGTAACAGGTGACTGGGATAGTGTTGCATCATTTGTGAATAGAGCAGCTTGTAAATCTGTTCCATTTGAAAAAACCAAAATAAAATACAAATAACTTGATTCTTAAGCATTGTTACAATAGCTTCACTCTCTCAAGTTTAGGGTTCTTGATTCACAATCTCTATTGGCATCATCATGTGTGTTTGACCCTCACAAAAGTCGTGGGAAACTTGTAGAAGTCTTCTAGCTCACACACTCTCCTGAGCACTAGGACTTGGAGAAGACCCAGAGACTCCCTACATATGCACTCCAAGACTCAGGAATGAATTATTTTCCAAGAAACTAAACATTGGTTCTTCAGCTGTTTGTAGCAAGAGTCTTTCTTTAATTTTAAACTTTTCAACAGGGTTATTTTATGCCAATACTAGTAAAAGTTATATTTGTTTGCTGAAAAGGTCATGAACCTAGTAGGATTTGGGGTCAGAACAGAGCATAGGAAGTCTAATGTTAGTAGGAATTGGATGGCTAGCCCAACAAAAGCCAGATTAGTCTGCATGTGATGCCAGGAATCTCATAAAAGGAATGTTTTCAGTATTTTACCTTTTTCTACTGTGCTGTCCCCATCTGCTCCTTTAAGCCCAGTGATCATGATCTTTTCAACTAATGGGTATCACATATACCTATTAAAAAGAAAATAAATGCATTAGAAGAAGAGTTTGGGCTAGCAAGAAATTTGCAGAAAGTGTCAAACTATATTACCTCTGAAATGTAGGAAGCAAACACTGAAAATTAATCATCTGATTCCTCAAGCTTGGGGAGTTAGAATAAAGTTGTGACAAATATTTAATGTTGTGGCTGACATTTGAAGAGTTTAATGTATTTAGGTTATTTTTACAGATCTGCTCCAATGTTTTGTTTAAAAGAGTGTGAATTTCTGGAAGGCATTTGTTGCTTAATCATATGAACTATGATTGTGGTATCATAGGAACAAAATTATCATTCTTCCATAAATATTTAATCTTAAAATGTGGATTAAAAAAATTTCTCAGCTGCTTTTCTTTATCCTTTTAGCGCAGCAGAGATTCCATGAACTGTCTTTCAAAATGTTGGTTCATTTTTGCTTGTTTTATTTTTAGTACACTGCAAAGGAAAAGATGTAGGAAAACAGAACTGAGACAATTATTTTTTAGATTGTTAGAATTCAGGGACTCTTCTCACATACGTCATGTTTGACAGAGAATTTAAGTTACAGCTTAGACCTAATGTACTGATTTGTAGGTTCTTTTTCCCTTTTATTTATTGGAAAAATCCTAAATGTTTCTCAAGATAGAGAGTTCTTCTCTACCACAATCCCATAATTCAAGTATTAAGTAAGTAGGAATAGTTGGGTTCTGTGAAGCTGTTATCACTCTTAATACTGTGGGGCTGCTGTTGAAAAGGTCAACTAGCTGCTGGTTGGGTTGCTCTTTCTGGCTTCTTTGTTTGATAACCCAAATCGGAAAAATTCTACTTTCTCAAAATGTCAAAGACCTAGATCTGTCTTCACCTGATAAAGAACAGGCATTAGGGCTTTAGAACTGTCACTACGGTCTCATTAGTTTATGCTGCTAATTTATGGATTTGTCTGTGGCACAGATCCTTGACAGCTATGTCCTTTGTTAACACATTTCTTATCAAGCTTTGCTTTCTGCTTTCTCTGCTGCTTATTTATTTGTTTCTTCTTCTGTGAGGTCTGGCAAACACAAAGTATTTGGCTTTTTGTTGCTGTGTGGAGGAGTGCAATCAGTAGCTGCAGCGATGTCAAAAGCAGGGCTAGGGCAGTGCTTTAAGTTGGTGACAGGAGAGCGAGTTTTGGATATAGTGAGAAGTTTGTTTTACTTTGCCACAATTAGGAAGTGATCACGTCCTCTTGAGCACAACACTAGACATTATTGACTTGAGAGGTCTCCTCAGGAGTTGTTTAGTTGGTTAATTTGAGCAGTTTGTTACTTCAGGCTGCTTGTGCTCTTGCAGGACTGTGATGCAGAGAATCCCGTGTACATATGGTAAAGAAGACAGTGAAAGGACAATGATCTAAAAATAAATGAAGTTCTCCAGTAACAGTCTTACTGTAATAAAGAGAAATGTTTTATGTAATTGAAATACTGATTTTTCGAAAAGGGGAGAAAAAGGAAGCTACATTTAGCTGGTTTGGAAGCCAGTGATGCAATTACTGTGTGTAGTAGAAGTGCAGACTCTAGGGCAGGCTCCTTTCAATGTTTTTGCAATACTGCAATACAGCCTGCAGTACAACCAATGACAATGGTTGGGCTTGGAAGGGACCTAAAAGATCATCTCGTTCCAATCCCCCTACCATGGGCAGAGACACCTTCTTCTACACCAAGTTGCTCAGAGCCCCATCCAGCCTGGCCTTGAATACTTCCCTTGAAAAATCCCAATTCTCTCAGCATTGCCTCATATGAGAAGTGCTCCATCCCCTTAATAATCCTGGTGTCCTGTCACCCTGGTTTTTACAGTGTTTAATGTTTTTACTTTTGTAGTAGAAGTTCTCATGCATTTTCTATAAACATAGCTCTTGTTTTCTAACCGGCTGAGAATGTTTTCTAAACTTCTGGATTGTTGTTCATTCCTTTCTCCAAGGCGGAGAAAGGTAATATGTGTGTTACTATCCTGTAAAATTCTAGAGGTGTTAACCTCATCTACCAATGTATGATTGTTTTAAAAGAGGTATAAAAGAGTGATAATAAAGGTGGGCAGAGCCTTTTCGCTCTGCTCGGTGGTCTGACCTGCTGCTAACCTGCGTGTTCGTGTCCGACACTGCTACAGTGTCCCTCCTCTGGACTTGCTGCAACAGGTCCATGTCCTTCCTGTGCTGGGGCTCCCAGAGCTGGATGCAGCACTGCAGGTGGGGTCTCAGCAGAGCAGAGCAGAGGGGCAGAATCCCCTCCCTCACCCTTCTGCCCACACTGCTTTGGATGCAGCCCAGGACATGTTTGGCTTTCTGGGCTACAAGTGCACACTACCAGGTCAGGTCCAGCCTCTCACCCACCAGCACCCCCAGTCCTTCTTGAAAGGGCTGTTCTGGATCTGTTCATCTCCAGCCTTTGTTGATAACAGGGGGTTGCCCCAACCCAGGTGCAGCACCAGCACTTGGTCTTGTTAAACCTCATGAGATTCCCATGGACCCACTTCCCAAGCTTGTCCAGGTCCCTCTGGATGGATCCTGTTCTTCAGGTGTGTCAGCACACCACTCAGCTTGGTGTCATCTGCAAACTTGCTGAGGGTGCACTCAATCCCTTCATCTACATCATTAATGAAGATATTAAATAACACTGGTCCTAATACCACTTGTCACTGATACCCACTAGGACTCAGAGCCACTGACCACATCCCTCTGGATGCACTTTCTTACCCATCAAACAGTTCACTCATCAAGTCCTTCTCTCTCTAGTTTAGAGAGCAGGATGTCAAAGGGTTTACAGAAGTCCAGATAAATAACACCTGTAGCCCTTTCCATGTCCACTGATGTGTTTACTCCATCATGGAAGGCCACTAGGTTGGTCAGGCAGGACTTGCCCTTGGTGAAGCTGTACTGGCTGTCCCATCTTCTCCATGTGCCTTAGCACAGCTTTTAGGAGGATCTGTCCCATGAACTTCCCAGGCACAGAGGTGAGTTTGACAGGTCAGTAGTTTCCAGGGGGTCCTCCTTTCTACCCTTTCCAAAGTTGGGTACAGTGTTTCCCTTTCTCTGGTCAACTGGGACTGGCAGACCTGACTGCCATGACTTTTTGAGTATCATGAGGCTTGGCAGCTACATCAGCCAATTGCCTCGGGACTCTGGGATGCCTCTCATCAGGTCCCATAGACTTATGTACATTCAGGTTATAATTATTTATATTATTTCGTTTATTAGATTTATCATAAGATATGCAAAACCTGATTACATTAATGCAACAGGCTACTTTCCCTGACCATGGCTTTTATTGGAAAAGGATGGAGATGCTGAACATAACTCCCTGTAAAATTTTAATTTGATCGCTGGAAGTATAAACCCTGACCCTGTTTTGTCTTAAGTAGCAATGACAACAGATTCTTAATTATAATAGTATTATTGGAAAGCACTGTTACAACCTGCAAAGGGATTTCAATCTTCCCATCTATTATTTTGCTGAATTGCTCTGAAAGTTAATTCATTGCAATAATGGAAAACTCAACAATTATTAACTCTCTGTATGTATAAACCTGTACATGTTTTTCAGTCAAGAAATGTTTCATGAGATTGCAGCTAGTGAATATTTTTGATAGTATTTGAAAGATGTATTTAGGTTTATCTGCTGCCAACAAGATGTTCAAATGGAAAAAAAAAAAGATAGTTTTCTTTGAAGTGACAGACTGGCCAATCTCCTAAATGTCTTTTGTTTTCAGTCATTTCTTTATTCTCTTTAGAATGTCACTGTGCGTTGCATTTCCCCATCTCCATTGAAACTCCTCCTCAAAAACTCTTCTTTTGTGAACCTATCAGCTATCACAGAAGCAAGAATTGGAAAGGGGTTTGTTAGGTCACCCAGTCAGCCTCGCTGCTGGTGTAGTGAGGAGAGGTCAGCAAACAGCGGTGGTTCAGTCTCCTCTGATGTATTTTCAAGTAACTACTGGCACATTCAGCGTAAAGCCCAGCAGTCACCTATGTTTTCTGCTAAGGACTAATGGACTTGGTCCACATAAGCATGGTGTTTCAAACATCACATTAGGAAAAAGTTCTGGTTTTTATTACTGAATCTGAGATCTTTGAAAGAAACTAAATGTTAATAGTAAGAAGCTGGTATCTGTGAAGATGTAGATAATGTATATATAGTGTGTATGCATGTGTTCCTGTTGCTGAGGCAGGAAAAGTCCATATGTGGTATTTGAAGAGACAGGAGTAGTGTCTTACAGATGCTTGATACCTAAAATGATAGCCACCCTGACCATAAAAAATTAAATAAATAAAGCAATCTGGGGTGCCCAGAAAGCACATCAAGCCTAAATAAATAAATTATATGACACATAATTATCTGACATGAGTAATGGATTTCATCTGTAAAACTGAAGCCTGTAAAGGCTCTGCTCTACAGATAAAACATAATGCAATATAAACTGGTAGTCTGATGCAAGTGAAATCTTTTCATGTCTTTTGGGATATATGTAATTGTTTAACTATGTAATAAAAAACAGGTGGATTCTAGACTGATTTAATAGGGGATGATGAAGAAGCAGAGGAGACAAAAAGTTTGACCAAGTACATATATGCCCATATGTATGCATGTATGTAAGTGTGTATAAACAGATGCAATTTTCTCTCTATCCTGAACTTTACGTTGGATATTTCATTTGAAGAGAATAATCAGGTCAGTATCTAATAGCTTTGTTGTGGGGCTTAGCTGATCTAATTAGTTGTCAGTGAAAAGGTGATGCTCTCATCACTCTGAATACTGTAGGTGCTGTGTTTATGAGCACACAGATTGCTTACATCCACTGTCAGTGTCAGGACAGTCTTAATCTGACTTAAATGCATATGTGACCTGATTGGATAATTAGCACAATTAAAGATAGTTTGATCCTATCCCTGTGAGAGAGTGGAAGCCCTCCATGTCTTCTAAAACAAATAGGAATGTCTGACAAGAATCAGAGGCAAAAAAATCATGCTATGTTCCACTCAGTTTAGGCTGTAAATTTTATAATAGCCTGATTTACAGCCTGTGGAGTTCAGGATTGATTTATTTGCTGCAGTGTGCTTACAATTGTTGTTAAACTCTTACTATGCTGTCATTTAGGTAACAGCGAGCTTTTCAACCCAGTAGGGAAAAATGGATAATGTTTGTTAGTTTCTCATAGTCAGGGAACTAGATTCCATGACTTAAAAAGCAAATGTGCTAAAGTATTTTACTTTTATTTTTTTCCCTTGATTTTTCTTTTTTCTTTTTTCTTTTTCTTTTTTTTTTCTTAGTCCTGGCAACAGCTTCTAACAGAAACACAAGAACAGTACCTGGAAATTGCTTTTATGTTGCTCTGTTACTAAAGGAGAACAGAAAATCTTCTTGATTTAGGTGGAGAACTTAGTGCCCCTGAGTTTTTACCAGGAACCTCATACACATGCAAGGATTAATATATATTGAGATTTCTTTCTTTCAGGTTGAACTTGTGCACCAGGGATGTTTCATGTTTGCTTTTCAAAACCAAAACCTTTCAGCACGTCTTTTCATAAGTATAATTAGAATTGCTGGTGTCAAATCCAAAATGTTTATCTGATAAATCCTGATTGAATAGGACAAACAAATGTCTGGGGAAAGATTTTATCTGATACAGTAGCTCTGTAGTCTAGATCTCTGTGGGTATTCTGGTCAGAAGTGCAATTAAGACAGTTGTTAGCATTCTCTCTCTTTGTACAGGTTCTTAGCATTAACAACCAACATCTTTCTCAAATGGCCAGAAAAATCCATCTGCCTTAAGAGGAAACTCCCTGTTAGTTCCAAATTATGAAGAAAGCTGATATCTTTGCAGCCATAAAGTCAGCTTCATGTGTAATGCGCCCCACAATTCCCCCAGCTGTCAGCTGGCATGATAGCTATCAACATAATCACTAGACATGCTCTGTGGCTCTGACCCTTTCCTGCCCTTTATATAGGAAAGTGTCTGTTCCATGAGCTAATGATCAGACAGATAATAAGGCTTTCCTTACCCTAGAAAACTACTTCAAGGCTGTCATGCTCTCCTAAGTAAGGGTCTCTTTAGCCCTAATAGAGCCCCTGCTTCCCTCAAAAGTAACAGAGCTTTGAAATTTCACTGCTGCTTTAAAAACTGCAAGTCAAGCATTGTTTGACCCCAGAAGTGACATCAGGCTATTGCATCTTCAAAATTACTAGCTGGCTCCGATATACTTATAGTTATGGTCAAAGCCTTCCCTCATCCTGTTAGCCATTTTCATTTCTTCTAACTTTTAAAAGGGTTATGCATTACAGTCCTTGCATAACATGGCCAGTTGCAGTTATTTCTGTAGTACAGTAAGAAACTATGTGATTTGCTGCTAATTTTCCTTTTAATTAATTGCTGAAGTCAGAGACATTCTGGTAAGTCCTTAAAAAGAAAAAAAAAGGCAAAGACAAGATATCATTATCATCAAATACAAATTCTCTTTTAATGGGGATTTAATTACATCTAAAAAGTTGTGGTACTGCATGTCATTTTGCAGACCTCGTTAGAATTTTTCAGATCTGGGTTTCCAACTTTGACTTCTGAATTCTTGTGTAGGGAAGTAAATTATTCTAATTTTCGAAGTTGCTGGGAGCTCAGCAGACACATCTTGTTGGTACCAAAATGTTCTGTGCAATTGCTTCAGATTTGTATCAACTGCTGTATTGCTTTGTAGAATACCTCTGCATGTTTCCCAGTGTAGTGGGACTTCAGTGGTGTTTGGGATTTTGTGTCCTGAGATGAAATTAATATTTACAAATTACTGTGATTTTCATTCACAGAATCATTCTTGAACTCAGATTATTTTTTATTTTACAGTTTAAAGTACTCTTATTTTCAGTTACTTTCCTGTTTCCTTCCACTCTGTTGATTTTGTGAGAATAAACAGAAGTAGAATCTGCAAATAAATGTTTGTGAGATGATTATGAATAGTGCCTGGATGAGCTGCTGGAGAGGATGGAGTAGGTTGTGAAGTGGTGAGAAAGTTGGCCTTGGGAAATGCAGAGTGAGGGAGAAATAGGTTTGCCTTCATTGAAGTGTCATGGAAATGGCTGTTTTCATCCTGAAATGTATATGCATAATTGGAGGCAAGGAGGCTTCCACTCAGTTTTGCAGAATTAGATGCAAATGCCATAGCCTTTGCACCTTAAATGATGGTGTTTAGGATATGTTGGGGTTTGTGGTAATCATATGATTCTTATTGAGTAGACTCAAAATGTTACACCACTTTGGCTGATGGCATTTAGAGCCAACTGACTATCATTATTATAATTTTTTAATCTGGTTATGTAAACTCCATCTCCAAGTAGCTGTAACAGTGGTTTGGAGTTCTGTTGATATGATTAACTTCATTTCTGAGGGGTTTATTCTGTTTTAGTTATGAAGTAGTTGTCATTGAATGAATCTTCAACACAAAAGAAACTTTGTATTTATTTCTTTTGATTGCTTTGTGATGTTACAGTGCATTGCAACTTGTGTTAACTTCTGGATTTTCAAATTTGTGAGTGGTATGAAGCCTGCTGCACTGCAGGGGGCCTGTTTCCACACAGGTGCAGCTCCAACCCTTTTACCACTAAAGGTCTAAAGCTGTTGCTTTGGGAAAGTCAGAAGGCTCTTTAGAGGACTGCAATGGAAGTTTTAGTGGGGTGAATAGGGTAATGATCACTGTATGTTTGGCCTATTTTCCGGGTTTTGATTTTTGTTGGGTGGCTTTCCACGGAACATTGTAAACATTTATGCTTCTGTAGCTGATTCCTGCTCTTTCTCTTCTAATAAATTATGGAGCTGTTTGCTGTGTTCCTACAGCCTTTCACCTAACTCTAAATGACTTCTTCCCTGTAAATTATCGGTGTATTCAGGAAGCCATTGAATAATTGGTGGTGATTTAATCTAGTTTTGTGGAAAGGTTGGGAAGTTGGCTTTTGCAGAGGCACTGATGATGGTGGGTTTTTGTAGCTAGTTTAGGAAAGTCTGCCTGAGTCTGGCTAGAGAATGAAGGTTGTAAGGACATTCATCTGTGAGTCTGACAGGGCTCTTGATTCAGGCCAACTTCAATTCAAGGCAGGAGTTGCTGCTCTGAGTGTCCAGGCAGAGGTTATCCCACCAAGATTCCAGCTGCTCCATGGAGGCTGATGGAAGCTGCCCTGATAGAATAATTTACATTGAGGTGAAATTCTAATCCAGGAAGTGTTACTCTGCTGAGAATATATAATACCTGGCTTAGTATCTTGTGTCTTCAAACGTTATGGACAAATGAGTTCCCATCTAATGCTTATCTTGGGCCAGTGCTGCGCTGTAGGTATTGTTTTAGATTGAGTAACTACAATGCAAAAATAATAGCATATTATTGATAATATGGGTGATTAAAACCACCAACTAATAGATTTAGGCTCTGGTTGAGATTTTTATTATTGTATTGAGAACCTTGTGTTTAAGGAATTGTCTGTGAACAAATTAATTAAGGTGACTGCTTTAAGGTGTTTTATTTTCTTTAACATTACTGCCCCCATATGGATATGGTCAGAACACACAGTGGAGGTAGGGAAGTCATTTTGTATAATAAAGCAGTTTTAGTTTTTGGGTTTTTTTTGTCAACTCTGACCTCTTAGAGTTCAACTTGCTTTTATTTGCTTGGTAATCAAACGGAACAATTTAAGGCAAGCTAGTTGCTGATGCCCTTAAACAGATAACTTGAAAAGAAATGCACTTTTAGAGTAATTATAACTCATAATTTTGCAAATGCACCTGTAGTCCACAGGTTTGCTAGAAATTCATCTTACTGCCAAATAGAGATTCAATACTTAAACTTTATTTTTAAGTGAATTCTTATGTGAGTGTAGCTGCAAACTTTTAAAATCCATTTGAATATTTTAAAATATTAAATGTTACCTCTGACTTTTGAGTAAGTATGTAGCTGGTACGTGCAAGTGAATTAAAGGTTATTTTTTTTAAAGCTCAGCATGGTAATCTGGAAGAAATACATGTTCTCATTTAGTTTGTGTAACTGTCACTTAATTTTATTGCTAGAGTTCACTGGTTTCTGTGAGCAAGTACTAAAAAAAAAAAAGGAACTCATCTTTTTTTCCATAATTTTGTGTGGTTCACTGTTAAGTACTAAATTTTCAGTCCTGAACTGCTTGGATTGAAAGTTTATTTTTAACAAGCCCCATGCAGTAAAATCCAAAAATAAGGAATTAATAAAGCTTTGCTATTGCCACAGCAGCATTTTTTTAAATGGCCATTTCCAGGCAAGTAGGGGAACAGTTAAAACTTTTTTAATCAGCTGAAGTGTTACAGTGTTGAGTGTTCTTTATTTATTCCAAGTAGCTCATTCAGTAAATTCTTTGAATGTCCCAAAGGGCTCTGTGTGGAAAGGATGTTTACAAGTACAAAGTCAGTGTTATAGTTACACTATATGCTTGCTTAATGCCAGTTTGCTTTAAACACGCTCATATAGGTTAGCATTTGTAACATTAGCTTCATTAAGCACAGTGACAACACTTTGTAATCTTTAAAATATAGCCAGTAGTTGTTTGATTTCTTTTATTTTGATGAAAAAATGTTTTCTGATTTCTTCTGCATTTTAAGACCATTAAAATGATACCAAACAACAATTTTTGCTGTATACAGCATATCTTCCCCATCAAGAAACTCTTTCATTCTCTTCAGCTGTATGTGTGTAACTTGATAAAACTCATTTTTCAAATGAAAAAACATGAACTTGCCTTTGAAGTGTGAATTTATTTTGGATAGTGTTTGTTCATTATCTGTAGGAGTAAGAATGGGTGATATGTAGGCATTTACATACTTTTGTATCTAAAGCAGACCTTTGTAAATGCTACTGAATTATCATTTCAGTAACTCAGTAATTTTTCAGATCTATTGTAAGATTGAAGCTTTCATTTGCAGTGTTGGAATTAAACCAGCCCAAAATAACACAAAGGCCAAATGAAAAAAGGAATTACAAATGTCCCCTTAATGTGAGGATAGCAAGCTCTGAATGATTATCTGTTAGGAATTGAAGTGTTCATTCTGTTGTAATGTTCTGCAGTTTGCCTTCCAAACAGGCAGTGCTGCAAAGCGGCACAAAGAGCAGCAAGTCGTGTGCGTGGCAGCGTACGCTGCTGTTCACTGGGAGGAACAGAAGAAGAATGGAAACATTCTAAGCTATGGGAAATGAAACAGAAGCTCAGCAACTTATAATTCATGCCCTAATTACCTATTGATAATTAGGATATAATATGGTTTAGCAGGAGTGATAGTATTTTAGGAAAGAAATTAGGTTAAAAGAATGTTTACTTCTGACCCCACTTTGCAGCCAGATAAGAATTAAAGTCATGCTCTGTGGTAATGCATCTGCTGCTCTTCTGTGCCATTTTAGGGCAGATGTAAAAGCCAATTGCATAGGAGATAGTAGTAAAATTACTACAGAGAAAAATTAGCTGACATAGAATAGAGTGGAAGAACAGCTGTTGAAGTGGAGCTGAGTGACACACTCCTTGTCTTGTGCCTTATTTTCCTTAAGGGAAAAAGCAAGATCCACATGGTCCGAGTTAACTGACTGTTCCGTAACATCATTCCAGTGAATTTCTGAAGTGAGAATATAAAATATGTAGAAGGTTCTTGTTCTATTACCTTAAGATTTATTGAAATAAAAAAAAGCAAACAAACCGAAACAACAAAATACTGTCTTATAGTTTTGTTCACTTTCCCTTTTCTGAATTTCCTGTTTCTGAATTTCTTTTCATTTATGTTTTAGTTAAATCTGTTCAACTGAAGAATATATTTGAAAGGCTATTTTCATGTTTGGCTTACAGCATCAAAATGTATGCAGGACCTCAAATCTGCTTTATTGATAATTTTTGTATAAATTTGAAATAGAAATAATGCCAACCTAGTAGGGACTTCATAGAGGATAATTATTTGGTATATGAGACCTATATTTAAACATTGCCATAAAACTTCAGTTACCAAAACTGAGTTACAAATCAGATTACTCGAAAGTATTTGTCACACTGTAAAAGTTAATGGTACCTTCAAAAAAGAAATTGTATTACAGGTTCAGAAATCTCAGCATAGCCGCAAAACAAAACCAAAAGGGTAAGTGTAGGACAACATGTCTATAAGAGTATGGGGTATGTCGATGGGTCAAAAATGAAAATATTACATGTTCTTGAGGGGCTGGCTACATTTGAAGAAAAAAATATGCCAATGAGAATAAAGATATTTGCTATCTTAGGAATAGCATGGACTTGCAAAAGAACATGAGACAGATCGAAGGAAGCTATTGGATAACAGAATGGATGGAAGGAAAAACTCAGAGTAACTGGTTAGAGTTAAAAAGATGTGAAACACAAGTGATTATATCAGTATATAAAGAACGTAAATTATTTATGCCTTAAGAACATATTTTTGAGCTTTGATGTGGGATATCCTGTAGATGTTGCCATATGGTTAAGTATTTTGGGTTGGTTTTGAATACCTGATTTCGACTAAGACCAGCAATATTGCCAGAGTTTCCCATGCTATCATTTTACATTGATTCTCTGAAATTTATCAAAGGACCAAAAGATAGTGTCAGGCTGCTCCATTTAGTTAATTTCAGTTGTATTAGTCTACTGTTTTCTTGTGGGAACCTGCCATGTTCTTGTGGGGAATCTCTTAAATAATTTTAAAAGAACAAAGAAGGCCTCCAAGCAAGCAAGAAAACTCATGCCTCTTCTGTTGTCTCATCCTCTAAAACTGCTGTATTTACCACTGTCTTCTTTAGTGTCACCAAAGGACCAACAACTTACAACAAGTGTATCAGACACAAGGTGTATTGGTGCTTTTTCATCCCCAAATGCAGGTACAATTTTTATTCGCTCCAACGAAGTAAATGTTGTAGCAGAAATTTTGCAGCACAGTACACACATATGCAGATTGAATGTGTTCCTTTGTAATTCCACAGCAGAGGTGACAGAGTCCCCCTCCTTTATATCTGGAGCTTCAATAGGGCACCAGAGGGTCCATTTTTCTGCCCATGGAACACCGCTAAATTTGACCTGAATCACCAGAGGGCACTGCTGGGTCTCTTTAGAGGCCCGTAGTGTCCGTCTATGCCTAGGAGAGAATTGATGATTATAGAGGAAGCTATATTTTTTCATAGCCTATTCTCTGATAATGCCTTTTTTCCTGCTTGACCCAATAAAAGATCTAGAAAGAAAATGACAGAAGATGCATCTACTGAGTTTGGGTGTGATTTTGTTTCTTCCCCCTCTCCCTTCCATTTTACCAAGTCAGCATGTCTCATGCATTCTTTCTTCAGGCACCTAAGGTATAATTCATGGGCTGTCATTTAGGATCCACAGTATCCTGGTAATCAGTAATCATGGACTTCTGTGTGTCAGCTTGATGCTTCCATTGGACAATATGAAAACTGTGATGCCTGTAAAAAAAATATATATTTTATAGGGAGACTGTGGTTTCTCTCGGTATTTAAAATCTAATTTATCAATTTACACTATATGCTAACTATGTAATGACAGAATAATGAGGGAAAGGTTCTTCAAAAAACACCATCTGATTGATTCTTCAGCTTAGAGAAAATGTACAAACATTTTGCCGTAATGGAAAATACTTTAAAGACATTCAGAACTGTACATTGCTTCTGAATATGTCAGTAGTGACAGGAAAACAAACTTTGATATACTACTCATGTACATTACGTTTGAACTTTATTATTTGACTCTGCTATACTGAAGCTGGAGTACCATGAAGTTTGTGGCTAGCATAAATGATTTTTTCTAATTCACATTTAACATGATAGAATTCTTGCATGTCCTGTGGAAATTAATTTGTATCTTCCCTTCCAACAGCTATCTGTGGGTAGGGCTGGTTTGGGGTAACCTGCCATAGGCACTTTGCAGGTGGCGCATCAGGTATGAGTGCGTCAGCAGGAGAAGGCTGCTGGTCCTCAAGAGGGAAAGATCCTGCACAATTAGTCTGCACCAGCCAGCATTCCCTGATGGAGCTGGGGGCTTGGGAGTTGAGGGCACAGCCAGACCAACTGGGGAGGATGGGCTAGTTCTGCTGGAAGGTGCTGGGAATTGTGTGCTTTAGTTTTTCAAGTGGCATCTGTGGGGCATTCTCATCCCTTTCCTGAATGCGATGATCTCTTGTGACAAAAGTCTTGGCTAAGGCTCTTTGCATATCCTGTGGGAAAGGGGAGATATATATATGTGTGTATATATATATATATGTAATTCTGGAGGAGTGTTTTAAATAGAGTTATCTCTTTAGTTATAAAAAACAAAGACTCAAAAGAGAGTCTGTATCAGTATTTCTAGATATTATAGCAATGCTGGTATCTCTTACATTAAAAATCTGTCTGTAGAATATCTTAGAGGAGTTAATGCTAAGTGATTTTGTGATATTGGGAAGAAACTTGTTCTTCTGTAGGATAATACAAGACTGAATGAATTTGTGGATTTTTATTAGTAAAGAGGGTATGGATTATCCCCATAGTGTTATTATAATAATCACAATGTTTCATTGTATAAAATGTGCTGCACATGAAATCCCTGTTGTTCAAAACATCAGTTTTAAAATATTGTCTTTTTTTCGGTGCCTGTAACCGGTTCACTGGCCACTACAGCTGGGGAGTATAAGATATGGGCACAACTACAAAAAGATTAGATCCACAGATGATCTATTCATTAATTTGCTTTATTCTGCTTAAGTGAAAAAGTCATATCTAATAATGAAGTGTACAGTAGGTTCTTTTGATGTTAAAAGTGTACATCTTTCATGCTTGAGAACCTTTTTTTACCTTGATTTTTAAGCAAAATTAGTGTTTATTACATTGTAGTCTAACAAAAAAATACGTGTTTAAAACGGATTATTTTTAAGCGGTGTATTACCTTTCTACCATACTTCTGAGGCAACAACTTTCATTCACTATCTGTTTTATATTTAAAAATATTTGACTTGATTGCAGCTTATGAATACACACCCAGGACAGATGCAGAAAAGTCACAGTTTAAGTGAGGTTAATCTTGCCATTAATGTTTACCTTTAATTGTCATCTTTTGAAATTGGATACATTTGCTTTCTCACAACTCAGTTTCATTCACATTTAAATGCTGCTTTTGTGTTTTCTTTCACTCTTTCTGTGCTTCTGTGATTGAATTACAGCTATGATAGTATTTATTTTTTGTAACTATTAGAATTATTTCAAATATGGAACATCTTTTTCTTAGTGTCTGAGAGTTTTAGTAAAATTCAGGTTTAGCCTGTTTTAGTCATAAGCATCCACTGAAATCTGTTATCCTACTCTTCTGTAGCTGAATGTATTGACAAATGAGAAGAACTAGACTATTCAAAAATATGAATCCTTTGGACTGTTAAATAATCTTTCTTGTAAGTTTGTAAACACACTACAAATTGTTAAAACAGAAAATCATAATTCAGCTTGTGATAAAGATCCAGTGCTGTGCAGGAAGATGTTCTGAATTGTGTGGTTGTGTGAAAAGGATTAATGTAGAATTTGGCATAAAATCATCTGTGTTAGAATATGTAAGGGTGTTAGGAACAGGTGCTTTTAATGAAATAACTGAGGACGCTGTCAGGTCTTCTGAGGTTTGACAGATGCAGACACTAATGTAAACATGCTCTTATGACCACCAAGCAGTCCAGGCAGCATGATAAGGTTCTTGCTTACTCAGTGTGCTTTGCTGATTTCGTGGCAATCCAGACAGGAGCATTCCAGCTGACAGTACAAGAATTTAGAGGAAATGCTGTTAAATAATGTGCTTCCAATATGCCCGTAACTGTAGCAGATTGCTGTTGTGAGTCTCCCTAAAGGCATACTGCAAACACAACTGGACTGATATGAATAGAAGTTATTTTCCATAAATTAAGGAGGTACTCAAGTTAGTATTCCTAGCTATCAAGGACTTGAAATTATTTTCCAAAAAATTCTCTGGATGATAAGAAAATATGAAAATTCTTTACATATATCTGTAAAATAAGAACATGAAATCAAAAACTTCCAAGGTTGTCATATTCACTATTCATCTGCTTTTCTCTTGGACTGGAAAGAGCTAAGTAAAGAGAGTTATTCTGAGCTATCTTGTCATGTTCTTCAGTTGGACAGTGTTTAACATGTAACTTGTCATTCCAGAGATAGCTGAGCATAGACGAATATCTACTGAAAATTTGTGTGTGTTTTAATAGCCTTTGGATTTGGTATAAATTTACATAAAAGGAGAAAGCAGCTATGCAGCAACAGTATCAAAGCAGATAAAGTTTATTCCACGTGAAATTCATGATGTGATAAGGAGAAAGAAGCAACTGAAACATAACAGGTATCGTAGTGCTTCTTTTGTTAGCAGTGTTTATCAGCTGGTGTTCTCTTAAACACATAACTTAATGAAGCTTTAAAATTACTTGGTGCACAAACTAAGAGTTTTGTTTGAATTACAGCTGCATACTTTAAATGTATGTACTTCAGTCACTTTTAAATGGCCTTTAAATGTTCTCACAATTCTTCCCCACTCGAAATCCCAGCACAAATGCCAAGTATCCACTTAGTATCACAAAATATAAAGCTGTAAACAGGCACAGTGCTTTATAAGCATCTGTATTTTATTCCAGAATTCTGTTTTTTACATGCAGTGTTATAATCATAATGAAGGACTGTGGGGTTAATGAGCTGGGGAAGAAGCAGCTAGTCAGAATTATTTCACTTAATAACTAGAAAAGACGACGTAAAATCCTCTAGCTTTCTGTTCTCTTCCAGGTACAGAAACACCATAGTACACTCACTGATATGCTCACCCCTTGGTTTTAGAACTGGCACCTCTCCAGCCCCAGCACAGAGATACAGCTCTGACATATCTGGATTAGCAAATGATTTGTTTAGATAGTGCTATGGTTACATGGTAGGGACCCCATAGGGCCCCAACATGTGGTGTCAGGCAGAAAATTTAAAATTGCAGGGCGTATCTAAAGCATGGCTATAAGTAAGTGTTCCTTTTAATGTTTCATTACTTAGAACTCTATTCACTTATTTTCTTACTCTTTTTATCTGATTGAATTTATTTTTTATTAGTTTTAACAGTCTGACTTGTGCACTAAAAATGCAGGAAAACTCGATCTAAATCGTTTTTACAGGTATGTTTTTTGCTGATATGTAAAATATGACGCAAGAACACATTCCATTCTTTTGGAGCACATCCCCAAAAGTTCTGCTTAGAAAATTAGTATTCTGAAGACAACATGATATATTGTTAGCCATCTGCAGTAATATTTGCTTTGTAAATAAACTCAGTGTTCTTATAATGCTTGTGCAGATGTTTTATACAGTTTACTTAACACTTTTTCTGCTAAAAATCTTAAATGAGGTTTGCAAAATCATAAAGCTGCAGTGTTCAGCGCACTGCCAAAATAATACGAAAGGTTACATGTTTCTGTTTATTTGTAACATCTCTAGCAGAAGACACTGTAAAAATGTGAAAGCTGGTTTCACTTAAAAATCAGTTTTTCAAGGCAACATATTTAAAAACTCCCACTGTGACCTAAATGTATGACAGCAGCTTTCTACACTTCTCCTAGTTAAGAGATGCAGTTTTATAATTTTCCTTACCTGTGTTTTTCCAGTGCCCATATTGGAGAAGTTTGTGTACTTTTAAAACACAATAGTACGTTTTTTTAAGTAACTAGACAGTGGTGTTTATATTATGAATGAAGAGAACCATTCACTCAAGCCCAAAAGTGAAAGTAAAATTCCTGTTCTCCATTTAGCTAAGCATGAATTTAAAACATTGACTTAACTAAACAAAATTTTGGATTTATTAATCAAAATTTGTGTAATCAATTAAAATTTACCTTGTTTCAATTTTTTTTAAAAGCTTAGCAGAGGTGGAAGAGGTTAAAAATTGATTTGAAAATAGGTATGTTTACATACAATGAATGCTTTAATACATATTTTCCATAGTTAATCTAATACAGATTTTCTGTAATTCAAAAATATTAGTTAGCCTGTCTTAGATCCTCATGAGTGGGAAGATACTACTCATGAGTCTTAACACCATGTAAAAATGTGTTTCTCAGCTTAAAAAAAAATTAGGTTATATACTAGATTTTTCAGTTTTTTGGATGCATCATGTTTAGCACTTCTGAATCTTGATGAACATTTATCTTAACAGCTGACCTTAATTGTATGTTCCAAATTCACAAATGTAATGATATTGAGAAGTATAGCTTGTACATCAGCTAAATGATGATTTTGTAAAAATAGTAAATGTTAAATAACCATCTCCCCATTCACTGCTGGTAGAAATTAACTGCACAAACTTTGGCTTTGTTTGCAGTTTTGCGCATTAATTTCTGATGTGAAAAAACAAAGTTACTTTTTCTGCTGGCTGCGTTGGAGGCTCACATCATTGTTTCAGGAAAAGAAAAAAGCGATTTTTATAATAAACTAGTTTGGCAGTCTGGATATCTTTTAGGATATTGTGAATGTCATCTTTCATTGATTTTTTTTTTTTTAAATAATATATCATGATGTATGTAATGTAAACGTAGTTTTGTATTTAATGAAGACATGACTGAATCTGAGATTAATAGATAATTGTCTATTTTTAGATTTTGTTTATTTACAAGAAGATTATACAAAGGAAAGCTATTTATTCTGATGACTTTACTAGCATCCCAGATGAATGTTAGAGAAGTGACAGACAAAACTCCAAGTGAGGAATGCAGATTGTGCTCTATGCACTGAATGTGTTCACAGGTAAATTCAATCAGAATTCTGGAGAGTTTCACAATATGCAGCAACAGGGCATTTTTTTTCTTGGTATTTATGCTGTGTGGGCATTTTTCAGTTAATAGTACACTGTATATCTTGAAAAGAACCTCCAATATGTCATGTAGTTAACTTGAAATCTTCTTTCTGAAATCTCTTGAAACTGCAACACATTCCCAAGACTTTCTGAAGCTTGCTCCCCTGTTGTAGATGTGAATAGAATAATTTGCACATTTGAGATGTCAGTTAGTCCTTGCCTGTGTCTTGGTACAACCATTTCTGTGTATGTGGAGATGCTCATCTGCCCTCTCTCCTTTCTTACATTTAGGTTTCATAAGTTGATGAAGGATTTTTGGTTTTACATGACAGGTGTAATTCTATCAGTGTGGTACCGTAAATCTCAAAATCAAATTATCTTTAATGGACTTGTGGCATTTCATTCAAATTTGGAATTAAGTTAATATGATATTAATAAGTGTACCTCTAAAATGTAAATGGCCTTATTTATGTGTACTGAGTACACATTTGATAAAATATCTTTTTAATGTGTGCCTACTGTAATTCACAAATACTTTTGAAAGCATTGCCTCCACAGATAAGAACTGCAAAAAGGACCAAGATTGACTGTCCTTTAGGAAATTTGCCCATTTTATGTTCATAGTATGTAAGACCCGTATATCTTTCCCACTGAGTAACCAAGCACTACAGATTTCATATTTTTCAAAGTTGTTGTTTGTTTTAAAGAAAACATTTGCTTTCAACTTGAGCCCTGTGTATCCAGTTTCTGTTGAAGTGCACATATTAAAAAAAGAAAAGAAAAAAAAAGTTTATGGCTGAACTGTCTGTGTAACTTTACCTACCTTGCAGTGTCATGACTTCAACAGTATACAAACTGTGGCTATTTTTATTCAGGCTCATTGTTTGGCAACTCATTTATACGCTGTTTATTTCAGTACTGAATCATTGGTATAGAGCATGAAGTCTTAAGCAATAGAAAGGAATATATGAATTAATTAGGACTTCCTATTTAGAAGATATATATATGTTTTTTGTTCTTCCTTTACGTACATTGCTGCTACAGAAAAGCATAATCTTATGTGGAATTTCTACTGTAAATCTTGCTTGCCTTTCTAAATTACTTTTGTTTCCCTCAGCCTCTGTGCCTGTGGGTGCATTGTTAATTGAGCACCTCCGAAATTATGTGGAATCATCTCTGTGTTTTCTGTTGCCTCTGAGAAGCTGTAATGTTTAAGAGAAAAGGAAACAGAAACCACAACTGTGTATTGTTCAAATTACTTTTAAAAGGAGGCACATGAGGCATCTACTGCTGAAAATATTTCAGTTGTATAACTTAAAGTGCAAGACCAGTTGGTATCCATAGTCACAATATTACAAATGTTCAACTGCTAAAGAAGGAATGAAAATAGCTCCCTTGGTGCCTTGTTGCCATAGGGGAAGAATCCTGTTGCAATTCCCAGAAGCACACTGCAGTAAGAAATTGCAAAATGCAGTTTTGGCAGATGATAGTGAGGTGTTTATAAATGCAGAAGCTGAACTGTATTAAGAAACTTCTTGGCAGTTTTCAGAGAATTTGCTGGTTTTAGTTTAAAATCCATATTTAAAAAGTATATAACTGAAGGTTATATTGAAAATCACTTAGAAGGATATTTAACGAGGCATTTCTGATAAGATTATTAGTTCCCAATCCTCCTATAATGTTGTGTCACAGTCAAAGAAAAGGTGTGGTAGCACTCTACCAATCCAGCCATAGAGAGAGGGAGGATGCAATTCTGTTTCCAGTGTGGTTATGTGTATTGTGGTGCACAGTTAACTGCCTAAAGGTCATAGAAATAATAATTTGTAAATTCAGTAAAGCTTTGCTCTGCTGTTTTTCATAGTAGAAAACTTGAGAGAGATTATTAGGCATTCTCACAGCTTAGCTAAGAATAATACATTTGGATCATGACTGATATTATTCTCTGTGTTAATAGAGGTGATGGTATGTAGTCCTCTCCTCTCTGCTGGCTCATGGGTGATATCAAGTATTTCAGCAAATATCCATTTCCCATGATTTCAGGGCCTTGGAGCAGACCTCAGCTATTTTCTGCCTTTTATATCCGATACAGCTATATAGACTATATATAGAATGATTCTGTATGACTAATTCTTTCAAACCTATTTAACATAGCTTTGAGACATCTGCTCTGTCAAAATATTATTCCCCTCACTCATTTACAAAAGGTCTCTGTCCATTGACACGTTTTCTCAATGGCTTGCCTCTCCGTGGCCTTTAGGCCTTCAGCTGAAGCTCTCTGTGCAGAAGTTTGCATGGACTTTGGAGGGGTTTTTTAATAAACTGTTCTGCAGGATTGTCTACATTGATTAGAATTTGTTTGTTGCATACATGGAGACTCTGGTATCTTCATCAGTAATGTCTGTGTAAACTGCCTATAAAGTGCAGCTTCTGGTGGTACTTACAGAACTGTATTCACACATACCTAGAATAATGCAACGATAAAAACCTACAAATAATATTGCCTTTAGAAGAGGTTCTGGCATTGCAGCTTGTCTCTGAGGTCCACATCCATGGAACGGATGGTTTGGACATGGAAATTTTCAAAACCCATTTGCTTTGGAGTTGACTACAGTAAATAGGCAATCATTTAAAAATGATGAAAAGAAAATCATTTCACCAGTACATGTGTATACTTTTTTTTTCTGTGCTTTCTGCTCTGGGATTTGGAGAATGTATAATGTATTTGGCATGGAGCATAGAGTGAATCAGGGAGGAGAAATACTGAATAAATGGTATTGTGAAACAGAAGTTTGCAGGTTTGAATGTTTAAAACTGAACCTTTTGGCTGACTGGAGCTGGATGTAGTGTTCTCAGTATCTGTGTACACAATGCATTTGTACAGTGGCATAGATGATATTTTCTGTTTATTGTGTGTTCCTTCCTTCCTACTGAATGCTGATCTAACACTTTTCTAGAATAAAAAGAAATGTTGTTTTCTTAGGCAAAGTAGTCAGCTCAGTTATCATTTGCATGTGAAGATATGAGGCAACGGTACCAGTAGGAAAAGTGTGTTTATCTGTATTGAGTCAGGTGGGCTATTTGGGAGTTCCTGGATCAGCACTGCTTGTGGTTACCCTGGATAACTGAGCAGAGCTGGTCACCACATTGATGTTCTGTAATGGCTTAGGCAGCTCAGGTCCCTGCAGGGCTCTGCCTTTTTCCATAGTGAAAATTACCATGTTTGCCTATGACTGTTTCTTTTCTCCTAAATAATTCACCCTGTCTCAGACCAGTGACAGGACTTGAGGAAATGGCAGGAAGCTGAGGCAGGGCGGGGGGGTTAGGGTGGATATCAGCAAAAGGTTCTTCACCCAGAGGGTGGTTGGGCACTGGAACAGCTCTCCAGGGAAGGTGTCACAGCACCAAGCCTGACAGAGTTCAAGAAGTGCCTGAACAATGTTCTCATGCGCATGATGTGATTCTTGGGGTGTCCTGTGCCAGGTCAGGAGTTAGATTTGATGATCCTTGTGGGTCCCTTCCAGTTCAGCATGTTCTGTGATTTATCTATTTATTTTTCTCTCGTATCCCTTTTAGGTAGCCTAGTTTCTTTAAAAACCCGTGATTAAACAACATGTGCAATTTTTGTAGGCAGTGCCAGCAGACTACATAACTAAATCTGCTTTCTACTTGTTGATTCTCTAGGAGAACACCAGGTCTGAGCCATAGTATTTCTTACTTTATCACTAAAGTTTTCACAATATTTTGCAGAATAGAATATCATCCAAAAGTAATACTAGACTCCTGAGACTGGAAGAAGAGATTTGTTGCCCGACTCCTCTGATTTCTAGTTTCAGTCCATTAAATAAAGGAATTAGCAAAATTCTTGATAAAACATCCATATGAAGATTTTGTTTCTAATCTTCTTGAGAATGTCTGTTTTCAGTAGTTCATTAATTCCTTGGAATTACTGTGTTTTACAAGTGAGACTAAAAATCTTTGTAACATGAAAAAATGGCCACAACAGCCTTTAAAATGGTACTGAGGAGGTCTCAGCCAGAGCAAACGAAAAATTAGGAAAATTGCCTCATAGTTTCTTCAGAGCTTCAAACAACTTCTTACTTTAATGGAATGTAGTCTCTTGATCTGTAGGAGTAACTGTAAGTGGTACTTGCTCCATACAGAAAATGGAAAGAAACAGCCTTGACATTGCAGCATGTGTCTGAATTCATTTGTCAGAGAGCTAAACAAGTTAAAATTCTCAAGCCTTTGTAAGCATTTTGAAAACCTGGTCAGGAATGATCAAGTCTAAGGACTGAGAGTGAGATTGACCATCAGATTTGTAACAGGGACTAGTAGGTAGTTTTCTAGTGGGACTTCAGGAGGAAAAGACAAAGGGATCAGATTTTGGTAGAAACCTTTGTAAACTGCTAGTTTCTGCTACTGAGTTTCTTAATACCTGCTTTCGTAGCATGGTGTCCATTAACAGCCTCTGATTTGAGTCAGTGTGGGCCACCCTGCAGTGTCTGACTGGAAGCACAGCTCTCTGGGCGACTCAAATGTTATATTTCTCCATATTTTTTGTGAATAAAACAAAGTCTTCCAAACAATTCGTATTTTCAAAAGCATTCGAATTTTCTTTACTCGCTGACAGTATGGTTTTGAAGTCCTTATAGTATATCCTTGCTTTCTGTCTGTTTAGTCCTTTCTGTCAGTTGAATTTAGAGTTCCTCACTTTCCTTTTATTTACAGAATAGTAAGTGTGATGGTTAAATATATAAACAGGACCTAAAAGTGAACAGGAGGAAATGATACTTAAATGAGACATTCTTGCAATAACACCATAGAATTAAGGAAGAGGCACTATGCAGCTCTGCATAGGAACATTGCCATTACATTTTCATAGAGTTGATTGAGTAATCATTTAAATAAAGCTGATATTTCTGTATACTACAGCTGCCTGCACATTTTCTTTTTTTCTGTACTGCCTATTAAAGTGTTTCCCTGAACCCACATCACCATATTCTCTAAAGGAAATTAAAGTTTTGCTCAAATGATTGGAAAACAAAGCAGCCTTTCAAGTTAAATTTTTTTCAAAAAAGTTGTTTCAAATGTTTCAAAAATGTTGTTTCAAAAACATGCAGCACACAAGTTAAATATGAATATTCTAGCATTTTTGTGAGAAATTTCATCTCAGCATGTCACAAAGTTTTTAGTGAGTAAGAAAGACAAAATGCTAAATGGACTTAGTTCCATTCTTAACATCAGACATCATATAAAATAATTGAAGTTATTCAGTTAAGGTATGTTGTCCATACCTTGGTGTGATATGGCTTGCTTCAGATTGATTTGCAGAAATGTGTCTTCTTGTGCACTGAAAAATGATGCCTTACATAAAGCCCTTTGTGTTAACCAGTGTATGCAGCAGTTTTGTGTTTTGCCTCATTATGTTTCAACTTTGAGTATACTTCTATGTCATAATTCTGTAATTCAGCATTTGTGAGCATTTGAGTATATATATATCGATAAAGACAGGATATTTTTTTCTTTAAAAAGATGATGATGGCTTATCAGAAAATTCAACTGAAATTAGGCCTGTCTGATTTAGTTATGATTAATACAAGATGGACTTCTACATTTATTTTTTTCTATTAGCTACAGTAGGCACTTAGCTGTGGCACATAACTTAAACATCTGAAGTCTATCTGTGGGTCCTGCTGTGTGATTTAATAATTGCAATTCTCAGCCTCACTTTCTCTCTTTTTGAAATAAAAATAATGATGTTGACCTCTTCTTTTTAAAAATTGTTTTCTGCTATAAACCTCAGTAGGAATTAGAAGGTCACGATAGCAGTAGAAGTATGTTCTTAGTGAAAGTTTCTGAATATCAAAAGTTACTTTAATTAAAAAAAAATAGTGTTAAAATATCATAGGGTAGTATTCTTGGGCAAAGAATAACTTCTATGAGGGAACTGTGATACTACACACCAAAGTGCCTTAGTTTATGGGAATGTGTTAGCCCACTACTTTCATTTTTTGTGAAATATCCTAATATTGATCTAAGCAACTAAACTAATTTATCTCAGAGTTATTTTAAGCACTTGGTGAATGTAAAACTCTATGCAAGTACAGTAGACTTGGAGGTTTTATCTGAGACAAAATTGGGATAATGTTTACATCTGTAGGCATTCAAGTCAACCTTGAATAGGGACATGCAGACATATACTTCAATAGTTAGATGAAATGTGTTAACTTACTGTACCAGCTGTAATGTAAAGATAATTTTTCACAGTCACGTAAACTTTGATGTGGCTTGAAGTATCTGTTTCCCTTGTCTGACTCAGCAACTCAGGATGAAATGCAGGACAGTGTCTCTTAGATAAGCTGATTATTTTGCAAGACAATCGTATTGACTTTGCCCTTGGTATTCCAAACTAGACCAAAGTTATTTGATTATTTTTATGCTGTGTAACTGCAATTTCTAAGTCTTCAGCTCTCATTCTTCATTTTGGGATGTTACTGAAAACGGCTGTGGTGACACAGGATAACTAATTGGTAAAGCTAGTTTGGAATGTGGGTAAGTGAGCCACAGCAGTACTGGCAGTAAACAGAGTACTGAAGAGGAGTGGTTTTCCCTTAAGATATTTTCACATTTAGGGATTTACAATGCATCTGCTTTGAGTCAGATTAGCAGGAAGAATTAGTTACCTATATAGTTTTATAAAATAGGTGCCAGATTGGCATTTTTATAGTATGCCTTAGTGAAAATGCCCTTCAAAACAGTAAGAAAAAAAGTAAAAAAAATTTTTCTTCTTTCAGGTATCATTTAAAATAATGGGATACTAAATTAATGATGCTAGCTCAACCTGTTAGCATCTATGTATCATTCATGTGTCCTGAGACATTTAGGAGTCATGAGTGCTCAATGCTAAAATAATTCGTGGTGCAGTTATATAGCAAGATGGTGTAATATTTTTTAAGTTAGTTACAAAAAAATATACAAAGCTTGTCAGAATTAGGTGTTATTGCAGGTCATTCCATTTGTTCATATTTGTGATCCTTCCAGTACCGAAAATGTACATCAACTCAAACTTGAGTTTCCTGTACAGGTTTTTCAGTTCATTTTATAGGGGAATTTCTGAAATGTGTTGCTGAAAGTTTTTACTGGAAATAACATTAAGGTGTGTTTGGATACTGCATACCCACAGAGAAGAATTTGGGAAAAATTCTGCCAGGGTGGTCCTTTACTATTGCAAAAATTCATTTTCAGGTGCATAAATCACAAGAATATTTATTGTCTGTTCTTCCTAGTAATTTTTCTCCTCCAAATTGTTAGGAGTGACTCAGTAATGTGGTTTACTCTCTCACAAGGTTTGTGCATCTCCAAAAAACGTTTTTTGCCAAGGGTTGCCACCTCCCTTCTCCTTCCCAAAGTGCTCATTCACTTCCACATTCCTCTTTCACTGTCCTGCTTTCTTTATCTTTTTCTTGTGTCTCTTTGATACTTGAGGCCCTTCCTTTTCTTTAGTGATGACTGAGCATTCCTCAGCTCCACAACTCTACTGCTGAACTCTTCTGTATTTCACCTATCCTGCCTTTACCTCCAGCCTCTGTGCTTTGCAGCTGTGTCCCCAGGGTGGGTGTCCTCTTCAACCTCACCAGAAGTGTACCACATTCCCTTTTTTCACCACTTGTTTTTTTCCCCTGAGTTTCTATGGAGAGAGCCCCAGGCTAGTGACCCCTCTCCTCCCTGCCTTTCCAGCAGCTTATGCTCAGCACTCCAAGTGGGAGGAGGTGGCAGCAGAGCCAACCCAAGCAGGAGGCCCCAGTTATCTTCTGCAGGCTCCCATCCCTTGGGAAGGAAAGTGCTGTTGTTGCAGCTGTCATTATGCAAGGAGTCTCGTCAGGAAGCTCATCCACAGGCTGAGAGTGCCAAGCATCGCTGTGCTCTGCTGCCTTCCGTTCGTCGTTCTCCTCTGCCTGCCTGCAGCCTCCCCGTCTTTTGTTCCTTCAGGAGAGAGTGGGAATTTGTGAAGGAAGGAAATTATTTGCCCAAGCTGAGCCTGGCAAATGACACCATGACTCAGGAAATTCTCAAACATTAAAGATTACACGGTGTTGGGTCCAATACTTATTTTTCAAATCTGTTACTAGATAGATGTAATAGATAACTCTGGCCAGAACTGAGATCTGGAAAGGAAACCCTAGTATGCCATGGGACTAAGGTCTGGTTTTTTCTGAAATGTAAATTTAATTAAAAGGAGAAAAGGGGAGGGGAAGAAAAGAAAGTTCTCCACAATCTTAATGAAATCCAGGGAGCTTGAGCATTGCATTTTGACAGAGCCAGAATAGCAATTAATTTTTTTTTAGGCATGTGAGGAGTCTGCTGCCAGCTTCAAGCTTGATTCTCAAATCAGTGAGAGCTTCCTAAAAAACTGGGGAGGGTTCTTGTTTCTTGGTATGAAAACAGGAGGCAAATCTGAGAGTCTTGTTTTGCTAGGTACTGATTTTGAAGAAAGCTCTTACACAGAAAACAACTTTACATAGGTGATTAAACTGCCCTTAAATATATTGGCTGAGTAGCAAACATAGCAGTAAATTTCAGTAATTTAGTGTGACAGAAGTGGCTTAGGAAGCCGAAGTTACCTGACAGTCAAATTGAAAGACAAATTATGTAGCTGCTTATCTGAGTACTTCTACTGGGTTTTTTTGTTTGCTTATTTTTTTTTTTTCTACATCCCAGATACAAGCTATCAAAAGACAACTGCAAAAATGTTTACTATTTGTGCGGCCTTACTGAAGAATTTTATGGGATTGTACTAGTGTTGACTTAATTAAAGGGAAAAGAGAGTTTCAGTTCAAAGCTTGACTTAATTGTATTGAACTTCCTAGTTGTAGCTATTTTTTTTTCAGTAATCAAGAACCTATGTTAAGGTATTAGAATGTTGTGCTACAGTAACACCGTATTTTTCTTTTCAGATGTCTGCTAGAAATGTGGGATTTTCTGTTGACTTTGCCTATAGGCTGACTTTATGCTGCACTCATTGGGAGGTCTGTCTCCCACTTGTCATATCACATATGTATTAAACCTTTCATTAAGTATTGCTGACAACAGGCGGTGTCTCTTAAAGATGCAGGATTCTTTTACTTTGGCATATAAGTATCTTATAAAAGATAATGATTGTAGCATATATTTTATCAATCCTCTGTTACCTTCTGCTTCCTTTTTCTTGTTTCCTGCACATCCTGCCACAATGGATGTGCTCTTGCTTGCGTGTTACCCCTTCGTGCTTGGCGTTGGCTTTTCCTTTAACTGCAGATTTATTTCTAAGGTTTATTACTGACATTTAAAACCTTCAGTTCACATGGATTAGTCTGTGTATAGGAGTTCCTCACAGTGTGTGTTCCAGCTCCAAGCCTGTGCTAGGCAGATGATTTATCTTCGTGTACTTCTTGAGGGCCATTTTCCCATTGTGCTCATCAGGCTTTGCTTGTGTCACCCCAGGTTGGTGGGTCCTCTGCCATTTGGAATTCAGCTGGTTTTAAAATTTTGTTATGTACAATAAACCCATAACTTATATTTTTTGTTATGTATTAATTTCCCATTTACAGTTTTGCTGATGTGTCTTTTGAGGCACGTTTTTACTGTTTTTTGGAAAGTACATTGAATTGTGTGTCAAGCTTTCTGAATGTATTTGAATTTATTACTAAATTCACATTGCTGCATAATTACATTATATACCACAAAGTAAATGTAGTAAATATTGCTTTAGGAACCATGATTCTTGGTATTATAGAACTACTGCAATTCTATGGAATTTGGTGCTGGGATCTTCCAGTAACCAGGATCTCAGTTTTAAATTTTTGTTATTTATTTAATTATTTCATTTATTAATTTGTAGTAAAATTGCAAAGCTTATGTGAAAAGATAACTGCCTACTACTACTTGCCTCACTTCTTCAATATAATTGATACCTTTGTATTACATTAACCCATTTGCTTTGAATTGTGCAGCTCTGTAATTATGTTCTGCTGCAATAGATACATTATCATTATTATACACTGTTCGAAGAAAAGCCTCACCAATGTATCATCAGATTTTTAATGCAGGTTTTAAGGGAGATAGTGCTTCATAAATTGGGTTTTAGTGTGCATGGTTTGATGTATATGCTAACGTTTCTGGGTACTGAGATATTTTTTCTCCTTTTTTGAGCCTTAACGTTTTCCATGTAAGTTTTTCTTCACAAACATAAGTAAACTAGAAGTTTACTTTTAAGAAATAAAGTAGCCCTGTCTTGTCTTAGGTCTTAGAAGGTGAGATTTAAAGAAAATAAGATGAATGTAATAAAGGTTAGGAAAATCCTAAGAGCTCACAGTACAGAGGCTGCCAGTGTTGTCAGAGTTAAAAAATTTGCCTTTTTTTGCCTAACTCATCCTCTAAAGAATATTCATTACCATATTTACATGAAAAATGTTTGTCCTGAGCTTTGGGCAGAGCACTGGTGTAAAGTAGGCTTGTCTTTATTAAAATAACTCACTGTCCTAGACCACAGGGTTTTTAAAATTAAGGTTGTGGCGAGTTATGCATTATATTCTTCCCTTTCTGTCAAGGGTCTTATTGACTCATTTTTTGCAGAGTTTCAATGTTGGCTGAGAATTTGAGGAAAGGTGTTCTGTGTATTCAGTTACACAAGCAATTTTGTAAAAACAAGCATTTTTCTTGACAAAAAATTGTAATAAGCAAAATCAAAATGCAAGCTGCTGCATTTCTTTTATGTGTACATATCCCTAACACTGGTAGAGCTGGTAAGTTTCTCACTTTGAGTGTTATTGACGTCTATGCTTTAAGTATTATTATTTATTATATGTGTAAATCCAAGCCAAACAAAACTCTGCATTAAAGATGATTTGTGTGCAAGAAAACTGCATACATGTAAGGAGATTCTTGAGAAGGTAGTTTACATTTTTTTTCCTCTTTTCTATGGTGTGCAGGTGCCGTTCTCTTGTGCAGCGTGCAAGGGTTAGCAATTAATGTTGATCCAGTCCTGTATACTTGGCTAATCTACCAACCTCAGAAACGAGTTAGTAGACACATTCAGCAGGTATGTATTTTTGAAGGAAAAGGGATGGGGAGAAGCTTTCACTTCTACATATCCCAGTAGTGCATTTTTCCAAGTATTTGTTGTTTGTTACCTCTTCCATGTAGTTTGTTGCACATACTGTTGATCTTATTTTGAATTATTTAAAATGTTAGTTGGCATATTAAAATTTTAATTTCACAACTTCTTCATTTTTAATTTAAAGAACAAAGAAGGTGGGTTTGTATTCACCATTTAGGATCATTATTTTGCAACTAATTTTAACTACTGAGACCTCATAAGCCTTGAGTTGGAATAGTACATCGTATTTTAAAATTTGGGATGGTCTATCAAATAATTGCATAACTGGTTATAAAGTCAGCACTCTTATTAAACCCCATTTTAATAGGAGATGAACCATACAGTTCATAACTTGACAGAAGTGAACACTGTATCATGTCAAAATACATATTTGCATATGAAGTGCTTGAAAAAGAAGCTAAGGCTGTGGGTCTGTGTGGTGCCATGGTTTCCTTGATATATTCTTAACCCTAATTTTCATGCCACATACTCCTGACCTGAAAAGAACAGTGGTTTTGCCTTATACTAAGCTTACTTATAACTCTTGTTTGGCAGAATTTCCTGGAACTTAAATTTGCTATAACTGATCAAACTGGTGGTTTATGTCATGTGATGTTCTGTCTCACTTATAAGTGCTCAGTTATTAAGTGACAAATGTAAAAATCTTTCGATATTTGTCTCATAACTACAGAACACTGTGCACATCAGAGAAGTTTCATTCTGGGCACCTGAAGAGGGAGGATAAACATGACTTGTAAACATTTGTGTAAACGACCTTGCTGGGTAGTAGTTGTCAAACATTAATTTGAGTCCCATTAAGCTCATTCTGCACCAGCATCTAAAAAACTTCACTGTGATAGTGAAGTTTTATTATCGTTTTAATAAATTTACTCTGTTTTTAAATGTATTGAGTTATTCTTCATTCCTGCATCATAACTCGAGCAGCACAACATTTCCTGGTATATCTCTTTTGCAAAAAAACCATTTATCTACTTCTTACTGTTACATAGCCTTCCAAAATGTAATAGATTCTGCTTATCCTGCTTATTTCAAATGTTTGTATAAAAGTCTGTCTTTAACATGAATATATTTAATCAGCTGTTAGTTGATGCTTTCTCTTTTGATACTAGGTGACTAGATGGGTGAAGTGACTGCATTGGGAAACTTGTTTGTCCCTGGTTTTGATCATCAGTGGCAAAACTTTTAGTCAAATTTTAAGTATTTATTTTGTAACTTGTGTCGTTATCTTATACTGCCTTCTAAATTTTTTCATGATCTATTTCAGATTGAAATTACTGTATCACAATTATAATGTTAGTAGCATTTAGAATGTCATAGCAATTTGAAATTATTTTAAATGTGAGTTAATAAACCCAACTGTCAATGTCATACTACTTTCTTCATTAACATAACTGTGGTAATGGACTGCATTTAATAATACAAATTAAAGTGTCTGTAGCAGTCATGAAGAAACTTTATTTGAAAAGAAAACTCTACCTGTATTAAATTATCCTTAACCACAGATTTTTTTCTTTAGGTAATGCTGTAATTATCCTAGAATAAAGATTCTAGTCAAAGTTAGGCCTTGTGCATTATTTTTTGGAAAAATTCAGCTTGTTACCGTAGTCTAATCAGTATAACCAAACAAAAATGCTCTGTAAAACCTTCCTGATTTTTGAACATTTAACAGAATAGCCAAAAGATATGATGCTTTCAAGCAAGAGTTATGGTCAAAATGTTATTGGTTGGTAAAGCTCTTTTCTTCCTCTATTCTGTCAGTCTTATACAATTGCAACAGAAAAAAAAAGAAAATACTTTCTTTAGAAGTTCTTTGTATGATTCAGAGATCTTGACTATTAAGACGTTTTAAATTTTAATGTCTACTTAATACAATGGTTTTGCTCTGTCATTTTGAGTAAGTCAAAGTTGTGACTTCTGAGAACACAGTTAGAAATCCTTTCAGTACATTTGGCTCTGTGTACACATTGAACTCATAGTGTTAGTACTTGATACAATGTGTTAAATGAAAGTATTAATTTATTTCAGGATACAACTATAGTCATGTAAACTTCTGATTGCATAAAAGATAGGGCTGGGATTGTTGGCTCCCCACAGGGAGGGAACACCTTTACATATGAACTTCTTCATATTTGTTTGCCTTTTAACTATTATTCTGGGATTTTAGGTTTAGGTTTATAATGCCAATTTGGTGGTACATGTATTTTTTGTCTACTGAAATACTCACCATGTCTGTTGTAACTGGTTTTATCTGAAAGCATGAAAAGTTAGAAACACGGAACATAATAAGCTGCATTTTTATGAAAATCATAACATTTCAATGTCTTTTTCATAAAACCATGCTGTGTCTTCTTTAAGATTAATATGATGAAGCCACTGAGAAATGTAATTCTCTTTTGCCTCACTGAGATTTTATTCAGTTGGAACAGAACAATGAGTGACTGCTGTGCTGGGGTGTGGGAGTACATGCAGCCCAGTGAGGATCACCCCTCTTCATTTATTACTGTTGTACTACTGCTAGACAAAGCTCTCTTGGCATCTTGCTGCCCAGCAGTCAGTAATTGTAGAACTGGTGTGATAACTGAGGCCATTATGTTGATGTTCATTTTTAAGAATACTTTAGTCTCTACAGATTGTTTTTGTAAAATGAGCTGTAGGTGTAGTGACACTCAGTGTGGGAGTAGTTTGTGCACCAATTGCTTATCTGCTTAAACTCCATGTATCTTTTTAGTCTGGGCACCCTGTTGAAAAGGTAAATTCTTTCTAAATGCCCTATGAAAGGTTAATTTGAACATCATTTGGCAAAGATACCACTATAGAGTGACTTCTTGTACTCATGCTGTTTATAGTTTGTTAACAATGCCTCCCAAATAAAAAGCAAAACAAAGCCAATTTTAAAGGCCTTGTTTCCAGTAAGTTAATATTTTATTTTGACATTTTTTGGAAGATTTTTTCAGGTGAGTCTTGTGGCAGCAAGGATTTGTTTCTAGTAATTTTTTAGCTATTCTTTAATATTTTGTTATGACTATTTCTTAAGAATTTTTCAGCCGGGGCATGTTTTATTTTTGTAACCCAATGCTGTTTTTCCTATATTTGCTCTCTTGTAAAAGCCCATACTTAGCTTTGCAAGATAAAAATTTGAAGAGTTTCTTTTCCTTGATATGGAGCCTTAGCTATACTTTGATATGGAACAGTCAGTGTGTCTGATACTTTTTGCAATAAATTTATAAATGATTGCGTGTCCTCTTTCTCAAATGCACATTACTGTAAAGCCTTTGTAGCTTGTCAGTACTTTTCTTACATTATTTTCTGTGAGCTAAAATGCATAATTTTAGGGAAAGACTGAATTATCAGAAATATGTACACATAGATGTGTAATATAAATCTGTATTGCTCATATTTCCGTCAGTTTTTTTGGCTGTTCCATACATATGCATGTGTTACTACATCATTTAAGGAGCATTTCAGTAACAGAATAGATCTAAACCCAAGAGGTCAGGTTGAACATTATTAGTCATATATACTAAGTCACTTATTCCAGATTCATCATGCTTCAAAAACACTGGAATGTAATACACCTTCCTGATTTCAGAATCCAGATTTCTCCCTCTTCTCATGAACATCTGCACCATGGAAGACTGTATCCCAATTCAAACCCAAGAATTTTTCCTCAGCAGTGTAGGTAGATTAAAAAGTCAGTCATTAACAATTCAATTTAATAATTTTTTTTCTTCAACTCTGCTTTTTCTCTGCTCTTTTTCTCTTTTCTCTACCATTATCTTTGGAATTTTACTATGTTATAAAATCCTTTCACAGCTTTATGGGAAGTTCATAGTGAACTGAGGGTAATATCAATCTTGATGGTGTACTTCGGGTGGTACTTCAATCAGAAGTCTGCACCAGAGATCTCCGTGGAATTTTTGGCTAAGATGAAATAATTTTATCATCATGACTTGATCAGTAGACTCTTGTAGAACAAGTCGATCCTTTAAATTATTCTGTCTTAGAATGACTTTTGGAATATTGCACATCCTTGATGCTTTAAGAGCCAAATGCTTCTGATAATGAATGGCAATGAATGAATGACACAATGAAAGAGGAAATTTCAGTACCCAAACTTAGTATTTTTCCATGTTGCAGCAAAGTTGGCTGTTGAGGGCAGAGCTGTGTTGCCTTGTTTTTCTCTTTTACCTTGATAAATGGCTGGAAAGGCTTTGATAAAACAAGTGTGTTCCTACAGTAAACGTAATTATCCTCTTGGTGTGCAGAGACTTCTCAAATTAGAATAGATTTTGATTTCTGGTATTACTTGCAGGTCAGAAGCACTGTGTTTATCCCTATCAGGTTCCATCACCTCTTACCCCATGGAAGGCATTTAAGGTTCTGAAGGATACAGAAATGAAGCTGCTGCTTGCTTAAAGAACTAAAGCTACATGAAACTCAAACCTTTTATCTTCTGCTTTCAGAGGCCCCTTGAAACTGGTGTTGGAATGCTTTCATCAGTTGGTGAAAATGAGGGGGTTCTTGGCTGACATCAGCCTATCACATAAGTTTGGAAACATTACAGCTAATCAGTGATCAGTTTTTTATGTCAGCAGAACACTTTTCCAGTATCTGAAATGCCTACCTGAAGCAGTCATAGAATTTCATCTGAATTAGCAAGTTCTCCTGCCAGGAAAGAAGGTGGTTTTGTGAACCCCAGGGGTTAAGCATTCCTAGTCTTTTTATTTCATTCATTTGATTAATGCAATTGTATTCATTAATTTCATTTTAATTGGGAACTAGGCCTAATGCCTTGCTTTGTTTGAATTCTCTTAAACAATTTAGGTGTATTAGTAATCTTAGAAATCAAAACACTTAGATGTAACTCGGTAGTCAAGCAGTGATTGCAATTTCATGTCATTAGAACTTGCTGCAAGGTACCCAGGGTGGATCCTTCTGGCAGCCACAGCTCATTCTGGTACAGTTTGGACAGTCTTGTAAGCAAGGGTAAATATCCTTTTCTGAGCTAGATAGTGATTGCATGAAAGTGATCTTAGATGTTCAATAAACACCATGTCTTGAGCAGAACTGCTGTCTGTCCCCACTCCAAAGACTTTGTTTATTTTTCTTCCTGCTTGCTGGTTGCAAGCTCCTGCACATGTAAACACTGGGCTGTGTGCATGCAGCATCCATCATATGGGATAAATGGGTTTAGTACCATCTCAAGGACAGCAACCCATGTCTGGGCTGAGGCTTTTAAATTTGACATTTCACAAGCCTATGATAATATTTAGGTTCCTGTCTTGGAATATTCTTTTGCCTTTGGTTTGATATCAGGGAGGTGACTGTATCAGCATCCCTCACATGAAAGTTACTTGTCTGCTCTGTCGTTCAAGTTTTCTGTAAAACTTATATCTCATGTTCCTAGATCTGCCTACAGTCTCTTCAGTCTCACACTTGTGGGAAATTGTAATTCAGAAATAAAATATATAATTACAAAAAATCCCAAGAAAAATAAAATATTAATTCAGCTAAGGCAAATTAGTCCTCTTTATAGATTAGTTAGGCATGTCCCCACATAAATCAGGAAATACTTTGGCCCATTGTATTTTTGGCCAGTTGTTTTTTAGCTATTATTTTTACAAGCCTTTCTCTGATTTTAGATCTTCATCATTTCCAAAGTTGACCATATAGTATGAAGTTAAAAAAAAAAGTATCTGTTGATCCATTTGCATGCTTAAATGGCATATATGTGTGTGTGTTTTGTGTACACATGCTTAACTTGGTGTGTAATGTGTCAGATTATTTGTGCCTGTAAAAATTAAATTAAGAAAAGGATTGCTTTTCTGTAGTTTTTCAGCCACTGCTTAAAAACCTAATTGTAATAATTACATTTGAAAAGTAGAAACCTTTCTTATTTTGAATTCCATGGATTTTTATTATTTTAGTATTCTGTATATAATTTCATTGCGTTATTGCATTGATAAAACTGTCCGTATTCTAGAACAGAATCTGATTTTGACTTTGTGTCAACAGAACAGCCTCATATAAATGCTGCTGTAGTTCCAGAACTTTGTTACATGTTCTTTATCTTCTATAACACTACCAATTAGTAACCATAAAGCTTAATCCCAAGCAGGTGTATTTAAGCTTTACTACATACTGCTTTATAGCTGGCTTTTTGGATTCCAAAATTTTGGATTTTTGATGAAATGCTTATGATAACACTAGCCTGCAATGTCTCCTTTCCCATCAGATTCATTTTCTCCTACAGCTGTGGGGCTCTTGTCATCTGCTATTTCCCAAGCCACAATTTCCTCATCAGTTTGTGGCTAAACCCCAAATCTTGATGATCCTTTTCCATCTAGTTCAACACTGATCTTTCATCTTCTGGATTCCTTTAACCAGAATTTTTTTGCCAAAAACCTGACAAGATTGTACTGGGCGTCAGCAGCAGCAACATCAGGCTTGATTTCAGTGAGCAAAGATAAAACAGCTGTTTCAGTGTCCAGATCAGCACTCAATAGTTGGTCATAATTTTTTCCAGCTTTATCTGGCTGTGATAGCCTTGATGTTTTTCACTCTTTGACTAGTGGTGTAACTTACAATATTTTGCTGATCCATTTCTTCAGTGGTTCAGAAATAGATACAGCTTCTTCAGGCAGTATTTCCATCCTGTTGTCTTTTGTACTGTCCTGTATTGTCTGCATTCATTCTTCAGAGATTCTTGCTTCACTTTGGCAAGTCAGTGTTCTTGCAATGTTACATCCAGAATTGCCAAATCATGGCTCAAGAGTTGCTGTCATGGGAAAGCTGCAGATGGCTGTGCCTTATGAAAGGTTGTATCAGATAAATGGCAATATTTTGAAAATAAGTGGCATAAAATGTCTGATGAAAGTTTACAAAACATCAAATCCTCTCCCTGTATGCAAGTGGGAAGTATTTCTGTGGTGTAAAGGTTGTCTTTTCAAAGCTGATGGGGATTTTTGTTGTTGTTACAACTAGAGGGTATACCAAGGTGGCATGTTACTGTATTCCAGAAAAACTTTTTAGTGCTTTTGGAGACAAAGCTAATGACTGGACATTCAGAGGGAGGAGGAGAGATGAGAGTTCTGTTTGTCATTGACATTAGTATTTTTCTGTTAACTTAGCATACCACTGTATATATAAATTGATTGTTTTCACTGGAGTAGGATTAAATAGTTGTCTTATTTTAATTTACTTTTTATAGTGGAAAATGGTGAAGGCGTTTGGAAGTCATTCTCCTTCAATTAAATGATTTTTCTGTTTGTTTTGGGGTTTTGTATGTGTGCACATATTGCACACTGCTTGATTCAGTGATCTGTTTTCTATTGGAGAAAATTTACAAGCACATTGCCTGCCTCACACGAATTTGTTTCCCACAGAGATTCCTAATGCAATGTGTGAGGTTTCTCATTACGCAGTTATATGGATTACATTTTCACTCCAATATGAACAAAATTAAATTACACAAAATTAAGATGCATGTAATCCTAATGTCTGATCTTTAGAAAAAAACTTTGTCATCTTTAAATGATAACCCTCTGCAAAATCAGCGGTAGAAATATTCTGCTTTTGTCAACTGGGATGCATCTGCAATTTACATAGCAGCTGATGTTACAGCAAAATGTTAAGTGCCAACTGTAGAGCAACATGGAAGATGGAATTGTTTTTAATAATTTTGTCTTTTCTAGCTTGGATTAATAAAAGAGTAACAACAAAGCCAATAGACTCTCTTCATTTTTTCCAGAACCCATGTGGATTAGTACACATCACTCTTTTCTAATCTTAAAATAAGGATGCACTCCTTCAAACTTGGTTTTAATGCCTTTAGTTTTGTATAGCAGTTTCCCACTTTGAGCAGTTTCTCATTTATTGATATGCTTGAAAGACAAAACAGTTCAAAATCAGTAGCAGTCAGTTAAATCTTATATTTAAAATTTTTAGAAGAAGCACAATAATGTGGAAATATCAACACATCCTATATTTTGAAGTTTAATGAAGGTTAATAAATTTCTTTGAGTCTTCATACTGGCTAAAATTTTCCATTGTCCATTAAACATTTAGATAATTATTTTACTTCAGTCATCCGCCAGGTTTATTCATATGATTTTTGGCTGGCTAACAACCATGGTACTCTAAGTTGGTTTTATTTCACTTTTTTATTTTCATAGAGCATTTCCTCAGACTAACAGGACTGAAATAAAGAATTACAAGTGCAAGTCTGAATGTAGGATCTAATTTCAATTTGTTTTCAAAATGTTTGTGCTCCAGTCAGTGTTTCAGGTTGTCTTCTATACATTTCAAAATATGTAGTTTAAAACAGATTTCTCATGACAATGCCATAATTCAATATTAATGTGTTTTGGTTTTTAGTGTTTCACGAGGTACTTCTTTTTCCAGCAGTCTGTAGGAGCTGTTCCGCTTGGTGTGTCAGTAACTCGAAAGAAAGACGATGAAGCATCAGTTGGAAGTGCACCTTTGGCAAGGCAGCAGTCAAATCAAGCCTCTGAGTATGCCAGCAGTCCTGTCAAAACAAAAACAGTAACAGGTATATCACTTAATTGAAACTATACATTCTGCATTTGCAACATCCCTCACTTACAGGCCTCCACAACTGCACAGCATCAGATGTACAAGTACTGTGGAACAACGTTCAGCTTTAGAGAAATTAAAACTTTTAAAATTAAAACTAATCAAATGTAGAATTTTCAAATACATGTTTATTCTCATTTTTGTTTCCTGCTCTAAGAGGCCGTGATAGTCTCACGTAACACATTTAGTAAAGTGAGGTAAAGGAGATCTGCTTTCAGTAGAATATCTGCTATTCGCCTTAATATTTAGTCCATAATTTTGTCAGACTTCACACTGTGATTAATCTCTAATTTCAGTCAGACTGTTTACATTGCTTAAAGTCTGGCATCTGTGGAAGTCAAGATTTGTGCATAAACAGTTAAAATTCACTGTTTTCAGAATCAGTCACCCATAAAAAGTGCATTTGTTGGCACTTCTGCTTATGGAGTTCAAGAAATTATTTATTTTAGGAGTATTTTCTGGCCACTTAAGAGTCTAAAGTGAAACTTCATTGCCACTAATCAAGATAATATGGGGTTTTTTGACTTTCTAATGTGTTTATTCATATGGTACTGTCTGCAAGTAGTAAAGTAGGTGATCATCCAAAAAAAATTACTATCCAGCTGAGACTTTTAGTGATCCTTCTGAAATACACTGAACAAATTCTCTTTTCCTTTGCATTGATGTTTATTTTCAGATTATCATGAAGCACTTCAAGATGTTGTCTGCTGAAACTAAGATTGCAGTCTTGTTCAATAATCATCGAGTTAAATGCTATTTTGTGATTTAAAGGGGCTAACTCAGAAAATCTACTTGCTGAATATTAGTAGTTACCACTGGTAGTAAGACAGCAGATTAATTTCTATGACTTCCATTTCATTCATGAACATCCTTCATTTTTACCATTCATCCATTTATTTTTACAATTCATCTATGCATTTACTTTATTTTGCCTGTGATGAAATGACTGTACCAAGCATATTCTTCTTTTAACAGTATTTATAATATTCTGCTTTATCAACATCATAAATGATATTTTCTTCTTGATGTTAATTCCACCTGTGTCTGCAAAGAACAAAGGTGTAATTCACTAGAAAAACTTCAGTTATTTTGAATATTTGACATTCAAACCCAGCTATTTGCATGAATAGATTCTAGATTATTTTTTCTTCATTTATTTAACCAGTTTATAAAAAGTACGCATGTAGTTTGCAGAAATAGCTTTGTACTTGGATTTTGAAAATGAGTGTCCCAGTCTGGTACCTGCTCAGTGCAGTAGCCCTTTTAGTTCTTCAGTGTTTGTTATTCCTCACTTTGAGTATTATCTTTCTGATCGCACCAGAATATAAAAGAAAACATTATTGTTGAAAATCTAGAAATGCCATGGATGCCAGTTTTGCTTTTTAGGTGGGGGGGCATGTGTGTGAAAAATAATAAAATGAAATTATAAATTATGAAAAAGTCATAAAAGCAAAAGGGGGGGGGTTTTCTGTGCATCTTAACTTCTTCCACCTTTTTAGTTTGAAGTCAATATCAAGATCTGTTTTCAGTTACTTACAACACACATTGCTGCAAAAATGAAAAGTTCATTTGTAGATTTTATTTGTTATCTGCCACTTGCTTTACTCATTCAGTTTATCCAATAAGTTTAGCCTAGATGCTGACGATTTTTTGAAATTAGGTAGATATTTGGCTTCTCTATAAACAATTTTGCAGCATAGAGTTTGATACTGTAGAAATGAGAGGTGATGATACTAATTCTCTCAAAAGAGAACATTGACTAAGCATTTTCTTTTTTTGAATTAGAAGCAGTCTTCTAAAGAAGAGATTATTGTATTTGGTTTCATTAATTTTCAACTGTTAAAATTGTTGAAAAACGCTACTATTTTTCCAAGTGAAGCTACATATACATATCAGAGGGTCTGCTGGGTTTATTTTTAAGAGGCAGTGTGCCTGACACTACAGTCTTGAAGGTCAGTCTGTTGTCATGGTGTAAACCCAGCCAGCAAAGCAGCTGCTCACTCACTCCCCCAGCAATAGGATTGTGGAGAGGCTCACTTGGAAGGGTAAAAGCTGGAAATCTCACGGGTTGAGATAAAGACAGTTTAATAGGGAAAGCAAAAGTCACTCACACTAGCAAAGCAAAACAAGGAATTAATTCACTGCGTCCCATGGGCAGGGAGGTGTTCAGGCATCTCCAGGAGAGCAGGGCCTCATCAGGTGCAATGGTGACTTGGGAAGACAAACTCCATCACTCCACACATCCTCCCCTTCCTCCTTCTCACAACTTTATTTACTGAGCATGATGTCACATGGTCTGGAATATCCCTTTGGTCAGTTTGGGTCACCTGTCCTGGCTGTGTCTCCTCACAACCTCCCATCCAAGCCCACTCCCCTGCCACTGTGGCAGTACAAAAAGCAGAAAAGGCCTTGGCTCTGTGTAAGCCCTGCTCAGCAATAGCAGAAACATCACTATATTGTCAACCCCGTGCTCAGCACAAATTCAAAACACAGCCCTGTACCAGCCACCATGAAGAAAATTAACTCTACCCCAGCCTAAACCCAGCACACCTGTGTTTTAAAATGTTTATGTATTTGTTATACTTTGGAGATAAAATGGCAGGTGTAATATAGCTGAAATATTTGATATTTATGTGCAAAAATTGTGAGTAAAAATATAAAATTAATGTCAAAGAGATTGTATAGTATAGTAATAGCCTTGTATAGTAATTAAATTAATTAAAGAGATGTTGTCTGCTTCAGTAGACCACACAGATTTCCCTTAATTAAAAAGAGTCATGTAATGCTGCAGTGCCATGCAGGCTTGTTCTATGTATAGTCCCCTGAAACTTCATGTGATGTTGGAATCTTTTCCTTTAGTTTTCTTGTGCCAGGTTTGTCAAAACTGGCTTTGTAGTGGAAGATTCAGGGGACAGTAGAAGCTAACACATATTTTGTGTCACTGAAATAAAAGGTCTCTGATTACAAAGCTACCAGTTACAGAGGTTAGAAAAGGTTGGATGCAAATGCGAAAGGTGAGATCCCATTCTCAGAGAAGTTTCAGTGTATTATTTCTTTCAAAATTTGTTTCTTTACAGCTGTATAATGTGTTGGAACATGATGAATGAGTGACCATATTTTATTAAACTAAAAATAGAGTGCCTGTCTTTCTTCTTCTAATTTTTCTGCGTCCCTCACTCCCACCATCTTTCACTTTATTTCCTCTCTGTTAATTTCACCTACTTTCTTCCTGAGTTTTCTTTCATTATTGGTGTCACCTTTTTATAACAGGAATACCACACTGATTATACATCTAGGACATCTGATGTTACCAATTCTACAAAAGCATTCTAGGTCAAGAGGCAGTGGTCCTTGTACAACTCATCTTTATTAATCAACAGGGTTTTAGCTACACATGTTCTAAGTTGTCAGAAAACTGAGATCCTACATTTATAATATGTACATATTCATGGTCTTTGCAGATTGAAAGAGATTCATCTGAAAATCATGCTATTCAGGTTGTGATTTTAAATTAATTCTTTTCAGGTCTAGCATGATCTCAGCAGTCACTCCCTTGAGAACTGCTGGAAACCAACCCTATGTACTAAATGAATGCAGTTTGTACTAAATGAATGCAGTTTGTAATCACAGCTGTAAAATTATTTAAAACGTTGATCTTGAGTTCAGTTTATTAGTTAATGGCTGCTGATACCTTGCCAAAAATGAAGCATGGGAAAAGAGCAAAACTATCTATATGGCATCTGTGAAAATCCAGGGTTTCTGTTCTTAAGTCTCAAACTGTAGTTATTTATAAATCTTCTTAACCACAGCAGCTTCACAACCAGAGTAAGATAATGGAATATATTGTTTAAATCTGGTATGATGTGGCTGTGAACAAGTAAGGTGATAAAGAATATTGAAAAATAAGGTTACTTCTGTCTGTCCTCCCACTTCTCTGCCCATTCTCAGCAATTCAGCAGTTCCATGTTAGTTCAATGACATGATTCAGAGACCTGTAGCTCTGTGCATAGAGGTAGAGCTCTCATGTCTGGATAGAGGAAAAATGATTGCTATATAAGTGTGTAATTATGTAAGATATGTAACATACTTCTGCAGGAAGATAGTATGGGCTGCAGTAGATGAATAGGGCAATCTTTGAAAGCTGTCTTGGGCACACTATTGAATAATTATTTAAGCCCGAGTGTCTGTTTTCACACATTCAGTATGTTTGCTTGTTCATTACTAAAATAATCTGTAATTTTCATTCATATTTATAAAATTTTTATAATTATTTTCACATTTTGTTTGAAAAATACAGCATTTTCCATGATCAAAGGTGGAATTGGATGTGGGGGTTTTGCGGTTTGAATTTTTTACTCCCTCCTGGTGAGCTCTTTTTTTTAGCGATGACAGTGAAATTAAATTTCACTGACATGTACCATGACATCCAACATTTATCAGCTGGGAAGTAACTATGATGTCACTGACACTATCTTATGAGGTGTAATCCAGTGACTGTGGCATCTAATTTTTCAGTGACAGTGGGAAAGTAGCCTCACATATGCTCTTAGTATGAAGAATGCCTTTAATGAAAGAAGCTACTTTAGAGAGGTAGAAAAGGTCACTCAGAGTCCTGAAAGCTGGCTTTTCTTGTAGCCAGAGAACAGGTAGGTAAATGGAATTTAATGTATCTTCTGAGAAGTCACGAACTTTCTGGTTGGAGTAAACTCCATAACCTGTTATGAAAGTGTCTGAAAACTGAATGCCTTGTCCCGTGACTGAACATACACTTGTCCAACAAAATTTTCCTGATCCCTGTTATGCAACAGTGAGATTTGTTCATGGTACAGGTGGTGACTGCATTTCAGCCCTGTTGTGAGTGTACATTAGGCCTGCAAAAGCAGGCAGGTGTTTTTCATTGCTATGTCTGTCACCTGACTGCTCCATTTTATTGTCTGGTGGACAGATTGGAAGGGCATTTGCAAAGGAGAATTAAACTGTGCTGGGTTTGGGGCAACATTTTTCATAGACCAGGACTGCACTTCACACAGCAAACTGGTCTTTTAATTCCACTACGAATTCAGTATTACTTCCAAGTTCAAAGCTGAGAAGAGAATCCAGCCTTGCTTCCTTCTGCAGGAAGTGTAGATGTGTTGCATAAGAGTACGTGCATATGGAGGGAAATAAAAGATATACAAGCACTGCATTTTGGAAAAATCTCTTGTTGTCTGCAGCACTGATATTTCGTTCTTTGGAATTACGTTCTTACAGAGAAATAATTAAAGAGTTTGAAATCTTTAAAATGCTGTTACACCTAGTCTACTATTTGTATTTCAAGTAGATGGAGGATGGTGTCATAACAAGAAAATTGAGAGCCCTTGTCTTAGATAGCCTTTATGTTTTCTGTTCTGTATAAATCACTGGAATTTTAATAAGGACAGCCCTCCTTTTGCCAGTTTCTTGCTGGTTTACCCTGCTTACTTATTTTCCCAGAACTTGTGGAAACATAGTATCTTTAAAATATTACGCTTTCAAATTTGACCAGCAAATACCTAAGGAGTTACAGGACAAGCAAATGAATTGCATGCATATGCAGAGAATATAGGATTGCATAGGCCTTCTTTCTGTAAGAAACCGGGCAAAGAAAGATCCCCATCTTTCCTTTCAATCACTTTTTAACATTTGATAGTGTAGATAGAATAAAACTTAAGTTGCTTGTTAGATTCTTACTATAACTGGAATTTCTTGGAGTTTATGGGAAGGGCTAGTAATTTGATTTTGAAAGCTTTACTGAATTCTTAAAATTTCTTCAAAGTATACATGAGATATTTCTGAACCACTATTAAATACTTCTACATAAAACTGAAGAAAGGACAAGGCTTTAATTTTAGACACGTCTCTGTTTTATTTAGAACAGCTGATGCCAGACAAACTGATGTTTTTATTTGAAGTTTTGTCTTAATAAACTTTCTACTGAAATATTTCAGTGCAGCAGAATAGGACCTGTACTTAGCAAAACTGGATGCAGCTACTGATTTTTGTTTTTCTTGAAGTGCAAATAGAATGCAGTTAGATTCCTGCTAAAATGAGCTGTTGGAATGCAAAAAACTGGCAAATGTGAGAGAAGTCTGGCTGGTAAGAAATCAATGGATTATCTGAAGTATTTGAATTAGTAGGTCACTATTTCTGCTCAATGAACTGAATGATTATCGTTTATTCATGCCTACTATGAAATGTATGACTGATGATTAATTTGGGAAGATGAATGAAATTAAATCGATGCTAAATAGGTTAAGTAAAATACTTGAAGGAATAAGTAAAATCAGGAATTTAAATCTGATGCACATTTACCTAGGGTGTCTGAAAATACTAGGATTTTTATAAATGGGCTTTAGTTCTTGGATTATTTAAAAGGAAGGTGTGCAGGCACAGGTGATTTATGGAAAGTTGTAAATGGCTGGACAGTCACATATCTATATAGAAAATTAATTGTTCTGAGTTTTGTCAGCTAGTAAAATGTTTAACATTTTTGTTATGGTGGCATGATTTCTTCAGTTCACTGTGTGGATTTCAGAAACATTAGCAACTCAAAGCCAGTGTATTATATCAAACATTCTTTCTGTATGAAGGAATTCAATGTTGAGAGAGAGCAAATTTTTTTTATTTTTAGATTGTATTTATAAGTCTAAGGAACTTTGTGTATTTTTAAAAAGGCAGAGTACTAGGCAGAATTCCACATTTATCAGAACTTACTGCAGATCCAAAAGCCGAAATTTTTGCTTCATAGTATAAATTGTGTTTGGAATGGTAAGTGATATTAAGATAAATTCAGATGCAGGCTTTAGATGTGAACACACAAATATCACGTTTTTGTAATTACTAATCTAGTAGCTCCGTTTGGCCTCTGAGTGGCTGGTTTTGATTTGTACAGAAGTGTCAGTCCTCTTTTATTTTTGTTCCTAGAACGAAATAGGTATTTTTTGCCAGAAATAGTGCAGCAGTCATTAAAAATTTGGTGAGAGAAAATGCTGACCATAGGCATTCCCTAGCCAACATACACTTTCACACAGAAAGATCCTTTCTTGTTGCACAACATTAATATCACATTTGTCTTTGTTTATTGACACATGTTAAAAGCCTCTGTGTTTTAACACTTACTCTGCTGTTAACTCATTGGGTGACCATACAAATTCAGTAATTACACCTCTTTGCTGCCATTATCCTGCATAGAAGGGACTCACTGTCATGCTTTGTCAGGGACCGTGTGGCTCAATTATTATCTTGATAAAAGTAATGTATTGTCTGTGCTGTTAGTAAAGTAGAATTCAAAAATGCTTAAAGGCCAGTAAAGAAACTATTTATGCAAAGACTACTCAGTATGCTGGCAAACATATTGCATATTTTTATAAGCCTAAAAGGACTTCCTGCTGTCATTTAAGTACTGCTTTTATTCTCAAGCATTCTGATGGAGAGTGCAAACTTCAAAAAGTAATTAACATAGTCTATTTTTAGGAAAAAAATATCAGTTATATGAATAATTCAATTATCATTCATCCAGGAGTGGGAGTGGGGAGAACAACTTATGACACCTCAAAAATAAAATGTGAATATTTGTGAAAGACTTCTGAAGGGTACTGATGGTGCAGAAAATATTGGTAAATGCAGGTTTGAGCTTCTCAGCATGGTTTCAGTGAGCTGTTGCTTTGATTAACTTTGAAATTGAATGGTGGGGAAAATAGTGCATTAAGATAGGAAGTATTTCAACAAAATATTCCCCTGTGCTTTTGCAATCACTTGTATATGTAAAGTGTTTTAATATTAAATCACAGAATAAAATTTTTTAATGGAAGTGTATTATATTTGGAACAGAATTTCTTTGGCTGTCATACGTATTTACACAAAAGTGTGGATGATTTGTAAGGCCTTCAAATATCTTTATAAACATATGTTTAGTTCTATTGTGTTGCAAGTATAAAAATACAGAGACTTGTGAGGAAAATCGGAAAGCAAACCTATGGACAAACAAGTTTTACGTAACAAGTTTCATTGAATTTTTACTTCTATATAGTATTATACACAAAACCAAAGACCTGCTGATTTACAGAAAATTGCAGGTCTTTAGAAGGTGGTGGCTGTTTGGGGTTTAATTAGGGGGGAACTTTCTGGGTTTTTTTACATGTGAAGAAAACAATTCATCTTCTGTTAAATAGATATGTATGTATGTATGTATGTATCTGTAGGCCATTTTGATTTTTGGGGGGTTTTTTAAAGTTTGAATTTTCTCCTCCACTGCATTTTGATCTCATTTCTAATCCTTTAGACGCCTTGATCAGTTCCTTAGGGTGTTGCATTTGTTGCAAACACCTTAGTATTTTTTGTTTTGTGGGTTTTTTTAATGGAAAGACATATCTAATGCATGAAACTGAATACCTGTTAAAGAAATCCCAATGAGTACTTTGCCTCTCTGCAGACTGCTTCCAATTTTAGTAGAAGAAAAATCGTTGTAGAAAAAGAGCCATGTAGTAAGAGTGCACTTTCCTCTGATTGCTTTTTCCTTTAATGTGTTTTGCTGTGATGGCCTCTTGGTAACTGTGGTCAGATTGTACCAGCATTTTCCTCAGCTTAGCTCCCTTCTGGTGTATGAGAAGCTGTATGACAGATGATGTGATGTTGGAAGGAAAGCTTGCCCAGCTTGTTGAGGTCATGGGACAGACACGTTTTGGGTACGGTCATGAGATGTGACAGAGGAGAGAGTCCTGCTGCCTGGGTGTCTGTCTGTGACCTGTCCTGAAGTAGGAGTGCTCTGAGCTTTTGAGCATCAGTGAAAGTGTGGATCTGCCTGCAGCAGGATAACCTTTTCCAGCCAGAAAGAAGCTGCTGCCTTCTTAATGCATGAGGTATCTCAGGCACACAGTGGGACTGGAGAAATGAGTCCATCTTTGCCAGAGAGACTGAGACCTGACAGGTCTGTACCACATGGAAATTAGGAATAAGGGACCCCCCTTTAGTTTAACCGCTAGCTGTAAGGAGAAGAAAGCATGAGACCATCACCGACTACAGATTATCAGTAGTCCTCAACCCACTAATGGAAGTCTCAGATGTGTGTTTTTTTCTGCATTGAATTATTTGAGGAAATGTCCATTTGTCTCAAATCACACATCAGAAGTTTTCTTTTCCCTTTTCTATTTCATAAGTCACTGAATAATAATAGCACAGAGTAGTGTCATAAAGTTATTTTTATTTTCAAAACTTACGTATTTTCTGGATCAGACTTCTAAAAGAACTCATTCCCAGTAGGCTAAAAAACACAAAGAAGGAGACATGTCTGTATAAGAAAGACACCTTTAACTAGAATTTATACCTGTAAGTCTTGCTTGGTGGCATCTCCTACAAAGTGAGTACTTTAATGATTAATTTTCCATGATTGCCACTTGGAACTCCCTTTTTACTTTAACCAGAAATTGTGACATGAGTTATGAAAACTGCTCCTTCAGTGAGTCCTTTTTTTTGAAAACGTCTGTTCATTATCAATGTGTTCTGAAATTGGTAAGCATGGCAGCTTCTATGTGATTGATGTGGTTATATGTTTGCAAAAATATGAATTGAACAATAACGGACTAAAATGTTCCTGTACATTGGTTTTCTTAAAAATTCAACTGGTGTAACCTGAAGCAGTCCCTACTCTGGTGGGTTTTTTCCCCCTCATCAATTTGGAAGTGTTTCATACAAATCATATTTTTTATCTAGCTGTTGCTGACTGGCACCTGGGTTCAACACAAGACTGATTACATTGCCAGAAAATGTTTTGAGGTTTTCAGTTCAGTAGTAGCTAAGTAGCATAATTATTTTAGGAGATTATCTTCATACTGAGACAGATGAGGCTGATCCAATCTACATGTAGAGGACTAGCCAAACACTCATGGTAGCCACACCTGACAATATCTTAGCAAGTGTCATCTCCTAATGTTCTTGCCTGACAGGGAATTAAGACACTTCTTTCCCAGCATCCCTTCAGGCAAAACTCTGGGATTTACAGTACAGGGAAAAAAAATGTACTACTTTCTTTTTTTCTCTTCAGGAGTTACTTCTTGCTTGTTTCTTCTTTCCACTCTGATACTTTTTATTCTTTTTCTATTTTCCATGGTTTATGTTTGAATGGTTCCTTATCTGTCTGTTGGGTTTTGAGACTTAATTTTTTTTGATCTTTTGGTTGAGCATGAGGGGTTATAGCAAAGCTGGTTTTTATCATGGATATTTCTGGAATTTTGCAAGTTTGAATTACACATTTATGAAGAAAAACAAGAGGTACTTCAGTGAGCTAATTCTATTTTTAATTCACAGATTATAATTTCTGGCTATTCCACTAATTGAAAGAGAATTAGCATTGTTTGTTTTCCTGCAGATAAAATGTGGGAGATTGGAACAAAACCTAGCTTTAAATCCCACTCACGAAGGATGCACTTGTTAAGCGATGTAGGATGCTGATAATCCCTGCTGAATGCATTGTGGAATGTGTAGGTTTACATTGTATTTATCTACTCATCCTGAACTGAAGTATCCTACCTGTGAAATTTCTGGTCTCACAGTGACTTTGTATGCCATTCTCACCCTTACCCACCCTTGTGTTCTAGAGTTCTATGCTTCAATGACTCTTATTTTAGTATTTCTTGGTACTCAAGCTGTTCCTAATTTTTACCTTGTAGTGTATGTGTAGTGTAGGGCCTGACTACACAGAATATGGTGTGAATTGAGGTGGGGTAATAAGTTAAAGGAGAACAGCTATTCCTTGATTAATCTCTTTGTTTTAACTTAATCATTCATAATGTGGATGGAAGACATAGTGCATGGCATAAAACTGTCTGTGTGAGATGATGTTATAAAACAGCTATTGCATGCTGCTTCTCCAGATGGACAATTTACATGTTTGTCTCTCCAGAACAGCTGACAACAAACAGTCCTGAAATGTCACGCTTTTTACACTCTCACGATCCAGTTTTCATTCCTTATCCTTCTAACATATCCATAATTGGAGCCAGGAGTCTCTGAGAGGACTAATTATACTGCAGTCATAAAAATCCTCTTTCACTCTCTTGACCACCTCTCTTTCTGAGTCTTTGGATTCTCCATCAGTTTAATAAAATGACCATTTCTCTTTAAGATTATTAAAAATACTATTTTTTGAGGGACTTTTTCTGATAATGTTATTGAACTCTAGCCTTGAGGGGGAAAATGACACGAATTAATTCTTCCAGTGACATTAACGTGGCATACTCTTGGCAGAAATTCACCTCTTAGATGTTTCAGTTCTAAATCTTCACATGTTCCATTGCCTTACTGAAGAACCAGTGATGCGTATCAAGGAGCATATATTTTTGCTTACCTTAGTTCAATTGATAGCATAATTTTGTCTTAAGAATTTTTCTGTAATTTTCATGCCACAGATTTCTCCTAGCTGTAAAATTGGTAGACATAAATTGTCATGCACTGATTTCAATTTAGTTTAAATTTAAGTCATGAAGTCTTCATAATTTATTCCTGCAGTTTTGTCAGCTCGACAACATGTAGGCCAAAACTAGAAATGTTAAATAAGCTGACAATAATTCGGTGGGTATCCCAAAACGCAAGGAGAAGGATATTCTGTAAAACATGTCAGAAGGAGCTATGCACCACTCACAGTCCTCTTCTGAAGTTCTAGTGTGCTTATATTTAATTTAATGTTTCTGTTATCTAAAATCTTTTCATGTTCATGTTATTAAATAACCAACGGTTTAAGGAAATGTCTCTTTTTATTAGAAAACATTGAATTTTGCTGAAATATTTCATACTTTATTACCTTAAAATTTGACAAAGTAAGAAAACAGTTTAGTTTTTATGCCTTTTCTTGGAAGCACACTCAGGTTTTTAAGGGAATTTTTAAAAGAAAACAAATTAAAGGCTGTTATTTAATGTGGTCTGTCATTTCTTACAGTTTTAGAAAGGTGAAACCTTTAGATGGCACTGGCAGCAGTGTATGTGAAAACCTCTTGGATTTCAATTGCATTGTCAAATAGGTTATCACGCCTTGAAAACTGTCTTAATTTGTTTAAGTCAAACATTCTTAATGTTTTCATAGCAGTTCGTGTTTAAAAAGTTGCAGCATTTAATTTTATTGTGTTGTATTTCTCACAAGGCTTAACCAGCACACTTGTATTGATAAGTTTAAAACTAATACAGACACATTATTATTATGTGCATAGTAAGATATACACACTGAGAGAAATACTTTTCTGGAATGTAAAGTAACTATTTTTCTTTGTTATCAGTAAGTATATTATTTACTTAGATGTTCTTTTTGTAACTGAGTTTTTTTGTTTGTATTAGAATCTCGTCCTTTGTCACTCCCTATGAAAACCATGCTGAACTCATCTGAAAGCTGCAGAAGTCCTGAGGAAAGAATGAAGGAATTTATTGGAATAGTGTGGAATGCAGTTAAGTGCCTTACACTTCAGGTAAGATGAAAAAGAAGTGAAAAAACGCCTATGTGTTTCCAAATTTTATGATACTTTTTATGCATCCCAGTGCTTTTTATTAGAGGGGTTTTAAAGGAGCTCCCAAGTTTTATTGTCTTATTTCAGTATTTCAAAGTCTGAGAGAATGAAAAATAATGTAAGATTTTGGGTAAATTAAGCAAAGAATACTCTGGTTTTAAAATATTAGGTTTTGAAATACTGTTTTGCATTTAAAGGGAAAGATCCTTCAAAAATTATATGAATAAAAATTGCTTGTCGCACTTTTCTGTATTAAAAAACCAGCAGTTAGATTTGCAGAATGCTTTATTTTCTAAAACTGTTTGAGGAAAGTGCATATGATAAATACTTCTGTGAGGTGTGTGACACAATTGCTGTTGTTACACTGTGGAGGCTCAGCAGCTTACTTGCCTACTCTTTCATGAAAGACAAGAGATGCCTGCTCGGATTAAAGCATTTTGGTTTTTACTGCTATAGATTGTAGCTGCTGATCAGTGACAGAAGAGTTTTTGTGCAGCAGTATAGATGCCATGTTAGGAGTCCAATGTTAAAATTACAAGAATAAATATTAGATGGCTTAGAAGTGCTAAAATCAGGACTGTGTTGTTCTAGTACTTATCAAGTGCTTATTGAGAAATTATCCTGATTTAGAATTATTATAACCTGTGCCTCTTGAACTGTACATTCTAGGAGATCAGTATTTTATGGTACACCACGATATAGTAGCAATTTTTTTTAAATTAAAAAAATCACAAAAAACTGCCAAAAATTGTCTTTATTACAACTTTTGGCAAGTTTTTTGTCTTTATTACAGAAAGTAATTGTTGAATGCCTGTTCCTTCTTCCTATCAAGAATATATTTAATAATATACAGGCTCATCCCAGAATACATGTCTGTGTCACCCCTCTTTCATGTAAAGTACATAAAATTCACAGTTTTAGAAAGTTTGAAAGTTCACGTTTTGCCTGAGCAAGAACTTTAGACTTGTTACCTGCTTGCAGAACACAGTGAAATTGAGGAGATGCTTTCCATTAAATCTATTTAGTTTTCAGCCTTCTCTTTCATCATTGTTTCATGAGTATTTTGCTTGTTTTCCTTTCTTTCTTAATGTTCTCACCACTGTAGATTAAAATGTCTAGATAAGAGAGAGAATTTGTCATCTATTTGAAGGAAGCAGTGTATTTTTGTTATATGTCTGGGTGGTACTTAGCACAGTGAGACTCCCAATCTAAATGAGGCTTACAGTTTGAGTCATAATAAAAATAATAATATAATAAAGGGGAAAAACTGAATCAGGACTATGATACTCTGCTCATATGTTTCTCATGGTACTCTTTCTTGTGAGTAACAAATGTTTTGAAGAATGGTTAAAATACCAACCATGAAAGTTTGTGTGTTACTAGGTAGGAAAAAAAGGTAGTGTTTCTTTCTGTGGAGATGAAAACTGGTGGCAGTGATAGGCATGGGTTTTCTCATAGAGTAATTTGTAAATATATTGCTTCTCTGACCTAACATACAGAATAGAGTTCACACTGGCTGAGGTATGGGTATTTTTTCTGGTGCTTGAGGGTCTAGATTTATTTACTTTTCACAGGTTTTTTCTAGTAGAGTACTCATGGTTTCTCTTTTCATGACTGTGACTATGAAATGATAATTTTAGTTTTTATCTATGTTGAAATTAAACACCTATATGAATTCATACAGTAGCTTACACACTTTGTTTCATCCTTATGCTTTACTTGTACTTTGTAAAGTATTTGCCAGTATCTTCCCAGAAGTCTATTACATGTTATCAGCAAAACATTTCAACAGACTCCAAGGAAGCACTGCAGGAAAGTTCAAGTGTGTTCTTCCACACAAATGTGCAACAGCCCTTCCTTGTGAAATATGAAGGATTTATAGATATGTTTGCTGTTCTTTTTATTACTACTAGTAGTCCTTATGTCTAATTTATTTAAATATGTTTTTCAAGACACAAATGCCATATATATAGCTTGTTTCTTTCAATACCATCCAGAATGGGAAATTTGTGCAGGGCAATGTATAGAGGGTAAGAAAACGAGTATCATGACTCTGTTTTGAAATTCAAGTACATTATATTTATTTTATTATACATAATGTGCATTTTATTAAACATATATAACTATATTTGAATGTTAAATTCATACAGATTTTCTGTATTATTATTTGGCATGAAAAGGGGAAATTTCTAGAATAATTTGTCTGGTTAAATGCTGGAGCACTTAGTCTCTGTGGCTTTTTTTCTAAAGCTAATTTTCATGTTCCTGGATCTTTTAGTAACATGACTGTAGAACAGAAAAGTCTGTAGTTGTCGTCAGATAAAACTGAACTTCATAACTTAAAATCATCAAAGGATTATTCTTTTAGTGGAAGTTAGAGTAAGTTAATGTGTTTGGAACCAAAGTAACTGGAAAGTTTATTTTGGATCCAAAATTGGTACTTGCTTAGCCCTAACCCTGGCTTGCTTCTGATAGAATATTGCATGAAGATTTTGTGCACTGGAGTTGTGGTAACCTATTAGTATTTAAGGGAAAAGACTTTCATATTTAATTATAAAATGTTGGTTTATTATTTAGTTGTTGTAGGATTTTATATGCAGCCTTGAAGTCTTTTTGGCAGTTACACTGTGTAGGAGGGTGATACTCATTTTTCACATGTTCTTCATACTAAAAGTTGCTAAAATTGTGAAGCAGTATAAACACAATTATTTTTAATTGGCTGTTAATGCTGAATTCCATTGAGAACAATGAAGGATCTGTATTAAAAGTAAATTAATTAATGAGTAATGTTGCAACGAGTGCCAACCACATGAGAATGTAATTGTTATATATAAAACTTGGGTATGTCACATGCCCTTAAATATCCCTGAATTTACTTGAAAAAATAAATTCTTTTCCTGAAACTATTGAAAATGTTACTTTCTTTAACGCATATAACTTGTAAAAATTTCTGATGAAGTGAAACATTGAAAGGCAAGAAAGGGAAGAACAGAATTGATAGGACTTCCTGTTCTTTAAACTATGTCGTTATCCAGGGCTCAGGAAGAGATTCTGTGACTTGTAATTTAGCAGTTTCAGCTCTCAGCAGTTATTTGGCAATTATGAGATAGGATTATTTCTTAAGTTGGTTACTTACCAGAAACCAACAAAAATTTGAGTTTTCTGTAATTAAATAAAACCTTTTTAAAAGGTTTAAAAGCTTTCTTAGAAAAGAACAGGAATACTATGAAGCACAGTGACACTGTGTTTTAAGTGGTCGAAGAAAATGTGTCTGATCCTTATTATGGTAATTTTTATGTACAGGTAGCCTGCTTTCTTAGTTCTTTACTTGTGTGTTCTGCTTTCCATTTATAACACTTTTGTCAACCTTCAAGACATGGATTTCTGTTCTTCCCTTTAAAATTGTAACAAACACTGCATGTCTGGCTCAGCTGCAGATGGTCTAAATGGCAGAACGAATTTGGATGTTGGCAGCTGAGCTGTGGTGTTATAATACTGGGTGCACCAGAACCTGCACATGAGATGAGTAAGCAGTGGTTCTTTGCAGTTTGGGGAGTCAGTGCAAGATGACATTCTGTACCCAGAAAAATATGTTACCTTTCTGCTGAGAGCGTATGAGGGTTGCTGACTAATGCAGAGAGAGGCAATTTCCCAGGAGAGACACCCATATGCAAGTGTCACCTTGTAGCAAATCTTCAGTACTCTAATTGATTTATGTAGCTGTAAAATGTGGGTTATGAAAGGGAATGTCCTTATGGTATCACTGTCATGAAAGGCTGTAAAGACTTGAACTACCTGTCCCTCTTCATTGCCCTCGTGGGGAGTCACTTGTTTTGTTTTCTTCCCTCCAGCCTACCCTCCTCAGTTAGGAGGACCTAATTTTTCAGCAGTATTTATTTCACTCTCCTCTCAAATGAACAACATTCCTTTTTATAAAATAAGAATTAAAAATACTCCAGTAACTTAATATTTTCCTTTTTATACAAGAGTCATTGGACTTTTTTTGGCTTTTATGTTTGTAAAAATGTAGAGCGTAGAGTTATGCTTTACATAATGCTTTAGAAGGGAAAATACTGCTTGCTTCATTGGTTTATCATTAGTGTACATTATTTAGCATGTATAGGCCTTGACATAATAGAAATGAAAATAGGGGGTGATCCTGTTTCAAGAATGTAATAATTCGTTCTCTTTAACACATGAATGTGTTCAGTATTGGCAAACGAACATGTTGCTACCAAAACTGAAATCAGATCCTTGAAACAGAAAGGATGTTGCCATGGAAAAATGAAGTAACACTCAGTGCAGCTGCGAAGCATTAATGAATAGGATATTTTTTTAAAAGATCATTTGTGTTTGGTGTGGCTTGGAGGGTCCCAACCAGATGGTTTCCATGAACAAGATCTGACCCCCAGCTTGAGGACTTCTTACTGGCAGATTACTTCATTTTCTTTCCCTTGGATTGTCAGATCCTTACATTAATGCAAGATTTACTGCTGCAGATTTATATTCAGTTACATAAATCAGTCACATCTTACATTAAATTCACAATTTTAGGCACACAGTTTAACAGTTATTTAAAAAGTGTAAAAAGATTTATATGATAGCTTTAATATATGCTATTGATGTAGTTGAATTTTAAGAATTTGAATTACATGTATTTTGAAACACTTTCTGATTGGTGAAGCAATCTGTAGCACACATTCTCACTTTTGTCCAGCATATAATTCCATCATTTTAGGTGCACTCTTCCATTCCTTCACTGGAGCTTGTGAGTAGGCAAATTTCCGGATTCTGTGAATTAAATGTACACAAATTCCTTTGAAGGTGATAGTTGTAAGCTGCCTCCAAGAAGTTCAACAGGTGCAACTCAGTTTTGCACTTATTGGGCCCTTGTGCATTCAACTTGGTAATTTCTTGTGTGATTATAATAATTGCATAATTTGCTCTAAAATGGGGACTTTTGCCATATAGTCATTGTGTTGGGCTTTGAAATCCTGCAGTAATGTTTTGCCAAGTTTGTTATTCATTTAAAACTTTAAATGAAACATAAGTAAGTAAACCATATCTGTAAGCAATTCTGTAATATTACATATTGTCAAGTTTTAGCAAATCCCAATTTAGGATCCTGCTGACTGCACCAATTTGTCATGAATGAGTGATTTAGAGTAACTTAAATAATCATCATCAAAGGCATTAGCAAAGGTGATTTTAATATGAAGTCATAAAGGTGTAACTTGGCTAAGTTCAATAGCAAGGTTCTCTCTATCATTTACTGCATGGTTGAAACATACAAGGGAAAAGAGAATTAGAATAAATCTGGCGTTATTTACATGGAGGCTGAAGATGGAAAAGGATAAGGTAACCCAAACGTTGAGTCATGAAATTCAGACCAGACCTCCTTGCTTGCCAAACCCCTGATGTGTCTTAGGTGCAGCTGGATCTGCTCTGGACAGCAGTTTATATCTAACAGAAGAAATACAAAGAGTAAGGAAGTCCTTCCATCGAGTCATGAGGTTAAGAGTAGACCCCCTTGCTTTCTAAATTCCTAGTGGAGCTTAGGTCCAATCTTAGTCTCAGACTTTGACTCAGACTTAGTCTATCTAAAGGAATTAACTAACATGGATTTCATTAGTATTAATTTAGCATGCTATCAGCAGCTTTCTGAGGTTGTATTGCAAATAAGGGATCCCTCTGCCGGAAGGAGCACTCAGTCTCAGATAAGGAATCCCAAACACTGGAAGGCATCCCATGGAGAGTCAAGGGGAGAGTCACTGTTGTGTAGTCTAGTTGCAGTTTAGAGAAAGCTTGAATTGAACTCATCCAGAGACCTGTTGTTAGTAGAAAGGCCTCTCTGCCACTCGGAACAACCTTGAAAGGTGTCCCAGCTCAAAGGGAGGTGGCTGCTGTGCAGCCATCCTGCCTGGCAGGGAGAGCTCAAAGGCAGACCATTAGGCTGTCATTGGCTTGTGGTCAAACTGCATGCACTGGGAAGGGTGTGCAAGAGACTCCTTGTCCCCACAGCTTTCTTTGTTCCTTGATAACTGAGTCTTGGAAAAAACACATTCAGGTGTTAAAAGACATGGTCAGGCATGATGCTCGTTGGGTCACTCTGCTCTTTGAGGGTTTCCTGGAGGAGTTCTTGACCTGGCTACAGCTCAGGCCTTTACTTCATTTGGAGCTTGTACTGAGCTACTGCTGGTCTGGTTACTGAGGCCCCGTGTATCCATCAAACATATGGAGGCCTGATGCTATCATTTAAAGCCCACCAAAATTCATGGTCCGACTCCCATTCAGCTGTTTGAAAATGAATAACAAAGAGCTGCTTGTGTAAAAAAAGAATTTCCCTCAGGAATTTTAAGAGGTGAAACTGTTGTGATTCTACTTCAATATTCTTGATACAGCAAAGTAAAATAAACCAAATGCAATCCAAAGAGCTTTTCTTCAGTACAAAGCTGTAGTGAACTGTAAATGAAGTGCAAAAACTCTACTGAGTATTAAGATCTCTTCTTGAGAGTGCTTTGTAGAACATGTCCTCTAGATCCTGCTGCTGGTAATGCGAAGTATAGTATCTCTTTAAATTGGTGGGATTTTTGGATTATTGTTACCACATGGTTTGTATATCCAGGCAGCATTTGATGTTAATCATCATAGATATGTATATACATATATATGTGTGTGTGTGTGTATGAAGAATGGGTAATTTTTTATAAACTGTTTACTCAGCAAATGCATGGATAAAACAATAGTTACACTGATCGTAAGTTCTTTTGTCATCTATTTATCATTATCCCACAATGGCTTGACCTGCAACCTATTACTAATAGACCAGAAAACGATCTACTGTGTCACTGTAAAAATCTTTGCAAATTGACACAAAGACTAATTTGCCATTAAAAAAAAATCCAAATCTATTACATCTGTAACAATACACCCTAGCTTTTCATCCAGTATAAATAAAGTACACTCTGCAACCTTGGATCAATAAACTACTTATCAAAGATGTAATTAGCTTCATTTTACAACTCAAACAGTTCCAAATCCAGAAACAAACACAGACTTCATGAACCAATGTATTTATTTTTGCAAAATTCTACTTATATTTTTCTGTAGTGAATTCTTGTCAGTTTGTCTAAGCAAAAAGGCACAAAAATGCTGAAATAAAGATGAATATCTGTGTACTCACTAGGCTGGCAAAGTACTTACAATGCCGTGGAATTCTAGCTCTATTACAAATCGCTATTGTGGTCTTGAAGGCCTAATAGCCTTCAGGGGAGAGTATGAAGTAAAAATCTTAGTTACAGCTTTTAAGCTGTCTTAAATGATGTCAAATAGAAAGAGTGTTATGTAAGTTTGCAGCAAGCAAATGTTTTTATCACAGCTACAAATAATATCTTGTCCAACAATTTGTATGCTAGTCTTTTCCAAGCAATGTGAAGAAATGAACTGAATCATAGCTTGTATTTGCTTAACAAAGCATTCAAGTGTGCAGGCTGTTGGAGCCTTTCGATATCCAGGTGCCAGAATGGGATATGTAAGAGCCAAGGAAGACTAACAGTCCGTAGCTTACATCACCTCTGAGTTAACAAGTTGTAATGAGTTGAGTTCTTGGTTGGACTTGCTCAGCCTCTCTAGAAGCACCTAAGAAGATGACAAAATGGTCAGACATGTTTCAGGGTAACAACATTGAAAATAAAGAACAAAAAGTATTATTTTGTATGAAACCATATGTGCTGCTTCTGATTTTCATAGAAAAATGGATAAAAGCTGTATAAACTTTGTCAACTTTATTACTATCTCTTTGTTTATATATACACCTCTATTTGTTTAAAACTCAGTTTTTCTCTCATTTGTGTTTTTCCTATTTTTTCTAATGATTAACTTTTTTGTACTTGCTCACTACTGTTGACTATTAAGTAAAGGCAGAATTTTCCCTGAAACTATTCTTTTAGAAAGTAACAGCATATAAAATGTTGACTAGTTCTAGAGACTTAGCTGTTGCTAACAAAAGCTAATGAACAGCAAAAAGCGGAGGGCTTTCTCATTCAGAGCATCCTCTGACCTAATTGCACTTTGTAAAAATCTGTTGAAATGTAGATATGTGTGTGCGTTCACTTTACATGGCAACACCTTTCTGATGAATTTGCACAGTAAAAACATCCTTCTTCTTTCGCCCCTCCTATAATCATAATTTAAGAGCAAATATTATTTTCCAGCATTTTGCTTCATCTTTTCTCTTAATTCAGCTAAAAGTTAAGGCTGTTTTCAGTCAACTGTTAAGGACTAATAACTTCAGATTTTGTACCAAGATGAATACTCCACAGTGAGGGGGAAAATAATTTGTTTCTGAGAATCTTTCTTGGCTTTGTCTTTTCAGCTTGAAGTGCAGTCTTGTTGTGTGTTCCTTCCGAATGACAGCCTGCCTTCCCCAAGTACTATTGTGTCTGGTGACATTCCTGGGACTGTGCGAAACTGGTACCATGGGCAGGCCAGTATGCCTGGCACACTTGTCATCTGCTTGCCCCAGATAAAGATTATGAGTGCTGGACACAAACACATGGAACCATTGCAAGAAATCCCATTTGTTGTGCTGAGACCCATCCTGGAAGAAGGTAACGTGATAAACTCAAAAAACCTTACTCTTTAGTTTCCATTTCTAAACGTTATGAAAATTATCTTCATTTAATTTTTAAAATGTCTGATTTTGTACTGCTTTTTTAGCAGAATGTTGTTACGTATTATTGATGTCTAGAAATATTACTTACAAGGTTGGCCCCATGGAAATCAATATGGAACTCATCAAAGAGCTACTTCTGTGATATGTTTTGTATCTTTGAAACTAAAATAATTCAGAAGTTCAATTTTTACCTTCATTGGCTTTGTTATTCAAGTTATGGTGTAGCCAATGATTTTGACACAACCAGAAGTGGCAGTAAATTGTGACTTCCAGGACCGAATGGAGACAGGTTAGGAAAAAGTGCTCATCCCACCAAGGTCTTGGGTGTAACATTCAGACTGGACATTAGTTAAATATTCTTCACTGAGAGGGTGGTTGGTCACTGGAGCAAGCTTCCCTGGAAAGTGATCATGGCACTAAGTCTGTCAGAGTTCTGGATGCATCCATACAATGCTTTTAATCATGTGATTTGGTCTTAGGTTGTCCAACAAGGAGCAGGGAGTTGCACTCAGTGGTCCTTACGGGTCCCTCCCAACTTGAGATATTCTATGATTCAATATAAAATGAGAAAAGAAATTCATAAGTATAGTAAACTGTCGAAAGAGAAGAATGAGACTTTAATGGTCATCCTGATAGGCAACAGTTGTGTTCTGTGTTGTGACTTAGAATTGTCGCAAGGATTTTGTAGAGAGTTGAAGAAAAAAATTGTAAAGGTTGAGGAGAAGTACAGTAGTTCCTATTTGAAAAGCTAATATTTGATAGGGGTTTGAGTTGCAGACCAGCCTGAGGGAAGATTCAGCTTTTAACATTCTGCAACTGATTGAGAAATGAAAGGAGGAGATAAGCTGATAAGGACCTAGCAAGTGAAAACAAGTTGCTTATGTTCAATACTTTTTATTGTGTTTTGTTTTCTTTAATAAAGCCCTTAGAAATGATCAGAATAAATGGTAAATGGACTTGCAGCAGTGTTCTGAAGAAATACTGATGTAAAAATCTTTTTCTATATATATTTATATGAAACTTGTGTACTGGAAACAGGTGAGGCAAATATTCTGAACCATCTTGAGCCTTGGGTTCCAGGTTTATTTTAAGGACTTCGATGAGAGCTAGGCTCACAACCAAGTTTGAGATTTCATGGAAATGCCAGTATTTGTGGTTTAACCCCAGCCAGCAGCTCTGGCTGCACACAGCCCCTCACTCCTCCACTCTGGTGGCATGGAGGAGAGAATCAGAAAGTCAAAAGTGAGAAAGCTTAGGGATTGAGATAAAGACAGTTTAGTAGGTAAAGTAAAAGCTGCAGGTGCAAGCAAAGCAAAACAACAGATTAATTTGCTATTTCCTGTCAGTAGGCAGGTGTTCCAGCCTTTCTGTTTGGTTGGTTTCTTTGGTTGTTTAGGTCAGCTGTCCAGGCTGTGTCCCTTCCCAACTCCTCGTGCACCCTCACTTGCTGGTGGAGCAGTGTGAGAAGCAGGAAACACCTTAAGCACTGTCCATCAATAACTAGAACATACCCATATTATCCACAGTTTTCAGCACAAATCCAGAACACTACCATACCACCTACTATAAAGAAAGTTAGGTCTGTCCCAGACAAAACCAGGGCATTGGTGTACAGTTAGTTCATTGTTGTATTGTCAAAATGTATTATTTAGGAAGAATTCTTGCTGTTTTGTGTATTCATTCTAAGATGAAGAGAGGGAGATGCAGCAATTGTTCCATTGCTTTTGTGACAGCATTTTCTGAGAAAATTATTCTGTTTTCTGTGTACTTACTGCTGAAATATAAACAATTTAAAGGGCATGAAAAATTAAGTCAAAATCACATTCAAGAGCTAGTCCTGCTACTGCCATCAGAAATTTGTTTGGATTTATAACATTGTGTTTCTTCTCCCTTTGGTCTGCCACTTACATTGGACTCTTCTTCTTTCTGTATTTTACCTTAAGTCATGACAACGGAAATAAAATTGTAGTTTTTAGTATTGAAAGTCATATTAGAGATGCTGCCAAATGAAAAGAAAAAAGGTTTAAAAGAAAGAAAGGTGTATGTGTTTTTCCTAATAACTTTCAGTAGGAATGATCTGATTTTCTAATCATAGTGACAGAGAGAAGATAAAATTTAACTGAAGTCTTTTGTTTGTTTTAAACTGATGATGTAATTTAAACCATTTATGAAAGTAAAAAGTCATTTGAATTTTGTCAGACCCAGATTTGAAGGAAAGATCCTAGTGAGAAAAAAGAATCCCCTTGGCTGGGATAAAGCCTATGGTAAGGAATTTATTTGTGTGTGGCTTTCTGCTCTGGGAATAATGCCAAACAGAAGTTCTCACAATCTTGATATTTTTGATTCTCTAATGGAGCCATTGCTTTCTCCCATGCCAAGACTCCCTCTTAAAGAGATTATTTCAAAATTTTTTCAAAGCTTTAAAGTCACCTTCTTTGTTTCTTCTCCTGTAGAGGTAAATAATTTTTATGGACTTGTATTGTGAAAGTCTCTTAATTTGCTTTTTGTCTTTGACCAAGACTTCAGGGACACTCTGTCATTCTTCAGACATGCTACCATCTCTCAGAAACTATATTTAGTCAACATTGCTTTTCCTGATAACCATTTTTTGGATCGTTCCTTCTCTTATAAAGAAGATAGAAGTAAAAGGCTTTTTCACAAGGATGTGTTGTTACTTTCAAGGAGGCTGTGTGCTTACTGATGTATTTTTATTATTACATGAAAGACTAAAAGAGGACAAAAAGGGAACATATTCCTACTGTCATTCGGGAATATTTCATCCTACTCAGATGCTTACCTGACCTCAAGATGTCAACATATTGTAAACATAGCTTATACACTGTCCCACAATCAGGTCTTTCCATTTGTTTTCAGTGTTTTGCTGCATCTCTAAGGTAATTTCAGTTTGTAGGAATGCTTAAAAGAACATTTAAAGTACTTCTACAGTACTTTCATTCAGAAACATAAGGTAGCTCAGTCATCATAAATAACTAAGTAATCCATAAATGGATTTTTCTGTGTAAAGAATGAAATATTCCTTTGAATTTCTGTTGAATAACAAATACATTTAAGTAAGGTATTGAATTACATTAAGTATTATCTTAATAGTACAAATTATCAGCTAGAGATCCCTGAGGTAGTAGTATTTACTGAAGATGTGAAAGTAGAATCACAGAATCACAGAGCCTGGAAGGCCGGGTTGGAAATGACCTTGAATGATCATCTGGTCCAAACCTGCATGGCAAAGGGACCCAAGGTGGCATTATCCAACACCCTGCTCATTTGCTTCTTGAAAGCCTGCATTCTAAGGAGGCTGTTCCAGTTAATGATTATTCTTACTGTAAAAACTTCCTTATATCAATATTAAATCTCTCCCAGTGCAACTTGTACCTGTTGCCCTTTGTCTTCTCTGTTTTGACACCTTGTGAAGAGGAGGACCTCTGTCCTGTTTGTAACTGCCCTTTACGTAAAATAGTTACTAAGAAGAAAGTAAATAGTTAGAAACTCAGTTTGAGCACAACTGAAATGTTTAGAGAAGTGCTTAGAGTGAGTTGGGACTTTCCATGCACATCTAACTTCAAATATTTGACAATTCATCTGTTTAATCTCCAAGTTGCAACCTATAGCGATAGGATAAAATGTGGTAAATGTAGTTGGACAATATATGTTGTAATGGTCAGAACTTCTGGACTGCTAAGTGGTCTTCCAAAAATCTAAACTCTTATAACAGGAAAACAAGTTGAAGACATGAAGGGAACTTTTGCTTCAGGTAAAGCACTCTTTCAGAGTAATAATGAAAATTTTCAGTATTGATGAAATTCTCCTGTGTTTAGAAGTTTACATTTTGAATTATGTTAGTTACTGTTTTTTAGTAATTAATTATTAATATAATAATGTTCCTCTTCGGGTTCATAGTAGTAAATTTTATTAATTCATCTTTGTGAAAATGTTTGCTTATGTTGGATATAGTAAGATACAGATCTTTAGGTAAGACACAGTAAAATACTTTTAGAAAGCAGTGTTCAGAATACCTTAAAATTGTTGATATTGCTGGTAATCATATTCACATATGAGGTGGATATCCTCATTTATATCCACAAATATCCACATTTCATGTGGATAGCCATAAACTGACAGTGATGTGAATCACTGTATTCTAAATATTTAAATTTGAAAGATGGTTTTTGTTTGTGAAATAAGACAGATTATATATCTTCACAGAATTTTGTAACATATGTTTAAACTCAATAATTTGTCAAGTGACTTGCAGGGAAATAGGACATTAGGGCCATATAGATTTCAACCTGAAAGCAGAAGTTAAATGTTTAAAATAGAACAGCAGTATGTTGGCCTTCCTAGAAGTTACCATCTTGCATTAGATTTTTTAAAATGTTTACCTTTAAATTTACAGAAATTATTTTTTCAGTTATTATATTTAAGATAAATATTTGACATTAAAATAGTGTGCTGTTTCATAGAGGGGTTTGTGTGTGACCTTAAAGATCATCTATTTCCAACCCCCTTGCCAAGGGCAGGGACGCTTTTCACTAGACCAGGTTGCTCAGAGCCCAATCCATCCTGGCTGTGAGCACTTTTAGGGATGGGGCATCCACAACTTCTCTGTGCAACCCATTCCAGTGTCTTACTACTCTTGTAGTGAATAATTTCTTTATATCTGATCCAAATCTACCTTCTTTTGGTTTACTTGGGTTTACATTCAATGTCACCATCTGTAATAGTAATTACCATATTTAATTTACGTTATGATAATGCCTTGTAAATTTAGTTCTCACGTTTGGAAAGCTGGGATTATGCAGACATGGAACTACGTCCCTGTTGCATGACCGGGAGGAAGTAGAAGTGACCTAACATGTAGTGATTGCAGAATCTTTTTTTTAAACATTGCATGTCACAGGAGAATGAGGGCTTTAGAAACGCATGTGAAAAGCCTGCAGTGTAGAGAAAGGGAAATGAGGACTGAGTAGTCAGGTTGCTTTTTAAGGATTGCAAGGGATATTACTAGTAAGCCTGGGAATAGATCCCAGAGCACATGCATGACAAAGCTTTCATGCTCTCTCTCCTACCATTACTAATTTTAAACAAAATTCCTCTTTTGTAGAACTGTCAGCATCATATACACAACTACAAATACCACATTTCCAGTCTTGTTTTTAAAATAAAGATAAGTAGTACATAAAAATGAGAGCAAACATAACAACTATTGGGAGTTATTTATCAATATTGTATGTCATGCATATGGAAAGTCTCATTATGAACCTGAGTAATTAACTCTAGCAAAGAAACAAACTGCATCAATAAGTACCAGAGAAAGCGCTTCCACATACCAAATTATTTATTTATATATTGGAAAAAAAATTCAAAAATTCTACAGGAAAGTAGTCTTTCCAAACTATTGCAAGTAGCAGATAAATGATAACTGGCAGTTCATTTAAAATGATCTGATGGTTGGGTCAGTCAACTGCCAAATGCCTGAAAGTGGTATTTATAAATTTAAGAAGTTATCAAAGCAGTTGAAATAGTTTAATAAATAAATTTTCAAATACAGATCAGAGATGATGCTCTTAGAAATTAAAAATAAAAATGTATGATAGTAGTAGGTCAGGAGTTAACCAGAATCTTTACCCTAGTAGGAGTCTTTCATGTGTATATTTTATAATATTACCATAATAGTTGTTGGGTTCACTATAGTTCCACTGAAGGCGATTCCAGTTTTTCCAATTTACTTAAAATTTTTCAGAATTTCATCAATTAGGTGACAAAATAATAGATGGGAAGGTTAGAAGTAGAGAAAATTCTGCTAAATGTGGCACTGACTTTTCCTTCCTACCAAGAAATCATCCTTTAAATTATGGGAAAATTCTACAAGCAATGTTGCTTTTGATGTTTAGATGCTTTGAATTAATTTTTTTAATAGTTTCATAAAACAAATTGGCAAATGAATGAAGGTACATACGCTCCCATGCTTCTGGGGTATTAGATTAATTTGGACTCTTTTTATCCAAGAGAGGCCAAAAATTTGAAAAATAAAACCTTGTACCAAATAACTTTCTGAAATTTCCTATAGGAAGGAGAATTTTTCTCCTTCTCTTTCTCCAGATGAACGTTCTCCATACAAAGATGAAGACTGTTTCAGGCGTGGTTGAGGTTTGTGGATGCTCACCAGCCTGCTGTGTTTGAATCTGACACTGCATCCAGCTGCTCTTGCATTACTTCATATTGGGACAGGCAGTTCCTCTCGTTGGATTGAAAATTCACATGCTGGGCACACACTCTCTGTTGTTCAAGTTGTGACATAAAGGCACAACTTCCTTGGTAGAAAATCTGATAAATAGGATGAAGACTTTCTTTAAAGAGAACAAAACCAAATAAAAGAAACCCCAAAGGCCCCCTAAAATATTATAGTGTTCTTATACCTCTGAAGAGCAAAAACCCGTATCTGTTTCAGGTAAAATTAGAATTATCCATATGTCTTTCAATGTCTTACTTTCCTCACTTCTTATGAGTATTTGTTTGGTTTTGGTTCCGTGTTTCTCCCAGAGCCTAATTTTTTTTCCACTGGGACCTGGTTATCATATGGGAGATTGTATTTGGTTTACATGGCAAGGTTTTGGTAGTAGGGTGGACTGCAGGGCTGATGTCTGTGAGAACATTGCAGAAGCTTTTCTCATGTCCAACAGAGCCAGTTCCAACCAGCTCCAGATGGACTTTTCTAAGTGAACAATAACAGGTGAATTATTTCTCCCTGTCTTCCAGCCTTTTGTTATATTTTCTCTTCTAGTCCAGCTGAGTTAGGGGAGTGATAACAGCAGGTGTAGTGGGTTTCTGACCCTCAGCCAGGGTCAACCCACCAAAGGAATTTTGTTTCAAGTTCTGTAATCTGTGTGCTCAGTTCCCCTCAACTCTAGCTGGTAGAGCTGTGGAAAATTTTCCTTCACCAAAAGGAGTTCCTCCTGTTAGCCCTTTAAAGAACTACCTGAATAGTTCTGTGATCCTGCTTTGGAAACGTTTGTGTTTCATCTATTGACAACCTAAAGAAAACTGATTGTATGGAAGCTGTAGGCATTTTGTTGCTCAGCTGTGCACTGCCAATTCCCTTGCTGATTATTCTTCATAACGATTCCTGGTGGGATGCCAGGAATTTCTCTGGGTAGGCTTCTTCCTAACTACAAGAAATCTAGTCCTAAGTGTATGTCCGTAATAATTTGCTTTTATAAAATCCATCACCATTCTGTTCCTAGGAAGATAAATGAGGCAGTGGAAAGAGCTGCACTGTGAGCATTGGGATAGGCTTCACGCTGTGGCACCACTGTGTTGAGGTGCACCCTGCAGACTTTTTGAGGAAAGAATTCACTTTTTTATTACTACAACCTGTAAATAGGTAAAAGTATATAGTAGAAGGAATTGCCTCTGAATTGTATCGATACGCCGAAAAAAGTGGGGAGTGGTTTCTGGATGTTCTTCACTTTGAGGAAAATTATATGAAGCAGAAGGATTTCTTTAAAGTTGTTCACAGTTTGGAGTTAAAATTACCAATGGATTTCAGTTTTTAGAAGTTGTAAAAAATTTATTGCTACTGTTTAGATTTTGAAGTAAGTATGGAATTGACAGTTGAATTATATTTATGAGAGTTTGGGATCAATTTAATAGTTGTTGATTACACTTGCTGACTTCTAAGGTGGTTTAGAATAAGGCCTTTGCTAGTTGTGTGAAATTATTACCCTACTTTTTATTAAGAAATTGTTTAACTGTGTTCCCTTCTTTTTAATCACTAGGCGATGCTTTTCCATGGACAATTAGTCTGCATCATTTCAGTATATATACTCTTCTTGGACAACAAATGACACTTAATTTGGTAGAACCAATGGGCTGTACCTCTACTTTAGCTGTGACTTCACAGAAACTGCTTGCTTCAGGGCCGGAATCCAGACACTCGTTTGTCGTCTGCCTCCATGTTGACCTTGAATCCCTTGAAATAAAATGCTCCAACCCCCAGGTTGGTACGTTTAATTGATTTATGAAAGGAAATTAAAAATAACTTGATTTAAGTACGATTGATCTGCATTTTCGTGAAGAGGGTCTCTATCTTAATTTTTTTTTAACTGGGCCATCAAGATCAAGGTGCTTAGATTGTGATTTGCTTTGAAGCTCTCTCAACTTTTGTAATTTAAACTCTTCTCCAAATGTAATAGCTGTAGTATAAATGCATCTTTTGGCTGATGGAGCAAAATGAATTGCAGATGTACCATTAAATGCTATGATACTGTTCTGCTGTCACTGTGGATTCTTATATTGAAGTGGTTTAATGTAATTTTTTTTGCTACATTTTCACAGAACTAACATTTCTTTGAACTTGAAGTGATTTTTAGGCAAGCAATGGTATCCTACAGTAAAGGGAAGAAAAAACAGATGAATGCATGTAAACAAAAGTTACCACCTCATTTGTGTTTATTAAAAGGAAAAGGTGTTCTTAGATTTTTCAGAAAGTACACCTTGTATTTTAATGACTTGGACCTAGTTTGCTGTAGTTTCAAATAGAGTAGGTGTTTAATAATATTAAAAGTGGAATGGCATTGTTATAAGTGCAAGTCTTACCTAAATGTGAGTTGAGAACTAAAAAGAAAGTTGAAAAATAAAATATTTTTCAAGCATTCCTATTAAAGTGTAATTGAGTAGTTTGTTTTGCAAACTGTAAGAAAATATCCACTAAAAAATTGAAACTCTAAGCTCCATATAAATCCTATTATGAACATAATGACATGTTAAAATGAAGTTGTAGTATGGAATATTAGATCAAATGTTGTTGTTTCAAAGGATGTCCTTGTACACTGTGATGTTATTAATTTACTGAAGTATTCTAATGACTGAAAGGATGCGGACAAATTATTTGAGTTTACTAAAGGTTCTTGAACTGTCTTTTCTCCTTTACATGTGCCTTACTTGTCCTTTCTGCTTTACTTATGCAAAAGGGAAGAAAAAAAAAGCAGTCTTCTTTAACCAGATGTTGAAGAACAGAAGATGAAAAATACAGTTACATAAACAGCATTTGATAGTTATAAATTCACAGTAGAGTAACTACGAAATTTGATTCCTTGCAATGACAGGCTGTATTTTTTCTATAGATGACAGCCTTAAACTAGGTGAAATTTGGTGAATTTGTTAAATGGTAGCAAAGGTGAAGTATTATATTTATATGACTATTATGATTTAATATGAAACCATGTTCTGATGGGTGTAAAGTCAGTAGATATTTCCAGTGCGCAAAATTGCCAGGATATTGTCTTTGGTTGTAGTTTTCAATTTTGTAGTAATGTGTTATTTTTAAAGTATAAAATGCTGTAACATATTGAGCTTTACAGATTTTGCCAAGTAGTCAGTGGGGTCTTACTGAATTATGTGTGGTTTTGCTGAGGAGGGGGTGGGAGCAGTGAGAGGGGGAAGCCTTTTTTATCAAATACTGGCAGTTATCCTTTTTGTCCTACCATTTTTCTTCTCTTAAATAGCATGTTCTAAAAATAATTATTATATATTAACTGTTATGCTCAAAAATACTTAGAAAGGAGGGAGGCCTTACACTTACACTACCTGTTCTCATATAATCAGAAATGTTTTGGCAAAATATTGAGACTACGCACTTGAAAACGTGCAACTAACCAGAGAAGTAGAAATCCTTCCATTTTAGTCAGTAACAACCAATGGAATGAAATAAAATGCAGTAAAAACAACCAAAGATGTGACTTCATCTGAAGTTTTGAAATTTTATTTACATGTAGACATGTGCCATCATTTTGGTTTTTTGAGGCTTTATTGTGAGGCTTTTTGGTATTTTTTATCTTTTAACATAACTCCATGAAAATCATCTCCCTCTAATGAAAGTGTGGATTTTTGTTTGGTGAGCTTATTTTGTCCCTAGTTTCAGAGCAGGATAGAGTATTTTGATCATACTACTTGGTTGGCTGGTTGCTGGTAATGTTCAGAGACATGCCTACTACTGTCTGAAATAGCTACTCTTCCAGAGTGGCTGGAAAAATTCTAGCCTGAGAAATTTAAAAAAATCTCCCTGACAAGGAAAGTAATTATTAGCTTTAATGATTATGATTACTGCAACCCCAGTAAGATTTAAACCTTTCAGTGTTGGATTAACTGATGACAAGCCTCTTCACCTTGCTGTATGAGCATATATGTAAACACAAGTTCCTTCTTTTGCATTACTTTGTGCCTTTAGGAACAGTAGCATAAATAATTTTCTGAAAGCCCTGCTTCATTAAAACAAATATAGCTTAAGTTATCCTTTTGGTTTCTTGGAAAAAAATTGGGACATGGGGAAATTGCAAGCATGTATGATTTGGGTGTCTGCCTGTATCCTATTAAATTTCTAGAGATACTTTTGCCAGCAAAGTGTCAACACCAGTTAATGTTATGTTAGTCAATCAATTGGGTGGATGCTACATTAGTTAGTTACATTAGAACATTAGTTGAGCTTCCTGCATTACATGGAAAAGACTCAGGAAAACTTAGAAATTTGAATTTGGTAATTTAAAGATTACCAGTGCCTATCAGAGTGCTACAGACACAAAATACTCTAGAGCATAACTGAAAGAGCTCTTTGTCATAGCTGGAGTTATTTGTCTGTAGATTGCTCTGTGTATGAAGAAAAAAAGGTACTGTGAACTTTATCTCCTCTAAGGAAAATTCTGTCAAAAGATTATATGACCTGCTCTATGTAAACCTTGAAACTTCAAAAGAAAATCCAAGACAAATTAAGAAGGTTTTTATAAAATTCCAGCATTTCACCTCTTAAGAAAGGACTGCAGCATGTACTTTGAGACTTCATCACACATTCTCATGCACAGAATCAAGTACTGTTTTATATCAAATGTAGATTGACAGCAGTGTTTTTTTGCATCTGTTCTGCCCACATAAGAAGCCAGCTTCATAGAGCAGAAGTGTCCTGAGGCTTGAAGTTCTTATAAATATGAGAATTTCAATTTTTTATAATGGCAAGTTGGGTATGGTATCCAGCTGTGAATCTGCTTATATATTATTTTCAGTTTTCTCCGACCTTTTTTTACACAGTATATTCCAGTATGTTGTCATACAAACTCCATGATTAATGCCTGTTTACAAAAACTTGTGTAAATATCTTAGAACTGAGTCAAACAATGTGCAAGTTAAACAATGTGTTTCTGAATATTGGAATGACATATGCCAGGAGACTATTGAGTTTGGTAGTGAATATTCTTCCAAAGGCAGATCAGTTTCACATGCTGCATGCCATCATTATTTTAATACAATCTGAATGATTAATTTTGCATTGTTAATTTTTATAAAGTTTGTTTGCCTTTTCCTAGAGACAGTATCTGTACATGTGAAATATGCGATAAATTACCTTTGCTTAATTGTTAAAATTTCTATTAGTAAACGTTTTACAAGACCATGTTGTTCTTTATGTTTTTGAGCTATGTACCATATGTTTACAGAAAGCAAAGATTATTTTTATCAAAGTCACTATACTGTACCTGATGTTTTTTATTTTATTAACAATGTAGTTGCTTATCAGGACATTATAAACGGTGAGAAGCTCAGTTCTGCTATAAAGTCTCCATGGAGGACTTTGATCATTCTTCCTTCATCTCATTAAGAAAAGCTTAATCCTAAAATAAAGTTTTATTTTTTCCCTTAGGTGCAGCTTCTGTACGAACTGGCTGAGATCACAAGTAAAGTTTGGAATAAAATTCAGAGGAAAGGAGTTCTACATCAGTCTATGTCTTCCATCTATACTGAAACCTTGACAGGACCTGCTCCTCCTAGTTCTCCAGTTAAAAGTAGCGTTGGTACCATTCCACCAGATACCAGCACATACAGTCCATCTGCTGACATTGGTACCACTACAGAGGTATTTTTATGTCTTAAAAAAATTTGTTGTGTGAGCTCTGACCTACAAAATGTGGTGGTGTGCAGTCAAGGAAGAATCAGAAAAATCAGAAAGAGTAGTAGAGTCCAAGTGGAAAGTAACTTTGCCCTAATAAACTAATGAAGAATACTTTATTACTCATTTTGGCGGAACAAAAGAGAGAGAAAAACCATTTGCTGTATTGGGCCTATATTTATTATTTGTCTGTATTGTTTCTCTTTGAAGTGAGTGCATATTAGCTTGTGGCACAAAACTGTGGTTAGTGTGTTCAGGTCAAGGAGCATAAGCCATTTTTCAAGTCCAGAATTAGTAGAATAGTAAGCGTTGTTTTGAAAATACCTGTGATACCTGTGCTGCTTGTGAGCCATTCCAAGTAGTGAGCCAGTCACTCTGATGCCTGGGTCAGTAGAGAGCTGCTGTGTGTAAACTGTGTTGGAAACCAGGAGAGGTACCTGGGCTGTGAAGGCTTCCAGGGTTGGTACTGTACCCAGCTGTGTGCTCACCCCACCTCCATCCAGCTGCTGTTGAACCACAATGCCATCTATGAACCACTCCTGAAGCTCAGTCCATTCCCCTCTCTCAGCTTAGAACTGCTTTTGTAGCTCAGTCACATGAGCATTTGTTTGGGTATGCATCTTCGGATCTAAGATTGGCCACTCGGTTTTATGTATTTCTGCTTCCTTAATTTACAGCATTGTGTAACTGCCTGGGGCAGTCTGGTACCTGATCATAATGTCTGTGTGTGCCTAAGACTGTAAAATATTCGAGGCAGGGGGAGGAGTCCTGTGCCATACTGAGGAAAGCAGGCTAACTCCTTTATCAGCATCAATGCAGTGTTAAACTTCATCCATGAGTATCATTAGCTGTAAGTCACCAGGTAGCTGGTATAGAGTAGAATGGGTGGTCACAGGAAGCTGTACAACTGCACAGGCATAGTATTTGTGGTTTTCTTAGTGCCCCTGTCAGGTTTATTGGTTAAAATAGTGAGTTAACCTTGTTTGTGCTACAGGAGAGAGTCAAAATTGTGTGAGTTGAAGGTATCCCAGGGTATCACATGTATGCAATTCTTTGTTTTTAACATAAATCTATTAGAATGTGGGAAGACTTTTCTGAATGACTGGGTTTCAGTCTGAGGAGAACGCCATCAACTTTAGGGACACCACATAGAGCAGTTCTGAAATACAGGCAGATACGCAATAATTTGAATTCTGAGTGCAATTACAAATTCAACATTTGGTCAGGATTGGTTTAGCCCTATGTATAGTTTATATTAATTCCCAGGTTTGGGGAAAGTGAAATGGTGATTGCTAGTGTCTACTTTTTATATGCATGGTACACACACACACCCTGAAGAGGCAACTGACGTTAAAAGGTGTTTGAGCTAGAGTTTCAGTTATTTATTAAGTTGCTCCACTAACATGTTTCTGGATTATTTGAGTAGCCTTGGTTTTGGTGTATTTCTATGTGTGCATGATTTCAGTTGTGAAAAATTTTGCCTTAGTTACAGAATTAAAGGTAAGCAATAATAGTACGAAAACAATATGGTCACAAAAATAGTATTTTTCCACCTACTCACATCAAATTAATTTCCCATTGAAGTCAGAAACCACCAGCTTTATAAATAACAATTTGGTTTTGATCCTCTATATGGACAGCAGTATTTGGAGTACATGCTGTACTTGGAGCATTAATTGAAACTATTCAGTAATTGTTTTAATCCATATGTTACCAAGATTATTTTGGTAATATGGGTCCAAATGCAGTGCTCACATCCTACCCTTTTGCAAAATGTTTTCCATAATTTATTTAATTTTCTTCCTATTCTCAACAAATGTTATTCACTAACTAGATAATTTTTCTCCTAAAAATTCTAAATGAAGTTTAGTGACTTAGTGAACAAGGGACAACATTAGAATAGAGTAATTAATTAATAATACAAATTTCTATAGGTTTGACTTAGAGAAATTTTCCAGAAGTTAGTTTTTTATCAGACTCTTTATTTTGTTTATATGTTCCAATGGTTTTGAGCCTTGAAATCTGTCAAACAAAAAATGCTTTGCTGCGATAGCTATGGGATTTTTTAAGTTTAGAGATTTTATAGTTACTGTGTTTTGCTCTGTGGGAGACACATGATTATTTTTGAAGTTTCTTTCAGCTGCAACAGACTCGCTATAAAAGAAGAAAGCAAACTTGCACAACTGTTTATATCAAATAGCAAAAAAAAAAGTAATTTGTTTATGTGATTTGCAAATGATTTATATTTTAAACTGTGTCTAATTCTTTTCTTGCTGACAACTTGATGTGAGCACCATGCTCTGATGAGGATAAAGCTACCTAGGTTTACTGACTTTTAGCCTGGGTGGTGGTAGGACAGGGAAGCATGAGTGAGAGGCTTAAATACTGGAGGCTGGAAACAGTTAATCATTTTTACCATCCCTGCCTTGGAAAAGGTAAGGTAGTACAGACTACAACAGGCCACTTGTTACTGTTTACCTAAGTACAAACAGTGGTAGAAGTGTTTAGTCCTTGGGGAAACTCAGTGATTGAGCAAGAACGCAGAAGTTATTTTGATAAGGCATAGCATTAGTGTGGCCAAACTGTGATCATCCCTGAGCTTTAGGCAGGCCAAGGATGAAGGCCTTATATGTTTGGATCTTCCTGATGAACAAAGATAAATTCTGGTAAGAAAATAAACTCAGTATATTGGTCAATTTGCAACAATTGCTATAGGACTTGGCATGAGAAGTTGTGGGAAAATAGTTCAGGGTTTCTGACTCTGGCTTGATTTTTCAGTAGATCTGGAAACAGAGCAGAAAAGTAATGCATAAACATATTTAACAATAACATGCTGGGTGCTGAAAATCCAAAATGAAAATTGAAACTCCATGAGAAACAAGAGTGCAGTCTTTCTTCTCACTTTCGTTTCTTAGTTTTTCACTGCAAAAAATTTCTGTGAATTTGAGCTTATTTGGGGGGCAAAAAAAGATGTCAGCTAGTGCAGACTGTCAGTTTTTCAGGCCGTTTGACTCTGCCTAACGGTTTGGTTACAGTACCATGAACAGAAGGCTAAGAAGAAATGTAATCTCTTCCATTTTTTTTGCCTCCCAAAGGACAGTCATACATGTTTTATCTGTCTTCAGAGGAGCATCTGCCCCTGGCAAAGACAATGGACCAATTCAACTGTTTACACGTTTTAATGGCAGAAAAAATGTAGGTAGTATGTTGAAGTTAAACTGTTGAAGTAGGCAGAGGCAGTACGGTGTTACCTCTGACAGGGACAGGGGGTTGAGCAGCTGGGGATGTCTCTTGATAAGCTCTGCAGCTGCCATGGCTGCCAGCAAGAGGTTATTGCTGAATGCCACAGCTGAACCCAGTTTTAGCTACACTGACATGCTGCCAGTCTGAGGGGGAGTACGGGCAAGTGACCTGGAATACTGGGTGGAAATTCAGTAGCCCAAATACAGAATTGCAGGGTGAGGTGAAGCGCAAGTGAGTTGAGGCTCTTGTTAGGACTTTCAGGCTCTGTGGTAGAATGAATTCCAAACCCTGGCAGTTGCAGGTCCAGCTTCTAATGATACCTCTGGGTCAGTATCTGCAGCTCTGGGGTAAATGCAGTTCTTCAAAAATCTCACAAATGCTGTTTTAAGTAACCTTGTGCCAAAATTATCAACTGATTGATTCTCTGAGAGGCATTGTACATACTTTATTGTCTTCACAAAACTAATCCTAAAGAAGTGTGGGAAAAATTATAGCCTGACTTTCTTCAGAATAAAGTTATCTTTGTACTCAAACCACTAAATAAAAATAGCTCTCTGTGGAAAAAAACCCCTACCAAAATGCATGAAACAGCTGAAAACATTAAATTACAGAAATAAAAGAACCCAACTACAAAATTCAAAAACTGCCATGGTAGCAATATGTATTTGCTGTTAAGTGTACCCCTTTAAGTTTAATCAGCTATTGTTTTCTTCTTTTTTAACTATCAGAAATTTGGAGACCTGCCAAAATTTTAGAACAAAGTTGATTTTCATTCAAAATCCATTTTGGAACATGTTCAGTGGGAGAGTGGGGGTGTGTGTGGAAGACAAGAAGGAGACTGTCTCTCATTCCCACCCATTCCATAACAGTTTGTAAGCTATGGTTTGGCAAAATTAAGTGTGTTTATAGTACAAAAAGAACTTGCAAAATTCTTCAGATTAAAAAAAAAAAAAAAAAAAAGAAAAGAAAAAAATTGCTTTTTATAGAATGCAAAGAATAGAGAGTCACAAATGGTTCCACAGAACATCAGCATTGGCTTGAACTTTGGCTTGAACTGTAAATAAACATGTAAGTATTGTTTTTCCCTTTCCTTACTTCATTTGGCTTTTTTTTCTTGATACTTTGTGAAATCCATCTGAAGATCTCAGCACAGGGAATTTCTCTTTGGCTGGCTCCTTCATTCAGATCTGCCTGCTGAAGGGATCCTCCTGCTCCAAAGTACTGTTGACTCCACCGTTTTTCTAGAGCATGTGAGGTTTGATGAGAAGGGTCATCTCAGACACAGTGAAGTTCCAACACAGAAGCATCATCTTTTAGGGCAATCATTCAAAGTCAAATTATGAAGGTGTGGGAAGTTATTGAAAGGCAGAGTGTCAACGGAGCCGTGTGGATGTTATACAAAAGAAACAAATAGGAATTTATTGGCAGAAATTGAAAGGCTCAGAACTAATGTCATTCTCATGGCATGAAATCTCAAGTCATGAAATAGGTTGAGGCTTCTCTGATGTCCTCAAAGAATGAGGACTTTGCAAATAAAGACTCATTAAAACAGGAGATAGGATTCTCAAAGCATTGTGGTTTTTTCTGGTTTTGTGAGGATACATTTTTCACTCCTGCCTTCATTGCTTTACAAGTGAGAAGAAGCTGAAGGGAGGCAAGCTAGTGTTTGCAGAGGGTCAGAGGACAACAAAATGGCTGGGTTATGTCACTGTCTTATTACTGGAGCCTGCCATTTCAGGAGAAGCAATAAGGACTAACATTGGTTAGCACTGGAGAAGTGGCTGCTCTGCCCACATCCTTTCAGATGCTGGGGAACTCTCCAAGGCTGCTTCCCCCATACTTATTTGTTCTAAGGACAGGTGCTGGCATCCTTGAAGAAACAAAACTGAATTCTGCTTACAGTGTTGAAAATATATGTACTCTCATGTTACTGTCAGTTAGTGCTGCCTTGTAGGATAATTAAATGGCACTGAAGAGAGTAGAGCTCTTTGTGGCGACAGTAGGAAATGTCTTGCAAGGCATGGTTAGCAAAAGTATTAAGAGATGGGAGTCTGAACAAAGAAGGCAAGAGGCAGGAAGGATTTTGCTGAAGAAGCAAATAGGAAATTCAAGTCACAGTTTGGCAGAAAGGAGTTAACCTCTGCCCTGAACATGTTATTTAGCAGCTTCTACCACACCTTTTTTTTTTTTTAGCTCATTTTGTTGGGTGCCATATGTTCGATGTGCCACTCCTATTTGGGAGCTAGATACATAGTGAAAAGAGCTATCTGAGGTTTCTTCAGTTATATGTCCTGCTGTGGTAGGCATTATTTATTCTTAGATACACAGCAGAAGACAGGCTATATTTAATAATTAAATTTGCAGACAGTGTAAGAGTAAAACAGAAGAGTCAACAAACACTAAAAGCAAGAGGGTCATGCTAAATCCATGACTTGGAGAGAGATTTCAGGTAGGACTGTGTAAGGAAGTTAGCTCGATTAGAATGTGATAGGGAACAAATGCTTTTTGCAGCTCTGGAGTCTCCCAGTTTTTTAAAAGATGGTCACCTGTGGCTCTCCAGGTAATCTGTTCAGAGCTGTAAGCAATAGCGCCTTATATAAGAAATATAAAAACAAATAGAAATATACTTTTCTTTCATGCATTTTGTTTAATGCAAAGCCACTGTCACTATAGATAATTGAAGGTGAAGTGGATCTTAATTTTCATTTCAATGCTTCATATTACATCTGTTGAGCTAGTCCAGGTATTATAGTCTCATGTTTAGGTGCTATTTTCCAGAAACATACATTGGTTAGTTGGACAAGCTTTCCCTTCCTCATATGAATGAATATCTGGAATGCTAAGTTCTCTGTGTCAGCTATTGACAATGTAGATGGTTTCTTCCCAATTGTAGTGTCACTGAGCTTTTCAAGGGTAAAGGTTACTGCACACAGATGAAGTACCTTTGCTGTTTCTCTCTTGTGTCCTCTTAAGAGTTTAGAAAACCTATAATCAAATTGTAGGCCTGAGTTGAATGAAAATGGGATTTGTCAACATAAAAGCTTCCATATGATCTGTGTCATTAGGTTTGGGATAGGTCCTACCCATCCAGAAAATAGATTGCTAACAGAACCTCCATACTTGCATTTTCCAGCCTTGGACTGCAGGATGGGGCAAGTACTGTCAGATTTTTAATTTTGCTACTGGAAGTAGGCTTTCCTGGGACATATGATGTTGAAATGAGTGCATCCTGACTGCTTGCCTGACGGGTTAAAATGGTTTCAGTCCAATTGTAGTGCTGTATAGGTCTGACTTCCAAGTCGTCTTCCATAGAAATAATGTTGGCTTCTAATTAGATACATGTCAAACATATTGTTCATCATAATTTACAATGCCTAATCCCACAAACCTTCAATGAAAGATAAGACTTTGTGTGTTTATTGGTCTGTTAATCTTAGAAACAACTTAGTCTTAGTGGATCAAAGTGACTAAACCTTGTTCCTTTCTTTATGCTTGAATGAAGAAAACTTGAAACACATGGTGGAGTAGCAAGCAAAGATGCTCCTGGATATTCAGTAGCTTCTGGATGACATTAGTGACTTATGTGTCCCTTGCGTTCAGTTTAATAGGCTGTAAACACTAGGGGCTGATGAGCAGTTACAGTTTGCATCTTTCTTTCCCTATCTGGAGGCAGTAAGATCCAGCAAAGGAGCAGGATGAAGTCCTTTGGCTGGTAAATATTATCAGAGCATGCCTGCATTGCTCTAATAAGCCCACATAACAGGATTTTCCATATAGCTTTCATTTGCCATCATGTTCTCCTAAAAACATTAACCTTTATGTCTTTTTTCTTGAGGCCTTAACATTTTAGGGAAAGAACAGAGGTTATTGATGGCACAGAACCTTCTACAAGTTCATTTGTCAACATTTCATACATTTAAGAATATTACAAGTGACAATCATTTTTTAAACAACAGAAGTACTTAGAAAGTGGCAAATAAAATATTTCCAATTCTTACAAAAAGCTATTGTTTTCTGAAATATGTTTCCAAGAAATTACAGGGAAGCACAGACAAGGGGGAAAAAATTATCCAAACCCAGTGTGTACATCATGTAGGTGTTATGGCCTCACTGGGTGGCTCTTCATTTGGTACTTCCAATGATTCTTTCTTCCTTTGCCTTTCAGGTATGTGCAAGCCTCCATATCCCTATTGCATCTCCAAATATTCCTATTAGCCTTTGTTTTGTATTGATTATAGTGTTTCCATAGTGTAGAGTTGATAAGGAAAGTGTGCTATGCCAGGGAGACCTGTCATAAAACCTAAACAGTTTTACCATTTAGTCTTTGCCAAATTCTGTTATCTCTACCAAAGAAAAGGGGGAAATATTTTGTTTATGTTTTCCTGGTGTTACAAATGGCTTAATTCAAATGTATTTGGACATCTGTATTTCTATAGTTTGTGCATCCATACCAGTTGCAATAGAAAAGGAAAAAAAAAGAGAAGTGGTGAAATGCAATACTTCTGTTTTCCTCAGCTACTGCTTTTGTTTTGTAGGGTGATTCTCTTCAGGGTGGTGATGATTCTCCATTCTCAGACTCCATTACATTGGAACAAACAACAAGTAATATTGGAGTCTCAAGTGGACGTGTCAGCCTATGGATGCAGTGGATGTTGCCAAAAATTACTGTAAAATTTTTTGCTCCTGATCCTAGAAATAATGGCACAGGTATTCTGCATTTTTCCCCTAATGTACTATTTAAAATTCCAAGCAGCACAGCCTATGTTGCAGCACAGTATTAGCTATTCAGAGCTTGTATCAACATTACTGAACACTATAACATCAAAACAATGAGCTGGAGCTGTATTTTAAATAACAGCAACAAACTGTTGTTAGGTTACTTCATGCAAATTAGAATTCAGTGTTGTTCTTTGGCATAAACTTTCCCCTCCATGTGGACAGATGATTAAGTTAAATTGGAAATGAGTTGGTTAATTTACTTAGAGTGCTCCATTTATTCCCTTAGAAACAATATTCATTTTGATATGATTTAGTAATATATTTTGTGTATGTCGATATATAGTCCATTGTAGTTTTATATCAATAATTCCAAATTTCTATTTAATATAATCACCATACTATAATCATTAAAGTCATAGGAAGTTTAATATGGAGTTCAGTGGAGAAGTTCTGTGTTGAAAAGAAAAATATGTGTTGTGCACAGCTTAACTTTTTTTTCTTTGAGATATAGTTGAATTATCATCTGACAGTAATTGTTTGAAAGAAACTCAGATTCCATCAACTGCAGGACTTCTTTTTTTTTTTTTCTTAGGAAATACTGCTGCTTTGCTATTAACATTGTTTCCCATAGAAATGTGAAAAAATAAGGTGACTAATTTTTAAGGCTAATTTTCAAGAGATGAACATTTGATTTTAAAAAACTAACTACACAAGAGGAAGAAAACTGTAGTATAATTAGAGTAAATATCTTCGCAATTTTTTTAAAAATTTTTTTCCCCCAGGAGTTATGCTATAAATACCTAAACTAGAAAACCCATATATATGTTTCTCAATATATTTGTATAAAAAGGTTTGGATTCTAGTGTTATACTTGAATCAAAAAGTGCTTATGAGAAAACTCTGAGTAGAAGTAGCATCATCCTATTTACAAAATGTAGTGTCTCAGATATATTTCTTGCTTAAAATCCTTCAAGTTTCAGATTAGTAACTAATAATTTTATTTTCTTTGACTATTGCAGAAGTCTGTATTGTCAGTGAATTAGAGGATCTCAGTGCCTCAGTGGATATGCAGGATGTCTATACCAAAATCAAATGTAAAATAGAAAGCTTCAATATTGACCATTACAGAAACAGGTAATTCCTGCGAGTTGTTATGCTTTAATTTCAGGCTGAAAGATAAAGGCAGGTGTTTTTTTGGGTTTTTTTCTTCTTGATTCTTAACTTGAATTTAAGGTAGCTATTCAGTTTCAGTTAAATTATTTTAACCTTTTAAATAATAGCAATCATAATTGTGTTTCCTCAGAATTAGATCTAATTCCAAAGAAACACATAGAAATCATTGCAAATTTAGGAAGGTGTTTTTTTCACACTTACTGCTCTGTTGATTCATTAGACCAAAATAATTCATTTTAGCTTAATGTTGGGATGGGAAATTCCTGAAATGTTGGTTCATGATGTGTTAGCAAGTGCCAGTATTTAATGATTTATGGTATCTTACATGCTAGAAAGAAACAACTCCATTTCTCAGAAGCATCTGTTTCTGTGGCAAAGCAGCAGTTAATGTCCTGCAGAGAGCTGGGCTGATGACCTGTGTTGTGCCACATGGCACAGTGTTGTGCAGAGACACCCGAGTAAAATTTCAGTGATTAATCTCAGCCAGTGTATCATCAGAGCTGTGTGAATTCAGAGCAGGTAGCAAGGCCTAGTCTGCCTTCCCACTTTAGCAGGTGCTGTTGTGAGGATAGTTTCCTGCACCAATGTGACTGTGCCATTTAACTCCCAGGTACACGGTTCTACAGACAGATTGCATGTGCCACCTTCTGATTTGTACTGCCCATGAACACACTCGACAAAGAGAGAGCCTATGTAGTCTTTGTTCAGCTAGGGTAGTGTTTGCCATTACAGATCAACAAATTCCACTATGAGTTAAGAGATTAAGAGAAAATAGATTAGTTGTGTTACTCCTTGAGAGGAAAAACATAGTTAAAAGCTTTAGCACAGCTTTTGGCATTGAAAATAACGAAAATATTTAGGAGCACAAATCATTTTGACTTGGGAACCAATGTCTGCAAGGTCTTGGAACCAATGTCTGCAAGGTCTTATTGAATGCTTATTGTTCCCTGTGTATAATAGGAAAGAGATTTAGTATCAATTTAGCAACATTACCATCATTTCTTTGTGATTTTATTCCTGATGAGCTGTCTTAAAAATTATTTCAATTTCTGTCTTTTTGTCTAAGTTACAAATGCAGTTATTGTTTGTATAATATGTAATATTTGCTGATTAAAATTTTTACTTTATTTTTAAAAATCTTTTAAAATCATGACACAATGCAGGGGTGCCAAGCGTGTCCTGGGGTACATCAGGCACAGCATCACCAGCTGGGCAAGGGAGGGGATTGTCCTGCTCTGCTCTGCATTGGGGTGGCCTCACCTTGAATATTGTGTGAAGTTTTGGGCACCACAGTAGAAGAATGTTATTAAACTACTAGAGAGCATCCAGAGGAGGGCAACAAGGATGGTGAAGGGCCTCAAGGAGAAGCGGTATGAGGAGTGGCTGAGGTCACTTGGTCTATTCAACCGGGAGAAGAGGAGACTGAGGGGAGACTTCATTGAAGTCTGCAACTTCCTTGTGAGGGGAAGAGGAGGGGCAGGCACTGATCTCTGTGGCGCCCAGGGACAGGACCTGAGAGAATGGCCTGAAGTTGTGTCGGGGGAGGCTTAGGTTGGATATCAGGAAAAGGCTCTTCATGCAGAGGGTGGCTGGGCACTGGAACAGCTCCCCAGGGAAGTGGTCACAGCACCAAGCCTGACAGAGGTCAAGGAGCATTTGGGCAATGCTCTTGGGCACACGGTGTGACTCCTGGGGATGGTGCTGGGCAGGGCCAGGAGTTGGACTCAATGATCCTTGATCTTCCAGCCCAAGATATTCTATGATTCTGTGACATCCCAGTAGCCAGTTCCTCTTAACAAGCTTTGCGGAAAAAAAACCCAACAAAAAACCTCCTAAAAACCCCAACAAACCCAGAACTTACTCCACTTGACAAAATTGTCACTGTTCTCATTTATGTTTTCTAATCTATTTGGAGTACCTTTCCTATGTGTAAATCTCTGTGGACTTAAACCGAAAGTGGAGAACAGACAAGGTGAACTTTCTGTCTTCCAGGCCAGGGGGAGATTGGCAGTCAGGACATTTTGAAGGATTTTTTCTACAAAGCAGAGAAAAACTTTTGGTGAGATTTCTTTAGTAAACTAAGGTGCTTACCTGAATAATTCTTCTTAAGCAACATACTTCACTTTATGCTTCTGTATGTTAAAAAGAATGATTACAAGAACTGTAGTACAAGGCACACTTTAACACTTAAAATCTAACTTTTTCTAAATAATACTGATTTTGTAACATATGAATACGGCTTTACACAGTGTCTTTGTTCTTGTAATCTTTCTCTTCCTTGTTCTGTTAAAGCTGTCTGCTGAAAATCCAGGGTAAGTTCCTTTTCTACACACAGGGTTTTACTATATTTTTATTCTCGTATGTCTTGACCTCTTGCTGTAGGTTGTCCTTTCACATAAAATTTTACAGTTACCTTTTTTAATCTCTTTATTTTGTTTGATCTGATTGAATGTCAGCTTTTTAGGAAAATGCAGTTACATCAAAACATGCAAGCTAAATGTAAAAAAATTTTTTTGCTTATAGCGACTTTTTTTTGTTTCTTTGTTGTTTTTTTTTTCTTCCTGTCTTCCATGCCTCGTTCATTACCTCAAGCCTTGGGGAAGATTCTTGGTCTCTGGGGCAATATGGAGGTGTGTTCCTTTCCTGTACTGACAAGCTGAACAGACGTACCTTGTTGGTTCGACCTATCAGCAAGCAGGATCCTTTCAGTAACTTCTCTGGCTTCTTTCCCTCTGTAAGAATCTTTTTAAAAAAATTTAATACAGAACTTTCACTAATAAATGCCAGCAAAAAAAGAAAAATTTAAAAAAACCCTTAAATAATTTCTTGTAGTCTAATTTTTTTTGTACTGAATATATTTGTTGCTTATATTGATTATGTTACTTGTGTTATTTCCATCTTACCCTATAGTAATAGTTGTCATTTTTTTAGTAGATAAGGGAATGAGGGTTGATGGTTCACAATCTTGTACTAACAACAGACAGCTGAAGTCAATGAGATTCATTTATATTAGAAGTGAGCACATACAGTATGTTTGAAGGCCAAATATGTGAAATCCAGTACTGAATGCTGCATTTTTTAGTGTAATTCTGATATCTACTGGGGATTTAAGTAATTGGTATTACTGCAGTATACCTTTATGCAGTCTTATAAAATTGTTTCTCTAATTATGATAATCCAACAATTAATAATTTCATATTTGAGTATTTCTTTTGAATGTTTGGAACATTACTTGCGGATTCAGAATATCCCAGTGTGAGATATTTAAGCCATTTTGTTCTTGCCTCTTTATCCATGGGTCTGTGGAATTATTTTATGTTAGTGAAAGTTCTGGATGGTGTGATTTATTTTCATCATGAATATTGATTTGGAATACTTTCTCTTATTCTATTTGTTTCAGTTCTTATTGTAAATTAATTTACCAATTTGTTTTAATTCATTTAATTGTAAAAGCTTCCAGTTTTCCACCATTTAAGCTATGTATCCTGTTTATTTAAGAAAGAGATGTTATTTTTCTGCATCAGTCTTTAAATTAAATTGATTTCAATCAAATATAAGATGCTGAAAGAAGCAACTACTTGCAAAATATGGTTGCTTTCATTTGTACTTACATGATTAAAGCTAATTTTTAAATAATCCTCCAGAATTCTGTCAGCATGTTTATTACATTGTTAAAATGATGTTTTTACATTTTTCCATCATTAACAACGGCTAAAAAACTTTCAAAGGTAATATGGAAGCTGTTCTGTACATCTTGTGGGAGCTAAGCATTTAGTTGTCATCTTTAGCTAGACAAATCTGTCTTAAGTGAAGGAATCAGCTATTTTTAAAGTACAGTGCAATGTATCATGAAATTATGTGCTTTAGCATGAAACAGAGCTATTTTCTTTAAATACTCAGAGGTGATGAGGCAAAACCAGTTCAGTACTTATTTAGGTGACTATGGGTTGTTTATACACCCCTGTTGAGATGGGGTGAAGCTAACTCAGCACCCGAGTGATATTTTAACAGCTGTGGTGTCTTCACGTACAGAAGGAGCAGTGCAAAGGGAGTAACATCTACAAATGTTTTAAATGAAAGAGGAATCAAAATATATAACTGTATTAAAAAATACCAGAAAGATTTGGTAGGTGTATTTTCTTGAGTATATTAATATATGATATGACTTTCATGAAACATAAATAATTAGAAAATAAAAAGATGTTGACAAATTCATAGTTTTAGATGACCTGATGCAGAGAAGTGTGGACATGTGGTGGACAAACTGTGCATTCAAAAAAATGAAAGCTGTTTTGGCTTTTTTTACTATTAAATGACTGTAGAAAGCTACTAGAAAATATAAAACCCTAAACATCCTAAATAACTGGAAGTATGGTAGCTGATGAATGTTACATGTGGATTTTTGCAGCAGTTTATTTATTTATTTATTTATTTATTTATTTATTTATTTATTTTCCCTTGAAACAGACAACTGCAAAACTTTTAGATGGTTCACACCAGCAACATGGATTTCTTTCTCTCACTTATACCAAAGCTGTGACAAAAAATGTCCGGCACAAACTGATATCAAGAAATGAACGAAGAACATTCCATAAGTTGTCAGAAGGTCACACTGATGGTTCTCCTCATTTTCTCCATGAGATCCTTCTCTCTGCTCAGGCCTTTGATGTGGTCCTCTGTTTTCCTTTGCTAAATGCAATTGCAAGCATTTTTCAGGCCAAGTTGCCAAGGAGTCAAAAAGAGAAAAGAAAATCACCGGGCCAACCAATGAGGACTCATGCTCTGACTTCCCGCAACTTGCCTCTGATTTATATCAACACTGGTGTAATAAGAGTTTTCTTCCCCAAAAATGAGGAAGATCATCATACTGTGGAAGGTACAGTATTTTATATTAGAGATTTTTTGCTGTTCAGTATTGTAGACAAATAGTTCTAGTTAAATCACTGACCATTGCTTCAGTTTTAAAGCTCAGAGTTAGGAAACATCTAACATTCATGCTACTTCTCTGCACATTTACTCAGAATTTCTTTTAGCAGTTTATTTGATCCTTGTTTTCCTGGTACCTATGGAGTTTGCATTTAAAATGTGATTATAAAGAATGTTCAAGAATTTTGGAAAGAGAACCCAGTTCTGCAGTGGTGATTCTGTGTTGGTTTTCTTTACACTGGTATCAGTGCAGTGTTCCATAGACACCTGTTCCAGCAGTGGAGTGTAAGCAGGGAGCCTTAGCTCTTGTGGACATTGACACCTGGAAAACCATGTAGTAGTAAAGCAAGTAGATATTCTAGTTTAGTTTGGAAAATATTATTAAAATGTACCTTGCAGATGATGCCCAACAGATGATGCAGTTTAGCACTTCAGTTGAAGCTATTCCAGCTCTGTCGTGCAAGAGGCTTTCAGGTATTTACAGAATTTGGGTAGTGTAAGATGTTCATAAATAGCTATTTGATTGATGGATAATACTTGTTCTGTAAGATACTGTTTTCCCTTTGTATGTAAAAATATATTTCCATCCCTGTTACAATCTTTATATATAAACAGAGATGCTGATGTTAAACTTAGACTGTGTAACACCTGGTAGGAATACATTCACTTCTCACAAGTCTTCTAGAGATTAAAAAAGTCGTGTTTTACTAATATCATGATATGTTTACATAAGTTCTGTAGGTATGGGGGATTTTTTTTACTATTATGTACAACACCACACAATATAATCCTAAGAGTATAGTCTTTAGATTTTTCTCATAACCTAATTTCAAGAAGTGCATGCAGTTAGAATTTACATAGATCATTTTTTGCCAGCATCCTCTACAATTTTCCAACTGGGAATGCTGAAAACACAGGAAGATAAAATTAGACTGGCTGTCTTGGCAAGAAAGAGTTATGATTCCAGTTGGAAGGAAGTTCTAGGGCATGCTGTCAAGGAAATCTTTTGTAAAAGTATGTTTTTGTAGCTCTGTAGCTGTATACTTCATTAAAAAGAATTTTTTTTTAATTGTCTTTTTGCTGTTTCTTGCTTATGAATGCCTGCAAGGAACAGAATTGCCATGGTTAAGCAGTCAATGTAGGAAGAAAAACTATATGCTTTTAAAGCATAATGCTAAAGATTATCTTTACTAAATTAACAAGAAAGCCAGCTATACTCTTCCACTGGAAAACTCTGAAATAGCATCACTATGAAAATAAGTACTGTTCTTTCATTTCTTGTTTCATCCCAGATTTTCCCAAAGTCTCATTTTTTTATGAACATGAAATAAATTGCTTCTCTCTTCTCCTGCTTATTGTCTACAAGAACAATATAAATTACAAACAGTAAGAGCAAGAATTGAATAAGACCCACATCTCTGTTGTGTTAGGTCAGAAGGGTGTTATATATTGTGGAGATATGCCTCCATGAGATCTTCATTCATCATTTATTGACTAGGAGAGATTTTCAGTCTGTTAAGACTTGTGTGTTTCAATTCGTGATCACTGCAGTAAAAGAAAAATTATTTCGGTTTCTCTTCAAGTCAATTGTCTGCTGTTCATACTGATAGCTGCAAAAACTACCCTTCTCCCAAACCCGACATGTAATTGTGACTTTACATGTATAATTTAAAAAAACCCCACAGATCTGTTGTTTACTCGCAACTTGCACAATGAACTGCAGTAGACAAACACTGAAATAATCAAAATCCCGTCTCTTCTTCTGGGGAATTTGCGTACGTGCATGCATGACTACACCCACAATTTTATAATATTTTAGTTTCATGGTTTTTGCAGCAGCACCAAATTAACATTTCTTTTTGTGGTAGATCTGAGGGCAGCATTCTATCCTTGGCAATAAGCAATGCTGCTTTCTCTGAGTTTGATTTGTTAATACATCAGGTGGTGTTTCAAACTCTGGCCAACAGCCCACACTTATTTAGCGATGGAGTAAAGATAATTAAATATATAAAAGCAATATATGACAAATAGGATCAAGAATTATTGCATAGCAGAAGACTATAAGTAAAAAGTTTAAATTGCAAAAAACTGATAAGAAGTTGTGAAGACAGAAAAAATCCACATCTGGCTGGTTAGAGGACAATAGCAACCTTTTTTTGTATGTAGTAGGAGCAAAATATCAGGAATCACTATAAAGGACATGATAAATTTCTTGATAGTGAAAAAGAAAAGGCAGCACACTGAATAAATGTATGTCCTGCATTTGTAGAAGTGATATATTCTTGTCACGAGCAAGAGAGTCATGAACATGACTCTCTACTTTGAAGTCTGTCGTAACATATGGTCTGTAACATCCTCCTCACTTACTATTAAAGTTTCAAATCAGTCAGGCTGAGTAAGTTGTGCTCAGGGATCTTAGTCTTCTGAGGCTAATTTTTAACACACCTTGGAAGAACAGGTTTTAGACAGCTGAAGGTGTATCTAGTAAAATGAAAAGTGTAATGTTCAAATAAAATCTAAGACAGGTAGTTTTATTGCTCTCCCTCAGAGAGCGTAAAGCAAGAAATATTACAGGATTCAGTTAATAAAGAATTACATATTTGTTACATGATAATAAATACGGTTTTATGGAAAACTAGACTTTTTAAAAACATCTGATTTCCATTCTTCATTGTGGTTTCAATTCTTAGTTGATAAAATGTTTTGCAAAGATTTGATATGCTTAGACTTTTCTAGAGCGTGTGACATTTTGTCTCGTGGTATTTAATATAAATACATCCCCATACTGTATCTGTGGAAATGTTAAATGAATTAAATGTGGCTAACTAGGAGTCTAAAAAAAAAAAAAACCACAAAAACTCATCAATTGGGAATAATAATGAAATTGGTGTTTAATAGTCTGAAAGTGAATGTAAAACCACTGCTGCTATCATCAGCAAATGTTGCAAAGAATTTCCTGAGGCCATGCATCTGGGTTACTGTGTTTACATCCCTGCATGTAGAAAATACAATAAAACTTCTAAAGCTAAAGTTACAAATCAAGGAAAGAGTTGACACAGACTGGGTCTTCAGGAGTGGAGAGACTATCCTGGGAAACAGTGGCTGAAACAGCTTGAGGGTCACAGTGGACTGAGGGAAAAGAAATAAGGGAGGTAGCTGTACTTCTGCATATGGCAGATGATGGAATATCATGTCCAATTTGCTTTCTGTTATAAAACTGGGTATTGATAAAAGTAGAGAGGGTGCTGAAAAGTATCACAAATGTTAAGTGCTAGATGAGAAGGCTTAAAAGGAAGGATTAAAAGAGCATAATGTATTTAGCTCAGCAAAAAGATGACTGAGATGAGTGGGTAAAACCAAATGAGATTGTGAACAACATTATTACACTTGAATCTGTAAGATTTTCCTAGATTATACTTTTATTGTAAGTATAAAGTAATATATGTACAGTATTATATTGTAAGTACACTTAAATTGTAAGTTTGTTTTTAAAATGTAGCATAGGTGTTTTTCCCCTCAAATTTTTTAGTATCTGCTATGACTGTGATTGTTTACTGCATTATTCCCATATTTAGAAAAGCATGGGTTAATGAATGAAGGTATGAATTCATCATATGAAGTCATATGACTCTTTAGAAACCAGCTGAATATATTAGTGCCTGTGATTTTTTTTCTGGTTTAAAATTTGATTAATTTATTGACTTACAGTAAACAGCAAAAGGTCTATGCCCAGCCTTGAAAAAAACTCCTTAAATACTTACACAATAGCGACCGTTATGGGTAGTCCTGTGTTTATTTTGCTTTGCTAAGTGTCAGAAACAAATTAAAATTCTTAGCCTAAGATGTATTTTATTAAGAATCAGTTCCCAAGACTAAGGCATTTGCCGCCTAGTTAAGTTGCAGTTACAATCAGATGTATATTTAATACCATCACTCCATTTTCTTATGTGAGTATTGGAAAGCAAATATCCAACACCTAAGTGTACAGTGGCAGTATTCTAGTACTTAGTACAATACCTTACTAATTCTTGAAAATACAAGTTCAGATTCAGTAAAAAAATGGAGTTTTTCATCAGCTTAACTTTTGTATCTTATTTCTAGCAACCAAACTATCTGTAAATAGTTTTGTTTTCCTATGGGGGGCTAAAGGATTTGTCTTTAATTTGTAAGTACATGAGATTCTTTTAAATAGATCGTTTGTGTGCTAATATACTTGTGTATCACAACTTGTGTTCCCACGTTGCCACATATTTACTGGAGTATTCCCTACAACAGTTTAAAAACATCATACTAGAACTTCTGTGATTTCTTAGATCTGTTCAAAAATATACATGTCTATACATATTTAGGGGCAAAGCATGGTGTCTTTTTCACCAAGACATTACTGGGTCTGAAGAAATAATTTTTTAAGCTTACAGATTTTGCTGATTCTTACCGCACCAAGTATTTCACACTTCAGTAAAATATTTTAACTATGTTCTACTGTAATCTTGTTTTCAAAACTCATATATGAGAGTCTTGCAGAACTTCCTTGGATGTGGGAGCAAGTGGGATGTTGTTCCGTCCTTGTTACATCTCACACAGGTGTTGCAGTGAACCATTTCCCTTTGGATGATGAACTCTTTGAACTGGCATCACATGTGCTCCAGAGTTTCCTAGTTAATTTGGAGTCTTCTGAGCACAACCTTATCCAAGTGCTTTGTCTGTGCCTGGTGACAGAGTTAGCTTTCTTCAAAAAATATGGTGTTGTTTTATTTCTGGGCAGAACTTTGGTTTTCTATCTAATATGACCACTGCTTTTATAACTAAAAAACTTTACATGTGGCTGAAATTTGAAAATTATGGAGATAAGTGGAAAGCAGAGATTTTTCTTCTTGGAATAATTTTGTTACTGATGTGAAATTTACTGTCCAGTACTACATCTTGTTCTTTGTATATGTGTCAGATTTCAGGTTCTCTTGTTTCAGTCCTTGTGTTTGAACTTTTCATGTGTGTTGCAGCCGACTCCAAATGCTACCAGGATGGTTATATTGTGATATCCTGCAGTGTTTTACATCTAAATAATAAAAAGGGTGCACGATTCAGAGTGGTTTACATGCTGATATTTCAGCAAATAATTGCTGGAGAAACAAACAGATCACAAAGATTCTGTGATAAAATGATTGAAGTTATTTTGGAATAAACCGCCCCCCCCCAACCCCCGCCAAAAAGTGTCAGAGAAAATGAGAAGACACAGACCAGGATTCGGTGCTGTGATAAAACTCTGGGGAAATGAAATTACAATAGTTTTGTCTTTATGTATCACAGCAGGGCTGTTGATTTCATGTTGCTCCTGTGCAAAATTGAATCCTTAGCAAATATTCTTACGTACAATTTTTTTTATAAAATAGTTTTTCAGTGTTCCTGCTATGTGCACTTGACTTTTAATCAAACACATATTTTCTCCTCTCCTAACTACAGCTAATCCATCAATTAAAGAAGACACTTTGGTTCTCAAGATTGGATCTGTCTCTATGGCTCCTCAGGCTGACAACCCTCTTAGTAGAGCTGTGCTCAGGAAAGACATTTATCAGTAAGTGTCAGGGGAGGGGTTTGGCTTTTCATATATGGTCTCAGAAAAATTCATTCTGGGAGAAGTTAATTGATCAATAAAATGGGTATGTGCAGCCTGTAAAAATACTTTTCACATAAAATCTTTTGATATTCAAAACCAGGTTTTTCTGATTTTCTTCACTTGTGGGCTTTCAAAACCATTTAGAGAAGTCAAGTTCTGCTGTGATGTGCTGATGAATAACAGAATTTAAATGTCAAATCACTATGAAGTTTAAACTCACAGATGAGAACATTTTAAGACGCTTTCTTTTATTCAGCTACTACTAAGTTCACCTTAGAGAAAAGGAAATTTTTTGTGACTACCAAAATGTTCAGTAGCCATATAGTGAGAAGGAGATAGATCTCAATAATATAAATGGTAAGCATACATTCAAACTGTAGGATTCCTGATGTCATGTAGATCAAAGCTTAAAGGAACACTAACTTCTAAGGAACTCTTTCCCAGTAAACACATTTTCTGTGAAAATGTCATGCTCTGGATTGTGTCACTAAGTATGTGCAAACCACACTAATCATATATAGGCAGCAAAACTGGTGAACATATGTAATCAACATGATAAAAGTAATATATGATCCTTAGTAGAGTTGGCACTGTTGCCAGACATGAAAGTAGGGTTGCAAATAATACCAAGTGAGAAAAGTCACAGAAATACAGATGAACAAGTGTCTTATACTTCCCGTTGGTCTGTTTTTCAGATGTGGCAATATTTTTAACTACTTCATAGTGCTCTTCAATAGAAATTACAAACATCAAAATCTTTTCCCAGCAGTAAAACATTTACTGCCTAGAAAATGACAGCAAGTTTTACTTTTGTCAAGACTAGGATTTTTAGGAGACCATGAAATATCTCCAATTTCACTTTTGATCACTTAGAAGTTGTAAGAGAGTATTTTTCTTCATATTTCCATGTGGAAACATTTAAATTAGTGGGTTTGCTTGTATGTTTGGTTATAGTAGTTTATCCTTCTTTTTTTTCCTTTTTGTTTTTAAATGAGCATTGTATCTTTTGTATTATGGAGCTTTCATGAAAGAAGTCTTACAGCCTGGCACTAGCAATGGCTTTGGGTGGCAGGGCCTGATCCAGCTCTCCATGTGCTCAGAGATGAAAAAGATATTCCAGGCATTTGTACAGGCTCTTGCTGCTTCTGCTCTTTCCATCTGAGGACACTCCCATCTGATACCTGCTTTAAGTGTTAGAGACCCAAATGTAGGTTTCACTCTCCTCATAGCAACAAAAACTTTGTTAGAAAAATCCCTGGTCATAAAGTGGAATGTGCAATTACCAGCTTCTGTAAGGTCATTTCAGTCACCAAGGGGAACTGTGTGATGTTCCTTGTATGCACATTACAAACCAGTGAGTAAGGAACTCATTTGCATCTAAAATCAATGAGGCTATGCTAGTTAACCTTTCTGAGTGTGGCTTTACCTGAAATGCTGAAATTCAGTGCTTTTCAAATCACTCAAATTACTTAAAGGTTCTGATGCTATTTTGTGTTATGGTCCTGTGGGTCTTATATACATAAATGTTCCAGGCAAGATTTGTGCAGTATATATTTGGTTTTCATAGTTTTAATGCAGTTACAGTATGCTCCAGTCCTCCTTTAGAAATCACGACACCAAATGAGTAAGGTAGAAATAAGAGCTGGGCCAGAGACATCTCTCATCTGACTGCTACTGACATTTTGTGACCACTCTCCCAACATTAAGCTTCCTATGTCTTTTTCTGAGTTTTTTGACATTTCAAGAGATTTCCTCTGCCTCAGTGACCACTCTCCTAATTTGTCCTCATCTGTCAAATGATTTGGTCTTCTCTTTCCTTCTTTAATCGTCCAATCATACTACCTGTACTGTTTCTAAGACATATCAGAGCAGAGCATCAAGTTACTTTGCAGCATTTTACGGGACAATATTGGTGTTCATAGTGAGTGATCTTTTGGTTTTGGGAAGAAGGTGACTATTTTAATCTGTTTAGGCAGGCTTCAACATTTTCAAAGAATAAAAAAAAATTTAAATTAAAAATATTTAGATTCCCTTTTGGGGTTGAACTAGATCCGTTTTCTAATTACAAATTCTTTGATTCAGAACAAAGTATACCTACTGAGGCGGGCTTGTAGATATCTCTTCATTTTTTTACATGGCAGTCACTGCTGTTCTGCTGCTGGAGTTCTAAGTAAAGTTAATTTCACCATTTTTCAGGTTTTTTTAAAATAAAATAGTACAAAGGGTTTTGTATTGTTGGGCAAGACATACATTCTGTATGCAAGGAAATAAAAAATGGGATATTATTAACACATGATGGTAGGTCTAATATTAGTATTTGTTTCTCCAAATATGAGAGTTCTTCTTACAACGTATTTGCCCTTTTTAATGTGCTCATGGTACATGGTACTAGATAAAAAACATGGAGCTAATACAAAATGCTTAAAAATTGAGTAGTAAAATGAGCAAGCAGACACAATGTGTAGCTCATATACTTAGGTGGAAGATTTCTTAGTAAATACTAAGAGAGGTACAAGTAGTACAATATCTGGTGTAAGAGACTCTAAAAAAAGAATAAATTACAGCAGCCTGTTGGTTACTGAAGAATTAACAGCTACAGCATCCTAATAATCCCAACATGTCATCTTCTGTCTTTTTCCAACCTCTCTTCTCTAATTTGATGCTGCTGCTTTTAATAGAATAAAAGAAAATAAATTGTTGTCTGAACCACTGTCTTTACAGTGTTTCTGGAGTGGGGATACAAACTTAATTTGTGGTGTCGCTTTGCTTTAAACAGTCTTCTGTTTAGGCCTGGACTACAACCACATGCAATTAGTGTCACTTTTGTAGTGCTTCATGAGAAAGAAGAATTTTTGCTTCTCATTTAGAAACTGTTCTTTTAGGAAAGGCTGAGAAACATTTTCATGGCTAGAGGGTGAATAGTATTTCCAAATATCTTTTGAATTTGTCCCACAAATTTGTACATGAAAAACTGCATGTGCTCATATGTCATTAGTAGAATGCCAATGCATGAAAGGTAAGTTTGGTACAGCTGCAGGTCATACGAAATAAACCTGACCAATTTTGGCCTGTAAGCTGAAGTGACTCCACCTATTATGTCTTAGGAAAAAGAGTTTACGTGCTAACTTGGAGAGAGAACTAAACTGAAAACAGAATGTTGGAAAAACAATGTACCTCAAACATTTGGGCACAAATATCACTTCAGGTGATTACTGGAAGTTGAAAAGAAATGTATTGACATAATAACTTCAGTTTTCCTATCCCATATAAAAATTAGTCTATTTCCTCCAGTAGAAAATGGACTAATTTAGTTTTGACTATTAATGTGTAGTAAAGAAAGATACATGCACCATAACAGCAAATTTAGGGCTCCTGAAGGAAGTATGGTGACACATTTCTCTCTGGTGACAGTTAAAGACAATGTCTCTTTAACAATTTCTTTTTCTGCTGAATTGTAGGAGTTAGTTTGTTGGTTTTAATGGTTTCTCATATTCTCTGACTCTTAAACTTCAGCTCCAGCTGTGTTTGTCTTCCACAAATATGACCAGAATTGTACATTGCCATCAAGAAACTGCCAGTTCTGTTGATTGGAATTGTTGTAGATTATCAGAAGGCCTTGGGATGGGGCCAGGGAGCAGGATAAAGGAGGTTTTGGATAAGAATACAAGAAAGGTAGCTGCCTAGCCTGGCTAGAGGGAGGGAAGAGCAGTTAATTGAAACTGTGAAGGAGTTGGTAAGAGTAAATGAAGTTTCTGCTAAGCGGTGAAGGGAATCATGTTTTTCTAGGATTTAACTGCCTGATCATATTAAACTTGGGCTTGGAAGTGAGTGAGGCTGCTGCTTGTAGATGGCTCAGCAGGCTGCAGAAAGAGATTATGTGGTCCTTTATTGGTTGTGTGATTGTGCTGTGTGTGTCAGAAGTTTTGAAGTGGCCAAATGAGTAGTCAAATACATTTGACAAAACAGACAAAGGTCTAGCAGTTTTGGGGAGGAAGGATGTTGAGATCAGGAAATCATAATAATGTCCTGGTGCAGGGAAAGTCAGCCTGTTATGTGATATTGGATAAATTATATTGGAGAGAAATTTTATAAATGCTGTTAAGTACAGGAAAAAACAAGCATCTTTTTGCAGGCAAAAAGTTTTCAGGCCTGGATTTGCTCTTGTTTGGCTCTCTGGTGCCTAGTATAAAAAATTCATCTGAAGTTTCTTTCCTTAAGATCTTCATAAAACTATCACATCAATGGTTTCTTCGGTCCCTTATATGAATGCTTCTGCTAGTATTAGTGTAATGAAAGTAAGAGCTCAACTACACAACTTTTAGCAATTGTTGTGTTTGTTGCAATACTTTGCTTTGGAGGACATCAGCTAGGATTTCTTACTTGCAGTGAGCACTTCTCTGAAAACTTAAGTGTGTGATTTTTATGTAGAAAGTGCTAAAAGCAGTTGCGTGGCTGACTGTTAAAAAAGTCCAAGTTAAGCATATAATCATGAAGTAATTTCACTTGGAAGAGACTTCTCTAGTTCATCCAGTCCAGCCTCCCACTCAAAGCATTTAGATCAAGTTGCTCACTTCTCTCTCCAGACAGAAAATCTAGCAGATTGTTTAGATGTTTGATAATTACTTATCAAAAGAGCAGACTTTTGATGACTATAAAGCAACTCTGAAGGCACCAGGAAAGAAAATCCTTTTCCATCTATGGTGATGACTGCAGCACAGTAGCATCTCCCAGGAAATTAAAAAATGCCACATTTTCTTCTTTGTGTGTCTTCACATGTTTTCCTTTTGCTATTTCCGAAGTTCCTTCTATCTTAATAAAAGTGGCTAATGTAGAATATCAGCGTGGATAAATTATAATGCTTTAAGAAGTGATGAATCAGATGTGTTTGTGGTCACCTTCATCACTTCTCTGCCCAATTATCTCATGCTCTATGAGATAATTTTGTCACCATTTTGGTTACAACAGTATTTTCCTGTATGTCCAAAGAGTGCCTAATGCACTTAAGCTGAGCATAGTTGGAATCCTTGAACATTTCTAGTCAACGGAAACATGACATAAACACTAATGAATTTTTTGAAAGTGTGTCAGTTGGGGGTATGAACAGTGAATAGCACTAGTTGTGCTAAGCTATCAGCAGAACTGGACACTTTCAATAGGAAAATGGTTGAGAAAACTTCATCACAAGACCCAGAAATTCTGTTTCTCTGACTGAAAAAATAAGAGGAAGTAGATACATGGGTATGTTTAAATATGAAGCACCACAAAGCTGAAATTGAGATGAGGTTTAGTTCTACTGTTCTGGGGTAAGGGCCCTTTTACACCAAATACTGTGCCAATGGTCTGATCAATTATATAGGTAATTGATGATCATCCCCAGCAGGGTTGTTTTTAGCAAACTGTCATGGAATATTAATTAATAAAGTTTTAGGGAGTGTCCATGAACAGATAGAGTAAAATAATGTTGAGTTACAATATTGTTAATGCTTAAATGAAATTGCTGACAAAGAGCTCAGAGAATAGAGGCTGTTTGGAGGCTCTTGTGTAAAGGTCTTACTTATAAAGTCAGGAATAATACTGCTAAACTAAAACTAAAATCGTGTTCTGGGGTTTAGGTAAGCAGAATACCACGCTTTCCTCAGCTTGGCCAATAAAAAACCTAATTATTGTCCACGCTCTGGATTCATCATTTTTGAGATCCAAGGATTTCATTCATGTCATATATCAAAGCTTAACAGTTCAGGTCTGAGTGTTCCATGGTCATTTTCATGAGTAGATCTTTCATAGATCAAAGCATAAAGCTGTCCCTAGACTGTTTCCAATTTGTGATTGTAAATGGAAATTCTTTAGACGTGCCGCTCCCCCAAAAAACATTACATGCAAAGAGTTTACTCATGAAAAGGTAGCTGTAGATTTTATTTTTTTTTTCATTAAACTTTTTATTACTACAAGCCTTTTCTTATTATAATTTCTTTCATTTTTGTAGTTCACTGTTTTCCACTGTTTAACTCTCAAGCATTTGCAAATAGCAAAACAAAGCTATTTTCCATATAGAAAATCTGCTATTTATCTTTATTTCAAGGAACTCCATCTAGAACATCCTTGTAATAATCATGTAATGCCCATAATTGGTTAACAAAATTTCTTCAGTGAAATAAGGAGTAATAATTTTCTGTGTCTGTGCTGATAGTGCTGGAGTGAAAAGAAGGAAAAAATGATTCAAGGAATTTATGAAAGAAGCACATACATAGCCAGCAGTCTGTGTGGAAATCTGTTTTTTCTTTCAAATGTGGTTTGGAAAATCAAATGCTTTTCAAAACTTCAACAGCACCCACATCTATAAGCATCTTCTGTTCAGAAATATTTTGACATGTTTATATTTGAAAAACTATACCTTGAAATTATTGTTACAAAAAGCCTGGATTTTCTATGACTTTGTCATGAGTAAAACATTTAATTTTTGATGTTTTCCTTTTCAAACCAAGTAACAGTTTAAAAGCAGTTCTGGTTTTGCATAGAAGTTTGCATTAAGATAACTAAATGTTTCCCAGAATATGGACATGATATGAATAATTTCCTTTTAAGAGTTGATTCTTTTACAAAGGTTCTATTAAGACTTATTTTCTATTTTACCTTTTTTAATTTTTAATACTTCATTGAGGCTTATTTCTTAGGCAAACACAGAATTAGCTAATGCTGACCAGAGTTTCTTCTTCTTTGAGTAAAGGCAACAAAGATAATCAGTGAAAAAAAAATGTATGCACATAGTTTTTGTGAGAAATGTGAGCTGCTTATTAAATTGTCCATATGTACCATTGGGAATTAGAAAAAGTATCAGCTTTAGTATATTGTGAAATCTCTACTGCAGTTTTTTATAAATTTGAAAATGATTAAAACTGAAGAGGTAATATTATGTAGGAAGAAAACTTTTAAGAGATGTAATTCTGAGTGTTTTAAAAAGTATTTCTTGTATTGCATATGTTGTGAAATGGGATTGCATTAGCATCCTTTTCAGTTCTTGTCTCTCTGTGTTAAGGAAAAAAAACTGTACCAGCAAAGATTTTGAAATTGTTCCTGTAATTTATTTACTAATTTTTTTCAGATTTCAAACCAGGATGGTTTTATTTCTTAAGATTTTTTTTTTGTAAAAGGATTCTCTCTACATATAATTTGAAAATACAGTTTTGTTCTTTTTTGCATTTAATAATCTTTAGATTTATTAATTGTTGACCTGGGGTGTAAATCAAAATATTAATATTAAATAGCAAGTTCTAAATATTGTTCTTCGCTATTAACTTGAACACATGTTTTTTAGCATAAAGTCATCTAAAGACTTAGCGAAATCATCTTTATCTTCCGTAAGAATCCTATACTACTCTCCGGAGTAGGGCTTGGAAGTAAAGTCTTTTCCTGCTTTACATTTCTCCCTTCTTCTGTCTTTAACAGAGAGGCAAAAAAAAAAGTCTGCTTAGACCTTTTGCCCAGTTAAATATTCATATATATGGATAGCATTACATGCAAACACCACTCCTAATTAGCACTGGCATGTTTGAGGCTATTGCAGCAGTTATTAATTTAAAACTCTCAGTGGAAACTGATTGTAAAATAACAGCTGGAACTGCCCATTTAGTTTGAGAAATGTAGCTTGCTAATTATCTAATACCAAAAGCTATTCAAAGCTAAATTTATATTTGGAATTTGGCTTTAAAAATGTTCAGCTTTAACTATGAAGCTTGTTTTTACTTGAAATTTCTTTGTGAGTTCTACAAGCAACTTCAACATAACTAATTTTCCTAAATACATATATTTGAAATACATTTCCTTCTAATGTAAGAGTAAAAATAAAATAAATTTTGTAAGAAAATAATTTTTACAACTTTACTTTTCTCTTTAATTGATCAGTTTAATCACTGTATGTTCTCAAGACACATATCTACTTTATATTTTTTCTTTCACTTACTAGCATAGAATCTGATCCTTACAGTAATTTTAAAATTCTTTATACAGTTCCTCATAGAAAGGAAATTGAAATATACTTAATAGAAACATTCCTAACAAAGAGTTGTGTCATTATGTCATTTAAGCATCCATTTGTTGTTAATCAGGGCTGCTTTTTTGGAAACCTTATTGAGTATGTTGGGGGAAAAGAAAAACAAGTACATATCAATAAAGAATGAGTTCAAAGGAATAGCCAATTAATTTAAACAGATCGAAGTTGAAGCATAGAGAACTGATAAAGATATTTTTGAAGTCTAGTAAGTCTTAAACAGTGCATATATCAAAAATATTTTAGTATGAAAAATAATGTCCTTCCTCAATGATTTATTGTTACTTTAAACTTTGTTTTGAGGACTTAATATGCGTTCTAGCTGCAAAGCTTTTCTTTCCTTTCTGCTTCTGACTTGGCTGAGGTGTTTGCACAACTGGGTTCTTGTCACTAGCTGCATCCCAGGCCTTCTTATGGAGGGGTGGGGAGGAGGAATGAACTTCTATGGAGACTCACAGAGATGTGCTTGTGTGGCCAAAAGCCCTGGTTTAGAGGCAGATGAAGAATTCAAGCAACAGCTTCATAAATCTCTCAAAACCATTCAAGTTTGATCTGGAAGACCATGGGAACTTGCTCATGTTTAGGAGGGGCTCCAGTGTTGAGGCATGGTGAGGAGAGCCACTATTCCTTGGGCACCTTGTGGAGGTGCCTGTTCTTCAGCAGTGCAGGACAATGCAATGGTCTCCCCTGGCATTGTGGCAAATGTGATGTGTGTGTGCAAGCCAGTCATGGTGCTTAACTTTCCTAGTTAAACACAAAGCATTTAATTTACACTGTGGTTAAGATTGTTTCATTATTCAATTATCATTCAGTCTGTCACCTCTGTGTCATTTAGAGCTAAATTGGGCATGGGTTTCCAAACTCCCTTTAAACTGGATTGTGTGTTCAGATCATTAAACTCTAAGGTTGGACAGTTTTGCTTTGAACTTAGGAGTCAGGCATGAGTGATGCATCTCTTCTAAAAGGAGTCTACAATGTCTATGTACTTTATATAATTTATTGTAGCATATACTCCATTTCTTTGACTAATTACAATGCCATCATTAAACAGCTTAAGGTCAGAAGTAAATAGCAGTTGTAAAGTAAAACTTTCACAAGGGCATTGCTGTCTCTGCTTTGCTCATGTGCTATACTTCGTTCTATAAAAAGTTTTCTCAGCTGTGGGAGATGTTAACTACTATATCTTCTGCAAAGTCAAGGCTAAGTTAGAGATACACAGCACCCTGAACTCAGAATTTCCTTTGTCTTCTGATACTTCTCACTGTCTCAAATACTGTTTAAACAAAGTTAATAAGTATTTTCTGTGTGGTATATGCAGAGCTTGCATGTGAAATCCATACAGCCTCAGTTTTGAAATCTGTAATATGTTTATGGTGACTGAGTGGAGCAGAGATTAGGATTTCTTTCATTTGTGCTGGTTTGAGATGCTGTTTAACATGGGGTTTTTTCCATTTCCTTTTTTTTCCCAATAAACTGCAATTCTGCTGTGATGAAGCCAATCAAAATAACATCAAACAAATTGTTTGGCTTTTTGGTTAATTCTAATCCTTTTTATCTTTTGATTGTATTCTATACACTCAAATGCTCCATTTCTTGAACTTCTTGCCTTGATATTCCCTAGTCTTAAGATTCTAAGTACTTGTTATGTATGGGGGTGATTTTTTCTTGAGACCTAAGGTTATTGCAGTTGTTCTCATCTCCTCCCTAGGAAGAATAATTTCTTTTCCTTTTTTTTTCCACTGTGTTTTGCACATTTTGAATGAACCCCTCAGAAATCTCATGTCTCTTTAACCAGCACTGAAATGTACCTCCTTCATTAAGATCAAGCCTGTAACTAGTTGCTTCCCTTAACTATAATAATGGCCCTTTCTCCCACTTGAAAATATTTTCCAAACTTCTAATTCCTCCCTAAAGCAATTCTTGTTTTATCACAGTGGAGAGAAAACATATCAGATATTTGAAGAGTTCTTTGAGTAGAGAAGTCTCTCCCCTTCCATCCATGCAAGTGATCTGCAGACCCATGCCCAGTGAAGGGGCTAGAGGAGTCACGTGTGGCCCCAGGCTTCCTTGGGGCAGCCAGAGTGGGTTGCATGTAATGTCAGTTTTTTAGCATTATTATACCCACAATCATTGGGTAATGAGTTTCGTGCCCATTTAAACTGTAAATCTAAATTTGAACTCTTTTAAGATCTACTTCTTCATGGTGTTGGTGTTTGTGCTTGTGTATAAGAAACTGGCTGAGGGACCTGAAAGAAATAAAAAAACGTTGAGGCCATCAGGTAATTATTTTCAATAAGGTTATTACCCTAAGCCTATTTGTTGTATAGGCACACAAGGATTAGCCCTGGCAAAAAGGTGTATTTTATCAGCCTGCTCTTGGATCAGCTTAATCTGCCATCATGATCTGGGCTTTTGAAATGGCACAGAATTTGACACTGTGTACTAAGAATTTTTAAACAGGTCTCAGATTCAGCATTAGCATTATTAAATAGACTGTAACAGTTTAAAAAGGTAAACAAGAAAGGGTACAGAGACAAAGAAAAAACACATTAAATACCACTTAAAAATCCCAGTATACTTTCCACAGTTTACATACTCAGCAACTTTATTGCAATGAGAAATTTTTCAGATAAAACTGGGAAATAAAAGGTAATCTGAAAGATAGAATTAATTTTTATATGAGTTTTGTTTTATGTTTTATGTTTGTTATAAAGCAACATTATTGAAGTTTTTACATTTCTTCAAGTTACCTCCCTTTAATCTTTCTTTTCCCCTTACCTTGGTGGCTTTACACTGCGCCTGTTATTGTGAAATACAGGGGGAAATGAGGGGAGGTGTTTGGGTTTCTGTTAACATGGAAGAAAATAATTAGCTGGTACTTAGAAATGAATGCCATGTTAAGGGCTGGAGTGGTTCCTCTGTATGAATTACTTAAGTAATGTTCCTTTACTTTACACCAACTCCTTACAGTTTCTTCCCGGACTTTACATTTCCGATTCTTAAAATACATGATTGAATTGACATATCAAGGTTGCTTTTCTGTCTTATGTACTGAAAATTAACATCTAAAAGTCTTGGCTGCAGTAAATAATTTTTTCTAAAAGAACTGAGGAGAGCTTTTAAAACTTATTATTCTACACAGTTTTCTTCTTAACTGTTTGTGAGTAAATATAATTTCCATGGGATCTGGTTTCAAAAAATGCTTTTTGTTGAAAAGTATTTTCCAGTAATATATAAAGCAGACTTCTTTTCTTTGTAGTATTTTTAATTCTAACAGGATCTCAAGGTAAATATAATGCAAGTTGTGTGCTTCTGTTACTTGAGAGAAGCATATCCCATTTGTAATGAAACATTTGTTAACTTCTGTATACGGATTGCGGTTCATTCCATAAATATTTGTGGGTTCTCTGATGTCCCTCGCAGGGTTTTATCTATGACAAATTCATACCACAGTTCTTAAACTACATTTTGGATAGAAGATTTCTTTCTTTTGTAAAACTGTTTGCCAGTGTCTTTCATTTAATGCTTGTAAGTATTTCAACTTTGGTTTTCAATTATTTTACAAAAAGGATTATCAGAAATATACAGAATGGTAACATGTTATTTTAGTATATTCCTCTATGGGATACTCTTCGAAGCTCCCATGGCAAAATTAAATCCATGTTACTGTTATCCTGAGCAACTCAAATTTTACTGTTTAAGTGAGCATGGTTCCTAGCTCTTAACTGATTTTTCCAATATAGTTTCACTTACCTCAACCACCTTAAGTATGGTCAAAAGTCATGCTTAATATTTGTTATGTTTAAGGTCTTACTGTGCTATTAAACCTGATTATGCTGCAATTAAAAAAAAAAAAGAAAAAAAGATTAAAAGTCATGTACAGTGGTTTTGTTGCATTTCAGAAGCTATTCTTCCTTTTTTTTTTTTTTTTTTTTTTGCTTAAGAACAAAAAAACCCATCACTTTTTCTAAGGATGGTTTGTAATCTTATGGGCTTTATTAGTTGTTGGACACAAAGATAAATGTACCATTCTTCAGCCTCTCAAAACATTTTTCATGCCCACTGATATTTTTGTTGCCAGGGTATTGGTTTTTTCTGTGAGTAGGCAATGGCCAGCACTGGTATGTTAATGGCTAACACAAGTGCATGTTGAGAGTAATAAAATACAGAGATAGTATCAGGCATCTCTGTTAACTTCAGTGTAAATGATTGGCATAAATCACAGCTACTCCAGTTTTTCTAGCTTGATATTGTGTATTCTCCAACACTAAAAAATAAACGGGTGGCACAAGTAGAATACAGGAGTATCTATAAATAGATATGCTCTGTACTTGCAAGATAGGAACAGAATAGGCTTGAACCCTGTCTGATAACCAAAATTGTTTAACTACTGAATAGTATTATTTAATCTTTGTATGTGATGGTTTTTCAGGGAACAGGAAGAAACTTGCAGATTAGCAAATCCAGCTGCAAAGCAAATTAGAAATTTTTCTGTTTCCCGGTTTAACGTTGGAAGTGTAAAAATATGTGCATATATGTATTCAAGAAAAATACAGAGGAATGCAATTCTCTGGCATATATTTCTTGACCCACTTTATTCAGACAGCTTGCAATGATTGATTTTTCCATGTTTTTGGCGTAGTAAAAAAAATGCCTGATACATTATGTAACTGCAAGTGTTGTTGAAATTTTCTAAAAATAAATTTTAAAATCTGTGTATTGTATTTTTCACACATTGCAATTCATAAGAGTGTAACCAATTATATTTACTAAGCTGGACTCAAGCTACAGATGATGGAAGTTGCTGTTTTCCAAATGGGCAGTGTATTTGTTTGTGTGTTTGTATCTGTGCAGTGTCCTTGCAATTTTTTTTTTAGCTCCAAGTAGAAAAATAAAACTCTTAAATTTTGTTATAACCACTATCATTTAAATATTTGGGCTGCATCATGGAGTCACTGAACTACCTGACGTTGGAATCTGTAGTCTTCATGGTCAATACTGTGATTACACAGGGATATTTTGAGCAGATTTGCATCTTTTTTGTTTCTCTCTTCACCCCTTTTCAAATGCATATTTAGAAGTAAAACTCCCCTTCAATGTATTTTTTTAGGCATAGATTCATATTGGCTTAGGAGTTGCCATTGACAATAGTCTAGTGGGGTTTTAAGGAAGAAAAAAATACTGGCTTTAACGTGACAGGTAATATATTCCATAATTAATATGGCATGAATTTTTATATCAGGAGAGTTTTCAAAGGATATTGAAATAGAAAAAGTAAGGCCAGGACTTCAGGAAAGAAGAATTAAAGGGAGGTTATTTTTAATACTCTGTTATTGACGTATTTTACAATATCATATACAGTATTTCAAAAATAATTTCAGCTTGCCATTATGAATATGATGATTCTATAAGAATAAGAAGAAAATACAAGTGGCATATTGAAAACCTAATGCAATCAGTGTCAAAGATAAATGTGAATTGACTTGGAAAGTTAAATATTCATGTTTTAGAGTAGTTTCTTGTATTATCAATGCTATAAACATTATCTATTGCAATAGACACATGCTGAAAGTATGCATTAATACACATTGTTCAATGTAAAGGAAAAGCTGATAATTATTTATTTATAATGTTCTTTTCTGCTTCAGATACAATTTGATTGATGTCCAGGTATGAATTTAATATACTGACACAGCAGCAAAAAGAAATCCTGCCCCATATCAGCTTATGAAACACACTGAGGACAGTTTGCCTTCCAGCCTGTATACCAGGTTGGACCACACCATTTAGAGAAATTCCATGCATCAAACATGAAGGCTGTGTTCAGTGGAACTTCACCTGGGTATTTCCAGGTGAACTTACAGAACATCTGGAAAGACTGAGGTATTGTACCACTTAACTAGATTAATAATTAAACCAAAGTAAAATTCAGGCTGAAAACAGTGGGAAAATCAAAAGATTATTTATCTTAGTCATGTGGTAAAGCAAGTAGACACAAAATATTTAAAAGATTGAAATGAAAGATCCTTTGACTGCCAAACAGCATTAAGTTTTGAGATAAAAATATTTCTGCCATAAAACAAAAGCATAAAAGTCTTTGGGTTATATTGTATTTTGGCTTTTTTACTAGTCCCCTCCCCAGACTTCCACTATTTAGAGAAACTCTATTCTGCTTGGTTTTTTTCAAGAAACATTTGGCATCCAAAAATATCCTACAGACCTTCCACTGGAATTGTGCATACTTATCATTTATACAGTCTGTCAAGTGTATATTTATACAGTGCTCCCTGAATTTGGGTGAATGCTTCAAAAGTATTAAGAGATTCCTCAAACTGTCTAAACATTAAACAGTATAAAAATGAAAAACTGATTTTTAAAAGTTCAGACTTGCTCATGCTGTTATTTTTGCTGAGGAATTTAAACAATAAAACTACAGAAGTAATTAAACAGATGACTTCTAAATGCACAGCTGCAAAGTTCAGCTTTGTTTCATTTTACTGTTTTTTTGAGAGACTAAAATTACTTCATTGTTTACTAATACCATACCTTATTGTTATAGGGTATTCATACTGTGTTCCAGAGACAGCACTAGAAGACAAGTGCACTGCAGAAGTTCTTCAGCTTCTTTGCAGGCAATTACTGTACCACAGCCCTTGCAACAAGGGACTACTTTTATATGTCTGGTCACCTCACAGGATATGTAGAGCATTTCCTGCCCATAGGACTAAGAAAGGAAGCAGAGGGCCAAAATGTTTGATGTGTGAGCTACTGTAATTCCTTTCATGTGTTTAGTAGCTTTTATATGATCAATGCACTGCTACCAGTCCTGACCTTGGTGTGTCCCAGTTCAGTAAAATCTGATCTTCCTAAATGGATAGCAAATGGAATTATAGTAGCACCCACCTGGCACCATCACAATTATTGTAATTAGTAAGCATGAGGGAGTGTTGGCTATTTTCTTTTCTCTGAATAGCTACCTATTGGGTTTCAAAATAAAAATATTTAAGTAGTCACACAAATAGAATAAATAAATAGTATGTCATTTAAAAATCACAGTTGTTAATTTTTATCCATATTTTATATTTTTGCATTCTCAGAATACTCTCAAAATGTTTTCTATGGAATGAATTAAATTCACAAAATTATTTTGGCTTCATGCCCATAGTATAAATTAGTAGACTGTTGAAGAGGTGGATTTTGTTGTTTACTGATACATCATAAGCAAGTTTAGAGGGGGCAGGAGTGAAATCTGCCTCTCCTATTTTCCTTTGGCGTGTTCTATCCTTGCAAAGAGGGAAGCATGTCCTGCAGGCCCGTGACAGGCCAGCCAAAGGGGTCTGTCTAGTCCCAAACATTCTTGTGCACAACATATGGAGACTCTTCTCCCCTGCACATCCATGCATCCAGTTAGACTTGTCACCTCTAACTGAGAGTGTTTTCTGTTCCTTTGGAGAAGGTGTCAACCACACATGCCAAATAGGCACAAACCATTGCATTCCATTCACTGGATTTCTTCTTCTGTGTTCAAAACCAAATCTCTCTTCTCTTGCATTATGATAGCTCAATGAATGTCAGTCCTTTTATAAAATGGTTTAGGATTAAATAAATACCTGTATGACTCAGCTGCAGTTGATGAAACTGGTCAAGTAGAGGACACAGTAGTTAGCAAAATGTGATTGGCATTTTAGAGTTTTCCATCTGTGAGCAATTTTTTTCAGAACTGAGGGCTTTTTTCTGTGTTGTCGGTTTTTAAGTAAAAGCTTACGAAGTAAGTGTAAAAGAAGACCTGTCTGTTTCAGCTTGGCAAGAAGAAGCTGTACTGAAAAATATTAGTAAAAGAAAATAGTATATTTGGATATTTTAGAAAAAGTTTGATTATACTATCATTATTTTCTGTAGGTGAGTTATTGTTGCACAACTAGAAAAGCCTAGAATCAGAGAGGAGCTAACTGTATTTCTAACTATCCCATCTATGTCTCAAAGTGACTATTTAGTATCTAGCTTGGACCTTTTTAAGAGAAACACTTGTAGGTAGAGTACTGTGATGGCTTTGTTGAAGATCCTGAATACCTTCTCTTAATGTCATTCTCTGTCAGCAACCAGGATTGTCATAGTAGTAGATTCTTTACTGTGCCTGAAGTATCTAGAAGCTGAGAGTGAACTCAAATAGCAGAATTCAAACCTTTTTCAAGGTTGCATTTTCTAAACATGTGTTTAACACATCCTTATTCCAGACTGACACAGAGGAGACTAAAAGTAATGTTAACAACAATCAACTAAAATCTTAGTGCTCTTCTATTTTATTTGTTTAACTGTTCTAGATGATAATGAGTGTAGATGATTTGTTCTATACATCCAGGTTTTTTCTTTTCCACCAGGCACTTTGGCAGTAATGTATTGAATCATGTTTTAGGACATGCTAATCCATAATTGATTTTTTTTTTTTTTTTGTGATTTAAAAGTACTGAATTCCCATATGCATATCCTTGTGTTACCTAATGATCCTTATAGCTATTTATTGTCTCGTCCTCTTCTTTAGCTTTTTTAACACCTATGCCAGTTCCTCTCCTCTCAGTGATACTGCTCTCTGTAGGTGTACAGAGCAAAAAAGGGACCAGTGCCCAAAAGATGGTAGTCACACATTTATCCAACATTAATTGGAAAAAGAGGAAAGTTACTTGTTACACTTGTATTTTTGCATCCCTGTATCAATTGTTTGAAGCAGTCTAGTGCAATTAGAAGAAAATTTTGCATATGTTTCAGTCACTGGTCTTTTTTTTGTCAACATACTAACTGTTCAAGTAATTTACCTCTCAGCTGGTTTATGTCTATGTACAAAAATGATAAACACTACAAATCATTAAAAGTTAGAACTGATGAGTATTGTTGACTACAAAACATATTCAGTTAGAATGCAATTAGTAACTTTTTCCTTTGTATTAGTGATGCAATGTATTTGTCCACTATGTAAATGTTAAGAAGTGGTCAGTCATTTTTATTTTGCTCATGGAGCTATTGCTGATGTTTTCTTTTTACAAGAGTCCTACACATATTATGAAGATGAACCCAGGTACCTTAACCATTCTGACTTATAGGACATCTGCCATGTATTATCTTCTGTAGATAATGTTGATGTATCTGGCTGTGCAGAACACAACATAAGAGCTAATCAGACAGAATGCAGTTTTCATTGTTAAAGAGATTCCTGTAATCAGTAGTATCACCTGCTAATCAGAAAAGCATTAAGCAAAGTAGCCTTTCTGTACTCAGTTTATATTTTCATTTAATAAAAATTTGCGGGTACCCAATCCAGAGTATGCTGCCAGCAAATATGGAGTTGGGACACTAGTTGAGTTATTTGGAGGCTGAGCTGGAGAGGGGAGAAGGGGCAGCTGCCAACAAAGCCAGTCATATGTGGCATAGTTCCTGGGGAAAAGAAGCAGAAACAGTGAGAATTGGTGTTTACTGCTGATGGCATTTGAAAGCCTGCTCTACTGATCCAGACTAAAATAAATGGTTTCCAACATCCTAGCAGTCACAAAACACTGTTTGTTACACCACAAGTAAATCTTCCTATGGACAGATGGCAGGGTGGGGAAGCAAAGCTGAGGTTACCCTCGTCCCGGAAGACGTGTATCACTCAGTGTGGCAGAATATGTACCCAGGATCATGTAAGGACCTTTTCTTCTTGCCCAAGGCTGTCTCCTCCTCTCTTCTTGCAACATCAGAATGTTCTTATCTGCTGCTTTTCTTTAATTTCAGCTTTAGTGATCAGATTCCGTAATTCTTCCTCTTGCCCAGTGTTGTGCTCTCCTTTTCTTTCTGCCTAACTTCTCATTCTTCTTTCCATCTTCCTCACAAATAAGTGTTTTCAATATCTCCAAATTTAGGCACATCCAGGACTTCTATCACGAGAAGTCATGCTACAGGATTTTTTTATTCTAGTACTAAGATCACTTGTATATATGCTGTATGATATTGGGGGAGTTCTGTTTCTTTCCCAAGGGCTCAAGTGTTAACTTGTCTGTGATAAAAAGACATCTATTTGGTATAATTAAAAAACCCCCAAAAATGTAGTTGCCTTTCTCTGAAAAGCTGATTACTGTCTGAGGTTTTACTTAGACAAACTTAGCATTCTCAAAGGCCAGTGTTGTTGTCATAGATTGTCTCAGTTTAACACATTTTTGTTCTGTGCCCTTCGTAACATCTATAGCATTTCATTCCAGATGGAGTCCATTGTGTCCCTAAGAAACGCTTGCTTCAATTTCCCTGTTTGGTACAATGCATTCACTGGCTTTGTCAAGGAGGAAACTTTATTAAATTGAACTGGGGAAAAGGCAGTTAAGGCGCTGTAGGTCAGTGATAAATACTGCTGTGATTTCTATAGTATTCGGTCACATCTCATGCACTGATGAGGGGCTTTCAGACTACATTTAGCCTGGGATTTCACAAGCTAAAGCAGAAGAGGAAGGGGTCCTTTTACATGTGTGCCACAGGTTTTACCCCTATGAAATAGAGAGTATGTATTTATCCAAGCTTACTGTCTCTTTCCTTTTAAATTAGGATAGGAAGGATCTTTAACCACCAGAAAAAAACCTTTAATAATTGATATTTCGGTAGATAGGTTTGTCATCTCTGTACTTGGAAGCAGAAATCAGTGCACACAGAGATCCAGTAAGTACTAACAAAAATTAGCTGTTGCGTGTAAAGTCTGCAAATATTTCTTAATTAGTACATAATGTTAGTCTTTAACTGCCATTTTTCTAGCTTATTTAGCTTTTTGTAGGTCTCAGATGAGCTGTAAGTGAATAAATTTAACTTCTTTACAATGGGTCTAAGAATTATGCTTATTCAGCAGCATGTAGTAACTAGTTCAACATGAATTGCTTCTTAAATAAACATGCAAAAATCCTGACCCAGACTAAATCAATTTAAAAAAAGAAAAACTTTAAACCTGTGTTTCCTGTTACATGCTTATGATCATCTTTGGTTGCTTGTGATCTTAGTGTATTGTTGACCAACTGTTGTATTCTACACCACCTGCCGAAAGGTTCAGATAAGATAGTGAAGTTTTTTTCAGAAGAGGGAAGCAATTAAAATCACAACCCCTACAGTACATTTCAGCTGATAAAACATCACTTATGCTGGAGATAGAGAAGTCATGAATTTGGCTTACTCTGTTTTTCCGAATTTATTTGCTGCAAGGATTTCGGAGGCTGCAGAGTTCAAACAAAGCATGCATACTTAAGATTAGGCCAGTTTTGCTGTGGTTTAACATACTTTTATCCTTCTAGGAAGTATACAACTAAGAAATTGTAGGCATACTTAGGCAAATTTTTGACATGGAAGACCAGAAATGAGGGCTTATGTAAATGCCTGTGTGTAAATTGTTGATATGGGAAAATAGAAATGAGGGCTTATGTAAATGCCTGTATATATATATTACTTGTTTGGGAAAAGGCTATATTTTGATCCTTGTATAAAACTGGCATGATGTCATTTCTGAAAGCCATAATGAGCTTCATCAAAACATCAAGGCATTAATTACTAATCCTTGTATTTTACATGTACGTGTAAAATATGTGTTTCTTGAACTGGGTCAGCTATAGAAACACTGTTTGCTTGGATTTCAAAAGTATGTCTGAAGGATCAGAAGAAGCGTTTTGTATTAAAAATAGGAGATTGTTAATAGTAGGAACAGAATGCAAATGTGAACTTTCATATCAGCATGAAAATATTGATTATTAGGCTGTAATATCCCAAAGTACATTAAAAGAAAAAAAAGATACAGTGGACAAATGTTATACCAGCAATGCAATACACTAGTACCTTGTGTTTAAGTAACGCCCTTGTATGGTTTGCTGCACCTAAAGATGTTTGCCAGAGAGTGATTTTGTTGTGGTTTATGTTTAAGTGAGTAAATTTGTGAGGGTAAGAAAGCCATTATCACAATGGAGAGTTTCAGATTAGCGCATACAGACACGTTGTGCTCAAGGAATTTGGTTCACAAGGTCATGGCTATGCTGAATGGGTCTAAGGAATATCTAGGTGAACCTCTTGCAAGTTATCAAGCTGCTCATAAAAGAAGAAATGAAAAATGCCCCCTGTGAAGTATAGGAGAGAACAATCCATGATGCACGTGAAATTAGTATCATATTCTGTTTTATATACATAAGCAGATTTCCTAAAATATGTAATTTGGTGCTTTGTTTAAAGTAGTATTTCACAAAACATATATTCCAGTATTTATGTGTACTACAAAGTATGTAAATAGACATTGGATCATACAATAATCTACTGTGGCGGGGTTGTGTTTTTTTTTTAAACTGCATTCATATTGATGAAATAATGCCTTAAAAAGAATAATAAAAGGCACAGTGGTTGTGGTTAGGTCTCTCTATGTGGAAAGTTGACAAACACATTCTTAAGTTTTAAGAAACCACATTTAATTTTGAAATACCACTACTGACATAACAGATTTTCAGTGTGTTTCTACTAAGCACTTAAGAAAGTTATAGGGACTACTGAACAATGCCATCACACTGCCTCACCAGAAGTGACTTGATCAAAATGGCTTTCCTGTCATCCACATGCCTCTGTGGGTACATATGATTAATTACTTAATTTTCTTAATTGTTAACATACTCCATTGGTGACAATGGCAGTGTATTAGCAGTTTCAACTGTATTAGGATTTAGGCAGCATTGGGATTGCACTTTGAAACAGATTGCATACTTGTACTTTGCATACCTGTACTCTGAGTTTGCACTTTGGGATGTTCTACTTTAATAGTTACTTATTTTTAGATTATTAGCATCAAAATAGCACAAATTGCAGAATTATTAATTTTTCTGGGAAGACAGCAGCTGTAAACAAAGTCATTATCGCATAAGACAACAACCTTGAACAGAACAGCAAATGGGATGTTATATGCAAATAAGAAGCTTAAGCTTCAACACAGATGTATGAAATCAATCAGTGGACTACAATTTGTGATCATAGATTGAAGGGAAAAAAAAGTTAAGATCCCCTTGCTCCCTTATTTTGAAATACAATGATAATATAATGGTGCATTTCTTTTATAATATCAAATGAGCAGGGCACAAAAGGCTGTATTGTTCCCAGTGTAGAAAGGGCAAGATAATTTTTTTTTGTATTTCTCAGTGCTTATTAGCAGAAGACAAATGGTAGTGGGAGACTCCTCTCTTACTGGTCAGTGGTCATACTGAATGGTCTCCCCACTCATTTAATAACTCTTGAATGTTTTGTTGAAGTTGAGTCTGACTTTCCAAAACTCAGCTCAAGACTGAAATACGTTGAAAAATCTAATGTAGTAGAATTTAGAAGAATCCATGAGGAATGTGGTTTACTCAAAAATGCTTTTTGCTTACTTGTCCAAAGATTTATATTTAAAAAGCACTGTGCTGAAATACAGTGCTGAAAGGATTGTTTTTCCATCATCTTGGAATATTCTTTTTAATTTTTATTCTTGGATAAATTTGAACAGTGGGGCAATTGTCTCACAATGAACTTCTTGGTTATACTGATGTGTAACTGTTCTTTGTGAGGACTTGAATGTGACATCCTTTATCCATTCAATGAATCAGTCCTACTTCCCCACAAGGCTGCTCATATGGACCTGATTGGAAGTGCTATGAAGTCAATGCATTGATCTCCTATCAACTTTGGTACATCTGGCTAAACTTAGGAATATATTCATTTGCAGATCTCCCCTTGAATTCCATAGGAAAGAGGCAGATGGGTGTTTTTGAAGATTTGAAATGAAAATAATGCTTAGTGTAGACAAAAATGGCAAAATTGATACCTTTATCTTGTTAATTTGGATCTTAACGAATATCTGATTGGTCTGATTTTGACCTTTGGTGATTTCTTTTCTTTTTTTGACATTACAGGAGAGCACTAAATCTAGGAATTCTTCGAGACCCTGGATCAGAGGTTGAAGACCGACAATATCAAATAGATCTTCAATCTATCAACATCGGTACTGCTTATTGGAATCAGTTGAAACCAGAGAAGGAAAGTGGAAAAGGAGGGGTTTTGACAGAGAATGAGAGAAATTCTCAAAATCCAGCACTTGAATGGAACATGGCCAGTAGGTAGGGATATTTTTAAAACTTACTCTTCTCTGAAATTATACAGCACAAACACTGCAGAGAGTATGCACAGTATACCTGAATTAAATAATTCAATACTGGTTTTGCTTTACATTACAAGCACATTTCCATAGAGTTTTGGATTACACATTTGAAATGCATATTACTGTTATTGTTCCAGTGTAGCCACTGCTTCCATTATAAGCTCTTCTCTGAGTGGCTTACTGTCTGTCCATAAAAATAACTCCAGGGCTGAGACTTCAGCTTCTCAGTCTCTATAAGGAATGGGAGGTTCTGTTTTGGGGTGGTTTCTGGGTGTAGAGTGTGGGTTTTTGTGGTGGCGTGTTTTTTTCTTTGTTTTTAAACTTCTTTTGTTTGTATTTTTACAGAGCTTGAGTAAAGCCAGCTTAGACATTTCTAAATTAGAGAAGGATAAAGTAGAACATTTCCTATTGATTCTGAACTGGGTTTTGCACTTCTATAACTAAAACCAGATGAATTTTGAGAATGAGATATTTCAACTGAATCTCCTTTATTGGGTATTGTATATGTGCACACAAAGCCCCACCCTCTGGTTAAACAGGGTTGAAAGTATTCTGAAGTTTTCCAATATAAAAGGGGGGGGAGGTTAATTGGTAAATTGTGAAGATTTGAAATTTTTATTTTATTTTTAATTTACTTTTTTATACTTAAAAATTCATACAAGTAGTTTAAAACTAAATTTTTTAATAATAGACTGTGTAGCAGTCAGATTTCACTTTTCAAACTGGCAGGAATAAGGTCTGATGGCCAAGAGCAAGCTTTCAAAAGTAATTTTGTGGACTTAGAAGCATTTCTGCTAGGAGAAGCCTCTTTTCCTATACATTCAGCTATTTCGTTTCATTTAAAAGTCCTTTATATCTAATTCATGCAGAAACAATCTGATTTTTATGAAATGTGTGCATAATTTTATGGTTCTTAAGATATGATTCCTTATTTGCATTTAGGGATGAGTTCCTAAAAGTGTTATAGAAAAACAGGCAGAATCATCTGGAAATAACTATTTTTGGCTTAATTTTCAGTAAAATGGGATGAGAGGAGTCAGATTTTTCTGAAACTAAGGCAAGTTGTAGCACAACTTGTGAGGATGGCACACAGACTGAGCTTTGTAAGTGATGTATTGGTTCAGGGCCAAGAGGGCAGATAAGCTCACTCTGGAGGAGAGCATGCAGGAAAACTATGTGATCAATAATAAATTCCAGTTTATCATTGAAAAATAGAGGCCAGGAATAGCAGTTCTGACCAAAGAAATTATAAAGTGACAAGTAGTCACAGGAGTACAGATAAAAATTTTAGCACAGAAATAGACTCTGATCTTAATTTATAAGATCTCATGGTTCCTTCCCGTCTTTTTAAAATTTATTTTTTTTAACTCATATAATTACATAGATGTTTTTTATTTTAAATTCTTAGCCTTAAAAATGTGTATGACTTTCTAGTTGGGCCTTGATGTTGGACAAGTTCCCTATGAAGTTCTTTGTCACAAAATTCCACGTGCACTTGAATATCTTGAAAAATAAGATTACGTTAATATCCAAAGGACTTGCAGCCAATTTGAAATTTAAACTAACACAGCAAAACCAGCCGCTGAGAGATTGGCTTTCCTTTTCCTTTCCACTGGTGACTGAAGTCCTGCTGCCAGCACACTTGGAGTCTGAGCTTTATGGTTATAGATTTAGATAGGAAATTTATTTGGTGGGATTCCTAAAAAGCTAATAGGACAAGGGAAGCAGCTGTTACAGACAATCTTGAGTTCTCTTTTCCAATTTTTTTTCCCGTGTAACTGCTTGGACATGCTTCCTCAGCAGACTTACAAAATGAAGTTTTATTAGAATACAAATAAGCATATTTGGTTTAAAATTGCTTTTGAATGAATCTTCTGCTTGGGTTTTAATTTAGGTCAGTTTGAATTAAATACATTAGGTTTTCCTTTCTGGTGTGCAATTACAGTATTTTAATTCCAGCTTGAATTTGTTTTCAAGAAAAAGGATGAATGCTTTCGTATCCTTTTGGTTTTAAATTTTACACATTTACTACAGGTTTTATCAGGATCTTTCCATTTTTAGTTTTTAGTTGGCAGTCAGTTTTGCTGTATCTGAGTTTATTTTGTGACCTGTGGAAGTGATGTGCTGAGAACTGGAAGAACCTGCACTGAACTCTGCCATCCATAGCACTATTTCCAGCAGGCAGCAAGAGGGTGGCTGCAGGATGTTTTACATGGTGCTTACTGTTTCCAGGGTTAAGTTTATCTTAATGTTTACTGCAAATAACACAAAAGCTTTATGCTTTAACCTAATAGTCATACCAATTTTTTAAATTCTTTAAGTTTCTTAGATGTGTTTAACTTGTAACATAATGAATTCTTTTTGTTGAGTTATTTTAGGGTTAATTTCTTTGTTTGGTTTTACTGTATTTCTGTTTGTTCTTACCCAGTGTTGTGGTGTATTAGGATCACTGGGTTTAAAGATTCTGAATTTAAAGATTCACTGGTTTTAAAGATACCCGTTTCCCTCATTTTTGTAGTTCTTAAGTGCTATGTGAGGCAGTATAAAATTTAACCTATATCCAGGTTTTTCATAGCTACTTTATAGAAAACTTCAGCATGGATGCCAGCTATTCCTTTTCCATTGCCATTTGTAAAAGCGTTACTGGATTATTTCAAATCAAAATTGCAAAAATTTTGAAATAAATTATATTGTAATTTAATCTGCAATTGAAATTTGGCCTGGTTTTAAAAATTTGTGTACAAACAAACCACTCTGAGTAGGTGATCTATGGATATCACACAAACAAGTGTCTGAAGGCTTTTGACATAATTTATCATTTAAATGCTTTAGCAATCTTTACGCTGAAAGTAAATTCTTTGAATTTTCCCATCACTTTTTCTGGAGTTTGATTCTTTTAGTGCTTAATATATTAAGGGATTGGGTTTTTTTACCCCCAACCTTACATTGTCGTTTGGAAAGCAAACTATCATATTCTAAGACTAAGTTGTTGAATACTTATAGGTGTTTAGTGTAAGATTCTTCAAGAAGGGCTGTAGTGAAATGCTGGTGTGATGCCTCTTGTGTCTCTGCAGGTCACCCCAAGGAGAATGGGGGAACTGGAACACTCTGTTAGGGTGGATGCAGTCTTGCAGAAAAACTCTCTAGATGCTGTGCTGTACTGAGGATCCGGGATCATAACTCTTTCCATTATGAAATGTTTATACTTCACCATAGATGTTATAAAAAGCTCCCTAATGGTGTAATATATAAAAAGAATACTGGAAACAGTCAGACAGTTCTAATAAGGTTATGTACAAATGAAACCTGTCCACATTTATTCCCTTTACCAAACAGCATGTGGGGAACTGGGAGTACTTAACTGAAAGAAGTTTTCTTGATTGAAAACTGCTTTTTCAGCTTGCAGATCTCCTCCTCCCTCTCCCTCCACTCAATGGAAAAAACAACAGCCCTGAAGGAAATAAAGAAATATATCCTCTCTTGAGGCCTCGCCCCCATCCCTGTGCAATCCTTCTACAGCTCCCAGCAGCAACTTCTGCTTCCTGCAGCCTGAATAAACTTTGCTTAAAAAAAATAATAATTGAGCTTAAAAGCATTACTTCTCTGTGTGGTAATGAATTGAGTGTGGCAATATACTGTGTTACAGTTTTGTCCTTGGCATGCCACCATCTGGAACAGCTCTCATGGAGTACATCAGGGAGCCAATGATCTGTTGTACAAAACTGAACAAAATACCACTGCAAGGATCCCAGAAAGGTTTCCTGCAGATTTTTCTTTGAATAGTTTTCATTTTCCTGCTTTTTTGGAAAGTTCTTGGCAACTTGCCAAGTTCTAATGAGAAAGACCAGGAAAAAATTGATCTGTAGATCTTTGTGTAAGGAAGTAGGGGCATTCCCCTTGAATCTTTTGGAATAAAATGCAATGCATTTTTATTCAGTAATTTATTTTAGTTGCTGTCCTTTGTTGTACCTGAAGTTGTGCTTGTATTCATACTGTACAAAGCCTTTCTTAATAAGATGGGGTGTTTTAATTTTTTATATTAATCCACAGCAAAGAAAAGCTGCACAGCATTCTTCATAAGATAAAAATTAGTTTCACTGAAGTCTTATAATATAAAAGTATTAATTCTTTACAACTAGGTGGTGTATAGTTTTTCATTATCTAATTCTGGTTATGAGATGGTCCTCAAAATGTTTCTGTGCTATTTTACTGCCATGTGACATCTTTGCAACAGCTCAGAGAGCTGAAAGGATGTGAATTAGTCATTAGTAGCTAGATATCCTAATACATTCCTAATACATTTGTATATCAGGGATTATCTGATTCAAACAGCTACATGGGAAGCCTGCAAGAGGAAAATTTTTTATAAGTCTCAAGTTAATATGCTATCTTAAATAATATCTTTTGATATTTTGCATGCCTCAATACTACTAGAGAACACTTGGGCTATATGGCCTGTTTCATGCTAATTTTTTTTTTCTTTTTCGCATCACAAAATTCTTCATGAAGACTCATCTTTCTGTAGCTAGCAAAATTACATGGTGCAAATGTGCTTTTGATTGTTATTCATGCATTGAATGTATACAAGTTTCTCCCTGATTTATGAATTTTTAAGTATATAAGGGCTCAAAGTCTAGATTCAATAAGGTATTATTAAGAAAAAAATATAATTAATAATAAGGTAAACATTTCCAAATTTTGTATCTAGGTTACATTTAGCTATCAGCGGCCATATTTTCTGTTTGTTTTGATTAGTGTTTTCCACGTGAGAGTCATAGTAGTAGAACTTAGTCCTATTTGTCCATTTTCTCAGCTTATCCTGTCTCACATCATCGCATCTCCTTAATTAGGGCAACATCATCTCTTTGGCAGTCCTTCCTCCTTGTGTAACTTCAGTGTGCTTCTGACTGGATATAATTAAATACTGATGATTTGATTTGATGTAATCAAATGTTGTTGCTTCCATTGCAAAATTCTGTTCTTCACATTTTTTTCTCTCTTCTTCCCACAACATTTTTTGTCATATTAATCATTAGATGTCTTTGCTTTTGCAGTACTTCCAGACCCCCTGTCTATCCATTTCCCTTTACGTGTCTCCTTTCATTTGCTTTGACACATCTACGCTCTCTGCTCATCAGACCTCATCATACCAGTTACCAAGACTGACACATTCAGTGTTTCAGAGGCACTTCCTTGCTCACTCCTGTGTGTTATAAAGGCATTTCCTGTGAACATTCACATATTTATTGCAATGTTTTATTCTAAATACTTCAAAAAAATTAATTTCTATTGTACTGTAATATAAAAACCGTAAGACAGGTTGCCACCGTATGGATATCATTGCCTATGCTGCTCTTAGTGGTTTACTTTTACTTCCCTGTCGGTGGGTGTGTTTTTTCTTATCCTTAAATTGTAAGCCTTTGAGGACAGAGACCATTTTCATCCTGTGCTTTTGCAATGTGGATCTGTGGTCCATAACCAGAGTTTATGTTACTGTGCAGATAAAGCCCATATTCTGCACTAAGGCACCTCCAAACCTTATCACAGTTGCTTAACTGCCTTGTTCCTTTGCGTTAGCATATGGTCTTTCAAATGCACTTACTTTTAAGTGTAGATGATCAACTGCTTTAACATCTCTAAAAATACTAGCTTTTCCTTTTTTTCCAAGACAAATATATAACAGATGCATAAATGAACCACAGAATGAATGTGCTGCAGACATAGAGCCATCATTACACTCTTCACAATCAAGTTTTTTCATAAGCTCATGTGGCGTACACCTGTGTTAAGTTAACATTGCACTTAGGTGCAGTGTGGAAGACTCAATAATTCAAAGTGGAATTTGTTTCTTTGTTCCTTTTGTGCTCTTTCTCATATCCTCTCCCTTCATTATTTACTGTGCTCTGTTTGCCTTCTGTTTGTACTTACAATTATTTTCCTAATACTTTATTTGGCTGAGGTTAAAATTCACCCACAAGAAATTCAGAAAGTAGTAAGTAGAGCAGGACAGGGGTAGCACATAAGAATGATTTTTTTTAAAATAAAATAAAGCAGGAATCAATATATATTACCAAAAATGTCCTTTAAGATGCAGTGTACTGGGTATCTTCTAGAATAAAGTATGAAAATTAAGAAATGGGAATATCCATAAGGTGAAAAATAATTTGATCAATGATTGATGAGAGCCAATTGAGGGTTTCAGGTTCAACAAATAACTTGCTCTTACAGTTCTGTTTCATATATTAAAATCACACTTTGCTAGCATTTCAAGAAACTTTCTAGGTAAGATGGTAGTTTTCTGCACTTACTAATTGGCTTACACTGAGGCACACTGCACACTTCTTATGGTAGTGTGCAGCCACCTCAGTAGTGAGGGTCATTTGAGGCAAAAGTTTATTAGAGTTGTGCTCTGCCAATACTGGCTCTGTGGCATCTGCTCTTAACTTCTGTATACTGTTGTCCTAAATAAATTTAAAAGCTTTAAGGCCTACACCCACTGTATAATTTATATTCCCTTATAGTTCACCATCCTTTCTACATGTTTTGAGGACACTTAAAAAAATTATTAGTAGCACTTGAAGCATCCAAATTGAAATAGCCTAAGCAGTAAAATTAATTTTGTATCTTTTGCAGTATGAATTTTGTATCTTTTGCAGTAGACTGAATTCCACCTCAGGTTATGATATCTATTTAATTTATTTCCAGCCTAACTCTTGCCTTGCAAACCATCAGCATTTGAGATTGTTTGCTTTTCTACAGAACCCATTACAGAACCATTACTAGACTACGCATCTCAGTACCCCTTTTTAACCAAGAGATTTCAATACCTATTACGCATGCAGTCAAGCAATTTCTGCATGGACAGGCATATAACCATACTGGTTAATAATATTAACATGGATAACTCTAGCTGATGGTGGGGACTAATTCTTTATTGCAGAGCTCATGTGTCTAGCTCATTTGTGTGATTTACACTGATGTCTGAACTGCTATGTCTCCATTAGAGATGGCAAAATTAAAGGTAATAGAGGGAAATGTAACTGACATGCTGATGAAGAGTTCTACATGGATCTATTTATTTCTTCTTTAGGGCAGTTTAGTTTGATCTTTATACTTGCATCATTTCATAGTTGCTAATTTTGTAAGCATAGGAAAACTTTCCTGAGACCTGTAACTTTATTTTAGAGGATTTTTAGAATTAACCTTGGTAAAATGTGGGTATTTGATGTTTCTACAAATGATGCTAGGTAAAGAAAATTATCAAAAACTATCTTGATGGAAGGAGTCTCATTGGAATTTGAAGTGTATCCTCTTTTAGAGGCTGAACACCATCTTTATCTCATTACATTTTTTTCCCTCATCAGAGGCTCTCAGATGGCACTTTGTGGCAACAGTTTATTTGACCTGACCCAGAAGATTCTGGCCATTTGGAATGTGTTGTCATAAGCTATTAGTGATCTATCTATAACAGAGTTGTGCTTGCAGGCTTACTATTGGGTTAAAGCAGGGGGGAAAAAACCCAACAGAAACCTCAAAACTAAACACCCAGCTGAAAAAGAAATGCAATTATCAGGTCTAATGACACAAATATTCTTGGTAAGTAAATGTTGATATTTAGATGAAAAAGCACCAGTGACAGAAGGAATGGAGGAAGGCTGACATCCCTGCTTTTTCAAATAATTTTAAACATCTTGGGCAATAGTTATTACTTTCATGTGGGAGTCCTAGTGTTGCATGGGATTTGGTAGTTTAATTTTTCATGTATTTCATTCTTGTGTCAGTTTTGTGCGTATTTCTTCAGCACAGACTTTTAATGCACAAATTCAAATATTATGTAGGCTTTAGAACAGCCATTTATAAAGTGAAGGGCATCCACAGGCAAGTTTTAAAAATAAAAACTTGACAATAAAACTTTATAATAAAGTTTGCTTTTTTTTTTTTTTAATTACTGTGTATAGTGCATTAAATGGGAGAAGAAGCAATGTCAAGTGTCAAACTTGTCTACCTGGAGATAGGTTGAAGAGTCAAATTCTTAGACATACTTTTCCTGTGAAATGAAGATAGAAGTCTGCCTTCAGGATTGGAATTAATATGATTTGCAGTAATGGTATTTAATGCCTGTGAAGGTAGCAATCAAATACTGAACTGGTATTGAAGAAGTTTTTTGCTATGTAGTGAATGTAAAGATAATATGGGAAGTTTTTGCCTCTCGACAATTTATAATATAATTTCATCTTTACTTTTCTTTCCCTTTGTTTCCTAGCATAAGGCGGCATCAGGAAAGGAGAGCTATTTTAACTCCAATTTTAACAGACTTCACTGTTCGAATAACTGCAGCTCCTGCGATTATTTTTACAAAAATTGATGCAGCAGAGAATTTACACCCAGAGGTTAGTACAAAGTGTCAACAGAAATAGCATAACTTTTAATATGCGGATAATCTTAGTATTTTACCATTCCATCATTAGAAGTGTTCAGGTGTGTTTTCCAATTACCAGCTGGAAAAAGGTCACGAGCTGAAATGTTCTTTCTCTGCCGGATAATAAATTTGGTATAGCATTCAATATTAAAGGCAGTCTGGCCAGAAGCAGATAAGCCTATTTTCAGTACCAAAAATGGGAATCCTTTACTGATTTCCAGAAATATTTTTTAAAAGTTTGTGATGGAAAGGTGTTGAGAAGAGGTGTAACATAACAATACATTGTATTCACAAGCTTCTCATAAAGAAACCTGAAAATGCAATCTATCGACTATCTGTAATAAGAAAGTTAAGCTGAGTTCTCTTAGCCAAATTTCCAAGACCCCAAGTTACCACTAAGCATCCATTTCCCTGCCTTTGCTATGAGTAATTCCGGGTTCTCAGATTTAACAATTACTTTTGCTGCTGTGTTGTTCAGCTTGTTCATGATAAGTCTGTGAATCAAGTTACACACAAAAGGTATTGGCTCACTTTTTGGCATTAGTTTGTAGCTCAAGAACATTTTATATAGGGAAAATATCAGAAAATCTTTGTCATGTCGTAAGGATAATTTCTCTTAAAAGCTATGTCCTGGGAAGAGCAAAATTGGTACAGGAGTGTAAAGGGTAGTAGATGTGTATTGCAATATGCAGTAGGTATACATTGTTGGAAAGCAATAGCTAGTGGGCACAGAAAGAAGAAATCAAGTTTCATATTTTGTGTAAAGGGTCATCAAAAGGGCAGATGGAAAATTATTTAATGCAAAAAAGAAATAGAAAACCCCAGTGTGGCTAGGATGCATAGAAGTTATTCAAGTTAAAAAAAAAAAAAACAACTGAGCTTTGCTAATGCTTATGTTCAAGAATTTCAGTGTTTTCTGTACATACATTCTTCTTGTTATCTATTCCCTGGTTGATATTCCATCATGAAGGGAGAGGTCCAGTTTAGATTAGAGCTTGAGCATTGTGCAAACTTCTTATGAGACAGAGCAATTCTTCTCCCCTTCTGCACTGGTTCTGTTTTTCATCTCTTTATTTCTTGCCAACAGTGGTGAAGATCTTTATTTGTGCTAGACAACACCGCTAAAACAGTGGCTGTCCACTTAGTGTTGCCAAGGTATTAAGAATGGCTTACAGGCAAAGAGAAATTAGTTAGATTGGCTATCAGTGAGTTCCAACATATGATTTCATTATAAATCAAGCAGAGTTTATGTTTAAATTTAAAAAAAAGTACATCCTTTTCTTGGAAGGAAAGGAGAATTGGAATCATGGCCAAGGACACTCTGACAGCCCACTGATACTAGCAAGAGATGGAAACAAGGCCTTGTGCATGAGATGCTTTTCTTTCAAAGTTTGCCTTAACAATTATGCTGTTGAAAGCCATGCAAAGAAGCCACATCCTTCAGAAGCGTGACACACCAGTTTCTCCTAAAAAGACCCAATTTATACTGTATATAATGTTATGTATAATGTTAAGTATTGACTACAGCAGAGAACCACAGTACAGTTGTATAGAAGCTTATTTTCCCAGTAGCTATTACCTAGTATTTTCCCTTAATTTCACAGGAAATTTTGGTCTGTGGTCATTCTTTGGAAGTGAATGTGACAACAAATTTGGACTTCTTCCTCAGTGTGGCTCAAGTACAACTTCTTCAGCAGCTGGTACAAGCCAATATGGTTGGACTGGAACCTTCCAGTAGCACCACTGAGGTAGGTTTTTCCCTGGTTTGCAACTGGATTTTTAAAAAAATCCATCTGCAAAGTACTGTAGCTGTGAGCAGGTGTTGGTACCATCTAGAAAAAATTGTGTAGGTAAATGAAATGCATGGTTATTGTTGTTTGTATGGTCAGTTTCAAAATGCATTCTGACATTGATTTAAGAATAGAATGAGTTATTTGAACTAGAATATTATTCAGTAAATGCTGTTCTTCATTATAATGGCTCCTCAACATCTTAAGCACAAGGAGATTTATGTAAATGATGAAGGAAACAAATTTCTGAAAAATAGGTTTTTGAGATTATTTGGCGTTGAACTTGAACTTTTATTGAATCTTTGGTATTTTTTTGGGAGTTCACATGCTACACTGTCCTTCACTAAAGCTAGTAAACTATAAAATTTTCTCTGTCCCTTGTAACCGCTACTGACATTAATTGTCTTCACTCAAGTCCCTAAGATTCAATTCACCTCTGAATATTTTCATACTTCTTTAGAAAGAATGTTGATGGGTACATCATGAGGGATCCTTCATCTGAACAGTTAATCTCTCCTTTTTGTCTGGAATATTAGTGATCAGCAGCTGTCTCTTGAATTTTGCCATTCTTTATTACTGGGACTTGATACCTCAGTTTGTATTGAAAGCCAATCACTGTGACAGACTGCTAAGTTTAAATTTTGCACTTCTGGGCTGACACAAAAATACAAAAAGAAAAGAGAAAAGATAGGGAAAACTTTTGCCCTAAGAAAAAATGTGTATTTCTTATCTTCAAAACCTGGAATCTAGTCAGGCTGACAGCATCTTTAAGATAGTAGGAGTTAATACATGACAAATTCCACTGGAATGGCTGTTGGACATATTGAGGTACCTTCACAAATGAGAACAAGAGTTTGGGAAAGAGTTATCGAGCGAGACACAGTCAACTATTCCAAGAATCTGGCTAATGGGAGACCTGGAGAAGATTTTCTCCTTCCTTTCCTGAATCTCACAGTTTCAGCATTGCACATGGGTCTGGGTGGAAGCAAGGAATGCTCTAGAATAGCCAAACTATTTATATTTCTCTCTCTTCACCCTGTCAAAACCTCAGAAGTTGTTTGTTTGTGTTGATCTAGGCATCACATCACCCCCCACTCCTTTATCCCTTCCCAATGATAGAGAGAAATAAAGGGCATTGTTTCATTAACATTTGGAAGCATTAAAGATGATGAAAAGAAATGCATTGTATTTTTCTTTTCCTTGGATACTTTGCAGACACAGGGCCTCTTTTGGAGATGAATACTGTAAATTATATATAGTAATATCTTCAATAAATTATTTGTAGGGCACTGTTTTCCCATTGTCAGTGGAATGGACAGAATCAGAAGATTTGAATGGATGCCAAGAATTTAAATTTTGAGTTGGCTTTGTGCAGAAGTGCTGCATGACTTAGTTGGACTGTACAAACTTAAAAGGAATCTGCTACAAAATTTCAGAAAGCCTTTTGTTGACTACATCCTGAGATACTTATTTGTTCTTTATTCATAACTCCCTTCATCACTGAAGTCTCCTGTAATGAATAATGGGAATATTTCTGGCTCAGGGTGTTTGCCTTCTCTTTAGTAAGTCAGAGAACTATGTCTGCATTTACTGTACTGGAAATGTAAGTCCATTGGTTGGTTACTTTTTGTCCAGTTCTTCAGTACTGTGTAGCTCTATGTGCCTAAATGAAGCCACCCCACCCTCTAATATATGCACATTTATTGTTATTCTCATGGTTCTTCTTTAGTCAGCCAAAAGAAACATAATACACTGATTGTATGCTGCCTTTTTTATCTTAGTGAATGAATTCAGGAGTCTGCACATAGCTTTTCGTACTTCACATCTCCATATTATTTCATTGCAAGAATCAAAATGTAATTTAGGTTGAAGACACTTCTTGAAACCATTCTTTGCTCAAAAGAAGACTAATGTCCCAGCTAGACTAGGCTGTTCAGCATATTGTTCAATCAGATCTTTCTATACCTCAGAGGAGTGACTGAATAATTGTCCTGTGCTTAATTACACTTGCTCTGGCCTGTTTTAGTCTTTATATCCATTCAGAATTTTGCTTGATAAAACTTTCAGTCAGTGCCTCTTAACATTTCACAATACCTTTCCAAGAATAGTCTGACTTAATCTTCTTCATAGCCCTGCTTTAAGTAACTGGAAACAGTAATTTGATGCCCCACCATCATTCTTATCCTTCTCTTTATCTGTCTGAAAAAACCCAGCCCTCTCACCTTCTCCTTATAAATTCTCTGCTTTAACCTTTTAATTCTCTTGATGATCCCATGCCCATTCAGGTTTGTCAGTCTTTTTCTTCTGCTGTTGAGCTCAAAGCTAAAGACAGTACTCCAGATGTTGACCTGCAAGTATCTCATCATCTCACCTCTGATCCAGTGGCTGTGCTGCTGGTAATGCTTCCTAGTAAATTCTCAGTCTCCCACACTACAGGAACATCCTCCTATCACACATTCAAGTTGCTGGCCACCAGGACTCCTGGGTTCCTTTCTACAAAGCTATTCTGTAGCATTGGTTTCCAGCCAGTTTTTGATTTGGGATTTTGCCATCTCACAGATTCACAGAATTTAGGTTGGAGAAGTCCTCTGAGATTATCGAGTCCAAACTTTGACTGATTATCACCTTGTCAGCTAGACCATGGCAAGTGCCACATCCTGGTCCAGGACTCTGTGTTTACCTTTGTCCTTCATGAGGTTTATGTTAAACCATTTCTACATTTTGTCAATTCCCCTCTGAATGGCAGTGTGTATCAACACATGCCCCTCTGTATCAACAGCTCCTCCCAGAGTGGTGTCATCTTTCTTTGGATATGTTTTGTGTCATTGCCGAGGTCTTTAATAAAGACATTAAACATAATCAAACCTTGAGGAATGTCAGTCAGTAACTGGAGTTTAGCTATGCTTTGGAACATTGACCATTGTTTTCTGATTTTAGTGGCCCACTGTGGTTTTTACCCACCTCATAGTCCATCCATTCAGTTCACACTTAAGTTTTTGAAAAAAAAGTCAGCTGTGGAAGACTATCCAAGATTAGTCAACTTTGCTAACGACAAAGCATACATTATCTAGTATTCTGTCCTCAGAATCTATCATCTCATCACAGGAGGCAATCAGACTGGGGTAAGGCGTGACAGTCATCAAAGTAGCAACCCCTTGTTTAAACTTTAAAGGTGTGATTTCCAAATGGACTGTATTTGGTGGTTTACAGGACAATGCCGTAAAGATTTGTGTAGACAAAAAAAAAGAGGAGGTGATGATTTATGGGTAAATCTCTTTTTTTCTTGAAGTGTTTTAATATTCTGTAAAAAGTTTCATGCCAGGTCTCCAGTGCTGTGTTTTTACTTATTATAAGCCCTAGCGTCATACTGTTTAATAAATCTTTGATGTACAGTGGACCTATTGTACTGACTCCTTCATAAGGTATAGTCTATTATTGCAAAGAATATTGCTTTGATCTACTTGACAGCTCTAGAGTAAGGACACATATGTGGTGTTTGATAGATTACCTAAGGGGCAGAGAATGTTGCTGCCTTTTTGTAATTATTCACTTTTTCAAAATTAATATGTGCCAAATTCTTAGAGGAAGAACATATAATACCTACACATGGAGAACAGAAACAGAAGTGCTAAGAAATTAAATACGAATATAAGACTGAAGTGCAGTTGATGTTCTGATTTTGTTCAGTGATACATCTAATATTATAGGTGAAATATTAATAAAAGGGCCACATTTCCCCCTCCTTAGAAGAATTTTTAATATTCTGGTAAAAGTATTTCCAGTATAAATGGTAACTTGTTTTACTGCTGATCAGCAATGAAACAGGTGAATTTTCAAAGAGTTCATTTCTTCATCTGGAAAATCTATTTCCTGGTGTCCATCACTTACCACCTGGAGATTTTTGGCAAGACTTATTTGTCATACTATCATTTAGAAGCAGAAAACACAAGAACTCCTCTTTGAAAAAGAAATTAAATACAAACCAACACACATCTTGGTCTGCTGCTGACCATGTAGGAATGCATGGGTAACATATCTTACTGCAAGTCACTGAATGTTACACTCCTCAAATACGGCTACTGAGCTCATTACCAACTTCTACTTCCCAATAAACTTGAGATTAATGCTAGACTTTCGAAAAAAAAGACTGATTTATAAACAAATAATTTGTTTAAATTTGTCCTAAACAATGTTCCTGTCTAATAACTATCTACACTGGAGGCATTGAATGCAAAGAACAGTTGCTTTGTGTCTTCCTTGAAAAACATAAAAGGTACTTTGAAATGCTTACATTTTCTTCACAATATCTCTGTGAGGATTATGGCTCTAGATGAAGAGGATTGCTTTTAAAATTCAAAGCAACTTGAAACATGTGAAATATTTTCCAGAGGATGTCCATCAAAAGTGTTCACTCACTTTCTGTTTCCTATGGTATATTTCTCCTTATCCCCTCCATCACAGAATAAGTCACAGAATGGATAAGGTTGGAAGGGAGCTCAGTGGATTCTCTGGTCCAATCTCCCTGCTCAAGCAGGGTCCTCCAGAGCACTTGGCACAGGATTGTGTCCAGATGGTACTTGACTATCTCCAGATCCCATACCCTCCCTGGGCATCCTGTTCCAGTGAACCTGCACAGTAAAGAAGTTCTTCCTCATGTTCAGGTGGAATTTCCTGTGCATCACTCTGTCCGTTGCCTTTCGTCCTATTGCTCAGCAGCACCAGGAAAAGCTCTATCCTCTTGAAACCCTCCCTTTAGATACTGATAGACACTGATAAGGTCCCCTCTCAGTCATCTGTTCTCTAAGCCATTCTGAAACAGGCCCAGCTCCTCAGCCTTTCCTCATAATTGAGGTCCCCCTCATCATCTTCATAGCATTCCACTGGACTCACTCTAGAAGCTCCACATCTTTCATGAAATGAGCAGCCAAGAACTGGAGACAGCAAGAACTGGACCAAGTGAGGCCTTAACGGAGCTGAATAGAGGGGCCCACTGCTCAGCCCCCACTGGTGCCTGGGGTTATTCTTCCCCAGGTTCAGGACCTGCATTTGACTTTGTTGAGTTTCAGATGGTTCTTCTCTGCCCATCTCTCCAGCCAGTCAAGGCCCTTCTGAAGGACTGCACAGCTCTCTGGGATATTGGCTGCTCCTCCCGGCTTTGTGCCATCAGTGAACTTGCTGAGGAGGCATCTGCCCCTTCATCTGAGTCAGAGCTGAAAAGTCAAACAAGACTGGATCCAGTATCAACCCTTGGGAGAGACCACTAGTTAAAGGCCTCCAGCTAGACCCTGTGCCACTGATGACAACCATCTGAGACCTGCCATTCAGCAAGTGCTCATTTCACCTCCTCCTTATTTCTCACGTTATATAGTCTTGTTTTTCTGTTAGCCCAAATGCATGTTTCCATAGGCTACAAGTCCATAGCTATGCTATGCAGTCTGAAATTCAGATAGGTAACAAGTATACTAATAAAAATAGCATAAACTCTTTCTTTACAGAGTAATAGCCAAACTCATCATCTTTTTCTTCAATCATGGTTATTCTCAAGTTTTTAATTGCAGTGAGGAATGCAGCATTCAATCAGTTTTTGAAAATATGGAAATATTTTCTCACAATTGAAATAGAAATTAAAAAATTGTCCCTTTGGATCCCTCTCAGACCTCCCTTGCCCCTGGCTGGCACTCTTATTTCTGCCTAAGCAATGAACAAACCTTCCAAAGTTCTTCAATGTACTTGTTATTATTGTATTTATGTGTTGCTAGCTATTAGACTACAGTAGGTCCTGTACAAATTTGGTGATTAAGAAGTTACTTTCCCCCACAAAATACGTGAGAAAAACTTGAAGTGCAGAAGCAGCTGTGTTTAACAATTGAGCTGATGAAGTATGGACTCACATGTGCTGGCAAAACAGTCCCACAAAATTGAAGTGTCTGATTGGAATTTTTCTTCATAGCTGATGCATATTTCAAGCATAATTTGCAGTCAGAGCATAATTTGCAGTCAGAGCAAATAGGCAATGGGCAAAAGCTGTCATTCACCTGGGGGAAGTGTTGAGCAGAACGGGGAAACCTGGTGTGGGCAGATCTTTGTTTTCTTTCAGAAATTCTAGGCATGACCTGCTGGCTAATGTTTTCTGCTTTGTTAAAGCCTGCTTTTAGGTATTTGACCTTTGAGCAGTCTGCCTAGGCTGCACAAGTACTGGCTGCAGCAGTGTTTGTCAGCTTGGCAGGTGATACTTTGCTTCTAGACCTGGCTCAGGGCCAATCACTGGGAAAACCCCACCAGCAGGTTTGACATGTTCCGTAGGGCAAACCCCTGTGTTCTGATAAATTGCAGCAACAACCCAGCAGCTTCCTGAATAAATGATACTAATACTACGGGGAAGCAAAAGTTGTTTCGACTTTGGCATTTTGTTATTTTACAGCAAAAAATACATTTGGAGTCTAGCTAATATAAATACTGGCTATTTCAAAGTGAAAAAGCATTTTACTTGTATTCAACCCAATAATGGGAAAGGTTGGGGGAAGTACAGCTCCTATCTGCTTGGATACCCAAACAAGTTAAGCAAGTGCTTGATTGAGTAATAAACAACACACCATTAGAGTGAACTAATTAACAGCTGAGAAGCATCCAAAAGGGAGAAGGCATATAAAACTCACCTATAGCAGCTGATTCCTTCCTAGCCTGGCTGAATCTGACTGTGTACTAATTTGTCACATTAGATATACTGCAGTAATATTTGCAAAAGGTGTCATTCTCTATTGCTGCAGAGGAGGCTTTAAAAAGCTTTTGTGATAAGTTTTAAAGCCCTGTAATATGTTGGCTCAGGAAGTCTGGAAGAGTATGCTGAAGAAGCATTTCTCTGTGCTTTCTTTAATTATGTTTTTTTTTCTCAAAGCATCCACTAATATCTGCTTTTAGAGAACAGGAGTCTAAAAAGATCTTTGTTCTAACTCAGTATGACTGTTACGTTCTCTTGTAATTTATTTCTGTTTATGGCAATCTCACAAACCTTCTGTTGTTGCTTTAACTTCACTGTAAGATAAAGAACATGGTCAGCAGGATATATGTACAAAATTGCCATTACAATTGCATCACACATAAAATTTGAAGGAATGATAGCTAATGGACTTTATAGCATTTTTTCTGACTGATGATACTTTAGCAGAGCAAACTCTTACATGATGAGCAAATTAATTACACTTTAGTCAAGGCTATTAATTACTTGTGTGAAGAATGGAAAAAAAATTGTTTTTGTTGAAAACAAGCAGAAATTTGTTTTCCATTTGTATTTTGCTTAGAGAAAAATCAGAGTCAGAAAACTGGTAAAACAAGTTCCAGATAATACTACTTAAGAAGCCAGACAGTCAAAGTGTGAAATGGCAGATGCACATGTTGCACAGATGTTGTGTTGACTGGTTAGTATTCTTATGGAAAGCTTGTGTAATTTGAAGTATTTTTAGTATGTTGAGACTTTGAGAAGCTGGCATTCCCATTTGCAAGTTTCTTTTGAAGAAGCTGTTTTATCTTTTGTCTTTTAATTACTGAAATCTAAGGTAATCAGTGTTAAAGAGCCAAAACAGTCTTGGTTTTTGTATTTTATATAGATCATTTGAATTTAGGTATGTCTTGATATCCTAAAATGTGTTGGCACATTAAAAAAGCTAATGCTGTGTAAAGATAACTTCCTGAGGGTTTGAAAACTTTTTTCATTATGCATTTGATATTTGTTGTCATGAGTGAAAACAGAGCAAACTTAGTCTATGGTATCAGTAATGGCTCAGAAACAGCAGGTATTGAAGTGCAAACTGATAAAATATTTCTCAGAGAATTTTGGGGTTTTTGTAGCTTGCACAATTACTGCTCAGATCTTGAGTACCTGCTCAGTTCTGCCCATGTTTTAGAGCTTTGAATTTTCATTCCAGGGAATAGCAGGTCACGCAGCATAGAGTACCATAACTTTGATATCCTGGGCTATGAGATGCTTTCTGGTGGATCTTCACCACTGTAATTGGAGAATCACATATTTATTGCAGCTGGAATTAAAAAGTTCAGTTTATTGATAAAATTGTTAGCAACAATCTCATGACCCGGGATGTGTGGACTGCATTTTTGCATGAATAATCAGTAAATGTAGCTTCCTTTTTTTTAATTATTGTACATTTCAAAGAGTAACCTATTATAAAACTTCTAATTAGGTTACAAAATATACAGTTTCAGATACCAGAAATGGAGAAACAAAGTAAAGAGAAAGTAACAAAATGTGGATTATTTAGATTTGAAACACTTAGATTCTCAAGCAATTTGACAAGGATTAGTTTAAAATTAGGCTTGGTTATTCTTACTGTGTTTGTTTTGTGGATTTGGAAACAATGGAATATATCCATTTTCATAGATGAGAAGGATTGAAGAAGGCCATAGTTTCTAAGCACACACCACAGCTAGGTCCCCAAAGTAGCTCTAATTTGTGTCACTGGAGTTAGGAAATGTCTTATGCTTTTATTCCTGCAGTGAGGCCACTTCTGTGTGCTTCAAATTGAGACTGTGACTTGTACGTCCCAGAAGAATTTGTAAAAGACAACAACTTCCACTACCTAAAAGCTCACAAAGTTTTGATAAGGAAGAATTGCATTTCATATCAATCTTTGTAATGTCCTTAGAATATAAAAAGGGAAAATTAAGAAGTAGGAGACAAAGGAAAATCTGTTTTCCTGTAAAGATGTGACCTTTAGTTTCTTGCCTAGAATTACAAGGAAAGAAATAATGTTTCAAACTGATTGTTGCCATGAAAATGGCTCTTTGAAGAGATCTTCATGCTTAGATTCTGCAAATACAAAACAAAAAGGGAAAAAAGTGTTTATAGTCTCTCTTTGACATACATAGGAAAATTTTTATCTTACAATTAAGTGTCTCTTCAGTAAGTGTTTGGACTTATGTAGCTGAGAAAGATCAACAAACGTTAAATAAGATAGATACTAAACTGACACGGTAAAGAATTCTTAGTATAGTAAAACCAGACTTGAAATTACAGATTCAAAGTGTGTTTCCTTTTTGCTAGGAAGAAACTGGGTTTTCCTGCTGATTTTTGATGCTCACAAGCATGCAAACTATGTGGGGAAAAAAATGGAAAGTTGTATCCTATAGCTGTGTAAGCACCTCATGATTCAACACCAGTTTCTGAGGACATTTTCCTTAATGTTTTCTGTGACCACTTAAATTAAGGTGGTGAGACGTTCATGCATATCAAGATTTCACATAAACTATGGCTGGGGAGGAATTTACCTAATACAATAATCTGCAAAGAAGTTTATAAATAGTATTATTCCAAATATTCCTTGCTTGATGATAAAAGGATATTTTGTATTGTTAATGAAAGGAAAAGTGTTTCACTAAAATATTGTGAAGCTCCATATCAATAGTGTTTAAAGACTTCCAAGCTGGAACAAATCTAACAGGAAAACATCTCATTGTTGTTATTTTCTGGAAAAAATAAATTATAACAGCAAAATAAAAAAGTTACAGTGAGACAGAAAAAAGCAAACAAAACCCTTGAAGTATTGGTTTTCTTCTATGTTCTCATCAATATTAATTAAAGACTCAAGGTTTAGGAGTTTTTTCCTCTTCTCTTTTGGTGTTTTTCCAAGAGTTTTAAGATAGAGCATAATGGGATACAATAATTTTTACATGAGTTTTAAGTGCAAGTCAGGGTTCACTCCACCTTTTTTTTTCTTTTTTAGCCTACAGTACTTGATTATCTGAATCAGACCTTCTTGTGTCTGCTTAATGAATTGCATTTATTCTGTCTTGTACTACCCTTAGTGAAATAGTCTAAAAGACATAAACATTCTGTCCAATCTATGTATTCAATACCCTGCCTAGCAGTATTTTGAAGGTAACCTGTGAATTATTTTTATTATCATTACCTTGAATATCATTGTGCTTTCTTATCCCAGTAGAATAATAACTGAATGGTATGTAAAGTTAATTTAAAACTTCACAATTTCTGATCATTTAATGTATTGACTGAAATAATTTAAAGTATTCATTACAGAGATAATAAAAATACTGTTATTAAAAAGGTCCAAAATTCAAGCTGTTCCTTAGATTAAAGCATGTGCAAGAAATCATGCTGGTTAATTTTTGGGAAAAAAAAAGTTAGAAAACCATAAACTGAGTAGGAATTATTATAGATTTGCCACAAATAGCAAGTATAGTTGGTGGTTGACATACACACAGAACAAAATCACTGAAGGCAAGACGGTGGCTTAAACTCACCCTAAAGAGAAGTGTGAGAGAACACATGCTTGGACTTTCTCACAGTGTGGACATTGGATGTGTCACAGTGATAATTTGCTAAATGTCTGACAAGGAGACGAAAGTTCCAGTGTTGGGTCACACGATGTGAGACTGAGGGCTCTGCATTCTTTGATCTTGACTAATCTTCTCCTTTGAGTCATCTAATGCTTGTATACAGAGGAGTTTGGTGCTGTGGCAACATTACCTTTAGACAGCACTGGTGACAGTTTCTTCCCTGCATGGAACATCACCTGCTAGGTAGTGTGGAAAACTTGATTCTTGACAGCCATTATAAACACACGGATTCTGTAATTTCCTTAATTTTAAAGCAAACTAAGATTTTTTTTTTTTCGTAAGGAGAAAGACGAGAAATATAAAGGGAAAGGATAGTTGAAGCCAGTAAAGAATTAACTGAAGGTATAGTCAGTGAGCAGTGAGCAATTTAGATTTGAACTTCCCTGTTTTCTTTGTGACAATCCTCCCTTTTTTCCCCTGGCATTCTCTCACAAGGAACAATTTTTTAATGCATTTTAACCTTATTTAGAAGTAAATAAAGCTAATACAGTCACTCTGTATGCCAGTCTTCTTCAAACAGTATGTAATATTTTGTGTTCTCAGACAAATTAGAAAGTAGAAGTCTCAATATTAATTAATTTTTTATCTGTTTTGTGAAAAAAAAGGAAATGTATGGTCACAAGACAAAACAGGTGTATTGCCATTTAGGGAAAGCCATTGTTCAGTAGTAGGCAGTAGTCACCGTTCAGTCACTTGTGTGGCTTGTGGTGGACTGGCTGATCACCTAGGGATAAATATGCTGCTTAGTTTCATATTGATTTTCTTTAGGACAGAATTCCACTTTAGTAGTATCCTGTTTATTAATTAATGAGGCATAGTTTTCAGAGTATACTGCTGGTGATTATATGGCTGCCATCCTAATTTTTCAATTTTTCTGGCCATCTGTAGTCTGTTTTCAGATTCAGGTGATGTTGTATCATCTGAGACTGTCTAGTAGAATGATACATCCTGTTACTCATGCCTGAGATTTTGTCAGGATACAAATATAGCTATTTTTTCACAATTCATTTGTCTGTTCTATCAGAAATTCGTGAGTTTTTCATACTGTTTGAAGAGTGACAATACCTGCGTGAATAAATTTTCTTTTAATTAGTCATGAGTTTAAACATAAAAAAGCATAGCCTTTTATGTATATAAAATCAAATGGATCAAAGTTGTCCATGGGGTCCAGGTTGTGTTATTGGACATAGTTAAGTGATTCCTGTTTCCTGTGATATTAATTTGCATGAGTCTAAACTGCCACAGTATACTTGTACCATTTACAAGCAATTTTATGCTGAGCAGGATTAGCTATTTTTAGTTTTTTAGTAATTTTATAATGTTTGAAATAACAAAAAAAAAGCCAATCTATAAGCAGAAGTTTTTATTCATTATACCTTAGTGAAAGATTGGCATCGGAATCAGTTTCACCTAAACCTGAAAAATCTATGTTCTGTAGCAGCTTTGTAAGATGGTGAATGTTAAATTGTAAAGTGGCATACATTTTCTATTTCTGCTAATGTTAAAGGCCTGAAACCTTGACATGTCAAAGGAAGCTGTACAAATTAATGTGTGTTTTTTTCAAATATATAGTAACATGAAGACGTGTAAAACAAGTTAACATATTTAAGACATACATGTGCTTAGAATTGATGGAGAAAATTTGCACCATGCATAACTTCATTTTCTTAGTAAAGATTGTTGCACAGATTAATCTATTCCCCTGAGATAGTCAGTAGGCTTGCTAGATTTAATTGCTTTATTAAGTTGTTAAAATTTGTAGAATGGCTAAATCTTTTGAAATGTATATGACATTAAAAGTGTTCTGATAATATTTACCACTGAACTGTTCATATGTTTTAAACATAATCTTGTAGCTCAGTAGTGTCAGGGAGAGTGCCAAAAGTGTAACTTTTTGAGAATGCCAGTAAAAACCCTTAGCTGGAATGGCTGAATAATACTTGCATCATTTTCCTGGTAGCTTTACCAGTACTTGGGCTCCCACATAGCCGCGTGTTGGATATTTTCCTGAAAATAACAGATATTTTGGTTAGTTCAAGGACACTATCAAAATAAAGTCCTTGCCAGTATCTTGAGTCATTATCATACCCTGTTTCCGTTCTTAGGAAGCTTTGTCTCATCATTTGATTTTGTTGCCAAAACCAGTGAGGAGGTATCTTTTTGAAGGACTGTGCAGTACTTCTTGATACTTCCTTCATATGAGCAAACATTCTCATTCCAGTGGAAATCTAGATACTGTTCTTATAGTGGGAAAATGGATGTAGTTTTTCTAAGAATCTTCAAAGCAGAAATCTTGCTTTTCAATTTAAAAAGAAAAAAGAGATTTTAGGATGAAGTAAATTCACAGTAAAGGAGGAAGCCTTAAGAGGAAGGGTCTGTTTTGGAGACATGATGGCAAAACACATGAGGATTACTCAAAAGGACGTAAGTATGTATGTGGTTGCACACACATGCACAGAGGTTTCACACAGCCTAAACCTCTCATGACAGAAGATCTCAGTTCTGTGTTAGCCTGGAATTTTTAGAAATGCACAATTTAGTTTTACACTTCAAATCTAAGCATTTTGAATTACTTTGCCATTTCATTTATCCCCTTGCAACGCTGCACAAGTTGAAGCCACAGTCATGCTATGAGGATTTTGAGATACCTGAATGTAAACTAGATATTTTGAATGGAAGAGTATCATTTGAACTTTACACTTCAGTTGAGCATTCCACAGGTAGACAATAGTTTCTGAATGTTAATATTCTTCCCCTGATCATCAACAATTATTTCTGGGATTATATGGGCTTCTGAGCTTCTCTGAATCCCGACAATTAATTTTGTTCTGTGTCTTGCTTTCAGAAAGTTCACTTGTGTCAGTAGTAGTAATTTTCCACTTGTCTTGAATATTTGAATATTTCACTGAATTTTGGTTGAGTGAGGCAAAGAAAATAGTAGTATTTCTTCGTGGACACAGTGTGTTCAGAGTTGAAGGAAAATAAAGAGCCTAGCTGTATTTAATTTCTTTCTAATATGTTCGATGTATTCTGCCACCTATCACATAAGCCAATCTGGTAAAATTACAGTGAACTAGTTTTTAGTGCAGTGTCATGCTTTGGTGACAGGGCTACAAAGTACATGCATAGGGTCTGTGGCTTTGATAAGTGTGATCCAATCTGGTACTGTTTGTATTCCCATTTAGATAAAAGAGGTAGTTGTCACACTGACTTACATTGCAGAGTGTTTCTCATGAGTATGAAGGAGATTAAAGAGCAGAACAATACTTCCATTTTTACAGCTAGCTTCACTCTGACTGAGTTACTGGTTGCTATATCAAATGTTGAAATCATAGATTGTGATAAAAGATTGGTATGAATCATGCATATGATGCTAGTAACGTGCTGAATGAAATTCAGGTTTGCAGCCATTTCTAACTTCTCTGAATTTATCTCTGCAGATAATTGGCTGCCACTACCTTTTTAGAGTGAAGACATTTTAAAGTTCTCAGTTGTTTATACATAGTATGCAGCTTCAGTGTTTCTGCTGTGCTTAATGGGTTTGCTTAATAATCTTGCATATTAGCACTTTTTTTCCTTCGTGCGTGCTCCTAGGCAATATTTCCAGCTCTTCATTGCACTGAGACTGTACCTTCCCCCCAGATTACCTGTGACTCATTGTATGAATCAAGACTGGAAGCTTCATTCTTGACTCATCCTAAGTAAAGGTTTCCACTAATTTTAATTTTCTCCATCAAAACACTGGAGAAATAATGACTTAGTAAAGTATTCTCAGAAATTAGCAGTGACAATTATACCAGACTATTGGAGAGTTGTTTGAATTAGAGAATCCCTAAAACTGAAAATCTGTTAGCTTTACTGTAGAGTAGGGATCCTGTCTACACGTTTCATAAAACTGATACTTGCCTGAAGACCAGTGATTTCAGACATTATTTTAGAAAGTTGGGCGTTTTTTTCTTCACAGAGCTACAGGGACAATTAGATAATTAAGTTTGTGTGTTTGCATTAGTTCACCTGTTTTCTTGTAGTAGTTTATGTGTCTTTTTTAGCTTTTCTGCTGGAATATGCTGTCTGGTCTCTACAGATCATCCTTTTCTGCTGATTCTTTGCCTTCCAAAACAGGAACAGAAGAGACTAGGAGAGATTCAGAATCACAAATAAACTATCTGCCAAATTATCTTTTTTTTCAGTGGGAGATGGGCACCTAACTGATCTACATGCTCTTCACAAAGTTCATTATAAAGGGAGTAGTGCCTTCTCCACACAAGATAAATGTTCATTGCACATTGAACATCTTGAAGTTTTACCCATTGTATTTCTATCAAATCATTGTTGTACAATGTAATTTCTGAGTAGACTGGTCTTGGTTGAGTGGTTCAGTGGGTCATTTTCCAGGTGTCTGGGAGCAAGGCCACCACAGCAAATGAATTTATGCCCAGTTAAAAAAATTTTGCTTAGAATAATACTTAGGAAAGTATTTTAATAATACTCAACAACTAAGAAAAATAAAAAAACAAAAAACTCCGAAAAAAGAGCAGCAGTTGTTAGTGAACCAACAGGAACTTCATGGCCCAAAATTGGAAAAAGATTTTTATGGAAAAACAGTATATGTAAATAATATTCAGTAATATCTGCAGTCTTTTTGCATCATTATTATAGTACATCATAGTAATACCATCTAGAAGCATGTAAAGTTCAGAAGTGTTTTTCTTTAAGAAGTAAACTTTGTAAACTGTTTGTATCTGGGCCCGCTAATGGAATTCAATGTTGTTACCAGCCCACTGTTTGAATAGCTCCAGTGGAATTGTAGCACTGCAGATAGAAGCTTTGAAAATGTCAGACTGCTGCAGGATGTGTTTCACAATAGTTCTCCACTGATTTTCCAGTAAGGTATAAAATCCAGTCTCAGTGATGCCTTGTGTGACTACCTAAAAACAGAGGCAAAACAAAATTAAGAGAATAAGAAGTGGTTATATTTATTGAAGGGCCTTCAATAAACAGGGGAGATTTATTTAGAGCAGACGAAGCCCACCCAGGGAATATACCCAAAAATGGACGACGGAGTCATGGGTTTTCATACTTCTATAAGTTTGGTCCATTTGCATATGGGGGGGTTAATCCTCCAATTGCAACTTCAGGTAATGAAGTCGTTTACCCCAAGTTTGCTCCCTGACAGCTCACTATTGTTTGCAATTCTTGGGGCCTGAGACAGTAAGGTGTCCTTGAGTTTCAGGCCTAGAGAGGAATCGTTTTTTCTGACCAAAATGGGAGGACAGTAGCTAACAGGCTATATGGAGTTTAGAGTTACACACCAAAGAATTGCAGAGCTACAAATATATGGAAAATATAAAAGCTAAAATCCTAAGGCATCATCCTAAGCATGATTCGAGTGCTGGGTGCTTTGAAGCAGCCTCTCACCACCAAGAGACTGAGGGGGCTGGAAAACTGCCAGGCCTGATCAGTCAGAGAAGCCTGAAGCTGCAGCTCCCTGTGTCACCCACTCCTGAAGGAAGCTTGCAGAGGTCCTCTTTTGGGCCTTTCTTTCCTGCTCCAGTGCCATGATTCTTTTCTTTATTTTAGTTGTTTTAAACAAACTCAGCAGGCGTGATTTAGGATGCAATTTTGAGGCTTAAGTTAACCCAAGATGTGCTGCCACAGTCTGTACTTTTGCTTCACTGCTTTGTATTGTACAATGAACCGGTGAAGGAAACAGAACAGGCGAAAAAAACAAGTGCATTTTTTTCTCAGGTTTTTTGGTTGGTTGGCTTGCTGTTTTTTCTTCCTGGGATTATTTTTTTTGGATGCTTCAAGACGCTTAACTGGCTGTTTTACTGTCATACAAGACACAAATGAGGAGACACAAATTCAGTCTGGCATGGAATTGTACACCAAGGCTGAAACAAACAACTTGCTACAAGTGGGGATATTTTGTCATGGCCTTGTTACCAAAAGAACATACTCTGGAATTCCTAATTTTGTAGTTTTTAATTCACATGCCATTTTGTGTGCTTTACTTCCTCAGGTAGTCTTTACAATATTCTCAACAAATTGAAACATGATTTAGTCAAAGATCAGTTTAATTACAAGTTGATACAAGAGAGATGTAGTAACCTAGAACAAAAAAAGGCAGTAAGGTATAGAAAGATAATTTTCCAGACATCTAGCAGCTTTAAAACCTGACACACTCAAGATCCCAGCACATGTTTCAGTGAGTAGTAGTTTGCCAGCAGTTGGATATTTGTCACTGGAGACTCCTGCACTGTGGATTTTTCTGTTTGTGGCATGTAGTCTGACTCAGTCTGACTTACATTACTGGAAATAATGTAGAATGAAGTTTGTTTAGTTGGGCAGCATCTGTACATGAAATCTTTTAATCTGCCGTGGATTTATTATTTTAATTGCCTTTAAAATGCTCAAAATGGATAAAGTATCTAATATATAATAAGAAAAAGATTGTTCCATTTGATTCTGGGAATAGTTCATTTAACTGTACAGTTACCCATTTAAGAGGCTGAAGATAGAGTCTGTATTATGAAAGTCAAGTACCAAGTTACTTTACCACATTACAATAATGACTTTTTATTGTTCATAAACAATATTCATCCTCTCTTAGAAAATGATACCTAAATTTCTCTTTTGAGGCTTTTTTGAATTCCACTTTGAATTACTGCCAGGGTATTTGGCATTTTCCTTCTGCTTCTTTTAATTTATTTTACAGAATGTTCAATATTAGTCAATCTGAGAATATTCCAATTTATTCCAATGGGAGTAGATAACTTCGTTAAACTTTTCATGTTCGGAAGTCATAACAGTGAATGATATTTCTGTATTTAAGATTATTAAATTATTTAAACTGCATGGAAATGTGACCCGAAACTGAGACTGGTAAAATTAGTCTGATACTGAAATTTTGATACTGAAATGTTAGAGAATGTCCTAGAATTGAAATGTTAGAGAATGTCCTAGAATTGTAGAATCAATAAGGTAGGAAAAGACTTCTAAGACATTGAGCCCAACCTTTAACCAAACACCACCATGCCAACTAAACCATAGTACTAAGTGCCACGTGTGGTTGCTTCTTGAACACCTTCAGGGATGGTGACACCGCCATTTCCCTAGGCAGCCCATTCCAATGCTAAGCACAGTTGCAGTGGAGAAATTCTTCCTGATGTCCACACCGAACTTCCTCTGGCAGAGCTCGAGACCGTGTTCTCTTGCACTTTCACTGTTTGCCTGGGAGAAGAGGCAAGTTTCCTAAACTTCTGCTGACTGGGTCTGACCCTGCAGTTGTCCTGTATGTGTCATATGTACATGTGCAAACTCAAGGTGACGTTTCAACTATTGCTTTTGAAAATGTTCAAATGAATTTTGCAAGCAGACTCCCATGGGAAAATGCTGTTTCTTGGCTTTATCCAGAACAACCGTCCCTCAAAAGAGACCCCACACAAAACAAAACAAAACCAAACCAAACCAAACAAACAACAAACCAAAAAACACCAAAAAAATCAGAAAATAACATAGAAAATTGAGCAAATCCTCATCATGTCTAAAATAAATATGCATGTGTGTTTTAAGGCAATATTTTTTGTATAAAAGCAAAGATAATGAACTTAAAATTTGAATTTAAATTTGAAAAATAACACCAAAAAGGCTAATGCTTATAGTAAAAATATTAATGAAAAAATACTGTGGAAAAAAGAACTCTGCCAGATTTCAGCCTGGGCTTTTTAATTGAAAGCCCTTATTTGGAAAGAAAAAAAAAATTGAACGCAAGTTTCTTACTGGCCTTCATAGAGTAGCAAAATAAACATGTTGTTTGTATTAAGATGAAAAAAATTAATTTTGTTGGCATTAGAAAGGATTTAGCACTTGCATATCCATGTTACAATTGGAACATTTAACACAGCTTTGATTTATGAATACTTGCATCAGTGTTTAACAGAATGTAGCCTCTTTACTTTTGAAGAGCTGGGAAAATATTGCACAAAGAAACTGAGTTTGTATTGCTCCTTGACATCACAACTTGCACATAATTCCTGCAGTATTGTGAAAACTACAATTCCCATCTGAACTAATTCTGTACATCCAGAAGCTCATATACACAGTTACACTTCAAGTTGGCACCATTTGTTTTGCAACAAATTCTGCTTAAAAAGAAAACTCCTTAGAGGAAAAAAACCCATTTGACTTCTATGAAATAAACTACTTCAGACATCTCTGCTATTTTTGTTGCCTCATTTTGTCTTGATTTAATAGTTCCCTTTTGGAGGACAGCTTTAGATTCATGTTATAAAGGACTCTTTCTGCAGTTGAGTTGATACAAGTAGAAGCAGTCTGTCTAGATTTAATAGTAGGACTGAAGTTTTAATTTGGAACTTTATTAGACTGGAGGACATAATTTAGCAGTCAAATATGTTTGTATGTGTGTCTTTCATTATATTTTCCATGTGAAATTAATATGTCAATTTGCAAAATAATTTTGATAATGGTCAGAATTAGATTAAATCATATAACTCGTACACAAAACATAATAAAACATAAAAACATAATAAAAATAAAAGTTGCAGTGTTCAGTAGAGCAATGTGGCAGAGGTCCTTTAGATAACAGTGATACGTTAACTAAATTTCTAAACTGTTGGAAACTTTTCGAGGCAGTAGATGAAGTACTTGAAGAAATTATCCAGTGTTATCTTTGTAATTCCAATTTAAGCACAACAGAAAACAAAAACGGAGCATGCTCCTTTTCTGTAACTTACTTCATCCAGTAGGCAAGATTTTTATTTCCATGTAAATATTAATCCTTCTAGCAAAAGAAATAAAACTAGGTCACATGCAACAGTGATGGAGCAGATGTGATTGGCACTTTGATTTTGTGGTTTCGCACTTGTGAGTCTTTCCGTAACTTATGTAATGTGAAGCATGAGCTCATGATTGGCCGAAGGGTTTTGATCAGAGTAAAGAAATGACTGGAAATTTTACTTCAATAGTGTCATTATATAACCATAATTAATATGAGGAGCTGGAAAAAATATGCAAATGTAGATGCTTCTCCTCTAGAGAGGCTGCACTTCCAAAGATGATTGCTTACAGTTATTCTATTAACTAAAGAGTTATTCTGTCAAGTACCAGAAAAAGAACATAAAAATGTTTATAGTGAAATTTGCACGTTTACATTTGTTATTGTTGAAAATTCTTGAGAGATTAAGAAATATAATGTGGCAATTCTGCCAATTGTTGTAAAATGCTTCTCTTTTATTTGGAAAATGTGTTGATTATTGGTCTAAAGTATTAGGTTGTGTGTTTACCTTGATGATTTGATTTCTGCTCTTTATGGAATGAAAACTTTGAAGACGTCTCTACCATCTAAATACTGTGATCAGAAATGGAAAATAAATAAGACTTACCTGGTTAAAATTGCTGTGACCTTAGCTGGGACTGCTTGCCAATGTTGAAAAGCAAATCTATTTATTGATCCTTGATTTTATGACATACTTATCTGTGTGTGTTCTATAGGACATGCCATTTCCATGCCCTTTCTCTTGATAGATATATGTGCCATATGCCCTAGTGAACTCAAGAGGTTAAGCTAGTCAAGTTACCTATCTCAACACATGAAAAGGAAGAATTAACCACAGTTCCCCAGCTACTAGTGCAGCTTTCAACACCTTTTCTATGGTGTGTTGTATTGATAGGATATATAACTGTGAAAGGACAAGAAAATGCACTGAAGTGATCTAAGAAATAAGCTATCATCTTGATGCATTTTCTCTAGCTATTGAAAACCTTTCCATATTGCAACTTATTCTGACAGTGAAACTGTAGAATACCTCTGATTTAAGTACCATCTGGTTATGCTCAAAGCTTTAAAGCTATTATCTCAGCTTAAAATTTCAGCGTCCTATACTTTTTTCTTCACCAAACTATCCATTTTTAAACCACAAATATTTTTCCAGTCCTTTCAGATTTTATCTAAAAGTATATTTTAACAGTATTTAAATAGTTCTTAAACAATAACAATTTATCTTGATAGATGACATGCTGTGTTTTTTCATTTTATTTTAATTAGCCATTGTGGAACCAAATTCCCTTTTGTTTTATTCCTTTGAATACTGTTTAATTATAGTTATCATGCCAAATATCTTAAAGGTTATTTTACCAATACAGTTTCATTTAACATAAGCCATGTGGAATCAATAGTCCTGTTTCCTAAAGTGAATGCTTGGAAAATCTTACATTCATATGTTAAGAGTACACATCCTTTCCTCATTAGCTGGAAAGTACAGGGATTTTGGCACAGGTTCTGTGTGGAAGCATTGTGCAGCTTTTATATGGATTTTGTTTTTAGCCTTTGATGACACTGTTTAGAATAGGAAGTATCTAATAAGTAAAGCATTTTGTCTAATGTGCTGCCAGTGTGTTTAATATATGCCTGGAGGTCTGAAACATTATCTTCTCCACCATAGTAATATGCATTTAATTCTCTGAAAGCAGAAGGTCGAACTTTTAAAAGGGACTCAAAGTACATTTTCAACTAAAACAATTTAAAACACATGGGATAGGGGACCAGAGTAATGTACGGTTGGTTTTTATGGTTTAATCATGATCATGTTAATGCACACCAGTAGCTAATTAAAGAAAACTTTTATTGTTCATTTTAAATGGGTTATGTAAAGAGTTAGAGAATTGATATAATACAGCCCAATGATAAATGTTACCATTACATTTGCTAACAGCAAGATGATATTGCTGTTCTTGACATCTTTAAAGTATTGGCCCATTTATTCCGTAATACAGCACAGAATCTTTTTAGAGTTGTTGTACTGAGACTCGTTCCCTCTCGTCTCCTTATCCCATTAGAGGAATACCTAAATGGTTCCCAAGTTTGTTACCAGACGTATCTTCAGGTTAACTGTGAAATACTGTTGGAAGGCTTGATGCTCTACTGAGCTGAAATCGATGCAAGAAGTTCCGGTAATATTTCTTCACTTTTCTTTTGTACTCAGTTGTGTTATATACAGCTGTCTTGCAAATCATTACTCACATGTTTCAACCTTTATAATATATGCGGTAAGACCATACGTAAGTCAAAGTTTCATTGTGGAACCGGGTGGCATGGAAAGCCGTAATAGGATATGGTGTCTTTCACCTTTTGGGCGCTGGTTCATATTCCATGCTGCTTAATACTGAGCAGAAATTGCCTTCTGAGTGCGGTTCAGTGACCTGCATGAATTGATTTGGGGTCTCAGTACAGTTTCTGTAGTCGAATGTCCACATAACAGGAAACTCAGCAGTTGGGACCAATTAGCACCCTTGCAGCAGTCTGCACAGAGAACCTATAGTCTGACTGGGAATGGAGGCAGAGCTACTTTCTTACCTTACTTGAGGTGCTTTGCATAGACCAGAACATTTAACTTAATTATAAAAAGAGGCAGAGGAAAAGAACTAGGCTTCAATTCAAATCTGTTTAGGTGTGAGAAGAGAGGATCCATTCAGAAACCAGAAGTACTGTGATTTCTCCCTCCATTTGGTCATACACATGCAATACTTTTCTCCCTGGAAGGTTGTCACTTAGTGGATGACACCATATTTTCATTTCCTCTGGCCAAGTCATGCATAACCTAAATGTCAGGTAGCTGCAGAAATTTATGCTGCATAGAGGAGAACAAGAGAATACCATGTAGTAACCATAAGTGTCATTCACCACTGAATCATGCTTTCTGAAAACATTTTTCATCAGACTCAGCTAATGTCTGTGTAGCAATTAAAAGTTGCTGAGTTTAGCAGCATATGCTCTCAACTTCATTTCAGGCTGCATTTCCATGAAATGATACGGCAAGATTTTTTCACAGCTCCATCCTTTCTGCCTTCTGTTTGCCCTCAATACATGAGCAATGAAACCATCTGTACCAATCTTGAAAGTGCCATCAGTGCAGGATATGGGTGAAGCACTTTATAGTTTACCAGGCAGAGAGGCTGAGGTGTAAATAGCCTAACTTTCCTAGGATATCAGGAGGAATGAGGATTTCTTGGCTCACAATGTAGTGATTCATTAAAATGGTCTCTAGTTATTTTTACAGAGGCTGCATTAAAAGTGGTATCACATTTACAAGTCAGTGATATGAGTCTGCCATAGAAAACAGCCGCAAAGAATTTTATTGGTTATTTGAAAAATATGTACATGAGTGAATCTGAAAAGATTGTAACCAGAGCTGGCGAAAACCTTTTCAAAGAAAATCTCAGCTAGTTAATGGCTCTGTTTTAGGATTTCCTCTGTAATACTTTTCCTAGTATGTTCATTCCTTTAAAGAAAAGAAGAGGGGATTGTTCCCTTTGTTCCATAAAGCACAATATAAAGGAAGGTTTAAAAAGCTTGCTTTTCTGCACCTCCCTCATAACCCAATTTCTGCAGTATATATAGAATCTAATATATTGCTGCATAAAGACCACAGAAATTTGAAGAAATTGAGTAATTCACTGCCCTTCATTCCTGTAGTTTAGTTGCTGATTTTTTTTCTTTTTTAATTCATTATTCTGTTTTGAAGAGGAAGTTAAGGTACTGTTTGCTCATATTTCACTTTTTGAAGATTCATTAGGGTGCAGAAGATAAGAAGAAATTATTGAAATAGGTCCTAGAATGAAGAAATTAAATCATTGAGTCAATGTGCAGTGTCAGCCAAAGAAAACCAACAAAATACTGGACATCTGGTTGGATATGGAGAATGAGACAGAAGGCAGCATTTCACTTTCATAGAGAACTGTAGTGGTTCCACGTCTTGGGTGCTTTGTAGAGTAGTCAAGAAGTGCATAGTGGAGTTACAGAAGTAGAAAAGGAAAGCTAAAAAGATTAAAGGTGTAGGAGCACCTTCTTTGTGAGGAGAGAATAAAAAGGCTGGGATTTCCAGGTCTGAAGAGGAGAAGGCTGAGGGGAGCTGTGATCACAGTTTACAAAGTCATAACAACACTAATAAAGCTGAAATGTGGACCTGAACAATTAGCATACTATGAAAGATTGGGGGAAAGCAATGTTACTAGGAGGAGATGGTTTAAAGCAATTTAAAAAAAAAAAATTGAAACTTGTTGCCCCTGAAAGTTGTGGAGAACAGACACTGTCAGTGTGTTCAGAAAGGAAGTGGATGAATTCATGGACAAGAAGCCCAGAAATGGTTACTAAAATGACCACGCGAACATGAACCCCTGGCATCCTGCATACAACAGCTGTGGATGACTGGGGGGGAGGAGGAGAGGAACAGATTGCAGGAAGTGGACAGAGTTTATGGTATCTCTTAACAGAGTTTCCTCCTGGTGCTATCAAAAACACTGTACTGGGCTAGATGCATAATGAATCCGACCAAGTTGGGCATTTCTTATGTTAGCTCCTGTACAGAGCAGTGCAGAAACTCTTCTTCAGCAGCACAGATGGAAGTGTAAGTTATGCTGTGGAAGCTATGAAGGGTGAATGTATGACTCTAGCCTTCATATGAATCTAACGAATTAGTCATACATCAATTATTATTGAATTTTTGCAGATTATTTTTTTGCCACATATTTTAATATGTGCTCCCCACATTGTCCTCAAGCTTTTGATAGGATTTCTACTTGTTCAATGAGCAGTGTTGAAAGTGGTTTTTCCTGAAGTACTTTCTTGTCTTGGGATACCTCTGTCTCTTGAGCTGAGACTATAAGGTCTCTGGACACAGCCTTGCAACTTTTTATTTCACTCTTGCATTTTGTGTGATAGAAGGAGCACTCTTGCTGTATGTGTATGTGTATGTTTTCTTTTTGAAATATTTCTATATGCAATGATTTCTCATGTGAAACCCAGTGAATGTCACAGCCAATACCCTATGTGGCCTTGGTAAGCCAAGAACTCTTACCCATCACCAAGATAGTCTTTAGATAGTTCTGATGTTTCCTTTAACTTTGTGTTTTCTATAAGGCAGCTGCCATTTCCATGACCCAAAAGAAAAATTTATTTTCTACAAAATACTTTTTATACCTTTCAATTTATAATTTCCACTTAGTCTTTTTATGATTGTATAGTGGATTAATATTATATTCTATTTCATCTAATCACACTACAGAATTTTAGTGACAAAGGTGACTTTTTGAGCATCAGTGCTCAAAATTGGAAAACAATTCTAACTAGGCTTTTTACTTGTAATACATTATTTCAAAGATATGAGGTTTATATTAATCCTAAATTTCTTATAAATTCTTTAGATTTTTTTAAATGAAGTGTTTAATTTTTTTTAAATGTTGTTTAAACCTAGAAATCCTTACTGCTTGCTATTTTTTTTCTCTTTCACATACTTTTTTGGCTCTTCAGCTATCATGAGTCATCATTTCATTGGAACAGACACCTGCTGTGTTTTTATGAGTGATTACTGTGTTAAAGTTAACTTGGCAGATTTTTTTTTTTTTTATAATTCTCTTTTTTTGACATCATGTTTATGTAGCAATTTTTTGCTGTGGCTGAAATGGAAATAGCTGGAATATGGATATCAGAAGTTAATATAACATTTTCCTTTGCAGGTTTCCAAACAAGAACAGAAGAAGATGGATGTGGCTGATGGGGGAACAGTTGAGACTTCTTCCCGTTATAGCGGGGCCCAGGACAGTGGAATTGGCAGCGACAGTGTTAGGATCAGAATCATTCAGATCGAGCAGCACAGCGGTACCAGCCAGCACCGCATTGCCCGACCTTCCCGCCAGTCTTCCATCGTGAAGAACCTCAACTTCATTCCCTTTGACATTTTTGTTACAGCGAGTCGAATCTCACTGATGACTTACTCGTGCACTGCCTCACCTAAACCAAAATCAGTGCAAGATCAGAAGGATGGTGAGAAGATAAGTAAAAGCTCCCTGAACCTTCCAGAAACAGTCTCAGGCAGCAGCCATGATACCACAAAGCCCAGTCAGCCGTGCATCTCCTCTGTCACAGCAGATGATCTTTTGAACAGTAATGTTCCCCTGTCTGCTGGGAGAAAAACAGGTATTTTGTCACTGGAAAGTCTGCATGCTTCCACAAGGTCATCTGCTCGACAAGCCCTGGGTATAACTATTGTAAGGCAGCCTGGGCGCAGGGGAACTGGGGACATAGAGCTGCAGCCATTTCTCTACCTGGTTGTATCACAGCCCTCTGTGCTCCTCAGCTGCCACCACAGAAATCAAAAAGTAGAAATATCAGTGTTCGATGCTGGCCTTAAAGGAGTCGCCTCAGACTACAAATGTACAGGTAAGAGCATTTAACATTCAGTCCTGGTTATAACTGTGAAAATGATTGCACGTCTCAAAGTTACAAAGGGTGGTGGAAAATAGCTGAGAGAACTTCAGGACGTCTTTAAATATCAGTTGCTAAATATGCGTATTTTTAGGATTATACCTCACAGCTAAATCAAGTTAGGTGTGTAAAATGTTTGGTATTAATTAATATCTAACCTTTTAGCAACCAGTTCTTCCTGTTTTTCTCATTACCAGACTGTGACAGGGATTGTTGCATTGCTGTAACTTCTCAAAGTTTTCTAAGAAAGTAAGAGTTGTAAGCCAAAGTAACTTCATACAGAGCATTTTTTATGACTGAATGTCACAGTATTTTCCTATACTGGACTACCGATAAAATGTAAAGATAAACACTGTAGAAGCACCTGGTTTTTTGGACATAAGCTGTAAAAAAAAATAGTGATCTTTCAAACGGCATCTAATGATGTCATGTATTTTAAGTTTTCATTCAACTCAGTAATAGGGCTTTGCAGGAAATTCCATCACTTAATAAATGCCCTTTTTTTTTTAATTCCATATGCAAAGCTTATAATGAGAGATGTCAAAATAGCTGTTCAGTAGAAAATATTCTGAAATATTCTTTTTCTGCCTTATCTGTACTGCTGAAGAGAAAAATCAAATGATTGTAGTTAGTCTAGCAGTCAGTACTGGGTATAATGATTTCATGAGATATATCATTATGGAGTGTTACCCCAAAAAAGTGGAAATGAGTATGCAGAGATCCAGGTGAACATGCAGCCAGCATGATATGGGGTTTCAAATTGTTCTCTGAATGAGAGCTGTAGTATTGCTAGTTTTTTCTTGACAGTATTCCCAGCACTGCAGTTATGAAAATAGTATACTTTTCTGTGCAACTTTACCAATCTTTGCTGAATGAGATTGTATCTTTTGAAAATTAGCATTAAAATAATGTGCTTATGCAAAAGACTAAGAATGCAATCTTAACTGTTCTCAGAAATCTGAATTGTTTTGGAACTTTTAAGAGGGATTAAACAGTGGGGAAGATTAGGCAGTGAGTGGTAGAGATGATACTTAAAACAGGGAGATTTGTTCTCTGCTACATTTTTTTAATCCTTCTTCTGTTTTCATCTTTCTGTCCTGCCTTGAACAAAACACATCTGTGTCATGAATTTGATTTACTCCAGATTCTCATGTGTATTTGTTAAATACTATGTAAAATGTGGTCATTGCAGCAATTAATGTGAAGAGAATTCACAAAGCAAAGCTTGAAGGAAGCTTGAACTAGGTCTAAGATCACATCTTCAGTAAGTTAGTGCTTTGGAAAGATGCAATTTCTGATGTCTGAGGTATTCAAGTGTGTCCTTGGTATAAGCTGCCACCACCAATGAACTGGCCAAAGTCCTGTCCATTCTGCTTCTACAATTAACTCTTTAAGTCTTTCACCATCTTCATGTCTATGGCAGCAATTCCAGAAAACACAAGCTGCAATAAAGTCTTCTTACAAATTGAAAGTGGATCAGAGAGCACAGAAGCATGGCAAGAAGTCTAAATAATAAAGATAGTATGAATATAGAGCCTGAGAATATGAGCCAGTCTCCACGGGTTGCTCAGTTGGAAGACCAAAGATAAGCCATATATGGGTCTTACCCTTTTCTTTGGCTTTATGTCTCCATGTCAGGCAAATGTAAAAAAGTGTGGAGGCAGGACTCAGACATTACACGAAGGCAGAATTTCTGGTCTCACCCTGCTGTCTTTGTGGGCAGTAGTAAGTACCTTCCTCGTGTATCACGCAGGATCTTGCGCTTGCTGCCAGAGCAGTGGCACTCTTTTGAAAAGAGTTTGAGAGGTGGTTGCCAAAGTTCTAGTGCCTAAAAATACCATCCTAAATATATTAATAAGTTAATGAAATTAAGCCGCACTTCAGGTTACACACTAATTCACTCAGCAAGATAGGTAGTATAAAGTTTTTATTGCCTCTTGTTTAGGAAGACCTGCTGTGCTGGTAATTGCATCATTTAGGATTAATGTTGTCAAAACGCTGCAGTAACATGTTAGTTTGGGAAATTTCTATTTTTAATTTCTAACATGTATTAGAGGGAAAATAGCCATGAACTATTATGTGTATGAACTATATATGTGTTATATATATGTGTGTGTGTGTATGTGTGTGTACATATTACAAGCACTCTATATATTGCTTATCATATAATACAGAATAAGGAACCATTGTGGCATTTTTTGTGCTGCTGTGGTTGATTTCATCAATCACACCAACTTCTCTTGATATTGTGACTATTTGCTGACAGTTTTGTCTGAAAGAGACATCATCCATGTGAAGAACAATATAAAATTTGTTTGAAAGGACCAAATTAGATTCTCTCCTTCTGTACAATACTCATGCACTATATTCCTGTATTTTGCTGAGTATCAAGGACTGGAGAGTGGGAAGAAGACATAAATGATGTTTCATTCACAGTGAATGTTGCTAACCCATATTTCCAGTTAGCCTCTCTAGAAGACTGCTCATGTGTGTGTACATATGCGGGCAACTGACTCTCTATTATCTAACATAGAACAGGAAGAGAACACGACCTAAATATAAAAGACATATTTTAACTGGATTTTAAGAACTGAGGAAGCATATTCCCCCTTGAAAACAAAACGAAAAAACAAACAACCAAATCAGAGACCTAATGAAAATATGGTGTGCTTTCCATTCTGTGATGGAGATAGGCAACAGCACAGCAGCAGCTTAAAAGTTCAGGCCTGTAACATTGCAAATTTTGATCACAACCTAAAGATTGAGACTTGTCTGAACAAAAGTAAAAATATATTGTTATAAAGTTTTGCTGGTAATCCTACAGGGGTGTTTTCTCAGTACTTAAACTAATATGGTTAAACTTACGTAGTTAAGCTATATATTAAATATTTACATTTACCTTCAAAACGTGCTAATTAAATCTCTCCCATTCAAAATCATTCTATGTATTCTATGCATTCTACACCATATACACTGCATAAGAGTATTTTAGAAATGTTTTAAAACATTTGGAAAAATTGTTTGTATCAATTTTGGTGTGAAATTCTGAAAACTTGAATACTGAATTTAACAGCTGTAGATGCGTCTCTTGTGAAATACTGTGCCATTTCTTACAGCTTTTCTAAAAGAAAAGATCTACAGTTCTGAAACAACTCTCAATTTTCTGCAAGGCAGAAACAAATACAAAATTCTGTTGTGAAATTAGGAAGGTCTTATTTTTTGGTTGACATCAGTTCCACAAAAAACCTTGACGGTGAAGAAAACCTGACAGTAGTCTGAATCTAGTTGTGCTTTTCATCCCTCACCTCCCAATAGTGTACGTCTAAGAAATGTGTTGTTTAGCTGTAAGTCAACAAAGTTTGTCTAGACTTTAGAAATGCTTCTAACAGGTAATTTGATGACAGTCTGTTTTATGAACCTTTTTATAAAACAGGGAAATTATCCTTTAAAACTGTACCAACATGAATTTTAAAGAGAATAATAGTCCTGGGCTGGTGACAGAATTAAGGGTTACTGCTTCATGATGGTTTACTGCTTTGAACATTGTGTAGAAATGAAGATTTTATACTGTTGTGAAGCCATATGTATTTTATTTGGGACAAGGGTTTTGTTATTAGTTTTGAATAGAGCATAAAATTCACAATCTTGCACATTAAACTATCACTCCCTTTGTGAGACAGAGCATTGTACAGTGGCCGAAACACCAAATTTCATCCAAAGAACTTGGCTCCTCTGTCACTAGCTGTGTTATTTATTTTTAGCTTAATTTCTGAAACACAGAAGAAATAAGAACTTAAGAATTAGATAGGAGGAAATAGGCTATTTAAAAGTTAAGTATTCTTAGTTTATTAATTAGAAGTTAGTAGCAGCACATTTCCATCAACCCAGTGTCTGTATGTGGGAGCATTTGCCTGCCGGGATGCTAAGGACCGAGTGGTTGTGCTTCCTCAGTCTTCTCTACAACCAAGTCCACTGGCAAGTCAGTTTGTAGAAGCAGGAGACTTATTAGGTTGTTGAAACGTTAGCTCAGTGTTATTATGGTTGTGCTAAACTGCTTCATTTGTATTTTGTAATTGTGCAGCTTGATTGCAATTACGCTACTGCAAGGTACAGGAACTTGAAATCGAAGTAAATAAATTATGCAATACATTTTAAATCCTTAGTAAGTGGCACCAGAAAGACTAGTTGCTCTTTGAGTTTACTTGTGAGATTCTGTAAAAATAGATTGAAAGATACTGTAAAATGACCCTTTTCTATTAAGTGCTCATCCTTTATTTAAGAAAAAGGCATCTGCTAGCTGTTAGTTTTTGCAAACAGAGTTTTGGCCATTTTTACTTAAATAAAAGTGGGTGCAATTGTTTTTAATGTAATCTCATAAGCTGCTTTTATAAATATTTTTTTAAAATCTTTATTTGCTTTGTTTCAGGTAATGTAATCCAGATACGAAATTGCCTCATTTCCTGACCACTGTGCTCTGGGCGTTCTTGAAAAATCTTTTTTCTATTTGTTTGTTTGTTTACTTTCAAAGAGGAGGTTGTGGTGCTTGGTTGTTTCAAGGGAGAGAAATTTCTCAGTAAATATCTGTTATGCATGGAATTTCTTCAACTTCCGCCAAGAACTCATTTGCAAAAAACAGTCACAGTGAGGCCATCCAGAATTATTTTTGATTTTTATTTTATTTTATTTTATTTGACACCCACGCCTTTGATGGCAGGGGGTCCATGAAGAGCAGATGCAGTAGCTAAGACCACATGTAACCTCTGATCTAATGGAAAGCCTTTTCCAGGCTTTTGCATGAAGAGCAGCACAGGCTGGCTCTGGTGGGAAGTCTGATTCACTGCCTCTCTGTCAGCCTGTGCTTCCTACATGGCAGAGAGAGGATTTAAGGCTGTTTCCTTGCATTGCACTGAGGGAGTTCTGCTGGAGTGTCACCTGTTCCACTCTGAGTATATTTATTGTCCAGTACATCTGCAGTCATGGATGAGGGGGGAATGGCGCAGCCCCCACCCATAAAGCCAAATTAGCCTGGGAATGCGCATTCCTCAGGTTACTGTAAGTGCTCATTTTTTAACTTCCTGACACAGCACTTGTGAGTACGCTAGCAGAAATGTTTTTCCACTTGTGTTCTTTAAATTCCAGTGGAAACCGTTTTGAAAACAAGACCAAACGTTCCACTTCAGAGTTTCGAATGCGGACATGATTGCAGCATCATACTGGCTTTTCAAATTGACTGCAGACCAAAATATGATTCATCCATTGAAATAAAAGCACGTTGCAGCGCTGGTTTGGGCTGGGTAGTGTTCCAGCAGAGCAGGCCAAGCTGCTGTCCCACACACACTCGGTAGCCCTGTCCCCTGCCTGGGGCTGACAGGGGCTCTGGGTCCCTGAGCTCCCCCCCTTAAAGCTTCCCACAGGCTATGCCCTCTGAGCTGGCCTGGCTGTCAGCTACCAAGAGCAACAAAGACACATTTTGGAGAATGACAATCTTCAAGGTGCAAAATTTCTCCTGCCTTCCTTGTTTCCTTTCCCCTTACTCCCTGTTTTCCTCAGAAGTTTGGGGTTTGCTGTCTTCTCTTAACAGAAGACCAAGGGGAAAGCAAAAGCTTGCGAATTCAAATCAACTTTAGGAAGATATATCATAAACTGAAGTTTGGAGCTGAGGTCTGGATCTCAGCAAGGCTAAAAGTGTATTTGGATGTTTGTGTGAATTCAAAAATAGCCAGAGATTTTTTTTTAGACGGGAGGGAGGAAGGTAAATGTGGATCTATTGAAGGCTTCAGCTTCTCAGTCTTACAGATTTTAAATTACAGTCATGTAATTTAAAGTCTTGTCGATCTGTGATAGTTGTCTCACCATTTTTCTTTTGCTGCCACAGACAAATTTTTCACATGCTGTAGAGGATAAAATTTCTGGCTGTCTTCACTGCTCCTTGGTTCTCAGTCCTTTCTTTTCTCTCTCTTGGCTTGCTGTGGAGTAATTCTAGCCTCTCCTTTTACTTATATATGCATCCCCTGGGTTTTCTCCAGCATTTTCTTTATACAAATAACTGCAAATTTAAGTGTTGATTTTTGGGAGAATCATAGAAAATGGAAATGGAAATGACCTATTATAATACATTATTCAGACCAGTTCCCTGCTGATGCATAATTGTTCCCAATTGTATATTTTATAGTGTTCTGTCAAGTGTATTTTTAAACATTCTGAATGCTTCCATCATTTCCTTGAGAGACAAGTCCTTTTTCTAATAGCTCTGCTCATCATGAATTCCTCACTTTTCGTTCTAAAATTCCTTTTTTTCATTCAATTGCTTCTCTGTTTCCTGTGCTTTTGGCATAGGGATTGATTGACTGATACTGTTTTTTTCCTTTTCTGATTCTTGGTCCTATGAAAATGCATGTGCTATTTTCTACCTTCAAAGATATTTTAATAGGGATATACTATATCCCTATATATATTTGGTTGTTTGACCCTTGATATATATATATTTGTCTTACCCTCATACATTTTATTTGGACCTCCCCTCAAGATTTTGATATACACAAGCATAGTCAATTTTGAAACCTCTGGATTTTAGCTTTCTTATCATCACATAAAAACTTCAAACTGGTATTTTTGGCTGGACAGCCAAGTCTGTTACGCAGGTTCCAGATTAACTCTATGCCATGGGCTTGGAAGCACTCAGGCTGGCCCTTTGCATGGCCCTCTGATATTATTACCTCTGATGCAAAATTGTCAATGCAATACCCCTGCTTCCAGAATTAGCTGAGTTTCACTTGAACTTAAAAAATGCTTGACCTTAGTAAGACCAGCACTGGGTTAAAAGTAATATATTTTTTTGGACTTGGGCTAATTTTGTGCATTGAGGTTTCTTCGTGTTGTTCCAAATATGTACATTTTGGAGTCCTTATCATTGTTCACGTATCCCAGTCCTGCAGTGCCCCAGGTGATGAAGAGATGACAGTGCTGCACTCCTTGGAGACATGACAGGGCAAAACAATCTCTTGAGAGTCCCATGGTTGCTTCATTTTTTTGGTTCTGTGCTTAAGTGCAGTTCTCAGTGACCTGAGGGCAGTTTGTATAGTTAATGTAATATGTCATGCAGGGATTTTCTGCTATGTAAGTTCTTTTCATCAGAGATATTTTCAGCTTGAAAGAGCTACAACTTTGAAATAATTATTAGGTATTTTATAACATAAACACATCTTAGGATAATAAGACTACCTGTAAGTATATTTTACAACAGAAATGTTCGACTAAATTTAGTGGATTTTCTGAAAAGCTGGTGGAAGATATAGGTTGCTGTATACAGTATGTGATGATATCTTCCAGAAATTAGACAAAATAATGGCATATTGCAATGTTTTGTGCCATATTGCTACACCTAAATGTTTATACTGATACTTACAGAGGAACAGTAATTTAGAGATTAATTTATTCAATTCAGTGATGTTCATTGAGCAATATTCAGTAATTTTTACAGTGCTTTACAGTATATATTCTGAAAAACATTAGAATGTTAGTTGTTTATGATGATCTACAAGCACAAAACAAGATACTATTTTATAGATCCAGGACAGAGATAACGTCCTTGTTCAGAACAGCTACAAATCTGTGTTTTGGAAAAAAATGTCCATCTTGGTGGTAAAGAGGATGATGATGACAATGAGCAACAGTAGTAGTAGTAGTAGTAGTAGTAGTAGTAGTAGTAGTAGTAGTAGTAGTAGTAGTAGTTTCAGTATACTAGACAAATGCCAGATACAACAAGATATTCCCTAAAACAGTTACTATAGAAAAGGGAGTGTGCCACACCACTCTGGTTATCGTAATTAAAAGAAAAGGAATCACAAAAATGTAGAAATTCTCATGGAAAATATACTAATCTGTTGCATGCAGTGACAGCTCTTAAATAACTGTTGAGAGCTGACTTTATAAATGTGTAGCAGGAACAGAGGAAAGAGAAGGCTGTAATGTATATGCCATACAGTACAAATACTGCTATAAAGTCATTCCCTGAAAATTGATCAAATAAAAACAAAAGAATGTGCTAACTTTTGATCTTTTCCATATAGATCTAAAGTCATGATCAATTGGTTTCAGTAGGTTCTTTGAAATCACATAAGGGTTCATGTGTGCCAAGTTTTATATGAATCACATGATAAGGTCAAGGAACACAAATTCCAAAGCTGACTTTATATACCCAGTCCACATATGACTGTGATACCACAATACCATATGTTGACTATAACAGTGAGTATGTAAATCCTGTTCCTGAAAGGAATTAATTCAGTAAAACTCAAAGCAATTATAGCAGTTTTTAACTGACTGAACAGGAGAGAATAGCTTCATGAAAATCTTCTTAAGTTGTTATGGATGAGACAGACATTCAGTAATTAACATAGCAGACTTGATAATAAACAATGATTGATTATTTATCATTTTAGACCATAAGGCCAGAATTGAGAATGCTCATAATGAAGGTCATGAGTCCCTAAAGATTAAAAAGCCTTTTTACACTGCTGTTTTTGCTATGTGTGATACATGGAAAATGAAGACAAGAATAGCACTTGGATGGATTTAATTTTAATGTACTGTCAAAGTATTACAGAGGGATCAAAGGAACACAATTAAAGGTGGTGCCCAAGAACAGCTACTGATTTGCTACTGAGTGAAGGTCCAGAGGGAATGATACAACTGCACTGTTGTCATGCTGTGTTCCTGAGCTCTCTCATAGCATTCTGGTCTTTTTTCCTTTATAATTTACCTTTCCATTATTATTTTCTCTACTGAGCAATGACAGTACAATCTAGTAGCAGGTTTTGAGCCCAGATTCTCTTGTAAGGAGTCCTTAAGTATCATTACTTAATCATTAATTAAAGCTAAAATTGTGTGCTATTCATAGTCATTTTATTGATGTATTTTACTCGTATTTTACTTGGTATTTTTGCATGTTTTCTAAATTTTGTATAATTAGAGTGTTGCCCTCTTGCCCATGTGTACATGCATTATTCTACACATGCATCTGTCTGTAGGCACAAATGCTATGTAAACCAGTCATATTAGGTATAATATTTACCACATTACATTTAAAATTTTTTAGTTTTATCTAGTCAATTTTGTATGTAACATTTTGTTATGTATCATATTCCTGGAATATAATAATGACTATGATGATTATCATCTTTAGATCCTGGGAAGACTCTACCAGAAGCTCTGGATTATTGCAAGATTTGGTTGCAGACAGTAGCAGGAGAGGTAGATGCTAAAAGTGGGATTCCACCTCCTCTCATCACTGTGCAAATTAAAGACTTCCTTAATGGACCAGGTAAGCGCTGCACTTTAATCTTCCTTTTCTAATCTAATCTGTAAATATGCACACATCGACACAGGATGGGGCCTTGAGCAACCTGATCTAGTGGAAGGTGTCCCTGCCCATGGCAGGGGAGTTTGAAGGAGATTAGCACTAAGGTCCCCTTCAACCCTAATTAGTCTATGACTCAGTGATATTAGATAATCAGAAATGCTTTGTATTCCTAGCTCATGAATGTGAAATTTTCCTCCAGCAATTACCCTGAATGAAAGTGAAAATTGGGGAATGGGCAGTCCTGGACCAGTCATTGGTTTAAGGTCTAATTTTTCATTTTCTTCCCACAGTAAATTTAGAAAGGCTGAATTTGTCAAATTTCCAGCAGAATGAAGCCTACCTGCCTCTAGTCCTAGAAAACTGAAATGTCATTGCAGTTGTGTTTAGAAAAGATTACTTTTATAATGTTTCTGAAGATTTTTCTAAGCCATCTTTTCTTGGGTTCTTTGAAATCTGGATACCTGGCATTGGAAATTCCAATCATCCAGAGTGTTGATACTGTAAAATTTAAAAATTAATGATATTGTGTTTCTTTAGTTAATGTAAGTGGTGGTTTGTTAGCATTTACATAACATAATATGATTTGAAATTCCACTCCTAGAGCATCAGAAACTCCTGAAAATAGCATTTTGTATTTTATGAAGTATGTATTTACATTACAATGTAGAATAATTGAGGTTATAGTGAAAGTTAGAAAAGACATCGTAACTATTTCCTCATATGCATATTTGTTATAATTTATTGAATTGTTTAACTTACTTTTTTATCCTGAATATCCTTACTTCACACAGCACAGAGTGAGCTGTTATCAGTCATTTAGTGAGCAGCTCTTCAGTACTGGATTTTCCTGTTCATAGTTACCTATTCATACAGTTTCACAGCACACTATCTAATCCTGGATTTACAGCAGAATTACCTTTGCATTCCTTACAACTGTAGCATCTGAGCACTACAGAAATACTAATTTACCTGCCCAACCCTCCCATGGATGATGGAATACTAATGGCCTTGCCATTTCACAGAATACAGCTGAGACACAGGGATATTAAAGGTTTTCTCATTATATTAAGGTTATCAATTTAAAACACACAATTTAGTTTTCCAAAGTACTTAAAAATATAGCATTTGATGTTGGAAACACAGCTTATATTGTCTTTGGGTGAAGCAGTAATCGCTTCTGAATATCAGAGCCTAAGACATCAAATTGAGTAACCAATGAATGAGACACACATATTTGGCCCCTGACTATAAATACTGTGGTTAAGTAGCTTGAAAAAACATATTTTGCACACAGGCAGAAGTCTCAAGGAAACAATACAGTATGGGAACAACCTCGTCATTGCCCCTTTTTTTTGGTTTTCCATGCTATCTAAAGACATAATTTTAGGGAAGACTTTTAAAACCACTTGATAATGCAGGGCTTTTGTTATATTGATGTGTATTTGGGTACATTATTAGGCCTTTGAATCTTCAGACCTACTGCATGTTCTGCTGCCATTTGAGAAAAAAAAAGATTAGTTGATAGAAACAATGGCTTTTCATTTGAATCAGGAGCAGCACAAGAGTGGTAAAGATACCTACTATCAGGGACATTTTATCACTGCTGCCAGAATGGTTTTCTTTAATCCTTCTGCCCCCAGTTATGTCCTCTGTCCCCACATTTGTCAGATTTCCATATTCCCAGACTCTTCATTTGTGCATTCCACTTCTCTCAAGGTGTTCTCACTGTAGTTTCCTGGCACAGCCTTTATATTTAATTTATTACACACCTGAGGGTGTTTCCCTGATGCTGTCCTGTCAGTAGGACAGATTCCTAACTAAACTAGCAAACATGGAAGTTGGTACCATCTTGCAAAGTATATATTTACAAGTAGTGTAAGTGTCCACCCCAGTCTCACCAGTTCAGTCATATCTTACATTAGTGTTAAATCTCTCCCCTCCATAGCGTTTGGCTGAATAGGGAACTGGAAAACCATAAATTAATGCATTATAATCTTCAATCTATTTATTCTTGCAAAGCATTTAAAACTTCACAGATTTCTTCCAGGATCTATTCTTAGCCAAAAGGCATTTTTTCATCATCTTTTTGCTGCTAATTGGAACAATCATTACACATGACTCAACGGTAATTTCTCTGAATTTTAATGAAGTGTTTGCCAGTGTAGTATAACAAAACAGCTCCACCTTCCCTCGCAGATTTTTCTAACCTCAGCTGTTACCACTATGAGATCCTCTTCAAATAAACTAACCTTTACCAAGAAGCCTTCCTTGGGGGATGGAGGTTTCGTTGGATGAGTAATGGAAGGCTCATTCTGCTTGTGATTGCATCAGAACAGCACATGCAAAGAGTTACAAGAGCTTGACAGCTCCTCAGCAGGCTACTGGAAAATGAGTTACTAACTCCCCTGCGGGACAAGAAGTCCCCTAACCACAGCTTCTTCCAGGGTGAGGTAGCTTGGCCGACAGCAGGCCTGGAGAAAGTGTTACACCACCAGATCCTAACTCAGCTGGCAGTTGTTCTTTGAGGACAAGAACCTCAGCAAAACTCCCAAGAGCTCTTGCAAGGTGAACAAACAGTATGTGTGATGGGAGACAGCTTAGCGAATAAATTGAATAAATAAAGGCACCACTGGAGTAGAGTTACGTTGCAGGCCTTGAAGGCTATTCTTTCTTGGTGAATATCTGGCAAAGAATGCTGCTACTAAGTGACCTATTTTCTAATGACATAGTGTGTGTGTTTTCATACTCATTTATGTATATGTGGTGTATAACTGTAGTAAGTAAATTGCTGAAATGCATTATGTGTACTAGTAGGCGCTGCCTGTTGGTTACAGATGATCAACTGTTCTGAAAAGTCAGCATATTTTTGAAAGCTGTGCCTGTGCAGACTAAAATCTGGTGTAGTAGTTGGGATAAATACACTGTTTTCTGTGTAGATTTTAAGTGTTCAGAGTTCAGTGGTTTAATTGTAATGCCATTTTTCTTTCAAAATACGTTGTCAGTGTGCTGAGGTCAAATTTCAAATATAAGAATCAAACATGCCTATATTTTATAGTGCAAAATACTATCGAGCAGTTAGCAGAAGAAAGTCTTCAAGTGGTTCCCAGTGTTTGCTGTGTTAGATAAAAGCAGTGCTCCTTGCAAATAGTTTGTCAGCTGAAGTAGATAAGTAGATAGTGTTCCACAGAAAAATCGTATGGTTTCACCACACAGGAAACCAGGTTGTCAGTCTGTATTAGCTCGGAGATCAAAAAACTACAGCAAGTAGCTAAACTTGGAAACCACTAATTAAATGAGAATAACAGGATACATTAATGCACTTCTTGCCACATGAGTTGATTATTTTGTACATTTTTGGCAACTAAAGAAAAACTATATTTCTTCCAGATTTAAGGTAATAGGATCCTAGGAGAAATAAGCATTCATCATCAGGCCTGTGGGAACAGACCTCAACTTTAACCCCACAACATATTAAAGGACTATTCTTTCTCTTTCTACAGAAACTAATTATTTAAAATTTTTAAAATTCCATTTACATCACTTTACATGACCCTCTATCTTTTATATTCAGTCTGTTACTGGGCTATACATCTAATTCTTGTCTAATACATAGAAGTGAACTATTTATTGTTTCAGCATTAGATATAAATCATTAGGTGAGGAACAAATATGACCATCTTGTTTTAATAGGTTTTTGAAAAATTACTCTTTACCTTCTAGTCCTCCTTCTGGATTTTTTTAAATCACCTTTCTTAGCTGTAAAAGCTTCTTTTTGATGCAGTCTTTCTGGATGCAAATGTTACAAAACATGTTTATGAAGTACAGCTTCATACAAATTGCCTTAAAATACTTATACACGCCAATTATAGGTGCTTTATACTGAAGTCCTCTTTCCTCAGTAGTTTCATGGGAAGGCATTGGGTTAGATGTGAATTAATGGAGGTCCTTCATAATTCACCTTTATGAATAATTTCTGCAGAAGACAATATCCAAATAAACTAAGAAATGTGCCCCACTGAAAAGATAAAGTGAGAACTGGGGACCTGGTGGGTTTCTCTTTCTTGCCAGTCCCTCCACACATGATCTGGGCACCACGAGGGACACAGCAGGGGTTCTAGGCTTAGGCATAAAAAACAATAATCAGAACTGCACCATGGCACTCTCTCCAGCCTTTTTTCCCCACTGTTTGCAGAGGCAACAATTGTATCCATTACCAAGGTCAGTGGTTTGGAGAAACCTGGAAAATAGCAGCTACCAGAAACCCACTAGAATAATATCTCCAGCAGGTGATAGATTAGTTGGAACAAATTGGAACCATCACACTTCAGCAATCCTGGTTTCTTTCAAGCTGTTTTAAAAATGTCGTCATTTTAATACATAGTATCAGCCCTGCGGAACAGTCCACAGCAGGTTAATTTGAATCATATGATGTATCACTGCCCTCAGCTGACATGAGCTCCGTTCCATGTGTGAAGCCATAATAAATCCATTCCCAACCGAGGCAAATTCCCTGTGAGAAGGTGAACTAATCCAGGCCTCACACTGGCATGTTAGCCCTCCATAATTGAAAGCAGGGCCACCTGTTCCCAGCACAGTTAGCCTATAGAGAGAAAATTAGCATTAGATCAGATACTTAATATATTGAAAAATCATTCATACTACTTGCAAGTTCAGCTGTGTGCTGCTTAGCATGACATCATATATAAACCTAGGAATGTGCCCACTTGATCCCAGTTTAACAGTTTTGTTAACCATGGTGTTTGTTAACTTTGAAAGGAGAATTTTTTGATTTAATGAGACCTGACACGTGAGAAGGGGAACTAGCCAGGGTGCAGACTTTTCTAATTAACTCTGGGTCATTTGCAAAACTTTTGAGCTTTCTAGTAGGTTTTTTTTCCCCCTTTGCTCTTCTACAAACAAGTTTTTAAAGCACTGACACTGTAGCCATGAAATTATATTTATTTGATTAAGAGGGCAAAGAGAAATATTCCAAACAGGTGTACCAGCCTGTAGGTATTGCTTTGGATTTGACACATCTATTGTCTGTAATATCAGTGTAATAATGAGTAAAATTATCAAAGTACCTTTCTAAAAGCAGTATCTACAACACTTATTTTAAATTTAGTTTCTTATATGCCTAAGTACTGAAAATGAAAACTGCACAGTGAAGCCATATGGATAAGTTGGAAAATACTTTCTTATAATTCTTTTAACATTTATTTCAAACATTTGCTCCATTTTCTGAAACCCTCTTTTCTTCTTTTTTTTTCCATGTGTGTCTTAATATAGATGTATTATTCAGCAGCTAAGCAGAACATAGAAAGTATTTATGGGTTCTTTTCTTTTTCATAATTGTGCTCCATGACCTGGAACAATTTATTTCATCTCACTGTTTTGTGCTTCATCTTTCCTGACTCTCTGTTGAGAGAGTTAATGTTTCCCTTAGCCAGGGTTTTCCTTTCATGATGGTGCCTCCCAATTCCCCCATTATAGTTTTTGGCCTCACCACCCAGCCCTTGACACGCTTCTGAGCTGTATTTGGTTGCAGCACAGTTGCTTAATTTCAGTCAGCATCTACTGACTGGCAGTAACCTTCCATTGTTTATTAATGGTATCTTTGGTCTTCTTGACCTACAACAATTTATCCTGGTTTACTTGTGACAGTTTTAAAAAATGAATAGAGTTGCATCACTCTGAGCCTTGCGTGAGATCTCAAAGCTGGGCACTGGTTAGCTGGAGCTGCTAATGTCGAAGTGTCACCTTCATGTAATGTCAATGACATACTACATCATGGAAGTGGGTGTTGTTCCCCCTGGGGAGCACCCGGCATGGCTCAGGGTGATTAAGCTCCCTGAAGGCTGTAGTTTGCCATACTGGCCTTGGAGAGCTGCTTCTGTGGGGCTGCAGCACACAGACACCAGTAGGGAGAAATACTGAGCAGTGGCTACCAGTCTCTTCTAGACTAACTGGCATCTGTCCCACAGAAGCAGAATGCAAGATGGACTGCAGATGGCCTCTGAAGCCTTGTCTCAAGTTTCTTCCTCATTTTCCCTTGATCCAAATTGGGAATGATGAATTAGGGGATAAAAACAATTCGTTTGGATTCTTCTTGCTTTTCAATTTCTCTTAATTTGTGTCTCTTTTGATGCCTGACCAGAGACAATTGAGAACAGTACAACTAGTCTTCTCTTTACATGTCTCTTTCCTATTTTTATAAATTTAATTTTTGCAATTCAGCCATTACCCTGTTGCTGAAGGGCCACCCTGACTCCAAATCAGGATCAGGGCTCAAGATTACCTTCACCTTCCTCAGATTTCCTCTGTTTAAAGTCCCTACATCAGGATGAGTGGCTGAGGGAGAAAGAATATCAGTGTTGGTAAAATGTTTCATGCCATTGTCTGCTCCTCTCCTGTTTAGGACTAGGAAATTAAATCATCTTAAGAGTTTAGTAGTAGTTTCTTATAGTATATTAAGTAAAATAGTAGTTTCTTACTGTATATTAAGAAGTTTAATATTTTACAGCCTTCTTGGGGTTGGGGAGAGCAGGATCCATGTCCAGCCTCAAGGAGGAAGACCTGACTTTTTATGTATTAGCTGTGAGAAGTAAAAGATCCACTGCTGAATCAGAGTTATGGAAAATTAACAAATTTTTAGAAAATGGCATATTTTTCTTTCTCACACTTTAACATTCCTCAGTCTTTGAAAAGATCCCAGTCTAATAAATGATAGAGTCATTAAGGTTGGCAAAGACCTCCAAGATCATTAAGTCCAACCTTTGACCTAGCACCACCATGGCAACTAAACCATAGCACGAAGTCCTATGCCATGTCCAGTCATTTCTTGTACACTTCAAGGAATGGTGACTCAACCACCTCTCTGGGTAGCCCATTCCAATGCCTGACCACCCTTTCAGTGAAAAAATTCTTCCGGATGTCCAACCTGCACTTCCCCTGTCACAGTTTGAGGCCATTTCCTCTTGTCCTGTCGTTGGTTGCCTGGTAGAAGAGGCCACTCCCCACCTGGCTCCAGTCTCCTTTCAGGAAGTCGTAGAGAGGCTCAGGTCCCCACTGAGCCTCTTTTGCTCCAGGTTAAACCACCCCAGCTCCCTCAGCTTCTGTTCATAAGATTTACTCTCCAGACCCTTCACCAGCTCCATTGCCCTTCTCTGGACACGCTCCAGCACCTCAATGTCCTTTTTCTAGTGAGGGGCCCAGAACTGGACACAGCACTTGAGGTGTGGCCTCACCAGTGCCCAGTACAGGGGACAGTTGCTGCCCTGGTCCTGCTGACCACACCATTGCTGATACAGGCCAGGATGCCACTGGCCTTCTTGGCCACCTGGGCACACACTGCCTCATCCTCAGCTCCTGTCGACCAGCACCTCCAGGTCCTTTCCCAAGAAGCATCCTTCCAGACAACCTTCCCCCAGCCTGTAGCGCTGTATGGGATTGTTGTGACACAAGTGAGGGACTCACATTTTGCCTTATTGAACCTCATCGACTTGGCCCATTGATCCAGCCTGTCCATATTCAGCTTGTGACTAATTTTCATGGCATTTACTTCCTGTTATTTAAGAGTAAGAAAATACTATGGTAGTTTATTAGTCGTAGAAGTAGTAACATTGTGTACCTTGACTTATGTCATATATATTAGAATAAACCCACTGACTTCAGTAAGAGCTGGAATTTATCTGGAGCAACATGCTAGGAGCTTTCATTATTTTTGTGCTGCTTATTCATCCTTAGCCCTCTGAATAAAAAGTCCTTTTGAGTAATACCATTATCCCAAGTTCTCAGATGAAAATTATATCTTCCCAGTACAAATTTGAATGTTATGGAGAACAAGGGTAAAATACTCATAACCCTGAAATTTTTTTTCTGAAGCTCTAAGTAATAAAATGACAAAGAAAGAAATTGTTTCAGACAGAAATTTCAGAATGCTGCTCATAGGTTTTCTTTTATAGATGTTATGATTTAGTTCAAACAGGCCATATTGAATCCATTGGGGTTTTTGTAATAGATTTCAAAATACATAATAAATGTAAGTAATATGATGACTAATGGGTCAAGTGAAGTTGGAACTTTTAAAATGAGAAAATAGCTGGAAACGGTTTTCAGGAAACTATTCCAGTTGATTTTTGGTCCCCCACAAGGTGTACATTAACATAAAACTCGGTAGAATCGCCTCTGGGACCTGAATTCCCTCTCTGATTTCATTATTCCAAAGTGTTTCTTTTTCGTTCACTGTTAAGTCATCTCCTGGTGTGGTGGGAGCATATAATAAGTGTAATTTATTTATATTTATCTAATCTCCTTTTAACTCACTAGTTGTTTCATCATTCTGTTTCCTAGTAGCTGTTCAGAAAGTTGTAAAGGCTAATTAGAAACTAATAATTGAAATACATGGATTTACTGGGTAATCTAAAGAGGAGTAGTGAAGAAATTGAGGAAGGGAAAGAGCAATTCAAAGTCTGCACTCAAATGCTATACTGTAATAAAAAAAATTGCTTTGATACCATCTAGTTCAGTTTGATTTAAACATAACAGAAATAACTCACTCGATGCAATCTATTTGCAAGCACAGTAATTTTTTCACTTTTTTTTGATGGAAATAGATAACAGCTGGCAAAATAAGTTATTGCTAATATGTCTTACATCTAAAGAATGCATTGGGTTATAATTTTGGTAGCCAGTCACTAGTAGGCAAAGGAGAAGCTGAAGTAATTGAGGAGTTAAAGGCAGCTTAGAGCTACCTTTTGCTCTGTCTTGATTCTGATGTAATTTTGGACAATTCAGAGTTAGCTGAGTTACAGGAAGACTGTTTTCCTACAGGTACAGAATCTGCACAGTGTTATGTGCTTTTCTTCCCTACGTGTTTAAAATAATCTAAAAAATCTGTTACACTTGGATTTTGCGCCCCAAATACTTTATTCCAGTTGAATCTGGGTGACTCTCAAATTTTAAATCTCTTTTTAGCCTATTTTGACTGTCTGGTGAAGCTGCTGAACATCTATCTTAATCAACTCCTATAAATAGCTCTTCATATTTCATCAGTTTGCATTATTCTGTCCGTCACTTAAGTATATTTTCCTTAGCAGAAACGTTAAAGTTTCTTTTACATTGCTAAGGGTAAAGTGTAAAAGAGGTCAAAGACTAAAGTCTTTTTAAAGTGCTCAGTCGTGGGGTTTTTTTTTTTGCTTTTTGAATGTTTTACTTTAAATGCCTAAGAATCTCTTTACATAATCTTTAACCAGTTGTAAAAATAACCTATATCATTATGAGATAGTTAAAATATTTGCAGTGAAGGTTCCAAAGTTGCATTTTCTGCAATTATGCTTCTGGCTGCCACCACATTCTGTCAGGGCTGATTTACTGGATTATAATAGCTTCATACAAAACTTTGTCAAGTTATCAGTCATGACAAGATTTTTCTGTGTGACATGCACAGTTTCCAAACAGAAAAGAGGGAAGTCATTTGCATTTCTCTGGTGTCCTGGTGGTCCTTTTTTTATTGCCTTGGATGAGTGGCGAAGAGCAGTGATAAAGCACAGACCCAGGTGCCAAGTATGTTCCAGCACTGAGCTGCACCAGCACCCTGTGTCTTCTCTGCCCTGGCCCAAGAAAGCCCCAAAAAGAGCTTCTGCCTTTGTGTTTATCTCCTTTTCAATCTTTCACACTCAGTTTACTCTTTGGGTTAAGCCCTTGACACCTCTTGTGTCAACTTTTGTTTATGAAGATTTTGGGTGTCAGGGAGCTTTGTTGTTTTTTTCCCTCTTCTGGGCTATATTACCATAGGAAAGTGTTGGCAATTGTATGTGCATTAGATAAAGCAGTTAGTTGTGAAAGTTGCCATACCAAGGAATAAGGGTCCTCCTTCACTAACTTAGAAAATTATTTAGCAAAAGCAATAAATAACATCTATTTTATTTTACTCCTTTTTTACTAAACTACTAAAGGAGAAATTTAAGTTCATAAGGCAGTTGTTTGGTTGGTTTTTTTAACATTTCATTTTAAAAACAGTCCTTCTCATTTGAGTATTGGAGATAAATTAATGTCACAGTGTCACATGGGTCTCTCCTTTCTTCCTAACTCCTTTCTCTATCCAAAGGAAGGAGAGGCCCAATCATGTCTGCATAAAAGACAGGCAAATCTTGGGGTATTCCAAGTGCCAGGAAGGGTAGGGAGTTTTTCCAAAGTGTTATGACATTTTTTTTTCCATGGTTTTATTTAAAAATGTCAGTATATAAGGATTTTGAAAAATCTTCCAAGTTGATCTTGTGTGGTTTTGGGTGCCTGAAAATCTTCACAGAATCACCGAGGCTGGAAAAGACCTCTGAGATCATCAAGTACAACCTCTGACTGATCTGCACTGTGTCAACTGGACCCTGGCACTATGTGCCACGTCCAGTTGCTTCTTGAACACGTCCAGGGATGGTGACTCCACCACCTTCCTGGGCAGCCCATTCCAGTGTTTAACAACCCTTTCCAATCCTGCTTTCTTCTAATGCCCAGCTTCCTAGCTTTGGTACTTGTTTTTTTTACTAAGCTCACATATTAGTGTTTTGCCAGTTCCTCGTTCAGTGTGGAAGGCTTTCAGTGCAAGAGAAAGCATTTTCAGAAAACCATTAATTAAATTAAAGGTTACTGTTAAAATAGTTTTTCAGTCTTAAATTTCAGTTAGCTGTAGCTTGTGGAGTATTGCATACATTTTTCTGACATTGTTTTGGGTTTTTTAATTCAGCTATGACAGACCTTACACAGCCATTAATAAATTTCTCTAATCTTTGTAGAAAATGTGCCAGATATTTTTGGGGGGAGGGGATCAGAAAAGTACTTTGTCATGTGCCTGTGAGTCTCTGAAGTCATTATAAACCTGTGCTTAAAAGCAGCTCTGAAACTCTGCCCCTGCAGCCCTTTACTGTTGGTCTAAAAATTTACCTAAAGAGTGGGAGAATCAAGCTCATTAGTTTGCATCAATATTAAGAGTAAGATGTGATCCTGGACAGCTTGAAACTTCGATGAAATATTCATTAAGCTGTATAAAACCTTGAACAGACAGTGTTTCCTGTATATATTTATAATGAAACTCAAAACTAAGTAGTGCTGTTTGAACATTTAATCTAGTTTAGATATATGCACAGAATTTTAATTACTTTTGGTTTATGGGGTTGGAGCAATGACAATCAAACAGCAAAGGGAAAAGCACTTTTCCCCGTAACCAGAATAGCTGTCTCATTACTGGTCAAAAACTGAATTTGAAATTAAAAATCCTAAAAACTCAGTTAAAAGCTGGATTTCTGTAACGAATTGTTGTGTGCTGATACTGCAGCACAGAAATAAGTTTCAGCCTTCATAAAATCCTGCTTCCTATCTGTGAAATAATTTTGGTAATTCCTACATCTCAGCTACTAAGATATCACTATTAACAATGTTGTTCATATTAGTTGTGATTCCTAAAAATTCTGTGAGTCTTTTAATAGTCTGAAAAATACCAAAATCCTTTTTGGTAAGGAGACAAAAAGCGTTTTTAAAGTAATAATGATTTTTTAAAAAAATTTAAAAACAATAAATTATTCCAATTTCCCTGGAAAATTAAGAAATCTAAACGTACCTCAGTTTTTGTATTTGCTTTTTATTTCACATTTCATCTCAAAAATGCATTGAAGACTGCTGCATATGAGCTGTGTAGGGAACAACAAAATACATGTTATTCACTCATTTAAATGTGTTGAAAATGTTCGCTGTTGGCTTTGGAGTTTAGTCAAATAGTTCTTCGGGATATAAAACTCAAGAGAATGTGAAGTATATTTTTATTCTGACACAAAAGAACTAATGCATCTACCCTCCTACACACTCAAATAAAGTGTGTGTTTCAGATAGCTGTGGTGATCCCTGGGAAGAAACAAGGAGATTAGGATCCAGATTGTGCCACATTTCTTCCTTTAAAACTGTATATAGTGAAAGTTGCTTATAGTATTTTTCATTATATTTTTATTCAGATTTATTGTTAAAAATTTGTTTTGTTATGTTTTACCATTGATTCAGTCCTTTTAATGAAACATGGTGGAAATATTATGGAAAAGTTGTTTCCACTCAATGCTTAATATTTGCACACAGCTTGAATAATTGCACTACAGCTTATCATATTTCTTTCTCCAATTCTCCCCTACAGCTGACATAAATGTGGACATATCAAAACCTTTGAAAGCAAATCTCAGTTTTGCCAGACTTGACCAAATAAACCAGTTCTTGAAGAAGATCATAACCACAAAGGACGATGTGCCTGGGAAGGAGGCTGCTCCATCAGCCAGCATTATTCCAGATGAGGATGTCACTTTGATATCCAGACACCCCAGCACAAAGGACTTTCTACCTGCAGTGCACACCAATGCTGTGCAAAAGGCTTCAGTGCAAGAAAACTTGTGGCAAGCCCTTTCCTGCTTCCAGAAAATTTCCATTCACACTGTTCAAATGGTTGTTTTGATGGAAACCATCCCACATCCCAGCAAACCTTGTTTGTTAGTCTCTTTCTCAAACCTGAGTGGAAGCCTGAATATTAAAAGTGGACATAAAACTGCAGGTAAGAGGCTTTTTTTAAAGTTGGAAGTGCTACTGGTTTGTCTAAGTGGTGGTCTAATGACCATTTCAAAGTGTGGGGCATTGCAGGGAACTGCTCTAGCCAACATCATAAATCCACAACAGAAAATAGCAAATCCCTGATAGACTCTATTACCTGAGTTTTCCTTTCAGTGAGGCAGCACCCAAGAATGATTAATTTTGTCATTAATATCCCCTAGCTTGTAATTACTAATTTATTGATGGAATTCTGGCTGAAGTAGTGATTATGAGAACCTCTCCTCTGGTATTCCGATAATTTAGCACATAATTCAAAGGGCAAAATTTTGACAGTTTTCACTCTATAACTGGATTTTCTTGTTAGGACCTTTGTTTCTGTCTTTAAAAAATGTAAAAATAATTGTTCAGAGCCCTGACAGGTGCTACTATGTAAATATTGGGTCATACTGTTATTCTCCTCCAGATTTATGAAGTTTTCAATTTTTACATGTTTCCTCTGCACACCTGAGAGTCACACAGGGAAAACAGGCACTCTGGCCTCGTTAATGAAGCACTGCAAGGAAACTTTACACCTCGGGTACAATTAACCAGATACCAGAGACTCATTTAAAATGAAGATATTTTGAATGTCATTTTAAGTTGTTTTATTAGTATTTCAATAAAATTAATAAGATGGTATATTTCCACAGTGTGGAGAAGAGCCAGATATAGGTAGTTGGCAGAGTAGCCTGTGAGGTAAAATGGTCTGTAGCTGAGAGGAACAAGTTGGCCAAGTGAGGTGGTGATTTATTTCTTTTTCATCAGAAATATTTTTCCTCAGGCCAGCAAGTTTCAGTTCTTCTTTATTGTTTTAAAAGTTCAGAATGAAAAATTAAAGGTTCATAGGACATGAAAAACCATGAAGGTGCCGGGGCCTGAAACTTTTGATTTATTCATTAATAAACAGCAGTGCAGGCAGGAACAGTGCCTGTATTCCCACGCTTTTCCATTAGGATCACAGCTCTAGCATAGAAGGCATGCAACTGAGTAAAAGCCTTTATAATGTGCTTTAAATAGTTTTAGTTTTGTTTCTGTGTAATAATCCTCTTCCCTTCCATCGTTTCCCCTGTATCATTATGCATTATCTGTCCCGTGGTACGTTATGGTGTCCACGTCATGCTTCGATACATCAAAGCCAGGCCACTCCGTCACTGCTCTATAAAGCAATTTGGCAAACTCACACTGTGTTTCACTTACCCTGGAGTTTTTCATCCTCCCAGAAGGAGGACATACCTTGCCTTGCATGTTTAAGCCTCAGAAACATTTTCAGCTACGAAGTTCTGTTTCTTAATTCTTCTGGCAGTCTGAGGAAATCAATCTTTATTTTACGCGCTATAAGCCATACATGAATCTTCAGTATGGTCATAGTCTGGCAGGCGTTGTGAAGTAAAGCAATACTGATGTCAAATCTAATAAAAATGGACATTAGTTATTCTATATAAAGAACTTTCATAACCAGACAATTAATAGACATCAACAGACACTTTTCACATTTTTTTCCAGTTAAAAATGCTTTATCTCTACTTTATAAAAAGAAAAATACATCTGCACGAGGTTTTACATACTGTGGTGATGGTGCAATAAATTAAGTTTTAATAAGAGCAAAAGACACACTTCCACAAAACTGATTGAAATTGTCAAAAAATCTTTTAAGAAATTGCTTGGATTTTTTAAAAAAAAATTTAATCTGAATTTAAAGTGCTGATAGAAACCAAAGTGGAAATTAGAACTTCAGGAGAGAAGATAAAATACTTAGTGTGGGGGAAATGGTATCTTATGTTAAAATCCTTTAGAAGAATGCCACAGTTACTAACTAGAGTTGTTTTATTATTACAATGTAATTATGCAAGCTGACTGAATTTTAAAAAGTTTGTAGCTGTGTCTTGAGAGGAAGGAGCATTTAAATATCTCAGTTCTTCACTACTGTTCTTTTTATGAAAGATTTTATAGATACACCTTTTGAGCTGAACAGGGTTAATGTCAGAGGTTTTTTTAATAGAATGAAACTAATATGTGAATACTTCACTGTGTCTTTGATTTTACAGTCAAATAACTATTGTGACCATCTGCAGCAGCTGCATTTTACGAATTATTTGCTGAACCAAGCTAAGCACAATGACAAAAGTAGTCATCTCAGATGTACTGTTAAAACGGAGGAAGAAAAAGGAGCACTGCTTGCCTTTTGTACAGTATGGCCATCTGCTGTACAGATGTTATTATATAGAATGACTTCAGATACAATAATTGTAGAAAATTTTCATTAAAACCTCAACAATTTGCACTTGTTTACTTGAATCTGCATAACTCCCCAGTGAGACAACACAATACGCTTGGGGTTTCTTTGGTTCTCACTAGCTTGCTCTTTGATCCTTTTTGATGTGCTGACTTTAATAAACATAGTTAAAAACACTGTTCAAAAACATCATGGAAAAAACTACAAAGGAACAATTATAGCAGTAGAAACTACTCTAATCCCTTACTTACGCAAGCTATTTTTAGTGAAATATGGTTTTTTACACATTTTATGTGGCAGTGTTTTATAAACAGTGTAAACGACCCCTTTTCCAGATGAGTTTTAATGCAGGAGATGAAGTTGTTTTGTAAGGAATCCTATTTGCTAGGAATTATTGAGCAAAAAAACCCTTGCAAGAATATATATTGTCGGCATTTTTCCTCCCTTATAGGGGGAAAATAAAAGTGCATGACCTTGTGTATTGCTTTCATTTCTTTTCAGCTGAAATTAAGAAAAGAGCGTGCTATCCAACTTTCTGTTTTAATTATCAGTGTTCCCTCTAGACTTTACTGGTTTAATCAGGGAAACTAAGGCATTCTGGTTTCTTTTTTCTTCTTAATTTCTTACAAAACTAAAAAGTTTCAGCTTCTGAAAAACAGAGGGGCTAATTAGTTGAATGATTTCACTTCTAACAAAATAAATTTTAAGTGTTGAACACTCACATTGCAGTTGGAACAAACTAAAACAACTCTATATCTATATACCCTGCTGCGCTGTTGTTCAACCCCAAACCTTTAGTGTGTCAAGGGACTTCATTTTTTGGACGTTTTTCAGGTTTGAGTACAACAGTTACTTGTAACAACATGGTTACTATTTCTGTTAGAATATTTATGTTCATCTTTGTACTCGTGGTTAAATACTGAGTATTTTGGTTTTAGTAAGGTAATACTGTTGTAGACTGTTGCAGTATACTGGCACAAAAAGAAAAAATAATAACACAAAAACCCTTTCCAGAAAAAAAAAATTAATTTTACTTTAAAAGAGGTTACCATTATAGTTTTTCTGATGCTCTTAAGGGTAGGACTTTGTCATACTGATGTTCAATAAAAAAATTATCTCTAATCATTTTATATTTTGTGGCTTGGAGTTGCAAGTTAAAACTTGCACCCATTTTATACAAGAAAATACCAAACACTTAATTTGGCAACTTATTTGTACTGTTGATGAAAACCCCAGCTCCAAGAACTGTTGTTATAGTGGTTCAGTGATTTTTGTCCTCTGAAGTATGTGGCATCTTCTACAAAATGCTTAGAGCTCGAGTCCTGTTTACCTGGTCAGATCTGAGATCATTTGGTACCATGCTTGAGGTGTGTGACTCCTTAACTGTCACATGGCATTAGAACTGAAATAAGTTTTAGCAAGAAATACTAGAAAATAGAACGCAATTCTAAACATATGGCTTTCAGTTGGTGTAGGTTTGTTGTTGAAGTTAGCACTACCTACCTGCCAAAAGAGCAGATAAAGTAAGAGAAGTTGAGGACCATTCTTTCCCCGAAGTGAAAGACAGCAAGAAGTCTGTAGCCTCTCAGTGGAGCTTTATTTGACTCTGGCTGAACATGGGAGGGAAGTTTTGCTGTTCCGCATCTGAACTGAGAGAGTTACGGACATAAAATATTCCAAAGATCATGCACAGAATTCCCCAGTCCTTTGTCCCCTATGTAGAGATGATTACTTTAGCATATAAATAAGGGGGAAAAAATAAACACTAGTTGAGCCTATGATAATTGTAAGTATTTTTACTAAACCTGAAAATAATTACATACTTGAGATACTTTACAGAACTATTAGAAATTAAATGCAGATATGAATTGGTATAGAGCAAAGACCAAACTTCATTTTGGAGTTAACTAACACCCTTGAGAAAACTCTGCTAAGGCGTTGTCATAGCCTTTGGATGCTGCAGATACGCAAGCTAGCCCATGGGGAAATAAAACTTTAAATTAGATATGACTACCTAAAATAATATGCAGCAGTAACAAGCCATTTACAACACCCAGAAGGCATTTGTTACTTTTAGAAAGAAATATAAACTCTTTCCAACACTTGAACAATAGGAAATTAATTCTCTGTCAGTAAAAGCCAGAGGACAAACTAAATATTTAAATGGCCACTGAGGACTGAGGTGGAAGTGCAGTTTGTAGACAGCTATACAAATCACTAACAAACCTTAATGAATATTGGGTGTGGGCACCAGGGTCCTGTCAGATTTGACACCGTGTCCCAAGTAGCTTAAACCCAACACTCAAGGAAAGGTGGAGACCTCATCAGGTCTCTAACATCTGGGATTTTATTTGTCATTTTGGCATATCCTGCAAGCGCAAAAGAAAGAGTAAAAGGGGATTATCCTGACAATGAAATGAGTTACTGAATCTTGTGATAATGAAAAGCAGAAGAATTCTAATTCCTTTCTATAGTCCCTGAGGTGGAGGTGCGTTTATAGTTCTGCGGGAATATAATGTAGTAGGGAAGAACAGATGGCCTAAAATCCATGAAACAAGACACCATCTAATCCCAGGACTGAGTACCACTATTAATCCTGGTCAGATTCCCTACTGATACTTTGTAATAGGGTTCAGAATTGCTACTGATGAACTAGCATGTTAACTCGAGAGAGTAGAGTAAAAAAAAGGAATAAAAAGTTCTTTGTCGGTTGTTTATTCAAAACAGTGTGCACTAATTTTGTAGAACTGCATTTGCAGTTTGAGTAACTCAGCTTTAAAAGTATTTCAGATGAAATTTGATTCAGAACAAACATGGTGGGGTTTTTAATCTCTTCAGTTTTTATTGTGAAATTAATTACTTATTTTTTGAGACTGGGATTTCTTTTGATAATGGGCTGTATGTGGCTGTAGTAGGTGACACAGTATTTACATGGAAGTCAATTTTATAGACTGTTTAAGTTCATGAGAAAATAGATACAACCGTTAAAGCTGGATGGTTTCTTTATACATTTTATGCTTTCTGTGATGTTCTTCCAGTTCAGTCTTCATTTTTCAGTGTGAGATACAGAACAGAGAGGTTAGACATGATTTCCAGTCTTAGGGACCAGTTCTTAATGCTGTTTAAATTGTTGATATACTGACGTGTTTCTTTTTCTACATCAAGAATATTTTTTTGGGATGAAATCACTAGCTTGCTGCCCAGAAAAAAAAGTGCAATTTCATAGGAAATTCAGGTTACACTAGCCACACATTTCCACACACTGCCTTGTGCTAGCTCAGTTACTTAGGTAGCTGATCATTGGGTTGAGTGAGGGCACTCGCTTCTCTGAAAACTAACCCAACAATAAAGAAAAGTTTTCAACAAGATTGACTCCTTCAGCTGGCTCACTGGACAGGTACACTTTAATGACCATGCTGGCACAAATGAGAATACAGAGAAGTATACAAAGGAGGAAGAATGGAAGGGAGAAGACTGGAATAAGCTTGGACTTGGACTGTCCTTGATCCTCAGGAACCACATCCCAAGAGTAGCGGGAAATCTCTTTGGTTTGTGTGGCCTGGGTGTATCTGTCAAGCCTTGGACTTCCACAAGCGTAACTGACTGGGTTATAGAGGCCCAAATAGAGCTCAGCTGCTGCCAGGCACTATCTTCAGGATGGTTTATTTATAAAGAAAAGTTGCCCTCTAGTTCATGGACGATTTATTTTACTAAAGCAGTTGAAATCCACTGGATCAAATATAGAGCCAGAGGAGCAAGACATCAAAGCTGTAACTCTAAATCAACTGTGTGGTGATTATATTGGGCTACATTTTGAGTGGCATCCACTGTTTTGTAATGCTTCGTTTGCTGTGCAACCATTCGGTGTCTGATTTTTCAGTTGTGCTAAGTATCTACAATTTCAAAGATCAGTGACATTTGTAGGTACCAGCTATCTCCTGAAAATAAACCAAAGTTTTCAACCAGCCACCTAAAACTAAGATGTGAAAATACATAGATATTTTTCTAAACTGAAGAACATCTCCATGTCCATCTGTAGAGCTTGAGTAAGAATGTTTAGCTGCTTTTCTGAAACCTGCTGATATCTAAAAATAAAATGTTTATGATAAAAGAACCAAGTACTACTCAAATCAATATAACACTCACTTTTGAAAGCTGGACTCACAGATGCATTTTTCTCCACTTAATTGGAATAACATAAGGCAATCTAGAGCTTTACAAATATATTCTAAATTATTGTACTCCAAAGACAGCCTGGACCAATAATTAAAATCCATTTGGATCTAAACTTCAGTATGCCCTCTCTGATCGGGCATCACAAAATCCAAGATTACCAAATCACCAAGTGAACTCAGATTTTTCAGTTATTTAGTATGCAGTAGTGTAATGAACATGATGTACCTGCCCAGTTATTCTTTCAGGGAGATGAGCTCATTTCAAATAGATAACCATCTTTGACTTCTCTTCTGATTCATCACTGACCTGAACTCCATTTGAACCTTGTTAGACACAAAACAAGCGGGATTCCTGGCCTGAGCTATAAAATATAATTAAGCCCTTTTGAAATGATGTGTAAAAGAACATAGCTTTACCCCCACTATAACTACTACCACCACCACAACCAATAAAGTTAAATCAAGCACTGCCTGTAATGGATTAAAATAATAAATGTTCCTGGATTTTAGTGTTTGAAGTACTTGAAGAAAACAGGCTCCCAGCAGCCAGTACCGCTGAATGCATGGGGACATTTATTAGTGATGAATTCAAGGGTTTGGCCTGTTTAAGATCATTACTTTCTGTTTACCGTGTGTTACACATCTCGTGTTTTTACAGAGCCCATATGTGTCCCAATGTAATGCTGAAAAACTCTCTTTCACTAAAGAATAGCTAATTGGTAACGTGTAAGTATTGTTCTCATGGGGAGAATGAACCATCATAAGATTCAGCTCAATACTAATGAGAAATCCAGTGCGGTCAGTGGATTGTTAACTAAATCTCTCTTGGAAAATTGTTCTTAAAATTGTTCTTCAGTATGCCTCACCATTTGTTTGCTACTGCTGTTTCCAGACTTGAGTTAATTGGCTGTCTCTTAAATTAACTGCAGTATTTCCCCTGTAATTATTTTCATAGCTTTGTTAGCCTTTCTTCTCAGAAGATGGTTTGTCAAGGATACTTGTCAACAGAGCATTGTAACTGTAGTATAATTGCTCCGTATGTGATGTATCTAGTTTCTTAAGAGGAAAAAAATATGTAGATAGTTGTATCGATATATTAGATATAATGGCACATTTGCTTTTTCATAGCTGTCTTAATGTCACTGACAATCTGAAAATAGCTACTGAAGTTACAAATGTGAAGAGTGAATGTTGGGAAGCAAATATCACAGAGTATCATTTTAGTAGAAGGCACTAAAGAAAACCACTTGCTAATCAACCTTCAGCAGCCAGATTGTATCTCTGCCACCCAGGCATGGAGAGCCTGGACCTCTTCCTTCAGAGAGAACCAGGATCCCTTGGGTGGGAATACAGTCGACAGGCTGCTGCTGTCAGTGAGACCACATTGCTCATATGCCTCTGAACCAGCACGGCTGGATCTGTGCTCTGGGACACACTCTTGCTTCTGAGCTGCCCCACACTCAGAAAAGCAATTTTCTTCATAGTGCTATTGTTTGTAGCAAAGCTACTGGCTTTTCAAAAGAGCTTAGTGCCAGTTCAGTGCCATTTGCTGCCTTTATTAAAATACATGTGTTTTCTTTTTCTTAATTCTCTTGTCCCCTATTGAAGCTTGCCAATTAAAATCATGCTGTATGTTGCATTAGGTGACAGTGCAGTGAACCAAACAGCATTTGCATCTAAGGAAGAGCAAATGCACAGGGAATAATAGGAGGAAAAAAGCTCCCTCTACATTTCTACTAATTTCATTTGGAGTTGATTGAAATATCATCATTGAAATGTTTTTGAAAACAGAAAGTCCATAGTTTATGCCAAAGCATTGTCTTTCGCTTTGTTAACCAGGAAAAATAAACAGAGATCTTTCTTAACACCTGTATTGCTTAAACCCTAAGTGATCATTATTGTAAGGCAAAGATTGTTTTCATATATTTGCTGCATCTATGCCCAGCTCTTTCTTTTTTTATTCACACAAATGGATTTGTGCACACACAGCAGTTTAACCACGATGGAGCCTCCTATTTTTGACAAATGCTAATGCAACTCTACTATAATTATATATAACCCTAATCTAACTATATGTAAAACTGTATTAGGGTACTCAAATTCTGTGAGATGTCTTTGCAAATCTTAGCATAAATCAAGTAGGTACCTATATGTAAAACTGTATTAGGGTACTCATTCTGTGAGATGTCTTTGCAAATCTTAGCATAAATCAAGTAGGTACCGACTAAAAAAAGATATTAGAATATCAAAGTAAATGTCTTTAAGTAAAAATTTTTACTGTTCTGTTGCAGTGAACTCCACATTTAATTTTGGAGCAAGTTAATTTCTTGAACATGACGAGCAACTGCTAGCTATTTTTCAAACCCTCCTACGTTATTTCCAACCATATAAAAATACTTAGATATTCCTTTTGAGTATATGTCATCATAAAGGTAATCCTTCCACTAGCACACAGAAGCCTGGTCGAAGTTCTCTTTTGCTCCATTAGTGTAGATGCATTTTCGTGGTGCTTTTGTGTTTCTGGCTGGAGTCTGACAGGGGAGGGCTGGCAGCATTTTTTAAACACTGTCCAAAGCAACTGCTTCATATTTATTAGTCTCTTGGAGGAGTATTTTAAAAGTCATGAAACTATTTGTTCCTAAAAGTAAATTATTGCACGTACTGAAAAGTGCATTGGTGTCCATGAGCCATAATCCAAACAGCACAAGTTAACTTCTACATGTCACAGCAATCATTTATGAAGATATATTGCTTCTGTGTGCTGCCATCTCAAGTTCACTTCAAATGGAGACTTTGATTTAATCTATTTAAACTGAAGGTAGACTTCTACCATAGAGGTTTGTGAGAGATGCGTTGAAGGACTGACTGAAAGTAGTGTGTGGGAAGGCAAAAACGGGAAAATTATTTTGGATCTTTACTTTTCTGAGGTGATTGTTATAGTCATGGGAAAGCACTTCACTGACTGGACATAGGCTTTTATGATTTCCATAGAAATAGTACCCTATTGAAACTTCTCTCAGACACAAAGATCTCTTTATTTACTATTGCTTTTTAAGATTTGAGCATACTTGTTCTTCATTTGTTTTCTTTAAGCTTCCTCAAAACTTCACTTCATGCAAGTTTGTCTAAATACTCTCTGCATTACATTTTTTGGACAGTGAACAGTGGTTTTTATACTGAATCACTTCATCCCTGGAAGGACATGTAGATACAACTGCTAGAAGGGACGAGGGTGTGATTCTTGTCCACACAAGAGCAATCTGGGTCACAGCAACAAAAATAAAAATCTCTTACTGAGTTCCTGAGCTTTTCCTGGTATTTGTAGGACACAATCCATGGATGTGTCTTGTAATATTTCATGTATTGAAAACTAACCAACACTTCCTTATTCTTAATTGTTTCTTCATTTCTCATTGTTTGCTTAGCATTTGAGAAAGGCACTGCTGATTTTGAACCAGCAGTATCATGTGCTGAATGCTCAGTTCTGCTTCTAAGCAGTTGGATATTGTGTTTTCTTTGTACTTTGTGGAGCTGAGATGACAACACAAAGAGACTGCAAAGCATAATCCTTCCCAGTGTAATCCCAGTGAAAGAAAACATAAATAAAACCACTTGTATTCTGGCATTCCTTTTCCCCTTTTGTTATTTCTGCAACTTGGCACATATTCCAATAGAACTATAGGAAGAACATTTCTCTATACTGAAGAATTGTGCAATAGTTACCAAGAATTTCTTCTCTGTCAAATCAAAATTCCAAATAGAATATGGAAAAAAAAGAATTTCCAAATATTGTAGCGCCTCTTAAAATAACTAACCATAGCAGGGTGTCAGTGTGTGTTGATGCTAGTTTTCTTGATTGTCACTGAAATTCAGTGTCAAAACCCACCTTGACCAGTTTCTGTCCCATAAGCCTGTTACCCATGAGAGCAGATGCAGGATTTCAGAAGCCAGCCTAAATAAATAACCCCAAATGTGGAGCTCCTTTCCCAGTCAGTGACAACAGTCCCATTGATTGGCATGGGACAATGGTTTGTTCGAGCCCTTGATCATTCTTACTAAACTCCAGCTGCTCTAGGGAGATACGGTTTAGGTTTGTGGTTCCTACTCAGGCTGGACACAATTCAATGTCATTATTACTATGGGTACTGCTGGACCACCTTCCTAGTGGTTGCTGGTTTAAAAAAAAAATCCAAGCATTTCCTTCCATTACAAAAAATAGTTTTTAGTATTATGAAATTGTAACCCCCAGGGTGCAGACAGACTTCTTGGATACTAGGAGAGGTTCTAGGAGCAGTTTTACTGCATGTATTAAAAACAGTGAGTTGTATTTAGGGGGGATTTTTCAACCAGCAAAGTTAAAAAAATATTAAATGAAACTGTACTTTGAAACACCTGTGTGTAAGCCTTAGGTGTTTTTTTTTAATTTTTTGCCTTTTGTAAATGTCTATTTTGCATTAGAAAAATAAGCTGTGAGCATTATAAAGTATGGTGACATCCAATACTCAGGGTGTTGAGTCCAAGTATTAGCACCAAAGGAGATAAAAGTTAAGCCAACCTCAGATATAGTACTTTCCCTGTAAATATACTAAAGAAATAGAGATATTAGTTATGGTTTATTTTATTAAACAGTGATTTGCGGTAAGTTAAATTTTAACAAGAGCTGCAATATTTCTAGGTGATGTTTTTGTACTCAAAGTGTTTGTGGCTTTAATGAGAGTATGTAAGTTCTGTCATAAATGTAATCTGCCATTATCATTTTTAGGTTTTATGAAGCTATGTAAAGTACAAAAGGTTATGATATGAAAACTTTAAACTCTTTTCTCAGGAAATGTACATTATATATTTTGAGATAAGCATTTGTTTTGAATTACTTGAATTGAAACTGTACCCTGCTTCTTCTTCTAAGCACTCCTAAGTCAAGCAAGGTGCTATGTTATAGTAATTAACCTGGACAAAAGCAGAGAGAATTTTTCAAAATAGCTATTTCCTATCAGTTTAAAATATAATCAAGTGAAGCAGCTGTTCTTGTTCTTAATAGACTTTTTGGGGAAAAAAAAATCATAGTTTAATGAAAAATGTCTCTTCTTATAAACCTTAAAATACCATGCAAAAAGTCATAACGTTTTGGCAAGTAGTTCTTTGTAAGGAATGTGGATGAGACATACCTGCTCTGTAACATAACATGGTATAAAGCCTGGTTGATAGTGTGGGAAGGGCAAGCTAAGTAAAAAACAGGAAATAAAAAAAAAATTACAAACCTTGTTGCCCAACTGTGATGTCCTTGCTTGGAGAGAAGAGCAATTGTCCACACAAGTATTTCCATGAAAGTCAGTGGGACTACTTGTGGGAGTAATGGGTTGCAGGCAGGGATTCCCAGGCTCATGGTAAAGTGAATTCAGGAAATAAGCACATAAATGTTGGGAGAATAACTGCCAGTGGGATTAAATTTCTCTCTGTCTTTTTAGGAATCCATGGATCATCTTTAGTCCTTGACATAAAAGATTTCTTACTTAAAACAAGTCTCAAAGAAAGAGTCAAATCTCTCATCGGCCCTTTTTGCTGCTCTATTAATGTGGAAGCCAAGTGGTGTAAGCACAGTGGTGATCCTGGCCCAGAGCAATCTATTCCAAAAATCTACATTGATTTGAGAGGAGGACTGCTGCAGGTCTGTATAAGATGGTTCTGGTTGTGCTGTTGAGCTGGACTGGCTTTGGATGATTGAGTTTTCATAAATAAATTGCATGAAAGCCTGTAAAGCTTTACATCCTACAACTGGTTGTTAGGTTGGGGTTTTTTGCATGTTTGATTTGAGTGTTTTTTACTTTACCTTATAAAATAAGTATCTACTCTTCCATGTAAATGTTGATTGAAAAGATGTGTACAGTGTTTTGGGTTTGATTTCTTTTTTTTAATACTGCTTAAGCTCTGTATTGTAGCTGTATGTGTGTGTTCCTTAAAACTACTGGATCAAATTACTAACACTTAATATCTAGGGCCCTGTTCTGATGGGTGTGTGTTTGTCTGTCCATGACCTATGTGTCTGTAATGCCTAGGGGTAGCCTTAAGAAGCACATATCCTTTCTTTTTAAACTTACACGAATTTCTCAGGGGAGTAATTGCAAACTGTTGTTTGTAGCAATTAATACTCAGTTTTCCGTGCTATCCTCTCCTTTTTGGAAGTGCCCACAACTTGAAATCAGTCCAGGAAACATGGGAGTTCTTGAAATGAAAAATAGATTCTGTGGGGCTTAAACAAGTGGGCTTTAAGATATGTCTTGTTTTAATTATTTTTTATTATAGTATCTATACACACCAAATGTTTTTAAATAAATACATAAATCAAGTATATAAAACACAAAAAGGAAATTTTGACATTTAATTGTGCCATTAAGTTTTTTCCCAGAACTGGCATTAGAAGTTCTTAGAACCACAGCACTGGGAATAGGGTTAATCAGATAATACAAATTTAGAAAAAAATATATCTTAATGAATAAATAAAGTCAGTTTGTTTCTTTGCTCCTTTTTTTATTTGTTTTGCACAGGTACTTGGCTGAGTACCTCTATGTGTTAGTAATAAAATGCTTATTTTATTTTTTTTTCCAAAAATTTTGGGTTTTGACGAGTACCAAAACAAGAAAAATGTGTAAATCTCAGAAAACTATTTATTATTAGAGTATAATTAGGGACAATTAGCTTTTGCAGAAGATAATTAAATGTTTGGTCTGGCAGAATAGATTTGAGAATGCTGACAAAATCATTAGCAGTTCTGTTTCAAATTAATTTATGGCTAATGATTTTACCAGCTCTGAACATGACTTCATCTATCACTGTTAATTTGTATTGCAGCGGAACCGTGAGCGCTTATGTAAAATCGGTGCCTCATCGCTGAATGTTGTAGTGGGAGTTCCATGCCCTGTCGTTCCCAGCTGCTACAAATGAAATTAATAAGTATGAGGGGAAAAAAATATTCATCCCTCCTCTGTCTGTGGGGAACTGGGGCCTCTGAGATTGGCTTAAGGTGACAGAGAGCTCCTCTGAGGAGATGCTAGAGTAAGTTTGGGACCCCGAGACCAGAGGTACTCCAGAAACCATAGCAGAGGTGGGCTAAATTCGGGGGATGACCTGCTTAGCCTGGGAATGTTTAGCTCAGGACTGGCTGTGGCTGTTTCAAGAGGGTCTTGGTTTATTCTGTGGGCTTACTTGTAGTTGCAGGGCAAGGAAAACCTGCCTTCTTGACAGCTCTACTACGCTCCTTTTAGGCATCTTTTGGTTTTTTTCACATTTGAAAATTGGTATTCCCCCAAGGAAAAATTTGCACTGCTCTTTATGTGCACACCTGACTTGTTTACTTTACTCACACCTTTACCATGTTAAGTTACTGTCTGAGGATTTTGATTTCATCCCACACTGGTTCCAAGTCTAATTTCTGTATTAATTGCTAGTTGCTTACTTGTCTTCCATGTTGCTTCAAGGCCTGCTTCTGCACATGAAGTCTAAAGGACTTGTCCCCATTAATACGATTCTCTCAAACTGGAGCTTGATTTGAGAAAAGCAGCAATGCTTGTCTAAGCTGGGAGAAAGGAATGTCTTCTTGCCTTTTATTTTGCTACAAAGTGTGTGAATCTTCTGGACTTTGCATGCTCAATTTTATTAGATATTTTTCTGTACTTCTGTTTTAAACTTCAAAAAACTTTGAACTTTTTAACCTCACTTGGACGACTTACAGAACACCCAATTCATATGCTTCAGCTTCGTGCTTAAGATGATCTTACATATGTCTTTTGAGTCACATTCCTTGCTGTGTCAATTAGTTTTAACTGTACTCCAGAATTCCAGTTTTGGAGCAACAAGCTCTTTGAAGAGTTTAAACTTTGTATCTATAAGGGGGTTTTGTCATATCTTAAATGGAGAAGACCTGTGACCAGTCCTTGCATTATGTACTGTTCTTGAATATAACTTTTAATATCTATGGTCTTCCAGGGAGCATCACAAGTGGTAGGAATTAATGCTTTCCTTCAGATAATGAAAAGAACAGATTTGACACATGGTTTTGTAAAGATTTTTTGTTGCTTCTGTTGTTTATTTTAACATTAGGAATGCTTGCAAACAATAAAGGTATGAGTAGTGCAGACTGAAATCTGTATGAAGTTCCTAATGTTTTGGGGAGGTGTTTTTCCCTTCAAAAATGAGTGAACATTTCTATCTAATTTTTTCATCTTTCCTCTCTCTCTTTTTTTTTCTTTTTTTTTTTTCTTTCTTTTTAAAGGTTTTCTGGGGTCAAGAGCATTTGAACTGTTTAGTTCTTCTCCAGGAGCTTCTGGGGCAGTACCTGACTAAAAAGGGGAGTGTAGAGACATTGATACCTGAACGTACATACCCCAGTTGTTTTTCTGAGGAAAGGAATCAGGCCTCAAAAACTGAGCATACCTCAGATGATCTGAGAACAGGCCTGTTCCAGTATATACAAGATGCAGGTAAGAAAGATATAATTTTGGTTCTCTTTTTTTCTTTCTTTTTTTTCTAGATTATAAAGTAAAAACAGTAGTAACCTATTAGACATTACTTGCCTCTTACAGTAAATAACTTTATATTTTTTGGAAAAGCAGTTGTAAAGACATCTGCTAGAATTAAAAAAAATACTTTGAAAGACTTTTTTGATTTCTTTCCATTAAGCTGTAATGTTTTAAAAGTCAGGGAAATTGCTTTTTTATTTTCTCTCCTTTTGATCCCGAGGGATTTATTTTTAATCACTTTGGTTTCATAAACCAGCATGTTTCTTTCTAGAAATTGTATAACAGATTATAGCTTTCTTTCATTTGACAGAAGCACAAAAGCTGCCCAGTGCTTATGAAGTTGTGTTTTACAATGAAACTGAGGATAGTCCAGGAATGATGCTGTGGAGATATCCAGAACCCAGAGTGCTCACTCTTGTAAGAATTAACCCTGTTCCTTTTAATACCACTGAAGACCCAGATATTAGCACTGCTGACCTTGGAGATGTTCTTCAGGTGGGTAATGAGTTTTCTACTTTCAGTAACAAATGAAAATGTTACTGCTGTAAAGCTAAAGTTTTCAAACTGAGATTTATTAAAAATGAGCACAAAACAAATGTCAGGAGCTCTATAAAACCAATATGAGGTACATTCCACAGCTTGAGCACATCTTTAGTTTCAAAACTACTTGTATAAACATTTTACCCACTTACCTCTAAAATTTTATGTTGCATAATAAGCTATAGCCAAGTTTATCAGTTCTAGTTTGTGAGCATACATTTTTTATTTTGTCTTTTTATGGTTTCATCCATCAGTCTTTGCTTAAAGATTTCATTTGGTTTACAACTGAAACGTGAGGAAAAACCTGGTCTGAAATTTCCAAGATCTAGTGGAATCATTGAAGTAAAATTTCCAATCTGGCCATTCTCTGCTGTGATGGCAGATGGCTGTGCTGCTTCTAGTAAGATCATCAGGGTAGAGGGAGTCTGTTTTCTCTCATTTTCCTTCGAGAGGGTTGAAGTGGACGGTGCAGTTTGACTGTGTGAGATCGTGGAACTTTTCTTTTAAGGAGGGCTGAGTGCTGCACTTTCTGTGCCCCAAAAATATTACCTCAAAATTAGTGATCCTTAATGCGCTGGAATTTTTGCTTTCTAACGTATGCAATCAGGTCATTAGATTTTCTCCTGTCTAGTGTAATTTTTTATAAATTCACTTATTTCTTGCATACATATTTTGATTTTAGCTCAATTTTAATTCTGGTAATCTCAGTTTCCCTTTTGTATTACAAATTGGACCTGTCATTATTTTTTTTTAATTTCCATCTGGTTGTTAATCAGAATAGTGTTGTGAGTCAGAGGAAATAAATATTTCCCAGTTCTTCCTATTTGTTCAAAACTGTTGAATTATATTTCATTATTGCTATGGTGTTGAAAATTGCTTTTGAAATTGAATTATTCACCAATATGCTTTGAGTTATGAATAAGTAGGATAATCTTCCTCAGATAAATGGTATAATGTTATTACCGTGCACATACTGTTGGTGAGATCATGTAAGTGTCCTGCCAATTTCTTTGCCCTCTAGACAGCCAAATGTCAGCTCCTTTCAGTTATATGAAAATTAAAATTAAATGGAAAAAAATCAGCTCCACTTGGCATGAGGTTTGAATCAAAGATTGAAATTGTGTTATTGTAGGCTGTCTTGAGGTTGCTATGAAAGCAGGCATTTTGCCTTCTTCCAGGCTGGTCTTTTTGGAGCACAGTACACCAAGTTTTTTGGTATAATTACATTACACTCCCATTATAGATAACAGACATCATGAGCCATTATGCTTGTGCTTGTGTAATAATATGACCCTGTCCAAGGGGCATATCAGTTCTTCTTCAAGTGGGTGTACACAGATGGACTTTCAGTAGCATGCACATTCTGCTTTGTGCTTCCTTACAATGGTCTAGAGAAGAAAAGGTCCAATTCACTATAATTGCCTTGGAGAGTGGGAAGCAATCTGCTAGCAGTGATCAGGTTCTGTCAGCTTCTATTGGTGTTCAAGTAATTCTTCAGATTTCTACCACAAGAGAAAATATAAAGATACCGGCCAAATTAGAGGACATCTAGTCAAAAACTCTGCTCTTGGGCACATGATGTGCAGAAATGCCTGCAAGAAGATCCATATTTTGGCTGTGAGCCATTAATTATAGTGGTAATTGTTGCTGGCTCAAGGTGATGGTTTATCACATTTTGGCCACACACCTGATGAACAGCCATTTTAAACATGGACAGTGCATATTTTTTTATTAATCTAACAGAGGTATGTGGATGGCATAAGTAATACAGAGTCAATTTTTCATTTCTTTAGGTAAATTGCATTTACCAAATAGTCATCTCAAACTTCAGATTCTAATTTAAGTTAATCATGAGGCCTTTCATTGGCTCTACTTTTTCCCCAGTATGGATGTATGTTAATTAATATACTGTGGATTTAGTGCATATGGAAAATTCATTAAATACAAAGAGAAAAATGATAAAACAGCATTTATTTTATTCAGTTCTTGAAATTAAATATTAGAGAAACATCTGCACACCAAAGACTTCAGCTTTTTTGAAAAAAAAAGGGATCTAAATATAAAAACAATAATGATACCAAGCTATATTAAAATATGTTTTTAAAACTTCCCCAGGATTGTGTATATGTTCAAATGTAAGGAGGACCCATAATGTCACCAGCTGTTGCTACCCATCTCCCTTCTAACTTCACAATGATACAGTCAAAGGTGCACTTCTGTAGTTTGTCTTGAATTCAAAGTTTTCCACTTGCATGTTCTTTTTTTCTGAGTAAGTTGCTATGACATTTCGTCTAGCTTTCTGCCTTTTTTAAACTTTTAGCATAATGTTTTAATCATGAGTAGGTTTTAGAAGTCTCTGTTTTTATAGCTGTTATTCAGATTCCTGGAACTTGCAAAAGCTTCACCATAAAGAGAATTTTTCTAAATATTGAAGGTGCGTGTTATCTGCTACAGCCAAAGGATAGAGAGCAGCTTCAGATTATAAGAGTTTATATGAACTATATTGTTTCTGTTGAACCTTACCTTGCTGCTATTTATAGATTGCCTCAAGAGCTGTTTTCTTGTGCTTTCCCTTGTGTTGTTGCAAAGGTAAGCAGTTTCACTGGTCAAGTTTCTAATACTTTGTTTTTACAGTCCAAACATTGTTGCTTTTATTTGTGGAGGGAACAGGAAGAATTAATGTCTCTGCCATGGCATAGCACATGGCATTTTCTTTAGCAATCTGAAATTTAATCTAATTGTTTGAAGGAACTGAGAATCCTAGATCTGATTGCAAGAAATATGTATTTCTTTGGGGAGATTGAAAGTATCTGAATTTGTTGTACTTCCTGTTTAATAGACATCGCAAACACTTTCTATTTAATTTTTAAGCCCTTATTGTCCCATTTTCACATGCTGCAAATGTCCTTTGGCACTGTGTGATTTACCATTCTTTCAGATAACTAGTATTTGAGGAAACACCTTTCAAAGGTGTAGAATGGTATTGGCATGAGTAATATTCCCACCTCCGGACTAGAGGGAAGTCCAAACTTGGAAAACTTCCACAAATTTATTGAAAAGGTAAAAAGCAAGATGAAGTGGCAATTCCATTATTTTTAAAATATTGAAGATTGATATATTGATAAGTCAAAAAAAGGGATGCTCTCTGAGACTTTCTCAGCCATAACAGATGAAACTTAAATTATTCGAGTATACGGCTGATAAGAGGAAGTCTTGTGGTTAAAGATATGTGGATGAGCAACTTCAAAAGCCTGTTTTATTCTGTGCTTAAAGAAGATATGTACGCAAAACCAGAGAGAGAAAACCTGCTGTTCTTGCTGCAAAAATTTAGTTACTGCTACATTTAGGTCACTCTCATGTGTGGATAATTTCTATAATTAAAACTGTGCAGGTGTTTATAAATTTGTCTCAGCAAGTATTCACATGTGAAGGCTTGAGGCATGCCTCAGTTTCCCAGTGTAACATTAAGCTGCATTCTACAAGGCAACCAGCTCATCATTACGGGACAAAGGTCTTCTGTTTGCTCTGTGATGGTCCTGTTGTGTGGCAGTTAAAGCTGGAATCTGTGAGCAGTGATGATTCTCATTCCTACAAAATCTGACCATAAAATGTCTTTCACCAAGGGCTTTGAAGCATGGTAATAGATTCAAGCAGATTTTGGTTTGGAATGGATGTAGAAATGTCTTCTGCAGAGATATCAGAGTGGAAGAAGATACATGAGCGTCTTAGGAACAAGAATGGGCAAGACAGTCTAAATTTCAGAGTAAGGGCTTCATAGTGTCTCTCTTCATCTCCCAAACGATGAGAACATTGGTTTGATCTGGCTACTAGGACAGTTGAAAGAGAATTTGTGGCAATTTCCTCCGTCCTGGTTGTTCTGGTTGCCTTGGAAGAATGGCATTAGGAAGAAAGGAGTAAGAGCAATTTCTAGTTCCAGGCAACAGTTTATGATTATGCAGATAATTCCACGGCCCCAGAACATAAAGAAAAATTGAATAATAAGAATAATATATTCCACATCATAACAAAGGGCTGTATTTCAAAACTGTTGTGTGATGCTGAATTCAACTATGCTTGTACAGTTCCTTGGATCTGTCAGGTCTGTATTTGAGAAAGGACAAGTCTCCTTCATTTCTGTGATATTTTTAAAATTCAAAGGAGGGAAAGCAGGAAAAGAAAAGCAGGGAAAAAAATCTGTTACTGATTCAGTAGTGACTTTCACATTGTGCAGATACAATATGAAGCTAGCTACATTTAGATATTTAACCTCAAAGACAGTTCTGTTGAATATTTGTGTTGTGGGGCTTAGAACTGTACTTGCATTGTATGTGTAGTTTTCCCAAAGTCTTTCTGTGTCTTCCCACAGTCTTGAGAATCTCAGATTTGTGTTTATCTTTGCCTGTGATGTTATTATACTTTTCTGATGTAATCTGGGTTATATTTTTGTATCATTTATCTTTACCAAGAATGAGGTTGACAGGTTTAGGTTGGCAGGGGAGAGAGCAAAAACTGGGAGGAGCTCACCAAGGTAGGAAAACAGTTCATATGCCATCAGGGAAATATTCTGCTTTTTTGTGCAGGCAGGTGAACAGGACACACAAATTGTTTCCTGTACAGCTGGAGGCCTATTTTGTCTAGTGAACCTTTTACAGAGATTCTTCTTTATTGCCATTCCATTGGAGAGTTATCTTTCCAATGGGGGATGTTGCTGGCACTGCCCCATGTCTCAGACAAAAAGCTATGTATTGTCACTAGAGCATTTACCCAAGTGGCATGGATTTAAAAGCAGGAGAAAGCCAGATTTGTCTAGTCAAGGTAATCATACAATGTGTAGTGCTCCAAAGTATGAGTTATCTAAGGTGCATCACTAACACCAACTTAAAATTCTTTCTTCTGGGTTGTCATCCAGTGAGAGATGCAAGCTGTTGAACAAAAAAAATATCAACTACAACATTTGCTGCTTTCTCCATATGAAATTAAAATAAAATATCTGCTAAACTATAAGCCTGACAGGTTTTTGTATTTGAGGATGTTTCCCTTGTGTACCTGCCAGGATTCCTATTGCATGCAAGTGTAGTCAGCATTATAGCAGCTGATGAAATGATGAATGTGTGCTGAGGTCTCCTTTTTTGGCCTTTCTTCTTTATATATTGTCCTAAGAAACAGAGCACAGTTTAGAAAAGTGGTGATTAAATTAAGCAAAACTCAGGGTCTATTGAATAAAATTTTAGGGCAGTGAGTATAGCTCTGAGGTTGCAAGGGCTTAACTGGGATTTAATAAGGAAAGACTACGTAAATAAAACCACTGTGGTAAAATTCACACAGAGCATTTCCAAAGGTGGTGAAATCTCTTTTAGAAGCACATAAAATATTTCCAACTTCAAAAGGCAGGGATTCAAAAAATTTTCTGTTGCATTGCCTTACATGCATGTGCTATTTAAAGAAAGAATTTGCAAACTTGCTAGTGTGGAATCTGATTTTTTCAACACTGTCAGCCAATAAATAGTAATTTTCTAACACCTTGTGGCTGTTTTAACAGTGGCTTAAGGAAGCATGAGCTTAAGAATGACCGACATTAGACCTACTGTAAATCATTATTCCAGGAAGGATTTGACATGACAGTCAACAGGAAAAGAATTATGATCAATGTCAAAGACATTCATTTTTCCTTTTAACAGAGAATACCTCATTTTTGGCTGGCTCTGCTTCCTTTTTACTTTTCATTCCCTGTTGGGGCTACAATATTCAGCTGGGCATTTGAGAATCTGGGAAAAGTGCTTTCTGGGAAACCACAAATTTTTGATTTATTTCTTATATTCCCAAAGCAACAACTATTTTGGAAATCCAGATGATTTGTGTGTGACAGGTTAGTGATTTAAGTTCATGGTGTTACTAGATAATAAGCTGTAAAGTTCAACTGTGCTTCTTGATAAACCTGTTGGTTGGCAAGTTATTGAATCTACTGCCAGAGTTTAGTACTGTCTTCAAATAATGAGACTTTTTAGATGGATGGAGAAATAATGTGAATTGCTCAGAAGGCAAATTTGGTGCTTTGTCTCCTTTTTAAAGCTTACATTTCTTGTTAATTCTACCTTTGGATGTTATTCAAAATTACTGTAATAGTCACACTACTACTATATAAAGACTCTATACAGTGTTTTTATAATCTCTCTACTGTGTGAAGAGTTGCAACAAGCTTGAAAAGAAACAATAGTCATTGAACATATCTGATCATAAACTAGAAGCGTAACAAATGCCATTTATTCTAATGTAGGGAACCTCTTTCTCAGCAGTAAATGCAGTGTTTCCATTCGTGCCTAAGACAACAATGGGTGCAGGTCATCATGTAAACAGCTGGTCTGTGTAAGAGGGCTGTGGGTTTGCTTGTAGTTTGAGCCACTTACACTCCAGATGATCTGCATGTGAGCAAATTTTCTGATCTGAGTTTTGCATGTTTTCCAAAGTTAAGACTCTGATTATTAATTTTAAGTATTGTCTCCACTTTCTTGCAAGGAAGGAAAGAGGGACTAAAGAAGTTGGAGTCTTAAGCAGATGTTGAAACAGAGCCCATTCTCTTTGGGAATTCCAGCTTTAAACATTATTTGTGAACTTCCTTGCCTGAGAGTAGGATTATCTCAGACTTTACTATTTTGTTACTGGTTTGTGTGTGTATAATCTTAATTATTTTGCTGTGTGATCTTAGTGTTCCCTGCATCAAGATGAGACTGTATCGTTTGTCCTGGAGTTTCTGTGCAGTCTGCAGGGAGTTAAGCGTAACTTGTTGGGAATGTTAATGGAAGTTGTGCATAATTTGCCTGTGCATCACAGTGAAATTTACCCTTAGGGGTTACTGAGCCAGTGAAAATTCTACCGGGTGCCAGAGGACTGACGAAACCATCAGATTATCTTAATGACAGATTTACACTCTCCTCGTGTTCTGTACTCTTCAGATTTTGTGACTCTGATTTATGAAACTTTGCAAACCCAAGTCCTTCTGGCTGTACAATGACTTTGTGGTACTTCTTGTAGGAGTCAGGCTTTACTGTGGTGAGAATATGTGGTCAAAGTAGCTCATATGCTGAAAATTGTAAGGTACTTCATGTATTAATAGACTGCTAACCTCAGTCCCAGAGGTCACTACATTTCAACAGCAAAGTGCTTATATTATTAATAAATACTGAAGCCTAGAAAATTAGAAACTGTAAGTGAAACATGGAAGATAGTTCCTGTATCAGAAAGAGAGGAAAAAGAGTATTACCAGAAGCAGATGAGTCCCAAATGTAAGATGTCCAATCTGTATGCTTTTGTTTCTCAATAGTTGCAACAATACATTAAGAGCTAATGAATTAAAGAAATATTGTTGCTTTTGCTATTCAAAAGGCAAGTGGTCATTACATAAACTCAGTCTCAAGTTGAATGACAATTTTTAGAAAAGTTTGACATGTAGCAGTGTATAATTTTCCTGTTTAAAGTCCTGCAGAAATCTCAGTTATAGCCCAGCGCTATTCTGTGCTTTCTTAACAAAAGCTGTTAGTGTGTTTAGAGTAATTTTTCCATAATGAAAAAAGCCAGTATCTGTGACAGATTACATTACTCCACACACCTGCATTTGCTCTGAACCTGCTGGCCTGATAAATTGATAAGTTGGTCACATGTTGTTTTAAAAAGGCAAAGAACATAGTTCCTAATAAAAGAATGCTACATATTTCTTCTGAAAGGTTAAAAAGCATTTCTCAGGGCTCTTAAATTACCATATTCTGATACCAGGGGAAAATAAAACCTGGGCTTAGAGTCTTGTTTGTACTTAGAAGGCTTTCCGGACAGGAAGGCAATCTTGATGCAATTCAGTAAGCCACAATACCAGTGGGGCATTACAGGTGAAAAAATTGCAGCTGTACCCCTCACCACAGTGTATTACAACTGTACAGTGGAATATTTCCTGTACAGAAATAGGGCTTGGTTAACTTTGTTTCCCAAGAGTAGATCACATTAAAATGTTATAAAATCATGATTTCCTGCATTTGAATACTTGTGGTTTCTCAACTGGTTCCAATATTACAAAAGGTTTTTTATAGCTTCTATTAGTTGAAGATGTATAGAAGCTTTTTTCCAAAGTCAGCTAAAAGGAAGTTATGTATTTTTAAAGAACAATTTGTCTCAGAAGACAAGATTTTTCTTTCACATCTCTTTATTATAACTCTATTTGATATTTATTTTATAAACTGCAGGACAGATGTAAATTTAAATAAAATTAAATAAATGTACTTATAGTACTATTAGTATATATGTTAAGTGGAGTTGAAAGAGCCATGGTACATGTCATTACTCAGCAAAATAGTAATTATTTTCATTAGTCAGCCAAAGGCCTCACTATGGGTAGGGGAAAAAATTAAATTAAGCACATATTGCATATTAAATTTTAAAGTGAGTATTTTTAATTTAAATGTCCTAGCTTTAGGACCAAATTTATTTTTAAAAAATTCAAAGAGAATTAAAACAATTCTGTGAAAAAATTATATGACATCATTGTGAAGAAGATCTCCAGCTGGGGTATCTGATTATTCCAGAGTGTTGAAAATTGAGAGTGTACCATAGTGGAATAACTTTTACTACCTGAAATATAGAGGTATGTAACACTTCAAACTGCCGTCAAAGTACGGAAAACCATAGTGAAAATACAAAGGAGATTGAGGTGAGTGGGGCAGCAAATCATTTGTACAACTAAATAATTTTAATCCCAAGTACTACTGCTAATCCTAACACTACTAACACAAGGCTGTATTTTTACTTCACTGTAAGCCGTCACTTTTTTTTTGGAGGTTTGGTCGGTTGATTTTTTTCCTTCATGGAATGGAGATATTGGTGGTCTGTATCTGTGCCAGGAGAGTCTGTTTTCCACACAGATATGATACTGTCTTAGCTTTGAGGAAGGTTAAAAAAAATACTCTGACAGTGGTTTGTAGCATGATTTCACAATGTCAATCACACAAGATAAATAGGAATGTGGGTGTTAAAGTATCCTACATTTGTCCAAAAAGTAGGTGTTCCACTGGTCAGATTGGATTGTGTGTGTTGTGTGAACAGGCATATTACAAAATTCTATTCTATTTAATATTATTTTTCTTTTGGGCATATTTTCTACATATTACATTTTTCTTCAGAGTTCTTTTGCTAGTTTTATATAAATAATACTTCAAAATCAAATTTAAAAGTAATGTTCCTGGTAGTTATTGCCAAGACTTTTTCCCTTATAAAAGTCTGGATAAAACTTTTTATTTCCTGCTACTGCAACTTCTGTTCACCTAATGAGAGAATTGTATTTTTAAGACAGTTGGCCCTAAACCAGTAAAATATCTTAATAAAAGAATAGCTTTATTACAGAGCAATCAGTTTATTTATGCTCAGGAAGCTGAAGTCAAAATCTCAGTATGGGTTGGTGTCTGACTCAGAGTGCTTTTAGTTTGTGTTATGTTCTGCCTCATTCACTGAGGTGGCCCTGCATGGAGAAGATAAAACACACACACACTTCCTGTCTTCTGTGTGCATTTTTTTGTACAGTAGTTGTTTCTGGACCAAGAATAGCTTAATTTCCAAGAGGAAGCGCCCACGATCTGGGGGACTGAGATTCAAGAAATGAATATATCTTCTGTAAAACCTTCTTTTCTAGCAAATACATCAATCAAAAGGAAGCATCACTGAAAGAAGCATTAGGCACATCCTGTAATCCAGCTGTTAATACCTATCTTTCTTTCTCAACTGGACAGGATGTATTTTGCAACCTAAGAAATCTGCATGTATACAGTTTAAAAGTTCATTTTTTTTATACTGAGTTTTAAAATCATATGCTTCAGTATTTAAGGCATAATAATTTTTATACAGCCTTCATTCAACAACTTCAAAGAACCAGGCTGATGGCAGTAGCTTTTTCCTAGAGGCAAAAAAGATGTCTGCGAAAAAGATGGGATTAGTTAAGAAATGGAAGTATTTTAATTATTTCTCTCCTAGTTAGAAATTATGTCCATATCTTGAGACCAGTTAGCATTCTGACAAAATGTATATTGAATAATAGATATGATCATTAATGGTAACATGGCAGATTGTAGAAAAGCACTGGTGTTGGCTCTCTGCTCAGCTGCATTTCAACATTGAATTGTACCTGTAGACAGATAAGTGCTATGCACCCAGCACTTTTCAGGTCCAAATTAGCCAAGTAGTCTAAAGCTGGGAGGATAACATCAGCTCACAGGAAAATGTAGAAGCATGTTGTGATCTTGAAATTCCTTAAAAGCACTTAAGGGTCAACACTCATTTCTCTATCAAGTCTTAATATTACACATAACCACAAGTGGGAATAAGGAGTATCCATCTGTAAAACACAAGGATTAAATCAGTAACAGAGCATTAACAGACTGTGTAGCATTTCTTGACCCCCTAGTTTCCAAGTAGGAATTAAATTATTCTGGTACAGATAATGTGTGACACAACATATGATGAATAAGAAAAACCACAATCTATTACATTGTAATGCTTCAGTGGGAATACTTCATATTGGTTACTAATGTAATACTGTCTTGCTGATAGGTTAGCAACTATGAAGGAAATTACTTGAAGGATGCAGGGTTTTAAGAGGATTTTCAGGTTTCTCATTGTTTGACTTTCTTTTTTGGTGAGATGTGTATGTTGGAGGTTTCAGCTCTGCTCAAATCAGAGATGTTTCTTGTATGTGTTAGTGTAATATACATGAAAATTTTTGTCTTAAAATAGAGTGAAACGAGATTCAGAGAAAACAAGAATCTGTTCTCTTCTAATTAAATAGATTTTTGCTCCAAGGCGGCTACCTCCAAACAATTGTTTGTTTATATCCTGTACATGCAGGGGGCATGACTGGAATTGTAACCTGGAGACAGCTGCTTTCCTTCCAGTCAGAATTTGCCAATACACCATTTTCCTCCTTCTTTCAAACACTGCCATGCAATTTTCAGATCTCCAATGTCTGTAGTTCACAGCAATAAAGGGAAAAAGGAGCAGCTTTCAATTTCTCTGCTTAGAGTTCAGGTTGTTTCATACAGCTTTGCATTTCTGCTTCTAATCTCTGTTGTGAATGCTGCTGAAAAATAAAGCATTTGTATGTGGTTTTGTTCCCTATTGCCATAATCATCGTTCTAAACAACTGTGTGTGCCATAGCGTGTGGTTTTCTAGCAAAAAAGAGCTTGGAGATTCTTGGTTAAATTTGAGCTCACGGTTAAATAATACTTTTATGCACACTTAGGTGACAGGTGCATACAATCATTGCAATTAAAACTGTCTTTGAGAGCTATGGAAGAAGACAAAAAGCTGCAGGGAAGTGTCTGCTGGAGAACCAAGTTTGGTTTTTAGCAAAATAGTTAAATATGCTTTGTTTGTGTTTGCTGTTATGGAGGCAGCCCTAGTGGTCACATTTTCGAAGAGGTAACAATTATTTGAATTATAGCTTAATTTTTATTCAAATATTTTAAGGTAAAAGCACCATACTTAATTCGACATGTGGGGAATTTTTTGTTGCAACTAGTTCACTTATTCCCACTGCTAATGACTCGGTTCTGGCATTATAACCCCTTTCCAGGCTTTCACAACTATTATTTTTGGCAGCTGATATTGCCCAGAGCTACCATCTTTCCTTAAACTTATCCAGATCAGGCATTAGTAATAAACCCCCTAGAACAAATAAAGCTAGATATATAGAAATCAAAGATTCTAAGTCAACTAAGTATTTTGCCAGCTTCAAACTAGAAAGATTACAGTTTGTGTAGTTCCAAAGCATGAGCTGTATTTTGTATAGGCAATCACATAATGTGTGTCCTTGATTTCTTATCTCTAATGTGCAGATGACACTTTGAAACATATTGTCTCTTGCTCTGGTAGATTTCTTGACATATTACAAGATAGTTAGAAAAATTATAAACAAAAATAAAGAGGAAGAACCTTTTCTTCCTCTGACTGCTGACCAGTCTGCTTTAACTGTTCAGTGATTTTTTTTCTGGCTACTCATACTGCTGAGTTCAGCAATCACTCCTGCACCTTTCCAGATTTTTCATAATTCACTTTAGAGGTTGTCATGAAGTATACAGAGTCACTGAATGGGTAAGGCTGGAAGGGTCCACAGTGGATCCTCTGGTCCAACCTCCCTGCTCAAGCAGGGTCCTTCCAGAGCACGGGACAGGATTGCACCCAGGTGGTTCTTGATTATCTCCAGTGAGCAGGACTCTACAACCTCTCTGAGTCACCCACACAATAGAGAAGTTCTTCCTCATACTCAGATGAAAATTCCGCTGTGTTAGTTTATATCACAGACCACAGCCTGAGGACAAGTTTATGAAGTTATTACTTCTTTTTGGCATAATAATTGTTTTCATCATTTTACCTTGCCATCTTTTCCTCAAGAAGAGTTTCAATAGGTCTACCACCTATGGAGTGGATGGAAATACTGATGTATCTCTCTCTTTTTTTTTTTTTAAACAGTATGTGTGAAATCCAGTTCGGGTTTTTTCAAGTTTTGCTCAGCCTTTATTTTTATTCTTTATTTTTAATCTCTCTATATTATTTTCCTCTATCCTTACTGATAGTTTTATGTTTTTTGTATTGTAGTGCCGCTTAAGAAATTCTCTTAATGTACTCTTTAACTTGTTCTTCCAGCTCATTAATCTTGGTGGGAATAGAATTCATCACCTTGCTTAGCCTTCTTTAAAATGCCCATTACTTTCTATTCTAATCAAATTTTATGAGATTCTTATTAGGGAGATCTGCATACCTAAAAACAGTTTTGTTTTGAGATGTATTCTAAGAGAACTAAATATGCTAAATATGATAGCTTTGTGAGACTTCTGTTGCACACGTTACTCAATAACATTGGTAAGAAAAGGTAATTAAGATGTTGATAGACTTTAGGAAGCACAAGACCAAACTAAGTATTCAAATATATTTAATATGGTTCCTAAAAGAATGTCAAGGTATTTTAAGGACTGAGATTTAAAAGTATGCAGAAATAAATACTGCTGTATGTAAACTATATATGCAACCATGAAAGGCTGCAGCCTTTTGTCATGAAATGAAATGAAAGAGATCCTTTTGTAATTATGTAATTCCAAGACTTTATGCTACAGGAAATATGCCAAGTATTACAATCTTTTAAAAAACTCAAATGTTTTATCACCAGTGGAGATGGTGAAGGTTATAAAAAAAGAAGTCTGTGAGGGTGAATGGCTCCACAATGTAGTATAAAAGATAGCAGATGATGGAAGCTGCTGTTTATGTGTTCATAGTTAACATAGGGGAGTTCTTTTGATATATCCATAACTGAAGGGTAGGAGCATTGCTATGGTAGTGTAGCACTCTTGAGTGGTTTCCACAGGCATTAAACATTCAAATAATTTAACACTGAGAAGTTCTGAAAGAAATCTAAAACTCTAGTGGCACTGAGAGCAAAAAGAATCACTTTAGTGTAACTTTGAAATGTGGCCACAAATATAATGTGGTATTTCTTACTGCTGCTGTTGTGCACAGCACTATTGTAGAGGCAGCAACAGAAAACCAAGAAAGATGTTTTCTGGGTCATCAAGCCCAGCCTCCTCCCATTGGGGCAATGCTTGTTATTTTCTCCACCTGATTAACAAATCAAAAGCACCTCTCATAAGCACCAAGGCTGTCCTTGCACATCCCCATCTTTTTCTGTACCGTTTCTAGCTTTACACTTGATTCATAGCTTTACACTTGATTCATAGGGCAACTCAATTTTGACACAAAATTTCTATAGACTTTTCTTCTATTAATTGTTTCTCTCCGGAGGTGTCTTGGTGGATCAATTATGTTCCTGTTGTTTAATTCCATTTAGTCCTCAACTCTCCACAGCATGAGTTAATAGAGTTTTATGATGAAGAATTGGAAACATGGCATGATGAGTCTCCACTGATGTCTTATAGAAATGAATTAATATTTGTCCCTCACTTTTGGAAATATCTCACCTAATGTCTCTCAAGATCGTATTTGCTTTTTCCAGGCATCATCATACTGCCTCATAATTTCCAGCTGACGTTTACAGATCTCACCCTTTCCAACTGAATATGTGGCTTATAAACAAATGTGTTGTTATCTCTACACATATGACATGTGGGTTTTGATGTTAAATCAATCCCTTTTTCTCACTCTGGTCTTCAAAATTAAATCAGCTCTCCTGATTGATATTGCTGTGGTACTCTGTATTATTTACATTACTGGCATCAGAGGTTTACTGACAGTTACCAGATTTTTTTTGTCCCACATCTTGAACTAAAAAAATTTTAGTAACTGTGGTTGCTTTTTTCAGTCTTCTCATATCATTGTGACTTGACAGATGTAGTAAAAATCCACCTTTCAGGCTCTGTGGTTCCACATGTTCATTCCTCCAGAATTCTTTGGTGATTACTTACGTTCCTTTGCCCTCCCCGCCTTGAACCATTGAGCTCCCTGAATTTTCTTTCTTAACCTTCATTCCTGTTAATTAATCAGCTTGCTGTCACCTCCATCTACATTATAAGCTTTACTGAGTAAAAAGGAAGAATTCCTTCAAAACTTTTTCTAAATTTACTTGCATCTCTGCCACATTCTTACTTTTTTTCCTGGTTATTTATGTATGCATGTCTATACACAGGTACACAGGGATAAAAGAGGTAACAGGACATACATATGCCAGTTTTTTCTTACTGTTTGCTTCATGTCAGCTTGACTTTTAGTAATTCACCTAAATATGGCAGTGTACAACTGCCATAATGGTGGATTTCTGTACCTTAATTCTAAAATCTTCCTAGCTGACTGAGTTTGCATTTGTTTTAAATTCATATTCTCATTCACTTTCTTGCTATTACCACAAAAAAAAAGAAAAAGACACCTAGGATACAACCCTTTAAAATCTATACTTTTATTAAAATTGGTTTTCTATTGCCTATAGAAATGTCTATATTAACATTCTCTCCAGTTCAGTGATACATCTAGAAATAATCCAAGTGAATTGTTTACAGACTTAAATTTAAGGATGTAATTAAGCAGAAGCTACTATGTATTTATTTGGTTTCATTTGCATTTATTTGTCCAAATATTCCTTGAAAGAAAAAATGCGTGTGCTTACAAGTACTTCATTATTTCACCCAAGATTTTTAGCAATGTGTTGGCCCACCACAAAGTGTTGTGTTGTCTATTACAATTTCTTCTCTGCATCATTGATTATTTTAATAAACTTATATTTTTTTATGTAATAAAAATAAAATGATGAGTTCAAGAAAAAAACCAATGATGGCTAGAATGTCTTTGATACCATGATGTGTAGACATCTGATGGATTTTTTGGCTGCATAATACAAATGCTGGTTAGATTAATTGTCTTTGTTATTCATGGTTTCCTGTGGAATAAGAAGCTATTTTTGTGCACAGGAAGAGAAAGTTGAAAGTATCAGTCTGGAATGATGTTCTGAAAACATTTTCATTTAAGACAAGGCAGCATATGATCTCAGTAATGGTTACAGTTAGGATTTTCTATATGACCATTTACTTTTATTTAGTTTAATTAGTTTTACACTTTTAGTGTGTAGATGAAAATGCAATCAAGCATAAAGTAATTATGCCTTTTCCCTTTTGCCACAGGTTCCTTGCAGCTTGGAGTACTGGGATGAGCTTCAGAAATCATTTGTTGCATTCCGGGAATTCAGTCTATCAGAAAGCAAAGTCTGTGAGCTCCAGCTGCCCAGCATCAGCCTTGTGAACGATCAGAAGGAGCTCATAGCCTCTGACCTGTGGAGGATTGTCCTCAACAGCAGCCAAAATGTGGCTGACGACCAGAGGTAATTTTAAAGGAGGAGGGAAAAGACATCTAATGCTACACTCCTGAAAAATCTGTTTCAAGAGACTTAGAAATTAAGATGCTGTTTTCATATGCTATAAGAGTAGTTAGTCCTGCATGAGCATCAGACTGTAGTTCACCTTCACACAAGGGCATGGAGTGTGCACAAAAAGAGCTTTCCTTTAGAAAAGGCAGCCTGGCAGCATCATAACCATCCATTTTCTGAATACAAGGCTTACTGAAAAATGGAGACAAACAGGTCCTGAAACCTCTTAGCTGCACGAGGCAGTAAAATCAGCTAATTAACAGAAGAAGGCTTAGTTGCAATCCATTCTATAATGTAGTAGTAAATATTCTTCTTCCATTCAATGCTTACACATCACCTTGATTCTCTCCTCAGTGTAAGTCAGTGACTATTTTAAATATATTGAACAAAATGTTATTATTTCAATAGTACTGCATTCTAATTCACACAGATTGCTTACGATGCTGACAGTAAAAAAAAAAATTAATCAGTGTTTTGAAACACTGGGGATCCATTTTTCATTATATTTACAGCTAGAAACAGTGTGCAATGACAGATATTCACTCTGTTTGCATTCATTCCGTTTTGGTTAATATGTAGGGTAAAAGAAATTAGTACAAGTTCCATCCAGAAACAGCAGTGGAATTGCTTTCAAAGACCTGCTTAACATTTTATATTTAGAGCAGAAAACCTAAAATTATTCTCTGGGATCATTGGTATTTGCTGATTCTTGCTGCTTGTTTATGAGCCCAAGTTTCAGTATGAGTATGTAGCATCCACGTATGTGTTGGACGAAGCTACAGAATTCAGAGAAATCAGGGAATATGAGCATGGCTAACAAAATCAATGAAGAAAATTAAACATCTGGTTTCCATTAATAGTATCAGGTTGAAAATGATTTCTTGATGTTAATTGTGAAAGAATGCATTTTCATCATTGAGAAGTTAAGTGTTTTAGACAAGGTTAATTCCTCTGAATGTGGGACCCTGGCAGAATTGCCTTCCTGGTCAGCTTAACACCACAGAAATGTGAACTCGGTGGGAACTGGAAATGATGTAGTGAAATTCAGTAGATTTTTTTTCATCAAGGCATTTAGCACTGTAGTCATGTGTATTGTTTTCTGCTCAAATAGGGTTTATCACTATATGCAATGTTTCATTCAGGGAGCTCTGATAAGCTAATGAGCTGTAATTGTTCAGAAACAACAGGAATTAAACTGAAGCATTTGCAGTTCACTGCACAAGGATAGCAGGAGAGGAAAGAAGGCAGCAAAAAACATTCACCACCCTACTGAAGCATTTGAAGGTAAATAAACAGAAGAGAAAGAAGGAAGTCAAAGGAAAGTGCCTTGAACTGACACCTACCTGTCCAGAGGCTTCAGAGTCACTAGTCCTAATACTTTTGTTGGCCTGGGGAATTCATAATAGCTTTAAGCAGTTTGGTTTATACCTAGATGAACTAACAGTAGACTGGAAATTTAAAGATTTGTATAGGTCACGGTGAACTTCTGAAGCCAGAAACCTGTGGGATATACAAGGAAACCCTCTGATTTCAATCAGATGAGAGAAAAAGTTATATTCCCTGCTTCAGCAGTGGTTTTAGTTTGGAGGCGTGGGTTTGCTTTTATGAGACCACACCTGGAGTACTGTGTCCAGTTCTTGGGGCCCCAAACTTAGGAAGGACATGGACTTGCTGGAGTGATTCCAGAGAAGAGCCACAAAGATGATCAGAGGGCTGGAGCACCTCTCCTTCGAAGACAGGCTGAGAGACTTGGGATTTTTTAATATGAGGAAAAGACAGCCCTGAGGAGACCTTAGAGCAGCCTTCCAGGGCCTAAAGAAAGTTGGAGGGAGACTTTTTACAAGGACATGTAGTGATATGTGGGGATGGATTTAAGCTGAGAGAGGGCAGGTTTAGATTAGATATTAGGAAGAAATTCTTCACTATGAGGGTGGTGAGGCACTGGAATAGGTTGTCCAGAGAAACTGTGGATGTCCCATCCCTGGAAGTGTTCAAGGCCAAGGCCAGGTGGGACTTTAACCAACCCAGTCTAGTATAAGTTATATTCCAACACCTTGGCAGAGGTGTTGGAACTATGATCTTTAAGGTTCCTTCCAACCCAACCGATTCTGTGGTTCTATGATAGAAATTCAAACTGATCGCTCTAACTTCAAACAAAGTTGGTAAGGATGACTGCAGAAAGGATTGGTGTGGAAGCAATAGTCCTGACCAGTCAGCAGTGATCCTTCTCAGGAAAACTTAATGGGTCAAAACAGGAGCAGCTGTTCCTCAGATATGAGGCTTTGATCTACGGTGTTTGAGGCACAGTGGCTTTTTCTTGGAGACAGAGCAAACCTGCCAGTCACATGTCACTGACCTGGAGAATTACAGACAGTGCACAAGCATTGAAATGTGTATGGTTTCAGCTACAGAACAAATTGAAGGTAATGGTTAAGCTCTAAGGGATCATGTTCTGTTAAAGGGAAGCCTTGGGTAGGAGGTGGTGACACAAACTGTGGACCTGCAGAGAAGGAGAACCTTTCTAGACATCTAATGGCTTATAGGAAGTCCGTATTGGCAGTAACTTTGCTGAAACTGTGGTTCCATCAAACATACTGCTACTGGTATGGATAATTTCTTGTCACCAAGCACTCTGAAATATGTTCTAGATTCTACTTAACCAAGAAATGCCAAACTTTCTTGGTTTTGAGAGAGAGGCAGTGCCCATGTTGTGGTAAATTTCAAAGCCTTGTTTCTAAAGCAAGCATTTAACATGGATTTTGCAGACTTGTGGGAAGAGCTTTAAGGCTTAATGCTAGTGCTGAGTTTTAAACCAGGGAATTCTAACACTGAGGGGTCTGGGAGAGCAAGAAGAAAAGGCTGTATAAAAACTGAACCTCGATTTTCCTTTAGACTCATGATGATTTGACATTAATCACATGCTGCAACTGTATGACTGATTAGCAATTAATACACTATTAATTGTAAAGTATAAAAATTCTTAGTCTTGTTGAAATTTATCTTCTTAGTTTGATGTTATATTTTGGATCAGACTCGTACCCCTGCCATATGCATGCAGCTGCTGCTGAATCATAATATTTTTTCCTTAAAATCTGCAGGGTTGTTTTTTTTTTTTTTTTTTTGTGGTAACCTCTATGATATGCTAATTGTTAATAGCAGAGAGCTGATCCCTTGTGGTTTTAGTACTTTATTACTGATTCCTAACATCGGTTATAAGGTATGAAATTTAGGTGTCTCATGTGACACGAAAACAACAAGGTTTTTGAGATGTGGATTCAGCTGATATGATGAGCAGTAGCTGTCAGGGTGAAATGTATCAACCAGTAATGAATATGGGAATATACAGAGATGTCATGATTCAAATCCTGTGGTATGCAAGCTCTTCTGAGATCTATCAGGAATGAATTGGAAGTATAAAAATCAAGGAGCTATCTGGTGAAGGGCATAATATATATATGTATGTTGTTTAATTTTGAGAATTTTGTATCCCATTCATTATTTCTATGTATGTATAAGGTTTGCATGAACATTTATGGAAGTTTATTCAATGAATGAAAAAATTTGAACTCCGAAGTGAAATAATTTAGCATCTCTTTGGGAATGCAGTACAATGTTTATGAAAGAAATCATGCATGGCATAAATGACTGTTTATGGAAGACCTTAAAACAGGAGATTACAAGGAAATTATCACAGAATAAATTATTTTCATAGGTTGCATTTGCTTGCTGCAGGACTAACAAATTATAATTGAAATTACTTTTTAAGCTCTGTTTGGTTGGTGAGACACTAAAGCCCCTTCCTTGTTTGGTTGAGAATGATTTATAATTTTTTGTTTAAACGGGTTACATTACAAGATGTTTTATATATTTGTGCATCTTCTGTGTAATTTAAACAGTATTTTTATAATTACTGACATACTAATGTAAAATAGTAATTGAAAGTGCCTTAAGATACAAACCATGAAACAAGTACAAAAACTTTTAAATAAGCCTTAAATTGCTACTTTTTAAAAATTCAAGTGAGGAATCATGATCATGTTTCTTGCTAATTGTTTCAGCTTTTATTCAAAGTAAATGATGTACTGGATTTTGACCTCTAACAATTTGGGTTCAGACCAGCATTTGAGTCATAAATTAAACGAGTTAAGTGGTCTCTTTCTTCTTCCCAGTGGATATTTTCCCATGTTGTAGTTTCATCACAAATGGCAGTTTTGGTTTAAATATTCCCCTCTTAAAATAAAAGAATAATGCAGGTCACTGCTAAGTCATTGTTCTCAGTTGCCATATATTTGCGATGCTTTGCATGATGTGAAGTATCATCATTTGTATGACCTCAAATGTAGGTATTTTCCATTTTAAATATTCTGGTATTTCCCAGCACTTAAAGAAAAAAAGAAGAAAAAAATAATTCTGGTATTAAAGTCAGGTCAGTTTTATTTTGAATTTCCTCTGATTTTGCCACATCCATCCTGCAGCATGATGTACCAAACACAAAGCAGTAGAGTTTGGTTCTTCCTCTTCTTTCGTAGCTGAAAAATTGTGGACAGTCCACACTGCATTTTGTGGTGCCAAGGCAGCCAAGCAATGTGAGGGTATTTTTGTATTTTATGCACTTGATGAACAAATTTTGATTTCACAATCACATCTACTTCTGATATTAATGTTCCTACTGTTGTTCACTAAGACTTAATAGAAATGTTCCTGTATTTTCAGTTATCACTGCTTATTTGCTGTTTATGCACAGCATGTGATAAAGGTCTGTGGGTTTTATTTCTGTGCTCTGTGCAAGGTCAAAGAAGAATGTGACAGTGCTATAGGTCTGATGGAAGTTTACCTAAGTAAAAAGTTTAAATGGGATTTAATTTCAAATCACAGGGTCATGGTAGTGACTCAAGTCCCTCTTTAAAAGCTGTTCCTTTATATTATGACTTTTTGTTACAGTTGGGTTTTTTAAAGGAAATACTACATTAATTTGATTGCTGCTTTAGTCTATTTTGTACTGTAGCTGGTTTATACTTTTACTGTATTCTTATTTTCATGACAATGGGGGCAGTAATTCTGGATATGGTTTCTGGTTGTGTGAAAACCAAATGAACCCCCTCACAGATAAAAAAAGTAATCAAAAGAAGTCTGGGCAGATGGGAAAACAGTGATGAAAGATCCTTGTTGGATTTCTTTTCAGATGGTTCCTAGAAGGCTATTTTCTCTCTGTAGAGACTTCACCTTCTAAACCATGGTTTAGGGTGCACTGTCCTGATCCTCTCAGTCCAGCACTGACAGCGCTTGTCCCTCCCTAGCAGGAGAGAGGATGCAAAGCCAATTCTTTCCCATGGAGCAACATTGTCCCATCCTCATTTGCTGTTTCTCTCTGTTTTTAAGCATGTGGTTGGACTCTGAATTTTGAAGGGAATTGTTTCAGTGATGGCCCTTTTTGGTTTCTAAGGTGATTCCATCAGGAAACAAAAAGCAGCTTTGAATCTTTTTGCTCCCAGCATTTTAACTTGCAGAGTGTTACCTCTGTGTGGTCTGTTGCTTGTGGAGCAGAAAAACTGGAGAAAAATATGGCTAAATGCTTTATATTATCTCCCTGGTATGAAGCTCCTGCCACATTTCCTTCTGCATCAAGCATGTCCTGTTGCTCTGTCATCATGGTGTTTATGAGTGAGAAATTACAAAAGTTCCACCACAGGAAAATGCTCAATGAATAGAAAGCAGATCTATAAAATTTGACTAAATAAGTAATGGGAGGGTTTTGTTTGGTTTTTATTCTATGAAAATATGCATCTCCAAAACATATCAAAAGAAATAAAAATGCTTAGTCACTAACAGATGAGTCAAGAAATAGGTTTCTGAGGAACAGAAATAGATATTTTCAGAATAAACATCAAATAGAAGAAATAAATATCAGAAATAAATGTCTTTCCTCTTTACTGCAATGAGTGTTGCAGCTGTTGATGCTAATGAACTCTTAATTCAGAATATCAATGTGCAATTAGTTTTTTTAAAAGTTCTTCATAGTTTGGTTAACTTTTTTTTGCACTCACGTACTCTTTTTCTGTTTTCATTTCTTATGTTCCTGAATTTCTGTTTCTAATCAAAATGCAATGAGCAAAAAATCTTAAAATATTAATAGTTACCATGAGAGAACTAACCAGTTTCACAGATTCAAAAGTACTTAGTTGTCTAAATCAGCATATGAATTTTTGTCCTTTTGGATTTGCTTCCTTGCTTTGTTCCAGCAATCTAAGAAATATCCATGGCAGAGCAAAGTAAAGCATCCCATTTCTCTGACTGTGGGCCAGTCCCACAGATACTTTATCATGTATCTGTGGGACACACAAAGAATAATTTTATTTCCAAAGATGCCAGCTTTCAAAAGGCCTACAACACTGTTTTTGAAGGTAAACAAGCAATTTAAACATGTAAAGAAGCCCAGGACAGCAGCAAAAATTCTGATTAAGTCATTTATGTTTCATACTTTAGTGACCTAATTCATCCTTAATATCCTGTCGTGATTCTTTGATAATTGGCTAATCTTGGTTGAGTTTTACTGCTGCATAAGTATTTTATGTCCATAAGTCTTAAGATAGGGCTGTATTTAAGCTCTATAAATAAATACTATACTAGATAGTTACTGCAACACAAAATAATACTGATAAATTTACCTATCCATGGAATTCCATATATTTGCAGCTGAACATCTTGGGTACCTTCTATATTTGTGCATAATTTTGAAGTAAAACACATTGCATGATGAAAAATCTGGTCCTAAAAGCATAAGGTATGTTGCTTGAAAAGCCATTGTTCAAATTTAAACCTATGTTTGAATTTAAAATATCTTTAAAATGTCAGTGGAAATGGGTTTGTGGTGCTTGATAAAAACTAATGACTTTCTGCCAAAAATATTACGTTAACCTTAGTCCATCTTTCATTACATTTTATTTTAAAAATAAAGACAGTATTTCACTGATATGGTCGTAATTCTTTTGAATGAAATCTAAACTGTTAAACTAAAACTCTTCAGAGCCAAAATTCAAAGGGAGTGGGAATAAGGAACATTAAGGATAGTTTTGGCTTAAATTAGAAAGTTTATTTGTACTTCTGTGGTGTCTTAGCAGCCTATAGAATTGTGATGTTGTGTTAGTTTCTCTCAAGAGACTGAAAGATAATGCTTGGAAATTTATGGTGTTAGGAGCACAGCTATGAAAAAAAATCAGTGGGGTGGCACTTTAAATGTATAGTTGATATGTTGTAATAGATGCTAGTAAAGGGCTCCAGGCTGAGCTTACAACACTTGGAGATTCTTTTTGAATTCTGATTGTAGAATGAGAAGGGCAAAGGAAATAAAGCTTCCATAGGCTAGGGGTTCATACATAGAAGTAGTTTGATGGTTGCAAGTTGGCTTCTTGAAAGTCAAGTGAGCAAAAAAACCTTTCTCTTGACCAGATAAACTTTCAGCACATTCTTACAGCTTTAATAACAATAATGTACTCTGTTTAGCTATTTCAGCAATTGAAGATACCCAGCATATTTTGGTTTTATTTTCTGCAAATAGGCTTTGGTTTTGTGGTTCAAATATTTGTAAATTGAAAGTGTAGTTTGATAAAGGCATGGAAGGATTGCAATCTTGTCTGTTATGTTCTGCTATGGAAAAACTACAGACACTGACAGCAATTAAAATAAAACCATGATGTTGTCTGTGTCACAAAATGCATGTGGAACATTGTCAATTCCTCCTGTAAGGTGGTGAAATCCTGGAAGTGCTGAATTCCTACTTTGTTATCTTCCTTCTGCAGCTCAGAAAGTGAATCTGGCTCCCAAAGCGCGTGTGATCAGCTTGTGACCCCCACGGCATTAGCAGCTTGTACCAGGGTTGACTCCTGTTTTACTCCTTGGTTTGTGCCATCACTAAGTGTGTTGATCCAGTTCACCTGCTTGGAAGTCCACCTATGCCATCATCTTGATCAGCTCGGCACAGGTATGTACTGCTTTACGTAGAATAATAAAAACATACAGTTCATTGATGCTGGGTAACCACGCTTTTGCTCGGTGTGCTCCCCATTTCCTCACTCAAACAGGCATTCTTGAAGCAAGCTATCACAAAGAGTCACCACTGGCACAGGCTTTAGTGTGTGATGGCCTGTGTGCCCTGGCAGTCCCAGAGCCAGCAGTGAGGCTGCGTGAGCAGCCCCTTCCTGCCGCCGGAACGGGTAACTGTAGAAGCCGCCTGCTCTTCAGAGTCTGATCAGGGACAGCAGGTGCCACTTCACTTTTGAGCCATCCTACTGAATGAATGTGATCTTTTGCATTTTCCAGCATATTAACAGTACTGTTAAAATACTTGAAGATTTTGCAACCCCCTTAGTAAGAATTCCTTGGAACAGCTCTGAGAACTGCAGATTTAAGTTATTTCAGTTATGATCACTTTTGGAGCTACATCTGGTTTTGTTCAGTGCTCTCTGTCATTGCATTAATGGCAAATACATTCCAAGAGGTCTTTAGATTATTGTCTGATTTTCAAATGCCAGGAATGTTTTCTATGGAAGATGGACAAACTTCTTGGATAATTTTGACAGGGCCAGCTTTCTTTGTGAGTAGTTTTTGTGTTTCTGCAAGTTTTATAATATATTCATTATCAAATCAAACTGACATTCAATGACTAGCAAATAATTTCTTCTCTATCAGCTACCTCTATCAGTACATAATTGTCGTCACTATTGCAGTCCAATTCCAGATGCTCAGCCTTTTAAATAACATATACTGGAAAAGGCAAAAATCAGATTAAAATCAAACACAGCTGGTTTATTTCTCAACAATGACTGAATTTATGCTGTTGTTACTGTTGTTATAGCATCTCAAGGCCTTAAGTTTTGGGGCTCCTTTGTGCTACATTATACACAAAGGGAGCACAAAACTTGTTATATCCATTACACTTTTGTAGAATAACAGGGCTTGATCCTGGATAGGGATGAGTGTTTTGGTTCCAAATCTGCAGAGCACTAGAGCATATGCTAATTTTAAGCATGCAAGTAGTTCCAGCAACATGAATAACATCAATGGAAATATTTGCATGCTTAATGTTGCACAAGGGGTGTACGTGCTTGCAGTGTCTGCTGCCTCAGTGCTCAGCACTTTGCACAACTAAAACTTCAGCATACGCGATAAAATCTTTTTTGTGATACATTTCTCATGCTTTAGTCTCAGGATATTGCTTTGTTTCATTTCTAGTATTATGGGATAGTGTATCACATTTCAGTGGGTTTGTGGTCTTGAACTGTCCGTAATTGCAGCAATGCCAACTTCCAATGTGGAGCCTGTTGGCCTGCACAGTCACATGTCAGCAAATACTATATTGCTAATTTTTATTGTGCTTGTAATGTGCTATGTGTGGAATATCATGTACACCTACTATAGCAAAAATTCTCACAGAAATATGGTCTCAGTTCCAAATAGGTGGCAATCTGAAGCATTGAGCAGTGTGTAGATAAAGCAGTTTCGCTGGCTGGTCCATTTAGCTTGAAAAGATTTTGGTTTGCAGATACTTTTTGTTTGCAGCTGCTATTAATTACGATACTGTTTAATGTCTAACAAACAGTGTGAACACGATTCACTTCAGATTTCAGGAATGTCAACTCTTTAATGAATTTACCTGTTTCCATCATATGTATGAGCATTAAAAACACAATTTACAAAACCCTACAGAATGCAGCAATGATGATGTTCTAGTCTTGTTTGTTCTTTTACTTTTCAGCACCACCGAAGTTTCTGCAGCCATTTTTATCTGATAAGAACATGCCATCTGAACTAGAATACATGGTAGTTTCCTTTGAAGAGCCTCATGTATATCTTCGTCAGTGGAACGATGAGTCAGTGTTCCAGGAGATCCAGTTTTCAACTCGAGCTGACTGTAAACTCCTGGAGTGTCGAAATGTGACCATGCAGAGTGTTGTGAAACCTTTCAAAATCTGGGGGCAGATTGCTATTTCCAGCAGCACAGCAGGAAGGCTGTTGGACTGCACGATAATGGTTGACCCTATTTTCATCAACTTCGGCCAATATGCACTTCATTCTCTAAATACAGCAATTCAAGCTTGGCAACAGGTAGCAAACAATGAGAAAAAATATAGCTATTGTGATTCATTTAATAGCAAATTAGAATATCAGCTGCTTTCATTTAAAATATTCCAAGATGTAAAAGCTCTAACTTACACTGATACACTGAAAGTGTTTTTTCCTAACAAACACTAATTCTGCGATTGCAGTGAAAATCAGGAAAAAATTATGTAAAGCTAAATGTAGCCAGAACTGCCTGAGTTTCAGTGAAACTACATGGATTTATATCAGCATAATCAAAGTCCTGGTCCTGAAATGCAAAATATTCCATTAATTTATGAAAAGGTGAGTGCCACATGATACATCAGCTCAGCTCAGTCTGAGCAACTGAGCATATTGTTTCCAGCTACTACTTCCATCCTTATTGAAGTTCAACACTAGTTTCACATTACATTCTGTGCAAGCAGTATTAATGGCTGAAGCCAGTCCCAGTATAAGAAACTTGCTTCTGCAATGACCCCTCAAAGGCCTGTAATTCCCTTACTCCACTATAGCCTTGAAATCAAATCATTCTCTTCATCTGCCTGAAGACCTATGTGGAGCCTGGGAATTAATTACCTATCATGGCACTACAATAACAAAGCCCCCAAAAAAGGATAAAACATCTGTTTTATATCAAAAAATTCTTTTTTAAGGGCATTCCATGGTTTTCTTGTTGCAAAAGGACATTCATAAAACAAGATCTAGTGTGATTTAAATCTTTACAGCTGGCTCAAATATCAATGTGAACAAAAATCTTTGTAGCTCCAATTTCTGTTTTTTGTCATATTTTGAACAATGCTTTTAATAAAAAACAAACATAGAAAGTATAAGAGAGTCCTTGGTAGGCTGTTTAAACCCAAAATATTTCTGACTTAGTACTAGTCCCTCATCTAAGACATGTGTGGCAACTACTGCAAAATGGCCTTCAGAAAGGTCAGTTTCCTCTTAGGATGGAGGAAAAAAAGATCTCTCAGACACAGCTATACATATAAATAAAATATGGTGCATAAATATTTAAATGTTTTAAACCACATCACAGTGTGAATGACTGACTGACTACTCTGTGCCTTGAAGGAATATTCTGAGTTGAAAAAAATTGAATTGTATATTTGATTAAGTAGAGCCATATGTCGCATAGTATATTGCTGACAGGTACATTCTATGAATAGTTGGTACTGATTTATACATGGATTTGGCAATGTTAACATGAGCCACAGGAGGATATACTTCTGTAATTGTTGCTGTAATTTTCTCGTTTCCTCTCATGTCAGGGGTACTTGCCACCATGTTCTGTTGTGGTGGGTACCTAGCCCAGAGTATTTGAGATTAAAAACTTGCATCGCTTTGAAATTAGGGAACAGTTAGCACGCAAGTGGGTTCAAAGTGGCTTATTAAATTAATTGTTGCCAAGATGTTTTTTATGTGACTTTACCTCCAGTTTGAGGGGGTTGGCATGCACTGCATGGGGAGGGAATAAATTTCCAAATAATAAACATTGTTTGATTTTTGCTGTTCACACAAAATGCAATGTAAGTGCTACAACTAGGAGCATGAATGTAATAACCAGGAAAGGTTATTTGAATTCTCCACATATTTTTTACTGGATTAAAATCTGCAACAAGTGATGTTGGAGTCAATAGACAGACAGATGAAGCATGAAACAATTTGGCCATGCACCTTTAGGTCAGGAGTTCAGAATTAGCAGAAGCCTCTGTCAGTGTCTTTGTTTCCTAGATATGGACTGTTTTTTGGTGGTGGTGTTTTTCTCAGTTGTTTTTTTCTTTTTTTAAATTAAGTAATGGTGAACATTTTGAAAGTAGATTAAACCTAAAAAATACCAGGCTTTATACTTCTAAGTCACATGCTGAAAATCTCAGAGGATTAACACTTTTTAAAAACGGTTTCCCCTTTTGACATATTTCACTGTCTAATCTGAAATTCCTGTTTAACTACAAGCAGTAACTGGCTAATGCACATGTAAATGCAAAGCTAGAGTAATGGGCTTAATAATTAAAGACCTGGCCAAGGAGCTTCAACATTGTTATTAATTTAGTTTTATTATTTAATAATAGCACACAGACTATCAAGTGGGGTAGAAAAGGCATGTCTTCTGTGAATATACATGTGGTTGAGAGTGTGGTGGTTTTTTCCCTTTATTTGGGCATTTAAGCCTTCACAAATTGTTCTACAGCTTTAGTGTTTTGAGATATCTAGAGACAGAGGGTCAGCTGAGAAAACAGCTCCCCAGGTATGATATGAAGTGTTATTCCTGGGAAAAAGCTTTTCCTTTGTGGTCTCACATTGCAACTGTTTTCCTAAACTCCTCAAAAGTTAGAAAAGCTCCTGTTTTAAACCTGTTTTAGACCACTAGAACTTCTTTTCCTCAAGGTCTGCATGGTGCTTAGCCTTTCTGTTGGCAGTTGCATAAGTTTTCTTAATGAGCTGGGATCAGTCAAAATGGCATCTGTGATCACAGTAGTTTCCCCATCTTTCTACCATAAGCACAAAGAACAAAGGGAAAAGGATACAGAAGGTTTCTAGCTGATAATGTCAGGACGTTGCTATGAGAGTGAAGTTTACAGAATCGTAAGGAAAATGTTTTTTTCTCTTAGAGGGGCTTAAAGGGAGATAAGAAATTGCTAAAGACTTTCTGTCGAAAAAACATTACTAGGTGATAGAGTCTGTATATGTGTGTGTGTGTGTGTGTGTGTACATGAGAGGGAGGGAAAAAGCTTGCACTGGTCTTCGGTAGCTTGTGAAGCACAAAGAAAACAACTCTGTGCATATAAAGAGGCCTACACTTTTATGGTGTGGGCTTTTTCCAGATCCAGAAATGCTTTGAAATAGCTGTGAGCTAAGACATGAGCAGAAAGTCCTGAGACAGGGAAAGCCTGGTGACAAGTATTATGTGGGATGTTTTTCCCCCTCTCTGAATAGAATTCACAAAATATTTGAAAGACCAATAAAGGAGAGATACTTTCCAGGCCTCTCTGAGAGAAAAGAACAGCTGAAAAATGATCTAAAGAGGGACAGGAAATTGTCCCCCAGGAACTGACCCTAATCTGTATCTGATTCAGGCTGTTAATCTTTTGCTGATTCTTTTGATTTGCTGTTTTAATTCAGAGAGGGATTTTTTTTTTTCTAATCCACACTTAGGTGTTTTGAGCTCCTGGAGTCATCATTCAGCCCTTCAGCATCATTGCCACACAAATGTCCAGTTCTATTTGGTTTTATTGTGCGTGGTTTCTCTAGACATTGTTTTATCAATCAATATTTCTTCACTCCATCCTTTTGCTGGCTTTTTTTTTTTCTCTCCTTTTCTGCTTACTCTAGAAGCTTCTACTATCAGACTTCAGCAGCAATGTGGGACCCAGTTCCCTGTGAGGGGTGCAGGGTGCTGCTGCAGATCCACAAGGACAAAGAAGCATGGGTTTCCAGTGCATAGTTGCCACATTGAGCTAAAGCATCCTCAAGTTTCCTTGATGTTCCTTTAGTCACTTGTTATTATCAAGACTGGAGGCATCAGTAGCTTTCTCTCAAGCCTGGCAGCACAGAGCAATGCCTTGTTTTGCAAATCTTGGTGTTCTTGGTTAAAACTTTGGAACTAGTATAAAATGAAGCCTAAAATACCTCTTTCACTTAACTTTGAGAAGTGTTGCTGTTAAAAGCATTGGATTCTAGTAGCAAATCTAGCTTTCAAGACTAATGATTAATGGCAGTCATTCATCAGCACCAAAATGTGTGCAAGTCTATTAATAATTCCTGATAGGATAACATTCCCTGAGCAGAATTTAGAAGTAATATGCATGCCAAAAACTTTCTGGACTCTCTTTTCCCTCTGGAAAATGCAAAACCCTACAGTTTGTGTTTACTTACTAGAAACTAAGTTAGCTAGTAAGCTATAAAGAAGTAAGTTCATCATCTTATGGCATTGTTCTTTCAACCTCTGTGTAATCAGCAAGAAAATGTATTGGAGTGAAAAGAAAAAGTTTTTCTTAAATTCCCCTGGGGTTGTGTATAGGTTTGACTCTAACAACATGCTGAGCTCTGTGGATAGTAAATCCTCCCTTTTAAAAAGAACATTTTGCAAAGCTGTAACAGGAAAATATATATATTTGCGGTAGACTTATGGGTATGTGGGTATGGCAGCTTGACAGTAAAAAGTCATAGATCCTCCACTAGAAAATGCCAAAATAAACTCTACACTCTGAAGGGGCACTGTAAATGTCAGCTTTCAGCACACCCAGATCTGCTACTGAATGTGATACAAGCATACTGCTCTGTAATGAGTTTTGCTGCTTGGAAGAAGTGTAGTTTTGGTTGTGCTCACCTGGCTCACGTTTCACAAAAGATTCCTGATCTTATGCAGAAAAAGTAATGAGATTTGGGAAGAAGTTTTAATCTAAATATTCTCATGCTAAACTATTCCTAGGGTGAATAGTATTTGCACAAATACTCCCAGGTAATCATTCTGACATTTAGTTACAAAAGGAATTACAACCTGCCTTGATTAAGGAGAAGAGGCAATGGACACTTGCACTGAAACAGAGGAGATTCCATCTGAACATCATGAAAAACATCTTTACTGTGAGGGGGACCAATCAGTGGAACAGATTGCCCAGAGAGGTTGTGGAGTCTCCTTTGGAGATACTGAAAAGCTGCCTGGATGGGATCCCGTGCAGCTTGCTCCAGCTGAACCTGCTTTAACAGGGGTGTTGGACTAGGTGACCTCCAGAGGTCCCTTCTAGCCCCAGACATCCTGTGACTCTGCCTGTAGATGCACCTTAGGTTGTTCTGGAGTAACCAGTAGGAACATGCATTCAAGGATGCTAAATTGGACATACCTTGTCCACTTCACTTCTCAGGAAAACTTCCTTGTGCATCACCCAGTAATGTGCTGCAAGCAATGTACCAGACTGGTTTTCATGGATAACTGCAACTGCATAGGGATATATGAGGAAACATTTCTCTCCCTCTTATTTGATCTCTGAATTTCTGCAGGCTTCCAGGCACATTGTTATCAAAGAGCTGAGGGACCCATATGATTAGAGGAAGGGAAGGTGCTGGCTTTGTTATGTCCATTTAAAAGGTCCACTGAGAGAGCAAAGAGGGGAAGCAGAATCAGCTCTCAAAAACCATGGAGGTTTTATAAGTTAGAGACAATGTCATGGGAAGAAAGGATGAGAAACAAATAGCTGAGCTATGTTGTAAAGATGGAAATCAACGAACAGAAAAATATTGTCATAAAGAGTGTGCTAGGAAAGATGGGTCAATTAAGAGGTAACAAAAACCACAAGAAGATGAATACTTAGTGTTAGAACCATTAAATTGTGTAAAGACTATCCAAATGTTGGGTTTCTTCGAGCAGTTGTTGTCATTGCTACATAGTTGCTTGTCAGTCCCACTAGTGACTAGGGCAGAAATATATGAGAGATGATCTCCAAATCAAATTGTCAGTCACACTTTGACCTCTCCCATACAGGGGATTATAGTTTGTGCCTTCAGGGGTGGAAGACCTGTAGCTGTGGCAATTTTTATGACTATCATATAGTCTCATTGTGTCAACAGACTGACAAGCAGCCAGACAAAAAGCAGAAGGAGATGGATGGAAAGTTGCTGGAGAAAAAATACTAAATTCTAAATTCTAAAAAATACTAAAATCTAAAATACTTTTAAAACCCCTGAATTCTTAAATTTTTTTTCCTATTAAATGCCATGATGCATTTTCAAACTAGCCTCATGGAGCTGTGAAAATACTCTCCTCATGTCACCTTTTTTTTTTCTTTAATTGTCTTTTCAAGTGTTGTGGTATCAGGAAAGAGGGAGTCTTCTGCTGATCCACAGCAATATTTCAAAGTAGAAGCAGAAATTGGGGAAGAGGAACTCAGTTGTCAAGCACCGAGAAACCTCTTCATGCCTCTCTGCTCAGCCTGTTGTACCCTGTCTGCCCTATGTAACATGTCATTTCCCACAGAATTTAATGTTGTTGTTTTTTACCCAAATTAGAACATTTCATTTTTATTGTAGTTTTAAATCTTTAAGAGTTGCATAACAGAAACATAAAGTAAAATATTTTAAGTCTTAGGATATATTTTTGTCAACCCAAAAACTAGGCTTTGCAGAGAGTACTATGAGGCCAAAGCTAAGGGAAGAGACCTTGAATTTCTGTGTTGTAACACTTGCCACTGGGCAGGCAGCTGCCAAATGTCCTGCAACTGACATTGCATCTTACTGGTTTTCATATCCCTTTCCTTTCAGAACCGATGCCCTGAGGCAGAGGAGTTTGTCTTCAGCCATTTCGTGATCTGTAATGACACCCAAGAGACGCTGCGCTTTGGCCAGGTGGATACTGATGAGAATATTTTGCTGGCTACTCTCCACAGCCACCAGTACAGCTGGCGCTCGCACAAGTCCCCACAGGTATGTCAGAAACAGCCTTCCAGGGCAGCGTTTGCTAAAGCTGATGGTGGCTTTATGCACTGATTCTTTGGTTTCCTCTGTGATCTCAGCTATCTGTAAAGCTCCAGTTCCTTCAGGAGTCACACACTGGGGCTGCAACACAGAGAAAAGGTAAACAAAGTGTGAGGAAAGCCAGAAGTCTTTAGAAGTTACTCAAGGGTAGAACTGGATGTGCACTTTTTGTAAAACCAAGCAGTTGTGTGAAGCTTCTGAAAAAAGGAAAGACAGCTTGCCAGGTTTCTATAACTAAGCAATCAGTGTTTTCCGATATGTACATTAAAGATTTGGGGAATTTTTTTAATTAATTGTTTTTACCAGAATTGTTTGCAGAACAGGGTCAAACTGGACAAAGCTCTCAACTTAGCACTTGCCTTAGAAAATATTTGAAATTGTCAGAAACACCCCACTTACATAGTTTAAATAATACAGTTTCTGGGTTGGATTTTTTTCTTTTTAGGATAAACACTGAAACTAAAATAAAATATTTTTAAATTACCAACAGGAAGTATTTCAATGAAACTATAGAATCATTGAAGTTGGAAAAACTTTTAAAATCACTGAGTCCAACCCAGTACTGCTAAGTCCACCACTAAACCGTGTCCCTAAGTGCCACATCCACACATCTTTTAAAGACTTTCAGGGATGGTGACTCAGCCATTCCCTGGGCAGCCTGTTCCAGTGCTTGACAACGCTTACCGTGAAGCAACTTTTCCTAATATCCAATCTAAACCTTCCTGGCACAACTTGAGGCCATTTCCTCTTGTCCTATTACTTGTTACTTGGGAGAGGAGACCAACACTTGGGTGGTGGAGAAAAATAGACTTCTCATCTTAATTCAAGACAGGGCAAGAACTTAAATCGAATAAAGTGTTTATGAAACAGCAAACCCATTTCTTCTCTTTTCTTAGTATATACTCAGCTCCTGCTGAGTAGGAAACTAAAGACCTGTGCCACCCCATTTGCTGAGCAGTAGTCCTGCCCTGAAAAGTTACTAAAATTTTTACAGATCCTAGGGGGAATGTAGTGAATGGGAGTTCCTAACTCCTCTAGAGCCCCAGGAAATACTAGTCTTAGCATGTGAGAAAGAAGGTGAATTTTGAATGGTAATTCTAAACGGGAGCTGTGCCCACTTTCACTGCTGACAAGTTTCAAGTTACACTGGGAGGCAGAGATGGCAAATTTGCTGTGGTTTTCATTCATATGTCAGCTGATGGATATGCAAAACTACTGAATTTTACATGAATGTGGAAATCTGTGCAGAGCAAATTCTGCCAGAGTAAACAGTTGCATTTGACACTGAAGTCAAGGTGTAAGTTAAGAGGAAGACAAGCTAATAAAGGACCGTCTTAGCCCAGCAACAGAGGAGCTGTTATAAAAAGTGTGTGCTGGTGTAATAGTGACAGACAGAGGCCTTTGGAGACTTAGAGACCCTGGAGCACCTTATGTCCCTTTCCATGTTTTAAAAAAAGACATTTTCTCATACACACAAAATGCCTGTGATGCCCCATCCCACAGGCGAGCAAACCGAATGGTGGCTGTGTTCTGTGCAGCTGGGCACGTGTCAGCCTGTGAGACAGGATCCCCACTCATCAGGTGACACAGGATTACAGCTGTTGTAATTCCCTTTGGTTGTGTGAGGGAGAAAGAAAGCTGGCAAAGTGTGACCTTTATTTCATAACCAATTATCATCTGCGTTTGTTGCAACCACCCAAAATTACATTTAAACCTTTTCATAAATACGTGGAAGAAGAAGGAAATATTTAAAGCAGTGTAAATAAACCCAGAACTAAGTAAGGCTTTCATCTTAAAAATTTGTTACATCCATTTTCTGGTTACTTACATGAAATTATTCAGTTGTGAGAATTCCTCATTTTAGGTAGATCTGCTAAAGGTGTAGTTCTGATTATGGTGTATATTCAATAATGGTGCAAACTGGAAAGAGTTTTAAAAATGAACATTATCTCAAGCAAGTGAAAAGTGGAAGAGTTCAAATGACAGCTCATTGCTGATACTTTCTCTTATTTGCAGCTGAACTGCTAAAAACCTCCAGCAGAATATATGGCATTAGACATGTAACACCTGGAAAACTGAGGCAGTACTTTCAGTCACAGACTTGAGCAGTGCAAAACATTGCATTTTCATGGCTGCTATGTGAGTTTCTTATTAAATGAAAAAACAAAAGTGCAGGGTGAAAGGTGAAAAAGTCCATCAGAAAACCAAATCACACATAAGGAAGTGGGTGAGGTGACAGTAGAAGCTTCAGATTCATTTTTCAGATATTCATTCTTCAGCTAACAGCTGATGATGTCAAAGGGTTTCCCCATTCTGTTTTGCTCTGATCAGATTTAGATTCACTGAAGAATTGGGCTGATAAAAAGTCAGAAGTGTCATGATGGATTCCCATGTCCCAGGAGATGGCAAAGCTAATAGCTCACTCCTGACTCAGTCACACTGCTGGCCAGCAGGCTCTTCTAGCAGGGAGGTTCCACCTCCCTTGTCCCAACCTTTGGAATGATTTCAAGACGATTTCTGCTCTCTTAACATTTTTAAACAGCCATGTCTTGCTGGGAAATTTAGGGACTAAAAAACAGCACTGAGGTAATTTCACTGAAACTATATGGAAGCACAGGCTTTCTACACACTGTTGAGATAGAAATGGATTTTCTTTACAAAGGTCTTGTAAAGAGAGAACCTTGGCATTCCCCTGTAAGCTTATTCATTTGGTTATTGCCAGTACGAGTCATTGTAAATACAGCACGCTTCAGAATGGCAGTTCCTCTGAACAGTACAATCCTTTGTCGTTTTAAATCATACAAAACAAGTTTGTTTAAATATTATTACAATTGTTTTCATGCACATTTTTTTAATGATTAATACAAATCCTTGAAATGAAAACAACAACTCAATCAAGACATCAGGTTGTCCCTGTTACACTATGGCACTTTTCTACTTGTTTCCATGCAAAACTATCTAGCAGCTTGTTATCCAAAGGTCAGAATAATGCCCAAGCAAGGACAAACCCTCTGAGTGTCATATTCATGGAATGCTAGATGACTTCATAGTTATGAAATTATTTCATTTCTCATGATAATTCCTGACTTGCCAAGTTAGTGAATTTTAAGAACTCTGAGAGCAGATTGTAAGATAAATGTGAAATAATCCATACTTCTGGAGTCAGGGACTTCCCTTCAGGCATTAGTTCATACTTGACTTACTTGACTTACTCTTGGGGATAAAATGAGTTAGGACAAGGTCTTAGATACCACATTCTCTTACTGGGAAAGAAAACCAACTTGCACAACTTTGGCTGGCTCATGTTTCTTGTTACACAGGCACTAAGAAGCAGCGGTTGCCATGAAATACTTTATTTAACCTCTGCAAAATGTTTTTTTAGTATGGCAAGGCAGTTCAGTTAAATGAAAATAAATAGTTTTAAAAGGATTGTATTTCTTTTACATTCACATCAATAAAATTCTCCATTTTTCTTTTGCTAATTAAGCATAGAGATGCTGTAATTGCCCATTTAAATTATTTAACACAATTAAATATATACACACCTAAAATATTTTTAACAGATAGTTTTATAATGCTTCATTTACATTTAGAAATAATTTTATTATTAATGAAACTATAGGCTATAATTTTAAAAATTTCAACTTTTTTATGTTAACCAAAACAGCTATAGCACACCAAGGGTTTGGATTTATCAGCTCTTGATGGTGTCCCTCCAACTGTTTGGCTTAACTTAAAGCTCCTTGCTTCCTTAATTTTTTTCTCTGCCCAGATCCTTTACATTTTAGGGAACCTAACCTTTCCCTTTTAAGTTTCGCTCTGATTCCTGCAAGTCTCGCTAGTTTGGCTAATATTTCAGTAATAAGTCTGAGGTCTGATGCTCACTCTTCTACGCCACTCCATCCCCCACATTTTCCTCAGATTTCATGGAGTTTTGGCCCCTCTTAGGGATAAGACACCCCCAACTATATAGTCCCTGGGGTAGGTCCAAAACTGATTATATGTGAGACTTAAAGCAATTCTATCTAAAGCTGCCAGATCTTGTGAGTTCCTTTTGCAGATTTTAATGAAAGTTAGAGGTCTGTAAGATATCATTAAAAGGAAAGAGAAGATACATCATTCTTGTGCTCTACAGACAACACTGGCTCCTACATTATTATTGGATCCAGTCTGCACTCCTTATCTTGATCTTCACATTGTTTTGTGGGATGGGCCGCAGTTACATCAAAAGTCATGTTTGTTTCCAAGACAGCTGTGTTTTTTAGATGAACTGGAGCATATGATACATAGGGTGAAACTCTGAAGTTAGAAGAGATCAGATCTTCCTAGTAATTTACTCAGAGTTAAGGAATTCTGTCTTGAAAGACAGTAGGCAATTGGAGGGTCCCACTAGGGATCACAGCAAATGTAAAAAGCAGATACTCATGTGAGAATCCCCTGAATGTATTCTGCAGAGATTGTTTGCTTATGAACAGACAGCAGAAATTGTCTATACATGCTAGTTATAACCAGTTGTTTTCCCCACACTCAAACTTCAGCCAAGTCCTCTGAGGAAGCACAGAGTGATGAATTTAAGTTCATTTGTTTGCTTTCTATGCAAAACATGGTGTTGTATAGGAGAAGTTTTTAGAAGTAGCAGCTCTCAAACTTTTCTACAGTCTCCTTCCAGGATTACAGTAACAGTTACCCATTTTCACTTTTCATCATCTTTAACTTGAAGCAACAGATATAATGGTGAAAAATCAGTTCCTATGTTGAATTGGATAACGACATCAATGAGAATGTGGTTATAAATAAAATATATTTATTTCTTATCAAAGTAAGTAAATATGTCTAAAACTCTGTCATTTTATTGCTACTTATATAGAATTTGAGGGAAAATATATCTATCACTTTTCTGATCATACACTTACAAAGTCTTGAGTAGATATTAGTATTGGTTAGTACGTTATTAATACCTTCACTGGAACACATTTAAAATTTTTCTTATTTTAAACAGTATGTCTGTGAACACAAATTCTTAATTTTGTAAACATACTTTTTAAAGGCTACTGTAGTTTTACAAATAGCAGATTTGCTATTTAAGAACCTCCTCCTCATTCTCGTACAAAAAATGACTGAAGCCAAATTTTGATTCATGTTGCACATCCAGCAGGTTCACAATTCATTGTTATTTATTTCCAAGTTGCAGTTCTTTCAAATATTGGGTTATATTATGTGTAAAATTATATGCAGTACTCTGTGGGTTCAAACTTAGAAACTGTAACTTATATATCAGTTGTTATTGGGATATTTTCCCATTTTACTGTTTAGGTATGTTCCAAGTTCTCTAAACAATCTCTTGTACTTTACATAATCCTCCCCAGGTCATTTAGAGAACAACATCAGGCAAAAGCAGTTGTATGTTGTTTTACGCTGTTCAAGTATTGAGAAGAGTGCTGTTGCTTTTTTGGGAGGTCCTGCATTCTAATGCTTACACTATATTACATGCAATTGAATTTCTCAATAATATCTGGGGCAGATAAGGATTAATGTTATCCATGAACCCTCAGAATTTGGTTACTGTTCCTTAACCAAAAGACTCTTCACCAAAGACAATCTTCAGTGTGTAGAGTGAGTTTGTATCCGTGAGGTTGATGTCTGCTTTACAGGTTATGTTGAGGTTTACAACATCTCCAGGAGCCCCCAGGCTCAGACTTTATCAGTCAGGTGTGACTTTTTTTTCTACTAGTCAGTATGTGGGTAATGGAAATAGCCTTTTTCCATGCTCTGTACTGGCTTTCTGTCTTACAAGGGCAGATGGCATAGAACTGGCCATGTCTCTCAGCTCACATGAGAAAATGAAGCCAAAGTGAAATTCAAGCTGTTTCAATGGCCACTGCAGCTGATAATGTGCAGAATAAATATTTCATTCACTGTTTTTCCAAATACTAGTTGGTTTTATTGTTGTAAATCCTAATCCCAGTCAAGAGCCACCTTGTATTGTGAAAACACAGTAAAAAGTACAAATCAAGCTTCTCCTTTAATTTTTCAATTAAAAATTTCTTTGGCTTCAAGTCTTAGAATTCAGCTGCCATCTCCAGAGCTACATTTCCTCCATGCTGCTGCATTATCACAGCTTTTATTTTACTGTCTTCTATATTTTAAAATAACAACTGCTTGCACACCATTAACCAGGTCCTCACTTGATTCTTCCCAAACTCTCAAGAGTTCACAGCAATTACCCTTGTTCCCCCTGAAAAAAACATTTTCTAGTTCACTTAGAAGACAAATACAATCTAAAGAACTTTGGTGAAACCAAGTTAAATCTGGTGAATCTACAAGCAAAGTAGAAATCAAATTTGCATCACTAAGCATTTTGAGGGCTCAAGCTTTAAATTACTTATACAGCTGGAGATTGATGCCTTTTCTGGACAGGATCCCTTAGTCTCACTTTTAATCCCCCATTTTAGTCCTCATGCCTTGTCATATGACACTCAGCTTTATTTACTCAGATCATATCCTTCACTCACACATCTAGCTGAAAACCTTAGTAAATTTTGAGGAGCACATAGAAACATTCTGTGAAGAGGCATAATAAAGATATTCTTTATTTTAAAGATAAAGCTTTTCTAGCCATTTGCTCCAGTAGGAGCAGCTTCATCTTAGTCTGCCTCCCTTGAAGTAATTTCTGTTCCTCTCAAAACAGAAATCCATAATGGCTAAGAATTACAAATCCAAACCCCAGCCAGGTCTAGTCAAAACAAAACTCTCTGGGTTATCTGCTGGTATATTTCCCTGACAGAAAATCCAGAAATCAAATATTTACATGAATGAGTGCCTATCTTCAGGTATACAATAGATAGTCTGTTTAAATTCTCTCTAAGCTACAAATTTTCACTTATCACTGGATTGTATTTGTTAGAATGCTTTGAAGTCCATTTTTTTGTACCTTTATGCAATGACTTCTCTTTTCTCCTAATATATGTCCCACACCGCACTATAGTTGTTGAACTTTTTTTGAACAGAGTGTCTAGTAAATTCTTAGAATTAGCATAAAGCTTGATAAGCAAAAGGGAGTTAATGGCAATTATTACCAACCTGTAGTATCAGGTCCATTTGATACCTGTTTGGTCAGAGCAAGGTTGTGGGTTCAATCCCCGTATGGGCCATTCACTTAAGAACAGGACATGATGATCCTTGTGAGTCCCTTGCAATTTAGAAAATTCTATGAATCTGTAAATCTGTTTTCTGCTAAAATAATGCTAATGTCTGATTCCTTTGTTCTCTAAAATCACTTCCATTTTTATTTCCTGCCATATATCTCTGCATCACTTAGTGTCATTTGCTGATTATTTCTAGCCATCTTTTCCAGAAATCTCACATTTAAATAAATTAATCATCCAGAAATCCTTTTTTGTTTTCATGGAATGCATGTTTCTTGGCTCATACAGTACCCAATTCTTATACTCTCAGGTCATTAATACAAATATATTAGATATCTTTAAAGTAAATTATGAAGGCTATATCCTTCACGTTTACCGGTATGCACATTATATGTTTGTAAAGTAAGAAAATGCCAATATATGATAATAGCTTTTCTTTATTTTTCTTTCTGAACTTTGAAGGTAAATGCAGACTAATCATTGTGCTACAAAGAAAATTAGTAAGGCAGCATTTGGGAGCTAATGACTGCTCAGGGAAAGCTGACAGCATGTTCCTTGGGAACATTCAACTCGTGAGCAAAGCTGTTTATACAGGGTGGGAGACATCCTAATGTTGTAGCTACATGCAATTACTAATCGTCAATTATGGCATTTACATGACATCTATCTTTGGAGCACACAGTATTTTGTGGGCCTGCTAGCTGAGACTGACCACTTAAGTACCTTTTCTCATTATTTGGCTGTCATTTCCAGCTACCATTCTCTCCAAAGTAAACAGTTTTCTTGTTTCTCCTAATTTTCATATGTGATGAGATTTATTCCCAGCTGCCTCTGTAAGAAACTGAACGGTTTCCAGCCACTGCAACTGGATTTTTTTTTTTTTAATTTTCTTTTTCCTTTTCTGTAACTAATACTTCAGAATCGAAGTGACATGTTTGTTTATGAGTTTGACTGTCCTGGTGTATAGCCTCCCTAAGCATAACCTTGAATATAAAGCTGTGCCCACATGTGTGCACATGCAGATGCCTGTCCTTGAACACACGGGCTTGTATCAGCCTTTGTGCTTCCAGCATAAAACTCATTTGAATCTGAATGCAACAGTCATCACCCTTGCAAATTCAAAAGCCACCCACTGAATGGATGTTATTGTTCTGTGTGTAACTTGTGCTGAGGATACCACAAATTGCAAACAGGCTACTGAGTTGTAATATCTTTGAAAGTTATTGCTGTGGTTGTTTCTTAAAACAAGGAAGGAAACCCCAACATCAAGCCATTCACTAAGTCCAACTGACCAGACCCATGGTGAATGCTATCTCTTTCTGGAAACAAATCATGTAAGAAGACAGTATTTACAAGTTTCCGTTTTTCCTAGTGTAAATAATCAATCTTTGGGCCTGATCCTGTTCTCAATTACTTAAATTAATTAATGACAGATGTCCAAAATCAGAGTGAAATTCAACCCTCAAGAGAGAATTCCCACAAGGCCTTCATATGACTGTTTTAAAGAAGTTAAGTGATGCTTAGGCTCTGTGCTGGCCCTCTGCAAAGAATAAATTTTACCCAGAATGCTTATTGCTTTGATCCCTTATATATAACTCACATCCTTAAGTTTGCACAGCCACAAAAGATCTATACAGAGCTAAATAGCCAGATCTTCAGCTGGTGTAAATTTATGTAACTTCATTGACCTACATGGAACAGTACCAATTTTCACTACTCTGGCTTAAAGAATCTCCATGGGACAGAGGTAAGTGCGTATGGTGGGTAAATGGATGAAAGGCTCTTCAAATGATGAAAGACTATATTGCTCTGGAAGTGATTTAAGTTAAACTGGAAAAAAGCCACTCCTTTTCCGGAATAAATCACATAGGGAGTATAATTATGCAGTTAAATTTCTTCTCATGCAGTCAAGCTTGAACTTGCCACCACATTTGTGTAAGAAATGAAATGTTTCCCATCTCTCAGCAATACACCACATTCTGCATTTAACACACACATACATGCAAGCTGTACAAGTCCTTCTTTATTTTGAAGGGAAGAGTATTTGTAATTTTCTGTCTTATTCTGAAGGCAAAAAATCTGGCATGGCCCTGTGTTCCATATCACCTTGCTGGTAATAGTGTGGGTTTCTAGAATAATTTCAAAAGCAGTGAAGAAAATCTCTTATTTCCTGTTTCATGCTCTCTAGTCTACTTGCCCTTTTTTTTCTGAACAGTTGTGTCCCTGGATGTGAAATACACTGTTAAAGCAGGTAATTTATAGAAATGCATGATTCAGAGTCATTTTATGGTATTGTTTCTTCTTCTGATTGTCTGAAATCACAGAATTACAGACTGAATGGATCATTCAGACAACTGGTGTGTTTAGCATTGCTGAGATTTCAAACCAAGAATATTTCTCTGTCATGGGAATTTATATCCTACTGCAAGGCACTTTTTTCCCCTGGTTATGTGTTGAAGTAGTAACTTCTTTCTTTCCAGCTGTTACACATCTGTATTGAAGGCTGGGGAAACTGGCGGTGGTCTGAGCCATTCAGTGTGGACAATGCAGGGACCTTTATTCGCACCATTCAGTACAAGGGCCGGACAGCATCGCTTATTATCAAGGTGCAGCAGCTCAGTGGAGTGCAGAAGCAAGTAAGGATTCGATCCAGTTAGGAAAAAACAACATGAGTAATTTAAATTGTTGCCTATTCATGAATTAGTCACTTTGTTATTTATTCTCTCCTTCTGGGATTTGCAAAAAACAAGTGGCAGTCTTTGGGGGCTATTTTGGGGAATTTTTAGAACTTTTTTCTTCACTTTGGTGTCGATCTTAGCATTTAAAAGCTCAGTTACCAACACGTATTTTATATGCTCCTGTAAACATCCCTTTGTGTGGTTTATAAGCTCTGACAGTGCTAAGTTACACAATCTCTTACATGTTTTAAGCTCTTGAGAAACAGATTTTTTTCTTAATTTTTTTTAAGAAAATGTTCATAATATATTCTGGGTTGTAATTCAGGACTATATATTTTTTAAAGAGAAAGAATTACCAAATTAACATTTGAAAATGAGCTGCTGTGCAATAATAACTTTCCATTTACTGTCTTTGTAAAGAGATGTGTAATAACACTGCAGCCGTTCTTCCTGCGTTGGCAGAAGCCAGAGCATGTGGTGGACAGAACATGCTCAGCTCATGGATGTGGCAGAGCCCCTTGTGCTGCACAGCACAGCAGCAGTGCAGCTGACCAGACAGGAGCAGTGCCTGGTGTCACTGAGAGCCCTGCTGAGATTTCGCTTGGTGGGCTGTAGCTGTGGTGTGTGCCCTCATTCATGAAAAAATAAATGATTATGGTTGTACAGGGACACACATGGAATGGTGTTCCCTGGTACAGCTTGGAAAAAGTCAGGTATATTTCTACAATAAACAATTCGTGCATGATGGACTGCAACAATGCTGAGTCTAATTTGGTCATTTTCTAGGTGGGTGCACTTAAATACAGAAACAAGTTACAGTCATTTAATGAAATTATAAGCTTTTAAACAGCAGGCATACTGTGAAAGGTCTGGATCATTGGTTTGTGATGGGAATGTGAGGTATCAGTAGAACCTTTCTGAAGTACATCCCTGTGACTGCTCAGAAATGTCTCGACATTCAAAGACCATCTCAAAACTCTTAAAATCCAAACCATAACTGTGAGCTGTGGGCAGTACTTCTGAGTTCAGTGGGAAGGAAAGTGGATACGTTAAATGTTTCTTTCAAGCCTGGATACTGCCTTAGCAATATTTCAAGCATTTTAGTGCCTAGATTTCTATGAAATTGCACATACATTTGGCCAATAAAAATAATGTTTTACCAGTCACTGCCTTCAGCAGTGCTTGGGAAAACCTACAATAGGGAGATTATTCTTCTACAGGTTTTCACTCTCTAATTCAACTTTGACTTCTTTTTTCACAATTGTTTACATATGAGCTGTATTTTTTGTGTGTTTTAGATCCTAATCTGTGGAAGACAGACAGTCTGTAGTTACCTTTCTGAAAGTATTGAACTGAAAGTGGTTCAGCATTACATTAGTCAAGATGGACAGGCTGTTGTTAAAGAACACATCAACTGCCTTGCAGCCAAGCAGAAATTGCCTTCATATATCCTAGAAAACAATGAGCTCACTGAGTTGAGCGTGAAATCTACAGGAGATGAAGACTGGTCCCAAGATGTTTGTCTAAGTTCTAAACATACAGAACACAGCACTGTCATTCAGGTATGACTAGAAATGGGTATATGGAACAGAGCATTAAAAATGCCTGAGAGAACTGAGTACTTTGCATTTAGACCTCTATTTGATATAATTAAATAGTGAATGTTATCATCCTGAAATAATGTTAGTGTAATGCTGATCTTTCTGCAAACAGGTACCATCTTCAAAGAGTTCAATTACATATGTGTGGTGCACAATTTTGACTTTAGAGCCCAATTCACATGTGCAACAGAGATTGGTAAGTACATTTAATGTCTCTGAAATCTAAATGTTTATGCCTTACATGTCAAATAATAAATTGAGGTCAGAATGACCCACTGTAAAGATTTATCAATAGTTTGTTTTGACAATTGTAGTACTGAAATAAAATTGGCTTTAAATTGGTGTATTCTTTTCTTTTTATAGATTGTTTTCAGCCCTCTTTTCATTGTAAGGAGCCATCTTCCAGACCCTATTATCATACATATAGAGAAAAGAAGTCTGGGGCTAAATGAAACACAAGTGATTCCAGGGAAAGGACAAGAGAAAGCACTGCAAAATATAGAACCGGATCTTACACACCACCTGACTTTTCAAGCCAGGTAAAATACTAATTTTCCTTGAAAATGGTTCATTTGTGTGGAAAAGAATGAATAATTTACATTTCAGCTTCTTCTGCGTTTTTTCCAAAAGTATGCTGTGCACAGAGGGGATATGACAGAACCAGCATATGTAGCCTGAAATTATATCATAGGAAATATTAAATTTGGTATAACTATCCTAAGCACACTGGCATTTGTTTGATTAAGCAGTCCACATTCTTACGTTTAAAAAATAAGTTCCTGAATGATCTTGAAATGTTTTTTTGAGAATACTGAAGAGGTTTTAGGGTCATTACAGAGTCATGACAAATCCACGCATGTCAGTAAATTCTCAGGAACTTGTTGGACATCATAACTTGATTCATCCACAATTACCTTGAGAGTGTTCTTGCTGCAGAGTACACTTGGGAAGCCTCATCAGAGAAAATGTTAATGCTAATGCTTGATATTGTTGTGTAAGTGACTGAGTCTGTTTTCAATGACAGGGAGGAAGATGATCCATCAGAGTGTGCAGTCCCTATCTCAACTACTCTGATTAAACACATAGCAACTAAATCCCATCCAGGTGGCAACGTCGGCCAAGTGCTCTCCGAGTTCTATGGCACTGCTAGTCCTCCCCAGCCTGCATGGCCTTACAATAGGAAGGATTCAGAGAGGTAATTAATTCCTTGCTAAACCTTCTTCATGACTGTTTCATTGCATTTCCAAATAAACTGAAATCACATTCTGGAAGAGTATATGTGATGAACATTGAGTATATTTTCAGCAATTGCACGATTCCTGCATGTAAACTGCAGAATCTGTGGCAGGTGGGGAAAATAATGAGGTCAGCCTTGGGGCTGCCCTTGTTTACACTGAAAAGATTGCATCAGTACGGATTTTTAAAAAATTGAACCATTTTTTTGTGAATGCACTTTCTCTACTGCAGCTCTAGAGGCTGTTGTTTATTCAGCTGCTGTTTGTTTCAGTACAGAAACAGGGAGTTGCTGTAGAAGTAGTTGTTGGGAAAAAAAGGAAATGTGATTTGATGACTACAAAAATCACAGGTTTAGTTCTGAAGGACAGTGGTAACTCTGTTAAAGCATTTATTAATTGACTACATTTAGGTTGAGCTTGTGGAGTTAAAAATACGCCTTTATAGCCTACACATATCTAGATCTTTCTGACAGCACCTCAGTGTGTTCCAGAACGATGAGGTGAAAAGAGAAGTTTTTATATTTCACAACCAGGAAAGCCCTGAAAATTTCTGAAAATTACACCTTATCATTTGTCATCTTGAATTCATTATTCCTTTGACTTTATGTTTTTGCTTATTTGTTTTTGACAGCAATGAACAGCTCTCCCAATGGGATAGTCCAATGCGGGTGAAGCTGTCAGTGTGGAAACCATGTATTAAAACACTGCTGATTGAACTCCTGCCCTGGGCATTGCTTATCAACCAGTCCAAGTGGGACCTCTGGCTGTTTGAAGGAGAGAAGATTGTTCTTCAAGTACCTAGTGGGAAAGTAATTATACCTCCCAACTTTGAGGTAACTTTGCCATTCACATTAGCAGGCACAGTTGTGCTAAATACACTGATTCTGAAGAATGGTTATTACTCCAGATGATTCCCACTTTCCAGTCACTGTGTCTGTCTGTTAGTCATATGATGAGGAGTAGCAATAACAGTAGGAATTTACCACACTGACTGAGTCACCGAGTGGGTAGCACAACATACTTGGTAGCAGTGTTTGAAAAATAACATCCTAAAGATGCATAATTGAAAAGTGACTGCAAGACACTGTAGGAAGAAGGCCTTCATTTCATCAGCAGCCTTCTCCCTTTCCTCTCAGCTCAGCCAAAGAATCTGCAACATGGGTGTAATGTAGCAGCCCACAAAAATTGTTGTAAAGGCCAAGTAAAGAGTTTGGCCCCTGCTGTGCCAGCATGGAATTGTTGTTGGGAAATTGTTGATTACAGTAGCAAAGCTGACAGCCTGAAAGGGATGTTTGGTTTGAGAATGCTTTGTTATGTTATTTCATAGCTTTTAATGTTAGCAAGAAAAGTTGATAATGACATAGGATGAATTACAATATAGGAAGATTTTTTTAGAATGCCTGCCTTCCTTAATTCAGGGGTTTGTGTAACTGATATTCCCACATATCTTGGCCATGCACATTCTTTTTTATTATAACTCTGATATTCTTTAATATTGAAATAATTAAAGTGATTTGACCTAGCAGCTTGTCAATTCCAATTGTACAATCTGATACTTGCTGTTTGTTTTGTCATCTCTTTCCCACCCATGTCTGTCTGTTGATAAACTAAAGGTCTGCCTAGTAACACATCTCAGTGTAGACTATGGCCTTGATTCCCCATGAGGGTCACTTCCTTATCCACCTTGTCGTTTCATCTATCCTTGTACCACATAGAAAGGATGAGAGGGAGAAAGGCAGGAAATTACATTCACTGCCCACTGGAAACTGCATTTAGAAGTGTAGTAGAAGTGTATCAAATTGTCAACAACTGATAATCAGTCATTTTTTCATTTGCAGGAAGCTTTTCAGGTTGGAATATACTGGGCAAACACTAATACTGTGCACAAATCAGTGGCAATTAAACTGGTTCATAATGTGACCTCCCCAAAATGGAAGGATGCCGATAATGGGGAAGTAGTAACATTGGATGAAGAAGGTTTTGTTGAAGCTGAAATTAAACTTGGTGCTTTTCCAGGTCATCAAAAGGTTAGAAGAAAATTACAATGATTTGTAACTTTATCATGTAAAAACAAAGTCATATAGCAGATAAAACAATCAAATGTATGCAGTGTGAAAGCTTCTCCCTAATTATGTTAATATATGTCCAACATAAAGAGGATATAAACAATGTATGAAATATAATTTAAAGAATTAGATTGCCAAAAACATACTGTGCAACCCATAAAGATAATACAATATCTCCTGGAAAAAGAATTAATGAATTCTCAAGCTTGTTTGAATAACACTGACAGATGCAACTTCAAAAGTACATGATATGGCTCCAATTACGAAGTGCATGAATATAGAGAGGATTTCTGTGATTAGAAAGAAAACAGCAGTTCTATTGCTACATTTCACAACCTTTTGTGGTTTTGTGTGACTTCATCACAATTTTCATTATCTTACAGTTGTGTGAATTCTGCATTTCTTCCATGGTTCGACAAGGTATACAAATTCTACAGATAGAAGATAAGACAACAATAATCAATGATACATCATATCAAATCTATTATAGGCCACAGCTTTTTATTTCCAAACCCCACTCAGGAGAAGAGGTAAAGCACTGTAGATACTCTTTTTGTTTGTTATCTGTGGAAAATTGTTGTTTTTCTATATCTTTATTTAGATGAGCTGCATATAGCAAAGCTTGGAACAGAAATCTTTAGACATAGTAATGATAAAGTAATTTATATCATTTAGAATACTGAATCCTGGGTAAATTCAACTCCAGTAATTAACTGTGATCAGAAATCTGTGCAAGCAGCAAATTCTTGCACATTGCAGAATTAGTTCTGCCTGTTCTCCATCTGTTCAGGCACTAATGGCCATTTCTGTAAAATAGGCAGCGTAATCCGTAGTAGCTGTTGAAAATGTTCTCAGAATTTTTACCGAGTTTGCGTGTGAAAGAGGTATATTGGCCTGGCAAGCTGAAAACATTGTGTTATCCTTTTGGGAAGATTCCAGTTATCTGAACAAAGCTGCAGAACTAGAGACGTGCCCAAAGTTTATGTATTTCATAAACTGCATCGAATTGTGAATATCAGTTTTCTAATAATCTCACAGAATATTTAAGGACTAGCTTGCAGGAACCAAAATGTATGCATGGTCAATATATTTTAATCAACCATTTATACATATTTATTGAAGATTACATTTATAGTAAAATATGTGGAAAGCATTCTCAGGGTCAAACTTACTAGAAGAGTTGGCAGATCAACAAATTTTTTAAGTTCCTCTTTCTGTATTGTTTTCCTTCTGCTTTAGTTTTCTTTGCATCAGTATCTACAGTTGTGCATCACACATTTTGTGGCAGTCTTATGGGATGGGGAATTGAGAGAATGTTGAGGCTAAAATTCATTCTCAGTTTTGTGACTATAAATGGATTTTGTGCACACAGTTGTGTTACAGGAATGTAACTTGATTTTGGTAGAGCTAAATTGTACTACTGAGAGCCGGCTATAGATCACAGAATTACAGGATCACAGAAAGGCCTGGGTTGAAAGGGACCTTAAAGATCATCTAGTTCCACACCCCTCAGCATGGGCAGTGACATCTTCCACTAGACCCTGTTGCTCAGGACCCCACATAGCTGTGCTGCAAACCTATACCTGAAGACAGAATTTAGCCAAATAGCCTTTAATGCAATGTACTTACTGCAACCTTTACTTAATTGCAGTCATTGGCTGCTTGAGAGTGTTCTGTGCAAAATCAACATGGATAAACCCCCTTTTAGGGGCCGGCACGCCGTGCTACCACCGCCTTTGTTTTGTTCCCAGGACTCGCACTCAGCCGACAGCTCTGTGTTCAGCATCGGCGCGGCGGGGCCGGGCTCCGGAGGGGCCCAGAGCTCCGTGCCCTGCTGGGACCTGATGCCGGGGCCCGCGGCGGCGGCGGCGGCTCCCGGGGCCCGGCGTGTGGAGCTGGGCTTCAGCGCCGGGAGCCGCGGGCTGTGGAGCCTCCCGGCCGTCGTGAGCGCCGAGTTCGCCAGGCAGAGCGTGGCCGTGCCCACGTGTGCTGAAAGTGGCTTTTGTACCAGGTACTGTGCGCTGGGCACTCACCAGCAGTGACCTTGGCTGGCTGCTAGAAAGCCTCAGCTAGTCAGAAGCCATAAGAGACAAATGCAAAACTTGGCTTGTTGGTAGAAAGCCTCAGCTAGTCAGAAACCGTAAGAGTTAAATGCAAAAGTCCAGGTAACACATGCCCCCCGTATGTAAAGGCAAGTCTTACTTTAATTTAGAAATTGTTATCTTCTGATAGTTTTGGTGCTTTCATTGTAAATGGTTGACACTTTCTGTGCCTTAATTAGACCTCCCCGGATGGGGGAGATTTTTTAGAGTCTTTGCCAGGAGGCCAAGAGACGAACAGGACCTTCAGCATTCTCTGCTTTCAGATAGTTGTCTATTAAGTCTTACCAGAGAAATAGAGTCACTAACGTGACCCAGACACAGCACAAAGCAGAGAATGCAAGAGAAAGCCAAATTATCAAGATTACACAGTCTTTTTAAAGGTAAATCTTACTTTTTAAAGTAATGAAAACTGAAACCGAAGGATATTTTCACTTTTCCACCAATGTTCAGTAAATCACTTTGTCACGTAGACAGGAACTGCGGAATTCTTTATCCAATCACCCCAACTACTTCTACTGCAGAATATGGAGTAATAGAAGAAGAAGAAGAAGGTCTGGAGAGCAACAACAATCCTCCATTTTGTAGTTTTTACTTTTTATCTATTTACTATATTAACAAACCCAAAAACTCTAAATTTTTCCCCCTGTGACAATCTTACATTATATTCTATCACCTAGTTCACACCAGTGTAGATTCTAGTTCTTCCCAGAGTGTAGGCAATTTTCTCCATGGACGAAGGTCAAAAACAGTGTTGTCCAGGGGGGTAGAACCCTTCAAAATAGGCAGAGAAATATTCTCTGCACTCTGGATTCCCACAGGTTTAGTGATATGACCATGTACAAGTTGTACACTTTTTATAATATATGGCCTGCTATTTTTTTAATGTGCATTCAAATAAGAGCATGGAAAGCTTATATTGGGGAATTATGGTGGTTTTTTAACTTGTGAACAACAAGAGTTCAAGGAAAGTGTGTAATAATACAATACAAAAATTTAGGGGTTTTTTTTAAGGGTAGACATATATTCTTTTAAGCATAATAAGAGGATAAAAAAGAAAAGACAAGGGGTGAAACTATTCTGAGATTACAGCAAGGAAAGATTTCAAGTTTTAAAGCTTGAACTGTGCAGTTGTGCATTCTACTTATGAACTTATGGATCCAGCTAGTTAAAAATAACAGTCCAGTGACTTGTCAGATGACCAGCTTCGTTTCTTGAACCTGATATCTGAATCTATTCATGCTTACACTGGTACGAACACAAAACAATCTGCTAAAATTAGAGAAGCTACGTCATTATATATTGCCAGTGATGTGGTCCTTCTCTTGCCTGAAGTGCTTGATATCATTCAAACCCTCATACAGTTCCTCTGCAGATTCCAAGAGGTGTCATTGTGGATACTAAATATTCTCCTATGGACTTCAGATTTTAAAAAAATTTAATGGAAAGAGTAAGGAAAGGATTCCTTATCATTCTGCCACAGAGAGAATGACATAGAGACTCATGTTCCTAATAATTTCAATTTTCAGACTTTGGAGTTTTCAAAAATCACCATGAGGTTAAGTTTTTTTAGCAATAGCCAATAAATTTGCACAAGAGGAAAGAAAGAATTTATGTTTATGCATGAAGATATTTTGTGTAGCTAATGAGTAGAACTAAATTCATTTAATCTCATTTTGGAAATTGATGTAATGCTGATCCATAACATTAACATTTATAAGAGCAATAGCATTGTGGATCATTCCAGAGGAGCAGTTAGAGTTACATATTTATTCAAATATCTTTCATGTGTATCAGAGGAGTATCCATACAAATTCTTCTGGAAAATTTTGAAGATTTATGTTGAAAATTTGGGCCTACAATCTCATGTTTTTAATTTAATATAAATCTCTGCTGGCTAGGGCTCTCATCTTGTAGACACACGTGTTCAATTTAACTCATGAGTACTCTCCACGAAGTAATTTTTTATCTCATGTTTTTTAAGCTATTTCCACGTATTCTTCTGTTGAAGTAGAGATATGAACTTGCCTAAATGTAGATAAATATCTATGGACTTGGAATTTCATCATAAGAATCTCACAGATACTAGTTTTGAATTTTTTAAATTGTTCTGGATAATATATAAAGACTTCATCCAAAACATGCAAAATCCGATTTATCTGCTTCTGTTTTAGGGCTATAGCACTGACTTACCAAGAGCATCTTGGTGTGACGTACCTAACACTTACAGAAGATCCCAGTCCTCGTATAATTATCCACAATAGGTGCTCCATTCCATTGCTTGTAAAAGAGAATTTCAAAGGTAGGTACTACGCAATAATTAGAAACAGTGCACTGTTGTAGTATATCTTATTTTACTGTATCTCCAGTCCAAAATTGAGTTCAATATGTGTTTTGGTTATAGCAAGAACTTGATGCCCTTGTAAAAGTCTGTCTCAAAATGAGAGACTCTGGAAGCTATTGGAGCTAATTGTGAGGTCAGGAGTATGAACTTAAATGTCTCCAGGCTTTTGGGTTTCCCTGGTTCCAGCTGTCAAGGTGACTCAGCTCAGCAGGAAATTCATAGGTAGTGGAGTTTTGTTGACATCAATTCAATCCCTTGGAACATTTATATTTCCTCGGATTTGCAAATGTAACACACAAAAAAATTGTCAAAATTCTGGTTACAGTAAGTTGATGTAATGGTCAGTGGAACATTATTTGTGTAAAACTTAATGAAATAGAAACAGAAAAGGAAAAAACCCAAACATACAATGTTCCAACCAATAGGAAAGCAATGTTTTTATTTTCTAGTAATATTTCAGACAGAAACTTGAGACTCATTTCTGCAGGCATAGATGAGTTTTGATTTCATACAGGTTTTAGGAAGCTCTGATCTTGTATATTTTATAACATTTCAGATACACCAAAGTTTGAAGTTTACTGTAGAAAGATTCCAGCTGAATGCTCGGTTCATCATGAACTTTACCATCAAGTCTCCAGCTATCCAGATTGCAAAACAAGAGATTTATTGCCCAGTATTCTCCTGAAAGTGATGTCATCTGATGAATTAGTAAATGAATGGAGTGATTTTGTGGACATCAACAACCAAGGAACACAAGTAAATCATTATAAACCACTTCCTAGTTCACACCATAAATGGTTGTCTTCCTGACCTGCACAGTACATTGATCCTCTGCAATAAGTGTATCCTTTCTGCTGGTTTAAGGGGGTTTTAACTCCTGGGAGCTTTCCTGCCTAAGCCCCTTCCTGTGGAAGTTTTAGAACACAGACTATCTTCTTTACTGTCTCTTTTTAAAAATAGCTAGATTTGAAAAGAGAGGCTTTATAACACTGATTTTTTTCACTTCTTTTAAATCAACCTGGTGTTGCCTGGAAAAATCAATCTTGAAAATTTCTGGGCTCTGTAAGCAAAGATTGCCACAGGATCCAGGAAAAGTTGGTGACTTAATTATCACGGGATTTTTATCTTTACATCTTGCAGAAATCATCACTGTCATTCTCCCTCAGTGTCTTTACAGAAGCTACTCATGTCTCTCTAAAACAAAACAACCCCTCCCTTTTCTTGCCTTCTGTTATTTTTCTCTGCGTCTTGAAGTAAATGAAAGCTTCCTTGACTGAAGTAATTCTTTTTGATGGGAATTTTTTCCATCTTTGAAGTCATTAGTTTACATGGAATCAACATAAACTGCTTGGCTCTTTGAAAGAAATACTAGTTTCAGATGTTTTCCCTGGGCACCAATCACAAAATGCTCTTGATTATTGAGTGTTATGTTATATAGCAAGTAGTTCAGTTCCATTCAGCAAGCCAGTCAAGCAATGCAAGGTTTCAAATTTCAGTCATTAATGTTATGCCAGACCAGGGTTCTTTATAAGTATCTGGCTCCTAGAAGGAATTAGATGCTAAGACAACATTTGGGGATCATTGTCTACTCGAAGAGCTCTCCAGGAAAAGTGTAGCCTTCTGTTATTGAAGTTTTAGGATGTACATGTTAAAAATTTTCCCAGGATTTCTTAGTCTTTCTTTCTCTTAGAAAACTATGAATACAAGTGAATAAGGAATATACTAATAGTGTCACATACAATTCAGTTCAGGTTGTGAAATAACTGGGATTTGTAGGATCCTAGGTAATTTGTATTTCTTCTATGTAGTCACAGATAGGTCCTTGTTTTTGTATTAGATAGTAAATTAAAAACTAGTTAAAACTAATACCTTAATAAATATTGAAGTGTTTATCATCAGAATCATCTGAAATTGGAATTAAAATGACCAATCTTCAAGATCAGTGGAGGTTTATTTAGAATAATTAGAATTTTGAAAATTCTGTAAATGTCCTTTTTTCTCCAGTTCCATGTAGGATTGTGAATCTCTTCCAGACAAGCAAAGGATTAAAATTGACACGTCAAAATTAGAAATTCTCTTATATGTAATTCTCAGAAGAATAAGAAGTTTGATTAATGAAATTTAATTATCTGTGCAAGGTTATTATGACTTGTCTAACAAGAATCAGTTTAAGTTCTGATCCTACTAAACTTCCAATTGTTTTTGCTTCTGGTGATTTCGTAACAGCAGTAAAGATTCTTCAAGACAAACAGTTGTTTATTTTACCTGTGCTAGCCCACTGTCTTGGTGTTACTTCTTGAGCTTGCATTCCTTTCCATTATAGCTTCTTTCATTGCAATCTAGTAAACAATTGTGTTGATAGTAGCCTTACAAGAAAAGAGAAGCCAGCTTGCTCTAAGAAGGACTTCTGTGAATTTTCCAAACCTTTAAAAGACCCTTATCTTTTATATTCTGGAGAAACATAAAACTTGCATGGAAATCTTACAGAATTAAGCTCCAAAAGGAATACATCACTTCTTTAAGTAGGATATTCCTAAAGACAACTTGTCCAGAATGACAGTTTGTACACCCGTTATCAAGACAGAAACCTGTTGTCAAATTCCCATTTTTCCTGCCTTTTTAGATGTTTTACGCTTTCCAATAGTTTTTTGCCATTTCCTTGTGGCGGTGCCTTGCCTGTGAAGGTGTTTTCACAAACCAGTTTGAATGGCTTAAAAACGTGTTCAGTGTTCAGTTGTTATGCAAGTCTTCATGGATCCAAAATGTTACTTTTCAGTCTTCTTGTGTTTTCCATCATGCTATCAGAAATCCATCTACCCAGCTCTGAGCTAGGGCATAGCAACATAATGTTATTTTAGGGTTTGTTTTCTAGAGGAGAAAGTGGAATTTTGTAGAGCTTCAGGAATATGCCTTTCTTCTTAATCCAAAATCACAAATTAAAATTTCCTATTTATTCTTCTCATATAAACTCCACCCCCCACCAGCATATCTTGCTTATTTCTGGAGAAGTTTCTTATTAAAATGCATTCAGTTATTCAGTTGAAGGATGAGGTGCAAATTTCATCTCCTAGTACAACTGAAATACTGAAAGTATCAGAGCAGTTATTTTCTGTGTTATTGAAATCTGACTTTCTTCCTGAACAGTATCCTGATTTGAGTAAAAGATCTCAACCAGAAGGCATTGATAGTATTAATTTAATGTATGACATTGAAAACAGCAATTCTGGTTACATTCCATGTGTTTCTAACTCTCTCCTCTAGATTGTGTTCTTAACTGGCTTTGGCTGTGTTTATGTGGACATCACCCATCACTGTGGAACAATAATCATAACCTTGGCCCCAGAAGGAAGAGCAGAACCTGTTGGTATCAACCTCAACAGGTACATAAAGTGTATAAAAGATGATAAAAAGCTTTGCCAAACAGTGCTGTGAGGTCAGTCAGCTTTCTAAGTGTTAACTGGCTTAGAAACTTTGGCTTAACTGTTTGTTTTGTTTAATACTGCTGCATGCTCTGTAGCATGTGTTCAGACCATATGGCTTTGTAAATAACAGTTTAAAAGGACAATCTAACATCAAAAGTCATGTCACTTTAGGGTAAACACTACATGACTGGTACAAAAAGAGGACCTGAGTTGTTCATTAAATAAAAAAAGACGTTTTCCATAATAATTAATTTTGAATGTGTTCATTAGTTTAAAATGTACTTATCCAGGTCCTGCCATCTGTAATCTTACAAGCTCCCAAGGAAACTTACTATGCAAGAGCTGTAGAAATAGTCTTACAGATAGTAATTAATTGTACTTGATTATAACACCCTTCTTTAGAAGATTTCCTCACTTCCATAATACACCACAATCTGGTCCTCAGCCTCATTCAAGTGCAATTATAATACTACTTATTTTTAAGCAGCAGAATGCTTAGCCTCCAGCAAGCCAGTTACAATTAGAGTGGAATTTGTTGTACTGTTTTTATTTGCATTGTAATTAAGTACTAATCCCCAAGCAGCTGATCATCAGCAGTACCTCACAGTCCATTTGCTAGTTAAACTTGGCAATGGGCAGTTTACACTGCAGGGGTAAGGCCCTCAATGCCATCAGTATAAAAATACTGCAGTGGCTTCATTGGAGGGCCCTCACTGCATGTGGTGTGAAGTGGTTATCCATAACAGTAACCTTCAGTGAAACATCTAAGGCTGTACATGAATTATCAGGAAATTGTATTTGTTGTGTGTTTTAATATTCATCTCTGTAGTAAACATAATAGGGAATTACTGTGTAGGTAGAGATGTTCCTGTCCAAACTATCCTGTTGATTAATAAAAATGACAGACAGCCCTGGTGCAGATGTATACCTTCCCATTTCTTAGAAAACTTCCTGGCTGGTACCCACTGTGGTGATTCAGGTTGCCAAATCCCAGTAACATCAGCAGGACTTGCACAATGAGTTTCCTGCATGTTACAGAGAATGTCTCTCTTGATAGCTCTTTGAGCAAGCAAGATGCCAGGTGAACTCAAAAGACAAGTAATCAAACTTATTTTCCCTTCTATCTAGAAGTCAAGAGCAGACCCTGTCACTGAAAATGTTCATCAGTCAGTTAAGTCTTGCTGCGTTTGATGATATTACAAACCACAAAGTGTCATCTGAACTCCTACGTCTCACAGCAGACAATGTTTTCCTCCACATGGCCCCAGCCACCAGCTCCCTGTCACAGGAGTTCCAGCAGGACTCTGTGGAAGGCCTCCCACAATTTCATAACCTCCAGGTGTATTGTGAAGACTTGCAACTGGACAATCAGTTGTACAGCAAATCCAATTTCCATTTTGCAGTCCTGCTGTGCCAAGAAGAGAAAAATGAAACCGTGCAGTGGTCGAGAATGAACAATTTCATTGTTTGTAACAAAGATTTGGAAAGCTATAAGGAAAACTGCTTTATAAAACTCTGTATTGCTTTTTCCAAGGAAGAGAATTTCGTGTTTCACATGAATGACCTCAGCTTTGAGCTCAAACCAGCTAGGCTATATGTGGAAGACACCTTTGTTTACTACATTAAGACTTTGTTTGATACATATCTTCCAGAAAACAAAATTGCTTGTAAATCCATGAATGCTTCAGATACTACCCCAATAGTGCCTGAACAAGTGAGAGAACATGCAAGAGCTTTAGTCAAGCCAGTGAAGCTAAGAAAATTAAAAATACAACCTGTTAATCTCCTTGTCAGTATTCATGCTTCGTTGAAACTGTATATAGCCTCAGATCACACCCCTCTCTCCTTCTCTGTGTTTGAGCGAGGACCCATCTTCACCACTGCCAGGCAGCTTGTCCACGCCTTGGCCATGCATTATGCTGCTGGAGCACTTTTCAGAGCAGGTCAGTACTTTTCCTTAACGCAGGTTTTCATTGGGTACCAGCATTCTGCAAGTGTCACTCAAGATGAGTAACCTGGGTATTAGCTGTACACTTCTTGTTTTCCTCAGAGACTGATAATGATGCTTTCAGACACCTTTCAGGTCCTGTCATACAACAGAAGGGAAATAAAATTGCTGAGCAGACACCAGTGAAGATTTGCAAAGTTGTGCTGAACATCAGCCAGCCACCTGAAGGCTTTAGCCACCTGTAACCCTGAACACAGCATAAAAATGTGTTCTAGCTGGCTTAGGTTTTGTCATTTTATATTATAGCCATCATCAGAATCAACCCACACTCCTTACATAAACTCCCCAAAACAGTGTTTAATCAAATTATTCAGCATGTTGTTCTGCGTTCAGAAGTAAATTATAGACCTGAATGATGTTTTGTTGTTAAAACTCCTTTTGGCTGCAGTTTTTGATTAGAAATCTGTCTTTCTTCATACAGCCTTCAGTCTAAACTGGCACACAGATGTTTGTTGTCCTTTGATCCAAGAACTATGAAGTTTGCTGTTAGTAACTTTTTCCCATATAGGATCAATAGCAAGCATTAGTCTTTTTATGTTATCAGGTACATTTTGTCTTCCATAAATACTAATGTAGAAATAATGAAATCTGGTCTCTGATGTGTCTTGGTGCAGCACAGAATTCGTGCTTGAGACAGAAGGAAGCTCCTCTATGATCACACACAAGTAACATATTCCACACTGGAACGTGGGATTTATTGCCCTGCAATACTAACAGTCAGATTTTCTGAGATCCTAATGCTTCCATTTGGACTGGAAGCATAACTGCAACCTGACTTCTGTGCACACTTTCCAAAACTGTACACATGTATTTCAGCTATTTATAGATGCTGACCTTGTCTTTCACTGTGTGCATACCTGGCTCACACTGCTGGTTGTGACAACAGTATACACAACTGTGCAGCAGAACAGTGTACCAATTCATTATTTTCTTGCAATATTATGCTTGCAAAATTTGCAGGATTTTCTTTTTGCTACTTGTTTGGATTTGTTTTGCAGTTCAATCTCATCGTACAGAAGGGCAGATCTAGTTTCTTGGTAATTAAGAGTGAAACTGTAGCCAAATATGGTCCACGGTGTAAATGCTTCTCCCCCATGACTGGCTCTTTCCTTCTGTGCTACCCTTGCAGTGTGCAGCTGTGCAAAGGCCATCACTTGCTGTGGGATCAGTGATGTATCTGAAGTCAAGCAGATTTAAGTATTAAGAAATGAGGTTTGCTTTGGTGGAACTTCTCTTCAGGAAAATACATATGCATATATATTTAACTTCCACTAAAAGCACTAAAATTAAAATGTATTGTTTGAAAGGTGTCACCATGATTAAAATGGTGAATTGTACTGATTAATGTTTGCTTTAGCAAAGAAGATGGTTTGTGTTGAGGACTTTGTGACACTTGTCAAAAAAGCTGACTGTGTCAACAAAGTAAAAAGGGAAGAAAAAAATCAAGCAAAAAGCTTTACATGTTCTGCAAACCCTGTTTTTTTCTCACCATTAGCACCATCGGTCTCTTATGGAAGAGGACCTCTTGCTCCTGCCTTTTAACTACATTAATCTGGAATATGGGTTGTTTGACCCCCTTCTGCTCACCACTGTGTCATGCAGAAATCATGGTTAGCATCTGCACAGACAGCACTCCCATACAGCTGTACCTTGTACTCAGGGCTCTTTTGCCCTTAGTTGTGTGCAGGACCACTGCTGACCTGTGGAAGCGGGCAAGATTTGCCCCAAAACTTGCTGAGGGGGATGCATCAGGCTGCCCCATGTGTTGCAAAGGAGTGGTCAGAATCCATGAAAGCCATGAATGGGGCTGGAGAACTCTGTTCAAATATGCTGATTGGCATTGCTTATCTCAAATCAGCCAAACATGCAATGGAAATCTCCCATTCTTTTCTAATTAAGTTGCCCCCTATGTAAAAGTTAATAAAATTCTATTCAAAAATACCACTGGTACCAGATCTGACCCCATAGTTGCCTATAAAGAAAATTCTGTGGCTCTCTGCTAATACTGTCTTATTTATTTCATGTCAGTGGACATAATTACTAAGCATAAGTGGAAAATGGTACCCTGACATGATACCGTATTTCTGCAAAGTAAAATGCCACACAGAGCTTGTGAATTGAGGGAATATTCCTGGTTCCTCATTCTCCTATTCCTGACTTACTCCCACACCTTCTTCCTTGGATTGGGTGGTCCAGGCTGGCAGTGAGGAGCCACTGGGTTTGCTCTGAGCATTGGCCAAGGAGGGTCACCCATGCTGCAGGTTGCATGTTATTCCCATGAGCTTTCCAGGAGTGAGCATGATCCACCCAGAGCTTCCCAAACCTGCCAGGCAGGGACAGATTACAACAAACCATCCCTGGCTTACCGGGTAACCCATCAGGTTTGTGTTTAACTGTTTTCATTCCTGGTTTTCATCTGTTTTGCATTCCTCAACATGCTGGCTGGCCCAGCAGGTGAGTAGCATTGGAGTCCCCCATGTCCCAGCCTGGTGGTGTCTGCTGGGGATGTTGCAGGGCACCAAGGCACTAAGCTGCAGTGTCCTGTAGCCACTTTCCATCACACCACCATGTAGTACAAGGAATGTCAAGAATATTTAGGGAGAAAAAAGGCTCTAAGGAATTAATGCAATAATATTGATCAGAAAAAGCAGAAAAAACATCTCTCCCATCTCCCAGAAACATCTCAACACCTCCCCACCCCTCCAGCTTTTCAGCACTTCACACAGTGGCAAAGATAATTTATTAAAAGTCCTACAGCACAGGAATTGCAGGCCCAGCCTGGAGCTCTGGCTTCCCCTGGCCCCGTCAGGAAAGGACTGCCAGGGGATGCTCCTTTCCAGGACAGCAGGGCCACAGTGTGTGTTACTGCTCTGTTCATTGTGTTGCCAGTAGCACTTGGGTTTTGTTTTCCTAGTCCATCACACCCTCGCTCTTATGTCCACTCTGGTTCCTGCTTTTTATATTACAAGTACTGGAGTTCTCAACCTGCCAGAACTGAAATGTGGCACAGATTCAACAAGAATAATAGATTTTCCGGGAGCTTAGAATGATAGTATGAGATTAATTCATTTCATGTGAGTAACATTTTCTCTTCTGTTCAGTTTCATGATTCAGCCTTCCACAGGAATGATTGGGAGGGGTTAAAAGAAAACAAGAAAAGCATCTGGATAGCAGGAGTTTTCAATGATGAGATGGGAATGAGGAGGGCAGAGCACAGATCAAGGGCCCTCATGGGAGAGCAGGAGGCCAGTCTGTCCCTCCTTCAGTCTCCTGGCCCTGTCACACCTTGTGCTGCTCTGACAGTGCCAGCTGAAATTCGTGGTACCAGGGCTCAAAGACCAAACAGTTCCTGTTTCACATTTATTGCCATTTCTGAATTGCTCTCTTTGGGCTGCCAAAAAAAGAGTTATGCAGCACTGTTTCCCTAATAAATCTGCTGCCTACCAGCCTGAGAAAGACAAGACCTGCAAATAGCTTTCCAGCAACAGATTGCTGCGTGCTCAGCCATCCAGCAAGCTGCTGGCAACCCTGCGTTTATATAGGAAACCAGATCTGCAGATACTTCTCCTGGGATATGCATAAGGAATACTCCCCTATGAGTAACCTAATCAGCATGTAGATGTCATTGCTGTTTACACAACTGTACTGAGCAGAAGACATTTGTCTGGCTTTCACTGCGCTCTGAAAGAAAATGATCAGCTTAGAAGGGTTGGGGTGGATTTAAAATAACTTCTTAAGCACTTGTCAAAAATCTGCATCCCTTTTCCTAACACTCCATCAAGCAATTGACCTGCACACTCCCGTGAAGCAGTACGTTGTATCAGTGTAAACTCCCTGTCACAATTCTATCACATAAGGACGTGAAATCACAACGCTGCCTTATAGTGTCTAAAACCAACCCGACCATGGGAGCTTGCAGTCCCATTCCCCTGTAGCTGTGAGGCTCTTGCATCCGCCTCCCTCACACACTTTTAGCAGAAATACGGGAAGCTCCTGGAAGGAAGTAATTCTAAAGCTATTTGTGAGTTTGCCAAAAGGATTTCTTTGATTTACGAAGTATGAAAGATTGCCATTTCTGAATTCATAGTGGATGAGTTATTTCCTGTGTTTTGCTCAAAGGAAGTTCATAATGCAATGAATTCTAGTGTGAAAAAGATAATTAAGGAATAACCTTTTCACAACTGCTGCTTCTGCAGTTTTTGCAGCTGTAACATGTGTCTTGTTTCTCCACACAGGCTGGGTTGTTGGATCGTTGGAAATTCTTGGAAGCCCAGCTAGTCTGGTGAGAAGCATAGGGAATGGCATAGCCGATTTCTTTAGGCTCCCCTATGAAGGGCTGACCAGAGGCCCAGGAGCGTTTGTCAGTGGAGTTTCCAGAGGAACATCATCATTTGTAAAACACATTTCCAAAGGTAGAGCTTTCACTTTATTACTCTAACTACTGCTTTGTTGTCATGCATTGCTAAAGTTTTAGGCAATAAAGTCTGTCCATCCTTCACTCTCGTGGCCCTGCCATATCTTGTGCTGCTCTGACAGTGCCAGTTGAAATTCGTGGTATCTGGGCTTAAAGACCAAACAGTTCCTGTTTAACTAAGCTAAGAGGGTAACAAGCTCACATGTAATGTCTCATGTATTAAACAGATCACCACTTTACTGCAGTGCATGAGAATGTTTCAGAAACTTCAGAATTTTAAACCTCCCAGTGGGAAATAGATATTCACTCAGCAAGTATTTCATGTGATAACTGCAGAAGTATTAAAGGTGTTCTGCACTTCTGCTAGCCATCAGAAATTCTACACTCAGTCGCCTCATCATATTTGTTATTTTTTTTTTAAAAAGTAGATACAGTTGTCATAACTGTGTGAGTACGTGGATAGGATCTGACAGTGGGGCTGGCCTGCCATGGGAGCAGGAGGAGCTTTTCCTCTGCAAAGCTGTACAAACAGTGCCATCGCGTGGCTCCAGCCGCCGTGGAGACGCCGGGGCTGCGCCGGCGCTGGCTGCTGCTCCGAGCCTCTGCTCCAGCCTCCCGCAGGACACGGCCTCACGGCTCCTTCTGTAAATATTTGTTTACCTTTCCGTCACCCCCCTCTCCATTTAGATTAGCCTCACACAAGTCGGGGAACTGGAGAAGATGTTCAGATGAGTTTCTGTTCCCACCAGCCAGCAAACCTGGGGCAGGCTAATGTAAAAGGCGTGACGTGGACCGTAGCAGCAGCGTGGTGATGCTTAACAAATAGTAAAGCATGTTACACTTGGGTGACTGTTCACTTGACTTGCTGGTCTGCTCATAAGCTCAGTGTTGCAGTCAGGCATACAAGGTCTCCGTGGTTTAAATTAAAGCATTTTGATCCAGACCCAAATGTATATCTCCATGCATTTAGGTACACTGACGTCAATTACCAATTTGGCAACAAGTCTTGCTCGGAATATGGATAGGCTGTCACTGGATGAGGAGCATTACAACAGACAAGAAGAATGGAGAAGGCAGCTTCCAGAGAGTCTGGGAGAAGGACTGAGACAGGGGCTCTCTCGTTTAGGCATTAGCCTTCTAGGTAATGTACTATTAAATATCAAGTTAAGTGATAATACTGTTTTCTAATCTGCTCACTAGCCTTTTCTAACTGTGAGTTATAATTCCAAATTCGGGGGGTGTTGGTGTCTTCTTGTGAAAAACTTCACAGTATGTATCTTAGATACTGTTAATCAAGATTTAATGACTTTTGTATATTTTTTTTGCTGATAAAATAATTGCAGATATAGAATGAATTTGCACTTTCTTTGTGAAATGATATTTTCACTGGTACATGATGTAGATCTGAGGGGGAAAAAAAGAATAATTCTGCATCAGGCAGCGTGACTTGTAACTAATTCAACACGAAGACGTCATCATGCTGATGTTTACTTTCCAATGAATTATAGGAATGCCTTCTGAACCTGCTTGTTTTTGCAGCACTGTAGATATCAGGGATTCTTGGGTTTGTTTGAAAACCACTTCAACTTAGTGCAGATGTTAAGTAAGCTTTGATGAGGAATTCTGCTTTTACAAAGAGACCCAGATCATCCTGATTCAGTGTAATTTTATTCATCAAGCAGCCAAGTGGTTTGGTTAGAAGTGAAGATTACTCTATCCATTTGAAAATAGTACCTAAAAATTTGAAAACTAACCCGCAGTGGAAAAAGTCTCTGCGAGAAGTTTTGCAGTAAAGGGCTGGATTTTCTAGGTTACTTCGACTTGTCACACAGCAAAGGAATGCAGAACTGTATTGTTTGGCAGAGTTCCTCAGTATGTATTAAACAGTATGAATCTCTTAGAGATCAAAGTGACCAAAAGCAGTCCAGTGCAAAAGGTTAGAAGAGTTGAAGCTTGAAAGGATTTGTCCTGTTTCCTAATCTTCAGTAGTGTACACAACTCCTAAATTTGCAACCGCAACCCTGAAAGCCCCAAAGAGGAAGTGGTAAAAATGTTACAAGTTTGGGTTAAGTTGCTGGGAATTATTTTAAGCAATAACATTAGATGATGTGAAGCATTGTCATTTGATAATGCCTGTAAACCGGCAAGCAAGTGTCCTGGGAGAAATGTGCATAAAGGAGAAATTCCATGTATTAGCAGCCACTGTCCCAATAGTAAGCTGTTACTGGTGTTGCAAATCAAAGGCAGTTTGGAGGAGGGATTTTTTTTTTTCCCCTCTTATTTTATTGGGCTAAGGACAGTCAGGTTGAGTTGCTGGATGAAAGATTATACTTTTAGAAGCCTGGTGTGTATGTGCTGGTGAAATGGTTTGGTGATCTTGGCTCAGTTATTAATAAAGCATCGAGGTAGCATGGTGTCTGTATCCCCTTCACTGACACACCATAGCCCTTCCGAGCTAAAAACGTCAGCTGTATAGCCTGAAGTAAAGCAAAACTTTGTAGCTTTGGCTATAACAAGGCAAAGTTTCTGCTGTTCAGGAAAGCTGGGAACTCGTCACACCCATGCACAAATACGCCATTCCTGCACCTCCCTGCGCACACGGATCCCGTGGTTCACGGGAGTACACACGAGCTAAAAGGAAAGCAGAAAAATAGAGCTGGAATTTCAGTGTCCCTGATTTCCTAAGAAATCAGACTTCATGTTAGAAACTTAGAGCTTCATATTAGCATTTAAACAGTGCTGTTTAAATGCTCCACAAGCTAGGGTCTTGTTCTTATTCCCACTGTTATTATTTAGAGATTGCTCGCTGCTGAATACATCTTTTCTTAGCAGTGGAGGCAGTGAAGCACCCAGATAAATAGCTACATTTACTGTACAGCTGGACATGACAAGCATGGAACTCTCACTAAGGGAGAGATCAGAAATATTCCACTTACTCTGTATCAGTTTTTTATTTATAGCTGATTTTTAAAAATCATGTTTCCTCTGTATAGGCAGCAGCATTCATATAAATTGTGTCAAGACCTAAATTATGAATAGACCTATGTTTCAGTTTTTACAAACATGTTGGAAAGGTGCTTCTGTCCTGACCATTTAGTTTAAAGAATATTGTATGTTCCCCCAAAAAACCTGTCGTAGTTGAAGGACAGTATCACTGTGCTGCTTTTTTTCACCAGTGTGTTCAGAATAAACATGAACATGTTTACTCTAAAAGAACTTCAGGTTCTTCATACATAACAAAGTGAAGAGAAGTTGCAGTTATTTTCCCTCACAAGGATAAAAAGTTTTCTGAGCACAGAAAAGCAGAAAGCACGACTATTTGAAGCCGTAATTTTAATTACTTTCTAATTGTAAAATTGGAAAAGTGTGAAGGAGATTTCTATGATAGTCACAGTATTCTCATGTTCATAAAAGTCATCTGACCCATGCAGGCAGCTAAGACAATTGCAAATGCAGATTTTGTGCCTAGGTGAAGTCATGTAAGAGCCCTCAGTTCACCAATACGTTGTGATATCTACCCAGAAAGTAGAGTTGCCTTTCTGATTTTTCTGAAAATCTGGCTCACAGTGGCCCTGATTCAGCAGAGCACTTAAGCATGTGCTTAAGAGCTTTGCTGAATCAGGGCCAAAATCATGTACTCTCGTCTCCTCCTCAGTGCAAGTTGTTCCCTGTGGTACATTCTTAAGTGCTTTGTCCTGTCTCATTTTAAATGACTCAAGCACTGTCAGGGTGTTGTTTGATTTGATTGTTATCTTTGGCCAGCTGTTGTCTTCTTTTCTAGTTTGGGGGAGATTTCTGGGTCGTTTTAGTAACACTTGTGTGTGAAAAGAAGCAACAGCTTATGATAGGTGTGTTTTTTTCTTCTATATGTTTAGACAAAAATGCAGTGAAATAGTTTGTAAAATATTTAGATGATTGACTCCCCACTGAGGAACTACCTTTTGCATTTTGTATGACAGGGTCAAACTTAAAATAATAATTTATAAGCATGTAAAAGAGACTATTGAAACTATAGGCTGTATTTTCAACCACTGGTCCTAGTCAAAAATATTATATTGAAGTGGCTGCCTTTAGGAAGTTGAGCATATCTGAATAACCAAAAAGCTGATAACTATTCAAAAAGCTGTTATTTACAGTGGCAGAAGTGCTCAACATTTCAGTTACTCCTTCCTGCTTTTGGGGAAGTGAATTGAGTCATATTGACTGACAGTGTAGCTGTCCTAGTAGAGAAGGCAAAGCCTGGGTTTCAGAAGCTCAGATTTTTGTTATTATGGGTGGTGGTGGCTGTTCTTCTGTGCACTATCACTGAGTCAGGGCCACTCTTTATTTGCCTATCTACAACACAAGATACCACAAGCCAGTGCTAATCCTGAAATTGTGTGCTATTACACACACTAATTGTGCAAACACATTAATGCATGGCAACAGGTGCTCTTTTCTTTGAGCTGTATTTTTATGTGACATTTGCTGTGATGAGACTGCAATTCAGCCATTTTTGGTGTGAAACACTTGTGGCAGTCCTGAAGGACAGCAGAGAAAAGGAAGCAAAATGGCCTCAGCTTGGCCAGCTTCCAGTCTCATGGCAAAGCATGGCCAGTTTCTCTTAGTGGGGGATTTTTTCCAATTATGTCTTGCTCTGAAAGAGTTTGTCACAAGCAATCCGAGCTTTGCCGAGGTCTGTAAGCTGTGCTACATTCACCAAACTTTGTCAGTCTGCGCACGAACGAGTTGCTGCCCATAATCAAATTCTTCTTGAAGCAATCCAGTGATATATTCTGAACTATCTGAATTTTGTAGCTATCAAAGTAACTTTTTTATTGTTACTGAGCAACATGTACTAACCAGAGTGCACCCCATCTGATGTTTAGCAGATGTTCTGTTGTTGCTGGAACCTCTTTGGTCCAGTAATGGAAGAATATGTTTTTGTTTTGTCGCTTTGGTGTTTAATTTTATTGAGGTTTTCTTTATACATGCATAATCTGTGTGTACATATGTGGACATGCATATAAAATCAAATGCCTAGGGTAAGGAAAAAAAGAAAAATGGAGAATGTTTTCATTTAATAAAAAAAATACTGGTCAAGGGACATTACAGGGAAAGGACAGGGGCAGCAGTAGGACACCGTGTGAGAGTATGAGAATGAGAGTGGGAAGGGAGGAACCACTGCATGTGGTTCCATGCTCTGCTTTGCTGATACCTCACTGAAATCTGACAGGGAGAGACTTTCTTTGGTAAGTCCATCCCTCATGGAGCTCCTGCCAAGAACTATTAGAACGTAGGAAGCCGCACGGGCACAGGGACGATGTGCTTTGCACGGTTCCTGGTGTGAGGAGTGCCTTGAACCTCACGTGTGTGTCACCAGTCTCTCACTGTTGCTGGGTTTCGAGGTTGCTCAGGCCTATGTTTCTTTCCTTTGCCCACACATGATGCACACAGGAAAGGAGCTGCACAGATCTGGACTCCCCACACAAGGGTGGTAGGACCAGCCACTCCTCAATGAAAGGAGTAAGGTTATAGTTTATTTTGTGATTTGTGGGCATGGCCATGGCACATAAATGAGTTATGGCAGTGAGTTGCAAGTCAAGACAAGGAATTAGTGAGGAAGAGAAGATCATTGGTTGTATTTTTGCAGGTAGAGCAACTAGACTTGCAAAAAGGATTTGAGGTACAAAAGGGCAATGTCTTCACAGACAAGTTCAGAGCATGCATAAAATGCCAGAGTAACAGAAACTGTGGTATTACTAAAAATTGGCTAATTAAGCTATACATTATTTGGGGCACTATATATATATGATCTTATATAGCACAGTCACAGCAGTTTCCATTCTGTTTCCTTGTCCTCTGAGCCTAATTCCAGCTGAGCAGTGCCTGGAGCATACCACAGGTCCTTTGGAGTAGGCTCTTATTTATTATTACCTTGTAACTTTGCTCAAGTGTATTGCAGTAAATAATTTACTAGTGCTAGGACTTAGGTGGATTACATTTTATAAGGCAATAACTTCTGTTCTGAAAGTGCAGTTGTTGTGGATGACCTCAACAGATAGGGTGAAGGAGGTCACAGGGTAGTATAATATTGTAAGTTAGCAGAACACCAAGTATTGTTTTATGCCTTCAAATGCATCGCAATTTCACAAAAGAAAAGACTGGACAAACAATCCTAATTGTGTCATGTGGTGTTGGGATATTATTGTAGTCAAGCAGCAGGAGCAGCTGGTAAGTACTAATGAATTGAAAATTGTATCGTTTCAATGGCACGGCATTAAGGAAAAAGCTTCATGGCCTTTATGGTACAAAAGGTGAATGAATGTTCAGCTGCACACTCAGCTTCAGTGAGTGACCTCAATTAAAACCAGGCATCACTTCAAAGATAGACCAGCATTTTCTGTGGAAATACTATACATTTGTCAAAAGGCTAGTCATAGAGAAATTGGAAGAAGTCTCTCTAAGAGGAGAGGAAGGCATTTATGGGGGATGCAAGTTTCTTGAATTGCTGATAGATAGTATCCCAGGGACTGGGATCTGGGGAAATGTGTGCTGCTTCTCATCCTGCTCTTTTCTTTGGACAGAAAACTGCACAAGTACAGGATTAGTTCTTGTTGTTCAAAGTCAGCAATTTCTTCATTTATCCAATGACAGTAACTAAAACCATCTGAGAACCAGTTAGCAGCTCACTGCCTAGTGCATGTCACGCTGGTAAACACATGGGGCCAAATACCTCGGTTGCGATTGTCCAAATCTGTGGAATTATGCCCGGATTTCCTTCCACACACAAAGCAGGACCTTCAAAATGTCTAGGTTGCAGTGAAAATGCCTGGTAACCAAGATGACCCTCAGTCCTACTCCTTAAATAATTGTTTAATCTTGATATTTGCAGCTGCAGGTGCAAACTGAGAGCTGGCCAAGGAGCCTGCAAACTTGCTTTTTACTGAGCAAAGCACCTCGGATCGGGCAGACTGGTGTGGCTTTGTCCAATCCTCGTACCCTCAGTGATTTCCAAATAGCTTATCTATCAAAATTACAACAACTAGAGACATGTCTGTGGTTAAGTGGCTAGTGTAAACTCAAGATCAAAGAAATGTCCCACCTCACATACCTGTTTACATTTAGGAAGATTTAAGTTGAAGTTCTCTGTTGATACTAAAAGCTGGGAAGGTCACTATGTCACTTGTAAAAGTTTGACCCATGCGCATTAAAGTAAAATATGATGGTTTTCACAAAAAAAAATAACAAAATGTCTCAAAGTCTAATTCTGGTAATCTTAGTAATATATCAAAAGTTGCATTAGCTTATGAACATTTCTGGCAGTGGAAGAGGATATAAAAATGATCTATTGAATACAAGCAGTTTTTATTCTCATGAAGTCAATCTCACACTTATGTGAAAATCTCATTTCCATAGCAGCTCAAGTCGTCTAAAACTGGAGGATTTTCTTCCTAGCCCAGTGTTCTCAGAATTGTGACACAGAATGAGCCAAATTAATTAACTCAGCAAAAGCATTTAGCATAAGTAGTTGAAAGAGAGAAACATACTGTTAGGTTAAGTGATCTAAATGTTTAGAAAAAAAAAGGTAAAGATCTAACTAAACTGAAGCTCAGGCAGTGTTTAGCTAATTGGTCACATGCTAAATAGCTGTATAAGAATGGGGTACGGTCTCTAATCCAAACGATATTCAGGTCCAGTAGTAAGATTTCCTCTTATTCTGAAATATTAATCTTCACTACTTACTGGAGACTCTTGTTTTTTCAGGTGCAATTGCTGGGATTGTGGATCAGCCGATGCAGAATTTTCAGCGAGTATCTGAGGCCCAAGCTTCTGCTGGGCATAAAGCCAGAGGGGTCATCTCGGGTGTGGGGAAGGGGATCATGGGCGTCTTCACAAAGCCCATTGGAGGGGCAGCTGAGCTTGTCTCCCAGACAGGTTATGGTGAGTTTTGTATTTCCAACGTCTCCATTTCAATTTTAAAATGCACTTCATCTACAACCTGCTCTGTCTTACTTATCCAGCTCAGTATTGTGTGACTTCAAGAAAGGTTCAGAAATGCCACCACTAAATACTTACAAATGCTGTGCTGCTTTTCTGAAATGCCATCGTGTTGTGCTTCTTGCTTGTGTTACTGATCAGCGATGTACAGCCACAGAAACACAGAATGCAGAAAGCATGAAGTAATTCTTGGAATACAGAAGAATTAGTTACAGAAACATATGTGCTTGCAAAATAGTTTTTGACATAAAAGGATTAGAGCAACACTATGTCCAATTAGAGCGTTATTTTGAGATTGCTTTGTTATGGCAGGGAAAGAGTTGTGCTATCTCTACACAAAGAGTGAGTTACATTGCTGGGAGAAAGAAGTGAGTCATGTAGTCAGAGCATCCCCTGTAAACTGGAGCTTCACCAGAAGACAGCCGTGTGTTCAGATACAGGGGTAACCTTTTAGCAAGCAGAGGTGGGGTTTCCAGCTAGACTTAGCACTTAATAGCAGTGGTGCTAAATCCTTTCAAATTGATGGGAACAATTCTGAACAAACAAAAAGTATAAAAGATAAAAATAAAATATCAAAATACACTAATTTCTTTGCTTCCAGTATCAATAAATCAAAGCTTCCAGTTTCAATATTTAAGAAGAAATGGTGGTTGGAGGGAGTCAAGGAAGTGAAGCAGGAAGACCCATTGATAGAAGGACAATGTGTCAATAATTTCACCTCACTAATTATACCAGACAAACCTTGAATATTTAAGACTTTAATCGCTAGCAATATTTATGTTCGTGATGTGTTGGTTAGAATATGAGTAGTTCTCACAGGGCTTAAGTTTAGGATGCTTCCCACAAGATTCACAGCTCATTCCATCTAGTTAGAGAATAATGAAACAATTATTAGAATTCTTTCAAATTAACTTTATCTTGTTTGTATGAGCATAAATAATAACTGTTGTCCTGAATTATACATCCCATAGGTGTAAAACCTGTATCAGCAAAATTAGAAGCTTTTTCTGTTGTCAGCTGTCTCTGCATAGGCTTTGCTGCCCATTTGGGCATTATTATTTCTAGATTTAATTCTGCTGCCATCTTCATTAAGAAACTTGTAGTAGCAGAGGGACACTTTTCATTGCAGATATGGTATATAAGACAGCATGTTTTCCATGACCATGTGACAAAAAGAGTTAGCCAGGAAAAAACATAAAAACGATATCAATAATAGCTGACAGCGCGTGAGAGGAAAATACACAAAAGTTCAAGTAACTCTTACCCACAACTGAATTGGAAGTGGGACTGTGCCTCTTGGGGGGGACCAAGGGGTGGGGGACCACACAGAAATAAACACATGTTCTCTCTGTCTCCATCTGTAAATAACATTTTCACTCACATAATGCTGAGAACCTCGGTAAGCCAACTGTTACAACTGGGATGCTGCTTTTAAGTATTACCATCAACATGTGTGCTAAAAATTAAAGGGTTTTTTTTCCATTGCTGATGTTTTGTTTAAATTATTATCCATTGTGTAAGAGGGAATCTAAGTTATTGACACCCTTGTGCAAAAGTGCCTTTGGAATGCTTAGACAAAAGAAAATCTCTTCATTTATTTGTAAAGAAGTATATTTGTAAAAGAGAAACTTTGCACCAAACCATATAACACTAGTGCTTGCTGCATAACCTACTTTGTGTCTGTCGTGTAAAAATTTTTAAAACTGCTTAATTTGTGAATTTTTTTGCAACCCACTCTTCCTGGTGACCATACCTCATCATTGAAAGTTTACAGGCCATCTGAAATCATACATATGGTATCATCTTCAGCTTTGGAAAGCCTCTTTAGAAACCTGCTTAACTGCTGCTTGTATTCTGTGCTGGCACTAAGAAGAATTCACAATAAACCAGATGCCTCAGGAGATCTCATAAATATATATGGGTCTGTGTTTAACAGCTGGATTAAGTAACTGAACATTTAAATACAGTATCTAGGCAAACTTGCCTTCTAATTTGTACCAATCGTGACACGTATATGAAAGTATTTTAATATTAAGCAAGAAAGTTAACAATGGTCTTGATTTTTTCTACATAAATCCTAAGTGATGTGTCCAATCCTGCTCTGAAGTGATGGCTCTCAGGAGTGTTATGTTTCTCTTGATTGCAAGAGTGTAGCTGATTCACAGAACACGCAGTGGGGGTTTTTTTGTTTCTTGCTAATGCAAGATCACAGGGGTTAAGTGCACAACTCTTGCATTGTAATATTTAATGAATTATCTTGACTACAGCTTCCAGAGACGTGACATCATTTTGGATCTGCACTGTTTTATGAACTGCTTTAAACAGATGACATCACTGCAACACGTAACTGCTTTGTAGACAACAACTACTAAAAAACCTGAATTCTCTTACCACAGGTATTTTGCATGGAGCTGGACTTTCTCAGCTTCCCAAGCAGCGCTCTCTTCCAAATGATCAACATGTTGAGCAGGCTCCAAACAGCCACGTCAAATACGTCTGGTAACATTATTTAGACAATTGCTCATTTTTACATCCACATTGTTTATTAATAGGTTCTGGCCTCTGGTCAAGTTAACAGGCTGCTTCCCTAGGAAAGGCTGAGTTATGGCAGTTTGTTTAGGAACATTAAACACAAAGGTAGTGCATAGAAACCCAATCTGCAAATGATGGGCTGCTGATCTGCATCCAGCTTTGAAACTACAGAGCTGATCTTTATTTAATGGTATTCAGTGAGTTCTTATTTATCATTGCTCTGAGCCCAAGAAAAATACTGCACATCTCCAGAAACAGCTGTTAGTGAGTATAGCTTTATTTTCTGCACTGAATTTCTAAGCCACTTCTCAGGGTAATTTTTCTAATATCAAGGAAATAGGATGGGAAATAGGCTAACCTAGCACAGGTATTAGGCCAATTTTGCAGTGAGTGATTAAGGGGTTTTGATAAGTAATACTTTCACATTCATTCTTTAAATCTGAAGTCCTACATCTTTCAGTAATGGAGTTTTGAAGTTCACTCCCTGGCTTATTTTACATCTGTAGGTCATAGCTACAGGCTTAAGTAAAAACGTAGTGATCAAAATAAGCCCTGGAGGATCCAATGCACTGCACTGACTAGTTCTTTTTTGTCTTCTTTTTTCTTTCTTTAACCTGATAATGCAGGAAAATGCTGCAATCTCTGGGAAGGCCAGAGGTTCATATGGCCTTAGATGTCATGATTGTGAGTGGATCAGGCCAGCAGCATGAAGGCTGCTTGCTGCTCACCTCAGAGGTGCTCTTTGTCGTGAGCATCAGTGAAGACACGCAGCAGCAGGCATTCCCCGTGACTGAAATCGATTGTCTGGAAGATGATCAGCAAAAAGATCTGCTGAAGGTGCAGCTGAAACAACAGAGAGTGCCTTCTGACTTGGAGGTAAAGCCTTGAGTATGTTTTTCATTCAAAGATGAAGATACACTGATGCTGGTGCTTTTGGCAGTGGGGCTACTCACTTTTGGGATGGGAGGCCAGAGGTTGGAGTGCCAAACCAGGAGACCTGCATCTCACAGTTGGATGAAAGGAATGTGTCTCATCCCTTCTATCCTCTTACCAACCGTGATATGCCATATCTATGACAGAAATTTTCTGAGGGAAAAAGTAGAGGAAGTCTGGGTTCTTGGTGCTTACCTCTTTTCTGAAAAGGTTCCCATGGCTACAAATGCATGAGGTGTTTATTGTTTGGCAAGTCAGCATTGTGCCCTGTGCTTACAAAGTCCCAGCAAAAGCAGTTCCTTTTGTTCTTCTGGGAATTCCATTAGCAGTTCAGTGGTGCTGATGCTCCTTTCAGCATGTTTTGAGCTTGTCTCTTCTAGAACAGTAGTCTTGCTTGGCTGTGTTTACTTCCTTAGATCTTCCTTCTTCTGCAAATGCTAGCTTTAAACTGGATTAGTTCATCTCTGAGATTGGATGCACCAAGTGTTTGCCAGTAAGAGCATAAACCATGTTGAAAGATGTCTAAGCCATTTGAATATTGAGGTTTTTGGGTTAATTGTCTTCTTTTAATGGCAGAAGAATATTGTATTTTTACACTTTTGGGAAACAATGTTTATTGCATTAAATTCTCAAGTAGAATCACATGAGAGGGCGTTTCAGAAATTAACATGCATGTCCCAGTTTTTATAAAAGTGTGTCAGGTAGTTTATAGACTGCTATATCAGAAATTTCTGTTTTAAATGTAAGAAAAGAACATGTAAAAGCCCATGAAGTATGAGGTGTGACAAAAAGTAGGAGCACCTTCAGTCAAATCCTGACTTTGCTGAAGTCACTGAAGGGTTTTGGCATCGATTTCAGCAAGGACTTCATCTGTGTCGTGACAGCACTTGAATACTTTTGTGAAAGCTTTCTTTAGTGCTGAATTCTCTATTTATATTTGTCTTTCCACTAACCTCAGTCTCACAGAGAACTGTTGACTGAAGCTGCTTTCTCTCACCACAAAGCTACATGAGGGATTACTTAAATTGGGAAGCAAGTGGGCAAAGCTCAGCTTTTTTTGTCCCTGAGTGCTGAGTGGTTGGTGGAGGCACACATCGGACTGATATATCAGAGTCCAGACTGTCCTGCTCAGTCCAGAGCTACTGTCCTGGAGGGAAGAAGAAGAAAAGTTGTTCTCACTAAGGCAATGGATGCACTCAACCTATCCTAACTCTAACTTTAGCACCAGCCCACATCATTTTCTTACTGGATTGGAGTGTGATGGGTTTTGTCTTTGCATCTGGTTATCCAAAATGTGAGGGGTAAGCTGCTGCTGTGGGGGACAGGCAGCTTGCCCAAAGGTTGCTGCAAATGGGTGATGGAGGGTGCAGAGGGTCTGCCTGTTTGGGAGAAGGGAAGGCTAATTCCAGTCCCCACAGCTGCTACAGCTGGGAATGTGTAGGATTTGTAGTAAGTGGGTCCCCTGAATGCACAGAGAAGCCCTACATGGCATGTGCAGAGTCCAGTGTTCCCACACACATGCGCTCCTAACACCCTCCTCTGGAGGTACTGCACCAAACACATCTTCTTTTACTGAAGTTCTGGATGGAAATATGGGAGTCCTACTCAAGTGGTGCAGCAATGCAGCTCTAGGATTGAGTCCCTCAGCCTAAATACAGCATCTCTTTTGCTGTCTTGCCGTCACTGACTTGGCTCCACCTGGGATACAAGCACTTTTCCCTGTTTTTCCCATGCCATATGTTTTCACTGCATTCTCAAGAGCCTGTGTCAGCAAATGTTGAGTGATGCTGTACAAAACAGACCTGGCAAAATATTCCTTCAGAATGCAGACACTGATACTGAAATTCTTGTAAAAAATCAAAGAAATGTGCTGTAAGGAGGAGCAGTTGAAAGGAACAGAGAATAAAAAAGATTTTTTTAATGTTAAGGCAGCTAAGGCAGCTACACAATAAAAATTCCAGAAAGCTTCATATACAGTTTTAATAATTACTTAGAGTCTTTTAAAATTAATATTTATTATGGTTTTTTAGTGGACTGGGAAATCTCATGCTTGGTGATTCCCTTTCTGCAACTGAATCTGTGGTCCTTGAGGTGTCACATGCAGCACTGGTGCTGATGGGAGCCAGAGCTTCCCTTCAGCTCCCTGAAAAGAGCTTCTACAAACTCTTCGGATGTGATTAGGAAAAGGAACCTTAGGAGGAACAAGTGGTGACTTGCAGGTGAGCAGCCTCTGAGCTGCAGAGTGATGCCTAAATAGGCACAACTCCTCATCATGAATGGTAGGCCATTGTGTTGCACTGAAGGTGTCCTCAGCTGAAGTGCAGATGTCTGTGCATGATGACATTTGCAAAGATGGCCTCAATTTTTAGCTGGAAAATGCCCACTCAGGTCAACCAAAATGTTATCATGAGTTTAGCAAAGCAGAAGTAATGTTACCAAATGTAAGTTATCTCTATTTTTCTGATTAATTTTGTCAAAGGTGCTAGAAATAATACAACAAATTGAAACATTTTGTTTCAAGGCTATAAAAATCAACTTTTTTGCATTACTGCTCACAAAAACAATTGCCAAAAGTTTTGTTTCAGCTCTGCCCAAAACAGTTTCTCCCATTCCCTCTCCTCAGCTTCTTGGAACGGTTAAGAAACAAAACATGAGTTATTCTACAGCTGTAATCACCAGAGATGTTATAGAGCATATTTTGACTCCTTCAGCAATAGGTTTGCCTGATGCCTTGTTCGCTTCCACAATATATAACTCAATCCATCTGGATAGGAATAGCCTGGATGGATTCTTAAAAACTCTGGCACTGACAAGTTTGTTATTGAAAGGGAAGCATTAATTGTATTTGGATTATCTTCCAAAGTAATTGAGACACTGCTTGTTTCCAGACAGATGTCAAACTCAAAAGGCTTGCTCTTCCAGCTGCTCTTGGTATAGCTCATAACATCAAGAAGACAACAAAAAATTAAAGGGCCCTGGAATTTCAGATATTCCAGATTTTTTTTGTGATGATCTGTAACAGGGTGTTCATAACAGTCCTACGTGTTACTGTCTTTGGAGCTGAAAAACCAATCTTTGGACTTCTCAAAGCAATGGAAAAAAAATCCTGAAGAGCTGGATCTCCTTAGTCAGTGTGCACAAAGGAGCCCATCAGTGGACTGCACAGCACAGGTGTTGTAGCTGCTGTGGAATTGCTAAGGGCTTATTCTTTGTAAACCATAATAGGAGGAACTGTAGAAAAATACTGGAGTTCTTAACTCAAAAGTATGGCCTTGTAGTGTGAAGGGACATGATATCTGTAATATTCCTCTAGGAGGTGCATTAAGCAAGCCTTGATCAAGTTTTGAGTCCTTGAATGATCTGGATATTGACACAGTAATTGTTCAAAGCAGTGGACACTTAGTGACAATCTCAGGTCCCATTTAGGAAAAAATGTAGAATAGCATCAGTTCCAATGTTTCATCTTGACAATAAAAGGCAAACTGAAACTGGCTGCAGAAGCAGACAGTTACAGATGAAGTCACCTAGAAGCAAGCAGGGTCCCAGCTACTTTGGAAGACCATCCAACGGTAGTTAATATTTCCTCCTGAATAATTATGCTCTATCTGTGGAAAATAGCCTGGGGCTGAATGAAGAATGGGTTCACAAGAGTAGGTGAGTGGGATGCCAGCACCATTTCCATCTCCTTTGGTAAGCAGGATCTTCTGGTCAATGTGGAGGCAGAACCCAGCTGCCCCTGGGCTTACCTCCCTAGGAGAAATCAGGAAAAAGTGTGAAGCCACCTACATGCAAGATTTACCCTGTAACTTAAAGTCCAGTTTACATAGGTGGTACTTCAGCATATTTCTCTCCTTTCAACTGCTGAAACAGACTGACTGCTGAGATACTTTTACTGAGCCACCAGACCGAAGACGTGGTTCAGACACTGTTGCCACTGTTAGCTGTGAGTCTGCTGCAGCTCTCTGCCTTCTGATTTTCCCCTCCCTTAAGGTCGTTCATGGAAACAACTCTTTCCTCTGCCCATTTCATCATTTCTGCTGTTTCTAGGCATAGGCTTCAACCTTAAACTTCTGAGCTTGTTCATGAGCCTGCTTCCTTTAGCAATTTTGTGATGATGATTGAAAACAGCAGTGTTTGTACTCGCTGAGCAGCAATTCCATCTCCAAAGGCATAGTAAGAAAACCAGAGGGGACTGTTTTCATGTGCATGTGATACCTGTCACTATCTATCAATCATATTAATTCTTTCTTCAAATAAGCAACAGAGTATTTAAATGAGTCTTGCAGTCCAAAGACATGACAAGATATTAATTGTGGATGTTAAATTGAATCTAATGGCACTGTTTGAAAATATCATCCTATCTAGACCTGTAAAACTCCCTGAAAGACAGGCAGAAGATAGCAGTCTTTAAATCCTTTTAATGTTGTACAACAAGGAAATCTTAAATCCTACAAAAATTAAACTGGTCAGCAATTCTCCAAGTGTAAAATAAGGAAGCATCAAAGCCTAGCCCTATGACAGCTGCTGCCTTTTTTCTTCATTGTCATATTTTGGAAATAACTTCTATTCTGAATGACTTAGCTTGTCATACTGCTGTAGCATCCATGATGGTATTTCTGAAATACAGTTTTTTTGAAACCACGTAACCAGCTTGATGCCTGCTTGCTTGCCTTCCCTTCTTGAGCTAGTCATAGTCATCTTGAACTTCTTGAAAAATAAGGGCATAGCATATTGATCTTCCAAAGCCAGGTTTGCCCATAACTTTTCTGGGTAATACTTTATCTGGATGGAACCATATGATAGATTACAGTATTTGATTCACTGTATTTTTTTTCCTCTAGGGTAGGTCATTTGCATCCCTCTTGGTAGAACCTTAAACCTCTACCTATTTCAGCCTGCAAAACACAGATCCCTTAATATCTTCTCCAGAAACGGAACACCCTAAATCATGTTTAGTAAAACCCTTTTGTTTAAAAAAATGTCTTTGTGTGAATGTCGGTTTTGTTACCAGAAGCAGGTGGATATATCCTGCCACAGAACATTCACCTGGAAGGTAGCTTCTAGTCTTCATTTTGAATCAAGTAAGTTAAAGGTCTGAAATATTTTAGCTAAATAGGACTTCTGTATGATAAGCCTTGCCAAGAGCTACTGACATTTTTCTAAAAGGGGTTTCAATGCCTTTGCTGTATACAATGAGTTCATCTGTTGTAAAGTTCTACTCTTGACCAATTCTCAAAAGATGCCGCTTAAATTTTCTATGGCAGAGGTAGAGCTTCTCAGAAGTCCAAAACAGCAGAGGAGAGGACTAATTCACCAAGGATTCAACTACGGGAGAACATTCATGATTTAAAAAATCCTCTAAAGTATTTCAAGCAGGAAGATTTTTATGAGTAATGTGGAAGTTACTGTCTGTACTACTCAGTTCAGTTACTGTCAAATACTCAGTAACTATTTTATCTCCTCTGATTTCAGGCCGAGGGAGCCAGAGAGAGGCTGTCAGAGCAGCAGTACAACCGCCTCGTGGAGTACATCACAAAGACATCTTATCACCTCACCCCCAGCTCCGCCACAGCACCAGCTCTGCAAACCGTGGCTACTGAGCAGCCCCCAACTATCACAAAAACCTATCAGTATGTAGTTGATCCAAATTATGCCCAAGTGTTCATTAGCAAATTCACCATGGTGAAAAACAAAGCCTTGAGGAAAGGATTTAATTAATAGTTGTTTCTGGTGAGTGTGGTAATACCATACCAGTTTGAAAGCAGTGCTTTCTCTGCAGTAACCTACATCAAGTAGAGATGCTTACAATTTTTGAGGAGGTAGAAATTGATAACAAAGCCCAATAGCTTTTCTAATCTTGACAACATTCCTGCTCCCTAGCCAAAATACTAGTGCTGGAAGGAAAGTGTTCTGGCAAACGAATAAAGTGAGAAGGAACAGCCTTGGACTATAGCTCAATCAAAATCCTTTTTCTTTTTGATAACCAAAAATTAGAGAATAGGGAAAAATGGCGTGCATACGGACGTTTTTACCACACACAGAAATGTGTATCAATACCTCTATATCATATTTTAGGGTCTGCCAGTTTCTGTTATAAACCAGCTTTATAACTCAGCTGTAAAAACTTGCTCAAGGCTGAGCCTTTCCCCCCACACCCACACTCCCCCAACATGTGCGTCCTGAGGCAAAACATTTTCCCCCACTAAATCTGAAAAACCCAGTGTGGCTGTTTTAAGTTACTAGTGACAGCTGGGTTTTAGCACCACTTTAACCTTAAAATAGCTTCCTTTATTTGACTGAAGTTTTGCAGGACATTAGTCCATAATGTAAACTAGTGCCTTTGTGTGGTTTGGAGAACAAAACATGAACTACAACATGACTTTATTTTTAAAACTGTCTGTATACAGAAACTTTATTTTATCCACCATCAAATTTTCAGAAGTACTTTCAATGTATGTATGACTGTGCATTGTCTGTTCATTAGCTGGAAGCCAGTAACATGCAGTTCAAAAATTTAAGAAACAGAGCTGTCTCCTTAAAATCTCTAAGCTCAATGTAACCCAGATGTGCAGGTGCTAAGTACAGCCTTGTGGGGTCTTGCTTATTTCTGATCTGCCACCACTACATTGTATGTGCTCCCTTCAGCCCTAATTCATTTTATGCTTATCATCTTCGAACTGATAAAAACAGGAGTATTTACAAATGTGACCTTTCAAATATGTACGAAGCAAATTGACATTTTTTTTAAGTTGATTGAAAACTATGGACCCACAGGCACCAATTACATTAATGATGCCATCACAATACACTTATGAATATATGTTAAACACCTGTATTTCTTGTTGTAGGCAAGAAATCAGTCTCTGGGCACAGTTAGATGACTTTATGAACCAAATCTGGCTATGGCAGTTTTATTTTGAAACCAAAAGCTTACTTGGTTTCCAACTATGCACGTTAACTTTTCTCCCCTTTTCTATGAGCTTACCAAAATTTTGTCTGGCGATTCCTGAACATGGCTGGAATTGGAGTCAAAAACTGGAATAAAATCTGATCACCATTTGGAGCATATGCTTTATAGTTAATAACTTCTATGCATACTTGAGATGACCAAATGCACAGTAAATAAGAATGTAGTAACTGCAATGTTTTTCTCTTGAGTTCTGTTTTGTTAAAAGGTATTTCTAAAAGCTGTGTCTCTCATCTACTGAGAATAAAGGAGGCTGGGGTCTGCATTGTCCTTTTCTGACTGTGAAAAAAGCCCATCCATTATCAACATTTCATACACTGATTTTAAAACTTAGTCATTGTTTAACACTGTTTAAAAAATGTATATGTATAGATACACATGTGCTTCATTCATGAATATTTTATGGAAGTTGTTTAATACTTCTAATTTTGCATATTGATGGATAAATTGTAATATAATTAAATTGTTTAAAGATAATAAAGCTATTCCTGTAATACTTGGGGTTTTTTTGAGCTGTTTATTCATTCAGTTACAAGGTGTGGAACAATGACAAGACTGATGTACAAGCTTCATGAGGGCCCCATTAGATCCCACTTGGTCACTGGACTTTGTAGTGTACCAGAAAATGCAATAGATCATGACAATACTTTGGAAGTAAAAACTGGTGACTAGCTTGCCAAAAATGTGTGCTGAAAAGTTTTATGCTTTTGTGACTAACTGAATCAAAACAGCACTGTAGTCACCGTTTCAGTTAGACTAATCTGTTCCTTATTTATGGAGTACACAGACAAGCCAAGGGGATGCAAACACACCTGTAAAAAATGAGGAACAGCAGTTTCATTTCTAAAAGTTTGTAGATTTCAGCCATTGTTTAAGATACATTTGTGTTTTTCCTGAATTACATTCTCCTGGAATAAACACTTGCTTAAATTACACTTTTCTTCAGTGAATTGAGCTGCATCTTTACTGCATTAGGCAGGTTCTTTCTCCCTCTTCTGACCACATGTATGGAAACGAGTGGAGACTGCACATAAATCAACCTCTCCTACATATGAGCTGTGTGAACTATGAAAACAAAGTTGTCCAAAGAGCAGCTGCCTGTACTTAGCTGCTAAAGCAGTGCAATGTGTACTCTTAAAACATGCCTGCTCTCATAACGCTCTTTAGACCTGGAGAGCTCACAACTTCAAATCTATCTTTTTAGTTTGCTTCCAGAACAATCAATCACTCCTCAAACACTTGAGAATAAAGTAAGCTAGCCAAAAAATTTGAAGGCATAGTCAGGCAAGACCTTTCCCAAAGTAATTCAGGTCAAATAATTCCTTTTTATATATCGTTTCATACATAAATATAGCAAAAACCTTCAGAGACTTGGGATAGTCTCAGAGAGCAGCCAAGCATGTTTTTCAGCTCTGCATCTCCTAGAAACAGTGTGCCAGACCCTGTAACAAGCAACTGATTAGGGCTAACTCACAGATCCTGTACTGTGCTATGTCCCACTTCAATTCTTTGCATGATAGAATTAGCTGAACTCTTGCTGGCAAAGGGAAAAGAAAGACAAAAAAGGAAAACTGGTGGGTTGGTGTTGATTTCAGAAAAGCAGGTTGGTTAGGTACCCAGCTTTGCACTCCCTTCCTACTCCAGAGGAAAGCAAGCTGTGGTTTGGTTGGCATTGCCTCTTGAGGGAAGTACTTGCCTTGCATCCAGTGTGAAATCAGAATGCATCCAGAAAGCAACAATTGCAGCCTGCAGACTCAAAGCACAGCCACAGAAGTTAGAACTCACCTTTCTTGGTAAAATACATTTAGCCAGAGAGCTCTGAGCTCTGCTATATGCGTGGAAAACTGCCTTCAGCCGCAAAACACTCTTTAAATCACATGTGCTGGTAGCTGAAGGAACACAGACTACAGTAACTGCTGCTGGCTAAAACAGTTTAGAAGAAACTAAGAATTTAACAGTAAATTAATTCATGGCAACTGTGAAGAATATAGGGTCTAGAACAACAAGGGAAGTCACATCTATTAGCCTGCACACCTGGCAGTAGCGAGTTTCTTTGCCTCTAAAACCGTGAGACTGAAGACCCCTGGCTATTTAAACCTGCAGACAGGCCTGAGAAAATGTTAGTCAGTACTTAATGGCATACACTGTTTATACTGTACATTGGGAAGATAAATGGGTATCATTTGCTATTGTTAAGCTCTGGTTTACATTTATAGGAACTGGCGTATTTTGATTACTAGATAGTTTCCTCACTAATGTCAAATTCTTTCTTTGCTTAAAGGAAGCACTGCCTGCATGGGAAGTTTAAAGAAAATCCCATGTTGATCTATAAAATGTTCTGGATCACATACATTACTTATGTGCTTTCATTAGTCCAAATGTTGTTCAAGGATACCTATTAAGTGTTAAGTAGTTAATGATCCATGTAAAATAATAAGAGTTACTCCAAACAGGATTTGAACCGAAGACCTTCAAATACAACACAGATGGGCTGATTTGTCATGCTGCTTCATACAAAGACTTCCTTCCTTTCACGCAGTCAGCTTTTGCCTGCTCTCCTAGTACCCACATTCAGCAAACAAAAGCTGCAGTCCTAATACCTTCTTCATCCTGAGCAACAGGCAATGGCAAAGCCTGTTCTCACTGACAGGTATCATGGCACAAGACAGAGCATCATGTTTCAGACTGCACAGAATATAGCCCAGATTCAAACTGTGCTTAGCTGACTACTTCCAGATACTAAAAAGATGTCTAAAAGCAGCATGCCAAGATTTTCATTACCATAATATCCTAAAATATTTACTTTGTCTGCCTGTAGCCCCTCTCCACTTGTACACCAAAAACATGACATACCTGCAGTTCAGAGTCACCTTCTAATCAGAGTAACTAATCCACCTTGTATAAGGATGGGAATTTGCACAGTCTGTAAGTCTCTCTGTACCAGTCTGCTGCTGTAAGGAAGGCAATGCAGCGATGACAGCAGAAAAAGACAGAAAGGTTGGCTGCTGTATTTCCAGAATTTCTATCCAAATTCTTTCCTCTCAAGGTCAGCTCACCAGAGGTAACACAGACCCCCCCTAGAAATCCATCCTCTCCCTTCCTGCAACATCTGTCCTCTTGCACAGTTCCAAAAGCAGCTGGGACAAACTAGCTGTCACTGCTTAGGGATATACTGTGCTATCAAAATGTGGAATTTGGCCATAACAGAGATGCAAATAATCCCTGAAGAAAGACAGACATAGTCACCTTGAGCAAGTTCTGAAGACTTTCCACCACTCTACCCAGCACATGAGCCTTTAAGTATTTCTACATTAATGAAGACAACTGAATGTCACTGACACATGGATTTTATTTATTGAGTTGCATTAGAGCGTGCCATGCACTGAAGTGCACTGCACTTCACACTTCAGTGAACAAATAAGGTTCGGTCATCAAGTCGCCTGGAACTGAAGGGAATCTGCAAGATAAAAAAACCATTAAGTTATGATGGACAAACTTTATACTCAAAGTAAACATATTAGTATGTATGACTGCAAAGCAGCAGAGAGAAATGTTTATGTGGTAGTTTAGTCTAGAGGAATTCCCCGTTATTTCCTGATGCTTGAAGATTCACACACCCTTCATGTGGCAAACAGAAGTGAAACATGGAACAAATCAAAAGCTGGAACAACACTGCACAGCACATCAGATTCACTATATATGCTGCACTGCTAACTGAATCAATCTTGCTGAGGGCCTGCAGGAGAAAGGAATGCAGCTTTCAGATAGGAGCCAGAGAGGAAACAAGTGGTGCAGGCAGCCTACCAAGGAAGGAAGAAAACCAAATTCAAATTGCTTCTCCCCATTATACCGAACACAAATCCAAGACCAGCTGTGCTCCATGACAAGAGTCATGAAAGTGGTTAGCACCAAACTCTGAGCTTCCCCCTTTATTCCATGGCTGAGCACACAGTAGATGCCAGATACTCCTCACATTTATACTTGCACTTAGTTTCCACTGTCAGTATCAGCACCACAGTCCACACCAAGTAGATGGAACAGTGTGAATTCACAGGGAGGTGCCAAGGAGCCTCCATCCCCAGCAGGAACGAGCCTGGTGTAGAGTGCCAGGCTAATGAACTAATGAACACCCCTTCCTGCCTGCCCGACCCCTTCCTAGGTTCTGGGGCTAAGTCCTGATTCCAGAGTATTCTGTGAGGTTAAACCACCCCATTTACTGCCACAGACAGCACGTGAACAGTAAAATGGGAGATGGAGAGTGTGCATGATCACTGTACCCTTTAGGTAACTATACCAAAAAAAAGGCTTCACATTCAAAATAGCCAAGATTTAAACTTCTGAGGCAAACAAAAATGTCTTCCATCTGTTCTGGGTACTTGTCCTTTTATAATAGCCTTTACAGAACATTTGAAACACTGGCATTGTTTTCCCCTTCTACTTTTGTATTCATGTGCAGGCACAACAAAAAACAACCTCTTTCTACTATGAAGGAGTGAAAAAACATCTGTTCTTATATGAACAGGCTAAGGAATAAGAAACATCAGCAATTCAAACAAAATCACATAAGATGATTTGTTTTCCATTTTCTTTTGAGCCAGTACAACTAAGAAATGGAAGAATTGTTTAGGAAACATTTAATTTTAACAGGTGCACACAATGTGCATTTTTTTTTAAGCTGCCAATGGGAACACAGGCTGAGAGTGGAGCTCTATTTGCACTGAAATAAATCCTGCTCATGATTTCAATTAAATATTGAACATGCAGCCTTGTTGACAGTGTTTGTTTCAAATGATTTTACCACCAGATGGCCCTTCAGAATACACTGATGAAGGCCACCTGACTAAAGAATGCAATTCCAGTGCCTAAAGAAGTTTAAAAGTGACTATATATTAGCAATAGAACTGAACCAGAGGCAGAATTACCAATATTTAAACCAGGAAAATTTATAATTTCATCAATTTATCTTTGCTGTAGTCACAGCTAAAGAACAGCAGTATCCCACTCTCACAAAACAAACAAAAAAACAACACTACCAAAAGCTGGAACTGACACAAGGATTTTTTACCCTTTTTTCTAATTTTTAGAAGAGATGGAGCTCTGAGTTTTTTACATAACTGTGTTATGCAGAAACCAGATAGTTGCAGATTATCATAAAATGGAATTTAGTATGCAGAGTGTTAAGTACAAATCTTTTACTCAATCTTGCTGCTTCATGCAAACAGACTGAGAAAATCCAGCTGGCCAGGATAATTAAAGCCACAGATTATCACATAATGATCACAATATGAAAACATTCCAAAAGAATGAAAAACTATCATTCTAGATTAGTCTGAAGTCATTTTAGGAGAAGCAGAGAACTCGATGTAAAAAATTTGCAGCAAGAAAGGGGGAGGAACTCTTGATTGAGTTGTCACATCAGCTTGTACAGCTTAGTGACTGTAGTTATTAGTAACTACAACATGGTTGAAATCAAGACTTTTTTTCCTCATTTTACTAGCAAGGGAGAACAAAGTTGGGTCGTTTTTCCAAGAAAAGGCAATGTCAAGTGCTAAAAAACAGTATTGTGAACAAAGTTCTATTCAAGCTTCATACAATATGGCAAAAATGTGATTATTAGTACACAGAGCTGTACGCCACTGTGATTTTTTAATATATGTATGTGTGTATATAAATGTATTTCCCCTCATGACCAGTCATCTTCCCCCTCACCAACTTCAAAATACAGCACTATGTGCAGAAGCTGTCTCTGTTTCTTACATTAAGATGCATGCTATGAGAGAGAAACAGCCTCTCCATTTTCTCACTCACTGTACCACCACAAGTATGTAAGCAGAAGATACAGACAGCCCCAAGTTAAGCAGTTCAAGATGTGGCAGCATCAACATGGCTGTGGAATCAGGCAAGTCTTGGAGTTTAATGTTAGAGCTTTGTCTCCTCTCTGTGGTTATGTTAGGAGGGCAAAGGCCTGGCATCACCACTCTGTCTCCTATATCACACAAGTTAAACAAATTCCAAAAAAAGGTACTCAGGAGCTTCTATCCTGCCCTTACTCCCAGGTCCCCACTTCTGTTTCTTCACATTTTTATTACCCAGAGTCTCTTGAGTGCAATTTGTATCCTTTCTCCTTCCAAACTCCTTTCGATTTGAAAAGAAAAAGGAAGACCCCCCAAGCAGAAGCACAACATCTCACTGAAATCATCTCACTCCTGTTCCAGTGCAGAGCAGCTCAGTACCTGCAGATGCAGCTTACCATCATTTGGGTGGTGCACACTCAAGCACACCAGCTGCCTTCATGGCTTCAAAGTCCTTCATGGGATCATAGCTTTTATAGAACGCTTCATAAGCTTGTTTTCTGGGTTCAGCAATTCCAAACTGGAAAGTAACACACAGAAAATTAAAGTTTGCCAAGCTTTATCAACAGATTTTTTTTTCTGTTAGTTCTATAATTTCTGTCAGTGGCTATTAGTCTAAAAGGCCTTTAGCTCAAATTATTAAACATTTTTTTGTTCCTGTTAAAACCCACAGGCTGAGCTACCTGATCATTGGTCAGGAGAACAAATGTCTGAAGTAAAACCTTAAAAAGAAAGTCTGTTACAAGGTAGCACATCACACTTTCAAGATCCAAAACCACTCCATCTATATTGACACTCAAGTGTCCAACACCCTCCCTGTTAGTAGTTTTATACATAAAATATGTCATTATGGCAAGTTTTGTGCCTGTGGACAGCTGCAAAACTCTAACTCCAGATAAAATGGCATCCTACACTGAACCTACATTTGAGCTACACTGTAAGTCAACCACATCTGGTAAAATTTTACAAGGCTGCCAAGCCACTCTTACAGCTCACCAACATAAAAAGACACAATCCTCATTTCCTGGACACCCACACACCTGAAGCAGAGGGATATAGTCAAAAAACTCTCAAAAACGTTAAAAAAATTCCAAGGTGGGTTTGTACAACAGCACCTAACATGGAACAAAGTAAATGGCTACTGAGATCCATATTACTTGTTCTAAATCTGGTCTGCTACCTTACCAGTGTATCAACACAGGGGTGCCAAATAAGGCACAGACCCAGAGACTATTAAAAAAAAATACATTCTAAGTCTGACCCCAAACAAGCTTGTCTACCTCTTAACAGATGTGTTAAGTACATGTGTGAGCTCATTGCTTCTGACAGACATTTGTGGCTCTGAGAGGTTGTGAAAAACCTGGAATTAACTTCATTTCTAGTCACCTTTATCAGCAGCTTCCTGAACACTCAAATGCTGCCAACAGTAGATGCATGAGTTCAATGGGAAAAGCAAGATCCAGCTCTTCCACAAGAATTCACAGTGTCGTTTGCTTTGTGTATGAGATCCCAGAAGTATTTAGTAAGAGCACTCAAGAACAACTACTGCTCTTATCTTTATCACAAGTCAAACCTGTAAGGGTGTTTTTCTGGAAATGTAATGCTCCATTTCCACACGATGCTTCAAAAGCAAGGAGAGAAAACCACATTAGGTTTTCTCAAACTCATGTCTTCAGTGTGAAGGATGAGTTTTCCAAATTGCTTAAGAGTAAGTGTCCTGAAATCAGTCAAGAGATAAAGTAAGACTTGGACAACTCTCTCAAGTCTCAGAAACTGTGGCAGACCAAAACACAAACTATCTAGAGTTAATGTGCATCAATTGTGAATTGTCAAGAGCAGTTTGGGACTAGGAGACTCAAGGTCAAGTTGTCACGAATTGCGTGATCTTGAACACCCTTCATAAAGCATCAGATTATTCATATCATTTCTTCAAATGAAGATTAGGAAGATTTATTTGGGCTTTGGAAAATTGCTTACAAAAATACATTACTAAACCTTTCTGATAAACAGCTCAACCCAGTCTCAACAGAAAAATATTATGAGTTCTTTAAATACTCCAGTGAGCCCAGTTCATAACTGAATGACTACCCAGCCCACCTTGTATAAAGTCGCACTTCCCATAGATACCAAAAATGCCCCAAGGAGGTGAAACTTCATCCGCCGGGCCAGAAGGCGCCGCATTTGTGGCTTTGGCAGCAGTGCAGCCGACATGGTGGCAGTATTTCCTGAAAGAAAAAATGAAATAAGAGAACTCGGGGAGAAGCAGCTCTACTTAAAATAGTTTTCTGTACCACAAAAGATCACTTTTTTATTGTGTAATAATCGTCTTTATGATATAAGCAACAGTACTCCTGTCTGTTTGACCTTCCAATGAGAATATTTAAGGGACAAAATTCAAGGTCAATCTATTTATGATATGAGTCTAGTTTAAGTTCTCACACTCCTTACACCCAGTATTTGTGGAATCAAGACTGGCCTTCGTTATTCACACTAAATCCTGCGCTTCCCACAGGCTCTTCCCTCCCAGGCCTGCTGTCCTATGAGTGCGCAGGAGACATTCTGAGCAGTGCCGGGGGTAGGCTGGGACCAGCCCCGCGCCGCTCCCCGCACCGAGGGCCCCCAGCCCCGCGCTGCCGGGCCCGGCTCCGCCACCCTCAGGGACGCGCAGAGGTCACGGGGCTGTCGCGGGGCCGCGGCCGAGCGGGCAGCGACGGCTGGCGGGCCTAGGGATGGGAACGATGAGGGAAGGAAGAGGGAATGAGGGCAGGAAGAGCGAAGAGCGGGGGCCGCGGCGGCAGCGGGCAGCGGCCTCACCTCAGCTCCCACCAAGGTCCTTCCGCGCCGCCGGCCGCGCTCCCGCTGCGGCCCCGCTACTCCGCATGCGCGGGGGGCGGGCGGCCTACGGCGGGCGGCGCGGGTCAAACCCCGCCGGGCGCAGCGCCCGGCCCGCGTGGGAGCGAACCATGGAATCGATTAGGTTGGAAAAGGGCTCTGAGATCATCGAGTCCAACCCGGGACCGAACAGCACTGTGTCAAAGAGCCCCTGGCACTGAGTGCCAAGTGCAGTCTCTCCTTAAACAGCCCCAGGGACGACAACTTCACCACCTCCCTGGGCAGCACATTCCAATGTATGTGTGATCATCTTCGCAGTGAGGAAATTCCTCCTAATGTCCAACCCCAACTACCCCTGGCACAGCTTGAGGCGATGTCTTCTAGTCCTGTCACTTGTTACCTGGGAGAAGAGCCCGACCCCACCCTGGCTACAGCCTCCTTTCAGGGAGTTGTAGAGAGCAGTACGATCACTACCGAGCCTCCTTTGCTCCAGGCTGAAGTCCCCCAGCTCCCTGAGCTGCTTCTCACAGGACTCGTGTTCCAGACCCTTCACCAGCTCCATCGCCTTTCTCTGGACACACTCCAGCTCCTGAACGTCCTTCCTGAACTGCCGGGTCCAGAACGGAGCCCAGCACTCGAGGCATGGCCAGTGTGTACCAGTGCTGAGTACGGAGGGACAAATCACTACCCTAGTCCTGTTGGTCACACCATTTCTGATGCAGGCCAGGATGCCACTTGTCTTCTTGGCCACCTGGGCACACGCCGGCTCATGTTCAGGTCCTTTCTTCTGTCTTTAAGGTCCCTTCCAGCCCAAACCATTTTGTGATTCTATTAAGAGCCATAGGAGGAAAACCAAGTCGCCCACTTGAAGGATGCCCTGGGTGGCACTGCTGTGCTGAGGGCCTCAGGCCTTTACATAAAGTTTGCCAGGAATTATTGGCCAAGCCTAGAAAGAAATTAAGCCATTTGTAATTCTTTCTAGATGTCCCTTAGCCAGTTTGTGTACCTTTCTTGGAAATGAGGAACATGTGCTTTGCCCATGATTTCCACTTAATCACCACCTGCACATGGAATTGTCGTTTTTATTCCTGGGGAGTCTCTGTGGGATTTACACTGAATGCTATAAATTCCTGCCTTGAAAAAACAAGTCCCTCCTGTGCAGTGAGGTATTCATTCAAGTCTTTTGCTCCCCTGCCAAAGCCAGCAGATCCTGACATCAAATGACAGAGATGGACCCTTAAAATTGCAGAGGAGTTGCTTTTCCTATGATGGAATTAAGAAGAGATAAGTGTCAGTAGAAAATGTTAGAGGGAAATCATGCAGCTGTGGCTACAAGCTGGGAGAATGGTCTTGCAATAGCAGTTTGAATAGAAGGAATTTGGACAACATTTCCTCAAACTGAAGAAAAGTTTGTTACAATAGCTGAGACCAAAATGAAGAATGTCTGTCCATGAAGAGTTTTTCCCCATGTGGATTAACACAAAAACCCCAAATGTTAATGATGTCATGCAGAAAGAATGGCAAGATACATCACCAAGGGAAAATTGTGCCTGACAAATTTGGTGGCCTCCTATAAAAGAGTCACAGCATTGGCAGATGCGGGACGAGTGACTGACATAATCTGTTTGGACTTGTGCAAAGCATTTGACACAGTCCTGCATGACATCCGTATCTCTAAACTAGAGAGATATGGATTTGATGGATGAACCACTTCACAAAGGAACTAAGGAATTGGCTGGATGATTGCACTCAAGGAGTTGTGGTCATTGTGGCTCAGTGTTCAAGTGTAGAGCAGTGATGAGTCGTGTTCCTTGGGGGTCAGTATTGGGACCAGAATTGTTTAATGTCTTTGTTGGTGGCATGGCCAGTGGGACCAAGCACGCCCTCAGCACTGTCCTCTCCAAGGTGCATGGTGTGGTCAGCATGCTGGAGTGAAGGGGTGCCATCCAGAGGGACCCGGACAGGCTTGAGAGGTGGGGCTGTGCAAATCTCATGGAGTTCAGCAAGGCCAAGTGCCAGATCCTGCACCTGGGCTGAGGCAATCCCAAACACAAATACAGGCTGGGCAGGGAATAAGAAGGGACACTTGGAGGTGTTGGTGGACAAGAAGCTCCCCATGAGCCGGCAGTGTGTGCTCACAGCCCAGAAAACCAACCACATCCTGGGCTGCATCAAAGGCAGAATGGCCAGCAGGTCGAGGGAGATGATTTTGCCCCTGTACTCCGCTCTGGTGACACCTTACCTGGAGCACTGCATCCAGCTCTGGAGCCCCAGCACAAGAAAGACACGGACCTGTTGGAGTGAGCCCAGAGGAGGGCCACAAAGATGATTAGAGGGCTGGAACACCTCCTGTCTCCTGTGGAGAGAAGTTGTTCAGCCTAGGGAAGAGAAGGCTCCAAGAAGACCTTAGAGCAATCTTCTAGTGCCTAAAGGGTGCTTACAAGAAATCTGGAGAGGGAGTTTTTACATGGGACATATAGTAACAGGATGGCATTAAACTGAAAGATGGCAGGTTTAGATTAGATATAAGAAAGAAATTCTTTACTGAAGTTGCCCTCATGAAAGATTATACAAAAGTAATTGGAATAAAAGTATATCAGGTTTCATGGCTACTGTCATCATAGATAAGATAAGAGTAATTTTCCTATAAACATCAGTCTTGTGGAGACAGAGTATTTTGGTGGATGGAACTAGGTCTGTAAATAAAAAAAATCTTGATTGCTGTTTTCAATAGCTTCCTTCATGGCTGGCCAGGTCCTTAAATTCTTTTCTGTGTGGCCAGTTTCCCCATGTGCCTGAGATACTGCTGGCTAGGCATCTTTGTGTTATAGTTAAGATGCTAAATGAAGTGCTAATTGTTATCATCCTTTGATGTCATTAGTGTGGAATATACAGCCAACTCCTTATTGTTCTGTGTAAAGGGCAGTTCAGGACTGTGCAAATAGGATAGAAAAAAGGATGGAGAATACATTAGAGGAAGAGCTGTGGAAGGAGAGCAGAGACACTCGGTGCACAGAGTGGCTTCCTGTCACACCAGTTTCTGAATGGATTACAAAGGCTAAATGTAGGGTGGACCTGAGTGGACCCTGTGCATCCAAATGCACAAAAGTAAACAAACCTTCTGAAAACAATGAGGCGTGTACAGAGATACAGAGACAACAGCAGTTGTTTCCTTCCCAGTCCACCCACTCCCTGGGGGTTCTGACACCTACTCCAGTTGCCTTTGGGACACAAATGTTACGATTTTGTCACTCAAAAGGTGTCACAGCTATCAAAGTAGAATCTTCAGTCCTTTTTTTTTTGTCTCCAAAATACTGTAGAGCCAGTAACAGTTTACACTTCTCCATTGTGTCCTTGAAAGGGATCATCTTTTGAAGAGTGAAGGAAGGCATTAATGCGAAATAATTTGTTGCTTGTGCTCCACTGGAATTGAAAGTAAAATTTAGTTCTGACTTTAGTGAGAGGAAATTTAGTCAGTGAATCCTTGTCTTTTCCACAAAGAGTACCAGCTCTGATACTCAGGACTGTACTTTCTGTGGTGTGGACTGATGCCAACTAAGAACAGGACTGTGACAATCAAGTGATTTTGCATACGCCACAAAAAGTCTTTAGATAATCATAATCTGGATCAAATTAGAACCAAAAATCCACTGGAAAAAGATCACATGGGACATCAGCAATCCCCTGAGCCAGATGCACTCCCAAATAGTTTAGTATAAAACCTACCTATCACAAAAGAAACAGAAGTTAAACAATGCTATGTGCCACATATGAAAATGCAGACATTTGGGTTCATCCTCCCCTTTCTGTGCCAGAAATTAACTGATCAAATACTTTCTTGCCACAGCTGTGCCTACATCAACCAGTGGTGCTGTGGAACAAAGATGGTAGCACAAGAAGTTTTTTTTAACACAATTGGAATGGCAGCTGTACAAAAAAATGAGGGTGAATCAATGATTCCTAAATGGAAAAAGTCAAAATTAGCAGAGGGAAGAAAATATTTTTGTACTTTCAAAAGAGCAGTATAAACAAAGGAGAAAAAAAGTTCAAATCACAATAAATGCAGCAGACAGGGATTTCACAAGCCTTTGTTGATTTTGTGCAAGTTTCTGAAATAGAAAAATCTCAAAAAAAGTTTTATTCCACTTGTAAAGAGACAGATTTTGGTATATTGAATACACGTGAAATAGTGAAAGAATTATGCAAATGATCCTGTGTTTGGTACCATCATGAGTTACACTTAAAAAAAGAGCTATTTCCCAAGTTCCCAACTTGCAGTCAAGACATGTCTAACGTGTGTATTCCAGCCCAAGAACCAGAAAACACACCAGGTTTCAGAGCTGTGACATTAACATTCACGTGACACTTTGTTTTCTGGAGTATGGTTCTGCAGTAACTGTTCTCACTCTGAAGTCCTCTGGATTCGGGGGATCTATCTGAAACCAGTACACTGTTTATTTTAGCAACAGGAGACCCTTGATTAGATAAATTGGGCTTTTAAACAAGTAGAACTCTGTATGTGTCATTCCTACCTAGAAGTTTAACTTAGACAAGTGTAACATTGTTATTCATTGCCATTATGGTCTACATTATCATCTGATTTCTTAGAAAAAAACAAAACCACACCCACAAGAAACACCTCCTTCCATTCCCTGTTCCTTGCTCAAAGCCCTTTAAACGATGCCAAGATTCTTCTGTCTTTTGTGGTTTTAAATGTTATGTAGCTTGTCTGCAATGGAAATAAAGTCATCAAAGAAACATTTTTATACTGTTCCTATAATCCTCTGGATTTGAGTAGAGGTGCCTTACTCAGAGAAAGTTTTTTCATTTCTCATCCTTGTTTTTCCAGGAACATGTGGAACCACCTTTACAGACAAATACTCCAATCTAAAATTTAACCAGTCAACACATAAAATTGTTACATGTAATTCAGTCTCTATGGTCTCTAGGGCCATGGGTCTCTCTAGGCCCATCTCAGCAAGTGACAGCCCACGCAACGTAGGCCACAAATATTCCTAGTCTGCGTTCAGCTCCAGAAAGTGTCCGGGATAAGAACAGCACAGGAGCAGAGTTACTCCCTTAAAAAATGAAAGCAGTGACCACAACATGAGGACAAAAGGCCAAATTTTCCACTCCTGTTCAAAGCACAGCTTGACTGATGTGCTGTGACATGGTTTAGCTTCACAGAAGACAAAATTCTGTAGCTCCAAATATCATCCACCATAGAGAAACTATTGTACGGTAGGCAGTGCCTGCATGACATGCCCAGCAATCCTGACGAGTCCCTACATGCACCTGGTGCATTTGCCAGTACTCCCCTGCTTGGTTATGGATGTGTTACTGGAAGTGTGAGCAGAAGATTCACATGAATATCCTTCAGCAGTCCAAAGCCATTGAAACAAGGAGTGTTCTTCATACATTAACAGAGCTTAGGCCAGACCTTTTGTTAGCTTTTATTTTTCCTAGATGTGACCAGTGATCATCAGACCTCCAGGAAAGCAGAAAGTGGCCAACTGCTGCTGTTGACACAGCTATAATTTTGCTCATGGAATTAATTCTCACAGAAAATGACAGACCAACTTCCCTGTGGGTGTAAAACAGTGGCTGTGAAGTGGGAAGGCCTCCTTCAAATAGAAGATCAGACTCACTCCCCACAAGGCATTACATTTCCCCCTTCCTTGGTTAGGGTCAAGGTACTTGCCCTGGGCAGCTCTTGGCTCAGCGTGCTCCTCTTGGGAGGAGTGAGCTGCACAGAGAGGAGAAGGGGCCTTGCTCAGGCTGGGGACAGCACCCTGCAAGGGTGACATCTGAAAATTTGCAGTGGTAGGATTTAACCTAGGGATATCTTTGCCATTTATTCAATTTACCTAATACAATACAGAGCTCATTCTGACAGAAGAAGATTGGCCCAGGTTATATTTAAAGATCACTTTGCAATTGGTTGCTGTGGCAATTTTTAGACTTTTTCTCACAGATTTCTAAATATCTCATTTTAGTCTGTTTTAATTCATACTGAGGTGATGACATGGTAAGTGTTACGAGATGTTGGCAAGTTTTCATTTCTGTGCCTGAAATTAGAGTCTAGAAGGAGTGAAGGGTGTCTCAGATTTGTTGTGACTTATATCATAGTGCAGTCACATCAATCAAATCATCTCCATTTATGAAAAGAGAGTTCATGAACACAATTAAAAACCAAAACCAAAATAAAAAGTACCCCAGAGATGATGTATTTCTTGACCTCTTTATGATCTGATGAATTAATTGTGAGCCTGAAATCTTATTCATTGTTTCCACAGTTACATTACCTGGTCTAGTAAAATATTCTTCCTAGAAAAATGCCATTGCTTTTGTTTATTTTGGTATTGGAAAAATCTACCAATTTAGGATTGCTATGTTTTGCAAAGGCTCCATAATTTCTATTCGATATTTGATGGTATTGCAAATATAATAGATTTTCTTTGTAATCATAACCTTGAGAACATTTTAAATCCCCAAAGTCAGGGAGTCTCTCACTACAAAATCCCAAGACAAGCTAAAATCCATCTCAGATTGGGGGCCCAGGTTTGAAAGGTGAGGCACAGTCAGACATGCGAGGCTTCTATAAAGTAATCAAATCATCTGTTCATGTTTTTTTAACAAACTTATTATCGGCATAAACTTTTAAAAATATCTATACTTAAACCAGCCTGTTTTAACTTTACTGTTTTGTTTGAAATAATCTAATTAGGAAATTACGGGTCTCAGTTTTCTACTGCATTGAAACTTCTGAACTTCATGATTAACAAAACTGGCAATAGATAACAGTATAAGCAACCTTAAGTATATTTTGGTTAAATAAGTTCAGGATACATTTTCCTGAAACAAATTTGGTCATGTTCAATACGGCATTACATGTAAACGTCTGGAAAAATTGCCGTGTTTTTCCAAGCAGGAGGCATGAGATTACTATAATCCATAGCCCCCACCACAGTATTAATTAGCGTGGCTCACTAAGCAGGGACATAATATTTGTAAATGAAACTCTAGAAGGGCATCAGTAAGGAACAGGATGTTGAAGCCAAATGGAAAACATGAACCAATAAAAAGGCTGAACTAGCTAGAAGTGCAAGCTCAGCCTTTGAAGTTAGTTCAAGTACTGCATGCTTTAATTTTGGTGTAATCTTATGATGGAGGTACAAACAAGAACTCAGAAACAGATTTTGTAACATTTGGCCCAATTGTAGATGAATCAGTTTGTTGATGGTTACCAACAATTGCACAGCCAGAGAAGCTGTGGTCTTTGTTAAATTAGATTGAATAATTGGCTTCAGTGGGAGTTTCGGGTGCAGAGCAAATGAAGTGTCATGGCCCTTGACTCTCGTAAGATTCCTTAGCAGAGGCTAAGCTTTTGCCTTCAGAACAACCTGAATATGGATTCAGAGAAAATACGTCCCTCAAGGATTCATCTACTCACTCCCCTGCCCCAGCATGGGTCTGAACATAGTTAGTCATTCCTGGCAGATGTGCATACCTTATCTGTTTTAGAGCCCCTCTGATGACAATAAGGATACCAAAAGCTCCCTGGGCAGTTTGTTTCCAATGCTTAACTATTGTCTCAGAATACAATCTTTGATTAGTACTACGTTACCTTGGCAAGCCCAACTAAGCCTATGTATTTCTGTGTTTTGATTTTGTTTTTCTTTGTTATTTTTTAATATACTTTCATGTGGAACTGCAGTGAGAAAGCTGTGCTTTTCTGGTGTTTCACTAAAAAAAAAATTCACTGTTTTTGTCCTTTGGACAGCTTTCTGAAGGCCTACTATTGCCAGGTGCTGAGCATCTCTGGAGACATGAATTAAGAGAATGAGTTTCAATATATTCGGCAAATTAAAGGATCAGGCAGCCAGGAGTTAAGATGATCTTTGAACTGGAGGTCATAACTGGAAAATGAACATAATCATACACACTCTCCTTTTTTAGATCAAGCATTCACTTCATTAGCTTGAAAATAGTAAATAATTTATTGTAGTCTTAAGTGAATAGCCCAACACATGATGTTAATTAGTTTCTCATTTGGGAGCAAAAACACAGGAAAAGTTAATTATGCTTTCTAGAAGAAAAAGAACTCCCCCAAAATGCATTTATTTCTCTTTTCAGCGACCATGCAGACCTCTGGAAGGAGCCGTATTCCTCAACAAGGCAAGTGTAATGGCTCTGTTTCTCACATGCAAGTGAGTACCAACCCAAACGCTGCAATGAAACAAAGACTTTAATTTCAAAAAAAATAACACAGAGGAAAATGGTTGAAATATTGTATTAAGAAAACAATTATATACACAAAACCTAAGCCATATGTGATTACGAGAGTAAAACAGTTTACCAAAGAAGGCAACTTTATGCATATGTTGGATTGTGTGTGTGTACATATATATGCACGTATATGTGCCTGTAAATGCATTTGCAAAATGCACATACGAAACTGTAAGGGTGTAAATGATTCTAGAGATGTGATAGAATCAATTCCCAAAGGACCATTTTCAGGAATGAGTGGTATCCAAGCCAATCAGAGTTTACAAACCCAGTGCTGATCACTTGGGTCTTGCAGCTGGCATGAAATCCACTGAGTTGCCTACCAGTGAAAACTACTAAGAGTGCTTTAAACTTGTTGACTGCATTTACTGCTATAGTCACCATGGCCTATTGTAGTGAATAATTCCAAGGAAATATCTGTATTTACTGACTTAGTCAGATGGGGAATATTGCATAAACTATTGTGTGCCTGTGCATTCCTTGAGTGTGATGCTGTGGTCTTTTTCTTGCTTGCCTTGTCATTTGTTTCATTTAACTTTCTCATTAATGGCACAATTGTTTTGCTTTGTTCAAGAATCCTATTCTGAGTAGCAAGCATTACTTTCTTCTTTAACTTCTTGCCAACAAAAGATTTTCAAATGCATGTGGTACAGAGGAATCGTACAAGATTGTTTGAGAGCAAAAAAATATCTAAAATTAAAAGCACAAATCCACTTACTACATTCCTATTTTTCCTTTGACATGAAATGAAATCTTAACGTGAGAAATGCACACAGTTCATCAGCATACTCTGAGCAAATACATAATTAACATGTGGAATAAGCAAAGCTGTTGTCAATGCTTTCACATATGTTACCACAAAACTAAAATATTTTAATTAGTAGAGAAATAGAGGAAAATCCAAGCAAATACAGCCTGTGCTTGACATAAAAATTAGCTTGACTCTATGGGTATTAAAAATGAGAGATTCTCATCTCTACCTTAACTACTCTTACCATACTAGGACACTTTAGTGGGTCCTGCATAATTCAAATCTGCTCCAGCACTCTGATGAAAAATTACTTGGCAGTGATTACTGTGGCCATCGTGCAAATGTTTTACTAAATCATTGGTAGAAATCAAAATAGTTCAATAGGAGGTAGGTAGAAAGTGTAGACTTTGGTGTTTCGTAATAATACAATTTGCTGGACTTACAAAACCTTATTTGAAGGCTACTTTATTAGAGTCAAAAAGAAAACTATATAGCAATACCATGTGGCTTCTGATTTGGGAACTACAGTTTAGCCTATTAGACATGGACCTGTTCCAAAAGTGCACATTCAAACAATCATGCATGAAGGAGCTGGAAACACAGATGTGAATTATAACTCTCTGAAATCCTGGGAATGCTCCAAATTAGGTGGGTTTGAACTGTAAGTACAGATCCAGATCTAAAATTTTTGTTCAAACCTGTCTTTCCCTAACATTTTTACAGCAACTATTGAATGTATTAGAACCAACAATGTTCCATAAGCTTAAAAAATCAGTTAACTCCATCTTATCTGTATTCAGACATGATTCACAATGGCTTCCTAAAAAGACTTCTATAAAAAGGCAGTAACGAAAATCACCAGTTGACTGTAATAGCACAGTTAAATAGGTCAAATTTAAGTCAGATTACTGCAGCTCCATTGGCCACATACAGCCTCACAGTGATCACTTTGACCCAGTATTTAACATTAGAAACATAAATAATTTAAGGATTTTCTTTTCCAAGTTTGGGACAAAACTTTGAAACATCTGTTCTTTTCAGTCCTTTTTACACACACGTGCTAAAGTCAACGTTTTTGACCAGAGCAATGGTTTTGGTTGGGACTGAGGCCTGGCCATTTCACAAGTACAGAAGTGGTAGAGGATAGAAAATGTACCTGTAACACTGTATAGGGCTAAGGGCACAGGAGGAGCAATGAAGGAACACCTGCCATTTTTCAGTGCTCTCAACAGCAGGAAACTGAGGGTCCCAAATTGATGCAAATAACCAGTTCATTGATGCTTTTATCTGTAGATTTCATTACTGTGAGTTTCTCTTTTTTGAAGTCAAACGTATTAGCAAAGTCAATCCCAGTGATTCTTCTCATGTAAATGATGTAGAAGGTGTGGCACAGATCAGTCTGGCCTTGGCCACCCCATACTGTATAGTAAGAGAAACTGGGTCTGCTCCATCAGGTCTACTACTGTATCTGCAAAACACCTCTCTCCATTGCTGATCTCAGTATCTGATTACTAAAAATTAGATTTTCACACCTTGGAGGAGACAAATGAACCCACAATTCATGGTCTAAGACAGTTCCCCATTAACAGTACTTTAAGAAACAACCATTAAAAGGGGATCATGAAGAATACAGAGGCAATGGCAGAGCAGCATTGCACAGACACAAATGAAAATGCATTTTGCCCCTTTTAAATGGCCTGGTGATGGCTACTACCACTCTTGTAAACGGATATAAGTGTGCACCTTAGTAACATAATGCAAGTTTCAGGAATTCATCTCATAGTCTGATATTTTGTGTCATGCTGTAGCAGAAGAGAAGTCAAAGCAAAATGTATAAAGCCCCTTCTGAAGGAGGTAATCACAGCTTGTGTTGATATCAAAAGTATTTGAATGAGCAATTTCAGGACTGCACTCTCAAAAATTATAAGCTGTTTTAATAAACATGTCAGGTCTGATGAGAGCAAAGTGAAATACACAGTAATAGCTTCTTAATGTAATATTTATGAATTTAAATTATGTCTTTAAAAAATCCAAAATAGTCCTACTACTATTATAATCCATTAATAGGGAGTAAACATCAAAAGTAAGTCTGAATGAGTATGACTGGATTGTGTATTTTGACACCACTAGAGCATAAATCTATCCAAAAGAGTTTTCTAGGTTCCCAAGTTTCTGAAAAAGAGAATTGGTTTTATTGTCTGTAACAGCAAACTTCACAGAGAACTGTTGTTCTGCTGTAGAGACTTCTGAATGTCCCAAAGTATAAGTATTAAAGTAGACAAGGAATAAATTTTAATTGTCTGAAGGGAGAGTTGCTAGGGTTGTTAAGAAAAACTTTTCTAGCTCTTTAAAAATGCTGAGCTCACATAAGTGGTAAATTAGCAACCAGATAGAGAATAGATCTCAAGAACAGGACAAAAAGATAACAGCAGTTCAAGTGTTACGAAGTTATATAGAATCACCATTCAGAACAATAATATTTAGTCAGTTCTCAGGCTCTCTGCCAGAACTGGTCCCTTAGGATGAAACTTAAACCACTATTCCATTTCAGGTGTATTACCAAATAGCAGTTCTGGGGCATCTGCCATTGCATTAGACTAGATCCAGTAACCCAGAAATTTAGGGTCCCTGTCTCTTAATATACTCCCTGTTAAATTGCCCAATATTTCTTTACAACTGATACATCAAATGAAAATAATGATATGTAGTTCTAGCATTACTAATACATGTGGTCCTTCTCAGTTGCATACTGAAGACACGGCCTTTGGCACTAAGGAAGTGCATGTGTGTGTACTTATACACATATATATCCTTATATGTTTCAGCTGTCACGGAGACAGAACTGCAAACTAGATTGAGAGTAAACTTCAGTTTGCAGCACCTTGAGTGAATAGGACCAGTCTGAAAAATTCTATTCACTAATTAAGTACGTGAAGTATTTCTTTTTAAGTTTCATAGACATGTATGGTATTAATGATCATAACTGTCTGGGACAGTAGTTTTTGCATGAGGAAAATTTGCTGCTAAGTTTTTGTTAACTATTTGGCAAGGCTGGAATATTCACAAGTATTTTTATCATTTGTGACAAATATCTGGATAATATTTTTAATTTTTTAAGTGATCCAAGTGTTAATCATGTCAGAACAAGCATAAGATAAGCAATTTCTACATGTTATTTAACTGCCTCAAAGTTCCATGAAGGCAAGAATACAGCAAAACATAAACTGCCTGCCATGCTCCAGCATTTGGTTGCGTGCACTGTACTGACCACAGCAGTAGAAGGTGGCCGTCCATGTGCTTTTAGGGTGACATACATCACTGCATTTATGGCATTTCATGATTCTTCTTTGCCTTTCACATTAATGAGTGGTAGACCACACAGTACCACATGTGCTTTGCTCACTACAAGATGCTGCATTCTAACCTCCTCAGATGTACTGAACATTAAATTTTACTGCATTTGTGAAATCTGGGGAAACACAAAAACCAGGGAAAGTATTTTGTGTTTTACTCCCTTGTAGCTTCCACCAAAAACATCTTTCTCAGGTTACCCAAAAACAGAAGGAGTGCAGACGAGCATGAAGCAAACTCTGAACCATGGGGAAAGCAGGAAATGAACCAATGATCTCCCTTGCTCCTTCTGTGAGAATGTATGAGCAGGGCAACTACATCCATAAAAGAAAGTGTTTCTTCCCTGCCAGCCTGTCTGAAGCCACTCCTAATGGAAATCCCTTAAAATTCTTGGTCACTCTTGTGTCAAGAGTGAAGAAGACTATTAGTTGTGCTTAGCTGCCCCTCCACACTGAGTAGGAAACCACTCTTGGATGGTCCTTAGCAGCATGATCTGAGAGCTCCAACTGAAGAACCTGTACTTCTGACAAAGGAGACAGGGCTACATGGCTCATTCTCCTTGTCCAAGGGGTCGGGATGAGTAGGAGGAGACAGTCCCATCCCTAACCCAGGGCTAATCCTCGGGAACTCAGCTTGCTGGAGCTCGCTGATCAGCCTTTCTTTTACATGCGTTACACACATGTAGAGAAGAATGGAGCCAGCAGCTTTGTGGCTGGGGACTGGTTTTTAAAGTGGTCTGAAAAATGTGGAGAGGTCTAGTATCATCCTGTTTCTTGCCTAGCAGTTAATTCTTCCCCCACCCCCTCTTAATTCCCCAATTAATCCTTGGTCCTTAGTCCCCACATCACTGTGCCCCAAGTCTTTTAAAAATTTTTTAGAAGTTGGGAGCGCTACACAGGAGCTATGAGCTCCTGCAACCTTCTGTTGAGTAATGCCTTAGGACTAATGATATTTTATAGAAGTTCTCAATCCCATCTGTGTCCTGATGGATTTTAAGCCTTTCTTGTGGATCAAATGAAACAGAAGGTGAACTTTGGAACAGGAATCAGACTGAACTGGGAGCAAACAACAAGAGCGTTTGGCTTTATAATAACTCACAGACCTCATGAGTTATCCTCGATGAACAGAACTTGTGTGAATTGCATAGTGAGAGCACAGTGCCAAAACATACTGCTTCAGGGCTGTCAGTGCAAGGCAGTGTTTTACTTATTCATTAGATCAGGCACTGAAGAACTGGGTTTGATTATAAGATCTTTAAGATGGAGACTACCTAGTAGTTTGTGCCATGCATACTTCAGTGGAATCTTACTGTGATTTGAGCCTCAAGGTGTATTATTAAATTATTAACACAAGAGCCAGTGTCACAATCAGGTTGATACGGAACACATTGGAAGATATTTATTTTCTACCCTTGATCCCATGGTTCTTAAAAATATTCCAAGTCGTCATCTTTACTCTAGAATTGTAAGAACAAACCTCGCATGCACATTACATTTGTGTCTCCTGGCCACCTCCATTGAATGTTTCTGCATTCCCTTCCTCAGAGAGATTTTAATGTGCCTGAAAAGGTAACAAAATGTCATTGCTGTGTTCAGCCAGTTGAAATAATCAGAACAGTTCTTCAATAAATGCATCAACTCAAATCGGAGAAATTAATTTATTGCAAATTAGAATAAATCACTACTGATTCAGGTAGTGGGGGAGAGAGGGAAAGGAAATAAGAACATTTATACACTGAGAGAAAACACTTTTTCTCTGTGTTTCTCAGGTTCAAGTTCACTCCAAGTACCTCTCCTCCCCTCCTTGTTACCACCACTTTGTCCCTTTGGTGAGGCACTGGGAAGCTCCTTCTTCCTTCTCACTATTTTCCTCTGCTGCAGCATCAGTCCTCCACAGGCTGCAGGGAATATCTGCTCCACCATAGAGCACCTCCTCCTCCTCAACTTCCTCATTAACCTCTTCCTCTTATATGTCCCCCTCTGCCCTTGGTGTTCCCTTTTGTTTATCACACTTTTTATTCCTTCCTCCACTCTCTGGCTTTCTTTGCTCTTTCTGAAATGTGTTTCCCCAAGGTGCCACCATCTTGGCTGAGGGATCAGCCATGTCCTGTGATGGGTCCACTGGAGGCAACTGGGACTGGCTGTGCCCAGCACATGGCAGCCCTGGCCTCTCTCACAAGCCTCCTGCTGCCAGCCTTGCCATTTATCCCAACTAGACAAGGTGGGACCTGCTCTGTTACAAAGTGGAGGGAAGATGCCCCATCAAGAGCATTGATGGTCTTGTGTGGCTATCTCACCCTACCAGCAGAGTGGTCAGATCACTATAGGATAGTGGCAGGCAAATTTCCAGTGGCATCAGAGAGTGGGCTGCAATGGAAGCTGGTGGGAGAGACCTCTCAAATCACTTGGAACCTCAGCTCTCTTATTGTGTTAGCCTGTACCACAGCCTGACGCCTGGCAGGAATGCAGTTCTCAGGTCTGGAATAGCAGGGCAGGCTAGAGATGGCTGGGCTGGGCTGCAGCAAGAGGTGCAGGTGTGTGGTGACTGGGTGAGCTGGAGGGTTCTCAGCCACAGAGCAGGAGCAGAGGCCCTGCGCCAGGACTCCCACAATGATCCAGCTCCACGGAGAGCAGAATAGTGGTGCAGGAGGCAAAGGTGTGTGGATCCAGTCACACCTGCAAGGCACATGAGGCCCCAGTGGCTGGATTACTTTAACTGCAACTATAGGATATGATAAGAGGGCAGAAAGAGAATGTGAGGAAAGGGAGGAATGCTGCAGTTTTCTCTGAAGTAATTTTCAGAAAATGCTGCCACAGGAAGATTATGTTCAGACACTTGGAATTTTAAGACGACTGGAGAGGGCAGGACACCAAATTGCCTAAAATAGCAGTGCTAAGTACAGAATTAGAAGAGAAAGGAGAAGCAGAGAATGAAGGCAGCAATATTCCAAGTTCTATTAATTAAGTCCACCTAATTTCAACATAGGCTTAAAAATACCAAAACAAAACCTCTATAGGATTCTTCCTTCTACAAATTGAAGCAAAATCTGGTTTTCTGTCTTTATCAGAATTTTTTGCTGTCCTACTTCTTTCTCTCAGTCTAATGCTTAATTGGCTTTGGCAGAGGTGATCTATGCTAGTTCTGTGTCAGGTTCTTGACAGTAACTTCATAGGGTCTGAGATTTCTCCATTCATCTCATGTTCCTATTTAAAATATCTTAACTGGAAAGCTTAGATAACCTAATTTCAGAGACTGCCATTTTGCAAAAAAATTCCATCTGGTCAACATTAGATCCGCTAACCATGGCTGGCGTGAAAAATAAGCTTGTTTTCATATGGAGGCTGTACAGCTTCAGTTAAACATGATTTGGAGTGGGATAACTTGCTACTAATGAGCATCAGCACTGGCAGCAGGAAAACCAACTTTTAAGAAATCACATTTTAAAGCACACTTGTTGGCAGTCTGGTACTCACTTCCTGCTTCTTGGGAAGATTCACAGTTTACGCTTTGTGGGAATGGTGGCTTTCACAGAACTTTCAGGCTTCAGAGAGGACATAAAGAAGGAACCTGCATATGGAAAAAAAAAATTATGTGAAATTGAAGGAACTGAATATTACATAGTACTATTGCTAGCCCTACTGCTAAATGGATATTTTTAATAGATAAACAGGTCATAATATCCCTGGTGAAGACCTAGGAGGATGTTCACAGCTGAAACAAGGATGAAGCAATGCCTCTTACATCCTCCAAAAACATACTGACAAATTGTGAGAAAGAGGTTTCAGTATCTGCTTGAATTTAAGCTGATGAAGCACAAGAAGCCAGGGAGGTGAAATGTGTATGTGATTGCCACGTCACTGCAGAATGAAGAAATGGCTTTATTCCTCTCTGCAGCAGGACCTTTGCAGTAAATGCACTGCTGATACCCTGCAACTTTTACTTTTCCTTTCTTAGAAAATATATCACTCATGAGAAGAGCACAGAGAGAAACTTCCTACAGACAGCAAAAGAGAGGCAGAGGTTTCTGTACACAACTCAAAAGAAGAGCAAGCAAAGTCCTTGCACTTCTCACTAGGTGAGAATTTCACCTAGGCTATAAGCTTGTCCTGCTAAACTACAGAGCTTGGTTAATAACCTGCAGGGAATGATGATGAGGCTTTCTCCAGATCTTCTTCCCTTTTAACATGTATTCTTTCCTGCTCCAAGGCTTCTATGTACTTGGAATAGGACCAGGAAGCCTGCAAGAACCATCAAAAGCCATCAGCCTTCAGGCCATATCACTGTAGTTTCTGATCCATTTCAGCAGTAAGATAAAAAACTCGTTTGTGTTATATTCCTATTACTGGATAATTACAAATATTAAGAAGATGTTTTTCATTACAATATTGGAATAATGGGAAAAATAATATTCTTGTAAATAAGTAAATCTCAAAACACCATGATTTAAGAAAGTTTGAGAGATACAATGTTTATATTTATTCTCCATCCCTGGTCTGAGTGTTATTCTCTCTCATCTTAAAAAACTTTCCCCTCCCAAAATATCATTTGTGCTATCAAGGACTTGATTTTATCTGTGTGCTACACCCTTAGTCCTCCCCTAGGACTATGATTTCTCTGTTTGACATAAACCCAAAAATCAGCAACTGATTTGTGGAGTGGAGATATAGATAAGAAAAGCTGTTTCTAGTGGATGTCCTTTCACTGAAGATCTAATTAGCCTCACAGCTCCTTCTGCCTGCCCTCTCCAGCAGAATGCTGCTACCACTAGAGGCAGATCAACTGGAGATGTCATCCTTTCCTTTTTTAAGGATAAAATACTGCTTTTAAAGGCAACAGCCACAGTTCAGATTGCATATAAATAATAGGCTGCTCTCCCAAAACAGTATGAGAACTGCACTTTTATTTGACCTGGTTTTTATCTTACAGCATGAGAAGTTTGGACCCAATTTGTCATATCATGATTCAGTAAGAACTTCTAGCACCTTCCTATAGTAGGAAGAGGCTTGCAGAAGAAACTGCCCTTACAAAGATTATTGTTTGTTCTGCCTCTTCTTGAGGGCTTAAGCATACACCAAGGATATACTGGCTTGCTCAACTCACTTTTTTTTTAATAGTTATGAGCAAAAGTAAAAAAGTCCACTCAAGGGTAAGAGTTTAAGCTTATCTATGCAATTCACACTGTGATTACAGATTTTGGGGGTATTTCACTGTGCCTTTTTCTATATTCTGTTCTTCACTAACATACTGCCATGGGAAGAGCTCTAGGGAATACAAGCAGTGGCCAAATTTACAGTGATTTACTCCTGATTCTCGTGACATATCTGGGCTTAAGTGGTTGCACAAGTTCCCTGTTATGTTCTGGCAGTGCCAACTCAGCCATGAATGATCCCTTGATACGCCCAATGTAGCATGTCTGTTTTTCCATTTCCCAATAAAATAACTGGTACCTTAGACTACAGATTTGATGCATAGTCAGAGTTGTTATGGAAAACGTCCTAAAGTGGTATTTGCTGTCAGATTTTCAAATACCTAGATTTCCTAAAGGAGTTCAGCTTCAGTTTTTGACATATGACTAGAACAAGACTCTAGCCTAAACCAAGTTCTTTCAGGATATGAACTTCACAACTAATGAAAAGCTTCTTATTTCAGAACTGAACTACCTATTATTCAATTTATCTTTAAGTACAGATACTTTTTTAATCTATACACCATAGGATCTTAACATTCTGTTACCTGTTAACACTACTCAGAACCTACATCTTAAAAAAAATGAATAAAGAACAAAAAAAATCACCTGTAAGGTAGGTAAACTTACAACTGGAAAGCTAATTGTAGAAGAATGAACAGTTATTGAAGAACCATGTGACAGCTGTATTCAAAACCAAACTCCCCCTTCCCCTTTTCCCAAGATCATTTTATCTCTTGAATGACATCTGTAGAAACATGTTTTATTTACCTTCCTCCCAGATCCATCTACAGGTGCTAAAGATGCTTCTGATCCTCTCTTCATATCAAGCTCATCTATCAAAATACTCCTTGGGAGTTGAGTCAAGGGCTCAAGCTGAGTCAAGGGCTCAGGCTGAGTCAAGGACTTAAGTTGAGTCAAGTTGATGAGTTTTTTTCCCACTTCTTTACCCTGCCAATACTAAAAACTCATAATTAGATTTGAACAATAGTTACAGAGCTAAAGTAAAAAGCAAAGTCTGAGGAACCAAAAATTGTCATTGGAAATGAGATAGTGTCATTTGCAGTAAAGTTTTGTAATGCTCAATTTCAAAATTCATCGTGTTGGGCATATTAAAAAATAGTAGCTGCTTTTTTAAAGCATTTATTTTTTCTAGTTCATGTTTCCTATCCTCTACACTCCTGCAGACCATCTTCCTTTCAGATTCAATACCTGCTCCAAAATACATCTAAGTGACAGGGCAGATCTGCAACAGAACGTATTTTAAGGACAGAAGGGACATTGTGAACCCCTAATTTGGCCTCGGGTATAAATGTAGAATGCAGGATTTGTTGTGATTCATTCCAGCTTGGTCCAGTAGCTGTGCACAAACTACAATATACAAGTTAGGAAAACAGGGAATCTACAGTGAAGACCAAGGCATTGTAACCCTTAGCAAACTGCTCTGGTGATTGACTATTTGTCATTTTCACATTGTTTTGTTTCGCCTTTGCACATTCTGTCTGATGATCCCAGAACCCTTTATAAACATCAACTGATGGTCGTATTTGTCCTCACATAGTTAACCCCACAACATCTGCAAGAGCTGAGTGATATAACCCTCCCATGATCCAAGTGAGGAAGTGAGAAAAGAAAAGGGGATCAAATGGTTCCCAAAGTCACTTACTACGTCCCTGAAAGATCTGGAAAAGGATCACACTATCTTGTTTCTTTGCTCCCAAAGTGCCTTTTCCTTCCTCATCATTCCCACTGTCCTATGAACCTATCAGCTGTATGAGTGACTTCTGGGTACAGAACTGCCCAGGCAGTGTGATGCTGATCTTCTCTGTAGAAACAGGCTCAGTAACTTCTGTGGCACACACAGTTGGTGGAATAGGGATGCCAAAGCAAACACAGAGGCAGTGTGAATACTACTGCACTGCAGTTTCTGTTTGCTGGCTCTCTCAAAGAGAATGGTGAATTAAGCAAGGTCTTTAAAAATGACTTCTCATAATAAATTAAGCAATGTTATAGCAAATTTAGATCCCATGCCATTACACCACTTACTAACATATAAGCTTCTTGCTAAGAGAAAAGGAAAATAATGTTGATGGCTTTCTTTGCTAAGGACATGGAAAGAGTAAGTACAAATCTACAGTGTAAGTTAAAGCTAAAAAGTTAAAGCTATTTTTTGCACTTGAAAGCAGAGAAATCCAAAATCTATTTTGTAGATAAAATGCAATGATGTATACAATCAACTACTAGTATTGGCATCAAGGCAGTCTGCAAAAAGTGACTAATATATTTGAAAGTATGTGGCATGTGCATCTAGCAGCTAACAAAGGAACAAGTCCATTGCCAGGATGCCTTTGATAGAATTTGCTCCTTAAATAACAAATAGGCACACATGAAAAATATTGAGATAGTCAAATAATACCAAGTTATTCACTGCTCAGTGAAAAGCTCCTTGCCTGCCCATTTTTTCTACTATACTACATAAAAGTCCACTCTTATCTGGTCAGTTCTAAAACTGAGGTGAGCGCAGGTAGATTCAGTGCCCAGGGGACTCATGTGGAAAGGAAGAAGAAAGCAAATTCCTCCCCTGCAACTATGATTGCTCTGTTTGACATAAACCCAAAATAGCAACTGATTTGTGGGGTGGAGAGGAGATATATATAAGAAAAGCTGTTTCGAACCCTTGCCAGAGCTTTCCTCTCATGCAATGAGCCTGGTGGGGCAGAGGAACATAGTCCTTATTTTCATTGCCAAGAAATCATCACCTTCCACAAGCCAACAAGTGAACCTGCTATTGCTCATGTTAGATGAACCTTATCAGTATCCTTCAGGGATACTGAATCATTTGAATAGTTATGTTGTCACTGAGAGGACAGAAATCTCAGGCAAGAGAACAGGAAATGGCAAATTCTTTAAACAATAACAGAAAGGGAAAAGGATTTTAAAAATATTGGAAAAACTTATCTGTTGCACCTATTCTTTTAAGAAATTTTAAAAGTAACTGATTTACTGGATTCTTTTTTGTGAGAAGAATAGTCTACAAACTGTTCACTGAGCTGCATTCTCTGCCTGACACTTTCTAAAATTTCTTACTCACTTTCCCTGCTTAGAAGCATAATTCACCTCTCCTATTTTTTCTCCATAAAAGCTAGGCTTTTGCCCTCCTGCCCAAGATTTTCTCTTTATTCCTTGATCTTTATCAGAAATCTCATAGACAGGCAACAAACAGATGGAAAATAAGTCTGTGAAAACGCAAAAGTGCAACACTTTGAAATATTGCATTCTTGCACTGTAAGTATTGCCAATGGCCTTGGCAGATGTATGTATATGGAGACAATGAGCTCTGGAGAAAGTAACAGGAGTTCTTGGAGTTTAGACTTCCCTTGACATTGGTGTGTGGCCTTGAGTAATGCTTCACTGGTCCTCAGCTTTCATGTGCCTAAAAGAGGATAACAGTGTATACATGTTCTTATGGGCCTATGACTTTATCTGTCCAGATACCTGGGTGGTTCCTGTCACGTGTAACATCTCAACACATGTACATGATATTTAAAATATGTAAAGGTCTTTGTAATGCTAGTTATTATAGTTTGCAAGTCCAATAATTTCTCTGCCCTTAAAAGAATGTTCTCTCCTCAAAGCTCGCCAAAAATTGTATTTAATAAAAAATAAACTTTTTCAAAGCCTATAATCAATAGAAAAAAAATCCATTATATTTTAATTTAAAAAATCCAAGAAAAACAATTTTACAAACAAGCATTCCACTGTAGAGGTCACAGTTCTGTTAATGCACTGGAACTGCCTGGAAACTCGCTATGAACAGTCTAACAATTTCACTTTCAAAGCTGAGAAATATTCAAGAAAAGGCAAAGATTACGCAAAGCAATTGCTATATAAATATTTTTTAAAATAATGTGCAGGATTTTCAAATAGTCCTTCTGGAAAATAGATATGAAATCAGTTTTGGTTTGGGTTTGGTTTGATTTGAGTTGTGATCCAGAATGTAAATTCTAATAAACAGGTCTGCAGTAGCTCATGTACACATAGATTGTACACAGATTTATTTTTCTTAATTCAGCCTTCTTTTTTGCTCTTCTCTTGGCACAAAAGGTGACTAAAATACATTTTTTCCTCTGGTTAATGAAAGGAATATTCCATTGGCTCATCTGCTTCAAGTTAAACATATGTACATGCATTGGCAGAATTGGGAACTAATCACCTTAGGACTGGGTTGCATGTAAAGCTTGAAATCTAACAAGAAGATTTGGTAGCTTTGGCCATCTTTGGCTTTCAGGCCGAGAAAGGGACATTTTAATTTACATATCTTTGCTGATGTTATTCAGTTCATCAGCAGTCACCTGAAACTTTATGAGCCTTACCTTTGCTGTTATCCCTTCCTTCTTTTGCATCTTTCCTTCCTTTTTTTTCTCCAAGGCAACTAGAATTTTGTCACTGTCCGTATTGCTTTGGAACTTACAAAATTCTGGCCAAAATTTAAACAGAAGAGCAAAAATACTCATCTGCGCAGGAAGAAAATAAAGTCAATCTTGACCGTATTAAGGAAACAGTTGACTGCAAAATGAAATGCAGAATGAGATAACTATTTTTTTTGAACACACAGCCTTGTTCCTCCCACGTACTCTGTCCTGACATTTCAGCCCAGCTTTGCTCGGCACATGCTTTTCATCAGTGTGTTTATTACTGGTGAGAAATCTTCCTAAAATACAGTTAAAAGGCACTTTCTTTTTTTATATTTCCCTAAACAATTGTTTGCATTAATGAAAACATCCATCATATTTTACAAGTATTCTTGATAAAATATACACCAGTAGAATTGCTTTTGCACCACTGTTCCACTCAAGTATTTAAAATATTCAGTTCATTAGGGAGAGGGCTTTTTCTCCCTCCTTAAGAGAAAGGAAATACTTTTTTGCCTCTGGAAAGGCTCTTAAACCACATTACAGATCTATGAGCAAATCTTGGATAATTTTTAAATGATATAATCTCTCACAGGGTCGTTTTTGAACTAGAATAAGAAAAACAATTTTAGAAAAGCAAACAGAGGGGCTCAGTGAATTCTGTTGCTGCACGTACTAAGGCTCACATTTTTCAATTTATTTAGATGTTTAATTTGCATTGAGAAACTTGGCTTCAAAGGAGCCAAGCATGCTCAGCACCTCACTGCTTCTGGCTCAATGGGCTTGAAAGTGACATGTGAGTCACTGTCGGGTTCCAGTCACATCATTTCGGCTTAGTTCTTCCTTTGGTTTTGTGCCACATTTCTGGAGTTCACTGGGTTTTACACAGGCTGAAATGAGACTTCTCTTTCTCTTGGGACCTATATGAACCCCCTTCTCTGACAAATCATTCATCTTTTGTCATCCAAACACTTTATAGACTCACAGTTGATGTCTAAAGGTGTCGGTGGCAATTTTATAGAAAAGAAGAACAACTACTTTTCTTGGACTTAGAAGATAAGGCAGTATTGAGGGATAAGAAAATAATAAGTCTGTAGTAAAGGTTCAAAAATTTCTATTCAACCTGATTAACAGAAAGTCAGAGAGAAAACTGTCTACAGCCATTTAATACACACTTTCTGTATAAAGAAGGGAAAGACATTCGGCAAGTTAAGCTGTCTTTATGCTTTACTCACATCTGCATTTTTCATAAAACATGAAACCCACAAACTTTCTAACTACAAATTACTTCTCTGACATTAACCAAGTGGTAAAGAACAAGCAATTAAGACTGCATAGACAGAATTAATTTCTAATGCCAGAATTCCTAACACAGACCTGGCTAACACCTTTCAAGGATCAGCTAGCTGTCAGAGATTTTCTTTATTGAGCAGCATATATCCAAAGCCTCTCTTTCATCTCCACCAGTCTCATTGAAATACATGACTATAGTTTTCTCCTTCAAGCCCAGGCTTATGTGTGGAGTCCTAACTGTCACATAAACAATGAAGACTGTTCTTAAAATCAGGCACACAGTCTCTAGCCACACCTATTACACAGGTCGAGATTCACCTGGCTTCTTACCTGTGCCTCTCTAAAAATGTAAGGTCCCAGTTCTTTCCTGCGCTCCACAATCTTCTTTGCTTGTTCAGGTGGGATGTCAATCTGCAAAGCTGGGGGTATGGCAGAATTAATAAAGCAGTCGATAATAGCTGTGATCTTTTTCTGAACTATGGCATCACCACAATGAGAATGGCATAAGTCCTGAAAGATGAAAAATAGCATTTTCAGTCAATGGAGAGAGACGCACGCAAGAACCTTTACAGGGGGCCAGTGATCAAAGAGCAATAGTCATACAAAAATAATTATACAATAAATTCCTTCAGTATGCAGGGAAAAATTCTTTTGGTAAATGTGCATGGTCAAAACCATATTTAAGACACGAACAGGGCTTCTGGTTTGCAAATGCAGATACATGGAAATCATTGCTTTTAGGTGATAATCTCTGCCTGCATGTTCTGATGAAACAGCTTAGTTTTTAAGTACATTACTGGCAAATAGGAGACATTTCTGAAAAGAGAAACCCATCTACAAGTGTGAAATGCACTGATTTTCACAATGAGCCTGCTATGACTTGCATAGCCATGATAACTAACAGATAAAGAAATGTTTTAAGTACTCCAACAAAAGAGGGGAAATTTAGAGGGTACAAGATAGTCTAACCAGGAATGTTGTCACAAGAGGGGACAATTTCAGCTACCACTACAATCTTCCATTTATTGAAATCTTCTACTTTCACCATTCATTAAGATTTTTTAGTTTCCCAAAACCTCGCAGTTTGAAATAACTCTGTGCACTACAGAATATAAAACAAACCTGAACTTACAGGAGTGAGATGTTAGAAGAACACTGGGCTTTTCTACTTTTTAATGTGATCCTATTGCTCTTGTAAAACCTGTTATTACTGCATTTTGACACCCTGAGAATGCCAGCATTAAACTTTGACGTGAAGGAAAAATAATTCAAAGAGTGTCCTTCCAACACTTTGAAAAATGAAATTTCCCTCTATCCACCTATATCAAGAAATTTATATAACACAAGGAGATTATCACATATATCTTAGAGACACAAAGATCACTCTAGAGTTTTCAGGAAGAGAGCTCTTTAAATGAAGAATCTGAATTTAGTTTTGGTATAGAAGGCTATATATTTACTTTGCAAAGAAATTAAAACCATGACTTTTAACCAGAAATGTGGTATGTGAAAGAGTTGGCTTGCTTTATTATGAATACTTTTAGTTTTGGAAAGGAAAAAAAAAGAATGATAACAACTATAATAAAGAAAGGCAATGCAAAAATATATTCAATACATCCTAAGAATATATATTATGGCTTTCTTCGCTCATCTAGCATAGAAGGCAGAGAGCTGTAGTAAGAAGGAAGACAAACAAGCCATATGATTTGAAGAGAGATGAGACCAAGCATAGATGAACAGATGGAAATGATCCACAGAGTTATGTTTCTTCATATTTGTTTAAAAAAAAAACCCTTGGTTTTGGATTGTCCCAAGATGTGCCGCCAGCCTGATGGATTTTGGGGAGCGATGCAGTCATTGACTCCTAAAGGGAGCTCTGTCTAAACTGATGGCATGATAGGGCTCAGACAATACAAATATGCACTGTGCAAAGTGCTGCCCACGCCTTTGGCAATATTCCTGCAGTTCAGCCTGACCCACAACACTCCTACTGCTCCAGCCCTTTGCTTCTACAAAGAGCATCAACTGCCAACCATGACAAATTGCATGCATGGAGAAATATGGTCAGATTGTACTTTTTCTTGATAACAAGACAAATAAAATTAACATAAATGCAGGGGTGGGAAAAAAAACAATAAAGGCTTTCTTCAGAGAGCAGTTCTACAAAGAAAAGAGTTTAACCTACACTCCACGTAAATTTGCAGAAAGTTTCCATGTCCTCCATAATGTAGCAATGAAGAGTCACAAGTCTCAAAATAACTTCAAATATCTAGAAAAGGGTTTATGTCGTGGAACATCAGGTGCCTTCATACCAGAGTGTTAATCTAAGATAGTTACTCTGTAACCACGAGAGAGACAGCAGCAACCCCAGAGAGCATTTCAGACAGTGATTCCTTGCCTGGGGAGCAGAGCCTTTGTGAGGAAGAGAGATTGTCCCCTGGAAAGAGAGAAGTTTCACCTTCTAAAGCAGACATCAAATTCAAATTAATAAAATTAAACAGTGAAAATACACCCACACGCCTGCAGAGGCTCTCCAAGTGCTACTGCAACATCAGCTGTGTTTACAGCCCAATTTCTGAGTATGTCAGCTAATCTCATGCTCCCTGCCTGCCATGTCCACATGGGCTATGTTCAGGAGCCCAGGAGAGGTTCTGCACTCTGGTACCACTTCTCCATCAGGAATATCCCAGAGGCAAAAGGAATGAGGAACATATGAAAGATCTGTAGTGTCCCTGCATTCAGTCCACGGTGTTCCTAGGAGGCTGCAGTCTGACTTAAAGCTTCACTCCAGAGGTTTTCCATTATGTTTCAACCCACATAGCAGCAATTTCACAAAACTACATGTATTTGGGAGAGAGGTAATCCCTGCTGACCTTTCCCATCACATTTCACTTTGGTTCCAAACTTAGCTCAAGTCAAATTTGATTCTACAAAACGCAAGGGACCTGGGGTCTGCATTGTACATATAGTTTTTTGGGGTGGATACCATCTTTACATCTGTAGATTTGATTGAATTCAAAAGTTATGTCTCAATTTTGAGAAATTACCAAATTCAGATAGCAGCTATAAAGACAGAATGAACATTTTAATGCTTGTATATTTCTACTGCTCAACAGATATATACCAAACTCTGGGCATTAGTGAGTTAGCAGTGTTCCTTTAGAGACTCTGAAGAATGTTACGGTTTGAAGAAGCATAAAGAAATACAAGGATAATGCATTTGAGTCAAAAATAGCTACCCTTAAGAAGTGAGGATTTTCATTGAAGAAAAAAGCAGTTTAAACAGTGAAAGAGGCTTTACTATGAACAACAGAATGCCTATAGATATTTTTGTTAAAATTCTCCTAATATGCAAGAATGGATGCATTTGCTTGCAGATTGAATACTATTGCCTTTGCTCCGTTTTACCACCATACCTTATACTTTTGCACCTCTTGCCAAAAGAGCACTCCATTCCCCAGTAGGTCTCCTTTCAGTGACACAAAACGCTGAAACAGATTTCCTGTCACTGGATCCAACAGTGCTTTGCGGAAAGCAATTATTTCACTAGATGAAGAAACGCTCTTATTGTCCACATGCTGTCAAAAGAAGAAATAGATGCACCAAATAAACTTTGTTTCAAAAAGCAATAACAAAGGCATTAGTTAGTGTAAACTGTCTGATTCTTATCTTTGCACTGACCCTAACTTTCAGTAGTTTATGAATTTATGACATGGATAGAATAAAATGTGGCAAGGTTTCATTTCTTCCTTTCCTTTTTTTTCCCCAGTTTGGTTTGGGGAGCATTTTTTGGAAGATGTGATGGGAGAGGAAATTACTGACAATGATTTAGACCATATGACTACAAAGTATAGAAACAGCTATTGTTATTGATTATGAAAATGGGCTACTTTTCTAGAGAACAGTTTGAGTTTTATGCAAACAAACAACAAAGAAAAAGGAACACACAAACCACATAGCTTAAAGTTGTAAACTGCTTCTGACAGGGATCTCACCACCAAAATGAGGTTTGAAATGTGTTGCCGTGATCACCAACAGAAGCCAGAGAGTTTGCTCTCTGTGAAATAAAGCTACCAATAGTAAAATAGAATTTAAAGTCATTGAGACATTTTGGAAATCCTCATGCTGCCAAGCACAGAACAGTAGGCAGCCAGGAAAGGGTGGAGAAAGAAAGATGGCTTATGCAGGGACAGTTTGTTTGAACTGAAGTTCATGCTGGCCTGCCTTCCTGAACAAACAGTTCTCGTGCTGTTGCTGAGGAGCAAGCCAAACAACCCCCTTTTGTTATCAGATGGATGAATGAAAACCATCTTCTAAAAGTGGTTTAAAACTCTTGAAGTCCTGGAGGGGTGGAGTGCGGTTCAATGGTGAGCGTGGGTCAGAAACATTTTTAGTTATTGCCAACAGTCCTGGAAATCTAACCTGATCCTAAGCTGAAAGGGTTTCTGCAGCTTATCTTAAAAACAGGGGTTATGCTCAGTGTCCTTTTGCAGAGCCTGCCAGGGGTGAGAGCCTACCCTGGCAAGAAGGAGGGTGGTGGCTGTCCAGAGGGTCCTTTGGTTAAAATAAAGTCAGCTCAGTTTAGGCAGTAACACTGGATCTTCTCAGCCCTTCTCCAATTCTCCAAACATGTTCTATTCCCTGTGACCAGGATTTAGGGAACTTTTGGGAAAAATTATTTCTAGGGCATATTCATGAAGGGAAGAACAAAATGTTGCTTCCATCCCTATACCAGTATATAAACACTGCTTATTTTATGGGTCAACAACCTTGAAGCAGAACACGGAAAACAACCATCTTCCTGACAAACAGACGAAGGGAAAACTCAGTTAACAGAACCCACATGCACTTTGGATCCCTTTTGTGCTGATGGTTTGCATGGATAATTGGTGACCGGGTCTCTAGTTTGATTTCAACAGACAATAAAAGTTCAACTGAACAAATGTACACAACTTGTATGTTGGCAATCACAAAAAGTTCACTGTTCTTCAAGAGGAAAAAACTGGCAAACATCTGATGAAATGTATTATTACAAAGGTTTAAAAAGTTTAGATTTGATATTATCTCAGTGCTGTGAGATTAAAATACAATTCTAAACGAAACAGATACTGTGAGATATGATTAAACCTGCCCACTCCGCTGCATACTTCACATTCCCTTTTGTGTCTGCACGTAATCCACTTGCAATAATAAATAAACTACCAGATGCTGGAATGAACAGCTTGTCCAAATAAGTCCACTGCATGCAAAATACAGATAAATGTGAATTAGAGGTACAATATTAGTTTGAAGAGTGTTAATAGTGCTCCAAAGCCCAGGACAAGAGACCTTTATTTTCAAGTATGACCTCTGCAGACAGAAAGGGAGAGAAATTTACCGTGAACACCCAGCAAGGAGCTAAATTCGGGAGTAATGTAAGTAATTAGTCCATTGTAACCAGTACAATCATGATTGCTTTCAACATTACATTTGGGCCTCAGACTATCAACAGGGAAATTGTGAAGAATGTGCAAGGTCCAAATGAAAAAGACTATGAAACTGCAGACACAAGAGTAAATTTCACTTGCCTTCCACATCCTGGTTGTCTTTTGCTGGTCTTTGCTTGAAAGATCTTCAGTTATGTCCCTTATCTGTAATTGAACAGAAAATTATTATTTTATTTTTTAATTATTCTTGTTTCTTGTTCAGCCTTCTAATGATTAAGACCCCAGTGGCAGAATAGTTCATATGTCTTCTTACAGATTTTATGTCTGAAACTTGTTGTGGACCTGCACAGAATGCCATCCCTTCTTCAGCTATGAGCACCTCCTCATTAAGAGTGGGGAATTCGAGAAGACGAGGCAATAGCAGTCAAACTGTGTACTCAGTAAACTGGTTTACTTTACCCATAATGTTCTGAGGGACCACTTACGTGAGGAATAAAAGTTGGGTTTGATTTTTTTTAGTATGAGATGTTTTTAGTTCCTTTGTACAGCTGCATCAGAAATACAGACTTGATCCTGCAACTTCTTTGTAGCAAAATTACACCTCAAACAAAGGGCAGGTTTCCTGAATAAGGACTACATAGCATGCCCACACTGTTTTGTCACTGTGAAATATGAAGCCAGTGGAGAATGTCATCTGGTTTCACTTCTTCTAAAATACTTTCTTCAAAGAAACTTTTCATCCTCTGACTTTTCAATAAGAAGGAGAAAATAGCAATCGGACATAAATGGAGTTAGGAAAAGATTAAAAGCTCATTAGAAGTATGTATTTCCTGTAAACTGGTTGAGTTGAATACAGAATTTTCTAAACTACTTGGGCTAATCTCCCTGCCAACGCAGTGCAGCAGGTGCAAAAAGAGGCATGAGTTAGCTTCCAGATCTGGAAGCAACTTAGCATTATTGCTTGGTCTTGTGCCAGGGCTTGTAAAGGAGGCAGAGTTCAGCTAAAAATGGCAGAGGGTTAGGATTTCTTTACTGAATTAACATAATCATTATTAAAATTACAATTTCTCTTATCAGAACCTATACCTTTCAGATTCCTTAGTGCTCTGAATCAATAGAAAAGATTCCATTTATGTGCTCTTCTGACAACACTTCTGACAACCTTCTTAATGTTATAAAGATGACAGAAAACGAGTTTTATGAATCAATGCAGTTGCATATGTGTCTGCTTGGTGGAACTGTGAAGTTTCCTTCTGCTGTGACATTCACATGTCAGAGCTGTTGTGGAAGTGCAAAACACCAAGTCTTTGCATCTGTCACCAGCAGGATGATCCCCTTACATGGATCACAGCCACACAGGCACTCATAAAAGGCAGATGTTAGCTCTGCCCATTCCTCAGTCTTTCTAATGAACCAGCAGGAGCGAAAGGCTCCTCACTCCCAGCTTTTTGGCAACTTTCTGAAATAACCAATTGGAACAAGGCCTGTAGCAGTTAACCTCCCCACTCAGCAGAATTTCACAAGTCCTGAAGTCGTTTCTACAGGCACTGCAGCTCCAGATGGGAGAAAGTGGACAGCATAAGAGAAGGGATTATGGCATGAGAAGCCCACTCATCTGCTTGTGTTCTGGTCCCCTTGGGCAAATCCTTTACACAAAACAGTATTTCTTCAGTGTGCAACTGTATGGCCAAGGCAAAACGGCATAGGGAGAGTGTAGCACTACAGCAAAGATTAGTTCACTCTCCTGGCAGCCTAGATGGCACCTGAGTTAACACCAGCTCCTTCAGATTTAGGATCTAACAGTGATACTGTCAGCTAAATTAAGCCTTCAGATGAACTTATCAAGATAAATGTTTCAACCTGTACATGCTTTCAATGTAAACTGAAAGTAAAATGTGGGCTGCTTTTCCTCTGAACCTTTTTATCCCAATGGTAAATTATGAGCCAAACAAAAAACAATGCCTGTATGTGTTACCATTGTCAAAAAATTACCTTTGCTTGTCCCTCTGCCCCATGGTGTTCATCTGCCAGGAACAATGGCAGCCATTGTTCTTCTAATCTCTTCTGGACGCAGTGCTGAACTTCTAGCAGAACCGCTGCCGAAAGCTGATCATGAAGGCTTTGTCTCCTTCCTCCACCTGAATGCATTAGCTAAGCAATCCAAATACAATAACACATGACATAAACTTTTGTGTATACCAAAAGTCCTTTATCTCTCTACATCCTTGATTTAGCAAAGCATGAGCTTAACTGTAAGCAAAGCACTTAATGCATGCTTACCCAAGGCTCACATGTACTTTTCATAAAAGGGAATAGATTACATTTGTCCCTACCTATAATAGGATACAGACTCTGGCAAATAATACCCCAGCTTGACCAAGTAAATTGCCTAAGTATCAAGATATATCAGAGTACCACAGCTCAGACTTGCTGTCTGTGGCTTTACTGACATACTAAAATAGAAAGCTGGAACAAGTCACGGTGCCTGAAAGTAATTTTTACACTTTTTCTGAGCTGTCTTGTGCATGCTCTGGCCATGGCCACAGATCACAGTTTAAGAAAGACGTTCTGTAAGTGGTAGGGAAGAAAAATCTGAACAGGAAGGAAGGGACCTATACAACCAGAACAGAACCAGATTTCTGGCTAAAAATATTGGTAAGATATGAGGAGAGAGCTTGGGGAAAAGCTGGAGCAAACTGTTCCACTTGTGGCTTTTTATCTCAGTCACATTCACACTGATTGCTCTTTATGAATGGTTCTGTAACTGCTACCTTTTCTTGTTGTTCTCTAGTAGCTGGGCTGTTGGGTCCAAAGAAGTACTTGTTGTTTAAGTACTTGTTTTTAATGTCATTAGATTGTTCATCACTTTTTTCTTTATCCTTTTGCAGCATCTTTCTAAACTCTTCAATATCTAGCCAGCACATGAGATCCATGCTACAGACAAATTTAAACAGAATGTTATTTCAATATTGAGTTAATTTCATCAACATACTAGAGAGTTATTACTTTAACCACAATCCACCAAAGTATTCAAATCCTAAATACCGGGTCAAATTTTATGTCATTTTTTCTCTGCTAGTACCATCTGCTGAGACCGTGGCACTTGCTCAACAGGCAGAGCAAATACACATCTTGGAGATTTCACTTAGGATGCCATCTGGGGTACCCTGAAAGGAGTAACTTCCTCAATATGCCACTGCTAAATCCAGCAGGGACTGTGAACCAGAACCATAGTGCAGAGCTCACAGAGAGAATGAAAAATGAAACTGATGAGAATTTGAATCAGTACTGAGGCTGCGAGCCACTGAGTTGTAGACGAGTTGATGCCTCCTGCTCTGCCTCCTTGTTATATCGCCTGAGAAAGGAGCAGGGATGACTGCTGGGAACATCAGCCTAAGACATCACCCACTACCTGCCCCTTGTAAAGTGCTAGAGTTTAAGTCAGTCTGTAGTTAAGCAGATAAAAACAATTAATGGTAAGGTTTGTTTCTAGGCTTTTTGTGGGCTGCTTTCTCATAAATTACCAATTTTACTACATATTTAATTAGTCATAGTCAGTGACAAATCATTCCAATGATGCAATTCACAATCTATATTTTGTTCATAATAGCTGAGTATACACTGTAAATTTAAGTTTGTTTTCATAGAATCATAGAATGGTTTTGTTCTCTAAACCAGGCGACAGAATAAATGACATATCTACAATTTTCAGTTTTTAATTTATATGACTGTTTTCCGACAGTATCTTATTAGCTGTGAGCATTTTAATGAGTACATTCACTGTATTTGCAGCAGGAAATATGAAACATTGAATTCAGACAAATCTGTTTCAGTTTTCTATTCAGTTAATAACTGGCTTTTTCAAAACATTAATCTATGAGTAAAACATTCAAAAGCATCTGACTGATTTAAGAACAGATGTTCTCCTTTCAAAAGTCTTTTGAGACCCTTACAGACCTAAATTCTATTGAGACTAAAATTCTTTCATTTGCTAGTTCATCACAACATGACTAAGTTCACCAAAATGCAAGTGATCCAAGTTACTGTGGTTTATAGAGTAACTCCTTGGCATCTACCTATGACAACTGACCAAATATGTACATCATATTTAAAAAGGAAAATATATAATCTTCAAGTGTGTTAGATAAACCTTTTAGTAGTGACTTATCCTGGCATACTGGATCAGGAGCATATCCATAGTCAATTAGCCTGGCGAGACTAATAAGTGTAATTCACTAACCCAAAGTAACACAAATTGTCCTGCAATTGCGAGAATATATCCTGTGTATTTAACAGAGTATTAATTAATGGAACTTTGTTTAGTTTCTTACCAGAATTTGTGTGAAGGTACCCAACAGCCTTTCCTTCCTGAAACTTGGATCACTTACAATTGGACATTATCAAAACCGTAAGTTTTGATGAAAAGGCAAATTACATGTTTGTTGTTTTTTTCTGAAATTTCCCAGACTGCATTAGTTCTAGGATCCCTTCAGCTTATAGTACCATTAAGCACCTTTATTGTAGCATGCCCGCTGGACTCCAGAGTAACTAGTCTGAACCCAGCCCTAAAACACTTCTGTGAGACTTTTTCAAATATTTTTCTTCATTATCAGTTTTTACAAAAAAGAAAAAAAAAGCTCCATAAATTAAACATTTCTCTGCCTGGCTCTACCACTTAAGATGGGACTTGTCTGTGACTAACAAAGAAGCAGAAAATACCAGACACAATTCAGCATACCTGTCCAGGACCTGTTATCTGCTGATTCCTACCATTTCCCCAGTTAGAGAGGAACTCAAGACTAGTGGTCTCCCAACTGCGATGTGTGAAGAGGGTGTGCAAGACCATTTGTTGATGGGCAGGAAGAAAATATTAAAACTTTAGTAGCACATGAATATAATGTATAAAAAATTAAATATATACATATATATATATATGTATATATATACTAGGGTTCCATGCTCAAAAAGTTTTTACTGATGACATGCGCAAGCAAAAATGTTTGGAGACCACTGCTCTAGACAACTAACTCAGAAGTCACCTGACTATAAGCACCTACAGCATAAGAATATCCATCTGAACTCATTATCTGCAGCCCTTTTGTAGTCACTAAGAAGAAATAACCATCTTAGGAATGAGTCATCCAAATAGGTTTTAGATGTTACCTTCAGAACTAGGAGTACTGTGTCCAAAAGTGTGTATTTCTCTCTCTGACTACAAAGGGAATAATGTGACAATAAGCAGAAGTGATGACATTGAGTCTTGGCCAGAGGAGTTCTGTGCCAGATGCCCCTTCCTGGGCACTTTTGAAAAAGCTGACCAATATCCAATGTACAGCTATAGCAGTGCTTGACTAGAAGTAATAGCTAATATGCAAAGCATCAACTTACGGGAACCCCAATTAAAAGAAGGAAGAGACAATTTAAAGACAAAAAAAAAAGTGTTAGCTTCTGTTTAGATCTTACTTTTAAAACCAACAGGCTCACTTTCTCAAAGACCCTGCCTAAGACTGTAGCTGCTACAAGTTAGTATTTAAATCTGTTCAGCAAACACAAAACTGTGGTTGCTGTCACACTGTGAGAATAACATGCCTGTTTTCTACTTGTACATTTTTATAATAACCAGCTTTAATTTTTAAAATGTACTAAGTTGAATCTGTACAAAAAAAGAGAAAATTTTACTCATTATAGGCTAATTGTTCTACTCAGGGGTTTGCCACTAATCAAAGCAGAAACTGAAAGCAGAACTGTCATACAAATATGTTTTGACAGGAGAATTTTTACCCCAAACATGTTAAGACAATTCAGTTGTCTGAACAATGTGCGTGTGTATTTCATAAATATGCAAACACATTTTTGAAAAGACTAAAATCTGTCAACATTTAGATAGCCAAGATCCTCAGAAAAGATTTCTTCTCAACTTAGAAACAGGTAAAATAATAATAATGAAGAAACGTACCTAGCAGAATGCTCATTTAGAAAAGCCCAGAACTGTTCTAACTTCTCTTTGTCATGGATCAGGTCAGATAGATTAGGACCTGCCAATTCTTTGGGAACTTGATGCAAGTGCTGATCTTCTTCGAGAGCCCCAGTGTCAGCAACAGTACTCTGAGGGGAGAAATTATTTTGCTTGCATAACTGTTTTTTTCACCTCTGTATTTTGCTCAGTTTAATAATTCTTGCATTAGATAACCTATCTCTGTAAAATAGCTGTTTGATTGCTGAGAAAATAAATTGAGTTAAGGCTCCAGCTCCTAGTAAGCTTTACTTTTTTATTTGCTTTAAATATATCAGTGTGTGAAGGTTCCATAATCAAATAATCCAATATATACCTGTAATTCACTTGAAATGGAGGTATTTACTCAAGAGTAGGGGCCCAAAATACATTCCACAGACTTTAGGTCTGATGTTGATGGAACTGACAGAAGCCCTGTATATCTAATTAACACAATGGCTGTCAATCAGTCCCCAAAATGAATGGTAGAAATCAGCCTATTTCCTTTTCCAAACTGGCATCTGGTTAGTCTTTCATTGCTGATACTCAAAGTGTGAGCCCTCTCTGATAGAGAGAGGGTTTGTTTTTGTTAGTAGGTACTTGTCTTACCTCATCCTTCTTGGAACTACTCACTTGATGCAAAGCCTGGAGCTTTCTAAAGTACACGGAGTCCAGCTGTTGAGTTTCTTCCACCAACTCCACCTAATAAAAATAATATCTTATATCACCCCTACAGTACACATTATAGCAAGATGGAGAACTATATGGGCACTTTGCCAGTGACAGTGGATAGAAAAGAATACATTTGCCAGTAATGAGACTGATGTTTAGAAGAGACAAGAAGTCACATTCTTGTGACAAACAATTCTATCAAAAGCTCTGGTAGAACAAACTTTTCCCATCTGTGTAGGATCAGATACAGATTTCTACAGAATACCAATAAATAACTGAACTATAACTTTAAGCAAATAACTTTGAATTTAAAAAACTGCTAAATCCTATTGAATACATAATATATAGTGTATATACTATATTGTATATATTGGGTCAGATGTACCTGATTGCCTATACCAGCAAATTGTATATCAATGTGCCACTGAGAAGCAGAAAAACAGTTCTTAAAACTAGGACTCTCAATGGGAAATGTCAAAAAGACAGAATGCCACAGATTTGGAGAAACAGAAATTCAAGATGAGAAAGATGTTAAAATATCTTAAAAATAAACGCGAAAGCTTTCTGACTTTCAGTCTTGTCCCCTTCCTTAAATAATTAACTGTGATTTGAATTGATGAAGTATTGGCATTTTTAACTTAATCAGAAGCTGTATGTATGTAACTAGAGCAGTTCTTCATGTTATGCACAAACAATCAGTAACTGCAAGAGATATCTGTCTACCCTCCTGGCTGACTAAACCATTTGAATGCAGATTTTAGGATATTTAGCAAAATCGAGCCAATGCCTTGTACTGATCTGCATGACCACTACAAAGATTAGAAAGCTGTGATTATCTTATACAAGTGTTTATGTGCCAGATAGAGAAGAGAATGTTTAGATTAATATTCATGATACTTTCATCTAAATGTGAATACCACACTAATCACTGTGTTATCTGAATGTCTTCAGGCTCAATGTAACTTTTTTCCATTGTTATAAAGTACTTTGGGCTATTCTTCCCCTTAAAAGAAAACATAGTTTAAAAGTAAATAGTGAAATAATTCAGAACATTTTTCATAAAGTTTAAAGAGAAAGCAGATAGAGGCAGGATGAGAGTCAACAGTAAAAAGAAACTCTCCTAATTTCATGTTTCATTTAAAGAAAAAACGTAGGTATATATACTGAACATTTCCCAAATAAACAATTTTGGACTCACCTAATTCTTGATAAAATATCTTGTTTCATTATGGGCCAAATATGTCCTGCTATAGAGTAGAACAAAGGGGAAGAGTAGAGCCAGAGACTGAACAAAATACAAAGCAGACGTTGTCTTTGTGCTTGGGAAGGAGTGTGCCTAAGTATCAGCCTGCACCTAGTACAAAGAGACTCTAGTGCCTCCTAGAACAGGTCGTTTTATGGCTGTGTGTTATAACTCTTCACAAACACATGTATTGTGCAGTTAAAGGATTTAGTTGTTTTTTTCGTGCTCTGATTAAGATGCTTGTGTTATTAGAGCACTGAGAAGTCTGCACGTAACTACACTTGCAAAGCAACGCATCCTCTAAACTGAAAGGGCAAGAGATTATCCTGTGGTTAACTCAAGGAGATGTAAACTGCCACACATTACATTGAAAGGAAAAGTATATCTCTTCAATTCTTACTTTGGAGGAATCTTTCCATCACCAGAAGCAGTGAAAACAGTGTTCAGAGAGCTCAAAAGCAGACTCCTTTTTATGCAAAAGCAATCTATAAAAACCCTCGGCCGTGCTGATGACTTGACTCAGTGAGGACCAGCAATAGACCCTAGACAACTCTTACTGATACCACGCACAGAAAATACACAGTTACAAGAGACTAAAATTAGTCTCTTGTAACTGATAGAAACTGATGAAACTGATAGAAAGTAAATAAAATTTCAGGTTCATGAAAAGATCAATCGATTCCAAGGTGCACTGCAGGTCATAAAGAATTAATAGCTGAAATAGTTTAGAAAAAGTAATTTATCTGAAAGGTTAGAAAAGATGTTGAAAAGCAAAGAAAATATTTTACAGATGTGTTTGGATTAGTATATTTCATTATACTAAGTTTTTCAAACTTTCAAAGTTTCTAAAGGATATTATGTTATCACAGGATGAGAGGGAAAGTCCCCTTGTGAATTAATTAGAAGGTAGAAAACCAAACCCTAAGAAATAAATAACTTTCATTATGGGGTGGGGTTCCTATTGGAGTCTCACAGGGATCTGCACGGAGGTTGTTTTTTAAACATTCAGAAACTATCTGGAAAAGGAGGTGAGTGAGGAGACAACAAAGTTTGCAAAATGATTCCACAGAGCAAAAAATTAAATTGACTGTGAAAAGCTGCAGGATATCAGGACACTTTAGCATCTGCATGATAAAAGGCCAGCTGAATTCAACGATAATAAACATTAAGTCATTCCAGTGAGCTCCAAATTAGGGCTTTCCATTAGTAGTTATTACTTGGGAAGGAAATCTTGGAATCATTGCAGATGGCTATTAGCTTACATTTTGCACATCCACTCAAAGTTCACCAGGAGTCAAATGGCAATTAGAATGACAGGGACAACTAGGAATGGAACAAAGAGCACAACAGAAAACGTGGTTCTGCCACTGGATAATCCTTGGTGTACCCAGACCTTGAGTACTGCTTGCATCTCAACAGAAGAGTAAAAAATAAGACATACAGATGGGGCAGTAAGTGCAACAAAGGTATGGAACACGTTCTGTAGGAGGAGAGGTCAAAGTGTCTAGGATTCTTGAGTTTCAAGGAGATCCAGTTGAAGTGGGATACAACAGAAACTTGTAAAAACATAACAACATTGAGAATAGACATTGAGATAGGATAACAATTGTTCACTTGTTCCTTATGACATACAAAACTAGGGCACCAGGTGAAATTATCGGGGAGGGGTTTGCAAAGAAATCAAGATATGCCTTTTTTTCTCCTGTTGCATGACTAAATCATGAAACCCACTTCTACAGTGAGGCTGAAGATGTATCACTCAAGATACATTTTACAGAAACCCATGGGGGGAAAAAACCTCATCAAAGACTATGAAAATGAAAAATGTGGGTAAGACCTCGGATCCTTGAACTTCCTTGGTCGCAGAGTGCTGAATATGGCTGTATGTTTCTTTTCTGTTCTTATACTCCATTCCTAAATGTTCAGTACTGGCTAACAGGCTCAGAAGACCATTCTCAACTTTGCTTTTAGGTATCTATACATCTAGTTGTTCTTACATACATGCATGATATAGGACAAAAATATACTGTACTACAAAACTCCTGCAAAAGTATTTCAAAATATTTTGCAGGGGGCAATGTGGGTATGTTATTACAAGCTGACAGAAGTATCAGCAGTTAAGTGAGGGTATTTCCTATAAATTGAAGATGCTTCATCTAAGGTCATAGTGAAGAAAAACAGGAAAAAGAACTAACTTCCTGCCCTCTAACTCGTGATTCCCCACTGTAAGTTTCTCCTTCTATATCCAAGAGAGAGATGTTAAAGACTTGAAACTAGAATCAGAGTATCCCGAGTTAGAAGGGACCTACAAGGATCATTAAGTCCAACTCCTGGCCCTGCACAGCACCATCCCCAAGAGTCACACCGTGTGCCCGAGAGCATTGTCCAAACACTTCTTGAATTCTATCAGGCTTGGTGCTTGGCCTGGGAAGCTGTTCCAGTGCCCAGCCACCCTCTGGGTGATGACACTTCTGCTAATATCCAACCTAAACCTCCCCTAACTCAACTTCAGGACATTCCTTTGGGTCCTGTCACTGGGCACCACAGGGAAGAGATTGGTGCCTGTAAACCACTTTGTCTCCCCTCAGTCTCTTCTTTTCCAGGCTGAACAAGTGACCTCAGGCCTTGCAGGCTTCCCCACAAGAGCCTTCATCCTCTTCATAGCCCTCCTCTGGACACCTTCCAATAGCTTTATATCTTTCTCATATTGTGGCACCCAGAAGGATTTTGACCTACAGCTAGCAACTTGTAGGCAAGTTTGCAAAGAACAGAGAGCCACAGCACCCACCACTGTCATCACCATTTCTTGTTCTTATTTGTCAAAGGCACAGTCAGGATTGCAGCCATCTCCTCTGATCTCCATGAGAATGCTCAATCCAAGCTTTCAGAGCATTCTGGGATTAGAACTGAGTACACTTCTGAGCCACTTACTTAGAACAGCAATCTAAAAAGTGTTTGGGGCAAATACATGGATCACCATATCACATTTCCTCTATGCTAAGCAGTAGCTGCACTTAAATTCTAAACACTAGAAATGCCTACTATCACTGCACTAACACTCTAGAAAACCACCTTACTATGTGCTTATCATTAAAAATATAGAGTGTTTGTGGGCAACCCATCAGAAAAAATTACTTCTGATCAATGGTGCAATTGCAGAAACATGAAACTTCCTGAGTGCAAGGAGAAGTTTTACACAGCAAGATGTGTTCCCTAATTCACAGGCCAAGGAGTCTATGAAGCCCACACCTTCCTTTCACATGAGAAGTCTGCTCTCCACAAGAAGCTCAGCCTATTTCCACATATCAGGATGGAGAGGAGGGAATAAATAAAACATCTTGTAATACTTCTCCCTTCCTGAGTATAAATACGACAGGGTTGCATATGAATGCTCTTGCGATTTTCTTCCCTAAAATAAGAATTTTTCACGGTGTCATCCAGATATTACCTTTCTGTAAGTGTATTTGTCTGCTTCCACCATTTTCATCCATGGTTCCAGCAGAATAGTGAGGATATGTTCTTCTGCTGGGTCAAAAAGGTCCTCAAAAGCTGGGTCAATTTTCTGATAAATCATATTTTTCTTATTCTGATGAAGTTCAATGTCCATAGTGGCAGATGGAGCAATGTAAGTTGCATAAAGGAACTACAATAAAACAGAAGAAAACTGTTTCTTAGCCATCATCCATTTCAATGGTCACAGACCCTTGAAGGAGAGAATTAATACATATTTGCCTGCTGTATGTTCAGAACATATATCTAATTACAGCTACCTTATTTTTACTAGTATTATTACTGTGTCCAAAATTCAGTTATTGACATAATGGATCTCCCTGCCATTTTCACTCTTACTTGTTAAAATGGTTAGACCATAAAGTAATGCTTAATGCAATTTTCACTTGGATATATTTGGCTGATACTTAGATTCAGATAACCACAATTATTACAGCAACTGCACTCTTCATGAAGTCTACACTGTTGTTTTGCAGAATATGTGCTGAGCCTATTAGTGAAGGCATCTTACTTCTTCTAAGAGATGTAATTTATAAATTTGAGGTTAAAATTAATGAAATATTATACGATTTCATTCTGTGTGGAGGTTCTCATGCATATTTTTTGACAATGGTGAGACTCTTATCATGGTACGGGATCTGTGCAGGAGATACCAGTGCACAACTAAGGTCCGAGCCCTTACCAAAGCAACAGCTACAATATGCTTCTTATCTGAAGCACAGAATTTGCCATTCAACATGTACAAGGAGCAGAAATCTAAACCTGGAGGATATTTCCTTCTCCCTAACAGCTCATTCTTGAAGCACAGAGTAATGTTTTTATTTATTTCAATTTTTTTCATACAGTCCTCTACATAAAACTCTTGTCTTCTAAATGTTTCATAAACTATGCTATGAAAATGAACATCGCAAACTCAGAGTAAAACACTTTTTTTTCCAGGAATATCTTGGAAGAGGATATTCCAGAATAGCTTTCTAAAACTTCATGATTCTGACTGCAGCTAGGAACTCAAGCAAAAAAAGATGCTGCCAAAATATATTTCATATAAATATCTTCTCTTCTTCATATTGTTAAAGTCTACCTATATTTCAAACATACAGTCAGGGACCAGATTAGTAGCATAAATCAAATTTTCTCTCTAGGATAGCACTGACAAATCCATTTTCAGTATTTATTATTACCCAGGTTTGGCAATGAAGAATTCAGGATTCTGATAATTCTCATTTCCCTATGTTGCTAAAATCCAGCTGTAACTAGCAGATGTACAAAGCAACAGAAAAGAAGAAAATACATTTACTCTGTGTTCAAGCAGTAATAAAACACTGGTGTGCTTAGATTTCAAGCACAAAGGGAGAATGTTTGAGTACATTAAATAACTATGTTTCTGTTTGTTTTAAATTAATGTTGATTTATTAGACTCTCTTTCAAACAGCAACAGTCATAGAGTATATCCCCATTATTTTGGACCTTTACAATTTGAAACACCCTTTAGATTCTCCTGCTATTAGGTCACTGAGGAATATAGGGCTATGATGGCTGACATCCATCCCCCAGTTAGCTCTTGTTATGATTACTGTATTTATTGTGCATGCAGGATTCTACACTCTTTCCACATTTCTACATTTTCTCTGAAAACAAAGATGGTTTGTGCCTACTGCAGCCCACATTATCAGTGCAATAATGATCCACAGGTGCAAGGTTTAAGAGAAAGAGGACATCCATAGGAAGAGTCCTAGCTGAAAACAAGACCACATTTATCCTAAATTAAACCCTTCTCAGCAAATCCCTAAGTACATTCAAATTTAACAACTTTAATTATATTTGCAGTGATTTCAAAAGTTGAAGGTTGTTTTGAAGAGCCTGAACACCAGGAAAGTTTCGGTTAAATCATGTCAAGTCTGATGCAAAACATTTAATGTATAAAATTAGCCAAATTAGAAGGGACAATCACAATGATACAAAGATGTGGTATCTTTAAAAACAGCCTTTTTAAAAAGGAGCTAACCATTTCAGTTGTCATTAGGACTACATTGCTCCATCTGTAATGACTTACCACACAAGGGATCTGTAAATTAGTAAAAGGCTTCAAAAAGAGGTCCTCATTATTTTAGCACAAATTAACCTGGTTCCTTAAATGAGTGATCACCTGAACATAGTTTTAAGAATAAAATAAAAACAAACATACCACTAGTTTCTTGGGTGGAATTCCTTTCCCCTATGATTTTGTATGAAATAGGTTAATTTGAGTATATTTGCTACTCTTCTTTAGAGCTGGCAAAAAATACCAGCCTACCAAGTCAGAAATTGCCCAGACTAAGAAGTGTTGACCAAAAGCTGTTGACAATCTGCTCACACAAACACTGTTGTAACATATTGCCACATTAGGTACTGCCTTTGCAGGCTGCTCTGCCTGCAGAACTCCCCCCAGTTCTGAATTATTTCACATGCAAAACCAGAACATAGTAAAGACAGGTAATTTTCTCCAGAGCCAATAGTTAAGGCTGGCAATACACATGAAGCAAATCTTTAGAGGTGGTTAAGCTAGCTAGAGGAATGCACTTTTCCAAACTCAAAGAACCAGACCCTCGGTGGTGTAATCATTATGGTCTCTTCATTTGAAGGATGCACATTTACAGTGTCTGAGGATTTGGCATCTTTTTACTTGAATTCTTGTAAGAATCCATTGCAATGGGACTTGACCAAGTAAGTAAATACATACACTTGCAGATAGGACAGAAATTAGAAGTAGTTTTCATCCCTGTGTCCATTGCACAGGGTTGAGGTGCATCTGTAGATCTGCACAGATTCAATGGCAAGAACTGCAGGAAAACCAACTGAGAAGAGTTCTAGACATGTCAAAAAAGAGGAAAAGTGTTCACAGCCTTCAACACTGGGCAATGCAGTTTGCAAGACACATTTTATAAAAAGTAATAATCATAGTCTTTTATACTCTCATGTCATGGAATTCTTGAGGTTTTCTCAATCTCAATGGAATATTGGAACTGTTATATTGGTCAATCTCCTAAGGGATCAACAGGAAAAATTACATTAAATGAACTTACAGGTTAACAAATTCATACAAAAATCTGAAGCATACGACACGAAGTGCGTATTAAACTTTGTTGATTCATTGTTTTGTTCCTACTGAAAAACACAAGAATTTTTCTACCTGCCAGCTATAAATTCTCCTATAAATATGTAATGGATTGAACCCAAAACCTTATCTGCAGATTTGGTCAGTCTGCAAATTGGAATTACTTACGATTGCGCAAACCTGATTATACAAAATGCTTAGAAAATTCAGATTAAGACTTTGGCCTCATTTATGACTTTCCAAACCAGGAGTTGTGTAGGCCTTGGGTTCTGGTGTGAATTCATCCCCAGATGAGAAGGCTTTGATAAGTAATTTCAGAATGACTGGAGTGAAGCAAGAAGTGCAAGAAAGATTTAATTCCAAGTGCTTTGTACTGCTGCCCAAAGGAATGGATATTGCTCTGATCTAAACGAGGGGCTTGTGCAGCTGCTTGGCGGAATCATATGAGGGAAGAATGCAATGCACTGGCTGCTGTTAAACAGAGAGGCTAAACTGCCTTAACCTCCATCATCACTTCCCACTAACATAAATCTTGTATCTGACCCTAGAAGTTCACAGTAATGAGGACACCCTTTATCTAAATTGATTCTAGCATTAAAGTTTTGTATTTCCCATAACTATATTAAACTTTCTCATTCTAAATAACTTTTTAATTAAAACCCAATATTATATATTTCTTTATTGGTTTAATTTTCAAATTTTTTACACTCCTGTGCCTATGTTTACAGTGAATAACCATGTACATTCCTGGATGATTACTGGTACTTGTCATTATTCTTATCCATCAGATTTCATTCTCACTGTAGTTTCTTTCCCCAGGTGAACGTAGATATACCTTGGAAAGCATTTTATTACTCTGTTTGTCATAAAGCTGAGATAACAATACCTAACAAGTGAAACAATGAGTAGCAGATACACAGTAATCAAGGTTTGTTCTCATTTCTAACAGGAAGCAGGCAGCACGCATATGGAATATTCTGTCTCTGTATGTCTCTTGCTGTAATAAATAGTAAAATATATATGACAATGTGTCATGCAAATCTGATTCACATTCTCTTAAGAGTATTTGGAGTGACTGTCTTCTTGTGCCAAAGGTGAGTGCAGAATTTGGGAAGGCATCCCTTCCGTAAGCAGACTCTGTAGACTGGTTGCAGCTTGACTCTTTATGGTGTTCCAATGAAAACAAGTATAATTTTTCTGCAGCCTTAAAAGGCAAGCTTGAGAATGATACCAAATGTTGCAGCACATGTGTTGATTTGTTATGTTACATTTCAGCTGTTAGTTATGCTAATGGAACAGTTTCACATATTTCGTTTTGATGTATTTACTTTAATGGCTGTGTGTATGCACTGTCTGCAATTGCCTGGTAACACGGATTGTACGATGTTCTGCTGTCACCACCAGGCCAGCACTGGAAATAAGATCAGTAAAAAAGACCTGGGCCTTAAATTTTCAGCCATGCAACCACTGCAAAAAGGATGTAAACTGGTGTGAAATGAAACCAAAACGAAAACCATCAGGGACCATAAGCTAAGCTTTGGCCTGCAATAAAACACAGAGGAAAATGGTGACACAGACTAGGTATAATCAACTTGCACATCTGCTGTCAAGAGGTCCTCAGCTACGCACAGGCCTGGGCAGATGCAGGAGACAGTCAGACTTAAGGAGACATTCAGTTGCCCACAGCCTCAGGCCACAAAAAGAGCTGGAGGGGAAAATAAGTAAATTGGGTAGCAGTTCAGTTTATCCAGTACAAGACAGGAGAGAGGGAAGAATCCATGCCTTGGCCTGTGCTTGGAGGTTCTGTACAAATAACACTGATTCAGATGAGAATTCTGGACAAATATGCAAAATTCTGTCATTTGCCCAATAAAACCTCCAAGAAAGAAAAGAAGACAAATTCAAGGATGTCCAGATGCTCAGTAACATGTCATATGAAGAGATTATTCTCACCTGCTCTCTACAGTTATTTGTTCCAACGACATGTGAAGTAGCTTTGCTCTGTTACAGTATATATTGAAATATGTGGATAGGATATACTCCTACACAAGGTTTGGAGAGGAAAATCAGACCAAAGTTTCACAAAGTGATTTTAAAAGTTTCTCAGAGTTCTTCTAATGATATCGCACTCTTGGGGTTTCTTTCCCTGATGGAACCAGTCTACTCTGCCATCAGCACCACTGTGGGCTAAGTGCATGCTCAATTAGAATACTCTTTTATTGGAAATATCAGTTCCACTTAACATTAAATGAGGGTCTAAAGATCTATTTAGGGGAATGACAATCATGGTAAAGATAATAATAATGATGCCCTGACAATCATAAAAATTAAGCAGGGCTGACAAAGATCAATTTTCATTACTGAGGTCATATTCTGAGGTCTGTATTATGAGATCTGCAATTCTAACCCACACAGGAGATGGAAGAAAAGGTACAGGACAATTAAATGGTTTAGAAAAAATACTATCTCTGATGTTAACACTAAGCAGACAGTTTCCAAGTATGATGCAGTGTAGCAAAGGGGAGTTTAGGTAAACTGAATATAATAGATAAAACTGGGAACAGGCTGCAGAGCCTGGAAATCAAACTATGCACGTTTAACGTTTGAATCAAGAAATTCCATGGAAACATTCCAAAGAGCTTCTTTTATTGTCCACAACACAGATTTACTTTAGTGTGGGTTGTCAAGATTTGGAAACTTTTCTATTTTCTATCTTCCTTTCAGTCTTTACACTGAACAAATGTATTTGTGAAGGGAATGAACATATGTGTTTTTGAAGGATAAACACATTATTTACAACTTACTTGAGCTTGCTTGCATATTTGAAAATGTTGAAGGGTTTCTTGGTAAAAAAGCTGATGATAAGCCTGTAGGTCGAACCAAAAGTACACGCTGTTCTTCCACAACTAGAGATGAAAAATATTGTAAGTTATTGCTACCCAAATATCACAACTTTTTATAAAGTTGACTTTCCAATGCAAGTAATTATTTAGCTCCTTGGGGTCATCATAAATCAAGCTCAATTTAAGATGGATTTAATCTTCTGTTGCATACTGGCAGAAGGACAACATATTTAATAGCATCGTCACAGTGATACTCTATCTTTTATTGTATCCTTTATGCATAATTGGCCATTAAAATCATTAACATTGTAGTTAACATTTGAAGAGTAACCACATTTCAGTGGCATAAAGCCAGTGCTAGAGAAGAGATGCTGATAATGGACATGCAGAGTTTGTGCCACGATGAAATAGGATTTTGCAGCAATAACCAAAACAATTAAATACTGTGTACTTGACATGTGTTACTGGGACTATCATTACATTTTTATTTCATGCATTTCTGAGACCCAGAGTCTTGGCCTCATCTCATAAATTCAAACAAACAGCAGAAGATCTTTCAGAAGAAGCCTAGATCTTTCCCCAGGTCCTCTGTTTTAATCATGTGTTTATGGGGTTCAGACCTTAAAAATACCCTGGAACCCCCATCACTAACCAATTAAGAATGCACTCTGAAAAGGTAGGGATAGGGAACTTTGTTCCACAAACCATAGCCTTCCAGACCTGGAATATGAGTGAAATAGGCCTCAGAGCTGAAGAGAAAACTTTAAGCAAATCATTTTGAAAGGAGTCTGGCACCTGGAAAGGCTAGAGTCATGTGGGTGGTTGCCTATCTCCAATGAAAAAATAAGTTTATTTAGATTTCTATCTATACACATTTAACATTTTAGCTGAAGGTATTCAGCTTTGGAAACATTGGATCTTGCCTCCTAGAAGCCAGAGGCATTTCTAGCTACTGCTGCTGGATTCTGGGTTGTGCTAGTGGTGAAACAGATGTCCATCTTGATTGCATTCAAACCTCCCCTAAAGACTCAATTTTTCTGCAAAGCCACTAAACACTAACTCAATATTCATAACTTGTTCCAATCCAATCCTCAATTTACACCCAGCAATGAATGATAGATCTGCTGACTACATAGAAGAAATAGTGTTATGTTTCTTAGAAATCCAAGGAGATTCATGGAAGCATAAGAACATTTTTAAAATATTGGGGATTTTGGACATCACTAACCCAAAAAGTAAGAAGAAATCAGATTATTGTGAGTAATAGCACAGCAGATTTTCCATCTTTTTAGAAAAGGGTTTTTGTGGGTTAAGACCTCATTTTTTTCTGCCAAGTTAAAGGTTAGTTTTTAAAAATTATGAGGTTTTTTTTTTTTTATCCCTGATGGTACAATAAGAATTCCAATAGGTTTGAGACAGTAAGAATCTGACAGCTTGGTTAAGACCTGTCATTAGTTTGCATATATACATGAACAGTTTATTGTTGTTGAGGGATTGGAGTCTCACAAGTAATAATTCATCCAGTCATCAATCTTTCTTTCTCCATTTCTTTTTTTTTTTTTTCAGTCTGGCTGCCCTCTATAACTTGGCATTCAGTCAATTGTGGACTAAATTATCACAGAGTAGGAAAATATTCATACCTTATTCTCTGACTTCTCACAGAATTGTGTGAAGTAGTAGCCTGCTCTGTTCTCCAAATAAAGAGACTGCAGCATGCTTTCAATTCCTGATCCCCCAAAGACAACACTGCCAGCAGCACTTTTTCCCTGGACAAATAAAACATAGTTATACAGCAAGGAATAACAGGCTTTCATTATTTTCAAATGTCAGTACATTGTAATGGAAGGCCACGAAGTGTGTTCAATTAGTATCTTCATCCCAAGGAAGTAGACTCCATTTTCTACTATGATGCAATTGATCATAGCCCTCCACACCATTTTCCAACTAAATATTCACATCCAATGGAATAAATCTGATGACTGAAGACATGCAGAGTGCCTAAGTGATCATAGCATCCCTTAGGTGGTTCCTCAATACTTAACACAGAAAAACAAACCTGGCCTTAATTCTGCCATTAAGTCTTTAGCTCTGGGGAATTCCAGTGATACTCAACATCAGTTAGCTGTCAAGAGTTGTCTCAGCTCAGGCTACTGTGTTTTGAATTAAGAGAAGTTAAGAGGTGGTTATTTGGTCAAGATTCAAAGCATTTAACTATCATGGAACAAAAGATATATCTTCTGGGGTTACACCACTGACATGAGCAACAAAATCACGAGCAATTTAGAGAGCCAGAAATCCATGCTTGTTACCATAGCTAGCTCCTAGAGCATTTGAGGAAGAATACATCCATTTAGTCAATGCTCACAGAGAAGCCAGAAGAGGCTTTTGTAAGTAGTAAATTAACTTCTGATGATCACAAGAGAGAAATCATGTCTGACTTGCTGTCTCTGATAGCAGAAGTGGAAGCAGATGAGTGCGGTGGCTGGCAATCAGCTTCTTTCCAAATAGTAACAGGGATGGAGAAGGGCCGGAGGAAGCCAGACTTCTGAAGCAGAGTAGGAAGATCTCCCTCCCCAGTATGAAGTTAAGCTATGAACCCCTGCATTCCCCTTTGCATCATATTTGTAATGGCAAATTGTGGGGTCTTGACTGTAGGTTCCAGTCTAACCAGGGTAAATTTATGGTATTTTCCTCCCTCAGTAAGAGGAAAACTGCATATGATGATGTATAAAAACTGATAGTTCACGGTGTGAACTTCTGCTGAATATACATTCCCACCTGCAAATGTCCCCTAATTGCAAAGACTAACATTTTTTTCTGTCAAAAACAACAAAGTAAAATGATTGCAGTGAAGTAATAAACAAAGCGTGATTTTGAAGTACAAAACAAACAAGCATGTGCTCAAGTGCTCAGCAAACCCCATGCACATGTGAGTGGGCTCAGATTCATCAACTTTTTTTCTTTTATTTTTAAGCCTGTGGGTATCAATACCTCCACGAAACAGCAGGCTGTTTTGAGGCCATTCCACAAACGAGAAAGGTTTTGGATAAATTCTAGATTTCCAGATGTTGACATCTCATATGTTTGATTTGTCAGCATTTTAACAGTTGTTGAGAAAAGGCTCATCTGTGCAGCCTGTCCCTCCTGAGGTTTGCTCAACTGAAGACCTACTTAGCAGGCAATAATTCAATAAAGAAAAGAATGAACTACACAAGCAGTAAAGAGGGATTGTACAAATGAAACATTTTCCTCTTATGAATATTATTATTTTAATGACTTTCTAAGGCAGATTCAGTTTTCACTGTAAGTCTGGTATACTTTCCTAGGCAATGACTCCACTGAAGCACTTATCCAGAGAGTTTTCTGTAATAGCCTACTGAACACATGGTCACTATGGAGAAGATCAACACTTTCCAGTGAAAATAAACCTCTGTGTGTGCCATGATTTCCTATCAAATAGGTGACAGATACAACAGAGAAAATGCAGACATTCTAATTATACCTCTGCATAAAGATTTAACATTGATAAAATTAAACCAATTTTTCCCCATTATTGACTACTTTATACTGCAGAATAAAGTGTTTTACCACCATTCAAGACAACTAGTATTTTCAAGCAGTACTTACATGGAGCAGCTCAGCATAGGTGTACTTTCTATGACCCTGGTATTTTGAGTCTTTGGTCCCATCGAGAGCTAAGCTATGAATCATGTCTGTACCCACTGACATTGGCCTGGATCACAAACAAAAAAATTTTCAATACATATTTGAGAAAAATCTAGGGCTGCTTATAGAATAAATAAACAAGAAGGGGCAGAAAAGTGGTGTAATGACATAGTGAATAGTAGAGGAAAAAGTACATGGAGTTCAAATTTATAATGAAAAAAAAATGTAGAGTAATACCTTTTTCATATGGCCCTGTGGAAATCACTGGCATAGCATGACTTTGAGGGTTAGCATTTCAGACAGGTTGAAAGAATATGAATGTAGAGAGTATCAACTATTATATAAAGGAAAACAATTGTATTTGGGGAAATAAACCCCTCTGTGTTGTGGCATAAACAAGGGAGAAACTAATCAGCCAGGGAGGAATTCTCCATGTGAACAATCTGTACCATAACTGTGCTTCACTAAGCAAATAACTCTATTAAAGAAAAGTAGAATCAAAAATACTTTCATAAATATTTGAGGTACATTGTTGTGCAGAAAGATACACAAGGGACTTTAGTACTTACCACATTCTACTGCTAGAAATATCATCCCTTTGGAGAATCTGACTTCCTGTGAGAGTAGGTGGTAATCTTGATGATATCTTCAAAGAGAAATTTTGTTTAGCTAGTTTTAATAGTTGTTGGTGAGTTAGTTCTACTTTTCTAAAAGACATTACAGAAAAATAAGGCAATTCTGATTATTTTTCCACCTTTTTGTTTTCTTAACGTGTTCTCGTTAACTCCTCAAAAACAGTCAAGGGTTTTCAGGACTATTCTTCCTTGTCAATCAAAATATGTAAAATGGCAAGTTGCAAAAATCTGAATATTTTTCAAGATTTTTCAGCATACCTTAATAACCACTACATCTTAAAAAATACATTTTAAACAGATGGAAATATGTTACAAGCTCCTTGTACAGAACTACAGAGGATGTCAGGTGAAGAGCATGTTTTGTGAAACTCTAGGAAGATTATTTTACATCAGCTCACTGTAAGATAGATACAATCACTCAGACTGGGAGAGAAAGGGGTCATTCTGCCATACCATCACTGATTATTTTGACAAAAATCATGCTATGACTTTTTGGAGATGCCAATTGCATTAAGAGTGCCCTCAGAAATTCACCCAGAGCTGCTGCACTTTCTAAGCTCTTGCAAGCACAGTGTAGCTGGAAGATTCAAAAGTGCAAATTTCTTGTGGGGAAAAAATTAAGAGCAAGAAATGGGCCATCAGCTGACTCTGTGACGTTCATGGTACCAGGTCATAATTTTTGTCAAATTCAACAGGGGCTGGAAAACCTGCATGTTTCTGTCTGCCTGACCTACGGCTAATCCTGGGTCATTAGCACACCTTGTGAACTGGTCACTGTAAGACATAGGTGCTTCTTGCTCCCATTCCTGCCATGATCAACAGGAACCTGGCTTCTGAACCCAGTTTCTTCTAAACAGGAAATCTCTCCCACTGTTTTCATCCATTGTCTCCACGAATTAGATTTCAAGGGAAGTAACTGTAGCCCCAAACTATCCAACTTAAAGTAACAGAGGTGTGTGCTGAAAAATCTGTGGCATAGCCTATACAGTTCTTGATAATGGAACCACACTTTCAATCCACATTCTCCGAGTATCATGTTTCCTGAGGCTTAACTGCTGAAAACCTGTAGCTTTTATCACCGTTACCTCTCACATTCAGGCTTTCAAGAAAGAAAAGAGCCAAAATTGAACTGGCCACCTGCAAGCTACAAACTGTGAAAAGGTCTGTTGAGTGGCTCATGGCCCTCTGCAGAAAGCAAACACCATGTGTAGCTGATTGAAGGGCTGTAGTGATAGAAAATGAGCAGAATTCTGCTTTTTTTATAGACAAATAGAATAGATCCAGGTTAACCCCAATCAAGTTGTAAGAATTACTCTGGATTAAGACAAGGCTGAGTGGCAGAAACTGCATTGCTAGAGACTAAGAGTTCTGAGAACTTCCAGCTAAAATATCTATCCAAAGGACTTAGGAAATAGCCAGGGTGTAACTAAGATAATTTGACTCAATTTATAGCAACTTGTTGCATGAAGTGAAATGAAATTTTATTTCATTTTTATACATAACCATCTTCATTACACCAGTTGGCTAAATCTTGATTTCCTAAAAATCCAAGAACCTTGTTCCTGTTCTATTGAATTCAAGTTTTGTCATTATTTTTGATGGGACAAAGCTTTGTTTTCAATGTTGTGATCCTACTTACCGGAAGAAGGGAAGGTGGTATGTCAGACTTTTGGGTCAGTGGTAGCAATGATACTATTTGTGGGAAAGGATCAATGTCCACTCTTGGTCTCTCTTGACATGTGTGCCAGAACTTCAGTTTTGCACTGGCAGTATCTACTGCTGTTGAATGAGTGACACAAAATCTGGGACCCCTAGGGAGGAAAAGCCAATAAGTAGAACTTTCCAAAATAATTAAACACTGGGCTATTTGGCTTCTTTTTTTTTTCCAGTGATGTTGTTTACTGTACCAAGATATGGTGCTACATGGACCTAGAATTAAAAATCAGTTAGCGTCAAAGATATGTTCAGATATTGCATGCTTCCCAATCTAAAACCAAACTACACATAAGTAAACTTGGGTTGCAAATTCTGCACCATTACACAGTTGCCTTTCTATCAGTCTGCAGGAAGGTATGCCCCATCCATCCTACAGCAAAGCATAGGAAAGGATTGCAGGCCACAGGCCAGAAACCACAAGTCACGTGAGGATCCACAGCAAATTTGGTTCACAACTGCAGGTACTTGTTTATGCCTGCAATTTGTTGAACCTCCCTGAGGAGGAGATAACACCTTCAAAATTTAGCCTGTATTTTAGAAATAGGTTAGATTTTATATCCTCACTTAAGCTATTAATATGTAAAAGGCATTTTGTATGACAGGCATTGAACAGTAAAGTCTCAGGGTCAAATCCCACAACGACATACACACAGAGCATCCTCAGAACTTGGGAAGGGCAGCACTGAGAACAGGTTACGACAGAATTAATCTCCTGTTCCTGGAGGGGTTTCCCTATCCTGCAGACTAAAGTTTAGTTTAATATTATCCAAGGCAGAGAACCACAAAGCAGCTCAGGTGCTCTGGTAGAAAAATAACAAGGGCTCATTAATGCAGATCTATCTGGTTTCTCAGAAGATTGCAGTGTAGTTTAGGCACAACTAAAAATTCATGTACCAGTACTTACAATAATTGCAATGGGATAAGTGACATGAAATAATAGGCTAATCAAAGAAAACGGGCATTTATTAAACAATAGAATTTTATTTCACATCCATTTTTTCATACCAGTAAAGAAGTAGCGGTTTCACTACTTCAGGCTGAATCCGTCTTAAATGCATTATATTCCACTGATCTCCACGCAGTAGTTCAAGTCTGAGTAACACTTCTGAACTGAGGAAATAGTCTCCACTGCTCAGCAGGTACAGTTTTTTCATCTTACTGAGTTGCCTGCATGTATCAAATAAGCATGTATCAAATGCTGTACAGAACCGACTACAGTTCATCCTACTGCTTAAACTGCTGCCATGCAACATCTTTTTAATTGCAAGTGGCAGAAGCCAAAATAATTTTTCCACAAACTAGAGACAGGTTGCGTATAAGACAAAATGTACAGTGCTGTAGAAAAAACTATCTGAATCCAGCAGGATCTTTCATTAAAGCAGTTTGCCATACTAATGTCCTACTTGTGAATTTAATTTTTTTATTCTTTTTTTTTTTCTGTTGTAACCTGTTTTCCAAATATCTTTCCAACACAGCCTTAATAATATGATGATACTGACTTCATGTAAGCTTTGCAAACATGACTCTGCAAAAAGAGTTTTATCAGCTTCAGCAGAGTCATCCCAAACCCATCCCAAATGTGTGTCAGGACACACATTTAATTGTGTCTGTTTATTCAGACATTACAATTTACTCTGAAATCTCAAAACCTGCATTGATCTATCCAGGTTACAAGTATTAAAGCAATGGGAGTAACTGTTAAATAATGGGAAGTACCTCTGTTGCCTTGTAGTGTTCTTAAGAGCCTTTAGTCTTTCAATATCCATCCAGAGCCACCAGTATCTCTCCCCAAGTGTTCCTTTAATGAACTTCTTGAATCTTTCAAACTCATGTCTGTTGCCAGTGTCATAAGTCCCGTGACTAATACACCAGGCGGCCCTGCTGTCTGGCCCACCACTTTCAGAACTTGAACTTAAGCTTACTTGTTCAGGATCTTGTTTTCTTACATCTTCCTTGGAGTCCAAGGCTGTAAGTGGAGAAGAACTTTGGTTAAAAAGTGACTCTGCAGTACCATGAGCAAATTCATTATTTGCTAACTCGTGTGTAAACACTTCAGGCTGTTTTGTGGAACTTTACATTACTTTCAATGTCAGCAGCTGGCTGGTGGGTCAGTTCTGAAATGCATTCCTTTGTGCCCATTTGGGTAGATGCTGGTATGAATTCTCCTGGTGTCTGAAAAGTTGTGCTCCCCTGTTCATTTTCTTCTTTTGCTGCACTGTCCCATTTTGGGTCTAGGTAAACTCTTAACTGTGTGTGGGAACGAGATTCAGCAATAGCCACAGAATAGCCCTCCTCAGCCTCTCTGGATCTCTCACAGGTAACATCAGCTTTTGCAGATGCTGTCCCTGAAGAGGAATGGAAACTCTTGTTTGTGCCATTTCTTAGACAAGTAACCTGCTTCTCTATCTAACCAGTTAGACATTCCTTTCAACCTCCTCTGAAAATAAGCCACGTCTAACCAGTGCTGGCCACTGTCACAGATACTTAGGTTAGGAACATGGCATAGAGATCCCCTGCTCTGCACTTACAAAATTTCCTAACTACATATGGTAAAATGTGTTGATATTAACATAAAAATTGGTGTGATTTAAAATAGCTTTTCTTAATTCTAAACTACTTCAAATGTTTTCACTCGACAAAGAAAAATGATAGCCTCTCGACACAGGTCAGTGAAATGTAAACATGGAGAATCATTTCACAGGACCTGAGGCAATCAGGGAGAGAGATACATCTCTGAGAATGGAGAAAGAGAAAGCTCCTAACATATGAGCCGAGGGTTCTCTTCATCTTGCTACTGCATAAAAAGCAGAAGCAAGGCTGTGCAATGAGGTATATATCCATATGTGCATCTGTATTTTCTCTCTCCGAACCTTTGAAACCTCATGAACAATTTCAAATAAATTTGAAGATAGATAGGATTCCAAATGATTACATTTTACAAAATTCATAAAAATTGGCAGGCAAAAGACCTTTCAGTGCCCAACATAAATATCCTAAGAAGATGGCTGAAACACATTATACACTACCAAATACCCAAAGAATCCAGACAAGAAAGTCTTTCAAAACATATGAATGCCTCTTCCCCCAAAAACCCAGAACGACTCAGTTGAAACTTAGAGATTTCTGTGAGACAGAAATGTGTAAGAGAAGAAGCTACCACCAGCACAAAATTACTTGGCTACCAGCTCAAGCTTTCGCTTAATGTTGTAGCTATGGAAAGAAACAAATGCCTGTCTGAAACCTCAGATACCATGTGATACTCAGAAGGTAACAAGCGGAGTTAGAAACAATTCCTTAGAAAGCTGTTTCTTTCCACCTAGTCTGAGCTGTTATAAACCATAGGGTTGAGCCCTTGTTACTTACCCAGAAGGGTACCTTTTTCAGGCAATGATTCATCTCTTTTATGCTGCCCAGGCAAATGCTGAGTATCTTGAATTTTACTAGAAGCTACAGGATGCATAGATGAATCTGTAGTTTTCACAGAATCACCTTGTTTTGCTAATGTAAACCAATCCTTTACCTGAGAAACTGTAGCCTAGGAAAAGAAGTTTCATAGAACAATTAAAATTTTGTGCAGTCTGTTTGTGTAGATTTCTACTAGGATTGTTCCCAGTGCAGAGAGCTGTATGACAGTAGCTGAGCATACTTGTATGAGCTGAGCTTCTGTTTAAGTTACATTACAATTCATTCACCTTCTTCTATAGCACAAAAAACTTTGAATATAAAAGCTATTTACAGAATCAGAAAATGGTTTAGGTTGAAAGGACCTTGAAGATCATTTCCAACCCCCCTGCATTAGACTAGGTTATTCAAGAGTCAGTTGTCCCATTAGGTTGTGACCTCAGTTACAATAATTCTATCCAATTCATTCAATCTATCTTGATGTTACACCCACTAAACATGTTTATTTTACCTCGCCAAGTGATACATAGAACTTCTTCATAGTCAATGAAGAGTCATCCTCCTCAGGAGGGGGAGAAACTGGGCGTTGCTTCCATATCCAGGGAGAGTAGTCACTATCTATAATGAAATTAATGCCACTCTTGCTCCATTCTACCTGTGATATCAATTTAGCTAGCCTAAAAATAAATGTTGAGACAAGAAAATAATTAATTTTAGCTTTTAACCAGAGAAACAGTTGATTTTTCCCCAGAATTGGAAATTTTAAAAAATTGTCTATCTAAAAAAAATTGCTGCAGAGAACTTCATGATCTGCTTTTTTTCATAGAACAATGGAATTATAGAATATCCTGATTTGGAAGGGACCCACAAGGTTCACTGAGTCCAGCTATGTATTATTTCAGCCTTCACGTGCTGTCACACATGTAAATGACAGTACTGCCACTGCACAGCTCAGCAGCTTTACAGATAGTGCCCTGCTTTGCATTACCAAGCTTTACCAGTAAAAATTACTTCTTTCGGGATGATTTTGCATATATCTCTGCAGTCCCAAGCCCTGCCAAGAATCCCTTGAACATTTTGTTCACTAAAATTGAACTATTCTCCCAGACTGCAGAAGCCCTGTATCACTACCAGATACTACAGCTCTGGTTCCCAACATAAGCAATCTTCCAGCAGCAATGCCACAGCACTGATCACACTGGCCAAACTTGCAGATGGTAACAAGACAGCTGGCACTCTCATGGTCAGCAGGCTGCTCTGTGAGGATTTCATAGTACTGAACAGCTCTCTTTGTGTTAGTCTGAACCTCACAATGCTCAGGAAAGGCAATCTTAGAACCACGTGACAACAGTGAGAATGTTCTGGCCTCAAGAACAGGGCAGAACTTAGTTAAGTAAGTAAGAAGTACAAAGCCAACCAAGGCACATGTGAAGGGAAGATGAAGCCTACACTTGAGCCTACAACCAAGTGAATGCTCAGTTTTATTTGTGCCCACTATCGGAGATAAATAGGATTTAGTTCTAGAGTTAGTGTCTTTGCCTTGAAACACAAGTTTCCCTTTCAGCATCTGAACTTATCTTGATCCTGATTCAGGAAAGCATCTTGAACTACTGATGTCAATTGAAATTAGGTACATGCTTGAAGTTGGTTTTATGCAATTGTCTTGGTAACTCTGCTTGATCAAATCATTTGCTATAGCAGAAGATCAAAGTTATTGTTTCGTAAGGCCCAGATATGTGTAAAGCAGGCTGCTAATAAAGGTATAATTCAGCACTCCCACAGTTTGCTTGTTCTTTGCACACTTTTCCCCTTTGAACTTAAGTGCAGTCTCCAGGTTATTGACAATAAAAAACATCTTTAATTTTTTAACTGTAGAAGTCTACCCCAGTAACCACTCTGCCATTACAATCAGTAAACATGAGTTTTGTGAACCGTACTGCCAGGCTGCCCCTCCTTTTGGGCCCCTAAAACATGCTACAATCATCTGCATCTAAACACAGGGATTTAGAGGTAGGTCCTTCCAAAAGAGCACACTAGATCTCCTGAAGGTCTGCTGAAAGGAGGTCTGGAAAAACTGCAAGTTTGTAACAGTAAGTCATCCAGTTATGCCATGGCATCCCACAGAGAACTTTGCTGAAGGAACTCTGACAGTGGGCCCAAAGACACAAAACTAATAATTGAAATAAAAAAGACTTGCTGGTTTTTCCAAATTCATTTCATGGATTTGTAACTTCTACTTATATGGCTTACATATTGATTAGCAAAAGATGCCTTGCTACCATGGTATCTCTGAGGAACAGAGATCTAGAAAACAGTAAATCCCATTCTTGCTCTCTGTAATGGTGTAGTATAGGATGTAATTTATGGTCAAGGAAAATTACAGCGTGATGAAAAAAGTCACTGACTTGACTTTATGCAGGTCACTAAAATGTTACAATAAAGAAAACAGGACAAGAGATGGGCAAAACCACTTTAAGAATACTACCAAGGTGAATTAAACAGAAGAGGAAAACATACAGATTTAAAACTGAAAGACGACATAAAAGACTGCAATACCTGTATTCAAAGTAACAGTCACTTTCTAGAAATGCTGGAAGCCTTTCTTTCTTAATCCACTGAATTGCTTGTTCTTGATCGAGTTGCTATTAAAAAAGAAATGCCAAAGATTTGTGGTATTCTTGAGTTTCTTATCTTATTTGCTTATCTTATTTGATTCTTTACATCCCCCTTCTAGAGAAACATTGTCTTAGGAAAACAAATGTAGAGTGAACATCACCTTTATGCTGGAACAATTACTTTCCTATTAAAAGCTAAAAAGGTCTAAATCTGATTTCACCTATTAGAGATTAGATTTGTAACAAATCATGAGTGTTTTTTCTTCAGAAATAATGCATGTAAGAATCATTCTTTTACTGTACAATTTCAAATGCAAATTAGATGCACAAAAATTTTCTACAATAGAAAACTGCTAGTTTTTCTGACTTTAACACATTTTATAAATATCAGCTATTGTATTATTCCTCAGGAATTTGAAGAGTAAGGACCCTTAAATTAAGTTATACTTTCAGAATGAGGAAGCAGTGGATATTAAAACCAAAATCAAACAAATTGAAATCCAATTAGTTATCACCTCTCATGCTTTTATGTTGGATCATTGCATAACTGCATCGCACACAGTAATTTTCATAGTGGAAACCTATGTGTATTATGACCTGGGGCCACAATAAATTTCTGCTCAGGCAGTCTAAGCTTCAGTGCCTCGCTGAAGCAGAAAGAGACGTGCCTCCAAAGAGAAGGTTTGGGGGGTGAAATGGAAATGCTGAGCAGCAAACTACACAGAGACAGCTAACAAAGAATCCACACTTAGACTCTTACACAGGGAGTGAGATCTCTGACTATGGGCCATAACAACCCATAGTTGTTTCCCTTAGAAATACACACAGCACTTTCTAGGGTTTTTTTAATAGTGTACTTTTTCCACTCTTAGGGGATGATCTATTTTATTCATCTGAGGTGCATTTTTCCTCTTAGTGAAGGTGAGACTAATTATTTTGAAGAATGCAGTAACTACTCTTTTCCATAAAAACAGGTGAAGTTTGGGCAAGGACGGATACTACTTGTTATATCAAGTAATTAGTTTATATAGATCACAGCTTGGATTTTCTTTCCATGAGCTAATATTCCATTCGGGGCAAGGGTTATTTCTGCCTCATATGTATCTGTAGGGGATTAAAAAAATCTGAATTACTCAGAAGGTGGGTGGTTTCATTTAGAGAGAAGAAAATATTTCAAAATATGGAAAGCTTATGTTGGCAGTGGCTCATACAATGTAATTTGTGGAGATGGAGACTAATTACTCCCAACCTCACAGTGTATGCTTCTTTTTGGCAATTGACAAGTTCTTTTGAAATACAGAAGATAGTCCCTTTATTTTGGCATTTAATATTTATGCATTTACTGACTTACAGCCCAGTTTTTTATCTGAATGATTCATAACATGTTCACGTCTGTACATGGCTGGTACACAAAATTATATGTCATATCAGAAGGAAAGAATCTCTATTCTTTCCCCATCCCCAGAGAAAGATGCTACCTTTAATCTGATCAGGTTTGTTACCTTGGTTAGCTTTCTTACCCAATCAGCCTTAGGCCTTGCTAGGACCCGATCCAGCAAAGCTTTTAGCACGTGAAGTTTAAGCATGTGTTTAACTTCCCTTGATTAAAGTGAAAAACATACTTAAGTGCTTTGCTGAACTGGGGTTTCTCTGAAGTAAGGTATGTGGGATGCCAGCCAATTTCTTTCCATAGTTGTGATCAATTCTACACAAGTCCACAGATTTCTTTTCTCAACATATTTTACACCATTGATACTGACTATCGATGAGAAGATACCTATTTACATATCAATGATTTGCAAATCTACAAACACACATGAAGAGAACTTTTGCTTATCTGTAAGTTTGTAACAATCTGAGAAGGAAGTAAAATACAGAGAAAAAGACCACTGCGTGTATTTCTTAGTCAATATGTGTTTAAATTCAGGCCATAGCCAGAAAGGCCTGCTAGGATTTTCCAGTCGTAACTCCTTTCCATAAGTAACCTGCCAGTGATGACCACTCAAGGTGACTTTCTGTAAGCAATGTAACATTCAAAACAACTGTCAATCTTTTCAGTCAGTGTGAAGGCAGCCAAAGCAAAGCAGACAGCATCACTTGATGACTGAAAGATCAAATCCTATTTGATTTGAACAGAACTACTTGATAAGAGTTGATCTGGGGTGGCTTCTCCTGGTTCAGTCATTGTAGTACAATGAATGGAACTGACTTCTTTCACCTTGTGTAGTTGCAGTAACCATTGGGGGCAAGCTGTTTCACAGGCCATTTTGTTCCAGCTCAGACTTGAGATGTCAAGCTGAACTGGATGAGGCATCTATGTTGCCCATCCAGTAAAGGAGGAATCAAAAGTAGGAAGAAATACCACCCTTTCCCCCCAAAAGGAGAAGAAAGTGTACTGAGGCACATTGCTCCTCAAAAGGCTATAATGCTTCCCATTTATGGAAAGTATCCCAGGGAAAAAAATGGAATCTTAAATAATACAGAAGCCCTGTTGCTCCAGACCACATGAAAGAAGAAAGCAATAGTGAAATGGCTTTGAATTTCTCAAGAAAGGCCATCCACAGTGGTAAGGATGGGAGGTTAGCCCAGAGAGCAATGTTAGCCACACTTGCACAAACAACCAGCATTTCCTCAGTTTAATACTGAGAGGAAATAAGAAATCAAGAGTTGCCTCTTCTGCTTTTGTGCTCTCAAGCAAAGTATTTGTGAAAATTATTAAGTAACATGGAAGAGATGTCTGTGGGCCTTGTCCTTTTGTATCATTTGTTCAGTTTAAATGCAGATAATTGCAATATCACATTAGTATAATTTTGTTAAACATCACTGCCTTTTGACCTCTCTCAACACTGTTTTCTTTTCTGAAAATCATTAATCTTATACTGGGAAAAGCAGCAGTCTGTTACAACTCCCTGCTTTTCTCTCAGCTTTCCAGCTATGACATAATTTTGAGCAGCCACTGCAAAAAATGTAGCAAGAGCTTAGACTGGACTTGAATAAAATGAAGTCATGTCAGTCACATCCATGCAAAATAAGCAAGAAAGGAACAAACCAAGCAACCCAGTGAAATACTTTTTGTCCTCAAAACCTTTTATTTAAATACCAACTTGGATTCTCTCAGGTGCATAAGATGGTTCAACTCCTGATTTTAACCTGCCTAATTTGTGCTGAAGATGGCTCTGGAAGTAGGCAGGTAAGAATACCAAAACTGGTACTGTCTAAGCAAGCCTGAAACCAGATTTTTTTCTAAATTCCAACCCATTTTTCCATTAATTTAGCTTTCTTCTTGCCAAAGATTATTTTTTCTGGCCATTTCAATTGATGCTAACCATGTAAATCCTTTAGGAATTAATGGAAGAGAGACTTATGTGTTGCCAGACCACAGATGAGCTCATAGCCACACAAGGAAATTAATTAATAAGGAAAGACTGAGCTGCATTAGTTTCAGTCAATTTGCACATTCCAGGGATCACTAGTAAAGTAACTGTTGTCATAATATTTTTTCTTTTAATATTAAAAAGTATTCAGACCACACAGTTGAACCCTGCCCTACAGAATCTTCAAAATTCTGTGCTACAGGATGTGCATCTGTAATTCCATTCACTTGTCTGCTAGACACATGTGCATTACAGGGCATAATTTGGCCCATCATTATGTTTTCCTAACATAAATTAACATTTTTCCCAAGCTACCAAGCCAAACACAACAATAACTATTGCCAGTATTTCTACAGTAAGATCTAAATATAAACTCAGGGGCTATAAGATGCTTACCATAGTGTTGTAATTTGGATCAATACTGAAGGTTGGAGAAGCACTGTGCATTTTGGAGAGCTGCCCATCATTCTCTGCTTTCCTCGGAACATCATAAACGGGGCTTGGAGGTTTCTGATCATGTAGAATTTTTTTCGGCTGGCCTTCCAGGCATCGTGGGCCATAATTAACTACTTCAAAAGCCCCAACATCGGAGTTAAACTTCACTGGCTGTGCAAAAGTCTGCAAAAGATGTTTGGAAAGCTTATGGTACTGTAATAAGGCAACTGTCACTTAAAGAATTACTTTTTATCATAGAGAGGCGTCCTACAGAATACAAAATTGTATTTTGAGGTTTCTTTCTCTTGGGGCCTGAAATAGTAATTTTTCTGCATTCTTGTTTTTGCTGTACAGCTTTCCAAAGCATTCCTACTTTTTTATCTCAGCAATGCTTAATTGTCAAGAATTGAATTCATTCTAGACCACAGACCATTATTTTTCACATGTAAATAATAGATCCAGTACACTGATATCTAGAATATATAATTAACTGTGACTTTAGTAACTGTCCTAAAGAGAAGTACTCACCTACAGAATCAGATCTCCAGTATTATTCTCCCATTTGTTATTATCATCAATCAAGGCTTGAAAATATTAACACTGAAACTGACCTCTTAAATGTGAGATGAATTTGAGGAGGATGAATCTGAAGATTTTCATATGTAGGAAAGGTTTGGCACCATATTATTACCTGTAGGTCAAACAAGTACCAAAACCCACATCCTGTAGTAAGTTTTATTATACGTCACTAGATCAGGCAGATACTGTATAATAGATGAGATAGACTAAAATTCGATTTTGGCCACGCAGTTGTGACTTTTGTCAATGCACAAAACTCCACTGCATGTGTACACACTAAAACAGAGCAATCTTTCATCTTTTAAGCTCTGGTATTAGGAATTTCCCTAAAAGATTTTCAAATTCTCTTACTTCAAATGAAAAGGAAAAATATGGATGGATTTTACAGAAGTCATAGAGGATAACCATGACAGTTATGAATAGGAGATTATATAGAACTTATGTCCATTATATACTCTATATTATATAGAGTATACAAGCATCTCTGCAGTCAGCTGGACAACAACGCATGCTGTATTTAAGCACTCAGGAAACTATGGCCACACCTAGACCCAGTGCCAAAATTCATTTTGGCTTCATTCCAGACAGGATCCCACCTGGTGTTTGCACAGTTGTCATTCCTCTGCATTTAATAAGAATATTTTATTTGTTGAAGTACTGTTTTTTAATTTCCTTGGACTTTTTCATATATCACATATACGCACACAGACATAATTCATATACATTCTAAATATGCTAAATACATGCTACATATAACATAGAAATATATCACAGAACAATTTGATTCTTCTTCACACCTGTATAAGCCCAAAGTAATGATATTACTGTCACCTATTTTGTTGTTTCTGTTTGAAGCCCCCTTGTTGATCAATGTCTTGTAGAGCAATGCCCAGAATTGAACCATGTGGCTGCAACATGTGGTTTCAACATTCCCTACTTATCCCATAATGTCTCACTGTGGAGGCTCAGCCTGGCAAAGCACCCAGCATGTGAGAGCTTTAAGTGTATGATTAGTGCCTATGACATCACACCGTCACTGCTCAGGGCCTTGCATTGAATTGCATGAGTCTGTTCAGTTACCTAACTTCAGCTGAAATCATGGATTGGTTTTTGTTCTCTGACACCTTGTGCCTCTTTTGGCATTCATTTTCTCCAGGGCACTCTGCAGGTTTTAGTGCTTTTTTTTCCAGATGTACTGAACAGCATCTAAAAAACCTTTTATGTGTAGTAGATTTCCCTACATTCAGACCTCCTCCCAGTTTGCTATGTGTGCATTTCATTTACTTTCAAACCTAATTTGGGCTGCTACCAGCTTTTAAGTGAATAACTGTGCAACCTTAATAGCCTTTAAATGTATTCTTCCTTATATATTCCTTCATGTTTTAAAAAAAGAAACAGAAGTACGCTAAGAAACAAAGTACTTCAGTCTCTTAGGATGTGAAATGCTCTCACTTGTAGAAAAAAAGCAAACAATGCTAATTCCATAACAAAGGGCTATGTGACTAGACATGATGAGATTATTTTAGTTCCATGTTTTTCAAACTGATAACTAAGCAAATACAACATTAGTTTATCACATATATTTACTTTTATTTAATCATTTGTAACTTACTCTAGATCTAGGGTTTTTTCTATACATATTCTGTTTAGCTGAACAGAAAACTATGGCAACTTTAACATAGTGAAACAGATGCTAGTGACAATCTTTAAAATGTAAAGTGTATTGCTGTTTTGGGAGTCTGACTACCAATCATTTATAAGACAAATATACTAACAGAGCAAAAGAACATGCAATGATGGGATAGGAAGATTTAGACTTCGTACACTACAAACCTGGCTGAAAAAGGGGGTTCTAGTCCAGACTTTCGGGGTTTGGATGTAGTTACACATCCCCAGGGACATCAACAGGCATGCATACTTCTTCTATCAAGTCAGAGAGTAGCCAGTAGACTTGACACTAGTAAGGATGCATCTGGAATGCTGCATCCAGTTTTGGATCCCCTGTACAAGAAGGATATTCACATATTTGATCAAGTCCACCAGAAGACCACCAAGATGGTGAGAGGCTGGAGCACTCACCCTTGACGGACAAGCTCTGGGAGGACCAGCAGCAGCCTTAGAGTATTTACAAGGAGATTGTTGAACAGATAAAGCCAGGCTTTTTAAGGAGGTGTATGGTTGGAGGACAAGAAACCACTTACCATACACTGAAACAACAGAAATCTCAACTAAATTATAAGAAAAAACGTAATTGTGGGATGATTAGCATTGGGACAGGCTGTCCAGAGAGGAATCAGCTGTTGGAGGTTTTCAAGACCAATTGCAGAAAGTGCCAAGCAACCTGGTGTCAGTACTAAAGCACTGATCCTGCTTTGAGCAGGAAGCCACGCTACACACCTCCTCAAAGTCCCTTCCAGACAGTAATCTATGAATTTGTACAAATCCCAAATTCCCAACAGAGCATCTCTCTATCTCTCTATCTCTCAAACTATCATATAAAAGCATTTTAGAATAGTTCAAACCTTTCTGGAGAAGCTTGCTTTAAAAAAACTAGAATGATAAATTAAAATGCTTTCATAAGCATAATAAAAGAAGAAATAATTCCTAATCTTCTTAAAATCACCACAAAAATAAAAATTATAATGTTATGAGAAAAATCAAATGGGAACACACAAAAACACAACCCCAGAACGTGATTTCTTGTAGGAAACATTTTCCCAGTTACCATACAGGAGCAAGGATCAGTCAATCCATTTTCCTTTCAGTATGTGAAGAACTTTGGGGCAAAACACACAACCTAACCATTCTCACACATTACAAGCCACAAAAAAAATGCACCAAGAAACTGTTCAGTACCCTGTAGTACTTAAAATCTTTGCAGTGGAAGTCAAGCAAGTACTGTAAAATTCTGTAACATTTCACAGGACAATAGTGAGAGAGATTTATGGCACCACCAATATTCCATCACTGCAGTAATGAGGAAACTCCTTGGTGAAGATGCCTACGTTAAGGAATGGATAATAGTCTGCACTATAAAGGAAAGGGGAAAAATTATCCATGCCAATCTAATATACTAAGAAATGCCTTTCTTACCCCACATTTGGCAAGTGCTTTGGCTTTTTACAGACAAGTAAAATACACTAACCACAGACTAAGTGTATCATTCTCTTTAGTTTGAGCCAATTTTTGATGCTTTGAAGATAGAAAGGGAAATCTCTGGAGAAATTATACCTCAAGATGTTAAGAAAAAATAAATCAAGTTTGGCAGGAGCCTTGAAGCTTGGGATTCATACATTATCAATGTAGCACAATAAATAAGATCAAGGACTTGAGAATACCAACAAATAAGAAGTCTACAGACTTTGCAAACTGTTTCACTCACAGGGAATTCTCCCTCCAAAACCAGTATGATCAATGTAACTCAGTGTAGTAATCTCAGCTTCAGAAAAAAATATCTGAGCAAATAACAAAAAGCTGTTTTCAGACTGTGGTACAGCAATACTATTAAATAAATAAACAAATGCATATATTTTTTTGACAGCAAAGAAATTTCTTAGCTGTCAAATGCACATTGAATATGGTTTTCAGCTGAAAAATAAACAGAATACATAATTCTGAAACCTGAAGTTATACACTTAACTGAAGGGAAGACAAATTTCTCTCAGTCCTCCCATAACAGTAACCAAAACAGCATCCATCACTATGTTGCCAGGATATCAGACATATAAATCTCACTGTTCTCTGCCTTAACAGTTTTCAGATACACTCAACTTCAGATACAATTAACAAATGTGTAAATATGCTCACATCCCAGACCCAAATAACGTAGTTTGATCCCAAGAGAAACAGAATGACCACAGTTTGGCTGCTTCTTAGGTTAAGGGCGGGAGTGAATAGAGATCTCATCCAAAAGCATTGCCAAAACTTCCTTAAGAAGGGTATATATGTATCATAAATAAATGTCAGTGAGAGTCCACACCAGAGGAGAATTTGAGCAGCTCTATGAAGTGTCTGGAAAAATTCACACTACACATGGTCAGTGCAAAATCTCCCATTGACTGCAATGAGTCCAGGATTTCCCTTCTGTTGATGAGTAAGACAAAAGGCGTAATCACATATCACAGTCTAATTAAGAGAGAAGAACATTAAGAGTAAACACACTATCAATAAGGAATGTAGTCAGAAATGTTTTGTTTGCTTCCTTCAATGTCAAAGACATGATGCAAATTTTAGTCCTGGGTAAGTCTCAACGTAACATGCATGTAAGGGCCTTACTTCTGTCAAAGCCTTTTAAAGGGAGGTTATATTGGCAACTGCAGCCTCCCTCCTCACACCTGGAAAAGACAAGAGGAAACTAATGAGCATGCACTGATGCCTTTACTAGATTATTTGATGCATGGAATTATTCAAAGTCATCTTCAAAGCAGTGAAGGGCCTGAACTGTGCAGCAGAGTGGATTGCTTTTTTGCTTTCTGCCCTTTCTGTAATTTGCTACTCAGATCAAGCAAGATTTTATTCTTGACAGCACTAGGTTTGCAGGACCATTCTGTCGTCAGAAAGACCGACTGGCCCAAGCTTCATTACTTGGGCTTTAATTGTTTTCAGAATCATCACCTGCATCAAATGCTGGACCCCAGACTACTTAGAGGAGAGCTTTTACAGTGAGAAAAATGTTCAAAAGAAATATTCTTCAAACCTAAAGTTGCTAAAATTGTGGTCACTTAGTAGATTTCTGCTGCAAGGGAAACCAACAACCAGGGACTCACCAGCAAAGCATCATCTCCTGAATGTGCTTCAATTGAGGCACAAGGTAACACTTTTGTCTCTACTGCAACTCCTTGAGGTTGCAAAGAGGAGGAGTGTGCCTTCCTCAGGATCACTGGTAACTGGAAAATGACAGGTAAGACCCAGCACAGACTTGGGATGGAATGAGTAGCAAGCAGCTTGTAGACTGCAGGAGAAACAAGCTGACATTACTGTGCTCGCCTTCAACACTGAGCTGGATGGCAATTTCTGACTTCTGAATTTTCATTCCTGACTAAACATATCCTTGGATGTTTTTAATACATGAATTAGAGATTCAAATTCTAGCCTGAACTCCTAGAAATGGAAATACATCCAGGCCAATGTTTCTCTTAAATCTTTCATTTCACATTAGTTACTAAGGAAGGTGTAACTCATTTGTGCGTCATGTAATTGGTTTCTGCTACTGTGAAATCACTGTACTACTGGCAACAAGTGCCCTCCTGAGGTTTTTTGTATTATGTATTTCAGAAATACATTCTGTAAATTACACTTTATTACAGTATATGGCTCTTTGGAGCACCTAGATATTTATGTCAGATTACATTGAATGCCATTAAAACAAGAGGATCACATAAGGGATACACTGTAAATCAAAGCAAAAAAAAAAAAACCACATGAAAAACCTGTTGCTGCTACAGCAAGTCCCCAGTGATACAATTTTCCATCTGCTAATGGTGCATTATAAATCAATGCAGAGGCAGACCCTTAAAATAAGCATATGCTCCCCTAATTTCTTGTATCAAGTCTCACAATATTTTCAGTTTAACTTGTTGCCTAACTACTAGCACACCTGGGTAATACTGTTCCCAGGCAACAGTGTGTAAGCACAACAAGAATAAAGCAATGGAAATTTCAATGTGCTGTTTTAGTAGAAGCCTTCTGAAAAGGAGAGGGAAATCAGGAATGTAAGGTATTCAAACCGCAGAACTCAAGGCATTAACAGAACTTAATCCTGAGGAGGATAAATCCTTAGGAAAAGATCAAAGAGAAAATAAAACCAATTATGAGAACATTACAGTTAAAAATAGCTAATAGAGCATCTGTTTTCATGAAGATATGTAAATATGTAGAAGAGAGACCATGCATCATCTTAGAAACCTATCAAGATAAAAGAGTGTTTACTCAGGAGTGACTGTGAACTCTTTTCTGTGGGCTCCCAGAGCTGTCAGGAGTGCCTGGACAATTGCTGCAGTTCAGAGGTGCTGAGCTGCGCCAGGACTGTGGGCTGAGGAGACCTCTGAGGCCAAGCAGAATTTTGGCATCTAACAGATGCCCTGAAATTCGTGTATGTCCAAGGAGATCAAGAGACCAAAAAGGCTGAATTTCTTACCCACTCCATCCTCTGCAATTTGGGGAAAACTTGAAGCATAGTTTCCAAAGAAGCAGCAAAGGCATGGAGGATGGTATTCCTGTGCTAAGAGCAATGTGGCACATGGAAGAAGGCCTGGGTTTAACACCTAAGTAGTTAGGCTTGGATTTAGCCAGACATCCTAAGGCAGCTGCAGGGGGAGGGTGGGAGGGGGGCGGGACTGGGGGTGAGGAGATGCTGGAGAAAGAAAAAAACCAGCCCTCTCACCACACATTTTGTTCCATCTGTGTCTCTCTAGCTTTGCATACTCTTCGGATTCTTGTAGTGTGGTGAAAGCATGTAAAGACCGAGCTCCTGAAAGAAGTCAGTATCGATGCTGTGCACAAAACTCACACTCTGACATAGAGTTAATATCTCCAGATTCTATTTTAGAATTAAATTTGGCATGAGGAGCCCATTCTACCATCCTTAGTAGTGCAATTTCCATGCTGTGTACATTTACACAAATCTATGATGTGGCTTAGAGAGATAGCTATGTCTGGTTCAATTTAGTAAGCAAAATCATTCAGTTATGAACCACAACTGAACTTATTTCATCAGTGGCTTCACCAAAGTCTGAGGTCCAAGGAGCATCAAGAAATATTCTTCCCTCTCCTAATGCTGGCAGTGGGTCCTACCAAGCAAGCTGTAGAATGGATATGTTCTTGTAGTGTAGCCTGTTGGACTGCGGTGCCTTAGGAAGGGAACAGGCTGTGGGGCAACTCTGTGGCACATCAGGTGGGAGCCACAAGTGACACTGTGGAAAGGCCTGTGCAAGGGACTTCGAGTGTAAGGTGTAAGGTCTAAGACTTCTAAGATGAAGCTGGATGAGGTTGCCACATTGAGGGAGCAGGATTGTATATGTGACTCCCAACAGAGAGGGGGGAGGCAGGCTAGCTGATAGGGAAAAGGAGCAAAATAAAGGAGAACTGGTTAAATACAGGGTACTGGGTATGATGGTTTAACTGTAACTGGATCAGCACACAGAATACAGGGTAAGGCTGCATCCTTCCAGCTGCAAATGGGAGAGGAAGAGGAGGGAACTGCCAACTTTGGAATCTTCTGAGCTATGAAGAGAGCGAGTTTGTTCTTGAGCTTAAATGTTAATTAATCACTGAATGCACTGCCAGAAAACTGTAAAAGGACAAAAAGTTGTTATGCCATGTTGAGACACTGTAATAGAAGTGGACACCTTTTAAATAAGTATTTATGTGTTTTTCTCATTTCCTATTCATATTATTTTAGTGCACTGTGATTTAAATACATAAATGATTAATTACATAAGTTTAAATAAATAAACCGAGAACTTCTGGTGTACATTTGGAAGAGCATTGCCAGCAGGTCGAGGGCTCTTCAGTACATCAAAGACATGGAGCTACTGAAGCAGGTCCAGTGGAGGGTTATGAAGATGATTAAGGGACTGGAGCAACTCTCTTATGAGGAAAGGCTGAGGGAGCCAGGCACATTCAGGCTCAAGAAAAGACAAATAGGAGGGGCCTTCATCAATGTCTATCAGTCTCTGAAGGGAGGATGATTCCAGGCTCTGCTCAGTGGTGCCGAGCAAAAGAACAAGAGGCAATGGCAGAAACTGATGCACAGGAAGTTCCCCCTGAACATGAGGAAGAACTTCTTTACTGTGTGGGTGACCGAGCACTGGAACAGGCTGCCCAGAGAGGTGGTGGAGTCTCCCTCACTGGAGATATTCAAGAACCATCTGGACACAATCCTGTGCCGTGCTCTGGGATGACCCTGCTTGAGCAGGGAGATTGGACCAGATGACCCACTGTGCTCCCTTCCAGCCTGACTCATTCTGTGATTCTGTAAATTAGCAAGATAACATCTGTCCCCCGAAGTCCAGATGCTTGGCTGTTCTTACTGATAATAACACTGAGCACTAAGTGTTGCTACCATTAAAACACAGATGTATTGTAAAAGTCATTTAAGTAGCAAGTGGCAAAATATAAAATTTTCCAAGATGGATTAAGTAATTCTTAATCTTAGTAAGGCATTTGTTGTATTTTTCAAGGGATTTCTGTAAGGTACTTACCGGAAGACTCAAAAATTCATTAAAGTAATCCACAAGCATATCATCTGTGGCTAAGCATTCTTCCTATAGAGAGACAAAACCACAAAGCATGGCTTGTAATAATTTGCACTAACATGGTTTGAATGCACTATTGCCTCAACCAGTATTTTTTCCACGAGATACGACACAGAAGCTTTTGCAAAATATTATTTCCCATTTCTGAGAATACAGTCATTGCATCACTGTTGTATTCTAGCCATTGCACACTGCCAAGGTCCTCAGCAATTTAAAACGCACACATGAAGGTAAATCCTTTGCCAATAAATTTATAGATAAAGCTTTCATAAACCCAACAGCTTCTAGATGCTGAAAGTCTGCATGTTTACTTTTGAAAAAATGTGCATAAGCTAACAGTCTAGAAATTCCCCACATTGTACCTTTCTCTCTTGCACTTGGGAAGAAGGAGAGCATAATAGTTCACCAGGGCCACCTTCTGCTCTCACACTGCCGCTTGGGGATGTTTGGGGAATAAAAGGGAGTTCACTAACCTACAATTTGGCTCAGCAAGCAAGCAGTGTATGCCGTACTTTCAACCTGACAGAACTGGGAGGCTTCCTGTTGGCTCAACCGAAGTGAAGACTGCATCTGCAGGTGTTTTTGTATCCTTTCTGACCCCTGCATTTTAGATCCTGCTAACATGACTCAAAAACTGTAGACTAGAAGTTGAATTTTTTTGCTGTTGACAAATACAAAAGTATGGGTCCAAGTCTTACTTTTACTGTACTCAGTATCTCCACCATCCCCATTTCAATTCAACAGAGGGGAAAACTGGAACATTGTTCCACTGGTCTTCAGTATAATGAAGACACTTAAATAATTTTCCTGAATATTCTATAATTTCAGCCTTGCAAGGCAAGGAGATGCACTTAAATCTACTGTATTTGCCAATAGCAGCAAAGGTGTGGCAACACAAATCTTTTTTCTCTTTCTTAAGTTCATAGCATTGAACTGTGCTAGTGAGGAATAGCATTAAAGAGAGGTTATGCACAGAGTACAGGCAGACAGTATCTTGATCCAAACCCCAGTGGTCTAACCTAAATACAGATAGCTTGTGCTGAGATGAGGAAGAAATCTGAGATAACACGCATGACAAGTCAGGACTAGACCTGATGGTGTTTGTCTGGCCCTAGCCTGCCAGCATTTATTCCTTAGCACTTGTGGTTGCTGTTAAGAGTGATACAGGACAGGCAAGGTAGCTCACACTCACTAGAAAATGCTGCCAGTGCTGAAAGCAAGGCTTTCATGCTTTATTTGCATCACAGGCCTGTGGCCCAATGCAACTGCAGTGCCACGGACCTAGAGATGCTTGGGTGCCAATTAAAGAGAATTTACCAAAGTGTCTAACACATTCTGAAATCAACAGAAGATCCTCTCACTAATGTCCATACGCAATCAGATCCAAAAATATCAATTCTGCAAGTGTTAACACAATCAAGAAAATAAATTAATTAGAAACAAGCTATAGTCAGCCTCATATTTGGTTTGACACTGACAAGGATGAATCTTGAGATAGAACTAGATATGATAACACATCATGAAAAAAGGACTTATTCAAAACAATTGATTTATTATTGGTGGAAGTATAAGCTCTTTAGGAACATGCAGGTAACATGTTTTTAATTTCCCAAGGATATAATTCTCTGTAGTCCCATATAACAGCAAGAAATGTAAACACAATGGCTGATTAGTAGATAAAATGTTTATGATCTTCTCCATGTGAGCTTTATTACTTACTGCATCTATACATGATACACTTTCCTCTGGTTTTTGGAGGGGTTTTTTGTACATAGTCTTATTTTCATTTGAACTCATAGTTGCACTTTTGTATGTGCACATTATAGGTTATGGAGTTGCATGTACAATACTATAGCTTAGATTTTTGTGTCAGAAAGCCTTTGGTTTCCTTTCTTCCCATGCCATCTCTCCTGCTGCACAGTCTAAATTATGACTAAAAAAAAGCTGCCTTAGAATTGCAACTGGAGGTTAAGGTATGCTAAAAATTGGTCCAAAATTTATGCTTATGTTGGTTCTGTTTATGGTAACAACACTATAAATAAAACAGTATTTAGAGGTTCCCAAAAGCAATATCAACAAATTTATACTTTAAAATACACAGTGACAAAGGCATCCAAAACAGGGAATAGGCAAACATTACCTGAGCTGCAACATTAAAGATGTCATTTCTTATGAGGTAACAGACAAACATATATACCTTTCCAACAAGAAGACAAATATCAGGGAAATCCTACAATGAGCCATGAGCAAAGGGCAGAAAAGGTAAAGTGAGGAGATTTTTAAACCTGCCATGTTGAATCTTCCAGTTATTTGTTTCCTTCCTTCATCATAATTTATTTTCATTTCCATCTTTATTCTCCATAGTCTTCTGTTACTTTTTTCTAATTATTTTCAAACTAATATTTTGTCTGACCAAATTTTAAGAAATTGCTCAGTAATCCATACTTACAAAAAAAAAAAAGAGAAAACAGACAACATTTACCAAAATGGTTTTTTGCTTTTTTTGCTCCATAGCTACAGGATTAAAATAATGACCAGGCCTTATAAGCATACTTACTAACATTTCTTCTGTTATACATGGAGGTTCTGAAAAACAGATATTAAATATCATATGTTATCCAAGCAATACAGTCAAGATAGTTCAACTATAATGCAGAAACAAAAAGTAGTGAGGCATGACAACCGTCCTGGGTATTCTGAAGTAAAATAACTTAGTCTGAAGAAATAAAATAAACTAAGAATATGCAGTAATGTTGACCCGTGCACAAGAATTATTTAAATATAATTCAAGTATTATTGAACTATATTATTTCTCATACGTATCAGTTAACTTCATGTCAGCTTTCCTCTGCAAAATTGATAACTAGAAGCTTGGTGGTTTAAGGAAAACACAGATTTGTAAGAGACTCTCAAAGCTTTGAACAGCAAATATTACAAATCATGCGATAAAATTAAAAATACGCAATTGTGTTCCCGAATAATCAAATCTCATTCATTCTAGGAAAATAGCCTGTCTTTAGTGATGCCATTTGAAGGGAGTAAAGTTCCCTCTTCGGAGTGATGAATTCTACCGGGCAATTTTAACATGCCCCTCTTTTGTGTCACCGCCTCTGTACCCGAGGCCGCCCCCGAGGGGCCCGAGCCCCCGTGGGCCCCGGGGCCGGCCCAGCGCTGCGGGAGAGCGACGTACCGGTGGTGAGCCTCTTGGAGCGCATCCTGCCGCGGGGAGACGCCGGGCGGCAGCGCCGGGAGGGCCGGGCCCGGCTGGGCCTGCGGCCGCCGCGCCGTTACCATGGCGCTGCGAACAGGGCCCGGGCAGCGCCCAGCCGGGCTCCGCGCCCCTGAGGGAGGACGGGCCCACGGGAGATGCCTGACAGCCGGAAAGCTGAGGGTGCCTGTAGCCAGGAATGAAACTAAACGCTCCCAGAATGTTAGTTTCTGCCTTGGCTCCAGCATGCAACAAAAAGTCACGTTTCTGGTGGGGTCAGCGAAAGCTGTGTGCAAAGAAAGAATTCAGGCTCCTATGTGAGGATTTCAGTGGGATTTAGGTATTTCACAACTGGGATCTGAAAACCGTCCTACCTAGCAAGTACCTTATCCTAGAACTGCATAAATCCCTCAGGATTTTTTGGCATGAAAGTTCACCAAAGGTTCTCTGCTGCTGCTTATTTCCAGCCCAGCACTGCTTTTAGCAGCTTGGCAGAAATCCCACTGGGATCAGTTGTACAAGATGTCATGTATGCAAGGCACATGAAGGGCTCCTTCGAGAAGCCTAATCCATCAGCCGGACTTGGGAAGTGCCCAGATTGCACCAAGACCCTTGCCATTCCCAGAACACTATCATTTGCATCACCTTTCACAGAGCAGAGTAGTAAATTCAGTCGTACCGCTCAATTGTGAATAAAAAGTTTTATTTTAACTCATACATGACTTTAGTGGAATCCATGATTAAGTAAAAACAGAACAAATGCACGTGCTCAGGGACGGCAGCTTAAAGTCCAGGGATTGATGAGTGTTAATAACGAACAAGCAGCAAATCTGTTACCATAGGGGCAGGGAAAATGGCTTCATCTCCTAGAAACACACGATGTTTTGCACCCTCTACTCCAGATGTGCATTCCCACTCCTGGGGATGCCTGTCCAAATACAATCACTGGTCTAATTGCTAAATGCCAGAATAAAACTTCTTCTAATTGTCTTAATGGACTATTGTTAGCTGTCTGATTAGCATTTTAGGGCGGTTTGGATTGGGATGGGGGGCAGGGGTGTCCCTTAAGGGGACAACAGTATTTCCAAAGACCTAAGAGATAAGATGAATAATAGTTATTCAAGATACACATTTCAGCCAAAAGTTTCATAGATATAGAGAGCATATTCAACAAAAGTAAGGAATAAAATATAAAGATTCAGACAAGTTAGCTATTGACAATTTAAATATCAGTATTCTGATGAAGTATTAACTATTCTTACATCCTCTGTATACAGATTCTATTCAATAAGATATGACAAACAGTAAGCTAGCATCGAATTTCCTAGTGCTATGTATCAGGACATATTCTATTGTCACTATGAAATATTTCAAAGAGGTATACTTAATGTATAGCTAAGAGAAATATGCATAACAGCCCATAAAATGCAAAGTTAAACTTTTTCAACAGGTAGAAGAATTGCACTCCATTGTATTATGAGCCTGGATTGTATCATAACCAAACTACTTAATATGATTTTAAATGTCTAAGCTAATGTTCATTCCACTCATTTTCCCCCACCCCTCTTTCTTTCTGATGTAGGTATAAACATAGTCTGCAGTGTATAACTTTCTCCTAACTTCCCTAATTGCTTGCAATTTTTATAGAAAATACAACAGAAACGTGATGAATGAGCCTTTTTTTTTTTTTTTTTAATTAGAAGTGGAAGCTAGAAGACAGCTCAGAAACAATTGAAGTCTGGAAATGAATCAATTAAGAAAAATAATATTTTAAAAGGTCCTTTTCCTATCCTTCTGTCATCAGGTGTATTTTGATATAAAATTCCTAGGATTTTGTGCTGTTTCAATGCGCTTCAAAGATTACATTTAGGATTAATCTTATCAAAAAATACACACTGTACTCTCTCATGGAGAATCTATTAGCAGTCATCATCACTTTTTCATTATCTTAGTTAACAACACACATTTAGGTCAAACACTTTGTGTGTGTGCATTTCAGTCCTGATTTTATATTGTCAGTTAAAAGTTCACTAGCTAGTGAAGCTGAGATATAAAGATAAAGCTCATTTTCATCCTTTTTCACATTTCTCTCTTTCCATGCTCTTATTTCATTTCAATTTTTATTATTATTTAGCTTAGCAGATCTGCATGCCTACAGGATGTTTCATAACTATAGTCAAAGCCATGATCTATCCCAAAAAACATCTTATCCTGTAGTAATGATGAATGGCTAGACAGCATGAGGAAAAAGTTCTAAAAAAGGTGATACCTGTAAAATGTTAGGCAAAAGAAAGCAGAAATACTACAAGTAGGTTTAAAACTGTTAGAAATTTTAGAAAATGGTAATCTATCAGAGGGCCATCACAGGAAGAGATCGCACTGGAAGGCAAATGGAAGGAAAACATCAATTGGTCCACTTCATACCTGCTGGCATTTCCCTTCTCTGTATTAATGAAGAACCATTTGGAGAGGTGAGCTTTAATCTGTCCTCCACAAATCTCTGAAATTTATGCTGCCATTTATCAGGGTAAGGATTTCTAAGTATTACCCAGGCAAAGCAGATCAAAACTGCTGAGACAACTTTGCCCTCAAAGAACCACACGTATAAGCTATGCCAGCTTGCTGCATGAACAAGCCTCCTTGGGACTTGCTCAGGTAAAGACAAAATGTAAACTGGATTACTTTATTAAATCCAAATGCACACTTGTGTTTGTAGGTGCTAACCTGTGCTTGATTCCTGGCAGTGGTCATAGTGAAATCATGAATTTTCATGTAATTTTCAAAAGGTAGCAAATACTAATAACAAAAATGCAGATACACCTCTAGAGAGATACTCAAGGGTAGCTATTGGTTTTCCATAGAAACACTGCATCTCAGATACAAGGGGGCATTTCTTCCTGTGATACCTTTAATACATAAATATTTTTACAGAAATCTGACTTTAGTTGGATATAACTACTGTTTCTTTTTCAGATGATTACCACAGAGATTTTAGTTTTGCATCTGAAAGCTGCAGTCACATACACTGAAAACAGGTGCTAGGAAACCTGTTCAAATATTGACTGCAGAAGTGCCAAAGTGGGAGTCAGATCATGAGAGGGAAGTACAAATCCAGTGTCAGATAGCTGGCCCTTAAATGCCTTAAATTATTCTGTTGGCAAAAGCACAGAGGCTGTCTGTGGTGATGGTAAGGCCTCTGTGTTGAATCTGATAGTCCCAGTTTAACAGGCACAGTTTAATGCAATTCTATGGCTGTCAGAAAAAATTAGTGCAAACACCTGAGGAAACTGTTATTGGGAATATGAGCAGTCAAAAGAATTTGTAAAGGAGAGAGAAAATATTCCTGAAGATAGTCCAGGTGAAGAGCAAAAAAGCAAGCACTTAAAAATAAAATAGGATGGGTCAGTAGCATCTTGGCCTATATCAGGAATAGCGTGGCCAGCAGGACCAGGACAGTGATTGTCCCTCTGTACTCGGCACTGGTGAGGCCACACCTCATGTTCTGTGTCCAGTTCTGGGCCACTCACTACAAGATGGACAGTGCTGGAGCTTGTCCAGAGAAGGGCAAAAGAGCTGGGGAATGGTTTAAAACACAAGTCCTGTGAGGAGCAGCTGAGGGAGCTGGGGGTGTTTAGCCTGGAGCAAAGGAGGCTCAGGGGAAACCTTATCACTCTCTACAACTACCTGAAAGGAGGTTGTAGTGAGTGGGGATCCATCTCTTTTCCCAGGTATCAGGTGATAGGACAAGAGGAAATGGCCTCAAGTTGTGACAGAGGAGTTTTAGATTGGCTATTAAGAAAAAATTCTTCACCAAAAGGATTGTCCAGCACTGGAACAGGCTACACAGGGAAGTGGTTGAGTCAATTATCCCTGAAGGTATTTAAGGAACTTGTGACTTTAGGGACATGGTTTAGTGGTGGACTTCACAATGCCAAGTTAATGGTTGGATTCAATGATCTTAGTGGGCTTTTTCAACCTAAACCATTCTATGATTCCAGAAACAGTAAAGGAAGAAATGTAACCTAGCTTTGGGCTATCAACATTAGAAAACTTTAACTACTGAAGGAGAATCTCAGAGTGAAGTCCAAAGAGCTTTGCCTCTACAGAAGTCTTTATTTGGATCATCACTGGAGAATACTTCTGGACTTGTCCATGTTGCCAATGGCCCAAGGATTCCTGTAACAATCTTATTCTATCAGGACAATGTAGAGGTGTGTTATCAAATTTAAAGGCTCTAAGAAAGGTTTGATTTCCATTTGATTAATGTGGGTCTTGAAAAACATTAGGGGAATACAGAGACATACCTGGAAAATGAACCAGAATTTGGAAGGACCGCTTAGCAATTTGTGATATACATTTGTACTCTTATTACCTCCTACATGCCAAGTAGTGTGTATGCCTCTTGCATATACACCTGCAGTCATCTGATTCCTCCATAAATTTCTGTTAGTGTCTTAAGGCTTATCTCCTAGAGCTTTAGGAGAATTTCACACTACCTTTCCTGATTTTGGAAAGGAGCATTAACACTTAATTGAAAGAATTATTTAGCAAGATTATGAAATAAAATTATTAGAAATAATAATAGAGAAATTATCTAGAAACTATTATTAGAAATAAAGTATTAGAAAAAAACGTAATTCTGCAAAGACAGAATGAAAATCAGGAAAGAATTACTAGAGCCACAGCTATCAAACCATATACAAGATTAAAACATTGGCATGGTGCATAAGTGTACAGCAAGGCAGAGAGAGTTTTTTGCTAGCAGCCTTACTACAGTTAATGTAGCATATCTTTCAGCTGAAACATAGATACAGATCAGAAGAAACTGTGACAGTTATTTCTCACAGAGATTTCACTGTCAGAGGATGTATCCAAAGTTTTGGCGCTGTGTACAAAAGATTGCATTGTTACTGTCTATTATCTGTTTTCCATGTAGATAAACTGGAGTCATGGTTTGTAATACATTTTGGCTGCACTAATTTAAGCTTTTCAAATTTATTACCACTTCCTACTTCTAGCTGCGCAAGTAAATTTCATTACTTTTTCTTTTTCTGGGGTCACTCACAGTTTGGTTTATGTCAGGTCAGTTTCCTGATCATGGCTTAACAGGAGTTCCAGTGCACCAAAGGTCCAATGCAAGAGGCATAATGAAGAAGCTTCAGCAGATAGGAATAGCACATGCCAATGACATCAAACGCCCTTTAGCAGATCATCTCCTGGCAGTAGGTATCAAATACCAACAAGAAACACTAAACACATGTCCTCCCTTCCTTGCTGTCAAGCAGGTGTCGACAGCAATCCCCAAAGCCAGGATTCCCCAGCTGAGTTATCCAAGTGAAATATTACTGATATAGTCTGGATAGCAGCAGTGCTGTTTGAGACAAAACATCTCACTGACCACCAGTTCCCACATTTTTGTTACACTGCTGTGGGTGCTGTGGAGTTCTATAATGAAATAGATTGGGAGACGAACTGAGCAGAAAAAAAGAAAAATATTTTATATTCCTCCACTTCAAGAACACAGCAGTGTCTACTCAACAGATGCTGAGAATTCTATGAGAATCCATAACTAATAGGTGCTCCTTAAGATTTCAATAATGCTTCAGAAAAGCATCCAAAATTACAGCCATCTTATTTTGTAGGTATTTTACTTTCCTGACTACCCATTGCTCTGCTAGACTGCAGGAGTACCTAGTTAAAAAATAAAGAACACTTTAGTTACCGAATTTTCACCCAGTCTTCATTTAACAGAAAAAAAAAAAAAACACCAAACAAAAAACTGTCATTCTGACATTGTTTAAAATATGTTATATGGGAATACTTAGTCTTTTCCAATTTGAGTTTTAAAAAGTTAATGTTTTCCCTTTCTTGTTTACTAAACCCTTCAGAGCATCAAGTATGAATAAAATGCATACGATATTTTTCCTGTGATCATTAAAAAACCATGATAGAGGAGGCACTTTTACAGTATCCATACTTCATAAAACCATATTGGATTTTATTATCAAATATATTTTCTGTACTTGGGGAATAAAGTCCAGAGCTTGCAACTCCTGAAACTACCAATTCTCAAATGCTTCAACTGCAACACTTTCATGAAAGATGACACTGCTAGTGCCATAAATCAGCCTCTCTTGCTGGGAGAGGCCCTTTAAAGTTCTTAAAGTCCTTGCAAGGAGCTTGATAGACGGACGAGGCAAACTCGCAGTAACTGCTTCTTCGATAGTTGTTTATTCTAGTGTTATCAGCTTAGAAAGACACAGTAGAACAGAACATGACAAGAGAAGGCGAGAAAATGGCTGCTTATCAAGATTCCAAAGCCTTTTTATAGGTAAATTATCCAATTAAAAATTGAAACGACAGATATTTTTACTTTTCATCCAATGTTCAGTAAATCACTCCGACACGCAGGCCGGAACTGCAGCATTTTTCATGCAATCATCCTAAACTACCTCTGCTGCAGAATATGGAGGACTAGAAGAAAATAGAAGGAGATAAAAACTACAAGGGTCCCTCCATCTTGGAACTTTTACTATTTATCTATTTACTACATTAATAAACCTAAAACTTCTAAATTCTTCACCCTGTGACATCCTTACATCATATTCTATCACCTAGTTCACATCTGTGTAGATTTTAGCTCCTCCCAGATGGTAGGGAGTTTTCTCCATGGATAAAGGTCAAAAACCATGCTGTCCAGGGGGGTTTTTCTCTCCAAAACAGGCAGAGAAATATTCCCTGCACTCTGGATTCCCACAAAAGAGTTATGTTTTGTACTCTAGATGGGCATGGAGACTGCTGGATAATCCAAGTCTGTGGCTGAGAGAGGAACTGAGCCAGGAGGCACTGTTCAGGCCAGTCTATAATTCCATGATCTTGTCTGGTTGCTGTAGGACCTGGCTGTGGGCCCAGCACAGCTTCACCTTGTAAAGGAGGCCCTGGAGAAGTAATACCATCCAAACTGCTTCCCAGGATGCTCACTCCTCTTGTAGATTTTGGTATGCAGCTCCCAGGGGCAAGAATTATGGCCACCAGCACTTTAAGCCATTCAAAATATTTTGCATTTGTAACATTGAGTCAGTGTGTATGGGTTAAAGAGAGAAGGAAAACTAGATTTCTGTTCTGTAAGAAAAACCTTTGGTGCCCCCTTCTGATATTTTATCATCAGCATTTGAAATTCAGGGCTATTTTCAGTGAGGAAAGCAGTTCAACATTAAGATGGTTTCACATTTAAGTAAGTTAATTGAGCAAAGCTTTTCAAGAATGAGTTTATTGGTATCTACTCTGTGTTGTATGACATTCTCCCAGGGCTACTTTATGCCAATCATTTAAGCCAAGGAAAAAGTCCAGAACAGGAACTTAAACAGTGTTCCAGTGAGCATTTCTGTTTGAAGCAGAAAACAGGACTCACTGTATTTTCTCATATTATGCCTATTTGGGATACAGAGTCTTGAACAATTTCTTAACAGAAACACTACCAGCAGAAATGCTGAAAGGTAACTGCATCCCAGTAATAGTTTTTGTACATCACAATACAGTACACAAGGGAAAAAGGAAAATGAAGACTAAAATTGCAGTATTCATGGGAGTGCTGCTTTTGTACAAATCTTTTCAAAAGAGGAAAGAATGTTTGCAACACAAGCAGAACCAATTTTTAAAAGCCAAAAAGGTTGCTATGGCCACAATCTTCACAGCATCTAATCTATCAAAACGTACACCAGGAAAATGTATTCATACCAGAGGTAAATTTCATTTTGTATCCCAGTGGTCTACATATAGGCTGGGTACTGAGTCCTGGCAGAACAAAGCACTTGTAGAAGATGTGTTCCTCAGACCCCTAATAATGTATTACACCCAGTTCAGGACTTTAGGAACTTTAATGTCTGCTCAGTGAACATGAGATAGGAGTCCTCCACTTAGGCACCAGCAGCAGCTTAGGATGATAATTAACATTTTTGCTGAAGTGGAAGACTGCTGCACAACTGCTGAGTAATTCAGCAATAATCTTGCAGCTCCAAACAGTAACTTTTACCAGGCATTACTATGTTTATCTAGGGTACTATTGCTTCCCAACTAGTTCTCTCTCTTTTTCCAAAGCTACTATCCTTCTACCACTTCAGCTGGTTCTAGTCATGACACAATATCGAAGTAGTTTATGGAAATAGGTTTTTTACTATGAGTCCAGAGTGAAAAACAGCAGCTGAAATACATGCACAGTTTCCACATCCCATTTGCCTACAGAATGAAGACACAAGCACTGTGGCAGAATTGCTTTCAGAATGAATGTTAAAGCAGAGAGCGGGAAAATTAGAGGGACTTCTAACACTTGAGCTCCAGTCTTCAAGTCAGAAATCTACTTTTATATGAAACTTTGAGTGTTCAACAGTGCTTATAAGTTCATTCAAAATGTCATGCCATCAATATTTTCAGCTGAAGAGTTGATTTCATTACTACTCATCCATTAGCACCCAGCTCAGTAAGGTCGTACTAGGATTTAGGCTTCTGACAAGCTTGGGTAAGTTCTAACACTCTTCAGAAGCTTGTCAAAGAAAAAATGTGTTAAGTCTTTTTGTAATGGGTGTTTCAACTAATCAGAGCTCAGAAAGTAAGAAAGTGAAATCAGGCTTTGTTTTTGTTTAACTAAAAATAAACACATCATTCCCAGAAAGCAGTCCGGTTCTGCTGTGGCATCTGACAAGTGATAACAGAACCTGCTAGATATTTTGCATCAAAAAATCCTGTAAGATTCAGTACAGACAAAAAATTTGCACCTGTAAAAATATAATCACATCATATACTACATCATCACAAGACTGAAGCAGAGAAAGAAAAAAGCCTGAACCTTAAAAGAGCAAAGTACAAGGTTACACATTTAAGGTTCAGTAGAAATTAATGGCAAAAAATAAGGATCTTTTCAAAATTTGTGAGAAGAATGTGGGAGTGCTACACCAAGTGACTGAACTGTGAATGTGCAGAAGACCTATAAAATAAGTATTTATCTTAATATGCATTGGTCAAAGTATTTCTTACAGAGAAAAGAAAGGGAGAAGAGAAAAGAAAGAGAAAAGAAAGCCATAATATTGATCGAGGAGGTTTCACTTGGAATACTGGTTGAATTGATTCAAAGAATAGATTCCAGTGGAAACAGTGAGGAGTTGTTAGACATCTGTTGTTGGATTGTCTTAAAAGAAGAGTCTAAATTCAGAGGATTTTTGTCAGTGAAAGAACAATCATAATATTGGGGAATAAAAATCTAAGAGGAGAATCAGATATACAGAACAGCTATTTTAATAGCAATGCTTAAAAAAAGGGCAACTGGTTAAGTGACTAGTAGAGCAATCTGAAATAGGTCAGCAACATGGTAATGGAACAGTATTCTAACCAGTTTTAAGACAGAACTTGAGGAGCTGACATAAGAGCTTGGCACTAGAGTTCAAGAGTGCCTTTCTAATCTAACTTTGCTGTATTTCTTCATGTGCCTATGAAAACAGAAATAAAAGAAATTACTTCTTGTATTAAAATTAACCAGCATGGCCTCAATTGCCTAAGGTGTTCCACAGAGTAACCAATATATGGAACAGGAAAATGGTCTGACATACGTTGTTGAGCGCCTTAGTTTAATGAACACAATTTTTTTATCATTTTTGGCTAGTTAGTGATAAAACATACTAACATTCCCTAGCCTATAAACAATTCCAAAGATTTATAACCATTTTTTGCCTAAGCTCTTCCATACTTGTCACCAAGGAAAGAATGATCAGAGACTTAAGTAATTTCAATTTCCTTCTCACAAACCACTTGAGGTTTATGGTTGCTGCTCCAAAAGAAAAAGATTTATGAAGTAAAATTCTTGCAGCAACATCTGTCAGCAGCAAAAGGTTACTTCCAATAATTCTATTTTAGAATTCAAGCCCACAGTTCTGGCTTAAACCATCATGGTCAGAAAACTGAATTCATTCCCTGGGCATTTGTAGGCAATGTCACTCCTCCCTCTATAGATCATGTCTGTCTGAAGGGAAATAAGGATTGCAAAAATAAAGTTTTCAGCAGCCCTACACTAACCCAAATAGTATCTTGAACATTATCCCCATGTTCCAGAGTGAAAGACAATTCACTCCTCCCTTTCCAAAAAATCTGTTGTCAGCTGTAGGAAGAAATCTTGAGCTGGAGAATAACCATGGGCAAGATATTTTAGAATACTCTTGATCATTTCTACTCCAGGAGGCACTTTTGCACTCTTCTTATCTGTGCTAGCACCTGACCTCAGGTCTCCAAGAATTAATTCAGCCCAGTATAAAAAGAAAGATACTACATGTGAAGCCCTAGATTCCCTGATATTTGAAAGCTGTTTTTCGTTTGAGTTTTTTTGTTGGAATAGAGATGGGGTGGGGAGTCATTTTGGGGGTTTAGGGGTGGTGTTTGTGTGCTGGGGTGGTTTGTTTGGTTTGGTGTTGGCTGTTTGTTTTCTTATGAAGAACTTATGTCCTCCTTCGCTGTTTCATTGAAGTCCAGACTCACAGCTTCATGATGTGTGATGAAGACTAATTGAGAGATATAGTACAGAGGAAAAAAGCATACTAACACTCTCCTACCCCAAATACTTATTTTCTGTCAATAAAGCAATCATATAATGAAAGAATGTTTATTCCTTTCACCCAAACTATTAGAGACTATTAGATAGCTATCATATACCTTGTGTTCTATTAGATATACTTAATGTGTAGGTAAAGAATAACATCACTATTTTATTTCTCCCTTTTGTCAAGGCATAAAGCTAATTTTATTTTAAAAGAAATCTGGGGAAAAAAAAAAAAAAAAAAATCACTGTCATAGGGTATATTTACCCAGAGATGAGAAGTCTAGCTTTCTCACTTCCCTCATCTCTGGTATAGCAGTGACAACCACTAAGAATACATTTCACCCAGACACTAGAGCATAGATTACATTTGTGATCAATAGATTACATTTGTGATAGACCCAACTGAGCAAGAGACATGTGATTCAAGAAGATATTTTTGTGAGACAGATTGAGAAGGAAAAAAAACCCAAGAAACTTCTAAATATGCCAAAAGAAGAGAAAAATGTTTAAAATTGTGAAATAGGATCTAAGTATTTTTTCCTTTCAAGCTACTCCTTGTTGAATGGATACTGTAGACATTAAAGATACTACCTTTAAAAACAAACAATGCCTGTACCAGAACCAATTTACTCTATCCTCCCTGAACCGTTCTGATATTAGCAAAAGGTAACACAGCTCTTTACCAAATTTTCTCAAATGGAAAAGATACTTAACTGATTCTTGAACTGAGTTCCTATATGGTTTTCCACTCATAGGTGTGCCTATTTCAGTAACACTTTCAGAACTATTGAACCCCACGTGTTTCTGGATTGGGCTGCAACATTCCACATCAGAAGGTGAGCTAGGTACTCTCATTGCCTATCATAACTTGCCCAAAAATTTCAAGAATGCATTTAAAGCTTTTTTTAAAATTGAGACATTTTAGAGATACTGGCATTTAATTTAGCAAAGGTAACATGCAGTGACGACAATAGCAGTCTGAAGTGTTATGACATGTTGTACTTAATCTGCATTGCATTTACTCCCATCCCCTACTTTATTTGGTAATTCAACAGCAAGAAACAAAACTAATCCAAACTATTATAAAGATAAATGACATATTTAGATTCTTGTGTAATATAACTTCCTGTCTAGAAAGCTGTGCATTTTAACCTTTATTGACAGTATTAAACATTTCTAAAATTGTATACTTACTTACTATATACTGAAGGAATAAAGAACAAAGCCAATGGTTCTTTGAACTTAATTAACTTTTAAGTAGACCTTGAACACCTAAAGTTCTAAACAATTAGAGAAATGCAAATATTAAACAAATCAAGTCATTTAACCATTGTCCCACTTGCAGTGCAATGAATTCCATTCTTCCTAATCCAAACCTAGATACATACACTCTATATTCCCTAGCTTGGCCCCAAACCCGTCGCCTCAATTGTTCCCTTAGAATAGACAGAGCAGTCTTCAAGTTGCTACCAGTCTAACCTAAGAACAAGGCAAAGTCTCAGCAAACACAGGTAAGTATGGAATTAAAGTGCTGATGCTTATATTCATGCAATAAATATGGCATCTTCTCGCAGATATATTGGGTTGACTCCTTCTTTAATGATAAGGTTTGGTTAATAGTTAGTGTTAAAACTTCTATACCATTTTGTTAACCATGTTGTCTCTCCTCCTTCCAAATGCCATGTAAAACTACTATGCCAAAAATCAAGAATGGTAAAAGTACTAACCAAATTACAGATCACAACAGTTATAAATGAGAAATAAGAAGTGATGTTTCTAGAACATCCTGAAGTGTACTATCCTGCTCCATTTGGCTTAAACATCCACACATTGCATAAAAAGAAAAAAATAAGAATCTTAGAGGTTATTTGCAATTTTTAGACACTAAAGATAAAGGGATGTGTGAATAAATATTAAAAGAGGCAAATACAAAGCTTATGGTGTACTTGAAAAGTCTCTTTGGTTAGTTTTTTTTTAATCAGACTTTTCAAAATAGCTCAGTGTTGAGGCTTACCTACAAATACACACAGTGAAATAACATCATCAAAAATGTAACACAAAAGACAACATCAGAGGGCAAGTGGGGAATAGACACCAGCTGACAAGTGTTCTGCAAAATGCTTGTGACAAATGAACTTTCTGAAAGGACAAGTAGGACAATATAAATTGTAGAAGTCAATTGATATATCTTCATAGAAGTACTGTGTCCATTTCTGTCACCTGTATTTCAAGCCGTTTGTAATTGTGAGGACACAAACCAAAACCACATAAAACTTGTTTGAGGTCCAAGAGACAGATTGAGTTAGTTTTCTATAATGGATCAGAATATTTACTTCAAGAGTAAAATACGTTAATTCCCTTAATTAAACTAGAGATAGAGGGATTTCCAGCTGTAGATAATCCTTTAGCTCAAGTAGAAGTGTGAAGGTGATCTGATATCTGGGAGCTGAAGTCAAGTTAAGCATAAAGGTAAATTCACAACAGTAAAGGTGATGCCACAGTATTTTTAGATATGTGAATATATACAGTATTACCTGATGTTTTCAAGACAAGAACTTTGTAAAACTCAGTACAACAGAATATCCACAAAGCATCACTTTAGTTTATAAATTACTATTCTATTGAGTTTCATTACAGAGGCTAAGAGAACAACAAATTAATTATTCCAGTAAAGAATTCAGACATCTAATATATTGGTTTTGACATATCAACATTCATATAAATGGAAGTATTTTTTGCAAATGTACATACTGCCCCACTTTGAGACATTTTAAAAACAGTTATTGTAATTTAAGGTGAATAAATAAATCCAATTTCAAAGACTTTTTTAGAAATATTTTTCTTTAATTTGTCTTTAAGACAAGAATCACATTTTTAAACATCTATGAGGTGCTGTAAGCTAAATACTGAAGACTACATTTAAGACACTTTATTTAAAAATCAAGATGTTAGTAAGTTCCTACCAACTACACAACAGGTAAAACAAGACAAAATATTTTAAAATGCTCATTTTTTAAAAAACAAAAATATACTACATTAATTAAGACATATACATGAGAGGTTATCTTGGTAAGTCAACAAGAACAAATGGGATGATACTTTCAAAATGCATACCTTCAGGAAGAATAGGAACAAGATTAGGAATTTAGGAGGAGGGGACAAGGAACTGAATGTAAGGAGTTACATGCCTTACAAATTTAGAGTCTTTTTAAATTTCTTTTGCTTTGGGCACTTCCTGGTGGAGCATCTTTTTTATTCTTCCGTTTTGCAGATAAACTATTGCACTCTTTTGACCCATGGAATGCATGCAGACATAAAATACAGAATTCAAATGCACATGCTTCTCTGCTACACAGGCCCCTTTTCTTTACCAATTGATATTTAGCAGGATATTGACATCTTGGACAGGGTTTTAGAGCTTCATCTGTGAAAAGAGTTTTAGCAACCTGTAGCAAGAGGAGAGAGAGAAGAGCTATTTAGTCTTGTAAACGAAAACCTTCTAAAAACTGAAAGTGAAGCTTTTCTTAGATACCTACTTTCATGTATTCTTCCTGCCTAGTAGCTGAGTGGGGAACAGAACTGCATCTCCTAGGTGTAAGTGCAGTGTATGAAGGTGGTGTCTGTAAAATAGGAGTTCTGGCTTGAGCTTGAACAGGCCTTAGAGCAGATCTGTTGAGAATATTAAGTCTTGTAGCAGCATCTTCAGCCTTCAATAAATATTCCTGTTAATTTATAATTATAAAAAAAAAAAAAAAGGAGCATGAGGATTTTATTTCATTTGGGATTTGCGGATGGATTTTACTTGTTTGGGTTTTTCCCTCAGCAACAACACATAAGAAAAGAAAATTATATATACTGCAAGTACTTACCATTAAATGATTATATTGATCAAGGGTTTAAGAGAGAAATAAATCATTAAAAACCAAGTCCCATGAGCAGAAGAAAAAGCCAACTGTCTTTTAGCACACTCTACTGGTGCTCATGTTTCTAAATTAGGACATCGCAATAGCAAGTGTACATATATCATGTGGAAGATCTGAAAAAAATATACTGCTGCTAATATGCTTGATTTTCAAGATGCCCCTTAAAAAAACCTTCTATATATCCTTCTGATGTTCACAAATGCACTGTGACACAAGCAGACCTGAAAATAATCAGGAAATAGTCTAGAGTGGATCCTACAGCACTGCAGACTAGAGTGAAATGGACAATGAGGAACAGCATGGCACAACGGTATGAGCAGAATTTAAAATCTAAAGCTAGATTAGTCAAGGAAGAGATTCTACAGAATTCTCAAGAAAGGGCAGGAGGGTAAGTAAGAGTCTTACATGGTTGAAAGACTAGTAGTCCAACTGCAGACAACTGAAAAGCAGCAAGAGCCATTACATTCTCCTGTTAGAATCTGTCACCTGCTCATTTTGGAACTGTCTCTGTCAAGTTACCTTTCTGTAGCTTTACAAGATGTTTCCTCTTTCCTTCTATCTTCTTTCACACTTGAAAAAAAAACCCACCTTTGAGAACCACCTTACCCGAGCTGCTTCTTTCAGCTGTTTTGTGTACAACTTTCTCCTCTTATCTGCACTTCTGTCTTGTACAATGATTTCACGCCAGCTTTTGCTTACTTTCCAAATGCTGGAACAAATAAAAAATTTATCCACTTTCAATTTTTTTCAAATAGTGCAGAAGTCATTATAGCAAGACTACCTGATAAAGATTTTTGCATGGTTTCATATACTCTTGGTCATTTTACAGACTGCTGCTATAGACTAGTTCATAATTTTGTTGTGAAACACAGATCTTGTACTTTACGTATCACTGTATAAGAGTAACAGAAGAGTCTAGAGAACAACAGCAACCTAAATAGCACAGCATATCTTTGACTTAAAAAATAGTTTCTTCCTCCATGTAAGCCACTTACCAAGATTGTTTCTAGTCACATTTGTGTTAAGAGTTCTGAGAACATCTGTGCCCTTATACTTTCACCTATTCACCCATTTACTTTGTAACTAACAACAAATAAATCAAGAGCATTGTGTGAAATGTAACAGTTCCTATTGATTAGAAATTAATCTAGAAGACTGCCCATGAATCAAAATCCTTTGAGCACCTTTGTGCTTAGAAATAACTGAGGAAATGAAATACACAAGAAAAATTATAGAAAGCTTGTTTTGAGTGCTATGCACTATTGGGAACTTGTAATGAGAATAAATTACTTTCTAGGCTTAAAGGAATTTTTAATATACTTTAAAATTTACAGGTACTGTGATTTAGCTTTGAGTTTACTAATTTTACATGTTTGTTTAGCTTTTTAATTCCCCTATTTTTTTTTAGATCTACACAGAAAGACTTACTTAATTAACAGGGAGAAAACTCTTCAGTTTTCTCAGAAACAAACAAATTTTATTGACAAAACCCAGTATTCCAGAAGTTATTCTAACTCATTTGCAGAAGCGTATCTTTTTCCCTTTTGTGTGTGAAGAAATAGTACTTACCTGCATAGAGTTTCCACTGTCAAAGCATCTAAAACTATAGCAAGAACATGTTTTAAATTTCTATCTTTTAATTCTGTTAAAATATCTAATTTTTCAAGGCCCATTTTCTTGCCAATAAGTCCAGGAAGAACATGATCTAATGCAAATATTTCTGTTCCATCAATACTCTCTGAGACTTGCTTTTGGTGCAATCTTTGTCTTTGCAAGCAAATTTCATGAACTATTTTCAGAGCTGGAGTTCTTGAGAGATCTCCATGACTTACAACCAGGTCTCCACTAGGGTGTTCTTTTAAAACTAACTCATGATCTTCACTGACAAAGTTTCTTTCTTTTGTTAATATACGCGTTGAAGTAGGACTGCCATGATTATCTTCCGTCTCTGACTGAGAGCCTAGTTCCCGAAGAGTGGATAACCTTCTGACTCGCTCAAGTTTTCTTGTCTTTCTTTTACTGTCTAAAGTTTTGGAATCTTCTTTGTGCTTTTGGAAGAGCTCTTGGAAAGATCCCTCATAATCAGACAATGAGTCTCCTGATTTGTCCAGAGGAAGTGAATTATATCCACTATCTTCAGGTGTTGAAAGATCTGGGTAATTTGCCACCTTAACAGGGGGAGAGTTTATATCACATAGTCCAAAGTTTGAGTTCTCTACAGGACTGGTGATACAAGTCAGGAATTTACCCTCACCGGCCTCAGGTAACACACTGTAAGTAGGAGTCCTAAGCACCCCATCATGAACGCTCTTAAGAACATTTTCATTGAATTTGTTAGTGTTACTAACAGTGACACCCTTACACAGAATTGGAGATAAATTTTCTGATTCTAACAACAAGGGGTCCTTACACTGGGACTCATCTAGCGTAGAAGTCCTTTGTTGTGAGAAGGAAAGCCTCCGTTTTGGAGAATCAGGATTAGAGTCCTCAGGTTCTGAAGTGCTAGTTGTCAGAGGTTTGTAACTTTCATCTTCTGGAGAATCTGCAGTAATTTGTGAAAACTTTTCTTCAGAGCTCAAAACACAAGAGAATATTTTTTTCCTGATGCTTCCTGAGGAGCTAGGTTGTCTTTGACAGCATCCTACAGTTGTGCCAGCTTCAACAGTCTTGGGTAGAAGCAGCCTCCTGCGTAGTGAGGAGCCTTTTCTTCTTGATTTAGGAGTTTCAAAGAAATCTGCACTTCTATTTGCTTCTCTTTCTTCTGATAAGGAGATAGAATTCAATTCTTTTTCAATAGATGGTGACCTGGGAAAGAAGGCACTTGGATGAATGTGCTCAGAACGCTCTTCTAGCAATGATACACTTCTTACACTCGGTGCTTCTTCACGTTCTGCATCAGGATCTTTTACTGACTCGTTGCTTCTGCTGTCCAGAAATGCTGAAGTGCAACATGTTTCTTTAAAATTTGAGTATTTAAAATTGCTGCTGGGAGGTGTTAATCTATTTCGTTTAAGAATATTGAACCCCACTGGATGACTGTCTGACATCTTCTGCTTGACACTTTGACTTCGTAAATGAAGATACCACTGTTGTTTCTGAAACAAACAATAAAAGCAGTCACAAAAACCCCCTCAGATTAGTGAGAAAGCCTTGTGTAAGTCTATCAAGATAGCAGTCATGACAAAAGTATTTTCATTAGTCTCAGCAGAAACAGTGCTTATACACAAACACAAAAGTAGATGGTTAGAATGAGTGATTAAAATGCATGTTAAACTGTGAAGCAAATCAAACATACATCCAGTTAGCTAACTGACCTGGCAGTCCTCATCTGTGGAAAAGCACTTCAAATAAGCAACACAGCAACTAGAGGCTCATTGGTGCTGAAACTGGCAACAAAACTCCCCATCATTCCAGTAGGGCCAAGATTTTTATTAGCACTGTGTAGAAGTGCAGAAGCTCTGGTAATAAGTGAGTTTAGACAAAAAGGCATTTTCTCCTTAAGTAAAATGAGAGGATTAATCATGAAGTCACAAGTCTACAAGTCTCCCTATTATTTAGATCCCTAGAGTCCCCAGAGGGAATGAATTTGACTTCTAGTTACAAAATGAAAAGTGCTTTTTTATCTGCCTTAACATTTAAATGTTTTTTTGTAAAGAAGCTCTCTGCTTTTGCTCATCTCTGTGGGTAAACCGAGTGTTCTGAAGGCTTGCATTTTAAAGAAAATGACTGACTATAAACACACCAGGTACATAGAATTTAAGAGCTACTTTATATTTTCCTAGAAAAGTTAGATGTGGCTGATGAACACACTCAAATAAAAGATGTGTGGAACCAGGCTTTTTTTTTTGCTATTCATACACTGCAGAGTTTCTCCACCCTACCCATAGTGGCATTGGGTCACTGCTTTCTATGCACAATAGCTGCACGAAAGATGTTACGAGTAATGCAGCAAGAGGGCTCTTCTCACAGCCCTCTGGCAGGTAGCCCTCACTACCAAAGTAGTTCACATCCAGGTTGCAAGTCTCAACAGTTTGTATCAGCACCTTTTACTGGGCTATGTTACTGCCTCTAAAACTGATATTCTGGAACGTAAAGCCTAGAAATAACAACTGAACTTTCAAAACAGACAGAAGTAGGAAACTTTAAAGGATGCTTAAACACCAAATACTAAGACATTGCTAATATCCCAAAAGTCCTGTCTTAATCTAGCCCTAAGCCACTAAATACAAGCAGTGGGAACCCAAACTGCCTGAGGTGAGGCAGAACTATTCTTAGGTGATCTTGGGTCTTTAATTAGCATTTTTTGACCCATACAGAAGGCACTTTTTAAGATTATAACAATATAAAAAAAATGCTTTGCTTTGTTTTCTACTGTAAGAAGACAGCAACACAAAAAGTTCAAAAGGAAAAGGATATTAAACAGCAGAATAACACCTTGGCATAAAGACATACACAATCTTGCTAATATCAGTATGAAATGAAACAGACTTAAAACAAACTAATAAAATCCACACATAACTGAGAAAAACTCTTCCAGGAAAGACAGGTACATGAAAATTATTGCAAGACAACAACAAACTCTGAAGTCTGGCATGCTTCCTTTCCTTCTCCCCTTTAGCTCTAAAAGTACCTAACTTTCCCATTTGTTTTCTGTCTCTGCTTTTTTTCCTTGTTCCCTGTTTTACACAATGAGGTATTTACACAAATAGGAAACACAAGGGCATAGCTTTAAGCTAGTGCTTAATGAATTAGAGATTACTTCTTTGCTATTGCAGGACCAACTCCAAATAGCATTTAAGGTTTCATCTGCATCGCTTCTCCATGTTTTAGTAGATCTGTAAGTACTGCTATCCCCCAGCAGTTGATCCTGGGCCCACTATGGTTCAACTTATCCATCAATGACTCAGATGAAGAGGCAGATGCTTCCTCAGCAAGTTCACTGATGGCACAAAGCCAGGAGGAGCAGCCAGTATCCCAGAGAGCTGTGCAGTCCTTCAGAAGGACCTCAACAGGTTGGAGAGATGGGCAGAGAAGAACCATCTGAAACTCAACAAAGTCAAATGCAGGTCCTGCACCTGGGGGAGGAATAGCCCCAGGCACCAGTACAGGATGGGGGCCAACCTGCTGGGAAGCAGCTCTGCAGAGAAGGACCTGGGGGTCCTGGTAGACAACAAAGTGTCCATGAGCCAGCAGTGTGCCCTTGTGGCCAAGGGTATCCTGTGGTGTATTAGGAAGAGCATTGCCAGCAGGTCAAGGGAGGTGATCCTGACCCCCTACTTGGCCCTGGTGAGGCGCCTGCTGGAATGCTGTGTCCAGTTCAGAGCTTTCCAGTTCAAGAAAGACAAGGAAATACTGGAGAGAATCCAGTAGAACTATGGAGATGATTAGATGATTCCTCAGTTATGAGGAAAGGCTGAGGAAGCTGGGCCTGCTTAGCCTGGAGAAGGGGAGACAGAGAGGACCTTATCAATGTCTATCAGTATCTGAAAGAAGAGTGTCAAGAGGATGGAGCACGACTCTTCCCGATGGTGCTGAGTGATAGGACAAGAGGCAATGGACAGAAACTGGTGCAAAGTTCCACCTGAACATGAGAAAAAAGTTCCTCACTGTGAGGGTGACAAAACACTGGAACAAGCTGCCCAGAGAGTTCATGGGGTCTTCTTCTCTGGAGATATTCAAAAGCCACTTGGACACAATCCTGAGTAATGTGCTCTGAGGACCCTGCTCAAGCAGGAAAGTTGGACTAGATGATCTCCAGTGGTCCCTTCCCATCTTACACATTCTGTGATTCCATGGTTTTAGGCAATAGGCTGAAAAGGCTTTGTCATGAACCAGAAAATAACTTTTTTCTATATTTTTAAAGATATGAAATCTCTGTGCTGTGCAATTATTCATGCTATAAGCAAAGGACCACATGAGTGTAGCTCTCCTTTTTTTGTAAGAAGAGGAAGACCTATAAAAAACCTATCATAACAAGAGAGCATTATCTTCATGTACTCTACAAGAAGAATAGAAGCTTCATTTTTATGCTGAATTTTGGAGAACTGCAGTTAGTTAGCAAATGTTGCCAGTGCATATTACTTCCAAAAATGTTGATAGACAGAGGTTTAAACTGAATGCTAGAGACACCTGTTCAAAATCTCAATCCCACCAAAAAAAAAAAATCACATACCCACACTTGCCTTTAAAAATATTAACATTGCCCCTAAACACAGACAAACTAGCCACACACTTAATAAAAGCCCAAAGGCTTCCAGGCTTAGGAAATTAATTTTCAGGCAGCATGCTGAAGAAACAACAACAGGAAAACCTCATGCTTGGAGTTTCATTCTCAGGCATTCTATGGGACAACGGAGAACTGGGAATAGAAAAAATTTAAAATATTACAGTATAAAATAAGCAAGCTTGTGTTTCAAGTAACATAAAAATCATAGCAAAACAAGCTTTTGCAGCTAAAAGGGAGGTCAGAATAGAAGAGTTAAAGAAATGTTGGTAACTCAAGTAAAACCAAACATAATGCTGTACAAAGGCCAGCGTCCGGCAGGGGGAGCGCGTGAGCTCACTGCATTGATTTGGTTATGTTAGAAAATAGTACAGGATAATGTAAATAAAATTGCCATTGACACTGAGTGAACAATGTCCATCCATTAAGCTTCATTTCACTTCTTTTCTATACTTCATTCTATACATCTCCATTCAGTCACACTTTTTTACACTTATTTTTAATTCTTTATCCCCTACTCTACACTTGTGAGACCCCACTTGGAGTATTGCCTTCAGCCCTGAGGCCCCCAAAATAAGAAGGGCATGGACATGTTGGAGCAAGTCCAGAAGAGGAGCATGACAATAATCAGAAGGCTGGAGCATCTCTGCTCTGAAGACAGTCTGAGACAGGGGCAGGGGTTGTTCAGCCTGGAGAAGAAAAGGCTTCAGGGAACATAATTGTAGCCTTTCAGTACCCAGTGGGGGCCGTCAAGAAAGCTAGAGAGGAACTTTTTACAAGGGCATTTAGTGACAAGACCAGGCGTAAGGGCTTTAAAGTGAAAGTAAAGTTAGGTTAGATGTTAAGAAGAAACTCTTCACTATGAGGGCAATGAGAAATAAACAGATTACTCAGACAAGTTGTGGAAACTCCATCACTGGCAATGTTCAAGGTCACCTTGCATGTAGCTCAGAACAACCTGGTCTAGTAGAAGGCACTCCTGCCAATGGGAGGGGCTTGGAACTAGATGATCTTTAACATCCCTTACAACCTGAACCATTCTATGATTTACAGCAAACCCCAAAATACACCTCAGGCTTGTATATGCTTTTTTTTTTTTTCCAAAATGTACTACCTGTACAAATTAAGATTTAATTTAACACAAGGTCTCATTTTACAAACACGGAAGGAAAACACAGCACCTTTCAGAGGTGCTGAACATCTCTCATAATGGAGCAAGATTCTACTTATATTCATGAGAGATGCCTAATAAAACCTCTTATAACAACTACTTTTTATAAGCATTTCTTTTTTATCATGAGAAAAGTTTCATCTACTAAATTTGATACATAATGCCACACCTTTTTCATTTGGGGATTTTTAATTAGTTTCTGAAAGTTTTCTTAACCTTGTCTTAGATGTCATCAAACAGATGTGGAGAGAAGAAAAGTCTGGTCACACTACTAGTCAGTTACAGAGGAAGCAACAAAATCCGTATCTACTTAGAGTATATTTATGTGCTCTGTGCATTTCTCATATCTATTATTAATTTTGCAGTTCTCAAATCAGTTTTCAAATCAGATGCAAACTTCCTGGGAGTTTACTGGACAAAATAACGCATATTCAGAGACCCAAACTAAATTTAGGACAGGACTGACAGATTTAGACAAGGAGTAATTTCTAACAGGTTTAGTCTTACCAAGCACCCTAAAGAGGTAAGAATGTTGGTTATTAGAAGGCAATGTAGATGGTGCCTCCAACTGAGACATAGGTTCTAGGTGGAGTCACACCTATTCCTAGTAATTTACATTCCTCAGTAATCCATACTGAACACTTACGTATTGAACAAAACGTTTTCTGCCTTTTAAAAAATCACTGTTTACCACTGCTAACAAAACGGATAAAGTTTTGGTGATATGGAAGTATTTTCTCTGCTGTGTAAACAGATATGGCATCTGCAGAAAAACAGATTCTGCTCTTTGAACCCAAAGTCATTAATACCTTCAAAAGTAATAATACTGAAGATAACATAGACAAGTCCTACCCACACGATGTGGGTCACTTACCCTAATTTGTGAGGCAAATCAAGATCTTCCCATGCAAAGGTGCTGTATTCAAAGTATTGCTTACCCCTAGTGATAACCTGAAGTGAGAAAGGATGTGGAGAGAAGAGAGGTGCAAGAGAAACATTACCCATCAGAGACAGTTCTCAGTCCACATATGTGTTAACTGCAATGCCTAATTACCCAGCGATGGTGATAACTGAGGTGTAGCTGAGGACCAGCACCCGAGGGTCTCTCAGTCACCTGGGATGCCGGACACGAGCAAAGCAACTGCTCCACCCCCTCGTCTAGCAAACGGGTGGGCACAGGAGCAGAGCCTGGAGGCCGCCCTACAGCGGGTGCAGCTGAGGCGGCGGCGGGGCTCCCCGAACAGGGCTGAAGGCGGGCTGGAGCGACTTGAGCAGCTCTCGCCGCCCGGCCCCGGGCCCGTTGCCCTTGGCGAGGAGCCGCTTCGCCCCTCCCCACCCACACCGGCCCCTCGCGTGCGGCCGCCGCCGCTTTCCCTCGCTCGGGTTTGAACTACCCGCCCTCACCAACCGCTGCCTCCCCGCCCCCTCCGCGCCCGCCCCGGCCGGCAGCCTCAGGATTCCGGGACTGCCCAGCCCGCTCCTCAGGGACGCCAGGGAACAGAGGCGAGGCTCGCCCCGCTCCTCACGCGTCCTACTTCAGCCCCACGGCCCCCGCCGCACCTAGCCCACTGTTAAAGTGCCCCTGAGTCGTTCCTGCCCCTGCTCTGCTTCTCCTCAGGCACCCAGCGAGGGTGAGGTTTTCCCGCCTCTGCCAGCGCCTGCTCCGCTCCCTACGGCGGAGGGGGAATGAGGGGCGGGGGCGCCGGCGCTAAGGGGCGGCTCAGGGGTGCCTGAGGCATTCACAGATAATAACCCTCATCTGCACCACAGCCCTTAAGCTTGGTTTATAAGGGTGCTAGTTAATTTGAGTTAATTAGCACCTTTTTAACCGACACCCCAGGACCAAAACAGTCACAGAGCGTTTGTCAAGTGCATTGCCTTCAAAGCAGTCGGGTGGGGGATCCCCGACTCCAGAGCTGCACACGTCGTCTTCCAGTCTCCCCTGGTAATTTTTGCCAGAGATTCCAGGAAGGACCATTCTCCCTGCCTACAGTGTAGAGCACATTTTTCATATCTTGTCTTGTCGTGAACGGCCTAAGGGCTACTTCTGTTGAATTTGTTAAAAACCTTGTAGTTATTGAGAAACTGGCGCCTGGGTTTTGCTGTGGTTTTAGTTTGTCTGTATACTAAAAAACAAAAAACAAACAAACAAAAACCAAACAAAACCCCCACAAACAAACAAAAAAACCCCCAAACCAAAACCAAAAAAACCGACCCAAACCAAACAAACACAAAATCCCCAAAACTACGACTAGGCGGATGCCTGTTTTTCCTGGGCTCCGCAAGGATAACGTGAGGCGCCACACGCTCGCCCATCTGCTGGCTTCACACCGGCGAGATGGGGAATTTCAGACCTGAGCGAGAGACCTAAAACCGACTCTAAAAGCAACACCTACATTTAAATAAGCAAACTGCAGGCTTAAGTAACGTAATCCCTGTACGTGGGGTCTGGCAATTTCTCAGCAAAGGGGAACCTTTGGCAACTCCGCTCCTCCAGTCTCTCGCATCCCTCGTGGCGTGAGGCAGCCTGAGAGGCGCCCGAGGAAACACGGGCTTAAACATTTCCGACACAGAGCCGGCGGAAATCGACATTTTTAGGGAAAGAATATCCGTTTATTTGACTATAAGGTAACAGTTATGGCTAAAAAGAGAAAGACTTTTGGGGTATCTTCCCCTTCCTTTTTAAAAGGAGAAAACACTGTAAACTTTCTTTAATGTAATAGAACTTTTCTGAAAGTGCTTTCTGTAGTACCGTCTGTTTTGAATAAAATTGTTTCTCAAATATTTGTATTTATTTATAAAATACCTTCTCAGTAAAGTTGGAAGCTTACTAGAGGGACACAACAGCTGCAAACTCTGTCTCCGTCACTTAAACCTGGATGGACTTATGCGAGTTGGATCAAAAATAACCAAGACATATAACAAGATGTAATTGTGACATTTTATACAATACACAGAAGTGTCACACTAGAAAGTGTGATTTAACAAAAAAAGTCCCTCTCCCAAAAACCCACTCCAACAAAAAAACAAGCAAACAAACAACCAAAAACAACTCCCCAACCAAAACCTGAGAACGTTACTTCTAGCAAGTAAAAAGAGGTAAGGCATTCTGCAACACTCGCACTGAGCTCCGTTACGGCTGCATTTCCTTCCCATGTCAAAAGTACCTCTGCCTCTGTGCCCTCCCCATCTCGACACACAAGCCCTTCCTCTCACTTGCCTACCAATTCCCCAAGAATTGTTTCACTGTACAGAACAGTGGGAGTCTCCCACACAGTCGCAACACTTTCTGCTACTCTAAATCCAAAGGAGCATCTTTAGGGCTAGAATTTACCAGCCCGTGGGAATGGGAATTAAGCGCTCCTCTCGAAAGGGGCGGGTTTCATCGGAAACGGCTGACGTAACCCAAGTTTTAAGATCTGTTAAAGCATCCTATTTTTCCAAGGGAATGGTTAAATGATGCCAATAATCAAGCAATTACATTATTTCTTTCTTAATAATTGAGACATTATTTTCACAGCATTAACTGATTTTTTTCATTGAGATATTTTTAGTAAGTCCTTTTAAATGTATCGGTTTGACAAACGCATTTCTTAAATACTAGCAGCCTAGAGAAATAATACCGGCGGGGGGGGGAGGGGGGGGAGGGGGGGTTCTTTGCTTATTTAGGAGTTGATAATTTCTTAGCATGCGTTTACCAGAAAAGATAGAGCCCAGGCTGCTTTTCTGTTTCAACCTCTTGGTACCTACCCACACCCGCGGCTCTGTGGCGGAGGAGAGGATGGAAATAGTAACCTATAACCTAATACCTCTGCTTTTTACAAACTCTTTTTCTTGCCCGTGCCTATTCTGGCACTCCAAAAGTTATGTTTAGCTTTATTTTTACACAGCAGTGTGAAGAAGCAAGTCTAAAGTTATTACTGTGATTTCATTACGTTTAATTTAAACACAAAATAAGGAAAATTAAAACTATTTATTATTACCCGAGTTCATTTTAGGTAAGCTACAAGTCATTTATGAAGGTGGTTTGCTGGTAGGAGAACATAAATGAATTATAACTGATAAAACCTCATCCGTATTAATTTGGGTGCTTAGGAAACAATTTTTATTCAGTATTCAGAAAGAGATCTTTCCTTAAACTATAGAACCTTTGAATCATCCAGTAGTTTAAATTGGAATATTCGCAGAACATAGTATTCGTTAAACATTTTTGGGGGGGAGTAAAGCAAAGATACCTGATTCTACAAAATGCCAATCGAAGATTCAAAATTCCTACCGCCAGCGACGTGGAGCCAGTAACAAAGAGCAACCGGGGTCGTTTCAAACCTTGCCTGCACTATTTTAGTTCAGCATATCGGGAAATGCCGACATATGAACTTCTTTCATAATAGGACCTTACACTTAAAATGTGTAATATGTATGTTTGCGGTATGTGAGCTTGGCTTCATGTGGGTACATATGATACCGACCACGACATCAAAATACCAAGATCTGGGGTTTATCCACGAATTTTAGGTAAACTGGTTCTGAAAACAGAGAGGACCTTGAGGTAAAACACCTCGCTGGTTTAAAACTCCTCAGCCATATGACCAGACCTGGCGCGGGGCATTCTGCATCCCGTGTATGCTGGGTACAGCCAAATGAAAGGAAGAAAGCGCGGGCTACCTTGGGGCTGATTTTACCTAACCATGCATCTGCCAACTTTCTTCATTGAAAACTGACACTGCTATTCATATGGAAACTTGTGCCTTAAAATACGCTACGTGCTTTTTTTTTTTTTTTTTTTTTTTTTTTTTTTTTTTTTTTTTTTTTTTTTCCCCAGGCGGTTAACACCCATATCTGAATATTTATCACTTTCCCCACCTAATTACTATTCACGCTGCGGAGGCCGCAGTGACGGAGGTGACGCAGGGCCCGCCTCCGCCGGCGCCGGGAGCTCGTCATCACCGAGCGCCGGGGAGGCGGCGAGGCCGGCGGAGCTGCGGCAGCAGGCGAGCGGCGCGGGGCTGCTCCGGGCCTCTGGGTGCTCCCTTCGCTGCTGGCGTGGCTGTGGTGGGCAGGGAAGGGCCGGGACCAGCCTCGTGGGCTTCGTTCTTGCGTAACCGCGGGACGGTGGGGGAGGTCGGAATTGGGGCGGGATGGGGAGCCTGGGACCCGTAGGCTGTGAGAAGGGCTGCCTGCCCTTCTTTGTGGGCTCTGCGGGACGTGAAGGAGCGCGCTGGCTTCTCTTACGGGTGCATAAGAGATGCTCTGAGAGGGGACCTCATTTATATGTAAAAATACCTGAAGTGGAGGGTGCCAAGAAGATGAAGTCAGGCTCCTCTTGGTGGTGCCCAGCACTAGGACAATAGGCAGCAGGCAGAAACTGAGGCACAGGAACTTCCACCTGAATGGAAGGAAGAACTTTACCGTGTGGGTGACTGCGCACAGGAGCAGATTGTTCAAAAAGCTTGCGGACTCCCCCTCACTGGAGATATTCAAGAACCATCTGGGTGCACTCCTATGTCATGTGCTCTAGGATGATCCCGCTTAAGCAGAGAGGTTGGACCAGATGACCCACTGTGGTCCCTTCCCAGTCTGTGATTCGGTGTGGTGCTCTTGGCACATGGAGCCCCCCATGCCTCTGCAGTGGATTCTGGCTGCACCCCAGCACACATTGGTGCATCGCTGTGCCTGTTGACGCTGTCAACTTGGTGGCACTTAGGGTTGCAGGGTATGTGAAGGCCATACCACCTCTCTGCAAAACACATAACTGGAGTTCACTGCTGCCCTTAGCAGCAGTATAATTTTGCTGCACAAGCAGCACTAACCCAGGTTATTTAGCTACAACTGTGATCCACCTTAGTTTAGCTCTGTTTTAGAAGAGTCTACTGTTTTCTAGTGCCAGTGGGTGACTGCTCATATCTTACAGCAATGTGCTGACACAAAACTGTAGCGCATGCAAGTTAAGATGCCACTATGGTTATGGTGTCACATACTTGAACGCTGTAGAGTAATGGGTTCTTTCCAGTTCTCTTAAATGGAGTGATAATGTGGGAGTTTTAACAAGGTACTTTATAAGTGTTGATCAGACTCTTAAGGTATGAGCTGTCCCTGTCCTGTTTTCAGTATCATAGTTTTCCCAGCTGAATTTATGCTGAAACAAACTCTGAAGATCAGGGAAATAATCTTTGCTGTAATATTAAGCAAAAGCATCTGAGAGCCACTCTCATAAGGAAGCATCAAGAAGGCTATTTACTGGCATAAGGGTTAGGAATTCTTGTCTTCTGTGTCAGACAGAACAGCAATACAGAAAAGAGCAGCCTCAAAAAACCTGCAAGGAAATATTCATGTTCTTGTCTAGACTTGCATTGGGTGGAAAAAAAAGTGTTTATCTATGTACAGTAACCACCTTAAAATTCATGATTGCAAGCACATTTACATGTTAGGATAGGATTACTTAAAGCTTGGTAGAGCGCGGAGTATATGTAACTATTTAGTCTGATGCCATGAAGAAACATTTGTCTTCAAATAAGTCTGAACAATCAAAACAGTTTTAGGGCATTAAGAGGTGTTTGAAGAGTAGTGTTGAATTAGCACTCTTGATTTGGTAGAATTTGAAGGCTGGAATTTCATCTTTCTGGCCCCTCATTGTTTGGGTTTTGTTTTTTTTTTTTGTTTTGTTTTGTTTTGTTTTGCTTTTTAATTCCTATTACTCTTCTACCCACAGTCTGTTCCCAGGATTTCTAATACCTTAGAACAATGAAAAGTACATTGGGTTAGCTAGTGTGTCAGAGGGAGAGGAAAGATGACAAGGCTCATCTTCTTTGTTAGCACCATTGTTACATGAGTGATAAAAAAGAAATTACTGAATTTTACACTTCCAGCAAGGAAATTTTTAACATCGGCAGGAAGGAGGAAAGAAAATATTACTCATTGGACTTTGATGTTTAAAATACTGTTTAATAGAAAATGTCGTGCTGTCTTCATCTTTGGAGGTTTTCTATACCAGATTGGTAAAGCTCTATGAAACCTGATGTTACTTTGCTTTTAAGAAGTTGAACTAGAGGACTTTCTGAAGTCTCTTTCAACCTGAATTAACCAATGTCCTGTGTATCAAATATAGACAGAATTTGTTTGTATTTACTTTTAAGAAAGTGATTTCATCTTCTGTTAGCTTTAGATTGAGATATTAAAATGATTGTGTATGCCTTGAAAAAAAAAACAACAAACCCAAACCCAAGCTAATGTGCATGTTGCTTGTTTTTTGTTTAGAACATGGATTCACAGAAGGACGTTCAGCCTCCAAAGCAGCAGCCAATGATTTACATTTGCGGAGGTAAAGAAAAGACATTAGTGATTTTTTTATTATTTGTTACTGGAGATTTGGTGTTTTAATAATGAATAATGCTTAGTTATTATACTGAAGGGTACATAGATACAAATAGTATCCTGCATGTATGTATGTATCCTGATGATCTTTAAAACTTTCTGCATTGATGGTAACACATATATGGGGTACATATGCAGTGGTGGAAGTAATTCCCTAGAGCTTTTGTTGCTGTATGGAGCTCCTCCATCTCTGCATGTTTTATTGACAGTGCTGTAAGGGCACTCAGCTTTCACTGAAATACTGTAGTCAAATTCTCTCTTACCTATAGATAAATCAACAACTTAAGAATTGGTGATTTTCAGGAATCCCTGAAATATTTTATCTTTTAACAAAACAGACTCTGGGCTTTGGAGGGCTGAGCTGACATTTTCATTAGCAGACAGTCCAGTATCAAATGTGGAATGTGTTCTGTGCAGTAATATTTGGGTGATTTTTAGCAAGATTCTCTTTTATCTTGATGTAAGTGAAGCTTGCTTTTTATTTTCTCTTTTTCTTCTTTTCACGGTATCTTGTTATCATTGAGCTCCTGCTACAGATTCAGTACACTTGCTGTGTTTGTTTGACACAAAGAGGAATTTGACTGTCACAACTTTTCAAAGTTATCTGTGCTTTAACAATGCTGTTTTTCTTTGCCCACTTCCTTTGTCTTCCTCCGTAACATCAGAGTGTCATACAGAAAATGAAATAAAGGCAAGAGATCCTATCAGGTGCAGAGAATGTGGCTACAGAATAATGTACAAGAAAAGGACAAAAAGATGTATCCTTTTAAAAGTGCACTTGGATGCATTTGGGAAGCTGTGAGTGGAGGCAAGGGGAAACAGAATGGAAAATTCAAATAATTACATGACAATTCTTCAGAGTTAAAAATCAATACAGTAGAGCAAACTACTATAGCACAATCTCTGCAGTGTGATTTGGCACCTTGATTTCTTTCCTGGCACTTTCTCTTTTTTTTTTTCCATTTTCTGTGCACAGTACATTAAGTTATGATAGTCTGCTGGGTGCCATACTGTGAATTGTTGATATTATTCAGTCTCTTATTAAAGATGGCTTTTGAAATACTTTTATGTAGATAGTTGTGACTTTAGATTTAGACAGTCTCTCTCTTTTCCTCTCCTCCATCTTTTTTCAACCACAATGTGTTTTTTTCTTTAACTGCATTATTCCAGTGGTAGTTTTTGATGCCCGATGATCTCTGCTGAAGACAGTCATTTCATGATGAAATCTTTCTGATAACTTTGTTCTGTAAAATGGGTGTAAATGCACTCTCTTATTTGTGTTTTAGGAGATTGAAATTAATTAAAGTTTACTGTAATACTAAATTTTGTCTATATTTTCTTCAGCAATACATTTCTAAAGCTGTTGTTTAACTTGTAGTCAGAGTATGCAGTATTTTTTAAGTTCAGTGATAACTGAACTTTTTTGAGTTATCCTTGTTTTCATTATTCTTATCTAAACTTTATTTGCATTTTAACTTTGTTAAATGGTCTTTGGAGTCCTGTAAGCTGCATAAAATAACTGTGATTTGAATTAAATTCCAGTGAAAATAAATAGAAGGCTACAGAAGGCTAGGTTTGAAACAGATCTGGATTTCAAAAGAGAAAATTTTGTAGGACAAAGCACCCAATTCTGGCACCCAGTTTTGGATGTGTCAAAAGTATGGATGTCTGGGAGTGTGGAAATAATCTTTTCTCCCGAAAGAAGAGGGAGAGGGAGGCAAGGTAAACCTTAAGAAGCAATGTGGAAACAGAAATTTCCAAAGTGCTGTTTGACATGTTTGTATTCAAATAAAGAATTAGATCTGTGTTACCAAGATAATTTGGGTAGCATCCCAAAAATAGGACCTTGTTTTGCTTTTCAGATGACTTCTCAGGGGTCTGTAATTAGTGATGAGTTTGTGATGATGAGCCAAAATTTTTTGCATCTGTCAATTTGGAATGTGTGTTACATAATACCACTAAAGTGTACTACAACATACTGCTGGGTTGTGTGTGCCTGATTTCAGTTTTGATGGTGCTAATTGTGCTGTTGAGATAATGTACTTAATTCATCACTGTAATAATGTCTTTTTTAAGGTCTGCATGACTGTATGATGGCTTATAAATGATCTACAGTGGCTTGTTATAGGGGATAAAAAAATTCTGAGATGCTGTTTTGGAGCTGTTTGGTTAAGATTTTTTTAGGTATCTGATTTATGCTTTTAAGACTAGATTTTTTTCCTGGAAACCAGATACACTCGGGTATAAATGATAACCTTTTTTACTACACGGTTGCTATCAGTTCACCGGCCTGGCCTGCACAGCGCGCACCTTGTGCCTGCATAGCAGAACGAAGGGGTCAGCTACTGCCCCGTCTGCTCCGAAGGGTGAGGAGGTGCGGGCAGGAGCAGCAGATGGAGGCGGGTGTGGCCCCTGTGTGGGCACTGCCGAAGGGGCCAAGAGCCCCCGCTGCCCTCGGAAAGGACACGGACCTGCTTTGGAGAGCAGCGCCGGGGGAGCGCAGGGCTGACGGGCAGCACTGCTGTGGGCGCCTGGGGACACCGACATTGGGAGAGGGACCGCTTGCTCTCCGCTGAGTAAAGTACTAGGCTGAAACCACAAGGATGATGCTTACTAGAGCGGCACCCCCGGGTGCGGTAGTTCTGCCCGCCCTCGGCAGGCGCTTCCCTCAGCCGTGACCCCAGCCGGGCCTGCGCGGTCTGAGCGAGGGCCGGGCTCCGTCCGTGTCCCGGAGACAGCGCGGCACCGGGCAGGTGGGTGCCGAGAAACGACAGGCGGCACCGGTGTCGCTGCTGGAGCCCGGCGGGCTCTGCGGGAGCCTCGCCAGGGCGGCCCTGGGGAGTGCGGCACCGGTGTCGCTGCTGGAGCCCGGCGGGCTCTGCGGGAGCCTCGCCAGGGCGGCCCTGGGGAGTGCGGCACCGGTGTCGCTGCTGGAGCCCGGCGGGCTCTGCGGGAGCCTCGCCATGGCAGCTCTGGGGAAGGCAGCGCCGGGTCCCTGCCGCCATGTTGTACATAGCAACAGTTGCTAGACACGGGCCGGCCGCGCCGCCTCGGCTCCGGCCGTGCGTGAGGGGAGCTGTGGGTGCCGGCTTCCAGGTAAATCCCGGACTGCGGGCTGGGGCATGTGTGTGAAGCTGTGTTGGAGAGGGGCGCGCCGGACTGTGCCAGGGCTGTGCCCCCGAGCAGCCGCGGAGTCCTGCTCACCGCGCTGCCCGAGAGCTACGCTGGGCGGCTGCCTCACGGCCATGGGAATAAACGGAGAAAGCCGCCGGTGGTTATGAGCTCTTTATTCTTCTTTAATTTTATTTTTAAATAAATTTTTATTTAATTTTTTAAAATATTTTTAAATAAATTTTTAAATAAATATTTATTCTTCCTGCATTTGTCGCGCTTCCCATGCGTGTTATTCCTTTTCCAGTACTGAAACTGTAAAGTCTTGGGGCAGAATCTCTATGCAACACCTAATTATGAGCAGTTGTTATTTAAGTGATACTGTATTGTAAACATTTTTGTGTAGCTGCAAATTAGTAATTATGCAAGACATTAGGACACAATTGTTTTACATTAGAACACAGTTTTAATTTGGTTTATAACTACACATAGTTGTTATCACATACTAGCTAGTTGCCCTTAGTGGATTTCTTAAAAACAACTGATTGCTTCATGCACTATATAGAAGGGGAAAAAGAGAAGAATTCCAGCTCCATAGAGCTTGCAAACAAAATAGAAAAAGATGCAGATGAGCAGTCCAAAGGTACATGGAGACAGAAATGTCCCGTTTGAATCCCTCACTTCATCAGCTACAGACTGACTGGAAAAGATTCAGATTAGTGCTGTAATATAATCAGAGGCCCAGAAAATGCAGTTAGTGAGGAAAGAAAATTTGTTTTATTTTGACTGCAGAGAAGCCAAAAGTTTTAATTTCTTTAGATACCCTGCACTGGTTAAAGTCTTCCCTCTGAAAAAAGGAATGTCCTCCACTATCTTCTCCTTCGTGCTTATCACGCTCGCTTAAAACAGGTATGTGTTAAATAGAGAATGTGGTCGGCAAAAATTGGGAATTTTTCTTAAAGTTGTCTTTCTGAGTTGTTGTGCCTTGCAGAAGCAGTAGACTTGCATACTCTTACAAAGCATACCTCATACTTCTGTCAGTAAACCTCTGTCCAGGACAGTCCATGTGATCAGGCCATCAAATCTGGTATTTTGTCTTTTATAGGTCTGCTTGCATGAGAGGGTGGAGTGTGAGCAGGTTTATTCCTTAAACTGGCATACTTCAAAATCGAACTAAATGTTTACAGAATCACTATTTTTTTTCCTTTTAATATTTAGTTATGGGTGATGAGTCAGTACCATTTTTGCTGGGTGAAGGAACCACTAAAACATATCAAATACCTATTAGTCATCTGGACTACAAATTCATTGAAAAATGCACAGATGTTAAGCACCTGGAAAAGATTCTCAGGGTATTAAGGTAAGTGTATTTTTTTACCTTCATTAATAATTATATTCCTGCTCAGTAAAATTTGTAGGAACCCTTTTCTATATACTCTTATTTGTCTGAACCTGTTTGTGACTTTCTAATTTAAAAATTAAAATACAAGGTTAAAGTAATCATACTAGAAGTGTCCCAATGATAACACCAGAAATCCAAGTCCTTATTTGACCATCCAAAAGGTTTTAGTAACTCAGTGTCAGGTTTTTGTCAAGTGCTGCCACTCTATTTCTCTCCTGATCAATGTTGCCTGACTGGTAATTTCAGATGCCACACCTGTTTATCTTCTGCTGTAAATGACACAAGCTGCTTCTTTATGAGCACTATGGTGGTAACTTTGAACTCTGTATGTGGAAAAAATTAGAAAACGTTTGAAGGGTAACTGGAATTTTCTAATAAAAATGTTGTTAGATGATAGTAAAATTGGGTTTTAACAGGAAAATAGTCCTCTGCAGTCACTGTAGTGACTACACATGGAGGGAAATATGGAGGATATGGTGCAGTTTAGTTCCTTTTCGTTAACGTTTATATCTGTGCATTTTAAAGGTCTGGTGAAGAGGGATGTTACCCTGAACTTACATCAGTTTGTGAAAAGCGTATTGAGCATTTAGATCCAAGGAGCAGAGTTCTGAGAAAAGATAAGCCTGCAGCCACAGCTTCTGATTTCACAGCTGAAGAATGGGAAGCAATTAATAGTGAACTGATGGTACAGTATTTAATTTATAGCAGTTGTAATATAATCACAGTGATGTATCAATCTTCTTCAGTCTTCTGTGCCTAAGTAGAATGTAATTATTTGATTAAAAGAGGAAATGATAAAATGTTGAGTTTTTAAAATTATTTTCTTTCTTAATGTCACTGAACCTAAACTGCCCATTTTAACTCTACAGATATTTTTTTGTAGATCACTTTTTATTCAAAACAGCACTATTGCTTTTTGGTTTAATTGCTTTTCCCCATTAAGAGCAGTGCTTTTTAAGCATAATTGCTCAACTACTTTAAGGTAAAAATATAATACTTATTTATTTTCAGAGCTGGCTGACAGAAATGAATGAAGATGATAAGAAATCACAGCTCCTGAGAACACACACACTGAATGAAAGACAAGATAACTTGCCTCCCATTCGTTGTTCCAGCAGCTGCCTTCCCACTAATCAGGTATCTCCAGTTTTTTGTGTTAATTATAAGTTTTAATTACAGGTTTTTGTAAAACTGGGAGATTTTATATGTATGAACTTCTTATCATTTTGCCTTTCTTACTAGATTTATTTTGTTAATCAGAAAAAACCTTTAGGCTCCCTAGCAATAGACCAATTCTTAAACAAAAATGCTTTCATAGTACTAGCATGTGTATTGTAATAATATTTTAATTCTGGTCAAGAATTTACTACCAAAGTAGATTTCCTTAAACACCCTTTTTATGTTCTTTGATTCATACTTCATCCAGACTCCTTCTGGATGAAATTATGCCAGGAGATTTTCTCCAGTTGCCAGTAGGCTTTTGTTCCATGGGGCCAGTCAGGAGCTAGTCCAAAATAAACACCCTGGAGCACATACAGTGTGGATGTTAGACTCTGTGCAGCAATTGTTTTACTCTGTAGCCACTTCTGTATTGAGTAGTGCCAGTGTATATGTAGCCTTTGATTCCACTTATTTTATACCTTGTGTTGGTATTCCCACTGCAGTCATAGAGCATATTTCCTACTTTAGCCCTTAAGCAGACTTAACAAATCTTCATAACCACAGAACAAATATTTACACTTTTTCCTAGGTTTTAGTTTCCTTATGTTTTGGGGTTTTGTTATGTTCTGAGGTTGGCTTTTTTTTCATTTTTTAATCTGCCTGAAATAAGTTTTTTCTGGCCAGCTTTTCTTGCTAATACTAAATACAGTGCTACTGAAGGGGTTGGTAGACAAGTAGGTGTGGATAGTTCTCAACATTTTCTCTGAAATTCTGGGACACTGCTATAAGAAATTAATTAAGCATTGTTCTTTTTGGAGGTTTGTGAGTCAGAAATGTTATGAAGGAATCCTTACAGGTTGGGATATTTTTTATTAATTGCTATTTTTCTTGAATAATTACATATTAGTATACGCCTGATTTGTGTTCCTGTGTTGCCAGAAACTACTTCTTACTGTCAGCTTGGTACATAGATGCTGGACCAAGACATTTGGGATAGCGAGGCAGTCTCTGTTCCATGGTATACAAAGAGGCTGGTGATTCCAGTGAATGTTTTATAAGTGGTTAGTGTTGAAACTAAAGTGTGCTTTTGTTTGGTTTAATTTGTGGGGTTTTTTAAAATTAATGTGTACTCTTTCATATTTTGCAATGTATGTTCTTCTTGACTATCCTATTTTGCTGAGAGGGAGTGTGCCACTCTAGCTTTATCCTTAATTCATGTCTGTGGGAAGCCAGAGTGCAGAGAATATTCCTCTGCCTGTCTTGAAGAACTTAAAAAACAATACAGTTTTTGACCTTCATCCATGGAGAAAGTTGCCTACGCTCTGGGAAGAATTAAAATCTACATGAGTGTGAACTAGGTAGTAGAATATTATGTAAGGTTGTCACAGGGTAAAGAATTCTGGAGTTTTTAGGTTTGTTAATATAGTAAATAGATAAATAGTGAGGACTCCAAGATGGCGGATAGTTGTAGTTTCTAAGTCTCCTTCCTCCTTCTAGTCCCCCATATTTTGCAGTAAAAGTAGTTTAGGATGATTGGATAGCAAATGCCACAGTTCCTTTCTACGTGACAAAGTGATTTACTAAACATTGGTGGAAAAGTGAAAATATCTTTCTTTTTAAGCTCCTGTTGAGTAATTTACCTTTAAAAGAGCTGTAAAATCTTGATACTGGGTCATTCCTAGCATTCTCTGCTTTTGTGCTATGTCTGCATTATGCTGGTAGCTATCTCGCTGATAAGACTTAAATAAATAACTTCTGAAAAGCAATTAATGCTGGACTGTCCCACTCATCTCCTGAGTTTCTGGCAAGGACTCTAAAATCCTCTCCTATCAGGAGAGGCCTAATTAAGGCACAGAACATGTCACATGTCCTGTATAACTACTAGAAGAGAAAATGGTATAATACCATTTGAACTCAGTAAGTCCAGTTTAGAATGTAAGCATAAAATGATGGAAAGTGTCTTGAAATCTAGGATACACCGTGTTATTAAAGAGGATGTGTTCTCCATTCAAAGACAAAATATTTATTCACTTTTTTTTTCCCTCCTCCTTTAAACCATGCAGCAGTCTTCAGGTCAAATTTTGTTCTTTTGTTCTTCAGCTTTTGTTCTCCAGCTTTTGTTCTCCATACAAGGTTTAGGTGTTAGCATTATTACCCAAGAAACCTAGCTAGAGCTTTATGCTTTACCTGTGGTATGTGATTTCCATTCCTTTTGTCTAAGCAGATGGCCTCTGAAGGAATTGTAATCTGTCTTGGAAGAGAGAAGGGAAGCCTGAAACATTTTATGCAGTGGTACAATTAAATCACTACTAAATCCCTACTGAATTTAAAAAAACTGTTTCTATAGCATACACTAAGTTTATACCTGTAACATGAAATCTCAAAAATTGAGTAATATACCTAATCAGCTTTTCTTTTTTTTCTTTTTTTCTGATAAAGCTATGTGTCATCCTACAATTTTTAAACACGTTTGGCTATTCAGTTAGGACTATAATTATTTTTCAGACTGGCATCGTATAATTTGTAAGTGGGATCAAGTTTAAAGTCATCATGATAAATTTATCCTCTCTGCTAGAAAGAAATGCACAAAGCTTTCCACAATTTTATGTTGTTACTTGGTTGGAGACTGTTCATCTGATCTGATGCATAAAATGTTCAGCATTTTCAATGAATCCAATTCTGGAAATCATTGATCCTAAACCAGTGAACTGCAGTAATGGGTACAAGTTTGGTAATGGAAGCATCTTGTTTTGTCTGCAGTCAGATTTTCTTGCTGATACCTTACGTAGGTATAGTTTCAATTCACTACTGATAGTTTATAACTCTATATAGTGTTTTCTTTTAAACGGTGTGAATCCATGGGGGGGATTTTCCAAAAATGGATTGAAAGAGATTTAAGTTTATGCAATATCTCCCTCTATAACACAATGCGGAAGTTTGTCTTACACCCTTGATTTCTTATCATACTGCCCAGAATGGTCTTGACTGTCCACACTGCATAACTGTTAATTTTGCTGCCTCATTTTGTCCAGGAGAAAACTAAAGCATGTGTTTAAAGATACTGATATTCAAAAGAGTGTGATTTCAGCTTAGGTCCCTTGGCCAAACATGGTTTTCTAATACTATTCCAGAAAGATTTCTGTCCTCAGATACCTCCACATGCTACAGCCCAGGGCATGCAAAATGTATTTCAAGTTTTATGTTCTAAAAATCCACTGTGATAGGATTTAATAGCCTTCATGTTGTTTTGGATATTCTGAACTGAAAATGAACACTGGTTAGCTGACATAGAATAGGAATGTCTTAGGCCAGCACACAGGGCCCACAGAAGAACCAAGGCCACATTGTGTTACCTGTACTGAAGCCAGTTGGTGTGTTCGTCCTTGGTCCAGAAAGTGTTCACTGGGCTTCCAACCCAGTGGGATTTGTGCATTATGAATTATGGTAGGAAACATGACAAGCACAGAGATTTTTTGTTTTCAAGTTCCACAGCATGCAAGCATACATTTTTATCAAAGCCTCTTGGATGAGATGCTCTGAAATACTACTGATCGAGAAATTCCTGACTCTGTTGGAACCACAACTTGATTACAGTTATTTCAAAAATATGAGACTTGGAGTTTTTCAAATTGTGGATTTTGAGTCAGTGTTTCTGCCTTATTTCTTAAATGTACATGCTATAGTTCTGTTCCTGAATTGGAGTTGCATTAGTGTAAGTACTCTATGAGACTTTCTTCTGAGAGTTTCAGTATTTTTGCTTATTTAAATTAAGGACTTCTAGTTTGGAAAAAAATACTTGATATTTATTAAATTAGTACATTTGTAATATAAACCTGGATGGATATATAATGATAACTCATGTTTCAGGAAGGCATATTTAGGAGGTCCCTCCTCTAAACATGTGCTGATCACTAAACATATTTGTCATTTTGTCTAGCTTCCTGAAAGACATAACATTAAGAGTAATTCTGGAGTTATATACTATAAAAGTTCGTGTAACCTAACATTATAGATAGTCAGAAGTGTTTACAGGAAGGGTCACATTTGCATTATGTAAATCGAGGTGTTTACATACAGCTGCAGAAGTATGTCCTTGTTACAGTGTCACCACTGGTAAAGCGAGTTTATGAAGCTTCTGGTCATTTCTTTGGTCCAGTTTATCACATGCTGAATGGAACTGGTACAGGTATTTGGGGATTGTACTGTGATCTCTATCAGATTGTTTGTTTAAACCCAGGAAATTGTAAATCTGCAACTCTACAAAGAATTACACTGATCTAACTCAGTGAATGCTGGATTGCAAGGTAAGAGGAGGAATGAATGGCCAGCATAGGGTAGATAGGAATATTTTGAACTGGCTGTTCCACTGTGAAATACCTGTTTGGAACCACACCTTGCTATTAAGTATTTTGAAGTCAACAAGCAGGGAGGGACATAGAAGTAGTACAGTCTCATGACAGAGGTAGAAGAGATGCCAAAGGTGACAGCTATGGAAATAGACTCCATTAGTGTAGGAGATGGGTTGAGATACAAGGCAGTCAAATCTGATTGTCAGAACTGATTGTTGCAGGAAGGTCCTCAAGATAAATTTTAGATAAGGCAAGCCTCAATGATGGATCTTGTCTAAAATCGAGAATGAACATAAATAATCTTGGAATTGGCTTCAGTGAAGTGATAAATGGTCAAAAGAAGTCCAGACACTACTTCAAAGTCATTTATTTGCAAATTTGTTGTGAGTGTTCCAGGGACTACCAAAATCTGTGCATTGACTTCTCTTGGGAAAGGGAAGCCTAGAACTGGGTTACTGAGTCAGTCTCAGTGTCAAAGACCTCATCACAAGCCTGGGTTTTCCCAAGACTGAGTTCTCCCTTCCTGTGTTGAAAGGATGGTTGGGAAGATGGCATCACAAGATACTAATTAGAAAGTTTTACTCAGTGCCAATGTGATGTATAACAGGACAGTGGACAAAAAGTGTGAGACTCAAGAGCTCCTCAAATTATAATGATACGTGAAATGAATCGAGATTTGCTTTGAACCAAGATGAATTACATTTTCAAGACTGAGCTGAGATTAGTCACAAATAGTGTTGGTTACTAGGAAAATATGTACTGCAGAAACAAAAAAACCCACTGTGAATTCCACTGCAACAAACTGTCTTACAGGCTGGCTGTTTGTTTCTCTTTTAGAACAAAAAATTGCAAAACAAACAAAGAAGCAAGAAAAACATACCACGGGACTACAGTGAATGGGACAAGTATGTTAAATCTCTTATATTTCAGTTTTTAATAAATCTTACTTACTTATTTAACTAGGGAACACATTTGATGCATTTTTCAGAAATGCAAAACTTCAGGCAAGTGTAACACTGATGAAACTTTGGTTTTTCTTAATAAATAATCTGTTAAAATGCGAATAACAGCTGCTAACAGCTGAGAACAAATTAGTCTATACTTTTGTACAAGCTGTGTGAAACATAGTAAGTCAGCAGAAAAATAAATAAAAATTGATTACTTAATTGATGACATTTTTGAAAGCAGTTCTAGGGTTATTTAACATGGACGTATAAATTTGGACTTCTCTATACCTAAAGCCACGGTTCTAAATTGAAAACAAAACTGATGAATACTTACTCCTGCACTGAACCCCACTAACCTCAAAGAATGAGCTTCAGGCAGGTGCATCAGTTTACTCAGATGCAATTACACATAATAGAGGTTTAGCCAGTAACTATTTTTGGAATGGATGGAGCTCTGATACAAAGGCATTCCTCATCATGTAATGGTGGCATATTACCCTCCCAAGTTACATGACAGGCTGATGCCCAAACTGTTGAAAAGCACACACTTGTGTTTTACATGGTAGAAGCTTTTCTGTAGTTCCTGAAATTTGGAATATGATGCTGTAGAATCAGAGTGAGGAGGAACAAGTTTCTAGTGCAGTAGACGGGGAGCTAAATCTAGATATTGTGGGGTTTGGATAATGAAACTATAGCCCAAAGCCCCTATAAAAGCCCTGTTTTGCCTAAGTTTTGCATATCAGTTATTTTCATGCAGGTATCTTTCACAAATTGTTGTCTTCCTGCTCAAATGTGGACAAAGAAAATAGGTTATAAAAATAATTTCTGCAGTAATTTATTCTTTCATTCGTTTATTCTTTACTCTTGCTACTGTATCTTTCCAAAGTAATTGTGCAGATTTTGTTTACACTTTCATGTACACAATCTTTAAGTGCTTTTGCATGCTGATAATAATACAGTTTGTGAATTTTCCCATGAAGTGTATTTATTTTGGATTATGAGTATACTGAAACAGTTGTTTGAAAGCCTTTTTCCAATTTAAAGCATATAATGTTTTTAAAATGTTTTGAGGATAACTTCAAAACTTTCAAATAATTGTTTAGGCAATTTCTGCACAAAATGTTTAGCTTCTTATTTTAAAAATATTTATTTGAAATGTGGTTAATTTATAATAATTAGGTAAAAGTAAGCTAGCAAAAGATCAGATTCAAAATGGAGAACAGTTAGCCTTATGTGAAAAGGTTTTGAACTGGATAAATTTTCAAAATATTAATCTCGATTTCAGAAAGAAATTATTCGTATTGTCAAGATTATTGTGAAAAGAAAAGACTATTTTTCATTACACCCTACACAGAAAAGCAGTAAGAATAATGTTTCTAGTGAAGGAATTGATTATTATTATATTTGTCTTAGAGTACTAGGGCAGCAATATTTCTTTGATAGACACTGCTAAACACTGCTTTCAGAATCTGCTTCAGAGTAGCTTTGGAGGTGTCTGAGACTACTTATCTCAGGTTATCTGTATAAATTGCTTTGAACCTGTTTCTTAGTTATTTTGGCAAAGGCTGATAGAGATGTTTGATAGGGCTAGGATTGAGCCTGATGATACTGTTTCTTAAATTTTACCATTGTTTTTTGGGGGGGGAGATGTCTTTTTTTTGAGGAGGTGAGGCAGAGATTTTTGTTAGTCAAAGATAAGTGAACACAGCCTGTATCTCTTTTCGTTGGGTTTGTAATGGAAATACAGTATGCCTTTCTATCAGCTGAGGAGTCTTGCTATGAAGCATTATTTAATTTGTCATTTTATTAATTAAAGGTTTGATGTGGAAAAGGAATGTTCTAAACTTGATGAAGACCGTGAAGAAAGTAACTCAAAAGCAAGATTCTTCAGTAGGCCAAGTCCACCTGTAATTGAAAAGAAAATTGACACAACTGGTAATGTCTTAGAAACATAATTTTTCTGTTGTTGTAATACTGTGTTGTAGAGTATGAATACAAATTGAAGACGTGTATCAGAGTTAAAGTGCGTTTATTTTTCAGCCCCTAAAGATGCTAAAAGTTGTTAGATCATCAAGTGAGCTTGAAGGCATGTTTGAAAAAAATCTAGTCTTGCATAATAAACATTAAGAATGTTTATGTTGTGTTTGGTTGAGAGCACTAGGTAAAGAAGTAAAGCATATATCTGGTATTATAAATGAATGGTAGAGGTTAGTCAACTGCTTTTTTTCTTGCACTCTGACTTGTATCAGAGTGCCTGTCAGAAGAATTTAATGTTCTATTACAGAAAATGAAATTCAAATTTGTCTTTTAGTAAGCCATGTGCGTTTTAAAAAAATGCAGACTATGAGATTCAATGTATTTTATCTGAGTGTTTTGATTACATCTGTGCAAGTTGTTAGTTCCTGTTGTGTAGAAATATTTTTTGCTAGGCCTGACAAAGAGAGAGAAAATTTTTATTGCTACTCGTGAAAAAGAAAAGGGCAATGAAGCCTTTGCCATTGGTGATTATATGGAAGCAGTGACATATTACACTCGGTGAGTAAATACTATTGTGTTCTTTTATTTTAATGACTCTTACTTGTGAATGTTGTTTTTAGACCAATGTAATTGGAGCAACTTCTTACTGAAGCAACTAGTGAAAATTAGATTATTTTCATTAAGACAAAAGGATTCGTCAGAAGAATATTCAAAGCACTGATGCATCCTGATATTAATTTTTATTTATTGGGAAGAGAAGGGGCTAGATAGTGATGGAATACAATCCACAGGTCACAAACTTCTTCACATTTTTCAAACCATTGAGATTCAAGGGCATGTTTACAAAAATAAATGGATAAGTAGAGTGTTGAGAAACGAAATTAATTACAAAAGTAATTTAACTCTGTGCTTTGAAATGGTAAGGACTTAAAAAAACCCAGAAATCAGATTTGTCAAAGTTGTCATTTAGAAATTTAGCATCTATGAGAATCTTGGGGTATTAATTACCAGTGTAAACAGAGGGTAATGCTGTGACACTACTGTGAGATGAAACGTGAAGATAATTCATGGGCTATGATATAGGGGGATAACCTTGAAAAAAGTATGAGAATGTTAATGCATTTGTGGTCAGCGCAGATAAGTATGGAGAAAACAATGAATAGAAGTAGTGTGGAGCAGCAATAAAATAAATATTTAACAGGTTTATGTTTAGGAAGAATCATTCATATTGTCACTGAAAGAGGCAGGGTTATGAAAATTTCCCTGGAGATTGCTGAGATAGATAGATAGATAGATAGATAGATAGATAGATAGATAGATAGATAGATAGATAGATAGATAGATAGATAGATAGATAGATAGATAGATGTGTGTGTGTGTGTGCACACACTTGTAATGATATTCATAGAGCACAAGCTGCTTAACTGAGGCATTTCTTTTTTTTTTTTTTTTGTTCTTGACTTGCAGCCTTAAGATCTTTCTTGTTTTGTTTGGTTTTTTTACACAAACATAAAAAAAGTCTATAGCTGTATTTCATATACAATAAATAAAATACAAATACATAATATAAAAATAAGTCAAAATGTCTGCTTTTGGAACATAAATAAGATACTACTTACCAAGGATAGGCAGAATCCTTTCTAATTGAGAGTTTTCCATTTTTGACCCCCAATGGGGCATTGTATGCTTTCTGAAATGTATATTTGTCAGCATGCTGTTCTAACTGGTCACTTTTCTAATCCTATCTGAAATCTGTTTTCTTATTATTGTTGTTGTATTATATACAACTATTTAAGTAAAATATTTTGGAGTGCACTGTTAATAATTTGAAGGGGTTATCTTTATATGGCTAAAATGGAAAACATAGACTCTGACCTCTTATTCTTACCCATTGGCTCTCTTGACTGGCTTGTCAGTCTCTTGCTTGTTCCAAGACAAACCTTCACACATTTAATCACTGCTTAGACTAGAATGTATCTTCTCTTCTTCTTCACCCTCCTAGCCTTTCTAAAGAGCATGCACAGATTATCCCACCATATCTGTGTTCCCACTGGGATCATAGCTGCATAGACCTTTTATTCTTTTTGTTTCCCATGTATTGTGCACTTGTGGACAAGCATTTGAGATTGTTCTCAATCATGTTTTTTTCACAAGGGAAGTATGAGTATATTGCACTGTGCTGTCTCCCTGGCACTTCCATTGCTACTCTTCCCAATGAACACAGTTTAGGGTCCTTGCAACATCAGAGATGTTGTTGGCAAAAATTCCCTTACACCATTTTGTTGTGTGCATCCTGCCTGTCCTTATTTCTCAGAGATGATCCTGTTGTTACAGAAGCTAAAGCCCTACCTACAATACCAGCCCTGCAGCCAGACATTGACCTGGACAGTTCATCCACTGCTACCTGAGTCTTTCCATTTTACAAGCAAGATCAAGGAGAATCCCATGTGTTCCCCCCTCCCATGCTCTTTCTTCATCATAACCCCCAGAGCTGTGTAGTTACTCTTCATACTCTCAAAGGTTTCATTTGGCAGTTTTGTTGGAGTCTATGTGGATGGCAGGAAGAGGTAGGAGTAAGTGACAGATGAGCCACAGCATCTTCTCTGCAACATCTCAGGTCTAAGCCCTGGCAAGCAGCAGGCCTCTGAACGCAGTAAATTTAGTTGGTGGATGGTTACTTGTGGTCTCACAGGAGGGAGTCTCTAACCACTACTGCAGTTAGAATACCAGTGTTAATATTGTTATAGTACTGTTATCACCTTCCAGTGGTGAAGTGTTTCTAGATTCAAGTTTTCTGACTATGAGTCTAACATGGTCAATATTCCCTTTTGTTTAGGAGTATATCAGTAATACCGACTGCAGCTGTGTATAATAATAAAGCTCAAGCAGAAATCAAACTGCAGGACTGGGACAGTGCTTTGCAGGATTGTGAGATGGTACTAGATATGGAACCTGGCAACATAAAAGGTAAAATAGAAAATAAAATTGCTCATCAATGTATTCTTTTATCTCTAGGAAACAAAATGGTACCTGTTGTTAGTTGACTTAACTGAGCTTTAGATCAGGTCTAAGTACAAATAAGGAAACAGCATAGCTCCCCAAAGCAATTTTAATGGTTCTTTGGGGGTTGGTGAAGTTTTATGCAGTTCATCCTGTTGATCTGTAATGGGAATTCTTACGTGGCAGCATGTTTTTCACATAACTACAAGCCCTCTTGTATACATACAGTGCAGTGTTTCCATATTACCCACAGTGAATTATAAATTAATTTAAAAGTGATGTGGAAGCAATCAAAGTTGCTGATTTATTCCTTTCTGAATGTAGCTAACTGTATTTGCATGGGTGGAGGGGGGAAAACTTAAAAACTACGAAAAGGTGCTTCACAATTCATGACTGCTGCCTCAAAAGACATCATGTGAAATTGCATCATTAAAAATTATCAAGGGAACAGTTATGACTAATATGGAAGTAAGTGCAGAATTTTTAAAACTTCATAACTATGTTTAATAAGTCTAGAAAAAATAGTGTACTTTTATTCACTTTATACTTTAAATACATAAATAATACACTTTGTTCTTTTGTAGCTTTGATGCGCCGTGCCACTGTACACAGTCACCTGCAGAATTACCAGACAGCTATAGAGGATCTGAATAAAGTGTTGTCTGTTGAGCCAGAAAACTCTATAGCTAAGGTAAAGATCAGTGACTTGAATATGGCTAGAAAGAGATTGTATGCAGTTGTAGCATAAAGTGAGTACAGTTTATGTTGTTTGTTTTAACTATGAGTTTTGAGGACACACTCAATCTGCTGCACCATTGATCAGTTTCCCAAGACCACATGTGGTGGAAATAAGTTACTTGAATGTGGCCAGATCTTTTATTCAGGACTTGACTGTGAGGAAAAGTCTTCTCTATTAATGTAATTTAGGTGCCTAAAACATTGTCTGCTGAACATGCTTACAGTATTAGTGTCTTAGCTGATCAAAGCTATTTGGAACTTTCTCTTGAAAAGATCCATTGAGACAGGTGCATTTAAGTTTGAGTACATAATGAAAAGTTCAACAGAGATGCCAAGCTTTTTTTCTTGTAGTGGTAAAGTTAACCCAGAAGGCAAGGAGTTGATTTCTGTCCTCGTTTCAGCATGGTGTTATCAATCCTCATTTCTCATCTCCAGGGTAGAATGAAAAACCTTCCATGCCTTCTGGTAAATCTGGACCCTTCATAGCCAATTTTGGATGAAAGAAAGCCAGATGCTTTCTTTGAAAATTAAGATCAGGATGCGGTCCTTGTGCTACTGTTGCTCCAGCTGTTTAGGAGAGGACTGGTTCGTGTCCTTTCATTGGTATCTTAGGGGTGTTTTGCAGGTTAGAACAGTCCTTGCGTTTGGACTCTGCATGTCCTGAGAATCTTCAGTACTGGGCAGTTTTGATAGTAAATTGCTCTTTTTGTTAATTATGAGTCCATCATGCTACTACCCTCCCAATTTTTTACATATGGCTTCTGGATGCTGTATAATTGTCTCACCCTCTGAAATCTGTCCAGCTCTTATTGGTGGCATATTGTAAGCTGCTAGCAGTTGGCTCATTGCTGCTTCTTCCCATGGAATTATTTGATTACCACTGTTGCTTGAACCAGTGAAAGTGGTAGAAGTCTCTTGTGTCAAATTCACCATATACAGCATTTATCCCTTTTAGGGTGTTCTTGGAGCTAGGTTCCTGTCCAGAATAGTTCCTGAGTTTCACATCAGCCAAGGAATTACATGTCTCTAGATTTGAGATTTTGATCCTTTTTTTTTTTTTGTTCTAAGACTGAATCAGACAATAGCTTGTCAGTCTGTGATGGCAAACTCCACAACAGTCTTTGTGAAAAGATGTATCAAACAGGCTGTGCTGAGACTTCTTAAAATACCAGACATAGATAGTCACTCATTTTGAGTAGGCTGTTCCATTAGTTGCTTTGCTGAGCAGTGCTTTTGTAGCTGAAAGCAGATGTCTGTACTTTGTCCTTACCCATGCCAGCTATTATGCCTTGGCTGGCACATCCAGAAATGACAAGTGCTTGGCAGGGCATTTTTTCAAGTTTCTCATTGCTTGAAGGATGCTCAAAACCCTCTTGAGCTAAATATGAATGTGTGGAACATATGCAGAGTGCATGTTTATATCCAGAATCACTAATATAAAAGTGAATTGGTTGACAGTAACTGGAATTCTTCAAGGTACTTTGTCCATCTGAATCTTTGCTTGATCCTGTTCTTACCTGTTTCTTGAGACATGAAGTACTGAGATAAAAAAGGCTTCTGCTGTTGCTGGTTTTTTCTCTATTATAGAAAAGTCTGCTAGAGATTGAAGAGAAACTGAAAAGTTTAAAGCCTGTATCTGAGCCTCAAGGCAAAGGAAAAAGAATACTTATTCAAGAGATAGATGATTCAGAAAACTGTGAAGAAAGAGGGAAAAGTACAGAAGAATGTGAAAGCCATGGTGGAGATAAAAGTAATGTCATATTATTTCCTATTTTATTCTGTCCTGAGGAAAAAATTGTTGTCTTTGAGATTGTGATGTTTATTCATAAAATTCATCCATATTTTCTTGCAAAGAATTTTGCCTGTTTGAAGACTAAAATTACATTGACTACTTAAAGTAGGTCTGAGTGTGAAATCTAGAATCCAGTTTTATTACACATCTTTGTAATTCTCTCTAGAATGGGCATAACAGAGACAAATGGAAAATGCTGCTATAAATCACCTACTTCCCTGTGCTCTGTGTAATTTTATACCTGTCCTTTGATGTGGACCCAGTTAAAATTTTCTTCTGGTGTTAGAGAACATTTTCTGTTCCTGAGATCTTTCTCTCACACAGCTTTCCTGCTTTCCCACTAGCATATTTTTCTTCTGCATTTTTCTTCCCATGCGTGCATCAAAGGGTGTAGAAATGGTCAGGTGTAATTTGTCAACATCTGTAATTTTTCTTGTTGTTTGTTTTGGAAATTGTCTTTTTCTTTTTTTTTTTTTTTAAGTTGTAAGAGGTCATCTCTGTGCTCTGAAAGTTTATATTAGAGGTAAACAACATGTACTGTATGTGGTTTACAAGCAGTTGAAGTGTATCTCCCATTGCTGGATTAGTGTGTGACTAAATGCAAGGCTGCTGAGATGAAGCTACTGGCATAATCAGAATCCGTGGCTTGCAGGAGGAAGTGGGGCAGCAGGGGCTATGAAGGCTTGCATGAGGAGGTTGCTTTTAGATTCAGGTGCCTGGCTGGCCTCCAGCCTGCAACAGAATAACATCCCGAGGCTGATTTCACCCTTCTCCTTTCTGTTGGTTATGTTGGTTCTTTAAGGTGTCATGGCATGACAGCTGTGACTTTGATGTTTTGTGTGTTTTATCTTGAAACTAACCCAACAATCAGTCTGTGGGTTTTGCAGCTTAATCGTGACTTGGACTGTACATGTGTGAGAAAATAATGCATTATTGGCACAAAAACTTAGGGAAAATACATTTTTCCAAATCAGTTGGTGTCTACCAAATCTCCTTACCTAAACCCTTGGAAGAAAAGGGTGTATCATGTCCCTAGCCTTAAATGTCAGTTAATTTGGGGTTGCTTTCTATTGTGAGCATTCAGATGACTATGTGCCTTCTAGCTCCATAGGAAGATGCCCATTCTGTTGATGAAAGGTTAGGCTTTTAAACATAGGGAAGATTGTCAGCTAATGCCAGTGGCATATGTGCTTCTGTGATATACATAAGTATTTCTGAGATTTAAATGGCAAGCATTTTCATAGATTACTCTTGTGTTTTCTTGTACAGCTGGAAACATATATGAATTCAGTTAATGAATAAAAACATAATGTCAACCTAACAGCAAAAAGTGGACTAAACATCTAGTCCTGTAGTCACAGGCAGTCCAGTAGTCCATGTAGTCCAGTCATGTAGTCACATTTATTCCACATTCTAGTTGGTAAGCCTAATGCATTCCTACTAAATTTGCAATTTTGAGATTGGGGAAAAAAAATCAAAATATTTTTTGTTTTCTTTAGCTCTGAAGAGTTGATTTCTGAACTTAGAGCAAAACAGTCTAAATAGAGTGTAGTCTCTCTTCATCTTCTATTTAACTGAAAGCAAAAGTAAATAGAACTCTTTATGTACAATAGAAATGGGAAATTGCTTGCATCCTAGAGACTCTAAAAAGCAGTATTCAGATACTGTAAAACCTAAAAATCATGTATGTACTTGACAAAGCACCTGGTATTTTGACATGATTCTAGTAGTTATAACCTCAAGCAGTGTAAAGATAAATTGATATATTTTAAATATACCCTTGTAATTAAGAAAAAATTGCTGAATTGTGTGGTATTTACTTGATCTATTGCAATATTAAAGACTATTATATAATATTAAACAATCCCCAGACTTCAAATATTCCTGTTAGAGTATTCAGTGGGGTTTTTTTTTTAGTTTTATGATGGTCTTTCAATTTTAAGTTTGTTATTTAAGTAATAGCGTAAATTAAAATTCTTTCTAGTGTGTTTTGTCGTTCTGGTCAAAATTCTGTCCATACTTTTCAGTACCTTTCTTTAAATTCTCCTTGGAATTTATAATGTGTCTTGACTTTTTTTTTTTTTCCTTAAGAAAAGTTCAGAAGTGTTGGTATTTTTTTTTTAGCCCAGAATACTGCTTTCATGAATACATTTCTCTGTAGATACCAATACAGGAACATTGTTTATAAACACTGAAACTAAAAGAGAATGAGAATTATATTTGAGAAGTATAGCTTCCCAAATATATTCTCAAAATACAATTTTTTGCATGCTGTTTACTCAGACATGAAATATTTAACCAATTAGCATTACCCAGCAGCTAAACAAGGTAACTATCAGTATTCTTATTGTCAGGGGGACTCCAGACTCCAAATGCTGTAAATGTTTCCTGTCTAGTCCGGGACTGGTTCTGTGCACTTCATCTTTAGGAAATTTCCTCCTGTGTTCAGGAAGTAATGTGCACATTAATAACATTCACATCACAGATTATGTGCCTGCTTTGCTTTTTCTAGAAGTTGGGTAGCTCTTTGAGAGTGTTGCACTATGTTTTCTAAAAGCTCATCCTATCACCTGTTCATCTGTGACATTTAAATTTTTTTTCTTTTTTGGTGTATGTATAGTGAAAGCATTTTAGCATGTATTTTAAGGAAGTTGTTAATATACTGCTGTCTTCATCCATCTGCCCAGCATGCCTTTTACCACCATTCTCCCTAGCAAATAGACTTTAAACCTTTCTGGCATATTTGGCACCACCAATTGGATGGGTGGGTGGATGTCTCAAATATAAATAATTTAAGTTTTACAAAAATGTCTGTGTGGGTAGATTTAGCCTGTTGTTGTTCCCACTGTGGAGTATGAACTTAATATTAAACATGGTATTTAAAAACAGGGACTATGGCTAGGTAGGGAGGCACTAGAGGATCAATTGTTTCTACAGATCTTATGCTTTCCCATCCTGTTCAGTTTGATTTCAGTAACATTTTGTGTGTTTAAAAAAAATGACTTCTTTCATTTGGAACCATCTGGAGTTCATCCGTATTGAGTCAGCTTCAGATGTTTAGTTAAAATCAATTGAAAGTGTCACTCCAATATGTGAAAAAATTCTGTTGGACAGATAAATACATCAAGTGAAGGGAAGGGGAAGAGAGCATCTTAATAGTACCAAAAGACAGAGCTGTCCTTCTGTGACTGGTAGTATCGAGAGTCAGGCTCTGCAGAAATCTGTATTTGAATACTGCAGTGCTAATCTGGTAGGAATTCAGCAGAATAAGGAAGATAGAGATAGTATTATCTAATATCCTTATTCTATGATTTTTCCTAAATAAATTTGTAATAAATAAAAGTGAAAGTTGAATGATCACAAGTATGCGTAAAAGGGTTTTTGACATGTCTAAATGAAATCTTCTTGAGAAGGATTTATAGGCTTTTATTCCACCTATTCTATGTTATATTTGAGGAGAGTTTTGTATAACGTTACTGGTTTGTTCGCTTGTGATCTAATTTTAACATGCAAGCATTTTGATTTGGTCATGGAAAATCAAAGTGTACGTGTTGTAATAGGTGGTATTTAAAGAGTTAATTTCAAGGTGAGCCCTGTACCATTCTGCCACCGCAGGACAGGGGTTCCCTCGTGCCCAGCAAGGAGAAATGAAGCTTCACGGTAGCCCCTTGTCAATAACAATTGAAAGTTACTCGCGAGTAGGAATTGTTGTGTGTCCTTAGCGGTGTTTCCTGAGGCAGACAAGCCCCCCTAGCGTTGGGAGGCTGCAGGCTGCGGTCGGTGTGCCGGGGCAGCACCCCCCTGTCGCAGCAGGCCGATAGTTCGCGCTGATGATGCGGCTCTAACCCCGCTCATTAACGCCCTTGCAGCCTCCGCCGCGGCAGCGGCAGCGCAGGCGGCAGCCGGGGAGCCCGCGATGGGCAACGCGCACAGAAAGTCCCGCGGCAAGGGCGCCAGCAAGGCGCCGGACAGGGACCCGCGCAAGCAGAAGGACGCCGATGAGAGCGGATTGAAACAAGGTGCCTCAGAGAAGAAACCAGGAAAGCATTTGCCGGACCATGAAGGTGAAGTTAATGGCTATTTACGCAGTGATGAGAAGAGTGAAAGCCCCGAAGCTGAGGAGATTTCCAGATCGCACAGAGAAGGGTCTCAGTCGGCTGGTGGTGGCAGTTCCACTTCACTTCCTCCTACTGCAGCAAAACTAAAAAGTGAAGGAAATGAGTTATTTAAGAGTGGACAGTTTGGAGAAGCTGTGCGCAAATACTCGGAAGCAATTGAATATGCCATTGGTCTAGGTGAGTGTAATACCTGATACTTAAATCTAGAACTGTTTAGATGATTTAAAGGAATTACAAGTGAACAAATTTAGCCTGCCCCTGGATTTTTGACAGGAGTTACTGTGCAGTAAATCTTCTGTCATTTCAGTAGACAGCAATTCACGTGACAGAAAACATTGGACGATTAGTGAAATAATGTTTTAGTTTTCTTGCGGTAGAGCTTGTTGGCATTTATTTATGTTTGAATACTTAGATATTCTAGACATGATAAAAGAAAACTCTTTACTGCTTTGCAGTGTTAGCAAACTGCATCACTGCAGTGTAACTTGGAGTATGCAAGTCTGTAATTCTTGAGCCTAATTTCAGTAATTCTGTTTGATTTTAATTGTAACTTCTTTCAGGAGAGCAAAGTCCCGACGATTTAAGTATCCTGTACTCAAACAGAGCAGCATGTTACCTCAAAGAAGGGAACTGCAGTGACTGCATTCAGGATTGTAACAGGTAAATTGAAACCTTCCATGTAGAACAACAACATTCCTTGTGATGATTAACATTTTAACTGATATATTGCTAGTGCTGTTTGACTCAGAACGGTATCAATAATGTCTGATTCCCTGTCTAAATGACAGATACCTTTGTTACATAAACAGTCACATGGAAACTAGGAAAGGAGTAACTTTTAACTTACTGTCTTGCTGTGTAAGGGCAGTTCTTAAGCTTATTGTGTACACAGAAATGCGTAGCAGGATTAAAATCGTTAATATAAAAGCAGGTTTACAATGGTGTTCTGCAGTAACTTATATGTAAAAGCTTTGTTAAGCCAGATGCTTATCACAGTATTAGAAATTGCTTTTGAGCACATGTATGGTGTGTGTGTGTGTGTTCTCTGTGTTTGGTTTGTTGTTTTGGTTTGGGGTTTTTTAATGTATACTTGACATAGTTATAAACAGTAATTACAGCTGTTAAGGAATTGAACTAAAATCCTTCCTGCTTACTGTGGCTTTTAAGGATACAGGAGTTAGAGAAGATCAGACACCTTCAGTAACTTCCAAACATTATGTCCCACTAAATTATTACTGTATTTTTGATGTTTTGGGTTTTTTAAATATTTCCATAGATTGAGTTTGTAATGCTGAGGCTTAAGGTACAGAAAAAATCTTAAAATAATTAGAAATCGTATTAATTAATCAGTTGAGTTTTTTTGTACAGCAGAACTCAACTGTTAAAAAAGCCCTGCAAAACTAAAAAATAAAATACGCATGTACCTTTGTAGTACAAAGGTACAAAACATTTAACTTACTGTATCTATTCTACCTGACAGAGTAAGTTTCCTAAAAAAAAAAAGACTCATTAGCAGTATTTTGTTAAAATAGATGCAGGATCACAGACATCTGGCTGAGATGGCATATTTAAGAGCCATCACGTTTTTCTATTCAGGAAGTGCAAAGTATGTAAGATTTCAGCTGAAATCAGTAATACAAAGGTTTTAGGTTTTGTATTCTTACCAGTTAGAAGCTTTTTCTCTTACTACTTAATGATAGTGTCCTTAATGCCATGCATATTTCCTGGATGCACAAGGACCCATGATGCTTAGCGGTAGAAATAATACAGAAGTAGAAATAATTTAGAGACTGGGAAGCAGAACTGCAAACCTGCAAACGCACGTAAATTAGGCAATGTCAAATAAATCTTGAGCAGGCAACACGATATAATAGATGATCTACAAATAGGTTACTTGTTTTCAAAGTAAAAAATTACGTGGGGCTATATTAGGAGAAACCTTCTGCCGTTGAACAGTGCCTGGCATTGCAAGAGGTTGCCCAGAGATTCTGGACAGAGATTCCCTTGGAGGTTTTCAAGGCCCAGTGGTATCAAGCCCCAGGCAACTTTGTCTGATCTTGTAGCTGACCATCCATACCTGTAGCAGAAAGCTGGGACATCTCAGTCTGGATTTATGAATTCATGAAATCAAATTGTCTAGACTTACCTTAATTTCACTATTTCAAAAGTTTGTCTCTCTTTAGCAAGAATCATTGAAAAAAAGGTAGTTGTTGAGAAATAAAGCCTTTGTGGACTGCTTCATATTGCTGGAAGAGTGCATGGTGTTTGGAAGGAGTTCTGATTGCACAAGGTTGATCTCAGTGTTGACCAGGCAGACAGTCAAAACTGTGAGCAGACAAAAGACAGGCAGAAACCTGAAGTCCAAAGAAAGACAGGTGTATATTCATGCCCTACTCAATGGGGTTTTTAAGTGCATACTTCCATTTAGGGAAGTAGAACTGAAAGTCATGTAAGCAAAAGCACCATATACTTGAAATCCTTGTAGACCTAGGCATGACTTCAGAAAAACAGCTTTTGCTCTTAAGCGGGTGCCATTACCTTAATCATATCTTGGTGATGAGAGCAGTTTTCCAGATGGAAGATAGGGTTTTGAGTAGAGTAAGCTGTAGTAAAATCACAAACGATTTCAAAACTGGGTGTAATTTAGGGCGTTAATATGAACCACTTAGACCCATTTTCCTTAGTTATGTTACTTTAAGTGCCATCTGAAATCACAGAGTTATATATAGTTGTGTGTATTATAAAATAGTTTTATTATTCTTATTTCAATTACTTTTTTTCAATCCTGCATTTTTCTTCTTGTTTTCTCCAGAGCTCTGGAGCTTCAGCCATTTTCCCTTAAGCCTCTTCTACGCCGAGCAATGGCAAATGAGTCAATGGAGCGGTATCGACAGGCATACATTGATTATAAAACAGTCCTACAAATAGACAGCAGCATCCAAGCAGCAAATGATAGTGCTAACAGGTAACTCCACACAGAAATTTTCTGATAACAGTCAAAATAGAAAAGTAGAATTCAAATTTGTTTGTTTCATATGCTCCCTCTATTCTGTACCCTCAGAGTTGTTGCGCAACTAGTACATTATAGGTAGAGGATCGGCTTGTTGTTTTCCCATAATTTCAGTTTTCCTCTCCTAGCAGTGAGTCACTTTTCTGTTTTTCAAAAATGTAATATTGTAAATATTTTAAGGTTGGGGTTTTTTTTTTTTTTTGCTAGTGCTTCTACTTGTTCTCTTTCCTAACTTCTATTTTATACTATATAAAGTAATACTTTAAGGTCCGTGCCCTTTCTCTGACATCCCGTTTCCTTTTCATATTAACAGTCTTTCTGTGGCAGTTGGAGATTTATGTTAAGTGTGAATCCTTCTGCATGCTCCAGTAGTGGAAATAGTGAAGTAGCTTAATACAGTGGTTGGCTACAAAGCTTAGAGGTATAAAAAATATAATTGAATATTATTTTCAAGTATTAATACTTTAAACATTAATTCTTGCTGCCAAGAGAGACGTTTGAATTTCTCTAATTATATTTTAATAGTATAAAGCTGAAAACGGAACAGCCGTTAATCACTGAGCAGGAACCCACGTGTGTGACTTTTACAATGGAATCTGGTACGGGTTTTTTCTTCCTAAGGCAAGGCCGTGAGCACTTGCATTATTCATTAAAAAGGCCATAATATCTTTCTTTAAATTTTGGTTTTTTGACCAGAGGAAATTGTGACACTTTATCATCTCTTAGAAGTCCTGGTTTTTTTGATAACACAACAAATTATTAGTGATCTTCTGTATCTGTGATGATAATAGAGCACTTGGATTGGTGGAATAACTGCTTTTCCTGGTACCTGTGTAATTATTACACTTTTAAAAAACCTCGTTAGCTTATTTTATCTGCAGATAACTCTTTTCATATTTCTCCTTGACTTGGAACTTGCTTAGTAATAAGCTTATTTCCCTTTTCCCTTTAACACTCTTCCTTTTCTCCTCTCTAGGCCTTCCTTATGTTTTTAGCTTCACTGCTCATTACTCTTTCCTCCCTGGCAACCCATCACCTTATTTCAGCTGCTTCTTCCTTCTTCTCTTCTGCTGGTAATTCATTTTTGCTTGCAAATTATTAGTTTTTAAACCATAGACCTCCTGCATAATTGAACTTTAACTATATTTTTTTAAAAATATTTTATTATTTGTAAATTCAACTGAAATTGTTCACTAAAGCATTCATTTTCACTTCCAAAGTAAGGGACCTTTCCAAAAACAAATTTTAAGAAAATATTACTGCCTTTTAACTTAAAGGGACGACACCAAATATAATTTTTGTTTTAATATTAGAAAGATCAGGTCTTAACAACCTTCTTTTATTGGAGGATTTTTTAGTTTTTAATTTTCTGTGGGAAGTTGGATAGTGATGCTGTAGGATGCTGACAGGAAAAGCTCATCATCCTACTTGTGTCTGAGGGTGGGTTTGATGAACTGTGTTGAAGCTTGTCTCTCTGTGTTTACATAGCTAAGCAGACTTTCCAAAACCTTAGAATCAATTGCGTATTTTTAATACTCATGTAAAGGAGAAAAATTTTTAATACCAAGGCTTTACCTGATCATTATGCAATCAAAAGGAGGTAATTAAGAGTTTAGGTACATAATGCAAACAAGTAGATACAGTTATTTGACTGTTTATTATGTTGATTAGATGATGTTAAACTGTGTCTTTTATTGGTTCCTGAGGTGATTTTTTTAGATAAACTGGAAGGACTGTCTCTTTTAATGGTGTGTGCCAAATAACTGGAAATTGCATTTCAAGCATGCTTTTAATTAGTGGCATTTTCCTAGCTTTGTGAACATCCATGGATTTCCTACTTTGTGTATTTTAATTTGCTTTTCAGTGTTTCATTATTTGCTTTTCTGTTTTAGAAAAACAGACGCTCTAATGTGTGGGAATATATTTATGCTTTTCCTCTTACTAAATTGAACTTTCATTCCAGTTGTCTCAATTGCTTTAGTATCAGTGAGCAAATTGCATGAAATGGCTTGGGAGCTGTTTTTGCAAGGTCCTGTATGAGTACTGTGCTGCAGAAAGAAATTGTGATCAACTTCAGAACTGCAGGATTATTGGGTCAAGTTGGGGTGTTGGTGGTGGGAAATGAGTGTATTTGTCCCAGCTTTTTCATGAGACACCTGTTGTGCTTTTTAAACTAATCATGGCACACAGGTATGCATTTTTGCAAAAGACTGTGCTTACATTGTAGTATTACAAGAACTCAGTTGATCATCAGATACTGCAGGATTCTTTCAGTGGATTTTGATGAATTAGAGTTTCTTGCTCCAACTTTTTAAGCCCATTATGATAAATGAAAAAATAAAGAGGAAGTCAATATGACTCTGGTTTCCTGTAGAATTGCTCCATTACTTTCTGTGGGAAATATATAAATGTAATTAATTGATGTGTTAATATGCAGTGTACTGTTTTGTTGCCTAATAAAGCAACCCGAGTAAATCTTTGGGTTGTTCAGTTTATGGTGTTGTGCTACATTTTTTTCTTAGCAGTTGAGTTCAGGCTATCATTAAAATCCTAAAGTTTTAGTAAAATTCGAGCAAAGCAGTACTTGAACAAGCCACATTGTTGGTATGTTCTATAAAATACTTAGGAATGGTACAGGCAGCAGAGAGCCCCTGCAAGGGCATATGCAGTTAACACACATTCAAATAGTCTTTTTGATCACTTACAAAGCAAGTAAAGCAGCTGCATTATGCTGTGGAATGTGATAGTCTGTGAATGAAGAAATTTACTTCCAAGTCAAAACCGCATGTTTTTTATGCAGCACGGTGTAAGACATAAACTCACTCATTATATAGCTCTACAAACTGACTTTTTAGTCTCTATGATTCTTTAAAATACTTTGGTAATTTCTATTTTACATAAAAGAGATTCGAACTGGTACTGTTTCTTGTATCAGTTTTTTGATCAGACCATAATGGGAAAAGAACATGATCTTGAGTGCTCTGACTCTGTTGCCAAAGTATTATACTGATGCTTTGCTTTTTTAATAGCTGTTATTAAAATATTTTAAAAGAACAAAAGTAAGTAAGAAAACTCCATTGGGTAATTTATGTTCATTCAGTGTTGTTCTTCATGTCACTTTCAAGGTTCTTAGGTTTTTTTTGGATATGTATTCATGTAGTATGTTTTTCACACCTGTGTTAGATGGAAGTGCAGCTGATACAAAAATTTCAGTTTTATTTGCTGTACTATCAATGTGACTTGCTTTGCTACTCAATTCAGAATTTTCCTTTGTTGAAGTACGAATTAGACTTATTACCAGTTGAACTTGATTCTTAAGCCCATTTTGAGATTAGAAGATGTTTATCTCACTCTTACTCTAGTAATTGGTGGGGTTTTTTTTAAAAACGACAGAATTTCAAAGGGAACCATGAAATCTTAAACGGCTTCACTTTCTATGTCTACTTATGTCTTTCTCCAAAAGAGAAAAAGGTAATGGGAAACTCCCTCTTAAATTGATTTTGGATTGAGCCTCTCGAACACGGAAATAGTTGACATATATATGTGTGTTGGTTTAAGAAAGACTAAACAGTCTTTATATGTAATTAAAATATTTTAAAATGGGGATTGATTGATACATTTCTGACTATATAACTATAAAATGCAACTTAATGCAGACTACTTTGTGACCCACATTGCATTTTTTAGACAGTTGTTGTGGAAGAGGTTTCATTTGACATTTGCAAATTTAAGTATCACATTTTGCCTGAAAATATAGTAACCTGCACTTACTACAAGTAACAGCTATGAACAGCTGAGAAGAATAAACAAAATTAATACATGGATTTTTTTTTTTTGTATTTCTTTACTGGATGTGGTAGGCAACATTTAGAGCTTAGTTACAGAATCAGTCATTGGCTTAAATACTACCAGATCATGCTGAAGTCAGCTTGTCTTCTAAAGAGCAGCATAATACTCTAAAATAAGTGGAAAAAGTCTCAATTTTAAATTGATGCAATACTGTTGACTGCTGTGACAATATTTTTTTAAATAGTCTTAAGGATAATTGTTCAGGTTTGGTTTTTTTTAAATTAAAATGCTGCATTATTTAATTTGGTTGTGAGTTATTAAAGCGTGAGTTAAAGGTATGAAAAGTCATGTTGGTGGGGCTGTTCTTTTTCAGAATAACGAAGACTTTAATAGATCAGGATGGTCCCAGTTGGAGGGAGAAGCTGCCACCAATTCCAGTTGTTCCAGTTGCTGCTCAGCTACACAGGTGGGATGGAGGAAGCCTCACTTCAGAGAATAAGCCAAGTACTACAGACATCAACAGAGAAGAACAATTGCAGATGAGTCGTATGTATAGCTAATGCAAATATACATTCAGGAAAAAAAACTAATTAGAAAATGGAATACATTTTAATGATGTCGAAGAAACTGTTTTAGAAAATACTTTTAAGAGACCTTTGTGAAAAGCCAAAGTAGATGACTGTCATATACGTGATTGAGTTTAATGTGCTTTGTGGAACACAGTTATGGTGATTTTTTTAAACCAAGTGATGTAGTCTGCAGCATGTAATTTTTGAAATTACATAAAATCAGCAGAAATAGTCATCAGCAAAATTAGCAGGATCACCAAACCCCAACTCCTGGCCCTGCATGGGATACCCCAAGAGTCACACTGTGTGCCTGAGAGCAGTGTCCGTGTCCAAACCCTTCTTGAATTCTGTCAGCCCTGGTGCTGTTACCTGGGGACTGTTCCAGTGCCCAGCCACCCTCTGGGTGAGGAACCTTTTTGTGATACCCAACCTAAACCTTCCCTTGCTCTGCTTCCTTGAGTCCTGTCACTGGTCATAAGAGTGAAGGGATCAGTTCCTGCCCCTCTGCTTCCCCTCATGAAGATGGTGAAGACCTCAGTGAGGTCTCCCCTCAGTTTCCTGCAGGCTGAACAGACCAAGTGACCTCAGCCGCTCTTCATACGGCTTCCCCTCCAGACCCTTCACCATGCTCGTGGCCCTCCTCTGGATGCTCTCTAATGGCTTCATGTCTTTCTTACATCATGGTGCCCAAAACTGCCCCCAGCACTCGATGTGAGGCCACACCAGTGCAGAGCAGAGCAGGACAATCCCCTCTGTTGCCTGGCTGGCGATGCTGTGCCTGATGCCCCTCAGGACAAGCATTGGTGGTTTTCCTGACATCATAATACAGTTATAACACAGTTTTCCCCCAGAGAAACCACCACCCCAACAAACATCCAACTTTGGCAGAAGACATTCAGGAGACATTTCAGAGATGTTCTGGACTTGCCTATACATAATCACTGAGTGCTGAACTCTACAAAACGATCTTCCTGACTTTTTTTCCCCTTCATTGCAATTTCCATTTTTCTCCTTCAGTAAATAAGGTGAAGGAAGCTCTCTGATTCAGTTGTTACTGACATTAAACACTCTTTTTGCAAAGGCTTTAACCCTATGATTCCTTATTCAAGTATGAATTGGTTTCCCTTTTAGTTTATTTCAGTATAAAGTAGTATTGAAGTTAATCTCTCCTCAGTTAATACAGGGGTAACTGCAGTTTGTAACTGGGCTGTTGGCCAAGTATGTAACAGTGGTGGGGTTATCTGTCTGTAATGCATTACTGCAATACTGAAAGTCCTCCAAATGCTTGGCAGCATTTTGATGCAAAACATGTCTCAGTCTATTTCAAATAGAGCAGGCTTTGTTTAGGCTTTGTATTTAGAAGTATTAAACAATTACTGTGTAACTGTTTTCTTCACTGAAGGCTGACTCTAAGGTTCTGGTTGCCTTCTCAGGCCTCTGCTGCAGCAGTGAGACCTGACAGTGATAGCTGGTATTGAAAGGCTGCCAGCAATAATGCTCAGTCAGTAGTTGAACCTTACTTTTGGCTGACACTTTTTTGCAACAGTTGTGTTTTTCTTTGTGTCTTACAACTTGAGTTATAATTTAGTTGTGTGTTTCATGTAGTTTATTTTTTCCCCAAGTCCACCTGTAGTCTGGCATAGGAAACTGCCATGTTTCTGTAAAGGAACTCCGTGGGTTTAATTATTGGTTAAAATTGTTGGTTATATACAGTGTTGAAAACCTGAAGCTTGGAAAGGGGCTCATGTTCTTCAGTAGGGTGCAAAACGTAGATTATTTCATTATGATTTACTTAGAGCTATGTTGCTAATTTTTGTTTGCTCACAACAGAGGCATGAAGCTGCAGTTGGGATCAATTTTTCACCGCAAACAGAGCTAAAAACTGTAGCCTAACCCAAAAGCATCTGCAGTAAATGATGTGGAATTAAGAAGGAAAGTCAGTTGTGGAGTAACACAGTATTAATAAAAAAAAAAGTGTAGTTAGGTGTTTCCAGGTTCCTCACTGCATCTTTTATAAATCATTGTTAACAGAATATTACTGGTGTATCCCTGACTCCAAGTGATGTGATGATTTGTTTGTCATTGTCAGTTTAGCATAGTAATTGTGGTAGTTGATTGCAAAGAGAACATTAGATTGAGCTATGGCTGCCTTTGTGTGATATTGGAGATCTGGAAGGCCTTTAATCCTGCTGATTAGATCTCCACCGTTGTAAAAGCAGGGTCTCTGTGGAGACAGGTAGGTCCTCTCTACCACACAGAAACTGTGAAAACTTAAAGCTGTCTGTTGCATTCCTGTTACTTTCAGCAGAGTATTTACACTGGTGGATGGGGAGGTATTTGTTGAGCCAAATGTATCTGGTGGTTTATGCCTTTGTTAGAGCAGCAGGGGAGGCTGGGGACAGGAATGGCTCCGTGCAGACTGACAGAGGCTCCATTGCCCGGCGTTAATCCTTAGTCTGCACAGATCATTCAGCTACCCTTCATGAACTGACCTTACGTAACACTGTGATCCTTTTGTGGTGTAGGTGAGGAAGCTATGGAGAAGTTCAAGAGGTTGAAGAATGAAGGGAATGATTTTGTAAAAATGGGGGAATATGAAGAAGCTGCAAATAAATACAGTGAGTGCATGAAGTTAAATACTGAGGAATGTACTGTCTACACTAACAGGTAAAGATCCAAAATCTAACGCTGCTTTATGGGATAACAGTAGTTATATCTTCTCACTGCAAATAGAGATTTTGCATACCTTCAGTCATTGTTGTGAAAAAGGGATTTTTTTCCTACTTGGTAAGTGTTTAGAATAACAAAGTGGATTTCTTGTACAACAATATTTTTCAAGGGGAGCAAGTATTAATGTCACTGATAAATATCTTAAAATCGTCTATATAAATAGAGTAGGCAGTAGTAGGTGTTATAATTAGCATAGCATTTTGCAGCATTTCTTGAGAATGCTGATATGATTTGAATTAAAAACTTAACATGCAGTAGCAGTATCTCAGATACAAAGAGTAATAATTCAGAGAAAATGTACATTCTGAGAAAATAAAAGTAACAACACAGTCATACATCAGCATCATTTTAAAGGTTGACCTAATTCAGCAGTATAATTCTTTATGCTGTAATCTTATCAGCTTTTACAAACTAAGAAGGATTTGATTAGACCAGTACTTGAAGAGGAGAGTTCCAAGTAATAATTAGGTACAGAGAGCAGTGTTGTTTATTTAATCCAGAGCTCTTTTTTACCCAGAATGGCTGTATAAAATCCATATTACATTAACCACTATACTATCATATTATACTAACATAGGCTCTGCTTTTAAAATACTTGCATATCTGCTTAACTTTAAGCATTAGTGATACTTGAATTTTGACTTTTATTGCAGGAATTGGCCTTCTCCAGTGATGTTCTTGGTAGTTAATGGTTTTATGTACTTTAAAAAAATCCATTGAGACTGAATTGTGTGAAGTATTGTAATTAACATTTGCGAGTCAGATAATGTTGGCACTACAGCACTGTAGAATTTACTTATATTGCAGTATATTCTGTTTTTCTGTGTTAGAGCTCTCTGTTACTTGAAAATGTATAAATATGAAGAGGCTAAGCAGGATTGTGATCATGTTCTTCAGATAGAAGATTCTAATATTAAAGCTTTTTATAGAAGAGCACTAGCGTACAAAGGATTACAGGTGAGGAAAAAGAACATGGCAGGTATTCTTAAGCACTTCTAAACTTGCTTATCATCTTCAAAGGCAATGAGGTAGTTGCTGTCAATGGGTGAATACAAAGTACTCTGTGTGATGGTTTATTACTTTGTAGAGCATTAGGCATACTTAAAACACTATATAATTACTTTTGCTACATAAAAACCTGCATGTTGATGTAATAATTTGAGAAAGTACAAGAATATTGTAATAAATAAGGTTTGACTGGAGATTATTTAAGCAAGTTTCAAATCTGTTCTAATCTTGTAGTATTCTCCTTCTGGGTATCCTGGTCTGCTTTATCTGTCAAGTTTACTATAACTTTGGTGATGACAAATGGATTCTCTCCAAGTTTTGTCTTCCATCTGTCCAAACTAAAATCTCAAGCTGTCTTGGCATCTGCTCATGTTTAAGTGCCTGACATACTAAACTGGGGTTTTAATTATCGTTTTCTCTCTCTCCCAAATGCATTACAGCCCTTTGTCAGTACTGTACTTTGTCACTCTGTGGCAGTGTCAGTACTCAGTCTTTTCCACCTGCACGGTGGTGGTGTCTCTACAGCACTCATCTTACATACAGTTTTTAGAATGTCCTTTTACCTGATCATCATAAATGCAGACACATTGTTCATATTCATCCTGAATGTGACTTCAAATCTCATGTTCCATCATTTGAACCATGTTGTTCTGCGTGCTCCTCCCTCTGGTGGTTCCCCATCTTCAGTGATGTTAAATTAGCCTTTACACTCCATAATTCTCCCATAGCAATCCTTGCTCTACCCACCAGCTCTTACTTGGTGTTGAATTATCAGCTTCTTGCTTCTGTAGGCTCATGATGGCAGCTCTTGTCATCTGCTTTGTATTAAATTTACAAGTGTCTCTAAACAAGCATCTGAAGTGCTTTCTTCCATATTGCAGGAGTGGACTGGAGGTCCACCAAGTTTCATCTTCATCCTTCAAATGGACACTTACCTCACACCTCCATTATGTTTGATGCCTTAACAAAAAGCTACCTGATGGTGTCTCAGTTTAAAAATCACCTGAGAACCTGTTTCTGCTTAGCAGCATACCAGCCTATTCTCATCCCATGTTATAATTCCAAATGCAAGTCCTAGGAATGTGATACATTTGTTCCTCTGTTGAGGTAGCTATGAAATTTTGAAAGTGTGAAAAGTCCTAATTTTGTGTAATGTTTTTTCTGTAACTGTGCTCAGCTCCCTGATATTAATAATCTCTAACCTTATGTTACTGAACTTGATAAAAAGTCAGTATAAATACGAGTACATAGTGATTCTACCAGACAGAAAAAAAGGGCATTACCCATTCACACTCATGAAGAAGGTTGAAAATTGGAGAAATAACTTCTGCTTCTTTGCATATCCTAGAAAAAAAGTGCTATTTTCATATTATTGAAGATAATCTGAAATACAGTGTTCATTAACTCCTTCAGAACAGTCTGAGCTGGGGACTCCCAAAATGTTTTGTTGTGGTTGGATTTAATGCCTTCATTATTGCTAATTTCAGGGATGCAAGTGATAGGTAAAACCAGAGAGAACAACAAAAATGATCTGAAGTTGACAAATGACTCCATAATGAAAAATTGTATGAGCTAAAGGCATGTAGTTTGGCAAAGACCTATCTAAGGTGGGAAGTGTTATTTGTATACAAATAGCCAGACATTTACCCACAAAAGCTGCAGTGGAATTAATGTAGTAAATGAGGTGGTTTTTTACAGATTTACTGAGACGTAGTTAAGGGAAGACCAGCAAAAAATGTTAAGTGAGATGCATTAGGCCTGTGACATAGGACACAGGACCCCAAACAGCATCTCCTACAGGTGGTCATCCACTCTCTTGCTTTGGGTAACGTTGTCTTCTATGATTTTTGTTGGACAGTCTGTGAGGCTGCAGTTCTAAATTCAGTAGAGTTGGTTGCTGGCCCTTGTTATTGTTTTCAGAAGTCTGTTCTGGAATCTCATTTCTCTACAGTCGTGAATCCTCACAGCTGTAATTCAGATTATTTAACTTAATTAGTAGTGGCTTTTTGATGAAAGCACCCTGGCCCCTTTGTGCATTCCTTTCTTAGGGATACATAATTCTCATTCTTTCACTCTTCCTTCATGGCCTGGCAGGCTTCAGTTCACCTACTGACATCCTGCAGCATCTCTGCACCTTGAATACTGGCCACCAGTGTGGAACAAAATATTCTTTGTGGGAAAGAGTATGAGTGACTTGGACACTGGCTCCTCTGTTACAGCTGAGGTGCTGAAGAAGTACCTCAGGGGGTACATGAGGATTTATTTTTTTTCCATGATAATACAGATGATTTAATAGTAACCTTATGATACTGCTGGGGAACAGAAGAAATGCTAGACTACTCACACAAGAAATTATGTTGATCTTTTACTGTCTGCATGGTCTTCTACTGTTTACTGCTGCATTTCATCTTTATTTTTGATACTCCAGCTGTTCAGATGTCTTGATTTTTCTATGTGATAATTCCAGTCTTCCTCAATTGATGCTATTAACTTCATCTCTCCGGAAAATTTAGTCTAACAAATAGTAAGTCAGTGTGTTTGTCCTAATCTTGTTTAGCCCAGAGTTCATAACATAATCCCAGTTTCCTCAAGTATTAGCAAAATTTCACTGTAAGAGATGGTCCATTGGATTGGAGCCCAGGAAGATACATCTTTAATCAAAGCTCAATTTAGCTCTCTTACTGGCAAAGCAAGTGTGCAGACTTGCTGAACTCACATTATATTCATTGTGGAGCAGTGTTACACTATAAGCAATTATGCTTAAAAGCAGCAAACTTCAATAATTTGCTCTCTGATACAGGGAATAGGTTTCTGAGAATAAATTATTTCATATTACATATTTAATTGGAAGTGTTTAGTTACAGAGTATTAACTCAAACTCATTTCCTTTTTCCCCTCTAATGAAATTACAGTATCAATATTTAGATTATTTTTGTCTGCTTAGTGTCCAGATCCCAGTACTTTTACCTTTCTTACTTGTTTGCAACAGTATGGTAGTTCAGTTTTACTTTTCTATTGATGTGCTTATGAGAAAAATATTTTCTTCTGTTTACAGAATTACAAAGCCAGTGTTGATGATTTCAACAGGGTACTTCTAATAGATCCAAACGTTGTTGAAGCACAGAAGGAATTAGAGGAGGTAACCCGACTGCTTGACCTTGGCAGCGGTGCTGGAGCTGGCAGTCGACAGAAGCAAGGGAAGAAAATAACCATACAAGAGGTGATATTCCTGTTCATTTTTTAAAAGCAAACACAACAGAAGCCACACATTTGAAGAGATAATACTAAAGCTTTTGTTTATCCATCTTGAATCTGTATCTTTGGGGGGCTGGTGTTGAGTGCATACTGGAGGATTTTTACATGTGATAAAGCTTGGACTGCTCACAAGTGTATTCAGAACTACAGCAGAAAGGGAAATAGTCCATTGAGATGGCACTAAACTTGAGAATATGCTCCTTGTAAACAAAAGCTGCTTAAACTTTGAAATACATGTGTTACAGAATGCAGCTGTGAAATAGCAGTTTTGCTTTTGAAGTTTGTGCTTCTTGGGCAGCCTCTGGGGCTCGCTGGCAGAGGTCTGTGGTCAGCAGATGTGCTGGCTGCTCCTATGCTGGTCCTAAAGTTATGGGTCTGAAAAATGAAATCCTGCCCTAAAGAGCAAGAGTAAAACATATGTAGGATCTTACAAAAGAAACAGAGGATGTAATGTTATGTACAGGATGAAAACATTAGCTTTGCACAGTTCTGGGTAGAATTAGGTGATGAAAGGATTTTCTCAGTCATCTGATACTTTCGGATTGTAGCTTTGCTGGTCATTTAAGAATTCTTTTTCTCCTTTTCATTTAAAAATGTATAGTTAAAAGACATAGTTATGGTCTGTACAGTGATACTGTAATATGATAATGTAATTTCAGAATGTGGTATAATGGAGGCTGCAGTTATTAATATAGGAAAAAAATATGTTCTTGAAGTACTTCAGATTGTTGCAAGCTCATGGATTTATGTAACCGGCATAAGCTGGTATAGTGTTAGTTAAGCTCTGAGTTGTGACAAACAAAGGGACCTGGAAAGTGTTTAGAGGAGGTTTGGGAAGTGACCACATTGTTCAGAGACCAGCTAACTACATTGCTGGCACGGGTAGTTTTTCTAGGGGTGATGCAGGAAGCATTTATGTTTGCTGTCATAGTTACAACTGCCCCAGTGGAGAGGCTGTCCTCTTTTACCTGCTGTAGTCCAAGGTAGTTCCATGAAAACAGACTGCAAAGAAAAATAAAATTAGAAAAATAATTTATCATCATTGCTCCATGTTAATTGAGCTATAATTATATAAAAGACAGTCATATTTTCTCCCTTGATTCTAAGGATTGTTGAAGAACAGAACAAAATGTAAGCCAAATGCAGTATTTTCCAAAAATTACTAATCCCCTGTTCATGCAATACAGTACCTTCAGACTTTTCAAAATACTTGGCATTGAGAGACCCTGTTCAGTAAGTTTCAGGTTATACTAATTTTACAACTCTTGATGGCTTGAAATAGATTTTAGCAAATGTAATTGGCCCCATAGTTAATTTTCTAGTGACTTCATGAAACTTTGATAGAGGCTGCAATCTCAGAAGTTAAGTGGACAGTGAGGCAGTTTATCCATGCTGAGCTTTCTCCTTCCACAAGAAGACTCCTAACAACAGCCTGATCCAGCTGCCATGTGCCTGTACTGCCCCGGAGGCACAGCAGAGAAATGAAACATGTTTGTCTGCTACCTTGACTCCAGTTCTCCTTATCTTCTGGAGCGTCACATGTAATGCATGTGTAGAGTCCTCCTTTCTCCTATAGCCCTCCTTTCTCCAGTGCTCTCCAGGTGTGATTCCTGGTGCAGTGCCAAGCTGTGAAAGGCAGGGTGAAACACACACTTCTGACTATGAGCCTTTAAAGGTGAATTACAGAGCTGCTTTTCTGGGGGGCAGTAGGACATGAAAGAACAGGGGTGCCTTTCCTTTATGAAGAGCAGGATGCCAGCTTTAATCCAGTGATATGATGGATATATGCAGTTCATGAAGTTTCAGGTTATCTCTATGTCCACATTAAGTGATCTGTTGCCACTTTCTTTGTGAAGGCCACTGAACCTGATGAACAGGAAGAGAGACAGTTTGCTACATCAGAAGATGCTGAGACTCATCGTGCTGAGGAAGCTGTTCCAAAGCTTGTGCCACGAAAATCCTCTGAGAAACTCCATGTTTCAGAACCATCCAATGCTTATGACTTTGGTCAGCTTATAAATGCAGTGAATGCCAATAAGGATAAAGCTGCTTGTGCAGATCTTTTAACAATTACTGATCCAAAAAAATTGCCAGTGCTGCTAAGTAACAAACTTGAAGGAGAAATCCTTTTGATTTTTATCCAGTCGTTGGAGCATTATGTAGCTGGAAAAGATCCTGGCCTTGCATATCAGCACCTTTTCTACTTAACCAAAGCAGAAAGATTTAAGGTAAGAACCTAGACTGAATGTGTACTTAAATTGCACAGAAATCTAAAGGAAATTTTCATATCTTCAAAGGAAACAACACAGAGATTTTTGTATTTCTGTCAGATACTATGGTTTTCAGTCTAACTGTGCTGATGATAAAATAATTTGTTGGGGTTTTTTTCAGGTGGTGCTGGCCCTTCTTAGCAAAAATGAAAAAGAAGAGGTGCAGCAACTGTTTGAGTTACTTTCCAAAAGCCGGAGTGATCAGTACTCACTGGAAGATCTTGAGCGCCTTAAAAAGGTTTATGAACTTTAAGAAGTTAAAGTTTATTGGCTGCATGCATATAGTGCACGTGTAGAAGATGAATGAATGAACTCTGCAGACTTGCCTGGATTCAAGTGGGTCTTTACCTGGACTGATGGAATTCTATTTTGTTCTGACAGCATATGCACATTTACAACTTGCTCCTCTTTCCTTCTTGTAGTTGTATACATCTCTAAAATTTAATGCCCATCTATGTTCAGTAAGAGTTCATTTCATTTGGCATACTGATTTTATTTAGACTGTTAATTATATACAGAAAAATACATTTTACATTATATATGCAATGTGAAATACCTTGATGGTACAATAGGTAAATACACTTTTAGTCATCACTTGTTACATCATTTTGTGAGTTCTATGTTCTTGTGATAAAGAAGTGTCTTCAAGATAAACGGGTCAGTTAGCAGAGTAACTTTGCTAAAATGAGTTTACAAAAAGTGTTAACATTTTTCAGAAAACTACTATAGGCCATCTGTTTGTTCACTATTCCTGGTCTGTACTAAACAGATTTAAATATTTTGGCTCAATGCATCTCAACAACAAAGGTGAATGAATAATATATTAGGTCGTCATGGAAACAATTATTAAATGGATGGGTATGTTTTTAACAATTGAGTAATTTTTAATGTAGTGCACAGAGGATTACTCTTCTTCCTGTATGTGCCAGAGGTTGGCTGGTTTTCTGACTTTTTTTGGGCAGTGATGTAAGAACCAAGTGGCTGCACTTCACAATAGAAGTATTTAACTCTGAGGTTTGTAATCAGATTATTTAAAATACCAGCTATTTCTGTTTACAGATATATTTATAAAACTAAAAGTAAAATAATTGTTTTGGACCAATATGGGGTTTTTTTAATTTCAGGCATTACTTATGTTTTATATTTGATTCTGACAAAGTTCCTTCAAAGTTGAAGCTTTTAAATTTTTCAAATACCCCAATGCCTTCTTTGCACAGGTGATAAAAATGTGTATCAGACTCATTTAGCACTGCAGAGATATTACTAAGTATGTTGTTCTAGTAAAAGTTTTTCTCAGGTATATATTAATTAATAAAGTTTTTTTCTTGAAAAGTACAAGTATGGATTCTTTTCTCATTCAGTACTGTTTAGGCTTATAATTCTGACATGTGTATTATGACTTTAATCTTGGAGTGCCAAGAATGAGTCTTTTAATTTGTAAAGCATCAGCAGTAGAGCTGGTATTTAGCAATTACCGGGTTTTCACTTTCTCTGTGTGTGATCACCTCAGATGAAGGCAGACCCTGAACTTTGGCTGGTTGAGGATATGAAACACCAGCATTGCCTTTTGTCATTATGACCTGCTTCATTCAGGTTTCATTGAGATTGGCTACTGTTTTAGACAGCATTTGGGAGGGCCTGACGGACAGACAGAACAATTTCTAAGGACACAGAAAAAAAATGCAATCAAGCACCTGTAAGGGACTGTGCTGCTGATTTGGCCTGAACAGCTCAAGCCAAGGGCACCAGTCTTCAAAACTGAAGGGGCAGCATTAGACCAGTGCAAGGCATTTTGGGGGCAGGGGGTGCAGAATGGAGTATCTAGGTGTGGATTTCACCATTTGTTAGACAGGTAAGCCCTGCCTAAGTCTGGGAAAGTGCCTCAGGGCCAGCGGGAGAGATCCCTGCAGCCCCCAACAGCTGGAGCTGAACAGCAAACCTGGAGGCACCTGTCAATGTCCTTGGTCAGGTGAGGCCACAGCATCCCTGATGCCTTGAGAGGCCACCTAAAAACAGAGACAAGAATAAAGGAATCAGGGTAGGTATTTGTTTGAAAAGCCTCCCAAGGTACCCCCTGGGGAGCCAGAGGCTACTGCCAAGATGGACCCCAGGTCACAAGTTCTTCACACTTTTATAAGTTTGGTTCATTTGCATATGAGGGTTAATTCTCCAATTAAAGCTTCAGTTAATGATGTAGTTTCCCCAGGCTTGCCACCCCTTTTAGAGCCTCTTGGTTTACACATTTTGGGCCTAGGACAGTCTGAGTGTCCTTGGAGAGCAGGCCTGGAGAGGCTTTGTTATGTTGACCTAGCATAAGGGAGCGGAAGTTAACAAGCTATGAGAAACTTCAGAGTTACACAGTAGGCAATTTAGTGGATTTAGTGGAAAAATACAGGATTTGAAAAATAGTAAAGTTAAAACCTAAGGCATCATCCCAGGAGTGGCACTGGAGCAGCTGCTGACCACAAGTAGCTCCTTGCTCACCGTGGGACTCACTGCAAAATGCATTTTGTGTCCTGTCTGTGTAATGGTCAGCAGGAGAAGCCACAGGGCTGCTGAATTCCTGCTTTCCTCGCTGCTGGGCCAGGAGCTCATCTCTGCTTGGGCAGGCCCCGTTCCTGACACTCCTGGTCTGTTTCCCCTCCTATTTTGAACACTCTTGTATTTTAAATCTTGTTTCTGCTCTGTGCTCAGCTTTTATTTATGCTGGTTGGTTGTTACCCTCTGCCCTCCATAATCATAATCTCTGCTGCAGCTTTGGCTGCTCTGCCGGGCAAGAGTAAGACTGTAGCTGCCTCAGCACTGCCGAGCACAAGCTCAGTGCAGACACAGCGCCCAGAAACGACACAGTGGGCAAAGGGGGGCAAGAGCACCCCAAATATCTTACCTGGCTTTGTGGCAGGGAGACCCAAATCCCAGCACTGGCTTGTCACTCACCCCCTCAGTGTTAACATCCACCTCTGTAAAAACAACCCAACCCAACCCAGCAGCGGGACAAAAGCAGGAGGAGAGCACTGGTTCTGCAGGTGATGGGAGCAGGGGAGTGAATGTGACCCTGTGGTGGCAATAATGCAGCCAGGCCTGCAGCGACCCAGCTGCTCGTGGAGCACATCCGTGGTTTTCACACAAGAGAGCAAGATTCTTTCTGGAGCCACTAAAAATGCAGTCACTGGCTAGGGAACGGCGTGGGAAGAGAGGGTCACACTGGTGTTATTTTGGTCCTTTCAAAGTATTTTCGACATTTTTTGAGAAGCCAGCTAGCTCCAGGCTGAACAGCTGCTGTCACCCAAAGGGTACAGGTGCTACCAGGGCTGAGTGTCAGCGTGGCTGGGTTGCTTCCCTGGCCAAAAAGCCAATGTACCACAGGGCCACTACTCTTTTCACATTCCCTGTGTAGGGGTGCAGGCAGTGATGAGAGCACAGGTACTGGCAAATCACAGTCCATGCCCTTACGTGGGATGTATTTCCACTCATCAGAACCTGCTCTGCTTTACATAATCCAGCTGCACAAATACAGGGCTACTCCTGTGGCTGCCAGACCTTGCAGAAGACTTAGACTTGTTCATTACAATAAACAAAATAACAAGAGTTTTGAACAGCAGGGAACAAAGCTTCTTCCCTGCTGTACATCAAGACTTATAACCCAAGTCAGTGGAACTCTGCTCAGCGCCTGTGAGCTGCAGCTACCCACGGGACAAAGGGCTGGAGCAGGGCTCCACCCGGCTGGCTGAAGGGTGAAACATCACCTACCCCGAGTCCTCGCTCATCCCCTGGGTGCCTGCCTGGGTCCAGCCCTTGGGGATGTAACATTTCAGTGCAGACAGCCTCCAGCTCTGGCAGTGCCCTTTCCTTGCAAACCCTGTGCCACTTCTCCGTTGCTCCCTGCTAAATGCCACCCTCGTAACTCCAGTCAGTGACATGAGAGTAGTTTCCCTTGTAAGCAAGAGGGACTATAAGGGGATAAAGTGCCCATCACATAGAGTGCTGTGCTCAGAAATGTCTTAAGCATGCAGCCTGTGAGGAAAGGGAAGCTCGAACCCACACAAACCCCATCAGCACTGGTCTGGCGCCTAAACACAGCCACTCCAATTTAGGCTGTTGGGAATTTTAATGTCCTTATTGTTGAGATGAAAGCAAAAACAGTCCTTTTGTCAAGCCAGCTCACCAGGATCTGGTGGCAAGGAGAGCTGTGCTTTGCAGCTTACTGGGTACCTGTGTGCAGGCAGGTGCTGAGACAGTCACATCTCAAAGACACTCAGTTACCTGGCCTGGCACACGAGCGAGGTGTGACAGCAGAGTCATCTCAGAGCCCTCTGCCAAGACCTGGGGTTGTGTTCAGCACAGAAGTTCAGTGCCACCCATGAGGCTGTGGATCAAACTCCCTTTTCCTCCAGACCAGCTTCTTGCTTACCAAGTACCTCACAGCCACTTTTCTCTGTTTCTCCTACCCTTTGAGACTGAAGGTAACAAAGACATTGTCACCAGTCTGGGATTGTGCTTCTCACCCCAACAGGCCTGGGGGGTCTTCAGCTCTCACGGGGAGACCATTTTGCTCCCACAGCAACACCAGATTATTCCATCTGAGAAGACCAGTGTGTCACCTTCAGGACTGGCAGGAGCAGTCAATGTGCTCTTCAGATCTTTGTTATTTCAGAAAGTTATTCTAAATAAATCTCAATGTCACTCCAAAATTTCTGCTCAAGACTGCCAGTTTCACCTGAATTCGATAGAATATTAATGGATTTTAAGTTCATTAATTCTAGTATTTTTCAACCTTCTGCTTGATTATCCCTTTAATGCATTATTATCCATGAGAGTGGTGGCATTACTAAGTAGACAACTATTTAAAAATCAATCTGAATGACTGGAAGAGATGTAAGTCAGTCAAAAAATCTTTATGCAACAGTAAAAAGTAATTAGCTTTGTGACACTGATTAAATAAAAGGATGGATGCACAAGTCTAGATGCTTTGCTACAAAAGACATACAACATAATGAGGAAAGCTCTTATGATAGTTTTTATCTATTTAATGTTGTAACTCTCTCAAATAGTCTCAGATATAGCAGATATTAAAATAAATTTCCTCAAGATCCACAATCTGACACGAATTAGTCAAACTGGCCAGGAATCATGAAAAATACTTCTGAAAAAGAACCACCGTGTTGGGAGACCAGATGTAAACTTGATCTTTCCTGAGATTTATTTCAGTAAAAAAAAAAAAGCTTTGTTTTATTGAATTCTTACAATAGATCTGTAAATAAGAGAAGCATCTTCTGCATTAGTGTATTAATGGAAGTGTGTATTTTACTTTTTTATAGATTCAAAATTCGGTGCTGCATTAAATTTATTGGTGCTGTTAAGACTTCCTCACACCTCTGAACTAAAAAATGTTACAAAATTAAACAGCAAAACAGTTTTCTGCTAAAAACTTATCTCCAGAAAAAACTTACCTGTATTTCAACATTACCTCTTAAAGTGATGTATAAAATTATCAGATGATTTCAGAGTGACTGAAAATAATGGTACTATTTGATAACATTTACTTACAAGAGTAAACCATATTTTCAATTATCTGCACAGCAAAATTGAGGTCCTGAGAAATTAAGAGGTAGGTTTAATCTTGCTGAAACAGCTCTTCCATCTGATAGAAGTAGAACTTACATATGGGTTTGGGATGAGGGAATCCAGCTTGGGCTTCTGCAATCCATCCCCATCAGTTTTAGTTTCTCACTTCCCCAGCCTCTCATGATGCAGGTGAGAAAATGAGCCTAAGGAACAGGCAGTTCAGCTGAGCAAAAACCAGGTGTTACCCAGAAACTCTGGCCAATCTGTGGTGCTTCTGTGCAGGCCATATGAACTGAGAAGAGCTTCACTTTAGATGGAGAAAGTAGAGTCTGAGTTTAGTCAGCAACTGGACTTGTGCCAAGATGGTGCAGTTTTGTTCAGAGAGCTCATGCCAGAACCACATCCCTCTCACAAAACCTTTTACTGTCCCTGCCTGCCAGAGAGGCAGCTCAGATTTCTTTTCATCTTAGAGAAGGCTGAAGTCTTTTACAAAATGCAACTGAGTTTAGATCTTACATTTCCAAGAATCAGAGCATTCAACTTCCAAAGCACACCTAATCAAGTTAAAATATTTAAAGGCAGCAAGAGGTAAGCAGCCAGCACCTTACTGGAAGAAAGGCTCCCTGGAACATACCCATTTTTGTAAGGCTGATCAGCACATTACAAAACAGACCACTAGAAGTCAGTATTTAGACATTTATTTCAGATATGCAGTTTACACGCATATTACTGAGCAAAACCGAATTGCAAATATACAAATACTGTAACAAGCATTACCAAATAACATAACTGGCACTAGTGTTATAAGCTATTACTGAAACTGGTGAGGATAAGTCATGGAAGAGGACTGTAGCTCATGGCATTCCTTTCATCCAACTGAACTTCCAGTAGCACCATAATGGCAATACATGAAACACAAGACAGAACATTGTTAACTGTTATTCTGAGATTCACAACTTTTTTTTCCGTTTTAGTGAATTACTTAGCAAAAAAATGTTAACAGTGCAGGCGCTTTGGCCAACTTCAGCTTGTGTTCAGCTGTACATCTTCCATATGCAAAAGAAAAAGAAGAAAGCATATTTGGAACCCATCTTTGCACTTGGGCAGTCATTGCACTGCACTTAAGATTCCGGGACTGAAGACAGGCATGTCTTGCAAAGAGATGTCAAGTCCACTAAAGCCTGAGTGAGTCTTTGGTAGGCCAATACCTCATTATTAACCTATGACAGTCATTTTATTCACTAGGATTTTCTTTTGTGATCGAAGGTGGCCAAAGAGGACATTCTGGAAAACATTACAGTAAAATCCTCAAACGACCAGGCACTTCAAACCCAGTCTTTTCCAAAGGCACCAAGAATGGATGGGGCACCAATCTTCCCCCTAATGAAAGGTGACTGCATCTGCTTCTCTACAATGCTTATAAATCACTGGATTGTTATTTTACAGTTTTTACACATTATATAGTAGCCTCATCTGCTGCATGATTGGTTGCATGAATAAATAGGTAACCCCACTGTTCTACACAGGTGATGTCTCCATTCCACCATATATTAAGTACCAATTTCTTATGTTTTGAAATTATGTAAAAGCCATAACCCTGCTCAAAGTGTACACACATACGAACACTTCTGACACAGGCTACATCCATCTCAAGATGTGCAGTTCATTCTACATGCATTCTAAATACAGTGTGTCCAGTTATGAAACAAAATTATCATTCTGATTATTCACTGTTGAAGTATGTTTGTATAGGTCTCTGCAGGTCTATGCTTCCCTTAAATTTAAGAGTTCACACAAGAATGGTTTTAAGTCACTAATGCTCAGCTAACACCCTTTATCCCAAACCCCACATTTTCCAAGTGAACAGTGCAGGACATATTATTCATTTCAGCATTTAACATATTAAGAATTTACCAATTTTTATCTAAATACACCAAGTATACGCTTTCAAGCAAAGTTGTGGCAAAAATACAAAACATGGACGTATTTGTACTGCTGTAATGCACTTGGTTAAAGCCTTCATGTCTCTTCACACAGGTTGAAGATCCATATGAAGTATTTTGCCTTATCAGACAAGTATATAGAAAATGAAGTTGTATCAAAACCTTGCTTCTGCTGGTCACCTGAAACTTACAGAAGTCGCATATGATTCAACCAGCTTTCAGACAGGGCTCTTTAGTGGCAAAGATATTTTTGCAGCACTTACAGATTTAAATTTCAGTCTGAATAGCAGTGCTTAGTTCCACAGCATGTTGTGAGTGGTTGTTGTTTGTTTCTTTCAGTGTTTCACCAACACCTAAACCTACGTCTGTCGCAGATGCATTATTAATGCTTTCCTCAGCAATGTAACTCAGCTGCGGAACATCAGTGCTTGGGGCTGTTGGAACAGGCACAGGGATTCCACTCGGCTGTGGAGAGTTTTCCAAGCGATCGTTTTCCACCTCTGGGAGAACACTGACGGTGGTGAAGCGAGTGTGATAGTCGCTGGAACCATGGCTACAGGAAGTTTTCATACTTTCCATATCTGAGCAACTGAACTCAGAGAAATGGCTGGAGTGCGAATCTGCTACCGATGGAATACTATCGCTCAGAGAGGGAGAGTCAAATTCACTGGAGTTTGTGCTTTGCTGTTCCAACAGCTGAGCATCCATGTCCTCTCTCGTCTCATTAATCTTCATGCTGCTCTTCTTTCTCAGCTTACCTTTGCACTTCTTCCCCGCCGTGCTGTCCTTGGACCACTTGGCGGCGCCGGCTTTGCCTTCGGGCGGGCCGGAGCAGCCGGCGGAGCCGCGCCCGGCAGCGCTGCCGTCCTCCACGCTGCTGCTCCCGCTGTGGTGCCGGAACTTGGCCGGCTTGGATTCGATATCCACCTGCACTTCCAGGCTGTTGCCTTCCCTAGAACAGGGGAGAATCCGTGAGTGCAAGCGGCCATCGGAGGGCGGAACAAACTCTTGCTGCTTTCCAACACAGCACAGTGAAAGCCAGAGGGATGCTCTTGTAAAGAGAAACATTTAGCCAAATAAACAGCCCAAAGGAAAACACAAAGTCTGAAAGACCAAACGCTTTACTGAGCTACAGCAATGGCATTCCTCTTTGGAAATAATCCTGGCAAAATGTAAGCAGTCACATGTAATTCCATTTGTAACAAAACCTGCTGTTTCAAAGTGTCTTGAAATGAAGATCTTGAATGTAGAACAGCTGAGGCATGCTTATAATATCCTTTAATAAGCAAGGCTTATAAATATTCCATTTTCACCACATTTCTCTTACCTGTCCAAAGGGATGTAGGAGTTCAGGATGGATCCTGCCATTGCTTTGGTACTGGCATTGTCACTAACTGTTCCCAAGCTAACTGTGCCAGATTCTCCACTCAGACTGTATCGTTCTTTCTGCACATCTGCTTGTACTTCCAGCCTGTGAGAGAAAGAGAGAGTTGCACACACTACCACAACAGTTAAAGCACACTACCTGAAAATTAGTGTCACCTTGTAGATGGCAGTAAGTAAATGAGTCAGTAATAAATAGAGTTCCTGAGTCACTCCAGTAAAGATGTGTTTAATTACCCTACTGACACACGTTCTTCGTTCCCACTGTCAAAAATGACTACTTTTTGATTAAAACCAAGAAAACGAAAACACCTCAAAGCAAAACCAGATTAATTTCCTTAAGGCATTAACCAAAAGTTCTGGATTCTTTCCCTCCTGAGATTTATAAGGACAACTTTCAGGTCCAGCTACAGTTCTTTTGCAGATTGTATACTATATTCTAAAAACGGTAGAAACAATCAGAAGGGTACATAAATTCATGACATGAGAGTTCCCATGTTTCCCCTGCTGCAAATTACTACTAATCAAGTAAGAGGCAGAGAACTGTGTTCTGTACTCTGCTTTATATTGTATTGCTATCAACTGCAACACAAATAATAGAAACCTGAGCAATCTTAAGTTGGGCTCAGCAGATAAGCCAGAAATCAAATTACAAGCTTTTTTCCAAACGTCTTGTTTGTCTGTGTTCTGACAGTGAAATTGAAGTGGGTTTGTTTTTCACTCTCAGCTCTTTGAAGAAGAGGGTATGTATACCTCACTCAGCAGTCACAGCCCGAAACCTCTGCCCCAGCGGAGGGGAACTCTTCATACTATCCCACTGTCTTTATTCTCCATAGCCTGGACTGTGAAGTAACTCAAAATGAGCAGTGTTGGCAGCTGATTTAAGGAGCAAATTCCATCCCGAGGTCTACATGCTAACAATCCTTTCTACACACTCCCTTTCTCTTCAGGGTGCAGGAGAGCCAACTACCAGAAAGGTCCGAATCCACGGAAGGCATTGAGTAGGCGACAAGAAGTTGCCACTCTGGCAAGGCTAGGTGCTCATCTGCCTCCCCTCCTGCCTGAAGTCCATGTGGATGCACACTCCACAGAGGTGTTCTGAAGGCACAGCACGGTGCCTGCAGGTGACTGAACGAGCGAGCCAGCAGTTCTGACTTTTGGGTGAGGTGCACCAGAAAACAAAAGTGCATTAGACATGAGCTGCCTCCCTCTGGCTCCTGCCTACAGGCAGCTCTCCGGGGGAAACAGGAGAACACGATCTCACACCCCACCCACCCTAAACAAAATCAAAGTCTTGAGGACTGTGGCCAGGCAGGACCTCTTGAAAATCAGTAAGTTAGTCAGGGATGAATCATTTATCTCCCAGACACAGTTCCTTTTAATAGGAACCACGATGAAAAAGCCAAAATGGGAACACCGAGGAGGTGCCCTTGGCGTGCCCAGGCGCGGAGCAGGGCTGGGAGCACGTCCCTCACCTGTTGAAGCAGTTCACCATGGCGCTGCCCGAGAGGCTCCCCGTGATGCTGGCCCCAGCCAGGGCCATGGTGCTGGCTGTCTCGCTCAGGTTGTCGCGGATGGCGCCGATCCTGTCCATGTGGCTGCCGCTGGCGCTCAGGCTGCCCGTCAGCCCCCCGACGCTCCCCTCCCCGATGCTGGGGTTGTGGCGCGCCTCTGCCACCGACGTGGTGTCTAGGCACAAACAAAGAACCTCGTCAGGGATGGAAGCAGCACTCAGCTGTTTCCAGAACGGGACCACGGAAGCTGCTCCTGAAGTTATGCTGAGAAGAAGGATTTATAAAACATACTGTCACAAAAAGAGAACTTTGTCAAAAAAAACCCCCAAAAACCATAAACAACCAGAAATAATTTAAAAAGACACCCTCCTTGGAGCTGCTATAATGGTTATGCCTGACATCACATACTTAAGACAGCAAAAAATCAACCATGGATAGGACAGGAAACAAGGAATGAAGGAATACAGAGAGACCCTACCAGGCAGGATAGTGCCATGTAATCAAAAAATTGAAGCATCAGACCAGTTTTTAGTTTGCCCTATTAAAAATAAAAAATGTAACCAGCTTCCACAAACTGGATTCTGAAAGAGCAACATTAATGCTATGTTAAAACTTTTACCTATGGAGAAGACTTCAGTCTGGCTTTGATTTAAGCAGGCAAGAAAAGCTTTAATACTTGTATTATAGCCCAGCACAAAATGACACAGATGAACTATTATCATCTGAGAAGTGCAATTTCAGCAATGAGCAGAAACAGCCTCAAATGCAAATAACTACTCTAGTATCTAAGATAGAAAATACAAGTCACAAAGCCCATATTTATAGAAAATGGAACACTGAATTTTCTTACCTATAGCTGCATTTGTTCCACCAACATTTATATCATTTTCATCATCAAATTCTATCCTGACACCTTTTCCATTGCCAGCTGACACACCACAGCCTCCACTTCGGCAGAGGGAAATTGGAACAACTCCATACACATAAGCCAGCATAATAGGAACACCAATACCTACAGAGGGAAGTACAGTCTTTCATTAAAAGTGACTTTTATTTTAGAGCTTTTCATAAAGGCAATTTCATTTTCCAAGATTAATTAATATTTGATTAATATCACACTTGAAAGAGATAAGGAGGGAGCAAAATCAAGAAATAGTGGTAAATCACTAAGGTGAAATGACAGCGAAGTACTTCCAGCAGGCAGAATGTCCTCTGTCAGCATTGGTAGGAAGAGAAGCTTAATGACTGATGAATTAATACATAACATACTTTATAAACAAAATTAAAGTACTTTAAAGATTCACAAAAGCCCCACTGGGGACTGTAATAATGTTCCACCCGAGAGGCAGAAACAGCGGAGATCTATTTCAAATGCTATTCAACCGAAAATACTAGTACCTCTACTGCTTTAGTAAGGGGCTTCAATTTACATCCACTGAACCCAGACATGGCTTTGCTATCAATTTAATAGGACTTAACATTATTATTACTCTGGGATTTTTCAATGTAAGTTTTCCTTAAAAGTACACAATTCTGCAGAGCAGGGTGGCAGGAATTAAGGGAAACCAGTTAAAGGTACTGTAGACTAAAGAACACACAGATACACACACATCCATCCCACCACTTTGAGTGGATTGTGAAAGTTAGTCCTTTGGCATATGAATTAAATCATCCTAGGGCTTTGCTGATGGAAGTATACAGAAGGTGCAGAAATGAGCAGACTGAAAAATGTCAAGTTAGCACATTCTGAAAAAGCCAGGAGAGAAGCAGACCTAATAAAAAGACTCTTCAGTCTAATCTAAAGGAAGAGTTCCAATTACATGAAGTCTCCTTCACTAGAAATTTCTCACATTCAAGGAGGAACTCCATATTCTCATGGTCATTATTCTGGAAACCACACAATGCCCTGAGACTGGAGGCCATGTGTTAACGGCAATGGGGCAAGAGCAAAGCTCCACAAAATAAAACCCAACTGCTTTCCCTGAAAAGCCACATTTCACCTCTGTTCAGGAATTGGAAACAGCTTGAGAGAAATGAAGTAGGCAGACCTATAAATACAACTATGCAACTTTGTGTCCCACCACCTGTTTAGCAGGGACCTGACACCACAGCCACATGAGAGCAGTGCAATGCAGACTGACACCAGTGTCATGGCTGGCATATCCTCGTTTGCACACTGGTCCACCATGGATAACAAGCAGTTTAAAGCCACAGCTTCCTGGCCAATTGAACCATCACTTGCTAAAACTGGCCCTGTCTTCTGGAGGTTACTCATTACTCTTTAAGCATTGATCCTGGCACAAGGGGGAACACTGCAGACAACACTGTGTGTACAGGGGGATGATCCAGCTTAAAACAAAATGGTGGGTCTTAGTGTGAGTCAGCTATCCACAGCAGCTCACTGTGCAACTGTGAAGATGCCTGTGCTGCAACAAAGAAGCAAGGCAGTGCCAGGCAAGTCCCCTCCTTTCAAAAAAAATCTGGGTTTACAATGATCTTGAAATTACCTGGGAAAATGAGACAACTATTCCATAATGAACAGCAAGATTTTCCTTAAATTTCCTTAAATAGCCTCAACAATCACCACGAGAAAGAGTGTAATGCAATTCAAACTGACTCCCAGAGCAAAGCAAGTGGTTTGTCAACTACTGCAATGTAAAGTGTAAGAGACTGTTTCTGTTCTGCATTGAGAAAAGTTTGATATGAAGTTATTAAAATATGAATAGACTCTGTGGCAACAGTTTTCTTCTTGGTCATTTAAAAAACCCTTAAATACTTCAATCATAAAAGCCAGATGTGACAATGTGGAAATTTCAATTTACAAGATAAAAATCACTTTTACTTCTTCAGGAAATGCTACATTAAAATCAAGTACTATATTCTTGATTCTGCCGCAATAGAAGTAAAACCTCAGACTCCTCCTTGCCTTGGTTCCCTCACCTATAAAAGGAAACTACAGCACTTATCTCAGCTGTGTTATTCATGAGTATTTATAGAGTTCTGGTTGCAAGGTGCTACCAAGACACAAAATAGTAGTATTTGCTTACCTACAGTTACTGCAGCTACAACTGGAGAAACAATTACAGATAAGGTTACACCACCTGCTATAGCCAAGTTTCGTTTGTGCTTTGAAATGTCTTTGCCTTCGTATCGATTGTGAATCTTGAAAGAAGAAAAGAAAGGGGGTTTAGAGTATTATCAACATCAATAACACATTGCTGCATGGATGGAAGAAGTGACATCGTTTGGAGCTGTATCCTGTTCTCTTCCAGAGAGACCATATTCTATGTCATGATTTATTTTGTATCTCAAAGAAAATAAAATTTATACATATCCTAATTTTAGGCAACCTCTTACAAATAAGAAGTCTTTCCCATCCAGCAATTAAGCATTTATTCTCAGCCTCAAGTTTGAAGAGCTAAGTAATTGAAGAGCTTTGTTTAATCATTACTCCAGCTTATATGGCTGGGAAAAGCAGATAAAATTTCAGGATAAAAGAATTGCCACGTGTGATCAAATTGACACTTCTTATTCTCAGTCATCTTTTCCCTGAACCGTATGGAGTTAAAACTTCCACAGATTACTAGATCTATGGAAACAGGCTGACCTAACAGAGCTATGAGAGAGCCTTCACCAAACATAGCCTGGAAGGAGGGGAAAACAAGAACTCTGTTGCTCCAGCAGCCCCTCATGACAAGCTGCTGAGACAGGAAATGTTTTTGCAAACCCTAGTCTGTTTACTGAGGAATCTGCTACCCAAACCTCTTACTGATGGTTCAAGTCTGCAGTAACTCTGAAATGTGTCTGCCTTAATCTTATCTGCCACAAACCCCACATGAACCTGAAAGGTCTTTAAAGATCATTGCTCTACAGAGATTTCCCACATTTTTATGTTTCATTTACTGCTCTCTCTAGGAACATGGTTTCTCAGAGGTATGCACTACATCTGTCATCATTCTTGGCTAAAATAAAATTACAAAGGAACAACAGGTATCTTAATGGCTGTCACAAAGCCAAGTTAATCCTCACTCCATCCAAGGAAGAACACAAGAGATGAGTACCCAAGAAGATAATGACAAGAAATGAGCTGGATGTCATGCTCTCTAAATTATCATGTTACTGAATGCTGTGCTTTCTAAAATATAATTTCAATTAGAGATCTGGTAGGGTTGTTCTCATTTTGGAATAAACAAAGTCTTTGTACTTGTTCAGGCCAAGACAGGCAAGGAAAGGGCAGAGAAGGCACTGTGCAAAGAGAATCCATTTACTTGCTCTGAGGTACATTATACAAAGAGAAACATGGAGTGAGGGAGCACTTGAATATTGAACATGCCTATGGATCAAAAAGGAAAAATTGAACATGAACACTCTCCAGTATGAGTGTGTAAGAATAACAAACCCAGAAAGTTTAGGTTTCATGGGGCTCTGAGCAATTAGCAGGATCATCTCAGGTGCTGAATTTTACTGTTATGGACAACTATAACTCCCAAAACAAAAGGCATAATACAACAAACAGATATCCATAAAGATTACTGGATTCCTTAAACACAAAGCAAAAAACAAAGAAATGGAAGGAAGAGGTTACAGAGTAGAAACTGATTTAAAACGTCAAGATAAAAGGTTACACTGGTAGAAGCTACTATGAAATAAGAGACTTCCGAATATTGACTAAATAATAAAGAATAACCGAACAAAAATACTAGGCCAGAAGAGAGATTTCAATAGACACAGAAACCTATTAGGTTACAAGACTTATATCTATAAAACCAGAGCACTAGCACTTCCTCAAGGAAACTTTATCAAAGCACAAGCACAAACTCTTCCAATGCAAAGGACAGACAGAATGTTGAAAAAGAACAATGAAGCTTCCTTTACCAAAGCAGCAGTAGCATTAAGAAAATAGAAAGTAGGTCAGATTACTATGAATGGGTATAGAAGAACAGCATGAGGGTGTTAGGCCAAAATCAGAAAGGTTAAAATAGAGGAGACAAAAAGCAAGGGATATCAAAGTCAAGGAGAAATTATTCTCCTAGTACAGTGCTAGTAAGAGGAAGACCAAATTGGATCAATTTGCTGTTTAACAAAAATGAAAGACAGCCAGCAAATGAAACTGGAGACCTGCTCCTATTTTCTTTTCCCTTCAGTTGTCATTGAAGACCAACTGTGAGCCAGACAACTGGTGACAAAGAAGTAAGATCCATACAAATACGGCAGATTGGTGCGTACTTACATGAGCTGATCTGAAAAATACCTCAGCAGGCCCAATTTCAGAATCACTAATAGTAATTTTTGAAAATTATTAGTAGTAGATGTCTGAAAAAAAGTTCCAGGAAAACTGGAAATGGTTAAATGGCAATTAGAATCTTAGAAAGGGTACAATACAAACCAAGAAGCTGAGGAAGTAAAAGACCACTGAACTGAACTTTGATTTCCTGAAAATTGGGAACTTGCAGACCTCAAAGCAGAAGTAGGAAACAAAAAGGTCACACTGGTATTTTTTTTTTCCAAGTAGAAATCATGCCAATTTAATTTTCTCTCCTGTAACAAGATAACTTAGCCTTGAGGATGGGGAGAAACAGATGTCACACACTGACTAATGAAATCCTTACATTCTTGTATGACACTCAAGCAGGTTATAATGGTCCAGACTGAAAAAATGGATGAGAGAAATCTGCTAAGCTTCATGTGAAACTACAGAAAACATGTGAATAGTCATTAGGTTTTATAACTACCCAAATTGAGACTCTTCACTCCATACTTTTTCCAAGAGATATGCCTTGGATCCAAGAGTATTGAACATTTTCATTAATGTGGAAGATGGAAGGAGAAGAATATGTGTTGAATTCAGGCCATTACAATCTGGCATGGTTACAAGAACGCCAGAATTCACTCCAGTTGTGAGAAGCTGAAAAAATGGTCTGAAATGACCAGATGCAGCTGAATGGCAATGACTTCAAAACCACCCCTAGGAGGAAGCCAATTGCCTGAATTACCAGTACGGTGGGAAAAGGTGTTTTAGTGTACACAAAATGCAAACAGCATGTTGTTGAAGAAGAGGTAACTGGTAGTTACTGGCACAGAATCACCCTTTCATTTAACTCAGCAGTAGCAATACTGCAGGTTCACTGCTGTATTCAAAGTGGACAAAAACAAAGGTGGCATGAACAACTACAAGGAAATCCAGAAGAGGAGAATCAGAAACCTAAACCAGTGTGTTTTCTTGACAGTTTGTCAAGAAAAGCTGGAAGTGCTAATTTTGTTAAGAATGGACTTAAAGTATCATAAATATATAACGGGATATTGCAAAACAGAAATATTCTCTATGTCAGCTGAAGAATAGGGCAGTAGGAATTCAATGTAAATTCTCTTCCTATACCAATGTTAAAACCAATAAACTTTTCTACAAAAAACAACCTTGAAGGGCCTGTGGGATCTCCATCATCAGATGTTTTGAAGTGCAAATGTGTGACAGGGGTCACAGAGAAATGATCACTAAGCATTGGGGTACAGCAGAAATTCTCATGAGGCTGCCCTCACAGACTAATGCTCTGAGACCTTCATACATGAAAGGTGCTCTGTGATGGGGTCCTATCCCAAAACATAATGAGAAAAGCTAATCATGCAGATGTTATTTGAAACAGATTAACTGCTGCCTTCTTCCTCTTCTCACTTAGAAGGTTCCAATAACTGTATGGGACTAAGCCATAACAAAATAAAAGGGTCAAAAACCAACTGTAGCACAAAGTAGGTACCTGCTTGAAAGAAAAAGATTAAATACAGTGGAAAAGGTGCACCCCTGAACTTCTTGTCTACCTGACACACACCCCCTTCCCTCCCCAATAAATGCAGAATTATGAGTCTGTGCCAGTCACTGTGGGAATCCATGCTGATAAAAGCAGAAAAACAAATCTTCCAAGCCATCATTTCAAAAAGCCCATTTCCGAAAGATCTAGGTAACTTATTACTTTATCCTAAATTACATATAAGAGTTTGTTGATTACTTTATAGTAAAAGCTACTATATTTTTAAGAAGAAATATATCAACTGCCTTCTGATTAACATGATCATTTCTAGCTCCTTCCCAGAAGAAGTAAAATGAAGACAGGCTAGCTAGCACCAAACACTGCTCCACATTGGTGGACTGGCCCAAGGCAATTAACAAGCTGCTGAGTATAAATGCTTAAATATGTGCATGCATAAACCTGAACGAGCACAATTTTATACTAAAATTGTGGTAACTATCTGCTTTTTAAAAAAAAAAAATCCTTTTTGTCTTCCTTGCCCTCTAAAGATTGTTTAATTCTAAGGGACACAAGGGGAACCAGAGATTAAAACCAGAGCAATTTTGAAAAAGCAAGCAGGAGCTTTCATGGCAATATGCAGAAACTGGAAATTGTTCACTGTTTTGCTCTGCATGTTTCATAAGAGAAACTAGATTTTTAAAAACACTGCTTTTTGTTCCTGTACAACTGACACAAATATCCTTAAACAAAGCAGGGATTGGTTGGTGTTTGGGTTTTTGTTTTGGTGGGGTTTTTTTTGGTTTTTTTTAGAGGCCAGTTAAGACACTCCACTGAATATAGTTATCACCCCAGCCATACAACAAAAGGTAAAACCTGAAGTATGTTGGGAGTTGAAGCACTTTTTACCTTACGTCCCACATATACAGGAATTCCAATAATCATAGCAGGAATAGCAATGCCAGCTATTAAGGCAATTCCTACAGGAGCTCCAACAAGTGTCCCTAGTTGCCACAGGATTTTCTTCTTACGGCTCCATGGTTTCTTCCCCCAAAATGTGCAACCTGATGGGCTAATAAAAAGAAATAAGAAAACTGAAAAGAAACTGTAAATAAATCTACATGGCAATACACTACTGAACATTTCCCTAGTTACGAAATTATTGTACTTAGGTTCAAGTTACAGACATTACGGCTAGCAAATCATCAGTTATTTTTCAGATTGTTTTTTGTCTTGACAGCTATTTTGCAATGTAACAAGAAGCATATTGCATATTGCCACACACCAATCTATGGTTCACAGTAACTTACATGATCAGAACTTTTGTATTGCCTAATACAAAGACAATACAGCAGTATTAAGACATCAGTAAAAAGAGGGTGTGATAATCTAAAATACTTGATTTGTACTAAGAACATATTGCATGCACAAAACTTAGAAAGTATTTTAAAATAAAATATAATAAGGAACTAATTTAAATACATGTATTGAAAACTGACTTAATTCTCCAATATGGATACTTCAACTGTGATTCTCTACTCTGAGAGAAAGAAAGCCAGACTTGGAGCACTTGGGAATCTCCTTCTAAATACTTTAGAAAACAAATTACCAAACACACAGATTTTTTTTTTTTTTAATTAAATGTACCTTAAATAATGTAAATCTGAGATCTCTTTCATACATAGCCAACAGAATTCACAGCCACAGACAGCACAGGTCATATGATTGCAGCTTCCATCATTCATTTTTATTATATAAGCAGCACAGCGTGGGCATGGCTTTATGTCATCAGCTGTTTAAAAATGAATATTAAAACTGTATCAGTTTCTTAGACAAGCAAATATAATCACAATACAGACATACATTTGGGAAAACTGATTGAACCATTATCTGAAAAACTGAAGAAGTTTTTTATGAGGTTGCTTTACAAATCTTCATTTGGCAATGACTTGTTATCAAATTTGTTTTTACAAACCTTGAAAACAAGGTGTATTAGACCACATTCAAGTAATTGAATAGTTAATGCATACTCTGTTCAAGACTTTTCTAAGCTTAATGAAATATATATTAGAGTCTGACATTAAATATGTATGCTAACACAGGACTGATAATATGGTCTCTTTAAATATAATCCCCTTTTACATTTCATGCTGTTATGAATCTTATACTTGAATATTCAGTCTCCACTCTGTTCACTTATCTTAAATCCATCTCTCCGTTCACATTAATGCACTTCTTTGGTATTGCCAACCTCCTCTTGAGTCCTTTTCACAGCCCTACTTTATAGTTACTTACTCCCTAGAAAAATACACAAAAGAAAACTCTGGAGAATCTCCGTGCTCCCAAGTCAAACGTGGAAAAATGAGGTTAAATGACCAGCTCTGTCAAACAAGGGGTCATTAAGCAACTGCGAAATACACGCACACCACAGTTATGATCTTCATTCCTGGTTAGCACCTGCACTTTGGGACAAGCTATTTATTCACAGCAGCAGAAATACCTTGCAGCTCCTAGTGCAGAACAAGTCTATTGCCTCAGTGCTACTAGGCAGGACAAAGGGAAAGGAGAGCTCATATTTGATAGAAAGAATACCTAAAGAGGTGCAGAACCAGCAGAAAAAAGTACCTCTACCAACTCCAGTGCACAAGGAGTAAGCAGCTGGAAGGATTCATTAGCTACTCCCATATGGGAGCACATGCACAACCTACAGGGCAGTAAGTAAAGTGAGCAAGTTCTTCAGCACAGAAAAGGCAGAGCTACTGCTCTTCAGGCTCAGACAAATTGAAAGAGTAAGGAAAGGAGCTGGTGTGCTGATTTATTTAGCTTATTTTTAAATTTATTTGAAAGCTAGAGCAAGATGCCAATTTTTAGGGAAAGGTGGAATGCATTGTTAAAATAAGGTAGTGCAAACTACAAATTAAGAGACTCTCAAGTCTGGGGCTGGATTGCAGAAAAACAGCTCTAACTGTGCAAGTGAGACTACCCCAAATATCTACCTTGCTTTACAGGCAGACACAAAAGCTGCCAAATAAATCAGACTTTGATGTAATTCAGAGCCAGTTCCTATCACCAGCACACTGGAATCTTGATGTGCTAAATACTACTCTTAATAGTTTATCCTCTTTTTTGGGGAATTACAAACAAGCTCAGCTTTAAGAGATGGAATTGTTTGCTTTCTGGCAGACAAGACAGATGAGCATTTCCTAGAAAACTAGAAATCAGTACTAACAAAGATGTCAAACATCAGAGCTGGCATTGGAGTAACAGTCTTTTTGAAAACAGAAAATCAGTGGTTACGAGTTTTAATTTTAACAGCTGGGAAATTTCACCCACAGTGGAGAAAACAAGTGTACCAGTGTGGAAGTGATACAACTAAAGAAGTCAATGTGCTAAACATGTGGGATGCCTTGCAGCAAGTTCATTTGGTTTCACATTTTTCAACTATGAAGTAAGAACTTAAAATGTTGACGAGCTTTTAAGACTTAAGTCAGATGTTCTGGTCACAGAGTACTTCAAAGTATAGCATTTAAAATTTTAATTCAAATTTAGAATTGTTATTTTATGTTTCTGAAAGACAAAGCGCCTAGTATCTACCTACCACATCACTATTCCACTCTTTCCTTTTCTAGGGTTAATTGTGCAAATGTACGAAAGAGATGTTTTACAGACACGGCACCCTAATAATAAATACCTGCTGCTCCAGATTCCTGGCTGTAACTAATAGATGAAGAACGAATTGTTCTCAGGCGCAGACTCTGAGCTCTCTCCTGGCGAGCAGCATCGCAGGTCTGGTTGGGATGCCAAATTTGCTTACAGTGGTAGCAAAACTCAGTCCCACAGCCTTCTCGTCCACACGTCAGTTTGGGGCAGCTGGCACATCCAAACGCGATCACGGCGTATCTTGAACCATCAAGAGGGGCAAGAGAGGATTTTGTTAATAAAACCAGTTCTAAGTATAGAGCAAAGCTGACAAGACAGCTGTCAGAGTAGCTGAAAGCAGGTACATAAGCAGAAGACATCAGGAGCTGATTACCTCCTTCAGGAGGTGGCCTGCACCCGGTCCTGAACACCTCTTTCCACAACTCTACTGCCACTGCATTAGATTAAGATTGTACAGAAATACCGTAATCACTGCAACACTCACTCATCTTTACTCCATGCAGTATTCAAATATACTGTATTTAAAGCTGAATGCAATACCATAAGGTTTACAGCCACAAAGAAACCATGGTTTAGAAGAGCAGGACAATAAAGCAAAAAAAGGTGTTTAAACAATGAGGAAAAGTTACAGTTTCAGAAGCGTCCCACTATGGGCATATCTAAGTTTGACCCTGTCTATAATGAGGGAGGATCCCTGCTAAGTGATCTGCAGTGTAACCTATAGCTGTAATAATATCTGATTTGGCACTGCAAGACATTTTAGAATTTTACTAGTTGCCTTTTACAATGAATAGCACTATTTACTTTAAATAGGTGTTTGTTAAGTCTTTGTATTTTAAAATGTCAGAACAACAAACTAAGTATTTTATTAATAGGATTTTTGTTTCTCAATAATTAAGGCATTTTTAAAAATACATTTCAAACTGTAACTGCAAAAATTGGTAAAGAGTTCAGGGCCTCGATGCCCCCTTTACTCTGACAATACTACAGAGCTCAAAACCTCCAAGAATGGTGAGACTTACAAAACTGTGTTACCCTACTTTGTAATCAGACAGTACATGAACAGTTGTATAGACAAATCTATTCCTTCATTAGACCTGCATTTCGAAGTTCACATGATAAAAATACAATGTGTTCATATTAACAGTAAATACAAACAATATGTTTCTTAATTCCTACCCACTGTAGCTTTATTCAATGATTTTATGCAATAGCTTTATTTTTAATATATAATACTAAATCCACTGGTATGAACATTTAAAATAGATGCATGGTTTTATTCACATGAACAGGGTCCCTGAGTAGACTTGAACGGATTTATAAATGCAGCAAGACTGAAGTTTCTGTCTGTCCAAATGAAGGTAATTTGATTTTAAAAGACAATTTATTTTTACCCCATCTGTTTTATAGCAGTTGCATAAATTAACTCAAAATACTCTTTATTAGTAATGATACCTAAAAAAACATTCCCACTCACAAGCCTATCTTAAAATTTAGCTGTTTTTATTTAAGAGTAGCTAGATCTGAAACTCTGCAAAGTTAAGGCAAATCCTACCCCTTCCATTACTGTTTTAAAACAGCATATTTGAGGTTCCCCCAAGAAATGTTGCAAACAAATAGGACTTTCAACCTTTAACTTACAGATGATGCAGCTACAAATTATATACGTTTGTCTGTTTGCAAATACTTCTTGCTTTCCAAGTAGAGATTTATTTCAATAATTGCTAGACTCTTCTATATTGCTGCCAAGTTAATCAGCTTCACTTTCCCCACTTTCTGCAAACTGAGGAGATAATTGCTTTGCATGTACACAAAGAGACTCCGATCCAAGCACTTCTTCAACATACAGGGATACATTCAAGGCTTGCTAACGTTAGACCAAAAAAATCTCAAGTGTAAGACACAGAATAAAGTACCAATTTATATCCTGCCTCCTTCCTATCACTAATAAAGCAAAGGCACATCCCTGAAAGCACTCCCTCTTTGGGAATGATGTTTTAGGCACACCTTTAGAAAGTCACTTTTTAGACCAGAGCAAATCTCAGTTCAAACTGTACAGGATTACAGGTTTTTAACATCTGCATTCTTTTTAAAGGAGAAGAAAAGCCAGAAGTCCTTGTTTAGGTTGAGAGAAAGGAGTAAAACCCAGTAAAACAAAAAACAGAGGCAGTGAGCAATTAATTGAAGGCTGCACAGTTTAAAGACAGATGAAGAATTTGTACTCTTTTGCATGATCTGCTTTTCGCTTGATAAAGGTATGAAAATTTAGGAATCACTTCTATCTTCCAATGATGTCAGCAATACAATCCCAGAGCAAAACCATTAAATAATTCAAACAGAAGAAAAGACACAACACATCCGGAATACTGATTCAGTAATGCTTGTTAAAATGACACTGGAGAACTGGTATGAAGACAGAATATAAAAATACTGGTCAAGGAGAAGGCTCATGAGTTCTCCTTATCTGTGCTCCTTTCCCAGGGAAGGATCACCTGTGTGACAGCGTCTCCTATCAAGCCACTGCTGGTAGGTTACAGCTGGTCCAGGCTTTTACAGTGTTTCACCTAACAACAACGATCAGGATGCATCTGAGCTTGCAACAAAAGCTGAGGATTAAGCAGCCCAGGGTCAGACAGTCTGTGGTGCCAGTGGCATGGACCATTCTGGTACTGGGCTGCTGTAGTGCAGGAGACCCCTCAGCTCCCAGGCAGCCCACCCAGGGCAGAGCTGCTGCAGCAGAGGCTCTCCTCCAAACTGATCTGCAGGTCTCCTGTTGGCAGGGTAAGAAGTTCCCCACTGGGACAGAAGTAATAGCAATATACTTGGTACTGCAGATAACTTTGCTTCAAGATCTGTTTGGTTCATGTTTTGCTGTCCCCAGGACTTATTTTTACCCAGAGAGGAAAAAGTTATTTACTTCTTAATTATTAACTGTTGTTTCCTTAGAACCCAGGAGATCAATGATGTAAAAAAACCCTCAAAGTTTTAACAGACTGATCTGGTTTCCCTCCATTTTTTCCTTTTCAGGGATCAAAGTTTTTATAATTATTTGCTCTTTATCTGGTCCAGATTTTTGACTTAGTGTGATGCCCAAACCCTGAAACAATATTACATGGGCTGTTGGATCAGTGCTGAGAAGAGCTGAAGCACTGTTGTGCACCATCCATTTTTTACCTATTTGTGCAGTAATTTTTTCCTACCAAAATGCTCCACTTTTCACCAATTTCCTATTTATTACAGTACTTGCTCCTACTCTTAAGAGTCAACTTCAGGAAATGATGCTACCCTCTGAAGCTATTGCACCTCTCCTACTTTGGGATTAATTGCAAATTTAGTAAATGCATTCCATCCAGCTCCTTCACAAAATATTCTATCCAGGCTAAAAGGTCATAGCCCTAATGCATTCTGTCAGTACTACATTTCAAGAACTGTTCAGAAAAAGAAAAAAACCCTCAGCTTTAACTGCATATTGTACAACTTGGTTAGTTGCCAAAGCAATTAGAAACTGTGACTACTGTTGCACCACATAATTATTAAAGCAAATACCTGCTGATCTGAAGTTTGTGTGTTCTGTATGCCATGCATCATCTCTGAACAGTGTTTGTTAGCAAAGACTTTTCTGTGGAAGTCTGAGTAGTGTTTGCTTCCCTAAACCTTACACCTGTACAGTTCCTTCCTTCATCTTCCTTCTATGCTCCACCACAACATTAAACCCCTGTTACTATTTTCTATTCCACTCCCACTTCTCCTTCCTGCCACCCTCTGTGTGCTTTCCCCCAGTCAGGCACATACAGACCTGTCAGACAGTGCTGTGGCGGCTGCCTGAAAGCCAAACTTAAATTTTTAACTGGAGGATTCGTACACAGGTATTACTCTTGCTGGAGGCACTACTGATGGTTTTTCTTTTGTTCAAGCAGTATGCCCTTTTCCCTAAACTACTTAGATTAACTTTGCTGAATGCTCAGACCTCGCTGCCCAACATATCTAAGGGCTCTGAAGGTTTCAAAACAATCAGAAGAAGGATGGGAAAAAGACAAAACATGATTGCAAGAGCTCTTGTTTGTTTAGGATGACCACCAGAAACAGTGATCCTCCTGAGAAGCACCCAAATAGCCAACTTTATTCCACTTTAAACTAGTAATGAGAATTCAGTGAGGAAGCACTACCTGTGCATTAAAAGCAGAATTCATCTATCACTGTGAAGCATTTCCCTGCCACTTTAATCATATTAGGAAAAATCATGGTATCAGAAGTGCGACATAAGGTTGCCCATGCAGTATGAGTTTGTTCCCTTTACACAGACATTGGCAGTTTATCTACCTGGCAATATACTGTATTTTCCACAGGACTCCCCTCTCAGAGTATGGAGCATGCAACAAGCAGTTCTGGAGCAATGATTTAAATACCTGCCACACACTAATGCATTGTTGTGGTCCCACACGATTGCATGGAACTTTAACTTTGCTCTGAAGACCCACTTTTTATTTTTATAATGGTGTTACCCTCAGCAATTGTCATCACAGTTTCTGACCACTGAAAGATACTTAGGAGTATTTTAAAAAACAGGTAAGAAAATTAAAGCATAAAAACCAAAACAGGTTAAACAAACCCGCCTTAGTCTACTTAATTAAGTACTAAAAAACTATCTGAACCACTGAAACGTTGTTTAATAGAAGATATTTTATAGTTCTTAAATGCTTCTCCTCAGCTTGAATAACAACTGTAACACAAAAACTCAGAGCAAAGCATACTTCTGCCTATTAAGTAATACCTTCTAGTTGTTGGTTTGGTTTTTTTTTGCAGTATCAAAATACTAAGAGTAAGCTGTACCGGTTTTGTCCATATGACTTTGTTACAAGCTCATGCAACCAAAACATCCCTCAAGTTATTTCTCCTTCTGTCCGCAAACTATGCCACAGCAATGCCAACCACTTTGGACCAGATATGAAACTATCATGTTTCCGGTCCCTGCTTTTGACTTGCATTAGCAAATTCTGTTTCTTTCAAAGTATGAAAGCAAAATTGTATTTGAAGTAAGTCCTAAACATTAAGCACCTGGTTATTAGTATTGGAGTATTTAATCTACCTACCAGTCAGCCCTATTTTGCTTGTTCTTTTGTGACATTCTTCTTTTTCTTCATTCTACTTATTGCTCATCTGTGAGGCTTTGAAACAGAGCTGTCATCCTCTGAGTTTTTCGTGTGCACTGCACATCTGGATTGCAGTCATGGCTATAATCTTTAAGCAGTATGGTAACACAATCAATCTCTAAAAAAGCAGCTTGCTGAAGAATGGCATTATGAGACACCAGCAGCAGAAAAGCATGATGAGCTGCTGCTCAGTAGTATTCAGGCTATTTAGAATTCAGCATGGTTTCAGAACTGTTTAAAGTATTAAAGCAAAGTTAAAACATTATGTTCCCCAGATAATAGGCAGGAACAAGCTGATTATCTTACAACAGAATCCTGCTGACACGCAACAAGTGCTGTCTCAACCAGCCACAAGACGGAAGGTATCTGAAGCAGGAGAGGCCTTTTAATTCAAAGAGAAGCTTAAATCATTTTTCACAGTTAAAAAGCCAAAGTACCCACTGTGCTTTAACAAATTAAACTACAGTCACCACATTTTCAATTCTCTTTAGTTTGAGCTTTGCACCATTACCTTGGCAGTGCAACATCTAAATTTCTTTCGCCTGCTGTAAATAAATGGCAGGCATCTACCAATGAAAGTTTCTTGATATTGCTGAAATTCTCTCTGTGCAAGAAAAAAAGAAAAACCTACTCGAGAGAGCATTTTATTTTGGAAGGTGGTTGTGGCTTGGGTGGTTCTTATTGTTGTTTTCATTTTCATTTGTTTTGTCTTTTTTTTTTTTAAGAGAATTCTGCCTGCTACTTACTTGTACAACTGTAACAACACTCTAAGTAAAACAAGTAACTTTTCAAAAATCATAACGCTGCGAAAATTATGTATTTACACTGTCACTTTTTTGCAAGTATAGGAAAAATACATACCCACAATCTGGAGCCGGGCACCACCTACAATCAGGATCCGCAACCAGCCATCGCCTAAGCATAAACTCTTCATATTTTTCCATCAAGATGTCATCATTTAATATCAAACGAATATCATGAGGATTAAAACGTTCTGAGCATTCTGGGCAGCTAATATTAACTCTGCTCTCAGAGATTTCTATCCGGAGATACTGACGCAAGCAATCCACACAAGATCTATGGTGACAAGTCATTATCTCTGGGAACCTGTCCTTGGAGTGCCGCAAAAGGCACAAGGGGCATTCCATGAAGTCTCCGCTTGGTTTGCTGCTAGAGGTTGTTCCGTTATCAGAAGAGGTACACGTGGAGAAAATAGAGTTCTTGTCTGTACACATTTCTGAATGAATACTTTCAATACTTGCAATTCCATCAACACCTCCATTTAAATCCCTAGACTTGCGTTTCGTGTCTTTTTTCCTCCGAAAAAGTGAGCCCAACGAAATTCTTCTTTTCTTTGGTGCCTTTTTAACCGATGGCAAGCTCACAGAGGAAGCAGAAGACTGGAGGTCCCGATCAGAGCCCATTTGCCGATGTAAACTCATGTCTAGGTCACTCATCAGAAAGGGGTTAAATTTCATACACAATCCTAATCATTTTTAAGGATCAAATAGAGGCAGAGGACACAGGCATATTATTATATAATCCAGTTGGAGTCTTCATGCGGAAAATTCACATGTATCTGCTTCCAGCAGATTCTTCAGAATTCCCTGTGTTAGGAGAGATGAAAAAAATCAGGATTAGAATCACAAACATCACTATGGGTTCTGAAAGGTCGCAGCACTCTAGTGACCTGTTATTCCTATTACTACCATCTTTTCCTCATCATCTGACCCAGTATCTCTCTCAGTCAGCTTTTTCTAGCCTTTACATCCTTCTTATCTTAACAAGCCTGAAATTTCCTTCTGGTCAAGGACTATCTTTGTTACACTTAATCAGTGCAGAGAATGGCATCTGCACTCCCCTGCTCCCTTAAGGAGTATGTGCATGTGTCTATGCATGTGTAGAAATTACCAAAACTCAGGGAGACAACTAAGTAAATGGGCAAGTTCTTCTGTAAAGCTTAGCAACGGGCTTACAGCATTGGAAACTTTTCTGTTTTCTCTACCTTACATTTCCTGTACATGTGATAAGGTCAAGTACAAATCCAATACAGTTAATTAAAAGAAAGATTTCTCAGTGTGTTTTGAATCCATTTAGACTGACAGCAAAAATTAAATCACTGTGGCTAAACAGCTGAAGATATTCTCAAAATCTGAGGGTTCTCAGAGAAGTATGCATATTTATAGCATAAGGCATCTGAATATTTCAGAGAGCAGAGCTGCAGAGTGAGTGACAGCCAACACTGTTTGACTATATAGAAGTTGAAGGGCATGGCAAAGACTACGGTTAAGGTGGCAACATTTGAATTTTTTATTAGATGTATTTCTACAAAAAAAAAAAAGCCTCCAAACCAGATTCCCATCACGTATCAAATGTCAGTTATTACCTATGTACAAGATGACACCAAGGATTTCCTTCTGTTCTCTGCTGCCTAACTCACTGCAGAGAAGAGAAAGGAAGAACTCTTCCTGTTTTCCTCTGACAGAGGAAAAAGTGGCAGACTATCTCCAACCACAACCACTAACTTCTCCCCAAACATGCAACTATTCCCACTTCTTGGAAGCTTCACTGTATAGGAGGAATTTTTTTAACTTTTGGTGAACTGCATCTGTAACAGAAGAATAAGAAGGCATTTCTTATGTGGCACCAGTGTTGCATATCTGCATGCAACTACTGCCAGCATCCTTTCTTACCTCAGTGCTACCCAAATTACCCCCCAGAAAGGCGTGAATGGGTTTCTGTGACTTTACCAAAAGATAAAATCAGAAACTGGATACTAAAACTAAGTCCAAAGCTAGAAACAAAGGAATGTAGTGATGAATGCCTCTGTTTATAAGAGCTAAGCAGTCTGCACACCGGTTAGAGACTGGCACGAATCCAAACACGTGCTGCAGTCTCCGGAATGGGATCACTGAGCTGCTTGGGTCAAGACTAGGGAAGTTTCAGAGGATGGCTGACCAGCAGCGGAAACAGGAATCCCTCTCCAAAGAGGAAACATGGAAATAGCCCACAGGCTGTGTGCATCTCACCACAGCAATGCAGGCAGCAGGACCCACTGCTGGGCCCTCCTCAGACCACCACAGGTAGTTGGTATGTATGTACTAGCAGGTGGCCAAGATAAAACTGCTCCAATTACATTACCACCCAGCATAGCAGAACTCCACAAGAATAGTACTTTCCTTAAGCATAAAAATTAAAAAGACAAGAGAGAAAAGAAAAGAAAAACAACCCCCCAAAAAACCCCAACCAAAAAAAACCTGTAAATCCCCTGGCTTTGATAAAAAGAGGCATTACATTTTGAGGTCCTAGAGTGTTTTTGGAATTAAGAAGCCACTACATTCTGTTTTTCAAATGCTGCATTATTGCTGCTTTCTTCTTCTTTTTTTTCTAATAAAGGAAAATCTTACCACTATGAACATAAAAAAAAAAAAAATCTTAGTTTACTCCCAGAGTCTAAAATAAAGAGTCTAAATATTTCAAGAACATAACATACTCTTCCTTCCCTCCTAAGGGAACGTTTTCAGTAGAAAAATCTAGTCAAAAGGAATCTTGGATGCTTTACCTGCTCCTGTTCCCAAAACAAATTTAATAATTTTGCAGCCGCTGTTTCTCATTAAATGAACTAAAACATTCCCTGACCTAAAAAAAAAGAAGGTGAAAGTGAAAAAAACTGCTCCATAATTTTGACAGAAGACGACATTCTTCCCTCTAGGATCTTGGTATGATGTATCATAGATTGACACAACTGGTAGACAATGTCTGACATATACTACAGATACAACCCATGGCTGACAATAAATTATATGTTTATGTTTAGAAGTGCAAGAATAACCTTAAAATAATTTTTATAACTGGATAATTAGTAACATTGGTATGTTCGCACATACACTACCAGGGCAGAGGAAAGTGCCATCCTCCTGAACCAGGAGAGTTCATGAACAAAATGAACAGCAAGGAAAGCATTCATTTCAGGCAAAAAGTCATTTGTTGTTGTTTGTTTTGGTGGGGTTTCTTTCTGTTTTTGTTTGTTTTTAAAAATAAAATAGAAAAAGGTAGGAAGTAAACACAGTAACACATCCAAGTCTGTGACTACAAGCCTTCCCCTCCTCCCTTTCTCTGGAGAGGAAAAAATGTGTATTACAGCATTTCTGCCAGTTCCAACAGATGTACAAAATCAAGAAATAGCAGCTCTGGTGATGAACCAGTTGTACTTTTTTTCTTCTTAAATAAACAAAGATTCTCCCATGCTGTAAAAAAAGAGACCAGTATGTCCCATAGTTCTCTTTCCATAATGGAATCTGATAAGCAGTCTCTCTAAAATAGTAGATTGCTCTTCTGAGGAAAACAGTTAAACTTTTACAGGATTTTTGAAAAGAAAAGTTGCCAGTTATTTCAGACAATCATCAATTATGCTCTTTAGATTTAAAAGCATAAAACTAGTTTTAAAAGCCATGCTCTTCCTTATATAGTTATTTTGGATTGACATTCTAGGGATGTTCAAAGACGACTTTGCTGAAGTGAAAAAATTCAGCAGATTATTTATTACAGGAAAAAAATGAAGACAAATGTTACAATGCTAATAATGATCAGAGCTGTACAAAATCATAAAAGCTTTACTAGCTCAATCTGGAGCACTGGCCAGTTCTCATGTTGCTCAACCCAACACAGCATCTGCATGTTTCTGCTGACAAAAAGAAGTAAAAAATACTTGATTCTGTACAGCCAGAGAACACAATGCCCATATTATTCCAGTCACAATGAGTCCACATGAAGGGGATATGCTGTGTGCAAACTGAAGCTCCGAAATCCAACTACTTGAAATGAGCTGAGACACACAAACTATGGTAATAATAAACAATCTGATTTTGAGGCAACATCCTTGCAAGTTTTGCATTACCAACCAGTATAAACTCTGTCAACACACAGAAGAAACTAATACAGGCAACAGCAAAGGGACAGAAAAACCAGAGAGTGCAAATTCTAAAAATTTAAGTTCACCACTGTTCTCAACATTTCCTCAAAAGCACTTACTGATTACAGAAAAACCGTATTTCTGGCTTCCCGCCATGCCCAAAGCCCTACCACAAATCTGAATTCCAGCCATGTTTTGCATTCTGCTCGTGCCACAGACTTACCACAAAACTCTAGCTGCCACAGCACACACACACCTTGTCATTTGAAGATGCATAAATGACATTTACAGTTGCAACTTCACCTAAAGCTCAGTATTAAAAGCTGCTATCTGTTCCTTCTGTAACCCTGCCTAAACTATTTGCTAGGAAAACCTAATGAACATGCAGCTAATTTCTTTCAGTAGTTCTTTTCAACCATGCTCCTTTAAGTAAATGCTATTGCTGACCATATAATGAAAGGGGAGGGAAAGGAAATGGGAATAATCTTGCAAAGGGAGAAGATTTAAACTCAAGAGAGGACAGGGGTGACAAGTATCTTCTAATTTGGCTCTCCACAGCACAATCTTTGCTTCTATCATCAATTTCAAAACACCCTGGAAATGCCCTAAGGGCAGCTGAGAATAACCCTGCTGATTTTGCAAGGAAAGAGTGACAAAGGCCTACCTCCATAAACCAGGTGCTGGGGGAGACTAGCTCCCTCATGCTCCTAGCTGTGCTCCAAACACATCAGAGGCACAAGCTCAGCATGCTCTTCCATTACACGCTCAACCTGGTGTACAGGGGCAAAAAATCAGAGCCTGCCATCAGGACAGTTTCACATATGTTTGCAAAACAAAGGCAGGCTTAAACATTTGTGTAGGAAAGGAGAAAACCCACCATAAACACAGGTGTAACTACATACTAAGACCCCTTAAATATTCCCTCGTGTAATGCTTAAAAGGCAAATCTAGAATTCTCCTGCTCCAAACAAACTCTCTTCATCTCAGACATTTGCTCCTCCAATGATTTAACCAAGCGCCAACTCCGTTAGCATACTGAAAGCTACTTCTTGATTAAAACTGATTAATAGCTTCTTTTCTAACATCTGCAATTCCCAACATCTATACTCTAGCTGCTTTCTGAAATGCACTGATCCAGCTTAAAGAGAGCTGTAAAAAAAAAAAACCTTCAGAGCTTGAATTTCAACCACCATCACAGATCATTCCTGCCTCCCTCTTCCAATGAGCATCTCCTGTCAATCACACAGCATCCTAAAATTTCTAAGCTGTGATGTTCTTAACATAGAAGTATCTCTAACTGTCTAAAAGAGGCATCAAAAACAAATTTTCCTTTTCATTTAATCCATGGTCTAAGAACTATAAACATAGTGGAATAAAATTTAAAACAAAAATATGCAAAAGCTGAAGTTACTAAATGAAATACCAATGCACAGGATTTTGAAACAGCAAGCAAGTACCTCATTTCAGTGGCCATTCTTTAAATGTCAGCTCATTCCACAACCGTTTTTAAAAGTGGGGGAAAAATACAAACACTTTTGCCTGAGGATTTCTGAAAGAATATACCCTACTTGCTTTACACATGTCTCAGGTTCAAGTATACATCTGGCATTGCTTACTTTAAAGAGTGAGGAACAGCCTGGAAAAGTTAAACATCTTTGACAAGTTTAAACTTTGACATCTATGTGCTTCTGCAACACTCTGTCCCATTAAAAACATCTCACCATAGTCATGTCAATGCACATGGTGTCAGGGCATGTTAGGACTGTTCCTTGGTTTTATTACAGATGATTTAGTACAAGCAGAACCAACACTTTGCAACTTGGAAGAAAACAGACAAATTATGTTGAAACAACAAAGGTTCTGGCAGAACCTTTATATGCACTAAGATGAAAAATAAAATCCTTTAATGGTAACATAATACAGCATATTGTGTTAGGCACATGCATATTGTGCAGGTGAAATGCTCAACTGCAACAATTAACAGAATACCTCTATGACTCCTTCAGAACATTTCCCTTCATCAACTAAAATCAAGAATAGCAACATTTTCCATGTAATTTTTCAAAGATTTTAAAGATACTTCAACTTAATTTGTTTGGCATTTTTGATGTTTTCTAACTTTGATTTCTAATAAAAGGTGAAATAAAGCGTTGATAGTATTTGGATTAAACTGAAAAGTTAATTCTACAAAAGAAACTTAACAAATTTGTATCAGAAGATTTCTCAAGCTTTTAACACAAATTCAGACAGATACTTATCAAACATTTACACTGATTTGTTACAGCATGATGCACAGGATGCAAAAAAAGTCATCAAAGCCTCATAAATAATTCACTTAAATCAAACTGAACTGTGTAAAACTACTTTCAATATATACTCATGTAAATTTCACTTCATTATTACTATTCTCCTTCAAAAAAGGGCACCAATATGGTAGTTTAGTTCTATGACAGTTTATGCTCTAGGCCAGGTTGGATGGGGCCCTCTGATCAACCGCATCTCGTGGGTGGTATCCCTGCCCACGCAGGGCAGGGGGGTTGGAGCAAGATTATCTTTAACATCCCTTGCAGCCCACATAATTCTATGATTCAGTATTATTAAAAACCCCTGATATCCATGGATACTATTATACAAGAATTAAGAGAAAAGCATTTGTGAGACAGATTAAATTATCTCTACTGCACTGTTACCATGTCTCAGTTTGTTCTGGCTGCACTTTATTTTTCCTTAAGGTCCTGTGTCAATTATCTGGAAACTCTATTTTCACTTACAGAACAAAGCAATATTGTTTGTAAAACAATGACACAAACAGACTGATGATGAACCCACTTGGACTCAAGGCCTGAGACAGTCAGACTGATCAGGCATAAAAATCAAAAGATTGACAGTATTTAAAATACAGAGAAGCCCACAGAATTGCCAAAAGTGAACTGATATACAATGTTCTGTTTTAAAATTCTCAGTGGTATGTAGCACATGACAAACCAATCCTGACAGCTAGAAGAATCTTGAATGGCTTATTAAAAAGAAAAAAAAAGTTATGCTTCTTCCTTAGAAATTTATGAGCAATACATCCTGTATCATGTGTCCATGACAGCTGCTATTAGGAAAGGAAGTCTTGCAAGCTGCTCAACTCATTCTGAAAGTCTCTGAAGAAATGATTGGCAACTCCAGCAAAACTGTTCCTCTTGCAGATAATGCCTGTAAAGAGAGAGTACACTCAAAGGGCCTCCCTCAGTCTGGTGGCAAAAGAGAAAGAATTCCTCAAGTTCTAAAAACATTAATTTTCCAAATCAGCAGCATTAAATCTGGGTATATTGCGTGCAGTGGTCGACCAAAGCTAAAAACTCAGTGGAGAGATGCTTTCTATTTGTGTATCTGCAGGCCTGTGTCTGCTGCAAATAAGACTATTTGCAGTTTTCCCTTGTCTAACTCAGCAGAGCAATCTTAGTTCAACCACGCACTCACTTGCATGGCAAAAGCTTCTCCTATGCACTGTGGTGCATTCTGCAAACAAATGTACACCAAACTCTGCCAAGAGGAAACTGAAGTCTTGGAAACACTGGGGGGAAAAAAACCACAACAAAACCAAACAGGAAGCAAAACAAAAATCACCAAAACGTTTAACTATTTTAATCCTTTAATCATTGAAATCCTCACACTAGGACAATGTTTTCCTTGCAAAACTAATTGGAATGTATTCTCGTAGTGCAATGAGGAGCATGGATTTTCACTTCTGAATATAGTGCAGAGATTTATTTTTATGTATCCCTATCTATATATAGACATATAAGCAATATTCTAATATATTTGACTAGCTAGTGGTCTGAAAAGTGAAAGCAACACTAACGGATTTAAAAACTGCACAGGCTGCCTCTGCCTGTGTACCAAAAAAAGAGGTTTAATCTAACTGTATTAATACTTTCATTCCTGCAGTTGCTTTTATTGCACACCATACATTGCAAAATAATCAGAGTAAAGACATACACCAGTGAAATAACAAAAGACAGTTTTTGTTTCCTGCAGTGTCACCAATCTTGCAAGTGGAAAACATTGCAATGCTTCTGAATGCGGAGATAATTTCTACCGAAAACTGTTCCAAAATGAAAATAACCAATACCAACAAATTTCCAGAATAAGCAGATTTAATTTCAGGTCTACAATTTTGCCTGGTCAAACAGTAATGGCTACATACTGAGTTCTGACAAGCTTTTGTTTTCAAGCAGGCTTAAAAGTTAGCCCCACTATAAAAACAAACCAAATAAAGTGTACCAAGATACAAGGTGGGACAAATATTGTAACAGAGGGATCTGGAACTATGAGCAGGAGTTCCCGAGAGAGCACACAGAATTTGAACATCATAACCAGAGACAGCAGCTTGAGCGGATAAATAAGAGGTTACAGATTGCAGTTCCTGGCTCCTAATGATTTTTAAATTCAGCAAGAGCCAGAGTTTCTGTCTTGCGCTGAGGGAAGATATTACTGACTGGCAGCATCTTCCAGCTCTGTTTTATCTCTGGTATAACCAACCCCTATTTTGGAGGCAGGGGAGACAAATAAAAAAATACAGGAAAACAACCCGCAAACCCAACATTCCCCGCCCCCTCCCCCTGCCACTGATCTTGAAATAGCTTTGCCTTAAACTAAGAAATGCTGGAAAGTATTAATGGATTACTTTTTCAAACATTTGGTGCTATTTTACCATTTAAATCCCACCCATATATACAGATGTACTTTACATAAAACTTTTAAAGTAAACTAATTAAAAGAAACCAAGTTAGTAAGAGTTTTGAATTCTTCCAGCAACATCAAGTTAGGCTGACTAAATGAGACCTCACCATGGGCACAGATAAGAATTTGGTCACAGTTTCTGAAAGTCACTGTGACAACTCACAGTAACTTACTTTGCCAGCATCTCAGCCCTTGAGAACTGAGTAACTGCCCTGCATTGGTCTCCTCTGATATATCTCTTTACAGAGAACTAGTAATTTTGGTAAATATAATTCAATATAAAACTTTCAGAAAAGCTTGGATGACTGAGTGAATAATCCATGCCTGTCTATTCTAGCAGCAGCAAGTCGAGGATACAGACAGAAACTATGACAGAGTTTTCTGAACTCTGTTATGGCTAATGCCACAACTTTTGAAACTGCCCTCAGGTCAAGTATGAAGTTGCACCAGCCTAACCCAACTGCTCCTGTTCACTCAAGAGGTGAGATTAGGTAAAAACCTAACAAAACACATTCAATTCTCCTCCAGCCCGGCCTTATTAACTTATTCCATCAGTACGTTAACTGAAAAATCCTGGATGGGTATATTTCAAATCACCAAGTCAGTTTTTTGTCATGATAGTTCTAAATTAACTGCTGCAGTATCAAATACAGCCCAAGATTTAAAAAAAAAAAAAAAAAAAAAAAGACCTACTGAGACAAAAACAAAGACAGGGAAAGGTCTAGCCAGGGAAACAAAAATACTTCATCCTGCCAGAAACACTGACTGTAGCTTCCAGACAGGAAACTCACTGCCTCCAGAAAAACCATTGGCGTCAGGAAATGGCAGAAGTACCATGAAACTTATCTCACAGCTGAACCTATGTAAAATGAAAGGAGAACATTAGAAAAGGAAGGTAAAGACAAACCAACTAGCCACAGATATTTGCTTAAGGATACACTAGGTGAAAATTTAAATCTTACTGATGTGTCTTTGGAGGAAAGAAATAATGGAAACGATTATTCTAGTCCTGCTGAAAATAAATAAATAAAAAACACCAGGTTGAAAAGATAGAGCCCATTCAGCACAAGAGAAGGGGAATGATCTAGCAGCATTTACAGGCAGACTCCACTAGCATTGTAAATAGTGTAAACACTAGTTAAAAAGCACAAAGCAAGAAAAAGCTGAATGACAGTCATTTAAAGTACATCTGATGCTGTACTAACCTATGCTGGAAATACAATATAGGCCAAAAGGAGGAGTTATTCTGCCAGCACAATTATCCCACCTACAATAACACCATACTGTGCCAAAAGATATGCTGTGTCAGCACACAGCAGGATTTAGCTAGGTTGATGAGAGTTTTTCCAACCTTTTTCACTGATATCAACACACACTGAGGAGTAAGCAGAGCTTCTGTATGCAAAACAACTGCTGCACATAACGGGTAGAAAAGTCATTGCAAACACATCCACTCATGGCTTTAAAGACCTAATCTTGTGAAACTTTCTTAGTCTTTATTGCCTTGTTAATGGGGTCCAAGCATGACTCAACACAGGGGAGTTTGTGAATCCCCTGCAAGCCACTGCATCAGCCAGAGGCCTCGTGTCAGGTGACACACTGGGCCACAAAGTGCTGACCAGACCCTGGCAGTGCTGTCATGTTCTGGATGATCAGAAAGCTTCACATCAAACTTTAAAAAATAAAGACTCAAAAAGTTTCCTGCTGTGCTTCATATTTTACCAACAGAATACAAAGTCAAAAAAACCCACAGAGGACCTACAGTGATGTTCCCCTGCCAGCTGAGGATGCTGCAGCAGTTCTTAGTGACACAAATGAATGTGTGTCAAGATGTAGCTGCACTATTCCACTGACTCTATTACTTTTAAATTGGTGAATTACACCTCCACTGCCAGGCCTCACAACACAGTTGTCTTCTGAAATACAACTCCCTTCCCCTCATGCTTTTGAAGAGGGATTGCAAAGCCTTCTCCCCTCCACTCACCCCCTCACATTCAAACTCACATACTCTTTCTGTGTTGGATGTTACTTTTTTCCTCCAAAGCATCATCTTAAACAGCTCTTTCTACATAATTATGGAAACATCATTAGTCGAGCCCCTTTGTGGAACAGACTGTGACACATCATCTATTTCCAACAATTACAGGTAGAAAATACAAAGCAAGCATAATACAATTCCTAGAAAAGCTGCCTTGCTTATTTTCTCTATTATTTAGAACAGCTAAACACTTCCTAATTATAGTCTCCAAACAAACCTGTAATTATTTCAGGTTCTGAGGTAAAACCCTACTTTGTGGTTTTTAAATAGTAACTCTGGTAATGTGCCTTCAACTGTACCCTTTTTAGCAAATATTTTTAAATCTGACTTAAGGTGTTGGGATTTTTTAACCTTCCCAGACCACAGAAACATCAGATTTGGTACACTGAAATAGTACAGAAGGTGCTGCCTCTAGTCATGACTACCTGTTAGCCTAAACCTAAGATACAGCCCTCAAAGGTTGAGATTATCTTTTCCTTTAAAAAACAGTGTAAATAATTTGCAAACACTACAAAAGATTCTTGTTTATTTTTAAAATCAGCTGCAATCCTGAGCTTGACTGAATCCTGTCACAGTGACAGCCACAGTTCTGCTCTGATGGCCTTAAATACAGCTTTCCTGAGCTGCCTGCATCCAGATAAACCTTAGATGAAATGAGGACCTTAAACTGAACATAACACGCAGGCTTTCATATTTATTTTCAAGTCAAAGGTATTTGTTTAATCAGCAATAACAGAAGTCAAATCTCAGTTCACCTTAAAAACAAAATACCAGTTTCTCTGGTGGATCATAAATTCACAGTGTCTTTGAGTCCTTGCTTTCTTTCTACTTGCAAGTTAACCATTAAGAAGTTCAAATTGCAGTAGATGATTACTGGTTTATTTTCTTTTTGCTTATCTAACCTTGTGTTAACACTGGGGGCAGGGGGGAAGTCCTTGAGTAATAGATTTAGTCTGTCTCTAAAAAATATCTTCACTTGCAACACCAGCTAAGAACTGTTACTGTAATCGTACTTTAGAGAGCTAAAAGCATTATCCTGCCAGCCAATAGTGTCAGGCACAAATATTTACAGAGTATTCTGAAATGCCTGTAATAAACAAATGGGACAAAACATAGTTTATCTAAAGTACATTTTCTACCCACAAAAGATACACAGCGAGCAGCAGGCTCCAAGGACGACTCCCAGTGACACCCCCCAAACACTGTTTCCATTCCAGCATGCCATTATTCCAGCATGCCATTATTCCAGCATGCCATTATTCCAGACCGGAGCGACTGAATGTGCGCAAAGCAAAACCTCACCCTAACTTTGCTGACGTCAGAGTTTTCTTGCCAGCAGACGCTTTAGAAATAGTTACATTAAGTCTCCATTGTGCTGTGTAACTCAGAGCTTGCATTCCTGAATCGGAAAACGAATGCAAAAGAGCAGGAAGAGGGAGAGGACAAATTCAATTTTTCAGCCCGAGATTGCAGCTGTATCTGGCACAGTCTGGCCATGTGAGCAGCTCGCTTTGCAGGTAAATTCTCTCAGTGAAGCAGAGCCAGGAAGGGAACAAGGCGGTGGCCCAAGAGCCCAAGAGGCTGAGGCGCAGCCCTGCCCCGTGCGCAGCCCTGCCGGCCCCGCCGGGCACACCGTGTCCCTTCGGGCCACCCCCCGACCCGGACACAACGAGGGCAGCCGGCAGCGCATCGGCCGCCTTTCCCACCTTCCAAAAACAAACCAGATGCCTCAAGTAAGAAACACTGGAGTTACTCTAAAAGCAGAAACCAGAGCCAAAGCTAACTAACAGTTTGTACACTCTGCAGATTGCTGAAGACTAAGGGATTGCTGAAACTGCCTGCGGACACTGGTCCGTGGTGGTGGCAGAATACCTCACACTGGCTGCCTGAGGAATGAACAATAATACTGAAAAGATATCTAAAAATAACTCAGAAGTCTCCTCTATTCCTTTTTTTTTTACAGTGCCAGGGCTCACCTTCGCACCAATCCAACACCAGTAACATTCTGAATTTTAACTCAGAAATGTAGCATTCACTCTCATCAAGCTACACAAAAACATGAAGGCACATTCACAAGTGTGACAGCTCATGTCACAGATCCTCACATTAGAGTCTGTAAGCAAAAGGACCTTGCAACCATCTTCATGCCCTACTCTCAGCACCCCATACATTTATAGTAAAAGGCTCCTCATTTCAGTTAGAGCTTCTACCTGACATCCAGCAAGTGCCAGATCAAACAGAAGAACCCTCACTGAGGACAGCATTCTGAAACAGATTTATAACATGGATTTTATAAACCTGCACTGAACACTCAAAGATAATGACACTTGGCTTCCACGGCCCTTGACATGAGTCTGTTCGCTAATGAAAATCATCTTTGGGAGAAAACTGAGCATCTGACAGAGACACCAGACACACCAGAGATGATGTCGACATTTGAACAAAAACCAACACAAAGAACTTCAAGTTTCATATTTACAAAGGGCCACATCTCTCTCCAGATAACCTGGTGACACTGTCAAACACTACTGAGTTAACTGTAGCTTATTATCCTGTTCCAACTCAGTGCACTGTGATCTGGACAAACCTGTATTTGTATTAGCTATCTCCCAGCAAGACCAGATCAGTACAAAATACCTGGACATGATACCAGCTGTTCTCTAGAAAGTCCGCATATCACTTTTCTTCCCCTCAACTGTAAGGATTACTACACAGGTATAACTCCTAGGCTCTAGCCTGAACCCAGATCTTTCTCTTGGCCATTTAAACAGATTTTTAAAATGTGGTATGTTTTCTCAGGGTGGGTGGGGAGGAAGAAACAGCCAGAATAAACAAACTCTGAAAGTATTTAAGATTTCAAGAATGAAGTGTAACCACCAGCTCCATTCTTCAGGCAGCACTGAAGTGCCTACAGAAAATGTGAAACGCATCTGTGCAAGAGATTATTTTTTTTCCGCAAGTCTGCTTTATAAGGCAGGGTGAAACTTTCAACAGAATTAATAAAGATTCTTGATGATTGTTTCATATTCAGTCTGAAATGTACTTCTCTAGCCTTGTTACACTGCAATATGTGTGTGGTTTCCTTGCTACAGCTAGCATGAGACAAAAATGAATCATACACTGTACCAATGCCAGAACAGAGAATAAAACAAACGCAATCACTGTTATTGAGGAACAAAAGTCCCCTACAAAAATGCCAGCTGCACATATGTTTCCATTGTTGGATTAACTTTTTCAGTGACTCTACCTGAGAAATAAGGCATATAAAATGTCAAAAAAAGTTCTAGTAGCGTAGAAGAATTTATCAGATAACTTTAACACAGGTAAGTTGATAAAACATGAGCTTTTATGATTTAATAGTTATTTAGAAGCTTCAAGTCTATGATTGAAAACAGTAGATAAATTATATTCTGAAAAAAATGCAGTTTCTTTAACATTTCTGGTATATCATCTATTTTCAGTAAGAGGAGCTTATTCTATTTTCTGAACAATTACTCAACACTGCACTGGAAAAAAAAAAGGCTGTAACTGAAGAGTTATTCAGAAATTAATTCTGAAGTCCTTTCATGCTCACATCTTTTAGGATCACCATTATGAACAAAGGTATCTGTAACAATTCACTTTCTGTCCTTATTTCTGACCTTTCTGATTTGCAATCCCACTGTTCACCACTCATCCTCAAATAATTCCATTGACAGAAAATTATCAAATACTGTATGAAAGAACATAAATGATTCTTCACTCTTTTAAAGTTGTGTGCAACTACAGAAGTAGTCTGCTGTAGTTTTAGCCAGTATTATTAAAGAATCCTCCTCTGAAGAGCAAATCTGCTGTCACCTCGCAGCTATCACAACTATCACAGCAGTACAACTGTGAGAGTCGTGTGATGGAACTTAAGGAAGCTGAAAGGTCAAGGCACATTTAAAAGGATTCAAACATCAAAACAGGTAGGGATTATGAATGATAAATGCAAATAAACTAGAAGAACAACCTGCCAGGTCAACTCACATGTCACAACACTATGTCTGAAAAGGGATTGTTACAGCTCACAAGACTTACATTATTTACTTATACTACCAAGCCTTAACTTAAACTTAATTGCATGCTGAGTGCAGCCTTTTTAAATACCTACTGGTCAGGCTGACTGTTCCATACTGGGAAGGTAACAGCTATACAAAAAAACACACCATTTTGTTTAAATTTCGATTTTGATATAACTGTAGTAGTTTGTATCTGCCCACATTTCCCCATGAGAGAAGTTACAGCACCTTCAGCTGCATTTGCGGCAATAGAAGAGCAAAGCATTACTAAAACTTAACAGGTTTCCCTGTCTTGGTACAATCCCTCTCCTTTCTCTCCAAATGTCCAGTCACAATGTAACCTCAGAAGCCACAATCCTAGAAGACTGTTTTGCTGAGACAGAAGGGGGGAGAAGAAAAATGAGAAAGAGAAAAGAAATCTGAAATGGGTGGAGAGATAGTTAACCTGTGATAAAAGGCACAAGTCTACACAACTGACACATAGATGCAGTATTGTTTGTTCACTAATTTGACCTCACCAATATGGCATACAAATTACTGAGAAAAGGGAAACAGGGGGAGGATGTGACACAAATTGTTCTCAGGACAGTAAGAAAATACCCACAAATATCTAGAAGTTGCCTTCTCCTTATTAGGTACTCACTGGTGTAGAGTAATTATGTAAGTGACATCTACTCCTTTCTTAAGTTTGGCTAGATAACAAAGAAGGAAATTAATATAAAAGTTTGGATCATGTCTATGTTTCAGCATTCCTGACAACTCTGGTTTCTACTTTGACTTTCTACCTTAGTAAAAACACTTTTTCTAATCCTTTTACATTTGTCTGCAGTGTCAAGATCCACCAAGAAAACTGAGCTACCAAGTCTTTTTCTAGCAATGAGGACAACAAAGCTGTTGTGTTAAACAACTTTTTCATGTAGAACCATTTCCTAGAGTGTACTTAATTATAGTACATAAAAGTTCTACACAACCATGCCATACCTGACAAAAACAAGTGAAAGCTATTGTAACACACCACTGCCAATGTGATTATAGATGACAAAAATCTTACCCTTCTTCTGCCCCCTAGAAAGTCCTTTCCCCAATAAATCAATTATCTTGTGACCTACAATATTATCAAATACTCTCTGGGTAACAGAGGCACACAAACCTACACTAAGAACTATGAGGACATTTAATATTGCACACGTGAGTGCTCAAAAATTAAGGATTCCAGAAAGCAAGCTGTCCATAAAAACTAAATTCAGCATCCCCCATCCAGTCAATTGACAGTGTAGCTAAAGCACTGGAGGGCAAGGCAAATGCTGGTCCAGTTTCAGCACCTATGATGTCTGGCTGTGATATCTGATCCATGTCACCATTTCCAGGGACATCGGACATCTCTTCCCCTGTTCAAAACAAAGATCCAACTACCAGGAGAGGCAGGTATAGATTAAGTGGGGCCAGTTGCTTGCCACCCAAGCAGTGGTGAGTACAGCACCAGGCAGGTGAGCTCCAGTAAGAGAAGCTGGAAGACTAATGCTGGATGTCACTTAGTGCTCTAGCAGTCATTTCCGGGCCTTGGTGAAACCCTAAAGGCTGCGTCCAGCTTCTGAACTTCCTGTAGAATCACACAGACATACTCATTTTTCTGGAGCTGGCCTCATTCCAGCAATGGCTTTTTCTTATTTCCATACTAAATGAGGCTCCATATCTACATGTTGTATATTTTTTGCTTTATAACATTATACAACACTGAATTCACAAATACCACACAAATCCTTAAGATATTTTTACCAAACTAAAGGCTTCAAAATCATTAACAAATCAATCTTCAAAGCAGTCCTGCAAAATCTTCATAGAAATTCTGCAATGGAAGATTACTTTTCCAAATTTGCAAAACGGGAAACAGACACCAAAGGTAACAGCGTCACTTGAAATGAGATTAAGATATTGTGGGCTGCCAAAGCTGTAAGGCTGTTTTGCATCAATATAGGACTGTATCAGTTCAAAACTTATGCTGAGCACTGACAGCACTGGATCAACACCGGAATGTCTAAAGATGGGCACAGAGGAAAACATTGAACTACTCCATAAGGGCCTTGCCCAACACCACAGACACTCTACAAATGAGGTGCCACAGACTTCTTGTTCTAGCATTCCCTATCTTAAGTTTATACCCCAGCACACTCCAAATAATGTGGCTGTTGTCTAATGATTTAAACGCCAAGAGTATTTTTTCTGTCGTCAGGGCATGAGAATGTTCTCTTAACACAAATTTTCTGCAATTTAATAGTTTGCAGACACCAAGTGACAAGATTTAACTAGCATTAACTAGAATTAGTTTCTCTTTGAAACTTCTGTCCCTGTGACAGATTTGATTAACACTGGCCAATGGGTTTCTAAAGGGGATGACAAACCTAGGAGAAAGCCTTCTCTCAAGGACACTGCAGTCTGCTACAGCATGTTTTGAACTAGGGGTTGTGGACTACATCTCAAAGAGGAACTCTGTAAAATAAATGCATGCTCCTGCAGCAGCAGACACAGGTGGTAGCTGAGAGGGCTGTGCATGCAAAGCTTCATATAAACCTTTCCATCCCTCCTCCCCAGATGTTGGTCAACAATTAGCAAGGATTAAGGACCTGTGAACAGTCTCTTCTTTTATCATTTTCTTTTGCACGTGCTCAAGTTTGAGAGCAAAATGTGAAATAGGGAAAGCTATCATAAAAAGGGAGATTTAGTAAAAAAACAGCTGTTTCAGTCTGTCACCCTCAATTCCTTCATGCAACCTTTTCTTTCTGCTCTTCCCTCACTTATCCTTTTTCCATCTACCTCTTCTGTTGCCTCTACCCATCACGTTTTCCTATACCTCCTTTGAACTGAAGGTAGACAGCTCCCACTTTGGTCTGAAGCCTCCCATCCTGACAGAGAATCAAGAGCAGAAGGAAGCATTCCCCCTTCACACTTGGATCTCTCATTATTGACTTGATGTCCGGCAGCTGTGATACAAAATTTAAGTATCTCACCACTTCCTACAATGGCTGAAGAAGTGTTGCTGTATGTGAAATGGTGCCACAGCAATCAATCAGTCTTTAAAGAAAATGCTCAAAACCACTTTCTAAAAATTTGCCATCCCTTTCAAGTTTTCACAGAGATAGAATAAAGATGGAGCAAGGTTTCTCTAAGAAAATAAAAGCAAAAGAAAATGAAAAACACCCCTGACCTCTGATCCAAAACACAGACAATATAACATTCTCAGGGCAATTGCACCACACTGTATTTTTAAACATTAAGAAACCTTTCCTCTGCCTTCTCAGAAACAATATTTGGTGGGTTTTTTTTGTTTGTTTGTTTTAATACCCAGGCTGAGCTGCAAAATATAAATGCTTCAGACCAACTACATTTTGAATGAAATATAACCAAAAACCTGAATGCCTGGTTTTATAATGTGAAGTATTAATCTTATTTATATAAGATACTGTCAGTTCTAAGTATTGTATACACAGTTGTATACACAATACTTGGAGCTCCTAACAAACTCCTAAAAAGAGGAAGTCTTTGATGTTTACTTGATGTAGTAGCCCCAGTCCAAATGAGTACCAAGACCATTTCCATTGTTCCATATAATTACAGCACGTGTAAGTGCATTTTCTCATATCCAGTATAAATTCTAAAAACAAAGCATAAAGGACGCATCACTCATTTTGCAGACGGATGTTTGAAGCAGACAGATAATGTGACTTGCCAAACTCTCAGAGACAATGCAGAGAGCAGCTGATGATGGACAGAGGAGAATGTGTCTTACCTCACAGCCAGAATGGGATGGCAGCAATGATCAGCCTCATGTATCTGAGCTGCTAAGCATTAAGCCACAGTAACTCCACAACTTGTACCCATTTGCTTGTATTCTAATATATGTAGCACACCGGTCCCCTCACCATAACGGGCTGTCCTTAAAAACATTTATAAATCCCACCACCATCTGAAACAGAAATAAAGCATGCTTTTTCCTCCTTCATATGTAACTCCATCATCTGTCTCAAATATCCAGACCGTGTCAGTACAAACAACTGTTTCTCCCTTTTATCTCCTGCTCATTTTATAGTACAATATCCTCCACAGGACTGACATCACTGGAGAAAAACCCCTTACATTTTCCTTTGCTCGGCAAAATACGTGGTCTGTAATGGTAGCCTGGAGGTATTTAATGACATTCTACAGTACATCTTTCTCATCCTTGAAGGAAAGACATACATATCTAGAAGGAAAGACAAGCACTTGATAAAAAATGGACAAAAACAATTTCAAAGAACTTAATGTACTGACTTCTTAAATTATAACAGAAAAGTGTTGATAACTTTAGAAGGTCATGATGAAATTATTTTAAAAGCTTGAAGGCCTTGATCTGTTTCTCCAAAGTAAAGCAATCTTCCCTAAGCGAGAAATAAATATGCAAAAGGCCAAGCCAGCTATATTATCACTCAAACTAATTCAGAAGTATAAGTTCTAAAAGGATTTCAATAATATACTACTGTAATCCCAAATTTAATTTTAAAAAAGCTATTTAAGCAATTACTTAATTTGATTATGTTTTGTAAAAGAAACTGCAAACTTCCAACTGTCTACTAATTCATAAATTTGCAAATTACAGCATGAACTACAACATGAAAAAAACCCTGTTGGAAGTGCTCAGGTACTTGATTGAAAGGGAGGGGATGTAGCTTTTGTATAAGACATATTCTTTCAATACACCCTTAAAGACCAATCTATATTTTACTCAAATATAAATAATACAAGAATGCATTAAAATGTTACCATTTTAATGCATTTCAAGATATCAGTAACCATGAGAAAACAGATGCTGTTATTTAAATAAATCAACATTCCCAACTACCCTCCAAGTTCACCAGAACATAACAAGTCACTCCCAGTTCCCTGAGTTCAGGATCCTGTCTCCACTGCATGTAAGACTCCAGGGTGCAAATGACAGGTGAAACAAATCTTCTGTTGGTTCCAGGCCCTAAACACGAACTTTTAACTTGTCAGAGTGGTTTCAGATCCAAAAAGTACGTTCATCACCCAGCCAGTACATTCTAGTATCTTCTACACTGCCATACATGTAAATACCAAATCTCTCAGTGCTGTAAATACTCAAGAAAATCTATAGCAATGAGCCAACAGCCTAATGAAACAGCTCAAAAAACAGCTCCTTCAAAAATCAGTATTTAATTTGCTACAAATCCGACTGAATATATTCTTCTTCTCACAGTATAGTACAAGGACAAAAGTTCTAACTTATCCTCATCTTTCTCATATGAGAACTGAATTTCCACCTAGAAAGATGTGAAGCCTTGGGACAGCAGTGTTAGCGAGGGAGGCAAGTGCATGACCACAGACTGACAGAGTGAAGTACTGTATAAATCTCTGCATCACTTGCAGCCACACACAGCCACCTGTAATACAGTAAATTACATGTTTTCTAGATTTACAAACAAACAGTTGGAGAATACTTGTTTCTCCTTTTGTGACTAGCACAGAAACAGGAAATGAATCAGGCTAAAATAATAAATCTCAAGAAGAAACACCATGAAATTTCTTCGTCTTACATAAGATTCATTATTTTTTAAAGTGACAGGAACTTCAACAGACAAATTGATCTAAAAATCATAGTTTTAACAGATAGGAGAGTAACTATGGACTGTTCAGAAAAGGAAAACAGATTTGGGCCTTCTTTTTCTTTTATTATGTCATATCACAGGTGTCTTCCACAGTCTTTCTGATGCATCATGATCCATATACAAGTTCAGTGACTGATGGAACACCAGCCAAGATAAGAAATATGGGAAGGCTGCCAAACAAGCATCAGTGCCAAATTACAGTGATCCCTTCATTTTCTTTCCAGCTTTGCCACACAACAAGCTTTATTTCCAAATCTCTGGGCCTCCATTTTACAGATATGTTGTTGATAATGCATTTACATTTCACTAGGACTTCCTTCAATGAACTGTGATAAGTAACACACAATGACAAGTTCTGAAGTCACTTTCCCATGCAAGTGCAAAATCCTGTCATCTTTGAGCACCATTTCTTCTGGTCTGTCCCATCTGTTATTTAAGAGGAGTGAAAATTAACCATGTTAAAAAAAAAAAATAGAGAAGCTAGCTATTCAAGAGAATGCCTTTCCACAAAAATTTAAAATGGCATTCAACGGCCAGATTATTTTGACTTGTGATGTCACATGACATTTTAAGACTGCTTTCTAATTGCATATACCGAAGAACAACAGAACCAGGCTACAACCCCAACTAGAGACCACACTAATCACTTGAATTTCAACTTTGCACCAAAATATTCTCCCCATCCCCCAGCTTCCCCCAGTCAAAACTCATCTATGGGGGAAGGAAACAAACAAAATTGCATTCTGAACAGGTACAGTTTTTGTCTTAATAATAAATTTTATGGCAAACTGACAGTACATTTTTTCCTCATTTATGAAGCATTATTGAAGGTGTGATAGAACCACCCTGGAGCATGCTGGATGTCTTTCAGCTGACACTAGTATCGGTTTTAGTGATTTAATCCCAGGCTGCAAAGTTTTCACCAGCCACCCAGAGGGGTCAGAAACAAACTTGTCTCCTCAAACCAATACATAATTTATGTACTTTCCCAGTCTGGGCTGAGGAAGGAACTTGGATTCAGATTGGTTTCATTTTAAAAGTGGAGAGGAAATTTGAACTCCTGTCAAATACTGTATCTATCAGATACCGAGAAAAAAGGAATACAGAAGGAGCATTCTGATCCTCTGCACATTACTAAACTTTCTTTTTTTTTCCTTTACAGCAAAGGGTGAAATAACTCCCTCCTATTTCCATATTCCCTTCTCATTACATATAACATCTATAGTAGTCCACACATTTTATCAAATTAATTGAATTTTTAAAAAATCTAATATTGTAATATCAATCCAGTCATTAAAAATAATTATTTTTATTCCAAATCATTTTTTTTCTCATTATTTTAAATGCCTCAGAAATACATTAATTAGCTATAGAATAGTCTGCAATCACAACTGGCAAGAAGGAGAATTTTTAAACTGATTCCTTGGATCTCAGATGTTCTAGTAACCCAAAGTCTGACTTTTAAAAAGAGTATTAGTATACAGTTTTTGCTGAGGAACAAGGTAGTTAAAAGTGTTAAACTACACAAATAACCTTAAAGTTAAAATTTTATGGCCATATAAATATGCATTAGTATTTCAGTTTTCCAACCAATGTGTTTTGTTGGGTTTTTTCAAATCCTTCCCAAAATACCAAATACATGATAGAAAGCAATATACTATATATTATGATGTAAGTGTACTAACTTATTCTAACCAATAAACAAGCCTGTGAAGGAAAGCTCCTTAAAAAATAATTAACTTCTTTCTAATGAATCAAAGTGCAGTCTCATCTAGCTGTGACAGAGATTTCTTATGCCAAATAATTTCACAGTTTTGATGCAAACATTTAATGCTATGCCCTGAATAAAGGCAAGAGGAAGTCAGACTAATTATTGAGCCAGGGAAAACATTAAGTTTATAAAACATAGTCCTTGTATTTTTATGTAGTTTACTGGTCTGGCTTGTCAACAAGAATAAAATATTTCACTGATCATGGACTTAATAAATGTTTCTACCAAAAAGCTGCTGTGAAATAGAGCTGAACTGGTAAAAATCTTGGAAATTAAGTTATTTCCAGGAGATTGCTGAAAACACTTTATTGCAGAGCATAATATCAAAGAAGCACACTTTAATAAACAGTTTTGGTAACAGACCAAAGCAAACAAAAAGCATCATGGTTTTTAAAATGCTAACCACACACTTATAGAGACACAGCAAGAATATCAAACACATGGCGTCCCAAGAGAATACAGGGAAGCAGTCCTCACAGGTCAGATCTGCAGAAGAAGAGAACTGGCAGTGAAATCTACACATGACATAATTTCAGGAGCATTCAATACTGTAGCTGTAGTAAGAAAAACAAAAACAAATGGGTGTCCAACACTTTTGCATATTTTTGTGCATATATCAGCTTATTTGAAAATGAAGTACCTGCAGAGATCCTAACTAAGCAACCTTTGCCAGTAAAAACTATTATATTTGAATTACATTTCTTAAGTAATGTCCTGGTTAAGCAGAGCATGAGAGAGATGCTATCTGGTCTGTTTCTGGGATACTCCAGGTAAGGAGTCATTGAAAGAAAAAAGACACTGCCCCACAGTATCACTACAAAAAAAAATTATCTGTATTGCCTCTTTCCATCAAAGAGCTCATCTCCATGGAAAACTGCTCCTTTTACACCACTATAATAAAGCTATGTGAAATTAGAGTAAATCCAGTAAACCTTTTCCAACACAAATTCACAGAATCAGTTACATTGGGAAAGACAACCAAAACAATTGAGTCCAAGTGTTAACTTAACACTACTAACACCCCAATTAAACCATGTCCCTAATATAATCTAATTTGAAGTGTCCTAAAGTAATAGTTCTTTTACTATGAAAGACTCAAGATAAAAAATCCTTCAGCTTTATACACATGAATAAAAAAATGCAAGATAGGAAGGTATGTTTGGTTTTTATTTATTTAAGAAAGGAAAGTGAAGCTGTTTCACTTTTGAAGGAAGTACTTTGAAGTCAGGAGCTTCACTGTTTACTTGAAACCATTTATTTCCTCCTACAGTTCCAAAGAAAACCGTTACACAAATACATTAGAGGAAGCAGGTGTATAATTTCATTGAAAAATTCTTTGAACTTCTGAAAAACAAGCTTTATGTCAGCACAGGAGATCTTTCAAGCATTTCCTTATGTTACCTGCTAGAACATATAATTTAATATTTATCTTGCTACTTTATTAAAAGAAAGCAACCACAGGGTATTATTTCACAGTACTAGCAAGCAATGCTCTATGGCCCTAAGCACAAAATAAAATTATCACATTGCCAACAAAAGACCAATGCCACTTTCAAGCTGTAAATATATGAAGAAAATCCTCAGCATCACCAAAATAATATAGTAAAATACCTAGGGACATGATTGTTAAAACAAACAAACAACACAACTCCCCCCTCTAAGCTAGACTGCATAATTCCATGAGATACTACATCACTTGTTTTCAATGTGCCCTCAGTTTTAATTCAAATACACTTCGTATTTTATAAATCAGTTATCACTGAAGTTACAGTAACATCTGGACTCGCTCAAGACTAATTAAGCTAAATATAGCTTTAAGAAATGTATTTCAGCAGGAAAAAATACATTTACAAAATTATATTAATGTGCAATTAGGCAGCTTGCAGGTTTTTTGTATTTTAATATAATTTCTTCCAACAATGTACAAAGCAACTTGATATGGACAGAGACAAGGCAGATCTACATCAATGTGGGTAGACAGATATGGATGCATTTTAAAATATTAAAATATTTAAATACTGAAGAGAATACAACTTTTCCAATGTACAGAGCAAGAGGCTCTGGTATAGAGGGACTTTATGCCCAGTAAGCTTCACTACATATTTTCAGAATCCTACAGAAGCAGCCCACACTGACTTAGCTTCAAAGGGTTAAATTAGTACAAGCAGTGGCCCACGCTGTCACTTGCTGCAGGTTAACCCAGCCCGAAGCAGAAATTCAGAATAAGACCACCTTTCACTCTTTAGAGCGAGGTCACACACTTTGTTTGAACTGCCTGTAATAGAAGTTTAAGTGAAATCTTTCTATCTGAATAGGAGCAAGGACACTCACTGCTTTATATTGATAGCTGTGGGTTAGTAAACTCCAAGAGAAGGGCATTAATAAATAGAAGGTGTAACACTTTAAATTACTGTGGCTATTTGCTAAATTAACCATGTCCTTCTGCTAGCAGCCAAGTTTCCAAACTAGCTTGTACACTGTTCTGTGGGACTAACTCCCAAAGGCAATCATTTACCAGAACTCACTCTATAGATGCCAGGTACCAGCAGCACACAAGAGTACAGCAGTCCTACAAAAGGCAGCAGCAGGCTTTTAAAGCAAGGATGGATATAGCACCTCATGGTTAAACAGCAGATGTTCTGGGGGAGGAGATTGTAAGCGCACAGTCAGATTAAGTCATATTGGAAAAATATAACCATGCTATTGAAAACAGAAAATAAAGTAGTAAGTTAAATGCACTGTGACTCATCTAATTTTTGCAGTTTAGCAAGTAATTTATTTCAAAAGACAGTAATTTCTTGTTAAAAGAAAAGCTAGTTATTATTATGACTGCCTGACACTTCCCACTCTAGCATCCTATTTTCCAACCTGCTTAGAACCTTCTCAAGCAAACTGGGCTGAAAGTTATATACTAAAATCTTCTTCAGAACTCTTATTTCAACCAGTATACTTAAGACAATAACAAAAAAACCCACTACAGCTCAAAAAACCACAACAATCTAATGAAGAAGATTATCCTAGAAGAGAAAATAAATCAAAAACTTGCAGTATTTTCTCTGGAAATGTTTAGCCCTAGCACACTTTGAAGCTGGAATTTGCATTCTGGCCTGTGTAACTTGGATGTACATTTTATCACCCTTCCAGCCATGTGAATATATCCATGCTTGCAAGTTTTTGGGAATGTGAGAAAAAGATACCCAGTCTTCAGCAAAGAGTATGTATTTTATCTGCTAGTATCTCTACTAAACATGATCCAGCCTGGAACTGAATACAATCTTCCTTTCACTTACAGGTGAGCAATATGCTGGATCAGAGTACCAGAAAATAAAGGTAGGAAGCTGACTTAACCTTTTCAACACCCAACTATTAAGAGGCACCAATGCAGAAGAAACTTCAACCAAATGTGGAAGGGGGTGGGATTTCAACCTAAACCGTGTCACAATTGCACCAACAGTCAAAGTGGTGGCTGCCAGAGAGGCTACTGAAGTCTGCACCAAAACTGAATGGTTGAACAGCAACTCCATCAAAGCATGCTAAAGAGAAAAATATAAGAAAAAAATGGGGACTGCAGAGCGAGGAAACCAGCAGTAGCTGTTCGGAGAAGTAATCTGTGAACTTTAGCACAAGCAATGAGAGATTATACATGAGAGACAGAATGGACTGGCTGATCCTAAACACTAGAGGAAAACAAGCTAACAAAGGCAAGAAAGATATTCTACAGAGTAGTTGAACAGGGAACAGAGAGGAAAAGCATCTCCAAGTCACAGGAGAGAAAAAGCAAAGACATCAGATTAGGTATTGAAAAGGATATGATTTTAGACCTGCTAGGGTATCATCCTAACAAAAATCTTAACTGGCTAAATATGAAGGGGATTTGCATAAAACACTGTTAATGATGCAGAAAGTAAAAGGTGCATTGCCAGTGACAAAAAAAAGCAGCAAAAGCAGCCTGCACTGTCAAAGCAAGTCTTCCTCTACTGCCCATCCTCTAGAGGCCAAAGACATCCATAAAACACTACACAAGCACATGGATCATATTGTCTCGGGTCAATCCCTATAAAGCATGACAGAGTATTATTAGATACCACTAGCTCAAATAGCAGTCTGCCTAGTGAGCAGCTTCCATACCTCCTGATATGACTGCAATTATTATTTGTAATGGCTAGGAAACAACACACAAAGTACACTAGAAATAATTCTCTTTCCTTGATGGAAGTTGCATTTGGAAATTATTGCTGAAGTTCATTATGGCAGTTTAACTGCATGGCTTTTATCCCTTTTTTCCCCCCCCAGTATTTTTTCCTGATACACACTTATCAGGTCACTGGTCAGGATTTTGTTTGTTCTTACTCACTGTGCCCCCCATAAAAATAAATAAACAAACAAATAAATAACTACTGCATAATACCACTTTGAAAGCAGAAATTGATTTCCTCGTAAGTCATTGCAGAGCACCAATATATTAGATTAATAGTGCTGAAATAGTCAAAAAACATACTCATTCCACTTAAGTAGCATGGTTATTATCCCTGTTAACAGATACAATATTAGAACATGATTAAGGATTAATTTATTTACCACCTCAGGTGCCTGACCTGAGATAGCCAAAATGAAACTACGTTCTTGGGCATGTTACACAGCAAATATGTCCAAAGATACCTGCAGTATCAATTGCGTACACACATCCCCACCCCCACCAAACACAGACAAGGTTCAGATGCCTTTTTCAGACAAGATAAAAATCCTTTTTTTTGCTCTATTTGCATTCTCTCATTCAATGGAAATAACTGCCCTAGAGACTTGATTTACTTCTGGCCAAAGTAGATGGATGCCCCAGTAGACAGGACAACAGTATTCTGAGGAATGCTTCTTCAGGGGAAGAAAAAAACAAAAAACCACAGCTGTGTAATTAAAAACAGTAACTTAATAAAGGTAGGCAGAAAAGATAATCCAACTATGGTTGCTTCTTCAGCTTTAATTCTGGCCTTTCTTAACATTTGAGGATTTTACCTGAAACCTTAAAATTACAAGTAATTGCATGCAGTGGCAGAATCAATTTCACTTTTCATTTACATGTGCAATCCTTCACATTACAAAGCCTGGGCAAACAAGTCATATAATTACTGCAGAAGCCATACCTTGCCATTTCTAGTATTTCTAGTGCACTCATGATCATGGTTTCTGTGAAACACAGTTAAACCACCAGCATCCTAAAGCTATCTTCCCTGTCTTTACAATAGACAAGAGTTCCTGCATTCTATACACTGCGAAAACCTGAGCCATTCTTCAGCTCCAAAATGCATCCTTTTGCAGAATGCACATTAAGTTAAAGTTACTGCAAGTAGGTACTGCCTGGTAATACATACTCAAAGCCATACTCCAGTCAACTATTTTTATGACCTGACACTCATGATAATGAAGTTAAATCTAATAAACCCCATTTTTTGAAGGAAATCAGATCACCAAAACAAGACTTCATCACCTAATACTCCAAAATCACCCATATGCAGGTACTAATCTATAGTAACACTGTACAAAGCACCTGTTTCAGGGATGAACTTTAAAGGTGAATAGTTCTAACTTCAAAAGGACTGTATTTTACAGAGAGCTTCACTACCCACACTGCGTTTTTGCAGATAAAAGCATCAATCTACCCAAGGCTTCCCATAAAGTGTTGCATTTCTGTTCACTGTACTGCCAACTGGAAGCTCCTTCCTTTCAGGATTTATTCTCTCACTGAATGACTTTTAGCACAATAAAACCATTCATCTACATACTCAGAGGTGCATTTTCACCATTTCATGAGGAATACCAACCATTTCAAATATTCTTTATTACCAATATTTTTTATTATTCTTATCCACCAGAGAGAAACAAAAGCAAACTTAGAGATAGTTTAAGAGAATCCATCCCAAAAATGCAGCATACTGTGGGCTTTACATGAATTGTGCATATGCAGTTTTCCATAAAGTGGCTTTAAAAACCATACAGTGCAAAGATCCCTACAGCTTGTGAAAGAATTTAGATTGCAACTGCAATTTACAATTTGTTACCCTTAAAACAGAAAGATAATACTGTATCACCTTTGAGATAAGAAAAAGGATATGACTGTATAACCCTAATAAAAAGCCAGCAATACCTCACACCTCAGAAACAAAACAGAAAAAAGGAACAATGAAAACAAAACCATGTCACTGTCTTCGTATTTTACTCAATCAACAGTTCTTGGTCTAGACCCAGCCATGATATTATGCTGATTAGGACAGGGTGTAGGAGGTAGGAAGAAACCGTTTTCACTGCTTACTGCTTTAAAGAAAAAGCTGTAGCATTGCTGGGCAGGACTAAACAGGACGCTTCTATTTCTTAAGCCATTCCCCAGTAAAAACACCTCCTGCAAAGCTTAAACTTATCTTTTGCTGTTGAATTAATCTGGCACATCATATACCTTATCTACTAACTAAGTTAAACACTGAAAACAGGGAAGTTTGTTCTTCCTTTCCCAGACATGCAGGCAGCATGTAATCCTAATAATCTAAATTCTTGCAAAGCAGGATATTTCTCTTTGTTTATCCTTGTTCTCTTTTCATGAGTTAGTTAATCCATTACCTAATTCATCTTGGAATCACCTTTAATTGTTAATAATGGAAAGACTCAGGACTCCTGTGCTGAGTTTACAGGCTCTCTTCTATTCTTGCCCTGGCTGAATTTCTGCCTGGTGTCAGGTCACAGAAGGCAAAGCCTACTTTTCTGCAGCTATGCACCACCACCACAGACAAAGCCCAAACAAAGCATATTGGTACATAAAGGGAAAAAAAATGCAATAGCAAATAGGAACAGGAAGGTGAAGAAAGACAGGAGATTAAAAAAAAAACCAACAAAAAAACAACTAGTCACATAGGAACTTTAAGAGAAAAATACTTTTGGTCATTAGGTACTAAAACCCCTCAATCAAAATGCAGATGGCTTAAAACCATGGTGGTGTGAAATGAAGAGTAGTGTGCACAACAGCTCTGCAGATTTCTCCTCTATGTTGTCCCACAGATAAAACTTACACTGACTGTAAAATCTTACACTTCAGTAAAGCAACAGCCTGGCTTCACAGACTATAAGCACTAAGGTTTCCTTTGCTTAAAAAGGAGCTAGAAGTTTGATACCTCCATCTCTGACCCTGAGTAAAAGGGCTCCTGGTCTCCCGAGATGTATTTTTAGCAGTATCATAAAAAGGAAAGTTTAACTTCTTCTTTTGAAAAAAGTGAACTTAACCAAAAAGTAAGTATCAGATACAGCTTCACAGGTAAAATGAAAGTGAAAAGGTAGCTGCTCATCTCAGTAAACTGAAGCAAGGTCTTCAACTCAGGGGAAAAAAAAGTATTTTAAAAGGACTGATTCTGTTTATATTTGACTTAATAGTATAGTAGAACACAAAATCAGAGCACCTCCATCAGGACACACAGTGGAGAACATGTTTATTGAAGTTATTTTTCCAGTACACAATCTAAAAATAAAGTAACCTTGAACACACTCCATCTTCCAGACACATTTCTTTGCATTGATCAACATATTAGATTGCTTATTACAGAAACATGAAAGGCAGACCCAGAGTAAGACACTTCCTAATGGCTGACCAGAAGAAAATGTTTCTTATCAGGCTTCATCTTTGCCAGCAGGATGATGTCACTACAGTCATTATTTAATCCCATCCAAATGTTCTTTCACTATCAGAAGTCTGAGGGACACCTGGAAGTTCCCTACATAATGCATTTTGATATGAAGGAGAAAAGCCAAACAGTATGTTGCAACAACCCCTCTCTGTCAGCACCTTCACTTACATACAGTTCCTGTACAAATGTTAATTAATACTCACTAAAACATTTATTGTGAAAGCCCTATTAGATCTTGATACAAGGAAGAGCTGCAGCAATGAATGTGGGCTTGGCATATGGCCCCAATTTTCAGGTCATAAAAAGCCTAAAGCACTCCTCAACTATCTAATTTACACAAAATAAAAGCCTTCTATTTCCTACAAAAAAGTATAAAGGTTTCCTCCCGAGATAGAGTTCTGAATGATGATACTGCAGAGGATCTCTGAAACATCCCTCCCCTTGTCCAGTTTCACAGAAATATACAGTAAGTTCTGAGCACCATGTACTTTTAGCAAAGGAAACAGATGAACGATGCATTTAGGCACAGCAACACCAATAGTCTTTTCCTCTGGAACGCCACTGTTACGGTGCTAAGAAAGACTCTCTAAGAGCCGTTAACAAGGTTATTTTATATAAATATTTAAAAACAGAAACAAGGCACAGCAGCACTAGTGCTGGGGTGCCATCATAGCCAAAACATGAGCCAGGCAGCGCTGCGAAAGCCCCGTGCCTCAACTAAAACCTTCAGTCCCACCTGAACCTCCACTGTTCAGAAGATCCCCCGAGGGGCAAGACTACTTTGCACTCCCTAAAAAACACTTCTTGAAAACACATGCAAGGTAAATTTGTCTCACCAGAAGTTGTACATAATGCACTAAACACTACATCTGGAACGGTCTGATAGATTAAGCATTTTAGGATAAAAATAGAACTTGATTACTTGATGTGGCTCACAGAGTTTGGTTTTATGTGAAAAATCTGATCATTAACCGAGAAACTTAAAAGTGATAATTTTATTAAGGATATACGGCATCAGTGAAACACAATGAGAACAAAGCAACATGATTCTTACTGTACATAATTTCCCCAGAGTTAAGTCCTTTTGCTGAAGCAGTTCTTCATCCACTAAATTGAACAACAGAAGGGGACAGCCAGGGGCTCCAATTTAGCGTAAGCTCTAATCTGCCTTATGGGAGCAGCTAAAGGACCTATGGAAAAATGTTTGTTTAACAGTAATTTGTCTCAACTATAAATGGAAGCAGAACAGAACTGACATAGTCCCACAATGATGGTTTGTACTGAACAATAACAGGATACTTGCACTAACAGAGTTGTGCTCTATTTAGGAAGCAAAAACAAGTGGCTATACCAAACTCAATTGGTACAAACATTTACTTCTGCAAGATGCCCTTCAAATGTCTTGCTGAAGACATCATTAGGGGATATGCTGGCCTCTAAAGAGAGGAAGTTTTAATGCCTGAGGAAACACCTGTATATATGAAACTTTAAGCTCATTTCATTAGGTCATTTTGCTAAGTTCCTTTAGGTTAAAATAGCTCTTATATCAGCTTTCCAGACCGGTGCAGTATGTCTAGATGCAAAGTGAATCTTTGGAAACTCGCCCTTAAAAAAAAAAAAAGGCAACAACTATTCTCATCTTGTAAATGGTAATTACAGTGTTTGGCTACCTGTCCAACAGGAGGCTACCAGTTGCCCAGCAGGTGACTGACTTCAATCCACAGTTTAAGAGTGGAAAAGCCTACAGTAATCTTTCCATTACAAAAAAAGTAACCTAAAATGGAAGTCCTCGTACTTTTTCTTGTTCCACAGATAAGGCCCAAGGTATAGTTAATTCTTTTAAGAAATATGCTACAACATCAATGAAGTTAAAGCAAAACAGACACTCAAAGCCCTTCTCCCTTGCCTGAATGATGAAAGACAGAAGGGTAGTATCACAAATAACATCTCACAGCTCACCTATGGGGCTTTTCTTCCTTGTCCAAGTTCTACTTTTAAGAACTCAAAGACCATTCTAAAGCTGGCATAAGACATGCTCACAACAGTAAGAAAAATTCTTGTAGAGCCCTGTAATATTTTAGTCCCACACAACATTTACAGCTCTTTTTAGATACCTATTGCTTTGGTTTGGATCATTGAGTCAATACTTGCACTAAGAGGAAAAAAAACAGAAAAAACAAGCAACCCATGCCAGAGAAAGACCAGCAACCAAAACCAAGGTAAAACACAGTTATGAAGTGCTTGAGAACTGCCAGAAATGTACATGAAACAATCAAGATCACTGAAGAAAAGACTAAGCCACCTTATGACTCAGATGAGTGAAGTCTCTTCCACAAAGTCCCTTTTCATCAACTAAAAAACAAACTTAGAAGAAAATCTGTGATAATGAGGCAAACATGAGTTTACAGAAGTTTGGAAGAAATCTGTCAATCCATGAATACCAGCAATAGATTAAATACCTATTTACTATCACAATGCACCAAGAAATAAATCAAAAAAGTGCCTGAAGAAATCTGTTGATGTAATCCTTCAAGTGAATATTTAAGAGCGAAGAGCATAATTCTACTTTGAATTCTATTTGTAAGTTTCTTTTTGAGTTAAACTACAGCACAGAAGTATCTGAAGTGTAATCTCTACACAACATACAAAGGTATATGCTTTTCTTTAAAGATCATTTCATTGATGATTTAAAATACAAACTACTTGAAATTAACTAAAATTAGAATAAAACAAGAATAAAACTTCCACTTCAGAGACTCAGAAATACAAGGAAGTCTCCTCTTGTGAAAAATAGGAACATTAAAAAAAAACCCTAAACAACTGTTTTAAGAGACACTGATACAGCCTCTTCCATACTCTTCCTACTGGAGAAAAAAATGGTACATTGCAACACTAATAAAAACAATCAGTTCTCTAAGACTCAATGTAACTTTTTATCTTCTGGGTAGAAGTCTACCTTCAGGTGCAATTCACATGCTTTTAGCAGTAAGATCCAACACCATTCCCAGTGTCTTGAAGCTGTATTAGGCACACCAGCTCATTCAGCTACACATCTTCCATCCGTTAACACAGAAGGCACGATGGAAACAGAGCTAAGATAAACATAAGACAAAAATCTGAAATCAACTTCTTTATGGATAAGCCAGTGTTAGAATTAATACTTTTGTTAATCATTGAAAGAGCTTTTGCTGACCCTCAGAAAGAATCGGACTGACTCACATCTCAGCTACAAACCAGAAATCACACTAAGAGTAGAACCGAAAACATGTATCCATCAACTCGTTTAATTCAGGTATTAAAATTTATTCTGCTGGTACATTATGCTTACATACAATTCAGAAAACAAATCACAAAGCTAATATGGATGTCTGACCATGGGCCAGAGTGAACTGACCCCATAATGGAGACCACAAGCTTGGCTAAAGGCCATCAGAGGACTGTGTGGTCCAGAGAACTGTAGTTGTACTTCAGAGCTCAAAGATCTTTCTTAGTGCTTCCAAACCAGGATTCAGAAGTCCTATGAAAAGACTGAGGCATCCTACATTGTCATCCTGGAAGGAAAAGGGGTGGTGTGTGTGTTGGATCTTTGTAAGGAATACTTTAATAAGACTAACCACGGATCACAGAGGCCCAGTAAATGGGAGAAAACACTACATACTGGACTAGTTAGGAAGAATTCTTTATTGAAATTTACCTACCCACTGACCAAATTCAGTCTGAAATTTTTCTCGTGGGGAATAGTAGCTAAAAGCTGTTAATTAGGAATATGGAAAAAAAAGCATATACCGTATATTTTCCACCACGAAAGACTCTACCCAACTGCCAGAAGAATTCAACGGCTTGTGCTCTTTCACAGGTTGATAATATTCACATAAAACAAGTTATCCTAATGCATTTATTAATGCTAACTGGGAATCCCATACCTAAGGGAGTTTTAATGATTCATTTACTAATGGAGAGACCAGAATTTGTACTCACTACAAAGGTAAACAAATACATCTGTCAAGCATCTTCTTTCCTTCTGAGCCTCAGCTAGCAGGATTAATCAAAATCTGATGATTGTTCTGCATAAGGAATGTGTCATTTGTCTGACAGATTTAAGTTGAAGGGGAGAGAAGAAAACCACACATAAACATTTCAACTCCGTTTAGAAATTATGCTCTGATGTCCACAAACTCAACAACAGCTGACAACATAAACATAACAGCTAGAATTCAGCATTTTATAAATGCTGAATTGTATAAAACGCAGTTGAAACTGGCATACTTCAAGAAATATGCACACAGAAGAGTTACACATATGTATGCCTTTTACTGAACTCATTTTTATGATCAGCATTATTATCATTATGCAAAGGTGAAACTTTCATTTTCTGGACAAATAGACTGAGTTCACATGCAATTAAAAATAAAAAAAGTGCTTTCTCAGCTTTCTGAAAGCTTGAAGTACAAGCATTTAAATGTTTACAGCTAAGTAAGTACCAGATTTTGTAAACTGTTAAGTAATGTTACACAGCCATCATTTCTAAGCATTCAAGTGAATTCTGTCAGCTGGGCAATTCAGAATTTTACTTCAGTCTGACCTGGATATTAAACAAAAAACTTTCTTTTCCAATGAATTTAGTAAGAAACATTTAACTGGATACTGAAATACGGTTCTTTGACTGACAAAAAGATTAATTATTTAAAAAAAAACACCAAAGGGGAAAATCAATTTTAAGAAATGAATTTATGTTTAGTTTTGTCTCCAGAATTAAACCCTGCAAGACACGTTTCCCCAAACTGCCCTTAATAAAATTATGCTATCCTTGATAATAATTGAGATAAAGCACTGATCAGTACCAATGCCAACTACAGTATTTTAACAGAAACAAGATTTGTTGTGCTCCTCATGGAGAAACACAGGCACATATCCAATAAGCAACCACAAGGGCATGAAGGCTTCAAATTCTGATTTCTCTGCTCAGCAGTAACAGCATTCTACTACTGTCCCTTTGGCATATCCCCATAACTCCATTCCACTACTACCCCTCTGGCAAAGCCCCGTTTCCTTCTGTCAAGAGGCAGTACTGGAGCAGAAGAAGAAAGGCAGAAGGACGCCTTCCCTTTGCCAGCCATCACCTCTTCAGCTCACTCACATGCACGCTGGCTTTCACACAGTTTGTTACCAATTCTTCCCTATCATTCGAACGTGCGCCTGCAGTAGCTGCTGTGTGTGTACAGCAAACTGCCAGGCGGAAAACTCCCAGCTTTGCAGAAGGACCTGTGCAAGGAAAACACTCGGCAGGACTCGGACTATTCCCACTGCCTGTTCCCCACCGCCTTCACAGCCGAGATGCAGTACCCCTGCCAACTCCTCCGACCCACCGCATCCGGGGTGGGCAACACACCACAGAGAGGTCAACCAGAAACTCTCCCGGGGGAGGGTGCGAACGGTGCCCCCGGGATGCGCTGGAGGCCCGGGGGCTGCCCGCGCTCCTCTCCCTGTGCCAGGTCTCCCGGTGCCCCGCAAGTTCAAGCGCCGGAGTTCCCAGGCCCCCGGCCCGGTGCCGCTGCCGGGCGGCGGGAGCGCGGTGCCGGCCGAGGGGCCCCCGCGGCCCACCCGGGCTGGCGGAGGGCGGCAGCTCCTCCCCGCACACCGCGTCCGCCGCGCCGGGGCCGAGCGGGACCCACCCGGGGCTCCCCGAGCCCTGGGGCCGGCCGTGCCCCCTCCTCCACCCCGGGCCGCTCGCTCCGCCCGGGGGGAGACAATGGGCACGATGACTTCACCCTCCAGCAATGTGAGGAGCAGCGGGGGACGCCGCCGACTTCCCCCCAGCCCCCAGGACCCTCCCGGGCCCTCTCCCCGCCCGGGCTCGGGCTCGGGCTCCCGCCCAGAGGCGGCTCCGGCTCGGACGTTGCGCTCCACCCCTCACCCGCCGCCACGCTCAGGGCGGCGGCCGCCGGCGGAGGCCCGAGCCGGGGGACGCCGCCACCGCCGGGCCCCTCGGCGCCCCCCGCCCCGCCGCGGACCCACCCCCGGTACCTGCGAGTCGGCGAGAGGAAGCGGCGCCGCTCCTCCCGCCCGAGCCCGGCGCCGCGCAGGAAGCGCCTCCGTGTGTGCGTGTGTGTCTGTGTGTGTGTCTGTGTGTGTGAGTGAGGAACGGAGGGGGCGGCACCGCCCGGCCGGGGCGGGGCGGGGCGACGCGGGGCCGGGGCCGGGGCCGGGGCTGCCCGGGGAGGGAGGCGGCGCCCGGGCCGTCGGTTTCGGCGACGCGCTGAGCTCAACGCGCACGGCGGTGCCGCCCCCCGCCCGCCCCCGGCAGGGCGGCCCCGGCGGGCGGGAGCGCTGCGGACCCGCGGTGGGGCCGCGGCTGCCTCCCGGTGCCCCCGCTGGCCGCCGCCCCCGGCGCGGTGCGGGGGATGCTCGGAGCCGGCGGGGTGGGTGCGGCGTCTCTGCCCCCGTGGCGGGGGACGCCGCAGCGCTGCCAGCTGCAGCAGCAGCACAAAGTACAGCGTTAGATGTAGGTACAATTCCGTGGGCTTCACACCCATGGAAATGGAAAAGTGCGAGGCGACGAATGAATTAGCGGGGCGTTTCAATAGGGTCGTGCTGCTGAGCGCTGATTCATTTGCCAAAATGACAAAACCCTGTTTCCGTGCTGTAAGATACAGATTTACCTTCTTTTCACCCCCCTTGCCATTTGAAACAGAAGCCGCTTCAGAATTTGCCCAGAAGCCCCCAGCTTTTCCTCCGTGGCCTGGCCTGTTCTGCATTCAGCTGCGGTCAGCCCCCGGCTTCTTGGTCGCCGGCGTCCCGCAGCCGCAGCCCCGCGCTGCCCACGGCCGACCTCTATCGCTCACCCGTCCCTGAGTGCGGCTTCTCCGTCTCCTTTTGCGACCGACCTTCATGCCCTCTTCCACGGGATTCCCCCCTTTTGCAACCCTATCGTAGCTGCCGCCCTCTTCCCACAGCCTGCTCGCTGCTCCTGACCTCCACTTCTGGCCCAATTCCGAATCCCCTCTGGCATGTTGTAGAATTCTCTGCATACATTATTATTACATTGGGTTTAAATCGTGTGCTGTCTTTTTTTTTTTTTTTTTTTTTTTCCCTAGTTAATCATTCATACTGTCTCATGTCATCTCAGAATTCTGTGGAACTGGAGCTGCTCCTGTGCTTATGACTAGTGGTTCTTCTGTTAAGCTGGTATGAAACCTTAGAACTTACTCTGGGAAAACTTATTAATCACCCAGCCTGCATTTAACATGTCCAAAGACAGTAAAATGAATAAAATGTACCATGCTTTTCCTGTGGGATTTGCAATGTACCATCAGTTAAAAGCTTGCACGTATACTTACCTTTATTTATGTACACAGTTCCATTTAAGTCAATAGGACTACTTCCAGTACATCAAATTAAAAGTAAATACAAGTCATTCCATGGTAAGATACTTAATCTGAAATGACAGAATAGGCAATTACAACAAACAGGGAGGGGAAGTGGAAAATAAGGGTAACAGCAATGAGATTATACTGGAATTTTGGCATGTTGTGTACAAACCACAGCAGTTCCCTCTTTGCTTGTAAAAGCCAGTGGCTAGGTGAGTTGTTCAGGCTCCAGTACTGCAAACACGTACCTGTCACTTAGGGCGTGTAAATGGTGCCATTGTGTTCAGCTGGATAAGATATACAGAAGTTTATTGCATACAATAACTTGTGGAGTAAAGTCTTGGACACTTCGTTATGTATGGGATTTGATACAGAAAAAGGGAATTAGAGAAAGGGAAGGAGAAAAAGACAAGAATGGAGGTGTGTGAGGGAAAGACAACGAAGAGAGAAACAAAAAAGTTAGCATATAGAATAGCATGATCGGATAGTGAGCAAATTTTGGAAGCAAACCATTCTACCAGCTCAAATGAATAAAACAAAAACCAGCCAGCAAAACAATGCAGTAATGTATTGCTTTCTAAATGTCCAGAGGGATTCAGCAAATCAGTACAAATGTTCTGAAATCTCTTGGCTAATGCTGGAGAATAGGAGGGGAACAGAGCCCAGGTGTTTTAAAATTCTGCACTGAGACATTGAGCAGTCACTGTGGTGGTCAGATGGTTTCTCCTTGAAGCTGATGAGGGACAAAGCAAACCTCCAGCCAGCCACCCTCCCGAGAGCTTGGCAGTAGGGAGCCTGCAGCCAAATAGGTGCTTTTCATCAGAAGTATTCAAAAGAGTCAATTAACCAAATACACAAAGCATAGGGAAGAAGGAAAACCTTTTCTGGACAAGCTGTAGAGCAAAACTGACTGTTTGTTTACTTGCTTGCTAGCTTATTATTATAGAACAGGATGACAAAAAGGTATTAAGGAAAAGTAGGGGCTACTCAAACTCTTTAGCAGAGCGGAAATGCCTTATGCGCACTGCATTTGGTGAGGCACACAGAATTTAAGAATGCAAACTAGCCTGTCTTTCCAAAACACTTTCTGAAGAACATCTAGGATTTAACCTTTGTGGGTATTTAATTCAGTTGCTGGCAGAAAAGTGCAAAGTATTATATCACAATACAAAAATACTGCCCTCCAAGCAAAGGTGTATTCTAAGGAGGCTTAAACACACACAACATGCTGTCAAACGTGGAAGGATAAAAATTCTGTCATCATGAAGAGAGGTGAGCACAGAGGGCTGAGGAAGGGCTTTTTCTCTCTGTGGTAAGGAATGGAGAAAAGGGTATGAGATGGACAACCTCATCTCAACTTTGTACATCCTTCTCATTATCTCTGGTAATCTGGACTGCTGGCCTCAGTGTAATTTCAATATTTACATATGAAACACTGCTATCTCATATGGTAGTGTAAAATCAGCGCCTTGGGCCAGACTTGGATGTGTTGGTGGTCTTTTCTTTAAACTTATATTTGAAGAGTATCAGATATGATGGGTAAATGTTTCCATGTCTCTGATCCCACACCTGAGTCTCCCTTTGAAATCTTTTATCTGAATATTCAGCCATCATCTTCAACATAAAATTGGCAAAGCCAAACTCTATTTTTATATAGGTAATTTCATGTTTCCTGCAGGCTCTGTCATCTTCTGGTCTCCAGTCCGTCATTTTTAGGGAAAAACCTGTCCTCAGACCTTCCCCTTCTGACACACACATTTGTGTCCTTGATCTTTCTTTCATCTTGTTCTGAAGAACACCTTTTGTTGGAAGATTCACCACTCTCCTACATTTTCCAGCTCAACTGTCTCGTCAATTTATTTTTTTTCCTGGAGACTTTATTTTTAGCACCCCTGATTTTACTCATCTGTCTTACAGTGTTGCCCCACAGATGGCTGCATTTGCACAAAAAGCATTGCAGAAGATTGATGTGGCAGCAGGAACAAGTGGCATAGGGAAGGAAGAGAACTGTCTAGATCAATTTTGCCGCCGGAAAAAATGTAGTATGGAAATGCATTCTGACTTGCAAATAAAGAAGAAAGGATAAAAGCCTTTGATAAATTAAAATGCCTGCAATACACATGGATAGCAAAACAGAGATCGGGCATGCAAAAATAGGAAACATTAATAAATAGCACTACATAACATAAATACTATATATAAATACAGCTAAGAGACAAATTGCACAGGACAAGAATATGTGTTGAATACCAACCGGTTTCTGTTTGCCCATTGTGAAAGATTATTTGCCATACACTGATTGTCATCAACTGTATTGAGTGCAGTAGATTTAAAAAAAATAATAATACCTGTGTGCCGTGTAGACAAGGCTAGGATAATGGATTAGTGACAAATCTAATGTAGATGCAATCTCACTGATCCAAGTTACAAAGTGGCAAGATACCGGTAAATAATGTGCAAGCTGAGAACTTTCCAAATTTTTTGGCATGTCATAAAACATTAAAGATGAAGGCTTCCATAGCCATTTCAAACATCTCAGATATCTCAGAATTACATCATCTGATCTAATCCTTTTCTGTAGTATTCAATAAGAAAAAGTAAAAGTAGAACATTTATAATATATAGAACTGCAGTTCCTAGAACATGCCTACTGCAAGAAGGAAAGTCTGTTTAAATAAACAGGTTTATTTCCAGCCCCAATGACAGAGAATAAAAATAGGTTGAGAAATCTGGGTGCCTGAATCAAAAAAAAAATGCTCCTAAATGCATATGTCACTTAACTTACAAGACTCCAAAGGTCTGCAGAAGACTACTATATGAGCTTAACATTTCTCAAATGCCTGAAACGCTACTCCTAGATGTAATATTTAAGCTCTGGAGGTAAGGAGTTGCAGGATGCAAAAATGATACCTGTGTATTTTCTTGGAGTTAGCCATTTTTAAAGGCCAGTTGGCTATCACTATCAGTATCCTTGCAGAACTTCAATTTGTTAGAAAAATAAATGAAAATCAAGTAAAAGTTATACTGAAAAAGCAGCAGGCTGTAATTTCTGTTGCACAACATTGTTTCCATTCTAGTCTCCTGAGCTTTCCTCCTCTGTTAGTCAGAACAGCCTGAAATTTCTGTTTTTCTGGGTTCAGAAGTTATGTGCTTATTCTCTGCCCAAAGGTGAAATTGTTTCTGGAAAGCTTGAGCAAGAATGTTTTTGCTGGTTTAAGTGTGAGAACAGTGGGATAGGGGGAAATGTTGCATAAAGGTAAAAGTGCTTTAGGGTTTTCTAAATAACTTTTTCATCACAATGAAGAGATGTGAAGAGATGAAAATCATGGTGGAAATAACCCTGCTCAGGGAAGACCTATACTTTTTCTAAAGTTGGTCTCAAATGAGTCCTTCAAGCAGCATATACACTCCATCTTTGTCAGAGCCAGGGAGCATTTAGACTTGACCTTCACTGAGATGAAGGGCAAGTATCTGCTCAGATGGAGCTGTCCTTTGAGTCACAAACAGCTCCTCCATATTTTCATGGTGACACACTGACTGCACCCCAAAGTCCTGCCCCCTTACTGCCTAACTCTTCATGGGGTGGCTCCATCTATGTGACAATGAGGGTCCTCTGTCTACTGTCTGTGGGAAGTGCAGAAGCAGAGTGTTTCTCCCCAAGACCACCTTACAGTGTCTGCTGACCTGCCTCATGTCCGTGGCCAGGAGGTCAGTGGGCCTGAAGGCAGCATGTGTTTGCAGCTGGGGTACCAGCTGCCAGCCTGGACAGCAGAAGGAAGGGATTCTGGGCAGGCATGACATGACACAGCCCATAGTCACATGCTGTCACGTGTGATCATGCTGCGTGTTACGTGTCCTGCTTGAGCACACATTGGACAAAGACAGCAAGCAAGGTGTCCTTCTCAGCTGGACAGGGAGTGTACAACCTCTGACCCTCCTGTGGGCCACAAAAATCATCTTGTCAGGGAGCAGCACAGGCCAGGGATTCCCCATGGTGGCAGGGCAGGACCTGGCTGCCAGGGCCTGTCCCACCATTCCAGCCCTAAGCCAGGCAGCTGGAGGCCCTGGGGCAGCCCCAGTCCTGGAAAGGCCCAGCCCTGGGTACTGGGCACCTCCCTGGGGACAGGCTGAGGCCAGGTTGGGACATGAACCCACAGGTTTGCCTAGCTCAGGGGGGCAGGGGCTGGTGGCTCCATGGGGTCCTGGGCCATGGGCGGGCACCTCAGGGTCCCAACACATCTTTATGGAGAGACTCCATATGGCTTTGCCTCTGGCTGACTTCAAGAGGCACTCACAGAAGCAGAGCTCTGTCCAGGAGCATTGCTGTGTGCAGTTGGGTTGGTAGATGAAAAGGACAGAGGTGGTGAGGAGCAGTTGCCTTTAGCCCCTGCTTAGGGAACACATTTTCTCATACAATAGCTGTGAGAGCCAACAGCAACCAGCAGTAGGACACAGGACCTCTGTGCACAGTGAGCTTTTCAGAAGTGTGTCATCTCTCCTGGCCTCACCAGGGCAGAAAAGCCACAAGAGAGAGTCTACGTGGAGAGCTGCAAACACATCTCTGCCCGATTGTCTGGCAGTTCCCACTTACAGTAAAACATTCTGCAGCCCCAGCCACTGCCAAGGGCAGAGGACATGAGCAGAGCACTCTCATGCAGCCTGGTTCTCCCCAGCATCGGCACGTGAATCCTACAACTGCAGTGCTCTCCTCTGTGCACTGAGGCTGGCACTGGGGTGGCCATTTCGCCATGAGCATCGTGACCATGCCTGCCTTCCTGCCAACATCACTGGCAAGTTTGCTGTTTACTGTGATTGCTCTCAGCATGACCCTCATAAAGCAGCAATTCTGGCCTTTGCCTCTTGCCCAGAAGTCTCCTCTGTTGTCTCTCCTTCCTCAGGCTAGCCAGAACCAGGCCTTCCAGAAGTGTGAAACTCTTGCTTCCTTGCAAGAGCTTCGTAGCTGACTCTAGACACAAGTTAATAACAGCAATTTCCTTTGGTCAGGAGCACCCAATTCCAATACTCTCTCCAACAGTTTCCAAGACTTCAAGCCTCTTTTGTGTCACACAAAGAGGGCAGTGACTGCAGTGCTGTGAGTTTACCCAGGAATGGTACATAATTAAATCTTTGACAGAGAGCTCTAAATACTGTTTTTGATTCACGGTAGGCAGCATAACAGGACGTGCCTACATTGACCATGATGCTATGTGACTGGAAGAGAACTGCTGGTCTCAAATGTCCTTTCCTCATGCAAGAGAAGTACCTGAAGCAGCCAAAGAAGAGTCACACCATGTGTCCAAGAGCATTGTGCAAACACTTCTTGTCAGGCTTGGGGCTGTGACCACTTCCCTGGGGAGCCTGTTCCAGTGCCCAACCACCCTCTGGTTGAAGAACCTTTTCCTGATATCCAACCTAAATTCCCCTCTGGCACAACTTCGGGCCATCCTCTTGGGTCCTGTCACTGGGTCCACAAGGAAGAGATCAGTGCCTGCCCCTCCTCTTCCCCTCATGAGAAGGTTGTAACTGCAATGAGGTCTTCCCTCAGTCTCCTCTTCTCCAGGCTGAACAGACCAAGTCACCTCAGCTGCTGCTCACACGGCTTCCCCTCAAGGCCCTACATGGGGGACTTTATGTGCATTTGCATTGATGTCAAAGTGAGGAAAATGCTGTGATGTGTTTTCTTCTCCCTGCTGTCCAACAAGGTCCCCAGGAGCTGGTATTCCATCCAGCTTCATCTCTGCTGTGCTACAAGTGGAGTGCTACAGCTTTTGGATGATGTGCCGACTGTGCCTCTCCTTCTCAAAAAGAAAACAGAATTTATTTAAAATATGTGTAACATATGTTTGAGGCCATACTTGTTAATTTCTGGAACCAGAACTAGCCTTTTTATTTTCATTCTAGAACTTGTCTACTGTCCCAAAGTAATCAAGTCAGGAATCAGAGGATTTGGCTTCTCTGAGCACTGTGTCTGCCTCAGGTTCTACAGAAAGTACTGTGTGTATTGGTGTTGCTTCCTTTCTTCCCTTTTCTTTTTCCTTGGCTTGTTTTCACAGGGTTTTTCCCTTGATTCCTTTCTATTTTTGCATTAGATCAACTAAACACATGACACCTAAGACTACATTCACTGTGCCCCCTGCTCCACCCCCTGCACTCAATTCTGGCCAAGATATACGGACAGAGATTTCCTCTCACCCAAGGGTAATGAGTCACAAAGTCTGGATGATTAGAAGGAAGGGTTAGGGTTTCACCTGCCTTATGGGAGATCATTTTCTCCTTCAGATACCATTCCTAATCCTACACTCAATGCAGATGCATTCTACTACAAGACCTGCAGAAGTGAGTCCTCCCTGGAGACTGAAGTGCTATTTGTTGCTTTATGGAAGGTGTTTCTGCTCCACATTTACCTCTAAAGGGTTAGAATTGACATTTGGCACTGAAACTTGTTTGTTTGTTTGTTTGTTTGTTTGTTTCAAGTTTTGATAAAGTTTAACCACTGAGATAGTCCAGGCTTCTGCTTGAAGCAACAAAAGGGCAGCTATACTGCTCAGTGGGCAGGCTCTCTGATGTTGTTGGGGGGCTTATCTATGCATTTGAACCAGTTCTACTTGGGTTCAGCTGGCTGTGCAAGCACAGAGCTCAGTGAAAAACAACAGCTCACCAGCCTTCCAGGCTGTGAAGGGCTCTGTGTTACTGCAGCCTTAGTGCTGACACTGAGTTGGTCAAGATCTTGTGATCCTGGTCTTTCCACTGCTGCTTGAGTTTTCTTTTTTTTTGGCTTTCACTTCCCTAAGGAATACTGAGATTGTGAGATTTGGTACAAAAGTATTCCCTGCAACAGTAACTGGCAACACACATCTCTGCTTATGTGGAGGTCTCTCTGCAATGCCAGGGCTGTGTTTTTTAAGCTTTAGGCCATCCCAGTTCTGCACCTCTTCATCTGTCAGGTCTGGGCCATAAAATACAGAAGCTGAAGTTACTGGTGACTGGAATTCATTATTACACCCAGATACTTAGCTGATGTATACAAAAGGTTGGTTAAGTTTATGATCAAAAAGAAATTGATGTACTACAGAGCTGAGGAAGACAACAAGCAAATGATGCAATCTACTAACCACTGACCAGGGAAGAATATGCACCTCCACACATGTATTCAGTCTTCATAGGAGAGGGTTCCTCTGAAGCCTCAGATGTTGCCTGCTACTGGAGACAGGGCTCAGTGGAGTAATTACTTTAGTCATGACGACAGATGACATCAGTGGAAATCCTTTTCATGGTGCTGAATTACAGCTTGACAGCAGCAATCTCATGACACACTCCTTCTGATTCCTCACCTGCATCGTGACAACTGTATTGCTTGGTTACATGAAAACAATATCATGGCCTAAGGGGAAGACAAAATGACAATAAATTTATTTTTATGAAATCTTTGGATTCTTTGCCATCTTCCATTTGCTTTCTGTATTTTTTTTTTCCTTTTTGCGGGATTCTACATTTATTGGGACAATCTTTTCACTGCTTGCAATTTTCCACAGCTCTGATGTGATTGCTTTCCCATTTGCAATTTCTTTCTGTGTACTGCTAGAATTTAGAAACTAGTGTTGCCATTAAGATTTTCCTAGGTTGCAATTGACAGGAGTGAAACACGTCCCCATCCCAAAAGTGAGTTCAATGTAGTTATCAAATGTTTGGAGGGATGCTGCTTATTTTAGTTTTGCTGACAAAAAAGGAAAAAAAATCTCACAAATTGGGTTCATATAATGTTATAAGTATGTGTGAAGACTAATTTTCAAATTTTTTTTTTTACTTATCATGGTAAGACAAAACTTGGAGCCTGACCACCTGCAATTAGGACATGAAGGATGAACCATAGTGTTCTGAAGACTGGAGATACTTAAACAGTTTATATTCTGACACTGAAGACATAGGTTAGTGTAAACATTTTAGGCAGGTCACTTTTGTGTACCATACTGTGACCTCATGTGAGTTAGTCTCTGAAGAAGCTGTATGAATCACCTTCTGGTTTCATTTGCCTTTCTTCTTTCAGTGTAGAGAAAGCACAGATTATGATCTTAGGTTCAACCTTACCATGTGAATAGTTAAGGTTAGGTAAGATGAATTCTGTCCTCAAATTAGCCAAATATCAGAAAAGATAACAAATATTCCTTTTTTCGTTCTTCCACAGCATTACTAAAAATCTAGGTATTGATCCTTGAAGAATTATTTGATATAATAAATGCTCATACTTAAAAGCAAAGTGCTATGAGTAGTCTGTGATGATCGCTTACATAGTTTAATTTGCAAATAGACTCTTATCCCATTTCCACAGCTGGAGGATTCTGTCAGCCAAATCACAACAGGCAACTGGAGGGAAGCAGTGAGGGAACCTCTTTGCAAGGATTTTTTTCCCTTTTTTTTTTCTGTGCAGAGATGTCAGATAGCTGGTTAGTAGTTTTTATTCCTCTTTATTCTGTGTGAAACCTTGATTTAATGCTTCTGCAGTACGAGAGATGCGTAAGGGTCAAGCCACAGGACTTGTACAGCCAGGTCCTTCAGCCATTGAGAGTGCCCCATGTGGGCTTAAAGTATGTCAGGACTAAGGGAGGGTTAGAATAAGTAGCATGAGAAAGTACAAGATCATAGGTCTTTGCACCATACTGAACTCTCATTCTCACACTTTTCATAGAATCACCCTCAATACTGATAGGTTAGGAAGAGTCCAGAGAGGAGAGAGTTAACATCCTCTCAGTGCTGTGCCCATGATGGCCTGCTTTCTTTTTGTCTAACTGCTAAGCAAAATACAAGTTGCATAAATAGAAACACTGAATATAGACTGCAGGAGGTTATTTTAGCACCGTATGAAGACATGATGCCAGTGAATCTGTAATTTGAATATATATTTTTGTTGCAAGGTCTAGTGTTCTCTTTTACACATAGGCACACACATAACAAGAGCAATGAGGCTGTCAGTTCTGGCCATCTCAATAGTGTTGCAGAATTCTGAAGAAGATGACAAAACACTGCATTCAGTTGAGAAATCACTTTAAGCAGAATGCTTAGAGAAAATAGATTGTTATCTATAGAAAAGGGAAGTTAAGGGCAAGTGCAACTTCACTAAAGTATGCTCTGTGTTGGAGAAAAGAGAGAAGTTCTATGCCACAAATGAAGTTGAGATTAATGAAGTTGAGCAATTAAACTTGTTGAGCTAGTTTAATTGCAAGAAAAATTATCAATTATATCTAAATATTAAGTACCTGAAACTGAAATGGATACTGGCAGAATATAAGGCGCTTGTATACCAATGTCAGAGAAGTAGTCTCAATAGTTCATATATAAAATTAAGTAGCAGGGCAACAAGAAAACCATGTTTTAACAGGAGTTAGGAAAATCTTTGGGTGTCCAAACTGACTAGTGTTTGTGCTGCTAAAGAAAACACCTAGATGTATCTTCTGGGCATTTTCCATTTCAAAGTTCCTTTTGCCTCATCCCTACTGCCTGTGGATATCTTCACATTATAATGTTTCAATTGGCAATTTTTTTGATCAATAAATAAAACTGGTCATTGGTATATATCTAATCCTAGTGCCATTCTCTAGAGCCAGGTAAATGAAAGGCAGTTTAAAAAGAGTTACATGCAATAAAACTCTTTCTTTCCTTTCTTGCATATGCAGAGATAGGCTTGGAGGAGAGTGTTGATGACTTTCACTTTCCTTTGGGAAATACGAGGAGCTTTTCCAACTGGCTTGGCCAAAGTTTGCTGGAGCAGAGCCCTGCCATGCACTCCTAGTTCTCTGCAGCTTGCTCACTTACCCAACTCCTATGTACCTTCCAATTTAATGAGATTTTTTTTCCCTTGGTGTTTTGCAGGTTTTCCTGTCCCTTCTTGTTTTTCAGTGGAGTAATCATGCTTTCTAATATCTTATCCAAAAGGCCAAGACTTAAGTACAGCTTTGGAAATACTGCATGCTGTGGACTTCATTTGCCTCTTCTTTGTACCTGCCTTTAAACTATTGATAGAAAAATGCAGAAAAAACCCACCATAACTTAACACATATAATACTCTACTAAATATTTTTTCCTGCCGAAACTAAAGATGATGTCTCAGTGTCAGTGCACAGAGAAATAGTGAGACCAATTCTTTTCAAACTGTCTAGAAATTTCTTACTGTGACCTATGGAGAACTGCCTAGTGGTCCCCACAGACTTGTCTGATCACATGTTGCTGGCTTCTCATCTTTTCCAGCTGCTAGCTTCTAGTAAAAGTGGGGGGAAATGGTATTCCACAGAATTAATGAACACAGCTGCCCCAGGGGCATTATGTGAATGCGTACCAGAGAAAAGATGATTTCCACAACCCTGGAAGCAGAGGAGGCAGAATTTGCAAGACAGGCTCTCTGACCTGTGATCTACCATATGGAAAAGTTGGCTTTTAAATCCTAGTTCGATAAACCTCTTTGTAGTCATTCTTTACCCTCATCTTCCTCCCTGCAGTTACAATACACTATTCTAAAGCACTTCTCCTCCAAATCTAGATCCCCGGAACATACATGTAGGATGAGAACCTTAGCTCCTGAGGCTAAGGATCTTATCCCATTACTCTGCCAATGCAGGCTTTTTTAATAGTCCTACTCTTAATCTAATTACTTCTGCAGTCCAGTTTGAAATTTTCTCAGTCAGTGAAGAATTCAAACAGAACTGTAGGCTGTATGAACAAGCCTTGCCAAATGGGAATTTGTTCTGACTAAAGGTCAGGTTTGGCCTCTGAAGAACTGTGTAGTAATGAGCATTTGGTTCCCTTGAAAATTGCAATTGTATGGAAATGTCACAAGAAGACAAGTATCTTTATTTAAAGAACTGGGATTTTTTTTTCTCTCTGGGTTGTTTAAAGCCACATGACTGAGGTATTTTACAGTGCAGCTGTTACAGATGACTCTGACATAATCTTTACAATGAAAGGGAGGCATGGAAAGTAAGAGATCTTCAGGTAAGAGAAAAATCTATTGAAACTGTGCTTAGGGCTTCTCATTTACTTTTTTCAGAAGAAGACTTTGGTCAATCCTGCCTTAGTACCCAGGTGACTGGGCTGCAGGCTGGAGAGCTGAGAGGTTCAGCCTGCCTCCACACACCTCTGAGGGGTTGCCTGGGGCTCTGCCTCCTGATGGCCCACTCATCTCCAAGCACTGAAGCCAGGGAGAGCCCCTTTCACACTACTCAGTTGGTGTCCCATACCAAATTCAAGGTCCCATTTAATGAAATTCTCTCCATATCTGTCTTCCTTCTCTGGAACAAATAGTGACCATGGTATGTCCTTAGGGTTACAAGAGATTTATTTTAGCTAAAATAAAAGAAAGGAGAGACTCAAGTACCTACTACTGATAAGCAAGTAGCTTTTATTCCAAAAGAAAACATGATGTGAAAAAGCATGCTTCAGACAGAGGATATCAGAGGCGTAGCAGTGGATGTTCACACTCAGCATGGCATTTACTGTACCCTTTTGACAATTACCACCTCCGGCGTAACCCAGGGCTGCTAAGCTGACACAGAGCTGCCTTTCCCACCACAGAAGATACCAGTGAGGTTAAATATGCCACTGAAGGGGCTACGTCCTTCTGATGCATCACTGGAGCAGAGCTGTGGGCAGCCTCAGCCTCCTCTCAGGGCTGCTCTTCCCTCTCACCCCAGCACCATTCTCTCTCCAGAGCACAAGCCCATCTTCTCACTGTTCCTGAGCAGCAGATGCTTATGATGCCAGTCCAAATGCTTGCTAACAGCATGAGCAGGTCCTATGAAACAGTCCTAGCTGCAGTGAAGGACACAGAGGGCACCTTACTGCAGTTACAGATTCCCCTTGTAAATGGCTGAGTAAAGAGGAACCATTTGGAAAGGAATTGAAAGCAGCAGGCAGATTGCCAGGGAGAGATGTGAGGTCAGAGAGGGAGAGGTGGTGGTGTATTATATCCTAGACAGAAAGCAATTGAAACTGCTGGGAGGGAGCATGCTTCTGGCACATCACTCTCTTCCTCCAAAGCATGGTTGTGTGGGTGCAGCAGGAGTCTGGGAACAGCTCTGCTTATTGTGTGACTATTTGTTATTTCAGCCCACGACAGACTTAGGGTAGAATTACCTAAACACTCAATATTCACATTTTGAAATATTTTTTTAATTCCAGAACCATAAAGACTAGAGATCTTATGGTTTTCAAAATGAAAGAGAACCATACAATAACTTGCAGACACGCATAATAGCTTTTTACAAGAGGTTATAGTCAATTTTCTGACTACAGTTAATCTGTAATGAATGTAGAAACTCTCACACCAGCATGCAAGAAAGGGAGAAGGGAGACAAAAGAAAACCTATTTACTTTTAAAGTCCTGTTGACAACTAATACAAGATCAAAATTTAGGTTTTGAAAAACCAGGCAAAATCTAATGAAGCTGATTTTTAAACAACTTAGCACAATTACATTGATTGCAAGAGCAATTTGGGTAATTACTTGTGGAAATGACCATAATTAGCCAGAAGTGAGCAAGAACCTTGCAAATGTTCCCATATACAAGATTTTCATCTTTCTATGAGATGTTCAGTGCTCAGTACAATCTCTTTTCTTTAAGCAAATTAAAAGGTGTGGTGCCATATGTTCATAAATGATGTGTCATAATCTGGATATCCAAACCCCCCAAACTACAGTAGCACTGCCCAGTGATACATGCAACTGCATTATATTATGCAAATGTGGAAGGGGAGGAATCGGGCCTTTTCTATAGAAGCTCTGCCAAGCATCTTGTCAAAAAGTTAATTTCAGTATGGTAAGAAGAACAAAGAACAATTTTAGGAGGGGTTTGATATTTTATTCATATTTAGATTAGGTCCAGAGAGATGATGAGAATGTTAATTGGTCTCCTTGAAGAGACAGACATTCCCACCAAACAGAAAAATCATCTCAAGCAATTGGGTCTTTTTTCTTCATTATTCTTTTTTTGCCTTTTAATCTCCACTATGCAAAACTAAAGGGCAGTTGAAGAAAGCCAGGACAAATGGCAAGAAAATGAGCACATGAAGAAACTTCAACTGATGAAGGGATTTCTGAATAGCAGGGACAATAGTCAAAGCAGGTCCTATCCTTCTGAATAGAAATGAGTTTGCTAGGACCTTTCATAATTGTTTATGACCTATTATTGTTGTTATCATCACAGATCTCTAGTGAAAGAGAAAAGTAGCTAATGGAAATTTATGGCAACTTTAGAGATAAAATAGTGACTCTGTAGAAACTTTTGCTGTTAAAAAGCAACACTGAATAGTTGTAAGATCTTCTCTGCTTAACCAAATGGTCCTGGTGATAAAGACTTCTCAGCAGAATGTTCAAAATAAGACTCTGAAATGACTATCACCATAAAACTCAACATACTGCCAGAAGAGTTGTGTTTTTGACAAAACTCACCTCAATGTTGATCAACACAGTGAACTTTCTCTGTAAATCTCCATCCAGCTGGACAAGGTTTGTAAAACAACAAAATAGATTAGCTCTAAAGCTCAAATCATGGCAAACCCATGGGTGACTGTGCCAAAGCCCTGTTTTTCAGCTCTGACAGGCTATCTCCTAGATTGATAGCAGTTTTCCAACATTCAGTGTTATTTCAGTTGGCTACAGTACTCTTGTTTCCTTGTGTTGTTCCATCTCTGTTAATGTTTGTATCTGTCTTTGGACTTTTTTTTCCACTGAGCTCTCCTGCTTCATTAGCACTGCTGCTAAACATGACGCAGGAGCCTAACCTTTTGGAGACTGTTGACTTTGCTAGGACCTGATCCCCAGCTCTGTCCCAGAGAGTTGTCCTAGTCCTAGTAGTGTGAGGAAGAAGAGTAGCCATGTCACAACCTGATGTGAAATACACCCATCTGTTATGATACCAGAGGGAAAACCAACCCCACATGAGTAGGGTGAGTAGCAACACTACCTGCTTTTGTCATCTTGAGGTAAAGAAATTATGGACAAGGGGAGGGACCAGGCAGGGGACTTGCTGCCCTCCCTGCTCATTGCTGAGTTGGTGCAGAAAGTCATCAGTCAAAGCAGAGCAGTTTGCAGGGGCTGAGGAGGAGGGCATCTCTGGTTAGCCTGCCCTAAGCAGTGGGGGGCAGTGGCTATCTGGCCAAACAGGCCTCCACCAAGAGACAAGCTCTTGTTCATGTGGGGCTGTGGAATGACTGCTTGTCTTTGGGGAGCTCTTTCTGCTCTTCAACTCTCCTGCCCAATAAATTCCTGTTTGGTCAAGTCCATCTGTTTGATTTTCCTTTGAAGATAGGACATGCTGGGCATTTGGGTAGGAAGAGGATGGTTTCCCTCAGAGGCTGGCTGGAGGCTTGAGCTGCTGTTTCCTTGATCAGTCTGGAGAGTGAGCCTGGCAGATGGGTAGCATGATGGTAGTCTCTGAGACGGAAACATTTCCAAAAGAATTACACGTAGCAGAAGACTGAGTCTGATGGCATCACAAGCTCAAGCCAGTAATGTATCCTTGTCCTGACACGTCCTCTCCTTTCCTATCCTACTGCTGTAGCTAACAGTACAATTTCTGAAGAGGCAGAAAATGCAGCATTGTTGCTAGTGAGGAAGCAGTCAATTCCCTTGTGATTGTCTTGGGTTATGATGATCCACAGACCAGCATAAATTTGGGCTTAATTTTGCTGTCAGAGGAGTGAGTTCAACTAAGTTTTTCCACCTCGGTAGGACATGATACCAGATGAGAATTGTCTGTCTATGGACACTACTTAAATGTATAGTAAGCTGGAATATAATACTCCAATCTAAGCTTTAAAAAAATGTTAATCTAAAAGACAATGCTTAGTTTGTAATTTCAGGGAGTGGATCAGAGTTTCACCTGGCCCATGACTGCATGACTCCCATCAAGGAGCTATTATGGTACATACCAACAAAGGGGCTGGCTTCAGGGCTATGATTACTTTGGGCCCATATTATCTATTCTTACTTTGCAAATGAAATGAGTCTGCCTGTGAAGTAAACATCCATCATGCTCCATGAAAGACTTGGGAAGCAATGATTCCTATCTGAAGTGAGCTCCCATGTAGCTCAGTTTCATATGTAGCTGTCAATAGCTCTTTTATGGGCTGCTTGGGATACATCAGATGTATATAAGATATAATTATCCTCTTTTGTTAAAGTGCCACTGAGTCTGGCACAGCTCTTTAAAACTGAGCCCCTGCCCAGTCTACAGTGATCATTTTCTTCACTTGCTTTGGTAAACTTTCATGACCTGGAGAGGTTCAACTGCAGTTAGCAGCAGTAGTGTAAAATTAATTACTTTTGTATATTCCTGTGCTGTAAGCACTGGGTGCAGCTACTGTGCTGTAATATTAGATTAAACTGAGCACATTATTAGCTTTATCAATGATTCATTACAATCTTAATGCCAACCAAAAGGACACAGAGTACCCATTTACCAGTGTGCCTCTAGCAAACACTGCAACACATACAGGAGCTTTTTTTAGAAGAGCCTTTATCAAGGAATATAAAGTAGCAGAAATTTCCTGAGTTCAGTACATGTGTTTCAAGTATATTATATCAGAAATACAAAAAGAACCCCCTGTTTTTAACTTCAGACTTAAGGCAAGGTTCTCAAGATGAGACTCCGAGCCATGTGTTCCAGGCAGCCAGGATTAATATTAACATCTGTGTGACAGCAGACAACTGTAGAGTAAGAACTAGACCATTTGTAACACTGATGGATAATTTCGCTTGTGTAAGTCTGTGCAAAGGCTGGAGCATCTGAATGCAATTGTGAAATAAGCTTGAATGAAAAAAAGGCTCACAAAGACTCTAAGAGGCATGTGGCATGTGAGTGATTGCCTCCTCTCAGCCATCCCTTCTTGTCTTTCCCCATGTTTTGGAAGGTGTTGTCTCCTTGATTCATTGGTCCATTTGTTTCCTCCACTGAAAAGTCATTCCTCTTACACTCATGCCTTCATAGCAGGCCCTGAAGGAAGGGTGGGCATTTGGAGTGCTATTAATATGTAGAAAAATGCTAACTAATAACAGAATAAGGAGAACAAGGGAATTTTTCTTTTTCTCTTCCTTTACCTTTTGGGCCAGGATGAGATTGGTCATTCCAAACAACAGACTTTAGCTGGTACAGATGTAATACACAATGTCAAGGCTTCCCAATCCTTTTGAGAGCTGAGTAATTGGCCTGTGATATGCACACTTGTCAACAACGGTATACTCACCACCATGGGCTTGAATTAAATCCTACTACACCCAGTTTGCCACTGGTATAACCACTGATTTCAGTTAAATTAGTCTTTATTTACACTGGTGAGAATGAAGAAAGGCAGGTTTGCTAAGCACAGCAAATCACAGAAACCAGTCTTTTTCTTCAAGGGAGGCATTAGTCACCACTGCAGGCACTTTGATTTGTTAGTCTGTACACAGCACAAGCAGGCTTTCAAGAAGGCAAAAGAGTATTTGTGTGGATTTCATGGGATGTTCGGTGCTCTTGTAAGAGGTGTGTTGGTTTTGGTAAGGTTAGTTAAAATAGGCAATTGCCTGCTTCAAAAATGAATCAATGGAACTCCAGAAACAAACCCTACAAAGGGTTAGAAGCCAGGGTTGCTGCATGTGAGACTGACAGGTATTCCCTTTACCTGTGTCCCAAGAACAGCCCACAGATGTTTACAGGGCATCTCTATTAGTACCTGAAGGATGGGAGCAGTGCCACGTGTCTCAATACTCATGTATGATTACTGTTACTCACTGGTAGGTATTTGAATGTGCCTTATAGAGCTCAAAGTCCTTCCAAGAAAATAAATAGTTATTAATGATAACAATTTGATTAGTGGAGCCTTTGGAGCCCTGCTGGGATTCTCTGACCCAGGACCAGGAGACTCAGTAAACCATGAGTAAGAAAATTAAACTCCCAGTGATTAGGTTTCATTTTACTGGAGATAAATCTGTATTTCTACTGGAAAACATTTAGTGCTTAATGACTCAAAAATAATTGAAAACTACTGAGTACCACTTTTGCCATTTGCAGATAGATGACAGTAGATGACATTATATAATGAAAAATCTAAATCATCAGATTCAGGTATTTCGCATTGGAATGTCTCCAAAGATGGGGATTCTACAATCTCCCTGATCAACCTGCACCAGTGCTCAGTCATCCTCACAGTGAAAAAGTGTTTTTCTTATGTTAAAACTCATACATTAAATCTCAATTTTCATGTGATGCATATAAAAATAATTTTGGAAAGTAAAAATATCAGGTTTTGCTCTCTCTCCTTCAAACTGAGTAAGCAAAATGGGCAATGTCAAAAGACAAGTAAATAGAAGAAATTGAAAAATAATTCCCCATGAGAATGCTTCTTCTTTCAGCCAAATCTAATTAGAAAGGTAATCTCCTAGAAGCTTTCAAAAATTTTCCCGTTTCTTTCACAAACATTTTTGCACTAGCATTGCATGTTGTGCATGGAGCATGTCCCTGAAGAAACCAGGAAGGCCTTGTTGTTGATATGCCTCTCACAGCTTGCTGATGCTGACACCAGCAGGAAAACCAGCCACTGGATGTTACCTAGGCTGCAAGGCAGCTGGGGAAGGCAGTGCTCTCTTACATACTCAAGACATAGATAAATATATATATTTGCACATATATATACATGCACATACAGTTCTGCAAACACTCTATGCATACACATAGATTAAAAATGCTGAGTGTTTAAATCAGTGCATATGTAACATAAATATAGAGATGCATTCTTGTCTATGTGTGTGTGCATATATATACACACAGCCAGATGTGTTTAAGCTTTATTTCTCCTTTATTCCCTTCCTCCTATACTAGTCTCCTTAGACTGTAAGCTTTGTGGGTCAGATGCTATGCCTGGACTGATGCATCTTGTCTGGAGGGGGAAACGAGGGTAATCCTGTAATATAAATCACAGAATCACACACAAATATTAATTTACAACTCAAAATCTGTGTTCAGAGAACATTAAGGCTGCAAAGTCAAGCAGACAGAGATTGGAAAGACCAGGACCAGGGAGTCCTTTGCCACTTTAATTCAGTCCCTTTGCATACTGCTAATTACCCGATCATATATTCTGGTTTTAGCTTTTTCATTACCTCATTCAGTGTTTGAAATGTGTGGTTCTAACTTACAGAGCAGTGAGGCAAAATCGGTTTTCCCCTGACTGTTCCACAGGTGAATTTACATCCAAGTTGCTGCATGCTGTTCAGACAGTGCTACTGGAAAGAAATGGTTGTTTCCACTCTTCTGTAGAGTTGATGTCCATAGCTAATGGCAAACTGAGCTAGACTAAGGGAAGGTAGTTTTGATTTGGCAAAATTGAGATAGATTAAAGTGAAAAATGAAAAAACTTGGGGTACATGATTTGAGAGACACCTATTTTTTCACAGTCTCCATCACCAAATAATACTTACCATTTCAAAGCTTAGCTCCTGAAGCTGAGTTTGATGCTCAGCAGTTCTGAAAAATGAGCCCAGAGAGCACCAAGCCACCTTTAACTGAAAATCACAGCCCAAGCCCACTGAGCCATCTGAATCCAGATATGAACTTCTGTGGTTATGTTCAGGATGCCCAAGAAGTAGAAGGGAGTTCTCCAAGATGTGGTGTGGGTCCCCATATATTCTGTGGTGAGAAACACTGATTCTGTGCTGCTTCAGGTCAGCACACATCAACAGGATCCACAAATGGAGTTTTGGAATGAATTAAATATGAAAATGAATAATGCACCTTGTGCACCACTCACGAAGAGACCTAGTTTGAGACCACATTTCATTTCATACTCCTCTTAAATATTACATTGTCATTGCACTACAGAATGATTAAAAAGAAAATCCCAGGCTATATCCTGAGACAAGCAGTGGAGGTTTTCGTAGCCAGGCAGGGAGAATCAGGAGCACCGGCCTTTGGGAAGGTAGCAGGAGCACTGAGAGCTACAGAACAGGTGAGCTGTCTGGATGTTTCATGGAAGTCATCCCCTTTGACACCATTCCTTACCATCATTAAGTTTCAAAGTCAATCTTGGGTGTATTTCTTTGGGGCTGCCATTTCCCATAAAGATTCTCCAGCTTTTCACAGCCTCTGACATACTTGCATCTGTTTGCACTCACTTCAGGCTTGGAAACATTTCTCAAGAGAAGAAGCATGTCAGGTGAATTTTTCTAAAAGAAGAGGTAGATTTCTTGAGCACGATTTGTTGGTATTGCAGGAAAAGTATGGTTTGTAAGAAATTTGTCTCCTTTCAAGCCTTTGGGCTGATTTTTTTTCCATGAGCTATGTGGCTCTAGTCTCTGCTCTGTGCACGGTGTTCCCAGCTCATCTGGCACAGCCAGACTTTGTGCATGACTCCAAGAGCCTCTGCGTTTCTTGTGACCTTTGAATTCATGTCCATGCACAGAGCAGTCCCCAAGCTGCTGCGTGCTGCCTCAGCTCCAGCCTTGAAGGACTACCTGAGGTGCAGGGCTGGCTGTAGAAAAACACGGAGGCTGTTTTTGGGAGCTGCCCACAGCCACCCCATAAGTTTTCCTGCTTGTAATTCACAGAAGAGACATAAGCTGTATCTGGATGATATCCCATGCCTGAGCCTTTCTGGTACCTTTCACTCCCATGTGACAATGCAAGCAAAGAGAGGGAGATGTAGGTATTCAGTGTCACAGGGCTTGCTCTCTTTTTGCCTCTTTTGGATCACCCGTGGGCCACAGAGCTGGTGCTGCAGCCAAATGCTCACCAGGGATGGGGAAGGCAGAAGTCTGAAAGTGCAGAAGATTTCTGGGGAAGGAGTGTGCAGGTGACCTTGTGAGCAACCAGGGATGCAAAGGACCGGCAGGCTTGGATGTGTGGCAGAGAGGAGATGAGGGAGGATGGAGTCCTTGGCATGGGGCAGGCTGTGAAAGATGTGAAGTGGGGGGTCCACTCCAGGAAAATGGCAGCTGAGGAGTTTTGGAAGGGATCAAGGGGCAGACCAAGACTGACAGGTGTAGCTGCAGGAGCAATAAGGTGTATGGCCTTCTTCCCTCGTATAGCTCAATGCTTAAGGCCAGGAACAAGACTGCCAGGCCATTCAAAGGCTTTTCAGGGACACAAATAACCTCAGGGGCTCTGAGAAGCAGATGCACAGTGAGAAACCAGCTCACACACACAGGCAGGGGGACTGGACAGCCTGGCCACCATGTGGTATGCAGTGTCATGGGGCTGGGGTGCAAGGGAAGGTAAGAATATCCCCTCTTGTCCTGTCTGAAAATTCACACTGGGAATTAAGGTTCAGTGTTTGTGGCAGTCAAGAGCTCAGCTTGATCATCCCAGGAGCCCTTTCTAGCCCTTTTTCTCTAGCTTGGGTATATATATTGCTGTACAATGCATCATCTGAGGGCATTTGGTTCAAACAGCAAGCACAGCATCCCTGCTGAGCCCAGACATGGGACTGCCCTCTAAATATGCCCTTTCTGTGCCTTTTGCTAAAGCACGTGTGGAGGGAGGTACACGGTTATCCCATGTACATGCCTTCACCTTTCTGATGCCTGTACACTGGTTCTCATGACCAGGATCTGCACTGGAGCTAGTTCTCCTGACTATCAACAAAACTTCTGTTGGCTTTAAGAAGAGCAGGAATGGATGGAAGAATCTGTAAAAATCTGATTTCAGGTAAGAGGGATTTATATAACATACCACCAATTAGAAATAATTCAGCTAAATGTGAAAATTAAAATATATTCAAGAAAATAATAGGAGGGAAGCAACTGACTTGACCCTGGACTTTTCTTCTATACTTTTCATACGTCTATGGTTTAGAGAAAACAACCCCTGTTATTGGAGTTATCTGACTCCACAGCCACTGCAGTACATCACTACACATTTTTTTCTACCATGTCTGGTAGGGAAGTGGAAATCTGTTACCTGGGTTTCAGGTACAAGCCAGAAGCATGACATTTAGTCACCTGCTCCTCCCATTTGTGTGTTAGATCAATGGTGTGGACCACTGTGAATTAATTGCTATTCCCTTTTATGTACTCTAGCTGGCTACAGCTGCTCGAGACACTTTTAAATATCCCAACAACTGCACTATTGTTTGCTGACACTTTCTAAATTCTCTGCTCGGCATCTGGTTGTCGTGATAGCATCAAATGCCCCGTTTCACTTGGAGGCAGCCAGAGGCTTTGGTTAAGGGCCTGTGCAGGTGTTGCGGAAACAATCCAGGGCAATTTGAGTAGCATCTAAAAGCCATACTGTTTATTTTTCTGTTCACATGGGCTGCTTATCACAACCACCTGGAAAATTCCACACCTGCAGTTACCCCAAAACGGGGCTTTGTGATAGTGCAAGAAAAATGGTTATTTCATCTGATTCACTAGCAGTAAGTCACCAGCAGGTAAAGCATGTTTGGTGTAGAGTATGAAGGTAGAAAGACAAGAGGGAGTTTTAAATGTAAAGGGAAGATTTGTTGATAGGAAAGATTAACCCAAATTTCTGCTGTTGGTGGCCAGAAACCTGCTCCCTTGCCCCAGCTCCCACCATCAGCTTAGGCTTGTCTGGAGTTTAGTTGTGTGAAAGTTAGAGCTGGGTGCATTTGTGCCCGGGTTGTGTGCGTGCCAGTACTACTCGGTACACTGACAGTTTACACAGAAACACCCTCTCATGGGTGCGGAGCATTTGCTTTCTCTGCTGCTTTTCCTTCAACTTGGCCAAGGTGGGAGCTCTGGCTTGGTGGAGACCCAGAGGTATGCTGGGGACAAGGAGGGTGCCTGTGTGGTTGTGAAGGGAAAGGCAGAGCACTCCAAGAAAGTGCCAGAGGCATGGTGTGCCTGTGATGACCACAGCATCCAAGGGGCCCAAGGGTGTGCCAGGTGCAGCTTCCAGGGTCTGCTGGCTCCAACTTTTCTATAAGAAACTGGAACACAAGGCAATAAATGAGGCTGAGATTAGGGAGAAGTGGCCTGTTTTCTGTGCCTGAAGCTTCATGTGGGGTTACTATCTCAGGAACAGAGAACTTCCCTTGCTTTCTTCTGAGGCACAGGCAAGGTCCTCTGTACCTGCACCACATCACCTCTCAGTTCTGCTGAGGTGCTTTGGGGTGGCTGACACCTGTCCTGCCCTTCACCCACTCTCACTGTTAGGGCAGTGCAGTACTCTACCCAGCCTTTTCCTTCTGCCTTCACCTCAGAGTCCAGCCTTTTCTTGTGCAAATATGCGTAGGGCTGTAGTCTGAGTGGCAGGAGTTGTACAGCCATTCCTGCGTGACCTGGAGCATCTATACCACAGCAGCTGATGCAAATAAGGAATAGGGAAGTTGTCCTAGTGATCCTGATAATGGGATGTGCGTGGGGATTTCCTCTCCTTGTTAAATCCCTGGTACTGCACAGACAGTGTTAAAGAACTAATTTCTTTAAGGGCACACACCTCCAACACCTAGAGACACTTCAGCTAGATAGATGTCCAAGCTGAAAATCATTGTACCATGGAATCTAATGCAGCACATTAATGTAGTGAAATCACAGGTATCTCTGGAAGTTATCCTAAAACCATTTGGATGTCACAAGAGGGTGATTTCCCTGAAGATATTCCAAACCCTCCCACAGTGACTGGTGTGCTCATGGTAAACCTTCCTGCTCTATCACCCAGATTTTACTTTTGCTGTGCAGTGTAAAACCTTTTCATTCTGCCTGGGCTCTGCTGCTTCCTTTAACATATTGCCCATTTTTACAACTGATTAAGCAGTCTCCTAACCATGAGCTATCACATCTGTATTATCTTCCTTTTTATTTGTATCTGACATTCAATTGGCGTATTTTACAACCTTGTCAGTGAGATTTGTGTTCTCATTTGACCTCAGTCAGTCAGAGATTGGAGGGCAGGGAATCCCTGAAAGAGCCTCAGCCCTAATGATAAATACTGAAGCGGAGAGGCATCTTTCTGTGTGACCTCTTGCTGTGTTCTATAAGAAACAATGCCCCCAGCCTACTATAGGCTGAGTATCTGTACCCAGTGCCACAGGACCCCTTGCCTTCACTGGGTTCAGCAGGCATTACCAGAACACACACAGTGCTACACAGAGTGAACTTAATCACCTGTTCCTATGCAAGGACAGATGCCTGTTCTTTCCCAGCTCTCTCTCCATTTTCCGGGTACGGCTGAGAAATGTACCCCCAGTCAGCACCTGCCATAACATTGTGAACAAGCAAGAATTCCTCTGAAGCTGCCCAGCCACTGCTCTTGTCAAGTCTCACCAGAAAACATGCAAGAGTGGTCTGCTACCTTAGGTTTCTAAAGGGATTCACAACAACATTGGAATTGTTTGTTTGTTTGTTTCCAGTATGGCAAAATCTAAGACCTAAAGGCTAATGGAGACTAATCCACTACAAGACTAAGAGACTGCCCATCCTCATATTGACATCTCCTATACTGTGGGTTCCTCAGGGCAGAGAATCCCTCTTCTGTGCTTTGTAAAGCAAAGCAGGCTTTTGTGGTGCTAGATATCTGCTCAGGGAAAGCAGGGCTCCTGGTCTCAAGGTGTTTAGTCGGGCAAGGCTTCTGCACAGCCTCCACAAATGCTTTTCAGTTCCAGAAAAATACTGAGCAAGGCCTTCAGGATTTAGCGCATGAATTGCGGTTCTCATAGGACACAGGGTTCCTGAGATGATCTGAATTAAAGTTGTGGCACGGAGGTCTCTCCTCCTGCTTATGTTCCTGGTGGGGCAATAGTCTTAATGTTTGTAGCTCTCATATGATTGCAACTTGTTGCACAAGAAGCAATTAGAGATGAAGTCTGAGCTGCCTGGCCTGTGGCTGCCTTCCTGGGTCTCGTTAGGCATCTGTGGATAACTGGATGAATGGAATGTGTTAACAAACATATTACCCCCACACCAGGCTTGTCCTACTGCTTGCTTACATCAGCTGCATGGAGTGATTTGTCCATATCCCGGAGTAAGGGCAAAACAGATGAGTTAGATAAAGGTCTCAAGTGTAGGATAGTCTCCAAACAGCAAATGTTGAGGTCCATCTGCACCTCACCCCTGCACAGAAGAACTTGGGAAGGGAGGGAGGGCTGGAATATAAGGAGTTTTTCTATAGCTGTCCTGTGCAAGGCTGCTTTGCAAGGGAAGCTTCTGGAAAGCTGAAACTATGTCTCCTTATATTTTCTCAAATCACCATGAAACACTAGAGAAGATGCAAGACAAGTCAAAATTGTCCGGGTGCCCTGGAAGGGGAAAGCAGGCTGAGCTGGCTGCAATGTGGTGTAGCCTGCAAACCTAGCCCATGCACATGAGCTTGTCTTTGGTCTGGGGCTGCTGGGGCTGCTGTACCCTCTTTTCTCATGCCCATTGGCAGTTTTCCAGATGTCCGTGAGGGTTATACAAATCTCACACAAGGTGTTTGTACCAAGTAGGCACTACTAGGCTGTCCTGGAAGAGGTTGCCATTATTTTTTTTCCCTCCCTCTGATGACACATTTTCTAAACCACAAAGCTGCTTTGATCTGGACAACATGAAGAGTCCTGCTGTGCTGTGGGTTTTCCCTGTAAACCTCTTGGCAATTATGCACACTGGCAGCTATGCCTCCCCTGGGGGCCACTGCTCAGAGGTCCTCCAAATGGACCACGCCCTTTTGTGGAGCTCTGGACCTTTTTTCTTCCTGTGACCTTCATACACAGAGGTTTTGCTTGTTGTTGAGCCTTGGTTGCCTTGCTGGCTGCAGCTGATAATATGCTTGAGTTTAAACCCTTCGTGTATGCACACAGGAACTTGACCAGACGTGAGCCTCGCGCTGCTGACTTCTTCCTCACGTTCCTCCTCTGCAGCCAGGCCAGCACACGGAGATTTTGCAATCTTGTGCTACTGTTTTATGACCCACGTTGACCAGTTTTGAAAAATTGCCTCTGACTTGGAGTTCAGGGCAGGAAAAAGGCTAATTTCATCTTATGTGTGATGATCCAGCATGGTGCTACAGTGTGCATCAGAGAAGTCATACTTGGAGGTCTGCTTATTCAAATGGAGAGTTTGGTTTCAGCTGACCTGGGTATAGTCATGTTACTGCCTAAAGGGCTGGACTGGGGTTGGATTCCAGTTTTTAGAGCAGATGGCATATGGGAGGTTGTGTGCTAGCTTCCTGCCTGCTTCTGCCTGCAGCTGGATATGGTCCTGGAACACACTTCTGTTAATAACAATGAGGCAGCAGTAGAGCCAAACCATTCTGCCTGGCAGCCTCTCTGGAAGGTTGTCCCTTCTGTCCAGCAAGGAGTTTGGAGCATTTATGTAAAAACAGCAGAAGTAATCTGTTCCAGGGTGCCTATGAGACAGGAGGAAGGAGCCAAAATGGTTTTCAGGTATAAAAAAACATAGCTTTTCATGCTTTTGTTCTAGATGTCGCTAGAAAGGAGGCGAAGTTTTCAGCTGCCACCAGCTGTCGAGTGCTCTGCAGAAGTGTAATTGGCGGTGTTCATCTATTTCCCCATGGGCAGTCATCCATATCAAAGCTGTCACCAGTCACCTCCACAGCTGGGCTACATGACAGGAGTCCTGGGATTCCTGATGGCAGGAGACTGCCTGATCACCTCAGGGTGCGGTGTGCCTCACAATCTCTTTAAAGGGAGTGTCAAGGCCCTTTGTGCCTTGTTAGACATCTCCGAGCCAGGACGCAGCTCCCTGCCTGGGTTAGTGGCCAAGAAACCTGCCTGACCCTTCACCTTTAGCACTGGCCATCAAGTGTCAATCAAAGGACACTACTAATGAGGACTTCAGCTCACTCTCTGAAGCATGCTGGTGCTTCATGCATTGCTAATTCTTTACACTCATGCCTCTACTCACTTCAACTGCTCTTTGCTCTGGACAGAGGCAAAGTGAGCAAGTTTTCCTTCTTTGTGCCATCCACTGAGTGTCTGCTCGCACTCCAAAACATGCTTCCTCTTCCCATTTATCTGATTTCTAAGGAGTTCCAGTTTCTCTGAGCTCACTTGCTTTCCTGCCTCCTCTGCCCCCGCCTTTCTGGGCCATGCTCATCCACAAGTGTGAGCTATGCAAAATGCTTGTCTCCCATCAGGTGTAACAGATATTCCCATCATTTCTGTTCAGTTCCACTGCCAGTAATAAGGATGTAAATAATGCAGGAACTGATGCTAGATGGGGATCAAATATGCACAGCTGTGAGTTGTTATGTGGTACCCTGCTTTAAGGTTGGTGAAAAGAACCACTTTACAGCTACTTATGATTTTTGTATTCTCTTCCCAGGAACTTTCATCTGAATGTGCTCACAAAGTAACATCTTAATTAGTCACAGTCCTTGTTTCAGTTTCTGCTTTGCTTGACTTTGTTGGTTAAACACCTGAGCTTCCCAGACCAGGGTTATAGCAAAGCCCATGGGAAGTGGAGATTTTTCACTGTAGGAGGGCAGGCAGAAAGGGAAAAGGGGAGAATTGTTTTCATCTCCTTGTCTCTCCCCTCACTTAGAGTAGCTCCAAATAATACAGCCTAAATCATTTCCACCTTGAGGTCTATGGACACTTTTCACCTTTTACTGTAGAATGGATAAAGTTCACCTGAGGCAGGATGTTAGCCTAGGAAACGAAGCAGCCATTACCTCTCCAGAACATTTTGACTGTGTCTTATTTTCAAGTTTTCATATTATGTGAAATGACAGCAAATCAGGCACAACACAAGGCAAATAGTCTCTGAAGCTATCAAAATCATCACTTTTGGACAGTTCTGTGTTCAGCTATTACAAGTATGCTTTTCTAAATCTTTTCCTGTCTTTGTTGATGTTGCTGCTTGCTCACTGAGACACATCAAAAGGCTTGCCAAGTTCCTTTTTTCTCCTGCTCAAAAGGCACCTGTGCCTCTCACTGCCTCATGCTGATCCATTTCTAGCACACCTGACACACAAAGGTCAAACACTTTTTCTGATGCTTCTGAGCTTGTGCATTGTGAACCAGCTGATGCCTGCGAGTGTTCTTTTCATGGCCCCGGGAGGACAGGCGAGGCAGCACCCAGAGCACAGTGAGCTCAGGTCGGGACAACTTTGCTTTGCAAATCATCTCAGCTGGGATGACTCAACCCTAAGGCAGGCAGATGCTTAAATGGAGGGGGACTATTGTGAAATTTCCATCCTTCCCAGGCTGGAAACTGCAGGCAAACAGAGTCGATGTCAGACAATCAAAGACAGTGGAGATGTCAAGTGTCCAGGCTGTTTAAGGTTATAAACAAGATATTTTAGGAACAGAGGAGGGTGAAGGGCCCATCCTTCTGGCTGGTCCTCATTCTCCCCAGAATTGGGATGCCATATGGGGGACAAAGCAGGGGCCTTTGCCTCGGTGCACTGCTTCTCGTGTGGGAGCAGAGGGCAAGGCTGGGGCTGCCCATTGGGCAGGAAACCAGGCCTTGAACAATGGGGTGAAGCTTGGGCACAGCACCTGTGTCATTCGTGGCCCATCACAGTGTACCTGGCCTTGGTGAAGGCATCATGTACAACAATGTGGGGGAAGACTATTGCAGTACACAAGCTGAGGCTGTTCAGCATTTACTTGAGTTTTTTAGGTTATGTCACTTTGCAGTTTCTGATAAGCTTCATCTCATCTTCTTGTATGTGGAACTTTTGTCCCCCATATCGCGGTTTGACGCTGGTTAGGTGCCAAACACCACAAAATGTGGTGACTTTGTTTAAGTCATTGCTTTGTTCCTAGCGGTAGCTGTAGGGTGTTGTCTCTCAAGAACTGTAAATACAGTGTCTTCCTTTAAGCTACCATTCCTTCTTGGTGAGTCGTTTTTTGGTGAACAAGGTGAATCCTTGGTGCTCATGGTTGTGCTGCTCTTCGCTGGAGTATTGAGTGCAGGCTAACACAGGCATCAACTCAGGGCCCAGGAAGGACATTCTCCTCAATGGAGGGCAGAGGGAACAGCCCAGCCACGCTTCTCTCCCCCACACATGGGCACCACCACTTGCCAAGGTGAGGACAGGGCTGGGCAGAGGGGACCTGTGTGTCTCTTGCAATGAGTCTGCAAAGGAATCTACATTTTCTTTGGCTTTGTGAGGGAAAGAGGCTTCTGGCCTGGACATCTGCATCCAGGCTGCCTCTCAACACTTTGGAGGGTATTGTCTGGGGGGAAAAAAAATCAAAGTACAGACCAATAAAAGAAAAACAGTTGGAAAGATTATGGCTTGTCAGTGTCCAAAGCCCAGGCAGGAGCAGTGCACACCAGAAAGCAGAATTCTGATAGTCACTCAAGGAGGCAAAATCCCTCAGGGAGATACCCCTGTGGCTCACAGCTGGGCATATGACAGCAAGAGAAGGATTTCAGAAAGAAATGCATAAGAACTACAAGATATGCTGCTGGCCATTTTTTGGCTGGTTTTCCTCTGTGTCCCTTAAGAGATACCCTGTTACGACATCTGTCCTGGGGTGACTGTATGACACTGTATTCCCTATCATCTACTTATTGCCCAGACATGAGTTTCTGTACCTTTAATGTGGGTCCCAGAGAAAGAGGGGGGGAAGCTGATCAAATTCTTCAGAGTAGTTTGTGTTCAAGAACTCACAGACCCCCCTGCGCTCTCACTGCTGCAGAGCCAAGGGAGCACCTTCCTGCTTTTAGCCAGCTTTTGTCTCTTTCTCAGGAAAGGGAGACGGAGAGTTAAAATTCTTTGCTTTTTAGCTGGCCTGTTAGCTGAAGCAAGGAGTTTTCCTGGGGCTGTGGCTTCTCCTTGTTCTCCTGGAAGTGTTCAGCTTTGCTCCAGCCCGGAGCCCCATCACCGGGAGGCCCCAGAGCGCGGCCCAGAGGGGCCCACGCCGCACCCAGCTCCGGAGAGAGCAGAGCCACACCTGCAGGAAGGACTCTGAATCCACCAGGCCTTCTCCACAGCGAGAGGTTTTATTATTTAACATTATTCATTCTCTCATGCCTGCGTGCACCCTGCTTGTTAAATAAACAGCTTTTTTCACTTTCCTCCAAGAAATTTCTTTCCGAACCTGGTTGGGGAGGGGCTGCTGAAACCTGCCTTCTATTAGAGGGACATCTCCTCCTAATTTGTCTCAAACCAAGACAACACCTCAGCATCAAGAGGCATTACCTGGATGCTATTTATCTGTGGTCATTAAAAATCCCTTTTTAACTTTGTTGAGAAAAACAATGGTCTGTCCAGCACCCTGCAGTTGTGCTTCCCTTGGTGGCATGCTTCTTTTGGCTGAAGGATTTTCAGAGGTGTTAAAAATTGTTATACACCCAGCACTCACACAGATTTCCTGGATGACGTGCACCAGAATATTATATTTGGAATATTTGGAAATCCTGGCCAGGATCCTTTCCTCTGTTCTGCAGTGCTGCAGTAAGCATTCCCAGCTGCACCCCTGGATGTGGTCACACACATCCCTCTCCTCTTTGCTGACATATGGAATGGAATAAAGCTGAAAGCTTTATTGACATTTCTGTAAAGGGTGCAACTGTCATAACAAAAAGATACCCAGGCATCCAGTTTAGCTACAAATTTACCTCTGTCATACTGACCTTAGACTTGTAATTCTGAAATGTACTGCCTTAATCAATACCAGATTTTTACAGTATGGATATTAACAACTTCACATATTCCCACATGCTTCTTTGTCAACTTTTTTGGATCTTCCTTTTCTGGTATAGCACATTTTGAGTATGCAGTGATACAGCCAATCAGTAATAACACACTTGGATGGCTTCTGTATCAGTGATCAAGAAAACAGTGTCAAAATTGGGGAATAAGGAGGGGAGCTGAAAGAGAGGAGGCTTTAAATTTCATGTAATGATGTCTAATAATACATTGTCAGAAGATGAAGCAACATCATCTACAGCTGGATGAGAAAAGAAAATAGTCATAGTTCCATTTTCACATCCAAAAGCTTATGAAGTGACAAATGGTGTTTATCCTATTCGGAAAAAATGTTATTCTTAATTGTAATACTGTCACTGCTGCCAGCTCTCACAGATTCAGTGTGTGGCTTATGACAAATGGTGTCTTTTCAAGCCCTGGTTTGATTATATAGGAATCTCAACAATGCTTTTCTTTTAAGCTTGAAAGTATCTCTTAGAGCAGAAGCTGAAGACTGAAGACTGAAGGACAGAGAATTCACTATAAATTGATGTTTTAAAACCTCATCATTTTTTAAGGAAGTGTGATCATTTCTTCTTATTTTTTGGTGTTCCAAGTTAGTAATACCACACTCTGGAAAAGGAAGGCATGATATACACAGGTAGACAGACACATATTTGTTGTCATGGTGTCTCTCTGCAGAAAATCAAATTTATCAATGCAAGCCTTGTATTTTTATACACATATCAAATGCTTACATATATAGAAGGTGGAGGAATATGTAATTATACTTCTGTTTGTTCACCTGATTACATTTCCTAGACTCATCTGGGAAGATACGTGCATAATACCCTGAAGATTATCCATACCATAAGATCACAAGGATAAATTTTCTGGGAGAAATCTAATAATGTGATTAAAAAAAAAAAAAAACCAACAAGCCAAAGCTGAAAAAAAACAGCTCATACATCATTAGACACTAGATTTTTCACATTAAGAAACAGTGAAACTAGAAATGAAGAAAACTTTCATGAGATAATTTGCTGCAGTTGAAGATTGGTGGGAATATGCAGGTAAATCCAATGCTTAGCTGAAGGCAATTGGTGCACATATTTTGACATATATATTTTTATTTGACATCAAAGAGCATTAGAAAGGGGAACTGCCCATGTCATTGTTTCCTGAAAGTGCTGGGCACTCCCCCTTTCACATTCACAGCAGCAGTGTTTCTTAGCTAGTGAGCCATCACTTACTGTGACTGGCAGCACTTTTCAGAAACAAGGGGACAATGCAGGAGCAGGAGAGAATCTTTCTGTCCCCCAGACAGCCACAGCCAGCTTTGCCCCGTCACAGTCAGCTTTAGGGAATGCTGTTGTAGAATGCAGGAATGACTGACTGTGGGGCTTTGGCTAGAAATAGATTTTGGTCCAGTCTGAATAAACATTTTAATACTTAGCCACAGAAAGATGTTGTCAAGAGGATGGTTTCACATATTGGAATTAGAATATTTCTTGTAAACATTAGCACAACTTAGTTCCTTTGAACGTGGAGGTGCCTCGCCACAGGGGAACACAGAGTTTATGGTCATGCTGGCACTCTTCCTCTGGCAAACAGAACACCAAAAGCAATAAAAATAGGAAGATGAAGCCAGGCAGAGGGGAGATGAGCTACGGGAGCAGCTGGGGGTACTGTGGCTCCCGTACCCCCAGCTGGGGCTGGGAAGGTCACTGTTGAGATGGTGCTGATTTTCATCTATACAGAGCTTTGAGATCCTTGCTCCGACCACGCTGTGGAAGCATAACACCTTGTAGATAACAGTGCCCTGAGGGGAAAATTCGGCACGAGACTGGCCAGAGGAAGCCTTTGGAGTCACTGAAGGAGTCCCTCAAACATGCTGCCTGGTGCTCAGCAGCAGGGAGTGTGAGTGAGCATTCAGTGGCTCAGCCCCTGTGCGCTGGCAGAGTGCAGGGGCAGGTATTCATTTGGGCCATCTCAAATCTTCTGGGGATAAAGGACCCAAACTATAACAATGACAGATTATTTAAAGTGAGTCATTTCACCCAGCTGATTCCAACAGAAGGATATTTGGGAGCAGTGTCACCAACATGCTGAAGGGACAGCTGTCTCTACCAGAGATGAGCAGCAGGAACTATTATTTGGTTTGAGAATAGCAGGGCACCACACACCCTTCTAGAAACAACCGTGGGATATGCAGAGGACAGGGCAAATAGCTTCCTTCAAGGATTTCAAGTGAAGGCTTGGTGGTGGCTGTATTTAGCAGACAGATATTTACTGTGAAGTAGATATCACAAAACAACACTGTTTTACAAAGGCTGTGGGGCTACTGTCGAAATGTGAAGGTGCTGAGACACTGCTTTGTGGGATTCAGACCAAGAGCCTTTGTGGCACTGCCAATTGCCAATCCACACAAGGAAAAGGTAGAAAAAAATCCATGCATCCATCTATCAAATCAACTACCTCTTGCTAGTCCCCTTTCCTGCCAGCACTGGCAACTGTGGGAGGCGTAGTAGGGTGAACGCCACCATGCCTGGTCAGACAGGGTGTGGTGTGGAAGGAAGGGTGTGCATGGTGGCAGTGGGAGGGCAAGGAATGGCCCTATTGTGGGAGGAATTGTGCTCCTAGCCTCTGCCCAAAATGAGAAGATCCTTTTCTTTACGCTTTTGGAATATCACAGTGGAGGAGGCTAAGGCAATGGTCCTGTAATGTCTCTGGATACATTTTTGCCCCTGCTCAAGCCCTGGGCCTTTGTTCTGGAGCAATGCCTTCCCACTTACATAGATCCGCAGCAGGTGAAAAACAGCTGGATTGAAGGATAGAATGGGTGTAAAAACTTGGGCTGTACCTCTTGTTTCCAGCAGAACCCATCCTTATCTAGAGCAATGCATAGCAAATAGTAGATTCCCTTTGGATTTACACCAGAATAGGAAAGCAGAAGCTCCTGAGAAGTCCATGTTCCCAGAAGAGAGATGTACTTTAGTATAAAGCACACCCACCCTTTTCTCTGGCCTCTTCTTTAGGATGACTCATGCAGATTTCTGCTTGCTGTTGCCTTCGATCATTCCAGCGAGTCTGCTGTGATTCAGCCATTCTCATTTTGAACTCCCTCAGAGCATTTAGTCAATCCCAGCTTACCAAGATCGGAAACTAATGAAAACAACATGATACAATTTCCAGAGATGCCTGGTATGCTTAATGCTCAGCCACCTTTCTCTGCTGAATTGTCACGCAGCTTCTCTGCAGGTACACAATCAACTCTAACACTCTTGCCACTGTTGGAACATCCCCAGGCATGGGGATGTTTGCCACCATCTCCATTGAATAGTTCACATTCCAACCAGGTATTTTTTACCACGTTATGAAGAAAATATGACGTAACACATACTTGAAATAGCTGGGAATAATATTTTACAGGGACAGATGGTACAGGGCTGTCACTGTGCACCTCGAGAGTCATGTCCTCCCTCTAAGAAGAGGATGTCCTATGTGAAACAGAAAGATGCAAAATTAGGAAGGGTCCATCTCCAAAGATGTTCAGCATGTGGAGCAGATGAGTCAGAAACTTCTCTGTTTAGCCCTGGAAGGTTGAGACGGGGTCACGTCTGTGAGCTCAAGTACATGTTTGAGCGGGAAAATAGATATAAAGGGGATCTTCAAAAAAACAGCTGATAGGGAGAACCAGAGAAATGCGTCTACAGATCAGCCTGGCTTTTTGCAGTAAACAATGTAAACAGATACTTGACCAGGACAAGCTGCTTTAAGTGGGAAGAGATGAAGGGAAAGAAAACACACAGCCTTGTTGATTAGAAAGTTCCATTAAATTTAGCAAAGTCCTGAAGGAACTATGGGATGAGGGAAGACTTGTTTTGGGGAAGGTTGCCAATTGAGCTGTGATGTTATTGTAGAAAAAACTATTTTGGTTCTTGCGCAAGTCTTGGGAGGCAGTTTTTTAAAATTCCTGGGAAAAGAGAAACCAAAGCAGCAAGATCAAGTGGAATCTCTTTTCTGTCTTCTGTGAGCAATAACAGCTCAAGTTACAAATGAACATTATTTGTGTTCAGGATTCAGCATGCTGCCTTTTCATTTCCAGTGCACATCTGTGAACCATCTAAGTAGTTCTACAGCAAAAACAGGAAAGATGAATGATGACATTACCTAGTGAAACAAATTAAGGAAAAAAAAATCCAAAGACAACCAAAAAATCCTGTTTGGAAGGAAACATAAAACAGAGCATTTTCCCCCCTTATATACTATAAAGAGCATAAAGGGCACACCTATCATTTCTTGTCCTTTGGGTCACAACTGCAAACCCCATAACGGAAAAAGACACTCAAAACAAGTTGGCCAGAAGAATGGAGCCAATGCGTGGCTCATGTGGAAACAGCTCAGCCCTCTTGCTGATCTCAGGTCCTCTGCTTCTTCTCAAGTAAAAGCTCCAGCAGCACTGCACACCCACAGATTGGATCAGCCATTGGCTTATGAGTGACAGAGCAAAAATTTGACTTCCTGTAGTTCCTGACATTGCCTAGCCATCTGCAGAGCCTCCTGGGCACAGGGTGTGAGGAGATCAGAGGAGCAGTCCTGGTCCTTGTGACAAGTTGCTTCGGCGTACTACCAACACCATCAACAAAGCCTTTGGTTTCCTGGAAATAAATGTTTTTCTTTTAGGCAAGTTTCTCCCTGGCTTCCAGGTGACCAGATTTCATACCCACCTCTATTCTGTGAAAGATAAGTTCATTAAAAAGTCGTGATCACGCCACACCCATCTCCTCTCTAATGTGAGCAATCCTGGCTTTCCAGGCTTTTCTCTTGAGGAAGCTGATCCCTTTGTCCTTTTTGGCTGCCCTTCTCTAACCCGCTGTATTCTTGCGATGCAGAGATCAGGACCACACATACTACCCCAGATGTGGGTGCATCACGCTGGAAGAGCCTCCCTGAGGATGTTCACCATTTTCCTGGCTTTCTGGCTGCCATGGCATACTGGGCTGAGTTTTTAAGAGAATAGTCCCTGGTGACTCCAGCAGCATTTTCTTGAGCGGTGGCTGCCAGTTGTGAGTTCAGAACCATGAAAGCATGATTCAGATTATTCTACAGATTATTCTACCCAAGACATCACCTTGGTTAATGCTGAAGCTCATGTGCCACCCTTCTGCCCCGTCCCTTGGCTTTGTTAAGTACTTCTGGAGTTCTTCACCTACAGCTCAGCACTTCACCAGACAAATGAGCTTGCCATTGACTGCAAACCACACACACACACCCCCTTACTCCAGGCTGCTGGTGAGGATGTTGAGTAATCCCAGAGTGACTTCTAGGCCTGCTGTTGCTGCTGCTTCTCTGATGCCTTAAGAGGCCTCCCAGAAACAGAGACTTGACAGGACAAGGGAATAAAGGTAGGTATTTATTTGAAAGGCCTGCAAGGTACACTCTGGGAGCCAGAGACTACTGCCAAGATGGACCCCAAGATGGACAACAGGTCACGAGTTCTTCACGCTTTTATAGGTTTGGTTCATCTGCATATCAGGGTTAATTCTCCAATTAAAGCCCCAGTTTAATGATGTAATTTCCCCTCAGCTTGCCCCCCTTTAGAGTCTTTGGTTTACCCATTTTGGGCCTAGAACAGCCTGGGTGTCCTTGAAGACAAAGCCTGGAGAGGCTTTGTTATGTCTACCTAGCACGAGAGAGCAGAAGTTAACAGGCTACAAGGAACTTCAGAGTTACACACTAAGCAGTACAGGATTTGAAAAATATAAAAGTTAAAACCTAAGGCATCATCTCCATCCTAAAAAAAGTCACAGTTGAGCCCTTACCGTTCTTTTCCATTTTCAAAGCGCAAAAGGACCTTTCATGCAGTCCATGATGACTTAGTATCTTCCTAGCCTTTGTTGAAAAAATGCCAAAAGCTACCTGAAAATCTAAATACAGTATGTCCAATATCTCTACATTCTTGTTACCACCCTTATGGACTTCCAGCAGACTGGTTGCAAGGTTGTCCCTCACAGAAATCATGTTGACTGCTTCCCTTGACATCACACTTCCCTGTGTGTGTGTGGTCTTTTGGCTCTGCTGTTGTAGGAGGGATGGAAGTCAAACTCTCTGGCCTGCTGTTTCCCAAGACCCCTCTAGCTGGGGGGCTACAGTGGCAGCTCTGCCCTCCTCCTTGTCCAGCCCAGATGCCACTTGTAATGGCAGTTTGCACACCCTGGGCCACCAGTTCTGCAGCTTCATATGTGAGCTATTCTGTCAGCGGTGCCTGCTCCTACTGGTTTACTGACCTCCAGCTGATCTGTTTGGTCTATTGTTTCCTGGGAATTCAATTCAGGTTGCACTAACTAACTCCTCTGATGAATTGCTATCAAGACTATGTTGAGTTTGGGGCTCTCTCTCAGGTCTTCAGCAGAAAAGACTGGAACATTAAACTCAGTGGGCATTTCTGCTGTTTTCTTGTCTTCCCCAAGTGGCCTTTTACATATTTGTCCTCAAACCAGTTGGCTTCCTGCCTTTGCTATATAAAGAAATATTTACTATCAGTCTTTGCAAGGCTCAACTCACATTATCTTTTAGCCCTTTTAATTTCTAGCAGATGGTTGACTTGCCTTATTTTATGGGCTTTCCTGTTCTCCTAATTTGGGTAAGCTTCCCATTTTTTAAACATTAACTTACTGCTTGTGATAGCATCCTTAATGTACCTCTTGAGCTGTGAAATGGCCTTTTTGGATCACATTGGGTTTTTTTCAAACTGTGTCAAAATTTTCACCTGAGATTTTAATACAGTATTTTTTTAACAGCATCCAGGCTGCCTGTTCCCTTCTGGCTTTTGGACCTCTCTGTTTAAGACTTGCTTCCTTTCTTTCCTTTTTTTCTTTTTCTTTTCTTTTCTTTTTTTTTTTTTTAAATCTCATTTTGATAAACCTCTCTTGAAAATTAATATCCATATGCTGAATCTACTTGGGTTGTTCTCTCCCACAACACTGCCCTAACTGTACTGTGATTACTGACACAGAATTGCTCAGTAACCTCTGAAGTAGGTTCTGTGTGCCACCCAACACCAACTTCAGAATAACATTTTTTTGTGGGTTCTGTGGCTAGGTTTGGTTTGTTTCCTTTTTTAAAAAATCTTTTATTTGTGTCTGTGCATCTCATGTTGATAAAGATTCAAATGTGGATCATCCTAGAACCTGCCTTACACATGTAGCTTTAATCTCACTTAACAGTTCACAGAATCACAGAATCAAACTTAGCTGAGGTTGGAAGATACCTCATCATCCCACCCCTGCTCAGAGGAGGATCAGGCATAGCAGGTTGCTCAGGGCTGTGTTCAGTTGTGTTTTGGGTATCTCTAAAGACAGACGCTTCACAACCCCTCTAGCAAACTGTTCCACTGTTAGACCACGGTGAGAGATTTTTTTTCTTACATTTAAATGGAATTTCCTGTATTTCAGTTTTCTGCCCATTGTCTCTCATTCTTTCTTTAAATATCTTTGAGAAACCCCCTTTGAGTAATTGCAGTGACAGAGTTCTGAGAGATCTCAGCACAGCCTGGCCAGGTTTTTAATTCATGACGGTCCTTTTCTTTGTTATGATCCATGTAAACATCCCCTCTGTTTACTACTCATGAGACTGCATTTGGACTACTGTGTCCAGTTTGGGGCTCCTAGTAGAACACTTGTCAGTGTTCTACTAGGACACTTGGACACTAGGACTAAGTACAAACTGGAGAGAGTCCAGTAGAGGGTCACCAAGATAGTCATGGTGATGCAGCACTCACTGTGGGAGCAGGGACTGAGAAAACTGGATTTGTTTAACATGGAGAAGAGAAGGTTGAGGGAAGGTCTTTATGCTTACATCTTCCTTATGCGGAGTTACCGGAAAGACTGAGCTTCTTGGATGTGCACAGCAAAAGGAGAGAAATTCCAGCTGGACATACGGAAAAAAATTTCATAGGAGTACTTAACCAGGGGAACAGGTTGCTCAGAAAGGTGGTGGGATCTCCATACTTAGAGACACTCAACACCTGGCTGAACTAGGCCCTGAGAAACATGAAGTAACTTAGAAATTAGTTATGCTTTGAGCAGTAATTCTTCCTCCACCCTTGTTTTTGGCATACCTTTTAGGCTTTCCTTAAAGCTCACCTATAACTTATGGCAAGATAATTGCCTTCTCTGGGCATAAGCAGTTGTGAACGCCAGGCTTCATTCCCAGTCAGAGCAGAGAGCACAGTTAATGACGCAGCTCTCTGGTAACAGAACACGTTCGGCATCTCCCACTGCCTCACAGTACTTGGAAGCATAAAGCTGAGTGCCCTCCAGGGCAGTGAGGGCAAGTCCAAGATGAATAACTCTTCCACTACAAGGCAAGATGGAAAAGACTCAGAACAGCCACGGAAACATTGCTCCTTTGCAGGCAAACTTATCCCTGCTTTTCCATCCTTTCATGTAATCCACCCACCACAGAAAGTTGCTAACTAGGACTTGGAAAGTAAAATGTGCATTAAATGAATGGGTTTGGCAAAGGGAACATCTGTTTATGAGTAACTTCTTGTTCTCTACATATGATAATGGTTGTGGATTAGTGTGCAGAATACTGAACTTGTTTACAGCCCCTAGGAACTGTATGTTTTGAATCATTAACAAGGAGCATTTTCTAATGCAGAATTTCTCATCAACACAAGCGTTGCTGCTTTTCCCCTCCCTCAATAGGTGCAATTCAATTTGCAAATTAAATATCAGTGAGAGTCACTTAATGTCACCCTTTCAGCAGCCACAGAGATCAACATTTTTATTGTCACAGTCTGTTCTATTTAGTATATTGATATTCATGACAGTTACCCAGCAAAAATAGAACCATTTTCACATGGTCTCTGAAAGATATTCCAGTTTTAATCTGACATGACACCAAAGAAAGTAGGAAATATATACTGGGGGGAGGGGGGGGGATGTGTCTGCTTGTTTAAAATAAACCTGGGAAACAGAGAATCTAAAATGAAATTAGCTCAGACTATATTTATTTGCACTTCTTTCTCCTTACAGAAGGGTAGTCCCTTCTAAGGGAGATGGGCTAACCACAAGATGAATGGGGAGGACTCTGCATCTAGTCCTCTTCTTTAAAGAGTGTTCCATGATCTGACTCTCACCTTTTCAGCTCAGATGCTTCCTTCTCTTGCTTTTCACTCTACTCTTTAGGCAGCTCATTCTCTTGTGGAGATACTGCCTATAAAAGCAATAAAATAACTTTTTAGTAGAAGTACATGTATGTAAATCACAGCTAGTTTTTAGGCTGGTTTAAGCTCCGGCCGGTGTTAAACACAGGTTTGCAGGGCTGCGGATTTACTGAGCTCCCTACAGACAGCGCATGGCTTTTGCTTGTTTCTCCCTGTCATTTTCATGTGGTATTGCCTCTGCCTTGATGCTTATTTTCTCTAGATTGCAACGTGAGCCTCCCGAATGCCACCACTAGTGTGTGACTGGGAGGTCTGCATTCCAGTTCCCCATCTGAGCTGGGAGCAGAGAATAGTCCATGACATATTCCAGTAGGAATGCCTTTTTTAAAAGATCTTTTTGGCAGCACTCCAAACACAGCAAGTGCGGGATGAGGATCTGATTTCACCTCTAATGCAAGAAATATTCATGTGAAAACTTCTCTTCCACAGAAGAGATTGCAACAACAGTTAAAAGTTGTAATTAGTTCCCCACGTTATCTGATTTTGATGAGCATGCACCACACCCTCCACAACCACACTCACGCCCTCTCATAGCTAAACTAATCTGAAGGGAATCGGTTGTGTGTTTTTCTCCTGCATCAGAAGAGATACTCAAAATGACTTGGGGATGGCTGGACAAGTTTATCAGACAAGATGACAAGAAAAAAGTATTAAATCATAAGAAAATTCACATAATTGTATTTTGGACTTCTTATTACTACTTTGCCCATTTCAGAATCAGAGGAAGACTCTAGGTAGCAGTGCAGTGGTCTCTGAACAAGCAAGCCCAGGACCAATGCCCAGACCACCTTTAAACCAGCTTACCCCCAAGAGAACATTTTTCGTAAAACAACTAACCCATTCTCTACTCAGCAGTTTTCAAGAAAGACCTACCAAAAATAAGCCTAGGGAATAGTATTCACCTCTACTAGCTACTAAAAATCAGCAGACCGGCAGAGACATTTGCTTCATGTCATCCTGCAATGTTTCACACATCCTTCATTTGCTAATCCCTCACAGTTTCAGGACTTCCTATCTTGCTGGATACCACCTCTCTCCTTACCACACCCTCTGTGGTCCATGGGTGTCTTACCTTAGTCTATTAAAATTCTTGCATGAAAAATAAACTGATCTCAAAGCAATTATTCCTAACCAGTACCATGAAAATTTCTGCCTGTCTCAGGCCTCTATAGGAGCTCAGATTCCCAAAGTTTTATGTGTAGTTTTGAGTGCATAGATGGCTTGGTCTCCTGTAAAATTACACCTACAGTCCTGTCCTCATTTGTGTCCTTAGACCTTCAGAGCCAGTATGATGATATGCAACGTCAGGGGCTGGACACAGACACTTCCCATTATCACAGGAAGGCTTAGGCTCCCTTATGGAACCAAATCACTCAAACAAAGATTTTGACTCACAACAAAGGCAGAGTGGCTCCTTTGCTATCTCTGGTGGTTTGTGTGAATGTTAAAGACATGCAGACACAGCAGAGAAAAAAAAAAGTTAGCAACTATATGCAGACAAACATAGAAGTCTTCATAGCAGGAAAAATCCCCCACCCTTGTAGAGACTTTTGGCTGAAAGATAAAGTCTTTGTTCCCAGCTCCAAGATGCTGTCACTCCTATTTGATTTCTTCTGCTCTAAAAGAAACAGACTTCTGCACATGCTTTGTAAATTAAAGGGATTGCGTTGAAAAAATGTTTACTGTTATCTTTTTCTTAACAAAAAGTGCCTGTGGGGTCCCTCCCTTCAATCAACAGCTTGTCAGAAAGCATCCATAGAAACACTGAAGGAGTTTGATGTGTTACCTTCATCCTTATTAGCTATTATTGATCCAGAGGAAGCAAAACTAAGTTGCGCTGGATGGATGCTGGAGTCCCTGAGCACAGACTGTCTATATTGGAACTGATCAGACATTTGAGCTTTGATAACTTTGTTCATAAATGTTCCAACACACTGTTAAGGAGAGGGTACAGCCTGTGGCAGATATGAGCCTGAGAGTTCCTCTTGAAAAGATTAAATCTACCATCTCTTCTAGGGAGATTGCACAGTAAGGAAAATTACAAACTGGAAAACATTCCAGCTCATCTTCCAAAAACAAAACCTGTTGGAGCCCGAGAGGAGAGAGCTTCAGTAAATAGTGGTGGATTTGATTTACAGCCCTGGAAGAAACTTGGTCTGGCGTAATTAACAGAGATTTATAGTCGTTAAGTAAGAGAAATGTAAGCCTATGTTTCTATAGTTATAAGCAAAATTATATTGGGTGTTATGGTGGAGGGCTTAGAGCATAATAATATGATTTTGTGACTTAAGTTAAGGATTTAGATTTTAGAGTAGAAGTACATAGGGGTACATGACATGACAGGTCATTGGCTAGGAGACCTCTGCATTGCAGAGGACAGAAATTATAGCTGATAGGTCATTAGGTCAAAACAAAGTTTCGTTTTAAGTGTCTATTGGATTAGAAAGTTATAAAAAGCTGTGTAACTTTGGATCTTGTGACTATTCGCCATTTTGGAGGTGTATTGCTCAGACCCTTATGTCTTACGACTAATGCTTGTTTGTTGTTTTTAGTAATAAACCTCCTTAAACGCTGATAGTACCATCTCTTTAATTAATAAGTCCGACGCGTGGAGCAGTGCCGGGGAACAGCACTTCAGAGCAAGAATTTACGGCTTCTGAGAGTTGCTCTGATAAGCCAGAGATTTATAGCCAGAGCGACTAAGGAGGGGCTCCGTGCCCCTCAAAAAGGGGGTCCTAAACATCAGCTAAACCAGCAGCCCCCCAAAGACAGCAGGCAGGGAGTCGAAAAACATCGACAAAAACCACATATTATGATCGACTCATTTTTATATTTAAAAGTGCAAGTATTTTTAAAAGCTTGAGATTATTTCCATCCAAAAGCTCTAGAAAAATAAACCATCCATCTGGGTCTCAAACTGTTATATAGGTGCAAAATACAGGTTGTACTTACAGGTACAAAATGTGTAAGAATATAATAGGGTGTTTTCCAAGTGTGAAATTCCCAAAGTTAAACACTTTTAATAAACCACCTTCTCCAATGCTGAACACTGGATAATCTAAAACCACAATTAAGAAACCCAAATATCTTGAACTCTGCCTTACTCCTCACTGTATCACACTGATTTTTTTTCCTCCTGTGAAGACCTCAGGATAACAGAGATGTGAAAAGAGGCCATGGGGGACAATTGTGAGACATCAGCTCCTGATGACAATTACCACAGTGGCAGAGCTGACTGTGGAAATGTAAGGTGCCATGGCAGCTGGGTGCCTGACCTTTTCCCCCGTCTCTGAGCTGTAAAAAACTCCTTTACTTAATTCTGGGGATCAGGCTTCTTAGGTCTATTGTCACAAGCTATCAGAAATACTGGTCTTAATACCATGACATATAACTATTTATTAAGGCTTATAGTCTAACAGCTAACACTCCCCTGCCAATTTGTGCATAACCTCTCACACACAATGTCTTTCTAAACCTGAAGATTTATTAACAGAAAATGAAAAAGTGAAAATATCAGGGTGATGGAAAAAAACTGAAGCCCCTTTGACTCAGTCACCCCTCTGAACACATCAGGCAGCACATTTTCTACCCCCAGCCATAGTAGGCAGATCTAGGCAGGCTTCTTTTGTGACCGTGAACTGCACTCTGAGAGTATAAACACAAGATAAGAACCTCTCCAAACCCAGAGGTCCGCAGCACTGCCTGCTATGGCATCTTTCACTTCCAGCAAGCAGTGGAGAGCAGAGGGGTAAAGGATGGGAGCCCGCTGGGAAGCGGGACTGTGCAGCTGGGACAGGGGCCTGTGTTGAACTCTTGAAGACAAAAGGCTTTCCTGTACATGAAGAGCTTTTTAAAAGCTTCCTCTCATGGCCTGAGAGTTCACAGGCTTGGTAGACAGACTCTACTAAAGCTATTTTAAAACTTTGCTTTGCCTGATTTGAACACAGTGGCCCCATTGAGGAAAGTGACATTTTTCTCTGGAGATACATCCTGGCTAGGATGTGGTAAAGCATTTTTTGATAAAAACTTTGTTAGCAGTCTAGCAGGGACATCCTCCCCTTCCACACCCGCAAGAAGGGGGGGTGGGATGGTACTGGGCCAGTGCAAATGGCTGGGGCCAGGAAGGGGAGTGGGATATGGGGATCAAAGCAAGGATCCAGGATCAGTATTTGAGCAGAAGCAGAATCAAGCCAGCAAATACGTTGTTAACAAAAGACTCCCTGGAATTCCCAGGGCATCTGTGGGAATCCAAGTCCTCTTAGGGTCCTTGGGAACTCCCAAATGTGCCCGTGGTGTCCAAAGGCAGCTTTAAGCATCCTTGGGCCTCACCCAAGCACAAGCCAGTTACAAGTCAGGATGGTCAATTTTTGACCATCAAATCCATGAAGCATAATCTTCCTGGTATTCCCCAACAAATTTGGAAACTGTATATAAAAAAGTCTTCGTAACATTCAAGACCATGTAGTTTAACACTGATGGCTAGCACACAGACGGCAGCATGGCTTTTGCTGCTCCACATGCTCTCCCCAAATGCCTTGTAGCTGCCAACAGCATAAAAATAAATTCCTCCTGCTTCTCATTTTGCTATCACCATTATCCACAGGACAAGCATGCCCACATCTGGATGGCTGGGGATAGGTATTATTCTATTGCAGTAGTGAGCAGGGGCCAGGAACTTGCTGTGGTAGGCACTGGTTACCCAGGCAGAGGCAATGCCCACTTGGAAGAACTCAAGACTGCAATGGAAGATGAAAATGGAAAGATGAAATATTGAATGTTCATCTGAATGCAGTCTGGATTCATCTGAAGGAGAATGATCAGGGCCAGTTTTTCCCCACGATCACCTCTTCAGACTTGGCTGACAGGATGATGTCTGGGATACTGTCAGGCAGATGAGAGCATTTTCCACCCATAATTAACCATCTTTGGCAAAAGAGGTGATGAAGAAGGAGGCAACAAAGATTTTATGTGATACTTAGGACGGATTTACACCTCTTTGTACTGTCTGAATGATGCAAGGAAGATAAAGGCCACTATCACTGAAAGCATTTTGATCTTGTAGCTGATCATGAAGTCTGCTCCAACACTGGTTACCACTGCCCCTCTTGCCACACACGAAAGCATCACAGTCACAAGGCACTGAGAACCACATGAGCTCAAAGTCTGAAGTCTCATTCTTGCTTTTTTTTTCCTGTGGGAAGTCCCTGTTTAGGTCAAATGCATCATTACTGTGGGAGCAGAGCTTTATCATTTATGATTATAATCTGTTTTGGGACATACTTTGCATTTCAGAGGTGTTCATCTCAAAATACTGGCCAATTTCTTTGTGTTCACAATATCCTTCTATTTCTGAAATTACAGTGGTTGCAGTGTGAGGAAGTTCTTTCTTTACTTTTTGATTTGAAGTTGCTGGGTGGTCCTGCACGGAGGGGGGCATGTAGACCTGATGAAAAAATTCTAACGGAATTATTTTCCCTGTAAAAATGCCTCACTTACCCTTTCAGAGCTACTTTTCCAGATAGAATATATGCTGTGCCACGGAAAGAGGAAGGAGGCTAACACTTTCTGGTCTGAAGGTCAGGGCACCCTTTCTGGATGAAAGAGCTCGAGACTTAGTTACTATTTGATTACCAGACAAACATCTAGTCTTTTCTCATGTCCTTCTAGAGAAACAAAAAACAAAACAACTTTTAAAAGGCCTTGGTATTGACCTACTAAAATAATTTGAAAATTCTAAAATCTAATCTGTTCTTGTGGGATGGCATGAGCTTTTAATTTCACATCCCCCCCAACCAGTAAGTTTCATAACGGAAGCAGTATCTTTTAGTGGGCTTGAACTTCCCCTCAGCAGCCCTTCCCTTTAGAATTGGGGTCATTTAGTTTGGAAGAGACCTTACAACTCATCTTGTCCCTTCTCCCATTAAACATTAGTCCAGCAAGATCAGATGGCCCAATACCTTGTAAGTCAAGTTTTGAATGTCTGGAAATGACACAGCTTCTCTGAGCAGCCTGTCCTGGAAGGAAGTCCCTTCACGGTGAAATTGATCTCCCTAACAACTGAATGAATTTCCCATGCTGCAGTTGCTGCCCATTTCCTTTTATCCTATCAGTGTGCACTACACAGAAGAGTCAGCCTCACCTTACTGAGCTGGGGAGAGAAAAACCATCTCCCTTGGCCTTCTCTTCATGGGACTGGACAAAACCAGCTCTGACTGCTTCTCTTCAAGCACCATGTGCTCCTGCCCCCTCACTGTCCTGGTGACGCTCTGCTGGTCTTGCTCCAATTCGTCAGTGAACTTACTGAACTGGGGAACTCCGGAGCAGACACAGAACCCCAGCTGCGGAATTCACAAGTGTGGAATACCAGAGAGGAATGACTACTCTTGACCTGCTGGCTATATTCCTGCTAATGCAGCCCAACATATGGTTGGTCTTTGCCAACATATTACAGATCACAGAATATTCTGAGTTGGAAGGGAGCCAGAGGGATCATCAAGTCCAGCTCTTAAATGAATGGCCCATTGTGCTAGTTTAAAAAGTCAAGTTTTTAGTGGGCGGGAAGAGCTGCTCGGAACTTCTATGTCCGGCACAGAGCCAGTCGCTGAAGGCTCTGACAATGGGCAGGTTACCAGCCCAATTAGACAAGTTGGTAACACCTCTGTGATGACATATTTAAGAAAGGAAAAAGTGGGGGAAGTTCTCTTTCTTGCTCCCCTCCGAGGGGTGGAGAGGGCCGCCGGGCCCTTCCCGGCGCAGCAGCCAGGGCCATGCCATGGGGGAGCCATCCCAGCGCTGCCAGCAGCCAGGGCCATGCCACGGGGGGGCCATCCCAGCGCTGCCAGCAGCCAGGGCCATGCCACGGGGGGGCCATCCCAGCGCTGCCAGCAGCCGGGCAGCCGAGGCCACGCGGCCGGGATCAGCACCGGGAGCGCCCGTGTGGCCGGGGTGGTGCGGCCGCTGCCATCTCAGCATGGCTGGCAATGAACTTTACTTCTTAGCAGCTTTTAACCACCTGTGCTGTGGACTGAAGGGCAGGGGCAGCAGCAACTTTTTCCTTTTCAGCGCCCTGCATGAAGAGAGGCGCTGAGTGGAGCCGGCGGCTGGCGCGGCCTGCATGCTGCTGGTGGAGACCATGGCCAGCGGCGAGGGGCATGGCGAGCCATTCCCCAGTACAGAGCCCAGACAGGATCAACCTTTCAGCGTTGTAGAACTCTATAAAAACTTTTCAAATTATAGAACTTGAGACCAAACAAAACTTGCAGACACCAATTCTCTCCCAAGTCAGAGACAAGGGAAAAGGGAAGACACGTGAGGAGAACCAACATGGTGGCACTGAGGTCAGTGATAAAAAGGAGAGGGAGGAGGTGCTCCAAGCAGCAGAGCTGAGATTCTCCTGCAAGCCCTGGTGAGGACTGTAATACAACAAACTGTTTCCCTGTAATTCACGAGGTGCCAGGGGGGTGCAGAGATCCGCACGCAGCCCGTGAAGAAGAGTACTCACACTGGAGCATGTGCATGCTGAGAAGCTGTAATCTAGTGAGGAACTCGACCAGAGAGAGGTGACTCTTGCTTTTAGAGATAGAGAGCCTTCCCTTCCAAACTGGAACAGCTCATCCTTAAAAGAATAAACCCCATGAACTAAAATGACCCATGCTAGGCAGTTGTGGGAAGACTGCTTGGCCCATGGGAGGGACTCACATTGCAGCAGGTTGCTGCTGGTGGAAGTTAAAACCACACTAGAAAAGTTCACAGAGAACTATCTCCCGTGGGAAGGATCCCACAGCACAGCAGAAGAAACTCTTTTCCTCGAGCATACTGAAGAAAGATTTTTTTACAAAGTGAAATACTGACCAAAACCTCATGTTTTGTTTCTTTGCATGGTTGTTGGAAAGAGGGAGGGACTGTGAAAGAAAGGTGTTCTGAAAGTTTGCTTTGGTTCTCATTACCCTTTTTACTTTAAATTCTATTAATAATAAATCTTCTTTATACTGTTTAAGTTTTGAACCTGTTTTGCCTTAAAGGTTTTTTCTTTTTCTCAATAATCCTTATCTCAACTAATGAAAATGAAGTTTTAATTTCCCCTCCTCTGCTTAGCTATAGCAGAGGAAAATGAGGGAATAGTTTTTCATGGATGCCTGGCACTTAGCCAGCTTCAAACCGTGGCACCCATACAGGGATTGAACCCACAACTTTGGTGTTATTAGCACCATGCTCTGAGCAACTGAGCTAATCTCACATCCAGCTTGAGGCACACAAGGACATCCAGGCCCCTTTCTATAAAGCTGCTTCCTAGACAATTGGCCAGACTGAGATGTTGCACAAAGTTATTCCATCCCATGACTGTTGTGACATGCAGGACTTGGCATTTGCCTTTGCTGACTGTCACGAGGCTTCTGTCAGTCCATTCCTCCCACTGTCAGGGTCCCTGTAAACAGCAGCCTTTCCCTCCAGAATATCAACCACATCCCTGCAATTTGGTATTATCCACAGGTTTCAGTTGTTAATACATGCATTAAAAACTGTTGGCCCCAGTACCAGTCCCAGAGGAACACCACCAGTTGTAACCTGCCACCAGATGGATTTAGTACTCCTGATCCCAACCTTTTGAGTCAGACAGTCCAGTCAATTTTCTATCCACCTTATTGTCACTTACACACAACATATCTGACCTTACAGAGATGTAGTGAAGATTTTTGGGTGTCTGTAAGATGTTTTGAGAGCTGCAGCCCATGTGTGAAAAGAAAACCACAATAAATTTGGATTAAAGTATATTTGTTTCATTTTCTGAGTGCTTGACATTGCAAATTAACTGAGTTTTTTTATTTATACCAAGTGGGAAGCGTTAATATGGGGCTCAAACTCTTTTAAATGTTGGGGGATGTGCATGTGGGTATGCTAATGTGTTGCTTTTTGGCTTGTTTTTGTTTTGTTTTTTTTTTTCTGATAGATGCTTTGAAGTCCTGTGGGTGAAAGATGCAGTGGGAACAGGTGAGTGATTTTTCCTGACGGATCTCACTCACTGCAACTACAGTGACCAATACTATTAATGTTCTACTTTTCCACAAATCTTCTGCCTACAGTAATGGATTATGTAGTTATTCAGGTTTCTCTCCATTTGCCTGTTGTTCTCTCTGTACTACCTGTGGTTCATGAAGACAGCCCTCCCAGCTGCAGCAGTCACTACCAGCCATGGCACTGGTAATGGCAGAAGGACATCTGACTTCAGGACCATCCCAATCTTTCCCTCTGTCCCCTCCCTTCTTACATAAGACCAGGCCATTCTTGCAACAGCAAAAAAATAGTTTCACTTACAGTGCTGAGAAACTTTTGAACTCCATTTGAACAGATGCCGAATTTACTTCATAACCAACACTAAATGGGACAGTGGGGGGGATTGAAAGATTGTATTTGAGAAGGGAAGGTTTTTTTGCAAAGAAACTGAAAAAATCTTACTAAGAAAGCTCGGGACTCTTTACTGCACCAAAAAGGCAGACAGGGCTTTTGGAGACATTAGTTGTCTTCCACAGATAAAACATCCACTTCTGGAGAAGAGGTTTTTGTGCTAGTGGACCAGCTGCGGGTACTTTTGGCAGGTTTGGATGGTGGAAAGCCCTGCATGTCACAACAGACACACATAAAAAGCTTGAGCACTGTCACTGCCTGCCAGGACCGAGTCTCACCATCAGAGGAGCCATCCCAGAATCATGTGCTTACAGCAGGCACTGGCTGGGAGATGGTCATTGCATTGAAATTTCTGGTTTGTGTCTGCTTAGACAATGAGAAGAGGTTAGTGACAGCTTTCCAACAACCAAAATTAAGGAACTATTCAAGGTCTTAGAAAGTGGGAAAAGGAAATAACACACAAGTTCACAAAAAAGCTATTTTGAGGAAAAAAAATCTCTGTCTTCCCACAGTTATCTGAGGAAGCGAAGCTTGACCAAAAATAGCAGGAAGCAGAACCTAGAGAGACTCATGCTTTCTTGTTGAAAGTTCAATTGGAAAGCATGAACACAAGGCAACAGTGAGAGAACAAACCCCACTGGACACATGCTGGGCACAGTGCTTAAGGCAGTACTGGAATGCACTCAGAGATGATGGGGATGTGGCTGGTCATAAGAGCCGATGTAGAATAAAAGCTTTGTAAAATTTGGCATTGCTGTAAGTTCAAATGGCTGTATCTCAGGGTGGAAAATTGTTTCTTGCTTTTTTCATTGAGTTTTCAGCATACATTGGGACACACAGACCTAGGAGAGCAATGGCTTACCATGTTCTTATTCTGTGAGGACTATCCTCACAGCAAGCCATGTATCTGATGGCTGGACAGTATGAGTGATGGTTGCTATTTAATGCTAATGCAAATATTTTGGTGATATTTTAAAAATATAAATTAAAAAGTAATGGTATGCTTTAGAAGAAATCCCAAAGTTGATTTCAAATTAATGCCATAGACACAAAACAGAACAAAGTAACTTTTGGGGAGGAAAATGACAGTTTTCCTCCATGTAGCATAATGATGTGTGCTCAAGCTTGTCAGAGCATGAGGAATACTAAGGTCAGCTCAAATGGTCTGTGGTTTTCATTCTGTTTAGCATGAAAAGTGACAACTCTGCTCAGGAGCACTGCTGTCTACAGAAAATGATTTGCTGACTTCTGCAGACTATGGCTCAAACTCTTCTAATGCCAGGTGGTATCTCCCCAGAAATAATTTATTTCTTGAAGTAGCCTTGTAGATATAAAAAGCCCATTATTATTACCAAGCTTTGCCATCAGCAATCACCAAGGGTACTGTGGTGATTAATTCTTGGGGAATGTCTGAACAGGGTTTGCATGCTGTGGAGGAACAGGATGCTTGTGCCATGCCTAACACAAACTGGTCTGGTTCTGAGTTGCAGAACACAAGGTTAGACATGATAAAGAACATGGGTACTCTTGGCAAAATGGTGAATCACGTTATACTGACAGAAAGAGGTTATTTCAGGGCAAGAGCTAGAAGACTGTGGAGAGGCACAAGTCAGCGCTTAAGGCCAGATACAGCTTTCAGGTAAACATGTATTTACCTGAGTAACTCCAGCAAGACAGAATCTATTTACTTCATATTTGCTTAATTAGTTTGGTAGAATTGGTCCCTGATTTTCCATGCTGCACTTTCTTTTTCTTTTTTTCACTGCTTTCTTTTTTGCATCCTTTCTCAGCATCAACTACTAGGCTTCCACGGGTTTAGTCCATTCAGTTCACACCTATGTTTTCACTCTTCTTCTACTTGGCCTGTTTTACTTGAACATAACACATTTACTTGAACATAATGTTCATAAGTTATGAACATTATAAAGCTTCATGCCCACCTGTGACATCTTTGTTCCCAAAGCAACTATGATGGTCCAAAAAAAAAAAAAAAAAAAAAAGAAGGGTGCCATTTCAAACAAATGACACAAAGAATTGGGGTGCCTTGGTGTGGTTTCTGACACCACTCATAGCCAGTGGGCTGAATCTATTGCCCTTCAAGTCATCCATAGTCTTTCTGATAAATGCCAGCTCTTCTCAGGGATCCAGTACCTGCAAGGACTCTGGAAATCTTTCACAATGGTAATCTTATGCACATCAGCCTTTTTAGAACTACACTGCCTATGATTTACAAAGGCTGTGTTGTGCTGGGCTCTGTCCTTCATTGTTAGTGCAGGGGGAAAAAAGATTAATTAAAAAAAACAACATAGAATTTATTATTTCCATTTTTAATACCCAGGAAGCAATCTTGGCAAGATAATATTGCTTTCTCACAAAAAGGCCATCAGTGTAATATAAATAATGAATAAACATGGAAAGTAAAGACAAAGCCACTGAAAACTCATGAGGCAATGTGTCATATCAATGCAGTGAGTGAACTACAGAACTGAATCCTAATTTTATTTTAAAAAGAATTTTACCTCATTATTCCCAGTGAGAGAGTAGTTTTCCTTCCCTGAATTGCATAGCCTTTTATTTGGTGTAAGTCACTCTCTACATAGAAAAACAATTCTAGTCTCATTCATTTAGCCTTGCTGTTTTCTACTTAGCTGAGATGTCTAACAAGCTCTCCCTTGCCTATGGACAGCTGGTTTTACCTCCATTTGCTTTCCAATATGCTATTCAGAATAATTTTCCTGCTTTCAGTACTTGGTCTTCAAAGCACCTCATTATTAAAACTCCAAGTTATCTATTTTCATCATCATCATCATCATTATTATTATTATTACTATTATTTTTCCCAATACAAAGAAAATGCATTCCAATTTTAAAGCTAAAGATGGTGCAAGCAGAGACTAAGCATCTTAATATTTAATTTAGCTAGATTTGCTACTTAATTCTGAGTAGCCAAGTTCCATGCATTAATAATTGCACCTCTTGGTTTTACAAGCAATCTTTACCAATACAAGCATTGATGCAAGGACTGAGAGAACAAGTCAGAAGCTCACACTTTGTACTTATTATAGCTATTTATCTTAATATTCCTTAGGAAAGGATTGGGATAACTTGGCTGTAAAACTACCTCTTACAAGCCTCAAGCTTATTTTCATATCACAGAAGAGCTGGATGGACCTAAGCTGAAAGAGCTTTCAGAAAGCCTCAGCTTTCTGCACGGTGATTGACTCTGTCATCTACACTCACAAGAGCAGGCAAGCATCTCATCTTAGAGCTGGTTCATTAAAAAAACCCAATGAAACAACAAGCCAGCTGTGGCAGAATAAAAGGAGTGTGCCTTCACCTGGAGAGTACAGCAGGGTGACTTGGGGATACAGAGACTAAAATCTGCCCAGCCTGGTGATTTGTAATAGCTAAGATATTTGTTTGTTTACAAATTGTAACAACTCCTTGAAGAGTATTTGGCAATACAAAACAGTTCATCTTGTCTTTAGAAGTTAATCTTGTCTTTAGAAGAGGAATCTACACTTTGCACAGGGTTTTAATGATGGTCAGAGTCTGTCAGTTGCAGCATTCAAGCAATATCACTTGGCTTACCCATCTCTTCCCCCATTCCCAGAGTAACTGTCAATCAGTATTGCCACCCTTTTGTCTTTCTATCATAAACTATAATCAGATATTTACTGATCACTGAACTGCTAAGACAAAGTCCACTGCATAGCTGCTTGTCCTAAGTTAGCTGTCCTGCTGAGGCATACCAGTATCTCTGTGAACGGAGGAGCTGCCCATATCCAAACTTTTTTTTCTGGGCTTTGAATGGTTGGAAACTTGGCTGCAATTCTCACAGCTGGAAAGAGACATTATTGTTTTTTAGACAATTTTGTCAATCTCTACTGGATATCTCTATGTACAATGAGCTTCAAGACAATAAGATGGGCAATTCCACAGTGGAAAGCTGGAGCAATAGCATTGCTTTAGTGGAGTTACTCTGGATTTACAGTGCAGAAAGTCAGACTGGAGCCTGGACAACTAATAATGGGTCAGTAAATCCTTTTTCACCCTTTTTCTCCTCCCCAAGAAAGACAATTAAGCTAATGAAAATGAAACTAGACCAAAAATAAAGTGGCTGTTGCACACAGTTAATGCTGCACCCAGTGTTCTCAAAAAGAACAGGGAGTTTCCACATGGGAAATTCCCTTAAACTCTGTGTTTATCCTCATGGGAGATGAGCAAGCAGCCAAGTAAGAGAATGCAAAGGATTCAGCTGCTCCAAAGGAAGACAGATTGCAGAGGGAGAATCAGAATTGCTATTATTTTTAAATTTAACAATCACTGTAAGCAGCGGATCTCTTAGTGGTCAATGTGGCCACAGGCTTCGACATGAACATCTAAGGAGAGAGGTTCACACTTGATCTTGCCTCAGCCTAGTGCAATAAAATATATGGTAAAGGACATTTTCTCAAGTACAGCACAACAGAAAATAGAAACAACACAGTTTACGTGTGAGGTTTAAGACTGTTTAACTCCTACATCTTACAGCACTAAGAATATTTTTTAGTCTTGCTGTTTTCATACCAGACAAGTGTCTGATGTTGCACCAAAAGCCTCACCAAAGTTAGGGTGACACTTCAAGGCAGCTTTTCACAATGCAGCACCCTGAACACTGGTGTTTTGTTCCCATAGTCCAACACTGTGCACAGGGGTGGTGAAAACAATGAGTTTCACAGTCAAAATAAAGCGTCACAAGCCTGCTATCAGTACCTTGAGCTCTCTTTATTCTTCCTCCCTCCTGTCTCTCAGTGGATTCTTGATTGCATTTACTTTTCTTTTTCCCCATGAAATTTCCCAAACTTCTTCCTTCTGGATACCAGAAGGCAAGTTAGGCTCCAGCTCTGAGAACAGACTGCTTGCTCCCTCTAATGCTGTGAGGAGTTTTGGCCCTGACCTCTATTGCACAGGACCAGGTGCTGCCAAGGGCTGTAGGAGAACTGAGTAAGACCTTTAAGATACAATCCTGTGTGACTGCCTGGACTGGAAACCCAGTGGGCAAAATGGATGAGACTTGGAAATGCTACAGGAAATAAAACAGCTCCTTTTTACCAACTCATCTTCACCCTGTGGGACTGGAGCAGTCTGAGGAAAGTAGCTCCACAGCTAGTCCAAGACACGGCTGGAGAGCACTCCCCAGCTTCTTGCATTCAAACATGCAGTGTCTGGCCTGACTTCTGAGACTGAATGCTAGATTTAGGATCTGGCCATCAAGTGCTGTCATTAAATGATGTGCTAAGAATGGAGAAATGTCACTGAAGACCTTCCAAAGCTCTGATTCCATAGCTCATACATCCTCTTGCTGCCAAACTTGTTTCCAGAATGAAAACTGATCCCCTGCTCAACAGGGAAATGTGAGACCCCCCTACATCCACCAGAAGGAAGAAAGGGAAGTGTCTTGTTCACAATCCTTCCTACTCTGCTTACACTGAACCTCAGCCAGAGGCAGTGACACAGGGAGTGAATTTCTTAGAAACTGTAGGAAATGGCAAACACCTGGCTTGGCTTCCCTGTTTTAATCTTGTTTCATTTCCATTACGTCTAGCTGAAAACAGGCAGGTCCTCCATCCTTGGCCATGATACTGGATCCAAATCTTCTCTGGACACCAATTACTTTTGCCCACAGCCACTGAAATCAATGGGACTTCACACACTGGTGCAGAAGTCTCAGCTGGAGAGCGATGTGTAAGATCAGAGCTTTTGTCTGCAATTCATGTGTGCCTAAGAGTGCTGAAAAAATAATGGTTAACAATGGGATTATTAATTGACATATCAAGGAATTTATATTCCTTTGTCATGAATATATTGGGTAAAGTGAATATAATTATGTTGAGTAAAAAACCCTACAGGCTATCAGTACCAGTATTAAAGACTTTTTATGCATGTTAATGACAACATCGCTCAAATATTGTAAGTTACTCTGATTTTACTGGCAGGGAAGCAGAGGTTAAGTAAGTTTTTTAAGGCCACACAGCAAGTAAGTCCTTGGATTTATAACTCCCAAATCTGCCTTCTGCTTGGTCCAGCAGGTCATGCTGACTAACTGTGGAATGCATATTTCCAACGAACTCTTCAGGGACAAGAGGAATCAGAAGGAACAAAAGGTACAAATAAAGTAAGCATTAATTCTAAAAAAAAAAAAAATGTTTTCCACCATTCCAAAAACACAAGTCAACTTCTGTTTAAGTTGTCATACCTCACCAGTGCATTAGCCAGGAACAGGAGCACTAAACTAGAAGAACATGAGGGAAATTGTCCTGACAGCATTTTTAACAAAACTGAAATAGACACAACAGCTTTATGTCATGAGATTTCCAATACAAAGGAAATCTAATATATGTCTGAGATTTCAAATGAAGTTTATCGAGGTTTATCCCAATGTAGCTGAAAAGTTCAGAGAAGCCAGAACTGTTCCCTTCCATGTGGATCTTGGCAACCAGGAGACTGTAAGAAACAAGGAGTGATACTGTTATTTCAGCTTCTTGAAGACTGTATCTATGCTACTGCTCTGTATTATGTAAGTCTGCTCCTCAGAGTTGGACCTATCTGTACCTACTGGATTACTTATAAAAACTCGAACCTGTTTTAAGCAAATTAAGAATTTAAATACTAATTTACTTGTTTTAAAGATGAACCATTTTCAGAAAACTAAGAAAATTAAATGGAACTGACCCTGAAATTTCAAAGACCTTTTGTCAGACATTAACCAAGAAAAGTGTGAAAGCAAGCGCTGATTATGTGACAATACTACAACCAGACCATCTGGAATCTGACTCTGGAGCAGGAATAAAGAATTCATTTCCATTCCATCAAGACTCTCCATCCATAAAAAGTTAATTTCGTTTTATAAGTAAACAAAAGGGAGTTGCTCAACCTGACGCAGCTACCTGAATAATTAGATAGGACTTGCAGAGGCCTTAATGCACACAGCGGTTCAAGCTGCAAACTGCCTTCTCCCTGTACCCTTTTCTGACTGCACCTCATTTATGTTTACAAACTTTATGACATGGGACAAATCCCAACCTGTTGCTGGCAGATTGAAATTAAGTACCTGCAACAGTCTTTCTCAAGTACTGAAAGCGAGGTAGGTACTGAGAGTCAAGTGACCAAGTATCAACAAAAAAACCCCTCAGAGATTAAAGAACTGAATGGCCCTGTTTGAACTTGACTTTGGTTAAAGTCAAGCAGCTGGAAAAGCTCCTGATCCCATACTCACATGTAAAAAATAGATGGAGAAATCACATATTCTGATACTTAATTTAGAACCTGACATTCTAAACTTACTCTGTGGGTAGTTAAGTCAGAACCAGACACTACTCCTACTATGCATTACCGTTTCAGAAACTGACTTCTGAGACCTGGTATATAGAAACATCTTAAATAATGTTGCAAATAAAATTCACTTTAAGAATCTTACTAGTTTTAGTCAAGAGAAAAAACTCAAATTCTGCTAATATTTCTTGTTACAAAACTAGGAATATTTTGCTCACTTTGAGAGCTCTGGTAAAATTACACTTAGGTATCTGTAACTGGAAGAAGGAAAAGATTTCCCCCAAACTCTTCCTTTTGCCCGGAGCATTGGAAGCATGTCTGTGTCTGCCCAGTTTTCCTCAGAAACATCTGCAGTTTCTAAGGAAGTTGCTAATCTCTCTCTGAATCTTTCTCCTTACTCTTTTTGATCCATTACTTGGAGCATTCTTCCTTCATGAGCCAAAAAGTCACACTGAAACTCAGATCCTAATACGTACTTACCCAAACCAGGGGAAGTTACTTAAATGAAATATTTTTATGAAGAAAATATGATGTGTGCTGTGGACCAGTGGCTCTCACACATGGTGTGTGGCCTCCAAGCTGGCCATGCAGAGAGAGCAGACTACACAGCACTGACTGCACTTCCCCTCCTCCCCACCGTGGCACTGGGTGCACATCCTTGTCTCATCTCTGAAGGGACAGGGCACAGCCACAAATGCCATGGTATGTTCCCAAAGCAGGCTGGGTGTGCTGCTGGTTCTGCCAGCTCACAGACACTGGGTGCTGCCTGGGAACCACAGTGGTCTCGCCTCCTAACATCTGGCTTGGCCTTGACAGGCTGTGTCCTACGCCACTTGCAGCAGAAGGGGAGCACCTGCAGTGCTGTGGGTCCATTCCAGAGGCTGTTTCAGCATCCTCCATTTGTCTCTTATGAAGCCATAGCCAAAAGAATGGTGGTAAACCTGGGCCACCCCTGTATGCTGATCTGTGCTGCTGCTATGCACTACAAATGTCCAGAGACTACAGCAAACAGCCTGTTCCATGGAGCAGAGAGTGGGATCCATCCAGTCCCACTATCCAGTCTCACAAGTAGTGCACAGACTCCTTACATCCACTCTGACCTAAAACAAGTTCAGCCTGTTCACAGACCACATTTTGGACATTTTCTGTTGACAGGTGAAGTAATCCACACACTCAGTTTGATTTAATAAAAGTAACAAAAGAATTAACTAAAGCATTAAAGGGAAGTAAAACTGAAAACAAGGCTCACACAACAAGGTTAGCTTCTTGTATCTTTATTACAGGAAAGTCTAAATTAAAAAGATTATTGCTACTGACACCACTGAACTAGTGAACTGGAGCCAAGTATTAACTCTCCCTTCAAATATGGTCTCTTCCATCCCATAAAGGGCTTTAACTCTAGACAAAGCTAGGCAAATAAAGATACCTTGGAAATGACAATGGCTTAAGATGGGGGACAGAGTGCTATAAGCAATAAAGATGAAAAAATGGAAAGAAGTTACAGGGAAGAAGTGTGTTTTATGAGCAGAATCCTCAGTGCAGATGAAATGGGGTAAATCTCAAGCCAAAGTGAAGCATAACAGAGGCATGGAGCGGAGGGCAGAATATGAAATGACAAGAAGGGGCAGAATTAGGAAGAATGCAGTGGGAGTGAGAGTCAATTTCTGTTAGGGCTACCCGACACAGCTTCCCAGTTCAGGCCCTTGGGGTCAGAGGCACACAAGCACTAGTGCCAGGGCAGGGCCAAGGAAGCACATTGGGATTAAAGTAGCAAGTGCCTGGGTGCTGGCAGGAGGTGAAGTCTGTGGCCTTACGTTAGTTAAGATTTAAAAACTGACTTGCAGTTAAGATTACTTTCTTGGCTTAAAAATGCATATAAAGTATTCCTAATTGCTCTACTGGAGCATAGTTTGTTTCTTGGAGGAAGACACAAGTATTTAAAATATACCTTTGAATTTCAGAACATAAATAAATGGCCTAAAGTTTCTGCAAAATTATTGTCCTTTGGGTAGAATGATTCAGAATGGCCAATACGAAACCCCCAGGGTCCTGGAAAGCCTGAAAATGCTGTGAATAGACATCTTTCTGGCTTTATTGCCAGACCATCTTTTAATTCTCCCAAGTGTTTGTTCCACCTCCACCTCCTTGGTTGTTCTGGAGGACAAAGCTAAGCCAAGGCCAATAGTTCCTCTAACCAGTGTTGAATTTCACATGAAAAATGGGACAAAACAACCAAGTTTTTAACTAAACAAACTGTACTACACTAGCAAATCAGTTTCTCACTTTGCAAAACAGACAGAATAACTCTAAAAACCAAAGAGAATTGACATTTTTAAACTGACAAATTCACTTACTATCAAAGTAATGGTGCTCGGTGGGGGAAACACCTCTGACAGGTAGGTAATGTTATCTACCCTTCTTCTATACCAGGACCAAGAAAATATGTCACTAAGTCAGCACAACAAATAAATACAGAACTGGTGGTATATTAAATATATATTTATATTCTGATGACAAATGACAAACACCAGAATTCCTTAAATCAGACTTATTTCAAACTGATCTCACTGGAGGCCTTGTTTGCTATTCCTAAATATCCTTTTGGCACAGGAATGCACAGAGTAAGGACACCCACATGCTCATTATCTGCGCACATTTGCAGGCTGTAGTTCTAGTAAACATAAGATTAAAAAAAAAAGTTCCTTGAACTTTGAAATAAAGAGTAAAGCTTTGAGTTCTATTATAATTAAAAACTTTGAGAACGGCCTTCAGTTCAAGCCCTGTGTTCACCACTGGTGTTCACTGACTAACACAAGGGTTCAAATCAGTACCATAAATGGGAAAACCACCAGTTCTGCAAGGAAAACATCTGGCAGGATTGTGCAGTCCACATACAAGCTGTCACGACTCTCAATAGGATACTTCATTATTCTTCATGTCATCTACAGAAACTGGTCTTGCCAGCTGAAACCTATTGATATCCACACACTTCATTTTTGTCTGAAAATATCTGTAGCCAAACAAACCAAGCCAGATGTTCAGCCTGCAATGAGACAACAACAATATGAGGATGAACATATGGCATTTCAACTCTTACATCCTAGCAAAAATCCACTCTATTACCTAGCTTTCAGTATGCACACTTCATTAAGCCAGCCAGCCTTTAAACATTACTACCTTCACACCCCTGCAAGGCTATGTCAGCTTTTCTTTTAGAAAACTTACCTGCCAGAGTACTTCTTTGAAAAACCCCTCATACTAAGGAATTTGGCTCATTAGGAATTCATATTCTACAGATCAAAACAAATTTACTGTGATTTTCTTCTTGCTTTGCATTAGGAGAATGTTATCTGTTCTTTTTTCTTTGGCAAAGAAAAATGAGATATTATTGCATATACGTGATCCTTCATCTGGATTCCTGCCTTCTGATATTTAGATAAACAGAACTTAATACACCAGAAATATTTAATGTTTTACAAAGAGCTTCTGTTCACATTTGGTAAAACTTCTTTTGCTAACCTATGTGCAGAGGGATCCTTGTGTAAGAGGAACCAGTTCAGCTTCCACATGAGCAGCTGTTAATGTAGGCACACATTCAAACACGCAGTTGTCTGAAATAGCAGCGCTCTAGACGTTGAAAGCCAAGAAGGGCCAGCTCAGGTTGCAGGGCTGCATGGCCACCCCTGTGAGATGGTGTAATCACAAGCCAGTGAAATCCTTCTCCTGCTAGGAAGCTATTACTGGTCACTCCTTGCACTGCTTACAAGCGTTGGGATTGGCCTTTAAGCAGTGATTCATGAAGGTATCACACTGCTCTGCCTGCCGTGCTGCTGTCTTGCCTCACTGCAGTCACTTCCCTCCTAGTTTCTGCAAACCATACATAGCACACAACAAATGCTGTTGCAAATGTCTCTCTCCCCATTTTTTCCTTATCCAGAAGGTAGTTTAAAATCACAAATGGAAAGGATGTGTCCCTTGAAGCCATGGTTGTGACTTGTTCACACTTTGACTTCATAAGATATTCCAATTTGTTGCTTTTTAGTTAGGGCAATTTCCAGTAGATTCCCCGTTCCCTTGGCATTTGTGAAGAACAACAGTTTTGTCTCATCACAGTCATTAGGAAATACTAGTTGCTCAATGCTTAGTTACAGGAGTGAATTACAAACTGTAAATGCCTGCAGCAGAGACACATTTTTCAGGGCTCTGCACACGCAGACTGCTCAGCTGCAACGCCAGAGCACCCGTCCTGCTTTGCGTAAGAGCACAGACACACCACATCACTGTCAGCCAGGGACTTCTAGCGTTCATCTCCGATTTCTCTGGCAGCATGACTCTGGGAACACTTCACTTCCCAGCAATAAATAGCAAAGAACTACCAATTAGTTGCATTTGTTTCCTAATACTGTATGCTTTAAAAGCGTTCTCCCCTTGAAGCATTTGTTAGAGCAGTACAAAAAATGCCAGGCAACACAAAATTCAGCTGAAGTACTTAAATATGATTAAGATAACAGGCATGTCATAATACTCTGTGAGTGCATGTCCAGAATTATCTCTGTTGTCACCAGAAATGAATTTAATAATATTAATACAGATTCAGGATTCATGATTCAACAGTATTTCAGCAGTTAAGAGTTCACAGAGAACTGCAGGTTATGAAACTGTGCAATGACATTCAAATTCTTCTAGAAAGCTCCAACAGCACAGATGAAAAGTGCAGGAACAACTGGCAACTTTTTCTGTAACACTTTGGATCACTGAGGAAATTTCACAAAGTGTATCGCAAGCAACCAATCTACAATGACTAACGTCAAAATGTAAAAAAAAGAACAATGAATGAAGGAAAAGCATTCTGACCTAATTCTCACATCATTGAAGACTTATTTTAACCACCAATTCCAATATGAATTTAATAAAGAGCTGACTTCAGAAACAGCAACAACTTCAGAAACCAGTTAATTTGTGTGTCAGCTGAGGAAACTATCTGTTCTGTTAAACATCAACTCTGGCTAACATTTAAATATATGCTAGACATTTTTAAAAATCCTGAATAATGCACCAGACAATATTACCCTTTTTTGAGTTTTCAGGGAAGTCATCACTTGCAATTTGTACTTCTTAATAAATTAGTTCATTTGCATTTCTCTAAGTAATTATATTTTAGACCAAATATATTTGGTCTAAATAATATATTTTTTAGACCAAATATATTTTGACTAAAAAAAGAGCTACTTAGCTAACTAGCCAGAGCTGATAATTTTCACTTATTTATTAAAAACAGCCTTAGATACTCATTGGCTCATGGTAAAATCCAACTCCCCATTAGCTGCAGACCTAGAAACTACCTGGATCTTATGCTTCAGTATTTCAAAGTGAAACCATGTTCTTTCTCTCATAGGAGCTTTTCATGATGAAAAGCCTCACAGTCAGATCATGCCCAGTAATTAAATACCTGTTGTACTGTGGCAGCCAGAAACAGTATCTATTCATGACAGTCACCCAACAGAACATCCCCTTCTACAATGCAGATTACCAATATGAGTGAAAACAGAGCCCTTGAAGATAGAGATACAGTACATGAACAAGTTACTATGAGGTAAGATAGGTGTGATCTTGCCACGGGATAAATGTGAGCACCAGGACAGCCCATTGTAGAGGAGCCTGTGTCTATCCTTTTTACACTCCAGTTTACCTTGTGCTATCTTGTCCACCAAGTTGTTTCATGTCACTGGAAAAATAAATCACTTCAGACCTCCATGTTTGTTTTCCCTCTCAATTCCTTATTCCATTCCAGCTCATTAGTCTAAGAACAGCTTGAGACAACAATCTGTCTTGAAGAGTGACTAATCTTGAATCTGTATTAACATTATGAAATTAATATCTGGTGACAGCAGGGATAACTCTATAGCTGCACTTGCAGGATAGTATGATGCACCTGTTATCTTAATCATATTTAAGAACTTCAGCTGAAATTTGTGTTGCCTGGCACAAAAGTAAGTACCTGGATCAAGGTACCAAGACACCACTGCAGTAATAAATAAAAGAAATCTTATTTATAGACAACTCAAGATCTAAAAAAGTCTTCATACTGAAATAATAAAACCCCCTATGACAAATAAGCTAGTTACAGGAGGTAATTCATTCTTTAGAAGAAGCCCTTGAAAAGGAAGACATTAGTGTTTGTAGAGATATTGAAAGGCACAGCAGACCTCTTTCAGTAACAGAGGTATATACAGAACAAACTCCACTTCTATCAGACATTTATCATGTCCTTATTTCAATGAGCAACATTCATTACACAGTGAAGTTCAAACAGTGCTTTGGATTTCTTTCTGGTTTAAAACATGAAATATCTTAATTTGAAATAAAATTTTTCAAACCTTTTTAATGTGTAGTTCCTGAGTGTGTGCTTATGCATGCAGCAAAATAGAAAAGGCTACAAGTTGGGTTTTCTTGGTTATGTTTTGTACCCCCCTCATAGGTAATCTTAAATTTTGAGAGGCCTCTAGACCACATGTTCAACAACTGAAGTCTCAGAGAAGAGAGACAGACAGACAACAATTTTAATCCAGCAACAATACTGAAAATAAAACAGGCAAATCTAAAGAAACTGTGCTCTAAAACCTCGTTTACAGCAACTGCATGGTTGCCATTTTTTGTATAGGGGACCTCCCCACTTCTGAAATACTCATTATCAGTGCACATCAAACTCAGTAAAATGGGGTAGCATTGTTACTGCTGCACTAATGTAATAATAAACCAAAACATATTGACTACATGTATTTATTTGTGGCATTCACCCATACTGAGAATACAATTACAAATTATGCAGATAATACATACTGAAAGACAATGTCATTAATCAAGATGTATGGTATTATTAACAGAAATGTACTTATTTAGACAAGTAAATGTATTTTAGGTATATAATGAGTTTATATTTATCTGTTCATTAACAATGGTACCATAACTGAAATGCTCAGAAGAGGAACACACTCTCATCCCGTTTTTTTTTAAGATGTTTTCTTTTCTGCAGTATTGTGCTGCTAAAAATGTATTGTGTCATTAAACTCTAACTTGAGAACTGAGATCAAGATTTATTCAAATGCAATTTATAATGGGGCCCAGCTCCAGCGAAACCCATGTCCCACATCAAAACAATGACAACAATCCCCTTCATTCAAATCAATAAACAAGAAAGAAAAATATACATGGTACCAGAACAGAACAATGTAGGTTACATTTAAATGTACAATAAATGTTTCCTGTTATTTAGCAACAACTGAGGAGTGGCTAATTAAAAAAATAAAAATTGATTCCTTCGGCTCACAGAATTAATTTTGTTTGGGATTTTCAAGGCAATGGCAACAAAGAGAATTAGATGTCTAATGAGCATGGGGACAGAGAATCCACTTTCTTTGAAAACCTCCAACTTACTGTGCAATACCTTTCTCGCCTTCATAAAGGAATATCTAATGGATTTGTATCTCCACATTATTTACAACAAAGGGTTTCAAAGTACAGAACGGATCAAGGTTTAATTTCATACAACACTCCTAAATATTAGTATTTTAAATACTTTTATTCTGCATACTCAGAAAATAATTCATAAGCCTGTAGGTTCTGTCTGAAAGCAACTGAAATGGAAAACAATTCTAGAAAGGAATTCTATTCAACTGAGTTCTCTTCACAAACATGAAAACACAATTATATGGTTCAGTCTGATCCTTATGGAAGGAAGAAAAAGTTACCCTTCATGACATTTTTCACAATGACCTTACAGAATTATTATATACATGGCAGAACACCTAAATCACTCTTTAATTACCCTTACAAAGAAAGGTTTGCTTAGCAACATTTCAACAAAAATGCAAAATTTTCAGCCCAAGGCTTCTTCCAAAGCACAACAAACAGTTTTACTATACAAAATTTACTTCAGGCAGGTTATTAACAACATTAAATTCATCTGGGGAAGACACACTACACCTAACAACCTAATAAATAAAGGAGTGATCTATACATCAGAGACATAGTAAAACTTGAACTATTTCTCATTCTTTTTATAAACTAGCAGATACGAAACTATGGAGAGGCATTAAAATAACTATGGAGTCACAGCTAATCACTGTCTATATATCAGAATGTGTTATTACATTATTTAGATTTCTTGAGGAGGACTTTTAAGAGTATTTTCCTTTCAACTGAAGCACATACAAAAAAATCCAACAACAGATTTACCTCTCTTCATAGGAAAAACAAACCAAATTTGGTTCTGTACTAGGATATATTTTTAATACGCAGGAATTTTATATGCATAATGAAAGGTCTTTTCTAATCACAATATTTTATCAGAAAGAACTATCTTCACATCTTGCTTGCAAGTCAACGTAAGTCAGAGGTAGCTTAGGAATGCTTTAGAATTTAGTGTTTTACTTGAAATTAATTAATCCCTCTTTCAAAGGAGTTAATAGTAAGTACGAAAGGCAAACAGTATATACAGCTGCCACTGTCTGCACCAAGAGAGTAATTCCAAGAAGCTCAAAACAAGATAGATTAGAACAGGGAAAAGGACGCTGTACTTCTTTGCATTTGCTTCAGTGCACCAGTTCAGGCTGGTTTTCTACAAAAGGAAGCACCCCACTAACATAATATGCTATTCCAAGGGACAGAAGAGCAATGACAATGATGAGGAGCAGCACCCTCCAGAAGCCCAGGTCTTCCACAAACTCCTGCCACGTTGTGCGGAAACTGGAAAGAACTCCTTCACCTTGCTGGAGGTTTGGATTAAGAAGGGAATGGCTTTCCATTGCACTACAAAGGATTAAAGTCAAAAATACATCAGAGCAAAAGAATGCACCTGTAAGTATGACAGTGATCCTACTAACGGCAACTGAAACATTCTAAATTAAAAATTAAACCCCCCTACTGATTTATAGCATTGCTTCTGCTAAATCAAGACAAATCAGATCAGAAAAACACTCCTAATTCTCAGCTTATTTTAGCTGAAAGGACATTTTATTAACCTGTGCAAAGAGAATGATATTTGTTTATGTGTAACTGCACTGAATTTTCAGGCCTGCTACCCAGAAGCCTTCAAAGGTCAGTCCCCATAATTCCTACTAAATATGGCTTAGTAAAATATAATGAAGCATAAGTTAAGACCTCAAGGGACACACATTATTTGTTGTTAAAACAAATCATGACTAAAAATAAACTCTCATGAATAAAATGGAAACTTTAACCAATATTAATTTAGATGCTGAAGTCTGCGGTAACCATTAATACTCTCCTGGATGTCTCTGTTACATGCCTCTTCTCTAGCATAAAAAATCAAAGAAAACAATAAATTTGGATAACAAGAAGTTCAGAAACTTTCTGAACTAGTTGGCATTGCTGTGTTTTCTACCATATGGTGTGCAGTGATTGCTTTGATGTTTTAGCATTCCACTACCAATCCATCAGGCCCCCTTAAATTATCACACTATAAATTAGGGACTGGAATTCTCACTTTTAAATGAAAAACAAACATAAAATCTGAGTGAGGCAGTCTTCTTGACAATGGATCACCTTTAGAAAAGATGTATGTTGTCTCAAAATATTGCATGGCTTCTTGTGTAATTCTCCCAATTTTGCTGGTTTGACAATTATAACAGGAAATTATCTCTTGCTTATGAAAAATCTCAGGAAGAATAGGGAAGCTTCCTCATAGCTTGATTTCACTTAAAATTTTGGCCATCTGCAGTCTTATTACTTCTCACTTGAGTGAAATTACATGCATGGGTGTTTACAGGATCAGGCCCTGACAACCACAGAAAGGAAATGGTGGAATCAACCACATACTCAATGTCAATAGCAGAATGTAAGCAGAGAAAAAACCCCTTTTTTTTTTCCTTCCCTTTTAACTGCTTTCAGTTACCATATTCCTAGATATTTCTAACAGGACTAATAATAAAAATTTTTTAAAAATCAGGGAAAAGTAATTTCCAATTCAAAACTAATTGTAGAAATGCTGTTGTTCTTCATGACAGAAATAAATTGAAAAATTATGGTTATCAGAAAAAAGTCTCATTCATGACTCTCTCTTCTAAGATTACACCATGGGAAAACTTCACACTATTCATATGGTATTTTTTCTCAGGAAGTACAGCCACTGAAGAACAGTTAGCCTGAACTCCCACAGCTTGCTCAAGTATTGCAGCATCCCATGCACAAGATTTCAGGAATTGACTATTAAAAGCCTGTATTTTTGTTTTTTAAATATTTACCATGCTGTAAAGCTATTTTAGCTTGCCCATAGCTGCAGGATTTAGTCATCTTCCTTGCTTATTATGATTTCCCAAGCAAAACAAAGCGTTTAATAAAAGACAGCCCTTTGTGTAGAACAGAACTTCTTAGTAAGTACCAACTAGTTAATACATAACCACAGAGAGGTTAAATAAGGGTGCAATACAATTTAAGTGAAAAGATCACATGCCTGCTCATTAGAAACGGCACATAGAAAATATTTTTGCTATTTTATATTATGACCCAATTAAAATCAATGTTGTTAAAGATATTTTTTCTTATTACAAATTACAGCTGCATAGGAAGTGGTAATGCAGCAACACGTCCTCAGAAGAGTTTGTGCCACACAGCACAGACAGAGGCTCCCCCGTGTCCAACAGCAGCTGGGAGCTCACATTTGGACACGCCTGTGGCACAGGCACAGGTCCTGCTGGGCTGTGCAGAGGGACAGATGTCTGTGTGAGAGAGGGACAGAGGGAACTCTGCCTCCTGGCAGCAGGGCTGCTCCTCACCCGCAGGAGGGCAAAGCAAGCAAAACCAAATCTGACTTGGGAACAGAACTCTGGCCTCTGCTTCCAGAGCAGCAGCAACTGCGTGTAACAAGGAGCTGAAAACTGAAGTCAGAGACTGTTTTTAGAAAGAGCGTTATTTCTCCATAGGTTCATACATAATGTAAGAGTGCAGAGGGCAGAGGACAGAAGCCATTAATCTAAAATGTGAAAATAATACAAAGAGGGAGAAGTGGACTGTGGAGGTCTGAAAAGCCAACTGGTAAAGAGACATTATTTATTTACAAAGCAAACAGCACACCAGCTCATTTGCTTTGGCTCCTGTAGGCATCTGCTATTTGTTACTTTAAAAATAATGTATTTCAGACATTTTAAACACGTTCCCAAACAAGCTGGGTAGTGCACTGTTTATGTCTCCGTGCCTGTCCCCAAGGAGAGTTGCTGACTTCCTGGCCAAAGCAAACAATATAACATTTATGAAGGTCAAATAACAGAAAGGAAGCTATGTTTGTTAAAGGGACATCATCAAACCAAAAATCAAAATTTAAATGGGGCTGAGCTGCTGGTCCATATGTTTAAACAAAACCAGCCTAAGTGCACTTCTGTGTGTCAAGAAACTTTCAATAAAAGTTAGTGAAGTCAAAAAGGTAATATGCACTAATTCTTATAATGTATAACCATGTAATTTTGAAAATAAAATTAATTTTCTGTTTCAGGGCTTAAAACAGTCTCTCTGACAGGTGGAGTCACCTGATGTATAAGAACTTCATGTCTGCTCACTGGGAGTATTGGGCATTATTTCTGCAGTTTTGTTAGTTTCACCTTTTCTGTTTATTCAGCTTCTCCATCTTCTTCAGCTAACTCCATCTATACAGCCTCTTTTCTATTTAAGTACAGCCTGTCTACATGTTCACATAAACTGAGCACCAGTTATATGACAAAACTCCCTGTCTTTTGTGATACATTGTTCCAGTAGTCATAGTTCATGGTCATCATTAGACAACATAAAAAAAGCCACAACCTTTCTGAATGGGGGTAAACAGCGTAACAAGACATACTACAGAGCAGAAGTCACTATTGCTTTGTACAACAGGACTGAGAGTTTTCTTTATATAGTGAAATACATGTTTTGTGCTTTGTAGGACTTCATTGCATTTTTTAGGATAGCATTAACTCCTGGAACTGACTAATGCACCAGGTCTGTTCTCCTATATGTTTGTTTTCCACTGAGAAACTTCTATTTTATGGCATACAGCTTTCAGTAATTAACAGCTGTATTTTGTGCTACAAAATTACAATTTATTCCTACTGATTTCCTCTTCCTTGTAACCCCAGGGTTTTGTCTATGCCATCCCAATTTTCCTCAAGGTTGCCTGTATCTCACTTCTTGGTATCACTAACATGCTTCTACTTCTCATGCTTTTGCTTTTTTATTTAAGAAAATTCTAACTAAGCACGGTCCCAGAACCACACCTTTAGGAATTCATTAGTAACTTCCCTCTAACCCAATACTTTGCCTGAAATGGTCAGCAATTTTCTCGAAACCTTCAGTTCTGCATTAACTGTCTCTTTAGCCACCATGAAATTCTTATTCTCCATCTTTTCCAGGACTACTAACAATAGAAATTTTATATATGGCACCATATAAATCTTTTATTCAAGTTCAGATGGATGAAGAGTCTGCTACCCCTTCTTTGCATAGACAATCATCAAAAGGATGTCAGGTTAGCCTTTGATACTGGCATTTTGCATTTCACACTATTTCCCGCTTGGCTTTTTGGCAGGTGGTAGAATATTTATGTTTGGGACTCTGTAATGGAAAATGAGCAATTATTTTTTTAAATTTCTACCATAAAATTAAAATCTCAATAGAAGAAGTTCTTTTTTTCCTTACATTTGATCTGTTTAGAGATTTTTCCAGAATTTAACACTCAATTTTGATTTTGTCCGATAGTATAAAGCCAAATTTGATATTATCTGTTTTGAGGAATAAACAATCAAGTCAATCACAAAAATCTAAAAGCCATAAACATTATTTCTCCTAGTAATTCTTTTTGTTTGGTAAATACCTTTCGCTTTCAGCTGTTTGCATTGTCTCCAGCTTTGAGTGAGCTCCTCTGTTAAATCCTTTCACCTCTTGCTCCTCTAAAGATTCCAGAAGTCTAATCACATCTTTATTCACACCCCTTCGTTTGGCAAGAACAAGTGGTGTTGCACCTTGGTGGTTGCTAAAACAAGCCCATAAAAAAACATGAGAAATTTTTAATATAGAATTTTTGTAACAAGTCAACTCAGCATAACATATTACAATTTAATAAGTCCTCAGAACTATTTTCTGTTTTATCAGACAGTAATAAATTCCAATCTATCCAAGTTACAGCACAATTGGCTATAAAAGAACATCAGTATATTTAGGTTTGAAATTGCACAACTCTTTTCCCCCCCCCAAATAAAATCAAAATTCCTAGGACTCTAATATAATTGGAATCTCTGGGTGTTATAGCAAAAAAAACCCCAAAACAACCCAGTAGATTTATGGCAATGTTCAAGTTTGACCTTAATTTCAAGAATTGTGCAATATGGCTCGTAATAGTTCCTTTTCCATGAGGGTATTAGGACATGAGGCAAAAATGAAATAAAATACAGATGGTCCCTCTGCTGCTATTAAAATAATACTGAATAGGTCCAGAGCTGCCTTTAGACCAGGAATTTCCACCAGAGCTGTTTGAAATGAGGGGGGAAAAATCCCATCCCACAACCCATAAATAATCCGGTTTACCAATAACTAGTTTTGCTGAGTTGAAAACATTGAGGGACAGGTGAAAAAGGGACAGATTTAAAAACTCAAAGGTTTTGACTTTACTCCTGGTTTTTGCACACGTTGTGAATATGCAGAAAGTTCCACAAACAAAGTGATTCAGTACAGGAATGAAACAGCCAGCTATTTTGCAGCTTGAGAGCTTCCATCTGAGCACTGGCATCTGACAGCTGCTGGAAGCCAGAAGGAAAGAATATACAATATTCTGAGTCATAGACTTTGAGGGAGGGCGAAAACACTGAAAGGAAGCATTGTTACCAGAGGAGTACGGGAATGAACTGACACAAATACATATACTGTATTTTCTTTGTCTTACATAGTACAACAATAGAAACTGGGATGGAGGAAATTCTTTTAAAGTAGTCAATGTGATTTTTCCTTTGGTGCCAACCACCCACACCTGGCTGTCTGGCCAAACCAGGGCAGCAATGTCATCAATGAGGCAGAATTAGATACAGCAGCCCACACCAGCTATTTTCATTTGCTTTGCTTGTTGCACAGACTAGCAGAAGTGGCCTCTTACTGTTTTCCTGCCTTTTTGTTTTTTTTAATTGAGTGGTATCTTTGTAAAGTAGAATTGCACCAAAAACAGCATTTCAGCAACAGCAGATTTATATGCGAGGCTCTGGTGACAGAAGACTAATACATTATAAAATATGTACTGTAAAAAGTGACTTACCAAATATCAATTTTAAGTCCATTAGAAACTAGGAACTGGATGGTATCAACATGCCCACACAGGTGAAGGGCTGTGTTACCCTGGTAATCAGTGGCTAGTAGGTCAGCACCAAATTTATGCAAGAGTTGACAGATGTCTACATTTCCTCTCGCTGCAGCCAGGTGAAGGCCAGTTCGGCCTCGGCTGTCACGAATATTTGGGTCGAAACCACTCTCTAACAGTCGTTTGGAATAGTTAAAATCTCCATCAATACAAGCCTGCAGCAGCGGCACATTTGTCTGAGAGGAGTCGTTCACAAAAACGTAGGACATTGCTCTGATTCTCTCACAAGGAGGTGACCAACCTGCAAGGAAAAGAGTGAAGAAATTATGGTGAAACCAGGCAAATAAATACAGTGCTAATATTCAGTAGACTGCTCAGGTTCCCAAACAAGAACACAAACTGGCTTATAGGCCAACTCTGAAATCTTCCTTTTAATACACATTAACTTTGTGTGCTGCATTCCCTTCTGGTAATATGGAAAGAGCTCACACCTCTGGAAAGAACAGCAAAGCTTTGTTATGAGAGAAACTGTAAGATCTCTGCCACAAATGCAAGACAGGTGATTAGTTTTCAACCTAGTAAGGAATCACATGTAGTAGTATTGATATTAAAGGGCAAAACACCACAGATCAGGACAGAAGGGAAGAAACTTTGATAAATGGGGAAACTCTAAACAATTCAATCCACTGGCACAGTGACACAAACTGCAATTTTTACCAGCTATAAGCAAAGCTGCTCTAATGGGATTTTCACCCCCTGAATTTGAACTTCAGTGCACAAACTACAGTACAGCTAAAAATGCCTGATTAATAAAAATACCAATTTCTTCATTCTGCAAGAAATATATTTTTCAATAGCCTTTCCAGAACATTATTTTTACAGGGCCAGAGATACGCAAACTACTGAACAAACAAGAACAGCAATACAGAACACAGAAAACTGAATGTATTAGGTGAAATTGCCCACTGAAAACTGGAAGTGGGTACAAGGAAGACAACGGTAAAATCAAGTACAGAGCCACTGTGGGTTTGACGAGAACCTCAACAGGGAGAAACACAAATGTAGTTCCCTTGGCTTAATATTAAATAAAGGAGTAAGCCCTTTTCTGTATCAGGACATGAAAGAGGAAGATAAATGTTTCACCATGATTACTTGGTAAAGAATATTTGATGAACTATGATTTCAGTTTTGCAGAAGAATATTTTAAGGATGAGTCAAATAATGAGGGTATGATGAGACTGTGTGCTTATGAGACACAGAAAAGATTACTTGAAAACAATAAGGAAAAACAGAATGATATAGCAAGAGAATGGTAAAATGTTCATTAGGTAATTTTAAGAAGCAATGAAAACATCTAGAAGACTGGACAACAGTCCTCTTTTTGCATTGCCTCAGAGAGGAGGTAAAAAAGAAAAAAAAATCATATAAACATGTAAAAATCCTCTAGAAGAAATCTCAGTAGAGACAAGACAAAGTTCGAGTGACAGGAAGGAAAAATGATTCTACTAGATAAGCTTTGAATAGAGAGTGAACTAAAACATCACTTGAAACAGTGTTTTTCACTTGCCCAGGGTTTCTATTCTGCCCTCACGGTGTAGCAGTGTTCTAATTAACTGTTTGAACCTCTTATTAAAACTGCTATACACAGATTTAAATTTTCTCATCTATATAAGGTATCCTTCCACACCAGTGCACTCATTCAGCCAGGAGAATGGAAACATGGCCAGTAGCCAAAGAATTCAATTTAAAACCTCTCCTTTTTTGAGAGTTCATGTCTGTATTTTATAGCTTTTCCTCTATGTTTTAGATCAAATTCAAGATCAAAGTACCTACAGAAGTAATTTCAAAATGTTTACACACTGGTCTGAATAACAGCTCCAGCACTGGGGGGCTGTTGAGATTAATAAATCATATTTAAACTTCACTAGGCTGTGTTTCCTATCAGGACAAATTCTGCTACATATATCAACACTGTCTAGTTTTCCAGTGCAGGAATGCACAACCTTTTTTTCTTTATTGGATGCTGAAGAGACAGAAATAAATTCTATGTGTTGGTATCTGTATAAGGAATGATTTTAAGCAGAGTACATTCCTCTAGGCTTCAAGTATGTTTTTAAGCACAGGACAGCACATCACTAGCACAAGAACCCTTTTCCACAACCATCTCCAAGAGCAAGTGGCCAGTTCACTGATACACCGTAAAACTTCGTGCGAGACTGGTGTCATGTAGGGCACCAACAACTTCCTTATAACCCTACACAGCAAGAAAGGACAATGTAATTACTTGCATTTTCAATGAATATGTTACAACCCCCTGGATGCTACAAAGCTAGGATTCCCAGATGACAGCAATTTCAATTTTCTTGCCCATTTTCCACCCAAATCACAAATGATATGAGAACTCTTCTTCCACTCTGCTCATCCAGTCTTTGCTGAGAAAAAAAATGGGCCCAGTTTCTCTGTGATGTGATTGTGACCTTCATATTTTGCACTAAATCTTCCCTAAAGCAAGGTCATAAATAATTTTAAGGCCTCCAATTATCAGCCATAGCAGCAGCATATCAATAGCACAAACCCCTACTTGCACTTGACAAAAAGATTGTGATTCACTTGTAAAATAATGCTTGAGTGTTTAAACCTGCTAAATAAAACAAGGCCTAACATAAATCAACATGAGAATATTACATGGAAGAGACTTATGCTATTTGAAAAACAGCATGGCATGCTCTTAAAGGTAAGCTGATGTTTGTATTTTCATACCAGACATGTATGTCTGGTAAAGCCTTACAGAATTCCCCAACTTTGATGAAACATTAGCTAATGCCAAGATAAAAAAGTCACCTCCTTATCTTCTCAGAACAGGATGTGCAAAGTCTAGCAGTTAACAGAAAGTGTAACTGGAAGTAATTCTGATTCAGAATTTATTATCACTAGAATCTTCTAGAACTGATCACCGATGTGTAGAAGACTACAGTAAAACCTTAGTATTTTGCAATAAGAAAGACAAAGATGAAGCAAATCTTTCTCCCCAATACTTGAAAGATTGTGGACTAAGCAAATGCATTCACAAAAAAAACCCCCAAAAAAACTGGACCATCTGGTTTGATTTATCTTTGTGATTAAAAAGATTTTTTCTACTATTTCACATATGGCTAGCTAACCTATGCCAAATACAAGCTGCATACAAAGCTGAACTATGCACCATCTTTAAAATGTCAGTCCCCAAATGACATGTTCTTGCCTCAAAATTAACCCAACTTCGCAAAATTTCCTGTGTAACAAAACTCATTAAAAAATTGCAAGCCAACTTAATTTGGTGTGTTTGATTAAACCAATGGTGGTTACATTTCTGCCCACAGTATCAAAAAGCTTATTGCTTCAATGACTATCTAATACAACACATTTAGGAGCAAAATTTAGAAACAAAAGGGCATTAGCCATTCCCTTTAAATTGCTTCTGAAAGGTGAACCAGGTAACAACTCTGAACCTGCCCATAAGCTGGTACACTACCAGTAAGGACTGATTTCCCAGGCACCAATTAGGACAAATGGACTTGCATTAGTAACAAGACACAAAATATTGCAATATGACCATCCTGAACATCCCTAAAAATTACTACTACCAGTTAAATAAATCTAATTTTTAAAGACTGAATTAAATGACTGCTCGTAAAAATGCCTCACTGCTTACTGAAAATGTATCTGTTAAACAGTATTTTTGTTTAGAAAAAAAGGTTTGCTCTTAATAACTTGGTACTTTGACAGAACATTAGGTTTTTGAAAAAAAAAATTCAAATACATCCTCCCAAGCTAGGATTCCCATTAGAAAGGCATAATATAAGAATACATTTCCCCTAGATTTATACACTTATATAGCCTCAACACAGTGTACTTCTTAATTAAAAATTTTAGAAATTATACTGTAAGCCTCTTCAATGACACACGTGGGCTAGTACAGGATAAGAAAATTGAATCAAGCTGTTTTGTTTTCAAAAGGAATGCTTATATTAATTCATTCTGTAGAAGTAATTTATTTAATAGGAGTCAGTTGTCTCTCACTGTACTGGGTACAATGGTAACTCAGCGTCACACACTGATCTGTTGCAGGACACGTTCTCGCCTGCAGAAGGCAGCAGCGATCTTGAAAAATTCAGACCACAGAGCTAAAGGCAAGTTCTGTCACTTCTTGAACTAGTCCTAAAATTTGTGTTAGCTCTGCAGAGTTTTATTTCACAATAAATATACGCTGTTGTCTCTGCTTTCTCATTAAGTTCACAGCTACCAAATAGCCCCAGGAACAGGAGAGAATGGCTCCACATGAGAGACAGAATCACCCATGGGACCCATCCCTCCACTACAAAAGTATTAATGAACCTGCCAAATTGGGATTAATCACTCAGTTACTGCTCCATAGGACCTACCAGTTCTGCAGAACTACAGTACTTCCCAGCACATTCAGGAAAACTGAACTAATTGTCCCTATTGTAAAACATCAGTATAACAGAAAAATATCAGATTGCTCGATCCTTGAGACTTCTCAGTGTTAATACACACTTTGACATTTAGGACCTATGCATCAGTAAGATTACCACTAGAGAAGCTGCCACCACCAAGAAATGGAAACTAGAACAAAACCAAGAAACAGTAACCTCCTACGCCAGCAAACACAGACATGCGTTACTTGAAAAATTTCCATTTGTCAACTCCCTTGTGGTGAACAGTATCCTCTTTCTGTAATGCACTTTGAGAGCACTTCAGTGGCAGTGGCTTGCAGAGCTCTTCCTCTTCATTATTTAAGTGAATGAAAAGCATTCCAGTACTTGGCTTAAAATGCTGAGGGAGAAATTCCTTGCTAAATTTTCATGCAGACATGTATTTATGTGAGGTTTATGTGTAAGTTACTGAGAAGTCATTTAACTGAATAACTATTATATTTAGTAAAAAAATAATGTGATCAACTCATTTCCATTTAGGAAAGAACCCCAGTATGTACATCAAAATCCACTTAGGTTCTGTATTTTCTATCAGAAACCTTTATCTTTTCAGTACAGCTGGAACAGAGTTTTATGGCTCCACTAATATGAAACTGCTGCTAAAAGCAGCACCTCAGATTAAGTACAGCATGATGCCTATTTTACATACCACTATATTTTTCAGCATTTTCCAAGTTTAGTTATATTTTCAGTTCCTGAATTTGAGGTTATCACAGCAGGATTATAACACCTTCATCCCCTCTCATGTCCCTAGTCAGCCACATCAGTAGGTGATAATAGAATAACATTATTTATGCCATTTGTTTTTAGTCATTCCCATTCCCTTATGCAGACATGAGACATACAGGTAATGTTCTCTTTATGTCAGGACCATCCTGTGAGTAGAAACTCTGGTGCACTGCATATACAAAGTATGCATTACTTTACAAATACAGGCTACAAAGTGCTTTATGAGAAAAGTTTTAACAACTATTACTGCTCTCAGGGATCAGCAGATGATGGCATTGGGAAATGGGGAGCGTTGCTCGTTATTGCCCAGTGTGTCAACACTACAAGATAGAATACATACAAGACCTCAAATGCCAATCCATGGCTGCAGAATGCTTCCCCAGATAAAACAGTACAAGCTTTGTGTATTTATGTATACAAAACAAGGGAACAATGAGAAAGAGATCATTCTTTAAAAACACATTTATCAACAAGCAGATTCACAAACATTTTATCCTTGCTAAACTTAAACGTTAATTCAGTTGCATTACATGTTCCAGCACATTTAACTTCTATTAAATATACACCTAAGTATTTTTGAACATTGCTCATCTTTCATCTTCTGAACAGGAACTGTTTAGGAAAAAGGCAATTTACAGATTTCTTCAAAGACTCTGTAACTTTAATTCCCCACAAATGGCTCAATTAAACCAGTATGTAACTGCAGTACTTCTCTGATCTTTGTGGCCAGTTTGAATACATCTGTTTTCATATAAAGTTATTGAATCATATGGGTCATAATAATCAACCTCTTCACAAACCTTTACTCTAATTCCTTTTTTGTTTCTGCTGGGAATATGTAGGGTGTATGCTGGTCAAGAAAATATTAAAAGTTGCTACATTTTGTTTTGCTGTTGGTTTATTTGTTTGGTTTTTAACAGAGTAGAGGGAACTTGTCCCAGTCTTAATTAAGTGTTTGTGTTTAAATTTGCTGCAGACTAGGAGCAGTCTTCTGGAAGACAACACTGACAGAGGAACAAGGGATAGCTCCGGCGGGCTGCAGGCTGCCCAGGCAGGAACAGCACTGGAGTCTGGATGGACACTGCCACCACGTGGACTGACGGGACGGACGCACAGAATCATAGAATGGTTTGAGTTGGGAGGGGCCTTAGAAGGTCATCTGGTCCAACCTCCTTGCCATGGAGAGGGACACCCTAGACAGCACTAAACCAGGCTGCTCAGAGCCCCATCCAGTCTGGCCTTGAACACTTCCAGGGATAGGGCATCCATGGCTTCTCTGGGCAATTTGTTCCAGTTCTTCTTCACCCTCACAGAAAAGAATTTCATCCTTACATCCCATCTAAACCTGCTCTCTGTCAGTTTAAAGCCATTCCCCCACTTGTCCTATCATCTCATGCCCTTGTAAAAAGCCCCTCTCCAGCTTTCTTGCAAGTTCCCTTTAGGTACTGGTGTGGTGTGTAAGCCTGGACTCACACAGACCACTTTTTCTACATTTGTGGTGTTTTCTATTTTCCTGGGAAGGAAATTATGAACAGTCTGAAAATAAGGTTTTATGAAACTTTATTAAAAGATAGTGAAATCCAAATTGCTATTTCTTTGCAGTATAAACAGCACTCACATTTCAGCTTTGATCCTCTATTAGTGAAATGAGGACTTCGGTATGTTGCTTGAGTTCTGAAACCAAAGGTATTTAATTTTTAAAAGTATGTATTTATGCCTGTTTCTTAAAAAACACCCAAAACTGATCCAAAACACCCCCCACCCCCCCAAAAAAGCCCAATCCTTACCTACACAAACAGCTAAGTTGGAGATGACGCATTTACTAAAATGGGGAAAAACGTTCTTTGTCCAGCAGGAATCATGAGAAACCAGAACTCAGTAAGAGCAATAAAGCAAACTAAGAACCTGTCACCAAATGACTTATTATTATATAGTTCATATCTTCTTCCTTTTTTTCCTTATAATACATATCATAGCTTCCATGCCCTTAGTCATACATAACCTTGATGACATGGCCTTAGTGTGCAACATCAAATCCGGTTTAGTGGCTAGTGAACAGAAGCAGGTCACTTTTGAAAGCAGATGTCTCCTGAATTTCTAAGTCATTTATATATAACTGTATGCTTCACTTTACCTTTGAAAAAATATATTGCTCTGCTTGTTCTTTGAAGTTCATTATTTTATACCAACGATGTATTTATATCAATATACCGATGGTAAGATAACTAACACTGTCAAATATGCCACTCTTATTATAATTGCTGGATACATATTATTCTGCCCAGAATTTTCATGTTCACACAGTAAATCATTAAACCAGTTTATCAAAGACAAATAGTAAACTGATATATTTACTCTTTCAAATATTCTAAATATCTATCAACACAGCATGACTAAAAACTTAATTGTATCATGGTGGATCATGTTATGTGACATAGTAAGATGAAATGGTAATACTATTAAGGTTGTATTTCTAATTAATATATACATAGTAATACCACTTTTGCATAAATAGTTACTTCACCATGCTTAGGCTCAAAAAAATCCTCCATGTAGGCAAACATGTAGTACTAGTGTCTGCCCAACACTGTCTTAAGGGACTAAAAGGAGTAAACCAGCAGCCTCAGCATTCCCAGGACAACAGGCAAGTCTGAGGAGAATCAGGGAGGCCAGCCTCAAGCTCCTGATCTGTATGGGGGCTGGAATTGACCAAAAATGCAATGAAAGATGATTGAAAAGAACCTGAGAGTGAAGTAACTCAACTGATGTTTACCAATTGCATCAATTTATCTTGCTGAGCCTGGAAACAAAAGACATCACATACACAGGGAAAACTTCGCCTTTAGATAACTTAGTAAATACCAGTAACTCGTCTGTAAAAGACTCAATATTTAACATGAATCCTGGTGTCTAGTCAATGAACAGGAAATACCCATGCTTCTTTAAAGAGGTCTGACAAGTTCTATTTGAGAAAGGATGAAGAGAAACTGCAAAAGTAAGTCCATGTCAATTATTACTTTTGTGAATAAGAACTCAACACAAAAGTAGCCACAGCAGATCACAACAAAGATCCATTCAGGCCTAGTATAATTTTTCAAATGGTGGCCAAAAGCAAAGGCCAGAAAGAACACAGAATAGTGCAAGCATACATAATACAGCTTCTTGAATTCAAAATGGATGGGGTTTCTACATATTTGGCACTGCCTTCACATCTGAATCTGCTCTTTCTCCTCTTCAACACAAGTACTTCTAATACCCACAACATACTCTGGTAAGTTCTCCAACTCAGCTACCTGTGAAGAACATCTTTTGATCTTGCTGAATCAGGGGCCTGGTAGCTTCCCTTGTGGACCCCCAGCTCTGCCACGGGAGGAACAGACAGTGCACCTCTGCCCATTCTTTTCCTGCCTCTCATGATTCTATAGGCCTTCATCAGCCTCCTCAGATATCCGTTTCCAGGATGAATTTTGAAGTCCAGCTTTCTTGGTCATTCTTCATTTGGAAGGGGGTCTGTGTCTATGACCATATTTGTTTTGCTTCTCTGAATCTCACTCATTTTTACTCTGTCTTCTGAGCTGGGAGACAGAGCAGGAGTGACTCAATCAGGATGTTCAGGGTGAACCATGGATTAACACAGTGGTATGACAGTGTTCTTTGTTCTTTACTTGTTTCTCAGTAATACTTACTGTTTGTTTTATCTTTTTCATTGCTGCTTAGCGCTGTTGTTACATTTTCATTGAACTGCTAATCTTAAATACTAAATACTGCTCGTTACTGAGAGCCCAGTATTTCATGTGGGAATTTAGGACTCTCTTTATGCTGAATCCCTCTACCTACACTGAAGTCATGTGCCAGTACATTGCATTATCCAGTTACTCAGTTTTATAGGGTTCTTCTGCAGCTTTTCAAAGCTGACCCTATCTTTACTACTCATGTCCTGGCAAACACTATCACCTTGTTGTTCACTGCCTTTTCTAGGTTTGACATGCAAATTCTAACAGTTCAGATGCCAGAACTACGACTATTCCAGTCTTACTGATCATAAGTTCACTAAAACTGGTGTCCTGGATCAGACTGATCCCACTCACCCAGTGCTCTGCTTTCAACAGCGGCCATCAGAGATCCCCCTTTGAGAGAGCACGAGCCTCGCTGCCTCCTGCAGTCCATTCTCCACACACACCCCAGCAGCCACGACAGTACATCAGGGACCTCCCTGAGCAGCCCCTCCTCCTCTTTTAGCAGCCCCTCAACAGACTTCTTGTCCACTTTCTAATCCCTTCCTAAACCTGCTCACACTGCCATCACAGTGGCCCTGTCATCCCTTCCCTGTATCCATCTGAAACCACCTTCCCAACACGCCCAGCAAGCAACTCCCATTTCAGTGACTCAAGACTGGACGAATAACTCTCACTTTATTCACTGCCTTCATTGTGTAAGTCTTGGTCATGCCCCAGCAATCTCCTCTGTGAACCATCCTGACTTTCCAGTCTTTCCTCTTAAGGAAGCTGATCCCCTTGTCCCTTTTGTTGTCCTTCCCTATCCCACTGTATCCCTCTTCCAATGCAGAGACTGGAAACACACACATTACCCCAGATGTGGGTGCACCAGCTCCTCTTCTCACTACCTCTCTGAGGACAGACACCATTTTCCTGGCTCTCCGGCTGCCGCAGCACACTGACCTTAGGTTTCCAGGGAACATTCAATGGTAACTCCTCCAAGCACTTTCTCTTGATTGGTGGCTGCCAGTTGTGAGTTCACAACCATGTGAGCACGGTTTCGATTATTCTACCCAAGAAGTCATCTTACTTTATGCACACTGAAGCTCATGTGCCACCTTTCTGCCTCCTTCCTTTTTTTGGCAATTTCTTTTTGCCTTCTTTGTAATTTTTCAACCCAACCACTTCCTCATGTAAGAAATTTCTTTGATGCTATAAGCATCCAGTCTCCTCAAAAGTATGGTATGGTACTTGGTTTTAATGCTTCCTGAAGTGTTGAGCTTTTGACGGGATACCCTTCCTTCTTGGACCAGGGTAAAGGAGAGCAGAGGAAGCTGCTGTTCTGCTAAGTTCTTTATTTCATAGTCTCATAGCTTCTTGAAGGCAGAGTTCAAAGGGGTTACATGATAAAACCAAACAGCAGCAGCAGCAAGCAAAACAGCAGGCAGAAAACAGCTTCTTCTTCTAATTTTTTCTAATTAATTTTTTTCTTACAGAAGTGTGGATTATATTTGTTAATTGACCAATGAGATTTACACACGATTCTAGTTTTTTTTTGTTAACCTATCCTGGTCTAGTTCTAACAATTGTAAGTCTTACACAAGTATTACATAGGTATTACACAGATTTGCATATACAGTTTCTATCAGCTCTTATTGTTTATGTGAACACTCTAAAAAATGTGAACTGTATAGTTCTGTCTATATTTTGTCTAAAATAAAGAATTCTGTAAAAGGGTAACACTGCTACAGCAAAAACTATGTTTAAGGTCTCTGCTGCAGCTTTTTAATGTTTAAGGCACTTAGCATGTATTTCTACTAAAAGTTTAAAAATCTGTATTTCTACTTCACTTCATTTATCTCAGTTTGTCCAAAGGTTTTAATTCAACTCCTGTGCTTTGGCTTTCCTCTGGGCCTGAGTCCAGAGAAGCTTTCACTCCAACACTGAAGATCCACATCACCTGTATCTACAACCCTACTCAGTAATCCTGAGTAAAAGCTGATGAGCCTTGGATGTAGCAAGCTTTCTGAAGATGCACCAATCTCAGCCCCTAACATGTAACATGGACAGGCATATTCTTCTGTGGATAAAAACCACCAAGGTGAAGAAGACAGACAAGCATTTTACACTGTCCATGGGAAGCCCATACACTAGAAGCCTTTCCTGAAATGTGCTGCTGCCCTTTTTCTGTCGCCATCCACTACTGCTGGTCAGACACTCTCAGAGGTCTTGAGCATGCTGAAAGAATATAATCAGTGAGCATTACAGGATTTATGCCTTTGAGTTTATATTATAAAATTCAGCTGATGTAGCTGCATTACTTGGATGTCAGAAATTTGCTGACTGACAAAACCGGTGTTTAAGCAGCTCTGTTACACTCAGCCAACTGAAATTTTATTGATAAAGAAAAAAAGCCACTTGGAAAAGTGGTGCTGATACATGAATGAAAGCCAGAATCTAAGTCCTGTAAGTACCGACAAGGCTGCAGTGAGGGACTGCACAAGATAAAACCTTTTGTTCCACATATTTAGTAAGTATCATCTTTAAATAGCAAAGCAAACCACAACAAAACTGACCATTTCAGTATTTGTGCTCTTGACTTAGAAACACAATAAAACACTCACAATGGAAATTTGGTGGAACAAGCCCATGCACTCAAGACAGGCCTGTCACCTACTCCAACAGCATTCTATGGATAGGCTCTCCAGAAAGCTCAATGCTTCAGGGATCATGTATTTCACACAACACATAAACCAATGCCTTATAAAGTATCTTATGTGCTTATTAACTGATCTATCTGCACATGGAACATCCACACCTTGAGATCATGTGGGAAGATATTAACTGATAGACTGATCAAAAGAAAAGAATGGCAGCCCTCAAAATTCCAGCATACCCAAATCCCTAGAAGAGCCTCTAGCAGTAGTTAACTCCTTGGACAACCAAGTATCTCAGGTCCTGAGCTGCAGATGAGGACTTCAAGGCCCCACATGCTCAAACATTAAGTTCAAAAGAATGTGAGGTGAGATAATACAGTCAGCTTAAAGCACTGCTTCAAATCCCCAGCTCTTGCTGATGAGACAACTTAACTAAAGGATACCAAAACCTACTGAGAGGAAATGTGTCGCTGATTACAGATCAGAACTGAATTTTAGAGTACCCTCTTGCAAACTCACACTGCTCTGGTAAGAAGACAGCAGATGCACAAACTACACTTCAACCTTCAACTCATCTCAGCTTACTCTCCACACCTTTTCTTCAACACAAAAAAGACAGCAATTAGCCATTGTCATTTCCTGATTGTCACCAACCCTAATATTCAGACTGCAAACATTACTACAAATATGTTTTTTCTAAAAAACAATTTAACAAGTTCTTGCTAATAATCATTTTACAAACGAACAAAAAAGAAAAACTGATCTATAGTATACAGGTAACACTAAGCTCAGGACTCTGCTGCAGCAAACAAAAATATTATTTTTACAAACCAGTCACGTTCCAGCTAGTAAGTGTTTGGTTTTTGCTCTTCCTTGACCTTTTGGAAGGCTGGTCCTAAACATCAGTGCTCTCTGATGGTTAGAAATTTTCATATATTAATAATCTTAAAATCTGTGTTAAATTATTCATGTATTAACATCATCCTTTAGCTCAATTTAATCACTTCACAGTGTTTATCTTGATAGTTAAATAAAAAGCAAAATTGAAATTATTCTGCAAAATTAAAAAAAGCCAAATGCGTGTTCCAACAGACTCTTAATTTCCTAACTTGACCTCAGCATATCTTCCTGTTTCTGTTCCACTTTTTAACTGAGAATGATTAATAGTATGCAAAGAATTCTAGAGTTCTGTTAATGGATAATAGTAACTCCTTTAACTGGATCACTGTAGTCAGCATTTACTTTTTCCACAATTCAGTATTTTGTAACTACCTAACATTCTTTCACTTTGTGTTGCTTTCAACTGGTAAGAATTTCTTCCACTTTTTTTTTGCTTGCAAGGTTACCACTGTAAACCCTCATTCTTTAAATTGTTATTGTACTTACTTCATACCCTAGTTCTCAGGATCACCCAATTCTTTCTGTGTAGTACTATAACCCACTTCTATATTGCTAATGCCTCCCAGCTCTTCACTACCAAATTAAGACAGCAAAGTTTCAACTACTACACCAAGATCTCTATTAAATATTTAATAAGATTGGTCTCAAGACTGATCTTCAAAGAACTAATTTTACACCCTCTGATACTCAGATGTGATGGATTTTCGATTCAATATTACCCACCATAGTTGGTCTCCAGTTACTTCCCTATCCTGTCAACAACTCAGGTCTTATCCCTACCTTTTCACCACAATAACAACGTGCAGCAGCTTTAGCGTGGTCTAGAAAATAAAAAAGGCAACTACTCCATTTCCCCTGAAAACAGTAATTGCTTCATCAAAGACAGTTATGAGAGCAGGTTAAAACACGTACTTCAGTCTCCCGTATCTTGTTTTCTCCTGGAAAGCACGTTCAAAGCCGCACACTTACCAGCGCCCCGTCAGCAGGGCGGCCGCGTTCCCACCCCCGTCTCCGTTTCCCTCCCCTCCCGTGCAGGCTGGCACTGCTCCCGCTGTTCTCCCACCAAACGGCATCCCAGCGCTCCACCTCTCCGGCTCCCGGGCCGGCTCTGCCCAGGGCCTGTCCGCGGCCCCTACCCGGGCCTGGCACAGCCCCAGCGGGAGTGACAGCGCCCTGCTCTGCCCTGCCCTGCCGTGCCGTGCCGTGCCCTGCCGTGCCCCCCGGCCTCCCGCCGCCCCGGCCCCGCGGGGTCCGGCCCCGCTCCCGCCGTACCTGCGCGGGGCTCCCGGGGGCGCGCGGGGCCGGGCGGAGCGAGCGGCAGAGCGGCGGGGCGGGCGCGCGCGCCCCCTGCTGGGCGGAGGCCGCCGCGCGATCCGTGACCGTCCGCGGCCTCACGGGGCCCTCGGGCCGGGGCTGAGGGACGGGACAGAGCCGCGGTGCGGGGCCGTGACCGTCCGCAGCCTCACGGGGCCCTCGGGCCGAGGCTGAGGGACGGGACGGAGCCGCGGTGCGGGGCCGTGACCGTCCGCAGCCTCACGGGGCCCTCGGGCCGAGGCTGAGGGACGGGACAGAGCCGCGGTGCGGGGCCGTGACCGTCCGCGGCCTCACGGGGCTCTCGGGCCGAGGCTGAGGGACGGGACAGAGCCGCGGTGCGGGGCCGTGACCGTCCGCAGCCTCACGGGGCCCTCGGGCCGAGGCTGAGGGACGGGACAGAGCCGCGGTGCGGGGCCGTGACCGTCCGCAGCCTCACGGGGCCCTCGGGCCGAGGCTGAGGGACGGGACAGAGCCGCGGTGCGGGGCCGTGACCGTCCGCAGCCTCACGGGGCCCTCGGGCCGGGGCTGAGGGACGGGACAGAGCCGCGGTGCGGGGCCGTGACCGTCCGCAGCCTCACGGGGCCCTCGGGCCGGGGCTGAGGGACGGGACGGAGCCGCGGTGCGGGGCCGTGACCGTGACCGTCCGCAGCCTCACGGGGCCCTCGGGCCGAGGCTGAGGGACGGGACAGAGCCGCGGTGCGGGGCCGTGACCGTCCGCGGCCTCACGGGGCCCTCGGGCCGGGGCTGAGGGACGGGACAGAGCCGCGGTGCGGGGCCGGCCCGCTAGAGGCAGGAAATCAGGAACAGCGTGGCCAGCAGAGCCAGGGCAGAGATTGCTCCCCCGTACGTGGCTCTGATGAGGCCACACCTCCAGTACTGGGCTCCGTTCTGGACCCGGCAGTTCAGGAAGGACGTTCAGGAGCTGGAGTGTGTCCAGAGAAAGGCGATGGAGCTGGTGAAGGGTCTGGAACACGAGTCCTGTGAGAAGCAGCTCAGGGAGCTGGGGGACTTCAGCCTGGAGCAAAGGAGGCTCGGTAGTGATCGTACTGCTCTCTACAACTCCCTGAAAGGAGGCTGTAGCCAGGGTGGGGTCGGGCTCTTCTCCCAGGTAACAAGTGACAAGACGAAAAACATCGCCCCAAGCTGTGCCAGGGGTAGTTGGGGTTGGACATTAGGAGGAATTTCTTCACAGAAAGGGCTGTCCAGGAAGATGGGAGAGTCTCCAGCCCTGGACGTGTTTAAGGACTTAAAAGACTCCACCATGGTGTGGTTGATAGGGTGGTGTTCCTGCAGAGGTTGGACTCGATCTCAGAGGTCTTTTCCAACCTAACTGATTCCCTAATTCTGCTATTTTGACGCTGCTGTGTGTGCTATCCCTACAACACCACAAAAATCAGCAAGCTAAAAATTCAGGCAAGAGTACAGTGCCTCTGTTCCCACCTCGCTTCAGCACCAAGGTTCTCTGAGTAAAAGTGAATGGGGGCGGGGGGAGAGGGGAGAAAGGGTCGGGGCTGAAGTTATTTGACTTCACCCAAATTATTGGCGTAGCTTTTTTTTTGGATGGATGATACTTCAGCAGGTCAATAAGTGAACCACAGCAGTCTGGTCTGCTTGGAAGGATGAGAGGAAATGCGTGCCTTTCCCAGACAATGCCTAGGTGGCAATAGCCTGCTCTACCATCACACCAATTACAGTCACTCACAGAAACATAAACTGATACATAAATACTTTTTTCCTGCTAGTAGAGTAGCACCTTTTCCCGTCAACCCTGCCCTTTCTCTTTGAACAGTGTTTGGGGAAAAACAACAAAGCAGAGTCTCAGCACCCATTCTCATTAGTAACTAGAGTTGTAAAAACTCCAAAGAGCAGTGCACAGTCAAGAAATTACACTGAAGCTTTTTGGGATTTTTTTTTTTTTTTTTTTTGCTTTATAATTCAGGACTTCAACAATGGGTTTATTATTTTCAGACAATTCATTTTGAAAGGCAGTATCTAATATAAATTATTAAGGTCCTCTTATTTTCTCAAATACACAGTCATCTTCATTTGGCCTAACTAAAAATTTTTTCCTTGAGATAGAACCCAAATTAACTACGTACAGTGGAACAAATAAACAGAAGGGCATATGCATTTCAATAATCATAGGTAGATACAAATATAAGCTAGAAAATCTCATATAGTACTGTTCAGGTTGGTCTCTTTGAGATATTTCAGAGAGAACAGAATTTTTTTTCTGCTGGAATAGAACACAAGAACAGTTGTTTCTGCTCTAAGGCTTATTACAATGTACTGTATGTGTGGATTGAACAGTTCCAAATGTGCCAGCATTGATGTTACTTGGCATTTAGTGACCACAAGGACATATATGCAGGTGCTTCTTTAACTGCCTAATAGGTCTTCTGAATTAGACTGACTTCTGTTAATCACATATTCTTTAACCATTTCTGTTAATCACACATTCTTTAACCGTAACAACTGCAGAAATGTTACCTTTCCTACTTTTCCTAAAGGCTACCAAGTACTGTCTGAAGATTCTGAATACCATATCATCTGGCAGGTATAAGCAGGCAAATGATACTATTCTGTTGCCTGTATCTGCAGTTTTCTGTTGTATTAAGAAAATCTATGGCACTGATTTTTCTTCTTGATATATGTTTGTAAAGTCAATGTCCTGAAAATGTAAAAAAAGTGTCTATCATGAAGCTATGGTAACCATGCTGCAATAACTAACATCAAGGCATTAGGAAGCTGGAACCAGGTTTTGCATACATTATCTCTGTAGAAGTTATTTCATGCCTGTTTCAAGATTTCTAAAAGACGTAACAGCAGAATTGCCTAGGTGCAGGCACTTCTACATCACAGCCTCAGTATCTGCACAGTCCATCTATGCTTCTTCATTCTCCTGCTAAATCTTACTGCTGCATTAGATTGTATTCAGACAAGAATTTTCAGGCTGTTATGCTCATCTAGTAGTGTCATGTACTCTCTACAGGATAAGAAACAAAAGTTACATTTTTCTTCTCATGAGTCAGCAGGAAATACTTGGTATAAATTTTCAGAGTCTTTCAACAGCATCAGTTTAACTTTTCTCCAACTCAGAGCAAAGATTTGTAAGACTTGGGGATGCTAATGCCAAAATTACAAAGACCCAACTCAACACTTTTTCAAATGAGAATGTACAAAAGATAAACTTTTAATACATTTTTCAAGCATCTTGCTTAAAAGAAAAATAGAGAAATAGTAGAAGAAATCCTTAAGAACCCTAACATTGCTATCACAGCATTTAGAAGCTAGCTAAGAATGATTTAAGATTTTATATTAATTCTCTAAAAACACAGGCTGGTGTATGAAGACCTAAACCACTTCAAATTTGCTGTATAAAATTACATGTACCATTCCATACTACCACTGTTTAATGCAAGAGCATACCTTGACTGGCTTTAACAGCTCTATTCTAATTATCAGCTTTAATTTTCTTAGCTCGTTGAGTTTTCTATCAGCAGCCAGACACAGCTGATAAGCTCAGTGGTTTTCTGTTGCTGTGTCCAAGGCTGTTCTTCTCACAAAAAAAAAAAAAAAATTTAAATATGTTCAGGTCAGAGCAATGGCCTCAAGCCCAGAGTGCCACAGAACTTAGTCCTTGCTAAAGCTTTGCCACAGCAAAGCCACTGAACCACATCCTTCAGTCTCCAGCACAGCTGCAATTCTAGTCAGAAAATGTTGTCAATGTTGTCTCTCTTAATATTATTTGCCAGTTATTTGTGAATGCTGAAGGCCACACCTAACCCGGAATCTCATCTCCAGTGGTAACAAGTACAGAGCACTTCAAAGAAATGGGCAACAGAACCCACCACACAGTTTAATTGATTTGCTTATTGAAGAGCAGTTAGTGATTGGTTTTATGGTTTCTGAAGGTACAGCAACATCACTTTTTTTTTAAATTCAGATTGAGTTTTTGGAAATATTTTTCTTCAGGCAATCACACACTGTAATAGAGGTATTTATTTTAATTCTCTTTATATTATTCCCCTTCATTCAACAAATTACTTGAAAGAGCAACATCTTTTAGTCATTTAGCTGTTCAGGAACCATCAGCAACGGATACTGATTCCTGCAGATGAACTTGGAATTGCATCTTTTATGTGATGGGAATGTCTGTTTATGGATATGTAGCATGTCAAATTTTCCAAATGGGTATGATTCCCAACCAGAGGGAAAACAAATGCATAAACAATCCCAGTGTGGAATCTAAGTATGAATCTGTAAAATATATCAGCAGGTGCATATGGATATACATACCTGATCTCTGAATATATTCTATCTTTCTGTAAATTTCAAATGTGTCATTCAGAGACACTTGCAATAAGCAAATAAAATGAAGCAAGAAGTTTACCTAACCAGAAAAACAGAGGTTGGGCTAAACAACACAAGCAAGAACACACTGTTTTTACATTTTGGAGACAATTTCTCACTCACTAACCTGTTTCTGTTGGCTGCCGGATTTCTTACTATTTTTCATCTATTCAGGCATCTTGATCTCTGGAACACATTGACAAATGTAAATTTAGAATAAGCTGAAATGCTCTTCTAAGTACTGTAACAAAATATGCTGAGCAAATCAGCATTCAGTTACACCCAGCAGCAACAGTGCAGGAAATGAACTGGTATAGTGGCCCTTCTCTCATAATTTCTCTGTTTTAGTACAAGCTACTGTTAACAGCTGATTAATTACGTAATGAATGCTAATCTCAATAATTAATAGTTTACTTTTATGAGATCCAATCTTTCCCAAGATTAAAACTGGTCTTTTATTCTGAATCAGTTACAGTTTAAAGCTATGAAATAACATGCTGTTCATTGCCTCACTGCTCATTCTAATCAGCATGGGCCTAGAAAATCACACATGGTCTTTTCTTTTTTCCTCTTCAGACATTTTCAGTTGGCAGACAAAGTCTTTAGATATCACAAGGTTAAACAAAGACATTACTAATGCTGGAAATAATTTTTAAAAATATCAATATCTAAACATACTTCCACCCCAAAAGGCCCACACAAAAGATAGAAGTATTTTAGCTACAAATCAGATTTTTAGTTTATTAACACTTCTATTTAAAATCAAAAATTTTCTCAGTGTGAATGTCACAGATCTCAATTTGGTCTAACATTGCAGCAGATGGAGCAAGCAAGTGAAGTGGGGAAAAATTGAAAGCCAGAAATGGATATAACAGGGTAGTGCAGAACATACGAAAATTATACCATCTATATCCTTTATCATACTCAGAAAAAGTCAAAGTCAAGAAGAGAGAATGTAAACATATTATTAAAGCTGTGAGGATAAACCTTCTAATATTCAGAATATTTTTTCAGTAAAACTGAGCAAAGATGTGCCTTTTAGTCAATTAATCTTGGACTGAAATTTTGTAATGTGCAAGATACTTTTCCTCAATGGTACTTCTCTCAGAGTAAGGGTCTTATCTCATGTTAAATACAAATTCATATACCAACACACATGCTCACCATTTCTTGGCCTTTGGCTGCCTTCATCATCTGTTCTGACACCATTTTCTTCAAGCAGCTACTGAACACAAAGGTCTAAAGACCAGAGAACTTTCTGATTTCTTCAAAATGACATACTTGACTCTTCCATTCCTTTACCAGGAGAAAATTACAGTCCCTAACTACTGAACTATCATTTTCCTGACTCAGTTATTTTGACTCTGTTCTTAACATCCTTATAGTGCAACAAACTAGCTGCAGTTCCTTATGGCCCAACCTTAGCATGACTAACCCTGTAAGATTACATTTTACTCTGATCCTTTCCTAAAAGGATTGAGAAATAACCTGCTTTGTGTACAAAATTACCCAGTTCCATGTGCCTGAGTCATTGTACTCAAATCGGAGCTCCAGTGTGCCTTCTTTGCCATCCTTTGCAGCACCCTGGAAAAACAAACAAACAGAAAAACCAAACAAAAACCCTCCAGCCAATGAACAGAGGGAGCAGCTAAAAACAGCATTAATGTGTTCAGCCTTAAATCAGAATCAGTCAATTAGGTTCATTTTATACAGTATACAAATAAAACAGCTGAAATCTCTACCAGAACACTTTCCCTGTGGGAAGGAGCAAGTGGGAGGTAGGAAGGGGGAGTCTTTGTGAGCATAAAGCTGGCTAAAGCAGATATTTTGCTCCCACACAAAACTCTGACAACTCTACTTCCAAAAGGAAGGGAAAGGGGCAGGTAAAGCATGACATGGAATGCTAGGAAAGGAAGAAAATGGCAGAATAATGTGAGATATTTCACTGCTGTAAAGGCTGCCAAGGGAATGTGTTTCAGAAGAGGTTTGGAGGGGAATATGGGCAAGTGGAAGAGATTTAAAACACATCACCCCCTTCACCCCAGACATTCCAACCTTATTTTTCATGAAGAGGAAGTGAATGTAGATACAAAGTCAGTGAAGTACTTACAAGAAAAGTAACCTGCCAAATTCTTAACCTGTTGATTTTAAAGCCGACCTCTTTGATTTGGTTAGTAGGCGATGTTATGCAGCAGCTGAACTCATCATTGCCAACATGGATGTCAGCTGAGCAGCTTTCTTCTGGATAGTCACAAATAAAAGGATCAAACATTGAGCTGTACATACCACAGAAGAAGAGATGCACAGAAATGCATTTCTCAAATCTGAATTGGGAACTGCACTAAAAAGACAGAACTAATGCAATTTGCTGTAAAGACAAGTAGGTCTAGTGATCTGGAGAGATAAAAAGGAAAAAAAAAAGGAAAAAATAAAAGAAAATAAATTAAAAGGGCTATAAGGCAAATGTTTAAAATTCCTAATACTCTTTCTTCTGGAAGAACACAGATTCCCCACAATAGGCCAGTGCTTGATTCAGAGAATAGTGCTCACAGTCCAGAGTTAGAAACTTGATTTTTTTTTTTTTTTTTTTTTTTTTTTTTAACAGGATATGATGAGATGAGTCTTCTGGATGATTATCAGAAATACTGTGAACAACAGACCCAGGAGTCTGAATTTTCATCTGGCTGCCTAAGCTGAATGACAAACTTTTGCACCTGAGTTTTGCAGAGAAGAATAGCATTCAGTCAAAAACTTCTTGCCAGTCCTTGGGATCCAGCTCATTCTGTTGGGATTTTTAAAAAATATTAACAGAGATAGGAATCTCCTTTTCTATTTGGTCGTTCAGTATCTGACCAGGAGATGGGCGACCTGGGTCTCTAGTTCAAATGACTCCACAAAACCATGCTCTGTTTTTGAAGTCACAGCCCCTAGTATCATTTCTTAAAAAAACTCACTCCTTTGATCTGTTTAAATTGATTTTTAAAATACTGTTTTACCTTTGCTTTGTTTACATTTTTTGTAGAAATTCAAGTTCCTACATCTGCTCGTCTGTTGATTTAAACCAATTCCTCTTAACTTCCTGGATTGCCTTAAAAGAATTTTTAAAAATAGCAGCAAAAGTCAGCAAAAACATATTTCCTTTCACATAAACATTCAGAAATACATAGAAATAGACAGCTTGTGGTTTATTTTGGTTTTTAAACAAGCTTTTTAAACAAAGCCTTTGATTTTAGGACAAATGCACTCTACACTGTTCTTTCCTCATGAATTAATAGTTTCCAAAGTTGAGTGTCGGTGTACAACTCAACACACCTACAGTTCACCTACATGCTCTCATATCATGGCAGAGTGGAACATTATTAGGAACATTAGGATACATACATCACCTTGAAAATACAGTGGATGGATACCTAAATGTGTCCTGTCTGTGTAATATTTTTCCCATGCATAAGATATAGGTGAGTTAGAATCTCTAATACAAGGGTTTGAAGGAGAAAAAAACCCAAAACACCAGCAAGCCCACTATCATCAACAGCTATATCCAACACTTAGAAAAGTGCCACAAAACAGTGCCAACAGGAACCATTCATAAATATGTCAAGAATTTGTATAAATTATTAATTTAATGTGGGAAAGGTAACCTTTAAGTTACAAAGTCCTTTCAGTTTTACCTGCATATATAGCAATTTCAGTGAAGTTCTGCAATCCATCAACAGTGTATAGAGAGAAGGATCCCAAGCCAAGGGAAAAAAGTAATAAAACATGAAGAAATGCTTCTCTTGAATGATGCTTTGAATTTTTCAGCTAAATAAAATGGGAGCACAAGAGCACAATCCAGAAAGATGTCCTTACTTACCAGATTAAAAACCACCCAACCAAACAACAGATGTGATCTTGATGTGTGTACTGTACTCATTCTTTGTACAGGGTAGCAGAATGGAAATAAACTGGAGTCAGGTTATCCAATCTCTCCACTTTGGTTTTGGTGGTACCAAACATAGAAGTTACAATATAGAGCTAACATTTTTCTCTCCTCTTCTCAAACAACTCTGGGTTTCTCTACACAGCAGTTGGTAAGGCTCCTAGAGCAGCCAGTGCCATGCTGCAGTGCTGGCATACAAGACCTAGCCTGAAGCCAGCTAGCAGCAGCACCAACCACTGTGGAGCTGCGGCAGGCTGAGATCAGTGCAGCAGCAGAGCCAATTGAACACTCAGTTATCCACGTGCCAGGGGCACAGCTGGCCTGAGCCCTTTGGTTTAAAGCAGCCTGGGTAGATCTCCACAACTGTGCAACGGGAGCAGCTCAGGCTCCACAGCCAGTACGGACGTATCCCTCGCACTACTCCGGGTCCAGCAGCCCAGACAGCCCCGTTTCCTGCCTCAGGGCTTGGAGCAGTGCTAGATGGAGAAGTATCTGCTCAGACAGACAGTTTGCCATAGCTGAGAAACATGCAGTTATTTCACTGGGCTGCTCGTTCTGCAGTTCATGAAGGCACGGATAGGGAAACAGAGAAGGATTTGTAGAGGCCAAGCTTTAATGCAGTAGATTTAAACCAGACATGTTACCAGCATCAAACAACAGGTTCTTGTGTACCTTCAAGCCAAGCAACTTTCCTTCCTCAAACCACCAAAAGACATGGTCTGTTCTTCCTCTTCCGCTCCATGCATCTGCTGCAGTCAATAAAACTCACTAAGCAAGCAAAAATAGATTTCTTTTTTTTACTTTTTCATTGTAGGGAGAAGTAGACCAGAGCACAACTGCAGCAGGGAGCCATTAGACTGGCCCTGCTACACTGCCTAACTGCCCCCTCGGGGCACTCTGACAAAGGGACCTTGGCACCAGGGTCCTCATCCCCAGGGTTTATCCTCGCCCACAAGTCAGCATTACCATTTGGTGCACAGCAAACAGAACCAGGGGACTGACTCAGGCCAAAAATAGGCCATCAAAATCAAATTAAAAATAAAGAGCCAGTATTTTTAGACCAGGTTAACTCACCAGTCCAGTTCACCACTGTCTGCCCACACAATTCCAGCAGCATAACAGAGGAGTAGCCCAAGGAACAAGCAAATGAAAGGGGAAGAGTGCTCTGCTGTTTAAGCCAGGCCACTTACCAAAAGAAATGATCAAGCTATGGCCTCAGGTGTTATGTATATTAGTGTATAGAAATGAGCACTTCAGATAAAAAGTAATCCATCTCTGCCCAGAGGGGCAGCTTGCAACTCAGAACTCAAAGTTCTCTTCTATATTGTTTATGGGTATATTTTTATTTGTGGCCACTGCATTGTGCAAGTATAAATATTAGGAGGCAAGGAGCCACAAAACACCTCTCTGTGGATTCTGAAAGAAAGAGGGAATAAATAGCTAGCTACAGTAAAGGACCCTTCAGAAATACTACAGTGCTAAAATTTAAAACATGCAGCATCACAGAAAACAGTTGATTCCAATCAAAAATTTGCTTCAGAAAAAAACCCCAGCTTGAAGCTTGAAGACTTCATAACTAAGTTATTCAAGGAATTTCTTTCTCTGCTTGTAGTAGTTGTCATGCATCTTAGTAGTTTCACTTAAGCTTCTTGCTCACCACTTTCTGATCCCAAGCTTACAGTGCAATTCCTTCATGCTCTGAAGACTCACATAAGGAAGTTCAAGTTCTGTCACTTTTTTCACCACTGGGAAAAGAAGAAAAAACACAGACATTTGGTGAAATCTAGTGAAATAGCTCAACTACACTCATGTATCAGTTATTGCTGGCTAGAAATGTGCTTTTAGAGAAGAAAAACAATACAAATTCTGGGGTAAAGTAAGGTGACAAGCTAGTTATCTTCCTCACTTCTCTGAGTCTAACCTTACAGAACAGTCTAAGCTCTATTACTCACAGAACATCTCTACTTCCTGAGACTATGGTCTTATAGGATAGCCTTCACTCAAAACACAGCTAAGCATGATAGATGTTACAGGACACATGGGTGCAAACTTCCAGGACTTGTGCTTTTCTGGAACAGATCACCAGACAAGATGTATAAAGTGTCAATGTACAGCAAGAAAAAACAAATCACTCTTCAGAGATCACCACTTTTCTGCTTACTTTTTCAAAAAATGTAAGTCTGAAGGCCCAAACCTGTAAACATTTAATTCTAAGCCGATAGCATGATTCAGCAGAACACTTAAACATACCTTTTCAAGCCTGTGAGCATCTAAACACTTTTTGGCAGTGGAATGTGGGTTACATTTGGACTTGATGTATTTGTAAGAATTATCAAAGATGCATAGAAATGTAATAAACTGAAAAACTTTTCTATTCTCTTGTGTATCTGATCATATCACAATACAAGGCAAAAAAAAAAATTATCTGGAACTGCAGTGGAAGATACATTTGAGACATAGTAACTGCCAACTGTGTACTCAGAGATATCTTTCACAGCAGAATGAAACGGGCAAGGGAATAATAAATAAAATAGACACAGACTGTAAAGTTCTTACCTCACTAAGTAAGCCTGAGTTCCTTAGTAAGTCCAGTAGTAACTGGATCTTCATTTTAAAACATTCAGAAGAGCACTAACATCTGTATGCCAATGAAAAGAGAGAAAAAAGCTAAATGACTGCAATGCCTAACTTAACTCCAGTCGACAGCTAAGAGTGTTCACCGTCCTGATGTGGCCTGAGCCAATCCCAGTCACACAGGCCTGGATCCCGCCTCATCCACGTACCCACTCACATGGGAAACAGGACATCAGCAGACCAATGAGGATGTAAAAGCCTCTTCACACACTCACAACCCTGCTTTACAGCTTGCTTAATAACACTGTGGTCAAATGTCAGTTACTGGCAGTTAAGAAAAGAAACATGTAATGATATAAAAGAAAGTAAGCTAGAGGCATTGTTTATAAATATAACAAGAGAGCTTCCTGTCCTATTGTTAAACTCAGCATGTGATCTGTAAATTAAGAACTGTTTTATGTAGGTTGGCCATCTGATTAAATGCCTACCTAGAATAGACACCCAATAGTTCCCATGTGGTAAAGTTGCTACTGACTTACAAACTCAAAGGGATGACATTCATATGTGAAAGTCTTACCCCTACACCTCACTCTCTCTTGCCATACTTTATTCCCCACTACCAGACTTTCCAGATGTAGGGAGAGAAAGCTTGAGGGAATTTATCAGAGTAGATGGGTCTTTTAACCTGAGCAGGATCATGCAAGCCTTGTTCAGATTTCAGGTTCCGTCACTGCAGCCAACGACATCAACAGCAAAAAAAATCCAAGGGAGGGCTAAGTTAAGCACCTTGTAAAACTTACCAGAGAGAGCTTTATCCTCACAATCTTGAAAGAAAAATAGGCTAAAATATTTTATAAACTCTCTCGACAGACCCACCTCACACAATGTAACCTTCAAAAACAAGGAAGGTCAGAAGCTTCACTATACACTAGCATGAATAAGGAAGAAGTGTTCAATACCTATTAATGTAACTTAACTGTTTTTAAATTTTCCCTTATGTCCCATTTAACTGCTCATTTAAAAGAAAATACAACCACTCCCATATTCCAGCATGTGAATTTGTGATGTTGCATAACTTTCAAAGCAATGTAAAAATGTAATAAAATAGACTATGTTTAGTACTGTCATGAATTTATTCTCTAATGCAAGGCATTCGCCATGTGTTTCCAGATCTTCACTACTAAATCCTCAAATCCTGTTTTACAGTGAGCACTGTGTGCTCTGAGTTAACAACATTACTCATGAGCATCACAAATACGTATTTTTACAGGATTTGTGTATTTTCCAGGCTGATAAAGTTCTCTTGTTTTTCTAGGAAATATCTACATGTCCTGCCCCTTTAGTGAAAACACCAGTCTTGTAGCGTTCTCTGTCAAGGCTTCTGACAAGAGCTGAATTGAGCTCTGTTGAGCTTTCATTAGCAATAGTGCATAAGGAGGAGAAACACTATCTGGCTTGACATTTGGGTTGCTTTTAATTTGCTGTGGCCTCTCTACCTCTTCTCTGAAAAAGGGCAGAAGTAGCACCTACAGAAAATGCAGACAATATTTGCAGGACCAGCTGCTCAATTGGATTGTGGGGATAGAAAAATCAGGCAGAGGTGAGCCCACTAACCACTGAATCTGATTGGGACAGTTGTCTTATTCTGGTTTAGGTTCTGAAAAATCAAAGCCTAAGTTGAAACAGCCATAACCTAAAAGAATACAGTACCATTGAAGCATTCCTAAATTCCACAGTGACCATAATCTCCTGAGTTTGCTCAGGAAACGTGGTATGGCAATTATAAGAAATGTCTTCAGTCCTGAGAATACTACTGTCATAGCTATTGTGGCAGATCATGCAACCTCATGCTTTGGTCAGAGAGGATGGACTTTCTTTGTCTGAGCATAAAGTGGAAGTGTCAGGTTTCTCTTCTTCCAAAACACTTCAAACTCTGTGTCACTGTGACAGCATTGTAAATTCATCTTCACAGTTCAGAAGAGTTTTCTCCAAATGTATCAGTTGGTTTAAAAAGCAGACATGTTTTTGTGCATAGAAAAAAGTAGATATCAAGCTAAATATAGGTTGGAAAGAGTTGGTCGCAGTTAAAATTAAAAAACACATTAGTGAGGTTTTCCTTATCCCTGTTAATATCAGAGCTGTTACCAGAGAGGGCAGCAGACCATTAAAATCCCTTGTCTCACAGTCAATTCAGACACCAGATATGATGGGAAGAAAGTTTCTTAAGTCCAAATACAAAAGACAAAAAAGTGACTATCACCTTTTATTCTTCTGCCACTGTGCTGTTGTCACAAATTACTTCAAGAAACTAGCCACAGACTAATGTGGTATCCTTTGGTAGTGTAATACTAAGCATACCAGATGGCATTTCCAAGGAATGGCAAACACAGATCTCAGATTTAGTATGATTTTGACTGGTTTTATTTCTTGCATCAAAGCACAAACTGGTATATGCTGCCTGAGCACCAGAATATTAGGGAGTGATGGTCGTAAAACCTACCTCCACCACAAAATAACAGTGAATGTAGTAGCAATTTACAGTGACAAAAGCTAAATAATTCCCAAAAGTCCTATTTCATCTTTAAGACCACAAGAGAAGAAATGGTATCTGCAGTATTTTAAATGTTATTGTTTCTTTACAGTAGCACATGAACGTTAAACATAGATAAAAGCAACATGCAAAGTAATATACAACACCACTGACTGGCTTGGAAATTACCGTGACCCACTGCAAACTGACTGTGGGAATCCAGAGTGCAGGGAATATTTCTCTGCCTGTTTTGGAGAGAAAAACCCCCCTGGACAGCATGGTTTTTGACCTTTATCCATGGAGAAAACTCCCTACCATCTGGGAGGAGTTAAAATCTACACAGATGTGAACTAGGTGATAGAATATGATGTAAGGATGTCACAGGGTGAAGAATTTAGAAGTTTTAGGTTTGTTAATGTAGTAAATAGATAAATAGTAAAAGTTCCAAAATGGAGGAACCCTTGTAGTTTATATTTCTTTTTCTCTTCTTCTAGTCCTCCATATTCTGCAGTAAAAGTACTTTAGGATGATTGGATGAAAAATGCCGCAGTTCCGGCCTGCGTGTCGGAGTGATTTACTGAGCATTGGATGAAAAGTAAAAATATCTGTCGTTTCAATTTTTAATTGGATAATTTACCTATAAAAAGGCTTTGGAATCTTGATAAGCAGCCTTTTTTCTCGCCTTCTCTTGTCGTGTTCTGTTCTACTGTGTCTTTCTAAGCTGATAACACTAGAATAAACAACTATCGAAGAAGCAGTTACTGCGAGTTTGCCTCGTCCGTCTATCAAGCTCCTTGCAAGGACTTTAAGAACTTTAAAGGGCCTCTCCCAGCAAGAGAGGCTGATTTATGGCACTAGCAGTGTCAACTGACAAGTTTATCAAGCGCAAATTATTATGTTTTTTGAAGTATATTAAAAAATCATTTCCTTACTCAAGGCCCCTATACACATTTCTTGCCTAAAAATGTCTCCTTACCTCTTCCATCCTATTAGCACCTAGTTCTCTCTCCCCAAATCAGAATTCCTATCTCCCTACCACCCCCAACGCTTTTTGCCTTCGGCATCTCCCTCCTCACGAGTCTCCTGTTGCAGGGTCTAAGGCCGACTCCGACACTTACGTTTCCCTGGAAGAACCAGTCCCAGCATTGCCTCAGGTGGTGCAAACCCCATGGCAGAACAAAGCCAGCAAGGGGTCACCTTGTGTTATCCAGTTTATGGTTCCTGTGCACAGATAGTGTAAGTTCTGAGGCTGGACTAGCACCCATCAGCTCAACAGAGCACAGCAAATACGTGTTCAGCACCTTTATACTTATGGCCAGTTGAGAACTACCTTCACAAGTTCAGATTGCAAAGGCACAGCAGAAACACGGTGCACACTTTTCTGTATGGTGAGAGGAAATTTCAGAATCCCATGACAAAGAGCAGCACCCATCTGACAGATGTGTGCTTTGTTATTGTTGTTGGGATTAGGAAATGAGAGCGACCAAAGAAGCCTTGCTCATGCACACGTCCAAATACACAAAATAGGCAGAGCCATTGCTGTTCCTCCTCTCCTGGCATAAGGAGGGAACTCCAGCTGAAAGTTTCAAACACAAACGAGCCAGTTGTGTAAACAATATTTGGTTGCTACTGGTTTCAAATTGTAACTAGCAATTGTTTACTGTGTGTATTCCAACAGCTGTTACAGACATCCCAGAGCCAGTGCTAGAACTGCACCAACACTGTAAACACACAGTTCCACAGAAAGCACCAAGGGACACAAAACAAGTAAAGAGAAGCACGCAGAAATAAAAGATGCATCAGTTGTGCACTCAGTTTTAACAGCAGCTGCCAGCCAAGACATAAGTGAAGACCAGATCATTCTGACTTCAGTGTTCAAGAGCTTTCACCCACACTATGCCAAACCAAAGGCAGATTAATTATGAATGTGTCTCTATATATTTTCTGGTTCTATCTTATGTGAAGGAAATCTGAACTTGACAGCTAAATGCCATAGAAGCAGAAGACATGTAACATTAAGAAGCTGATTGTGGACAATTCTAAGAACCCAAAAATCTCATCTGCAAAACCAGCAATGCGCCCCAGCCCTCTGGTACAATAAACTCCTCAAAGCCCACAGAAAATACTCTTGTACCTTCAAATAGAGAGGTTTATTCTTTCCTAATTGAAATTATATTATTTTTTGTCCACTTCTCACAAATGGAAACTTTCAACACAATTCTAGAAAGCCATTACCTATAATATTCTTTCTGCAGTGACTGATGTCTGGATATAAAGTCTAATATTGCTGCCATCAACAAGGTAAACATCCAAAAAGGCTCTCTGGGTTTGGATCTTAAGAGTATCCTGTCGGGTAGAAATGCAACACTGTTTTATTGCTTTCCATATTGCCAAAATCCTTCTGAAGATGCTGATGCTCCATTCCCTGTTTACCCAAGTAAAAGAAACAATTGACATTACCATTTAGTGCACATAAAGTTATTAAAATTACTATTAAAACTTGCAGATGACAAAAAATAAATATGCAGAACAGCAAATGGGAAGATACTGAAGAATTAGAGGAGGGTCTTTTTGGTGTTAAGTGACACAGGCTACCTGGTGTCTCAGTGTTTGTGGGCATGACGCAGTCACTTCCTAGGAAGTAGAGACTCCAAAAAGAGGAGGTGGATACACAAATGCAGGTGAATATTCAAAGCCACAATCTTGCCAAAAGGAAAAAGTGCATCCCTGTACCTACACCTAGGAAAGCATCTGGTGAGAATAATGAGCCTACAGTATCTGAATAGACCGAGCCACTGCTACAGGAATACTGTGCAGTGCCACTGCCCAAGGTACAAACCGCTGCACAGTGAGAGGGGTATAAAGAAGAAACCTGAAAGCATTTAGGTCATAAGAAAACAGGTCTCAAATAAGTGACCTCAGAGAACTGTCCTTTGTGTAGACATAATAAAGGGGTGATTTGCAATCTGGAAAACAAAAAGCACAGAAGCTAGATCCATTGGCTGTCAGCTGATAATACACAGAGTCAGACTAGAGGCAAAGCTCTCACTTCTAACAGTGCACAGAAATGGGTTATTCTCTACTGGTTTTATATCAAGACTTTGTATGTCCCCAAAAGACTTTCCTGAGCTCATATTTAGAAAGTGCCATGCCTTGCTCTGCATGAGAAGTCTGTTACTCATTTCAGGAAGATGGGGACTGGTTTGAGAGGACCTTTGGGATTCCATCTGGATTAGGTGGCAGAAACTCATCACTTCAGCTCCTCCTCCTGTTGACTGCCCTGTATCAGAAGACAGCAGTGGTCCTTCTGGCATTTTTGTTAATTGAGAAGAGATACTTCCCTTGACAATCATAGCAGAGGAAAATGCTGCAATTGTACATAACTGCATGCAACATTACATTTTAGTTCCTTGTATCTGCCTTTGCTAGCTTGGCAGAAAATATGGGAGGGTTCCTGGGAACCCTTAGGTTTCAAATACTTTTGGCATCTTTCTGCAGAGTCTTCATGGTGTCTGTATATAGGAGAATCTCCCAACTCCCGCAGGGTTAGCAAGAGCAGGGTGGCAGAGCTGACATTTATGCTGTGTGCTCTATTACCCCTCTTTGGGTAGCCTGGAGAGCATCCTAGGATGCATGACTCCAATTAACTGACTTAATCACTTCAGATCAGTTCAGATTGGTAACTTACTTTTTTTCAGTCAGAAAGACTATACTTTCCAGTAAATCTGACTCAATTAAGAATTGTTTCAAGTACAAACAACAAGTATTGGTTTGAGGTTTTCCCAACAAGAACTGAAAATTAAGAACCTGTTACACAAGCTTGTAGAATATGTGGGGAAAACTGAGGAAAGCCAAACCAAAACAATCTTTTTTATTTAAACAGACTTCACAGATTTTCCTGACACTAAGTATTTCACCTATCTACATACCCACACACCTGTTTACATGTATTAAGGAATAAATGAACCTCTTCTTGAGGCAATGAGTCCTCCTAGGGATTTAATCTTTATCCCAAAATCTATTTCTTTCTTACCCAGGAGATAGCTCAAGTTGTTCCTCTTAATTAAAATAAGCACTATTTTGCTCTGTGAAGATACAGAAGCACCTCTGTCTCTTACACAGAGGATCATCTGCCATGCTTTCTTGACTACTTTACTGTTTTCCTCACGTGGGAAGGAGCAGACACTTCCTCACAAATACCTTTGGCACACATATTTTGGTATGAAACACTTCACATGTGATAAAAATGTATGTGAAGTGTGAAACAAACACATGCAGTAAGTGCTTCTGGGTGTGTGCTGTTCATGGTGAAGCCTCCACAGGGAAAGGACATGGAGGACTTCATGCATCTACTTCTCCTAGATCCTCACTGCCACCCCTGCAGCTTTTACAACCTGGATACAGGGCACCTCGTCCACTGTGGCTGCCCAGGGCTGGGAGCACAGAGGTCACATGGCCCTTCCGCCACTCCAAGGGAGTCCCATCTCACAGCACACTAGCCTTGTTGCCACCTCTCTACTCAGCAATCTTGAGGGGAAAAAAGACAAACATGATTCAAAGTTTCAAGCTGCTTCCAGGAAGTTTGAGTTCTCCAAGAACACTGCAACATATTAATAGGCAGATTAATTTGAGGATCTTCAAGAAAGGATGTGTTAGAGGAAATAAAATGTCTCATCTAGAACAGTCACATTAAGTATCACTGTTTAATACTTAAACCAGTGGTTTCCACAGCTGTCTTTTTTAAATGGCATTATTTTATGTTGTTTGATTTTACTGAACTACAAGCACAGCTTCACGTCATGGCATTGGGGACAAATTCACTACTTATCTCCAATTTTTGATTACTGTTCTTTTTAAAGGGGCATGCAGTAGTAGAACAAGGGAGAATGGATTTAAACTGAGGTTGGGTTTAGATTAGATATTAAGCTGAAAATCTTTACTGTGAGGGTGTTGAGACACTGGAACAGATTGCTCAGAGAAGCTGTGGATGCCCCATTCCTGGAAGTGTTTAAGAACAGGGTGGGCAGGGCACTCAGCAATCTGGTGGAAGGTGTCCCCACCCATGGCAGGGGGGTTGCAACTAGATGATCTTTAAGGTCCCTTCCAACCCAAACCACTCTGTAATTCTGTGATTCCCTTAGTAAGGTTATGACACAGCAAACCAAAAATAAGAATCATCTTAAACTGTTGCGTTTGGGGATTCCCCTCCCCACTTCCTTTTATCACCTGCTTTTAACCCAGAAGGCAGAACTGTGCATGCCAGAAACTCCACACATTGTTCAGTGTTACAAATATTTATGTTTAGCCTCTTATCAGTGAAGTATTGTTGAGACCAAAGAAAATTACTTACATAAAACAAAAGGAGGAAACAGTGCAGTCTGTAAGGCAGGAGAAGACAGTGTTAAGTGAAGAAATACAAATACAGACATGTCCCAAAAATAACACAATAGAATCCAGCATAAGTTTAATACAAATACAACAGAAAAAACATTTACCACTGTTAGCAAGGATCCATTCAGTAATTGCTCATGGCAATCCTAATCACTTCCAAAATTGATGGAAATGTCTTTTTAAATAAATTTGCAGCAAAATCTCAGATTTTGTCCCAAGCAACTATGTTAGTTTTGGAAAGAGCATTATAGTCTTGTCTACTCAAAACAGGCACCAACATAAAGAAACCTTGTGTTTTGGCAACAGTAGATGCTCAGTAGAACTATTCATGTTTCCTACACTTTTTCTCCTGCAGTTCAGGAAACATGCCATGTAACTTGAATTGGACACTTTCTTGTATCCCTTAATATTGTTTGAATATCCCCTTAAGTGTTACTATTGCCTGTAGTAAAATCTCCTGAAACATCTAGAACTGCTGTCCACTACGAACTAGTCTATCCCAGTAGCTTAAAGCACAGCTCAATCATTAACATAGGAATACAGAATAATACAGAGCTCGTTAGGCATTTTCTTTGGGCTTTGGTTTTGATGAAAGAAATAAAAGTTTTCATAAAGAAAGAAAAACAGAAACAAACAATAAACCAACAAAAATGAAAACAAACAGACCTCAAAGATACGTATGTTATATAGTAAGAAAGATATCTAGATATCTTTTTATTCCTCCCATTTTTCCATTAGGGAACTTAAAGTTAATCACTTAAAATTAAAGTGACTTTGTTTTAACAGGAGTCAAACCTGAATCCTCAGCAAGCTCTCAGAGGGTCTGTTGCTCAGCTAAGAAACACGGACCATAAAAGGAGAAAGGATGAGAATGAGGTCCTTATCACAACATCTTTGAAAAGAACAGCAGGTCAGGAGACTGAACTGTATCTTAACATTGAAACAAAAGTAAAACAGACATCTTTGAATTAAAATTCTTCAAAGCTTTCTATGGCAGAAACCTTCCCCCTTGGCCAGCACACAATGCAAGTCTGAAAGTATAGGAACTTCCCATATGAAATTCAGATGAAATTCAGTTCTGTGTCCAGCTGCACTTTTGAAATAGAAGTTAAATAAATAAGAAACACAACCTAGTTTGATATGAACAAACAACATTTTAGAGAAGTGCTGAAATCTTAGATACTCAGTCTTCCGTTTGTGTGCATACACATCCAAACACATTTGTGAGTTACTGAGTGGGAAGAGAGGAATGTTCCAAACGTGTATTCCTCCATTGCTTGCACAAATGGTGTGTTACAAGGTCAGGGGAGCAGAGATTGCATGGTCATAGACAGGGGCTCAAGCCAAGAAAATGCAGCCTGTGGTCAGACCAGCTTTGATTCCTGGTAACACCTTCAGATTTGTGGGTTACATTTTACCTACATTTCCAATACCATACACACCACAACTCTCTTATGGTATTCAATCCTTGGCCTCATGCTTGCTTTTCAGAAGGAAAACCACCTTATATCAGAGTCCTTTGGTGAAGAGCCACATAAGAGCGCTACTTTTTTCTTGCTATCAGGCTCTGCTCTATTTGCTCAAGTACTCAACTTTTCATCTGTCCTTTCATCAGCACCTGAATCCTTTTTCTCATGTTAGGGGCTGGTGTTCAACACAGAGTGGAAAAGGTCAGCCTCCCAGACTGCCAACTCCAAACCTCTGCTGCATCAAGGAAATGTGTCTCAATTCTATTAATAAGTACATAATGACTGGCTGTCCTCACAGCTGCGTCCTGAATACACCACTTTACTCCATGGATGCCCAACACAGACCATAATTTCAGGTTGCATTCAAGGATATCGATGAGTTGCATGGAAATGAGACTGATAGGAATATATGTACCTGCTCATACTGTCTTTCTGCTGATAAAAGGGGAGAAGACACAACACAGTCACAAGGTCTCCTCTTGTTAGTGGCTTCTTGCAAGAACCACAGCATTTGTCTTTAGGAGCTGGAGGTAGTAAGGGATATACTGAATCAGTCTTTCCAGCTTGGTCAAGTTTGCAGAGTTTGAAAGAGTGGAGGGGCAGGGGTGTTAGGGGTTAGGTCATTCAACTCTATGTTCAACTCTACTACATGATAGTGTTGGTAAATACTTCAGCAATGCTTGTTTTGAGCAAAACATCCATTCTGTCAAGCTGTCTCCCATTGTGTTGGGTGTTCTGCTGTCCCCTGACAACTCCTCCCATGAGATAAGTTACTGGGGCAACAGCCAGAGTATGCCTGCTGTAACCTCTGCAGCAGGAAAAGGTGGTGCCAGGCAAAAACAGGCGCCTGGAAAGCAGGGTTAGCCTGCATGGGCTTGTTCCAAACTTGTAAAGTTGGCCCTGTTCGATATGGTTGGGAGAAACAGCTGGTTGGTGTGATGCTGAGTGCAGACACAGGTGAGTCATGTTCAATATTGTGGAGTAGCTGCAGTAAAGCCATGGTCCTTGCACAGCACTCCCACTCCAGCACACACTTCACAACCCCATTCAGAAGAAAGACAGGACAAGGACCAAAAAAGTCTTAAATTCAGTTTGATTTTTCCCTTTGCATATTGTATTTTAGTCTGTGACACATACAAATCCATTCAGGTAGAAGCTTAAATACTGCTGTTTAAGGCAAATCAAGAAAATGAAGTAAGTACTAACAGATTTTCTGAGATAATAGCCCTATTCTCTCTTATAGTAAAAGGTAGAAGTGAAGGTGAAAAAAGGTCAGCAATAGAACTTTTAGGGAAAAAATATCCCTACCCTAGCAAGCTCATTCACCTTTAGTTTCCCATCTTTTCATTCTATTAAAAATGAAGATTTCTATTATAAAAGCTGTCCTGGTTTGACCTGCAGACATTTCTGTGCTCAATAAATTGCTGTGGTGGCAGAAAAGTGACTGCTTCCCATTCATCACCACCTGCAGTGCAGTCCCTCTGCCACTTCTTCCACATCAGCTGCCAGGTTGCTTGCACAGGTGTGTGCTAACTTGTTTCAGGTTGCCATGACTGACTACTCAAGGCCAGTCCATGCCATTGCCAGTAAAGGAACGTACTTTTTCATATTTTTAATTATTTTTTTATTCACTAATCATCCCTCTTGCAATATGACATGAGCAAGTTTGGGGTAATGCCTGGTTTTAACACTAAGTATCAGTAACACAGAAACATTCACTGTGTTTTCCCTCCCGAGAAACACGTAGGACACTAAGTGCTGCCTACACATCTTCAACAATGGAGAAGAAAAGAACAGCACAGAGGTGCTTTCAGAATGAACTTCACTCTGTGTCTTTCAGTGCTGCAAAAGAAATTCTGTCACTCTGACATAAAACATCTCTTGAGTCACAGTATGCTAATAAATACTAGAACATGCACCAGGTGAGATCCTTTAATAGCCAAAATGAATACTTATTCAACTCCCAGTCGCACCAATAAAAGGCACTGTGCACAGGTGATGACAATGAGTGCACTCTTGTCTTTCACAGAGTTATTTGATCTCTGTTTGGAGATTGTTCTTTGCCATAATAAAAGAACACACAAAGCACTACTGCTATTTGTATTATGAAGCAGCATTCATGTTAGCACAACCATTTTAAGTTTTAATTGTAAGCAAATAAAGCTGTAGAACTACTGTCTTTGCCAACTAGGAAGCCTAAACATAGCTAATTAAAATCCATTGTATTGTGGAACAGAAATTTGGGTTCATTTTATGTCTTGAGAATGTACTGACTTTGTACCATTTAAGGAATAATTCTGTGCCTATCCTGACCTCTACAAAATAATTGACTGCTTTTGGCAACACAGTCATCACATGCCTTTATAAGCATACACACGTGTACATAACCTGTAAAATTAGTACTGCACATGTACTTGCCAAATCACCCCTCCTCACCAAAAGGGCCTGGTGTAGAGAAAAAAACTAATATACATTATTTTGGCTGTTGCCTTAAGAGAAATCCACAATGTTGTCATGTCAAAAGACATCTTTAAACCGTGGAGATTGATATTTTGAAGAATTATTTCCTGCCAGAACTTTGTAGAAGAAAAGTCAGTTGGCGGTGTTTGATGACATATTGCAGGCATTCCTGATGGATTTAACTTTCTTTAGCAGCCCTGTTATCAGTCTCATCAAGACCAATTAAGACTCAGCAGTAATTACTGGGAGTCATCTGTAGGGCTATAGCAGGCATTGGATCAGAACTAAAGAGACTGCTTCTCACAACAGAAATCAGAAATCATTCGCTGTCTTTAGCGCTCCAGTAGGTCTGAATTTAAGAGACTATAAATAAACAGTATCTTTTTATTCACGAAGTATGTAGGAAAAACCTTTCTAGAATTTGTTAGGAATATGAATTCACACCATTTTCTACAGCCCTCCTGAACTCCCCTTACATACCTTAGTCACACATAGCAAGTGAAGAGTTCTTGAGACACAAACCTCTTATTTGGTCCTTCAAAACTTGCCCACTTCCTAAACAGTTCACTTCAAGCAAGGTTACCACAGCACACCAAGCACTTCCCAGAAAATGAAAACAGCATCCCCTCCCTAAAAATGCTGTGGAATCATACTGCACCCACCTGCTCCAAAACACTACTATTCTCATTAGAACCACAGCAACAGGAAAGGAGGAATGGAAAAGGGACGTATGGCAACTTGCAATAGTCAGAGACAAGCAAAAGTTATCAAAGCTCCCAGCCTGCCAAGGAAAGATCACACATGCCGTGGGCCACGTTAAAATGGATTTGAAAAGTCATCTAGGCTACAACAACCTAAATATATGCCAGATTCTGCCCATCACTACAACTGCAAGATAAGAGAACACGACATTTTCCCAGGAGTCATCAATACACTCATCAGTGCAAACCACTGACACTATCAAAAAGCATTTACAATTGCAAAATCCAAGAATGTGTGTAATCCTTCTATTGAGCTCTCACAAAGACTTTCCTGTGAACTGTTTAGAGGCAAAAGATTCATCAGATATGCCACAGAATATAAAAACAAAGGAAGCAGTTCTTTCCATGTGAGAAACAAGTTTGTACATGGAGAAAAAAACAATAGCAATACTATTATTATTGCCACCGAGGCTTCACAGAGAGCACTCTGTCATTGGAACTCACTGTTTTACAAGGCAGAGTGATACGCTAAGAACACAAGGAAAGGGAGATAGCAAAGGAATTCTTGAACTTGGGAGGTAGGATAATATTTCAACTCTTTCATATAACAAACTATTCGGCTGAAAAATTCAAAACTTATCTGCTGTAGCTTTCAAAAAGAATCTACGTAGACATCACTACTTGTAATATTTGAATCCAAAGTAACTGAAAAAGAAGAGGAAAATGGGGAGGGAGGAAACCAAATGCAGCCAACAGATGAAAAACATGGCCAGTGTCTCAAAAAATGACTGTTGACTAAACAGTGTTACTTTACTCATCCTTTGGTTTCTGCCCAACTGCCTTTATCAGTCTGTTAAATCACTGAAGCTATGGGCAGGGCAAAATCCATGGAATGCTGCTCTTCTCCCAAAGCAAGACCTCAGTAATGTTCTTGGCCATGTAACTCTGTGGTCACTCATGGACAGTAACTTTAAAAGAAATGAAGACTCAAGTGCGAAAAGATAGACTAATCACTAAGTAAAACTTTAAAGACTAACCCTGAGTTTCTGTTTTGTAAGTCTTGCACAAAATGTCTGAGGCCAGAGGCTACAAAACCTCTCGAAGCTCATCCCCCTGCACACCCTTCTTTTTGGGTAGTTGAAATGGATTTTTCTTTTTTCTTGGCTTACATGAAACTCACAAGACCTATTCTAGGGACCCTGCAGATCCCTATGACACAGCACATTGCACTGAGATTTAATTTTTCTACAAACTCTTCCTATAATTCTCATAAGTCTTCTTGAAAACCCTTGAAGGGAGGAGGTCCTTGTTACACTTCTACTTGTCCAAGTACCTGTCTTTTTTGCCTCTGTCTTTTGCACACTGGGTCCCACATCAGCTGTGGCAGTTGTGGAGCAGCAGAGGTGGGTGTCTCCAGAGAATGGACAGACCACAGGCTGTTCAGTGTGAAACTGCACTCTTACATTTTGGGAAACCTGCTGAAAGGCAGCTGCTTCAGAAATACGAGAAATATGATACCCTGATGTTCTAAACCCGGTGAGCCAACAGCCAGGACAGGGCTGCAGAATTTAGCCCCAGCCTTTTGGATACCCCCTAACTCAGCTCAGTATAGAAGGTAGAGCATCCTGCAGTCACAATTGTAGACACATCCTTGAAGGTTTAAGCCCACATATGAAAGCTGATCACGTTGTCATAGCCACACTTACTGTTCTGAAGATACTGCTCCAGCTGCGACTGCCTCTCTCATCTGCCATTGGTTTGGCCATTGTCAGGTAAAACTTTGGACAGGAGAGTGGGCACAGTGCTCCCAAAAAGGTGCCTCAGCTGCAAAACAGACAAAGGAAAGCTAAATGAAAATGGGGAAGTATCCATAGTTTCCAAGGAGCTTTCTGTGCTCTCTTGTTTTGACAGCAAGACATGATGTCCTGCAAAAGGCACCGGGCACCCACCCAGAACCTCCGTGCTGGACCTCAGGGCCCACAGCAAGGGCACTGCCTTTATCAGGGCAGCCACTAGAAGACAGCCCAAGTGAGCGACCTCTTTTTGTGTGAGGTCCCCATTTTTAGAATCTTACCACTTCTGAGCTGAGTATTATATTAACTTTATCAGCTAGGTCTTATACACAAATAAGGTCTGGTTACAGATGTCTTCTCTTTCCAGTATGTCCATTTCTTTGTTCTGTACCCACACAACTATTTTTTATGAGCTGGTAACTTCTGTCCTTGTGCTACTTCAGAGGCTTTTACTCTTTTGTCTGTGAGAGGTGATAAAAGTTCTCAGATCATCTTATATTGACAAGGGAAAAAAAGACACAAAAACCAACCAACCAAAAAACAAAAAAACCCCAACCAAACAAAAAACAACAAACCCCAAAAAAACCCTAACCCAAAAAACCCCTAAACAAAAACAAAAAACAAAAACAAAAACAAAACAAGACAAACCAACCAACCAACCAAACAAAAAAACCAAACCAAAAAAAACCAAACCAAACCAAAAAAAACCCCAAAACCCCAAAAAATCTTCAATGAACAAAAATTATCAGCAAGTTTGATTCTTCCTCCAGCTATTACAGCTGGCTAATATGGACATAACATCTCTGTACAAACCCCACATCATCTATAAACAGACCTGGAAGTACTAGAAAACCACAATTACACTACTTTACAATTGACATAAGATGGCTCCAATAGGTTTGGACAGTATTTGGTCACTTGAAAGTATAAAAATTCTCTACTACAGGCAAACACTCTCAAGAGGAGGATAAGCTATGTTTACTTTCTCAAAATGCACATTACTAAACACAGCAAAATACAGCAAGTTTGCCTGGAAACATTCTTTAACCTAAATCAAAACAATGTGTCATCTGATCAGTAAAATGAGACTCCCTACAGTATGTTGAGACATTACTTCTAATTAAATTCATGCACCAGTATTCAACTCAGCAATTAATGTCATTAAATCATGTGAAAGATGACATTTTCCCCTCTGGCCCTTGCTGCCTTAGTCTTTCACATGACTCCAGCAACTGAAGTATGAAGGAAAAAAGTTTATTACTGCAAGAATTAGCAATGCCTTTTCTTTTTCTTGGCTAAAACCAGGAGTGAAGCATATTCTCACAACTCCACTTTCCCCACACTGACAACACACTAGAATTTCCAAGGTCTTGATTTTTAGATATGATGTGTGAATCACTCAGAGGTACACAGCATAAAAGAGATAACAGTACATGCTTTGGTTTAATGTAAAGCTAACTGCAGTAGTGAGCGTAGAGTGGTTTTTATCTTCGAAACCCTTCACATACATGATTTTCCTCCAGGGAAAACTTCTCTGCTCTACAGGCAGGCAAACTGAGGAAATAGAGCAAGAAAAATTTCCAAGAGGTGGAAATTTCCAACCAGGTGGTCCTCTCCCTTCCCTCTGTGTTAAGACCATGCCTCACCTACACAAAGTGGTGCCGTCCGTTGTCATCACTTCACACAAACTGAGACTCTGGCCTACTTAAAAAAATAATGAATTCATTTTGGTGCTGGCTGCTGAGGATGCAAGCGTGTGTCCTCAGGATCTGGGCAACAGAGAAGAGAAACTTCTTGCAACCAATGACATTTTTTCACGTGCCAAAGAATTCAAGGAAAATGCCCATAAAGTTTAAGTGTCTGTTTGTGTATGGTGCTGAAAACTCAGATAGGGTGTTCCAGCCTGGTGGAAGAGGTACTTAGTCTTCATCCAAGACTTCCACCTGAAATAGATAGAGTAGCTTTCCTAACTATGAAAATTTTAAGCTCTAAGAGCTGTTTTCTTCAAAAAGAGGAGTAGAGACACAGGCCATAGTTGGTGCTGTTTCTTTTACATCTTTCTGCAATGAACATTCCCCTCCTCAGCAGGAGATACCATCAGTTTCAAAGTGTAGTTGACCAAAATTAATTGTCTCCTACTTAGTCTAGTCCCATAGGTTTGGCTTTTGGTGTTAGTCCTGCCTATGCTGTCTAGATCAGCTGTTTCACCCAGGGCCATGCTGGAAATGTGCAGATCTCGAAGTCAGACAGAATAACAGAAACAAAAGTGCTAAACAGAAAAAATAGAGCAGCATTAAAACTATCCAGCTATTGTGTATGGGTTATATACAGAAGGAACAGGCCTTTGGGCATCTCCTTCTCAGTCATTTGATTAAATATTAAAAAAAGGAGGAGACACCATTCTAAGATAAAAATGCCTAAGTATGTTTCATGTGAAAATAAAAAATTATGTGTGCAGAAAATATCAAACAATCAAAGGTATGAAGCCATTCTGGTACATGACTAACTAAATGAAACTTAAAAAGACATTTTCTATATTTAATTACTTTTTACCAATTGCTTTACCATGACTAACAGATTTTTTTAGAACTATTTCCCCAACAGTCATTTATAGGTATCACAGATGCTAAGTGACTCAGTCAAGGGTGGCATCATGACCAGAATCCACCAATGTTGCATTTCACTCTTAACTCTACAGAAGACACTTTCTGTTTACTCCCTGCCTTGAAGTAACCCAGTGAATACTCAAACAACTGCAAAAATTAATTTGTTCTTTTCAGTCCTACAATAGAATTAGGTTAATGATTATGATATTTCTTTAGAGAGGGACCGGTTAAGCAGCTACCAAACTGAAAAGCCAAACACGACCATCACATTGCCTACATTCTTGGACTTGTTTGCTAAGCTAGGAGACTAAACATTTCAGAGGCTCCCAAGGTCTTCTCCAGAACACATTTTTTAAACTAAGATAGAACCATCCAGGGGAAGGTTCCTTGGAGAGGGGGGGCTCATTTGAGCCTTTCATTGGGGAATTTTTGATAGATATGCTAATTGGTAAGACCTATAATGGTATATAGATCTTTTGGGTGTGTGCATTGTGGGGTGCATTGAGGTGCATTTGACCTGGATGTGGTGATCCTAAGGATCCTTAAAATAAATACAGAGGTAAAATCCCTTTTTCCCTTCTAACCATGTTTCACTCTTGATTTTAATACCAGGATAAGGCATCATCTAGAGCTGTTAATGGGATTAATAACCCAAATTAAGCAGCTGCACCTCTCTCCCAGAGGCCAAGGAAAAGAGGCACTTGGAGCCAACAGCTGCTGCTGCTTGGCCAATGTTTTCCATTAAGCTGGCTTACCATACCCTTCTGCCACAACCCTTGGCTTTCTTTTGGATTTGCCTCTCAGACACTGCTGGATTTCACCCTGCAAATGTGTGTGCTCTACAAGCATCACTCTGCCCTCCGACAGGGCAGCATCAGGAGAACCAGGCGGGTGTGAGGGCCAGGTGGGAGGGCAGGGCTCAGGGTGGCACCAGGCGCACCCTCACCGGCTCAGAGCTGTGGCTGTGTCGCACCCTGCGGAGCAGGAGCCCCTCTGCACACACCGGGCCTGGCAGGACCCAGCAGCAGCACCGGGCCCAGCATCAGCACCATGCCCTCACGCCGTGCCTGGCCCCGCTGCACCCTCACACTGTGCCCTCACACCGTGCCCTCACACCGCGCCCTCACACCACGTCTCACACCGTGCCCTCACGCTGTGCCCTCACACCGTGCCTGGCCCCGCCATGCCCTCACACCGCACTCTCACACTGCGCCTGGCCCCACTGCGCCCTCACACCGCACCCTCACACTGCGCCCTCACACCACACCCTCACACCGCACCCTCACACCGCACCCTCACACCGCACCCTCACACTGCACCCTCACAGCGTGCCCTCACACTGTGCCCTCACACCGTGCCTGGCCCCACTGCGCCCTCACACCGTGCCTGGCCCCGCCATGCCCTCACACTGTGCTCTCACACTGCGCCTGGCCCCACTGCGCCCTCACACCGCACCCCCACACTGCGCCCTCACACCACACCCTCACACCATGCCCTCACACCGCGGCCTCACACTGTGCCCTCACACCACACCCTCACACCACGCCTCACACCATGCCCTCACACCGCGGCCTCACACTGTGCCCTCACACCACACCCTCACACCACGCCCTCACACCGTGCCCTCACACCACACCCTCACACCGCGCCCTCACACCGTGCCTGGCCCCACTGCGCCCTCACACCACGCCTGGCCCCGCCACACCCTCACACCACGCCCTCACACCGTGCCCTCACACCGTTCCTGGACCCACTGCGCCCTCACACCGCGCCCTCACACCACGCCTGGCCCCACCGTGTCCTCACGCTATGCCCTCACACTGTGCCGTCACACTGTGCCGTCACACCATGCCTGGCCCCGCCGTGCCCTCATGCCGTGCCCTCATGCTGCGTCCTCACACCGCGCCCTCACACCACACCTTCATGCTGTGCCCTCACGCTATGCCTTCACACTGTGTCTTCACACCATGCCTGGCCCTGCCGTGCCCTCACACCGTGCCCTCACACGGCACCCTCATGCTGCGCCAAGTGAAAATTTCACTGGGTTTTTTTCTCTCTCCCCTATCACACTCAGTTTAAAGGCACAGAAAAAGCACAAAATTAGTTTCTGGGCAATAGAGCAGTGATAGGGGATACACAGCATAAAGTCACCCCAAGACACAGAGGAAGAAAATTGCTTTGCAAAGGCTGTGATTGACTGGATGACCTGGGGAAAACCCCTTCCCAGTAAAACAAGGCTTATACATATTTTTCAAGAAACAGGATTAACTGTGAGTATTGTGGATGAAATGGAGAAGACTAAGTAAAATATAATTGTATAATGTGTTTGGTAACTTGATTTGTTTTTATTTTTCATCTGTGCAGCCAAATGTAACCAGTCTGGTGACTTCAGGAGCAGCCCCACAACTGCCCCTTAGCCAACTTCATAGCCTTGGTGTCACAGTTGCTCTGGTGTACCTGGGAGATGAGGCTCCCCACACCCTAGGGAGCTCTGGAAGAGCTTTTCTTCCACTCCTGAGCAAGGCTGCTGTGTGCATCCTTGTTTGTATACCAAGCCACTTTGCAAATCTCTATCTCCACTTCTGTAACCTGGCAGTTAAGCACCTGCAGAATGAGTTTAATGGAAAAATGTGAGGTACAGGAAGACAGTCCAGGTCACAGGAATTTTCTAGTGCTGTCATTCCAGGTTGCTGGTCTCTTCTGATCTGCCTAAATCTGGTTCCTGACAACTACAGGAGGGGAAACCAAGCTAATTTTGGTGGTGTCCTGGCTGCCGGTTGTGGTGTGGCGTGGCTCTGTTGCTGTTCTGTACCACCCACATGTCACTGCTGGGGACATGGTTCTGGGGGGAAGCAAAGGCGAGTGTGTCACCGAAACTGCAGGAAAAACAGAAACTCTCCAACATCTTTTCAGTGTTAGAGAATTAGCATTACATTATTCTGGCCAGGATGTTATTTTGGCCTGGATGTGCAATAGAAATAATTTCATCCACACATACCTGAGTTGTGCAGTGAAAATCATTCCATCACACATAGTTCTATACCAAACTTTTCACATATTTATGCATAAAAACCCCAAAGAAATTCTCATCGATTGGTCCTAAATTACACAATTTTTAGCATTCAATCTCCTATTGGTTATTGATCCCTTTGCCTTTGATGCTAATTTGGTCCTCATTTTATGGTTCTCTTATCAATCTTTTCCCAGAGCAGGTGTCTCTGACTGCACCAGGGGGTGATGTTTGTTAATATTTGGTTATCTCCTGTGTATCTTGTGGCTACTCCAAATCTGTAGATGCTAAGCTCATTAGGCCTCACCCAGCACTGGTGAACAGTCTTTCAAAGAGAAACTTCAATTCCCCTCCCCTTGGGGCAAAGGTGAACAACCACCTGACTAAAGTTACATAAAAAAATTTAAAAGCTGTATCATTTCCAACAAGTGCACCCCAAAGTGCACCATTTTCACCCCCCTCTCCTCAGTGGGAAGGCTTTCAGCACGTCCCTGTGGACCCTGTCCTGTGCCATTGCCATCCATCCCCTCCTGTTTTCTCTGAGACACGGCTACAGGACACGGTGCTGAAGAAAAAGCATCGAAACACAGAATCCACGTGGTGCTGAGGGACGGTGCCAGGGGACGGAGGAAGTGGGGGCAAGCCCCAGTCCAGCCGAGCCAGAGGAAGCTGAGCCAAGCCCAGCCAAGCTGAGCTGAAAGGAGCTGAGCAGAGTTGGGTGGAGGCAGAGCAATCAAAATCAGTGACGGCAGCAGCCGCACAGAATTGAGTCCAGCGTCCAAACAGTGGTGTGGAGTCAAATCCACAGCGCTCCCTGAGCCCCAGCACAACACAGTCTTGCTTTTGGGGGTTTGTCCATTGTTGTTTTCTGTTGTCGCAGGCCCAGGGACAGGAGGGAGCTGGCAGCATGGTAACAGCCACCATCTTGGCTTTGTTCTGGGACCACGTGGAACTAAGTCAAGGTGGTTAAACACCTTTTTGTGGGTGAAGCACCTTCTCTTCTTCTGCTGTTACTGTGCTGTTTCTTACTCCATTGCTTGTCGCTTTCAGTAAATTATCCCAACCCATAGTCTCTGCCTTTGTCCCACTCTTACTGAAGGGGCAGGGGGGAAGTAGGTGGCTTATTTAGTTAAATCTTTGGTGTTCAAGATTTGCCACAGGTGGCAAATCTCTAGCAGTGGTAAGAGACAGGATTAAGTAAGCTTCTGCTTATAGATGTGACAACGTAATATGCCTGGGGCCCACTTTTTGAAGCGTAACCTCTGTTTTATGTTATCTAGTGACTTCAGGTTTACCCTAGAACACATTTAACCCAAGGTCCCAGTTACTGAAATGTGACACAGCCTGCCCAGGGCATCATTTTTAGTTTTTGAATGCTCAGATAGCATGTGGTATATTTTAAAATGTGCTTAGAGTTATAAAAAAGTACAGATGTCTTGCCAGCTATAGCCAGTTGGGACACTACAGGATTAAGGATGTTTCCTTAGCAGGTGACATGGGAAATAGACAATTTGGCAGATGTTCTGCTCTTAGTACTTAATGTACAAAAGGGCCATTATGTTGGCCTAGCTTGTCAATTCTTTTTTTTCTAAATGATTACATTCCATCCCAATAGAAGTGAGATTTAACTTTCAAATTATTTTTTTGAAAATACTCTTCCTTTTTTCTTGTTGCCCAAGTTGCAACTACATGCGCACCTTGTGGTCTTAGTGTAGCTTAAAACATTTGTTTTAAATTTGTATTCACGTCAAATGAAACATCCTAAGGATTTGTAACCCTGCCAGCTGCATTTTCATTTCCACACAGCCACTCTTTCTCACTGACCATGTCCTGTAGAAGAAAAGCGAGACTAAAAGTTTTCCTTCAGCGAGGTAGTCACACCACATGGACTCAGGCGTAACTACAAAAGTCTAGTGAGAATTGCAGCCCCAAGGACTGTGGCTCTCCCTAGCATATTAGTTTGGACCACAACTCCTAGACCTATTGAAATTTATTACAAATCCTTGTTGTTTTGGGGGAGGTTTTGGATTTTTTTTTCCCGTTATCCCAAGCAGAAGTATGTCTACTAGATGCAGATTTCAGGAAATCTTTTTTCCAAGACTCCTAACTCAAAATGTTAAGTAGCTACCTTTGAACATCCAGTTGTCTGCCCATAGTAATCATTAAGAATGTTACCAAGAAGGAAATTCAAGATGCAAGGACTGAAGACATCATTTATTCAAGGGTAGACACCTAATCAGCACAAACTGGCAATAAGACATTGCCAGACTGTAGAACATCTTAATTTCCACCACCTTTGCCCCTTCAACTCGTGGACCAAGTGAACTCTGAATTCCCTGGACTTCAGCAGAGCAGCAAATGTGCACAATCCAGATTACCTCTGCACCAAACCTTTGATTTAGTTGCTCATAAAGCAGATGGCAAATATGATACTGCACATTCATTCAGATCGCCACTCATTTCAGGAGCAGGCTTTTGGCTGCTGCTAAACTCTGAAGTGTTTGCTGTGGCAGGGACAGAAGACATGGAAGGACTGAAGGAATGAAATGCCAGAGGATCCAGCAAAATCAGCTTAGCACTGGTTGGCAGCAGGGTGCAGAGGATCAGCGTAAGCCTCTGACACATACTAGAGGGAACGTGTGGCAGTAGGAAGTGCTTATTAGTCAGGCTGCCTCTTAATCCAGGGGAACAGGTCTCTACAGCCATTGAAAAAATTGGTTTTTCTGCATGCTGCATTGTTTTACAGTAGTATTCCAAAGACACATTGGTAAAGGCAGTAACAAATGCCTTGTTTGCTATCTTTAAGATTTAGAAATAAAATAGAAGACATTAAATAGGCATCTGTGCTATACAGCAGGGAATTACCTTGCAATCAAGACTGTGATGAAGAAATGAACTCGATCAACCCACAGGCTTTGTTTTCTTAAGCCATTATGATCACCTCAGCAGAATTGCCTCACTGTTTCCTTCCATCACAGAAGTTACCCAGTATTTCATGCTGGTACAGATGCTAGTGCATGACACACCTACAGAAGTCTTGTACAAACTGAAAGACTTCCTGTTCTCCTCCTTTTTCAGTTTCCCCATAGGTAAGATCTTAAATAATTTGCTCATTCTAACAAAACAAAACTTAGTTTGGTTAACTCCAGCAGACTCACAGAACACACAGCTTATCTAGGAAAACAAGCAGAAGTGAGGTGGCCTCTTACTTTCCTGCTAGTGCCCTGAGAATCCTGAAGGTTTTTGTATTATCCTTTAGACCTTCCATTAAACCTTTAATATAATCAGATTCTTCAGCATTCCCATTATGGTGCTAAATATTTTTAGGTAATTAAAACCATCTCTGAAGTTTAAATGTTTTTATAGCTGACATTACATGAATTCAAGGTTATACATTCAGCCTCTTAACATGTACGTATCTTCCTTGAACTATCTCTTTTGTAGGATTCACCCTCCAATTTCAAAAATTCTTAATTCTAGTCATACACCTCAGCAAGACTGCACCTGAAAGGCTATCCCAAGTCTGTCACCATCCAGACAGGACTGAATGTAAGAATCACACCAGTTTAACCTAATGCTTTTACAACAAAGGATTTCAATTAGAATCGATTTACACCAGACCAGTTTCACCTCATTATGCTAAGCTTATTTCTCAAATTCCATACAGAAAACATGAAGATCTTTGCACGACAGGAAAAATAAGGGGGCTCATGAGCTGTCTTTTGGGGGACTTCAGAAAGCATACTAAAGGGTTTTGACAGAACAACGGCATTCCCACCACACAACACAGATTTCAGAGACTTCCAGAACTAACTACCCCCTTCTGAATTCCATAAAACCTGTACTCTTTACATACAGCAACTGAAACCCAATAGATTCCAGTGGCTAAAGGTCCTGCCTTCCTCCATGACTAACAGATCTTTGTGCCTTTTCCCCACCCCAGCCCAGCATGCCAAGTTTTACCCTCTTCTCTGCAAAAGCAGGACATGCCATTTTCACTGCTTCGTTTCTCCCTTTGCATTATCAATTTTGAAAAAGCAACTTATAGAGCCTATTATGGGCTAAACTACACAGGAAATATCCCTTCCCATTCTGCAGAAAGTACTCCCTCTCTAAAAGGGAGAAAAAAAAAAAAAAACCAGTTACAGTGCAGCAACTGTAGGATAATCCATCTGTGGATGGACAAATTTCAGTGTACCTGCTAACTCACACAGTCAAAGTTTGTTTTACAACAAAAGCCCTTTTGCTTTCTCTTGGTTATGCATTTAACACTTAGCTTGATTACACATTTAAGTGTTAATCCCACAAAACTCCCAACCTCAGTACGGTTCTGTAGCAAATGAAACAGCTCAGGTGTCAGTGCTGCCTCTTCCCACTTTAGTGCCATTGGCCATTTCCCTGCCAACTCCTTCTAGTGACACAAACTGACCTGAAGATCCCATCATCCCTGGGTGAAGACAGAATTACATCTGAGCTATTGTACACTAGACCAGATTCAGATCAAGCAGCAATTTATTAAAAAAAATCCCAAACACTCCTCCCCCTCCCTTCGCTTCTATTATTTAGAAGACAGTCTACAGGTGCAGGCTAATCTTCTCTACAATCCACTAAAACATACTATAGAGTGGGATTCTAACATGGCATTCTGGATGACAAGCTTATGAAAATTACACTGTACAAAAGAAACCATCACAACTAAGTCAGTGTTTAAGGAATTTTTATTAAACCAAGAATTTTATAATCCAAATTATGTTTCTTTGCTCAGCTATCAATTCTCACTGTCAACTAAAACAGTGGTGATATTCTGAGCTTTTCCACAGTAAAGAATTACAAAATTAAAGAAAGGAATGCTTTAAATTTTTGTACTGTGCTGAAAATTCTTTTCCCCTGGGTTTATAAAACATTAATTTGTATTTTTTATTTTACTATTTTTTTTTAAATTTTAAATCAATAAGTAATCTAGGACCAGCACTTGTTTTGCTAGCCCCGGCGTTGCTCTGTACGTAAGCTTCAAAGTTTCCTTTCCTTTTTTTATTTATTTTATATTTTGCAATGTTTTTCTCAATATTTAATAGTTTTTCCATGTTTAGATTTTTTTTTCTTCGGTGAAGCGAAGTTCTAGATTGTAGTCCCGGATAGGTCTGCAAAGAAAAACAATGCTGTTATGTTTTAAATGAAAGCAGCACCGTACACATTTTCTGATAGGCTTTCTGCTGCTGTATGCCAGACAACACTCTGGGCTTTACTGTATCAGTGACACCCAAGTTCTTCAGAAGCAGAGTATCAGAGGTCCCCCCACTTTTTAGGGACACAGAAGTATTCAAAAGTCTGTGACTCTTGGCAAGACAAAACTGACTCTAGAACTGGGCAGTACTTCAGTACCACTTCAAGCACACTTATTGTGATTGACTGCAGGTCACATCTACTCTTGAGGCCAGCACACTGAGGCTCATCAAATAAGTACTCTAGTAGTATTTTTAATTATTAAAACATCATGGAGCAGACGGAGTAATGGTCCCAAAGTCTGGGCATCTTAGTTCAGGAGAGACCAATTCAGCACTTATCTCCTTTGTGGAAGTGTCACTAGCAAAAAAAATGTGTAAAAATCATTACTCAAATTCTGCCTCCAAAAGGAAAATCGCAGAAATTAAAATATGAAGAAAAAAAGAAAATTCTTTGTGATCAGATGGTAATGCAGGCACCTTCAAATGATAGCTACAAATGTGGTAAGCAAGTTCACAAGCAAAACCTAACTAGACAGAAGAGATAACAGATTCCTTTTAATGCTCAACTTCACATTTTTTCCCTATCAAAATTGTTAAGGTATCACCATTTGCCTCTGTCATGCACAATTAAGATACCAACCCCACAGAAGGCAATGAAGAAAAATCACTATTTTAATTGACATTAAATTCACCCAAATGTGAAGTCAAGACAATATATAGTTTAATTTTCACTTACTGTACAATTTTAGAATTTGATAAGTATATTCATATATAAGCTCTTTAATTACTGAGGAAAAAGAGGGCTGGAATACCATTTTAAGCTTATTTCAATTCCACAAGTTGCTCTGAAACAACAGTATGAATAGTAGCATTTGACAAAATTGCCCATTTTTGCACACATGCCTAGAACAAATTTCAGCTAAATATGCTGTTAAAAACAGTGACAGGCCAGTAACTTTTGCTAACCAAGTGAGCACAGAAGTCTTTTTTACCATAGCCGTTACTTCCTGTGGCTGCAAATGACACAGAGCCTGGACACATGCTGCTTACAAGGCCATGGACCAAAGACTTGCCCCAGTCAACCTATGGAACTGTAGTGGTCAGACTTACTTATTAAACACTTGGAACCCCAGTGGGATTATTAACTGCCTTTTGAGCAGCCTCTTTAGCTTGGTGGGCTTGTAGTACGGCTACAGCTTCATCAACCTGTTAAGTAAAAAAGAATAATTAATTAAGGGAAGCATAGCAATTCGTTTATATTTAAGTTAATAATACAGTGGAAATCATATATATATACACAATGCCTGCACTGTTAAACAGAAAAAGGAGAACATTATAATTCCAGTTTATCCAACGTAAGTCACTGTTGCCCTTTGCGAGAGGATACTCTTGCCCTGAGCCAGCTGCATTGCTGTTACTCCACTGTGCCAGCACCAACACCTGTTAGATCCATGTAGATGTAACCACCTATGGAACCAGTGCAAGGCCAAAGTCCGCCTACCTTCGAACGAAGAGACTCAGGAGACTCAAGCATGTGGAGGAGTTCAGAGTTGTCAATCTCCAACAACATACCAGTGATCTTACCCGCCAGAGTAGGGTGCATGCTTTGAATAAGGGGAAACAGACGTTCGCCTAGAGAGAAAGAAGTTCATCAGGGACAAATCCAGCCTAAATTTAAGGGATAAGGGAAACAAATGCCTTTTTCTACTGCTAAAACAATTTACTCTGCATTTTAAGATTGTTAAAAGTGTACTTTGACTCTCCTTCTGCTACACTGCTTAGAGAAAGGTATCATGTACATACCTAACATCTGCTTTTGTTCTTGTGGAGGGGCAGAAGCCAACATGGAAGCAGTCAAGGGTTCCTGACCTTGCACATGGACAGCAGGCTGCAAGTTAATTTAACAACATTTGAAAATTAAATTCTGCTGCATAATTAGGTGCAGCTTCAAATAGCCAATATTTCACAACTCAGCATACACAATGCCTAGAGTATCCAGAAACATCAAAGAAACTAACAGCTATGTCTATTTAATCAAATGCTATTGGTTAGAGCTGAGTGATGATGCTGAAGATTATTATTAGAAACTGCCCCACTGAGGAGCAAACACAAGAATTTAGGCTAAGGTACGAGGAAACTGAAAAGTATGAAGCAACACAGGATCACATCCTACCCCGGGTGAACTTGAAGTATACTCAACTCCCTAGTGCTTTTACTCTACTGCCATGAAGCAGAACCTGAATTGCCCTCCCATCACCCTCACCACCTTCCTGTGCAAAGAAGATCAGTAAAAGCACGGAGCAGCTCCCCAGATCACAGACCTGCTGCATAGCAACCTGCGGCTGCGTGTTGAGGTGCTGCTGAGGATTGCGAACACCCGCAGCGTATTTGTACTGTGGAACTGTGCGCACGGCAGGAGTGGCTGCAGTGGCTGCTGCTGCAGGACGTGGACCCATGGTTTGTGTTGATGTATTAGCTGAAAAAATAGTAACAATTCCATATGAAAATTATTATTATTATAATTACTTTTTGCCCAACAAACCAACTTGCATCAAACACCTAAATTAGGTATTGTGTTATAGATTCATCTCAGTAGTGCTGTCAACTGTCACATCACTGGTCACATCCAAAGGTTCAAACCCTGAAATTTACTGGATGCTACTATCGAGTCACTTCACTCATGAATTACCCTTTTTCCATACTACTGAAAAAAGTTCTGTGATTAAAAATCCACTTTGAGTATTAATGTGATTTCATTGTAAGCTAAAGGACATTTGATTTCCTGAGCACATGATGTCATTCTAAAAAAGATACTTTTAGGAAGCAGATGGCTGGCTGATACATTCTGGGAGAATTATGCCTCCACAGAGGTTGTGGAATCCCCATCCCAAGAGATGTTCAAGACCAGGCTGGATGGGGCTTCTGAGTACCTTGGTCTAGTAGAGGGTTCCCTGCCTCTGGCAGGGGTGTTGAACTACATGACTTTTAAGGTTCCTTCCAAGCCAAACCATTCTATGACTTCAGTCAATTCCGGTTTCATTCAGTGATGTGCAGATTTTGCATTCGTGATACTAGCTCACAAGAATAAAATATGTATATATGAAATGTAAAAAAATTAGTAAGAGCTAAAATTGTATCATCTCAATATTTCTACATACAACCTACTGTTACAATTGCTGCAACTATGTTTACAAATTACAGAAGCCATCATACAGTATTACTGAAGCACACACAAGAATTAAGTGCTTCATCCTGAAGAGATGGGATGACAGCTGGAGTCTTTGCTGGGACAGTATTTAAAGCAATTACTAGAAGGTGATACTAGCTTCATTAGGAAGAGCCAGAAAACAGGACGTATTACCACGTGTGATAATAAACTTCCAAATGCTTTTGCAAGATCATGCTGAACCTGCAAAATTGGAACAGAAGTCTAATAGCTGAAGTCTTCATAAATCAAACTCACCAACACGCTGCGTTGACATGACTCGTGGAACCTGGGAAGAAGCTGGTCTCATGGTACTGAACGGTGGTCTGGGTGCTGCTGGGCGGATAGCACCAGGCATGTTTTGGAATGCTATGGTTCAGAAAAAATACACTGTTACATGCTGAAACATTGAATGGTGACAACACAACAAAGAGAAGACTGATACTGCAATGCCATGAAAATGTCTTTGAAAGTGCAAAGGGAAATGCTACACAGTTTACAGCAATCACTGGAAAGAGGTAAAGAAGTGACTTACGATGAGGTCTGGCACCCTGAGCAGTCCAGCGAGGACTAGGTCTAGCAAGTTGAGCAAGCTGATTAGTAGGATAGTATGCAGCACGGTTCTGAGTCTGCCAAACACAACAACATCACTTAGCTTTGTTGTCTGTGAAGGGCATGCTGAACAGCCCATCACCCTCCTACTATGAAATTAAAATGCTGAAATCATGGACACATGCTAACAGTTATATTTACTGTTAAATCTGAGCAGATTTTACCCACAGTACAAAATATGCCGTAACTCATCTCTACACGTACCTGAGGAATAGCTGCCATGAAGTATCCTGAAGGAGGTGCTGGCTGGTAGGGGTTGATTACAGGATTAGGTACTGCTCTTACACTTGCCATCCTCTGCATGTACTGGTTGGTGAGATGAGCTTGGCGCTCCTCTTTACGCTGGGCTAGAGCTACATATAATGGTTTAGTAGCCACAATTCTACCATTCATTTCTGTGACTGCTTTGGTGGCTTCTTCTGGTGACGAAAAGCATACAAATCCAAATCCTTTGCTGCGGCCACCTTCCATCATCACCTGTCAGTACAAAATTTAGTTTTAAAACTAAATGTCCTGTGGCATACCTACTGAACTTGCATGGGTTTCTTGTTTCAGCTTATTAGAAGTGAGACCACAGTTTGTTTTACTGAGGTTTTTATAAAAACGAGTATCATTGTGTAATTAATAGCTAACTGTTACCTGAATAAAGATGAAAATCTCATTGATATAATAATGAGTACAACATTGCACTGGAAAGATGTAATTTTTCTCACACTAGTCTCACTACTTAGTTTAGTTCAAGAAAGGATGATCTTATGGTATTTAACCTGACACATACAATAATCAAGGAAGCTTATGCCCAGATTTATAGTGTGTCACATCTGTTACTGAATGAAATAAACTTTTCTTTGGTGACAGATCACTACTCATCTTCAGAGAACAGATAAGCGCTATCTATGAACTTTACCTTTGCACTAGTGATTGTACCAAATGGGGAGAACTCTTTTCGGAGACGCTCATCATCAATCCCATCGTCAAGATTTTTCACATAAAGGTTTACACCCTAAGAAAACAGGCAAGTTATTTTTAATTGTGTACATCTCAAAATACCATATAACAGAGTTAGTCCTCTTGGTTTAAAACTGCACCTGGTATCTGGTGATCCTGTCCTGCTTCATTTGTTCAAACTTGCGCTTCAGCTCTGTCTGTCTTTCCACCTTTTTCTGAGCCCGGCCAACGTAGATTTGTTTTCCATTGAGCTCTTTCCCATTCATCTCATCTACAGCCTTCATTAAAAAACAGCAAGTTAGCAGTGCTGTGTACTCAAACATTTTTCAGACATACCAAAAAATGCAATTCCAATGTAAAAAGCTACATGACGATTCTACAAAAAGAGCTAATCCATCTTAAAATACCACTAATTGAAACAAAATACCCCAAAACTTTCCCACTTATACTAACATGAAAATTGCTTTCCAAGTACGCTTCTGTCTTGTTGAAGACAAGTCACAAGGGATGCAAAACACTTTATATGAAGCTGGATGAAAAATCCCAAGTTGCAAGAACTGTTTCTCCAGCCTTATCTTGCTAATGGCACAGAAAAGTAAGCAAATAAAGTTGAAAAGCTTTAATTCACCTAGTGCTATCTTTAAAATCAACACCTGAAACCACAGTACCTATCAGATCTTTCTATACTGTATGTTAAGCTATGGATAGCCTTTTTTTTTATTTTTCACTTTTAGTCTTTCATTATGGAAATACTTAGAAGTATGAAAATATGAACTTCTTCTATTACAACTCTTTAGATGTGAAAACTTTGGCACATATGTGCTCAATTAATTTAAAACCAGAACTCAGCAGTTTATTGTATATATTATGATCAATTTAGACATACTTACAGGGATACTAGAATTTTATGTTATTTAAAACACCCAACATGATTCTGACTACGGTAAGAGAAACCATTCATCAATTAATGTATGCAAGACTGAAAAATGTAGATATTAAGACAGACAGGATTTGTTCCAATCTCTCACTTGTACACTTGCAGTACTGACAAATCACCAACATGCCTTCTGAAAAGCAAACTTTGTTTGTTGCCATGATTTGTTCTGTACTGCATTTTTTTCCTGATGCTATGTCCCTACTGTCACAGTCAACTGACATATCAAAGCAACCAAGTGACAAAGAATTAAGTTACACAGCATACTGGCATGTTATAGATATACACACGAATAGAAAGGACCCTTCTTCCAAAGTTACCCTTCAGAGTAAAAGCAACATCACATGGCTCTATGACTATTTTCTTACAGCTGTGCCAAACATGCTTTATAAAACTAATAGCTTTCCTGCTGACTTTGCAGAGCTACAGTTTGAAAACACAATTCCTTCTGCCTTGCACAAACATTTTGTGCAACCAAACTGGATCCAATGATTCAGAGATGTAGTAATTTACTATGCTGTATATTGTTCAGCATGAGAGAGTCCAAATATCATTGAGACCTTTAAGCCCAACTACAACAGGTTTTTAATTATTCAAGATTCCCAATTCTATACTAGTTCCAGCTGTATCGCAGTACCTTGACTTAATAGGCTCCTTAGACCAACTGACATTTACTCATAAGAAAGCATTCTAAATGACAGAAACTGTGTTAAGTAATTTAGGGAGTGAGCATTTATTTTTGCAGTGTCCTTGACCAATTAAAAAAACTTAATCACTCAATGAAACATATTATTTGGGTCTCAGTTACAGCATTCCTAAAATTAAGTCCAAAAGCTTACTTTTTGGGCATCTTCATGTCTTTCAAAGCTAACGAAGCCAAAGCCTTTGGATTTTCCACTCTCATCAGTCATAACTTTCACACTTAGAGCAGGACCTAAAAGGAGAATGAAATACTTATGCTTCATATACAGTGTATTCTTCTCACCTTTTGACCATCCTCTTTACAAGATAATATTTATTTTATTTCACTTGCATTACAAAGGACTCCTGCACCAATAATAGTATCACCCATTAATATGAAATTACTAATTTGCCCCAATGAACTTCAGGCATTATGGCTGAAGTCTGCCACGCTGACTTTCTTTTCTACTGTATTTTCAACCAAAATTTCACCTTAAAGTTAATGAAATTTGTTTTATCATTAAAAACTAAGACATTTAAAAAGTACTAGCGCTTCCATCCTTTGAAACAGGTACTGAAAAAGTCAGAGCCAGGCCTTGCAATTAGGTATACATTTACTATTTATCCTGGTGAAAGGCCATCCTAGTTCAGCAGTTCCAAACCTCTGAAAAATTGGGAGTTCACAAACTCAATTGGAAGTAGCTAATTTAGCTGTAGCAGCTAAATTTACTACTGTTTCAACCACAGAGGCTTGAAGAGCAGAAAGGCATTTCCTGTAGATGATGCTTAAGGCTGCTACAGGGTATCTCTTGTACAAAGCTTTCCCTTCCTTTACATAATATCCACTGGAGAACAGCAAAAGCATACAGGGAAGAAAATTTTTAAAAAAAGCTGAGGTTGAAAATAAAATGTGAAGAACCTGTAACTGCATTAAGGGATTGGCCATTTCCTATTTTGATGGTGACACATCATATACATTACTAGATCATGGTCATATGTCCACCATAATTTTGCCTTGTGTGTAACTGAGGATCAAGGCAGAATCTATAGCTTGGCGCAGGAATGGTTCCTTATAATTTTGTATTAGGTCAACCACCACAATGCAACTGAATAACAGAGGTAAGTCTGCAGATCAATGAAAGCAACAGTAAACTCATCTGTCACACAACCTGTAGGTGCATTCCTAACATCAATCTGTACTAAACCAGAGAACACTTCTGTTTGCAGCTTTCAAAAAATTACAGAACCCATAGATGCACTATTTTCAGATTATTGAAAACAGTTCTGATGACAGGATTATATATGCTATTCTGCCTATTTAAAATTTAGATATTACTGCACTTATGAAACTGAAATTAAGTACCAACTTTTCAGTAACCTTTATTACATTTTTAAATCAACATCAGACAGTCCTGATTCCTTGTATTTCAAGGCACTGTACAGATAAGATACAAGTAGTAAGCTGAAGTTCACTTGTGTTTATATAAACATTAAGACATTACCAAACTTGCCAAAGAGTTCCTTAAGTCTCTCATCATCCATGTCTTCTCCAAAATTTTTGATGTAAACATTGGTGAATTCTTTTGCTCTGGCTCCAAGCTCTGCCTCACGTTCCTTGCGGGATTTAAACCTTCCAACAAATCTAGTTGTAGGAAGAACAGAGTAATACAGATTAAAGCAAGTCTCTCAAGGTTTAAAAATTTACTTTAATCCTCTGGCATTGTATTTTATTCTTAATCAGTCTCGTTCACTATAGGTATGAAATTCTTTAGATAAAGTATTTATGATATAACTCCAGCAGAAGAAATTCCACTATCCTTTGCTACATCAGCATGTTTATCCCAGTTAGGAGGCATGAAAATGCTTTCAAGCCATTGGTTCACTCTTACGAACAGCCTTTGACAACAAGAGCTTGACAATGGAAAGAGTACTAAGTAAAGAGGCTAAACAGAAATTCTAGGTAACAGCATAATCTCTCTGCCATACTAAAAACTTGGCAGCCTTAAAGCAGTCACTGCTCTCTGATCCAATTTTTAAGCATGCAATATTTAACTAACTGCCCCCACTACCTAACACCTTTCCAGCCTATATCAAAGACTTTTTTTTTTAAGTCATAGTGAAATAAACAGTTCAACTTGCTCTTGAGTCAAATACCATTGCAAATTGGCTGGGAACACCAATGGGTAGCTCATACTGTCAAAAAAAGAACAGAACCTGAACATAACATTCTGTAGCCCAAGGACCTGCCCTAGCACAGACTGTACACGGCTGACACTGATTTCTGACTGTAGCAGGCTCCTCCTTTAAAATTTTATTGTACTGTCTAACTTTATAGTTCCAAATCTGGCGAACGAAATACAGTAGTGATGCCTTGAGAGGCCTCCTAGCAACAGAGACTAGGCAGGAGTAAGGGAATAAGGGTAGGTATTTATTTGAAAAGCCTCCCAAGGTACCCCCTGGAGAGTCAGAGGCTACTGCCAAGATGGACCCCAGGTCACCAGTTCTTCACACTTTTATAAGTTTGGTCCATTTGCATATCAGGGTTAATTCTCCAATTAAAGCTTCAGTTAATGATGCAGTTTCCCCAAGCTTGCCACCCCTTTTAGAGCCTCTTGGTTTATACTTTTTGGGCCTAGGACAGTCTGAGAGTCCTTGGAGAGCAGGCCTGGAGGGGCTTTATTATGCCTACCGAGCACGAGAGAGCAGAAGTTAACAGGCTATAAGAAACTTCAGAGTTGCACACTAGGCAGTACAGGATTTGAAAAACATTAAAGTTAAAACCTAAGGCATCAGTAGCATCCGTTAACTCAATTTTTAAACTCTGGCAATTTCACCTGATTTACAGCCATCAAGTATAGTAAGAATGGAAGTGCAATGTGTTCAGCAGATTTTGATAGTGAGTGAAGTGTTTTAATTGACTTCCAAAAGACTAGCCTGAATAGAAATTCAAAGCAAAATTAACTCTCATGATATAGTTTACCCACATGTTTTTATGACTGCATGCTGACCATTTTTACTAATTTAAGGTTATATAAACATGGATGCTGAATATAAGCATCCATAGTATGGCAGTCAAGAACAGAACAAGCAGGAAGACTAACATTTCAAAATGTATGTCTTCCTGTATGTGACTTGATCTATCCACTTCTAAATATAAAAATAATCCATGATGGTAACCTGATGCTGATTTCTGTTTCTTTTTTCCAAACCCTCCTAAGTATTTAGAAAGCTGTTCTTTTGTAATTATATCAAACACCATAATGATCCCCTAGGCATAGCTGTGAGGCACACTCACTCCTCCAGCCTAAATATTATTAAACAAGTTGCCAAATAACTTTTCTACAACACAGAACAGTGATAATGTTTAAAACATTACACTTCTCTACGTTTTATTTTCTACTCCCTAGATATGCCTATCAACAGACATTCATAGAAAAATATTAGTCTGACCACTCTTTAGTGCCAAGTAACTGTAACTCTAAGTATCAGCTGACTCCAAAATACGGATAACACACCTATCTCACAACTCTTATAAAGGAAGTATTATTCAGAATACTCAATGGATTGTATTTTATCTCAGACCAATAAGATCAGAAAACCAGGGAAGACTCCAAATCCTCATTACAGTATTGGCTTGTAAGACAATTAATACAATGATTTTTTCCTCTGGAGTCCATTATTTGCCTTTTTGAACTTACTCTGCCTTTAAAATAGGCAGATAGCAATTCTTAAAATCCCTAGCACTAAAACTCTACATCATCTTAAAATTAGAAATTTTTAGACCCTTCCTTTCCTAAGTAAGCTTTCAAATCTTTGCCGTAAAATGAATTTTGGTTTGCTGATCCCCAAATACGTATTTATGTACTTACACTTTGCGGTCATTAAGCAGCATACCATTCATTTTTTCAATAGCTCTTTCTGCAGCTTCTTGTGTCTCAAAATGTACAAATCCATAACCCTTGGATCCATTTTCATCGCACACCACCTATTAATGAAAAACCTTGTTGTAATACCCATGGAATGTTTCCAGCATAAATTGAGGAGTCTTTGTGTCAATACGTTTTATTTTCCACTAACCTTACAAGACAGGATGTTCCCAAAAGCAGAAAATGTGTCATACAAAGCTTTGTTATCAATTGATTTGTCCAGGTTTTTGATGAAGATGTTTCCTACACCGCTTTTGCGTAGAGATGGATCGCGCTGAGACCACATGATGCGCACTGGTTTGCCTTTAATGACATCAAAGTTCATCGTGTCCAAAGCTCGTTCAGCTGCAAAAACATTACGGAATTAGTAGAAAATGCTAGCACATTATCTTAACAAGCACATAAATACCAGCTGAAGTACAATGCTTAATAATATTTTTACTATTTCAAGTCCAGCACCATCACCAAGATGCAAACCTAAGCCTCCAATGGAGTCTGTTGTATTCAAGGAAGAACTGCCAAAACCTCATCAGCTAAAGATGCACTCAGGAAGGAGCAGAAGTCAGCTGTGAGCAAGCTGTAGAAATCTCGTTAGGTTACAGGACTAGGTCTATGAAAAGATGGTATGGTGACAGGAGAAAAGGCAGCAAGTGCTGGCTATTACAAAGTTTTTACATTTGTGAAAACCAGCTGGCTTCTCCCAGATCACATAGATGTACACTGTGTCCATAAAAATGTTTGTAGGGGTACTGCTTGTGCCTATACAAGGCCTTTTGCAAACATCAACCCAAGAACACCTACAATATCAATACCCCAAAATTTCTTCGCAAGGTGGATATTCAAAACTCACTCAGGCAGCTGTTCCACACAACCTCCTCAGAGACCAAAAAGATCTGTGATGAAATTCTGGGCAAGAGATAGCTCAAAGAGTTTCAAAACTAGCACGTATTAAGTTTTGAGAATCTGAAATAATACATATATTTTTAAAGCTCACAATGAAATACATACAAACTCAATGAAGGAGCAAGAATTAAAACAAAAAACCAGGGTAACGTAAACCAGGTTTCGTTACTCCAATCGAGTAGTTTTTCCAGTAGAACTCCATAACTAACTTTTAAAATCCTGCATGTAAAATCTCTTGTGTATTTAGATGGGGAAGTATCAAGACTTGTTCAGTTTTCACATGTCTCTTCAAAGCCACAAGACATGTCTGTGATGTTCTAAGTCAACAATGTATTTAAGCACAAAAGAGCAATACTTCTCAAGTACAGCAGTTCCTTTTCATCCCTGCTCCTGTAAGTCTGGAAGAACGCTGAAAAAAGTCCCAATACATACCTGAAGTCACACCCATTGGCATGAACTCACTTCACTGTAATTTGCAAATATCAGAACAACATCATGTTAACACAACTGAAATCAGCTTAGTGTTAGTTAAAACCAGCAACCACGTCAGTTAATATTTTTTTGGGAGGACCAAAGGCCAATCACATTGTGAAAACCCTTATTTAATGTTTTTGTTCTTTAAGTGCTGCTTTTATCTTGAGCTGTGTTGTTGCATGTCACAGCCAAAGACAATTTGCAATGAGCCTGGAATTCAGCTAATACACCATCCTTTTTTTTTAATTTCTTTTTTTATATCTTTTCTTGTGACATTGTCAGATTAGAAATAAATTTGAAGATTTTACTCTCTGAAAGACATCTGTGGGTATTAAAGAGATGGACATTAACATTTTTGTGGGGAAAAAGATTATTGATACTATTACATATTCACATGACAGTAGCAACTCAGCAACTGATTTAAACTGAAGCCACAAAAACTACATGCCAGTCTTCTAAGTAAGTTAATAAAGCTTTCAAAAACTTTGAAATAAATTAAGCAGGAGAGGAAAGGCAATCTAATACTGTTAATGAGAAATAAAAGTAATTGGAAGGCTTTATATGACAAATGGGGGGGTGTGGGGAGATGAAAAAAAAAGAAAAAAAAATTTTAAAAGTCAAAAAAACCTGTGGATATCAGACTGGCCACAGCAGAAACTCGTAGGACTTCACTACTGCCGTGGATGTCATTAAAATTATTACTGCCAGCACCAATAGATGTGCCAGCAACAAACAGTTCATTATTTCCAGAAGTAGCAACAGGGCTTCCTTTACCAGAAAAGAGGCTTTTCTAATTCATGCTAATTGCTTCTAGAATAATCCTGACACTCCTCAAAAATGTGTGTTCCTAGACACATTTCCCAATCATCTGACTCAAATTTGGGTCCATGGGTCCTCTGCAAGCATTACACTCTTAAACAGCGAGCCCGTGTCTTAGACCAGAGCAATTTCTCCACAAGGACAGCATGGAAACTCCAACAGCTCTCCTCATCTCTCCTATGGAGCCGAAGAAATTTAAACACTTCTGCTTAATCAACACCACATTGTCATTCCACGGTAGATTTTTAAAACATTACTAGAACTCCATCTACATCCCGGTACAAGCTACTGTCAGTAAAATTCCCAACGAGTGAAACTGGCTCACTTTCATTACATTTCAGTCATAAAAGGCTGTGCCGGTTGCAGGAGGCAGCTCCATTCAGCAGCGAACTTGTTACCAATGGACACACCTACCCGGGCTGTACTTCTGCTGATTCTGCTGGAGCTCTTGTTGAATGACTCACCAGCTCCCATTTTAGTCGACTGGACAGTCCACTTTAACAATTTCAAAATCACACAGAATATACACTTAATGCTAACCTGTGCTAAAGGCAAATAGCAATAGCTATGAAACAAAAAAGCTCTGGGAACATAACAGCTCTAAAAATTCAAAGAATTCTGATGCAGTTTCAGATTACTCAAGAATATTTCTAGTTTAGTGATGAAATAAGATTGCCCGAGTTTTACTGCAGACTATGACTCAAATTCAGAAAAGTCACAACTCTAAAATGTGTGCATACCTCACAAATGTGTCATCAGGCCTAATTAGTTTTTGGAAGAGCTTTGAGATCCCTGGTTTACAGACAGCTGGTAATGTCAAGCACACCTTCAAAGCTGTTTTTCAACTACCCAAGGTAGTTGTTACTAGCTATTTAATAGGCATCGCCTGGGATGCAGCTAAAAATTTGGCTAAACCAATAAAAGGAATCTAGTTTGGAAGCAAAATAAAACCAGTATTATTGTAAGAATAACCATTCATCCTCCAAACTCCTATTTCAAGGTTGCAGTAAATGGACATAATGATCTACAAAGAGCCCCCAGCAAATGCTTTCTAGGTATTTGCCAAGAATATAAAAGTCTGAAAATCTTGAAAACGTATAATTGCGCAATACCATTGAACTGTATTTTAAACAACTGCTTCCAGATATGTGCCAGATGCAAGCTTGATACAGATGAAAAATTCTTTTAGCTGAACTAGACTACTTATAGACTAAAATTTGTGTGTCTCCCGAAGCCTGAAAAACACTTATAACATTTGGAGTAACAGCACCTTTCTAAGAGGCATGTTCAAAAACTCTGAATTAAGCACTGCTCAGGTGAAACAGCTGTATTTGTTTCTACATTTGACAAATTACAAACCAAGTCACAAAATGTACCGGTTGCTCAACTAATGATGAAGCCAGCCCTTATGGAACTCTCTCAATACTAAGCAGAAGAAGCATTTTAATCACTTTCAGCTTATGCCCTGACATTATTGTATCACAGTACTGACCTGTGCCAACCCCTTATTTTACTTTCTGAGAAACCGTACCATACGCCTTTATTTAATGAAAGCAAAGTATGTCAAAACAAGCATTCAAATTGCCTCATCCTAAAGAACGGCTGAATAAATCAAAAGCTCTCTGAACTGAGAGAGCTGATAACAGGTGGAGTTCATCTGCCTATTAAGAAGATGAGGCAGTAACTTTTACTACTTACATACAGATACCATCGGTACACCAAAGTCTGATCTGATAATGGTTATACGCTAAAGCTAATTTTGAAAGCCAGTTAAATTTAATTGCTTGAAAAGTTTGTAATTTAAGTATCTCACTTTCAAACGTTTGAAAATAAAACCATTGTAACAGAAGGCTGTTTGCTTAACTGTACTTGAAATCACGTATTTTCTAGTTGGCCAAATATTTTTTTTTTAAATTGGACTCCATAAAGCTTAGAACCAGTCACATTCGGTTCTTTTAGTGAAACACCCTCCAAATGGATCACACTGTGTTCCCAACACGACCAGAATTACAGAGAAAGTTTCTTTACCGACATAACTTCAGAGAAACAGTAACACTTTGTGAATAAACAAGTTTCATAAAAACACGAGTTAGGGAACAATGTCAGCTTACTGCGAAGCCACACGGATGAGAGCACAGCTCGGGCTGCAGCTCCATGAGGAAGAAGCACAAGGAGGGAGGCCCGAGTAGTTTCATGTCCTCCCTGCACGTGACAGACCTGCCATGGTGTTTTAACAAACGCTTCGGCCTGGGCGCCTGCGAAACTACCCAGCCACGCCGGTGCGCCCTACTTCCTTCTCCCGGCCTCTTAATCACGCACTCACACACACACAGCTCCTGCGCGGTTATTAAAAGGTGCTAATGACTGCGATGTTTTCCTCAAGCTACCCTTCATCTCGGACGGACGCGAAGAGCCCCCCGCACAGTCACCCACAACCCCCTCCCCGGGAACGGGGCAGCCCCGCCGGGCCCCGGGGCCTCCCCGGGCCCTCCCCCGCCCACCCCCGGGGCCCCGCGGCCGCTCTCGATCCGCGGAAGCGCCTCCCCCCCGCTTCTCCGGCCGCCACGAGGCGCGGGCGGCCCGGGCCGCGTGTGAGCGGCAGCCCCGCCGCCAACTTCCCCCCGCGCCCCGCCGGGTCCGCCCCGTCCCGGGCGGCAAAATGGATGCGGGGCGGCGGCCGGGGCGGGGGGCAGGGGACAAACATGGCTCCGCCGCCGCCCGCGGCCCGGCACTCACCGTCGGCGGGCTGCTGGAAGTTGACATAGGCGTATCCGAGCGAGCGACGGGTGATCATGTCCCTGCAGACGCGGATGGAGAGGATGGGCCCGGCGGGGCTGAACTTCTCGTAGAGCATGGCCTCGGTCACGTCGGGGTGCAGGTCCCCCACGTAGAGCGAGGCCATGGGGTAGCTGGGGGCGCTGGGGTTCATCCTGCCGCCGTCTCCCGGCGCGGGGGGGGCGCTGACGAGGCGGAGGCCGCGGCGGTCGGTGCGAGCGGGGCCGGCGGAGGCGGCGCGGGGCCGCTCGGACTCAACGGCAGCGGCGGGTGCGGCGGATGGGCGGGCGGGGGTCGGGTCGCTCCGTGCGGGCCGGGCGGAGCAGGCGGCGGCGAGTGCTGCGCTCGGCGGAGTCGGGCTCGCTGTGTGTCTCCTCTCGGCTGCGCCGGGTCCGGGGACTTCGCTTCACCGGGTTATTTTATATCAAACCGGCCGTTTGCAGAAAGGTTGTCGGGAAGGTTGGATGAGGAGAGAGGATTATTTTTTTAAAAGGTTTTTTAAATATTTTTGGATTTTTTTTGGCTTTTTTAAATATTTTTTTAGTAATAAATGGTGCTGCGGGGCCGGGCCGGCGTGTCCGGGTGGTCCGGAGCACACGCACTGCGCACACAGCTCCGACGGCGGCCGGGGGACAAGGGGGCGGCCGCCGCCCCGGCCGCGCTCTATATATACCCGCCCCGCCCCCCCGCCCCCGCCGCGCCGCGCGCCACGCACGGCGCCGCGCGCACCGCGCACGCGCACCGGCCGGCAGGGGTGGGGACGCGCGGCAGCCGGCTCGCAGCGGCCGCTCCGGCGCATGCGCAAGGGCGGGGCGGGGCGGGGGGGGCGGCCGCGCAGGGAGCGCGCCTGCGCCCGCGCGGCGTCACGGGGGGGCGGGGCCTGTGCGGGGGCGGCTCGGCGCAGCGCGCACGCGCGGGAGGGAGCGCACATGTGCGCGGCTGCGGGGGGGGCGGGCGGGCGGCAGGGCGCGTGCGCATCGGGCGCACCAACGGGCGGGGCGGGGCGGGGCGGGGGTTAGCGGGCAGCGCGCGAGCTGCGCGCGCCCCGCCCCCCTCCCTCCCGCCCTCCCTCCCGCCGGCCGCGCCGCGCGGGGCAGCGCGCGGGGCAGCGCGCGGGCGGGGCAAGGTCGCGCGCTCGGCGCCGGGAGGGGGCGGGGCCGCGCGGCGCGTGCGCAGTGATATGGGGGGGGGGGGTGTTGGGAGCTGCTGCGGCTGCGGGAGGGATAGACTCGCTAGGCCGGGAATAAACCGAGTTTAACGCTTAGGCTCTGCTCCGGTCGTTCCTTAAGTTAAGCGTGCTGTGTCGCTGTGTTTCGCGCTAAGGCTGTCGGTTGAAAGGCGTTGGGAGTTGGCTGGGCATGTTTTTGCCGCTCTGCGGGTGCGTGAGGTGACCACCGTCAGTTGTCCCGGGCGTTGTGGGGAGGTGGTGTGAGGCCACACTGCAAATGGACCTGTGGAAACCTGTCAGCTGAGTTTTGTGACTTGTGCCATATACAGAGCTTTTCAGGGAAAATCACACACAGAATCACCGAAGGAATTAGGTTGGAAAAGGCCTGTGAGATCATCGAGTCCAACCTTTGACTGAACACCACCACGTCAATTACACCGTCGTACAAAATGCCACCTCTAGTCCTTCCTTAAACACCAAAGCAATTCTGTGGAATTTGGAAAACCTTGTTTTATTTTTAGCTGGCTCCTCTAGTCCTAAAAAAATCTAATCCTTTTGTGAGAAAGGAAAATATTTTCCTATCAATTAGAATTCTATGGGGCTTTTTATTACCAGCTAATTAAATGTGTTTCAGATTCTTGTAAAATAATAGAGTCCAATAAAATGTGCTTTGTTCCTGCTAAACAAATGTACAAGTACTTACACTTGTACTAAACACTGAACATTGTGCAAGTGTAAGGCAGGAAGCCAGATCGTGGATCTGCAGAAGTCTTGGAGATAACTGCTCTTCTATTTCAACATAAAGAAAAAGAATGGTCTGCAGTTTTGTGTCTTGTTTTGTTGTCTTGTTTTATATTTTGTATGATGTTTTTCTTGGACCAGCGTTTGCCATTATGGGTTTAAGTAGAGCCGTAGGGGGGAGTACTTGGGGAATTTTGCTGTCAAGTGTGAAGATTCCACTTGGACTAGCAGCTGCTGCAGTTTTGCTGTCTGTTGTTGTAGGTGACCAAACCCACGGCAGAGCTGGCATCTTCCTGTGTGTGCCATGGCAAAGTGTGATGTCTTTGTTCAGCCCCCACCCTGCCCTGGCTTTAGACTGAGGTACTGACTTGAATCTGAAGCAGCTGACACATGAACACATCCTGCTGTGGCAGTGGTGGCTTCTGTCAGCTGAGTACAACAGATGGCCTGCGTCAGTAGTGTCTTATAGTGAGGTTTGATGTGTTTGTTAAAATTTAAACGGTGATTTTTTGAGAAAAATAAAATTTCTCTAGTTTAACTACTGGTTTATAATGCCCTCCCTAGGATGTACTATGTACTGTTTCTGGTCTCTCCTTTCCTTACATGGTTCTGTTCTTCAGCATGTCTCCTTTCCCTAAACTGCCTTTTTTCATACTGCTGCTTCTTTCACACTTTTCTGTCATTGGCACTTGGTCATATTATTACATGTTTTTTCTTCCCTTGGCATGTTCCTGCTCTTTCTTGTGAGTTAAGTTTCTCTGTTTCTACCCTTGGCACTCCTGGACAATGGCAAGATGGAGTCTGGAGCATGGTAAGGCATTTCTCCTTTACCCAATTTAAGGAACCAAATGTGCAAGTTTTGGTCATCATAGAGAGGGACTTCTTGGACATCTTGTCTCTTAATGAGGTATGACTTCAGAGTTTCCTAACACTAAATGCGATTAAGGCAGTAAAAATGCACTCTCAACCTTATATGGATATACAAAAGAGTTCAAATGATTGCTTAAAAGCACTGTAGCTTTCTAAGTAAACTTGTCTAGTATTTGTTCTTTCAGCAAAATAGCATGTTCTTGAGTCTTGTCCTCATAGATTGCACTCCTTTGGCTTTGACCTGAAACAAGCGTGTAACTTAGTAAAAGTTTTACTGTCTGTTCCCTCCCCACTGCCCTCCTCAAAGCAGCAAAGGGGACTTTAGAGAAAAGCCCTGTCCCAGTAGGAGGTAGGTATAGCCCCTCTGATGGTGCCCAGAACAGTATCTTGTCCTCCTCTGTAACAAACTGACTTTTCAAGATGTGGCCTAAGTGTTTTAAGGCAACAGGAAAGAATGCTTTCATGCTTGAGGCACAGAATTTGCATTAAACTTTAGGTTCTAATGCTGCAAAATTCTCCTAGTGATTTAGGATTAAACCTTGCAAAGGACCTAGATGTTTGTGTGCTTGGTTCTGCTGACTGCCCACCAGAACTGCAGTCCAGAGCCCTGAGTGAGATTTGGGGTCTGGGAGGAATCCTGGCAGGAGAGCCCTTGGTGAGTATTACCCAATATTCTCATCTGGGTCTCTCCCAGATCCATTTTAGCTCTGCTGCTGCTCTCAAGTTCTTCTTGGTGTCTGATAAAAGTCACTGTAGAGAGCCTGTGTCATCAGCTGGGCTTATTGCCCAGACCTGGTGTGTGTCCTGTCCTTGCAGGTGTTGCACGTGGCTGCCTGGGCCTGCAAGTTGGCCTTCTTAGCAGAAACTACTTTGAAACCCTCGTGCTGAAATTTAGCTAGACTATATAACTCAGCTTCAGGGAATTGCAGTCAAACAGGAATTGAATGAGGGGCAATAATTCTTTAATTATAAATCTTTGAAGTATTTTTGCAATCCAGGTAAGTTACCTGGACATGTTGCCTCCTTTCAGCTCAATGTTCATAGAACTAACAAATAGGAAAAAAAGTAAAGCGTACACAATATTTTTCACTGACAGCAATTGATAAATATTTCAGAGTTCACAGATACATTATTTCTAAGCATAAGCTCTACCAAAGTTAAATAAAGATCCTTTGTAACTTAAAACTCTAAGCAGATACAAGATTTTTCTTTTGTGCCAATGGTATTATGATTTGTGAATGCAATTGGTTTTCATTCTAGGTTATCATGGAAGTAGGGAAGTTACTGAAATTCATTCAGACTTCAATAAATTATCTCTCTTGCCTAGGAATTAAGACTTTTTGATACACGATGGATAGCATCAAACTGTTGGAAATTATGCAAACCCAGCTTTATAGTTAGCCACAGGAAACATTTTTAAATAGTATCTGTAAAGTGTCAATATTGAAGATTTAATTAACACAGCTGGATAGTTAAAAAGGCTTTATTGTTTAGAATACACACACTGTTTCTGAGTTCAGGAACTGCTTGATCCTTTTCACATCTCAGCGTTTTCCTTTTCTGTTCAGCTACAGAGCACTGCCATGTGCTAAAATGGCAGTGTGAAAGCTAAAACCTTGATGGTCTGTGTTAAAGAGATAAGGAAGAACATGTACCTTTTGAAGGGGAGTGCCAGTTTCTTTAAACTAAGTGCCTGACTGATAACACTGTTTGCTTTTGGTAGCCTACTCAGTCCAGATAGTCTTTTCAGTGCTAGATAATCTTTTGAGCCCAGCCAAACACAAATTCTGAGTAATTTGTTTCATTAAAAATGGAGGGGGGGGGGGGGGAAGGAAAAAAGGTATGTCAGGATCTCCACGCTCTGTATTTTGAGTCTTCTTGAATGGGGGCAAAAGCAATTTTGCTCTCTTGTTTTTGGGACTACTCTTCATTCATACAAAGAACTGTATGTCTGTTTACTGAACTTGTGAAGGAGAAATAATTTTGGCAACAGAACAGGGAAAGAAGTGTCATTCTCAGGCAGTCATGACATGGGAAAGGTAATAGTTAATTACTTTGTAATGTGCCTGAAGCAAACAAAGCAACAGGCTTATGCAGTGGGATTGTTTTCCCTAATGCCAAGTGTAGCTGAGGAAATAGGAATGTAGTGAACCAAGTTTGGTCAGGAATATTGCCTCGAGTATACTTTGTCTCCCCCTCCTCACTCTAAGAATTGGTTAATTATTAAGCCTTGGGAGATACTATCAGGGTTGGAAAGATGGATGGACAGAGGAAGAGGTACTGGAGCTGGGGCTGGGCAAGGAGCTGATCTGGGAAGGCTCTGTCTGGAGGAGAGGGACAGTGAGACGCAGGAGCAGGGCAGGTCCATGCCCGGCTGTCACTGACTGCTCTGAGCACAGGCTCAGCTGCTCTGGGTCTTCTGACAGTTCTCTTTCACCCCTTCTTCCTTCCCAAGAGTGAGCTTCGTGCTGCTCCATCCCTGTCCCTAATACAGCCACCTCCTCTCAGCAACATCCTCTGCTCCATTTCACTCTGCCAGATACAATCCACACCCCTCACTAAGAAGCCACCAAATCAAGGTATTGTGAAAAACAGATTGGTGTTTCCCTCTTCCCTTCATTAGCTACAGTCGGAGTTGGTTAACTCTGAGGCTTGCTCCATTCACCAGTAGCTCCAGTATTTCTTCCTAAAGAGCTGAAGTACTATAATCAAAAACATTTGAGTATTGTGCCACTGTTCCTGAGTGTCCTTGAAGTGCCACACAGTGACTGTTAAATGTTGTGTACTTGGAGAAACAAAAGTTATTGCCATATTTCTATGCAAGTACCTAGATTGTAGACTGTTAAAGATGCAGAATTTTGGGGAGGGATGGGGACGGGGGTGGGGATGGTGTAGGGAAGAGACAGGAAGAAAGCATGGTAAGTATGAGCACTGTAGCATCCCAACAGAGATTTCTCAAGTTTTTTCATATAAATCCTCCAAGAATGGCAGTTCAGTCTTCTCTAACGCAGCCTATTCTGGGCCTTACTCTCCTTAACTTGGAAATTATTTTCCTACTGTCTGACCCAGGTTTCCATTTTTGCAGTTCCTTCTCATTCTATCCCCAGTGGAAGTGCAGAATATTTTTTTTCTTTTCTTTGGGTTTTTTTTCTCTTTTATTTTCTTTTTAAAGTACTTTTTTTAACAGAGCCATGCTGCTCTTCCAGGGTGTGCATTGGAAAGTGTTCTGGTCTGTGGTGCTGGCTCAGGGAGTGGGTCAGACAGAGTGAACTCTGGCATGAACAGATAATCTGTTTCAGATGGGCATTGCTGAATTAGCATGTGTTCAGGATAGTGATTCTTGTGCCAGCATGTGCCAATCTGTGATTCCCTGTTCCAGAGGAAGCTGCTATTGCAGTGCTGTGTGTGCACCTTGTGCATGATGAAGTGTCAGACCTTTTGTGTTGGGGGGATTTTGTGTGGATATTCCCTTTACAGAAGGCTGGTGGTAGTACCATAAGAGTGTGTTGCTTGAGAGAAAACATGGACTTTCACTGGACCAGCTTCAGTTCATTCAATTGCCAGGGGAACCAGAAGGGCCAAATAGCAAAGGATGCTTTGGTCCACTTCAATACATAAAGTCCTTTGGCTGTTCACTGTGACTTGAGATTACCCACATACAGGACAAATTTCTGTGTTCCATGGATAATGCTTTGCCCTGAAATTTTCTCAGAGGTCTCAGTCCAGGCTCTTTGACCATTTTATGGTCCTGCCACCTTTGAATCTGTAGCCTGTAATCTCCTAACCCAGTGCTGAAATCCTGCTGGTCTGAGACACCAGCCTGCAGCTCCTCTAGCGCAGCCCTGCAGGCTCTGCCAGCCTGTGGTTATTTATCGCAGTTCACATGGTGAGCCAAAGAAAACTGCAGGGACTGTCTGAAAACCAAGTACAGAGAGGAAAAGTCAAAATGGAACTCAAGTAGAATGTGATTCACAGGCTTGTGTGAAACTGAGGGAGGGCAGAGAGGCAGAGTGGGTGTGGCAGACCGTGTGTCTCCTGCAACCTGATGCTGAGCACTGGGGTGGGTCTGCAGCGGCAGCACGGTATGGGAAGGATGCTTGCTGAGGAAGGAGCACATAGGGCATGGAGACACATAATTGAATGAGATTTTGTAGACTCTCTGCTGGCTTGATTGAACTCTCCTCATGTTGGTTGATATGTATTAGCTCCACAATGCTGCACCCACCTAAGGATTTGTGTATCTGTTTGCCAGGCTCCCTTCTCCCACTGCCAGCAAAATTTCTATGCTGTGCTCCCATTTCCATTGTGACTTTCCATCCGTGGCAGGAGGGTCTGGGAGAGCATGTTTTGGTGTTGGACAAAGACCTGAGATCTGAGGCAGGAAGAGACCAGCACATAGCAGAGAGAAGGTGCAAACAGGATTGAAAGGGTCTGTGATTGAAGGGAGCTGGTGTCATGGGGGATAAAGGGGCAGATGGAGAACAAAAAGGAATAGACAATAAAACCTCCACGGTCCTGTGCAGGGCCAGGGGTTGTACTCATTGATTCTTGTGGGTCCTTTCCAACTCAAGATATTCTAAGACTCTATATAGGAAGTACCATGAAACTCTGACCCAGGCACAGATGACAGAACCTGCATAAAGCCCTATCTCATATAAATTAAACAAACACAAATGTTTGGACAAATGTGTTCCACTATGAGGAGTTTATTTCAGTAAATGCTTCTGCCTTTAACCCAATTTTAGGACATTGCAGCTCAATTTATTGTGTTGCCAAACTGTGGGCCTTGCTTGTGAAAGGAGGCGGACTGCTTGCCCATGGCATGACATGGGCTTTGTGGCCAAAGTTGACCCTGTTCCCCTCTCCACTACTACACCACAGCAAAGTTCTTCTTGTGGCTTAAAAGGATCAGACTGGCCGGCAGCCACTGCCCTCAACTCGGCTCTTACTTGTGTGAGGTGAGGAGCAGGGTGCTGCTGTTGTTAGATACCATGATAACTGTTCTGTTGAGCTGTGTTTTGTGGTGTCTGGCTTCCAAAGCACTTTGGGTTACAGCTGGGACCCTTTGTGGCCAAACCTGGTGTTTTCACAGACTGGGAACGTGGCCCTGCCTGGCCATCCTTTAGAGGGCACTGATTGACTGTGGTTCCATCACCTGCTGAACATACCCAGGGGCTTGTTGCCACTGAGAAGGACCATTCCCCTTTCCTGCTCCCTTCTTCCCTTGTCCTCAGGGCTTTCTCCCATTCTCCAGTCCATGCTGTCCTGACCACTTCCCTCTTAAGTGCTGGTTGGTTGTAGGATTGGGTTTTATTTTTTGCACTGAGTTAATTTGGGATGTTTTAGTGATTTAGATCTGCTCCCAGAGCCAAAGCTGACACAAGATAGCAGCAGGGTGTGTGTCCCAGAGACAAAGGGAAACTGTTCCAGTGCTGATAAAATGCTAAATGGCCTCATGGCCTCCTGTGGAATTATGTCATTTGCAGCGTAATTCTGGAGGAATAATTAACACTTTTTTTTGGTCACTCTGTTTTGCCTAAAAAAAGGGGAGAACAGAAGGGAAGGAGAGAGATTTAAGGCCTGTATATTGGTGAAAGGACTGAAGAGAGAGATGATACATCAAGAGGGGCTTCAAGTCCTGGGGCTGGGGATGGGAAGAGGATTTCAGTGACTGTCCAGGGCAAGGGAGATTTCACTAAGAGCTGTAAGAGGTGTCTAGGGCAGGATAAATGTCTAACATGTTTGGCTCATGTCCCCTTTGTCCTCACAGAAAGGCAGGGCCCAGCTGGTGTGGAAAATAGATGGTGTGTCTCTGGCTACACACCTTGGTCTCTCTGAAGACCCAAATTCCTCTCCCATTGCTGCCACGTTATCAGTGTTAGATAAAACACACTTAGTTTTTTTTTTGTTGTGTAAGGTCATTGACCTTACACAGGTAAGGTCTAGACTCCTGGAACTGCCTCCATCCCTCTTGCCAGGTTTGCACCTTTCCCCTTGGGCTTTGTATGAGTCTGCAAAGAAAGAAAGTCAGTGAGCAGAGGAAGAGGAGCACTGGGCTGGAAGTGGAGCAGGAGCTCTCCAGCCAACCAAGATAACCACAATGCCAAAGGACCCATCTTCGGTCCTTGGCCCCTCAACAGCTGGGGCTGTTGTCCCAGCTGAGAGTGACTCTGCTTCCCCTGGTGCAAGGGAGTCAAACCTGTCCAGTTACCTGCAACCCCAAGAGGCAGGTAACAAAATGCCAGGTAAAGAAAAATTAGCAAAAGATGTAACAATATACAAATTCCCCACCCTTCCTAGGAAAGATGACGTCTCGCTGCCTTTGACTGGGGAGCTGAAGCAATTGGACTTATTTTGAAGCATGTGTTGAACTGGGACTGCTTGAGTCTCAGCCATTTCTGCAGAGGAGCAGATCAAAAGCACCAGCTGCTGGAGCCTGTGGCACATGCTGGAGTCTGCTTGTGGGTGGCTTAAAGGCATCTGAACGTTTTGGTGCTTTTCTTCTTCTAGAAATGTTCATCCTGCTCTAAGCATCCATACCTGAGTGTCCATCCATATGTTGCATGCACCTGCTGTCCTGAACTTAGGGTGTTCTAGTGAGAAATCCCAAACACTTAGTTGTGGTAGTGTGTTGTTCCCATGCAAGCTCACTGGAAAGCCTCATGATGAATGCCTGGTGAGGGCTTCCTCCTCCAGGCTGCTGCATCTGGTGCATGTAGTTAGAGAGCCAGACACTGGTGACTGGGCTCAGAGAAGTGAGTTACCAGCAGTTCATTGCAACATCAGCCTTGCTCCGCCTTGACCAGGACTGGGTGCCACAGGTGTTGTATGGTGGAGCACGAGCCCTGCTCCACACTGAGCTGATGGCTGGGAGGAGAAGGGGAGGGCAAAGCATGGCACTAGGGCTGTGTATAACCCATCCAAAAGGGGACTGGAAGTCAGGGAGCATGGAGGGAACTACATCTAGCCCAGCGCTGCAGACTTCACTCAAAACAAGAGCTTCAGAATCATCTCTGATACTCTCTTTGTGTGGCCTGCATAGTCTGGGGAGCATCCTGAGTTGTTCTGAGGCAAACCCTTCCATCCTGGTTCCTACTACACTCACATGCAGCCTTCCCCTCGGCTCTGCACTTGCTCTGTCAGTACAAGTGACAGGACCCTCTGAATAAGCACAGCATGCTGGCTGTCATCCACTGAGGATGTGGCAAAGGCCTATGGACAAGCAATGCTCGAAACATGCCTGCTTAAAATGGAAGATGAACCATTAAATGGCTGGTGATTCTTAACTACAGTAGAAGGAGCACAGTGAAACCCAAAATGAAAGGAAAATGAAATAGAAAGAGCTACTAAAAATGTCGTTGCAAAAGCAATCCAAAGAAATATATAAATGTAGAAAAAATAATGGTCTTTTCATACACTGCAAGCTGCCAGTTTTTGAAAGCATCAGGAAACAAGCTGTTGAGCAGTGGAATGGATAAAACCAGGCTCCCAAAACACAGCTCCGCTGAGCTGCTTGGCCCATGAAATCTCACTGCCAGTGCTGCTGCTGCTGGGCCAGAGGCAGGTGGGGGCACGGGCACCCCAGCTGTGCCCACGGGCTGAGGGGTGGCTGGGGCATATGCTGAGTGGCACATCATCTGCCACCAGACCAAGCTCCTACCAGGTGAGCTCAGCCTCCCTTCCATGGACAGGGCTGCTGCCATCTCTTTCTTCTATGCCCAGCTACCAATTTCCAGTACATTTATCAGAACTCCAGTGTATCTGAGGCATCTTGGCCAAAGTTGACCAAAACTTTGGGGAAAAAACCAGGCTGTCAGGCCTTGGGATTATACAAGAGTCTTGCCTTTATGAAATGCAGACTGAAAATAAATCCAGAGCTCAGAAAAGTAGTAAATGCCTCTGGCTGTTGCAGGGTGCCAGAGGTTGAGATGAGTGATGTGCTTTGTGGCACAGAGGCACACAGTACTTTTGCCAGACATGACACTGAGCTGGGCATGCAGCACCAGAGGGGATGTCCAGCCAGCACAGGGATGAGCATCCCAGTGCAGATCTTCACCTGGTGGGCATCTGCTGCTGCTGTCTTCCGCAGCTCTCAGCCTGGGTTGTGCCTGTTGTGTGTGAGGTGTGAGAGCCTTCAACAGGTCAGATGCCCCAGCGCTGAGAGCAGGGATGCTCAGGTGCTTCAGTGGTCTTGAGGGTGAAAGTCTTTGTGAATGTGCACTTGGATTTCGAGAGGCAGAAATCCAGTCAAACAACAGGTCTTTGATAGTCACAGGGATCTTACATGTGGATGTAGATTGGTTTCTTCTAGTTGGCTGGGGGTTTTTTCCAGGTATTTTTCTCTGTAAGAACAAGTCTGTTTCATCCAGCTGCACCTTTTAGCTCTGCTGCTGATGTTTTTGTGCTCTCTGCATGTGGTACAAGCTGCATGGGCATGAATAAGCAGGTATCAGTACAGCACACTGGCAGACTCCCAAGGGATCTGCAGCAAACAGTGAGCACAGTGATCCAAAATCATCTTCCATATCATGTTGGCAAAGAACAAAGCCCAAGGGCACTGGTGCCAGCTAGCATAGCTGAGCAGGGAGGGATGGGGGAGTTCTAACTCCTCCATGTCTTTTCTGACATCACTGCCTCATGGGGCTCAAGCTGGGTGTTGTTCAGCAGTCCCTGTGCTCCCTAGTGTTGCATCCAGCTTCACATGGCAGCAGCACAGCTTCCCTGGAGTGAAAAGGGGGTTAACAACAGCCTCTGCTTCCTGCAACAGTGCCACTGCAGCCAGGTTACTGGTCTTCAAAAACAAATTGTCACTTGTTCAGCTGTTTTGCATAAAAGCAGTTCCCCCTTCATCTTCATAAGAGCTGGCTGGGCAGCTCAGACTAACAGCTTCAATTTCTTCCTCAAGGCACAGCCAAGATGTTGCCAGATTATTATCCAAAAATTTCCCAAATCCAGGAGTAAGTCTTTGCACTGGGAGTCCTGGTGGACAACAAGCTGTCCATGACCCAGGAGTGCCCTTGTGGCCAAGAGGACCAAAGTTATCCTGGAGTGCATTAGGATAGGATGCCAGGAGATCGAGGGAGGTGATCCTGTCCCTCTGCTCAGCTCTGGTGAGGCCTCACCTGGAGTTCGGTGTCCAGGTCTGAGATTTCCAGTTCAAGAAAGACAAGGAAATACTGGAGAGGGTCCAACAGAGGGTAATGGAGGTTATTCACAGAATCACAGGGTTGGTTAGGGTTGCAAGTGGCCTCTGGAGATCATCTAGTCCAATTGATTAGGGATTTGGAGCACCTCAGTTATGAGGAAGGGCTGAAGGAACTGGGCCTGTTTTAGCCTGGAGAAGGAAAGACTGAGAAGGGACCTCATCAATGTCTGTAAGTATCTGAAGGGAGGGTGTCAAGAGGATGGAGCCAGGCTCCTCCCAGTGGTGCCAAGCAATAGGACAAGAGACAGCAGGCAGAAACTGCTGCACAGCAAGTTCTGTCTGAACAGAGGAATAACTTCTTTACTGTGAGTGTGACAAAGCACTGGAACAGGCTGCCCAGAGAGGCTGTGGAGTCTCCTTCTGGAATGGCTCAAAAGCTACCTGGACACATTCCTGAGTAATGTGCTCTGGAGACCCAGCTCATGCAGGGAGGTGGAACTAGATGATCTCCAGTGATCCCTTCCAACCATACCCATTCTGTGATTTTGTGAAGAATCCACAACTACCCTTGGGCTACAGGAATGTGGAACTGAAAAACAGGGCTGGCTTCTCATGGCTCTTCATTCTCACTTTCTGAGTAATTCTGTCATTTTGAGATTGGAAACAATCCTGTGTTCTGCTCCAGAAGGATCAGTCCCCAGAAGGCATGAGTATCCCAAAACAGACCACTCCACAGGAAATTCTGCTGCTCATTAGCTTTGGCTGTCCTGATTTTCTGTATAATTTTGTGTTTGCCCCACCTTCACTTCTTTGTCATAGATGAAGCCTTCTGCCACTGTAGCCAAATGGTGGCTGTTTGGGACTGGAGCACCAAAATGAAAGGCTTTCTTTTCTGCATTTTGTTCCCTTGGAAAGGGATTTGCCTCTATGCTTTACCCGATGTCCAGTTACCTGTACCTGGCACTCATCTCCACTCTTCAGTTTTCCTGCCTATCCCCTTTCCATCTTTGTTCTTATTGCTGGGTCCGCATGAAAGCCAGCATTTTTTATAGCCAGGATGTACCACTAATTCCCACTGCCAGGGAGCAAACAGGAGCCCTGACATGTATTGCTTGTCTTATCAGAAAGCAGGGTTGTATGGTGAGAAGCTGCAGCAGGCAGGAATACACAGCTGGTTGTGCAACTCCTTCCCTGAAGGAAAGAGTTTGCCGTTACCTACCCAGAGCAAGTCCCAGCAGCCAGCAGCATCCTGTGCTCCTTCCACACTGCTGTCCCCCGGCTTTGCCATGGGGGAAGAAAACGTGGGGAAGGAGATGTCCTGGAAATGCTGAGACCTGGCTAAGACAACAGGCTGCCAGCACATTGTAGAGGCAGGACACAGATTTGGGCCATCTCCAAGCACCTCTGAGCAACCTGCAGGAAGTACCTGAGGGCTATGGGGAGAAGTGAACCCAGCTGAACCCAGCTGCCTGTGTGGGTGAACCCCCTGGCTCGCCTCACTGCCAGGGCTGCTGATGGTGGTGAGGCACTCTGCAGCTCTCCTTTCCCCCACTGCACTGCTCACACCACGCACAGCTGCAAATTGCTTCTCTTCATCCCCCTTTTCCCCCTTTGCAAGATGGTCAGAACAAGAATTCCATCCAAGAGTTTCCTGTTCTCTGACTTACATTTTTTTTGGTTTTTTAAAAATCACTGTATTGTTTCTCGCTCAGCCTCCTGACAGATCCCTAGCTGTTTGCTTGGACTGTTTGAAACCCCTTGGTTGCTGCCCCATTCTCTGCTGGCACAGAAGTTTGTGGCCAGGTTGTGGATGCAGAACATGAATCACCAGCTCTCAAGAGCCTGGTACAGTTTCCTTTGTCCCAGCCCTTCTCCTGCAAGCAGCTACCAGGCAGGTTGTTTTGAGCCACAGCCTGCTTTTTAAGCATTTCCTATTGTTATTGTGGAGATCCTGCAAGATTTTTTTCTCAGTCACTCAGGACATCAGCTTGAAAGACAAACTGGGAGCAGAGGGATCCCAGCTTGGTCTTATTTGGTGCAGAATGTCCCATGCCCCATCAAGGCACTGGAGCACATGCTGCCTCATGTGCTGCTCATGAGCTGAATTGTGCCTTGAATCTGCACCTGGGGATGATTTCCAGCCTGAAAACCAGTAGGTATCACACCTACCTCCTTCTGACCTTCACACAGGTGGTGGAGATGAAGTTTGCCTTGGTTGTGGAGCCAGCAGTGGCTGGATCTTGACTAAATACAGATCTTAGGCTAGGGACACAGGATTTGAAGCAGTCAAGTTAGCAAGTTAGAATTGTAGAATAGAATCCTAGAATAGGCTGTGTTAGAAGGAAGTTCATATAGTCATCTTGTCCAACCCTGCTGCCATGGACAGGGACATCTTCAAGTATATGAGGTTTCTCAGAACTCCAAGCTGACCTTGAATATTTCCAGGGATGTGGCATCCATTACTTCTCTGCACAACTGTTCCAGTGTTTTGCCACCCTCATCACAAAAAACTTCATCATTGTATCTTAAATTCCATCCCATCTGCTGGGCTTGGCTTGACCCTACACAAGGTAACCTATTTCAGGTTACCAGAGCTCCCAGATTACTGTCCATCAGCTGAACCATCAATTGTTACTAATGTGCTCTTCATGCTGCCAGTGAAGTGTGCTAGTCTGAAACCCAAAAGAAAGTGGGAACCACTCAGGAATACTGGGCTGGGTCTGGATCTGTGTGCCTCTTATCATGAGGGTCTTGCAATTAAGTGCTTATGTACATCCCTGTGTCCCAATATCTTTGGAAAAAATATGCAAGCAATAGAATGGTGCTCAGGCTGTTTCCTTCACTATTCTCCATGAACATAGTTACACCCTTAACAAAGCCATCCCAAAATAAATGAGTAGTTGGTACCCTCTGTTCCCAGCTTTGGTACAAGAGCAAGCCCACAGAGGCTCTCCTGGCTCTCCTCCTGCCATTCTTTAGTCCACTATCATAGTAGTGGCACAAAGGCTTTCTCCCTGCTGTGAACAGCGATGGTCACAGCCAAGGTTACATCATATACCATTATCTTAAGTGTCAGGTCAACCAATTAAAAACAGTTACCTTCTCCATCTCCTCCCCTGTGCCTTTCAGCTCCAGGAAAATCTGTGTTTCCTAACAGAAGAGCCTTGTTCTCCACTGCTGTTTTGACTGGGATCAGGTTGGTGGTAGCCTGCCTGCTGCATCCCTGAGTGCTCGGCTTGGGGCCTGCCCTGCCTAAGCAGGGGGCAGAGGGCTGATGGGGATTTTCTAGCTGTGCCCTGCCCTCTACATCACTGTCAACCCTTGGGAGCCTGAAGGAGGTCGCCAGAGGCACTGGTGCCAAGATGCAACTCCCAGGCACTACTGCTGCTGCTATTTATAATTTCCCCTGCCTGTGCCATGTGGATGAGATAATAGGATAGCTGTTCTGCTAGGCAGGCTGTATTTGTTTTTACCACTGATGTATCTTGCTTTGTCATGGTTTCCTTACTTTAATGGGAAGCTTTTTCTTTTAAATTAAATGCCTCACTAATTTCTGTAAACAAGGAGGGTGGGGCACATGCTGGAGAAACTTTAAATGTTTGCAGTGAAATCCGGTGTCACAGAGCAGAGGTGTACAGACGGGGAACTGACCATGACTCACCACTTCATCACTCTGCATAACCATATCCAGAGATGACAGTATTAGCCACTTGGTGGCTCCTCCATGCATTTTTGGTGGCCTGATCCAGAGGTTACTGGCTCCTTACACTGACTTCTGTGGAAATCTTCATGTGCTTTTTTGTCTCTTTGCTGGACCAAGGTTGGAGTGCCCGGTGTGCTGTATGACAGAGCCTGCCAGGTAGAGCTGTCTAGTCACTAGTTTCTCTGACAGCAACGAGGATTGAAACATTTCTCTGAAATCCAGTAACAATCTACAAGGGAATGAGATCCCATCTGCAAGTGCTTGCCTGGAGAACTGAGTGGAAAATTATAGCCCTATAACACCATTAACAAAAGGCTGGTGCAAGAACTTTTTGGCTAATTAACACTCCCTACCTTGTCTTTTGAAAAGCAGAACTGTAATTTACAGGGGGGCTTGATCCAAAAGCTGGGATCTCAGAAATTGCGTATGTTTCTGTAAACATCTGATTCATGTCCAAAATTTGCTGCTAGCTTCCACTTCACTGTATCTCAGGACTGAATGTGTGAGGATGGGCTCTGCTTCCCCTGAAGTTCAAGCTGTGTGGGTCTGGACACCTCTCTTATTTCACCAGTACAACTATTACTCCAGCTTGAATCTAACCTATGTTTATTTGACAGTCTGAATTCAAGCTGATGGTTACAAGCCTATATACTGAGAGGACCTTTCTCCCAGCGGCTGTAGAATCCTCCCTGCAGACTCGGGCAGCTTGTCAGCCCAAAACAACATGGGGTGGAAAGCCACATTTGGGGTATGTAACAAAAAAGTGAATTTAAGAAAGCCATCTCTCCTAACTTGTTGCCCTGTGATGTCTCACATGCAGGTGACCATAGCAATTCAGAGGAGCTTATTTTCTTGTGAAAAAGCTGATTTCTCCTTTCTTGAGTTCTTCAGCCTCCACTTTTTTAACAGTTGATTGCCATCCCCGTTCTGTGAGTAACGAATCTCAACCTCACAGCGAGGCACACAGCTCTCACTGCCTTTACTGCTCCTCTGGCTTCCTTCCTGTTGCTTCACACCCTTCAGAGGTTTTAGAAAGAAGGTAACAGCAGAACAGGGTAGGTTGTCCTGAAATGCTGATCTCCTTTTGCTGATCTCCAAATGGCCATGTCCTGCAACCCTCATGGAGAAAGGAAGGATGTCACCAGGCTTCTAAACTCACTTTTCCTGGCAGCACTGCCTCTCTGCCCAGGGGAAGCTTACATCTCTTGGGTCTCCTGCCATCCACTTTCTTGTGGCATAGGGTGGGGGTCTGCTCTCTTTTCTGTGCCCTAAAATGTGCAAAATGATTAAGCTTGAGGACAGCTTCTCCTCTAAACCATGTGGCGCCCTGAAGGAATGTCCAAGATTGCTCCCAGTTGGATAGGAATAACTGAATCAAAAAGCCTCAGCCTGCTCCTGCTAGCCCATGGTCCATCCCCTCAGACATGTTCCCCAGGCATGTCCCCAAGGCATGTCCCCAGAGCACAGCCCCTTTCTCTTTCTCTGCAGGCTCCCAGTGCTTGCAGGGCATCCATGCCCCTGGGCTGGAGTTGGGCTGGATGCAGGCAGAGGAGAGGCCAGCATTCCCCCTTCTGTGGTGAGGGAAGCTCAGTGCAGGGTTCCTGGCTGGCTGGAGCTGCCTTTCAGAGGCCACCAACTGCCTGTCCCCTGTACCACCAAACTGCTGGGGATGAGAGGGAATGAGGTGTGTGGGAGCAAAATGTGCTCCAGGCACTGTGCTGTGGATGCTGGGGGATCACCGTGTTCATGCTCATAACTCCACCACCAGCTTGTGGCCAGTGACTAAATAACCCTGGAGTCAATTTTTTACTATTCCAGCACATGAGCTCCTTTTTCAGCAAGATGATGTGGCCCCTGGGAGGCTCCAGCACTGATGAAGCAGCTGTCTTGCTAGATTTCCCCTCCTGCTGCTGATGAAAACCACTGCTTCCTTCCACAACCCCTTCCGGCCCCTCCCTGTCCTGCTCCCCGGGGTAGTTGGGTGCCTGCTGATCTCCCCAGTGCTACCTCCAGCCCCTGGTAGAAATACCAAATCCCCACACCATTTTTGTGCTCCTGATCCCTTGCATTCCCAGGTGAAGGACAATGGAAAAAGCTGGCCCAGAGGGTACATGCTAAATGCACTGAGAGATCTTGGTGTGGCATGAGGGGAAGAAGGTTTCAGGGCTTCTGACAGCACTTGGGCATCATGCCTGAGTGGCACTTGGGCATGTCACTGTTGGTCCCTCTCCAGGCAGAGGTGCTGGAGTGATGGGCAGGCACATGGTAACTCTCCATCTCTCTTACATGATGATTTCTTTTTATGCTGGGGAATGTACCTGGCTATGTTCAAAAGGATGCTGGTGGCTTTCTGAAAGCAAGTACATGTGCTCCATCAAGAGTGATGCTGCCTCTCTTCTTCCAAATGTGGGGGGGTGAGGCCAAATCAATCAATTAGCACTGACTAACCAGGAAGAAAAGGAAAGGTGGCTCAGGTAACATATCCATGCACTCTGAGTGTTCGGGTCAGGGTGCTCCTCAGTCACAGCCTCAGACACAAAGAGCAAGCTGTTCCTGGCTGCTTCCACGTAGACAGTAAGCACAAAAGCACCAGGGTTGGGCAGGGTTGGCCTGGGGCAGGAAGGGAGAGGGACCAGGTGCAAAGGGCCAGGCTCAGTAAGGCACAGTCATGGGGTGCTGGATTACAGGGCTGCCTTGGGGATATACCTTATCTCAGTTCTCCCTGGTTCTCAGGCATTTGCACTTCATCACTTTGATTCCTCTTTTTCTGCATTCCAACCTGCACAGTGGCAAAGGCAGTGCTGCAGCAGCCCCAGGTTTGCTTGGCTGCTTTCAGTGCCATGTGGCAAACAGACCCCTGAGCTGCTTGGTTGCAGTGCAAAACCGTGGGGCTCCTCTGCCCTCAGGTGCTCAGCCCAGCTCCCAGAAAGCTTCTGCAGGCCTGGCCCCATCTGTTGAGATGTATCGGATCCCGCTTGTTGTAGACCAAGGGATACACTTCTCTTCAGCAGGGAGCTCTGGTGTGTTTTGTCCAGCTGAAATTGAAGGCGTTGCTGGTGGGAAGTTCTGCCTGCTTGGGTGAATGGGACCTGTATGCACACCTGAAGAGGGTCATTAAGGAATATGGGAAAATCCACTGTCTAGCCAGACAGAGAGGCCTCCAAGAGCCAAAGTTTTGTCCTTAACACCATGAGCTCTGACTGCAGCAGCACTCCCTCAGCACAGAGCTTACATCTGAGGCCTTCAAGTCTTTGGCTAAAGTTGTATCTTGCAAGGGAAAGGCAGAGACGGACCTTGTGAAAGTGTCTTTCCTATAATGGGGGTATCTTAATGTGAGTTCAGCATTTGCTGAGTAGGAATAACCTGGTATCTCTTCTGTACCGCCTTACAAACAGCACCGAAGTGCTCACTTTTTCTTAACACAGTATTTTGTCACTTCATTATCAGTGGAAGCAAGACTTACAGCTGCTAAGCTTGTAAGCCCTTCCAGCTCCAGAGAAGCTGCCTGTACCTGGAACTTTGGCAGAGGCAGCCTGACACAGCTCCACACAACTCTTCCTTCCCCAGCATGCCAGGGGTGAGGCTGCTCAGGAAAGCTGGGAAGAACAACACAGTGTATTTGCTGCAGTATTTTAAGCACAAGGACACACCACGCTGTGATTATTTTCCATGTGAATGTGAACACATGAAACATGGTGTAATTTATGGTTATGTTAAAACTGCAATGCATAAGCTGCTAAGGTGGCCGAGGATTGAGCATCAGCAGCAGGCTGCAGGTCAGATTGCAGCAGGCATCCAAGTTTGAGGAATGCTCGAGGGCAGGTTCCTCTTGATCCTCCAATCTGTGTGGCATTTGGTGAAGTCTACATGAAGATGGATGTCACAGCCTCTGCTTTCAGTGGGAGAAATTGATCTCGGCTTCCCCAGGAGTATCATGGGCAGGAGTGGGTGGAGACTGAGAGCAGGTCACAAGAACAGTCCTTGTAGTGCCATGTGTCCCTGTCAACATAATGAAAGCCTAATAATTAGGATTGCCAGTCTCTTTATTTTTAATTATGAAGTAGCACTTTATTGTAGAGGGCAAAAGTAACCCTGTAATTAGCTTGTATGATTACTCAGTTATTAGCCAGTCTCTGACGCTGCAGACACCCAGGAGAACCCTTGGCAGGCTGTCACAGGGCTATGTGAGTTGGATGGGACCCCTGGCAAAACTTCCCCATCCTGCTACTGAGACCATGCACAGACCTGGCAGGGACGATGACAGCACGAGGCTCCAAGCATGAAGGGATGACCTCTGGCAGTGAGGTATTGCCATCCAAAAGACTTCAGCTCAGCTTCTCTGGGCTGCTGAGGCCTCACCATCCTGCACCCTCAGTGCCCCCAGTCTGGTTTCTCTCACCTGCACAGGTACAGGCTGGGTTTCCAGCTCCAAGGCCCCGCCACGCTGACACCCCGCACTCACTGGGAGCAGCCTCCTGCCAGAGGACATTGCTCAGCACTGCAGTGCACAGCAATATCCACACTGTTGAGGGCATGCGCTGAGAAACTAATGTGTCTATAACACAAATCACTTAAGAAAGAAAGAATGAAGGGGTGCAGAAGGCTGCTGTGAGCAGCCCTGTGCTTCTCAGCCATCTGACCCCAGCTTGTGCTGGTGCCTGGGGTTGTTCCTCCCCAGGGGCAGGAGCTGGCATCGCCTCTGCCCAGGCAGGTTGCAACTTGCTTACCTTGCTTGGATCTGAAGGGCTGAGAAGTTTATGCAGTGGGAGCCAAAGAGGCTTCACTGGGCATGAGGGAGGAGAGCAGTGCCTTGGTGCAGGGAGCAGCTTGGCATCGACCTGGCTGCCCGGTGCATGCGGGCTCACAGCTGTGCTGAAAACGTGCTGGACAGGTTAAGTTTTCCTTCTGCTGGGCAGGTGCAAACCCTGTTCTCAGCTTAGCTGCCATTGCTGCCTGCACCCCACGCTCTGCTGAGCTTGCGGGGGGTTTCTTGTCCCCTCCTCTCACCCCCGCCAGGTTTGCTTCTTTAGCTGAGCCATTCGGGGGCCGGCTGGTATTTCAGTCAGTGAAGAAATTAGTAACTGATTTATGTAACATCTCGTGTGACTGCTGCAGGGTCCTCACAGAGAGACAACTGCGAACAAATACGCTACGGGCAGAACAAGAAAAAGGGGCCCAGAACACACCCACAGAGAAGTGTGGACTCACCCTGCAAGGGCAGATGCCACCCTGCTGCCGTGCAGTGGCACCTGCACCTGTGTGCTGTGGCTGTGTCCTGGTTCACTGCAGCTCAGCTCTGCAGGCAAGGCCCAGCAGCCACCTTACCACGCTCTTCCCAGGGCTGACCAGAGCCGGTTCCCACCTGGAAAAGGAGCTTCTGGTCTCCTCTGTTTCTCCAGACGTCAGGCCAGGCCCATCCCAGCAGCACGGTGCTCAGCACTGAGGTGCTGTGTCTCCCAGGGCCTGCCAGGCTGGCATCGCCTGCCAGCAGCGCCTCTCCTGCTGCCCCTGCCCAGCTGCAGCGGTGCCCAGCAGATGCAGGAGCTGCAGTTCAGCAGGGGCTGGGTGCTGGAAGCTCTTGCTCCTCCTCCTGGCTCCCTGCTGAGACTTTGGTGTCTGTCTCTCCCCTCTGGTCATCAAGGCTCATGGTGGGGCAGGAGGGATGGTCACCCCACCCATGCATGGGAAAACCTGGGCAGAACAATGCTGGGATAGTGGATCCTGCAGCTCTCCCTGACTCTCATGGGGCTGAAGCTTTCAGCTTGGATGGTCTGGGGGTTATTCTGAGTGTGCACATGTCCCTGGGCCACTGGTGGTGGACCTAACATCCCTGTGCAGGAATGGAAACCCCACTGGTTCAGCAGTGGTGGGCGGGAAGGCTGAGCAACATGCCAGCATCCCTCTCAGCAGCTGTGATTCAGTAGCAAAGGAAATAAAGAAATGCTTGCAAAATAAAAATGCTTTTGATGTGAATAGAAATGTTTATAATAATCTGGATTTTTTTCATGTAAATAAGGCTCAGAAAATGTGTTTTGTCAAAATGACACACAGCGAGCTCTAGTAGGTGTACCCATCTCAGGATAAAAGGAACAGAAGCCACTCACTTGATGAACCTGAAAGCTTTCTTGGAATTACAAAAGGAATAAATGATCTTAATCATATTAACTCCTGGGTGGTCTCCTGAGCTTTTGTGAGCAGTATTCATCACATCCCAGACAGTGTAGTTTTAAGCTCGCACAAAAGACAACTTCAGATGATCTCATGGTCTCCTTTTCAGCAGTGTAAGTTATTGATAACACGCAAAAGGCTGGGATTTAATTTCAACATGAGCATGTCCATTTCAGCAAATCTCAGTGTGGGAAGACAACTGCTGCTCTTGCCAGGGAAGGAGCCCAGGGCCTCTGCCACAGCCTCAGCACCCACCGGGGTCCCACAGGGGCTGTGGTGGCTGACAGCAGTGAGGGGAGGCTGGAGGAGCTGGGACATTCCCTTCTGCCATGCCAGCAGCTGGGCAGGAGATGTGGCCCCTCCTCGTGCCTCCCACAGGTGCCGTGCATGACAGCGCTGCTTGGAGTGGCTCTTGCCCAAGGTCACAGCACTGGCCAAGCAGCTGCAATCCTAACATCAGCTGGTGATGATCATGTTTATGAAGCTGCTATATCAGCATGCTTATAAAGCATGAAAAACAGTGTCTGGATTGTACCTTTGCCCCCAGCAGTGTGTTTTCAAAGGCAAGTTCTCAGACTGTCTTGATCTCAGGTGAGAGGTGCCACTAAATTTTTGCCATACTGACATCGATTCAGCAGCTGTTGCCAGTCTTCTTGATCGTGAAATGAAAGTTCTTCACCAAAGGACTTATTCAAATGCAAAATGAATTAGGCTTTTTTTATCTTGCTGCACATGTACTTCAGGAATTTAGGAATATTAAGAACCCCTAGAGACTACCTTCTGCTCAGTTACCATGGTTCATCTTGACAAGCAGCAACCCCCTCACTTGCAGGCAATGCCAGAGTTTTGGTTTTTGATGAGGGCAGGTGGAAACAATTCTGTGTTGTTTCTGGAAGAGGTGCTGGAGTCTGGGCACGTGGTGGGTGAAGTGTTTTAAGAAAAATTGTCACATGGTAACAGAAACCAAATTAACCCCTCACTCTCCCTTTCCCATTCCCTTTGGTCCAGCTGAGCTGGTAGGAGATGGCAAACACTGTAAAATTCAGTTAATTTACCCAGGATCCTACCGATGTGTCATGGAGAGATTATTAAGTGAAAATGCACCAAGAGATGCTGTGCCCAACATTTACGATCTAAACTTGGTCTGATACAATAGTTCCTTACAAATCTTTCATGACTTCTGTCTCCAGCTCATCCTGGTTACAGCAGCATGCCCCCAAAATCATAATCCTGCAGCAAATGTTGGGAGATCTCACCAGCATGTTGTTTTCATTAAATAACAACACAACATGAGGATGAGATAAACTCACTTAAGAAAAGCCTTCATGTGTATTGTCTGTAAATAAAAAGTTCACCTTCCTCTCTCCTTTTGGGAAAAAAATGATGAAGCAAAGTGTTTTTTTATTGCCTAACCTAGTTTCTTTTCAGGAATAGAAAAAACTGTAAATATTTTTAGCCTCGATTCATATCTTACACAGGAGTAGAGTGTGTGCAGGACAGTATCCAGCCGCGAGTGACCTCTGCTTCACACAGGAGTGACTCATGGATGAATCAGTCTTTAGATTATATTAGATCATAAATGCTCACAAAAAATACAGCTTTGCTCCACTGGATGGAGGAGCTGAGTACTGCACGTGGCTGTTGCAGGTTTGCAGAATCCAGCTCTGCATGCAGGCTGTGTTTCCTAGTGGGCTGTGATCACAAAGGGTCATCCCCTAGTCCCGGTGCTGACGCTGTGCCTCATGCCCTTGAGATCAGGGACCTCACCCAGTAGAAAATGCAGCTTGGTTTTCAGCTGCATCAGTTTTCTGATTGTGAAACCACATGAAGAGATGCGTTGGATAGCCCAGTCCTCCTGGGAAAGAAACAGCAGGATTGTAAATCTTTCCCTGCAGTGTAAACTACAACTTTTGCCATGATGCTTTTGCTCTCCATTTGCAGCACGTGCTTTCTGCCTTGTTGAGCTTCCAATACGGTTTCTCTGAAAGACAACAGCAAGGCCTGTGCTGATTTCAGAAACAGCCGATTCCCTGCCCGGGATTTCTCGCAGCACAGCACAAGGACCAGCCTCTGTACCTGGCCTGTACCCACTCCTCCCTGGCTGCGTGGGAGCTGTGTGGGGAAACAGGGCTCCTTTCCTTCATTTTGCAGGGGAGAGGCTGTCAGTGTCCTGGTGAGCACCACTCCATGCAGGTAGCACCAACATGCTGCAGACAGCTTTGAATTAATAAGAAAAACATGTCCAGGTCCCATTTGCAGGTTTCCCAAATGCTTTTTCTGCTTGAACACTTATTCTCAGCAGCATTTGGATTTGCGTGTATGACAGTTTGAATCCAAGGTTTATTGTCTGCACAGCTCCTGTGTTTATTCAGAGATCATGATTTTGGCAAGAAACAGCTTCTTGAGGCCCTGGGGTGTCTGTAGGCACAGGGGTCACTGCAGGCACCAACCCTGTCAAGGGGTGGCTCTGCTGCCCTCCTGCTTCAGCCACATAAGCACAGAATTGAGAGGAACCTGGGGGGTTTTGCAGGAGTCGCTGTCCCCACTGCTTGGCAGCGAGGGAATTTGTTATAAAAACAAGAGGGTTAAGAATCTCCCTGCTCCTTGGATTGTTGTCTGCAGCCATGCAGAGGGTGCCCTTCTGGAGCTCCTCATGCACACCAGCTCCAGAGTGCTGCCACAGCTGCCTGGCACTGATGGACAAGGCTGCACACACAAAACAGTGCAGGCACGAGGAAGATGCAGAGGGGCAGCTCCTCTGACTTCAGCCATCAAAAACATGGGTTCACTTGCCCATCACAGGAGGGAAGGGCATCTCCAGGAGATCCCAGTGTCTGTTACACACAGCATTAGCCACCCGTGTAGAGGGACCCTTTCTTTTCTGTTGGCTTTAGAGGAGGCCACAGGGGTTGCTGCTGCCCTGCACGTTGAAGCCTGCTCCTGGAGACAAGTGGAGGGGACACTCCCACTCTGCCTTCTCCATCTACAGTACCGAGTCCAAAAGTTGGATGCTTTACAGTTTGGCACTGTGGCCTTTTCTATGGTTTGATGCTGAGGAATACTGTCCAGGGATCTTTGGGCTCAAAACTGCTCCGTTGGGCTGGATGTGGTGTTAAAATGTGGAGCCTGACATCTTTCTAGTCTGTGACCTACCACACCAGACACTTGCTGTCATGAGACAGATAATGATGCAGTCCTACAATCAGGGCAAAAAGAAAGATTTTGGGTATTCTGGGCAGAAAACATGCTGCTCTACCACAAGAGCTAGAATTCATTATTTAATGCAGAAAATGAAGTCTCAGTTTGAACGGCCAACAGTGCTCATTTGCAAACACTAAGGCTTTAGTACTTAGGTCTCTGGACATTTCTCCACTGAGGTTACACATAGCAGATGGAGCTGCCAGGCAGTTATGGACAGAGAAATGAACTTCAGCATCGTGTTCAGCCTCTGGAAGAATTCTGCAGATGCACTGAACAACAGCTGAGAGCATAAGTCCCCAGGGCATGTGTTTGCTGTGCCGTGTAGAGCCCAGCACATCATTTCCTACCATTATCAACAGCAGAAACATCTCTTGAGAAGTTTTCCTCTTCTCTCAGATAATTACGTATCTTCTGAGAATTCTAAGAAACAACACACCCTTCTCTCAGTGCTCCTTCCTCAGCTACAGAATAGTCAGATTTCTGCATAGCATCCTCAGGCTCCTCAGAGAGGCAGCTGAAGGTGGGTGTCAAATAGTTTCAACAGTAGCTCTTAAGTAACTACAAAAATACTCCGTTTTTCATCAACAACATAAGCAACATTTTCATTTTCTGAAAGGTAGATTTTATTTCTTGCTGTAACATACCACTGAAATTGCATTAGAGTGTCTGATAGGTCCTTGATTTGTTATTTCGGTGGGTTTTGTGTTTTATTGTCAGATGCATATGGTCTTACAACAAGGCATTTCGGTCTGACACAACTGGAAGCCTTAGCACATGCCACATGATAGAAAAGACACAAATAAAGAGGATTTTGTCACAAAAAATAGTATCAGAGTCAATTCTGCAGGACTTGCAAGTAAAAGAAAAATGTATCATCAGAGTGTAACACACATTTCTTGAATCAAGAGAAGGTCATCTGGCTCATCTCTCGTGGAGATTTTATTTCACCATGAAGGATTCTTAACTGATTTTTTAATTTGTTCCAGGAACCTTGTTAGGGAGAGTGTGATATAGCTTTTGCTCCGTATGTGATACGGAGTCTGTTCCAAATTCAGCTTACCCTCCCTCAAAAATATCTGTGATTTTGTATAAAGTTTTAATTACATCTCAAAGTTCCTTCTTTGAATAATAAATGCTTTAATCAAACATTTCAATTAAAAGATCTCTTATATGAGCTTCAGTCAAACCTGGCAGCCCTGCAGACTGAATTCTGTTCTTTAGCCAGGGAATAGGAGCGGGAGCCAGGAGCAAGGCAGTCAGCACCTTGAATTTCTCTGCCAATGTCTCAGGTGTGACCTTTAAGGACAGCATGTAGGGGCAGCATGTAGGGGCAGAGAAGAACTTAGGCTTCCTCATTATCATTCCAAGAAAATATAATTTCCTATTATCATCCCACAAAACGTAGGGAGCACCGGAGAGGGTCGGTGTGGCTGCAGCACAGAGAGCTCGCCCTTGTCTCTGGCTGGCCTTCCATGGGTGAGCTGTGTCACCTGCAGCCTGCACTGGAGGCCTGCAGGAAATCCATCCAGCTCCTTCCTTGTGGGTTTATCCCTCACAGTGCCTTCCCTGGAGGAGGAGGAGCTGACAGGCAGCGGAAGGACATTGGTCACATTGTCACTCCAGGTTCAAAGGAACTGAATTCCTGGGGGACCAGTGTGGAATACTGCACCAATGATGGCCATACACTGATGCTGTCCTGACAGCTCAGGACTGGCTCTCCATTCCCTGGCTGACTTGTCATTCACACTGTCAGCCTTGGACAGGATGTTCACATCCCAAACTTTAATGACCATAATGTATTACCTGACTAATCTGCAAAAACGCCTCAGGCATCCACTGTACCTGCCTGCTGGGAGGGGAACTTTGATGGCTTTGCTGGAATTTGCTCAGTGTTTCAGAGAAGTGAGACACAGCTGGGGGTGCAGCCCTTGGAGCTCTCCTGCGGTCAGCAGCAGGTGCCCAACACACACATCGCCCACTCCAGGTGCTCATGGAGACAGGGAAGCAGCACAATTCTAGGAAAAGAACCAAGAGAATGAGCCCTTGAACTTCTCTTGGGGAAGAACATTCCTTATCCTTTTGCAACAAAATACCATATATACAGAATTACCAATGAACAGGCAATTCAGTAATTGGCCACCTTGTTTCATCCATTTGATAAAGTAAAGAGAAAAAAATAAAAATACTAAAATTCAGAGATAGAAAATCCAGATCTCTTTTAGTCTGAAGTTTTTAGTGTAAAGTTTCTTTTTAAGTCAACTACTTGGCTGAAACCAGCCCAGCAACTTCTTTTTCTCTTCCCTTTGCTATCAGTCCCCAGGTATTAGTAGGATAAAGAAGAAGGTGACTCATGAATCAGTGGTTCTTTAGAGGTATGAGGCACAGTCTGGGAGGCTGCAAACTCATCACAAACTTCATCCCTGTGATCATTGGAAGCCACCCTCCCCCTCCACACATACATTTTCTGTCACCACCAAGTGGCCATCTAGGCATCCATTTTGGCCTTTCATCTGACTTCCAGGGGTTTCCCTAATTAAGTGCAGTTTGACTAGAAACCATCCTGGATCCATCCTTTACACTTCCATGGGTTTGGAACATGAGGTACTACAAAAATATTTAACAAGGGACTTCTTTGGAGATTTTTTCCCTGTTATTATTATGTTTATCCCACTGGAAGTAGGAAGACTGTCCACTGCACCCCAACCACTAGAGCTATTTCCTTCCCCCTCTTGAAAAGCCATCACCTTCTGCTTTCCTAACCCCACGCCTCTCTCCCAATCTGCTGAACGCTGCTGAGAAGCCCCAGGGCTTCCTTAGGCAGTTTGTCTACCCTGGCAGCAGCTCCTGGCAGCAGGAGCCAGGGAAGGCAGCTGGGTGGGCAGCAGGAAGGTAGCTCCCACATGATGGCTGGAGATTGTCCTTGGCTTGAGCAGGCTGCAACTGGGAATGTCAAGTCTGATTTTCATTTTACTTTGCAAGGCTATTCAAAACCCTGGGCCTTGTATACACGGCAGATTCCAGAGTAGGGAAGAATTGTTCCTGGTACATATTGTATCACTGAAACAGTCACTGAAGCAGAACTCCCCTAGCTGACCAACCCCTCAGGATAATCATTTTGAGCTCCTGCAATAATGGAAAAGGAGAAACTGTTGAGCCTGTGATGATATGCTCCAGCACTCACCAGGCACTGGCAGATTTTTTAGCTAAGAAAACTACAGATCAATTAGGCACTTCCTTTAAAACTCTTATCTGTGCAGCATTTGGTATCTTCACTCCAATGATGACATCATCTTACTGGTTCCCCATGGACCTTAACTGTGACCTAAATTTCTACTGTGGATAGCAGTACAACCAAAACCAGATTTTCATCAACATCTCATCAGTTTTGTCAGTAACACAGGCCTGATATATGCTTAACATATAAATTCTTAATTCAGAAAAAGGTGGGGAAAAAAGATACAAATCTAACTGTGTTTTTGAAGGTCACATTTAATGAATTGATCCCATTTCACATTAAGTCCAGACCATTTTTCTAGGTTGCATTCTGTCTAAAAATTCTCATGTGTCAAGTCCACGTGTGGACAGCTTGTGATACCCCTCCCAGTCCTGTAGCATGGAAGGTCCCACTGCATGTGCCACTCGAATGGTCCCAGCTCAGAGGGCTGCCTTGGAAGTCGGGTTGTGTAATCTCCTATGTGCTTTGAGGTTGAATTTTTGCTGCCTCACTTCCCTATCTCTCTCAGCACGTCTTCTTACTTCCTATGTTTTAGTCTTGCCATCAGCATTTTCTTTGCTCACCTCAACAAAGTTCCTGTTTGCATTCTTTGGAAAATAACTGTTTATCTTCCAGAATACTTAACACCACAGACTTATCTTCCCTAACACTTAAACATAAACTGTTTCTATAGCCCAGCTGTGCAACCTGCTGTTTTGTTGAGGCACACAATGAATTTCAAGCCTGACAAAAATAGACTGGGAAAAGATGGGATAGTCTACAAAACTTGCTATGCAAATGTTAGACTTCTTTAATACTACTGATGGGCAGCAGGAAGTAAAACCTGAGCGACCTGCTGGCCAGAAACCTTATGCCTTGGCACATCAAGCCGTGCTGGAATTGCAGAATGACCATCAGTCTGCTCCATCTTGGAGGAGGAAATTGCTCATTGCTGGTGCTCGCTGCCTTAGGGAACAGACCTACACTTCTGTTTCCCCATTACAGGGTAGGCACCTTGCTTCATAACGCTCTGCTCTAGTGCAGGAGCCTGTCACCCCTCCATGGTCACTGCTCCTCAACACACAGCATGATGAGCACATGGGGTGAATGGCCTGGACTCAGGCTGCAGTGCCTTCTTCCATCACCTAGCCTGGGTGAAAGCTCAGCTGTAAGCATGGAGGTGTTAACCTTCCTCTACCTTGAATGGAACTGTGAAGCCACATAAAAACCGCCAGGTCCCAAAACACCAAAAGATGCTTTGCTTAAGTTCAGTGTTTTCTTTACAAAGCTTCCTGGTATCCCCTTTGGCCACCCCAGGAACATCCTTTGATCAGAAAAATTCTCACTCACGAAATGCCACTTGCTGGAAACCCAGAGACAACCTCACTGACCTAGAAGGGTTCTCCAGTTTCTTTTGGCAGTAGGAGTGGAATTAGACATGCTGATGCTAAATGGCTTAGCATTAGCAGCAAAACAGCTTAAATACGCTGTCCCAGAAGGTTAAACTGCAATGAGCCTCTTAAAAAACACTCAGTGCAATGGGCAAGCACTTGGCCCCATGGCACAAGGTTGGGAATCAGTCTTCCTCTCACCTCCCTGTGGGGCTACATAGCAGCAGAAAGCATTCATACAGAGGAAAACATTTCCAAGTATTACTTTTGAAATGTAAAGACATAAAATTATCAAATTTAGATGTAAAGAAAAAACCTGATGGAATGAAATTTGACATTAATCAAAGAATAAGGAAATTCTACCTTGATGAATATTTATACTTAGGCAACTCTTTCCTTTTTAAGGAACCTAAAAAATGCAGCAGCAGGGACTTGGTTTTGCGAGTTTACACGCTGACAAGCTGTTGTGTCTGTCCTACAGGTCACCTGGGGTCCACACCAGCCTGCCTGAGATGGTCTGCTGGGATGGCAGCTCAGGTGTGTGATATTTACATTTTACGTGGCTGGCATCTTCATTGGACTGCCAGTGGATGCTTTCAATGCACAGACATCACTTTACTCACCAAAATACGCTGATTCCTGATGAAATGCTCCAACTTTAAAGCACTGCAGTAGAGTTTATACAAAGGACCAGGATTAAAAGCAAGAAGAAGAGAGAACCCAAAGCAAACAAACAGTAAAGGAGTAATTTCTCCCACTGAAACCAATGTTTCCTGCCAGGCAAGAAATGTCTGGTCAACAAAAACAATTTGCTAAATTGCTTCAGAGAAGCACATCTGTAGTAAGAAAGAAACCACCATAAAACATATTCAGCCTAAGAAAGAACAAAACAAAAGGGAGGGAGTCTATGGTTGAAAATGCTTATTTTCTTCAAGTATTTTCCAATCCAAGACAAGCCCCAGACATGTAATCCAGGGCGTGACATATTTGAAGTTCTGTCCTTGAAACCTTTTCTTTTTGCCCTCTTCCTCCCAGTCAGGAGTCACATGAAATAATGGTCTGCAATGAATTACAGCATTCCAGATCTGCATCAAGTAGATGAGTTAGGGGGACCCTGCCTTTCAGCTTCTTTCAAGGCTACTTTCAGCCACTATAGTCTGGTAATATCTGGAGGCTTTGCCAGGAGGGCAGAACAACCATCTGAGCAGTCACCTTAAAATATTTCTGGGGAAAAAAAAAATTCTGGAAAAAAAAAATTCTGCAGAACAGCTCTACCAGGAAGTTCTCCAAAGATATCTAAAACTGCCCTGTTTGCTACAGGAACCTTGGATGTTCCAGAAATGTGGGTTCCTGAGAGGCCAAGCAAAACTGCATGGCTTGCAGAGTGAACCTCCAAAGCCCTTAGGAACTCCTACTTCCAAGCCATAATTGTTGCTGTATTTTGCCTGGGGCCAGAATCTGAAGCTGTCGTTTTCTCCTTAGCTCTGAAAAGGCAATTTGGCACATGGCATGATTGACTTGGCTCTACCCTGTATTTCACTGCTGATAAGTGTTAGCCCATTGGGGAACCAGCAGGTGCATCCCTCATCTCAGTGGTGGAGATAAGGGATGCCCAGTTACAGCCTCACCCCAGGATCCAGGAGCCCTCCCACATCAGCCAGTGCTGACAGGATGGCTCATGCCCCTTGTGTTCCTGCTCATCTGTGAAGCAAATCTACACCTCCAGAATAGTTCCTTCTGTTCCAAGCACACGCTCAAAGATGAGAGTGCTTTGCATCTATTGAAGCTACACCTCAGCCTCGCTGAGGAGAGAAGGTAATTTGACTCTCAACTCAAAGAACTGGTGATAATGTGAAGTGCTGACTCCAGGAAAATCACACCAACCCGGAGACTAAACCAGGAGAGCTGCCTCAGCTTTTCTGCTCTCAGCTGGAAACTGAATTACACAGGACACAAAGTCTTCAGAGCACTTTTCTGTCACTCATCTCTCAAAAGCAGTTTGGAGACAGCAGAGCACAACGTAAAGAACATTGAATGGAACTTAATTACCTGGATCAATATTGAAGTTGTCTCTTATCATGAATATTTCTGAATTTTTCAAAGATCAAGTAGATGTTTATGGCACTTAGTACCTGGTAGGTTTAAAAATGCTTTTTGTTGTTATTTCAAATCCAGCTACAAGAGGATAGAAAAAAAAGGGAGAACAATCCTTAGGACAAACGTTTTGTTACAGAAGAATAAACATATAAAGCAACCTTTACTGCAGAATTCGTAACCGCAAGAGTAGAAAAGCATGCTTAGGTCTCACTCATCGTAACTAGCAGCTCCTACTACTACAGCTAACAGGCAATGCCAGTTTTTCAAAGGGTGGGGTAGGAAAAAATTATTTTCAGTGAAATCCACAGGATTAATGCAAGGTCTCTGAAAACAGCTTGAAGGTAGCAGTAATTGCTTAGAACAGTTCTCCTCATGTGAGTTTTGAGGCACCTTCAAACCACACCAGTAGCGAACAAATCCCCGTTTAAAGGGTATTTTGACTAACCATTTTCAGAAAGACTGGAATTCTGTATCTTCCAACAGATTTTAACTGTACCTTGGAAGAAGATAAAGCTACTTACCATTAAAAAAAAAAATCCCGAGAGCTGGGAAAAGTGGCTACATCTTGACTTTGAATAATTTTCTTATCCAAAGGGCTGTCTGTCCTTCTTTCCTTCTGTCCTCTGTCCAGAATCTGGGAATATCAGCCTGCCAGGAGTTGCTGAGCTGTAAATTAGTGGCAGTAAGGAATCACACCCCATCACAGGCTGCCTGCTGCAGAGCTGCCTCAGCAGAAGTGCAGCCAGCTGAGCTGCCTTCCCAGAAGTGCAACAGGCACTACCGAGGCTGTCAGGGCTGCTTCTGCAGCACCTTGAACTGCACCTTTAAAGCTTCTGCATGGCCAGGCTGTCACCCTGGGGGGGCATCCTGGCCCTTCAGAGGGGCACCCTGGCCCTTCAGAGGGGCACCAGGCTGCCGGGGAGGCGAGGCTGCCCTAGGTGCAGTGGTGGGGCTCCATGCAGACACCCCCAGCCCCTCCTGGTTTCGCCTGTTCAAGCTGTGCTGCCCATCCATCGTTTGTGGCTCTGTGCAGATCCCAGAGGAATGGGTGCAGTGTGCGGGTGCCAGTCCCACACGGGAGGCTGCCAGAAGCCTTTTCTGCTCAGTGGAGCAGGAGGCAGCACTGCCACACTGCAGGGGCTTCAGCGTCAGAACAAAGACCCAGAACACGTGAAAACGTTTGTAGTAAGAGAAGGCTGATCACTCAATACAAACATTTCCTCATCATCACATATTGTAGATCATTTGAGTGGAAGGATGGGGGAAATGAAGACTCCAGGTGAACCTTCTGTGGTATTTAAAAGATCAGCCTAACTGCTGAGATCAGAGAAGGCTTTCTCAAACACAACCCACCACACCATGCAGTGACCTACGTAAAGATACCTTCGTATTTTGTGTTTAAAGGCACAAGAGTAAAATATTCCTTCTGCTGTATTCCATGCTCTTGATTATTTGTGCTTCTTAATTTTCAGGAAATACCTTGATTGCTCCAGGTACATGGAATAGCTTCACAGAGCCCTATTACTCAAAACTTCCTAAACAGTTGGATAAAGGTAAAAAAACCCAAAAAATAAAAGAAGCATTTTCCAAGGCACATTGTTTCATCTAGTTTAAGTATTTACCATGCAAGCTGAAAGCCACATCCTTTCAGTAAGGGAAGCAGCCAACATCTTCATTGAAGTCTTTCTAACTCACATTTGCTACAGAGCTGTGGTCCTTCCTTTTTAAAAGTGGATCAAATACCCCCATTGGAATTTTTTTAGTCATGGTCTGTCAACTTGCCTCGATTCCAGACTGGAATGTAGCCCTTTGTTTTGTGAATGTATTTGATTACGGCCTTTTCCTTTTGACAAGTGCTTTCATGTATTAAAGAAGTCATTGTTACTTTTTCACTGGTGACTGAGATGTACCAAGCTCTCCTTAGAGAGCCTTGTTAACCTCTGCCCTCCATACTACTCTTCCCTTTTTCCTGTTCTTAATCAGATTCCAATTTTTATTATGTACTGTAACTGATTATCACCATCCAATTCTAGGAATGGTGACTATGGCCCTAACTGCTTTATAAAGGTGTAAGATTATCCTAACCACCTTTTCTACCAATCTTGACCCTTAAATACCAGGCTAAAGGGCCCAGATGCTTCTGGAAACTGAACATCCTGATCCAAATGCAATGATGTAATTTTTTTTTTTTAAATACGAGAATATTTAATTTGTCAAAGTAACATCTGTAACTTGCTTAAGTCAATTCCATGTGCAAACAGGTAAGGCCACTGAATTCATGCTCAGTGAGGTGGTTCAACTCATTCCTCCATGTATCAAGATTACCCTGGTAACTTTTCACCCCAATAATAATATCTAAAACTAGAAAATACTTACATTGTACACACAGGTGCAGCTCAATCAAGAAAAAGCCACTCCAGCTTCCCTCATGGTGACTACGTAAGTATAACATTAATATTTTAATAGAATTACCTTCCAAGATAAGTACGTGACAGGGATGTGACACTGTTTGAAAATCAGTCTCAATCTCCCTGCAACTGTTTCAGTTTCACACCAAGTATCCACAAATGCCACAGTGACTCTGAATACCATGGGTGCACACCTCCCTGGGGAAGGGGAGTGGAAGAGCATCACGGTTTCTTTGCTCTGGGCTTTTCCACAAACTGAGCTGTAGTGTCTGAATCCTCTGGACAGCATGGAGGCTCCTGCTCAGTTCTCCTTTACAGACCTAACAGTGGCAAGCCAGGGGTTTCCATAGAAAGAGAACTACTCCAAAAGGTCAGCTCCTAAAGAAGTTTTTGTGCCTCTTGCTCTAAGTCTGGGGACCATCTATATTTTTATATTATCTCCAAAGTTCCAATCAGGAACAGTCAGAAAGCTTAGGCACCTGAAAGATGTAAACTAATTAATTAGAACAATCTTAAAATCACGTATGAGGTATTCAATCTCAACTTCCCTGAAATGAACTAAATGCCTAAATGTGTATTAAAATTTTCCTTAATAGAAACACACTTTCAAATTGAATTTCTGTATAATATTGCCATTAGTCTAAAAGGTGTGGGAAGACAGATGACATGAAATCTACACCAAAAGTAGTTGAAAAGTCCATTCATAAAACTTTTATTCCACTTACATCAACTTAATACACATGTTCTGAACAGTTATGCTTGGATTGTTCATGAAAATTTCGTAAGACATTAAACAAAGCTAGCCATCATCTCAAGTTATTTCCCTGTTAACTATTTTTACAGCACATGCATGTTAGGCAAGTATCAAAAAAAAAAATCACAAAAGCAAAAAACCTAAAAAAGTTAAATACATGGGTTTTTGTTTTACTGCTGTGCTCGATATACAGTGTCATTATGAATATCAAGCAATTCATTTTTTACTGCATCTTTACTTGTACATTTGTTCTTAGGTTGCTTAAACCATTTAAATACAAATAAAATGTGTAGCAAAAATAATGAAAGCAACAGCAGGTAACTTTACAAATAATGGAATGTGAACCGTTTCTCTGTCCTTCTCTAGAGAAAGCTGACTGGGTTATCAAACTGTCTTAAGGAACACTTCAGCTGCAATCAAAGATGTACACTTGATTGGAATATTCCACAGATGTCACATGTTCACCTGACATGCAATATCTATGGGACATCAGTTTATTCACAGCCATGTGTGCTCCAGCTTGGATATTCATACTAACTACACCTGTGGCTGCAACATTGATTATCCCTTTTTTCCATCGTGACAGACCAATATGCAAGCAGTCATCTTTGCCTGACATAGAAAGCTGTTTTAACACTGGCCTTGTGGGAAGCCACAATGTACCAAAAGTACTATGCCAAACATGTAAAACTTGTATAAAAATTTCACAACCCTATATTGGCCACCTCAGATGAAAACAGATAAATTCCCCAAATGTTAACTGGCTCTATTCCCCTAATATTAAACAAAACCACATGGGAAATATAGAAATCCAAATAGAAGTAACATAAACCTGTCAAATCGTAAACAAAAACTATTTGTGGGACAGCATGGATGACAAATGGTCTACTGTTTAAATTTCAGAATGAGGCAGACGGAAGTTGGAAGGCTGGTTAATTCTCCCCTCCTTCTCCTGCTTCGGCTTCATCTCCTTGGGTATCCGATGTCCACAACTGTTTTGCAAAGAAAACAGAGTAACAGGTACATTATTATACATTTATTACTAATAATTAGTAAGTAAGTTTTAAAAAGAAGGCCCATGTCTTAATAATAACTTCTAAGAGGTCCTACTAAGCACTGTGGAGAAAGAAAAAGCACACAGTAACATGAATCTATTTCTTAGCTACGACAAAATGGAAATTCAGTTTTAGGTGACCCAACCCACACTGCATTTAATGAGTAAGTTTATGAACACTCAACACCCAAGTCTCTTACCCACGAGGCTCAGTAATATACAAGCAGGCAAGAATCAGATCTACAGAACAGATAATTGAGAATCAGGAACCAGCAGCACTTTGTTTCTCCTCAAGCAAGTTTTACATGCCTTTCTGAAGGAAGAGCTCCAGTAAAGGTATCTCTCCACACCCAATGCTACAGCAAATGTTACCTTTTCTTCTGAACAGGCATCTGAAGATTTTTTCTGGTTTTTAAACCCCAAAATATTTCACCAAAATCTCTATCCCTTGGATCTGTTCAGTTAGTTGTGCTCCCCTTTAGCAACTTTCAGAACACGGAGCTGCCAACTCCTGGCAGGCAGGGTCAGGAAGGAAGAAAATTGGGCTAAGCATGCACTATGCACAAAATGTTATTTTCAGCTCCATAAAGTCATACTAAGGAGCCACATATCAAGATTAAGTACCAGCTAAGGAAACTAAGCATCAGTTCCAGAGCAACAGCCAGGGCCAAGAAATTATTTTGTGAACCAAGTATCTCCATGCTGGCTGATTCTAAACTATTACCAGTCCAGCATGATTTGTCATCTCTCACTTTATGGAGTTAGAAAAGCATTAAACAAATCATGCATGCTCTGTAGTTTAAGGTGGTAAAACATAAAACCAACTAATTATCTCCACCTACAGTGCTATGCCACTGAATTCTCAGAGAATTACTTTATTTTTAAAATCCATCATCAGGAACACTTCATCCTTTCAGGAGCAGAAGACAATGATGAAACCTGCACAAGACCAGGAGCCTTGTTCTTGCTCTGAACATAATGCATGGTACCTGCACTTAATCTTCCTTGCTGAAGGCATTAAGCAACAAGTTATTTTACTGGAGACAACAGCACACCAGTAGTCTGTTTCTAGACCTGCACTGCAATCTTTACTACATTATTACATTATTACATTAGTCTCAATTTCAGTGCTATTCTTGTCAGGAGGAGTTAGTAAGAACAGTTTTATCAGAATTCTGTCAGAGGTTTCTACCCTAAATCACCACCCCCAGGATACAGTCACAGTGTCATTTAGGATGGAAAAGACCTTCAAGTTCAACCATTAACACTGCCAAGTCCACCATGTCCCCAAATACCACATCTACACAAATTAAATACCTCCAGGTGTGGTGACTCAATCACTTCCCTGGGCTGCCTGTTCCAATGTTTGACAACCCTTTTAGTGATGAAAATTTTCCTCATGTCCAATCTAAACATACACATTCATTAAGATAAAAGGCCTGAGTGCTATGAAAGGTACATTACCAATTTTACCAACTGAGATACTGAGATCAGTTTAACAAATGCTGGGGGGAGGGGGAACTGCTAAGGAAGAAGGGATGCATTTTATTTAATAAAAGAAAACAAAACAATTTCATAACAGAGCAAAGAAACAATCTAGCAATTCCAGTAAAACAGATGTTGATGGTATGTTAGACAGCACTCTGAACACTTCTCTGCCTTCAGTCCCCACTGAGAATGAACACAGACTTCTTCACCCATACAAGATTCAAGGTAAAACAGAACCAACAACTGAGGAAAGTGCTCCTGCACAGAACTGATCAACATGCTCAATCACTGTCTAAAGCCCACCTACCTCACCAGCCTGCTCAACTTGCATAACTGGCAAAACAGACCTTTTTTACATTTATGAAATTCACTGTAGTCTTTTGTCAGTCACACACATATCAAAGGTTATTTTCTACCTCAAGAAGTTGTGGATAAACATGGAATCAATGCACTCCCATACAGATCATGCTAAGCATTTAAGGCAAGACACATCATTCATTCAAGAATATGGAATCTTGCATCTGTTTACAGCTTTCTCCCTTACAATGGAAAGCTCTCATCAATTATCAGGCCTACTACCCTAATTCACACACTATGGTAGCTCAGGCCAACTTTTGCTCATGTGAAACAATTTGCTTTCCAACTGCTATGACAAGCTTTACATTATTTTTACTGGGAAGCCAACACTGAAGTCAGCTTCTATTCTCTCTTTCAAAACCACTCATTCAGAGGGCAGCTCTTGAGCAATCCCACTCAAGGGGACAGTACACACAGACATTGAGAGCGATGCCAACCCTGTATCTGTCTCCAACACAGAGGTTGAGAAATCACTTCAATTTGTTTTGTAAGCAACAAATGGAAAAATTACAAGTAGATTTTGCAGCAGTGTTAAGTTGCCATTCCAGTGGAAAAGGCTCCAAGAGAGAACTTAAATGTTAAGACACAAAAGCAAAAAGTATCCCAACTCCAATTTTATGCAACTGTACAATTCTACTTGCAGTTACTTCTAAAGCAGTGCATTTATTTTGCAAAGGTCTCTGATATCAGATGCACAAAGTGTTAACAAGGAGGGCTACATGTGGCAACAAGAGGTGCTTCTAATTTTTCATTTCTTGCTTGCAGCTCTTCTTCCCACAGACTGAAGACTGAATTAAGCCATTAACTACACTATTGCATGTTTACTTACATTTAATTTAATTTGCTTTAGATGTTTATCTTTGCCAGTTTTAAAGTTCAAAGTAGGTTAAAAAAATCCTGCACACAAGATGAACATTTTGATTATTCTGACAACTTACACCAAAGACAGCTGTGAGACCAATGGAAAAAAAAAAGGAATTAAGACAGTTGTTTTTCAACTGCCATGGAAATAGCCTGGCTAGCACTGATTTCCACTTCAGTTTTACCAAAATTAAAACGAAACAAAAAACCTCCAAACAACAGGTGCTTAAAATGGACTTGCTAGCTGCTAGCTTTGTTTCCAGTTTTCATGCAGAATCTCTTCCTCGCAGATGTATTCACACAGAATAAGCTGTATGAAATTTGACATAAGGCTTAAAGAGGGAAATGCAACTGTACTCTCAAATAACATTGTGTAGTAGGCTTGCTAGTCACAGTCCAGACTGCATCATTTAAACATGCTAGATTCCTTGAATAAAATAACCTGAAAAATGTGTTTTATTTGTCATCTGTCAGAAAATGTTAATTAGCATGCAGACAAAAAAAAAAAAAAAAACACCTAGGCAGGAGAAAGATTTAGCTCAGAATGATGATGTACTGTAGACCTGTTTCTAAGTGACAGACAGCTCCACGGCCAGGAACAAAAAGGACAACTCAGAGTGCCAGGAAGACCAATCCTGTTATCTATATACAAACTTTGATGATACTCACTGTCAAGTTGTCTCTCAGTAACTGCATTATTAGCGTGCTGTCTTTGTATGACTCTTCACTTAATGTATCAAGTTCAGCAATTGCTTCATCAAAAGCCTAGTGATATAAAAACAAACAACTCCATCAGCCATGTGACAAAAGGTTATGCAAATAATTTAAATGGAATTTCCCCCTCTCTGACTTACCGTTTTTGCAAGGGAACAGGCTTTCTCCGGGGAATTGAGAATCTCATAATAAAACACAGAGAAGTTCAGAGCCAGACCTAATCTGATGGGATGTGTTGGTTGCATCTCCTTTTTACTGATTTCAAAAGCTTCTTGATATGCCTGTTGTGATTGCTCCACTATCCCTTTGGGGAAAAAACAAACACAAACAAAACCCACAACAAGTAAGTAATTCACACACTGTATCCAGACATACGATCAGGACTGTGTTCATGCTTGCATGAAAAAACCATGTCAGGAGTGAATGCCTGTGAATGAGCACTTTACCTAACAAGTCACTATTTAATGAAGATTGTATTAAATTACATCTTCAATTTATTAAAAAAGAGGGAAGTTGTTACTGACCAAATCGCAGGTTTGAGTATTTTCCTGACTGCCTCTTCTCTTCCTGTGGCTACTTTTATTTACAAATGTTTGCAGCAGTTTTATAGCACTGAAGATAAAACCCACCATCTACTTGACACAGTACCACAACTTCAATGTCTATAAACACTGCAAGGCATTAGAGATCCACATTTTAGTCACAGGAAACACTCATGACCTTTGCCTGTCATGCTGAACCCTTCCAGTAACAGTCATCTGTGAGTCTCCATTCAAACTGCTTGTCAAAGATAATGTGCCATACTTCAACTCAAATTAAATATATATTTTTAAAAGTTTCCAACATAGTTCTATTTCCAATGCAGACACGAAAAGCATTTTTACCTAACTTAAAAGTTCTAGAACCTATAAACTTGAAGGGAGAAAAACTAGTAATTTGGCTCCTTTCTTTTAGTGATGAATCTCTTTGTCCCCCTTAATTGTTTCAGTCATACAAGTTATAAACACTTGGCAAAAAGCAGCAACGACAATGTGTACATGGAGATTGAAGAGCTCAACAGTTTCCTTTCTCACTGAAGGCACCTGAACTTAGAGCAGGTTCTGCCTGCACAAGTCAGAGATCATGGCCCAGCACAGCCCACAAGCTGCAGGGGCCAGGGAGGTGCTGGATGCTGAGCACAAAGGGGCCCTTGTTCCTCAGCTCCCCACCAGCATCTGAGAAAAAGGTGGGCAGAAAGTCATTCAATTCAGATGCAAAAGGACTTCAATCCTACCATTTCTGGATTAAACCAGAAAGGCATCCAGCATGATGTCTGCAAGAGTGCAGTCACATGTATTCAGAAACAAAGAAAGGAATTTTAAGGTTAAGGACCGGAAAATACAGCAGTATTTAAGTAAGGAGTTTTCAGAGTCTGAAAACAACTGAATACCAATACTCAGGATGTCTACGCAATCACTGTTTGTTCACCTTTAGATACTCACAAAAATTAAAGCATCACATTGTTCTCTTCCCCATGGAAGAGTGAGGACACTCAATGCACAGTTCATCAACACTGTCCTCTCTACACTCATCACCAATAATGGAATGCTTAGGATCAGACAGCTGCCCTAATACCTTGAAAATGACCAGAAGCTAGTACATTACAGTTGAGAACTGCAAGTTAAATTTAGAAATTGTGAGAAATGTTTAACTCTTCTCATCATGGAAAATGGTGCTGTTTATGAAAGTCAAAACAAGCAGAACGAAAAATAAGTAACTTCAGGGAATGAAGGTGAGAGTTTTTTAGTAATTTTTCTTTAACATCATTTCAAAACAAAAAGCATATTTTTTCTCCTTATTTGAGAAAACAGTTACCTTCTGAGCAATGAAGTGCTTCGGAGCACTTAATGCATAATTCGATGTATTCTGTTAATTTTTAAATCAGTCACACAGTATAAAAGTTTTTAACCTTGAATTCTTTATAAAGTGCAGCTCCAAAGTTCAAGGATAAAGTAAGACTAAGGTACCTGCTTGACATTCCTGTCTGCTAGACTGCCATTTGATAAAACAATGTGGTTTATGAAGATAAAAATCCAATTCCTAGACTTGGGAGCTTTATATTGTTGCTGTATTTACTGCAAAAGGCTAGAAGAATAGTGTCCAACTCAACAGCCATTCTTTCCTAAACAATAATTATCAACTGCTCTTCTTCAAGGTCACAGACAACATACAGGAAAAGCCTGTGACATGAAACACTGGAGGTGGGGGATAAATTGAAAATATGGAAACCCACCAAAAACTGCTCTGCCAGGAGACTGGGTTAAATAAAAATAAACTTAAAAAGCACTTTAAACAAAGATTTTCACAGCCTAATTTTAGAGCCTGTAACTTAATCCTCAACAGAAAAAGAAACTTTGGGATTCAAAATATTTTACTTCCTATGCATGTGAAGAGAGATCACTGAAATTACCAAAGGAAAACATGGTAACTCTCTATAACAGATTTAAAATACTGCTAACACATACAGTTCTGCAATTACCAAGACTGGGTCAGTTTTCATGGAGTAACCATCAGAAATCAAATTGAGCCTTATGTACTAAGTGTTAGGATCTTTGTGTAACTCTCTATTAGCCAGCATACTGGGGAAGCTGGGCTTCACTGTGCTAATGTGGATGTAAGACATGTACCACTAAAGCAGACGCATCTATCCCCTCAAAATCATTCTACGTCTGTTCCACCTCTCTGCCAAACTCAATCTGGCCTCTCAAGTCCCACCACCATGGTGCTGTGCCATCTGGGGGGCTGATGAGCTCGAGAGCAGCACGAGCCACAGGGGCTGCAGGTGCTCAGGAGCTCTGTGAGGAGCCGAGCGGGAGGGAGCTGCCGAGGGCAGAGCGGCGCCGAGCTCAGCGCCCACACCCCCGAGGGGGCTCAGAGCGCCCGCACGCTCCCACACATCCCCAGCTCCTGCAGGCTCAGGGCAGCCCACAGGAGTCTGACACACCAGCCTGGCTCTGGGCTGGACTCTGCTGCTCCCCAGCAGCCCTGAAGGGGCTCCAGGAACCAGCCTGGCACTGTTTGCAGCGAGCTGGATCTCAGCTCATGTACTGCTCTGAACGGAAGGTGACTGCATGGAGGCAGCAACGCTCTTAGGGGGTCTCCAACTGCAGCAGGTAAGGAACCCAAAATGTTAAGTACCTCATATTAACTTTTCTAACTAAATTTAAGTGAAGGCAACTTACCTGCAATTGTGACAAGCTGCTTACATGAAAATATAAGAAACTTGAGGAGATAGAAGACATTTGGACATTGAACTACCATGGTTACAGAAGAAATTTTCCTAACAATGAGATGATTTTATTAAACCTTTTCTCCTCCGGGAGAAACAACCTCAAGGCTTTTTCTAGTCTCTTTGCTCACTGAACCTATGCAGACTTCTTATATTCTACAGAAATGCAGGAAAAATGGCAAGAATAAGTCTTCAGAAAGCTACAAGACTACAAGGAAGTAAAACCCCTAACATTCAGATAGACTAGAAAGGCATAAACCTGTACTTCAGTGATACACTACATACATGCATGCAGAAGTTGGAGATCATTTCAAGATTTTGTGACTCAACGCCCGTTTCATGCTTCCATCAGCACGTAAATGGAAATTTTTGTTAACTCATCTGAAAGCCAACAATCTATGATTTTCCTTCAGAAAACAAGAAGCCTATTACTAAAGAAATTTACATCCAAATCAGAATTACTCTAAAATTAGAGTTGTGTCACTGCCCCACCAAAAGCAATCTGATTGGACAATGTTCATCCACGAGCTGACATACAATACCTTTCTTGTCATCTCCAGCAGCAACCTCAGCCAAGTAACGGTAGTAGTCTCCTTTCATTTTCAAATAGAAAACTTTGCTTTCTGCTTGCGAAGCATTAGGGATCAAGAATTTTTCCAACAGAGACTAAAAGGGAAACAAAGAACACAGTGTTTTGAACATACATATTTTTACAGCATGCTGAACCAACAATTCAATTATATTTCAATTTATTTCAAAGTCAAGACAGCTTCACTTTTTGCTTATTTTCTTCACATCCTACATAACACAGTCAGCTAGAGAACGTGTTCTGGATTCCAATTCTAGATATAAAAGGAATGCTGCATTGTTTGCCTTGATGGGGAGAAGGAGGCTGTATCAATTTAGCAGATGAGTTTTATATGACCAAAGGATGGCTTTCTACAAGCCATTATACAGAAGAACTCTGGCAAAAGTAAGACAGTCCAAAGACTCTGGGCAGAGGGTATACCACGGAAGAAAGTCTCCATCCACAAAATACAATAAAAGCATTTGATATATCACTTGCCAAATCAGAGACCCAGTTATTTTACAAACACAGGCAATAAATAAGCCTCCTTAGCCCAGCTCCCATTAACTTGAATGCTCTACTGGCATCACCAGCCAGAAACCACAGGGTGAACCTGGATTCTTGCATTTCCAGACAGCTAACAATCTGGCATTCAGCTCTGCAGCACCTCTATTAGACTTTATGTGCTGCCCTAACAGGTGTTTCCTCTGTGTTCCAAAGCAAAGGTAGCTCTCTGGAGACACTCCACCAAATCCTCCCCATGGGCTGACAGTTAAGACCAGGTTTTTCTAGATTATTCTAACTGCTTGTTAACATAGCAAGTTCCCAGCTGAGGCAGTCACGTAATTTAGCAAGAGCTCTATTATGATGAAAAGAAAAAAAAAAAAAAGGAAAAAAATCACTAGCTCCAACACATTTAGTCAAATTAAGCTACAAGCTTGTCAAACTTTGTGATACTGAGTGCTTCAAGTCAGACTTTAAAAGAAAAGCCAGTTTTTTAAAAGTCAAAAAAGGTACAGCACGCCTGAAGAGTCAGAATTGAATCAGAGGCTGTTACATATACTTGGTGAAGGCTATGCAGAAAATATTTTTTAATAAGAAGTTTTAGGACAAATTTTTGGCCATCTTTTTTTTCCCCTGTACATTAGGTGACTGACATTGCAGTTTTGCTTCATTTTTTTAGCTTGTATTTCCAATGATACCACAGAAATGGACAAACTAATTTAGTTCCAACTTACAGAATGATGGCTGCTTTACAGTACTTTCCTCTCAAGGCCATCCAGAAGGTTAAATGAATGTCTCACAGGACACTCCTGGGATAGGCATACCATGGATACAGTACACTGCAACTACTGCACTGTGACATGGACACCTGTGGTACCTGCTCTGCTTAACACACCAACTGTTAAGCTACAGAAAACTGTCATTCACAGCAAGAACAAGAAGAGCAAATCGGGTCTTGGTTTTTGTTTTGGTTGTTTTTTCTTTAATCAAAGTACTGCTAATTAGGTACTAATGCTAATAATGAATATTTATTGGTAGACTCAAACTTGTGTGAACTCCTCAAAATGAAGTGACCCACCATAGCATCTCTCTCATCATTTCTATTTCACTGGACAGATAATAAAGAAATCAGGCTGACAGAAACCAAAGTCGGACATGGTTCAGCTACGCCTATGCTACAATGAGATAAAAACCTCTAAGTGGACTTTCTTTAGTGGCTTCAACATAGTGGATTTATTTGTTCATCTTTATTATTAGGCCTGTCCAGTACTATGGGGCTTGGTATATAACTTCATTTTATAACCATGCAGGGAGACACTGAAAAATACTGCATGTCCTTGCTTCCCATCCAAATGACAGCAGAGGCAATTCTTTGGCAACAGAAGGAACTCAACACAAGCCAATCAGCAGCAGAAGCATCTTCTTCGGAGACAGTCAAATGGGCTGCCGAGCTGCCTCACACCAAAGGCACCCTTCTGAGGGCATCCCACCATGGCAGAAGGGTTCAGAGCCAGCTCTGCCCCAGTGAGGCTGGGATGTAGCAGGAGGCCAGAAGGTTTATGGGTCACACCCCTCAGCTCTCTGTAACTACTTACCTTCTCTGTCCTCACCATTGGAAAGCTTTGAGGTTTGGAGCTATGACATTTTCACAAGTGCCAAGAAACTCCAGTGACAACTGAAGGTTACCAGCTACTGAGAATGAGGCTCCTTAGTAGTTTTTCTCTGTGAGACTTCAATTAAGCCTGGTGTGTCAGTCTGCACCTACCCTTCTGGCACTGAGCTGCCTTTCTTCTGCCTCCTCCATTAACTGGCAAGACCAAAATATTTTCAGTGATTCCAGAAACAGAAATTATTCCTCATCTGTATTGTAGGTCATCTGATTAAAACGTACGGCTCTACTCACTCCCACAGCAGCAACCAAGCTCCCAAGATTTCAACTTCACTTAGATCACAAATGAGGTGAAGTTGTTTGCAAACTAAATGGGTGAATTGCACCAGCAGACAGATAGTAGGAAACACTACTAATTGTCTTCTTAAACAGACCAATACTAGCAGGGCAACAGGAGCTTGAACCCTGTAAATCTTGCACTGAATAAAGTTCTACAGCTATGTCAAATTTCAAAGACTGATGAACTGAGAAAACCCCTTTGATCAGCTATTCATAGAACATAGCCAATGCAAAGAGAATCCAACTCAAACTGCACTGGGAGCTTACTCATATTTGGATGAAAGAGTCTATTCTATACAAACAGCACATAGGACTGGTGTGCCACATATCTCAGGAAGAATTTTATTTATGCCGAATATTTCATAAACAGCAACAATAAAACCTGCAAGCAGATGAACATTTAAAAGCTAGCATGTGAAATGACTGAAAGGAGACCTCCACCCTATTATTTACTTAGTCTTATAAATTTAGTTTTTTCTGTTTGTATTAGTCCATTTATTTCAGGATCTATTTTCTTTTACTGGCGTAAGTAGACAGAGACCACTCCTCTAAAGTTAGCCTGAAGATTCAGAGTACAGTGATTTATCCTAGAGAGTGGCTGTGAAAGCACAACCTGCATGGAGGTGGTGTGGCTACAGAAAGCCAGACAGCTAAGACCAATGGAACTACTAACCTTTTAAAGTTCAATTACAGAAGATACCAGAGTCAAAAGCACAACAAATCTAACAATTTGTTATTTGCCAACACATCAGCTTATGGGGAATACTGTTTATCTTGTGGATTTTTTAATAGCTTTAACTGCAAAGTGTCTCTGGAGGATACAATTTTTTCCACAAGGAAGAATATCTTGATATTTAAGTCCTGTTGGTAGGTTGTCTGTACAAAGCTTCAGCAGTAGCAGCAATACATGCCCGCTTTCTCTCTCCTTTACCAGTTGATAGGGCAGTGTTTATCAGTACAGAGCTGCTCACTATACAGGCCCCTGCAGTGGTAGCAGCTAGTCCAAGACTGGATCAGTAAGTGATCTCTCTTTGCTGAGTCTGTGTGAGCTGCACCACTGCAATGCACACAATGCCCTGCAGTCCATACTGCCCATGTGTATTATAGCTACATTATCTGTAGTTAAGGTCTCATGCTTGTCCATGATGTCCCTGCTATCATGCAAAACTCCCATACAGTTTTCATATATGCTAATACATGAGCAGTTAATTACAGCATCTTGATCAGCACCTGGTAGGAAGAGCTTTCCAGATGAAACTAAACAACCACACCCTGCCCTTGAAACCCCCCAAGGACACAGCAGTAATTGTCAGAGCTTTTAATTTGACAGCAAGAATCTAACTGCTGTGAAACAAACCATACCACTGTAGTCAACCAGGCAGATGCAGCAGCATTTTACAGTCCTTTTCAGGCCAAACTTGTAACAGCTTGTACAAGTGCTTCTAGCACTTTGTGTAAGTCTTTTCAGAATAATTTAATGGGAATTACTTTTTTTTTTTTTTGAAAGGATGTACTAAATCTGAATATCAACTCTTAACTAATATGCTGGCTGTTCAAAGATCAGGCTTCAACACTTCACACCTGCAATTCTGGTTATGACTAAGTCAACAGCTTTCTGGTTCTCTGGACTGGCAAACAAACACGTTCAGACTCGGGAGATGTCAGCTGTGCTCACACATACCATTGATAAGATTTGGTATGTTCCCTCACCCCCAGCATGTACATACTAGAGAAAAGTCTTTGTCTCCACAGACGTACCAGAAGCTGTCTGCACACAACCTGAATTACTCTAATGGTGAACTTCAATCCTGGCTTATTTTAAACACTAAACTGGAAAGAGATTGACTTTCTTCATTCTTTCACACATTCTACCACCTGAACAGGATACAGTCAACAGGTGGCAACATGAAGCACAACACATTTTGAGCCCATTTTGATGAAAGGCCCTATGTACTTTTTCCTGTGGTTTTGCAAGATAAAGTCTGAAAGGTTAAGAGTTATCAGACTTACTCAGGAATGTGAAAGCCTAACAAGTAGTAACAAAAGAACTCCAATAGCCAACGCTCTCTGAAAAGCTTGTCTGCTTCTTACTGCAAGTGGACATGCTTCAGTTGTCAAACTGTGGTGAGGACTGCAGCTGAAGACAGGAAGCCAACACAAAGACTTGAAGAGTCCTTTCCTGACACTTGAAGCCTAAAACTACTCTTGTTTTTAAAAACATTTGCATCTTTGGCAAATAACTTGCGTCGGCCAGAAATCTATTCCCAAATCCACCATAAGAGCATTACATTAATTTTATTTTAAAGCTCAATTTTGCCCTGTTTCTTCTAGTTCAGTGCTTATTTCCCTTTATTAAAGGCTTGGTCTCAGTACATGTTATTGCCTAGAAACTTTAGATAATTATTAATGCACTAGAGACGACTGCATCAACAAATCGATTTTCTATTTATATATTTCCCTCCTGACAAGCAAGAAAATAAGAACAGTCATCAGATTCTGGAAAAATGAAGTAGCAATTAGTGGATAATACATAGGTGAAGTACTGAGAACAAGAAGCCTTATTTTTAAATACGAAAGATATTAATTATTAAGATATCTAATTGAGAAAAAACACTAGAACTATTGAAGAAATAAAAATATATTATTCTTGCACAAAAGAACCATGGTGCAGAATGGCAAACTCCAAAAGAATACACTGATAAACATTACATAATTTAAGTAGTATCTGTTCTCCTCTGAATTAACCTGGCTTTTTGTTTAAAAAATAAGCAGGCTTTTTGTTTTCATGCAGTTTCAAAAGACACCTGACAATAGTTATGACATTTTTTCTAATTTTGAGAATAAATTACACAAGCGTACTAGCTGAACTTCAACTCACTTGTCACCCATCTATGGTATATGACACAGGGATGAAGATGACATGGAAGAACTCTTGTTTTTTAAATTCATGAAAGAAACTATCCTTTTTTAAGCTCAGCCTAAACTAATTTAATATTCAATGACAAGAGCCTGGTATTTTCATGATGGAATCAGCATCCCACTATCTTTCTCCAAGACATGATAAGAACACAAGAGGGATCATACCAGCTGAAGGAACTCCTCTGCCTACGAACCTCACTGCAACGCTGCCCAAAAGAGGATGCCACTAGAAAAACACATGAACAAAGCAAGAAACTGTCATGCTTCTCTTAGCCTCCAACAATGTTCAGGGACTTCCTGAGCCAGATGTGGTTTCTCTGAAGGTAATAACCTTTTAACAGGCTTCTTGTCCACATTCCACACATTGTTCAAACTCCCATCACATCAAAATAACTTTAATACCCACAATGCACCAGAGAACAAGCTGTAGATACCTGCCTAGCTGTACATGAGTGTTACTTTTGTCTTTAATCTACTTCTCAGTTTCATTAAAAAAAAGAAAAGACACCTATCAACTCCCATTAGAAGCCAGCAAGTGATTTTGCATAAAAATGTTTTCCACACGAGGATTAGGAAAGTTATGAGCTATAAAACAACTCAGGCAATTATCTGCACTGCACAGATTAGCACACACACTACAAAGGGTTTAATTAAACCATTAGTGGCCAGTCATTTTATTTATACACATCCACCTGAATGGTTGGAGAAAAGCGATGAATATTTGCATTTTTAAGAGGAATATTTTTAGACAATCCCATCCCAAACCCTGTTTTGATCCTGTTTAGGCTTACAATGCTGCTCCTGATTACAGTTCTGCCCAGAGTTTGGGATTAAGGGCTCTGCAACTGCTGCCTCATGGGTGACCTCCAACACTCTTGTGGGAAAACCAAAAGGACTGTTGTCAGCCTTCCACTTCAACCAAAAGTGAGGCTACAGTTTGAAGTTGGCTACAGAACTCTCTCTACTCGTTTGCTCACTAGAACAGGAATACAAGAAAAGCTGTCAATATTAGTGGCTGCTGAGGCACTGGAGATCTCTGCTAAAGCATCAGCTGAAGAAGGAAACCAGCCTGTTGCCTGTCCTCAGTACCAGTTATTCTTCCTTCCCATCAAATTGGCTGCCCACAGAAACAGCAGCAGAAGTTTGAGAAAGGTGACAAGGCTGGCTGGAAGAGATGAGGAGAGAAGCATGACCCTCAGCAAGGGAGGAATTCAGAATTTAGGACAAAGAACCTTCAAGGGGGAGGGAAGAATTTGACTGCAGAGTAATTTGCAGCATTTATGCAACAGTGGGAGATGTGAAGTGCATAGGCACACGTGGAATTACTAAGAGCAGGAGAAAGGTACACTTGATTAGCAGTTTTGCTGTAGTCAATCTGGTGAAGATCTAGAAAAGAAAAGAATAGAGGAAATGAAGTCTGAGTAGCAAGAGGGTAACTGAAAAAAAGACCTAGAAGGACTAATGGACAGAAGAGACTCCCATATGAGAGAAAGAATGGCAAGAAATCTTAGATTATACACAAAAATACTACTAAACTAAAACTAAATGTGTTTCCTTAGAAAAGAGAACAAAAGCAGCCTCACATATGGGCAGGCGAAGGAAACATGGAAGAAGGAAGACACCCTAAAAAATCATCTTCATGCTGAGACATATGCTGGGGGATAGACACCAGTCAGTAAGAAGTAGGTGTATGCACAAAAACGTGTACAGGCCACTTGGCACAGACACACCACTGGTCAGCAAAAAAAGAAAAGGACAGCACCTGAGGAATGAGGAACAGCATCTCAGTTCACACTTTTACAGCCACACCCGTAGCTCCCTTTGCAGAGCTGCCCTCCCCAACTTAGACTACCATATCCTTTACTAGCTAGTTCCTTCTACTATTTTGCTTTCCAATTAGTATTTATTTATCTTGCATCAAGATATACTCTTCTGAGATAATTCAAAAGATTGCTCAGGTGTTTCATGCCAACCATTACTGTTTTTCACCAAAGCATGCATAACAAACATGATGGTAAAGGAACCAAATTCTGAAGCACAGGCAAAAACACCTCTCCAGTTTAGTAACCCACTCTGAGGAAACTCATATGAAAGGCAGCAGCTGTAAAGACACTTAACAGAAAAACATTAGGATTAAAGTCTTGAATTTTTTGAGGCATTGTTATAGATATTAATAAACAGTTTTTGATGAGGATCAAAGTCATTATGCAATTTTTACCTGGGCCTTTTTTTTTTTCCATCATCACCTCATTAAACTGCTTCTTGAATATTGGGGGCTTGCATCAAAATGAAATGGCACCAGATACATCGATCATTACTCTTTTCAGAACATCCTCTGAGAAACTTGAGATAATAAAAAACTGAAAGCAACTGAGTTGGGTGAGAATTTCTGCTCAGAAGGTAAGTCTCAACTACAGCTATTGCGGCTGTACTCCAAACCAGAACATCTCTTAAGCTGTCTTAAGACTCTACAGTTCTGGTGTCTAAACAAATACTAATAAAACTCCCCATAAATATGATGTAACACTTTTTATCCTTGATCAGAAATAGAAGCAGGAGCCATTTATCTTTAGCAACTTGAACTCTGAGCAGATTTGAAACTTCCTGAAGCAGAATATGGATCAACTAGGGGTTCACTATAGCACACAGTGTTAATAAAAACATTTTATTAGGAAAAATGCCATTTTAGCAATGTAAACCTATTCTGCACTAGGAGAAAACTACCAGTTAAAAGATCAGATTACCTTTGTTAAATCTTTCGTAACATAATCACAAAGGGTAACATCCAGAAAAAAATGCACCACCACCAACAATCAACTGACAACTTTTCTCTGCCTCATCTGAGCTGCCTTATAGAATCACAGAATCAAGAAGGTTGGAAAAGACCTCTGAGATCATTAAGTCCAACATATTATATCTGATAAAAGAATTTAAGAATTTAATGTTGGTCTCAGCAGAATATGACTTACTATTACTTCTCCTTTGAAGAGGCATTGCCAGTCTTCTGTCAGATTTCAAGAAAAATAATCCACTGCACAAGATTTGACATTTAGTAAAAAAAAAAGTTTAAGAAATAACCACAAACTTAATTCTCTTCAATCAACTTTAATACCACAAGCTTTCTCAAACTATTTCAAAATGGTAGTCAACTACTGCCTGAATGGCCAACTTGCTTCAGAGGCAGGAGCTGTTGCCTGCCCACAGCAAAGAACAAGTGAAGCATTTGAGAACCTGTTTCAGAAATGCACTTCTGTCACGGCACGGTAATGAGACAGAAGTTTCTAGATAAAATCAGAGATAGTGCAGTATTTGTACAGACAGGCAAAGATAATAATGCACTAACTCTGCTCACATTCTAAATTTTATGTTTCTACAACATACAGCTTCCACAGGCACAAGGAGAAGCTGCATTTTAACAATGCAGCGTTTCTGCTCTTAAGACTTCTAAGCAACCAACCAGTGAAACAAATACACTTAGCAGCTTCACAAAATTTCCAGTACATGCAATGAAGTTCTTCCTTCAGCAGCACAAAGATGAAGAAGAGTTATCTGTCACAGGTGACTAAACTGATCAACTTACTTTATTTTGCTGTTTAGAACTGCAGATCAGCAGCAGGTACATGAAGTACTTGAACATGAAGGTTGCTGTCAAATAAAGCAAGTTGTCGTTTGGATACTTTTGAACAGTATAAGCACTTTACCTTTTTACTGTAAATCAAAGCCAATTATTAAACATTAATGCCAAATGAAATTAATACAGTGGGCTAGTGGTTACAATAAAGGTTTTTTCTACTTCCAATAAATGCAAGAGGATGTAGATACATGTACATTTGTGCAGACACATGTGCAAGCACAGTTAATGTAAGAAGTAGCTGCATTTGTGCAGAGCACCTTAGCTGATTTTATGATAAATGGGAGCATTAAACACACATGTCAACATTATGGATGCCCTTCTTGCTAAGATCAGAATAAATTAAAAACAACACAAGTAATCTCATATTTAAACTGATCCATGACGGATGTTTTAATTATCAAAGATTCAGCAGTTTTACAACAGTCTAATTGCTTAAAAAAGCAAAGGAAATTACTTTAGCTTAGGTACTGCTTTCACTGCAGGAAAGCAAAAAAAAAACCAACAAAAACCAAACCAAAATAAAAAAATCAACAGCCAAAAATAACCCCAAACCTGAAAGGGTGTAGCTACCATCAGGGAAGTAAGTGAAATAATGAGGTTGATACAAATTGCCTCTGCTTCCTACCTTCAATATATATGAGCAATTATACCAACCAAACCTCTACTGAAAAAGCCAGACTTGTAGAGTTAATCAAAAGCTTAAATTATAACCACCCTTGTAAGTTAGCAAACCCTGGCTACATTTTGCTCTGCAATATATAAAAGTTCATTCAGAGAAGCATTTGTGAACCAGAGTATTCATGTATTTTCACATATGCCACTAACACATTATCAACTGCCATCTTTTAATGCAAATTCTAACAACTTGAGATGACATCTTCAGTTCTACGTCCAGGTTTGAGCTCCACAGCACAGAAAAGACACAGATATACTGAAGGGGCTGTGGGGCTGGAGCACATAAGGTACAAGGCAAGGCTGAAAGAGATGGCTTCCTTCAGGCTGGAGAAGACCAGCAGATCTTACTGCTGTGTATAGCTGCCTAGAGAAGATGGAGCCAGACTCTTTCATGAGGTCTACAATGACATGACAAGAGGCAGCAGACAAGCTGGAACATGAGAAGCTCTGATTACATTTAAGTATTCTTTAACAATAAACGTGAACAAATATTAAGACAGGCTGCCCAGAGAGGCTGTGGAATCTCCATGCTTAAAGATAATAAAGATTTGACTGACAAGGCCTTGAGCAAAGTGATCAAACCAGATCTGTTCTGAGCCGAGTTAAACACAATGACCTCCCTTCCAACCTCAATTATTTTGGGCACCTAACTCCTAGATTTCAACGCATTAACCACCCCCTTCTATAACAGATATTTGTGCAAATACAACATTCTACAAATGCCTCCCCTTTTTTCCTGAAAAGGTCACAGATCTCAAACACAAAGTGCAGTAAAAAAACAAAAACATAAAATAAAACACAAACCTGAAGGAGTCACAGAACTGAAGGTAGTGATTTTCAGTCAGAACACTGAATTTTCTGTTAGTATCAGATACCATCATAGCAAGGTTGCATGGTATTGTCAGACTACAGGTTAGCTGTGCTCTTTATCCATCAGGAGGACACACTGAGCATACAGTGGCTGAGTTTTAAAAAGACAATTCACTTTTAAAAAGACAATTTGACTTGATGTGCAAGTCAAAATGCATATGGCTTCTTGTGGGAGAGAAGACTAAATTTCCTAACCCTGTCATTAAGAATTATTAGACAGGTTTTATAGAAGTTAACATAGTAACCTATTAGATGTTTGCAGGCAATGAGAAAATAGTTCCACAGTAATTTGAGAATGATGGCAATAGGCATTAATTCTGTGGTATGTTCTTTAAAAAGCCATTTAGATGCATTCAGAATGGAATTACACTCCCTTCCCCCAGTGAACTGCAGCCCCATGACGGGTTACTAAACATTCTACTCTCCCTCTCAACAATATACATAAAAAAGAAATGTAAACCTAAATTCGCTAATCTGAGAGGTAACTGAACCTTCTGTTCTCACAACTACCACTTCTAAAAACTGATGCATCCATAACAAGTGCAAGGAAATCTCAAGTATGAGCACACAAGGACCACCATCTTCTGCTTCTGAGCGGGAAATTCGGAAGAAATAATGTAGTTAAGAAAGCAAAGAATTCATCTTATTGGAAGGTCCTGAACAACACCATTATCCTGCTGCTTTTCCGGCAGGAAAGGAGTGAGGAAAAAGTGCTAAGTAGCACCTATGTGCAACAGTAACTCCAGAAGGCTGAAGGGGAGCCAAGGTTGGTGGAAGCTCTCCAGACCTTAACAACTAAAAGGGCAAAGAAACAGTGAAAGGGTGCTTGGGCACTGCCAGAGAAGAGATTTACTTCGGGTATTTCTGTGGTGGAACTTGGAGAGGGAAGCAACATCACCCAGAAGCCTGGCATCAGGCAAGAACATGGGAACTGTCCCACCCTGTGTACCTGCAGGAACTGCTGCAGTATGTGCCAGCCCAGGGAAGAGAGTGCAACTGGCTGCAATGACATCATTACCAACGTGAAGAGAGCCAGTCATGTCTTCAATTACTAGTTTACATTTAGCTCATGTCAGAGTCTACCTGAAAGCTACCAGAGCTCCTGAGAACTTCTAACATACAAGCAGTGCGGAGTGTTAGCTATTCAAAGGCCTCACCATTCTTCTCTGTTTCAGAACCCTTGTCAGCTGAAAAATTCAGTTTACTGCAGATTTAATTTGAACCACTTCAGTTACAGCTCACTTGTCTAGTAAAAGCAAAAAGCAACTTAAAGAAAATCCACACCTGTTATATTAATAACAATTTTTATTATGGAAATGACAAAAGACGATTCTAGATCATTATACTGGTACTTCAGACAGACCCTCCTTTCTACAATAAAAACTGAAACAAGACACGAAGCACAGACTCAGCTAACATGAGGAAAAGTACTTAACTAAAAGCCCAATTTCCTGTATCAATTGGAAATTTTCTATAGCACTCAAACACTTTTCAGATGCTCAAGTATGGCAATGTACTTCCTTACACACAGTGTCACACAGACTGTATTACTATTGAAGAACTATTAAAAAATACAGTCTTCACTGCCACGGTGCCAGGAACTTGTACTACACTCAATGTGCCACTCGACATTTACCAGCACTGCCAGACCAACTCCAAACTAGAGCTGGTTATATTACACTTTAATATACTTAAATGCATATGTGACAGAATTGGCGCTAGAACAAGATATTTTAGGTGTCTCTTCTTTGTACAGCAGCACTCTGAGGCTGCAGCAAACAAGAGGACAAGTTCAGCTCTACAAAGAGTTGTAGAGGTACTCCATGGCAGGTTGAAGAAAAAAGGATTCAGGGAGTAAGCAAGGATGCAGATGCTGTCTTTTCCCGTTGCAAGGTAAGTGTAAAGGAGAGAAAGAAACATTCAGACCTGACCACATAACTATTAAAACTTTTATCACTGGGCCCAATAGGGATGAAGCGAGAAAGAACTTCATCACTAATTGCTCCTATTCTCTCTGTAAATTAGCAGAAGAGATGGAAACAAAGCCCAGGCAGAATTTAGTACACTTGGTATCTACAGGATTAGAGGAGCTACTTCTTCCAGTACACCAGATTTCATTCCAACAGATGAGAGAAGAGAGCGGGAAGCTGCAGAGGAGCCAGCTTTGGCCACACTCTTCTATAGTCACAAACACATTCTCTAAATTGCTTTCCTCCCTTCAACACTGAAGTCAGGACAGCAGTCATACTCAGCTGTGATGTAACACCCCTGGGCATTAAACATTACTTAAGACACTAGCAGACAACTGAAGACACAACAACAGCTCAAAGAGAGCCACAGCCTCAATAAAAGATACAAAAGCTGCTGAGCTGCTTTTGTACTCTAACTGATACGGCTCATGATTAAAAGCTTTCAAAGTTTAACACTTCAGGTCTTATTAATTAGTGGCATACTTCACACCAATTAAGATTTGGTAAGCCTCACTTTTCACATCTGTAAAGAGTTAAAGACTAGATTATGCTGCATAAAAATTACAGACATCTTCTGAAAAAAAACCCCAAAAACTAAACCCAAACCTTAGTTCTATATTTGCATGTAGCACTGTGCAGACTCCTGCTCATAGTAAAGAACTAAATGTTACCACAGTTCTTTTTTTCTGTGAAAGCAAAGTGGATGTCAGATAAAGCAATAGTCAGCCATGTTTCCAGGTGAGTAAGAACGTACATGAATAGGATTCTTCAAGAAAGAAAACAAGAGTATGTTTTTAAATATAAATCTAATTCTTCAGTGGAATTGGCAACATCAAAGGCAGCACATGTCATTTGAAAGTATTTTTAAATCCTATCCTTTGAATACAAAAGTTTTATTTTTTTTCTTTTTAAATTTAAGTCCAGAAAGTAGTTTTTTTTACTGGTAGTCACTGCCTAAGGCATTGTTTCTTCTGGACAGTAATTTTTCCTTAACATATTAAGAAAAATTGGACTGGCAGTGTTAAAAATTAGTCAGTCATTAGCTTCTTAAAAATAGTAACATGTCAGAGAACAATAACTTCGTTGAATAATGTATGTCTCATTAACACAAAGAGAAATTCAAGTCCATTTTGAGATTCAGAAGATTTAAAAAGACTCTCCACCCATATTCCTCCCCTCCCAGGCACTCTAGTTGCTGCAGCAAACTCAAAAGCTGGGTTTTAATTTTTGTATTTAGCATGCACAATAAAAGCTAGTTTTACCTTAACCTGTTTCCATTATCAGGCAAAAAAATTAATTGCAAACACTACATTCTTCTAAGGTTTCTAAGCCCAGATTTAATTAATTTCTTAAATCAAAATGTAGCTTACAAAAGAATTTCAGATCACTCTGAACTGAAAGCATCCACACCCCCAGCCCGACTTTTTCATTAATATAACAATTAAAGGAAGAAATAACAATCAATTAGAATGCCAGATTTGGATCCTCATTTCCCTGGCTTGAACAGATGAGCCACCACTTTACAACACATGTAATAGTAAATCAGTTCTTTCCTAAGAGTAAGTTCTGCATTTTCCTTTTCATAGTGGAAGTTAAAGAGCTATCCTTACACAAGATAACAAAACATACAAAACTGTGTGTGTTACAATAACCATAGCGGCCAGCCTGAACTGGAAGCCAACACTCAGTTATCCATGCTCTTAGGAACCCTTGGAGAACCAGTCTTCTAGAAGCTATCACCACCCATATCACTTAGTTATCTCACACATTGAGCAAAATTTATGCTACTCATTGATCTTAAATTTTCATCTGGTATCAGATGTTCAAGCACAAATGTAGCAATTTAACACTTCCCTCATGTCATTCTGTCACCTGCAGTAGATCCCTTGTCACATATGGGATGGCACACCAGCAGGGTCCACAGAGCAGTGGACAACTCCACTGCTGACAGTAACCTCTACCTCACAAGCGGTCGCAGGACTCGACAGCTGCTCCTCGTGTGCTCACTGAAGCACCACAGGCGTGTGCAGTTGAAAAAACCTGACAATCTGGAATAAGCGTTTGGAAGAGATTTGGATTTCATAAACCAGCCTCCCAGTGAAAATACAGCGTTGCTTGCTGTGTACATGCACATTTTAATGTAACTACAAGTCTCGGAAAATGCTTAACTTGAACACCCTCTCGGTTTGCTACTAAAAATGTTAAGTTTAAGCGGGTATCACAGCATTTCTACTGCCCCTTCCTGCAGGCAATTTTCTGCACGGCTGAGTCATAACTAACATTACATCATCTTACCCAGGGAGGGGCACAATTTCCGTAGAGTAAGAACTACCTCTTACAATTACAGCAGCATATTAAAGTTGCAGAAATCAAAGAGATCTAGGATACAAATACTGCATTAAGGGGGAAGGGCAGTTTGAGAAACCCTCAAACTAAACCTGTATACAGTTCAGTCTCAGGGAAATACGCTGACCTTTCATAACTATTACTTTATGTACAATAATGTTTCTACATGTCTCCAAATTCATTAGCATTCATCACTATAATTTGTGTATAAATAATCAGCACCTTAGAGGGAAAGAAAAATTCAGACATTTTTTAAACCTTATTGTCAGAAATAGCATAGGAGACCACAGCTTTACTGACAGACTAGAAATAGTCCCAGAGGGCCCAGCACCATTTACTCTGCAACTTTAAGTAAAAATGGATCAACAGTGTCATTATTTCTCACCAGCACATCATTGCAGATGTCTCTTAGCTCAGTCTCAATTTTCTCTCTGTATTCTCGAGCCATCTGCTGTTTTTTCTCAGCGCCTTCCGTCTTTTGTTCAATACTTGAGACGACTCTCCAAGATGACCTACGGGCTCCTACAACATTTTTATAGGCAACAGAGAGAAGATTCCTCTCTTCGTTGGACAACTCAGCTCCTTGCTCAGTCACAGATTTCATGCAACTTGCCATGTCATCATATCTTTCAGCCTGCTCAGCCAGTTTGGCCTTCTGCACCAGCTCATTTTTATCCATGCTGATATTTCTAAAGAGGAAAAATAGTGAGACATTATTCAGACATTGGTCAAGGACAAAGGTGTTTTAACTTCATAGGCAGTGCAACCTGTATTCTCTAAGTAGTTTGGAACTGCAAGAGGTACAACTGAAATCCAGAACACAAAGCATACTAATAGCACTTGATGCTCAAACACGTGGACACATGGAGTAAAGAGTTAAAGCCACTGCCTCCTCCTGAAAAACTGTTAACTTTTAAAAGGATGTTATTTTAATAAACACCAAAAAAAGCATCCCGAGGTGAACTGAAACAAAATCATTTCTATCTTATGCACAAAAACGATCCTAATTCTTTGCCACCACTCTTTCATAAGACTACACTATCAGTGTAACAAAACTAACAAAGACAATATCCAGTAATAAGCTTTCAAAAGAGACAACCAAATAAAGGCTGGACAAACAATACCAAGCAGCATTCTAAGCCTTAACAGAATCATACAGTTACATGCAGAAGCACTTCATATTGAGATCTGCAAATCAAAACCCACACTGGATGTCAGAAAGTCAGAATGCAACAAATATCTAAATCCCAAGTTGTACACCTTCCCACAATGCTAACTCCCTTTGCCAAAATGGAATTCCCCATTATGGGATGTTGTGCAGGTATTGCTGCTTGGCCCGAGAGGCTGTGCTTTCAGAGACAAAAGAAAACTTTACTACTTAAAAATATTACTTCCACATCAGTATTTCAGATAGCACAACCTGGCTGAGATGCTTCATAATCTGTCTTATCAGCACTTAAAAAAATAAAAAATTCAACCTCTGCTGTGCAGAGGTATTGAGAAATTTATTTTGGTACAGGAGGAAAAAAATACTTGTCCCTCATCCCCCATCCTTCCGTGTATCCTAACCTGATCATTTGGAGGAACTGGGATACATTATCCTTTACAGTTTGACAACATTATTAAAGCATGAACAATTTTGGTCATGTATGCTTTATACATTTCTGTATGTCCCACACATACCAACCAAGCATCTTAATTTTTAACCACTCTGACTTTTGTCATTTCATGTGACGTTAGGAGAAACAATGGCAGGGCTATGTTCCGTCTTTGGGAATAAATTAAGCACATTCCAACATTCCAGGTGACTGCAAGTTTCAATAGCTCCAGTCCCCAACAGGGGGGCACAAACCCGGCGTTTGTTTCCAGACGCGCGTACTAGAACTTGCCGGCACCGCGCGCGGCGGGGTTAAGGAGCCATTTTAAAGCAAGCGTTTGGCGCTGGTTATTTACCACTCGGCGTGACCGGGGAAACGTGGTCACGACGCCGGCCCCACCGCCAGTCCCCGGGGCACCGCAGGCAGCCGCGGCAGCATCCCCGGGCGGCAGCATCCCCGGGCGGGCAGGCCGCCCTCCGCCCCCGCGGGCTGGGCGCTGCCGCGGCTCCGGCACGGCGAGCGCGGTGACAGCAGAAAATGGAGCGGCCCGGGGGCGGGCGGAGCGGAGGGCGGGGCGGGCGGGCGGCCCCGGGGCGCTGCGGCCGCTCCTCCCTCCCTCCCTCCCGCCCTCCCCGCGCCGCGCCCGCCGCGGGGACACCGAGCGCCGCGCCCGCCGCCTTTGTCACGGCGGGTGGGCGCCGGAGCCCGGCCCGCCCCGATCCCGCTCCCCTCCGCCCGGCGCCCCCGCGGGAGGATGCCGCGTCCCCGCCCCGGCCCAGGGAAAGCCCGCGGGCCCATCCCCGGGGGACTCGGCGCGGGGGAGGGGGAGCGGCGGAGGAGGAGCCCCCTCCAGTCCCGGGGGAGCCGCCGCTCCCGCCCGGACCCCTCGGCCGGGGCGGGGAGGATGGGCGGAGGCGGGGGGGCCTGGGCGGCGAGAGGGGGGGTGGGGGGGGCCTGGGCGGAGGGAGGGAGGGAGGCGAGCGCGGCCCAGGGGCGGCCGCGGCTCTTCCGCGCCCGGCGGGAGACCACACCCGGCAGCGCCCGCCGCCCGCGCCCCGGCCCCGGCCCCCGCCCGGCGGGGGCGACGCTCCCCTCCCCGCGGGGTCGCCCTCACCTGCCGCCCCCTCCGCCGGTGCTTCCCCCTTTTTCCCCTCCTACCCCCGGCGGGGAAGAGCCCCCGCCGCGCCGCGGAGCGGCCCCCGCGTCCCGCTCCCTCCCCGCGGAGCCGCCCCGGGGGGAGCGGGGCGGGCTGGGCGCTGCCCGCCGGCCGCCCCACTCGGTGCTGCGGACCCGCCGTGTGCCGGGGGCCGGCGGCGGGCGGCGGCCCCGTTACCTGTGCGCGGCGGGCGGGCGGGCGGGCGCGGGTGCGGCGGTGCGGGCGGGCGGCCGGCGCGGACTGTGCGGCTCTGGCGCTCGCGGCGCTGCAGCCTCGCTCCCTCCCTCCCTCTCCCGGCGCCGCGCAAGGGGCGTCTCCGCCAATCACCGCGCCGCTCCCCGCGGGCCGCGCGCCGCCCGTGACGTCAAGCGGCGCCATGGCAACGGCGCGCGAGGGCGCGCGCGAACCTCCCCCCTCCTCGCTCCCCCACCCCGCGGACACGCCCAGAGCCGGCGGCGGCCCCGCCCGCGGGCGCGCGCCTGCACCCCCCGCCCCCACCCCCGAGCCGAGCGGGGCGGGCCGGGGGCCGCGGGTTCGGGGCTGCGTCCCGCCCCTCCCGCGGCACCGGCACCGGCACCGGCCCGGCCCAGCCCGGCCCGGCCCGGCGGGGAGACCCCCGCACCCGCCCGCGGGCGGCAGAGCCGTGCCCGCGCCTGCGGCACGGAGCGGGGGCGGCAGCGCCGCCTCCTCGTGGGGCCGCCGGGTGTGCGCGGATGTCACCGCCGCCCCCCGCGCCCCCCAGGCGGGCTCTCCCCGCTCTGCCGCCCAGCGCTCCCAGTGCCCCCAGTAACCCTGGCCGAGCTCCGCGCGGGGCCCAGCCCCGGGGTGCGGGGGGACCGGGGCTGCCCCGGCACACGCGCGGCTGCGGGACGGCTCCGCATGGAACCGCGCCCCGGGAGCCTCATCCGGCACCGGGAGCGCGACACATGCTGTGGGTTAAAAACGAGAGGTCCCGAAGAGGACGGGAACCCGGGGATGGCGGCAGGGCCCTGGGGGACCCTCCCGGGGCTGGCGGATGGGAGCGCAGCGGCTCTGCAGGCGCAGGACCGTCCCTCTGGGAGCCTCTCCCTTGGAAAGGCAAGCGGGCATTTCGGACAGCACCACCGAAACGTTGGTGAGAACGTGCTGACAGGAGTAGGAAGAGTATTAATAAACACGTTGGAAATGCATTTTCATTTTCTAAGAAAAAAAAAAAAAAAGTGTTTCCTAAAGGTCTTGGAAGTCGGCATTCACTTGTCCCTTTTCTGAACAGCACGCCCCAGCTTGAATCCCTGTCTCAAGTATGCAGTGTCCTGACCTCTCCTGCTTTCTCCTGGGCTCTGGGATCAGCACTGTCTCACAGGATTAGAAATAAAATGGAGAATAATAAGATGGAGAAAGCACCTCGATGTATTTTTTGAGAAGGGCCAGGTAGGCTAAAGGCTCTCTTGCAGACTGGTGTGGTTGGTATCCGGCCGTGCCATGGGACAGGAGCATCTCCGGAGTGGGAGGGGGATGCTGCTGCCGGCGGCCGTGCCCCGGGGCCCCGGTTCCGCTCCCGGCCCCGCTCCGCTCGGTGCCAAGCGCACGGAAACCTTTCCGGCTGCCGTCCCGTGCCGGGCTGCATCCCGGCCGTGCAGCCGCACCGGGAATCCCGCGGCAGCGGCTCCCGGAGCGACGGCGCAAGGACTCGCTCCGCTGATGGCTCGGAACAGCTCCGGCAGGAAGAGCCCCGGCCTGTGTTTGTGCCGACTGTCATGAAAATCTGCTGGCGGGGCAGTGTGAGGGAGTGGCGTAGGAGGAGTGAGGTGCTTGCTTCGGGGAAAGCAAGAGTGAGTTATGGATGTATTTGTGTTCTGGAGTGGCCGGGTGCAGGCTGGGTCGGTACCAGAGAAAACAGCATCTACAGGTTCTCCCGCAGATGCGCTGCCTCCTGCTCTTGCCTGCACGCCTCTCTCTGCCTTTTCCAGGCAGTTCCAGGATAGCTTCCCGGCGTGGTTCTTGTTTTCCTTCCACCCTGCAGTGACAAAGTGACTGTAGGCCTGAGAGTGAGAAAGTGATAAGAACGGGATCACGTTAATCTTCAAAACAGTGATCCTGTATTTTGACTGAATATCAGAAAAGTGCTACTTTAAGCTCCTCATGATAAAGTTGACTTTTCAAGAACTGGGCTTTTTTTCATTGTATCATAAAAAGCGCAGTTAATTCTTCCATGTTGGCATTTTACCTTCAGAGTTTGTTTCTGGATTTCTTACTGCTCTTCCTCGTGGCCTAAGATGTATCTTGGGGTTTGTCGTAATGTATATTTTACTCCATGTAAGTTTTGCCCATCAACCTCTTTTATCTTAGACATTAATTTAGAATTGGGATATTTAAAAAAATTATTTCTCGGCAGTTCTAGTTCCTTCCATTAACTCCAAGGTTTAATGAATTTCACTCATGTTCCTATGGAATATTGTTGGAAATATTCCAATGATATGTGGAGAGAGCTAAAAAAAGCAAAATAGGCAATATTGTGTAGAGTGAAGCTCACCAGAATTTACTAGCTGTGTCAGGTGAGAACATCACTGTTGCTTAATTTAAATGTGAAGAATGTAACCTTCCTCTTTGGCTTCTGAATGATGCTTTGTTGGATTATACAGGTATAGAGGGGGTTTTTTGAAACAAACATTGTAAGGCTCAGGTTCATAATGTATTCCAATACACAGTGCTTCTTCATCTTATCTGTTTTTATTTTTTACCATTATTTTCCACTTTAGGAAGCAATAGGAGGAGAGCTTTAGAGCTGTACTTGAACACAGATGGTATGATGGCACAGCATTTGCTGCAACTTGTTTCAAGTTATGTTACAGAGTTCATTTTTAACATAAGCTAAAAAGCTTTATTTTGTAGAAAAGTCTCATTGAAATGGCAACCACCCAAATATAGACCATACGTTTTTAGAGGTACTTGAATACTTTGTGGTAACATGATGAAAAATTAACTGATACAGGAAAAATCGTAATCCTTAAAAGTGCATAAAGAACCCAGACTGGAGCATGCATTAGATGAAGCACAAGTGAGTATTGCTTTTTGATATTTCCAGGAAATATATGGTGGAACCCCTTGTGAAGTAGGCTGCAATACTGTAGGCAGTGTTAATAGGTTTGTGGAAGGAAAACATCAGCCTTTCCGTTCTGTCCTTTCCATTATTTTTGGCTTTGGAGTGAACAGAACATCTCCTGCAACAGCCCTAATTGCCACTAGCCATAGTTTGGTGTTTGCTACCAGCCCCATGTGTCAATAGACGCTGCACTCCTGCCCCTTTAAGTGGGCTATTTTTGCTGAACACCATTTCCACTCCTCTGGATTTCATGAACGCTGCCATTTGAAACAGATCCAAGGAATTAGACATTACTCACCTTTGCATATGCTGTCCCTTGAACAGATACTCTCCTGCTGTCTACTATTCTTACATTTCCTGCACTTTTCCCCTATTGTGGAATGTTTTATTTTGTCTTGCTTATTGCAGTTTTGACCAGGGAACTTGGTCTCTTAAAAACCTAGGCTTTAAGCAGCTTTCCTGTTCTTTAGATGCATTTTCTCTGTTGCTCTCCTCACAGCTTTTTGTTCGATGACTTGCACTTTCACTATCTCAGACTGTCAGGCAGCAGCCAGCAGCAAAAACTCATTTGTAGAGTTAGAAACATTTGCATATGAAAGTACATATATGCATGTTTATTTACACTCGTTCTTACTTTACTTTCTTACATGAGAAGAAGAAATGGAGGGATGGGGAGGAGAGAAAATGACTCCAGATATCTTTTATTTCCCCTCTAAAACAGCTTTTAGTTCTTCTTCACTCCCATTTTTTCTCCACAAGTGCTAAATTATTCTTTCTTGTGCTTAAACATCATTAATTAAAAGTAGATGAGTACAAGGTAGGGTTGTCCCCAAACTAGAAGAGGACGGCAGGATTTTTGGGGGTCACTCTCACATAGACCAGGAACGACAACCCAGGAAATCCATAGGAATAGCTCTGAGAAGTCGGTGAATGCTGTCAGGACTGGAAGGCTCAGTGGTGGTGACCCTTGGTGCTAACCAGGCTGCTGCTAGAAAATGGAGATATTCTGAGTTACTGTTGGTTGGTCTTTGTGTTGGTTTTTTTTTGTTTTGTTTTGTTTTGTTTTTTTTCCTGGGAACAGGAAAATGAGGAAAAGCAGCCTAGCAAAGGGCATTTCCCCAGAGACCAGGAGATGATTCTGCAAATTTATGGCCTGCAGAGGGAAGAAAAGAAGAGTTGGCAGCTCTGTCGTGTGCTCTCCTACTGTTAAGAGCTATGTTTCCAAAAGCTGCTTGCTTGAAATCCTGACTGTTGTGATTTTGTTACATACCTTTCTGTGCTGATTCTCAGGCTACATGATCATATGCATATGGGTGTATTTTTATGCAGGCTTTGTGGGCTTCTCTAGGATTTTGCACTTCTTTTCCCCCACTTAGCAAAAGTAAGATCCTTTGATTATTACAACCTTTCTGGAATAAAACATTTATTGACATTTTTAGGAATATGTCATACCTATCTTTATTTCTTTCCTTGGCCACCGCCTGTGATTTGCAAGCCAAACTTCAAGCTTTGCACAAGGGAATGAGATCTTTTGTCATCTCCTTCGTAGTCTGTGCTTTTGGATCAACTGATAGCCTTGTTCCTCAGGACACTCTTGTAGGTTGACCCACCTGAAAGACTTTAGTGAAGGATGCATGCATTTAGAGTATTATTTTCTTTTTTGTTCCCTCCCCCCACCCCCAGTGTTCTAAAATGAGTCAGATTCTGACTCTGTGTCTGGTGCCAGTGATAAAACATGAATTGTGGATAAGGCTACTATTTTCCATCACTGAGTGGAAAGTAGTTGGAGCTGCTGGATCTCACATGGCCTTTCTTTCTGCCTCATCGAACCTTCTGTAACCTCCTCATCTGTCTGTTTGTAGTCTAGTTTTTTATAAAAATTACAAATCTAGACAAAGAATCAGTGTCCTGTGTAAGTAATCCTTTACCTTGAATTCAAATCCTCAAATGATTTTGGATATGGGTGGATTTAAGTATCTATATTAGAGAGTTAGTGCATGGTTGGAAGTGTCCCTAAGGGTCATTCCTCCAATTCATCTGTCAGTACAATGCAAAGATCCTTCCCACCAAAATAATTTAAAGATGTTTGCAAACATCTTGTCAACAGTGACAAGCATCCAAGAAGGATGTCAGGATGCCCAACAAATAAATGGCATAGAAATGATGAATTGTAAGTTACCACATTCCCTGGTTCTGAAAAAAAGTACTGTAAAATGGCAACTGCCTTCACAGAACCTGTCACCAAGTGATGAAGATAAATCAGCACTGTTCTTTGCTTCCTGCTGACCTTTCTGAGAAAGGAAGATAGATGCTGGTCTTCCTTGTTTAGAAAAAGATGAAACTTATAAAGGACTGTAAGTTTGCAGAGGGGTCACTAAGAGCTGAATTTACTCTAAAGAACTTAATTTCTGACCCTCAGTGTATGAGATGGGGGAAAACATCAGGAATTGGCTGCACTTACAGGGCTGTGATAACTTCCAGTACTCCATTAGCTGAAAGGAGGGTTTGAGAGGTCTGGGTGGAGAGGCTGTCACATGCATATATATATGTTTGTCCTGAATCTCATTTATGTCCTTTCATTGTAGTGTTCAAGTATGTTAGTGGCATCGTAAAAGTGTGGGAATTCTTGAGCTGTTGAGAGCTCATTTTGAAAAAAGGCATCGTGCCATTGCTTTGGGTGTATCTACTTTCTTAGGGAAAATCCAGTTTGTTTCTCTACCTGCACTGATCTTAAAATAATAGATATGAACTCAAAAGCTGCATGTAAGAATAAACTTCATCACACATGAGTAAGGTTGATAATTCAGACTATTTTGAGATGCAGCTAGGGAGCAAGTGTTTTAGGGATGCTGCTGCAGTCATCAGAACTTTGAAGAAACCAAATTAAATATCCCCACCATCAGCAATAGGGAGATTTAATATGAATGCTTGAAAACACTTGGCTAGACAGAGGCCTGCCAGTAGAATATACATGGTTTATATATTACGATTTTATTGTATTCTCATTCCCATCTGATTGCCTAATGCTGAGGTATTTGTGTGTCTTCCAGAGATACACTGAAAGAGCCCATCACATCTCTTTTCTTCACCATTTCTCCCTGTGGGAAGCAGGATGGATGGTGCCAAAAGGGGCATGCTGTGCCCTGGGATGTGTGAAGGTGGTTGGGCACCCACTCCCCTGGGAGCACTGACTGAACCTGGGTCCTCTGGGGCTGCAGGTACGAGTTTGAGTGAGCTTAGCATGGCATTGATAACTTCACAGTGCATCAGTTTTATCCCAATCCTTCACACAGGGCTGAATTACTGAATTACTGAATCCAGAGTAATCCTGTTCATTTATAGATGAATACAGTTCTTTACTCTTTGCAAACAATAGCCACTGGGATTTAGGAACTCAGAACTCTTAGCTTGTATTCATTTCCACTATGTGTAACTGCTCTTGAGTGAGCAGGATAACACTTTAAAAGTGTTGCCAGAAGAGACAGGATGTCTTGAAGCAAACTTGAGACTAACATCATTCTATTATACCTACTTTGATTTATTTTTGGACTTATCTTTTATTTATTTGTTCTTACTAGCTAATGTTATTTTAATGTTGATTGTCAGGAGAAAGGCTCCATAATGTCTTGGTTCAAATCAGTTGTGCCACTTAATTTTGGAGCTTCTCATGTTGCATGCATTTATCGTGAGTTTGTCTCTTACTTTTTAAAGATAAATTATTTATTTTCTTTGCATTCTTTAGAAATAGAACATAATCATTGGAGTTGAAGGGCTCAGAAAAAAATGCTAAGGTGCAAGTCTCAGAGGGTATGTTCTGAGGATTTCTGGAGGACCTAAAAAATGAGACAGCATAACTCCTATAGGATACATGCCAACTTCTAAACTTTCACTATAAACATTTGCCATTAAAAGGATCAATGGGTAACATATTGAATCTATATGTCTATAAGGTAATCCAAGGAATTACTAATACAGTGAATTGTTTATCAGATAATAATTTGAAGTTAAAAGTAAAATGAGACAGCACTTCAAAGGTCATCATATGAGGTGGTCCTATAAAAGACAATTTCTAGAGTAAAAAAACTCATTAATCACTTACTGGTATCTGAATGATTTGATAGAGCTGTGGATGAAGGTGAATTTACTAATATATTTTACCTAAATTTTCCACAAGCCCTTGGCAAAATTATCACAACAGGCTACTAAAACAATTCAAAATATTGTTCTACAAGGAAAACTTAGGCCCCTAAATACATACTAAAGTCACTTTATTCAAGTTATAGGCATTAATAGCACTTCTAATCTTGAAGCTTTGCTTAATGCAGTAGGAATGTACATTTTCTACTGGTAAAATCGCTCAGTTCCCTTGTTTTTGCTGCTGAGCATGTGCAAAACCATCTTGACAGCTCCAGGCTGCTAAGCCCCAAAGAAATACATAAAATAAGCATTTTCTTGCAAGTTTCCTCACAACTGCCTGTCAGCTTCAGTTTTGCATCCCAGCAACCAATTTCAACTCGTTTTATTTTATACTGACTACATTTATCAGAATTTATTTTATATTCGTGATATGATACTGAAGGAAGCTCTCAGGGCCACAGCGTTTCACATGCTGCCGAAATGTTAGACAACATTTGGCATTAACAGGACCAGAAATAAAAACCTGGCATTTTTTAGCCTGGTTGTCTTTGCAGCTAGGTTTATGAGATTGTGTTGTTTATCTCTCCGTACATTCAGCAATTCCCCCAAAAAACTTTGGGACTGGGTTTCAAGCAAATTTGAAAGAAGAGCTGAAATATCAAGATAAATAAGGTCTGTGACAAACCACAGCTGTACGGAGGACAAGGCATGTAATGAAATGCCTGTGCCGAGGAAAAGGCAGGTGGGTGCAGCCCTTACACAGTGGCTGAGAGCTGCCAGCCCGATGGAGTGTGCTCAAAGGTTTTTGATTGAGCAGAGCATGTGCCCTACAGACAGTGGGCTTTGGGAGAGGACCTGAGGTTGTAATGGCAGAGGAGATTTTAGGAGACAAGGAACTTAAGTGTATGAAAACAATCAATCAAACCCCACCTTGTTTGTTTAATTTCTTACAGAACAACTTGATTCTCTTGCCCTGCCTTTTCTTCCTCCTTTTAGCCCTGAACACCTTCTTTCATCTCAGGATCTCTGGAGTCTGTTACTATCTTTGTATTCCCTTTGCTCTCCTGGCTCAGCATCAATTCCTGTAACTGAACCAGTCTAAGAATTCTGTCTGATTTAGAAATGAGGTCTCAGATATACCCTGGTGTGAGCCAGTTAATGGCTGGCTGTTTCTTCATCCAAGAGGTTCAACCAGGCTGCTAGGATGTGCTCCTGACAATAGTTGTAACAAAACTGGTTGGTACTTAGTCCCTTTCCATCCTGACTGGAGAATCTCCTGCTTTGCTATTTATACTCCTGAAACACTTGTGGATTCTTATCATGCCCCCTTGCCACTTACCTGACATTTTGATGACCCAGCTGTTGTGTGTGGGAACTAATGAATCTAGTTAAGGAGAAGCTAACTAGACTAGAAGCTAACTAGAAAGAAGCAAATTATTACTTTTTTAATCTATACACACATTTCAAATAGTACATTGCAGTGGTTTTATAAGATTCTTGTATGGAGTTTTACAACTGTCCTACAGGGTCTGTATTGCTCTAAAAACCACATGAGTGTTGTATATTTTACAAATCAGCTTAGCTAGAGAGACAAAGAAAAATGCCTTGCCTCTTTTTTGTGTTTTCTGTCAGATTCTTCCACAAGATGGATAGCTTATCTAGCCTGGAAATTTTTGCAGTTCTTCTCTGGTCAATTATCTAAACAGGACATAATTGAGCCGATGTCAAAACAAAGACTATACACATGCATAGTATTGGGCTGTGATAAAAGCTGCTCTTCTACACAACTTCCAGCTCGTGAAACCTGACTGGTTTTGCATAATAGATAAGCCCCAGGAAGTATAAAATTAGTGGGAGTACTTGCAGTGTGGCCAAGATACCGTTTTACAGTCGTTTAAAGGTCAGCAGCAGATTGACATCTACACCCAGTCCTGCAGGAAAAGTCCCTGTAGGGACAGAGCTCCCAGGCAAATGTCCATATGATTTCCCTATGGCCATATGGAAAAACCTGAGGCTGGAAAAGGGGCTGAGATCACATTTGCAGGCTAGTGCCAGAGTTACCAAACCAATATTTCTTGTCATTTATCTAGGGCAGACTTTGAAACCTAAGCCCCAAAGAAAGATTTTTGAAGAAAAAAATCCAGGCCTAAGGTCTCACAGGGCACACACTCTTTTTTTCTCCCAACTTTTGGATTCTCTTTTTTGTATTACCTAACTTGAAAAGGATGTTTCAATGAGAAAAAGGTTAAACTGCTGAACAAGACTACCAAGTTTATAGATGATATTATCTCTAAAATAGTTAATGTCTCACTTCTCAGTTAAACTATTTTTTTTCCGAACTTGGCAGGCTTCTGGCTTGGCTAATTAAGAGTGCAACTAGGCTGTAACCAGCTGATCTCTATGATATGATAAGTAGCATGTGAGCAGCAATAATAGCAGTAGACTAACTTCAGAATGCTGTGAGTTGCTCTGAGCTCCACCAACAGATTTGTTGATTAGCTCCAGATTTTACAATGTCATTTTTCTTCTTTTACAGAAAAACTGTCACCAGAGCTGGTTACAGCTCACGCCTGCAAATGCAGAAAGTTGTATGGAGACAACAGCGCACAGGAAGACTTGCTAGGCTATGGATTAAGCCAATTTTCAGAGCAGAAGGTGTACACAAGGAAAGCTCAGAATTCAAAAGCAGAGATTAGATGCTTTTCTACGAAGAATAGGTGGAGGGACAGATTTGGGGAAAAGAACCTGTTGAAGAAAATGTTCCACTTACTATGAAAACAGAAAGGAAGGAGGGTAGTAAAACAAGAATGAAGCCTATCTAGTTTCAAAATTTGGCTGAAGAAAAAGAAGTAGTGAAAATCACTACTACAGATGAGATCTGTAGATGGTCTTACAGGATGTAGAAAGATCTGTTCTGTATCCTGCAACTATCAGAAAGCACATGGGGTAGGGGTTTTCTTAAGAAGCAGTTTATAGGACTAAGTAGAGATTTGGAGGTGTCCAGCTGTAGCTACAGTTGATGTTCAAGCAGGAAGTTCTCAAAATGTCCTGAATTCCAGGCTTATATCCATCTATCAATGCAGTCTGTGGTACAGCTGCTCAGCACTGATGAAGAAACTCTCTGAAGTTTTTGTTTTCTCCTACTGGTAGCTGGTGATGGGGAAAGCATGGTTAGGAGTTCTCTTTCTGATGAAGCTTTTAAGTTCTCAGTGCATAGGCACCTGGTCTGCAGCACCAAACCTACTCCTCAGCAGCTGGACACAGACTCAGGGAGGATTTTTCCTGCAGGTTTTTGGGTAACGAGCTAGGCTGACGTACCTGCATGTCGGCTGTAAATGAAGCCTCTCCTGGCATTTGTACAGTGTGCCACTCCCAGGAAGGCCTGGGAGTTTCTTGGCACGTCCTGCCCATGGCTCACACATTCCCTGGCACCACTCTGACATTCATACAATTTATATCCCCAGCAGATCACTTCCCCAAGTAAATATGGCATAGCAGCTCAAAGGGTGGTCGAGGACTGTTCAATCCATTCATTTGGATATATGCAGCACTAAAGTGCTTTTTTCCTGTGCCTTGGTGCTTTGCCACCAACCAAAAATTCCCGCTCTCCCTCCTGCCGTGATCTTCCTCCCACAGACCAGCCTTGCTGGAGATTTTGTCTTGCTCCTCCCTTCCCCAGCAAGTTTCTTGCTCTGACAAATTCTCCCTTGGCTACAATAGCTCCTGCCAGGTTCCTCCCAGTCTGTGGCCATGGCTGCTGGGGTGTGAGGTGTTTTGCCCACCTGAGTCAGAACTGCTCGGCAGCTCCTCTGACAGCACAAGGAGCAGTCCCAGCCGAGCCGTACCCAGCCATCCAGCTGGCTCCATGGAAAGGGCTGCACGTGAGCATACCTGGCCCCAACGCCACAGACTCTCCCTTTTCACCCCTACCAGCCTGCTTCAAATTCATGAATCCATCCTGCATGTAATTTGAAAGCGCATTTTCTTCAGAGAAAACATAAATTGCAAAAAGAAAAGCGTATCTACCTAAAACCAAGCCTGTGCAATGTTTTGGGAATGGAAAAGAATCCCCAAACAAGATGACAAAAGCACACAGTATATTATTTTGATTACAGTTGTTCTAACTGAATAGTTTTACAGAACTGAAACAATTATTAAAGGGATTCAAAAATATGGGAGGTACGTATATTTTTTTCCTCCTAGTGTTTTGAAATCAATCTCCATGTTTGCTAGAGATCCTTTTCTCTCCTCTTTTGTACCAAGATTCCCAAGTAAGATAATGTTTTTCTTGGGGTTTTTGGGCGAGAGTCTTACGTAATCTTAATTAGAGATTTTTAGAGAAGGCTGGCTGCCACAAAACCATGGGTACTGCAAAGGCAGTATTTCTGAGGTATGGTATTGGTGGGGGCTTGTTCTGTAACCTCGTGGGGGGATCTTTGCTGGACCAAGTGCATGCTGCTCTTTCCATGTCGCACCTGTTGTGTCCTCCTGGGAGCATCTGTTCCTCAGTGTCAAGGGAGCCCGGGCAGCTGGCTGTCCACAGTGCCGAAGGGAATGTCTTTTATCAGGCTGGGGGGCATTAACATGTGGGTTTCTTGTGGAGATGACAGCAGCAGGTTTCTGAATATGGTTGTTTCTTCCCATCTTCTTTTTCATGATGAATTCAGTCGAGGTCTGATTTGTTATATATGGGGAGGTTTCAGTCTTTCACTGTGCTACTTTACTGCTGCAAGGAGGGTGCTAGGGAATCCTGATACTCCTTGGAAAGATATCCTGTTTTACACAGTAATCACCAGATAAGATGCAAAAGTAGTCCTTAGGGCACAGAGCAGAACCAAATCTTTTCACCCTTGTTTGTGAGCTCTGGACAGCAGACCAGCAGGCTGCTGGTGCTCTTACGATCAATGCTCTGTTACCAATTTTTGGACAAATATGGCAAACATTTATCAGGAGCTAAAGATCCCCTTGTGGAGACTGACAGTAAGAGTGTGCCCTGAAGAAATGGATCTGCCTTCTCTCAGGTGGAGGAGTGAATTGAATTTGGGTCCTCCATGTCCTGGGAGAGTGCTCTTCCCACTGAAGTGCTGTCTTACAGTGATGGGGAAGAGAAGGTAGGCAACTTCATTCACTGTTGGAAAGGAAAGCTTGCTCTTCTCAGAAGAAGAAGAAGAAGAAACAATCGGCTCTAAATTTCCAGCAAAAATATATTCTTCCCTTCAACCTGGATGTGGGCAGAACAAAGATGCACCACTGGAGAGATGGTGTAAAGGATCTGGATGCCAGGCCTGTGCATGCAGCATTTTCAGGAAAAAACTGACGTGACTCCAATGGGGCTCTGTCATGCACAGCAAGTAAAAGGTATCCCTCTGTGTAAGCAAAGTCTGTCCTCTGGGAAGTACCAAAATCTTGCCAGAACTTGATATGAGGTGGGTGGGGAGGAAAGAGAGGTTTCCATGTTTTAGGCTGAAACAGCATACACATTCACAAGCCTCCATGTTCACAGTCTTTATTGCTGTGCTGGGTTTAAGCAGCAGCCAGTCCCACTTTGAAGACAGCTGCATATGGGATGGGCTGTGGGTTGTTATTCCTGCTTCCGTAGCACTTGCGTGTAGAGATGTCAACCTGTGCTGAGATCCAGTAAGGCTATAAACACAGCAAGCTGGAATCCCTTGGAGAAACAGAAAGATGGATGACTTGCCTGCAGACAAACATAAAAGACAGTGGCAAAAATAGTACCTGGTCTCTGGACTGAAAAGCCAGCATGGAATCAGCCTGGTTTGTCCTGCGCTTCCCACAGCTCGCAGACACATGTGAATATGTTGGGCTGAATTGGAATCTGCTAGATCTAATTAATTATAATATGTTAAACAATTAAAATAATGAAGATCAGGCACAGTCAAATTTCAAAACAAAGAGGTTTAGCAAGATTAGGCTATTACCATTGTACAGATGATGCCATTAATCTTGCCGGAGGCCCAACATAAGTGATACAATATCTGGCCAGCTGGGAAGATGGTAAACTAGAGGTAATATCAGGTTCCCAGGGAGCAAATGGATTTTCCCATTCCATTTAGCAGCCTTATTTTTAGGCAAGAACAAAATACTGAACATATCAAAACATGTATGTGTGTGCATGTGTACCCTAGATACACAGGTGATGGCTGTGAGTCATACAATTTGTGGACTTCAAGGAGACAGGGAGTCCACAGCTTGAAATGCTTGGTTAATTATATATACTACTGTACCTCCCATTTAAGTTTGTAAGAGTTATTCTGCTATTTGTGGTCACTTTAGCACTGGGGAAGCTGACTTTGACTGACAACTCTGGGAGCAGAAGTTGTTCTTTGTCCATAAAACAGGTACAGCCCTTCAGGAGATGAGAGGGGGCTTGGGGCCCCATGCTCATTCCTTTCCGGGCCTCTGCAGGACCTCATCAGCACTGTTGTCAGCAATAATGCATTTATGACCCTCTGACATTTGTGAGAAGAGCCCACTGTGTGGTTCACACGAGGCATGTTCCCCCTTGGAAACCCAGATCTGGTGGAAGGTGCTGGAGCTGGGGCACAAAGCCGTGGGGAGCTGCAAAATACCCTACAGCTGTTTGTGGGAGGCTGAGCACGGGAAAGAACAATTTGTAACAGTTGCTAATGGAAAAGCAGGTGAATGTGACCAAAAGCCTGGCCTGCTTTCACAGGTAAAATGATTTTACCAGAAAAGGAAATTCTTTTTAAAGAGCCAAAGAACAAAGACATTTGAGGCCTCCTCTGGGAAATAAGGATGAGCAATCGGAACTGCTGGTTTTCTTTGTATAATTGAATACTGTATTCCTGGAGGGATCTTTTTATTTGGTTCTTTGCTCTCTCTGGTTCTTCTCTACAATGTACACAAGCTGCAGTACAGAAAATAGAGATAGTCAAAGAGAGATAACACTATACTGAGAGAATTTAATTAATAAGTCCTTGTGGGACTGAATGGATAAGTATGGAAAGAATGGAGGAAGATGAGCAAAATAAATCCTATTAATGTCTAACTGTATTAAATATTTCATTGAAAGAAAGCAAAAGATGCACCAAAACAAGTTTAGAGTTCTTGAAAAACCTAAAAAATATTAGGCAATGTATTTTCTTTTCTCTTTTGATTTCACTTTAGACAAACTTAGTGCTGTGCCTCTGTCAAGGAGGATAGTTTAGCAATAGACATTGGAAGACCTCAGAGGGGACTGGGGAAACAGAACAGAGGGAAAGGCTCCCTCATTTTTTCATAACCATCACCTTCCATGGTTGTTCAGGAGATACCCATGAAGTCCTGCATGGGTGGATGCTGGGTGCACCAAGACACAAGCACTGGACACCCAGTGCCCCACAGCACGCAGCAGGCAGGCAGCAGCAATGCTGTTTAACTTCAGGCTGACCCGTGAATGAGAGATTTCTGGCATTCTGATCTTGACCTCTCTTCTGTCCTGTCAGCTGTTACTTCCCAGTGCCCTTGGGCTGGCAGAATTTGCTCTTGCTGATGGCCTTTATATAGTTCCTCATCCTGGAACTTGTGTTGAAACTGGGCTTTTAGGTTTTTCAGTAGATCTTGGAGCTGCAAATGAATATCAAATATCCCAGCTTTTATTAGAAGCTTTGCTGAGGTCCAGAAGTTGCTGGAAGCCTGATACTCTTCACCACTTACTGGCTGTGAATTATGTGGCTACCCATATTTTTAATTTCCTTTCATTTATTTGTGTGTGCAGGACCTCTGTCATGACCAGCAGGAAACTCTCCCCTGGGTACAGAGAGGCAATTCAGCGTCTGTGCCAACCCTGGCTTGTAAAAGCCTGGCAGCTCTTGACAAACAAAGCCTAGAAATGTTGCTATTAAAAGCGTTTATTGAATAAATCCATATGTGACAAAATGATAGCTGCAAAAAGCAGTAGAATTGTTTTTTAATGGATAAATCTTATTTGAAAGGTAAAGCTGAGCTGGGAAAGCTCAGAGAACAGTCACCTGAGGATAGAGCTTTGAGCAACGTGGGAAAAATTAGAACCAATATGAACAATATAGAGGATAATAGATTTGAGAACATCTGCTTTGAGTGGAAGCTTTTATGTAAAGAAAAGAGAGGATAAGCCTGGATTTAACTTTGGTATTTGAACGTTGTCACAAATAGAGATAGCAGGAGAAGCCCTCGCTCCCTTCAGCAGGCAGGGGCAGCAGGAGCCCTGCTGCCCAGCACAGGGTCTGGCAGGCTGCAGAGGGGTGCAGAGGGCAGGCTCTGCCTCCCAGCCAGGGCACAGCAGAGCTCCCGAGCCCAGGATTGCTCTGCACCTCAGCCACGGCAGCCTGTGACAGCCTGGGTGCTGAGGGAGGCAGGGCTCTGAAACCTCCCTACAGGGCAGGGAAAGGAGCAAAGGAGCAGTGATTGTGTAAAGGCTCTTGCAACAGCTGAAGAGCAGCTCTGCTGGAAATCCAAAATTTCCACAGTAGAGGATCCTGATTTTGTGTCTCTCTGCTTAAGGTGTCTTTGCTTTGGCCTTTCCTGGGTGATCAGAACTTGGTCTAGACAAGAAGCAGGAAAAAAGGGTCATTGTTAAAAAAGAGACATTGGGACAGTATTTAGCCACAAATTCTTCCCCCCCCCCCCCCCTCCCCCCAACATTTGCTATCTGAATTGTTGCTTAGATACTGAATAGAATTGGTCCTGATGGGCTTTGGGTGGGTGATCGAATATTTCCTGTTGAGGGATGGGAAGCTCTTTATTAGAACTGGCAGTGGCAGATGTGGTAACCTAGAGGTGCAAAATATCCTTCCTGGGAATAAGCAGTCTCCAGCAAGGACAGGCAGCTCCTGTGGCTGCTGCTGACATTCATGAATGCAGTATGGGAGTACTCAAACTAATTCAGGAATTTCTTGGCACACATAATATCCACATTAGGGAAATGTTTTGCATCATTTGAGAGATGGTCTAGCTTGTCCAGCCTCTTCAAAGAGATTATTGGAGAAACTATGAAAACAGCATATCAGGATTATAAAGGTTTACTGAGAACTAGATAGAAATGAAAGGGAGGACTGAAAAACATTATAGAAGAATGAAAACAAATAACATCTGAAAGTACAGCATCAGAACTGAATCCGCAGAGAACTCCTGGATGAATGTCACATGCAAACTCATATTTGGAGGAGATACTTGAGAAGCAACGAGTTCAATCTAGCAAGGAACAATTTTTCAAAATCAGACATAGGGAAACAGTAAGAAGCACCTACTATGTTTGGAATATTACACACACAGGTGCAAGTGCCCAATTTAGAAATGAGTCTGACATCCCTGCTCACAATCTAGGAGCAAGTGAATGTTTGTGTGCACATTTTGCTTCAAATCAGTCTCATCACCTATGAATATCTTGCTTTTGGAAATGTCAGTATTTTCTGGGGAAAAAAATATTCCTCTCTTCAGTTTCTTCCCAAAATAGGATGCCTAATGTTGGTAAAATTATTTCAAGATTTATCTCACCGGCTTTTCTATAATAGCCATTTTCCCATGTACTGCTTCCCAAAGTGGTAGTGGTAGAGCTGTGACAGATCACCGAAGAACATCATGGGCTCAGCGCGTGCAAACCATTTTTAATTAAAAAACATCTTAGTGAAAAAAGCCCCCCAGTTTCCAAAATTTGGGCTTCTTAAACCTTCAGAAGTGTCTAGGATCCTTAATTTATACTATACTTTACTCTTTAAAAAAAAGAAAAAAAAAGCGTGGATAAAAGAAATAAACTAAGATCAAAACCTTATACAGGGGAGAATAGCTAGAAAATGGAGAACAGAAGCACATTGTTTTTAATTCACAGGTAACATCCCCTTTGCATTAAAAGTGAGCCAGGGTACCACTGTTGTATTCCATTCCTCAACTAGCTGGAATGACATGTAAGAAAAGCCCAGCTCTGCTGTCTTTTTCTCCTTCCTTTGCCTGGTAGTTTTGTTGTTCTGGGGATGAACACGGGATGCTCTGCTCCCTGCCAGCCCCAGCCACACCACCATGGTTTCTGTCTCGGGAAGAGAGGCCTGGATTCCAGACATTTTACAAGGTGCCTGCTGTATGGGACCGTATCACTGGGAAGAGTAAGATGGGTCTGAAATATGGAATAGAATAGAATAGAATAGAATAGAATAGAATAGAATCGAATCGAATAGAATAGAATAGAATAGAATAGAATAGAATAGAATAGAATAGAATAGAATAGAATAGAATAGAATAGAATAGTTGGGAGGGGCATACAGAGATCATCTAGTCCAAGCAGATATTACTTATTAGCAAAGCCTTCTACAGGGGCTGGACAGTGTTTTGTCACCAAGTGCAGATTGCAGATGCAGACCCCCAGGCTCTCCAGGGAAATACCCACTGCCACATGCTCTCCACACAGGGTGAGTGCTGGGCACAAATAGCACAGGCACAGGACTTCAGGCTGTCACAGCAACACCAGGAATCAGACCTGGGAAACAAGGCTCAGAGAATCACACAATCACAGAGTCACAGAATAAGCTGAGTTGGAAAGGACCATTGAGTCCATGTCTGGGCCCTGCACAGGACCATCCCCAAGAGGCACAGCAAGTGCCTGAGAGCATTGTTCAAACACCTCCTGAACTCTGCCAGGCTTGGTGCTTGGTGCTCATGGCTGCAGTGGCCGGCAGAGGAGCGCAGGGAGCCAGGGCAGTGTTTGCTGTTGGGGGTAAAGGGAGGGCCCCATCCTGCAACAGCATTTCTGTCTTCAGCCTTCCTATCTCTGCAGCAGGGGTGGCAGTAGCAAGCCTGGTTTTCCGTCACAGTGCTGCCCTTCCTTCCCCTTTCCTGTGGCAGGAGCCCTCAGCCCTGGCCCCTTGTTCTCAGGATAGTAATTCTCAGTGCCACCAGCTCTTTGGAGGATCCTTTGATTGATTCTGGCTTGAATTCCCCATAGCAGAGTGCTGCAGTTAAAGCTGGGGACTCACAGCAGCCCCTGGTCCTAAGGCAGCCCACAGGAAAGGTACGAATGTGTCCCTCACAGGAGTTCTTAAGGAAAAATCAAATACTTAAGTTATATTAGGACTCAGAGCTTGCAATCAGGTTTTGCTCCAGCAGAATAACCTCCCAGCTAAGGCAAGGTCAGTGAAACTGGAGAGCTCGGCCTGTCCCAGCCTGCAGGGATCTGAATGCACACATCCATTGGGAATATCATAACAACCAAACTGTGCTGCTGCCCATTCAACAAAACCAGACCTTTTCACCACAGGACCCACTGAGGATCTGCTGCCTCATCCTCCAGCCCCTTGCTGCCTCTTTCTGAGGGAATTTAGGCAATTTGCTCCAGCCTTGAACCTGTACTATGAACAAGCAAAAGCCCTGGACTCGGATGCCTTTGAAATCACTTCGCTCTATTTCTTCCAACAATTACCATTTATATACTGTGACATTTAAGTGTCCCAGACCCTTGAAGCAGAACGACTGGGCAATTATAACCTGCATTTGTTGTTCAGCTTGCGCCCCCCTCCCGTGAGCTGAACCGTGAAAACAGAGCTCACGCCGGCTCTGCTCTTGTGAGCAGGCAGCACCATTTATAAACCTCCAGGATGGGGCTTTATGGCCTGTCCACAGTGATGGATGCACAGCTCCTGCAGGTGCACAAAGCTCCATGTTCAAACAGTCAGTCTGGTCTCCAGATTCTTCCTTTCACAAGGCCTGAAAAGCTTCTCAATAGAAAAGGGCTAACCTGAATTTCCCATCCAAAAATCCTGTTTGTATCTCTGTTTGCAGTCTCACTTGTTTCTTGGCCTATTTACAGTGGAGGGTGCTGTATAAAGATTATTTATTATCACCCTCCCTGGGAATGGAGTGGGACTATCTATAATAATCCCTTGTATTTCTTTAACGCTTTAGCCCTGACTTCCTAGCCCTTGGCAAATGTTAGCACTTCAGCATTGCAATGCCTCTTGAGGAGGGTCAGTGCTCTTATCCCTGGGTTACAGGTGGGAAACTGAGGCACAACGGTCTTAAATGGCCACTGGCATCTCTGACTGCTGTGTGAAGTGGATTTAGGTGCAAAGCATTCCAGCTTCAGGACTGTGACAGCCCTCTCGTAACAGGGCCAGCAGGAAGAGATGAGCATGACAAATTCTGCCATCCCAACAGTAGTACAATTTGCCAGCTTTTGCCTGGGTTTGGGGAGCTCTAAACAGGACTGATGGGTCACAGGGCCTGGGGCCTGTATCACCTTCCATCACCATTGCTCTGGGGCAGGGACTTACACTGGGTGCTTAGGTAGGACAGATGATACAAACAACCCTTGTAGAGTCGCCTGGTGTTTTCTGTCAAGAGACCTTGATGAGAATCAGAAGGTACATTTCTAACACAGCCAATTCCTTTCCAACCACAAAGACATCCTTCCTTCCCCATGTGTATCTGTCACTTGTTTCGATAGCTGCCATAATTTTCTAGCATGAAATAAACGCACATAATATGATTTCCCCCCTATTTCTTGGGTTTATCTGATACAAACATATTTAGGAACTGGATAACAGAGCAGAATGCCAGCCTTCAAACCACAACTTTTAAAGTTGGGTGAAAATTAAAACAAAAATAGATATTAAATTTGAGAGAGGCTGAAAAAGTTCTGTTGGAACTTGGAGGAATTTCAAATGTTATTTTTAACCAGACATTTAGCTCTTATGGGAAACAAAACTTAGAAGGACAGATATAATTAGGTCAGATATTGAGAAACTTATTATGCTTTGCTACAGATGATCCCAGGAGAATGTAACTTAAGCCCTTTTTTTGTATTAAGATTCAATCATGGTTCTTCACTTTTTAGTGTAAAATAAAGTAGGATAGAAATATGCTTTGTATTACTAACTGCTTCAGCACGTGAAGCAATGGATGTTTGACAAGAAATCTAAGGACAGAAGGCAAGATTTTTATTTTGCTTTGTACCAAAATACATAACATTATGCTAGCATCTGTGCCTGCTTTTGTTCACTGTGTAGGTACAATTGATTTACTGGTGTATCCTGGGAATTTCTGAGGCTTGGTATCTCCCAAGCACCACTGTGCAAATATTAACTGCACCTTGCAGCATGATTGCAGTGCAGACATTATTCCTATCACAAGTGGGGAATCTGAGGCAAAGAGCCCCTGTAGTTTGATCACCACTGAGCCTGTGTCACTACTGCAGTCAGGACTTCAGAACTTGTGCCTTCTGCTCCCACTGCTTCTGCAGAGAGATACACCTTGACACAAGAAGTATGGCTCATGCAAAACCAGGGGAGAAAAGCCTTTATCAAAAGAAGAAAGGAGCCAGTAGGTGGCTGATAGTGCTGTTAACACATGGATCTGTCATTACTCACAGCATTTATCATGTCTGTTGCTGTGAAGCACACTGTTCTTCTTTAAAGTAGGTGTCTAATTTGAGGGATACTGGTTTTCCTAGCAGCTACGTGATCTGGGGAGGGAGACTTGGTGAGGTGCCTGCAGTGAGATATTGCACATCATTTGTTGTAAAGTCTGCCCTGAGAGAGGTGAAAGTGGACAGGAGTCATGCTAGGTCCTGGATACCAAGTTTTCCCAGCACAGCCCCACTGGCTCAGGAGTAGAAAAACCAATATTCTCACTAACAAATGTTTGCCAGTTCTCCTGGAACCTGAAGTCAAAGTGGACACAACACATAAAGGTGAAAAAAGCTAGAGAGCTGGAATTTTTCAGGGAGATGGTTTAGCTCTGTCAGCAGCAACAGGTCTCCACTGGTGATGTAAAATGTTCCTCCATCCTACTGGCAAGTTGTGTATATAGTTATTAGCAAAGCTTCTGTAGTGTAGGATCAAAATGCAAATATCTACAGTGACTGGAGTATGTGGATTTGGAGTTTGGATTCAAACCTTCATCACAGATGAATGAAATAGAAGGAGTCTCTTCTTGTTGCTAGATCATGTCCCGGCCAGAAGTGGTGGTAAATCTGAACAATGGATTTATCTTGAATCCATCTTGAATCTGAAGCAAAGAGCAGCCAGATGCAGTGGCAGGACCATCTAGAGCTAACGAAGCACACTCAAAATAAGCTGATTCAACTGGTGTTTGCCTGGAGCAAGACTCTAGACATAACATGGCATTGCAGAAACATAAAGTAAGCCAGGAAGAATCAATATTTCTTATAATATTTTTGACAAGTATGGGTGAAAGGAAACCATATAAATTCCTATGGTAAGTAAAAAATCTCATGCTTGATCAAGACAAAGCGGTGGAAAGTAACTGATTCTGGTGCTGCATATACCTGTAGCAACACAAAAGTGTCATCCATCCCACTGTTGCTGATATTCAGGAGTTTACTTGCTTTCTGTACTTGTAAATGGTAGCAATTGCAGTCAAAGCTTCCCTGTCTGCCACAGCAGGTATTAAGGTTGATGAGCTGTTCAGAATTATTGCTAATGACTACAAGGTAGTGATATTGCTCTTCACCTTCAAGGTAGTAAGTGGTGTCAAGCTATGGCAATAATTTCCTGGAACAAACAATGTACTTTTACTTTCTAATGTAAACTGTACTCTTATTGATGCAATAAACTGCAACTGTTTCTTCAGGCTGTGGAAGACTTCCAGTAACTCATAAAAGCCTCAATCATGTAATTCTGTTGGGTGCTGCTTCCTCCCAGTGCTTTGCTTGCTGATCTGGCAATAGGGGCCATACAAAAGAAATCATGTGCAGCAAATTTGGCCATTTCCAAGCAGAGCTTGGTTGTTTTCTTTCAAACATGCCACTTCTTGTGTGCATTTGCAGAACCTCACTGCCCCAAGAGACTCAAATCAGCTGAGTTATAGCTCAAAGTCCAGAAGCAACCATTCCAAGATAGAGATCTTGGATAACCTGTTTGGCATAACACTTCTTGGTAGTGCTCAGACAACAAATTGACTTAAATTGAAGCTAATTAAGATTAATATTATCTGAGAATGCACACGCTTTCCTGTACCGAGTAACTCTGCAGCCACACTTCTACCACAGTACTTTCTTACCCACTGCTTCTTTGTGTTTCTGATCTGAGTCATCTGTCAAGTCTATCTCAAGCCTTGTCAAGCCTTGTATAGTTCTGCCGAGAGAGTAAATTTTCTTACTCAGGGTACATTGGATAAAAGAAGTTTGGTTGGTTTAATTTTGTTTTCTTTGCTGGGTTTCTTTTTTTTCCTGAGGGAGATGGTTTAACTTTTCTCAGTCCAAAAAACCTATCCCAACAAAGTTACTTTTTTGCTTCTGTACCAAGAGTCTGCTTTTCCCAGGATACAAGCACCATGTGGATGCATAATATTGCACTCTAACAACTGGTATAGCAGTGACAGCTCTGTCCTGACACAATGTCCAAGCTCTGAATTCGACATCTGAGTGTTCCCTGCTGCAGGCGACAGTGCCTGCACCTCTAGAGTAGTGGCAGGGGAGCAGACAATGCAGAAAGCAAACTCCACTTTGGGTTTTCACAATGCTCAGCTAAAATATAATATCAGGCCAACATGGAACTTCATCCTTAGGCTTTGAGAGGTGAAATTGAATTCCTTTTAATCCTCAAAACATCATGTTTCACTGTTAGTATTCGAGGCAACCAGTAGGATGGCTACTTGCCTTTTCTATTTTTCAGAGGAAAGCAAAACCAAATATTTTCCTGGTTTGATACCAGAGAGACATTGTCTACTTGAAATAGAGCCAGTTTGTGAAAATGAGTTAAAAGTCATCTCCTTGCCAATTTTTGTGGGTGTTCATCCAGCCTGGTTAGCAAGAAAAATCCTGCAGGGAATCTCATGAATGTCAGTGCAAGCAGGTAATGAAGAGCTAAGCCTCTGCTACATTTCTTTCTTCCTTCCTTTGAGGAGGAGGAGGAGAGGGGAAGGCAGATGGTAACTCTTCTCTGGAGCACTGTGCGTATGTCTGTTTTTGAAGCTTTACCTCTATAGAATTGATGTGTTTGACTAAAGAATTATATCTTTGCTGCAGAAAACAGGAGCAAGACATCAGCATGTTTCCTGACTGCATTTCTCTGAGCTGGAGAAAAAGTACTATGGAGAGCAGGGAGGGGAGAGGGCAGGAGCTGCTCACTGCAGAGCAGTTCCAGCTAGAGGAGAAAATATCTGTGACTGCTGCCAATGTGCCAAGTGAAAGGTGTTGGAGAGGGTTGTTCAGATTTACCAAATTGATGTGATTTATTGAGCTTTTCTTTCATCCCCCTCCAAAGGTGTTATGTCTTTTCAAATACATTTTTTACTTTATTGCTCACAGTTGGAGATATTTCACACAATGAGGCCCAGGTAATATAATGCAGTTTCCCCAGATTTCTCCATGGAAGCACAAAAAAATGCTTAAGTGTTCTTATTTTTTTGGATAGACCCTCTAAAAATTGAACCTAACCCCTGTTCTAGCAGTCAGTTTGTGGCAGAACAGTAGGAAAACCTATTTCAATTTGGACTTTATAGGCGTATTAAAATACGTCTTTTTTATTCAAGGTGAAGACACAGCCTAGGACTTCTTGGGGAAAAAATAACCCAAACAAGTCTTTAAGCCATTGTTACAGTAAATTTTGTTCATTAGTCTCTGATCACATTTTAGGGAAGACAAAAAAGTGCATACTTATAAATCCAGGGGAAATATTTCCTAATTTTGGGGGGCATAAAGTGCTTCTGCTTCAGCCAGCTGAGAAGTTTGGAGTCTACCCCATGCAAGGGAGGAAAGGATGTTAAAAACATCTTTGATTTTATGCTGAACACACTGAATGGTGTTCATTTCAGCAGTCACCCTTCTGAAAACATTTTATTCCAACATATTACCATTGAATCACAGGATGGTCTGGGTTAGAAGGGACCTTAAACATCATCTAGTTCCAATCCCTCTGCCATGGGCCTGGACACCTTTCACTAGACCAGGTTGCACAGGGCCCCATCCAGCCTGGCCTTGAATGCTTCCAGGGATGGGGCATCCACAACTTCTCCTCTGGGCAACCTGTTCCAGTGCCTCACCACCCTCAAGGTGGGGTTTGTATTGGTTTGACTGCTCTTCTTCTGTCCTGCAGCAAGCAGCAGGGCGGGATGGAGGTGGAGCCAAAGGTGCACTGCCAGACTGTTCAGGAAATGGCAGACATGAAGTTTCTGCTAAAGGCCATCTCTGTAAACCTGGTGCTTCAGGTTAGCATAGAATGCTTGGGTGAAATCTGGCTAAACTGATGCCAGGAGTGTGTGTCTTTGGATTGCATCTGTGCTGATGTGGGAAATGGAGTAGGTGTTTCTGGCCTGTGGTCTGGCTCCTTGGAGCAGTCAGGCACCACAGTGTGCCTTTCAAGTGGTGGAGAGCACCTGTGAGCTTCCACTGGCTGTGCTAGAGCCAGGCATGGTGCAGCTGAAGGGGCACAGGCAGGACTGAAATGCCTTTTGTATGGGACCCAGAAGGAACTAAATGAAGTCACCTTTCCATGTATCTTCACCTTGATTTCTCATTCTACTCTGAAAAGAAGTCCTGGAGATGTCTCATTGCTTCAGTATTATAAAGTTAGGAAGATAAGAATTCTTTATTTAATTCTGACTATTCTGCAGTAGTTTACTTCTGCTTTTGTTTACTTCTGCACCAAACACAAACTTCCAAAAATCTTCGCCTGTGTCTTTCTGTTGGACACAGCTAAGGAAGACACAGGGAAGTCCCAATGAATCAGCATGCAGCTACTTCGGCCCATTGCTTCTGCTGAGATTTCAGCAACACGCAGCAGTTGTGGAATGCCTATGCTGCTTTACATTCAACCCCTGGCTTATTCTGAAATAACTTTCATGTGTAGGCAAGCCAGGACAAGGCTGCAGTGCTAACCACCCTGTCTTTCTGTCTTCAGGAATTCTCCCGTGGGAAGGCAATGCTTCATTTCCTCTTTATATAAGTGATTCGTCCCTGTATCTTCCACAGCTGCACAAAAGGGGGGAGACTAGACACAGGATTTGTGTAAAACGAGAGTCTGGAATGGGAATAAGCAAATCAAACTCCCTTCATGTGAAGTTCCCACCCACCATTGTGCGATGGACCCAAATCAGAACACTGAGACTCCTCTCTAATGCCAGGGAAATTCAAATCCAGGTCCAGCTTAGAAGCCTAGGAATGAGAGGTAAGGTAATATGACACTTCTCCTCGGGATGGCTGTTCGAAAGAATGCAGGAAGAAGAAAAAATTAACCCTGTCTGCATGTAAAGTGAGCCACATCCCTCCTCTATTCAAATCTGGGGGAAACGTCTCCCTTTTGCATCATTCCTGTACCCCAGGCAAGAAAGGGCATGATACAGTTCTGATGACAAGGGTCTAAGGGATGTGGAGTTTGTTATGAATATTGCAGACTTTGCAACACTGATTGTGCTGGTGTGGAGAGAGCATAACACAATCAACATTTTAGGAATGTCTGCTTTCATTTGATGCAAAAAAAAGTTAGTTAGTAAATAAGTTGCATTTGATGTTTATGTTTTTATAGGTGAACCTTACCTACACTGGAATATTGGTCAGTTGTGTAGCACTGAATTCAGAATGTGCATTGTAGCATCATCTGCAATGAATAAGTAGCAAAAAGAAAACAGGAAAATGCAGGCCTGTTTCTGCATGAGGTGGGCACCCTGATGGCAGAAGATACAGAGAAGGTGGAGTTACTGAATGCCTTCTTTGCCTCAGTCCTTATTGCAGGGGTGGCTGTCAGGAATCCCAGACCCTGGCAGCAAGAGACAAAGCCTGGAGAAATGAGAACTTCCTGCTGGTCAAGGAGGATCAGGTTAGAGTTAATTTAGGCAAACTTGTCACACGCACATCCATGGAGTCCAATGGGATGTGCCCACAAGTGCTGTAGGAGCTGGCAAATATTTCTGCTCTCCATCACCTTTGAGTGGTCATGGAAAACAGGAGAGGTGCCCGAGGACTGAAGGAAAGTCAATGTCACTTCAGTCTTCAAAATGGGCTAGAAGGAGGACCCAGGGAACTACAGGCCAGTCAGCCTCACCTCAGTCCCAGGAAAGGTGATGAAACAGTTCATTCTGGATGTCATCTCTAAGCATGTGGAGGAAAAGAAGGTGATCAGGAGTAGCCAGCATGGACTCACCAAGGGTAAATCATGCTTGACCAGCCGGATTGCTGTGATGGCACGACTGGCTGGGTAGATGAGGGGAGAGCAGTGGATGTTGTCTGCCTCGACTCCATCAAGGCTTTTGGCACTGTCTCCCATAAGGTCCTCCTGGGAGAGCTCGGGGAACGTGTGGTGGATGAGCAGTGAGGTGGTTGGGCAGGGGCTGGACAGCAGAGCTCAGAGGGTTGTGAGCAGATGCAGAGTCTGGCTGGGGGCTGCAGCTCAGGGTGTTCCCGGGGGTCAGCCCTGGGCCCAGTCTGTTCACCTGATTCACAGGGACCTGGACGAAGGGACAGAGGGTGCCCTCAGCGAGTTTGCTGGGGGTTCAGCAGTGGGAGGAGTGGCTGATGCCCCCGAGTGTTGTGCTGCTGTTCAGTGACACCTGGACAGGCTGGAGAGAAGTTCAATAAAGGCAAGTGCACGGTCCTGCACCCAGGGAGGGATAAATGGGAAGGAATAACCCCAGGCACCAGCACAGACTGGGGGCTGACCTGCTGGAAGCAGCTCTGTGGGGAAGGACCTGTGGGTCCTGGTGGACAACGAAGTGTCCGTGAGCCAGAAGTGTGTGTGCCCTTGTGGCCACCCTGGGGTGATAGGAAGAGTGTGGCCAGCAGGTCAAGGGAGGTGATCCTGCCCCTCTACTCAGCCCTAGTGAGGCCACATCTGGAGTGCTGTGTCGAGTTCTGAACTCTCCAGTTCAAGAAATACAAGGAACTACTGGACCAGGTCCAGTGGAGGCTGTGAAGATGATGGAAGAGCTGGAGCATTTCTGTTACAAGGAATGGCTGAGGGAGCTGGGCCTGTTTAGCCTGGAGAATAGATGGCTGGAAGGGGATCTTATAATGCATACAAATATCTTAGGAGCAGGTGTCAGGAGAATGGGGCAAGATTCTTTCTAGTGCTGCCCAGTGACAGGATAAGGGCAACAGGCACAACCTGAAACACAGGAAGTTCCATCTGAATATGAGGAAAAACTTCTTTACTGCAAGGATGACAGAAAACCTGGGTAACAGGCTGCCCAGAGAGGTTGTGGAGTCTCCTTCTCTAGAGATATTCAAACCTGCCTGGGCATGATCCCATGCAACCTGTTCTAGGTGAACCTGCTTTAGCAGGGGTGCTAAGTGATCTCCAGAGGTCCCTTCCAAACATTCTGTGATTTTGTGAATAAAATGATCCTAGAACTCAGTACCACTAATACTTGCTTTACTGTCTCTTTTTTTCATGGATTTATGGTATTTATACTATGGTATAGGAGTGGGAAAGAGATTTTGGAAGCAAACACGTCAGCACTCTCACACAAAGCTTCCATTAAACCTTTTTTTTTGAGAGGGAACAGATGAAATTTGAAAAAAATTAAATTTGAATAAAGAGCCTGGGGCAATGGCTGATTTCCACTTCAGCAGACATCAGAGATGGGCAAGGCAATCTCAGCTATGGTGCCGTCTGAAGGCTGATGCTTTTGCTTCAGTAGCACTGAAGTGCCACCCACAATCAGCCAAAGTTTTGGTTGTGGATAAAAGGCAGATATTTAGTCCTGAGTTTGCAGAGGTGCTTAGTCAATGCTGAAGAAGTGAAAATATAAGGTGGGAAGTGCTTCTGACATTAAAAACGGGACTTGCTTACTGCAAAAAGCATTCCAGTATGGAAGGTTTAAAACATACGGTGACTTTACTTACTCCTACCTTTTGGATCAGTCACTACTGCAGTTAGCTCAAAAAAACCCAAGGCAAACCACAGCCAAAACTGTGGAGCTGCATATGGTTTTGACTCAAAACTGTGCAAAAATTCATCCCTCCAATGGTTTGGGGAGTTGAAACCGTAATTCCCCTCCTCCCTCTGCTTCATAATTCAGTGGGAAGGATACCCATCGGGAAACTGAGTTCTGTTGCCCCCCAAGTTGGCCTAAGTTTGCTGAGAAGGGCTGTGAAGAAGTCAGGGGAGCTGAGCTTAGAGTTTGTGCTGGAACAGCGAACCCCATAGCTGAACTCTGGAGAGGTCTCAGGTGGTTCTATTTAGAAGCTACAGCTTCTATCAAATTAGTTATAGGTCCCCGTGGGCCTAGATCTAGGCCAGTTTTAAAATGATCGCAGGCTCTATTATATTTAAATATGTACTTCACTCACAGCTTGAGTGGTTGTGGTGCAACTTCTAAACCAGGTCGATGACTAATCAAGGGCAGTTTGTACTGAAAAAGAAAAAAAAATTGTGGCACATGCATGACTTCTAGATGAGGCCGCGTGCCCCATACTCTTCCAATTTGGGGCTTGGCAGCTCTGGGGTCACTCTGGTCCCAAATTACTTCTAGGCATTTTCCTGATGACTCTTTAAGGTCATTCTGGTGTTTTACACAGTTTTAAGTACTAAGTGGCCATATGATGGTAAAGCTATTAAGGGTATGTTTATACCATCTTGACGATGACAGCTCCTCATGCACACTGGTATAATGTTACACATGCACGTGTCTCCACACATAATTGTGTCCACATAAAAGTGCCATATATCAAGCACTTGCATGAAATTGCCCTGGTTTCTAAAGCTGTGGTGGGATTGATACCACCTGATTTCACGGCTTTTCACATCTCTTCTCTCAGTTAAGCAACGGGGCTCCCTTTGTAGCTAAGAGAGAAACAGGCACTTAAAAGGTGTTTTGCCTGATCTTCTTTTTGCATGTGCACAAGGACAAGAGAAATCATGTTCTGGATATGTTGACTTCTCTCCATTGACTATCAGAGGAGTTGTTTTGGAGCTGCCATCCCAGCACCCAATCCCCTTGCTCCCCATGCCACTCATGTCTCCCTGCATCCCTGACTGATCATAGCTTCCACAGGAAACATGTGTGGGCAGGAAATTAAGTCAGCTGCACCATGTAACCCTGGGAGATACACACAGTGCTGCAACCAGAGATCCTTTCTGAAGGTGGGGCAACTTGCAAGATACGTCTGTGGGAAAGGGAGACACTCAGGTATTTATCATGGACAGCCAAGAGACACAGTGGTCCTGAATGTTCTTCATACACCCAGCACAGGAACCACACAGCACACCAGAGTGCTCTGCTCTAATTTCTTCCTATTTTTACAGACTCTTATTTTTCTGTCTTAACTCTGTAGTGAGGAAGATTTCTCTTTCCTCATTCTCTTCAGGCCGTTTAAGTCTCCATATCTTCTCTGTCTCAACACATCACTCTTCAAGGTGCCCCCTCCCACCCCGTTAGGGTGGCAGCCTGCAGAGCCCTTTACAGACAGGGCCAATCCCACCCCGTGCTTGGCTGGCCCTGCCTGGCCATACCAGACTTTTGCTGGGAGGTGACCGGGCTGCCTCAGCTCCAAGCTACAGGGGAAGCCAGGACACAGGGAAACTGGCCAACAACCCAAACCCACCCTGCGAGTGTGTACAAACAGATCTGGCAACGAGCCTGGCCTCCCAGGAGCTCAGGGAGAAATACCACCACGAACAAATGTAAAACAAGAAGAGAGGAGGACGAAGGAAACAGCCGAAGGAAACAGCCGAGCTTTTCAGATGATCTGAAGCAGGATCTAGTGGGTGTTTCACTCCTTTCAGTTTCCTCTGAAAACCCTGGCTCACAGTGATAAGATCACATGGTTGCACAAGCCAATTATTGCACAATTTTGTTCCAGGCGGTTTAAGAGGCTGCGTGTTGTTTTTTAATATACACTGCCCCCTCTGGCATCCCTCTCTGCTGCTGCCTGGCTGCCAGGGGCCAAGCTTCCACAGCAATCCGGAGCACAAGGGGAGGGAGCAGTGCTGCAGAGAACCAGGGAGAGGCACAGTTTTATGGATCACGTCAGCTAGGACATGCCATGTCCTCAGGCAGCATAGGAGAAGTGGGAAGATGCTGGTCGGAGAAGCTGGCAAGCAAGTGGTGTCATTTCTGGAGCACAGGAGGTGTAAGAAGATTTTTCTGCCTCCAAGTGCCATTCATATTCCTGTAGCTGGCACTGCATGGTGACAGGGTTCAAATTATTTGACTTCCATTTATTTTTGTTTCTTTCGCGGTTTTCCTCAGCTATGTCAGCACTTATATAATCTCCATCGGGCTCTGATATTAACACCGCATTAAAATGAGCAGGGAACAGGATTCACACTGCTGCTGTTTTTGCTTAGAGACAGGTGTTCTCTGAGATGGCTGAACGACAGTAGATTTTTATGGAGAAAACTATCTTTATAACAGATAAGGCTAAGAATAGACGAACTCCTTGGCTTGCACCCATCTTTCAAAGAGACATCCAGATGGGAATCCTGAGTCCAGTGAGTCAGACGGTCTGTGCAAGATGAGGGGGCAGAGGGCTCCTTCTTTGCAAATCTTCTTGCTAGATAAGCAGGATTTAGAGAGCATTTTCACTCCACGAAAGCTCCCTGTGATCCCACAGAGAGCTGGGGGCACCCATGCAGCAGGTTATGGCTGTGGGCAGGACGGCAGTCGTGCTGTTCCTCACAAAGTTCAGCCATCAGCACATCCCTCACTGCGGGCTGCACACTGGTAAGGGCCTTTGCACACTGGGAAAATGCTTCCAAGAAGAGAAACGTGATGGCACTGTTCCAGGAAATGATGTAGATATGTGCTTAAATATCTGAGAGAAAGGGCCTGCACCTCTGATGGGTTCAGAGAGATTTTTGCTCAAAAAAGTGAAGGGAGAAAGTGGCCCAGCTGGGCTCGATTTGTTCTTTTTGCGATGTTCCAGTTGCCCCTCCTTGCTGGCAGTTGGAAGGGCAGACAAAATGCAATATTCTAAAGCAAGAATGGTCAAAGAGCAAGGTGGTGCAATGACTCCTTGAAGCTGCCTATTTGTTATTTTTCCCACATGAGAGGCATTAATCCCTTACTTGAACTTGAAGGTACTTCTGAGCCAGCCAAAAAGTGCTGGCCAGATAAACACAACACTGAATTTGGGATACTTTTTCTTTTTTTCCAAAGTGTTTTTAAAGAATTAAGGATAACTGCCTTTGAATTAAGTGATTTTAGGAGTCATGCCTCAAGAGGGAACTAGGTCATTCAGAAACTCCAGTGGACTGCTGCCAGAAACAATTTCTTTTAAAGGCAGTACTTGTATAAGTGAAATCAGAATACAGAAATCTTCAGTCTTACACCTCCAAGTTGACAGGTAAGTGAGATGTCTGTTGAAGGAGCATCCTTACAATAAAACACAGGTCCCTGGGGTACCATCAGCAAACGGGATATTCATTAACCTCCATATGTAACTGTGTTTGTGTGAATGACAAACAGGAAAAAAACCTACACTGTTGAAGAAAGACACAGCTATACTGCAGAAATTTCTTTAAAGCTGTAAAGATAATAATCCATATTTTATATGGATTCACCTACTCTTAAAGTCAAAGCCTAAAGGAATGTCTTTGGTGCTTGAAGAAATGGTCCAATATGTATCTTTCCCTCACTGCAGGATGGTAGGCTTCAGTATTGTGAACACTTCTAGTGCACAAAGCTAAATAAAAGGTATTGCATATCTTTTTGTGTGGGGGATTCATTCTTGATTCATGTGGCAACTTAATTTATACTATCTTTGTTATGTGAAACAAATCAGACCAGCTGTTCAGTGTCAGCAACGAGAAAGTGCAGCTTCTGAGATAATGGAGTCCAGTATCACTGCTGTAGTATGCTATTACTGGTCCTATGGGAAAACCTTTTCTATGGTAAGGAAAATAGTGCACCATTTATTTTTAATTATTTTACAAGGAATACTCTAAAAGAAATGTCCATGAAGCAAAGCAGTAATGGAAAGTTGTTTGTGTTTCTTGCCCATGATTATATTTGCTAAGGAGGAGAGCACTTTCCTGAGGTGAGAGTGTCTTCAGTGTACCACGCATCAGTGAAGGATCACTGCTACTTGTAAAGTGTTTTCAGATGTTCTCAGAGAAATGAGATATTATAGGATAAGGTGTTAATTCTATCTGATCCTGCTGTTATCTCCACAAATCCCAGAGGCAAATAACAGGGATCTTAGCAAATCACTCCCCATCTATTAAGAATGGCATTTCAGGGTTTGGTAGAGCAGCAAATTAATACTGCATTCTGGATGACTGGTTGAAGAGGCCTGATCATCTCTTTAGTTTCTCTGCTCATGGATTTTAAATTTTCAGTATTCAAGGATGCTGACAAACATTGTTTTCCCTGAAGCTACTCCTCTGTAATGTCATCTGTATAACCCAGTGCAGCACTGTGAAACAAATGTACCTCTTTTGTATTCATAACATGAGTTTTTCTTTTGCTTATGCTCTGTGTTCAGAATAACTAAGGTCCTGATCTATAACACAGCCTAATATCCGTAGAAATTACAGAAGTGAGATATCTGTCTGCTTTGGGGTTCTTGATCTGGTTCCTTAAGTTTCTGGTTAGCCTCATGGAGATCAGCTGCTTGTTTGGGAGGAGATGGCTGTGTGTCTGTCAGGAGCAGTGATGCAGGGGAAAGAATTGGTATAGTTATGTAAGACAACAGCATGAAACTTCTGGCAGGTATCGGTTTCACAGGAGAAGTTAAAAAGAGAGATGTCTAAGCATTGAGTGAAACCAGTTTCTCCCTTTTTCAGATTTTCCTCTAACCTTTATAATTCACTTGTAGCATGTCAAATACAAGCTCTTAGACATGAGCACAGACTTGGACCTCATCAAATGCCACCTAAAATCCCTGTGGATATGCAGGCAGCAGGTGGAGCTTGTTCAGATATTTCCAGAGGCTCTCGCAGAAGACTCCCCTGGGCAGAACTGGCCAGATATTTTCATCAGCTAAAGCTACTTCTGATGGAAAACTGTCTAGGTGCCACTAAGTCCTGGCATTCATCTGGCAGCAGATCAGGCAGACAACCAGTGCCCCCCCTTCCTGATGGTACTGAGTCATGGAACACCTCTGTCTGCAGAAGTGGTCCAGAAACGTTTCTGTCAGACTGGAGCTGGTAAACCTCAATCCCAAAGTTCACCTGACTGCCCTGACCTCCTCGGTATCCCATTGGTGCTGTTGATGGCAGATGAATCTCCCTCCATTTCCCTCTGGAAGCTTATGCTGAACCTCTCATTAAGCTGTTTATACCCTTGCTTATCATCAGAAGCAGAGATACAGAAATGGAGCCCTTTAGCACGTAGGACCAACAGGGCTTAACTGAGGAACAACATCTCACCCCTACTTTTGGAGGTCAATACTCCCTCCCTTCCTGCCTGGGTGCAGGGGAGACAGTGCCCTCTGATGTGGGAATTTCATCCAGCTGTAGCACCTCTTTCTGGAAGCACAGCTCCTTCCTTCAGTTATTGGAGCAATGTCACCACCTCTGACCCTGAGGCCATGTGTGCTTTGGACTCTCTGCAAGATCCTCCTCTCCTGTATTTACAGACACCTGCACACTGATACTCTGCAATTTATTTACCACACTGTGGTTTTCAGAAGAGGACATCTTATCCTACATGGAAGAAGACCCAGAGCAGCATGTAAGAGTGGAAGAGAGTTTTGATTCAAAATTGCACAGTGTTCGACCATGAGGATTAAATGCAGAACTCAGCATTTCCCTACGTATGTAAGATAATATTAAAGACACAGAAAAGATAACATTAAATGTTAGTAATTTCATTAGATCAGTCAAAAAATTCTCCCAATTCTGTACGTAAAAAATTTGGCCCTCATTGTAAATACTCTAAATTTTAACAGAATAAAGCGATGCCTGCTCTGGGCTGGCACTTCTGTTTAGATCATGCAGTGAATTATGCTTAGACAAAAAACTGGATTAAAAAGCTAAGTGGAACTTGACAAACTATCAAAAATGTTTTATGTGAAGAAAATGTAGAAAATGAGTAATATTTATGCATAGTTAAAACATATTTGCCAAATGCCGAGGAAACGGGAAATATTAATTAATAGTGCTTTTTTACAGCAGAAAATTAATTGAAATTATTCAGAGTCCAATTCTGTTCTCCTTGTGCTGTGACTAATCTAATTGAGATGAATAGGCTACTTGTGGAAAAAGAAACTACTCAGCATGACTAACTTTGGTGGAATCAAGCCCTCCATGAACATTATTAACCAGTTTTGAAATACAGTGCTTATTTTGTGTCCCTCTACTCAAGGACAGGCAATTTGATCCACTTCTTTATTCACTTCATTTCCAAGATGCCCAGAAAGGTGTCATTTTGAAATGTGCCAAGAAAAGAACAGATAGTCATGAGAGGCAGAAAGGTTATCCTTCCTTACAGGTGAAAACTGCTGCTGTGTGTACAGGCGGTGAAATCACACTTCCAAACTGCACACCTCAGGAAGGCAGGACCCCTGCTGGGTGTTGTGCTGGTGGAGGCTTAGCACCCTCAGTGTCAAAGTGATGTATTGGATTTTCCAGTGACAGCTGAAGGCAGATGACAGAAAAACACAGCTCAAGACCATCCCCTGGATTTCTCAGGGCGCTCATGTTCTGCAGCCATCTGCTGTACAGAGCCAGTGCTCTCAGTGGTGCTCATTAGGAGACATGGGTTTAAAGCATTTAACATAACCACAGTCTGACAGACAGAAAAATATTTGTCCCCTTAGGGAAGATATCAACAAAAAGCACATCTGGATGCAAAGCAAAGCTTCTGGATGCCTTCCTTGTGGCCTGACTCCATAAATGTTGAAGTCAATCTCTTTTTTTGCCTTCAGGAGGACTTTATGCTTTATATTCAGAGATGTGTTAACACAAAAAGATCAGAGAGTAGAGGTGACATCTCACATGTCCCACTGGCAGATCTTTGGATTTCCCCAAAAGGAAATCCTAGTACTGTTTCTGAATCCTGCTTCTTGTTTTCTGGGTCCTGTGCAGGCAGTTCTGCCAGCCTCCAAGCAGAGAGCAGACATCTGGCTACAGGTGCCCAGGCCTACTGAGTTGCTGCAGTTTCTAGATAATTACTGGTTTTCTCTCTGCATCTGACCTAACACAAGAACTTTTTCCTTGATTCTAATATTGTAAGATGGCTACTTATTAAGCTTTTCTAATTTATTCAGTTTCAGTCCTTACATAACGAGCTCTTATATTTATAAGACTACAGACTTTCTGACAATCCACTCCTCAGCATTTCTGTTAACAATGCTGTGGATTCATAGGAAGATGGAAAACACAGGATGTTAAACACAAATGTTCTGTGTTTAATGTCCTGTGTTTTACCATCTTAGTGATAAAATGTTCTGCACTTCTGGTTAGAACATGACCAGTGTCCTGCTGCCCACACTGGTCATCTGGCAGAGTCTGGGCCTTACTCTCACCCTGACCTTGCTGATACTGCCATCACATGAAAGGAAAGGCTTGAGATGTAACATAATTGAAGCACAAATTATCTAAAGTTGTGAAAACCATTTTATAGTTCTAGCCTCCTGCATAGATAAGGCCTTAACTAAGTGTATCAAGTCCCAGACAAGGTTGTGCATTCCTCCAGAAGTCCTAAGTACGTGCAAGATAACAGAGAAAGAAATGTCTTGTCATGCAAGACAGGACAGAAAGGCAGGCATGTAATTTATGATCTGATCTGGGATCCTGTGAACATCTGTGGAGAGGACCACCCCAAGGATGATTCACCCCACCTACTTCAGACACCTCTCCTAGGAGTGGTGAGTCAGCCCTGGCAGTGCCTGGTGCCTCTCCTGTGACTGCAGAGGAGTTGGGAGGCAGCCGACACACAGCAGCCACCCAGCTTCTCCCTGGCTGATGTTGGGGGAATTCTGCCTCAGCTGGTGGGTGACTTCACCTTGTCTGTGGTGGTGGCAAGTGAGGAGTAACATCTCTGGCCTTCCTGTTAAATATGTGGTGAGAAGGTAGCACTAGTTGCTGGAAGCCATTTCTGGAATGAGTCCAGAACCACCTGGTACTTTACCACTTACGTAAATTTTGTACTTCTCAGGCCTTTCTTTCTTTTGCAGAGAGGGCCATGAACACTGGCAGTCCCAGTTACTAACCCCCATCAGAAATGGGTAATTCTGCCTTTAAACCTGTATGGTTGGTGTAGTGATTGATGAGATTTGATTTAAATGATAGTACAGAGGCTGAAATAGTTCCCTGGGGAACCTCTTTTTTCATTTAACTTCTATTCACAATTTATATACAAATTTGAATCCTTCACTTCTCTAAGCCTGTGCTGTTCATCCTTGAGAGCTGCCTATAGAAGTGTTAGTCAAGCTGAAAGCATTTATAGGAGAGACCTGCTCTTTACTGGGGCCTCCTAAGTCCTTTCTAAATTGCTGCTGTCTGCCAAGCAGAGGGAGAGAGGCCTTGCTGCTGGGCCCATGGTGTTTCCTCATCCTGGTTCCCATGGTGTTCAGTGGGCTGGCAGGGCCATGTGGTATGTGAATCATGTTCTGTTTGTATGCAGACTTTCCCATTTCATTTATGTGCTACTTATATGGCCCCTGCCTACACCTAGCATTACATCCACATCTCTACAAAGTCAGTGGGTTCATTTAGGACTCTGTGATGTGTAGATTATTTTTCCTTTTAGCAGGTACTTTCATTTATCTGCATTGCATTTCCTGTGCCTTGAGTTGCCCTTCAGCTAGGTTATTTTAGGTTCTTCAAAGATTTTCAGCACTATGGTCACAAATTTACTAATTTGAATATATTTTTTGACATCTGTGGATGTTCTTACTTGACCTTCGTCTTCCATGAATCACCAAAAGTCATAAAGTCTGAGTTCCAGGAAGTTTGGTTGCACAGATGATAGGAAGAATGCTTCTTATTCAGTGTGGATAATATGGACATGGTCTTTCAACTGTGGTAAAAGTGTTCTTATTCTGATACCCTAATTCAGGCCAAATCTGTTACTACCATATAGCTTGTGGTACATGACACCTTTTGGACCAGCTGATACCAACCAGAGGTTCCCATCACTCTGTGCTGATGCCATGGCCCAAAGCCTCTGAATGCGGCCTGTTTTCTTTTTAAGGAGCTTTAAGGAAAAGGGGTCTGAAATGAACATTTTCCTTTACTACCCAGCTCTCAGTTTGGACACACTCATGTGTTGACTTGAAGGTCATGTTTCAGCTTCAAAATCCCTTTCCATGATTCTGACAGGTTAGAATATGAGGCCTTGAGCAGAGGAGAACTGAATCTGGAGAGTAAATGCAACAGAAGCTCTGGGGGAATATCCTACCAAGCCAAATTTCTTGTGGTTAAGGAATGCTACCAAAGCCACATATCTCATATTGCAGTTTCTCTTTGGAACAAATTACAATCCCTTTAGCTAAACATTAATATTTTAAGCATGAGTTTTATTCTGAAATATATTTTTAAAAGTCAGTTAAAATTCTATTAACTGTAACTCTTAAATTAAATAGCTTGTTTGATTGATGGATGGCATATGTTTGTCAGACCAGTAAACTGCACTGAGCTGTAACCCAAGAACCAGATGGTTAATTATTGCAGTTCTGTGCAAGAATTGATTGGGAAACCAGGTGCTCACTCTGTACACATTAGGTAGATGTTCCAGAGAACAAGGTGCCTCTGTAAGATAGTTGTTCTAGCTTGACACTGTGTTGAACTTATTAGAGTGGAAAGAGAGTGGCATGAAGGACATCTTAAGAGGGCAAAAAGATTATTAATGTCTGGGCTGTTCAGCTGTTGTTTTGAGCTCTAAGGACATTTCCCTTTTTTCTCCCCTGTGTTTAAGTAGGTATGAAACACCTGAGAAACACTTTTTCTGATGTGCCAGGAGTACTTAGACAAGTCTTTCACATATCAAACCTTACTGTATCCTATTGATTATTTCCTTTAAGCCTTCCCTTGTACATCTCTGTGAGTGAATGGTGCTGTATGAAGGGAAGATACCTGATTCATCGTTAAGCCTTTCATTTTCTGACAAAGTTGCCATGGCTGGCATATTTCCCAATAAGTTCCTCATTCCTAATATCTTGTTCATGAAATCTGCAGAGCTTCCAGTGCCCATGAAATCAGGAACTATAAAAAATAACCAGAAATCATGCTAGTATCTGTCACTTGCTATTCTTCTGTTTTCCAAGCTTGTCATCCAGTTAGAGAACATAAGATACACTGTGTGACTAGTCCAATACCAGTAACAGACAGCAACTTGTCAAAATGAACATTTGCAGACAACCCACAGCATAATTTTTTTTTTTTTCTCAAGTGTTTGAGAACACTTGCAAATAACAATTACATTCAGGAAAGCCTGAGAGTACCATTCAAACCAACTAAGTCTGAACTTGTATTTTTGACTTGGTATTATTTCACATTCTGAGTGTGATGTGTGCATCTTTATGTATAGGATTAACCAGAGAGAAAACAGAATGCAGAGAGCCAGACTGCTCTAAGATAGCAGTACTCTGGTTGGCAAAAAAAATTAAAATTTAAAAAATTATATGTCTAAAATCTCCTACTAAAATCTGCCCCTCCATCATGATGCATTAGCAAGACTTCCATGCTTTGAAGACCGAGCTTTGCTGGTGAATGCTGGGTGTTTGAAAAACCTGACTGCAGATCATTTGCTTAATATTGTGCAGCAAAGATGGGAATGAAAACTGCATCTCCAGAAACCTAACTGGGAGCAATGGGACACAAGTCCCTTCTTGCATCCCAGCAGTAGTAGAGCTCAGCTTGACTCCAGAAGGACTGGTGATTATCCAGCTGAAATTCAGTACAAACACCAAGATCAGCATGAGACAAAATGGTGACGTTTCATTCCCCAGGTAGACAGTGGGCTTGAAGAGGCTGCCTCAGAAGGAGAAGAAAACAGGTTCCCTGCAGGCCTGGCAGCAATGCAGAACCCCAGCTCAAGGCCTCAAGGTGTTGGTGCAGGCTCAGCTGCAGAAGGGTGTCCTGCATGGAAACCATGGAGTCCCCAGAGCTATGCACTGAACATGCTCACCTATCTCCAGCACAGTAAGTATTGGTGATAAATATGATGCTCGTATTTCACTGACAAAAAACCCAGAGGAAATGTGGATGAGGCAATGAATGCCATGAGCACCCTGCTCCCAGTCTGGAGATGGGGGGATAAACTGAAATCCCACATCCTGATCTCACGGCACTTCTGTACAATTCTGTTTTTCCTGCTTACATTCTTGCACGCTGGCAGCTTCTGCAGCAGACAATTGCCTCTGCAGGGTCCAGCATGGAGCATGCCCTCTGAGCAGGCATGTGTTGTGTGGAGCTGTGTGGGGCACAGGGCACAGACCCCAGCAGGCTGAGTGGGACAGCATTTACTTTGCCTTGCTGTGCTCCCTTGGGTGAAGGTACCAGCAACAGCTTTACTCCATTCATGCCTCTGGCTTGGAAACTTGGAAGCTTTCGGTGCCAGGCCACAATGCTCCAAGGCTGGGCACTCTGCCCTTGCAGGACTCACTAACGTACGCAGTACAGACCACCTGGGGGCAGGGAAGAAGGGTCCACCAAGCAGGATCCACAGAACAATGTGCCAAGCAGGGACCCCTCCAATGGTGGCCTGTGGGAAACATGTGAGCAAGCTCTTGGGGCTGGATTCTGCCCATTATCAAGATTTGAGGGAGATATGAATCCTGCACTCAGGATTTGCCGCCCTTATCTCCCTCTTCCCCCTGATGTTACGTCCCTAAATCTTTATTCTAAACCTAGACAAGGGGAAGTACCAGGCCATTCAGAATGGAAGGGATGCCTCTCCAATCCTTTTCCAATGGGGTACAACCCCCTCTTGGAGGGAATTTGAATCCCCATTTGCTACAAGAACCCTTTGCCAACTGGGTATCAGCTCCTACCATTGGAGGGAGAGTTAGTGCTCCCGAACTCCTATTTTGCATAGTGAAATCAAGCACCCTCTGGTCTAATAAGGAAAAGAAAAATGGGCACAGCTGTGCCTGGTGCTCAGGCACGTACCTCCCTGCCTCAAGGCAGGCTCGTGGGGCCAGCCTGCCTGCCACCGTTTGGAAGGTCTCTCAGAAGAAGCTGTCTCCCCTTGCCCTGGGCAATGCCAGCCTCCCAGGAGATACCTTTTGCCCAGGAGGCAGAAGGCTGCCTGTCTTTCTGACACCTCTCATCACCTGGGCTCCCTTTCCATGTATGCTGCAGTGGGTGTCTGTGGGGAAGTCTCAAGCACTTCCACACACGCTGTCCCCAGCTATTAGTCTCCAGGGTGAACGGCTGTCGGCTGCGGCCCCTCGGGTTTAGTCACCTGCCTTACCAAATGCCAGTAGACATTTAGGTCAATTGATTGCACAGGCTTGCAGAGTTGGGTTTCTAACTGCGGGCTGGGTCTCCAACAGCAGCTCCTTGAGAGCCAGAGACAGGAACTGCCTCCTAGAACGTAGCACTACTAAAAGCTCTCTCCCTGGAGACCTGGGAGAGCAGTTTGAGGCCAAGTTCTTAGGCTGGAGGTCTGGATAAAACCCATCTTATTTCTTGTTCATGGGTGTAGCTAGTTACATAATAGAAAATAGGTTAATTATGGCCCAGATTTACTCTGGCATAAAAGCAGATGGAAGCAGTTACATCAAGAGTGATCCCTGGCAGGGGAGGCAGCAAAGATGATGCAGCCCTATGGGAGGGTACTGCAGTTGCACGCACCATCACTGTGTGTCCTGCTTTGCAAGGAGAAGGCTGAGAAAGGGCAAGTTTGCTCATTGAAAGAGAAGCCAGAGGAGGCTATGCGGCCTGCATTCTGAGTCAGACTAACCCTTGGCAGCTTCTGGCAGCAGGAGCCCTCTCATAGCAGAAACCAGAGTAGGGTCTTTGAGGACTGGATGTGACAACCAGTTAGCAAAAGAAAAGGTGCAAAACTGCGAATACTGTAATGTGGGATTACTGCATTGTAAATGCTTCCTCCTCCTGGGGCAGAGGAGTCCCTTTCAAACTATGGGGAGAGCAGAGCTGCTGTTGTCCCCAGGCCTCGATCCCACCAAGCACCCTGGTGAGGAGTGTTGAAGCACCTTTTCCCAAACCATTTGCAATGATGGGTTGTTCTCTTGCCCAACCTTTAACATTCTGTTGGAGATGCTGGTGTTACACCTCTGGTTGCTCAGTCTCTATTTAGTACATGGATGAGGTAAAGCATGACAGCCCCTTGTGAGTGTGCATCGAGAAGTGCTCAGAAAGGCACCTCTTCTAGCACTGAAGTGCCAAACATCAGTGCAGATCTGCATATAAACTCAGTGAGTAATGAAAATAGGAAAGAAAATCACTACTAGTGTGTGAGCTGACCGCTGAGACCATGGGGCCACCTCCTCATCCTGAGGTGACTGGATGCAGGCTCTGGAGGAAGACTGAGTAGGCAAGCTGCAGATTTAGGAGTCTCTATTTCAGGAGAGCAGATTTGGGCTTGTTTAGGGAATTGCTAGGCAGGGAAACCAGTGGGAAAAAGGTGCCAAGAATCTGGCTAACTTTTAAAGAAAACATCAAAAGCTGAGAAACATAACTTCCTGTTGGGCAGTCAGACCAAGAGTTTCAGGAGAAAAACTACTGGCCTAAACAAGGAGCTTCTCAATGATAGAATGGTTTGGATTGGAAGGGACTGTAAAGACCTAGATTTAGTGGCAGCTCTGCTTGAACAGGTGACCGGACAAAAGACCTCTTGAGGTCCCTTCCAACTTTGTCTTTTGTGGTTTTTTGGTTAGACCTGCTTCTGAAAGAAATGGAGGTGGATTGCTTCTGGCCCAAAAGAGCTGCCACAACCCACGGCCAGGTGCAGTGTACTCATGCAGAAAGCCTGAGGATCACATGGTCCCATGCAAGACCATTGGTTCTCCATCTGGGTGGGAACAAGCAGTGACAGGACAGGTTGATGGGTGCTAGCCATGAGAAACCTGGAAGCCACATTGCCTCAGCAGGGTCTCAGCCACCCAGCAGAGCGTGGCTGTGGCACAGAGGTGACCACAGGGCTGGACAACAAGGAGCTGCACAGGAAGCATCACTGGTGGGGTGGCTTTGGGGTAACATGGCCAAAAATGGGATGTGTGGTGGTTGTGGACATGGCAAACCCAATGTCCCTCTTGGAACTATGCAATTTCAGAGCAAGGTTTTTATCTTCCTCTGTCATGACTGCTGAGCCCCCAGCAAGTGCATGCTGTTTAGCTGGGAGCCAAAGGAATCAATCTGACCAGGTTAGCCCCACCCCTTCCCCTTACCTGGCCTGATTTCACAGATTTGCTGTGTGTTTGTTGCCCCTGTTCTTGTTGCTCCTTCCCTCTCCATGCTTTTGCCTTATTTTGGCTGCAGCAGCCACAGTTGTTCATTTCATTTTATTCACTTGCCACATACAGGGAAGGCGCCAGGAGGAGCTGGGGGAAGGGGAGCCATGGCAGAGTGTGCAAATGTGCACATCTGTGTGTGTGAGCATGTGAACACATCTCCAGGGCACGAGCAGAAGCACGCTGGTTCCTCCTTGGCTGTCTCTCCTCAGAAAGAGGAGGAGAAAGTGCCAAATATCATCTCAGCAAGGGAGCTGCTAGTCAGGGAGCTGGAAATCTTCCCTCTCTTCAGAGCTCTGAAAAATATAAGAGTCTTGAAGTTTTTCACAGTTCCCCTGCATCTTCAGAGAGCTGAAGTAATTTTTCCCAGAAAGTGTGATGTTCATTAGGATGGTGAATGAGGCAGGAAACTTGCCAGGCTTTTAAGACAGACCACAACTGGATGGACTGGATCCAGCTGTCAGGCGTCTCCAGAGAAAACATGCTGAGCTCCACCAAGACGATTAGGTGAAGGAGGATTACCTCCTTTGCAGAGCCTTCCTTTACCACACTGGGATAGTCTTAATTTAGGGCTTGGACACTGTAATTTAAAAAATATGAGAAAATCTTCATTCTGAATGCCATCAGGAAATAGGAGATATAATTTTCTCCACTTGGGGAGCCTTTACCATCTTTCTGCATAGTAAAGAACTAAAAAAGCAAGACAGCTCTGCATAGACAGGCAAATAATACAAGTGCTTTCATCACATAAGCCATCTTGATTTATGTGCCATAAATCAAATGTGGGAGCTCAAGTCTTTGGCTGGGGCCTCAGCACAGGTGCTTGTTCACCATGAGAATTTGCCCATGCAAGAAAACCTCATGGCTTAGTAATACTTTTTATTTCTACTTGAGCAGAGACAAGCAAATCTGGGCTCAAGGTTGGCCTGGTCTTCCTGTTCTATGTTAGCATTCACTTTGAAATAATTGGGATTTGATTAGTTTGGATTATGTCATCCTACCGAAAAAATCCTTCAAAACCAGGATGAAGTCTGCATGAGAGCCCCTGTAGCTGGTGCTGAGGGTGGCACAGACAGGCAGGGCTCATGCCGAGACCTGGACACCAGAAGGCAGCATTTGAGATCCTCTTTTAATATGGTGTGTAAAAGCAGAATGTTGTACTCTTCATTGGCATGGTTTCTTGAGGAGATGCCTTTATATGTGGTCTTAACTGCATGGAAATGGCATTTCAAATGTTATAAGAAATTTATTTATTTATTTATTTATTTTTTTCAGGAAGAACCTATCTCTTTAAAATAATATTCCTGGGATGTTAAGGCAGGCAGAATGACACAAGAGTTATAGATACTTATTGTTTTGCCACTGCAGAGTACTGGAGAGTAAGAGCTGCTTGTGACTCCACCTGAGGAGTGAATTAAATGCAGGAATGTATAACTGGCTGTGGAGGTATCTTGCCTTTAAGATCTTTTCACCCTTTTTTGCTTTTAACAAAAACAAGCCCTGCTTTGCAAAGAACTGAATTACTCATTCCAGACTGACAGATTGCCTTCCCATTTCTGCTCTGTTCTGAGCAGTTGCATTTTTCAGCTGATACCTGGAAAGAACATAGTCTCTTAGGAGGCTGCATAGGATGGCAAGAAAATACCTGCCTAGATGAGTCACTGGGGAACAAAAAGGGAGAATGAAAACTGGAAGCATTAAGTTGCAGAAGTGTTACAGGCAAAAGAAGAAAATCAGCATAGAGTTACTGTATCCAAGATCTGCAGTTTAACAAGAAAAACATTTAATTTTCAATAAAACAAAACCCATTGGGACAATAGAGAAATTATGGAGGGAATTTAACTCGAAAGAGTTGTCAAGCTATGGTTAACACGTTGGAGGCTCAGGTTAGCTTGCCTGGAGATCAGGTATCCATGTTCCATGCAGTTCTTCCTAGGTGTACAGGTAGGGTAAGACTGTAAAAAAGAGATGGCTGGTGGTAAGTACATGTATGTGGATGCATGTGTGTGTGCAGCATTGCTAACCCAGCTCCTGAGAACACCAGCAAAGGAGCTTTCACTGTGGAATTAAGTGATTTTATTCCTCACAGCTGCCAACCAGAGTCTGAAGCGTGACTGTTTACATGACACGGGTCACCCATCCCGTCATGCCACAGGACAGCCCCAGCTCTGGGTGTTCCAGGGTTGCTACTGGGCTGTGCTTTGGGGCACCAGCTTCTGCTCATGCCACCCAGTATCCTGTTCCCAGCACCACGGTCAGACCTGGATGGCAACACTTGAAACAGACTGACCCAAACTCTATCAAGCTGTAAGAGAGAAACAAAATACCCCTTACAGCAAGGTCAAAACACTTGTCCTCCTTACCTGCTAATAGGGTGGAAAAATAATTAACCAGGGGCAGAGTGTTGACCAGCATGAGGGGAACTGGGCAGATCACTGATATGCAAGCCAATATTTTCCACGTGTGCACCCCTGTGTTTGTTCACGCTGTTTTTAAAGGTATCTTTGCAACCAGAAGGTGTTTTCCCATACTTTTCTTGTCAGTTTAAATGAGCCTCAAGAGAAAGTGGAAGGTCTTGAAAATGACACAGGCTCACCCAGAGTGGCCTGGTCTATCTCAGAAGCTGTTCCTAAAATGACAGAGAGCTCTAAGTCTCCTGGATTGACTGTGCTGCTTTAAAATCACCTTTTTTGAGTTACACATCTGATTCTCACAGCAGATGCCTATGGCTTTGTGGGTCTCTCATAGCTGTAATTTTTGCACTCAGTGGTTGTTTAAAATAAGTAACTCAAGAGGCCATGTCATTTACCACCAGCTGTAATTAGTAACCTCACTTTAATGGCCTTGTGTCCCCATTCACAGTGCCCCAGAGCTGCTGGATGGTGGTCAGTCACAAGCACAAGTGATCTACTTGCAGCAACAGTCTTGGCAATAGTGAAACTATGGAAGTTCCATCCCAGATTCTGATACATTTCTCTCCAGACTGCATGTGAGCTTCCCACAGTGTGGCTTTCCAGGATCCTGGAGTGTCTGGCTCAGTAGCCAGAGGCTGTGTAGAACACTGTGGTAGCCTGGCCTTGCCATAGGGTGAGATACAGTTTTCCATAACCACACTGGGGTGAAGTTATTTGTCATAATTTGAATAAGAAGACACTTTGTCGGTGTTCCCAAGTAGATCAGGAGTAAAAAATGAACCTCCTCCAGACCTCCTCAACCTCAGCCTCATCTTGTCTCCAATGTTGTATTAAAGCATGAGTAGGCAATGACCTGAAGACCCTCTCATTACAGGCATGTGGGATGCATCATGACAACAGCTGCCTGCACTTATTACTGTCTGCCCTCTTTTACACTTCCCTTCCCAGTTCCATTTGCTCTTCAGTCTCAACTCCTGAGTTTTACATGTGGTTTCAATTTAGGTTTATTCTGATGTGAAATACCGGTAGAGCTTCACTGGGAATGAACAATGAAACTCCTGATAGATGCTTGGGCAAAATTCCTGCTGGGATCAAAGCCCTGGTTATACTTGGATAAGGACTTTAGCCTTAGGTGTATGTTTGCATTACAGCCATCCCTGCCAGGGTTGCAGCCAGCAGTTGTATGGGACTTCAGCTAAGATGGGCAGCAATGAAATAAAATATCATATAGCAAGATGTCCCTGCTTATTGCAGGAGCTCAGACTAGATGACTTTCCAACCCAAACTATTCTATTTTATGGTTTTATGATAATCAAGGCCTTTCTCAACACACAGACTCATGTGGAGAAATGGATTCATGGGATTTCCTCACATACATTGGGGAGGGTGTTGGATGCCACTGGAGGAGCATGAGACCCTGCTACTGGAGAAGCAAGGCAGAGGAGGTGAACACACAGACAGGAGCAGTGGTCTGTAGGAGCCAAGAGGCACAGAACCTCTTGCTCGGTGCTGCCAAGGGAAGCAGCTCTGTCCTGTGGGCCCCTTCAATGGCCAGGGATGCAGGGCCAGCAGGTGCTGTGAACAGCTGCACCATAGCTGCCCAACCCTGCACCTTGGCTTCTCCTATGAAGAGAAGAAACCTCTGGACACTGAAATATTGCCTAATGCTCAAGCTATGGGACCATACCAGGCTGGTTTTACTTAGATTGGAGCAAATCAGCTGCTTTTATTGTAAGTCCTTCTGACTTTGCCTGTGTAGGAGTAAAGAAAATTGCTGCTTGACTTTTTCCTGTGAAGCCTGCAGTGTGATGGGATATATTTAATCTGAACAGGCTGGCTAATGCAGCCCTTTGAATCAGGTTTGGCTTTGATTAAGTTCTAGCATGTATTTGGGGCCAGCAGTTTCTTTCCACAATAGCACTTTATGGCTCTGCACGAGGACTCTCTCAGGGCATGATGTATTGCCCAGCATGGGCAGCCTCAGGCCCGTTCAGCGCTCTCCTGCCTGCTCTCTGGGGCTGTGCTGGCACAGAAGGAGCTGGGGGAAGCACTCTCATGCAGGAGGCAGAGGCTGTTGCTGTGCAGTCTGCAGAATTCCCATGGAGATAGTGCCTGGAATGTGTCTGAAGTTCACCTCCGCACACAATCAGGAGCGCCTCTTATCTTGCTACTTAGCCTGCAAAACTTCTTATACTTGAGTGGACTGATTATAACACGAATAGAGTGACCAGGGGAACTTCGAGGGCCCTGGAGCATGGGTACCTTGCTTTATTCCAGCTACAGGCTGCTTTATGACTGTCTTTAGGAAACATTTCCTTTTAAATGGGCATACTTGCTTGGTTTTGAAGTAAAGGTGACTTATGCAATCAAGGTCAAGCAGCCTCAGATGAATTTCTGGTTCCTTTTACAGAAGGAAAGTTGCCTTGTAAGGCATGTGACCCCAGCAGCAAGCTATCTCTTGATCAGAAGTTGTTTTTCCTCCCTCTCAGAGTGAGCAACCTGGAATGAATGATAACAAATAGATGCTTATCCTGCAATGACTGTGAGCTGCAGTGGCAGTAGTTGAAATGGGGCCTTCAGATGAGAGGTGGATGGAGGAAAGGAGAGGGGATGGGCTTAGGAGATCACCAGTGATCCTGAGGCCTCGAGTGCTTGGGTCCCCACGCCAAACCTAGCACAGGCATCAGCAGCTCTGGGTAATGATGCTTTGTGGTGAATCTGGTGGTATGGATTTCAAGGAACAGGAGCTCCAGCTTCCGAGCAACCTGCACAAGTCCTGCCCTTTGTTTTTGCCAGCTCAGCAGAGAGACACAGAGTGGGAGCCTGGAGAGCAAGGCTGGTATTTGTACACGACATCATTGACGTCATTACTGGAGGGCACAGGTAGGGAAACAGGATGGTGAGGGATGACCTATTCAAAGCATTTTTGCAGGGACGTAGATTCCTGAGAATCTGCACCTGTGTCTTGCACATCACACTGCCTGTTTGAATAGCACCCTTTAGGAGCCAAACTTCTTGTGTATTAACCATCAATATTCAACCTAGAAGCAAATTAAAAAGCAAAGTATAGCCTCATGGCAGGCTAGGTATGGACCATCCACAGGAGTTCCCAGTTCCTGGAAGGAACCCATCAGTTTACAGCACAGTTTTAATTGGGCCTGAAAAAATTGGGTATAGTTCAAATACCCTAATTGTTTGCAAGATTGGGGAAATACTGTTTACATACTATTTACAAGATGGATGCCTATATGAGTTACCACAATTTGAGTATTAATTAATTGTAAGGTGCAGGAGCTATGCGACAGATGCGACATGTGAGACTGATTAAGCCCTTCTCCATGTCAATAGCAGCAGCAGGCAGAAAAAAACAAAGACTCTGATGGAAGAATTTGATTAATCCATCAAGCAGCATAATCAATCTGCTGAGAAATGAGCAAGCAGCCAATGTGATGTAGGGATGGTGTCACTGGGAGGGCGAGGGGACAGCACAGCGCCTCTTGGCATGACCTGAGGTGTCAGCAGCTGCTCGGGGAGCCTGTCCCTCGCAGGGCAGCCTGCAGCACGATGCAGCTGCCCAGCAGCCTGGTGCCTGGGGGGGTCCTGCCCACTGCCCTTGTCTTGGCCACAGCCCAGGGCCTTCTGCCCAGCTTTCCCAATGCCAGGCGTTAGTGCCACAGCATTGGAAGACAAAGCCAACTGAGGTCAGCTGCCCGGTGTGCTCTGGTGTTTTCTGCTGGACAGCAAAGCAAGGCTGTGTTGAAAGATTGTTCAGCCACACTTCAAGCAGGCTACTACAGCATTATGTTTTCTTTTCTTTTTAAAGACTGAAGAGAGAGAAGAGTCAGAATTCCGTAGCATGTGTATTGAACTTCAAAGCAAGAGATCGTGGTGTGTTTCCATAGGACCTACACTTCTGTGCTCTGCCCATGCACTGTTTGCCAGCAGTGGGAATGGACATGTGGTGATTGACCCAGCCCCAGAGCTGGGCACATTGCTGGTGGCCCACCTGTGACACTGATTTCCAGGCAAGGAAATCACAAGGCACAGTAAAACCTGTTTATTTTAGCAGAAGTGAAAATCAATATTTTCCAAGTGCCTCAGCAGCCAGGCAGCAGTTGAGCTGAATAGTTATTTTCAGCACTACCAGAAGGCCTTGCTCTCCATTTTGGACAAAGCTGCAGCTTCTAGCAAACACCTGGGCAGGTGTGTTTTGAAAAGGTCCTTGATACAGCTCCTGCAATAAGCACAGCCAAGCTATCCATGAGTTAGCACATTGGAGAGACAAACCAGCAGAACAGGAATAATCCAAATCTAACCCAGCACCATCTGCCACATGAGGCACTGCGGCTGTATACAAAAACCTCATTAGTACCTGATGAGAGGGAGGCTGGGTCCACAAACAATCATTTCAATACAGGCTGTGTGTGATGCTGTCAACATCCATGTGGCTCATGGAAAGGGGAAACTCATCCCCAGTGGCAGCTCTGCAAGACCCGTGGGAGAACCACAGGGCAGGTGTGGCACCTCCTGGGGGTGCAGAGAGTCACACTTGGACCTCACCAGGGACCAGCCTGGGAAAGCCTGGTGATGCATAACAGCAGGGGAAGACAATGCCCAGATAGGCTTAATTTCTGTCCTGTAGGCCCATGTTGGTCAGGGTGAAGGCCAAAAGCAGTGGAACCATGAGGAACCAAAATAAAAGCAGCCACATTTATCTCCCTTGCCCCAGACTGGCAGCTGCCAGGGACAAGGGGCCAAGCCTGAGCACCACTGACTGTAGTACACCCACTGAGCTGCTCACAGTGGCACCTGCCATGGCCCCAGCAGGTCCTGCCAAATCCACCTTTGTCTCTGGTGTCCAAGCTGGGGCAGGGCCCAGCACCTGCTGTGCCAGTGATGCTTCCAGCACCAGGAGGGGGCAAGGAGTGACTCGACATTGGCAGAGGGTGTGTCACTCCAGCTGTGTTCCCCCTCAGCTCCCTCTGCCTGGCATCTCCATGTGGACACAGTGGTGGGGGTCTGCTGTCCCCATGGGCAAGGGGCATTTGGGGCCCAGGTGCCACTGTTTGGGGGGGGTGGCAACAAGGGAGGTGGAGCTGCTCTGGGGGCTGCAGGAAGAGGAGAGCCTCTCCCTGGTTCTCACCCTCCTCCCTTCCTTCCCTCCTCCTCACAGCTTGCCAGGGGCCAGCCCAGGGCCTTGGAGGCAGGATTTGTCCCTTAGAGGTGGAAGGACAGGGCTTGGGCACTGCCAACTGCCATGAGATGACTGTCAGGCTCGTTGGGAAAGACCTGCATCCAGGGTCAGCTCCTGCTCCCGACTGTGGCACAGACAAGCTTGTGATCTACAGTGGGCACTGGTGTGAGGCCAAAACTTGTTGCTAACATTATTATTATTTTTTATTGCTTTATTTTTAGCTGAGCATTTATGTTTGTGTGATCTCTCCTGCTGGGCAGCTCTGGCTCCTCAGGGAAGTCCACAAGCAGGCATGGCACAGTGAAATCCCAGCTAGGGGGGAGACAACACTGGGTGGTGGGTGGCACAGGAGGGTTGGAAGGGGACAGGGTGGCAACTGAGACTTCAGAGCAGATACAATCCAGATCTATATATATATATAAAAGTAATTAAACAGAGGCAGGCAGAATTAAAAGGTCACTTTGGGGCTGCCACGTGGTAGCATCTTTAAAGCTATCATGCAGTGCAGCCTGGTGTAAGAGCACAGCTCTATTACGGGTTATTACATTACAAGCACCCTCATTTTCTCTCTCCAGACAGTGCAATACAAGGGTCTAAAACAGGAAGGCAGTTTCCCAAAAGCAAGACCCTGTGAAGGGTGAGGGTGGAGAGGCACAGTGCCGCAGCAGCCACCTGGCTGCGTAAGCCAGGGAAGAGGGTTATGTGCTTCCTTGGCTTTGCTCCTTGCCTCAGGGACCCTCTCTGTCCCCAGGGCTTCTTCTGGGGAGAAACAGCCATGGTACAGGGCCATAATTGTTTTCTTTTCTTTCTAAGGGAGCTAGTCTAAAGAACTGTACTGTGTCTTCTCCTGCTGCTTGTTAAATACCCGGGATGATCCCATTGTGGTATTGCAGCTTCTAACACAATCTGACACTCAAGGCTGTGCTTTGCTGACCAAATTTCCTGCTCTCATACATGTTGTCTTCCCTTTCCCAGTGCAGACTCCTCAAAAGTTAGTTCTCGGTTCAGTCACTGTGGAGGGCTGTGAGCCCTCGACTCAGGAGTCCTCTGCACAGCCTTGCAAAAGAGATGCTTATGGGCAAAAGGACTCAGAGGTAAGAAACCCCTCTCAGGTCACGGTGAGGGACTGAACAACCCCCAGCATGCCTTGTTTCTGTATGGTAATACCTTGTACCCAGTTGGTAACTTGGTTCTACCCCGCCCCCTGCCTTTCCCATAAAAAGGCCCTGGATCTGCCCTGAATCAAGGAGTTGATGTCTGTGCCTTTTGACTGCTGAGCCATAAAGTTGCCTCTGTAGAACTGCTACACACGGCTCATGTCTGTCTGCCCCTGAGTTTGCCTCAGGTAATCTCACAAGAGGTGGAACCACAAGAGCTAGAATCACTTGTAGCTGAGAAATGGCTACACTTGTTGTGATCACCACTGTCCAGGGAGACTGCTTTGGCCCCTAGAATAGCTGTTCTTTGCAGGATGCTCTTTCTAGGAAGGTTCTGGCTTACTGGTGCCTGACCAGCATCAGACCCCCTGTGACAAGTAACCACCTTTGCTTCCCTAGAAATCATTTTCATCTGTTTTCTTTTGCTTTATGTGTTCTCTTGCTTGTTGGTTGCGTCAATCTCAGGCCAAGAGGTGTCAAGGCACTTCTATCATGCCTATGTCAGTAACTGGGACCTTCCTGGTAGCATGGGACACTATCTTTGTCTGAGGAAGGAGTAGCAATTCAACCATTCCAGCTGTTTCTGTCCTTTGAAAGTCCTAAGTTTGCAGTGCCTTTTTAGAGCCTGGAGCAGTGCTTTGTTGGTGCAGTTTCTCTGCTTCTCAGCTCGCTCTGTTTTGAAGCTAGATGGTTTCAAGAATTATAGCTGGAAAGCATTGGAACAGGCAGGCATACTTTGCCTCTCTTCACAATTACAGTGCTTGCACACTTCCAATTATTTAGTTCATTTAGCATTTTAAATTCCACACATTTTCGGGAGCACAGGGGGATACATTAGTCTGAATTAATTTCCTGCCAAACAATTCTGCCATGAAGACTGCCAAGGCTGCTCGAGGTAAAAAAAAAAAAAAGCTCGCTCCACTGCAGCTCCAGGATCCACATCTTCAGCCCTGGAGAAGGAGTTTCTATGGAGACATTTGCAGTAAACAAATGTGTGGCTTCCCCAGCGTGTGCAGGCACTGCAGCCCCAGCCCTGCAAGCTCTTGGGCTGTATTTTCTGGCAGGGGCTGATACCTATGAACCCCACCCAGCCTGTGCCCCCTGCCAGCGCATGGCCCTGCTGCCAGCAGTGCTGTCTTTGCACCTCAGACGATGGCAGGTAGGAGTAATAATTCCCAGTGTTTTAGCTAGGGGATAAATTTTGAGGGATCCCAGCACGGTATCATGCTCTCCTGGCAGAGCAAACAAAACTCCCATTAACTGTTTGTGTACACATAGCCAGAGAGAGACACAAAATCCTACGCAAAAGCAGAGCAGTGGTTTCATGTCTCTTACCAGGGTGTCTCCAGGTCCTGTACCCCTCCTGCATCTCCCCGTACTGCAGTGCCCATGGCTGGAGACCTGCACCCCACTTGACAGTGCTGAGCATCCCTGGACTCCAATCCCCAGGTCTGCAGGGAACCAAAGCCCCTCCTGTCAGCCTTTGAACCACTTCTTCCCTGAGATGGCTCAGCAAACCAGAACACAAGGAGATGATGCTCAGTTACCTTCTGCTGGGTTTACAGTCATTTTTCCACTCCCTTGTGATGCCCCAGCAGAGCTTTCCTGGTTTATTCACGATGGGCAGTTTCTCTATGAGTAAAATGTCTGTGACTTTTTCTCACAGAGGTAGATGTGATAGCTCCAGTACCCCAGGCAACATTGCTTGCATAATATCCAGAAACTGTGCTATAGCTTCATTATTTTTCCTGTTAAGGCTTCTCTTGCTGCTCCAACTCTGCTCTATGTCCCCTCTTGGACTGCAGCGATGCATCATGCTGGGCTGCTCAAAGGCTGCTGCTTCTCTGGGAAGTACTGTCTGTCACCCAGGTCTAAAGCAGAGGCCTGAATATATAAAATATGCTAAACATTTTGCCATTATTAGGCTAAAGAGCAAATGCAGCCACCAGTAACTTTGATCCCAGAAGACCAGCACAATACAAAGCAGGGATTCACCAGCTGAGTGCACATCCTCATTTTTATTATGGCATCCAACAGAGCATTTCCTAATGGACCTGAACAAAATTTGACCCATATTGATTTCTAGATTCTGAGCTGAGCTGGCTTAGGTGCTGGCTGTAGCTCTCCAACAGTACCATGCCCTTAAGTCTCAATGTGAAACAGAGATAGAAGAGGCCCTTAGGATACTGGTAACACCTAACTATTGGAGACAGGGAACTCAGACCGAGTCAGCTGAGTCTCTGGCCTTGCTTCAGCCTTGGCTTGTGCTTTATGGGGGACAAGGGAGCAGGCAGGTGGCCATGGGGTGCTGGAGGTGTCTCAGGAATAGCAGACAAGCCCCATGCTGCACAGAGCAGAGTGTGCTTTGCCAGCAGCACCGCTGCTGGTTAATGGCTCAGCCTGCCCGGCAGTGGGGGACCCTCGGTGCTGCCTCACCATGGGCACTCACACAGAGGGGCTGCACAAAACAGAGGCCACTTCACATTGAAATCCTCTTATTCTTGCTCAGCTAGCTGTAAGAAAAGGTTATTCAAGCACTTGATGGAAACACCACATGCTCCAGAACCAGGGTGATCGCATGGTTTTAGACATCCATCCCTGCCTATCCCTACCTAAACCCAGGACTTGCACTCTGTGGCACCCAGTGGGATTGTCAGCCAGGCCACGGGGTCCTTCATGCTTTGGGATAGCAGCAGGGCTGTGGCTTGACATCTCAATATAACCCTCAACCCCTCTCAACCCTCATGGGTGATGGGTGAGTGGCCCCCACATTGCCCCCCCAGCCAGGCAGAGGCTGCTGCTGCAGGTGAGTGCCCCACTTTCAGCCAAAGGAGTTAATGAGGGTGCCCTGCTCCTGCTTGGTTTTCTAGTTCCCTTCCTTTGAGAGTTAATACATATCTTGCTCTATTTTTTGCACAATAACAACAGCGCAGCTCAGGGGAAATTTGCACAAGGAAAAAAAAAAGACTATGTCAGCCAACTCAGGCTTGTTTTATTCTCCTGAAAATGGCTGGAAATTGAAGGTGCACTGGGACAAGTGCCTCCTGGGTGTGCCCTGCTCCTGCCAGACATGGGCTGTGCTGCAGGCAGCTCCCACACCCAGCTGGCCTGACCCTGAGTGACCAACCTCACCTACTTATGTAAAGGCACTTACTGAATACAGGTTATAAAACTCTGTTGATTTCCAAGAGACACAGGTGTCCCAGCACCATGGCCTGCATATAACTCAGCTGGCTTGTGGGGAAGAAGCATCTTCTGATCAGAGATGTTGCCATGGCCAGCACGGGGGGTGGTGACACTTGACAGGTAAGCCAGTCCGGAGGAGTCCCTGTTTCCTAGCCTTGCATTTTGCTGGCAGAGATATTCCGGGGAAGTGTTGCAAGAGGTCATGGCAATAGCCTAAGCCAAGTTACCTCTGCTCTCATGGGACTACTTCATAACCCCTTGGTTTCTTTAAACTAATTACTGCTACGAGAACTCAATGGTAAAACAAATTTGTACAGGTCTTGATATTGCGGAACCCTGGCTATGCTACACAAACAGTTCCAGTGAGTGAGGTTAGGGAGAACTGCTACTGTAGACCAAGGCTAGATATACAGGCCTTCTTAAACCAGTGACCTCTGGCAATATGAAAATAATCTTGCTAGAATAGTATGTATTAGATATGGTAGGTAAGGAGATGGGAGAGTGAAGGGAGCAGGTACTTGCTCTTCAGAAATACAGCGATTGAGGAGAGACCCTGTGATAAACTGTGTGAGTCAGAACAGTGAGCATCTCTGCAGCACTTGGGGTGGGAGCTCAGCTCTACCAAACGTGGGTTATTTGGGTTCTGCTGCTGTTATCAGCTTGGCAGCCTTCAGAAGTGATGCCCGAGCTGTCAAACACAATGCAGAAGTGTTTTCAGCTTCTCTGAGGGCAGGATGCAAAGAGAGCGGAGCTGCCTCTCTGGAGCTTGCCGCTGGTCACTGCCTGCTGCAGACGTGGGCTCACGCTGCCTCTCCACAGCGATCTGGGGGCCTTTTGGGCTGGGGCCACTGTGCTCTGAGTAACCCAGGGGCTCAGCTGGCTGAGGGAATGGCTGGATCACAGCCCATTCCTTGCTGCAGAGGTGAGAGACACTCTGCCTCAGCACCTGCTTGTGCAGCAGCCCGGTGCCACTCTCCTTGCCTGCTAATCAGAGCCCGTGATTGCGACGAGCTAATGCTGCCCCTTTGCTGAAAGCTGTGTTTCCTTCTCCAGGTTAAGGGAGTGTGTGCTCAACTGCTGCTGCCCAGGAGTTTCCCCAGGAATATGTGTACCAAGGAAAGATATACTCCACATTCCCCTGAGCGTGGTTTTGTGTTCCAGAAGGCCAGCAACTGACCCAAGACCGTCCTTAGGAGCTGCCAGCAGGATGGGACCTTCTGCCAGCACCTCCTGCCAAGGTGGTCCCCATCAAGCCAGAGGAGCTGCTCTCTGAGGAACTGGTCATGCAGGAGGATGAGCCCCAGCCACAGGCAGAGCCCCACACTGAAAATAAGACAACTACAGAAGGAACTGACAAATGGAAACCACAGAAAACAGAGCTGGCAGTGTCTTGGAATACCTTACTGCTTATCAGGCTGCTGCAAGGCAGGACTGACACTGACTGTGTCACTTGGACAAATCTAGCCAGACTTTTTCTTCGGTTTTTTTTTGTAGCTATTCATACAGCACTGTGTATTATTGGTTGCTCTGCCAGTACCACACCAGGTTTGCCATGACCCAGGAATACCAAAAGAAGGTGGATTTCAGTGGGTTTTTGTTCTTTCTGCACGAAGAGGAGCATCTGTGGTGAGGTTTCTCCATCAGGGCAGGGAGACCAGCATTCTGGAGTCCTGACCTGATGCTCTAGCACAAGAGCTCCACAAGCTCCAGAGCATGCTACCATGTGAAAGCTCTCCCATGAAGGCAAAGGGATACTTTCAGCTTTCTCTGCTTCACTGCCTTGATTCTGAAATATGTATGTAGCTTAAGCCCTATTTGTAAATGGGCAAATCTGGCCCATGTCCATCATGATGCAAATTATAGCATTCAGCAGAGGTATTGCCATAAAACAGGAATGTTTTAACCATAACCCTATTTGATGCTGATGCTCTGAACCCCACTGCGTTCCAGCACACCACACAGTGCAGGAGCCCCAGCTCCATGCAAATATTGGGAATACCATGGGACACCAGCCAGAATGCTGCATGTTCTTCCGAGATGCTGGCGTGTGCCATGGGTGCTGGTTCACAGAGCTCTGTTGTTGTGCAGCCCATCCTGGGGCCATGTGAAATGAGCTCTGAGGCAAAAGGAGGATGTGAAAGGAGGAGAGGGCAGGAGGGAAAGTCCTGCCTTACTGCAGACTGTGGTTGGCAGCACACCGGCTGGGTGGTTGGTTTGCCCTGTGGATTTAGCTATGTTGGTGAGGTCCTTCATGGTTTTCAGAAAAAATGAGGGATTTGGGCATGCCCTAATTAAGGGAATTTCCTGGGCACCCAAGGCATTGAGGGAAAGGAAGAGGCCTGGGGCAGCTTGGAAAGGATCCCTGGCCCAGGAGCTGTGTGAGGAAAAGAGGAGAGAGAGAAAAGCTTGAGCAGGTTATGGGCATAAAGACAAGTTTTCTCAAGGGAGTGCAGCCACTCAGCAGTTTTCTCAGCAGAGGAGTGAGCTGGGAAGAAGAAAGGATGCAAAAAGGATGCCAATACACCAGCAAGTGCAGTGGCACTGACCACATCATGGTGACATTCAGGGAATTTGGGCAAATCTTAAAGTTGTAATGTTCAAGAAAGAAACTCTCTATTTATTTAGCTCTGATTAGTAGTAAAGAGCACAAAGGTCTTGCATGACCCTGATGATTAATTTTCTGAGAGTCTAATACATCCAGCATTCCTAAAATTGAACATTAAACGAGGAACAAACTAACACAGTTGAGCTAGCTGGTGAATCAGCCATGAGTACAGCATCCCTCAGCTCCCCTTCACTGTGTAGGGAGCACAATCTCCTCCCCTTCTGAAGCACAGCAAGCAGCCAGCTCCCACAGGAGATCTCAGGTGGATGGGGAACAGTGCAGCCCACAGGAGCCCTTGGAGCGTGTTGCCTCCCCTGCACCTTTGGCTATGTAAAAGAGCAGAGTTACAATGAAAGGGGTGTCAAGCCATAATTTTTGGACTATCTCCCAGAGGATGCCAAAACTCTCCTTTTGGTTTGGAAGGACCAGCTGGTCTATCCACCTCTCCTGCCCAGCCCTGTGTGCCCAGTGAGAGGAAGATGTCCTTCTTAGTCTGGAGGCATCCACCAGCTCCACGTTCAAGCTCTCTGCCACGCATGAGCAGTGGTTGGTGCTGGGCGGGTGATGGTGCCACAGAATACCTGATTCCAGAGCTGTGCCTGGCCAGGCTGTGCTGGCCCTGGCTCACCCCAAAAGCACCGTGTCACACAGCCCACACCCCGTTTACAGCCCCTGGGATGGTCAGTCAGATTTACACCTCTGACCCTTGGGCTCAGAAAACCTGGCAGCACCCATCTAGGTCTGATGTTTCTCGGTACGAGAGGCTGTGGCGACTTGGTTTAAGAACCCGGCACGGCAGCTTGGCCTAGCCCCTAAGTTGCTCGGGCCACAGACACATAGCACTAATATGGCAGATGGTTAAAATGGCGCTTTATTGTTTTACCTTGTGGGGTTATATAGTTGAGGTGGTTTCTCTACGTCAGGAGGGGGGACGGTGGGATGGTAAAAGTTAGTAAGGGGTGAAAAGTTACTGGGGTTATGAAGGGCTGTATTGTTTAGAGTAACTCTTATCACAGAGGAATGAAGGGGAGGAAGGTTACACGCTGCTTTCTGCTTTCCGTCACATCACGAAATCTTCCGTTCGCTCTTGTCCCTGTTCTACTACATAGGTCCTGAAGTGTGGAAGCAGGCACCAGCCCTTGGTCCCACCATTAGCATTTTGGTGTTGGTCTGCCAGTGACCAGGACACAAAATCACTTATTTGCTGCCCCTAACTGTCAGACAGAGCATCTGAATTTCGTGAGCCCAAGGCAGTGGGGCTGCTACACAGAAATTATGAACTGAGTCACAACTTCAAATATCCAAATAAAACCTAACGTCTTATTTTCAAGCATCTGACAACTCTCTAGGAGCTTCTTGTTTGATTTTTCAAACACTCCAGCAGTTTGTCACACTTTATAGCCAAATTTGCTTTTTCTGCCTTGGAGCAAAATGCAAGGAGCTCATCACAAACTAACACCAGCCCTTTGCTGGAAAAAAAAGTTTTACATACAGCTCCTGAGGATCAACTGCTAGTGGTAAGCTACCTAAAGGCCTGCTGGAGAAGAAACTTGTGATCTGCTGGTCATGCCCTTCCTGATTTTTATATAGTAACATGGGTGCTAGCAAATGGGGTCTTCAGCTCAGGGGAACTCCCCTGGCTGAAATCCCCTATGGGCATAAAACTAACTTAGGTACACCATCCATCACCTAAGCTGGCAGGAGCTCTGCTGCTGAGCCAGTGAGCAGGGCAGGGATGAGCACCAGCATCTATGGAGGGCTTGTGCCTTCCCCTGTTTATGAACCAGCAACTGAGGGTGTCCTGGAAAATGAAGTAAAGCAGTAAATCCAACTGGAATGAATTTTAACCCCTGATAGTTTCATGACTTCAAATTTATGTCAGGTTCTAATGAAGCAGGAAGAATGGGGTTATCTCTCTCCCTGAGCTAGATAACGTGTCCTTGGTGGGGATTGCACCTCCTCTTGCCATGGGAGCAGAGGGAGAATGCCCAGCCCTGCGTTGCAGGGACGGATGCCTGCGGGGCTGCCGTTAGAGACAGTATCACAGTAACTGGTTTCCAGAGGCTCAATTTAGGTTTGTGTAGGTGGCATTTCCCAGCTGGGGGTGTCTGGCGTTGCTACCTTCCCACAGGGTTTCGTATGTGGAATTAACCCCTCCACCACCAAACAACGGACTCAGCAAGCCCTCCAGTGCTGGTCAGGGCCACTGCACAGAGCACCCAGTCCATGGTCCCTGCACCCAGTTTCACTAGGGCTTGCTCACAGCAGAGGACTCCTGGGCTCCATGTTATGCTTGGGAGGGGACATCCCCAGGGGGTGCAAAGACCTGCTCCCAACTCAACAGCACCCCACTTCCTTCAACTCCCCACTCATGTCAGTCTCTAGTCATTAAACCTGTCCCCATCTCCTCACTCTCGTCCAAGTCAATCACCCCCTATCCTCACCTACTGTCCCAGCTTTCCCTGCTGGTTTGTCCCCTCTCTGCTTTCTTTGTCATTCCCCATCTCCTGCCAGCCAGCCTCAGGCTCCCCAAACCTAAGGGCTGCAGGGCCTGACACCATTTCACATGCCCAGCAACAGGCAGCCCTGGCCTGAGGATGGCCTGAGCACGCTTCTGTCATCAGTGGCTGGTTGATGCCACCTGCCCTGGGTTTCAGCCTGCCACTGGGATTGCAGAGCTGCAATATCCACTGCTTCTGTTCAGCAGCAGCTTGCCTGGCTTTGAGAAGCTTCAGCCAGACAGCTGAGTAGGATTAAAAAAGTCTTAAAAAAAAACTTTAGCAAGAGAAATACTTTTTTTTAATTACCTGTATTTTTAAAATAAAGTGTATCTGCTTAGCCATAAAACCCAGGAGCTTGGGTCATGCTCTAAAGCCATTGAGACTGTAGGAGCAGGACTGCTCTCACACACATTGACTTTCTAGAAGTCAAGTCTCTTCTAAACTAATTCTCAAAATCCACACAGGAGTGAAGTGCCTTGAGGAGATATCTTCCCCCATCCTGAGCCCTACCTTGGGTATGAAGCTGTGCCTTTCAGGGATGTGTCTTCTCCCGCTCACCAAAGGAAGATCTCAATCCAGGCACTTTGCTTTTCAGCCACTGAAGAAGAAAGCTTTCCAATGGTAGGTTGGAAACTAGTGCACATGATAATTACATTTTTTTTGTTTCCTAGTAGCTCTTTTTATGTGTTATAAAGAATTTATGCTATTACATATTGTGCCGGTTTTGGCAGTCACCCCAAGACACATATTCATGTCTAACCAGCAGGGCTGTTATGTTTCACAACCCTCACAGTGCCCACCTTACTCCAAGGACATCCCATGTCACATGAGGCAGTCAACACCCTTGTCTTGAACACACTGCTGTCCTCCCTTGTGCTCTTGGGTCTCAACACCAGGCTTGCCTGGTTGTGGAAATCCCAGTCCATCCACAAGGCTCGACAGCTGCAGGCATTCCTGTGAGCTGGCCTTGGGCACGTGTCCCAGCAATGACCATGTGTGGGGGCAAGCTGGGGAAGAAATGCAGCTGCACAAGGGTCTGCTCAGCTGCTCTGCTGAAGGGGTGCCCAGGTGCAAGGTCATCATCCTACCTTGGGATGGTGAAGCATCCAAACATGCTTCTTTTAATATTTTGTTGTAATAGTTATATCTCAGTAGAAATTACGTGATTAAAAGTAAGGAAATGGCAAGGTGCTTACCCTGATTAGTAGGTCTTCATTGGTTACTGAGTCTTAATTTTATGATTGGAAGTGAAAAGCTGACTCACCCTCCCTGGCTACCTTCAGCACTGATGCAGCAGTTTTCTGGCTTTGTTCTGGAGGCATGAAAAATATCAGGCACAAAATGAATACAAGAATCATCCAGAGAAACAGCCCAGTAACAAATAGGGAAGCATTGCTTTGGCAAAAGCTAGACAAGAACATTATGAATTAATTCAAACTATAACAATCACTATTGAATGTCTGGAAAGATTGTAGAAGTGCAATGTTATTATACCGTGCAAAATTTGAGGTAATTTGTTCCTGGAATTTGCTTTGTTTCTCTTGCATTAATGTCAGCCTAGAATTCCTTTTGCAGAAAAAAAAACCCCAACAAACCTGCAAACAAAGGTAGTCAGTAAATCCAGCTCAAATTAACATTAAACCCCCTGAGACAGATGAAGCCACAAAGGCTGGCTCTGGCTGCTTGTGGGCAGCAGGAGCCCTGTGCCACCAACTGGAGGCACCCACCCAGTGCATCCTGCCCTCGCTGCAGCCACAGGGTTTGGGGCTGCTCATGTAGGACTGCGGCTCTTGTCTCCATGGATCCATTTCCAACCAGCTTAATTAAAAGAAAGACAGCAATGCCTTTCTGACCAGGACGAAGCCAGGTGAAAAAAGGAGGCTCTGGATGTGCACCACAAGCTACCTCAGGCGTGAAGCCGGCAGCTTCGCAGGGTGCAGGGCTGGGACATGGAGGATGCAGCTCTTGGTGACGTGGACACACAGCTCAGGGGATGTTGGCTGGACACAAGTGTGCTGCTCAGCAGCTAACAGGAGTAGATTTTGCAGATCACAATTAATTCTCCCAGGCATGTGAGTGCTGGATGGAACAGTTACAGCTGTGGACAGTTTTATCCGCTTTGCCAAGAGCAGAAAATGGAAGTGCTGCAAAAGAGACAGTATTATATCCCCAATCTCCTTATTTAATAGTGGAACAAAATGTACTTTTATTCCTGTGCAGATTGCAGCAACAAACTGAGGCTTTCTTCCTCTTACCCCAGGGTGCTTTCATTTGTTCTGCCAGCCCCTTCTCTGTCAGTCAAAGGATATACATTATTAATGTATGGACTAAATGCTGTTCTCACTCATCCCTTTGCTCTCAAAAGCAGCACTTACACGAAGAGGACAAGCAGGATTTGGCCCCAAGATTTTAATTGTGTCACTCCAATGAATTGGTTTAACACAGACTTAAATGGCAAGCTTTTTGTTCTGATTTTTTTGGGTGTTTTAATTACTGAAGGGGTTATTGTTTGGCTAATTTAAATCACCATGGAAGGGAATACCCTGCTAGCTGCTTGAAGAATTACTCCTGCAGATCGGTCTCAAATGGCAAGAGATTAAGACTGAAAATATAGCTTTATAAATTGTGATTATAAACAGCTGGGATTTAATTTTTTAAGGGAAAATGTATGTGCAGGAAGAGATGGCACCTACAAAGGGAATTAAAAATTTTGAGCTAATCCTACAACTGAAGTTGAATCAGCATCCAAAGCATGTTTTTGTCAATTCATAGGCCCATATCAAGACATACATGAATCCTATTTATGCAGAGCCACAGGCAAGTTGAGCAAATCCAGCACCTGGCTGCTTGTGCCCAGAAAGTAATGATGCTTTGGAAAGTACAGGATACAGCAGAACACACATGCAAGCAGCACTTTGGATAACAGTTAGAGAGGACTAAGGCATATTAGTGATCCTGAGGACGCTAAAGGTAAAAGTAATGGCTGCAAAACAAAAAAACCAAAGTTCTTGCCCCGATGTCCAAAATGTAAGGGCTGGACCCAGCAAGTCCTGCTCCTAAGATTTATTCAGCACTTGAACTGTGTAGGTGGGATCCCTCATGTGGATTTTACACTGCCCACTCTCACTTGTGCACTGTGCTGAGGAGGGGGACAGGTGGGCTGGGGATTAATTTCCTCTCACACAAGACAGGTGCTTCCAGATAGAAGGACACTAAATGAAAAATAAACGAGATGATGAAGCACAAGAAAGAAGAAGAAGTAAGCAGGTTGGACAGGAGATGCTGGAAATTCAGCAAAGCTGATCTGCAAGGTCTTGTCAGTTCAGGGTTCACTGGGGGTAAAACCAAAGTGGTAAGCCTTGACCTGGGAACTAATTACGTTAAATACAGAGCGTGAAACACACCCAAGGTTTTTAAGGAGCTGTCTGGCTGCTCACTTCAGAACAAGGTCTGCTTAGGTTCACGGTGGTTTTAAATGTAGGGAGAGCAGGTTTGGGCTGCTCTCAAACCCTTCTCTCTGGGTTAACTCTTTACCAGCTGCACATTTACATATGGCAGTAAAAAACCTACTTGTCCAGTGCTGTATCAACAACCGCACAGCAAGCAGTGAACAGAGGGCATCGTGTGGGGGTGGCTGTGGATGTGCAGCCTTGCTCTCTGCCCCATTTAGTCCCAAGCCTTGCCCTTACATCTCTGACTTGCCAGTTCCCTGTCACTAAATAAGGTCATGTGTGATGAAGAGCTGAAAAGGAGAGGGCGGCATGGCAGAGGGAAATGTAGTCTTAAAAAAGATAGATGAATTTGAATGCTAAGGGCCAAAGCAGTAAATCAGAATTATAAAATACATAGTCTGAAAAGCAAAGACCTTGTGGAGTAAACAACTAACTCAGTGAAGAAGGAGCAAGAGAGCCCCTCTGCTGCTCATGAACTGTTTATCCAGTGAGGAACACAAAGAGGCAGAGAAAGAGTTGTTTCAGCACCTATCAGCTGCAACAACTTCTGTACCTGCTCTGCAGGGGAAAGACTTGTCAATGTGACCTGAGAAACAGGAGAGTGTGGCTGTGACCAGTGTGCATTTGGGAAGTCTGGCCACGGAGCTGGAGACAACTGTGCTGGCTGCTGTTTGAGACTCCACTGGTGGATGCTGCAAAGACAGCTGGGAAGATGCTGGGAAATAGGAGAGAGACGGGGAGGGTAACAGGAATAGCCTGACAGCTGCTACCATCTTCTGGGATACTTCCTGGCAAAGCAGGGTTTTGAGGGAAGGAAGTGAGGTTGAGAGTGAGGAGAGGAGAATACAGGAAACAACAGATGAGGACAATGATCTTTTGGGCAGCTCTTTGCACTGACACTCTCCAAGGGTGTGTAAATGAGCAGGGCCAGGCAGTGTATGTGAAGGCTGGACATTAGAGGGAGGGCTGCTGCACAGAGGAGATGTCAAGGACCTGGAAAAAAGCATTGACTAAGGAAGGCAGAAGAATCGGCACGACTTCTAATGGATGGATCTAGACGGAGACCCAAACCAAATCAAGGGCTCATGGGCAATCCAAAGGGACATGATAGTTGTAGCAATGCAAAAAAGATTAAGGGGTAGAAGAGTTGTGGGCAAGAGGTTAAGAGCTTTCTTTGAGGGCTACGGCTTTTGGTTAGACGTTCATTTGGAAATGTCAGAGAGAGTGTCTGTGATTTATTCCAGAGTAAAGAAGAAGATGGAGGAGTTGTTAGGAGTAAAAATGGTAGCTCATGTTTTTGGAGAGGAAAAACTTAATACAGCTCTCCTAGAAAGCTGGCTGGAAATGGGGATAAGGAAAAGACTGCCATAAGAATGGCAAAACTAGAAAATGGCAGTGGTAGGAAGACAAAAAAGGTTTATAAATAATGTTGGTTTTGACAGGTCTTGCTAAATTAAAAGAAGGACTGTTTCTACACAATATGAATCCACAGATTGGGATCCACTTTTTAAAATAGATGGTATTTACTGTAGCTTAAAAAAACCCAAGAGATGCCTTTCTCAAAAAATAAGCAATGTGTCCTGCAGTCTGCAATCTTGTAACTAAGAAACTGACCCAAGGGTGACCACTGGGATTAATGGTTTAATGTCTCTGCATACAAATTTGCCTAAAGAGTGGCTTAAGACAGACCAGTCTCAATAAGAATCTTGATTTTAAGTTAAATTCTGCACCATCTGTTTCATTATAATCTGCTTCCATTCACTCTCCAAGGGGACAGTAACAGCTTTACTTATTTTAAGAAACTGGACAACTAACCTTCAGGAGGAATAACAATTCAACACTTTCTCTCATAATCTGTTTTAGCAACAATGGCAATGAGCTCTTAGCAGAGCTTCTACCTGCCCTAGAGCCAGGGCCCCTTGCAAAGAAAATTCTGGAAAGCAGCACTTTTTGGCTGTCAAGTTCATAGGTGACAATATTGGTTCTGTGGTGGAACTTTTCAATGTTCCCGTTTCTCTGTTCTAGTCTTCTCTGGAATAGGGACTGCTTTTGTTGGGCTTTCCCAACAAGAAGCCCTTTTGTTGGGCTGTTCATTTTCTCCCACAGAGCTTCCTGGAAATGGAAGGACTTCGGTCCTCTCCCTGCCAGCTCTACAGCATGTCATCTGTTGGAGTCAAATTCTGGTCAAAAGCAGCTCATAAACTTCCCTGCTGACAATGAAGTCTCAGCACCAGTTTTGTTTAAGTTCCCATCCAGTTTTTCCCTTCCTGAGACACCAATTATATACAGGCCTGTTCAATTGTACTTGAAGAGATCAGTATCTGGGTAAGGATCAATGCAGCACAAGGAGGTCTGGTATAGACATACCCACAACAAGGAGGGATGGAGGAGAGAAAACCCCCAAACACTCAAGCACTTAGCACATTCATTACCACATTAGTTACAGGGATGGTGTGTCAGTACTTGCAAAATATCTGTCATGGGTGCCATATAAAGCACATTTTCATCAAGACGTTGTTAGTTTGTTGCCTCTAAATGGACCCTAACCATCATTAGCAATCAAGCAATTCTGAGCCAGCCTCAAGTGCTCAAAAGCAAACTTTTCATGTAAGCAAATTGGGATCCTGCCACTGCCTCTCCTTCTTTCCTCAAGCAGGGCAGCTGTCAAGGAAAGGTGTTTGTCTTTGCTGAGCTCCTGCAGAAATGCAGACTCCCTGCTGCTTCCCTGCTCCCTAACACAAGCTTCCCCATACAGGCACCTCGGTTTGCCAGACTCCTCCAGGGGCTGACTCCTCACTTGCCTGTACTCAGGAAAGGAATTCTATACCAGGTGCTTTGATGTGAATTCACCTCCCTGATTAAAAAAATGCAAGCACCAAAGAAAATTTGTCTTGTAGTTTGGGCATTTCTCAAGTGTTTCTCTGATGTCCGGCACTGCAGGAGGTTATTCTGCAGCTCTAATCCCCCACCCTCCCCCATAATGACAGAGAACCTTTCCTCTACCCAGCCATTTTCACAAATCAGAACAACAGGACTGCCTTTAAGGTACCTCCCTTTCTGCAAATAAGGCTGTCCTTAGCCAGGGGTTTTAACAATTCGGGCCTAGGGCCAGTTAGGCACCACCAGTTACAGAGACTGAGCTCCATGAGCCTCATGTTGAGAGGGTGGCAGACTGCTGGTCAGGAGTGCAGTCTCAGGACTCTGCAGATGCCAGGCTGCTTCTGTCCCTTTGTAGGGAGTGAAAAGTGAAGCCTGGCCACCACTGACTAAAAATAGACAGCACAGTCAAGGCAGTATTAGCACTGGACAATTTTACTGTTACATTGTTGTGCTCCTACCTATTCACCCACCACCAGTGGCGAAGTGGGGCACAACACAGAGACGTTTGGGTCCTGAAAAACTGTTTGGAGTCACAGAGCAAGGAAGAAAGGCAATTAATTTCAGAAGTGTCTAAGAAAGTGGTATCCAAATCTCTGTCCATAGGGCACTAACCTCTCTTAGGTCCACAGAGTCATACTGCCCACACAATTTCCAATCAAAACGTTTATGATAAAAAAACAGGAGAAATTCTGAGGATTGACAGTGACTATAGCCCAAAAACATCTCATGACTTTATCAATTACAGTTTGTAAAGTCTGTCTTGGTACAGCACTGTGTATGTTTTCTAGAACAGACTAATACATCTTCTGGCCATGCATAAATTGTCTTCTGATATACAGACATCAGTTACACCGATTTTAGTAACATATGTGACATAGATTTTACAAAGGTGTTCGAGCTAGCAGCTCTCTAGACATGCATGTGAGTATTTAGCACATGACAAAATTAAGTTCCTGCTGACTTCAGTGATGTAGAATTCAATTATTGTTTGAGAAAAATACAGGCAGGCTTTGTCCATTTAGAAGTCAGCTCAGAAGCTGAGAAATTGTCCTCCTTTGCTGTTGGTGGTTATGGTGCAAACAGTGTCACATTCTTTCAGCTGCGTAACAGCTCTTGTTTTCAGATGCATAACAGCAAATTCTTTGAATGATTTACTACAGCAGCAAAAAGCAGCTGTTTACTATTTCTTAACCTTACTTAACATGGTCCTTAATAAACACTATTTCAGAGACCTCAATAAGAATATTCTCTTCTAGCACTGATCTGATAAGAGCTAACAGCAGCAGCAGATGTCCCTTAGAAAATCTCTTAGGGTTAAGCAATGTTTTCTAAAATCATAATGAATCTAAATTTACTTTCTAAATAAAAATGCAGCAAGAGAAAACCAGTCACAAACAAAAATTATTTTCCCCTCAGTTTCTGTGTGGAAAGAAAAAGGAGCTTCACTGACATCTTGATCAGTTCCCTTACTGCACACAGCCCATTGTGATATAAAATCTGTGCTGTGTCTCCAACAACAGAAAATACAACTGCATTAAGCATTACTGTAACAAAAGTGAGTAATGACCATAAGAATAATTGTGAATACTGTGGGGACACACACAAACATTTTAGACTTTTTGTGTGTTTTTTTAAGATGACATCATTCTTTTATTATTCTTCTGGTTGGAAATAGTTAGTTCTCCCTCTTCAAAGAATCCACAAATGTTCACAGGAAATAAATAAATAAAGCAACAATTTTATAGAAAAATATGCAGTGATTATCAAACAGCTAAAGAAAATGCATACCAAAAGAAAGCAAAAATCATCAGTAGATAATGGCTACTGAAATTTGAAGGCGTATCAGGAATAGGAAATTAAAAATTAAGGCCTATCCTGATGGCCTGCAAGTATGCTGGGCAATTAACATGGATTTGTTGTCCAGGCATACTTTAATTTTGCAAAGCACTGAAAAAGACCCAGAGGCAGCTTGTGTATTACTCTTTTATCAGTAAACTAAGGGTGAAGAGACAGACATGAGGTACTCTTGTGAGGGGTTGGATTACACTGGCATCCATATGGAAAAGATAGGCAGCAATGATTAAAGCATAGGGACAGTCTTGAAAACCAGAGGAAGAAATGGCCAGAATTGATGTCTGGTGAAAAGTCACTCAAGCATTTAGTCTAGTAAGTGCTCTGCAGTTTTATACCCAGCATTCACAACTATTGCACATTCAGATTTATCAGGCCAGCCTGGTCCTTCTCATTGCCTGTAGGTAAGTAATACTCAGTAGAGCTCAAACTTTAATGAGAATGCTCTCACGTCTGGGGCTGTGAACCGATCAGGATGGAGTACATAAAGCTTCTGATAGCTTGACAGTGGGCAAACCACACCAAAAAAAAAAATCAAAGAGTTCACCACACTGGTTGCCAATATAAGAGTGTGGATCCTGAGAGACAGACAAATGATGACTCAAAGTCAACACAGTAACACCATCATTAGCAGAGTCCAAAAACACAGCTGAGGTTCTAAAAGGCAGATACAAAGACTACAAATATCTAAGGAAAGCTAAAGTTAAGTATAGGTCCATTACCTGATGAAGAAGGAAAGAAAACGAAAGATAAGATTTACAAGTAAGTAATAAACAGCATTTTTGACTTCACTCAAAAGTTAACAAACTAGGTTAAGAAGTTGAAAGAGTAAGCTAAGTAGTCAGAGGACTTTGATGGAATTCAAGTTGACAGCAGCTAATAACTGTTATCCTAGGATGCTCCAACAATCAGCCATGTCACTAGGAACAATGAGTGTTGCTCTCTGAGAACTCACAGAGCACAGGAAAGAGCCCAGGACAAGTGGGACCAAGCACAAGGAATTTAAAACTAAAGGGACTCTTGTCAGTCAACCTAAACCTGGAAAAGGGCTAGGATAATTTTTTATAAAATTCCCTTTGTAAATGCTTATGAAAAAGTAACCAACAGCCAGACAATATGGATTTGTCAAAAACAAGTATGGCATACCTCACTACCCTTCATTTCTTTCTTTGTGAAAACTGGCCCGGTGGCCACAGGCACACAGGATCCCAAATCTCCCTGTTGTTGTAAATGCCTTTGACATCGTCAGCCTGCAAAGTCCTCACAGGTACAGGGCTCCAATCCATACTGACCACAAAGAGAATCACAGCAGTGCAAAGTGCACTCGAAGCCATTACCAAAGGCTTACTGGAGTTTAGCAAGATCCTCAGGCAAGGTGCTGCAAGGCTTTGCCTCCAATCTATCCCAGCAGTGTGTTTATGAACAATACAGACTAAAGAGTGAAAGAGAACATCTGCAATATCCCCCATGATACCACACTTGGATGAACTGTACAGTTTGGTCTGAGATCCCTTAGAGGCAGGTATGTGGACACTAAATTGAGGCACAAAGTGGAAGTTATTAGTGGTACCAAAATGAATCTGGGATGTTGTTGCAGAAAGGCTAATGTAATTCCAGTGTATGCAAGTGCCAGACCTTAGTAGTTCCAGCTACTCTGGCCTCAGCCAGCATCTGGGTCATATTTTGGACCATATGATTTAAGAGCACCAACTGTAGAGGATCCAGAGCACCAACAACTGCCAGACTTAGAAAATGTGACCTATAAAGAGTGATTCAATTAACTGGGTTTACTTTTAAGACTAGGAGAACACAGTAGCAATGTTCAAATGAAGGCACCATTCATTACATCTACTGACAACAGGAACAGTAAGCAATTGACTTAACTGGCAGGGATAAACTCTAGCTGTGATAACTCTCCACTTGTACAGTTCAGCATGATACATGCTGCTTACAAGGTCACAGGATCCTTTTCATTGGATGCTTTTAAGAGTTAGAGGAACACTTAGTCTTGGCAGACTTTATCCAATCTCAGAATCAAGAGATGGACTAGATAAATTCCTGAGATTTCCCTTAATCCATAGTCCTCTGAAAGACCTTCAGCTTTCAGTTCCACTTTGCACACCATGATTTTGTCACAGCTCCAAAGGAACACAAAAATACGTTTGCCATGTCATCGAAGTGCTGCATGGACCTTAGCTTTATATATTTAATGGACAGTGTTTCTCAGAGGAAAGCTGTGCCATATTTCCTGAAAAAGCTGAGACACAGCTTGAACAGTTAGATAACTACGTTGGGACAACTATAGATTCCTCCCTTCCCAGGAACCCCAGTGTGAAAAGCTACGTAAGGGAATTATAAAACATACATACAACCTAATCCACTTTTTTTGGAAAGCTACCAAGATAACGCAGCTCTGTCAGCGAGGCTCTATTGTGCCTTATCTATACAAAACCTGTAACACAATAGACAATTTATTGAAAGATTTCCAAATAATTTTAAGAATGAACAGAAAAATTCCACAGACAGCACTTGACACCCTCCCACTGTCGGGACTAGAGCAAAATCATATACTAAAGTGCAAAGTGAGTTTTGCAGCTGAATTCAAAGTCCACTGCAAAACCTATGAGGTTCTAAGTAGGTAAATCAAAGGCCCCCAAATTACACACAGCAGAAGGTGACTGAGTAGACAGAAACACAAATGGACCTTTACTTTGCTTGTGGATCCTATAGGACTAATCAAATTTACTTGTCAGGCCCTGGAAGATCATGCTTCTAGTAAAGCCCAGTAATTCCCATGTTGTTTCCGAGAAAATGGGAAAGCCTCTCAGTACTTGATGATAAAAGACATTCCACCTATTAGCTCTTCTTATCAAGATGTGAAAATAGTTCAAGATAGTTTACAGAAATGGCATGAATTCCTTCATGACTATGTGGCTTGCAAACAGCCTATGGTCATTAGCTTTACTTACTTGATCTGAAGTGTTTTCAGCAAATAACCAAAAGGGATGGTCTCCAGGGATGTTTCAAGAGCACTGCATAAACTATTTCCCTAAGGCTACACAGCAACTGTCTTCAACTTCTATCTTGGATTTTTCACACAGCTTGTTGATAGCAAGAAACCAGAGGCCCTTAAATAAGTAGAGCAAAGGTACAGAAATAAACCTAAGTAATTCTGAGTAACAAAAATTGCAAAACTGTTCTTGTAGTCCCCAAGTTCTTCAGTAGTACCCAAGATGGCCTCATCATAATCACACCTGCTAACTTTTTTACTCTGTTCTAACATGAGACTTTTTTTCAGAGTATTTTAAACCTAGTTTAAAATGCCATTTCACATGCTGTTTAGAGATTCCCAGATGTGGGCTTCTGAAAATCCAAAATCCCTCTTGAAGCTGCTCACAAATATCCACATACAGCTGATGTCAATACTGACACAGTAAGAGCCCTTTACCTGAATGCTGGCCTTGCACAAAAATGAATCTTTCTCAAGGGAATACAGGAAACTTTCCATGTCTATTTTTCTTTCTTGCATACTTCATGTTACATGGCTTCAAGTTACATGGCTGTCCACAGCCAAGAAATTAATTTTCTAGGTGCAGCAATACTTGATTTTAAAAGCAGATAGGAAATATGATATTTTACATTTCACATTTTTAATTCTCTTTAATCAGACACATTACAATGCACAACTATGTCTTTAGCCAGATACCAGAATGAGCTATCTTTCAGATCAGGAAGAGATGGTGGAGAACTAGTCCTTCCTCTGATCTTTTAGGTACAACAAGCATTGCAGGTTTTCTAACTGAGGACTATTGTCACATTTAGTACAGCCTTTGTAACAATTCAGTCATAGCTTTCATTTACTTCTATAATTGAGATGGCAGTTACTGTAGCTGGGGATCTTACTGAACTGAGGATCACCCTTGCCTTCCGACACATAAACCCCATCATTTCATAGGGTATTTTCAACTTGAGCATCCTAAGAGTTTTGAAAATACAATTCTAACTAAATGTAACCATCCCACTAATGATGCAGCTTTCCAGCCCTTCAGTGCTCATTAACAGAGATTGTTTATGAAACAAGTCTTTTATTTAATGCTACACAATCTGAATTGAAGGAATAGAACATTTACTTCACCTCAGGCCCAAGCTTTAGGGATACATCCCCAAACATTTTCCAGAGTAAAACCCGATTATCAAATACCAATCAGCGCAAGAAACATCTTTTCCATTTCTATTCAGAGTATTTTTAGACAAACTACAGCATTAGAACATTGAAGTACCTCTCCCCCATACAGCACAAAGGTTGAAAGCAGATTTCTTGCCTTGTGGAGCCAGTTTGTCAGGATGTATGTATTGATAACAATAAAGAAAAATAAATGAATCGTTACATTCTGATGTCAGGTGTACAAGTGCAGTAGTGGATTATGCTGAGGAGAATAACATTATCTATAAAAGTTAAGTGGTATACAGGTTATCCCAGAGTGACTATAATACAGAGAAATTTTATGCCAAAGTAAGTATTTACAGAGATACTGTCACAGCAAAGAGGACAGGAAGCTAGTCTCACAGAAGTAGTTCAATAAAGAGCAAATGAGTGGACGAAGACAAAGGTTTTGACTTTATATAATAAAATACCAAGTGCATTCTTTTAAGTGAATGAGTCTTTGAGACTATGGTCCTAGATTTTAGGAAGCCATTTGAAGGTCAGATGTATAGTCCTGCTGCACAGCAAGGATTACTTGGACTGCCGGAATTTTTACATCTGTTGTAAACTCTGCAAATCACAGCAATTCTAGTACTGCTTCTTACTGCAGGGTCAAAATGAAAGCTCTTATATAAGCCCCCTCCAAAATTCCCAAGATGGGATTTTGTATAGTAGACCTTCTAGCACAATTCGGATATTTCACCACTACTTTTGTGCTGTACATCTGGGATTAGAACACAGCCCAGAACACTTTAGGGGTAATCATGTTTATCTGCTCAAATGTTCTTGGCCAGAGTTGTTATCCAGCTTTTTCTTGTCAATGCAACTTTAATCACATCCGATTTCTTTAAGTAGCCATATTATTTTAGTTACTTTGGCTCTTTCCCAACAGGCTTATTTTAAGCTGGTTGTGAAGGAAGGTTATTAATGGCTGGCTATTTTACATATTCCTTCAAGAGAGAAATAACCAGACACATTTGAGGGGGAACGTGTGGCTGACTGCTCAAAATATCATTAAAAATATTTTCAAATCCAGTTTTCAACTAAGAGCAGAGTTGCTTTAACCTAGTGTTTGGCAAGCATTTTTCAAGCCAGCATTTCAATCCTGCCACCTCTCAAGCTTCCTCAGCCATCTACCTAAATAGAAAGGATAACAAGCATAACCAGAGTTCCTCCAGTGCATGACTTCAAGGAACATGATCCCTCACAGTACAGGAATCCCATCCGAAATGGCTTGCAGTACTTAAGACTCCAGTACATAGGACAAAAACGTAGGAGGAAGTCTCATGATTCTCATGCAGCTGCTCAGGGGTGTGTTGCACCTTGAGCCATCAGCTTGACCACTAGTGGCTGGGCTCAAGCAGGCAGCACACTGGACAGTAAATCTGAGCAGCTTCCCTCTCCACTTTAAGATTAATTTGCTGTAATGTACATTACTTGCAGTGGAATGATACTGCTCATGTTTTGGCAGGATGGGGAAAATTCCACTCTTGTCTTTTTCATTATTTTATAAGGCAGATAATGTAGTAAGGTGAAACAGAACTTCTACAAGGAGTTAATCTGTGATATTGTAAAATCAAAGTACTACTTTATTAAGTGAGTTATTTTACACAATATGAACATCAATATAATTACAATTGTAAAAAATTTTTTATAACAAGTATGGACTGATTTTTTAGGATTTCCAAATAGGGCACAACTGTACATTTACACAGAATTGTCTTTGCATGAAGCCCAAGAGGGAACAGCATAAAAATATGAATGTTTCTGTAGCCCCTTCATTTTTGCTGATCAACAGTTTTAGAAAAGCAGCTGCAGGTTTGTTATGTAAGGTCTGACAGTAGAAGAGTCAATAGGTGTCATGACTTCACCTATAAAAAACAAGAACAACTCAGTTAAGCTGAACCATTACACAATGCTGGTTACCGTTGCATGAATGAAATACCATGCTACTGCTTTTTACCTCATTTCAGCCTTTTATTATAACCACTTTCAGTTAGAGCCTAACAACTGGCTACTGAGAAATCTCTTCTACAGTTAACACACAAATTCAGATTTTTCTGCATTCACTTGCATAGCTTCAGGAACAAAAAGGCTCAATTGTTGGAAATACACTAAATGACTGTTTCCATTACATGTTTTGTAGCAACAGACAGATTGTACTTATGTATTTTGTTCAAAGCAAAACTAATACTTCAAAGCAAGAACTAAATAATAAAGTATTCCTACAACACTAAGAATGATCATTTGAAATAACATTAATCCCTTTTAAAACAACCTCTGGGCATAGTGAAATGCCACAGCCATTTCACCCATATAAGAACTAGCTCGCTTCTTTCCTTTACTTTTAACACTTCAGGGGTATAACTTTAACCTACAGTAGTCTTCATATTAAAAGAATGGAAGCAAGTTTTAAATCACAGTTTTTGGTGGTAAAAAAACCAATTTATAATACACCTTTCTCAGACAATCAATTAAAAATTAAGGTAATGACCTGTAGACAATTTTATGCCTGAACATCAGCCAGTTCTGGAGGAAGTGGAGTCTTAGGATGCTTGCTTTCAAAGTGCTGTTTGAAGGTCTTGGGATCCGGCATTTGAGTCTGATTAAAGAGAGACATTAAACTTTATGCACAGTACAAGAGTTAAATAATACCACAAAACCTAATCCCTACTATGTTTTATTTTCTTTCCCCGGAAGCCAACTGCCTCCTTGATGACACTGCTCTAGTGACACAAACACCTCTAATTTAGCTGCAGGGTAAGATGGAGTATTTAACCACCTATTTTCAGAGGTGCTTTTAAGCACTACTATCCCACTTGTTTTGGCATGTCCATCAGTGGTGCTATTCTGGCTAGGTATCTCCTTGCACATCTTACTTCATAGGCTGGTTTGGTGGAAAACCTACCTCCTTATCATTTTCTTTTTCAACATCTTAAACATTCATCCTTTTCAGAATCAAATCTTTATAAAAGCTGTTTCTTTAGTTTACCAATAGGCCAAGAAGTTATATGGCATGAACCGATTCTCTACTTGGCACAGCCTGTCTCAGACCTTTGCTATGACACAGTTGCAGGCATCAACTACCCAAAGTGATTGATACTACAGCCTGATTTCTCAACAAGAGGAGCTGGTTACAAGTACTTAAGTAAGCAACCCTTAATTTGGAATCTTATTTAAGGCATTTAAAGTGGCAGATCTATTCTGGGACTGACCATTGAAGTGAAAACAGCAAGTTTATCCTTCAGCTCCAGAAGAAGCATTCGAGAAGACCAGTCAGAAGGAAAAGTACACTCTGATTTGTACTCACATTTATGTTTTCTCCTCAAGTAAGTTGTTCTAGCCAAAGTTACTGTGAATCAAGCTTACATTAGACCTTTTGGCACCACCGCTTTTCCTCTCTACAGCAACATCGATAACCACTGATTCCAAGACCCGCCAATTCCATCACAAAGAAAATATGTTTCCATGTGGAGACTAAACAGGAATCGACCACACACTTTTTAAATTTTCTATCTCATACTAACAGCACATGCAGACCACTGTAATACAAGAGGCAAAATAACTACCCAAACCAGACCTGTACACGACCTCTCAGATTTTCTATCTCAGTTACCAGTACAGCTGAGTAATCTGTAAGCAAGTCACATAACAGATGCAAATGCTTCTTATAGGAACAAGCTAGACAACCACTTAAGTATTTTCGTTTCCACTATAAAGTCTTCTAGAAAACCCTGTTCTAGTCAGGAAGACAGGCCTCTCCTTACAATACTATTTTGACTTCAGTTCCTCTTACCCTACAGACAGTGCAGGTATATATCAAGGCAGCCTTGGCTGCAGCCTTCTGATCATGTCCTTGTTTCTTTTTTTGCTCAGCTTGCTTTTTGGCATTTTTCTGCTGCGACTGAATCTTCTGCTGTCCACGAGCCATATCTACAAACAAAAAGAAGACATTTAGTCTACAAACATGAGAAACTACTGCTGCTATCTGACTGAGGAGCTGTAACCATGAGCACAATGCAGTCATGCGCTCTGTCCACAAAGCCTACAACTGCCATAACTCAAACACAACAGACAGCTGTTCCAGCTCTTCGCTGTGTAAAGCCTCTGGGCTCAGTATCACTCTTAAAATACACACCAGAATTATTAGGCCATTCTAAGGGGTTTTCCTCTACTAAGATTCAAGCTCTACTTTTGAGAAGTGTTTTCAATATAATAATTAAGAATAATTAAAAGTTTCCTTTACAGTTAATATTCAGTTAATACAGTTACTTATTCTCTATTTCAAAAGGCACCGAAAAATTCAGGGGTTTTGTTGTTTGTGCTTTTTTTTTTAATTAAAGCTTAAGAACTCAACCTTTATCTCTGCAACTTGAAACAAGTTTCAAGTAAGTATTGGCCAAGGTATATTATTGTCTTCTGTTGTAGGTGCTTGTGAGCTCTTTTGGAGTTGGGAACACCAAAAACAACAGGTCACCCCTATTTATTGAAGGTGATTTTTACAGGTGGCTATTGTATTTTTATTTTCAGCCACATTTATGTGCATATGATTTCTTGGAATAGAAAAAAGACTGCCCCATCAGAAACCATTATTCCACATAACACAGGAGCACAAAGGAAGCAAATGCTATTGCCATATGCCATTACAAGGTCCACCGGAAGACAAAATGAGACAAGCGTGTCACAATTCAGGGAACGTCAAGACATTGCATTTCACTGCAGTGCACTCCACCTGCACGCAGCCCACCAGGACACCCAACTGCGTCTACACCCCACCCCCAGAGCAGACACCAGCCAAGATTTGGGCACACCAACAGAGTGGGATTCAGCGTGTGGTTACATAACCCAGCAGCCCAATTCCTGCTATTGTGTCTCTCTCAGTCCCTCCCGGCCCACACACGGTTCAGTTGCGCAGCTCTCTCAGAAGCACAACACTGACTGCCCAAGCACAGGACAGCCAGAGAAGTCCATCGTTCCCAGGACAACCTGCGAAGTCTCGTGTTCCCAGGAGGCAGCTGCTTGGACACTGCCCCTCTGGGTAAGCTGGGCACTTGTGGGACAGACACTGCACGGCTACACCAGGCCTGTCATGCAGTCCTTCCCATCAGGACAGGCAGCCTCCCACTGCGAGAGAAAGGCCTACCCAAAGTGACTGACCTCTGGTAAATACGTGTGAAGAGCCCTTAAAAACGGTTATGAAAATGAAGTTTCTATGAAACATCAATGACATGTGACAATTCACTGGTACTGCGGGAATTTCTGGATATGTGCCTAATGTGTGAGCAAAACGATGGCTCTGAGACCCAGAACAGCTCTTCTGGATTGAGAAGCACCTCTCAGGCCACAGCCCCGTTCTTTCATGGCATCAAACACCACCATGTAACCCTCTGCAGAAGAATCACACTTGATCTCCCGTGTTCCCTCCTCTTCCCCTACCAGTTTCTCTAAAAGAGAATTCAGCTAATAAAACTGAACACAATTCAAATTCCACTAACAAGCAGATAGAAATACCTGTGGCGTCCAACAGTTTCCATAAGATACAACACTGAATGTTAGTAAGACTAAAAGTGCCAGTCTGTGTTTCAGTGGATACTACAACTACTCCAGAACACCCCAGCCAGGGCCTCGCGCTGTTTATATACAGCATGGCTCAACCAGAACACTGGAGTCCCACTTAAAAATTCTAAAAAACCCGAAGAAGATATATTGCCAATAACTTTGCATACACTAGAAGGAACAGTAGGCTTTATTTCACTCCTATTTTACCAGCATTACAGCGTCCAGAAGTCAGAGGGTTCCTAACATAAAATACTCAGATGTAACAAAAAAGAATTCTTTTCACAAAGTGTTTGCATATTACTTTGTATTTTAGTGCTTTGATAAGTACTACATTACAAGAGCCAACCACACCAAGCTTTCATGTACTTGGCACCTGCTGGCTTTAGTTAAGTCACAAACAAGAAAACATGACCACAAACATCTGCTCCAAAATATCAACCACCATACAGTGCCCGAGACCAAAAATTCACAAGTTTAAATACCGCAAGTTAGATTAATACAGCTGAAACAGAGTGTTTCTGAAATAGAGAAAACGAAGGTTTAGACTATTATTATTCTAAGAAAGTGACCAAAAAAAAAAATCCCAAAGCTCTTTTAAAAGAACCATGAGTTCATCTACAAGGCCAAATCAGTAATTTCAATTGCACAACGCAGGTAAGTGCTGTTTTCCCTATCAGGCACACCTTCAGAGAGTCCACCAGACCAGCCTGCTGTCTCCAAATAAAGAACGAGCGAGCACGTAGGAAACCGAACACACGGAAAAAATCTGCTGCCAAACCGTAACAGGAGTTTTTGCTGCCAAATCATAACAGCAGCAGCAGCACGGGCACTGTCGGGAAGCGAGGCTGAAATCCGCAACACAGCCATGCCTCACACGGGGTCATTTCCTTGTAAGTAACCAGAACCCGAGCGGAGTTCCAAGTCCTAAAACTGGACACCGACAGCTGCTTCCGCTGTCACTTCCAGAGGCTCAGAGCAGCTCGCGGCCCCGCGGCCTCCCCGGCCGGGGCCGAAGGGCTCCGAGGGCCGCTCCGCGAGGGACGCCCCGGCCCCGGCCCCGGCCCGGGCCCGGCCTGCAGCGCGCAGGGACCGGGGCGGCCGCGGCGCTCGGGCGGGCCCGGCGGGGCAGGGGCGGCTGCGGCCCCACCACACGCCCCGCGGGAGGGAAGTAACCACGGCAAGGACGACGCACGGAGGCCGCAGCCAGGGAGCGGCGGTCCGCGAGCGGAGCGCGCCTCGCTGCCGGGCCGGGCCGGGCCGCCCCCTCTCCCCGGGCCGGGCCTGCTCCTCTCCCCCGCCCCGCCCCGCTCCTCTTCCCCCCGCCCCGCTCCCCCGGCGCTGCTCACCGTGCGGGATGCGGGCTGGGCGGCCCTGCCGAGCGCTGTGGAGGCTCCGCGCGGCCCCGCCGCCGCCGCTGCTCGGGAGGAGAACGAGGAGGAGGAGGAGGGACCCGGGGCCGGCACTGCGCGCGCGCCGGGCCCGCCCCCGCGCCCGCGCGCCCGGACGGCGCTGGCCAATGGCGGCGCGCGGCCGTTACATAACGCGGCGTGGGGGGGCGCGGGCAGCCGCCGGCTGCGGGGCCGCGGGGTCGCGGCGCCTGCGCAGGCGCGGGTCCGGGTCCGGGTCCGGGTCCCGGTCCCGGTCCCGGTCCCGGTCCGGGTCCCGGTCCGGGTCCCGGTCCCGCTCCCGGTCCCGGTCCCGGCGGCCCTGCGCGGTTGCCCCACGAGCAGCCGGAGTGCGCGGCTGGGGCTGCCGAGCCCGGCCTGGTACCCTCAGGACCCTGCTGCTCTGGCTGTGGGCAGGGGCGCGCCGCAGTCCCGCCCTGGGCGGGGCCGGTCCCGGTCCCGGGGCGCAGCAGGATCAGCCGGGACAGGAGCCGTGCCCCGCCCGGTTCCGGGGAGCCGTGCCCCGCCCGCAGCTCCCGGGATGCGGCAGCGCTGCCCTCGGAGCGCCGGCGCTGCCCTCGGCCCGCTCCCGGCCGCATTCCTCTGCGCTTAGCCTACAGGCGCGGCCTAAAAATAGCGCTGTTGGTGCGCAGGGGGAGCCAGAGCGGGGGCTCCGGAGGGGCTGTCGGGAAGGCGCTGGAGAGGAGGGCAGGCAGCGATGGCGGGGAGGACGCGGCCCTGGTCGGGCTGCAGTTCACTCAGAAGGCCCGTGTGTAAGCTTGAAGGGTTACGTGAGTTGAAAGTAGAAGGAAAACGGCCTGCGATGAGAAGCAGAATTTTTTCAACTTTAAAGTGCACTAGATTTGGTTTGGACACATTAAGCAAGGATCGCAGAGGAGGTTTACAGGCTGTATCCACTGCATATGAGATTTGAAAGGTGCTGGCTTGCATGATTATAGATGTAGGCACACCCTGTAAGGAAGCATAAAGAAGCTCTTTATTTTCTATGGTCATCTTCATAGGATTCAACCAAAGGAAGGCTGAATGTTAGTACATTATACACCTGTTAGGAAAAGGAGAAATACAGGCAGCATCTCTGCTTAGAGAGGACATTCTGCCACTCATTGTAATTGTTGTAGCTTCAAAACCTGGCATCTTGAACAGTTCTGTGTCTGGGGCAAAACAGCAAACATAATATGCCTACCAGAGGAACTATGAGATGTTGGCTTGATGTTTTGCAGAGCTTAGGCTGAATGATCATAATGTTCTGATCCAAGAGAGGAAAATGTAACAACCAAAAATCCCTAAAGAAGTACAGTGAAGTTTTTAGGCTGTTACCATGAGTCTTGCCTAGAGCATGATGGCAGTTATGAGGGAGCTGTATAGAGATTTCTGACATTTAAGTCACTGCAAGTTGGTCTAGATGTCACAACATCTAAGGTAGTCAAACAAGCCTGTGATAAAAAATTAATTTCCTAGCATTGTCCTTTAAAAAAAAAAAATCTTCCTAACATTCCTGTTTGAAACTATGTCTTCCACATTAAACTGATAGCACTGAGAATGCTTATACCAGGACAGTGCAATCCACGCTGCATTAAAATGATAGTAGTTTCTGAACTTTATGGAAATAGGCAACTATAAAAAAAACCCACTTAAAGTGCATGTGTGCTTATGGGGTGGTGTGGAGAGGAAGGCATTTTGTGTCCTGTGCTTGCAAGCAGGTGGCTTTCAGAATGAAGTTTTGCTTTCATCAGGGAGGAGAATGGCAAGTGAAAAAGTAGCTTCTGTCCTGGCTGATGCTATTTTTGAGGACTGCTGGCCTCATATGTGGAACTGGAGAGGGTTTTTCAAGGGTCATGTTCCCATACTATGGTGTTGCTATATGTCTGGCTGGACAAGAATTTCAAATAAAACATCTCCCAAGTACATGCTGAGCTCTGGCTGGTCTTGGAACCTTTTTGTGCTTTTAGGAGAACAAGGGATAGATCTTTCAGGACAGGGACTGTGGCTGTTTCTCTGTCTGCTCTGTCTTCTATCCCTTTGTGCTGTAGATTCTGGTCACAGCATCGGTCCCTGTATCGGCCCAAATCACAGTTTTGCAGTTTAGATCATTCCAAAGAGACTGCTAGGAAAAAAAAAAAAAACCCACGGTGAAAGAAGAATATGAATGCCCATAGCTGAGCTTTCTACTACTAAGATAATAAGGAAAACTTCCCATTCACTGTAGATAATTTTTCAAAATTGATTCACTTCATGAAAGTTATTTGTCTCACCAAAGGGAATATTTCAATGCACATGAGCAGAGAGACATGGGGTAGATGTGGTGAGCTGTTAGAGAGGCAAGGCAAGCCTGTGCACTGGATACTTTGCATAGCTCTGACAAAATGAACCTGTGGTAATTGCAGTTTATCTGGCTTGTGGACTTCCTCTCCTTTGTGTTGCTCCCACATGAGGTGAAACAAGCCAGAGTGTATGAACAAAAGTATAAATGGAAGTTAAAATGTAAAATAAACGCAAGCTTTAGCCTGAAATGTTGCATCTTAAAATTACTAGAAATACACTACAGCACTTTTCTGTGTGCTTCTTGTTTAATTGTTGTTTTATAATTTAAAAACATCTCCCAAACCCCACAGATACTACCATGTACTCTTCATTAGAGTGAAAAACAAGAACATCTCTTGGTGGTTAATGGTAGACCAAATGCAAGATGTTTATTACCCCAAGCCAAGCCTAACAAAAATGTTTCCATGATTACAATTCACTGAAATCTTTAGCAGCATTGTATGCATAGAAAACACTGCTCCATGGGGATATGGATAAGGCATTTTAGCTCTTATGTAGCCCCTAAAAATAGTCCAAATTTAAAAAAAAAGAATTATCTTCTCATGATGAGGCAGTTGATGAGGAACAAGACTTCAGTTTAAGCCCAAGCTTGAATGTGGTGAACAATGTGATCAAATAAACCCCAAAAATACGATCTACTGGGGAGGGAAGCAGCAAAGGAAACTGGAAGGAGCAGTGCTGTGAGGCAGAATTGTTTCTTAGTTTGTTGTTTGTTTTTTTTTTAACGGTCATGATTGTTTGTTATTGTCATGCTTATTTCTCATCCCCTTGGATTCCAGCCCCCCATCATTTTCTGTGCCCGCAAAGAGGTGCAATTTCTGCCATTAGGTCAAAATACCTGCTCTGCTCAACAGCTACTTGTTGACACGTGGATTTTGTTGCAGGTCAGTTTGAGCTGTCTCACCGTGGTGTGACTGGTGTCCCCACCACAGCTCCCTGCTGGGACCCAGGTGGCATTTTGGCATGTGTTATTAAACCCATTTTGAAAGCAGTCGTCGTGAGGTGCAGGGCAAGTTTGCTCACAACAGCATAGGTGGGGCTGCATCTCCCTTCTGAATCAGCCCCTGTGCATCTGCCAGGTCCTCCCACTGCCATTCCCTGCTGCACTTACTGTGGTGTATTTTTCCTGTTCATTTGCTCCTGTGCTCACTGTTGACCGTGTCACATCAAACATCTTCTCATCTGGCTAGATGTTGGCATGTGGCCGAGGGCAGCGCTCGCTGGCAGGGGGGAACGTGCTGGTACCTTGTGCCTGCCTATTGAGGGGTTTTATTTGGTGCCCCACCATGACCCCTTGTCATGTCTAAAGAAGTAAAGGAAATGGAGGGAGATGCCCTGGGCCTGCAAGTGACAGTGATCTTCTTGCTAGGTTTTGTGGATGCAGACCAATGTTGACACAAACACAGAATAGCAGAGATTGGCTTTGAACCCAATAACCTTTGAAAGAATATTCAAGGCTGATGCAATGGTAGATCAGAGTCAGCATCACTGAATATCAGGGTTGGGATGACATGGGTGCAGGCAGAACCTCAGCCAGGCTGGAATCCTGGTACTTAGGGGTGTTTGATAGAAAACATCATGCAGCAGTGCCTATCAAGCTTGGGGGCCTCACAAGGTAGTGTTTTGCTCATTTACCCTTTCTCAGCCTTGTGGACTTTCACCTCTTCCCTCCCCCACACGTTGGCATACCGTTCTTTTCCCTGTAAAGGCATTTTTCACAGCCACAGCTCCAGCTTTCATACATCCAGTTCACGCCTCCCTGACACAGCATTAACTCCTGTCCCTCCACTGACCCCGACTGCTGTGTGCTACTTTTCCAGAGCTGGGGTGTGGGCACCTCATGGGCTTGAACAGTATTGCTGTTGTGGCAAATACAAAAAAGGAGTGAGATCTTAAACCACATATTTGGCTCACAGATTCAATAGATTCTTAGCACTGCACTGGCTTGAGGTGATACCAAGTCACAATACAAACATACTGCAGAAATAAATATTTTAAGGCACATGATGCCTCCTTTTGCATGGTTCTGTACAACAAGGTGCTCTGTAGTGCACAGTATGCTGATCCACAAGGTTTAAAAATGGAAAACAAAGGTAAGAAAAAAGAAGAGTGAACAAAGTGAGAAGGAAAGCCAATGACTAAGCTCTCTTTTGGAAAGAAGTCGGCACAGCAATGCAGCTCTTTTGGCAGGGCACCTCAGGCTTGTGGTAGCTTTCCAATCCCATGTTAGCTTTAAAGAACCAGCCCCATTAGCAGCAATGCAGCATCTTTTCCTGGTTTGCCTGCTGCCTTTCTGAACAGCTTCTTTGTTTCAGGGGCACCTGGTGGATGGCATCCTCCAGAAGAAGGACAACCTCAGGTGATGTCCAGCACATTGCCAGCCTCCCTGTGCTCCTCACTGTGCTCCTGGTCCCTTCAGTAGACTCCAGAATCACATTACCAAGAGGGACATTGTCCTTCGTAGCAGGACAGTGCTCCCTCCCTTCTTCCACACCCCCAGTGAGCTGGCAGTGTACCATGTGGCCACACTTTTGTAAACCTTTTCCAGAAGTTGATACAACTCACTTCTACCTCACCTCTACCATGAGCTTAGGCTCTTGTGCAACAAGGCAGCCTGCAGAAATACTTTCGCCACCAAACCTTAAATTAGAACAAACCCAAGGAAAGTGTCCCAAAGTCAATGGTAGATTTTGGTGGCACAGAGACTACAGCTAATTGTCCTTTCCCTGGGTTTGGTGTTTTGTTTTTTTTTTCTTCCCATAGCTCCTGACCCTTTCCAGCAAGAATGGACAGAGCTGCTTTGGTGAGCATTCCTCTCCACTGGAAGGGCAAAAAAATGTACAAGGGAGGATGTAATAAGGACCTGCCCACATCCTCTGAGAGACAAAAATCTGAGGGCTTGAGGAAAAGGCTCATGAAGAATGACAGATGGAGGCAGTCAGAAGCATGGAGATGCAGTTCCTCAAAGGTTTCAAGGCATATGCACCTCCTGGAGAGAATGGGCCAACACTGCCTTGTGACCTTTAAGTATTTTGCAGTCTCTCCTCTTTTAAATCCATTTTGTTGGAAGTGAGTTTTGCTAAAAACAACAAGGCACAAATGCCTTTCTCAGCATGTCACAACTTTTTTGACCAACCCACATAGACAAACTGGAGACCTTGAGAACATACGCTTCCGCTCTGTATAAACAGTTTAAAATAGATTTTAGCTTTGCTCAGCATTACGTACAATTACTATTTTTAAATGCACTCCGATTAATCATTCCTTTTTTTTTTGTATGTGCCCTCCATTCATGCTTTTGAATCTCGTACGTGTTCAAGTCCTTGCCTTATCATGAAAACAAATGTATTTCTACATTTTTAATTCATTCAGAATACCAAGGTTTCCCTGCTCTCCACCAATATAAATACACATATGAGGCATAAAGAAAATCCACTCTATCACGTGCATGTTAAAACCTGCACCAATTGTGATTAAAACCTCTCACAAACATGCCAACATTGCTGACAACTGGCCTCTAGCCTCAAGGAGAGGAATGCATCCCTCAGCCTTTGCTTCTGAGTGGCTACACATCCCAGAGATGCCTCTGTGTTGAGGTGGCTCACAGTGTTCATTATCTCTGCTTCCTTCTTCAGCCCATCTGCAATACTCCAGCCTTGTACTAGAAATATTTTGGTAACTGCTTATTGTACCTTGCAGAAGGGGCAATTACTTCTCATCCAGAGCCAGCCTCTCTGTTTTTCAGTCATCCACATGCAGATTTCATCACCATTCTAGAACTGGTAAGGGCAGGGTGGGAAGCTCTTCATGATTTCCAAACAGTGCGTAAAATCTTGCTGGATAAGGAAGCAAAAGGCCAGAGGTGCATCTCAGATTTACACAGCCGAGAATAAGCACAGAGAGTACACAGGAAAGGGCTCTGCAGCTGTAGGATATTCTCCATGGGAGGGAAGCAGCCTTGGACATCCGAAAGTGCCACACAGACACTGCTGGTTTTCCCAGGTTAGCAGTGCTGGCTCAGTCCCAGCAGTGTGCTGCTTCAGGAACAGACCAGTGAGAAACATCTGCTGGATCTCAACCTTCTCCTTTTCAGATGCCCCGTTGCACTCACTCTGGAGTCACTGCCTGACTTAAAGGCAGGAATCCAAAGAGCCTGCTGCAAGCTGAGCTGTGGGGATTGCTCTGATTGTCAGTGTTTCCTGCCAGCTGCTGACAACACTTGGAACATAATAAGGTCTAGCTAACAAGCACTGGTGGATAAACAGGACCTGGCAGGAGAAATCAGGAGAATAATTTGGTTTGCACCAGGCCACCGCATCCCATTTCTTCATGCAAAAGATCGCAGACTGCTGCACCAGAGGAATGTGCTATGGGACACAGAGCAGAACAGAAAACACATTCCTGGAAGGAGCCAGCAATGCCAAAAGATGGCAGCTATGTAGAGGTAGAAGGCTTTACTTATGGGGCAGCAAGACAGAGTGTCTGTGCTAATTGCCAGAACTTCTGCAGCTGAGTTACTGTGGATATACGAAGTCATGTCTCAGTAGATGCTCATAGGTTTACTCTTAGGACAGGCTGCCATGGGATGGAGGAGTGGAAAACCCTTTTCCTGCTATATGGCTGGTGTCTGAGCAGCACAGGCAGAGGGCTGTTTTTTCACTCTGTCCTTTAGCCTGGCTTTTGCTTGGGAACTGTGGGAGAAAACCAAGGAGGATGAATTAATGCTTCTGTGGAAACACTCTGCACGTCTCTAATCAGGCAAGGCAGAATGGCACTTAAAGAAGAGTCCCAAGAGCTGGTTGTGAGGTAACATTAGGTACAGACTTTGCACATTAGTATTTCCTAGGCTAGAAAAATGTAAAGCTCTCATTTAAACTACCTGATTTAAAAAAGAAAAAAGACTTAATTTAATCTGACTACTGGTCTGCAAAGCTAATTTGAAAAACTCTGCTCTTGCAACCTGGCTGAAAAGTTATAAAGAAGTGAAGTGGAAATGCCTGATGCTGGAGACATGCCTGTTTGTCCCAGTGGGAAAACTTCCATGGCCAAGAAGACCAGGTTAGAATACAAAGGCCTGATCCTGTCTAAGCATAGACAGGAGCAGCTTAAATACCTGCAAGTTGCATTCTCTCCATCCCCAAACTGAGACTGCAACCCCTCAACATCCTGCACTTGAGCCTTCCTACTCCCACATCTCCAGGATACCCTTCTCCAAACCAGCTGTCCCAGGCTTTTCCTGGTACTGTCCCCTATGTCCTCGTATTCATGGTAACAACTCCATCTGTTCAAAGCCCAAACCAAAGGCTGACTGCAAAACATGAGCCTTTGCAAACTTCACCTGTTCCCTATTTTAAAATGTGCACCTTTAAGCAAAATAAATTTAGTCTGGAAACAACCTCCCAGGCTTATTGCTTTTACATTTTTCTCTGTTACTGTAAAGAGTTCCTTGGTGAGAGAAATCTTTTCCACAGATATTTAAAATCAGAATTGGATCCTTTTTTTTACTTTTCTGTTTGATTAACCAAAAAGCTGAAAGTAGTATTGAATAGTACATTGTAAGAAAAGGTCCTTGTGGGACTAACACTACCAAAAAAGACTGGCAGCGAAGATGGCTCCCCATTAACAATTAGTTTTTGAAATTTCATACAGTCAGCTCCCAGTCTGCTCCAGTGGTTTCCATCAGCCTATAAACAGGACACCTGTATTTCTCTTTTGACTTCTCAAGACTGTGCTGTGGACAACCTGGCCCCCAGAATGACCAGGTCCAGGTCTTACTGTCTTGGCTGCTTTAATGGGTGCTCTGAAGTCCTGAGGGTCTTCCCCAGATCTTTCTCTGGATGTCCCTTGCCATATGCTAGGCAAAGTTTCCACAACCAGCACTGCAAAGCCTGACGTTCATGGGTCCCTGTGGATGCCCTGACACCACTGTTGACTTGGAAGCCTCCATCAGTACCCAAATGCAGCTGTGCATGTAAAACACACCCGTGGAAGGACTCAGGCTGAAATAGCTGTTCTGAAGCTTGAATCCCCTTTTCTTCATCACTCTAACCCTGCAGCCCCTTGGCAGCACAGAGCCTTGCTAATGCTCCTCACAGGCACTGTAGCTCGTAACTCCACCAATTAGACCTCACCCTGGGTCAGGAAACGACCTTAGTGCTCTACACAGCTCGAGAGCCTGTGGCTCTCATTGCTCAGACAGGCACTGTGGAGGGCGAGGTGCTTGGGCAAACAGTGATGATAGGGGAAAGAACGTATTGCTTTGCTGTCTCAGCACTGGAGGTGGCTTTTTACCACACCCACCTTCAAAGAAGGCAGAAATGTTTGTCTTGGGAAAGAGGAGGAGATGGGAGGAGCCACCCTTGTGCTTAGAACAGCCCAGGCAAGAGAAAAGACTCTGCTCAAGTCTCTGTGAATTTCTTCAAGGCTGTTGGGGAGAATTATATGACAATGCTGAAAAACCAGTGAAGGACACAGTTGGCAGGCTCATAGCAGGCTCACTATGCACCTCTGCTATTTTATGATCCTGTGGAATACACTGACCTCATGTGCTGGGTGCCCTGCTCTCAGTTGTCTCATGATAGGACAGCTACATTCTTAAATCTCAGTGGTGATGTTAGATGTGGCTGCAGTTTCTCTGGGATGGGTTGCACAACACACAGAGACCCTGACACATCAGCATCCTGCCCTGGGCAAAGGCACTGTGGCTGTGGAAACCTGTGACTTCAGCCAACAACCTTCTCAATTCAAAATACTTGGTTTTTGACAGTTAGGACAAAGCATGATGGCAAGGAGATATTAAACCAGCAGGCATACTTGCATGTTGTCTCTCATCTAACCTTATCTAATCCTGAAGAGTTTTAGGTGGGATTTACTGGAGCAGAAATGATGAATCAACTTGATCACATGGTAGGAAGCCTGGCTGCTCCTGAGTGCCTGCAACCCTTACGCTGCTTGTGAGAGGAGAGACAGCAGATTACAGAATTAAGGTTACTTGCCCTGGCACAGTCCAGTGATGGCACTTCTAACCAAGTGTCAGATGGCCTCTAGGAAGGGTCTCAAGATCCTGTTACTTAGACTAAGGGGGAAACAGCTGTTCCACTGTGCTGTGACAGAAGGACTGCAGCAGTGATATCCAGCACAAAACCAGTAATCCTCAGAAAGTATCCAATATCCATTCTTCAAAGAAAGGGCTGAGTCCAGACCGGATAAGTCTGGTGTTAGCAAACATGTTCCAGCCTGCTATGTAAGTCTCCACCACAGACAGCAGAGTCTAGAGAAGTTAGAGCCGAGCCCTTTGGGGTAGCTGCTCTCCAATGACATCCCCAGTGCTGCCCTTCAGGCACTGATTTTGAAGGGGGCTCCCAGCAATCCAATGGCTCCTGTCACAGCAGAGCCCTAGCCAGCCCTAGTCTGGGTAAGGACAGAAGCAGTATCGTGACAGATAATGTCAGGTAGGAATAATATCACTTCTTAACCTATAAGGAAGGTGGGACTAAGAATTTCTGAAATTTGGTTTGCTTGCAAAGCGTTCTAAAAGATAATCCTGCATAATACTGTGGGCTGCATTGCTCATGGGCACTGATGTGCACAGGCCTATTAGCATTAGGAGCATGGCAAACGCTCAGACAACAGATGTACTTGACCTCCTCTCTGGTTCTGCTCTCTATTAAATCAAGTCTTATGTATGATAAATACTGGCAGAAATCCAGCCCGCTTCTACTGGTTTGAGTGCTGTTGCCTGTGTTCAATTCTTTCCAGAAGGTGTACAAGTGAATTTCAAAGAGGTGCAGTTGTTCATTTGCAGCTTGCACATTGTATGAGATTGTGGTTCCCAGCCCTGAGCTCCTCATCTGCAGGACGTGTTGCAGTTCTCGACAGCCGATCACTGTGTTTTTCTGCCAATTTCTCTTCATGGTCTGCTAGCTGCAGTTTTGGAGATCAGACTTGCTCCCTGGCATCTATTCAAGCTATAGAGTCCAATTTATTTCTAGCACAACATCCATTGCTTCTGCAGTATGTTGACCCAGTCTGTGCAAGCATACTAACTCAGAAGTGGCACTCATTTCTTTTCTGTTGCCAACAGACAGAAGCAGCAATTAAGATGATGACTGCATTTTTAAGGGATTTCTCTTCAGGAGGAGTGTAACACCCTGCAATCACTCCCCAGCAGTCTCTCCTCTAAGGGGGAGCCTTTACAAGCACAGGGGGTCCTTCTGCCACAGAAATGGAAAGGCTCAGCTGAGTACAGGGGTCCCAACCATGCAAGGACTCGGCTTCAGCCTTAGATCTCACCAGCTTTACATTCTTTCCATTGACTTTATGTTAAACTTTCTGTTCCATACACAGTGTCATCAGAGACACGTTGGCTTTGCTGGCATGCGTCCTATATTAGTAGTTACATTTTATTAACAGGGCCAGACTGGTTGAGGTAAATTGGCTTACTCAGAGCACAGTTAGTGACATGCACAGTTGGTCTGACCATGTATTCTTCTGGAGCATTTTCCCATGGAGAAGAGGCATATACAGCCATTCAGTCTGTCCCCCTAGGAATTTTGGACCCATTGGCTGACTTCAGTCAGGATCTGAGGGAGCAGTTAATCAGCAGAGGCAGCGTTCCATGCACAGAGCATCCTCCCCAGGTCCTGAGAGCTGCACTGTGAGTTTTGCTCTCAGACACCACAAAGTAACATGGAAGAGACATTGCATCCCACCTATGCAAATTTTTGAAGGGTAGTTTGTGTCTTTCTGGACACCAGAGAATCCAGCTACAAATCCATGGGAAAACAGATTTCATAACTGCGCTGCTCAACTGCTTTTTAACTTTTTAAGGTAAGAGTTTAATTATAACTAAGAGCACTGGCTCTACATCCAAAGAAACTCTCAGGTGCAAATGACTTCACAGTCATCCTTTTGCTGGCGGTATCTGCACTAGCCCAAAACTGCAGCATAAGAAAAACAAATGAAGATTGTCAGCAAGTGACAGCAATGTTAATTACACAGTGGTGCTATAAGTGTACTTAACTTTGTAGTGACAGAAAAGCACAAAGCTGGCCCCACTAAAAAGGACTAAGAGTTTCCTAAGGCAGAAGAACCTAAGTTTGTACACAAAGAGCACCAGAGCAGGAACATTTCCCAGTGATTGGTGCTTCACACCTGTGCTGGATCTGCAAGAAGCACCGCAGGTTCCTGAGGAGGTGATGTCAGCCTGCTGGTGAGGGAGCTTTATGGAGAATTAAGTTAATGAAGGGAACATGGAGCAGAAATACTGTCATAGCAGAGGGGACCCCTTTCTAAAGTGCTTTCTGCTGGTTGTGCAAGCAGGGCTGGCATTGCAGGGTGAGGCAGTGAGCACTGAGGGCTGTGGGACCTGCTTCCAAGGAATCCAGAGCACAGGAAGCTCAGCCAGCCAGCAAAACTCCTCAGGTAATGGCCAGCAAGCCTACTTCGTCAGAGCAGACGTGGCAAGGAAAGGACATAGTCCATGGGCAATCTAATTAAGATCTACTATAAAGACAGTCTAAGGTGACCTCACTCACTTTTATCTAGGAAATGCAACACACGACCTCAGGCCAGCAGCATTGCATACAGGGGTGAGGGACAGGCTGAGTAAAACTGGTTTTCTGAGGCTTTAGGCTTTGTGGTTGGATGCAACAGCATAAGCTCTTATCATAGCCTTCCCTTTGGGGCCTGCACAGGGTTGCACAGGATGCAGACACACATAGGTTCTTTCATGGGGTTCTCTGCTCTCTGAGATGTGATAAGCTCATGTTGGCCTCCCTACTCTTGCTAATTGGGGGAGTTAAACAGACTATTGTTCTGTTTTCTGTGGTCTTTTCCCAGGAAACTAATAGTAAAGCCATATTGCTGAGCTATCACGATGGGGAGAGCAATATCTTGCAGCTGTGATTTAAACCTCCTTTGCAATATAGGATGAAACCAGGTGTTTGCGCAAGCTTCCTTCAGCAGATACTTCCAACAGATGCAGGACGTGCTGGGAATCCAGCAAAGGAACTTAAGAAACATATATAGGACCCTCCTACCTGAGGCACAGCTCTGCCAGGAAGCAAATCCCCCAAGTACATGGCTATCGGGAATGCTACTCAGTAATGCTACCACTATGTCTTCTCTGTGGAGGAGACATCTTGTGTAGGTGTGTGGTGGGATTCCCTCAGAAGTGTCATTAGGACCCAGATTTCTTGGAGGTTGAGAAGTTAATTGCTGATTTCTGAATAAATTACTGTATTGCATTCCTTCAGCGTTTCAAAGTGTGTTAGACCGAAGAGCTGAACAAGCTCTCAGTGTTTTGTTTTTTTAACTAATTACTGCTGGATATAGACCTGGTCAACAAACAAGTCAATAAACATACAGGGCAGGTGGGCTTAGCAGAGAGCTGAGTTGATAATTTTGTTTCAAATTTATACTGCAGCAGAGCTGTCTGAAGGCATCTTCTTGGCAGTCATCACTTCACTAGGAGCCATAAAAGAATTCTTAGCCATTGCTATTATTTGTCTTACCGTTTTGAAATTCATAGTGCCAAAAGGGTGCTAAAAACATGCACTTTGTTTTCTGCACTTCTCTCTGTCTTTAATGTATATAAACAATCCTCTTAGTAGCTTATCCTCTTCTCCAGGAGAGTTTGTACATGAGAGTTAAGCATGCTTCTGTTCTTCAATTTTTCTTTTGCCTTCCTTTTCAAAATTCAAAACACCAGTGATCAAGTGAAGTGCAGGCTGAGCTGGCTGAGCCTGCAGTGACACGCGCTTCCTTCTGCCACCTCGCGGGCTGTGGCTATAGTACAAGGAACATGGCTTTTCCAGCATAACATACCTTGTTTTTCTTGAATATTTAATGAAAGATCCCATGATAACAGGAAATATTATGCATTGCCACTGCTGGGCATGTCCTGACACTTCCGAAAGGAGTTTCCCTTCCCTGCGTCAGAGCTGTCGTAAGCAGGAATACCTCTCAGAGTGGTGATGACATCTTGAATTGTTTAACCTTGTTATTGCAACAGAAGATGAGAGACTCACCTCTATTATTACTGGATTTTTTTGTTGTTTTGTTATTGTTTGTTTGTTTGTTTTAAAATCTGGGTAATTATTTTTAAACATGAGGCCTGAAAAAGAGCAATAGTGTCTTGTTCTGGGATACTCGAAATGGCTCAAATAAAGGTTGCTGATAGTATAATACAACAAAAGATAGTTTAGGGCAAGCATTAAACGAGGTTTTTTCCAAGAGTGGAGCAGTTTTCAGCTGGAGACTGTGGAGTGTCATAAACTAATGTTTCCCTGGTAAGACTGAACACAACCGTGCAGCACTGCATAGTCCTGCACTGGGGAGGCAACAAGTTGATACAGAAACCCAAAGAGCTCTTCCCTTCTTGCAGTACTGGGAGAGGGCTGGTTGCTGTTCTCTTTATTTGTTCTTTAGGTAACCAAGAAATTTTAAATCAATTTGGGCTAAACTACCAATAGAACAACTATGTTACATCAAAGCAAATGTTAAAAATTAAGCTTTGAAAAGTCAAGTTGGACACATTCTGTGGATTTGATTTCATCAAGCTATCTCAAACTGAAATACAGAGGCTGAGTGTTTTTTCATTGTGAATAACTGCATTGTGACTAACTGCAAGCAGTGGCCTTGGAAGGACACTGACCTCTTAAATGTAGCAAGTCTTTAAGAGGCATGCAGCTACATTTAAAACGTTTTCTCTTGCCCATAGTTAAATTTATGTATGTTTGATGAGTCGTAACTGCTCCCTTATCATCTCCAGAGTGTTTTGCAAAGAGCCATGAATCAGACTTGTTGAGTGAGCCCCAGTATTTTGATTATAATATAATCATTTTTATTCATGTATTCATGGGCCATACTGAAAATGTAATTGTTCAGAATAACTTTCTGGTGAAGAGCTTGTTAAAGTCTTTTAAGACATTCGACATATGACTGTTCCTCTCTTTACAGAAGTGACTATATAAAGCTCAGAAAACACACATAATCCTGACTTCAGAAACACGTCCCAGTGAAAATGTTCCATGCTGACACTTGAGGAGTCACTGCTCGCACCTCCCACTGACCCATTTACCCTGCCTTCTCAGGAAGTTGTGGGGCCTGGAACAGAAGTGTTTCCAAAGGAGCATTCAGCTTCCTGCCCAGCACATCTCGGTTCTCAGAGCCTGAGTGACCCCACAGCTCTCCTTGACCCCCATGAAGGTGCCTGCCAGGTGCCCCTGATCTCAGCGTGGGAGACCAACACAATGACCTAGAGCCAGAGCTGGAAGCTGGTGCAATGCCTGCAGAAAGGGCTGATGCACAAGCAGGTCCCTGTAGGGAGACTTGATTCAGAGAGAACTCATCCATGCTGATGCTATTTCTCTTTAGGCTACTAATTAGTGCAGCTCAGCGTAACATGCTGTGGTGACGCAGTTTGGAGGTTTGGCCTTGGTTGCTTTGCATCCTGCCTGGCAGAAGCTTCTGACCTGATGTGGTTTTTTGGTTGTAGTTCCCCCAACACACCCCCACAGAGGAGCTCCCAACACCTGCAGCCATGTGCAGGGGGGAGCAGAGGCACATGGTGTCGGGTATAGCGTCACTATGGTGCACGTGCACCACCCACTCCTGACCCCGTCCCTGCATGTCCTCTGTGTCTCTAGACATTCCCAACCCATGGATCTCCCTAACCTCCCACAGTCCTCAACCACCCCTAGAGGTCCCTGTCCCCATAGATGTCCCCAACCCTCTGGAGGTCCCCACCAGTAACTGCATCAGTGTCCTGGTTCTGGGTTCCTTGGTGCCGGTGATGTGCACACGATGAAGGGTGACATCTGCCACTGAGGGCCTCGGCCACACAGTGAAGGTGTCAGTGGCTCTCAGTCCACAGTGCCATCTGCACATTCACTGTGATCTGGTACTGGTCCTCCTGGGGTTTGATGACAATGCCAGATCCACGCCTGTACCTCCCGCTGTGCTGTGCCAGCCCTGGTGCTCCTTGCACTCTGGGTGCCACAGCATGCAGCTCACACCCAGCTCCTTTGTGACAATGAAGATGAGCTGTAGCAGCACCCACACTGTGATGGGCACCAGAGACACCCAAAACTTCTCAGCCCAGAAGCTGAGCTGCCCCCGGGTGCTGATGGACTTCTGGCATGTTGGCCTTCTGAAAATGAAGGCAAGCATAGGAATGCTTGGGTTCAGGATGGGGGCCTGACAGGGTATGCTGGCTCCTTTGCAGGTTGCTGGGTGGGCATCACTGGTCAGTGGGACCCAGGGTGGTGCTGGGGTGTTGCAAGCAGAGCCCTCCATTGCTTTTCTTGCTCAAATGCCCCCTTCCTCCAGTGCAAGACCACGGGACTTGGCTCTGTCATGTTACCCAGGTTGGATGGAAATGCCAGAGGTGATGTTGACATCTCATTACAAGGCCTTGGTGTGGGACACTGGCACCAGGAGGAGCAGCAGCAGGGACCAGCTCTCCTTGCACCAGGCCAGTGTAGCCAGAAGCCTCTGCAGAAGAATGTGCATAGGCTCTGCACCTAGAACCAAACCAGGTGTTTGGTTCTAAACCCTGCATTTGGAGTGACCCTTTTTGCTTCTCTTGGGATTTTGTGTCTTCTCCCCTTATCTTTCAAGGCCCATAGCTATAACCCAGGGAAGGCATCTCCAGGGAGGCATGCACCCCTCCAGGAGACAGATAGGTGGCACATCATGAAGACAGCTTGAGAGTATCTCTGGAGGGGGATTGTCAACCAAATAGGGGAGTGCCTTCATAGCAAGGAAATCCTTCCCTGGGGGGCTGAAGGATCTCCCAGTCTTTGAGACCATGCCCCCCAGCTGGGTGTCCTCAAGTGGGCATCAAAGAGGGAGGGAGGAGAGTGTCTTGAAAGGGAGCATCAAGGAAGGAGGATGATGACAGTGGGGGGTAGCATGTGCTTGAGGAAAATGTACGATTGACTGACTCACAGATAATGGAGGTACCTCATAACATGATCTGACATGGTGCTCCTTTCATGTAGTGTGAAATAGCTGAGGGCTCCATCTTTCTGTTACTCACAGATGCTGATTTCCAAGGACTGGAGCCTTCTAGGGCAGTAATTAAGTTTTAAATGGAGAGATCAAATGTAGAATAAATATCTCATTAACCTTGACAAAGCACAATCTTTCTTTACAGCTCATAGCAAAAGAGAAAGTGAGTGTGAAGGATGGGATAAAACAGGCACCAGCTTCCCTCCCCCTGAGAGTGGCATCTGGCAGTTGGAATATCTGCTTAGCTGGAGGGGCCTGAGCACACATCCACCACCTCCTCCCAGAAACCAGTGAGGTGCAGGCTATTTCAAGGATAAAGAAAGATTTTCTAATCTTTCCTTGCTGGAACTGGGAACATACTGCAGTGTGGCCATGGATGCAGAAATCGCGGGGAGCTAAGCAAGAAACAGAAGGTGTTTGGTTCTAAACCCCAACAGTTGGGCTCTGTGCCCTGTGCAGGGAGATTTGGGATTTTCCACTCTTGGGACTATCGTGGTTTTTTCTAAATACCCATCAGGTGAAATGTGCAAAACAGGGCTCGAAATGTGGTACTGCCCCAGCCATGTGTGCTAATCAGACCGTCCTTGATTGTAAAGTTCAGAACTTTGCCAGCAGTAAGATTCTCTGGCCTGCCTGCTCTGGTCTTACATTTCTGTGGTCCCTCTGGAGAAGACAAGTTATGACTTTAGCCTAAGCCAGACAGGAAATGTTGGATGTGTTTTCTTATTGTGAAAGCCACTGTTCTTGAAAGTGGCGCAAAGAGGAGCTTGACCTCTCTCATGTGTGCCTTTGTTAGCCAGTGGAGGAGAAGGGAAATGCCAAAAAGCCTTCACAGTGGAAAGGACTTTTCCTAAGGGCACAGCAGGGTTAAGCTGGGCATTTATTTCTGAAATTACTCCATTAACATTCTTATGCAAATGAAATGTGAATCCTTGAAGAGCCACTATGCCAATTGATTGAAACAAGACAGGGCAAGAACTAGCTAGCACAAGATTGGCCTGTTTGATGAGATAATAACAGCCAAAAGGATGTAGGTCAGCTTCCTGAGACTGGCATAACTAGTCTTTACTGGTGTGAAACAAGAGAAGCTGGCAAAAGCTATTTATCTGCTTTATGGGTGTTTTTGTGTGATGAGACAAATAGAAATGTTTGTCTGATAGAAACAAAGTAAATGCCACTACTGAAGCATATTCATGTCAGGAAGTTAGCTACTGGACCTTTCAGAGCAGTTGCATGTGCATGATTCACTCAGGAGGGAGCTTAAACATACTGTCAGGTTCCCATCGCTCATGCTGCTGAAACCTTGAATTTGGGCTGTTTTTATAGATATAGATATATATTTATATATTTGAGAAGTTTTGGATCATCAGTGAAGGGTGCCAGTACACAGATAGGGCGGGAATCTTTGAGTCCTTGATGTCTCACAGACAGTGGGCAACAGCATCCCAAGCTGAGATGGGAAGACCTGAACTGGTGAGTGCCTGGGATTCCTCATGGCCACCAGCATGGAATGCCACACTAGAGGCTAACTCATGGGCTGTGATGGGAAATGTTCAAACCCACCTCTCTGAGGGCTTGGCCACTATGAGGCATTCGGCCTTAAGGGATGAACCTCTGTTCACTCTTCTTTACACTCCCTGATGGTGGTAAAGCCACCACTGGATGTCCTGGGCTCCTGATCTGGGAAGTGAACGTATTGAGTTTATGTGGCAGGGTTTTGGGGCAGACGGGTGGGGGGTTATAGGGGTTGGCTTCTGTGAGAAGCTGCTGGAAGCTTCCTCCGTGTCCCATAGTGTCAATGCCAGGTGGCTTCTACACAGCCCAGTGGCTGGCCAAGGCCAAACTCATCAGCAATGATGGCAGCACCCCTGGGAAAGCTGAGCCCATCAGTGTTGGTGGTAGCACCCCTGGGATGATGTATTTAACAAGAGAAAAATGTTATTGTGCAGAAACAATTGTGGCCAGAGAAGACCAGAATGAGATTATGTGATAGCAATAACTCTGCAGACACCAAGGTCAGTGAGGAGGGGGGATGGAGGTGCTCCAGGAACTGGAGCAGAGATTCCCCTGCTGCCCATGCTGAAGGCCATGGTGAGGCAGCCCATGGTGGAGCAGATATCCACCTGCAGCCTGTGGAGGATCCCACACCAGAGCAGGCAGATGCCTGAAGGAGGCTCAGACCCTGTGTTAAGCCCATGCTAAAGCAGGCTCCTGACAGGACTTGTGAACCTGTGGGGAAAGGAGCCCATGCTAGAGCAGGTTTGCTGGCAGAACTTGCCACCCCACGGGGGACTTGCACTGGAGCAGGCTGTGCCTGAAGAACTGCACCCTGTGGGAGGGACCCACACTGGAGCAGTTTGTGAAGAACTGCAACCCATGGGAAGGACTCACACCGGAGAAGTTCATGAAAAACTGTTTCTCTTGGGAAAGGCCCCACACTGGAGCAGGGAAAGAAGTCTGCTCCCTGAGGAGGATGCAGTGGTAGAAAAAACGTGATGAATTGACCACAACCCCCATTCCCTGTTCCCCTGTGCTGCTGGCAGAAGGTAGAGAGTCAGGAATAAAGTTAAGCCCAGAAAGATGGGAGGGGTGGGGGGAATGTGTTTTTAAGATTTGGGTTTAATTCTCACACTACTCTGATATGATTGGTAATAAATTCAGGTAATTTCTCCAAGCTGAGTCTGTTTTGCACATGACAATAACTGCTGAATGATCTCTCCCTGTCCTTACCTCGACCGACAAACTCTTCATTGTATTTTCTCTCCTCTGTCCCTCTGAAGACAGGAGTTATAGAGTGGCTCTCGTGGGCATCTGGTGTCCAGCCAGGGTTAACCCACCACAGTGACCCAGGCTTGCAGAGCTACAGAGCCTGAAAGAAGAGCTGGGGATGCAGGCATTTGGCTCCCCAGTTGTGTTTGGCTCACACCTTTCCTGCTCCCATTGTCATTTGAGATGGGAATAAGGAAGCTCAGAGTCTGTCCCAAAGGCAGGTTGCTGTTGGTTTTAATGGAAACAGGCCCCTTGCAGATGCCAGTGCATGGGCTGGAGGGAGACATCTTTGTTATCCATATGCGAGGAGATACCTCAAGGGCTGGGCTTTCCTCTCATGTGGGGCTGGAGCAGAGTGCAGAGCATCACCAACTGGGCTGACAATCAGTGCAAAGGCAGGGTGTGCGTGCTTAAGTAGCCAGTTCCACACACCTAAGATGGCCTTGCTGAAAACAAAATACACACAATGCCTCAGTGCCCTCTGTTCCTCAGGAAACAGCCTGCAGACAGCTGTGGAGAGATGGCAAAGTCCTCACACTTGAGAAGGAAGATGATTCCTAAGAACACTACCCTGACAGAAGGGCTCCTGGGATCCCTAGAGCCCCAAGGGTGCAAAGTCCAGGGCTGGAGGCTTATACTTGATCTGTCTGAGGGCTTTGGCAACCCACAGCTCCTTCCCCTGCTGCTATAGAATTCAATGTTTTGCCACCATATAGTAAACTTGAGCTTTTTCATTTTTTAGCTCTTAGCAGGTCTGTGAACACAATTTTCCTTGCAGATCAGAGGAACAAATTCCAGGTGGATTTAGAAACTACCTTCCAGACTTCACACACTGCCACACTACAATACTCCAGCCTATCTTATTCCATTTCATTGCATTTAATTGTGACTCCCCAGAGCTTTGGTGGGGGGGGAGCCTGCAAGCCACCTGCTGCAGAGAGGGCTGAGATACCACTGACTCCTTTTGCTTTCCTTTGAGCCTGGTAGAGCAGATGACAGATGTCTCTTCTCCTTTCAGAAAACCTTTCTGTTCTGCTGTTCCCACTTTCATTCTCTCTCCACACTGTTTTCCATGATCACACACACTTCAGCACCTGCCTTTTCCAGCTTTTCATCTGACTTCCCAGTTTGGCTTCCACTTTCAAATCTCTTTGCACACTGTCATCTCGTCATTAGCTGCAGAGTCTCCCCCAGCATTAGCACACACTCCAGCCGCTCCACTGACTTTTATCTCCACTTCCTTCTCCTTTTCATCTTTCCTCTGCCCTGGACTCTTTCCAGTATGCTTCCTTAAGTGCAGGCTGTCACATACAAAGCTCTAACATTGTCTCTGACCCCGTTTTCTGTTTCCATTAGTATTTTAGATACAAGCTGGGGACTAGCATGTATCACCTTTTGGTTTGTCCTGTTGTAAACAGATTTTAGCAAAGAGAAAGGGGCAGGTGCTCTGGGGGTTTGGACAAACTCAGTGCCTCTTGGTGTCTGACCCCAGTGGGAATGGAGGTATGAGCTGGCCAGTCAGCCTTGCAACAAGGCTCTTCCTTGCAACAAGACTTTTATACATAAACCTAATAATTAAAGGCATTCCCCCAAGTACTTTCACATTAGTATCTCAAGAGAAGAGTAGGTAAAATAATGCATTAGCTTTCAAAGTAAGTTGTCCAAGTCTGGTCCCATCATGGGAGCTGTACTGCCAGAGGACAAAGGTCCCCTTCACTGTCACATTTACTATACCTACTTTTTCCTATTTTCCTATTTTCCACTCAGATTTTGCTATGAAAGCCAGCAGTGGCTATCAGGAGTGTCTGCTCTCCCCTGCCATCACCTCCTGACTGCTGTAGATCAATGGCTCACCACTGAGTTTCACACATGTGCAATAAGCACTCAGAGATGGTGTTTTTCATCCAGGTAGGAACTGTGTAAATTGTGCAGGCTCAGATTTTGTTGGTGATCTGTATGAAACAAACCCTCCTTGCTGTGTAGTGGAGGTGAATTCCTTCAAGATTCAGGAGTGTAAGGAAAAAAAACCCCTGTTAAGTCCAGGTTCTCAGAAAGGCAAGAGGGTTGTGTCTGTTAAAGAGGGAGGTAAATGAAACAGGGATCTTCTTAGGAGCTCCTCTGATCTGAGCACAGACCAGACTGATGCTATTTCTCTCTTTATTTCTGTGATGTGTGCACTCAGTCAAAAGGTTTGTGTCTTTGTTCATCTGATTTCAATTAACCTGGAACTTACATACTCTGCCTGGTACGTTTTGGGTGGTGAACACTCCCAGGCTTTGGCAAACAAGTGGTGTGTGCTACCCAGAAACACAGGTGTGAGACAAGGAAGATCAAATGCTAATAGTCCCCTGCAACTGTCACTGAGATTTGTGGAGACATTTATGACAACACTAATAATTTTTCCTGTAACCAAAGCAGCAGTTCATTTATTCCGTGCTCTTTCAAGTAGAAATGTCCTTGCAGCTCAGGTGCAGGAAAATGAAAGGCCTGTCTTCCAGTATACTCTTATTTTTCAGCATATGTACTACACTGTCCGATTGCAGTGGCAGCACTGGGATGGCAGTCTTGGCTCTGGCCAAGCACATCTTCCTTCTTGGTGTGACTATCAGTCATGTGCCTGCTGCAGCCATAGTCTGTGCTTTGGGGGATGTTTTGTGGGTTCCCCAAGCAGCCCTGCTGAAACAAGCCTCTGCCCTGGCAGAGCTCTTCAGGGCCCCAATGACTGCAATGCCTTTGGGCTCTGGTTTTCATGAGTAGTGGCTAGCACTGGAAGCAGGAGAGGCCATCCAGGAAGTGTGTGTCTGTCCTGTGTGTGCTGACCCTGCCTGGCCCTGTGGCATGTCCCTTGGCTCCAGTATCGGCCCTGAAACAATGGGCCAGCAGCACAATCACCTGTTGCTCTCTGCTGGTAAAGCTCAGGAAGACCCAGTGACAGGACTCTTACACTTGCTTCTGGCCTCCTAGTGAGGCATTTTGGTTATTCTACTCAATTGGGTTGTTAATGTCAACAGGTGCCTTTATGGGTCAAAGACAGAAAAGTGTGAGATGGGGACAGGAGCCCAGGTAGCCTTGCCACCTCATGCCCTGAGAGGACAGAGGTTAGTTATCCACAGCAGCAGGAGAGAGATCTCTCAGGATTTATATGCACAAATAGGCAGATATATACACACACACATATATATATAAATATGTATATAGCTCATCTACATGAGTTATGTTCTGTGTGTTCCCAAATGAATGCACCAGTTCTCCTCTCCTCCACAATATATATATCTTTGGTTTTGGTGCAGCTTCAGGACTCAAGAGAGATTTTCCTTTTGCAGGTTTCTAGGGAGGGGTAGAGAGGAGCTTGACCTATTGCTGACTAGAAACTTTAAGTGGAAACCTTGCATAATTGAGCCTTACCCTTGTACCTGTTAAGAGCACTTGGTGGAAAGGTTATGAAAATATTCCTGAAACATTTTTATCCAAATAGGCAGGATTGTGTGGCAGGACTTTGCTACTTCCTACCATAATGTCATGTCAGTGATGGACATGTTTTTTTCTGTCTTATCAAAGGAGGTGTCCTAGGCTGTTGCGAAGGATGGAGTTTGAAGGATGGTCACTATCTAATGTTGCCTTCACAGAGTCATGGTGTCCATGACTGCCAAAATGGTCTAATCCTGCTCCTCTGTGTCCCTCTCACTCCTTGGATACTAAGCAGAAATTTTATGGCCCTGAATAACAGTGGTGAATGTTAGACTAGCAGTTTAATGCTGGTATAAAGATTACTACCCAAAAGGCAAAACTAAGAAGAAAATATGAAGAAAACTCCATGTACTTGGAGTAGCCCTCTATGATCTTAATTGTTTTAGAAAAGGGTGCATAACCCTGAGATCACTTATGGACTCATACTATATTCACCTGAGACATGAGCAATCCTTGCCCTGCTACATGTCCCTTTGATGGTCTTGGTACCTGGCTGACTTCTTTGTATTTCAGTCCTTACTTGCCTGGGTGTGACAGTGATTTCAGACGCTGCGGAGCACTGTGATGGAAAGAGCATGAAACACCAGCTGCTGTTGTGAGGTTTGTAGATGGTATAGCCCAGAGCAAGGGGCTGTCTCATCACCACAGTCTGTTCTAAGGCCTTCTCATCCCAGAGCACCAGAGCTAGAGCAGAAATTTCGGATATTAGACACTGTGCTGCCAAGGGCATCCCGTGCCTGGAGGCTCCAGCTGCTCTCACTAAGCTGAGACACTAATGCTGGCCTCCTCTTTGCATGGAGCAGCTGCTGTTATGGAGAACTGCAGACATGCCTGTGCTCTCTAGTGGCACAGCTGGAGCTGCACCCCATGTCCTTGCTTCAAAGGAAATGGGAGAAATGCAGAGGGCAGTGCAGACCCTTGCTGAAAATCATCCTCTTCTAATAAGGGGTGGGTAATTTTTCGTTTAGGTGTAAAATGTTAGATCCTTCGGGAAGATTGCTTTGCAAGCACAGACTTAGACCTAAGGTGTAATTTGCTCTCACTGTGTGCCAGAGGAATCCCACTGCCTTCTAAGGCATGTCAAGTGCAGATAGGGACGATGCACCGATTTAGCAGAGAGCTGATTTATTCCTTAGGCAGTCTTTCCCTTTTGGCATCTACTTGTGCAATCATCAGCTCCTGGCTGAGTTACTATGGTAATAAGAGTATATCACGGGCACTACACTTACTCACTGTCGCCTGGGTCACAGGAGAGGAAAAATAGCAGAGCAAACTGCTTAATTTCTTCGTTTTCTACACACCCATTCTAAGAATGTGGGAAAGAACTGGAAAGGACTGGAAGTCCCTACATCTTCCATGCCCTACTAACCATGTTTCACTTGCAGTGCACGGAGCTAGGCACTCCTTCCTGTGCCCCCGGGGATATGCCCTCTGCAGCCCGTGCAGCTCCCAAAGACTGATGTGCCCGAAGAGCAGGGTGTGGCAGTGCCACCACGTTTCTCCAGCAGCACTGTGCAGTGGGCTCTGGGAGTGCCCGGGGACAGTGCTTCATGCTCAGAGTGCTGCTGATTCATCTGAGAGGGCTTCAAGGGAGAGGAGTGCTGCACCAGGACTGCGAGTTCTGCCCGTCATGCTGGGAGCTGTGCTGCAGGCACCTGGAGGGGCTCATGGCTCCCCGGTGCAGCACCTGGGATCACCCGCCTGCCAGTGTGCACCAGGGTGGCCCTCGCCAAGGGATAAGGAGGTGATGTGGGTGTGAAAAAGATGAGCTGGACTGGTCAGACTCAGAGCCTGGCTGCTCATGTAGGGACTCTGCTGGGGGCCAAAAGTGAGAGGGGGAGCTGGGCTGTGATGCCTGCTATGCAAACACTATCAAACCTGCCCTGTCTTCTAGGGTCTAGAGGGCTTACAGAAAAATCCTTCCCTTGGTGCAGAAACCCCCATTTCATGGTCCATGGGGTATTAATGGCACCTTGTGCTGAGACTATAAATGCACAAGTGGGAGGCAGAGGAAGAGGAGGACTCTGAGGTCTTGGTCTCGCAGCCATAAGCTCTGCTGTCTTCCATCTTCACTGCTTCAGTCAGGCTATTTTTATCACTTGGGCTGCAGTTTTTACTTACTATTTTTATCCTGTGTTACTGATTACTCCTGATTATGAAGGAATTTAAACTTGCTTGGCATATGTTAATGATTCTGTGTTACATGGTGGAAACAGGATGGTGTCAGCAGCCAGAGCTTGGGAACAAAGTCTGTGTAGGGGCCCAGCCCCAGTTTGGCACAGGAGAATAACACATTGTGTTAGGGCCACGCACTGTCAGTTTTTATAACAGAATATATAAGAGCCTCTGCTGGTTTTATTCTTCCTTTTTACTTGACTGAACACTCAGTCAGGAAGAGTTTCTAAGTCACCATCATAAATAGCCAGAAGAGGCAAATCCAACAAGCTGTCAGGACTGATTTTCCCAGAAAGATGAGTACAAAATGCTGCTCTTATTTACATTATTCATGCACATTTTTCTAGTTCTAAAGGATTCACTACAGCATATAATGTACTACTTCCAATCAAATGAACTAATTTCTCAGCAAATTGTTCTACTTTGCCACAATCCACTTCTGGGGTTTTTGCTTGCATCTGTTGGAAATATTATTTAATCAATCCAGAAAAATTTAAGCCACACTGGTCTGGAAGAAAAGAGAATCTTGTGAATTAGCCATCCTCAGTTATCAAGATCCTTAGGAGCCAGAAGACACAAGCCTGCAAATGACCTCCAAGGTGACCTCTGCTCCTACCCTAGATGAAGAGAAGAGCAATGTTTCCAAAATGAAGAGCCTTTCCTCCACTTGCACCCCTGCACAAGGCCCTGGCCCACCCAACGAGAGCCCTGCAAGGTCAGCTGGTGTGGCTGGAGCTGCTCTGAGTACCTCAGCGCTGTCCCCTCCAAAGAACCTGAGCTTAGATGCTGAGACAAACCGAGGTACTCCACACTTAAAGGACGGTCCAATTTCAGAGAGCAGATGGATGGCAAGTGAGCCCAAGGAAAGTGCTGGAAACCATTTAATGCCAGCAGTGGATATCTACAAGCTGTCAGTCCTGCTTCAGACAAGGTATCATTTATCCTCCTGTATAAGCACATCTTGCTCTTAAATGTGTAGTTAAGAGAAAGAATTACTACACTAGTAAGGACTGCATTTGCACTTAAATGAATTTTTAAACATCTTCTTGTTTAACCTTCCTGATGGAATAGACATGTCTGCCTGTGGAAAAATTGAAAACCAATAAATAATACATCCACTGAGTACTTCACCTTGGGAAAGGTCACATTTTGAAACATCTGTCTGTTCATCAAATTAAACTTTCTATTTGATGGAAGGGAAATTGTTTGGATTCAAGGACCAGTAGCAGAACTGATTGTATGATGGGCCTTTGAGTTAAAACAATAGCATCAAAAGCCACAGCAGTGCAGCTACAGCAGCTTTCTCCTGCAGGGAACACACAGAGTCTTACTGCTTCAATACCCACTCAAAATAATTAATAGTATATCTGTAATGTGACACAGTGAGTGAACCTCTTCTAAACTCAGAAATTCTTAATGGCTGCTATGCTTCAGACCTTGGGACTGGTCTCTGTGGGGACTGTGGCCCAGGTGTTCCTGCAGAGGAAAATCTTAATGGGGACAGAATTACTGTACTGGGGCAGCCCACATGCTTAGTAACCCTGCTCTCCCTGCCAGGGACCCCTCCCTGCCCAGCCTCGGGAACAATATCATGATCCTCTTGTTGGAATTGCTGTGACTAAACAAGAGATGCCCAGGGCACTTCCAAAAGCTCAGGACCTGGAGCAGGGTATGCAAGGAAACCACCTCCGGTCAGGATGGACACAGGGGTAACAGGCACATGTAGAGCAATTTATGATACATGCTTGGGGGACTCTCCTGAGAGCAGTAGCACAGCAGAGCTGAGTTGTTGCATGTAAATCCCCTTCTTCTGTCATGCATGGGGCGTTCAGAGAAGTTCACAGAGACTGCATTTTCCAGGCTGACAGCCATGGCTCAGCACTACAGGGGTGCAGAAATTAGAGACAAAATGGGGAAGGAGCTCTACTGGGCCAAGCTGGAAAGCTTCTTTCATGCTCATCGTGACTTAGAAAGCTACCCAGTATCCGTGGGAGGCAGAAAGCTGGGTGGGAAGTGGAGGGGGAGGCTTGTGGGGGAGCAGTTCACAGGCATCAGAGTTGCTGGGATGGCTTGTTGGGCAATGGCAGGGACATGCTGTGGAGAATCCTGGTGTCCAGGGTGGGGTGAAGCATGGTCTAGGCTTGCCATGCAGTATGTGGTAGGAGGGAAGGGATATTTTGCCTAATTTCCAACTTTATGGTTAGAACATTAGACTTTTATTAGAGCACAGATTTCTGGATTTATGCTGCTCTTGTCTTGTGTTTTACATGATCTGGGTGCTCTTTACTGGCACCAATGCATTCCAGTAAAGCAGTGTTGTGGACATCCCCTGCTGTAATAGGGGGCACGACAATCTTCTGAAGCAACTTTGCTTTCTGCAAGGCTGTCAGGGTCAGTTTAGGAGCAATATATGAGAGCTTTTGGACAAAGCTCTCCCATGTCTGCCTGCCTGTGAAATAGCCTTTATCCTTTGTCCTGCCTTGCTCTTCTTTGCTTGACCTGACTGTTTGAATGCTCTATTAGCTGCCTCAGCCATACATGCAAGGACAGACAGACCAGCTTTTCTGGAAAATTATAAACACACACCTATCTTGTGTACATTCAAAATTCAGGCAGAGCCACAAAAGGAATCCTAGGAGTCATTTCATAATAAGGTCCTGCTGGGTGTTGTACATGGCATAAACATGTATGCATTTGGGGTCATGCATTTTCTTAGTGCATCACTTATAGACAGGCCATGATGACTATATATGTTGCATTTCTGCCATGCCTCTGTCCTAGTGGAAGGCAAAGCTGGAAAAACAAGGCCTGTATCAACTCATAGCACAGCCATAAATTCTAGGAATGCTTCTGAGGCAAGTTAAAACAAATTAGTAATTATCATGACTGACAGGTACTCTGCAGCGACCAATGAGGTGCCTACTGATGAATACTAAAAATCTCTTAGCAGAGGAGTTACAACCGTGGCTGTCAACGTGGCTATAATTAGGCAGCTCTAAGTGAAATGACTTCTTCTCAGATGTACTCCCTTGAGAATCCAAAGATCTGGATTGTCATACAAAGGCAGGAGATTAAAAGGGGCTGTTTGCTGTTTGTGTTGCAGGGCTACAGAGGCCAGTTAAAATGGGACCCAGGTGGAGTGGGTACAGGACTCAAAATAGAGCAGGATTGGTCTGCCCCTCAATCCAAACTGTCATGCTTTGCATTCCCTTTCTGTCTGCTTTTCTGTGGCCTCTCAGCACCGCACAAGTACCAGAGTTATGCCTCTCAAACACCCAGAAGTATTAATCACTTGAAAGATGAGTTAATAATCTCTGAGTTGTTGAGACATGCTGAAGGACAAGCTGATAAATTTTCATTGCACAGTGGGGAACTGTTCCTCTGACTGGGATATCAGGTTGATGACAAGTTCAGAAGTCTCCTGGGAAGCAGATGAAGAGACAGAAGTTTTCTGTGTGAGCCCGAACAATCACTTATAAATACAAAACCTCCTGCGGAAAAGTCAAGCAGTGTTAAAAGAGATCCATACCTCCCTACTTAAGAATTAATCTTTGCATAAAGGCTAATTGTTGCTGCACAATTTCTCCAGTGCCTCAAACAAGCATGTCTTTCTTCAGAATCATGCCTTCTATTTTTACAGTTTAGAAAAAAGCCCCAAAACCACCCATGACACATTTGTGGACAGAAATAGCTCTCCAATTACCACTGAATTCCTGTGTATTTTTCATGCTGGATCTTGCAACCCTGATCTTGGTCTTTACATGTGGCATCACTTTTTGCAGTGGGTATGTCTGAAAGAGACTCATCCTTGAGGGAACCATACTGGCCTAAGATGGACTGGGCTGTGTGATGTGCCTGCTAGGATGAAGCAGCAGCTGTGACAACAGCAACTGAGAAGAATATTAAACTATTGTTGATTAAGTCAGCTCTGACTGTAATGCTGAAATCAGCCTGACTCCATCCTGGATGTTGCAGACTAGACTGCATTTCCACAATAATAGAAAACATCGCTTTTCAGCCTTGGTTTGTGCCCTGTTCTGGGAACAGAAAATTTCTACTCACTCCTCAAAACGCTGATCTGTTGACTCATTTTTCAGGTGAGATGTTGTTAAATCTTTCTGGGTGTGTTGCTGCTGCATCCTGTTTGTGCAGGAGTGATGGGCTGGGTTTTGCTTCCTGCTCCCTGTGTGTCCATTCTAACAGCAAATGGCCTTGGGTTAAGAAGCAGGATTTTGTGATTCTAGAGATGCCTCGGCTCACTGCTTCTAATCTTTGTAAAGGATTTGATCCATAAAGGCTAAGCAAAATTCAGCAACTTTCCAAGAGATTAGAGGTTTACATGAGTTTGGTAGGAAAGATGTGTGCTAATGTCTTTACAAACAATTCCATGTTTGGTATGGGTATGGGTGTTAACATATTTGAAATGGGTCTTAATGTCTCTACCAACTTCAAGCCACAGGTTTGTTACAGAATCTGGACAGTTTGTTTCCTGAAATAGACATATGGGTCCACACAAGTCTGAGTTTGTGAACTTTGGGGGGAAATGACAGGTTCAAGGGGGGAATATGTGGTAGGCGGTTCAGGAAGGCTGTACCTTCCTAGTACCTCAGCCAAGGGGGAAAGGAAGAGGGCAACGTAGCTGGGAGGTTCGGATAAAAGGAGGCTGTGCCCTCCCAAACCCTGAGAGAAAACCCTATGGGCATATGCCCCAGTGGACTCTCTCCCTTTATTCGAATAAAGTTGCAGGACTCCTGTCTCCTTTATGGACACTGGCTTTTCATAGCATGATTTTCCATACAAGTTGATGTTTTATGTGGATCTCATGGGCAGCAGGAGCCCATGGCTGGAAGGTGGCTGTGAGGTCACAACTGTCACATCCCTGAAAGGCCATTCCCTGCAAGGGATGTGCCTGCAGTCAGAATTTAGGACTCAGGCCACTGACTCTGGGTAGTGCCAGACTTGTCAAGTTGTGACTTGGCCATCACATTCATCTATAGAACTAGAATGTTTATTTCACTCCCGAGGAAGACAATGGAAAACATGCAGGACTGAATTAACCTAAGGGTAAATAATTCTAGAATTCAAATTTCCAGGTCTTTTTACTCCTTCCTTTCATGTTTCAAAGAGCTGCCACCCACATGGGGTGGCAGTATGCTGTCACCATCAGTACACCTGCATGGAGGACAGAAGAGCAGCTCCCTTCTGTGAGTCACTGTGCTCCCCTCTGAAGCATTCGGTATGATTAGCAAGGAGTCTTGTAAGTATACCTTTCCTCCATCTGGCAGTTTGATCCATGTTCCCCTGTCATCATTTTTGATGGATTCATTTCACACGTAATGCAAGACTGTCTCACGGGTGTTTAAAAAGCGAGGCAGTTGCTAGAACTCCAGAGCAGAGACTTTCCCCCGTGTCTCTGCTGGCTGGTGTTACCCACTGTGTGCTAGGAGGAGCACCTCACCTCGCAGCAGTCTGCATCCCTAGGTTTGCCATGGTGGACACATTTTTGACAGTATAAAAGAAAGTGTATCCAATGGTGACCACTACCAGAACAAAAGAGCAAGGCTGAGCACTAGCCAGTGTTTTCATGTGCAAAGCTAGCGCCACCCACACATGCTTGTGAGAGAAAGAGGTGTAAAGGTGACGCCAACACTGTTAGGGACAACTACAGTTGAGGGAGGGGTAGAGGTTCATTTTGAAATGAAAAGTGGGAGTACAGCTCTCAGATGAGTCAGTGAGGAAGAGCCCCCGCAGAGGAGTCTCACACCTCTTTACTGCCTTGCAGAGCTGCTTCTTGCTGCCTCTTTGCTCCTGTCCTACTTTCTAGGAAAGCTGCAAAAGTTCACTGCATTCTCACAATGCCCCCAACAGCAATTCTGAGCAACCTGCACTACCACAGCACTTATTAAGCCATACAAAGAGAAATCTAAGGATGACAGACAACACTTTTCACCAGCACACCTCCTTGCATGAGTAAGAGCTGAGTCTGAGTTGCATGAGGTGGAGAAGGAGCATATCTGAGGGTTTCTATGAATCTCACAAGCATGTAAAAGGAAGAAGGTTTTACATTTCTGTACAGAAAATGATGGTGCAGAGAGGATAAAGAAGTATTGTGCAAACTCTACTTTGGGCCTTCATTACTGGTCAGAGGACAAGTTCTGTCACTGTGCCACCAACACATACACAAAGATGTTTGCATCAACAACAGACCCATCAAGAATACCACTAGAAAACTTGAGAGCCCAGCCATTATATGGCCTCATGGTCTAGAACTCTATTACATCCTCTCCTTTTCATTGAGTCAGACCAAAAATTGCAATGTAAATAGCGTTTTGGCATCCTTCTTACAGGGCCCAATGTTCATCCTACCAGTGGCAAGACGCACTTGCCCGTGTTTCTGTGATCCTTGGGAATAGGATGATGGGAAAGCAACAGTGAACTGTGTGATTATTTGTTCTGCTGCATCTCATCCAGTTCACCCTTCCTTTCAGAGAAAGGGTTCTCAAGGAGAGTCTGCCTTCTTATGTTTTATCTTTGCAAATCCTTGACTTACTCTGTACTAGGAGAGAGGACCGACTGGACTGTATTTCCAGGATCTGTGGCAACCACTTTGAGTTCACAACTCTAATCTGTCTGTATGTTAGATTTTAATCAAACATTAGGTAACATTTGTATCACTGAAATGAAGATCTTTAAAAGCTCATGAAAAGAACTGGGTTGCAATTTTTCAAAGTAAAATTTTAATATGCTCCTGTTCTTCCCCCCACTTTATTAGCACTTGCAAATTTCTACCTAAGGATGCTGTAGAAATGCCACCACAAAACAAAGTAACTCTTACACACTGAACCCAGACTAGTGGGGCTGATTCTTAATGAAGTTGCCATGTTTGCAACAGTCCAGAAACATCATTCACTCATTCAGCTTCCAACACGGGCTGATTTGTAAAGCAACTCCTGGCTGTTAGGGTAAAGGAGAAGCTAAAAGGACTGGAAGTTTACCCTTATATTTATGTTGTCAAAGACAAGTACCAGTTTACTGCCTACCAAGGATTTCTAATGTCTAATGTCACCTTGCTATTTATGTATGCCGAGCATCAGAACTCCCCTGACATCCTGCCTCTTGGGCACAGGAGTGTCTGGGAGTAAGCTGCTGGTAAGTATTTCTCAGGCAAGACAAGCAGCTCAGGAAGACTCATCCATTATCAGAAAATAACCTTTAAAACTAAAACTTCTTTAATAGACTGATACTCAGGACATGCTGGAGAAGGTACAATATTGGAGCTTGAACCAGAAATAAAGAGGAGATAGCAAGATCCTGTTATAAGGGTCTTAGTGCAAAATTCTTGTTTCCGTAGGACCCTTCACTGTGATATTTATCTCAGAGAAAAAAACCCCCTGATTACAAACATATCAAGCAACATTTTGAAAGTGGTCATTGGCCAATATCAAAAGCTCTGATAGTTTCAGAACTTTGTATTTTGAGTTCAATTTTATTCCTAACCAGACTATAATCCTTCACCAACATCATAGTAAGAATTTTAAAAGCTCTTCCTTTGCTATGATACATTTAAAAAGATGACAGAGGCCCCCTCAACCTTCATTCACTCTGTGAAGCAAAACAAGCCCAGTTCCTTTAGGCACTGTTAATAAATATATATTCCATTCTCCCATTGATGGCTGCAGCTTTCTCTACCCATGGTGCGGTCTTGAGTTCTTCCTCCTTGAGTACAGGTCTCTTGAACAGTGCACGGATGAGTTGTGGTTATATATGCCTGGGAATAAGTAACTACTCTGCTTTAGAGAAACCTTTTTGGATACATAAAGTATCTGTTTGCCTTTTTCACAACCATCCCATCATTGTCATGATATGATCAACCACTATCCTCCTTCCTTCCTTGATGCAGCCCTCTCAGAGCTATGGGTGGCCTTTTTGGAGCAGACACTCCGCTGAAGGTCAGGCTAATCTGACAGCTTTAGCTGACTAAACAGTAGATTTCACAGCTACCTTTTGAGTGCATGAGACACCTCCCACAGGAGATTCATGCGAGATAAATTTTCTCAAGTAGTAAGACTGAACTTCCAGAAGTGCTTTTCTTTCTGTATCACTAACAAAGAAGCCTAATTAGCTGTTTGCTTTTGACATCTAACCTCCAAATAGCTCCTACTTTCATATATGGCTTGTATTCTGCCCAAAAATGCCACCTTATTTGCGCTGCTTTAGGCACCAGTGGTATGCAGTGCTTTTAATATTCCATCCCTCTTTCACGCTGACAAGACTTCAGAACTTTCTCACCTGTGCCATGGTAATAAGTGAAAATCTTTAAGATTATCAGGCACAACACCTTGAGGAATGCCAATATTATTTTCCTTCCCACTCAGAAACTCCTTGCCCAAGTTGTCTTGTGCTGGCTCCTTATCCACTTTGATACCCAGTTCTAAGGGTATTTGTCCAGTCCAAGACAAGAATCATTGTAAGTGATCAAACCAACCTGGCTTAGCAAGTTAGCTTGACAGTTGAACATCCAGGTAAAAAAGTTACACCTGGGAAATCAACGAGAGATACCAGCTGAGTTTGCCCTAATCATTTTATCTACATAATTTTTACTTACCTTTAGGTCTTAATTATTCTTTCCTTCAAAAATTTTTCTAAAGCTTGCTTACGATTATAGAAAGACTGATATTTCTCTGCCAAGATAATCTCCGTGTTTCTAGTAAACATGGGTATGGTGCTTACTGTTCTGCTGTCAGGCTGCAGCACTCCTAAATTTTAAAATCTGTATTTTATACATCACTTCTCCAAAACCCTTGATGCAGATAGATTTGTTTCTTCTCTCAGTATGAGCACACTAAATGCTGTTAGCTTCTTGACCACTTCACTTACGGTTATTCCTGTATCTTCACCTTTTTTCCAGCCAGTCACCCTTTATTTTCTGGCATAGCCAGAGCAGGAAAGGAAGTATTCCTTTATTGTGTGAATTTGCAACAGCTACTGCAGGTTCCCTCTGAAAAGATAAACAATGATTATGCAGAGATAGCATTACATACAAAACTGCCCTCTGCTATTAACTTTTTCAGTTACTAAAGCACTGTAATGTTTTACAAATATATAAACCTCTCTATTCATGAACTTTGAGAGAGAGCTGAGAAGTCCTGCCAATGTGAGGCTGAAGATGGTACATTAAACTCTAAGGAAGGTACTGGCAAAGTACCTAAGGAAGGAGTTATATCAGAGAATAAAGGTAAAACTGCAGTTAAAGCCTTAGGCTTAGGCAGAGGCTAAAACACACATTACTTTACCCACAAGGGGCAGCAGGAACGCCAGGAGGAAAATTTAATTTCACCATGGAGTCTCTAACGAAAAGGGTCTGCTTTTGTGCTGGTCAAAGTCAACATCAAAACTCCCTTTGGTTTTATCATCATCCTATGCTTGCAGTGTTTTTTGCTTGCTTGGAGCTGAACAGAACTACCTACATGCTCTTTCACATGGGCATTGGTGCCTGTTGGGTGCCAAGGAAATGGATTGTTACAACTTACCTTGTCCAGCTACTAATTGCAGCATAAGAGCTTTCTAAAAGCACACAGTAGACTAAATGCACCCAGTTCTCTACTTACTGATAGTTCTTACAGACTGTATTTAGGGAACCTGGCAGAGACTGTTAGGGTGAGTGTTCTAGCTGAACTGGAGTTTATGCTGAAGAGGGGCATTCTTCTGTCTGACTAACAGTGAGGTAGCTCCCCAACTGCATGTTCTCTAGCACCCTTGTGTGAAAGTTCTTCCTTTCCTCAAGCAGCACAGGTTTCATGTCAGACAAGCCAGCAGAACCTTGATAATTCATCCGCTGCTAATTTGGTGGAAAATCACATTATCTGGTGAACTATTCAAAGAACAAATGTGGTTTTAAGTTTGCACCTTAGCTTTATTGACTTTTGGCTGTGTAGTGTGTGTCCTGTGAAGTCTTGTGCATCCAGACCAGCTGGATGTCCTTATCGGTGCATTTGGGAATAAATGCACTTTGCAAAATGTTAAACCTAATTCAGAGGTTCCTAAGGGAGTTCATTAGTTACAGTGGCAGAACTCCAGTGGCTTGACACCAGCTCCCCAGAAGTGAGTGTGTAGCTGTCCTCCTGAGAGCATCGCTGGCCTCAGCCAGTCATAAAAGGACAAGTGCTGTGTCAGGTCACACATGCAGCTTTCCCAGCAGCTTGCTGCCTTTCTCTGCAGTGTGCTCTACTGCACTCCTGGGCCCAATCTGCTTAGCTGATTGCTTAATGTGCCGTGCTCTATGTGGGGTTTGAGACACATAAAAGGAGACTGTGACAGGACCAAATGCACCATCATCAGTGACCTCTGGTAAGCAGCACACAGGCTGGGGGATGACAGTGACACAGCCACCACACAGCCAGGGGTTACAGCCATTGTGGATGGACTCCACAGTCGAACACACTTGTGCAAGGCCTGAGACACTGAACAAGAGGTGGAACTCCCCAAGACACCCAGACTGAAAAACGTGTGGAGCCGGGCAGTGGCAATGGCTGGTGGAGGTTCGGTCTGTCCCACAGGACATCGCAGCTTTGGGGAGGAGCTCACTTCGCACATCCCTGTGCCTCCCCTGTCAAGTCTCCTTATTAAGATACTCAGTTTATAAAAAGGCTTTCTGCAATAACGGGTAGCAAATGGAAACCACAGATACTTTTGAAAAGGCTCTCTAAAACTTATTTCAGCTTCTATAAATGAGCAAATATTTTTGAATGTAAAAGTGGTATAACGAGGCTAATTTTAATATAAGGATGATCACATGGTTCCTGTTCATGGAATAGTAAGATCACTTAACCATGGAGTGTGTTTTATACACTAGTTTGGCATGTTTGCAAACTACATAATGGAGATGTTTTAGCATGTCCTTATAAGATATGAATGAAAACAGGGTATTTGTAAAGCTAACCTTCTACAACCCTATAGTTGTAATAGTGTCATGTAAATATATTGCCGAGTATGAGAAGATAAGTTGTTTTGTGCAACGGAGCCACATATATAATTTACAAATGTACATGCAAATTTTATACTTCTGAAGTTACAAAAGCACATATTTATGAAAAATAATCTGATGTCTTCCATTTAGTTACTGCTGTCATTGTGATACTAGAACCACTAAGGATCTGCTTTTGTTAGGGTAAGATCAAGCTTCTGGTTTATACTGTGAAAGCAAACAATGTGCATAGTTTTAATCACAGTTCTGTCATTTAAAATGATCAACTAAATAAAAGCTCAAGTCTGTATGCCAGGAAATGCTGAAGATACTGGGAGGAACTCTGGATCTGAGGCCCTGACAGGAATGGCTCTCTTATGCTTACACTGTTTATTGGAAGGAATTTCTCTGCACTCTGCAGCTGCCTGATTGATTCTCAGATGGGGGATTCTTTTAATCATGTAAACTTAGCAACAGAAGGGTGCACTTAGATATACACACCCAACTATAAACATTTTATAGGGGGGTATTGAATATCCTACCAACTTGGCATCTAAACAAGATTTCCTGCCCAGAAACATAACACACTGTAAAAACAGCAAAGTTCAGAGAGATCTGTGTTTTATGCTGGTTTTCAGACTTACTGAAGCCTGTTAACAGTGTGCAGAAGTTACAATCGGGGCAGCTGACATCCAGAGCAAAGTGCTTGTCTTGGCTGTATTTTTGGCATAGCCTATATGGCTGTCACAGAGAAGACAGAGAGCAGGCCCTTCACATGACATCTGAGAAGTCAACAAATGCATAGTTAGCCAAAAGCGTGAAATACCTGCATGCTAGCTTCCAAAGCTAGTAGAACAAATTTCAGCCCGCTAAAAGGAGCATACTGTGCCCAAGAATGACATAATTCAATCTTACTGCTTTCATGCCTTGTTTATCACTTACGGTGGAGACAGAATGGAGCTGCTTCTAATTTACACGACAGCAGTACCCTGAAGCCCCATCTGAAGGCTGCTTCCTTCCATCCCACTGGGCTATGAACATTGCTTAGTATCTGGCTCCCACCTATGCATGTGCACAACTAGTCAGAGTTATGTGCTGTTCTGATTCTTGCTAGCTGCCCTGGTGGGAAGTGAGGTAGAATTCTATGTCTTGCTTTTATTAAAAAATCAGAGGTCAAAATTGGTATTTATTTCAGAGTTGCCAACATTTATTTACAGTTATAATTTCTGTCTACTCTGACCTTACTTTGGTTTAGCCTGTCAACTGAGTTTGTAACTTTATCAAAAAACCTGAATTCTGCCAAACCAGGAAATCAAAACATTTGGAAATAACACCCCATATCTCCTGGATGGATATGCAGTAGCAGGCTATGGCTCAGATCAGCCTGGGTCACCCTGTAATTTTGTGCCAATAAATTAGCCATCACATAGCCTGCAGGCTGTTTGGCAATGTGGCACCTCTTACCCCAGCAGGACTTGACGTTTCCCATGGGATTATGAAAATGTGTTAAAGAATCAGAAGCCCTGTTGTTTAAGGAGCAGGATCATTTGGGTGTGGGAAAAACACAAGGCAGAAGTCAGCTCCTGCCCCAGGGGTACTACATTAGGACAAGCCAAAGGTGAGAGCAGAATTACAAGGTGAGATGAGTTCTGCAGGTAGAAGTTCCTCACTGCTGCCAGTTCAGGCTTCTAGGCAAGGTACAGCAGTGCTTGACATTGGAGCTCCAATCATTTATTGATTCATTTGGTAAAACAGTAGAATAGCAGAAAAGTAGAAAGAAATTATTTATTTTACTGGAAATTATAACCTACAGTTCTCAGAAATGCAGAGAGCCACCATTTAATGAGCCGGCATGCAGGAAAGGCTACAGCTGACCAGAAATTATATCCTGTGGGTCCAAGAGTCAGCACAAAATTGCTTCAAACTGATGGCCCTGCAGGCCTCCCTTCCTGTGAGCCTTGGCAGAAACATGAGCAGTACTGAAAACCAATGCAAACAGAAGTAAAGCAGAAAGACTTATTTTGCTTAGACAGCTGATCTGTGGGACCTCCTGGAGCAGCAGTTTCTTGTGGAACCCTTGTAGTCTAGGTAATCTCAGGCTACAGTGGAAATGGTCTTCCCACCAGATACTCCCAGAGAAATTTCTTGTGTTATTGAATAAGCAAAATGGAAACTCACAGGAGATCTCTCCGCAGCATGTTACTGATTTGTCATGAGAACTGCATGGTAACATGATTTTATGAATTTGTCTGAAAGGAAACTGGTCAATTGACAGCATTTTCTGGTTTGTTCTAGATATAGGACTATCAAGACCTTCATTACATGCCCTATGAAGCATATTTGGACTACCTTCCCACAGCCAACTTAATCTGGTGGGATCCAAGCAGTATTCTCATGTGTATCACAACTGGGTACATAAAGGAAGACCTGCAGTTTACTAAAAGTTTGGGTTTCAGGGTTTGAAATTGTTTCTGTGTTCATGGGAAAAATCAATCCAAGCAGTCAAACCTATAGAAGCAATGTTTCTGCTATCTGCTGTGCCTTCTCTCCACCCATTGGCCCTTACAGACAACCCACTCCAGAGGTTTTCCAGAGCTCTACCATTTTCAGATTTTTGGTCTCTTACTTCACACCAACTGAACATTCTTTTCTTGTTCATCTATAAAAAGCAGTCTCCCCAAACCCACAGCTTAGTCACTTTCCAAACGTGTGAGATTTCCAGTGACAAAGAGCTGGTAATTTTCATTGCTTCAACATTCCCTCCTCACTGAAAGAAACCAGGGCAACCAGAGGTTGGGATTTCCGCGACCCTCCAGATAGGCCACTTCCCTACTGGAGCTATAGCAATGATGTCTGATATTCATACATCTTGAGTGAACTCCAAAACTACAGCAAATACATATATTAAAAAAAACCCAAACAAACAATCCAAACTCACTATTATCTGTATATAACAAAATGTAGACGGGAAGGATTCTTTTGATATAAATTTTTTCACAAGTCCTTAAAATTAATGGCTTGAGTCTCTCCCCAGTTTTTGCTGGAGACAGCAGAGCACGGCCGTGTGTAGGGAAAGCAGCGTGCTGTCAACTACAAACCGGGCATTTGTGAGCTCCGGAGAGCTGCCTGCTGTGCAGCCAGACGGAAATTGTGTGATGCGGATACAAATGGCATGGGCCTGCGGAGCGCGGGGCGGGGGCAGGAATGCGGCGGCGCTGGCAGCCGCAGCCGAGCCCCCAGCAGGGGGTGGGCTCCGACCGCAGGAAGGAGCGGCGGCGGCGGCTCCGGCAGAGGGAGATCCCCGCTGCTGCCCGGCTCCCTCCTCGGTGGCAGGGAAGCGGGATGCAATGGCCCGCCTTTCTGAGGCTGTACTGCTGTGTGCTTGTGGTGGGTGAAAGCTGGTTCACCCCCATGGAAGATGAATGTCCTTGTCCTCCTCCAAGTCACGGAGGTCTCGGTAGCAGAGCTCATTGCAAACTGAAAAGGCATGTTTGTATGAATTAGTGAGCTCTCTTATTTTGGAGATGCACTTTTTTTGACAGCAGAAATGCTGGGTTCTTAATGTCCACCTTAGGTTCAGAAACACCTGACCTCTCAGAGACACAAAACTACTTGTCCTGCTCATGCCCATGAAGAACATGAGGAAGCGTGGCACAGTGAGCTGTGGGAGGGCAGGGCTGCGGTTTGGCTGAACCTGAGCTCCTCGTGCTCAGACACTGAGCAATACCAAGCTGCATGACTCCCTCTCCAATTTCATATGGACTTGCTACAGCACTGATCTTTACATGCCCAGGGTTTCCATCACCGTGATATATAGAGGGTACCACAGACTGAACCCCATCCAGCCAAAGCTGGAAGTCTGAGGTTCAGATGCCCAGTAATGCCCATGCACAAGGGCTGGAATGATGGCTGCACAGCCAACCTCCGTGTTTTGGAGTGGTTTGTGTGGCTTTGTGACCTTAATGTTAACTTCTGTGAATGTTTAACTGCCCAGGATTTTAGAGACCAAATTGGAAAACAAATCCACCACATGGCCTTATATTCCACACCCGTGTGGGTCACAGGTGTGCAGCTGAAACATCTATGGAATGACACCCACCTCTACTTGAGCAGAGGGTGTAACAGTCCCTGAGCTGATGGCACTGAGCTGCCACTCTCTGTGAACCATCACTAAGGGCAGTTAAGCACACAAACCATCAGATGGAGGGATTCAAGGCACCGAACCATATAGCTGCAGCCTGCAGCACCCAAATGCAGCACTGGAAGAGAAAGCCACCTTTACACATGGTGGTCCTGTGCTGGAATTTAATACCTCTCCAAGGATTTTAGCTGCCAAAGTCTAAAAATTTCCTACTGAGAAGAACATTTTCTACATCTTCTAACATTTTAATAGTTTGGGCTAAAGCTACATTCCTTTGGCTCCTTACCAAATTCATGCTTCAAAGCAGGGACTCACTCAAGTTTACACAAATTTGTGGGGTTTGATGGTACAAAATGACTGTACGTGACTTTAACATGGGCAAGAAGAAGTATTTCACCCCTAACTGTTTCTGGTCCTGGCACAACTATTTTTAGGAAAATTTCAAGCTGAAATTCAGCCAGAAGCAGGCAAATGGTATGAGAAATTTCAAAGCAATCAAGTTTGGCAGGGAAATGGGGTGGAGCACCCCTCTCTCTACATGGTATCTGCAAGCTCTGAGGAGGCTCAGGAGGGACCTTGAAAGGAGGTTGTATCCAGGTGGGGATTGGCCTCTTCTCCCAGGCAGCCCGTGACAGGACAAGAGAACATCACCTCAAGCTGTGCCAGGGGAGGTTCACGTTGGACATTAGGAGGAATTTCTGCATAGAAAGGGTGATGAGGCACTGAAATGGACTGCTCAGGGAGGTGGTGGGGTCACTGTCCCTGGTGGTGTTTAAGGAAAGACTGGACATGGCACTCAGTGCCATGGTGTAGTTGACATAGTGGTGTTCAGTCATAGGTTGGACTCGATGATCTCAGAGGCCTTTTCCAGTCTAATTGACTGTGTCATTCTGTGAAATAACACCAGAGTGCATCTGGCTGTTACAGAGCCAGCAGAGAGCGAGAAAGTATTTCTTTTCTTCCCATCAGATGTAGACCTGCCCTTTTGGTTTTGAAATTTCCCCCCCCCCAAACTTTTTTTTTTTTTTATTTTTCATTTCCCATACTAAATTCTCATGGAAAACGTCAATTTGTATGTAAAAAGAAAAGCTGCCCTGCTCGCCTCAGGTGAGAGGCGCGCTCCTCATGGAGGGCTGCGGGCGGTTTGCAGCCCGGCCCTTACTCACGAGGCGCTCTGGCGCCCCTGATCCTGTGGGTTTTCCCCCTCCGTTGTTCCCAGCCCCTCCGCTCCCGCTCCCCGCGGAGCCCTGGCCGTCCCTGAGCCGCAGCCCCCTCACAGCCCCCTCCCAGAGCCGCTCCCGCCGCGGGGCCATTTGGCCGCGCTCGCAGCCGCGAGATGGCGGCGTTGCGCCGGGCCCGGGCCCGGGGCGGCCATGGCGGCGCAGCACGGGCCGCTCCTGCCGCCTCACGGAGCTCCGCCGGGCGCCGGGCGGGATCCCGGGAGCTGAGCCTTGGGAAGGAGCAGGAAATGGCTGCGCCTGGCTGGGCGGGAGCGCCTGAGCGCCCAGCCCAGGCCGATTCAGCCCCCCCGGACCGTCCTCTTCCACAGCTGGTCCACTAAGAACAAGTGGTATCATTTAATCGTCTTGTTTCATGAAAATAGTATTACTTGGACCAAGTGTCTCCTTTTCTACAATAAATCACATACGTTTTTGTTTCATGTAATTTTAAAACATAAAAATGGAGTTGGTTTCAGCCTATATACCTGCATTCTCTCTTTCTTATCATGTATCTTAACAATACGGTTGCCTTCATCTCACTGGTTTTTCTCCGAATAATAGACATTACTCCGACATACTTGCTTTTCCTGTTCTGTGCGTAACTTTCCCATAGTTGTGGTTTTTGACTCATAGCTTGAGCCTGCAGGTGCTGAATCTCTTGTAAATGGCACCGAGTGGCATCTTTCCTGCTGACAGCAATTCAGGAGTCACATAAACCCATGGCTGGACATGGGATTAAAACCAGAACAAAAGAGGCATTGAATAGTGTGACGCAAGGGTTACTCTCCTTTGGATGGCTGGTACCATCAACCCCAGGACTGAGCTGGTGCCAACTGGCCACAGATTTTATGTACCTGTGCTGTGGTTTGGCTGAGTCAAAATTCAAGCTTTGTCAGTCAAAAGCAATTCTTTTTGTGAGGTGGGAGAAGTAATGGCTGGAGTCCTGTGAACGTCTGGGAGAGAGGCTGCCAAACATGTAGCTAAATTTGAGAGTATTTCTGCCATTCTGAAAAGTGCAGCTGTTTGCAAATGCTGTAGAAAGTTTCAGCTTTGGGAATAGTGAGGAGAAGAGTGTTTTGGACAATTCATTACAGTCTACAGGGGCACTTGGCCAAAAGAATGCTTTAAAAATGTAGCCTAGTAGCTGATAATCCATCTAATTTAAAAATTTCTGAGAGCAATGAAGCATCCTCATTTTTTATACAAAGCTAGTGCCAAACTCAGCTTTTGTAGGATCATTATTTACTTCTATATTGCCATCAGAAGAGAGAGAGGTGTGGTGATGGAGTTAAGTCCTATTACAGTCAGTCCATCAATTCTCCACTGGCTGAACCATACTGTCTTCTATGCAGCTGTAAGATTTCTTTGGAAATTGGTCCTTCAAAGTGTGCAAGAATGTTTCTATGCCTTCATTCAGAACTGAGATGAGAGCGCAGCAGATGATGAAGGCTACAGGATCATCTACGCAGAGGGCATGGTTTTAGGATGAAAGCCTCCTGCAAACACGACCCCCCTGTAAAATGGGCTAGTGAACACTTAGGCAACTGTTTACTGGCTCAAGACATAGCCGAGTGCCTTCCTTTGTCAAAGATTGGTTTCTTCCATAATCTTAGAGAAAGATCTGCTATAATAATTATCACCAGTTTGATTTTTGTTGTTTTTTACACAGAAAATATTTAATACAAAACAATTCCAGCTGTGGACTATAATGCACCTGCACACAGAGTGTGTATAGAGGTGAAGGCTGACAGCTCTAAAGGAAATTGTGTCTATGCTGCTGGGAACAAAAGTCTTAGAATGGCCCATTTCCATAATAGGATTGTTTGAAAGTACCGGTGTCGTATTGCACACCATATTATCCTATATTACTAATCAAATTTATGGATGTGTTTTTTGATAGAAAGACTACTTATGTATAAAGTTGCACAAATTTAAATCAGGAGTAGCCAGTTCAATTCTGTTTGGCAGGAGAGTGTGGGAAAGTGATGGAGCCTCCTGCTTCAGGATGCGCAAACAGAAGAGGCTTAGTGTTGGCAATCATTCGTGTGTCCATTTGGCCAAAAAAGTGGCCCTTGACTGGGGAGGCTGGTAATTAATGCCAGTAGGAGTTGTTACAAGGCTCCAGCATCCCATGCCTTTCTCTGTGGGCTGGAATATGGTGGATGAAATATGACTTGTATTTTGAACCCAGCTCCTAACCCACTGAAGTCCAGAGCACTTGGAGGAGATACCAATTGTTTGTGCATCTGGTAGGATCTACAAGTAAAATGTTTTCAGGTGACAGGCTCAAACAGGGTGAAGAGATCCAGAATACTTGGCAAGGATTAAGGGAAGCAGTGGCTCTGAAAGGAGGTGGGGGCTTTCCCTCTGCTTCTACTTCATTTCCATTCCTCTGCATTAATTGCAGATTATTGCTTAGTGGCCTTTAGAGCAGATCTGCAGCATCACCAACTGCTCTTCAGTTGAGATCTTTTTTGGAAGAGAGGATGGTTGGCACAAAGCTGTTGCAGTGCTGAAAGCGCATCCATCACACAAGCACCCAAGGCTCCTATGGCCATGGCAAGATTGCCAGGTGGGAAAGAGAGCATCAGCTAAAGCAAAGGACCTCTGTTGAGCTGCCCTGAGTTAGACAAGGCCACCTTACTGTCTCACAGGGAGAAGAGCAATGCATAAACATCTTTTCTCCTGCACCTACAAAGCAGGAAATTAGAAATCTTGCCCCATATGCCACCATGCTACTCCCTCTTTTTTCTCTGGCAGGCATTATCTGTAGGTGTGAGCATGAATTTCCTCTAGGATGTATTTTCTGGCAGCTGTTCCCTGTTAGAGAGGGGAAAGACAGTTCATTTACAAGTGCTTTCAATTAATCTTATGGGGAGTCCAGCTATATGGATGCAATAACTGTAATGGTAGTTGCATGCTTAAATCACACAGGTCTTTATAAAGGAAATGATACATTACCCCCATTTTAGGTGGATCAGATGTGTTTGTGCTCATCAACAAAACATGCCCAGGCTCGCTGTTGAGCACAGAGGCTGGCAAGGGGCAGGCTGCATTCCCTGAGTTTCCCTCCAAAGTGGAGGGGCTGCCTCTTCACGTCTGCTGGGGATGGCCTTGGGTTGCGTTGACTCTTGAGCTGTGTGGGGAATTGTCTGGGACACTGCCAGTTGGCTTCAGCGAAACCGATGCCAAGGATTATGTCAACAGTTTATACAGGATTGAATTCCAATGCCCTGGAACATCCCCCTGGCAGGGTTTAATTTATACAATAGACCTAGCCAGAGAAAAATTAAGTTCTTTACCCAAGGTCATGCAGAATGTTTTGAGGCTTAATCTTGGGAGATCCCTTGAAAGATACAGTTCCCTGGTCCACAGTACACCAAATATGTCACAGATCTTGTGTGTGTTCCTAGACTTTAGCATGAGAGGTGCTGAGACACAGAAAGGCATTTTTCATATTGTTTCTTTTCTCAGCTTGGAAACACACAGCAAACAAAATGAACTCTTGGGATTGAAAGCAGCAGAATTATACTGGGGTAAATTAGGTTTTTACATGAACCATCTTTTAGGAAAAGGGATTTATTGAACTCTCCTGAGGCAGTATATACCTTTGTCTTTATCACCTAAGCTCCAATGCTTAAAACCAGGCATATAACACATGATTTGAAACACCTTGGCAGAATGACAATATTTGTCTTCTCATATTTAGTTTGGGTTCATTTAAAATTACATTTAATGCCATTTCTAATTCCTATCCCAATAAACCGAGACTACACGTTGCTGTTATGACATGAAACTCTTGGGTATCTGTTTTAGTAGCAACTTTCAGTGAAAACCAGAGTGCTTGAAATTGGATTTTGGTGAAATATAGGTGCCTTACCTCCAGAAAGTAATCCAAAAGGCCTTCAGCACAGCCTAACTCTATTAGCTCCTGGTGCTAATAACGCTAAGGCTGTGGATTTGATCCCCGTATGGGCCATTCACTTAAGAGCTGGACTTGATCCATGTGGGTCCTTTCTGACTGAGACTATTCTGTGATTCTGTAAAGTACCTATATTCCCTTGGCATGCAGGAAATTAAGGGAATGTACTGAGAAAGTAGGCACATGTAAACTCCCTCAACATCTAGACTTTTAGCACGAATAAACCTGAAATGCAGCATTTTACAGCCTGGTTTTGTCTCTGTGCATATCTCTGAGATCACCACAAAGTACTGTAGCTGCCATCATTAGGATGCGGCCCTTTTTGGTGGCACTTTGCTTGCCACTCAAGCATAATGGCTGACGTCCTTGGTTAGTGTTGGGAAGCAGCTGGATCCAATAGTCCTTCCATCCTGAAGGCATTCAGACCCACAGTTTTCATTACAATATTTATTCTTTAACCACCAGGGCTGGGGCTGGCAAAAGCAGAGCTGGGCCCAGACAGGAAGGCAGATCTGGAGCCGGGAGAGAGGACAAGCCTGAGGGTATATATAAATGGGCAGAGAAAAGGCTGGCTTGTGATCATGCTGAGGAGGGGGAACTGAGAGGTAGCCTTCCACTTGGTGGGCAAGTGCTCACCAGTCACTAAATTATCATGGAATGTGCAGGGGTGCTAGTCACCTCTGCGTTCTCCTTTGGCTTCCTTTTGGGAAAAGCAGTCCTCAGCTCAGCCAAGGATCTCCTTCAGGAGAAGACTGTGAACTTCAAGAAGGCAAAGAAGTGCAGGAAAGAGGAGAGGGTCAGGATCTCAGGCTGTGCCTTGTAATCCTAGCTCAGTGCATGGGATCACTGCATCACCTCCCTTGCAGGAACAGGAGCCTGGCCCTCTAGTTATGTCCTGGTCTTTTTTATGAGGTGCTATGGTAATTCTTGTTGTGTTTCTACACCACCACGCGAGGAGGATGCTGCTTTCCAAGTAGCACATAGTGGTGGTTCAGCTGAGATCTTCAGCTTATGACTGGAGAACAGAAACCCCCTGTCTGACATTGCCCCATCAGGAAGGTGATAACTGTCTTTCCTGACAGGGGTCAGAGGTCTAGAGCTATTATAAATTAATTTGAATTAAGGGTGTAGACTTTGTGTAATTGCTGGAAAAAATAATTGATGTCTTGACACATTATGTTGTTTCATGGCTTTATTTGCCTTCCCCTTTCACACACAAGCATGGACATGCTTATACAAATGCCCAGATCGTGGACCTCAGCAAGCCTCAGTACTTTACTAATTGTGTCCAGCTTTGGGCTGAAGAAATCCTGAAGGATAGCACTTCCACTGAAATATCTCTACCAAGCCTTTAGAGCAGTAAAAAACACACAATACCATCTCCCTGTAGATGCTCCAGAAAAATTTGACTGATATTTTTTGGTTATGACTTGTGCCCTTGTATCTATTGGAGAAAGTCCATGCATGCTGTATTCACATTTAAGTTACAGGGAGGCTCCAACAGAAATGACAGATAACATCATCTTCTTGAGAACTTCTGTCAGGTGTTATTCCCCATTCAGGTTTGTGGATGTGTTTATGTGATTGGTGCTGCTGCAGGTTAGATGGTTTTTTATGCTTATTGTGGTATATGTCTTTTTAATTGGGTGTTAAAATGCAAGCAAGATTAGATTAAGCTGGTAATTACTGGAGGGTGATTTGCTGAACTTAAAGTAAATTAATATGGTAATGGTTCTACTGGCAAGAAGGACTTATCTTTTTTGTCTGTGTCATCAATGCAGTCAGCATACGGGATTCTATTTTTCAGCTGTGGGGGTGTTACTGCAAAGTCAGGACACTTGATCTGTTGTCTTGCTATTGGTTTAGATGTGCAAACTACAGCTGAGCATAAGATAAAATATTGGTAGAACAAATGAAAAAGGGCAATTATTTTCTTCTGCACAGAAGCACTCTCCCTGGAGGACTCTTTGTATTCAGTAATTCAGTTTCATGGGTTTTACTTGAAGAAATGATTTTTCATAGATCTCAGTCTTTCACTTTTGGCTAGTTTTGTCTTTGATAAACCATTGAATGAATCCATCAGGAACTTATTGCCACATGTAAAAAAATTGGTTTGGAGAGAGCTGAGACACAGTTGAGTGATAGCTGGAGTAACAATCAATTTACAGCATGCAGAAGAAAGCAGAATGATCATTAAAATCTCACAGCTTCGGAGTACTGTTGAGTTCTTAGTCCATGCACATCAGCTGAACCCAAATAATCCCTTGGCCCAACCACACAGAGTATCTTCCATCTCTTCCAAGCTTTCAGAATATCACTGACAGCAGCAGCCAGAGCTGGTTTGCTACACTTGCCTATGCAAACATGAAAAAGTGCTTCTGGTGGATTCCAGTGTGCAGTTTGAGCTCCTTGCTATTTCCCAGCCCAATCTCACTCCAATATCCAGGTGGGATCTTGGCGAGCAGCTGCCTCTAAATCTGCTCTGCACCTGTAAGGGTTCAGATTCCATCTGCTTTTTGTCTTGCTGTGGATGAAATTGCCCAGTCATTAAAACCAAAACTCCTGGGAATATCCTTAGGCTGTGGTATGTGAAGATACAGAACAAGTCTACAGTGCAACAACAGCTAATCCTGCTGCAGAGTAGATGATGGACTAGCTGATTTCCTGAGGCTTCTGACAACCCTTTGTGTTGTGGTCAGATCACATCTAGGGGAAAAAACGCTGTTCTGTGGTTACCATAATATAATGGTGGTCAGACAGAAGGATGATAGTCATCCAGAAAAGTGTAGGAAAAGAAGTATCCCAAATGCAGCTTGCAGCAACCAGAGATTAGGGCCTAGCTGGTTCAATTAATGAAATTATGCCAATTTATACCATCTGAGAATCTGGTCCCTGAAGTTTTCATCTGTATTAAGTCCTCAGGGAGAGCGTATATTCTGGTAAGGGCATGTTCTCCAGTTGAACAGTGTTAGCAAGACAGAGGGATCTGATTGGTCTCAGATCACAGACATATCTCTCGAAAGACTTTTTCTTCATGTGCTGGATTCCATTTTTCAATCTTTTAAAATTAACACATGGTATGTTCCTTGCCACCAAACTCTGTACTGGGGGAAACTCCTGTTGCTGTGGTCAGCATGGACTGGGGATCACCAGCTGGAATGAAGGCCATAGTTGGAGCCTAGCCTCCAGGGTGGCCATCATGGGGCACCAGCCTTCTTGCAAAGCACAGAGATATGTAAGATCTGTCCATAAAACTTTTTCTCATATAGGAAGGGAGCTTGACAGCTTGCTTGGGCAAAGTCAGAGGCAGGTGGATTGGAACTCTGGACACTCCACACCATTTTCCATCCTTTTTCAGTCTATCCTAGCTGGCGTACATAAGTATGAGTTTCACAAGAACTTTATTCTCATGCTGTTTTCTCTTTGCAAGGTCATTCCCAGCATATTAACTAGCTGTTTAACGAGCTCTTTTTTCTCTGAAATGCCAAGCTGTGAAAATGTCGAGAAAAACAAGAGCTGTCCCTTGCCACCATATGCAGTGTCTTCTGAGGCAAGATCTTCTTCAAATCTAGCACTTAGGAGGCATAGTTTTTATGGAGCAACTTTGTCCTGGTTGCTGAGGGACTCAAATAAATTGAAAGAAAGTGAGAGAGTTCTCAAGATATTTTAGATTAACCTTTATAAAGATGAATGTATTTTAAAAGTCATAGTCAAAATGTCAGTAGTTTTGGGACTGTTTGTTCATTGTTTAATTTAAAAGCTGGTAAGCTGAGGTGGATTTCAGTGCAGTTGTTTAACAATAAATGTTGTTAAAGAAACTCAGAGACAATTGTTTTATTATAGTATTGTTGTCCTGCCTTATTTGAAGTCTGCATTTTCTGCCTCATTATTGTTTGACATTATCCAAAGAGAGCACCAGGAGTGATGTATCAGCTCTACTTAACAAAGTGCAACAGAGAAATCAGTATTTGGGCAAAATCACTTTTATATTTCTCTACCACTTGGCCATGAGGGAGCTAGTACATTAATTTCACAGCAGGAAGGAAAATGCTCTCTTCTCAATATGTTTTAAGTTTTCTTTCTAAATAAAGGGTTTTATAGATTACACAGTATCAAAAGTGCTAAAAGGCTCTACTCTATTTTGTGATAGTCAGCTGTAAAATTCGAGCTCATTATGAGATAAAGTGAGAATTGGTTTTTTATTTAGAATCGTAGAATCATAGAATCTGCTGAGTTGGGAAGGCACTCATGAGGATCATCAAGTCCGACTCCTGGCCCTGCACAGGACACCCCAAGAATCACACCATGTGCCTGGGAGTGTTGTCCAAATGCTTCTTGAACTTGTCAGGCTTGGTGCTGTGATGACTTCCCTGAAGAGCCTCTTCCAGCTACCCTCTGGCTGAAGAACCTTTCCCTGGTATCTAACCTAAACCTCCACTGCCCCAGCTTCCTGACGTTATTGTTTCTACCACTGTACGTTTTTCTTTTTTTTTTGAACTGCATAAATTATGTTCCATTCCAGATACCAATTATAAACGAATAATCTGTCATTTGTTTCTGTTATTGTTGATGTTCACTGAATGTTAGAGGGGTTTGCACTCACAGTAAGTCCTGTCAGTTTAGGAAACAGCAGCTGTATAAATACATGTGGAATGGTTTTGAAGGACTCATCAGTCTTTAACTGCCCTTCCCAGGCATGCTGTGTTCTGCTGCAGGCCCCTGAGGATGCCTTCCTGGGCATTGTGATCTGCAGATCACAGAAATAGTTTGAGACTAAGACATGTACAACGTGGGGTGAAAGGACGCCACTGCACTGCTCCTGGGGGTCTGATTCCTGGGGTGGACCTTGCCCCAGCAGCAGCCAGGAGGTGTCTGGAAGCAGGCCTGTCACTGTTTCTCTAAGCTGCTGTGTCAGGAGCTGCCGGAAGAGCTGGGTGTGTACGAATGGGCACAGGATGGCACCACAGTGAGGGGCAGGTGCCTGAGGCAGTGCTCAGTGCTTGGCTGACTGCACACAAAGCTTTGCACAGGCAGCGCTTCCCTGAGCGGCTGCACACACAGAGGAACCTGGGCTGGGACATGCTTGGCAAGACTGTAGTTGTCTTCTTCCTTACTCTCCTTTTCTACTCTTCTGGGAAAGTTTACCTGGCAGGCTGGGCCTACCTCTTCCTTTTTGGGTCAGTTGGGGGCATAAGTGATGACAGTCGCTGTCTCTCATACTGCTACCCAGCTGGAGGGGCACACAGGCTTTGCCTGTCTGGGCTGCACCCCTTCCTGAAGCACGCAACCCCAGGCTTCTCCAGATGGTGGAAGCTATTGGTGTGCCAACCACTGGCACCTGCTGTCTTGGCAGCTTCCTGTGCTGCTGCTGTGACAAATGCCTGTGTGCCCGGGGGCAGGGCGAGGAGGGCCTCCCCGGGCTGCACAGTGCTGTACTGCTCTGCAGTGCTGGCCACACGTGTGCTGCACCTGCCTGGTGCATTCTCACAAAGCCACTCCCAGCGAGCTGCAGAGCCTTAAACCTTGCTCTGTGTCTGCAGCTTACCTGCCTCCATGCCCTAATCAATAGACACCATCCTTTTAACAAGTTGATACAGAGCCTCCCTGCTTACCAAACCCAGTACCTATTCCAGCCAGGCTCGCTCTTGCTTGGCAAGGAGTGTACACAAGAGCTTTGCCATGCTGTCTGCTTCCAAATGCAGTGTGTGGAAAGCAAACTGTATCCACATATCCCTATGTTCCCCAGAAGTGGTGTGTCTCTGCAAGGGTGAGGCTCTGTGGAGGTTGGAGATGCAGCCGTGGCCCTGGTGCAGAAGAGCAGTTCTTCATCTGCAGTGGTACCAGCTCTGGATGGTGGCCAGACTGTACAGAGAATGTTTTTGAATTTATGGTGTGCACCTGATGGAGAGCTCTTTGGCCAAGGAGTTTATGTCCTTTTAGCCCAGCTAGAGAACAGTTTATGGAGTATGAAGAAAGATAATCCTTTTAATTGTCTTTTAATGTTTGCTAATGTTTCATCTCTATCTAGGATATTTGACTAAGCCCCTTGGGCTCTGAGTTTCATGAGGCAACAGGTTCTCTCAGGAAGGATACACAGTCCATGCTCCATGGGAGAGCTTCATGGGTGAGCTCATGACTTTACTCTTTGTTTTGTTCCTTCTGTTTTAGGCTGCCTGCATGGACTTCAGCAGCTGCAATGTCACAGATACAGAGCAGAGTGGGGAAACAGAGGGAAATTGGGCACCAACTTTATCTCTTTTTTCCCCTCCTGCTCATGCATTAGGTCCGTGAATCAGGTGGGCATAAAGACTATGCTGAAGGAAAGAGACAGGAGATAACTGAAAATGGGATGAAATACAACATGAATTTGCTCAAAGTAGATCATGCCAAATTAACATCGTGCCTTTTTAAATAAGATAGCTGACCTTTTCAGGCAAGGCAAATGCAATCTGCACTAAAATGTTGAAAGAAACCAAATAATTTCTTTTTTATATTGGAGAAACATGAATTTTAATGTAAGGAAAGCACTGATAAACAGGAAGATAATGGTGGGTTATGATTGGATGAGAACAAATGTGCCAGAAACAAATACTGGTGGAATACCTCCAGGACTGGACTTGGAATGGACCTTATTTAATGCTTTATTCCCACTGGGAAGTGAAAAGGAGGCAGGAGGCATAAACTGATGACACAAGGCTGGTAACAGAAATGAGGTGAAATGTAATAGTGGATGTAGTAGGAATAGTGTAGGAATATGAAAACAGCCATTTACCAGGGGAAGGAGATGACTGGCTGGATGGAGTGTGTCTCACTGAAGCTGGTGCATGAGCTGCATCATGTTGCATTAGTCAGTCACAGCATGACTGTGAGCCGCTGGTACACAGGAAGCATTGTTCTAGTGTGTATAACATGTAAGGCTGACCAGCAAAGCAAGGGCAGGTTTAATGCCCTGGTTCAGGGCTCTTTTGAGTGTCAGCTGGAAAGCTGTGTTTGCTTGCATCCCCAAGGGATTTTTGGAAGGTGCAGGGAAGAGTATCACAAATGAGCAGGGGATGGAAAAGCCTATGTTATGAGGGAAGAATCAAGTGTCAGATTTCTTCCAGCTGGCAGGATGAGTTGAAGGGGAATGTGGCTGCTGCCCAGCAAAGGGTCTGGGCATTTCATAGTCTGGACAGAGGTAAGACCAAAGGTAAAAGACAGCTGCCCACAGATGACTCCAGACACCAGATTAGCAGATGTGGTGCCCCATAGGCTTGCTTTCTAACAGTGTGGGATAAGCAGCCTAACATGTTTTAAATAGTGCTTGATTCATTTATGTTTGTATTACATATTTACCTAAGATAACTTACAGTGGGGCTCAGGGCAGAGGTACCAACCTGCCATACTTCTTCCAGTTCTTTGTGAGTTGATGTTATTTCAGGTTGGGTGAAATTTCAATCAATCAATCAATCAATCAATCAATCAATGCTTATAGTTGTCCTTGCATAAATTTGAGAAATATTCCTTCCTTACTGAAACACCCAAATTCCAGGGAGTATCAAAACAGCAAGGAGGAAGTGATGCAATTCCTGACTGATGTATAAATCCTATCCAGTCTTCAGCCAGTGCTGTTTCCTGGGAGCATATACCCATATGTGTGTGTTCATGTGCAAGGCAGAGAATGGCCCAGCAGATGCTGGGATGCCAGACCAGCAGTAACACTGCCTTGAAGAAATAAGAAAAAGAACATACTGTATATTTTTTTCATTCCAAAACTTGCACATGCTCATACTGGTGCTTCTGAAGTCTCATTTTGGTCAGTGAATACACATATCTTTGTGCACATACATGTGCATGCACATGTATTTATATGTATAGGTTTCTAAAATGAGTTCAGGAGTGGAGAAGACATCATGGAATCATAGCATCATAGAATCATGGAATGGTTTGGGTTGGAAGGAGCCTCTAAAGATCATCTATTCAAACTCCCCTGCCATAGGCAGGGTCATCTTTCACTAGACAGGTTATTCAAAGCACCATCCATGCTGGCCTGGAACACCTCGGTGTCTAGGTTCAAATGTAGATGCACTGATTTTACATGTCTACATTATAGGACATTGCAATTTCAAAGATGATCACACTTCCCTTCCTGGAGAGACCACAGGGAAGGTACTGTCGAAGTTAAATTATGGACACGTACAATGATGCCCAGGAGGACATTCCTGCGCTCCTTTGCAATGTCATTTGTGACACCAGGACAGCCCATGACCCATCACATCCAGAAGAGTGATGGAAATCAGTGTCCAAAGGCCAGGGTAGGAGGGGCTGTTGTTGTAGGGGAAATCCTGTATGACTGTATCCTTGCAGGTATTAATAAGACCTAGCTTTCAAGTGAGCCTGTCAAATTCAAGATTCCTGTGGCATGTGATTACACCAGCAACTAAAAAATGCTCCATTGTTTTATATAAGGAGACTTCTCAGGCTACACCCATACTCAGCAATTTAATTGTGTCAGCATAACTGGCTACAGCTGTAAGTGGACAATTTGTAGCATGCACAAAGTAGAGATTTTTTTTTCCACAGCTGACATCAGTTTTCCCAATTCCTTCCACATAAATGGGAATATTCCCATTGCTCTGGTCCAGCTGCCAGGCACACTTCTGTGAGCACCCAGCCCCTCTATGCTGTGCACCCCCAAAACAAAGATGAAGTGTAACCAGACACTTGTCTCCATGAGATGAGCTCATATTTAATGTTCACGAACTATCAGACATGCTGGAGCTATGAAGCTTCTACAATTAACAAAATAAACTCATGTAATAGATTGAAATAGCTTATACTCAATCCCTATTCTAATATGGATGGGTCTTCTATTGGTCTATAGTTTAGTGAGAAAGGTATAGAGATGTCTGAAACTTCTCCTTAATAGTTCTATTTTTGGTTAGCTATCACTTGGGAAATATGCAGGTTTTAATTTGAAATGTTTTATCCTAGCTGTTGGACTTTGTATGATTTTTAAAAAGAAAATTGTTTAACTGGATTCGTGAAAAGTGACTTCCATCTTTAAAAAAAGATAGAGAAAAGCACATGTTTTCTGGCTCTGGGAAGGTATTGGAAACCACAGGGTCTGGTATCGGTGGGAAGGAAAAAGAAGAAAGGGAAGAAGCCACCTTTCCATAAAGAATTAAAAATTGCTCACGTTTACTTAATTTGGGAAAAAAAATTAAGGTCAATAACTTTTTTCCTACTCCTTTTCTTGCTCGGTACATCTTCAACTTTCTGGCTGGAAGTATAAGCTCCAGAAAAGCAGAAAATGTACTGAAGCTGCCTGGGGCGGCAGGGAAGAACCGCATCCCGCGGAGGCGGCGGCTGGCGGCGCTGCCGGGGCGCAGGAGGACGCGCGCAGCAGCCTCTGATAAGCAGGCGCGGCCAGCGCCGCTTATCGCGCGCGTGCGTCGGGGGCGCGCAGCGCGGCTCGCGCGCGCCCTCGCTCCCGAGAGCGGCCCACGCTGGGCACTGCGCAGCAGTATGCTTCACGCGGCTGCATTATTTTCCCAATACGGAGTCTTTCAGCCGGGAAGAGCATTTCCGAGTCATGGAAGTTTGCTACGCGCAGTAAATTTGTGACACCGTTCTATGAGATTTTAGCTAAGAAACACAGAAAGCTGCCAAGCGACGAGAGAAAAGATACAGTGAGAGACTATTTCTCACCTTTCTGAAACCCTCCTCCATGAGATGGGAGCTGTACAAGGCAGCTCGGGCCTTTATTATTTAAGTCCATCATGACACAGCTTGATAACTTCAATCTCCACTTTCTTCTAGCACATATTGAAACCCTTCTCCCCAGACGCTCAGCCAAATAAATGCCCATTTATCTCATTTTTCTGCTGCTGGAGGTCTTCAGGCTGCCTCCACACAACTCCTACGCAGACTGCAAAGAATATTTACAAGCAGTCTCTCTCACACAGGTCTTACCACACGCACAGCATTCGTTTCATTTAGTGTAGGAGGTTTCTATTTTTGTGTTAGTACCTCCCAACAGGCTTTGCTCTAGTTCACATTACATCAGTTTTTTATATATGATGGGCAGTCTAGAATGATAACAGGCATGCAACAGTGCAAAATGGCTTCAGACTTTCCTTTCTATAGGACAAAAGGGAACTGTCTGGTTTTTTTCCTAATTTTTCCATGAAAGCTTCAAGTAGCACCATGATTGGACAACTCTTGGGTCAGAATTGGACCATTTAGTTAGTACACTGCCTCTTGCACTGACCAGGGCCATAAACCTCAGAGCTGACTGGGAACTACTTGGCCATCCATGTGATTTCTTGACACTCCAGAAAGCAGGCGGGGAGCTTTAACTACTAAGCCTGAGACTACATTTACTAGGAAGGGTGCTTCGATGCATAAAACATTAAATTTCCATTCAAGAGACCCAAGATTTTTTATCTGAACCATGGATCATCAAGAAAACAGGCCATTCACTTTAGCTGTGTTTATTTGTAAACTTCCCTGTCTTGCTGGTCACTGGGACATATTGGGATACCATAGTGATGGTGCCCACATAGCTCCCAGAAAGCTACTAAGATGCCAGGAGATAATATCTCCCTGCCAGGCTGTGGTGTGATGGCAGGAGTAGCCAGGGTGTGTCCTGGCTGTGTTTCCAGACTGCAGTTTCTTGGATTTATAGCTCAGTCACAATGGGCTTAGGTGACAGATTGGTCCACACTCCTGTGTTTGTACATGCTTTGATTAGAACTCCCAGGGATTAGGTGGAAAATTATCCTTCTGTGCCTAGAGGAGTCCAGGCCTCTTCACAGAAGCCTCTGTAGCTTGTCAGTGTGAAACGATGCTCCTCCCATAGGAGCTGTGTGCAGACTCACTCATGTTTTACACAGGCCACTGAATCAGTGTCAAATGTGATCATTTATGGTCATTCCTCAGTCAGCTTGGACTCCTTGAGTGGATGAGTGACCTTGAGTTAGTGGATTTTAGGCTCTTGCCAATTCCTTGAACTGTCTCACAGATAAAGTTTATTGTATCTGTCTTACCCAATAGAAAGGCAGGAAAAGATGTTTAGCTAACTGACTGCAAGATATTCTCTACATTTTTTTTCCATGTTTGACTGAAGTAAAATATGATCTTAAAAGCATCAGTAAATACTGCAGCTGTCGTGTCAACACCTCAGATATACATCTTCTCTTTCTTTGTTCTTTACTGGTAATAGAGAAGTTGTAGAAGGAAGACTTGTGCATACCTTCCACTGTGTGGGCTCCTTTCCATCCCTTCAGCAGTGAGGTTTTCCTATCAGGAAGTCTTTCAGTGATCTTCTGTGAAGCAAAAAGACAGGTGAGTGGATCTGGAGAGGCTGGGTTCTGCTCTTGCCAGGAGTTGAGATCCTTGTGAACATGTTGTACCTGATACTCTGTGCTCCAGGGTGCAGAGGACTGTGGTGGTGTTTACAGGTAGGAGTGTCCCAAGAGCTGTGGTTGCCATGCAGGGATGCTAATGTGTGATTTCTCCACTGAGATTTTGGGTTCAGTCACCCAAACTAAGCAAGGTGCTGGTTGTTCAGCTCTGTGATGCTCTTCAAGCAGAAGTCATTTTGGGCAGAGAATGTGGGTGGGAAGGCTGAAAATCGGTTCTCTTCCTTACACATGGTGCTACATGGGTCCCAGTGACCTCCACACACAGTCTGCCTGCTCTGAACTTGTCCTGTGCCTCCACATAGCCCTGCCTTGGGAGGGCACCACCTTTGCAGGGTGGGAGACAGCAGCTCAAATCTACAGCAGGCTCCCAAAGGAATCATGTCTGGGAACAGCAATCCACTGCTGGAGAAGTGCTGCATAATTATACACTTTTGCATAGGCAAAAGGAAAAGTGCCTTCCTTTTGAAATAAGCCCAACCTCAAAAAACCCCATAAGCCTGCTTTTATTATACCTGACAACTCTGAGAGCTCATCTAGGGAAAAGGACAAAGGCCACCACCTCCAACACCTTGGACTCATAGATTCTATGATAGGTGGAAAAATTCAATATTGTGTGTTGGTCCCAAGGTAGTCATTGCATTTTGAAGGAAGCAGGATAAACACTATGAAGCAGGATAATCCCAAATGTGATAGAGGAATGTTAGCCAGAGGCTTGGCATCCCAGAGAAATGGCTGGGGTAGGAGGAACGAGGACTAGGCAAAGAATTCCAAGCTGGTACTTAATATATCTTTTAATTTTTACCCTAAAACTAAATACTAGGTCAAAGATGGCTTCATCTTTTGACAAATCATTGTCAAGGCTCAGGGTTTCATGCAGGCTGTAGGCTGAGATGGACAGTGGGCACTTTCACTGAAGCACTGTAGGGTTTGTCCCCAGGGTGCCACACGGATACAGAACCACAGCAGTCCTGATCCCTGGCAGCTTGAATCCCGCCCTGAGTTCGTGACCGTGCAGCAGCGCAGAGAGCTGTGGAACGGCTGACAAAAGCACTGCCTGTGGAGAGGGCATCTGTGAATGTGAAACTCAAACAACCTCTTGACCCACAATCCACCTATAGTTCACTCCACTCCATCAGATAGAAGCTGCTTGCAGCTATGCAAATAGTCCATCCTGCCTGTCTTGTTGGCCTTCCCTCTGCCCAACGTAATCAGTGTGGTGAGTAAATAGAACAATGAGGTCAAATACAGGGCTAGATTTTCCTTGAAATGGTTCCAGATATGGCCAGGACACCTTTTCTGGTATCCACAGAGCCTGCTCGGGGAGCACTAGCTGCAACATCCGTCCTTTCAGAGGCAGGGTGAACCAGTGTGGTATGGCAGCTACCAGCCCCTGAAACCTTAGACTGATGGTTAAAATAAGTAAAATGCCATCTGTATCCACTGATTTATGTAACAACCAGTATTTTCCTTGTTAGAGCTCTGAAGCTGTGCTCACGCATTCCTTTGCTTCAGATGCATTTCCAGGGCAGATTACAACAGTACCTGACATGGTAGGGGCTTTTTAACACGGCATCAGGCGCCAGGTGATATTTTTATAAGTATTAAGTCAAGACAGTCTGCTAGGGAGGCAGGCAAGCCCAGTCAAGTTCTCACATATTCATTCTATGGTATGAAGCCAAACTGAAAAGTTTTCCAAGTATTTTAATGAATGTGTTTCAGACCTTTTTATTAACTTTTAATGCCTCTTTATTTTGGCAGTTCAGTGCTGTGCTACAGGAAAGGCCAAGACACCTTTCAGTGCTGTTCCAGATAAATATGCCTTAACCACAAATTAACACTTATATCTTGTACTGCTTCTGAAGCTGAAGGCCCCACGATCTGTCTGAGAATTGCTGTTTGCAGTTGCAGGTCGTGATTGTGCTAAATGAAGCCCCAGCCAGCTGAGGATCTAGCAGAAAGCACTCCTTCCTCAATGCCTAGGCACAGTTGGCAACTTGAGAGAAATGTGGGAATGGCAGCCCTGTTTGTTGGGCTTTCTTGGAGGGATTTTGAACTCACTCCACTTCTGGAGGACAGAGCTGGGTGGCAGGGTGGGGAGGGAAAGGGGTTCATCAGACGAGCAGCTCAGAGGATGTAAGGGAGACCCTACAGGGCTGTGCTGCTCTGAGCCCTCTGCACATGCCATTGTAAACCCAGTGGGGAGTGACACTGGAGGTGCTGCATCCCTGGCCTCTGCTTGCTTGGCTGAGTAAATCTCCTTTCTTTACTCTCACAGTTTACTTTTGATTAACAGTACGAGAAGTATTCAGCATTCACGAAGGTGGGAGATGCCCATAAAACACTGCTTTGTTTCTTTCAGAAACTTGTTTCCAGATCCCCTTTGGGGGTGAACTTCAAAACAGGGATTGACATTTCTATTTCTCTGTAAAATAGCCTGTTCCAGTCCAGGCCTTAAATCACTCCCTTTTTACCTAGAAAGCAATAAGGATATAACCTGTACCTCCCCAGAATGTCCTCGAGCCAGACCCTGAGACATTCTTTCAACGAGTTCTTCCAACAGAGATAGGCCAGGCTGGAACTACATGCATCTTGTTAAGTCTTCCATTACTTTGCCAAATTTAGGAGATTTCCAGTTCTAAATAAAGCGGACACACATGAATGCAGCCAGATTGCAAAGTAAGTGTTAATACTTTCTTTGCCCTTTTCATTTCATTACTCTTTAACAGCCTTATAAAAAAAATGCCTTCTCTGTCCTCCTTCCTGTTTGTTGTTTTTGCTTTTTCAGAAGATCTAGGCTGATCTAAATATAGTGAAATATATCAGCATCTCCCCCAGCAAGTGTGTTCAGCTGTGACTCGAGTGTGGTTTTGCACCACTGCCTTCGAAATGTGCAAACACATTACCAGGCTTGCACAACTTCCCTGTGCATGTACCCATGAATGAAGTCAGCAATAGCAAACCACAGACCAGGCACAAAGATCTGGCTCTGTAGGTCATCCTGGCTCAGACTAAAATTGAATCCTTTGCACCTTGCTACGCTGGAGCAAAGCCCTGTGTGGAGTATGACCACCTCCAGCCCCACTTCTGAAAATAACTAGTGCTGTTGCATGGTACCGGCAGAGTAAGAGCTTAGATTCATTCTTGCGAAAAATAATGTTCATGTGTGAATTCTCTTTTTTTGTTGTTGCAATACTCACTTGCTTAAGCTGTTCCTTGATCCAAATTTCAGATCTCATCAGCTGGTGATTACTAGAATCAGCAATTAGAGGCTGTGAGAGAGCAATTCCTAAAGTGTTTGAACTTGTTTCTCAACAGACCTTGTTGAGATCAGCTCCTGGTTGAGCCCAATACAGACACCTTTGGACACTTGTCATTGCTCTGGCAGATGGTACTGGAGCTGACCCCAGCTGACCACAGGGATATCCCACACCATGTGGCATCATGCTCAGCATTTAAAATGCATTTAAAATGAAAGAAGGAAGGAAGAGGGTGACACGTTCCGAGTGATGCCATTTGTCTTCCCAAGTCACCATTACATGTGATGGATCCCTATTTTCCTGGGGGTGGCTGAACTCCTGCCTGCCCCCGGGGAGTGGTGAATGAACACCTTGTTTTGCTTTGCCTGCACATGGGGCTTTTGCTTTACATGTAGTTATCTCAATCCATGAGTTTCCCTGCTTTTACCCTTCCAAATCTCTCCCTTATCCCACAGAGGGGGAGTGAGTGAGTGGGTGTGTGGGGCTTAATTGCTGGCTGGATGTAAACCACAGCAGGTCTCCAGACAGTGCACGTGGAACTGGTTGAGGCTTTTCTGTGTGGTGCTTGAAAGACCAATCAAGAACTCCTTGAAAGTGCTTTCCACCCTTCACTTTCTTGCTTTGCCAGCTGTTTCATTTCTCTGGTCTAAGAAACTTGGGAGTCTGCAGGGCTTTATGTACAGCCACAAACCCAGAACAGGTAGGCAGACAAGCAGCTGCTGAGGACCAAGTCACCTCCTCTTGTACCTACCAACTGTAGGTTCTGTCACTATCCATGCTCTCTCCTGTGTGCCAAGCCCTGATGATTACCTGCAATCAGTCCTACAGGAGTGCAACAATCAGAATAAACCTGAATCTTGTAAATGTCACATTGTGCCTTGAGTGACCTGTGTCTGGTGAATGTGTGGCTTTGCTTTTCCCAAATAGATTCAAGCTGTCTTTTGCATGAGGACTAGATCCCATAGAAGCAAGCAGCCTTTTTGGCAGCACAACCTCTGCAGGCAGCAGACCCTTTTCTCCTATGCATGAGATTATCATCATGGTAGAAAAATCAATTTTCCTTATTTGTGTGTCACATCCCAACATTTAAGTGACTGCAGAGGTGGGGTTCCCCTGCTTCTTGCACTTGCATGGATTAGAGGTCCCTTTTCATTGGTGCCTATGTATCCACTTTGCACAGGGCCCCAGCTGAAGCCAGTGAAAATGTGGAATATGCCCACATACTGCCATTGATAACCCATCTAGTCCCAGTGTGTAGTTATGTGCTCGATTTATAACTCCCTAAATTAAGCCATGCTCTGAATTGCCCTTCCCCTGGGGTCACCAGTGGTGCTCCACACCTGAGTACAGATGTGCCCCACAGAGAGAAGTGAAATTATTCTCCTAACTGCTGGTGTCAAAGCAGTATTGCTAGGGCTTTCAAAGCAGGCACAAGAACACATCAGCTGGGCAGTGTCAGGACTGAGGCCCCAACACGGACATGCAATAAGAGTTCACACAGTCTCGGGTCAAGCCAAAAGCACTCTTGCAGCTGGGGCCCGTGCAGGGCCTGGGGGTGGCCTGGGCAGGGGTCCAGTGGCATGGGCATGTCACCCAAATAGTCTTTGAAGAACAGTTTTCAAGTTGTTGGGGTTTTTTAGCACGAAAGGAAAAGCCAGCTTTATTTCCCTCAAGTGACATCTCTCCATCCTAGCCAAGGGTCACTGTCTTTGACAGATGTCCACCACTGGCCAAAACCTCTGTAGTTCCATCATTGCTGTAAATCCAGGTTTCCAAGAGAAACAGCTTAAGCAGTCATGTGTGACTGACTGTGTGTGCATACATGTGTGGGTGTGTATGTCTGTCTGGCTGTTTATCTGTCTGTGATCCCCTGCTGAGCTGTGAAGCCACTGGCTGACTCAATTGGATGTCAGACATATAATTAACTACCTATTCGTTTCACAAAAATAAAGGAGTAGAGAGAGGAAAGAGAGAAAAAAACCCCCACCAAACTGTAGAAAAAGTGGCCACAAGAGCTTGCAATTTATCACTCACCATAGGGTGTGCATGTGATAGTGGTTTTCTAAATGTTCCTGCTGCAAAAAAGCCTCCAGTTGGCAGTTACTGGTGCCTGGAAGCCAGATCAGCCATTAATGACAGAAAACCCCACAGGAACTCAGGTCTGCTATGTACATATGGGGATGCTTTTAAACAGCTTGTAACCTGGCTGGGATTTGGTGGATTTTCACAGGCACAGGAAGACCCATGTCCCATGCCAAGCTGCAGTGCCAGTGTCAGGACATCTCAAGAGAAAGGTGATAAAACCATCTGCTCTTCCCAGGGTGAGCACTCCAGTGCCCAGCCCAAGGCTCCTCCTGCAAATGGCTGGCCCATTCCACCAATCCTGGCTAAGTCTCAAATGCAGGCTAGAGGTTGATACCCTGAGGACAATTTCGCCTTAAAATAGTTGAAGTTTGGCAGTCAGGAGTAGGGTGGATGCCACTGAGGAGGATCATATGCCCTGAGTGTTAGCCAGTGCTGCATCAGGTGCTGGGAGCAGGAGCTTGTGGGGAACTTGGCACTGTGAAGGGGCAGACCTCACTAGACACAGGGACAGGCATTGGATGGGAAGCTGGGGATGCCTCTGTCACTACTTGTAAATAAAATAGGCCTGGGTCTGCTTTCTGGATTGGGCATGGGAGGTTAAGCACAGCTCCTGTCCGTATGGTGAGGTTCTCTGCTGTCCCCTGCAGGGTCAGCTGCTCTATCGGGGGCATGGTGGCCTAAATGCCAGGGCCACTGCTTACAGAGGGAGCTGGGAAAGGGGAGAGGTCTCCCTGGGAGTGGGTGCCATGCTGCAGCATGCAACCTCCTGCTCTGCACAATGAGCCTGAGGAAAACTGGCAAGTGGACGGGATTTGAAATGCATGTGAGCAGTGGAGGGAAGGGGGCTTAAGCAATTATTTGGGACATTAAGCAATGCAAAAATATTTCCCAAGAAGGCCTAACACACTAGGTGCTGCTGAGGTGCCTCCTAGGAAAGCAGAAGCCGTGGCTCTCAGCAAGGGCTGCCTGCCGTGCTGTGCAGGGCCAGGCAGCCGGGACACAGGCAGGCAGCAGCTGCCAGCCTTCTCCCAGAGATCCTGCGGCCTCACAGGAGCCTGCAGAGGTCCTGCACTTTGCTACCAGGAGTGGTTTCAGTAGTGTGAAAAATATGTCTGAAGAGTTAAAATCCTGGCAGGCTTTGTGCATCTCTATGTGCAAATACCAGTTGCCAATCTGACACAAAACATGCCATGGTCCATGGCCTATCAGGCTGTGCTCCCAGGAGAAGGGGTGGGGATGAACCCCACAGCCGTTGGGTGCCTGACACTCATCCAATTTCTTGTAGTGTTCTGCACCCACAGTCGTCCTCCTCAACTCTGTCACAGTCCAGAGGTGAAAAAAGTAACATACTTTTATTTTTGGGAGGCCTGTGTTATTTGGCTGCAAGTGCAAATGCCCTGTCCCCTTGCCAAGAGAAGCTTGCAAGTACACACCAGCCCTCCCAGGATGCTGCTAAGAACTGATGCATTATTTGAAAATCAGACATGGAAGAGGCTGGTTGGTGCAGGAGCCTCCAGTGCCCTGGACACATGGGTGGGGACCAAAGGCTGGAATTGTGTTAGTGCTTTCCAAAGTCAATTAAACCTAGAAACTCAGCATGCTCCAGACCATCAAAACCAGGTAGGAGTGTATGAAAGCGAGGGAAAAAGGACATTTGAAAGTCACACCAGAGCTGAAGATTCAGAGATAAATGCCAGTGGCGTTGGAGAAAGCAGTGACACTTGCAGCATATACCTAAAATACAGGCAAAGCTACGTGAAAGAGCAAACACTGGGAACAAGGGGGAAAGAGCCGTCTCAAACAAAGGTCAAGGCAGATCTGGGTGAGCCAGCTGGAAAAAACCTCTAGTTCTTTTAGATGATTATTCACACAAGCATCATTCATGAGTTTACACATTCAACATGACTGAGGAATACTGCAGCTAAAGAGGAGGCATGTGTACACAGTCATTTTTAATCAGATGCAGCTGCTTGATGTATCATGTCTGATAACTGGCCGCTGAATTATGACTGCAAGTTCAGACATGTAACTGCTTACCCCTCAACTTCTGGGAAAGAGTGACCTGAGACATAAAATCCATGAGGGAAGATACAGAGTCAAACTCTGATTTAAATTTATGACTAGATGGCACCAGCACCACAAGAGCTGTAACCTTTGATGCTGCTACTCAAGAGAAAGCTAAAAGCAAGTCTGCTCAGCTTGCTGCAGGCTGAAGTTTCAGTCACTGGGATTTACAGATTTGCAGAGGCAGACCCTCTGGGTCTTCTCTTTTGACTGCAAGAAGTGGCCTCCCAATTAATGTGCTGGGGGAATTCTGCTTTCACACCAAAAACTCCTTGTGGCATCTTTAGGAGAGCTCAGCTGGGCTGGGAGCTGCTCAGATGGAAATATGACACTGACAGGCACCACTTTCAACAGTGAGGATGATGTGGGCAGAGTTATCCATGAACAGAGAATAAAACCGTAGAAGTTGTGGGAAAGAGCTGAGAGTTGCTTTTCATAATGTCTCATGAGGTGGATTTCATGACTGGTATTGCTCCATGGAAGTTAAGAACCCAGCTGCAGACTGCATCCAGTTGCCTCTGGTTCGAGCTCAGCCAGGGGAGGGTGGCTGGAGCATCATATCATTGTCACTCCCATCTCATGGAGTTTGAGAGCAGGACAGAGCGAGAGCTGTACTGGGTGCTGCTGGAAGCTTGGATGCAGTCTCTTTCCATGACAGTGGGAGAAGTCTGTGATAAGTGCATTTTCACAGTTGACAGCAGCTCAAATCAAATTTCACCACCCTTTTACCTTGAGCGATTTAGTCATCCTCAAGTGTTGTGCTAACACAACCTGCTGCCAGCAGCCAGCTCCTCCTCCCTTTCCCAGTGGGGAGAAACACATTACAGCCATTGGTCCTTACATTCCCCTAAAAATGCTCTTTTCTCCACCACGGCTAGATCTATTCAAAGATGCATTTTCATCAATGTAGCACTACAGCAGCAAGGGAACAGGGATGGATGGGGCTGGACCAAAAGGCTCCCAAAGAGACTTCAGGAGAGCATGATGGGGCTGGGGCCCAGGCCCAGGCAGGGCTGAAACGCCAGCCTGGCTGGCCAACAGAGCTCACAGCAGCTTGGCCCCTTCTTCCAGCACCTCTGCCAGGGACACAGGGTGGGAAGCTGCAGTTCTGGAGACAGGAGACTGCTGTGTGTGCAGCTCATGGAGGTTGTACCTGATGTAAGAGCTCCCTGGGGCAGCACCAGTTGAGCAATGACTGCAGAGAGCCCTCTGTGACCACAGGTATGTCAGAGTAACTACAGGAGGTGGTTTTACATCATCTGTGGGTATGGCCCAACTTAGTTAACAGGCTCTAAAATACTTGGTCTCTGCACTGTAAATAATAAAAGTGACTAGTATCCATTTCTTTCACAGGGTGAGCTTAAATGAGGCTGGCAAGGGATTTTACAGGTGTCAAATTGTTTCTGTGCATTCATACATAAATGCCAGGTATAACAATAATTGTTTGAGCTGGGTTTTTTGTTTAATTTTTACACAGTCATAAAGTGGTAGCTTACTGCACAGCAGTCTTTTCTTCCAGGTCATCTCATAGTGCTGGCTATGCTCCTGGAGAGAGAGAAAGAAGGCTTTAAAAGATTTAGTTCCACATTATTTGCAAAATAATTTGTCTGAAGATACATGACATTTCACTAAGGATTTTTGAATCACTAGAATATGAGGTAAAATCTAATGGGACATTTCTCACACTGAAATAAAAACATTCTTTAAAAAAACCCCATCCAGCCTGTGAATCTGTGGGGAAAAAAAATCTGAAAGTGACCTTCTTAGCTTATTTCAGTTGTTAGCAGGATGTTTTTCAGGGGTAGAAAGGTGAATTTCCTTTTGACTCCATGCCTCATTCAGCTTCCCACAGAGTGCATTTGTAATGACCATAAGAGTTTTCACAAGACGGTAGGGATAAATTGAATTGAAATGTTCTCTAGTTCATAGGTCCTAAGGCTAGATTTACACATCAGCATGTGAGAAAGGGGAGGAGTGGACTATGGAGATGTTCACCAGCCTTGCATTACCATTGGCTTTGGTGTGGAGATTGAACCCTATAATCCTGTATTGTGTGTTTTGTGGGGTGCCTGGTGACATCAGGTGCCCCTGTATTTCCTAATAAATCTTGTCACATAACTGTTTTTTGCAACCCCTGCGTTGTCATAGCCACTGGGGCTTGTTGGCTAACAGAAAAGGAGGCTTAAAAGGGCTTGGAGGACAAGGCTCTGTAAAGAAACACACTCAGATTCTCCTTCTGAAAGTGTCTGTCATCTGCTGCATGGGCTAACCTGTGCAAAACCACCTGTCCTCCCCTGAAGTTGGACATCCAAGGCAAGTGGTCTCCTTCAAGTGAGTGTGATGAGCTATTCCAAGACCAGATTAAACTGCTTCCCAAAGTGCTGCATGGGACCTCAAATATATCTCCTACCTGTGAAGGCTGCCTGTAACACCCTGTGCTGTTTTCAGAGATAATTGCACAGACAGAGGGAGATTTTATTTAAATGGCTGCCATAACTTCTTTTAGCCATTGAAGGAAACAGGCTGGGACATGTCAGTTGTCTGCTCAGGCTTTGTAGGAGGCTTTCATCCTGCACTGCTCAAATAAGAAAAACTATGAGATCACTGGTTGCTAAACACTTGACGTGATTTCCCAAGATTTGCCTCTATGGTAAGTGCTCTGGTAATTTGGGTGGTGTTGACAGAAGCCCTGAATATTACCCAAAGCGCTTGGTGATTATTTTTTCTGTTGCCTCTAACAGCAACCCCCCTTCCAAACAAAAACACTGTTCTGCTGCTAATTGTGCACGAAAAAATCCACCTATGTGTTCCAAATGCCTTCCTGCAGACCAAGCTGCTCCTTTGCTCATCTCCCAGAATTAATGATGGAATGGGGTGGGACAGGATGGGACAGAGACAGATTTCTTGAGCTACCTCCACCTTTACATCTTTTTAGGTTAATATTTTGAGCTTAACATTTGAAACATAATTTCAGGTTGCATTGTAATATCACATTCCAAGTGTGGAGTGGTGAGATCTTTTATAAATGCATATATAATTTATTTTTCGTTTGTGACAAGGACAAAGGGAGGCTTTTCATTAAAAAAATCTGTATGGCTGAGGTTCTGCAGCATCTGGTACTTGCATTCCAAGACAGAACCGTATGAAATTTTCCTGCATGCCTTTTTGTGCAGTAAATGATCACATAAATCAGTAATTGTCCTCTATACAGTCAAAAGCTGAAGCAAAAGGAGGAAAATGATGCTACCTGTTGTTTCATGAAAACCACCAAGTCTCCTAATGGAAGGAACCATTTCTCCATCCATTCAGCAGCATAGGCCTTAACCAAGAGCAGTCTCCCCACCATTCTTAGAGGCGGGACTCCAAATCTTGCTGATAAATATTGAAAGACTCCCAAGGACTTCTGCACTTGTTGATTAAGAAGCATCATGACATCCACCAGAGAAGCCACAGCAAAGAAGGCTTGGAAGACCCTGGAGAGGTGATAGGAAGGAAAGCAGAACATACGGTGGCAGTTCTTAGAACTAGAAATACTGCTGAGCTTTCCATTTGGATGATCTGGAAGGTACAGGCATTAATCTGTGATATTTGTTATCCAGGTTTAAACTCTTACACAGTGTCACATACACTGCTTATAGAAGGAAAGCATTATTATTATTTTTAACAATGGTATAATAAAAATTATCAGTTACCAATTACTTATAAAATATTGGACTGAATATTACTTCTGAGCAATGCACAGGTTGTGTTTGGCTGTGTTCTTTGTGTAAGCCTTGCAGTGGGGAGAGGAGGGAAGAAGCAAATGTGATGACATGATAATTGCAAATACTTTCCCTTTTTTCTTACAAAGAAAGAAACATCAACAGCAGTCCCAGCAGCACAGCTATTATCATAGCCTACACCAATCTGAAAATTAGATTGGTCTCATGACCTTCCCCTAGACAACACAGGATGACAATAAGCACATATGCTTTTGAAGTAAAACCCTGGGACCTGCCACCTTAAAAAAAAGCTCAGGCTGAGGTCATGCTGAAGCATTCTGGAGTGCACCCGTCCTTGGATTTTGTTTAAATTAAGCCATTGAGGAAACTGGCAAAAGGCAGCCACAGGCGGTGGAGTTGCATAAGAACCTATTTGTGTGTTTGCTTGGGTGTGAGGATTTGTGTTTGCTCTTTATTTCACAAAGCTGAAAAGATTTAATAAATTGTGTATCACTTAAGGAACAAATCCTTTACAATCTAAATTCTTCTGACACAAAACGTTCATTGGAAAGGCACTACCTCTTCATCTTTCCCCTGTCTGAAGGAGAGACTATATACTACAGTGAACTGTCCAGGAGATGTTTCTTCTTTATTCTTCATAACTTCTCTTATCTCTGGCAGAGAAAGAATCCCCTGAGCTGTGATGGCTGCAGTTTATTTTCCACAAAGGCTTGCCATCACTAGCTGGTCTGCAGTCAAACAGCACAGTTTGCTTTGTCCCAACCAGCCTTGGGTAAGGCTGTTCTAAGACAAGTTCCTTGCATTAGAACTCATTTGTTAAGTACAGATAGTTTGCTTTTCTGTTTCTTTTGTTTCCTCCTCTACTAGTAGTACATAATTAGGCCTATATGAGATCTTATTCTAGTTAAAGCTGCAGAAGACAGAGTATGATGCTCTTCGAATGCCCTGGAAGATCAGAGACAACTCAAAAGTTTAGGAAATGCCAAAATGGAAGTTGCTCAAGCAAGTGGTCTGGAAGGGCTCACATTTCCCACCGAGTCCTGGCTCTGGATGGTTCTGGCAGTGTCTCCCAACCAAACTGCATCCCTGAGCCCCTTGGACCCTTGTTCTCACTGCTCTGCCTGTGGCATCTCCTATAGTAACTCACTTCTCACCTGGTTAGATGCGACTTTACCACCTGGAATATGTCGAAGTCTGTTTGTACCCTATTGTCCTTGTGACAACACTGCCCTTTAATTTAAATTGTGTTTGTTTCCTGGTAGTTACTTCTTTGATGGATTAGTACCTCCTTGCAGTCTTTGTCTTCTGTGCTGAAGAGTCCGGGACACCGTCCTAGGGCAAAACGAGGCAGGTCATGCCCTGGGGTCTCACCACTCCCTTGCACAGTGGCCTCAGCACTGCTGATGGCTGGAGATGCCATCCTGCAGCACTGCAGCAGTGGTTTGCCTGTTGTCGTGCTGCTGTCAAGGAAAGCTTCCTGGCCTCTTGCTCTGACTGACAACCTCCCACATCTTGCAGCAATACAGCACTAAGACATCCACTTACTGTTAATCCAAGTCTCCAGTTTCTGGTTGTCCTACCACAGTGTCTGGTTCTACAGCCTCCCAGGGGCATGGTAGAGACCCCATCACTAGCAGTTTTCAATATGCAACTGGATGGGGTGCTAGATAAGCTCATCTAGGCTCCCTTCTGTGTCTCTCAAGATTCCTTCCAATCTGGACTGTTCTAGAATTCTGTGATTCTACCATTAAAAACAGCAGCCATCTGTGATCCAGTCTGCATCTGAGAAATGACTTTCCTGCAGTAATGAAGCTCCTGGTAGTGTAATTAGTGTCAGTAATGTTGAGATCTCTGGGCAATCCAGTACCAGGGGAAGGCAGAAAACATGGTGGCTGAAGCCAGTCATTGGTCTTGTCCAGACCGGGTCCCCACCACAAAACTCAGCCATCAGTAGCCCTTGTTCCTCACAGACCAACCCCACCACTTTTCATTCTACCTCTGTTAGTTCCCAGTTCTCTCCTATTCAAAGAGTCCTAATCCTTCCCATGCCCATGTCTGTCTTCAGTCAGCCCTGCTGTTACTGCTGTGCCCAGAGATCCCCACCTCTTGCTCACCCAAGCAGTCCAGTGCTTCCCATGCTCTGGTTCCCATTTGCAGCCTATCTGCTCACACTCTCTGCTCTCAGCCCCCTTCTTCCCCCCTTGTGCTCCTTGTTGTGGTCCACTCCTCTGTCCCAACTCCAGAAAGCCTTGCTGGGCAGTTTGTCTTCACAGGGTACTTCTGCCTCCAGGGTAGCCATCCCAGCAGGAGAGCTCTGGAGAGGCAGAGGTGTCTGCTCTTAGGCCACACATAGCCTGGCATGTGCTCAGCGTGGATGGAAGCCCAGATGTATTCAACTGCTGACATTGGCAACTACCGCTGAACAAATGTGAATTTCAAAGGGGTTTTCAGAAGCAGCCTCCTGAAGCAGTACTTTTTTTCTGTCAACCTCTCCTGATGCTGTGCTAACTTTCACCATCTTTCTCTGAAGCATGGGGATGGCAGAACTGTTTATATGCATGAAAACAACAAAACTGGACAAAATAGTGTCTTTTTCTCTATTCTTACTGTCACTTGCAGCAGAACCATTTGGCTCAAAAGTTCTTAATATTAGGTTATCGGCCTCAAGCTGATAACTCTTTCAGAAAGCTTCCTCCCAAATAGGTCAAGTCTGGAGATGGGGAGCTGAACCCAAGGTCTCATAATGCCATGTTTCTGAATCCTTGCCCTGGTAATAGCAGGTGACATGTCTCAGACCTATGGTTGTGTAAAATAATCCACAGAACTACCTGCTCTTTTCACCTGCCCAGAAAAGCTCATGAAGAGTTGCTGGGTGTAGTAATCTGTTTGCAGCATGCTGGGAGGATGGAGCAGCCTGTAGGTGTCCAGCAAAGCTCCATTCAGCTGTTACACACCAGGCAGAGCCAGAAGGTTTGCTAGAAACAGCAGTGGCCACTGTGGGTTCAGTTATGAATCATGGGAGGGACCTTTCTCTATTTGGTGACTTGGTGCTATGGTGACCAAAACTCCACAAACACTTCACAAAGAATAAGGCCATGTGTTTTCCTCTCCTCCTTAGGCAGTGATGCTGCCTGGGAATAACCTGTGGTGGTGAATTCCTTTGAGTTGATCCTTTTTCTACATTGCTCTGCTGGAATATCTTTTGCTGGGGTGAAAGACTACTTCAGATGCCATTTGTAACCCACTTTATCTAGTGGACTCTTTATTGGTAGCTACCAGTGAACAACAGAGTCCTTGTTATACTCTTCAGAGTCCTGTTGTTCAGCCTGAAGTACTGCTAACCTTTTGTACAGAGCCCAAACAGCAAGTGGAGTCATCCTGCCTCTTAACACGCAACAAGTCACTCATTTTAAGCTTTACCTGGTGATGGTTGGAAGCCCCTTCAAAACAGTGTGTGCTTCCAAAAGGTGTGTTTAATCACCATGACTGCACTGCTGCAGTGGGAAGGCTGTTTCTCAAACCATGCTCTCCAGGTGTTGATCCCCCCAGGTGTTCTTTTAGAATAGCTACTCTTCCATTCTTTCCAAGTTCTTCATATCCCATTTGTTTCTGAGTCACCTTTAATTAATGCCACTCTTTAAATGCTTCCAACTGTTCTGGCTAAAGTGCTGATATAGCAGAAAGCAGCACCAAACTGAAAGGCTGAATTGCTTGTGTTCACAGAAAGCATTTATGAAAGTGAAAGGTGAGGCAAAACATTTTCACCAGGTTGGCACTGGTACTGCACCTCATTTCTCTTCTACCTGAACAAGTCTGGTCTCCCTGTGAGCATAAAATTTCCCATTCCTAAGGACCAGAAGAGGACATCATTCAGCACTAATCATGGCTCAGGTTCTCTGTGCAGCTCCTCTTGTCATTAACAAGGGATGCTACGAGGACTTCCAATCTTGCTGAAGTCAGGGGAACTCTTTCTACTCACTTCAAGTGATGGGAAAATCAAGAACACACAGGGACACAAAACCTAGAGGTGGGCCGAAAGTTGCAGTAGGGAGGAGATTTCTTTGTTTAACTCGAAAGGCATTTGTGCTTATGCAGCACAACTGTGCAGCACAATCATGACCATGAATTCTGATGGAAGCATTGCTTGGCATGCTCTGGTTGCTCCCTATCTTGGGGTGACTCCATGATGTGTATCCCCTATCACGGCTCTATACCAAAAAATTAATTTTGTGCCTTTTCTGTGCCTTTAAACTGAGCTTGAGAGGGGTGAAACCGGCACACTCCCATACTCCGCAGGGCTGAAGCAACATCAGGAACGTAAGAAATCACTGCTGCATCACCAGGCAATGCAGATCATCCCAGGTCTGGAACACTGCATGCAGTTCCCTCCCAAAGGGCAGGCGATCAGAAATCTTACGAGGCCAAAATGCCCACAGCTGGAGGACACACCAAAACATGCAGGACTCTGCAGGCTGGATAGGCCAGCAGCAAATGGGAGACAAAGAGCGAGCCAATATTTTGCGTGCTGTTTCACACAGTACCATGGATGCCAAATGTCACGGTCAAAAATGTGGCCTATAACAAACAAAAAGATTATTTGAAGTACCTCATAGCTTGTGGGGCTCGTGGTTGCATAACATGGAGGTAAAAACTGCACAGGGGTTCAAACAGCAGTCAGACCAATCCATGAAACAAAGTGTTGACTTAGAGATGTGAAATGCAGAGATGCAGATCCAAGCTCCAGCTGAGGAAGTCTGAGACTCAGAATGAAGGACATTTGGAAGGGAAAGGATGCTGTTCACTTCTTCCCAAAGGGCAGGGGCTCTCAGAGGTGTGCAGTGCAAGTGTATGAACTTCTGGTCCAGCCCAGGATAGATAACTGCAGCTTCTCATGCAGTGGTTGTGGGTGGAGGGACAGGGCTTGTCATGTGTTCCTCAGCACTTTCTGAGAAAGGGTTTTGCTTTGGTTTGATCCACAGTGCAGAGATGTCTCTGTGCTCCTGCAGTGCTTCTTTGTGGCTCCTGCAGAGTTCGTGAGAATAAATACAAACCTTGCTATTGTGTCAGCCAGTAGTCAGGCTTAATGACCATTTACTGGCCCATACGCTGTTGAGCAAAGAGACTCCCTCTTAATGAAGGTCCTACTAAATAACAGTGTACAAATAATGCATAATTACTCAGAATGATGCTGGGTTCTTTAAGATCAAGGAAAATGGTCTCAAATTATACTTGGATTTCTTCTTCCTCAAATGACATCAACTGGTACCCCAAGGACAAAGTCCTTTCAGCCGGAGAAGCTGTTTATAAGTAAAAAAAGATATGTTTTTAATTAAAAACAGAATACTTTGAAATCACAGTAAAATAAGATTCAAAGGTATTATTGTATTATATGTATCTGTAATAGCATATGTTTATAACTAGCAGTACTTGTAATCTGCATTTTTTCTGGTTAATAACATGGGACTCAGTACTCCAACTCTGCAGGTGAAAATACAGAGACCAGGAAAGAGGATGTGACTTCTGCAAAGTCACACAATAGCTCAATTGTCAAATATGAAACACCAAAGTGGAACTACACAAACACAGAAGCCTGTTCACAAATGGGAATAAAATATGAAAAGAATGAGTAAAGCTTTCTGTTCCTAAAAGAGGAGTGGTTAAAAAAAAAAAAAATCAGACATCTTAAAACCACCTGCAAAGTCCCTGACTGTCTACATAATTTATACCAGCTTCCCTCGAGGGAGGAGCTGATGCAGGAATCTTCTCTGACTGCTGCAGGAGATGGAAATGGGGCCATTTGCCACAGATAAAGTGGTTTTATTCAATAAACTGATAAGGCTTGGATTCTCGATAATGGCAGAGCTGAGGTAACTGCACATAAGCTGTTTAACCGTTTCTAAACCAGCTGAGACATGGTTTCCCTGCTTCACATCCATCCTGTGCCAAGTGAGCTTGGTTTTTCCCATCTTTCTGTTTCTATCTCCCATGACACCCTATCACACTAAATTATCTGTTATCAAGATTCTCAGGGAAGAATCAAAATTCTCCTCTCTTCAGGGAAGGAAAAAAAAGGGCAGCTGCTTCTTGCAGCCCTTTCCTCAGCTCCTCTCCTCTTCCACTATTTACTTTATTTCTTTACCTTGCAAACAGCTCCAGTGTCTTGGAGCCTGGGCTAAGCCCAGCCCTTTTGTGCCCTGCAGTCATCACTGCATCTTTAAGGGAAAACTGATTCCCAGGAATGCTGTGCATGCACATACCTATCTGGGCGCTGCACCCACACCTGCCCACCAAGTAACCCAGCGCCCGCTGGCCCTCGCAGCCGCATTCCAGCCGGCAGAGCTATTACTCGCTAATTGTTACCTGTCAAACAGGTAAACGAAGCTTTTGGGCCAAGTCCAAACAAGCCTATATTCCCACGAAATCCTAAACCAGCAAACCTTTGACCTTTCTGCAGCCCCACTGATGGTTTTTACTAGGACTGATTTAAAAGTATGATGGCATCTTTGAGGGACAGAAAAAAGAAGTGGCAAGTTGTGGTGTTATTTATTGTGATGAAGCTTTCTTGTACGTGTTAATACCTGCAGGAGCGCAGAAGATTACCAAAATAGGAGAGCAGAGAGGCAGCCCAACAAACACGACAGAGCTCACGTCCCCCAAATCACCTGAGTGGGGTGGCTTTCCAGTGCTGATCCAAAAGCAGTTTGTGGATAGTGAGGAACTAATATGCTAAACCTCCTGAGGATGAAAAAGTTAGTGCGCAGAGTAGCTCAGAGCCATCTGGGAGGCCTGGAACTGGCATTTCCTCTTCATTTCACCCTGTTCAGACTTGCTCCACAGAGCGTAACAGGATCAGCTCCTGGGGAGCAGGAGGGTCTCTGCACACAGCCAGCGGCAGCAGCCTGTTCCTGTCACCCAGGGAGGCTGTAAGGATGGCTGGCTTTGCCCCCCTTAGAGTTTTTTGAACAGGCCAGCGAGGGAAAGCAGCTCAGACCAAACTGCTCCATCTTAAAGTTTGATCCTCCTGGCTAATTGCACAGAAAAGCCATTCCCTCACAGCATAAATGAAAACGCAGGCTGTTTTCACTGAAATATCTGTAAGATTTCATATGCTTCAACATCAAAATGCAATTTGAAAAAAAATGGGGTTTATTGAAAAACTGCAGCTATAAATCACAACATTCAAAATAGCAGAGATATCCCTACTCTACCATGACTGTCCTCCTTACAATCTCTCTGACTTGGACAATGAATGCCTTGGGGAGAGGACCTACACATTCTCACAGTAAGTGATATGATCTGAGACACTTCTGAATCAGTAACATGACTCAGTCTCATCAGAGCTTCACCCCAGGTGTTGTGTGAATCTTCCAGCTCTCACCGGCAATAGCTCAGGAAAGAGGGGAGAGTAAATGGTATAGCCCAGATTGTTATTGGTAATAACAGAAACATGATCTGCCCAGTAAGATGGTAATCTTTCTCCACAAAGGTTGCAGATAGCCTCCATGCTAAGCTTGATTTTGACCTGTCTCTCACCTTAGCTTTGCCCCAGTTAAACCAGACTTACATGGATCTCTCAGATGACATCTTAAACAGTGAATTTTATTTTGGAATAGATAATTTTTAACATTTTTAATAGGTGAATTTATTATTTTAATTTTGCAATAGCTGAGTTTTATTTTGGAAGTTACCAGGAGAAAGCAGTTGTTAGAGAGCTTTTGCAAGGCAAACTGGCTTCTATACCTTATTTGATGAAGCATTTAAAGTTTTTACTTTATATAATCACAGAATGGTTTTGGCTGGGTGAAAGACTATCTGGTTTGGGGCACTTTCCACTAAACCAGGTTGCTCACAGCCTCATCCAGTCTGGCCTTGAACACTTCCAGAGATGGAGCATCTGCAGCTTCTCTGGGCAGCCTGTTCCAGTGCCTCACCACCTCACAGGGAAGAATTTCTTTCTAATACCTAACTGAAATCAGTTTTCAGTGTAAAGCCATTCCTCTTTGTCCTATCACTAAATGCCCTTGTCAAAAGTCCCTCTCCAGTTCTCTTGAAGACTCTTAGGTACTGAAAGGCCACTCTAAAAGGTTTCCCCAGAGCCTGCTCTTTTCCACTCTGAACAACCCCAATTCTCTCAGCTTGTCTTCATAGCAGAGGTGCTCCAGCCCTCTGAACATCTTAATGGCACTTCTGGTTTTAATCCAACAAAAGCTCCAGAATGAGGTTTGGTGCTTTTCTCTGGAACAGGCTAGTGCCTTGTGCTGATGTTTATGAGTTTTTGGCTGACATGAGATCAGATATGCTTGCAGAACTTCAGCTCGGTCCAGTACCTTCTCTAAATGATGAGGAAGTGACTCAGAAACCAGAAGAAATCCTGGTATCTACATCTGAGCTAACAGGTTTCATGAAGCTAAGCACAGCTTTGGGCTCCTGCAGACCCATAGGGCCATGCACATTTCCTACAGGAACTGGAAACTCTGAAGTTGCTTCTTTTGAGCTCCTTCACAGTATTCTCCTGTCTTCTCACACACACACAGCCTGTCAGAACCCACAAAACTCCTCAGCAATACAGGAACTGCTCAGTCACAGCATCCGGAGGTCCAGACATGGATAAGTCCCTCCCCCAGAGCCTCCTCCGCTCCCTGGAGAGATGGCCAGACTGTTTGTGGTCAGCTGACACCCACCTGCATTATCTGAATGCCCTTGTGACAAGGCCTTCTCCCCAAGCTAAGAGGAACCCATGGACAAACAGCCATTATCAAGCCTTCACTTTAAATGGATGCTGTGAAGAAGTAGCTGGTCTGGCCCCACTGCTCCTCACCAAGTAGCAAGAGATACCCCAGGCCAGGCAGGGAGCAGGAGGGAAGGAGAAGGGGCTATTTCAATATGGCCAGAAGAAAGGGGGAAATGTTTTCTCTTGTGGTTCTCAAAAGGAAGCGGCATCTTGGCAGAGGCAACCCTCCCATCAGGCCAGTCTGTCCTCCTAAGATTCCCCTCAAAAGCTATTCAAGCAAACAGTGGTCCCTTTGCAAGCTCTATTCAGCTGAATACGTTTGATTTGGGGTTCTTGTCCCTTTTCACCTTACAGTGAGATTATTCAGATGCCTTATCTGCTCCCAGCTCCTTGCCAGGCTCCATCATGGAGTGTCTTTCTGCTGCATCAGTCACTGCACTGACCAGCTTCCTTGAGTATCATCTTAATGTTACTGTCCAGTAGTATCTGAAACCATCAGTAATGGTACCCATAGGTATTTTAAGATGAAAAGAGAAGATATGTTAAAAGATGAGTAGTAAAAGGGTATCTGTTTAAAAACCATCATGTGAAAACTGACAGCTGCATTATTAATACCCACCTAGAACCAGTTGGAAATAATTTGGCCAAAAAATGCTGATTTTTCCTGTATCTCTCATTCCTGTTTTGACAAACATTTACTGAACGAAGAGCAAGGTTTCAGGAATTTGTTGCTTCACACAGGCTATTAAGATTCCTGGAGCACCTGGGCTCTCCAGGCTGCCCTGCAAGCTGGTGTTATCTGTGACTGTCCATGTCTAGGGCTGTCATGTCTGTTCTCCCTATAGAGTTGTTGAGAATGGGCCAGAAAAACTTGGGTTTCTCTTTCAGACTTGTAGAAGAACTGTGTCTGAAAACCTGTTAACTTCTCACAACTGTGCATTAGCTCTGCCAGCAAACCTTACCTCTCCCCACAGCATCACTTTTACAACACAGCTACTATATAGAGGATGTCCACTTTGTAATTAGCTCTTACTGGTGATTCAGCTTTTTTTAACAGCTGTTGAAGAGGGTTGATTGACATGAGGGTTAAGGAAACTGGACTAGATGTTCCCATGCACTGATCATCAGAAAAGCGGACTACAACCAACAACTCACACGGTCCCAGGCCACTGCTGGTGACCACAGGCTTATTACATTATCCCATTTGTGATTCCAGCTTGAGCAAAACAGAGCTGGTGACACAGGAAGTTTTCTAGCTTTCTGTGGTGTTCAGAAGTGACCCATCCTGGTATTGGCGCTCAATGTGTATGTGAGCTTTGGTACCACTTAGTTTAATCAAGAGGCTGTGCAATAATTTGAAGCTGCCTTTACACATTTTAGATTTGGAAAAGCAAATGTAACAAAAAGAAGAAAATGTGTAACTCTTTAGAGTTACAAAACAACCTTTCTTAATTTAAGAAATAAACATGGGATTATCACAAAGGGATGCAAAACAACTGAGAAAAAGAGATGCGTGCCTAATCAAAGCAAGCCCTGGTTAGTTCAGTGGTGTCGGTGATGCATCAGTGATACCAATTCCTACAATTTTCTAAAGGCCACCCTCATAGAGTCATATGACAGAAGTGTATTCTTTAAATCTCTTGATTCTTATACTTCATTTGTACTTCAGGGAAAAGCTTTAGAGGGAAATACCGAGACACTGGCAGACAGATGAAACCTCTGTTTTTAAAATGTCATGAATCTAAAGCACGATGCAAAGAAGGGGGTGCCACCATCTGTATGCGTTCACTTCAGACTCTAAAGCAAGGTTTGAAGCTGAGGGCCTCCAGAGTGTGTTGTCATCTGCTGCAAACACAGCATGAAAGAAGCAGAAAGTAAGATAACAGGATTTGTGCATTTGTTAAAAAGAAGAAAGAGCTCAGTTCTCAAATGCCTGTATCTTTGCTGTGGCTCAGGACACAGCAAGCCGCCGAGACAGCAGTATCTGTGGCACTGCTTCTGTGCACGTATGGAGAATCTGCTGCAGCGCGGACACTGCTTGTATCTTCCCATCTCCACGCTGTCTGCTGTCCACAACGCTTGCTTCACTGCCGGTATCAGGGCGAGAATTGCCTGCCAGGGCCAAGCTGCCTCTTCTCAGTGTGAGCTAGCTGGGAGGAGTGCCCTCCAGCTCCCAGCCACTAATTAGCCACTAATCTCATGCGCTAGGATTCCCACACACCATGCAGGCTTCCTTTGGTGACTTTTCAATTAGCATCACAACACCCCAAGCTTTGAAGGCTTTGTGTATATTTATCTTTTCTTCCAATTGTCAGGGCCAGCAGACATAAATTAAACCAATTTAAGAGCATCTGTGTATCTATTATTCGGCAGCTATTAGCCTAAACTGACATAGCCCTCTGCCAGCTGACAGTTAGACACACTTATATTACCTGAGTGTGACTGCCTTGTATTCTTTCACAGAAAAAGTGACACGTCACATAAGTACTGCTTTAAAACTGGAATTCACTTCTGCATGTGCAGGAGAAATGTCTGCCCTTATTGCACTGACGTGTCATGTCTAGATGTAGATGATGCAGCTCTGCTGAACGAAGGAGAACAAAACCAGCACATCAGTCCCAGACTGAACAGGGGCTGTAGGCAGTGAACGCTAGGGGAGTTTAGAAGAGGAGCAGCCATGTGGCATGGGAAAAATCCTCTTCTGAAACCAGAGACCAGGGTGAGGAGCCTTACTATGCAGGTAGCAGCACTCACCTACAAACACACTGAATTCAACCATATAGGCCCTGATCAGTAGCTCCCAATATTAGAAGGATTCTCAGTGGACTCCATCCACTACAGGATCAGGCCTTCTAAAAAAGCAGTATAGTGCTTCAAAGGAGAAAATTATATTTGATGCGTAGAAAGACCCAAAGCTAGTGGAAGCTGCAGAATTCCTGGGAAAGCAACTGATCAGTAAAGTACAGGGCAAGGAATTTCCTGGACACAAAGACAATGATTAGACATACATGTAACAAAAAATTCCAATTCCTTCACATTGCCATCAAGGATTTGTGTTGGGTGATCCAGGAAGCCTGGAGCCAGGTTGCTACTGGCTACTGCTTCATCACTGTTGAAATTTCAATTCCTGTATTGTCGTATCACTCCCATCCATCTCCCAATCCGCCCAGCTCCATTGTCATTGCTACCAAACTCCAGTCACTGGAGCCAAGAAGTGCTGCTGGGACAATTCTCTGCATTAACAGGGAATCTCTGAGCAGAAGCATTTCAAAGGACCTTCCTCAGGCTCTAAAGGTTCTTCCCATTATAGTGTGATTGGTTGTTTAAACTGAGGTAATTGGCATGGGTATAATTTGCCTTGCTGACAATGAAGATTTTCAGATATCCTTAGTCTCCCTTCCCCCTCCCTGCCCTGATGGAAGCTCTGGAACCCAAAGGGAACAGTGCAGATCAAGGGGAAATCCCTGCTCCCCATCCCCCATGTTGCAATGCTGTTTGGAGGGCCATAGCATCAAATTTAACTTCAGGCATCTACTGTCTAAACCTTACAAAATTGGAGCACTAACCAGCTGTGGAGTCACTCCCAAAGCAAAGAATGGATTTCTAGTGCAAAGGACAACTTAAATGAGTAACATTCTTCATAATACTGTCTATAAAAGCACCTTCTATATGTACATCCTTCAATGAAAAGATGGTCCTTTCACCTGTGACTTATAAAATATCTTATTGACCAGATAACTGCACTCATCTATACACTTCCATGAAGAGAAGCTTCACTGATACTGATCCTGTCTTGCACTTGCAGAAATTCACCACCACTCCAGCCACTGAAGGAGCTGAAATGTCCAAGAAATGGGTGCTGCCAGAGCTGCTGGTGATGGCACATCTGCTGGTAATGCCAAGAAACATCATGCAGTACAGCCACGTGCGAGACTCTAGGAGAAAAGGGCTGTGCAAATGCTGACATTAATTCCCTATGCTTACACTTGCAAGGCTTTAGCTCACCCTGAAGAGTGAACTAAGAGGCTGCTTTGCATGCACTTTCACAATCACTTTAACTCAAACCTAAAATCGGGCTGCTGCCAGAAGAAGTTTGTTGGATCCAGCATTCCCGCAGTTTGGCAATGGAATTTTAATGGGTCAAACTAACCTATGTACTTGCTTGAAAACTAACCCTGTTAAAAAACCAAACCAAATGAAAAGAGGCTTCAGGCAGATGAAAGAGCAAAGCTGCTGCTGGGACACCAGAGGGCAGAATTTACAACCAGGGTAAGAGAGAGAAAAAGCCCCTTTGGGCAGCCACACACGCTTCTACCAGGCTCAGCCTACCAGTGGAGATTCTAATGCATTGATTTCATGGGGATCTCAAACACATATGCTTTACTCAACTTCACTGTAAGGAGGAGGGTTGAAGCATGCAGTTATTCCCCCTCACCTTACAAATAAGATCCCAGGATACCTAAGCTTACAGGACCTTCTGACATATTTTTGCGTCCTGATTTTTCTCAAGTTGCCCATCACTGTGACCTTGGGGATAGATATCACAGGAATCACTGCTATGGGATTACTTTGCTCCATGCTGTGGTACCAAGCTCAGTATCCACCACCTGCACTTCACACACACATAACACTGATAAAGATTTCATCAAGAGTTATAAAACTCTGGTGAGAGAGGACTCCATTCTGCCCAAGGTCAGACATATCCTTAAAGCCAGATACAATACTGCATCATCAGCTGGCCTGTGTAGATACTGGTGTCAGTTTAGAGTTATCAGTGCAACATCCAAAATTCAACCAATGCTGCACCAATAGGCTGAACCAAATAGCTCTGATATAATGAGATAAAGACATTTGGGTTTAAAATAGCACATTTCAAATGTAGTTTGTCAATTTTATGAGTGGAACTCACCTGGAATTTTTCTCCCTCTGTAAGCTCTACCTTCAACTTTGCTAGTGATTTGAACAAAAAAGAGGGCAAGGCTAGATTGAGAAAGGTATCTCACACTCTCTCAGGCTCTGCCTGGGAGCTCACAGGAGGACTGATGGATTCTGCTAGGCAGCAGGTTTAATGAGCAGTTAGGCATGATGATGTTTCAGGGGCTAAGAATCCACAAAGCACTCAACACTCTGGCACATGTTTGTCAAAACATGTATAGCCTGTCTGTGCAGTATAAAAACAAATGCTTTCTAAACTGGGGAACTCACTGGTTTCACTGGGAATGCAAGAGTACTTTCCAGGAGTCAGGCTGAGGCATCCAGCAAACTACCCATCTGTATCTGGCATCAGCCTGAGATTTGGGCAAGGGGTAATAAATTCCTGGCTCTGCACATACTCCCCATATAACCTTTGGCAAGTCTGTTGCTCAAAAACCTCGTGTGTAAAATGGAGAGGTGCTGCTACCTCCCCGCAAGTGCCTTGCACACCTTCCCTGAAAGCTTCACAGGTCAAGAACTGTCTCTGGCAGATGGTGCCTGGGCTCAAAGAGTTCAAGCAACTTCTCCCTGATACCAAACGTCTCTGTCTTGGGGCTGGGAGACTGTGTGGTGTCGGTTTAGGCTCCCTCTCACAAACGTTTCCTGAACCTTTGAAAGTGTCCTCCTGCACCTAGTTCACTCTGGAATGACACAGATTTTATTTACCTTTCTCCCCAAGCACATTAACCGTGGTATTGATTATGCAGAGGGGTAACTCATACTTCCAATGGTGTTACAGCAGGGTCTGCCTTCCCCTTAAAAGTCCTAGTACTCAGAGCAAAGTTTATGGTGAAATAAGGAGCAACATGCACAACTTGCCCCACCCTTCCCTGCAGGGCTATTGCTCATGTGTGGGAGCTAGAGAAAAAAGCAGTGAAGAAATGTAAATGTAAATCTGCCTGCTTTGCCCCTCACACCCAAACACTCCACATAAACAAACAGCCATCTCCAGGTACTGTTTTCAAGTCAAATAGAGACAAGCAAATATTCAACATCTCTGTCCTGAAGCCACGTAAAACTTCTTCACTGCAGAATGCTTTCACCGTGCTTCTTTCCGAAGCTAAAATTTCCACTTACTTGGGAAAAAAGCAAAAGAAATTACAATGTAAGGGAAAAGTATAGATATTGTAAATTTGTTTATTCTAAGAGATTTGGTTTCTCTACTGAAACAAAGGAGGGAAAAAATGCAGTGCAATTCTTATTTACACAAAGTGTCTAGGGCCTGACATGTTAAGAAGTTTCGGCATCCTGAACCAACTGAGAAAACATGGATGTTTTATCTGATCCTTGCTTAAACTAGGAACTCAGAGAAACAAAGGTAGGGTAAAAGCAGCCTATGTCACAGCTATGTAACGTTCCAAGAAGTTGGAATTATATAGTATCTTCAATCTGCATTAAAAGACAATTAAAAAATCAATAGTGAATTAGGTGGTGTAATAGTGCACACAGGTAACAGAGTTACTGCAAAGAAAAATTGAGGTGTAAAGCAGCTTGGAACCAACCCATCAATGTGAGGCACTGAGAGCCTGATTTCTGGGTCTGGCTATCCCACAACACACGAGCAAAATGAGACAGAATAGTTATCACATCTCCCTGGGTGTCAGGGAAGCCCTTCCAGCAGCAGAGGAATAGCAAAATCTACTTTCGCAGCACCCTGAGTAGAGATAGCGCAGGCTTGTAGGTGCATGCAGGGCATGTGTGTTGTATAAACATGGTATCACTGAGATGGCAAACCTGATAGGACAAGCCGATGAAGCAGCTGCAGGGGATCTAAAACTGGGGTCTTCCCCAAGCCAGGGACTAAATGATCCTGAAGCTCCTGAGCACTGAAGAACCAAACCTAGGCAGTAAGAAAGACCAAGGGTTATGGCAATAAGCTGTGATCCTGCAGTGCCCAGAAATGCTTGATGAAGTAATATTATATACTGCCTTTATGTTTATGAACAAAACCAGTTGGAGGCTTTCTTCTGAAATACTCCTGTATTTCAAAAGAGAATACCAAAAACTTGTAGAAAGTGGCACTGCTACAGCTGTCTGTAAAGGTACTAAAGTAGAGCTGACAAAGCTTAAACAGAAACACAGAGACACAGGGTCTGGTGACCTTTCCACAGAACAAGGCACTGCAGAGGTGCTCTGGCTCCAACACTGGCTCCTTTTGTGCCACCAGACAATCCTCTTTATCCTCTGCCCTTCAAATAAAATAACATTTGCTTGCTTCTGAGAGCATCCACAAGGATAAATGAGCAATAGCCCAGTGGCTGTCAACCCCACCTCTTACTCAGTGAATTCTGAAAGCAGCTTTTTCCGTTTGCTGTGATTTTTAAAATACCTTTCTCTTTGATTATAGTATTGACATATTTTAAGGGAAAACGACACTGATTTTAAGCAAACACGATGGTAAGTCCATGTTTCCCAACTCCTATTGCTACAGGATTTCTGTGGATTCTATGGGCTGCATTTACTCTAGTTCTTGAGTGTGGGGAAAGTAAACAAGCAATTGTTTATATGCCATCCCTCACCTTCTGCATTCTGGAACACTTATGCCTATTTTAGGACAGACTGGTGGAGCAAAAAAGACACATTTGTCATGGCATTTAGAATGCTTATTGTTGCAGGGCAATATTTTAGACCTGTGGAGCTTCTCTATTTTTTTAAACTCTCAACATACTTATAACCAATGCAAAGACATTTGAAGCTCTTAGTTTTGCCCCATGTTGATCACACCCCTATTTCAATTTCCTTTAAAATGGTGCTCTGCTGGTCATAGTGGTTCAAGGACTGGCTGATGTGAGCTGGGAGTAGCACCCTTGGTGGAAAACACAGACTTGGCCATTCCCACTCTGCAGTGAGAGCCTTCTCTCTGGGCCTCCCTGGAACTTGGAGAACACCAGCCCATCTCCCCCAGGCACCCACTGCAGTACAAAGAACAACTGTGGGCTCATTTTGTACAACTGAGGAAATTCTGTGTTATGAAGAGAAAAAGAAGGGCAGAGGGGAGAAGAGGAGAAGAGGAGGGGAGAAGAGGAAAAAAAAGAAAATAGGGAAAAAATGTAAAAAAGAAAGAGAAAATTAGAAAAATAAGATAGAGGAAAAAAAGAAGAGAAAAAGAAGAAAGGGCTAAAGGAAAAAAGAGAAAAAGAAGAAAGAGGAAAAAGGAGAAAGAGAAAAAAAGGAGAAAAAAAGCAAATATTTAGATTAAAAGTTGGGTTTAAACAACCACTGGCAATTAAAAATGTTCTAGTAATTAAAGAAAACAAAAAGATATATATATATATAGGTGTAAGGACAATTTTCTTACATTCCCTGGGAGCTGTTCACAACCTAAACAAAACAACGACACTTTACCTTCATCTCAAAACAGTTCAAATTAGAATTACTCAAAATGTGTCCATGAATTGCAATTTTGTTCTATGATGATGCAAAGACCTTGTCAATTAACAAGAAGCTGGACAAAGCTTTAGGAAGATGCACTCTTTACATTTTTCTCACTGGTCAGATTATTTACATTCTCTAGCTCTGCCCCATAAGGACAGGACACAATTTTAATGTCAGCATAATTAATGTATTTCCAAAGTCTTGGATCCCATGTCACATGAAATTGTCTTTCAGAGATGTCTTCTTACTCTTTTTTCACACTACAGTTTTACACTAACAGCAAAATTACCATCATTAGGTGACCTAACTGTATTTTCACAGTGTTTAAAAATGGTTTAATGAATCACTGAAAAACTCTACCAGGCAGATCAAAGCATCTGCAGAAAAGCCATCATTCTATAATAAATTCTATTGAATTGGTTCCAAAACTATGAGTAGTCTTTATGAAATAGATTGGTACGTTAATGTCCGCTAATCAAGTATGAACCTAAAATTCCAATCTATTGTCAGACTTTCCCACCTTCTTACCTGTTTAAATGTCTCACTGTCAATCCTGAAAGGATTGACATGCTGTGAGGTATTTTCACCACTAAAAATTACTTATGTTTTAAGCTGAAACAACATTGTGTGTGCCACACTGCCTCAGTGCAGTGTTGCAGATATACAGGATAGTCATCTTATAACTCTGTCATGTTTCAGAACCATGAAGTCTACATTCAAAATGAGCAAAACAAAAAATAAAACTTCTCCTTTTTTTTTTTCTTACGTATTTCCATATTGCTTTGATGAATCTAAGAGAAATGCAAATCAGCATTTCATATAGAAAGTGCCACACTCAGCTCCACTCCTTACCCTGTGGCCAGGAAATGCTTGGTATTCCATGATCCTCCACATGGCTGAGCTGCCGCTGTCTTACATGATATGGAGGTACTTGAGAGCTTGTGGTTGTTAAAAGGCTCCCAGCAGATCTGTTTGGGGAGCACAAATTGCAGTTTCCAGGCAGCATTACAGAAATCCACAAGTACTTTCCATTAATCACAAAATCTCCTATTCCAACAGGAATTTTATATTTCATTGTGAAGCATTAAAAGTCAACTGTTACCAGGATCATGGTTACTTAGAATCACTTTCTTGAAGTTAACAGTGCACAGCAATTCATCCTTAGAGCAGAAGAATGACCTGTTTTGGAGTACAGGAAGGTTGCACTGCAATCTTTTAAGCTTCTTTTGATGTACACGATGGCTTCATTGAAGTCAGTTCAAGGATCAAGGTCTGCACAAATTCCAGTATAGTTTCATACAGGGGACTACAAAGGAAGGGCTGTAGGGAAGATTAACAGTAAATGTTGCATATCACAAAACTAGTAAGTAGGTGGTTGTCTTTGAACTTACTGTGAGAGAATAGATTTTCTATCAACAGCCATCAGTGACAGAAAGACACAAATAAAAATACGTGGTAATCACTGCCTACTGAAAACTGTTGTTTTCAAACATCTGCTCCCCCACTGAACTGCTTTACAACACTGTTTTGACATAAATATCTCTCCAACATCTTTTATCTCATAGACTCCTTTTAATAGTTTTCTGAAGTGTATTTTAAGTACTTGGTGCAATTAGTAAGCCTAGTTAAGCCTTATTTGTACACTTGATTTCCTTTACCCAGTGCTGGCAAGTCCAAACGACATTCACTGCTATGGAGTGAATAGGGTAAACATGAGGTAAAGCTTTAGACAGTTGAATTCTACACTGAATCCTTACAGTGCCACAAAAAACTATCAGCTACCGTGCAAACAAAGAAGCAAGCACAGTATGAAAAACAGTAGTCTACTATTTAAAATATTTCCTGTACACTCCAAAGACAAGTCCTAGATTTTCAATAATGTATGGCATGACTTCCATTTTTACTCTACACAGCCTTGATTCTACAGGGAGCAAGACTGGTCTGCCCAGAAATAACATTATCTGATGTTTCAATGACTAACAGATTAGTTTATAATAATTTTGTAGATCATGAAGAATGAGCATCAGGCTGGATTAAGTAGAACTTGTTTGACCTGTTCAGCTAGAGGTGGACTCTGACAATTTGATTCCAGCCTGCAGTGTGAAGCAAAAGGCTTATCCAGAAAACTATGAGCCCTATGCCTGCCTTCCTAGTTAAAATAATTTCAGGGTATATTTTTCTATATAAGCAACTCCTAATGAAATAAGAGTTGTCATCTCCAACTACCTCGAATCAAGAGTTCATTACTGCATTTTCCACGTCTATTCCTAACTTTGACCTTGGAACTACTCCTAAGACAGTGAGCAGTAATTCAGTCTCCTGACTACCTCATTCTAAGAGAATCTCTCCTGAGAGCAGGCTGCTAAAGGCAGTTTTGTATTTGACCCAGTACTAGAACAACAAACTCCATTTCAGTTTGAGTTACAGTTTGGGTTTGGTCCAGGACTACAGATGGCATCAAATGCAGTTTTCTTTCTTGTAAAATCACATATCAGCAGCATTTCTACCTTGGGGAAGGTGGCATTTTCAAATGTGCTCATCACTGATCTTCCTCTCCTTCTTCCTATACATTTCATATGGGAAAAAATGGGGGGGGGGGAACACACAACGAAATCCAAATGTTTCTTATAACTGAAAAATTAAAAAAGAGAAAGAGGATACCTGAATTGGCGTTAATCCTATTGATGGTGCTCAAACAGGTAACCTTTTCAGGTCTCAAAGTTTCTTTCAGCATAACAACTATTTGGGAAAGAAACCTTACCATTTGGGAAAGAGACCTTATCATTTCTCCAGTTAACAGGGAGAGCTTCAGTAACTGTTACAGCATTCTATCACTATTTCTTGAGAACAATATATAGTAATGTATTTGAGAGGTCCAACTTATTTTAAGATTATATAGAATTCTGTATGCAAAATGACTGCATCATTTGCTATGAATAAATTACTCTGTTTCTCTTGTGTTTTATGAAGCTTTATAGCTTCCTCAAAATGTACTATGCAAAACAATTCATACAAGCATCACCATGAATAATGGCCACACTGGCAACTTTTGACTGGATTCACAGATTGCATAATAATGTTTCTTTCCTGTGACTGGTGAACGGAGAAAGAGAATGGCTAACTAATATCTTGTGTTCAATCAAAGGGTCATTGATCTAGCTAAAGTATTCTTCTAATTCTGCTTAGTTAAAGTGACAGAAATCTTAATGGGACTATGTTTAAACTGTCTTGAAACTGATTTATACTGAATTTGTTTGATTTGATTAGTTACTATGAACACAGATAAGGAATGAGACCCAATAATAGATATTTGTGCCTGACTGTGATCCCATAACACCACAGACTTAGCAGAGTCAAGTCTGATTTCAACTGCAGCCATAGGTAAATGAAGATGAGGCCCCAGACCATAACATGTTTTATACATATGTATATATGTATGTGTGTCTGTGTGTATAGATATATATTTGGCTATACAAATATGTATTTCCATTAATATCCCTCCTACTACATTCCCCTGTCAAGGGAAATTCCCCTGTTCAGGAGTTGGACTCGATGGCCCTTGAGGATCCCTTCCAACTCAGGGTATTCTATGATTTTATGAAATCAAAGGTAGAAAATGGAAAATTCCCTTCACATAAGACATTATAAATTTGATGGGCTTGAAATAATTCAGGTAATTGTCTTGCAAAGATGACTAAGTAACACAATGGTCTACCCCACATAACGGTGCATTCTTTACACATTCAGCACGATTTGCACAGCAGAGGTTGTCAGCAGTCAAGCTGGATGCCTAGAATAGAAAGCTGTGTCCAGGAGGGCAGGTAGTAGCAGGAAGCATTAGTGCTGACTCCTGACCTGTCTCTGATGGAGGAATGGGGACTGAGAACGGGTGATAGCAGACAGGAGTCTCGTTGCTATCCTTCCACGCCCTGTTCTCAAACTGACCCAATGAGATCCTCTCCTCCACCTTCTCCATCAGGGTCAAAGCTGCTGCCCCCACAGCCCGGTCCTGTTGTCCCTTGTAAACCCACTTTGGTCCTCTGGCAAAGTACACAGTAGGTTGTACTGGGCTGAAGGGTGACGGATGGATCTGCAGTCCTCTCCTTTCACTTCATCCCTGCATGATAGAGCCTCAATAAACACTCCATTCCAAATTTTCCATTCTCTTCCAGCTTTCCCCTGCTGACAAAACAGACCCCTCAACACCCCCCAGTTCACCTATCAGCTCTCAGATCCACATAGTGGGTGTCATCACCTGGCACCACCTCATCCTGCCGCCGTGAGATGCCTTCTGCGGAAAGACATTCACCAACGTCAAACTCAGCTGGTCCCAACCGTAGTAAGGTCAAAAGAAAAAAAAAAGGGGGGGGGGGAAAGGTCAAAAAGTCCCCAGACCCAAGAAAAAAACAATCTTCCAAACTGTCCTGCGAAGGGCGACGCCTCCCTGGGCGTTATTCGGCGGCAGCCACAGGCCGGCGGCCGAAGCCGGGCATTTCGGGCCCGGAGCAGCCCGGCAGGTGAGGCAGGCGGACCGCGGCCGGGGCCGCCTCAGCCTCACGGGGCACCCGGGGCCCTGCGCCGGGCCTCGCCTCCTCAGCGCGGCCGGCCGAGCCCCTCCGCCCGCGGCAGGGAGGCGTTGTTGGACGGCGGCGTTGCTGGACGGAGGCGCTGCCCGCCGCCCCAGCGCCGGTTCCCGTCTCTTTTCCCTTGCCTTGCCTTGCCTTGCCTTGCCTTGCCTTGCCCTGCCGGCGGCGGCGGCCCCGCGGTGCCTCCCGGCGCGGTGCGTTCGTTACCTGGCGCTCGGCGGCGGCTCCTTCCTCACCTGTGCGCGCCTCTGCCAATGGCAGCGCACCTGGCGGCCGCGCCGCCCAATCAGCGCGCGGCTCGTCCCTCTGCCCGCTCCTTTAGTGAAAGAATCCAGCGCCGCTCGCGAAAGTTACCTGTGCGCGCCCGGCCCGGCCGCTCTCCGTGCCGAGCCCCGCCGCCGCCCCAGCCCCGCCGCTCCCCACATGCCAGGGGGAGGGGGCTCTACCTGTCCTGCCTCGGCGGCTGGCTCTGGAGCCGGGAGAGGGGGGGAAGGAAAGCAGAATTACCAGTAGCTCTGGTTCTGCCGTCCCGGGCGTTCACACGCACACCTTCACCTGCACAGACCTGAAAGTCCAGTTCCGCCAGGCAGACGGAGGCACCGGGAAAAGGGGAGAGAGTTCATTGGATCAAACATGTCACAAGAGACGGACAAGTAAGTGATCGCAGGCACGCGCTGCGCCCGCTGCGCGGGGCGGCCCGCCGGGCTGGCCGTGCTCCCCTTCGCCGGTGGCGGACGCGGACCCGCCGGGACGGCGCTTCTCCCTGCTCTCCCTCCTCCAGCGACGCCGGACCGGGCGCACAGACACTCCGGAGCGCCCGAGGACGAGGCTGCGGCTCGCGGCCCCGCACCTCGCTCTCCGCCTGGCCGTGGGGCTGCGCGATTATTTGTTTAGCTCTTCTTTTAGTTTAGGTTTTTTTTTTTTTTTTTTTTTGTTCATGTGTTTGTGTTGTTTTGGTTTTTTTTTCCCCTCACCTCGAGGGTCGCTTTTCGCGACAGAGAGCTCCTCGCCCTGGAAGAGCGGAGCGGCCTCCGCCCGCCGAAGGCCCTGGACGAAAAGTGCTTCTTGGCTTTTGTGTTGGCGCGACAAAGGGCTTTTATCCCAAAGGGCCGGGCACGGCCATCTTCCTCCCCTCGGCTGGGGCCGGCGGGCAGGGGGCCCGGGCGGCGGGGGGAAGGCCCTGGCTCGGCCCAGGTGCTCCCCGCCCGCTCCATGCGGCGCCTTCTCCCTCGCCGTCATGACCTTGTTTTCCCGGCGGGACGCCCGGGTGGGCCCGCGGCTGCTCGGAGACCGGCGGGGTTAAAAAGTAACTTTCCCAGTAGAGGGGCCGAAGGAGAAGGATGAAGAGGAGAGGGAAGCCTCCCGCTCCTGTCGGCCCCGGGCCCGCCGCAGCCCCTCTCCCGCCCGGGCCTGGCGGTGGCGAGGCCGGGACAGAGCGGCAGGGGTGCAGGGATACTCCCGTTGTCTCCCGGTGCCGCCGGCCGCGGTGTTGGGTCCCCCCGGGACGCGCAGGACCGCGGTGGGCTCGGCGTCCCCGGGACGGGGAGCGCGGCCGGGAGCCGTCGGTGGGCGCGGAGGCCGCGGCGTGCCCCGCTCCTGCCGTCCCGGCTCCGCCGGCGCCCGGGGCCGAGCGGCCCAGGCCGGGGTGCGGTGTTCAGCCCCGTAAATAACCTGCACAGGCGATGCCGCGCTCCCGCCATGGCGGCGGGCCGCTCGGCGTGGCGCCCGGAGCCGCCGTGAGGCAGCCAGGCGGGAAGGCCATTTTCCCTGCTCGGGTGGTTAGCGTTTCTGCAGGAGCTGGCTGGCGAGAGTTACGGGGTAAGGAAGATGGAGGGCGGGAGGTGGCTGTTTTGTTTTACTGCTGCCCCGGTGCAGGTAGGAGTGCCCCAAACACGGGTGAGCTCAGCTACGTTTGGTGTTGCTCAGGTGCCAGCCTTGGTTGGGCTCCCCAGAGCCTTTGTGCCGAAGGAGGTGGAGAGGAGGAGCCTGGTGTTGGAGAGAGGCTTGGTGACAACCTGCCTGTCAAGGAGTGAAAGAAGGAGATTACCCGACAAAAGAAAACAGCAGGGTTGGCTCCTCTCGTAGGGAAAAGACAGAACGGTTCAGAGGGGAAAGATTAAACAAAAATATTAGGCCTGGCCTTTTCAAACATCAGCTGACAGTTGGATTGTACAAAGGTAGCTACTGACATGAAATTAAACTTACTTGGGTAGGAGTTGAGAGTGGCGTTTAGGAGTTCATTTGAGCTGGGATGGGAACTAATGCCTTGGGTGGCCAGATTAGAGCAGTAAATGATTAAAGTGCAAGGAAGGGAATAAGAATAGAGCCCTGAGGGGTGCGGGTAAGTGAAGGAGCAGCTGAAAGAGCAGTCGTTCACTTGGGAGGGGAGCCAGATTAAGTGTGGAAGAGCTGACAAGCGGTGATAGAGGGCGTCCCAAGGCGATGGGCAGTTCCCGAACTGCACGAAGGTGAAAGGGGGCTGTGAGTTACTTCCTGGCTAAGCCTAGTTGCCAGTAGTTTCAGCAGCCAGAAACTAGGCTGCGGCAGATCAAGGGCCGCTAATGGGAGTGGGAGGGGAATATGGAAAGGTGGGGGGGGGGGGGGGGTCAGAAGAACAGCTTCTCACTATAGTCGCCTTTGAATCCGAAAAACAGTGGAGAGAAACGCTAACTCATGTAAGAAACTAGGGCAAAAGTGGTTTTTCCCTCTGGGTCTGGGATGATACTGAGACACTGGGCTATCCTTCCTTTCCAACAGGAACAATATGGCATGCGTGTAAAGCTTCTGAGACTGGAGCATTAATGCTCTTCATCCCCTGCTCTGTGTAGTGCTGCTGCTGTTACCACTGTGAGGAACTTAAGAGCAGTGCAGAGCATGCAACCTCAAGTAACAGCACTTGCTCCATTGCAGGTATGCCTGTGATCTGTTTCTGGTTAAGGTGTTTAGAAAATTCTTAGGTGGTAGGTAAGAGTTTGAAAAGGAAGTGAGAGTAAAGAAATCCCTTGTGCTCTTTATGTGCAAGTGTAACATGAGAAGACAAATACATTTGTTTCTAGAACAGATGACCAGATGGAATGAGATAATAGACTGGTGTGAAGAGTTTGCATGGGAAGGTTTCTGGTGGTTTTTCTTTTTTTTTTTTTTTTTTTTTTTAAGGCTCTAATTATATGCAATTAGAACCTAATCCAGAGAGTACATTATTCTCCTCCACATGGCCTTTCTTTTACTTAAAACCAGATCTTCCCTACAGGCAAGACTGGAGAGTAGAGCTCATTATTTCGAAGTCAGTTAATTTGTCAGAGTCATTGGACTTGTTTTTGTGGGGCTTATGCTACTAAAGTGCTGGTGTAAAGGACTAAGCAGTGGAGGGCATATAGAAAGTGTGGAAAAATACGTCCTGTGGAACTCGCTGGCTTTTCTGGAGAGGTGGTAGACCCTGCTGCACCACTACACAGAGCTGCCTGCAATGTCTCTCTTTGGTGGGAGCAGTAGGGACAGGTTCTGTAGTGCTTTAAGGGAGGAAGATGGACAGGTGAAAATGCTAAAGAACCAGGTGTTTGATTCTAATGCTAACTAAGGAGCTTGGAAAGGGAGATTATCCTTAAGATAGGTGTACTATCTCCCTGTCTTTCCCTTTAGTCTTTCTACCTAAGCTGGGTCTTGCCTGCTTGCTTCCACAAACTCTGGGTCAGGAGAGATAAGGCATGATTGCACATGCATTTTTCAGAGGTAGTACCGACTTCAGCGGGCTGTGGCCACTTGTTCCTACCTCTGTTCCATCCTCTCAGCTGTGTCAGTAGAGCTGTTTGTGCAGCTAGAGAACTGGCTCAGAGGTGAGGAGGTTATTTTTGACACCCATTTTTCATCAGTCTGGGTGCATATGCAGCAGGGGTGCAAGCAAATGGCAGGTGTTAAGAAAATAACTGTTCCGACCATAATCTCCACAGAAGGAAATGCGTGTCCCTCCCACTCTGAGTGTTTAAGAGGTCTGTGCTGCTGCTTCTGTTATTATCCAATTTCCAGATCCTTTGAGGTGAACCTGGGGATTGATTAAGGCTAGGGGACATAGAGTGAGGAGGAAGGAGCATCCCTTTTGCAGGGTGAAAAGATGATTCTAGGGTACACTTCTGAATTTATAGGCTAAAGTTTTTCTTTCATAGTATACAAAAAATGATCACCACAAAACTCCAGTCATGGCTCCAGTGCATTAGTGGAGCAAATCAGTGAGCTCACTACTTGTGAGGCTTCACTGGGTTTTAGAAATTGACAGTACTTCTGTGAATGAGGAGCAGCAATTGTACAACCATTTGGGATCTGTCTTGTAAATGCCACAGTTTGCCCCTGCTGCTCCTGGGGTTGTGTGAATTCCCGGGTGGGCTGGGACAGGCTCGTGGGAAGAGCAGGCTCGTGGCAGGCCCTAGCACTCTGGCCACCGTGGCTCTCTGCTGGCTGGCCACCGTGGCTCTCTGCTGGCTGGCCAGCTGCCTGACTGCCCCCCCATCAGGCTCGCAGCAGCCCAGTCTGTGCAGAGATACTCAGGACACCAGGTAGCCGGGGCTGGGGCATGCTCAGCCTGCCCACATAAAGGAGGGCTTGGGGCAGCCTGGGTCTGCAGCAGAGCACGTGCTTGTAGGTAAATAACTGAGTGGAGAGCGAGCCCGTAGGTGGGAATGGGTTCAGACCTGTTCCCATGTGTCAGTGGAGGCATGTTCACATCCAGCTTGCTGCTTGGTAGTATCTGTTGCAGAAGCTGATCTTGGGCTCTTCACAGGGTAATTTTGATTTACTGCCTTCATAATATTTAACTTAAGTGTCTAGTACTGTAACACACAAAGCGGGTTTGTTGTTTACAATGTCATTCTGTGTATTGTTCTTAATTTTTTCTTGGAGGGTCAAACATGTTTCCCATCAACAGATACTGAGTAGCAATTGGTGACCATTCACTCAATTTTCGGGTTTTTTTTTCTCCACAGCCCATTGTGTGACTAGAGCATCCAATGAGATTAATTTTCCAAAGTGTTACTCATCCGGGAATGAATGGAGAAACAGGAATTAGATGTGTTTAGTTTTTTCGCTTTTCAAATGTCAGACATGCTGTCACAGATATTCCCTAGAAAACCATTTCTATGCAAGAAAGGTGGAAAATCATTGTGCAGAACCTCATAGAACCTGCAACCATAAACTTAACTAAGAGCAGGAAGAGTATCAAATGGTTCGGTCTTGCTGTTTACACTGCTGTCTCTCTGGTGCTGGAGTCTGAGTCCAGACTGAAGATCAAAGCCGAAGAGGAGGGAGGGGATTTTCCCAGGTCACTTTAACTTGATTGTAATGATCATATAACCTCTTCCCTGTGGAAGGGTTAGCAGGGACATCATTGTCCTTGTTTTGTCTGGGACATCTGAAGGGGAAATGATATTACACCAGTTGACATTTGTTGTCAGACACTTTCACAAATATTAATCCGGTGGTTACCTTCAGTATTTTTTTTTGTTATTAGGAAGCAGCCAATTAAACTTCCTTTTTTTGTTCACACACAAAATAGCTCTTTCGAATGCTGATCTAGGAATGAATCCTGGGATGAATCTTCATTAGCTTTTTAATCAGTGATTGGGACAGTATGAGCTAGTTAAGAGAAGTAATTATTTCAGACATCTTAGTATATAGGGATACTGTTCTGTTCTTCTACACTGTTAATGTAATAAAAAAGACTGGTTGCTTACAAAATATTTAACCAGGGAAACCATATTAAGTACATGTGAACTGTGAAGTCAAAAATTGCAATGTATCTATAGCTTGAGAGTATATCTCAAACATCAAATATTACATATATAGATTTCTTTTATGTATATAAATATTTATCTATTTATAGCTATATATTTATATAAGTAGATTTGTTAACTTTCCTAATTTGGAGAGGCAATGGTAAATTCCATAATAATGTATTTTAGGAGTTCTGTAAAGTATATTTTTGGGTTTGTATGCTTTTAAAAAGTATTTGTGGGAAATCTTGACTCCCAGGTTTGCTTGTTGAATTCACCTTTTCCTTCTGACTGTGCAAAAGATTTAATATCCTGAAAAAATAGCAATCAGTGCTATCGGTGCAGTAACTATTCAATTTCCATTAACTCTGTGGAAGCAGTGAATGAGCAAGGACCATGGGGCCAAGGGTCAGGTTAAATTGCAGGAGGTCTGGGCAGCCTTGTCATGACCTGTTTTTAATTTTAAAGCCTGCTTCTAGCTGCTTCAAGTCAGCTAAAACAACCTTGGGTGCTATGCACATTCAAAGTACACTTCTTAGGACAACAGCATGGCCTGCTATGAAGCTGCTAAATAGTTGCTAATTCTGATCCACTCTGTCAGCTCCTGCAGAAATGGTGTGAGCTTCAGGTTTTCCGCATTTTTTGAGACGTCAGTGATATTTTTTTTACAAATGTGCTGAAACCTGCCCTTTTTTGGAGACTCTTTTTGTCTTGGTTAAAAAAAAACGGCAACAGGCTGAGTACACAAGTAACAAAAGATTATCTGGTAGAAATAATATTAAATTACAAGTGAAACAAGAAAAAAAGTCTGAAATCATAGGTATAAAAAGTCTGTCTCAGGGTAATTGCCTACTTGAACTAGTCATCAGTAGGCATTCATTGTATGTATTTAATCCTTGTGTCAGATTTCTTTTTCATACTTCCGTTTTGACATAGTTAATAATAATTTTTTTTGGTCAATGTTAATGAATCACCTATTTGTTTTAATCTCTTTATCACTATTGCATGCTCAAGTTATTTTGGTTCAGAGTAAAAACAAATAAAACTTCTACTAGGCATCTAATTGTTAAACTAGTCTGTTTTGCCATTCACTGTTGCTATTCTTAATATATTATTTTACTTCCTCTCAGAGTGTTTAGTAACAGTAAAATAATTTCTTTTAATAATTTCACATGTGTAATCTTGTTCAGATTTGTCTTGTGCTCAAAAAGTATAATTGTCCCAAAATCGCAAGGGTCCCAAACTTGCACTCATTAGAAGGCAAAATGACTCAGCCTCTTTAATGGGAGTTTTTTCCTTGGTATGGACTTCTGGCTGGGCCAGAGGGCATCTTACTTTTTTGTTTCCTGGTGGTCTAAATAATCTGATTTTTTTTTTTTCCTTCACTCTCAATTCATTTGTATATTTATATAGTCACTGGATTGGGTTAAGTACATTTTGGAGACCTGTTGTGCTTCTGGGCATGGTGTGATTGTCATCCATGAAAGACAAAATGCTGGGACACATGGGCCATAATTTTTCTGTTTGTTAAATGTTTATGCTCCTTTGTAGTTTTAACGGAACCCTATTATCTAATTGAAACAACAGTGTTGCAGACTATTTAATTATACCTTTGGCAATAAATCCTGATAAATCTCAAGGGTTTTTTTTAAACTAAATAAATCAAAACTTGCAATGAGCCAGACAAGTTGTTGGGGTTTTTTGGTGGTATTTTGTTTGTTTGCTTGTTTTGTTTTTAACTTGATCTCTAGGCAAAGTAGTATTCTGAAGGTAGTAAACTTGGGCCAAAACTAATATTAGAATCTTTCAAACAATTGGTTTTAAGCACTAGGACTAGCTTTGATTTATACCTCTCTGTAATGAGCACAGGCAGAAATCTGTGATCTGGAATCTGAACTTTAACTTACCCAGCTTCTGTGGGATCTGTCCTGCGTTTAAAATGGTCATAGTTCTTCACTTTGTGCCTGTGAATTCATATGTATGTGCATTAAAGACAAATTCCATGAACATCTGTTCTAGATCTGTTTTATAGTTGTCTTATAGCTGAACTGAGATTTGTGTAAGTGTAAAATAAACTTACAGAGGGTTTTAGAGCTACTGAAACGTTTGTAAATGATCATACTCTGCCCTCCTTAGCGGTGTCAAAACTGAAGTAGGAACTTCTGCTCACTTTTCTGGTTCTTGGATGTGTCTGGAGCATGCTCCTGTACCTCTTGTCACACCGAATGAAACATGGGTGTTCTACAAGTTCACCATTTCTTTGACTTTGCACTGGAGGCAGGATGCAGCGTGGTGTGTGATGCATATCTGTGTGCAGCAGAAGTGGTCCCATTGGCTACCATCTTGTTTTGGAACTTGTGTTTCTCCCAGCATTTCCAAATTTGCCCTGATGACAGTTGCCCTGTTCACCTTCTTATCATGCAACTAACAAGGAGCTTATGATAAATATCCTATGGCCTTGATGTGCTGGGCTGGGAACAAGGGTGACATGAGTCTGTCTTGCCTTTTCCAGTTATTTGACTAGTGCAAAAATTTCTGAGTGCTTTATAACAGCTGTAGGGGCCAAAGCCTTGTATCCCTTCTCTTGAAGGAACAGTTTGCAGAGGATGTGTGCAGAAGTGCCTGGTGCTCTTATCTCACCTGTGTAAGAATGGGCAGGCTCAGGCCTGGGCTGAAACCCGGGAGTTGGAACTTCTCCCATTCTCCTGCCTCACACACATCGCTTGTGTTGTTCCCATCTGGCACCTAGCCTCTGCAGGGAGGGGAAAGTCCTCGTGCATTGTCAGGGGTGAAGAAGTCTGCAGGTATATTCATTATATTCATGGAGCAGCTTGGTTGTAACCTTTTTTTTTTTTTAAGAACAAATGCAATGTCAAAAAACCCTGTAGTTAAAAAATGGAAGTGCCTGGGTGGGGTGCCCACCTTGGCAGCTTAAACAATCTGCTTTGGATTTCAGGGTTGAATTTTCTGGGCAAGGCAAAAGATGTGGGGCAGGTAGGAAGAAGCTTTCTTTCCCACTAGTACCATCCTGATCCCACTGGATCCAGATGGAGTGCTGAGCATATGATGGAGCGGGATGCAGATGTACTTGATGCAGCGTGGCTGCATCAGTCTGCTTTATGTTCAGTGGCAGATAGAGCTGAGAAGTTGAGGGCTGTTTAAACTCTGCAAATTCAAGAGAAAACTTTTGTGCATCAAAATTGGTTTAGAGAGACTGGCAGGCAGGACACCTAGTTTCTGAATAAAAAGGAAGCTCTGATCACCAAACCTTTTACCACTGTTCATGAGTGTGTTAATGGGCAATTCTGATTCATTGTAAACTCATTCACAAATTGCATCAAGTTGGGTGAGAATTTGCCTGTAGTAGTATTTTATAGCCCCAAGGGCTGGCTGTTATATGCTCATTATCTTTAATCCGAGGAAGAGCTTGAAAGGCTGGCCCTTTCAATTTATCTGATTTATTGATGTTAAGTACAATGTACCTCTCCAATTTACATTGCCGTACTGCAGTAGCTAAAATGAAACAAAGTTTTGGACATCTTTGTATTTATACACTACGCCTGTATAGGTTTTATAGAATTCCATAATCTTAATTTTAAAAAAGTTTAAAAAAATCACCATAACTGCTGTTAATCTGGAAAATTTATGTATGTCTTATGAGAACACAAAAATCATGTCAGATGGTATGAACAGGAAAATCTCTACCAAGCAGTGGGGAGAAAAAAAGATTTTACAAAATTAAGGCCATCTGAAGTTTAGTCTTGACATAAATGCTCCAGTATCAGCGCAGTCTAGCTCCTAGCTAGACCATTCCCCAGAAAATACCTTTCATTCTCTCACACTTATTACTGTTAGACATAAAACAATGGAAACATTTTACATTCATGCAGAGCTCAAGTGATATCTTGAAAGGAAACATTTACTTTTTAGACACAAAGTATCCTGAATTCTTCAGGTTTTTTTCTCCATGATAAAATGATGGGGTGCTTTTACTTGTGCTTGTAGGAGTTCGTCCCTCACAGCTGTGTTCTGTTTCAAACACATCCTGACTCCCAGCTAGAGGGGTGCTGGGCTGGCCCGGGTGAGGAATGGGCACTGCAGGGGTTGCTCTTGTTCTCTGCTCTTTAGCAGGTTTTTAGATGTGACTGGGGCTACAGCGGGTATTTGCTGGTGTTGCTGGTCAGGTTGAGTGGGAGTCTTGCAATCTTGGCCTATCTTTCTTCCTTAAGCGTGTGGTTCTTGGTGGATGTGGTCACTGATGGATTTGCAGCTTTTGATAAGATCCGTAGATCTATGGATCTGCTAATTGCAGGCTTCAAATAGGGCTTTTCTTTCAGCTGGGATGGTCACAGCAGCTCTGCCGTTGGATTGCTGTTACTCGTAGGTGTCACCCTTTGTCTTCCACAGGGCCCAGGTGCCACCAGAGTCACTCTCCTCCCAAGCAGCTGTCATCAGTTGCACAGCTGGAACAGCTGGGGTTGCCCTGGCATGGAAGGATGACCGGCAAGACCAGGGGAGCTTATCTGTGTAGAGCCCCATTTAAGATGTTGGGTTTTCTTGGCATGTATTAAAATAGAACATATTTATCTCCTCTGGTTATGGAGGACTTTTCTACCCCTCTGTCACATTTAGCTGAAATCGTCCAGGAGGTTCAGCAGTTGTGCAAAAAGGAAAGGGAATGTGTGTGCATACACAAGTCTCATTTCTTCAGAGAACCTCTCCCTCTCATCCAAACGACCTTGTTTAATAGAGAAGTTTTCTTTAAGCGAGCCAAATTGTTTTGGCTGACTGCTTTGGCTATAATCTTTGAAATTATTTACTATGTTAAATCATGATAATTAGCTCTGACCATTAACCTCCCACAGAGCTGATTACAGGGATAGGGGTGATGAGGAAGTTTTTTATTTTTCTTAGTGCTATTGTTTCAGTCTGTTTGCAGAGTAAACACAATGAGTGTGTCAGTTGATTATGCTTCAGACCATCTCAAGGCAGAGGAGACAGATACTTTGTTTTCACATGTGAAAACCTGAGTTTTAGAAAAAACATGCTCTGGAGAGATGTTGGGAAGGCTCTAGGTCTATGCACCTGTGCCTTTCCAACCATCTCAACTGCCTACTTACCGAGTTGCTGTTTCTAGAGCGTTTATCCCCTTTGCTTTGGCTTCTCCCCAACACAATCATATATGCACCTCTGAGAGACTGCACTCTGGTCATTGCTTTAAGATTGTCTTGACTAAGTTAGAGCAGCAGAGATTGTGAAAATGCTGGAGGGGAGGAGTCAGACAAGCACAGCCCAAGTCTTAGAAGGTGTGTTTTTAAAAGGATCTTGCTGTCTGACTGTAGTGCTCATAAATCAGTTATGGCTGTCACACGGCTGTGAGTGCTCCGAGTAACAAAAGGCAGTTATTGGTTGGAAGGGAAGATTGCTACAGGAAGGACAGCGAGCGGGATTTTGTGCGTTGCAATGGGCAGCCGCCCATACGGTGAAACAGCCCGGATTTAGCTGAAGGGGAGCTTTGTTGAGGAAAGGAGAATCCTTGCTTGGAATAATTGCCTCTGAGCCAGAGAGAATTGACTACTCCAGAGTGGAAAAAGGCACTCAGCTACCTCTGGCACAAACAGCAGGGCTGTTGCAAATCTGATTTGAGTTGCTAACAATAAGGTATTGAAAAGGCAAGTGGATGTAGCAGTTCTCTCTGTATTCCTTAGGCTCCTAATTTGTGCTCAGCTTCACTTGCTGAGGCAAACCTGTAACAACACAAATGTATACGTGGAAACAAGAGGGACAAAAATCTTCAGCAAAAGGCCAGGCAGAAAGGTCTTCAAAAAAAAAAAAAAAAAAAGGAAGTTTCAAAATATCCAGTTATTTTATATGAAAGGAAAATAGAACCGGTACTGTAGTTGGCTGTATTTTCTGATACGAAGCTATGAAATACTCTCTAACCCCACAGAGCTCATAAAATTGTGCTGGGTACTAGATGGATTATTTTGTTTCTCATTAAATAAACTGGTAAACAGTGCTCTGTACCATAGAGATTATAATCTCCACCATCCCCCTCCTCTTCCTTAAACACTGGAGCATGCACTTTGCAGGTTGGACCTGCACCACAGCGGAATTCTGGCAAAGCCCCAGCTTTCTGCTGGTCACTGCAGCTTGGGGGCCAGGCAAGGCATGCTCCCAGCATCTGAGAGCATTTACTGCATGGGTTCAGTTGTGCTTTTATCAAATGCTATTTCTGAAAACAAATAAAAGTCTTGTTTGCGCAGTTTAAATGCCACTCTCTGTGCAACGGCAGCAGTTGGTTGGGTTAGATCTGTGGAGCAGGCACTGGTGCAGGTAGGGCAGAGCAGAAAGAGGAGACTGACTACTGAACTGGCTTTTATGTAGAAGATAGCAAAAAGTGTTTTATGAAGGTCACCAGGAATAACTACTAGTTTTACCAGTTAATTTGGTATATTTAATTATTCTGCCATCTCTGCAGCTTTCAAGTTTGTAAGGTGTAATGTGTTAAAAGTTTCGTTGTGATCCTTGTAACCTGAGCCACAATTCTTGACAGTGCTCTTGTAACACCTACGAAGCAGCACACCCCTCACTCCAGTATTTCCCTTGCCTAATCTATTGTATCTATGCCTATCTTATGTAATAGTCCTGCAACTTTTTTTTTTTCTGTAGTTCTTTTATCAATAAGTTTATTGAACAGTTTGCAAAAGCAGGTGCTATTATCGTCATTTATGTTTCCATTATACTGGAAATTTCAGCCATAGCTGTGGTGCAGCAGCTTCTCACGCAGTTTACACGGGCAGTGGTCAGTTTGTGCCACTTTCAGGCTGGAGGAAACTGCTTTGCTGCAAATCCCACTCACTAATGGTCTTGTGTGTGTTACCATGGGTCTGTAACTAGATGTGGTGAGTGATAAAGTGTGTATTAAGACCAAATATGTTGACTTCTGTTCCATCCACTGGACCTATTGCTTATGTCCTGTTCCAGAAAACTCCTCTGAAATTACTGACAAGCTGCATTCTAAAAGCAGAGAATAGCTCAATTTTAAGGTGTACTCACTTAATAAATATTGAACTATACTCTGTTTAGGTGAGCCCTAGATTAGTATTAGATGCTTTTTCTTGTTTTCTATTCATGTCTTGTGTCAGTTAAATGTTGGATTTTTTTTTTCCTTAATGAAGTGTACATGTAGCAAAAATACTGGGGCCAAATGTTTTCATATTGTTGCTTCATTTTTTTTTTCCAAATAATTTAAAAATATTTTGGTAGCTCTATCTGTATATTAGTAAAAATACATTTGAATTACTATCACAAGATCTACACCCATTTAAGTTTTTTTTTTTTAAGTTCTGAAGATACCTAATACTGATAAATATTTATGTCACCAAGTGTAATACAGAGATGCTTGCTTGATGTAATCATATAACTTTAATTGAGCTATTTGATGTTCTTTACCGTGCCTTGTGAATAAAGTAATCCTTTCTGGATCACAATTTTATTCTTCCTGTCTATGCAGTAACAAGCGACTTGTGGCCTTAGTGCCAAATGACACTTCATTCAACACCAGACGAGCCTACACCAGTGAAGATGAAGCCTGGAAGTCGTATTTGGAGAATCCCCTAACAGCAGCTACCAAGGCTATGATGAGCATAAATGGTGATGAGGACAGTGCTGCTGCTCTTGGCCTATTGTATGACTATTATAAAGTAGGTAACTCTGTCATTATCCCTCCCTGCTGCACTAGCAGGGACCACTCTAAGAGTCATCAAAAGAGCCAGTTTTCAAAGACAGAAGTCACTGCATCTTGTTTTCTCTCAAATATTTCCATCAAGCACCCATTCCATTATAGGAAGCCTGTCTGAAACAGTTTTGATGTATTTAGTTCTGGAGAGAAAAACAATATTAGAATACCCATATTAAATTTTCTACCATGTTTCCTTTTTGAGCATAGTATTCTTCCTCTTCCTTTGCAAGAACATTGGATGATACTTGAAATATTCTTTAAAAAGTGTAAAAGGGGAGGCCTTGTCCATCTGTAGGTTTGTCTGTTTTTCTGGTTCATTCCACACATGTTTTAGTTTGCTCTTTAACTGGAGTATCTCTCATCTGACAGTTTCCCATGTTATTTTTGTTTGAATAATGATAGCAGTAGGCTGTATACAAACATACAGTGAGGTCTAGCCCTTGCACTGGGAGTTTGCAGGACAGAAATGGAGCTGGACACAGAGCCAGAGATCTAAGTCAATTTACAACAAAAGCACTGACACAGTTTCAGTTTGTCATGTTCTAAACCCAGGGCTTTACATACCATTTTGATAACATTTTTTTTTAATATTGTTTAGGTAAAACTGTATTTGAGATTTTTGCTGAAATCAGAGGAGAGCCTTACAGGATGCATCTCTGTGTAATGTCACTCTGAAACCCGTGCTGACCCCTTGGTACTCTGCAAACAGAATTAGTGTTGCTTCCCAAGCACTAGAGTATGAAATAGTTACAGTGAAATGAACAATCTCCATACCCCTGAAGTCAGCTGTGGCTGCCTTGGACAGATGATCTTCTGTGAAAGCCAGCACAGCTTTGCCAGGTCCCCTTGTAATTAATGAAGAAGTAACAGGAATGGAAATTAAAAGCCTTTGCTTTTAGTATTTATTAGTATAAATACTTTTAAAGAGTGGACTCCTCTTTTTAATTTCTGACATTGAGTGTTCAGGAGAAGGGGTTGTAGGCAAGATCCCATATACCAAACTTATGATTAAATATTGTTTTAATTGCTTTGCTGATTATATTTCAAGGCATGTTCCTTGCTTTTGTGTGTTGTTATCAGTAGAGAAAACTTTTCCCAGTGAGAAAGAAAAAAAGTCCTTTTCTCTGCTTGACATAGTTACCACAGTGCCAGAATCTGTGAAATTAATATGGATTCATAAAATTCAGGATGTGTATGAGCATCTGGATTATTGGCTTCTGTTTTAGTAATACCTTTCTATACAGCAGTTCATTAATCTGATGGATTTTTGTAATAAAATCAGAAAATAACTGTCTTAAAACCATGTTCTAAGAGACATGTCTGTTCCTTGTTCCAGGCAGTTGCAAAAGACTCGGGGTTCAGATGGAATAAAGTGGGATTAGCATCTCAAAGCCATTTCCAGCATTCAGTTGTAACTAGTTTTGCCTGAAGTAGGGAAGAAATGGTAACTCCTGTTGATACTCCCAAACAGGATCTTAAAAATTTAACCTCTGTGCTGTAATGTGGAAGTATAGAGGACTTCCAGTGCACCAGACTCTTGAATTGTCCTTATTTATTATCTGGCTCATTAGTTCTGACATGCTGGATAATATTTTTGAAGGACTTTTTCCTGTCAGTAGGAATTATTTGAATTTAACTGTTCGGTTTTTTTAACTTTTCCCTTTTCTTGTAGTGTTATTTACCTAAACACAGACCCTCATTCAGAGATAAATATATAATCTTAAAAGGGGAATCAACATATGTAAACTGTGGCTTTTATCCCAGCTCAAAAATATATGAAGTAGGTTTTTTAACCAGCAGGATGCTTAATAGGGAAAGGGTATGTCCCTAAATGAAAGAGAGGCTCTGGCTAGAACTCTGTGACTCTGCTGCTGTCTTGCAGATATAGTTGATATTATTATTGGCTGCTGTAGTGCACTGTAATACTGTTTTTCCTCCAAAGTCAGATAGTTTTCTGATATTTCTTTAAAATATTTAAAGGCGAAAAGCATGGCTTTAGCCCACTCTTAGGTCTATTCTTGCTCTTTAATCCTGAGTTAATTGCTGTGATGGAGTGGATGTGTCTTAAGCAAAAGATAGAAGTTTTAGCTCCCAAATTGCTGGTTCAGCAAGAAAAGAAAAATATGGTCATGGCAGCAGCTTTGCCCTTGGTGATTTCATATCGGTGCTGGTGTCAGGAAACCAGTATGTGGGAATACAAATCTTTTAAGTCACTTGGTGTCAGTTCTGAGTCTGTCAAGGGGCCAGTCTTGACTGGGTTTTTACTTCTTGTAGCTGTTGATGCAATCAGCAAAGCAGAAGTCAGTGTTTCTGATGACATACCAGCATGCCCTGACCTGTCCCCATACTAGGAAAGAAAGATCCACAAACTTTCCCTAGGTAGGAGTCCTACATTCTCCAGGCTGCACTCTAACAGGAGGACTTACCTGGTGCTTATGGTTGAATTGAAAAGCCTTTTTTGTCTGAGCTAAAATGGTCTCTGGTCTCAGTGCAGAGCTCACCACAGCATCATCTTCCTTCTCGTCTTGTTTTATTAAGTGAAAAGTGTGTGTGTGTTTTTGGAATAATATGATCTTTGATTTTAAGATAGCTTGGCCTAGCCTGATATTCAAAAGACAGGGCATAAATAAGAGGGCTTTGCTCCTGACTGGTGTGCCCAAGAACTAGAAAAGAAAACAATTCCTACATTTTTCCACTTTGGAAATTTTCTTTCTGTTCATAATCAGTCTCCTGAAGAAAAATAGCTCCTGGCATCTGTGAACTAGACAGCACTGATAGAGTTACATTTTTCTAGTTGTTGCAGTAGAGCAGTCTGAAGCTGCAAATGCCTGACAGTTGCATTTACCTGACCCCATGCCTGGTGTTGTTCTCAGGTTCCCAGAGATAAAAGGCTGTTGCCTGTTAACAAAGTGAGTGATAATCAAGAAGACCAAGATAAAAGGTACAGTATTATTCAAAATCATACACCCAGCTACTGAAAGTGTTGATCAGTTGTGAACTGAAGGAACTGTGATAGCCTGAGGGGTTTATGGTTTTCTTTCAAAAGTTAAAAGAATGAAAGCTGTTTTGGGACGCACATTTTACTCCTTTTTACTTTTAATTAGCTGGAAAAAATGGATACTATTCTCAAACATGCAGTTTGCAAAGTAACAGAGTTTCACTGTTTGTTTGTGTTTGGTGGTGTTCTGCTGCTGCTGCTGAGATTAGTAAAATCAGATTATATTGACAGTTGGCTTTTGGCTGTTTTTCTTTGCTTTCTTGTTGTAGGGCAAAAAGTGAGTAGTTTGACCTCAGTAACCTCATTTATAGAGTCTTATTTAATATAACTTAGGGTCTGCCCAGCAAATAAAGTAATTCTCTTAAAATAATTTCTTAGAATGTTTTTCTCACTCCTCTCAGATTTCAGCTTTTCTCTGTAGGCTAAAAGTGACTTGAGTCAAAGAAAGCTGCCTCCTACTATTAAGACTTGCAGAAAATAAAGAGTGGGTATTTTTGTAGAAAGAATGAAATTTTTACATACTAGAAGTTATCTCCATATAAAATTATGATGCAGATGAGTTACACAAGGTTTATTTCTATGTAGCTAGTTTGTGACAGCCTTAGATGGTCTCCACTAGCTGCTCATAATGTGAGTGTTTCAATAGGTAGTAGTATAAATTTACTGTTTCAAAATAGGCTATGAAATGTTTTTTGAGGGACAGTTTTTCTTCTACGAACACCAGAGAGATGCCTAAATTGAGTGTGATTGACAAACCTGGCCTTCAGTGGAAAGCCAGGAGAGAGGAACTGTAGTGTCAGAGCATTTCTCCTGGTTGAAAGCAAAGCAATGTTATACCTACTAAAAGTTTTATGAGTTAACAATTTTATGTCAGTGCAACTACTATCAGCAATCAGATTGCTTTCAACAGCAACTCTGGGTAAATGTGGGGATGCTGCTGAGGTTACCTTCCAGCCACTGTAGTTACTGATCTACTCTGCTACAATGGGATTCCTGGGCTTGCTCTTTTAAAAGAGTGTTGGTACCAGAGTTAAGCAAACAGTAGTGGCCTGTCAACAGCCTGAAAGAACATGCCATCAGCGTATGAATTTTGCTGTTGATATTCTGCCTATTTCATGTGCAAAATATCTACTGTGAGTAATCCATACCTTACCTTACTCTTTATTCTTATTTTGTGTCTAAAGGCTGTTGCACTGCTGGATTGATTTTGCATCCAAATTATAAGCTAAGGCAAGAGCAACTCTGGATACCCAGAATTTGTTGTAACAAGCCAAATCAAGTGTATTGTCTTTCCCCATTTGTTAAAGAGCTCTGGACCTCTTTGCTTGCCTCCCAGCTTCTTTTGCCTAGCATTTGTTAATGTATTACTTCTTATGGCAGTGGCTTATCAGAACTGAAAAATCTCCTTCCCTGACATCTAAGACCATTAAGCTATTTAAGGAGGAGATTTCCTCTATCAGAACAGTTCATAACATTTTTTGGTTTTGTCTCACAGAAATTGTCTTAATACCACAGAAGCTCAGAATAACTTAAGTGGGGGAGAGAACCGTGTGCAAGTCCTGAAGACAGTGCCAGTTAATCTTTCCTTGAACCAAGATCCTTTGGAGTCGTCCAAAAGGGAATACAACACAAATGTGTCTGGGAGCTCAACACCCATCACAGGCACCGCAGTGACTGTGGTTAAAGCAGAAGAATTCACCCCTGTTTTTATGACCCCACAAACACACTATGCAAGAGGAGAAAGCGAGGAACACCGAGGGGTTATCTTTGAACCATATGAAGTGTCCACCATTGCTCCCCACACAAATTACCTCAAAGATGACCAGCGCAGTACTCCTGACAGTACCTACAGTGACACCTTCAAAGATGGAGGAACAGAAGTAAGTTTTCCACCTCAAATTAGCATCTAAGAACTCAATAAAAAGCTGTAAACAAGATAAGGATATTTGAGCTTGTAAACAAGATAAGGAGATTTGAACTGTCCACAAGAGCTATTAGAAGAACAGTGATGCTTGTTTCAACAAACTAATTTCTAGTCCTTGCTGCATTCCCGTCAGGTTGTGCTCTGATTATAGGGGAGCATCATGAGGCATTTCAGAAGACAATTTTAAAGATGTTTATTGAAAATTCTGAGAATAATAAATACTGGGGTTTTTTTTGTCTTTGGGGGTATTGTGTCAAGTAGAAGATAGTTGTCATCCTGAAAGAAGGTTTATTTACCATTAACAAGATCTGCCTTCAGACCTCTTGTAACAGTAAGAAATAGCAGCCACTTTTTAACAGGAAAATTCTAGATGTTCTTTTGAAAGTGCAAATGACTAGCAACAGCCTCTGCTGCTGGATATACCCCAGTAATTTATTCAGAAGCTGTTTGTTGCACTAAGCTCTATTCTGCAACACAAGCAAGTGAGAAAAAGTGGCAGAATTAGACTAATAGAGGGCATAGAGAATTCAACAGGCCAGGAACAGCAGCATGCATATGTACAGAAATGAGGAGAAAAAAGGCAAGGAGAGCTCTGTCTAACTATTTTACAGTTATACTGAGTCAAAGTAATTTTACAGTCAGCTTTAGTATGCTGAGTACCCTCTGGCTGCTTTTGCCTGCTGCAGAATAATGCAACCAAGCTAGAAATGTGGGAAGGTAAAGACTATTTAAAGTTGACAGTACCTCTGCAAATAATTAGAGATATTAGATGGTAAAGCTCCCCTAGGGTTTTTCTCCTCCCAACTCCACAAAATTGTAAACATAGCAGGAGTACAAGGCAAGCTACATTAAGGCTGAGCTGCCCTGATTGAGTGTATGAGAAATTTACTGTGTGTTTGTGCATATGTATTATAGAAAAGTACATTTTCTCCATGAGCAACATAGATCCAGGATGTCTGGAGGTGAAATCTGTTTTCAGATATACAACACATGTAGGTCAACTAAATGAATAAATAATGAAGAAATCTAGCTTCCCATTGTAAAATCAGTGGGATCAAACCTCAGATTAGAGACACTGCTCTGCATTATCAAATCACATTATTTTGGCTATTTTTAATTGTTACTGGTAAATGGCTCTTCTGGTACCATACTCAAGGCTTTCCCTGGGGTGCTGTAGCAGAGTGATTCCATTACATTGATTTGTTCTGGGACATGCTGCTGAGAGGTTCCCAAACAGTCCACCTCCTCTGTGCAGAGAACTGTCAAACGTGCAAACTTGTTAAATTTGGACCTAAAAAGGAACTTTACATCTATATGTTGGCTTTGCGTCCCAAATTCTGTGTTACAGTAATTTTGTGAAAATGGTAATATATTGTTACATGTTTTTAAAATTATTGGTTAATAACAGGGTGCAGTACTTGTCATCTAGGCTTTCTGTGTAGTCTGTGGAGAAAGAATCAGTTCTAATCTGCTTGCCAAAAGTGGGTGGAGTGGTTTTCTAGGTGCACTGACTCCTCTCCGTCTCCACCTCCCCTATTAACTCTACAAAGGACACTAAACAATTAACTTTAGGTCCCCAGTCATAGTTGTTAGGTGGGGTGTGTGCCACTGTTGGTGGCCTTCTAACCCCAAGTGTTCACATACATGTGGCATGGGAGCAGGAAGAGCTTTGCCACCGTGCTGCAGCCTCACTCAGCACTGAGCCTGTCCCTTTGTTTTCTCTCAACTGCCCAAACCCCAGGGTGTGCTTTGCCTGGCTGTGCTCTGTCTGCCTCTCCAGCCACTGTTGTGTAGGCACAGCTGGATGCAGCAGGTGTGGGGAGACCATACAGTAAAATGTCAAAACACACCAAAAGAAACTTAGGCTAAATTAGTACTTAGAGGTGGGAATGAACCTGTTCTTATTAGTTTTCCTAAGTGCTTGCAAAGTATTTCTTAAGTGCTGGTGAGAATGGCTGGGTTTGGGTTTGCTCTAATACTTAAAAATGTTATAAATACATATTTAGAAATGATTTTTTGTGGAGTGATTTAATTGGTTGTACTGAAGGAGTGCTGAGTTTTTATAGATCACTGTGGTAGTGAACACTTTGGTCAATTGCTTGCTGTGTTCTTCGGACACAATTTTAACAATTATATGAATATACCGTTCTCATCTCTTACATTTTCTTGCTTAGCTGTGCTTAGTTTGTTAGTTCTTTATAGTGTAAACAAATTCTTTGAAGTTAGGTAAGTAAATTGTGTGTTTTTTACAATGACAACCTCTAACCTTCATATAAAATGTGGCTAGCATATTAATACTCCAGGTTTTAGGTATTTTGCGTTTTAATTGGTTGATGGTTTCTTCTGAGTTGTCTTTAAATAAACATAGTTACACTTTTGTTGGTATTTGCATTTCAATTGTATCAAACAGTGTTTAATTGGTTTTATTTTTCAGAAGTATCGGAGTGTGTCAGTGGGGGCTGAAGAATATATTTATGAACAAACAAGGTATGGCACAAAGTTTGCAATGTGTTCACTGGCATCAGGCAGCAATGGCTGGAGGAGTGGCTGCCTGTGTTCGCTTCCTACCCTTCTTTTCTTCCCCCTGGGGTACCTGCAGGGCTCCCTTGGTGCTGCCAAGCACTAGTCTCCCCTTATTCTCTTGCTCATGTTAGCTCTTGGATCTGGCCAGTTTATATCTTCACCTATTGCTTTTGCTCAGCATTGTTTTAAATTATTAACTCCTCTGAAGCCTTCCCGAGATATTCAAGATGAAAACTGTTGAGAGGTTCCTGGGGTAAAAGAGCATAGCTTTGACAGCCAGGTCATGAAAAATCTTTTCAGGATGGCAGAATGCACATGTCAAACATCCAGCTGAGAAGCTTCAAGAAAAAGCTTCAAAAATTGAAGTTTGAAAAGAATACTGTTCTTCCTAAGCACAGAAAAATGTGTATGTGGTGTGGGCAAACACTGCAGAGTCCCTTTATCTAGTAAAGACTGTAATCACTGAAGTTTTTAAGCTGATGCTTCATTTCATGCTTGTGAGTGGTTCTGTTTATATCTGAGAGATTACTCTCACTTTAGAAGCAGGAACATGCCTACGTAGTTTTCGTGGATTAGGGAAATGACTGCAACTGTGGTGAAGGTTCCTTACAGCTTGATATTTTTTCTGAAGAATGTTAAAACAATCATTAACTGCAGTGAGCTCAGAACTGAGTCATTATATAGGCAAAAGATATGAAACAGATATTTAGCAAAGGCTGCTCACTTACTACACTGAACATTTCCAAAATTGAATCCTGAAGCATTGGTGGTGTTAACAATTCTCACACATTGAAGTCTTTCATGCTATGGCCCAAGTCATGTTAAAAATGAAACTTTTGAATGTACATTAAGAAAACTCCCAGAAAAGATGTATTTAGTTTACCTGGAAGTGGAAGGCTCAGAAATGAGAATTTCAGATTGAATGAAGAAGTGGTGAATATGAAAGTAATTAGAAGTCTGAGGAGATCCCTTAGTGACTACGCAGAGGTTTATTTGAGACTCATGGTGAGGTTCAGAACGGTATTATAAAAATACAAGTGACTGGATAAGTTTTAAGGGTGAGCGTAATCCTTCTGCTCTAGGGCATGCTTAGATTGCCCACTGGAAGCAAGAAGAAAACTCTCAAATGGTACTACACAGAGGCTCCAAAACTGGCCAAGTGCAATGTGTCTGAGATTTACATTTTTTGACTGAAACATACAGAATGCCCGGAAACAGAAGACCAGCCTGTGGCAGCTTGTAGGCAGTTCTGTTAAGGCATTGTGTGTGTCTGACTTTGATCATTCTAAGCCCTCCTCAGCACACATCCTCGTTAGTTCTTCTGTCTGGCGTGAGGTTTTGAGGCACATCTCCCAGGGCACTCGGTGTGCTTTGATGTGTGTCATGAAGTGGCCTTGAGGGCGCAACCTGCAGTCCCTTTGTGTGACGCTAGATCAAGGCTGTGCCCCTACCTCTAATGGGTGCTCCATCCGTAGGACAAGTGGTGCACAGGGTGGGTGCTGGGTCTGCAGCACTGGTGGTGTGGCTCTTCCAGCCCACACTTGCCAGTGCCTCTGTTCCCCTTGCCCGTGGGACAGAGGGGCTGGGCCAGCACAAGCCACAGTGGAGGGGACGGCGGTGCCTTTGTGCTGCCTTCCCTCTGCGTGCAAGAGCCTTCATGGTGGCAGCAGCTGGTTGTGTGGAAGCGCCAGTGCTGCCAGCGGTGGGTTGGGCAGGTATAGATGAGTGTTTGCTTTTTACCTGATTTGTAACTTGTAAGCAACTAGAAAAATGAGGGGATTTCAATTTATAAGCTAAGAAACACTTAGAAGTTGTCTTCATTTAATGGAATGATTGCTACTAAACTGAATAATTGATAGTAAACTGTCTGAAACTTCTTTTGGATGGAAAGACTGGATCTCTTGGGTTTTTCTACCTTTTCTTCAAGTGGGGATTTAAATGTAATTATTATTTATATATTTTGTTGTAGGTTTTTTCCCACTGGATACTTAAAATATTTTTTGCTTTCCCTTTATTTCTATGTTGGTATGGCAGTACTATGATGATCCAGAGTACTTGCTTGAATTATAAAGTCAAGGATACACTGTTGTTTTGGACGAACATGTTCCTCCTTTTGGTTCTGCTCTGGCACTGCTTAAATACTTTGCTGAATTAAGACCTTTGTGAAAATACTTCCATTGTATCTCCAGTTCATGAGGATTCCTTGCTTTAAGGTTCCTGTGCAGTTTGAAAAAAGATTGTGTTAGTTTGGTTTTTTTTTTTGCAAGATCAACATTATTTTCATTCAAGAGAATATGAGGAGCTGCAGGCATTTTTACTGGATTATTGTTCAAGCCCATTATTGGAGGAGGTGGCTGAAGAGGCTCAGTGAGAATTATTTCCAGCAAGCAGTTCACTAGTTAATGGAGCCTTAACTTTTCATGGTTTGGGAACTGCTTTGAAGTTGGAAAGTTCTTCTGTGAAAGGAGGGTCTTTTTAAGATCTAAAATTTCAACACAAGAGCAAACTGTTTTTCCCTGATTTTTTTTTTTTTTTAAAGGGAGATTATGTGATTGAAGATAGAGCTAAATACAGACACTTCATTCAGTCTGACTAATTTTGAAAACTTATAAAAACCTTGATTTGCATGTTGTCTTTAAACAAATGAACTTACTGTCCCTTCTCTTTGTATTCCTTCTTTGAACTGTGCTGAAAGTAACAGCTGAACTTTCCATTCTCTGTGTCCATCTTTTGCAATGTGTTTTATTCTGGTTGGGAATTTTAAAAAAATATTTATTTATTTTTCTTTCTGCAACACATCTAAGTTTAAATATCCGTGGAATTGTTTTCCTGCAAATCATACTGCAATTACCTCCTGGTAATTGGCACTATCCTTGTGGGGTACAGAGTCTTATACTTCATAATGGTTCCTTTCAGAGGAAGTACAGATCTAGCCTTTGATCCAAGAGACTTACAGTCCAGATAGTTTTATGCTTGATTGCGGGATCTGATGAAGCCGAAAAAAGAAAATTGCAATTTTAAATTACCATGTGATGTTTTCCTGGAATTTTGTTATTAGCTTCTTATGCCTTATACAATGCAATAATTGCACAATAAAAGAGAAAAGGAGAAAGTGCTATGGATTTTGTGCATATTTCTCTCCTTGTCTTTTCAGCAGCACTTTTCAGTATACACTAGAAGCTACCAAGTCTCTGCGTCAAAAGCAAGGGGAAGGACCCATGACCTACTTGAACAAAGGACAGTTCTACGCCATCACCCTGAGCGAGACGGGTGACAACAAATGCTTCCGGCACCCCATCAGCAAAGTCAGGGTATAGTCCCATTTCTTTCCTTGGTGGGAGTGGAGCTCTGCAGAGAAATGTGGTTGTGGGTTGATTGGCTTGCAATTATTTTTTTTTCTTGGGGGAAGGACAGAGCAAGCTTATTCTCATGCTCAATGTAAAAGTGGGAGAGAGCCATATTGATGGTGGTAACAAATGTTTTGCTGTCCAGTTTTTTCAGAGTGTGATCTTATGAGTTAATGATATACATATCTGCCTCAGTTTATGGTTTGGTAGAATGATGATTACACAGATACTACACTTGACACTGCTGAACTTCTTGCCATGATTAAAGCAAAGAAGTCCAAGATCTGCCACACCTACTCTGTAGTCTGTCTTCACTCGCTGGTGCACTTCATCAGCTGCTTTCCAGTGCATTTCAGAGAAAACATGAAAAGTTGAATCCATCCTTTGTGACATAAATTGTAAATTATTTTCATTGTGTAAGTGTGAGCTTTCACTTGATAATCACCCAGAAGCGTAACAAAATGAATGATTTGCATTTTAGATTCTATGGGTAGAACTGTAGTTTGTGTACTCAGCAACATCTACCTGGTGAATAGGCCTCCTGATTTCCTTGGTAATGTTTTTGAGTTAACAAATCCTAACCCAGTAACCTTGGAATGAACAATGAGCCCTGTAAATTTTACCCTGAAGCTGGCAGGGCTGCATATGTATGAGGCTGCAAAAGTGTTTTCATCCAAATACACGAAGTACTCTAAAAATGTTGTGAGTTTGGTCGAAGGAACCAATGAAAGTCAGTGTGAGCAGTGAAGGAGACAACAACCTATATGTTTCTCTCATACATGCAGTTTAGAGAGACTCTTCCTAAACAGAGGCAATGATTTGGAAACCTGAAGTAGCAGTTAATTTTTAGCCTGGTTTCCTGAGGACGTGAGGCTGAATCTGATGTAAGGCTTCTCTGTTGCTGCACAATCTCCTTCCCTGCCACCCATTGCTTCCTGTTTTGTGGTTCTAGCTCTAGCACTTGTAGAGCTGAAACAGGAGCTCACTGGTCTGACTGAAGACCAGTCCTCATATGCCTGGTTCAGTGTACTGCCACATGAGTTTTGAAGCTGTGGCAGCAGAAGGGTGGAAATTATAAAGGAGAGGTGAGACCACATCCTTCTGGAGGATGTAGTTGACAGAAGATTGTGAAACCATGTGCAACTTTCACAATCATGTTCTGTTTGCCAGGGCCCTACTCAAGTGACTGTTGAATTATAGCCAGTTCCATCCAAAGCTGAGGGCCAGAGGTTTTGAAGGTATTAAACCTCTACAAGTTCCCTGTAAGTGGCTCATAGAGGAAAAACATTAGTGCTGTCCTTGGTGGAAAAGCTAGTCTGCATGGCCAGTTCTGGGTAGTGCATCAGCTTCCCAGCCACACACACCTGATGTCCCCCCAGTACATACAGGCATTACTCAGGACTCCTCCACAGTGTGTGCTGCCTTCTGCCCATGGAGAGGCTAGATAGACATGGAAGATGTGGTGATGGTGTTCAGCTTTTATAGGTGGGATGTAGAAGGTCACAGAGTACATGAAGGGTTATGGTGGTGACTGTGTGGAGGGACACAGACCAATTAATCAATTGTGATCCAGCTCTTCAGCTTATAAAATATCTTGATGGTGTTTTTTTGTGTTTATTGTCTCAGGGTTAAAGAAAGAACAGGATATTTAAAAGTGAAGTTTTTGTTCTCTGTGATTTGTTTTCACTTAATTTTAACTGGTATGATCATTCTTTCATTGTTTTGTGTAGTTTTTCTTGCCTACAGCAGGGCTTTATCAAAAGGCCTATATTGCTTGTGTAAAATTTTGCATAAAAATTCAATCTGTTTCCTTTGAATCACAATTTAACAAAGGGAATTCAGAACGTGAATTGAAAACTTCAGCAAAACTCAGTAAATAGTTACACTGAATTTGTCATTAAATACGTGTATGCAAGAGCCCTGTTCCCAAGAAGGGTATTTGGACTGTGTATGCTAAACTGAAAATGTCCTGCCTTTAGCCAGTGAAGATGACTTTTTAAAACCAAGAATATGATTAAATTTTATTTGGACTATCAAGAACATAATCCTGGGCCTTGCATTATTTTACAACTACATTTCTTCTGCCCTGAGTCTTTAAGTACATTATAATATTGGACTGATTAAAACCCATCCATCTATGACCAAAGTACTGGGAGAGGGTGGTGACTAGATCAGAATTAGAGGCATATGGGAGATTTTAATTTTTGTGTTTCTGACTATTAATTATTGTAACTAATGTGACTTTGGTGTTGTTTTTCATAGAGTGTGGTCATGGTTGTTTTCAGTGAGGATAAAAACAGAGATGAACAGCTGAAATATTGGAAGTACTGGCATTCCCGGCAGCACACAGCTAAACAGAGAGTCCTTGACATTGGTGAGTGTAACAAGATCTCCCGATATTTCAGATATGGAAAGCTCTGGTGCCTTGCACAGGAATATGGTGGAACATATTGGCAATGGCTGCAAGCCTTGTACCACAGTTTTTAGCAATGGCTCATTCTTGTTAGGACTAATGGGGTCATGGAGCTGGATAGGGGCCATGCAGAAGGAATGGTTCTCCATAGTCACACAGAAGAGCTGCCCCTTGCATGTATATTTAATGCTGTACCACCTTCTGCAGTTGAGAAGCCAAGGTCTGCACCTCCTCAGGCATGGCAGTGTGTTTGTTCCCTTTATTTTTTCAAAGGCTGATCCAGTCTTTGATCCAGGAACAGTTATGTTAGCTAATTGATGTGGGATTGCAGCCCAAGAGTGAAGATCATTGTGGTGACTGCAAAGGAGTGTGCAGGACTCCTACACCCGTAGAGTTTGAGTCTTGTCAGTGTCAGCAGTGAGGGAGAAACAAGCTCTGGTGTGCTGTCCTGGGAGACTTTGGTTACCGTTCATCCCAATCTAAAGTATTTGCAAGCCCATTTCAGCCCCAGCTGTCCTATCTGCATGCTTGGGAGATGTTAGCAGAGGAAGAACACGTACTTGCTGCCAAGGAGCCTGAAGTTGAAGTCGCTGGCAGTGTCTAGACATCAAGCGCTTCTCCCCTCCCACATGCAGTTTACACATGCAGCCATCTGCACGGATTCCAGTCAAAGGAGTCGGCAAGACCAAAGCAGACAAAGTCTATCTTGTTTTGACCGCCTGAGGGAACCAAACCATTGAATGGCAGGAATGAGAGGGGGCAGAGAGGAGGGTGAAACCAAAGCGGGGTTACTTGTCGAGAGCCTGTGGAGACTTTGGGGGAGATTGAACTGGGTGATCAGGGAATCAGTCCCCAAGTGGTCCTAATCACTGCAGTGCCTGTAGATTTTCAAATGCTGCAGTTTCCACCGAGGCCTGGTGTTATTTAAGGTGAAGTGTATTTTGTCCAAGCAGCTCTTCCAGAATCTCCTCTCTGCCTCTTGTCTTATCATCATTATTCTGGCTGAACTGTTTCATTAACTTCTTTCTTTCCCTACTTCCCCCCATTTTCTTTTCTTGCCCTTTGAGGTAGCTGAGGCAGTAAAACCACTACCAAATTACTTTTATCGTGACACATTAAAAGAACAAGCAGGTCACGTCACAGCTGTTTCTGAAAGCTGCCTGTTTTTTTGTGCTAGTCCCTACAAGCTTGTGGTGGTAATGCTCATACCTTTGAAAAATATGTGCTGAGGAGCTCGCTCCACTGTAGTGCCAACACCCTCTGACTCCACTGCACTTGTGGTGTCCTGGCACATTTCAGTTGCCTTACCCCAACAAGATAACTTATGATACATATTCTGTAAAATAGCACTCTGCAAAATAAGTGCTGTGCATGAGCTGTGTGTTTACCTGTGTTAAAGTGAATGTCTTTTAATTTTCCATTAGTTTCATTAGAGGTGAAATAGCTCTGCGCTGGCTTTTGAGGCACTCTGGCGCGTATTCTTTATTTGGACTGCAAACATGAGCAAAGCACAGTGTAGTAAGACTTACTGATATAGCACTTCTTGTCAGATATAGGAGCTGTAAGAGCATGGTTCACCTCAGTTTTCAGAAAAAAAAACCTTAGATGTTGCTCAGTAGTGTTTTCTTGAGAACAACTGAAATATAGCCATAGCTCTTACAAGTATGGTATTTCTGAAGTACATGTAATTTTCTTTGGCACTTGCATTATGGCTTAACTGGCTTATTAGGCCAGAACGGCTCCCAGTTATTTTTCCCATACAAGTATCAAGCTGCATTTAGCAAAATCTTCTCGTTTTATCATCAAATGATGTAACTGAGCAACTTGATCCAAATTTGAAGTTGGCCCTGCTTGAACCAAATAACTTCCAGAAGTCCCTTCCATGCAAAATTATATTGAATGGCTCTATGAAGATTTCCCTTTACTTTAAAAATTCAGATCCCTAAAGGAGTCCTCTAAATACTGAGTTATTGTCCAGGCCTTGTGTAGTTAAGAAAGAAAATTGTCTGTAACTCTGCATCACCTGTTCCATAGATATTACACTTATTTTGATTTGATTAAAATCTTGTTTAAAACCTGTGAATCCTTTTTAATTGTTTATGAATGCACTTTTAACCTAGAGCCTGATGTGGTCCTTAGCAGGCAGAGGATCAAATTAATTTGGGATGCTCTAGCTCTGGGCTTCAGCTGTTCAGCTCTCAGATGGGCAGGGGGACTGGGTTTGTGCTGCCTTCCATAGTGGCAGGGATCTGTCTGCCTTCTGGCCTGCAGTTATATTCCGGAGATCAGAGGAAATAGTGGCTTGCTCCTTCACTCCAGACACACAGGGGTCACTGCTTAAATTTGTTTTGTGTGCTGGCTGGTGCACCTCCTGGGAGGAAGGATGTTTGAATGGGTAAGGTGCAGTGTCAGTTCTGAAGATATGTTGATATTAATAAGATAAGCATGTACTTACATGTATGCAAGTCCTTAGTGCTTGAGGAATAAACCTGAGGGCTTGACACTTATTAAGCAAGAAGGCAAGGTATTTTCCAAAATTTAGGCTATGTACTGTAATGGATTTTTCTAAAGGAGTAAGGTGCATGTTTACTTTTTTTTTGCAGGAATAAGGGGGGCAGGGGGAAAACAGTTGTCTTTTTCACAGTGCTGTAACATTGGATCACTAGCTTTTTCTTTTAAAATAATGTCAAATAACGAATACAATACTTAAGTGCAGTGGATATTGATTATTTAGAATAAGTACAATAATTTGACATACTGGAACAGGTTCAAATGTGAAGAGTGGGTATGGAAGCTTCGTGCTTCAAAGAAACTTACCTTTGGATTTTTTCAGGATGGTTTGTATTATTTATGTGCACAATACAAAAGTATACAATGACATGTAATGCATGATTAGTGTTTAACATTAAAAATTTGCCATTGTTTAATATGCAATTTTTGCAACAAAAGAGGAAATAATTCCTGTGCAGCCATTTTTTGCATATTGAACAACCCTGATTTTCTGGTAAGTCACAGCAGGAGAAGAGAAAAAATTGTAGTCAGTCTAACAGCTTTCAAATATTCTGAGCTGTAAATGCTTTCTTAATCAACTGAGGATCCTTCTTTAATTGCCTGTAAATTGAGGGGAATAGGATGCACCTCTGCTTTTTAAAAGCATGTCACATAGACACTCTATGAGATTTGTGTATGGCAATTAAAGGAGAGGCATGTGCTGAGAGAAGAGAAGGGTTGGTGGGATGTGAGGTTCAGACAGCCTTTTAGGAGAAGAAAACATGTGTCTTTAGGAGACATCTTGTTCGTGTCTTTCCAAAGTGCACCTACACAGCACGCCCATATGCAGCAGTCAGTTGCACGAGGCACTTTCTGGTGAATCATAAATTTAAGAGGTGGGTGGATGTGTGCACATGCATGTTAAACTACTTATGTGTCTTCTAATTCCTCTCATTTGCATCCTTATGCTGAATTTAGATAGTGAAGCCACTTACTTCAGTTAGAAAGGAGATCTGAGTTCAAGGTGGGAATGAAATGCCTGCCTGCCCTCTCAAACACTTTGTTAATTTGCTACATCACCAAATATCTCGTGCTGTTCCTATGGTCTGAACAGTGGTTTTTTTTGTTTTTGTTTTTGTTTTTTTTTTTTAACTGTATCCAAAATCATTCATGTGTCCCAGGGACACAATTTCACTTGCCCAGTGAGATGTCAGCATTCTTGTGTTTCAAATGAGAGAAAAGTATACTGATTGCCTGCCTCAACCATGAAATAATTCTTCTTGCAGCAATGGTTTTTCTTACAAGTGATTTTAAAGCAGTTATTACCTAGAAATTATTTTTTAGAGACCAACAGTTTAGGCAAAGGAAATGAATATTGAAACCATTTGTGTGTCTCACAGAATATGAAAGCATCATCTTTCTATAACTGATTACAAAGCTAAGAATCAGCATGCTTCTGAAGCACAGATCTGGGCAAACTTTAGATCAGGAGTGTAATCTCAGCCCTCTGGCACTGAGTCCAATTACAACCCTCGAGGGATTCTTAGGAAATGTTTGTCCCAGAGAGAGATGTTCCATTTGTGTGAACAATCTGGAAGTTCCTTTAATCAAGCTGATATTATCTAGTATCTCTTAATCTGTCATCAAAAAGAAGAAAATGTGTTAAACTGTCGTCGTCCCCCCCCCCACCCCCCGCCGCAAAGGGAGAGAAAAGCTGTGCTTGTTCCTCTTTTAAATTATAAAGATTTGGGAGTTGTCAGTTTTACATAGTTTTTCACCCTTAATGTTTTTGTGGGACAGTTAGTCAACTTTGAAATTTTCCTCTCTCTTGCTTTTCATTCCTTCCAAAATGCTAGTTTATTGATGATAATAATAACAGCACTTGGGAAAGAAGTGAGAAGAAGGTGCAGATTTTGTAGTCAGACAAATTAAAAATCTTTTTGTTTGTTTGTTTGATGTTTTAGTAGTGTACATACTTTGGAAAAAGAATCTTTGTGGTTTTGGTTCTTTGTGGGGGGCTTTTTGTTGTCTTTTGTGGAGTTTTTAGTTTTGTTTTTAATAAAATATAAATATTAATCCACCATCCAGTGCAGTAATTCCTGGAAGTTGAAATGCACGCTGGTGATTTCCTCCAGTGATAGCTCTTAGACATCTAGAAAGCTTCTTTAGGATTTACCATAATATTTTTTCTTAATGTCAAGGTTTGAACAGTCCCTCTAAATGCATCAGTAGTTTTCAGTTAATTTTCCAGTTGTGGCCATTCCTTGGCCAAGCTAATGAATGCAACAACTCATTGCCAGTAGAGTCACAGTTACTTCTTTTTGAGAGCCAACAATATTTTGCAAGAACATTAGCTAGTGATATACTATGCATAAGACTCAGGTTGCATTGTATTACCTCTTTGCAATTGAGATTATTCATAATTAATCATAAACAATACAAGAGGTAGTTTTGATGCACTAGACAGCCCAGCTTAAGATGCAAAGAAGTACTATGAGTTGTAAAATAGAAAGTTCAAATTTTTTCATGACTCTTTTGGTTTTTTCTTACAGCTGATTACAAGGAGAGTTTTAATACCATTGGGAATATTGAAGAAATTGCATTCAATGCTGTGTCCTTTACTTGGGATGTCAATGAGGAGGCAAAGGTGAGGAAAAGCCATGCAAACGGTATCCCTTTATAAGTACCCCCCATCGTTAGGCACTCTTTGACTTCTCTCCTTTCTGACAAATAAGAGAGCTTGTTGGTAGGTGCCCAGCCTGAGAAATAGTTAAAGATTTTTTCCTATTTACAAAGTCAGGTGTAAGACACAAGCTGTGTTTTCTTTCTCTAAATTATCAACCTTCTCTCTACACTATAAACATCTCCAGTAATCAATATTCTGTAAGTTAGACTATGCCTTCCCTTGTGTTGGTGCCGTTATTTTTTATATTGTTACATAGACTATCTTTGCAATTGGGAATGAATGTATTTTTGAGGACTAAGGCTTTTTTTTTTTACTTTTTTTTTTTTTAAATGGTCAAGTACCCTCAGGCATGGGGTTTTTCATTCAGGAATGTGACTGTTAAGTGGACCTATAAACCAGGACATCAGAACACCTTAATTAGTTTCTTACAGATAAGGTTCCACAAAGGCTGTCAGAGTGCTTCAACTGCATGGACTAGTGTGGGAGAAATGAAAAACTGCCGGTAATTATAAGAAGAAGTTGGCCCCCGGAAAGCAAACAACAAGGGAAAAAGGCTGTGTAAAATGAGTGGGGGTAATGCAGTACTCTTGGGGATGTAGAGTTAATAAACAGCAAACACTGAGCTTGCCAAATTCCTGATACTGTTTTCAGTTGAATACTAAATGCCCAGTGTTCAGGTAATGCTATGAATCTTTCAAATACAGAGACATCTTCATGCACGATTGCCCACTGCATTTCTAACAGCAGTGGAGAGATTGCATCGTGTGAGTGAGTCCTCTAAGAAATTGTATTGAACACGGAGCCGTAGCATTATAGTCGCTGTCCTGACTGAACGTGCTGGCTGTTTATAGTAACAGGGATTTTCATCTCTGATGTGCATCTTAAAAGAAAAGACAATAGTTCTGAAAATCAACCAGCTCTTGCAAAAGCAGGTCTTGGTAAACAGAGTTGTACTTGGCCCAGTTGCTAATGGTGCTGTATTTACTCACGCAGTGATTACATTGTCACCGCCCCAGATATTTCCCTATTATGTGTTTCCATTTCAAAATACAGCTGTATGTTCTTCTCTGCAGTCACAACAGGTGACTGTTGTGTGTGTGTGTGATCGCTGTGCAAGCAAATACAGATTTGGGATCTCCAACACAACAGTCTTTCTCAAGGACCTTTATAGAAGCACTACCAGGGCTTAAACATGGCAGGACTGTTGTCCCAGGACTGGCAGTTCTCTAAGACATCTGCATTTGCAGCTCCAAGCCAGACTTAGCAAGACCCCATGTTGATCTAGGAACAAGAAAGTCACACCTACTAAGGACAGGTGTTAACCTCGGATGTTTTGTCCTGATCTCACACCACTCACCTTGCTCTTGCCTTGGGTGCCAGAACATTAAGAACACAACTTCTGCAATGATCACTGGAAATAAAACAAGCTAAGATTTTAAAATAAAAACTTACTGTTGCTGGATTAAAAAAGCATTAGGAGTGAAATTTAAGCTGCTTGTATTTCTGCAGGAAATGGTTATTAAAATGCAAATTGGCTTATGCATATTTATTTTGGGGTATCAAATATCTGATCTGTTGGGAGCTTGAACTGTAAATGTATTGATAAAAGAGGATTCATAAAATGCTTTAGTGTTGGGCTATCAAGCATAAATCAGGTTGTACGTGAAAGCTTATCACCTTGTCTGCACTAAAGTGTTTCCCTCCCGACACATGCATGTGTACATGCTTGCTCCTGTTGGAAAGTCTAATACAATAACTGGTTACACTGGGTCTGGGGATTCCCATAGGATGCCCCTGCGGTGTTGGAAAGCTGTGGGTTCTGAGGCACGTCACTACAGGCTGTTTTTTCTCCAGCAATTACCTCATCCAAGGGAGATGAAGAATTTCAAGGCATAATTACAGACTCCCTTGTCCTAAGCTTTTTGAATGATGATCTTTCAACTGGCTCCATTGTTTCTGTTCAGTATTGTTTTCTATTTTCACCATAATTTCAAGATTAAAACTTAACCCCCTCAGAGGCACAAAGGCCTTTCTTTGCTAAGTCAGACCAAAGTGGCACACAACAGTTCTTTTCCAGGGCCTCTGAGATGGGATGTGATGAGGCACTCTACTGGCCCTGGAAGAAACCAAGAAAACAAACTTCTTATTGGAAGTGTACAGGGGAGTGATGTGGAAAATCAAACAGAAGCAGAAGAAATCACCTAAACAAATATCTATCTTTCTCCTGGGCGACTAAATCCCACATCTAGGGAAGACCTATCTTGAGCATCAGATTTCTCACTTTCCTACTCTACCTCGATGGCAGCTGATTTAAAGCCATATTTCTCCTCATTTGAAGTCAGACTTTTCCTCTCACACACAAGCAGAGCAGGCCCTACCCTCAAAGCCCTTCAGGATGTGAGGGTATAAGAGAATGGGTGTGGCAGCCAAAATCTGCCAGCTACCACTAAGCCTGTGAAGGGTTGGTGAGGCAGTATCTCATGTGGGCCTTTGTGGAAGAAACAGGAACCCAGTGGGTGCAGGCACAGGCCTCTCTCTGTTGTCCCAGTAACATCAATGGAACTGGGCTGTTGGCTCCAGTTCACCATGCTTGGTGCATCATCTTCCAACTGATGCTTCCGGAATGGAAAGGGAATCTTGTACAGTGCATGTGAAGATGTGGAATAATTGCAGTATTGCTTTCTGTGGACTAAGGAAACAGTACCAAAGTCAGAAACACCACTCTAGTGTTTACTCCACTGTACCTGGTTGACAGCAGCAGTCCCCTTGCCTTCTGGCAGAGCAGTTAGTCCTGGCACATCCTTACCCTTTTCTGGAACAACATCCTTTTCTGCTGGGGCTGTTATCTAGAGGTCAGTGTGGGGCTTGTGGTTCAGATCAGGATACTGGGAAATGAGGGGAAGGCTCTATAGCCATGTCAAGCTCAGTGCTTTCTTAAAACAAAAATATTGCTCTAAGGGAGCAGAGGTAGGAAGAGAAGAACGGTTTTGTACAATCCATCTTTTTTTCAAGTGTCTTTATAATATGCTGGAAGCTAGGTTAGTTGCCTTGCTGCTGCCCTATAGAAGATTTTGCTGCAGCATCTGGCCAGTTGGCAAAGTTCTAGTGGAGGCTCTTGAACAGAGTTCAGCTTCATTTCTGATAGACATTCATCTGTCTACTTGCATTGTTAGCGCTGACAGAAGTTAGTTTGCAATAAAGATGATTAAAGAGCCAGAATTCTCTTGGTCAAAGGATAATATATTTGTCATTAATTATACCAGCTCCTTGAGATATGTCTTCTCTCTGATAGGTACTTAGCTCATTTAAATTGGCTATGATGGTGTTACTTCTGAAACAATTAATTTTATATTCTTATGGAAAGTACTTTTTAGCCCTAAAACCAAAGATATGACTTCAATGAACAGTTGCTAATAAAACATGTCACCTTAAAGAGACAAACCGTTTTTGGTGATGTAAGTGATTACAGATTTCTGCTAAGCACTGCAACTTGGACATGCAGTAAACAGATGTGTTGGTGGCTGTGTTATTCAGGCAGGTGCTGGCAGATGCTTTTCAGTGAGTGCAGGAGTTGTGTGCTGAGCAGTTGCTGTGTATACTTGCATGCAATCATTGTCCTGCTATATTTAACTGAAATGTAGATCTTTAATCCAAAGTATGCTGAAGCCTCTGGGAACCTTTCCAGTTATTTAATGAGTTTTGGCATAGCTCATACAGTAATAAGCTGTTTTCAAAGAGTGAGTGATTTGCAGGATTAGGTTCTTGGATATTGTGGGCCAAAGTGAGCTCCAATTCCAGTGGGTACAATGGTAAAATCAAGCTTATAGAGCAGCACTATCTCTAGCAGTGATTTGTACTGTGACAATCCGTATTTCTTAAACATTGTTAGTGATACTTAGGACAGGGTTTGACTAGTGTAAGAATTTTTTTTTCTTAATTGTGAATTTCCTTCTCAAGTTACATCAAATTTAATTTAATTAGGAAGGAAATTAACATCTTTCTACTCCCAAAATGTAAAGGTCAAAGGAAAACATGCTTCATTTTGGGCAGTTAGTCGCAGAAATTATGTAGGATTAGACTTGGCAGCTACTTTAATAAACCATGTCTGTGTGTGTAAGTGTGCATATATATATGAGTGTATATATATATGCGAGACATGCACACACACGTGTATATATTAAAGAAGAGTTAACCTGTGGTAGCACATAATGTTGAAATTCCGTGTATACAAACGGCTTGGTAAGTATGCATCTGGGATTCAAAGCAAATGGCATTTTTATGTAGTTGCCGGGGTGTGGTGTGGGTTGAGGAAGCTTCAAAAGAGTAGTGTAAACATTTGCTGGAGACATTTGTATTGAAATAAAACAAAGGTCTTACCTTTGTGTGGGATTTATAAGGTAACGGCTGGTAGGAGAAACTATAAACCCACACTTTCTGTGTATACAGGAATGATGGGATTGATGTTAGTCATTTGAGAGACGAGTTGTTTAACTCTTTGTTGTTATGGTCTGGAGGGAGGAACCTTTTAAAACAGGCTTTTAAAAGACCCGTCACCCGGGTGCTATGTATTGCCAGTATTCGGTAGAGAAATTGCTTTACATTTCTTATTTTGTGCCATAACACACTCTTCCCTCCCTTCTGCCCTTGGCAGTTTCTGAGACAATGGGAGCCAGAAATGTAAATAGTAATAAAAGACTTATGTTAGAAGTTTCGTAACTGTAGACCTTTAAAGTGTATAAGCTGAGAGACCGCAGCAGGAGTCATGTTGGCTGAATTAAATAATAAAAAGGGAAATGCACTTCTGAGCCTTGCTTTCTCTTAAGGCAGCTTACTGTGTTTGTGTCTTGTACATCCCTAATTATGCTGCAGTATTTAACAAACAGTAATTTTCATAATAGCAGCTACACCAAGGAGGAGTGCCGTCCCCGAAAGACAGAGTGCTTTTTCTAGACATGCTCTATAACGAACAGAAGAGTTGTCATTATATTAGGGCACTTGTGAAACTTTCTCAGCACCAAATGTTTCTCAAATTAGGATTTAATTGCCAATGGCATGCCTGAGCTGGAGACTAGATGGGTGGAACTCTGCCATTAATTGCTCTAATCTAAAATATGCTGACATTAAAAAAAAAAGACATCACTATAATGACAACCCAAATGTGTTCCAGATAGCAAAACATTGCTAAAATCCAGTTTGCACAGGAAAAAAAAAAATCAATCTGTATTCGGGTACAATCATAGTCACTTTTATTAATATAGTTCTAAGACAAGTGTAGACAGGGCTTGGGAGGGAAACAGTGATTTCTCTTCCTGCTGCTGTCATTTCTACTTAACTCTACATTTTCTAACCATGTTAATTCTACTATGCAAAAGACCATAGCAAGGAAGATCTTAAATCTGGGTATCTTCTAAGAAAAGTAGAGCAGCACTCCTATTCGTGGCTGCCCAGGGAGTTGATTTGCCCCTTGTCTCATTGAGAGTGGGAGTACATGCGTTATGAAGAGGAGCTGGGAAGAGGGGGAAGGTGAGTGTTGCAAAGGGCAAAGCAGGCTGTACTTGGACAAATGGCTGAAATCATTGCTGCTCAGAGCAGGTCACTGCTTTGGGGAGGTGGTTTCTGGTCAGACCAAGCGAGGGAGAAGGGGACTGGCCAGATGTTTTCCCAGGTCCTCTTCTCCACAGCAGCCTGCTGCACTGGTGCAAATTTTTAGTCAGGCAAGGAAAAAAAAGACCCTAAAATAAATAACAGAACCTATGTCCTTTTCCATTTCCCTCTATACACCCCCATGTTTTCTGAATCCAATGTAGATGTGGTGCTTTACAGGAAAGCTAATAGAACATTGCATGAAGACAGAAAATTTCCCCAGTATGAATGATCTGTGTTAATTCGAATCCATCTGTCTATCTGTGAGGTGCAAATGATATGACAGAAAGTGTAGTACACTTCATGTGCATGAGTGTACAGTCATTGCTCCTCAGAGAGATCCTGATGTATTACAGTGTCAGGACAAGATATTGAGTCTTGCAGCATCTATCTATTATTCATGCTGAATAATCTGTTATTGCTGTATGGGGACTCTTGAAACGATAAAGTCTGTCTTCCCCAGTGGCTCCTACTCTGCTCTGTGATTGTGGAGGCAGTGAAAGAGATGACACAGTGTATGCAGTGGATTAAGGTGGGGCAAGATCTTTTTCTGCTTCTCAGCTGAGTATGCAGCAGGGGTGGGCGATGTACAAACTGCTAGGTAGATGCAAAGCCTGCACGTCTTCTCACGTTTGAACATACATTTTGGAAAATCCCTGTGCAGAAGTATGGGCTAAAATATAGGGAGACCAGATTCTGTTTTATGCTAGACTTCGTTCCACTGCTGTGTGTTCACACACACTTTAAACCATTGCCCTGACACTATAAATGATTCTGAAGGCAAATGAAAATTCAGGCTGTCATATTTCAAAGGCGTATTTGCCGTATCTACGCTTACCTTTGGAGCTGGAGGAGATCAACTTGTAATTTGAAACAGAAATAACACTATCAGCTTCAAAATCAGAGTTTCACCTAGGGCCTTTCCCTGCCTCCCTCTTCTCCCCTCAGTTAAAGTTCAACTATTTCATTTGTAAATGCAGCTCTGTGATACGATCAGAAGCAGAAAGGAGGGGCCATTAGCTCAGTCAGGCAAACAAGCTGCTCTGGCTCCATCATAAAGACCCTGACTGTAATGTTAACTTCTGCCAAGAGGGTAAAGTATCCCCCACCAGCCCTTCTGGAGCCCTTCTTTATTCTCAGCTGTCTTTCTTAGGGATGTTGTATTCTAGTCACTCACACTGTTGGTTTATTTTCCACGTTTGTGGAATGGAGGGGGAAAAGGAGGGGTGTCCTTCACGCTCTTCCTCAGGAATCTTCCCAGACCCCAGGGGCCTGCTGCCTTCTCCTCTGCCTGGTGAAGTGTGCATCAGGTCTGTTTGAGAGAGCTGTTTGAGATCTCTTCTTTCCTGAGTGTCCTTATTCTTCTGGAGCAGGTTTCACATCCTCCTGGTTCAGGAGATATGTACTGCCAGTTTTTTTCTGTCCTTTTCCTTGGTTCACAGTTTTGGGGTTTTGTTTTGTTTGGTGTTTTATTGTTGCTTTTTAAACTAAGGGCAAGTGAAAAGTAGAATAAGTTTAATACACAATTGCCCCAAATTATTGTGTAATGCACATATTCCTCACTGGGCTGAAAATTAGATTTTTAGTTTTATGTATGCCATCCTGACTGAAAGCTGTCAGTGGTATTTCAGTTCATAGTGCTTGCTTTACATCAGAATAGTCCTTGGGAAACTTTGGTGGTGGGAGACCCTTCTGCCAGGTCCTGTACAGATGAGACACACTTTGTCCCATGGTGCCAATTGAGTTAAAGAGAGGGAGGTGATTAGCAGCTATCAAGTCGTAAGTTTTTGTAGAAGGGGAGCAAGAGATGGGTTTCTGAAGCACAGGCAAGCAGGGGACTTGCTAGCTCAGTTGTTGAAAGCATGATGCTTGCAATGCCGAGGTTGTGGGTTCCATCCCTGCATGGGCCATTCATTTAAGTGTTGGACGCAGTGATGCTTCCGGGTCCCTTCCAGCTCGGATGATTCTGTGATTCTCTGAATACAATGTCAAGTTATGTGGATGCTATGTAACAAAAAGAACTTCTGAGAAGAGGTAGGGAGTAGTTTTATAAATATTTGAAAAACTCCTTCCCAGTTTGAAAGACAGGGTGAGATGCATCTTTAAAATTGAGGGAAGACAGTGAAGGGCCCTTAAAGTGAAACACAGGAGTTATCTATTGATGGGATGGAGAAAGCAGTAGTGTTGATGAGAGTGTGAAGAAAATTTTTAAAATAAAAAAAAAAAGAGTAGAGTTTATCTTTGTCCCACTGAATTTGAATTGGGAGCTGTCAGATGAATAAGCCATACCTCAGGCAGCTGGAAAGGATGAAGCAAGATGATCTGTATTAACAAATAGTGCAAACCTACAGAGTAGGTTTGTAGAATGCAGCAAGTAAAGGCTGAACACCTGACATCCACGTGAAGCACCTATTAGGAGGTTTTATCTCAGATTATCTTTAGTCAGTGCCCATGAACTAAGCAGCTATGAGCAGCTGGAGGATCTGAGGAGTACTCCTAGAACACGTCTTTCTGGTCTGGCTCTTCCCAAAAGAATCCAATTCATGTATTTTGAGCTCTCTGGTATGAACCAAAGCATGGTAAGTTGGGACAACCAAATGATTCACCTCAAATGTGACCTTCTGATCCAAACTGAAGCATGAATATATGGCTTTCAAGTCTGCCCTTCTTCCCAGCATGGGAGTGTCTTTGCTGGACAGGAGTGGAGGATAAATGTGTGAATTTCCAGAGTGTGCATCATAGCTGAATTAAAACATTTTTATTTTATTTTCCCATCTCTTGTCATGTATTTCTGGAAGTTTAATTGTTGTTTGCACCACATTTTAAAAGTAATCTCTCTGGCACACAGATTTTCATCACAGTGAATTGCTTGAGCACAGACTTCTCCTCACAAAAAGGAGTAAAAGGGCTTCCTTTGATGATTCAGATCGATACTTACAGCTACAACAACCGCAGCAATAAACCTATCCACCGAGCCTACTGCCAGATCAAGGTTTTTTGTGACAAGGTAAGTGGAAAGCACAGTTACCATGGATGAAGGAGGAATTTTGTTAGGCAGTTTATTGTTGCTGTATTTTAGACCTAATTAAATGTTGTTTCTTTTTTTGAGAATTGTATTTTATCATAGGGTTTGGACCAGCTGTATCACAAATCTAACAGATTATCATGTAATTATTTTACTGCTTTGCAGCCTCTTGCCCCTGATTCCTCAATTTGTAAGCAATAGTTGGACTGTTTAAGGACAGCATGTTATAGGTCATGATTCTGGAATATCAAAAGAGTAATAGAAAGTGCAAATGCAAAGTTCTCCACTTGGAAGGTCAGTGCTGATCACAGACTCATGTAAGGGGCAGTTTGTCGATGTCATCCCTTCTAACTCTTACAGCCAGGATAGGTAGCAGGTAAACTTCATGACAGTTTCTCTGACAGAAAAATGCACTTTTCAGAGGGTCTGCTAAGCTCTCTTTTATGATGCAATGGAAAAGAGCAAATTCCAGTGACACAGCTGATGGGTTTTCCCCCTCCCTTGCTTACAGTTATTTTAGAAGCTTCAATGAGACTTTTACATTGCTAGGATTTTCTTATCAAAAGTAAAATACAAAAATATATTAGCCATTCCCATTTTGTAATTCAGTAACTATTTTTTGTGTGTGTCCACACCCTCTTTAGCAAAATTTTGGTTTTTTTACTATAGGTGTGACTGCTCCTGTGTGGGAACTAGTAACATTTTTCAGCACCCAAATATAGATCATGCCTGAATGAATTAGACAGTGTCATGGTCAGCTGTGTATATCAGCAGGTAGAAACAGTTGCTCAGAAATGTCAGTGATGGTTCTTCGAAGAGAGTGTGACCACTTCTCAGTTTCGTTTAGCATCCACCAGCTGATGACTTTATTCACGCTGAGAAAGATCTTTCATAGGGGAGCCGATGCCTGGATTCTAGTCAAGGTTCAGGGATTCAGGAGCCTACATCTATTTAAGTGACCTGGAAATTTATCCAAATTAGTCTTGCCATCCTACAGGTGGGAATAGAAAGACAAAAGGCCGTGCCCCAGGCAAAACGTAACATTAACTTTTTAATGGAAAGGGTAAGAGTTCAACTGTTTCAGGTCTCTGTGTTGCTGCTCCTTCCCCCTTTTCACTTCATTCCCTTGTTGCTGTCTTGACAATGACATCTTGAGGGCTAATCAGTCAGTTGTGTTAGTGGAGGAAAATCTTTGGAAATAATGAATGTAAATGTATGCACTGAGGCCTTCTTGTAGCCAAAATGCTATGCTTTTAATTGTAACTTTGAATGTCAAATATTGAGAGATTTGAAGCTACAGCTGGATGTTAAAAGCTCAGTAAATATCAAAGTAACAAGTTGTTTTCATCTACCTGTTTCTGAAGAGCAATTAGAAAAATTTGAATTATTTAAAAAAAGGAAGGAAATTCAGAGCACAAACTCATCAAGGGTGACCTCTATATACAACTGGTGGAGATTTTGAATAATACATATTCATTGCATCTACTGGCTTAATTGGTGCTTCAAATATCCAGACTAGAAAGCAGGAAATGAATGTTCAGTCTATTAATCAAAACTGTCTCAAAGTAGGAGGAAAGATCACAGGGGTAGTTAAAGTGTTATACACATCAAAAATATATTGGAAATGGGAACTGAATGGCTCAAGGGTATAGATAATAGGCTATATATCTGTTTAATATAAATATATACGCACATGTGGAGATTTTTAACTTAATGCGGGTGTGAAAATGACTTGAGCAAATGAAAATTATCGAGATCTAGTCACATGACAGTTTGTGCTAATTGGCACTTGGTAAGAGACAAATTCTTGCTTTTCCCCAAACTTACGCTGTCAGATCTTTACCAAAATCCCTTTGTCACACGGCTTTTGTAAGTAAATAAATGTTTGGAGAATTTCCACTTGTTGCTGGTGGCACTGGGAGAATCCATTGTGCTCAGAGGAAGGTAGCTGGTGTGGCTGGGAATCCTCATTTTTCTAAGACGTCAGAATAAACCCCTGGCTCTGGTTAAGATGGTTCAATTTCTCTTGCTAGCCCATGGCTCTCCCTCCAGTGACATGGACATAGCTTGCTGCCTCTTTGGGAAAGGCCATGAAGCTGAGACTGTTATTTATTGCCTGTCTCTTTGTCATGATCAATTAAAGAGGTACTATAGTAGCATTTAAAAACCCCAGCAAACATATAATGATCTTTATAAATTCTGAAAGTGTGAACTGCACTGTTATGCCCCGATTTGACAGCCTCAAAGAGAAGCTGATGAGAAAAGTACCTGATTTATTACAATCACCTGGACTAGTGGAAGTGCACAGTAAATTCCTCCTGCCTAAGTATGAAATGTTTTTCATTTTGGAACATGAAAGAAAAAACCTTTCTGTGCCTGAGGTGTTATTACAAATGTCTCTTTCTGCAACTGTGGTGCCTCTTTAGGACCAGTACATGTATTCACTTGGATAAATCACAGGTAGAGATGTCCAGTTTTCAAGAACATTTGCTGACAAATTAATATCTTGTAGCTGAAACACAGCATAGCTTCTTGTGGAAGGAGTTATCGTTGAAGAAATAAAACTGCTTTTAGCCAAGTGCTTAATATTATATATATTCTAGTATTTATTCTAACAATTCTTTGATTTTAATAGTAGTTTACATATAAACTAGAGAGCAACCCCAACTCACATCCAGTATGTTCTTGGTGACATAAATGTATGGAGATAAATGCTGCAAAGGCTGTAAATGTTACTTAACAAATGTTACTTTACCTTACTCCCTATTTATTCTCCAGTCTTTTGTCCATGTTTGTTTTCCAGTAGGCAATCTTCAAAGCACGTTACAGTCCACATCTTGTTTTCTCAGTGCTACTTCTCTGTCCTTGCAGTCTTTTTATCATGTGTTGATCCCTGATGCTGCATTGTAAGAATATATAATTTTTATTCCTTAAGTAGGTTGTCAGGGAAACTTGCTACCAGGCCTATTTATATTTATATATTGCACGATGCTTTAGCCACTGTGTATAAAAGAACTGGGACTTCAGAGCTATTTGATTTTCTATATGTGATTATCTTGGCTGAAAAGAAGCAGAACTTGACTTGGCAAACACCATAACATTGTTCCAAAATAAAATAAATTAATCTAGTTTTCTTTAGTCTGAAAAAATACCTGTTCTTTGGAATATATGCAGTTCTTGCACCCTTGTTTTTGGTGTGGAACATCATAGAGAAAATGGACTATCATAGAGTATTGAGCAACTCTAATTGCCTATTAATCTTCAGCATTGGAGAGAAGAAGGCTGATGTCTATGTGCCTGCCCAACGAGATGTGGAATGCTTTAGCCTGTGCACTCTAGCAAGTGTACACATGAGCCTTGGAGTTGTGATGGTCCTTATTATGGCAAGGGCTTTGCCAGGCTGGTGCTAGAATGCAAGACTTAAGTTTAAATTAGTTGAAGAATTAGGAAGAAAATACTTTGAATCATCTGAAATTCGTAGGCTGCATTTTGCTAATGATTAGTAGCAGAAGTACTCCTTGCGTATATACAAAGCCCAGATATCAATGAAAAAATTAAGAACTCATTTCATTATTTCACTGGTCAGAGCATAGTTTATGACTCTCTGTAAGAGGGTTATTTCTTCTGTCCTGAAGGTACATGCAAACTGTGGTTTATTAGGTATGTGTCAGATGGCTCAGCTGTCAAAACTATGCAGCAGAAATGCTCTAGTATGCAAAATTCATTTTGTGGTCCATTGTCTTACCCCTGTGATGGTGATGTCCATCATGTAGGCTTGGCTGGCCCCTGCCATTTGCCATGTGGGTTGCTCTGAGCTCAGAAGGGCTGGTAGGTAGTTTTGTGGGTATTGCCTCATTTGTGAGGTGGCTGTGGCACAAATAAACACTGGTGGATGGGAATGGCTGCCCAGCTTAGGGATTGCCTGCACCCCAGAGAACTTGGGGTGTGTTGCCTTGAATGAATGAATGAAGAGAAAGCTATGAAGCTTCACCAAGTTCATGGTTACAAAGAATATCACAGAAAATCAGTAAAACATATATTTTTAATATGTATAAAAGGCTGAGTCTTCCTCAGTTTCTGCTTTCCTGAGAGGAAAGTCGCGCTTGCCGCCATGTATGAAATACTTTGGTGGTTCCTCCCGCCCCTGTGAGCAGCAGAGCAGCAGCACTGAGTGGCAGGTAGGGCTGTGACCACGTGGCAGAGCCCTTTGTGCAGCACAAGTCTCTCAGGATGTGCTTTTTGCCCAACAGTGGCTGTGACGTGTATTTTTGCTCCTTTAGAAAGAACAGGTGGCTTTAAAGGTTATAAATGTACCCCTAGAAACAATTTTGATAAGTGCACAACTCTGAATCCCTTGGCTTCTGTGGCTGAGGTCACTGAGTGACAACTGGACTGGGACCTGGTCTGGAGGCAGTGTTTCTGTTTGACACATTCATGTTTTTCTAAAGAGCTATTTCTTCCTTCAGCTCTTTCAGCCTCTGGAAATCTACTGATAGATCACAGCCAGGAGTACATCTTTCCTTGCATTCTTTTTAAGCTTGGTTCATTGACTCATGTGTGAATTTTGCCATCTTGAGTGGGTATTTTTTGCTTTCCTTACCTCCCTCCCCTCCCTTTCTATTCAAGAAACTTCTAATTTTAATTTGGAAAAAAAATCTGTAATCTTGCATGCCAACTGTCTGGGAGCATATGGATCTTTATTACCCTTCACAATGTGATGGGTATTATTTATAAAGTAAATTAGGAGAACTTCAAAGGAGGTGTTGCTGCTTTTTATGTCAATAACAAGTTTTATTTTTTAAACTTGTTGAGTGTATTTACATAACAGAAGCTGCAACTTCCCAGGAGTTTCTGGTGCCTAATAGGGCAGTATTACATTGCTTTCCTATTTCTGGAGAGCTTCTGGTTTGAAATGCCTGTATTTTTCTGTAAGAACCCTTGCAATCTTGGCAAGCTGTCAGCACAGCCTTCTTGGACTTTCAGTTCTCAAAGGCTCTGCACAGCTGGCTACAGTGGAGCAATGCCACCCCCAGACAGAGTGGGTGGAGGAGAGTTTAGGGAAGACCTCAGCACAGACATGATGTAAGATGATAGCAATCCTGCAGGTGTTTTATGCCATTACATACACAGAATATTTGGCCTGAGCACTCTGTCCATTGCAGAGACACTGGCTTGGGATGCCCTTTGCACAAGTTGTGCTGGCATCAGTCCTGGTACAGACTGCACACTGCCTGTCCTGGCTCCTCCAAACCAGCATGTGGATATGTTCCCTTTGCTGTCTGCAGCCCTGGGAGCTTTTGGATGTGCCAGCCTGAGTCTCAGGCCCAGGTGATCCATGCAAAGCCTGGTACCTTCCCAATGGAGTGGACAGATCTGTCTTCAATGGAATAACCAGTTTCTCTTTTAGCATTTCTGATGTATCTGTTGCTGTAGTTCCAGGAATTGCAGACTACAATACTCACAATGGTTCCTCTTTGGGTAATATCTGTGTGTTGTCTTTTTTGCATCAGGGAGCAGAAAGGAAAATCCGAGATGAAGAGAGGAAGCAGAACAGGAAGAAAGGCAAAGGCCAGGCATCCCAAGCCTCATGTAATAACAGTGAGTAAAGTGAGCCTTTCTGGTCGGGGGCTAGGTCATGCTTAACATGCCTCCTTTCACAATCCTGTGCTTTGTGATCCACCTAGCAGCTGAAGGGAAGTTGAGTGCACTCCCTCTGCAGAAGAAGAGTGATATCACCTTCTTCAAAACAATGGCTGACCTGGATTCCCAGCCAGTTCTCTTCATACCTGATGTTCACTTTGGAAACCTACAAAGAACTGGACAGGTAGGAAATAATGAGATGAGCAGGTGCCCACTTGCCATCTGGCTGCCTCTGCTCTGGGGCAGGTTTTAGGGAAATAAATCACTGTTCCTGGGGGCCTATTGTTTGAGCTCTCATTTTGATAAATGCAGTTTTGGCGCATCACTTATGAAAGACCTTAAAAGACACAAGTACCTTTCTGAGTTCTTGGTGTGAAAAAGGAGTTTATACTTCTTTGACAACTGAATAGTTTGTTTTGTTACAGTTTTGTCATTCTTTTGCTGGGAAGAAAGAATGAAACAAATAGTCAAGAATTTTTAAATAGAAGGTTGATTTGTGACTGAAATGAAATCTGGTTTTGAGTGTGCTCTTGGGCTTGGTGAAATGAAGTGCCACCTTGTGGTAGCAGAGATCCCCCTCCCTGTCGCAGCTGAAAACAAAGACCGAGCTCTTACACGTGTAGGAAGGTCAAGAGTAGGGTCACTGAACACCACTACCCATTTTCTGTCGGCATCACCTAGAGATCTGGAAACTCCTTGAAAAAAATATTTTCACTCTTCCAAGTAAAACTCCATCACACTGATGTTAATACTCAGTATTGGCAGTTATTATCACCAGTAAACATAAGGAAGTCTTTCCTGACTTGACTCTTTTCTACTTTATCACCTGCTGGGAAGTTGAAAACCTGAACTGGAGGGCCAACTCTGACAACTTTTTTACTATGAACGTGTTATTTATTAACATTTCAGGGAGCAGAATGAGACCTTTATGCATGTGTTTATAAAGAAAAATAGTTGATGAGGAAATTTAATATGTATCTTGCTGAAAAATAGTAAAATGAGGAAGATGAAATGAAACTGAGTGTTGGAATTGTCAGTTATTTTGAAGCAGTGAGAATTGTGGTTGAGCAAAGCACAAAGAGCACAGACATTGCAATTGCAGCTGTCACTGGCTTGCTCTCCCAAATTGGAAAGACGCCCACTCACATATCAGTGCTGGGTACCTTCTGTCCTCATGGCTTTCAAACCAGATTGTGGATTTGTCTCAAAACAGGGGAAGGTGGAAGCATTCCTTAGTATATGTAATCCTGTAAATAATTTTCTAAACTAACTGGAAGATACCCCATTTCCTAGCTCTTAGGCAGTGTTCAGCCATGTCTTTTATTGCTGTAACTCACAGTTACATACCTCAGCTTTGCACACACACACATCTCTGAGCTATTTTCATTGCACGGGTTCAGAAGTGAAGGCTCCCAGTGAGAGCCGAGTGTGTGAGAGCCGAGTGTGCTCCAAGTGCTGCCAGCACAAGTGCTGGAGGCCCGCCCGGTGTCCTGCCCTGCCCAGCGGGAGCGGCTGCGGTGCCCTGTGCCTCCGCCCCACGCCTGCACCCAGCTCAGCAGCTGCAGGGCTGCGGCACTTGTTGGTGCAGACCTGCACTGTGGGCACGCTGTGAGGGTTTTGGCTGACGGTTATGTAAAGTGTTGGACAACAGACTGTGATTTTATACCTCCCCTGCTACCGTCAGCTGCATTTGCTGCTGTTGTAAATTTGGTCCCGGTGACTCTGAGCTATGTGGATTTACACAAAACTGACTGGGGCTTCTGCCCACAGCCTGTGCAAAAAATGTTCAGCTGTAACATTAGTAATTGTATTTCCATTAGGCCTGTAGTTTAATCTTGTTCTTTATAGTTTAATTAGATTTTCAGATATTAGTAAATACATGAAAAAGCTTGTGAGTGGTGTGGCTTAAACTGTATTAGGGGTAATTTAGGTGAGTAGTGATCTGATTTAGAGGATTGCAAAATAATTGGGAAAATGATATAAACCAGGGAAGAGTGTAATGTCTGTCAAGTAAACTTTGATATATTTCCACTAGATGATATTCAGCAGCAGTTTCTCTAAGCCACACTTCTTCCAGATGACAGTTAGAACTAGAGGTGTTTGTGTTTTATAGAAGGAAAAGGATTTTTAACAAATGACAAACTGCAAAACATTTGTTGTCTTTTCTCCCTTTTGAAGTTCAGTTAAGCAAGTGCCTGAATTTTGGGAATAATTGGTTTTTATTTCCATCCTTCTAGGTTTACTATAATACAGATGATGAGAGAGAAGGGTAAGATATTTATTGTTTCACAAGCTTTGCAGTTAACAGTTCAAACTCATAGAAAATCAATATAAAATATGAAATCAGATAAAACTGATCCCCTTTCTCCCCCTTCCCTCATGTTCTCCGATGTAAACTGTCTGCTTTTTAATGTCTGTATTTTAATACATTTCCAAGTAAGGGCCCTAAGGCTCAATACAGGGACAGGACAATATATTTGATAATGAAGTGCCATCTATGTAAGCATAAGGGTTCTCAAATAATTTAAAAACCAGGAATTTTTTATTTAAGCACTGAACTTCACTGCATTCCTGAAAGCTGTTTAGCAGTGCACACATGTATGTGCAACAAATGCAGGAACTGCAGAGAGAATGGCCAAGTGCCAGAAGAGAAAGGGGAGTACTTCCTATCTGGCTTTGGAGGGACTGGAAGAATTGATGAAAGTCCCTTTTAATAGTTAGAGATGACATGAAATAAGGGTTTTCATTTGGGTGGCTGAACTTCAGCCCACAGTGTGTGCCAGCCCCATACTTTTGTAAGTTGCTTGAATCCCCAAGTCTGAGATTCTGGGGTAACATAACTACCCTCCCATAAACCTGCAAAAAGTGACCTGTGATAGGGAGTGGTCGAGCAACTGCAGTTGACACTGACTCAAAAACATGAGGCCCTTTTTATTTCTTTTTGAAACTAATGTTCTTCGTAAGGCTTACAGTGGAATTTGAGAAACAAAGGGGTTTATTGCATGAAGTAATAACCACCCCCCTTTCCTCAATATTTAAACAGTTAAGGGCCTTTGGGGTTTTCAAATTAGTGTGTAACATCAGAACACATTTTCCTGTCACCTGTCCCAGCCAGTCAGTCTCGGCAATTTAAGAGGCCTGGATAGTTCGGATAAGCATCAAAAGCTAAATGCTTGCAGTTTCTGCTTTTGGTGCTACTTGAGCAGCTAGTGGGTGTTTTTGCCAGAGTACAAAGTGAGTAATGACTGTTGCTGTTGTCTCCTCTTTTGCTGTGAGCACAGTTTTACTGTGACATGGTCCCTGTTTTGTGTATTCTAGTAGCAGTGTCCTGGTCAAAAGGATGTTCCGGCCTGTGGAGGAAGAGTTTGGTCCTTCCCCTTTGAAACAAATCAAAGAAGAAGGTCTGAAAAGAGGTAACAGTCAATTTTTAGCAGTTAAAAATAATTCTGTGAGACTCAAACCCTCAAGCTGGGAAGGGAAGGTGTGGCTTGGACAAAGTCGGTTGTTGGATGCTAGTGCAAATATGGGTAGATGGGAAAAGAGATCTTTGTATCTGCCAGTCTATAAGGAGGCACTTTAACAAATGCTAGAAATTACTTAAAGGAAAAAAATTCAAAGGACTATGCCCTTTCAAGAAGGGATCAGGACACAAGTGTATATAAAAAAAGCTAGAAAGTTTTTTTGGTTCTTCGCCAAGCTGCATAGTTCATAAAAGTTCCAGTAGCAAATCTGTGATGGTCTATTTTTAACTTTTGCTCATCTTTTCTGTTCTGTCTGGGATCATAAGCAAATATGCAAGATGCATTGGGTCAAATACAAAGACCTTAAGAGGCAAGCTCCTGCTGACTGCAGATTTGGGATTGGCTGGAATAAAATCTCAGAAATTTCCTACGCTATTAGACATATAAGACATGGAGAGACATTTTCCAGCAGATCTAACTGTATTGTTTAAGAGTTTGTTTCCCTTAACTGTTTTTACTGCTGGGGTGGGTATTACTACAGTTGTGTTTCATATACTCTACCAGCTCCTGTTTTCCAGTCTGCTACAAGTGAAGCTTAAGTTTATTAACATTGAAGCAACTGCTTAGGCTGAGCTGTCAAACTTTGCACTGAAGGTGGTTTTGTCCACAAAGTCTGTTTTGTGTACAGTTACTTCCAGTGCAGTGCAATTGGTGATATCTTCCTCCACTGTCACAGTAAAACACCCTGGAGAATATTTGCCATTCCTTCAGTCTCATGAGTTCTGTCATGTAAGTTTATTGACAAGTAACTCAAACTTGCAAGTATTTTGAGGTTCACCTGTCAGGTTGTGAGACAACAGAACAACAAGGTAGAGAAGGGAACTGGGTTTTTCTTAGTTGTACCATTCTCAAGACTCCTTTGAGTTTTATAGAAATGACTTCCCACAAGCCTGCATTTGCAAAGTTTCCATGTTGGTTGGGGTGGTATGCTTGAACCAAGGGAAGCATAGAAGATTATAGGATGGAGACTGATATCTTCTTGAAATAAATGTGAACATAAGATTCTTTTAATTAAATCTTAAATTAATTATGTGAGGTCAGCATTGACCATGGACTTGCATTTGGTTGATTCAAGACCTTAGCCAAATTTGTATTATCAGGGTGCTATCAAGCAGAAGATGACAGCCATGAGGGCTACATAAAGAACTCTCATTTCCTACAATTTCACCTGGGTTTCCCAGCTGAAAGCCTAGGAAGTTGCCTGCAAGGAGGTATTGGTTTGCTTTGATTATTCCTGTCCTTTGCTGTGGTTAGTTGCTTTGATATCATCCAGGACTTGCAAGTATTTAAAGGGTAAAGTTAGAAAGAAAAAAAAAATTCAGCTGATGGCAAAACTATGTAAAATGATTAAGTCCAGGAGAGGCACAGAACCAGAGAAGGTGGAGTATGCTCTCTTCACATCCCCTTCCTGTTCAGTGTTTCTCTCATCTTGGACTAAGCTGGCTTGAGGCCAAGCCTTTCCCAGCGCGGCCTTTGCTCTGGTGAACTTCCTGCCATCCGGAGCCCTGCATCTGGGATTGTGCTGATGGAACACAGCTGAGCTGAATCTACCCATTTGATAATGCTGTCTTTGCCACAGAACTCACTGGGTATTAAAATGTTTTGGGGTTTTTTTTCCCAGCTTGGCCATATTAGAAGCTTCTTTTCTCAAGATTTATTTGGTACAGCAGAATCAATAACTCCTAGAGAGCAGGTATAGATGGGGTGCTGGTGTGTAATGTTTGAGAGAGAGCATGTCTGATATGTGAAAGTATACATTAAAAACAGTGTAATCCCAAGGTGTCTCATTAGCAGAGCAGTGCAGGTAAGTAGCAGCCAGTGAGGTGTCCAAGCCCTGCTGAAGATCTGAAGTGAGTGTGTGGCCTCACCTCTGCCTGCCGGACCTACTTGAAACACTGGTGGAAGTAAAAATATTAAGGGGCAGCCTTCGAGAGAACAGGTCTGAAGGGGTTTGCAAACAGGGTTCATATTCTCACTCAGGTAGTTGCCTCTTTTTGAATTATTCTTTCATCTCCTTGACCTCTAAGGGAAGTCCAAGTGCCCAACACAGAAATGTGAAGTATGTTAATCTGTACCAAATGTGCATCACAGCTGGTTACTTGGCTAGATTTAGCTTTTTCCTGTTTTGAGTTCTCAGTAAGAGTTTTCAAATCACTTTCCCTTTCAGATTTCATAGGTAGTTTTCCATTAATTATAAACCCAGCAGCTGAGTTATAGATCAGGTGGATTTCCAGTCCTGTAGTTCTCAGTTTCAAAAAAGTAACTTTTTGTCTAGCTTTTGTCTCTTAGGAAAGTCATGTTAAACTACTCTGAAACATTCTGGATTCATAACAATCAGGGGGTTGAGAGCCATCCCTGTGGAAGGGCAGTGTTCATACTGTCACCAACGGAATTTGTGCCTGGGCAATAATGAAAACTCCAAATGTGAGAAAAGAAAGCCAAATTACAGCTATCCAGCCCTTCTTTCCTTGACTAAGATGTACCATATCTCCATCAAGAGACCACTTAACAGAGACTGTAGTCATTGTTCATAGGGTGTCAGTCACAGCATTGGTAGTGCCCAGGCTCAGACCTTCCTGATGTCCCAAATCTTACTGTCTCATTGTGTCCTTAGTTTCATTTTTCCACATATATGTTGTTAACAATTTTGAAAGAGGTATCTAAACATTGCTCTTCTGCATTCACACGTAAGTCCTCAGTTCAGTGGCCTGGCTTCTGAAAGTCTCACTGGTGCAACAACATCCCTTGCCTTGAGCAAAGGCTGTTTGCCCCTCTGTGATTTGGTGTATTGGGGCTATTTCTTAAGTAACTAAGGATAAATTTATCTCCCTCATCTTTTGCAATTCTTTTTAACATCTAAAGAATATTAAGGTCTGCAGTGGATTTCAGCGCTGGCAAGAAGGTTAAGAACTAAGACCAGGGAGTAGATCAGACAAATTTGAATTTGTCTTTTAACTTTCAGGCAAAAATAGCTCATTACCTTGTACAAGATTTCCTTCTTGTTCCCCTCCAAACCTTGTAATTTGTACTATTAGAGCGAGCCCATCTAGATGCTATGAATGTGGTGACAGTAGGAACAGAGGATGTAAGTATGAGTTGTGTTACATGGTCACAGTGATTCAGTGGCAGTGCTGCTGCTGAGCCCAGTGGAGCCTTTGCAGCCCCTTTGCCTCCCCTCTGGCTGTGCCTCCTGCTGCCAGGATCCAGGAGTTACAGGACAACCCACTAGTCACAAGGAAAAGAATTACTAAATTAATATAAGTGTTAGTACTGGCAAAATTAGCCCTTTGTGTAAGTGCTTGTTCATGCAATTAAACATATCAGGCCTAGTAAAATTTAACTTCTGGTGTGGAATTTTTTTTTTCTTTTGTATTTTGACAATTTACGTTGTGACGCAAAATTGTCTCAGCTTCTAAGTCCATTAAAAGGATGTTCTCAGGCTGGGCCCCAAAGAGTTGCTAAAATATAGGTGAAAAGGATGTGGCTCTGCATGCTGTGCTAGCAGTTTTGTGGCTTGTACTTCTGAATTGAAGATGCAAAAAACCCAACATTGTCCTGCATGTTTGGTTTGTAGGCCAAGTCAGGGGACTGAACTACCCATGATTTTTTTCCAGTCATTTCAAAACCTGGGCAAAGAAGGTACAGTTCTGTGCAAATGGGCTTTAGTCCACCCTGCTACAGTCTTGGCCTGATAATTAACTTCTAAACAATTGCTTCTGTATGAAAAATACCATCATATTTTTGCGTTCATCTGCACGTCATCTATTGAGTTACCTGGTGAAGATATCTTTTGGACCACAAGAATATGCAGTTTCAAAAGATGCCCATATCTATCTACCAAAGAAAAAAAAAAAAAAGAAAAAGATGGTTACCAATGTAATTTGTCACACAGACATGACAGTGCATGTGTATTTGTACCTCATGTGCAGCACTGCTACTTGAAAAGGCAGTTTATTTAGGAAACAAAATAAATTGCAGAACATCTTATTTAACATGTTCTTTATCACTCATGTGAGATGATGCCTAAAACACTTTAGTGTCTATGCTTATATGCTTTGTAGCTGTCTGCTTTGCTTTTGCCATGTTATAGCAGGTTTCCTCCTTTTACCCGTACAAGTGTGAAGAAAACAAAAGCTAGAGAGGGCAGGGTACTGCGCCTGTGGACAACTAACAGCTAGCAGGGCATCTGAGGGAGGGAAAGGAACAGAAGTGGCATTTGGGTACCTAAGCGTGTGGGCTCACTGGTAAATGCCTTCCTGCCAGCTGTGCTCCTGAATGTCTCCCCTGTAAAATCTCAAATCACTTTGAACTCATTTTTCCCAGTGTTTATTTTCATACTGGTCAGGCCATTTGCAGTCATCCGCATGGTAATGTCAGAGAGAGGTATTTCTTTAGTTTTTCTTTGATTTTTCTCTCAAAGGCACAGCTAAAGGCAACCCAGACTTGCCTTTTAAATGTCCTTTCCCAGCCTTTTAGATGAAGCTTGGAGAGGTACAAGCCAAGACAGGGGTTTAAGAAGACCTAGCTTGTGTGTTTTGTCCTATGACCAAGGGACAGAGCCCCAGTGCTTTCTAGCTTCTTTCTGTAAATAGAGATTTAAATTCTGGAAGATAAAGATTCTTCACATTAGATTAAATTTGCTGAATTTTCAGTACTGTGTTTTCAATGCAACTATGATGTGTTGTCCATGTCTAGATCACTGGTGATATTAAAGGTACATCTTTTTAAGTGCAAACCATCTTCAGTGCTTCATTTTATATGTCATGGATTAGTATTTGTTTTTCTAGTCATTGTGGGGTTGTTTCTTCTGTGCAATTGACTGAACCTGCTCCAAGTTTGATTTTTTTTTTCTATTTCAGTGCTTTTATATGTGAGGAAAGAGACAGATGAGGTGTTTGATGCCTTGATGCTGAAATCACCCACAGTAAAGGGGCTAATGGAAGCTGTAAGTATCCAGTGTCCTCACATTATTTGTCTTTCTTGGCAAGAAAATCTTGAGGCTTTCCATGTATTATTGAGATAAACTATAACATAAAAATGAAGTTATTCTCAAGTGTATTTAAGGCATTTCTTAAAGGCTTTCTGGACCACAGCTCTGAAATGCTGGCATGTTCCTAATTCAGTGTTGTCAGCAGGTTACTGGGTTTAAACAGCATCACAGAGCTAATTATTGGCGACCTGAGCCTTGAGGAATAGCAGTAGTTAACCAGCGTCAGGGAAGGAGAGAGGTGCAAGCTTTATTTTCTGAAATGCTTCTTTCTGAACTGATGGTTCAGAGCCTGTTGAATCTTTTCCTGTAATGCTTGTCAGTACATTCCCAGCCTGGTTTCCAAGAAGAGGCCCAATGATGCACCGTTTCTGTGTGAATTTCATATGGCCTTTGTGCAATTGCTGTTCACCATATAAGCGGCAGGTGCTGAGCCAGTGCAGACTTGTCATTCTTACATCATCTCAAATTCCTTCTCTAGCTGTCACTTGCAGTGTGACCTACCTACCAGTTGCCTCTTTGTTGCTTCTTTGAGTGAAGTTTTTGCTTGTTACCCATTAGATGTCATCATAAGAGTTCCTATTTTCATGTTTAATCCTGTTTATATGACATGATGACTTGTGAAATTTGGTAAGGGAAGAGTTAAGAAATAATCATGTGTCTCACTGGTTCAGTGGGGGAATGTGAGACTAACATGTGGGATGCTGAGTTGATTTCCAGCCTTATTTACGTGTAGGGGGGAAGATGGAAATGGATGAAAGTGCCCCTAGGGAACTCAGCCAAGTGCTAGAAGTGTGTATATTCATACTCTCTTAAAACTGTCACAGTATCTTGTTGCATGTACTGAATACTTTTAATGCAGTAAAGATTGAGTTATTTGGTCAATATTTGGCCAGTAGCAGAAGGCAGAGATAGATCTGTGGGTTAGTGAAGTTGCTTAAAGCACCTGTTTGGATGAGGGTATCTCTGAGGAGAGTCACAGCACGCTAAGACTGTCCTAACTGTGCTTCTGCCCATGCTGTTTGTTAGCTGTGACTGCAGCTCAGTTATCAGGCAGAGCACATGCATAACAAAAACCAGGCTTTGCTTGAAGAGGCTGCAGTCTGATTCATGGTAAGCTGCAACACGATTTCGTCTTGTCTTTGCATGGAAGTTAAAAGTATGCTATAATCCTTCTCTAACTGTTCAAGCTAGCATGAATATATTATCTCCAGTAGTCTGTGCCACTCCATGCCTGTTCTCCAGCCCCCATGCAACAAAAACAAAGCTGGTGCAGAAGCAGGAAAGGTTTCTGCATACCTCAGTCAGTGCAGCTGCTGACTCACTGGCATGTTTTTTGGCACCAGAGAAATCTAATCTGTTGTAAAATGTCCCAGTTCACTGGAAGGAACACATTCAGAAAATTTTAATTCTCTTTGGTAGGATATTGTGGGTAAAACAATGCCAAAAAGCTGTCAAAGTGCATATTCTTCAATATTCTCTCTACAGTCATTGCAGCAAATCATATAATTTTGTAATTGTGCATATCCTGAATGCTCCATTCTAGTCTCAGTATTAAGAATTTAGGAACTGAGCCTCTGAGTATTACAGAGCCCCAGACCTGAAAGAGAGCTCCAGTGATCCTCAGTCATACCCTCCTTCTCTGTTTATGGATTTTACTTTTTTTTTCTTTTTGCTAGTCCCTATTCCTGGTCTTTTGACTTTTCCCTAACTCCGTTATTAATTATATGGTTTTCTTGGATCCTGTGTTTATTTAATTCTCACGTATACCCCCATTCCAAATGAACAATTAGATTCCTTCCCAGATATCTTTGTTTTGGCAAATATCTAGAGGTCTTGGGTTTCAGAAATACAGCATGTCTCAGGAAGTGACACAGATGTTTGGTTTTCACTAGTCAGTCTTGATCAACAGAAAATAGCAAAGCAATTGCCCATCACAAAACATTACACGTATGTGCTGACTGACCAGCTCTACATCCTGCTTTCAGCCTGATCCAAAGTCAGGATAACAGTGGATCTCAGTAGGTACTCAGTCTTACATTGTGCAAAATTACATATCTATTCAAATTACAGAAGGCAGTTCAAATTGGGAAATTCAAGCATCTCCCAAAGTCTTTCTATAATTAAAAGCTCAGTTCAATAGAGCTAGCTTAAACTATTAGATACCTGCTTATATATGTGATCTTCCAGCCTGTGTAGGGCAAGAGACTTGACCATGTCATAGAAATAAACTGGCAAAGATGGTTTCCTACATGCTTTGACCCACCCAGATATTGCCCTTTCTGGCTTCCTGACTCCAGCAGAGAGCATTTCTGGTGGCTTGTGCAATCAGACAGATTTGCCATGCCAGAGGACTGCAGCTCAAAGGGACACCCAGAGATCTATTTCAGTGCCACTCTAAAGTCTGTCGCACTGCTTCGGGGATCCTAACAGAAAGAAATCTCTGCTTAGAAGATTGACAAATGGACAGTGTAGATGATAAGGAAAAATATTCCTCCAAATAAAGGTATCTTTTTAAAATTTAATGTAGCCTGCTTGGGTTCAGGTGAGAAATCCTGTTGTTTTGTATGGAAGCTGGCAGTAAGTTGTGTTCCCCCTGTGCTGGCAGCAAACACCCTGAGAAGAGGGTGTTAAGTGAGATGCCCTAGCAGATGCTCGCTCTCTCCTTTCTCCAGTTCTGCAGCAGGACTTAGCACATTTGTACTGGAGACTGTGAGGGGGAGGCTCTCCCATACCCTCACTTTGAGCCTTGCTTCCACAGCTTGCTGTTTGGTATAATTGGTTGAATCCCAGGGGTTCCTGAGAAATGTGCTTATTCAGTCAGCTGGAAGTCTTTCACAAAGCTCACTAATCCCTGCATGTTATATAAATCCTACACCTGTCATAGGCAGTGTGACAGGCAAGGCTTTCTCAGCCCAGCCTCTCATAGTTTATGTAGGAAGTGATGTCCCAGAGTCCCAAACTGCTTTGAGCAACATTTGGAATGCATGAGTGTTAGGTATGCCAAATATCCTAGGGAAGATTTATGCTGGAATGTGCAGAATGCTGTATATTAGCTGCTATTAAGCCTCCTTGGCAAGAAATGTTTTGCTCGGCTTGTTTATTTGCATGGAGTCAGTGAAAAGTGTCTTCAAGTGCTGATATTTACAATTTCACTAGGATTCAGAGTTAACAATCCAGAGAGAAAGATCATTTCCTCATGTTCACACAGTTGTGACACTTTCTGCAGTTTCAGGTTGCCAGTTTTTCTCCAATGCCTGTTACAAAGGATTTTTTCAACTGTCTGATGAAACTGAGCCATTTTTATTATTGCTTTACATGAAAACTTAAATTTAGGGGTACAACAGAAGCGCAAATACAAAAATTCAACACCAGATTGTTTATCTGATGTCATTCTGTTCATGATAAGCAAAGCCAGAGGATAATAAAGAGTAAAGAACAGTGAAACATGCTGGTGCAAGAGAAGCTGAAGTAGCGAATACCACCCAAATTTAGTTTGTATTTTGTTTTCTGCTAGGTGGAAAACTTCAGGAGGGGATGGGTCTATTGTACCTCATCAATTATTCCCCTTTCTGTTAGCCACAGATGTATACTAACAGTCAGAGAAAACTGGTTTCGGTGTAAAAGAAGTTTTACTGGTTCTTGGGAATCTTAGCGTTATGCTATAGAATGCCTGTCAAGCTGATACCCTTGTGCATTATTAGGGATACTTTTTAAGTACAAAATTGCTTCTTGGCTAAGATGGCAATTATACTATTATAGGTGATGTAGACAAGTATGGGCTAATTAATTCTTTCTTTCAGAGAATCTTGGCTGTCTGGATGGGAGCCATGCTTGGTGTTCATCCTGTGGCTCTTTGAATCTGTCCTCGATGCTGCATTTATCCATTCCATTTTCTATTTCATGATAATTGCTTTAATGTACTTCTCTAAAATACCTTTTCTCAACCGAAGTCTGAATGCAAACACAATTAAAGGATTTTACAGTGACTGATGTTTGCCAGTCTTTAAATGGATTTTTAATTGTGCATTTCAGTTCTCTAATGAAGAAGATAAGTAGTCAGCTATTTAGCTGCAACTTCATTTCACCTGGGAAGAGTTGGAAACTTGCTTTGCTTGGCAGTAGAGTACCACAGAACATTAATCACTGAGGGAAAAAAAAAGTCATTTTTCTGTAATTATTTTGCCTTTTGGGACAACCCTCTTCTAAAATGCGAACTGTGAGACCTGTTCCCTCAAAGAAGAGTCATAATTTGGAAAGCAAACCCTGGCTCAGATGAAGGACCCATGAGGGATACCATCTTCATAAGCACACCACAGATTCACTGCAGAATAGACACCCAGAAAAGTAATACACTGCTGCAAAGCAATGCCAAAGCATCCCAATGAAGTACTTGTTGGCATGGATAATTTGTCAGCTAAGTAGTTCGTCCTTCTAAAGTTTTACTGTATTTTCTGCTTTATTGTTTTAGTAGCTGACAAGAAGTTTATTTTACAAGTCCTTTACCTTGATGACACACTTCTCTGTGACATCTCATCTCATTGTCTATACACTCAGATGATGCTTTGTGAGCCAAATAGTGTTTTCATTTTGCTGCCATAACTAGACTGAATCACCTTCCCAACAATACAGAAGCTTCTTAGTCCTGTGTGCAGGATGTTGGTAGCCTTCCCACAATAAAAGGTATCTTGAGGATACTTTTCAAACAAAAATACCACCATGGAGAGTCCTGTTAGCTTAAGAAACCTTGAAATGTCTTTGAAAAATAGAAATGTGCATGTTTTTGTTGTTCCGTCGGTCTGTCAGCTCCTGTTGGGTTGCCATGTGTCTGCCTTCTGCCTGGTGGGAGAAGCCTTTGCTTCTGTGAGCCCAGAAAATCAGATAAAGCAACAACAGAAAGATCAGATTGAAATTCCCTGAATTTCAGGTAAAATCTGAAGCTGGGAAGAGCATTGACTCCTTGAGCAGAGTCAATGGAGATGCTGGGGCAGTTCTGATGACTCACACCCTATAAAAACTATAGTATCTGAGTTTCTGGATGGACACAATTGTGGGTTTTGATTAAGCTGTTCAGGATTATTCCTCCCTAAGTCATCCTTAAATGAAAGCATGATATTGTTGTGACTGACTTCCCTGTATAGCTATCCTGTCAAAGTTTGCAGAGATTTTGTTTTGATGTCTTAATGTAAGGTAAGAGGTGATAATTTTATATTTCTCATTCATCTTTAGTGGTATGTCTTTTATTTTTATTATTTCAGATCTCTGAGAAATATGGGCTGCCAGTTGAAAAGATTGCAAAACTTTATAAGAAGAGCAAAAAGGGGTAAGTTAGTTAACTAACTAACTAAGGATCTATTGCAGGATCCTTTAGAAGTACTCAGAGCTACCAGTTACACTTGGGGCCTCATGATGCTGGGCACCATAAACTCTTTCAGGAGACATAGCCATGTGCTTGAACTCTTCATGTCTGTGGAGACTGTAGGCGATGGCAGAGGAGGAAACAAGGATCTCCCATCTGTGTCTGACCAGTGTTTATAGGCTTACTGTGAAGAAAGAGTTTGTGGATAAGATATGTGGATAAAGTCTGTTTTGTAGACAATATGCTTAATAACATTGTGGAGGGCCAGCATGGGAGATGCTGCCTTTGCTGTCAATGCAGTGTGGAGTTTTCCTGCAGCGTTAGGGAGTAGCCTACTGTCCTACTCTGAAAGACAGGCAGGCAATGTTTGCTGCAGGGGTTTCAGCTGAGTAAATTTAGACATGAATATCACAGCTGGACTTTTAAAATAGCTAGGCTACTGCTTCTTGCCATAAAACTAAATCTCTCCAACTTTTTTTTAGTTCTATTTAACCACAATACTGTAGTGATATAATTTAAACCAATCATTTATTTTTAGCTGTAACTCTAGCTTAGGGCATTGATGCGTCTGGGTATTTCTTTAGCTTTTGAGAAGACAGGTGAAACTTCTCATTCTAAGTGACAGAAAAAAGACTTGGAGGTTAAGAGTGAGGAAAACACTCATATACACTTCTATGGTCATTGTTGATAGTCTCACATCCAAGTGAGTTCTAAATCTGTGAGCTGTGTGCAAAGCACAAATTACACTGCTTCCCTGTGTTAGCAACTCACACCACAGAGGTGCAGCAGCTCACGAGGCGTGCCTGAGGAGTAGCACGAGGTGTCTCTGTGGAGCCAAGGCCAGGCATGGGAAGCACCAGCTAGCTGGGTCTGCCAGGGATCTGAAGTGCAGTTCAGCTGTGGGTAGCCTAAGTGTGTTAACATCCCAGCACTGGTGTCTCTTAGCTCCTCTGGCAAGGAGCAGCCTCTAATCCAAAGGCTATAAGGGACTATAGGGCAGATCTTGATGATAACTCCCACTAGTGATGCTGCATTGGCCTGTGCTGGAGCCCGGTTTTGTGTTGTAGAGAAGTGAGTACATGTGGCAGAGTGCACAGCTCTCCCTTTCAGTATGTAAAAACATATGGTACATAAAGACATTGATTTCTGCCTTTGTCACCAGTATCCTGGTAAACATGGATGACAACATTATTGAGCACTACTCCAACGAGGACACGTTCATCCTGCACATGGAGAACATGGTTGAAGGCTTCAAGATCACACTGACAGAGATCTAGCCTCAGGCAGAGCCTTTTTGTAAGGAACCACAGCATTTCATCCTTCTTGGAAAGCAGAAGATTCCCCGTGAACTTGACAGACGCTGATCAGAGAAACTGTTACAAGACTGCATTGAAAATATTGTCCATTCTGCACATGTGCACCCACTGCATACAGACTTGGGTTTGTCAAGCACAAGGCCATTCACGTTAACCTGGTCCCTTATTTATTGTTCCCTACTCTCTAATGTACAAGCGGTTACCAGCCCCCAGATTTGTAACCAGATGACCCACTGCAAATGTGAAATTCAGCATTTTAATCCATACTTTAGTGTGGATAAGCTCATTCTAAAACATGCTAAGTAACTATGCTGGTCTAGTTTCAGAAATCTGGTATAAGTCACTTTACCAGTAGTTGTCTCCATCATTGCTAAAAATCTGTTGCAGTGCTAAAGATGGGGAAAGTGGCTGACAGTTCACTTGCTTAGACTGATCCATATCTCTCTATACTGTATAGTCTTGCCAAATACCTCTGGTAGTTCTCAGCAGTAGCAATGAGGACTTGTAAGTAAGGCATTCAGCTACAAATGTCACTTGTAAGTAAATGGTAAAAAAACCATTTTAACCTTGTATATAATGTTTATAATATGCAATAATATATTTTAACTACTGTATGTGGGCATGTTTACTGCCACTATGTTTTTGTATGTATTTGGTTTAGGGTTTAATAGAATCTTTCCTAGAGGAGTAAATTGCTGCAATCTGTTAAGGAGTGTGTACTGAGAAGATGATAACTGAATCTGTACTCATATCCTCCATCCTCATTCACACAGTTATATATTGAAATATTAGAGCAGACTCTGCTACCAGGGCTTGGATGCTCTGGTACAATGGGGCCCACCTTAGGTGCCCAAGTCCCAGCTGTAGATACCTGAGTCTCCCATCCAGCTGTAACAAAATCCAAGAGACACCGTGTGTCTGCAGCCTGGTTTGCAGGTACAGAAAGGAATTCTTCCTGGTCGTCTTCCTTTGATGAAGTGGAGGCTCTTAAAGTGCCCTTTTCTCAAAGCTGTGGTGGGAAGGTTCTTTCCGCAGCAGCCAGCACATCAAAGCATTCCTCTAGACTGCAAGAAACAGGACTTCAAACTCTTCCTCTTAAGTGTACTTGCTCTTGTGTTTCCATTGAATGATTCTGTTGTGATTCCTAGGACACCTGGGTGACATATAAGCCTGGGCTTGGTGTAAATATTTTATCAAAACTGGAACAATTCTTCCCGTGGAGAGTGAGTATCCCACAGCTGAGGTGTGGAGATTGGTCTCTCTCTCAAGGGCTGCATCTGAACCCAAGTAGAACTACAGGGTTATTCCATCAAATTCCACACCTGCCTTATGAATTCTGTGAAGAGATAAAGTTGTGCAGGCTAAAATCATACCAGAAAAGGAGTTCAAGGCCTGAATGTCCCTATGACATCCAAACCCAGCATCTCTCTCTCTCTCTCTCCATTCCAGCTCCTCTGGCTATTGTAAAGAGCTCCTCACGCAGCATATAATTCCATGAGTTTCAGCTGCATTTTATTCTCTATGCACTGTACATGGATCCTGTGTGACAGACAGAAGTGTGGGTTCTCTCCTACATGCAGCCTTTAGAATTTATTCTTTTCCTTCTGAAATCTTTTCTTCCTTAGTCACAGAACCTTTATTTTTGGGTGGTTACTGGCAGAAGGAAACACTGCCTAGTGTAACAGCTATTTACATTCAAGCAAAGTAGCTGGGTTAACTGACCAGTTTGATTTGGCCATATCTGCAGGAATTGTCCTGCAAGTTCTTGTACACTTTCTTAACTTCATTAGCAGTAGCATCCCATTAAAATCTCTACTTCTAATAGAATTGTTAGATACATGTCAAGGTTTCTGTGGGACCAGAAACTATAAAAGGTTCAGGCTGGACATGTCAGGGCTAACATACCCAGAATTCACATATGCCTGTAGAGCAAAGTGTGTATTCTGTCTTTCTCCTGCCCTTTTCTTTTGGTATGCACTGTTTCTCCTTCTGATGCAGAATTCTGTAGTAATGTCCTTAACTTTATATAAAAATACACTCCAGCAAAGATGCTCTTGCTACCTTGCTCAAGAGCAAACATCCTGGAAATACAAGAGATTTGTGATTGTTCCATTTGTTTCTACTTGGCTCAGACTGAGATAAAAAGTCTATGCTGATTTATCCTAGACACTTTTCCTAAAGGAAAAAAAGAGGACAGTTAGGACAGGAGGCATTAGGAACTGGGACCAGCACACAGGACTGGTGAGCAATACTGCTAGTTCTTGTATTTCTATGTTGGTGTTTGGAATCCTCAGAATAGCAGCTAGGATCTCTCAGCTGGTCAAGATGTCTGGGCAGAAGCTGCAGGTTAAGCGTAGGAGTAAATGTATGCAGGAGTTGAGCCCTGGTTCTGCCCCCAACAAACCTGCTGTCCAAGGGAATGCCTGGGGCTGGCCTGGGTTGGAATGTGCTGCATTAAGAAAGGACAGTGAGAATTCAGGCATCACAGAGGCTGTCCTGGCAGCACCAGCACTCAGGTTAATGGGGTGTTGTTGTTTTACACTTGGGTGGAGGTGAGCTGAGATCTGTTGGGTGCTGCAGCATCCTGTGATGAGGAGCAGTGCAGGATCAGTGAGAAGTGCCATGCTCCAGGAATACCGGGGCTTAAGGAACTATCTTTCCATTGTCATTTTAGGAGCTTCCAGTCAGCCACTGTCCAGAGAAGGAAAGTTGCTTCCAAGATTAACTGAAAGCTATTCTAAATACATCTTAAAGTGTGCAAATTCCTGATAGTAGAAAGCTGATACTCCTGCCTTCAGTTCCTTCTTAGAGTCTTAGTGAAGTTATCAGGAAGGCGACTAGATTGGTGGTAAGATTATTTTAAAACAACAACTAGAGCTAGATAAGAATGATCACCCTTAACTTTATCTGCCAGGGTCTGAGGGCTTTGTTTCCATGTCACTAAGACGTTAGAAAGTATCCATGCTGCACCCCTTCAGCTGTAGTTAATAGCATCAGCTGCTGGAGGAGCGCTGAACCTTGGGTGTTGGTTGTGGCAAGCTACAAGCTCTCAGGGTTCACCTTGTGGGTCCAAATCAGCCCATCAGAGTGGTGGGAAAGGGGCAGTATGAGTAATGCAAACTTCTGAAGCAGTGGCTGCCTTGTGCCCTGCTTGACTCAAATGCCCTGAGGAGTACACAGTGCTTACCTGTATATTGTTTAAAATATACATGTTGCTTTTGTTTGATAAAAATTATTGATTAATGCTGGATCTTCCAAATGTTATGAGTTAAGTGGAAGGAAGATTTGGATACTGTTCAGCAGGGGACAGGAATATCTGCCTTGCCTCCTTTTGTCTCTTTGTGGCACCACTGTGGTTGTTTATTTAAAAGAACAAAAATCTCATTTCCTCTTCTTCTTCAAGACAGCAGTCTTGAATCTTAACTAGTGCAGCCCGAAGAGTGGCTTGCTGCTCAGTGCATTTTCCCTATGAAGAGTTACAGCAGTGCAGTGTCTGTAGATGCGGTGTTTTGAAAGACTCTGACAGAGATGTACAAAAGGAGAACAGTCTTCTAATTTTGGTTCCTGCTGCAGATTTGGCACTTCATCCGTCCATTTGATGTTTTATTATGAAACCCCATTCAAATTCTCAAAATCTACTTCTTTCTCACAGTCAGGTGCTGATATCTCCAAAATAAAGTGCATCCTTAGAGTAAAGCTTTGTGGATGTACGGTGATATCCCCATCAGGACATTTTAGAGGATTTCTACCACTGAGTGTAAACTACAAAGAAAAGAATGTTTTCTTTCTGTGTGTCCTCTCTCACAAACTTTTTGGTCAATGGAATTCAAAGATCAAATATCTTTCTTATATATTTTTCTCTTTCATTCTATGAATTGTTTAAATGTAAATTAATTCAAACAGTTAGTAAAATCTAAACTCTCTAGCTGTCAGAGATGCTGTATATTGATTGAAATGGAACTGGAAAGGAGTATCTTATGACTTAAAAAATGTAAAGCTTGTTAAACGTTTATATGCTCTTCCATTTCCTATTAATTGAGACAAGATACAAACAAGAATGTTTGTGCCAAAGATTGTGACAAGCCTTCTTTCTGGCAAGCAAGGAAACTTTATGTATAAATAGTGTGCTTTTATATTAAGAATATAGCTCATGTAACTTAATAGTGTTGCAACTGGGAGAGGGGTTTGATAAGCTGTAAATACAGTTATTTTATTTTTTGTACATTTTTAAGAAGGAAAAAAATAAATATTCCTATGTATGAGATAATATTTTTTGTTGCTGTGGTGTGTATTACTACATGTCTGCAGGAGAGATAGTATGTACAAATACCTGAAGGGGGGTGCAGAGAGGAGGGAGTCGGGCTCTTCTAAATGGTGCCAATGACAGGACCAGAGGCTAAAACACAGGAGGTTCCCTCTGAAATCAGGGAACACTTTTTACTGGGAGTGTGACTAAGCCCTGGAGTAGGTTGCCCAGAGAAGTTGTAGAGTCTCTACTCCTGTAGGTACTGAAAAGCTGCCTTGATACGGTCCTGGACAATCACCTCTCACTTGACCTTCTTGAGCAGGGGGGTTGGACCAGATGAAATACAGAAATCCCTCCCAACCCCAACTGTTCTGTGATTCTGTGACTTGTTGGAGTGTCCTGGGAACCTGGCTGGAGGCACTGACACTAACATCTTTGTGACTCCTGGGCACCTGGGATGAGATCCTTACTGCGTCTGCCCCAAAAGCACTGAAGCATACCTGGGCACACATCTTGCAGTAAAACATTTTCATCAAACATTTTATTCTCCACCAGCTGAGTCTGGCTTTTCCAACAAGAATTCAGGAGATGAGAACATCTAAGTAGGTGGGAAATTGCTTGGGAAAGCATTTGCCTCAGCAAAGGGTTATGCCCCAAGCAGTAGCAGGACAGCCCTGTCTTACAGTGGGGGTGGAGGAGTTCAGTGCTCTGGATAAGCAGTGCAGGGTGAGCCAGGATCAGCTCCTATGGAGCTCTTTAAGGTAATCACGTTTCCTTGGCACTGCCTGTGATAGATGTTTAATTATGTTTTATAGGAAGTAGTTCTACTGAGTGGCTCTTAAAATGCAAATACTTTAAAGCTGCGTGGTTGGCAGTGCTCCATCTGCGAGGCCATGGAGGGGTGAGGAGAAGTGTGTCAGCTGATGGGAACCACTGCACCCACCGCATGCTCAAGGGTTGGACTGTGTCTGGCATGGCTGCGCCAGAGTTTAGCAAGGTGACTCAGGTCACCTTGATTAAAAGTCTTTAAGCAGAACTGGCCCCCTCTTAGGAGCAGAGAGCAAAACACTCCACCTCTAGTTCCTGACTGAAACTTTAAGGGACTCACTGGAGCAGCAAAGCTGGGGTTTTTGGCACCTTCCCAATCTCCTGGCTCAATTTGTGCTGCAGAAAAACAGCGATAGATTCTGGAGCATGCTATTTCCTAGATGGGGCCGTGAGCTGCAGATGTCAGGTTCCCTCCTCCCTGAGGTGGTGGGAGGTCCAGTCTGGGATCGTGGGAGTGCAGCGTGTGCTACAGTGCCTGGGGCAGAAGCCCTGGGCTTTGCACAGCGAGGTGAAGAGACGTGGAACAGCAAGGGCGGTAAGTGGAGGATTTTAGCACCCCTGTACAAATAAACACCTCCTTACACCCCTGTCTTTGTGTGCTAAATTGTATGATTTTTATGCTAAATCGTATGATGGCCCTAAGGGGAGGGTGAGGAGAATGTACATCACAGGGAGGCTGGCACCCTGGAAGCTTGTGTAATAAAACCAGTTTGAAGTTGCACTGAGCACAGGAGATACCTGGTAACTGATGCTTCACTCAGGCTCCAGCCTGTCTCAAGCTTATACTCTTAATATGGAGTTCCACAAATAGGCGCTTTTTTTTCAATCTCAAAGGGAAATAGGCACTGGTTTCTGTTACCTTCCAGTAGGATTTAAACTACTTTTTGCACTCTGCTAATCCCAGCTCCAAATTTAACCTAGGTAAAAATTTGAGGAGTTTAAGGAGCATGCACAGAAGCATCAGGCAGCCCCCTTCAGAGCCTGTCTGAGCCTGGCAGGAGTCCCTCCTGTGACAAGCTCTGCTGCCGCCTCAGCAGCCACATCTCAGAGCAACTAACCACAGCTACCACCCTGCTAGCCTATGCTCCCTCGCCACATCCTGCTCCCTTGTGACAGTCATTAGGGGATAAAAAAATCCCCTAAACCTGGAGAGGGATTTATCTATAGCAGAGAAAGTTGCTGCCAGTCAGCTAAGCTGGCCTTTCCAGCTCCAGGGGATCAGGGCTCTCCGCCTCGTGCTGCCTTTCCTTTGCTTGTATAACCCATTCCGTGATACCCTGCTCCTTGCCCAGCTGCTGGCTTTAGCTGCTGGAGGGAGAGCCGCGTTAGCAGCGGAGTGCCCGGCCGGCTGCACTGTGCCGGCACAGCGCCCGTGCCCAGCCTGAGCCCTGCCTGAGCCCTCAAATTGGCTTTCACAGCTGCTGGCTCCATGCCCACAGCGCTGAGTGCGACAGGAGCCGTGACGGCAGCAGCCAGAGGCTTCTCTGGGGTTTTCTCACCAGACCGTGGGGCTGCGTGAGGCTTTAAGGCTCCACCGTGACGGGAGGAAAGCACATGGCACACCATAGCTAGCTGCAGCAGAATGTTTATTAGTAGGAAAGAACATTTAGGGGATTTCAGTAGGTGAATATTTTTGAACTGTTGGTATCCACCATACATTGGTTTTCATCAAGATTGTTCAAGGTCACATATTTATATAAGAAAGCAATAATTCATATTTAGGTGCAATCAGTAATTCCAGTATGAAAAAGCACCGTGTCACAAAACAATTTACAATACAAAAGTCTTCAAAATCTAACATTTAAAAACAATATATTTGTTCAACAGTAATAACAGTACAGTAAAAAAATTCTTATTTCCCTTCAAACAATACTGCTTATGTATTTTGGCACTCAAAAAGAAGCTATCACAAATGTGCCTTTTTAGCCACACAATGCTGTTTTGTGAGTGTCTATATAACAACAGAAAACATGCTTTTGAAGTCAGTCATTTTGCCAGGTGCAGTTTGAACTGCTTTCTCCATTAAAAAGGAAAAAAAAAACCTGAAAGAAAAATAACTCCTAAGCTGCAGCATGTCTTGTCTTTTGGCCCACAACACAATCTGGAGAAGCATCTCTCAGACTCAGTCCATGTAGTAAGTCAACCCTGCCTGAAAGGCTGGATCTGAGCCCCACTTCACTCTCCAAACCTGCCAAGAAATGTAGACCTAAGCCACCCAAATGGTCCTGTCTTTTAGGGACTGACCCCAAGTTCTTGCTGTATTAAGCACCCCAGTAAGATTCTGACCCTAAAATTGCTGCTCAGGCTCTTCTTTTCCTTAACTCCCCCTAGTTTTAGTTAATTCATTTTAAAGTCACTTGCACAAATTGTCTTGCAATGTGAGCCCACCAATTGTCCTGGCATAGCCAGCAGTCCCAAGGAAAACGAAGTTCCAAGGAGCATGAATTGGGTGAGCTACAGGGTGAGGGAGCCTGATGCCAGTGGGGTGCCCTGGGCCAGGAGACATTCCTCCCAGGTCTCCTCCTGGGGCCAGGGCTGGCACACAGCATGGGAGGGGGAAGCTTGAATCTGAGAGAGGGAAAGAGAAAACTAGACTTTTCAGGAAGAATTAGTTTCCACTCAAAACTGACCCCTATTAAAAGAACGCAGGTGCTATGTGCCGGGTGAAACACCGGTGCCTGCGTGCAGCTATGACAGCCCCTGGAAAAGGCTGGTTCTAGTGAACATGCAGTCCTTGGTGCTATCTCTAAAAGCTGAACAATAACAAAAAAAAAAGTTTTAAATAGTTTTTACATCTTACATCAAAGATGCCACTACAAAAACACAATAGTATCACACATTAATTAGTACAGTCTTAAAAATGCAAACCAACGCTGGTAAGACTCCCATACATTCTGCATATCATATGTACAGAGGAGAACAGCTTCTCGAGAGGAGAGGACAGTCATAGAGAGATAATCTTCTGTTTTCTGAGTACGTTGCATCATACAAATACATTATCAGCATAAGAAAACTTTATTCTAACACTAAGAGCTCAGGAAAAGTCCTAACTGGAAGTTAATAGCTGGGGGAACCGTGCACGTGCTGGGGAGCACAAAACATACACAACCCTCTGCCAAATTCTCCGTCTCCTTCGATGGCCTGATCATCTACTTTCCTTTTACCAGGTAGGTTTAACATGTTGCTCTGCAGGTACAGGCTGCCAAAGCACGGAACAGCACAGGGCCACATCCCCAAAAGCTGCCCCTCATGCCTGGAAGCCGCTTGCCTCTACATGACTTTCTCATGGGCTTTGCCTGGCGGAGAACCAGCTGGAGACTCAGGATACCACCAGATGAGCTTACAACAGAACCAGGGGGGGAAATTAACACATCACAACAGCTACAGGCAACAACACACAAGACATTTGCAATTCTAGGCAGCCATAAGAAAAATAAGTGGACCAAATTAATTTAATTCATAGTTGTCCCTCTCCTTTCTGACTGGTAAAAGTCTTCCTTAGGATATGTAGATTTGCTTACAAAGCATTCATCTAGAGAGGTATCTAATTTTACCAAGACACAGGATATGCTGAACTCCATGCTGCTGCAATGAGTCTGCTCATAGTAGATCATTAAAAGTTCGATTTGTTATCTCTATGCTGCAGTGAGGCAACAGCCTGAGGGAACAGAGAAAGCTCTCCCTGTGGAATGCTCATGGACTTAAATAGAAACTAGACACTTTGATCCATTCAGCTCTTGGCCATGTTTTATCTCAATTTATTAGTTTCTACAGCATCAAAAATATCTGCCCAAATTTAAATGAATTGTTGCAATTTAATCCCAGCCAGCAACTAAGTCCCACAAAGCCACTCATTCACTCCCTTCCAGTGGGATGGAGAGGAGAATTGGAAGGGTAAAAGTGAGAAAACCCTTGGGTTGAGATAGTAGGGAACACAAAAGCCCAATGCACAGGCACAGCAAGGCATTCATTCAAGAATTCCCATGGGCAGGCAGGTGCTCAGCCATCCCCAGAAAAACAGAGCTCCACCACAGGTAATGGGGACTTGGGAAGACGAATTGCATCACTCTGAACATGTCACCCTCTTCCTCCTTCTTCCCCCCACCTCTTTATAGGCTGAGCATGACACCATATGGTCTGGGGTATCCCTGGGGTCAGTTTGGGTCAGTTGTCCTGGCTGTATCCCAACCCATCTCCTTGCGCACCCCAAGTTCCCTTGCTGATGGGGTGGGGTGGGAAGCAGAGGAGTCCTTGACACCATGTGAGCACTGCTCAGCAATAATGAAAACATCCCTCTGTTATCTCAACACTGTTTCCAGCACAAATCCAAAACTTACCCTCATTCTAGCTACTGTGAGGAAAATTAACTCCATCACAGCCAAAGCCAGCACACAAATGAGTGAGTATTTTTGCATCCATCACATCACTCACTTGGCAACATTTAAAAATCAAAAGGTATTAAGTACTTCTGTCAGAGGAGGACAATATTGGTCACTTCAGGTTCAAGAGTAAAATAATGCTGAATATACAAATATTAACTACAAGACTGCTTGGATGGAATTGAAGTGAACAAGTGGAAGAGATAAACACATTGAAATGCAGCTCAATCTGTCTCCTTGAAGCAAGTGCAGACAAAAATAATCCCTAATGTAATTAAGCTCTTCATTTTTACCAGGCATGGTGTGCCCACCTCTCTAGTAATTGCTCAGTCAGCTCTGCTCTTGGGATCATTGGGACTTCTGCGTAAGAGCTGAAGGACCAGCAGGGCTGAATCTAAGAGGATCCAAAATAATGGAATAAATCACAAATACACCTAAAACATGAATAAGAAAATGAAACGTGAAATACCAAAGAAACATGATTTTGTGGAGCATTCTTATGACTAACATTGAGCATGATGTCTTTAGTAACCTTCCTTGGATCCTTATCGGATTGAAACCAATACTTATTTTCTTCCAGATACTAATAAAAAACTATTTGGCTGCCTTGGAAATGGGAATAAGATAATGACAGGAGACAAAAAGGTGGTGGTGGCAAGGAGCTGCAAGTTCTTCCCCAAACAACCACAATGGACGCATTAATCTTCCCTCTGAGTGCAGCCAAAGAGCAGCGCAAATGAAGTTTAGAATCTAAGAGGATTTTCTCAGGTGGGTTTACTAATCACCATCATCCTGTCATCCCATTTGGTGGGGAAACATGAGGCCAACCCTGAACAGCACTGAAACCCCTGTCCCCAGCAAGGAGAAAACCAGTGCCCTCAGCACTTGTTTTTGACAGACAGCAGAAGAGTTTTTGCCTGATACTACTAATGCCAAAATTATCTCTTGGTCCACAGCATCTGGGCACTCCTGCAGGATTGGGGCACCACATGGGGATGCAGAGGAAGGTGCTGCTCTAGCCTGGAAGAAACCAGCTCTCTGTGGAGTAAAGGGAGGGGAGCAGAGAGCGAGCACCAGGAAGATTCAGTCTGCAGTGCCTCAACAAACACATAATAATGAAAACCATGTTGTTTCAGAGGTTCAGCGTGCCCTTAAAATCTTTAATACTGCCATTACTTAATAATAGGAAATAAATATTGTGGTACACACAGGTGGGCAAAAGACTGGGAACCAAATCAGAAGCTGTTCCATTTATGCGCATCAAGCTTGGCTCCTCCACAGGTAAAGGGTTGGTGATTGTTATTTGTTCACACAGAGGCTGGGGATGGCAGCTGGGAGGTGGCTGCAAAGACTTGGAGAGCTGGACACCCCAAGCACATGGCCTGGGAAGGTGAGAATGTCTTTGGTATACGGTCAGGGCAAGAGGGGAAGATCTAAAACATGTCAGGTGCACAGTAAGTGAATCCTGTGCAGAGGGTGGGTCGCTGTTTTGTGCCTCGAGATCTAGGAAGCCCTCAGCCTGCCCAATAATCTCAAAGGACCATGTCTGTGGCAGGACACACAGTCCCCAGCCTCACCACACGGGGCTGAAGCAGCCCAGGAGGTACCATGGACTGGGCTGGCTTAGAGGAGCTGTTCTGTGCTGGCTACTGCTAAGAGGGTTTCACTGTGCAAATTCAGACCCTGGGCTACAGGCAGGGTTGTCTTTTGCAGTTTTTAATTTCTCTGGTCTTTTCATATTGTTCACTACAACTCAAGCTCTTTTTTTGCTTTGCTTATTGTGCATTAATCAGCATTTTACAGTTGATAGCTTAATCCCAACTACACATTAAAATAACACAATCTGTGGGAAACGAGAAAATCAAACCTGTACCTAGCAAGAAGCCCCTTGCATCTGGCCTTTCCAGCTTAAGATACGGACAGTACATCTGAAAAGGTGTATACCTTATCCTGTGAAAATCCTCACCCCTGAAACAACTTCTCAGTATGGATAATTTGGAAAAAACAGCATCAAAAACCAGGATGGAATAAGGGATGCTGTTGAGATATCCGTAATAAACAGGGATAGTTTCTGCAAAGGGCAAGGAGATTGACTGCATCCAACTGATGGTTCTACTGCTCTGAAGGCCAGAGGCACCTAATGGCTTTTGCAGTCCCTCAGCAGTGGTCCTGGCTTCTAACGACACTGATTTCCATGCTAATTTAAAATTCCTGCTGTCTTTTCTATGTGCTTAAAACACAGATTTTCTTTCCACCTTCCCCAGCCTGCAAAATGACACCTGGGCTTTGAGAGTCAACGGAGCTTTCCCTTCTTCTTTTCTACCATGACCGGGAATGAACTCCTACAGGCAATGTTTTGTCCTCAGCTGCACTCAGGGAAAGCCTTGTGCTCATCCTGGGAGCTGTTTGTTCAATGCCTGCTAGGGTACGGTGCACAGCTCTGCTGCTTAATTTTAGAGTGTATTTTGTCAGCACCTCTGACAGAATACGCAGCAGACAGAGCTGCTCACACAGAAGGTGCCATTTCTAGTTAAGCCCTATCTGGAAACACATCACACCACGTGTCTGACGTATCACTGCTGTTTATCTTATCTGCCTACTGCACAATCAATGGAAAACTCTGCATGCAGCTCTGAGCACTGCTCAGCTATCTGGCACTTGCCAAGTTTCTCTGCATTTCTAAGCACAAGTTCTGCCCATGACAGCAAGAAAAGCAGCTTCCCCACTTTAAGGTTCCTCCATGAGATCCCGCTTAGTAAGACACAGAGCAAAAACTGCATCCAAATACTTCTTCAAAGGGCAGGTGAAATACTCTTCTCCACCAGTCTTGCACCAGGTATCCAACATCTAACTCCTGAGCCCAATGACTGCCATGCCAGGAAACTGAGGGAGCGCCATGAGAAAGACAAAAGGAGGTGCTGGTGTACAGGGTGTTCAGGAAGACTTGTCCAGCCCTTCCCTCCGATTGTTTCACTTGGCACTTGCAGGCTAAACTGCAAAAGGAAACTATTGAAGGATGCCTACTCAATCCTGACCTGCTATATTGCTATTGTGTTGCATCTACACCAGCGGTGCTAAAAGAAGAGAGAGTTTTAAAAGAAGGAGGCAGCTCAGCTCAGGGTATTTGTTCTGAGGCAGGAGATTCCCTTCTCACTGCCACATGTCCCCAGGGACTGCCAGGTGTCACCGTGTCACATGTATGGAGACGTATGACCAAGGCCATCTTCTCATCTCAGCTTAGTCTGCAGATTAGGGCTCAACACCAAGTTACCATTGTTCACCAAGTTTCCATGAGTCAGCTGAGACAAGGTTCTGCCCACAGCAAACGCACAGTAATGCGACTTAACACGGTCTGCAGTGAAAGAAAATTAAGCTAAGCCCCATTACTGCACTTCTGCCATCACTGAAGAGAGCTGGAAAGTCCTGGGGCTCAACCCCCAGGGGCAGTGTTCAAACCATGGGGACTTGGTCATGTGTGACTACTTCCTGTGCAATATTTCTGCACACATCCAGCTACATCCAGCTCATCCAGCTACAAAATTAACACACTTCTGGCTTACTGCTTTAAGCAGCCGTAAATGTGGAGGTCATGCCTTGTAACACAGAACGACAAGGACAAAATGCCCCAGCAACAAGATAAAAATCCTACGAGCTCCTAAGAACAGCAAGGGAAAAGCATAGCTCAGGAACATCACTGCTGTGAACTGACAGGGCTTCAAACAATGTTGAAACATGAACATTTCCTCAGACCCTCTCAAACTCTTAAGTGCTCACAAAAACATGTGTGTTGGTTTTACAAGGGTTGTGCTCCCTTTTCCCTTCCCAAAGCACCCTAAAACAAAGAGAGGCTACTGCAGAACTCACAAGTCATGGTCCTCACTTCACATCTTCTGGCCCAGAGTCCGACAAGCTGACTGGGAACGTCAGATAAATGGGACTGGCATTTTCCACGAGTTCAGTCTGCCTGTGGGATGCACTCATTAGTTCCTTTGGACAACACATGAGTGAAGGCTGCCTCTTGCACATGCAACTAAAACTAGAGAATGCATCTACAAAACTGAGAAGCGATATGGAATAGTATGTGCTGTCTGCCATCCTTCCTGCATGGAGATATTGCTAACAAATCACTCCAAAGTGTCTGACTTGCTGTGCTGTTTTATACAGGATACACCACTTTGCCTTCAAAAGCTTTATGAAGGCAGCTCTGATTGCAAGTGCAAGTGACAGCAAAGCAGAAAATTTCAATTCAAGGCGCAGCACACCACTGCTGTCCTGCTGATCCGAGGTCTGCAGATGTTCCTATCACAACTCCAGCTATGAATCACTCTTTAAGTACATGCAGAGGCAGAGAAAGAAAGGGATAGTTAATAATTTAAAATAATACCAATCATCAGTGGCAGTCAGGTAAAAGAATAACCTTAGTTCACTCTGTAAATGTTTATACAATAGCCTTATCTGCAGCTATATCCTCTGCAGCTGTAAGCTAATTCTTATTACTTCGAATTTTGTGAACTGTGGGAAGCATTACATCTCTGTGGCCTGGGGTCAGAGCACAGATTGTGCTTTCAAACACGTGTTGCAGGGGAGTAACACGGGATGCAAGCCTGGCCCCAACACCCCAAAAACTACTGAGCAAAAACAAACGGAGAGATTACGTTCTGAGCCAGAAGCATCTTGTAAAATGAAAAAGATGGTATGCAGTCACTTAAATAAAAGGCAACGTTTTAAAAGCTTCAGTCACATGCAGCTGCTTTCACAGCATTAAGAAGAAGATGGAACTGTAGTAGGTATCCGAGTTCACCTTCAGTAAATGCCAGCTTCCACAGGTCTGGGCTGCTTTGGACGTGGCTGCCCGCACTGAGCCGGGAGGTTGGAAGTTCAGCAGGGATCCTCTGGCATCCCCTTGTCCTGCCCACACAGGGGTGGTGATGGAGCACCCCTGGAGCAGCTGGGGTGGTGGCACTGGTCATTCCCATCTGGCAGAGGCGGGTGTTGATCAGTGCATGCCACTGACCCTCCTTCCGCAATCCCCAGCAGTCTGGCCAGGCTTCTCCTGCTGAAAAACAACCCTAAAGCACTCAAGACAGAACATGACTTTCCAAATACATGAGGTGATGGATATGGGAGAGAGGCCCAGAACCTCTCCAGGTAAAGCAGAAAATTACCTTGAAGAAGGTAGGCATAGACTCTCTTTTGAAGGGTTAAATTTGTGCACATGGTGTCTAATGAAGATTTGGGAGAAGGAGAGAGGGAACATTTTCATCAGCCAGAAAAACTGGTGCAAAACTTGCCAGTGTTGCTCCTAACACCTGAAAGCACTGGATATTAAAATCTGTTTGTGTCTGTGGTTGGGCCCACTTTGCTTTCTTCTTTTCCCACACTCATCTCAGCTCAATATTTTGATGAATGTAATGGAAATACATCATCCATTGGATTTTTGTGATTGTTTGAGACAAAGGTGTGTGCTTGAAGACATTTACTGAGTGTCACTAGCCACTCATAAAAATTTTAGTACAGCTGATTAACAATGTTATTTTCAATTTACTTTTGTTTTCTCTTAACATGCTTTGCACTTCACACCTGGCAAAGCAAATGGTATGGAAAAATTAAGTATAGGATTGTTTCTGTCAGTTATTGTACATGCTAGCTAGTGTTCCACAGAAGGTTATTTATACTCAACTACTTATTCATGACTTCTAATTAGTACTTAGCTAATCATCATCTGCAAAGGAGACTTATTTTACTCGGTTTATTTTAAATTAAGGCTACTGGGGATTAGCATCTACAAGGTCACTTGACAAAATGCCAACTTTGCCTGTCAGACAAAGGTTCCTCTAACGAGCTCATGAATTCCCAACACCATGCGCTGCCTGCATGGGTACCTCTCCAACAGGATCACAAAGCAGACTTCAGCTAATGACTGATTAACACCAATTTAGTCAGCATAATGCCTCCCATTGCTACAGCTTTTCCAGCTTTTCTTCTGCAACAGCGCTTGTAAAGTCCCTAAGAAATCCCACATGTGTGTACTAGCTTTGCATACAGCAACTTTGACCAAAGGATAAAATTTTGCAGCAGCAAATTTCAGAACTCCTGCACCTAGGTGAAAAGATAAACATTCAACATTTCTCTCAAGAGCTGATCTTTTTTTGTTTTAATTTTTATATATATAAATATATCATAAAGCGTACCATTTCCTCATTTCAGTACAGATTTTTTGAACTTTACTAAAATAAATGAAATATAAATGCTACAATTTTATGTTTAAAAAAAGTTTTGATGACAGCCTTCCCCTAAGAGCAGGCCCGGAAACTCTGTTAGCTACATGGAGAGAGACAAAAACACCCCCAAAACTTCCTGCTATGCAAGAGCATTCAGAACAGCAGATGTGTCTTAACTGGAGCTGCTTGCAGGTGTCCATGAGTTCCTCACGTGAATGCCCACTCTCCTTAGTAGCAACTGCTTCATTACTAACCTGAAAATTTCACATTCAATATTTATCTCCCTTAAATTCATTGTCAAGACCCAGCTTTTCATATCTGTGTCCACTTTTGCTGATCCCAAACGGCAAGAGGTATTGTCAGTTGTGGATTTGGAGATCAGGATTGCAAATTGCTGAATTTTCAGATAAAGCCATATGACTTCAACCACTGTAAACCTAGTAAAAAAAAAGTCAACCTTCATTTTGTCCCTTCTCCTTCACAACCTGGAAAGTGTTCACAGCATTGAAACAATGAGGCATAGGAGTGGATGATACACCCTGAACATATTTTGCACTTTCATACTTCTTCCCAGTCCTGTCTTTGACCTTAACTGGTGCCTCCTAGACAGGAGAGGAGGTTCCAGGGGAATACCACCCCACCCATCACAACCCCTTTGGTTCAGCCTTACTACACTTTCAGGTCCTGCAGGTGAATACTTAACAACTAAAGCAGCAATCTAAAATCTGTCAGTGTGTCTTGCTGCCAAGGGGTTTGTTGTTGGTTTACTCCTCCTCAACACATACTTTCCAAAACAGATACAAACAAAGAAACAAAAAAAATCAAATGAAATTTTAAAAACAATGGTAACACCACAATATCTGTTTAAAACAGTACTGCCCGTGCTCTGGACAAATTGTTAAGAGCAATTCAGCATTCTTATAATTAATCCACAACAAAAGAAGCTATAAGATGCCACAAATGAAGGCATAATTGGCCACACAGAGGCAACACTACCATGAATGTTGTTTGGCAAGAAAAAAAAAAAAGCAGATACATAATTCATCCAAAGGACAGGTTCAGAACTGCCCGGCACTGCTGGGATCACACTGCAGGAGACGGACTATGGATGGATCACTCTTGGCGCCTCGGATGAACTCTTCCAGAGAGAGCTTTCCTAGAAAAGAAACACATTTACTTGGTGCATGTGGTGGGCTGCAGCACACCTGTCAAGCCTCTGGCCAAGCATGATGGAAGGAAGCTGGGGAAGCCAGGAAAATGCCTGGGAAAGCAACCCTGCAAGGTGAAGTCCTGCCTGCCTACACCCTGTGGCCTTGCAGGTCGTCCCATGTGTGCAGGACACCCCGGCCACCCCACCTGGAGGGTGCCTACCTGTTGGAGTGAGAGCATCTCTGGACTCAGGCCCAGAGGAAAGCCAAAGCACAGGAGTTGAATTAAAGCCTTTGGACAAACTGAGATACATAAAGTCTTACCAAAGTGAAATAGAAATATAGAATTCTTAACTTTTAGTAGAAATACATGCTAAGTGCCTTAAACATTGAAAAGCTGCAGCAGAGACCTTGAGCATAGTTCTTTTTGCTGTAGCAGTGTTATCCTTTCATAGAGTTGTTTTAGACAAAATATGGACAGAACTATATTTTTCACATTTTTTAGATATATTATTTTAGACAAAATACAGATAGGATGATATTGTTCACATTTTTTAGATAGAGTGTTCACATAAACAATGGGAGCTGATAGAAACTGTATGCACAAATCTGTGTAATACCTATGTAATGCTTACGATTGTTAGAATTGGACCAGGATAGGTTAAGAAAAGAAAAACTAGCATAGTGTGTAAATCTCATTGGTTAACTAACAAATGTAGTCCACACTTCTGTAAGAAAAAAAAAAAATCATTAATTCGCCACCAATTTATTCATTAGAAGAAATTAGAAGAAGCTGTTTGCTGCCTGCTGTTTTTGCTGCTGCTGCTGCTGCTGTTTGGCTTTATCATGTAACCCCTTTGAACTCTGCCTTCAAGAAGCTATGAGACTATGAAATAAAGAACTTAGCAGAACAGCAGCTTCCTCTGCTCTCTTTTACCCTAGTCTGAGAAGGAAGGGTATCCCATCAAAAGCTCAACACCTACCATCACGGTTGGTGTCCATCTGGCGGAAGATCTTCTCGGTCCTCTTTTCTGGTGTTGACTCATCTTCTGGCATCTTCATTACAGAAGAAACCATCTTATAAATTGCCTGTGTGATAGACAGGAGTAAGGAGCTGGTAAGAAACACATTATTTCAATGCAAGGGTACAATGATCTTCTTGTGACAGAAACAGGCAGAAGATATCCTGGGAATAATGGAGAGACCTGCTCTTTGGGTACTGAAGGGTGTTGGATGGCACCAGGACATGCAGCTTCCCTCTTCAGTGGAACACTCATTTGTGAAATACTGTGTTTCTTTACTTAGTCATGGTCAAACACCATCTGGGTTTGGACTAAGGTTACATTTTTTCTTATTAAAACAGTCTTTGGATGAATTTATCACTTGTACAGGCAGCTCCCAGAGCCTGGAGGAACAGCCAGACCACCAAGGTCTCGTCCTGTGCTGTAATGAATCTCCATGCTTTGGCCACACAGGCTTCATCCTCACCACACCTGTCTCCTCACCCTGCCTTTGCTTCTCCCCCACCTCCTTTCTCTCCCTCCTTGGTCGGCATCCTGTCTGTGGGGAGAGCAGTGACTCACTCCCTGCATTTGCTGTGTCTCACAGATAACAAACACTGGACCATCAAAGAGGTGGCCTTTCCACTGGGGGTTGGTGGGTGTGCACAGCTCAAAATCCCATGCACAGTTCTCTCCAGAGACCAGATGTTCTGGCTTCACAGAGCACCACTACCACGCATAGCTATTCTCTGCACAGACAAATGCATTAGTCACTTTGGCACTAGCTGCCCCTGAAAAAGGGGTAATGTTAATTTTAAGACAAGGATGAGGATCTGTCTCTGCACTGGTCACCCAACCCTTGCTGGCAAATGTAAGCATGCAGCACCAGCGAACACCAGGGCTTTGTGTTAGGTGTCTGCGGTGCCACAGCTGGGAGAGCAGCAGCACCCAGATGGCTGCAGGGTGGTGGCCTTGGGGGTTCCTCCCAGCCATCTGGAAGGGCAGCACATCCCAGCCCAAGGCACCATTGCCCTGCTCCAACTGGCCCCTTCTGCTGCTCACTGCAACTCATTGGCTGTTGCCTGCTGTCACCTGATTGCTTTAGTTATCTGTTCTTCCTTTCCTCCTGCTTTGGGAGAAGGGTCCTTGGTGCAAGCCAGGACTTCTCACTGGGTCACCCCTCTCCCCTCTTCCCCTTCACGAAGGCACTCTGCCTAGCAGCTCACATCATCTGGCTCAGGGTCCCCAAGGACTGGCTCCAGAAATGTAACAGCACACAGGATGCCACTAAGCAGCACAGACATTTTACACTCAGACTAGGGAGCATCCGCTTCCTTGGCCATCTTGCTGGCTTCTCCTCTGCCAACAGCTCACCTTTCACATCTCCTGGGCTTTAAAGAGACTTACACCCTAAGAAAAGCATTTGCCTGCTTAGTTAATTATCCCTCACTTCTGCTCAGCATAATCAAACATCTCCTCCCCCAGTTATGTCATCAAGAGTGTGGCTGTGGTTTTCAGGTCTGCCCTCTGGGAAGTGTAACACAGGCTATGGACCTGAGCAGGGGAATAGAGGTGAACACTTCAGCATGAACAGCTGCTGGCTGAATAGAAAAGTGATAGACACCCTTTTCTTCATCATCATCATCATCATCATCATCATCATCATCATCATCATCATCATCATCATCATCATCATCGTCATCGTCATCGTCATCGTCATCATCATCATCATCATCATCACCATCATTTGCACTGCAGGAGTGTCCAAAGGCCCCCAAGAGAATAGTGTTCCAGAGTACTGGGCAGAGCCTCAGTACAGGCAGGGATGCTGTCCACACCATACTCTGACACCAGGAGCACAGAAGAAAGGATGAACATGCAAGCATGTAAACACAGGGATGAGGGAGATGGGGGAAGGAGGCAATAGGGAAGGAAAAAAATGGAGAGGGTGGACAGTAAGAATTTAGGCCTTGCTTACCCTCATCAGCATGCAAGGCTCGTGAGGGTCAGAGCAGAGATGAGGCTTATAAATCTGCCAGTGTTTAAGCGTCTGAAGCTGTCTGGCTTTTGTCTGGGGTAGGAAGAGAGGTGGAGGGGTCACTCCCTCTCTCTGGGTGAGAGGACGGCAAAGCAGAGAATCTGCATTGAAAGTGTGGGAGGAATGCCCCAGACCGGGAGTGAGGGCGTGTTTACCCTGATCAAAGTAACCATAGTAAGAATATGCAGATTTTTAGGACAAAAAAAGCACTTCAGGATGACTTCATCCTACAGGGTCCTTTTCACAGAGGCGTGTGAAGGGAATAAGAGATGAGATATTCTAGGAAAGCCAGATGGGAATAACATAGTAAGCGTTCCTTTCATGCTGAAAATGGTTACTCTGGACAAATTCTTCTGTCCTTACTTAGAAGTTCATTGGGAAGTTTTCCCAAAGTAAAAGCCAGCTAAAGCTGATTAAGAATCTTGAGACTTGCCCCATATTAATTCAATGCAGCTACACAAAACTCTTTATTGTATGTTTGAAAGAGCAAGCTCTGGAAGGAATTTGGTTTCATGCAATAATTACACAGAGCTGGGCTGTACTAACCCTGGGCTAGGACCTGCGACTGAAAGGCTGCAGGGGTTCCACTGCACATGGAGTGCAACTCCTCGGCCTCCCAGAACCTGGGCTGAAAACCAACAGCAGCATTCAGCACTGGAAGTTGTTACCTGCCAGCAGTCTCCTGGGTCAGGGCAGCTTTAATAGGTGAACTTCTGCCAGGAGTGCTCCTTCCAGCTCCCTGGCACCCCTGACTGCCACCAGGAAGCTGTGCCTCCAGAGCCCTGTATGCATCACTGGAGAAAGCACAGGCTCCAGCTTCATCTGCTGCCCTGCTGAACTCCCCTTTGATTTTCTAATGGCATGTGGATGAGCAGCAATGGGTGATTGTAAGGCAAATCTCATCCCTTTGCCCATTCACACAGGTTTTGCTTCCAGTTTCTGGCTGCCACTGCTGCACTCAGACTAGAAGCCTTGGTGAGGGCTGCATTTTCCTGGTATACTTGGCAAACTGTCAAAAAGCTCATTATGGTGATGGCAACAGCAATGACAGCACAAATTTTCAGTCGATCCTTTTTACTCTGTTGAAATAAATTCTGATGGCTGGAAGTCTCATGATGTGAATGACTGGCTTGAAAAAAACTGTTTTCCTCTCAATCTCATGGAGATTTTTGACACTGCCTTTACAGAGCCATATCGGCTTTTGCTTCTTCCCATACCAGCTTCTGTTTCTTCCTGGCTTGCAAATAAGCTATCCCAGCAAGTGAAATGTGTGCACTCTGTTTTTATTAAACTGAAAGTGTTATTCTTGTCTCTGCACAGTATTCTTAAAATGCCTTCTGAGTCCACACAGTGAAAAAATTTATCCTTAGAACAAGGTTTCCATCTCTCATTTGAACTCTTATTTTAAGAGACTAGCCAAATATGTCCTGTTTCAGCAAGGGGAACAAATCTTCTAACTGGTTTGCAGCTATTTTTGCATGGACTGGGCTATTTAGATTATAGGTAAACATATGGGAGACATGAAAAGCCCGAGACATGAATCTGAGAGGAACTGTGACAAGGTCTGTCAAGAGGGCAGGCTGTGAAGCCTCTTCCCACAGCAGTCTGCAGATGTGCTGCACCCAGTAAGTGCAGCAGCATCCCGTGGATCTCCTTTTTTGAGGCTCTTCAACTGCCAGCCCACCACTAAAGTCCTTCAGCTTCCAAACTGTGCAGTTGGCTCCATGTGGATGTCTAGGCAGAGCTTTTTGGGGACTGGCCTAGGGATGCTGACAGACAGCCATGGTGAGTGTGCGCCATGCTGTGCCTACGTGGCTAAGGGCATGATGGTGTACAGTGCTTAAAGGAATGCAGGTGCTCTGCCACCTAGCACATCACTTTGCAAAGAAAACAGGCCTCAGAAAGATGTTATGGACCATTCAGGTTCATCTCCTTGGCAGCTGGCCAGTCAGAGGGCTCCTGTGGGACATCTCAACCAGCGGCTCCTCTGTTCCCACACTGCTGCTGCTGCTGCTGCCCCGTTACCTCAATCTCCTGAATGCAATGCTGAGCAGGAGTGCAATGCCTGCACTGCTGTTAGAATAGGCCAGAGCAATTGAAAGGCAATGCAAGGAAGCATCAGCATAACAGTGAAAATCACTGCAGAGAAAGGGCTTTCAAAGCACAAAGAAAAGCAGACTGAAAAAAAAAGTGTGCCTTGCCCCTACGCTATTTAAAATACAGTAATCCCACACTAACAGGGACAGTATTTTTCTGTGAAACTAAGACTTTTAGACTAAAGGTGCTTCTTTTAGCATTCACTTTGATGTGTTGTCTCAGGCAAAAATCCCAATGAAAACATAATCCTGCTCTATCAATTTGCAAATGTGTGCTAGATAAGGGACTTGCAACAGGTTTCTTTAAAACATATACCAGAGATCTGTCAGAGTTCTGATTTTCACTCTCAGAAAAATTATGACAGCTGAGAGCCCCCAGGAAGATATTTGATACAGAATTCTGTCATTCCATATGAAAAAATAATCATCTTTCATAAATGAAAGTGATAGTTGTTTGATGGCTTTTTGTTTCTAATCACTCTACATCAAAGGAACCTCTCAACAAAGCAAGAAAATATGCTCATCTACTTCAGTTTCAGATATCAGCTGAACATATTTCCAGAGACTACACAACAAATCCAATCCCACTGGGAGGAGCTATGGGTGACCAGTGCAATACAGGGAGATCACTGCATCCAAAAAAGCCTGAAAAAAGAGAACAGGGTGAGATCTACAAGCACACTGCCTTATGGGAAGCTCCATCACAGAAAGGGCAGCTTTCCTGATTGAAAAATTGCTGATAGCCCACGGTACAGAAATAACTGTTTTTCAGGCTAAAACCCAGTTATTTCAGACCCTCAGAATTGGGTCCCTCAAAATGAGGTGAGATTTTAAGCATCATGCAGTTGAGTTTCATGTTCAGTCTGAAAGGAGGAGAGAGCCAAACCTCTCAAGAAGTGCAGTGGGTGGCTGGAGTGCCAGGCTGAGGGCTGCTCAGGGTTGGGTACACACACTGGCAGGATGTCGCCCTGTGCTGATCCCTCAGCAGCAATTTTGTTTGATGATGGCATCGTGGCTGTAAAGGACAATGCTATGATTTGGTACTGATGTGCATGTGAAGAAGAGGCAGAGCATTTTGGTCACTAAACTTGCTGGCAAGCACATCTGGGGTAACTGGAAAAAGCTTCCGGCTTTGCTGGTCCTCGTTTGGCTCACTACAGAAAATCCAGCCACTGATGTTTTCACTTCATTTCATTTGACATGAGCAGATCTGTGGCCTTGTTCTGCCTGCTTGTAAATCTCCTCACCTGGGGGGTTTGTGCTGCCCCTCAGCACGGTGCCTTCCCAGGCTCCTCAACAGCAGCAAAGGGTCCTGCAGCCCCCACGGTGTCTCCTCCTTGGGAGACCTCGGGCGGTCACCCAGGTTTCTTGTGTTTCCTATGTACTACGTTAGTTCTTTTGGGATTCTTTTTGTTTTTTTCATGAGGAGAAATACAGCCAGAAAAACAGTAACTGACAGGCTGTTTGCCCTGCCTGGGGGAGAGGAAGATTTGTAAGGAACAGACGATCTCCTAATGCAAATATTCCATGGGGTTTGTCACGGCACAGAGACAGGGAGGTCCTGCTCCTCAACTCACACACAGGAACACAAAACAGACCAAGTGAAAGATGACACAGAAGCTCTAGATTTGCAGCTGAGCTTTGGATCTGGTCTTGCTGAAGCGGTGCAAGTGCTGGTGTTAGCCACTGTCTGAAGGATGTGAGAAGGGCTCTGGTAGAAAGACAGGAGCACCACGTTAGGCTGACTCCCTACATGCAGCTTGCCATCGCAGCCTGTAATTTGTGTGCATTACTTTCCCTTGGTTTTCAGTGCAAATATAAGCCTGAATAATACAGTTAGCACTTCAAAATTTCCAGGGAAAGGAAAGGATCTTGATAACAGGCTATTTTTTTTTTTTTTAAACAGTGCTGCATTATACAGATTCAAGCTGTGTAAATACACTGCCATATAAAAAATGCTCTAAATCTTTCAGTAGAGTGATGTGCCTCAAGGGCAAAAACATGTTGGAGAAAGCCAAAGTGACGTGGGACTCACACCACACAAAAACACAACCAAAGAAGCTGTGTATGGAATCATCATCTACCCAGATAAGGTTTATCTATACTGGCAACTTATTATGAAGACAGCTAGTATGATTCTAATAATGCAGACCTCACTGGAATCAGGCAGACAAAACACCTTTATAATATGGGAGCTGGTTCTTCATAATGACATGATTTCAATGTCAATTTGCTTCTTATTGTGGAGGGAGTCTGCCTTCCTTAAAACTCCCTGGTTGTTCTAATACACCTACTTGGTTCAACTGTAATTAATCATAATTAATTGACAGGGTTAGAGAATCACATTTATCAGCAGGTTAGTTGCTGTGCTCCAGCCCAAAAGAGCTCCCAGGGAAGAAACATCCGTGCAATTTGTTGCTCAGGAAGAACTTGCAGTGGATATTAAATGCTGTAGTTTGAATTGTGACATGATCTTTGCCAAATGAAATAGCATTTTATATCCAAGCAGTTATACAAGATCATAAACCAATGCTGCCAGTTTTTCATTCAGTGTCTCAGTGCAACATTGCTTCACAACGTGCTCTGAAGGAGGGAGCCCAGTGGTGCCTCTGAGCAGCACATACCTGCACGATTTCCAGCATCTCTGACTTACTGATGTAGCCGTTCCCATCAAGGTCGTACATACTGAATGCCCACTTCAGCTTTTGCTCCAGTTTTCCTCTCGACGTTACACTCAAGGCTATGATGAATTCTCTGAAATCTATTGTTCCGTCTCCATTGGCGTCAAAAGTGCGGAATACATGTTCTGCAAACTTAGAAGCGTCCCCGTAAGGGAAAAAGTTTCCATATATTTTTTTAAACTCCTCCATAGATAAATGTCCACTTGGACAGTCTCTCAAGAAGCCTTTGTACCACTCCTGGATCTCATGTTCTGTAAAGTCTGTACTTTCTAGCAAATCTTGCATGACTTCAGGGCGTAGTTTGCTGTTTTGCTTTCCCATATTGGAATTAAAATATTACCTGCAGAGCAAAAACAAACACATATGAATTATTATTAATTACTGATCCTGATTAGCTTGGAGACTGTAGAAGAACATGCTGTATTATGAGTTTTCTGATGATAGTTCACTCTTGGGAATCAACTGAAACCTTGGACAATGTATATTCTGAAAAAATTAATAAACTTAATCCACATGTTGATTACATTGTCTTTTGACAGTCCGGAGAACTGTAACTACATTGAATTTATTGCCATCCTCTTTTGCCCTTGAAAAAGGTAAGCAGTGGATGTTGCAAGGTGCAGTTGACCAGTAGCTGTGTGCTGCAGCACACCCTCCATCCCTGTCACCCCACTGTGCTGAGGACCTGGCCTAAAGAGAAACAATTTTTGAACCTCTGGGGGAAACCAGACTGGTACAAAGGCCTATGTTCCCTTGGTCTTGTTCCAAAATGGGATCAAGGTGCAACTGCAGTGTACGCTAAAAACAAAACTCCAAAGCCCTTCTACACTTATCTTTATAACCAGAAAGCAGCCCAGAAACTGCCTCCTTTGTTTGGCATGGACCAATTCCTATTTTACTTCAAAATGAAGATAAAATCTGAAGAGATTTTATCAACGGTGGATTCCCCCACCTCAAACTATTACTGTGTTTTTTAATCTTCCTTGTAGCCAAAAACTGGATCTATTACTAAGTAATAATAATCTGGGTGGTCATAGCTCTTTGAAAAACCCTCTTTAAAAATAAAAAAGAAAGAAGAAAGGAGAAAAAAAAAAACCTAGACAATGAAATTGGAAATTCATTTCCTTTAAATTAACCATTAAGAAGTATTACTGGATACAGTCTCTATTAAATCACCTTAATTATATTTCATTTAAGGCAAGTTGCTACATATCACATTGTGCAGCAGATTTACTAATGAATGATGCCTTTGGGTTTTAAGTTTTGGAGCCTGAGTGCTTTGGCTCCACAAGGCAACATCAGTTTTACTGGAAGCTTAACATTATACTGATTTGTGGGAAGCCCTTCTGTATTGACAGAAACCTGCCTGAGAACTTGTCATGCAAATGACAGTCACAACTAAGATGTGATGTATGGGTAAGTAAAGTAGAATTGCAAAATAATTTAAACATGACTCACACTGTTGTCAGAATGGAGTCTCTGGCCCAGAGATGGATTTAATAATGATGACTGGAATGGCTAATGAGCATTCAATAAAATTTCCTTTCTTAAACAAGATATTACTTTAAAAAAATGAAGAATAATACAGTATTGATACATGACAGAAGCAGCTACTGAGAAATGTACCACCATTTGAAGCTAGTCTACTGTCTCTTCTATTTGGCATTGGGAAGAAGAAATTGAGGCTCCCATAGGTTGAACTGAGGCTCCCCTAGGTTGAATTGAGGCTCCCCTAGGTTGATGCTATTATTTTTTCTTGTGGGAAGCTTCCCTTCTCCCCAAGGAATTTGAGCTCTCCAAGGCAGCTAGAGGACTGATTCCTTAATTCCCTGTGTTCTTGGACCAGAATGACCAAAAAAGCTGTATTTCTCAAGTGTAAAAATCTATGAGATCCATCCTAGATCCACCTGTGTCTCCAGGATCCACTGATGGCTGTTTGGTAACTGTATGTCCTGTCTAAACACGTTGCCTACATGGAGAACAGGCTCCCCCGTTCACAGACAGGAGGCTGGGGAGGCTGAAGAATCCTGCCCCATGGGGGCCTATCCACCTCCTGACCATTTCAGGGGCTTGGCTGACTATGCTGACCAAACAATATATTTTCTTCCAAAGTGTCTCCAAAACACTTGAAAAGTGGAAGATGCCACCTCAGAGGTAATTTTTTCTACTGCCTTTTGTCTTTTCATCCTGATCAAAACACACTGTAGAGTTTTTAAGTAATCTGAGCTCTTAATGCTCTGAAAACAGCAGAAAAGTCCTTGTTTCATAGGCCTGGTCCAACAGCTGCTGAGGCAGCTGAACGTTGTGCTGCCTTCCACGGGTGTTGGACGGGGCCCTAAATAAACAACCTGGGAATTAGCTCAGTGAATGGATTACATTAGGGCAGCCAGAGGGCTTTATGGCAGGCAAAACAAAACCATCAGGGTCTGCCAGTGGGATGGAAGAGCAACTGGACAAGGGAAGTGGCCAGGCTCAGTTCATAGTGGCACCAGTTTAACAGAAAAGACCCAGTAAAATCCCCAGAGTAGGGAGCAGCTGCCCACACCCCTGGCCAGCAGCTCTTCCACAGGGCCAGGGGCAGCACACTTTTCAGACCACAGAGTAGGGAGGGAAGATTGCTGACTAAGGTGCAAGCCAGCTGTGGTAGGAATGAGCTAGAATTAGCCATATAATCCCCTCCTGCTCTTTAATAATTCAAACATTTGAAAATTGAAAACTCAGCTTGCACATTTCCAGTTCAGAGTCTTCTGAAAAATGAAATAGTGAGGTAAGATGCAGGCAGTGTCCTTCAAGAGGTGGCCAGTAAGACCGTATTTCACTCTAAGAAATAATGCCTTTATAGCTGCACAATGTTGTAGGTGCCACATATTTTCACCAAATACTAAAAACCACAGAAGAGTAGAGTGCACTGCCTTGCAGAACATCACAACCAGAAAAATCTGTGTTCTTCAGGCAGAAAGGGAGAGTTAACCATATGTGACTTGCAGTACAAGGTTGAAACCCACAGCACTTGTCATGTCAGGTGATGCAGTCAAAAACTAGTAGCATTATTCCTGAGTCCACTTATGATGAATTTTTATCATGTTCTTTGCCCTCCAGATTTCTCCTTTTTAATAGGTGGTGTTCTAGAACTGTAACAATGGGATTTATTGTGCCTGTTTTATCTATCAGCAACAGATCAAAATGCTTTTGCAGTCCAAGTACAGAAAATCATTGAAGACACTTGAAGATCCTTAAAATCACTTCATAGACTGCTGCCTGACTCTTCACAATAGATTAGATTATGGGCAGAGTGCACTGAGAATGTCAGCTAACAATGACAGCAATAAAGGCACAGTACAAAATAAAATTGAAACTGATTTTAGGCATTTTTTCACACTTTATCATTCCTGTAGGTCTTTCAAATTTCTAATAAATGATTAGAAGTTCAAAATACAGCAAGTAAATAGTGAACAGCAATCACAATGGCAAAGTAAAATACTGACAATACTGAGAAATGGATATTGTAGGTGTAAAAAAAAGAAAGACAAATTAAATGTTTAATGAATATGTTTAATTGCATTTCTACAATTTCTTCCTCTGATACAATGGTGTTAGATATAACATATACGAATGATTTGCTATACAGAACAACATATTAAAATATTAAGGTCTTAATTCTTAAGGCAATATTGTTTGGTAAAAGAATGTGATGTGTTTATGGCTTGAAAGGTTGATGCCATTTCAGCAAACAACTACAGAATATCAGGAAGTAAAGCGTCCCTGCTGCACAGTTGCTATGGAAAGATTCCCAGTTCACTGATTATTGGAGGAAATGTCACAGGCAATGCTCCTTAAAGGAAATTAAAATTCCTTAAAATTCCTCTATTCAGGGCCACGTGTGGAGTTTCTAAGATGAAGGCAACAGAGTTGTTTGACAGACAGCTGGCCTGTGCCAATTCAGCACAAGCAGAACGTGACGGTGCTCCGGCAGTGCAGCAGCTTTGTTGTGTGCAGGCAGGACAGAGCTGCTGTCACAGCCTTCCCCTCACACAGGGAGCTCTGACTGGGCACAGGGCAGTGAACACCTGTGCTATCATGTGTCTCTGTGCCAGCAGCCTGCTGCTGCTCACACACTCTTGGTACCTCAGCCTGAAACCTCAGAGTAAGGCAAACGCTGCCTGCTCAAGCCACAACCTTGCAGGAGCTGGAGAGCTGCAGCCACCAGCAGCATGCAGCCAGCCCACTGCAACGAGCGCCATGCAATGCAAACAAACATGCAATGCAAACATCCAAACGTATTTCCTTAAAAGAAATACATGTTTTCTTTTTTCTGTTGAAGGTTTGTTATAATAAGCAAGTTCTAACAACACATTTCTAACAGTGCTTTTACTCTTCAAACTCAACACCCATCGTGTAAAGACAACTCCATGCTTCTTTTTTTTTTTTGATTGAGCTCAGTCTGCCAAAGACAGCATGACTTCTTAATTTTCATTTAGGCTTAAACCTGAGGGAAAGCCCACTGCTGGGAAAAAGTATTATGAGAAAGGGGCATTTGTCCAGGAAAGGCTCTAAAAATGGAAATTTTAGGCTATGGGGTACTTTATAGCTAAGAGAGTACAAATCACCTCAAAGGTCTAAAGAATAAGTCTGAAAACAAGTCCTGCCTGATCTGTTTCCAGTGGGAACAGCAAGGTTAATCACACCATAGGCTTGGCTACAGACATCAGCTCTGTAAAAAAGAAAGCAGAAAACTTTTCAGACAGAAGAAATGAAATTTCCATTTTGTGATTTCTGTCTTCAGAAACTTCTGTTTCTTGGTTTCTACCACACAGTTTGACCTGTTTCCAATAAATAATCCACTTATGGGTGCAATGCTGTCTTTAATATTTCTAACACATAATTTGAGAATTTTCCCGAGACTAGTAATCGTGGGATTTCAATCTCTGCCAAGCAGCTGCACAAGCTCCTGATGACTGCTGGAATGAACTAAGGGCTGAGCAGGACAACAGCATCACTCTGAGCCAGCTCTGCTACCTGACAGTGGTGAGAAAGCAGTGCTCCAGCATGAGTCAGTCCCCTGTGGCAATGCCACTGAGGTACGAGTGTGATTCTCCACTCACCATCACCGCTGTGGTTTTTCCTCCTGTCAGATCATTACTGAGAAGTTGGATGTGTGACAAGTGGACTCATATACACCATCTATCTCTCAAGCTGTCTGCACATCTGGAAATGGCAGGGATCTCACCTTCTTTCATGTCCTACCCACGAGCAGTCTTCTCTTGTCACTGCATACCAGCCTCCACAGCACAGCAGACAGGGCTTTGGCAAGTTAAATTCCTCTGACATCACTTTCTGCCACCCCTACCAGTTCTTTCTCTGCCTGTCACTGTGCAGCTGAGCTCTCACAAGCTCAGAGAAGAGGTGCTGCTCTGTCCTGGTTGACCAAACCTCGGGCTGACCAAACCTTGCAGTACGACATCCCCTTACTCTGCAAATAAGCAGAGGGATATCAAGGGGAGACTGCAGTGCATCCCAGAGAATGGAACTTTGTCTGGGGATGTGTCTTCAGGGCTTCCAGACCAAAATTTTGCCCTGTTAGCAAACTTCACTACATTAGAACTACTCCCTTCCCCTCTGCCAGCTGCTCTCACTGCTTGGTAAAGCTTCAGATACCAAATACCAGCTCACCACAATGTGTCAGTCTCTGCAAACTCTGTTGTTATCTGTGATCCAGTGTACACATGCTTCCAAATGCAGCTCTGGTTCATCTTTGTCCATGCCCTTACAGAACGGGGGAAAGTTATGTGCATTTAAAAAAGTCAAGGCTCGGTGAACACCATGTGGTATAAAAGCCAAGTTTCTTTCATAAGGGCTGTAATAGTGCTAACTGCTGTACGAGCTATGTAATGAGACAGTTCAAAGCAACAGCCATCTCAAATGATACATTCCCTTCCTGTCTGTGCATGCTGCTTCCCTGTGGCTGGGACACCAATGTTGCCATGGCCTCATCATGAATGCAAACCCAACAGTAAATGTGGGCAAAGCACTGTCTGTGATCAATCCCTGAGCTCCCAATTCACAGCCTCAGAGCCACCTCCAGCACTGCTCTCCACTATCCCACTGGAAATTCCAGTGCCAATGCAGGATCCTGCTGGTGGGACACTCAGCAGCAGCAGCAGCAGAATAACTTCTCTGTTTTTAGTCTCCTACCGTGAAGTGTAAGTGCTACCTGGTCAAAAGATTTTTTTAAATTTCCATTCCACAGAAAACAACCCCTCAGGCTCTTGGAAGCAGCCACTTTGCTTCCTTCTGGCCATTTCTAGTTTGTTTTCACATGTTCATTTGAGTAACCAGTGTGGAGATGCTTGCCAAGAAAGGCTTTTGCTTAATTTTTTTAACAGCATCTTGGAATATATTTTTGAAAGAAAACCAAATTTATTAAAAAACACATAGGGACTTAGCAAAAAAATAAATACATGCAGAATAAAATTTTGATCCTTGCCACCCTCTGTTTATCTCTTTATACTGGCAAAGAGCAAAGATGAAATTCATGAGCAAGATTCATTAAAAAAATCTGACATTCTCTTATTAATATTCAGAAGGAACAGCAGTAAACAGATTTGCAGTGCAGTAAAACAAGTACCCAAATATGTCTGGCTAAAACTAGAGCTGACATCAAAGAAGAGGAATTAAGACTAATGAAGAAATTAAGAGGGAAAAAACCCAAGGAAGAGGTGTAGATGGGATCATCATTCAGTATTTATGCTTGCTTTATCAACAGAAGGAAGGTGGGTCATGTGCCATCCAGTTGCCTACTGGTACTTCCAAAGCTGTTCATCACAATATTCACTCATTTCGTGTTAGGATCTTAGTTTGATTCCAGGATCCTGACATTTTCACTGCTCTAAGTTCCTGTTTTGTTTAGTGTCACCTTCCTGTTTCTCTAGCCCCTTACTGGGGATCCTTCCCCTACCAAAGGTGCCCATAATTCCTCCTTTGACGGTATTTGTTCTGTGCTTTCCTGCTACCCCAGGAGGAATTCAAAACAAGAAATAAAAGCAAATCCTTTATAACTCTGTGTTTTGGTTGAGACAGGCAGTCCAAGCAGGAGCAGCTGCACAGAGTTCACATGTTTCAAACTTGGAGATGCTCATGGATAACATCAAAAGCCCAGGCTCTTCTCCCTTCAGATTTGCCCTGGCAGAGAAATGCTACAGCTGCTCCACTTTGTCTCCTATTTCTCTTTGCCATAATTCCTGTGTGCATTTTAGCAATGAGGGCTGGTGTGAGGGTGGAGGAGGGGGATGCAGCAGAGAAAGGCAGTGCCCTGTCAATGAATGTTAGTGCATTACTGCTGAGGTCTTCAGCACCAGCCAGTTAACCAGTGAGATAAGCCTAGTGCTTATCATGTTATTCTCAACAATGCCCACAGTCTCAGCTGTAGGTGTTTTGAGACCAAAATGCAGTGTCTCACTCTCAAGCAGTGAAAGGGTTGATGCCTTCAGCATCACTGGGGCTTCCTGAAAAGGTCTCTGTTTCCAAAGCATTTCCTGTAAGCTGGAGTGTGTGGTGCAAAAAGGATGACTAGGCATGAGCATTTCTAATATTGGGAGCTGGGGAAAAGAGCATGTTATGTGCATTTGTACAGTGTGTCACACTCTGCAGTGACTCCTCTCTCATTCATGGTTGGTCACTCTTTCCAACTTAAAGCCCTGCATTTATGACTCAGAGCTTGCTTCTGAAGCTGCTCCTGACTGAAATTTGGTGTACATCTACCCACCAAAGAGGAGCATCTGTAATGGGCTACATCCACCCATTAGACTGTGATTGCATGGGGCAGCCAGGTCAGTCCTTCACCTCCTGGGAATCAGGTATTTGCTGCTGCTGCATCAACAGCCTGGCTATCACAGAAGGGAGATGGAGCTCTCTCACTTTATATAAAATCTCTGCTGCTTCAGACAGAGCACACCTAAGCATCTTTAGGAGGGCTGCCTGCTCAGTTAAGGTGTAACCTCAGGCAGAGTAGACAGGCAGTGAGGACACAGAAAAGGGGCTGCTGGAGATACCACATAAAGCAATCCATGTTCCCAAATCCTACAGTGACCCTCCAAAGTGTAAGGTGGTGTAAATGCGGGCTCCCCTATGCACATGGTGGGGGATCTAGCACTTCAACCTTTCTCAGTGTCCTGGGCTTTTCCTGGAATCCCTTTGGGAAGTGCTGCCACCACCCTATGAGCAGTGCAAAAAATGATGCAGTAAGCATTGGACAGTTGTTCCCCAGGGCCAGCAAAGGCTTCACCCACCCAGAATGGCTTTAAAGTAGTATTTTCTTCCTTAATGAGAAATGAGGAAAAAAAAAAAAAGAGAAACCAGACAAAGGAGGAAGAACTCATACAGATTTGTTTATCCCTCCTCTTACACTCAGAAAAGGTCTTGCTATTTAATTTCATTTCTTCCTAATTCTTTTAGAACTCACAACAATAAAAACCATGCCAATATTCACATGCTTTTTTGGTTCATAATCATTCATTTGTGAAGTTGAGAAACAACACTTTACCATATGCTGTGTAAGAAAAGACCACAACATTTTGTTCATTAACCCTGGGTAGAACCATCTAAGGTCTTTAAAATAATGAACTCTTTGTCTTGGCAGACTTCAGATGACTCTTTCGGGAATCAGATATCTGTATTTATGTATTTGATTTTTAAAAACTCTATGGAAATAGCATTTTTGTAAAAGTATGTTTGCCTTTGCCTAATTTTGTATGGCAAAGGGTAAGAGACACTTTGCTAACAGTGCATTAGACCATCCACCCTCAGGAGGCTGCCCTTCCAGATTTTACTGCATTCAGCTGTTTCACTAAGCACAGGACATCTGCAGTATTTATAAACACATGTGTTAAGCTGACAGCAGGGGAGCTGGCAAAATCTCTCACCTGTTCCATCTGCAGGTGACTTTATCTACCAATCTTCTTTCAAAAGAAGACCATGTATCAAGATCCAGATGATGGAAATTTTCTGCAGTTACTGTGTCTCCTATTAAGCAACTTGTGAGCCTAAAGTCTCTTTGGTTAACAATACCTTTCTGGGCCACATTTCCTAAAATGCTCAAGGTCACATTTTTCCAAGTGCCCAGCACCCACAATTAAGCTCGGGCTTCTCAAACAAAACACACCTTCCCTTTGGACACCTGTGCAACAGGTAGTTTCTCAAAAAGCATCTGTATCCAGTGAACTGAGACCTGCCAGAAAGTAGCACTGCTGATTTTGGTACCTAACAAGGGCCTGAGTGCTTTAGAAAAGCCACCCTTCCTACACACCTGCGTCACTGCTGTTTGTCTTTATCCTGATACTCACATGTCCAGCCACGTCAAACCCGGGTTATTCTCCTTTCTTGCGTAGGGCTTCTATCCTTTGTGCAGGGCACTCACCAGCAGTAACATAATCTTCCCCAGTGCACCAGAGCACACCAGTCATCAAACTCATCCAGCAGCAACTTCATCAGGTTTCTAATCTGTCCTACATCTTGTTTGGGCCTTTTATGTAATCTTATATGCAATACCTTGGTGGAGGGTAGTGGAAACTAAAGCAGAAAGCTACTGTTGCACAAAGTAAGATGAGAAGCTGACGTGAATTCATGATATTGATTTTTTTATCTTTGTAAATAAATAGCACGTGACTCCAAAAGAGTGACATTTGTGCTTAGACTACCCTTAAAAAAATTGTTAACAGATGGTCTCCTATCCCACAGCAGAGACTTGGTGTTGACAAAAAAAAAAAAAAAAAAAAGAAATCATGATACTGGAAAAAATGCAGCCATTAGCTGGCAAACTAGATATTTTAAAAGATGTTCTTATCATAGGGAAAGGAATGATTGTGGAGGCTCCTACCTGGAGCGTAACTGTGAGGTTTTTGCTCCATATTGAAGACAGCTATTGGAACTTTCTCCAGGAAAGTAGGCAACTGGAGATTGGGAGTGGGAGGTTCTGGCAGTCAGGACCAGAATTTTGCGAGGGAGATGGAAACAAGACACACTAAGATAATGTCACAGTTTACAAGTTCATGCATATGAAGGTCTATGACAGGGATGATTTGTCCAGTACTTAGCACTCTCGAGTGTGCCTGAACAAAAGAGACCTAATGTCAGAGAGATCTAGATGAATAAATGAATTTCGTGGGAGATACAGGAATTTTTAAAGCAGTCTTCAAAGATGTTCCTAAACTGCAGATACTGTGTTAATTTTCTCTTTGTGCATGTCTTATTTCTCAGAATTTTTACATCCTTGAACTTGCAAGATGATCCTTTACATCACTGGCCCTGGACAAATGGCACAGGGTGAACATTTTTTCAGTAGAAGCCATTTCCATTAGGTAATGCAGCTTAGCTGAAATCAAAATGTTTTGTCATATTTAAGAAAGCAAATTCTGTAAAAATGTTATAATTTATAATTTCAATTTAATCTTTTCCTTTTAACATGGCAAAAAGGTTTCAGTGTTACTTTATATGTTTATTAATTTTGTTTTGGCATTTACATTTGATTAATTTTAGAATTACACTGGTTTGGTATTATTGAGAAAACAATTCAATGCCAATGAAGTGAAATAACTTGGTGTTTCCACATCATTTTTAATATCCATCCTACTGGGAAATTTTGATGTTTTGTTCCAATACGCAGTGAAAATAAATACAAATGTCAAAATTTCCTTTGGAATGGGAATTTCAGATTCTAACCAGCTCTAATCAACAACAAAGCCATCTGCTTTGTATTAATGACTTAGGGCAGTATTTAATGCTGCAAGACTGGGTGATATTCTACTGTTCAGCATTGCTCATGGAAGTCAATGACATATGGCAAGTTTCTAGTTTCTACTTGTCTAGGGGAGTTTGAGGCTAGCCACTTCTATTTTATTCCTCATGCTCTACTGCCAAGTTCACGGAATTCATCATTCAAATCCAAGATTTTCCTGTGAATATATGAGAAAACATTCTCCCAGTGACATATGGCACAGCCTACAGCTCCTACATTTGAAAGGAACTCGTAATTCCCAAATTGCAGAGCAGTAAGCTACTTCCATTTCACAAAGGTTTTAAATTGATAATTTAAAAAGAATATTTGCTCCATGATAAATGTCTATTTTTGAACATGAACAGTAAAATAAATACATTTTATTTCAAAAGTTAACTTCATCCAGATAAGTCACAATAGGAATTCTATTTGAGAAGATATGTTGACGTGAAGGATCTTAGCACAAACGAAGGAAAGGAATAGTTTAATTTTGTTTTAAGACAATGTCTTTGCTGTTTTTTCCTAAGACCTCTTCTCTGTCTTCACATACAATCTCTGTGCTGCAGATAAGGTACAGGAAAACCTGTCCAGCAATAGTCAGCTTGTGAAGCTCAGCCATGAACCCCAGTTCAGGTGCTTTGCTGTACCCCCTGAAAAGTTCCCATGGACAAGGATGTGGTTACCATTGGTGATGATGCTGTCTCCTCTTTTCCCTAACAATCTGATGATTGCTCAAGCCACCTTACAGCACCTCCTTCTCCACATGGACAGCTGACCTGGGAGGGCTGCACCTGGGGGTGCACAACAGGCGTTTAATGTGGAGATTCTGTTCCCTCTGAGCACCATTTGTGTACAAACCTGAAGAAACTTAGCTTGGATATTATCTACAAAGTTACTGGAAGAAGATTTTGATTTGTATTCACTTTGAAAGTCAGAATGACATCCAGTCCTGACAGCCTGCCGTGAAAAACACAGACCTGTGTCGTACCCAGCTGCTATTTCATGCATAACACAGTGTGCTGCCTGATTTTAGAAATTACTCAACAGGAATGAATTTGGGAGTTTGAACAACATGATAAAGGTCGGTAAGCAAACTCCCTTAAGAGGCATAGAAAAACATTTGACAAATTAAGTGCAAAAATAATTTGCTATGCTTCTCTGTCTTTCACAAACGTAAACAAATGTCTGTATAATCTTGATGTTCTTACTATTGCTTGTTATCAATCAACAAAACCCTAGCAGTTCTCAATATTAAGTGTAGGTAGCAGACACTCATATAGACAATACTGGTTTACAAAGGAACCTTCGAAATCCCATGTATCATACAGTCATTATACTGAGTGTAGTAAAAAATGGTTTCCGTGAATTCAACAAAAATTTTTTACAAGTTTATAGCATTGCATAAATTGCAATGAGAAATACTGTACAAAACCCAGGATAAAATCTAGAGGGAAAAATATGAATTATCAGATCAAAAACTTTTCTGCCATCACTGAAAATTTTTGGTAAATTCAACTAAGATGAACTCCTTCACAAAAGAAAGGGTTAACAGCACTTCTTCCTTCACTACTAACATCCTCTAAGGAAGTAAACAAAGTCCATCAGATAACTGTCTTCAAACAAACGAACTGTTTTTTCTCATGTGAACAACAAACAATTTGTATTACTGTTGTAGAAAAGTAGAAGTGGCAGAACCAGAAAGCTTTTTTCCAAAGTTTAACTTTAGGAAAACCAGATTTTATCCAACATGGAGTAAAATGTCACTATTCACCACTTCCTAGTGACTGTAAATAAACAGAGCAGCTGATCCTGTTACATTTTTAGGCCAGTTTACTTTTGCCTTTTCGCTGTTCTCAAGATGTCAGCTTCTCTGAGATTTCTTGTATGTGAGTTTTAGTGCCTTTCCCCATTTTTCATTTTCTAGGACTTTTATTTATTGTGTTAGTATACAAAACTTTGTCCTTTCTTATATTTTATTTATCTTTTTCCCTTACCTCATACTTTTCACTACTATCCCTTAGCTCCCTAAAATAAACACAATCTTTCTTATTTTTCCTATTATCTTTGAAAAAGTCTGTCATATAATTTCTCTTAATTTTTTCTGCATTTCCTATACGTGTCCATTCCTACTATTAGCATTTGCATTTTTGATGCCATGCACCATCAAAACAATATCCTAACAATGAAATACAACATGTCTGAAGCAGCAGGGTTTGGAAACCTTGGAAGAAGACCATCTATGGCTTAATCTCTGTGTCTCTCTCTAGTTAAATCATCCAAAAGAAGTATGTAGCAAAGATGTATTTTGTATCTAATTATTAGAAAATTATTACCATTTCATCTACCATGATTTGCCTTGCTGCTTTTGCATTAATGGTAGAGTATCGGTAGTGCGGTTTTTAAGAGCAGTTTCTGAACTCTGAACAGCACCATCACCAATGTTAAATTAGAAAATCAGATTTTGATGATCTGATTCCTTTTCCTGGGAAGCATTACTTTTCAGACATGGAAAGGAGTGGAAATGTATGTAAGTATGAGATGCTGACTCTAATGAGAATATTTATGCCTGTGGCTAATGCAAGATTTACCAGTTACCTGATGGCCAATATTTCAGATCCTTTCAGTGACATGTGCTCTTACATAATCATAATCTCGCCAATAGAGTTCTGTCTCTGACATTTGTTCCAGTTTCCTTTTTTTTTCTTGCCCTGTATGCCCCATATGACCCATTCTTACTACAGGAATAACCTCTTGTATTCTCAGTATCATGCCTTATAAAAATAAAGGTCTTGTATTTTAAATGTCTCTCTATTCCTGCTTGCTACATATAGTTTTTACGAAGTTCTTAAAATATCTTCAACTGATAATTCTCCCTTCCACATCACCTTCACCAATAATTTCTGTCCCAACCCACCCCTCGGACATTCCATGCTTCCTCTCACTTCATGCATCAAGTATTTCCTAATTCTCTCCTCTGCTACTGATGTTATGAAAACCAGTGAAGCTCCACTGCTTAGAAACAGGATGAACACTGAAGAATCAGCCCACTGTTTGTAAAGTTCCATAGAAAATCACCATAAAAATCACTTATTCAATAATAAAAGCACATCCTGTTCCACCAAGTATGTCTCAGATCTTGATCTTCTAATGAATTCACTGGAAAGTCACTTAAGTCAGTGAGCAACACAGGGATCCTCCTGTGAATTACCAAAGGAATCCTCCAAGAAAGATTAAGAAATTGATAACTATGCAAAATATATATACAAAACTTCTGATTTTCTACTTGTTTTTTCTTTATTTAAAGAAGGATGTACTCTGTGAGGCTCACTGCTTTTTAATGAAATTTCTAGGAAAGGAAGCAGTTCATGAAGCAACAGACTATTTCATTGCAAGGTACTTTAAAATCTATTACTCGGTTACATTAAAACAAGGATGTTTTCACTTTAGTCTCCACAGGATGATAAAACAGTGACTTATCAACAGTTTACCACCCAGCACTCAGTAATATTCATTTGATCTCAATCTAAATGAAAGATGGAGCTATCATCGTATCATGAACACAGTTCAAACCCACACGTTGTTCATTCATGTGTGATCAGATGGGAACTGGTTTCAGTGATCTCATACTGATTCGTGAAACCTCCTATTAGCATATATTGTCATCACTTCTTCTAAAAGGTCAGCAGTAAAGTTGGCTTTGGAGTTGGTTTTCAGGCACTAAAAAAAAAAAAAAAAAGAAAAAAAGAAAAATCCCACACAACAACATCGGGAAAAAGACAGAATTTTCTTGGAAGTTTCCTTGACGAAGGAGTATGAGTGGGATTGAGCAATATCCTTGATTTTGGCAGCAAACCTTTCTTCTGGCAACTTCATTAAAAAGCCATTCCACTTTATGAGTTATCAGCAAAGAGCTGGTATTTTTGAGTGTGACTGATGGTCCTCCCTCTTCTGACAAAATTAGAAACATCAATAATTCTTAGATTAATTGCTTAGAAAATTTCCAAGAGGCAAACATTTCCTTATTTTTAGACCCTTGTTTTCTTCTGTAGTCAAAGCAGTGGAGGCCAAAGTTCAACTACATGTACTTCACTTAAACTATGAGATCTCTCTACTCTTGAGTTTTATATGTGCACAGAAACAAGTGTGCACCACTGCTGTGTGGGCAGGGGTGTCCCATGCTGAGCCCTCAGTTTCCAGTCCCTGAATAAATCCTGATCTATCTCACAGAGACCTGGAAGCAGTCTTCATGAGCACATATCTATCTATCACAGATCCTTCCAAGGGAGTTGAGGACATGGACATGATAGGGCCTCTAGCAGGGACTACTGGCTACCAGGAGGATAAGACATGCCCCGTGATGCTGGCTAGCCACAGAGAAGTGTTGCATGTGGCCAGCAAGTGGTAGCAAGCCTGTATGGGCCAAGAGTTGAGGATATGTGCTGGCAGTGACATGGTCTCATGGAGTCCTGGCACAACAGCTGTTGCCACCTCAAACACAAAAGCTGAAAGTTGGGGAGCTGCTGCGAAATAATGCACATCTCACCACTCGGGTATTTCCTGTTCCTTATGCAGGGAAAAGAAAATGGTCTTTCTAAACAAGTTCTGTGTGCCCTTCTCCACCCACTGCTTAGTTATGCATCTGGGAATCCAATAATGGGGTTGTTTTCTGACCAAAGGTCCATATTAGTGCTCCCAAGAGGCTGCATGTGCTGCTCCTTGGCAGAGTCACCAGCACAGAGCATGGGTGTCCTCACCAGTACAAAGCTTGGGTGTCCTCACCAACCTTTGCATGTGATACAAACAGAAAAGGCTAAATACTGCAGAACTGGGTGAGATGGGTTAAATACCACTCCTCAAAGCTGTGTTTGTGAAGGAGGGTCTAAACAAATCTTTTATTTGACCACCTAATGAGGTAAAAAGAAATGGATTCTCTCAAGTGCCTTAGCAGGTCAGACAAAGTAGTCAGCCCTGAGATAAACATAGGAGAGAAACAGGTAGCCTGTAAATTTATCATTGTTAATGCACTGTAAGCATGACAGAAAAGGGTAATTAGCACATTTGGAGCAGACGGGGATATTAGTGGAGAAGGAGGTTGTCACTGACCTCTGTGGAGCAGCCTCCCAAAGGAGGTGCATTAGAAGATGCGTATCATATCTGGTGACAAGTACATCTTGAATCCACTGGTTTTGAAGGCTGTGGGGGCTCTGGCAAGGCCTGATTTCACCTGACACTTCTTGGTTCTTGGGACAATTGAATTCAGATGATGAATTGGGAAAGGAGGGGAGCTACTTGAAACCAACTGGGAGACCTCAGGAAAAAATTTATTTCCAGGTGTGACCTCATTCCAGCTCAGGCAGAAATTCTTTAATGATCTCTTCATAAAGATGCCAACCTGCAACATTCAACAGTATATGCCAAAGGTACATTCTGCTGTTTCACAGCATGTAAACTCATGTAATAAAAATATATCATCTCCCTTACAAGTTTCTTATACTGTTAAACCATCCTGGTGACAGCAGCTGTTTCACACTATATGAGCACATATGTCCATGCACACGTGACCACTTCCCTAATTCTTGGCTGATGGCAATGAAATATGGCATGAAGAAAAGGCAGAAAGCAACCCTGAATGGGAACACACACCTTGCAGACAAGCAGATGTTCAGTTTTGCCATCATCTTATCAACTAGGAGGTATAAGTCAGAGAATCACAGAATAAGCTGAGTTGGAAGGGACCCACAATGAACATCAAGTCCAACTCCTGGCTCTGCCCAGCACCATCCCCAGGAGTCACACCATGTGCCCAAGAGCATTGCCCAAATGCTCCTTGAACTCTGTCAGGCTTGATGTTGTGACCACTTCCCTGGGGAGCTGTTCCAGTGCCTGACCACCCTCTGGGTGAAGAACCTTTTTCTGATATCCAACCTAAACCTCTCCTGACACAACTTTAGGGCTTTCCCTCGGGTCCTGTCACTGGGCACCACAGAGAGATCAGTGCCTGCCCCTCCTCTTCCCCTCATGAGGAAGTTGCACTGAGGTCTCTCCTCAGTCTCCTGTTCTCCAGCCTGAACAGACCAAATGATATCATCTGCTCCTCATACACCTTCCCCTCAAGGCCCTTCACCATCCTTGTTGCCATTCTTTGGGTGCTCTCTAATGGCTTAATAGCCTTCCTATTTTGTGGCACCCAAAACTGCCCCCAGCATTCGAGGTGAGGCTGCCCCAGCCCAGAGCAGAGTGGGACAAACCCCTCCCTTGCCTGGCTGGCAATGCTGTGCCTGATGTACCCCAGGACAGAGGTGGCCCTCCTGGCTGCCAGGGCACTGCTGACTCATATTCAGCTTTAAGTTGTGCATCTATGCACACATGCAGGGGATTTATTTCCTTCTGCCTCAAGGCAGAAGGCAGAACTGGCCTGCCTAGTGCAAACATCTACCAAAAACTTGAGGACATACCTCTGCATGCTCTCCACACCAGGCAGCATGTGGGGCCTTACACCGAACACAGAACATGCTGTCCAGCTCCCCTTGGACAGTCACAAGCATGGACATCCCAGTATTTTACACATTCACCTAGAATCTAGTTTTACTCTTTATTAAATAAACACCAGACCTTTTAAGCACAGCTTTGAAGTGGGCCCAAAGTAAACAAGGGTGCTCAGGGAAGATCAGACAGCTCAGGTTTATCATTAAAATATTCTTTCTTCAGACTATGTGTGAGATGCTAAAAAAAAGGAGCCTCTGTATGTGAACTTTGAAAGTAGTCTCAAATAAAAAAGCATCATTCTGTTGATGTTTTTCCTGTAGGAGTCTATCTCAGTAGATTATCACTCTTGTATCTGAGTGGCCATTTGAGACATCAACTTCTTCATCTGGGAACTCCAAAGCTTTTATATACTCTGATCACTTTCATTTACAAAGACAGCTGATAACAGAAGCATATTTAAGTGAAATTTGACCAAAAAATGTCTAGAATAGCACATTCACAGAGGAAACTATGGGTCCTTGATGAGATGATCTAGAAACATACTGAGACCCTATAAAAGGTGCATTGTAATCACCATGGAACAGGGATGCATCTTCTTCATTCTGAGAAAGGATATAGGATAGGATAGGATAGGATAAGATATAGGATAGGATAGGATAGGATAGGATAGGATAGGATAGGATAGGATAGGATAGGATAGGATAGGATAGGATAGGATAGGATAGGATAGGATAGGATAGGATAGGATAGGATAGGATAGGATAGGATAGGATTGTTCAAAACAGAAAGCTCTCCAGATACTTCTTGAGACAGTGACAGGACCATACTCAAGCAAATGGGACAGTAATGCACGTGAGCTCCTTGTACCCTCAAACTATTTGCTGGGAGAGTTGTGGTGTGATGCTGGGCAGATTCCACTGACTTGCAAGATGCTCTCTGCTTGAGGATGCACTGAATAGAAGACTCAGGGGTGCGCAGTTTTTGAAATGTAAGTAAATTCCCTATCTCCAAAGCCATCTTCCTTATCCACAAGGAGACCCCACTCTCGGATTTCTGCGACTACTTTCCAAGGGGTGTCACAAAAATGAAGCATAATGGAAGGGCACATCTGACTGCATTAATATCTGTGTTCCTATTATATGGAAGAGATGCACGCTAGAGGAGTTAAAGAGAAAAGAAAAGCACAGATCATCCAAATTTCAACTTTTGCAACTATTTGAATTTGAAAATTCACCTTTATCTTTTCACATAATATAGCATATGCACATGTATGAACTATATCCACAACATATGTGAATATATATAGCATTACCTAGACAGACACACTTTCAAGAGGAGAAGACAAAACACCCCCTGGTTAGGTTACCATGTAGGTTAGTACAACCCAGAGTGGGGAGCAGGGTGCAGAGGTGGATGCCTCACTGAACTGTGAATGCCCTGAAGAAAGAACCAAAGGGGTCCTCCAGAACTGGTAGATGGGACAGATACGAGGTCAGCTGTCACAGCTGCTTTGCACAGAACCCACTGCACCTTCACATGACCTTGGCACTGCAGCTCTGCTGAGCTGCTGCAGCAGGAGATGTGATCAGTCATGCATGGAGCGTGAAGCAGATGTTGTAAGCAAGGCACTTGCTTCTCTTCCATCACTGCAAACCAAAAACATGCCTTAAGTAAGGGGTTGCCTAAAAATGTGCTGTCCTCTCAATGGATGCTCTTCTGCCTCCTTTCCTGCTCAAGGGTGATTATGCTTCTACGTAGGCAGAAGACTCTTTGTGTCCTACCCTGACTCAGCCATGCTAGGTGGCTGGGTTACTCAGGATAAGTCTGTAGCATTGTAGCATTACTGTTGTAGAAGGAATTAGTTCCTAAAGCCCAAAGCTCAACCTTCTATCTGCTGAACTCACTGCCAACATAGAAATGACACTGACACCTCTGAGGAACAGGTGAATGGGACAAAATGTAAGGAACTGGGAGTTTTGGACAGTGCATAGTGTACTGCAGGCATGACATGAGAGGGGTCATATTTAATGCCAGAGTCTGCACAGATAAGAGCAGCTTTTACAGCAACACAAGAGATTACAACTTAGCAAAATAGTTGCATAACCCAAAATACAGGCAAAACCATGGCAGCCAAGCTTCACATGGTCAGAGAAGGGACTGTTGGGCAGCCAGCACTCTCTCCACAGTGGCTGAGAGGCACATCCATCATTGGCCAGCTCTTCCCCCTGCCTGCCCAGCAGCAGCTGCGTGTGATTCTGTAAGGATCACGTAGCAGCAGGGATGCTGAGCAGCTGCTGGACACTGAACACATCTCTTATCATGGGATTTTCTGCAGCCGTTGACCCTGAACTAAACTCCCTCTTTTGGCATCTCTGTTTCCATTAGGGGTTTCAGTCCCGTGCTGGATCTTCCTCCATAGTGTGAGCTCTGCTTTTGAGGGGAAGATATCACTGTCCTTTGCTCCTGTTGCTGAGCAAGCTCCTGAGTAATTATTGTCTCTATTCACAAACCAGAAATGCCACAATGTGGTGGGGAAAAAGTTTCTGGTGAGGTCTTGTGTTTTGATAAATCCCAGAGGATTGTGCACACAGTGGGAATGCTGGCAGTCTCAACACCTGGGCAGTAGGGCCTGTGCAGGACTCTGATGGTGATGTGCAAACACATGGCTCTGGCTTAACAGGGTTTCTTTGGGTGAAAATCAGAGTGTTCAAAGGACATTCTCAATCCTTTGGGGTTGTCAGTGACCAGGACAAGAACTGGTGTATTTTCTACAGCATGGTTTTCATCTCCCTCTTGACTACTGCTAATATCAATCTAATACCCAGTCTTTAAGATGTCAAGAAACTGTTTTCCTCACCTCTACTTAGAAGTTGTAGACAAAGTGCATATTGGCATGTATTAATTAACTTCTGCTATTTTTCTTTAGGAAAATGATAAACAATAAAAAAGGACTTATTTTTTTTACTGAGGACTTCTAAAATGTCAGCTGTACCTAGTGAATGGAGTAAGAAGAATGTAATTAAACATCTGCTCTTTCACTCCTAGTAATGACTTTAAAATAGCCAGAAAACTCTGAAGGTTGTGGCCATGGTAACAGACACTAGCTTAGGAAAAAGGAAATATCTGCAGTTATAATTGAACATAGAGATTGCTCATCTCCTTCTCTGAGCTGGAAGTTTACAATCAAAGCTTTGATGTGTGTGCTGGTTCCTCTAATACAATTTCATCCTATGCCATGCGGCACATTTATTGTGAGAAACTACCAAGTATAAAAATATGTGTATGTAGTTCAAATGATACATTCACTCTTATTTGAAGGAAGAAAAACTGCTCCTTTTTTTGGCAAGGGGCCAGAGAAACTGCTGGTAAATACTGTTGTGGAAAATGACCATGCATTGTCATTTTGGGACAGATCTTCCCCTAACGTGCAGCTGTCTCCCTCCCTCATATCAGCTAAGTAATCACTGCGTACATCAGAGTGATGTCCAGCAGCTACAGGCAGCAGTTCTGGAAGACCCTGCAGAACTGAGGCTGGAGACCTCCCTGGCTTGGCTGAGAGAGAACTGACAGGACTGATCAGATTCCTCAGAAACACCTGACCTTGTCACAGCCTAGTGCCTGGCCTACTGCCTCCAGTGCCTCCTGAAACTCTGTCCTGTCTCTGGCCACAGTCCATTCCACCTTGCATCCCACCAGGCACTGCAGCTCCTCAGGCACATACAAGTGGAGAAGAACAAGGCTATTCATCAAAGCCCAATAAAATAAAAATCACAGCACAGACAGGGAGGATAAGCTGAGATAGAGGTGGAGGGGGATAATATGGATGTGCTGTGCACAGAGATGATAAGCAGCTCTTGGAGCTGTGCAGGATGACTGGAATCACTTGCAGCAAGAGCAAGCAGTGAAGGAAAGGGCTTTTCAGGGTGTTTTACACACCTGTGTGACAACTGTTTTAAATGGGAACTTGTAAGCATTTTGGCCAAAGAATCCAGCCAAAAAGCATTTGTCCACTTTAGTGCCTAATATCAACCTTGGTTCATAAAAAAATTGCAAACACTCCTCTTTGAAATGCAGATGGTAAAATATGATATGAAAATAAGCAGGCAAAGGAAGGTCCAGGGAGCTGGTGCTGCTGAACCCTACTGAAACAACCAACTTGTATTTTCGAAGGCTTCCTGTAAACTTTGTCTGAGGTTCACATCTAGAACTTGGGTGAACCTCAGCTGCTGGCTGGAGGCCAGCTGTGAAGCTGGTGCAAGTAAATAGGTTGTAGCAGTCCTCAGTGCAGGCAATAATTACGGGCAGGGTATGAGTACCTGAAAATGCTACATTTTTGGTGTGATTTCCCTTTGAACTGTACTCTAAGCCCTCAAACAGCACAAACAGCACTAATTTATTTGGATTTTGGTAATATAGAAGCCATGAATATTTTTTCCTGGGAGTTTCCAAGTGAACAAGATGCCACTGTCTCCTTATTGCAGATGCTTTCAGCACACTGTTTGGAGCATCAAACATTTTGACCTTCATAAAGGAAGACAACACACCAACACAAGGATTTCTTTTTGTCCTGATCAATGGCTTAAAAGTATGTTAAACTAGCACATACCAAGCACATTGCTGGAGCCTGCAATGTAAATGCTGCCTTTTCAAATGTGAAGACAACCAATTGCTCAGAGAAGTTTGGTGGAGCTTGCAAACTCCCCTAGCATGGCCAAGAGAAATAAAGCTACTGCCACCAGCATTACATGGGCTTCATGCCTGTGGTTTCTAACAATGCCAACCTTGCAGCATGGCCGGATGAAAATTTAATTCAGTGAAGTTCCAAGAAACTCTGGTCTCACTAGCAGTGCAAGGCAGCTCAGTCATGAATGGAAATCAGTGACCTGTTAAGACTTGGGGGTTGGACTAGATGACCTTTAAGGGTCCCTCCCAACCCAAACTATTCTCTGATTCTGACTTGTGATGCCTTGAGGGGCACCTGACTCCCTCTCTGCACAGCTGCTCCATGCACACACAGCCACCTTGTTCCCTGGGGCTTGACCACACTGTGGTAGAGCCATTCCCATCTCTGAGGCTGCAGAGATGGACAAGTTCAGCAGTTGCACTGCCTAGGTGCAAGCTGCCGTCCAGCCTAAAATGCTCAGCTCTTGGGGTTTCCTTACTGGCTGCAATACCCATCCCTCAGCTGCTGCCACCCAGTGCCTGTGGGTACTGAGCAATGCCCAGACACCATCTGACCTCGTGTGATGCCCAGTGTCAGCCCTCCCTGACCCCAAAACATGAACAAAGGCCTGAGATGTCTCCCAGCATCACTGTGCCACAGGTTGCTCTGTCCCTCCTCCTCCTGCTGCTGAGCTGCAATAGCCAGTGGGAATTGGCACCTCATGTGCCACCAGTACTCAGAAGCTACTCCTGTCTCCAGACCAAAGGTGCAGGGACTGGACTGGCAGTGCCTGTGGCTATAGCTGACACTCACTGGAAGAGCAGGGTGGTCAGGAACTGTTGCAGAGGAGGGGAGGAAGCGGACAAGGGGAGGCAGGTCTTCTCCTGGTGGAAGATAGCACTCCTCCTTATTGTACTTGGAGGGCTTCTCAGGGCCCTGCTCCATGTGACCTTTCACATGAGCTGAGGAGAGTGACAGCAGATGCTGGTAGCCAGAGGGAGGGGAGATTTAGTGCTGCTCTATTTCCTTCCCTGGAAGATTTGCTTTTGGAGGAGGAGGTCAGAGATGCAGAGCAGCAACCTAAGGGAGGGCTTTCTGGCCTGCTTTTCTGAAGGACTGGAAATTGAATGGAGTGGAGTGTGCCATGAAGCCTCACTTCACTGGAGCTTTTATCTTTTAAAATTAGGTTAGGAAATTTATTGCTACAGTAGCTTAATCCCACAGTGCATTATCTGTACACATGATGGACTGGAATATGAACTAATTCTGTCAATAAAGTGACTGCCTGCATCTCGATTGTCAGATGCAAGGAATTCACTCTTCCTTTTGAGATGCTAAGCAGCTGCAGACTGGTATGCTCCCCTCCCTATGCTTTTGGTTTGGATGCTTCCTACATTCAAGTGTATTCCTACATCTCAGCAAGAGATGATGCCGTGGGAAGGGAGGAAAGGGGGGAGAAATTTGGCTCCAGGCATCTAGCTGCACACTGTGACTCTGCACTAGCCCGTGGGGTGGCGTGGGGGCTGCAGCCCCCAGGGACTTCTCTGACTGATCCCGTGAGCTCTGTACACATTGGGGACCCAGATGGCTCTGCTCATCTTCAGTCTGTGCCCTGTATTGACAGGAGAGGCAGAGACCACCAAAAGTGTTCCCTCTGCTGGGTTCAGATCAGCAGGGAGCTTCCTTGGTGGAAGGGATCCCCCACTGGGCACTCACAGCCATGGCCCCCAGTTTTGCCTGAACAAAGCAAGGGTCAGAGCAAGTGTGCAGGTACACACTGAGTGCTTGGAATCGAGAATCAACCTCTAACAAGCTACATCCTTTGACAACAGCCCAAGAGGGGATTGTTTTAATATCAAACTCTCCACATTACTTACCTACAGAAAACTCCAGATTCAGAAACCTAAATTTCACTGTCTCTATACAAGCTATAGAAATCTAGTCAATACCATCTCTGGAATCTAGAGAGTGAGCGAGCAAATTCCAAATCTATGGGTTGGTGTAAGGCAGAAACAGAAATATGGGGGGCTAGTTTCACAATATTGCTTGAGCAGAACACAGTCTGAGTTTGCTCAACATGGAGTGTCAGCTTGAATTATATCATTCCTCCTTAATTTCAGCAGAAATAGCTGGAAAATGAAACCTCATAACAATGTAAAGCCTTTTCTACATGATCACTCAGCAGACAATTCCTCAAATCACTTATTCTTAGAGCTGCATCCAGGATAACTGGTCCACCAAACAAGTAAGATGAAGTCAGGAGTATCTGGTCCACGACTTTGCAACATCTCAGATATAGACACTAGGTGAAGGCTTTTCAGCCAGCCCTCGATATGAAAAGGTGAAAGCTTATTCTACAGAGGAGAGAATGCTCTAATGTTCATAAAAAGAAGCTAAATTACAAGCAGGGAACAAACTTAACTAGACTGACTTGATATTTCCAAAGGCCTTTTCCTCCTTTCCTCTTCTTTTTCCTCTTCTTTTTCCTCCTCTTTTTAAAGGAACTAGTTCTCACTCAGTTCATTCAGTTCTCATTTATACAACATAATCAGAAGTAGCTGATAACATTGAGAGATATCCAAAACCTGAACTACTCATGGGAAGGAGGACAAGGACTGATTTTCCTGTCATCAAAAAGGCAGCTCAGTAATCTCTCCTCTGTTGGTCTGTTTGAGCCCAAAAGAGAAGTAGCTGTGTTCTTTGGTTTGTGCGAAGTCACCATCAACTCCTCCAGAAGTCTCTAAGCCCTTCGGCACAAAGAAGAGAGTCAGATATTTGTCAGAATTCACAGGGAGATGTTGGGGGAGAAGTCTCACAGTCTTAATTGAAGAACAAGCAGGAATGTTTTAGGCCTACAAGATATTTATAGTCTCACACATTTTGAATGTAAAGGGTACAAATACAATTTTTGCTATTCCTCTGCAAGCCAAGATATGAGGGACACATGCCAGAACACAAAAGAATTTTCACCCCATTCCAAATTCCCATTAAAAAAAAAGTGTACTAAGTCTGAAAAATAAGTGTAATCATTTGAATCATGAATTTGGCTTCGTGACCCACTGGGAGACTGAAGCAGAGCAAAACACATCTGCTAACACCCCAACTTGAGCACCACAATTGGCAAGTGCTGCTGAAGAGAGATCTCAGACTGAAGTTGTAGAAATGTTAGAGGTTAGAACTGAAGTTTCTTGGCAGAACTGACCTTATATGGAAACCCTGCAGGAAGTCTGCCTGCACTGGCTTTCCAACCAGTACATAAGCACTCATTTCTAATAGATAAACAGATGTATATAGAAAGGCTAATTCAAAACCATTTGGGTAAAATCAAAGCAAAGCATTCCTCTGGGAGATGTGCTGGACAGAGTCAGGCAGATGTTTCCTCTTTCAGGATCATGAACTGAAATCAAAGGAGAATTCTCAGATGGAAGGTGGTTGCAGTAGGGTTCTTCCAAGCTGAGGCTGGGCATGGATGCAGTTGTACATTTTCATTAATAACCAGGATGCATAATCTCAAAGCAGCGCAGCTACTGGTGACACCAAGGTGACAGGCACCACCAGCTGGATGCCAGACTACCACACAAGAAGAATGGGATGATCTTAGCCCTGGGATAGTGCAAAGGGATGAAATTCCTTGTTGCAAAACGCAGTATTTGAGAGACCAGTAGGAAGAACTGATGCTCTTAACTAGAAATGATGGAGCAGGAGGAAGAGCTGGAGATCTTACATAGCCATAAGATAACAGGAAAATACCAGTATCACATGTCCTGCAGGAGACAAGTGATGCTTTCTAATGAACCTGCTGAGACCCAACTGTTGAGTTCAGGCAGGGTGAAATACCAATGCTGTTAATGAGCTGGTTTTGGAAATAAGAGGTCTCACCTGGATTACTGCAGTACATGGCCAGGAAAACACACCGAGGAAAAGGGATTTTGGTCTGCAGTGGCTGCAGAGCAGGGCTACTAAGCCAAATAAGGGAATGGAAAGCCTGTGCTCTCAGAGGAGACCAGAGGCACTTGGCTGTTTAGCCTCGCTAAAGAAAGGCCAAGAGGGGATATGGTTGTAGTCTATAAATACATCAGAGGGGGTAAACACTAGGGAAGGAGAAAAGCTGTTTAAACTGAAGGACAATGCTGGCAAAAGAACAAATGGGTATAAACTAGCCATAATAAATTTTGGCTGGGAATGAGAAGCAAATCTCAAACCACTGGAGCAGCGAAGTCTGTGGAACAGCCTTCTTCAAAGATCACAAGACAAAGAGCCAAAGCCATGGGAAAATGCAATTTGAAAAATCCACAAATGGGGTCTATATGACACAGATACCTGCAGTAGACTGGGGGAGTCAGGAGGTCCCCTACTGTCCTGACTTCTGGAAGGAAAAGAGCATCTGAAAAAACAAGCATGCTTCTTGCAGTGGGCACTCTTTTAGGCATAGAGGATCAAGGATCGCCACAAGGAGAGCCAAAGGCAGTGATGTTAAGTAAACAAGTTTGCAGTATCTCAATCTTCCTCTGCACTACGTAATCACCCCCCACCACACGTCACTGATGGGGAGTGGCAGGAATGTGAGGGGAGGTTTATGCAAGCAGAGGAACGAGTGCCAGGATGCAGCAGACAGGTCAGGAAAGCTGGCCAGCTCTGCCACTTCAAGCATCAGACAGCACTGAGAGCAGCAATACATTACTGCAAAAAATTTAACTGAAATTAAGATTTACAAGTAACCTCAATAAAATTCACAGCTGGTTGGGCTTAACCTTGGAGTCAAGAGGATTAGCAGACTATGTTGTCCAAATCATGAAATAGTAAGTTTTGCATTTTCTTCGAAAGTGAATCACATGCGTGGTCTCCATGCAGTATTAAGTAATTCAAGCTTTCTACAAAATTTCACCTCTTTATTGTCATCCTTTTGTCTCCTCTAAGGAACATAATAATTTATTAATACCATTCTTTTCATCTGAAGACTTCTGATGACTTCACAAAAATTACTGGATGACAGCTGCACCACAGTGTTGCCTGAACAGATGCACAGGAAGAGGGAGGAAAGGGTTTTTTTAATCTGTTTGGCTTTTTTATCAGCTGGTCCTGTGCTTCTGGACTAGCTGGGGTCAGTTTTCAAGGTTCCTGGATTGGCAGAGATTCACAGGAGGATGGCACAGAACAGACTCTCATCAGGCACTTCTTGACTCTACCCAGACTCAGAGGCTGTAGGCACCTAAACCCTCGGGCAGCCATCCCTGATCAGAGGCTGGAGGCACCTAAACCTCCTGACAGCCATCCTTCTGTCTCAGGGCATTCCTAGCACTTTCTTGGTTGTGACAGTGGGAAGGCACCACGTTGCCTCACACTCCGTCCCAAGCCACACCATGACAGACATGGAGGAATCCCCCCACTTATCAGACCTTCAATCAGTTGTCAGATGCCCACCTAACAGGGAAGAACACAGATGCCAGGGAGCTCTTGCTCTAGGACATCACCTTGGACTGAACTCTCCCTTTTCCTCCTCTGAAAATTGTTTGCTCAGGATTTGAAATAGTAATAACATACAAAACAACAGTGAATGGCACCAAGGCACTTCACTTTGCACAACAAAAATCAGCCATGCATGGGTCTGCAGGCACAGAGGGCCACCAGAGTTCTCTGCTATCTGCTGAGCTTCCAGAGGGCAGCACTGAGTGCAGTGAAACTGGCTGGAGGTGAGATGGGGAGACCAACAGCTCATCATCTGAACTCTCTGCCCACATTATGGCTGTCTCATGAGTTTCCTCAGGGCAAGAAAAAACAGCTGAGAACAGATGCCACAATACCTAACAAATCCACCTGATGTCATTGTCTCTTGGGGGCTGTGTAATACGGCTAAGTGCTGTTCCCAGGAGAACTACCAAACCTAATTACTTGGTATAACCATATTAGATGAAGAAGGGGCATGTTGCTGATAGTTGCCTAGTGGGAACACAGAGCAAATCTTTCTTTTGTCCACTTATAATTAAAGCAATCTTCTTTGTATATTAGATTCAGTGGTTTATAATGAAATGCAATAAAGATTCCTTGACTAAATCTCTTATTTTTCTTAATATGTTTATACAATTTAATGGAGTCTCTTATTGATTGGAGGAGGAGCAGTTTCAGAAATAGTGTGCCTAAACAGACAAAACAAACCATGCAGTAACCCAGTGCTTTTCAAGGCTAATGCCTGAAGTAACAAGCACGTCCCACAACGGTGCCACTTCCATTCGTGCCAGACACCTGAGAGGCAGCAATCAAAAACCTCTGCAATGGCTGGGAGAAAAACCTGTCATTCCACTGCCTGTGCAGACAAATTTAGCACTCTGTGAAATCTCGATCAAAATTACCCACCAGCAGAATTAGGTAACCAACTTTAAACAGCAAGGAATAGGGAGTTATGTCCAGTTGAGCAGCGGCAATTTGGAAAACACTGATTCTTCAGTGGAAAGATTGAAGAAAAATGCAAAATATGGTACAGAACAAGAAATGCAAACAGTGAGGAAACACACAAATGGTTGAATACACTTTTATTATCAGATGAAATAACAATGCCTTAAAATAGGATCCCATTTGGGTTAAAAAATGTACAAAGTCAAGGAACTGTAGATTAGAGCCAGGTGCTTAGTGGAACTAGAAATTTAAGAAAGTTTTTGCCTTTATCTGATGATTCTTGGAAGAAACACTTGTGTTCATATTTTTGAAAAAAATATTTCCTGTTGTTGAGCTTTCCTTTGAAAGACATATTTCTGTTTCACTACTGAGAGCAGTTGCAGAGCTATAAATGCATAGCACGCTATGCAAGACAGATCTTTAATTATACCTATCCTTGAGTTCACTGGGAGCCAGTTGCTCAAGGCTAATAAGGATTAAAACATATGCAATGACTCCAAAAAACTGTCTTAACGCTAGTCTTCCCAAATCCCCTGTACTATTTGGAGCAATACAAGCACAGCAACTCCTGTTTGAAAGTGAAAAGGGAAAACTTTATGCGTTCACACAGCCATGCCCAAGTCCTGCTTTACTAAAAGCTGGGATCCTCCTGTGCTAAACCCCACTGTTAAAAGTTTTCAGCCAGTATCCTCACGTTCTGTAGGACTTTGATGTAAATCTGCAAATATCAGAGTTCCATGTGATGGCTTCCATCCAGCACTGACACTAAGTGACCTGTGACTGGACCTGACTGGGAAATTCAGGGAAAGTGGAATACACTCCATGTCTAACAGAGGAAGTAATTAAAACAATCAAACCTACCTGAAAAGCTGCAGGCAAAGAGATAGGCAAATGCTTCCCTGGCTCTCTCAAACCCTACTGACATAATGCTCCAAGGTCAAAAACATAAAGGTCAAATTCAACAAAACCAGAAGTATGGGGAGAAAACTGCATTCAGAAATCTCCTTTGCTTTTGACCTCATTCAACCCTGAAGTTTTACAAGGAGAGCACCTGGACATCACTTCTCTTTGCAGAGTGAAATGTGAAATTCCTGACAGCGCTGTGTGGCAAAGGCAGTGCTGCATGTGGGGCTGGGCAGCCCCCAGGGAGCTGCGGGGGTGCATTGTGCATGGTGCTCACTTCAGGCAAAGGAGGGTTTGGAAAACAGGTATTAGGCACCAGACAACATTAGAGAAGAGGACCATGTTGGTCTCTCACTGAGAAAGCTAATACAGACAATAATTTACTTATTCTGGAGAAATGGTAGAACAGAAGGGGTGCAGTAGTGGATACTTACCTCTGCAATTTTCACATCTTGAAGATAAATGGATTGTAAAATAGAAAAGGATTAAAACTGAGCCTCACAGGGGAAAGAGTATGTATCAAGGAACAACATGAAATCAGCATCAAACCCCCATTCTGCAAAGAGTCAGGTCAGCAGTGTACGTGACAATGCTCCTCTGTACAGACAGAGGTTCCTCTGTAGACCAAAGGTTTTTCTTTATCCTTTCTTCCAGCCATGTTCCTCACTTTGTTCACTTTGGTCCTATTAGATCCCCACCACTTTGTTTGACAGACTGGAGCTGCCAGCCTTTTTGTCATGCTCCAATGGGCTGATTTCCTGCTGGTGGAGGTGGCGAGAGCCTGCAGCTCATGAGCTCTACCTAGACCTGGGCTTCAGAAAAAAACACTTTTCTATTTTTAAGGCTCTTTTTTTTCCCCCCACAGATTCTCACCCAGTTATGAATGACAACATTTACCACATCACCTGTGACTATGAAGCAAATGCATCTGGCTGCATTCCCCAGCATGGGGGCCAACTGGCACAGAAGTTCCCTTGGCTGTGCTATTGAACTCTGCACTCTCCTGAAAAGTGACTGTGTGCAATCTGGAACAGGCCCAGTGGCACAGGCTGGGAAGACAGGAACTGATGAAGAGCTAGAGGGATAGGGACCGCTCTGCGGAGGGAGCGATTTTAACTACTGAGCTCTGGTGTTGGGGTTGCCCCCTATTTCATTTTTTATGGACACAGCCAGTGGCCATAGTACAGACATAGCCATTATCTCAGGAAATTGGAGAGCTTGTCACCTACTTGAATGTTAATATCAAAACAAGAAATATCAAGGCTTGGGGAAAGCAAGTGCTTACCTAGTGTGGGATATTAAGAGGGGATTACGAAATAGACCCAAAGTTCAAATCATTTGGGACATGCTCTGCAAGGGCACTTGGGCTCAGTGATGAGTTTGCTGGGGCTCTGAAGGGGTTTCAGGGCATGTGCACCCTAAGGAGTTGGACTGGATGCCAAGGAGGGCCGAATGTCCCTGTGGAGCTCAGCCTTTGTACCTCCAAATACAAGCTTGACCCTTGCACCCCAAATGGCAGTTTTGTGGGCTCAGCCTCCACGCACAGTAAGCATGCCTGTTGCTGGGGTTGTTCCAGGCTCCAGAGCAGAGGGAGGGCTGTGCTGTGGCCAGTTTAGTTCCTCAGCACCCCATACTTGAACAGCAGCATCTGTTCAACAGGCCTGTGACTCATCTGGGCCCGGCCACCTCCAGGTGTGCTGCCTTTCACCAGGACGCTGGGGATTTCCACAAAGAGGCACATGTTGCTTGTTCTGGTCAGTTCTGTGTGCATGCAGCAGTGAAGCAGCTCCTCCTCACCCACCCACCAGGGCCACAGCAGAGCTGGCTGATCTCCAGTGAAGGCAATGAGAATGGGATGCTCCTCTCTGCTCCTGCTCCTGGCTTGGGCAGCCAGCCAGCCACAGCGAAGGTGAACTGCTGAGATGTGGTGACAGCAACCCGCTGCCATGAGCATTTAATTTTTAATTCCTCTCAGGGCTTCTTTTCTACCATCCCTCCTGGCAGCCCCAGGAGCAGGCTGCTGGCACCTGTTTCTGGAGCTCACGTTGTTTGTGTTTGGCTGCATGCCTTACTGTGAGGGATGAGAGACCCAGGTCCCTGGCCAGCCCTGCTGGGTGCTGTCAGGGAGCCCCTCCAGAGCAGCTGCTTTCCTGGGCCAGCATTCAAGGATGGGACACACAAGGTGTTTTGAGGGCTGGAACTGCATCTCAGCTCAGTGGGGTCTGCCTGAACCACCGGTCCTGGAGCTCCTTTGGGCTTATTTTTCCAAAAACATCCTTTCCTTCTCCTTCAAAGGAGCATCCACCAGCAAGAAATGCTTCCCCTTTGAGTTGGGCTACAAAAACAGTGGACAGCAGGAGCACACGGCCCAAAGCTTGCCCCTGGGAAGCACCACCAAGGGCTGTCAGGAAGGAATTACTGGGCTCACCACTGAGGAAGCAGAATTACCTGAAATACCCCTTGTTGCAGACACAGCAGCACACAGCTGTCCCACTCGGTCTGCAGATCCCCTCTTCTCCCCACTCAAGTCATTCCTCTGCTTAAAAGTGTTATTTTGGGAAAGAAATGAATAATGGGAACAGCACTGTAAAAGCACAGGGAATTCAGCAAACAAAAGAAAAGCTGCTATTTTTGAGAATATCTCAAATGGGTAATTATGACTTGTTTTAACTCCTTCTCTCCCAGCTGCCTCCCCAACAGCCTGCTTGGAGTGCCATCCACAAGCATGGTGGGAGCAGCATGCAGGAAAGGTGTGTCTTACTACAGGCTCTCGGAGCAACACCACAGCCTACTAATAACTGGCACATGGTGAACTAATAGGGAAATACTCTTCGATTTCTAATCAGGTTCTTTGAATTGAGGTAGGGGTTTCTGTAAGGGTCCCAGTGTCTAACAAAACCAGTAAAAGTCAGGCAAGCAGTCACCCTGCTAGTGCTTCTGTCACCTCTTGTCATCTTTGAAAAACAGTATTTTTCTAACTGAAGCATCATGAGCATTGTATGTCCATGGTGAGTGGAGGGGTCTGACCCTGCACAGCAGCAGAACCCTGCCCCAGGTTCTCAGAGAAAAGCCCATCGCTGCAAGAAAAAAACCTGAGTCTGCCAAGGCTGCAAATCCAGTTAAGCAGTATAAACTCATCTTCAACAAATTCACCAACACCCCCATGGAGCTGATGTGGAGCATGTTATACTGCTGTTTCATCAGCTCTCACTTATTCTTGCCACTAGTGTGGCCAAATCAGCCAGGTCTCTTTGCAGCCCTGGCCAGGGCTGGCATGGTTCTCCTGCCTGCAGCATCCTGTGCCAAGGGAAAGCACATCCCAGAACTGACATCTGGACCACTACCGCAGACGGCTCTGCAGTTTCTCCTGACAAAAGCAGCCTTTCTGGGCTAAAACCTAGCAGAAGAGAGGCAAAACAGGGAACAAACATGATGGAACCACTGCCCTGATAATACTGGAGGAAGAACAACCAAAGTCTGAGCTCATGTTTTCAGTTCCCAAAGCAATCCTATTCTGCCCAAGTGCTTCTCTGCATGTTGGCCAAGACTCCCATGGATGCCACGGAGCAAGCAGCAGGGGCAGGGGCTGCTCTCTCACAGGCAATCTCATTTCTGAATTGTCAGAAAAGAATTCTCTTTGTTTCATAAAGAGGCCTGTAAACACTCCTCCCTGCATTTTCCTTTCCAAGAGCAGTATGAGAAAGTAAATACCTGTTTTTTGTTCAGAAAGAGACAAGTTCCTCTTTACATTGCCCCTGACCTTCCCAAGTCCCAGCACTTCTGCCTTTCAGAGTTCTGCTTTTCAGCTTTTACCTTAGTGGTGACAAGGGGGACTTCCTTGGCAGGAGTCACTGTTAGGACTGTCATCAGGCCCTGTCAGGAGAGGCAAAGCAAAACACAGAGGGTCTTCTCTGCAGAGAGAGTCTCTCCTTCTGCAGAAGTTCCCACTACCCAGGAACTCTTCAGTAACTCAGAGACCAGAGAGTCACACACAGAGCTGTAAGTGGTTTAATAACATATGCCATCAAACATTACATGCCTTGCATTTCACATTGGGGATTTTGATTAAGGAAACCCTCCAACATGGCAAGGAAGAACTGTGAATTCTGATAACGTTCTCAATTTTTAGCAGTAAAGTAATTGAAAATGAAGGGTGAAGTGAAATAATTGAACATGAAAGCTGTGTGCTGTGACAAATCAGCAATAATACTCAAGTGAGAAGAGATCATGGTTAGACTGAAAGATGTATCCTTGGCCAGCTGTAACTTTGCACTCTTCTCATCCACATCAGCCCATGAAATAAAAATGCAGGCTACCCTTCTGGTGGGATGGTTTCAGTAGGGTCAGAACGACTTCACATGAAAAGCCTCACACAAGATAAACAGCAATGAATAGGACACTTGACAGACAGGTCGAGAGGACAACAGACAGTGCTTTTGCTGAGATGTAATTGCTCTAATTGGACCTGGGCTTGTGAAGATGGTAAAGCTGAAGAGGGCTCTGCAATCCTGCTGCCATTCTGTACACAAGAACACTGTTGTGACAGGATGCACATAGCAGTTGTGGAAATAATCGACAGCTTTGTGCTCCCCCTGGTAGCTTGGATTTGCGCACACAACATGAGCAGAATATTCTCTTTAAAGGTTCTCAGGGCTGAATTGCTTCATGAAGTCTCTTTGAGTGTTATTCAGCTGAAGTTAGACACTTCATACGTGCTGGATCCATTGTGTTTTTGCAATCCTGGAGGAGACGCAGACAGATCGTGTGAGATATAATCAGGAAATCTGGCTGCTCTAGGAGCGAGGGAATGTGGTAAGGAAAGAAGCCAACTTTGACCTTCTTCAGCTTTAACTTGTCTTCTCTTGGGTGACAGCCTATAAACCACCCGATCTTCTTGTCTAATAAAGCTTCTCTACAAGTACTGTTGGGTGTCTCCAAAAGCTGATCTCTTCTATTTATAATGGTAGAACAGTCATGAAACTACTGTCATCCAGTAGCAGGTACTGCACAAAGGTTGACTGTGCAGAGTTCCTCCAACCCTACTTTGAACCCAGTGCCCAGAAGAGAGACAGCCCTGTTAGCCACAGCTACATCACACGGCAGCTAAACAACATCACTGCACCATTGCTAACACAGGAAGAGTATTTCACTCTCCTGACTCCTTCAGACAGCTCCATTTCACAGAAGTCTCATCTAGCCTGTTCTGCAGATGCCCAGGGACATGAGGCAGCACTGCCAGAGGTCCCTGCGTGGGCAGATGCAGCAGTGCAGGAACAATGACAGCAGCCTGTCCTGGCCGCATCCTGCCAGCGCACGCTCGGTCAGTCCTGCCAAGGGCTCTCCTTCCCACTTTGTCCCACCCCTCCTGGTCCCCCGTGCCCCTGTGGCTGGACAGCCTGGCTCTGGCCTGCTCCCAAAGCCCCATTCTCTTGACAATGAGATTCAGCACACAGCTAAGAGGCTTTGTGACGAACGTGGCAGGTTTAAACCTGTCTCAAAGCCTTTCAGCTCCTATGTGCAGACACAGACGGTTGAAATGCTGCCTCCTGCTCCTTTGCACTTTCTAAGTAAATGTGCAAAAATGCAGTTGTGATGTTCACGAACTGCTCATGTCCCACCTGTAAACCAGCACTTGCACCCTAAGTTGTCCCTAAAGAGCCAGCCTGGCTTAGCTCACCCTCCCTAACAGAAATGGACATTTGCAGTGACACCCTGAAGCTCCTGCCCTATGCTCACATTGCAAATACCAGACATGGGTGTCAGGATGTGCATCACCCAAAATGTGAGCAATGGGACAGACGTCTTCCCCAGCACTCAGGCAAAATGACAGGGCTGGGTGCAGTTGGGTGCAGGAAGGTCACAGGAAAATGGTCTTGTTCCTCAGAGCACTTGGGGGGTGACAGTGTCTCTGGGTCACTAGGAACCATGTCACCAGCCAGCCCATTTATCCATGCCATCCTCAGGGTGACAGGTCCACACTTCTCCTTTTCCTGTCCTGACATTTCCTCTGGAGTAGCGCCGTGACTGTCACTCAGCAGGACTGTGACAGATGTATGGGGACATCAAAGCATCAAGCATGCCCCACATTCAGCTTCTGCCTCCTCCCAATGCTGTCTTTGCTTTGTGCATCACAGGCTTTGTTTCACATAGGGACTTGACCAATGCCCCAGCAAGGTGGTGGGAAAAATGGGCCGTGGATGATGCTCTCCTCAGAAGTGTGTGACTCAAACAAAATTGCACGGGATTTATCAACATAGGTCCAGCTAAAAAACACACTACATGCTCGTTTCCAGGTAGTATGTCTGTGATAAGCTATGGATTGTTGCAAGAATAAAAAACATAAGGATTGACATCAGTGAGTTTTATACAGCTAAAATTTTGCACAACACTGTGAACACATACTGCGAAAAATACTGAACAACAAAAGAAGACAGAGCTCAACCAAGACCCATCCTCAGCTATCTTCTGTGAAAGGAGGTGTGGCTGGGAATTTCAGGTGCTGGGCAAATTGAAACCAGCATTTCAGACCAAATGACAAGCTTCTTGGTTTTTCTTCATGTAAATCAGATCCTTACATTATCTCAGTGTCATTTTGTGGCTGAAAGGAACTCAGCAGCTATCAGCACAGCCAGACTGAAATTCAGCAGAACAGGATCTGAGCCCTTCAGCTTGTGATTCGATGGTTCTGTGGAAATGAACCTTAAGAAAAAATGAAGTTCAGCAGAAAGCTGACAGTGTGTGAAGACCACAGAAGGGAGAGGAACTTTACAACTCAGCCTTCACATTTTCCACCTATAGGATTTCAATATTTGCTAAAGTTGTAGTAAGGGCAGCTTCTTCACAGTGCTCCCTCTGGGAAATATCACATTCAGCAATTCCTGAATTACAGTTTCTAATTATATTTTCATACTGTAATGCTGTCTGAAATGCAAATTTGATGACAGAATAATTCAATCCATATAAAATAATTACAAAATTACTGTTTTTCAACCCTCAACTCATACTCCCTGCTATTTAAGAAGATAAATTTAACAGCAGCAAAAGTACAGCCAAAACATAGTCTATTTTTTAAACTGTTATCTGACTATAATTGTCTGCAAAGATTTTGGCTCACCATAGAAGATTATTTCTAAAATATGACTACCAAAAACATTCCAGAGTTAGGATTTTTGTTGCTTTAGCATGGAACCAACAGTCAGGTCAACTTTTATTTTGCATTCAGAGTACCCTACGCATGGCATCTGTGTTTAATTGGAAAAGCAACTGTTGGCTAAAATGCCAAATCTCTACTGCAGCTCAGCTATCATTTAAACCAGTTGTTCCTAATGTTGATGCAGACATTAAATTAGCACAATGTAATGATTTTTAGCAGAATGGGAACCAACTTCTGCAATAAGTAATTTAAGATCCTGAAACTCCATACTGAAACATCAGTTCCCATCGACAACTGCCATGCTGTACAGAGGATTTTATTCCCCCCATGAATATTACCTAAGCAGGAGCTGGGACCTTTAAAAAGACAGCAGATATTGAATTCTGTTTGAAAAAATTCAAGAAGTAGTGTTCTGCATTGCAAGGGCTTTCTAGATTTTATTGTGATTCTGGCCTAAATTTAGATTGTCATTGCCCATCAACTCAGCCAGATCAAGGTAGAGTACACTAAAGGCTTCAGCGTGTTATTACTATGAGGTTAGAGGCATCAACAGCTCACATCTGTTTTTTATTTCCCTGCTGTGTCCAGTTGTGTGAGAAGTGACTTGAGGAGATCTCAGACATGACTTTAGCCAAGGTCTTTCCTAAGGTGAAGTGCTCCAATTCCTCAGGAATTGCCAGTCTGCTCACCCTTCGCCATGGACAAGGAGACTGCAGGAAGACACCATCCCTTCCCTGTGTGTGTGCAAAGGGGTTGACATTTGCAAACATCATGAAGGCTGATGGGAAGTAGGAGGGTCAGTCTGGACTCCCTGGAAGAAGGTGGAGTGTTGCCAAGCCCGTGTGCATCTCATGCTTTTTCTCTTTATGTCAGAGGATCCCAAGCCCAAGTATGCTGGCAGTGCCACAGCTGTGGTGCTGGGCGGAAGGTGAAGGATGGGCTGCAGCACCTTCCCCTCTCGCTGGGGGGAAGGAACCTACAGGCTGGTTTTGTCTCATGGTAGGTGGAAGCACAGCAGGACAGAGAGAGGGGGATGCTTAGCATTATATTGCCTGGCAGCTCCACACACTGCCAAGGTAAACCTGACTGCTTGTCCAAAGGGTTTGGTACAGAGCTGAGCAGTGAAAAGGAGAGCATGAAATCATCACGCAGAGGCACAGAGCCCCAGGATGACTCTCACACACCATTCCCTGCCCTCCTGAGCAGGGACCTGTGTCTCCAGTTGCAGACACTGGCGCTGCCTGTGAGCTGCCTGCCTGCAACTCATTCCCATCTCTGGGGCAAAATGGGTGGAGCCTGGTGATGGGATGCCCGAAGCCCCCAAAGACTCATCGAGAGGGGACAGAGCTGTCACTCTGCCTAGTAGGATGCATCCCTGTGCAACCTCAGCAGCACTTACCACCAGCCTGCCCTATAATGTTGCCTCTTGCCACAGCACATCCAGGACCTTCTGCTAAAAAGTGAAACAGTTTATCATCCTCTTCTCTAAGGTAAAGTTAGAGCCTTTTCAAGACTTCCTCAGTATCACTAAAGAAAGATATGTCCATTCCATCTGGAGATGAGGAACCTATTTTAAAGCACTTCTAACGAATAGCTCTTGAGCAAAAGTTGCATCAATTATTTTTCCCCTTACAGGTGTTTTCAAGGCATCAAATGCTACAGGACACTGTAATCAAGCCTAAATGAACAACATAAGCCTCAGCCCACACTGAGCATCATCACTCAAATCAAACCTGGGAGGTGATGGCAGCTACACATGGAGTCAAATCCTGCAGACATGAGGGTGAATGACTTCTCTTGAACGGCAGGTGCCACTCAGCTCAAATCTGTCCCCATACTCCTCGCCTTGGTCACTCTGCAGACTTACCCCCGCAGTATAAGCTGGTGAACAAGCAGACCTCAGAAGGTGGGGGGTTGTATCAACCACCTCCCCCTGTGCTCCCCTCCTACCCCAGCTCCCCAGTCTGGGGAGCTCACATGCAGACGGAGGGGGATGGACTGCCACGGGCTGAAGCACAGCTCCCCACAGAAGCCAGAGAGCCCAGCCCAGGCTGGTCACCTGGGCAAGGACACCGAGAGCCCACTCACTCCCCATGGGAAGCCTGCCCATGGAGTGCCAACACCGCCACCAGCGCTGCGAGGCTCCTGCAAACCTTGGTTAAACTCACCTATGAGGAGCCAGACGAGATTCCTCATGCACTGGTGCAGTGGAATCAGGTGAAGAATTTAATAATTGAAAATTGAAATACTTCAGCCCCCCCAACAATGATGTTTTAGGCACAAGAGTTGAACTGGAAAGAACTGACGAGATAACACCAAGCGAAATGGTTTAGATGTTTCAGATGCATTTATCCTTGTTCTCTGCGAAGAACACCAAATGCAGTGAAATCCAGAGCATTAAGCCGTAACTTCCTTAGAGAAGTGCCTTCAGTTTTAATGTCTGTCTTGGCTCTCTTTCTGAAACAATTACTTACGCTGCATTTGACAATATTAGGATAATTTATATATTTTTTTTAAAAATCTTTTACTGCTCTGTGTCTTAAATTGTTTTGTAGCTTCACATCAATTTAGACCAGCAGCTGCTTTAGAGAATCATTACCATTATTGATAAACCCTTTGAACTTTGGGAGGAAGGGAACAGGAATATATAATTAGAGAAGATAAGAAAGATCTAACATACTTTCCAGGAAACAACGCACACGATGCTTCAGCTGTAGTCTGTTCTTAAAACAAATCTGTATGTTCCCACACAAACAAACTCAGCCTGTGGCACTAAACTTCAGGAGCTCAGGGATCTCCTTCCCCACAGCAGCCACCTCGGAGTAAGTGCAATACAGAAACAGACTCAAACTCCCTCTTGTTTTCACAAAAAGACCCAAATAGCATTTCATTTTTCAATCACTGTGGTGATTGAAAAATCATGCTGCTCATGCTGCAGTTCTTTTTTTAGCTATTCTAACTGCTTTCAATGCACAACAGAAAAAAAAAAAAAAAGACAGAAAAAAACAAGCCCTGTGTGTGTGCCTGTGAGAAAAAGGGTAAAAGCCTGTGTTACAGCAATGCTGCTCTCTCGGCATATTTCAGATAATTTTTCAGGAAGGTTTTGATTCTTTCCTCTGTGAACACTATACAGCCAAGAGAGCCGCGTGCCCCAGGAGAGGGGCAGAAAGCCCGGGGAGCGCGCAGGGTGCAGGGACTCCGCGTGAACAAAGATGATTTAAATGCTCGAACTTCGAGAGTTGGATTTTAAGCTGTTCCCGGCTGCATTGACTGCTGGCTTCTCCCTCACTGGACACACTGGGTACAAACCCGCCCGAACCGGGCAGCATTAAGAAACTACAAATTCCAACAGAGGTATAAAAACACAATGCCTAAACATCATTTCTTTTAACTCCCGAATGCATTATCCTGGGATTCCTCACGTTCATGTATATTCCTAAAGTGTCAAAGGAGAACTATCATTTTATTCTCCTTTCATGGATCATTAATCTATATTTAACTCCGTTTTGCCGTCTGCACACAGAATTAGTAACTGGAAGCTGCTTTGCATTTATCTGATCGTGCTGGGCTTGTTCATCAAGGCAAACTTCCAGCCAAAACAAACAAGTGAAAAAAAACCAAAAACAAACCAGTCACTGATACAAGCTGCTATTTCTTTTTTAAAGGAAAACAATCCAAACCTGATGAGAACATAAAGCGAATGGTTACCTCACGCTGCGGAAATGCAAGTTTTTAACAGTCCATGCTCTGGCAGCCCCTGAGGTTCAGCAGCGGCAGCGGCGGCGGGGATGACTCCAGCATGCAGCGGGCTCCGCTCGGCTTTGACGGCGCGGCCGGACCGCAGGCTCAGCCTCCCGCTGACGTCAAGGCGGCCGTCACATGGCCCGGCGCCGGCCCGCGGAGCGCTGGTTGTCCTGGCAACGCCAGCCCTGCTCCCGAATTATTTCAATAGGTCATCTGTCACACTGCGCGCACAGCGCGGCCATCGCGGGCGCCCGGACAGCCCAAACACCGCGGGCTCGCTGGAGCTGCCTGCGCCGGGGGCTGCTCCCACCGCCGGCGCTCTCTTAACCCTGTCCCTCTAAGAAAACGCGTCCCTCTTCCTCCTCCTCCTGCATCCCCTACCTCCGGCAGGAAAAAAGACATTACACACCTGGTTTGCCCCGGCAAAGGGGCACAAGGGCTGCCCTCCGAGGATGCTGGGGCACCTCAGTGACATGCTAAGATTAGGGTCTTTCTAAACGGCACACAGCTGGAGTTTTATTCCTAACCACAGAGACATCTGCTTGGTCGGCCACATCTCTGTCCAGATTCGGGGCGAGGCAGCAGCGGTCCGTGCTGTGGTGATGAGGGGCAGCAGCCGTGCAGGGCTGCGGGCTGGCCCCCAGAGCTGCCCTAAAGAACAAACCACACGCTTCTCCAGCTGCTCCCAGCAAAACATCACAGGCAGGGGGACAAAACAGTGCCTGTCTCCATCTGATTCTGACTCACCTGTGCAGCCTTATCCTGCAGGAAGAGACACAACACCAGTGTCTCCAATTTCCTTGTAACTTTAGCTAAAATCCACTCCTTCCTCCAAATTTCCTTTTTTTCTCTCTCTTCACCTCACCAGAGCCCCACAACACGTGCATACAGCAGGAGTAGGACACAGAAGATGCTGGAGAAGGGGACAGACTTTCACCTGCAAGATGCAGGGAGGAAAGACAAAGTGTCAGCAACAAGAAAATACTTCTGAGCTCATCTGAGTCAGTGATGGTTACTGACCAGTGCCCAGGATATGAACTGACCTCTCAATAGACGGCTCTGGTGAAGGAGGAAGCTCATGTAAAGCCACATGGGATCTGCAAATACCAACACTGAGGCATGCCCAGCCAAAGTTGGCTTTTGGCCCCTTTGCAAGAGATGAAAGAGAAAATACTAGAAATTAAAAAATGACCTGAGATGGGGTATAAAGGGGTTCTGGGAAGGCCTTCCTGGCATCCAAGGCAGAAGGACAATGGAAAGGACATGGAAGTAGTGGGCAGTGGGAGGACCACTGAGTCCTCTGCATCACTCCCACTTGTGAGAGCAGCAGGTGTTTGGGATATTTAGCTGAACATCAGGTCTGGATGAGTGGACAGTGAGGTGGAAAGAGAACTGTCTGAACAGCAGCTCTCAGAAGGTTGTGGTCAGTGACACAGGGCCTGGAGGCCTGTAGCTCATGGTGTTCCCCAAGGGTGGATACTGGGTCCAGTATGGTTTAACTTATCCCTCAGTGACTCAGATGAAGGGGCAGATGCTTCCTCAGCAAGTTCACTGATGGCACAAAGCTGGGAGGAGCAGCCAATATCCCAGAGAGCTGTGCAGTCCTTCAGAAGGACCTCAACAGGTTGGAGAGATGGGCAGAGAAGAACCATCTGAAACTCAACAAAGTCAGATGCAGGTCCTGCACCTGGGGGAGGAATAGCCCCAGGCACCAGTACAGGATGGGGGCCAACCTGCTGGGAAGCAGCTCTGCAGAGAAGGACCTGGGGGTCCTGGTAGACAACAAAGTGTCCATGAGCCAGCAGTGTGCCCTTGTGGCCAAGAAAGCCAAAGGTATCCTGGGGTGATAGGAAGAGTGTGGCCAGGAGGTCAAGTGAGGTGATCCTGCCTCTCTACTCAGCTCTAGTGAGGCCACATCTGGAGTTCTCTGTCCAGTTCTGGGCTCCTCAGTGCAAGAGAGACTTGGAGCTCCTGGAGTGGGTCCAGTGAAGGGATACAAAGATGATTAGGGGACTGGAACACCTCAGTTACGAGGAAAGGCTGAGGAAGTTGGGCCTGCTTAGCCTGGAGAAAGGGAGACCGAGAGAGGACCTTATCAATGTCTGAAGGGAGGGTGTCAAGAGGATGGAGCCGGGCTCTTCCTGGTGGTGCCAAGTGATAGGACAAGAGGCAATGGCCAGAAACTTATGACAGGAAGTTCGACCTGAACATGAGGGAAAACTTTACTCTGAGGGTGACAGAGCACTGTAACAGGCTGCCCAGAGAGATTGTGGAGTCTCCTTTGCTGGAGATATTCAAAAGCCTTTTGGACACAATCCTGAGTGACATGCTCTGGGGAACCCTGCTTGAGCAGGAAAATTGAACTACATGGCATTCAGTGGTCCCTTCTAATCATTCTGTGAGCCTGTGATCAACAACAGCCAATGCTGGTTTACGCAGCATTTAGTGAGTAGTGCATCTCCAGCACAGGTTTTCAACAGCCTCTCCAGCACTGGCACTGCACTGGGGCTTTTTTGGGCAGTTGGTGTTAGGGGGCAAAGACTTCTGAGATCCTGAGCTGGCCCCTGGGCCTCAGTGCAAAGCAGTGAAGAGGGCTCAAAGAGTTATTACAATAGAATAAGGCAGCTCCCACTGTCTAAAATTCTTGCCTTAAACAGAAGATATTCACAATTAGCTAGGAAACCCATGACTGTTTAACAAAACAAGAATAATGTGGTGAATTTTAAAAACCCCACTGATTACTACATGTGTTGCACATAATCCCACATATTAATCCAATATAGAAGGCTGAAACTTCATGTCAACACCCACCAATAAAATTGTATCATAACATACAGATGTATTCTTCCACTTAATGGCAGTGTTTGTACAATACTACATAAAGTTTGGGTTTGCAATTTAAAAAGATATCTCTCAGCACTGTGCAGCGCATTCATTTCTATTGGTCTGACAAAAATGTGTGCACCTGAGAGAGATTTTAATGGTTTTTAATTCTTATAGAAGCCTTTTCACGAAAGGGGACAATACAACACATGCATTTTGATGGTCACAAAACTTCCAAAATACCATTTTGCTGATTCCCTAAAGGGCTGGCAGAGACAGCCAGACAGGATCACAGAATCACAGAATGGTTCAGGTTGGAAGGGACCTTAAAGATCATCTACTTTCAATCCCTCTGCCCTGGGCAGGGACACCTTTCACTAGACCAGGTTGCCCAAAGCCCCATCCAACCTGGCCTTGAACGCTTCCAGGAATGGGACACCCACAACTTCTCCTCTGGGCAACCTGTTTCAATGTCTCACCACCCTCACAGAGAATAATTTCTTCCTAATATCTAATCTCAGCCTGCCCTCTTTCAGTTTAAAGCCACTACCCCTTGTCCTGTCACTACATACACTTGCAAAAAGTCCATCTCCATCTTTCTTGTAAACCCCTTTGGGTACTGTAAGGCTGCTCTACAGTCTCCCCAGATCCCCCTCTTCTCCAGGCTGAACAATCCCAGCTCTCACTGACCCTCAAGGACCTGCACCTGCTTTGCTCCTGTGCAAATCTGGCCCTCCACACCTGCAGACACATGGCTATGCAGAGCACCTTTGTCCTCCAGCATAAAAATAGCCCTTTCACTCACCTTTACAGCATATTTCTGCTACAGTACAAGAGCTTAGAGGAGTTTTTAAACCATGCACAGTGTTCATAAGGGGGTACTAATTATATGTTGAGAGGGTTATAATTTTCAGCCAGTTGAAAGATGCTAAGTGGAAAAAAAAGACCAATGCTCTGAAGAACATATGATAATGGCAGTGTAGAGTTGGATGTTCCCAGTTCCCAAGGCTTGGCAGAGGTTCTCCTGCACCTCCCCAGTGATGTGGCTCCTCCACAGGGAGATTTTCGGAATTTATGACTGAAATCCCTACTTCTCCACAGCACTCGCTGTAACTGTCAAAGCTTTCCAGGACTAGGGTCAAGAGAGACCTTACACCATGCAGACAGATGCAGAAATGAAAGCAACATCATCTGTCCCTCAGAGAGCTGAAGTATCCTGCTAGAAGTGTCAGAAAAACCTATATTCCCTGAATTAGTTTAACTTTCCGTGATAAAACCCCCAACATAAAAACAGCTTCCTCTGTAGTTTCAATAAACCAAGTGAGCTCAAAGCAATGAGACATGGGCACTGACAGGAAATATACTAAACAGATATTTTATGCAGAGAAGGACTTGTCAGTGATGGCTGATGAAGACCTCAATATGAGCCAGCAGTCTAGAAAGTTTAGTTCAGAGTAGTTTAGAAAACTTAGGGGTTTTTTTAAAGGTTTTTTTTTTTTTAGTTTAGTTTAGTTTAGTTTAGAAAGTTTAGTTTTAGCCAGCAGCCCAGAAAGCCAAGTGACTCCTGGGCAAAAGGTGCAAATTAGAGGAGAAATTAGGGGATTGAACAATCACCTACTATTTGAAGAGCAACAAGGGAAAGCACAGGATTCTGCACCTGGGATGGGGCAACCCAAGATGTACAGACAGACTGGGGAAGGAGAGGCTGGAAAGCAGCACCACAGAAAGGGACCTGGGGATCCTGGTTGACAGAAAGTTGAATATGAGCCAGCACTGGATGATCTTTGGGGCTCGTCTTCCTACCCTTAATATTCTCCAATTAAAAATCTGAAGCCTGCTGAGAAGCGAATGCATTGCATCCATCTGGGACCATGATACAAAGACACTCCTCCTCCTGCTGCAAGGACAGGCTGCCTCATGGGGAAAGGTTTCTGTTGTGCATTTGGGACCACCTCCATACCTCCCACCCCTCGGGGTCTGGGGCCCACAGAGAGCAGTTCTAGGGAACATGGGTTGGCTCCTTCATCCTTAGATGATGGACAGTCTGCCAGAACTTCACTGACTGCGGCACAGTGTGTCACATGCATCATAATACACACACAGATATCTCTAATACCTACACCTAGCACTCACATGGATCAGGACCTGTGTAATAACTCACACACAAATGCAATACAACAAGGTAGGGCACCACCCAGCTTTTCCTCCTGCACTTCTTTTGGCTCTACAGAGCTAACAATAGATAACATTTGTTTGCCCATAAAATGGAAGACACGCAGGGAGCAGAAACTCTATATGGGCTGATCTTTGAACCCACAAGACTAGATCTTCCCTGGCTTCAATCCCTGCTCTCAGGAAGGAGCCACATCCATGCAAGCAGCTGAGAATCTACTCTTGGCTTTCCTCGTATCAAAACAACACTTAGAAAGTGTTTCATCTTGGAATCTTCCCTCTAACACTGACTACTTTTTTACTGTTTTTAAAAATAAAAGGAAGAAAAAAAGGAAAATAGGCATGGTTTTGATGTAATAAATACAAAGAACAAACCACATGTGTTTTGCTGGCCTCTGCAGCTTGCTGTTTGAAAGAGTGGTTAATGTTTCCATTGGCATTGGTTACATAGATAAAAAAGAGACAGAAACAGGGCTCAGCAGACTTGTCATGTTGACTTTTGCTCTTGTAGAAAAACAACATGGAAAAAAACCCACAGGAAAAGACATTTTAGTTTTGATACAGCTGACATGGCACTACTAGCACAGGGGGTTTTGAAAAAAAACAAGAAGAGAAAGTGGTTCAGCCCACCCTGTTCACTGGTGATGGCCCAGTGAAAGAGTTATTGTTTGAATCAAATCAGGTGGAAGATGGTTTCCTAGGAATGCCGCACTGTAAGAAGACACTCTCCATATATCTGTCATGACTCTTTACTGCCTCTAATTCCTGCTCCCAGGGAGGGTGAAAGATTCTGCTTTCCAAAGCAGTAATTTTTGTTTCCTGTACAGCACCAGTGGCTTTGGGGATGCCCCCAACATCCTTCCTAAGGGTGAGAAGAGCCCTCAGACTGAAGGGAGACTCTGGGGAGGGTGTAAGCATCAGCAGCGAGGACCTGGTCCCAACAAAGGCCTCTGATGGCTGCTGCTGAAGGGTGGGAAAAGCTCTTGCAGTGTGACTTGCCTTTTTGTGATGTATTTTGTAGGAAGGATCACTTGGTCTGCAACAACTTTTCTGACATTTAAGCCTAAATAATGCCATCATCTATCCTTAGGCAGTATTGCAGTGATTGTTTTTACTGCTGAGATAGGCAGCAGCTTCTCACAGGATCTTTTAAAGTTTTGCTTGCACCTGTTTCCTCATAGGAACTGATCAGTTTTGGTGCTTGTGCATCCCTCCTGCAGTCCTTCCCTGTGCCAGTGTCTCCACATCCTCTCCTTTCCCTACTCATTCTCCTGGATTGCCCTTGCAATGCCCTCAGCTTCACTCTGGGAAACTCCCTCACCTTCACTTTAGACGGGAAAAGCATCTTGAACCATGAGTAAGATAAAACTCACTTTGTGCCACCTTGCACATCTTCCAAGACATCTACTCCAGCAGCTAAAAGGAGCCAGGACCCATTCCCTGGCCCAGAGATCAGATGTCATAGCACCACTGGAGCCTGCAGTGACAAACCTCTCCCCTGAGAGCGTGGCCTCATCCCCTTCCTCCTCTTGTGAGGAACTTTAAACCTCTGCTCTTCCCTAAATACAGCCAGGAGAGTGAGAGGAATTGAGGTTGGCTACCACAACAATCATTTAGGCTCTGAGGAGTAGCAATTGTGCAGGATTGGAAACACCCTTGTAGGAATCCCATCTCACTGGCACAGAAACACCAGGAGACGAGCTCAAAAACTTAATATACTAGATAAAAAATGAAATATTCTTAGCTGGAAAAAAATTCTCGTCATCTAGCAATCACAATCAGTGCCTCCTAAGGGACCAGCCAGAAGACTGATTTTGCTGCTGAATGTGGATGCTTTCCATTAATTGATGCACTTGAATTGTGTGCCCTTAGCTAGGGGAAAAACAGAAAAAAAACCAAGGAAAAGTAATTTGGATCAAATAAGAATTGATTACGTGGCAACACACAGGGAAAAAAATGCACTTTGGATCAAAGAAAGCATTTAGGGCATTTTAAAACAAGCCAAGGATATTTGGAAACAAAGGTCTTCATCTGCACTAGGACTTCAGCAAAGACCTGTGTGGGCAGGAGGGGCCACCATTGCTTGTCCTGCTGGTGGTCACCCTCCCTCATCCTTGAGGCCTGTTTGGCTGGGAAGCACAGACCACCCCTCTCCTCTCTGGTATTTGTGCGGTCTAACCTAACCTAGCTCATTTGGACTGAATTTGCTGATTGTTTGCAATGCCTGAAAGCAGCACTTTCTGGAGAATAATTGATTTACCAATTTTTCATCCAGACCGAAATAATATTTCAGGTAGCGAATTACCCCCTGAGCCCTCTTGCCAGGATCTCTGTGGTCACAGAAAAACATTTTCTAATTGTCTGGCTCTTCTGCGTCTCCTCCTTACTGTGTGGAAGTCACATCTGAACCACAGAGGTATTAAGATCCTGACCCAAAGTCATCTAAGCACATGGATAACCTTACACTGGCTGGGATGTTACACGTGTGCTGAAGTATTTGCTGGATGAGAGCCCAAGTGCCTGACAGCATTGTGGAAACCAACCGTGCACACAGCGATAGTGCTGCAGAAAAACAAAGGAACAAGATAGAAATGCCCTTTTGCTCCCAAAGAAATCTTCGCCAGTGAGGAGAATGGAACAGACATCAGCAACAGGAATTCAGTCATATGTATTTTAGTCCCACCTATATTGAAAAGGAACTTTTCCAGTTTTTAAAAAATTGTTTGCAGTGTTAATCACATCTGGCAAATTTCAGATGTTTTTGGTTTTTGTTTTTTTCTTTTCCTGTGCTTTCACTCTCACTTTTTCTTCCCCCTTTCCCTGAGTTGCTGCTGTCCATTTCTGTGTAGTTTATCTTATCTGAGTAGCTGCTAGTATTTAATTTGTAATAGCAAATCACCAGCCACCAGCCTGCAGTTCCACATGGAAATACTCTATCACACTTCTGTTAAATATACCAGTTTGTGGATAGCCCAATTTATAAAAAGGTGAATTTCAGCACACCTCTGACATGGTGTTTCACTGCCCACCCTCAGGAATGAGAGCATGATGTTATCCTTCCTTCATGGAGACACAGCAGTACCAGTGCTTCCCATGGCTTTGAAGCACTCGGGGCCATATCAGCTCTTGGCATTGGAAACCAGTTTTCCTCTCCAGAGGATGGTGGTGTTTTGCAGCCCGCTCCCAGGAGCCCAGATGGTGCCTTACAAAGAAGGCTTCTGCCCGCACATCTTCCCCAAAAGAACCTGGGGGACGTGGGGCCTTTGGGCTGTTCTGGTCACTGCCAGCATCCTCCTCACCCAGCCCCAGACTGCCACCCAGACATTACCTTGCCACAAGGAAAATCTCCCCTGGGTTGAACTGGGACACAATAAGCAACTTATTCTGCTCCAATTCTCTGCCAGTCCTGACCCAGACATTTCTGTGTCCCCCCAGTCACCCATCACCTCCCCAGCAGCTAATCTCTGCTCCTCAGTGCTAGATGGGTAAAGTCTAAATTGCCTGCATTGCCTGGCTTTTTATCAGTGGGCAGGCAGGGGTCAGAATGGAACAAAAGGTCAGTTCAGAATTCTCTGGAGTTTTGCTCTTCGGAATGCAGCTCACTGTCCTTGCACACATTGTTATACAGCGTCTCTGGCAGGCGCTTCCTTAACTTTTTCCTCCACAGATAATATGGAAAGGTTTCCTAGTGTCAGTAGCCGCTGAAGAGATAGGAATGAAAGCATTTTTGGCATCTGTTTTCTGGCTTACACCAGAAGGTCTTTGCCCTTTCCTCGATCACATACACATTTCCCCTTTCTCCCCTTGATATCCAAAAGGTAAGTGGTGATAAATTTGTCATACATTTCCTAAACACAGGAGTAGGAGCCAGAGAAGCTATCGTGCTGGGATGCAGACCATCCCTACTGCTTCAGCACCCAACCTGCCCAAGCTGAGGGGAAGGACCTGGCCGTGCCTGATCAGCAACTCCAACAGCAGTGGCCAACTGCATCCCTCTGACAGCCCATTTCTCACTTTTGTCTTTTCCAGCACCTGCTGCTGGCACCTGCCTGTGTCCCTGACCCTGCTGTGAGAAGGATTCATGTGTGGACACCAGTTAGGCACATACCTGCAGAGCAAGCTCACAGCAACTGTCCAAAGGCAAACACACAATTTTCATACTGCAGGCCCTGCAGCCCTGGCACAGCCTGGCACTGCAACAGCAGGAGGGCATGGAGCAGCAGGAGTGATTATTGCATGGCCAGGCATCTGTGGCAGCAACAAAACCAAAAGCTGTCAGTCTGGGCAGACAAGAGCAGAATAGCCTCTCTCTAATCATCTTCCACTCCTTCCCCACAGGTGATGACAAACATGGAGTCTGTTAGGACTCTGGACACTAAGCCAAATGTTTGAGACCTTTCCAGTCTCCAGCTGGTGTTTTGTGTCTCTCCTGAAACCAGACCTGATGCTAGGGTGTGCTGTCCCATAAAAGCAATCCTGCATGTAAGGCAACTCTATGGCTGGACCCCACAGACAAATAGGCAGACATTCTCTGAGCCCAAGAGTGCTTTATGTGAACTGGAACGTAAAGGCAATCAGTCTTTCTGTTACTTAGTGGACTCCATGGGTATGCATGCACACATGGTTTTTCTCAGGCAGATAGGAGCTCACTCTGCCCCTGGTTTGAATTGACTGGAAACCACATGAGTATGGTTTACATGGAAAAAAAATCCACCAAAAATCCGCCAAAAATCCAAGCAAAGAAAGCAGCCACACTTAGGCAATATTGGGTTGCTGCAGAGCACAAGTAAGATGGAGTTGACAACTGCCTGCCAGAAACATGTAGAAATACCTCAAGAATAAAAGAAAAACAACTTAGGAACAGCCAAATTCTCTAAGATCCAGTTACCAATATTGCTGCATTTATGGCTCCTATCTGTCTTTTACAGGAACTAAGAACTATGTTGTCCTTTGAGTGAAAGGCCTCATTGAATGAAGCACTGTCCTGTTCTTGGTAGAGATGGCCCTGTCCAGCCACAACAGACGTCCCTGGAGAACTCATAGAGAGTGAAAACTGTGGCTGCTTTCCCACATTATCTCTGAGTGGGACAGTCGCCCAGTTGTGTTACATCCCAGCAATGAAACTCATCAAAACAAAACAAACCAGAGCAAAAGTGAAGCTGTCACTGACACGAGAGGGACACAACTTCAGTAAGCTGGATGACAAGCCACGGCTGGACACTGCAGATCCAGGCCTCGCCCTCATCCCCTCATCAGTGTTGTCAAGAGCAGCATTTTCCAGCTGGTGTTTTTTCCTTCAGGAGGTGAATGCCACACCAGTTTGAGGATGGCTTCTAGGCTACAAATGCCTTAAATTTTTAAGAAGATGCAAAGACAAGACAAATACAGGTAGGTGCAAGAATCTCTGCTCCTGACTCGCTGAGTCTGAGCACTGCTGTCACTCAGTCCTGCTCAGCCTCCTATTCCAGGTGGTCACAGACCCTCCAAGGCATTAAGTGACACATGTTTGCTCCTTCACAGTCCTTTTCCTTCCCTCTCCTGGTTCCTGGAGGCTCATCATGGGGCTAGAGAGCAAAGCCCTGTGCTCTCCAGGGCTGTGCAAGGTGTTACAGCTGCATGTTTTATCTGCTTCAGGAAGATTCAAATAGGAGAGTGAAATTTTATTAATGCTGAATTTGATGAAACATTACCCAAAACTGGTGAAAAAGAGATGGAAAATTTTTAAATCCATTGAATAAGAACTGCTCCAAAACAATGTTAGCTTTGCAAGGTAAGCTCACCCAAGTACTTAAATTCTAGTAAGCCAGCCCAGCAAGACAAGAAGAAAGAGAGAGAGGAGTTATTATGCAGAGAAAGACTGACATCAAAGTTAAAGATGATCTGGGTATAGTCCCAAAACAAATTTAATCCTTCATCTCAATTTGTGGTACAACAGGACAATGAACAGAGGGGCAAAGATAGGGTAGTTAATCAGACTTAGAATATGGGGATGAATATTAATGGAATAACACTTGAAGACTTTTAAAGTGTTTGAATCAAAAGAACAGATGATCTGTATCTAGGAATCACAGAATAATGAAAGAGCTGGCAAATTAAATGGTAAGTCTGACAGCAAGTGTTTCTAACAAATAATTCTAGTTCAGTCTGTCTCTAATCAAAGGACTGTAAGTAATACTCACAAATATGGGTCCCTTTATCTGTTCTATGTAGCATAAAAAGCATAAAGGCAAATTTTAAGGGAGGAACAAAGGCAGAGGAAGAGCATACAAGCCCATATCTTTATGAAATAGATGCATTCAACTTAGCCAATATCTGCTTTTGGTGAAAGGATTTTACTGGCCAAAGGCAATGTTATTTACCTAGACTCCACTAAACAACCCACGATGCACAATATGCCTATGTATTAGAAAAAACAGACTATGCAAGCTACAAGAAATGTAAGGTGAGGAGGAACTGGCCAGTGGACAGCAAGTTCCTGAACCTGGAGCAGGCTGGCAGGTTGACAATGGCAGAGCTCCTCAAGGGCAGAGCCTAGGAGTGCTCTAATTTATAATGGCACAAAAAACAATATTTTGCTGGTGAAATACAGTGATGAAGATGTTGTCTACATGCAAGATGATCACAGTGTCAGAGGAGAAAAACAGGGTAGACAGACAAACTCAAACTAGGAAGGAGCAGAGATGCTTGAGGAATGGGAAGCCTCCCTGGCAGGAGGAAACAAAGCTAGTTCTTAGCTCTGTTTCCTTCTGCTCTGGTCAGACTGGATGAGCTAAAAAACATTTTGCAAAAAGGCATGGAGGGTATGGAGCAGTGGCCATCACTGTTTCCAAGCGCATCCTGCTGATCCCATGGATACTTCCCTGAGGAGACAAGGGAGGTGATGACATATTTTCCCTTTCACCCTACTGCTGGGTTGGTTAGACTTGACTCAAAACTTTCAAGATACGTGTTTGGCCAAGGGCAGTGACTCCTTGAAACTGCAGTCCACAACAAAAGGGAGACATAGTTCAAGCATTTTATTTCTGTAAATTGTGTGTGTATTTGTCTACATCTCTTTCGAATTGTTTTACCAAAAGGTACATCTGTTCTGGAAAAAAGGCACGAGTCATTCCTAAAAGGCAAAAAAAGCAAGTTCCACTATGCTGGTACTTAGTCACCGTTTTGAACTGTTGTCACGCAACTTTTCATAACTAGGCAATGCAAAAACAAAAACAATATAAAATAAGCCTGGATTTATCTCTTGGAAATTCTCTCTTGGAAAATGAATTGGATGAGGGAGATTTTCACATTGCCGAGGGGAAATTTTTAGAGGATTTTAACGTCTTTGGTGGATTAGCAACAATAAACATAAAGCAGTTAAACTGTGGGTACACAGTAAATGGCATTTACACAACGGAGAAAGTCTGTGCCACCATGAGACTGACAGGACAGGACTAGATCAAGGTAGCTGATCAAAAGAAAGGGGGTAGGCCAAAATGAAGGGGAGAAGTTATTGCCTTGCCTTATCATGTGCATTGCTTTTGATTTTTAGAACAGCAAGCAAAACAAACCATTAGAAATACATCTAAAATTAAAATAATGCTAGTAAAGGCAACAGTGGAAGCTCCTAGGGTAAATAGGAACTGATTCCTACTACTGGTTGAAGTAAATCTATTTTGCTATGAAAGGGAGCAAAGCAAATACCCAGTTTCCTCTAGAGTCATGTCTGTGGCCCCTGTGCTCCCTACCACAGTGACCCCAGACCTGCTCCATGTCCCAAATAATTCTTCACTGCAAGGCTCCCAAGCCTCCTTCACATCTGCAGACAGCTCCAGAATCCTTCCAGTTCTTCCATTTTGTTTCTGAGCTACCTCTGTGGGGCACCCAGCTCACCCCCAGGGTCCATAGGCCAGCCACGCTCTGACTTAGCCTCCTGCTACTCCACATTGATGGTTTTGGATGTTAGGTGGACATGGACATGGATCATGGTAGTAATAGTAGTATTGGTAAGCTTCATCATGTGCTGCACAGCTGGTTTAGTAGTGTGTCTGAATTGATTTAACTGCATAAAGAAGGCCTGAAGTCTCTCTCTGTATAGTTGGGTGGGAGACTGTTAAGTCTGATTTCTTTTAATAAGCTATTAGTTTGCACAAAATACAGAGGAACTTGTATTTTCAGGGCAGGTTTCCCCAGAAGGGAGACTTCTGCCAGTCTGACAGGATTTGGGCAATGGTTTCAAAAGTTGCTTGGAGGGCACAGCGAGACAAGAGATGAAGACATGCTCAAAGAGACAGTACTCTCAAAACAATCCCATTTTAACTGCCAAGCAGGGCAGAAGGAGCCATCTTCTGCTCCTGCTAATATACAGCATAGCTGACCCTGGAAGTGGCACCCAGTCTGGCATACTGCCCTCGCAGAAGGCAACCCACAGGCCACACTTCTCTTCTGCAGCTTTACTCGTGCTAGGAGTCCTACAGGAGCTCACATAATCCAAAGGTTCTGTGAAACAAGCCTCACGGTGCCAAAATTATGGAAACTGGCAAGTTGGCAAGAAAAAAAGTGAATCTTCCAGAGGGATACAGCATTTTCAACAGCAGGGCAATACAACAAAGGCAGAGACTTTTACAAGAGCCATCTACATCCTGGACTACTCTGCATGCTGGGAAAACTATCGGCCTAATTTCGTCCCTTGTGCATATATATAATGGGTTCCCCTCTGGAATCCATTAATAATTGTGGTGGATTGACCAAAGGAAGTGAATTCCATCCCAGTCAGACACAATACAACCACTCTGGAGCTAGGACTGACACCACTGGGGCATGCAGCCTGCTGCACATCCCTGGGCTCTCCTCTGGCATAAACCATACTCCCAGGGAGTACATCAAGCCTCTGTCAAGCATGGAGAAAAAATTCTCATGCTGTCTAGGTCTCTCTTCAAGGCAAAGTTCCTAAGTTTCACGTGGTTTTGCTGCACTCAAAAAGAGCTACAGCATCTTGGCATCTTGCACAAGTTGGGCATTTAACCCCCTCTGAAGGAGGCAAGAGGCAATGTAAATGGAAAAGTTGTTTGTAATTTTAACAACTTTTCAGGCAAATGATCTTCCTCACTTTGGTGGCTATTGTCATCATCAGCTCAGGGGATTTTTCTGCAAACATCTCCTAATCAATGGATGTGGAACTTGTGTGAGCTCAACTTGTGCTAGCTGTTCCACCCCCTTCATCTTCAAGTTAAAGCTTAACAGTTTGTGCTACTTTCTCTCCAAATAATGTACAACCCAATATAATTGGGTCACAGCACAGGTAACAGACTTGCAAACCTGCTGGGATGGACCTCACAGTTCCCTGCTTCTGTTCCTCTGCTGCCCCAGCACTGAGAGCTAGCCCAGCTAAACCAACACCAGCACTGGGACCTGGGTTGGAGAGCATTCCTGCCTTTCCTGTGTGTGCTGAGATTAGCTCACACTGTATCCTACTAAACAGCAGTACTAGTAACACCCCAGAATTTAGGGCTTGTTGGATAAACTACCTCAGAAGTCTGGAAAAGTCTAGTATTCACTATCACCAAAGCTGTCTCTGTTTCTGGCTCTGTTCTGTCAGCTTTAAAACAAACAAACAAAAAGTTAATCTACCTGCAGTCCCATTCCTATAAGCAAGGAATAACTCTGCCTAGATCATGGGAAGTTCCTTGGAGTACCAAAAAGCAGCTGGATCCAGGACAGACTTACATTGCATCACATGGAACCAGGGCTGAATGGGATTAAAACAAGTAGAGTTTGGGCAGCCTGAAGGCCCCTGCTCCCTCCACATTATGATACATGACTCTTCTGTGGAACAGGGGAAAATACACTGAAGCATTAAATAGGGCAATTATTTTCATTAGTGGCACCACCAGAGACCCTGTTACAGAAATGCAATGTAATTGTAGTGCAGCTCCTACCTTCTGCCAGAGCCTTCAACACGCAAAGCTGATTCCTTCTCTTACTGGGTTTTCCTACCCGGTGAAGCTTGCCCAGATGTAATCAATAGAGGGATGAAAGACTGTTTTGGGACAGCAACACAGCTGTTGCAGGGCATATTGCTCCTCTGAACAGATTCATACCCAAAGCCAAAAACAACCCTGAGACAGCACTTGAAGACACCTGAGAAGGATGTTGCTCCCTCTGAATACTTTACATCTGTGATGGTTCAGAGTACAGACCCTGCAAGTCAGACCCTGATTTCAGTAAATGAATTATATCAGAGGTTAGTAGTAAAGTCTCAGTGATATTTATGAGAGACTTCTTTACATGAACAAGCCTGAAACATTTGGAAACTATTTGGTTTTTCAGACATACACTGCTTAGTTCACCATAGTTAGAGGCAGATTTTGGACGGAGAAGTGTGGAAATGTATCCAGAGTCAGACTGTTAAAAATGTTTCAAGCTAACTCCACTGTGTTGATATACTTAACAAGTTCGGGAGACTGGGGCTTGTTTTCAGCATGTGTGTGACCAGGGCTGCAGACATCACAGATATACTGGCACAGGCAGGTCTGGAATCCCACTCCCAGTGGCCTTGACCCTACTGAAAGTTTACCTACACTGCAAAGCATTGGGTTTCTATTTCTATTTCTATTTCTATTTCTATTTCTATTTCTATTTCTATTTCTATTTCTATTTCTATTTCTATTTCTATTTCTATTTCTATTTCTATTTCTATTTCTATTTCTATTTCTATTTCTATTTCTATTTCTATTTCTAATCCTCCCACCATGCCTTTTAAAACCCCACCTTGCTATTATTTTGAGTACTAATCAGAAGTGGACCTCTATCCTTTCCAACAAGAAGCAAGCCCTGAGCAATATATCCCAGGAAGAAAAGGTGCCAGCAGCTGTCACAGGAGCAGGAGGGCAGGAAGGATGACACATAACCCACACACTTGTAGCCTGTGCAGCTGAGGGGCAGGTGGGACACAAGTGCCCAGCCTGGCTCACCCATTTGCAAACAGGGATGGGAAATGAGTGAGTCCCCCTGTCCAGGTCTCTGACCAGCCTGTTCCTTCACCCAGAGCCAGTACCCAAGTACGAAGAACGGCCTTCTGCACCCTGGGGAGGTCCCATATCCTGGACTAGCCTCTGTGTGAAAGGGGTCCTGCACGACCTTTTCGCTGCTTTGCAGTAACATGTTTCCTCTTTAAATACAAAATGTCACGTTTGTATTTAAATTCTAGTTTGTAAGTTAAATTCTAGGAACATTTTCTAAATTGGTATCAGCTTGATAACTGTCAGGAGCAGGGATGGACTGCCAATATCAGCTGACTCTGAGGATGGAGATGGAGAGCTGGGCTGTGACTGAGAACTGGGAGGTGGGATGCCCAGGATGAGCAGACAGGAGAAGCAGCAGGAGGAAAAGGAGGAGAAGAAGGATGATCCACATTTGCTAAAGAAAGTCCTGCTCCAGCAGAGATCATGGCAGCAGAGAGAGTGCCTGGTTGGGGGTGTTTTTCAAAAGCTGGCTCAAGACCTGGAGGCACTTTTCTTCTCACTCAGCCTGTGTTGGCACACAAAAGCACTTCTGGTGCATTCAGGCACTGACACGATAAGTTGAGAACCTGGTTTCACATATTTTCAGCCCTTCAGGAGACACATCCTGCTACTTGTGCCTGTTCACACTTCTGCTGGTGCTGCCAGTGGCGACTCGGGAGAGCTGTCCCCAGCAGCTCTCTTAATCTGCTGTCTGAGCGCTTAATCACTGATTTACAGCAGTGCTTGGGACATGAGTGGCAGGAGTCTTTACAAAGGTTTTCCAGCTACTGCCAGCTGCCAGGTGCCCAGCCTCATGTCTGCTTACTTTATATCGTTTAGCTGGCTGGGAGCAGCCCCCACTCGAGCAATGAGGACCAAACCTCTTAACTACCATGAAGTGAGAGGCTGGGAAACTGGATGGCAATGAGGAGCATGGTGCCAGGATTCCCCCCTGAGCTACCCCTCCCCCCTTATACATGGAGCTGGGAACACAACCAGCCTCACACCTTGCAATAATATAGCAAAAACAGCTTAAAAAAATCTTGCAAGTGTCAGAACTATTGCACTGTAATACCTAATCCAGCAGTCCCTGCAGCCAGCGTCAGTCTTTCCAGTGATATTAAAAGTTGTTGGACAAGGGCCTAAGTGACTAACAAGTACAATATTTGAAATAGAGGCGTGGGGCATATTTGCAGCAATATGAAAAGAGCCCCTATTCAATCTCTATTCAGTAATTAACTTTAAAATATGTCTATTGTCACTAAGTGTTTTGCAAACATGCTGTCTGTAGTAGAGAACTAAAACTGCCCCATTTATGAGCCAAAAAGTTTATCTGAACACAGGTGAGGCATGAAGAGAAAAGGAAAGGAGTATTTCTGCAAATACATTCAACTAAAAAGGAATCAGTTGTTGTGAAGATAGGAGAGGCTGTACAAAGTCAGAGAATGTGCAATGAGAAATCCTACTAAAAATCCTGAATTTGGCATCCCTTCAGTCTAGAACCACCATAACTTAGATTTTTTTTCAAGATCGTCAAGTGTCAGAGCTCACCAAAAATATTATGAAATTACTTATATTATATGAGTATAACACGATGTAACTATATACAATATGCTTAATCACAGCCCCTAAAGCCCAGATCCTAAGGCTACACATGAACCTAAGCAAGCCTCAGCCCCTGCTACAGTCACAGAGGAGAGAAAGGTGCCTGCAGGGAGTGGTTTGTCCCTTTCCAAGTGAAGTTAGCGGCTTTTTGACTTCATCTGTGCTCCGTGTATGTCACAAGACACACAGAAACCAGTATGAGGTCACCAGGGCCTTCAGAATGACCCCCGTCCCCTTGCAATGAGCACAACCATCTGTTTGCTGCTGGGGAGCCAATTGAGGGGTCTGGTGGCTGCAGGGGAGAGGATGGCTGTGACAAAGGAGAGGTCATCCCCGGGTTGCTGAGGCCTGCAGGATTCCCAAGACACAGGGTCTCCCAGGAGACAGGGATGTCCTCCCCAATGGCATTGGTGTGGAGTGGCAGGGCAGTGGCTGGATCAGTGGAAGCTGAGGGCTCCTGTTGGGGCTGCAGGGGCTATGGGGGCTTCAGGCTTGGCAGAGGGACACCTGCTCTAGCAGGATGGCACAGCACCACGTGAAGGAGCAACAGACTACATGTCCTTGCACTGGACTCCATGCTTCATCAGGAAATGGCAGTTCTTTTAATCAGTGTGTTTCCACAAAACATCATAGAATACGGCTGTGTTTTCACTGGGTCTTTATGACTGAGCAGGCATCACATCTTCTGTATTCCAGAGCAATCCCTGCTTTGTTTCTGCACTGACACTACAGTTTGAAAGCCTCTGGAGACCATTTTTAGGGCTCTGACTTACACTGTGGGCACTCCTGCAGCATCAGGTTACCAGCAGTATCTCACCAGGCAGCAGAGACCGATGAGCCCTCCCCAAGAAAATGGGACTACAACACTGTGTGAAGCTGCATGAGGACATCAGGAACTGGAGCTATAGCTCTCACCTATGAACTCTCATACAGTTTTCAAATCCTGATCTTGTTACTCTTGTATTTCCTTGAAGCTGGCATCTTTGTACTTCTTCTGAGCAGACAAGGTCAGGAGCGAGATGAATGCAAATTTCCTCCTGTTTTTTTCATGAGCTCAGTGGCAAAATTAAAAAAAGAATTTTAATGTGCTGGTCAACAAACAGTCAGATCTCTGCAAATAGCTAATTCTAAGGATTTTTATGACCTTGGAGTATTTAAAAATCAACTGGGCATAAAATACGTAAATTATTTATATAGTTTAGTCAATATCTATTTTATTCATTTTGTGGGCTTGGTGCTGAGGATTCATAAGTGAAAGCCCCATGCATCCATTTTCCCAGGCCTTTGAGCTACTCCTGCTCTGAGAGAGCCAGGCAAAGTGGAGCAGGCCGAGAGAGAAGAAGGGTTTGTGTGACAGCTCCTGAGGCAGGAGGTCTCAGTACCTGTGTGCTCTCAGACAGAGATAAACCAAACTGGACAGACAGAAGAAGTTCCAGGACCTCCACTTTCCTGCAGTCACTCTGTCTCTGCCCGCCTTGATGGAGTGGCTGTGAGGACAAGAACAGGACTGAAGTCTTTCATGGAGAAGAGCCCATGTTCTCTGAGCAGCAGAAGCTCAGTGGGGTCCACAGGGGTCCATGAGGCCTCTGGAAATGCATGTTCACAACTGGCAGTGCAAATGTAAAACACTCAGATGCAGGTGTACCTCCAGCATCTTCCAGACTGGGGCAGCCCAAGAGTAGTCTGGAGAACCTAAACTGTGGATTCAGGTGCCCACTTCCCAGCCAGGGACTACTTCAAATGTCTAATTATTTTCATAGGCTTGGACCTTGGTTTTAGTGAAAGAAATTCTGCCGTAGAGAGAGCGTAAGGAAGACAATGCTAATGAGGCAGGAACTGAGGCTGCCTGCTCTATGCTCCACAGCTCTTCCTGTCCCCAAGAAGAGTCCTCAGTTTGTCACTCCTGCATGTCCCTGAAGCACACAAACCCAAAGCTTGGCCTCATGCTATAGGTACTTCCATATTGAGAGTCATCCTTCTTCCTTCACCCAGGTTCATCCTTGTCTCTTGCAAGAACAAGTCCACAGTGGCTCCTCACCTCTTGCCTTCCTGCGAGTCTCCTGGTTGCAGGCACCTGACAGATGCCAAATGAGCTGAGGAAAGGTGTCTCTGGAAGAGCTGGAGCAGCACTGTCATTCTCAAGGACAGACCAGAGTGTTTATTTTTGTTCCTCAGTCTTACTCTGCTCGGAAACACAATTTTCCTGACCAGAGCTATTCCTGTGGCACCTGAAGGGTAGGAGGTCACTGTGAGGAGGTAACTGATGTCCTCTACCACGATCAGTGTGAGAAGCTGTGGGGTCTGTACAGATCTGAGGTCTGTGACACTGTCCTGTCTGGCCGTCGGAGGTGGTCAGAAGAGAGTTCTCACATCAGATTTTCTTTTTTTTGTTAATCATCTGTGTTATAGAGGAAAAAGACTCACATGAGATTAATACTTTGCTAGCTCAAGTGGTATGAAATGCATGTGCACACTATTTGTAGGACAGATGCACATTCAGTTGGATGACTTTTGAGTGCATGTAACGCATATACAGCTCTTGCCTGTGAATTATATAAAAACACAAAATAGGCAAGAGGTCAAGAGTTTTAATTGCCACATTTCAGCATCCACCTGTAAGAGTCATAAAAATGCCATGGATTTTCTTCCAGAGGACTCACTATGTATTCATCTATTGTGCTGCAAACTTAACAAAGCCCTTTCTCAGCATCACTTCAAGGGTTTGCTCTGAAGAGGTCTGCAATGCCCTCAAGTGACCGGGCTGGATTTCCCATCATCAGAGCTCTAGTGAACCTGGTAAGGGCCACTGTAAAAAGGCAGGAGTGGTGGCACGGTGTCAGAGGGGGACCACAGACCAAAGCCCACACATGGGGCAAGGGGCTGAGAACCCGAAACTTCTAACAAAAGAGATACAAAGCAGCTGCCAGCAAAACAGTGACAGGAGCTTGCTGCAAAAAGAAATTGGGGAAAAGAAGTGAGCTCATCCACAAGTGAAGGCTGAGTGAGTGTTATTCCCTGTTTCCTAGAAACTTCAGCCATGGTTTTTGGTAAGAGAGACAATGTAAGTGAGAGCTCAGTTAGTGTGTAGCATATCCTCATTCTGCCTTTTTAGCTGGCACAGAGGGGGAACCTCATGTACAAGGTATTCAGTGGCTTCCCTCTAAAGAAATAGTTAAGCTCCACCTACCTAACTTCACAGGGCTGGACAGGAAAGATCTGATTTGTCAGCTTTTCCACCACCTCAGCACAAATCAATGGAAAAACTGCAGCTGGGTTTGTGCAGACATGGCCCAGGGGGATGTGAAGCTCCCGCTGAGTCCAGGTCACTGCGCGAGGAGAGAAGAGGCAGAAAGGTCTTTTGCAGTGGCGTAATTCAAATGCTTTACATGTGAAGAATGTCACATCTGTCCTCCTCTGGTGCACCGAGAGGTGGAGGGGATGGGGAGTGCTGATACCAGCTATGCTCTGAAGGATTTTGAAGCATGAACATGCTTTGTCAAAGCTGCCTCAGTGAGGGGCCCAAGGGCTGGTGGGTGGAAAGCGGGCTGAAAGCAAAGGGAGCCTTTAACTTGCTGGCCATGACTGGTGGCTTGGCCAAAGTGAGGGCTGGGTGGGAGGGAGGAGGAATGCCAAGTCCCAGCAAAGCAAATATCAACATTTGTGCACTCCCCGTAAAAACAGAAATGTAAACAGAGCCCTATCCAAAATAAACACCTGTAAAATAAACATAGACGGGCAATATATTAAACCAAAATAAGCACTGAAGTATAGGAGAATGTCTCAGCAGGCAACCACCAGCCCAGTGAGCAGCAATGCTCATCTTCCTCCTTTCTGCATCTCCTCCTACAAATACAGCTCTGGAAAACACATATTGAGTGAAGGGGCACAATGTCCCTGCAAGGCCCCGGGGGCACCAGCTCTGTCCCAGTGGGAGAGGCCCTGGCCAGGGAGTGCAGTGGCTGCTGGGGTCAGGCTGCCTCTGGCAGAGCTGCAGTGCCTGGCGTGCACCACACAGCCAGCAGCAGGGCACAGGGAGGAGTACTCGCTCCAGCAGGGAACAGAGTCTCACAATGGAAAGGACGAGTTGGATAGATGTGAATAGTCCCTCACAACCTACACAAAAATTAAGGAAACCAGAAGCTCTTTTCCCTGGGTGTCTCTTTGCCCCACTGTCCTGCTTGCCCTGCCAGGGCTGCCATGTTCCTTGGGGCACATTGGCATGGCCACCACCCTGAGCAGATGGGAAAGTTCTTGCCCTCTTCAGGATGATCTGGATCTGAATAAAGGGCACTGCAGGGGCACACTGGGCCTGGGCAGCAGCCCAGCTCCCACTGCCTCCCCATGCTCTGCAGGGGCGGACAAACAGGGGTTTATTATTTGCTGTCCTCCAGCACAATGTCAGTCCTTTTCTGTAGACTTTGTCACAGCAGTGATCCAAACCAGACCCCTTCTTTCCTCTCAAGATTTTTTTCCAGCATGTACTTTGTGCTGCACTGGAGATGGACACTCTGCCCTCTCTGATGAGAGACAGCGATGTGCAGCCTTCTCCCTTGCCTCTCATGGCACTGTATTCCAAACCCAATTCAGAGATGTGGTTCAGTTTCTGCATTGTCCCGCATCCCTCATCCTCCATCCCTCTGCTCCTTCAGAGATACATCATGGGGTGAGAAGCTGTCTCCCTGGTCCCTGAATGTCTTGGGTTTGCATGGCAATGTTTAGGTAGTGGAGGTGCTATAGGGGTGGCTTCTATGAGAAGCTGCTAGAAACTTCACTTGTGTCTGACAGATCCAGTGCCAGATGGCTCCAGGACGGACCCACCACTGGCCAAGGCTGAGCCCATCAGTGACAGAGGTAGCACTTTGGGATAATGTATCCAGAAGGGGGGAAAATGGTGGTGCAACAGTAGCCAGAAGAAAGGAGAGAGAATGGCTGAGCAAAAAAACTCTGCCAGCACCAAGGTCAGTGGTGGAGGAGGGGCAGGAGCTGCTCCAGGCACTGGAGCAGAGATTCCCCTGCAGCCCTTGGTGCAGGCTGCAGGGAGGCAGCTGTGCCCCTGCAGCCTGCAGAGCTCCACAGTAGAGCAGAGATCCACCTGCACCTGTGGAGGACCCCGTGCTGGAGCAGGCGGATGCTTGAAGGAGGTTGTGACCCCATGGGAAGACCCTGCTGGAGCAGGCTTCTGTCGAGAGCTGTGGACCCATGGAGACTGGAGCCCACACTGAAGCAGGTTTGCTGCAGGACTCGTGGTAACAAGTGGGAGACCCACACTACACTGGAGCAGTCTGTGCCTGGAGGGCTGCACCCCATGCAAGGGACCCACACTGGAGCAGTTTGGGAAGAACTGTGGGAAGGACTCGCATTGGAGAACTGGGAGCTGTCTCCCACGAGAAGGACCCCATTGGAGCAAGGGAAGGAATGACAGAGACAACCTGAGAGGAAGAAATTACAGAGACAACCTCTGTCTCTGTCTGAACTGACCAGACTCCACACCCTGTACACCTGTGCTGCTGGGAGGGAGATGGCAGAGAACTCAAGAGTGAGTTGAACCTGGGAATAAAGGAGGAGTGAGAAGGAGGTGTTTTAAAATTTAGGGCTTTTTATTTCTCATTGGCCTACTCTGATTTTGACTGATAATAAATTAATTTTCTCAAAAAGATTTTGTTTTGCCTATGACAATAATTGCTGGCTGATATCTCCCTGTCCTTATCTCAACTCATGAGCCTTTTGTTACATTTTCTCTCCCTTGTCCAGTTAAGGAAGGGAGTAGCTGAGTAGCTTTGGTTGACACCTGGTCCAGCCAGGGTCAACTGACCACACTGACCTACAATCTGGTGTCCAAAACACATGCCTAAAGGATGCCACAGTTGCTATAATGGTGGGACTTTTATCTTCATTCTTGCATTTCAACTCAAGTATCAGCTGGTGAATAGATGATCCAGACCCATTTATCTGCCACCCTAGGGATCCTCACAGCACCTACAAAGATAGGAGTACCAAGTAATTGAGTCTGCAAGTTTAATTTACTGAGCTGCCATTAACACTAATTATTTTTCCACCATTTCCCTCCATAGTGACATCTGTTAGGGATATAATTTCACAGTGAAGCTGAGCCCAGCCCAGCACTGGCAACACAATGTACACATCTCTCTGTTTACCATTTCTTAGCAGTCACCTTGTACTTTTCATTTCCCAGGTCTGCTGAGCTCCTTGGAACAAAGCAGTCCCATCCTGCACAGGTCTGAATAACGCCTTGCGCCGGAGAGCCACCAGAGGGGATTTGTTTGCTTGCAGCTGTGTCCCTTATATGAAAAGCAATTCAGCTCTTGCTTCTTGTGCGTTGGGGTTCTCTAATGAAAGAGTAGAAACTTTGTGGTGAAATATGCTGAACCTGAAGACCCGGGGTGGCTGGGTTTTCTGTTTTCCACAGAATCAGCTGAGAACAAAGCTCTGTAACTATTAGTATTTTTCAGGCAAACTTCAGGCTGAAAAAGAGACTGTCTTCTATTATGGTTTTTATTGTAAATCTTACATCTCAGGCACAGTCTATGTGAATACTTGTGAGATTAGCCACAGACATCAGGACTAGGGACTACATCTGCAGTAGCTTTTAGGAAGCTGAGCTCTTCATATCCAGTATCTGCTGTGTATCTAGTGGACTGACCTCTTTAAAAGCAGCTTTACAGAAGATGCTATTAAAAAAGGAAGAATTTATTTAATCATCACAAAAATACATATTAAATCTCAGTATTTCCTAACCCCTAAAGTATTTCTGGTTTATGCTTAGGCACTTGCACTGTAAATCACTACGCAAGAAGTTTCCTTTTCACGGCAACCTCTTCAATTCCATACTAATTTGGCACATGAACCACAAGGGCCTGCCAACTTGCTGCTTCTTTCCATATCTCCTGGCTATTTAACAACAGTAACTCATGTTAATGAGGTTGTCCATTTGCTTTTTCCCTTAAAAAGTAGTGCACAGCTCTGTCAGATAGGGCCCTCCTCACTGTGCACATTCTTCAAAGTCCAAATGCAGAATGAATGAGTTTGTACTGACAGCTTAGCAACCTCTGAAAATATGCTTGTCTTTGGGTGGTTTGCCTTCCTCTGCACTAGAAAAGAAGAAAACTTCTGTTCTTAACAAAAACTGAATTAATATGAACCAAGAAACACAAAAGAAAATTGTCACACCTTAGCAGCTAGTCTGTATTATAACCAAGTATCACATTAATACTCAATAAAACATAATTTTTAAGATCCCCTCATTTGTTTAACTCTTTGAGGTATAGATTACTGAATTAAAACCATTGCCAGAACTGGTGCCATATTAAGCTAATTTATATGCAGGAAATGTCCCCTATAACTCTGATGTAGATGAATTTCATATAATGCTATTTGCTGTTATTATGTTCTTGTAGCTTAAGATTAATTTGCTAAATAAAACATTGCAATCAAATTCTTTTCAATGGTTAATCTCTTTTCAGTCTGCACAAACCATAGCTTTGTATACCTGGAAATAAATGCTAAACCATGCTTGCTGCTCCAGCCAGATGGAGTTACTGGCATTAACATGGTTGAATAAACCTAGCATAATTAAAATCAACATTTTTCCCAATCTACATTGCTTACTGCAGGTGCACTTCTTGATATATTATGTAAAATTATTCAATTTAATTAAAAACAGGGAAGTGCAATACAGAAGTAACAACAGCTTCCCTTCAATTAAGTAAGAGGGATTTTCTCCTTCTGAGGCAAAAGCCATATACCATGGTCCTATCCCAGCCAGGGACTTGTTTGCGTTCTCAGTGCCTGGCTCTTCCGAAGCTGTGCTCACCAACATTATCTTGTGTGGCTCACAGACCTCCCTGGGGCACTGGCAGCCTTTCCATCCTGGGGGCAAGGCTGCGGCTACTACTCAGACTCAACAGCCTTGCAGGGACTCTGCAGTTAAAACCAGAATGCAGCACAGATTTGGAAATACTCCCTTATTTCATGAACTGTTCTTGCTTTTCAAGTGCAGACAAAATACCCTTAAGGACGAGGTTTTGTCTGGGGCTGTTACCAAAGGGCTTTCCTGTGCAGAAGGTGGACAGGCCAATGGGCAGCTCATGTGCAGTGGCATCACCAGGTGCTGTAGGTCACTGTCTGACAACAGAGATAAACAAAAATGCAAAAAAGATGCGAAGCAAAGTGAAAGGTATGGCCAGTACCATAGTCTAGTAAAAGAAGAAAAATCTCAAACACATTCATCAAAAGACACTCACCTGGGTAACTCAATACACAGGGATCATGGAGCATGTCAGAACCATGCAGGATTCAGACAGAACCAGGCACTGAAGTACAAACAGGGACATTTTCTCATTATCCACTCAACTGAGCTTCAAAAAATGCAGTGTATTCCTCATGCTCTGTCACATACCAAGTTTTTCAGTAACGAAGAATTTGATTCAGGGGCCAGCCTTCCTACTGTCCTTCCCTACAGAAATCTTTCTCCTGAAGCATCTGGAAATTGTCACTGTGTGAGTTAAAAATACTGCAAGTCTGAACCCATCAAGCAATGCCTATCTCCCAACAGTGCTCATGCTCTGCATACATATGAACTGCATGTTATCTATAAATGATGGACAAAGAAAAAGGCATTGGAAGGAAGCTAATTTCAGTATCTTTTGCATTTGTGGGCTTCTGCTGCAAAGAGTTTCTGGTTTTCTTTTCCTTGGGGTTTTTGAACAGTAGTATCATATAATATGTCATCTGTTTACTGAGATGGGAACCAAGAGTAAATATTGAGAAATATGATAAACAAGTAAATTCAGAGCTCAGCAAATATGCCGAACACAGCCCAGAAGCTTTCCATTGCTCTTCAGGAAAGGTTTTATACTCACCCATGTAAATTACAACATTCATACACAGGCTTCATCTGGCCATGCAGCTTAATCAAGGGAGGAGAGGGAAGAAACAACTTTTGTGTCTGAATTTATGGCTTGAATACTCCGTGAGGAATAACACTGAGATGTGACATGACTGAGCAGTTGCAGAAGAGACTGAAACTGTTTGAATTCTTGTGGTGCCCTTTGGCCTGATGTGTTTGGGCTCTTTGAGTGTGTGTGTGACTGTAATGGGATAAAAATGTCAGTGTGAGCTTCTGGATAAAACTGCTTGAGCTTATTTCTTGTTCACTATACCCAAACATCTGCAGGAGCAGTAGGGACAGTTTGGGGTTTGGCTCTGCCAGGTGATTTGCAGCTCAGCAAGAGGTGTCTAGCTTTTAACACCATGGCAGCACTGGTGTGAACTGAAGCATCCACACTGAGCATATAACCAGCAAAACTGCAGTGCCACAGCAAGTCTGCTGACACTTCCCAAGCAGAAGAGATCCACTCTGTTTAGTCAGGGCATGCGCTGTGTTCAGAGCACTTTTTGAGGAGATGGTTTCACATGGCTTCTGTTTTGACATTGTTCTTCACTTTTCCCTTTCTGTTCAATGCCCCAAAGCAGCACCTTTTATTACTGATTCTTCATCCCCAGACCACCTCAATTTTTTGTCGTAGTCATCCCTCTCTGCCTCTCCCACAGCCCATACTGCACCTGCAGGACCATGTGTGCCTCTGCTCTCCAGCTCCCTGGTTTCCTGCTCTGAGACTGCTACTAGCCACAGTGTCTTACTTATTTCCAGATTACAGGGTTTGGTTTGCAAAACAGATAGGTCCCTTCCCCGCTGTTTGCAAGTTTTTCTTCAAAGCCAAAGATTTTCTGAGTTGTCCGGTGCTCTTCTAGTCTTGGCAGCGGGGAATGGAGTGTGGGAGCTGTGCTCTCCAATTTGTACACGCATTGATGCCTTGCAACCCTGTATTCCTCATCTCTAAGACAAGCACTACAGCAAGGAAGCTTTGTTTTACTGATGACCTAACTCTGCCTTTCCTTGTAAGCAAGGGAATTATTTCCAAGATTTCCTTCATCCTGAGTACTTCCATAGGGCTGATGGGTTTAAACTGAAAAAGGGAAGGTTTAGATGAGATATTAGTAAGAAATTCTTCACTGTGAGAGTGGTGAGGCACTGGAACCAGTTGTCCAGAGAAGTTGTGGATATCTCATTCCTGAAAGTGTTCAAGACTCTTTGGATGGAGCTTTGAGCAGCCAAGTCTAGTGGAAGATGTTTCTGCCCGTGGAAGGGGGTTGGAAATAGATGGTCCCTTCCAACCCAAACCTCTCTGTGATTCTACTTTTCATATACCTATCTGGGCAAACAGGGAGGTTTGTCACTGTCACCAGTTGTGGGAGCCTGCAGTCGGAGCATGTGTCTCCGTCTGTGGCACATGGGAAAACCAGGAGATGTCTCATCTCCCTTATGAGTCCCACACTGATGAGGTGACCCTGACAGCCAGCACAGAGGGGCAGAGGGACTGTATGGACCTCCAGAGCAGTGGCATTTAAACTGGAACTGAAATACCAGCTATGACATCCCAAAACAAGGTCATCCTGTAATAGTCACAAATAATGGTCTGAACAGGCAGGGCTCTACACCTGAGTGCCCATTGCTATTTACTGGGAAGTGTCTGTCCTCCAGCAGAAGAAAACAGAATGCTTCCCTTGTTCCTCCTTGGCAGGTAAAGGCTTAGTGGCATGCCTGGATGAAAGCACAAAAGATTGATATGGAAATGTGGCTTTATATCAAGGACATTTAGTTACACTTCTCAAATGAAGAAAATATTTCCTCTTTTGGGGATTTATTGGTGGGTAACATAATGCAGAATAGCGTGTATGTCATGGGGCAGAAAGGAGAAGCATTTCATGAACCAGGAGTTGGTACAAGTGAAAGAGGCCCTTTCTAGACAAGTACCTTGAGTCAGTGGGCAGAAAACAGGTCTTCCTTTCCCCTAGTTAATTTGCCTGTGCTTTTGTTTCTACCCTGCTTAGCTGACAGGGAGTGACTGCCAGATGCAGGTACTGCAGAGCATATAATGGGAGCCTGCAGAGAGAATGAGCTCCACCTTGGAGCCCTTTCTCTGTAGAGTTGTGATGTTTTTATTATGGTTGCTACGAGCTTCTGTTTTGCATAAACAGTCTTTAAACTGTGAGCACCAAATGTGCCAGCAGTGGGCTCGGGGCTGAGCATCCCCATGGTGGGGGAATCCATAAATAGAATTTCATAGGCTAAACAAGATGGTCTGTAGGGCAGAGAACAACATGCAGGGTAAGAAAAAATTACACATAAGGCTCAGAACTTTTTAATTTTATCAGAAAAGCTGAAATTCATGCAAGCAAGGCATCATCATTGTTCTGACACTGTTCTATTGAGCTGGCATTAATGATAGAGCTGGCAGTGCATTGCATGCTCTTGAACAATGATAAATGCACCATGGAAATTAATGTGAAATACTAAAAGCAAAATAATAGCTGAAAAACATCCTGCTTTTAGGGGTTTGGTAGCAGAAAGCCTGAACTACACTGCTTATGCAAATCTGAAGTCAGTTGCAGGCTAAAAGAATTAATCAGAATGCAAAGTAGTGTAATTCTGTCCTAATTCTAGGAGAAAGTACCAAACACATGTTTAAATGTCATTCTCCAGCCATTAATTATATCCACTTAGCAAAGCTCTCACAACGAGCTGTACAATGAGGTGTCACTCACCTGCTGGCCGGGATGCTGTGTCCCATGGCCAGGAGCTGCAGGTAGGTACAGCCCACAGCACTGAGCAGCTGTTTAGTGGCACAGGGGCTGTTTGGCAGCCCTGTCTGTGCCAGCAGACTTCCTTGGATGTGTGAATAACTATAAAGGAATGAGAATTCAATTATGAAGTCTTCTCTAAGATGTGTAGGTAAACACTTCAGCCGCTTCTGAGGCCCATTTCTGCAGTGCTGGTGGTGGCACCTCCTGCCCTGAGAGCAGCTCTGCAGTTCATTTCTGCAGCCATGGTTTACTGCAAAGAAGACAAGACAAACTGCAGCTTGGATTCAACTGAGGAACTGAGTCTCTTTTTGTTTGCAAAACCCAATGGTTGTAGCAATGCCTGAGAACACACTAAGTTGGGTTGATTTTCTCCAGGAGTTGCAGATTCGCAGGGTGCTGCTGATGTCTTGCATGCAGCATGTGGAAGGAACTGGGGGAGAGAAGCAGATCCAGCCACAGCCAGCTCCAGAGGGTTACCCGCAGCTGCAGTATTCCCTGCCCTCCAACCTTTCTGAAGAGTCCTTGGAAGGAGACTGAATTGCTGGCTGGGGTTTCAGAGGACCAAGGGCCTGTCATGGAGCCAGTGGTGATGGCAGGGATTCTATAAATACCTCTCTCTCTCCTTATTTTAAAGTAAATCACCCTGAGAATGGAAGATTGCACAGAGTCACTTGCATTTTCTCCTGACTGATTTGCTATGCTTTAGGAATGAAATGCTCTCCAGTCTTGAAACTGAGCTTTTGGTAACTACCAAAAATCTGTGTAGCTTTTGTTCCAGATCAAGTTGGCTTACTGAGCAGTGCTGTGTGTGAATGCATTTGAAAAAGAAAGGAAAGAATCAGATCATGCCTTGACTCAGAAGTTATTTTTAAATGGCTATTTCAGCACAGTAAAGAGTTAAGGAACATGTGTCCACACTGTTGGAAGGCACTGAATTTGCCAGTGAATGGGAGATATAATTACTGGTGTTTTCTCTGGAATAGTAAACTCCATCCCTAATGGTCATATAAGTAATTTTTCTGCTTCCTACTTAGTCAGAATAGATGTTTTTTAAATACATCACATTTAGAGCATTTATAGATTCTCAAAATTACATTACACTTTTTTACTCAGCTGAATTACAGCCTTGTGTTACATAAAAGAGATCTGACCCATATTGATTACAAAAAAGGAGGAAAGGTTTTATTAAAGAGATGAATGGGCTTTTTGTTAGTTTGCTTCACTCTGGCAAACAGAGGCTTTAAATTATTCCATTTCTACAGCCCTTACCCATCTCAGCAGGTGGGTCTGTACTCCCCAGTCAGTATTCTGAGAGGTTATTTGGCAGTTTAGCACAGATACAAACACTATAGCTCAGATCTCTAAGTGGTGTGAATTGTCATTGTGCTGAAATCTGGCTTCCCTTTCACAGTCAAGGGAGCTGCGGGGTTCATCCTCCTCATTCACTGGAGGCCATCCAAGCTTCTTTTGGTGCTTGGGTGGTTTCATGACACTCCTCAGAGGTCATGTGGAGATGGTCAGGCTGATTCATGGCTCCACATTTCTGCCTGCCAGTGTTGACTAATGGATTTGCACATGCAGGATTGAGGATCATTTCCCCCCTTCCCAAAACCCCCAGTGGGTGAGATGAGGCTGTCACCTGCTGCAGTTCTTAGCACTGAAAATGGCTATAGCTTTACAAAACCCAGTGGCAGGACACCCTGTCCCCAGGGAAGTCACACCTATAATGATGGGATTTGGAGCTCTCTCCTGGGGGGGATGATGAACAAACTGAGAGCTTATGGGTTAGGATAAAAGGCCAGACTAATAAGGGTGACATTGTGGGTGTTTGCTACAGTTAATCAGGAGGAGGAAGTGGGTGAGGCCTTCTACAGGCGCCTTGAAACAGCCTCAGAGTCATAGAAACTGATTCTTGTGGGGGACTTTAACTACCCTGACATCTCTTGGAAAAGCAACACAGCAAAGCATTACACACAGTCCAGGAGGGTCCTGGAAAGCCTTGATCACAACTTTCTGTCTTGGGCAGTGGAGGTTCCCACAAGGAATGGTGAGCTGCTAGGAAGGTAGGAAGGAAGGAAGGAGCCTGTTCCTCTGTGAGGACTGATGGAGAAATTTTTGTAGGGCAAATCTCTGCTGCCCATGGACCACACACCAGGGCTTTAAACTATCTCCCTAAGTCTGAAGTCTTTAGCACCAGGCATAGGAAGGATTGGTCTGTCAGTTGGAGATAGAGGTAACAGAAAAGGCTCAGCAGAGAGAGCAGCCACAAAGCACAAGAGAAGGCTTAAGTTAATGAAGATGTTTCTATTTAAAGTCAGCAGTGAAGACTGCTGGCAGAGGATTTATTTGAACAAGGTCAAGCTAAGATTGGGGTGAGGCAGACCAGGTACTTTGCTTTTTCCTCTGCCAGCTGATGGGAATCCTCAGCATGTGCTGGGGTGCCCTTTCCTCAGCCCCAGCCACCAGCATGCTGGCATCCACCTACCACCACCTTCACCTTCATGCTTAAAGACACATCTTGCACTGAACAGCTCCTGCAACCGAGAATCCATACTGTTAAAATAAAGTCATTGTCCTCTGGCCTGGCACAGGCCCTTGCATTATGAGGAAAATGTGTCTGCTACCTTGAAGCCCTCTAGGAGAGGTGTCAGGCACCTGCGCTGTGTTAGATGCAGGATGCCCATCTTGCCCTCCCCTCAGGGCCAGCAGTGCTGCCTGGGTTGCAAAGTTACAACCAGTCATAACACCTAGCACAGCACAGCATAGCACAGAATAAAATAACCCAGTAAAGAAACTTGAAAAAATTATTAAAATTACAGAGCTGTAAGCAGTCAGGTCAAGATCCAGACTATACACAGAGATTTCAACCCACAGTTAGACTTTCCATGCCAAGTGACAAACTGTTAATAGCAATTAGGAAAATCTACTTCCTGTTCAGATGAGGCAGCCAGACAGTGGCAGGGATCATTTTAAAGCCTCTAAAGTCTTTGCTGTAACTCACCAGGAGCTAAGTAAGCCTTTCTCTCCACAGGAGGTTCACCTTGGAGGGAGGTTTAAGGAGAGGGCTGTCAAAGGGACAGCTTTTCCCTGCCTACCCCTCAGCAGAAGCTAAACCTGAGGCTGATGCTCAGCAGGTATCCTTCCTGGTCCAAGGAGCTGAACCAACAGCACCTCCTACCTGCAAACAAAATAACCCAGGGCAGCCTGAACTTGGGTGGTAGAGCTCTTCCTTCTTGCATGGATCTACCTTATACAACTAAAATACTGTAAAATCCTTAAAATACTTAATAGATTACAAAAGTTTACTCATTAAGCCCAAGTGAGTTTGCTAAGCCCTTCTTAAGGATGGAAACACCATTTGCTCCAGGAGCCAGGAGAGCGGCAGAGTCACCACAAAGAGAGCAGTTACAAACCACACACTGACTTTTGCAGCAGGAGAACCCCAAAACCACCCTGTGATCCTCCAGAATGTGGCACATAGAATGGCAAATAAGGGGCTCAGTGATAATGATTGGCATTTAAACAGGCTGCTGAGCAGGTTTAATACAAGCAACAGGAGAATGAAGGAAGGGACTTCTGCTGCCCCCACATCTTCATGGAGCTTAGCAGCATAGGTGCAGCTCATGAGTCCACACCTTGGGGTGCTGTCAGGGATCAGACTAGGATCAGGCCCCTTTTATCTGCCAGTCATGTTGTAAATGCCTGTATTATCTCGTGCCCCTGGATTGCCACAGCTTGTGCCCCAGAGACTTCCAGGAGACGAGCGAGATGTCATGCAGAGCTGAGTTTTTAAGAAATGAATTCCCTTAGAGATACCTGCCTACAGCATTAGAGGCACCAGCACCATTACAGTCAGAGCTCAAGGAAAGCTTAATTATGAATTGTTTTTTAGAAAATCTGTGTTAGTAGGCCACTGGGGAATTCTCACTAGACTTGATAGCCATGATGGTCCCCCAGGCTTTCCGAATGGAGAGTTCTTGAAATACCCCTGACTTCTCATCTACCTCCAATTCCCCTGGCAGAACCTATGTAGGATTTAACACTGCCAGCTAATGCACAGCCCCTATGCCAAGAACTTGAGAGGTGACTAATTTTGCGAATGAAAAGAGCTGTCCTGGATGTTATCCCAAATGCTGAGGAATTCCTAGACATAAGTGCAAGGCTGAACATTAAGTTTAAATGTAGGAGAGGCAGAAAAACAAAAATAAGTGAGTTGAAATCAGAGCAGGGAAGAGACAAGAAGTTCAGCAATGACTTTGCTGTGATGGATGCCCAGAAAAGCCACTGCTCCACCGACTGCCCTTGAGCCCTTCAGTTCTGGTCATGAGGAGCCCTTCTTCCCCATCACCCCACCGAGCTGAGCACCAGCTGTGCCTTCCTCCTTGCTTTGACAGCAGGGTGGTTTAATTTTACACTGAGGATTCAGATACGGATTATGAGCTTCTGGCTGAGCATTTCCCTGTGGAGCCAAGCTGAGCAGCTGGTTCAGAGGAGTAGGAAGTGGTGTGGGTGGACGTCTGAGGTGCGGCTGTCATCGGGAGACATGGCTAATAATAAGAAGAGTCCTCCCCTTCTGATTCTCCCAGCAAAGTTAGGTTCTCCTGGGCCTCCCACACACGTCTGGTGGAACCTGCAGCCACAGCTCAGGACGCCACACAGCAGGGCTGCCTGCCACCCCCAAGCCAGACCAGGGACTGCAGCTTATGCTGCTTTTCTGGTGAGCTGGTTCATGAGCCTGCACAGCGCTCCCACCACAAAGAGACAAAAATGAGAGAGAGAAGCAGGCTATGATATTGCATGGCCAAACTGTTATGAGGCTGAAGGAAACTCAGTTTCAAGGCCCTGTGGTACCAGTAGCAGAGCAAGCATTGAATCGCAGGATTCTGCCCATCAGGCTTGTGCTGCCTATCCAATGCAGTATCTCTGCTCACCTGCAGCAGGGACACAAGCAGAGGTCTGACACCTGCCCAGGCAGAACTTCAATCCATCCCTGGTGTTTAAATGCCAGCTGGATACAAAGGCTGAAAGCTCATTTCCCAAAATAGTGACCAGCACCAGCTTATGGGCAAGCGAGGTAGATGAAATGTTTTCCAATTCTCCAATTGAAGACGTGTCCGGTGGTGAAGAAACCCACACAAGGGTTTCCCTCCCTCATCACTGCATTGCTAAAGCACCTTCCTCTTGGAGTCCAGTAAACCTCACCTCCCTCCCACTGAGAAGCAGGTCCTGCCCTAGAGAGGTGATGTGCTCCCTCCTGCTGGGCCCCTGTCCCACTGATGGGGCTGAAGGTGTGAGGGAGTGCACGAAAGTGGCTGCGGCTGCAGGGTCAGGGGATGAGACAAGCTACTGAGGTGGGCAGGCAAGAGAAAGCAGGAGAATGCACAAATGGCTGGTCTGTCCCAAGGAAGAGCAAAGGTTGATATCATTGAAGTCCAAGGATGCTGCTGCCTGTGAAGTCATTCAGGGTGACAACATCTCCCCGCCAGGCCCCGTGGGAAGCAGGGTGGGACCCAGCAGTGTCTGGGTGGGAAGAGCATTACTTCTCACTGCATGTGTGAGTCACTGGCTTTTGTGCCAAAATATCTTCCCTGTGCCACACATTCCTTCTCCCACCCCGCCAGCATTCGCACTGCATTGCAAACTCCTGCAAATGGGTGTACGATGGCAGCGATGGGCCCAGCGCAGGGCAGGTGTGAAATGCAGGTCCAAGATCTGCTCCTCGTTTTTGGCAAAGAGAGAAGTGTGTGGGACAGAACCCAGAGGAGCAGCAGGACAGGTGCCTCACTCCCAGCAGCAGCAACGCAGCACAGGGGCAGGAAAGCCACACGTGTGTGCTCATTCCTCTCTCCCCTGGCTGCATTTCACCGCAGTCTATATTTGGAAATAATCAATGCAATGTTAAAAATAAAATGTGCTTCAAAAAAGAAATGTAAGCTATATAAAGCAATTTTTACATTGGTATTAGGCTCTCTCTCCTCTGTGTATCAATTGCCAAGAAGTACCAACATGAGACTGTAATTTATATAGCAGCATATTTGAAGTTTATGTATCTGCTACCTCTAAGGGAGGTCAAAAAATTCAGGATCAACTTCTACTAGCTTTAAATTGGAAGAGTGATTCATTCCAGAAATAAGTCTCCATTACAAGACAAAACCCATGGAAACCTGCTGTGTGCCTGATTTCTTGAAGTAATAGAATGCATGTAGGCCAGCACAGCAATGGAGACTCCTCTGCTGTAAGAGGACAAAGTAGGAACAAAATCTCTCTGTATGCGTATCAAAAATATACTTATATTCCAACACAAGCCATATACCCTCTCTTGTCTTATCAAGCTTCATTGCCTTCAAAACCATTCCCTTAAAAAAGACATTACTTGTATTTCTGGGTTATATTTTCAGAATGTGAAAGGAGGAATCCCTGCTTAAGTCATCAGTTCTGCCTGCAGGATGAAAACAGGAGGGCAAATTAAAGGCATGAGATCCCACACCAAGCCCAAATCCAGTAACAAGTATCTGATCATTTAGTATCTAAATGATCAGATATTTGATGTGCTTTGTTGTTTAAAGATTACCAAGGCAGGAGCTGTTCCCCAGAGGATCATGAGGCATCGTACACTCCCCTGTCACCCCATTTTCAAACTGATGAGCCAGATCAGCTCAGTCTGTCCTCCCAGAGATGCCCCCAACACAAGCACCTCTGACTCTACATACACCTGATACAAACTCATTCATGGAGCAGAGGCCTTGGCACACACCTAGTGTGAAGATCAGCCCTTACACCCTGTCCCCTGCCATCTGATCTGGACCTGCCTCACTGCCCTGCCAGGCACTGCAGTTATGCTTGTGGTTGGGTCTAATCAAGATAATGAAGCCATTTACATGATTAGTGTGCTTCTTGCTACCTGTGATTTCATCTCATTCATGCACAGCATTAAAGAGCACTGCAGGACACCATGGGGACCCAATGTCTGAGCTGGGCTGCTCGGACCAGCACTGAAGTCTCACAACTGGGGCTCAGCATAGCTGTGGCTTCAGTCACCACTCAGCCATGGGACCCATGACCATGTTGACTCAGAGGAGTCAGGCATGCTCCTTTGTCCCAAGGGTGTCACCTTCCCTGGCAGAGCTGAAAAGAGGGACTGCTTAAACCATGGGGAAAGAGGTGGCTTAGAACAGTTACTGTGAAAATGGAGTAGGCTGCTCTGCATAGCTCTGTCCAGGGGTTCACATGGACCTGCAGAGCACCAGCACAGGGTGACGTTGGCTGGTGCTTTGAGTGGGCTTGTGATGACCAGGAGATGACCCAGATGTAATAATATACCATGAGCTATGCAGGCATAAACAACAGAAGTATTTTTAAAAGCTTTTGCATTGAAGGTTTACAGTACCATTCCTAGAGGCACTTTATTCAAGAATTCAACACTTGGCCATTTTTAATTCATACTATTAGTATTAACAAACATTAGGTTTTAGAAGGATGGATTTTCAAAACGAAAGGAGACTGTTTCCATCTACTCATGATTTTTTTATTTACACAACCAAAGTAGTTTAAAAATCTTTGATTCATAAAACACAAGGGTCTTCTGACCAATTATAAACGGTGAGATCATCATCCCTTCAAGTGTTCAAAAGGCATGTGGATGTGGCTCGTAGGGATATGGTTTAGTGGTGACCCAACGGTGTGGGGTTAATGGCTGGACTTGACCTTAGAGGTTGTTTCTGACCTTAATGATTCTATGTGTGCCTTTAACAAGTCCTAGCACTGTTCTATCCCCCCTTGATGCAAGACTGGGGGAAGCCACAGATGACTAAGGGAGATGGCTGAGGCCTGTCTTGTTTGGGGGCTGCAGTGCCACTGCCCCACACAGGAGGACACGCTGTGTTCAGGGCTAACAGAGGAGGAGAGGGGCAGCTGCCTGGCAGCATGCACATGCACACCTCTCTTTCACACTGCCTTCTGCATCTGTGCTGAGCCAGTACATCTGGGGTGGTAAGCAGCCAAAATCCCAACTGAAGGCTTTCTGAGCCAGAGATGCTGCCTCACAATGCAGGGAAAAGGCCAGCCTGTGGCTGAGGGCTAGAGGGAAGCAATGGGCAGTTCTCAAAATGTGTCAGAGAAGGGATGTGTTTGGAGAGCTATTTGCTGTCCTGATTGGTATTAACACTGTGCTAGGAGAATTAAGCAGTGTTTTAAGTGATCTGTTGGCACAAAAGGCCAGTTCATGTGGACCTTAGCCATTAGGCATCACTTGTGCTCTAACATCTGCCTTTAAACATAGAAAAAAAGATAAATTCAAGTAAGCAGCCCAAAAGTGCTGGTCAATGCAACAGGGAGTGTTCTCTTCTGTCCATATCCCAGCCACTTCCCTGTCCTAAGCTGGTTACAGGTGTTAGAACAAAAAAGGTTGCTCAGAAAGTTTACAGGGATGAGAAAGATGCATTTTGGATGACTGTGAGGAGCTTCTTCCAGCACAAACAACACATAAGTGCTTGTAACAAAACTGAACAAGTGAGTGATGCTGGGAGGAAGGGTGGGAGGCAATCCTGCTTGGGCAGGCACGGATGTTTTGACAGTAGATGAGAGAAGATGCCTGGGAAAGGAATAGAATAGCAGTGTAAGAGAGGAGGGAAGCTGATGGTGGGGTGGATAGAGAGAGCTGGCATGTTCAAAACAGCAAGCTAGGAAAACAAGCTTCTTAGCAGGATCTCGATGCATAGATTGGTAGGGCAATAACCTTGCAATAACTGAGACATATGAAAATCTGGCTAAGACTGTTAGGATAGAGAATAGTCAGACAGAAATGTGGAAAAGTGGCATTGAAATAATCTGTAAGATGTGGGTATTGCCTGGATATGAGGACCCTCAGTGACATTCAACCTGAGGATGCTGCCCAGACTGAAAGGGCAAGGATGAAGATGTTCTCCCAATACCTGAGGAAGATGCAGTTTAGGGGGAAGATCAAAATCTCTTGTTGTAGGCATCCTGAATTTGTGTTGATGGCAAGAGTAGAGACACTACTACTATTGGAGCAAGTAGATTTGAAGCAGAAATGCAGCTTTGTATATATCAGCCATGGATAAATCTTCCTGGGGTCAAACTCATACAAGAGATATCACTCAGCACTGGTTTCTGAAGTCACTGTTATCTCCACCAGCCATACAGGGAAAAGGCCACCTTCAAAAACCCTGGCCTTGGCAGACACCAGCCAGACTCACCATACCCTGAGTACCCAAATGCACCATGCCAAGGAAGCCAGTCTGTGTCAGTCGCATGTCAGGAGCAAGGACATGGCCATTTCTGCAATTTCCAGGGCCACTCCTCTAAATACCACAGACGGAGATGTGAGTCTGGGGAGAGGAAAGGTCAAGAAGCCAATGTTGGGATTATGCAACCTTCAGCAGGAAGCAAGATCCTTTTTCAAGGAAATGAAGGCTCTATTCCACCTCCATAGAAAACAAAGGGGAATGGGAGTCCAATCTGATGCTACAGCCAACTCAGAAGATCCTGATGTAGGGAAAAGGCTACAGCAGAATCAGAGGCAGTGAAAATGTCGAGAATGAGCAGAAAAATAAGTCTTCTGCACTCTCTTCACTTCCCATTGAGAAGCATTTCTCTCTAGTCTAGGCTCTGGCCACATTTTTGATTCACCAGATGTGATACAGACTGCATGCATTATTTCTTGGAGTAGCAAGAAGGCAATTGTCCCCATCTACCACAAATAAAAGGAGGCATTTTTTGGCACCTTCCAACCACAATCCCACATTCTCACAAGCTAATGAAAATAACCTTAATAATACACTCTGATTTACCAATCACACTCTGATTTATCAATAACTGACTTACTGGGCTGGGTTGGTTGGTTCTAACCATACCTGATGTTCTCCAGTAGTACCTGCAAGACAACACACTGCCTTCCTCCATTTATCTGTAAGTTTCACACAGATTGCTGTGGATGGTTCTTCTCTCCAAGGGCAGGCAAGGGAGCAGAGGAGAGTCAGTAAATGAACCTCACCGAACTCATTTAGAGGGTTGCACAGGGAAAGGTTTTGGGAAGAGGGCTAGAAGAGTAAAATGGTCTAGAGCAAGGCAGAAATCTCTTTACAGGTGAGACTTCTACACTTTCCGTCTTCCAAATTCAGATGGTGCAGGATAAAGCCAGACAGACCCAAGACATGTAAATCTGTTTGCCAAGAGAGAGTGGCAATATGACCCCAGGACTGATGGCTGGTTTTACACAGAAACACTTGGTGGCACATCTGGTATTCATAGCAGGAACCACCTCCTTTCAAGCCTGCCAAAAAAAAAAAGATTGCTTCACTCTGTATCAGCTGTTCTCCTATACACAAGCATTCACATGGTTTCCTAGAAGATGAACAAGCCTGCCTCCCTCCCATGTAGCTCCGGGACTATTTGTGTTTCAAAGAAGCCAGATAAAATACACTAAAACCAAAGAACATAAGCACATTTGGAGCACAAACCTCTTTGTGGCTTCAATGGCTTACCTGTGCACTGGCATACACAGTGCACAGCCCTCTGGTTGTGTCCACACCAGGCACAGACTGATGGGCAGACTCTGGAGAGCTGTGGCATGATCTTCCCTTGAGTCACTAAACCGAAAAACCTTGTGTAGTGTGGCAAGCACAAGTCATCAGAGCAACCCCTTAAACACTTCAGTCCCATGTGTGGAAAGCCAAGATCAATCAACTGTATTCCCACCAAAGCTCCTCGGAAAAGCAGAGTAGCATGTGATCAAAAATAATTAACCTAGCAAGCAGAAATCCATAAAGCTCTCCTCAAAACCTCTATTGCAAGAGTTTTCCTTCAAACCTAGACAAATTGCAGAATGTTTTCCTAGGGGCTATCATACTAATATATTGCAACTTCTATTTCTTGTGAGATTTGCATAATTGTTCCAGAAAAATATCAATTTATAGCACAACATGCAAGGAATGATAAAAAAAAATCATTACAAAGTGTCATTCAGCAGAGTTCAAACTGTCAGGAATTTTGGATGATGCATGTCAGCTGAGAGTATTTTAGTACATTTGACCATCCCGTAGAATTGTTCATCAACATTTTTATCTACTTCTCCCTCACTTCTGCATTTTGGTAATTTTACAGGATACACAGAAAAGTCTTTAAGACATATATTAATACCAAATAGTGGCCAATTTCTTCATAATAACTAGGTACTGCAGGGGTGTTGCACCACATCTTTGGAGTGGTGATGCCTGTGATTGCTTCCTGAACACATACTACATTTCAAAGTGGTTCTGCATTTCCAGAACTATTCTAATCAAGCAGACAAGGCCACGAGCTGGGAAGGGCACAGTAACAAGCAGTTCTCTGCCGTAGCAGGAGGAGCACATACAGGTTACAGAAACGTAACTAGTTTTTAATTTTGTCATTTTCAAACCTTTTTGTACCAGTTCCAGTTCCTCCAGTCACATCCACTGCCCCTGCCATGCCCATACATACCCCCTGCCAGCCATGTCCATCCTATCCAATGATAAATGGTAAAGAAAATACTTCTGTTTACTGAAGTATTTTGTTTCTGGTCTTACTGAGACATTTTTAAAGTGCTCCCATACACAGTTCAGTATTTTATCAGCAATGTTTTATCTGGCACAGGGAATTCAGACAAATGTTCTGGAGGCATCACGGAGCCTCTGTGACTGATACTGGATAGCTGAAGTTGGGAGAAGAATGTTATTACTGAGTAGGAAACCCTCTCGTATCATCTCATGTGCCTAACTCAGCTTGTATATTCACAGCTGACTTCCCTTTTCCACGTAATCATACATTTTATCAGTCTTCACCATGACTGCACATTTATCTACATTTTGAAGTACCAACTGAGTGTCACAGCGTATTTCCAGCTATTTAGACATGTTCATGAAGCTCCTCCTGAAGGCCCACAATTAGGCTGGAGAGCTGACACCCAACCCCTCTGACAGATGGCCCGAGTACATTTGATGTTGTTAACACTGCCCAGAATTCTCATTATGAGATGCCACAGTGAGATGTTTAGAAGAATGGCAGCACTTGTCCATTTGGGCTGCAGATTCCCATTCCAACTATTACAGGCTGATTTTTTTTTTTAATAAACCCAAGCTATTCTTGCAGTTTTGACATAAACAAGGCAATGACAAAACTGTTTTCCAGCATTAAAATTTCAAATAATTTCTCCCATAAGACTATTACCCCTCCTGCCCTTCTGGCTGGAGACGGAACCCATCTGGAGGTGCCAGCACCAGCCCTATAAACTCCGGGTTGCCTGCCACCTATGCAGAGCTCCAAATCCAGGCTGCCTGGAAAACCACACTTGCACATTCTTAGGAAAAGCTGCAAGGTCTCAACAGCTGAAGTTTTTCTGGGAGCCTGTCCTAGCTGGGTGGATGCCTGCTCCTATCTGCTTCCTGTGCCATCCAGATGCAGACGTTGGGACCTCTCTGGGAGCACTTCCACAAGTACAAAGAAAACGAGGTGCTCCAGGAACAGCCAAGCCCCTTGGAATCAAGCCCTGAAAATGGGAACTAGGAGTCTCTGCCACGTCTTTTCCTTGATCTGAAAGCCCCTGAAGGATGGACCTGCCTGGGTGCAGCTGAGGAGGGGCAAGTGCCAGGGCTGGTAAATGAGTGCCAGGGCTGGTGAATGAGTGCCAGTCAGAGGGAGTGGCAGCAGGAGCAGCAGGGGGAGTGACCCATTTGCAGCAGGGGATGAAAGGGGATCCTGGAACATCTGAGCAGAGGGATACCGGCAAATGGATGGAGGTGGGGACCACAAAGGAGATGAGGAGGCTGAAGAGGAAGTCTGTGAGTCGGAGAGGAGTGGGAGGAGGGGCAGGTTGAGAAGGAAGGATTACCATGGGGAAAGCAGGCTTTGATGCAAGGGTGGAATGCTGTGGGTGGGAAAAGATGGACATGGTCTGAGATCTCACTGAAGCTGGTGGAAAGATTCCCCTTTTGAAGAGAGTAAAGGAAAAAATTATCTGAGTGGAGGAATGCAGAATCCCCAAAACAATGAAGTACAAGCAAGAAGACTATCTAAAGCCATGTCTCCTGACAAAGAATCATCCAAACCGATGGTGAAAGAGGAGATAAAGGAGTTAAAGCTCCTGAAATGCAACTCCTGGATTTTCCTTGTGTCATTAACGAGAAATTTTCCCTGCCAAGCACAAGAAAGGATGGCACTGATTACACTGATCCACAGCTCCTCATCTGCCTGGCTAGGAGATGGGGAGAAGGTACCATTTGAGAGAGGGGTATTGTAAGCATAACTGCAGATGCACTGAAGCAGACTCAGTGGAGGGAGGGTGATGGCAGTGTGGCACACGCCCTGACACACGCAGGAGGTCTGAGCTTGCAGCCAGCCAGGCAGAGCTCCTCACTTGCCCCAGTGCTGCTTGCTCCCTCCAAGAGACTTCCCAATGATTCAGGGTTCCTGGGTTCCCATGGGCATCCCCAGTGCAGAGGAAGTTCCTGCCAAAGTTAGCCCTTTCCTGGTTACCAAAATCAGGCTGTTGCAAGGCCCTACTTCCTCAAAACTGAGGCTTGAATAGCTCCAGTGCCAGTGGAGTGGTGTGGGTTAAGACAGACTTCCCCACATGCAGCATGTCACACATGGGAAAACTGCACAGCTGTAAATGGGAACCCTGGTCCCCAGAACTTCTGCTCTTGAGTCCTGCTTCTTCCCACAGTGCAGTTCAAAACTGAGGGTTAGATATTTCAAACATGAAGAGGAAGAAATGCTTATTTTTTAAAAGTGCTTTCTGAGAACACAGTGCAATTCTTTCCTGCTTGGTATACCAACACTCAGCTATGGTTTATTCAACTGTATCTGATTGTTTTAATAAAAGTTATTTGCTGAATTAACATCTGGCTCATGTTAACTCCTCCCTAAACTCTCCAAAAGGAGGGTGGTATTATTTCCTCCAAAATATCACAGATCTGATTTCATTTCCCAGTCCTCTAAACAATATCCATGCCTTGCAGCTCCACCTGATGCAGTGTTGTGTGTCCAGTTTGTCATGAGACTGTTTGTGTCCTTTCCCATCAGCTTATTCTCCAAGACAATTATAAAATGTCAGACCTCCTCTCATGATACTGCTCCCTCAGTCTCTCACTATCCCTCAAGCCTGGTTACAGTTCCCATATACTAAATTATTTCTTAGGAGTTAAAGCTTTCTTTAAGCAATGGTCAGAAAATCCTATTAATCATGTCTGTGGCAATCAAAATTCCAGTCAGGAAAAGTGAAATATAATTACTCATTTTCATCAGGCAAGCTGCTGCCCTGCACCTGAGTTTATTAACCAGCCAGCATATCTGATCAGGGGATGGAAAAAACTCCCACCAGATGTCAAAGGGGAGAAAGTGGAAATGTGCCCAGCTGGTCCTCAACTTTCTACAGCTCTTCCCTGTCCCTGCTCAGCCTTTCACAACTAATTTAACACATGCTAACCCAAAAGGCACTGTGAGATGCAGGTTGCTTGTGCAGCAGGACAAATGTTTTTAGCAATGAACACCTCTCTTCTGGCCTCAGAAGGGGCTGGCAGTGCTGTGCACTTCACCAGACAAAATCCACTGCCCTGGTGCAGGTAGGGCAGAGGGGCAAGAGCCCAATCTGCGATACCACAGGGCACTTTGAAAACTGTGTACAGCCCTGCATTTAGCATCATCCTTATCTGTTGCTGTTTGGGAATTAAAAAGAAACATAAGGCAAAAGATTCAGACTAAAAGCCTGGCCATTTAGGTTAGTGTTTTACCTCAAGTACATGATTAGTTGCTTTTTTTTAACTTTTGGGGGTTTTTTTGTTGGTTTTTTTTTAATTGCTTTTTTCTTTTTAAAAGAGCTAAATCTGGCCCCTGATAAATATTCATATTTTCTTCACTACCAGAACTGTTCCTGAGGCTCAAACTTTGCATCTTATTAGCTGAAGCTGTTAGTCTTAGTGTAGTTAATAACCATAACTGGGCTAATGGAGCATGTACCTGAAATAGTTATTGCTCTCTCTTGGAACTGAAAAGGCCATTTTGGAAGTGTAAATGTTTTTTGATCTATCAGGAAAGGCTTCTCAGAGCATTTCCCGGATAATGGCTGGCTGCAGAGGAGGCCTTAGACTGCTCACACAAATATATCTTGATGTCAGAATCCACACTGAGAAAGAAAGAGAACAAACACAAAAATTGACTGGCAAATATCTTTAAGATGACTGGCACACTGTTATGAATTTATAAGAAATAATTCAGAACATTTAAAATAATCAACCAGAATTCAAGGACTTCTTAGTGAAACAAAGGCACACTTTGAGGCTCGGATATTCACTCACCCAGCCACTACCTCATCTGAACAATGATGAGGGTATTTGGATTTCATTTTTCTTACTGCTAGTACGATATAATGGCCCATTGAAATTCACTTATCTGAGACTTTTGTTGATCATGGATTCACAGAGTGATTTTCTTCTTTAGAAATGAAAACTATCAACCAGTCAGACAATGCCAGAGATAAAGAGCCTATGACCAAAAAGTGAAGCAGAGAAAAAAAATCAGTAACAAAAGCCGTCCTACCTGCCAAAAGCCTTCCTACCTGCTGTGATGAAAACCATGGGTCCTAAGATTTTGTTTAGCAGCACAATGGACTAATTACAAATGGCTTTGGTAGCACATACATTATTCACATTATCGGGCATAGGATAAGAATTAAAAATCACTGCTAAATTAATTTCCTTCCCAAGATGAAATAAGAAGTTGCTCAAGGGACCAGGTGATACAGAGAATTAACAGAGCTTTGAACAAATGAGAAAACAGAGCAGGGAAACAGAAAAATCAAAGGGGTCTAAGTATTCATCAGCTACCTTAAATTAAGTATGAAACCAAAGAGCTGTGACAGCCAACACTCAAAGCATTGCACAGGCCTCACGGGTGTCTATTTAACACAGGGAGAGCAGTCCCTCGTTGGGAATGGTTCCTCAGGGCAGAGCCAGGTTTGATCCAGAGCCAGGGCTGGTACTGGTGTTTAAGAGATGGGATGTGGAGAGGAACAGGCAGTATCTGGGTTAACTTGTGCTTGTTTTATGCTGCATCCTTCCCCACATTCCCTAGTGCTACCATCCATGGCAAGCCAAGCAGAGGGGATTGCCTCCATCCCTCAGACCATGTCCCATCCCACCAGGCTGATGTCCGTTGCACAGGGTGTTCCTGGGGTGGGTGAAACTCACTGCTGGAAGACCAGTCTGGTAAGTCAGAGACAGTAAAGTTCTCATGGATCTCTTACCAGGATCCACAGCAGTCAAAAGTGTTGGTTTTAAGCTCATGATGACAAGGCAAGGAAAGTCCTTGTTCTTTCCCACCTCATATTCAGCTGCAGGGCTGGCACCTGGAAAAAGTAAATACTCCTTGTGCTTATGGGATCCCTCAAAGGAGCTGGCTTTTCTCAGAATGGGGGAAGCCATTCATATCAGATGAGAAAGGAGAAGCAAACTTCAGCCTGGGCATGCAGAGCAGCCCTTTACCAACTCACCTCCTTGAAGTGAGAATACCCCTGAGAACAAAGATGTGGTCCCTTGCAAACACAAGAATGTCCTTACTCTCTGCAGGAGCCTCTGTGTGGCCTCTTGCCCTCTTTTTTGACCACAAACAGTCTGGACACAAGATGCATTGTTTGATTTTATGCCCAGGTGGTTTCTGGTGATATCAAGAACAACCACAGCGAGGTTGGGGAGCCTTCCCCCCACTTCCCTTTCACACACATGTTGGCTGTGTTATGTATATTCTGCATTTTCCACTATTCCTGTATGTTCAGGAGTAGGGAATCCACACGCCCTTGGGGGACTGCAAATCCCGTTTGACCATCAGCACAGGACAGGTTCCCAACATTTTGTGTTCTCTCCTGGGTACCCCAGATGGGAATCCCATTTTCCAAGCACTCCTGCTCAGCTCCCTCACAGGGGCAAAACCCAGGAGAAGCTGGCTTGGTGGGAGTGCCAGAACCCTCTGGGGAAGCAGGACCTGCTCTTTTGTTTATCAAGCAACCTGTGAATAAAGGAGGTGAAGGATGGGGCCATTTGCAATTAGAAAATGCAAGGAGGGGAAGAACTAGCTTTCCCACCCTACTGATTTCCCACAGGCATTACAAGCCAGACTAACTTTCTCCTAGATTTTTGGCTTCTCTGGCCCACTCTGCTGCTTTCAGTCTATAGCTTAGGCTCTGTGCTTCACGTAAATAGGGGGAAACAAGCCACAAGAAAGGGAACAGAGGGAATGGTAGTCAAAAATTGCAGGTTTCCCTACCTTGAAGGCACCCTTAAGCATTTCTACATCAATATACACACCTAAATATATTTTTATCCCCTGCCTCCCTCATTCTCTCTTGGGCATTTATGTAAGGGTGACAGCATTTAAAAGAAGAGCTAATTGGCTCAGACACAACTGGATGCTGCATGAGGAAGGGCACTCATCTCTGCTTGACAGATCAAAATGCTTCTGCTTTCTGTTGCATAAAACATGCATAAAATTGGTCAGAAAAGAAGCATGAGATTACAAACAACTCAAGAGGTTGCCACAGTCACAAAGACTAAATATTTAATCGATTTGTTGTTTATGCAAAAGGTGAGCACAAATCCCAGTTCCACTCACCTGAGAAGGAATGCACTGAGGAGTACTGCTGATACCTGATGACAAGTGGCATGGAGACTTGCCCAGCTGCCACCCATGGCTCAGGGTAACCCAGCTTTCACCCCAGCCTGGAAGAAAATGAATGATCTACTTTTACAAGGAAAAATTCAGAAGTCTTTAAGTGTTACTGAAAGACATTTTTTTTAACACCACCCACATAGCTTTCATTTTTTGTTAAGTCTCAAAGTAAGAGCCACACCAAACAAAAGTTTAACAATCCAAATTTAGGTTTTCTAAAACCTCTTCCCTCTTTGCAGTATTTGTGGGCACTTTGCTGAAGTGTATTTGCTTCTAAATGTGCTTCAGTTCTTCCTTAAGGGGGTAAAAGCCATCCCTCAAACGTACTGCTGAACCTTCACAAAGAACTGCAGTTTTTCATTTAAAAAACCCCAGCTGATGTAGCTGGAGAGTTTATTGGGTGAGAAAAATCAAGGTTGGTCACAGCTGGCCTTTGGCTTGAGCCTGCAGCCCTGCTCCAAACCCTCCACTGCTCTGCAGGCACAAGGGGCTCCATTCACCGCCCACATAACGTCACTGAAGTCAGATAAATCAGCTCGGCTTCTTCTAAAAAGAGCATAAACCATTTTTCACGTTGCAATTCCAAGAGAAAGAAAAGAAAAAATGTATTGGGCTCCAGACACCACGCACAACTGAGTCTCACTTTGTCTGGAAACAATACAAAATTCACATGCAAAGCATAAGGAGGACACAAAGGGCCCTGTCAACCCCTACGAACTCGCAACAGAGGGTTCCCCTCTGAGCCTATATAAACACCATATGCACTGCTGGCTCTGAGAAATCCTGGGGACAGCTATGGCTGGATGAGAACTGCTGGGTCAGAAGATAATCCAGGAGAGAGTGAGACAAGCTGGTGTGTTAGACAAAGGCCAGCACAGTCCTCACAACAATCCACCACACGACACAGTGCACACTGCGAGGAGCTTTGCTGAGCTGCTGAAGGCAAAACATGGACAAAAGATTAATTGAGCCCTAAATAATAGCTCTCAGTGGAGAGCTGAATCTCTGTGCCTTGAAGAGTAATGCACTTGAGTGTGTCAGATCCCTGACAAATGCCAGTAATGCCCAAAGAGGCAGGAGGTGAGCAGAATTTGCTAGCCTTTAGGAGAAAAAATAGGTATTTAAACAGTATGGTTTAAAAGGTAAATACTCAAAAAAAGGCATGGTATCTATGATGTGCAATGAATACTTACATATGTGCTGTATTCACCTTACAACAGCAGAGCCAAAACCCAAACAAAGCTACCCCTCAAGCTCTCATCAGGTTTAGCTTTGCCAAGACACTCTGTGGGATCTGGAGAAGCCAGTGTGACAGCCTCTCCTACCAGAAGCATGTCTTGTGCTCAACATCCCACAGCTCATGGGCTGCAAAGGTAGAAGGAATAATTTCTACTACTGCAGAGACATTATTTCAGACCTCTCCATGGGTCTGGCATTTTGTCTTGAAGAGCTACACACAAAGACTCCAAGACTGTGACCTAATTCCTGCATATATTAAAAACAGGACAATTCTGTGGCATGGGCAAAGAGGAGGGAGAACTCTAAGGAAAGGCTGGATTAGGACCCTGCCATTCACAAGCAAACAAGTCATTGCTAATTGCTTGTAATCCGTGAGTCCAGGGCTGCTCAGGGCAGGGTGACCCTCCTCCAGTTTCTTGCTGACCATTTATGTCATCCCAACTCATGTGAACGTATAGTGTGTTCAATCCAGCAGCTTCAACAGCACTAATATTTCTCAAGGGCCTCAGCCTGCCACATGAGAAACACACCTATTGTCTTTCAACTCGTCTGTACATGGCTTCCCACCTTGTCTTCTCCACACGTCTTAGTTCTCATGGACACGCAGTTGGAAGTGTGACAGCAGGGGCTGCACTACCTCCTACAACTGGGACTGCACCTACATGGTACAGCCATGCCCTAACTCTCCAGGCTGCCAGATGAGACAGAAGTCCCAGTGATGGTGGGAACTGCTGCTCTGTCAGCACAGGTGGGCTGAGTACCAGGGATATGCAGGGTGCTGGTCCTGAGAGACTAGAGATGGACTGCTGGTGAGATCAGTTCTGTAAATGAGACACTACCAGATGAGTAGAAAACTCTTTGGATGAAAAACTCTGCTCTCCTTGAGACCTACTGCAAACCAAACCCAGAGCTGCAATCCCAGCATGTACCACAGAATCAACTGAGTTGGAAGGGACCCTCAAGGATCACCAAGTCCAGCTCCTGGCCCTGCCCAGCACCATCCCCAAGGGTCACACCATGTGCCCAAGAGCATTGTCCAAACACTTCTTGAACTCTGTCAGGCTTGGTGCTGTGACCACTTCCCTGGGGAGCCTGCTCCAGTGCCCAACCACCCTCTGGCTGAAGAATCTTTTTCTGATATCCAACCTAAACTGCCCATGACACAACTGTTATGAGGCCCAGAAGTCCACAGCCTGGAGACTGGCTCAGGTGCTGCTGCCTCCCAAGAGCTATGCTTATTGTCAGAGAAGCCTCTGAATCCCTGAGACTCTTGAGGGTACTGATGGCTTCATATCACTGGGCTTTCCTTAGCCACATGGAGATGATGCACATTCTCACTCCTCATCTTCCTCATGGTTACCTAATTTGCTGTGGAAGACAGAGGTCAGCCAGAGGACTTCAGATATCATCAGATCTCATACAAGGAGAATCAAATCTCAATCTCAAATCTCAAATCAAAGCAGACTCATCTAGGAAGTTACAAGAGCCTTGAGAACTATTTCTACCTTCATTTATAGATTGTCAATATCTGAATAAGCCTTTCTTGCTGAAAGAAGACTCCCAAAGCATCTTCAGAAGCAGTTGAAGGATCTCAGATGAAAATATCTTTGGATATTTTTGGGTTTCAGAACTCAGAAGAAGGCTTTAAAATGGTAAAAGACATGGAGATTATGGATAAGGGATGGAGACTAGATCTCCCTAAGTTCAAAACTACTTGTAAGTTTTGCAGAGCACTAGTCATCCAGCCCTTCAAAAATAAGCTACACTCAAAACTGCAGAAAGAAGAAGCACATTGAGGCCACAAAGAATGAAGTCCTGAAGTGTCCTGGGTAATCAGAAGGTATCAGAACTGCTGAATGTATTGATGGTGTTTGCCTGTCATGGGAAAAAAACAAGGTTAAGCTCTGAGTCCTTGGAGATGTAGCCCCTGTCCCCCACAAGCCAGTAACATGATAAAACCATTACTGTCCTATTACCAGTTGCAGAATGAAAGAGTTAACCTATGTTAAACTCCTCTCCGTCCTGGAGTCCTCTGGACTCATAAACTTCCACCAACTGTGACACCAATGTGTCAGACATTGCTCTCCATGCAACTCTTTGAATAACATTCTGTAGCATCTCATACTCAAATCCTGCATCTCTGTTGGGGGATGCAGAATGAGCAAAACTAACCCATGAATACCCTGCCCTTCTGGACAATTTGCCATTTACTTCATCTGAATTTGCAAACTTTGCCAACAGCGTTTCCCAGCCTGTGTGGTCAGCAGAGGTTCCCTGCTGTGTCTGCAGGTCACAACTCTGCACTCCCCCAGACCTTTTCACCCCAGCTAGTCCTATTAGAAGCATGAGATTTACATTTTGGTAGGGACCTGCTGTGTTTACAATTTCCAAGTGGCTTACACGTTTAAGGCAGGTTATTGGGAACCTCAAGTGCCAGACAAATTTAAGAGCTCAATATCACAGTGGGCAGTGGAGAGCACTTCAAACTCAATCAATGCTGACCAAAGGCTTCTCTCTGAAGATGATGTGTTTGCTTTTGGTGTTGGTCCCATGTGAAGTACTGAACTGTCAACCTTATAAACTGAGAGTTTCGGGACTCCTGATCTTCTACAAACACAGCTTGCTTTTTAAGTGCAACTGAGATCCAAAAGATGAAGCTTTTGAATCTTGCATTGGCAGTTTTATTGCTAAGGAAGTCTCCAAAAATGCATAGTTTCTTCAGCTGAAGAGTTCTCAGCTGATTTTGATGAAACTTACTAAGTTATTCAGCATTAACCTAACATGTGCCCCCCCTCAAAAATAAGAGCCGATAAAATATTTTTAAAATTTCTGCTGTGACCCGAGAATGAAAATACATAATCTTATGATGTTTTTTTGGTCAAATTATACAGAGTTTGCAGTGGCCAAATTCCTTAAATTTGAGGATAATTTTTGCAAGCTTATATTAAGAAAACATAAGACTGAGAGTAGACTTACAAATACGTCCATGCTAAAATGAGATCCCAGAGACTTTGCAATGCCTTTTCCATAAATCTGAGTCACAATGAGCAAACCTCTGACACTGCTTTCTTTGAAGTATTGTTTTACTAAAATAAAAAATGAAAATCCATGTGCTTCCTTCTATGATGAATTATTCAGCCCCTACAGAAAAAGGGACAAAAGGAGGAAAGAAGAAAAAAGCTGGGAAGCATATAAATATCACTCACAAAATGCAAGAATAAATCTAATAGCTTTTGGAATTTCTGTGGAAATACATTTTAATGCTCTTTTCAACACAGGAAGCATGGCCTCTGTTCACATGAAATAAATGTACATAAAAAAGATACCAAAGGTTTTTGTGCAGCTGCAGTGCAGTGAGCTGCAGCCATCCATCATGCAATTGCTGCCCAGGGGGAACTGCCCTTTTATCCTAATTGCGTGCAGGGTTGTTCAGCTGTCACACGTGACTCTGATAGCTGTTTTTGCAGTTTTGCACACATTTTGTATACAGACTTCTGTAAATGGACCTCTGGTCTTCATTTCTCAGATCTGCTCTCTTTTAACAAAGTACAGTGGATCTGAAAGAGGGGAATTGTGTTCTCAAAATTCAAGCAGGCATGGTTCATCTTGTACACTATCAGAAGGAAAATATCTAAACTGGTATTAAACCCTGTGAAGTTAAACACTTTTGTTTTCAGCAGCTGATGAATGAAACAGACATTTATATTTTACAGTGCTGATACAGATGACTTTGATGCTTTTCTCCTCAGCTATAATGTCCCAAACAGTTATTTCTAACGATCATCACTTTGAAGTACAGCATTATACACTCCCCTTGGTACAAATCGATTTTATGTAGAGGTTGATGCTTTCTTTCTACTGTTATGACCAAGTTTAATTCAAATGTAGTAGGAACACAGCATGAAAATGCACTACTTCAAATACAACTCCTACTGCAGAGCAAAGTGAGAAATTCAGCTTATCTTTCGATTAAAGCAGATGAGAAAGAACAGTCAGTATATGAACATTAATATGTATGAAGCTCAGTAGAGTGTCTGTAGATGACAGCTGTATTCTGTTCACGAGGCACTGCTGGATGGGAGTGTTTTGCTTACAGTGGTGTAAGCAAACCCCTGTGGCTCGGTGGTGGTAGGGACACTTGGTCCTGCCTCTTCCACCAATGCTGCTCCGCGGCAGCCACCTGACAACAAGGAGTGGGGCTGGAGGTTCACTGAGGTCACATCCACCACAGTTAGCTAGTTACCCCTGCCCCTTGCTCTGGAGTATCAGTCACAGGCAGAGTCCCTCTGCTGACATCCATCATGTTGTGAGCTCCCCAGGGCAGAGGGCTGCTGCCCTTCCGGGCTGCAGAGTGCTTAGCACCACCACGTGCAGGCCACCTGCAACCTGTCCCTCAATTTTCCAGCTTAAAAAGTTAAATTTGGTCAGACCTGAAATTCAGCTTTTAGTGGCTTCAGAAACAATGTTTTTCTAGTTCGTCAGAATTGCTTGATCCTGCGTAAAATCCGCAAAAAAACCCCAAAAATTATGTGTCTTGGTGTGATGCAGAAGGAGTTCAGACAGAGAGGAGCCTCGCAGTTCTTGCCCAAAGCTGGCCTGGCCTCTGACACTCTGGACTGAAAACACGGCAAGAGGCCAAATGATATTTTGTGAAAATATGCAAGTCCTTGGGAGATGAGATAAACAACTTTTTATAATAGATTCACAAACAGGTTCCCGGGAGAAATGACAAAGCAAGTCCTCATTTTGAAGAGTGGAGTATAAAAGATAACTTCTTGGAGGTCCATGTCAGTCACATTGATGAGAGGAAGATAAATATAGCTACAGAAATGGCTGCTGTACTCCAGCCCATCAGATTGGCAGTGGAAACTCTGTGCAGCCTCCCTTCAATGTCTCAGAGCTGATGTTTACAAGGAATAAAATACATAATTAGGCGAGCAGTTGGCAAAAGACATAATTTATCATATTAAGCAATTAAGTAGCACTGGACCTCTCTGGCTGCTCTGAAAAATCCCCATAATGAAACAGTGGCACTTAACATTAAAGTTGAACTTTCCTGAGGTCTAATTTCATCTGCCGTTCATAGTGACAAAGTTTTTTGGACCGACCCAGTTGGGAACGTGGGCAGCACAGATGCAGACCCTGGCTCTTTGTCTCCACAAGCTGCCACGGCTGCAGCAGGGCTGTGCCAGCCTGGAGCAAGCGCCTGGGACCAGCAAGGGCTGCGAGCAGGAGCTGAGCTTGGAGAGCTGTGCCACCAGCATGCCTATGATTTTCACGGTCTGGGGAGGTCCCTGTGCAACCACCACTTCCCTGCTACGGGGTGTTCCCTTCCCGGGGTCACTCCCTGCAGGTGTGCCTCCTCACAAGCCTCTCAGCACACAGGCTGTTGGGGGGACACTCGCTGGTGCCTGACTCTGGGGCACTGCAGGGGAGAGGGAAGCGTAGACCATGGTCTCTGCTGGCCCAGCAGCTCTGGTGGGGTGGATCAGCTCTGGCCTAGCAACAGCCACCCCAAAACTGCACAGCCATTCTCTGTCACTGCACACCACTACACAGCCATCACGTTTATATCTACAGAGGCAAACAGATCCCACCTTAAATGGGCCTGAAACCATCTTCTCTTAGTTTGGGGAGAGAGAAGGACAGCACCCAAAGCATCATAGAAATGCATTTGTGGTTTGCTTTCTATCTTTGCTCTTTCAGTGAACACCAGCATTTAACTGTAATGGAGCCATTTGCTTCTCTCCATGATCCTTTATGATTTTGGAGCAGAGAGAAAGAAATCAAAGCACAACCACCAAGCTGCATGCCCCTCATTCATGCACTTATGAATGCTACCAACAATTTCTCTTTTGAAAGATAGCAGCTTTGATATCTAACATCCTCTAGTTAAAAAAAAAAATCCATTAAATGTAACTTTCTTCTCACTTATGCTGTTCCATCCAGTTTAGTTAACTGAAGCAGGTGGGTTAGTTTTGCTCTCTGCCTCCCCACACTAACACAACAGTTCTTTGTTTGTAGTCTCCATCATTGCAAGCTCAGTGTTTGAATAAACTGTTCATGCCTGGAATTGTTATGTGTTTGAGAAGTCTTCTGTATATAAGAGAGCTTGAAAACCTTTATGAAAACAAAATGTATCATTATTTTAATCAATAACTAGCTAGTAACGGCAGGAATTTTTAAAAGCTAGTGTTTATTTCACAAGTCTGACTTGAGATGTTGTAATGGGCTTTCAGTTACAGGAGCTTTGTATTAGGTTTAACTCCACAATCACTCTTCACATTCCCTGGTCATTACTCCTGAGATGAAATGCTGAGGAGATGGGGGACCCCCTGTGTTTTGCCTGCAGCAGGTACCCACTATCAATACTGCTATTATCCCTACATACACAGCCAGAAAGGATTTTTTGTCAGCAATCTGCACATCAAAACACGCTCAGTGCAGAACGAGAGTTAATGAGCTGCCTCCTTTGTGCAATTTTATCAGAGATCAACAGACCTGGGTATATGAAAGGCCTTTATGAAGCTGAAGGCAGCAATGGAAAAATTCAGATTGAAATTGGTTTTTTAAGCAACATTTCTGCTGTTTGGGTTTTCTGTTCCAGCCCTTTCAGGGCTGCTTAGCCAACATAAAACCTCAATTTTTGTCTTCATTTCTACATTTTCCCCCTAGAAAAAGGAGTAAGATGAAGGCCACACCAGAAAAACATAACCTGCAGCTATCATATTTGCCTGCAAACTCCTTCTCAAAGTTCGCCTTGCTGTGATGTTTCCAAAACATGGCATGCCTAGTCACTGATACACCTAAAGTGAACTTGCTACTTGCTCTTCCTAGTGTTTTGAACCTGTTGTCACCACTATATCCAGCTTAGATACAGCTCTGCTGCCCAGCATGCCAGATGTCTGACCAACAGGCTGTTTCTCAGGGCAGAAGTGACATTGCTTATGGAAATGCAGTGTGAGCTAAGCACCCTGGGACTGCTTAACCCATGTCTTAAAATTACATCTTGCACTATTTTGTTTCTCTGTGCACCTGGGTACATTTCTCACATGTCCCATTCCTTGGGTGCTCAAGGACAAGAAGCAGAGGGATAGATGGTGGGGGGATGCTCCCAGTGTTCACCCAGTGGTGCTGGGTGCTTGGCAGGGCTCCTGGGAGGAATCAGACCCAAGGTTGTGTTCACACTGTGGGAGGATGCTGGGAAAAGCCATAAAAGGGAGAAACATGTCCCACTAGAGTCTCAAAATTCAACTGATTTTGATGCAGCAATTTCTTTTTTTTTAATAAGAAAAATGAAACAATGATTCTGAAATATTTGTATAGCTCTACAACAGCTCAAAGGCTCTTCTCAAAACAAATCTGATGCAGTGCTCACAAAAATGCTGACTTACAGGTTAAAAGGTGATGTCATCTAGTTTGGAGCACATAGGCCTCCATGCATGCACTTATTCCAGGAAATAGAAGTCAAGGCTCAACCTGAGAAGAAACAACCATATTCCTGCACTTACTTGATCATATAAGACTCAAAAAACATCTCTTCTTTAGAAAGAGATGACAATTTTGTTCCTTCTGTCTTACAAATTGACTCCTTACAGCAGGTCTGGAAGCTGATGAACACCATCTTCTTGGAACTATGAGAAGCTCTTTCCTCTGTGTGTCTCCTTGCAATAGGCAAATCTGCTGCCTGAGAGGTGAGACTAAATAAAAGCTCTAGGCTGGTTCCACTGGAAGGATGTGCAGTTTACAGCATGGATGTTTTTCTGCCTTGGCTTTCTGAGCCTGCAAGGGTGTAAGATACACCAACAGGAGAAATTTGTCCACTAGCAGAGGGTCCCAAAAGGCAGGCACAGTGCCTTCAGACATCCTGATGCTTGTCTGCATCTAGTCAATACAGTGAGACATATCTCTACATATCTATCTCCCTGTCATTTCCTGAGCATATGTAACCCTGCAGGCAAACCCAAGCATGCTGCAGCCAAAAAATGAGGTTATCATCTGCAAACCCATGTCCAAGAGCACTGAAAGAGCTCTGGTCTCTCAGAGACACCCAGGAAAATGCCTACTGCTTGCAAGTAAATAATTTTTCTCATGACCATCTCCAAAAACTTACCGCTGAAATAAAAACCCAACTTGTCCTCCAACAAGGTCCAAACAAGTCTCTCATGCATGCTGGTGCAACTCCATGGGTTTATGTAGGTAAACCACAGATCTGGATCAACTCCCCTCTATCTCAGCAAGCTCTCACTCCTGGTAGGACTGATCTACCTTTCACTGCACACCCAGCTAATGCCTCTGCTCCTCTGTGCTGTCAAGTCTACACTTCACTAGAGTTTATCATAGCACTGACATTACAAAACCCTGCATCTCCATGATGTTGTACCAGGATCCCCCCTGGCCTGGCCTCCACGATCTCCCCCTGACCTGCACAATGGTTCCATCTCCTTTTTTTCCCCTCAGCATAACCCGTGCTTCTATTTTGCTCCTTCTTAAGGGATATCTCCTTTCCATTGAAACCATACACGTTTTCTGCCCTAACCAACCTGAATGTCATGGCTTCTTTCCCACCCATCCTAGAGTGTATGCTGGAGGTGTTTTTTAGGGAACGTATTCATGAAAACACTCACCTGAACTTGTGCATTAATTCCACGCTCATGGGAGCCCCGTTCATCCTAATGCATCACCCTCATGAACAGTTAATTAGGATCTCTGTGTATCTAAAAGGTGGAAACATTTTTTTCTTGCAGAGTAGCAGAACACGTGTCCCTTATTTGAGTTCCCTGCCATGCTCCTTGTCCATTTGCAGATTTTTGCTCTATGTTCCCCATGTGTTAGTGATTAGCTCTGCTGTTACACCCAAGCTAACAATTTCGCTGTTAAGGCTGAGATCTTGTTGGTTTGAGCAGTGAACCAGGATGCACCAGTAAATATATTTGCTAAACAAGCCTTCTTAGTTATTTGTTTAAAACCAGAAAATCAGTAATGAAGCAGTTAATTAACATTTGAAACATATTGTTACCTCCATCTGGCCCGAGGATTAGCCAATAAGTGGGGACTTGCCAGGTTGTTTCCAGTACAATACAACGGATGATACGTCAAGCATTTCCTTGGTGCAGCAATGTTTATTTATCGTATGAGACATACACAGCGTCGTTTCCCTGAACACAGAGGGCAAACAAACAGGAGCAGGTTCCTTGCTCAGCAGCCCAAGCCTGCCTTTCCAGGGAGCACTGTGCCCAGAAGAAGCTCTGTCTCTTGGCTTGCTCCCAGAGGCTGCTCCTGGATCTCTTACTACAGCCTTTCAGTGACTCCATAACAAATACATTCCTCTGGAAAGTTGGAGAGCTATTTTTAAATCCCCTCACACACAGCTGTAATCAATCCATCGCCTGGCCCTGCCTTTGCCGGGACCTCTGGGGAAACCCTCCACCCACACAGCTTGGCATCTGCTCAAGCCTCATAGGGAAGGCCAGGTGCTATTCTCTAATTACACAGAGGTGTGTTAATTGTGGCTATTAGCCCGCGTGTGTGCAGAGATAATGCTGGCAGGGCTTCCAGCAGCGCAAGAGAAGAAGGGTGTGATGAACACCTCGCAGTGTGAGGTGCAGATAAGGCACCCGATGTGACACACTCAGGTGGATCTGTCCTCCCCTAAAGAGCATGTGAGGACAGCTCAGGAAATCGCAGCTGATCTCCTCCCAAAGTGCATATCCATATTCAGTTCTGTGGCACCTGGGCCGTCATGCTGGTGGCCCAGCAGCTGCAGGCAGCCAAGCAGGGGTTGCTGTCTGCCCCTCCGTTGTACTTACACCCGCCTTGGTCCTTAGCTCTACACTTACTCACTTGCACTGCTCTGCAGACCCATTGCATCGCCCTTCAGGGCTGTCCAGCCTGGATCACGCCTCTATAGATTCAGATGAGCCCGTGTTTGGTCTTATTTCTGCAAGTCACACAATGAGAAAGTCAACTGTGGCCTTTTCTTTGATATTTTTAATTTTTAACAGAGCAAATTAATACTTAGAAACAATTTCATGATCAAAAGTCTTGAAGGTCCCTGAGAAGACAAAGCATTCAAGAAAATAACAAAGATTTTGGAGCCAGGATAGATCAGTAAGAAAACACTGAGACCACTGTAGACCTGCCTGGGGAAACTGCACATCTCTCCCACCGTGGAAGAAGGTGTGCAGGGGCTGGAGCATCTGCATCCCGGAGGAAAGCATTAAAGTCACTGACCTTTCCACTCACTGCAACATTAATATCTGAATGTAAACTTTTATGGAAAGAAATCAAGTCTGCAGGAAAGGAGGAGCTGTGGTCTTCTGCGACAGACCAAGGCTACAAAAAGAACTCCGTCCAGAACAGGCAGTAACACAGCTGCTTAAGGTGCCCGTCCTTGGTACATTAAACCAGGAGTCCAAACCTCCTGTTTTAAGCTCTCCTTCAGAAGGAAATCCTTGTGTCTTCAACAAAGAGGGCAAAAAATCAGCACCATGTCTGCTACAAGGCAGACACCAGCTTCCTCCAGAGCAGGCATTTCTCCCTCCTGGCCCACCAGCTCTGGTTTCTGCCCCACGGAGCAGCGGCAGCAGGGCTGCCCACCCAGGGCTGGCCCTGTGCTCAGCCCGGCCCAGAGCCAGCCTGGGCAGAGCCGTGGGGCCGCAGCAGGGCAGGAGAGGGGAAGGCAAGGAGCGAAGCCACCATCGCCTCCTGTGCAGCTTCCGTGGCCTTTTGTGGCTGCATGGGCACACCACGGACAGAGTGGGCAGCACCAGAGGCTCAGCTACAGCCGAACTAAAATAAGGCAAATTCCGTTCCTTTAAGCCCCAGGAGAACTGAAATCATAGTGTCTCACCGCCAGCCTCCACGGGGGAGCTCCTGCTGCCCTCCAGACAGTCCTGCTGGCCCCCAGCCCTGCGATGGGGTTGCTGGAGGAAAGGCAACTTATCTCCCACTCCTGGAGATAATCTACCTCCCCTTCCAAGCAGAAATCCCACTGATACCCAGAGGGTCGGCTGCTCACGGAGTTACTCAAAGAGTATTTCCAGCCCCAAAACACACACACAGTGCCTTTAGAGAGGAGGAAGAGGATGGTGGACTCCCCACTGCTCTGTGGCAGGGCAGGCTGTACTTCCCCTCAGCACCAGCTGCACTCAGGCAGGCTATTAATTAATTTTATAGGCCTTTAAAATTTGTTATGAAGCAGAAAATGGTTTTCAGGGAAAAGCAAACACACCCTGTGCTTTCTCCCCAATTAAAGCTGATGAGCTACACTGGCTCAGCCAAGACATAACAAAACAATGAAAACAAGGCAAAAGGTTTCAAAGTGCAAGTGGTTGAATCAACAAAGAAGTGTTTTCCCACATAACAGAAGAAAAATAATTAAATAAAGTGTTGTTCTTCAGAGCTATAGAAGGAAATGAATGTCTAAAGATGGAGATGTGGCAATGGTAAAATACAAACCCACAAGCAACTGAACACCCAGGTTTAAGAGAAGGACACGTTGACTACAAAATCTGTGGTCAGAAAACTTCTCTGCAGCAAAGACCATTAGCAGGTAATTGCCAAAAATAGCCAAAATCCGTATTTTAATGCTAAACAGGTATGTTTAGAGGCAACGGAAATTTTTCTAGTGCAGTGTCTGTACACATAAGTATAATTACTGCCTGCAGTAGCAGGAAGCTTCATGAAGGATTTGATAAATAAAACTGCACAAAACTAAAGCCAAAGGAAAACATTGGTGAAAAGATCCCTGTGCAAGAGACCCCAGATTATGCAACTTCATGACAAGTGCAAGAGAAGAGCCAAGTTATGAGACTGAGTGATTTAAAGTCAAAAATACCCCTAAGGACAGATCCCAGGGGCAGTGTGAAGTTTGATGATCTTGCTGGGTCTAAGACAGGAACTGAAATATCAGCAGAGATAAGGCTGGGCTGTGCAATGTCCAGCACTGGAATAAACCAAGGTTTCCATTCAAAATTGCCAAAGCCCCAGAGAGGAAGACATTTTCACCACTGTATGCCAGGGTGTTTCACAGCCCTCCCTCTGATTTTGCACAGATGGAAGCTGGAGGGAAGCCAGGAGAGTTGCAGCAATAGGAGAAGAGAGACCATTTCCCTCATCGCTGCTGACAAGAATCACTGCTCTTACCCATGCTCAAATTCTTCCAGTGCAAAATGACAAGAAAATCCTTTCTAATTCAGGGTCCAGCAAGGAATAAAGAGTATAGGTAGTCAGAGCTGAGGACTGAAACCATCCTCTAAAAAATACAAACATTCAAGTGCTCCTGTTTTGGGCAGCCACTACAAAAAGCAATTGGAGTCTGCTGCAGAGCAGCCCTGTGCACTTTAAGACCCAAATGCCGGAATGCACAGGAGGGAAGGGAGCGGTGTCTGAAGGACAACCACAGCCACTGGGTACCGTCAGCCTGCTCACATCCATCACAGCGTCCTCTACAGACACGGCAAGAAAAGGACTGCAAAGGCTGATTTTGACAAGAAGGAACCGGTGCGTTACAAATGCCATGTTTCACAGCAGCACAAAATTCCTTAGCACCAGTGCCTTGCCTCGCCAGCCTTGGGCTGGATCTTTGGGAGAACACAAGCTGCAGCTCTGCACGAGGAACATCTTGCACATAAAGACCAGCTGTGAGGAAATGCAAATCCAGACAGGCTCTCTGCAGGGAAAACTTAAGAATATTGAGTTTTAAGTTGATTTTTTATTATGTGGCATTGCTAGAGGTGTGAATTTTATCCTGGCCCAGCAAATTAAAGAGATTATTTTTGGGTGATTCAACCACCAAACCCATGTGGCTCTAGTACCTCCCATGCTTTTAAACATTTGGTCTTTGGTTCCTCACTGACATTTACATCAATAATATGATGTGGAAATCTCAAAGGGCTCCTGTGCCTTCCTCTACCAAAGCAGATAAACAAACCCTGTTCCTCCAGCTACAGAGGTGATGGGAGGAAGGCAGGTGAGGATGAGGAACAGGCAGATGCCAAGCTGAATATCAGCCGTCTAAGTCCCAGGAGCACAGCATGGGGTTGGACATGGCTGATTCAGGCACAGGCAGAGCTCTTTACACACCCACTTCACATTCTGTGGGAACACTGCCAGGGGTGGCCCACAGGTACCTGCTGGGAAAAGCTACAAGCTCTGCAAGATTTGCAAGGGACTGTGTGTGAATAGTTTTGGAGAGCCAGCAGACCATCCCTACAAATCCAGCACATAATGTCGCCAAAGAGAAAATATATATTTTTAATTAACCCTCCCTAGAATATTGACCTGTGCTGCACAGATTCCCCTGGACCTCCATTAGTAACTGCTGATGCTTAGAATATAATGAATAAAACCCAAGAGGCTGTTTATCCTCTTCCTTTTCCCTTTTAGGGGTCATTCCTTCTTCCCATCGCCCCCAGCTATTTTTTCCCATGTATTAAATCATTTTACAGTGCTGAAATTGTTTCAGTACAGATGCTCTGCCTCCTACTGCTGTGAGCCCATCACACCACTCTGTGACCACAGCCACTGCAAGGAAATAAACCTTGACAACATCTCCGCAGAGGAGCATTTGAAAGCTTTTAAAGAGCAGCAGTGCCTGTGGCAGAGCAGCCTTTCCCACTGCCACTGACAGATGGAGATAGAAGAGGCTTTCTTAGCCTCTTTTTAGGGAACTGATGCGATGGCAACAACAATCTACAGACCAAATTGCAAGTGTCTCCCCCAGTTTACGTCTCATCTCCCATGAGGCAAGCCCCTCCTGAAGGAAGATCTTGGTCCTGCCCCAGACACCCACAAGCAGGTGGCCTGCTGAGACCTATTTTTCTCTCTCCTTACCATTTAGCTCATTTCCCACACTGATCCAGTCACTCCTTCATGGCATCTTATCCCAGAAACAGCCCTGGCCAGAGCATTTTTCTAGGCAAATTTATCCTTGCCAACATCCATCCCTCGAATGTCAACTCTTACCCCATCTGAAGGGATGTGCGGAAGCCTTGAAAACAAAGACCAGAGAAGGAAGGCCACAGACAAATAAAAGCGACTTCTTCCTTCTCCATTTCAATCAAAGTCAGAGTTAGTCTATGGTAACAGAAGACATTTCAGGCAAAAATGTTTCTTGTTCAAATTTACTAACATCTCTATGTGTCTTTTTATACCCACTAATAGCTCATCTTCCTTGCAACCTTACTATACTCTTGAAGTTTGCTGTATCTGCAGACAATTCTTTACCGGGTGAGCCAAACATATTTGTTGGCTGTGAATCTACAAATTCTTCGTTTCCCCAAATATTTTCTCATATTCTGATACAAAGTGAACAGAAGCTTGTTTACATATATATATATATATATATATATATATATATATATATTTATATACATGGTGTGATTCCTGGAGGGGTGCTGTGAAGGGTGAGGAGTTGCACTTCGATGGTCCTTGTGGGTCCCTTCCAACTCAGTATATTCTATGATTCTTATTTTATATATGTTTATTATCTTTGATTCAAGACATAGATACAAAATTTGGTTTACAATTTTCTTCCTTACTGTTCTCCTCTGTAAAAGAAAAGCTTAAACAGTCCCCCTGGGCTGATTGCTGCCCATCACTTATTTACATGCTATTCAAGAAGGGCTGAGCAGACTCGAGCACTGTCAGGTAGCTGCAGCACACTTCCAGGTGAGTGCCACATTCCTCCTCTGCTTTTCTTTCTGCAGAAGTGCTGGTTGCCTTTTATATTGCTGCTGCATTGTGAAGCAAAGCCTGTCCTGAGCCACACAGAGGGATGGCCTGCGATTTGTTCTCCCCAGCACACCTCTCCCCAGCAGTACCTATAACTTAGACTTTAGAAATGGATGCAAGTATTTCACATTTATTCCCTAAATAGGGCAAGCAGGGATTGTCTGTCCTTTCTTCAACTCAGCAGTAAGCCACTTTAGTACATTTACTGACAGCTAAAAATAGACCGTCCATGACTCTGCTTCCTCCACTGAGTCACCAGCAGTTTTCTGACCAATCCACAGTTGTACAGCAGATGGTTGGGCTCCAGTTCAGAAGGTGCAGGGTGTTTAACTCCAAGCACTGGCATGCTCACAGACCTCATCCATTGCCTTACAAGGGTGTGCTCCTTGGAAAATGATAGGCAATGCTCTTACTAACAGAGATGCTAGGCATCAGGGACACCAGCATGGGCTCTGCATTACCTGCAGGACAGGTAAAAGCAACTCATCCAGCCCTCAGGACCTGTGCAACGAAGCAGAGCCTAAAGTGGGAGAACGTCTGCAGTCCCAAGGAAGGGTGGAATTCCCAGGAAGCAGAGAGGGCACATCCTGGGCTGAGCTCAGGGACTCCCGCTGGAATGCAGCCAGCTTTTGCACAAGGCAGCTGTAAGCAAACACAGCCAGTGCTCTCCCAAGGGCTGAGCAAACAGAGCACTGTGCACGACTTTGTACCAGTGCTGCAAGAAGCCAGAACTGTGGCGAGGCTCCCTCACCCAAGCAGCTGTCTGTGTGCAGCCAGCAGCCCTAGCGATGGGAAGAGCCTACAGGGAGAGATGCTCTGGAAATCACGCAGTGCCTCAGCCAAATCTCTACCCTGCCACCCCTCAGCTGCCCTTAGCCTTGGTGGCAGACATGGCACAGCTGGGTTTGGCAAAATGAGGTGACCCAGCAGCAGCTCCTGGTGCATTGCACAGCCCTTCACCAGCTCCAGGGATTTCCACAGGGTGCGCGAAACCTAGCGAGGCCCAAGGCAGCACTCTGCTTTCTTTCAAACAAGCCAAAAGGATGTCCCCTGTCCATCCAGTGCACCACCACAGGCCAGTTCCTGGCACCTCTTCTGGGAAGCTGAGGTAGACACTGCTCCCAGGCTGTGAGGGAGGTGAGGCCCTGGTGCCATGCACACATCCCTGAGATGTTAGACACAAATGTCTGACAACCTCCTTTGAAACAAAGAGGTAATTAGCTTTCCCTGATGAGACAGCATGTTTTACTGGCTGGAACAGGAGACAGGATTTCTGGCTTCCTTTTCAGGATTGCCCAAAATGAGTAATTTTACCAACTTTATCTCAGCTTGAGAATAATTCTGTATTTGTTTGTTTAAAGTCTCTTAAGATTTTTGTTGTTGTTTGGTCTTTCTTACTTGTTTTTAATTAAAAGTATTTTACTATACTTTCCTTTAAAAAAAAAAAATTCCAATTAAAATATTCCAGGCTGGTCTCAGTTTGACAGCGAGAAGGTGGGTGTGGGTATGTCAGGAAAGTTATTTATATTGGGTAACTTTGTTGCTAGCTGTTTTTTCTGGGAGCCTCAATAAACCAGTTAGCCATAGGTTGCTATTTTTATATGGCATTACCCTGTTTAAAAGAGGGATAAGTTCCGGAAAGTGTGACCTGGGCTGCCACTGGCACGGAAGAAGAATGGAAACACACGCTGGGTCCAACATTTACTGCAGGCTGGAGTGGAGATGGTGCACCCAAGTGACCAGGCTGTGTCCCAGGACATGATAGGGAATGCTGACCCTGCAAGATCATGCACCCCTAGCTCCCCAGAAAGCTGCCCAGTTTCACCATGGTACAAATGGGTTGTTTGTCAGGGCCACAGGATGATGGAGCATGGAGAAAGTCCTGTCTTCAGGGCAGAAAGCATGTGAGGTAATTTCTTGTCTCACGTGATGCTGTAAAATCTGGGGTCAGTGGGTACCAAAAAATCTTTCTTCCGTAGGATGGAGCAGGGGGTCAGATCCCCCGCCTTGCTCCAGCCTGTGCAGTAAACCTGATTCCCCAGCCACTCACTTTGATTTTTCCACCACACAGCCTGGCAGGGAGAAGCAGGTGTTGAGAACACACAGGATTTCAGAAGGAAATCTGATTTCCCTCGAGTTTATCACTTCTCCCTCCTGGCTCTGCTTGTCTTTTCAGCAGCCATCAGCAGCTCCCATACATGCAGAACACTCCCCTCATTTCCTAGCTGTACCAGGAGCCGTCGTAGTAGGAGGTTCAAATAATTGTTTTTGCAAGAGCTGCTTTCCGTAGAGCCTTTTGAAGGTCGTGCTGATTATTTCCTCCCAAGCAAGCAAAGCACCATGTAATTATTGCAAATATCACCTGGTGAAAAATCACTTCCAGTCAATCATCTCAGCCTGAAGATAACTGCTGCAGCTCTTTGCTACTGCAACAAGTCAAACAAAAGTGATGAGGGGGTCTTACATCTCTCCTGTCAAGACTTACATATCCATGCAAACACAATAAATTGGTTAAATAATATTCATGAGAAGCCAGTTCATAGACTCACTGCTCAGTAGGATCTGCATGCTGGTGGATCATGCAGGATCCTGCTTTTGCTGTGGGTGTTCACACAAAGCAGAGCAAGTTGTGGCTTTTTAGTTCAAAGTGCAAATAGATCCTGTAAACCTTCTGCCTCACAGCTGCTGCAGAGCAGGTGACTCAGTGACAAGACACCAATTTGGCTCTGCCAGGAGAGTCACGCACAGGAATGCCACTGGTCCCAGCCTTTTCTGCACTGTTACAGTCTGAAGCCAAGAGCATGTAGTATATGGCATTGTATCGTGATGGTGTGGAACATTTTCTGCTGTGGAGCTCTGGTTCTATTTAAACTTAATTTGTGATGATCACTATTTGGGACAAAAGATGTCATATTTAGTTAATGCTTGAAGATATGATTGCTCTTTTTTAAGACAAAGCTTAAGAGCAAAGGTGATTCAGTAACATGGACTGCAATTGATGTGTTTAATAAACATGGAGGCCTCAAATATACGTATATATAATCTGCTTATCTGTTTCAAACATCTTGGAAAAACAGCATCTTTTTTTATCTTAAACAATCAGTTGTTGATACTGAAAAAATTATTGAAAATGAGCACTTAGCACACCATAATTATGAGCACTGATCTAAACCTCTCAACAGGCAAATATCCTGGTTTTAAAAGCAGCTGTTTGGATGTGCCTGAGACAAGGTACAAGTCTCTTATTTAGCAGAGCACACAGGAGACCAAACTCTGTACACAGGCAACTGTCAAGCATCTATCAGGGATGAAATGCAGAGCAGAAATACACGAAGCAAATTTACCTGCTTGTAAGTGTGCCTTGTCAGAATTACTGGCAGAAGTAAAAAGGACACAGCTGACTAGAAAATAAAAACATTAATGACATCTTAATTTACCAAAAGGTTGAAGAAAAAACCTTTGAGGGCTTCACAGGGATGAAATAGAGGAAAGACCACTGGTGCTGTACTGTGCCACTCAGCTAAGGACACACACCCAAAAATGAGCTACTGCCATAACTCCCATGCACCAAATTAGCAAACACAGCATATATTTATATATTTTTTAAAAAATATTTTGTTTTGGCATTAGCAGCTGCCATCTAAGAAACAACAGTGAAGTTTTCTCTTACCAGAGCTTTGAATAAAGCTGGCACAAAGAGGAGGGATCCTTTTGCAGGAATACTGGAGGAAAATTACTTTGTACAGATTTCCTCTCCCTAAGTCTAAGCAGTGTTCTGGTCCACTTACTGAAGATGTCAAGGAAAACAACATTCACAGATGTTAGAAAATACAGTCCCAAGCACCAATCTCACACAGCAGGACAGCATCAGAAATAAATGCTCTGGCACCCACATGCTGACTCATGGCCAGGCTGGTGTTCTCTGCAAATTGCTTTAATGCAAATTCCATCTTCATCAACAATTTTAATAGGGATATGAGAACAAAATTAGGTGTGTTAAAAAAAGCACCATCCATTGGACAACTCAATAGCCATGGAAATCTCCTTGTCAGAACAAAGCATATACTGGAAATCAATACAGGTATGTTACCTAGAGGAAAAAAATACTGGACTTGTGGTCCTGCTGCTGTAGGGTCACAGATTTGTGACCTGGTTTGAAACTGGTCTGTCACAAAATGTAGAATAACCAAAGAAATCATTAAGGAAGTTTTCTGGTATTTTCTAGCTGGCAAAGAATGGCCAATGGAGCAAAGTTCCAGCACAAGGTGAAACTCACAGATCAGTATGTACGTTGCTTGGAATGTGCAGGGTTCCTAATGGCATGGAGCTGAGAAGCAGTAGGAGACCTTGCTCTGACTCCAGGCATCCATGAGAAGCTTTTCTCATGTCCTGTCATACCTTCTGCTTGTTCCTATTCCCCATGGCCCAGAAGAGGAGAGAGTCATGTCTGCGGGACCTGGTGCTGGTGGGTGCACAGCCTGGCTGGGAGCATTCCTGGGGGAAAGCTCAGGGACCCTTGCAGTGAGAAGGCTCACCCTCAGCCCCGTCTGTTCACGTCAGAAAACCATTTCAGAAGACTCCACATTTCTGTTCTGACCCCAGGACTCTTTGATAAGTGACTTCACGTCTCACAGCTGGCGTCCTGCAGTACCACAGAAAACACCTGACACCAACTGCTGACGTGACCTAAAGCTGCTGCTGGGTTTCCCCGTGAAGGGCAGAAGGGCTGGGCTGCAGGTTGGTGTTGTCTGCTTGCTGGGTGGGAAGAGGGGTCCCCTCTCCCCCGGCACTGATGTGGGAGATGTGTCTCTTTCCTTTCCAGCATCCATCTGCCTCAGGAGATGAAGCAGCATGGTGATGGTGCCTGGGGCTCCAGACAGACTATTTTTAGATCAAAGGAAGCCAGATGCTCATCAGATTGAAGGCAATTTCACCTCTGCAATATGCAATGTCAGTGTTGGAAATTGTGAGAGTTTAACAGAGCCCTTGAGGATTTCAGCATTTGCCTGAAAATTATTTGGCAAGTCTTGAGGCAACAGCATTACTGTCTCAATGTATCTGAAAGCTCTGACAAGATAAAATCTTAGCAAAATTCCTTATTTTTAGAGTAGTGTCCAGTACTTGGTCATATTAACCTGTACCATATTTGTCATTTCTCCTTAAAAATGAAGACTACTGCTTTCACCTGATCTGTTTTCCAAAATGAGGTCTTGATACTGATCTTCCTGCTGAATCAGGAACCATGCTGTGCATGCTAAATCACCCAAAACAAAATAATCCCTAACAGATAAATTACATGTTTTTAAACAATTCTCTCAACAATAGCTAGCTAGTTTGTGTTTGCTTTTGACTGGGTAGCATTTTTTTCTTTATTAACAATTTGATAACTGTGTAACTGAAGAAATATTCCACTGAAGACCACAGCCATCTACAGCCTCAGCAGAGGATCCACTGTATGTTACTCTGGTAGGTGTAATAAATCCCATTTAAGAGCTTCAGAGCTCAGCAATACTTTCAAAAGGCCAGGAGAGAGCTACCAGTGCTATTGCACTCATTGGTCTTTTCTGGAAAAGACAGCAGCCTAAAGATGTCATCAGACGTGAAATCTGGTTTTCATCTCAGCCTTATTCTGGCCTCCTTAGATACATTCTTGCTTCAGATTAGGTTTTTTGCAAGTATCATTTTTGGCCTCTGGGATTTAATTCCCACAGCTGCAAATTCTCACTGTCACCCACAAGTCAGACCAACATCTAAATTACTTTCAACTCTGTGTCATAAAAATAAATTGATCCTATAACAATATATGGGGTTTTTTTGAGAATATAATTTGTCCCAGAGCATTTCGGGTTTAGTTTTTTGAGATGAGTTTTTCTTCTGAGGTGACAGGCATAAAGACTTCACCTTGCTAGCAGCCAAATCTTCAATTATATGCTTTCAATTTCTTTTCAAATAGAAGTGAGCAGACCGTAAGATAGAAGTGAGCACACTGTAAGATGGAAATGAAAAATACTGCAGGCAGCTGGAAGAAAAACAAAACCAAAAGGTCATCTTCCCCTTTGCCTGCTCACATCACACCACAGGTTATACTAACTCTGTACTGCAAACAAGCAGATACTCCACCTCCCCCAAAGGTGTTTCCTCTGCAAACACAAGTGTAGAGGTGTGCTCAGTAAGAGATCTTACAAAGGATCACTGGAAAATCCTGCCAGGATTTGTCTCTCACGCATATTAAGGATCTGGAGATCTCACCTGGCCAACGTTTGTCTTTAACATGTTTCCAGGAACACTTACAATCCTACTGGTGGCAGAAACCACTGAGTACCTATCCTGGTTCTTTGGCCATACAACTTTGGCCAGCTCAGTGTCAAATATCCCAAGCTGTGAGACTGGTAAAATGTCTCTGAGGTCAAAAGAATGCAGTGTAAAGAGCCTGAGCTGGAAAGGCAGCAAAGCCCCAGGGGTGTGTGTTAGTTCTTCTAGTCATCAGCTGCTAAGAGAAAAGGTCCCAACTGTGAGGAAAATACACTAGAGGATCTGGATTTCATCAATCTCAGTAAGGCAGTGCTATGGTGGGCACAGAGGGAACAGGTCTCTGTGGACAGTTTCAGAGAAGCTGTAGTTTCTGCAGTGGCAGAGCACAGAGGAGATGCAGATTTACCTCTGGAGAGGGCACTGGGGAAGCACAAAGGCACCTCAGCTGCAGGGTTTGGCCACCAGAGCAGTGATGCAGAGGCAGAAGGACAGGAGAGAACCGCAGGGAATGAGCTGCAGCCCCTGGGTTTGTTATTTTGTGCCTCCTCAGCTCTCACTGTCATTATGTGAATGTGGTGGTGATTGAAACCTCCTCCCGTCCCAGCAAGCACTGTTAACAGCACAGCCTGGGTGAGAACGGGTCCCTGAGGCCAAAAAGTGAAACGATTTAGAAACTGATTCAAAGTAAAGGTTGCTACTCGGATTCCAGAGTCAGTGATGCATGGCACCCCACCAGCCCACTAGCAGCAATGGCCAGCACACAGCATGGAAATAGTGTTTGGAAAGTGATTTCAGTGCCGCCATCAAAGCACAGTCAAGCAATTGATGAGCTTCTTTATTTTTTACCATCCCCTAGCAGGTTTTGGACCCAAAACTGGGGATGACAATGATGTAAAGAGCAGGTGGGAGGGAGTGCTGAGGCAGGTGAGTGTTGGTGTGGGACTTGATGGATGATGCCTCAGCACTGAAATGTGGTCAGCATTAGGAGAAATGGCAGGCTTGTACCAGTAATTGTCCAGGATCTCTTTGAAAAAAATTAGTGGATCAGGAAAGTTTTTTGCACCAGAGGGTCATTCTGCAGAAGTAGAAACAAGTTAGAAATTGTAAGGAACTCAGCCAAAACCCTCCAAAAACCACTAATGTGTTTTAATTAATACAACTTATTTTCTCTAAATAGTCTTTCTAGCAAGAAACCTCTCCCACCCACTTTTACCTACCTAGCATATTCTGTAATTTACCACGCAGCTTTAGAGAATGTTCCAAGCAATCTACATACATACACACCACACACACCCCCCCACACACCCACACACTTCCCCTGGCATTCCTCTTAGTAGTGGGTAGGAAAGAGTCTATTGCACTTCCTCACTGTCGGTAATGCAATAATTGGATAAAATATGAAGGCATGAATGAGCAAGACTGGACTGACAGCATGGCCTAAGAAGCTGACAAGAGATCAAAAAGAAACAGAGGAAGGCAAGAGCAGATATAGCCTTGAGAATGAGCCCTTGGGCACTCTAATGATCCCTCTTTCTGGTTTTTTTTTCCCAGGTGGGTTTGATGCAGTATTCAACACCCTTACTTGCAGTAGAAGGACTCAGTGGCACATTCAGGGGTGCATGTGTCTACACAGATAAATAAGACATAGGTTTTCCATTGGTGCCATGTCTTCTCAGTATCCTCTGAAACAATCTGCTTCATCACCAGTTTCTGGTGGTGGGCATTTGGGTTGACCCCTTGATGACAGCCCATAACTGCCACGGTCATATCTGCATCTGTTTCTGGCTGGATGCGGTAAAGAAGTTTTCCAAAAATCAACATGTAGGATTTCAGCCAAGATATAGTCATGGGGAAACAGGAAAGAAAAATAGAAAGAACAAGAAAAAGCTTATTGCCAAACTTATCTGTGCTGGTAGAGTGTCCAGTTGACTTGATAATGGTATTTTTAATCTATGTTAGGAAATATTTCTGTCCCATATCCCCAGCACTGCTCCGGGTGATTGCCCACACTGAGCAGGATTACTGCAGATGGGGTGCAGGCAAGGAGCAGCTTGCCTGTTCAAAACAGGGGTGCACTGAAGGGGGAGTGAAGGAAGCTGGGTGCTACATGTGGTGCTCTCTGGCATCTGAAGGCTCAAAGCTGCTACCTTTCTGTCACCTGAAAGCAGTTATCCACCTTACCCAGCATACAGGGAAGTGGGAAGGCAGCGATTGAATTGGAGAGTTTAGCAGGACATGGGTTGGATGCTGCTGGTGGGGCAGAACCAATGACCACCAATGCAGGTTGCCCTGTCCGCACTTTCTGTTTTCTCCTTTGAAGAGTGCAGCCCATGCTGCCCCAGGTGAGAAGGACAGGATGAAGAGCAGTAGTGTTTTTTCTGGCAGTCCTAGAAACAAAATCAATGCACTGGTCTGACCCACTGCTTGCTAACTCCTGCACCTCCTCCAAGATCAGTCTTCCTTCTGGCACTGCATCATATCTGGGAAGGGAAAAGTCAAATAGCTGCTCCTCCTTTGTTTCAGGGCACTGGGGGTGCCCAGGGCAGCATATACTCAATCACTGCCAGTCCCAAAATTAGGCAGGTATCCATCACAACTGGGAAATCTCAGCTGCTTCAGCTGCTGGAATGGGAGTGTGTGCACAGACTTGGTCTTATTTGAGTCCTTGTACTGGGGCAGGCAGAAAGCTGCTCCTTGACACATGGTGGAATGGCAGAGATGGAGACCTGGCTCCCAGAGCCAGGCTCTAAGAGCCACACAGAGGAAACCCTTCCAGAGTTTCTTGGATGGGCAGCTCACCTGAGTGCCCCCATTACCTCATCCTTTCATAAAAGGAGCACATTTTTTGGCTGAAATTTTTCAGATTTTTTCAGGCTGAGGCAAACACCTGGTATGCAGAATTTTGGCCCCAACAGCTGAAAATTGGCAAAGTCAAAAGAAAGAGTGGTGTTTTAGTGTAAAGTGTTAGGCAATGTTAACACTCCACCATAGTTCCAGCTATGTTGCTCTCTGGTTTGGGATACAAGCCCACAGGTCAGCCCAGTGTTTAGTTGTGTTTCTAAACAGCCACTGACATTACTGGTATGAAGTTGTCAGTTTTGCCCTAGGACTGGATCTACAAGGAGATAATGCAATTACAGAGATCTTATCCTGCTTACCTACTACTTTTTGTCTCATTAAGACTTCTGAATGTAAACTTCAGGCTTTCTGTTCCCTGTGTCATTGTTCTACCCATTGAACTCACTGGCAAAAGACAGATGTGTTTTACTTCATCTGGATTTTCCCAGCAGGCTTAAATACAGCTCAGCTGTGTCCTACCCAGCAGCAATGAATCCTCTTGATTCCACCTCTTGGTGCCCACATCCCCAACATGGGCACTCATGGGCCAGCATGGACATCTTCAGGTGTGCAACCCAAGGATGTCTCAGGAAGGGTTTGTGGAGCAGGACACAGCCTGGGAGAGCGGGAGGTCAGGTCTCTCTCTGCTGCTGATGTGCCAAGTCTCAGCCATGCCAGGATTTAAGCCTTTGTTATCCTACCCACAAGCACCCAAAATGCCAAGTGCTCGGGCTTCTCAGCTCATCTGGGACCTCTCTGCTGGATGCAGCAGTGCAAGCCCTTGTTTGATGCAAGTGGGTACCAGCTCTGCAGTAGTCACAGAGATTTAGGTCAGATACAAGCCTTGACTGATTTTATTGATGTACACTGGAGAGTGAAGCAGTTGCTGCTAAGTCAGCTTAAAAAAGTTAGAGCTAAGCTTCTGTCAGTGATCCCTGCAGCCTGCAGCAAGTTCCCAGCAGCACAGACCTTGCTGGGCTCCCTTAGCCCCCCTGCTCAGCAAGCAGGGGTGAGCCACAGGCATAAAGACTGCCTGGCACAGACCCCTGGTTGTAGCATGCACTTTACAACACCCATCCTCCATGAAACAGCCCAGTGAAGAAATGTGCTCTGGACTTTCAGAACCCACTGTGGGGTACTGAGCTCTTCCCAAGCCCACAGAGGCAGTGGAGGCACTCAAAATGGTGAGAGTCCCAAAGCAGGGTTCATTTGAAAACTGAAATCAAATTGGTCCATGGGGATGATGCACCCAAGAATGAATGCCCGTGGGGTGTCCTTCAGCAGGGACTTCTTTCTGTAGTAAAGCTAGTCAGAAGCAGCATGCCTTTTGCTTGCTCATGTGCTGCTGGATGTTTCACAGGCTCCAGGGAGGGAAAGTACAGCTCTGACTTATGCAAAGGTGAAAAACACATTGCTAGATCATGTGGAGCTTATAAGCCTGAGTTTGCATTCCTAAAATACTTCAGTTTTAGCTACCCTTTGGAGAACAATTGAATTTAACTCCCTGTAGCAAAGACATGCCAACTATCACCTTGGGGTTTCATATTTGTGAAGCCCCATGCTTTTGAGTTAGGTTACTACCAAAAAAAAAGGTCAAGCATCCTCCTAGCAGATGGTTTCACAAGAGAAAATGTAAACAAACTCTGCAATCCAATATGAAGTAACACTGGTGTCCAGATACTGCCACTGTTTCAACCCCTGTGTAAAAATTAGTGGGCTGGTATTATTTGTAAAGGAAGTTGAATGAGCTGATAAAAATAAAGGCTTTTTTTAAAGAAAAAGGAACCCTATCATCATATCCACACTTATAGTCTAGGCTCTAGACTAAGCCCTATCCTTTAAGTGTTTAGGATTCTGGCAATAACTACCAGGAGAATTTTAAGCTGGTATGTAAACACTTAAACAAATGTCAGCAGTTCTAGTACAGTGAAATAATTCTCTCACGACCAAGGACACATAGATATTAAAACCAACCCCAAATTTTCCACTGGCTTCTCATTGCAGATAGGACTAGAGTATTTCGTTACACCATATGTGTGTTCTGAACCTTGGGTAAGGGCACAGACTATGTCTGCTCACCTGTTGGAAAGAAGGAGATCTGGGGAAGAAAGCACTAGGTTGGCACACAGGAGAGGGAGATAAGATTCCCAAAACATTTGTGTGACATTGAATAAAATACACTTACTTTCTCTTCCTTTTGGCCAGGCTGTCTTTAACCTGCAGGGAATGGCCTGGCCACTGTACAGCAGCCAGCATGGTCCAGTTCTGATGCAATCAGTTATTCAATATTAAATCAAATAGTTACAAAATAATTATTAAATCAATTATTCAGATCAAAAAACTATCCTGAAATCCTGTGAGCATCAGTTTCACCTCAGTTTCAGAGGAAGTGAGAGCTCAGCACCCTGCACTCTTGCATCCTGAAAGGAGAAATCCTCTCATGGATAACATCTGGTCTCACACAAATGCCACCAAACACTGTGATTGTCACCTCTGCTTGCCATCTGGCACACAACACAGGTGGCTTTACAGAGATATGTAAGAACAAGACAAAGCACCTAAAGCCCGTGGGCAGGCTGCAGCAATAGCTGGTTGTGGCATGGCCTGATGTGGGACACTCCCAGTCTTCCCAAAGCATGCAGAGCACTGTGCTCCACGGCAGAGGCATTCATTAGCCACACACAGGAAATCCCAAATCTGCCCACTGGGTTGACTGGGTTGCATCTAACTTGCCTATCTTACACTCAAGTGCTTGAGTGGCAACATAATAGGCTATGATGAGGGGGTCCCACCAGCCATTTGACCAGCAGGAAACCCCAGCACGCCCTTCCCTGCAGCATCCTTCTCCCCTGCAGAACACAGGAAATGGGCCAACAACCTCAAACTGGTAGTTTTCTGGGCAAAGAGTTGCTTAGTGATGTACAGATTTTTCTTGCCAAGAAATATTTTGGCATTTCCGGCTCTGGGAGTGACTTCAATGTTATCTAAAAATTCATTTCATACCTCTTCTAATTACTCTTGGCAAATTAAAAGCCAGCATTTAATACTGTTTGGCTCAAGGCCTGCTGCCCCAGACAGCTGCAGACACAGGTAACTGTGGTGGCTGTGGTGCAAAACAATCTAGAGAACTTCTGTGAGTAACATTTCCATGAGGAATGAGTGGATGCAGAAGTCCTAAGTTCAACAATGGCTATCTGTACCCTCTTAATGTTCAGCCAGGGCTTCATTTCAGCAAACAAAACATCATCCCCACCAAACAAAAAAATCCAGTGCGCAGAGATATGCCTTCAGCAGCCTGAGCTTTCTGCACCTTCCTCTCACTCAGGTTTGTCACCAGAAATGTATCTAAACCACAGCTTTGGCTCTGAAAAGCCCAAAGCCTTTCCTTCATTCCTTATCTGTTGAGGTAAGGGTACAGGGCTTGATGTCTGCAGCCATGCTGGAGTTCTGTACCTCGGCCTCATCCCTGCCATGCTGTACGTGCCACCACAGGGTCCCAGCCAGACCACTGTGCCTGCCCCTGGACCCTGCACTCCAGCAGCAGCAGATTTTATTTACACTCATTCATAACTTTGGGAAGCAGTTTTAAAGCTGGCCCCCAAGGGATCTCATAAACCCTCCCACTGTAAGAGAAGAGCAGGTTGATTGATGAAATTGAATAACCCCAAGTCAATGGGATCTGATGACGTGCATCCCGGGGTCCTGAGGGAACTGGCTGATGTTGCTGCCAAGCCTCTCTCCATCACCTTTGAAAAGTCATGGTGATCAGACAAAGTCACTGGTGACTGAAACAAAAAGGGAAACATTGCTCCCATTTTTTAAAAGGGGAGAAAGGAAGATATGGGGAACTGACGACCAATTAGCCTCACCTCTGTGCCTGGAAAGATCATGGAGTAGATCCTCCTGGAAGATACCCTAAGGCATATAAAAGACAAGGGTTAGGGTTAGGTGAATTGAGGCAGCCAGCACAGCTTTACTAAGGGCAAATCATGCATGACCAATGTGGTGGCCTTCTATGATGGAGTGATGGCAACAGTAGACAGGGGAAGATGACATATGTCATCTATCTGCACTCTGTAAGGCCTTTGATATGGTCCCATGTGGCATCCTTATTTTCAAATTGGATAGACATGAATTTGATTGATAGACTGTTCAGTGGATAAAGAGATGGATGGATGGATGGATGGATGGATGGATGGATGGATGGATGGATGGATGGATGGATGGATGGATGCAGCCAGAGTGTTTTGGTCAATGACTCTGTGTCTAGGTGGAGACCAGTGACAAGCAGTGTCCCCCAGGGCTCTGTCTTGGGACCAGTGCTCTTCAATATCTTCATCAGTGAGTGCAGACTGGGAGAGTCATTCAGAGCAGCCCTGTGGAGAAGGACTTGAGGGTTGTTGTGGATGAAAAGCTGGGCATGAGCTAGCAATGTGTGCCTGCAGCAGAGAAGGCCTTTTGTATCCTGGGCTGCATCAGCGCATTACAGCATGGGGATGGTCACCTCATGAACTGGGACAGAGACATGGCAGAGGTGTTTAATGCATTCTTTGCCTCTGTTTACAACATGGATGGTGGGCCAAGGGGGTATCAGTGCCCTGGGCTGGAGGATCACGAATATGAGAATGCTAACTCCCAGCTGACCCTTGTTACAATCTACAACTTCCTCGTGAGGGGAAGAGGAGGGGCAGGCACTGATCTCTTCTTTGTGGTGCCCTGTGACAGGACCCGAGGGAATGGCCTGAAGTTGTGCCAGGGGAGGTTTAGGTTGGATATCAGGAAAAGGTTCTTCACCCAGAGAGTGGTTAAGCACTGGAACAGCTCCTCAGGGAGGTGGTCACAGCACCAAGCCTGGCAGAGTTCAAGGAGCATTTGGACAATGCTCTTGGGCACATGGTGTGCCTCTTGGGGATAGTGTTGAGCAGGGCCGGGAGCTGGACTTGATGATCCTTGAGGGTCCCTTCCAACTCAGCTTATTGTATAATTCTGTGAAAAGAGAGATGGCCAGCAGGTTGAGGGAGGTGATTTTCCACCTTTGTCTGCATTCATGAGACTGATCTGGAGTGCTACATCCAGACCAGCCTCAACACAAGAAAGATGTGAACCTGTTGTAGTGGGTCCAGAGAAGAGCCGCAAAGATGCTCAGAGGGCTGGAGCATCTCTCCTGTGAGGACTGGCTGAGAAAGCTGGGGCTGTTCAGACTGGAGAAGAGAAGGCTCTGGGGAGACCTTACTGCAGGTTTCCAGTCCCTAAGGGGCTTATAAAAAAGAGGGAGAGGGACTTTTTAAATAGGCAGATAAGGACAAGGAACAATGGTTTTAAACTGAGAGAGGGCAGGTTTACATTAGATGTCAGGAAGTAAGTCTTTACTGTGCAAGGGATAAGGCACTGGCACAGGTTGCCCAGAAAAGCTGTGGATGCCTCATCCCTGGAAGTGCTCAAGATGAGGTTGGATGGGGCCCTGAGCAAATGGGCTCAGGAGTGGAAAGAGTTCCTGCCCTTGACAGGGGGTTGCAACTAGGTTATCTTTAAGACCTCTTTAAGACCCAAAGCATTCTGTGATTTTACAATAAGGAGTGCTGAGACTCATGGCCATGACTGAATGTTGTTCACAAGCTTTTAGAAAGTGGTTGGCCCTATGGAGTCTCAGGCCACATGGAAGGAACTGCAAGCACTCTTGTTCTGGGAAGCTATAGGTTTGTATTCTCCATTGCTCCCACTCCTCCTTTCCCTTTGCTTCCCGTTATCATGAATCCAGTGCACCTTTGTGCAGTAGCATCCTTCATAAGAGAAGTCAAAATGTGTGGCAGAACACAGCTGCGTAGATTTAATTATGTTATTCTGTCACCACACTTCAGTCAAACTGAGGGAAACTGGGTATTAGACAAACCCATTGATTTCAAATGTTATTTAAAGGATGATTTTTTGAACCATAAAGAATTTTATTAACTTCTGCCATTCCTATAAAAGCATTATAATTCAGTGCACATCACTCAGCTAAGAAAATAATATTGCATCTCTATGGCAACCTGCAATGAACAACATATTGACCATCTCCAAAGACACAGGGAATTGCATTATTCCTGTATCATAATGGTTTCTACTTAGAGCATGTCTTGTGCTTATAAATCTTTAGGATTAAAAAATAAAATAAAACTAAGAATTACGAATCATCAAGCTCTCAGCAAAATGTTTGATGCAAGACGTGTTAATTTTACTTCCTGTAGCTCCTTCTTTGCACAGAAGTGTAACTTCATTCATGCTGCCAACATTTGTCTACACAATTCCCAAGGAAAATACGAAGTCAACGACACTATGTGCAGTCTTGATGAAAGCATGAAAATAAGGCCAACTGCTTCTCTGCCCCTCTCATGTCTGATCATTTACACTGTTCACATCTCCTCAGCTGTTACACACTGCACCATCACATCAGATGTTCCTTTATTCCTCAGAGCTTAGCTCAACAAAAGGGAGAAAGTATACATTTCAAAAAATGAGATGGGTCTGGTACAAACTAGAAAAAAATCACAGTGGACACTGTAAAGGAAAAGGTTTCAGAGCATGAGTGGGGCACAGAGACGAGTTGTGGGGAAATGTGGCTGCTCTGCGGGAGAAGGGCAGGATGCAGAAAGAAGAGCAGGCAGATAGCAACACGCTGGGAAAGGCAGACATTGACAGCACAGCAGTGGAAATCCATCTCTAAAGTCCTTTAAACGCTTTTCAGAAGGTTCACGGCAGGCTTACAGTGGAGAGGTGCTCACTGATTCTCTCATAATAACGTCTTTCAACAATACTGGGACTCTTTGGCCAGACATGATGACATTGTACTCACTTTGCCTGGTTGTGAAATTGTAGCCTTGTTAAAGGCAGCACAGTTTTCTCCAGCTCCTTGCACATGCACCTCAATAAAGCTTCAAGCTTTAGGGCATAATTCCCTGCCAAGTAATGAAAGCTAGAAAGACTCCTTCTTGTTGAACAGATTATTCCACTTCTGACTATTTCACGGTTTTTCTAATTTCTCAGAAGCTTATCAACCCAGGAGAGATGGTGCTGGAATAGGAAGACTGCAATTTGTGTGTATAGCATGCTCCCTCCCCTTTCCTATCGTTTCTGCATAGGAAAATTCAGTGGTTCTGGCCACATTTAAAATGTTATGCTGCAGAATGCTCCCCAGCAAAATCAAGAGGCAAAGAGCACCAAATGATACTTTAAAAAAAACACTTGGCAATGCTGAAAAGTAGTCACATATAATTATGTGCCTTCAAATCCATATCCATGACACAGTGCTTGCTGCTTTGTCCAGTCGGCAGAGCACGGAAGGAGCCTCTGGAGCTGGCAGCAGCAGCAGGCAGAGCCACAGGCAGCTCAGCCCTGCCAGCACCAGCACTGCCAGACAGCTGAGGAGAAAAGCTCTGTATTAAAATTCAGGAAAACTTCTGCTCTGTATCAGTTTGATTTGATAGTTGATTTAACTTCTTTGTGCTCACCCAGCACTCAGTGGCTGAGTTTTGTATATTCCATATTCTCAGAGAGCAGATGACCTACTTTTCTTGTATTATTATTCCTGGTTTCAGCAGCCTGCCTCCCCGGGAGCGGAGGAGGAGTGCTGGTGGTGTGTTTGTGGAGATATACAGCTGGGACTTGGTTGGTGAGTGATTTGGAGAGAAAAGGGGTAGAGCTTTCAGTATGGTTTCATGGGAGGTGAAAATGTATTCAGCCTGCAACACCACACCCTGCAATGGGGAAGTCTGTTTACAGAAGGTTTGATACAAAAATGAGCAAGATGTAAAGTAAGTAAACTTCCTGGCAGAGATGGGGTGGAGGAGAATGTGTGAAGGGTGGGAGGAGTGGAGTGAGGGGTGGCAAGGGGGGAAGGTGGTTTGACCCTGGGTGTCCAGGAGGAAGGTGCACAGGTTAGGCCAGTGCTTACAGAGCCCCTGATTGTTTACAGGTAGTGGAGTTTTTGACCCCAGAGAACAGCAGAGACCCCCCCAAAACAGCAGAGAGAGGTTGTTTTTGGAGAAAGGACATAAGGAGGGATGATGGCAAATGTGTTAAGTGAAAGAAGGAAAGGATGGGATAAGAAAGAAAGGGACAATATGCCTGAAAATTAAATTTTTGCCAGTATAGGAAAGTGAGTAGTTCAAATTCCCCTCCTACGCAAGTGAGCAATCCTTGCTGATTTTGGGTAAACATGACTCTTAACAGGAGCTGTGCTTGAAGGCCTGTTGTAGCTGAGACCTTTTTGCATGAGAGCAAGGCTTCATCCCACCTGAATGAAAGATGCAGTCAAAATCGTCTTGTAGGATCCAAAATCCCAAACCAAGGAACTGCCTCCAAAACACAGATCACACTCTAGCAGGTGAGAAATGTCTTAGGTAAAAGCAGGACTTTTGCAGTCCGAGAGCAGCATCAGGAGGTTAGGCAAGGGAAGGAGAAAACTTGGGAACACATCTCAGAGAGAAAACAAAATAAAGCATATTTAGGATGAAGATCTGTCTGGGATAGGAGTAGGGCCTGGGAGCAGGAGCAATAAAACTGACCTCTGTTTCAGCCTCTATTCCTACTTCATTTGGGAAAAAAAAAATGTGTATGTTCTTTGCAAGTAAACATTTGCATCAAATGCTTAAATCCATCATTTTAGTTGGCTGATGGAGCAGAGCCCAAATAGCAGCCAACTTTATCGGCCAAAGCAAACAATAAGTTATTCTTCTTCGTAGTGTATCTGCACAGCCTTTCCCTTCGGGCAGTCTAGGGAAAGGCTTCTGCTGCTGCTGTAAGTGAAGCAAGGTGCTTGCAACCAACCCCAGAGTCAGCCAGGTACAGAAGTCAGGGCTTTGCCCTGGATCAGGAAAAGCTCATGACCTGTGGGAAGCTGTGTATTCCCTGATGGCCATCGGTTCCTTTCCTGTGTTTTCGATATTTGCACATTGAAATGCATTGGCATTCATGAGATTTGATGAACATAATTCCACTTAATACAGCATCCAGTGGTAAGGAACACTTCTCTGTAAAGGTCTAGTTTGACACTCCAGCTTAACTTTTCCAATCCAGCTAGAGAAAGTGTCTGAAAAATTATATAAGCAATTGTAATTGAAAGATCCTTAGTCTAACACTTTCTTCCAATGCTGGTCTCTTAGAGCATGGGCAGGTCAATAGTCCCTGACAGAAAACAGTACTTAAATACGTATTACCTCACACATTTTATGTACAACTTCTTGAGCAGTATGAGAGCTGATTACAGCTATTAGAAAAACACAAAATAATGATGCACAAGGCAAAACCTTGTCTGAATGCTTTCCTTCTCTTAGAAATGGCTTTTCTAGGTCTCAAAGCAAGAAATCAAATTACGTTATTGCCGGAGAGCGGGGAGAGAGAATGCTTGGAGCAAGACAAAGGGTAAATGGCCATTTGTTTCCATGTCATCCACTGAGCAGGTGGAAAACCCAAAATATCCACTGAAGTGGAAAGGCAAGAGATGTATTGTGTCTCTACTTTATTGCTTAAATACTTTCATGCTAATGAACCCCAGATGACAAGCAGTGCAGATAATTAATGAGTGAATTGATTGCTTATGACCCTTCAACACCAGGGAGGCATCAGCACTGCTCTCAGAAAGGCTCACCATAAGTTGCAATCTCCAGAGACCAATAAGCACTTTGGCAAAATTTAAGATAAGACATTCCACGTAATTAACAGGCAGAGAAAATGTCACTAGCTTCTCAGCTACCCAGAAATTTGTCACGAACAGTCAGTTTCATGTCTTGATTTACTGAAGAGGGGTCCAAAAAATGTATTAAGGAATTCTGTATTTCTGCCCCCCCACAGGAAAACTACTCGTTAAGAAACCAGAGGACAGCATCTTTGACTAACCTCAATTGCAAAGCAGCCATTGATTTAGGTTCTGCACAGGAGCAACTGTGGCTGCTTGCTGTTTATCATCCTGCAAGGAGCTGATGTCTGTTGCCCTGAGCTACAAAAAAAGGCCAATGAGAATTAATTTGACATCAAAAGAAGAAGAGCCAAGCCATATAAGCCTTCATCAAAGGAGTAAAGCAAATGTGTAATTGGGTGCTCAGAGTGAGTTAGGTTTCTGCTCACTCACCACAATGCTGCAGTGCATGGATCTGCTCCTGTACACAGCCCTGGAGCAACCAGCACAGGGGGGTTCCTACCTACCCCCTTCTCATTTCCTTATTTCTCCCCAAACACAAGCAATACAACCCTCGCGGTGTCTACACTGCTATTCGTGGCTCAACTTCCTTAAGGTTCCTAATCAGTGGGAATAATTAGTGTGAACACTAAAAGCCCCTCGGTGGGAATAAAGGGACAACCCCACGTCTCCTAGCACAGAGCAGAAGCTCATTATCTTGCATGAATTCTCCATAAATTGTGGAAGCATATTCAGCATATGGCCTTGTTCTGCTTTTCTCCCCAAAGAGAGAGCAAAAAACATATATTTTTGTTGATAATTTTCTCCTATAAATCTGATTGGAAGTAAGAACATTTTTTTAATGGACTCTGTATTCTGCATCTGTGTTTCATGCGTTAAAGAGAAAATTCAATCATTTCAGTGTAATTGTTTTATTTACACCAGTTTAACCAGAAAATAAATGGCTACAATAATCTTCTTCTGAGTAAGAAATTATGCAGTTCACACCAGGAGGGTAATCAGCAATGAAAAAAGTTATATTTTCCTGACAAAGCTGGGAATTCATGAATGCTCCCATGATGGGCAAGAAACCAAACATTGAAATTGCCTCAAGTCACTTCACATGACGAAATAACAATATTTTATTCATCTTCCCCTTTGTCTTTCCACTTCAAATAAGTGCAGGCCAGATGATTGACTTGCATTCAAAAGCCTGGCCTCAGAAACAGAAGAGTCTTCACTCCACATAAGCCCAGCACTGGGAGATCTCAGGGATGCACATCAGTTCTCTTGTAGGGTTTGAAGTAGAAAAATCATTGAAGGAGTTCAATGAGAGGGAATCTGAATGTCAGATGTGTCTTGTGATTTGATAAATTTGATAAAATAAGGATTTGATTAGACACCACATAATAACAGTTTGTCTGATTAACATGTTCAGGAGGAAGGAAGAATGGCCAGAGCAGCACTGAGAGATGCCCAATCCCCGTAGCTGTGGTGATTTGTTCTCAACCCAGCCCCTCATTTCTATACTGCCCATAGAGCACGTACCCCACAACTCCCTCGCTTTTCAAATTACCTTCCGAAACAGCCACTAAATAGGTGCTGATGTCTAATGCTGCAAACCCTTCCTGTGACTTTGGAATGGCACCCAAGCATTTCCTGGGATGCACCAAAGGGACTCCAGGCTGGGCAAGAGGGAGAATTCCAGAACCAGAGCTGGGGGGATAGCTCCATGATTGTATTTGACTTAGTACAGAGGTATGAGGAGTATTCTCTTCTGGGTCTTTTCTTTTTTCTCTAGAAATTATGTCATCTACCTAGGAAGGACCTGTGCAGTGAGGCAGGGATTAACTAAAATAACCTACTCAGATATGTTTAATAGTGTGGCCACCCAATAAGAGACTCCTTTTGTTGAAAGCCAGGATGTGGTTCTGCAAGAATGAAGAAGGCCAGAAACTTGCAGCTGCCCATCAGAATGGTGGAAACAGCAAAAAAGGACACTGTCACCTCCTGTGAGACCTGTGTTGAACATCCTGCACTGCAAGAGGACAATTCCTCAAAAGCAGAAGCTGTTCAATTGCCACTGCTGAGGCTCCAGCATGAGGTGAGCATTGACCCACAGATGGGAAGATGAAATGGCCAGGCCAGCACAGAGGCACCATCAGGATGCAGGCATGTACATAATCCCTGAGCCCCAGTGCCTTCTCAAGGAAGTCTGATTGATTTACTTTTGCCTTTCAGACAACAGCTTCTAACAAGAAGCCAGAGAAATCAATGTAAGTTGCTCAGTGGTACCTCTGGAGTAGCTGTAAAACTAATTCAGCAATATTACAACCTTGAAAATCCACTGTATCTGAAGTGGAATGGGTTATATCCAACACTTTAATGACTTTGGACATTTCCTTAGTGCAGCAGAGAACAGTACTGCAGAACACAGCTAGCTCAGGGGTGCATATACTGCCAGTGCCTCACAGCTATAAAAAGGTTTCCATCTGCTTTGTTAAAATAAGGTTGTTTACTCAAAATGCCTTTGAAACAGAGATGAGGAGTAGTACAAATTGCTCTAGAAAGGAGCACTGCTATTTATAATAAATCTGGATGGAAATAAAGGTGATGACAAATGCTAGTGATTACACTGGAACCATGTGGACAAGTGGAACTGTGATGGTTTTGATGTCCCTGCAAAGAGCAGTTTTCAGGCCAGAATTTGTTTTGCATCCACAGACCCAGGAATAGCTTTATGACTTTTTTATTATTATTATTCCTCAGTGGTAGGATATTGAAATCATGGCCCAGACAAGACCTGGAAGGGAGGCACAGAGTGGCTGTGGGAACTGGGAACTGGGAACTGGGAACTGGGAACAGGGCTGTGCATGGACACTTTATCTGTCAGGGCAGCCTAAAGAAAAATGGAGTGCTGAGAGGGTGGGTCCCACCAATGCAGACTGATGCCCCAAATTGGTCAGTCTGCATTTTCAAAGCTATCTTTTCAATGAAAGTGAGTAAGCACGATTTTTTTAAGATGACAGATATCCCAAATCAGAGAAGTTTTGCAAGGCTTGAAACCTGTCCCTTGCACTAGGCCTGGCTGAAGGGCTTAGTTGGGTCAACAAATGGAAGGTCACTCTTATGGTCCAGGCAGTCAAAACACACAGTATTGAAGCCAAGGAGCTCCTGTGTGCAGCTGTGCAGAAGCCCTGCCCTCCACTGCCTGTGGCTGAGCGTGGAAAACAAGCTGCTAATAGCTAAAGATTGGGCTATGCACTCCCTGAACATGTGTTTTAAAAACGGAACCATTGCCACATTGTAATTAATATCCTTATTAGTGAAACGGCATAGGAATGAATACTGATGAAATTGCAGTGGCCCTGCACAGCTCTCCCACAGGAGGTGCCACTGCGGTCTATATTATGAGGTGCAAGATACACAAATTTACAAAACCAGCACCCTGCCCTTGGGAGCACTTAACAAAAGGCTTTAAAGAAGAATCCAGGAAAGTATTCGAGATAAAAAAGCTCAAAAAATGTTCTGAAGTGTCTGTGCGGTTTTACTCCTACATTTGCCGTGCTGCATATCCAACTTGTTGCATACTTAGGCAAAATAGATTAATCAGTAGGGCTGCAAGGAAAACATTGCTAATTGAAAGATAAATAGACTCCAGAGAAACCTCTTTCAGGAATGAGCTGACAAAAAGGGAAATAGTAGCATAGGAGTAACACAACACTTGAGAAATAAAAATAACAGAAACATCAACAGTGTTGTAATAAAAACAAACATATCCAAACATTATGTGAACCACACAAGCATTCAGAAGTCATCCTTTTTTCATCTATTTAGGAAAAACTAAGATGTAAGCATGCAATACCTATCTGCAGGGAAGCAAACTCGATTCTAACCTAATTGTAGCAGATGAGCATGACACATCAAGTTTCAGATCTGCAACAGTTAAATCAAGAAAAAACAGAGTTAGGGGTAATTACAGTAAGTGAAGGATTCACTGCAAGGTTGTTTCTTTCACATTCTCTCTCTCCTGTTATCCTCCAAATAGGAACATAGACCTTGGCTTTATTTTTTCCAGACACTGATACTTTCATTCTTAAGCTTCAAATCCTGTCAGTGGTTTTTGCACACACCTCGTTAGTTAACAGAGCTGTTCACATGATGAAAGATACTGTTCAGTATTTTACTGACTTAGAATTATTGCCTCACGTCAGTGGGGTGAAACACCCAGCTTCACCTCGCTCCATGCTTTGTGTGGCAGCAGAGAAGGACGTCGTGGCTTTCTCAGAAGCAGGACACATTCAGTCCTGCAGTGCTTTCTGCACATTGCTGATGCTGTACAAGAGGAGTTGTGATTCCCCACAAGGCTCCCAGCAGCACACCCATGGGCAAGGATCCTGTAATCTGGATGGTAATCAAAGAGGTTCGGCACCTCATCAAAAAGTAACTTTTTAAACTGTATCTTAAGGAACATATGACAAACATCCAACACACTGCATTTTTCACCAGTCAGCTAAAGACACGAGCTAGAACAGTGTTCTCTGCCAATTTTCGAGTTTCCAGCACCTGCTGTGGAAACAGAAAGATTTTTCTTAAAACATCTGTGAAAGAAAACTCAGCTTGAAGTCAGAGATGTCTTCTTTCTTCACCAATATTTCTGCAGCTATGGCTTTGGGATGTACTCACACTTCAGAAAGAGCATCTGCTCTCGCGATAGGAGTAAATGTGCAAATAAAATTAAAAATAACTAATAAAGAGATTGGAGGAGGAAATGAAAGCGACCCATTAGACTAATAACTGATTACAGCATCTATAGCTTAGAGAGGCTCACAGATATGAAGACAGGATACTCAGCAGTGTTTGCCAGTGGGCACTGTCTGAAAGTAGTGCAGGATGTGGTCACCCTTCCTTCTTGTCAGCCACAGAGTGCTACAAAAAATGAGGACTTATTACTGCAGAAGAAAGACACTCGATTAAGCAGATACAGAGTTAAAATTGTGTGATGTTAATTACAAACATGTAAACATTTGCAGTGGCAGTATCCTTTGTTTCTCCTCCTCTGCATAGACAGATGTGTATATCCACACACACATTTACCTATAGAGGGAATCAAGAGATGCAATCACATGGTAGAATATGCAAATGTATAGACATAATTAGTGTGTAAATATATTAATTACTTGAAATTTAGAAATGTAAACTGTATGAGTGAAAGGGACCAACTTAGCAAGTCTGCTACCTTGCATTGCAGCTTATATCTTGCAGAAATCCTTGTTGCATTGTTAACAGTTTGGGCAGCTTGCTCTGATATTCACCAACATGCCTCTAATGTCTACTCATTTACAACAGCTCATACACAGATGGTCTTGGGCGGGCCTTGTCCTTTCCCAGATAATTGTTCACTGTGATCTCTGGTCTATTTATGGACAGCATCAGTGTCCCTGTCACCTCCTGGTCTCAGTGTGACTGAGCATTTGACTTGGTTCCCTCTATAGGTAAATGTGTGTGTGGATATATGCATCTGTCTAAGGACATGAATCCAAAATGATTGTTTAGTTGCTTGGTTTTCTTGTTCCTGAGGTGGAAAACAATTTCCTCTGCAGACAGTTCAGAACTAAGGGTGAGCTTTATCACTGTCACCAAGCAGTGCCGGGACTCCTATATCGTGCTGCAGGCTGGAATCTCTGGCCAGATTGCATCTCCCACCCACCTGAGTGGAACCATGCAGATATCAAAGGATACCTCCCTCCAGCAGAAATTGCATATTTTTTTCATAATTATAATAAAATCCTGACTAGACAGGTCTTCCATCTAACTTCACAGATAAAAATAGTATTTTAAATTCTGTTAACAGCATCCCCTAGTAGCCGTTTTGCAGAGCTACTTGTGCATTGGGGAAGCAGAGAGCAAAGAGTTTTGGCTACAGTTACACTGAAACATTTACTTCTTAGACTAAAGTGATCGCCTCCTGCCTGTTCATAGACCAGTTAACTAATAAACACCCTCTTTGTTTTCTTCTCTTTGTCATATGTTGATGGTTTTGTTAGCTTCTTTTACCTCTTTGTCTGTAAGATGATTAAAAAGAAGTAAGTCAGGAGAGGTGGGGAGTTCTGCTTTGAGAAAAGAATTACTTGAAGTCCACTTTGTGGAAAAAAAACTTAGCTAAAGAGGAGATGCTCTGAGGAAGCTTGATAGGGTTCTACCAAAGATTGATGCTTCTGAAAATTACTGAAAACAATGAAAAATTAGATTCTCAGCTTTTATAGGTGCTTTCACAATTATCAAAAGTACTTCTAAAACCTAAAGCAGATGATATGCAATTCCCCAGGCAGCACTGGCTGGAAATGATTTGTACCTGCTCCAGACACTTACAGCACCACGGTCTGGTGCTGGGCTGCCACCCACCTTCCCTCACTCCCTCCGGAACCTTCCCTCGTTCCCTCATTGCTGGCTGCTGCATGGATGGGAAACAGCATTTCTCTGTCAGCATTGTCTCAGGTGGACACCCAGCCCTGGCCCCGAGGTGGGTGGGAGTGAGCCCGCCCTGGAGCCTCCAAAATGTGCCCTGTGAGGCCACTCTGGCTGCCAGCCAAGCGAGAAGGCGCTCCATGACAGACAGAACATGCACTCACTGCATCAATTAAATCCTTCTGAGACTTTTTTCCCATGCTGGGAAGAGGCACCATTTTTATCTAATAGATCTGCTTTATCCTGCTGTTTTCTCTCTGGTCTCAGCCCGGCTTCCAGTGAAATCAGCAGTGATATGTGCTCTTCTCCCTGGGAGCAGGATGCTCAAAGTGTTATGCAAACCATTTGGCTACACTGGCACTGTGCTGCTCAGAAGCTGTTTACAGAGACAGAAAAGGTAAGACAAAGGTATGGAGAGCTACAAACATGGGTCTAGATTACGCTCTACAAGCACTTTTTCTGCTTGGTGCTGCACACTATATAAAAATAGAGGCCACTTCTCAGGTGTGATTATGAAAAGGGGAAAATTCAAGGTTGCAACTCTTTTCATCAGAAGGTCTCCAACACACCCTCAGGAGTTACTTACACACTGGCAATTGCTTTCAAAACACAAAATGTAACAGCTTCTCTTGCGCCCATTGTGAACTCCTGGGAAGAGATTTCCCCTTGCTTTCCACCTTCTGATTTGCAGTGTGGTTTTGGAGAGATATGCTTTTACTGACCTATTTTGACCAGACAAACTTGTCATTCCTGCAGTCATTCTGCATTTCTGCAAATCAGTCAGCAAATCTTTGGATAGATGGCACCGAGGGTAAGCACCCAAGCAGCGAATTGTGGGGCCATGGACATTTTTGCTGGAACATCACAACGTCTGTAGTCCTCCTGCAGCTGCAATAGCTGAACTGCAAAGAGCAGAGCCAGAGTGCAGCCTTGTGCTTCGTGCTCTGCCCCTCTCTCTGCTCTGTGTGCATTCATCTCCAGTTGTCCTCTTCTTCAGAAACAAGGTCAAAATCAACACAACAACCTGAGGGCTACCAGCAGAACCGAGCATGGTTTTCCCCTATCCTCACCCCTTATCCACTTTATACCCCTTCTCAAATGGCACTTGATGCTTTTTTTTCCCTTTCAACTTAATTATCAGGGTTTTTTCTTTAGAAAAGATTCTCTCTAAATAACAATTCATGACAGGAAAAAAGGATTACATCTTTGTGTTGCTAAAGCAAATTTTTGTTATGTTAAATGCCAGGTATATTCTTTAATAATGCCAGGTATTTCCTTCTGATTTTGCTCAGTCAATAGGTACAAAAAAATTTCTGTTTAAATTAGGAACCTATTTTTCCTTGTAGAACAGAAGACTAGTCCCATACTGGTAGTGGCACTGATGTAGTGATTATGTCTTTAAAAAGGAGAGAGTAACAAAAATAATAAAATTCTACAAAAACCTAAAAATCCAGACCTGTTTTCTGTAACAGGTACCGGTAGCAGCTCAAAGCCTGACTGAACTGATGAATTGGTCCCTTCCATTAATTTAGGTAAATTTAAGCAACAATGTTAAGAAGGACATTATGGAATTTTGCCAGTCACAGAGATTGGTAAAAACTATATTTCCATAAAGCCATTGTTAACTGTTCTTTCTACGACTATATTTCATCCTTGGTGTGGAAAAAGGATGCATTTCTGACATGTACAAACACAATTTTGTGTACAAGCAGAGAAATCTTTTCCTAGCAGAATAAATTACAATATTATTTAGTTGCTGTAAAAATCAAATTATATATAGCAATAATTGTATACAGTCATCCAGCAAACACAGGTACAGAGCAAAGTAAATAAGTAAAATAGCCTGAAAACATTCATGAGCTGTTGGTGTCACAAAATGCCATTTCATTTAGTGTGTTACAGTCTGTAGCATTAATTACTGAGCTCTGCTTGGAAAAAGTCTTGAAAGAATATAAATTGCCTTTTTTTTGACTACCACAAGAAACAAATAATCATTATCAAAGATAATTCATTCCCTCTCTCATGGCTGCAGTGGCTGCTCATTAAAAATAGCAACCAAAATCAAACAATGGAAACCAAGAAAGAATAAATTAGAAGATGTCATGAGCCTTTCCAAAGGAGATTTTAGCCAAGTCTGGAATTGCTCCTATTACATGCACTAGGTCAAGAGCATCTAAGCTTGACAATACTTCAGCAAGGGCATCAGCAGAAGTCCTTCACTGTGGCTACACTGGGGTTGCAGATCTGTCCCCGTCCCATGGCTGGGCCAGGCAGGTGGCATGGGCAGCAGGGAGCCAGCACTGGGGATGCTCACACAAGCAGGGAGTTGAGGGGAGGGTGAGAAAAGCCCTCTCTGGGGACCTGAAGTACCACAGCTGCATTTCTGAAATACTCTGAATCACACACTGCATTTCAATAAAAACTACTCATTTCCTTAAAAAAAAAGCAAGAACAGTAATCCACTACACCATTAACACCAACACTTTCCTCCTAAATTCAAGAGATGCATGCTGGCACAAGCTCAGACTTTTTTCTGTTAAACTGCAGATATTTCATCTCAAAATAAAAGTTATGCAACCGCATTTTGTACCTCTGATCAGGACCAACTGCTAGACTGACTCCTGTATTACACAGGAACAAGATGTTCTGTCAAAACTATTAATACCAAATCTTTCAGGAAAAGGTGGACTATTTTGGCAGCAAATCCTCATTTCCAGTGGAGAATAGTCCAAAAGGAAGTCAAAGATCCGGGCTCTGAATGCAAAACAAGGAGCACTTGTAAACAGTCTAGACATATTTCCATGCAATGGGGCATTTTTAAAGCTTTATCTTCCTTCACTCATGTATAATCTCGTAAACAGAAGTCAATTAAAAGCTTAAAACAAACAAAGTAAGTCTTTTCGAAAAATGTTCCTTACTTAACTAAAGCCAAGAGCTGGGTGTTTTTTAAGCAAAGCAAACTGTGTTACAGCACTCTGCAGGCACCGAGGCTGCTCCTGCTTCTCCCTGGGAGCTGGACCCTCCTGCCATCCACAGCTGGGGAGTGGGTGCCTGGCCCTGCCACACCAACAAACCCACTCTGACAGCTGCCCATTCCAGACTCTGGGCTTCAAAGCAGTGATTTCTCACAAGCTCTGATGGAGCTGGAGATCAGGATGAGGTGATATATTGGAAAAGGGGACACTGGCAGGTGTTACATCACCACAGAGATTTTTCTGAGCAGTTTGAAGCTCAACCCATGTTTTGGCCATCAAGGCTGCAGGGTCAATCTAATGGTCTCTTTCAGCTCTGGCTGGACCACCATCCACCTCAGCTCTGCCAGGTCATTTCTCCTGGGCTGGGAAGAGTACAGTGCCCCTCTTGAAGAAAGGAAGTTCAAGCTGATGAAGTCTCCACAGCAAACACCTGCACTTGATTTCTGCTTCAAGGGGAGAGGGCAGTAGGGTGTTGCATTTGAGCACAACAGCAGAGCTCAGTCTGGGGCATGAACTGTGAGGGAGCTTGCACAGGCCCTTGTGCAGCCAGCTCCCAGCCATGTCCCCAGTCCCCAGCAGGGGCTTATCTCTCCATGGGTCTCTCAGCCTGCAAGCACATCACAGCTGGCACAGAGGTTGCAAAATGGTGAGATGTTCTGGACACAAATGAAGAAAGATAATTTCTGCTGGCTTCCTTACTCTCTGGCATCATTAAAGAATAATAAATCCTTAGCATAAAGGAAAATTAATGCAGAGAAAACAGCTTGTTTTCTGTTTGAAACATCTATCCATTGCGAAGGTATGGCCACCCATCTGAAGGAGCCAGCAAGGCCATGTTGCAGGTAGCCAATGCTCAGGCAGACACAGAAAGTGGCAGATGCTGTTTGCTGGCTTGGACAAGTTCTTAAAGACAAAATAAACACAAGGATTCTTGCTTTTGCATATTACATCATCAAGTCACCATCCAAGAAAATGATGAACAGAAGCTTTTAAGAACTAAACTGAGTAAGACTCACTTGCGTTGTGGTTTAACCCCAGCTGGTAACTCAGCCCCACACCACTGCTTGCTCATTCACCTGGTGGGATAGGGAAGAGGATTGGAAGAATAAAAGTGAGAATACTCATGGATTGAGATAAAGACAGCACAGAAAGCGAAAGTCACATGCGCAACCAAATCAAAACAAGGCATTCATTCACAAGTGGTTTCCATGGACAGGCAGGTGTTCAGCCATCCCCAGGAAAGCAGGGCTTCATCATGGGTAATAAGGGACTCGAGAAGACAAATACTATCACTCTGAATGTCTTCCCCTTCCTCCTTCTTCCCCCAGGTTTATATGATGAGCATGGTGCTGTATGGTGTGGGATATCCCTCTGGCCAGTTGGGGTCGGCTGTCAGATATATGATATTCTCATATTGTCTAGTGCATACTACACACAAAAATTGTAATCTGGCTTTATAACCAATGAAGAGAGCCTGCTCGCTAGAGCTGTTTTGAGTACAGCACTTTCTTAGCACTCCCATTTCCATCTGATAACCTGCACAGCACTTTTCCATGGTGCCACGCCCAGCACATTGCCAGGACACCACAGGAAGATTGGCCGCAAACATACACGCTCCACCAGCAGCACAACTCAGCATCCTTCCGCCAGTGGTGTGTTCATTAGGCCTGAAAACCACTAATTCCAGTGCATGACTACCACAGATCACATTGAAAAAATGTCTCTTCTTAGTCCTTAGTATTTAGCAAATTCTTCTCACTAGTTGGTTATCTCTTCATCAAACAAAAGCTCCATTCATGCTGTTGACAATCAAAATATGTATTGAAACAGAAGAAAGAGAGTTGTAACTAATCGAGCCTCGTTCCTTGGGTGGGTGTAAAAGCAATTTGTTTAATTCATTTTGGAAGTCACAGAAGCAAAACACCAAAGTGCATTTTACATTTATATAATTGTAATATTAGAAAAGCCACTCTCCTTTTAATTTATCAAGGCTCAGTTGAACCATTTGCACTCCCAACTGGCGCATTTTTGCAGGAGCACCACAGCAGTACCAGCATAGCAGCGGCACACTGGGGCTGGGGCAGAGCAATGCATTGCCAAACACCTTCCAGCACCTCTGCAGGAGCTCTCCAGGGGTACACCTGCTCCCTCAGCCCCACCAGGGACACTGAGGAGGATCTCTCAACACAGGAGAAGGAAAGAGATGTGCCAAGGAGCTTGCCAGAACATTGTTCGTCTCCATGTGCTCTTCAGCAGTGGCCAATGTGGGACCTTCCCAGCCTCAGACATAACCACCAAACATCATTCTGGTCCTTGAGAACTCTTCTATTTTTGTCCCCATGGCATTAAGCTGTCCATCTCATCCCATCTCCCAGTTATGCCTCATCAGCAGCCAAAGGCTGCACCAACTCTCCTGTCCTTGCTGGCTCTCTGACTTAGTTGCACCCATCCCTCCCTCCATCTCTCCTGCTCCCTCTCTCCTGCTCCCCATCCTCCCCTTCCTCCCCTTCTTTACCTCCACAAAGCCCTCCAAGCTCCTCATCTCCTCTGACAGTATAATTCTTCAGCCTCCTGTGCATCCCTGCAATGTCTGTCAAGATCAGGTTGGATGGGGCCCTGAGCAACCTGCTCTAGTGGAAAATGTCCCTGCCTATGGTAATAGGGTTGGAACTGGATGATCTTTAAGATCCCTTCCAACCCAAACTGTTCTATGGTTCTGTGATTTCCCCTCCTTTGCCAGCAGCAGTCAGCAACTGAAACCTTGTCACAGAGGCTGGGAAAGTACCAACAATTCACATCATGCCTTACACTGCTGCACGGACAGCATTTACACACGGCTGTGGATTTCCATCCGCTGCAATGACAAGGAAAGCTAGAGAAGGATTTCACACTAGGGAGGGAGAAGAAAAAGAGGCAGATAGTAAGTTCATGAAGCTACAGTGCCTTATCAAGTCAGAAGCCCAGTACCAGATGTCTGGAGAAAATGCAGACACTGAAATCACGAAGCAGCGTGGCTCAGAGGACAAGCTTCCACCCACGCCCAGCAGCCAGTGTTAGGAATGAGCATTTGGCTTTCTGCTGCCTTTACCCTTTACTTTTCATTTTAATTTTCACCTTTCACAAGTTGTTCCTCAGATAAGCTCATTCAGGATTATGCAATGGTTTACCTGTGGCTGGGGACACACAGTCTGGATGGCAGAAAACATGCCAGGAAGCACCGGCTCACCCACTGAGCACCACAGCTCTGCTGCAGCCCTCATTTGTGTAGCACACATGTTCTCCTGCTCCAGTCCAAGCTGCCTCCTCCTCCACTAGGGGATGTCAGCCAGCTTCAGGACATTCAGTAGCATTGTCTTCAGCTTTCATACAACACACCCGGCAAATACCAAGCAGTGCTGCATCGTCGCTTATCACAGCTCTGGACATACCATAGCCAGAAATGAGGAAAAGCAGTGATGCTCTGTGACCATGTGGGGCTTTAAAACCAATTGTTCATGGTCTTGCACACAAGTACAGTTTCTAATTCAATGCCCAGTCTTCTACAGTCGTGCCTCTGTGCCGCCCACATTGTGCAATGAGTTTGTGCAGAGCCCACGCTCGGGCCTGGCCTGTCTCCACCATCTATGCTGTAGTGTGGAAAAGGCAGGGAATTACTGCCCAGTGCAGCAAGTGATGTGTTGTAGTTTGTTTCTTTGGCTGGTGGCAGGAAAGAAAACATGCACCAAGCACCCTCTTCCTTCCTCTCCGGGACAAACTCACAGCCCTGAACATGTAGGTAAAACCACTGATCAAAGAGGAGCTTTTAGTCTTTCTACAGAAGCTGGCCCTTTGGCAGCTGCTCCTGACTCCTAGAATCACTGGTGCTGGTGGGCACCACTGCTGGAAGCCTCAACTCCACCCCTCTGCTCCTATTGAGACAGGCTGAGGTAGTTGGGGTTGTTAACCAGAAGAAGAGAAGGCTCCAGGGAGACCTTAGAGCACCTCCAGTGTCTAAAAAGGGCTTAGAAGAAAGATGGGAACAAACTTTTTAGCAGAGCTTCTTGTGATAGGACAAGGGCTATTGGTTTTGAAGTAAAAGGGAATAGATTCAGATTATATATAAAGAAGAAAATTTTATGATCAGGGTGGTGAGGCACTGGAACAGGTTGCTGTGGGAGGTGGTAGATGCCTCATCCCGGGAAACATTCAAGATCAGGTTGGACCAGACTCTTAGCAACCTGAACTAGTTGAAGATGTCCCTGCCTATGGAAACAGGGTTGAACTAAATGACGTTTAGTGGTCTCTTCCAAACCAAAATCATTCTATGATTCTGTGATCTGAAGAGGCAGAGGCCATGCTGACCTAGAGGCAGGACTCCAGACTTCCTCCCCTGAAGCTGCAGAGCACAGAAGCAGTGAGGTTTCTTGCCTCAGGGCAGGCTGCATGCCCTAGTGCCTCAGAAACCGGCTTGAGGACTATCACACCTCATTGCAGGGAACATGGGAGGCATGTTCATATGGGAAGTGCATGTGCATGTTCTGGTCCCAAGGCATGGAGCCTGGAAACACAGCTGACTACCAGGGAAGTAGATCAGGAAAGATGTACTGCCTTATCAAACTGCTTATCTTGTTTCAGGCAAAGCTCTCCCAGAACCTGTCTTAATTTCATTTGGTGTTTCTCCAACCAAAGGTACTGTGAGCGAGCTAATTTGGAATTAACACTAGTTATTACTAAAATACTAGTAAATATGCTGCAAAGGGAAAAGCAGATGTGGCAGAGGTAGAGGAACATTTAGATAGTGCTAGGCAGCAGTTTCCAAGGAAGATCCTATACCTGAGGTGAGGTCCATGGCATGTGCTTTCACAAAAGGCCTGTCACAGTACTGCAAAGAAAGTTTCCACTGAGCTCTGTGTATGTGTGTGTATGTGCATATATATATATACACATATATAGGTCCAAAATCATGTTGGATTTCTGTCAGCACCAGTTTGCAGACTCCTGTTGCCCTGCAAGGAGGTGTTTGGTGAATGATTCATTCCTAAGTTTTCTATTTTTCCCTGGACAAACATTTCAAACTGCTTTCCCTGGAGCCAGTTTAGTGCTTTCAGACATGAATCCTGTTAATTTTGACCCACCTTTTCATCTTTTTAGTATTCTTTTAGCAGAGTAATGCAATAGCTACTGATCACTGTGTGGAAATTTGACTTTACAATCCTTGAAATGTTCGGTTTTAATTACAATTAAAGATGCGAGAGGAAGATGGAACTCCAGTCCCTTTGGCCACTCCTTGTGGCTTATTTCTCTGCCGTTAATCACTACACATTGTTTACAATTTCTCAGCCAATTTTCAATCAACAAGAAACTGCAAACTGCTCACATAAAAGCCAGTCTGAATTACTTCTGCAAGTGAGATTTCCTCAGATGCCCAGCCAAGCTCAGCTCTTATATAACCCAGCTGAGACTGGTGGATTTATCCTAAGGATGAATTTAAACAAGTGAATCAAATTCCAGAGACTGACAAATCCCCACAATCTGGCATCGCTGGGTGCAGGATGGGCTGCCAAGCCTTGGCAGCATGAACACACGTGCAGGCAGCTGCCTGTGCTGTCTGTGGCTCATTAACAGGGCTGCAGCCATGGCTGGCTGTGACAAATGTAGCACCTCATCTCCTTTTGGCCACTCTCTCTCTGATGGGGCAGCGGCCTCGGGCACTGCTGGCACTGCTGCCCCACACCTTTGCAGAGCCTGGATGGTTGTGCTGCTGTGGGTGTGGCAGAGAAGGGCCACACCAGTTTCCTGGCATGCCCAGAGGGCTGCTTCTCTTCCTCTCTCTGCCAAAAGAAGTCAGCCCCATAACCAGATGCTTGCCTGTGGTCGAACCTGCTTTGACAATTCTGCCCTGGACTCTGTTGCTGCTCACAACATTTCTCCGTACTCTCCCCATTGCCTCTCCGATATTTGGCTCGCAATGTAAAGCAGGGCTACCATATCAACATAACTTTTCAAGATAAGTCTTTTACATCTTGGAAAATGAAGTTCCATGGAAGCATGGAAGATCCAACATTGCTCATGAGACTGTATTTATAGCACTGCTGTTTCCATGGGGCAGATGCTGCCAGACATATTTTCAGGGCTTCGTTTCCCAGGACTGGTTTTGAGGGAGTTTTGGCTCATTTTACAGAGTCTTATTTCTGCCCCAGTCTCCTTCCTCCTCCAAAAAAGGCACGCACCCCCTTCAAGCCCACATTTACATACCTGCTCATGAAGAGGCCAACTGGATCAGTACCTCCCTGCCCCATCTGAAGCAGCCCTCAAGCAAGGTATCCAGCTTCTTGATGTTGGTGCTATTCCTTTTTACCTGGGGTCCTTATGCAGCAACCTTCTTTCCAAAAGTCTTTAAATATTGCTTGCCTTCTGTTGGTCTCTCTCATCCTTCTTCCTCACCATTTTTGGCTGACCTTTATCTGAACATGTTTGGGAAGGTCTCAGTAGCATGATGATTTATATCTGGAAGGTGTCTAAAGGTTCCTCTACCTCTGCCACAACTGCTTTTCCCTTTGCAGCATATTTGCTAGTATGTTGTATTAGTTCCAAGTTTGCTTTTTGTGCCTGTGATAAATTTACTATGATGAATTCACATCATTTCTCTTCACCATTATCCTAGCTTTTGTCTTGAGGCATTTTCTGAAGTGAGTTTAAAGGTGGGAAGCAGATAACAACTTCATAGTGCTGTAACAATGTTTAGGAGACACTCACAAATTAAGACTAAGGATTAAAAGTGTCCAGCTCAATGTTCCCCAGAGAAAAGGTTCCTCAAAAATGAAGCCCTAAGATCTCTTAAAGTCAATTGTGAGATTGTCAGAACTGATCATAATCCATCTTCCTCAATGGTTTAAAATCTATTTACAAAATGGTTAATCCAGTTCTAAAGCATTTCTTCAAAGCAGGTAAGTATTATCACTATCATAGACATTATAAATTTTTTATGAAATCTCTCTTGAGCACAAAGGGAATATATGGGACACAGAAGGATTAAGTAATTAACCTCAGATCATGAAGCTCACCAGGACTCAACTAGAAACCCATTCTTTCCTGTAAATGATTAAGTCTAATGTGGATGGACTATTGATTTTGTTAATGAAAAATATCTCCTAGAAAGTCACAGAATCTTTCATCATCTGTCTTCCTGTTTGGGGAATTTTATTTCTCTATTCTGTATTTTTATACAGTATCAAAGTATAGTGCTAAATTCTCTCTAATTTTACTTGGAAAATAATTGTTATGGTTCTCCAGCTTGATGGACTTTCACATTAAGCCTTCACCTGATTTTTTTTCCTGCTTTTCTGTTAAAGACAGAGACCAAAGCACAATTTAAAAAACCCAGATTCTAATGTAATTCAGGCAATGCAAATACAGAGTAACTACACAGCTACTCATAAGCAAGAACAAAATTTGTCCAGTTTTAGGAATTCTAGTTTTTTTTGTACTCTGTGATGAGTAAAAAATGAGAAACAAAGACACCTTTGTCATATGATATCAGTAACACTTCACTATTTGGGCACTCAAAAGACTGATGTGTTACAGTACAGTTAGAGCATGTAGAAAGATTTCAATAAATACAGCTCCAAAGACAATTAAGGATAGGAGAGAAAAAAATCAAGAATCAGTTACCCCAAGAGACTGAGTGTCAGAGCGTTTAATTTCAGCATTTCTAGGATGTAATATCTCATTTTATTAATTATAAAGTTGACCTGACTTCATTCAAAATGGAAATTTTCACCTGAAATTTTACTTCTAAATTATGGCATGGAAAAAAGGATTTTAATTTTGACTGAGTGATGTAGTTCAAATTAGTCTAAAGTGATCTTTCAGGTTTCCATTCTACTAAAAAAACTAGGGGAAAAAATTCTCTATAAATTGGAAAGGAATTAGATTTTCCTGGTACGCTTTTGGGTTTTGTTGGGGTGAGGTGGAAGGCAGCAGCTCTGAAAAAATAAATCCACCATTTACCAAAATGCTCAGGTCCTGAAACAACTTGTGCCTCTTTCTTTTGTTTCAGGAAGGCCCTTTGTGTGCCTGAACAGGGACCATTTATTTCTCACTTACCCTTTTGCGAGGACTGGTCCTCTCAGCCCATCTGCAGTGACAGCTGCATGTGCCAGGCATGGCAGCTCTGGACAGCACAACCCCCACACAGGCAGCCCCCCACGCCACCAAATCCACAGTTCATCTCCTCCAGAAACCTGTGGGATCAGACTGTCACAGGGGTCTTGGATCCAGCCATAAAGGAACCTGTGGGATCAGACTGTCACACGGGTCTTGGATCCAGCCATGAAGGAACCTGTGGGATCAGACTGTCACACGGGTCTTGGATCCAGCCATGAAGGAACCTGTGGGTCAGACTGTCACAGGGTCTTGGATCCAGCCATGAAGGAACCTGTGGGTCAGACTGTCACAGGGGTCTTGGATCCAGCCTAAGGAACCTGTGGGATCAGACTGTCACAGGTCTTGGATCCAGCCTAAGGAACCTGTGGGTCAACTGTCACAGGGTCTTGGATCCAGCCATGAAGGAACCTGTGGGATCAGACTGTCACAGGGGTCTTGGATCCAGCCATGAAGGAACCTGTGGGATCAGACTGTCACACGGGTCTTGGATCCAGCCATGAAGGAACCTGTGGGATCAGACTGTCACACGGGTCTTGGATCCAGCCATGAAGGAACCTGTGGGGTCAGACTGTCACAGGGGTCTTGGATCCAGCCATGAAGGAACCTGTGGGATCAGACTGTCACAGGGGTCTTGGATCCAGCCTAAAACCACAACCACACACCACCAAAACCCAACCACATCTTGGATCCAGCCATGAAGGAACCTGTGGGTCAGACTGTCACAGGGGTCTTGGATCCAGCCATGAAGGAACCTGTGGGATCAGACTGTCACAGGGATCTTGGATCCAGCCATGAAGGAACCTGTGGGATCAGACTGTCACAGGGGTCTTGGATCCAGCCATGAAGGAACCTGTGGGATCAGACTGTCACAGGGATCTTGGATCCAGCCATGAAGGAACCTGTGGGATCAGACTGTCACAGGGGTCTTGGATCCAGCCATGAAGGAACCTGTGGGATCAGACTGTCACAGGGATCTTGGATCCAGCCATGAAGGAACCTGTGGGATCAGACTGTCACAGGGGTCTTGGATCCAGCCATGAAGGAACCTGTGGGATCAGACTGTCACAGGGATCTTGGATCCAGCCATGAAGGGACCTGTGGGGTCATACTCTTGGATCCAGCCATGAAGGAACCTGTGGGTCAGATGTCACAGGGGTCTTGGATCCAGCCATGAATCGCTCACTGCTTCTCTTTGGAGACCCCACAGGTGTGAAGGGACAAGACCCACCTGGACCTGCCCTGGAAGCACCATCCTTCACCAGCTCAATAGCCCAGGAGCTTCAGGTAAATCCTCCGAGCACTCACTGCCTTCTTCCTTGGCAGTCAGTTTAATTACTCTTTCCTGCCCATGGCTTTTCTTCCTTTTCTTCTCCCTCTCGAAGCAGATATCTCCCTCCCACGAAATCCAGCTACCTCCATACCTATCCCTGATCTCTTCCTTCCAACAGAGTACCCACCAGATGACTGCCCCCAAATCTCAGATTTTATTTTAGTTTCGTTTTTTCAGCTTGCATATGGAAAAAGCTATCTCTTTTCCCACAGGGGAGAGGGCATGATGGCCAGCTTTCACTCGAGCAGGGCATGAGAGTTCAAAAGCCTCTGGGTGCAGGAGTCTCTGCTGACCCCATGTCCTGGTTTCAGCTCTTGCATTAGCAAAACCAGAGATAGGGCTCTGCAGCCATGTTGGCTGCCCAAAATGGGGTTTGGCTGCCTGTGCTCATGGACGGCTGTGATGTGGTGCATCTGTAACCTGGGGAAAGAGGTGCATGACAAGGGGCTGGATGACCCCCTTGGGAATACCACTCCCTGGCCTGGGAGCTGCACAGGCACCCAGCCCTGCTCCCTGCCTGAGCCATGCCACTGCCTGCCTGGGTCCCTCACTGACCTGGGCCCACGGGCTCAGCATCCCATCTGCTTTGGCCCAGCCAAGCCCTTGGCCTCGCCTGTGTCCAGACAAGCCTCTGTAAAATCTTAAAATTCATACACCAATCACACCAAATTAAAACACATAGACAAGTCTCCATGGTAACTGCATATAAAACAATTACTGGAGATACCTCTAGCCATGCTTCTATATCTAGAAGCAGCAGTTTGTTTCACTTATTTTGTTTAATCCAATCACTAGCATATTAATAATAAGGAAAATTTAAAAAAAACCTGGGAAGGTGTAGAAACAAACATTCTTCAGGAAAAAAATTGCATGTGGGGAGAGATCACATCACCAGAGAGTCTTCTATTAAAAAAATATATAAGATTGGAGCAAGTCTTAGCCCCATGCAATTTTTTTAAAAGATGCACTCATTACATATCATTACACAACTCACAATTAGAATAAAAGTGTTTCCAAAGTCTAATTCCTTCCTTGCATAAGTGACCTACTTCAATCAGTTTATTTACTTGTTGAAAAAGTACCTGTCATCTTAGCACATTTCCTATTACTCTCTTCTTATGGGAGGATCACTCTAAGGATCACAAGTGTTTTTCTAAATTAACATGCTGTAATCTGCTAGCTGTTTAAAATTCATCTACTACATTAGGCCTCATTAGATAAGAAATCTGTCTTCCTCCCACCACGTTCATCCTGCCAATGAGTATCATCCCTGACACTTTATGATAAATCGGGGTTAGATGTAAGGAAAGCAGTATTCCACTGAAACTGAATCAGGAAGTTTAGCCCAGCAGCATCTCATTACTGAGATCAAATACAATGCAGGATACCTGGGATGTAACATCCTGGTTAAAGACAATCTGGGATCTCACTACCAATTTCTGTTTAATGGTGTCTAACAAGACCCATGAGAAGGAAACTACATAACAAGGGACAAATAATCTTCCTGTAGGCTGGAGCAATTAGTTTGAGTTGGTAATTAAATTATTTCCTACTTATTGTTTGGCAGAGTGTTTTGGGATATTTGAACAGCAAATAACTCTGCTGTTACCGCTTTCATTGTTAACATGGCATTTTTCTTGTGAGTATTGGGAGGCAGCAAACAAACAATGACAAATAAAGCTGCAACAGAAACCCAAAGCAGATTGTGGTATTGGGGAGGCAGCTGAAGTGCAGAAAAAAATATGATTATTTCTGATAGCATTGTGGTTTTGGTGTGGGGTTTTTAATATATTTTCATTTAATTAAATGGCTGCAATTCCAGGAATCAATCTTAAGAGACTGATATTAACCTCCAAGGCTGTGAAACCCATCCACAACTCTTCAGCTGGATTTCAGTTCAATGGACACTCCAGATTTAATGGTTCTTCTTGACAGGCTCAAGAAGAATCACAGGCACAGATGATCTGCATTCCTGAAAAAGTAGATTGTGTAGTCTGGCATCCAGCAGCTGAAATTTCTGGGGTAATTTTGAGAAGCTAACCCTAGTCAACCTGCAAAAAAGTTCATGCTGGGATGCAGGGGCTGGGGCCTCGGGTGGCAGGCACTGCTCCCAGGACACTGTCCATGGCCGTGGCCAGAGGCACAGGATGGGCCCACCAGTACATGCTGGGAATAGACTGCAGGGGGTCTCCCATGTCAGTGTATCCTTCCACTTACCCACAGATGCCTTTTTTAAATCACTCTCCTGACTGAGTCAAGGAAATGGGAGCACGCACTGGGGCTGTAACAGTACGTTTGCTTTTGGTACATTTGCAAATATGCATTTGTGCTGGAAAAATTCCTTGTTTACATTATAAAGAGTACTCCCTTAATGAAGCACTTTCTTAAAATATCTCCTTGTACTGACATGTTACTTTAAGCTCTCTCATTTCCTCACTTTAATTACTTTGTCTTAAGGAGCTTTGCTTGCAGGAGCTATATTGGAGCCCTTGACTACAATATTACCAAACTCAAAGTCTGTTTCATAGCCACAGTTTCTTCAGGCATTGGAGAAGCATCACTGCAGTTTGCAGCAACAGACACATGCCATGACTTGTACAGCACTACAAGTGTTTTTCTGCCCCTTCTTAGCTCAGCTTCTCTGTTCCATTCAGTTTCCCTCTGCCCTCCCCTTCACCTCATTGATATACTACTTGGCTGCTCCCCTGCTAAAGCATCTCTCTGCAGACCTCTCCTTTTCATGAAAATAATTTCTGGTCGCATATTAAAGTCTGTCTTTAAGTCAGGCGCCTCCATGGAGTGTGATGTGAGATGTTGTGAGAAAAAGCAGCAAGATAAATAATCAGAAAGATTATGAGGAACAGCTGAGGGAGCTGAGTTTGTTTAGTGTTGAGAAGAGAAGGCTCAGGGGGATTCATCACTCTCCACAACTCCCCGAAAGGCAGTCGTAGTGAGATGGGGTTCAGTCTCTTCTGCCATGCCTGCAGTGACAGGATGAGAGAAAATGGCCCGAAATTGAGACAGGGGAGATTCAGGTTAGATATTAGAAAAAATTTTTTCACTGTTAGGGTGATCAGGCATTGGAATAGATTGCCCAGGGAGGTGGTGCAGTCACCATCCCTGAAGGTATTCAGAGGTATCTGGATCTGGCTCTGGGTGATGTGGTTTAGGGGTTACAGTGGCAGTGCTGGGTGGGCAGCTGGACTGGATGATCCCAAAGGTCTCTTCCAACATTGATGATTCTGTGATTCACTGCTAGCATCAGCATGAACTCTCTGCTGTGATATTGTGCACTGGCATTTCTGAACACTCAGCTGTGCAACCTAACTTCTGCCCATCCTCCTCCACATCCCTTGGTGTGGGAATTAATGGCAGAGCTTATGAGAGGAGCCATGGCAAAATTTAGAGTCTGTGGAGATGTGATACCAAACTGCACAGAACTGTGATCTACCCCTGCTCCTGCATGTGAGTGAGGGCAGCCCAATGCCTGCCTGTCTGCAGCACCTCCTCCCTTCCTGCCCAATGAGCACAGCCTCGATTGTGGAGGCAGTGGGGAAGGAGAAGACCCAGGGCATTCTGTTCTCCTGGCCCTGTAGCACAAGCCAGGTTGCTGCCAGCAGCTGCTGGGAAGGGAGGACAGCAGCTCTGAAGGTCCCCAGAGGACAGTGGGTGACCCTGCAGCCTTTGGATAAGAGGTGATAGAGAGAAGTAGTACCAGCACCTCCAAAACTGTCTTGCACTGTGCCTTCCATCCCAGAGGCAGGCAGAAGCACATAACAGCAAGAAAGAGGGTGAGGAAACAGGGACAAGAAAGGAGAACAGAAAAGAACCCCATCACTTTTCCACACATGCTGCCACCTCATTAATCCTTCTCATCCAAATGCTTTTGTCTAATTGAGGAACTTGTTGGTATAGGCATACCTTTCTCTTTTTCCCTGGATTCTTTTTTCTTTGTCCCCACATCATTATCATTAAGGTTCTGGAGGCTTTCTAACTCTTGTGGGTACAAATCCCACCACTTGGTACAACCAGTAGACTGCCCCTAGCTAAGGATCTCCAGCTGCTGCATTTTCACACAAAAATGTCCTTCCTGGAATGCGTTTCACAAACATGGTATCTTACTGTTCTGTGAATACCACTGTGTTAGCCTTTTAAAAAGAAAAATGAGGGAAAAGTCAGCAGCATAATTACTGACAGAGGTACCATCAACCAAGGAGCACAGATAATAGAGATAAGGGGGTGTATCAGACTCAAATTATGACCCTCACTTCATTGGAGAAGTGAGTTTTTCTGTTTGATGTAATTCAACAAGTTACAGCTTTTCAGTACAGAGGGAACTATTCTAAATAATATGATCCTCTCAGCAAAACTTAAAAAAAATAAGAGAATGAAGCAGAAAAAAAGGCCTTCCTCAAAGTGTTCATTGATGTAGCAAAACCAGTTTTTTAAAATAAATAAAACTAGCAATTCAGTGGAGAATTATTTATTATCTCTATCATTCACACTCCCACTGGTGCTATCACCAAGTGTAAGTGCAGGTGGAATAATAAATATATAAATACATATAAAAAATAAAATTAAAATTATAACATTATAATAACTAATAATATATAAAAAAGAAATGGGCTCATGTTCTATGATGGGACAAGAGTTTTTAAGGTTTTTCAGTCATGTTTCAATGTCAAAAATGCATAGACTTCTGCTTCACCAGTTATAATGCCACAGGGCTGTAATTAATATATTCCAACTGTATATGTGCAAAGGTAAAACTAAGGCAGAAAAATGTATTTAACTTATACAAAATCTGGACAGAGTGTATTCCTTCTTATCAGTATTTAATTAAATATGAATCGGGTCATTAAAACAACTGGCAGCCCATTCTATCCTGGCGTTGTTCTGTTTCTTTTTAAGTATTTGAAAGACAACATACTCCTTAAAAGACTTTTTTTTTTTAAAGAAATAAAAGCCAAACTCTAATTTCCTAGCTGTCTTGACATGGTGATGACAGCTCTATAAACTGGTGTAATTATAGAAAACTGAGTTCTGATGTTTGATTTTGAACATACCATTGCAAAGAGATATTATGGAACAATCTTTGAAAGCTCACTTGCTGTGGCTGAGGGGTGTGTGTTTACCATGCTGTTGCCCCACAAAGCCACCAAAGATCAAACCCAACGATGTTCCTGGGGTAGTGCAGAGCCTGCCTGGCTGAAGGAGCCTTTGGGCTGCACACACACAGATGCCTTTGGTGTGGAAACCCTCCCCAGCCCGGCTGGGTGTGCAGTCTGTGCTTGTCCCTGGCTGTCAGCAAACAGGTGGATGCTGCCCTACCTGGAACTGGCTGGAGAAGAAATGCTCAGCTTGGGCATGGAACGCCATCGGGTTCATCCCAGCAAACACAGGCAAGTGCATAACATGAGAGCTGCTTTCCAATTTGGGCAAAGCCTGTTTTGATCAAAATGAAATTCATATGAATAATTTACTACTCTAGAGATAAATAAAATGATAGCCTTTTTTTCCATAGTGTTTAAGAAAATCTAATTTCTTTTAACACAAGAAATCAGGGAGTTAATTAAACCCATCCTTCACTCCACAGTGAAAGTTAAAACAGACCTTAATGTTAAATAAATGTACTGAGAATTGCCAGTCTTTGATTTTGGACAGCATTCCTCTTGTAATTAAATTGTGTCCTAACATAATCAGGTTACATTTTGCCTCTTACTGAGATTTTAGGGACATCAAACACCCCTTCAGTAACAGGGTTGCAGTGCTGGATCCATTTCACCCACAGAATTAGGCAAAATCGTGTTTGGGCTGACAGTGATGGGGTGCCTAAGCTTCCTCCTCCTCCTCTGTGTGCTGAGAGCCCTGCCAGGGCAGTTCCAGCACTGCCTGCACCACTGCTGAGGTCAGTGGTATTTCCAGGGACTGGCTTCAGAGGCTGGGGAAAGTCAGTACCACACGGCTCTCCTTCAGAAGCATCTTCTGAAGAGTAAGTGCACAGCATGCAGCGTTGAGGATGTGGAGGAGAGTCATTACAGTGCCGGAATATTACAGACTGCCCTGGTAAGTGGATGTGAAAGATCCCTGCCAGGAGATTTAGATCTTCAGAGACTGCCCTAAAATGAACTTGAGAGAGCACTTTCTGCAGTAATTTAATACTAACAGGATTTATGCATTTATTTTAAAAAATCCTTCTGCATGAAAAATCCCCAGTGCCTTAGTGACAGCATGTCAAGAAACCATCCTCCAGCTCCCAGGTCTCAGCCTCACTGCTGAGAAAGGAGTGTTGCAGGAACCCAGAGTCAATAATCCCAGCACAAAATTGGGTTGTTTGCTTTTTTCCTGTAGGAACAACAGGAGAAAAAGAGGAAGAATTTGAGGAGAAGAGGAATACAGGAGAGCAACAATAGGTGCCATTTAAAGCAGAATTCAAACTAATAAATAACACAAACACTAAGCTGATTACCTACGCTGGTGGAGGTAAATATGTTTATAGGAATGCAGAAAGTGGAATATGCCATCATAGAAATGCTTTTTCCTCACTTGTTAAAAACAGTGAATGTAAGTACAGTCTCTCCATGGCAAGAGGAACTGTATATCCTCAGCACTTCTGACAATCCAACAGACATACAGAATCCTGAACCAGCAGAGATCTTTTCCATTATGCTTTTCCACTCCATCTGCCCTTCCTTCCCCCAGCCATGGATGTGTGTTGAGCTACAGCATGGTGCAGAAAATATCCTAGGCATCTCCCTAGCAGAGACCAGGCTTTCTGAACAAGCCTGTCCTTTGTCCCCAGTGCCAGTACTGCCAGCTCCTGCTCTGTTCCCAGTTTGCAAAGGGAGGGAGGGCGGCCTGCGGGGGCTGTACCCACCACAGCCATTTTATATTAAACCCTAAAGGCGCTGTCAGAGCATCCCTCAAGTCCTGTCACTGCACTCCTACAGAATGCAATGGCTTCTAAATTATACAGTGGCTCCCAGGGTAAATTCCTCCACCCTGGGTTGCAGGAGCACTGCCACACACCATGCTCACTTTACAGCAGTGCTGGAGTGAGAGATGAGGCTCCTCATGGACAGTGCCTTGACACACACCACTCTGCCAAAACACCCCTGATCAAGCAAGGATGTTCTCACTGTTTTAGCTAAAAGATAAATGACATCTTTGTTCCACTGATTATGGCTATTTCTATTTCTCAGCTAGGCATCATGTCTTCATCATGAGCTTGACCCCATTCAATTTCCTTGTGTCAGCCACTGCTCAAGTTGTCTTCATGTTAGTCATGGCCAGTCTAAGCTTGGGACCAAATGTACACTTCTCTACAGACCCCGTTCACGTGAATTCTATTTTTAAAAAGCATGAGAGATTTTCAAGAAACGAACAAGCTCTGCCTCAACACAGACTTCTTGTTTTAATGGAGATTGATTTTTTTTCTCTCAGAGATCCGTGGCAGACACAACAGTTAAAATATATACCTTTGTCAAGGAGACAAAGGTCACCAGTCCAGACCTGCACCCCTGAAAGTGGTGCCAGGCACAAAGACCAACTGCCATGCAATTGGGATAAACTGCCATGTCCCCTTCAAAGTGTGTTTTACATGAACAGGTAAAAGAAATGCAGTATAATTAGGGAGGAAGAGATAGGATACAGAAAAAGCAACTGGTTAAAAAATGTTTTAAAGCAGAGAAGAAGGTGGCAGCTTCTGTTGTCTGTTCAAAGTTTCCTTGTAAGACTATTCACCTACCTTACGTAAAAGGCATCTGTAAAGAGTTCAAAAGTTTCCACAAAGATCCCTACAAATCTAATTCTTGCCTAGATGCAGAAGCAGCTTAAAGCTTCTTTCAGTCTATTCATTTTCTTGAAGCAGATCCAGATTAAAAACAATCCCTCCAAAGAAAAAAGAAAATCTAAGCACCTATTAAATCTATTCCCTCTGATAAATCTCTGTATCTGTATCAGGTGTCCTCAGTTCCCATAATCCCTGTACTTCAGCCTGCCATTCAGTAATTTTATTAAATGGTAACTTCCTAAGAGATTAAATGAAGATTTATTCTTTGACCTATATTCCTCTTGCAGAAATGATAAGTTTCTGATGCTCTCTTGAGGCTGAATGGAGGTCAAAGCAATCATAACTGATCCTGTTCACATTTAACTCCTACAAAACTCTTCTCTAGTATTTGCTGACTGTGTGCCCTGACACCCTGTGTAAGTCACCTTAAGGAAAGCTAGCCAAGGCTTTAAATCTTTTGAACCATGCAGCCTTGTCTCCCTGCACACGATGGTTTCCAGTGATGTTCAGTGCCACAGCTGCAGGTAGCCAGCAGCATCCCCTGCCTGGGGACCACCCAGGCACAGCTGCTGCCTTTGCACTTGCTTAGCACCTAGCACTAATCTGCCTTGCTATAAAACCTCCTCAGCTCATTCTACACAGGCACTTTTACCTAGTCTGCTGGCTAATATTCAAAAAATATGGCCATTGTGGAGCTGGTAATAACTTGGAACAAAGTCCAAGCAAATGGCACTGTAGAAATGAAATAATTTACGTCTTTTTAAAAATTGTGATTCTTCCATGCTAAATATTCTTATATTCATTATTCTTATATTTGAATGGGATAGCTCATTCTTTGAAATTACTTGAACAAATCTAATGTCAAAATAGTTCAGGTCCATTCTCTTTACTCACAAATAAATATTTAGACAGCTGTCATTTCATTCACCCTGTGAATTCAGGGGACTTTAAACAACGAATTATTTTACAACAGGCACAATTGCTATTATTTTGTCTCATCAGTCTTCATACCAATTAAATTGACCTCATCCTGAGCAGCAAGCTCTGAAAACTTGGGCTGCTGTATACTCAAAAATATAGAGAAGTTTAATTAGCCATGACATACCCAGCAGTGTCTGTCTGCTGGCATGGAGGAAGCTGCCTAGCAACAATGCAAAGAAATCCTCCAATAACCCTGGTGGATCACAAAGAGTCTGTTAAAAATGGTAATCTCTCTCATAGACAAGTAGAGATGGTTTCAATTAAGGACAGCAATTCTCAACTTGTTATTTATACGCAGTGAACTAAAATAACATTCATATAGTATAAATACAATGTGAAAAGGCCATGCAAAATTACTTAGGGATTTAATTTGCAGTACTTAATTTGATGTTCACATCTGTAAGCCTTTTGTTTTGCTTAATAACAAAAACATTCCAGCTAGGTCAGACCTACACTGGAGCTTATACAAGACAGAAATCACAGCAAATAGGGCTGGAATGGGCTCAAGGAGTTGTTTAGTCCATTCACAAGCACCAGGTCAGGATAAATTATATATAAACTATTCCTATCAATAACACTTTACTTGTTTCCCAAAACCTGCAAACCTAAGCAAGAGACAACTTCCCTTGGCACTCTGCTCAGTTGCCTGACTCTCCCAAAAATTAGAAAATGTTGGGAAATCTCTACCATGAATAGAATAGAATAGAATAGAATAGAATAGAATAGAATAGAATAGAATACAGTTGAAAGGACTTTAAAGATCACCTGGTTCCAACCTCCCCCAGCCAAGGGAAGGGACACCTTCCACTAGACCAGGTTGCTCAAAGCCCCATACAGCCTCACCTTGAATGCTTCCACAAATGGGGCATTCACAACTTCTCTGGGCAACTTGTTCACCGCCTCACCATCCTCACAGTAAAAAATTTCTTCTCACAGGAAACCTCCCTTGCTCCAATCCTGCTGACTGTAGTGGAGCAGACATAAAGAACAATACACATTCCTTTAGGAATTTCTGTTGTACTTGGAAATGGCTATCGTATATCAGCCTTCTATCAGATAAACAACTCCAGCATTGCTCCGCTTTCCTTATATAGCTCATACATCTTTACTGGCCTGCTTCCTATTTGTTTTGGATTCTTTCTCCAACTCCTTATACTCCTTGCCTTGCATGTTGAATAAAAGCACCCTCCCAATCAAGTTGGCAGAGATAGCACTAGGTCTGTGGCCATCACTTCTCCAGGCATTGCAGGACACAGAGGACCTTTCCTTTCTGTTTCCTTTCCTTTCCCCCTATGGGTTCACATCCCTTTTGTTGCTGGTGTTGTTCATGTCACTGATAATCCTCACCTCTGGCCTTTCCACAGAAAGCTGCACCCTCAGAAGAACAGGAGCTAGCAAAGGCTGGAGTTGCCCACACAGGGTGGACCCTCCCCTTGTGTGAGATCCCATTTTTCCCCAGCAAAGGGCAAATGTGAGGCTGGAGGCAACAAGACCCTGTGTGGGCTTTTGCCTCCAGCACTGCAGTGCCGCCTGGTCAGGCAATGGAACGTGCCCAGACCAACAGCATTGTGGCCAGATTTGCATCCACTCCAGTCAGTTTATCCTTGGGATAACAGACACTGCTTCTTTGCAGATGGAGCCCTGGGGTGCCCATGGGACGTGTCCTTCCTGCCTCAGTCCAACAAAGCACCAGGACACCATGGCAGCCCTCAGCTGCCCTCGGCAGTGATGTCTGCAGGCAGGAGCACCCATAAACAGATTTTGGTTTACCCAAAAGACTAACTCATTGAAGAATTAAAATTGAATGCCTTTAGAGATTGCATCCTGGCCAAACAAAGTCCCTAGTCCCTCCTCAGGAACAATGAATTGCTTTTTTCTTGATGAAACAATGAAAGGACTCAGCATAAACCTTTGTCCTAACTTGGCAGAGCTGGAAGTATTGAGGAAAAGAGTCCAAGAAAGAAATAAATAATGGAGAACCTAAGTACCTGGGGTTAAAACACTGGGAAAAGATTCGTTGCTCAACACAAGCTGTCAACCACAGTCTTTAGAAACATACATTTTTGAATTCAGAACAAAATGCCAAAGAAACCACTTTAATGTTGTTGACCAGACATTTACACTTTGGTGATATTTTTAATGGTCACCTGTCAACAATTAATTCAGTGCTTTGAAGAGGGGTGCCATTACGTAAGGTCTTGCTATTGGTATAATTATAAATGGACTTCACTGTTGAGTTTGGTAAATCAGGGTTCTTCTAATCCTACACAGCATGTGCATACTTACTGTGCAGCTGCAAAGTCTGCCTTAGCATGAAAAATTAACTTTCATATATGTGTATACATATATATATAAAATTTATTAGAGTTCTTCCAAAACATACCAAATACATGAATATATACACATATAAATGTATTTATATATTTTGGTCACATTGGGTAGTCAGTTTTCACCAAAAAAAAAAGTCTGTTTTCCTTTTTACTTATTAATGTGCCTGGTTTCTAAGCTCATTAGTTTTTATTGCTCTGTTCTTCTTGCTGAGAGTGGAGTTTTGATTGTGGCACACTCTAGAAGCAATGAGAAAATGTGATCATTCTCAAAGGTCTCAGTCAAATGCTCTGTATCTCCCACTTATCGATCAAGTCCAAACCTTTAAATTTGACTACAAAAGGCAAAAACTTTCCTACCTGTCACTTTCATTTCTCCTCTTCAGGAAGCTATGCCTTGGTGTGCTAACTCTCAGCCTTTGTACTAACCAAAGTGGATATTTCGGGGTTTTAATGCAGCTTAAGCAATGGGTTGCAGACACATTTCTTGTATCTGCATATTTATTCCAGCAAGGGGAAGATTTATACTCAGGGGCATTCCTTTTGTTGCTGGCAACATAATAACATTTGCTTAATTGTGTTTTATTAATGTTAATATACCCACAGGCTCAGACTCTGCCTGCACATTTTTGTAAATTGAATTAAAGGAAAAATGAATCAGAGTTAAAAGACAGCTGATTAATTTTATTCACTTGCTTAAGGGGGTTTAAGCCAAATGGTCTCCACATCTATTTTTCTTTAGAGAACAGACTTTATAGCCACAGGGCTAAGAGAAACATGTCAGTAAGCCATTTTCATTGCCATGTGTCAAGGAGAGCTATTTAAAGCATTAAAAGGAGGGGACATTAGGGAAAGGTGCTTACCCCTTGCTCTGTACAAATGGCAAGGTTATACAGCCATGGTCTCTCCTGCCTGCTGCTGAGATCAGAGGGCTTTCATAAAGCAGTTTTTAATGAAGCTTTCAGAGCAGCCCCTGGAGCCTGCTGCTTGAGACAGGCAAGGACATGGGCACAGCACAAACTCATGATGTTTCAGTCCACACAAAATCCAACTTATTAGCAGGTCTGCCTCAACACATAGTGTAATTTAAAGACTATTATTGCACTATTTAATAGGCTTTCAGCTAGTCGCAGTAGAAATCAGTTCTTGAGACAGATTTGTCATTTGGAAATAAATATAATTCATTAGACGCCTCCACTGGATGTATATTTATACAAAGCCTGGGCTGAAATATCAGCATGGATGTGGGGCTGTTCAGTAGGAGCCCTACTCTATTTGCCAGCTATTCAGAAGGATCTGGTCTGAAGAGACCCTGTACAAAAATACGTTGGGCATTTCTGGTAACCCTTCTTTAAATGATTTCTTCAAAACTTCTAATTCAAATCTGGTAAGTCAGAAAAGATAGCAAGGTAAAAATCTCAAAGGAAAAAGGATGGTTAAAATATATGCGAAAGTGAATGGCTCAAGCCCCTCTGTGTCTGCAGAAGGTACAGCAGATATCCCTTATCGTGACTGTGATACGTCAGGATTAGGATCTGAATATTTTTCTACCTGTTTTGTCAACAAGGGAGTTGGAAATTAAAATCCCTAATCTGTATGGGAAGGATTTCCATTCTTCCAGGTCCCATGACCATGAGATGGACTGGAGAAGGGTCCCAAGGCAGCATAAACCATCTTCACCACATGGCCGTGGCCATGACCAACGCTCTCTGTAAATACTCAGGTCACCTTACACTTTCCCTCCTGATTAATCCTGATGCCTCAAGTGGTTCCCACCTCCTCTTCCCACAGCTAATGACATATGGATAATGAAAATGACCCAAGACGAGGAAATGTAAAATTACTGGGAGTAGAGGAACTTACTAATAGGTTCTCCAAACAACCTGTGAGGGGCTTTGTGCACTTTTTCACATTCTTCTTTCCAGACAAACAAGGTACATATTCCAGTAGGTCTTGCATGCTGCATGCACGTGGCAAATACTCTGCTCCATCCCGGCCCATGAGATCCCTCCATGTGCCACCAGGCATAATGAGCAAAGCGATCCACCAAGTCAACAGCCACATTGAAATATGGGAAATTTGTGGCACAGCTTTATAGCTAAGGGTGGCAAGTTCCTCCCTTTTGGTCTCTGTGCATGTGTCACCAACACAATATCCTGCTGGAATTTTTCACACTGCTTGGATAATCACGGTGCCTACCAAGCCCCCAAATGAGGTCTCTGGCTACTAGTAGGGCATGGGTGCTCACACCATCCTGGGCATCCACACCATACCATGGACACCTCACACATCCAGAGGAATATGATGCTGGCTGAACTGCAGCCCAGAGCTCTTCATTTTGCACCCCCACTTCCACCCCCTGCACCTTTCACTGTTGTATCTCTATTGCATGGACAATGTTCAACCTGGTGTTGCTGAACGAGAGGGATCCCACCAGCACAAGCAGGGATCAGGGCTGTCTGACAGAGCTGTTCTGTTTGCAGGGGTGTTGTGACATTTGATCAGAGCGTTGCTTTCCCTTCATTGTGAAGAAAACAAGTTTTGCTTCTGTATACAGAGATTTCTCCCAGACTTGTATTTTGGCCTGGCCTCTTCTGCTCAAATAATTGTAGGACAGTTTTTTTGTCTTCCCTAACTAAGCTAAGAATCTGGAACTGCTTGCTCTTTGCCTTCAGAAATGGAAAAAAAATACAAATGTATGCACATGGCTTTGGTTTCTCTAACTTAGTGTAGTGTCTATTTTAGTCTCTGAGTATCTATTCTGTAAATAGGGAAAAGTAGACTTGGTTAGAACTTCTGAAAGTGGAAATAAAGTATTAAGGATCAGTCACTTCTGAAGCGCTCATTTTCTATTAAAACATTCAGTTAGGCATTTTTAAAGAGTAAGCAGACCAGAAATAAGTTTTTTGTTCTTCAGCACAGAGCTACACACTATGGAGAAGGCTGAAAGCTATGAATTTGCATGTTGGGATTGGTGTTTATGGTGGTGACTTTAAACTGTGTTGCAACACTTTGGTGCTTTACTGATTTGAATATTTCTAATAGCAATGCTTGCACATCAGGGAAGCCTGTTGAGGGTGAGGAAGCATGCAGTTTGATGGCAAATTCAAAATAATGAACAGTGACACAGATAATGTAATGTATTCAAAACATTGTTAATACTTGAGCTTTCAAAATACTTCATAGTTAAGAAAGCTTTTGGGGAGCTCTGATTTCTGATGAAAAGTATCAATAAATTGAGATTAAAACACTAAACTATTATTCTCTGTTGTTCTCTGCAGAGAACCAAATTTTGTTCTCTGTACAGCATTTGTCTAACTGTTAAATTTAGAGCAATTTTTGTGTAAAAGGAGTGAGATGTTTAGGGTTCCTTTCCTTGCTTCTTTTTCCCATTGAAAATATCTGAGGTGGTGTAAGATGTGAAATGCACATCCCATACTGACTATATTTACTCACTAGGATGCACAATGGAACTTTGACATTCATAAAATTGATAGCATGAAGTATTCTGTGATTCCATGAAATTAAAATGTGGGACTATCAGGCTCCGAATGAAAGAAAAATGCAGCTGTCACTCACATTCCTGTCCTGGCAGGACGGAAAACCTTTGGAGCCTGTCACAGCTGGATGGGGAGCTGACCTCTTTCCTGCCATTCAGCCTGCTGCAGGCAGCAGCATGGAGACCTCTCAGAGCCAGGCAGGGCTCTCAACGCCCACACAGAGAAATGTGTGGGGTTTCAGGATGGCTGGTGCATCCCTGTGCTTCTCCCAGGAGACACAGATGCTTTTTGCTATTCTTCCATGCTCCTGGCTGGGGGAGGCAGGGATGGAACAGGAGAAACTGCACTCTGCAGAGGGCTCCTCCTTTTAGCCCTTTATGTCCACTGGCACTAATGCAGTTGTTTTTCTCCATAATATACAATGCAGAATAAAGACTTATGATGACAAAAATCCTATTTTTAAAACTACAGGAGAAGCAGTTACTTTTCAGAGAGGTCTGGGCAAGCACAGCTGTTCTCTGGGGCTCCTGGCTGGTGGGCCAGGTGGAGCCAGGGTGTAAGCAGACACTGCTCCTTTGATCTCAGTGAGTGATGCTCTTCCTTGTACTCCTGCTGAGCTTGGCCTGGAGTACCCAAAGCCCTACAGGAGCCCATCAGCAGCCTGAGAACTTCCCAGGCCCAATGGAGACCCCTGAGGATGCATTCACAGGAGGAGCCTCACTTCTGAACTTGCCCTGTCAGAAGGAGAGAAATGGCTGTCATTTAAAAATAGAAATAAAGTTTCTACACATCCCAGGCACACAGCTCCCGTTTGCTTGCTTAAATTACTTCCAGCTGAAGAGGCAGTGCCCCCAACAGCTCCTGAGTGGTAGGAACTTCGTGCTGAGAAGGCCATGCAAGCTTTGGTAATGTTCAGAAAGATGCTTTAAAGCTAATACAGATTTACTGTCTCGTAGGAAGACCCCAAAGTGCTCATTTTGCAAAGGGAAAAATGTGTCATGACGGGACTACTGTGCACACTTGCAGTACAAAGGCTGCCCAAAGAAAGCACAAAGCATATGCATGTGTATGAGGAACCCAACTCATCTGCAAAGCACGGCCACACTCTTCACTGGATCACACCAGAGCAGCCAGTCAAGGTCTTTGGAAGGGTCTGCCCCATGCAGGAGAGGTGTTGCTTACAGCAAAGGCTGGCAAAATAAAAACAATCAGCAGAACAACTGACTCCCTGACATTACATTAACTGAGCTGCAGTCTTGGCGGGGAGTTATCCAGTCTCACAAGGCTGCCTTGTGTGCTGTTGAATGCTGGGGAGCTCTGATCCAGAGATCCTCCTTGCTCCTCCTGTACCTTGAATCCAATGTGTTGTACCATTGGAAGAACATGAGAAACTGTGCAAGATCCAGCTTTGGACATGCATGTCTGTGTAACACACCAACAGTGGCTCTAATGAAATGTCAGGAAAGGGTCTCTGAGTACCACAAGAACTACAGATGGGGTATCAGTTTCCTTCAGCTAATTTACCAAGGTACATATATGATTTGGGAGACTATACTGTAACCTTCATCTGCACGTCACATTATTAATGCACTGTAACACATGATCTCATAAATTCCCTGGAAAAAACTTTGATCTACTCTGGAAAGCACCTCGTCTGTTTTTGATATTGTAAAATATATTTTACACAGTTATTTTTAAGACTAAATCTCAAAAATTAGATTTTACTTATATCAACAAACCCTAGGCTCTAGTAACATTATTAGCCTTACAAAGTAACTGTGTACATACATATTTTAACAGGTCAGTTATGCCAGTTACTTAAATGAAATATGACTGGAATTGCTGAAAAAACACATATAGATTTTCAAAATATTGCAGGCTCAGGAGAACTTCTTAATGTTGTTATGAATAATCTGTTGATTTTAATGAATAGAGCACATTTCGTTGACTTTCAACCACAAACAGGTAAGAAGACGTTTCAGAGGTCAGGAACAGTTCTCACTGTTTTGCTAAATGCCAGAGAGTGTCTAGTTCATGCTTGTCACTGGAAAACATCTCTTCAGAAGTGATGCTACTCATTATTAGCTTCCACACTGACCTGTGCTGGTTGTTGGAGGAAAACATCTCACTCTGAAATACCCTTGATCTTGTACAAGAGTGGCAGGCAACAAGAAACTGGACTAGTTCTACCTATGGTTCACCTCTCCTTGCATACAACATCCTAGATTGTCACCTTCCCTGGAAATCCCTCTTAGCAGTAGATTAATATTATGGGGAAGTAAAGAATTAAATTACCTAATTCAGTTTGAAGACTGACAAAATATTTTCTCAAAACATGAGACACGTATTCAGCTCCAGGACTTCCTCCTTGCTTTCCTCAACCTTGCACAGCTTTCGGTCTTTAGACAAGACCCTCATCTTAGAGTGAGCATGGCTTTAGGACACATCCTCACATACCAGTTTTCTCCCTGGGTTTTTGGCTAGGTTCAAGTCTTTCCCACTCCCCTGAGAATTTCCTGTGATGCAACAACAACTCAATGCACCATTGTAATTACCTAGTCTGAATTCTTCTTTCCAGTATTATTGGCAGCTTCCATCTATCTTCAGGTACTATTCTCCCTTGGCCATGCCAAAATGGAGCCATTGTCTGGCCAGAAAATAAACATTTCAAATAATTGATCCAATAGTTTTACACAATTTGACCATCCATTGCAAGGAAAAACTCTTTTGTCACAGTCAGGTTCAAAACCATGGATGTGCTGTTTTAGCCCGGTTACATTTCATCCAGCCATAAGCACTGTCAATCACAGTTCACACTAAAACATGCAGAAGAATGATGCAAATGGTTTGTTACCAGCTAGGGAGCAAGCCCAGGATGCTGGCAAAAGAGCATGCAACAGGAGAGACAGCCCCTGCTGTGGCTGCTGGAGGGCTGCACAAATGAACCTCATCATCTCACCATGACATGCCCCTCATGTCCGCAGGCACAAAGAAAGGTTGTTACAGCAAATGGCCCAGCTAAGGCAGGGCACTGCTGGGAACAGAGGCTGGACCTCTCAGCAAAGCCTATTCCATGCTACCAACCTCTTCCACATCACAAACTAGCCAAGGGTTTATTGCTTGCTGCACTTCTGGCCCACTGTATGCTTTGGCATTTAAAAAGAGAGCAGCAATTAGCAGTGTGAAGACAAAACTCCAGTATGTATCTGCCAGAGATGAAGCTCAGTCTTGTGCAATGTCGAGCATCTGTAATTTGTGCTACAGTCAGCTGGATTCATGGAAGTTCAGCATCTCCTTTTAAGGATGTAATAAACCACAAAATAAATACTTAACTAGACAAATCCAATGTGTTAGCTGGTGTCCCAGCTGGCGGTATCCCATTTACCTTAGATGATGTTCTGAATATATTACCCTGTTCTAGCACAGTAACATTAATCTGATGCAGAAACCTCCATGTGAAAGTGGGAATTTGGGCCTTTAATCAAAGTAGAGTCCTTTTCCCAAATATTGTCTGAAAAAATCTGATTCCAAGTGTAGGGACAGGAGCCACTGTTTTTGTCAACAGCCTGTTTACACACAGGATTCTCCATGAGATGTACTCAGGTAAAAAAACTCTGTGCTCCATGTAGTAATAACTGTGAAAAAAAATACAGTTTATTGAATGGATTCTTAAAGATAGGTGTGAAAATCCAGACAGAGCTACTAACTAACTAACACCACAGCTCTGTGATATGGAGCTGTTCAGCCCAGCAGGGCACAGAGTGCTGCCAAGAGTCGTCATAATTAACTATTTCATTAACAGCCACTGTATGAAACACAAAGGGAGCGAGGTATCATTTTGATGACAAAAACAGATGATGTTTCAGAGAGAGAAGCACAGTGTGTTAGCAGATGATCGGAGCTGAAATTCCAGAAAGGACACACAGATGTGATGTCTGAGTCAGAGAAAGGGTAATGTTTTCCACCATACCTCCAGCTCTGTCCCACAGTCAGTCCGTAGAGACTTGGCCTGTCCCACCAGCAGGTAGTTACCCAAGATAGGGTTCTCAAGTATGTTATATCAGAGAAAAGCAAAATCCCAGCCCATGAAGACATTTGATGCCCATAAGAGGAGATTAAATCACCTCTGCATGGTACAGGTATGTCACCAAGTGCCATTTCAGACAGGATAAAAGCCTGGACTAGCAAAGAGAAAGACTTTATTTCTCACAACACACTAAATCTCTGTGGTTAAAAGCTTATGAGACAATTTACAGGTCTTTGGTTCCAAGAAAGCTTCAGATTTGATATACACAAACTCTTCCTGTCTGTAGCACTCTGATTTCTATGAACTGATGCCTGTCATTAAGGAATAAAAATCCCCCAGACTACACTTTTCACAATTCTTTGTTGATTTAATAAAGAAATAAATGGGTTTAGTAGGTGCCTTAGGAAGCAGAGCTGAATGATGGAGTGACACTTACGTGGGTTAACAAGAATGTCACCCAAAGGAGAAGTGCAATAAGCTATGGAATACACTGCCATTCACTCCTTCTCATCATCTTTCATTCCTGATCAAGTGTCACACAGAAGAGAGCATCCCTAATGTTCATAATCTAAACCTGATTGTTCAGCCCATGCATCAAATTGATTCTGCTGTACAGAAGAGACAGGGATGGCTGCCAGACAGGCTTCCTGCTGGGATATAAACAGAGCTCATCTCCAGCCTGGTTTGTCTCGGTGTCACAGGGCAAGCAGGGAGGCAGCACATTGCCCCCCACACTGAGATTCCTCCATCCCTGCTCCGAGACAGAGACCTGGCAGCCAGGCAAGATGCTCTGCTCTTCCCAAAAACACTCTTCACATTTCTTCCCAGCTGGACAACATGCCATATGAAGTGACCATAGAGAATGAACTGGTTACTACCTGTAGAGGCTTCTGCTGCTTAAAAATAGTGCAAACTCAGGCAGATATGTATTCTGCTGTTTGGCTTCCTGCATGTAATTTTCTTTTGCTTGAACTGTGGATTCAGACAGATTTGGTCTGATCAGATTCTCAGTTTTGGGTAAGATATTCATCCTCTAATTTATTTTCTTATGTTTAAGTGAGGGACTGTAATTTGAGTTTTTCCCATGTTATGTCTATTAATAATATTTTCCTCTCAACCTCTCTGCCCCCTGATCACACGCATATGCTTTGCAAAAGCCTTACAACATCTTTATTCTTTGCCATGGAAGCACACTACCAAACAGCAAAAGGAAGATTTCCCTTGCATTTTCTCTTCTGCACTAAAATCCTCTCAAAAAAAAAAAAAAAAAAAAAAAATCCAGAAAAAATAATTTTCCTTTTTTCCTTTGTGTTCAGTAGTGTCAAAACAATGACTATGTACCTGTGGGGCAGCGGAGCTCTGTGACAGAAAATAGGCAGAAAATGGTATTTGGTATCCTTTAAATTGAAATCCCCAATCCCCAGCAGTACTGAAGGTTAAGCTGCTTTGAGAGTCACTTGGCAGATACAGTAGCTTAAAATACTCTATATAGGAAGATGTTAATTAACTTTTCAAAAAAGATACTACCTTGCAGGCACTGCTTTGTCATTGCCAGCTAAGGACAGTTCCCTGCCTGGCTCTGGGGACCATGGGCAGGGAAACAAGCTGCCTGTGAGCATCCAGGAGTGAGAGAGGGAAGGCAAGGAGCTCCCCACAGCCAGAACACACCTCACCCCCTGTCTTCATGCTGCTCTGAGACACTGGGAGGCACCAGGGCAGGTACCAAACCAGTAGGTGCTTCTCAGTCCATTGCTCTTGTTATGGGGAAAAGCAGAACGGCATGGGAGGTCAGGAAAAGATGAGAAGGAGGAGAGACAGGCAGTGATGGCTTAATTTCTCTCTTCTCCAGATATGTTCCTTACAAACAGGCATGGGGAAGCAGAAGTGCAATGGAAGCAAATGTCCTAAAGACCTCAGTGCTCGGTGAAGTTGATTATCAAGAAATATGGCAGGGGGTTCTCCATTTTTTAAGAAATATAATTCTCAGGCCAGGAAAACTCAGAATTTGTGAGAGCTCTGGGTCAGTGAGTGAGTAGCTGCCCTTTGCTGCTAGCTCTACTTTTGCATTCCTGCCCACGACTGTTAATACTATACTGCATTTACATTATTCATCCATTGACAGATGTGGAGGCTGAGTATGGAAATGTAGAAGTTAGGAAATATTTTTTTTTTTTAATTGGCTTAAAAATTTCTTTTATTTTTCATTTTTGTGCAGAACCTTCCTCATTATATGAAGGAAAAAAAGAATTACACTTTAGAAAACAGTAAGTTACAGTTCAGAGACCCATTCACAGAAACTTAGATAATATACAACATACATAATTTTAGAATCCATCCAGTATCCACTCTGGGAAAAAACAGCTGAAAAACAAACTCATGTGTGGCTGGATACAACCACTACCTATAGGCAGCCCCTGATATTTTTAGTAGTAACTAATGAAAGTCTCCCCTTGATGCTATCACACTGAACAGACTTCTTACCTAGCCCCAGAGCACGAGGACCACAGCTGTCAGGAGGCTGCCAAGGCAATTTGCTTGATGCAGAGTGAATGTTACACGCCTGCGTGCACAAGCACACATGCACTCAGCGAGCTCGTTGGCCTTAGCTGCAATTAGGAACAGGGGCAAACTTGCTTGAAATATATTTATTTTGATTAAAGGCTTTCATATTACAATATCTCCGCTTCTTTTTTTATCATATCATCACACAGACCCTGCTACTGGTCCATTTAATCCAATAACCTTTCTCCTGAAAGAGGTCAGCATCAGGCATGATCTCTCAAATGGGCAGGTAGGGATACCCTGCCGGAAGGGGCACTTGCAGTGCTCAGCAGCTGGTATTTAGTAGATATTTAGAATATTTAGTATAGAGTCTCGACAAGGTAGAGGCCTTGTCAAGCCTCTAAAGGGGGGAAATGATGCCTTAGGTTTTAACTTTTATATTTGCAAATTCTGTACTGCTTAGAGTGTAACTCTGAAGTTCCTTGTAGCCTGTAATTCCCACTCTCTTGTACTAGGTAGACATAACAAAGCCTCTCCAGGCTTTGCCTTCAAGGACAGCCAGGCTGTTCTAGGCCCAAAATGTGTAAACCAAAGACTCTAAGGCGGGGGCGGGGGGAAGTTGAGGGGAATTACATCATTAAACTGGGGCTTTAATTGGCGAAATAACCCTGATATGCAAACGAACCAAACCTATAAAAGTGTGAAGAACTCGTGACCTGTCGTCCATCTTGGGGTCCATTTTTTGTGGAAGCAGTCTCTTGCTCCCCCAGGCTGTACCCTGAAGGCCCTTCAAATAAATACCTATCTTTATTCCCTTACTCTTGTCTAGTCTCTGTTTCTAGGTGGCTGGATAAGGCATCAGTATGGGGACAAGATGTGCCAGAGCTTACAATGAATTACATGGGTGTACATTCATCCACACATTTGTCAAAACAGGCAAACACAGTGTTTGCTATGATTTCATAGCAGCTATTCAATAAAATATTCAAGGCTTCATTTAAAAGGAAAACGAGAGCAAAGGAATGCACTAGGACTTTGCTCCTCCTTCCCACTTCTCTTCTGCTCTATTGCCCATACACTGTGAGCATTCTATCTAAAGTTGTATGTCGCAGTGTCGGACACGAAAGAAACACGCAGGGTCAAGCAGCAGGTCAGCCACCAAGCAGAGCAAGGGCCAGAAGGCAAGAGAGAGCCCAAAGGCCCTGCCCTTCTTTATTCTCCCATTTTTATATCTCTCTTAAAACAACCATACATTGGTAGATGAGGTTAACACCTCTGCAATTCTACAGGATAGGAACACAGTCTATCATCTTCCTCCACCTTGGAGGAGGGAATGAAAAACAATCCAGAAGTTCAAAAACAATCTAGGCCGGTTACAAAAACAAGGACTATGTTTATAGAAAATGCATGAGAAATTCTATTACAGAAAGTAAAAACAGAACACTGCAAAAAGCAGGGCGACAGTTGTATAAACCAACAACAGGTGCTTTTCATCAACAGCACAATGCTACAAACACACAGTCAGATTGGGTCCTGTATTTCTCATCACCTTTTTGGACATATAATTCATTGGCATACTCCATTTCATGAAGGCTGGATGTAGTTTGTCTCTCCTTGTGTCCTGTTCTTCTATGCATCTTTACTGTGTCCTTCTTTGTGCAACTCACATTTGAAAAGTCCCATTTTGTTCCACAGAAATTTCTCCAGCCTTTTAAATAATTTTTACCATCTCCACTGCAAATGCCCAGAAGGGTTTGGCATGTTTTTGTTGAGGACTACCAAAACTGAAACAAGTATTCTAGAGAAAGGTGTCCCATGAATTTATGGGTTGGCATGATGATCTGGGTATTTTTCTAAAACTCTTTCGAATCTAGAATTTTGTTTACTTTTCTAATCCTTTTTTTTTCATCAAGAGTTAGATCCCACCCAGTATTTTTAAACTATATCATCCCTACTGATGTGCAGTGCTGCATATTTGCATGCCCACCTCATGGTTAGTAACTTTTGGGAGAGTGGTATTTCCCCTATCCAAAGCGTTTTGGTGCACTCAGACTGTCAGATTGTCCTTCCTTCCTCCCAGGAGGAGTCGGACTTGTCTACAGGTATGTGCCCTACCTTCTCCTTTAGCAGAGCACCTTGAACCATGACCACCCAAAACTCAAATACAAAAATGGTAAGCTTTTAGGTAGGTTTTAGAACCTACCTATACTAACAAAGGCTTTTGAGCAAAAGGGAGCATACATGAAAAGTCCATCATAATCCTGCTTTATAGAGATTTAAAGGATATTGTTTTTCTTTCCTTCTCTTAAAATGTTACCAGAAATTTTAAAGCAAAATAACCTTCAAATGTTTTAATTTTAAATTTGCCAGATTTTAGAATACAAAATATCACAATCACATGATGACTCTTGCGGATATGGGCAAGTTTGCATTAAAGCATCAAAATTAATAGGTATTTCTCTTTAAGAACATTTTTGCCTAACTGGTATTTCAATAGGACTTGAAGACAATTTTTTTTTGCCGTAAAATGCCCACTGATTACCATGGGCCTAAGCCAGCTTCAGAATAATTGGTGAGATCAGCAAGATGAAAACTTGGTGGCCATTTGCATATGTCAGAAACTAATGTCATGTGCCTGGACATTTAGTAATGTGTGTTCTCTGCAACTTCTTCTGTGGAGAGAGGAGGGTGACTAAGACAGAAGCCTTGTAGAAACCCTGAAGTGCTTCACCTTTCTTGGGAGACTGTACTTGGAAGCTCCAAGCTGTCACAGTAAAATCTGAAACTTTCCCTACATTTGAATTTGGGCAGACAGTAGTTATAGAATCAGGAATATTGAAATATTGGGACATGAGCACAAATGCACAAACTCTGGGTTGTTTTCATTAGGAAATCGCTGGAAGGAATCATTGCAGTTTTATGAAATTTTGGAGTAAAACTGTGATTTTTTCTTGCATTATTTACTAATTTTGGTAAAGTGATGAATGCCTTGAAATCTTATTAAAATGATGGCAGTTTGGACTTCTTAGCATGACTCAGGATCATTTCCTACTTTGGCCTGGAAACACGAAGCATTTTTCATAAAAAACAGCTGGAGCAATCCCAAAGACAGTTTCTGTTGATTATAGCAAGAGTTCAATCAAAGATTTGATGAAAAACAGTGCGACAGGTAAAATCTCATATTCAAATCCACCTTTCTTTTTCAGAACAAACGGATCTAAAACCTTGATATCAGGTAGCAGATAGCTATAATCAGAAAAAATATCTGAAAACCACCTGCCTCTGCTAAAATGTTAAAAAAACAGATGCATACCTTGGTTTGGATCGGCCACACACTGTTGGGGACTGGGTTGAAATACTAATGATGGCAACACCTCCTGGTTTTGATTCAGGTGACCATTTCAAGTTTCACCCCATTCTATACACAGGTTTTACTCAGAGCTGCTGCTATACACCAAAAATACCCACTTCCCTGTCTTCACCATTACCAGTCACCTTCACAGTAGTGCAGAAACAAGAATCCCCATTTCAGGAACAGGCCACATTCATGTGCTGATCCCTTGGAGTGGCCACCTGAGAAGAGAGGCTAGACAAGCTTAAGAGAATAAAAGCAGGTATTTATTGAAGGGCTTTCAATAGGTACACCTTGGGCAGTCAAAAAGCCTCTGAGGGGCTACACCCAAGATGGATGCTGGGTCATGGGTTTTGCATGCTTTTGTAAGTTTGGTCCATTTGCCTATCAGGGTTAATTCTCCAATTACAGTTTCAGGTAATGATGCCATTACCCCAAGTCTTTTCCACCTTTCCAGAGGCTTAGTTTACATATTTCAGGGCCTGAGACAACAAGGTGTCCTTGAGTCCAAGCCCAGCGAGGATTTGTTATGTCTAACCATAATGGGAGAACAGTAGCTAACAGGCTATGGAGTTTTAGAGTTACAGACTAAAGCAGTACAGGATCTGAAAAATATAAAACCTAAATCCTAAGGCATCAGTGCAGACTGAAATCTTCCTGTAGGTCCTGCTTCTAGATTTGCCCAGAAGCCAATGAACGTTTTCTATCGGCACTTCAATTCTATCGAAATTTCGGTCAAGGCTTCATGTCCACTCCATCTGAAACAGCAACAAGAAGGGAAAAGACCACAAGGCACCTGCACAGGCTTATGTGAAACAGCATTTTATCTTCAGCAATCGGGATAAGGTATGACCAAGAGCTACAAAGGGTAGAGGTTAAGACAGGTAGGGAAAAAGTCAAGAAAACCAGCAACAGAAGGAAAAAGCTACTCTGCACAACAGGCATACCAGTTTGCAGGTCTGTTCCTTCGGGGAACACATATCTCTTCAGGCAAACTGCATGAGCCCCGAACCATGCTGCTCAATAGTTTTGCACATCTCCAATAGAAACATCTTACTGCAGGGGAGGGGAGATGCCTCACCATCCACAAACTAGGACACTGCACAGAGACAGCCAGAGCTTTTGCTGGGCTGGAATAGAAGGTTTGTAGAAAATCAGTGGTCAATGACCATTTCTGTAAAAAGCATCTGAGGAGATGCTCATGGGAACTGGTAAGTGAGCATGGCAGGGGCAGCCAGCAGCAGATCCCTCAGTGTGTGAAAAACAGCAGCCAAAAAAAAAAAAAAAACATAAAGGAAAGAGGAGAACACCAAGAAATTATGTGCAATTAAAGACACAAAGGCAAACAAAACTAACGTTAATTTACTAGAGGAAAACAAGGAGAAAAAGAGGAGAGAATACACACCTGGAAGAGGAGGTTGACAGCATGAATTGTCAGAGACACACAGAAAAGAATGGGAAGATATAGCACATAAAGACAGGGAGCAAGGAGGAAAGTAGGAGAAAGTAATGAATGGGCAAGGGTGTGGTGTGGTGTGCTGTGGTGTGGTGTGCTGTGGTGTGGTGTGGTGTGGTGTGGTGTGGTGTGGTGTGGTGTGGTGTGGTGTGGTGTGGTGTGGTGTAAAGAGAAAACATCTTGAATACAGTAACCAAGGACCAGAACAATGTAAGAACTGGTGCTCAAGCTGGGATAATCTCAGCTCTCCCAGAGACCAAATAAGCTGTCATGTATGACGGGGAGGGAGAGTGGGACAAAAAAAATGGGACAAAAGGAACAAGTCCGTCTTACTCTAGCTCATGGCATTGAAGCCTTGAGAACTATTTCCAAGAAAAATTGTGCAGAGTGTAGGAGAAGAATAACTTCCATTTACAAACTCACAACACATGCTGCGAGCCAGGCAGTACAATAAGCAGCTTATCAGAGTAGACATCAGCCTGTTTAATGTCTGCGCTTCTCTGGTACTTCAGATCCCAATGAGAGTGGGAACTTAGTCTGTACTGCATAGTGCTGTGGAAAACACTCTGACTTCATTAGCCACTGTTTTTTCAATTACCTGGAAGCACTGTGCCTCTGTCAAGTAAATTTTTTTCCACAGACAGGGTTGGTGAAACGCATCAACTGAACAGAAATTACAGCCTAGGTCCCCTGAATTTGGGGACTGATCCAACAGTTAAATTGCAATATTTGGCAGCTTCTCAAAACAGAGTTTAGTACCTCATCCACAGTATGAAAATCTTTCACAGTAGCTTTCTGGGCACAAAGAAACCTTAAAAAATATTGGCACCAATTATTAGACCAAGCACAACTGCATCACGAGATGACAGCTGGGCAGTAGGAAGCCAACCAGGAACTTGGCCTGTTCCAAGTGCAACATGTCATCGATGGTCTTTGCATCACCCTCCCCCTTGGTCCATATCACACTTGTTCACCAACATCAAACCTGTCTTCCATGCAGTGGCTAGAAGGGGTCCGTTGCTTCATAACCAAGTGTTAGGTATGAAGCTGAAGCTTAGTGGCAAGAACATGGTGGCAAAGTAGCTGGACATGGAGCAGCAAGGCCAAGCAGCAGGAAAAGAGATGTTGGAGCAGAGGATGTAAGGCAAGCATCTGGCCATGGTGCTGTGCCTTCAGAGCTCAGAGCATGAAATGCTTTCTGAAAACGTGTCTATGGCAGAGGATGGCTTGGTCTTGCTTGATCTTTGCAGTGCTTCATTTGGATCAGGGCACAGTGAGCCACTGTACAAGGGCAGAGCCAAAATCTGTTGACAGTACTTCTGGTGTTTGCAGTGGTGTCAGTGGGAAACAAGTCTGGATTGCTCCACGGCAGAGCTCTGCTTTACCAGTTACTGGCCTAAGAAGGCTGTCTCATGCTCCTGATCCCCACAGAGGAAGATATGCTGGAGCTGCCCCTGCATAAAGAGCTTGATTTTCAGAGCTCTGGGTCTTCCAGTCAGATGAGACAGGCCTGCACGTCTTGTTTGTTTATCAAGTGCATTACCCAAGGGTTGCTCACCAGGGCACAGATTTCAGATAACTTTTTTGCAAGACCCGATGGCTCCAAGATGTTTCTGTGAAGATCTGCTTGTGTCAGCTGTATTATATCCTTCTTTCTTCTTTGCCCTACCCAATACCTGAGATGGATGTGTCTGCCTCAGAGCAGTGTGTGGGGCTGTTTATTCCCACAGCACTCTTGTTGTTACTTGCACAGCAGGGTTCAAAGTGAATAGACATCTCTAGCAGACAGATCTTAAATCTAGCACTCCTCAATCACCACCCAATCTACTGCTGCTGATCTGTCCAATCAGCCATAAACGGGAAGAGGTGTAGGAAAAAGGCTACCAGAATTGTCAGGGGAGATTAAGAAAGATGTCCTTGCTCAGCCTCTAACTAAGCAAAAGCTGAAAGATGATAGGATAGCTTTTTATAACTATCCCTCGAGGAAGGGGAATACCAGGGAGCTATTCAAACTGGAAGACAGCTTTGGAACAAGAACAAATGGTTATAAATTGGCCTCAAATAGTTCTAGGATGGAAATTGAGTTTTTAACCATTGCAGCCATGAGGATCTGGGACTAGCAACCCTGTGAACAGTGTACTGAGGCGAAGCACCTATTCTCACAGCCTAGATGTTTAGGAATATGCCTTCTGTCCTTAAATCATTACAACAACTTAAACTCAAGGAAATCAAGAGGAGGACGATGAAGCTTTTCCTCTAAACCTGTTGGGGAAAAAGTCCAACAATCCTCAAACAATATAAATGAATCTAGTCTTTGATTAATGGCATGCACTGACAACTCCTGTGTCACAAGGCAGAACTGAAGGAGGCTGTGACCATCAGTTCAGATGCAGATGATTCCCCAGTGGGCACCACCATACAAAAAAACTCAGCCTGAGCCACATGAGATGGCCAAGCATTTTCCACTCACATTCAAGGCAGAACAGAAACAGCCCTGAAAAATCTACATGTGAAGTGGAAATACTTCATACATGTGGAGCGAGATAACTCTCACTCCCTTTATTCATGTTGCAAAGTCTTTGAAAGAGAAAACAGCTGCAAGACACCCACAGCAAGACTGGCAGACATGGCATGGCAAGTGGTTTGCCAAGTTGCACACAGGATAGCAGAGCATGGCCAAAACACCACAGTGAACCCTCGTGTTGGCCAGAGACCTGGCTCACCTGTGCTTTCAAACAGGCTCACTGAAATGCCTCTGACATCTGGAGGAATGACTCATCACAAGGCAAAATCATGAACTAGAGCCAGGCAAACAGTTGCTGTCTGTAAACAAAAACAACAGAAAACAAATAACCAGAGTTGCTGGAAGCAAAATGCTCAAAAAGTAAGACCAGAAAACAAATTTCCCGCAGTCCATTCTGGTCTTGTGAAGAAATTGTCCTGTTTTCTGTCCACCAGCAGTTTAGTCCGCATGGTCCCCTAAGAAGGCTCCCTCCTTTCCATCATCTCAGATGCCAAACTGTGGTCTGCTCTTCCCCAAGCCCCTTGGTCCCTCCACGCACTCTGTGTTCCCTGTTTGCTCACTCTGTCCCCTCCCCTCTTCCCTGTCCTAAACTACCCACACTCCTCCCAGCTGAGGCACATCTTTCAATCCCCAGGCGTGGAAACTCAACCTGTTCAGCCAGGCTGAGGTAAATAGACATTCCTCTCTTCTTACCTGCCATGCCTTTTTAAATAAAACATGCAGTACATATTGTCCTTGGCCACAGATAGGTGTGAACATTCCTAACCTCTTTGTAACTCATATTTACTAACACAAGGATTTATTCCCTCAGATACATAATCTTGCTTAATCAAAGAAACTGAAAGGGTAATATCAAATAATGTGACTGTAGATCCAGAACTTGTTTGGCATCTTTTGTATTTAAATTCCCTTCTTTTTCTTCATTGTTACATTCATCATTTCAGGCTTAACTATTCTTGCAAAGTCTTTTTTCACCCCAAGAATAATAAGCTTGCATGAAGATCCTCAATACTGCTTCCAATCCTGCCAACTGCTCTTGAATTTACCTTCATTCTTAGTAAATATTTGAAGGGCAGCTATCTCTGTGTAAACAAAACACTAGGCTTTCCCTGCTTGCCTTGGCTAGGATACTTGTGTTTATGAATGTAGCTAAGCTTCTGCTTTATGACTATAAAATACCCTCAATTTTCATCTTTCTGCTAATAAACACTTTTTTTTATACTGGGAAGCACATCAGAAAGACAATGTCAAACCCCCAATCCAAAGTAGCATCTTTTCGTAGTATCATAGAATCATTTAGGTTGGAAAAAATCTTTAAGATCATCAAGTACAACTGTTAATCCAACACTGACAAGTCTACCAATAAACCATGTCCCCAAATGCCATATCCACACATTTTTTGGATACCTCAAGGGATGGTGACTCAAGCACTTCCCTGAACAGCCTGTTCCAGTGCTTGACAACACCTTCCATGATGAAATTTTTCCCTGAACCTTCCCTGGTGCAGCTTGAGGCCATTTCTTGCCGTCCTATGTCCTGTTACTTGGGAGAAGAGACTGACCCCCACCTGGCCACAACTCCTTTCAGGCAGTTGTAGAGAGCGATGAGGTCACCCCTGAGCTTCTTTTTCTCCAGGCTAAACACCCCCAGCTCCTTCTACCACTCATCATGGGACTTGTGCTCCAGACCCTTCACCAGCTCCATTGCCCTTCTCTGGACACACTTCAGCACCTCAATGTCTTTCTTGTAGTGAAGGGCCCAAAACTGAGCACAGGATTCCAGGGCTCTGTGTGTATATGTGACACCCTTAGGAAGATACTAAAATGTATCTGCGCTTCTCTTGGTAGGAGCTCGGGGTCCAAACACCTCTGGGACCAATCCTTTCCCCACAGAGTCTCTGGACTGAAGACATCCCCTCTGAATTTCTACCCAGGACAGAACACCTCTATTTCATTCCAGAATGGAGCAACAATTTTATGATGCTCTTTCCGATAGCATTTTGTACTGAAACAAAAAAGGCTTCCTTGAAAACCAAGATCAGATTATTAACATAGTCACCTGGATACTTCATCACCTCTTCGTCACTTTTGTCACCTCTTCTGCTGCTCCAGATTTGAATTGTCTGATGAGAGGCTAAAGAACATCAGTGTTTCAAATGGAATTTCTATTTTCAGCCAGTAATGCACCTAACCAGTCTTCTTTGCATTTACTCTGTCTTCCACCTTCATCAAATTCAGTAGCATCTGCAGTCAACACCCACTAAGTTCTGCACCACTTCTTGGGCAGCATTCCACTGAAAATACTGAATGGAAAATGTCCTTGTAAATATTTTAAAAGGGAAAAAGTAGAGTCTGTGCAAACAGTGATGTGACGCGATAAAGTTTTTTGTTGGTTGGGTTTGTTTCTTAAACACTACTGTTATAATTACTTTGTGAGTGCACAGAACGGTCAACATTAGGAGTTAGTTTTATATGGAAAGACCTTTAATCAACAGTTCTGGATTTATAATTTTACTAGCAACTGGATGCCTATGAGCTAAAGGAAAAAACCTCACAAACAGGACAGCAGACATTAAATTTTATTATAGTAGCTTTGACTCATTACCATCTAGGGATTGGGAGATGCTTAAACCAAGAACTGAAATTAATTTGCTTTATATTATCCTTCAAACTGGAAAACTACTTTGGAGTACCAAGATTATTATCACATTCCCAGAGTGCATATAAATGTCACTTTCTGAAAGTCAAAGTTGAAACTGCAAACCGCAAAAATCTAATATTGTTACCACAACATTTATTACAGTCACATATCTTTATATTCTAGCTATTGCTCTTACGCTGTAACTTTGCTACTTCCTAAACATCTGCTGTGTGTTCAAGATTCAAAAGAAGATGAGGTGTCTGCCTTGGGGGGGGTCTGTACATTTAGACATATAATAAATCACACTGGGAATAGAAAGGAAGCATATTTTGTCATGAGGGGAAAGAACACCCTGCTGTATTTTAGCTGTTAGGTTATAACCCACTGGTATAAACACTATTTTGGAATAAAAGTTAGCAGAGGAAGTTTTTCCAGAATGCTTTTGAGAAATGGGTATTCATAAATAGGCAGCAAGTCAGTTCACTTCAGCAAACTGCTTCTCAGTGTTTGTGTGTATCTATGTGTATATCGAAGGAGAATGAGACTTTGTTTTTGATACAGGACATCCAGAGTGAATAGGAACTCAGAATGAGAGCCAAAACCTGAACTCGAAAGGCCATTAACACTGTGCACACTTGTCCCCTGAAAGCTGATACATAAATATTTTTAATTCCTGTACCAACTATCAAGGCTCATATGTGACGACAGGAGATTTAAAATAAAATTCTGAGCTTGAAGCATGGAAATGTCATGAGGGCTTTAAAAGAGCTGCTCCTCATTGCGAGACATATAACAGTTAAGTATTTTTTACATGTAGTGATTAAGAGCTCTCCCTGTCACCCATCTTTATGTAATCCTACCGAGACACAGTGGTGGGCTGCTAGCACAGAAGCACATAAATCACTGCTACAATGCTGGGAGAGGAGATCTGAAGTGTGTGGGAAGAAGTGCCATGGCAAGTGTATCCCACAGACAAGCAGAAGGCAGCGTGAGGAGGTAGAGACAGGCTAATGTTACCAGTGTCCCTGAATCCCAGAACAGGCTGTTGAAATCCCATCCCAGCTCCTGCAGCATGGGAAGGGGTAGACAATAATGCAAAGGGCATTTCTTCATGATTGAGATCTGCTTTTCATAACAGCTACTTTGTCAAGCCAAAAAGAAAGTAAATGGCAAGCAATCTGCTTTAGGCTGGAGTTCGGAAAAAACTTTCACCTACCCAGATGGAGTTATATAAGGCTTCAGGTTTTTTCAGATCACTTGTCATCTCCAGACAGCAAATTTTATTTAGAAAGGTCTTACTTGCCCTCACTAATAAGTTCAAGGCTTCAGATCCTGGAACCACAGTGCCACACAGCCTGTGCCTTTCCTAAGGGTGACGCCCAAGCACTCATCCCTCAAATTAGTGGAAAGAGGTGGGAATGGATGACTGCTCTATGCACTTCGGGTGACACTCTCTTCAGTTGTGCCACAGCCTCTATGCAGGTCCCCTACCAGATCCACTGCTCTCACTTAGCAGAGGGGGGTCTGATCTGCCTCGTGGCAAAGGTGCCCTCCTGTGTCTCCCCTGCTATTTGCAACCCCTGGAATGCACCAAGGTGCATCCATAAAGCTTCAACACATCCACCAGGGTGGTCTGCAGCATCACATTTTCTGTGAGGGGGAAGGAGGTACTCCTGCCCAAGCCCATGCCCAGGCCTACATCTTTCCTCCATTTCCCCAGCCCAGCTGCACAGTTGTTTCAGGCTCCATCATGGAAAGGCTTCACCCACAAGGGTGCTGTTATTATAGCACTGAAACATTTTTGAGCTGGCAAAGCAGCTGTGTGTGTGGTAGTCCTCACTTCCCACTTTTCAAAGCATTCTCCCTCACTTCTTTCTATCTTAGAGAGAAAGTGTGGCTTGTTTCTCAGTGAGTCCCTGTGAGGAGGGAAGCCACAGCCAAGGCAAGTGGGTCTGCTCCTTTTCTGGCATGAGTTTTGGTGAGGTGGGGATGGATCACAGCACATGTGTTTGTCCCAACATCCCATGCATGGAGATTCTCTCTTCCCACCATATTTTGCAATAGGAAGAGCTACTGCTTTGCTCCTGCATGTAGCCCATATGAGGCTGCTTTGCAGTGGGGCGGGGAGACCGGCCAGCAGCTGCAGAGAGCTATGTAAGCAAGGGACACTTTAAATCTGGAGACAAAGCTGACTTCTAAAGGCTTCTCTTGCTGTGTGTGGTGTATTTAGCAGGCTTCAAACCACCATGGGAACTTCTGTGGCTGTTTTTCATGCCTGCCTCTCATGATGGATTGCTGGAGGAGAGAAGATACAATGAATTCAAGGAAGGCAATTTGCATTTCTTAAAACGCTGCGGCATAAAATGTAAATACTATTAACATTTCCCATATTAAACTATAGTTTTTGCTTTAGTATCTTAACATTTGGAGATCTGGATCTAACCAATGTCAGGAAGCTCCTACTGTGGAAATTGCTTGGCTGGGGAATACCTGTCTGTGGTTTATATGGGATGCCTCTGCCAGAAACAACAGCAGGTTCTTGAGCTCAGCAGCTGTTTACTGAAAGTAGATCACCTTGGGAAAATCAAGCTTGAAAAGGGAAAGGACAGGAGGAAGGCAGAAAAACTTCCAAGAGCAAAATTAAGAGATTCAGGGTCAGGGTGAGAGTAGGGAGTAGGAAGTAGGAAGATTGGGCGAGAGGCTGTAGCACAGAAAACATAGAGCAGAGAAGGCAAATCACAATCTGCTTGTGTACCCACCCAGAGACAGAGGGACTTCCAAGGGCAGGGCAAGCTCTACCTGCAGGACACTGCACTAGGAAGGGTGTCTTGCCCCAGGTGCTCAGCCTGCTCTGTCTCCCCAGGAAAGCAGCCTCCAGAGGTTCAGAAGCCCTGCACAAAGCTGCTTCGTCTGCTCACAAATCACAGTCTGACTGCAAAATCTGTTTGAGTGGGGATTTGTCTTCCTCTGTTTATCTTTCATCTCCTTTAGGACCGAAATTCTGGAGGGGGGGGACACCAGGCCAAAAAAAAAGGGTTGTTAATTTTTATGATGACCTAATCAAGAGAAAGAGAGAATGTCATCACTGAATGGTGTGGGTCATTGGCTCTTCACAGGTAGAAATTGCTCAGTCAGAGCAGATTTATGTTCCTGGGTCTGAGGCTTGGAATTCTTTTCTCTGCTCATTGTTACACTCTCAAAAATACACTCCAAACCAGTATTTATGATGTTTGATATGAAAAACATCTTTCATCTGTAAAGCTGTAAACAAGAGTTCATGCATTAGTATGACTTTGTGGGAAAACTCTTGCTTAGGTCTGTTCCCTATGTGTTAATTATAACTAGAACCTATTTCTTTGCTAAGTATCAAGTTACACTTCAAGCAATAAAGGTTTGTAGGTAAGTAGAGAAAACCATTAACAAAGGCAGGAGCTACATGCTTTTTTGTATATAAGGAGTTATATGCAACTTTTTTATATATAAGGAGCAGCCCATGCAGGGCAAGTCAGCTGCAGCATTAGCATCCAAACTCTGCATAAAAAGGAAAAAATGCAGGTTTACTGAGAAAAGGAGAGAGAAAAAGAGGCCTGTAGTTTTGTCATGGAGCTCTGTTTTGTTCCTGCTTTGCCTCTCCTGGGTGTCGTGTCCTGGGTGGAAGGATGGAGGAGTCAGTGGCACAGCACAACCTTCCCTGTTCCCAACTGCACCCCTGTCAGTCCCTGAAAAAGTCATGGGAAGAGGATGCTGGAAAGCAAAGAATGAGTTTGAGGACACAGAGAACTAATAGTACAGGAAATTTCCTGGAAAGCAAGAACTAAACACTTGAAGAAAAGCACAGAGTTGCCTCCCACTCTCAGCAACTGTATCTCACACTGCATTGTCTTTAATCATTACTCAGGACCTATGACATGCAGTAATCTACTTCCTCAGCTTCATGTAGCATTTGCTTGACAGAGTCTTATCAAAATAGAACTACTGGAACTGCAAAACAAACACTTAATTAAAGCTGAGTGTTTCTAATTAAATCCAGTAGGATGAACACATTACAATGAATGTCATTTCCAATAGTGTGCCTAGAATGACAAAACAAAGAGATTGTGAGAGGCACACCCCACAGAGCAGCACCATGCATGTTCACATGGTGGTTTCCCTGACAGACCTCTCCAAAAGCTGCTGGCAAGCCATGTGCAGCATGGTCTCCTGGAGCAGCACCCTTGTGCCACCACCTCAGTGTGTGGCAGTGGTCACAGATGGCACTGTGCCATCTGTGTGAGATGGAACTGCAAGAAGCAAAGAGGAAGAACAGGGAAGTAATGCAAAGATGCTTTGCAGCTCCAGCTGAATTCAGCAAGGATACCTGCATGTCACTGGGAGCCCAGCCTGACTCTAGTAATCAAGGTGTTTTGGTAAAAGTGGCAGGGGACAGCAGTTAAGGTTACCTGGGTGTCCTTGTGCAAGGTGCAGAGATGGGAAAGGAGGAAGGCCTTTGGGGAGTTTCCTTCAGAAATCCTTCCAGAAAAATACCTGAAATCATGTTTTTCAAAAATCCAATCTTGTTCTGTTTGCGAGGTACCAATGGCTTGAGTCAGCTTCAGGAGCAGTGAGTTAGTGGTGAGCAGCCAATAACAGGATGGTAATTTCTGTCTAAAACAGCCTAAATGCCCTCAACCCCCAAACAGGATCTCAACAGATGGCACTTGAAGCTAGGAAGGATTGCTGAGGCAGTTGGGTCTTTCACCACAACCTAGGGGGAAGGCAAGACAGACAAGGCTGGACAGCTTATTCAGAATGTTCTTCAAACACAAAACACATAGTGGCAACGAGTTAACGTCTTACTTTTTTGGGGTTTGTTTTGCATTCCTGGTGAGGAGAAAGTAAAGGAATTTTAAAATGTTTTGAAGGAAGGCTTGCATGAGACTGGCTAAGGTGAGGCACTGGATTTGACTGCCTGGGATGATGGTGGGATCCAGCACTGGAGCCTGGATTATCCTGTCAGGTACAGGCTTGACTATCATGTAAGGATTGACAGAAGTGTGATTTGTGCTGCCTTAGCCAACAGGAATGACTGGGGTGGTCTCTTGAGGACCCTACCAGTCCTATTCTTTCATGCCTCACAATCATTATTTCTGTCCCTTTTGCCCAGTTACAAAAATGACAATCCTACTCCTGACTGTTTGCCTTAAGCTGCTGTATTTCTCTGTGCTGTATCTGAACTGCACTAAAATCCAGCCTCTGCTGATCACAGACTGGCCAGCACACCTCTGGGACTCTGCTGCATTTGTGCTGCAGAAAAGACTTGCAGCAAGGTATTTATAGGAAGTCCATATGTAGAAGAATATTGTTACACACTGGAAACAGATTGCAGTCCAGAGCAAAACAAAACATGGAGAAATAGTCATTCACACAATCATATATATATAGCATAATCACCCACAAGGCTGTCAAATGAGGCCAAACCCTGTTGCGTTTTTGGCAATCAGTAGGCAGTGATGCCGTGCATCCCTACCAGGAAAACAGGATTTGACCCACAACAGCACTTGGGGTCAGCATGGGATAAGCCTGATGGGAACTGGGCAACTCTCAACACTTTCCAAGATCCTCTCCCCAGGACGTGTCAATCCATGACCTTAATCGGCCGTGGTAGATCTGGGGAGCAGTAATGAAGTTTAACCCCCCTTCACATGCCCTCACAGAATGGCTGAGGTGGGAAGGGACCTCTGGAAGTCACCTGGTCCAAGCCCCCTGCTTGGACCACCTAGAGCAGACTGTCCTGCACCATGTCCAGATGAGCTGTTCTTTCTCATATCTTTATTAACAAATTTATTTTTCTCTTAAGTTTGAGTAATGTGCTAAACCAATCAAAATGTCTGGTGAAGATGTGCGGTGATGAAGGCTTAACAAGATTAAAGAAAAAAATGCCTTAAATACTTTTTTTTTGTCTGGTCAAATGGAAGACATCAGAAAGCATCTGATAGGCAGCAAATCAAACAAAAAAGGCAAAAGGCACAAACACATATGCAAATACACAAATACATAAAACGTGAGGGGTGGGAAGAATGCCTTAAACACCATGTAAAACTGACTTTCATTAAGCAGCAACTGAAAACATTGATGCAACACTGCAAGAGTTGGGCCTCATTTCTCCTCAGATGGGTTTGATCATTTCTTTGATCTTTACCTTGTTCCAGACCACTCTGTTTCAGACTGACAAGCTGCTGCTTTATTTGGAAAGAGAAAGAATGTCAAGACACTTTCCTGGGGGCTGCCTTGTGAACAGTATACAGGATATTCAATTCTTTTAGGAGTCCCTGGCAGGGCCTTGGCCTAACCCATGCAATACTCTCCTGAACAAGCCCCAGACATGGGAGGTAGTGCTGTCCTGGCAGGTGCTGTGGATGCAGCCCCACTCCAAGGGTGAGATGATAAAAGTGCAAGACCAGGCCGCCCCATTCAACTTGATCTTGGAACAGCTAAAAACCATGGGCACATTTAATTTAGTACTGTAGGTGTGGCCTGGAGGTCTAAGATGAAAGGAGTAAGCTTCACAAAACCAAAAGATTTATACAGCAACACAGTGAAAAATGTCCACCACAGGATCAAGAAAAGTGAGAATTTCTGTGTTTATTTACCCTGACTAGTTAAGCATAGCACGTGTCTAGAAAATCACATAAGGCTTTCAAGACAAACAAGATCATACAGCAAGCAGGTTTTGCTGGACTTCATATGAAGCAAACCCTAAAGACTTCAAAACACATGTTCTTTATGCCACAAGAACCAGGTGTGTGATTATTTACCTTGTGCTGATGCATTTGAAGAGCTGCCCAGTGGCTGCTGAAGGGGCTGTTACCCTACTCTATGTGGTACCACTCTACCTTGGCTCTCAGCTAAACATCCTCTCCACACCACCATGGTGCAGCATCAATGACTGACTCATGCTGCATGTGCACAGGCTGGCTGTGTAGCCAAAGCTGAAATCTGACTCACTGCATAATTTGTTTTAGGAGGTACAAACCTGCTCGTAATGAAAATTTAATGTTCTGTGACTCACGCTCCATTGAAGTTTATAGAAGTCTTCATGGTCATGACATTTATTAGCAAAGTAACTGGTACACCCCCGGTTATTTAGAGCCAGCTAGAATTATCTTAATGAGTTTTCTTGGCTATTTAGAGCCAGTTAGAATTATCTTAATGAGTCTTCTTGTTAGAGGTTCTCAAATAATCTTATCTTCTCTATACAACAAGAGCAGTTCACACTTCCAGACCAAAATAGGTTTCAATCAACCCACAAATTCCAATTACACATTTTATGGGTTTGGACATTGCCTTTAGACTAAGCTATTGAATAATATATTAGCAAATTGCAGTGATAACCCTACAAATGTGTTCAAAATTATTTTCTTTTATGTATTTCTTTCCCACCATGTTCTTTCCTTTAAAATACAAGGTCTAATTTTGTCTCCTCTTTCACAGTATTTTATTGTAGTCCAAGATTGTTTATCTTTCCTGTCATCTACTTGCACCTCAGAACATTGCTGAGAACAAAAAACTTAAAACAATTGACAGATAAGGGCTTTAATTTAACACAGCCACAGATTTATTAGTTTTGGGCAAGACAGCATCAGCAATGACATGTTCTTATCCAGTAGGGTTGTTACAGACCTACTGGAAACTTGGCAAAAACAGGCAAGCCTAGATTTGATCCATTGAAATTGTATCTAAGACCCTTGTTCCTCAACCTCTCTAAATTTCCTGAAGGCAACTAAAACTCAGACCAACACTAAACTGTTGAATTGTATTTCTGGACAATTCCAGTATTTTTGCCATACTTTACTGATGAGGTTACATTTCAGCTAACACGGTTTTACTTTAAAATACCTTTTTTTAGCCTGTTTGTAAGATATTTCAAAGCAACTTAGGTAGAAGGGATAATGTAAATAAAGATTTTTGCTCAGGTTAACTAAAAGATTTTCCTTTAGGCATATGTTTGTTCACAAACAAGTCAAAATTCTATGCTTTTTAAGAGAGATGCTGAAGAAAATTATTTCATCGTTTACTTGTCCCATAGTCTGTGTAATACATTTTTACACTAACCTTAAAAGGGTGGAGCTCTTGGAAGATGAACCATAACAACTTTGAAATTTGCTTCACGTGAGCAGAAAATTCTTTTGAAGTCTGATGAGAAATTAAATTATGGATGTTAATGCAATTCCATCTTGTTATCCAGTACACACAGTTCTGCAAAACTTAATCAAGAACAGGCATTGAATTTTTTAAAATGGATGCTATTTATTAAAAATTAAATGGAGATTTTGCTCTAAGTTACAGGTGTTTTGCTACCTTAAAACCCACCATGAAATGAACTATATCTCTTTGATGCACTTTATTTTACCTAATATATTTTTCACATGGCTTGTTCTATGTGAATGGTAACGAGGATGACCCTAAAAGCAAAACTAAACTGTCTTGTCCCAGCCTAAAGGCAGTGAGGAAACAACCAGCTGAGGCAGTCAATTCCTCGCTGTTAGAGACAACTTCCACTTAACTGAGACCCTTCTCAATTTACTAAAGTAAATTCACTCCTGCAAACATCCCAGCAACATCAGAATATCTGTGTGTGCCCATGGTGTCCTCCTAGTGCTTACTATGCCAGGCAGCAATGTTAGGGGCGAGAAATGGAGCTGGGAAGGAAAAGTGACACGCAGAGATAGGAATTGCATTGTTTGCAGAAAGGATACTTTAGAGGAAAAGAAGGTACACTGAGACTGTAATAAAAAACATCTGAGAATTCAAATACATAGCTAAAGTCACAGTTTTGTAATATGACTCTGTAGTAATGTATGTGGTCTTTTAAAAAAGCTGGGATTTAATTTTTTTTATATGAATGAAAGTTCTGCATGGAAGAAATCAATCCCTTCCAGTAACATCCCCAGCATTCATCACCTTCTCCCCCAGCTTACACTGGGGTAACAAGAGGTTGCCAGGTCCCTGCTGATGTCTCTTACATGCATTTATTTTCCTCTGCTATAGTATATAGTATACTAACATCCCCACCTTCCAAGCAGGTGGGAGGACTTGGAGCTCTTTTCCTTAGATGGATGTGACAATTTGAAACAGGGATAGCTACCTCATCACTCAGAGGATGTGCCAGTTCCCCTCCCAGCCCCAGAGGTGCAAACCAGAACACAGGAGCCACTGAAGACACTGTGCTAAAATGCAGGGAGAAAGATCAAGATCAGTAAGAGCTGCTCCTAACACCACAATGTGAGACACACTTGGCACATGAAAAAAATCAGATACTTCAGGCTTCCTAGCACTGAAGCCCATGTAAGCTAAAAATAAATTCCCTGAGCACTTTCCACCAAACAGAGGCAAACCTGTCATCCCTAGAGGTGGGTCTGACAGACCAGATAAGGCAGATATGACAGAGCTAATGAACCAAGATGTGAAGCTGGTAACTGGAGAGTGAGGTCTGGGCTTGAGTGGGCCCAGCTTAGAAAACCAAAGAAAGGTTTCATGCTGGTTTGGTTTTCTTCTTTCTTTAAAAGCATCCTTTGCTTTGCAGGGCAGAGAGGACAAACCCATCTCCAGAACCATTATCTACCTCCCAAGCAAAGCCATGAGATATGTATGGTGGAAAGTGACTTCCTCCAGGTACTGCTCCCTGACAGACATGAAACTGCACCCAAGATCTGGTGCCCCTCAGAAGGGACCTGCAGCTGGGGATCTACTGTGGGAAATACTCCCCAATATAGCTGAAAAAAGATGAAGTCATCAAAGCAAGACTATTTATTGATATAAATGAGTCAGCTGAGTCAAGTGCATCTCACTAAGGGGGCACACCTCCTCCTTAAATGCACAAACTTTTATGCCCTTCCCTGGCCTGTGGGGGTCCCTGTCCCTTTTTCCCTTTGGCTGGGTACTCAGCAACCCACATTCTTTCCAACTGCCTACTGTGCTCAAACCAACACCTCCTTTCTCTTCTCCCTTTCCTCCCCAGCTACAAGCGTTGCTTCACTCCCCTTTTCCTCCCCCTCCACTCATGAGGCCTGGCCTTGTGCACCTTTGCCTAGGTGACACAAGCACGTTCTTATGGCTAGTTACAATGGCTGAAGCAAAACATTCTTTTATCCCTCACATCTACCAAGTGTTTTCTCAGCTGTGATAGCCTTGGAATCATCATCATGAACCATTTCTGTTTCTTGGGGTTCTTCATCATGAACTGATAAATTTAATGCCAGACATTCATCATCTGCTCCGATTTCCAGTATGACTGGCCAAAACCATCCCCAGGAGGTCTCAAATCAGGTCCAGTATCTCGTGGTTTAACGAAATTGTTCCTCAGGAAGCCACTTTCAAAGGTTGACAGGCAAGATCTGGTGCTGAGCCAATGACAGACATATGGGTCATATGTCCCTGTGTGTACAGGGGATGAAACAACTTCAAGCACTGTCCGGCAGCCACGTGCAGAGTTTAACCAGCCAGCATGGATGCAGTTCCTGCGAGCCACACCAGCCCCTTTCTAGCTGCTGTTCGGGACCAGAGCCTGCTCTGGGTAGAGACAGACACACTGCCAGGGTTTGTGAACACACAGGGGAGAAGACTGTAGCACATGGGCACAAGCCAGGTTGTCTCATGACCTCAGAAGAAGAGAAGGACAATGCAGATGCTGAACAAATGATGGCAATGCAGTGGCTACAAAGCAACCATGACTGTAGTTACCTGTGCACTCAATACCTACAGTTCCTACTCAACCGTGTGCTTGGGAAACCTTTCATGATTCACCCCCAGAGCTTTTAACACAAAAAGTGCGACTGAACTCCCTTGGGCCATTTTCAGGAATGGCAAAGTTTACACAGGAGACCTCAAGGACTCTGAAAACTCTACAGCTTCTCCTTTCTTCTGACTTCAGCATTGGACAACGTAGCTCTTGCAGCAAAAGCAGGAGATTGATAGGGTCAAACTTGCTGGGAATCCACCAATGTCCTGGTCTCCATGACATTTTTGGAGGATTTCTTAACTTGGGGCTAGAGTCCTGTGCAATGAACATCATCTGGAGCTGCAGTCTGGGTGTAACCAGAAGTCCAGAAGGATATTGTGTGTCCCAAGGGAACATGCTTAATTAAGTGCAATCTTCCTCTGATTTCTTCACATAACAGATTCCATGAATTTTATTAATCAGTAGCCTAAACTTGTGTGGCTGACACTCTGCGGGTTTTGAAGAGAGCTGCAAGGATGTGAGGAAAGTGTAAATTAAACCAGGTCACATCAAGATTATTCTAATTTACTTCTTCCGGTGCTTGCAGAGCAGGCTTCCACTTCAGCTTCTGCCTCAAGCACCCCAGCTCATAACTTACACTAATTAGACTCCTAAAGCAAGATTCATGCTAATGTGTAGGCAGAAATACAAATACAATTTTAGTGCATTACAGTATGATTGCCCAGCAGAGATGCTCCTTTCTACCTTGCAGCCCAGTGCCCCTGGGCTATAACCAAAAGCAGGGCATAAAACACCCCAGTGCTATGGCACCAGTGCCCATCTGCTTCCTCTGGGAGCTTCTCTGGGCAAAAAAGCAAGTGCTTCAGTGGCACAAAAGCAGGAAGGAATGGTCAGCATCCACCCCAGGGTCCAGCATCCACCCCAGGGGCCATCAGGATGAGGAGTTGGTTTTCATCCAGGGCAGGAGCAGAAAGCCCTGCTCAAGGGGATGAAGGGAGGGAAAGACATGCCAGCTTTCTTGGTGGCATTTCCCTCCCATGGGCACAACTCATCACTGGCCATGCCAGCCCCTGAGCAGGAGGAGCCACTGGCACCCTGGAGCAGCTGCCATCCACTTCCACGTGGGAGGATGCCGCTTCATGCAGGCCAGTGGCCCTGGGAAAAATAACTCATCAGTCACTAATGGAGATGCTCCTACTATGTAGGAGTAGATGCCAAAGAACAGCTGAGCAGGGGGCTGTGGTTTATTTTTAATTTTGTAAAGTATATTTGCCTTCCACGTGATCCTCTCATTCTTCCTCTCACAGCACATGTAAATAGAGGGACAGCAAATGGCACACTCAGGTCCCCACAGCCTGAGCCACAGCACAGAGCTGCTGCAGACTGCAGTGCTTGCTGTAGCTGTCTCACAGACCCACCTGCATTTCAGAGACATCTTCCTTTTCCTCGCACCCCAGGGCAAGGCCAAGTAAGAGAGTCTGCAGGGCAACCCCACAGGCACCTTCCAGCCTGCACCGCTTGTCTTGGCTGATGGATCCATGCACAGCACAGTCCCAGACCACGGCACAGTCCCAGACCACCACACATTTGGCCACTGAGGAAAACCTCTGGATGCAAAACCCCTTCCTGGGTAGAGTCATGTTTCACTCCTAGAAAGTTTATGGGCTAATCTACAAGGGCTCTCAAGTAAAGTTTATGAGCCTATAAATGCTCCCTGCCACGAAATGGCCCCAGGAGCTGAGGATAACCTGTGTGGGCTTTACCGCAGCCTTTTAACAGGAGGAGTGCTGAGATGTGGTGCAGGCTGCTCCAAGGGGCCGTAGGGTGGGTAGCTGTGGAGCAGGGAGACCGAGCTCCTTGCTACCAACATCACCAGCTGCCTTCAGCCCACGACTGCCATGGTGGCACTCAGGCCAGTGGCAGCTGGCATGTCCCACATGGATGGGCACCGCCCTGGAGGTATTTGCTGCCCCTGAACCAAAATCTACCAGCCTCTCGTGATCTTATGTTCTTGCCTCTCATTGCAAAAGCCAGGCAGTTGTGATAAAATTAGGACAGCTGCTGGTGACAATTAATTAGCTTCAGATGAGGTCTTCAGGGTGGCCATTGGAAATAAATGAATGCTGTTTAAGCCAGCACTGTAAAGTCCCCCTGGCAATCTCTGCCAGCCCTCACCCTGCCAGCAGGCACCAGGCAGTCAAGCAAGGGGCCCTGCTGGCTTCTGCTTGCAGGGCTGGATCCCCACCAGCACAGCTCAGCACAGCACAGCAAAGGGCTGGCACACTCTGCCAATGGACTGCAGCTTCACAGGTTTCTGGGTTTATTTTACATCCATGTTTGTTCTAGTGTAGTCTAAAACACTGCTGGCCCTCAGGGAAGGTCAATACCCAGCACAGCACAAACTCCACCTCACCTGTGTGTTTAAGTATCACTTTATGCAGAAAGAGCAGAGAATGGGACTTCACAGGTGCTTAGCACACCAAAGCTACACTTCCAGTCTCACATCTATCAGGCACTGACTGGGTCCAATGTTTCTAGTGGCTGAAAGAGGGTAGTCTTGAACTGATATTAGGAAGAAATTGTTTACTGAGAGGGTGGTGAGGCACTGGAACAGGTTGCCAAGAGAAGCAACCTGGAAGTGTTCAAGGCCAGGCTGGATGAGGCTTTGAGCCATCTGGTCTAGTGGAAAATGTCCCAGCCCATAGCAAGGAAATTAGAACTAGATTATTTTTAAGATCCTTTCCAACTCAAACTATTCAGTGATTCTGTGCTTCTGTACTCACCAGTATCCTGTGTAAGGATCTGCCTTCCCATCCTTGAGGTCTATGGAAAATGCTTCTGACCCCAACCACAGCCATCCATCTGCACAAGCAGTATTTGTGTTGAACATCACTGATGCATGTGCAATTGTGCTAAACCTCTGCTTTTTAGCCTCACAAGCAAAAGTAAATGTTTGGACGAAAAAACTGCCTTTCCTACTCCTGACCAAAAAATTGGCTTTTTGTGTGGTTGATGTGAGACATAACCAGACCCTGTTAATTTGGACCTACACTCAGCAGTTAACAGGGAAATAAATTAGCAGCCATGACACAAAACAGAAGTGGCAGCAATTGGCCTCTGTTTTATGGGCTTTGGGGAACACCATTTGAGCTTCTAATACAGGCAATGTATGTGCCAATGCTGCTACTTCCATCTAATGGATGTGGAACACAAAGATTTGCTCATGCAGGTATCATACTACAAAGCACGGCAGCACCAAGAGTAAATGTAGGTTAATATTGGAAGTAACAGAAGAGTTTTAACACACCACTCAAGAACTTCATGTTTTTAGTGTATGCAAATCTAATGGGCCCAAGGCAAATAAAATCAGTCAGTGGGGAAAAAAAGTAAAAAGAAAAAATCAAGACAGCTAAAAATACAATTATTGTTTAATTATACAGAGGGATTCTTATCCAGTGACTTTGTGTTGCAAACAGGCACTGCAGTAGGCCATGTCCTACTGTGAGAATCCTGCATTTATCTCAGCAGCACACAATGTTTCCCCATGAGTTTGTCTGGCCTCAGCAGCCTGTCAAGAGCCATGAAACATTCTGCCTGCACCAGATGCAGGATGTGCATCCCATGGATGTGGCCACTACCTTACAGCCTTACAACTCAAGAGGACTGGGGCTTACAAGGAGGAAGACTCCTCACCTTGTCCCTCTGCCTGGGTGCAGGGCTTGTGGCATTGGCCAGCTGCTGTCCTTCCAAAGGTGCTCCAAAGGCAGGTGACATCCTCACTCTGCCTTCAAACCCTGCTCACTGTGGGAGAAGCTGGGAAAACATTTTTTGGCTTTACAACCTGCTCTGCTAACGAGGAATTAAGCAAACTGGACCAAATTCATGGAAGGCGCTTTTAACAACAGGAATCTTGAAGAAACAAACAAAGAAATACTTTTTTTCCATGATGATGTTAATCCAAAAACAAGGCACAAATGATAGTGGCTGTAGGACCCCTCCAGACAGTGTCCCATTAGCCCATGGAGGGATGATTGAGCAGGGAGCAAGGCAGTTCTGTCAGGGCTTGTTGTAACACCTGCCTCTGAAGCCAGCAATTTCACACACCGTGAATTAAGTAATTTAATAAAAACATTCAGTTCTCCAGTCAGTCTAATAAGCTGTAATCTAACTCTATTTCCCTTCAAATTGAAAGAAAAAAGAAATCAATAAATGATAAGCAAGCCTCTTCTCACAGGGCAGAAATGCTTGCCATAACAACTCTAAACTGGTTCTCCTCTGCACCATGGGTTTTATCACTGCCCTGGGATCTTGCAGCCAAGATTGGTACAGACTTTACTCACTAACCTGGCTTAGATTCATTAATGGAAACTCTTCTCCACAGTTAGCTAGCCAAGAGGAACTCAAAGGCTGAGGTAAATTTTAAAGAAACTTCCCTGCTTTCCTGGAGCCCATTCCCCCCTGTAGTCCCAGCAATCCAGATTTCCTCCCACGTGCAGAGCTGAGATGTCTGAGGGAGAAGCAGGTATTGGGGGAGTTTCTGTGCATCAAAAGGTGGTTTAGATGCCCCTGGCTTCGGGTCTGGTCTGGAGGAGCTGCCACTTTCCCAAAGGACATCCCAAGTCCTGCTCCATACTATGAGAAGCAAAGCAAGCCTGAGCTCAGAAAAAGTTACCCCAGTAGCAAATAAACCAGTAAAGGCCCATAGAAATGTTTTCAAATGCTAGAGACCTAGTAATGAAACATTGAGTTTAGTAGAGAATCGTACTTGTTCCAAAGCTGTAAATTACCTCATCAAAGAGATCTAAAGCCTTCTGTGTCCCATGTCTGCCAGGGCTTTCCCACATGCACAGGCCCTGCTCTGGGGAATGAGGACCTTTCCACTGAGGGGCTGTGGCTCAGAGCAGAGGGATCTTAGTCCTTAGCATTGCTGCTGCCAAGGTCAGAATGGCAACAGCCATGGTGGGGCTGAACAGGGCTCAGGCCTCCCCAGGTCTGCTCTGGGCTCCTCATGTTTAACACTGACAGAAAATCTTCCCAGTACTTCTGATTTCCCAGGCCCCCAAAGCTACTTCTGCCATGACTTCCAAGTGAGCAGATGGTAGCACCGGTGTTATTATTCAGTACTATCATTAGATATTTATTAGTCATTATTTGTGCTGCTCACCCTTGGGCTCAGTTCCCCAGAGCTGGGGTGATGGAGCCCTCAGGAAAGCTTTTGCAGGACATGAGTGATCACACGAGTCTGTGTATGAGGATGGCTTTTGTGGCACCACTGCTGGCACCCAAGCACTGAGGAGTGAATGGGCTGTCACTCCCGCTGCCAACAGCACATTTTTTGCTTGTCATACTTTTCCTACCAAGGCGTATCACTGCTTTCAGGATTCCTCAGCCCTTCCCTGAGTCTCTCAGGAGGTGGCTGCTGTGCCACCTCAGTCTGCCTTCAATTAATCTTTCAAAACCACCTGTGAAGCAGCAAACAGCCCATCCCATTCTGGAGACCCCCTGTGGCAGAGGCCAGCAGTGGTGACCATCAGCAGCACACAATGGGCCCTGAACAGGCTGCTTGGTAACAGACCTGCAGACACAGCACAGGTGGAGAGCCTGGACAGCCTCCTGCGGGGTAAGGCCACCAGCTGTGGAAAAGATTCTTGCCTTTCCTCATAAAACCACCCAAGTATAATCTCTTCAGAACCATGTCTGTGGGCTAAGGAACAGGGATGAGGAGGCAGACTTTCCCTGAAGCTCTCAAGTTCAGCTTAGGTTGCACTACTAAAGGCTTTTGTCAGATCAGTGAAAAGTATTTGGATGTTGAGACTTGTTCTTAACACTTCACTTGGATCTGCCAATTGGCAGGAAAAAAAGAATCCCACCAACTCCTCTACTGTCCACCCAGAGCCTCCAGTGTAATTCTAGGAGCCTCATCACTAAAAGAATTAATTTATGGATGACCTAAAAGAGGACCTGGTTTGAGGGGATTATAAAAACCACACCAGCCTCATGAGTGGGCAGCCCCCTCTGAGCCCAGGCTGGGGCAAGCAAACATGGTCAGCATCTGCCCCCAGTCTGACAGGCCAGTGCTTCCCTGCAGGCCTTTCCTCCGGCACTGGCACTGCACACCAGGATCAGCAAGAGCCAAACCCAAGCCAGGCAGGACTTCAGCCTGAGCCACAGCTGAAAGGGCATGGCACCACCCTGCCAGCCAGCACACAGAGTGGGCAGAGCAGCGACCAGCAGAGCTGCTTACAGCATCCAGCAGCCTAGTTTCTTTAGGAGTGGGAGTAGGAGTAGGATATGACAAAAGAGAGACTTTCAAGGATAGCCTTTGAGCAGATCACATCACAAGCCATCCAGCTTTCATTGTGCCAGCACAGATTTTTTTCTGACATTCACTGGGCACCAGAGGGACAGAATCCAAAGTCGTTCCCTGCTGGTGAAGTCACGGAAGCATCCAAAATAATTTTCCATCAATCTGTTGATGTTTTCTCATTATCTGCTGGTGAGGACCTCCCCCTGCTTCTGCAGCAAAAGGCATTTCCTAGAGGAACATGAAAGGCCTTGGATGGCCTGTCCCCATGGCAGGAATCAACACCTCACCCTTGATGCCAGGCTGGTCAAGTTCTCTGTGGCAGCTCTGCTACTTCTACAAGCTCCCTAGAGACACTGCAGCAGTTCTGCAAGGCCATTCCCAGAATAATATTAACCAAACAGTGGACTACAGCACGGGAAGGGATTGATGATACTCATTTGTCCCAGTGAACCCACCAGCAGCCACATGAGAGCCAATGCAGTGATGAATGGTGCTGGCAAAGCAATAGAAGTCCTGGGAGGAGGACATTTCCCAGCTAAGACCTTCAAGCAGATTTGTAAAAAAGGATCTGCAGGGCAGGAGCCCCTGATCAGCAGCACTCCACAAGAAGCTGAGATACTGGCAGCACTGCTGCCTGTCATGGAAATCTCATGTCTGTCACTCACAAAACCTTTAATTTCCTTGGAAGGGTCAAAATTCAACAGGGAATTCCCAAGCCTGCCCACATGAGTACACTCAAACATGCCAAATGCCAAAGCTACTCTTCAAAGCAGAAATGTGTGCTCCACACTGGCAAAAATCAGTCATTCCTGAGATTTACCAGCATTTTAAGCTGAAAAAAACTTTAGCTAAACTTAGCAGAGCACAGTTCTATCCTCAGGGCAGCCGTGGTTCCTAGAGCCAGATTATGTATGATGGGATGGGACCACTGCCCACCTGTGCCCAGGCTGTACCGCTGCTGTCACCTGCGGGAAGCAGGGCAAGGCAGCAGCTGCCTGCCAAACCAGGAATAGCATCCCTTAGCAGCAATATTAGTGCCCACCTCGCCCTTCTGCTCCAGGGAGAGGCTTTGCTAAAGCCTGACATTCAACAGCTTCTCCCCTCCACTCTACTGGTGCATGGTGAGCGTGCACATCCCTGTGTGCCAGGCGTGCACATCCCTGTGTGCCAGGCGTGCACATCCCTGTGTGCCAGAATTGCACATCCCTGTGTGCCAGGCGTGCACATCCCCATGTGCCAGGCGTGCACATCCCTGTGTGCCAGATGTGCACATCCCCGTGTGCCAGACGTGCACATCCCTGTGTGCCAGATGTGCACATCCCCGTGTGCCAGACGTGCACATCCCCGTGTGCCAGATGTGCACATCCCTGTGTGCCAGGCGTGCACATCCCTGTGTGCCAGGCGTGCACATCCCTGTGTGCCAGACGTGCACATCCCTGTGTGCCAGGCGTGCACATCCCTGTGTGCCAGATGTGCACATCCCTGTGTGCCAGGCGTGCACATCCCTGTGTGCCAGGCGTGCACATCCCTGTGTGCCAGACGTGCACATCCCTGTGTGCCAGGCGTGCACATCCCTGTGTGCCAGATGTGCACATCCCTGTGTGCCAGGCGTGCACATCCCTGTGTGCCAGACGTGCACATCCCTGTGTGCCAGGCGTGAGAATAGTGACAGAAACATTAATATTTGCTGACTCAAGGGCTCCACCAGGAGGAAAAACCAGCCTAGATCATCCCCTTAGGAAGGCTAGAAGGAAGATGCTCCTCTGGCAGGCTGGGTGACGGGCAGGGGGCCATGCTTCTCTGTCAAAGCTTTCATCATTCAAAGACAAGGACGAGAAATGTGGTGGAAGTGGATCAGCACAGTGTCAGCCGGCCCGGGGCTGGCCACAGTTCCGAGGGTGCTGCCACAAGCACAGCATCCTCATCTGCTGCAAAAATCTTACCAGTCCAAAAACACTAAAAAAGAGGTTGCTAATTGCCCTGCCTTCACCCACTTTATTTCCCAGTAAGGGCTGGGAATACTCACTGAGCTACAGTGGTTTCACAGCCATCCACTGACAATCAACTCAGGGGTTTGCTGGGAGACACATGTCAGCTTGAATGGGAGCAATGGGAGCTAGAGGCCACTTTGGAATTGAAAAGGGGGGATTCTTCCCATGAGCCTCAGCTCCTATTGCAGCCCCCAGAGACAGGTTTCTGCTCATCTGACCATTGCAGACATGTTCTTCCCTATGAGACAAACACCTCCAGGAAGCACCTTCTCTGTCCCACTGGAACTGCAGTGGAAGTCACACCAGCCTTATTCCAGCTCAGAGCACACAGACCTTGCACACTGAAGGGATGCTTTGCACCTTCTCTCCCACACACACACCCATCAGGCTTTTTTAAGCTTGATGGCCACAGTGTGAGACACACAGAGCCCTAAGAGGCACATTGGGTTTCTGCCCAGTACCCAGCACTGGTGGGAGAAGGGACATTGTGCCCTTCATGCCTGTCTCGAGGAGGCACAAAGGGGCTGCAGTGACAAAACTTTTGGAATTACAGCCCTGAGAGTGCTGACACAAGCAGGTATGAAGCTGTGCCAGCTCAGACCCAGGTGACCAGTGCTTGGCTTCAGGCAGGTGCCTGGCCAGCCCCAGCTCAGGGGCTGAACCCCATGATGCTGTGCCCAGGCAGTCAAGATGCCTGTCCCAAGGGCATGACACCCTTGATAGATCAGGTACCACCCCCTGAAAATACATTTTTGGAGTGTTTCTTCATTGAATCTTACAGACTCACAAAAGATTTCTCCCTGAGCCAGAAAATCCCAATTAAAAACAAAACAAAGCAAACAAACAAAAAGCCAAACCCACTTGTTTGCTCACTAGACTGCAAAACCTATTTCCAGGAACAAGAAAGAGCAAGTCAAGAGCTCCAAAAAGCGCTAGACAATATATGGAGCACTTATAACTTTCTCCCACAACCCAAAAGCTGTGAATACTGACTTACTCTGTCACATCCCAATTTTATCACTTTGGATTTCACAAGGAAGCATGTAACTTGTAAATGAAGGCATGGGCTTACCCACACTCAAATTTTATTGAAACTACACACATACTTTACACACAAATTGAATGGGAGCTGTTGTACCAGACTTTGGTATCTCATATACATTTACAGAACCTGAGCACGTTGCAGTTTCATATTAGAATACTCTCTATACTCTCATCATAATTCACAAGACTCAAAATAAATGTTTAGTACTTTCAGTTACATGATAGGTTCCATTACTCTAACAACAGACCCATTTACAGTATTTTCTCTTTCTCCCCTGTCAACTCAGTATTTCCAAAAGGCGCTGGATATTCCCTGAGTCCACAGTTCTCTTGCAGTTGTAGGATGTTAGTGAGGGCCACCAGTTGCAGCTTTTCTCTGTATCCTCCAGGCTCCCCTCTGCCCTCTTCCAAGTACCTTAAGCCAAATGACACAGGCTCTGCTCTAGGGAAAAAAAAGCTGTTCCATTTCCATGCTCAGTACATACTCCTGATGTGTTACAGAGACTAAAAAACCAGTCAATTTTGCTGCTTCTTTTTACAGCAGGGACAGTTGCCCGCTAGGAACTATGCTAAGGCAGTGGACCTGTTTCATGGAACGCAGGTACCCAGGACTATGGCTGATCTGGGCTGGCAGGGAAATAACACTTACACCACCCCATCACTGATAACCCCGGGCTGTCGGCTCAGCTCATGCCTGGTGTTATCAAAAGCAGCACAAGGTGTTTGCAACAGTAAGACTTACACAAGCTCTTTCACAAAATGCTGAATATTACGAAAAATGCTTAGGTTTAATAAAGCAGAACCTTCTGTCTAGCTCTTGTACACTCACTTCATCTTTGGAAAAAATAGAACCTATCTATTTGCAGATAAACCAGGTACTGTTAAATAGATAGCATCCCTCCCACCCCAAGTACCACTGCAGCATGTTAGCCATTCTTCAACTGCTCCATTCTCTGCGTGTGATATCAAAAAATGACAGTTTTCAGGCACACAATCAAAAACCAAACAACAGCCCTTTGTAAGATGCTGCTACTTCATTCTACTTCTGGGATGGTTTTTAAAAAAGTTTAATACCATCTCTCAGAAGCTCTTCTGTGACAATGATTCCAATGGTTGACATTAAACACACACCTTGATGTCCCTTCATACATTACTGGGTGCTTCTTACAGCCTGAGTAGTATGTTTGTGGCACCTCAAGGGACAGTCTCTTGGAATGATACATCTTCTCACTCCTTCAATGCACAGAAGGGGAGAATATCAAATCACCTAGCATGACAGTGGGAAGATTGACAACACCCAGAGCTGGCTGTTTCAGTGTCAGGTGATTACTAACACAACACAACTACAGACTGCTTAATAAGGCACTTGGTCAGTGAAGCAAGGAAAAACAGGCAGCACAAGCCAAAGAACTACAGCATGTGGTTTTTCTCCACTGTTAACAGGTGTGCCTTTTCAAGAACCATTCAAAGTCCACTGACCTGTTTAGTAACAGCTGTAAGACAAGAATCACATGTATCTGAATTAAATGCCTACCAAGACCCATCAGTTTTCCAAACAGAGTGAAAATTTTTTTTCAGATAGAACCTAGGTTAATGGAGAGATCAAACTTAATTCCTCGGTTTAATACTATTCTGTAGTTCAGACCTCCTTAATGTCTCCCCACATTCAATTATTACTGCATCTTCAGCAGGCTGAAACAGAAGAGCTTTTACTCTAAACAAAATCTCTAAACATGAAAATAGAAAACAGGAAAATAATTTATAGCAACATTTTTACATGGAGTGACACCTCATCTGGTTTTCAGATTAAAATACCATAAGGTATTTTTACCATGAGGTAAATACACAGTTTGCTTTCTTAAAGCACAAAGTGTTTAAAAAGTAGTAGTATCCATGTCATTTTTAAAGACAGCATTGACAGCAGATGAGTCAAGGGAATCTTAAAAAGGCCATCCTTTTACCAAGCCATATAAATTTTATAAATGATCCCCCTTTTTTTATTCAAATGACACAGAGAGAAATATATTTACTCCTCTAACAAACAACATGAAAACCCAGGAAAAAATCCCAGCAGACTCTGAGTCTATGAGAGGAAATTAAATCAGCTTCACAGCAAAAAGGGAGATGAGGCAAGGGAAACAGTCAACATTCATTTGCCAATTTGTCAAAAATCTGCATCCAGAGTGAAGACATTGTCCATTGTTTCTGCCATAACAGCAAAACGTTGATATTCCGAAACCCGCTTCTCAAAGAAATTTGTTTTTCCTTCCAGAGAAATATTCTCCATGAAATCAAAAGGATTTTCTGCATGAAAGACCTGGGGAAGGAAAACACTATTACACTGGTGATTCTGACAGGGAAATAATGCTTTAAAAACCCCACAATAAACAAAACTGTCAAACTCTTTCAAACGAGACCGCCTCTGGCTGCAGTATCCTGTAGGCTCTATGGACACCTATCTAAGCAAATGCAGTACTGCCACTCCCAGGAGTTTGGTCTGTGGTGAAGTTCACTTGTGCGAGGGGTTTGTTATTCTTCAAGCACTGCAGCATCTGAGCACAGCTTATGTTTCCCATCACAAACCTGCTGAGCAGCTGAAGGGAAACAATGGCCTAAATTGTTCTTGTTCTTTTACAGTGAAGCATAGGTATTAATGCTGTGGTTTCAGCTGTCACTCACAGGAAGTCCCTGTGCTAAATATGACCTGCTCCCTGGCATGACAAGGGAGTGCTTTGTGCTGATAGCTTCCCTGGGCTGCACTGGCAGGCCAGCATTTGGGGCAATTGCATCTCTTACCTTTGAGAACCCAAGCTCCATTAGTAACCGGTCTGCGACAAATTCAATGTATTGTTTCATCAAGGTGCAATTCATTCCAATCAGACCCACAGGTAATGCCTCTGTTAGAAACTCCTAAACGTTAAAATACAGATGACATTTAGAGAAATGAAATTTAAAAAGAAAAAGGAGAGAAGACACCTGTGTTTTACAGTAGTATAATTTGTGATGTTCCAGGCTCCCTAGGAAGTTGTCTGAATAAATAACATGCATCACTAAATTCAACAAGTATCTTCTGTTTTCAGTAACTGTTTGTATTTTCCTTTATTTTTAGCCTATTACTCTGGAAAAGGCATACAATTTTTATCACTGCCCCTCTAATCTGCCTTTCCCCACTCCCCCCACATAAGCTTCAGTGTAAGCTTAAACTCCAATAAACCTACAGACCATACTAGTGGGAACAGGGATAAATCCAGAAATCACCATTTTTCCTGGCTTCCAGCCATCATAGAATGACAGATGAGAGACGGCAGTGATACATATGAGTGCTGAACCCAGCCATGTGCATGTTTAGGAGCTGATGCAATACCTGTCAGTGTTGTGAGACCAAGCAGGAGCATTTGCCATCATCACAAGAGTTAGATGACAACAGGAAAGAAAACTAAACTACAATTCTGCCAGATACTCAGCCATGCAGAAACTTGTGCCTGCAGAAGGGCAGCATTTCACATGAAAGAACCTGACATCAACCTCAGAAAAAATCAGAACCCAGCATGATACACGTGGCCAGAACGGACCCTGCCTCCTCCTGAGGACAAGCAGAGAAATGAATACAATAGGGAGAGACAAAGATCCTGAAAGGACAGATGTAAACAAACTCCTCTCCAAGAAAACAGTTGCAGTTGGACTAGATGATCATTGTAGGTCCCTTCCAACTGGAACTACTCTATTCAATATCATATAAGACAGCTTTCTTTCCTTTCTGTCATTAAGGAGAAAACCAGCTGCCAGCTTCAGCTTTCCCCAGTTGTTTGACAACTGAATCAGAAAGTCTCTGACTTACTGTCACCACTAAGGAAAAGGGAAAGAATTGCATCAGGGACCCAAGCCTGAGCCAAGTATCAAACATGGAGTCCTCAAAGTTAGAAGTTAATTTGTTTGTTTCACGCATCAGACTGGGCCTGTGCTGCCCGTGATGCTGTCACAGCCAGGATTACCTGCTCAATTTCTACAGCATTAACGATGATCTCACGGACTCGCTCTTCTGACGGTCTGTTCACTAAATAATGGAACATTAGGCAAGCAAAATCACAGTGTAGACCCTGAAATAAGAGAACAATGGAAAAAACAGTCAGTTTTCCCTCCTCCACATAGTTTGCTCTTATTTTCAGGCAGCCTCATTTGGGTTGAAGTTTCCCAGCCTCCTGCTTTTCTGAAAGTCTTAGTGTTATCACATGTAGCATAGACTTGTAGTTTACAACACAGTAACATCTCAAATCCAACACATGCCATCTACGCCAAAATAATGCTCAGCATATACATTTCTCAGGTAAAATTTTTCTGAGGGCTGCTCTACTGTGAGGGATCCTATATAGAGCCCTGCTGATCCCTGCCTCCCGTCAGGGATGATTTTGCAGAAAGACTTCTACATCAAGACCAGCAAAACTACTTGTGAGTTAAAATAGGCTGTTTACCTCCTCTTTGCTTTGAGACACTTGACTTAAATTCTTTCAGTAGTATTTCTTCCCTTGCTTCTCCCAACAGCATTTTCAACAAGGCAGATTCAGATTAGAGTCACCAAACCCAAGATGAACAAATCACCTCTGCCCCAACCAAACTCCCCTTTTCACTTCACCCAGCTATCCCACACAGAGCCTAGTAAACTGTGCTCCTTTCTAGGATCTCCAGAAAAGTCTCCCACCAAGGTAAGAAAACATCAGGAGACAAGCAACCCCTCACAGTCTGCAGGGGGTACCAGACAGCTCTTCCAAGAGGTGCCTCAGCTTCTCTTTGACTTGCCTGGGTACAGCTTGATGCTCTGGCTTCAGCCACACCCACCACTGCCAGACTAAGGGAGCACTGCACTACCGTCTCTCCTCTCAGCAGCAAGGTGGTGATTACAGCCAGTAAGCACCAAGAGGGCACATCCAGAGTGAAAACAATCAGAAGGATTTGGCAGACTAAGGGCTACAAAACAATCCAACACTATAATTAATGAAGGTCAAAACAAAACCAGTGGGCTGACTGACTAGAGAACTGTTCTGCTGAGAAAGACCTGGGAGTCTAGGTGGGTGACAAGCAGACTGAGCCAGCAGTGCCCTTGTGACCAGAAGGGCCAAGGGTATCTCGGGGTGCATCGGGAAAAGTGTGGCCAGCAGGTCGAGGGAGGTGATCCTCCCTCTGCCTAGCCCTGGTAAGGTCACATCTGGACTGCTGTGTCCAGTTCCAGGCTCCTCAGTAGGAAAGAGACAAGAAGATACTGGAGAGGGTCCAGCAGAGGTCACAAAAATGATGAGGGGTCTGGAGCATCTATTTTGTGAGGAGAGACTGCAGGAGCTGCGCCTGTTTAGTCTGGAGAAGAGAACACTGAGAGGGGATCTCATTAATGCATATGATTATCTCAAAGGTGGTGGTAAGATTTAGGAATGGTAATCCCCAGTTCAGTACCCCTACCAAGACTCTTCCAAACTAGATGCCACTTGCTTGTTCTCCAGCAGCTTCCCCTTGCCCTTTCCTGCTCGGGGGATGGAGGCACAAAAGGTGAAAATCTGGGATGGGTAAGAACAATTTACTGGAAACAGCAATGAAATAACAAAAGGAACAGTAACAGCAATATAACAAAGTGTGTAAGACAAAGAAACTATTTACATGGAAAGCCAGTGACAAATACCTACCTGCTCTTCCCAATTACGCTTTTTCCCACTGGAAGGAATGCCCTTCTTCTCAAAAGCAGGAGAGGGAGTCCCTTTTCCCCGCCCCTGTCAATGACCTGAGATGGTACCCAATAACATTAGGGTCTTAGCCATGCCCACACAGCTCCAGGCTCTACTGCCTCACAGCTACTGCAAAATATTAACCCTGTCTTTGGCTGAAGCCAGGACAGGCAGGCGCCAAGAGGATGGTGCCAGAGACAGGATGAAGAGCAATGGCCACAAACTAAAACACAAGAAATTACAGCTCAACATAAGGAATAACTTCTTTACATCAAGCGTGACAGAGCACTGGAACAGGCTGCCCAGGGAGATTTAGGGGTCTCCCTCTCTGGAGACATTCCAAACCCACCTGGACACGTTCCTGTGTCACCTGCTCCAGGCAACCCTGCTTGGCAGGGGGGTTGGACTGGATGATCCCCAGAGGACCCTTCCAACCCTAACAATTCTGTGATTCTGTGAAAACCTTTTTAGAAAGGCTATAAAATCCACGTGATTCAGGTCACAAAACAGCCCTGAAATAACATAATTTGGGAAATATCCAGCCCTGTAGCGACAGCATTAGCTGCCTGCTGCAAGGCATCCCATGGTCTTATCCAGGGAAACATCACCAGCAGGATGCAGGACATGCCTGGCTGCTCCCATGAACCAGTGTGCTCCCACCAGCTTTGCACCCTAAAGTATCAGAGATGCACCAGCTCAAGAACAGCCTGGGAACAGAGCCTGCAGCTCAAAAAACACACTGAGCGTTAACCATTTATCTGTTCAGGTGCATCAAAAAACAGTTTGTAGTTTTCCATTGTGGATTCTTTTTACTGCCACTGGGTTTCAATGCAGGTGCTCTGTGCACCAAGCTTTAACCTTTATAACAGCACTGCAGTTGGAATTATGCCAGCAAAGCTCAAGAAAATTTTAGTCTTTTGGTGCTCAACTCTGCAGAGAAGTACAGTTACACCTGCAAGTGATCCTTGTAACAAATCCTGCCTCCCTCAAATGGATCAGCTCATAATGATTCACGGAAGACACAAGGAAGGTGAAGGCTGAAGAACTATTTGTTTTTCCTTACTCATCATATCACTTTCTTCAAAAGTATCTTTTAAAAACATATCATAAGATACCTCATTTCAAAACAGTTTATCTAACCCATGAAAATTACTTCCATTATGAAAAATCTCTTTACACTTTAAGAGCAACTCTGCTAAGTTACAACCACTAGCATGTTTATACTGCATATAGAACTGGTCTTTCTACTTTTTCAGTGCTGACAGTGATGTAAGCAGTGCAGTGCACAGTCCCCAGCCATAAACAGCTACCAACTTGCAGGGAGCAAGGAAAAAGAAAGGAAGGAAGCAGTGAAAAGAACAGGCACTTTGTAAGCACATGGCCTGTCACATTTGGCGTGCTGACATGCAGCCCCTCAGACACTTCACATCTTAAGAAGCACCCTCCTCAAAGGCAGATCTGTAGTTGCCCCCTCCCAGGAGATTCTATCGCTGCGCAGCAACACCAGACCATGCAGAGGAGCAGTGTCTGCTGCTTCTGCAGCAACCTGCCACAGCGGGCTCGGTGATGGATGCAGGCCGCTGTCTGCAAGCTCTGCGACCCACAACCAGGAGTGGGACTTGGAGCCCACTTGAAGCAGCCTGAAGCAGCTGAGGCACAGCAAGTCTCAGAGTCACACACTACCCAGGTCCTTGCTCCAGCCAGCCCGCCCTGCATCTGGGGCCCAGGCAGTTCCACCCCACTCCTTGAGCAGCCGGGCCATTGCCCTCCTTCACAGCACAGGAAACAAACATTCCCTTCAATCTAAAAAATCCACCTTTTTGATAATACTATATGCATTGGTGTCCTGGTTTTGGCTGGTGTGCTGGTTTTGGGTAGAGTTGGTCTTCTTCAAGTATGATATGGGGCTGTGTTTTGAATTTGTGCTGAACACGGGGTTGATAACACAAAGATGTTTTTGCTGTTGCTGAGCAGGGCTTACACAGAACCAAGGCCATTTCTATTTCTCATAGTGCCACACTGGTGAGGAAGCTGGGGCTGCATGGGAGGTTGGGAGGAGACAACGCCTGTCCTGAGCTGGGACAGGTGACCCAAACTGACCGAAGGGGTATTCCAGACCATGTGACATCACATTCAATATATAAAGTGGGGGGAAGAAGGTGGGGGGGCATTTGGAGTGATGCCATTTGTCTTCCCAGGTCATCGTTGCACCTGATGAGGCCCTGCTCTCCTGGAGATGGCTGAACACCTGCCTGTCCCTGGGAAGCAGTGAATTAAATTGAAAATTCCTTGTTTCGATTTGCCCATGTGTGTGACTTTTGCTTTCCCTATGAAACTGTCTTCATCTCAACCCATGAGCTTTCTAGCTTTTACCCTTTTGATTCTCTCCCTGATCCTACTGGTAGGGGTGTGAGAGTGGCAGCATGGGGCTTGATTGCTGGCTGGGGTTAAACCACAATTGGGACACCATTATTTATGTTTACTCCCTGTAAAAACAAGTATTTCTGTTGAGGGACTCAGCGGCACCCAGGCTTTACTTTCATTAATGCTGTTTGCTGGGTAGAAGACTGGCTGGATGGTCAGGCCAAAAATTGTGGTGAGAATTAAATCCAGTTGGTGGCTGGCCACAGGTGGTGTTCTCCAGGGCTCAGTTATGTTATGTTATGTTATATATATATATATATATATATATATATATATATGTATATATGTTACTGGCCCCAGTGGCCAGTCCTGTTTAATATCTTTATCAATGACCTGGTGAAGTGGATTGAGTCCACCCTCAGTCAGTTTGCAGAAAACACCAAGTTTGGTAGGAATGTTGATCTGCAGGAGGGTAGGAAGGCAGAGGGATCTGGACAGGCTGGATCAGTGGACTGAAGACAATAGTATGAGGTTCAACAAGGCCAAATGCCAACTCCTGCATTTGTGCTACAATAACCCCATGCAGTGCTACAGACTTGGGGTAGAGTGGCTGGAAAGCAGCCCAGCAGAAAAGGACCTGGGGGTGCTGGTTGAGTGGCTGAACATGAGCCAGTGTGTGCTCAGGTGGCCAAGAAGGCAATGGCATCCTGGCCTGTATCAGGAAGGACCAGGGCACTGATTGTTCCTCTGTATTCAGCACTGGCAAGGTCGTATCTTGAATCCTGTGTTCAGTTTTGGGCCTCTCACTACAGGAAGGACATTGAGATGCTGCAGCGTGTCCAGGGAAAGGCAAGAAAGCTGGTGAAGGGTCTGGAGCACCGATCTTATGAGAACTGGCTGAGGGAGCTGGGGGTGTTTAGGCTGGAGAAAAGGAAGCTCAGGGGAGACCTTGTCACTCTAAACCTAAGAGAAGGTTGTAGTGAGGTGGGCTCAGTCTCTTCTCCCAAGCAACAAGCAACAGGACAAGAGGAAATGGCCTCAAGTTCCATCAAGCATGGGATTAGACTGGATATTACATAAAACTTCTTCATGGAAATTGCTGTCAAGCATTAGAATAGGCTGCCCAGGGAAGTGGTTGAGTCACCATCCCTGAAGGTATTTAAAAGACGTGGATGTGGCACTTAAGGACACGGTTTAGTGGTGGACTTGGCAGTGGCAGGTTTAACAGTTTGATGCAGTGATCTTAAAGGTCTTTTCCAATCTAAATGATTTTATGATTCTGTAATTACTGGTAAAAGTCTGCTTCTTACCCCTTTCTCTGTCAAGACTATGAGATCTTCATGAATATAATTCTGCCATTCCCCTTGAAACTCACTTTTCTTCCCAAACAGTGTGTAGGACATGCCACATTACCTCATCTCTGCTAATAAGTTCATTGGAGAAAGTCAGTCCAGGCATCAGGCCCCTCTTCTTCAGCCAAAATATAGCAGCAAAGGAACCCGAAAAGAAGATGCCTTCCACTGCAGCAAAGGCAACCACCCTCTCACCTGTTTAACATAACACATTTTTCATTAGACACAAATTGCCATATTGCTCATCAGCAAGATGCACCATGTGCATCAGACAGAACAATGCTGGAGAGGAGCAACCCCCTTTGCAGCACCAGAGGCTGTCTTTGACCACATCCTGCAGCAGATCCCAAGCCACAGAGGGTCTACACACCCCACAGCACTCAGCCAGAGGCAACCCCAGCAGAACTGAAGAACCATGGCACCCACTGAAACTGACACAGACCAGAAGCAAAAGAATGCAATTGTCCGAAGTGGCCAAGACATTAGTACTCCATTATCTTTCTCCTGAAAGGCCAGAAAGCAGCTGTGTTAACTGACAGACAGAACTAAGAAAACAGTCAACCTCTTACAAATTAAACAAAAAACCCTACCCCACAATTTCTTCTTGTTGGGAATCTACATGAAATCATATTCTTACAAGAGTGAAAGACTACAGAATGTAAGTCAAGACACAAATAACTATTTGTGCTATCCCACCTTTCATCCAAGGAAAGCAAGGCATTATTGGTCCCAGTTCTCCCTGTTCTCTACATGAATGTATTTCTTCAGACTACAAGATCATTTGACTGTTTAGTGAAGCCACATCATTCCATGTACACTACTTCAAACAACTTCACAGGCTCATTGTGTATGTTCTAACATTAAGAGCTTTTGCACTAAGTTCTGGTGCTTTTTCCCAATAAGAACTGCATAGAATTTTGTTAATAAAATAACCCAAAATAGCCAGATGTCCCCTTTCTTCCATGAGATACAAATACCAACTGCCGGCTAATCTGAAGAAATTCAAGTTAGGAAAAAAGCACAGAGAGCAATACCAACTTACAAGTATCCCAGAAGTTATTAAGGAAAGAATTTTTCTGGCAACACTAAAAATCTCATTGGTTATTTCTATAGAGGAATGGAGAAAGGCTGCTCATAAAATACAGGTTTAATGAAGCACAAGCCTGATTACATATTTGGATAAAATGGACGAAGTTTGGCGGCAGGGAGCAGGGGCTACACTGCTTTTTGAGTTAGGGAACCTTCTGATTCTTGGCACACCCCACACTGCTGGGAGCCAAACAAAAGGAGGATGAAGGGGCTCCACACACAGCAAGCAAAGCCAGACTGGGGAGGCAGTGGGAGCACCAGGACAGAACAATGTGCAGCTACAAAAAAATAACCCCTCTCAAAAAAGAGCTGTGAACAGATACCAAAAAAGCATGATGTTCAGATTTATTTTGTTCACCAGGCTCAATCTCTCCATCTCCTACACTTTCTCGAAATATAGAGGATGTTTGCTTTAAAAACGTCACCAGAGTGCACCCATTATGCATTTCAGCTACAGCACACCCTTCAGAGTCAACACTGTAAGAATGCAGAGCCCTGCACCATGCTGATGGAAGCTGAGCCAGTGCCCCAGCTCTGAACTGACATACAAAAACTAGAAACCTGGTCCCAACAGCAAACCAGAAACACCAGAAATAGATGGTTCTTGAATCTTTTTTGTCCAGGCCCAGTCATGCCTCAGTTACAAAAAACCCCCACGAGTTTGTCTAGATGAACATGAACACAGAAAAGGCCTGGACTTGCAAGACTTCAGCTGCCCAGTTCTGAACACGAAGTACAAAATAAGAACCAACCAGAAGAAATAATCAAAACTAGAAAATAAGGTCTACAAGCAAAAACTGAGGAAACCAGGGTTGTTCAGTATGAAGACAAAAAAAAGACAGAGAGATCTACAAGCATTTTTCATAACATGACTTCAGGGGGCACTGCCATTACTGTATTTCTCTAGCTGAAGATAAAAACATACGTGCTAACCAGAAGTTACTTCTAGTTCTTTAGTTAAACCAGAGACCCAGAAGCCACTACATCTGTGGAGAATTTCATTTCTTGTTCCAGGGGTGCAGCTTACTCACAGAGGACCAACAACAGAATATATGCAACAGAAACAAGTTTTTAAAAAGCTACACACCAAAAGTGGATTCTCGGTCTTCAATCCACTTCAGAGCCCAGTCTGCTTTCTTCTTAACACAAGGCATCGTTTCAATGGCATTAAATAAGAAATCCCTATAGAAGAAAACAGAGACAAAACATCAAAATAGTGATTTACGTAAATCTGCCCTGGTCGTCCCTTCCAGCTCCACCAGACAGAGGATCCCATCACGCAAGGCTCTGAACTAACCCAAGTAAGAGACCATTCCCACCCCAGAGGGGCGATGATCTGTCCTGGTTTTTTCTGGGATAGAGTTCATTTTCTTCCTAGTTGTTGTACAGTGCTGTGTTTTATATTTAGAATGAGAATTATGTTGGTAACACACTGATGTTTTAGCTGTTGCTAAGCAGTGTTTACATGAAGTCAAGGACTCTTCAGCTTCTAACCCCACCCCACCAGTGAGCAGACTGGGGGGCACAGGAAGTTGGGAGGGGACACAGCCAGGACAGCAGACCCCAAGTGGCCAAAGGGATACTCCACATGATGTCATGCTCAGAACATAAAATAAGGGGAAAGCTGGCCAGGGGCTGCTTCTTGGGAACTGGCTGGGTATCAGTCAGCAGGCAGTGAGCAACTGCACTGTGCATCACTTGTTTTGCATATCATTATTATTATTATTTTCCTTTTCTGTCCTATCCAACTGCCTTTACCTCAAACCACCAGTTTTACTTTTTCCCCCAATTCTCTCCCACCCCACTGGGCAGGGGCAGGCAGTGAGTGAGCTGCTGTGTGGTGTTTAGCTGCCTGCCAGGTTAAACCATGACTTGATCTCTGATAACAAGGGCAGAGGGAGGCAAATGTGCAGAAGGCAACAAACCCAAGGGCTCAGGGGAGGCAAGCTGTGAACTCAAACATCCCATCCCAGGAGTGCTCACCCACCAGACCACAGTTGCCTCTCAGCAACTTCAGTCTATCCACGGAGCAAAACCTCATCTTGCCCAGCTCCACAAAAGGAACTGGACAACTCCCACGTGCACAGACTCTGCTCCCATGCTGAACACCTGAAAGGAAACCTTGCAGTTCTCCCACCATCACCAACACAGGATGCCACTGTGGGAAAGCAAGCTCTGCCTGACCATGGTGGAGTCTCCAAGGGAAAATGTTGCTTTTCAAATATATTACTGTTTGGACTAGGAACTTCTTCAGACAACAAAGGTGATGGAGCTCTCCAAAGAACTCAATCATTCAAAAACAAGCAGTTCAAGTTGTATTAAAAAGCACTGACAACAGAAAGGGCTGAAAGGATGCAATACATTGACTGCTGTACATTAGAAACACCATTTTGATCACAAGCACTGGAGTTCCTCGGGCTGGTCCTTTGCTGATGTAAGAGCAAGCACTGCAGGAGCACAATAAACTCAAGGAGCTCATCTAACCTTTAACATTTCACATAGTCCACGTTTCCAGCAATAAAAGATTCATACAAATATTCACTAACCTTCTGATACTCCCACAACAAGAGTCCACCAGAAATACTCCTCTCCATTTTGGGGGTCAGGCATGCAGGCCTTGAAAGCTTTAAGGAACCTTCTCCAGCTCCCCCAGAAAGTCAGTATGAAACAGGAGACAGCTGCTGCTGCCCTACAGCAGTGCCACTGGCTTCAGTGACATGTGTGTAACACATCCAGAGGTTTACCTTTTCTTGGGATCTTTGATGTAGGTGTCTATGAGCAAGCTGTACATCTCTGAGTGAACATTCTCAATGAGAATCTGAAAGCCATAGAAACAACGAGCTTCTGGGATCTGCACCTCCTGACTGAAACGTGCCACCTACCAAAACCAGAAAGCATGGCAGTGAGTACAGTAGAACAGTCCTGCACTACACTACTCTGAGCATACCAGGAGAGACAGTAGAGCTCTGCTACAGAGACAGCATGGACAGTAAATCTCTGCTACATGGAGCAGTTCAGTCCTACTTTGTTCACAGACATGTCAATAGGACAGCTGTGGTGTACAGGAAAATAAAGCAGTAAATACATCTAAGAGCTGAAGCATGAGGGCACACGTACACAGGAGAAGAAGAGAAAAATAATGCAATACTAAACACTTTGCACTGAACAAAGCTTGAGACTTTTTGTTCATCGTTAAAAATATAAACAGCATGACATAAGGCATGTTCATGCAATACATGCACATATTTTCTACATGTTATAAACATTCAAACATTTGAGATTTAAACTGGGCATTTGCAGATAGGTACCACTGCTAACCTGTGATGAGGTATTCTCCAGCCCAGAACAGATCTCAGCAGGAAGAATTCCCCACCTTCTTAGCAGCACCCACCTGCAGCCCTAAGAGATTCTAGGATTCCATTCAGTGAGAACAAAACAGATTTTCCCAAAATGAGGAATACATATCACAGCCATGGTCTGTAGTCCCTACTTTTCAATTAACATGAGTACAGGAAAAATATGGGGTTCTATTAATTCTTTCAGAAATGCACATCCCACAGCCAAGCAGGGGCTGCACTTAAAAATGCTGTCCTAGAGTGATGTGATTTGGAGTCCTGATGATCACAGCTGACCCAATTTAACTCAAACACTGCTCCCACAAGAACAGGCTGCTTGTTGCCCTTGACAAAGGTGAGATGGAAAGAAAAAAAAATGTACATGTTTAATAAACCTGTGCATTGACGTGAAAAAGCCAAAATAGAAAGTTAGTAAGACAATAACATGACTAAGTATTCAAGCCCTCCTTAAGTCTTTCTCACCAGGTTTTCATTTACAATTCCATCACTGGCAGCAAAGAATGCCAAAACGTGAGAGATAAAGTATTTTTCATCTGCTTTCAGCTTGTTCCAGTGAGGAAGGTCCTTTGACAAATCAACCTAATGAAAAGAAAAAAGAAGAACATTATTGTCCTTCAGCATTTCTCATTCTGTAAAAACAGATGCAGTCCAGTCAAGTGACTGAGGCAGAATTTTGGCATTTGCTTTCACATCTTTACACATAAAGAATTTACATACTTGTGACTGTAAAAGACAATAGATACACTGCACTTCTGCTGTCTCTCTCTGCAACAGTAACATCACACACTTGTTTCACAGTTTACACTTTTGTAATTTGGAATAGAAATCAGTGTCTACTGAATAAATAAATTTTAGATTTTGAAAAGCATTAGTATCTTTTTGTCACAAGTATGAACATGCACCAGTAACCAGAGCTCACTCTGAGACACTTAAACTTTACTTGAAATAAATGCTGATACTCCAAGAAAGCTATATCCAAGCATGCCAAAAGAAGGACTGGGGACTTTTGCCTTTGGCAGGTGTTCAGCCTCCATCTTGTCAAAGAACAGTACGGAGCAAATGCTGTGCAACTGCTCTTGTCTATCACACCAAACCCCAGCCACAAGAGAAAACCACAGCTTCCTTCACATGGGCCTGTTTTGTTTGCTTGTTTGTAGGATTTCTGAACCAAAGCAGCATTTCAGTACAGTCAGATGTGAAAAACGCAGAGGACCCACAGATGGTGGGACAGTGTAAGAAGGAAGCAGTAACATAATAAAAGGGAAATGCTGATAAGGCAGGAATTCAAACGCTTTTTCTTTAATGGTTTAATGAAGCTCTGCTGCAACAGGGCAGCAAGCCTCCCGGGCAGGCAACGAAGCATCACCTCCACAAACAGCTGCTCCTCATCACCTCATGATGCTTTCTGGTCTATTTAGAGCCTGCCAGTGCCTTCATCTCACTCCTCTGCAGTTGCAGACCACTGCTCACAAACAAGCAAAGAGTGCATAAGCTTTGAGTTGGAACAACCAGCTCCTCTGGCAGGTGATCTCTCCAAAGCAGTGCAGTGTTCAGAGGCCTGCACTGCTGCAAGCATAGCAAGCACTGCTCAGGACTAGCTAACCAGAAACCTTGGGGAAGAGCTTAGAGCTTGCACTGCAACATGGGGCAAGCACCTCACCAGGGCAATCAGGAGTGTCAGCTAAATGCATTTTTAGCAAGTGTCCCTGCTTAACACCATCTCTCTGGAAATTCAGGTACCTAATAGTAAGGAACAGCGTGAAATTTCCCAGAGCATCTTACGCAGACAAGGAATTAGTTGCAGGTTCAGAGATCACAGCAGGGTAGGAGCTATCTGACCACAGATCAGAGGAATCTGACTTTGGATTTCTCTATAACCAGAGAAGTACCCCAGGACACAATTCCACCTCACCCTGAACCTTTGGATGCTTACATCTGAAACAGCTCTGCTGAATCACCCTGTGGAAGCAGCTTGCTTGCCACTGTCGATGAAGGGAGTTCTGCTTTGGTGCTGGCACCTCATGTTCGATGCAATTAACTCCAACTTTTGCAACACAGAAGCCAGCAGCAGAGCTAGGAAAGATGCACCAGGACCCTGGTGGTCTGATTGCCTTTTGCCAACCCACTGGCTCAGGGCTCACCTCTTCTGCTGTCCAAAAGGAGGCCTGAGCCTGCTTATACATCTTCCATATGTCTGGGTACTGGATGGGAAAGATGACGAACCGGCGGTGATTTTTTCTGAGTAGAGGCTCTTCGTCAAGGTCTGAGCCATTCTCAGCAGTACTCGATGAGCTCTGAAAACAAAGCACAGTTCTGGTTAAAGTTACCATTATTGATTCCTCCTTCTCACACTATCCAGAAGGGGTGGATTAAAGTTCACCCACGTCACACAGACACTCACCTGCCCCCCTGGGCTGGACACACTGCCTGTCCCTGGGGTACGTGTCCCCTCGCCCTCCATCCGTGCCCCCCGCAGCACTGCCTGTGCTCCCGGCTCTACCCAGCACAGCTCACACCAACCGTGCCCTCCCAGCTGTGCCAGCGCCAGGAAGAGCCCCACACCTGCGTGCCAAAGACAAAGCCTTCTGCAGCACGGGGAGGAAATCTGCCCTGGGAGACATCAGCCCCCGTGCTACCACACACGGTGAGGTCATGGCATGGTGCTGCAACCTGCAACCAGCACAGCCCCACCAGGCTCGCTGCCCAGGTACCTCCCAGCCATCTGCTTTACACTCAACCATTAGGACCTGGATGGACCTTCTTAAGAAAGCCATGAGATCACAGCAACTAATGGCAGCGGATAGAGGACAGCCCTGTGCCACAACGAGGCTCAGCATGGAGGTCTGGGTATGCAATCTGTGAGGGCAGCCCACACAGCAGCGCGGGTCTGGAGGCTGCTCTGGAGGCTCTCCCTCAAGTGCCAATACGAAGCTAATGTACCTCTTCCCAGCAGCTGGCAGCAGGAAAACCTCTGCCTGGAGTCACCCACCTCCACCCTGACCCCTCTGTGTGGGCTCCCAGAGGACATCTGTGCACAGCTCTTCCTCAGAGAGCTCCCAGCCCAGCCGAGGTGGGGACAGCTGACATTTAGGAAACAGGCCAGTGAGAAGTAGCAGGGAGGGCACTCTGAGCAGCGCCTACACCTCACCTCTGGCTGGGGACACCTGCTCCCAGGATAACCCTTGCATCCCTGCAGACATGTCCCCAAGCACCTCCTAGAAACAACTGCTGTGAAGAGCTGTCAGGACAGCACACAGCAACCTCTGCAGAAGGGCTGGTGACTCACACTGATCAGAAGTTCAGCCAGCAGGACCCCTTCTGGGTTGGTTCTGAGATGCCACTGACACTGCTGTAGAGGATAACTAACCACAGGCAGTATATGAGGTGTTATGTATAATACAGCAGAGAAGAGGAGCTGATGGTTTGAACACCATTATTTCTGCCCTCCTGGAGGTGCCAAAGTCCTTTCCCTACCAGTCTGCTTGTAACTTTCCACATAATAAAAAGCATTCCTTTACTTCAATTTGGAAAATATCCTCAAACAAATAATGCCACTCACATTTTGAAAAACAAATAAAACCCAAACACACATGCACACACACAGAATCACACAGAATTACCAGGTTGAAAGAGACCTTCAAGATCATCGAGTCCAACCTCTGCCCTAACACCTTAACTAAACTAAACCATGGCACTGAGTGCCACATCCAATCTCTTTTTAAACACGTCCAGGGATGGTGATTCCACCACCTCCCCAGGTAGACCATTCCAATACTTTATCACTCTTTCTGTAAAAAAGTTTCTCCTAATATCCAACCTATATTTCCCTTGGCGCAACTTAAGACTGTGTCCTCTTGTTCTGTCAGTTGTTGCCCGGAAAAAGAGACCAACCCCCACCTCACTACAACCACCTTTCAAGAAGTTGTAGAGAGTGATAAGGTCGCCTCTGAGTCTCCTTTTCTCCAGGCTAAACAACCCCAGTTCCCTCAGCCGTTCCTCAGAGGGCTTGTGCTCCAAGCCCCTCACCAGCCTTGTCGCCTGGCTGGCATAGATACCACAGACGCCCAATGAATACATCAGGGAAGCACATTCTGGGTTACAATTCTACCACTTTATTACATTTTTAAATATTACCCAATTACATGAGACAGATTTCCCAGCATCATCTTGCAGAGTCTGTGCTGAAGGCCATGAGAGTGCAAGACCTTTTCTACTTCCCAGGACATAGAGATGGTTACAATAACTCACTGGAATTGGGGGAATTTGGGGTTGGCAGGTTCAGCACCTTGTCTTAGCACACACCTTCTCAGGGCCTGACATGCAGCCAACAACTCCATCTGCTTCTGCACCAGCTGTCATCCTTGAAACTGGAAACACTGCAAAAATCTTCTCTGTTAGCCCAGCCACTGCTGGCTCATGGACAGCTTGTTGTCCTCCAGGACCCCCAAGTCCTTCTCTGCAGAGCTGCTTCCCAGCAGGTTAGCCCCCATCCTGTACTGGTGCCTGGGGCTATTCCTCCCCAGGTGCAGGACCTGCATTTGCCTTTGCTGAGTTTCAGATGGTTCTTCTCTGCCCATCTCTCCAACCTGTTGAGGCCCTTCTGAAGGACTGCACAGCTCTCTGGGATATTGGCTGCTCCTCCTGGCTTTGTGCCATCAGTGAACTTGCTGAGGAGGCATCCTTGGCCCCTTCATCCAAGTCACTGAGGGGTAAGTTAAACAATACTGGGCCCCACATTGAACCCTGGGGGACACAACCAGGCCTGCAACTTGATCCTGTGATGCTGACCACAACCCTTCAAGTTCTGCCATTTAGCCAGTGCTCGATCCACCTCACCATCCACTCACCCAGCCCACACTTTGTGAGCCTGCCTATGAGGGCATCATGGGAGACACTGGCAAAAGCCTGCATAAAGCCCATGGAGACAAAATCCACTGGTCTCCCTTGTCTATTCAGCCAGTTGTCCCACCACAGAAGTTAATCAGATTGGTCAAGCACGAGTTCCCTTTGGTGAATCCATGGTGACTATTCCTCATGACTGTCTTGTCTTCCATGTGCTTAGAGACAGACTGCAGGATGAGCCATTCCATCATCTTTCCAGGGATTCAGGTGAGGCTGACTGGCCAGTGGTTTTAAAAACCGTACAAATATTTTTTAAAATAGATGGTTTTGGTTGTTGGGTTGGTTTTTTTTTAATTTTAAAAAAGGAAAGGTCAGTCACAGAGACTACGCCATAATGGAACCGCCTGCTCAACCTATACCTCACCTCCCTGATCACCTTCAGGGGTTGAGAAGAGTTTCACAGTCAGGCTCCTGTGAAAGGAGCCTTTCACAGGCAGGCTCTAAATTGGCAGGCAGGCAGCTAGTGGCTGCAAGACAATCCCATCTTCTCCAACTAAATTTCAAGTGCGTGGCACATTCTGATCACTGCTGAGGCTTCTGAGCAGTCGCCACCTTGTGCTGAAGGAGCATAATGCATTCCCTGCCTCGCCTTCCTGCATCCAGGGGGCACTGGCAGGAGTATGGGGGGCAGGAGAAGGTAACAATCACTAGGCCAACACTACCTTCAATCTGCACCCCAGATCTTTTTCCTAACATTATGATGGTGTATAAAACAGTCAACACTCACCGTAACGACAACGGGCACCCAGTTTTTAATGTGTATGTGCTTCATTCTGTTCAGACATGATCTAAATGCATAAAAGAGCTGAAGCTGGTGGGCACAGGCCAACCCTTGCTTCAGCAGGGTCAATCAGAGCAGACTTCCCAGGGCGGCATCCAGGCGAGGCTTCAGTATCTCTAAGGATGGAGACTACACAAGCCCTGTGAGCAACCGACCACCCTCAGGAAAAACAAGTGTTTTATTACATGTAAATGCAAGCTCTTGTGCTTCAGTGTGTGACCAGTGCCCCTAGTCTCAGCATGGGCCACCACTGAGAAGAGCCTGGTTCTGTGTCCTTTACTCCCTCCACTAGGTATCTACACACACTCACGAAATCCCCTGGAGCCTTCTCCAGGCTGAACAGTTCCAGCACTCACGGCCTCTCTTCATATGACAGATGCTGCAATCTCTTAGTCATCAGCCCTTTGCTGGACACACTCCAGTACATCATATCCCAGTCATTCTGCAACTGCGAGAGGCAAGCTCTTCTGGTGATGACAATAAACCAAATGGACAACAAAGACTGCTTAGCGGTACTGAAACTCCTTCCATTTATTTCAAATTCAGCAAACTAAGAAATAATCTTATGCACACATACAACCATCATCCCACAGCAACAGCTGCTGGGCTGCATGTAAAAGTATCACAGTTACATGCACCTACATCAGCTGTAGCCAGGGAAAAAGCTAAAGGTGCTGGTAGAGCCAGCACTGTGATGTGGCACATCCACTCAATGGTATGTGACTGTGAATCCTCACACACCCTACTAGGAGGCTGCATGTGCATCCCACAAGCTCCCAAAGCACTCAGGCCAGCCTTGGGCAGCACAGGCCATGCCAGCAGTGAGACTGAAAGACCATCACCATTCCTGGGAGAGACGGCTTGCACTGCACGGCATCTGAGGAGCACAACACCTGCCGGTTCCACATGCTTCAGGGGAAGCACAGGACTGACTACCATGCACCTCTTCACTATGGGTACAGCACGTCACTGTTCAAGGGGAAACAGTAAGGGCTTTCTTATGCCTGTATTTAACATGGCACACCTGGTTTTGGATACCTGAGTACTGATGGGACACAAGGCTTCTGGAGGACCACGCGGGTTTCCCTGCCACGAAGAGCCTTTCTCCTCACACACCTCAGCCTGGCTTAGCATGGTTATACTGGGGGGATACCAGAACGCAGCTCAGACACCTCGCAAGGGCAGCCTTTCCTGGTCCACAGGGCCTGGGAAGCCAGGAACATCACCAACACCCACACCTGCCTCCATGGCAGCTCGGGGCGGAGAGGACGAGCTCCATTTTCCAGGCCCCGGCAGGAGCAGCTCTGCAAGCCCACAAGCCCCGGGGCGGCAGGGCCGGCCATGCCCAGACGCCGTGCCAAGCAGCCCGCAGCCTCCGCTCGGAGGACCGCATCCCCCGCAGGTGCTGCCAGCGCTCCCGATCCAGGCCGGCGGCCCGCATCCCCCGCAGGTGCTGCCACAGCCCCCGATCCAGGCCGGCGCATCCCCCGCGGTGCTGCCACAGCGCTCCCGATCCAGGCCGGCGGCCCGCATCCCCCGCAGGTGCTGCCACAGCGCTCCCGATCCAGGCCGGCGGCCCGCATCCCCCGCAGGTGCTGCCACAGCGCTCCCGATCCAGGCCGGCGGCCCGCATCCCCCGCAGCTGCCACAGCGCTCCCATCCAGCCGGCGCCCGCATGCCCCGCAGGTGCTGCCAGCGCTCCCCGGGCCCGCGGTGCCCGAGCGGTCCGGCCCTGCCGAGCCCGGGCGGGACAAGGGCGCGGGGGATGGGCCCGTGCCCTTTCCAGGGCTGTCCGAAGCAGCAGCTCCGCGGTGCCCCGGGTGCCCCCGAGGCGGCCCGGCCCGGCCCGGCCCGGCGGGGAGGCAGCGCAGCGCCCGGCAGTGCGGGAGGCCCCGGGCCCGGCCGGGCAGGGCTGCGCTGCCGCCGCCGCGCCGCTCCCGGAGCCCCCGCCCGGCCCGGCCCAGCCCAGCCCGGCCCGGCCCGGCCCGGCCTTACCCGCTCCGGGCCCGCCGCCTCCTGCAGCGCCGCCGGCCCCCAGCGCTCGCCCATGGCCGGCGGGACCGCACCGCCAGGGGCGGCGGCGGAGGAAGGGGGAACGGCCATGGCCAAGGCCGCCCCTCCCCCGGGGAGGACTCCGTAATTGCATAACAAACACAGAGTGGCAGCGCTTGGAGGCGCTCGCCAAGGGCTCGTCAGTGAAAGTACGGCTGATGTTTGTTTCTCTCCCTGCCTGCAAGCTGAGAGAGCTTCAAAAGATTCGGGTGTCCCCTTTCCTGAAAGGTAACTTTCGGTGTTGCTTTAAGAATTCGTGTGCCCTTAAGAATTTAGGTGGGTTTTTTTTTAAAGGCACCCGTCTACCCCAGTGCCTGAGACCTCCCCTCTCTCCACTCCCAAGCATGGGAAGGGGAGTCAGGCCAACGGGGCTCCTCGGAACTGCATCTGTTTCCTGCGGCTTTTTTATGCCTTGTGAGAGATGCTCAAGCCTCACCAGGGCAGGGGGTAAGAAAAGTTCAGCGGTGAGATCTGTGCAGCACGGCTGACAAAGCACAAGATCAGCTTTGGTTTTCTTCTATGGAGTTTTCTGAGGAGCAGAAACAGGTGCCTGACCAGCAAGTTACCGAGAAGCACAGCAGAAACACACAAACAGTAAATGAGAAAAGGCGGTTTCACAATAACATCTGCTGTTACTGGAGTACTGTTCTTTCTGAGACATCCTTGAAGTTTTATTTCCCAGAGATACCTATACAAACTGCTTAATCTTCACGGCCAAAACAGCTCCACGTGTATGGAGCATATGGACTACCACAGATTTCAGCTTTCAATTGCTTCTAGAGCAATTGAAAGGAACACGGATTGGTGTAGAACAAACCCAACTGACCCGTTTACAGACAAATTCTATTGGTGTGTGTAATACAGAGTGTGCTGGTGGCTTAAGGGGGAGATGCATGAGTTTCTGGGCCAAAACCAACAAGCAGCAGACTTTTTGTATTAAATGACATCGACTTGCCTATTGGTTGTCTTAGCCCCCAATTCTAATTGTCGTGGCTGCTGTTCCAGAGTTCCCTAAATAAGGAAACACCCTGCCCTGACAGGGATTAAGACCTATCATAAATTAATATACTTAGCAATAGAAGTTGTTCAAGTATTTGGAGATAACTTCTTAAACACCTGTGCTTTTACCAATGCACAGCAAATGTCTACTTATATGGTGGTGCCTAAAGATGCACATAAGAAAGAAAAATACTGGAAAAGAAATGTACCTCAAGGATTAACCAAACATCAGGTGGCTGTTCGTGCACCTCCACAAAAATCTGCCAACTTCTGTTAGCTTTGTTTTATAAAATTTAAATCACACAACAGTGAAATACAGACAAGCACATACAAATGAAATACAGCATTATGCACAATTTTGCAATATTTCAGATTACTCAGCTGTACCTACAATGTCATATTTAGAACAAGGTCCCTAACAGGTGGTGGAAGCTGTATTCCTCCCTTGGTTCCTCACTGCCATGGCAGCTGTCCTGCTCTGGCAAATACAGTCACCACTGCTTTAACTGTAACACCTCCTTCCTCCCTCCCCCAAAAGCTGTTACTTTTTTGGGGAATGCTTATGACCCATTTAAAAAGGTAGCTGATTTTGTATACGAAAAGGCCATTTCAAGTAAATTGAAGAATTTTGATTTATAAATTAAAGTGAAATCTGCTTTTCAGCTTAGCACCGTTCACTGTCGGAAAATCAATTTGTGAATAATTTCAGTATGTCTAAAGCCTAAAATTTCCGTAAGTCTCCTTGCAGTCTCCTTGCCGAGAAACCTCACCATATACGTTGTGGCAACAATCTATTTTCCAGTAGGTTTACGTGACTTCAGTATTCAAGCATATGCATTTGTGTAGGCTGCCATTGCCCCTGAACAAAAGGACACTGGCGATTTTCACCATTATGGAAAAGTCCCGAAACATCTGGGAGGAACCAAATGCCTCTTGTTATACTAAATAGTCTATTACTATAATAGTAGCTTGTGGTGGTAATAGACAAAAAATAGCTTTATATTAAGCCATTGACAAAGGGGGGGAAATAGTCTCTCACAGGACTGTGTTTCAAGCAAGACATGAAGTTACCCTCTTAGACAACTCCACATAAAACCCTTTAAAAATATATTAAAAAATTAAAAGCCCTCCATGCTTCTCAATTCAGCAAATCTGAAAGAGCTGCAAATGAAAGCCACAAAAGCGATTTCCAACTAGCTAAGGACCCATTGGAGCTCCTGAAAATGCCAGACGTTCTGATGGGCAACGACTGCACTGTGATGGAGGCCAGCTTCCAGTTGTGGAGCCTGTTCATGTCCTCCTAACAGAGATCATGTGGAAACTTCCAGCACAGGGAGTTCAAGGTAGTCACTGAAGCCTTCACATGACCCATTCACCTACACATTTCAATGTGTGGACATTCATTCCACTTCAGAATAAGCTAACACCACATGTGCTGAAATCCAGTTAATCGGGATTTGCAGCATTTTCTATGATTTTAGCAGACCTGTTACTAAATAGGCAAACTGAACAGTTCGGACAAAAGGTCAAATCCTACAAAGCTTGAAAGGAGGAAGGGAATCAGAGCTACTGAGAGAGATATCCATAGTTTGCCTTACAGAGAAGAAGCCAGAAAAATCCAAGTGTCAGTGAAGCAGAGAGCATGAACACAGCAGCAGCTCAGAAAAGGCATTTACAGATGCACAGAGAGACAGGATCCACAGGCTATGGGGCACTATGAAAAGGGAGTTAGGGCAGTTAGCACAGAAAGGAGGAGGTTAATACAAACCTAGTGAACAATCTTTCACGTGGTGTTAAGGGTGATCAGGAGCTGTGCTGAATTCTGGCTCTCCCTGAGAGGCAATCACACAGGAGGTGGTTGGTGGTGACTGGGGAATTTCTCCCACCTGCCCTCCAACCACCATGGAGACGTGCAGCCCTGCTCCCTACACACCTCTCCTCAGATGCACAGAAGTGAACTTGTGAAAAACAGCAGGTCTGTATGATTTGCACAATTGCATACAAAGAAAAATGTTAAGAGTTGAGGAAAATTTCCTTTCCTCTGCCTCCCTGAATGCTGCTGTGCAAGGGTTTTGGTTTGGATTCCCAAGTTTGCCAGTTCACAGCTTAATCACTACGTGTTATCTAGTGACCAAATTACTAGCTTGCAGGAAAGAAAAGTCACTTCCAAACCACACAGGTGGGGAAGACCACTTGATGACAAGTCCATAGCATTATTCACTCCTGGAAAATTATCAAAGCTGAAACAAGTAATTTTCCTTGTGTTGGATACAGCTAGCTAAGTAACAGAAACCAAAGCCAAGAATTAATCATGGAAATTAGCACTGAAGTATCAGTTTTCCCTAGATTCAGATTAGGACCTACTCTAGAAGTTGGTGATAACATTTTATCAGTAGCTACATTTATCTGCTTTCAGCAATGGTGAGCAGCTAGGATTTAGACTATTAAAAAGTGCAAACATTGCAGAATTTTCCTTTAACTAGTTTTTCTACCACATTTTAAGTGAACTAACAGAAGGGCTTAAGTCAAAGGGAGAGGAGGTGTATGATTTTAATAAACATTTTTCTTATTAAAATCTTGATATAGTTTAAATATACCATACAGAGGAAAAAAAGCTATTTATAAAGCTACATACATATTTCAAGTCAATGATGACAGCATATACCATTCTAAATTCCCTCTCTGCTTATCAGAATGCCTTGTGTGTGTATATATGGTGAGCTACTGTGCTATCTGCATAACTTTTGTCTAGCTATACATTACAGGACTTAAAAAATGTTTAAGCTATATACAGAAATATATATACATATAACATATATTTATATGTTATACATACACATACACTTATATACATATACACACAATACATATATATATACACAGTACTTTACATGTATATATGGCCTTTCATCCAAGGGCCTTGGATACTTCTTAGTACATCAAGCCTCACAAAGCTTTGTGAGGGAGGGAGCTTTATTTTACAGACTGGAGATTTGATGCCTATTCTAAACAGTTTCTTTTGTTGCTTTCTACTAACTTTACACATTTCAGTTAGAGGCAGTTTTGGTAGTAGAAATGATCACAGCAGTTTGATATCCAGGCACAAGGCAGATGTTGCTTTGTACCTTTGTAACTTACCCTCCTTAGTATAAGAGAACAGCCATACCAGCATGAATTTTCTCTATACTAAAATGCCTTTACCTAGATTTGTGAGGCTGTACTGCCTTTTATTTTTTAGCATAGTAAAATCTAATACAGTTTTGAACTTAAGATACACTGGAGGTCACAATAGGAAATCTAGAACAGACTCCAATCCTCGTACATTGAAACTATCCTTTTCTAGGATGATCGATTTAGAGGAAGTATTAGTACATGCAGAAATAATTCTACATCTATTTCTTTATCTGCAGTTTAACTACACAAGCCTGGAACAGTCTGCCTTATTTAGAAAACAGGATTTTCAGCATCAATTTGGCAACTGGTTATCAGAATTTGTGGTATCAACTGTACTCCATACCTCTAGCAACTAAATAAATTATGAAAACAGGCTTTTTTGAAAATCAGATATAGGTAACTTCTGGTCATCCTCAAACTAGCAGACAGAAAGGAAAATCCAGTGGAGCTCTGGCAAAGGAGAGTTCCACTGGGATTTTGATGGAACATTACTTCAGCTCTTCCCAACAAAAGGGAGAAAAAAAAAATCAGTAACGTGGACTAATAGGGTTGGAGAAGCAAGAAGGAAGAACATCACCACCACAAAAGCTCTTATCCCTCAATACTGCCGTCTGCTAAGCTTTCAGGAATTTATTTTGACACAGAAACAGTATCTCCTTTCTTTATTAATCAATTTCTAACCCTCAAAAATCTCTCAAGCCTTAGGGAAAAGAAGTCCTAGATTATGGTCAAAGACTGCCTTCCCCAAAAGCAATCAACCACTACGAAAGTGAACATATAGTAGAACTGACTACAATGAAGTTTGAGAATTTTATTCTAACCTAATTGCCTTGAGATTTTTCAGAACAAGCCACTTTTCCTTCAAACCAATTCTATAAAAAGGAGGGGTTGCCTGGCCCATTTCTTTCAGGATTCTCTGCTAACTGTAAAATGTGGGCTAAATATCTTCTGCATGTCAATTTTTCAGCTACAAAATTCAGATTTTTAATGAACAACTATGTTTAGTGTATGCTGTTACCTAAAGTATAAATGGCTGAATAAATAAAAACTATTGTTTCTTCAGTATGACTTGGTATTTTGTCTGTAATTTCTTTATTAAAAAACTGTAACAAGATACTTAAAAAAAGGCTAGATACAAAAGAAGTTAAGCAGCTCACGAACATTAAAGTTTTCCAAAAAATGTATCTTCAATAATCATGATCTTATAAACATTTTACAGTTACCAGAAAGTGCCCAGGCTGAGTTTACATAGTTAGATAATGTAGTACAAGTGTTGGGTTAGAACTGGTAGTGGAACAATCTCCTGACTGTCTGTTCACTGTAACAAGGATACAAAAATGTTGATTGTGAACTATGAAATACTGTGCATTGGCCTCATCAAATATGTACAGGGAAAAAAAAAAAAACCACTAAAGGTACAGATCACATGCAAAATATTAGTGATGGTATCTGATGTGCCAGAGTTCAATGCAATAGAACAAAAATTGCAATGAAAGTGGTTTCATATGTGAACGATCCCAACTCCGGGATCTGAGCTGTCAGGAACTTTTTACAAGTTCAATATACATGATACACAACTGCAGCCAACCACAAATTAAACACCATTAAAAAAAAAGTTAAAAACACAGAACATACTTAATTTTTTATTTCGAAATTCCCTACTCCCTCTATACAAGAACCTTTGCTGAAACACTTTCCACAAAGGCAGCAGTGAATTTTCAGAACATTTTACATATTTCCCTCAGCAAAAAGATAAATCACAGTGTAAATTATATTGTTCTGCTGTCATCTTTGGCTGGGGTTAGGCAAAGGAGTTATTGACTAGCAAACTGTTGCAATCACATATTGCTAGTGCTCCTTAGGCCCTTACGTTACAGATTTAGTACAGGAATGTTTGCATTTAAATCTTTGAAGTACCACCAGGGGTATGACAGCATTAACTTTCATAAACTTTTATAGACAAATGGAAAAATCTACAAAACTTAGCTAGTAATATTACACAGCAATACACACTTTTTATACTCTACACAAAACCAAAATTCTTGGTCTTAATGGCGAGTAACAATTTTTGTTTCAAAATCTGCTTAGAGGAATAGAGTGGGACATAAAGGCGAGAAATGCAAGTGTTTGCTGTAGGAAGATGTTGGTCATCTGGAGGCCTTATTGTGATGGATGGCATAGGCTGGAATCCCTCCTCACTGGCAGGCAATGATGGACTTGAGGTCCAAAAGTAAACCTGAAAAAATAAGACAGCATTTAAAATTATGATTTACAGGCCTGTAGAGATTCCTACTGCCTACAAAATGTGTAGGGATAAGTTAAAAAAGAACTGCACAGTCACAGCAAGGTTGATCACACTATGTTCTCTTCAATATGCCAGCTGAACTCCACAGTCATGCTACTTGCTCCTGTAGTAGCTTCCTTCACTTCCCTTCCTCAACTGCTCATTCATAAAACTGATAAAAGCAGCACTCAAAATTATCCTGTATCAACAAATCCTCAGTAAATGAAATGTCCCCAAGTCCATCTGGGAAGGTGGTGACTGCCATCAATACAAATTGAATCAGGAATCTCTCACAAACCAGTTAGAGACTACAGAATGCAGTACTGGTACAGACAAAAAGCAGCAACAGAGAGTATTTCGTTTATTGTCTCAAGTGTGAAATACTGAGTCACCACCAAAGTGTAACCATAGATACTCCTTGAAAAATGTGCTCTAGGGTTTCCACTTTTCAGAGTACTCTGTTTCCTCTTAGCAGACTGTAAGAGAGAGAGAGAGTACCTTAAAGAGTAGGAATTTAAAAACAAACAGTTTGAAGAGTGTACAACAAATACAATTTACAGGTAAGTTTTTAAAGATTAAAACCCCTGAACAGTATCTTGTTCTTGCATGCTTCTCATCTGTTACTCCTGAAGGGCTTTGAGAAGGACAAGTATCATTACTGATATCTTTAAGAAAGTACATGCACATTACCCTCAGGATACACAGAAGTCAGGTGAGCAGATGATCCATGAAGAGAACTCCACCTCAAAACCCTACCAGCCCACAGCACAGTTGAGTAACCACAGTTACTCATCTTAGGAGCAACTGTGCAGAGTAAAACTGTGCTTCTCTAAGAGACCTAGGAACATGGAGAAGTACACACCATGCTTACTTTCAGTTACAAGCAGGTCCAAGATTCACACCTGATGTTTCCAGAACCAATAGTCCTACCCAACCCTACTACCCTGCTCTGCTACCCTAACTCTTCACAAAGTCTCTGCAGGTAGACATGGTTAAGAACAGCAATGCCACCAGTTATTCCAATTCTTCTGCATGTTTCCAATGGGAATGGACAACTTACTAGGTCTTGTCTTTCCGTCATACTCATCTTCTCAACTATGGACCAAAACCAACGCTTGAATTGCAAAAGCTTCTCAGCATTTTCTCCTGTGTGAAATCAAAGGTACACAATTCAGCTGCTACACTGGACAATAACATTAAGAGATGTGTTTTACATGTGCTGCAAGTTGGATCTCAGCTATTATCATATTCATAAAGTCCTGATATTGGAGACTATTAATTTTTCAGTAATTTCAAAACTAATAGCTTTGAATGCAAGGCTAACACTGATATATCAGTACCACTCCCACTCCCCCCTCCTTACCAAAAAATCTAAATGCAGTTTAAAAACTATGCAAGAAGTATTAAATTCGCATCCATTGCATTTATAGTTCTAAAGTTAGGTCACGATTTTCACAAGGAAGATATACTACCAGTAATACAATCCTTGTATTTAACATCTAGTGACAGCAAAGTTGGAAAACATGCTTTCTCCACCCTCCCTTAACTGAAGGTAAATATTTTCAAAGGAATGTAAAAAAAAATCCCAAGTAGTAGCTTTATTACAGCTTTCACTGGCTTATTAACTAATGCCAGATTTGAAGAGATAGTTTAAGTTTAATGCTGGTAACTACTCCACACAGAACAGTGTTAAGTTATGCCTGCAACTCTGTTTATGAGTAAGTTATTTCATACCTGATTCATCATTGAAAGAGGTAAAGCTGATTAGCATTTGCACATTTACTTCACCACAGCCATTTACCAAAAGTCTGAAATCTTCTGCTGTCAAATCTTCTAATGAATTCTTTGGAAGTACATCCAGGAGCCCCTTCCTCATTGCCTTAAGTGAAAACCACAAAATGCACATTGTAACCCTGTAACTTTTAAGAATGATTTTAAATGCATTGCTGAAAAGTTTCATGTGAAATCTCCTTTAACTCAAGATTCATTATTCTCTGAGCTGTTCTCTTCTTTCAAAGCTTTATCATCTGAGATGCAAATCTGAAACAAAGAACTGCACCAACTGTTAAACCCTACCTACTACAGCAAAAGAAAGCAGTAATGGTTTGAGCTAGTACTTCACTGGGAGCAGAAGCACATGCAGTCTCTAATGCTAAAATGTTCAGGTATTTTGCTAAGATGTGCTGAATCTCATGAGAATTTTAAAAAAAAATGCATCTTGCAAGTTACTTTTACTGTGCTTCCTCAGACACATGCCAACTCTGCTTCAAAAATATTATACACACACACACACGTATTCTATATAAATAAGTAATATCCTGAAAAGATTGGAAATTCCATATTCAAAATGGAATACTATGAATCAATTTGCTTTAGAAAATTCCAAAATGAATACAAGTGTAAGGGTTTTCAACTCTTAAAATAAAAAGGAGTAGAACTATTAATATATGCAGACATGGAGATCAAGTAGCTTAATTCCAGGAACATGTTCTTTCTGTGAGAATTTGGACCTCAGCTGCACAGAGGTAATCTGGTAATCTCACATGTGCAGCAGGAAACCACAATGAGCACAAGCAACAAAGTTCAGATGTAGCATCATATGACAGACTGGACCTTCATTAACTGTCTACAAAAATGTATTATTCCATAAGTTTTATTTTACAAGGGCTTCAAAAAGAAAATAATTTTTCATATGGTTTTCTAGTCAATTTTTACATTTCTTGCCAGGCTAGTAGAAGTTGTTTTATAACTGATTTTTCCTTGTAACAAGGATGCAAATAAATCAAAGGTAATAAATTATTAGAATGAAGTAGCTGCCAAATACAAAGCCAAAGTTCCAAGAGGATTTGTGCTATTTGAGCTCAAGAAATGAACCATTTATATGGTTATATTTAACCAATGAGATCCACTATAAAAGAAATTATCTTTCATTCTATAAAATAAATTGTTCAAAGTACTTAGTCTTCACAGTACTGCATAAACAACTATACAATTACAAAAAAAATTAGAAAATTAAATACTTTTAATGAAGCTGTCAAGACTTCAAAAGAAATCTGATTAGCAGTATCAAAAAGAGGAAAATAATTAACTGACTGGATTATTTTTTTTTCTTCTTTTTAAAAACTCTCCACTAAAGACTTACATGTAGAGGCTGTTCTGCTACTACCAACATTCGGTGTTCTGCGTATTTCCGGACGTACTCATATACATTCTGAGGAGTGACTGGTATATTTACACCGTTGGAAATAAGTTCAACCTATGGCAAGGAAATAAGGAACGTTTAAAAACGGGAAGAAGAAAAGGGATAAAAAGGAAATGAGATTGTTACAAGCACCCCAGTATGCTGCAGATTTATTGCTTAATATATCTCCAAAACCAAGCAAAATTTACTGCTACGGGTGAGTTTTCAGAATTCCCTAGGATTGACTATGGTAGCCAGGCTCTATAGTAGGCTCTAGATCACTTTCACGGAAAAAAAAATTCCAGGTTTCAATGCCTAAGAACACTGCATTGAATTCAGGGAGAGTAAAATGTTTTATCTGCCATCTGAGAAGAGCGCGGATTATGTGCACACTACAATCTGCATCAGCTGCCAAACTCTGAAACTACAGAGCCACAGATTTTGCTGTGCTTACCTGCCCTCCACCCTCCTCCTTGCACAGGTCTATTGCAAAGGCTAAATCCATTGCTGCAAACACTGCATCAGCATCTGTACTCTGGGAAGCGAGGATAAGTTGCCGAAGGCTTTCATACATAACCGGATCAAAAAAAGCAAAGTCGTGCCAGTTCACCTATAAAAAAGGACAGCATTTTGAAACAACAACAGATGTTTAAGAATGCACTCAAAATTACATGATCCATGCCAGGTCTATGCACTAGCAACAAAGCATACAAACACAAGGAAATAAATGCAGTTAAACGCCTACTTTCAGTCTGCTTTAGAAGGTACATTAGAATACTGGAAGGAATATATATTCAACAAGAAAAACCTGAAGAGACAAATTAGAAGGCAGTCACTCTTGGAAGACACCAGGGGGTATTTAAAGGTCATTTATGCCATTAACCCTTTTTCATTAAAGATTATACTGTGCTAGATAACTAATTATGTGATCAAAATTGAATTTAAGGAAAGACCAACAGTAACAAACCTTGGTTTAAGTTTGTTGCATCAGACAGAACTTAAAATGCCACTGACTAATGCATCAAAAGTGCAATACATTATTCATTTTTACTGAGCCAGGTTGCATTTTTGGTCTAAAGTTTAGGTAATTATTGCTCTGAATTAAATTATACCTACACCTGAGACAAAATTTTAATTACAAATTAATTCTATGAGCTCTCTCAAATACCCACAAAAAAAGCTTTTCTGTAAGCTAAGATACTATTGCCTAGCATTGTCTAACACGATCTTTTCTGAGTCTCAGGAAGAGAAAAAGCAGAGACAGTATGTAGTTTCTGAAGAGAGTTGAAGGCTAACCTATCACAAATCGTTACATGTCAGTCAAATACCTGACTTCTAGTACATCTACTCTGTTCAAAATCTAGGAACCGAAAAAATTAATAGTTCTCAAATTAAAGATATCCATACAGTTCCAGTATCAACTCAGCTAGTTAATACATTTGTGGTTAGGGAAAAAAACCCCAGTTTTATAGATGAGATTTTAAGTAATTACAGGAAATTAAAATGTTTATGTTCAACTTACCTTTCTGCCAAGTAGAACTTTGATTACGTGTCTATTTAAAGTGATGGGACATAGTTCATTCTGCAACAAGCACAATCCTAGGATTCTGAAAATATATATTTGGAGTTTGTTTTGGTACAGCGGAAATTACACTAGAGATCTTCCAGCAAATTCACATTAAAGAGTTCCAATATTCTAATAATTAAGCTGGAGCTAGCTTTCCAACTTTATCAATCACAAATGAAAATCATGGACATGCATAATTAAAAAAAAAAAAAGATAAAAAAATTAAAATTTAACAGGAAAAGAAATCTCAAGTTGACATATGCAAATTCCCCACTATTTAGGCTCAGGGTGAGAAATAGAGACCATAAAAAAGAAGGTTTTTCCAGCTTGGATCATCAGTACTCTCTCTGTTGTTATGTATGATTGTCTTTTACATTTTTTCAGACTGTAGTTAATGGTAGCATACCTGCCAATGTTTCGGAAACAATTCAGCCTTGCTTCTGTGTTTTTACCAGGTCTTGGCGTATAAAAACCTCGTTTTCCAGGTTGGTAGAAAAGTGGTGCATTATCATCCCCATCATCTGTATCATCTAATTCCATATCTACTACACTGCGGCTGGATCCATGTCGCTTTCTATTTTCCTGTTTTGAAAGTCAAAATTGCAATTAGCACATTTAATTCTAGTTACTGACACACATCAATAAGCTACTTGCTACTAGACCCAAAGATTCAGGTTCCATTGGTTAAGAATTCCTGTGACATTTCCCAATAACATTTTATACTTTTGACTAATTACTGCTGATCCTTTTAAAAGAAAAAAAATTATTAAACAGAACTTTGTCTTGCATGATAAAGAAAGCTTCCAATTGCTTCCAGTTTTAAAATTAATTGACACAACTGAATCTTACATAAATTTTGTTCAACAGGTACCTGCACTTTATCTGAAGACTCTAGCAATCCAAGATCCAATATACTGTCAGCACCATTCTCCCTTGAGAAGGGAATAAAAAGGCAGATTTAATTTCACAATCACAGACTCATAGAATGATAGAATGGTTTGGGTTAGAAAGCGACCTTGAAGGTCATATAGTTCCAACCCCCTTACTGTGGGCAGGGACACTTTCCTCTAGATCAAGTTGCTCAGAGCCCCATCCAACCTGGCCTTGAACACCTCCAAGGGATCTACAACTTTTCTGGATAATCTGTTCCAGTGCTTCACTGTCCTCACAGTAAAGAGATTCTTCTTGTTATCTAATCTAAACCTACTCTTTCAGTTTGAAGCCATTCCCCCTTGAACCGTCACTATGTGCCCTTGTATAAAGTCCCTCTCCATCTTTTTGTAGGTTCCCTTCAGAGACTTTAAGGTCACAATGAGGTCACCCATAAGCTTTCTCTTTTCCATGCTGAACAACCCCAAATCTCTCAGCCTCTCCTCTGGTACTCCATTCCTCTGATCATCTTGGTGGCCTCCTCTGGACTTGCTCCAACTGGTCGATGTCCTTCCTCTGTTGGGGACCCCAGAGCAGGATGCAGCCAGCACTGCAGGTGGGGTCTCACCAGAGGGGCAGAATCCTCTCCCTCAACCTGCTGGCCACGCTGTTTTTGATGCAGCCCAGAACACATCTAGCACATTGCCAGCTCATGTCCAGTTTCTCATCCAGCAGCACCCATCAAGTCCTTCTCAGCAGGGCTGCTCTCAATAAGGAATTGTCATATTCTGAAACCAGTCAGATAAGATTAAACCAAAGCCAAAAAGTCACTTGTCCAAAGAAAAATATCTAGACTATCAAGGAATAAGCTGCATGTATTGGAGTTAAGATGTAGAACAGTACAAGTGCTTTGGCCACAAAATCAGTTCTCACTTCTTGGTACTTTACCTGCCATGTGCAATAATGAGTTCCATTGCTTCATCAACTCTTGCTCTAAGGGAATCTTCACTAGCTAGTAACAGAAGCAGCTGAGCAGGAGACAACTCCAACAACATTCCTGTGATTTTACTTGCAAATGCCTGGGGATAAAGGAGTGATAGGTCTTACCATTCTCCTCCAGTTCTCTCATTTTCGAATAGGTCTTATGAAAGTTTTGGTATTTTAGATAGAAAATGCATTACAAGATACCTCCTAAGCTAAACAACAAATTATAGTAACAAAATCTTAACAAAATTAAAAAGAAAATCAGTCTTACATATTCAAATATTTTCAATTAGGTTTCAATTATTTTAATCATGGATAAGGAAGTAAATGTTTACATTCCAAGGGGAGAAGAACAATCATTAAGTGTATTAGAGAAGTCTTACTGGTTGCATTGCTTGCACTCGAGGGTAGAGCCGTTCTCCAAGGGCTTGTCTGTGTGCTGGGAGAGGATCAGGGTCATCGCTAGGATTTCCTTCCGATGCTGGTCTAAAAGGCCTTGTGTCAATGGACAATTGTCTTCTGAAGTCCCTTAAGATAATCAGAGCAGTTTGTACTCATTTCAGAGGAAAAATGCAAAAATCCTCTGGAACAATATCATTTGCACACAGATTCATATTAGCATTAGTTTTACTGCTGGAATAGTAGTGTTGCTCATAGCTGCTTGGAGAGAATGAATCAGAAAGAGAGAACCAAAATGAACCAGAGATTTTTATTATTACTTATGTTTTGGATACAGCAGTCAGACCTATGCCACCAATGGCATTGTTGTTTCTAAAGCACCTCACAATTATATTCTAGTACATAAGTTTTTGTTATTGTGTTAGCAAAAGAGAATGATGGCCTGTGGTTGAGACGTAACCTATTAATGCTAATTCTTTAAAGAATTAAAAGTAGAGACTGCATTTCAAGAAATTACCCTGCAAATTGCTCCTGAAAAAGACTCCTATAATTGGAGGAAGTAAAAGTATCTTTCCTGACAATATCCAAGGCAATTACTCTATTTGACAAAATATCTTCAACAAGTTAAAGATTTATCACTTACCTATCCCTATCTCTCCGAGAACCAGTTCGCAAGCCACTACTTCTCCGCATTTCTCTCTCTCGCTCCCTTTCCCGATCTCTCTCTCCCCTATTTCGCAATCTCTGCATCAGACCTGAAGGGCAAAAAACCTCATAAACTTAAACATCTTTATATTTCTCTCTCCTACGTAGGTTTCAGTGTAAGGAAGACTAACTTTCAGAAGAGCTTGAAAGACATCAATGAAACAGAACCACTTCACTTGAAGCAGTGGTTGGGTTCAGCCAAACTTAAGAAAGGACCTGAAGTGTTTGTACCAACTTAAAAATGACAAAATACTTTAAGAGTTTATATATGCTTTCAAAAACATTAAAACGTGTTTGTGGCAAGTCAGATGGAGCAGCCATATTAAAATGTGTAAGCTCTTAATAGCTAAAATCCTGACAATTATTACCTACTGGAGAGAAGGATGCTAAAAAAAAGCTGCACACATCTAAAGCAGACTCTTGTTCTGAGAAAAACAAGAGGTTCCTGTTTCTACAAGTGGGGGGGAGGGAAAAGCCATTTCCTTGCTCCAGAGAACTAACACACGATTTTTATGGATTCTGGGCTGAGCTAACAAGAGCTGTCTCTGGCACAGTGCCAAGTATTTCTTGGTGGGGGGGGGGAAGTAAAAGCATCCAGTGTTTTTATGAATATTTTCTGTAGATTAACTGCAGTGCATCACTTACTTGTATGGGTACCCTTGTTGGCATTCTGAATACAATCTAGATTTGGCAGTTTCTCATTTGACAGAAAAGCCTGTGCAATAGCAGTGTAAAAGCTTCGCGCTACACCGCTGCCTTCTCCAGGCTCATCCTTAAAAGTAACTTTCACTCTGTGTACAGCCATCGGAGTGGTAGCACACCTGCGACCAAAATGATTGTTGAGCTGCCTCATGGTCTGCTGAATTAGAAGATCTCTGTCTCGATCAACCTAGTGAAAAACACAAAAAAAGTTTTTTCTTTACCAACTACCATACTGAGAGACTTTCATCTTCACAACAAATTTCTGGACACTGCTGCACAGACTCAAAAAATATCACTTAGATTGGGGAAAACTACAGAGTAATTGCAATATAACTCACAAAGTATGATTTAAGACACTTGCAGACTCTGAAATGCAACTTCTCCTATCAAGTTACTGTAATAATTCAACTTTTAATGAAAATGTATTCAGAAGATAAACTAACATTTTTTACCTCCAATGTTAAATCCCTTGATTGCTGGTTTCTAAGTTTTTCCATCTCCCTGCGGAATTTCGATTCCTTTACTTCAAAGCCACCTAATTCAGTCAAGATCTAAAAATAATAAAAAAACCAAACACAAACCCCAAAATCAGAATCATCAGGGAGAGTCACAATTCAGTTGTAAGAGGAACTGTCCTCACACTGAGCAATACATACCGATCCAGGCTCTGCTCCAACATCTTCCATGAATACCCTACCGAACAACTCCAAGGAAAGGCGCCAACGTCCCAGCAACATGTCATGAGAAATAACCATGCCCATGAAGCTACACTGCGGCCTGACAGAAAGAAGAAAAAATGACAGAGACGTGGAATCAAGTTAAATTTCAGACACATTTTCTGTCCTTTGGCTTTTTCTTACTCTCTGCCTTCAACTAAGTTTTTTATTCCTGATAAACAATGACGCAGTACACTAAGTCTGTGGACAAAAGCACAAGAAGCTGCTTAGTTTCAGCTGAAACCCAAGTCTTGCTTCCAAAGGGTAATTACTCCAAAAGCATATAGCTTTGCTGCTACATGGAACTCACTGTTACTGGTCTCCTTTCAATCAAGACCTTAATTTCTTTCAAAAAAGCTGTAATTTGAAGTGAGTGCAGTCCCTAAAACTGCATGAAGTGTGGGCAGCACCACCAGACACAGATGGCAAGTCGTCCATTCTAATTGCTCAACTTGGCTACCCAGGACATCACAGTAGGTCTGCAGCAGGAGGTCATGGAGTAAAGGAATTTGTCTCCAGTTTGCATGGACCTCTTTGAAGACTGTTCAACTGTTCACTTTAGAAGCTACTAATCACAAACTACAAATGCAAACTAAATTAAGCTACCCATTTTAATTTAAAAAAGACTATCCAGAATCCCAAACAGCCATTTATCAGATCAGTAATATTTCAAAGAGTCATTTTTAACTCAGCTACCTGAAAGATGTGAGAGGTGGCCCTTCACTTTCTGTTAATCCTATCTCTGCCAACAAGCTGCTTTTCAGTTGTGCTGCAAGATCATGAGCTGAAGGCCCTGGTTTTGAACTCTCAGATTCTTCTGTAGGCACATTTTGTTCTTCCCCTTCCTTCTTTTGCCGATTTTGCATGCTCATAACATTTTTTAAGTTGGCTGCATAAGACATTTTAGTTGGAAGAACCTAAAGGAGAAGTAAAATTTAATTGCACTTTCAAAGCAGCCTAGAAGGCTTTTTCAGCACACATATTCACAGATGTATATTTTAAATCACGCAAAAGTGAACACTGTTATTGCCCTGTTAAAACACAGCAACTTCAATCATTTCAATAAATTAAAAAAAAAGATCCCCCACTGCATGTTTGCATTTCATATGCCTGCCAATTAATGTTCAATCTGAAGGCAAGTCAAATCTACTAGACTATAGGAATATTTAAATTTTTTAATCAAAAATAATTATATAATTAGCATTCCAAAATTAACTCTGGATTGTACTGCTGCATTTTAAAAAAATACCTGAAAGGTGCTATAAATCAATAATCATGAAGTTTCTACATTAAGCATACTTTTCATAAAGATTTCAAGTTTTCACAGGCACTGGGCTTTTAAATTATCATTCCAAAAGCTATGTAAAATTCTCTCTGAAAACACTGAAGTGTCTTTTTAAGGAATGAAGGTTCTAGTTTAAATTACCATATTGTTTAAAATAATAAAAGCTTTACATTTACCTCAAGGCAGTTTCTGTCCACTGTAACTTCCATTAAGCACTTCCCACTGTTGGCAGAAGATGAGTAGAGACCCTGACTGGGTCGGCCAAACAGATCTTCTTTGCGAGCATTTGGCTGAAAAGTAACAAAAGCGTTCTGGGTCAATAATATACTTCGGTGAGGAATGAAAAAGCAAACTGCAGTTTTCTTCCAAAACACCATCTCTGATGTCACCTGTAACAGATGTGGCTGGTCTGCCAAGGGGATGGCCTCAGCCAGAGGAACCTCAAAAGGATTGGGTGGAATGCAGCCGAGGAACGTCATAGAGTCTGACCGTCTGAAGAATGGATGGTTTTGGCCAGTCTCTGCTGGGAGGGTGTCATCATCTTTGTCATTGAGTGTAGCACCTAAATAGCAGAAAAGATTTCACATCAGTTTTCTCAGTTATAAAAGCAAAGGATATAAAATGCCAAAAATTAATATCCTTCCCTCTTAGCTTTTTGACTAGAGGAGAATCTCTGCAAATTTAATACTTCTACAGATGTTCATCATTCTACATCTAAGGATGCTTCTGTAAATGCTGTATCTTTATTAGTTTGCTTAGTTATCACTTTTATTCTTTTTACTATACCTAGCTTCACTGAACAGGCACTCCTACACTGTATGTAGGAGTATACATTCTATCATTTTCAGCACAATTTCATCAGATCAAAAAAATCAGTTTAACTCTGATTCAAATTTTAATGCAGAATGGTAAGGGCAGAAATGCTGTGGTTTAGTGAGAAAGGAGATGAAAACATGGCCCTGAAACGAGAGGCAATGAAATAGGCAATGGCAGAAGAAACTTGGTAAAGCAACAATGCTAAGAAAATCTTACTAAAACCCAACTTTACATATACAAGTAGCAAAATTTATTTAAAGTCTCAGCTAGCTAAAGGGAAAAAGCACTAACAAAGTCTGGCATTTTGGTATGCTATGTCAATTTTTGTATACTAACTTTGATTGGTATCATCGTCATTTTCATGTTCTGAATCTTCATTGTCAAGACCCAGTTCCAAAAGCTCCCGAGTTCTTAATAAAAAAAACCCAAAACAACAACAACAACAACAAAAGAAAAGAAAAGAGTCAATCATCTTGAAGAAATTATTAGGCAAAACATCTACATCTGCAGCATAATCAGGAGAGTACTGAAGAGTTGTACATAAAAAAAACAAACTCACTCTAAGACTGAAGCACCATAGAGAACTTCTCATTACATACTCACTACATCACACACAGTTACCCTTGGAGCCATTTGACCACCTATCAATTTTGATCTTAAAAGTTCCAGCTTTGGGCAGTGATGGGTATGCTTGGTTTTAAACACTATATAAATATAAAAAATTTAGGAACCCTGCATTAGTGGAAGAAATATGCAAGTGAATGCTATTCCAAAATTTAAAAATAACCTCACTGATGACATTTCAGAAGGTATGTCTGCAAGCTGCACGTTAAAAAACTTGATTTCACTGTATTATAAAAAGGGTCAAGAACTTTGATTATTATTCATTTCTGGCAGTTTATGCACTGTGAAATGTGTTCTGAAACTAGATGAAGACTGATAAAAGTTCATTTCACTCAGACTACTAGTATGTCATCTAACAGCAACTGTTTGAACCACTCACTTTTAACTGAAAAGGTCTAGGCCTTCATAGTTTTATAAGCATTTCATGCAAATTTAGCAATTCTTTGATGAACAGTTATTTGACAGATGTGAATTTTTTTGGGGGAAAAGCAGCTTCTGAAAGTATGTTACTGCCTGGAAAAGGATTAAAGCTGTGGCTATAACTACTCAAGTCAGACAGTACAAAAACTTGATTACTGTATTATATCATTCTTACTTGTGAGGAAACTACTCTTGATAACATTCCCCTCTGGTACACTTTTGATGTCATAACAAACCTTATATTACCAAGATAAATACAACGTAATATTGCAACTAAAGTAGCAGTCCAATATATATATAAAATACCAGTATCTCATATTTTACAGTTACTAAATTTGTAGAGAAAATCAAACTTTAAGTTTGCCCTGCAGTATTGAAAATTAGGAGCAGAAAGGGGCAAAGATCTGCATTTAACTATCGACTAGGACTGCTCGGGTACATTACCTAAAAACCTAGTAAGGAATGAGAACAGATGCTGTAGACTACCAACATGTGGACATTTCTATGATCATTAATTGCCATTTGAAATAAAAAATAAAAAGAAATTTTAAAACGTCTTAAAAATTAATAAATGTACCTTGTAAAAGGCTACAGTTGAAGTAGCAGTTTTTCAACTCAAGGACATTTTTTATCCATTGATTTCCCTACTGTGCTTTAAATATCAGGTAAGTCTCAAAGCACACAACCAAATGGAAAACAAAACCACAAAGCCCGTTATATCACTGACATTTTCTCCAATGTCACCTATAACATGTTTGACAGATACCTAAGCAAACTGTTATCATGTCAAATGTATGTCCCATGTCATTAGCTGAGAAATTGTCCTGAGTATGTCTTTTAGAGGCACTACTATGGAGTTAAAAATCCAACTCAAGTTTCAACAGTAAGGAAACATTTTACAGCAATCAGCATAAAAAGAAGTGAACAGCATACTGCAGCAAGCTTATCAAACACAGGTACATTACATACCATTACAGAAATTCTTTTTATAATATGCATGTTACTACACACCCCCCACACAGACATACAGATTAATTCATGTATTTCTAGAAGTTATTGAGGAACAATGCCAATGACTGAAACAAAAGGGCTTATGCCACTTTTGCTTAAGTTCTGTTTCTGGGAGTCAACCTCAATACCTTTTCCTTTCCAGCTGAGGAGTATCCAATGTTGTCTGTTGATTCATTGCTTTAATCCAATAAATAAGGGCTTGAAAAACATATGCTACGTGCTTTAGTGAGCAGACATCTAGAACAGGAAGAACATCCGAGTGCTCATCGTTGTGAGACCGCATCAAGGACAGTGCATAGTTCAGGAAATCACCACGTGCTGACATCATTCCCTGCCGGGCACTGAGTAAAGTAGCACGTCTAGTGAAGGAAAAGAATCGAATACAGAGACATCAGGCATCACAGGACAACAAACACTTTATGTATAAGCCTTATATTTGAAATTTGGATGTAAAATCTCAATGAACTCCACACAAAAATAGTGATTATAAGCTACAAGCATAGAACAAGCAGTTCAGATGCAGTACATTGTAAACAGTTAATGCTCAAGATGACTCTAGCACATCAGAATAAACCAAATAGTAGCAACAACACAGGAAGCCAACTTAAACCAAAACAATAACTACGTTCCAGCGCTACAACATCAGATTCCTAAGATGTCTGTAAATAAGATTTGACTATAAAACTGATAATTCATATTGCATGCAGTAATCAAACTATTTTCATACCTTCTTCCTTCAAGAGTTCTTAAGCTGGCTTCCTCACGGGCTGTCATCCTTTCCCTTCTAGCTGAGTTCTGAGAAGCATGGAGAGGATGATTCGGATGCCCAGGATCACCAGCAGATGATAATGCTGAACCATAACGCAGCTGAGCTTCAGTAGAGTCCATGATACTGACCATCCAATTCCAAGTAGGAATAAGCTTTTCTTCCACATAATTCTATAGAAAATGAGATTTAATTAGTTTTGCAAACAACAGAACTAGATGATGAGAATGCAATCTTTAACATAAGCCTCCTACACCCAATTCCCTACAAAGAGGCTGTAAAACCATGTTGAAGAATGACCAGTGATTGGTTTCTGAAAGCTCTGTTGAGACTGTTCATTTACTGTGGTGGTATGCCGCTCTCATCACTTAACACTTTGCTATCTATAAAGCATTTGCACCATCTCTCTCTCTCTTTTGGGCATCTCTTCTACTCCTCCCCTTACAACCATTCACCATAACCCAGGTGTGCACAGCTTGGCAATTTTAGCTTAATTCCTGACTTTCTATTAACTTTAACAGCCCTCATCCTGCCAGATCTTTCACCACTCTTCAGCCCTTGCAAATTACTCAGTGAAGACAATGAAGTTAAGAGCTGCACAGAGAACTATGTCTGCATGCAAGTCTCACCTCCTGGTCTAATCTTTGCTTCCCCTCTTACCACTACTGGCTCTGCAGCCCGCTTTTCTTGCCATCTGCTAACTCCATTGACCTCTTGGATTTTTTAATCCAACATCAGTCTGCTTTCTTCATTCCTCTACATTCTGGTCTTCAAAAACATCCGTCACACTTCTGATGCACTAAAGTAACACAACGCTGTCTCAACCCTGTTTCTGTGTCCAGACAAAACCTCCACTGTTCAGCTTTCACATGCTAATACACACCTCTTGCTGCCTAAGCTGGACAGATCTCCTGTTCACTTTTCCTGTTAATAATCTCCCATACAGAAAATTATTTTAGCCTCCTCCATAATTAAAACTACACTCTCTTATTTCTTTCCCTGTGTATTTACCCCAGTGTTTGATCCCAGAATACCTTTCTAACCTTCCTCTCCCAAATCAGAAGTCTTTTCCTTCCATCACACTGTGAAAACAGAGCCATACAAATACCATGTGGCTCAATTACAAATATATTGTCATCAGGTTTTCACATCCCTACATAGCACTACTAACAGAAAACAGCATCCCTTGATTTCTTACCCCCACAAAGCAGCTGTGTTATTCTGACAGCTGACTTCTGCACTAAATTCAGTATATATGATTTTACCCTATAAACTATGCCCAGGTGCAAGTTGATACATACTTTCTGAACACTCTGGAGTCCCTCCTGCCTTGATAGTCTCTGAAACTAATGTCTATTCATGAAGGGGAAGACTGCTGTCTGACATGTATTTTCTCTACAGATGCATTTTACATATATTTTCAAAAACAGACAGTCAAGAGTATTGTATAAAAAATATGTGCATAACATGGAAAAGATGACCATGTCCCTGAAGGAAGGAACAGAGAACAGTACATTTACCTGTACAAATCTTTTATCTCATTTAGTTATTTGGCCCTTACGAACTTTCTTTTTATACAGATTCAATAGCTCATGTCAAATAGAATATGGCAATAGATCTCCAGCAGAAATCACTAGTCAATTCTGACTTAACTATTAATTACGTATCAGTCACATATTGTTTAAACACAATCAACTTAAGTTCCTTTTTTGAAAGAATGTATGTACATGAAATACTACCAATTTAATGGAGTAAGTAACGAAAGTTACTTTAGCCCACACTCTCTCAACATAAGAAGAGACTGAGTGCGCTGGAACAGTTTAGACTGAAGAAACAAACTCAGGAGGATCTTACCAGTGTGCATAAATACCTGATAAAAAGATACGAAATATACAAAGCCAGACTCTTACATACAAGTGATACCCAGTAAATGGACAAGTGGCAATAGGTACAAATTCGTAAGTCCCTTTAAACTCAAGAAAAATCCTCTTTTACTGTGAAAGCTGTCAAACACTTAGCAGGTTGTTCAGAGCAGCTGGGGAATCGCCATCCTCGGAGATATTCAAAACCTAAGAGTCCTGAGCAGCCTTCTCCTGTTGACCCTCAAAGGAATTTAGACTAGCCAATATGCAGAGGCCACTTTCAACCTCAACAATTCTGTAATTTTACCTAAAAACCCCCAGTTGTATTGAAATTATGTTTCTCTATGAAAATTTCCATGTTCTTACCTGCAAGTTAACTGCATCTTGATAAGTCAGCTTCACTGCAGCTGGAATCTGGGAGTATACTAAGTGATTGTATTTGGGAATCAGACCCATCAGATCAGATATTTGCCGTATCACAATGCTATATGCTCTTGCTAAGCTGCTTGCAGATGTTAAATAGCTGCTTGCATTGCTGGCTTCAAGAGCTGCAGCTGCTGCCGCAGCACTTGTACTGATGGTACCACTCCGACGGAGGTTTGAGGGATCGATATAAATCAAGCCCGCTGAACTTGCTAAACATAAAAGAAGAGATGACGTTAATGAACTCATTTAATCTTTGCTATGTGGTTTGTGTATTTATTGATACCATGATGTTTTGCAGAAATAAACTACTTGTAAATATTACTGACATCACAACTGTAACTAGCAAATAATGACTAACTACAGCAACCATACTCAGCTTTTAACTGGAACAGATCTTTTCCTTTTCTTAAATTCAAAACTAGAACTGGAACAGTCAAGGTATAGTCAACAGTACAACAAAGACATAAGATTTCATCCTTAAGAGAATAAACAAAAGCAGAGGAAGGAACAAAGCCAGAGCTAGCTGGCATTTGTGCATGCAATTCACTCAGACTTGCCTGCTGGGGTTGACGTACTAGAGGGAGCTGTGCTGGTGGTCCTCTGGTTTTGGGTATTCCGTACAGCCCATTGCATGGAACGGGGAGCCTGGGCAGCACCATTGGCATGGGAGCTATTTGTGGTTCGCTCCAGAGGCTCATCAAGCATGAAGGTCTCCTGCTCTATGTCATCACTCTGACTGCTGCTGCTATCAGAGTCACTGGAATCATTTGATTGAGAGTCATCTTCAGAAAAAAATGCTGGCACGCTGCTAGCTCCTGTTGAGAAAAATCAGCAATAATTGACAGCTCCACACCTGTGCATGTATACATGTATCATGTCAGCACAGCAGATTTCTTCCATGAGAAACTACACTACACTAAAAAGGTTCAGGTACCACCATTGAAAATGTTCAATAAATTATCCATATAACATACTGCTAATTATCCACAGGCGTAATGAAAAAGCAGTATGTTTACTTACACTTCAAAATACAAATTAAGAAGTAATCTGATTTAAAAATTCTTCACTGATTCTACCCCTAGGAAAAGAATTCTAAAAATTATGCTTCCAAATGGGACAGTAAAGCAGTTGCTCTCAAAAACCTGTACAATGACTGCTCAGGTTTTGTGTATTGATTTAAACCAAAAACCATTGTTTTAAACTTCTACGTTTAAGTGAGAACATTTCATTTCACTACACAAGAGTGCAAGGTAATCTCTAACAACTGCAGATATTCCATAAGAGCAAAATACATAGGTCACATCTTAATGCATTTTCTTGTCCAAAAAGTCTGCCTAGTACCTTACTATCAGAGCAAAGAAAAAACAGGAAATCTGGGGAAGGAGGAGGGTACTTACTCCTAGGATCTAAATTTAACCAGCTAGAGTAAACCCAAAAAGATGTGGTGTACCTGCTTCTGACCCAGCAGTAGCTGCAGTGACAACACTTCTGCGCCCACTGGCATTGTCCTGGTTGCTGTGGTTACTCTCACTATCACTTTCTGTTTCAGCAGCAGCTAGCAAATCCAACTCCATATCACTGCCTGTAAAAACAATGGATAAAACATTTCATGTTTAAAAGACAAAATTAGAATTACTGTAGTGACTCACGTAAGACACAAACAAACCCCAGACCATCTTACTATAGCAGAAGTTAATGGATATGTAGGGGGGTCATAAAAGCAGTGCAGACACTCAACAACAGCTGGAGCATATTTTCTTATTTTCCAACAATTAGCAACCTGCTCTCATTCTGCACTGTACATGTACATTCAATGCACAGTGAAAATAAAGGCTTTTAGGATTCAGAATTAGTCATTCAAGCCAAAAGATTCCACAACTCTTCATACACATGTATTAGGACAATTTACCATATGCTGTTTCAAAGAGTATTTAAGGAATACTTGAAAACTTAAAAAAAATCTAATTAAATATACACATTCTATTCCAGTTTTAAGCTTGAAGAATGAAATGTCTGAATATTCAGCAAATCAGTAAACAGATTTACTGTACATGGATTATGTAAATGGATTAACTGGAAACACAAAGCACAGTCAGAAACAGAAGGTAGCTTTTTTTTAATCATAGCTTTGGGCCATCTAGTCCTAAACTAAGTAATACAAGACAAGTCATAGTAATTTCAAACATTTTCATACAGAATTAATTAATTTTGTCTACAAAACATTGAACCATAATTTAGTACTTTGTGATTAGATTGAGAACTAGCCCGTGAGGATTCAAATCGCTTTTGAGAATACATTTACCATCAACAACATTTTACAGTAGCAAATAAAAAAGGTAAAATACATTGTTAACCAAGAATATAATAACATCTGATACCTTTGGGACCTTAATATTTTCTCCTCAACCAGAAAAAGTTCACATACTTTCCTACTACAAGTTATATATATTTTTACACATCCTTCTGTAAGATGAGCAGTCTGGAACCCTTGGATTCTCTCTACTCATGCAAATCTCCCAAATCATTATCACTGGTGACTCCAAAGATGCTTTTCTTTTTGATGCATAGTTTTCTCATCAAAGCAGTAAATGGAGGAGGTACATTATACATACCATCCTCATCATGCTCATCATGCTGTCCTTCTGCTTCAGCATTTTCTTCACCATGTTCTTCCTGTTCATCATGATGGTCTTCTTCACCAGCCACCCCCTCAACCACCTCAACCTGGAAACAGCATTGTAATATTATGCCAGACTCTCTTCAATATTAGAGAACTTACGTGTTTTCCAAAACAGAGTGCAAAGTTTCATTTAAAAAACACATCTCAGGAAGATGACAATAAAACTGAACCGATGTGAACAAGAAATGAACTTACAGCCACAGTAGTTGTACGTCGCTGTACAGGTTATAGTGTTGTGGAAAAAAAATCACATGCACAAATAAAACAGCCTTGGACATTAGATTTTAATGCTGTAAGGATAAAGGATAAAACTGACTACAAAATCTGGAATTAGTTTCTAAATACTGAAGGGGTATCATCTGCTGAAAGACTCTCCAGCTCTCTAACAGAACCTACATAATAGGAGCCATGTGCTGAAAGACTTTAAAACTTTTTTAAGAGGGAGAAATAGAATAGAAAACAACAATTACAAAGTTCTATTAAAAATGCTCACAGCACTGTAGGATTTCATTTAGTACTACTTAACATCTTTTTCAAATCAGAGGTCTTGATGCATGGATTTGGAGTTCAGATATTAAAGCATGGGCTAATGCATAAGATGTGCCACATTGAGAAAAAAAAAATAAGTACAAAAAAGAAAACTGACCTCTTCTACATCAGCTGACACAATATCATCTTGTTCTTCATCCCTGCCACGAACTGGTTGTGACTGGCTGATTCGTCTTTGCTGAGGATTCCTTATTATGTAGGATGACTGAGATTGACTAGAACTTAAAAGAAAAATATATAAAAATAACTCCTCAAAAGAACTAGATTTGGATCTCTGGATATCACTTAATGGAAAGCTAACAAAATCTCCAAAATAAAACCACCCTTAAGAAGTCTTCAAAAAGAATGGATAGTAAGCTTTAACAAGTTTTACCTGCTAGACTGGTCAGATGATGGTCTGGGTGGCAGAGGCTCCACAGAAAACAGCTCTTCACTTCCCTGCATGGCATCTATACTCGTGCTAGCAAGGGTAAAGGGTGCTGTAGGACGTGCAATTCCCATCCTGACTGGAATAATTAGAGATTCTGCTACATTGCACAACTCTTCAACAGCATAGGGCAGTAACGCCTGGAATACACGCTTACATTTTCCAATTGGCTGTGGAATAAAATTGCTGGAGGAAAAGAAAGATAAATGTCAAATACATCTTTTTTCCCCAAAAATTTCATGGCAATATTAATTCTCCTATTTTTTTTTCTCAAAACCTCTTTAACAGATACATGCATTGTGTGTATAGGAACAATATGCAGCTATTCAAGTCAGTGCAAAACATTTCTCATTCAGTAATTCAAGATTAAGGCTTGATATTTAAATCTACTACTAATAAATAACCATACGCTGTAATTTTTTTATGTTAAAAAAACCTATTTCCAAAAACCTTAGCATTAAACAAAAAGGTTCAGTAGGAACATGTAAATTAACAAGCACTGCATTAAGAAGCCACATGATATATCAGCAACTATTGTGCAATCTTGAGATTTGCAGCTTTCCAAATCTGTCTACAGAAGACAAAATAATTCAGATGTTTCTGCCTATTGTTGATTTTTATCAACTCATTTTGTAAGGAAAAAAAAAAATTAAATTAAGGAAAAAAGCCACCACAATCAACACACATCTTCCCCACTTACTTTTTCTTTTTGGAGGAAGCCATCTCCACACTAAGAATGACAAACACTCTTGCCACAGAACGCAGGAATCTCATTGTTACAGCAATAGCTTCTTCTCTGCGTCCTGGGGTATACTTGTTTTGTAATTCCTTTACCAGAGTACCCAGCAAAGTATCTAACAGCTGAAGAAAGAGATCATTACAACCCATTAGTTGTGTGTAATTTCAAAGCATGAAACAAGAGAGACTAAGACTCAAAGGGAGATCACAGTCATAATCGTACAAATTCACAAAACCAAGATTAACCTGAAGTTAGTTTCAAATTAGTCTCCAAGCACAAGACCTAAGATACCTTAAAGTATCATATTATTCAGAAAACCTATGTAAAACATGGCTAAGAGTGCTTACCAAAATGTCTGCTGTACATTTGACAATAAGGCAGTGTGTAAAACAGTCCAAGCGAATAGTTCCACTTTGCTGATTAAGGTAAACTTGCTCTTCAGGCAGAAGATGACCTATCCTACTGCTTGCACTAAGACTTGGAAAAAACAAAAAGAAGGGAAATAAATTTATGTAAGTCAGCAGGTCTCAAATATCAGATCAAACTTTATGTTGACAACTATTTGTAGATACACACGGGTCTTTATTTTCCTGGGAGCCAAACATGATCATGGACTTCAGTGCATTCCAGTCCTGTAAAACACGTTCCAGAGCTAGCTGGGCAAAACGAGGAGGTTCTAAATCATGATCAGGCATATCAGAATCTAAAAAGACAAAAAAAAAAAAAAACAAAAAAACCACCAACATAAGAAAGAGGTACTGAAATATGGAGTTTGCCATTTATTTCACTGAAACAGCTCTTACCTTCAGGATTTGCAGTTTTACGATTACGATCTTCCCTAATTCTAGGTGGTCTGTACTGGCAGTGTTCTACAGTTTGCCTGGCAACTGTCTGTACTAAAAACAACAGCAGATGTTCTCCCCTGCAATGAAAAAATTGTTAGTGGAAATACGACATACCACATATATTTACAAAAACAATTTTTAAAATTCTGCCTTAGTCAATGCTAATATGAACTTGCCTGCTATTTGGCATGGTAACAAGATTTGTGGTGGTGAGCAGGCGGTAAAGGAGATCAAGGCGAGCAGACTTCTGTCCAGCAATTAGTGTCTTACACTTGCACTTTTCCCAGCAGTCGCAGTAGGCTGTTGGGGATGTTCGTTTGAGCCTACAAGAAATAGAAAAGGTGAACTGCAACACTGTTCAGTAACATACCAAAATCTTTTCTATACAAGCTGAGGATGTTAGTGTACACCCTTAGATTCCTTCTGGAGTTTTTTTGTTTCTGATACTAGCAAAAAGGCAAAACCTAGCTTAAAAAAGAGAAATACAGAATTTATATGTGGCAGCACATGACATACATCATCCATGTTTCCTACACTCATCTTAAGAGGGCAGTTTCACTACAGAGCTTTTCATACTGCCGTAGTAAAACTCATCCAAGATTATTTACTCTTCCCTAAAATAGCCTCCATCCAAGAAAGTTAAGCTGAAAATACTCATGACATGCAGTAAAATCTCAGTAACTGTTACATGCTGAGAATATCTTTATAATTGTATTTGTTAGCTTATTATAGCTAGGATATCAATGCTGTAACTTTTACACCCTGTAACAGCAGCACAGAACACATGCAGCTTCAAAGCTTTGGGCTGGGTTGATCTGAAATTTTTTGATTGTTTGCTCACTTTTCCCTTTGTTACAGTTGATTTTTAAAAGACGAATACACTACATTTCTTTCCAAAAATTCACAAGAATGATCTGTCACCAGGATTCATAAAACTCTGGGGGGGGGACCCAGAATGAAAACACAGTATTAGTTAGATATAATGCTCTTACCATATTATGCACTTTAAGAATTACTCATTTACTCTAAATATTACAAAGTGGAAAGTACAAAACCACTTCAGGTTACTCTTTTAATTCTGACCTATTAAATAAATCTTATAGAGTAGACGCAAAACTATTTTATTAATCTTCTGTTCTCTAAGTTTGGAACACTTCAAGCAACAGAAAAATTTATTAAGTATCAGTAAACAGAGGAAACCACAAAATATTGATTTAATTATAAGAAATAGAACACAACATTTACTTGCAGTCATGTCCTTTGTGACAGACCCTTGCACATTCTGTGCAACAACAAAGTGATTCCAATAGGCCACATGTTCGGCATTCAAATATATCCTAAAAAAAAAAAAAAAAAAGGAAAAAAATTAGGTATAGCTTTTTCCTTACAGTGCTTGCAATCTCACAGTATTCCCGGTTACAATAAAACTGCACTTGTTTAAATCGATGCCTAAACTTAGAAGTAGGTCAGTTCTAGAAAGTGAAACTTAGTTGCTAAGTTAGAATATTCAGTGTTTTTAAAGAGCCCTGTCCATCAGAATTCTTGCCAAAGCCAGAGGGGAAAAGCCACACCCAGTAACAACCATGTTCCGAAGAACACAGTCAGCTTTGAGAATACAGAGCATTTTGGGGAGGCAGTAACTACACCAGACTTAAAAGTTACAGTAATTCAAACAATGCAATTAATAATTTAAAAATCAGATTAGCCAACTAACACAATACATGGTTGAAACACATTCCTATTTGCTTAAAAAAAAAAAGCTTACTTGGTTAATATGTTCTGCACCAGTCCAGGTAAAACTGCATGTATCATTACAACACAAAACATACAAAGGTGAGTCATCTGGATTTGTACCAGAAGGACAAACCATTCCCATAAACACATCATCTTCTTTTTCACTGGACGTTGCTTCAGCTAAAATAACAGAATAACAGTGTTAAAAACAACCCCCAAAAAATAAAAAACCCACCAAAAGAATCCATTCTTGGCAGATGCCTGCCATTACAAAATCTCATACAGAATTAGAAGTTTGAATAAAACCTGTTATAGCTTTCTGAGAAAACTTTCTGCTTGTCACATTATCTCTTATAAAAGCCACTGCAAATTCCTAACTGCAAAACACAACCACTATCTCTTCCCCAGTTTTAAATTCACTAATACTTTAATCAATTCACTGAATCACCATTTTGAAGGATTACAGACCATATCCTTAAGAGGAATATTCTTGTCCCACACAAAGTCCTACAGAAATGTGCTGTGATAAGGCCTAACGTGTTTAAATTTTTCCCTAAATTCAGTTTCACACATTTCTTCTAAAAAATTAAATACCAACACTAAAAGAGAGTCATAAAATACTTGTTTGTATACGGTTCTTTTCAGGAACAGGATGTAGCTTGGCATATTACTGTATCATATCAGATTTTTTTCAATTTCAAGAGAGTAGTTCCATGTGATACATTTTTGCTACCAAAAAATAATACCTTAATCCACTGGTTTATAAAGCAATGAAATGCCAAAAAGACTATAAAGAACACAAAAGCAATAATATGCTATTGCAATATACAAACTACAAAAGAGGAAGATACTCCATAATAGCAAAATTTCCATAACATGCAGCAATCTACAGTGTTAATAATGACTGCACACATGCCAAAGTTTAGAAGGAAACCACATACTAACAATTACTAAAACTGTTGTTACCTTTAGCAATTTTCTGTGCAGTTTCTAGAATTGTAATTGCAGCAGGATATGCCCGGCCACTAACTGCTGACATAAATGGTGTCATGCCTCTTGCATCCCTAGGCAAAAAAAAAAAAACACAAAAAAAAAAACCCAAACCAGACAAGTTAAAACACTGAATTTTTTCATTATAGCAGGAGACATAGGATGGAAATACATGAAAACTTAGCACTGCTGACCTTGTTCAAGCAGAAAAACCACAGAGTGAATAAGCACTCTTATTTACTGTACTTGTGTGAAACAGACATACTTTTAAAGAATGGCAGGACAAAATACAGCTGTATTCTAACATTAGCAATTTTAACTAACAGGCCTTTATGTAACCTTTTTAAAAAGGCTTCTATGTAATTGATTTCAGGTAATATAACATTAAAAAGGATAGTGAGAACTCATATGAAAATCCTTACTTAGCTGACAGCAACTCTCGAAGATAAGGTTGTAGAACAACACTATCACATAGCAATTTCAGTATGAAATGAGCATTTGCCTTCCGATCCTTTGACTCCACTACAGATGGTTCTGTAGAAGGACCTGTAGTAAGAAAAAGAATTGCAGTGAAACAGTTTTTCCTCAAAAAATTACTACCTGCTAAAAGCAAGTAATTGAGTAGTTCACTGGGGTGAATAATTGGTAACTTGACTATTCAGTGGTTTCAGCAATACTTCACTGAAGGACTGTAAATGTCAGTTCCAAATTACATTTGAAACACAGAGGGTAATCCCCATTTTATGCTGATTATCACAGTTTTACATATTTGTCACTCCCCAGGTATGTTTTTACATAAAACAAAGTATGGTGCTTCATTTACTTTCTGCACACTTGTGAAATTCTGCTTCAATCCAATCTCCATCTGATAAGAAGCATTTTCATATGCAGAAAGTCTGTGCAAGCAAAGACAGCTTCTGAGATAACTTTTGTTCTAAAGCATAACCAAATAAGCAGTATGTCCTCACCTGGTATTGTGGATGTGCTGGGTCCTTGGCCGGTGCCAGTCGCTGCTGTGGTAAGAGATCCCACAGCGGGGGCCAGGATAAAATCAATGTCACCATCTTTCAGTAAACAGAACAGCAGGATGTATATCAATACATAAAAACATCCCTAACAACATGCTCTTGCTGCAATGTCTAACACTGCAGGTTTTCTGCATTTAACTGGTAATCTTTCCCACAAACGGCCACATTCCTAGGTCCATAATGCAACTCAGCATTACAAAGGAGACTTCCTAGAAGTTTGACACCAGCATTAAAAAGACACATACTGGATTTAAAAACAGCTGTTAAGTCTTCAGTAAACTCTTAAAGTTATCTCAACGAACACTTGCTACCTCAATGGCATTAGACAGATTTCAGTGTGGGACTAAATAAGTTGTTCACCTTAAAAGCCATTGGTTCCTTTATCAAATCTCTCCTTCTACAGTCTAATGTGATATCTGAGCAGACTTACCTGGATCCATTGCAGGAGGATCTGGAACCCAGCTGGGAGGAGCTATTGGTGGAGAAACTGGGTCCTGGTGATCACTTGAGGAAGCACCAGCTTCATGTCTGCCCAATCCAGCTGCTCTCAAGGATCTTCTCATCATTTCTCTTAATCTCAAACTAAATACAAAACCAAGGCAGAAATACTCTCATTTTCATTTATAATTAGAACATATTTAAGAAGAATTTCACACTGAAAAAGGAAACCAAACTCCTCTTATCTCCATTTTATTTCAGCATAAATAAGGATGAGCCAAGAAGTATTTTTCATTACATTTTGTTGCACTGGAACGTTTCAGCCTTGGAAGAGGAGTCACTCTGCAATGCTTCAAGACAGATTTGAGCCCAGAACACATCCCTAAGCACCACAGCACTGCTTCTTGCAGGCAGCAGCTGATGGGCATTCTTACTGCTATTGACATTCCTTTTGGCCCAAGCTCATTCATGGGAGTGTTAAGATTTTGCAAGGATTTGCTCTTGTTGCTACTGCTTTTTAAAATCTAACTACAAGAAGAGGTTAATGACAGGATAAAAAAATGGGTCTTGATAGAATTTCTTTTTAAGGAATGTAATGATTGCTTAGAATGAAATGAATCAACTTAAATTCTTCCCCAATGGTGTTATATTGGTGTCCGTATTATTTATCTGCGTAAGAGACTACCTCCCTCAGAAATTCTCTTAAAACAACCTGGGCATTATCACAGTCGTTCTGTGATACTTAATACTTCTTGGTAAAGACCATTAGAGCTTATCCTCAAATTCCCTTTCCCCACAAGGAGGAACAATTCCACTTCACAAGTGAGAGACAAAGCATCAATCCCAGAAAACAGAATTAGTTTAGAAATATCACACTATTAGTTCTCACACTAAAAAGGGTTCAAAAAACCACTAGAACTCTAGTTTGGTGCTTAAAGAAGTGAAATTTGATTTTAAGCTAGCAAAAGAGGCCCATTCTTAAATTAGACTGAAGGAAAGAATTAATAACAGATTGGTAGTTAATACAGAAATTAGCATACAGGAAAGAAGAAGAAAGCATTACTGAGTTTACCTTCTGCTGCTTGATGATCCTGCCCTATTTCCTGGACCATTACTTGACACAACAGAGATTGCATTTGCAATAGCTTCCACAGCTGAGAGCCTTTCAGCAAACGTGTTCCTCTCAGAGCGCTCTGCTTCTGAAAAATTAAGAAAAGCGTCAATGCTAAGACTTTACTTGGCAAAATTATAATAAAGGAGTATAAAATATGAAAAGTCACTAATCTTTTTTTGGGTTTTTTTACATTTAGACAGACAGACTAGGTTTATATACAATTTTTTCTTTTGGATGAGCTTAATGTTTCTGTACCAGCTTTCAGTATCATCAACAAAGACCTATCATATAGCTGATTCCAGACACTTGCTGAGTCAAGGCTTCAAAAAACAATGATAAAAAACAAATAAAATAAAACAAACAAAATACAAACAAAAAACAACAATGAAGAAAAAAACCACACAAAAACGAACAAACAAAACCACCAAAAAAACTCACACCCAAACACCAGACCAGGAGAAACAAACCGCACTTCACAATGAGCATCCATGACCAATGCAAATCTGTGGACTTGTAATATACACACACTCCATGTATGAACATGCTTAGGAGAACTGTGTTATAAGAAGGCAGTACAATCAGTTTACATCAGAAAGAACCAGCAGTTCTTCTAACGTCTACAACCCTAAGCACCCTAACACCTACAGGTTCTCACATAATGAGGACCGAATTTTGTCAAGTGAGATACAGAATATGAAAGTGAGATACAAAACATTTTTTAAAAACACAGGTTTTGGTGCAAACTAGAAGGAAAAGGTGCATTTTTGAATAAAGAAAAGTATTTCCTTAAAGTGACTCCAATCGTTCTTTCAGGAAATGTCTCAAAGTTGCAAGGGCTAGTGCTCACTTTCCATTCAAAGGCTTTTCAAACTGAGAGTCACCTTTCTCTGCACACTTTTTTTCACCACTGACAGTTCCCTTTATTTCCCCTTTTTTTTTTTTTAAATAGGTAAGTACTATTAATACCTTTCATTCAAAGAATGAAAGAACAAGATAATCTGACGGCATGTGTTAACTGTTACGGTATGTTTAGTCTTTGTATCTTTCTACTCATCATTACCCGAAGTAAAAGAGATCCTAGGTTTTGCTTGTTCACAAGCATGTGCAGGCCTCTTAGATAAAAACCACCCACTACTCAAAGCAGACACTTAGCAGTGAACATTAAACACTTAGCAGTGAGAGAATACTGCTCTTGTGCCCCTAGCTACAAGTTGATTCGTAGCTGTAAGTGAATTGCCATTGTACTTGTGCTGTAAAACTCCTTTCTCAGACCCACTGGTTCTCATAACTCATGACCCATCACTTCTGGACCCCTCACAAGGAGGTCACAGCTCTTGAGAGCGATCCCTCAAGCAATACAACCATTCTCTGCAACAGAGGTTTCATCTGTTCAGGAGAAAGTAATCTGAAACTGAATTTTCACTGTTCCACTTACAAAATTAGCATTTGTTTTCAGAGAACCATAAATTGTAAATGCTTTGGCTTTAATGGATGATTTGCTATTCTATTGTCTAATGAAATCTGTCCCAGTTCTCAAGGCAAAATCCCTCAGTTTTTATGTGTTCAGTGATGTTAGCTGAAATTTAATATCACAACTTTTTAATGATTTCGCATGCTTTGGACATTTCTTTTGGACATGCTTTTCCCAAGATCCTTTCGACTGGCAAGACTGAGAAGATACCAATTCACAAAAACAGAGCAGCCTTCCCCCAGCTTTGCAGGTCTGGGGCCACTTTTCCTGCAATTCATTTATCATTTATCCAACACTGCAGGAGCTATAGCAAAACTAAGTACAGGATCTGAGAGAGAAGGAAAAAAAAAAAAAGAAGTTTACCTCTGCCCTCAATATTTCCTTTCTGGCACTTAAAAAGAAATCTGTATGAAGAAGAGTGAAGAATCTCAAGCAGGTACTAACTGGGAAGTGGCACTACGTTCTGAAATTGTTAAGAAATACTACATCTGTATGTCTGGAATTGAAGCCTTTACTTCTAAATCAAACTTCTTTTACAGTTCAAGAGATGACCATGTAACTCACAGACAGTAACATTAAGTCACCACTACCCTCCAGATGATACACACAAAGTAAGCTTGTCCTAAAACCCATCACTAACAGTTACAGTGGAAGCTAAATGTGACCTGAATGCAAAGAGATGAATCTCCTTCAAGGACAAGTTTTATGAGGGAAAAAGAGAGAGGCAGAGGAGTGTTACAAATCCATCATGTTCATGTTTTTCATTTTTCCAAAAGTTAAATTACACCCAAATGAAGTTACTGAAAAAAATGTCAAGGTTGCAAAGACAAGCACTCTAATTAGGAAAAGTCAGATTAAGTTTGCCTATGCATCCTTATTTCAACTTCCTTGTGTGCTTACAGTAACACAATCTTCAGTTACACAGTTGGGTTTTGTTTGCTTATTTTGGTTTGGGTTTTTTGTTTCAGATTGTTTTGTCACCCCACCCGTCCTGCACCCAGCAACAAGACCCCTGCCTCAATCAGTGCACAGGATGGACGACACACTAAAGATGAAGGGCTGTACAGAGAGCAAGCTGTTCATGCCTTGCTTGCTGCAACATTAGGGAGCGGTGTAGTAAAGGCAGCAACAGCTTGGGAAGGAGAGGGGGAAACACTGTATTGTGCTTAATGCCACTGAACATTGCTCTGGAAAACTGGAACCTATTTCTGCCACATCTATCAGCACACAGAACTTTGTGAAACAAGGTTTTACAGATGACCGTGATACATTTTACTCATTTCTGGACACTTAAAAGGTGCCCAACCCACAGAAATAATTAACATTCTCAGCACAACTAAAACTACAATTAATCCAGTCCTAGAATTCAGTGTTTTGAAGTAACACCTACTCAAAACCAGGCCCTAGGCTTCTCAAACAGAACGCTCAAAATTAGTTAATAGCTTTGAACACAGAAAAACTTCAAGCTATAATAAAACTCCAACCAAGAGATGAGAAAGCTGCAGCATTACCCCCATTTTATAAATAGGGATACGAGGAACAATTAAGGTCTATAAATGACTCAAATTCAATGACAGCACCATACAAAAACCCCACAAGGAAGTTCATTCATTATTCAGTGTAGGGTTTGTATGGTGTGCAAGAGTAAGGAATGGGGCCACACACTGAATGATGAGGAGAAAAAGAAATATTGAATAGCTACCCATTCGGTGAGCACCGTCCATCTTGTGCACTGAATGAGGTAGTCCTGTGGAAAAAATAGTATGACGGTGTAATTAAAGACCATTTCACAATGCATACCCATGTAGAGCACATGGGTAAACTTAATTCTGCCATTCCCTAAGTTTTGAGTGCTTGACTTAGCAACCTTGTTCTGTTAACACGCTTTTTACATAACACTATTTAACAGACACTTTTAAATGGTCTCAGTAACTGGCATTAATAAGTCATTCTTCCACATTTATTAACACATGTCAATGACAAGCAGCATTTCTAACTGAAGGTATTAATACATACGAGAACACTTCAAAAATATTAAATACCATTTCTCATAAATTTTACTAGTGATATAAAGGGGATACTAGTGATACAAAGGTAGAATTTTTTTTTTTTATCTAAAATTAACGTGTGAATGTCAGAAGTTTCTACAATCAATAAAAATAGCTTAGTGCTCTTAACTACTGAATTCTTATAAAACCTTATGAGAGTAATAAAAATGTTGCGTCAGCACCTTTGAAAGGCCAGGACACATTTTAGGTGCAAAATTTTAATATACCCATATACGAAGAATGCAGCCTTTTGAACGAATTTTCTTGAAAATTCATGAAAAGCTTATTTTCAAAGTATTTGCATGATATTGTTGAGCTCACCCTCTTCCTCTTTTGTTTCCTTGTTGCTGGTTGGAAAGCATACAGATACACAAGCATGCAGAATATTACGGTTTCCATCACATCTATGGCCGAGGAACGTCTGCAGCATTTGTGGGTTCTGATCCAAGACAACTGCTTGTTCAAGATTCATCAGGTATTGTCTGCAAGCCTCATAGTCACACCGAAGAATGTGCTGCATCAATGTTTGTTTCTGTACTCAAAAGAATAAAATATTTTAGAAATGTAAAGCACAAAAGGTAGATAAGTTTCATAAATACTTCTGATTTTCTTCGCATTTTGAAATTAACAGGAAGGTCTTCATCTCCAACACTGGCTGAAGTTAGTGCAGGAGCTGTTCAGAACATGCATCATCTCAATTATAGCACTGTTAAAAACAGAGCTGTGTGCATTCAGGCACAGACAAGCAAAAAGAACAGAGCAGCAGAAGTCATCAGGCTCACAAAAGCATTCATTTGGCTTCACAGCTGGATTCTTAAGACAGATTACTTCCATTTCATAGCTCCATGTAACATGGGAAAAGTGATACAACCGAAGAAGCCTAAGGATCTACATGAAGGAGTTCTAACCCAGTTCTTTATAAACAAGTGATTTATGTGCTGGGAAGTGAATGATTAGAAGCTGTTGAAAGTCTGGGAGGTTCTCCCCACATATAACCAGCTTTTCCATAATGATGGAATACTACTGCCACTGTGAACTCAATCTCAGTCCGACAGGTACACAATACCTCAGGGTGGCAGCAGAGCACACAGCAGATCTAACTAAGTATGACATAAATTCACAGCAGAACTACTCATACAGCACCACTGATGAGGACAGAACTCTACAGGTGATTCAAGTGAAAAAACCTCCACTTTCCTCTCCTAGTTTCCTAGTGCATGGTCCAAATAGAAGATTTAAAAAAAAAAGGAAAAATTAAAAAGAAATCCCTGAGAAAAACTGTGCACCCATGAGACAAATAAAACTGCACCGTGTTAGAATATATGAAAAGGTAACCATTTCAAAATTAATGCTTAAAAAATCCTTACTAATTAAAAGCCTGATACAGAAGTCATGCACGCCCCAAAAAGGATCTTTCACTTGGAAAATTTATTGGTGTTTTCAAGTTTCTAAGAGACTCTTCAGTTCAAATTAGTTTCTTTCAAACACTGAAAATACAAATCAGTATCTAAACATGAATCTGCTTTAAGCATAACTTTACAAAAGCAAGAGAAAAAAAAAGCACATCATTCAGTAGGCAGAGAAAATATTTTACCTCAACAGCCATAATGATAATAGCAGCTTTCTTTTTGATGGTCGAGTTAGCAGGAAGATTTGTTAAGGAATGAACACCCATTCCAAGACTACTAATAGGTGGAAGATCAAGCCAGTCAGGGTCTCGTATCCCACCCATACAATCTTTTGCCATTGGATAGATTGTACCATTTCCATCTCTAAGAATAATAGGCGATTCCTACATTTGGGGAAAAAAAGTTTCATTATTAAGTCTCCACAATTTATAAATATTATCCTTCCCAAAAGGTCCAGTTGTTCTTGACTGCCAACAATTACAACAGTTTACCCAAGATTCTCATTTATGTCATTGACTCATATCATTGTAAGTGGGGCAAGATAGGAGATTCCTTTTGCAAATACCTGAAATATGCTTAACAAAATAAATATTACTAGAAGTATCTTCCTTATGATATACATTCATTAACATTACCAGTAAAACAAATAGAACCTATACTTTTAGCTTACTTAAATGCTCCAAATAAAGGTGAATATATTGAAATGAAACATTGAAATTCAGTTATTTTGCAAAAAATGTTTTCTTCAATTATCCTAAACAAAGTATAAAATCTTTGTGGAAGAGTTGCACAAAATCTCAACCATTTTTAGTGAATCTGTATTTTCACTCAAATACAGATTAATTTTTTTGTTAATATTTCCATTTATTCTCAAGACTAGATTTTTAACTGACCCAATCCCAAAATATAGCTAGATAACAAGATGACACTAATCCAAGAACCATTCTGTCACCTTTGCCCCCCGCTTTTTTACATTCAAGGTAGAGTTTAATTAAGTGCTTAGGTAAGTTGATTGCTATTCCCCTTGTGCCTTCAAAATATTAAAGGTAGCAGCAAGTTTTTCGTAACCTGTTTGAAAAACTATTTCTTTGCCAGACTTTGGAAAAGCCTTACAGAAGGCTGTACCATCTCATTCAAAGATGACAGAAGTGCAGTGAGGTAAATGATTTGAGACACAAAACCACAAACCTGTCCAGCTGTAAAAATGGCAACACTTCTCTCATTCTGACCCAGGAATGCAATGCTGCTAGTAGGGAAATTATTTTCCTGTTCAGCTTTTCCTGTGGCGAGGTCAAATATGCAGTATCGAACCCAGTTGCCAGTTTTCAGAACAGCATGCACTCCTTCAAAGACACATGAAGAAAAAGGTTAATGTGTTTTATGGATGGCATCCAGTAAAAGAACTTCTAACTAAAGCACTTTCAAGAAATTGCTAATATCAATGGAAGCACCTGTTTATGTCCTTTTGAAAGTAGGTGTTTTCCACTTGGATGAGAGGTAATAAAGGAACCAACAGATATGGACTCACAGGCTAAGCCATACTTACCTTTTGAATCTACATTTACTGCTAGGATCTCTGTTTTTTCAGGAATACACAGCTTTTTGGGTGTTCTTTGAAAACAGTCTGGAACTTTTGGAGTTCCACCAGTTTTTACAACCTGAAAACAGATGTAAAATTTTAAGCTGCAGTTAAGCATACACAGTGCTGACACTTCAAAATACTGATGATTTCCTCAATATTTCACTAACACATACCTGCAGTTCATCTATTCTGAGCAGCCTACAGTCTTGGAGGAGAGAAGAAGGATCAGGATCGGAATTAGAACTGCTCTGACAGTTTGCATTGTTGGAGGTGCCTGGAAATTTCACAGCAACATATGCACCATCCACTTTTAGCACCTACAGGCAGAACACATAAGAGTTTTACCAAAAGGCTGAACAAAATACGATTTTCTTCAAAATAAACCAGACCTTTATCAGGGAGACAAAAAAATTCACAATAACCAGTGATAAAACTACATAGCTCTTGGTCATTAGCCTCGTCATTTTGATAAAATTACTGAAATTTGAAAATCCTGGATTTCCTAATGACTTCATAAGCATCTGGAATCATATCAAAGGTCCCTCCATTTCAGCACCCTACATCCAACAGGAGCCAACATCAACTGACTAGAGAAGCTCCTGCTGGTACTCCCCTGGTCTCTTTCCAACTTCCACCTCCTGGAAACAGCAGGACAACTTCAAGTTTAATAGCCTGGATAGACCTTTCTTTTATTAATTTGTGCAATCACTTTTGGAAATAAACACTACTCTTGTAGCAATGAATTCCAAATATTAGCCAACAATTCAACAACAACAAAGTCTACACTGAGTCTCCTTCATCTTTAACTGCCCATTAGCTCTTACACTACAAGGCAAATAAAAAAACTTTTTTTTTTTTTTGGCCCATCATGAAATTTTTTGTGCTCCTTCCTCAACAGAACTGTACATAGTGGTTAGTTTATGGGTCTATTACCTGTTCTGTACACTCAATGATGAAGTTCTCCACTCAGTCCCTTAGGACTGAAGGATACAGACAAGTCTATGCAGACATTCTTCAAGCGTGTGTGTCTGTCCTTCTCTGGCCCCGAAGGAAAGAGAAGCTATTCAACCCCTCACTGACACAGCCATTTCTAAGACTGCAAGCCTCTCTGCAGAGCTGCTGCCATGCATATCTAATCAGAACTGCCAAAACAGGCTTCCTTGATACAGGAACTTCTTGTGCTATCACCAAACAGCAAGGCCCTCTGAATTTCCAGTTGAAACCATAATTTTCTCAACAAGAAAACAAAGATAAGGCAGAAGGGGGTGGGGAATGGACAGACAATGTTTTAATTATGAGCAGAAATAAGAACTCTGTATGCTCTCAGTCTTGATCAAAACTAGATATAAGCAACCATCAGTCTTTAATAAGCCCTAATTTCTCTATAGTTTCTACACAGAAAGTGCTTAACAAATAAAGGTCTAGATGTAACCAACTTTATCTAAAAGGTCTCCACCAACAAAAAACATCTCTCAAATTTTCAAGATACTGTATGTAAGAAAAATCCTGGCACTTCCATGTTTTCTCTCAATTCCTCTCACTTCCTTAAGTGCTGCCCATCAAGTGCACTAGAGAAAATGATATATTGACAAACCTTAAAGCATTAGCACTTCAGTGAAAATATAAACATAAAAGTTCAAGCTCTTTTATATTTTTTATAGTAGTTCTTGATGCAATGCACAGACACCTTTGCAACTATATACAGAAACAGTAGAACAGTCTCTGTACTGAAAATCTTAGTATCTACAACAGGAAGGACAGATAAGGACATGAGGGACTTTCCCAAAGCTGGTATCAGAGGAAAACAATGGTTTCAGCAACTTCAAGTAGATCTCAAAATGTTATTTACAGAAACTGAAGTGTTACAATGAACTAGGTTGCTCCATATTCCTTCCGCTTAAATGACCTAAACCTGATAATGAAAATTCATTGTGAACCACCTCCTTTCAAAGATGCTGCTCAAGGCAAATCTTACACTGCCACACAAGTAAATCCATTAAGGATGCAAGCAAAGTAAAGCTAAACTTCAGCTGCCTTCTATTGGACAGTTATTGATCCTCTTCTGGTAACATTTTTTTAAATCTATGAATCAGGTAGAAAGCAACCCAATCTTTTCCTTTTGAGGAAAACCTTATTGGCTTTCTTGTTGCTTTTATTTTTGAAAAGCATACCAGAGAACTGTCCAGAGGACCTAATCCCTCCTAACATCACACAACAACGCCAAAGGAGAAAAGGGAGTGTCTTCCTCTATATGGCTCTTGAGTCAGAGCAAAGGTTTATTAGAGAAAAAAATGAAAACATTACAAGGATTAAACAAAGGTATTTTCTGGAGTAACAAATGAAGTAACTTTATAATCATATTAATGAAGCATGTAATTTCTAATCAAAATATTTTCGTTCTTTGGTAGCCTGAACATGAGATTCACCCAAATATTCTACCTATGTGTATGTAAAAGTCAGTCACAACAGGTGAAACCCTTCACAATCTCACTGGACATGTGGGAGTTATTGCTCAAGACAACAAAATAATATTTTGGATAAAACTACATCTGCTTTTCTTAATATTGTGATTCAATTTAAAATACCAGAATTTTTTAAGATTCATCACGTTTTACTCACAACACATCCACTCTATTATTATCATCACTGTGTTATGGACAAATATAAATGCAACAAAAGTCATACTCATCAGAAACACTCTCAAACATCCCCAGAAGTATGACTTTTTTAAACAGCCAGCTTATCTAAAAGAAAAACCTTTTTTTTTTCCTCCTCCCAAAAGACAGTGGGACAGTGTATTTAAATTTTAGACAAACCTTGCCAACAGGAACATTCTTAACATCTTCCACAAACACAACTTCCCTAAGAGACCACTGTTCTTCATTCACTTTCTCCTCCTCTTTCGGGGCAGGAGTAGATCGTCGTCGCTCTGAGACAAAAAAGTTACAACCAAAAAGAAAGACTTGAAATATTTAATCAAAGCATCAAAATGCAATGGTCAGTAAGCACCAAACCTTTCCCCCCAAAAGATTATCAGCAGTCAAATGTAGAAATTAACAAGAGGTTAACAAGAACACAACTTTAAGAGTCAGAGCTACCTAACAAGTATATCATGTCACTTGCATGCTTTTCTATGGATTTAGCACTAATAAAGCCTGTATGATAAGCAAAGCAATTTTTAAAGATATTTAAGAAAAGTAATTCGAATACAATTTTTTTTTTAATTTTAGATAACACAATTATTAGAATACAAAAAGAAATTACAATACAAGGAACAAGCCCTGTTTTGGCAGGGCTCAGATACTTGTGCTGTAAGTAAAACAGCTGACATTGTGAGACCATCCAGTCACTCCTGCTACAGTGTTTTATATTAACCTCACAAAAAGTCTGCTTGCCTACCACATACAGATTACTTGGTAAACTTCTAGAAAAATAGCAAATGAGACAGAAAATAGCTATTTGGGCTAATGGCAATCGCAATGCAGTTAGATTTGCTGCAGACTCTATCTGAACAGTAACTGTAGCACACTCAGAATCAAATCTAAATACATAACATGGCTAAATTAACACTGGCAAGAACCTTTAATCTTCCAAGTGAAGTATATAGTGTAATTAATACCACCAACATATTTAAGAAGCAGAGAACTTCTAAGCTAATTGCACAGCTAACTTCAAACACTAGTTTAAAAGCCCAAGCAAAGTTGAAGTCAGTGAAAAATTACAGCTGAACGAACTGCAGAAGAATCAATAGTAAAATTAGTGAGTACTGCAGATCTGAGCATATGAGATTCTCAGTCACTGAACGAGGCCATTTTGAGTCATTAGGTTAATGCTTCTTAAAACTGCAGTTTGTGAACAATTAGAAGAAAAAGCTACAGAGAGATTTGCTCAAATGATGGCATTGTAATTAACATTTTATAAATTTACGTGTTTAAATGGAGAGAAAAAAATGCTTAAGGAGTCCAGTTACACAAATTCGGATGTAGCCTTTCAGCACAACTTCTACCATAAAACTTCTCTAACTGCTTTTGTATGTTAGTAAAGAATGTTGTATTTTAGACATTTTCTGTATTAGATACAAACTACTACTTTCTGCATTGACATTCAACTGCAAGGCAAGCTGTTCAACAGCAGCTTAATCTTTAAAGAAGTTTTCCAAAACAAGTTCAACTTCTGGGCTGCAAAGAAACTCATTATCACATTGCAATTAAACATAACTTTATCTTCAGACTTCCTCTTGATCACCTCCTGAAAGATACTTTTGATTCTGATTACTGCTATGCTTGCACAGATACACCTTACGTCGAGTAGTCACTGCTTATACATTTATTTAACACTGACAATTCACCCATTATTCAAAGTCTATTACAAAACCTTTATCTATATTGCAGCACAGACTAAAAGACCGAAGGATTGTGAAATTAGTACAGAATCACTGTAGAACTGCCTTTTATGGAAACTTCTTATCTACACAAATATTTTATGTTACTCTGAGCTACACATTACTTACTATACGGCATTGATGCACTGCTTGCTATTGAAGATGCATCACTACAAGTGGAAGCTGGGGATGGTGGAGGACCCATCTCAGTTTTCACTGGTTCCTGTTTGCTTTCAGGTCTAGAATAAAAGGTAGTACTTAGAGTGAAGAAAGAAAAAAGTGAAATCTTTTCTGTGACAATGGACAAAGTGTCAGTGTATCCCAGCATTGTTCCTTTAATAATACCTTAAAGAAGTAACTCCACACTAGTGGAGTAACTAGTAACTCCACAATAGTGAACAACTATTCCAACTGACAAAGCTATAAATCTTGATGTTGGGAATGGTGCAACGCCACTTAATCAGGGATTAGCTTTTTAACATTAACTGAGCACAGGTACACTATTACAGAAAATAAACATGATGAGCTTCATTTGAGGACAGGAAGAATTATTAGCTTTATACAGTAATCTGAAACTCCAGAACTGTTAAACATTTTCAAGCTTTACTTGAAATTGTTTAAATCTGTTTTAAGAAACATTTAAATGGCAATTGTCAACCCAATTTCTTTTTTTTCAAACTATGGAGGGGCAGAAACAGATCTGTTTAATCTCATGAAGAGCCAAAAAACAGCTGGTTCCATTTTCAGATATTAAAATATAAAATCATGGAAACTTTATGGAACATTGTAGGCAAGCCCTCATTTAATACTCCGTCTGCATTTCACATGTCCATAGTGATTTCACACAACTGAGACACCTTTCCTGCAGTGAGTATTTCTGCACATCTATCCAAGTTTACAAGAAACCTCCTATCTTAAAAAGATTTCAAAATTTTCAAAATTATAAAAATCTGACTTTCCTTTTCCATTATTACTCCCCAGTTCAAGAGAGTATCAAATAAAGGATCTGTGTGTACGTGTTCTCCACACTTACTTTGCCTCAGTAGTTTTGCTGGCTTTCTCCATGTTTTTCAAGCTCTCGGGGGACCGAAGCTGAAATCGACAGCTGTCATTCATGTTCCAAACAGATTCCATTAACACACCGACTTTAGGAATTCCAGCACTGATTGAAAAAGCAACTGCTCCAGCATGATAGAGGGGATTATTTCTTAAACACACCTACAGATAGAAATATTTATTTCTATGAGAAAAATGGATTCTACTGAGGGAAATCATATGTGCATTATTTTCTTGGTGGCATATGTAATAGTCAAAATGGAAAACTTATGGAATCAGGTGAAGAGGAAAGTCAGCATTATGAACAGAAAAGGAAGCTGTTGCGCAATTCACAGCTTAAACCAACAGCTTTAGCAGTGGAACTGTTTAACATATAATATTTAGATGCTCAAATACAAAAGGAACAATTACTCCAATAACAGAGACTCATCACAGTGTCACTTAGAATGGTTTTGGAATCAAAAGAAATGTGCTCCCTGGGAAAGAGCTGTTTTGTCTCGTATTAGTTCTAGTACTAATCACAAAAAAAAAATCCTCTGTACCAGTTATTAGCCTTTTTGGTAAAGGCTTCAAATCAAAGGTCCATCACACTGCATAAATAAATCAAATCCAGACATTAATACTACAGGCACTTAAACGCTTAATCATTTACTAAGCTATTTGTTCTACTGGGAATTGTCGCTCCATACTTACCTCCTCTAAAAATACAGAATCAGTAGGTAAATTAAATCAGTAGCTAAACTAAAACAGAAGTACTTTGCATGAGTACAGCTCGCTCTTGTTTGCAGCAATACTTATAAAACAGTAACAACACTAACAGGACACAGCCATTTAGAGTCATATAATTAAAACATACTTATTTTAATTCCACATTATTGATATCACTTTTGTGCATAACTTTTTGTGCTAATTAATTGTGCTGTGTTTTTTTAAGAGCAGCTTGTAAGGTCATCATATAGCATGGTAAAAGTGCCACTGGTGACAGCTGTACTTGCCTGGGTTCCAACAGTTATGTTTGGCATAGAGGAGATACCAGCACTAGACTTCGGCTTCTTATTTTTTGCTCTGGCCTTTTCTAGCATTTTCTTCCTTTGGCTGAAAGGAACTACACCCCTGTGGAAAAATGCATGTTATTTTAAAAAGGCTGTGAAAGAAAAGCTTTGTTCAGAAAAGCTTTGTTCAGAACTTTGAACAGTTTATTCCTTCTGCTTAATGTAATCACGATCAAAACATACAAGTGTGTGCACCACCATCTCCAAAATCTCAAAGAACTGCAGAAACCTCATCTTTTTCTGTATGTACCCCCACTTTTCAAATTCATCTCAACTGCCCCAGTTTATTAGGAGGAGGTGGAAGAGGCAGAGCCCACAAGTTATTTCACTGCCAAACAGCTTCCCTTCCAGTGTGAAGTGCTGCAAAACCTCTGTCACAAGTAGTACACTCCAGTCACAGCTTTCAAGATGCAAGCTGCCCCTCTGAGCCCGAGGGCTCTTTCCCACAACTAGTGATAACTTCCAGAATTTGCAAACTCTGGGGAACAAGAAAAGCCTTTTTGTTTCTAAACTCTAAAAGCCTCACTTTCTCTCTGGAGATATGGCTGAGGGAGCCTGGAACTCTTACGACAGACATCCACTGCAAGAGGGGGGAAAAAAAGAACACTCCTTTTGTAATTGGATCAGCTCGGTTTAGCTGAAAATCCTGCCTGCATACACAGTTAAGCATGCTTATAATTTTGATACTTCATGTTTTAGTCAGTGGCTTATAGAGTTAGAAGCTTGGACTCAAGAAGTTCCTTTATGTTAAGTAAAACATGAAAAGCATCAGTCCTGTGCAACACTGGACACTGAAATCCTGTCTCATGTAGTAACTAAGGGTACCAACAGTAACAAACTTCTGTCTACATCAGTCTGGTAACATAAAATCTCCACAGCCAACATTTAACCAAAAAAGACATGTTAGTTCATAAATTACTTCCAAAGATTACATAAAAATGCTAATAAGTCTTTTTGTATTTTGCATCGATTATTCCAGTAAAAATGGAAGGTTCTAACAGCCAATATTTCAGATGCTATGGCTTAGTAGTTTCTATACAAAGAGTAATTAAAGTGTGGTGTGTCAGCCATGATGTAATGAAAGCACCAAGAACCAGAGAGGTGTAGTTCTGGAATCTGGGACTAGACGTTAGAATAAAATATGTCTGTGTTTAAGTTGACAAGTCTAGCAACAAATCTATTTAAATATTTTCCAGAGTTAATAGAATTTAATGATAAAGCCGTTTCATAGAATTAATTTTCAATGCTCTGATTTCCAGCTCATCATCAAGTATTTAACTCACCCATGCCTCAAAGCCACTTGAACTTTAGACATGATACATAATGCAATGACTTCTGATTCACTGAAAAATAATGCATGCTGACAATGCATTAGTATAACTCAAAGAATTCACTTAAATTAGAAACTCATTTCAGAGACCTTTTGGAAGTATTATTTTTGAGGGTTTGTTTTTTGCTTGGTTTTATTTGGGTTTTTTTGGCGTAGGCTTCTTAATTATCAAGTTGTTCATTAAAATATTTTAACTAACATTTCAAATTTTATGTTTAAAAGGGTTATATTTTAACAACTTGAGAGGGAGCATTTGATGTTATTTCCCCCTTCTTTAAGATACAGACCACAAATTAATAGACCAAATCTTCTAACAGAGCCAGAGAGAGGAACACTGACCTCATATGTGGTTAAGTTTGTTCCATATTTATAATCTGAAAAAGGCCCGAGAGGCATAGAGAAGATTATTCTCTGATCCTGTGTAGTACTGATACATCTGAATGATAAAGAATTTACACACATCTCCTAAAACAATGACCTTATTCTGTTAAAGACGTTATAATTGGATCCAAAAGCTTTAGGCATCAAAAAAGAGAATAAATGTATTTTAAAAAGGGAACCTAAGCTCAAATGCAGATTTACCAAACTCAGAACAATGGTGGTTCAGTAGTTTTGCAATGCTTCTCTGAGCCAGAGCATCCACACTGTTGTACACAAACCCAGTATTACTTACCACCAATACAAGTTATTCTCTAGTTGAGCACACGTGTAAAGAGCACAACAATGTAAAGAAACGATCCGTTCTCCCTGAAGCTCCGAGTATGTCTGTGCAGTGTGTTCTAATTTAGAGGCTACAGAGCTTAAAGTTTCATCTACCCATGTAGCAACCTAAGGGAGAAGGAAAGAAAGGAACAGAGAAGGTAGAGAAAAAAAAAGAAGAAAAGTTGCACATCAGTTGCATCTTTAACATAATATTTACTGGTTTTGACAGGGGAAAAAAAAAACACATGACAAAAAAAAAAAACAATTACACCCTTTGGAAATTTATCCCCAACCATCTTTTTTTTCCCCAAAAGAGAGCTTTTCGGAACTGTTTTCCCCTCTATTTCCGGTCCTCAACATTTAACAAAAAAGGTTGGAAAAGAAAAAAAGAGAAACGTCAAAAAGTATATGGATGTGTTGGTGTCTTCACCAAATCAGAATCAAGTTTACTCTAACTGGGCTGAAAAGCATATATACATAACTTACTTTACATCACTGAAAGCTTCAATGTCCTTAATTTTTCTACTAAATCTATGAAGAACATTAACAAGCTTCTCTATTCTCAAACCAGGGTCAGTTTCTACTGTAACAGCAAAAAGTCAAGTGTTTCAGATAATCAGGTAAACCAGGTATCTTTTTAGTGTTTCAGCTGTAAATCTGAGAGATTCCTTTTCAAAAACTTTTTGCATTTCTACAAAACACCAGATGGGGAAGAAAAGAAATGAATGAGCAAATGAATTTAAGTACTTTCAAGAGCAGATGAAGCTGAAGAAACAACTTCTCTATAATATACTGCAAGCAATTGAAAAAACTCAGCTGTCAAACTCAGCAACCAGCAAACATTTCATACCTTGTTATTTTCCGTGGCAACAGTTGCTCTAATGCTATTTGCAGAAAGCAGCACTATCTTTTCATTGGTTAACCCCAAGAACATGGCTCGTGGATGATGCAGTGAAGGATTCTTTGGAAACAAAAAAATATTTCAGATATTCAAAGCATATAAATAATTCTGAAGGGAAACATTTAAAGCTATACAGTACCTGTGCATTTCTGTAAGGCTCTGATTCACTCCACTTCCATTGATAGAGTTCTCCTTTACTGCTAACAGCCACGAGCTCAGAATATAGAGCTCCGATAGAAATAAACTTTGTTCCATCCTACAAACACAGAAATATGAAGTCTAAGACAACAATATTATAAATGCACCTATAAAAACACATAAATGAAAAAAAATGAACTTGGAACTGGTTTTTTTTTCAGAGCACCCATGAACGTCGATCCTGAAAATAAAGATATATCCAGATTGTCTCAAATTCACCATGTCCCCACATAAAAGCATCATTGTTTCTGATGAAGTGAAGGAAGAAAGAAATAGATATTATTTCCCTGAACTTCAGCAATAGCATATACAAGGCAATTAACTTGGACAGTTTATATTAAGAGCTTACACAGTGTTTTAAGAACACAACACTGCTCATAAAGTTAAAGACGAGAAGATCTCTTGACTTAAAACACTGAAAAAAAGAAGTTACTGCTTGAAATTCTGGCTGTTTGAAATTAACAAAAAAGCAACATAATTCCATTATTCCACTGCTAAGTATAGCCAGGAAGATATCCTGCAAGCTACCCAAGAAATCAATTACCACATTCACTGGTTCATGAGTTAATTCTTATCTTTCACTTCTGAAAGTAACTAACTGCAAACAACGTCAAGTTAAAAAAAAACCCAAACAGTATACTACATGTCTCAATAATGTATCATTATAACCTGATATGCTGGAAAAGTTACTAATTATTGGTTATTCCTCTTGCCCTTTTCCCCTTTTTAACATTTTATCAAAACTCATCTGGGATCTTTCTACTACTGACATAGCCTCACTTTGTTCATTTGCTTCATCCTGTCCCTATATGAACCTCACAGGCCCGTTTTCCTCCGTCTTAGATTGGGTTCAATGTTGCTGCAACTATGCACAACCTCACTTTTGCAAATTCCTGTTCCTCCTTGCACTGAAATGGATCTTGAACTACAGAGAATTTAAGTGATTTCACAAAGCATTAAATTTACTGAGAAATATTTGTAACATTTCATTGCTCCTCAGCAAGTGCAGCTATAGGACACGTGTTCTTTCTGAAGTTCCTTACTAACAATAACTCAAATTTTTCTTCCACTTACAGCTTCATAAAAAATGAAAAAAACACCCCAACTTAAACTAGCATGAAATCAAATGCTGTCTCCACAGCTACAGATCTGAAAGAGAGGTACATGATATCTAGTCTTCTCTGAGGTGGTTATCTCCCAGATCAGTATCTTTAACTGACTCGCAGATTACAATACACCGTGTTTACATACTTCAGCCATCTGAGGGGAAACTGAATTCAGTCAGCCATTAAAAAAGTCCCACCATCCTGTATATCTATCTGTCCCCTAAATTAGGAGACTTTTCACCACAGAAGTTTAAAAGTGGAAACATTTTTAGTTTTGGAAGTCTGGATTTACACTATTTTTTTACTGTTTTCATGCCCAGAAGTGCACATTCCAAAGGATGTGAGTATGTCCTTGAGTAACACAGGATTCATTCAGTACAGCTCTTACCAAACGCTCCAATGCTCACCAATATTTTGGGAAAAAGAGAAAAGCAGCAGAAGGACAGAAGCAATCACAAGCAATTCTCTTTTATACCCTGATAAAAGGCTCTAGAATTAGTTAAACCATTAGAGAAGTATTTTGTTCTGGAGGGCATCTACTAACACAGTACAGAAGTAACACAAACACTAATCCACAGCATGATTATTAATATGTGTCATGGCATAAACACTGCACATTCTGAGAAAGAACTGTCATCAGAACCTACTGTAATATAATGAGATGCATCTCTACTTCATCAACATAGATGAATCTTCAGAAGTTATCTGGCCTAATGCCTCAGAGTTAAGTACGGAAAGCAATTAATTTTTGCTCCAAGACACTCTCATTATGACTTTTGATCTTGCTAACATATTTTTTATAAACAAGCAGCTTTGTACCAGAAGCTGAGTAGTAGAGAGACCTGCCAATCAAAATTTTTCTCTCCCTTCCATCAAAATATTAGCCAAGTGCTCCAGGATCAATGCTACATTCACCTCCACAGTGCCATTCAACCAACTGCCCAAAGATGCAGGAACAAAACAACAGCTCTGCTTCTGTAAACCTGAGACTCCTGTTCAACTACAAATTTTGATTGCAGACCAGAGAAATTAACACACTTGAGGATGATGCACACTATTGACAAAATCTTGGTGTCTCAATAGCTAAGCAGAACATACCTACTTGAAAGAACTAAAGGCTTGGTTTGCAGCTCATTACAGTCAAGCAGGGAAAAACGGGCCATACTGGCCATTACTCCAGTGTGGCTCTGATACACATGGCACAAGGCTGATACAGAGCAAGTGCAGACTGGCAGCACTACAGTGCAACAAGATTCAAAACAGCAGAATGTACTCATTGACTTGGACTCCTGAGCAGTTGATGACGTTTATTTGGTGGAGAAAACTGAGTACCTGCACAACATGTCGGCACACCATCAGTCTCAGATTGTGGGTGAAACTGATGCATTTGGGAACACTATCAGCTTTCCTAAAATTTCACCCATGCCTCTCAGGTCAGTACTTCACCTCCTACAAACAAAAGGTAACCACCCTCATCACAGCCTACTACAGTTCTGTCTCAAATGCTAAAGGTCAAAACAATGAAAAATGAAGGACAAATATTTGCAAACATGGCTGGTTCTTTTGTAGTGGTTTCTTGTGTGCTTTAACTTGCCCCCTAGCTTACTGTCTTTTCCATTAACATTTCAAGACCTCCTTCCTATTTTCCAAAATGAAAGAAACATCTGAACTGACCTCTCTGCTAAACCATCTCCCTCAGGATTTTCACCTTGAAGAATTTCTGTTGGAAAATACTACCAACAAAAATTCATACTGGGTCTATAGCAAGAAAGACATAGAACCATTTCTTATCAATATTCAGCTGAAGGAAATGATGGAAAGTTTAATTACTTTTGTACAAAAATGGAAGGCCTTTCCAGTAAGACACCTTCATTTAACTGGAAGCCCAGAAGCTAGGGTTTATAAGAGTGCATATGCAAACAGGTAGGTGGGAAGCACTTCAGTATATATAAATTGCACAGGCATAGTTAGATATCACAGCAAAATTAAAAAAAAAAGAAATCCACACCAGTAATAATGGCCATAGCAACATTACCAAAACACAGATGATGAGTCACTATCCCAAATCTAAACGACATTTATTCTATGATGTTAAATTCCTGAAATGTCTCTCTACCCAAGCCAGATTTTCTCATTCTAAGCTAGCGGGACAAGGGCTGCCAACTTTCACTGACAGAGAAGTTCAATGTTACTAGATGAGGGAAAACAAAACCAAACCAACAACAAACCCAAAAACAAACAAAAAACAGTTTAGACATGAAAGATCTGGTAGAGAGCAACTATTAGACAAGCATTCTTTTTAGGTCTCTTAATTTCTCAGTTTGAATGCCCAAAAGAAGGCAATAGCATACAAGCCTCTATATTCACCTCCCTTTTCAAGCTATCTACATTTAGTCTGAAATGAACAGAGACACAGAAAAAGCAACTGTGACAGATCAAAAAAGCAACCTCACAGATCCTGTGGACAGACAGAAATGGGAATACCAGACCAAGTCCATAAAATTTGGTCAAAAAACATAGATGATCACTTCCATTCTTAGGAAGCTTTTTGGTTTGGTTGGTTGGTTTGGGTTTTATTTTATTTAGGTTTTTTAAAAGTCATCTCCCCAAACATATAGGTAATCCATAAAGGCAATGACCACAGATTCAATTAGCAACATATAGCTGGTTTTTCTACTAGTTTTATCTCCAGTGGTAATTACTTCTTGCCTTGAAAATGGAATTAAGGTTACAAAGAAAACCAGCTAATCAAAGCTGAAGGATTTTGAAGGAGCAACCAAGTTACTGATCAACTCAAAACACAACTGCAAATAAATGCCAGTTTTTACCACTGTAGTTTAAAAGCCCAATCCACTCAAAGTATCTCTAGGAATAATAATGCTTATCAAAAAATGTTTCCTTGATGAAGCATAGTTTAGATTGTTTAGTGAGTTTCCTACTGCCAATTAAGTGCTTTGAGCACCCAAGTAAATAAAAGAAAGAAAAAAAAATAAATCAACTCAAGCCTTATGATCTACAGCAGTGTCTTGAAAATACACAGAGAAGAAAATTAAAACAGTAGTAACAGAAGTGCAGCTATAAGGACGTAATTAATTATGTATAACTTAGTGCATAATAAGGAATGTGCTTTATTACATTATCTCACAAAACTTTATTACATTATCTCACAAAACACAGTATTTTTTTGGAAAAAAAACCCCAGTTCTATTGCACAGCATGCAAATAATAGATTAAAAAAAATCCATACCTTATCTGGCCACCACTGCAAGTCTTCTCCTAAAGAAACAGGACTTTGAACAGGTGTATTCTTCTTGTCCAGGTTTGGTTCCCCTTCCTTACTTGTTGAGCCTCTCTCATTATCAAATGAGGCTCCATCAAGCCACCTTCGTTCACGCAAACGTAAAACGGACTCACGTTCACGCAACAGCTCAGAGTCTCTCTCTAAGGGAAGAAGGAGAACTGGTATGCAATTGGGTCACACCAGTGGGATAAAAGTAAGCCACTCTCTAGTAAAGACCCTTCAGGATGCAACTAACAGCAGTTAAATCTACTCACACAGATTAAAAATATAGTCCTGACATGCAACATTCAATATATTAACTCTTTCAAGAATATGTACTTTAGAATTAGTAAACATAAAATAAGCTAGAAATAAAGGCTTACAGTTTTGTGCGCTATGAAAAAATTCGAGAGCACTTTCACTTACATCCTAAGAGGCCAAATACATTTTACATTGCTATTTAAGGTTTTCTAGTACAATATGCACAGTTCCGTAGTTTTATCAATGTAGTTACAATAATAAAAGAATCTTAAGTCTATATAGTCTGTCAGCTATCTTTATGCAAACCAAAAAAGAGTTTTTATTAGAGAGTTTCGTAACAACTTTCCCAGAAAAACAGTAATTTGAAAAGGTTAAAGAAAGCAAGCATTAAAAAAAGCTCTCATACATGTTTGATAATCCAACCCCTTTTGTTAAAAGCAATATTCCAGCATTTAATAGGACTGGATTTAATAAATTAAAGTGTATCTGCTTTGAGTAGACCAAATGAAAACTTTTCAAGAGTCAGACAAGTTTTTAAAAGGATCCTCATAGGAAAATGTTCCTTACCAAAATGCTTCCCCTCCAATTGGCCTATAAACTGTCTAAAGCCAGTACTCTGCAGTTCGCTCATGCAGAAAAATTTTTTAAATCAGGTAATCAAACTAACTTTCCACGAGTCAACTATGCATGGAAAATAAGGATTATAAAATTCGTGGTAATGTCTTATATAGAATAACCTTAGAAAAGGAAAAAAAAGGAGGAATTTAGGAGGAGTTTTGTCAGATGCTGAATACTCGCACATGCACAGAAATGCATTTAACCTATGAAGTACCCCACTTATGCTCACAAAAATCAACTGAAATTACATATATGAGATGACTGCATTATTATATCATAGTTTCAATGGATTATGCCAAGACTTGGGTCTTTTACTGTATTAGACAAATGGGAGAGCTTTTACATAAGCCAAACACGACAGCCTGTCCTACAGATGTATTTCATATAAGTACTGTACTTACTTCCTAGCAAGCATCACACTGACCCCAACTAATAATTTTGTAACAGGAACTTACATGTTCAGCAATTAATATATAAAATGTGTTCATGAAAGGCAACAAAGCTGTACTAAATAAACAATCACACCAGAGGTTGGATTAACAGTTTAGAAATACTCTAGGCACTTGTGGCAACAGCTTCAAAAAGATAGGAAATTGCTGCATGGTCTGTTATAAATCTTGTAAGTGTATAATGCTTAAAAGAAAAAATGCCCTAACACTGCTCAAGGAGCTTTTTTTATCTCCTGCCAATAGTTCTCCTTATCCAACTATAAAAACGCTTCCAGAAAGTAAAATTTAGATTTCTTCTCCCTCCTTATTATCTAAAGTTCCTCATTCCATAAAGGTAACTTCTGTCATGGAACAACTAAGGAAATGTGAAGAACAGTGTACAAAGAGCAACCCAAAAGAAAGAAGAAGAAGAAAAAAAAAAGTATTAAGAATGCTGCATGTCATCGATTATTACTAATTCTTGAGCCAAATTAAATATCTGTAATGCAATCTATGTATTAGTAGGCACATACACTACAGCTCAAAATAAACTTAACATGCAAAAATTTTATAACACCTTGCAACACCAATGATCAACAATTAGATTTAAAACACAACTACCAACGTTCTTGCAGAACTTACCTGCTAATAGTCAGAATTCATTAATAATTTTGATGAGCAACAATCTACTTGTCTACTCTATATTTGACAACATATCACAGTCTACTTTCACATTAAATCAGCATCTAAACCACCAGTGTGTACTATCACTAGCTTTTTCCACAGCAAACTACTTATTACAAAGAAAAAAGGTGCAAAATTACCTCTGGATGAGCCTAGCCTGGAAAGTGATGAGCGCCGAAAGGATGGATAACCAAAGTAACTAATATCTTCTGAAAACATAGCATCAGCATCAATAATGACACTTGGGTGAGCAGAATGTATGTCAGCATCCAGAAGAGACATAAGATCCTCTATAAGAGGAGACAAGGGTCTTAAGTGAATAATCAGCTACTTAAAACATCAGCTAGAGAGACCATCAACTAAACAAATATCAAAACAAAAAAATCCTATCTATTAATTGAATTTCTGCTCTTCAGATTCACCAGTGCAAACTCATGTGCCTCCTATGCGACCACATTTACAATCAAGCTTGGTGAACTAGTGAACAAAACCAGTTTCCCTGCAAGAACTGCTCTGTCACTTATCTAACCACATTTCCCAAACAACACTTTCCCAAAACATATTGTTCTATATCCCAGAAATTCAAACTTTTGACTGTCACTTGAAAGAACAAAGCACTAAAATAAGATAGAGACATATACACTCATGTGCACACACAGTCATGCACGTAATGCAGAACTCCCAAGATGACCTAGAATGAAGGGAGGACAGAGCTGACGGAAAGGGCGGCCTTCGCACAGCCGCGTCTTTGGTGCCAAAGACTGCACGTTTCTCCATGGAATGTTTCTTTCAGAGAATGAGGCACTCATTTAATTCACAAGCTAGTAACTTGTAGCTCTCAGTACAAAGCTTTAAATGGTAGCTACATCAACAACAACAACAGTTACCTGGAAAAAGCACAATGTTTTAATACCATGCAGTTTGAAAAAAAGACCCAACCAAACCAAAAAGTTGAACTTAAATACTGTGACTTCACTACCTTCTATGTTAGAAAACTTGAGTTTCCCTGAAGTAATGATCGTCATTAAAATGCAAAACAATCTCCTTAACTAAAGTAACTAAACTAAAGGTTCTATCCACACACAAAAGAGGCTACTGGAAATTCATGTGACTTATTGAAGTCCAGCAATATGGACTAACAGTACAACTGAACCTGACCACCATCTTGCTACAAAAGGGCAGTCCTACTTCCCTCCTTTATCCCTGTGGCAGACACCTCCTTGGGACAAGGGGAGATTTAGAAATCTATTGCCAGTGCATCCATCTGGCTTGAAAGAGAAGTTCACTGGGTATAGAAGTAATGTGGGAATGGATCTTCAGACTGACGTAATGGAGTAATCAGAGCCCCAAAGGTGAAGCCTCACCACATTCTGCAAAGCTGACCAGATCCTACTGGTTGCTGCCAAAGGAGATAGTTCTTGCCCTTCCCAAAATTTCAAGCAAATCTAACTTTAAAAAAAAAAAAAAAAAAAAGACATTAGGCTCCCCAAATTAGGTTTCACTAGCCCCTACAGGCACACAAACCTCACCCGCACGCAAGGGAATGGCAGGATAGTGCCTTTGGCAGCAGGACAACCTCACTGCTTAAACTACCCGGGAAGCTCATGTGAGGCTATACAGACTCTCTTCAGGAAACATGGAAGCAGCACACAGAATTTCTGCACATCCAGTTCTCAGCCTTTATCTCATAAGCATAAAACAAAATAGTGGCTAGAAAACAAGCATTCTTAACAGCAGGAACTGATTATTATGGGTCTTTTTCTCAGTGTCTGGAATGAAATGGAGGAACACAAAGTAGAGGGTATCAAAAAACTGAAAAGGAGCCATAAATCTGCTCTTAGAGCTGGTATTAATTCACTTAAGACTTTCACATCCTTGCACATCAGAATATTCATCCTTGTATTTCTACACTCTCATCTACAGGAAATATAACACACAACTGACTGTCCACAGACAAACAGCACTGTAACCAGTGAGCACACTGGATTTCAAGGTAAGGCCTACATGAATGTTTTTTGCATTAATTAAGTAATCCACTCAGGTATAGACTGTGCTTCTAAAAGGACACCATTTGGGACTCCATAGTTCATGTGGCACACTTCAGGAAGCCATCCACGACAGACTGCTCAGAAATCTTAGAAAAAAAATTCACATGAATTTGCCATGCCTGGCAAATAGGCTCTATCTAAAACAATTCAGATCACTCAGAGTACCCCTACCCTGCCTGCTACTGGCTTTTCACAATGATAAAGCTGCAGTACACCTCACTTTCAGTGTCAACTCATAAGTAACAGACTTTCAGAGCTGGGAACACAGATGAGATTCTGCTGTATTTCCCAATACTGACATACTGCTCCCTCTTCACTTCTCCCACAACCACCACAACCATCTTTTCCTAGGTAAGCTCCAACCCCTCCATAGTCTAGCAACTAGTTCTGATATCTTTTGGTCAGTATCCAGGAAAAAAACTGCGAAGAACTTTGATCTCTTTCTAGGAACCAAATCGCCCAGTAAAGAAAAGAACTCTCCATCCTCATTCAAAATGGACAATACTGGATTTTTTTTAAGGTAAGCTAAGTGAGAAATCCTCTTGACAGAAAACACACACTAACTTGTGACACACACACACACACCTTCCACCATGTCAGGCATCTTGAGTTTAGCTGTGTTTCCAAAAAAAAGAAAGTAAAAATTCAAGCTATCAGACGTAAGAACCAAAACCATGTGGGTTTGGGCTAAATACGCATTAAGATGAGTAACGAAATGAAGCCTTTTCTTACCCTCTTATTTCAGCTTCAAATCAGATTTTAATTTTCTTCCAGTATTTCTGAAAGAGATCCCCCTTCTTCCATTTTCTATATCAGCAAAGAAAGGTGCTAAAACCAGTAGGGATAGGAGCCAAATCCACTCCCCTTCAAACATCACTGGATTTTTTTTAGCGCTGTGAAAACACAGATACTGCAAGGCTACATCCAAGTTTAAGAATTCGGAGTTTAAAAAAAAAAAAAAAAACAAACCAAAACCAAAAAAACCCCCCAAAAAACATTCTCTATGACTTTATTTTCCTGCTCTTCAGACAAAACCCATGGGATTATATCATTCATCTCTTGTGCTGTGTTAGACCAGAATCAGACTGCTCCCTTCACATCTAGATGTGATACTTCTGATGAACTTATTTTCATAAGAAAATACCCATGATTCACTACTAAATACCACAGAAAATTAGAAGGAAAAGGATATCCAGTTCAGAGGAAAGACACAAAACAAAAAAAATACCCCCACAAAAAAAAAAAAGTCAATAAAATCTCCTGGTTTTCAGTATGCACCTAAGCAGCAATTCAAACAGCATCATCACTGGATTCATTAACTGAAGGCATTGCTTAGATCAATTCGGATCTCAAGTAGAGCTCACTTTAAACCTTTTCCCTTAAGGGGGCAATCATAAGTTCTCTCCGCTCTTCTCAGCTGCACACTTTTATGAAATATTCAAGAATTCAATGTGTTCAGTACCTCCTCCTCTTTCAAGTTTGGATTAAATTGGCAAAACTGTGACAGTGAAGGGAGAGAAACATTTGTTTTGGTTTCCTAGGAAACTAGACTAAAACAGAACTCCAGAATTCATTCTTGATAAGATAATATTTATTCAAAATATTACCCAATTTGAAGTTCACAAAAACAGAGGAAAAAAACAATCCAACAACAAAGAAAACCAAACCACAACAACAAAACCAGAAAAAAACGCCAACCCCATTATCTAATTGTTTTCCCCAAAGGCAAACCACTGAGCTGATCCTACACTACGCTGCAGTTCCCATCTCCCCTCACTGGAAACCAGCACAGCAAGTCCCATCTCTCTTCTCTGCAAAGCAGCCTGGATGTTGTCAAACCCACGTTTCACAAGTCCCACTAGTGAGAACCCACTGCACCATGCAGAAGTTACTGAGCAAATATGCACTCATCTGAACTACACAAACAACAAAACATTTTAACAGCTACAGCATCTCTATTCAGAATATTAATAGAACATAAAGCCCAGAAGAACCCTCTATTACAACTTGGTTTGAGCCTCACAGAGGCTGTCAAGTCTTTTCTCTGCTAAGTGATCTTGTTCTATATATTTTTACCTTGATTATTCTCCTTATGTATTTGTTATGAAACAAATGAACCCATATTCCTCTCTCCTAACTATCATAAAACAAAAGAAACAGAATTAGATTAGAGAAACCAAAAATCAAAGTACACTGGGGTCCAAAAATAAATATTTAACAGACACTCGTTGATGGCAATCTGTACAGAAAAGTAAAGTTCTGCTCTTCACGTAAGACACTTTGAAGAATCCAGGAAGAACTGAAACATGTCTTTTGGCACCTCAAAAAAAGTCAGATGCATAACCTTTACAGTACTAACTGGAATCATCACAACTGATACATTAATGAAATTACGATCCATTAAACAAAAATTTATTAAATTCACAATACTGGGAAAGTATCTCAGCCTATTAATGATTTTATTATTATTTTTTAAATCATATGCAAAGTGCTTTAAAAAAAGTTTGTTGAGCATGAAAAGCTTAGAGAAGTAACCCCTAAATTTAAGGGTCACAAAGCATCAGACATGCAGAAGGCAGAAAGACAAAATTAACGTGCTTTTAATTGAAATGCAAGAGCCTCATAAGTCCAGAGGCAAAATCTGTCTTGTCACTTGCTTTTTTTGTGCTTGAAATGAACAAAATCAAAAAATTTTAAAGCGCAATTCGACATAATTTTTAAAAAGTTCTTAATCTTTCAGAACAATAAAAAAAAGCCTAAGAATTGAATGCATATAGCATTTTTCAGTTATCCACAATTTTCTTTCATGATGTTATAGTTCCAAAGGGGCATCCAGACATGAGATGACAAGTGAAAGCAAGAAGACGGCAAAGTTTCTAGAGCAAAATACTTTTTAAAAGAGCTATATGCAACTTTCTCTGGCCATTTGGTTTTCCTGAAACCTAGCTTGCATGGTCATGTAACACAAGCAAGGCTGGTAATTTTTACTACTCAATGTATCAATAGCAGAGTCATGACAGCACTGCCAAGTGTTCAGCTAGACTTCTTCTGGTCAGATTCAGATACCAAACTAATTCATTTCTGTGCAACAAACTGATTGTTGCCCATAAAATTTAGGACAGACAGAGAAGGCACAGCATATTCTACAAACCATAAATTACATCTTTGAAGACTGGAGTTAAAACAGATCAAGCGTCATTTAAGTCGTCATTTCCATATCTTTTCCCATAAAAACTGGGAAAAAATAGATCAATTTCTCTATGGGGTAATATCGGGGAAAAAACTAATTTTAGGACATTGCAATCCTTTACAGGAAGTTTACTCCAAACAGGGAAGAAGATTCAAAAATTAAGCCAAGGAGAATTTTTTTTCTGGACATGCAGTGAGGACAGTGAAATTCGGTACACTACTTTAACCCGTCTCAAATAGATGAGACTCACAGACTGTAGTGGAGGCACCTTCAGATTAAAGTTACCAGTCACAGGTTGTCAGATGGCCCCTATTAATTGATCCTTAGGATCACAAGAGGTACTCAGAGAACAGTTAATGCTGCAGAAGGCTGGTTAGTATGGTTAAAAGCAGTCATTTACAGTAGAAGTTCCTAACTGTGATTTATCTGCTGAAAGCCAGCTCTGGAGGAATACATTTGGGTATGCTTAAGACTAAGAACTGCTTTGAGCACTTGGAAACTTAAGAGAATTTACCTCCTCCAGTGCATCTGTCTAATGCTATTAAGCTGATCACTAAAAAATAAGACAGAGATTAAAGATTTTTCACCCCTTTCACCAGAAGATTTTTGATTCTACAGCAAAATAAAGATGCTTGACAGATGCAACTAAAACTAGAAGAAGCAAAATGAAATACAAAGTTTTTGTTGCAGAAATTAAAAAGCCCTTTGTCTAATCGCATGACTGACAAGATAAAGATGGACGAAGCCCATGAACCTTCCTGGTGAACCAGATGAGCAGAAAAAAAACCCCAAAAAAACATTTATTAGAAAAATATCAAAACATCATTTTGACACGCAGAAGAAAAGCTACAATGTAGTCAGAGTTTAGATGTGTTCTTTTCATGCAGCGCACCTAACACAACAATGGATTTGGCTGCTATGTTTTCAAATCTGTTTATTCAGCAAGAAAAGATTGCCTAAATTATTTAGCCAATGCAAAAGAAGATTCAAAGTCTTTTATAAAAAGCTATTTTATGGGACAGACAGTATTTCAAAAATATCTGCACTTCAATTACAGGACTTTGCTGGTCTAGCCAGAACACTACAGCATTTAAAAGGGGAATTTGAGATGAAGAATAAATTCTCAATCTAACTATAGCCACTGTAAACTGTTTTGCCATCTATTAAGGCTTTTTGATTTTATAATAACATAATTTTTGCTCTAAAAACTTGTATAAATATTAAGAATATCTGTTAGTAGTAAAAAACATGCAAGTCACTAGAAAGTTTTAGATTTAGCTTTTATGAGCAAGCCACACAGCAGTCTCAGCATCTCGTTGAGCAGCAAAATAGACGTAAGTAATGCTAGTGTTACAAAGCCTGGGATCCTAAAAGAAAATAGAACTTTCATGCCCCCCCCACAAACAGCACCAACAGTTATTCTTCAGTGTCTATCCTAATCCCTCAGGACATCCCAGTCCATCTTTTGTTTTGTACATCTTTAGACTTTGCTCCTATAAGCAAGAAGTGTCTTCGCTGCACACCTGGCACAGCACAGAACTCGTTGTCAGTACATAAATACAGAAAAGTAAGAATGCAATGGCATTTTCTTATGAAAAGTTGCAGGATACAAACCTCCAGGAAGATATGATTCACTTGCTGTGTCATCCCCATCATCTCCATCTTCATCATCACGACTCAACAAATTATTTACAGCAAGGTTTACATCAAGATTTGTTCGTTGGAGTTCTCGAATAATAATACTTCTGGACTTCCCTTGTAAAACAACTTGTGCCTGTAAGAGCAGAGTAGAATTGGTCACTGGTCATTCTCAGCTCACCAATCACCATTCATGAGAAAATGCTTAATTCTAAAAGAAGTCTAGTAAGAATCAAAAGTTGATAACAGGACATACAGACACAGGGGCTCATACCAGTTTTTCTGGTATCCTGCACTAGATATCCTGCACTAGATATCCAGCCTTCTCTCAGTTCCAGTTAGGCCACTGAATTCCAACTTCGGTGCTAAATTTCCTAATGGAATCTTAGAATCTACTTCTTGGAATGTTTAATGCTGTAGTTAAATAATAAGCAAAGTCTGGCTTTGAGAATGTTCTGTATGTTTCTATAGAAGTGTTTAAACTTAGTATGTCAAACAACAGAGTTTGCAATCAACTGCTGTGCCAAAACTACACCTCAGTCCCTGTCTTTTACACTGGTTTCTCTTTCCACTGCCCTTCAAACGAAACCACCTCACTGACTGTATTTTTCTCATCATTCTGTTTCTAAAGGTTTATCTTCAGCAGTTTTTGCAACATTTAAGTTTTTATTAACAAAGTGCAAATGCAGATAAAACCTTCCAAGCATTAGATGCAATGAATTAAAAAAAAAACCAGAGAAACTCTGGTTTACTCCACTAAGCCTAGGACTCAGAGCACTCTGTTTTCCCAGATTACCCTCTACTGAATGTCACAGATGATGAGAGTTTTCAAAGATCACAAACAAGAGAATGCAAGAAACAAGTACTAAGTATTTTCACAACAGAGTAAAAATAAGGCACCGAGTAAAATGGTCTGTGTGCAAGCAAAAAAAAAAACCTGGGACATTCTAACACCACACAAAGGCAAATTTTTTGTTTTAACATTCTATGCCAGAAGTTTACAGATTTTTGAGACACCCTAGGATCTACAGACCATCTCTGAAGATCCTTCCTATTGCTCTGCTTTAAAGTTACCTCAGAAATGTTTTAGACACCTTCTGCTTTAAAGGTAAACTAAGTACGCTATTTAAAAAATAAAAAAAAAAGGAAAGCAAAATATCACAGCAAGGGAAGCAAAGCAGATTATCTTTGGCCTAGCAAATAATATCTGTATTTCAAATGTAGACCAGCAACTAGTTCTAAGCTAATAGTTAAAATTAATTAACTAATCACATATTTTGAATGTATTCTTTTCTTCAAATATGGAGGAAAATGTTTTAACAGACTTAACAGCTTCTTCAGGCTTTAATGCATTAAAAGGCAAAAGCAGAGCAATTTATACCCAACATTCATAAAAGTCACATCTATAAAAAATTAAGTAGAGTTGTCCATGAAGAAAAATTATCAGTATTTTAAAGAGATTAAATATGTTTAACGTCTTTCATTTACATCTAAAATGGATCACTCCTATCAAACAAGAAAGAAAAAGTCAATCTGCCCTCCTTCATTACACTCCTTCAAAAAACTTAACTTCAGATACTATTCTCAAATATTTGATTTTCTCACTAAATCTCCCCTCTGCAACCAAACATGGCCTTCCTCATCTACATTAAACATACGCGTGTCTTGGGGGACGTTTGGGAAATGAAAATTCTAGAATCCAAAAGTCTATCACTTCCACTATGTACTACAGAATAAAACCAAGTCAGCTAGGGAAAGTCACTTTCTTCAATTATATGCCATTACTCCAAGAGAAAAGGCATTTTACTACAACACATTCCTGTACACATGCTGCGAGAAGCTCTCCAAGCTTTTGGCAACAAGCAGTTTCTAGTTCACATACCTGTGAAATTAATTCCTCTGGAATGACTGATGCTGGAATCACTGGTTGTGGTTGACTCCCCAGCAGCCCAGATCCTCTGTCACGTCCTGTGCGTATAACTCTGGTCTGCCTTCGAGAGTCTCGAGCTCCAGCAGACGATCTACCAGAAGATCCTCCTCCACTTCCACCAACCCCTGAACTCCAGCGACTTCTAGAAGATTTAGATTATTTATTTATTTAATACAGCAGCATACTTTGGGGACTATTTCAAGAAGTCTTTAGTTTTATTATTAATAACTTATAAACAGTCTCTGAAAAATACTGCAGCTTGACTTCATAGACAAACATATAAAAGTAATGCTCAAAACTCTAGAAAGAACAAGAACACCAGGAAAACTGATAAAGTTCTGAAATATACAGAAGAAATTAAAAAATCAGGACTCCAACTGGAACTTGCACTCTTTCCTACTCACATAGCTGTGTGGATGCATACATACATAAATACATAAAAGGATCAATTCCCAGATTTTCTAAAAGCAGTAGCAGCAGCGTAACATCTAACACTCATCTGCCAATTTCCTGCTATAAAAGCACACATGCAGCAACTTCACTGTCAGTGGCTCTGACAGAAGACCACTATATTTAGGTGGGTCTTCTAAAGACTCTGATACTTGATTTACATTAAAAAATTGGTTATTACACTGGAAAAATCAAGTCATCTTCTCTACTGCAAAAGAAATTTTACACTACGTAGTTCTCTGATCCTCATGCACAGCTTTCAAGAGATACTCTACTTTTTACCTATTCCTTTTGCAGAAATCAACATCAACTGTACACATTGCAAAAACATGCCTGAACTGAGCAGTTTCTTCTTTTCTATGAATCAGTATCAAAACAAGGCAACAAGAAGACAGTGATTTGTAAAAATAGACATCTCACCATCATTACAACTATCCACTAATAATTATCACCACAGAACTGTGTCAATTGTATCTGCTCCAGATTTAAGACAAGATAATCTGTTGCCATAAAAGACAAGAGACTCTAGTTAGTTCTTCCCAGTTAACTAAGCTTTATCTTGTAATACACCTTAAAGGATATTGGATAAGGTATTACTGCTTCTTAATAATCTGTATCAGCAGAACCTTCCTCTATCAACCACTTCAAGTCTCAAACTCCTTTCAAGAAAAGCATTTAAAATTAGACATGAAAATAACAATACGTTCTCTGAAACAGTATCTAACAAATTTACATTGAAAGTCTATCACATGAAGCTATTACAAGCTAATTAAGAACACTTGTCTTGCATTTTACGCCTTCAGTTGATTACTAGCACCCTTTTTTAATTGCGTTTTCTTTTTCCTCCTGACAAGACCCTGCAACTACAGAGTAACTCAAATGTCTGCTTAAGACAAGGCCCTGTCAGACACATCTACATTTTCAGGATTCTAGCTAGCAACCACACAGACAATGACAAGACAAGACAAAAAGCAATTCAATGATGTCTTTAGGAGAAGTCTTGTCTCATGAGTTAGAAAGAGAATTCTTAAAAAAAAAAGCTATTGAAAATACAAGAAAAAAAGAAAAAACCAACAAAGAAGAATGTGACATTTAAAAAAAAATGAGCTAGTTAAACTGTTCTAAAGGGGGGAAGGTGGTTGAGAGGAAAAGAACGGGGCTGAGGGGAAGTCAAATTCTTCCTACAGAGCAACTCTCAATTCAACCCTCAGCAGGGAGGTGTAGGGTTAAAGAAAAGGCTCCATATTAGATATTAATACTTACTACAGATGCATTTTCTATGTTAAGTTATAAACTATCAATGATGTCATTTAGATAGCAAACAGTTAAAACCATTTCTATTTGTGTAATAATTCAGATATTCCCTATGTGTCCTAATTTGGTCCTGTTAAGGAGAATAAGGACATGGCCATTGCTATTAAAGCTGTCTAAGCCTAAAATAAATACTAACACAGTGCAGAAATCTTTCATCTCATTTCTGTTCACCCACTGTTTACCACATCCCTCCAGAATGCAGCAGCATGCTAGCAAAATTTCCCAAATCCAGTTATCTACTCTAATGGCCCCACAGCTTGGTTTCAGATTCAATTTATTAACATCATTATTCCCTCCAGTTAACAAACTAGTTATAGTGCCTACTGCTACTCTACTAGCTCAGTGAGTTTCAACTACCTAGTTCCGAGACATTCAAGAGAAGACATCAGGAACACTTCAGGGTTGGTCTCTAAGATTCAAACAATTTTAATGCATTATGAATAGCTAAGAGTAATGAGGGAAAAAAATGTCATACACATCCCACAGTAAGTTCTTAAACATGACAATACTAGTTTGTCTTTATCGTGTTATCACATGGATTTTTAGGTTCAGATGGGTAATGATTTCAGAAAAAATTTGGGAAGCTTATGGGGATGGTTATTCTTCATGCAACTAAGGCCCAGATGAAATTAGTTTATTTGGTAATAAAAAAACCAACAAATTTTCTGAAAACTAATGGAAAGATGTCGTTCCTTCCTCTTAACAAATCATTTGCATTCTCCTTACTGCAGTCAGTAACCTTAGGAAGCAGCACAGTTGGACATGTCTTACAAAAACATGTAACAAAGAGATCACTGTCATTATGGAACGAAGATTACTTTACCTTTCTATAAAAAGGGACACCATCAATTTTAAGGCTAATGACAAGAAAACTGGATCTATACAGTATATTTTGCATATACTACAATTTTAAAGGTTCTGAGAAACAACCTTTCCAAAATGTTCCTTTTCTATTACTACGTATAGGACCCCAGCTATCAAAACACCACTAATGGCTTGGGACAAGGGAGTGGAAGGCACAAAACAATGGAGCATATAATGAAGGCTCTTCCTGCATAAATGCACAGATTTCACTTTGTGCTTGTAGCCTATCATGGTTTAAATTGATAGTGTCCCTCTAAAAGACTGCTTTTCAAAAATCAAGGTACTAAAAAAAACATACAAAAGAAGACAACACAGCCTAAACCAAGTCATTCTTCACACATACATGAAGAACTCTCCGTATCCTATGTGCTGAAGGGTCACTTAAATATCTGTTATTTTAACCAAGTCAATCAAGTGGGTTTTTTTGTTATACCCTAACTACACAACTGCTGTGATTATACGTTCCCTTATACATACTGCATACAATTTATATATGTGTATACACATATACTCAAATATGGAACAAACAGATTGCAGCCTCAATCCTATCAAAACTTACCCAAGGGTGTTGCCTGCCAGTCTGCCCAGAGTTTCAGAACCAGACAGAAACCATGGGGAGTCACTAGTCCTGCCTGGCCTGGATGTCCTTCCTGCCCCTGAGCCACTGCTCAACTTTGAACTGAAAGTAAAAGATGGTAAATCAGTCACAAAACAATCCCAAATGGGTTAAGAACAAAACCTGGAATCCCAGGTTGAAATTCTCAGGGACTTAGTCTGGTAACATACCAGCTTAAGCAACACCCTTGGGGAATATTCCAAACTAATCTAACTGTATATTAAGAGGTACACTGGAAAAAGAAAGTGGAAAGCATGCCTAACAGACCTTACGTACATTGGCAATCCATAATAGCACAGTTGCAAATACACATTAAGCTAATTAGTGATTTGAGTTAGCCACTGTGCTGAGTCTTCCTTTAGTGTATATGTACAAATTGTAATCAGCAGGTGATCTATCCATAAACCTGAGCCTGAGTATGCTACTTTGATATTAAGTGATTTAAATTCAAATGTGAACCGTTAATTAGTCCTGTTAAGGGGGACTTACCTGGACCGAGGACCACAGGTCTAGAAAGTGAGCCTTGACAGATGGGACCACTTTCAGAGTGGATTCGACATTAAGCTTAACAATTTAACACAGATTCTTTCTTATGGATTATTTTTGGACGAGTTCATTTCTTGAAGTTAAAGAGAGCCTGTCTCACTTCTTTCAGAATCACATATACTATTTCTTCCTACACCAGCTTGTCAAGCTAGGCTATTTGGCTGCATCACCATAAACACTGTGTCTCTACTCAAAGTATCCATTCCAAAATCTACTTCGAAAACAAACAAATAAAAACAAAAACAGAAAAGCAGACAAGCTGCTTACTGAGTTAAAAAAAAAATCTTAGAAGAAAAGCATTTCTTACCCATCACTATTCTCAGGTTTACCCAATTCCAATCTGTCTGGTTGAACTGAAAAACCAATCCTGCAGACTCTACCATCCTGTATTTAGAACAAGAAAAGCAAGTGTTCAAAACTGGAATGTAAGCCAAGTTTACCAAAAAAATTAAAACACAAGTCTTCAGTTACTGAAGAGTGTTAATCAATTTAACGTTAGAATAACTAATTTTAACTGTATGGTTTCAAGTTTGTTATCTGAGAAGATTTCAGTAACTTACCTCCAGAAGAAATGCAGCATGATTTGGTCCCACCACACACTGTTTAATAGTGGCCTGTTCCAATACATTCAAAGGCGGGTGGCTGAAAATAAAAAGTGAGAAATTATAGCATTTTAAAACTTTTGAAGTCTGGGGAAAAAAAAAATCAAGTTGGGAATGGAAGGAAAAATGTGCAGTGGTGGTTACCAACAGGAAAAACTTTCAAAAATTACTAAATGCGCATTAATTGAAGCACATAGGACATAAAATGCAGGAAAAATAAAAAAATCTTAAAAATCTTAAAAGGTAATGGTTTTAATTTAATCTGATCAGCAATAAACAACGGGGTTTATACCTCATATTAAGAAGTCATTTCGTAATGAAGATTTGAATATAATTTATCATAGCTGAGAACCTCCCATTTTCTTCCTGTGTTAATCTGAACTGTGTTACTGGAAGCATTTCTGGACTTCAGTATCAGTAGCACCGAGGATTTCTACAGCTACATCATCTACAGTACAATCATCTGTTTCTTGTTGCTGTTAGAGAAATCGTACTTTCCTAAACGATTTACAGCAGCATGTGATATGCCTTACCTGTTTAAATTATATTTGTTCAGCTTCTCTGAAACTTCCCTTAACCTGAAACAGAAAGAAATGAAGCTGTTATTTGATGACGTACTCCACAGTTAACAAGAGCCATTTGCACAGCATATTTATGATGTTACAGAAACAACTTACCACCACATTTATTGAAGTGTAATATAAATACTACTTAGTGCTGGGAGTCTCTAAGAACTACACAGTATTCAGCTTCAAATCAGGTTTTTGTTTTGGAGGTTTTTTGCTTTGGAGTTTTACCCTTGCCACAGAACCAACATTTGCTTGCATTTCTGTGTGTTTTGCAAGTCACTATAAAAACCACTACTTAGTCATGCCTTGTTACAACCATTTGCAACTTCAGTCACAGAATAAACATATGAAGCAATGACCATGAACTGTACATATACTTGTATTTCCTTGTACAAGCTTGAATACAGTATCCCAGAGGAGAAAGAATTATAATCTTCGAGAAAATCAAAGTATGTGGCATGCGAGAGCCAAAAATATGACAATAAGCTCCCCAAAACAGAAAACACAAGGAAACAGATGTACAAAAGCCAATGACAAAAGGGACAAACAATAAATTCCAACTAGAAGAAGAAACAATCCAGAGAAACATCACCGTTTATAGGGTTATGTAAAACATTGCCTTTCCTAGAGGTAAAGAATGCTTCCAAAAGTTCAAAAGATGAGAACAGATCAAAAAGCCAATCCATATAACAGTCCTGCTTACAGGATACTGTGTCCAAAAGTGGAAAGCAACAGAGTAATTTCCTAGGTAATATCTAATCCACTTAGGAAAGATCCTCTACGGGCAGCAAAGACACTGGAGTGGTAGGCATGTCAATTAAAGCTTGGGTTCCTTTCTTCCCAAAGGAGACAAGCAATCTGAAAAAGCCCCTAAAGAGCTTTCAGTTAGAGTATTTGCATTGTATCAAGATATAAAACCAAGATTAATTCTGTAAAAATTATGCAAGGTCTTCTTAATTAAGAAAAAAAATCTCAGCTTCAGTACCATGTTCATCCTAGCATAAATCAACACCTTTCTAAACCTAACAAAAAGACATGCACAGCAGCACTGTTCTCCTCTGTTTGAATCCATGTCCTGAAATCCTTCATTTTTACTTGCTTCATTTCAGTTTCTACATACAGAGTATGGACAACAGACTTCAGCTACTTGCAAACCCTGAGCATAAGAAAACAGACTAGAGGTCCAAACAGTGAAATCTTAACAGTATCAACAGTGTTTAACTCTGAAGTATTTGCCCTGAGGGAAAAAATAAGGAAAAAATCTCTAAGTCTGTTTGAGAAACAATGTATTTGAGACTGACAGAAGTAACTTCCAAGCCCAAGAAGAAAGGAATAGTGAAAAGAAGACAGCAGGAAGGAATTGAATTATGTTCAGAATTGCCTTTTGCTACCCAAGCCAAGCTGCCGGTTTCTAAGTAGGCAATTTCACACTCCCAATTTCCAGCCACAACTACTTCCCACAGGCCAAGAGTACATACGCAGATAAAGCTTCTGTGAAGACAACCCACAAAAGCAAAAGAGAAAACAAAAACTTCCCATGCAATCTGTGCAAAAGGTACCCCACGCGACTGAACTACTGTGGGAGACTGTGGAATGAACCCCAAGCTGAACAGCGTACACTCCACAGCTTATCACATGGTTTTATACAGCAAGCAGGGATTGCTGCATACTATCTGACAAGTTAAACATCCCTGAAGTTTCATGTCTTGAGTTTATCACCTAACAGCTTCCCACAGGAATCCTGAGCGGTTTCCCATTAACATTTCTCTCCTGGCAAGCATGAGTAAAAATTATAGAATAGGAAAATGTACCTTTAAATTCATTGCACTGCCTTTAAGAAAAAACTGACGGCAAACCAAGTACCACTTTACTGGAGATGGTTACTAGACTAGTGTATGAGCAACATTTAAAGCTTCCTTATCTGAGTCTTGTGTCACAAGATCAGACCACTACCAAAGAAACAGATGTATTTAAATCTGAAAAAAAAATCACCATACTCCTTTTATATCCATTTTAAAAAATGAAGTAATAGGAAGGAAATATGCTCAGAAAGCCACGACTATTCAATGAATCCATGAGTAACGTCAATCTCAAGAGACTAGGTCCATCTGCAACAAGCACAGGCCAAAAGAGATCTAACATTGCTGAAGAGGCTGCAATCAGTCTTTAAAGGGAGGGAGCAGAGAAGGATATAAGGGACAATGCTGAAAGAACTAAACTCTTCTAATAGAAAGAAAAAAAAAGGAAAAACTACCTCATGCCTCAACCATCTCATATGTAACTGCTGTAATAGCAAAATTAGCAAGTACTTCTTATAAGCTCCTGTAAGTCCACAAGGATTTGAATTTGATGCAGAACACCAATGGAGTTGTTCGCTCCTGGGCTGCTGGTTTCACCCTCATTCCTCCCCTTTCTTGTGCTGGCACCAGCACTCACATGAACACCAGTCACAAAACCAAACCATCAGGAAAAGAAGAACAAAGCAGAAAGATGTGTTTGTATACTCTGTATGGAGAATCCCTCTGTGCAAATAAAAACTTGAAATAATTTCCTGCAGCAATCTAAGCCTTTCTACCTGCACTAGTTGGTACCTAGTTGCAGGGTATTGTACCACTGACCCTCTGAAGGGAAAAGCTTATTTAAAATCAGGCTAATTTTAAAAATACAGCACAATAATTTCAACTGATGGTGCTCTAGAGGAAGAGGTACAGGCAGAGATGATTTAGTCAATTCTCACATTAAGGTCAACATTTTCACTAAAACCTTTCTGTGGTAAAAGAAATCCCCAATATAAATGCCTTGACAAACTATGCTTCGAAAAGTTCTCATTAAAGGCAATTAAACTATTTCAAAGGACAAAGTTAGAAGCAACACATGTTTTGATCAGAAACATTTTTGGAGAAATGCACTAGCTTGGCAGCACTTTTACACAAAAAGTTTAGTGATGATGGCTCCTGTAGCAAGACACACATTCTTTGAATACTATTACTGAAATTAATCCAAAGACACTTGTGAGGAATAAAAAGTCAGTTTGTACAAGCCAAGTAGGGATTCCTTTAATTTCAAGTTTTGCAGCTCCAATTTCTAGCCTCTAGAAACCAATCAGAATAGAAGGGATCTATGCTCAAACTAAGCAACCAAAAGTCTAGGTCAGGACTATGACAGCTCAGATTCCCACATGGCACTTTTATTCATCACAAGACATTATTTTTCTCAAAGAAGATTTCTATTTCCAGACAAGTTTATCTCAGGACCCATCCTTCCACCACATATTGCTTTATAAAAGCGGGTTAGGCTCAAAAAAGCAAAAAAGTTACAGAGAAACTCCATTTCAAAATATTGAAGGTAAGAGGTGCGGAGGAAGAAAAGGTAGTCTTTAAAAAAAAATAACCAAATAAACAAAACATAAACCAAACAAACAAAAATCCCCACACCCCAAACCCCCAAAACCGGCTTGTATGAAGAACAACTTCAAGCAGGGAAATAAAACTACTTCAGGCCTGGTAGATTTTTCTAAGTGATCAGGCCTCTTTAAGACAATTTAATATGTCAGTGAAATCTGGAAGCCTACAACCTTATGAGACTTCCACTGCAGAACAGACAGAAGTACACAAGTACCGCTACAATGCTTTTCCAAGGGAAGGACAATAATAATAATAATAATAATAATAATAATAATAATAATAATAATAACAAGCAGACACCCAAGGGGACACACCCATATGACACAACCAATTTAAGCACTGGAGAACAGTATTACATACCTATCAACACCTAAAAGGTAAATACAACCTTCATCCCTGTCCCTCAGTTGAGACCCTGAAGTGCTCTGAGCACAGTGAGCCAGACCCAAGGAAGCACCTATGTGGCCAGTTTACAGGTTTTGGTCCAGCAGAGCTGCACAGCCTCCAGATCAAAGACCTGTCACACCTGCCTGTCTTGAATCACATGGAAATGAGCTCCTGTGCCTGCCTATCAGTGTCACAAAAACAGAGTCTCAGAAATGCAGAAAATGGACACCAATGAAAAGCTTAAGTGAATACGTTATCTTTGTTTCCTAATCCCAGGACAACTTCGAGGCTAGATGCTGCCATTGATGTGAAGTCACACCCAGCCATCTTCCATGCCACAATACAGCACACGAAAGGATACTGCCCCCGACTGCCACCTCAAACATTAGAGAGCAGCTTCCAATGGGCAGCCTTCCACAACTACACCTTTCTCCTACTGGAATAAATGAAGATTTAGACTGTGTTTTAAGTCATTCTGGGTAAGAATGGGGAAGAATCCATAAAATCAAATGCTAAAGTACCACACAAAAGCAGGCAATAAGATTATATGTAGAAAATAAAGTAATGCACATAAGAAAAAAAAAGAAGAAATCCCAAACACAAGTACAAAATGACAGGCTCCAAGGTAACCAATACCACTCAGCAGGGTAGTGGAATAACGTGTTTAGACTGTAATACAGAGATGACTGAAATGAACTAGGTGACAAAGAAACTCATTGCTCTACTCAGTCACTAATCAGGGTACCATGACTTACACTGTGTCCTCTCCACATTTCAAGAATTATAAATTAGGACTACTTGGTTATTACGTACTAAACCGACACCTACTGCTCAAGAAATCCCAAAGCTGCAAATTCTTAGAAGCTGGAAAAGCATCACTGTATGTTTTCCCTATCCTAACATGGTTCAGCTGTCAATCTAGCGCTGGTCTCTGCCACAAACAGGAGGAAAATAAGATGGACTTCTCGTCTGACTTGAACAGCTGTTCTTGGATTTCATGGTATCAGCCAACACAGGTTTACAGAACACGGCTCCCAAACTTTATTTCCTATTTTGCGGGATCTTCAGTTTGATTGATAAAGGTAGTTCTGACCACTTAAGAGATCTCTCTGGAACAAAGGTGCTGAATTTGTAATCTGCAGTACAATGCCAATATGGCAAACATCAAACAAATTAATGTCCTGAAAACAGTTTTCTGCAACGTCACTGAAAAGTCTTCAGGTAATACAGTGATTGCAGAATGAAAATTCTCTAACAGTAGACCATTACTATTTAATGATATAACAACACTGATGTAGATAATGACCTACATTAGGTATAAGCTAGCCCACAACAAGGTTAAAGCATGACAAGAAAAATTAGCAAAAATAGGATAGTAGCAACATCATCAGAAGGTTAAACATAGATACCCATCAATAGCTAATATTCAGAGTTAAATACACACTGCAGAGGCAGGTAAAATTACTTACCCATTTTCTTCACCTTACAGAGAATGTAAGCATGTATTTTAGTTCTAGTTTTAAGGAAAAAAAGGAAGATTTCATGTCACTGTATAGAAGAACAAGGGGAGAGCAGTAGATACTGTCTAGCAAGGATTTTAATGCTGTCTTCCACAACATTCTCACATAGAAGCTGTTGATGCTCAGCCTGGATGACCAGACAGTAAGGTGAACCAAAAACTGTCTCAACATCTGGGTCCAGAGGGTGGTGATTAGCATCACGAGGTCTGGCTGGAGGCCAGTGACAAGCCATGTGCCCCACAAGTCAAAACTGGGTCCAGTCCTGCTCAACATCCTCATTAACAATGCAGATGATGGGGCAGTGGGTACCCTCAGCAAGTTTGCTGATGACACCAACTGCAAGGACTGGTGGATATGCAAGATGTCACAGTGTTGTACAAAGCACAGCAACCTCCTGACCTCTGAGGGGAGGCAAGGCACAAATCCCTGCACCTCAGGAGGAACAACCACATGCACAAGAACAAGCACATGCCAGAGACTGCCCAGCTGGAGAACAGTGCGGCAGAAAAAGACCTGAAGCTCTGGTGGACACCAGGTTGAACATGAGCCAACGTGCCTTGCAGCAAAGAAGGCAAACGGCATTCTGGCTCCAATAGAGAAAGTATTGCCAGCATGCTGAGGCAGGCAATCCTCTTTATTCAGCACCCATGAGGCCACATCTGGAGTTCTGGGCTCCCCAGTACAAGAGAGACATGAACATACTGGACAGAGTCTAGCAAAGGGACACAAAAATGATTAAGAGACTAGATCATCTCTCAAAAGAAGAAAGGCTGAGAGAGTTGGGACTTCAGCCTAGGGAAGAGAAAGCTCTGGGGGGGGATCTTATCAACATATATGAACACCTAAAGCAAGCGTAGTAAAGGGGACAGAGCCAGGTTCTTTCCAGTGGCACCCAGTGACAGGACCAGAGGCAGTACACACACACACCAAAACAAAAGAGGTTTTGTCTGAACATAAGAAACATTTCCTTTGCTGTGAGGGTGACCAGTTACACAGGGTGCTCAGGGAGGTTGCAGAGTTATTGAAAAGCCATCTGAACACAGTCCTGGGCAACCAGCTGCAGACAGCCCTGCCTGGGAATGGGACCAGATCATATCCAGAGGTCCCTTCCAACTTCAGCCATTCTGCAACTGATATTGAGGACTTAATGCTTTCAGGAGGTGATAGCTGACTTGAAGGCACAGGAGCAAAAGGAGCGGATTTGCCACTGAAAAGCTAGGAGCTCGTGTTTTGCTAATACAGAATCCCTCTAAGGTCAGTGGCACAGGAAAAAAGTTACACCAATGAGTTAGGAAAGCGTCAGAGACTTAGACATTCAGTAAAAAAAATTCATGGGGACTTAAATATCCAGCTGGAAGTACTCTGTTTCTCTAGCAGGAACAGCAAGACTGGGGCAGACACCTGTAGAATTTGTGAAATGCCTCTAACTAGCAATGAATTTTTAAGCTGGGCGACTGGTTCCACTAGCTCAGAATCTACTTACATCCTTTCTTCAGATTTACCATTTAAGTGACAGTGAAAACATCCCCCTCTTAAAAAAAAAACACCCCAGAGCCATAACCCCACACCACAGTGGAAAGAATGGCCATAGCCTAGCTCAAGAGGAACACAAAGTCAATCATGCTTTATAAATAAGCAAACACCCATAAGCTCTGAAACAGCATGGCCCCTTTTCCGAAAAAAAGCTGTACTTAACAGTCTGAATGTTGAACAGGAAGAAACCACAAATGGTATGATCCTGACAGGACTGCCACAGAGGAGGTACAGCACACCTACATGTTATTTAGCATGTTATCTAGACGATTTGGTAGTGAAGAAGATCTACAGCTAGAAGTTGTCTAAACACCTAGTGTTGTTTTGGGGGGGGAAAAAAAAAACACACTACAGGAGAACAAGTCAGCCTCAATCTGAGGCTGTTCTATGGCAGTAGGTTTCCAAAAGTAGAGTTTGCAAATCCAGGCAATATAAGACAGAAATCTGTTCTCTGGTGCAGAATGCATCAAATCATCATTTTGTGGTCCCACATTCTGTTCAACTGCACAAACCCCTTGCAGCTGCTTTGTTTAACATTTATCAGAAGGCTATTTCTTTAGCCAGAACACCACAACAGCTAAACAACTGGATCAACCAACTCAGTTGGGTGAGTTCTGAATCATAAAACAATTAAAGTTGTAAGCTATTTAACTATCCATCATTTTAAGAAGTATATCCTCTTGTGATAATAAAACATGAACAATGGGAATTTAGAACCCCATGGTTCTAAATTCAAGGATACTTGAGAAATACACATGTGATAATAACATGAGCCAGTGTTACTACACTGAAGAGCAAACAAACGCTAGCTATCAAAATACAGCTAGGAAGCTGTATACTTGTTTAACTAGAATGAGTGAAAATTAAAAGACCCCATTATGGCAAAAAAAGGAAAAAATCCTATTTTTACAGTCAGAACATTGCTGTAGTGATTCCATTTTAAAAAATGTTATCAAAATAAAAATCCAGTCACTGAAAAGCATAGAACCTTTCTGTGTCCCATTATGGTAAGATTGTTAATGCTCCTTCAGGAGCTAATTACGAGCCCCCAGGGAGGCTGTGAATTTACCAGCATAGCAGCTTAAAGCCTGGAGAGCCACGTTCTGGACCCAGCTGAGGCTACTGCGGGAACCCAAATCATCTCTTCACCATTTTCCTTTCCTCTGAGCTTTTGGGAGCTGTGATCACTTTGTGCAAAGTTGGAAAATAGCCTTTGATTGGAGCATTCAAATGCTATAAAAATATTTTTAAAAGTAAGAATTGTCACACTATTAAATACTTTGTGTCTTGACTAGAGAAAAGCAACTGTATGTTTTGTACAAGTGATTTTATTAAAAACAAAGCACAAACAAGAACTGAATTCTAATTGCTTTTCTATAAAGTCCAACAACCTTATTCTCATTCTGAATTAGTTTTAGCAACAGGGAAAGATCACTTAGCATGTTCAGTCCTTTACTTGCCAACTCCTCCAATTCCAAGCCTTGAAGTATTCAACAAAAACTCTGACATCACAGTGTTATCTGCATGTCACTTTTTCAAACTTGCTAAAAACTGCCTTTTAAATACCAGACCTCCTCCTCACACTGCTCTGTCTTCCACTAAAAACACATCTTCAAAACCTTTCTCTCAGACACTGCATCTTTGATTTAGATAGGAATGGACTGAGGCCTGGAATAAAGAGTAGAGAGCAAGCACCACGCCAGAAAAACAAGCAGCCAAATCACTTTGTTCAACACACAGTGCAATATACACACAAGGCAAAATAACTCAAAATAAACCCCAGCTTCTGAAGTGCACAGCTCATCCCAATACCTCCTTGCACTGCCAGAAAAAAGATTCTTTTTTCCATCTGCCTGTGCCCCAGCCATGAAACTCCAGGTGCATCCCTCAGTGTAACCAGTGTTTTGATTGCCCTAGAAGAACTCATGAAGTAGCACATTGAGTACCTCCTGCTTCACATTTTGCAAAGGGCTACATTAATCCAGGTAACAATGTTGCCAGATACAGATTCTGCACCACACGAGAAAAAACCCAACCTTTGGCCATTCCAGCAACACAGCCCTCCCCATGTTACTCCCCTGCTATTCCCCAGCCTTCCCATGAGGAGCAGGGCACTCCTTGCCAGATTTACCTTCTGCCTACCCAATCTGCCCCACAATGACAAGATGCTATGATCTGTATCATTTGAAGGTTTAATTAACTACCTCTAAATTACTGCTCAAGAGACAGATACATTTTGTCAAAGTCAGTGAATTGTGTATACAATGGCTGAAAAAAAAAGGAAAATGAGAAAATAAAAACCTTTGTTAATTTATTGTGGTCAAAGCCAAAACAGAGTTCCAACAACCTAAAAAAGATCTTCATTAAGGATCAGACAACAATAACTCACTTATACCAAAAAATTATGAAATGGATTAAAAGCCATAAATTCTCTTTAGAAGAACACCTCCTGATATTTACTGGAGAGAGAGAAAAAATGCAGCTCTGACCATTTTCAGGCTGTATAGAGAACAGCAAAAATTCCATACCATAAATGAAAGAATAAACATAGAGACAAATTTAAGAAAATTAATTTTGCAAAATGAACAAGAAATTAAAATTATACCACCCTTACTGAAGGAAGTAACAGACCCCAATGGCTTCAAACAACAACAGAGTAAGGCGTACGTTCAACTTTACTCACATAGCAAATATTTATTCTCCAGTTAGGTTTTTGGTTAAAATGCTGTAGCACAAACATTTGTCTATATTAAGTCAATGTCAGACTCCACACTGACACCTACATAGTGAAATTACAATTTTTAGTAGAGTTCAGAGATCCCAATCAAGATCCATTTCACTGTATCAGAACTACCTCCATATATAGAGAGATAATCCATCCCAAATGTGAAAAAGGTGAGAGGTTGAGGAAATATAATGGATAATAGAGAATGAAGCATAATGAAAGACTGTAAGCAAATTTTTAAAATGCTGTTTTATCACAGGTTTGGATTAAATTAATCAACTACTATTTCTACAGTGCATAGAAAAAGACAAAATTACCATCCAGCTTAACTAGAGATGATGGCAAGCATGCTGCAGAAAGTAACACCAGCAAGACCTGGGTACAGAGCAGCTTCTTTCAGGGCTATCTTCTACTGAATAGGCAAACTACAGCTGCATGGTTATAATCATCCTCAGTTATTCCAGCTATTTTGAACTGATTTATTTGACAAACAAAAAACACACTCTCTTGAATGTGGATTTTTTGGGGGGGCTTTTTTTGACTGAAGACAAATTTTGTAAGATTACTGAAGTCTCCAGCAGCCTTGGTACCTTCATCTGCTGAGTTACACTACTGTTGTCACAAATTAAACTGGCAGATCTCATGCCTGGCAATAAAACAACGATAGCAAGAAGTCCCAACACAGTTAAAGTCCAAGATAGTACCAACCATGGAAATGTTTTCAAAGTTTTTGATTCTGCACTCTTTAATAAAACACCATAATGTAACAACTAAATCACAAAGATGAGACCAAAATATCTTCAGGCATCTTTTCTGATTAAAGGTAGTAACCAGTTTAATGATGAAAAGCTGTCCAACAGCACAGAAAATACACATTTCATCTCCACTGTGGATGTAAGCAATTTGAGAAATTAAATCAACAGCAACTGGTTTGGGATTACAAAAACTAGCCAATAAGACAAACCATAAGATGCTACACTAAAAACAATTTTTAAAACTGGAACAAAATAATCAAGTTGGGATGTTAAATATTCAAAATTTCACTGTACCAACATGGATTGATACTGTAAAACATATTACACTTTAAAGTGCAGCAGCAAGGATTTGCTGAAAGACTGGGTGAAGCATACTTAGTATGAGAAATTCTCCTGACAAGTGCTGGGTGTAGCAGCGAGACTTGTGAGATGAAGACAAAATTTTCAAAGACAGCAAATTTAATGGTTACATCACTCCTCGCCTGGAACCAAACTGGCAGTTTTACGTAAATGCAGACAACTGGTGCTCCCACCTTAAATCTTTCTACTAGGTTTACAGTATGTTTCAACTGTTCAGAATTGCCACACTTCATACCTTTGTATCAGTGAGTATGTGCTCTCTCTCATATAAAACAAAAAAAATTCTTTAAATTGAAGCAAAATACTAATTTCCGTGGAGGGGAAGGGTAAGAGAAAAGGAAGAAATGTTGGTTGACTGCATTTTTTAAGCACAGAAAGACTTTTAGAAATAGAGCACAGAGTTTATTGTCAAAATAGTTCTATGCCAGAAAGAACAAATAAGATCTGAAGTTCAGGTAATTATTCCTGTAGTGCAGTAACTAGTGCTGTGTCATCCTCACTTAAACTGTCAGGCTTAAGGTGTCGGACAAAATACACGTGTACACCATGAAAATTAGAACTGTGCATCTATTTCAACTTTTTTTTTTTCCTCCAAATTGTTCCTCCCAATTTAAAATCATCTAACTACTGCAACCAGGCCTTGTCTTCTCGTTTTCTCTGGGGCACATACAGATGCCAAGTACTACAGTCTCCTATGTGGAGTTGTCTCCCAGAGCCAAATCCTTACTGGACTTCAATGAATTCAAGCTTTAAAAAAGTCTGTACAACTGAAAAGCACAAGTAGTTTTTTTCTATATGTTTTTTCCTGCATAAATGGCTGTTGATGCAGAGACACAAAACAGCAGCTTTAATACTAAGCCTTTTGCAAATGTTACTGCAATTTAGATTGCTGCTGGTGTAATCACTAAAATAAAATACCTCAAACCCCCTTCTCTTCTTTATCTAAGTTTCAAATACATAATACTGCCCTATTTGTCACAAATGATTAACAGTGCCACAACTGTGAGAAGGTAGCTACAACACAATGCAGTTTGCCAAGCTTAGGTACATCCTGGGCTGTTTTTCCTCAAGTATCAGGTCATTTTTCATGTAAATGTAATTGTGTATTGAATGGTTATCTGCTTTAGATAGTTTAAGAAAGAAAGTGTCATACCCTTCACATCTATTTTATGATTTAATCATAAATTTTACAAACATCCTACATGGTAATTAGAATATTTCATAAATAGATACTACACCAAAAATTACCTCAAATGTATTTTATTGTTTATAGTTTTTAACTTTTACAAATATTTAGCACATAAATGTTATGGACTGATACCTTACTGCTCTTAGAATTAAAAAAGCTGTTTTCTGACAGCTCTGACTTGCAGTACCAGCCTTAAAATACAGCTACTGATATCTTAGTCCTTTAGTCTTACTTTATCACTGGTCCAACAAATATACTCAAACCTTACATATGATTTGAGAAGGAAAAAGGAAGCAACATTTGTGCCCCAATTACTATTTTACTAAATTCCTTGTGACAGGTCACAACTACTCTCAGCCCAGATCATATTCACAGTACAGTTTCACATTACAGTAGCCAAAATAAACTTGCTGCTTTCAAAATGGAAGGAACTCAACCCTGCTTCCTCTTCCCTGTTCTACACTACCAACCAACTCTCCCTCCTGCAGCACTTTTCAAAATATTCTGATGTGCACCCAACAAGGAGATAAACCAGTTCAACTTCATAATGTACTAAATTGTATTTACTTCACTTTACACCAGGGCTATCTTTATATCATTTTAGCAAATTAAGTCAGTTTCCTATGGGATCAAAAACTTACAGTTAGTGCAACGTAAGAGGCGGGGAAAACAAACCTCCGCCTTCAGAAGAGAGCAATTACTTTGACTTGCAACATCTCAAGAAAGTTTCAGCTAGAACATTCACAGACAATTACATATGTACTCTCTAAAAAGCAGGATCTGGAGTGTAGCAAGCAATTGAACCAGAAGAGGATCCTGGCAGAGCAATGTCCGAAAAGGCCCAGAATACCAGCCTATGTGTAAGTAACCTTCTATATTCAACCAGACATGAAATAACACCTATGCATAAATTCTGATGCTTAACTTCCCAAATTACTGTTATTAAGTAACAATACTAAGTAAGATCAAATCTTAATGCACTGCTGCATATATGAATCCTGTAACAGTCTATATTACCATAGTGGTGGTCCAAATTTTTGAGACAGCCAAACCATTTTATTTTTAAAAGTGTTTCCAGCTAAGAGTCTGATGATGATGATGATGATGATAATAATAATAATGTCATGACAGTCATACCATTCCCTCATTCTCTTCTGAAAGAGGTCAATCCAAATTTGGCTCTATTTTCAAGAAACTAATCCTAAAACCAACACTTCACCCACAACTAAAGTTTCATCAAGCAGCTGCAACTCGGGGAGTTCAAGTACTACATCAGTTACGGCTTCCCAGTAATTAAACTATCTATTCCTGTTTGAGGCAGGCTACCTGCACTTTTGCTAAAGTAGATTAGGAACAGTTTAAAGCACACCAAAATAAATCACTTAAGCTAAAATAAGTACTGTATTATCTGGACACAATTTGCAGGTTCTCTATTTAAGAATGCATCAGTCAATCCCTTCTTTTCCCCGTCTTGGGGCAGCAATGCAGATCACACAGAACTAACAGCAGAGAACTTCATGCTCAGGCTGCCTTCCTCCACCCAAGAGGACAGGTACTCTCCCAGCACCCCGCAGCAGAGTGGGGTTCAGGACTAAACAAACACCTGCATTATCAGGAGCTCTCTCTCCCTCTCTGTGCATGGCTCCTGCAAAGAGCACAGGGGCCAAGACACCAGCTCCACATCCCTGCTGGCTCCCTGCACAGCCACACCACACCCTAGGCAAGCTCCTTCCAGCAACATCTGCTTGAGATTTTTAACAGATTTGCTCATCGGTAAATGCAAGGGGGGTGGCGTTTGCCAGAGTAGCAGCCACACATCTACTGATCACTTGCACAGTACCTTAAATTGATGTGCAGATTAAAAAGGTATGTTCTTGCTAGGTATTTTTTTCCACAGAAATTGATTATCAGAGTGTAAACAATGCAGGCAATGCAAAGTACACTACTTAAATTTTCAGTTCAGGCACGGCCTAAACATTCAAATAACACAGACAGGCACTGAATGTATTATTAAAGGAAAACAAAGTCACGTAAGAACGAGATCATCCTCCCTTTCCCCAAAGCTGACCCTATATACAGACTCACTGAAGCTTCAAATTAACTTTTCTCAGGTGTGCTACTGGTTTCAAAGACATTACTGCCAGAAAACTTAACTACATGGCACTTCTGAACATTTATCTTAAATTCAGAATACCCTCTATTTAACCAAATTCATTACACCTCATCTTCAGGAGGAGAGAAAAGACCACATTAACATTGTGTCAATGACCACTTCAAAAATTACATCTTACTCTATGCTAGGACTTAAATGATTTAGCTGCCAAGAATTTTCTTAGTACAAGGTAAAAACAAAGTCAAGGCTTGGAGATGAATCCTGTCCCTGAAGGTTAGTTGATGTACGGAAAGCCATTTATGTAAGGTGAAAGACTCCTCCTTCCAGAGAGCAGCAAGTTAAACTGCTCCTGTGAGGTTTCATAACAGCCAAGAAAAGGCTATTTGTCATGGTTACACCCACTTCCTAACCCAACACAAAATTAAGAAATATATTAAGAAGAATTTACTAAGATTAACTTATCTATGAAACTGTGTCAAACTTCTTCCACAAAGCACAAAGTCTCCAACCCTGAAAGAGGTGGATAAGCGACAAAAACACCCACTGCAATAGAAGCTGGACACATCTTTTTCAAATATTAAAGCATTAATTATTTACATCCCAAATACTCCATGGAGTTGTTTCTCAAACTGCAGGCCATACCGATTTTTTCTCCCAATAAACTCCTCATATTTAGTTTGCAGAGAACAAATTGCTTGGGGGAAAAATCCCAAGTTACCTATTTTCCTAAATAAACTTACCAGAAAAACCTTAATTACCTCAGTTCATCCTAAACAAAAGCTTAGCCTAGTATCTATTTTGAAAGATGAATCCTAACACAACCACAAAATTAAGTATAACCTTGTCCTCTGTGAACTCTCTTCAGTGTCACTAGCTCCCAGACATCTGAGTGAAGAAGGCAACACCCTTTCAGCTTATTTGAGACAGGACTAAAAATTGCCATCAAGGTACAAGATTAACCTACATTCTCAAAAACACTAGTTAAGAAGTATTTTCAGATGATGAGTAGATGTGCTCAGGAGTCCTCAGATTATCTTCGGTTCTACAGTTACTTTTTCCTCTTTTCTTTGAAGTGTTTTACCATTCTTGCAGATGCTGCATGAATAAGGAGGATAACAAATTACACAGAAAACCTAGCAAGAACTGTAGAACAGAATGACAGAAAATGCACCAAACCAGACTGGAAAAAACTATTTCCTCACATTTTGTTGACTACTTAAGAGCAGAGCAATATTTCAGGAGAAGGATGATTTCCAAAAACATTTCACCTCCTTAACACATCTACACTGATTATTAAGCATATTGTATCAAATACTTATAAAAATTCAACAGTGTCCTGTATCCTGAACACACAGGGATTGCACTGATAAATGCCTCGTGTTGTAAGTGATTATTCCTTAGACACAGAACACAAATCCATTACTGGAAGCATACAATGCAGATTTATGATCCCAAAATCTTATTTTGAGAAACAACTATCATTCAGAATACAGACAGAACAAAACCCTGACTGACCACTGGCTGCAGCACAGACTCAAAAAAGTCTATAAAGTCAGAGAGGAAAGAAACATCACAGAGACAGGAGACATTCCAAGATCCTAACTTGTATGAGTACGTGTGTGAGAATTTATTAAGCTATCTAGATCCTGATCTACATTGACAGAATAGTAATAAGCAGAAATGCTACTGATAAAATTGAACTGGCATTTCCAGCATAAATGTGTGTGCCTCAACCCTATTTATGAATCATTCTGATTTCACTGCATTACAAGTTCTGATACATAGCTACAGCACTTTTAGTAAAATTGTATTTATGAAGTCGAAATTTTTGACTTGCAGCTCAGACCAAGGAGTCACTTGATTTTTCAGAATAGTCACAACTTAACAGCACTTCTGCAGCTTTCTCCATATATTAATTACCGCACATTTTGAAGCTTCCTGTATCAAATGGTAGTTGTAAGAGGTGCTGCTGTGGTAAGAAGGGAAAAAAATTTAAAACAAAAAACGAGAAAGCATTATGAAGACTGAAGGGGACGTGTATTTTATATCAATATGTCAACAGAACAGGTAACATTAAAGAAAAAACAGATGAACTCTCGCACTTGGAGCGAAGTGTGATAATTCCATGCTAAATGTTTTCCAAAGGCCTATCAACATAAAAAGAAAAATAAAGAAAATCCACTGGGGTCCTTTTAAGTTCAAAGCCCTAGATCTTACTCCAAATCAAAACACTGCAAGCAGTAAGTGGAAGAATTCCTAGTACAGCATCATCTCTCAGCTTGTCACTAAAGGAAGACGGTCTATGCCAAACTTCAATGTAGTACTTATGGAGAAAGCAAATCAATCCTGTAGGAATGGCTAGGCCTCCCAGGAAACAGGAGTCTGTAAAATGTTTTATCAAGGGGAAAAACCACACTCCACACTAACATGCTTCAGGTTTTGGACCTGTTTTAGCTTTTCTTTTCCCTGTGTAAGGATATGGATTATGCAGTTAGGCATAAATTCTGTCTTTAAAACGACCTATTTTCCTCATCATACACTCTCAAAACCTCTCCTGTTTTAAGAGGCATCTTAAAAATGCCAAAGCAAAGACTTTGCCAGAGCAAAGACTGGTCTAGGAAAAGTGACCTAACTACAAACAACAGTGAAGTGAGTTGGACCCTGACCTACTCTGAAACCTGGTAGTATCAAAACCAGGGATTATAACCAAGAGCTCATGCTTTTTAAGACCTACAAATATTTAAATATTGTTTAGAATCATTGAATAACATTTATCTTCAGTGCAAAAAGACTTCAGGTTTCTATCCAGTGATGATTAAAGATCACGATTTATTCACGCATAAATCTGTGAGAAATTAAAGATGAAGTTACAGGTTTTTAAGAATTCCTATGTAAAAGAGCAGAAGTAAAATTTGCAAGCTATTACACATACCATTAGCAATTGCTACAGAAGAAATATCTGACAGCCACACAGAGCTGTCAAATACACGTCAAGCAGTGAAGAAAATTTGGTTCGCGGATTCATTTTCTCCCAAGCACTCCAGTTTCTCCCCAGCCTGCAATTTCTCTCCCCCAATCCTACATAAAGTTAGCTGCGTGGTTTCCAGGCTGGCAGCTGTCATCCCCATCTCAGCCAAGCCGCACACCATCACTGATTTGGAGATAGGGCCTCCTTTTGTATCTAACACCCGGTGCGTGAGCAGGGGAAGGCAGCGCGCACACCGGCGCTGCGTGTGACAGCGCTGCCGCCTTTATCCCCGCTCCCGTCATTCTCTCACACACCGCGATCCCCCATCCGCATTGTCTGCCTTGCTCCATCCCTGATTAACACGGACACGTCCTCGCTCCTCCGCCAGGGATCCCCGGGAACCCCCTTCCTCGGCCAGGGATCCCCGGGAGCCCCCTCCCTCGGCCGGACGCCGGCATTTCCCCGGCCGCCCGGAGCCCCCGCCGGGCCCAAGGCGAAGGTCGCGGCCCCCAGCCTCGCGCGGGGCCGAGCTGGCGGCGGCGGCGGCGGCCGGGAGAGGCCGCTCGGAGCGGGACGCCGCGGGACCCGGCGGAACCGCGGCCCGGCGGGGGGGGTCGGGCCGGCCCCGCTGCCCCGGGGCCCCTCCCCTCGCCCCCGGGGGGCCCCTCCCCTCACCGGTCGTTGAGCTGGTCCTCGGTGCCCGGCAGCGGGTGCACCACGAAGTGGATCGAGGTCATGTTCCGCGCCGGTGCCCCCCCGGCGGCGGCGGGAGGCGGGCGGGCGGGGGCCGGGCACACAATGGGGGCGGCGGGGGAGGGGGCTCTCGGGCTCCGTCCCTCCCCCCGGGTGGTTCGCGGCCGCCCGGCGGAGTCTCGGGCTCTCGGCGGCCGCGGCGCTGCGGGCGCGGGGCGGGGCGGAACGGCCGCAACGGCGCCGCTCGGAGCTGGGCCCGCGCCGCGCTCACGCACGCGCCGCCATCTTGGCTTCCAGCGGGCCCTTCTCCCTCCCCCTCCCCCGCCCTCCGTGCGCCGCGACAGGCAAGGGGCGGGGCCCGGCCGGCGCGCGCGGCGGCGCGCGTGCAAGCCTCGTGCTGACTGGCGCGCGCGGCGCCCTCCCCTGCCACTAAGCGCGCCGCCGATTGGCCCGGTGCGGCGGCCTCGCGGCGGGGCGCGATGACGTCATTGCGCGAGCGGGACGTACAGCATCACGTGCCTCCCCCCGCCGTCCCTACCCCCCCCCGCCCAGAGCGGCTCGGCGGCGCGCGCCGCTGCCCCTGAGGCGCCGGGCGGGAGCGGAGGCGGGAGCGGAGCCGCTTCCCCTCGGCCGGGGCGGCCCCGGGAGGAGGCGGGGGTGTGGCTGTGTGAGGGCTCCGTGTGCTGCTCCCCGGGGCTGCCTTGTGGGCAGGACACGATTTCCCCCGATGCCCGCAGGTGCTTCCAACCCAGCGCCCCTCGGCACCCGCTCTTCACGGCCGGTGCTGGCTCTGTCCTTTCCAGTTGCGTTTCTTGTTGCATTTCTGGTCAGTCCTCCCTGTAACAGCCGGGATTTTTCACCGTTCTTCAGGGAGGTTCACAGAATCATAAGGGTTGGAAGGGACCTCTGGAGATCATCCAGCCCAGCCCCTCTGCCAAGGCAGGGTCATCTGGAGCAGGCATAGGAGCGTGTCCAGGTGGGTTTGGAATGTCTCCAGAGAAGGGAGTGAGATCCCTGGGCAGCCTGTTCCACTGGTCTGCCACTCTGCGTAAAGCAGTTTTTCCTTATGTTGAGGTATTTCAGCTTATGGTCTTTGGTCCTCGTCCTACCGCTGGGTACCAGCAGACAGAGTCTGGCACCATCCTCTTGACACATTCCTTTAAGATACTTATATCTATTGATGCGGTCCCTTTTCAGTCTTCTCTTCCCCACGCTAACCACTAGGTTTGTGGTAAATCAGAATAAAAAGCTACCACGCTGTGAAACTCTCGGTGCCGCTGGCCTTGCATGCCTTCCCTCTGGACAGGATTTAACTGAGCTGTTCCAAGAGATCGCACCTTGCCAATGGAGCTGTTTTTAACAAATTAACATCTCAATGTACCGAAGGTTGAGTAGCAAAGTCAATAAAACAGCCATTTGTTTCTATAGAAACTAAATACCTTAGCAGGGATTGTACCAAGCTTTGATTTTGGTGATTTTTTTTTTTTTTAACTGGAATTTGCTGCTTTTGCAGCCTGCTCTTGCTTTTTTTCAGGAAATCAGAAATTTGGAAAACTGACTTGGAATTTTTTAACATGTGAGGAATGGTAATCACATGATAGTGGTACCAAAAAACCTCTAGAATCTAGTTCAGTGAGTTAGAATTTATTTCTGGGTTTGTATAATCATAAACCCTAAAAATCTCAGTTTGTTCTCCCACTTTCAGACCGTAAGGAACTTTGCAACTTCCCATCTTCCACTCCCCTTTATTCCTAGGCTCTTTCTCCAGTACAGCTGAAAGGAGCTAATCCAAGAATCGGCTGATGCTGCTGCTTGCTGCCCAAAGATTTGGGGAGATTGTGAAGGTTTTTTCCCAACTATCATGAATGTGAGGATATGTCATAGAGAGGAGAAATATTCAATTGATGCATTCCAGATTTCTTATTCTCTGATGAAGTTTCCCCATATGTTCTGTTCTCAAGCAGCAGTGATACTCAAATGCCTTCAAGAATGCAAATAAGTAATTTAGTTTATCCTTCGAGGGAAATACTAACAGGTTTCTGGAAATGCACAAGGCATGGAATAGGACTCGTTCTGTTTGGTAGTGAGACAGTGCAGTAGCTGTGCTTTTAAAAACTAGTAGGTCCATGTTTACCTTTTTGCCTCTTTTTCCTGTTAGGACAGAGCTTAGAGTTTATGGATTAATTAGTTCTGTGTTTGATTCTACCTAAGTTTGTTAGGGTTTTTTGCCTTTTTTTTTTTCCAACATCAGTCTTTATGCTTTCCCTGAAAATATTTGTGGTGGTTATCACAAGGAGAGATTCTTATGAGCTGTCTTGACCTCAGTTATTTTATCAGAATCACTTTTGTGTTTTGGTAACCACCTGAAAAGCCTTGCTTCTTAATTTAATTTTTTTCCCAGTCAAAAAAATGAATATTTCCCTTTGTCACTCATTCCTCTTCTCTGTTGCACAGTAGGAAGATGGGTCATGTGAATTCCTGCAGAGCCCTTAGGAATATTGACAAGAATTTTTGGTAGGTTTTGGGAAGTGTCAGATATTTATATTTGCTTTTCTGTTCAAGATGTAGTTCTCCAAAGCATTTACATTTCCAAATGCTACGACTTGTTCATTGGAATTCTCTAAGGGGGTGGGCATAAGGAAGAGATTTCCATTACTCTCTTCCTTCAACCATTAACACACAGCCTTTAAAAGTTAATGGGTTATGGAAACCTGTTAGATACAGGAAAGGAGCTAGGAAAGCCCTAAATGGGGGACACATCTGTTAGGCCTCAGCAGTCTGCTGCTGGCCATTTCCAAGCAATCCTTTTCTGTAGCTTTATTTACATTGTGTCTAAACCCCAGTTTTAGCCATTGCTCATGGCTTTGCCAATGCAAACACTCAGCATGAGCAAAAATTAAAAAAAAAATTAAAATGGATTCCACTGGAACTTGTGTTCAGAGCCAGAATAAGCTTGAGTAGTGCAAATGTCAGCTCTTGTTCACACGAAGAGTTTACACTGCTGTCTAAAATGGCAGCTAAGCATAGGTGAGAGGACACAAAGCCAAGTGCTCAACTGACAATGTTATTCTGACACGAGTTTGGAATATGGAGGAAGTTCCAGCTCAGGGATGTGAGGCTGCATCTTACTGGTTGACTTTTGCATTACCATTGAATGCCTGCCTCGGCCACTGATGCAGTTCTTGGAAGATAATTATGGGGGTTACAGCTTGATGGCCCTTTGATTATCTGAATTTGACTTCAATTAGAATTGCTTTCTGATTGCAGAACTTACTCTTACAACTTGTGTTTTTTAAGAACTTCACAATAGAAGATTTTTCCAAAGTCCTCTTGATTGCCCCAGACTGTTGGATGGCAGCATCCAATACTGAAATGGTATTTTAAAATTCATATTTGCCAAGTAATGAAAAAAACCCTTAAGAACCAAACCAGATTTTTCTTCTTTACAAAATGGATCTTTAAGTCAACACTGTGTGTCTTGGCCTAAGAATTTGGCTCTCTACGTTGCACAGCTCCTCTGTGTGTAGATAGTGCTTTTTTCAGGTCTACAGGTAAAGGAGCAGCTTCCTTATGAAGGTGCAACTATAAATACACCAACACCCAACCAGCAGAACAAGTTTCTTGCTGGTATATTTTTTGTGCAAGAGTTTTGTCAGCTTAGAAATACCATACAAAATAACTCCTGTGGGATCATTGCTGTCATGTCTGAAATTGAGTTTTGATGAGAGTCAGTGTTTCCTGAAGTTTTCAGACTGGTAGAAGCACATGGTTTGGCAAGAATCTCTGGAGGTTATCTTATCCAGCATGCTGCTCCACAAATGTTTCATTCCAGTGGGTCAGGAACTTTAACATCAAAAAAAGCTTCTGAATAATATGCACTGGGAGAGATTTATTCCCAACTGCTTGCTACTCGGCAACTACAAGCCTGGTGGATTACACAGAAGTCTGTTAGTTCTGAAGGGAGGGGCTCTGCTAAAGATGGGAAAATTGGGGTAGGAGGACTGCAAGGGACTTTGCTCTGTAAACAGTGGGAGCAGATGCCAGCAGGTGTACCACAGGCAGCACTGTTTGCAGCTGATGGGACATGCAGAAGCCAGGGAGAAGGCCCCGAGTAGAAATAAAGGTTTCAGACAGTGAAGGAGAGCTCCGGAGTGCATTTTCCAGGCTGTTAACTCCAGATGTCAACAGAGATGACATCAGGCTGGCACTGTAAGATTGTATTTTGCTCTGGAAGAAATGAGGCCAGCATTCCTGGAAATGTCAGGCAAGAATGCTGTGCAGAAAACTGCAGTTTCTAGATTGTTCCCAAGGCTGAAAATAAGTTCCTATAATGAGCAGCAAGTACATGGCAAGGTTTCCATCCCCTTGTGCCACAAACTGAAGCAATGCAGGTCCCTCACTGCCTCCTCCCCTCCCTCTGTCTAGGTATATAGTGTCTGAGTGGTTTCTTGGGGGCCGGGAGCCTCAGGCTTTTAAACAACATCCTTGTGTTTTGCAACATAAGTCACACAGTTTGCAAGTTAACACTAGAAATCAGGCAATTCCATCTGAGGACTGCCCTGCCAGCCATTTACTTTCTGCTGTCCTGGGCAGTGTTTTGTCATGCTCGTGTCCCAAGTTGTCATAGACTGATTTTTTTATACATTGCTTAAATTTCATGACCGTTGAAATTTCATCTTGATGTCAGATACTGAGGGTTTATAGTCTCTTATTTTCTAACTTATACCTGGCTATCAAGTGAAGAGGTCACTGTAACAGAAAAATCATTTGTCTTTGCACAAAATGATGCTGGTGTTGGTTTGTTTTGTATTATGAAGTATTGTTTAAGGCCACAAAAGAGCAGGTAGCTTAGTAAGGTTCAGAGCTGATGAAAACTCATTTTCCATGGAACTTTTCTTACAGTGGGTTCTTCAACATCTAATAGTGCACACATTTCTCTCTGCCCTGTGGATTCTTCAGCAACTAAAAAAAAATTAAGCTCTGCTTTGATCTTTATCTTTCCCCTAGCTGCAGTACTAGGTGGTTCTCCTGCTGCCTCTCCAATGTTTGGGTCAGTTAAGCTAACAAAGACCTCTGAGACCAGAAATTTGTGTCAAAATTTGGCTGAGGCTCAGATAGTCAGAACTGATTATGGTGAGCTCTGACACACAGCCTGCAGATAAAACACTTGCTACTGGACTAAGTACATCTGTTTAAAATCAGGCAATACTGCAGGTGCCTGATCTCCCTTCTCCCCCCTTGTCTGATCTACTCTGCATTTCCTCTCTCAGCTCTGCAGTGAGGCACTCCAGGGATAGAAATTAGGATTCTGCAAGGAATTTAGCCTACAAGAAAGCTGGAGAGGCTCTTTCTACAAAGGCACATTGTAATGGTTTTACACTAGAAGAGGGCAGATATAGATAAGAGATAAAGAAAAAATTATTCAGTGTGAAGGTGGTGATGCCCTGGAGCCGGCTGCCCAGAGATGTGGATGCCCCATCCCTGGAAGTGTTCAAGGCCAGGCTGGATGGGGCGTTGAGTAGCCTGGTCTAATGGAAGGTGTCTCCGCCCATGGCAGGGAGGTTGGAACTAGATGATCTTTCATGTCCCTTCCAACCCAGATAATTCAAGGAATCTATGATCTGTTTCTCCTTTCTTTACAGTATGGTTTGCTTTCTCTGTTTAGGGGTGTTGGCACAACATGTCTGGGATCAAAGCGAGGTCTCTGCCAAGTGTTCAGTGGAGTTTGTAGATCCACCAGTACCTGGCAGACTGAGATTTTGACACTCATTTGACATTGCTTCTCACCATTGCTTCTTACTGTGTCTTTCTCTTCCAGCTCCCACAGAGACACTTCTGAGCATCTGTTCCTTCTGACTGGGCATCCAGGACATCTTTTCTTGTCCAGGCCCTCCCACAAAGTTTACATGATCACTTTTTTATGTGTAGACCAGACCTGCCCCTGACAAATGCAGCTGAGCATGACAAGAGGAGCTCACCAGGCATCCTGGGCACTGTGCAGGAGCCGAGGGAGCAGAGCTGTGGGCAGCCACTTGTGTGACTGTCCCTGTAAGGTGGCATGGGCAGAGCTGGCGTGCACAGTGTACATGGTGGGTGTATCTCTGAGACTTTGTGTCACCCAGGCAGGTGTTCCTGTGCAGGCAGCTGTAAAACAGAGTTGTGTTCTTTTGTATCAGAGCAGCTTCCTGTAAGTTCCTGGTAAGGAAAGACAGAATTTGTTTGAACTTTAACAACCTTAAAGGCGGGCATGCATTCCTATGGGATTGTCTGGGTTCCTTGTGGAATTGCCTTCTCCTTCTTATCTGTCTGCATGCTGTCAAGGGAGTCCAGGTGATTAACTAGGACAAGAAAAGGGTTTTTTATTTTCCTATTAGTTCCATTTGATTTGGTTAGCTACTTTTGTCTTAACTTTATTTACCTTCAAAAGTGGCTGGCAGTTTTGAAAAAAAAATCACCTGTATAAAATGTGTGGGTGAAATGCATTCACAGCAACAGTTCTGTGTGCCCTTGATTCATGTACTGCCTTCTGAAATTATTGCAGAGTAAATTTTTTTCTGGCAGGGAAGGGAGTAGAGACCTTCCAGGTCAAAAGCAAGTGAATTATTCCATGGAGTCCAGTGGGGCCAGGATTTACCTTTCAGCATATATACTTTCAGCCTGCTTTTTAGCTGCTGTTTCTCTGTCATGAAATAGCCATTTGTCATGGATGGCTATTTATAATATAGGAAGAAATAGTAGATAGTTCTTGGGTTTTAATTCCCCTTGAAAAAAATACTAAAATTTAAACATTTCCAGAGAAGTACAGTGTAGCACAAAGCAGCAGGTGCCAAGTGCCCAGCCATCCCCCTTTTTAGGGTGGTTTTGTTGGCCAGCTCTAGCTGTTCCTCAGGGACTGAACATCCATAGCTTCCCCAGAGATAATGATGCACTTTGGGAGTGGAGTTTTCCATTTGGTTTCACCCCAAAGGAGTTGTGTGCTCTCAGGCTGCTCCACAACATCAAACAGAAGATGGTGAGGGGAAGATGAGTTTCTAGCCCAAACTGCTGATTTGAACAATAGCACAGGCACGCTGAGAGAAAACTGAGCTGCTTGTGAAATAGCTCCAAAGCAGCTGGCACTTTGAGCAAACCAGAGGCTGTGTTATTTGAGAAGTGGCTCATAAACAGTGGCTGTTCAGGAGAAATTTGGCCTGTGCAAAATGAGTGTACATAGAGGCTACAAATCCACCATCCCTTCTGAAATATCTCTTCCGTGTCTCAGCAGTCGGAGGTTCCCATCAGGAGGTACAGGCAAAGTGTCAAACACAGCCCGGTCCCTTTAAATGATGGGGTTTGCTTCCAGGGAAGATTGCACCTCCTGCTAAAAATCTTGTGAGGTTTTTTCCTTCTTTGTTTTCCCCCTTTCAATCACTAATGGCATTCACATAGAACAGGATGGCTGTTTTTTACTGCCGTTCCATGTCCCTATAGTGTCTTCCCTAGCTGAGAACACAGTTGCAGCGAGTCTTGCAACCAGTCATGGAAGTGATTAAATGTCAAAAAAGTAGATGTTAAATTCATGTGAAGAGAGGCAGCTCTAACATCTGGAAGTCCCATGAAATAGGATTTTTATAGTGATGGAGCTTCAGTACTGAGAGGCAGAAACAAATTGCAGTGGAGACGGTGGTCAGTAGGAGATGCAGCACGCGAAGACTGTGCTGGGAACTGCTTTGGCAGTTAACATTTAGCTTCAGTGAAACTAATGGAGGAAAGAAAATATTAATAAATAGTCTGGAATGTTTTTCTTCCGTTGCAGTTATGAGGAAAGGGACACAGTTAACTGATGGCTGAACATTTTATTGTGAATAACAGCAATTGCAACACTTGTATACTCCTGCATATGTGTTGGTGAGGGTATTTCTGTAGACAGGCAGGTAGCTGACATGAAACTGCAGGCAGATTTGCAAATTCAGAATTATTTGCTATTTACTAAACATACAGGTACTTTCACTTGCATCTTGCTGTGAACTAAGACTAATTATTGGGGCTTAAATATTTAATACTGTGTATTTACTTTGTCTAATTTTTTTAAGAAGTGTCAAGTAAAAGGTTTAGCTATTGAAAAATGGGAAAGGAGAAAAAGTATGGCCCTAAGTCATCTTTGAAACATTTTTATGAAAACTGTAATGCCACTTGAATCTGAAGGAGGGCAGTCAGTATATTATCACTCGCAGGAAAAATCAAAGTTTAAATTTGGGTTATGAGCACTGGGCAAAAGAAAAACTGAACTAAACAAGCCACGTAGAAACTTGTTAGCATTTGACAGATCCGTTCACTCAGGATTATGTACTTACACTTGGCCTTTTCCCCCCCGTGCATCTTGTACAACCTACCCAGACCCAGCTAAATTTGCCTGAAGTTTTCCCTGTCACGGTGCCTTCCAGCTGGCAGGGGAGCCCCTTGGCTGCCCCTCTGGGCAGAATGCCTGCTGGGCACCCTGCTGAGGGGAGCTGCTGTCTGTTGGGAAATGTCTTCTTGTGTCACCTGGCTTTTGGGACTACAGACGCAAAAGCACAAATAAATTAGTTTGGGATATCCCATTTAGAAATGCTGTTCATTTTTAATGCACAAGTTACAGGTTTTTGCCTGAGGAATGTGCAGAAATTTATAGTATGTAAGGCACTAGGGCAGGAGTTCAAATAGGCTTCAGTCATAGTGATAGGTGACTTATCCGTTTGGCTTATTATTTCCTAGGATTTATTCTGCTATTCTGATAAGCTGTGATTTAAAACACACTGAAGTGTCAGTGCAGGCTAATAGCCCCTTCTCCTACACTGAAACACATCACTGAGAATAGAAGACACTGTGCTTTGTATCTGTCTCCCAGGGTGAGAGAAAGAATGGCTGAGAGGTATGGGGCTCTGCCCACAAAGACCACCTCACAGGCTGTCAGCTGAATTTGGAGTGGGAATCAGATCCAGAAAACAGATACCTGAATTTAGGTGTCTAATCTCCCGCATTAGGCGATGGAGACTTAGTTATGGCAGTCAATGGAGCTGGGAGTGTGATTCATCTGAGGAAATGTAGGTATCCATCCTCTGTTGAGCTGAACCCCTCCGGGCAGTGGCACACTGAGCTCATACCAGTGTGTCGACACCTCTGGGTACACAGCTACAGCCTGGAAGCCCATCCGTGGTAAGGATGTGCTGATGACAGGGATTCAGTCTCCAATTGCTGCATTGTTTCTGCAGTTAAACGAGAGGGGCGGGCTGGACCCCCCCCTCCCCCCGGCCGAGGCTGGAGCTGCAGAGCCCACCGGAGAGCTGGAGAGTCGGAGCGTGTGTAGGCAAGCTTCATCCCCTCTGTGAGGGGTGGGTGAGCACATTAGACCTTATTTAGGTAGTCAAAATGGCACTCAAGGCTGTGCAATAAAGAAACAACATCTCTCTGTTAAAATTATTTTTACAACCTCTGTTGTCGAGTTCAGACAAATAGACTTAACCAAGCCTTCTTAGGATATGAAACATCAGTATCTACCACTTATGTCTGAAGCTATGTTTTAGATTTTATTTTCCAGACAAAAGAGTAATTTAAAATTATGCAAATGAGCTGCCAAAGCAAAGCATTATGCAGACTTGTGAGGCAGGCAGCAGAGTGTTAACCCTTGGTGCTGCAGCTCGCTGTGCAGGGAGTGCTGCTGCTGCAGCTCTGCGTGAATTCCTTCCAGCCCTTGTGCTCTTTAATTACAACACTCCTGAGGCAGGGCCTGAGGTGTGAGGCTCAGCCCCTGCACACCCCCATTGCCAAGTGGATTTAGGTGGATGGGGGAGCTGTGTTTGCCGCATTGTTCACCTCACAGTCCTGCCCAGCACCCAAATCCCTTGCCCTGTACCCAAATCCAGCCTGGGCATCTCAGAAAAGGCAAGTGTTGTAACTGCCATCCGTGGTTTCATATGGGTTGTTTCCAGAATATTTGAAGTGACTGTCATGGGAGAAGTATTAAATTGCTTTTCAAATGTCAGCAGTGCAGTAACACTTTTAAAAAAATTACACTGTCAGCTATAAGTCCTCTAGCTTGTTGGGCTGGCTGGTGTACACAAGATGCACTAGCAGCCTTGACTTTCTGTAGAGGAAAGCTATTAAAAGAACTCCATGTTGTGCTAATTTGTGGATTCAATAGCTCATTATCCCACCCAGCTATAAAGGTGGTGGGAATAACTCTCAGCCAGGAACAGATGGGTTTTGATAGAAATCCAAGGTCTGATCTGCTCTGGAAGTTTGCCCTGATCTCTACAACTGATGCCAACAGCTGACATAGCCATTTTGGTGCAAGCACTAGTGCTGAGCAAGAAATCCAGTGTTTTATAGCAGTGAAGTTTGGCAAATGGCAAGAACAGGCAAATCCCCAACATGCACGAGGATGTAAATGCAGCTGATCTCTAATGGAGGTTCCTGATGCTGGGTTAAAATAGAGGCAGCCAAGCCTGGGAAAAGAGGGAGAGAGTTCACATGGAGCCATTTTGGAAGGGCTGGGTTTGTGCCTCTGTCATGCCCATGTGGGATGCCAGGCCCTGTGAATATGGGATTTGTTCAGCGTCAGGCAGGGATGGATCATGGTGAGGGCAGGAAGGAGTCTGGTTGCAGTATGAGAGGACTTGAATCCACATTTCCTCCTGCACTTCAGTTCATAGAATCATACATAGTTGTTCATGGCTCTCTATGAGAGAGCTCACAGCAGTGCAGGTTCCAAGGAAAACACCAAGAATATGTATTTCTCTAGTGAATTACTTCAGTAACAAACAATGTCTCAGTGCTGCTTCAGGACACAGAGGTAGTCTGGGTTTCTCTCTTGCACCCTCTTGCACCCAAACCCTTTAAAGTTTTCTCCACTCACCAAAATGCTTCCTCACTTTTTTTCTAGTTAAAGGTGTCATTTCAAGCTGCCTGTCAGCAGCTGTCTGTCTCAGCCAGTACACAATACTGAATAAACACTTCAATATGTTCAAACCTGGATGCTATTGGTGAATTTACAGGTTTAAAACCTACGGCCATTTTTAAACTGGATACACATGCATGCACCCAAAGGTTAGCTCAGTTTAGCTACTTTGGTTTTGCTTGTTCTTAAGAGCATTTTTGGCTCAAAAATGTGATGTCTTTCACGTATTTGGAAAGAGTTGTCTAAAGCACATGATCAACATCTGTTGGTTTCAATATGCCAGAAGAGCTATGTAAGAGATGCAGAGATCACAGAATACATTGCTGCTGTGTGTATTTGTTTTTATATTTGGATTTTCTGTTTTAAATTTGGAATTTTCCTATTGCTCAACGATTTAAGACATGGACTGATGGTCTGGTTAGTAAAAAAAAAAACATGAAACCCACCTGCATGGGTTCAGGTTTTGTTAGTTTTGGAGGAAAAGGATATAAGGATAAAAATCTGAAATGGATATAAATCAGACACTGCTGCTGTACTGCCAATGCCTGGCCAGCTTAAAAGAACGAAACTAGTTTAAATAGGCAGAAACACTGTTTTATGATGGCAAACAGCAGAATTGAGCACAGAGGCCATGGAAGGAAGTTGCTAGGAGACATCTACAGTGCTCTGGAAAAGTTTTGAAGTGCAGGCACCTATAAGAAAGTTGTCACCACCTGCCAGCCTGGGCATTTCCTAAAAACAGGAGTGTAAAATTGTAGTACACATTGATTTCTATAAATGCAGCACCAGGAAATGCCTTACAGCTCATTTTAAATCAGTGCAGCTTCAGGGGACTGTGCGCTGTTCCCAGAGCCATTCCTGAAGACTTAACACTAAGGTCCTGTCCGCAGTAACGCTGAAGCCCTGACTTCAGTGTCCAGGCAAGGTCTGCCCAGACTGCACTCATCTTAATTAGGTTCTTAGCAAAGATCTTTGCTTCTGTGAGCTCTAACCTTGCCCATGCTGAGATTTCAATAAGGTAAACTGTAAGCCAGACTAGCCCTCTGCAGGCATGGCCACGGGGTCTCTTCTCTTTTGCACTAAGCCACACGGTGGTTTTGCCAGCAGAGATTTCCTGCAGGCATGCTGCCACCTCAGGTGGGTTCTCTGCAATGGGGATGCTTCAGAAAGCTGAGGTGCATCAATCAAAAATGTTACAACTGCAGGTCCACAATGTCAGCGTGCCTAGGTTAAAACCCCAATTTCTGTACCAAGTAGTTGTAATTATGATGATATCTTAATCCTTTTAACACTTGATTTATTTTGTATGGCTACTTCATAGTTTAACCATTTTAGCCCATTTCTATGAGGAAACTGGTAGGTGAAAGACTGGGGAGTCACCAGGGACCATGTTTTTCTTTTATCATGAAGTCATCTGTCAGAGCAGCTCATGACTGGGATTAAGACAAGCAATGTTTATCAGGAGTTGCTAGGGTTGCTTGTCTACACACTTCCTTGGTAAGTTTTTGCAAAAATGGGCGATGTGAGGAACAGTGATGGAGGAATGGCTGCTGTGAGCACAATGAACAGAGCTGTGAAATTTCTAGTTCGTGAAATTCCCTTTGTGTGGGAACCCCCTGAAGGTGTGTCACCAGCAAACTCCTGCTTGGCACCACCCGTCCTTGTTACATCGTTCATTCTGCACTCTCCCTCCCTCCTAGTAAAATGACCCATCGTGCTAAAAGCCATTAGCATGCAGAAGGTGCACAAGGGGATCTCCTGGTCCTTCAAAGACAAGCAATAAATTAAGAGAAATAAGAAATACACGTTAAACCTGAGGATACTCCTTTAAAGAAAGATTCCTTTTATAACGACAGAGTTCATTCCATAACAAAGAAGGCACTCCAGAGGTGTGATGCTGATATGCAATACTGATACAGGAAGTATGGCTCTTACAGGATTTTCCATTCTGGTTTATCTAGTCTGTTGACACATAAAAAGGAAAAGATCCAGATCTTCAGTTTAACTTAAAAAAACCCAAACCTCTTAGGAAATCCTTTTTTACACAACATATAATTAATCTATGGAATCAGCACTGAATATTCATGACAGGTTTAGACTAGCTCTGCAGTTGATGGTCTAGTAGCCTTTGTGAGCTGTGTCCGTGTGAGATGCTGTGGGAGGGAGGACTCCAAAACAGTCTGTAAAGGCAGGAACTCAGCTGTTAATTTAAAGAAAAGCCTTTAGTTTCTGGAGCAAGAAAATATGCAAGAACTATAGCAACATCTGGAACTTTCTTAATTCAAAGAAGGTTTTTCTGCACTTTAGAAAGGATTATGTGCATGCATAGAAAGCACTTCCAGTGGTGTTGCTGGAGTAAGGTCACATCCAAGACTCTCAGATTACACACTTTGTGACTCAGAAAGCAGCACCCACGTCACATGCTCTTACAGCGGTGATGTCCACACCTGAGCGAGTTCCCTTCACCTTCCTTATGGCAAGTGAGAAGAAACAGGGACACAATGGATTCAGCTGTATAGCTGCTGATAGGAGTAGCCACATCCTAGCAGCACCTCTCTCCTTTGTTGGCTGCAGAGAAAATTTAGAGGGGATGGGTTTGCTGTGGGTTTGAAGAGGTTTCAAGAGAATGAAGCCCATCAAGGTGCCTGCTGACTGCAGTTGGGCAGACATCTGCTTTCCCTGCTCTGAAGGCAGAGCCCCCCCAGATGGGGTGCTGCGACACTTGCAGGTTCCACATGGTGCTGGATGACTGAAGCAGGCATCTCTTGCAGCTGTCCATCCTGCCCCTTTGGTAGGCACAGTTGCCCCAAAGCAAGGATGTGCTCCTCCCGTGAATCATCTCCTCAGCCACACAAGTCAATGTGTCACTACATCCCTGTGCTCACCACAGCCATGGGCCTAAGACTGGTGCGGAGCAGAGAGGACCTGGGCAGGTCTTGCTCAGATGCAGGGCAGCTGGGTAGTGAGGAGAAACAGGAAAGGCAAGTTCAGATGCAGGTGTGACACAAAGGAAAAGGTGACATGGTAACCCTGAGCCAGCAGGCACAGCCCTGTGCAGCCCACTGGTGTCCACTGGACCCCTCACATCAGGATACACTATGGCATCACTGTATCTCCAGCAGGAAATGAGAAGGGGTCTTCCCCAAAGCATCCAGCACAAGCAGGACTGTTAGAGGCAGGATTCCAGAGCAAACCTAAGCCTTGCTCATCACCACAACATCCTTGTGCACAGGCAATTGCCTCTTCCAAAGCAGCAGCCCTCACAGACCTGAGCCTGGGAGGTGCAAAGCGTCTGGGCCATCCCAGAGATCAGTGCTTCTGAAATATGGTGTGATTGTTGCGCTTCATCAAAGCACAGGCTTAACTTTAAACTCCTCAGTCATACAAGTAGTTACTGTCTGACCCTGTCTCACACCCCAACAGTGTTGCCAAAGGAGGAAAGAAAGAATTGAAATTTTACACGGTGACATACGGAGTGATTCAGAATTCTTCTAAAATGAAGATGGTGAGAACGTTTTTGTCAGGTCTTTGATCCCTTTCAAAAATAGAACCCTCTGGATGTGGTTAGGGCTCATGCTATGATCTGGAGTTTTTGTAATCACTGCTGACTGGAACTACCTGTCAGTCTGATTTGTGCATTTTTCCAGTCTGTTTTATAGTACAATCATATTGCTGTTCCACATTCTAAGAGATATTTTACAAGTTTCTTGGGAGAGGACACCAAGCTCCAAGGCTAATTCATTTTTCCTCTCAAAAAATAATTTTTCCATTTTTTCTTCTTAAACTATTTTATTTTATAGTTATTGACAGAGGCTGAAAATTGATTCAAACAAATCTTGGGTAATCTCCAGGTGTTCCCCAAACTGGAAACCAGCAACTGAAAAGAGAAAAAAATAGAATAAAAGAAAAATTAGTAAATTGAGTAATTGAGTTAGTAAACTTCTTATTTCATAATATTTAAGTGGTGGAACATCTCTTGTAGAGTGGCATGTCAGGATGTGTTTCCAGGTAGATGTTCACATCCATGTGAGTGGCCCTAAACCACTGCAGGAACAAGGTAATAGAAGCTCTTCGATTTTAGCCACCAGCCTTATTTACCTCTGCTCTGAGGATACTGTAGATAAAACCTGTGAGAACCTAGGACAGACTTACTGAAGAAAGTAAGGCTGGCACACCTGTTTCACCATGCTTAGTGCCATGAGATAGGACCTGTAAGCTCACAGCTAATTCTTCTGGGCCACTGCTGTTGCTGCACCTTTCCAGGGAGATCCTCAGTGCAAACAAGAACTGCTCATCCTCCTTTAAACAGGGAAGAATGAAAAGGAAGGCAAAATTAGGACTGGTGTTTTCTTGTCATCATTAGAGCTCATGCCTCGTTCCATCTGTGTGGAGAAAAGCTGCCACAGAAATGATGGGAGGCTGGTGGTGGGACCTGACTGCCAGAGGAAGACACTGCTAGTAGCCTGGAGTGTACAGCTGATGTTGATGAGTAATATAAATTTAATTGGTAACTCATTTCTTATTAAAACTGACATTTTTTTTTCTTCCTAGCAGAACAGACAGGAGTGGAAATGTTTCACATAATCACTGATTTCACTGAAACTTTGCAGCATTATCAAGCAGTTTTAATCCTTTTTGATTTTATATGAATCCCATAAAACATCCAAACAGTAGGATGTAAACAAAGGACTTCAACAAGCTTAGTTTTGATATTTCTATTATGTTCCAAATTTGGAATGAAAGGAGGTGTGAAATAATCCACTTCCCCAAGAAAATGTGACATCCCACACAGTTCTAACCATTCTTGCAAAAGTCTCAAGGAGCCCAGTGATCTCTACTGATGGACAAGTCTCCTCCTGCACTCAGTGATGCTGCAAAACGTCCAATACACCTGCCACAAAGGGAATTCTCATTCACATCCTGTTGGATGCTCAGGGTCACCTTCCAGGACAGCAGCACCAACTGCCAATACCATCTTTTGGGGGAGTACTTCCTGAAGTGCACTGATGGAAATGTAGAGGTCTTCTCTTACTGCTCAAGTAGCCTGGACACATCTCTGACAAATGGGTAGGCCTTACCTTCATCCTTTAGAAGAGAAAACAAAAGGCACATGCAAGCTATTTTCTGTTGAAGAGAACATGGATGTTGAAGAAATGAGAGAGTTCTTATTAAAAGAGAGCTCTCTCATATTGCACTAGCACATTGATTTCTACTCCTGCAGCAAAGCTGGGTTTCATCTGTAGAGGACTCTCCTGGACAGAAGCAGATGTAAGACTATTTAATAATAACATAGAATGCACTTTTTTGTAGCAAATAACATTTTGTTTGCACTTGGATGAACAAGACACCTGCAATGGAAGAACAAGACCCAGTAGATACATTACACACTGAACTGCACAGGCACCAGTGGCTCTTGGCACTTGTTCTCAGATGGGGGTTTGTACCCAGGGCATTGTGCACAGCTGGCTAATACCACCCATCTTGTTCATCCACCTGAGAACTGGAAAGCACAAATAATGATCATTTTCAGCTACTCCACAATTTACATCTCTTCTGGGTGCTCAGTTAGCTGAGCTATTTGTACTAAATCGGAACAGTAGGAATACAGTAATGTTGGCTGAAAACAAAAGCTGAAGCAAGGGGATTTTCAGAGCAGCTTTAGGGCCTGAAAACTGCTGCAGTCCTCCTGGTTTTGGTACAGAAAGGTGATGTGAAGTCCTGGAAATTGCTCTGGTTGTGACAGAGACAAAAAACTTCCAATTTATCAGCAGGCTGCTCTCTTTAAGCATTGCAGCAGCTTTCAGATACAATCTTTGGGAAGAGGGACTGGCTTGATGGAGGGAGTGAGGAGCTCTCCCATAGCATCATCCACTCCAAACATGCAGGATGGCAAGCAGTTGTGGCAAGCCCAGGCAGTCTGCACTGCCTCACCAGTGCAGGAGCAATGGCAGGGGTGGCTCAGCCAGGCCAGGCCCTCACGTGAATTAGCACCACTGACATTCCATGACAGGCACAACACGGGCTCTCCACAGCATGGTGCTACAGGATGTTTTGGTCCAGATCCTGTGTACACATGGGATAAAGCATCTTTAGCAACAATGTTGGGTGCCATGGTGCCCTGAAGTGTGCTGGGGAAAGACCTGTCACTGCTTTAATTACATTCAAACATGCAGAACCAGAGTGAATAATACTATGGGCAGGTCAGGAATTGATTAACTAGTTTGCTGTGAAATGGAAAGGTACCATTCCTTTTCTTCCACCTGGCCTGTTTAGACCAGACCTTGTTAGGAAAAAGGACATTTATTCACTTAGGTGTAAGAAAATACAGTCCTGCCTCTCAGATCATCACCACTATGTGCCAGTGGGAGAGCAGGAGTGGGAGAGAGCCCAGGATAATGCAGGAGCATTATTTGGTAAGAAGACATGTTAGGACAGCACTAGGAAAACAAGGAAAAGACAACTCTTAAAGCTGACTAAGTACCAGTGTGTCTGAGCAGCAGCTTGAGGAATCAGTGCAAAATATTTGATGAATCATTTGAATTTGCATTGAAGGAATTCAATTGCTCCATTATGAATTTCAAGTGGAGAAACAATTCCTTGAGGAAAGATACAAAAAGCAGTAATTGATGTAACATGAATATTTTTTCCTATGAAGGTTAAAGAGTATTAAATATGTTGGTGAAACCAAGAGAATATCAAAGGATGTCTCATTTACATAAACAGTGTGTTGGCAATCCATCCCCGGGAGTTAATTCCACAGGTTTATATGGGAAGTCAATGCCACTCCAAGGGGCAGGAGACTGAGCTGGAGCCTGACACCCTAGGTCTGCTCCAAGCCTTTCAGCAATACTTGGCTGGACACATGGGTGCACAGTTACATGGCTAATTACTTCCATTCCATATGGAAATTAGAAGAGGAGAAAATGATCATTATTATCCATTTGAGCACATGGTTACCTGAGCGCAGTGTGTGGCTGCAGTGCTCTGTATGCAATTGCACTCTCAGTTAAACAACACCTGTCTCTCTGTCTGAGGGTTGGTCCAGTCTCAGCTTAAAGTCATATTCTTACACCCCACTTAAGAAGATGACTGGGGTGTTAAGAGATTCTGGCTGATACCTGTAAATCAGTGCTTCAGACACTGTCAAAGCCTGCTAGGTCTGAAAATATGTTGACCACATTCTGAATTGATCTGTACTTGCTGAATTTGATCTGTTCTTGCTCTAAAGAGACCATGAGAAACCTTGAAATAATGGTTAATTCAGGCATTGTGTTTGAAAGGGGAAAGAAGACAGCAGTACTTCCAGCCCTGGGAGTTAGATTTTGGGATTCTGGAGGTTTAGGGTTGGGGTTTTTTTGTTTGGTGGGGCTTCGGGGGTTTTTTTTAGGGGCTTTTTTTGAGTTTCAGGTCCTATGTGGTATCTTCAAGTCCATCTCTGTGGACTCCCCTGACAATTCAGTGGACTCTTGAGTGAAGAGGTCCCTGGCTCCGTGCTGTGGACAAGGGGAGGGAGTCACACCTGACAGTAAACTGTGAAGGACATCTTCCAGTTTCCATCTCTCCATTCTGCTTTTACATTTTAGGAGCTTCCCAGCTTCATGGGTATCAGGAAGACCTTGGCCACCAAGGATGCTTAAGGAGCCACAGAACTATACTGTGTTTGACTCGTCTGTGTTGAGATGTTGTGTTTGAGGTCACTGTGGGAGAGGGTTCAAGAAGACAACCTGTGAGACTGAGAAGGGCTGGGTCAGACATGGGTGCTGTAGCACATGCACTCCTTCATCCTCCTCCTCATGCCAGGTCAGAGCTAGCTGTGCAGACTCCCCAGGACTGCAACAGACATGAAACAGGAGGATTTCCTATTCCATTGATAAGTAAAGACAAATTTCAAAACAGAACTTGCAAATTAGCCTTATTAATGGACTCACTTCCTTGACAGCCCCAAACATGTTTCATTGCCTGGTCTTAGCAGAAGTCAAAATTCACCTTGGCTTCACTGAGCAGGGACCTGCTTAAGCTGAAGCCTTCATCATAGCACAGTGGTGTTACCCTGCTGATTCTCCATGTCCCAGTAACATGCAGCATCCACGTGTCAGCATTGCACCAGCAACTCCACATTGCATTTACAGCATCAGCTGACTTGCAGTGAAGGAGAAACACTAAGAGATCCTCTCTACCAGAGGGAATACTGGAACTACCACACCAGCAGCTGCAGTAACACTGCGTGGCAGAAGTCCCTCCTTCCCCTAGGGAAATGGAGCTGAGTTGGTTCTTGAAATGACAGACAGCACACCTTCAAGGTGGAGTTGGTCTGTACTCAAAACAATTCTTATCCATCCATCTGCCTTCTAAGAAGTGTTTGGTGCCCCTTTCAAGTGGGGACAGCTAGGCAGACCTACCGAAATGTGAGTGCCACTTCCCTGTGCCTCAGAATCACCAGGTCTGCAGTGGTGACATTGGCCAAGTCACATGCACTTGTTATTCCTCCAGTGTGGGCCCATAATTACCCATCCATGCCCGGAAGGGCAGGCAAGCTCTTCCACAGCTCACAGGAAATAATTACAGAGCAGCTCACCTTCCTGCAGCACAAAACTCTTCCTGATACATCCCAGAGGCACCAGCACCATTACTCATAGTGGGTGACGTTTCCCAGGCTGATTCTCATGCCCTACCTCAGCCGTCCGTCCCACTCCCATCCAGGGCTGGTGCAGCCCAGGACAGCACGTTGGTGCAGGGGAGTTGGGGAGGAAGTGCAGGACATGGCTCTGGCAGTGGGAAGCAGCCTATCCAGAAATGCTTGTTTAACACATGGCAGATGGGCCTGCCTCAGGAGTGAGCTGTTTCTGTAAATCAAATAGCTTCTCATGAGTCAGGAGCCCAACCCTTAATTACAGAGTTGCAGATTTTCAGAAATCGCTGTAATTCAGGGATTTTTATTGTTAATATTTGTTGGTTTTCATGTACCAGCCTGAGGTGGAATCTGACTCCCCAGAACTATTAAGTGCATGGGTTTCTCTGTAGCGCCAGCATCCAAAGGGAGTGAAAGCCTGGAAAGGGATACCAAGCAACCCATCCTCGTTTGCCAAGAGAGACAGATCAGTCCTTCTTCTCTGAATGCTTTTGAGGTCCCCTTTCCTAAAAATGACACCCACAGACTGTGGGGGCACTACTGGAAATGATCATGTATGGCTGAGAATGCTGAAATTGTAGTACTCAGCTGCTGTAATCTGCAAACAGTGCTAAGCGGTAGAAAGAGGCAGCAGCCACCTTCCAAAGCTGTTTCCAAGTACACGCGATCAAGAGAGTCACTTGTCAGCCACAGCAGGTGCCTACTGCTGCTCAGCCCCGAGGAAGTCACACTGAGGATGATCACCATGCAGGTCTTTATAGAAATTTCATAAAAAATAAGATGAAAAAAATGATTCAGTTGTCTAGTCTATCTACCCATCCATCTCTTTTAAGTGCAAAGTGAACAATTTGCAGCAGAAGACCAAAAATTTGAAGTGTGTGGGGGTAACTAAAAACAGCAACAGAAGCATGAAAAAAGCTCTTTACCAGCATATAATTATTGCTTAGCTGCTGTAGTAATGGGAAACAAGGCTACAAATTACTTTCAGAGCTCTGTATTTCCATTGTTTTAAAAACTACAGCCCATTTTTGAGAGCATTACAAAAACATCCTGCCTGCAGATAGACTTTTATGCTTTTTAAACACTGATTGTAAGCCTAAGTGCTGGTATGTGGTTGGTGTGAGAGGGCCCCTGGGGATGAGCAGCTCCACACAGGGGTGTTTTGGGAAGTCTCTGTAAACCAGTGTTGCCACCCCTGGATTAATTAATTCCACAGTGGGCACTTTCTGACATGGTGTTTCATCCTACTGCAGGATTTCCTGGGAAGTTTTGGGACACAGTAAGACAAGGCAAAGCACACACTGTTCCCAAGGCATGGCAATGCACTCCAAGGACACTGCTGGATACTGTGCTTCTGCCTGTGATGATGGGATGGGAAAGGGGGCAGTGGAGGAGAGCAGAGCTTGGCAAGTATCTGCTTGGGAGATTTGTGTCCACTCACACCTACTTATCCTGTATATGGTATGTGGTGATGCCCTCCAAGGTTATTTTGCATGCAGATCCCTCTCCTCAGTATTCTGCTTGCAGGCCATGCTGATGCTCTCCTGTTCTGGGGACAATCTCCCTGGATGGCCATGCCTGTGGGGAAAAGTTCACATCCCTTTCCATAAAGATGCATCCCAAAGGAAGCAGCAACCTATGGGCCCCCCTGCCTGTAGACTCTCCTCACGCTCCTGTGGGGCACATGACAAATCCTCAACCCCCCAGTTTCATGTGCCAGGAAGGTTTAATGTCAAATTATTTTAGCTGCTGCTTTCCCTGCAGAAATTTTGATTTGATACACAGCCTTGCGTTCAGCATCTTTGCTTTGTAGTGGATCCTGCAGTCCCTACTTGTGTACCAGAAGGAAGATTAAGCTCAATGCTCACTTCAAGTGATCTGCTCCAGACCTCATCTCTCCAGACTGGGCTTGGCAAATAAAACCCCCTCTGGGAGATAAAGGGTTCGGATTCACCAGGCAAGAGAGACCTCCTGAAGGACTCTTTCATGTAGAGCTGAAGAGAATAGAGAGTGTCAAAGTTTTAAAGACAAAGTAGTGCCATCAGAGAGGTCTACAGGCTTCGTACAGGAGGGACCCTTTACATGTTGTCAGCCTTTGAATTTAGCTTTTAAATAAAAGATTGGTCTTCAGACCGAAAAAGTGATGCCTTTTATGAGTAATAAAGCACAAAGCAATTTATTTTTTTTATGGATGAAACTACCATTCAATATAAAATAAGCTGGCTCTTTTGATTTATTGATAAGCCAAATTCATATTTCACCTTGGGAAAATAACACATCATCTGGCTTGCCACTGGGCAGATGCCTGAGAGACAAGGGTGTTGGTGTTGCTGAGGCTGGGATTATCTTTCATGTCACAGGCCAGTCTGAGGGAATATGTTTCATGTCTTGGGCTCCAGCACTTGTCAGAGGTGATGGGATGGAAGCTGGTGGTCAGTAGGGAGGGTCAGTGGTGGTTGGTGTGTAGGGAGTTGTAGGCAGCCATGCTGAAGCAATATTGAGTATGAAACTGCGTGCAAGTCATGCTCCCCGTGGGCCGTGGCTCTGCTGCCTGGCCACTGTGCACATATCCCTGCCGTGTCCAGCCCCCAGCATGTCCTGCTGCCATGGGCTGCCCTGGTCCCTGGCTGGGAGCTGCAGCAGGGGCTGCGGTTGTACACGGACCCGGCTGTGGTTCCCATGGTGACCGTAGAACTCAGGGGTTCTGACCCACGGTGTCATAAGGTGCCTGCCTTCCAGAACAGGCAGCAGGAACACCTGCAGCTCCACTCCACGCTCACCACCAGATGAAACTCTCAGGGCACTGGTGTTCGCTCCTGCCCTGACACACTTGCAGCGGAACAATGTCGGTACACTGCCACTTTCCGGACGACACCATGCACAACCTGAGGCACATCCAGCGGCAGATGAGGCTGCTGGACGCACGCCTGCACCTGCTCCGTGACAGGCTGTGCTCATGCCGCCTGCACAGGCTGGGCTCTCACCGCTGCTGCCTGCACCTGCCCGACTGCCGCTGCCTGGGGAGAAGGGCCCTCGCTGCGAGGCTGGAAATGGAGCGACGCCTGGACAGGTAAGAGAGAGCTGCCTGCTTTCTGCAGACATCGGCAGCCTCTAGGATAGGATAAAGGGAGGTTTGACACTGCTATCGGGAGCAAAGGTTGAAACAGATAAGCAGGATGGGAGCGAAATAGCCATTTTGGAGAAAGAAATTGAAAGGGATGTGGAAGGTAAATATTGTTCTCTTGTTTTAATTCCAGACTGAGAAGAATTGGCATGATGTTGAGCTCATGCCATAGTCATTGTCATTTGCCTCTGCTCGACGTGAAGGGTTTTGACCCCTGCGACGTGTGTGTGACGGTGAAAGACGGGAGGGTGACTGTGTCAGCGGAGCACAAGGAGGAGCACAACACCGCGCTGGGGAAGACATCTAACTACAGAAAATACATGAAGGAATTCAGCCTGCCGCCAGGGGTGGACGACCACGAGGTGACCTACTCAGTGGAATCCAACAGCCTCATGAAGATCGAACCGACACCCAAGTGCTGCCCTCATCTCTGCGACCTCTGAGCTGCAGCAGGGTGCTGAACCCAGGCCCAGCCTTCTCCCCATCGCATTTAGGTCTGTCCCAATAACTGTGTGTCAGCAGCCTCTCTTACCTCTTCCACAAAAGAAGACAGCACTCTGAGCAGGTTGTGTGAGCCTCATTTTGAAGGGGTTTGGTGGGCAAAAAGGGGCATGCCATCAGGAAAGCACAAAGACGTTTTTGGGCATACATGGCTGTGGTCACTTGCTGGGTACTGAAGGCAGGGCTAGAGGTGGTGGATTCAGGGCATACAATCTCATGGATTTTAACGGCTGAGAGGCACCACTTATGATGAGTCACATTTCTGTAAGGACACTTCTCTCAATCCAACCTCTTCTATTTGAACTCTAGGGTATTTCTGGGAAGAAAATCTTGATGATAAACACCTTGAGAGGAGGTGCCTTCTCTCAAAAAAATTAGACTGTACTCTTTGTTCCCTTGGTTTGGTCCTTACAGAGACTGCCTGGCTGGAAAAAGCTGTGGATGAAGGACAGAGAGCTTTTCTTTAGAAGGTTTGGGATTAGGGTAGGACACTTGCTAGCTGAGGAGGGGATGACAGCATTTCCTGCTGAATCAATGGCCCCAAAATAATAAGAAAACATTTTTCATGTTGGGAGAGGGGGAGAATTGTCAGTGTAATTTCTTGAAGGCAATTGTAACTTTGCTGCCCTGGCCTCAGCACTTGGGTATGCACTCCTATGGGAAGTAGCATTACCTCCCACTGCAGAAAGGCGTGACAGAACAACATACCTGGTGCCTGCATTTACCAGCATCTTCCCAGTGAGCACCGCCTGGTTCAGGCTTCATGAGCCCCTGGGGCTGGAGGCAGGAAGGTTGCCACCTCTTCATGTGATGCACTCCCCTGCAGCAGACTTTCCTAACAGGGAAACCGGGAACTCAATGTTTTAGGTTGTGCTGGCACAGAATCTGATGTTCCCTAACCTGCCAGGGGAGAGGGTGAGCAGCCTGTGGGCTGGTGCTGTGCAGGTGTGCTGCACACCTGAAACCCTTCAGAGTGTAGTGTTGTCCCTGCCATTAGCCTGGCTGAGAAATGCAATTGGTTGCTGTCACACATGGGGACCCTGGCCCCTAAAGGGCCCTTGCACCACTGGGTCAATGTGCCCCAGTGCAGCCAAGGGGTCCCCAGTGCCAAGAGCTCCCACTCACTGCTGCAGCAGGGAATATCACCCTGGAAACACTTACACCTAAAGAAAACAAAGCCAGTCCTTTATGTACAGCCTGCAAACAGACGGCCTCACTTTCACAGTCTGCTTTTATTTACGAAGGTGGTGAATGGGAGGGGACAGGTTCCAGAGCAGTGAGTCCATGGCTGGGAGCACCACAGCTTGGGGGGGCCCTTGGTTCCATCACCACCTGCTCCTCTCCTCTGGGTGGGAGCTCCTTCAGTCAAAAGTCACAAGCAGATCACTTGAGGATCAGTTTAGCTGGGCTATAACCAGCTTGGTAATTTAACTGTGGTGCAAGACATCAGCTGCTTCTGGGATATTCTCAGCATCCAGCTACCACCTAAAATAATACCTGTTAATACATGTTAAACTTTATGGGCTGAGTGTATAGCTGGGTCAGTATAGAACCATACAGCCATGGAAGAGTTTTGGTTTTAAGGGACTTTTTGAAGGTCACCTTGTCTAATGCCCCTACCATGACCAGGAACATCTTCCATGAGACCAGGTTTCTCAAAGGCCCATCCCACCTGGCCTCTGGGCAATCTGTTATAGTGTCTCACCACCCTCATCATAAAAAAAACCCAATATTCCTTATGTCACATTTAAATCTAACCTTTTTCAGTTTAAAACTGCTTCTCCAGTCACTACAGGCCTTGGTATAAAGTGTCTCTCCATCCTTCCTATAGGTGTTCTTAATATATTGAAAGGGTGCCCATGCACAGGTAGTCTGATTTTGCTGGTGTTGGCCAAGGATGTTTAGACCTCAGCCACACCCCACCTGGGAGGCTACGAGGGAGGGATGGGGACTGAGGATGGACTGGGAAAGACCATCTTCCTACAAAGCAACCCACCAAGTAATAAACCCAAAACCTCTCTGGGATACAGTTTTTGTAATGATTTCTACAGAAGCTGTCTGAGCATGCAGAAGGGAAACATATTTCAACACCTCCCCTCTACCCGTGACTTGCAGAATATATCGAGTCCCACAGCAATCACAGGGCTGGCTCTGACTGCTCTTATGCTTATTGCTCATCCTTTAACACATGCTCTTCACACTCTATTCCTAAATTAGGCTCTTACGCTCCTAAAACCAAATTACACTCTTGAGCACTTATTGACAGATACGACTTTCTGAGGAAAATTTCTGAATTCATATTATATCCTGTGAGAGCATCTTTGAGACCTTTTCCATAATAGAAGCAAATCACTGAAATAGACAGTTTTGTTAATACCTACATGCTGTTAACAATTTGGGACTTAGACCAAAATTTGTACCAAACAAATACTGAGCATTTTCAAGGAGAAAATACCTTTGGAAAACCACCATTAATCCAGCAAGCCATAACATCATAATCTCCCATAAAACAAATTCATTTACCACTAGGTGGCAGATACTATTTTTTTGAATTTACCACCATGCAACTCTTTTATTCAGAGCAAACACACTGAGGTTGGTGTCACAAAGCAGTAAGGTTGACACACACAGGAGCTGGTATTTTTCTTTGTTACACTAATAGCAAATGAAGAGAAGGGCAAGAGACAGAGCTGTGTTTTGTGATCCTGGGTGGGCAAGAGCCCTCAGGACAGACCAGCATCGCATTAGGTTACTACACTGGATTATATTGACTTTTGATCCTGCAGCTCTCCCCCACGGAGTACAGCTCCTGGATAAGGCCACTTTCATTTGCTTCAGCAGCCTGGCTCTGCACAGTTATCAGCCCAACAGGAGCTTCCAGTGGTTCATGTATTCTTCAGCATATTGTGGCAACAAATTATCTTGGGGGCCAATCTTGACCATCCTCATGTGGCAGATACCCTTTCTGAATTCCCTTGCATGAAAAAGATATCAGAGAGGGTGAACTGCCTCTGTAGTTCTAAATGTTAGTGAATTCTTGAACTGTAGTCTTATGGGGGCATTTATAAATAGCCAAAGAATTTGTAATGAGAGGTCATCTGAGGATGCTGAATCCAGACCTCTCCCCGATCATCAGTTTCTAGGGGTTTTCCTGCAGCCAGGCAGTGTTCTGCTGTGCTCTGCACAGGTTTGGGCTGGGTAGAACTGTTGTTTCTCTCCCTGCTATTGAAAACCTGGGGAGAGCAGTGCCTTCCTGAGAAGGTACAAAGCGATCCCAGCTTTCCTCTCACGATGCCTCGCTGCTCCCGAGGGCACAGCACTGCTCGGGCAGGGGCTGCTGCTCCCAGTGGGCAGTGCCTGCTCCCAGGGCTGTTCCTACCAAGGACTACGTTAAATGCCTGTCACAGGGGCCAGCTCCACTCTTCACACCTCCCATCCTCGTCCTTGGAGCAGCAGCATGGCAAGGCTTTCAGCATCACCCCAGCAGCCATGTGGGGCTAGTGCAGCTGCCCTCCACTGCACCTCCATACGAAGTGAGAATTTCATCCATACATTGTGTTTGTGCTTAAAGTTAAATTTAACCATTGTCCCTGCTAAGTTGTTTGGCACCTTAGTCTCTTAGGTAAACTTCCCAAGCCTGTTTTCCATCATCTCCCCTGGAGAAAGCCCTAAGAGTTTAGAAGAGAGAGCAGGACCCACATCTTCAACTCTGCCTTCGTACCAAAGACTCCATAGATTTGTTGTCATTCTGGACTCTGCACTTGTCACCTCATTAATAATCCTGCACTGCATTTAGGGTAGGAGTAAGCTGATCCTTCCAGCACACTCGGCGTGACCGCCATGAAGCTGCCACCTTCATGAGCATGGGGCGCTGGCCCTTGCTTCTCCTCTTTTGCCCTGCACGTCCTTTCCCTGGTCTCTGGAATAAAAAGTAATTTTTCCATCTCTGTGTGTCTGCCACCCAATTTGTGCCCCTCTAGTTGCTGTAGATCAGGCCTTTCTTTTGACAAGTGATGTATGAGGGTTTGCTTCTTATCTTGAAACTCCATTCTATGAGAAAAAAGCTTTGCTGTCCTGGAGGTTATCCTTTCAATTGCCCTGTTACGTGGAGTGAAATCATCCACATGCAATTGTCTTTCTAGATGTAAACGTTAATTACAAATAATAGCAGGTCTCACTGCTCTTTGGTCGCTCACACTGGTCCCTATCTTGGGGTGTTGCACAGAGTCTTTAAAGGCCTGCAAGTGACAATAATGCTACAATTAAAAAATCTGAAAACTAAAAATCATCACCCGCCACCCCTCACTAGAACAGATTTTAACTTGCCAGAAAAATAAAATGCAGGCTCTTTTTTGTTTGTTTGGGGTTTTTTGCCATAACTTTGTGCATCTCCACATGTGTGCACAAAAGCCTGCAAAATGGAAAGCTACCAGGCCTCTGCCTCACGCTCACACAAGTGCCTATGGCACTTCACAGCATGTCAGAAGAGAAAACAAAATCCTCTCTCTGCTGAGATCTGGGCCCCAAAGCCCTGGAGAGTCCTGGGTCTCAAGGGAGACAAGCAGGGCCCACAACAGCCACAGCCTATGACCCTGTCCCCTCACATCCCCCCTGCCCTGGGGCTGCCTTCTGGGGGTCACTGGCCTCCATGTGCCTGTGTTTGTGGGATGTAGGGTTGTGCTCCTGCAAGCACAGAACCAGGAGCACCGCCCAGAGCATCTGGCTATGGCCCAGCAAGCATTTCAAGGAGAATGTGAGCCAAAAGGCATGTCAGTGGGAAGGCAGAGGGGCCGGGAGAGTTTGTCAGCGTGCTCACAGCCCAGGGATGAGCAGCCTCACACCAGCCACAGGCAAGGCACTGCACCCAGCGGGACCCAGGGCTTAGGGCAGCCACCGGGACAGACTCCTCCAGAGCCCAGCAGGGAGGGAAGGCTCCGTGCTCTGGCAGAACAGAAGTGGGATGGGGAAGAGGGGAGGCTGGGGCCAAGCAAGGTGCACTGAAGACACTCAAACCTGAGCACAGTCCATCAGAGCAACTCCAAGGTGCTTTAGAGCCCATTGCCTCTGGCTCAGGCCAGCTGCAACAGCATTGCCAAGCTGTGACTACCATTGCTCTGTGTCTCAGCTTTTCCCTCTCTTCTGGTAACCTGCTAGAAATGTTTAAATGTGAGCAGAATCTGCAGGATGCAGAAGAGATGACTGAGGTTGGAGATGTGAAGCTGAGAACAAGTTGGGCGTAAGGACCTCATGCAGATAAATAATTAAAATCAGTGAACATCTTTTGGTAGAGAGGCAGAAGAAGAAAAGGACTGAAACCAGCACACTGTAGCAGGCAGTAACAGCTGAATGTAGCAGCTAAAAGTCATGCAGCCTTGCTGAGGTTTTACTGACTGCAAATTCAGAAAGGCTCCAGGACATTGAAAAGAGATGAATAAATTAAAATTCCAGCACTTGGGGCCCACTCATGCCATGTTTTGAGCACTTTCTATTCCCACTAAATTCCCTGGACAGCAGCAGCACACAGCAGAACACCACCACCATTACTGTGAACGCTCACACAGTTAACGCCCTTGGAGAAACAGAGATATTTACATGCCCAGGAGTGAGTGTTACCACACAGAGCTAAGAGGAAAACTCCATCATCTTGGGGAAAGTGTCAAAATCCTATCTTCTCTTACTAGGTCTCCACCCATTCTTGGCTGCTTGGTGTGCCTGGAGAGCCAGGCACTTAGCTTGAAATCCAGGGCTGGCACCCAGAGAGACTTATGGACTGTAGTGCACCAGTGTAATGTAATCCTCACCCCGATATTTAAAAATAGCCCAAGGGACTGACCTACATAAACTCCAAGCCATCCAGTCTGGACTGGGTGCCCAGTCAGCACGATGACATTTCAAATGTGGTGCAGCTGACTCCATGACAATATGGTAGATTTCATCTAGGAGAGGCATGCAAAGTGTGCACAGAGAATGACACTTCGTATTGGATTAAAGCACCAAAACAACCTGGAGGAAGCACTCACTGTTTACTCTCCAGAGCAGCTACTAGAGAAGCAGGAGCAATGCTTGTACTGTAGTACTGTTCAGCCACTAACATGTGCTTGCTTCTTCTGGGAAACAGAGGGAAAGCAAGCCCTGACATGGCAGAGGATTGCTGCACACGTGGATGGAGAAGCAGTAAATAGGTCAGTAAACACTGGCCAGACTGTGGCCCTGGGGGCTGGGCGTCCTGCTGGCTCCCAGCACTGCTTTGCACAGGCTGCCTGGAGTCCGTGGAGCCAGGGTGCTGCTGCCTGCAGCTTGAGCCCTGTCCTCCTGGCAGCTCCTGGGAACTGGCTCTGTCCTGCTGGCTCCCAGTGCCCTCCTGGCAGGCACAGCGCAGGTGCAAGCTTTTCACCCTCAGTGCTGAGCTCCTTCAGCACTGGCCCACCCAGGACACTAGGGACAAGAACAATTCCTGCTCCTGGGTGCCCACTTTGTGTGGCCGCAGGGCTGAATACCACACCAGGACCCCATTCTTCCCTGAGGGTGCCTGCAGCCTGCTGTGGAAGCGGGATAAAGCACCTCAATCCCACCACGTGCACCCAGAGCCCCTGCAGAGAGGATCTAGAGAGGGCAAATGTGCCGGCTATGCTTGGGGGGAATTTCCCAAAGCGCAGGCAAACCCTTAAAGAGGTGCTCCATCACCCTGACAGCAAATGGAGAGGACTGAACCAGAAGCCAATGCAGGTCTTGATGCCAGCCTGTGCTTCTGGGAACCACAGCACATGGGGCACCCTGGTTGGGATGCAGCCAGAGGTTTTGCAACACTTGTTTTATTTTGCATAAACCCTGGGTCTTGAGAGTATGAGAGAAAACACACATGCACAGCTCATCAGGGCTGCACGCCCACTGCTGAGCCCTGTGCCCTCAGGTGCCATGTGCTGCCAGGGAGCAGGAAAGCCAGTGCTACAGAGCTTGGCTTCAGCCAGAAGATGGTAAGATTTAGATGCACGGTAAAATCTGGTCTAAAAGAGCCCATTTGAAAATGAAGTCGTGGAGGACCGGGGAGCGGAGGGATGCCTTGCCTGTCGGTGTCAGCAGCAGCAGGCAGCTCTGCAGGCAGCACAACCAAAACTTGCCTTCTAACAGCCTATGTGGCAGGAATTCATCAGTCACAGCCTCTCCCCTGGATGCTGGTGACCCCAAAGCAAAAGCTGCACCTTGTTTGCAGCCAGGTCATTGTGGCCCCTGCTCTGTGCCAAGAGCACCCTGGGCCTCGGCTGTGCCATGTCCACAGCTGCTGGAAGCAGGAGTCACCCAGGATGAGGAGCAGTGACACCCATGGACAGTGCTGGGACCGCCCTGGTTTTCTGCCCATCTCTTTGGGAATGTTTTACTGACACAACAAGGATAAGGTTGGCCAATAGTGTTAGAAAAAAAAATTCAGATAAGAATTCCCATAGAAAAGCTAAGCATGGGCTTGAGGACATTGGAGTCATTGTGTTAGGAGATGCTGCACCCTTAGACTGCCTGAGAACCATGTTCAGTACCTAATTGTTTTGGCAGAAAGCTTATATGTCAGAGATGCAGCACAGTGGTACAGAGAGTGCTCGAGTCTGTATTTCATCTGAGTTTAAAAAAAATATGGACAAAATATTAAAGGAGCAAAGAGTAGAGGTTCCAAACAACATCAGAAGGAATAAGAGTGAGGGACAAATTTAAAGTAACAACATTAAACTCTGTGTTAGGAGGAAAGCTGACTTTGTAGCAATGCAAACAGGAAGAGTGGACATGGGTACACAAATAGCCTGCCCCCAAAACGGGGAGAGGCACAGGCTTTGGAATACAGCTGATGTGCCAAACGCTTTGGTGGCATTTCCCCCTTCTGATGGTGTGTCATGGTAGTACTGGATCCCCCTCAACAAAAACTGGGATAGAGCCCAAGATTTAGCTCAACTCAAGGATAGTCAGCAGAGCTGTAATGGTCTGAAGCACAGTGTGCTGAACAGATGGCCTGATGCTGCCTGCTAGTCTGAAAGGCTCATTAGCTTCTACAGAGCATCCTGGGGAAGTCTCACCACAGGGTGTAGGACGAGGCTCCCATACCTCCCTTACCCATGACAGCAGTAGCTCGAATCCCAGCACATTTTGTATTCTGTAAGAGAAATGTTGTCTTTCAAATCAGAAATAAATGAAATTACCATGATTAGCATGAGAGAGCAGAAGTTAACAGGCTACAAGAAACTTCAGAGTTACACACTAGGTAGTACAGGATTTGAAAAATATGGAAGTTAAAACCTAAGGCATCAGTTAAACACTGACATTCTTACATAACAGGTATCTCCATACAAGAAAGCTTAATTTGCTCGTTATTTGTAAATCACCTCAGTACATCTTGTAGTGCCCCAAGAAAGCCTCTGGTTTCTCCAGGACTTGAAATTTGGTCCTTAAGCTCTTTTCTTCCAGCAACACTGGGTCAGTCCTGGCATCCATGTTTTGGAGAGATGTAAATCTGAGGCTTGGGGTCTGTGCAGGAGTGTCTCCTGATAGCACCCCAGAGACCTAACTTCATCTAGCCCATCGTGGGGGCTGGCTTGGAAGAGAAACATTCTGCAGCACCTCCCCTTCTCATCTGCTTTGCTTCACCTCAGGGAGACCCAGACCTTCCACTTAAATTCAGGTGTCTTTCTAGACCTCAGCTTATTCTTTCTGATCTCTTAACAGCTTTCTACCCATCGGCCTCTCTGAATTCCAATTAGAAAAGAAGTTCAGTTTGCTTCCAATGATTCATGTGGGAAGGCCTACGAGATCTGGCAGAAACAGCAGCTCATCACTTACGTTTATTATGCCAGAGCAGGGAATCACAAATCACAAGGAGGGAGATGAGCTGACCTCTAATAATCTAACATTTTTAGAATATTCCTTTGATTTTTACAGAAGGAAAGGTAACTGAATGTGTTTGAAGAGCCAGAGGCTCTCTCCCTTGCTTAGCATTAGCATCAATCTCTCTGACATTATTTGTGCTAGTTTTCTCCTGGGTATAGAGGTTTAACTGGATTTCAAACATTATCAAGAAGACTCAAAAGGTAAAGGCCAGATATTTTTATGTTTGCTTGCTGAAACCGTTTTTATTCCATCTCCTCGACTGTGATTATAGAGACACTTATTGCTTCTTGAAAACACTGTTAAATTCACAACTGCTCAAAAAGCCATATAAAAGCAATTTATTGCACATCACTGAACACCCTCAAGAGGCCTGAGGCAGCATTAGCATTTTTATAGGAAGTGCTGGTATATCCTTTTGCACACACCCCACCTGTTCTTTTGTTCCTCCACGATGTCTGTGCAAGGTACACAAATGCTTGTGAAGATGTGCCCAGCCCCACACCAGAGAGACCAAGCCAGCCAGAAGAGTCTGCCTGGGTGCAGTGGGCCTCACCAACCTTCACAGCAGCTGCTGAGAGACATTCCAACTCCATGAAGTGCTGAGGGCTGAGGCACATGATTACAAATCCATCCATGCTGACCACATAAGGCTGGCTTCTCCTGACCAGAGAAGCCCTGACTCGTGCCACCTCCGGCTGGGATAGGGACACCAGGCTGGGGCAGGTGGCATTCAGGGGACTCCAGAGGAGAAGTGACTCAGGCTGCCAAACAGACTCTCCCACAGGTTTTAACATGCACTTCAGCTGAAATAAAGGTGACCATCACCAGTGTCATTGACTGGGCAAAGAAATAAAATTTCCAAATAAAGAAAAATAAAGAACAAAAGCAAGCTGCACAGGCTCGTGTTTTCCACCAGCCACAGTAATTCACTGTGTTTTCCACCAGTAAATGCCACAGTAACTCAAATTTAAAACACAATTGGGCTTTAAAATCAATAAAGCAGTAGCAAAAGAGTTTCATATGTGCTAATATAGATAGTGCAGGTTGAAAGTCACTTGGCACCAGAGAGAAGTAAGGGAATTGCTCCATTTTCAGCAACAGTTCTAAGGGGTTGTAAAAGTTACGTGAGCAAATAGATTTGTTACTTTATCACCTGACATTCCTTTTGATCAAACTTTTTCTTTTCCCCTATTTTTTGCTTGTTTATTTTAGGACATTCACTCCTGGTACAGAAGGGCAGCAGGTGCTGTTCATGGACTACTCTTGGCACAGAGAAGCTGCAGTTTGGATCTTGGATGCAGGTACATTTGCGGAAAAGAAGCATTCAAAAACATGTGCAGCACAAAATTATTTTCTGCTTAGTCTACAGGCTTAAGAGGAAAAAAAAGACTAGTTTTTTGCCTGGGCCACTGCTGCACCTGGCTCCAATCCCTGCACTGCAGAGAGGCAGACTTTGCAGCAGGCTGAAGGCAGCTGCCCACGCAGCAGCGGCGTGCTCGCTCAGCACACTGAGGGCACCCACGTGTCAGGGAGCACCAAGGTCACCACAGCTTCATCACCAGCTCCAGTGTTTGCTCAGAAGCACCACAGTTTGTGATGCTCTGCTCCCTGCTCAGCTCTCCCAGGATTTGAAGATGTCTTGGACAGGACTGAAATACTTGGACAGGCTGTTTCAGCCTCTGCTGAGCACTGACCACAGCTGGCTAAAGTCTTCTCTCCAAAGCTCTGCTGCAGGTGCTGGCAGGGCTCTTTCTGCAGCAACATCTCAGTATCACACACAGAGGAGGCTGCAGGTTTGGTCCTGGGCCACCTCCTGCCCCCAAAGGACCCCTTCTCAGGGAAGCCCACCAAGCAACAGCTGACAGTGGGCAAGCCTGGATCAATTCCTCTCCATAGCAGGAAAGGCAGAGCTGGGCAAAAGCCCACAGCAGGGAATGGGCAAAGCCTTCCTGACTGCAGCCTTGGGTAAGCATCTCTCCTGTGTTTGCCATTTAGGAGCATCTACACCAGATGCTCAGGAGGGTGTTGTGGCTGAGGGGTCGGGGTCACTCCCACCATCCAAAGCTGGTCTTTCCAGGGATGCAGTGACCAGTGTCAGGAGAGAGCAAGCTTGTCCTCCTCGCTGCTGCTCCAGCAGCTCTGGCATTTACCCGGGCAATGCAATCCATGGGTGGGGTCGAGGCAGACACAGAGGAATGTCCCAGGCTCTCTCCTGGGCAGGATGTGACTGTTCCCCGTGCTGTTCACCACTGACCCAGCCCAGACAGCTCAGATCCCAAGTGCCTGACACTAGAGCCAGCATGTCCCCACACCAGTTCCTGCTGAAAAATCATAGAATGGTTTGGAGAAGAGGGACCTTTAAGTGCATCTAGTGCCAACCCCACTGCCGTGGGCAGTAATGCCACCCTAGATCAGGTTGCTCAGTGCCCCATCCCATGTGGCCTGCAACACTTCCAGCAATGAGGCATCCACAATGTCTCTGGGCAGCCTGTGCTGCTGCCTCAGCATCCTCAGGCTCAGCACCCGGAGCTGCAAACAGCAAGTGGAGTGACCTGGGCTGCACACTGGGAGAGGGGCAGCCCTCACTGTGGGGCTGCCCTGGAGGTACCCACATCCCCACAGATGGCACCACTGCCTGAACACCCTCCTGCTGTTTATGGGCTGTCTTAAATTGGTTCCAACAGTGCAATGGCAGGGAAAACAGTGTCACTGAGGTGTGTGAAGTTCTAAGCTTCCATCTTTTACTAGCACAGACTTTACTAGACAACTAACTTCCTAAAATCAGGTTTCCATATAGTTACCAGTGCTCTTCATACCTCTGGGGGTCAGCCATAGCTTAGAAACTTCCTTTGTAACAAACTTTCCTAAGGGCTCTTATTGTATTTATGATCCCCTAAATGCCCTTGGAAACACCAGGAGAATGATAAGAATCAGGCTGGAGGTTTTTTGTCAGCTTTGACTAATGAAAAACCCGTTTCATGAAACATAGTGACCTTCTTTCCAAAATACCATGTCCATGTCCCAGACACCAAGGTCTAGGGATGGGTGAGTTCATAGTTTATGGCTTCATTACCAAATCAGAATATTCAGATTCAGAAAATTTTGTTTGGTTGGTTTGTTTGTTTGGTTTGTTTGTTTGTTAAAAAAAAAAAAAAGAATAAGATCTTAGAGCAGCTGCAGGTACTGAAAGATAAACCTCCCAGATTTCTCAGTGAAGCAGGACTTTTTTGGCTTGCTACCGAGTTACCTGAAGTGCTGCCATCAACATAGGAACCACTTAGAATTTAATCAGATTAGTCCAATCTGCTGAGAACTGCAATTTGCCTTTCCAATGCCAAAATAAAAATTAATGGAAGCAGGTTTTCTCTGTTTTTCTCCTGAATTGCAAAACGGGCTGTCACATGGCAAGCAGAAGGAGAGGGGTGGCCGCCTTCATCCCAGCTCAGTCTCCAGCAGGAGGAGGTCTGAGCTCTGGGGAGGCCCTTTCTGTGCAGGACGTGCCAAACGCTGTTCTGTCTCAGCACAGTGGCTCCTGGGGACTAACACGCAGGCAGAGACAGTTCCAGCAAGGATGGGGAGCAAGGCCTTGGCAGCACAGCCTGTCACCTGTTTTGCATGGATGTTGTGTGTTACTAAACCCCTCTCAGCCCCTTTTTCTTAATTTTAGGACTACCTGGAAGAAGGGGAAATGAATTGTCCTTACCTTGGGAGGGGAAAAAAGAGAAAAAAAGAATATTGAAGACATTGCCAACATGAAACTCCCAGCTGCAGGTCCTGCAGGTCCTGCAGGTCCTGCCTCAAAGGAGGTTGCAGGTGATGTTACAGGAGCCACAGGCAACAGCTTTCCCAGCTCACTGACAGCAGAAAAGAAGCTTCTTCTGCTTTTGCTGCTTTCCGCTTCCTTCTTGACAGGCATATTCAGCTCTTCTTCCACATCGTTCCCTGTGCCAAGGACATGCAATGTTCCTGTCAAAGGGTCTTAGATCCCTGCTGGAAGAGTTCATGCCCTTGATTTCATAACTCTGAAAGGGGGAAGAAGAAGAACAGCTACGAGAAAAACAGCCTCTGAACAAGGATTCCTCACTGCACTCCATTCCAGAGTGTGACGGGCAGGGGCAGGGATGGGCTGGCACTGAGGTGCTGCCCTGCAGGGCTGGCCTTGGCCCCTGCTGGACACGGCCACGGCAGCTGGGCCTCGGTGCTGCCGAGCTGGAGCCGCTGCAGCCCTCGCCTGGCCCGGCCCTTGCGTGCTCTCTGTCCCTGGGGTCTGACTCAGGCAGAGGAATGTGTGGGGAATGCCAGCACACTACACTAGAGAATGGGAAGAAAACAGCAAAAGGAAAACATTACTTGGGCTTATTTTTTTGTGGGAAGCTCATTAAAAATGCCCTAATTAGAGAGGGAAGCAGAGTTACAAGTAAATTTGTCATTTCTACCATTCCTATGCTTTGCCTAGTCCTAGGGTAGCATATTTTTTGAACCCCATGAGCCACAACTCCAAACTACCAGCACGCCTGGAGACACCCTGCCCTACCCATACTCTGCACTCTCTCAGGGCCCATCGCCATTCCCACCCCAGCCTCTCACTCTTCAGTCTTCCTCCAGTCCTTCTCTTTGGGGCAGCAAACCTCCTGCACCCCCAGCAGGCCCCTGGCACCCGCAGCAGCTCCCTGGCCTCCTCCTCCTGCTGTGACTCCATTTGCTGCACTGCCACGGCCAGAAGAGCCATGGAGCTGGGGCTGGGGGCTGCTGTGCCCGGCCACCACCACCCAGTGCCTGCTGCTCACAGCACAGGTGCTGCCCAGAGGAACACAGTGTCAAAGTGGTCCTTCTAAAACAGCCTTTCCCTGACTGCTGCCTCCTTCCAGGAGGCCTCCCCTGTTGCTCAACCCTTGGCAGTCCCTGAGACATGCTCCCCCTGCTCAGGCAGGTTTATGAGGCCTTAGAAAACACAGGATGTGTCCTACACTGTCATGTAGGAAAGCTGTACCTTTCAGGAGCCTCTCAGCAAGCAGCTGTGGAAGTGCTGGTTCAGAATAAAATATCAGGAATAAACAATTTTGGACATTCTTAGGGAAAAAAAGTGGGTACACACACACCACACACAGCTGTATGTTTCTCTCTGAAACACTGACATGCGAGGTAGTCAGTCCTGGCCCTGGTAAGCTGGGAGTACAAAAAGGGAGAGCTTAAAGAAACTCCACCACAGATTTAATTTTCTTCTTGTGGCCTTAGGATCAGGAGGGTTTTCCAAGATGTCTCTAGAAATTTGATGCAAAGAAAATAGCATGACATAGTTGAATTTCCAACCCTGGCCAGCCAGGAGGCAAACCAAGGGCAGAGAGCTGGGCAGCAGCCAGGTGAGCCCAGCTGGCTCCATGGTGGCACGTCCTGGGCTGCCTTGGAAAAGCCTTGTCAGACGAGTGTTCAGTTTAATATACCAACACGTCAGGCAGCAAGTGCCCGGATCTGGAACACACTGGCATGGCTTTGGGGACAGTAGTGCCTATTGCCTGGGGGAGCCAGAAGGGTGCCAGAGCAAGGAGGACTTTCTGGAAGAGGTTTCTGCACCAGCTACTGTCCTAGCAAAAGTCACAGACTCTTCCTTTTGCAGAGTTTCGGGTCACGTCTAGTAAATTTGGGTGGTTAATTTTGTTGTGTCCAACATACAGCTGGGGCTCCCCCCATCCTACCCGAGCCCCAGAACTCCATTTCATATCTCATCTGCAATTAAACAGAAAGCAGTTGACACTGCAGGACTGCATTTGTTTCTGCAAGAGCAAGGCTTGTGCTGAGTATCGTGTGGAGGTTGTTGCCATGGGAAATATCAGTGTTTGTCAAAACTTTAAAATCCAACCCAGTGTATCAAAGCATCCTACTTCCACTTGTGCACCCACAAAGCTGGGGACAAATTACCATAGTGGCAAAGCAACTGTGGAGAGGATAGGAAATTAAATTTGCTCAATACACATTAAAGAGAGAAAAAAGTAGGCAGCAGCGAGGAAAACAGAAAGGAGAACATCAGCGTGTAAACAAAAAGTACCAGGGAAAAAACGGGCCAAAAGGCAGAAGGGTTAATTAACAGCAACAATTTATTTCACTCCAGTGACGCTTAGAGAGAGTCTTGTGATGTCAAACCCAGCCCTGAAATTACACTGCAATCAGTGCTCAGGGTTGCAAAGTGTTCCTGTTCACGGGCATTAATTACACTCACCAGTGGCAAGGCCTCGGCTGTGGTTCCTGGTGCAGGTGGGTGCGGGGGTGGCCCCAAACCTCTGCTCTTCCTGCCTGGTTTTCTCCTCCTCCCCAGGCCCTACTTCTGAGGCACCAATACCATCTGTACTAGGGCAGAGGCCCAGAATGGGGAGGGCAAAGTGCAGCTCCCTTTCCCCAGTCAATCAGCATCCAGCAGAGGGAAAAAGAAGGGAAACAAAAACCACCCAATGCCCTTGAGCCCAGGTGATGCTTGGCCCTCCTGACTCCTCTCCAACAGGGCACAGGCAATCAATCACCGCTGCCAAGCACATCCAGCAGAGGTGCCAATGAGACAAGAACCAAATTTTTCACAGAATAACTATACACCAAAGGCTCAGAGCTCCAGACAGGAAGGTGAGCGTCCAGGAGAAAGACACCCAGAACCAGATCCAGCCATCCGAATACTGACACTGAGAGGCATCTCCAGGCTGCAGACACAACCACTGCAGGCTGTCCTGCCTAGCACTGAACTGAAGCAGCAGATATTGTAACTTCTGAAACCTACTTTGAAGCTGCCAGACCCTGCAAGCCCTGCTGAGCCTCTGTGGAGTAAGGCAGTGCCTTCCCAACAGCTCAGAGCCAGCACAGACTGCATGCTGCAACTATGCAAGCAAAGAAATGGTTTATTTACAGCCTACTTTAGCCAACCAATGGCATTAGCAACACAGAAATAAAGCAGATCAGTTCCTTACTGCAGGAGTAGGTAAGTAATAAAAAAATAGTTTTTACTTAAGTGGTTTAGGAAAACAACACCTTTCAGGTCAATTAGAAGTTTGCTTTAGTGTTGAAATGGCCTTCAGCATAGGCTGAAGTTCTTTCAGCAGGCAGGGTCTGTATTTTTTGGATATGATATTATATGATGAACCCAAGAAAGCACCGTGTCATGCTGCTGAGGAATTCTCCTTCTCCCCAGCAGCAGCACTGAAAAATTAAGTCAATTGATCCTTTGTTGTAAAGCTTCTATAGATGGTGGTGGTAGGACCCACTGAAATAGCCTCACAGGAACACATTTCTTTGTCTTTTCTTGTTACCTACTAACACTGAAAATACTTTAAGTACATCAATTTGGGTTCCTATTTTTTTTTCTTAAAGGCTGTGGCTAACAAAGGCAGCCAACTTTCTTAAATACAGCAAACAAAACTAACTTTCCTCCAATAAGGCATCACTTTGATTTCCCCTTAGAAACATGCTGATTTGGGTGGTTTCTTTAAAGATGCACTAGGTGAGGAGCTGCCACACAGATCCCACTACTCACTCACTGACTGCTGCTGCCCATTCAAAGCCTGAAGTGGTGTGCAAATAATACTGACCATTTTTTTCACCTTGTGTACACTCAGTCAAGAGACATTGTCACTAAAACACTCAAGATCTGTCCTCCTTCCCCAGATCCAGCGGTTTATGAAACTAGAGCCTAAATAAAGTCCTAAAATAAAGCCTAAATAAAGATGTTAATCTCATTAGGTGTGCAGGTGTCCCACAAACTGGGACGTGCTGAACACTAGCACCAAGCCGTGTCTTGGATCAGAACTGTGAATACTGGATCAGGCCACCAGCACATAATCCGTGTCTAAAGCGATAAAGAAAGCTCATCACCTTCTAGTCCCCCTGCCCTGTTTAAGCACCTGTTTGACCGTGCCATGACACGGTTTTGTGACAGGCTTTTGGATTTTGACACAGCGCCAGAAGTAGGGATGGTGTGGGCATAGGGCAGGGATGTGAGCACAAAGCTGTGCCAGCCACCCGACTGACCTGTGCTGAGGACCCCTCTGCCCCCAAAGCATGAGGTATCCTTGCAGTCTAACCCCTTCCCACAGGTACTGATCTTGCTCTGGAAGTGAGGCTTTCCAACCCTCGATGCTCTTTGTCTCCTGGCAATGGGTCCTTCCCTCCGACCCTGCCCAGCTGTATTGCAGAGCAGCTACAATTATCCAGAATTTAAGTGTCAAAACGCCGGGGAATGTGTGAATATCTGCTGTATGAGGAGGCCATGCCACGTTGCTTGCATGTGCCCTTGGGGACAGCTCGGGCAGCGCTTGGTGGAGGAGAAGCTCTCGTTGCTTTCCGCTGCCCCAGCCTCGTGTCAGGCAGCGGCATCTCCAGTCTGTGGGATCATCCAGGCCAGTCCGCACACTCAGTAATGCCCTTGCCAGCCACGCCAGCGCTGCACAATTATTGCCAAACACCTCTTGTATTTGGTTTTTTCTTCCGGCGGCACCTCCGCATCCCTCCTCGTGGTGTGGTGGTGTGAGCTGAGGAGCCGAGCTGCAGGGGCTGAACCACGGAGCGGTGTCCGGCTCAGGGCCCGGTGCCTCCCGGGGAGGAGGAGGAGGAGGAGGAGGAAGCTGCGGTGCCGCACACGGGGGTGCCGGACCGTGCTGCGGCGGTGGAGAGCTGGGCGGTCCCATCGCCCCACCCGGCACCCGGGGCCGGTGCGGAGGCGATGGATGAGGCGATGGATGCGGCGATGGATGCCGGGCAGCCTGGGCGGCCCTCGGAGGAGGCTGCGGAGCTCTCCCGCGGCAGGCGGCAGCTCTGCGGAGCGCCCCGCTCGCTGCAGCGCCAGTCACTCCTCTGAAAATCCCTGTACGGCCCTCCAGCGCTTCCCCTCCCTCCCGGGAGTTCTGCTGTCTGGGAATGTACTATCGCGCCAGAGAAGCCGGAATCACCGTCCACATCTAACTGCATCTAGAATATGCTTCCTTTCTTTCTTTTACATTTTATAAATAGTCCAGCCTTCCTACAGCTTTTTCCCTGGCCTGGTGACTCATCATCGACTCATCATACTTGTTGCTTCACTTAAATAGGGCATTGAAAAGTCCCTTGCATAAATGGAAAAAAAAATTAATAAAAAGATTCCCCCAGCTGCAGATTAGCAACTGACCACTTCATACGGAAAGACCTGAAGTAATTCCTGCTGTCCCAGGGCTGTGAGGTTCATGTTAAGATGAACCAGTGCGAGACAGAGCAATGCTATCTAGGCCAGCCAGTCTGTAAGTGCTCCTTCTTTCTGCCCGCCCTACTTCCCTCCGGGTACTTCCAATTTCTTTCCCTTTCTTAGCTCAGTGACTGGTATTTTTGACTCGTGTACTGCATTGAGAATTTCACAGGGATGCCGCAGTTTCCCCTTTATTTCAAAAAATGCATGACTTTTGCCAGCATGGTTTCCTAGCAAAAGGAGATGGAGGTGATCACACCACCCTCCTGAGCAGCCGCCAGCTTTGCTGGCAGCATGGGAAGCTCCAGGGTCACCTCAGCCGCAGCCAGGTGAGGTGAGGACCCAAAGACACAAACATCTCCTGGGCTTCAGGAGAAGAAGCACCCCCAGTTTTGGACTGCTGCCGAGCTGAGCTGGGTTTGGTGAGTGCCAGTGCCAGAAGGGAAGGTGAGCCTGTGGGTCAGGGCCAGTAAGGGATGCAGCCAGCAGCATCAATGTGGGGTTCAAGCTGCTCCAGTGCCCCCAGTGAAGGCTGCCATGCAGCAGGGCTGCTTCTGGCTTCCCATTCCCCAAGCTCTGCTCTGGGCTGCGCCAGCCGGTGAGAACCAGGGGCAGAGGGGTGCCAGGAGGTGGGGTGACAGGGTGACTGTCACCTGCATGTGGAAGGGATGTGGTGCCAGTGGGAAACATGGCCTAATTCCCTGTGGTGGGAGTTCCTGTAAGGCGCCCCACAGGCCGAGGGTGGGGGAGCCCCCCTCCTTAGGACAGCACACAGCCACTTGCAGGTAGGAACAGGTGCTCTTATCTCCAGGAAGGCAGGAAATCCTGACCTCTCAGAGCACCTGCGTGGCACTGTGAGGACAGGTAATCGTGGGGAGAAGAAAAGGAAATAAAACCACTTATGCTCAACCAAGAGCATTAAAGGCAGCTGCTCCCTAAACCTGCATAGCAACCAGACGCTAGCAGCAGCACAACACACTCAGCTGCAAACAGGGGAATCCCTTTGGTTTTCCTAGCCCTCACTTCTGCATTTGCAGTCCCTACTGCCTATGTCAGGATTACCTGAGGAATACTGATTACAGCTGATCAAGTGCTCTGTCTTTGTTAAGCTGATTGCATAGCTTGTTTGAAGATGGCTGCTCTGTCCTCTTGTTATGCTGTGGCTCCTAAAAGCCTTTTTATTTAGCAGCTGCTCCTCTGGTGTGCAGCGACTGGCAATGTTACATCACAGCTGATGGGTGGCCAGGGGATGTGCTTTATTGTTTGCTGGATGGGAGTTTCATTAACACTTTGATAACCCTGCATTTTACACCATTAAGGTATTCTCTGTATCCTGTATTTTCTTTAAATCCACAAAGGTTGCATGCGATACTCTCTTTTCGTTTAGGGGAGGTGAGGGTTGCTCTTTGCAAGTGACTGCCAGGCAATTAAACATTAAAAGGCTCTGTTTCCCAAGCAGAAGGGTTTAAACTGCCTGAGGTTGTTGATCGCAGTAAGTACCCCATGCCAGTTTCCTGGCTATCCCTGAGAAGATCCCAGCCTTCACCATTAAACAACAACAACAACTGTATGCAATTCAGCCCACAAGGCAATAAAGAGAAGTTTGCAAAGAGTTTTGGTTGGTTTTTTTAAAGGTAGACTTGACAAATGTCAGATCCTGTTGTATGTGTTGAAAGCAGTCAGGAGATGAGCTGGGCAGAGAGGAGACTCTACATTTCCTGGTTATACAAAGCCACTTAAGTTTTGCTGAGGCTCTGGGGGATATTTAGCCAAGGAAGGGTGTGCTCGTGCCTCTCCACAGCTGTTAGCACATGGCCAGTCCCCACCACGGCTGCATCCATTTTTTTGGGAAGCTGTTGCCATGCAAGTACCTTGACATCTACCAAAACCTTCTGAGCAGTTGAAATGAAGTCCTGGTAACAGCAGATTTTTTTTCCCCGGACAACTACTTTGACTTTCAGAGTAGACTACACAATCAAGTATGAAGTTTCATCAAAACTGTGTTATCCTAAAAAAGCTTCTGAATTATTTAATGCATTTTATATGATGATTACCTGATTTATATCACAGCACAGGAAGTGAGTTAGCAAGTTTATCTCCTGTCTTCTCAGGAATATAACAAGATAGCTAAAGATGTGTTTTACTCTTGTTTTCTCACTGCCGAAGTATCATATTTTCTTTTGGTCACAACAGAAAGCATTTCAGAACCCCATATTCCTAGACATGGAAGCTCTGTGTGACATGTTAAATTACATCGTAAGACCCAAACCCATTTGTTCCAGCTGCATGTTATCCTCCCTGACCACATGTTCCAGGAGAAGCAAAGTTTTCTGCAGAAAATTTGTGATGCAGAACTAGAAGCTTGAACCCATAATGCATATATTCATTCATCATTTCTCTTGACCTGATTTTGTGCTCCAGCTTTTCTGACAGATTGTTTCCTTGGTTATCCAAGTTTGTTGCCAAAGCAGACAAATGAATCATCCATTTACAGTAAAAGCAGGGAACTGCCAAGGGAATACCTGATGTCGCTGCATGTGGTGTGCAAGTCTCAGGCCAGCTGACAATAAAGTCCTTCCTCCCAGCTCTTTGGGCACAAGCCACATCTGCACTGTGGCACCCACCCCGTGCCAGAATGACAGGACTGGTTGGTTAAGGGTGTCTTGAAACAGCACTGCTGAATGGTGAAGCTTAGGAGGAAAAACCTCAGACAGCCACGCTCACCAGGCAGGATGGGTAGACAGGCTGCCCTGGTTCTTGTCTCAGTTGCATCTGAGGCTCCAGACAAGCTGACCCAGCTCAGGACCCTTCTTCTTTTAAAATACATATTAGTTCACTCTTAGAGCATCTAAGCCTCCCACAAATACTCCTGCTGTAATGGAAATCATTCTTTTGCAAACCACAAGGAAATATGCTTGTTTTTTCCAGCCTTCGCTCCATCCTCTCTGGAGATTAAAATCCCTGAATGCTGGCAGAGTGCTCAGGACATATGCAGGGTGCCCTGGCACTGCAGCTCCCTACTGCTGATGTGTTTGGGTGGGCTAACCAGACCTCGAGCCCCCTAACCCATGCTTCTAATGCTGGTCCTGGGGCCCGAATGAGCTGCCTGTGCTACACCCAGGGCAGGCAGGCACCCTCAGCTTCCCTCTCCTGCTCTCGCCCTGTGCCAAGGGAGGCACACCAAGCACAGGGTTTATTGCTTTGCCTTGGACACAGAGGCTAGCTCCCTCCTTTGCCAGGACAATTTGTTGTGACACCCCCACTGCTCTTCCCTACTGCAAGCCAAGACAAGGGAATGCGTTCTCACTCCAGTTCCTGCAATCGATGTCAGCACTGCAGCATCAACTTTTGTGTCTGTGCATCACTTCAGAGTGCAGTGCTAAGCAGCAAGCTGGAGGATTTATAGGTACTTCCAAAATCTTCTTCCAAGAATATATGCTATCTCTTGGATCCCTTTGGATCCACTCCCCAGAGCCAGGTGTCTGCACAGCAAATGACAGCAGTGGCCACCCTGGCAACCCCTGCCACAGCCAGTGCCAGCCAGTGTTGGCATCCCAGTACTAATGGTGGGGCTTGCTGAGAGTGTCTTGGTTTGCATTTCTGTTTGGCTTCATCATTGAACCCAAACAGGAGGAAAAAATATGAGGTGTGCCTTTGTTTTGCATACAGGAATAAGGAAGTTCTAATTATTTACAGCGATCTGTAGAAAAATCATAAAAATTAAGCTTCCTACTATGCAGCCAGTTTTGATTTCCCAATAAAGTCAGCATTGAAAAGGTGTCTAATAATGCCCTTTCAACTACATTTTTCAGGTTAGCCTTGAATTAAACCTCAAAATAGCTGATGTAATTTCCAGATGGCTTCCACAGTTAAGCTTTAAAAATGGCATGAGGTAAATTCACAGCTATGACTCTGTCTTCAGCTGGAACCAGCCAGAAGTGCACTTCTTGCTGTTAAAGTCTGTATTTAGAGGGAGAAGCTGTATTTTATTTAGCTCACAGCATGCCAGGAACAGGCTTTCCTCAGCAGCCTCCCAGCAGGGCAGCCAGCAGGAGGTCCCAGGGCACAGCCTGCACATACCTCCAGAGTGGGCTGCTACACAAAAAGCACCAGCAGCAGCTTTTTCTGCAGAAAACACAGGCACTGGAGATGGCCACGGCATGGAAACCTACTTTCTTCCTCTGTTATTGCATGGCAGCATGAGAGTGCTCACCTGGGAAGTCAGATTTAAGTTCAGCTCCATGTTGAGATAGAGGGGCTTCAAAGCCTGCTGCATGCAGTGCTGAGGAGAGGGACAGGGCCATCGCATGGGCAGGATACCGATGGGCAGGTGGCACTTTCTTTATGCCCAAAATGGGATTCAAAGAACAGCATGCCAGGAAGAGCTGATGAGGGGACCTGGTTCCTAGTCCAACAAATACTTGCAGATGTGGAAAGGTCTCAGACCCAGAGCTGCTACAGTATTTTATCTCATGGCCGTGAAATGAGAACTACCTTGAAGCAAGATGGTGGAATGGGACTCTCATTCCTGGGGAAGAAGCCTCTCTTTTGCATTGGGCTTTCATGGCATATCCCACCTGGAACAAGGGCAATGACTCAGGTGTTCCCTACAGAGGGCCCTGCGTCACAGGATAAGGGAAGGAGTGCCCCTGCCCCACAGCCACAGCAGGGAAGGGCAGTGAGTCAGCAGCCGCGCGATTGTGAAATTTGGGGATTCCTGCAGGCACAGGATCCAGAGCGGGAGGCACAAGAGCCCACGGGAGCAATGCCAATGGCCACTGCTGGCACGCAGGGACGGCGGCCACAGAAGCCCGGCCTCTGCCCCGAGATGGGACAACTCTGATTCCCTGCTCTCCTCCTGGCAGGGGACTCCTGCAGGGACAGGCTGCAGCCTGGAACCCCTCTCCAGCCCGACTCCTGCAGGGACAGGCTCCAGCCTGGAGCCCCTCTCCAGCCCGACTCCTGCAGGGACAGACTCCAGCCTGGAGCCCCTCTCCAGCCCGACTCCTGCAGGGACAGGCTCCAGCCTGGAGCCCCTCTCCAGCCCATCCTGGAGCCCCTCTCCGGCCCGACTCCTGCAGGGACAGACTCCAGCCTGGAGCCCCTCTCCAGCCCGACTCCTGCAGGGACAGACTCCAGCCTGGAGCCCCTCTCCAGCCCGACTCCTGCAGGGACAGGCTCCAGCCTGGAGCCCCTCTCCAGCCCATCCTGGAGCCCCTCTCCGGCCCGACTCCTGCAGGGACAGACTCCAGCCTGGAGCCCCTCTCCAGCCCGACTCCTGCAGGGACAGGCTCCATCCTGGAGCCCCTCTCCGGCCCATCCTGGTGCCAGCAGTGCCTGCCCACGGGCCCTGCGGAAGGCCACGGGGGACCTGGAGCCCACGCCGGGGGGTGGCAGCCAGCCACAGCCAGGCCATCAGGAACACGACTGGGCTCCTTCCTGGGGAAGGCAGCACAATCACCAACAAAAAGGAAATACTTTCCATCAGCGTTAGAATGGCCCACATAGGTATGTTTAGTTTCAGGTGCTTAAGAAAAGCAGGGGGATGAACAGCTGGGACAAAAAACCCAAAACCAAACCAAAACAGAGACACGGAGTAGTAAGCACAGACTTGAAATTCCACTCCAGTGGGCTTTATAGTGGTTAAAAATACAAAAAAAAATAAGAGATAGCATTCCATTGGTCAGGACAATTTTATTTTGATGTTATTTTCCTTGCAAAGGGATAAGTTCCACTATGAATTAAAAAAAAGAAAGCGGTCTATATTAAAGAAAATTGGTTTATTGTAAACAAAGTATGAAGTACAACATAAGAAATGTGCAAATCTTTAAAGTAGTCACAAAAAGCAGATCTAATACACTATTTTCAAACCATTCACTTTCTGATATGTGTCCTCAACATAATATGATAAAATACAAATAGTGAAAATTGATGCATTGTCACAAAAGCTAGTTTATATTCTAGGCCGGTGTCTTTGCTGCCTTGTTTTCCTTTTTGAATCACAACTTCCTAATTTAATACAATACATAGTATATCCATTTCAGTTTTAGCATAAATTGCCTTTCCAAGAATAACACAATCAAGAAGCCTAAGATTCTTGGTTTTCTTCTTTAATCAACCCGAGTAGTTTACAGTTACCAGGTTTATCTTCAAGGTGCCCTGTATCCGCTCATGACAAGCGCAGTGAGAAGGCAGAAAGGAAACCATAAGCAACACAAAAGCAGAAGCGTCATGCGATGCCCAGGTATAACCAGCTGTAACAATCACAAAGCTTGCCAAAGCAGCTGGGAAAACATTACAAAGCTGATAAGGATTCGGAAACGTTCCTGCCCTTCGACTGCCCATGTGGTGCCCCTGCATGCCCATCCCACGCCCCTCTGGACACAGCAGTGTAGAGCTGGGGGTGTTAATCGCCCCACACAGGAGGAGACAGCTGAAATCTCCAGTCTGGCACCAGATCATTGATTATGATGGGGCCGGAGAACGCTTAGGAGGAAAAGATTCCACCAAGAAAAGGTGGCAGAAGTAAGAAAATCAATTTAGATTATCTTCCGCAGGTGGGTTCTGGGCTTTCAAGCCTGTGCCTGTACACTGCCACTGTCCTTGTCTGCGCCTACTGGACACTGACAGCTGACAGATAAAATTGGAGTTGGTCTCAGGCATGAGCAGCAAACCCTCAGGAACACTTGCATGGGACTGGATCTAGAGCATACCCAAGTGATTTGCAAAATTCAAAACTGGCACAATGTGGCTGCTCTGCTCCAGAGCCTTCCCTTTCTTTCTCTCCTTACCAGTGCAAAAGACACCCACTATTCCAGTCAGCCACTGGTTCTCCCAGAAACATCTTTTGTGACTGAGTGCAGGCTCCCTTGCCTCTCTGCACCGCTCTCAGCAGCCAGTGCAGGAGAACCGCAAACCGGGAGAAAAAGCCCTTTTTCAGCCGGCCTACCGCAGCAACAACAGTTAATTCCACCATCTTCAGAGCTAGTCCTTTCACTGGGCAGCTGCAGACGTTGGCGGCGCGGCAGCATCATTGAGCTTGCTCACTTCCATTTGCCAGTTGGGTAACTTCTTTGCCGACAAGTGGCGCCGCGCGTGCTTCGTGAGGTGGTCGCTGCGCATGAAGCGCCGCTCGCACATCGGGCAGGCAAACTTCTTCTCCCCGGTGTGCGTCCTGCGGTGGCGAGACAGTTCATCAGAGCGTGCAAACCTCCTCTCACAGCCTTTCCAACTGCAGCTAAACGGCTTTTCTCCTAAAAGGGAAGAAATTACAAAGGGAAAAACCCAGTGAGCACTAACTGAGCAATAAACACCGCTGCCTTAACTGGCAGGATTTGACTTAGCTGGCAGGAAAGTTTCTATTATGGCAGCTGAGCCAAAAATCTGTGTAAGCATTACACACATAAAATGTGGAAAACTGTTTATATACTAATATTTAAACATGCAGACTCACTATCCCTAAGGCTAAGTAGTATGGGCAAGGGTTAAAGGGTTAAAAAGGGTTAAAACGGTTAAAGGTTAAAAATTCTCTAGAACCAATTGTTTGAAATGCTCTTCACATCTCAAGGCAGCTGATTTTAACTCTCAGCTCCATGTAAACTGCGGATAATGATGACTCAGCATGCCCCAAACTCCCCTCTGAAGCGCAGCCTGCCACGATGTTTTATGCAACAGAGCTCTAGTAGTGCACTGTGAGCTTGTGTGAAAATACATGGGACTCTTTCTGTGCTGCAGTTAAGGGCTGAGGCTGGAGAAGTTACTCTAGAATAATCAAGGTAGGAATAGTTTGGAGTGGATTCTCACATTCTCTCATAAAAGAATGTCTGAGTTTTACCCACTTTTGACAAAGGCATTCCTGAGGAGAAGCCTAATAAGGCATCTTTAACTCTGGAAAGCATGCTCCACGTTGGGCAAGGCCTTGCTTCCACAGATGCATTACTGAGCACCTCCTGACATGAAGCGAGTCCAGCACAAACAAACTGCTGAGTCAACTTCCCCTCGGGGAGACTTCCCGTCAGAGATTAGGCAGTGTTAGAATGCATGCTGGCAAAAAAATAGTATTTCATTGCTGGCCCACAATTTGTTCCATGAACAGGATCTGGTAATCACTACAAGTGTAATAAGCTGTACATATAACCACAATTTTCTCCATTACTTTTTAACATGCAGCAGCAGTGACCAACCTGTGTGTGTTCTGACGTGAGCCTTCAAATGGGAGCTCTTGAAGTACGTTTTCCCACATCCTGGGTAGCCGCAAATGTGACTTCTTATTCTCGAAGAGTCAGCCTGAGGAGTGGTTTTTGCTGCAGAAGGTACAAAGCCGGGAGCGGGGGCAATGGGAGAGAGTCTCGTGCCATTTGGACTAACAATGGGAGCCTTTGTGCCCTGCACAACTGGCTGGGGCACAACGAACATGACAGCACCTTTGGGAACCTGGGTGCCCATGAGGACCATGGGCTGACAGAGAGCCGGCGGCTGGCTCGGCGCGGTGCTGGGCACCACGGCCGTCACCACGTTGTTGTTTGCAGGCAGTGGGACCATCTGGCAAATCACGGGCACAGGGGGAGCTCCGCTGCCTCGGGCGGGGGACAGCGGTGCTGCTGCCGGCTGCTGTGCTGGCTCAGGGACAGACTCCTCCCCGCTCCCCGAGGGCTCTGCCAAGGGCACGGGCCCAGCAGCCGGGTCTGCAGTTCTTCCTTCTGCCACTGACAGTTCGCTGGCCTCGGCACTGGCTGCACTCGGTGCCGCGGCAGAGCACACCGAGGGCTCTGCTTTGGCGTTCTGCTTCCTGCTTGCTTCCCTCGAGGCACTGTCCTGGTATTTGAGCACACTGGCTGTTCTCACCGGGCAGGTTTTGTGATCACAGAGCTGGGCATCGGCCGTGTGGCGGATAACACTCGTCACCCGAGCCTTCAGAGGCCTGGCTGCCGGAGACCTCTCCACCTCTCTGCGAGGTGCGGCCAGAGGAGGCTTGGCAGCCTCGGACAGCGCCTTGCCGAGGGGATGGATCACCTGCGACATCTCCAAGTCGGAAGGGCTGTAGGGGGGTGTCAGGCACTGCGCAGGGGAGAGAGACACAGTGAGGGGGAGATGGCACAGCACATCACGACACTAAATGCTAAAAACAAGCACACACGCATGCAAATTGGAGAACTTACAAATGCTGGTATCGCATTGAAGTCCGCTGCTCCAGGAAGCAAAGCCTCGTCACTTTCTTCTGACATGTCAGATGCAGGAGTTATAGGTCTCATTTCTGCATGCTTCTTGAAGTCTGACTTCCAGTTGCAACTCATAGAAATAAGGGCTTCTACAGCCTCATAATCGCTTTTTTCAGGCGTATTGTTCCAGCAATACCTCATATCTCTCTGTTTTTCAGTCATCATCTCCATTTCTTACTCCTGTTTTGGTTAGAGAAAAAAAGGAAACTTTAAACCTGATGTTAAGTTTGAGTATTTTGCAGTTGATTGTAAGAAGGCATTGCTAAAAACAGGGCACCTGTGCAAGATAAATACACTTGGTATACCTACATTTTCCTGCCTTCTTTCTTATGTATGTAATATTTTTATGAAGTTGTTAGTGAGGAAATCTGGCCATCAGATGAAAATGATATACTTTCTTGAGACAAAAGAACTACTCTGGATCTTAAGTATGTTAAAGTTATTCCACATTGCAAGAACTGTATCTGAGAGCTTAAGAAAAATCTTCACACCCCCCAAAAAAAGTGAATCAAAACTTCCTCCACCATCCCACTCTCCTTCTATTTTTGCTTTGGACACACTCAGCCCTCAGCATTGTGCTTATTTTGGCACATGAGAAAGGACCGCATTGGGACTGCTTCACGTTTTCTTCTAGAGGAACTAGCAACTAAAAATGTTGTAGAAAATACTCAGAGGGTCTCTCTCACGTACGTGCACGGGAGATCACCTGCTCGGAGAGCTGCGCTATACACACACACACACACACACACATATATATATATATATATACATACACACACGCACGCACCCCCGCCCGCTGTCTCTGGGTGTTCCCGGCCCGGCCCTCACGCAGGGCTGGGGGCGGGGCTGAGGCAGCTGGGCGCGCGCCACTCTCACCTCAGCGCACCCCGCCGGCCGCCCCCGCCGCCCCCGCCCTCCCCTATTGGCTGCCCCGGAGCCGCGCCGGGCGCTCATTGGCCCGCACCGGGCAAGGCGCGGCGCGGGGCGGGGCACGCGAACAAAGCGTGATCGGGCGCCGCCGCGCGCCGACCTTTCCCCCAGTTCCCCGCGCGGCGCCCCCGCCCCCGGCGCGCGGCGGCGGCTGCGGCTGAGGGCGGGCGGGGGAAGGAGCCGGGCGGGAGGAGCCGGCACAGCGGGCGGGGGCCGGGCCGGGGTCAGCGCCGCCACACCCGGCGCCTCCCGCCGCGGGGGAAGGGAAGGGAAGCGAAGCGGCGTCCCTGCGGGGACCGGGCACGGCGGCAGCCGCCGGCTCTTCCCGCAGCGCCGCTCCGCTTCCCTGCCGCCGCGCCGCCCGCCCACCCCGCGTGGTGCCGGGATCCCCCCGGCTTCCTCCTCCTCCTCCCTCGCCGCCGCCACCTGGTACAAGCAGCCGCCGAGCCCGGCGCCCACACCCGGGCGGGCACGCAGGCACAGGAGGCTGCACGGCGCCGGACCGGCGCTGCCAACAGGTTCCCGGCGGCTTCTCTCCCTCCTTCCCTCCCTCCGCGGCTTTCCTCGCCGGCTTGCCCCACGGAGGGCTCTCCACGCGGGCGGCTCTCCCACAGCCCGCCCCAGCAGCTCCAGTCTCCCGCCGCGATTCAGCCCCTCCAGCCGCCGCCCCAGCCCCATCTCCCGCCCGCGGGTCCCTCCTATCGTGGGTCGCCCCCGCACGTGCCCCGGGGATCCCCCTGCCACACCATCCCGGGGACTCCCTCCGTCCCAGCCGCCCCGACCCCCGGGATGCCCGGGTCGCTCACCGGAGGAGCCCAGCCCGCCCCGAGCTGCCGCCGCCGCTCTCCCGGTTTTCCTCTTTTTGTTCGCCGCTCCCCACTCGGGCGGCGGCGCCCCCGGGCCCGCGCGCGGGGGGGTGGGCGGGGCCCCCGGCCGCCCGCCGGCCAATCGCCGGCAAAGGTGTGTGGGGCGGCGGCCAATGAGCGCCGGGCGCCCGCGCGTGATCGGCAGCCGCGCGGCGGCGTGTCCGGAGTGTCAGCGCGGCGTGTCCCCGCCGGCGGCTGAGTCAGGGCGGCCGCCCCCGCCCCCCGGCCGTGCCCTGCCCTTCCCTTCCCTCCCCGGCATCCTTGTGGGAGCGGCGGGGGCGGCCCGGCGCTTCCTCCCGCATGAGGTCACACGGCGGCGGGGGAGGGAGCAGCCTCCCCGGCGCGGCCCCCGCTGCCCGCCGGGCTGAGGTGAAGCGGGGCCGCGGGCGGGGGGAGAGGCAGAGAGCGGCGCGGTCGTTCCGACCTCCTCGGACCTTGCTGGGCCGTGCCCGTGGTTCGGCGCGCCCGGGGACCCGCTGCTGTGTCCTGGGAGCCCTCGGGGTGGGGAAAGCCGCTGCCACGCGTCGGGACCCCCCCGTCTGCAGCGGGGCTCCCTGCCGGCGCTGTCCGTGCCGGCCCGGGGCGCTGCTGTTGGCCGGAGATGCGAGGGACAGCGCAGTCTGAGAAGAGCCCAGGCGGGCCGGCCCCGCGGGGCTCGGCCGTCGCTGCCCGCGGCTCCGTGCCCGGTGCCCGGCTGCTGCCGCCTGGCCGGCTCGGCAGCAGCTGCGGCTTAGCTGGGTCACTGCTAATCGCGTTACCCGCAGGCTGCGGCGCGCCGCAGGGGCCAGAGCCGTGCGCTCCGCTCTGCTCCATGCACGGCTTTTTCCCGTCAGAAAGTTGTAATGGAAGCAGAAAGAGCGGCTGTGTGTGTCAGGACCTGAGAAGTCGGATCCAGGCCAGGCTGCAGCTGTGACTGGTGCTGGGCTCTAGAAATGCTATTGATGCTTCGTTGTAACACAGTTTCTTTCCTCCTGCTTATTCAGCCTCACTTAAGAGATCTCCCCTCCTCCTTCTTCTCCTAAGCGGTCCAGCGACGTTTGGTCAGAGCATTTTCCTTTTTTCTTTTTTTTTTCTCCTGCCTTCTTTGCCTCAGTCTTCAACAGTAAGACCAGTTGTCCTCAGGACAATGGGCCTTCTAAGCTGGTAGACAGGGATGGGGAGCAGAATGGACCCCCTGTAATCCAGGAGGAAGCAGTTAGTGACCTCCTGTGCCACTTAGATGCTCACAAGTCTATGGGACTGGATTGAAATCATCCTAGGATGATGAGGGAGCCGGTGGAAGAGCTCACCAAGACCCCCTTCATAATTTATCATCAGTCCTGGCTAACCAAGGAGGTCGCAGATGACTGGAAGCTGGCCAGTGTGACACCCATCCATGAGAAGGGCCAGAAGGTGGATCCAGAGAACTAGAGGCCTGTCAGCCTCACCTCAGTGCCCAGCAAGGTTATGGAGCAGATCATCTTGAGTGCAATCACATGACACATGCAAGACAACCAAGGGATCAGTCCCAGCCAGCATGGTTTAGGAAAGCTGGGTCCTGCATGACCAACCTGATCTCATTTTATGACCAGGTAGTCTGCCTAGTAGATGAGGGGAAGGTTGTGGATGTAGTCTACCTGGACTTCAGCAAAGCTTTTGACTCTGTGTACTCCTGAAAAAGCATACTCCTGAAAAAGCTGGCAGCCCATGGCTTGGCGAGGCAAACTCTTCACTGGGTTGAGAACTGGCTGGATGGCCGGGCCCAGAGAGTGGTGGTGAATGGTGCTACATCCAGTTGGCATCCAGTCACCAGTGGTGTCTCCCAGGGATCAGTGTTGGGCCCAGTCCTGTTTAGTATCTTCATTGATGATCTGGATGAGGGGATCCAGTAAATTGTGGACAGCACCAACCTGGGTGCGAGTGTCAGTCTGCTGTGGGGTAGGAAGTCTCTGCAGAGGGATCTGGACAAGCTGAATCAATGGCCCACAGCCAGAATAAGGAAAGGTACTGGGTCCTACACTTTGTCCACAATAAGCCCATACAGCACTATCTGCTGTGGACAGAGTGTCTGGAAAGCTGCCCAGAACAAAAGAGCCTGGGGATGCTGATCAACAGCCACAGAACATCAGCCAGTGCGTGTGCCCAAGGCCAATGGCATCTTGGCCTGTATCAACAATAGTGTGGCCAGCAGGACCAGGGCAGTGACCCTCCCCATGTACTCAGCACTGGTGGGGCCACACCTCGAGTGCTGTGTTCAGTTCAAGGCCCCTCAATTCAAGAAGGTCATTGAGGTGCTGGAGCGTGTCCAGAGAAGGACAACTGAGCTGATGTAGGGTCTGGAGCACCAGCTGAGGGTTGTTTAGCCTGCAGAAAAGGAGGCTCAGGGGTGACCTTATTGCTCTCTGTAACAACCTGACCGGAGCTGTAGCCAGGTGGGGGTCGAGCTCTTTTCTCAAGCAACAAGCAACAGGATGAGAAGACAGTCTCAAGCTGCCTCAGAGGCAGTTTAGGTTGGACATTAGGAGGAATTTCTTCACAAAAATGGTGATAAGTACTAAAATGGGCTGCCCAGGGAGGTGGTAGAGTCATCATCCCTGGGAATGTTTAAGGAAAGACTGGACGTGGCACTTAGTGCCATGGTCTACTTGGCATGGTGGTGTTCAGTCAAAGATCTCGGAGGCCTTTCCAACCTAATTGTTCTGTGATTCTGTCATTCTTCCTGTCCTTCCCCTTTTCAGTGGTGTCATGGCCCTGTTCTTTCATTCTGCTTAATTCTTCCCCATGCCAGCCAATCCCAATTGGCAGAAGGGGTCTGGCAGCAGGTGATGTGTTCCTGTAACTCACCAGAAAGCAAGGAAACAAGAAACACCTGTCCCAGAGAGTTCAGTTATGCCTGAAAGGGGAAAAAAAACCCTGCAAGAAATGAGCAGTTTCTTCAGCCTGAAGATAGAACAAGGATATAAATATTGCAAAACATGATCATAGATGTGTGTAATTTAAAGTTATACTTAATCAATTCATAGACATGTATTGACAAAAGAGGGGTAATTTTATTCCCAGGAAGACACTTTTAAAAAAATTTGCTTTAATTCCAGTATTTCAATTGATACTTGTACAGATGGAATCTCTGTTACTTGGCTTCACAGTGGTAGCCCAGACACATCTGATGGGATGTGCTCTCTACTATGCCCCCATGCACCAGGCTGCCAGCGGTGGGATCCCTTTCTCCTTGCTCCTACAGCTGCTCCAGTTGTCACCTCTAGGAAAACGCCACTTGGCAGAGGGGAATCTGCATCTCCCATCTTCTCTTTCTGTTATGCAGCCTGGGTAATTGCCTGACTTCCTGACAGATTTTATAAGATCCCTCCAGTGCCTGCAGGGAAACGGATTGGCTTGACTGCCTTATCTAGAGGAAATTCCCAAGAGAGAATTTACTTCAGGATGTTCCAAACTCCTTTCACTACTAGTAGCAAACAGTTGTTTACAAATTACTCCATTGGATCCCACGTGTCTGGGTGTCTTATCAGGAGAAAGTGTGTTTACTGTGTGTTTCACACTGAAATCAACGGGGGAAAAAATGTTGATGAAATGGTTGCTTGCCTCCCAGAACATGCTGTCCTTTGCCAAGAGGTGCTACTGTCACACAAAGCACAGCTGGGGAAAGAGCTCCTGGCTCACAAGTGCATCTGTCTGCATCTGCCCCGGCTGAAATAAAGGTTGTGGAACAAATACTCAATAGTTCTTGATGAAATTCTGTGTTTTCTGTTTTAGCAAGTTCTGTCATGGTATTTGTGATTGTAACTGGTTTTATTTAAAACATTCTGAAATCTCATTTGAAGCATATTATTGCCATTAAAACTAATTCTGTAGAAGTTGCCCCAGCCTACATGATAAATTCACTCACAAAGCTAATAGTTTCTCCTGAACATTCAGCAGAAAATCATCACTTTTTTCACTCTTACTTGTTTGTAATGCACATATACAAATATTTTACTGATACAGTAAGAACTTTAGTGTTAAAAATCTGGTTTCCAACATGAACAGAAGATCTGTAACATGGACTACTGTCGCCATTTTTAGTTTGTTTGCTATGGCAACATGTTGAAGGTGTGTGCTGGACTGTTTGAGGAAGTTAATGTGATTATGCAGTAATTGTCTAGAAGTAAGGTGCTCTTTGGAGAGAATACTATTATTTTCATATAAAATGGAAAGATGAAATTAGCACAGCAATATTTAAGCTTGATCACGTGCCTTTTAGACTAGTCATCAGGGTGATCTGAGTTTTGGCCATATCTGTCTCAGTTTATGTGATGTGAAGTGGGTTATGATCCAACACTGACAGGTACGTCTCGACTCTGCTGTGGTGTAACTATGAGAAAATAACAAAGGGCTGACGTGCAATGGCAGCCTATGCTTTGGGTGGCCAGTTCTGTTTTGTTCTTTTCCCACTCTTACTTCTCTCTTCCCTGTCCTTGCTTTACCTCCTTGCCCATCCTCCTCTTGGCTTCCCAGTCAAGCTGTCTCAGCTCTTTGTTGCTGTGGGCAGTGCAGGATCACCCCTTCTGCTCTGGGCACCCCTTCCAGCAGCAACTGTCCACGGGTCCTCATGGCTCGCCTGTCCCAGCTGCCAATCTCATGTGCCCCTGGCACACACAGTGCTTCTAGTACCTCTTAATGCACCTTCCTTCCCATGGTGTCCATACTGCCTTTGCTCTGTGAAGGTGTCTCCCTGTGGCCATTCCCAGTAACCTGCACTTGCTGGAGCCTGCTCTGCACCACTTATGGCCATTCAGATCCTGCTGCCTCCTCCACCATTCCTGGATCCTCCCTAATGTATTCCTCCTCCACTGACACCTCCAGCCACTGATGTTCCCAGCCTTGCCCCCCCAACTGCCCTCTTCCTTTGCTTCTTTAAACCAGTTTGTTACAACTTTAATTTCCAGGGTAACCCACTGCAGCCACGCCTCTCTTCAGTCTGCTTGTCCGGTTACTCAGGAAGCCTCCTGCTCATTCTCTGTGTGTGAGAGCCTCCTCTCACCCCTGGGTTTTGTTCCCACCATGTCAATGCTTGTCCGCTGCTGCTGCCGCCATCCCGGTGCAAGGCCCTGCAGATTTTGCATTGTGTACTGACCAGCTGCAGTCAAAATACACAGAAAGACTTGGGCTGGACTGGTAGGTCAAAAACCTGTTACACTTCCCCTCCTTTAGGCCAGATCTTCAGATGTGTTCTGGATTTGGCTGGGAGTATGGGCTTTGTAAGAGACTGCCTGGTGGTGTGGGGGATTGGGATGCAGGTGGGGTGAAGGACTTTGTGAGAGGGTGTAGAGGGGCTTTGCTGTGCCTGTCCTCCACAAGCAGGCTTGGCTGTCATCTCAGTGGCACGTCCTGTAGCTGCATTTGTAGCAGCTGGCCTCAGCTCAGGAAAGGGCAGTCCTCGGAAGTGAGGAGATCTGTCTGTTCCTTGATTCCCACAGTCCACAGGAGCTTTGTGTCCCCCCAGAGACCTCCGGTCCCCTCTGAGTGCACAGCCAGGAGCCCTGCATGTGTGTTCATCTGCTATACCTTCTCTCCTCTTCTCCCCCTGCCCTGTGCTCTGCCTTTGAATTGCGGGGCAGAACTGTCAAAACCACCTCTCCCAAAAATAATCTCTTGCTTCAGAGGCTGGAAAATGTGACAGCTCATTTTCATATGCAGAGCGATGCAGTGGGTGTCTGAAAGCAGCTGAGGCTGAGGGGGTGGCCAGGGAAAGGCAGCTCTGAAATGGCAGCTGGGGAACATGAGAGGAAGGACGGAAGGAAGGGAGCAAATGAAGAATGGGGAGGGGGTGGAAGGAGGGCCGGAGGCAGCAGACGGTGAGTCCAGGGGATAAGAGGGTTGTACAGTGTGGGACTGTTCTCTTTTCCCTGTCCTACTACTTCTCCCATACAGTTACTGAATTAGAAAAGTATCTCTGCTGCGGCTGACAGCAATTGCTGAGCTTTATATATCATATAACTTGGGAGAGGGAGCATATAGTCAGCAACAAGGCAGCTTGTTGCTTTTTTTGTCTCCTTTTCCCTTCTTCTTTATGCCCCATTTTCCTCACATATCCTAACTTAAGAAAAATCTGCTTCATCCTGGTTCTGCAATTCCTTATTGAAGTACCGAGTGAAAAACAGAACTTACTTGTCAATAAGATTTCAGTTTTGGGGTTTTACTTTGCTTTAGCAGTCTGATTGCCAGATGGAGCAAATCCTGTTTGCCTGGCAGTGCCATGTTCCTCTCCAGCCCTCTGTGATACTCACCCCGGTTTCTGTGTACGTGCATTTTAGAGTATTGCTCATGGCCCTTTGTCTCTGGAGCATTTGTGGCTGTGCCTGAGTCATTGCAGTTTCAGTCCTGCTGTGCCTGCTCTGTGGAAGGCTTCAGAGACTGTTGGCAGTGTTGATGTTTGCACTGCTGCCATGGGAGACAGCCTCGTGGGGTCGAGGGAAACCTCAGACACCCCTAGTAAAGCCAAAGGGCAGGTGAGAGAAACTTCTTTTTGGCAAGTGAGCTGTTTCCAGTGAAGCTGATTTCTCTGGCAGCACTGCAAGCAGCTAAAGGATCACTGTCAATTCACAACTATTTTCTGTTCATTTTCTCAGAGAAGCTGGGGATGTGGTTTTATGCCACCCAGGAGGAAATGGGTGTTTCTTTGGGAAATTGTTTAGGATTTTGACTGTTAAGCACTTGTTGGTTATTTATGTATGCCTATTACACTGTATCTTAAGTTTAAATTTCAAAAAAACCCACTTGTCCATCTTGCAGGTCATAGAAAGGCTTGAGTTGAAAGGGACCTTAAAGATCATCTGATTCCAACTTCCCTGCCATGGGCAGGGACACCTTTCACTAGAGCAGGTTGCTCAAAGCCCCATCCAGCCTGGCTGTAAACACTTCCAGGGGCAGAGTGCCTTATTTTTCTGATTGAAAAGCTAAATTGTCATGGGATTGGGACAATAAATTAGGGAAGAGAATTGAGAACATAGCTGGTAATTTACTGGCCAGCTTTGTAACTGGTCTAGGGGCCAAGGCTAAGTCAGGTGAAACTTCAGTCTCCTGAATTTCACCCCACTCTTAAGAAACACAGCTCTGTTATCATGGCTTATCTTGGCTTTGGCATGCAGAATTGAGGAGGTGTTTTAAGGTGTTCCTTTATCCTAAACTCTTTGATTTCTACCTACTAATAAGCAAGAGACATTTTCCACTTCTCATGGCAGGACATCAAGGGTTATTTTTTACTTCTGATGAGTACATGTTTCACATAAGACTGTGGGATAGATGGCTATTTTAGTCAGCGCAGAAAGAACCTAGGTAAGTAAATGATCGCTTCAATACATACTAAAAATTGTGAGAGGTTTCTGTTGGTTTAACACAACCTGGGTTTTGGTATGGGTGGGAGAAAAGCTGCTCGGAACTTCTATGTCCAGCACAGAGCCAGTCGCTGAAGGCTCTGACGATGGGCAGGTTACCGGCCCAATCAGACAAGTTGGTAACACCTCTGTGGTGATATATTTAAGAAAGGAAAAAGCGGGGGAAGTTCTCTTTCTTCTCCCTGGGGGTGGTGAGGCAACCACTGGGGCCCATCCCAGCAGGGGCCACTGGTGGCCGCTTGGCCAGGGCCTTCCCAAGGCTGGGACCATGAGGCTGGAGCCGCCCGTGCACTGCTGGCAGGGACCACGTGGCCAGCAGCAAGAGATGTGATGAGCAATTCCCTGATGCAGAGCCTGGATGAGATCAACCTCTCAACTGCCACTTAAAGACACCAACTTTCTTCCAAGTCAGAGAAAAAGGAAAAGTGAGGATATGTGGGGAGAACCAACATGGCGGCACCAAGGTCGGTGGGGGAAGGGAGAGGGAGGAGGTGCTCCAAGCAGCAGAGCTGAGATTCTCCTGCGAGCCCTGGTGAGGACTGTAATACAACAAACTGTTTCCCTGTAATTCACGAGGTGCCAGGGGGGTGCAGAGACCCACACGCAGCCCGTGAAGAAGAGTACTCACGCTGGAGCATGTGGATGCTGAGAAGCTGTAATCTAGTGAGGAACTCGACCAGAGAGAGGTGGCCCTTGCTTTTAGAGATAGAGAGCCTTCCCTTCCAAACTGGAACAGCTCATCCTTAAAAGAATAAACCCCAGGAACTAAAATGACCCATGCTAGGCAGTTGTGGGAAGACTGCTTGGCCCATGGGAGGGACTCACATTGCAGCAGGTTGCTGCTGGTGGAAGTTAAAACCACACTAGAAAAGTTCACAGAGAACTATCTCCCATGGGAAGGATCCCACAGCACAGCAGAAGAAACTCTTTTCCTTGAGCATACTGAAGAAAGATTTTTTTACAAGGTGAAATACTGACCAAAACTCCATGTTTTGTTTCCTTGTGCAGTTGTTGGAAAGAGGGAGGGACTGGGAAAGAAAGGTGTTCTGAAAGTTTGCTTTGGTTCTCATTACCCTTTTCACTTTTAATTCTGTTAATAATAAATCTTCTTTATACTGTTTAAGTTTTGAACCTGTTTTGCCTTAGAGTGGTTTTTTTTTTCAATAATCCTTATCTCAACTCATGAAAATGAAGTTTTCAATTCCCCCTCCTCTGCTCAGCTATAGCAGAGGAAAATAAGTAGATGCTTTTTCATGAGTGCCTGGCGCTTAGCCAGCATCAAAACACGACAGGTTTTACATTCAACTCTTTCAGTGCAGGATTAGTTGTATGCCAACTAGAACTTTCCTTGGGTCCTGCGACTGTGTTTCTTTTGTGGGCACTGTACAGGACGTCTGGTACCAGCTACAGCCCTGCTTCCCATCTGTCTTTTTGGAAAGTCAACCAAAACAGGTGTCTGGTCACCTCAAACCAGCCAAGTCACATATTCACAGCGTGTCTTGGCCCAAGAAGTCCTGGGAATCCAGTGGCAATCAGGAATTAATATTGGAATGATTTGCTGATTCCTTCAGTGCTCCCTGTTTCACTTCCCATGGTGTGACCATGCATTTATTTTTGTTTAGTATCTTTTGTGGTCTTTCTTCACTTGTGCAATGGTGGTGGGTTTGTTGATGCCTCCAGTAAAGCTCAACATTGCTGTGTCTCGTCATTTCACAACAACATGGATACCTTTGGAGAGCTGTGGAAGAGTGTGGCAAAGTGACATTGCTTTTTTTGCAGACAGAGCTTGGAAAATATCAGAAAACACAACAGAGAATGTTTTCTGCTTGAGAGAATAACATACAGGTCTATGCATTCCTCCATTTGGAAAGGTATATTTTGGAAAGGTTTTCTCAGTGTCACGATTGATTTAACTATTCAGTATAGAACTTAACTGATTGATTTGAATTTCTTCTATCAAAATCAGATACTTAGAAGCTGGACTTTCAGCCAATAAAATGAGAAGCAAACAGCCTGTAAGCATTGTAGAATGAGCTTGTGTAGCTAACAAAGCCACCTGTTCCTGCTATGATCAAATAAATATTTTTCCCAGTGGAAGTGTTAGAAACACATTTGTGTCCTTTTCCTGCCAAAACAGAATTTGCTTGTTACACTGTGACCTAAAGGCTGCTGCATTTTAAAAATTCCTCCGATGGGCTAAATCCTGGAGTTATGAAGGAGATGATGTGGTAGTGTTGTGGGACATAGCAATATAATATGAAAGTCAGCAGGGACGCTTTGCCCTTCCTCACAGGTAACAGCATTTGCATGCTACGGGACACTATAGGCATTGTCCTGGTTTTGGCTGGTATAGAGTTAATCTTCTTCCCAGTAGCTGGTACAGTGCTGTGTTATGGATTCAGTATGAGAATAACATTGATAACATGCTGATGTTTTAGTTGTTGCTAAGTAGTGCTTCCCCTAAGTCAAGGACTTCTCAGTTTCCCATGCTCTGCCAGTGAGGAGCTGCACAGAAGCCTGGAGGGAGCACAGCCAGGACAGCTGACCTGAACTGGCCACAGGGATAGCCCATACCATAGAATATCATGCTCAGGACCCCACATAATATGGGACCTGAGCATGACATACGGAATAAGGGGTGGAGAAGGTGCTGGCACTGGCTGGAATTAAGTTAATTTTACTTGTAGTAGCAGGTTTGGGCCTATGTTTGGGATTTGTCCTGAAAACAGTGTTGATAACAGAGGAATATTTTCATTATCACTGAGCATCACTAATACAGAGTCAAAGCCTTTTCTGCTTCTCACCTCATTGCAGCAGTGAGGAGCCTGGAGGAGCACTAGGAGCTGGGATAGCTGACCCCAGCTGACCAGAGGGATATCCCACACCATACAGCACCACGCTCAGCATTTAAACCTGGGGGAAGAAGAAGGAAGGGGAGGATGTTTGGAGTGATGGCGTTTGTCTTCTCAAGTCACCATTACATGTGATGGAGCCCTGCTTTCCTGAGGATGGCTGAATAGCTGGCTGTTTATGGGGAGGGTTGGATGAATTCCAAATTCCTTGGTTTGCTTTGCTTGTGTTCCTATCAGGCTGTCTTTATCTCAGTCCCTGAGTTTTCTCACTTTTCTGCTGCTCTTCCCATCCCACTGCCAGGAAACAAGCAAGTGGCTGTGTGATGCTTAGCTGCTGGCAGGGTTTAAGCCATGCCATGTATTTTGATAGAAGTCATGGGATCGAAGGTTCTTCTTTCCCTTAAATCTACTTTTAATTATCTTTGAACTATTGACTAGTTTCATCCCCACATGACAAATGAGACAGAGATGTTAATGGCTCCTGCAGTGTTAATTTATTAATGTTGATACCTGAACCCACTGCATACCTCTTAGTTTATATTCAAGCAAACAATCTCTAGATAGGAAAATTAAAGTGAAAAAAGGCAGGTATCATGTCCTACATATGCTACAGACTAAACTGCATCCAGTTTGGCTCCCTGCAGCTGATACTTCTGTATGTGTGAGCAGGCCTTGAGCTCTCCCATGTCCTGCTGCTGTCTCTTGCCAAATTCCTGGCTCACACACCACACCCTTGGCATCATGGTACAAAACACATCACTGACAAGCTGTTAGGTCACCCACTCACTATTTGTAATTGATTTCCTTATTTTTCTTAAGATTTCACAGGAACTAAGGGCAAAGGGCACACTTGTGAGACCTGTGGGGATCAAAGCCTTGTGTTTCATATAAAGAGACATCATAAGAGCCACAGCTTTGCTGCTCACATATTCTCTTAGCAGCAACATAAGCATTGAGCAATTCTACTTTAAATCTTTAAAACAAGAGCCTTTCTGAAAGCCAGCTTTGGTGTTCCTCAATGTAAGTATCTCCACTGTGAGCTCAGATTGGCATTGGGACTGCAAGAAGATAGATCTCTCTTATTCTCCAAATGCCCGATGTGCAGGGATGGTGTTGGCTTTGTCAGAGACCACGGGGAGGGAACCCGTGTCACTGGGGCTGCCCTCATGACCAGAAAAACTTGCCCAAAGATTTTCATCAGTCTTTGCAGATCCCAGGTGTAGCTGGAGATTGTGCAGGTTATGCAATGTGCCCCACATACCAAACCCCTGCATGGCAGCAGGCTGCCAGCATCCAGCTGCTCCCTGAATTCTCCTCTGTGTGTCTTTGCTCTTGCAGCTAAATTTTGGGGACATGCACTTCATTCCTGCATCTCTCCGTGGGACGTATGCACTTTGGTCTTAAAGCTCTGTGTTGGAGAGTCACCTCTGTCCCATAGCTCATCCTTGATCCTACAGACATTCACTCTGTGGGAGCCACAGTATCCTGGTTTTGGCTGGTATAGGGTTAATTTTCTTCGCAGAAGCTGGTACAGTCCTGTGCTTTCGATTTAGGAGAAGAATAATGTTGATATCATACTGATGTTTTAATTGTTGCTCCTAGGGCTTACCAAAAGTCAAGGGGTTTTCAGCTTTCTATGCTCTGCCAGTGAGAAGCTGCACAAGAAGCAGTCGGGAGCACAGCCCGGACAGCTGACCTGGACTGGCCAAAGGGATATTCCATACTGTAGAACATTATGTTCAATACATAAACTGTGGGGAATTGTCTGGAAGCTGCCAGTAGCTGCCCGGGGGTGGGAGGGGCATTGGACAGGGGTGGTGAGCAGTTGCACTGGGCATCACTTGTCTTTCTTGGGTTTATTTATAGCTCTTTTTGTTCCCTCCCTTTTCATTATATTCATATATATTGCACTTCATTATTATAATTATTATTACTATTATTATTATTATTATTATTATTATTATTATTATTATTACTATCTTTTACTTTATTTCAATTATTAAACCGTTGTTATCTCAACAAATGGGTTTTACCTTTTTTTCTGATTCTCCTCATCCCAGTGGGTGGTGAGAGCAGTGAGCAAACAGCTACATGGTCTTTAGTTGCCAGCTGAGGTTAAACCACATCACACAGTCAGAAGAAGGGGGACAGTGTGGGCCTTGTTTGAGGTGACATATGAAGTGGCATCCTGACCTAATGGAAGCTTCTCTAGAAGAGGGCACTGTCTTGTCTGTGGTAGACAGGATACATTTTTCCAATTGGATCTGTGGTGCGGACTGAGCCCATGCAGCTGGTTATGGTACCCACGACTCTGCAGGGCCTGTGAGTGATGTGCTGGCATTAAAGGGCTGGCAGGCAGCCTTCTAAAGACCTCATCAATCTGAGCCTGCTTGTGACTGCTGTTGCCCTGGTCCAAAGTCTCCTCTCCATGAGGGGAAGAAGGGATGGTGGACGAGGTCAGTGTCTGGAAGGGTGTAAATGTGTAGGCACATGTCTGTTGAGGCTGTTGAGCACAGAGAGTACAGAACCATGGGAAGCCAAGGAGGCCTGGGGAGGTGGGCCCTGCGCTGACATGCTCCCCTTCATCTTTTCTGTAGGTCCAAATCATCTACTCCAAAGGATCCTTGTGAGCAGCAGGGAATTGAGCCAGTTTGCCCTGTTTGACCCTGGGCCCAAGGTTGTTCTTGGGTTTCAACGGCAAAGTATATATCAATGTACCCAGAGTCACTATGGGTGGAGCTCATCTAAGATTAGGTGCTTATAACACAAGCATCTGGTTTTATAGCTCTTTTTATAGTCAGTTCAAGCATGTTATGTTTTTCACTGATGTGGAATGAATTGCATTCTGAGCTCTATTTGCTCCATCTCCCTGACAATAATGGAAGCCTGGGCAGCAGCCACAGTGGGTGACTCTACAAAGCAGGTGGGGTGAGGTGGATCCCACCATGAGTGCCCACAAGGCCAACAAGAACCATCAGCTGGGCAGAGCAGAGTCTCGTGGAGGGACAGCAGGAGTGAGTGGGTGATTGAGGCACAGGCCCTGACCGGGCTGGCAGGAGATCTGAATCATTTATTCAAAGAAATTAGCTGGTTTTATACACTTTTCCAAGGCACAGTATTTCCTTACATGGTAATTCTCACTACGTGACCTATCCCATGTTCCCAGGTCAGCAACACACTTTCTAAATGTCCTTCTGTGGGGTGGTCACTCACTGTTCACCCATTCAGCTCCCGGCAGGCTCCTCTCCGTAGGGCTCTGCCCTGTGACACCTCCTTCCCCCAGAGTCCGGTGGAGACAAGCTTCCCTCTGTGCTCCATGTTCTCCTTTGTGCTCCATGTTCTCCTTTGTGCTGCCACGTGCTCCTCTGAGCTGCCATGTGCTCCTTTGTGCTGCCATGTGCTCCTCTGTGCTCCATGTTCTCCTCTGTGCTCCATGTGCTCCTCTGTGCTCCATGTTCTCCTCTGTGCTCCATGTTCTCCTCTGTGCTCCATGTTCTCCTCTGTGCTCCATGTGCTCCTCTGTGCTCCATGTTCTCCTTTGTGCTGCCACGTGCTCCTCTGTGCTCCATGTTCTTCTTTGTGCTGCCACGTGCTCCTCTGTGCTCCATGTTCTCCTTTGTGCTGCCACGTGCTCCTCTGTGCTGCCATGTGCTCCTCTGTGCTCCATGTTCTCCTTTGTGCTGCCACGTGCTCCTCTGTGCTCCATGTTCTCCTCTGTGCTCCATGTGCTCCTCTGTGCTCCATGTTCTCCTCTGTGCTCCACGTGCTTCTCTGTGCTCCATGTTCTCCTTTGTGCTGCCATGTGCCTCTGCAGGCGCGTCCTACAGCCTGCAGCTCAGCTCTATCTTATCTCTCTCCACAGGCTCAGGCTGTTTGCTGGCTGTTGGCATGCAGGTGTTCACATGCATGTCTGCAACTCAAACATAGCACACACTACCCTTTGCTGCCAAAAGACCTGGGGAAAAACTGAGGGGAGAGAGGAGACACTGTGATGGGGACTCAGATTTAGGGAAGGTGAAAAGGCTGAGGGTCTTGCAAGGGCCCAGAGGAAGTGGAGAACAAGGTATTGTGTAGCTACTGAGATGGGGCACATAGAGGACAGTTTCAGACCCTGTAGTGAACCTGGCTTTCACAGAGCAGCTCCCTCAGGGAACAGCTTGGTCACCTTTATCCTGCACCATAAGCCTCCATTTTCCCCCACTCTCCCTGGACATGGTGCACAGCGTGGCAGCTGACTGTCGCCTTCTCTGCTGAGGGGCAGTGGCTCTGTTCCTCCAGGTTTTTCAGGAACATGCTTGCCCATTATGAATCTCTTTTTTGGCCCTTGGGTCTGCCTCTTTGGGTGAAGCTGGAGGACTGATGTCAAAGGCTTTGTGATCCCTTTGGTTTTCAGTTTAGTTTTCACAAGTGTATCTTGTATTGAAAAATAGTTTTAAAAGTCAGGAGACAGCCTGTGTGTTACTAGCTCCATTTTCCCAGGAGAGAATTGACATTCATGTCTCACTACTTCCAGAAATGTTTGGTGTTCTGAAATGTTTTGGGTTTTTTTCTTTCAACATTTTTCTAGTATCTTCCTGTTTCTGAGTTAGCTTAAGGTGGGTTTTGCAGGTAAGCTCTATTTCTACACAAAGAGGATTGGCTGAAAATGGACTGATGTGTTCATTTCCATCGTGAACTTTCAGGGAGCTTTTTCACAGGTGCTGTTGAAAAGTTATTGGTTTGCAGGACTGGAAGAACAAAATGATTCTTGCAAAATACTGTTTCATCTCCCTTTGTTTAGGGACCGAAAATGCAGATATTGGGCAGAAATAAAGAGGGTGTGATTCTGCAGCTGTCAATGCCAGTGCAGTGAACTGTTTAGAGCAAGGACTAAAAGGGAATGGGAAAGAGATGTCTCCCAGAAGAAAGCTTGCATCTAGTTGTTAGTTTCAAGAAGCTAAGAAGATGTTTTGGTTAAAGATGCCTTAGTTAGTTTTGAGAAGCTTTCAAGATGGTCCTGAAGACCATCTTCATTTATTTGATGGCAGCAGATGTAAAAAAACCACTGATGTTGTAATATCAGTGTGTGTACACATGTTTGTTTTGCAGCTAGAACAGTTTTAACTATCACAGAACTGTTACATCCTGCTCTGCGTGGTCAGGGTCACGCACTTACCAGGAATTGTCTTCAGAGCCCTTCCAAAAAAGGGTATTTCCAGCATCAATCTGGGTGTGGGTGGAGGAGAAAGCAGCAAGTGAGGGTCAGGGGGTTCTTGTGCCTGCAAAAGGCTTTGTCAGATAAAGTGGGTCACATTCTCCACACTTTCATTCTGCTTGTGTGTTCAGCCTTCAGCTGCACAAACCTGGATGCACCAGTGGTGGATGCCACACTCAGGGGCCCTGCTCACAATCAGTGAGCACTGGCTGGGACCAGTGCTGGAACATGAGTACAGAAAAAAGGAGGAAGGTGGAAGGCCTTTGGCTTCCTTTGTCCTCAGGAAGTTTTGATGTTAACCTCAAATCCAGGTCAGTCTCAGGAAACAATGAACGATCTAAGCTGTAATTTCTCTGGAGCCTGTAACATCCATAACAATTCTCCAGAAAGCTTTGCCTGCTGCTTGGGCTTCAGGTTCCCAAGACTTTCTGCTTCTGGTGAAGTCCTGGGAACTCCTAAAGCTGGTGTGACACCTCCTTCTCCTCCACCCCATTGTTTCATGTCCTGTGTGAACTGCATTGACACATATTGTCAGCCTGTCACAGTTTGGGTCTGTTTCCTTAGGCTCAGTGAATTAAAGGCTCAGATTTCATATAAGAGCAACTGGAGGAGTTGCTGTCATAGAGAAATCAGTGCTGTGCCATCCTGGTCAGCACACCTGTGGAAGGCAAAGCTGAGACACTAAAGTACATGTATGTGAAATAAAACCATGTCTGGAAAGCATTTCCTAAATTAAAGAACCACAGCATAGCAACCCACGTGGAAGGAAGCTTTTTGGATCCAAGTTAGGATGACGCAGATGATACAGCAAAGACGTGGTTTTTTAGGAGCAGACCTATGAGTGGTCCTGCATGCACAGACCCCTCTCCCCTCTTTGGGATGACTATTATTAGCATGGTGTCTGACCAGCCCAAATTCAAGTGCTGTGTGGGTCTGTTTGGTTACTGGAGAGCTACTTGGCAACTCTGGGTGAATGCCCTTAAATAATCCCGGATGCATGGGGTGTTGGAGAGCTTGAAGCTTTAGAAACTTTTGGGTCAAATTTACTCTTGTTGAATAAACAATGAATATTGATTAGATCATATGACAACCCAACACAGCACTCTTTCAAATACCGCTACTCACCAGAGTTCATTTTTGTGTATTTATATACACAGAATGCCTTGAAATGCTTGCTTAGGTAAAAGACATGCTAGGTCTTTTACTCATGCAACTCTATATACTTTTATATCCATGGACCTGTGCACACAGATAGGAGGATTTTCAAGGCTGCTTAAAGGATTTGGATGCTCACTTTGTTTGTTTTAGTTGGAGACTTGAATCCCTTAGGCAGATTTTAAAATCTTAGCCATAATTCTTTGCTTATCTTAGTACATTGGGGTAAGACCTTTTCCATGTTAAAATAATTTCTAAGTGCTCTTTTCTTGCTGCCATAAAATAAAAATGTGTTTCAGCAGAATTTTAAGAAGCATTTGTTTTTCTAGACATATTAGTTTATTTTACTCGTTTGCTGTTTTGTTTACTGAGGAAGCTCTTAAATCACAGTCCGTTTACATTTTGTACTGAGTAGAGTAGCAAAGGGTTTGTCTGGACTAAGCCTACACATCTATAAAGGCCTTTTATTGTCATTATTTGTACAGCTTAAATGTCCTGGAAAGGTTTTCTCATCTGCAGTCTCTCGGCAGCACAGTTAGGTTCTGGCCTCAGATGTGTGTCCAGAGAGCTCCGTATGGCCCTGCCGAGTGCAGCAGCCGCTGCTGGTTTGCAGCGGTGGGAAGAGGGCGAGGAGCGGAATGTGTAAGCGGAGCGGAGTGGGTGAAAAGCTGCGGGGGCTCTGTTTATGTGCGTGCCGAGCGGGAAGGGCTCGTGTTGCACAGGCAGCTCTGTCCGGGCAGGAAGAGGAAAGCACAGCCTGTCTCGGTTTGCTTCCCGAGGCGGCTTGTTGCGCCACTCTCCGCGTCTGGCAAGGCGCTGCTGGAAGCCCGCAGGAGCCGCAGCCGCAGGGTGTTCCATCCATCCATCCATCCATCCATCCATCCATCCATCCATCCATCCATCCATCCATCCATCCATCCATCCCTCCCAGTGCCCTCCCAGCTGCTCTGCTGCAGGTAAACCCCCGGCCCGCAGCTCGGGGGAGGCCAGTCCGAGCAGCGGGAGCGGCTGCGGGCAGTGGACACCGGGCTCCTTGCACTGCCAGCGGGGCTACCCAGCGCGGTTCCAGGCTGCACCGGGTGAGTGTTGCCTTTCTGAGCTGCCTGGATGATGGAAATGAGCTGATGCACTGCGGAGTGCCGGAGCAAGCAATAGACCCAGATGTGACCTGGATCTCGTTGCCAGTCTTTTGTGTGGCACTCTGTTGGGCTTGACTCTAGTTTAGGGCGACATTTTCCTGTTTTGCTCCCACCTAGGAGATTTCCTTGGGAGTAACATGCTGAAATAAACAGAACTTGGGAATTTGCTTATTCTCAAGAGCGAGCGAGGGACTCGCTGTGCTTTAGGCACACACAAAAGAAGATGCAACTCAATAGTTTTAGACCAATTTTTAAATATTACTTTGACTTACCTGTACATGTTGAAATGCCACAGAATCCAGATTTTGTGGGAAATGGTGCAGGTGTTTTATTAAAGAAAATATTCACTTGTCCCCAGCAGTTTATTGAAGGTGCTTCCCCCCCCATTTCCTCTCCAGCTCCAAGAACAAGAGCTGACAGGTAAGACTCCGAGCCCTGGAAGGACTGCATGCCCTGCAGCTGTCCCTGTGACCAAAAGAGCTGAGAACTCACATGGAGCACCAGCACCTTCTCCTGCACTCCCTTTTGTGTTTTCAATTGTAGCCTGGCACGTGGCCCTGGTGACGCTCAGGAGGGGAGCCTGTGGCTGTCCCCAATGTCTGTGGTCCTTGCCATGAGTGTCATCCCCTCTGCAGGGCTTGCTCTGCCAGGCTGAGGATGTGCCCCCTTTGCACACTTGCAGACACACTCTGGTTTGACCCTGGCTGAACAGGAGTGGCCACAGAGCAGGCTGGAGGCGTCAGCCCCTTCCCCAGGGTCCTGCTCCCTTCTGTGCCTCCAGCAAGAGCAGCCCCGTGTTCTGCCAGGGGCATGAGGAGTGTCCAGCAGCTCCTCTCTGCTCTGGGTGGGAGAAGTCTCTGCTGTGGGCTGAAAGCACCTACAGCACACACAGGGAGTGACAGCTCGTGGCTGCACCCATCATCCTTTGGTTACTCATCTACAACTCATTCCAGCTCTGGAGAGGCGTGAGGGATGCTGAGGAGCACTGAGTGCTGGTAGCTGGGTGTGCAAGCTGCACATCGTGCCCTTGGTGGGGATAAATTGCTTGCAAGCAACGAGCCATGAATGGACACCAACCCTCTGCCTTCATGGGGACCTATTGGGGGGTGGACGGTCACCCAGAGACTGCACAGGGCCTGATGAACAGCAAGACCCAAGACCAAATATCATCATTGGACCAAGAGATGTGTGCAAGGCGTGTGAAGAGCAGGTGCATAGACTGAGAGGGTAAAAAAGCTCAGGGATCTCTTTGCTGGGGGTCCCTCCCCAGAGGCACCCGCTCAAGCTGTTGTTGCTCTACCACAATTAAAATACTTGAAGGAACCAGATGTTTGAGATCCTGCTATGGGAAAGCCAGGGTCGGGATGGTGCCTGTGTGAGTGGTGTGTGTATGGAATCAAGTGGGGCACCTGTCAGCTCACTGGAGCTGCCCACTGTGAAGGGGTTTTGGTCCCAGCAGTTAACGTTTGGGGTGATGTGAGTGAGACTCCCAGAATGGCTCCCAAATGGACAGGGCAGTCTCCTTAACAGTGAGACAGGCATGCTACCATGTCACCCTCCTCTTTTGCTGTTTTCCATGGGCACAGGACAGCCTGTGGACCATGGCAAAAGGACCTTTTTGAAATCTGTTGTGAAATCCCATAATCACTGATTTTAAAACCTCCAACAGAAGCTACAGTCATTTAATAGGCTGTCTCTGTTCACCCGGTCCTGCCATTTGTAGACAGCACAGACACTCTGTGTGAATTACGGACTAGATACCAAGCCAAACACTGAGCTTCCATCTGGAGCATTACAGTTCTGCTTCCTGCTTTTATCAGTTTGCTCAACTGGGCAATGGAGCCTAGTGCAGAAACTGATTTTATTTGAAAAAATTAGCCATCTACTTAATGCTGAAACAATGCTTTCTGACAAGCTGTCAGGGCCTTCAGCTGGTTTGAGTGTAGCTTATTCCAGGCCATGATGCTTTATGTGTCATGGTGCATGTCCTCAGCTTCACTTTTCCATTGTGCACCTTATCTGAAACCCTGCTCCTGGGACTTGCAATGATTCATTTGGAATTAAAAATGAAACCAATCACCTTAGATCTCATTTATGTGTGCAGCTGAGAACTGTACTGGGTAAAGAAACAATTTTTGGTTTATTGCATATCATGGGGACACGCTGCAGAAGTGTCCCAAAGCCCAGCATGGTGTGTTTGTAGAACATGCACAGTGTGTAAATAGAAGCCTGCAAGACAACATGTTTTAAGGTGAAATTGCTGCAGTATGAGACAAACCCCAGAAGCTTGAAGGGACAAGGTCAGTCTGAGTTTGAGGGATTGTTAGTAGTCACTGGAAAGGCAAAAGAAGGTCACAGATAGAAAGACAATGTGATCATATGGAAACAGGCAGGTGGAGCGAGCCCAGCTGCACCCTCTCCAAGCCCAGAGCAGCATGTTGGGCAGACAGCTCAGTCCGTGGCACAGGGAGCCTGCACCAGCTCCTGGGAAACCCAGTGCTGCTGGGGGGCAGGGAGCTGTAAGGAACTGCAGAGGGCTGTGGTGTGACAGGGAGTGACAGTGGCACCATATCCCCTCTCTCCTCTCCCTGCTAGCCATGTCACATCCCGAGTGGTCTCCTGCCCTGTCCTGGCTCTGGCTGGTGGGTGTGCAGGATGCCAGTGCCTGGGCAGCCAGGCCCACTGCTTGGCTGTGGCTGCAGTGCTGGCCTTGGCATGGCATGCAGGCTGTCTGCATTCCTGCACCGGGGGCTTGCAACCCATCTCATCCCACGTGCTTTAGTCCTGTATGAGTGCATGGCAGGGCACTTGGCATGTGAGACAGAGATCTCTCCTCTAAAACTTCTCTAATTCCAGTGTCCTCCAGGGTTTTGCACAGGGGCAGGACTCATCCATCCAACATAACCAGTCTGCTGGTTTAATAGGTTTGATGTCAAAGAAACTCCCTGCTCTAAGCTGGAGGGGTTACCCCATAGTTGCCAGTGTCTGCTTGGGCCAGGAGCAGTTTGAGTGCTGTGCAGAGCTGGTGCCTGGAGCTGCAGCCAGGTGAGTGGCACCAGAAGGTTGTCCAGAGCACCAAGGGCTGGAGCCAGCTCTATGTGTGAGCCATGGGCTGCAAGACCCCTGTGGGCTTTATGTGCCTGCCATTTCATTGCCAGGCTGGGGGTGACTCCTCTTGCCTTGTACTTGCCAACTTTGAGGTTTGAGATGGCTGAACCCCACAGTAATGCCCAAGCAGGTGGCATCCTCTAAGGCCTTGGGCTCAGGGCACAGCAGCTGCACCCCAGCCATGCAGGCAGAGCAGCAGTGGCCCATGGAGTGGGTGTAGGTGGTGCATGCCCTGAGTGCAGTGGGGCTGGGGCTGGGGGCTGCCTGCTGCTGCCAGAGAGGGGCTCCAGCCCTTTGGCAGCACCGGTGATGGGAGAGCCCCAGCTCCAGGGAGATTGCAAAATGGATTTGGCAGAAGCAGAGGCACGGCATGCTAAATGAGCTAAGCTAAACCAGCTTTGCTTTGAGGATTGTTTTTTTTTTCACAAGCCACCAAACAAACACTACTTTTGGGCCTGAGCAGAAGCTGGGAATCCCTATTCTGTTTCTGCCTTTCCCCTGCCTGGGGCAGCCCAGCCATTCCCCCTTGTCCAGCTCCTTGCGGGATCCCACACGGCCCCCACAGGCGCTGGAGCAGCACCGCAGAAAAATGAACTGTGGCTCCATAGGACTCGGCTCGATGGTCCCAAGGGATGAAGGGCTGGGACTGCCAGGGGAGCAGCAGCTGAGCCAGTGGCCCCAGCCTGGCACGCTGGAGCCTGAGTGGCTCTCCCTGTGGGGCTGCCCATGCAGTAGAGACTTCCTAAAGCCATCTGGAAGGTGTTTTAAAAGCAAACATTGCAAAGCATTGCCTGGCCTTCCTCTAGCTAGCAGGGGGAAAAAAAGAGAATACCCTGGAAAACTATTCTGGTCTCGCATGCGTCTCAAGCGGAAAATTTCAGCTGAACTGATTTTGGCTGGCGGGGTTAAGGGAGGTGAGACCCAGCTGCTGCTGGCTCTGCAGCACGGACGGACGGACGGGCGGATGGACAGACAGACGGAGGGCTCGGCAGGAGCCCGTGCCTGCCACGCGGGCAGGGCAGGGTCTGGCAGCGGCTCTGCTGGGCAGAAAGGGAACCAGAGCCCTGGGAGCGCAGGGTTTGGGATGCAGCTCCGAGCGGCGTGGCCGCTGCCGCCGCTGCTCCGCCTCCCGCCTGGGAAGGAGCCGTCCCCAGCTCTCCAGGGGCTCAGGGCTGCCTTCCCACCTTGTCCCGTCTGCCGGCCGCAGCCCCTCCTCTCGGTGCAGCCCACGGAGGGGACGCTGGGTGCGGTGGCTGGCGGGGCCAGTCCCTGTCCTGCAGGAACAAAATGGGGCATGTCACCAGCCCTGCTGAGGGCACAGGCCTTGAGCCCGGCCTTAAACAGTGCCATGGGAGCTCGCCTCGGGGTCGAGCACAACTGGAGAAGGAGGTGTCGGCTCCCCATCCTTCCCCTCAGCGATGATATCCTAGTCCCATGCACTTTGAGGCCTAGAGAGGGCTGGGAACTCGCTGTTCAGGTGTTTGTTGTTGGAAAATAGTAACAAGTTGTTGAAATTGAAACTTCTAATGGGAATGTTCGTATGTGTGTGGGAGAGCAAGTCCCCTGGTCCTGTGTCCTGGAGCGTCTCTCACCTTTCCCCTCTAGCATGGGTAGGTCTGTCCCCATCCTCACACGGAACAGGAAGGTTCTGGATCCTCAGACAGCTCAAAAGAAATGGGTTTTCCAGCCAGCCCTACCCACACCACCTGCCAGCACAGCTCCAGCCAGGGCGGTGGTATAGCTCACACTGAAAGGGGGTTTGTGATCCAGTATCACAGGATCACCGGGTTGTTCTGTGGGGAAGAGGGCCCGGGAGGTCTGAGGCTCAGCCGCTGGTTCTGGGCAGGTTCAGCCATTAGGTCAGACCAGGCTGCCCAGGGCTTAGTCCCGTCGGGGCTGGGAAAGCCTGCGGGAAAGGATCCCGACAGCCTGTCTGGGCAGCCCTTGGCACTGCCTAACGCATCCAGGCGGCTTCCCCCGTCTGCAGTTCCAGGGGCATTTAAGGAGCGCGTTAGACCGTGACGGGGCGGCTGTGACCGCCCGGCACGCCCAGCCCGGCGCCGCCGGGACACGGGAGCGGCCGGGACACGGCCCGGGCTGCGGCGGGGTGCGGGCCAGGGCTTTTCCCTCCCTGCCGGGACACGGCCCGGGCTGCGCGGGTGCGGGCAGCTTTCCCTCCTGCCACCCCCCCCCCGCCGGGACACGGCCCGGGCTGCGGCGGGGTGCGGGCCAGGGCTTTTCCCTCCCTGCCGGGACACGGCCCGGGCTGCAGCGGGGTGCGGGACAGGGCTTTTCCCTCCCTCCGCCCCCGCCGCGGTGGCTCCGGGCGGGCGCTGGAGCTCCCTGCTGGCCGCAGCTCCCGGGGCCGGCCCCCGCTGCCACAACTCCTTTAGTCAGGAACTAAAGGCGAATTCTCGGGCCTGAAGTATTCTCTGCCCAGTTGCCCTGTGTTGACATGGCACAGTAGGACAGGTGTTGTTACACGATGCACATTTGACAGATTAGGGTCTGCACTACCACCCTGATTCAAGCATTTCAAGAGAATATTAAAATAAAGCATTATATTCAACAGAAATTACGGGAAGCAGCCAGTTGAAGATGGGGGGACCACTCCCTGCTGCCACATCCCCACTCAGGCTGACAAACACAATTAGCTTTGTCCTGTGAGCCAACAGGGTAATCCTGTTAATGCCCCTAATTCAGCTCAAAGACTGTGCAGTTGCAAAAAGATGAAAATATGAAGGTAAAAAAGCTTGCAAATAAAGTTTGTTACTCCAACATGAAGAAACCTTCACCTGCCTTCCCTTGGCAGCCCTTCTGCTGGGTGCTGCAGACACCCCCACTCCCATCAGCAGTGGATCCAACAGATCCACTCTTCCCTAAACCTCAGGGCAAGTACTTGAGGCACCTGACACCCAGGCAGTAAAGCAATAACTAGCAGTAAACTGGTGTAGTGAATTACATGCTACTACTACTTACTTGAAATTTTAATAAAGGGATGAAATAAGAGCTCAGAGAATGAGCAAGCCTGCAGTCAGCACAGTAGTTCTAGCAAAAGGAAAACTTAGGTAACATCTGACACCTTCTAGAAGTAAATGTGGCAGTCACAGACATTTTCTCCTTCACTTATGATCAGGCCAGTTAAACCATCTTTGGTACATACCCTGTTCTTCTCCTGGCTCCTTGCAGCAGTCAGCTGGCACTGCCAGCACCCACCGAGCCCCTCCTTTGGGCAGCCACTGCCAGCCTTGCTGGAATCCAGGCTGCTGCTTAGGGCTGCGTTTGCTTTCCAGCTGTTGTCCAAGGCCTTAGCAAAGCCGTGAGAGCATTCCCCCATCTCTCCTCACAGAAGAGGAGACTCACAAGGTACAGTCCTGGGTCAGCAAGATCAGTCCACACCAGAACAAGGGCAGTTGCTTGGGGCGGGGGGAGGGGGAGTGATTTTTTTGGTTGGGTCTTTTTTTTAGTTTTTTGGTGTTTTGGGTTTTTTTGAATTTAAAAAACCCCCAAGGATTCAAACCTGAAACATTAACAGACAACTCCACACCCCCACCCCCACCCCCCAGAAAAAAGCAGAAACAAGAGTACATAGGAAGCAGCAAACTATCCAGTGGTGGATCCAGGGCACCCACTTTTATTCTGATCCAATGTAAGCCAGTTGCACAGCTGCTTGGGCACACAATGAAAAGTTGGAACCATTTTCTTCTGTTCCTAAGGAGTAACTGGCAACACCAGTGGCACAGCCTTGTCTGGGCCCAGAGCCCTGGATCTTCCTTAGGAAATGGAACACAGGCTGCAGGGCTGCATCAGGGAAGCGTTCAGGCCAAAGCAGGCGGGGCTGTTTGCCATGCACGACCATCAACACATCAGAGTGAAGCACAGGCTGCAGGTCTGTGTCACACACCCTGCTCCTGCCACAGCCTCGGCAAGCAAGAGGGGCTGCAATTCTCTAGTGAGCACAACAGGGCTACATTACTTCCAAGTACTATAAAGAAATCATCCAGCTTTTGTATTTTGTAAAAATCCTGAACTGCAGTTACAATATAAACAGTAGCACATAGCAAATCAAACTGAAATACATACTGAGTTCAGACTCCAGGTTGGCTTTAATAGCAGACTGTCTTCAAGTACAGCAAGTATTTCTGCTCTGACCACTGCTGCATTTATAGACAAATTGTTTTCTACTTATCTGTAAGTTAACATAAAACAACTCTCAAAGACTGTATGACAGAATCCTGTTGGATTATCTAACCTTAGGCAACTGTAGTTGCATTTAGTCAAAAACCACACAGCAGTCTGTCTTGTCCAGAAAGACCTCAACAGGTAAACTGAAGTGCTTGAGATGGTCAGCTAGTAACTTCAGGTTAAAAAAAAAAACAAACAGAAAACCAAAACCTAACCAAAACACAGGTTTCCCCCATCATATACTCCCTTCTCACTTAATTACAGTACTAAGTATTTCTTAGACTGCATCTCCAAAGCATGAGCCATTTTGTATCTCCTCATTGGCCTGTAAAACTGTTGACAAATACAAACTGAGAATTTACTTTCAAATATAAGTTCATTAAGTTTCATAGAATATTTGCTTTAGAGAGCCAGAAAATAAAATTTCCTACCAGCTGGCACTCATGTAAAATACACTTGCAGCCAAAGGGTAGAAATTTTACCTCCAACTAAAGAGTTTTAAAACTCTCTTTTGACAGTAGGATCCAGACCTCAGTGCATCATCTCAAAACACTAACACCCTCTTCTCCTCCTTCCCCCAGTTTTCAAGTAGGGAAAGTTAAAGTGAGAAAGCAAGCAAAGGACCTTGAAGAAATCGAGAGGCTGCAGTAACACAAAGAAATTCTCTGACCAGTTCTGGCAGTTCATTACTCAATGCACATGTACTTGCAACAGTCTGATTTACCTTTAGATTATGGATACAGCTAAATGAAGTCCAGTGCAAGAGAGCATTTGAGGTTTCTGTAGTCTTGTGCAGCCCTACCCTAGAGTCAGCACTATACAGAACTAGCTGAAGTTGAAAGTTAAGACTTTTCAAATAAACACTATTAAGAAAAGAGCCAAAGATTCTGTGACAACGTGCAGAATTGGACTAACCCATGCTGCCTCTGGGCACTGCATGCACACGAGCTGAGACAACATCTCCGTGCACACCCATGCCTAGTGCAGGTTAGCTGGTTGGTGTGAAGAACTGAATCTAAGGTCATGCTCTAAAAACACACCACAAATTGCCTTTTAGCCTTCCAGGAAACTTACATGACTTCCACTTAAAACAGATTGATCAATCTGAAAATTTTTACTGTTTAACACAAAGCTGAAACAATGGGCTTGAGAAGAGAAGGCTTCTCAAATCAATCATGTATACATCTATTTTATAGCTACCTGCCTAGTTCCTCCCAAAGTTAGCCTGAAAAACAGTAAAATCTACACAAAGTTTTATTGCAATCATACAAGGGATACATCAAGGGTCAAATACAACAAATACTATGATGCAATTTTACATTTATTAAACTACAGTTCAAAGCACAAATTTACACATTCTAAATACACTAAAACATCTAATGAAGTCACACTGGTCTCCCACTGACATTTGATATATCTGGGCGAAAGACAATAACTTTACAAGACTTTTCTAACAGGAATCCTTAGTATAAAAACTGTACTTGTATGTAAACTGTTGAAGAACCCAAGTGATGGGTTTCCATCTCCACTAAGTCATCCATTTTGTTGCATATTTAACGCTCAGGGGTTGAATGAACTTGATTTTAAATTTGGACACCATAATCTAACCCTCCCACCCCCCACTGAATTGTAGCTGTAGCTTGTTTTGCCTGGTCCCCATTACTATTACTATTTTTTTCAAGTTTTGAAGAGAATGAATTGAATTGAAGATTGTTCCATTTCTTCCACATTGGAATGTTGACCAGACAAACTACAGACTTGCAACTGCAGGTCTAAATGAAGCGTTAATGCCTGTTTAAGCTGCAGTGGAAAAGCGCTCTTCCGGGCTCAGCTGAATGCACGAAGGCACAAAGAAGAAGTTCTTCATCAATGTGTCTGAAGCAATTCCAGCATCTTGCATCTCATCCCTGCAGCAGAAAAGGTCAAGAGATGTAAAACATGTTTTCAGGTTCAGTTTCCCTTCAGAAGCCAGCCCCAGCACAGCATGTGAAGCCAAGTGCCCCCGCATGGCTTGGCCCCAGGCTCAGCAGAAGGGAGCCCAGCTGTGCCAGTGCCTGGCACACAGAAATGCTGCCACTCTCCAGGGGTGGAAGTGCAGGAATGGGTTACCAAACCCTCCATCACCACAAGAGCATTGCTGCCCTTCCTGCCTATGATGGTGCCAACATTGTACACAAGCTGCAGTTACTTGTATTAAAAAAGCTCAGAGGTTGATATTAAACAGCCTTTGTTAAGCCAGCAAGAGACTTCCCAACTGCCACTGAACTCACAGGTGAGATGAGTCAGGTATTTTGCTTTCCTTTGTCAGAAAGCAAAAGTAGGCATTTTATTAGAGATCTCAGTTTAGTCTCAGCAGTCAGACAACAGAGAGCAAAAAAAAAAATCCACAAACTAAAAAGGCACATTCTTGCACTCAGTATTTTCCTATATTTGCCATTGAATGTAATTTATAAGTGTACACTCCTGAAGGAAGCAAAAGTAACTTTGGCACTATCAAGACAGTTTTCTTACCAGTCACTGAAAGACATCATGTAGTAAATCAGTGGCCTCTGATAGTTGTTAAAGGTAGACTGTTCACCTAAGGTACCAGAACCCATATTGTCAAAGATCAGCCAATCTCCAACGCTCAACTCGGGAAGAAGACAGTTTTCCACAATTTGATCAAGCTCATCACAGGATGGACCCCAAAGGCTGCTTGCAAACAGAGGCTCATCTTCCTTGTATTTCTATATGGAAATGATTGAGGCAATTCAGGCTTCAGTTTATTGAATAAGAAAACTTCCAAATATATAGAATGTTAATTTAATAAATATGTAATTATATATGTATGAAGTGTTAAATATATATTCAACAGACAAGGATAGTAAGGACTACCTCTGAAGAACATAGAAGGACTCACCTTGTGAACCTCCGGGATAGTATTGAGTTTCTCAGACAATTTACTTGCAAAAGAACCATAAACACCATCATTTATGTAATATGTAAATACTGGTTCATCATCATTCCTGGTTTGCTCCACTGGAAGTAAAAAGAGAAGTTGTCTTGCATGCATGTTTTGTCTTAAGTAGTCCTTTTGCAATCTAACTTAAATTAGCTGCTTTCTCCTGACAAGGGGGTTCCATATATACTGGAATGGGAGAATTACAAGCAGAGTAATCTGTATGAGACCAGATTATAAATTCAGTTATAACATTAAGTGTGAGGCTTAATAAAATTAATACTTTCAGTAATAACCACTGCTAAGAATATAAATCCAGAGAAGCAGAGAAGTAGCTTGCTCTGTGACATGATTTTTAATGTTCTAATACAGAACCTTCTACCACCTTCTGTGAAGCACCCAATATAGGTTTAAGCGTAGCAAGGATACAACAAGTGCCACATAAAAGTGAGATACACAGAGAACATATGGTCAGAATCCAAAAGGCATATTACACTGCAAGAATTAGGGAATGCGTTAAATACATAAACTAGTCTATCCCAACTAATAGTGGGCAGTTACCTGTGCTGATTCATAACACAGAAAACAAATCCAACCCTTACCTCCAGAAGGAAGAAGTTTATCATACTCAACAGTCTTCTTCGCAATGATGTTCACTGCCAGTGTAAATGCAGATGAAACATAGTAACATCCAGGCTCTGCAATCACATTAACACCAGATTCCTTAGGAAAGTAGACATCCAGCAATGGCCTGATGACATGATTAACCTAGGAAATTGAAGTCAGAGGTAAGACCAATGAACTCAGCTTATGGATGTGTCAGATACACACACACACACACCCCCCCCAGTCAGCAACAGGTCTAGTCAGCACACCAAATAATTACTCTGGTCCCCTGTTCTCGGAGAAGGGCCTTTACCCAGAAGTCCATGATCTATTAAAAAAATGTAAGAAAACTGGTCATTCTGCTAAACACTGAAGACTGAGTACCATGAGTCTGAGTACTATACAGTCTCTCTTCACAACCACAGTTCAAGATGTAGTACACTCAAGATTGCACCAGTAATTTTAATGTCCATCCAGCAGTACAGATAATGTACAGTTACATATGAACCCACAAGAACAGGCAAAGGGCCTTTTTTTGATCAGTTCTGAATAGTATAATATTAGAAACAATTCTTTAATACTAATCTTCATATCTTAAGACATATTTGAAGATTAACAGATATTTTGGACAAGTAACAAGAACCATTAGAATTGAGAGAAAAGCCCTGATTGCTGTTAGTAACTCCTCACTGCATCACTTTCCCTGTCCTGAATTCATGGAGTCTGTGTTTAAGACAACATAACAATGTAAACTGGTTATCCTGTTCTATGTGCCCCTTCATATTAAAGATGGCGTTTAGGCCAAATCAGAGGCTAGCCAAATCAAGACCTTTAGCTTTCAGTTCTAAAGCAAAATATCAGAAGTTTTTATCCCGTAGTAACAGGGTTTATGATCCAAAGCATGCTAAGCTACCCTGGCCCAAACCATGCAAGAGTCACCAGCTGGACAACAACACTAAAAAAAACCCTTGAATTACTACTGCTTGCGTTGCTTCATACAGTAATTTAATCTGTAACACTTAAGTCAGCATTCACCCAGTAGGAACATGATTAAAAAGGTAATGATCCCCTCCAAGAACTGATTACACTATCCATGATCAAGAATACAAACCCAACTATTGGGATCTTGAGTTACAGTCTAACATGGAACTTAAACTATGTTTCAGCTATCAATTCAAGCTGCTGTTTGAAGGTTAAACACTTCAACTTCTTAAAAATTAGGAGTTTCAACTTCCAACACATTGCATACCTCTTCCAGCTGAAGTTCTGAACCTGTGAAGCCCCCACCAATATCCAACATGTTCATCTTAAAGCCAAATTCTTCCTAAAATGCATAGGCAGAAGGTAAGTACATGAACAACTGTAAATGCAAAAATATTCTTGTTGCTCCTTACTGTGGTTGTTTTTTGTGTATTTAAGCATTTGAAAATATTTAGCTGAGTACATCTAGTGAGGAACTAAGGGCATAGTAGAGCTCCATTAAATTTAGTAGCAAAGCACTGGGATGTCAACAGGGGCTGGTTACACAATTCTCTGCAAGAACCACAGCAGTATCAACTCCCATCTTGTGGCTTTTGTTATATTGAGACACTATTTGCTGAATAGGTGGTGCATTCTGACAAAAGACAGTTTTAGAAATTCACAAATCATGTGACGACCACTACAATGAATTTGCACAAAGATCAGCAAGATCCTCAATTTTATTGCCCCCATGTGTTACCAGCCACAGCTAAGGCACTAACTGCACTAGTAAGAGTAAAAAGACTTGCAGTCTTCTGTTTAGTTTACAAACTTCTCATGCCACAATAGATGCCAGCATACAATTGTTCAATTTCAATGTAACCTAAAAGCATCAGTTGTGTACTTGCAGGACTGAGATCTGAATATCAAAAAGCCTTGACCAAAAGTGGGAAACTAATTTAAACAGCATGCAAGGCCCATCAGTGGGACAGTATTCATTACCATAATTCAGACAAAGTTAGTTTTACCTCTACCACACATCACAAAGCAGTATTTAGTCCCTTACTGAAAGTTCCATCTCCAATGACTTATTTTGTAAAGAATGTAGTTGTTTATTAGTATGATTAGAATAGAATGGGATCCTCTACTGTAGCAACTGCATGTGTACAGATCTACTTACAGCCATGTCAAACACACACCGAGCATCAGATATAGCATGAATGTACGTTTGCAGATCCTTGCAAGAGCCTGAAACATGAAATCTGAAAGAAATAAAAACACAGTTAATACACTGAACCATGCAGCTTTCAGACCAAGCAAATTGTTTCACCATATAAAACAGCACCATGAGCAATTCATTCCCAAGTGTCTCAAAACAAGCTTAAATGATAATACAGCAACTGTGCAAAGAATAAGCTCGGACCACTACTGCCTTCTATTTCATTGGATTTGTACTTGAGGATTGTCTTCCTCTTAACCCTAAGAATGTCCCACAATATTCTCATCTTCGAGAAATAACAGATTTACTGAATTTTTCAGTCTTCACTATCAAAGTGGCTAAAAGTTGTTCTTCAGTAGGTGCCAAAGCTGTAGAGAAGTACTGACGCCTCCCACAGGCTCCTGAATTCTCTCTTCTTTCTTGTTCAAAAGATTTAAGTACTGCCATATGCAGTTAGTCACTGAGGTGCTAAAACAAGTGCCAGCAGGAATATGGTCTAGTGGTTCTAGACAGACCATACCCACACCTGAGCCACAATGTTCTCTACTTTGAGTCTACTCCTTTGCCATTTCAAACTTACTTGGCATGAATCCACATGTGGATTTTAAAATCATTTAAATAAAAATAATGCACAAGAGCCATGTGACTTTAATAAAAGTTGGTTAAGACATTATATGAAGAGACATGTTTTTTCAGAAGCACCTAATTTTTTAAGACATTTGTAGTTTATGCTTTAATATCCATTTCACACAGTAATACATCAAAACATTTGTGGTTTAAATCATCAAAACCTGGCAATTTTTTTTATTGTCTTGATGATCCATTTATTTGTTTGGCTGCTTTCCTAAAACAGTCATGAGCATATGATAGATTTGTAGCTGAAGGTAGGCAGAGCAGACTTGTGCATGTATTTCTCTCCCATATAGTAAAGCATCTGTCAAACTTCCAATTAAAATACCACAGATCATTTGCAACAACTTGGAACTCTATTCTATGAATGCAGAATTCATTCCTGTCACCTTCAAGTCAAAAACTTAACTGAGTATTTTGTCTTGATATGATCAAAGAGTGACATACAACTCCTAAATCTGACCCCATGTTCATCTTGCTCAAACTATCCAACCTATTCCATGCTACACTAGCACTTCTGTTATGCTGTTTATTGCTGGAAAAATACAAATCAAGTTACCACAGAAGTTCAAGAGTACAGTTAGAGAATAGGAGAGGCTTCCAAACTTAGTTTTCATGCTGAGGGAAGGATTTCTGATACTTCATTTCATATTGCTTTGATGTCTGTAATAGTTACTTTGTTTCATACTAGTTTTTGCTAGCAAGCAAAAGCTCATGATTCTAAGTGATGTGATATTGTTTGTCTGGGGTTTTTGCTGATTTTTTTAAACCCTGTAAAATAGTGTCACAGGAGAAAAATTCTTTTCTATTTTACATCTTAAGTACATCATACAAATATCTGCTCAGCCAGCAGAGGACAATGAAGTTACTCACTTGACACCAACTATTTGGACTCCCAGCTCCTTAGCACATTCCATGAGGTGCCTACAGTTCTTCAGGGTGGTGCCAAACTTCATATTCATCTCCTCACCAGCAGTAATGTCTTCTGTGGCAATGTGCAGTAAGAGCCTAAGAGAAGGGGAAGATGATTGGGGCAGTTGGTTTACATCATCAGCACATGTGAAGTCTGAAGACTGTCAGAAGAGTGTTGATTATGTTGTCAGTACTCCAGCTCCATCGATGGATGAATCAAGGCAACCTAATAATAACAATCCTGTACAGAGAAAAAACTAGCAATTAGGGGCTAAAACATGGAGCCAACAAGGACAAGGGATTCGAAATGCAGCAACTAAGACTCTTGTAGCAGCAAGAGTCTGTTGAGTGCTGTAATAAAAAGTAATGTTACCTTCTAATAAAGCATAGCTCCTCATGAAACCAGTAAGACTGATATGATTTTTCCCATCTCTTTCCTCCTCCCTAGCCAAGAGGTTCCCCTTCAGTCAGACACATATCAGACTTAGTTAAATTCAGCATCTGCAGAACACCAAGCTGACACACAAAAGCACACCCTGGCCATATCCCACCACCTCCCCTTCCGGCTGAGCACATGGACTGAGGATGAGGGGTAGGATGGTCAGTCCATTCCCTGCCCCTTCTTCCAGGACACTGTGGAGCAGAGAGGCAGCAAGTACCATCTCTTACATTCTTATGTGGTGAGACATCGTCCGCTCTCTGGTTAAAGCCTCATTTTGGGTTGGTCTGGCAAACTGCAGAGCCAGTGCTGACCTTTTCCTATGTAAAGTAACACTTGAGGGGCAAAGGCACGGTCACATCCAAACCTCTAGAAACCTCTAGAATACCCCAAAAACCTCACAAATTCAAACTGCTGTCCACTGAGAAAGAGCCACCCTCACACCCAAGAGATAAATTAATTAGTTATGCAATAAACTTAACAGAGGTGGTGTCTTGACATACATGCAGACTGGACAGAGCACATTGCAGTTAACCAGGATGGGGAGTAAAAATGAGTAGAAGAAACTCTGCACCCAGAGTGAAATAGCTCTTTACAAGACAGGCAACAAACAGAACTCAGCCTAGCCACTACTAGCCTAACACCTACCATGACTTGTTACAAGTACTTTCCAAATGTTTCATGTGTTTAAAATGCATTTTGTAAAGAGCAAAAAGTTTTAAGTTCTCACACAGGCTGCCCTGCAATCCTTGTTAATTTTAATTTATACAATTTCATCTTGACAATGTGACTAGCATCTCATTTTCTGCTTCTCCACTACAACAGAAAACTCTGTTCAAAAAAATCTGTAGTCAGACAATATTTTGCAAAGCATTTCGAAAAATGTGCTAGCTGTAGCAAAAAATTATTACAAGTCAAACTCTTTAAAATGTGATAGAAAAATTCAAATTCATACTACAGTTTTTAACCTCATGTTAAGATTAGTCAAAACCCCTCCTTAAAGACAACCAACGTTAAATTTATTGAGGAGTTGTTATAGCAGACTTTTAAGTGAATCAAGATATTTTTCTAGCAAAAACCACTAAATCTGACTTCTAGAAATCTAGCAGGATTCTTCCTCCTGGGTTTCAGCAGGGCTAGAGGGTGATGTGTGCATTTAGGATTTGGTTTTACTTTTTATTGTTAAGGAAGTGTTGATACTTAGAACAACCTTGCCTCCACTGACATTCTTAGGACACCAAGAAGCTCAGCAGTTAAACTTTGCCTGGAAAAAAATCTAAAGATATAATAAAGAAAAGCAATACCTAAGCACTCCTTCCTGACATTTCTCATCTTAAAAAAAAATTGCAATCATTTGAGTTGGCAAGTCTTCCAAAGGCGGAAACATTAAAAGAGACACCCCCCCATAACCAAGTTTAGTGCGAAGTTACACAAATTTTCAGAAAATGAGAAGAACCACTTCCTAAATATGATTTCCTCAGCCAAAACACTCTGGCTTCATCTACACAAACAACTCAGCTCTAAAAACCACACATAGGAAAAACAAGGCTATATAGTGGCTTTGACTTTTTAAAACTATGCCAAGGAAGAGAAAGGAAAAAAAAAGTGTCACTTGAACATCGACATTAAAATGACCTGGATAAGAGAATTCTAATAAAGTGAGGGGAAAAAATTCTATCCAATAAGAGATCACATTTCTAAAAAATTTAGACATCAAATTGCAGTTCTTTTGCAGAAATTGAGTTTCTTGCCCTTGGTAAACAGGAACTTCTGCAAATATTAGAAAATGGGATCTTTGAAAAGAAGTAGAGTTTATATTGTTTTTCTCTAGCTCATGATACTCCTTCATGCTGCCTCCCTGATATACAAATTTCTCTGGCTCAAGAAAAATCTGCATTCTAACTTCTCTTTCTTTGGATGTTATCAGACAAGACCTTCTAGAAAAAGTTGTTAGAATCATGGAAATAAATCAACAAAAACTAACAAAACTCTAAATCCACCAGTGAATAACTGGTAAAACACTAATGATGTGACCATCAGCTTTAGCATTGCCAAGGCTTTCAAATTCACGAAATATACCACAGCCAGCAGTTTAAGAAAAATTTATTTATCATACATAACATTTTTGCACAGGAATTTCTATCCAGTACACAAAGCACAGACAGATTTCCATGAGGATGAAGTGTAATCACCAGCAATGGCAATACTAAATCTTGTAGTATTGAACAAACAAAAAAACTCCCTCAAATAAATACCACCACCATCTCCCCCAAAAAACCCAAACCAAAAAAAGGCCACAGTTTTGGGAGAAGACACAATAGTTTCATAATGACTGTTTAGAACCAAGGACTTTGTAAAGGATGCCAGGAAATCAGTTTCTCCAATGATATTTATGGAAAGCTATACCTGTAATCACTGCAAAGCACTGTAACATTCACTTAGGCTCTGACTCCATGTTTCATAAAGGCATGGCCCACAGCTAAAGCATCCATGTGTGAGGGATGTGATGTTAAATGACACGAGTGCCTATCAGCCAAAGAGACCATTATACGTTGGCAGCAATAAAATTGTTGTATTTAACAACCAGATTATCAGCTTTGATCACTTCTTCTACAGAAAGCAGCTGAGCTAATATCAAAGTGACTGAAAATAGAACTGGAATCAAATTTCTCATTGTTTTAATCATGTGGAAGTACCTGCAGGTGTATTTAATAGACCTGTAGAGTGTGCCCAAACCCCAGATGGGATCCAATGCACACGGTCATTACTGGTAGCTCAGCCCTGACTTCGGCCAGAGCCACTCATATCCAAACAGAACTCCCTGAAAGATAACACTGAAGCCACAACAGAGCAGGAGGAAGAGCTCTATCTGCAGATGATGAAATGCCAGACTTCTGAACTTCAATCACTGAAACCTTTACATGAAGATTGCCCTAAAAAAATCACTTTTTCCCAAGATTTCTCCCAAACCAAGGGCCCTACTATCTATCATATTAGGAAGCCAAGACTCAGTAGGAAAAGATGCAAAAAAGCTACTTTCAAAGGAGACAGAGAAGAAGAACAGATCCAAGTGATTTGTACTAAAGAAGCCAGGTCCTTTGCTTCCAACTCAAACCACCCAGAATACAGGCAATTAAGTTTCCCCCACATTAAAAGCAAAACCAGAATTTTGACACTTACTTGGCATTTGGGTGGTTACGTGCAATTTTCTTCAGCTCAATATCATTGTCACAAGTCATGATGTTTATCCCAGCTTTTGCTGCATATTTGATCTGAGAGGCTTGCTTGCAAGGATTTGTGTATATGATGTTTTCAGGAGAAATGCCCAGGTCTTGTACCAATGCCATTTCAGACTGAAAAACAGGAGCATACTAGAGTTTGACAAAGTGCACTGCACCATCTTTCCTGATTTTTTATTTTATGTGCTCTACTACCACACCAAAGAGAAAACTATCTACTGCTTCTAGGGCAGAAGTATAGATTTTCAACAGCCAGTTACAAATGAGTTCCCAATTCAAATTTTATTTACAATCATGGCACTTAATACCAAAGGGATGAATTTAAGCCAGCAGACATACGAAAGAAAATAAGGCACACAGGCAAGACAAACTTACTTTACTGGAACATGCAAAACCAACACCAAGGGTTCCCAGAATTTCGAGTACACCTGGAGTAGAATTGCATTTTACAGGATAAAATGGCTTTATTGGTGCCATCACATTCTGCCATTGTATGTTATTCCTTACAAGCTTTCCAAGATCACCAACATAAAATGCCTTTTTTCCAGTCTGCAAAAGGAAGAACAGGGAAATAAAACAACTGAAATTGTAGGTTTGCTGTCAAAACAAACAACCCAAAGTCTTAAAGAATTATGTACCTTTTTTTTTACCCTGCTCTTAGGATTTGACCTTGAACAATGTTTTTACTTTCACCTAGCAATTGGAACTAATTGAAAAAAATCACAGGGAATACCTACCACTTCAGAGATAATATGAATGCTATTTAGACAATATTCTGAGATTTCGGAATAAAAGATTCCACTTAAATGCCAAATGCTGATTTTATCTCAAAATACAGATTAAGTTACAAATTTTTTCCAACTTTTTATTTTCAGAAGTCTGCAACTATTTATAGGAAGAAAACCCACTGGGATGAAAGCTTCCACAATCTCAGTGTAATTTGTATCTTATTATACAATGAATAAAATATGATGAACTAACATTATTTTAACATCCAGTTAATAGCTTGTTTTACTGAAAATTTGTCTGATATTTTAGTTCAGGAAGCCAAGTTCGAGACTGTTCTCCACATCTTGTTAAGAATAAAGTTCAAAAGGAATGTTAAGAACTAGACTCCGTGTTAAAGGGGACAGAATCAAGTACATCATCTTTAAGAAAATGCACACACTTTTCTGGAACTGTTAAGCTAACTTTGCACATCTGTTACACCATAGTCTTTGTCAATATCAGGTCATGATGTGGGTGTAGTGGATCAAAATTCAAACAGATCATTCCAGATTTTTTTATAATGTACACTCAGTAAAATTACTGTAAGTGAATGGCCTACTGTAAATCAATTAAAGACCATCACTACATATATGATCTATCTGAATTGAGACTGTACATCAAATGTTAATTCTAGCACTTGACTCTTGCAGGTATGAAACTATATGTTGTGGCTTATTTTATACAAAGTCTTTATTTCTGTTTAAAAAACACAAATAGAAATTCCATCGGGTGGAAGCATACTGACCCCCTGTACGGGTCACCAGCAGGAATGGGATCTGGAGCTTTAGATCCATGGCACAGGCCTCTACCCCTTGAGCTAAAGGAGTAAATGAAAGCAGCAGGAGGCAGCTATCCTCTGTGAGCCAGCCAGTGGTTGGAGACATGACATGTTGCCAGTAGTTTACCTATTTATTTGCTAGACAGAAAAAGAATATTAGGAATCAGGATTTGGGAATCCTACACCTGAGTTCAGAAGGCCATGGAATTTAGCTATTTGCTATACTATAGTTGAACACTTGCACATGAATATTAGTTCTGAGAAACCACAGGAAAAGTGAGCAATTCATAGGTATGGCATATGAAGAATACAGGATTTGCTTCATGAAACTTTTTATTCAAGTTTGCTCTTTCTACAACTGTCTACAGAACAAAAACTACATCTTCCTGCCTCCTAAGACATGAGTGAAGCCTTATTCAAAAAAATTACTATTGTATACACAAAATTATTCAAGTTTCTTTCCAGTTGTTTGCTAAACTTCAGTAGCCTTTAGACCAGCTTGTCTTGAAAGATAGCACCTCACAATGTGCTCGTACCAGAGTTCCCAGTGGGGAGAAGAGTAACAGGAAGATATATAAATATAAACCATGATGGCCCACAAATTTTAAACATGGCTTTAAACTGGCTCAGCATATACATTTGTTGAAACTCTGCCATATTTTCAGGGAAAGAACAATAACAAAAAGGTTCTAACTGAATATATCCACTTGCACCACTTCAGGTGCCTGATCTAAACCCCACTGCTAATAAAATCTCTTGGAACAATGAGATGGACACCTGTATTTAATTACATCAGCCAGGCTGCTTTCCTGCTAGCCATACTCAGGGAGGTAAGAGTTGATGCCCAAATTTCCCCAACAGAATTCTGCCCAAAGAAAGAAAACAGCAAAGCAGCAGAATTAGAAGAGGAAACTACTTTATATGGTGAGTGAGGCTTAGCTCACTGTTCCTCTGTTGCTGTCAGCTCATCAGTTCTAAAATACCTTGACCTACTTTGAAGACTTAGGGAACTAAATCAAAAGGTCTGGAAAGCAAACTTACATGAGTATGTTCATAAATACAGTTGTCAATGACATCTGCAAGAGTTGCTCCTTCATCCAACAGACCAATGGAGTAATTTGCATCCTCGAGAAATCCTTTCATCTCAGCCGTATTCCACAAAGCCGACAGTCATAAACCAAGAAACACAAGGGATGGGCTTCCAAGCCTTATATCCGGGTCCTTAAATTATGCAACAAACTGCACACAGAAAACATGTGTCAATGGAAAAAAGAGGCACAAAGCACACCATGCTGCTATTCAAAAATCAGCTTTCTACACCTGATGGCCTACAAACAGTAACACACCCTCTATAAAAACCAAAGATCTTTTTACTCTGCTCACCCTGCATTTGTCGGGGATAAGGATAGAACAATTCTGTTGAAGCCAAGAATAAAACAGAAGCTGTGTACTTTAAATCTGATACCAACTTCCAGAAACAACTGATGCAAGACTGTTCTTGAGAAGAACTCCAGACTGTATGCACAATGATCTGCACTGAGTTTATGCAAACTATGAAAACACTGCAAGTGCAGCATAATTGTACAAATGCCTCAGCTCAGTTCTTCTCAAGTACAGCATCTTAAGCAATGCATTCACATGTGCAACTGGAAGACTGTCTGTAACAGAACATTTTTGAATTTGTCATAGAAAACTTGTAGCTTATTGATTAAATGTTAGCATTGATATATGTCAACATTCTAGTTTTTCTGATGCTAATTTATAACCACTGCATTTACATGTCACATTTATTAGACACTGATTTTGTAATGTTCATAACATCACCTACAACACTTCAAAACCTTAATTGCACTAAGGGTTCATAAAAAGAAGCCACTAGGCTAGAAGTAGTTTCAAAAGTGTAATCTTAGTAAGTAGAATTGTTATTAAATAAAGTAACAGTTACAGTCTAATTTTATTTGCATCTTGCTTATTCTCAGATCATTGCAAATTAGCTTAGTAGTTAGCAGTTTATAAGCAGTGTTTTCCAAAAGAAAACCTGAATCAACACAGCCCAAACACTGAAAACACTGTTAAATATACAGTCTTAGAATACAGATTGACTATTTAATCACAAGTAAAAATCAGCAGACAGCATAAAATTGCCAACAGCTGATTATATACCTTCATTTGCCTTACTTGATGAATACAACAATCTGCAGCTTACATTCCATTAGAGTTGTGGGTCTTGTTTAAAAGCAGTTTATTAATTTACATCAACCCAGTTTATTAATGTACATCAACCACTTTTTTGTTTCAATTGTCATCTTTATGACTAACACAAGATTGATCAAAACCAGCTAGCTAACTAGATTCCTTCTCCAAACGAGCACCTAAGACATTATTAATCTCTCAACAGAAGTTGCATAGTACTTGTAAAAAAGTGATGGTTGCTTTCTAAAGGCACCTGCACTTAGATTTACAATAGCAGAATTATTTTTTCCAATTAAAAGTGTTTATAGAAACCACAAACATTACAGCTGAAAGCCAAAAATACTTCACTAGGACTATAAAAGTTAAGATAATTTTGGCTTCAAATCATCACAAGGCCATGGTATTAACTGTCTCATGTTTCATCCACCACCTCCATACAATAAAAAAAAGACACAATTTGCAACATAGGGTGGGTTAATGTTGTCAACAATGTGAACAAAGTTACTTTGCTGTAGTTTAATATTACCGCGACTAAGCAGCAGTTGCTCCTGTTTGTCATTATGCCAAATAATGGGAAAGGAGCCAGCAGGGTTTTATATGCTTTCTGCACAACTCAAACATGCCCCCTATGTTTGTTACAAGAGGAATTTACTGCCAGGTGAACTAACTCAGTGGCAGCAAGAACATTCAGTTCTGTTCAGAAGCTGAATGATAAAGACAAGTACACTGGGTAAGAAATACTTGTCTCACATGTATATAGTGAATCATGATTATTTAAGGGAATCCTGAAGATCCAAAACAATCACAGAAAAGCAAGATAATTATCACATTGATGTAAGAATTTAATTAGTTATAAAAACAATGACTAGGTGGTAGATTATAATAACCAGAAAAAAAAGTCTTTAGTCAGTCATATCTCAGCGTAAGACTAACAGCTAAAACACCTTAAAAAAATACCACTAAACAAAAGAATCTTGTGAACTAAGTTTGCCTTAGAATCAGTCCAACAAACATGAACACCAGTCACCTTCATAAAATATCCATGGTTTTCAAAGGCAGGGGACCAAAAAGGTTCAGTTATCTTTTTTCCCCGGAAAAGCAGTTCTCCTTCTTCCCCCCTAAAAGCATCAGCATTTTACTGAAAATTTGGTATAGTTTTGGAGTATTCCAACCATGAAGACACAAAGAATTAAAAACCTAACAGCAGAGTTTCATTATTTTAACTTTGTTTTTTTTATACCATGACTTTTACAGCCTAATGTTTAACCAAGTACTTTATGCATCCCTAGGAACTTGCTGGTTGTGTAATAAACACATTAAGCTTTTCTTCTACAATAAAAATAATACCCACTGAGAGGAATAAGCACAACCATGGTGGACACTTTCAAGAACAAAGTGATTTCTGTATTCAGCAGATTATTCAAAAGTAGCAAATCCATTAACCATTCAAAAACTCCAAGTGTTTTAATCCTTTCATGATACAGAGTGGTGTTGAAGACAATTTTTCAAATAGATCGTGTTGCATCTAAATCTACAGGATTTTTTAGGATAACTGGTATGTCCTGTAACTTCAGATGTTCAAGAAAACTTCATGGCAGCATTTTGACATAAACAGTACAGGATGAGCTTCCATGATTTGCCTTCCCCTCCCCACTCACACCTGACCAATACATATTGTAAGTACCTGTAAGTGCACACATGTTGGGAGCCACTGGGCTGGAAGAAGCCTCACAAGTTGGGCACTTCCTGTGTTTCTGATCTCTTATAAACAAGCTCTTACAAACTTCAGAAAGTCTGAAGGTGAAACTAAAGCATGTAAAGGAATTACTGTATATACAAGGGTACTACTCAGCTAGATTTTAAAATTTTGGTTGAGATTTTTTTTCATGCTACAAGCCACTTCCTACACTCTAAAGTGTGCAGACAGTAAAGAGTCCCTTCCACCCCACATCTACCGTACTGGAAGGTCTCAGCACACCCAGTGGAACCAGTCACAGCCCTGAACAGATTTTTAGCCTTGCCACACAGAGCACTAATTGCTTGCACTTTGTATTTCAAATAAAGCAGCTCAATCTAGCCAACTGTACACTTTCTCTTTGAGAGTGGGTGCTCATCCGAGTTACACTGGAGTAGATTTTAGTTAGTTGTTTAGCACTCTTAAGAGTTTTTGTCATAGTTAATGACCGTGGTGTCTACAGCTTTCAGACAGATGGTGTAGAAGAATACTTTCCTCCAAAAGCTGCCCTTTTAATTTTGGGGAGACTGTGTGGGAAAGAGGGGGAGAACTGGTTTAAGTAAAGCATGGGGGTAAGAAGGACTCTTTACCACCAACTCTCCAAAGCCACCAACAAAAAAAGAACAAATATCTAGTACGGTAGTTTTGATGAAGATTATTTCCTAAACCAGACTTGTCTCCTGCTCATTCATCAAAAAGCAACTTATGGTCAAGAGGCAGGGACCAAAAGGAATATATGCTCGTAGAGACTCAAGGACATAGATTGCAACAAACCATTAACAACCTCGTATAACCTCTCCCAGGCTGCTAAAGAGTGATTGCTTTTTCTAAGCACATCCAAGACACAGAAGCTTTTCCATTTAACAAAATTAATCTAGTAGAAAAAAAGCACTAACGTTTGTTTAACAACTACTGTCAAACTTCCCCTTTTTAAAATAAATTACATCTTTTCAGTCTTGATAGGAAGAATATTCTACAAAGAAAAAACAAATTCCTACAAGCACTGCTACAGCACCACTACAAGACAGTGGATACTTGAGAAACATTTCTTTAAGGGCTTAAGACCTTTCTGTAGGATTTGGGACTCTGCTGTCACCTTATTCTGTCCTGACTGGTTCCCTCCTGAGGGGGGAGGGGAATCAGTGATAAAATTTGCAGAAGGAAATCTAAAGGATAGTTTAGGACTTTTTTTTTAATGTCTGTAAGATGAGTCAGAAATCATTAGAGTACAGAGTTCACTCCTGGCTGGAAATGCTGACTTGCTGCAAGTCATTATTTGACAGACTTGGTGTGGTAACACCACCCATTTTCGCACCTGAAATGTTAGTCTGCACAATGCTCCAGGACATATATTTTAAGTCAAACAAAAGCTGTCAAGTGGTATGAGACTTCTACATAGGCATGTAATTGCTTTCTTTGAAGTAAGCGTTACATCCTCAGGCTCTTTACAGTTTAACACAATGACTTCCCAGATGAAGAACTCTAAGATAAAAGTGTACATATTTAAACACTGCAATTACTGCAGATATCTGGAATAAAAGAAAATGAAAATTCTCTCAACAGAGTCTAAACACATGCTTGTCATATGTAAGCATCCATAACACAACACAATTTTCATTTTTTTCTTTACATTGTCTCAACTGTGTATTGTTTGACCTAAGAATTTAAAAAACCCTCAACACCTAAAAGTTTGGTTGTTTCATTAGAAACTTCCTCTGCAAAAAATTCTCTGCAAACCAAACAGTCTCCAAATAATGCCTTTCAACCACATCTTATTAAACAAAAATATTTATAAAATATAATAACTATGCTGATGCAAAAATCAGAAAGGGCTAAAACCACGTTAACCTCTCATTCATTGCAATACTGGTTCCTCAGGGGTAACAATCAAAAAAAGAAACACTTTGTCACTGACACTGGCAACTCTTTACAGAACAGGTACACTAGAAAAGTAGAAACATGAGTCCTCTGTTTTCAGCACAGGAAATATCTATTTATACTGGGAGCATCTTTTAAAAAATATTCCAGAATGCCATTTCACCAACTTGCATCACTGTAATTCAGCTAGCTGAATGCAGCTACTAACCAGATCATGGAAACGCTGAAACAGGTGTCTTTTTTTGCATTACTCAGTCTGCACTCATTTGTACTCTCAGTACAAATCCACTGGGTCATAAGTAGGGTACCTGAACAGCTTAGCCCAGTTGCCTCCTACTCTATTATTCTCTCAGCAGCATTCCACAGTTAAGTGAGCAATGTAGCAAGAACAATTCTCCTGAGGCAAGCAAAGGGGGTAGATACTGATAAAACAATGCCCCACCCAACATCTTCTACAGGAACAAGAATCTCCTTCTGTGTTCTTGAAGTTTAAATACATTATTCAGAACCAATAAGCTCACAAAGCTTACAGAATGATTACTCTTCTAAGTGGACATACACTTCTGTGGTACCAGACCAAGACTTCTCTTTCACAAAAGGGCAAACAGTCACTTCCCTACCCTATCTTCTCACTTGTTTAGTCAGTGTTAATATTTGGCCTCCCCATTGCCCCCTAAGTCTCCAAACTCCCAGCCCTCCTGTTCCCCAACTGCCACCAGCTCCATTTACACAAAGCCAAGAGAGCTTTCAAAGCTAGCCAGTCCAGACAGCCCCTGCTTCCACCTGGCATAGACAGGGCTTGTCAACAGATCAGGCTTCCATTGCTAATTCCCATCGTTTCTGACCAAACAGATGTGGCAATAAATGCAAGAGATTTTGAAGGAGCAAGACTTCAGGCCACAGTTGCCAGACTGCTCAGGGAGTGAGAGCTTGAAGAGCAGACAGAACTAAACCAAGTCTTCCCCTGGCCAGCATAACACAAGGAAAGAGTGGGATGGAGAAAATGATAAAAAGGAAGCGAGTTTAATGGAAATGCAAGTACACCTTCAGACAGATGATTTTTATTTTAATTCCACTGGAACATAACATTACAGTTATATTTAAAAGCTCACTTGACCTTTTTCCCATTAAATCACTTTGCAAGTTGAACAAGACTCAAAGTACCAATTAGCTCTCTAACTTACATCTTAGCTGTGTTTGAGGCAATGACCTGTGCTTCAGCACACCAAAACAGGTACAGATTTCCTGGCAAACACTGCTACCTACATCACCACTACATTCAATACTGAATTACTTCTATTTGCGTACAGGACATTATTGCTGAACACGTAATAGATCCAAGCTCTAAATAAACACACATTACCTGAACATTAAGCTGCAAATAAAGCAAATCCAGTAGCATTTCCATTCTAGGGCAACCCATATCTTGCATTGTTTGTCATAGCACATCAGTCTGCCAGTTAGAGAACAAATACCTCAAAGAAGTACCAGAACAGCCTTTACCTCAGAGTGAGAATTTGTCACAGACAAAATTCTCTTCATAACAGTTTTAGAAATTAAAATGCACATATAGTACCTTAAGATTTTATACTTTTTACACTCCTTTACAACAATTCTTCTGCCCTTCCTGCCTTTTTACTACTTTACCTTATTCCTGTTCAAGTGCAAAATGTCATGCCAGAGTTCTACCCACTGACAAGAGTGAACCAAAATTTTAGCTGAACAGGAGAAGCAATTTTCTCAGCTATTTTGCTTATAAAAACCACACCTAAAATATAACAGCGATATTCAGAAAATTCTCAGTGTTAACTGAATTCACTTGAATAGAGATTGAACTACAAAGAACCAGATCTATACAGTTAATTCAGTAAGTTTCAAACAGAACAAAAAGAACATAACCTCTGGAGATAAAGCCAGAAACCATGATAAACCAAGCTCATCCTGTGCCTCAGCCACTGCGGCATTTTCAAAGAACAAGTTTATCTACATTAAGTACCTTATTAGGAGGCATACTAATACAACCAGCATTTGAAATCTTTGTGGTCTTTAAAAAGCACCTGGCTCAGTAAGATGTACTTAAGCATTTGCAAGTTCTACATTAAAAAGCATTATATAATTTATAGGTACTAAGCCAAACAAAACTGCCTTCAGCTAGACAGGAAAAAGGTAATGCTGTACAAATACTGTATAAAGTCAGCTTAAATGCATTTGTAATATCTGAGTTAAGACTATTGTTAAAAACCACATAAAACTATTTCAAGTTAACCGAACATGATAACCACACACATTTCAGTTTTCTGTGCTCCTTAAGATCAGCTAAGTGCATTGGTTTTCCATTATCATGGTCTTGTTTTTCTTTAATAACTATTTGCCACTTCAAAATATAAACACATTTATAATTGGTACACATTTTCCACCCAACATTAAATTTCACATTCTACTGTAACCCCACTACAACTATTTGTGGAAGTGGATAGTAATTAGCAAATAATGGAGACAGGCATTTGGGAAGGCACACCCTTCAGGATCAGCCTTAGTTACTGTTTATAATAGCAAATTTTAACTATTTCAGTATAAACTAGTCTAAGAAATCACACAATACTCAGCAACTCATGATTTGATGTCAACAGTCACGCAGTCCAATTCATGACTTCAGAATCACCACTGAGAGACTGAAGTCAGAGCATTTTATTTTAGGATTTCTGCAGCCAACACCCCTAATTCAGAAAAGCAGCTCTATCTACCAAGTCTACTGCAGAACTTCATCAGACAATTGTATTGAGAAAGGTGTTAGATGAGTAAAATTTATAGTTCCCCCCCCAATCCCAAATGAAAGTCCTATGTAATTTCGATAATCTACATCCAGACACTTATCTTGCTTATCAAAAAGCCAACACAAACTGTATTTTTGCAAGTGCTTATCCTCCTGCAAGCAGATGAAGAGACTTACATGGACAAGTTAGGAGATGGAACCCTACTATCATCAGCTAGGTTCCCAAGGTGGCTCAGCGTTGAAGTCGAACTGCTCTCTATAAAGCACTTCTCCTAAGCCCTCTGGATAGTTGTAAACTTGATCAGAGATTTTGCCCTGTAGGGAGAAAAATGCACACACAAATAAATTTTACAGCCAGAACAGAATAACAGCTTTATCATAAAACATGTAACAAATGCCTTTTCAGTAGTGCTTTTAAGGAGGCTTGCAACACCCCACCATGAATGTTTATAATCACATCAAACACCCAGTTTGCAAGAGTTAATATAAACTCTGAGCCAGAACAAGTCAGATGTACAAAGAGCTGCTAAAACACATGAAAGTGCTTGTTTGTACTTATCTTTCACAGTCTGAACGGGAAGATTTTCAAAACTAACGGCAAAGAGCTCTACATGATCCTGCTGTAGGGTAGTATGCCTTAATACTGGACTACTCTCCCAGAAGAGTTTTTAACCCTGTAACCACTGCATTCTTCCCCTCCCCACTTCCTTTCTATTTCAGAATTCCCTTGCCATGTTCTTTCTCCCTCTGCAGTGAATGAACACGGCATGTGGGAGAAAAAGCTATGTGGGTGAAAAATAGTGCTTTATAAAGTGAAACTGAACACCACACAGACAAATCCAGAAATGAGCAAGACAATAAGAACAAAGGAACTTATGCTTGCCTTCAGGAATGAGGAAACATTTCAGCTGGCCCTTAAAGACTATTACACACATCACCAAAGCAGCATTTTAAAGTACAATGTTATCTTACTCAAGGTAAAGCAATCTCACAAACCAGTACAATGAACATAAAAGCAGTCAAGGAAACATTTATTAGGAAACAATATAAACATTTATTATATATTTATGAGAAGCTGCTCCTCCTAAAAGCAGCAATCATTTTCATGGAATTAAATAAACTACCAAAGCAGTCACGTGTAAACCCAACATGCAACAATGTTTCTACAAATTCACTGTGATATATGACATGAAACATGGAACGTACCAACCTATTGTAAAAACAAACCTTTGCTACTTTCATTATTTAAATGATTCTATACGGGCTGACTACAAAAGCCTGACTTCTGAGAGTCACCCAAAACAAAAGATAATTTTCACAGCCATGTTAGTTAAAGTCCTGAAATGTACTTTTCCACTTATTCTTGCTATTGGAAAACTAAACAAGTACACTCTACAAAGAAATGCACAACACACAGAGGTAATGCAGCTTGAGGGTAACTGTTTCACAGCAACTCCCACAGAGCAATCCCTGCAGCTTTACCACATAAATTAGCATTTACTAGCATGCAACATTAAAAACAAACCTCAATGCTTCAAAATTGAGATATTACAGAATTTTGCCAGCTAGAATTAATGTATATGTATTATATTTAATCTTATACTTCTTTCACTACAGCAAGAAGTCAGTAACATTTAGTTCTGCACACAACAGTTTTACAAAAGGAAGGTAGTACCACCTTTTAAAATTAAGTAGTAGTCACACTGTTTCCTACTGCTGTTCTGATTATACTCAAGAATTCATACAAATTTTCCAGTGACAGGAATTAAGTTTACCTTCCTAGCCAAACAAGTCATTAAAAACAAGTGCTTCTAGGGAGAGCACATGACCTTCAGTGCAAAACTTAAAATGCAATGCTTCAGCCAAATATCACCTGCAGTATTATGCCAATAAATATTCTCACATGTCCCAAGGAGGAAAGTTTACAGTGAAAGTTCCTGTGGAGCTGGAATGAAACCCAACAATTTTCTGTAGCAACAGTCAACTTTGAGCTGTGTCAAGTTCTAAGTGTCTTTCAGAATTTCTTTTAAATGAGAATTATTTATCTAAAGGATCTACACAAACATACACAAAATAGTCTGACTGCTTCCTTTGTGCAGCTTTGCCAACTCTAAACATTCAGAGGAAAATGGTACAATTTGAGCCTTTCCAACCACAGTCATTTTAGTCAACTTTAACCAGTAGAAAGAGGGAAGCTGCTGTAGAGTGGCAGAGCTGGGCTACCATTTTAAGTAGAAGTGTATTAAATGTCCACAACCCATGTGAGCAAAGAGTTTTACAAAAACTGCATATGTTATCAGCCATAATGAAGCATTCCTTGTTTAAGGGTTTTAAAGTAGGTATAAAAGTATTCTTTGCTAAGCAGAGAGCTTTGAGATGTGCAAATAATCAGCAAGGTAGCTCTGCCTTTTAGTACTCAAGTAACACCCATATGCATGTGCTTATCTATCCTCTGTTGGTATACTCTTACCAGCAGGTTCCTGAAGTTTGACTACAGCTCAAGCAACAACAGTCACAACTCACCTGAGGACCCAAATCACCCCTCAGCTGTCCACAGCACACAATTTTGTCAGAACACCTGCATCCCTGCAGCAAGCCCTATGAGTGCCCAGCACGTCAGCTGGGCCAGGCTTTTTCCAGCTCACTAGTCCCCCTCACCTCCCCATGTGTGATGCCAACAGGCCTACAAAACCAGGCATCAATTCATTTTCTTTGAAAACAGGAAAAAACAAATTGCACTGCATCTTTATCTGAGAAGAGACCCTTTAGTGGCTTGAGCTAAAATATCCATTAACCAAACCCAAAAAAATCTAGAATTACAATGACCTTGCCCACTTACACCAAGTGACAGACTCAAAGGCACCAAAGTTACTCTGGTTCACAGAAAAACCTAGCTATTTCTGAGTTACAGTAAGCATCTTCCAGATCAGGGAGACGACACTGTGGCAAGGGGATCCCCAGGGGGGAGCAGGTCCTGAAGGAAGCACAGGTCCCTGAGGAATTCTCCCATGAATCACACTCTTGCTCCTGTGCTACATCAACGGCATTTAGAGTTGAAATTTACCATTATACCCGAATTAGCGCACTGCATGATTAAGCCTCGCTTTCAGGAAGGGACAGCCTTAATTCTCTTCCAGAGCACTCTGTCTCGCCTTTAATTTGGAGAAATGGAATCACTTCCAGAACACGCTGCGGCCCAGCAGTGCAGCAACCACACACCTACAGCAGCCTTCCAGGGAGCAGTGAGGCACAAGCTGAGGGTCCAGGGGCTGGCTGCAGTGCTGAAAGGCAGTAATCCTGCCTCTTGCCTCCAGTAAAACCGTGCCCACAGGAGACACATTCCCACAGCTGCTCACCACCAAGCAACACCCTCCCCCTCCCAAAGACCCTCCTTTTTCTGGGGTTTAACAGCCTTCCCCTGGAGCTGAATGCCCAGCAGGAGGGATGGGGGAGAGCAGGCCGGCTGGCTGCCCGCCGGGCGTCTCGGCCTGCAGGAGGCAGAGAAGGGAGCTCAGCACGGCCAGAGGCACACGGGGAAGGGGCTGCCTTGTCACAGGCATCAGCCACAGCAGCAGCAGCATTGTTCACACGGTGACAGGAAGGAAAGAACTAGACTGGACCAGTCCAGACTGGAACAAACCCCTCCTACCATCACCATTATTCACAACCCCCACCTCCCCCCCAGCACCACTGCCTCCCACGTTTCTCCAGGGAAGAATAGTGGGCAAGTGCAGTATCTTCAGAGACAAAAATCCGGCAGCTGGGGAGGGCAAAAGTGGGGCAGGACTACCCCCTGACCCACTGGCACACAAGAGACCCAGTCACGCATCTGACTAGATGGTAGGCAGGTCTACATTGCTTTATTGGGCATCACACAGTGTTCTCATTCAGGGTGGCTGTAACCGACTGGGACTACACAATTGTATCCTGGTTAGTCACAGAAGACTGCTGCAGAGGTCTGAAATGCAGTGCTCCTCCAGCCTACAGACACTAGGCAGCTGTGCGGGATTTTGTACTGCAGAAGATGCACTTCAGAAGGGCTCAAAATAAGATTTAAGCTCTCTTTCTTCCCTCTTCACCACAACCAGATACACCCTCCAACACATACATGCATCTTCATGGGCTCAGAATGAGCTCAGACTGATGACTAGAAAAGACCTACAGCGCTGTCTAGTACCTAGCCATAAGAGCATCCTCTTCAGACACACCACGATCCTGCACTTGCACCGTCCCGCTTACACATGCATCAGCCCGCCCCGCTCGCTACAGTGCCTTCAGCTCCCCTACAACCAGGAACAGACACCTCTGCTGATCTTTCACCGCTGTAAGTAGTTCCACGCACCTCTGCTGACCTCCTACCAAACAGGGAGCAGCACTGCAGCCAACACACACACACTCCGGACACTCCAACATTCAGGTGCACGCACTTCACACACACGAATTCAGCTGGCAGCGGAGCAAGAACCAGACTCTCCTCTCCATACTTTCCAAAAGCCACTAGCACACCAGTGGCCAAATGGACCACAACACGCTGGCAGAGGCAGCCAAGCCAAGCAGACTGAAGCTCAACCAAGAGACCTCCGAAAGGACCAGCAGCACCAAACCTGCTACTGCTACGCTAAGGGTCTGGCCAAGGGGAGGGAGAAAGGGCGCGCCCGTGAGATGACCAGGAAACACCCCGGGCAAAGGGAGGGGGACTGCTAACGGGAAGGAAGGGCTCCCTTTCCACATGCCAGGTGACCCCACGGCTGTTCTGGGTGCAGGCGACTTGTCCCGGAAAGCGTCATTGTGCAATGCCCTTACAATTCGTGCGCTGCTGACAGCCGGCGCTGCCACCCTGCTCCTCGGCGTGGTCCTTGTTCACCGTGCCGAGAGGCACAGCTGAAGAGACCTCGTGCAGCTGCAGCTCAGGTGAGGGGAAAAGTGGAGCATGGCAGCGGGAGCCCGGATGGATAATCACGCTCACAGAAGCACAACATGGCCCCTGAGAAGCAGGCGAGGAAACGCCGCGGCCATGCCACCAGCACTTCTGCAGCCTCTGCCCCCGTCAGGCTGCCCAGCGCCGAAGCCTGTCACACACGGCTGCCCCCGGGCTCGGGAAGCGTCCAGCGTGTGGGTCACAGGCGGAAAGGGACCCTCCGCACCCGCACCGCAGCCTGCGCTTCTCAGCCCAGGCAGCTGCCACAGGGCCCGGGGAAGCCCCTCTCCCTGCGGGATCCAGGCGAGGACGGCCCTCGCCCCTCGCTCCCAGGCAGGGGGGCCCTGAGAGAGGCAGCAGCGCCCGGCGGGCGCGGGTCTCCAGCCGCGGGCACTGCCCCGGCTGTGAGGGGGAAGACACCGTTCAGCCCCCCTCCGCAGGAATCCGCCATGTTAGGGCGGCCGCCGAGCCCCCGCTGCCCGCGGAGCCGGCGGCCCCGCCGCCCTTCCGCGTCCCGGGTGCTGCGGGAGAAGGGGTCGGCGGTCCCGCCGCAGCGTTCACCCCGGTGCCCGGTCTCTGCTCCCGCCCCGTCACCGCTCGCACGCAGCACTGTCCGCCATGTTAGCGCGGTGGCCGTTGACCCTCCGCCCGCCGCCGCCGCCACCCTCCGGGGTGCGGGGGTCCCGCTGCCCGCCCGCCCGGCCCCCGCACTGCGGCCCCGCACCGCCCGGCGCGCCGGGGGGACGGGGGGGCTCCGGCTCTGACTCATCCCGCCGCTCTCCATCTGCCGCCGCCGCTGGCAGCCGGTCTCGCCCCACGCCGCCGGGCGGAGAAAGGGCAGCGGGAGGAACCGGCTCCATCCCCAAACCTCGCCGGCAGTCACCGCCACGGTACTGGCCGCCGGGTACTCCTCCGCCCTTTCCGGGCACCACGAACATCGCTCCCCGTCCCTCCCTGCACTGCTCCGAGCCCCAGGCCCCGGGTAGGGGGAAGCCCCTATCTCTCCCGCCCGCCGCCGGTGTCCACGGACGCTCCGGCCCGTTTCGGAGCTGGGGGTGGGCGTCGCCGCTGCTTCCCTCCCTCCCTCCCTCCTCGCCACCTCCCCCACGGGTGGCGAGAGCCCCAGGACCCCCGCTCCGGTACTCACGTGAGATAACGGCCCGAAAGATTTGGTAAATCGTCTTCTCTTTTTAGGCGGAATTTTTAAAGAGGGATGTGGGAACCTACAGCAGAAATACAGGCGGCGGCAGCGGCGCCTTCCAGGGCCATAGGCTGCGGGGGCGGCCGGCGGGGAAAGCGCAGCACAGCGCTGGGACCAGAGGGCACAGGCAGAGAGAGACAGAGCCGGAGAGGGCCGGGGGCTGCGGCAGCGGCGGGCGGAGGCGGGAGCGCGGCCAGTGAGCTGCGAGCGAGCGAGCGGAGAGACGAGGCGAGAAGAAGGGGGTGCCGCCGGCAGCGCTTTTATAGGACGGGCGGGCGGGGCGGGACCCGGGACAGCGTCACCGCACCGGGGGCGGGACCCGCCGCCTGCTCCGCCGCCGCGGCGCGCTGGGCGAGGGGAGTGCGGTGTGTGTCCTCGGAGCGACCGGGGTGTCCTCGGAGGGACCGGGGTGTGTCCTCGGAGGGACCGGGGTGTGTCCTCGGAGGCACTGGGGTGTCCCCGGCGGGACTGGGGTGTCCCCTCGGAGGCACTGGGGTGTATCCTCGGAGGGACCGGGGTGTCCTCGGAGGGACCGGGGTGTGTCCTCGGAGGCACTGGGGTGTGTCCCCGGCGGGACTGGGGTGTCCCCGGCGGGACTGGGGTGTCCCCTCGGAGGCACTGGGGTGTCCCCGGCGGGACTGGGGTGTCCCCGGCGGGCCGCCCGCCCTGGCTGGCACCGAGGGCGCTGCAGGAGCGGTCAAGTCTTTGGTTAGTTCCTGACACGAGGCAGGGCAGGGACACCGTCAGCATCCCCCCGGGATCCCGGGCAGGTGGTTACCATACGTGTCTTCACACGGCATCTGGGATCGGTGCTTCTGTCATGTCTTCCACTAACCCGAGACCTGTTCTGTGTCACTACGGCTTTGAGCAGGTGGAAAAAGAACCCAGGGTTTAATGGTCAGCCAGAGGCCTCCTTCACTGAGTTAACAACAGCCTGACAGCTCGCCCTGATTCCCTGGGCATTGATAAGCTGCTCGTAATGCTCACCAGAGGAGACTAATCACACCCTCAGTCTCCCAGCAATTTCAGGCCTTCAAGAATCCTATAAGTAAATACATGAATGGAAGGCTTTCGCTGACCCATATAATTCACACAGAGTTTCATTGGAGCTCTGGGACATCTTCAGTACACCCCAAAGCCTTTAGTTCTTTCTTAACAGCCTTACGGGGGAGTGTTGCTCACGTGCAAGTGGAAAAGAGCTACACGGAGATGCGGTGCCTCAGTTAAAGGTCACAAAACTGTTCCATGGTAGAGCTGTGGATGAACCCTGATCTGCCAGCCTGGCTCTGCCATGTCAATTTTACTAAACCACACAGGGCTGCTTTTAAAAAAAATTCATTCCAGCAGTCACAATTCTTTCCAGACACTAAAATATGTAGTTATGGGGTACACTGAAACCCACCAAAAGATATACTTTCTCTGGAAAGTACTTCTTCCTCTCAGGGCACATTTATTTTCTTTCAAAATGTATGTTATTACAGTTTGCATTTTTTTTCCGAAGCAAATTTGGGTTTGTTTAGTTTTATAACAGAGAGAATTTAGAAAAGGAGCTGATAGATACATACCTGTCATCTCTTCAGAGAAAGAATGGGACTGAGGTTCCACAGCACACAGACATGGAGTTTGCTTACTCTTTTCATCTGTTACCCCCTTCTCTTCTGCAAATAATTTTAAATGAGGAGGAATTTAACTGACAAATATATGCAGTCTCATTATCATGTCTCGTTTTTCCTGATAACAGCACAAGTAGGTTATGGGTGAAGTCAGTGAAAGCAGGTACATTGATTAGGAAGTCAGAAAACCTCTTATATACATTTGCAACAAACCCTGTATTGAGGACCAAAAATTAAAGTTTACACTGCTGTTTTTTCAGGTGTGTTCTGTATTACACCCTTCACCAGTGACTTACCTGTATTTTGAGTTCCCATTTCAGAATGCAAGTGCAGGAGGAGGGATCAGATTATATTAAAAAAAACCTAAACAAAACCCAAAACCAAATAAGCAAACAAACAAACAAACAACAACAACCAAACAAAAACAAAAAAACACCAAACAAACAAGAAAAAACAAACCAGAAAAAGCTATAGAGAGATGGGAAGAGAAATTTGGTCAGAGCTTGGTTATGGCACAATAATTGTCAATCATTAACAGGCAAAGAAAGGAGGAAGGGATAGAGGGGAGGACAAAGGTTACAGTGATACACATGGAAGAGCAATCCAGAAAGCTGTATTCATTAGGAAGGTAGGGTTTTTAAAACACATCTTTGGAAGGGATATAAACTAGGAAAAGGACTTGACTAGTTTGGAGATGTCACTGTGTATTTTATATATGTTCTTAGAGACCTCCTGGTGTTAATACCCAAAGATATCTCAGTGATACATGAGTGATCTCACTGGCACATGCTACTGCCACATTCATCTTCCCAGGAGATTTTTGTTTTGGTAGGTAGGGGATGTTCTTAATATTCTTACTGGGAGTAAGAAAACAGATGGACTATTTAAGAGGAGCGCATAGTCACGTAGGACAGGAAAAAGAACTTCAGTTTGATATGCAATTAATTGGGGGATCTGTCAACTATTTTAAAAATGCATGGAGCGAGGGAGGATTTCCTGCTCATGAAGGAAGCAACACTTAAAAACAGAAACATAAACTTCATCCTCTCAAATCTACTGGAAAAAAAAGAGTGGCATACTGTTAAAGAGAGTACAAGACTGATCTGTGTAGTCACTTTATACAAAATGAGAAAAAAATGATAGATGAATGCTTTCTACAGTGTTTCTGCTACCACAGGTGATATTAAAGCAAAACTAGAAAACTGATGCCACAGCTCAACGTATATGTATTTACTATTGTGCTTTAAAAAAAAAGCAGTCCTGTTTTGTCTGGAGAGGCAAAATGTAAAAAAAGCTGACATAAAAGTTCCTTCTGCCTCATTTCTCTGCACTCAGTTTTAATACTTGGATTCCTAATATTGCATGGCTCCATATCCCCATTTCATAGTTTAGTAGAGTAACAATTTACATTTTCTGCTCCAAATAGAGAAAGTCAGCAAAACACAAAATGCATCTCCAGCTCTGAGTTCCCCTTACTTCCAACTGTGAGGCACTTCTACCACATTATGGAGGTTTTTTTTGCCTCCATGCTTTCTTTTCAGTATGGTTCACAGTTGGATGTAGACAAAATCAGGTGTTATCTCTATGACGCAGATAAACCAAAGCAGGAAAGACATCCTTCCCCACTTCATCTTTCAGAGTGCAAAAAATACTCACTAGTGAGGCAACCCAGTGAGCAGGAGCTCCAGATTGGTTTGGACAGATGTCTGAAGGCTGCACAGCCTGATGACCTTCCCTGCTAATCCCAAGTGTTTCCTTCTCTTTACGTCTTCCTAAAGACTCATTTCTTCTCTGGTTCTCCCATTTCCTCTGCCTCTTGGATGCACCTTCTATCACCAGGCATCAGCAGTGGGGTCGGATTTCACTCCTGCAGTGAGAGAATGAGATTATTTCCTCCTCCATCTCCTCTTCCTCTTCCCCCACTGCTGCCAACTCCTGCAGCCGTCAGTGTTTTTTCTTAAAGCCTCAGGTGCAGGAATTATGTGATTACACAGGAATTTAATCTTCCATTGAGAATAAAATGTTCCTAGCTACTGAAAACTCAGTGCAACAGAAGACAAATACAAATAACAATCCACCTTCCAATGTAGGGAAAAGGTTGCTTCAATTTCTGAATGCTTGGACTTGAGTGTATGGTCCCTGTTCCATCTCCTTTTACATGTAGTGGCATTCGGTATAGTTAACACTGGGTATAGCTAAAAATTTGCAGCCATCCAGCTGGAGCACTCAGCTGTTGGGGTGGGAGGAAAGAATCAGTCCAAAGTGCATTTTTGTCTGAGCTGCTCAGGGCAGGAATGCCTGTGCAAAGGGAAGAGGCACGAGAAAAGGAAAAGGAAGGCTGTGACAGCTCTGGATCCCTCATGCCCACAACGACATAGAAATACTAGAACTTCAATAGTCCCTTTTTTTAGTAAAATAACCTGTACAAATAGAACCTTGTAGTAGTAGTATCAATTGATATTCTGATCTTCAGACCTTTTTCATTGCTGTGTACTTGGGAGCTATCACTGTTGACAGAAATGCTGATAACCAGCTGGAGGATGATTGATAATCATTAAAAGCTCAGAGGTGATGGGAGGAAAGACATCTCTGCCTTAACTCACAGGGACAGTCACCTTTCACCTATATTTACTGACTAGTTTTCTGGATCAAAACAACTGGGGCAAAAATAAGGTTCCAACTTTCTAGTGTGGATTACTTTGGTTTCAGAAGAGTGTAATTAATTTCTTTGGAGAACAGTTACAGAATAGATGTCATACTCATGCCAGATAGTTTACACAAAGTTAATGGAAACATCAACTCAAAGCACTACATAAAGGCATCACAAGTAAGTAAAATTAAATCGGGGTTGTTTTACAAAGTCAAAGAAAAAGAGGGAAAGAGCAAGAAAAAAGTCAGTCTTGGTTTAGAGTATTCAGAGATTTACCATAAGATGATTGCAGTTCAATGCTAGAATGCTTTCAGCTCCAAAAAGTCTGGATTGGATAGGTAGAAACTAAGAGAAAAGAACCAGCCAGCAACCAAGTATCACACCACTGCTCACACTCCCTCACCAGTGGGACTGAGAGAGAACTGGAAGGGTAAAAGCTGGAGAACTCCTGGGTTGAGATAAAGACAGTTTACTAGGTAAAGGAAAAGCCACTCACACAAGCAAAGCAAAACAAGAAATGAATGAATCACTGCTTCCCAGGAGCAGGCAGGAGTTCAGCCATCTCCGGGACAGCAAGGCCCCATCAGATGTAACAGTTACTTGGGAAGACAAATGCTGTCCCTCCAAATGTGTCCCCCTCCCTGTTTCTTCCCCCCACTTTTTTTACCGAGCGTGATGTCATGTGGTCTGGACTATCCCTTTGGTCAGTTTGGGTCACCTGTCCTGGCTGTGTCTTCTCTCGATCTCCCATGCACCCCCAGCCTCCCTGCCAGCATGGGAAAAGCAGAAAACCCCGTGGCTCTGTGTAAGCACTGCTCAGCAATAACGAAAACATCATTATATTAGCAGCCCTGTGTTCAGCAGAAATACAAATCATAGCCCCATACCAGCCACTGGGAAGAAAATTAATTCTACCCCAGCCAAAACCAGCACAATTCAAGCTACTAAATAAGGACTATTTAAGAGAATATTCACCTGTGAGCATTACTTGAGAGTCTAGCCACCTTCATACCTACTCCACATTAACTGGTAAAGAAAACTCAAAAGTTTTAAGTATCTGCAACATGATATGGATGTGTGCCCAAGTGTGCCCAAGTCAAGATCAGGTTAGAAATTACTTGGGCTCATTGTGTGATAGATATTGAGCTGTGTATGAATCACACCCATTCTAGTTCCTGTTATCCAGGTGCAATGGATCATCACTAATACCTGAAGGATCAGTTGGAGACCAAAGGTTATGCCTCTGTGGAATTTATCATTTTTCATTACAAATATCTCTGGATTGGAGAAGAGGCATGGAGTTCGCCTGTGTGGATAAGCAGGAGGCGCTGGTTCCCAGAAGAGTGAACTGGTCAGCAGGAACAAATCAACTTTAAAGTACAACAGTCCAAACACTAAAGCAGGATGAATGAATCTGTGGTCTGTCTTAAGTGGTCTGTGTACCATGCAAGGAGGTTAAAAGTATGCGTATCAAGTGCTGTGACTGATGGTTACTGAATTGGGAGATTCTTTTTTATTAACTTTTTTGGAATTAATACTATTTCTGTTGTCATTGGTTGCATTTGCAAGAAGTTTTTGCCCCCAGATGTTTATTCTCAGCCCTGTAGTCTTCCTCAAATGTGATCCTAGCTTTATGCAACGATTAAGATTTTTTTCAGGCTGCTTGGCTTGCTAGTTGTTCTTGACAGTCACGTTTCAGCTTTCTGAACATGCACATGTTCCTCTCAGGATTTCTAGTAACAGCATCCCCTGATAGCCTCCAGTTTTGCTGAGCTTCCCCAGGCTGCTTGGGCATTTTGACAAGAGAGAAGACTCTCAGTCTTCAAAAGAAAGATTTCCAGCTAACCCCTGGAGAAGCACTTTCTACTTGTCAATGCCTTTCATCACCCTCTCAGCTCTGAGAGGTGGTGATGATCTCCCCCTTGTTATCCAAGAGCAGCAAGAAGGGAAATGGTCTCTTGAGATTGCTCTCCAGTGCCATTGGAGATGCCTCCAGATGTGTGCCTGCATTTTTCTCTCACTGACAATGTTGTCTCACACATTTTGGGGTTGAGAGAACCACAAGTCAAGGCAGAAGCCTTTCCCACTAGCATGAAAGTAGTAGGAATCTTAGACAAAATGCTAGCAAACTCTCTCGCTACTTTAAAGGAAGTAACAAGACATTTGAAAAGCAAAATTGACCCATTTAATATAAATCCTGTAAATCTTGTTTACTTTGCTTGCATGATTAGAGTTGCTAATGTTAGCAGGAGGAAGAGGAGCAGCATGTAGCACTATTCACTTCCCTCTGCATTTGAATTTTGTAATGCATACATTTTTCCCTTAGAAATTGAAGGCATTTTTTTAAAAGGATTTTTTTTTCTTCCACATAAAAAAACAGAAAACCCACAGATGATAGGTTGGCAATAGTGACCAGCATGAAAAAATTACCTCTTTAACACAGTTAAGAGATACAGAAGGAACTGTCACATCTGTGGCACCTACATACAGGGAGAAACAGGCTGTGGACATGCATTTGGTTGTCAGACCACTGCAGTAGTGATGCTGCTGGTACTCAGGGCCTTCAAAAAGGCACGCTTGTCAATATGCTTTTGAGTCTCTAATTGTACTCAACCAAATTTGATCTTCACCTCGAGAAATCGTGTTTGTGTACCTTCTACTCTTTCTCTCTAGGGCCTGGACCTTAATGCTAAGATTTGTAGCTTTTAATTTGTTCTCCCAGCCTCAGTCTTTCTGTGGTCCTCAAAAACGGGGAAGGAAACCCCTTTTTAATTTCGTTGCCATTGAGATCTCTGATCCTGTTCAGGACTTGAGACATCGTTGGCTCAAGAATGTGGAGCTATGTCCTGGATGGATATTGTCCTGGATACACTGAAACAGTAGCTATGGATATCATCTGTTCAGGGTACTGTGTCAGTGCTATCCCCTGGCTTTGCTATTTCCAGCCAGATTCGCAGAGGCAATAGGAAAGTTAGCAATGCAAGGCAAACAGGGCTGGGTTATTTTTGTTACATTCCATTTCCTTGCAGCTGGTCAAAACACTCAGTACCTTCCAAATCTGACCAGATAGAAATGCAAGTGAAAACTGAACTTGAAGTGAGCAGCAGACAAACCTGGAGCAGTGTCTTGTGTTTAGTACCTGATCCCCTTTGTCCTACTCTGTTTCATGAGCAAGAATGAACAGCCTTTTGTGCACCCTGAAACCAGAAGGTGTAAGTGCAGTGTCAGAAGATCTCACCTATTTTTAACATCTCCCAACCCCAGGGCAAGACCCCAAGGAAGACATTATGCAGGACAATGGGGTCATGCCAGCCAGGAAGCCCCAGGGCAGCAGGGGCTGTAGCCAGGGTCCCACTGGGTGGCTGCAGAGCAGGAAGACAAAAAGGCAAAGAGCTGCTGAGCTGAGCTGGAGCTGAGCTGAGCCTTCAGCCCCAGGCAGTCTTCAGGGGTCCTGGCCCTCTCCCTGCCATGGTGTTTTGCCATGTCTGTGCCTCTGCTGTTTTATCTCCCTGCAGAGAGCTCCCAGGCCACGGGACAGCAAACTGCCCAGCCCCTGCAAGGAGCAGGGAGATGGTCTCATTTAAGGAGCTAGTACTGTACCAGTAAGCCCACTGCAGTGGCCACTTCCTGCGTACTTACCCTGCCTCTGCTCATGAAAAATACCACCTGAATTAGACTTGGGCCATTAAGTTTGCCTGGTGCTCTTAAATTGGGATTTGTTTCTTTTTATTAGATACCGTTTTCCAAAGGGGTGGATAATTGCTGTTCCATCTTGAAATTAAAACAAACAAAAAAGCCACGATCAACTTTCTTGTTATGTATAATTTTCTTGCATGATTTAGAATTTGTTTCCTCTTTCTCTGCTGCTGGGAAATGCGGGGCAGGGACACAACACAGCATCTGGGAAGCTGCTGTAATCCCATGCCTGAGCTGGTTCATCAGCTCAGGTGCCACTGGAGCTGGAAAGAGAGATGGCTGTCCCTGTGTCATCCACCATGGAAAAAAACTACCTAAAGCGGTGTGTATTTAAGGTGAGCATCTCCCACATGGCATTTTGCTCAGAACATCCCAACATGTTGTTAGTTATGGAGCAGGGCTTTGGGCTTGGGTTTATTGTGAGAAAGCAAAGGCGTTCTTACCATTTCCTGTAATAGCAGCAGAGTTTAAATGAATGATTGTAATAACAACTAGGGAGTATGTTTCTGAGATTTTACTACATGTAAACACAATCATAAGTGTAATCAATGTCAATGACTTCCATTTAATTCTCAGACAAAGTTTGCTTTTAAATACCACACCAAATTTGACACAGTCAATGATAAATGGAATGCAATTAGTTCTACTATTTGCTTTGATGATATGCTAAATTATTTCTTACAACAGAGCATTTATTATCCAAAGCTAATGGTTATACTCTTGCATTTAACAAGTCTAATGTATCTTAAACCGTGGCAAACTGATAAGTTTCAAAATTAGATACTAAAGCCTAGAAAAAAGTGATTCCATGAATGAGTTTCATCTAATAAATCCTTGTCAATGCTCAAATCATAAAATCTTAAATTGGAAGAATTTTGTGTATATTTCTCATAATTGAACAAATAAAAAAAGAATTATGCTGCCTCTTAGTGATTTGCAGTCACTTAACAGATATTCAATCCTAAGGAAAATATTCAAATTTAAATGTTCTTGTGGCATTTTTAACATAATGCATCTTCTAATTGTTAACAAGGCAATTGTTACCTTTTCTTTCCCTCCAGAAATTTATTACGAGCTTACCACGATAATTGAAAAATCAACGGAGAGAGTGTAGTACTTGGGAAGACAAAAGCAATTTCCTTATTTTTCACTTCGTGTTGGTTTTGCATGCCCTGGTTTTTGGTAGCAGGGGAGCCACAGAGGTGGCTTTTTGTGAGAAGCTGCTGGAAGCTTCCAACATGTCCGGCAGAGCCAATCCCTGATGGCTCTGAAGATGGACATGCCGCTGGTCAAGGCTGGGCTAATTAGAAATGATGGTAATGCCTCTGTGATAACAGATTTAAGAAGAAACCAAAACAAAGGTGGGGGACGCAGTTCTAATTCCAGCTAGAGAAGAGGAGGAGGTGAGAACATTTGAAGGAAAACAACATGGAGACACCAAGGACAGTGAAGAAGGAGGGGAGGAGATGCTCCAGGTGCTGGAGCCGAGGTTCCTCTGCAGGCCGTGGTGAGACCATGGTGAAGCAGCTGTGCCCCTGCAGCCCATGGGGATCCACGGGGGATGCAGAGATCCACCCGCAGCCCCTGGGATCCACGGGGGATGCAGAGATCCACCCGCAGCCCCTGGGGATCCACGGGGGATGCAGAGATCCACCCGCAGCCTGCGGGGATCCACAGGGGATGCAGAGATCCACCCGCAGCCCCTGGGGATCCACGGGGGATGCAGAGATCCACCCGCAGCCCCTGGGGATCCACGGGGGATGCAGAGATCCACCCGCAGCCCCTGGGATCCACGGGGGATGCAGAGATCCACCCGCAGCCCCTGGGATCCACGGGGGATGCAGAGATCCACCCGCAGCCCCTGGGGATCCACGGGGGATGCAGAGATCCACCCGCAGCCCCTGGGATCCACGGGGGATGCAGAGATCCACCCGCAGCCCGTGGGGAGGTGTCCGTGCCGGAGCGGGCGGATGCCTGGAGGAGGCTGTGATCCAGTGGAAGACCCGGTGGAGAGAGGGCTCTGCTCCCAGGCTGTCCTTGGAGGGCTGCACCCCATGGAAAGAGAGACCCATGGCACAGCAGTTTTGGGAGGGCTGTGTGCCCGTGGCAGGGGCTCACGCTGCAGCAGGGGCGCTGGGGCTGCTGCCCCTGAGAGCGGACCCACGCCAGAGAGGTTCAGGAGAGCTGTCTCCTGTGGGAGGGACCCACGGCCTCACAGGGGAAGACTCCTCTCCCGGAGCAGCGGAAGGGAATCTCGGTGATGGACTGACCAAACCCCCATGCCCTGTCTCCCTGCACTGTCGGTGGGAAGGAGGGAGGCCTTGGGGGAAGAAAAGGTGTTTTAAGGGCTTATTTTACTTCTCATTATCCTCCTCTGATTTTGTTAGTAATAAACTCACTTTGTATCTATAAGTTGAGCCTGTTTTGCCCTTGGACTGTTTTCTCCCAGTCCTTATCTCAACTCATGAGCCCTTCCTTAAATTTTCCTCTCCTCTGTCCAGCTGTAGCAGGGGAGGGTGTGTGAGTAGCTTTCGTGGGTGCCTGGCATTTTGCCAATATCAAACCATGACACACTTATATTGAAATTTCCTCCTATCATCAAAAGGCAGGTCTGTCCCATCTTGATTTATTTTATTCCAAGTTTCAAAATAATGCAGGCAGCAAATTCTAAGTGTCGTTAGAGAAAATTCTTTCACAACATGAGGGGTTACAGAAATGGGCAATTAATTCCTCATTCTGTGGTTGCCTTAATAACAGGAAGACAGGCCTACTTCAGGTTGCTCTGCCCCAGTCACCTCACACACACTTGTCTGCCCCCTCCCAAACACCTCCTGCCTTTCTGTTCTTCCTCCTTTCCTTCCACCCACACCTGGCTGCAGCCCCTCCAGGCACATCTCTACATCTTACACTCTTCTGCCATTTCCCTAATGTTTCTTCTTCCTTCTATTTATCTAATTCCTCAGAGACTTTTTCTCATTCTAGTACTTTCTCCCATTTTTTGAGCTCCATGTTTTCTTGCTTCTTGTGTGCAGGGGTTATTCTTCTCAACAGTTCAATCCCTCTTAAGATGACAGGAGGAGTTGACACTAGGGATTAAGGTAAAATGAGAAAATATACCAGTGTTTCACAATGAACACTTGAAAACATCACAAGTATCATACTGGCCTCAGTAAAATCTTAAAAATTAGCAACCATGGATTGCCCCTTCTGCCAAGGACCATGTAGAAATGAAAAGGGCATCTTAGCATTTTTCCTAAGGAGAAAAAGAAATGCTCTAGACATTCAAATCATCCTTCCAATTTTGCTGTCCATACAATGTCTTCATAAATCTGTTCATCTTGAATAAAAACAGCTGCAACAGGCAGATTTGACTTGGGAAATTCCACTCGCAGGACCACAGCTAATACACTGCTGTGTTTGGTAGGCTTTACTTTAAGGCTCTGCCTCATTATTTTCTCTGTAAACTGTCTGATCTCTAAATTCTGATCAGAAGTATATTCCCATCATCCAGATGACATCCTGTCTCCTGCCAACATTTTGGCTGGGATAACATTCCCTTGAGGTTTTCTGTCTAGATAAAAGAGACCTCAAAAAATTCTGCATGACTGGCCTAGGGCTGCCTGAAGCTGCAAGCTCTGCTTAACTCTGTCACAACACTCCATAGTATGTATTCATTGCCCCTGCATTTATCTTAGCAAGATTCATAAAGATTTTTGACAGATGATACATGACTTCTAAACTTTGGTATCCCAACAGAAATATCAGAAAGTGGCAGAGAGCTGCTTCTTTTTCAGTTTGAGGAAAGGCTGCAGACACCAACAGTAGCAGTCTATCATTGCAGCAAAAGCAGTCCATCATACTTGCTATAGCTTCCACTCAGCTCCAGTCACATACAGCTCTGTGAATTTAGCACTTCAAAGTCTCTGCATTTCTCCAGGGTAGCACTTATCTTTTTCTAGGGAGTCATGTTAAAATGACCCACCTGCAGAAGGTATTGTCTTCAGCTTTTTCTTCCAAGTAAAAAGGATTTATTTAAAAAATAGAGTCCTCTTCTTTTGGGGAGAGGGCACTGGGTAATACTCACATTCTGCTCATCATTTTTTTTTCTGCAGCAGAGTGGCTGCTTGCATTGAGATGAGGTGTCAGCAGGAGCTCAGTGATCATCTGCTCTGTTTAGCCAAACAGCAATGGCTTGAACCAGCCTCAGCACATCCTGTCTTCTCCCTGGCCAGTCCTTGACAGGCCACGGGGGGCAAGGGGTGTTAAGAGATATGGAGGGAACCTGGGGCTGTGGAGGAGGAGGGAGACAAGGATGGGATGAGGTGAGATAGGGTTTCTGCACAAACCATGGGAAGCAGACATGGTTACTGCTGCTGCCCATGGGGCAAGTTGTCTCTTCCTACCACACCTTGGATGAACTTCTACATGACGATGACCCCCCAAAGCCATGCAGTCCATGCACCATTACCATTCGCCAGAGCCCCATAGGGGAGATCTGAATCACGCCTTCACATGGCATGCTTAATGACCCCATGGGTGAAGTGTAAAACAAAGGTAATAATACAGAGCTGCAGTGAAATCCCTTAGGACGCTGATGAGAAAGCAGGCAGCTCTGCTTCCTGCAAGACAGGCGCTGCTTTCCTCCGCTGGCAGTACCAAGCTGTCACTGCGGCTGCTTGCGTTAGCGCGGGATGCCAGCTGCATGATACCATTAGCATTCCTCATCAGCCACGGCTTATGTCTCTCTGTGCACAGCATTGGAAAACCAGGTCACTCTCTTGGCTCGTCCTCCTCTGATAACTCCTCTTTTCTTCCACTGCCGGGAAGACGAGGACGGTGTAATTAGTTTTCACTAATGTTCAGCCCTACGTGGAACTGCTTTTTGCTCAAGCCAAAAATGAAGTTTTCACATAGTTTGCATGCCCTAAGAGGAGGAAAACTGGAGACAAATTTGGGAGGCACCCATTTTCCTTGTGTTATAATGATTCAGCTGATATTTTTCAAAATACCACAGAGAATACAAATGATATGTTAAACTTCCAGTACTCACCGAAGAGAGAATAAGTGACTGTGATTCCAATGAAAATACTTAGTTAAATGCCTACTCATGCCAGATAACAACTGGTACTGAAAGGCTGTCATAACAAGCAACCTAAATCACACCCTTAAGTAGAAAAGCTGCCCAAAGTTGTATTTAACTGCTTGGGGTTTGCAGGCAGATCAGAGTCCTGATATTCCCAAGAAGCTGTAGGGGAAAATAAAAATGAAAAATTCAACCCAAACCCCAGATAAGAAGTTCAGGTTTTCTTAATAAGACAGTGGATGTGATGGCTTCTAAACCTGTGAGGAATAAATTTTGAAAGGACTGTATAGAGCATGATACAGAGAGATAAAGCAACTAACTTTTAATAAAGGGTAAGTGACTTTGGGCTGTGGGTGAATACATAAACATAAATATCCACAAACAATTATCTGGTTGGTACAGTGAGGCTTGTATATTGGTAGAGTAACTGTATCAGTAATTAAAGCTGCATTTAATGTGCTCGACTGATGCTCTGAAAGTGTCACTGTAATGGCAGTCACAGCACCAACTGAAGCAACTGAGCTGTGAGAGGAGGAGCTACTAGCTACAGAGGCTCCTTGTCAGGAATATGCTTGAAATTTGATATGTTGGTACACTATGAAAAATAACATGATTTAAATAATAATATGCCCCATCCCCCACTGTTTAGTATCCACTGCAGTAATTGCAAAATCAACCAAATTACATGCAGTATTTTAGGAGATAAAATATGAAGCAGAAAATGCATTAGCAGTCGTTGATATCCTCTCATCACCAGGGAGGCTCTTTGGAAAGAAGCACACCAAGTTTCAAGCTACTACATTTTGGGAGGCTGGGAAAGCTCAAAGTCACCCTGAAATTACAGTCAGATGTGAAGACACCAGAAACATTTAAATTTCTCTTTTGCAATGATTGAAGAAGTCCTAAACATGGCATATAAGCTGCCCAGACCTCTGAAAACACAGATCTGTTCCTTCAGTTAGGTGAGAGTTACAGCTCACTGGGAGAAAAATATCAGCCAGGAAAGTCTGCAAATAGATTTAGTGGGAATACTTGTGCTCCTAAAACAAGAGAAACATTTAAAAGAAAATATCCTACTCAAGCACAGATGATCCTAGCTGCCCAAATTCAGAAGGGTAATTTTACAGAAGATTCAGATACATCAGCATAATTAAAATAGGATTTAGCTCAGAAGGCCACACTTGCCTTAAACTTGTCATAACAACTCCAGATACAATAGAAGCCCAAGGTCAAACTATACTTCAGATATGTGATATTAGTTGCAGATGTCTTTGTTATATTTTTCAGCTTCATCTCTTGCAAGCCATCAGGTTTCAAATAGATCCTGAAGAAATAACTCATTTTGGTAAGTCAAATGACCTGTTACCTGCTTCCTGAAATGGTTAATGTAATAAAAACTATTTCAGTGTTATCCACAATGAGTATCAATGTGATAATCACAATTTCATACATACACAAGACCAATACTAAGGACTTAACAGTTACAATGATGCACAAAGAATTAATTCAAAGAACCCCTGGACAGAAATCCTTCCTTGAATTTTTTTCCAGATTTGAGACTAGAATGTCAAGTGTGCTTAAAATGTAATTTGCAGCAATGAGCATTTTACCATGACTGGGCTTTTCTTATGCATTGCCAAAAGTGAGATGAGGGAGCTTCTCTGACCCTGTTAGGCCCGGATTCTTGCAGTCTACATGTTTTGGTGATATTTAGACTATGGAAATATGGACAGTATTAGTGACAGTCTTTGGTAATGCAGCTACTGAGCTGTTAAGAAGAAACCTAAACCTTGCAGTTGCCTCCTCCTATAAATCAAACAGTGCCTGTTTCATCACTGGAGGTGCAGAGTTAAGTACCCTTCAGTTAGGTCTTGTAGTGAAGAGAATCACTCTGCTTTAGAAATTACCCCTGCAAATAAAAAAGTACAAGTGGCCACCATTTTTTAATGTTTTAATACATATCTTCAGGGGAGTGGGAGGAGAGAAAAAGAGATTTCTAGGTTCACAATATATTAGAATAAATTTCTTTCTAAAAACATTGCGTAAGATAGTGTAATAGTTCTGGTTTGATTTTATGACTTAAGATCTTCTTTACAGATGGAGGGACACCTCTTCCCACTGCCAGCCCTTGGCCAGCTGCTATTCCTGGCACTTTGCGCCCATCCAGCAAACGGCTCACATCCAGGCTCTAGCAGGCCATTGATCAGTAACTAGCACTTTCAGTTGAGTGCAGACTTCCATGGCAGGATAAAGTGACAATAGCAGAGGAAGCAATTGTAAAAATCTGACCAGCCATAGTAACACTCACTGGAGGACAGCTTGAGTTTGCATATTAGCTTCTTTGTTTGTCCTTCTCCAACAGATGATACTTCTATTGCATAGTAAGCGAGCAACATTATTTGGCTTTTTGTATTTAATTAAAAGCTAAGTAGAAAAAGGCTAAGTTCTCTTCTATTCTTATTTCTTGCAGCTAGTGATCTCAAAAGTTTTTACTAAGCAGCTGTGCTTATATGCTTGTTGTCACATGTCAAGAAGTGGGAAAAGTGGAAAACACTAGAAACATAGAATCACACAGTATTCTGAGTTGGGAGAGACTCAAGAATATCATTAAGTCCAACTCCTGCCACAGGGCAGACTAAAAGATAAACCATATATCTAAAAGCATTGTACAAAGTCTTCTTGACCACTGACAGGCCTGGGGCCATGACCACATCCCTGGAGACCTTGCTGCCATTCAGATCTCTGAGCATTCAGCCCAAAAACCATGCAAAGAGACCTTTTGTTGACAGCACTGTAATGGAGAGTGCAAGCCTTAGCTGTGGTTGTGCAATTGTGTTGCAAGGGTACGAGAGGATAGCAATTAGCTGTGCAGGAAGAGAAGGTCCGTGGGACTGAGTTTAGGCCTCAGGCTCTGAACACGAGCCAGCATGGTGAAGCTGCTCGAGAAGACTGCTTAGAAGCTGGTAGAGACACTACCATGGCAACGCCTGCGGTCGTTGGATCTGCTTCAGAACGTTTGGCTCTAGCACCCATGGCCCATTAATGTTTATGAAGTGTAATATATTATAAATGAAAAGCAGTTTGGGGGGGCCCTTTGTACTGCTGGTGATGAGGTGATTCCTACCACAGTTTCATCCATGCTAGCATCTTTAATAGGAGGAGTGGTCTCTAGACCATTCATGTCTCACAAAAATGTTGCTGAAAGAGCCTGCAAACTTCTTTAGAATCCTAAAAATGTAGTTGTAACAGCAAGATCTGCATTCCTTAATCTGCTTTTTCATTAAGATAATATTTTATATGCAGATCAGCTTCATTTGCCTCCAGCTTATTGCAGTTATGCATCTAAAGCATCACAGCCCTGAATGTTATCCATGAGTTGTAGTCTTCCACCCAGTACCACAGTGCATACACATCACTAACCTCACAGGCATAGGAGAAGGAAAAGTCATGGTCCTTCTGTTTAATAAAACAAAATTATGAGGTCACTTCTCTCTGCCTGAAGATGTATTAAAAATAAGAAAAACACCTGATGAAAATATTCTGAAAAAGGTCAGAGCAACAAATGACCCAGTAAAGTGCACGGCTCTTTGAGCAGCAATACCGCTGAGCAAAGAACTGTCTTCTTACTGTGCACCATAAATCCTGTCTCCAGTTCATAAAGTGTTCACAAATAATCTTTCAAAATAGAACATAAAACCAGTTCCTGCATATCTGTGTTACAGGGATAAGGAGCTACGGGAGCAAGCCTCACTTCTCCACCATCATCATCTATGATAATCTCCTACACTTCATGGCACTAAATGCCTGGCACTAAAAACAAAGTTATATTACTGAAAAAAAAATTTCTAAAATTACTGAAATTATTTTTAAATGCTACCCCAAAACCCTTACATGGCATTTAAATGTAGTCCTAAAACGCATGTGGCTAGTACAAACTGTATTTGCATTTCTGTATTTGTGTGCTTTTAGGAGTGAAAAGGATTTAGACCAGCAGTTGTGATCCTTTAAGGATGATGTAGTCCTTACAGAGCAACTGTTCACAAACTGCTACGCACTTTTCCACTTCAATTCAGGTCCCTTCGAAGTTCCCCAAAGTCTCGTTCATGTTCAGTGATACGATAATCATGGGTAAGCAGGCATGGAAACGCCACTGACGCTGCTCGTCTTGCAGAAACCCTGTGACACCTTTGACTAGGGTGTGTTACAGCACAGATGGTTTCAATCTTTCCTTTTATCTCTCCGACACCAGCATGACAGAGCAAACACTTCCAGGGCGCTGAGGAACGTGACATATGGAGCAGGACTGATGCTGTGTATGCTCTTGCAAGCCCCAAATGGCCAGGGAGCTGCAGCCACCTCTGGCCTCGTGTGCTGCACTGAAGCTTACTACAGCTTTCCATCTTAGCCGGGTTCAAAGAAAGGCCAAACTGAATCCCAAACCAAACAAACAAGCCCTAAGTGCCCCTACAAGCTTATCAGCATTGCTGAAGCTTTTCTTTAATTTCTTGTTTGCTTGTTTGTGCAAAGAAATCTGCAGTCACTTAACAGGCTTGGCATTGTGTGTGACTCCCTGCATCAGCAACTAGGTCAACCAGCAGGGTAAAGCACCGTACATGTGAGAGGCTCCCTCAGCTCAGCCGATGCCTGCTGATTATATTTTGGGAATTAGCTAGGTAGAAGAGAATGTCCTCCCAGGCATGTGCTACTCTGAAATTTTAGTCCATTTGCACCAGTCATTTGAAACCTCTTCTTGGCCCCAGCTGAAAGGAGTGCTAAACCCATGGCAGCTAAAACAAGGCTAAAACCAGTGGAAAGTTCAGGGGGTTTGTCTTCTTCTTCACTCTTTTCAACACTTGTAACTACCCAGTAATTAGTCGCAGCACCCAACACTATATAGGGCTTGTGCTGTGTTCAGAGAGTATCAGCTTTCCCAAGTGATGCAGATAACTCTTGGGTAAGATAAAAGTGAGAGGATAAAGACACAGGATATTTTTACTTGGACTATTTTTATTTACCATATGAACATAATTCCTCTCAGTGCCTTAGGCAAAGACAAATAAAACTGCAAAGATGACAGCTACCCTTACGTCTAGGCAGGCAGAACTCCCCATCCTGCCAAAGCGTGGGTTTGCTTGCTTCGTCTCTAGTGGAGCTGCCTCTGTTGTAGTGCCATCAATTTGGAAACACTGCTGCAAGAACATATTTTTGGCCTTCACTCAGAAACTCCTGCCAGCCCTCCACGGAGCCTGGGAGACCTTTTACGCTGTGAGCTTGCCTTTAAGGGAAAAGTCCTTACAGAATAAATGATTTCTACATTGCTCTTGTAGCTCAAATGTTCAGATAATCTGCAAATTAAAAACAAACAAAAACCAAACAAATAAAACTGACAGCTCTGCAGAGTCCCACCTGGGACATTCCATTGCTCTAAAAGCTAAGGAATTACACCAAGATTAATTCCAAACTCACCCATATGACAAAATTCTCCTTGAATCAGAACACCAAAGCATTTTTGACAGCACAGCAACTGCAGACATGAAAAATGGAGGGACATTTCTGTCCTACCTTCTCCTTTTTTTATCACTTTAAATCTAATCTTCCATATTATGCAGAACTTGTGAAATTGCAGTCAAGTTATTTACCTACAACCCTCTCTGCCCTTTCTTTTGCACAGTGCCCAGCCGTGCCTATGCACACAGTGACAGCATTTCACCCTATTTCAGGAACTATAGAGTCAGAGGGGCTTAAAGGAGGCTTTGGCGGAGGTCATCAACAACCTCCCAGAGAGGCTGCTTGCACAAGGGTGGCAGTGGAGCTTGCCAGGACACACAGTCATCCTGCCCAGATGGTATTGCTCTGCATTGCACCTCGCTCAGCACATCTGCTCTGCTTCTTGAGGTATAGTGGAAAAGGATCTGAGCTGTGGGGAGTAAGCTGGCACGTTCACAACGTGCTCCCAGTGTGCAGTAGAAGCAATCTGTAACACATTTTAAAAAGCCCTCCAAGTGCAGAGCAGGGGTGGCCATACAAAAAGCTTGTGCAAAATAATATTGACCTTCGATTCCACACTCTAACTTCCTTGACAACAGCTTATTTCCAGGAAAACCGAAGATGGAAAAGTCTGCTTAAGCACAGAAACATGAGTAACAGAAACCTGCCAGATAATGACAATACAGAAAATGTGTAGTGGGAATTTCCATTCTGTCTCCTAATGCAAGGTGGAAGTTGAAGAAATTAAAATGGGATGCATTCAGGAGTGCTGTGAAGTTAGGTTCTTTCTCATGATGGAGAGTTCAACTGTGGGACTCCCAGCTGATAGATATTACCAATGGCTAGAACTCTGCAGGAGTCTGTAAGGGCATGAGCACTAACACCAATGTTCAGAGTTGCAACACACTGAAATTTTGAAATCAGTCAGGGTTTACCCCAATCCTCAGCTAAACATGATTAGGACATTTCTTGCCCCTTCCTCTGCTGAATACTGTCAGGGAAAGGATATAGGACTATGTGAGTCGTGGCTAATCCAGCAAAACAGCTGCTGTGACATACACATGAATGTTGCATTAAAAACAGCGTGACTTTGTAATAGTTAGAGGCCTTGGTGACAATGGCTTTCCTTTTAAGGAGTATCTCACCCATTTGTGTATTCTACTTCTTGTATAAATTCATTAAAAACTTGAAAATGAAAATGACAAAAATGTCAAATCTAGAAAATTAACCACCTAGTGACCGGATGGGAGGTGGAAGCTCCCAGGAGTGTGTGTTCACTGCCCTTAAAAATCACATGTATGTGTTAGATTACAGGTATGTTATAGCCTTAGATATATGCTAGTGTTCAACCATAATTAGCCCTACACACTTCCTTTCCACAAAGGGGCACTTTAAAGAAACCTATTTAAATATATATAACTCTGTAGAAATAGCCTACTTTGAGTAGACTTTGACTTAGAAGTCAAATTTAAAATATAATCACACTAGAAGAAATATTCAGCAGTCTGTGCACATCTCCAACTCGGCAAAGGATATATCAAGTATTAGATCTCACTCCAATACCCCAGGTTCCCTGCATCACCAGCTCTTATCAGTTGTCACAGTCTGGATGAATCCATCAGACTGGCTGTGTGCCATTAGGACCAACAGGATGTGCAAGCTACCGAGGCAAAAGGTCTCTCTGCAAATGAAGTGAGACAGAGGCAGTGTCATAATGCTTGCAACAGGGATTGGAAGAGCCCATGATATTACATCAGTTTCTGCCCAATTGCTGCATATTCATTAAAAGAAAAAAATCATGGGCTGTGTAGAAAAAATCAAAGGTGAGGATTGTTAGTGGCATCAGAAAGGAGCAAATATCAATAAAATGATATTTTTTTATGATGATGATGAATGATAATGATAAAATGAAAATAAAATATCAAACCAATAAAATAAGAGTTTTTAAAAAAATCCTTATTTTGTAGTTTTTGTAGCTGACATGCAGCAGATTGTACATTACTATCAGTATTTTGGTGCAGTGCAATGAAGCACAGAAATGGCACCTACTCTTTCTGCCTGGCCAGCCTTTGCTCAGCTGTGTATGCTTCACATAGACATGAGATCTACTTCACCAGAGAGACATAAATGGAATCAGAGAATCTCAGGATGATTTGGGTTAGAAGGGACCTTTATGATCATCTAGTTCCAACCCCCTGCCCATTGGCAGACACCTTTCACTCTACCAGGTTATTCAAAGCCCTATCCAGCCTGGCCTTAAACAGTTTGAGGAAGAGGGAATCCACAAGCTCCCTGGGCAACCTGCTCCATCCTGCAGTGCTGAGCTGCTGTGCATGGGTCCCACAGCTGCGGCCTCTCATCTGGGCATGCCTTACAGGCACATCCAGGCTTTCCCAATGCACTCTGTCCTCATGGCCATAGCACACAGTAGCTCCTACCAAGATACTGTATTAATGTAATTCCAGGTATTAACAGGTAATAACTCCTCAAAACCCAGTGATGCAACTAGAAGATCGGATCAGAATAAGCTCTTGCTCATGGTAGCCTGGAAACCCATGAGTCTCTGGGACAAAAGATCGCAGGAGTTGTTATCAAAGAAGAGGGGTGACAGAAACTCAAGAGCTATCTCCAGCAGTATTGCTACCACAGCACAGCAATCATAGTGGTCCCTCACTTGCAGGACAGCACTGCCCTGGAGGGCTTGTGGAGGGGAGGGGCAGATCAGTATGCAACACATGAGGAAGAATGGGCATACAGGTGTGCCAGTTTGAGACAAATTTGGAGGAAAATATCCTCTGATAGAAAGCAGGTTACAACCACCCCTCCCCCACCAGGTTCAGGAAAAAAAATTTTCCTCAGAGGAAAGTGAATGAGGTAAAAAACCTATTTATTTAACAAACACACAGGAAAAGAATAATAATGCTGAATAATAAAACCTCTCACTGTGGAGAGAAACGTAGGAATATTTCAGAATCCTTCTGTAGGTGTGGTCTCTCTCCTCCTGGGAGCTGGGTTGGTGTGGGCCCACCTCCAGGGCCTCGGTGGAAAATTCTCCAATGTTTTCTGATGTTGTTGAAACAGTCCAGAAGAGAAGAAGGGAAAAGCCTAACTCCCAGGAAAACAAAGTTCTCTGTCTCCCTTGGAGAAAGGAGCCAAAAGCTGGCTGAAAAGCAAGAAGGTGCTTCCTCTGCTCCTCTCGCCACAGCAGCAGAACCAGAGGAGTGTGTCTGTGTGCTTGAGCAACTGCTTGAAAAGTTTGCTCGGTTTTTTTCTCTCCCCCCTCTCAAGCTCAGTTTAAAGGCACAGAAAGGCACAGGATTGATGTCTGGGCATAGAGCATCGATAGGGGATACACATCATAAAGTTACCCCAAGAAAACAGGAAAAACACACTTAGAAGAAGAAAAGCAGATGAGAGTGAAGAAATCAAGACCAATTAACTTGCTTAAAGAAGAAATAAAACATGCAAAACACCCCTACAGAAAGAAAAAAAGTAATTACTATCCCTATAGTAGTTATAAACCAAAGCAGTTGCTGAAGTTAGCACAGGGATCTTACTCAGTTGAAGAGGAAGGAAGTAATCCACCAAGCACTTTTGTGAGCAAGGTGTGCGCTGCATTGCCAGAAGCACTGTCTGCCAAAATGTCTCTTTATATATATATATATATATATAATGTGAAGAAATAAGGTTTTTCATTAATTACTGTCCAGCTAGATGACCTTCCCCTCTGTCACGGCCAGAGAAGGCCATTTCTTTCCCATTGGCAATTATGCCCTTCCTAAACACATTTTTACCTGAATCACATGTAAAATACACCATTTAGACAGTTGATTTCAAATATAATGATCCCAAGTTGAACTGTGCCATTTCTGTTGTTTTTGAAGCTCTTCTGTGCTCCTTTTCTTTACTGGGAAGTGCATCCTTTCAGTCAGCCTTTGCATGGTAAGAAACAGCAGTCCTATTAGTAGAGGAGCATTCTCAAATCCAAATCTAGATTTCTACTGTTGATGAGAAAAGACAGCCTGGAGAAGGCAGCAGTTCCCACAGTGGGGCCATCCTGACCATGGGCTAGGGGCTGGAAGCCTGGGCTCAGTCTTCACTCAAACACTGCTAGAATGGGAGCAAGTCAGATCCTGTCCCAATGCTTCATTCTCCTCATTCAAAAAATAAACATATATGAGTGACATATATTTGAGATTTAAGAATGAAAGTAGAGTTAAAGAGATATTGTTGCTGCTGTTATAATTTACTATTATTCACACTTTTACATTGCCTTTCTCACCTGCAATGGGTTAGGCATTACCTTACATGAAACTTGGAACTGCATCTACCAAATTTGGTTGTTTGCCATCCAAGCTGTGCGTTAGGCAAGAAAAGGTGCCTTTGTATCTTACTGCTGCCTCAAACACATGTAACAAGTGTCAAAAGTTCTTCCAGCTATCCCTCTTGTTCTCAGTGCATGCCTTATCTTAAGAAGGTACTGTTTCACACTGTATTTTCCAAATCCAGGGAATTCAGTGCAAGTTCATGTCTATCTTCATTGTTTAATCAAAACACTGTTTATGTCATTACTAATTCACCCAAGCAGAATAAATGTGATTCAAAGGAATTTGATGTGGAAGAATCTAGTATGTTACTTAGCCCAAGTCCAGAAGAGCCTGTTAAAAAGAGAGACCTTAAACATTTTTAGCTCTAGAATAAACAAAAGGCAAAAAGATGCAAGGGATGGTGATGGATTTAACTGAAAAATGTTTATTGTGTTTCTGCATTTCAGGTGTCAGAGACAATAAAATGTACTCCTTGTCTGAACTGTGGAACACACTTGTAGAATGGACCCAAAGATAAAATATCCAAAATACCACTGCTGGGTGATCACTTATCCTCATAAATAAGGAGTAAGTGCTACCATAAACTTCAGTGCCTCCTGTGAGAGCATTTCATTCTGGTAAAGAAATGGGGAATATACTCAAAAATCTAAATTTACCAGCAGGTAAATCACTCCCCTTTTGGCAAATTAAAAATAAACTGGCAGTGATATGTGTCACATAGTGCATATGGTTGCCTTGGAGGTATGTGTGACAAAATGAGACTTCAGCTCCCGGGAACCTCAAGTGAATTATTAGCTTTGCTGCACGTCTGTGAAGAGCCAGACATACCATCGTTTATAGACTGTGAAAAACAAGAACAGAAGATAAGCTGTTCTAACATTGCCCTCTATCAGAAATTTGAAGTAAAGACAAAATTTGCATGATTTATGAATTTTGTATGTAGCAGATATTATTGTCATAGCTAGCAAAAGAAACATATAACATCATGTGAACCATAAACATGTACATAATTTATGTGATGACAGGATTCAGTGGAAGTGCTGCATGAATCAGCTGTACAGCTCAGTGCTCATGTACCTTCTGGGCCTCTTGCTCTCCCACCAGCTCTCTCCTTCAAGTGCTGGCACACTTACAACTACTGAGTAGATTAGGTTAAAGAACTGATTCAACTGAAAAATAACAGGGGATGGAAAAAGGTTTTTTTCCAGCCACGAGTCCACTATGTGGTTGCAGATTGCTCATGCTGGGCAGAAGGGGAGGTAATGTGGGGCAGGACTGGCAGGCAAGGACACAGAAGTGAGATGATGACATTATAAGCTGCCTTTGCAATCTGACGTCAAGTAGTTAGTTATCAAAATACACCCCAAAACCTTTTCTAATCTAATGTTGTGATGAGGAAAATATTTGGCCAGGATTATAACCAAATTTAAGTTAGAGGAAACGGAGAATTTAGGAGAGTACAGTGAATTACTCAAATTGGTTTTTAAAAAATAATGTTAGAGGAGAACTGTCTAGGATAGTTATACAGTAGTGAGACAGGGATTTTACTTTTCTTGTCAAAACTATTGTGGTGGTAGTCTATATTACGTCTTCCTTAGTCAGCAACTTCTGTGTTCCAAGGTGCCACCTCCAAAGGCACAAGGGACATCCTGCTAGGCTGAATGAGTGCTTCTAGAGCTGGTGCCAAGTTATAACAGTTGGTACTTTATTGTCACTCGTATCTTCTTAATCTGTCATAAAATGTAAGTTGCCAGTCCATTATTGCTATTACTGATGTGATTATATATGGTTTCCATTTTTCAGAATATACAGCCATATAACTCTTTAAGTACTACTATATGGTAATGAAATTACCTAAATGGAATTTTAATTCAGTGTAGGTTCACAGTGGCATTCAGGCATTTAACTGCAGTGAAGTGACATCTGGCATCACTGGTGTCCCGAGATCTTATCCATGGCTTCTCCCACAGCTCCTAAAGCACCCAACCATTCTGCTGACAGACCCCTCTGGACTTTGAGATTTCTTCCACTGTACAGATTTATAACTGTGCACTGCTTTGCTGTGCACCCTGCAAAGTTCTGCACCCTGAGCCAGGGCAGCTGGGCTCTGCTGGAGACACAGGTGTGTGCTGAACACAGAGGGTACTGCCTGACTGGATTATTTGAGAATGGGGCTAACATGGATGCAGCAGGGTGTGGATGGAAGTGCTGTGCAGCCACGGGGCTGAACGTGCCCCCAGGTGTTGCACACTGTACAGAACTTCCCAGCCCCTTCTGACCACTGCAAGCCTAGAGTTAAGAGTCCCACAAGAAGCCCCCATCAGCTTGTCTCTACACCAGAACTCTAAATGAAGGGCTCTGAAACACACATCCACAACAATACTGGGCTTTCCAGGGCTCCCTCCATAAATCAGGTGCTCTCCCAAATCACAGGAGAGCACTTGAGAACCCTGTCCTGTTTGGAACATTGTGGTCAATGCTGTACATGGAGTGTGCAACTGGGATCACAAATACTGTTCATAACTTCTCTCAGCTTGATTTGGAACAAGGCTTTGGACATGGATTTCAACTCTGAGAGGGTACAGCCTGCCCCAAAGCTTTTCAGGCATGATGGCTTAAATCTTTCTGCACCTGTCCTGAACATGCTGCCCATATAGTATAGAATAATTAAATGCTCATATGCATAAATACATATAAATGGGGACTTCAATGTCAGTTGTGGTAATTTAGGAATTAAAAAAACATTGTAAAATTCAGATTTGTTATCTGCCTCTAGTCCTTGAACTGAAGCTGAAAGTCAGGGATGAAGTTTTAAAACACAGAAGCAGCTAGGGAAGAGACACTCTGTCTCCAGCACAAAGCTTAGCTGAAGAAAAAAATTTCTGCTACAGTTTGCAAACATCTTTTTTCAAAGACTTACATTTCAGTCTTAGGGCTTGTGTCTCCCAGGCAACATCTGCAAAGATTAAAGTGCAATGTGCTTTGATAGTATTTTTTATTAAAATGCTTTCAAAAAGCACCTCCAGGAAAAATAAAGATAAATAACAAAGTAATATAATATTTTTTTCTCCGCTTTCTTTAAATAATTTTGGGACAACAATAGTATTTTTTCTGTCATTCTCCTATCAGCCAAACTGATGGAAGCTGCAGGATGGGGTTATACTGCAGTTTTCCCACGTTACACAGAATATTATGACCTTACCTAATTGTATTTATTTTTCAGATATTTGCATACTGCACAACATAATACTGGGACATAAGTACAGCAATATTATTCTTCCCTATTTTTTAATCTACAGATATTTTTCAGCTTTAAAATTACAACTTTTCATTTTTAGGGCTTCAGTCCTGCAAATTGTATAGAATCCTTATTTTACCACCTTTATTACCAGAGTAAAAAAAAATCCCACTGACATATTAAAACTGTGAGTAAATTATGATCATGTTAAAGCCAATGATAATATTCCCATTGTCTTCAGCAAGACAGTTTGTCAGCTTTTCTTGGTATAATATCAGAGAAGCATGGCCCCAGAGGATGCCAAAAAGCAAGGGAAATTTGTACCATCTCTGATGATCTCTGTTCTATATGTCATCCACATATCAAAGAAGAACACATAGCTCTGCAAAAATCATTAGAGAAAATTTGGCTACAAATAAAATAAATAAATAAATACAGAATGCATGAATAATGAGAATTCAAATAAAATCTGTATTTCCCTCAAAAATGACCAGAGATGTGAAGATCCATCACATTAGAATGAAAAGCTAAAATCCTTTCACCATGTTCATTTTGGAACCATTCATTGCTATGAGGGAATGTGGAATGTCAGTCTCGACTCACAGCTGAGAGGGTTTCTGCGGGGCTGAGTCCTTGGATGGCTTCTGGCAGCAGCCTGCATTGGGCTTTTTGGCTCAGGCTCCTGCACAGCCAGCGTGGATTCCCTCACTGGGGACTCCCCATTGCTGCCTGGTGCAGCACACATGCCTGGGGTCATATAAATCCTGTGGGACCCTCCTAACCCTGGGTAGGGTTACTTTCATCACCAGGATTTTCAAACAGCAGTAGCTACTTTCATAACCTATCTCATGTTCTAGTTTTCACTCTCCAGATCTAAAAGAGCAACCACTTCATGCAGCTGGTAAAAGATCATTTCTAAGGGCAACCCTGCCCCCAATCACTTCCTGCTACCTCCCAGGTGAACTTCCTCAGTCCTAAGTGGGTTTACCTCAATACCTCTGTGCAGCCCAGTGCACATTCAAGTCAATCTGTGTTTAGCCTGTGCATAATAAGAGTATTCAACAATAAGGAGTCATTCAGATATTCAAAGTTGAATACAGTCCTGTACAGAGACCTGACCCGAAGTAATTTTTGACATATATTTTTATTATAAAATGAGACTTCTATGCAGTGATGTAAAGAGATAATTATTTTTCAAAAATTACAACAGAAAATAATTGAGGTCAAAAAGACAACAGTTCCTTCCTCCCTGAATGAAATTTCAACAAATAGATTTCTCACGACATAAAAAAAAAAAAAAAAAGTGTGTACTATTTTTTTCCAGGCTTCAGAGTCTTCATAAAAATACCCCTGTCAGGCCAGATGGAGCAATGGTACAGGGAAGTATTATTATAAAAATATTAGTGAACATTTCTGTTTAATCTACCACATATCCACTCCTATTGTAGCAGCTGTGGTTTTAAATGCTACTAATTACCAATTTCTCCCTAACAGCATTTATAATGATTGCACATCTGGCTTGGGTTTCTCACCAATAGCTGGCTTAAAGACCGTGTTGCAGCTCACTGTTACTGCACATTTATTCCAAGGGTGCTAATATCCTGGTTGTTTGATTTTTGCTAATATTTTTCCTTTTTTTGTTGTTATGGGGTTTTTTTGGTTTTGGTTTTGGGGTTTGGTTTTTTTTGTTGTTTGTTTTCTAGTGAAGAGTAATAGATTGCCTACAGGCTTGCTTTGTACCTCACTGGTATCAGTTAACCGGATTGCAAATATCATTATAAAACCAACCACAACAGGCAGTGGGCTTTAAGTAGCAGATCATAGGTCCTTGCTGTCAGAATCCCCTCCTCCAGTTTTACAGGCATGTTGTCATTTTGCAGGTTAGAAATGCTTGCTGTTTGTCTCTTAAGTACTGCTTTTAGAGTCTCATTTACTAACCACTCTGTTTATTTATAGAGGTTGATGCCAAGTTTCCGTCTGATAGCCTGGAGCTATGGATCACTCGAAAAAATCTTATCTTGTTCCAAAAATAACACAGATAATGTCTTGTATTTGGTGGTTAGTGTTTGCATATGGCATATATTGCCACATTTTGAGGAAATGGCTTGCAATAATAATGAGAAAATGTGCCTATTGTGAAATTTTGTAAGATTTTTCATTGAAAATACTTAATAACTTACCCATTAAGAAATTATTCTTGCTTCAATTGTTAATTTGGGATTTAAAAATAAGTTTGGCCACATTTCAGGTAGGCAAGTTTCTGTTTTACCATGTTAGTTTCAGGTTAGTCTTTTTATACTGATATGAGAATAGTCTCTCTAACAAAATTGTACCAGTAGGAGCATGTAAGAGCATTATAAATGGCTGTGGGCAGCTCGGTAATGGGAACATTTTCAGTAGCCTCTGGTGGTTGAAGGACAACATAAATGGCTGAAGGAAGACTCATCTGTCACATCAGGGGCTTGTTTAACAACATTCACTTTGAACTTGACCAAGCAGACTTTGGAGCTTCTGGACCTATAAACACTTAAAAGGGGTAAGAGCACTGGACTAGAGGCCTGAAGTTGCTCCCAGAGACATAAAGCCCCATTCTTTGCTGGGTTGGAACTGTGTGAAGTCACCTTTCTGCTATCTCTTATCACATTTGTGCCTTTTCTCTGTTGCACTTCCCCACAAGCCATCCACAGCTATAGAAGGGCTCCAGCTCTTGCCTATTTGGAAAAAGAAGAAAAAAAACAACCTAAGAAAAATAGGAACAAACCATTTGGTTCCCTAAAACCAGAAAACCAAAATAGCTTGCCTTTGTGTTCTGCTTTTTTCAGATAATGTTGTGAATTAAGATGACAGGCAGTATCACACAACTTAGCTAGCAATAGAGCAATTTACAACCTGCTCCTTTTCACTCAGCATTTCTACTCTGAGCTAAGACAAATGGGGTTTGGTGCCAAAATAAAACAGCAACAGTTTATTCTCAAGTCTGTGTTTTCCCACTATGATCTGCCTGCAAGCCTCCTCTTTTCCCAAGCCCTTCACTGCAGACTGACAGCAGTAAAGCATTTCAGCACACATTCCCACAGCTGTGATCCCTGAAGTACCACTCTGTTTTCCAACACTGTTTTCCAAGAGCTGATCTTCTCCCCTGTACTGGGCACTGGTGAGGCCACACCTCGAGTGCTGTGTCCAGTTCTGGGCCTCTCAATTCAGGAAGGACATGGAGGTGCTGGAGTGAGTCCAGAGAAGGACAACGGGGCTGGGGAAGGGTTTGGAGCACAAGTCCCATGAGGAGCAGCTGAGGGAGCTGAGGGTGTTTAGCCTGGAGAAAAAGAGCCTCAGAAGTGACCTTATCGCTCTGGACAGCTCCCTGATAGGAATTGTAGCCAGGTGGGGGTCAGGCTCTTCTCCCAGGTAAAACAAGAGGACATGGCCTCAAACTGTGCCGGGGGAGGTTTAGGTTGGACATTAGCAGGAATTTCTTCCCTGGGACGATGATTAAACAGCGGAATGGATTGCCTATGCCCAAGGAGGTGGTGGAGTCACCGTCCCCAGAGGTGTTTAAGGAAAGACTGGATGTGGCACTCAGGGCCAAGCACTGGTTTACACGGTGGTGTGCAACACTGGTTGGACTCGATGACCCTCGAGGTCTTTTCCAATCTAAATCTTTCCTTGACTCTGATTCTGTGATCTGAGGAAAATCCGGCGGCAGCAAGAACAAACACACGCTTTCAAACCCGTCCATCCTTATCTGCCCGAAGGGCGGAATCACACAAACCCTTCTTGACACGGGGCCGCCCTCAGCCACAAGTGGTTTTCATACTAATTCCCTAATCAAGTCCAGATTAATCAGAAGTGCCCGGGCCCTGAGGCCATCGGTGCCCCGAGGAGCCGCGGCGAGCCCCGACTGCGAGGAGCGCAGGAGAGCAGCGACGGCGCCAGGGCGGGCCTCGAACCCGCGGCCTCGGCGGACCCGTCAGTCACTGCGCTGCTGCTGCGTCACTGCACCTGCGCCCGCCCCGCGAGCCCGGCGCTGCGGCGGCGTCAGCTGACCGCGGGTCACGTGACCCGCCGGCGGGTGAGCGGCGGCGGCGCCGGGGATGGAGCAGTGACGGTAACGCCGGGCAGCGGGCAGGGGGAGGGGAGGAGAGGAGAGAAGGACAGACAGACAGACAGACAGACAGACAGACAGGCAGGCAGAGACAGACAGGTGTCTGGGCTGCCCCGAGCGGCTGCCGCAGCGCCCCGGCCTCCCCCGGCGCCGGGCCGCGCAGGGCCTGGCATGAAGGGCAGCTCCGGCCGGGCCCGGCGGCACCGCGGCTCCCGGGGCTCCGCTGGGCCTCGGGGCCGCCCGCCCAGCGCTCCGCCGCTGCGGGGGTGTTCACCTCGGGCAGGGCCAAGTGACAGCGCGGCCTGCGGAGCCCGAGGCTGCCGGGCTGTGGGAACTGGCGTCTAATCCCTGTGATCCGGGTCATCGGCTCCGTGGGGAGCGAGGGCAGCGCCCCCCGCTCCCGGTGCCAGCCCCAGATCGGCTCCGCACAAGCGTGGGGACTCCTCATGGCGCAATCTCCCCGCTTCCTCGTTGTGGCCGCTTCTGTTTATGAAACTTGGAGGCCAAGCGCCAGAAGTGATTCCTGAAAGCGAGCTTGAAGAAGTGACACCCTGGGGACTTAGTGCTAAGTCACACTAGTAAATTGAGCTTTACTATTGAGCTAAACAGAAGCAATCGTCCCCTGCCCCTTGCCCTCTTTTTTTTGAAAAATGCAATGCCATAGTTGAGATTTTGTTTTGACATCACAGTATGTTTTTCCAGGTACAGCACTGAAAACAGTTGTTCATAGGTTTTATTTTAGATTGTAGTATACTGCATGAAAGGTTTTTCTTTGGAAATCCATTTTCCTAGTAACATAGGGATGAAGTAGTGTACATTACAAAAAAGTGCTGGTCGTAGAGGTACATGGCATGAACAACAGTTACCCATTCTTAGTGCTTATTCTAGGTTTTATTTTGAACACTTGTTATTTCCTGCTTTATCCTTTGGTTCTTTTGTTTAAATTGCTTGGCTTTCGTTTTACGGTGGGTCTGTATGTATTTTTTGTCTGACCAGCATTTGTATCTACCATTCTGTAGCACTTCTCCTTTCTTCACTTCTTGTTTGGTATTCTCCATTGTTCTGATTTCAAGCTCACTAATATAAAACACTTAAAACTCTTCTACCAAGCTTTTTGTTCCCTTGTGTGCATTTAATAATACCTCCATTTTACTTGGAATGGGAAATTATCTTCCTTCTCATGGCTGTTAGAAAAGGAACAGAGCTTCAGAAAAAACAACCACACAGACAGAAAATGGTGAGGGAGAAAGGGAAGAGAAGTCCAGTGACTTAATGATTCCTGGGAGATGCAATTGTTCCACCTGTGCCACTTCTGGAAACTTTATAAATATTCTTTAGACAGTATTTTTGTTTGTGGAAAATATGAGAGTGCAATGTTCCCTGTGTCTTACTGAGTAGGATTCTGGATTTCTGTCTTTTTCTGGCTCTTCTGTCTTTTACTTGGATATTTGTGAATTGCTGCTGCCACCACCTAGTTTGTTTATCCAACATTGATTCCACCGATTTTTCTAGTCCTAGTCTAGTCAAATCCAGACAAAAACAATTTAAAGCTTTAGCACTTTGAGTGTGTATGTGAGCTGCAGTGGTGTCTCCCAGAGTAGGTGAAGTTTACTGTAAACTTGGCAGTGCCTTTTATAGGGCCAGAGTTCAATGAAGTGTAGGAAAACCTCTCACACACCAAGTCTGGCATGTGTTAAGGAAGAAAATGCATCGTAGCAGTCTGAATAAGGGGAAATTTCATTTTGTTCCAAATCATTGATAATTTGTAGACCTCCTGCAGAGACCTGTTATGTGAGATAATCCAGTTGGTGCTAAAAAAAGAAGCCCTGTAGCATGGTGGTAACTGATGTTGTGTGTCTGGTCTTGTAAATATTCTGATTTCTGGACTACCTGTGCCTGCCTTGGCATGGTTTGGGTTTGGGTTTGTAGCACTGCTGTGCTGTGCTTGCTGGTGCAGTGTCAGACGTCACAGAGTGCGTGGTGTCAAGGGCCTCAGTAACTGGGTGTCATCATCTCCTGCTGTAAACAGGACCCCTTCAGTCCAAGGGGGGTGGCTGCTGTGCCAGGCTCTGCTTCATGATGGCAATTTAACAGCTGGTAAACTTCAGCTTTAGGCTTCCTGAGTAGCTGAGCAAAAGCATCGGCAATCAGGCCTTTCTTCAGCTCACCTGGAATTTCAGCACCCTTGGTAACTTGCTGCCTATAGAATGGATACACAGATGAAGGGCCGAGGCGTGTTGTTTTTGGCAAAGTTGGCTACCACATACTAGTTCTAACAAATACAACATTTGATTTGTTCTCCCTCAAAAAAATTGAGTGCTGTAGTTCATGCTCGTGAAATGCAGGTTAGTCCCTACTCATTCAAAGCTGCTACAGAAGACATTGCAGGTATCAGAATTTGACATTTAGAGTCTGTTGAAGTACTCCTTGATTTCGTTCTTCACTCCTTTATTAAAAAAATCCAGTAACTCTCAGCCAGCTGCTTTTACTTCTTAGTGACAAGAGAACATCTATACTCTTAACTTCCTGAGCTTGAGTGCAAAGTAAACCAATATCATTTGTATTTAGTACCAACACTTTCTTGACTAATGCCAGTATGTGTAATGTTACTGATAGTCTGCAGTGATAACAGACATATCAAGACTAGAAAGTGTTCTCCTTTTTGTTGAAATTTTTAGCTGCCAGGAGAACCTTCTTTACTTGAAAGAATAAACTAGATTTTATTGCATTTAAATAATTTCAGGCATTTATGTACTTTAAAACACTGTCCTAATCTGAAAAATTATTGGAAAAGATAAGTCAGAGTTGAAATTTGTTCAGTTTTTCTTATTTTTTCTCTGACGTTCCCAGAAAAAGTTGTTTGTTGTACAGACACTGGAAAATGTATATAGTTGTGAAAATATAATTTGGGTCTTGTTTTATTTGATTTATTTTCAGTTAGATTGTTTGCTTGTTATCTTTCTGTGAAATTACAGTTGAAAGGTGCTAATGTTGCAAACTCAGCCTGCTTTAACATACAGGATGGGCAGTTTAAAAAGATTTTCCAACTGTGTAAATGTGATTTGGAAGATAGGAAAAAATGAATTTGAAACCACATGATACTCCTGCTAAAATCTCTTACAGTGACTGGAACTGCACTTTAGTAATGTGGAATGAGATGTTTTTCTTCAGGCAAAGCTTTGACTGCCGTACTAATGGCAGATATTTTTTCTTCTTTCTGTTGCTTCCCTTCTGCTAGCATCTTGCCTTTATCTTCAGAATCAAGAAACATCAAGATAAAGGCACAAAAATGACCGAGTTTTGGCTGATTTCTGCTCCTGGGGAAAAAACCTGTCAACAGACATGGGAGAAGCTACATGCAGCAACTACAAAACATAACAATCTTTCTACTAATTCAAAGTTCAATATTCCAGACTTGAAGGTATGTAAACCCCATGTCATGTCCGAAGAAGTGTGTTTGTTTTGCATCATCTTTGTTTCTCTAGATTAAAACTTGCAGACATTTTAGAGAGAACAGCTGACTTCTCTTGATGTTTATGTGTGGATCTAAGAAATAATTCAGACAACAGTTATCTTTTTTCCTGAACTTCTGAGTTAGTTGTTCACTCTGTAAGTTTTCAAGATTCAGCAGCCTGTGTTCTTTCAGCTGCTAAAGCAGTTTTTCCAAGGAGGGTAGTCTTGATCTCACAGTGGTAGCAGTTACTTGGAGAAGAAAAATGGGAGCTTGTGATCTGATTATTGAGAGTTTCCTTTGACTGTTTTGTTTTGCCTTTTTAAAAAGTTATTTAAATGGGGGTTTTTTTCTTCTGAATTGTCTGCTTCTTTTCTGTCTGAGATACAGTGAGAAAGCTCAAATTAAAATACAGGAGTTGATCAGACAGCTGCTCTTCTGGATATTCTATTACCCAAGATGCAAAAAGTCCAGACTCTTTTTGGTCTTACTGGTGCAGTACTCTTGTATTGCCAAAGTTTTCAATGTCCAGAGTGCCTCCAGTGCTGAGATTCTTTATCAGTGAAATATCACATTTGTTCTAAAGTAGTAAATTAAATGCTGAAACAACTGCCTTGTGAAAAATACAGCCAGTTTATAGTGTAGATGTCGCTGTTCTCACCGCGGCCGAGTGGAGAAACCACACAGAGTCCAGGCTCAGGGATAAATGGGAGCCTTTAATAATCTTTCCAAAGGCTTTTATATGTTAGTTCACAAGAGTGTGTTAAATGGCATAAAGTAATTGGTCTTTTGGCCATCCACCCCTCGAGGGGATTGGTCAAGTTCTAAGACACCCATTCCTAAATATTTGTCTAGTTAAAGCCATAACAATACTGCAAAACAACCTGCAGGTGCAAGAAGTTTACAATCCTGTAATCTTGTTTAAAATAATCTGCATGGGAAAGACAGAGCTCTCACAAACTACTGCAGAGAGCAGAAGAAGTTCTCTACTGAGGCTTTTTCAGCATCCATATGTAGACATTGTTTTAACATGTTTTGGATGGCTGGATTGCAGAACTGAAACTGAGCACCTAACTAGTGAGTTAGATCTGATCCTGTGGTGCTTTGAGGGGAGGTGTTTTTAACAAATGAAACACAGTGTGGCTTTGGTAAATCAAGATGTCTGAAATCTTAGAGTCCAGCATTTTATGTAGCTCTGCAGAGCTACGTGTTGGGAGATGTAGCTTTTACTGTTAGTTGGTTTTATCTTTCTATGTTTGTATACATCTGCTTATGCATTTTGATCTTTGCTTCTAGGTTGGCACACTGGATGTTTTGGTTGGTTTGTCGGATGAGCTGGCTAAACTGGATGCGTTTGTGGAGAGGTAACAGTTTATTTTTACTAGGGTGCAAAGAATTAGAATAATGATGTGATGGTTTGCTGAGTCCTAATAATGCACAGGTTATTTTCAGCATTTTTTGTATCACGGTGATCCTCTAGAGGCAGTCAGCAAGCTAAGATTTAAGAATGCTAAGATGCTGGTTTTCACTGTATCTGTTCTTGAAAAAAAGAAAAATAATCTGAACTTCTTATGGAATAGTGGGACATTATGCATTGATGAAGGATGGTTCTCCCTATAGTAGTGCTGTGTGCTGCTGGGTCCTGGAGAATTGTTAACAATTGAGCCTGACAGCTGCAGGAAGTGGCGATGAAATGATACAAAAGCTTGATCTTTTAGCAGGAGTACTGTTTATGCACTTTGAGAAAGTAACCATGTCATTTCCTAATCCATAGAAATGCTTAAATACTCAACACCAGTATGAGGGACCTAACCTCACCTTGTTGAGAACTGATGAGTAGCAACACTAGAGAAGATTTTAGATAAAGTTATGGAATACTTCTGAGAAGTTGGTTTCCTTCAGATACTGAGCCCAGCTTGTGCTCTCAGAAAGCTTGTATGTAGAGCAATCATCATCCTTGTTTGATCCAATCACTTTTGATCCAGTCTCAGGCAATTTAATATCAGTTTTATGAATGGTATTTCTCAAATAGCAGGTTTGGGGGTTGGGTTTTTTTTAATATATCTTAATCTTTCATTTTTCAGTGTTGTAAAGAAGGTGGCCCAGTATATGGCTGATGTTCTAGAAGACAGTAAAGATAAAGTTCAGGAGAATCTTCTGGCTAATGGAGGTAAAGTGTTAACTGTGATATCCTAATGTCTCCTAAGACTGTAGAAGGGAAGGCAATGATCCTGAAACTTAATGAGGTACAAGGAAGCCAAGTGCAAGGGGCTGCACCTGGGTCAGGGCAGCCCTCGTCAATGCAGGTGGGGGATGAAAGGATTGAGAGCAGCCCTGCTGAGAAGGACTTGAGAAGGTTCCAGCGTGCATCTTATTTCAGTAAAGAGCTGCACTTTTCTCTCAATCAATATTTTATTTTCAAAGCCATTTAATAGAATTTACCATGGCTTGTATTGGTGCAAGAGAGGCTAATGTAAGTGGCTAAGGGCTTGGAGTAGTGTCTTTCATAGCTCCCTTATCCGACCCATTTTTCACACGGAGCAAGAAATAGTTGCTCTTATCTGTAGTTCTCAGCCATCCTTGACTTGGTAGTAAATGTCATTTAGGGTCTACAGAGGTGGAGAAACCAATATCTGAAGGCAGAGGTCATGGATAGCTTACAACTTGTTTATTTTCAAATTTGTTAAGCAATAGGGTCCACACATCGGAAGGTCCAGTCTGTTACAGTTGTCTTCTGTTACATCAGTTCTACATGGAATATAATATAGTAGTCTTTTTATTGTCTATCTTAACAAAGTTCTTTAAAATTTTAGTTGACTTGGTCACCTATATAACAAGGTTCCAGTGGGATATGGCCAAATATCCAATCAAGCAATCCTTGAAGAATATTTCAGAAATTATTGCAAAGGTAAGGTAATTTGTTTTATAAAATTTCCCTATTTGAACTTCAGATATTTATGCACAAAACTTGCTCTCAGAGCTATTTGTCTGTTTTAGTCAGCTAACAATAGTAGTGAACTTTGTAGCAGTTAGTAACCAAAGAAGTACATTAGGATGTGGATAGGATTTGGAGAGTGCTCCCTGTAGGCCATCATGCTGTCTGTGCTGATTTTTGTTTCCTAGGATCACTGAATTAACAAATAAATAGCCAGCAAATGACGTTTACATTTAAGTTTTGCTGTACTAGCATATTGTTTGTCTGATGTTCTTGAACCTTTTGGGCTGTTAGCAGTGAACCAGGGAACTTACTTACATTCTGAAAGCCATGGCACTCAGTTGTGAGGGGAGAAATAAGCCTTCATTGTTAGATGTAAAGAAAGTCATTTGAGAGTTATCTTGCGTTTCCTCATCTTTACTTTGGCGAAGTGTTTCATACATGGAGGATTTCATTTGCTTTGTACTTGCTTGTGAGCCTAGACAGGGTCCTCAGCAGTGACTGATTCAGATGGTGAGAGAGTTCTCTGTAAGCAACCCTTGCTTTAAGATTTTCCCAGCCTCTTCAGGTGTTTTTTTTCCCATTCCCTGTTTTTTGTAATCTGCAGACTGGCTCTTGGAACTGCCTGTGTCACTAACTGGAAATACGTAACTTGGGAAAAAGAAGTGGCTGTTCTGGGTGCCTACAGGGATAGTCTTTGGTGATGGATATGTAGGGTCTATAATGGGGTTGGGATGGGGGTAAGTGCTGGCAAACTTGTGCTTTGCTATAACTGCAGATTCCTGAAACTATTACATTCATTTTTTTGCTGAGATTACAAAATCTGAGTATATGCTACAAAGCTGACTGAGAAGGCAATTAGTACTTTCATTTTTGATATTTTCTTTGGGACTATCACTGTATCTTGACTTTATTTCACAAATTACATTTAATAAGTATTCCTGGAAAACATCTGCAGTGTGGCCTTTTGTTGAAGGATCACTGGCTGTCTTACTGCTCTGAAGATTTGCACATTAAAAATATCTCACAGATATAAAATAATAATATCTGACACTAGTACATAATATTTGCTTCTTCAGAACAAGGTATCAAAATGAAGCACTGAACTTTTTACAGCTGTTATAGTACAGCACTTGTTTTTGCAGAAATTTAATCTGTTAGAAACAAAAGACATGAAGAGGTATGCCCTTCATTGAAAATTATCAGGGATTCAGCATGTGTTATTGTGTCTTGAAGTTTGCTGGATAAATAATCTGCTTCAACAAAGTTGTACTCTAGAATCTGAACTTCAGCTGTCTTACATTCTTTACCTAGTTCAGGGACCTCATTGAGGTATTAGGTTGGATAGTAAATGCAGAGAAACAGGTCTGCTGGACTTCAGCCCGAGACATCCTGTTGAGGGTTTCCATTTCTCTTCATGTTTAGCTGTGCTTGTATTCTATAGGGACAGCTTCAGGACACCTATGGCATAAATGTGATTTCAAATAGCTTAAAAAATATTTTCAACTGTGAGCCATAGATGTGTGTCCCTAAAGTGGAGAAGAGAAGGAAGATGACTGAAGATGCTTTATGTTCTTACAGAAATGACCCCTAGGAGATCATATCACAGGATTTGAAGCAGTTTTGTCCCAAGGCAGAAAGTGTCCTGACAAAGATAAAATCTTCATGTTAATCACATGCCAAAGTGAAGATACAGGAAAATTGAAAGAGCTACATTAATTAAAATCTGTGAAGCCTTTTGACATGTTGATGTTAAATAATTTGAAAAGCTTGTCAAATCATGAATTACTACTTTTCCTGTATGGTTTTATATCATCTTCACTCACTCAGGCAGCAGATTGTGATGTTTGTCAAAATGAGTAATGGCAATTGAAGTGGGGAGTTTGTCAGTTGAGAAGAAATTACAGCAGTGTTAGAAACATTTAAAATGAAATGAAATCTGCTGAAACTATCCATCAAGTTTTTTCAGCTTTTAACTTTCAGAAGTTCTGTGAACCCCAGTGTCAATATAGATGACTTTGGAGTTGGCATCTGTGCTATATGAGCACTGTCACGAAATCAAGTCATTCTTCGAATTTGAAATTAGTCATCAGACTCATGCAAAGAGACAACTTCAATATTCTTAGTGCTCTAGTCCAGCCTTTTCAGCAAGCCAGGCATCCATTGAAGTGCAACAGCTCAGTTGTATGGCTACAAGACACTTGTGTATTGCCAAAGGCTGCATAAGTGGTTTAAATATCTGGGATTGCTCTGTGTAGAAATAGGCTCACTATGTTAGATTGGCGCTTTCTTTAGCAATACTGTGAGTCTGCCTCCTTTCGCAATGACCTTTGTGAGTTACTCACCAATTCGACTCCCAAAAGGAAGTTTGTATTGTTGCTTCATTTGGTAATTTTACAAAAATTTATTTTCAAGAGCTCTATTGTAACATTGAGGTTTGTGGTTCTGTATTCTCTAACATTCAATAGGAAGCAAAGCTGGTTGTTTTTTACAGTAAACTTCAGTCAGTGTAGCGGTAACAGGCTTTTGTCTAAGCATCATCTTTCAAAAGATTACTGACTCTACAAATGAGAGCAGTTAGAGTATTGTCAGTTAGGAAATGGTGAATGGGACTGGTTTGTAAAGGTAGAGTTTGGTATTGATGGTGTTTGGGTTTTTTCATTAAGTAATACATAGTTAGACTTATTGAAAGTGTTGATCCTTGGAAAAGGCAGAGGAGAAGTTTGCCAGTCTGGGAAAAAGCTGAAATGCACAAAGGTACTAGCTTAATACCTTCTGATTAATTTTCCCCTTAATGCTGTCTTCTAGATGTAAAAAAAAGAAAAAGGGGTTAGCGTTACTTCTTGTAGTAAAAAAAAAGTTTTCATGAAGCTGTATGCCTTGGGTGACAGCTGCTGAAATGTTCTGCATGCTTTGCTAAAGGTTATATCAGTCAAAGGATTTAAATAGTCCTAAGTACTTCTCTGTTTATTTTTGCCATTTTCAGAGTATTTTGTCTAAAGCATTGCTGTATCTCTGAAGGTGCAAGCTGTTAATGTATTGCCACACGAAACTAACAGAATGTTCAGGCTTTTGATGACTTCCTGCTAGTCGAGCCAATTTAGGTGTTACTATAAACAAGGTCACTATTTAATTAAGTGACCTTGCTTTTAAGAGATTTATTTTGTGGAAACAAAATTGTATCTGCATCTCCAAGCTGAAGTGTTTTATGGAAACAAAGTGTTTCTTCAGTGGTCTAAGTCGAAATAAAGGGAGAGTCCCTTAACTGTGTTAAGGAACTTGTCCCTGGGAACTTTTACATGCTTGTACCTCCATACTACAGTGAGGAGGCCGTGGGCAGCAGCATAAAGCCAGACCAACACCGTGCCACGTTCTTTCAGTTACCCAGCTGTTCCCGAGTGCATTGATTTTAAAACACCTCCTTGTAAAGGGTACATGCCGATACGAGTGTGTTTGGCTGTTTAAGATGTACTAAAGTGCTTCATTTGTTTTGTATTCTTCCACTTACTGCCAAGTTATCTAGCTGGGAATGAGTCATTTTTGGTAATCATGCTAATTAAGCCATCCTTCTCAAATCTATCCTCCAAGATTACTTGAGCAGCAATGGCAAGCTGAATGTAAGTTCTATTCTAGTTCTTTAGACACAGTTCCTTTTCTTTTCATTTTTAAGGGAGTAAACCAGATTGACAATGATCTAAAAGCAAGAGCCTCGGCATACAATAATCTGAAAGGGAATCTTCAGAATTTGGAAAGAAAGAATGCGTGAGTTGTATTGTTTTTTGCTAATGTAGCGCGGGAACGTTATCTAAGCACGAAAACTTAATAAAATGTGGAATGATACAGGCTCTAAGTTTAATGTATTTTAGAGGTGTTTATCAATCTTGAAGAGCAGGTGTCATAAAAGATGATTTATTACCAGCTGGCTGATTGTTGTTTACTGACTTGTGACTGAAAAGCAATTAAGAAATCACAAAAGCATGTATAAATTGCTGGAACGTTTGAGAGGAGCTTGCTGTTAGTGGTGTGTAACGCTACTACTTAGGTGTCTTGTCTAAACAAGAAAGTCTCTCCTTCACTCCAACTTGACTGGTTTACTTCCCTCAGAACTTACCAGCAGAGACAGCTGTTGTATACACGCAGATAAAAAATTAAACAAGGACTGTGTGTTGTCTTGTCACGTACATGTGATGATTATCTGAAGTACAGTTGAGGTACTGTAGTTCTTCTGTGCTAATGTGGTTGATAATTTGCCTGAGCCCTGCCATTGCAGTGAATGGCACAAGCCTGATGGCTGATTCAGGACCATGGGTCATGCCCATGACAGTATGTGGCAAGCTGTTTTAGGAGTGAGCCATAAGTTCTGGGCTACGCCATGGCAGTTTGTCAGCTGAACACCATTAAATCAGTGTACATTCTTGGTCTTTTATGACTGTGAAGGAATACACTGCTTTCAGTTTTTACTGATGTTCTGTATGTAGATTTGTACTAGGTTAGTTATGACTCTGAGGCTTCATCTACTAGAATCCACAGTTACTGGTTTTAATGGTTCTTGTGGTTTTAAATAACTTCTGAAAAGAAAAGTTGGCCGCTTAAGCGTGTGACGTATTTGGAATATGGAAATGACGCACAGCGGTGGAGCTACTGATAAAAATTTCAGTGGCTTTGGACAGTGAAATATAAAATACATATAAGGACGTTTTGTTTGCTCTGCTAATAGCAATTGTGTAGGTAAAATACCTTTGTGAGAATGCTATATTATCAAGCACTGGAAACTTACCAGACAAATTAAATTTTTAAACATGTAATTGTTCTGGCTGTCTTTGTTTCTCTGCAGGGGAAGCTTGCTAACCAGAAGCCTTGCTGATATTGTAAAGAAAGAGGACTTTGTACTGGATTCAGAATATTTGGTCACATTATTAGTGATTGTACCAAAGTAAGTTTATTCATCCTAAGAGCAGAATACAGTAAGAAATACAAATCAAATAATAGATGTCACAACCCTATAATACTGTAAGAATGACATCAGAATTTACTTGGGGCTTTCCTGGATGAGCAAACAGAACTGTTAAGATGCTCAGTAGAGACAAGTGAGCCTCTGTGCCTGAGTTCCTTTGTTCACAGAAACTCATCATAAGGACTGCTGAGTGCTCATGAATTTCTTGAAGAAACTGGAGATTAGATTTATGTCTCTTATCCAGTGTTTGCTATGACTAGCCATGTTCCAGATGGTATCCTTATGGAAATGAGTGCTGAGTAAAAACATGACTTGTTTTACATTAGAAGGCTTAATCATTAAATTATCCTGGTTAGGGCTATGCCAACTTTCACCACTTAGTGAGTGAACTCTTTGCTGCTTTGCTCTGCTCATTTTTAGATTGCCTGAACACTGATTTTTTTTTTTTTTTTTTTTTTACTTACCTGAGTCTCTACCATTGGAACCCTGCTTATGTCATGTCAAAGGCTTGCTGGGGGAACAGGCTGTTCTTATTTGAAATGTTTAAACAACAGAAACCCCATCTTTTCCCCTGGCCAAGGAAAGTGGTGATACAGATGCCCTAAAATCTCTTGTAAAATGAGAAAATGGCCCTTAGACTCTCTTTTTGGGGCTGCGAGCAAAGAGAGCTTTTAACTCACAAAAAGCCCACTGGCTCCCATTACCCCAGGAACCATTCGAATCTGCCACATGTCAAACTGTGGTGAGGGAAACAGTTTTGCAGTGGCTTTAGCAGAAAGCAGGTGGTTAGTATATGGCAGCTGTTATTTTTGTTTTCCTTTGACTTGTTTTTACTGTTGAAAGGATGGAACCTCTTCACAACCCACTACAGAAAGGCAGGGCTTCCAAAATTCCTAGTCCTCCAGGCAAGTGCAGGACTCTAGGGAACCTGTTTATAATTGTGGAAAATGAATTCCTATTAGTAACTCAAAAGAGCAGAATTATGTATGAAGTATGAGGAGTTTCTGATAAACCTTGTCAGTTAGTTCCATTTGGTCCCCTGAGACCTGTACTTAATGATGAATGATTTAATTCTGTAGTTCTTTGATTTAAAAATGTTGCACTTGTAAACTGACATGAAGACTGAAAATATGTTACTTTTGCTATTGCTATAGTTAATTTATCAATAATTATAACAACACCATGAGGAGAACTGAGCGTTTCTTGAGTCTTGAGTATTTCTGACAACCTACACTTGAGCTGGAAGATGTGATAATTAAATATTTTTACCTTTTAAAAAAAAAATCTTGATCCATTAATCTCAGATTAAAAGTCTAACCATAACCTGTGTATTCTCTAGGTTAAATTATAATGACTGGGTTAAGCAGTATGAAACACTAGCAGAGATGGTTGTACCACGTTCCAGCAAGTAAGTTGTTAAATGCTAGATCTCATATTTGCATGTGCTGTGTTTTAGGAGTGTTCTTTATCTGGAGTGAGTTTGAATTTTAAAGATTGGTCAAAAACTTGTCAAAATGTCTAGCTTTATAGCTTTATCTGATCACATAATTGAGGAAAGATTCGAATGAACTCTAGGGTTAACAAAGCTATCAAACTTAACTTATGTGAGAAGAGTAAGAGAATTGAAAGTTAATCTAATTCTGGTCAGGTGTATTCAGCTCCAAGCTTGGGCATGGTGGAGATCAGCAGCAAATACTGGCTGCTGGCCTGTAAGCTTTAGGTCTGTATTCAGAGGACTTGAAACAAGTTGTATGTACTCTTTGAAAACTTCTAAACAATGGAGAACTGGAGGTGTAAATGGTTTTGTTATGTACAAAGAAAGGTAGCTTGTCTCCTTGGGTTCCTGGTATCAAGCTGCTGCTAGGAGCTGTGATGGGCAAGACTAAGAACTTTAAACCACTTTAGCAATCTTGTAACCACATTGAAGGTAAAGTCCACATGTAGCACAGAGCATTGGTTTGTGGTTAATTTTAACTGACAGGCTGAGGTTTTGATCAGGCAAACCTGATATTGCCAGTTCTGTGCCAGTTAAAAAACCTGAACTTGCTCTGAACAGCTTCACGTTTGAGTTGCATCAGGTTGAGCCTAGAGGAGGATCTGCTAATGTTTCTTATTTAATTACTGGGAAACCATGACCTAGGCCTAGCTTAAGAAAAGGTGACTTGTTAAACTGTTGGATAATGCTTGTGCTGAAGACAGTATGACACTGAGGAGCAGTCTAAATCTGCTCAAGCTTTTTTTCATAAGGTAAAGCCTCAAAATAAGCAATATTATTTTTAATTATAAAATAGTAAATCCAGGGGTCATCTTTACGGCCTAAGAAACATTTTCTTTTCCCAACCTGTATCTTTTTAGTTTGTGTATTTTTCTATTTTAAATCCATTTCATTTTTCTTTAAAACACACATTTCTAATAAATTTACAGTCCAAACTTTTCAGTACTTAACCAGCTTCAGTTCCTTTTCTGTTAAGTCTCTGAATGAGAACTGTAAACTGCCATCATTTATGAAGGGAGTAATTAAGAGCAGTCAGTTACATTCTGTATGAGGTGCTTAATTTGGGAGCTAAATCATGTATAGTTGTCTACATTTATGTCCTTGCCTTGTAGCAATAAAGTACAACTTGTGGTACTGTGTGACTGATCTGTGCTGACTTGAACCTGATTAATTCTGACACTTGGTTTGTTTTCTTTCTGTGTAGTGTACTCTTTGAGGACCAAGACAGTTACCTTTGTAATGTCACCTTGTTCAGGAAGGCAGTGGATGACTTCAAGCACAAAGCCAGAGAATATAAGTAAGGTTTATTTTGTCTATGTTCTGTCTCTCATGCTTTGAAGGATCTCTAGATAGGCACTTTTGATTTTATTCACTTCCAAATGCAGATTTTTGGTCCGTGACTTCCAGTACAATGAAGAAGAGATGAAGGCTGATAAAGAAGAAATGAATAGACTGTCAACTGACAAGAAAAAACAGTTTGTAAGTCTTAATAAACTGGTCATTATAGAAATGTGAGACATCTAAGACTTGTTATTGCTACATAAGAATTTCATGAAGTTGTGATTCAGAGAAAGCATTGTAAGGATGACGTGGTGTAGCCAGCCTGACACCCAGCTAATCTGCTCTGTGATAATTGGATTTCCTGCAGCACAAGTGCTCCTCACTGCATTGAACCAAGGGCTGGTATTGCAGCTGGTAATGTTTGAAGTTTGAAAATGGACAAGTGTTTGAATTACATAATCAGATACTACTAAAATGATCTTTAATGTAGTTAGCTCATGACAACTGAGATGGGGAACTGAAGAGACAATGGGAAGTCTCATTAAATTTCTCTTTACTTAGTATCAAAACACTCTTGAGTCATTATGTCCATAGTGAACTCTGTCTTTAACTCGTGTTTATTATCACGGTACAGATATTGAGTAGCTGCTCAAACATGCATAATGGACTGAGTCTTTTTCTGATGTTTGAATAGCCTAATTATTTTTTTCCCTCTTCTCTTTCACAGGGGCCTCTGGTTCGGTGGCTGAAAGTTAATTTCAGTGAAGCTTTCATTGCGTGGATTCATGTGAAAGCATTACGTGTTTTTGTTGAATCTGTTTTAAGGTAATGAGGCAGATTTGAATAGTGATTTTCTTCCTGGACTTGGTAAGAATTTACATCTAGCTTGGGTTTACCAAACTGAGGCATGTGAATGCTGATCTTCTGGGAAGGAGGAAGCAAAAAGTAGGGCTGCAAGACTAGCTGGTGGCAATAGCTCTTGTTGCCAGTTTTGAAATATTTGAGGTAGATAACTGTGTATCTTCCCCTTGGATAGTCCTTTCGCTGGTGCTTGAGGAGTTACAGATACTCTGTAAGTAGCAGGAAGACATACTTGCTGATTTTTAGCTTACTTTATCAGCTGCTTGTAACAAGAACTAACTAGATCTTCTATTTAAGTGGGAAACTTAAATAGTTCAGAATAAAAAGTCCTTGGGCTTTCAGTAACATAGTTTGGCATCATGAAATGTATGCTTTTTCTTCAAGACATGCCTTTCTAAGACTTTTGTAGTCTAAACTTTTCAGTATTAAACCACTTAATATTCTAACTAGAAAATTTCTCTGCTTTTTATCTTCATACCTATCCACAAGTGTAGTTACTAGTCAAGAACACCTGTAATTGTTCTGCAGAGGAAGGACCTTTATTTTTTATAGTTGAAGACGTTCCTGCTGTGGTCAGCAAAGGGAAAGGTGTTTTTAGCCTTTTTGATAAGTTGTCATACAGGAGAAAAACAGAGGGGAAAAAGAAAAATCACGTTAACTTGCATTCGTGCTGCTATGGGCTCATTGTGAAGGGAAAACTTGAGTAAAGAAGAAAGCTGAACTTGATTGGAATGTTGGCAGCTGTTTCCACACTCCTAGAAAGGAGGATTAAGTAGAGACTGCATTGTCCACCAAGTGTCGTAAGCAAAGTAAACTAATGGAGTGTTCAAAATTTAGTCTGAGAGTTTAGGTAGCATTGAGAATTATGCTAAATACTCAAGGATTTAAAATTATTTTACAAATATTTAGGCTTCTGTTTTGTTATTTTAAACTTGAATTTCTACTTTTTGATGCCTTATGAATTGTGGACACAGAATGGTTTTGCAAAAGTGGAAATGAGCAGAGTTTCCTCTTCAGCAATAGGATTCTTTCTCAGAATAAAATTCTGCTTTGAATTATGAAAGAAGGTTTATTTCAGCATTTGCATGGTTTTCTACTTGACTTCCTCAGGTATGGTTTGCCAGTTAACTTCCAGGCAATGCTGCTTCAGCCTAATAAGAAAACAATGAAGAAACTGAGGGAGGTTCTGTATGACTTATACAAACATCTTGACAGCAGTGCAGCAGCTATCATTGATGTAAGTATTTTTTAACTGCTACTAGTATGTTTAAACAAAGCAAAAAGTCTATAGGCATCATTCAAAAGCTACACCTCTCCATATTCTTCATTTTCTCACAGTACAGAGGAGGACAATTTTTTGTCTCCTTAAAAAAATGCTGCTTCTATTTTACACTTTTGCAAGGCAGATGGTTTAAAGTTGCAATCCATACATTTGAAGAGCTGTCTGGTTTAAAAGTCACATGTGATTTCTTCTTACTGCATTCTTTCCTGCTACTTATGGAAAGATAGAGACTGCAAGTTAGCATAGTAGTCCTCTGCTGAAGAAGGCTGAATCATTGTCAAGATGGAATCAGCCTTTCCATCTGTAGAGGTCTCATTTCATGTTTAAAACTGGTTTGTTGGGAGGCTTATTCTACTAATTTGCTTTGTATTGAAAAGCAGTGATTTTCACAGTTGAAGGTTAACTAAAGATACCATGAATTTAGCTGAATTAAAAAAAGATTCTAACATTATATTGAATGTAATGTATTTCCGGGCCTTTTTGTGGAAAGAGGATGTGAGAAAATTCAGGTGAAAATTAAAGATGCTGAACTTCATGTAACTCCCTGGATCTTTCAGGACCCTGTAACATTCTTATCAGTAACTGACAGTGTTTAAATGTAGTAGTGATGATGTGTTTACTATAGCAATGGATGTGAATTATTGATACAGAACTACTTAGATTTTGAAAAGCACTTTGCACTTCATTTTGAAAAATACTGCTAGTCATTTGTCAAAGTTCTAACTTTATCTGTTATTTAAACAGTTATTTGAACATGAAAATTTAAGCTTGAAGTCTTACCTGGCCTATTTGCTTCTAAAACGTATGAATATTTCATCTACTACTTAATAGGAGTCTGAATTGTAAGAGTATAACTGGTTTCAAAACTTTTTTTGCAGGCAACTATGGATATTCCAGGTTTAAACCTCAGCCAACAGGAGTACTACCCATATGTGTACTACAAGATCGATTGTAATTTGCTGGAATTCAAGTAAAAGTTCCCTAACATGACAATCTTCTCAGTGTTGGTGTAAACAAACAGAAGTGAGATTGAAGTACAGTAATACTTTTAACATTCTACTAATCATATGCTTGCTTCTTATGTTAGGTGAATTGAACACACCGTGGTCCATCTCTAGACGTTTTCTTTTTAAAGAACAGTGTAGGTAACCAGCTTTTAATCGACTATGTCTGTAAATGTATATTGAGAGAATTGAAGTATTTATAAACAGAGTGATTTATTTAAGGAAAAGCTTACCCCTCTTTCATATGGTGGTCTGTGTTAATTCCATTTACTGTTGTTTATAAAAAAAACTTGTTTACAGAAGACTAGTGTAAATGTTCATGGCCATTTTGTTCATTTGATTTAGTAGATACAACTGTGTTAACGTTGTTGAACTGTGATGTAAAGTATGTAAAATTGGTATGAAATCGTGCTTTCTGAATGGTTTAAAATTACAATTGATGCACTGTAAACACAGGGAAAAATAAACATACCTGTGCAAATGTGTCACTTTCTTGTACCACATAAAACTGCAGATACGTGTGTCTAAACTGAAGCAATGTGTTAAGTCTAACTGTGCTGCATCCTGCATGCACTGGTACAGAAGTGCAGTTGGCTTCAGCACAAGTGCTTTTAAGAGATGCAGGAATTAATTTTGCTTTGTGCAGAAATGCTCCAGGATGTTGTTTGGCCACCACATGTATGTATGAATGTTTTTTTATGTTTGTATCTTTGTGACTCTGAAGAAAAGATGTGAGACAATTACTGGGAAGATGGTGGCAAGCTGGGATGTTAACAAGCTAGGCTGAGCTGGGATTTTTTGATAATTCTTCGTTCTTTTCAATCAGTTGAAGCTTGAGACTATTTTATGGCTTTGAATACTGTGCTCACTTTTTTTGGCGACATCTGTTCTACCACACAGGGAGTGTGACGGCTTCCTTTTAATGTGTGTAGAGAGCAATTGTTTATTTCAGTAGCAGCTATTACAAGTATTCTACCTGTCTGAAAGCTAAATGTGCAGTAAAAGCTGCAGTACTATTTAAAACTGACTTGAATCAAGAGTGAGACTGGAGGAGCACTGATTTGTCAAAATTAATATTTGAAGTACTGTAACCACTGTATCCTTTTCTCATTCAGTCCCTAACTGAAAATATCGGTGCTGTGGCTCCAAGCAGTACAGAGCTTTCAGCTGTGGGACCTCTAATCATAACCCAACAGCACCTTTGAGGAATTGGCTAACTTTTTAAGCCTACATTAAGATCTCTGATTATTAAGAGAGAAGTCTAGCTTTTGAGTGCAAGAGTTGCATCTAGCTACTGATTTTGACAGGGTTTGACGTCTATGAAAATATTTGCTGTGTAAATTTATATTTGTTTTTCCTCCTATTTTTATAGACAAAAAGGGAAAGATCAGGTGTTCTGTTGTGCTCACACTCCCACTTCTCCCACTTCTCATTTCCTTACAGAAGATAACAGCTGTTTATTGTGTCCATGTTGTTAAAGTGTGTGCCCAAGTGGACGGGGTTTTCCCTTTTATCAGCCAGCTCTGCCTCTTCCACTGGCTTTTGTTACTGCTGCACGCAAAGGTCGTCATCTTGGTTCTGAGCTCACTATAACACGTACACTGCTTAAAAGTGAAGAGGGTTTTTTGTACTGGCTCTCTCATCACTGGAGGAATCAGGCTAAACTGTAGTCTCTGTTCTTCACCTTAGTTCTCTTTTGATTCTGTTTTCAAAGCCTTTCCACAAACAAGTGCGGATAAAGGCTTAGGTTTCCAGTAAGTACTGTATGAACTGCTTTGCTGTGTACTTGGCCCTGTTCAAGATACTGGTGCCTGCTCAATCAGCCTTAGATCCTTCTGCAATGAATGGAAGCAAAGAGCAGGTATACAACAGAATGACACCATGTACCCATTTGGCCAAAATCTAGCAATATATCCTCTGAGAGAAAAACAGGTTACAATTACCCTTCCCCCCACCAGGTTCGGGAAAATGAAATTTTCCTCGAAGGAAAGTGAAAGAGATAAAAACTATTTATTTAACAAACACACAGGAGAAGAATAATAATGCTAAATAATAAAATCTCTCGCTGTGGAGAGGAACCTGGGAAGATTTCAGAGTCCATCTGTAGGTGTGGTCCCTCCTTCTCGGAGCTGGTGTGGGGGTAGCCCCCCCCCTCAACCAGTGGGAATTCTCCTGATGTGTTCTGATGTTGTTGGAACAGTCCAGAAGAGAAGAATGGAAAAACCAAAGTCCCAAGAAAACAAAATTCAGCTCTCTGTCTCATGGCGGAGAAAAAAAAACCCGAAAACCTGGCTGAAGAAGCAAAAAGAAGGGTGGTCCCTCCGTGCCCCTGTAGCCGGAGAAAGCAGAGGAGTCTCAATCTCTGTGTCCTTGGGAACTGTTTTGAAAAGTTCGTTTGGGTTTTTTTTTTTTCCCTCCCCTCTCAAGCTTAGCTTAAAGGCACAGAAAAAGACACAAAATTAATTTTTTGGCATAGAGCCATGATAGGGAGTACACGTCATAGAGTCACCCCAAGATACACCACCATCCAAAGGGAGGGAAAGAGTTGATATGCCGAAAAACAGATACAGAAATGCTGGAGAAATGGGCTGGCAGGCACTGCAGGGACTTCAGCAAAGAGAATTTCCAAGTCCAGTTCTGGGGGAGGAATAACACCTATGCCCCAGTATGGGCTGGGGGTGGACTAGCCAGGAAGCAACACTTGCAGAGAAGGAGGTGGGATTGCATGTGGGAAACTAGTTGTGCTTGTGGCCAGCCATCTCCTGGATGGCTGTTGGTAAGAGGGCGGCCATCCTTCCCCAGTGTTTGGCACTTGTAAAGTCACGTCTGGGCTCTATAGTATGACAAATGGAGTAACACAATGGAGAAAGTTCAGTGGAAGCTACCCAAGCTTGTCAGGGAGGTGGAGTATGTGACACAGTGACTGGGAGAACCATGTCTCTCCATGCTGGGGAAGAGATGGGGAAAGCAAAGAGCAGATTTTATTGATATTTACAACTGCCTGAACAGAGGATAAAGAGAAGATGGATCCTTTGGATGTGCCTGAGCACTTCTCAGAGGTACATGGCAATAAGGAGAGGCAAAGGATGCAAGTTTGAATGTGGGAAATTCACTGAGGCTGTGGTGGGTTGACCTTGGCTGGTGGCCAGTAACCCATCAGCTGCTCTCTCACTACTTCTGTTTAATGAGACAGGGGAGACAAGGTGAAAAAGCTCCTGAGATGAGATAAAGATGTAGAGATTGCTTACCAGTTACTGTCACAGGCAAAACAGGCTAGACTTGGGAAAGTTGGAGTTGCAGAAGGTTATGGCCAGTGCAAGAAGATTTGGTTTGTGAGAAGCAGACAAAAAGTGAAACACCTTATCCCCTTTTTTTTCCTGAGGCTCAGCTTAACTCCTTTACTCCTAACCTCCATCCTTCTGTTCAGCAGCAGACAGATGGGGAATAGGGGTTATGATCATATGTTCATAATAATTCTTCTCTGCTTTACCTTCCTCCTCACACGTTTCCCCTGCTCCAGCGTGGCTCCTTCCATAGGCTGCAGTCCTTCAGGGTAAACCTAGTCTAGCACAGATCCTCTGTGAGCCACATTTCTTTCAGGGCTCGTCCACCTGCTCTGATTTGGACCCTCCAGAGGCTACAGTGTGGATACGTGCTGTGGCACTCAGACCTCTAATTAGGCTGCAGGACAGTTCTTATTCCACTGTGGTCCCCTCTGTGGGCTACAGGGAAATTAAATACCTGCAGTGCATTTCCTTTCAGTGGTGTATCTAGTCTGGCATTACCTGTGGCTGAATAGACTCAGAATTGCTGTTTAAAAGAAAGGAAAATTGCAGAGTATTAAATGTTAGTGACCAGACATAGAATAGCTGGTGTCTGAATGTCATTGGGCCTTTCTAATGGTGAAGAGAGATACCTTGGGTACAGGGGCTGGGAGTCTGTGTTAGATTTGATTTACAGGGAAAGGCTAGAACTAAACCCACATCATTTTACAGTTTATTGTATTTCTGTGGTTCTTCAAAGATTTCTTGCAAATGAAACAAGATTAAAACTGTGTAGAAATGGAAATTTTTCATTTTGTTCTGAAAGAAGCATGCCAAGTGATTAGGTTAGAGAGTAATTTGTGGAAGAAATGAAAAACGTAGTATACTCTGGAATATGAGGAGTATGGGGATTTTTTTTTTCTTATAGTTAAGTAACAACAGATGATTTATGTCCTAATAGGAAAAGCAGATATAACTGGATTGTCACAATTTATATGTCTGTAATCAAAGTCTGAGAAGGGGACACAGCTGCTGCACAGCACAAGTATCTAAAATAGCAATGTACTAGTCTTTTAGTAAATTTAACATAGATCTTGAAATGCTGGGCAATGCCATTTGAAAGCTGGCAATTAAAACTTAGTAATGAAATTGTGTGGGAAAGCAATACCTGCAGTGAGTTCCAGGATCACCAGGACTGGGAAGAAGAATGAGCAGAGAACTGGGGAGAGGCTGAGGGAATGTGGTAGCCAGGAGCTTGTTGAAGGGGCAGTTAAACAGACCTAGGAACTCATTACTGAGCAGGGAGGGGTACAGGAGAGCATCACCATAGCTGAGGTCAGAGCTGGAGAGGGTTTCAGTGAACTTGAAGGAAAATGAACCATCACAAACTTGTTGGAAGAAAACAAGCATCACTATCTCGAAGAAGGGCAAGAGGATCTGGGAAACTGCTGTCTGGGCAGTGTGATCTTGATCTCTGGGAAGGATGAAAGAGCAAACTGCCAAGGACAGGAAGGTGATTAAGTGTAGTCAGTGTGGTTTTCTACCTTACCAACCTGATAGACTTCTGCAATGAGATTATTAGATCAGTAGATGAGAGGAGAGCAGTAGGTGTTCATTTATCTTGGCTCCAGTGAGACCCTTGATGCTGTCTCCCGTAGCATCACTGGCAAACTGATGGAGTACAGACTAGGAAAATGCACTGTCAGGTGGACTGAAAAGCAGGTGAGTTTATGGGGTCAAGGACTTAGAATCAGTGGCACAAAGTCCATGCAGAAACCACTAGTTACTACTGGAGTATCCCAGGGTTCAATACTGGGGCCAGAATTTTTTAACATTTTTATTAATGACCTGGATGGATGGGACAGTGCACCTGCACCAAGTTTGCTGGTGGCACAAAGCTGGGAGGAGAGGCTCACATGCCAAATGGTCCCTCTTCAGAGGTTCTCATTGTGCTGCTGAAGTAGGAACATGGGAACTTTATGAAGTTCCAGCAGAGGGAAATAGCAAATCGCACATCTGGGGAATACTAGATTGACCACATACCAGTACAAACTGGTGGCCAACTGGCCAGGAAGCATTTTTGCAGATAAAGGACCCAGGACTCCTTTTGGAAAAGTTGAGCATGGGGCAGCAATGTGCCCTTGTAGTGGAGAAGGCCAACAGTGCACTGTAGGAAGAGCACTGCCAATGGGTTGAGGAGGGTGATTTAGTCCCTTCACCTCAGCACTGAGGAGACACACCTCAGCTTGGCACTGAAGACCATCGTCTAGTCTTCTCTCCTCAGGCAAGGTCAGGAAGAACAGATTGCTCAGAACTGTGTCCAGTAAGGAGTAGAAAATCTCCAAGACTGGATACTCCACAACCCTCTCTGTGCAATCTTCCCTGGTGATCAAACACCCAAGCAGTAAAATTGTGTTGTATTTAGACAGGACAAGACGTGTCTCCATTTGTGCCCATTGGGCACCACTGAGAAGTCAGGCTCCTTCTTTACATCCTTCTATCAGTTGTTCATGAACATTGATAAGGTGCTCTTGAGACTAATTATTTTCTTGAGCAGAGGGTGGTGAGGGCCTCTGCAGTATTCAAGCACTTGTTTTCTGGGGCTATTTTTGTTGTAAGGATATGGCAATGCACAGGGACCAGCAGATGTGGGATCTTTGTTTTGGTTTCTTTTTTAATACATAGCATTTTGAAATGCTTAGCATTTACGCCTCTATATTAATTCAGTTTTCATAAAGATATTGATGATTTTTAAAGCTTTCTGAAAGATAAATATATGTACGATCTGCTAGACTATTAGATATAGAAAGACCAGGCAGTGACTGGTTTCTGAGAAGTATTTAGAAAGTAACTTCTTCCCAGATATCTTTGTACTTTAATTGTGGTTTAATTGTGGTTTTCTGGCAGAATTCCCACTGCAGAAGGGATGTTTGAATTGTGCTCCATCACTTATGTCAACAATTGCAGTGTTTGTCTTCCGCCCAGCCAGGACTGGATTCTTACACTCTAATATTTGCCAGCAGCTTAGTATTTGTTTCCAGGCAGAGGGTGCATGGTTTATCTTATACTGACTTAAATATCTTTAAGAGCACAATTGGTGAGATGAGTCAGAAGCCAATGGTATCACGCTTCGCTTCATGGGGATGGGATCCCTGCCTGGGATCGTTTGGTGTTGCTTCAGTACAAACAAATGAACTCTGTCGCTCTCTGTGCTGTGGCATTAACGGCAAGAATCACGGACAGACTAAATCGGGAATGTTTCCTCTTGCAGACGTTTGGGGTTTGTGTTTCACCAAGAAGCTCACATTTTGTAGGCTCTGGAGAAATACAAGTATTTGTATTCCTGAAACTTCACTGAGTTGAATGTGGTTTCCCCAAGGTTCTTCTGAGTCTGTAAGCAGGTTGTTGCAGTGCTGTATTTCCCTGAGATGCTGGGCGAGATGGTGGTGCTGGGACCTGGGAAGCTGTGGCTGTGTGGATACTTTTGGACAGTCCTGCATTGGACAGAGCCAACAAGAAAGCTCCAGGGGAAAGTACTCTAGGCAAAAGAGATGCTGGAGAGGCAGCTTTGAACAGACGGCAGCACTTTTACACTGAAGAGTTACAAAGAGCAGTGTGAGTGTGCACACCGTCGTAGGGCTGATCGCTCGTTTTTGGCCTCAGTATCACTGTTCTGAAAATGTAGTGGGTTTAGCTTTTGTCCTCTGTAGGCTCATCAAGGATCTCTCTCTCCTGTCTAACTGTCCAGGTGCGCTCCAACGTCTCCTGAGGAATTGCTTTGGTTGCGTCAGCCGCTGAAATGAAATCTCTACTTTCACCTCTAGAGGGCAACCTCGAGCCGCTCGCGAATAACTGCCCGGGTAAAGCTCCCGTGAAGCCTTTGCTGAATGATTTGAGTTTGAACTCAAGCGCTTGGTCTTTGAATGCTCTCGTGGTCTCAGAGAACCAAGTTTTTTATGTTGTCCATAATTACTATGCTTTGCTTCCCGGTACTCCCTAGAAATTAATGTGGTGCCAAGCAGGTATCCAGCTTCTCACCAAAGAGCCTAAAGTGATTGGCATGTCCCAAAGGTGGAAGAGAATGCTGGTGGACTCAGAATTGCTATTTAAAATGTTATATGTCTAATTTAAGGTACATTATCGGATTTCAATATTTTAAAAGTAGATTCTTTGGCTACACTGTTTACTATTACTGTTTATTTTACCAAGTATTAAATGAAGGAATTTGAGGGATCACATGCATTTTCCATCAAAGCAAAAGTCTTCAGTTTCCAAACTTCTGTACCATCTCCTTTTGCAATGTTCAACCCTGCTTCACACCCATGACAACAAAGGGAAAAGGCAGTGATCCTGCAGCTGAAGGCTGTAGAACTTTAATTCTGGCTTTTTAATATTTTTCCCTTTCCTGAATAGCTTTGTGAGTTTTTGATGCGTGAAAATATTCCTGTAGTTCCTGAGCTACTAAGTTTTCTTTCCACAACAAACTTAGATTTTTAGGTCAAATATTCAAAATGTAGGGCTTTGATAACTTCTAGTAGAATCTGGCAGAAGGTTGCCTTTTCCTTTCAGACTCTTCGGGAGGAATTCCTGGTCTCTGGGGACAGAGGCACTGTGGGAATCATGACACAGTTACTTGAACTTGCACGTTTGTTTTGCCATCTCTACCTTGTGTGAGCAATAGTGTCAGTCCAATGCAGATCTGTCAGCTGGTCCAGCTGAACCCCACCTGTTTTCCCATGTTCTCCTTTGGCTAAGAGAAAACAGAAAAGCTGTTTCCAACCAAACTTCACGTGTAAAAATGATGGAGAAAGCAACTGTAAGAAGAGTCACTCTGGGTTACATGGGACAATCTCACTTGGTAAGGCCCTGCTTTCCCACAGCAGAGCAGCCAGGGGCAGTGCCTTAGCCCTGATTGCTTCCCAGTCCTGTTCTGCTCTGACACCTCACCTTGGTCACTTTACTCTGTCACAGGTCACTGCATGTTCCTTACTGAATTTCTTTGTTCTCTGTCCCTCTGCAACTCCAACTTTCCATTTTCCCCTTGTTCCCACTTCTCCACCCTCTTCTACTCCTCCCTTTCCTTGTTCCTCTTGGATTTATGAATTGCTACTCTACCAGTGGCTGCAGTTTTGAATGCTTTCATGTCTCTAAGTGATATTTTCCCTTGCTTCTCAACAGCCTGGTTTCCTTAGAACTGTTTAGTACCTGCAGTCCCCACTTGGTTGCCCTAAATTCAGATGCACTCCTGCCTTTATCTCCCATAGCTAAACAACAGCTTAACTTGCCACATTCACCCTTGTGAAAGCTTGGAGTCATTACTAAAACTATTTCTTGGACAATACTGCTTCAGAATTGGTTATATTTCACAATGTATGTGTTGACTGTGTTGTGTGTTGCTACAAGAGACTTGCAATCGGCTTGTAAAGGGCTTATCCAACCTGGACCAGGCTCTGCAGCACGTGACTTGAGGCCCATTATGCTGCAACAGTCATCAGTGCCCCGAAGTATTGTGAGGCAAAGGACAGGCTGACCAATTATTTGGCCGATCTACTCATTATGCTCCACTGATTAAGGGTCTGGAAATATTAAATTACATATGGATTTTGAGTTACTAATGGTACAGCAAATAGTCAAGATGAAAAGACACAGTTTTCCCCAGCTATTAACGTCAATCTATCCATAAAAATTCCAGTTACCCTTTGTGAAACTGTGGATCAGAATTACCTATGTCAGTGTTCTTTCAGCTTAATTCAAGGTTAAAGTGGTGCCAGAAAAAACACAAAAACAAGCATCATGGGCTTAGATGAATGCAATAGGAAATACACAGCAGATGCAACCAGAGAGAGGTTCATCCCCAAGGGCAGGCCTGTACTGCTTCTGGGACTGTTGTGGGAGAGGTGTTAGTGCCAAAATGGCACCACAGAGGTTTTATTGGCCTGTCACTGACACACTGGGCATTGAGATGGCTTAGAAGTGCTCAGCACCTTTAGAGACACTGTAAGACCAAATTTAAATTTACTTTTTCAGACCATGATGAGTAGTCTGTGCACAGAGAGAAATGTCTGTGATGCAGAGCCCCAGCCTGTAGGAATTCCTTACTGTCATTTGCTCTAAACTAAAAAGTATTTTTGGCTTCTTTCTTCCTCCAGCAAATTATTTTCCACTTAAAATAGTGTTGAACCCGTGGGATGCAGTTACTCTGCCACTGCTGTTACCTGCACACAGCGTGGTGTGGCATGGCAGGGTCTGCCTTACCGTGCCATTAATGTGCCATAACATTTGCTGAGTGTTATTTCCACATCTGAAAAGGATTAGTTCTGACAGCATTGCTGTACTGATGTATCCTGGCTCTACACCAATGAAACTATTATGTCAGCAAAGTATTGTAAGGGTCTGTGTGTCTGCATTTACAGAGAAACTATAAAACATCAGGTTTTAATTCCTGGTGGCAACAAAATCTGAAATCAATAGTGATGAAGAATTTTATGCTAAATAGTAAACCAGTGACACTTTCAACTGGGGTACATACTTTTGAAGAATAAAGCTTATATCAATTTTACTTCATCAGAATGAAACGGAAATAGCAAGTTTCTCCCTGAATACCAAACTGGAGTAATTTGAATTCTTCACTTAAACTGTCCAAAATGGTTAGTTTCTAAAAATGTGTGACACACCTGTAGTGGCTAAATTTTCATAAGAATTTAGAAAAACGCTTGTCAGTGCATATCTGTGAGCATCTTTGTTACCAGCTGGAGGTGCTTTTAATCCAATTTCCCTCTGGTCTTGACACCTTGGGCATCTCACCTTGTGGAAATGCTGTGATTTAGAAAACATCTTCCCTCAGCTTTGGCAAAACCGACTCTTTTTGCAAAGGACTTTTTCCTCCTCTGAAGATACGAGGTGGTCCAATGGCACTGTAGATTAATGAAGAAGGATGAAAGAACCAAACCTTTTGGAATTGTGTCTCTGAGGGGATGGCACTAAAGCCATCTTGAAACACCAACACAGCTCATGGGCTTGGGTGTATTTTTTGTAGATGCTGAGTAGGCATTTACTGCCACCATGCCCAACACTGTGACTGCTGTAGCAGCCACTAGTAATACAAACAACAGTTTCAAACCCAGTACTCTGAGTGTTTTTGAGTAGGACCAAAATCTGTGGGAAAATGGATAATGAAACTATTTAGGAAGAATTAGTCCAGCTGATACCAGAATGGATCATGGGACCTTCATCTTGGTATTTTTCTAAAAATTATTGTGGTTAGTGCTGTAAAGTAGTGGTTTCAAATTATTTTAGGATATTTTCTGATGCAAAACACATTAAGACAGTAATTAGGTAAAAATATCTTTATATTCTTTAAAAAAACCCCACCTCTAATTCTTAAAAATCAGTTTTAGATTAATTAAATATTTCAGCTGGCCTTATTAAAAGGTATTATTTAAGTCAGATAGAAAAGTATTCTCTTTTGTTTCTGTGAAAAACGCTGTTGTAATAAGAAAGTCCATTTCTTATTCAAGCACTTCAAGCTTCAGAATTTGAAGCTAAAATAAGCAGGTTAAATACCATCCCCATTTCAGTTAATGATCTCTTGCCACTTGTTTCTGTCAGACTTGGATTGCATTCAAAATATTAGATCAAACCTATAATTTTCCTGTTGTTCTGCTTTGCTGGAGGACAGTTCAGGCTCCTAATTCAGGCCTTTGTATCTCTCATTGGCTCTCACACAACTGACCCCAAGGAATGTAATAGTCAAACCAGAATAATAATACAAAATCCATTTTTGTTTAAAATAACTATGAAGGTACATTGTTCCTCTTGAACTATTTCCTAATTAAAATTAAAAACAAAACAAAACAAAAAGCATGCCTACAAAAACTCCCTCTACAAAAAAACCCCAAACTCACACACGAACAACCAAAAGTCTCAAACCAAAACCAACAAACCCACAACAAGAGGACCTCCACAACAATGAAATTCAAGTTTCAGAAGATAGTTGTGAATTTCACAACAACCTTTGGAAGTGGATCAGCTGCTTTACAGAACTACTTTTTTTTTTCATGTAATTACTAACACCTTGTCTTATCTGAAGCAAATACTAGCAAAGGACATTATCTGAAAGCAATACATTTTGAAGTAGCCAACCTTTTTGCATAAAATGGCAAAGGAATCAGGATGTGAGCATTACCTGCAAAAGAATGGGAGGAGCAGAGTTAGCAAACAGAAGGCAGCTTAACCAAAGTGTGAAATTCAGTTCGAGACAGCAAAAATGGTTTTGTCTGCTTGTAAGCTGGCTGTCTCAGCTCTTGCCATAGACAGCCTGAGGAGCTGTTTGTTAGTGCTGTGGAGCAGTTTGTTAGTGCTGTGTGAGCAGAGGTGTCCAGTGCCACTTCACACACCATAAGGCAGCTGAGACCTGCTGCTAGAATCATGGAATTGTTCAGTTTGGAAAACACCTTGAAGATCATCAAGTCCAAAGGTAAGATGACAGGTAAAACATGGGACTAATGAGAGGCCCATATCCATCTGGATCCTACCTGGATCACCAAGTGCTTTGCTTATCTACCTGACTTAATACCCTCTGCCTGAGCAGCTGAGCTTCTCTGTTCCTTAGATCCCCATGGACTGTAGTGGGCCACAGATAGGGTTACACATGTTCACCTCTAACTGAATCCCAAGGGCTTCATCTCCACACTGGGATGTCTCCAACCTCCTCAAGCTGCAGTTCTTACCTGGAGCTCTCTGAAAATCACCATTTTACAAAGATGCTTTCTTATTTTTTGCTGTTGCTTTTTAACTTTTCCTGAAGCAATTTAAATTTGTGGGGTTTTCCCCTATCCCTGTGGTGAATCGCACACAGAACAGGAAACAAAAGTGCTGCTGGGTGTGAACCAGGCAAGCATGGAGTGCACTGGGATTCTATCAGTGATCCAGCTGGGATCAGACACAGCAGGTTCAGGCCCATGGCTTTGTCTCAACCATCAGGTGTGCAAAGAGCAGACACCTGGTGCCCCCCCAGCGGCTGGTCTCTCCTCTGGGGCCAGCTGGCCCAGGCTGCTCTGCTGGCACAGGCACAGCACAATGCACCCACAGCACACAGCAGGGGCAGAGTGAAGCTGAACCAACACCCAGGCACTGAAAGGATGTCATGGACAGACTTAATGGACAAAGAGACCAAACCCTCCAGCAGTGTTTTACTCCGCAGCACAGCTCCTTCTGAAAAGAGCAGCTGGGTGGATAAAAGATTCAGGGAACATTCTCAGAATGAGCCCATGCCTCCTCAAAAGCAGCTGGGATAATTCACAGGATAGATCTTCCTGATAGACCTCTTTGCTTTCATACATATCCTAGCTTTTATACATATGTCCTAGTTGGGGTACTGGCGTGGTATCCCATACAGTGTGTGTGTTTATTTTGCCAGCAACACAAAGGCTGGACTGTTCCCTTTTTGCAGGTTTGTAAATGAGGCAGAGAGCTAAATTTCCAAACTTCCAGATATGTTCAGATTTGCAAATGCATCCAATCTCAATTTAATTTAAGCCCAAATATTCAAAGACACTTAAATGTTACCTACTCACATTTAGACACAAAGTATACCAGAGCTGAGAGCCATGAAATTAATAATTTAATAGAATTCCTCAAATAAACAAGAATGTATTTAGTTGTTTGCTATCATCACCAGGTGCTTCCACAAGACTGAGGTAGTGTGTTACCACAGGAGAATAACTTTTCTGAAAGAAGATTATCTTCATTTTCCTTTCCCCAGTCAATGGACTTCCCACTGCAATTGTTTTGAATATGGTATTAAAAAGTGTAACAATTTTAAACTGAAGCAAATGAATGTCTTAAGTCAAGCAGCCCTTGAGTCGTCACCATTTACAGACACCATTTACAGACTGTCACACCACAGCAAGCTGAGATCAGTGCTACCTTATGTTAATTTGCAGATGAATCAACTGTTTAAGATACAAATTAATGGAACTGATCTTATGACAGGCAAGAAAAATCTTAGCGGAGGAGGGAAACGTCCATCATAGGAAAAGGGCTTGGTCGTTTGATGGAGAGGGACGATGCAGCCCCTGCAACATGACATTTCTAGTCCGTCTGTAAGTGAAAGGCTTCTGGCAAACTGAGCTCAACCAGGCAGGAGCAGCCTCTGGCCCCGCTTTGCTGCCGAGGGGAAAACACAGCCGTGTTGTCGTCATTCAGAGAAGGAGTGGAAGGGACAAGTAAGTAATCTGCTGATGGGAATGGTAATGGAGATATATTTTGAGACTGATGTAAATCCTGTTTGGTGACGTGCTGGTGAGTCACGGGGGTGGGTGGAAGTGATTTTGCATAGTAACAGTATCATCTGCTTTCTGCAACAGCAAACACAGGCTCTGCGAAGCAGCCAATGAGTCATATGCTGTGTACCAACCTAAAAGGGGTGAAACCTCAAAATATTTACAGTTGCATTTCACATCTCAGTGCAAAAAGGCACGGGGAGTGGGCACGGGTGGTGCACTGGACTGACCACATCCAGCCCAGGAGTCAAAACTTAGGAGGAATCTTAGGAAGATGCTGCTCTAGGCTCCAAAGTGTTTAGACAGAATAAAAGAGGACAGACATGAACAGGACGACAGGATCTTTCAGAATTAACATTTATAATGAATGAGGCTGAATTCAAAATAATTGTACTGAGGTAAAATTTCAGTGTCACTTTCAAATAAGCTCAGCAGAAGCACTGGAGCTCAAAGGAAGATGTACAAAAGGCTGTGCAGAAGCTTAGAAGTATTCACAAGTACTTATTAAATGGAGATTTTTGTTCTCCTCTTTTTGGACATTTTATTTTTTAGATGACAAAACATCCTTTAAAATTCAGCATGATTGCTCTTAATTGGGCTCTTACACACTGATAACACAAATGTGAGATTTTCATCTCCTTTTTCCCATCCTCTTGGCACTATAGGGAGCAGTAAAAAAAGCCTAGGAGAAGAAGACAGCAAAATATTGTATTTGTCAAGTCTGTAGTTGACTGGCCAGACCCTGTATATATGTAGAATTAGAAATTCCTCAAGTTACAGAGCTTTCCTAATGTAGTACACAACTAATGGAGTGTCTGACTGCTCAGTTTTTAATTACATTTAGATTTTCCTGCACTGTTGCTTTCAGCTGATAGAGCACCTAGTCTATAACAAAACAAATGAATTGCTTATAAACAATTAAAATGTAGCAGTACCTGCTTAATCTTGTAATACCCATAGAGAGAAGAATGCATCCAAAGGAAAAAGTCAGAGATATTTTAATTAAGACTTGGGTATTAGGGCCATAAACTTTCAGACTCACTCTGCCAGGAACAACTGCAGTGATAAATGTTTACCCAGTATGATACTTAGTTACATAAAATACTGGTTTCATAACTAGGTTTTATGATTTACCTTCTTAATTAGGAACAAAGTGTAGTCTTGGAACAGAGTACAAGGTAAACAGATTTTATGTGGAGGAGCTCTGCAGAGACTTGGGTAAATGAGAATAAATCCATCACTGCTCTGTGCTACTGCTCTGGTTGCAGTCTGAGTTTTCCAGGGATAATACAGTTGGTGCCAATGTCGGCTTCTGCAAGGCATCAGCAACTGATTTGTGCCCTTTTAGGGTCAAACTCAGTGGCTCCTTCTGCTGGGGAGTACCAGCCAGGTATTTCGAGCTTCTGTCTGCATTATCCTGTTACTTACACTTAATATCCTTGCTGGAATTACACCTGATGTCCTTTATTCAGACTACTTAATCAACAGATATTCAACCACTCTCAAATGAGGCCTGGTGCACAGATGACAAATTTTTTTCCCAGAAAATAATTTTATTTCACTAGCTGCTAGTTTATTTGGACAAGTCTGGGATACCCAAAGGGACTAGAGGAAGACCTTCTATCTTCTTTCAGGAGATCTCATCTGGGCTGTCACAGCCTAGCAATACTTTGTAGGATGTGTTTCCATGGGTGGTTATTGCACCCTCCCAACAGTCTGGTGAAGGGAGTGGCTGTTTAGACCAACCAGCAGATCTCGATGTGACAAAGTAATACAGCCAAAGCTTCTTTGTTATGACCTTTTTTTTTACCTCCTCTTCTTTTGAACCCTTTGAACTCACAGGAAAGTAGGAGGTATTTTCCATGAGGACAAGTACACTTAGCCATTAGCAAGCATGCTATCCCTGGAGCATCCCACTTCCCTGAAAACCTGGTGTCCATCACCACCCAGTCTCTGCTTCTGTGGAGTGGTTGCAATCTACTTTCCATCCTTGACTGCAAATGGGGTAACTGCATTCCAAGAGTAGCAAAGGCCCTGCTGCTCGATTCACAAATGAAGCAAACATCCTCATGCAACTTGGGAATGTTTGAACTTCCAATGTGTCAGAAGTTAGATGGAGGCAAACCTAAGGTGTTGTCTTTCCACATACTGATTTTGAAGATTTCTGCTCACACAGCACCCAGAAAAAGCACGACGGACACAGCACAAACATGCACATCTGCCCCAATTTTCAGTCATAAAGTATCAGTAAGATGCCACGCAGTGAGGGCACTTTGATGCCTGCTATGTATTGATTTTTCACTACTTGCTGGGAAAGTGAATATGATTATACTGATCCTAAACTTCCCACTTACACAAAGCTTACAGCTTGCTCTCTGGGTAACATTCACCATTTACAAGGGAAGGAGACAGGATCCTGAAAAGTTCAGGTCAGCACTAAAGTCCAGCTGTGGTTCAAAGGCTGAGAGACCTGAAAAGAAATGACCACAAAATTTCCTTGATAGTACTCCATCACAGGAAACTTCTGTGCTGCCAGGCTTCAGTTAGTCACAATTAAGAACCTGGTAAATTATTTTTTTGAAACTAGATGGGAAGATTCAGATGGGGGAATTCAAGGCCTTGCTCCCTGACTTTGTGGATATTGGAATTTGAGGTTCTGTTTCAGAGTCATTTTCAAACACGAAAAAGATGCAGTGGAAGGGTGAGTTAATTTACTTTTCTCTATTTATGAACTGTTTGGAGACGTCAGATGTAGCTAATATTGAGTATCACCCACACATGTCCAGGAAGCTGTGAATACTAAACTGAAAGCTTTCTTGGTTTGAATGGCCGTATCAGATAAATGAATGCTACCATTTCCTTGTTGAAAGAAATGCATAATCAATGCAGAGCAATGTGAAAATTCTATGGTGTAAATTTGAAAACTGTTTAAGAGAATTCTTTGAGAAATCAAGGCAAGCAAATTATATTTTTCAACTGTTCACAACAGTAAAGAGGAATGCCTGATCATTTACTCATTTAAACAGTGTGAAAGCTTCAGAGGCAATCTTGCTTCCAGGCATATTGCAATCTTGGAGTGATGATGTCAAGTGGGTATAACACAGCTAAATAATTCTATTTCTCCTCAGGTACACAGAATGCATTGCTAGAAGGAAAAAGTTTTTAATACAAATTCTTCTCTCTCCTCTAATAATGTCCTTGAACCACAGGGATCCTGGGTAGGTCAGTAAACTGATCTCCTGTCTGCTTTCTGGGGTGGAGAGAACAGGTTTGCAAGGAAAGCTGGGACCTGAAACAAGATTTAACATCATCCAATAAAACAAGCAGAGATGCCACACAAAAAACTGAAGAGAGGCAGGACATCTACATCTCCTATTGCTTCTTCTGCACCTAACACTGAAATGGTCATTGGGATACAAAAGAAGTCATTTGACCCAGTATAACCAAGGGGAAAATTAATTGGGTCCTACAACAATTACATATGGATTTTATGAGGAAGAGTGTCTTTTCATTATTTTAAACCTATTTTAGAGGTCAATGTAAATGTAAATTTCCCGAGATCCCCTTCCCTTGTTCATCCCCTGCCCATCCTGCTGTTTTACTTCCTACTCCCATTATTTGAAGTAGCATATTTTGAAACCAGCACACACAGAGCAGACATCACTGACAGAATGAGGAGGAAAAGCATCACTGCAGTATGCACCAGGCAGCACAAAACCAGAGCAGCTAAAACACAGCCTAAGCTCCACTAATGGGATCTGTGAGAGACCACCCTTTTTTAGCAATTAATGGAGAGAGGTCAGATTTTCATGCTTTAATCATCTCCCAGTGTGAGGGTAGCAGCATGACAAATTAAATTTGATCCAAAAAATTGCATTTTTAATCCCTCTCCTGCTAGGCTACACCACCTCAGGTGCTGAAGTAAAGGAAGAAAAACAAATTGTAAAGTTTTTCCCCTTAAGAGTTCTGCAGATTTTAATTCTTCTCTTGCACATTGCCATCAACCTCTTCCTGCCATACATCACTTGCTCTCCACCCAGCTTCACAGGCTGAGTAGCTCCCATCTGATTACACTACTGGAAGAGATGGAGTCAGGCCAAAGATTCATCTGATCCTGGGTATTTTCTGTTCCTGGAGGCAGATTTCCTTTTCTGTCCACTTTCTCTCCCAATGTGATTCTCAGTGCAAAACTAATGTTATCAAATTTATATCCTTGTACCGTTATCTTGCTGTATTAAAGGTCCCATCACCAGTGTCATGCCAACCAACATGCATTTCCCTGCCATAGGCTGTGGTACTTTACAGCTACAGCACAAGCCTCTGTGCCTCAGTTTGGTCCTTAGCTCAGGAGGGAATCAGAATGGTGCAGCTCCACCAACATTGTGCCCTGCACACTCGGCAGTGAGGAGTAATTTTCAATAATTCAGAATGAATTATGGTAAAAGGGTACCCACAATTGCATTTGGCCCTTTTAACAAAACAATGCAAACCTCTTTTTTTTCTCCTAGTCTCTTAAATTTATTTTAAACACACCAAAGAATAAAACTTCCCTTAGCTGTGGAAAAAAAATTCCAGTTTCAAAAAGTAGTTCTCAGTTCCACTAGGAGCTGATGAAAATAAAACTAAATAATTTACTTGCTGGAGCTAACAAACATTTTATTTTAGTCATACAAAAAAATCTTATTTGAAAGTATGTTTTTAAATTCAAAATCAAAATGACACCAGAAGCTTAAATATGAAAACAGTAATAATTACATTATTGTTTTTCTGCACTAATTTTTTCAATGTTCCACTGGAAGTGGAAATTTGAAAGGTGATGTGAAATACTAGTGCAAAGCAGGCACCTCTGTTGGGCTCAAGGAAAATGAACATGGTTCAATATGTTGTAAGACCCCACTTTATGGTCTGATTCCTCTCTAGCAGTAGTAGTAATAACAGGAAACAAAGAGAAGCCTTTTGTTGCTCTCTTGACATTGGTTTTTCAGAAGTTTGGAAACTGTGCTAGGAAAAATAAGTGTTGGAAGACAAAGCTCCTGCAAGTACAGCTAGGACTGAAATCAAAATGATATGAAAGCACACATGCCAGTACAGGCAGCAGCCTGCCACAGCCCCTCAAACTTCTGTGTTAAAATGAAACAAAATAAAAAGGCTCCCCCAAGGTTCTGCTCCGGTGTGTGCTTTGTTTGGAGCTCTTGGTCTAGCAAGTTGTTTTGCACTGTTACAGTGCGAGACACTGACTGTGTTGTTCATGTTTTCATTTGAAGACTCAGGGGTGTCTGGCAGCTTTTCCTGGGCCATGCCCTATGCCCATCCAGGTCACACGAAACTCCTGGGAAGAGGGATGTGTGTTAGGCTTCTTGGCTTCAGACACCATTATATCCCGTTGCTCTGGGGACTATTTGCAGTCTGATGGAAATATAATCTCTTTTGAAACTCTCTTTTTATAAAAGTAAAGTATTTTTAATTGGCCAAAACATTGCCACAGTGATGGAAAAGCAGCTCAGATCACTGCCCCACTCACCCTGGGACCTTGGTAGCACAAGTACGGGGACAAGGGCTGTCGGCAGCACCCACATGGGTAAGGGATCTTAGCAGATCTCAGTCAGAATGTAGGATGGCTGGGAGTCAGTATTTGGCTGGGAAGGTGTTTAGAAACACCTCAGTGGTCCTGTGTTTCGGGAAGCACAGAGGAGTGAGCACAGTGGGTGATTCGGCGGCTCGGACAGCAGTCTCTGATCTGAATCCCTTCAGAACAAGAACACAGGACCTACCACCTGGGATGCAAAGCTAAGGCCAATGGGATCCCTGTAAAGATCTTAAGGCAGCCTTTAGGGACAAGAGTTCTTAGTGCAGAGACTTTGTGTTCCTACTTGCAGCTCCCATAACAGTGGACAGCTTGATTTTGGATTTAAATGGATGTATCCTTTTTGTCAACAGCCATACTCATAACAGAGTAATGTAATGCATGAAGTGCAGAACATGACTTCCGTGTTGCTCTGTAAGTTCTCATTGAGGAATGAGTAATTCCTGCTGCTCTACTGCAAAATTATTCCAGGAGAGAAACATTTACCTGGGATAAAGCTTCCCCGTCATGATGTGATCCCACAGTGCCTAGTATTCGGGCTGGCTCCAATCCCGCAGGGACCTTGTGAAGCAATTGCAATACAAACTGCAACCACCATCAATAGACCATCATCAGTGCAGAATCTCTGCCACTTACATTACCCAAGCATAATCTTGAATTACAGTCTGTTTTGGAGGAGTCTCATGTTCTTGGTTGTTTCCCAAAGTAAGTATTCAAGAGGAAAGTGGAAGCATCTCTGGAGTTGAGCACTCGGTACTGCACCTTCAGTTCCCGTTGCACAGCAGCAAACTTCACCGCCGAAGGTGGGAGCAAGGCTCTCCCAGCTAGAACAGGGAAGGGACAGATGTCTTAGCGAAACGGAGCGCCAGACCCAGTCAGGGCACACGAGCTGGGTGCAAGACCAGGCCGGGGGGGGACTGCTCTACGTGTAAATCCTGTCTGTCCAGATCCTAACCCGGGAGGAAAGGGCTCCTGGCCGCCCGCGGAGTGTCTGCCCCCGGCCGCGGGCAGCCGGAGGGGCTCGGCAGGGCAGAGCTTCTGGGAGATACCCGCGGATGGGGAAAGATCGGGGACGATCGGGGAGGCGGTGGGGTGGGAGAGAGGAGAGAAGCGGGAGGGGAGGGAAGAGGGCTGCGGGAGGAGAAGGGGAGGGGACAGCCAGGAGTGGGGGGGACAGCGGAGATCATAAAGCCGGGGAGAAGGGGTGGAAGGGCGAGCGGAGCCGGGGAGAGCTGGACGAGCGGGGATGGGTCCGAGGGCGTGAGCGGGGCCGGCGGGGCGGCCGTGCCCGGCGGGGCGATGGTGCCCGGGAGGCGGCGGCGGCTGTGAGCGGGGCGTCGCAATGGGCTGCGGGGGCAGCCGGGCCGACGCTATCGAGCCCCGCTACTACGAGAGCTGGACGCGGGAGACCGAGTCCACCTGGCTGACCAACACGGACTCCGAGAGCCCGCCGCAGGAGGGCGGCAGCGCCGAGGGCCCCGGCCGGGAGCAGGGCGGCCCGCGCCCCGGTGAGTGCGGGAGAGGCGAGCGGGCACTGCGGGAGGGGAACGGCCGCGACACACGCTGTATGAGCACCGACACACGCTGTATGAGCACCTACACACTCTGTATGTGCAGCTACACACGCTGTATGAGCACCTACACACGCTGTATGTGCAGCTACATGCCCTGTACGTGCACCTGCACACGCCGTATAGACACCTACTGTGTCTGTACTGTATGAGCACAGTATGAACACCTACTACACCCTACTGTACGTGCACCTACACACTCTGTACGTGCACCTACACACGCTGTATGTGCACCTACACACACTGTATGTGCACCTACACACTCTATATGTGCAGCTACACACACTGTACGTGCACCTGCACACGCCGTATAGACACCTACTGTGTCTGTACTGTATGAGCACTGTATGAGCACCTACTACACCCCACCGTACGTGCACCTACACACGCTGTATGTGCACCGACACACCCTGTACGTACACCCGCACACGCTGTATAGACACCTACACACACTCGGTGTGCGTGCATGGAGGGGTTGTGCCCCATCCACCCGTTTTCCTGCTGTGAGGAGAACGGATTCCGCCACTCCGGCCCAGCCAAGAGATGCAGGCGCTCAAGTCCGCGCTGGAGCCGCGGCGGCTCGGAGCGCTCGGAGCGTCTGCCCCGGCCGGCCAGCCCTGCCCAGAGCGGGCCCCCGGCACCGGGCAGAGCCGGCACCGGGCAGAGCAGGGACCGGGCAGCACAGAGAACAACCCCGCCGAGAGCAGCCCTGCGGGAGCTGCTCTGCCGGGAGCGGCCCCTCCGAGAGCGGCCCCGCCGGGAGCAGCCCTGCTGGGAACTGGCCCGCCGAGAGCAGCCCTGCCTAGAGCATCGCTGTCGAGAGCAGCCCTGTCAAGAGCGTTCCCTCCGAGAGCGGCCCCGCCGGGAGCAGCCCTGCGGGAGCTGCCCTGCCGAGACCGGCCCTACCTAGAGCATCCCTGTCGAGAGCGGCCCCGCCGGGAGCAGCCCTGCGGGAGCGGCCCCACCGGGAGCGGCCCCGTCGAGATCGGCCCCTCCGAGAGCTGCCCTGCCGGGAGCTGCCCTGCCGAGAGCTGCCCTGCCGAGAGCGGCCCCGCCGGGAGCTGCCCTGCCGAGAGCTGCTCTGCCGAGAGCTGCTCTGCCGGGAGCTGCCCTGCCGAGAGCTGCTCTGCCGGGAGCTGCCCTGCCGAGAGCTGCTCTGCCGGGAGCTGCCCTGCCGAGAGCATCCCTGTCCAGAGCAGCCCTGTCAAGAACGGCCCTGCCGGGAGCTGCCCTGCCGGGAGCGGCCCCACCGGGAACTGCCCTGTCAAGAGCTGCCCTGCCGGGAGCTGCTCTGCCGAGAGCTGCTCTGCCGGGAGCTGCCCTGCCGAGAGCTGCCCTGCCGAGAGCTGCTCTGCCGGGAGCTGCCCTGCCGGGAGCGGCCCCGCCGCGCTCCGGGCTCTGGGCTACCAGGGCTGGTTCGGGCTCTACAGAGCCGCTCACGGCTGTGCTCGGCTATGAGCGAGAGCACACAGACGCCGTCAACTGTGGAACAGTGTTACCAGAAGGGAAGAGAGCTTGGTCCTTGAGGCTCTTTCCGTGGAGTACATGGCTTTTTCTTTTGTAAGACAAGTAAATTAGGAAACAGGTTGCAATTAGGGAGGACGCAGCTTTCTTCCACACTACCTCTGATATACAGAAAGCTGACCAGAGGGTGGGCTGCACGAGAGCAGACATGCAAGTTTGAATTTCCCAGTTTTTGTCAGTATGCTACATCCTTAGTTGTGCACCTGAGGTGTTACAGAAGCGACAGATGGGGAGAGGGGTTGAGGAGCTCTGATCTGACGTGAAGTTTAAAATGTTTTAAGAATTATTATGTATTGCAGCAGTATCTATAAATCTCAGCCTAGGTCCAGAAATTTATTGTGCTAGATATCGTACAAATGGTTGCTGCCCAGAAGAGATTATAATTTCCATATAAAGCAGTAAATGCCTATAGGCAGCTTCAGATGAAAAGAAGTAGCTTTACAGACTTTTGTAGAAAGTAACAAAGCACCAGGAAGAAATTATGGAAGTGCAGGAGTGAAAATTCACAAAGGTGGGCATCACAGGCTGGCTAGAATAGGGAGATCATGACTCTCTGCTGACTGAAATATGACAGGGAGGGAGAAGTCACAAAGGGTCCATGTTGTACTCCTGAAGGCTAAAGAAAGACTCTAAAAGTCACATGGGAAATTATGAACATTTGAAGGTGAATGGGTGAGTCTATGAAATATCATATTAAAGAGGATTAGATAAGGAATTTAAGGAGGTACAAGATGATGCTGACCAGTAGGTTTGAATGACAGGTAGCAGTGCTGTCTCCAGCAGTGAAAGCTAAACAGTGTTACCTTTTTACCCACACTTGGCATTATCTTAGCCACGTTTACTTTGCATTGGTGCCTGAACATCATAAACAGAAGCCAGACAGTCCAAGATCTGACACTGAATAGGAGGTAATAAAGAGGTAGATCAGTAAGTATTCTTCCTAGAAACATGTGATAATTGAATTTGTGTTTAGAGATGAGAGTAGCAGAGATAAGGAGAGGAGAACAACACTCAAGACCAGTAGATTAGATGCTGATTAGGGCATGAAAAGCTTTACAAGAAAACCTTGCAGAAGAGATTAGATGGAAGGCGATGATGAAAGGACAGAGCAGGAGCAAAAAGGATGAACAGGACTCCAGTTAGGGCAAGATTCACTCTTCAACAGAGCTGTGGTGGCAGCAGTTTAAGGAATCTGAGGAACACACACTTCTCCCAATTAGTCCCTCCAAAATCATAAAGGACTTCATGGAGAGCTGTTGTAGGGTAAGGTTTGAGGTAGGGAAGGAATAGGGATAAGGAGAGGTACTCCAGGGACTAGAAACAGCACTTTAAGTGAATTTACAGATGAAAGGGAGAGGAAGGAGCAATTGGAGGGGCAAATGAGGTCAAGTATGGGTTCAAGACATGAAGAGGAAAACATGCCTTTATTGTGAGAACTGAAAACTGCCTGAGTGAGAGACAAAAAGGAAGAGTGAGGGAGGGGACAAGAGCAGGATGGGAGAAATGGGGGAATGGGAGATGACATTGACGTAAGTCAAGGTAGGAAGACTCTGTAAGTGGGACAACAGAATGGGGGAGGGAGCCAGGGAAGGGGGCACCAGCCAAATGAGGATGGGGAAAGAGGATGAAGTTGTTCTTTGTCATTTTTCACTTGGAATAAATTGGTGAAATTCTGTGAAGAGACAGAAGTAGAGATAGAACAAAAGAAATATTTTGGGAAAAGACGAAAGCAATAAGAGGTGGTCGTGATTGTCAACATGTCTCAGTTAAGTAGAAAAAACAACAGAACCGGACATCAAAATGTAAAGAGGGGTAAATTACTCAGGGATGAAAGAATGTCGTGTATACAGGATCAGAGAGTGTATCAATGAGGAAAGGGTTAGTAACTACCATATATTAATCTTGGTAATCTCATACCACCACAAATTTTATCACATCCTTCTCTTTTTTCAGCCAGTGCATTTAGCTTTCTGTGCCTGCTCTCGTTGGAGAGTATTTCTGTAGCCAAATGTTTGCACCTTTACCAAAGCATTTTGGAAGCTAAAATATTATTAAATTAAAAGGGAAGTATGGAGGATTTTTCATTTTCTCATTTGCTTCTCTATTTTTCCAATTTCAATTGATTTCTTAGACTATTTGTTAATTTCCCTGCTTGATTTTTTACATCCATTTTCAGAAAGTGTGTTGTAATCTCCCTGTTTTTTACAGGAAGACATATAGGACAATATTAGTTGCTATAACACAGCTAAAATAGCAGAGATGGTCTTAGGTTCATGAGAAGTGACTTAGGTGATGAGAAGTCACCCCCAACCACAAATGGAGGCGATTGTAACTTGTTGCAGAACACTGCTGAGGCTTTGGCAATGAGGAACAGGGTATCCTGATATGGATGAAGAGGAATAGAAAAGTAATAAAAAACTTCATGAAGCACTGCAGTTCGTGAGATTGAAAGACATTCTCTGGAAGATGAGTGTACTTGCTTTTTGTAGGGTGAGTGGCTTTTGTGAGGGAGAAAAAAAGGAAAGAGTCACAGTAAGCCCCTACAATAAAGCAATTTCTTGGAAGAACATCCATTGCTATGTGAGCAAAGAACTTTTCACAGGACTGAGCTACTGCGTAAGCTATAGCTGGAGAAAATAATAGACTACATTTCTGCCTGGTAACCATTCCTTGATCCTTGCAACTCTTTGCACAAATTGCTTTCTCTTTAGTGGGTCTGATTCAGCTAAGTGGAAGTGTTAGCAAAGTAATGACTTTCTGAGGAAGTAATAATCTGTGGTACAGATGAGTCCCCAGGGCAGTCACCACGGGTTACAAGCAAACCACGGGGAAAAGGCTGAATTCACAAAAAGCACACAAAAACTGTCAAGTATTTTGGAACACATTTGCACAACCTGTTATATTGGGATGACTTGCTGAAATGTATATGTATATGCATATGCATATGTATAGCCTAGTAATTTAAGATGTACCATTCACTACCAGAACCAGGACTGTAAAAGTACTCTATAAACACATTCAACATCAACTCTAACAGAAATGAATTTTGTTTGTTTTATAGAGGTTTAAAGCCATCTTATTTTTAGTTCTTTCTGTTTTCACTGATTAAGTTAGCTGCTGTATTCAATTATTTTTTTTTTATTATACCTGAAGTGCCTTAGAGTGGACATGACATGTTGCCTTGTGGTCAGAGAGACTTTACAATCAATTTACCCCAGGGGTTGCAAGTGCCTTAGGACAGACTTTCTCCTTACTGTTTTCCCACAGCAACAAGCACAGTAAGATCCCAGTCTTTAATGGGGACTGTTACTGAAATGCAAATAAAAGTAATTAATTTTTAAATGATGTAGCAACCAAGTAAAAAATAATTCTCTTGTACCAGAACTGAAAAGCTGAACACTGGTTGCCTCAGGGCTGACTTGTTTGGTTCCTCAACTTGTGCAATATTTGTTGAGTTTTTTTATCATTATGTGACTCACAGTATCAGCTGAAAAAATTGCTTTTTATTCTTTGTACTTAATTTTTCTTTAGTGAAATAATTTTTTCCTGAAGCGTATTAGAGGAATCATTATCCGTATTCCACACAGACTTGCCTGATGTACTCAGGAAGAAAACTTGCACATGGCATCAGCAAACATAACTGCAGAAAGTGGTCTGTCAGGAACAAAACCTGCAATGTAGGATCAGTTCAACCCCTAGTGAAGACATTTGCAAAATAGCTATGAAATGGGAGGACAGTCGAGTCCTTTGCAAAATAAACTGAGAAAAGCAGAGGAGTACAGGAGAAGTTTTATCACTGTCTAGCCACTGGCTGACTAACAGTTTATCTTGCATAATTACCCCAATACACTTGTGTGTTCATGAACGATTCTTCCTGCTCTCGGGGGCTGAATGCCTGGCTCATGCTGCTGCTCCACTGTTTCGCTGCACAACTCCGGGAAGTTTTGTGGAGCTAGGCTCTATTTGCAGCTAGGCTCTGGCCAACACTCAGTGTGCAAAATGCGGCGTTTCAGAGGCAGCCTCTCACAGAGAAGCTTTGGATGGCCAGTTTTGCATGGTTTGCGGCAGAGGGCTGCGAGCAGCCGCAGCCCAGGGCCGGGATGTGCGAGCCGCGGTTGCCATGAGAACAGGGCAGGACCGCGCTGCCGTCATCCGCTCCCTCGCTTACCAGGTGCGCGCAAAGCCAAGAACCACACTGAAATAAATAAGCAAGCATCAGGTTGTAAATGAAGAACCCGGTGCAGCAGAGTGTTTTTCGTTAATTGGACTGCGGAGAAGTATTTAATAAACCATCTGGTTTAGGTCAAGAGGAAAAGAGGGCTCAGTGCATTGCATGGGTATATCAAGATCTCTTTGTGCTCTTATGCTCTTATGTTCTCTTATTAATGGATTGTTTCAAAATCTTGTATGTGTAATAAACAACTAGAACAGTGATTCTGATGTGATATCTTCAGGAGATACCCTTATTACAGTTCAGAATTACAGTAAAAGTGAATAAATGCAGCTCTTTCTGGACTGTGGACATATTGCAGCAATTCCCTTTTCATCTTAGTCCAGACCTTAGGTGTAGTAATGCATCGTGTTTGCATGGGGATGTTTTGCAGCGGGGAGCAGGGTACAGGGTTCGTTTCTGTGAGAAGATGCTTCAGAAGAATTAACTGTTCCTATAAGCTTTAGGAATTTCTAGTCAAACTTTTCACAGCATATGTGGAGGAGAGGGGTGGGAAGTGTTGCAGGATGGAAGGGAGCTAACACTGATGTACCACCCAGCAGTATGTCTCCCTAAGAAATGGAAATAGAGTTAATTTTGCCATCAAAAAATTTTATTTCTGTATCAGTCAATGGAGCAGGGAATTATAAAGAACCCTAGACAGCAACAGAGGAAAATTATAGAATTAAACAAGTAATCTCTTAATAAATTATGGTTGTCAATCCACTGACCTAAAACCATTCAACATTGTTATTTCCCATTCCACACATTGTTGTGGGTTGACCTGGGCCAGAAGCCAGGCACCTGCTAAAGCTGCTCCTCACGTCCCTCCATAGCTGGACCAAGGAGAGAAAATTTAACAAAGAGTTCACAGGTTGAGATAAGGACTGGGAGAGAGATCACGTCACGGGCAAAGCAGGCTCAACTTAACGATATGAAAGGAATTTACTACACTGATAAAATCAGAGCAGGATAATGAGAAGTAAAATAAGCCCTTCAAAACACCTTCCCCACACCTCTCCCTCCTTCCCAGCTCTACCTCCTCCCTCAGTGGTGCAAGGAGGCAGGGAATGGGGCTTTGGTCAGTTCATCATGTAAGGCTTCTCCCGCTGCTCAGGGAGAGGAGTCATTCCCCTGCTGCACCACGGGGTCCCTCCCACAGGAGACAGTTCTCCATGAAGTTCTCCAACATGAGATCATCTCACGAGCAAACTGCTGCAATGTCCATCCCAGGGGCAAAGTCCTCCCAAAACTGCTGCAGCGTGGGTCACTCTTCCACAGGGTGCAGGCCTTCAAGCACAGGCTGCTCCAGCGTGGGAGCAGGGCCCCTCTCTCCACAGGCCTCCCATGGAGTCACAGCCTCCTCTCAGGCATCCACCCACTCCAGTGTGGGTCTCTGCATCCCTTTGGACCTCAACAGGCTGTGAGGGCACAGCTGCCTCACCACGGCCTGCAGAGAAATCTCGGCTCTGATGCCTGGAGCACCTCCTTTCCCTCCTTCTCCACTGACCCTGGTGTCTGCAGAGTTGTTCCTCTCACATATTCTCACTCTTCTCTGGCAAGAAAATTACAACTGCGCTACAATGTTTGTTCTGATTCTTTTTAAATCTGTTATCACAGAGGCATTAGCACCATTTCTAATTGTCCCAGCCTTGACCAGCGGCATGTCCATCTTTGGAGCCGCCAGGGATTGGCTCTGCCAAACACAGAGGAAGCTTCCAGCAGTTTCTCACAAAAAGCCACCTCTGTGGCCTCCCTGCTACCAAAAACCAGGCCATGCAAAACCAGTACATCATAGTTTGTTCAGCATAGAAGCTGATCATGGATTACAGTATTGGCCTAAACCAGTATTTATTGCACCACAAGAGAGCACTGAAATTATTGGAAAAATCTGACTCAGATGATAAATACAACTTTTTGTAATGACCATATTTTTCAGCCCAACCCTAGCTGTTAATTCTTCCATTCCATACATTTTCACCTTTGCTGTCATTTGATAGTGCAATAGTGGTTTAATTTCACATTTCAGTTAAAAAATGGCACAGATAGTTATTTGGCCCATCGAATCATACTAAGCAATCTACACCACCACCACTGGAAGTATTTTTAAATTAATTTTTTAAAAATAAATATCCACTGCCATAAAAAAAGGATGCATTCATAGCTAGCAGAACTTAAGTAAATGTGTCAAAGATAATTGAAAGATGAGAAATTTTCTTCTATGATGACCCTTCAGCTTGCTATTCTGTGAGATGTGTCAGACTCAATTGATGGAAAAACTTCAGTCTTGTTTGAGAGTAGGTGGTTCAGATACTGCATGAAGCCTTCTGACCAGTCCTTGTGTCTTGGGTGGGATCAGCCACCTCTCACCCCATGACAGAAGGGGAGGGCAGGGGCTGGACACAACTCTCCAGATGCCTCCCCCTTCCCCAGCAGCCTCTTCTCTGCCTCTGGGACTTTCTTGAAACACTGCAAAAGTTGTAACATCAGCCAACCCAAACTATGATAACCTTTCCACAAAACCTCTCAGACTTTGATTAGTATCCATTTAGTTAGTGGCCAACAGTCCTGATAAACCCCTCCTACAGTCTAACGCAGACCTGCTGGTGGACTGATCACCCACAGTGTACCCCAGTATAATAATTTACCAACTGATAAAGTAAATTCACTAAAAATCTCGTGTACAGGAACACTTGAATTACATGATAGTCTTTCCCAGCTGTCACAGTTCCAGAAAGCAGAAAGGCTGTTGAGTGTCAATAGAGATGATTTGCTGGAGAGATTAATTGGAACCACCTCTCCAAATGATTTCCCTCTGGAAAAAAAACCTCTTTTTGCAGCATTGAAATCTTTAAAGGCAAAAATATTCTTAGTTAATGAGAGCCAAAGGTTTGTCATTAACTAAAGGAAGAGGTTTTATACTCTGTCTCTGCAGCAGGTGGTGGGGAGGAGGGATGGTGAGAGAGGGAGACTGTCTGAAAGGGTTTGAGCAGGAATCCTGAGTGGTGGTTTTGTCAGTGGCAGATCCTGCCTGCAAGACACTAGGAAGGAAAGTGCTCTACAAAATGACTCTTTTTGTGGAAATAGCACTCTCTCCCCACCCCAGCCTTTATATCCAGATTCAAGACATTTAAAAATTGCTTTTTCTTTGTCTTGGGAATGTATTTTCACTTTCCGGCAGTTCTAGTTCTGTATTTTCCAGTTTAGGAATGTAGAATTCACAGCAAACAGTTAAAAATTGGATTAACTTTAAGCAAAGACTCCTGCAAATCTCAAAGCAGAAGTGCAATATATTGCATACAGGAAACACAATTCAGAGTGCAGTTTAACTCGTTGTTCATTGATTAAAATTTCCAAAATTTCAACATTAAGCACGTATTGCAGTAATCCAGCACTGAAGTGACAGAAATCATTCTTTTCTTCAACTGTAGTCAGTTCTAGAAATATATCTCTTCATAGAAACAGAAATGATACTGCTAGTTCCATCTGCTTTTCCTCAGTTGATCCTGCAGTTTAAAACTGATTGCAGTTAAAAGAAATCTAGGATTGAAAGTTGGGTTTCATCTTAAATTGAAGCTGTAATAGTTATGACTCAGAAACTGAACTATCAAAGCCAGCAGTCTATTGAAAGTCTTTCTCTTTGACCTGCACCAAGGAGACCTCTTTTCTGGAGTATACAACCAGATTTCTCTGGCTGTGTGGTGTGTGTGTACATTTTTCAGCAGCTGTCTCACATGAAAAACGTGGCTTGGTCCTTTGCTGTATGCAAAGAAATAATGCAATAATACAATTTTATTTTCTGGTGAGTACATCAGAAAATAAAATACCAGTCTGCTTCCCTAGACTGTCACAATGCCTTTTCTGTTCTGTTTAGGAAAAATACAGATTAAGAGTAAGTCAAAGAGGTAGATGAAGGAGTGGTATTTTACCAATTAGCATGGGCAGCCGGAGGCTGTGAGGCAGGACTTCACATATTGAGTTTTTCCAGAGTCCACTGAGCCCCTCTGCATTTGCTGTTTGCTTAACTGAGCCTAACATTTTAAGCAGCTGATTAAAATGAAGCAATGTTGAGCCTCGTTCCACCTGGGAGATCAGAGATTCAGGATAGCTGGTTCAGATGCATGCTAGCTACTGAACAGAAAAATAATCAGCCCATTCTTTATTGACTGACTGAAATATTTTGATTGCAGGTTTTTTTACCAGTTTCCTAACAATGTATATAGTTGTGTTTCTGTCTCTGTACTTTTTGTCTGGATATTGTCCTCATGTTGCAATTTTCATTTTTGTAAACTGCTAGCATATCCCAAGTGGGCCATCAGAATTGTTTCAAGCACTTGCAGTACTAAAAGCATGAATATCTGACATTTGCATAATGCTGATGCCTGAGTGCCTTCTGGATGCTTACACTGTGTGTGGAAAAGATGGAAAAAATGCAATGGATTTAAGGAGAAGATGGTTGGTGGCTGATGGCATTACATTTTAATGTAGTTACTGCCTTCATTTTAGGGTGAACACTAAATGTGAGTGATGACTTCTTCACATGCATACAGATACCTTAAAGCCAAAGCACTTTATGATCACAGCCACACCGTGAACCAGTTCAGTCAGCAGTACCCTTCTGTGTATTCATGGACTGTAGGGCTGGGAATGCCACCTGGCCATACAGCCCACTGAACTTTCCTAATTCCACAAGGAGCATAACTTTGTGACATTGAGACTGAATTTACAGCTTTCCAGTGGCTGACATTTTGCCTAAGCCTTTGTAAATTATCCCAGTAGTTAATCACTGTTAAAATAAACGTGCAATGTACTACCTGGAACATTTAGCTTCAATTTCCAGCTGTTGAACCTTGGTGAGCAAAACCGAAAAGTCATTTCAGCTCACATTTCACGTACCTTTAAATGCTTTTCATGAGGATTTACATTTAGTTTGCCTAAATATTTTTGCTGCTCCTCAGTGTGATTAATTGTTATGATGCGATTTGCTCATCTTAAAATTCCATGTGTGATTATCTAAGTAATAAGAATGATAGTAATGCTTTCCATGTCTACGTTGGAAATTAGCCTAAATCATAAAGAGGAATGTTTTACTACCACATCCCAAAAGAGAAGGAAAGCCCAGGTAAAGGAGAGGGAAAGAATATGTGAACCCCTACAGCTCTAAGCCCCTGGTCAGAACAGGGTGGATACCACTGTGGGAAGGATGACTGAGAGAAAACCAGCAGCCTGCTGCTTGTTTTCCATCCCACACAGTGCTCTCCTGTAAGGAGAACTTCTGTCTTGGCATTTTAAGGAAAGGATCAGACAGGAACTGAGCCAAAAGCCAGCACTTTTGGAAAGCAGGCTGATTTGCCATAATTTGGACCCATGATAAAAGGTATTATGCTTGGAGGGTACAATGTTTAATATGCATTTCTCATGGGCTTTACCAAAACACAGCTTGTATATTTGCATGTGGAAAAGCAAATAACCCACTCTCTATCCTTCTAAAATCCAGTACGATGAAAAGCACTTCAAGGCTTTGCTATTTGTGTGTTATTCGCTTTGGAGGAAGGAGTGATCTGTTTCTGGCACATCATGTGGCACTGGTTAGTTGCTTAATCCATTCTGTGTTATTATTTTCCCAGGCAAAAGATGTACTCAGCTTTCAAGGTCTTCCAAAATGTGGCTGATGCTTATTCCACACTACAGTGAAAATTCGGTTCTTCTATCTTGTTCCAGTTATCAAAACTTGTACCTTCATGCATTACACTCTGTTGTCTTTCTGGCATTAAGTCCTTGCCTAGCACCATGATTACAATTCTCTCAAGGTTACCTTTTGTATCTTCCCTTGATGGTCAGGCCAACTCCCTTTTATGCAGCTTCTGGAGTCCATTTGCCATGTAGAATCATTTGTCTGGAGCTTTGCAATGATCACACTTTCTTTAAAGAGTGTTGCAGCATGCTTTTAGTATTTGGAATAAATATAAATTTTATATTCACCTTTATTTCACAGACATGGTTGCAATACTGTTAAATTTGTTTGCAAGATAGCTGTACTGTGCTTCTGTATCACAAGTTGAAATTGAAATATACCAATATGCAAAGATTTAGCATCTGCATGTACTTGTGAAGTTAGGCCATGGAAGTGATATCAAGGTTTGACACTTGGGAGGTTTTTTGTGCCCTAGGGTGAGCTCACTTCAAATAAGCATCCCCTTGTAACTAGGGAGGAAGGCACAGAGCTCCTGGCTGCCTCCCCACACCTGCAGTGTGCCTGGGCATGGCTCAGCCCTGCCTGCCTGGAGACAGCTTTGGAGAGACCTCCAGAATGTGCAGAAAGTGTGAGTATGTTCCTTGTAGTTTGCTTCACTGTCTAAAATTCATATCACGTTTGTGGATGCTAAAAAGCTAGAAGCAGAGAAATTTTTTCAATATTCTGTGAGAACATTGCTTTCACATGCAATCTAGATGAAAACAGCAAGGAAGGTTTTGTAAACTGTCTTTATCTGTGCACCTGGGTTCTGTTTCGCAGAATTGTTATGGGACACATTGGGAAAAATATTTTTCAGTGGGTGTTGTGAGTTCTAGCCAACCACTATGAGAGGCAGATGATCAATGACCAATGATCTTATGTCATGCTAGTGAACTAGGGTATAAAAATGGGTCTGTAGAGGAATAAAGGGCTCATGCCATTCTTTTCCTGGACTTGGACTGTGTCATTTCTCGCCATTCTCGGTACAACAGTGACCATGTTAGAGTTCAGAGAAATCATTCTGGATTCTCTGAATTTTTGGGCAGCAAATTTATTCCATTATTATATTTGCTTATACAAAACATGGTTTCTGATAATATTTTCCTGCTGCAGCAGGTCATCCCTCTGTAAATCTGGACCCTTCATCCTAGCTCACAAACCCATCCTCTGCTATGCCTGAAAGTTTCTAAATTCTTGCTTGTTAGGTAAAAGAGCTATTGCATATTTCCTGAGCATCTGGCCTGATCCCTGAGGCTACTGATTTGGAGGAAATGACTTAAACCTGACTTCTGTCACAGCCTCCATTCGTTTTCTATCAGATCCATGCTATGTCTTGTTTTTGCAGCAGAAGCTCATACCAGCCCTCAGGCCTGCAGATGCATGGCTTTCCCAAAAATATATAGTTTCAAATCAGGAAAACAGGTAGAGAAAACAGATATTTCAGTGTTTTCTGTACTTATTATCACTCTGCAGCACTAAATGCAAGAAACTCAGAGATGATTTCAAGCATATTTCCTCTGGAAGCGCCTGTATGTGGTGATCACTTCTCATTTGTCTTCACTGTGAGTTTTCTCAGAGTCCATCGTTACAGTGCAGCATATTTTTAGGCAAGCATCTTCTAAACCAGCATCTTATGCATTATACATGAGATGACACTCATGATAAATAAGAAAGGGTGTTGCTGAACCAGAAAATTGAACCCTACTGGTTTGTTTGTAGTCAGTTCCAAAGGTATAAATTTAGCACACTAATCAACAGCTACCTGCTTTAAACAAATGTACTCTTGTTATTCCATAATAGAACATGTGACAGCACAGGGTCTCATATGTACTGGGTCAGATCTAGAGCACATTTGGGTCAGAATTCGTGTCCTGTTTTCCTCACTACCTGTTGCTTTAAAATGAAGTGGGAGAATACTGTGGCAAACACATGGAATAATTTTCTCCACAAATAAGATTAACTTTGTCTCCTTACTACAAGGCTTCATACCCTGCTCAAAATCCTTGACAGCATTAGCTACTGCAGCATTGCTGATTTTCTTAGTCACAGAAATTTTCAGGTAATCTTGAACCTTACTAATATTTACTCTTTTGATGAAGTCTGTGCAGGAGATCCAGGCAGACTTAACTATGTGTTGCTTGTGGTTTGAGAAGTTTCCCATGGTCCTGATATTTAAGGACTACAAAATTGTTCCCCCTAGATCACTTTTCTGTCTCTCTGTGCCAGCTTGACATGATGCCATCCATGACAGTACTTTGCTTTTTAGACCAGTTTTGCTTTCACAAACTGAATTAACTGTGGGATTTCTCCCCTTTTCACATCATCTTTATACAAAGGTGATACAAAAAGCTTCATAAAAAAATCTGGTTAGAAAGAGCTAAGAGTAAAAATTTCCTCTCCTCTTTATGAAATACTGTCATTAAGAATAATTTGAATTCTTAAGCGTAACCAAGAACTAGAGCAGCATGTATGCAATGTTTATCCTTGGTTTTATTATCATTAGTGTTGTCATTACAAAAAAGGAAACCAGAAAAAATAAGAAATACAGGTCTAATGTCTTAAATTTTCCTTGCGTATTTTACATTTTCATTGACTTCTCTGTGATGAACACCCTATTTACTAAAATGATTCTTTTCAACGCTTTCTTGGACAGCTCCCTCCTCGTGTAAATGTGGGGGGTTTTTTAGAGCTACATGATTTGGCATTTCGAATGGACATAAGCTTGCAAGTCTGTGAGCAATTTTTCAGACTGCAATTTTAAATATCTATTTCCTAAACTACAAAACTGGGATGATGCTGTCTGAAAACTTATGAAAACTCATTCAAAATTTAAAAATTATTGGGTTTGTTCTGTTTTCTTGGAGAACACACCAACCTAAGCTGCTTTCAGCTGCTTGTTCTGATTCCTGTGCTACCTCCCAAGTTGTGCCAGTCTGACTGTTTGCGTCATTGGGGGAAGAATAAAGTCTAGGATTGATTTCAGCTTAAAATAACCCTTTTCCCCCCTGATGCTACTGAAAAAAAGCATTTGTCAAACTCCAGCCTAAAGGATTTTTATTGGCCTGGTAAGAAAGGCAAGACTTAGTGTGCCTGTGTAGCCAGCAAGCAAAGAGGAAGGTAAATAAGGCCATGGGAGGACAAGTTGTTTAGGCACACTTTGTGCTGGAAAGGTAGACATGGATTTGTGAGCAATGGGGCTGCTGCATGGGTATTCTTCCTGTGGTCCCTGAGAGAGAACTCGTGTGGTTTTTTTACAAATAAACCTGATTACATACGATGAAATACCAGCCACTTGTCATCCATCCCTCCCCACAGACAGAGAGGCCTGGCAGTCCCCCAAACACTGACCAGCCATTCCTGAGGGAAGGTTCACCATCACATTTGTGGGCATTTAGTAATCACCCAGAAACCCAGGTTTTGGGAGCAGAGCCATGAGAATATTGTAGCCTTGCTATTTCATTTGAAAGTAAAATATATGTATTTGACAGAGAGCTGAGATGGGATCTGCTGTTTTTCCTGGCCTAAAGAGGCCCACAGCCTTTTAGCAGGAGTGCCATGAAAGAGAAGATGAGAATGAAAGCAACCTTACTGAACCCGTTCATTTAAATATCTACAGTGATTTAACAGCACTGATGTAAATTGAAGCTCTACAGTGAAAGACCAAGGAGATTATTTACCAAACCCCTGCTGTGAGGATGGCATAAATATCTCAACAGTTTGCTTCTTTTAAACAACACTGAGGCAAGACCCTTAGTATTGCCATCCTGCTGGCTTGTACATTCCAGATAGTACATACAAGAGTTAAAACTCTTCCTTTTTGTGTACTGTGGCAAATCCTAAATACCAGTGCAAAAATATTTCCTATTTTAAAAGCAACCATGTGTTCCTAATCCTTTTTTAACATAATCTCTGTTTTGCAATCATCATTTTGTGTTATGTATCTAGTCTATAAAATAGGTGTTGCTTTATGAATTGCTGAAACAAATCTCATGCTCTTAACTCTGCCGCTTATGCATTCTCACTGTAACTTCTGCTTGGTGCTCATACATAAAGAGCGAGCCACCAGTCTTTAAACTGTTGCCCACTCTCTAAATCATCTATTTGCCAATGAAAATAAATTCTAAAATAGATTCTTAACTTCAGAATAGCAAACATACTACAGGATAAAATAAAAGATCTTTTTGCCTAGTATTGGTGACCACCAGGTCATCCATATAAAAATATAGTAGTGATAGTGGAAGGCTCAAATACTGATACCTGGTTTACGACTGAGAAGTATTGCAAAAAATGTCACACCCCTGCAATGCAGGATGCAGCAAGTATGCTCATGCTTCAAACTAACAGAGACAAAAACTGAACCACATAGACTATTTTCAGGACTGAGATTTTCCATCAGCCTCTGGAAATGGATTCATGAAAGAAAAATTGCTCCATGCAAGACCAAAAGATGCAACACAATCTGATAAATGAACAATTGTACTTAATAACAAAATGGCTTTTTAGCTGACAGCTGTTTCACCAGACAATTTAGTCAGAGGCCAGATGGCCAAAGAGACACATGGTGGAAAGTAATTTCATAAGATGACTCCACAGAAGGAAAAACTCATGATCTGTATGTTTGAAATGTCAAACACTCAGTTAATGGAATTAGCCTGTAATTCCTAGTGCAGTTTGCCTGTTGAAAGCTGTGCTCAAGCTTGCTCTCAGAGCTCCACCGTAAGGAGAAGCAGCGGAGTCCTGGCTGAGAGCTCTGACTCACACGCGGCTCATTGCCTCTCCATCTCCCTTCCTGACAACGGGCTTTGTCTACGATATCGGTCTGTGCCGCTTACTGCTCTGCTCCAAGTCATCTTTTTGCCTCTCCTCTGGCACTGTGGAGTGACAGGAAGAGGTAAAACCTAAAACATAAGTAGGTGTGGAATTTTGGAAGATGCAGGAGAGGTGAAGTTTACTGTTGTCTTACTGAAGTTGCATCTAAACTTAGGAGAACAACATTAGTTTTTCTATCTAGCAGAAAAGGCAGTTTCCAAAGGCAGAAATATATTAAAAAAAAAAAAAAAAAAAAAAAAAAGATGATATAGTATTTTCAAGCTTCAGCTCAATTTTTTTTCTATCAAAAACTATATGACAGCATTATTAGTTACCACCACTACAAGTTTAAGTGCCTTTGGAAAACTCTGCCTCCATCTTCTGACTGCTCAGGGAAATGCAGTGACTAGTTTGTATTTAGACTTCTTAACTCACAGAACCATCGAGTGGCTTGAGTCAGAAGAGATCTTAAAGACCTTTTATTTCATTAATCTTTATATATTTTCAAGACCAAGGCTTTGACTATTTGGTTGAAGCTTTCTTGAATTCAGTCATTTGCTTGCTAATGCTGACAAATGTTGCTTTCAACTGACAAATCATCTTTTCTTACAGATTTCTGAAAAAGAATTCAGGGCTTTGCTTCCTTTTTAATACCCTTAACACAGGACTTGAATAGCTACCTGATTAATGGCAGAAGGTTTTGGTTATGCAATGTCACTTCAAATAGCAATGGTTTGTCATTGGTTTTCCACATATTTTTTTCTCACTTAGTGTCTGTGACTCCTTAATTTTTCTAGGTTTGATACCTGCATTACTGATTAGTAAACTTGTCTTCTTTGTTTATCTTTTAACATAAAGCTCTTCATAAATAAGCTTTGACAAAAACTAAATTGAGAGCAACAGTCATGCATCCCACTTACTCCTTGTATTGGATTTCAGGCCCAGTGTTGCAACCAGATGTTAAGTGCTCTGCACTCACCATAAATGAAAACTGAATTTTCTTAATGCAGTAGGATGATAACATTCATTTATGCTGTCAAACATCATGTTGTACCATGCATGTGTACCCACAGAGCTAGAGCAGAGAGCAATTTACTTATTTATTTGATTGGATTGCTGATAGACAAAACAGCGTGAAATAATTTTTTTCTAAATTTCTCAACTTCAAATGAAAAAATATTCAAGGCAAGACCATGAAGAGAGCAACCTTTCCATCCATATTGGTGTCATTTTTTCATGCTCACATCTAACCCCTTCAATTCCCAGAACTGGAACACATTTAAGGGAGACTTCTCTGGGTCTTAAGTTCAACTCTTGGTCATGCAAGGAGCTGTGTGTGTAGGGAAGCCAATGGAGACCTGCAGGTGACAAAAATCGAGTGATATGCTGCACTCATTGACTGTTTTTCCAAGTTTTCTGGGCCAGTGTTTCACAGAGCAGTGGACCATAGGAAAAAGGCCAAATGATGTCAAGCATGAGGATCAAGATGACACAGGGAGGTAGAGAGCAACTGTACCACACTTTGCATCGCTGACACCATCACAAAATGTGGCAAAATAGGGGGCCAGAGGCAGCTGCAAATTGCTCCTCAGTATTAATTGCCCAGTTCCCTGTGTCCCTACTAGGTCCTCTGGAGGATGGGAAATTGGCTCACACCGGTGTTTCTCCAGCATCAGCCACAGCTGGAACGCTGAACGCCGAGAAGAGGAACAACTGTGGCTCTCAGTGTGCAAACCCCACGGTCCATGGCATGGGAGCTGCAACACAGAAACAGAATGGCTTCAGGACCACAGAGGTATGAGTATAATGATGTTCCCTAATTCCCAGCCCTGGCCTCAACCAGGGCCGGGTTACTTTTGTGACAGCCTTTCTTTTTGCAGTTAAACTGTATTTAATGTCTTGAGATAAGAGAAAATGGTGCCAGGCTGCACTAAAGCCCTGGCATGATTGAGCTGAGCACTTCTGAGAATGCTTCACACCTGAATGGCCAAAGAATTGATGTTTTACTTGTCAATCAGAGTAACACACACACACTTGCTACAGTAAAGAAAGCCCCCACGCTCATTTCTTTCCAACTCAGTCCAGCTGCGGCATGTATTGTACAAACTATTTAGATTAATTATCCGAAAGGGAACATGTTTTCCCTCATTTGCTGTTCTGTTTAAAATAGGTGCACTGCATGAACCCTGGTTCATTCAAAGCTGGAGCTGAAGCTTGAAAAAGTCAATGGGTGTCTTTTAAATAACTTCTATAGGCTTTGGATCAGATCCTCTCCCCTTTCCCCCCTCACTTATGCATTGTGTACATTGTATACATTGTAAGAACAAGGCTTTGGGGCTATCCCAAAGACCAGCCTTCTCCTGTCACAGCTGCCTACCCCACATACCTGTCTCTTACAGGCTCCCACTTGCTTCCCTGTTTGCACAGCAGCTGCTGAGCTGCTGCAGATTAAAGAAAGTCAAAACCTATGGCTGGTTTACTGCTTCCTTGGTTTCTTGTATGAGAAGGTATTGGGTAAAAATTTGGGGAAGGGAGATTTCCTTGTTTTCTGGGTCATCTGTGGATGTAGCAGATAAAGTCCTTTATATGGTCCTTGGCATTTCTCAATATCTACTTTGAGAGGTGCTTGCCATGCTGTTGTTGCTGCTTACCCTACTTTTTCAGGGGAGTTCCCTCTTATTACAATATCGTCTAATTTCAAATCTGGGGAGAGTGAGACTGTAAAAGTTCGGCAATCACAGAATGTGCAGTCATGGGTCAATGTTTATATTCCTGTGGGAATCTGTCAAGGGTACACTGCACTCTCTTCCAGGTGAGCATGAATTTAGCCTTGAGGTGTTCCTAGAGTGGAATCATAAACAGCATATCTTTTACATCTAGCGTTGCCATCCGTGAATAGGATGCTCCCTGAATTCGCATTTCCAGTTCCACAAAATTTGGCACAGCAATAGTTAAAGGTGCAATATTGGCATTCAGTCTCCTGCAGACAATGGTGAGTGGCCACTGTTCCCTCAGCTTTTTCACCATTCTCCAGGGGATACAATTGGTTTTCTTATCTGTACAATGCTGGCTAGATTGGCAGCCCTCTTAAGCATCATTTCTATCTTCTCTTCCAATTTTTGCTTTATCTGCTTTTCTTTCTGTAACTGCTCCTGCAGCTGCTCAGTTTCCAAAGATAGTAACAATTCAGTTGTTTTCCTGCCCTCTATTTCCTCTCTCAGATCTTGTTTCACTCTGCTATGTTTTTTTCCTAACTAATTTCTCCAATAATTGTCTTTCCCTATGCTCTGCTGAAGCAAGTAGACTCTTAAAATTATCTTTCTCAGTTATAAGCTTGTTTTTGGGTTCCAGATCTTTATTTCCCTTTCAAAAGCCAGTGATGACTTTAATAGTCCATTTTCTGATTTCAAAGCAGCATGTTCTATATAGGATATATTTGAGGGGAGAAGGGAGTCTTTGATTTCCTTTTGCGTGCAAGATAAGTGAGCCTCCAATACTGCACAAATAATTGCTTTGCCTTTCCAGAATTTTTGGGCCCATTCCTTGCCTGCCTGGGAAGGAGCACATTCATACTTCTGTAACTGCTTATCCATGGCAATCCTGCCGACTACACCAATTCTTCTATCACATAAAAAATTAGGGAAGGGAGACCCCCTGCCTCACTTTCTGCATTGTCTGCAGATGTAGCAGGACTGGAGGCCTTCCCTTTCTTACTCATTATTATCTGTCTGTCCAAGATCCTGGGAGACCTTCACAGACAATATTTTTGAGGCACCAATCTGGCACTCTAGGCCTGGTGAGGTGCCAGAAGCACAGTGTGGCAGCGCAGTAAGTCTGGTCACAACCACAATCCCTGATGCAAAATTGGCAGCCATTGCACTGTGAGTCTGGGCAAATTCAGTGAGGCTCCACATTCACAAATAGTGCAATTTCTTGCCTGTTGGACAAAGTAAGGTCCACAAACTGCTGTTGATAAATGCACTGATATCAGAAAGCATAAGCAATAGAACTACTGTGAAATAAAGCTTGAAATAAAGCCTGACAGGTGTCCCCAGTGGGGAGGAGAGAGTATAGCCTGTTGACCATCCCAGGACACAAAGGTAGAGTCTCCTCTGACCTCCCTCCCCTGTAAAGTCATATTTATATTGCTTTCTTTGAGGATGGGGGGAAAAAGCTTCAGTTGATGTAATTTCACACTTAAATGGAGTTTGAAGTACTTTATATACATAAAAAAGCATGTACAGGTCTTACTTCATTAGCATACAAAAAGGAATATGTATTTTCAAGCTAAAGCAAATTTCAGCTTTTGGTCATCATTTTAGTCATTCCTTAATTCCTGTTAGCTGCATTGTTTTAAACAGAGAATGACTGCAACACCTCTGTGCAATTCCATCCTTTGTTTCTTGCCTCTCTCAGGCATGAAACAAGCTTCCCTGGTGCCCTGCTCCCCAGCCATGCACACAGTTTGCTTCTGCTGAATTACTGTCAATGTGGGCACGCCTCACTGAGCTTTGTCTTTTGACAATTTTCCACAGAAAGTGCCTCAGCACAGCATGTGGTGGAATTGCTACACCCACCCCATAAGAAGTTGTCCCATCTTGGGAGTCACATCCTTAAACCAAGGGGTCTGAGCAAATGGAAAAGGGAGTTTGGACTGACCTTCACCTTGCATTTGGTAACACACGACACATCAGTATATGCCTATTTATTTTATACCTCCATTGTATTATTATTTTCTCTATTGCTCTAGTACAAAGATATTGCCAGGTGACATAAAAGATACTGCTGTATCTTTTCAGGAGATACTGCACCTCCAGGTGGACAGGGACACATTCCACGGCAGCATGACATCTAGGGCCATGGGCTTTCTGTAAATGAAAAACCCAAATGCTTGTCATAGCCACCAGCCCACACAGAAAAATTAATTGGTGAGGTTGGACATGGTCGAACAGAACAACATAATTGTTAATCCATTTTGAAAAAGACTTGGCCACAATTGAGAATCACAGCATGTACCTGTCCCACTGTTCGAGAAAATTGTCTAATTTTGTAATTGAATGGAAAATTACTTCTGTACTGCACTTAGTAGGAAGTATGGGCAAATTCCCACAACATATTAATAATATGAGTGTTGACTGTAATGGTAGTACTCAGTGAAGTGTGTGTTCCTGCCCTGAAGCCACATGACTTTGAAGATACCCTCCTGCATTTCTAGCTGAGATACATTCAGTAACATGTATCTGTGCTGTTGCAGCTCAGGGCAAAGAAAATTTCTGATGATAAGTAAAGCATTTTATGTTATTCTCCACATCTAATGCAGGTGCATAAGAAAGGAAGTTAAGTTGTCTAAACTTCTTACAGTCAAAAAATAAGTATCTATTCCTAGAGAGAAAGTGTAGTATCTAATTTAGGCTCCAGCTCTTGTTTGCCATTCTGCATCTCTGTTTTTCCACTGACTGTTCAGGGAACCACAAGATGAGCAGATGATGTGAACACCCTAAGTTGATGCCTCGAGTTAAAAAGTTAAGTTAAAAAGTTAAAACTCAAAAGTTTTATTCACCTGAACATTCATACTGACTACAGTTTTTCTTTTATCTCGACATGCTGTAGAATACAATGCAATGCAGCACATGGTGCTCTCTGGAGACTTGGGTTGTGCCATCGGCCTGTTGGGCTAGCAGGGAGTAAATCACATCACCTCTCTGCTTCTCACTTTCTCCTGCATCAGGCTCTAAAGCAGCCCTCTGCCTTATCCCCTGATACTTGGTGACGTGACAGGGTACAACTTGTGGTGTCAAGAGGGAAGAGGCTCGACACAGACTGTATCTGGGAAACTTTAGTACTCTCTAATGACAGTAATGTCAAAACAACTTAGAAGTAAGAGATGATGATGATGAAGAAAGGAGTGCTATGCCAGTGAAGGTAACAAGGATGGTCAGGCACCTCCCCCAAGAAAGGTGGTGTCCATACTATGTCTCTGGCTGACAATAACCTGGTTTGATTCTCATGATAGTCTTTGGCAAGTCCTTGCATGAACAGTAGCACTGGGGGAGCAGATAGCAAAGGAGCAGGTGTATGCAGGCTGCAGAAACGTGAAATAATCCACAGTGGCAAATTAACTCCAGGTGTTGCTCTGCGATATATATGCACCTTCCCCTTATGTCAATAGAACTTTATCAGACATTATTTTACCTGGCACTCTTACCATGCAAATAATGCCTAATTTACCCAGCATTCATTACACTGAAAAATAGACTCACAGAACACTGGCAATGCAATAATCAAACCCTCCTAATCAGCTGTGTGCCTCTCTCAGCCCGGATCTGGGTGCACTTTGTTAGACCTATCCAGTTTACTCTGCATTATAGTGCGTTGCTTATGGCAACAAGCAGACAGTCTGGGACATGGAAAAGTATAAATTTAAATTAGGGATGCACTGGCATGCCTCAGACAGACTGGCTTTTTCTGAATATTGAAAATAACCTGATGAAGCTCTGAAAGGTATATTTTGTGCTTGGGTCTTTTGTGCAGGCGGAAGTAAGTGTTTCTTTAAAACCATATTTTCCCATCAGAAACAAAAAATCAAGTACAGAAAATTCTGTCTCAGGCTAGTGATGCACTACTCACAGTGGCACCAAAAGGAACCTCTAATTTTCACTTCTGGACTGAAACCAGGTTTATTTGCCCTGCTTTTAGAGTACACACACGCAGAGATGAAAATTATAGTCAAGAAGGTTGATCCAAAGCCTGATAACCACTGCCTTTGTAGCAGGTATAAAAGCTTGTGTCCATGCTGAATGAGGAAGTTGCTCTGCCTCACAGTAGAAGGATGTGTGAAGGATGCTGGAGACATTCTGTTTATTAAGTAGAACTGTTTTTGTAAATTAGGAGGTAATCATCAATGACTCTTTCTGTTGTCATTGTGGAACTCACTGCACTGTTTAAAACCCTCACAGAGTAAATGGGACACACAGAAAATGTCCACACAAGAAGTCGCCATCAATGTTACAAAAGGCATCAGACAAAGTGACAGAAGAAAAACAAAGAATTGTGCCAATTAATGAAGAAAATTGCAGGTGAGAATGGACTTAACAATGCTTCACTGCACTTTAAATGTCAGTCACTGAAGACATGAAGATCTCCAGGTGTTCCAGGTTGAATACAGCAGGCAGCTGCTGCTGTGTGCCTCCAGAAGCAGGTCTTGTGGAAACCAGCTGCAAACACTGTAGGATCTTCAGATGTCATGTGTCTAAAGCAGCAGCACTACACAGACATACACAGAAATTCATGACATTTGTTTTTTACTAGCTTTTACATTATCCCTTGTGTATGATTAAGATGAGGCTGGATAACAAGGGGTACAGCTCATTGCAATTAAAACCAGGAAAGGAACAAATGAATCTGCATTTTTAGTCATAAAGGGTTTTGAGTGTGCACATTCAAACCCACAGTTCATTTAAAGAACTGTTTTTTAAAACTCAAACCCAGACATCTCAAGAAAGTGAGACTAAAGCCTAGTCTTCCACTAAATCTCTTTTCAACTATATATATATTGGTTATATATAGTTAAATCATATAGTAACCTTTTTATATATTAAATTTTCAATTACTTAGTTTTAATTGATTGTTTGTATTGACATAATTTTGGTCTTAAAAACAGTAACTTTCATATTGATCAGCCTTACTTGAAGGTCTTAGTCTTAGCTGGTAAGTAGAGTTATAGCTACTTTGTTATTTTATACACATCCCTTTAATTATGTTGAAGCCCCGGCTGACTTGGAAAAAAGTTACCATTAACATTACATGAAAATAACCAGTTTTTAAACCCATATTCTAGTATCAGTTCAAAAAAGAAACTTTCTTTGATAAGATATAATTAATTCACTGTGCAGAACTTACTTAATACATTGTGAGCATTCTGTATCACAGTACTCCATGATTATCATAAATATATGTCTAAAAGGAACATAAATGTTCAGTGCAGTAAAGTCTAGGAATTAATTCAACATACTACTTCTTAATATGGAAATAATTATATATATTCTCTGTGAGTTTGCATGTTTATGAAGATAAAAGTGGTAAATTTATTTGCCTTCCCCATCAGACATTTGAGTATCCTTAGAGGGCCATTTAAGAGAACTATTCAAAAGTAGTTCATAACAAACAGATAGCATTTGGAAAAAAAATCCATGTATGAATAGTAAAAAGTCCTTTTTACAAACATGCAAACAAGTATAAATAGGATTGTGAACTGAACCCCAGTTTATTCCATATTAGGATCATTTTAATAGCTTGCTGGTTAGGTGTGTGAGTTACTTTCCTTGTTGTACAACAAGTCTATGCAATAGGAATTGTTTATTAATTACTCCAACAAAAAGGCAAACTGGAATGCAGAGTCAGAGCCAGACTTTTGCATACCATAGCATATTCTAAAAGGGTTTACTGGCAGAGAGAGTGCAGTACAAATATCATAAATACGATACAAGAATGCTACAGAAAGTGAATAGTGATCCTGATGTGTTAAAGAGTAAATAGGATTTTGAAGGATGGTAAAAGGGAAGGTTTGTTGTCTAAGAAGCTGTTCCAGAGATTGTTGCCTTGGGTGGATACCACATTAGAGTGAGTAGATGCAAGAACAAAGGAGTCCTGGCAGTGAGATAATTTATTAGCTAAGAAATTATGTAGTGATGCTGTGCTGACCAGATGCATCACATGGCTTGGGTCACACCACAGAAGGAAGCCCGAGAGCTGCATGGCCCAGAGGCACGAAGCAGCCCTGGCTCAGGCCAGCAGCCAGCAGCGAGGCAGCCCTTGAATCTTGTATTCCCAGCATGAGACGTGGCAGGATGGTTTGCAGGACATGGCCTCGGTACACAATTACCTGGGCAAGAGCACAGACCTTGCTCGTGCTGACCGTATCCCCCACCAGGGTGGCTGGCAGCTGCAGAGCAGTGAATGCTGCCTGCCCTGGACTGCTCATGGTAGCGTTCCTGAGCGACTCCAAGATCCCATAAACCTGTTTAAATCCTGAAACTTATCTTCATGACATTCAAAGATTGGATCCAACTTCTGTGGTACAAGCCATGTTTAGTAACAAGCAATTTTATACACATTCCTCATGTAATACATTACTGTTCTTATTCATTAGGCAGTAGCTGAAAAGAAATTAGAGTATGTCATAGGCTTCTTAGTGCTTGATGTGCAAACTTCCAATGACCTTTAATAAAACCAAGAGCACGTTGGGGAGATGTGGATCCTGCCTCTGTACACAGATTGGGTTATGCCTATATTTACTTTCCTTCTACTAGAGATAACCACCAGTAGAAACAACTAATTTGTTTATAAAATAATATACCACTCTGTATAATTAGGGTGACAGAATCTAGTCTATACCACTTTAGACAATTTAAAGTCCTAAAAATAGATTCCTGTGCTGGTTTTAGTGGAAGAAGCAAGCCCAAAGAATCAGCTGGACATCTTCACTCCAGGTAGCCCTTTTAGGAATGAGGAGTCTTATTTGCAGGGTCTGCTCTTTGACCATCATCTTTCAAATATAAATGGCTCAAAGACATAAAATAACTATGTTAAAAGACATGGACTTTCAGATAAAGGACCTATGGACATCTCTGTCTTCTCATATGCCAGGATTTTTGAAATTTAATTTTTCCCAGAAGACATTATCACCATATAATATGTTCGATATCCCTTGGCTGCACATCAAAATTTCTACAGGTACACTGAAATAACACACTTTCTGCTGGAATGATTTGCCAACAGATGGTGAGTTCTTATGATTTATCTAAGTTCAGGTTTTAAATAGAAAGGAACTTTGTCATGTTTCCATAATTCCCACACAATGCATACATAGGATTTTCCTCTGATACATCTTCTTCCACTATGTGAGAAATGGAATCACTCAAGAGGATATTGTCCAATGAAGAGACAGGATTTATAGCTAGCAATTCATCATGAGGCAAATTAATCTTCTCAAAGACTCAGTACAGCTTTATTTTGCACGATCCCTTCGTCTTCTCCCTTGTGATTCCTTAATGTATTTCATCATTTCAGCATTACTGTAGGACACTGACTAGAAGACACACAATTTTACTGTGTGACTGAAATGATTTTGTACTGAAATAAATAGGAAACGATAATTATTGTGTAAGCAATATATGAGTACTGCATTAAACATGCATTCTTGCTAGTTAAATGACTGAGATTTCATAAAAACCAGGACACAGGTACTTTTGACCTTTTTAGTGTGTTCATATACATAGGTATTCATTTGTGCATGTCTCTGCATGTGTACATTGTCTTTAGTGTGTACTTCAGCAGTCCAGGCACATTTTTTTGAGAACCTTTACATTCTGTTTGTAATTCTGACACCCAAATGTAAAATATTTTAATGTTGGAACTGAAATCTGTTTTACATGCCTTATGAAAAGAACGATCTATATAATTTGTGCACAGAAATGGTATTTGAAAATGCAGGCTTAGTATTATTTGCAAATACATCTAAATTCAAACTAGACTAACGGGAACATTTTTGTACTTTCATTTTAGCTGCAAATTAATGAAGATTGACCTTAAACTTGAAATAAAGAAAATTTTTAAAGTGTCTGCCTATTACTCCTTGTATTTCACATTCCTGTGTTTGTGGTTGGTTTAGCTTTTAAAGCTGAGATCAAACAGTGCAAAGGTATAATGAATGGTTCCCACCTCTGCTATTCATGGAATCAGAGTATTTCTGTATCTGATGTCCTCAGGTTGTGGCTTATGAACTGTTTGGTCATATGAAAGGAGGTAAAATTCCCCATAAGATATTGGTGTATTTGCCAAAGAGGGATTATGAGGTCAAAATATAGTTGTGCCTCTGTAATTATAAGTGGGAGAGTTTGTGGTTGCTGTCATGCCTAAAGTGGAAGACATTGGGAATCTGAGACACTTTCTTGAGTAAGATGCCATGAGGCAACTATGAGGCAACTAGAATACATAGCTAAAAAAATGCTCTTATTCCTGCCTGAACTGGAGAACATGGGGTGAAAAACCAGCTACAGCGTTGTTCGACCTCTGCCATAGAAATAAACTCCTAAGTTTTACAGATGGCACTTTTTATTTTTTCCAAAACTGCACTAAATTTTCACTATATTTTTCCTTAGTACCAGAAAGGCTCTTGCTCAAATATCATCCCCATCCTAATTGCCTGTGCCCTGGGTGTTGCCTGACAAGTGGCTTGTTCTCTTTGATTCCTGGCCAGGATGCTGACATGGCAACTGGTTTGTTTCCTGTGGAAAAGGAAGAATAGTATCAAAGGCTTTCAGATGTGCCAAAGAAAAAAAGGATTTAGGGACACAAGGAAGCCATAGTCCAGCAGTCAGGCATGTAAGAGCCCACGGGAACCCTACCAACAGGATATTTCAAAATCTGGGATCAGACAGTGCCTTGCAAGTATAGCCTGTGTTGTGCAGGAAGCAGCTGGGGGGGGGGGGGGTCTTGTTGCAAGCGAAGCCCTCAAAGCTTAAATTTAATGGACTCTGTTCCTCCTGTGCCCCTGGGGAATATGTGCTGAGATGGCATTTCTAAAATCAATGCTTAGGAGGCACTACATGAGCTACAATAATGTGTACACGGCGTGTTCACAGTGCTCTTCATTTCATAGTGAGGTAAATATTTTGAAGAACTCAATACACTGCTGTGTTTCAAAACTAAACCTTCATTGTCCTCAGGCCAAGCATCCCTCATGGCACCAGTGTCTTCTCAGGTGCCTCCTTTCCAGATTGGCTCAGTGAAGCATGTGGAAAAGGTGCTAACAAGAAATAAGATGTACTCTAAGATGTAGGGATGCAAGATCTCATTGTGTCTTGTTATCACCCTCCAGTTTTCAAATTCTTCAGTCTGATTTTCAAAATTTTTTTTCAGGTAGCCTGTGCATACTATCCAGAGTTAAAAGCCATTCTTCTGCCTTTTGGTGAACTATGGCACAGTTGGATCATTAATATAAGACAAAAAGTGAGCTGGTCCACCAGAAATTACATTTGTTGACATATGACTCTTAATCAAGACAAAATTCAAGTTTATTTGCAACAGTTCCTTGCACAGAAAAACTCAGCAAACCCTAAAATCTAGGAAATATTGTAATCCTAGAACTTGAATGTTCATAAGCAAGAAGGAAAAAGGGAGAATATAACAGCTTTTCCTTTCTTTCCAGAGGATTGAATATCATTTAAGTTCTGAGTGCAAATGGGATGCTGCTGCAAATCTATCCATTCAAGACTGTATAAAGTTTTACGTTGCTGTGGGTACCTGCTTAGGAAAAAAATGAGATAGAGGGAGAAAGAGAGAGAGTGGTGTCACAGGGCAGGACTGAGTCGTGCTGCCAGTTGTATTAATTAGCTTTGCTTGCACACTCCTGCATTATAATCAGTATTATTCAGCTTTAATTTAATTTCCATTAACCTCTGCAAAACACCCACATGTTTGGATACAGGGAAATATGTCTGGGGTATTACTGCATGGATAGAAACAACAGTTTGCTCATGGTCAAACAGCAGCTTAAGAAAAGGCACCATAGCTAAGCAGCAGCCTATTCTTTATCAGCTACGAAGAGCTGTCAAATACAGAAGGCATGAAATTATGTACGTTCATCGGTATCTGGTTTTACCAGGAATTAAATATTGGGCTTGTTTATGCAAGGCAGGTAGAACCTTCCAGGTCACACCTAGTAAGAGCTTAATGTTCAATTTGCCTGACTCAAGGGCTGATTTGAACCTAAAAAGTTGGGTGTTGTGGCCTGTCCATATCCCTAAACCAGCCCTTCTGCAGGGCAGAAGCATCTCCTTTGCCCTCAAATTAGTCCCCTCCCAGAACATTTTTTCCACTTCCTTCAGACTATTAAGATGCCATATTTTTTGCAGCACATTATTAGATACATTGCTGTATTATTGAGAGCATAATTTTACCAATTCAGACAGGGGGCTGGCAAAACTAAAGCTCATGATCACAACTGCCAAGCACAGGAGCAAAATTAGTCCTCATTAATTCACTGAACAGCCACAACTCCACCCAAGCAGTATCATCACCTCTGGGAACTGTTGGGATGTAGGGAGTTCAATATTAATGTACATGTATAGTGTCCTATGCAAATGGTATTTATTATTCATATTTCTGATTCAAACCCATCTTTCAGATGAACTAACATGTTTAAAAACATTGTGGAGGCCAACACTTCACATCGATTCTTGCTCTCGCTGGGTTTTCATACCTGATAAGGATTTTCTGTCCCTGGTCTGTGCCTGATATCTTTCGACAATTTAGAGGAATAACTAACAAATAAAACAGAATAACTTCCAGAATATATACTGGTATATATATTTTTTATTTTTTCCAGCACGAAATTGCTGCCCATCATTGCTGCTCATCTGTCTGCATGCTGTCTTTTCTTACAACATATTAATTACTTGCATCCATGGTGAGAAATAGTTTCTTATGCCTTCACCATATAGGTATTTTTCATTTCTATCTAATAAGCCCTCTCTGGTATTTCATGTTACAAATGCATTTTTATCACAGTGTGAATTTATGCTGCCAGATCCCTTAGCTCCAATACCTGCTCCTGGATCCTAATCCCAGACCATCTGCACTGCACGCATGGCACATGTTCATGTTCACTCCTGGTGAACACACAGGAAGAAAACAACAGTTCCCTCTACAATGAAACCATGCTGGTCCAGGACCTCTTTGGTTGCAAATTTATGATCTTTTCTTACTCACTCAGGATATCCTCATTTATGTCTGCTCAGTTCTTTGAACTGTTTCTCTTCAAATTCATGTGGGGTTTACCCCACATACTTGAACAGTCAGTGCTACTCATTCTTAGATATATTTCTGCGCTCTCAAGAACCTCTTGGAGGTTTGTTTGAGCAAGTCCAGGCGGCACACTTTAACACGTGTAGTATAATAAAATATCTTGTATCAATAAAGTATCCAGACAGTACTCTTGGACTGCCTGTTATACTCTTAGAAAAGTAATAGCACCTTCCACCTCTGCTGGAAGTCTTTGAGGTCAAAAGAAATAATGATTTCCATCTTCTCATGACAGACAAATTTAAGCTTTGCTTAGCTACACCAGTACAATTTGGTATAAATTTTTTCTACTCTATGATTTTCTTCCATATATCTAAAATAGCAGTTCAAAACTCAGTGGGGATAGGTCTCTGTGACATCTTTCTCCTTCCATAAACTGACCATTTTGGTTGCACTTAGCAATAGTAAGTTTTTATTCAAGCGACACTGATTTTCACTACTACTAAGACCATTGCATACCACATTGTTTACTTTGTTGGAATAAAAACTTTAAAGTGAATATGGCTTGTGCACTTTATACACTTTATATTGGCATTGTGATATAAAGTGACTTAACTGTGGGCCAAAATCAGCAGGTTTATATTTTTTCCTATGGTTTTGTTTATATAATTTTATACAACACAAAAATAACATTTCTATAATTTTAAGCAATATTTTATAAACATTTTTTATCCAAAAAAATTACTTTTCTGTGTTCATTAGTGAACCTCTGGCTTCATTCATTCAACATGGATGATGCTGCTGCTGCTCTCCTACAATAGTCCACAATATGGAAGAAACCATGTTACCTTACCACAAATTAATATGAAAGTAGAAAGCTCTAGTAATGCAGGTTTGATTTGCTTCCTTATTTATTGCTTTCAAATTCAGGAACTGGTTAAAACCAGCACTTAAACTGACACAGCTAGAGCTCCTGAATATAAAGCAACTTTAGATTTTTCCAAATTGGTAGAAATTTGAGAACTCATTCCTGACATTCAACAGTTTCACTCACACAGTTCTTGCAGAGCTCAAACAAAAGCTTAGCTAAATTATTCACTTTACTCCCAGGAGTGTAGAAACCTTGTATTTGCTAGTGGCTGAGGGAAAGACACAATGCAATTGGCAGAGATGCAAAAACACATATATCTTGCCAGAAAAGGCACAGAGAGGATAATGGCAAGAGGGAAACATACGAATTATGAAATTATGGAAATATCAGTCCATTGGATTAAATCCTTGTGCTAGCTACATCTGTGTAAATCAATGAATGCATTAAAATTTTTGATACAGTAACGAAACTTGTTGTCTTCTATTAAAATTGTTAGTATCTGTTTTTAGAATAAATTACTCCACAACACTTGCTTAAACAGTTTCACCTGAGTTTTTCAAAGGAAGTTGAATTAACTGGGTGCAAAATATAATGAGGCATGTGTTAGTATAATGCAAGTGCAAAGAAGAGAAAAAAAATGCTGTCTTTGTCTGTTATTTAATTTCAGTCCCTTTGTTCAAGAGCAAATAACTGCTTGAGTGGTGAAGAGTGAAGTTTCTAAGTACTTAGGCTAGCTGTTGTGATATCTGATGCACAAAAAAGAGACAGTAAAATTGGATTTATGAAGGATTTATGAATCCAAGGGCCAGACTGACAAATCCTAGTAACATTATTCCAGTTGCATTTCCATCAGAAATTGAATTGGGGGAGTTAAACTGTTTTTTTACGTGTCTATCCATTTTGCTCTACTGACATTTTGAAAGGGTTCCAGGAGGTGTATTACAATACCTTTGGTATGGAACTTCTTTCTCTTTCTGACCTCTGTAAAAACGGTTGCCATCTCTGGATGTCCATGCTCCTCTTTACATGGATTGGTTGGCCTATTCCCTTAAATGCTGTCAGTATCCTTAGGTCTGGAGTGGCTCCCAGCCATGGTCAGCCTCTCCATCTAGCTGCTCAGCAGACCCATGGCCTCTACTACTATGCTGGGATTGTTTTGCCTATCTTCACTTTTCACCACAAAAGTATTGGTTCTGCAGAATGATACCACTGTGAAATTAGACCAGACATAGAATGTAGTTCCAAACTCACCCCTAAATGCAACCATGAAAAGCAATGTTCCAGGAGAATGTGTACTTCCAGCATATCATGATCCAAATTGAACCTTATGGATGGTTCTTAAACTGCCTGAAAGTTTGAGTAAAGGATCATAAGTGCATGAGGTGACAACTGGTGGAACAGGGTGACTCACTGTGGTCTTTTATGCCCATAAGGCCCAGCACAGGTAGAAATACAACTTACTGCAGTGCAGGACTAAAATTAAAGCCCTGAGTCAGACTTGTAAAACAATTAAATACAACAATGAACAGCTATCCATGGCTATATCATTGTCCTCTGCTCCTGGGAGGCTCTGAATTGTGCTCTGTTGCAGGACAAGGGCATCACATCATGCACAAGAGTGTCTCCATGGAAGGAGACAAGGACATCTCTGTCATTCAAGGGCAGTTTGGGTCCTCTGAGGACAAAGATAATGATGATGATTAGACTGCTGTTGGTGAGGAAGGCCTGAGAAGTTTCCCATGAACCCTAAGTGTCTCTTTGTCTCAGAAGGTCTCCAGGATCCAGGAGCTGATGGCATGAGTGCCTTTCACTTTCCCTTTATGATAGGGAATGCTTTATGGATACTTCTCTGCCCTATTCCCTGTTTGGAAAACAAGACCACAGGCCCTTATGACCCAGTGCTCTGAGAAGGGTGGGTTAAGACTCCTGTGTCACAGAGAGGCATAAATCCCACCTGGTATCTCAGCCTTCCCTTTTCTAGTTGCTTATATGCCACATTTTTGCTTTGCTTTGCCATTTTGGATGCTTTGTAAGATCCTTAGCAATTGCCCACAGCTGAGCTTTATAATTTCCATCCCCATCCAGCAAGTAAACTCCCACCCAGCCTCCTGTACACTCCTCTCAGAGAAGCAAAGAGCCCCCTGGCCTTCCTCCTCTGCTTCTCATCCCTATGCCTTGGAGAAAGCCCCTCTGTCCCTCCCACATTGGCTTCTGGCCTTCCTTCTCTATCTGAAGCTTTAATTTTTGGCTTTTCGCCTCCTCTTTCACCTTCAAGTTGAACACACTCAGTTACGTGTCAGAAAGTCCAAGATGGGAAATGAAGGCACAAACATGAAATCAGTGCACTTTGTACAAAAATAATGTAAAAATACATAAGAGAGTAGTGGTTAGCCCCTTGTCTGCCTCCTTGTGCCTCAACTTGTCTGTTGTCACAGTTGATGGTATCTGTGAATTACTGAAACTCTGGCATGCCAGGTGGGAAGACAAATTTGAATGTTAACTAGATGTAGTCAAAAAAATGCATTTTTATTGTTAGACTCAATCCCTTGCTAATGAAGCATTTTTTTCTGTTTATGACCTACTGTGATTACTACTGACACATGCTAAAACCTTTCTTATCTCATTCATTACTAGCTTTGTCTATTTTAATTTTTCTGTCTGACAATATTCCATGTTCCATTTGCCCCATCCCTGCAGGTGCTCAAGGCCAGGTTGGATGGGGCTCTAAGCAACCTGGTCTTGTTGAAGATGTCCCTGCCCACAGCAGGGAAGTTGAAACTAGATGATCTTTAAGATCCACTTACAACCCAAACCATTCTATAATTTTATGATTTTATTTTTCTTCCATAATTTGTGTTTGAGATGCTTTCACACTCATACTGTTGTCTCTTTAATCTGACTACAAATCCGGATGGAAAGGCTTTATTTCCAGACATTGACTGGTTATAAAATGGTTGATCTTAAACATCAAGGGTGAAACAACATGGAAGGAGACTAAGAAAATGAGGTTTATATAATTTGGAAGTCTTAACAGTGGTCAGCACTGTCTCCTAGGACACGGTATAACTGGTTCCAGAACCCTGTTTTGCAAATCCTAATTTAAAACAGTAATGCTGACACAAGTCCTGGAGTGTAGCAGGTTTTATTAACCTGAGAAATGAGTTCTTATGTGGTTATACTTACTGTAAGATCTAAAGCATGACTCATTTTTGTATTCTGCATTGATCTCAGGCAAAACTGTATGTCTCAGCTGAAAACATCCTTAGTATTCTGCATGATGCTTCCATTTATAGTAGCTCAGGAGCACCTGCAAACAGGCTTAGGAAAAGCATTATTTCTGAGCATTAAAACCATTATTAAAATAAGTTTTTGTTATCATAAACAGTGAGCAAAAAATGACAGGAAATGACTTGCTGTTCTATTTGTAAAGATAATGGATACAGTGATCATGACACTTTCTAATTAATTTTTTACACATTAAAAATAACTTTATAGGATTTAAAAGGAATATTAGTAAAGAAATTGTGAAACAATGATAATGAAAAATTTGTGCTTCTTATCTGAACTTCTTCCTTCACATTTTAGAAAATAGTGAATCTGCCACTCCAGAAATCCCACTGGGAGGAGGTGTTGAGAGGATGTACTTACAGGCAGATCTGGGTGTTTTCATACAAGGTACTTTGTTAGGTAGCTCATCAGAACTTGGGAAATCCCTGCAGCACAGGATTGTTATGATAAGGAGAGATGATACATTAGCTGGTTATGGTATGGATATAATTACCGATGTCCTGAAACACCATTGTGGATACTCATTAGTTTGCCTTTAACAGGTTGACATGAATCACCTTGTAGTAGTTGCCTATAAACTTCCAAAACTATTATTTTCTTGTATATTTAGCATCCTCATGTTTCAATAAATATCTTGAACTACCAGCTTAAAGAACAGCATTTGAAATGTGTGTGAAGTCACTCCTGCTTTGATAATTGCACATTGTATTGAAAGGGACAGTTCAACTCAAGTTAATGGATCGATGTTTTGGAGGGAGCAAAACCCAAAGGTACAATATACTCCATTAAGCCAGGACTTGCTACTTTGCTGTTGGAATCACCTATACCTTGCCTGTCCACTCTAACAGAGTGCTTGGTTTGTATCAGTGTTTTCTATTGGAAATGACTCATGACCTGAAACACATATTTGTTTTTCCCCAGCTTTGTGGCATTGTCTAAAGTACCACTCCAGCCACAGAAACAATGAGATAAGAGGGGCTCTGTCAAGAAAAAATGCTTACTGTTGCTGCTACTGTTACTGTCACCCAAGCAGACAGGCTGCAGATTTATCAGGAGTGAAGGCAGCTGCTAAAAGTCCTCAAGGAACGAAGTGTCCTTGGCCTTAAACTGTTAGGACAGTTTCCTCTTTATGAGAGTACTTCCTGTTTAGTTTGCATCGTGCTTAATATCCGAGGCTAGGTGAGGTAACCTGTTTGGAAAGAAACACTATTAGCATAATCACTGTTTTATTAAAGCAACGCTTTGGAGGCACGGTGTTGTCATTTACAGACAAATGAAAGATGAGATCTTTCTTACATCAAAGAAATCAACATCTTCTCGTGTGTGGGTGCCACAACCCACACAGCTGTAATATTTTGAAGGACTAAAGTCTAAATAACATACTTTGTTCAGGGAGGAACATGACACCAGTTCCAAGTGCCCACTAATGCATCAAATACACAGCAATGCATCAACATTCTGGCTTTCTCGATATGATTCCTTCTCCAGTCTTCATTGCTGTAGTGAGTTGAGGTGGGTGAGTTACAGTCTAAAGGCTTTATGGAAGAAAATGCGTTATAAACAAGGTTTAAGATGGCACAGCTCCATGAGACTGCAGAAGTACTCAGAAGGCACTAACTCATCAATGACTGGATTTCCTAAATAACTGGGAATTACTGTAACACATCTTTCTGATTTTCCTCATGAGTTTATGTGTTCAATTACATGATAAAATCTTGACTTTGGAAAAACATTCTGTTCATAGACTCATACTGTAAACTAAAAAGTATAAATTATGCCAATAACACTGTTTTGTCTAGTTTTTATCATTTCCAAAATGCATTTGAGAAAAAGACAAGAACTACACTTTTCAATTTTAAGTCTCACAACAGGATTTATTGGTGCCATCTACTGGCTATTTAGTCCTTTTAAAATCCAACAAATCATGAATAATGTGTTTTAAATGCAGAATAATAAGAACACTATGAGCCTTATTACTGAATAAGCCAACATCAAACTATGTAATTGGCAAATCTGTAACATTTAAATTACATTAAGTCAAACTTTGGTACAATGTTCCAACAGTGCAAGTCAATTATGAAGCTTTTAGATGTGCCAAGAGGAGAAAGCTCAAGCCAGTGTACAAGCACTTGTATGCAGACTCCAAGCACTAACACCACACATCCTTCTTCTGTGCTAGAGGAAGGCTTTTTCCTGACAACTGCCAACCATTTGAGATATCTCCTCCATAAAACATGAGCATGTGGGGCACTAACACGCTCATGCAGCAGGTAAACATGGTCACCTTGCTGTTTGCCTTTGCTGGAGAGAGGTCCCCACAAAAAATTTGATGGAGAAAATGGCGCTTTAGCTCATAGCTCAGGCAAATTGTGAATGTTTCTGCTGAGGGTGGGTTTAAGCAAGCTGGATGGAGCATGGGCATGGAGGGGATGGCACATAGCCTGTTCCACTACATCCATTGCATCTTGGGGTGATTTTATGATAATACGGTATTTCCCTATCCTCTGCTTTATGCCCAAAAATGGGTCCCATAGCTTTAAGCTGGGTCCTGGAGAGGGGGAAGAGAATCCAGGCAAATTCTTCAGCACAGTTTGTGTTCAAGGACTCACACACACTTCCCTGCATTATCACTGCTGCAGAGCCGAGGGAGCACCTTCCTGCTTTTAGCCAGCCTGTAAGCCGAGGCAAGAAATTTTCCCATATTGGCAAAATGAAATACTCTGGTAACTTCTTCTTCTTCTGGAACAGTTCAGCTTAGCTGTGATCCAAGAACCTGATCATCGGACTCCGTGGACCGGCAGGGAGGCTGCGGGGACACCGCATCCCAGCCTCGGATCTCGGGAGGGGCTGAGCCAGCTGCAGGAAAGAATTCTGAATCCGCCAGCTTTCTCCACATCGAGGAGGTTTATTATCTGACAGTACTCATTTGTTTCCTGTGCCTTGCCGGTACTCTGCTTGTTAAATAAACAGGTTTTTTCACTTTCATCCAAGAAATTCCTTTGGGAATTGGTGGGGAGGGAGTGCTGAAACCTGTCTTCGGGGGAGGAGACGTTCCTTTCAGAGCATTTCCCCCTAAACTTGTCTCAAACCAAGACACATTGCAAAGATGGTGGGAGCAAGCAGAGCTTGGAAGGGACCTGCTGTGTGCCACTGCTGAATTCCCTTCTGCTAAATTTGTTAAAAGACATCTGAGGATGACCTAGAACTTAAATAAGGCTTTAAATCACTTATACTCTTTGTAGTAAAAATTGCTAAACTAATTGTTGGATGCAGTGCCATGGAAAGATCAGCAAATCAATATTAACTGGAATGTTAACAATATCTCCACTGCCAGGTGGGAAAAGTATTTACACTTCAGAGTAGCTGCATCCCTAATCAGCAATATATCTGAGCACATGCTTAAAATACTTAATCATACTTGAAGGTGCTTTGCTAGATACCAGTGAGAGTGCTCACATTCCCCACTCTGGTTAGTCAAGACCTTAATAGAGCCAAAACCAAATATATTTAGATCACGGCTCTGAGAACCAACCTCTGGAATAACTTGCTTAGCAACTAGGTTCTGAGAAAAGAAAGTATATTAACAGTGTGATTGAAGGAAGGGTTCATGCTTCCTGTTCTCTGCCTTTTCCTGTCATCTAACAAACACATGAGAGTCTTTAGGGAAGGAAAAGAATGTTACTTAGCCATATCCGTTTTTCAGAGATTTATGTACAAAAATGCGTTCTCATGGAACAAACTAAGCCATCACTTTATATAATGCCATATTTATACATTATGGTAATAGTAGAGCTTACAGCTAAGGCTGCAAAACTCCTCCCAATACCCTATTTTCAGATGCTTGCTACTTTGACAAATTTCTGTGGTTTGGTTGAAATTTCCCCACGTTGGATCTTTGGCATTTCAGCAAAATTTCACATTAAGTTAAAATCATTAAAATCATGCAAGACATGCTGGTTTTCCCATACTAACATTGTAAGAGAAGCTTGTCTGAGAATTTGTCAACTCTATATACTGGGAAGCAGAGACTTTTCCCTTGGTATAGATGATCCTAGGTAGTTGTCCTGCCATTTCCATGAAATGCCTATAGACTTAGTCAATGGTACTAGAATGGAAAGAGAGCTCATTAGAAATCTGGTGGAGTGTGAGTCTGCACTGAACACATTTTGTCCCTGCAAGGTTTCAGTGTGTCTGATGGTGTTCCTGGGGCTGAGAGCAACTCTGCAATTTCATCAAGGGCTGAGCAAGAACTTCCCAAGAAAAACTCCTGCAGATGTGGAGTGGGGAAACTGTCCCTTGCATGCTCCTGTGGCTGTCACTATCAGATCCCTAGAGTATGTGGCCTCTCAGAGCTCATGAAAAGAAAAATGCAATATTTCTAGGATGGGAAGAGCTACTGAGAGAGACTAGGACAGAAGCCAGCTGGAAGATGAGAAATGGAGCAATGACAAAGGATAACATAGATGGGTGTTATCATACAGTGAAGTACATTAACTTCCACAACCTGCAAATAACATTTAATTTAACATAATTTGCTTGTTTGTACAGCAAATTTAATTCCAGCTATCAAGTTACTCCATGTGCTCAAGTGGCAGAGCTATGTGGATATGCAGCAGGTAGGTATAATCCTTCTTATGATTCATAGAGGTGCTAAAATGGTTTGGTGTAAGGGAATCTGGAGGAGTTTGTGTTTCTTTAGGGTGACCCAGGCAATGACACACAAAATATCTGCATAAATAGAGAGCTTCTAGATGCTTACTGTCTTCTGAATAACCATGTGCAGGTTCACACTCTCCACAATCCAAGGACGGATTCTCTAGATAAATGTGCCAGACTGCACAGACTATCTAGGGGCTCATTAGAAGAGAGGCAGCGCTGCCTGTACATCAAACCATTCCTAAATCTGGTTTGCATGTCTCGGCATCTGGTGTTTCCTGTTCCAGTCCTGCAGCATGGAGCAACTTGCATGGCTGAACAGCAGCCTGATGAGACCTTGGGTGGCTCCATGCTGAGAAATTTGGTCACCTCTGCTTAGTAACCTTCAGCCTTTCTATAGCTGGGTCCCATTAGCTTAGGCCTGTGCTTGTGAACGTGGCCAGTACTAGTCTGGTATGTGCGGTCTCAGCCAGCAGCAGGTGTGGGAGCAGTGGGAGGACAGTTCACACATCCTCGAGCCGCGTCTCTGGAAGACAGTGGTAGTCTGAGCACCAAAGTCACCACAGTGCTCCTCCTTCACTTGAACAGTCTTTGTTCTCACCCCAATGTCCCATTCCTCCGCAAATACTCCAGATTACTTCCCTTTCCTTCATTAAATTCAGTCCCTAAATATGGACTTCTAATATCGATCTCTTCCTCAGCTGTAGCCTCATCTACTGTGTTGTCGGCACCTGTTGCCTCCTGAGGATTCGGGCCTTTTGCAGGACGGTGTAGCAGCCAGGGTGGCAGCGAGGGTAGCAGTGAAGGTGACAGTGAAGGTGACAGTGAAGGTGACAGTGAAGGTGGCAGTGAAGGTGGCAGCTAACGTGACAGTGAAGGTGGCAGCGAAGGTAACAGTGAAGGTGGCAGTGAAGGTGACAGTGAAGGTGGCAGCCAGGGTGTCAGTGAAGGTGTCAGTGAAGGCACCAGCGAAGGTGTCAGCGCGGGGCCGGCCGCCCTCTGTGGCGGAGCCCTCCCGCCTGGCAGAGGCCGAGGTGCCTTTGGAAACAATCCTCGAGACCGCTTCCAGCGGCGGTACAGGTTCATGTTCCGACACTTGAATGTCTGTAAACTGCCTTCAGAATTCATGCAGTGCATTACGGAGATGTTTATGAAAACTCCAGTGCCGAGTCAGTTTGAAGGGATTTTCACGCCGTTTGTGCCTGCGCTGCAGTCCCGGAGCCCTTCTCGGCCGAGGCTCACCCCTGCACGCGAGGCGCGCTGGGAACACGGACAGCCCGGGGGCCGCGGCGACACAGCCCCGGTCCCAGCTCCCCGCGGCCCCGCAGCCCCGCCCGGGGCCCCGCCCGCCAGCACGGGCCCCCGGCCCCGCCGGGGCGGGAAGGTGCGGCCGCCCCGCCCCGCCCGCCAGACGCCACATCCTGCAGGTGCCGCGGGGCGGCCATCGCGGAGGGGCCGCGGCCGGTGAGTGCAGCGGGCAGCGAGTCGGGCCCCGTCCCGCCTCGTCCCGGGGAGCAGCGACTCCAACTCGGAGCGTTGCCGCGGGTGACCGCCGGGAGGCGGGTCCCGGTGAGGGGGCGGCGGGGGCGCGGCCCGGGCGTGGCGGGGATGCGGCGCCGGGGCCGCGCCCGGCGAGCCCCGGGTCCTGGGCCGAGTACGCTGCCGGGCCCGCGGGCGCCGCTTCCCAGGGCGGGGCTGGGAACGGGGCGCTGGGAGCGGCGGTGGCTCCGGGGCCCGGGCGGGAGCGGGGGGCGAACGCGGCGCTCCCAGAGCGGGGCTGCGCCGAGCCGCGGCCCCGGCGGGGTGTGAGGTGCCGGGAGAGGCCGCGGGGCACCGGCCCGGCCGGAGCTGCCCTCTCGCCTGCAGGCCGGCGGGGAGGCCGAGCTCGGCCTTCGGACGGGTGGTCACGGTCGAGTTGTTTCTGGTGTTCACGTCTCTGTCCCGTCTTCGCACGTACAGGCTCGAAGAAGAAGGGATTTAGTAAAATCGCGCTCAGCTAAAATGGGGCAATACCTAAAGCAGCTGCGAGGAGTCTGATTGTGTACCTTACTGCCTTGCGCTGGAGCCAGCAGAGGAAGATGCGTGTTTTTATCCTTGTGCAGCGCCGGTCTGTCTAACTACTGAGCGGAGCGATGTGCTGAAGCTGGAGATCCTGACAAAATGGGAGCACTCCTGTTCTCTGCGACCTGCAGTTTACTTCTAGCTCTGGTGCAAGGACACAGCTTATTCACATGTGAGCCAATTACTATTTCCAGATGTTCAGGAATGCCTTACAATATGACTTTTTTCCCAAACATCATGGGACACTATGATCAGGACACGGCTGCTCGCAAAATGGACGTAAGTTCTCCCACCCCCGCCCCCCCCCCCCCATGATAGTATATAACGAATTTGTCATTAAAAAATTATTTGGGATACCTGTTGCACTGAATGACAAGGCTGATAATGTTTACTGAGTAGATGTTTCTTCAGAGTGTGCTAGAGCTCCTTGGTTGTATAAGCACTCTGTAAGGGAGCTACCGATTTCCTCCCTCCACCCTGCCTTGGATCCTGTATTAGAGTGGAAGAGGAATGGGTGTAGCACAGCAGTGTGGCTATTTAGAGCATTTTGGCAGAGCTGATCACGTATAGCTCAGGCACCTTACTGTTATACAGAGCAATTGTTGAAATTCTCAGGGGAAATACTTTGTGCTATCCTGGCCTGTCTGAACTCAGTGCAAAAGTCATTTTTAGAAGATCTTCTTTGCTCCTCTCACACCTTACATCTACTAAGGAGAAACACCTGCAGTTATTCTTAGCCCTGTTCTCCAATGTGGGTTTTGCATTCTGTTGTCTTCTGACCGGATGCTGAAACTTCTGACTGAAAGAGCATCTTTGCTCTTTTAAACTGAGAATAAGTACTTTTCTTACCTGAACTGACTGTAAGTGTGGCTTCCCTGAGAATATGCCACGTTGCGGAAAGGCTTTGCCCATAGCAATACCTGTAAAGGGCGAGAGCCTCTCTGGGTGAGAGGCTTGTAAAACAAGTTTTAAACCTGTTTTAATAATGGCTTTTCAGCGGTAAGAGGAGGGGGAAAATCTTAACACAGGTCTTGAAAAGCTCAGTGTCTTGTGCTATGCAGAGAGTGAAACAGAAGTGAGGTGAATATTAAGTTTCTGTTAAAAAAAAAAATAGGTGGTGTTGGAGCTACTGCTACTAAAATCTTATTTGCATACTCTTTACTGGGCTTGGAGGAGGAGTTTGGTTCAGTTGCCAAAACGTGTTTTTAGCATTGCTGGGGATAATCACGATTCCCTGTTTGGCTGCCAGTTGCCAGCCTGGAATGGCACAGGCTTTGGTCTTGCATTGTTTTTGTCAGCCCGGTGTAGATGTATGGGGAATTCTGGTATCAAGTATTAAGCCATCTGTAAGCAAGCAACTGAATTCAGCTGCAGATCTCTGACAAATTGAGGGCTTTTAAGTTGGAAGGCAGGCTGTAGGCTTCAGTTGTGTACTGTGCAGTTCTTCTCCAGTCATTTGTCAGGAATGCTTCCTGCAGTGTCTGCCACTTTATCTCCGCAGGTACGCTGCTGCTTCTTACTTGGTGTGTCTTAACTGCAGCCATTGAGCCAGCGCTTGTCAGTATTTGTGCCTTCCAGTCATGCTGCTGTTAGGGCACAGAGACCACAGAGCCATTTTTATTAGATTGCTATGACTGACTTTTTTCAAATTTAGTAACTTGTGCCTAGTGCACGTGTGGAGGGAGTTCCTTCTGGAAAGTATTCATGGCTTACCTTATATATAGCTACTTACCTTCTTGTATAGCTACTTCATTAAAAATTGTGTGGCAGGGAGAAGTTCTGTGTTTTTCTCTCTTTTTCCATCCTGTCACCCTTACAACCTGACTGCTACAGTGGTTGATCACTATTCAGCCAACTGGCTGGGTGGCTGTGGGGAACATCGGTGTCTGTTAGGATTTGATTTCCCTACCCTCTTTGATTGGCTTCCTAGTCTCCTGTCATTCCCACTGCTTGGCCTCTAATTTGGTATTCCTCACTACTATGGTGCTGTGTAGACATTTCTGAACTGCCTCTTGTGTGGTGGTCTGCCTGCCTTTATTAGTGGTCCAGCAGTGGTGATGGATTGCTTGGTCAAAGTGAATTTTTAGGACAGCTGCTTTACAGGTGAAAGGGAGTTTTCTCCCATTGTGTATGAAACTAGTGTTGAATCTGCTGCTAGCGGTTAGATTTGGAATTAATACGGTAAAAACTCATGGTGGTTCATTGCTGGGCCCTCTTTCTGAGAGGGACCAGTGTGTACCAATGTCACTTACACATTTTGATGTCATTCTGTGTGTCATTCAGTAATGGCGCCAGTCTGTCCGTAGTTGGTTGTAACGGAGAACCTTAGGATTGTTAAAGGGTTCTGCTTTTCAGGGAACTTGGTGTTGCAGCAGGGGAGGACAAGTCACTGACGTCTGGAGTAGTGTTTTAATTTCATTTTGCAGCCAAAAAGCAGCAACGGGTTGGGAGGTGGAGGAGACTTCTGTTTTTTTAAGAGCTTGAATTTTTCTGTAATTTTCAGTCCAAACTTCATTCATACCAAAGAAAGAATTTTAATAGCCTGTTTGCACTCCATAGAAGTGCTTTCTTTTGATCCTCAGTAGGAATGCTTAAAGGCTTTCTTTCTAAATTCCATCTTGCTCTTCCCCCTCCCCTCCCCCTGCCTGTTCTCAAGATTGGGCATGAGATTTACATCTTTGCATGTAAGGTCTCATGGGGTTTTGAGATTGAGGCCTGCAGTATTTTGCTCCCTGTATCATAACTGCCTTTGAGTAATATGCTTAATCATGCAATCCTACGGCATAAGGTAGAGACACCTTCAAGAAATCAGAAATATTTTGTGCAGACAGAGCCTTAATGTTAGTCCAGTTTTATGTTTCTGTCCCCTCTAAAAACTTTTGGAGAGTGTTTACTCTCCAAAAGGACCAAGATTTGTCAAGAGGACAAGTCTCACCTCAAGGTGAAGTTCACTCTCCAAAACAGTGGTAACTCACAGTGTCCCACTCTGAAGGCTCTACAGGTGTGTTCTACTGCAAGGGAGTGTTGTGTAGCCAGAAGAGCTGTGCTTTCCATCTGCTGGTGCACAAAGTCTTCTGTACAGTTCCTCTGCTTTCTGGGAATGTGTTAATTTGGTATTTCTGGATGGTGTCTTCATAGTAATCCTCCAGGAGAGGATGATGTGGAGCTACTGTCTCAGGTAATGGTTGTCTTCCAGGAAAGCAGCTGATGCATGGTCTTACAATTCTGCCTCATCAGCTGCTCATAATGATGTGCTATAAACCAGAACACTGAAGCACTAGAGCAGGAAAATTACTAACTCAGTCCTATGGCCTCTGTTATGAATGTTCTGGCTGGTGAGGATAGTCCCTCTGGGATCTTGTTTTCTGCAGTAAAAAATACATAATTTCCAGTTGCTCCCTCCATTCACATATTTATTTATTTAGTTTAATTCTGAGCTTTCAACTTGGCAGACTGAGTTTTGGCTTCTTGAGTTTTACTTTATATTTGGATTAGTTTTGTTTACACAACAAATGGTGATTTTAGGGAAGTAAAACCGCATGGTTTTGTGGTGTGAAGTTTTGTGCATGTTTGCTAAACAGATGCATGACTGTGGAATCTGATTATTTGCAGATGCCAACCATCTCTGTATCTCAAAGCAGTTTAACAGTAACACTGCTCTTGTTAGTACTAGTTCAGGTTGGGAGATGAAAGATCTAGGGTTTGTCTGATGAAGAAAATAAGTGGACATAGCAGAAGATCTGGTTCATTAGAGCTGTACTTAAATAGGTGTATCTCCCCCTCGTGGTCATCCACAAAAACAAGTCACTTCTAATTCCAAAGTAGTTCCTACTTTAACTACCCTGGAATGGGTTGTCAGCTGAAGGCATTATTCCAGCGAGGCAGAGAGTTACTGTGTTGTAACTTACAGTCATATCTGTTAATCTGTTCTGCTGCAGTTCTGGAATGTGTCCACAGGAAACAAGCCCTCAAGAGTTCCTGATGTGGGCAAGATCCACAGGTCTGTAGAAGTACAAAGGGAAAAGGCTTGCCAGTGAGTTTTTAGAGCAGACTATAGAAAACACTGGAAAATGTTGCACATAGAACAATAAAGTACCTCAGAGAGACTGAAAAAAGGATTCAGTAGTGAGTTTTCCATTCACTTCTGAGTTCATGGCCATGTGCCAGAGTATGTGTGTGCGTGTCTGTGGAGAGTTAAGTGCAGCTGGCTGCAGCAGGCAGAAATTGTGGGAGAGCTGGGGTCACTTTAGACAAAGCCATTTAGAGGGGGTTAAAAAGTACCTTTAAAAGTTTAACCCTGAAGTTGCATGAGTTAAAATTTGTAATGTAATGGCATAATTTGCTTCCACTAAATACAAATTTACAGTTCATTCAATATAATGGTACTTAAAAAAAACAAACCTGTAAACCTAGTGTCTGCAAGCTTAAATTGGTGCATGTGTGTCTATACACAAAGGAAGGAGAACGCTGTCTACCACTGTCTACAACTCTGCTTGGAGTTACATTTTGTCCCTGGTGCTGTCGTAGACCCTAAAGTGGAGAATGTGTGCAGAGGTGTGGACATTGGCCCCATGGAACAAGCACAAAGGACTCCTTAATTCCTGTTCTGTTTGTAGCGTTTTTGTTGTCTCTTTACCATGGTACTAAGGAGCAGGGAAGGCTTTTGTAAAAAGTGGTAAATGTAGAACATCATGTGTTACTGTACAAACTAAGGTAACCTTACTAGCTTCTCAGAACGTAGTGTTTGTCACAAAAGACTGTGGTGATGAAACAGCTGAATTGATGCTTGGTAAATGGAAGTTGGCAGGTGCCAAAGTATTTTTTTTGGATACTTCAAATGGACTAAAGGAAATACAAGGCAGTATAACTGACTTCTCTGCTAGTTATGTCTCTAGAAATAGTTGGACATGAGTAATTCTGTGTCAAGCATCACCATGGAACTTGCAGAAAAGCACTGACTAAGGGGTCGAAAACATGAGTTACCTGTTTAATTTTGTAGAATACCATGAAAATTTGGGCTGTGTGTTCATTTTTTGTGCTCTCTTGCTCTCAGGTATTCCAAAGAAACATAAATCATCTTTAGTTCTTAGAGTGGTGCTTATAGCAACATTGATAAACCATTTTTTCTGATTCCTATGGGTGCAGTAAACTACAGCCACTAAAAGAGTGTTTGTTACCTGTAGTACTGAAGCACTTCATCAAGTGTGATTGGCTTTTGCAGGCTGACTGAAAGCAGACAGGCAAATGTGTGTAATCCTGTTACCCTGGCTTTAAGCATATCAGTCATCCACAAAATCTGCTGCTGCTTTCTCTGAACAGCAATACTTGTCCACTTGATAACGTGAATAGCACTGCCTTGCCCTTTGTTCTGAAGGAAGCTGTTTAGAATGCATGGGGGTCCAAAGTAATGCATGCTTGACAAAGAGATGGTGGTTGGGGTTCTTGGAGATGGTGTTGACAGTGTGATGCCAAGAGCTTCCCCTTTACCCATGTTCAGAGGCTTTGTCTACACTAGCAAGTAATTTGGTGTTACAGGAGTGGATCACTAGGTGAAGTTGTCAGCACACTTCTTACCTGTCTGCTGCCTGAGACAGAGGGGTTTTACTCTGGGCTAGATTTTGGCCAGTCTCACTGTGCATGAGGCCTGAAGCTGACCTAAGGAAGGCGGTCTTGCAGATCTTTCTCAACAGGTATTCTGAGAAGTACCGGGATATCTCGTTGTTTGTCTCCTGCAGATGTCCTTCTGTTCTGTTCTGCAGTGCCCTGGTTAATGTTCAAGTGTAGCTGCAAGCTTAGTCTCACTGTGCAGCCTTGCCTCTGATTCCCTGTTCTCCACACTCAAATCTGAAATGTGGTTACTGGCTAAACTAAGGCAGTGATGGACCTAGTCCTGTGGCTGTAGCCTACTCCAAGAGAACACCTGTGGATGAATTGAACAGCTTCCCTTAAACTGTTTATGTAGAGAAGGAAAACAGGAACGGAGCTACTGAGTTTGGAACTACTTTGCCTTCATTGATGGGAGGAAGTTAGGGCTTGGGAGCTGAGCTGTCTGCTGAGAACGCACCATTCTTGGAGTTGGGGAAAGCCAGCAGTGGGTGCAAGGCTTTGAGACACAGTTGCAATTTCCATATTGTCTTAGTGTTTTCATGCAAGTGACTGTTGCCCAGTGGAACTTTGTGAACTTTACTTGGTCATTAGCAAAACCTAGCATTAGATTAGGTAGGACAGGTCTGCTGAGGGTGATGTGATGACCATGATTTTGAAGGTCATCTTCACTTATCTTTCTTTGAATAGTAAGGAAGTGGACAAAATTATATGTTGTTGTGTGCTGGTGGTCCACACTGTTTGCCCTCTGCTGTCCTTGAGTTGTCAAACTGTGTGGGATCAACAACTGAGTAACAGCTCACACCCAGTGCATTGGCCCACGGCAGCTCTGGCAACAGCGACTGGTTTGTCTTGAAGGCTTTGGTGAACTAAGGTGCATTGGTGGACATATTTGCAAGGCTCATGATGTTTATGTCATCCACAAATCTAGCCTAAGAATGGCAGAGGATCCTGATGTCTTTCTGAAGAGATCTTTGTGGTGTTTAGGTGTGAGATGCTTTGTCCACAGTGCTGCGTGGGTCAGGAGGCTGGATGGAGCTCGAGCCCTTGTTTAGTTTTCCATTTGCAGGATGGATGTTCAGGGTGACAACTTGGCTACAAGATGTTACCTATGCCTTCATTGATAAAGGCCATAAAAAGCAAATGGTTCAGAAAAAAACTGCATGGGATGGGGAATGTGGTCAAATGTCCATGGTTTCTTTTCTAGTTTGACAGTGCAATGATTAAATATGACAATTTCTAAAACTACTATTGTGTCATCTCTTTAGTTCTCTCCTGCATTTCAGAGTAGGGGGTGGGGAGTATCTGCACCACAAAAATTGCTGCCTTTTTTTCTCTCTCAGTGTTGACTGTTGATTCACCAGCCCTTAGGGGCAAACATGGTTCCTTTGTCACATGGTTGCCTTTTTGAGTCTTTTTTGGTGTATTTGTGTGCATCTGTGATTGCTGTTGGTATCCCATTGCTAATTTGCCTGCCAGAGGAAAAGATGCATATGTATGCTCTCTTCTTCTGAACTATGTAGTGTAGATGAGTGGAGACTTAACTGATTTCTGCTTAGCTATTGGAAGAAGCAGAAGTGTGCAGGGGTTGTGCAAGAGCTGTGTAAGTAGGGTACGGTAGATGGAGGAGAGAGGCCTGGATGATCAGTCTTTGTAGGACAGTAAGGATGTCCTCTTACCAAAGATAGCTCTCCTCTAGACAAGAGCTTCCTGGGAGAAAAAAAAAAAAATCAATCTTTCCTGTACTTAAACTTCAGGTAGATCAAGTTGTTTCAGAGAATAACCACATCCTTCCAAGTTTGGTTCATGCTGTATTCCCCAGAGGGCCTGCATAACCAGATTTCTTTATTCTCAGTAGCTACTGCCACAAAGCACTTAGTGGCCAAACTCTCCACACAGTTGTCCTGCATACAAAAATTAAAAGCAGTTTTTTGGAGAGGGACTGTACCCATCCATCCTCATGGTGACCTAGCAATACCTGTTTGCTAGGACACCATGTCCCAGCTGCATATTATTTCACATGAGCTAATGGTCTTGCAAGGAGGGTACAGGGTGCACCATTCTAAGAATCCATTTGGGTGGGGGATCTCTCTGGGGATTATACCCAGAGCTACAAACAGAACATTAAATGCCGAAGGTTAACATGGCCCACAAATCATAACATGACAGGGAGGAAGAAAGGTGGCCTTGAGTTTTCAGAACAGGAGAAATAGGGAGGATAATGAGGGGAAAGTCACCAAAATGAGCACTGTGGGCTAACAGTAAGGAAACAGTGTCTAAGGCAGGCATTCAAAACTGAGGAGTGTCTCAAAGTATGACCAACGGGAAGTAGTGAAAGCAGAAGACAGGTAATGATTGCAGATGCTGAGGCAGATGACTGCAGCTTCAGGGGCTTCAGTGTGGTCAGATGACATGTGCATGCCTGACTAACATCTCCTACATCATAACAAAATTGGGGTTTTTTGAGACTGCTAAAGTTTTCATTTAAGACTGCTTAAAAATGCATGAAGTAGGCAAGAAGGAAATGGTGCAGGGCTACTACTCTGGTAACTTGGGCAGTGCTGTTGTGCTGAAGTGTGTCTCCAAGCTCACAGAGAGAGGGGGAAGCACGAATCTGGATGACTTTTGGAACCAGGGCAGTAATGACTTCTGCTGGAATTTCCTTGAAATGGGGGGCTTTTTAAAAGATAACACACAGTCTGTCAACATTATTACAGGTAATCCTTTACATTGAATTCTGCACAAAATGTTTAGCAATAAATCCAGTTACTGCTGTAATACATGGCAAATACATGGAGAATTTATGATTTGAAATTCTTGTGCTACCACAGTCCAGATGTAATGAAGCTCTGTCTAGACTTCAGATGTTTGAGAGCCTGCAATATACTTTCCTTCAGTTAACTTATATTTGTCTGTCCTTTATGCTCTGTATAGTTTACACAAAACCTAAACCAGATACAATGTATAACTGAAAATGTTTGTATAAATAGATCAGTTCTGTAAAGCTTGGGAAATCTCTCATGTTTGTTAAGGACTGTAAATTGCAGAGGCTGGAATATCTATAATTTAGGTCAAGCTGTAATTAAGGGTAAAACAAAAAATGCAGTGGATTTTGGTAATAAGCTGTTTTGAAAAGTATTGGAAATACTTGTACTTTTGTTTGCTTCAGATAGTGAGATGTAATATTCCTGTTCATATTGTTTATAACCTTTGCTATAGTTAAAAAATATAGGGACATGTATATTTTTATTTTGCATGTGAAAATACTTAAAGGGAAAATACGGAATTAAGTTGTTTTACTACAGAAAGAAATTCTTATGCTAGATTGCTGCATGGGCCATTCACTTGAGTTGGACTTAATCCTAGTGAGTCCCTCCCAACTCAGAATGTTTTGTGACTCTGTATAGTTAATGCAAAACAATTCAGAGTGTATAAAAGTAAAAAAGCAGAATAGCCTGCTTTATCTTTCTGTATCTGTGTCCATTTATGCTGTCAATAGGAACGTTAGTGCCCAGGTGTGGTGCTGGAGTAGTTTTTTTGTTGGGTTTTTTTTTTAAAGTGCACGAGAGCCTTGCTGTCCTGTTGGCTTTTGAAAACATTCTCCTGTGTGCTTTATCCTTACACTGGCAGGATTTTTGATTAATATTCCCATAACCTTTGAATAGCTAGCATGAAAGTTCAGACCATTACATGTGTGCATATATGTACATATATGTGTATATATATATATATGCAGACACATACGTGTGTGTGTATATGTATGTGTATGTATATTGCATGTGTCGGGGTGAGTGATGGTGAAGAGTTTGCAGATAGGCTCGTTCTTGTTGCAGATACATTGAACATTTCGCTGCTGAGTGGTTTGGCTCCCTGAGCAGTTGCACAGCCCGGGATCTGTACCCTTGCCTGGATAGTTCAGCTGATGGGTGGTGAGGCTCAGTCCCGCCGAGCCTGCCCCCACGGGCACCTGGCCGCCTGCCGGCCAGTCCCTGGGACTTCACAGTGCAGGGGATTTTAGGATCAGCTGCCGTCCTTTGCCTCTGAGCACTGACCTTCAGGCGCTGAGCGGTCGGCAGCGCCTGGCCCCTTCGGCTGCGGGAGCAGTGCAGCTTATCGGCCACTGCACGCTGGGCTGTCCCACGCTTTGTTCGCAGCCCTGTGACAGTCTAAGTGCATGTGTGGCCTTTGCTGCTCGGTTGAAGGACAAAAATAAGCTTATATCTTTGCAAACATCTTTCACAGCAGAACGGCATCGTTTGTCCCGCTGGCTTGTTTACTCCCCTTTTCTTTCTCTATGCCACCGCCACCCTCTACCAGCTCTTTGAACTCCAGATTTTCCTGGAGTAGGAAACTCAACTATTGTCTTTTAAAATTGGCAACTTACTTTGTACTCTGACAAAATAGTTCATTCTTATCTATGTAAATGTTAAATTGATTACATTTTTAAATGTTTGAAAAGCTTTTAGATTAAACACAACTTCATACACTTTTCCACTGTTGTGGAAGCTGCAGAAAGTAATGCTGCTTTTTTAATAGCAGCTTATTAAAACAGAAATCAAATTCATGGTTTTCTTTTACCTCTGTTAAATCAGGATCCACTAATAATGCATATTAAACTTACAAGTATTCATATTTATAATAAATATATCTTATATACATTTATAGCTAAAATATTTAGTTCCTATTGATGACTTTCAGTCCTGAAAAACTTTTGTTGTTTTACCCGTGTAATTTTAATTGAATTGAGAAAATACAGATTACAACTGATACTTCCTGCTGACAGTAGTAGCTGATTCTTACCCACAACTCAGGTAGGGACATGGAGTACATGGGCCCTCGAATGAGTTCATACCATGTTCCCTGGTGGTTTAAAGGATGGTTGGCATTGCACTAATGTTTTTGAGCATTCCCATGTTCCTGTTTTGTGGTTCTTCTGTTAAGTAGCAGCTTTTAGCAGGCATGTAGCAACAAGATACTGATGCTTCAACTGCCTTGGCCTCCTGCAAAATCCTTACATACCAAATTAAGTATATTTAACTTGCCTTTGATCTAAATTCATCAATGTGACTTCCAGTGGGAAGAACCTAGTCTTTTCTCAACCTTGCTTTGAAGGTATTGAACTTGAAAATTTCATCCTTAATTTAGTTTCATGTGTTGGGACATTTATTTATCATGACTTTGTTAATTGTGCATGAATTAGAAGTCAGAGATTCTTGGCAGCTGCTTCACTATGGCCATCAGCAAATTGCCACCCTTGCCAGCCCATTTAGGAATTGCATGAAGGCATTAATCTCTCTGGGTGTGATGCTAATCTTGTTTGCATCCAGGCCAGAATAACTCAATTGTAACAATAGTGTAGGATTAAATCAACCGTGCCGTGCTTGCTCCACTGTTTTTAATTGAAACAGATTTTCATTGTAAAAGTGGCTAAAGATACTGTGAAGATTGTTAGCATAGCTCTGTGAGTGTGAAGAGTAATTACTGTCACTTCTGAGATCATTTATGTGCACTGTGATTGACAGTGGCTGTATTTCCTGGCTATCACATCTGAAAACTTAAATATTTATAAATATATTTGACTTCAATTCTGTAGTGACTGGATAGTAGGTGTGTTTGTATGGTACTGTAAATTATTGATAATTAATTTTTAATTATTAATCGTTAAGGTGCCCTGTGAGAAGCGAGGGAGTTGGTGATCCTTCTGGGTCCCTTCCAACTTGAGATATTCCATGACTCTAATTATTCATTATTTAGGTAGGTGTTATTTCCTGTAAAGCAAGTAACATAGTTACATGAATAGCAATGTGTATCTTTGATATAGGTAGGAATCTGAGGTTCACAGTGTAGTGTAATTGTAGAAACATAGATTTAAGCCTGCCTTTGCTTCAGTGACTGAAATACGGTTAGGTAAGCAACAAAGTTGAAATGTTGTTGCTTTAGGTCACAAGATCTGTATCAAAGAGGTGACATGGCTTAACACTGAGGCAGTTGGTGTCTGTCATTGTTTAACTTAGTTAACCTCAGTGTTAACTAGATTAATGAAGCTAAATGTTTTAACATGGTAGGTAGAGCTCAGTGGTTAGGAGAACAGGTTGTTACTGTCTTAGATATCTGACTCCAGTGGCTGAACAAAGACTTGAATCCTCTGTGTATCTCAGCAATTCAAGGTATTTCCTGTCTCTTACAATAAAGGTTTGCCATAGATTATTGTAACAAAGACCTTGATATTTCAGTCCACAATTTTCTATATTATCTAGGTATCTCTGTGACATTAATCAGCAGAGTACAGGAGACTATTTTCACTTACTTGTTTTGGCATATGCTGGTAGTTATCATACATCAGAACCCCAGAGACTAATCATCTCTAGTAATGCTTTTCTGTAGGATCAGAATGAGATGAGGTACAACAGAGTGTTTGCAATGTCTGCATGGAATAATGAACTTGATTCTTTTGTGTCTTGGAGTTGTAAACCTGCTAAGCACAAAGCAGAGAAGCATGCTGAGCACAGGATCCACACATAGTTCTGGGTTGCAATTTACTTGTTGTCAAAACACATTTAAGAATTTAGACATTTATTCAGTGTTTTGCACCATTGGTTTCACTTGTCTCAGTTGTGTTACTGTTTGTAGAACCACACCATAATGGGATTTCTGAGGTAGCTTGGCTTTGCCGCTGCAGAAAATATAACATAGACACACCTCTTTAGGAATCTAGGACTTAGTAAGGTGTTCATGTTTTGTTAGTGGAAAGTTTGCATCCCACTGCAGTCCTCAGTTCTTCACTGATACTGCTTGAGGCAGTGCCCCTCTTGCTGTTACAGACTACATCATCTTTGACTTTACAGTTGCTATTAGTTTGTTGGGTTTTTTTATTTGTGTTGTTGTTTTTTAAGATTGTTACTATATTCTAGCTTGCCTTATATTAACTGAGCTTTGTTTCCTGCTGTCAAGAAGATGAGAATTTATATTTCAGGAATTATAATGGCTGTGTGAGGCTCCATTTCTGTTTTTTCAAGAGTCTGGTTCCATTCTAACATTTTTAACATTCTCATCACCCAGTGTGCAGATTTTCATCTCTTCTTCATGTAATAGGGCAGTGGTTGCTAATGCTTGAAATGCCAAATGCCTTAGTTTCCTGGAAGAGCGAATTTAGTGTGTTTGTGCCACGTGCAGACCCTGAACTTCCTGAAGAGAGGAGGATTATGGTCTAAGATTCTGAGTTTAATCCCAGACTTGGATGTTTGGGACACCAGTGTGTGCATGCATGCAACTTACCCAGCTAACCACATGGGTAAGTTGTGGTTCGTGGTTGGGACAGCCATGGTTCACATAAAGTGCCTCTGAAGCAACTGGATCTTACTGTCAGTGAGCTTGTGATCTTGGCTTTACTTTTTTCTTCCAGACTATGCAGCTGGAGGAGCAAATACTTTGGTTTTGGTAAGATTTTGCTTTTATGTCCATCAGGAAATATAGACATACTATTTTCTATGAGGAAACTTTTCCATTTTGGCTAGCTGGAAATTAAGCCCACATTTAAAAACACCTCATTGTCAGCAGAGTTCCAGGCACAATTCACTAACACTTCTGCTGTTCTTAAATGGTAAAAGTAAGCAGTTGCTAAAATAGATCTGTGTTTTACAAATCCCATTTATGTGTGCTTGAGGCAAAGTTTTACATTTTATAGAGTTTTTTTGGTTGAGAAAACTCACTGGCTGTAAAATCTATTAGAGTTTTTTTCAACATACTTTTGTTGAAAGGGGTAATTCACATGGTATATTATATATACTTCAGTTTTCAAAAACATGGTCACAGCCTATGTTTTTTATGAAAGTCTGCTTGTAACCTACTGGAGACTTTGTTTTCCAATGCCTTCCTAAAGAACAAGAAGAAAAGTAGGAATAAATAAATAAATAAATAAATGTTTTTTCCCAATAAGAGATATCAAATCCTGAGCTGATAGTTTCATGCTATACCAAATAAATTACTAGAGTGGTTGCCCTTAGTTACTTGTACTGAAACCTCTGATATCCAACTAATTCATAAATGGACCTAGAATAGGGATAGATAGTAAATTTGCTGAGAAAACAAAATGGGTTGAAAGAATTGCAGAAAGATCTTGTGCTAGAAGCAGCTAAACAATAAAATGGTATCTGGAATTCAGGATAGGGAAATACAGAGTAATAAGTATGGGGAAAATAACTCCCAGAGTAATAAATATGGGGGGAAAATAACACCCACTATCCATACAAGTGAGTGGGCACAATATTTTATTAGTTACTGTCACTCAGAAAGGTTTTTTTGTCACTGGAAATGTGATGTCAGTGTTCAAATGTAGTCAAGGCAAATAGAAGGCAAAGTATATTATGAAAGGAACAGAAATCAAAATTTAAATCATTACCATACTACTATATAAATATATAAAGGATAGCAGGAGGACAAAATTACATGGAAAAAGTATAGTGCAATCTGTTGGCTGTTTGTCAAAAAACACATTAGGCTGCAAAACCAGAAGTTAAACAGATAAAATGCAGTATTTTCTCAGCAATGCCTGCTTAAATTATGCAGGATAACTTACTGCTGTAGTATTTTACAAGGGTTTTTAACTTAAATTATTGAAAAAGGGATAAGACGTGTTTCAGGAAGAAAGGTTTGTCACTGTCTTTTCAATACAGTGGCTGTGTTACAACGTGCAGCTTGTTTTGTAAACCCTTGATTGCAGGAAAACTGGGAGAGATATTGGGTTGTCTTATTACAAACCCCGTTGCTACCGGCCAGGGTGAAATGAGGTGTCCAGCTGAATGGTCTAACTCTGGAGGTCAGCTTGTGTTTTCAGAACATCAAACTTCTTGCTCTTGTGCTCATACTTTCAAGTGTCAGAAGGTAAATATTGTTAGCAAGCTGAAAGAAATAAATACTATAAGAACAGTTACTGTTGGCAGCCAAGTCCTTGGAACTCTACTCTGATTGCTTTATAGGTTAAATATAGCATTCTTCCTAAAGATTTGCATTTTTCAATTTATTGGTTAGGGTGGTTTTGCATTTAAATAAAATATGCTCTTTAAACCAGTGTTTAGACAATGACAACATGCTTTAGTAGAACTCTTGCAAACATTTTATTTTTGCTTGTCATTCATTATCTACCTGTAATATACAGTAGCATTATAGATACTGTGATTTTTGTGATATTTTAGCTTTTAAGTAGCTTCATACAACAGAAACTCTACTGGAGTGGTAACAGTTGGTTTTATGTCCTGATTTTGTTCACTGGCCATTTTCTTTATGTTAGTTTTCTGTATCAAAGGAGCAAGCTTAAAATATGTAACTTTACTAGCTATGTTGGAAAATGCTATGTAAAAACTGTTGAGTTCTTATCAAAATAGTTGGTAAAATATCTCTGTAGGTAAAGTTGGTTTCATTGATATAAATACTGAGATTTTTAAAAATCCATACTTTCCTAGATAAAATTGCTGAAAAAGTTTTCGGCAGGTAGTCCAAAACTTGCTCTAGAAAATGAATTTTACTTTTTATCAAGTGGGATGGGCTATGGGTGACAAAAGGAAGAATTCACAAAAATCAAGACAAATTCTACAGGACAATGTCAAAAGTAAACTCAATTTCTGTAACAATTGAATATGACTACCCAGGCTATTGTCTTTATCCTAAGTTCCAGGAAGAACAGAGCAAATACAAATTAACAACTGAGAAGGAAAGAAAACTCATAACTATGCAAAGGGAATTTAATTCATTTAGGGTAAACTCTCGACTACTTTTTTCATCTGAAGCTGTGCAGCCTTTAGGAAATAATATAACTTATGAAACTGGAACGCAGTATACCAGAGCTGCCTTTCTCTCCTTGTCATGAAATACTCAGATCTTGGGTTCCAGCAAAGACAGCTCCAGAGAAGGCATCCAGAGAGGGGATCAGACTTCTGTGTGCCTGCTGTAATGGCATGTGCAGATGCAGCACACAGCTGGAGTGCTCTGAAGGGTACTGCCAACATTTTTTTGGTTTATCACAAAGCACTTTTATGTTATTTTTGCTCTGCCTTATCTTCTTCTTTCCTCCCCACACATTCCTATATTTATTACCAAGGTCCCTTCAGGACTTGAAGACACTCCATTTTGTAAGGGAAATTTATTTATCAATGTCTTTTCTTTTGAACTGCATGTTCAATAGTAAGACTTGCTCTTTGGGTAAGGATATATATTTAAATGTGTATATATATATATATATATATATATATATATATGTATATGTATTTGGGATACTTAAAAGCTGAAAAAAGTAAGGATACTGTTCTGGACTCAGAATCTTATCCTTCATTTTACAGCCATTGATTCAATGTTTGAAAGACCTAGGTATTGATGGCAGAGAACTAAATAAAATTCTTGCTAAATAAAAATCTTGCTAAAAGCTTGGCCTCCTTTGAAAATTCCATGCAGTGTCCCTGTTTGACATCACATTTCACAATGTGTTAAATATTGTTTTAGCTTTCCTGATGCATGAGTTTTACTATTTACATGTGGTGTGGAGGTTCCTTATTCCCGAAATACAAGAGCTTTAAACAAAAAGACAACTTAAAAAGCACTTAGGCTAAGGTGATGCTGCAGCTGGATTTCACCCTCAGCCATGGGTTGGTTAGTGGTGTTTAAATGAGCTTGTTACAGTCTCAAGCTGGAGCAGGAGTGGGTACCTGGCATGGCGGGCACTGCGGTGAGCAGCGCCCTGCAGTGACCCAGGGCTTAGGGCTGGTTGGAGCAGCAGCGGGATCGGAGCCTTCCAGCACAAGCACATCCCCCAGCCGGGCTGCCCTGCCCTCTGCTTCCCTCCCTTTTCCCTGGGACTCCTTGCAGGCCTGGTGAGTGGGCTGGAGCTGACTGATCCGTCCTGCCTGCACCCCAGTGCTTCTGTGTGGGTCACACGTTGTCACACCATGTGTGTGCCTTGTGTTCTGGCAGTGCCTGGCGCCTCGTGGCCCTGCCTGGTCTGGAATATCCATGCCCAGAGTCACCAAGAGGTCACCAACACATGGTTGGCTGCTTCAGTTTTATTTCTGCCTGTGCTCTCTCATGCGAGGCCCTGCTTCCACAGCCCCCAGCTCCTCTGCTCCCTCCTGTGGGCCCCGCTGCTGTGGACATTGGGCCCGTGTAGGATTAGGAGTGTGCCTGGTGATGCTCTCACTTCCATAAGCTGTGCTTTCATCAGTGCAGAGCACTTGCAACAATGACTGATAACTCCTGCTTTGTCTGAAATTTGCACACACGGTAGTACTTCGGCCAAAACAATTTGCCCTAATAATACAGCTGAGAAAATGTAGAAAGGAAAGGCTGGGGTTTTTTATTTAAAAGCTTGTCTGACTATGAATAATCAATTGAATGAACTGAGCAGAAAAAGTTAAACTTCATTCTATGATTTCTCTAGTGAGAATAGTCATCAGTTACTCACTGCCTGGTACTTGGTAACACAGGCAAAGAAATTTTCAGTCATGTTGAGAGAGATTTGAAATGAGATGTTTAAAAATTAGAAATAATGATATTTGGACCTCATTAGTCAAAAAAACCCCAAATTTCTTTAGAGTAAGAGAAGATGAGTACAGCGCACCACTTAGGAGTGAAAATGTAATCTAACAGGAACTACAGGGACAGACACACCTTGAAAAACCTCAGGGCATTTGTTTAGAAGCTGACTGGTGTACAAAGGAACTCAGTGTTTTACTCTATTTTTTAAATGTGTTGGGCATTCATAATACCTTTCAGATTCCTAATGATGTCAAATAGGAAAAATGATGTTTGGATAGTCAGAGATTGTCCAAGAGCCTGGGGCAAGGGCTGGGCTTGAAGTGCTAATGGATCCTCTTGCCACTCAGGCCAGTGGTTTTGCTTTTTCAAAACTGCTGAACAAACACTATTCTAGTGTCTTTTCAAACCTACATAGGATCAAATGTGAGCCCTAATGATGAAAGTTAGTTTTGGTGCTTTGAATTACCTTTTTGAAATTGCTAACTGAAGCCTTTTTCTACCTTGTAGCCTTTCCTTATTCTTATGAATCTTCACTGTTCACCAGACGTCCACACATTTCTGTGCAGAGCCTTTGTCCCTGCCTGCCTAGACCAGATTCACGTGATTCACCCATGTCGAAGCCTCTGTGAGAAAGTGTATTCGGACTGTAAGCAGTTGATGGACACTTTTGGAATTGCATGGCCTGAAGAGCTGGAGTGTAACAGGTATTTTTCATATTGACAGGTGGTGGGAGTGGTATTTTCATATTTGACCCAGACTGAGTTGAAAATCTGAGGCAGAATGTTAAATATCACCTAGCTGTACCTTCCTTAATATGCTGACCCTGCAGTGCTTATGCACGGGACCATTTCTTTATTAAAACTTTTTTGTTATTTAAAGGATCACCTGCATTTTCTGCCTGTGACTTTTTTGCAACAAAGTTCTGTAGCAGTTCTTTTCAATAATCAGATCCCTGCAAGAGGTAGCTTTTTTACTATAAATTTCTAGAAGTTTTAAATGCTATATGTTACAGCATAGATTTTGCTTTGGTTTCTGATCTCTAAACTAAGGATGATCATGCTTACTTTATTAGGGTTTGAGAAGTAGCTGCTCATAAGATAATGAAATACAGAATATTCTGTATTTGAACAGACACAGAACATGAAATAGTAGAAACCTTATCTTGCTCCTGACTGCTTAAATATGCAAACCTAGTCTTGTGTTGCTTTTCCTGTACTGCCTGTCAACTCTCTTGTTTGAAATGTCACCTTTTCCTCAAAGGTGTTCACGTGTCTGTTTCAGATAGAGGACAGTTAATACTTCATTTGGGGAAAAGATGTCTATATATTTTAAATGGAAACCACTGGAAGTACTCTGGTGCAATCTTCTTGAAATTCTGACCTCCAACTGTGCATATTTATAAATTATTAAGGCCAGATTTTTTTTGTTGTTGTTTGTTTGTTTGTTAACACACATCAGGTCAAAAGGTACAGAAAAGGAGCAGAGACTGGAAACTCAATTTTTCTAACCCACATGCAGTTGATAATCTATGATAAGGCTGAGGGAGGGCTGGGACTAGTCCTGTGCCTGACCTCTGATAGAAATCACTATTGGAGTGAATATGACAAGTGGTATTAATGCCATTTCCCATAGTTTTGCAGAAAAATAGAAACTGTGGGGTTTTACAACAAGAAGGCATTAACTTCTCCCATCTCTGAGGTTCTATGCAACAATAGTGCCCCTCAGCACAGCAAGTATCTTCAAGGATTGTTTTGAAAAATTAGGACAATTACAAGTTAATCCAATTATTCAATATATCTTTAAAATGACATTTTAAACCAAATTGTGTTTTTTGCAGGATTTAGTGCAGCTTTAAATTATTTTATGACTGCTAGCATTTACTGAAAATGAACCTTTCCTGTTGATATGTGAAGTGATATCTCCCTGGTAGCCAGTACTGAAAAGTCCATGTCCATGTTCTGAGAAGTCCAGGGTGTTCTTGGAGCAGCAGAGATCCTGCTGCTGTAGCCCATGGAAGAGGAGCTGGCATGAACATGGGCAGTAACTGGAATACTGAGGTTCACACTTCTGTATTCCTACAGACATACATGAAGCCGATTAAGACAATGATTGAATGAAGTTCACTCTGTTTTCACATGGACTGCTCCAGCCTGTAGTTAATGAAAGAATCTGCCATAGAATCAGTTTTCTTAACAATTAGTCTGGATTTACTTGGACAGCATGATAATGCAGTAAAACAAAGAACTGAAGGAGTTCTTAGCTTGAGTTGAGCTTGGATACTGAATTGAGGGACTCTTGTAATAATGTGTGACAAAGACTCTTGAGATAACAGAATTTTACTTTAAAAGCTAGAATGCAGAACTTGTTCTTTTTAAACATACACTTAAACTTGGAATGCATGTCAACATAAATCCCATTTTGAGTAAATGCTTACCTGCTTGAATTATATAATCTTGTTTGAAGATACATCCAGCCCTGCTGATATGGTATTTTCTACGTAAAAAGATCACATCTTGTGTCCAATTAAACCCTTAAACAGTTTAATCTTGAGCAGTTTTTCAATGAACATCATAGAGCTAGAAAATTGCTAAGATATTAATAATTTTTTTCAGTGCTTGTATTTTCTGCATTTGTTTTTTTCAGTTAGGTAGTTTATTGTTGTTGACAATGAATAGCAGTGCAACACAAAAAATTATAATAATCATGTGCTAATCATCAGTTGTGATGTCAATCTTCTTCCTTAATTGAAGCTTGCATTTTGACAAGATTTTTTGCTGTCTTCCAACAGTCTGTTATCGAAATTCAAAGAAAACAACTGCTGTAAATATTATATGTACATATGTAAAAGTTTAGTCGAATCCTAAGGTGTAGAATGGTTGCAATTTGAGTCGTATTTCATAAACTGTAAAACAACAGATAGAGAGCAACAGTTAAATAAACACATTTGAAATCTTCTAAAATGCAGATGTTTTAAGTTTGGGTTTTATAATGCCATCTGATTTTTTTTCATATAATGCACATTTGCATTATCTATAAAATTTTAACAGTGCTTAGGATCAGATTTTTCTCATATTTCTAAGAAGTAGTTCCAGTTGAGAATGAGGGCTATTGAGATATTTTCTCTTCTGTTTATTTATTTAGACTAATCAATTGTGATGAGACTGTTCCTGCCACTGCTGCTGTAACCACAAACATACATGGAACCCAGAAGACCCCAAGCCAGATCCGAAGGGATTATGGATTCTGGTGTCCCCGACACCTACACACCACCAATGGACAAGGCTACAAGTTTCTAGGAATTGATCAGTGTGCACCCCCATGTCCCAATATGTACTTCAAAAATTATGAATTGGATGTGGCAAAAAGCTTCATTGGGATAGTTTCAATCTTTTGTCTTTGTGCTACGCTTTTCACATTCCTGACTTTTCTGATTGATGTTAAAAGGTTTAGGTACCCAGAGAGACCAATCATATATTACTCAGTCTGTTACAGCATAGTCTCTCTAATGTACTTTATAGGATTTTTACTTGGGAACAGAACTGCCTGTAATGAGGCAGATGATAAATTAGAAATTGGTGAAACGGTTGTTCTTGGCTCCCAAAACAAAGCCTGTACTGTCCTTTTCATGGTTTTGTACTTTTTCACTATGGCAGGAACTATCTGGTGGGTGATTCTGACAATCACTTGGTTCCTTGCAGCAGGAAGAAAATGGAGCTGTGAAGCTATTGCACAAAAGGCCATGTGGTTCCATGCAGTTGCCTGGGGAATCCCTGGTTTTCTAACCATTATGCTCCTTGCAATGAACAAAGTTGAAGGGGACAATATCAGTGGAGTTTGTTTCGTGGGTCTCTATGACCTGGACGCCTCTCTGTACTTCGTGCTTTTGCCGCTGTGCCTTTGTGTTTTTTTCGGTCTCTCTCTCCTTCTAGCTGGCATCATTTCTCTGAACCACGTGCGGCAGGTCATTCAGCACGATGGCAGGAACCAGGAGAAGCTCAAGAAATTCATGATCAGAATTGGAGTTTTTAGTGGTTTGTACTTGGTGCCACTCGTGGCACTTCTTGGATGTTACGTTTATGAACTGGTAAACCGGAAAATCTGGGAAACTACTTGGGTGTTTGACCACTGTGACCAGTACCATATTCCTTGTCCTTATCAGGCAAGTAACATCTTCCTTTATAAATAATACTGTAAAGTTAATTAGCTAAAACCCTTATGCATGTCTGCTGTGCAATGAGTAAATTATATGAAGCAATCAGTTCAAAAACATGGAGTGATTAATTCCTCTTTAAGTCAAAATCAGTGGAATGTTACTTTTGTTTTGAAAATTGAATCTAGTTGGTAGCATTCAGCAACTAAATTCCAACTTTCAGCTCTAACAGAATGTATAACTTTTTTATGATATTTGAACTTCATGTTAGAAATTGTGATGAAGGAGGGTCATTCTTCACAATATTTGTTTCTAAAAGTATTTGCTTAGTACTTGGGTGCCAAGTTCAGTATCAAACTACGTAAGTTGAATTTTCATCAATTTCAGTTGAAGCCGAAGTAATGATTTTTGAAAATTGAGACTAAATTGGATTTTAAATGCTGCTTATAACCACAGATTTAAAATCACTTTTTTCTTTTCTTCAAAGTGTAGAAGTGTAAAGCACTTGAAATTACAGAACAAATTTCCAATGTATTTTTTCCACAATAGCTGTCATTTGCAGGCTGATTTTCAGAAATGCAAAGAATTCTTTATAAAGAAACCAACCAAAAAAAAAGCAAATAAGGAAAAAACCTCAACCACTCTTAAAATTGTGGAGGTGGTTGTATTTAACATTTGCCTCTTAAAATCCAACTACACTTGGAAAGACTTAAATTAAATCTGCCTACGTTCATTAAATCTGTTGCAGTTGCAGGGAGTTTTATATACTTGTAAGTACTGTTTCTTTACATTTAAGAACAAATATATTAGAAGACAATGTCATCAAGAGAAATACAAGTGTTTCATGTCATCTTTCATTGCATCACACTTCCCATCTATGCTTTTGCTGCAATAAACTATCATTTAAAATGAGGAATAAAAACACAGGCATTATGGAATGATAAAGATTGATCTCTTTACGTTCTTAAACATTATTTATTATCCTCTGGATTGACGTCAGTGTAGGCTGAGAGTAGCACAGCTCACAGACAAGACAACTTGGTTATTTTGGCTTCCAATACTGTTTATTAACAACTTCTGAGCGCTGTATAAACCTAATGCTTTGGAATATACGAGTTTGAAAACAAGACTTTTATGCTTTAAAAAAAAAAATCAATAAACTTGTTTTGTAGTGCTTAATGATGACAGCTTGGCATAATAACACAGAGCATGTATTTTTAGCCTTTAATTAGACTATTGGAAGGAAGAAATAGCAACATTAAATATTACACGAAGATCTACTCTGTGGGATCTGTCCCTATACTAGACAGTGTGTGCTGATTATGGAATAGCTTAAAGGGGTGTGCTTGGCCTTGGCTTACCTGAGCTGGGTTGTAGACTTTTGTTACATTTGCCAGATGAAAACAAAATAAAAACAAACTGAAGTAGCTAATGTTACCTGGCTAACAAAAATAGTGAGTTTCATAGATGGGACTGGCAGATAAGACAAGTAGCATAAATTAAATTTGCAGCATGAGAGCAGAAGATAATGATCTTTCACGGAGTTAAATGTCTCAGCTCCTATGATACAATTATGCAAATAGGTGGATTAATTTTGCAATAAACAGAAAGCTACTGTGTAGTTCCCTCCGGCTCCTTGAAGATGCTGTCTAATCAGATTAACTCCCAACTAATCCTTCCAGTACCTGAAGGGAGCCTACAAGAAAGAGGAAGAGAGGCTTTTTACAAGGGCATGTGGTGACAGGACAAGGGGGAATAGCTTTGAACTGAAAAGAGAGTAAGTTTAGATTAGATATTAGGAAGAAATCCTTTACTTTGAAGGTGGAGAGGCACTGAAACTGGTTTCCCTGAGAAGTTATGGATGCCTCATCCCTGGAAGTGTTCAAGGCCAGGCTGGATGGGGCTTTGATCAACCTGGTCTAGTGGGAAGTGTCCCTGCCTGTGGCAGCTGGGGTGGAACTTGATGATCTTTAAGGTCCCTTCCAACCCAAACCATTTTGTGATTCTGTGATCCACTTGTTTTAAGTTGAAGGGATCAATCTTTTACACTTACCTCTGCAGAACATGTTTACTAATACTATTACTCCCCAAATTACCTTTCCTTTCAATTTAGAAGAAAAACATTTCCTTCTGACAGATCTCTTCTGTGTGTATATTCAGCTGAACCACATCTGGCTTGACTGTACATGTCTAACGTTTGTCTGTGGTACAAGCCTCAACAAAGAACAACAGTCATAAGGAGGAAGTCTCTCATTTAAGAAATTGATTTGTTTTCCTCATTTAAAAAAATAAATCAACAAGTATATTTTCTTCTTTACATTTATTAAACTTTGTTATCTTCTAGGCAAAGGCACTAGCGAGACCGGAAATATTTTTGTTTCTGATGAAATATTTGCTAACATTAATTGTTGGCATATCTCCAGTGTTCTGGGTGGGAAGTAAGAAGACCTGTTCCGAATGGGCCAATTTCTTCAACAGAAACCGCAAAAGAGAGTAAGAAATTTCTTTTTTCTCTGTTTTTTAAAGTGTCTACTTAAATTTGGCTTTCAGACATGTTTCTTTATATATAGCTCAGGTAATCAAAATATTGTCCTCAGACTCTAAATACTGCTTTGAGCATCAGCAGAAGTCCATTGGAGTCTGGGGAAGTTTTATATATGCAGTGACTTTTTGATGACATTCTCAGAAGACAGAAAATATTTTTCTCTGCTGATTTCTCTCTTGTGGAGCAGAAGGTGTGTTGCTGTGTTTAGCATCTCTGGTTTCCAGTCGAAGGAGGGAAGATAATTTCAGCCATCAGTTTAGTTCTTTTTCAGGTGTTGTGAGCACTTCATTTGACACAGTAGTTAGTACTATGTTTACTGTCATGCAATAATAATATCCTCTCTTCTCCTCTGCCAGGCTTGTCTTATTTTAAAATTAATATTCATTGAACCCTCCTTACTATCACTTTTATTGCATTAATGTAGTGTTCCTTTTTTTTTTTTTTTTCAATGAAACAGAAGAATTCAGTTTTATTACCTAATTTTAGCAAATTAATATCTATGGATTTAAACAGCTTATAAATTTTGTCTCCATTTCTTGCAGTTGTCATTTTTTCCATTCTTTTTTATGCCTTGATTATTTCTTTTCAGATTATCTGTTACTTATTAATTATACTGTGGTTTTAGATCATTTTGTTTCTTTGGATTTCCCAAGGCAGCAGTGTCTAAGTTCTTTTTATTTTACATCTACATTCCTCAATGGTGAACTTGTTGCTTCTTTTCCCTCTCCCCTCTTTTTCCATTTCCTGTATAATTTTTTCTTGTGTTTCAGATGTTAATTGCTTTTAGCTACAAGGATTTAAAAATAATGAAGTAATTTTTACAGTACTTACCTTTCTTCAGTTGAAGGAGGTTGACTTTATATAAAGTTAACTTGGTAATGCAGCTGCTTATGAGCTAATCCTTCTTTTCTCTTTAGTAGATCATTAATCTGCTTTAGTCATTGGACCTATTTGCAGAAGTAAGAAATGTAGAAATCTGCTTTATTTATTTGTTCCACAGACAATTTGGAGCCATTATGATTTTTTCTCCTCTTTTCACTTATAATTTTTTTCCCTGTGTTCATTAACATCCAGCTCAGACTGCATCATTGGTTGCTGTTCTTTCAGGGTTTTGTGTACTAGTCTTTATTATATTATAGCTAAGGTTATCCTCTTAGTTCACTTATGTGCTTGTACTCTCTTTCAGTCCAATCAGTGAGAGTCGAAGAGTGCTGCAAGAATCATGTGAATTTTTCTTGAGACACAATTCCAAAGTTAAACATAAAAAGAAACACTACAAGTCAACTTCACACAGACTGAAAGTAATTTCAAAGTCAATGGGGACCAGTACAGGTGGTACAACAAATCATGGAACTTCTGCAGTAGCAATCACTAATCATGATTACTTAAGCCAAGAAACTGTGGCAGAAATTAAAACCTCTCCAGAGACATCTGAGAAAGAGATAGAGGCAGATGGAGCATCAGCCCGAAGAGTCGAGGAAGGTGAAAACAGTGGAGATCAAATGTTACCCTGTTCTAAATTGACCATGGATCAAGTGGAAAGGAGAAACAAAGCAGACAGCACGTGTCATATGAGTAGCTTGGCTGAGAGTATGAAGAGAGTAGGTGAAGGAAGGTAAGGCTCTAAACTCAATCTTTTCTTTGTTTATATGTATTACCACTATTTTTGTTAGTTTTCTGTTCTTCTCTGTGAAGAGTCATGGTACTCTCAGTATGCAGCTGACCCTCAGCAGCTGTCAAGAGAACTTGCAGACTGTGGCCATGTATCTTTAGCATATGGGCTGTTTTGTGTTTTTGTAGGATTCTTCTTTCCCTTTTAAGCACTGTGTGCTGGAGCTTCAGCCTGTAGAATATTCTTGCCTTGTTACAGTGACCCTCAAGAAATCTGTGACTGCACTGCAATCAGTTTGAGAGGTGGCAGGTCTGAAAAAGAGCTATGGTGACCATAGGCTTGGAAAAGTGTACAGACCTGTATTGCATTCTTTTGAAAAGAATACAGCTGAAGATCATTATGATTTCACTACTCAGTTTTTTTTCCAGTGTAATGGAAATTAAACTGTGCTTAAAATTGACTCGCTGTGTTTTATTTTTTATTACTTACAGAATAACTCCTAAAAATGATTTTAGTGAATCTCCTTCACTACAAAGGAGCTGTTCCCAAATACCTGATGTCTCACAGTCACCTTCCGTATCACTACTCGTCTATTCAGCTTCAGACACCAGAAGAGAGTTGGATTCAGGAAACAGCTCTAATCCCTGAAAGATTGAAACTTTGTATGAACATTTGCATTGTATAAAACTGACGTGAATTCTTTGTTACACTGGAAATAATGGATATTCTGTGCCTTATTAAAAAACACACATATCCTGCTTTGCACTTAAAAAATGTATGTTTAGTTGGCAATAATGTACTGTATTTAATCCTATCCAGGACTAATGGACATTGAAGTTCTGTAGGACATGGCAATAATGTAAGAAAAATATGAGAGACAAATATTATTCCTTATATAAAGAACACTTTGTAATGAATTGCATTAAAATAATGCTTAGAAAGCACTGTTACTTCTCAAGGTATAAAATTCCATCTGCCTCTTCGATATTTTTCAAAACTTGTTAATTTTTTTCTCTTTTTTCCTGTCTCTTAAACAACAGTTTCACTTAAATAAGTAATGCACAAATTTCTAAATACTCTCTGAATTATGCATCATGCTGTATCAATTATAGCACTGGTTTATGGTAGCTTGTACACTGAATATGAAAGGGAATCTGGAATTACAGCAATTTATTTTGTACAGAAAAGTGAATTTTGTAAATAAGTGACTGCATGAGGTCAATCTTTGGAACTACTGTTTTGTATGTATTGTACAAACTTAGGGAAGTTCATGTCCTTTCCTTAGGGTGTTGCTGAAGCCAGCAGTCCCCTGGTGATCAGCAACCTGAGTTCTGACAAAAGCGGGTTGGACCTTTATCCATAACATGCACTGGTATTTGGGGTGAGACGGGTGCTGCCGCAGGGATGTGTCCTGCCGCAGGGATGTGTCCTGCCACAGGGATGTGTCCTGCTGCAGGGATGCGTCCTGCTGCAGGGATGGTGCAGAAGGTGCAGCACTGTCTCAGCAAAATGTCTCTTGGAGCCTCTCCTGGTGTGGTGTTCCAGGGCATGGTGCCAAAGGAAACACCTCAGACTCCTGGGCTTGGTGGGCACAGTCTGACCTATAGACTTTGGGCTTTTGTCCTGAGCTGCAGTGAAAGCTCATCTCATGCTGTTTCTGTGTGAGTAACTTCATTTTTTTAAGTGCTATAGAGAGCAGATAACTGCTGCAAATAACTGTTGAGTTATTAATATGCAGGCTTCTTTAACAGTCTGTTTACTGAGAAGACAGCCTTAATACTTTTCCTACAAAGCCCAATTTTCTATTATGCTACAGCAATATATTTTCTCTAAATCAAAAAGGCCTTACTACATACAGCCTTTCTTATGCTAGGTGGTTCTCAAGAGCAAATACTGCTGATGTGGGTAACAGTTTCATTGTCTGACTTCATTTGAGTCAAGATTTTTTAAGAGCCAATGGGATTTATTACTTGAGATAATTTGGAGACAGATTTCGCTGTTTTCTAAATCTAAATGTCAGTGCATTTTTTAAGACTGTCCAGCATCTTGCATTTGACCACTAATAAGAATATTTCTCAATGTTTTGATACTATGCAGAGAATTTAGTGTGAGTTGGGGCAGTATTAATGGTGATGCATTGAACAATGAAAATTGCATGGTACAAAGGACATGTAAATGCTGGAACAGCAGGAACGATGGTTCTGATAAACCAAAGTTTTTTTTTTTATCCATCATGCATTAAAAATGAAATTTCTTTGTATTACAGTGTCTGCATTTTAGTAATTTGTAATTTATTGCCTTCAATAGGATATGCTCTTTTAGAATTTTCCCATTAAAAGTACACAGAATTCTTGCTACTGAGTGGAGAGTAAGAAAGATAGGAAAAACCTCCTGTGAAAAGGCGCACTAAATACTCCTCATTTTTCTAGTTCTGTTTGTAACCGGGTGACTTTGTACACGTGTTCCGTACTTTTGTTATTACTGTATTTGTTAGTAATAAAATATGCTATTGTATAGTAAGAGCTTCTGAGTGGATATTTCTTAGTAACTAGATGTGGCATGTTTGTTGCTCTACCTACTGCTGTAGCATTTTTGCACCTAAAACACAAGTATTTTTAGTAGGGCTGTGTGAGTTAATAAGTACTGCAGCGTTTTTATTCCTCCTGTGTGAGAAACTGAGACAGAACAATGCTGGAAATTGTTCACATGAGCACAGACTTATGAAGGAGTGAGGAACTTGAACTAGGTCTTTCATCCTAATGTTTACAGCATTTTTCTTTCATGACCTCTAAAGACCTCCTTTAGACTATGTAGAATATGTATTTGCATACTGCTCATGCTGCCCTCTTCTTAAAATACTGATTTTTAATTTTTTAATGTTATTCCCTCTTTTTAGGAAGTTTTGAAAAAAATTGCTTTTGTGGTAACTGCTCTAAAAAGATAAATGCAAAGTAATTTTGAAGTTATAGCAATTACTGTGGGCTTAAAAATAGATAAATTATCAAAGAAGTGTGAAATATGAAGCAATAATCAAAACATTGACTGGCAGTGAAATGCATTAGTGGTAGATTGAGACTGTAGCGCTTTGTGTGTTGCAGGGCAGCTGTAGCAGAAAAAACAGACTGAATTCCCAGGGTGATCCTTACAGCCAAGGAGGCTGTGACCTCTCTGGGTGCTTTAACAGCAAAGAACCCGAGCAGTAAATGGAAAGTTAAAGTGCTGCTTGAATTCTCACAACAGTGATGAGGGGAAAGAATCTGAAAGAAAAGGGGCATAGAGATGATTCAGGGCCTGGAAGACTGCCTGCCTTATCGTGAGGGGCAGTGCAGAATCTCATAAACAGCTTCTCTAACCAAAGGTATTTATTAATTTGCTTTCCTCTTGTTATCTGGATGAAGTTAAAATAAACCGTTCATGTTAAAAGGACTGTTCTGAACCTGTGAGAATAACTTCTCCCTGGGACATCTCCATCAGCTGAAGTTGTTTAGTGGAGCCTGGCAATCTTCTGGAAGAGGTACTGTAAATCCAGCTATGTACATTGATACAGCCATTTTAGTCTTGTTTGGTGCCTTTAGTCTTGTTAGCAAGAAGCTAGAATATAGGATACTGACAGCTTCTCCAAACCTGGAATTATGTGTGCCAAATAGTCTTTCTCTGAATGGAGCGGTCATAAATCACCTCAAATTATGCATTGCACTGAGTTTTCAGGTTGCATATAAAATCTGTTAAAGGACAAGGTAAATTTAGCATATCAAATAATACTTGATTTGTGAAATAACCAGCACCTGAAATTACCTATATGGTACTTTTATGGTACATGTTGTTTATACTGTATTTTACTGTTCCATTTTGCTAAATGTGTTTAGTGAAAACCAGGGTAGACTTTACCTAGAGTGTAAATCTATGCACATAGTTGAAAAAATAAATTGTTTATGTTTTAAAATATAAACAAAATAATGTTTGTAACATTTAAAAAGTGCTATTAGCAGAGAAGAAGAAAAATACCTGCAGTATTTAAAACCTCTTTAAATCCTTCTGGTTTTTTAAATTAAAAACCCCAACAATTCAGCAATGGAGCATTAACAAGCTGAAGTATCACACTGTTTTCTTTGACAACTGTTCCACTGATTTACAGAGAACTGTAACTCCTTTTTCCTTACAGGATACAGAATGTATTTGGTTTAAACAGTCAAATCCAGTTGAAATTCAGAAGCAAAACAGAAAAATACGAAAAGTTGAACTTCTTTAATAAAAATAAGTTTAGCATTCTGTAAAACACTGAAAAATGCAGTATCTGAAGAGGATGAGGAATCCTGTTTTGCTGTGAAGTTTGACCACCCAGTCTCAACGTGCTGTTTCAGAAGGCTGCACATCAAAGGAGAAATGCTGCATCCTTCCCTTCACACTGGCCACTTGTTGGATCAGTCTTTGAAGGCATCTGGCTGCTCTCTGCCTGCATTCAGTGGTAAAGCTCACTGCCCGTATTAACCAGTGGTATTTGCAGTAATTGGGATGGCTGGCACCAAAGGTATTTCAGAGTCTCATGAGTATAAATGTTATTTCCTGCACGTTACCTTTTTTTGCACTTATCTTTCATGCCTTTACAGGTATCATGTTTGGTTTTTTTATGGACTAGAGTTTAATTAAAGCAACTTACACCATGTGTTCACGAGCTTTCTGCTTTGTATACCTAGAAGTGGAGCTCAGAATGTATTTTTGATGTACATCTATGAAATCCACTTCTGTTTATTAACTGGATTTTACTTCCTATTAAAAAGCAGTAGAGATTAAAAGTATAATTAAAAGATTTAAAACATGCTAGGATATTTATATTCAAACTCTTTGTTAACGTTTATTCCCTGCAATTCGACTTTGATCACTGAAACAAACTGTAAAATAAAAGTTTGCTTTATTTCGGGTTTTACTAGTCAAAATAAAGTGATGGCCAATGAGATCTTTAAACAAATGATCTACCTTCATTAAATGGGTCACAGCTTGTTTCTTAGCAGAGACAGGAGCTGGAGAGGGGTATAGTTCTTGCTGTTTGGAAAAAAGCACTTTTTGTGCTAAACAGGCACTTGGTACCGGGCAGAGGTGCTGTGGAGGGACACTGACCTCCCTCCCAGAGAGCACACTCAGGTACAGCAGCATAGTCGTGAGAGAACATCAGGTATTTTAAGGGGAAAGGTATTTTAGGACTCTTTTTTGCCATAGAAGGTGAAGAGAAACAGCAAGAAAACATTTTATTGCCATTGAGTAGGTTTGTCAGAGGGGTGAGGGTGGGATGATTAGAGATGGCCACCAAAGCTGTCTTAACAGGAAAAAGGATCAACGCTGGTCATGTATGAAGGACTAAGAAGAGAATGTAGGTCCCAGTTTATCTTCCTGACGTTCTACCTTCCCAGGGGAAACTGGATCACAAGAAATTACTAGTAAATTAGTTATTAGCTGAAGGCTTAAGCTATCCAAGAAGCATTCTCTCCAGACCCAATTCTAGTAGTACCATACCCACTATCCGAGAGTGCATGCAAGTCTTGAATGATTGCAGATGGAGGCTTTGAGGAAGCTGAAGCAGTTGAACACATTCCTTGGCACTGGGTTTGAGTCACTGATGTTGCCCACTGGACACAGTCCTATCTGGGACTTGCTCTCCTTCCAGATTCCTACAGCCATGGCTGTGATCCAGGCTTCCAAGTAAAGAACAAGTGGATGCAGTACAGGGATAAATCACCCAGACACGTGTCATTCTGTGGAATGTGGAGACACGGCACTGACAGGTGTCATGTGCCAGTGAGTGGATGAGATGCAAATGTGTTGGGCTGGCTGAAGTCAGGGCTCACCATGGAAATTAATGTGTTTTTCTTAAATTTTTTCTTAAACTTTTAGTGGGCAAGATTATCCTGAGAAAGATACTGAAAGATGCTGATAGTTGTGATGAGGTTCCATATGGAGAGAAATCGACAATCACCAAACCAGCAGGAAAACCCAAGAAGGCACACAAACACACACACACACAAAAAAAAAAAAAAAAAAAAAAAAAAAAAGGAGGGAGGGAGGGAGGACTTTGCCTTTTAAATGAATAGAACCTCAACAGCATTTTATTTTTAGGGCACACATCCTGAAAGTTCCTCTACTTGACAATAGGAAATTATGAACTCATAAATAACATCTTTCATCAATCAAGATAGGCTGTAATTACAGCAAAGTTACAAGGAAACCATACTAAGTTATGCCTCACAAAAGCATAGTTAGATGAGCACCTGCTGTAAAAATATAACTTAAAGAAGGGCTCAAAACCACATTTTTCTTCACAGGAACTTGGTGGGTCTTTTGCTGTTGCGGCCAAATACAATCTCCACTTGAGCCAGGGGTTCATGTGCTTGATCCTTCCCAGTGCCATTGTACTAGTCAGGTGTTGATGCAAGTCAAATGGAATTTCTGTATAAGCACATAAAATAATTTTAATAGAAGAGTTTACCTGTGGAAGTATCCTCAGGGCTAAAGGATGACCCCACTGAACCACTTGTGAACCTCACTGTGCCTGACCCAGCAGCCCCTGTCCATTGCCATTTTGGTGACTGTGGGTCATCCCTGAGCAGATGCTGTGGGTGCTGCCCAGCAGCTCCACAGCCCTGCCTGCCTCAAGGCATGGCACTTCTTCACTGAGCAGTGTGGGTGTGAGGAGCCAGGTCACAGGAATGCCACAGGCTTCAAGCTCCACCACTACATCCAAGAAGCAGAGCTGCAGCAATCACGTGTGTTCCCATCTGTCGTTGTTGTGGCTCTGCTTGTCTCTCTCTTCTGAGTTTTGTGCAAATGGGCCTATTTTTTCTTTGATCAAATCTTGCATCTGCAGGCTTTTGTGCATTTTGTGTGTGCCTGTTATGGTGGCTATAGACGTCTGGTTTCTGCAAGTCATCTTGAAGGGCTACAGAGCCTTGCCTCAGCCCTGCTCAGAACTTGCTGATCCTGAGGAGCTCCTTTTCAAAGGCCTCACTGGACACAAATAAAAGAAAACATTTCAAAGTTCAAGTCTGTTCCTTTAATTTCAGGATTATCACTAATTTGAGGCACTACCTTCCAAAACTGGAAGGACAAACTTCTGGCAACGCATTTGATGAATGGTGTAGAGAAACACAGATTGTGCCCTTCATTTGAAGAAGCCTTCCTGTCTGAATGGAGCACTGTGTTTCACATCCTAATAACCATTTATTAGCAGAGGATTTAAGGAAAGTTAGCTTTTCAGTTCTGTATAAACCTCTCTATTCACTGAGGTTTCATGAGGTAGCCAAGTGATTTTTCTAGCACTGGCTAATTCGCAGCCACTCTAATGAGCAAATGTTCCTCCTGAGACTCAGCTCTCCCCTTGCACGTGATGATTCACTGGACACACAGTGAATTTAATTTAAAACTGGACTGAAATAATTTTCCTATTCTGCAAGTCCTTGAACAACCCAATCTAAGCGGACCTGCTTCAACCAGATGTGCTCCAGATGCCCCTGCAGACCCAAATGTTTCCGTGACTGCAGCTGGGATTGTGCAGCCTTGCAGAGGTACAGACCAGACCCCTTCAGGGTCTGAAATTTGCAACCAGCAGTCAACAGAAACAGTATGGGCTTTTCATCATAAAGTTTACACTATGGAAATATCTGGGTGTCCGGAGTTATCCTTTATCAGTGAATCAGACAGTTCTCCCAAATAGTTTTATTGAAGTTTCTCTCTCTCTGACTGTTTGTGAATAGCGTTTAGTTTAAAATACTCAGTGTCACCATTATTATTGTAAAAACACAGCTATGGGGAAATGCAACTAGAAATCAACTGATGGCTTGGACAGGAAAAAACAGATCTGCCTGGAACCCCAGCAGGCATGGAAGGAACTGTTTCCATAAGTTTTCACTGGTATCTGACCTCTGTCCTGGTCTTGAATTGTCAGAGACAATGTTAAAGATTTATGTCCATAGAAAACATAATTAATATGAGGAAAAAAAGGTATTGATTCTGTCATGTTTATAGTGTAAAAATACATTTCCTATAGTAACACTAAGAACTGGCATGAGCTTATTCAAAAGTGAAGAATTAACTCTTAACTCCAGGATATTTTTTCCTCACACTCAAAAAATGCTGTCTTCCTGCATATGAACACAGGAATCCTCTTCTGCAGAAAAGCCTCTGAAGGGTGAGCACATGCCCCAAATTAGATTTTAAGATTCAAATGTTAATATGTGTCCTGCAAAGCACTGCGATGGCTATAATGCTTTGATCATTTTATGTAGAAACTACTGGAAGATTTTTTTTAAATAGGTGTATCTGTGTTAGTAAAGCAATAAAATAGAGGGAGAGATGTTTTGGATTTTTTTTTTAATATTAAGCATGTTATATGAATCATATATTTAAATTAAGAGGTGTTAGAAGGGACTTAGGCCACAATCCCATTCATTTTTATGCAATTCCAAAGGCTTTTTCTGTGAAAGAAATTGGAATCCATTGCTTAAATCTGCAATAAATTACCCGAGAGCTCTTACTTTGGTTTTCTTCTACAGCAGTACAGACAGCTCTTTGTCTCCTTGATCAGACAGGCAGCCTGCAAAGAGCCTTTTGAAAAATTCAACAGTTCTCCCTGATCTCAGCCTTTTACACCAACTTACAAGTCACCCTAAAATATCAGTAATAAAGTGAACAAGATCTAAATGATGAACCCCACAATTAAAAGCACCAAGGGCAGATCAGCAAGGATGCTGGGTGTTGTGATGCTGAGCACTGCAGTGCTAACTTCGAGTGCTCTGATGTTACCCTGGGGTGTAATAACATGCTCCCCAAAGCAATGCAGAGATCAGGCTGCCAACCAGTCAAAATCCCAAGACATCCCCAGAACAGGGAAATGTATAAAGCAGTAAGAGTTAAAGGCAGATGAAAAGTCCAGGCCTTGGCACTTACCTTACTGGGCCTCTTTTGTCTCAGGATTCTCAGCCTTGAGCTTTCTGTAATATTCAGACACCTAAGTCTGGTGTTTCTGGTTCCCTGCAGTTATTTCACGCTGTAAAGACTAAGAATTGAACAACAATTGAATTGAATAACAATTATTTACTGGTTGAATTCAAACCAGAGTGATAACACACAGTATTCATAAACTGGAATAGTTTGCACAGGAAAGGCAGAGAGACCCAGTGATCCCACGGGCAGTCCCTTGAATTTAAACATGTTATGGCTGAGGTGAATGGAAACACGTGTGTGGGAACATCCTCCTCTCCAGACTTGTGTGTCTGGATTTTTGGGATGCTGAGAGGCTGTGTGAGGGGGGAAAGCAGCTCAGGCTGCAGCAGAGGGGCTGCACTCATGGCATCAGCCTCATCATATGAGCATCTTCAGTGCAAGATGCACTGACTGTGCCATGGTGACGTTGTGTGAGCCTGCCCAGGCTGTGCAGGAGCAGACTGGCCATCTGGGAGATTTCAGTGACATTTACATGGTGGGTAGCAACTCATAATGTTTGCTGATACGTTTGTGAGGCCACATATAAAAGATAAAGCCTATATCATATGGCAGTATGGTTAAAACGAAGGAATCACTGATTGATGTAATATGGATCATGGTCAGTGGATGCTCAGGCAATTTTATTACCACAGCTCCTTTTAGCTGCAAAATAATTATGGAAAAGTAGATCAGTTCTGATTCAGTTTGAGTATCTCACCAGCATTCAGCTGGTTGGTGCCCTCAGAAGCATTTAAATATGCATATAAATATATGCCCACAGAGCATAAGCCTAACAGATGGCAAGGCTTGCTTGAACTGAAGCAGGTTAAGGAGGATGTTGACATTTCTGTTTTCCAGATGGAAATGCACGCTGCAAGTCAAATGAGTGCTAGGAACTGCACAATGCACTCACCAGAGCTCGAAGCAGATGTCCCACCATTGTTTGCTAAGACCTTCTCTTACAGTGCTCCTCAGTTTGCTTTCTCTGGCAAAGCCATTTGGAATTTCAAAGCTTCTAATCCACACTCAAATTAATGGTGAGCAAAGCCAAGTGGGGAAATGATAGTGAATGTCCATGCAAATTTTGTTCTCTAAAATCCTGAGTGATTGCCTTAGGAAGGTGTGCAGTGCTGCTGCACTGTGTGCTTCATCTGCTGCACCTTGCCTAAGGAAATTAATTCTGTAATGCAGAAGTTTGGCACCAGTGAAGGGACACACCTTAGCAACAGCCTGTGTTGATGCTGAGGATCCCCAGCCCTTGCTAAGGACGCTTGTGTGAACTTGCAGAGGACACAGAAATCAAACATTACCACCTTCACAGTGTTGCCATCAGCCTGGGCCAGAGGCAGCAGGGGCTGCTGACAGCACTGCACAATTGCTCAATGAAGCCTCTGCCTGTGTGTTTGTGGATGCTGACTGAGGCTGTCACCAAAGCAATATTACAATTAAGGATTTACATCATTCCATAAATTTTCCCAGCTGGTTTAGGGAACCATTATTATTTACCAGCTGTTTTTTGAAGTTGGCAGGGTGTAATGCTGCCCTTCTTCACAAGGTAGGAGCCCTCACCTCAGCACTGTGGCTGACGTCAGTCCCAGTTCTCAGGACAGCGAGTGACTGACCTGTGCTGTAAATCTCACTTCAGAGCTGTTGTTCCACCAGTACTGACATGGAAAGGGGAGAAAGGCAGAAGTGGCTTGAAGTGCAGAGCCATATGAAGGGGTTCAGTCTTCTGTGGTTCCCTGCAGCCTATTTGAATGACTCAACTTCTTGTAGCATTCTTTCCTGCAGGAGCAATGTGTGGTTTTGTTAAATACTTCAGAAAAAAAAAAAAGTGTTGAAGCTTATCTCCCCCTTCTGGAAACTCTACCTCTACAAATCCCACGAAGTGTGCAGTATACAGAAGCTACCTCTCAAACATTTGTTACTTTTATTTTGAATTATTGAGGATATAGCACATCCTTTGTTTTATAGTGCTTTCATTTCTAGAATGGTGAAAAGTAAAGTACGATTTTAAATGAAAGCAAAATGAGATGAGTAGTCAAGAGCTTCCCTTCTGTTACTAAATTGACAATGTTCAGTTTGGCAATACCAGGTTTTTCAAAAAAGTCCAAAATCCCCTATTGTTCAGAAGGATTTTGTGTCCTTACCTTGACTTCTGAAAATGAAATCTGTGATTGATGCTCAGCTGATATTTTATCAGTTTCCCCTCACGGTGCATCAGGATCCCGCTGTGGCGTTAGGCGGTTTCTAGCCGAGACAGCTCCTTCATCGGAAAGGAGTGACCGACTGCCGAGCGAGCACCTGGAAACGTGGAAGGGAGCTGCCTGGAGCTCCGGGAGAGCCGGGAGCGGCCCCGGGAGAGCCGGGAGCGGCCCCGCAGCGCTGCCGCCGCTGGGCTCGGCCGGGGGCTCCGGCACGGCCCGGGGACAGCTCGGCGGGGCCGGGCCGAGGGGCGGGAGCCCCGGCCCCGTGCCAATGGCTGCGGGGGGCTGGCTCTGCCCGGCCGTCTCGCTCGGCTACAGGATGGAAATTCCCGGCCTGCCGGGGAGGGAGCTCGGGCTGCGCGCTCTGAAAGGCTCATTTATCCCCGCGCTGCCGCCCAGAGCGGCGGACCCGGGCTCCTGCTGCAGCCGGCCCCGGCGCATCCCGCTCCCGGCGCATCCCGGCCTCAGCGCATCCCGCTCCCGGCGCATCCCGCTCCCGGCGCATCCCGGCCTCAGCGCATCCCGCTCCCGGCGCATCCCGCTCCCGGCGCATCCCGGCCTCAGCGCATCCCGCTCCCGGCGCATCCCGCTCCCGGGCATCCCGCTCCCGGCGTCCCGCAGCATGCCCCGCGCCCCGGCCGCCGCCGGCCCGCTGCTGCTGCTGCTGGCGCTGCTGCTGGCCGCGGCCCCGCCGCACGGCGGCTCCGAGAGCCCCAAGGGCAAGCAGAAGGCGCTCCGCCAGCGGGAGGTGGTGGACGTGGTGAGAGCGGCGGGGCCGGGACCGGGAGCGGGGGCCGGGAGGGGGGCGGGCGGGGGGCGGCTGCAGGAGCCTTGCAGCCGCTTTTTTATTGCAAAGATGTGAAAAAATCGATAAACCAGAGGCTTTGGGAAAACCTCGCGGCCGCCCCAGGCAGGGCAGCGCCGGTGCCGCGCTGCTGGGCATCTCTCGTGGTTCAGTTAATTATGCCCTTTTTGTGCTGAATCAGGAGATTGCTGAGAAGGGGCCGGACGGGCTTCGACAGAAACCTCAGGGATTCGGCGGCCCGGTGTGTGTTTCAGTGTTTCCCCACCGGGCCAGGGCCGGGGGTGGCGGCTGGAGCCGGCGGAGCCCCCACTCCCCGCCGTGCCCGGGCCGGGGGACACCGCGGCGGGACCCGATGCAGAGCCGTGGGCTGGTTCCAGCGCTCAGTGCACCGCGGGGGCAGCGCCGAAACCTTAGAGCCCTCCCAACACTAGTCGTAAATGCTGTTTAGTTCCTTCCAACATAAGCAGTTAACTGTTGTTTAGCTCCCAAAAGGCTAGTGCATAAATAGTAATGAAAGAAGTACACAAGATAAAAACAAAATCTGCTCTTCAGCAGATACTCTGAAAACTATCTGCATGCTTACCGAACCCACTTTTCCTTGGAGTCGCATGAATGCATTATTCCCTTTGGCGGCAGGGACTGCACACCACTGTTTGTAATTCCATTGCTACTAGAAACCTGAATGCATTGGGACTATCCCATCTCAGGGATAGATGACGAGGGAAATTTTCCACTCCTTGGAATGTAGAAAGCAGATGTGAAGGTATTTCTGTGAGCTGCTGGACTGCCATTCACCTTCTATAGAAAATCAGTGGTATGGTAATTTCTTCCATGATCTCCAGAGAGATCGCCTAAAGTGATGTGCTGGAAGCACCACTGATAGCAAAGCTCCTTCCCTTTCACACTTCTTCATTGCCTTTTCACATTTATTGTAGAAATTGAATTGCATTGAGAATAAGGAGTCTGTACACATGGATGAGCTTACATTTTCTGCTGGAGCAGTACTTTAGGGCCCCTCATTTACTTGAAATTGCTCCGTGCTTTTGGGTGCAGCAGGGTGAGCAGCAAAGCGCGGGTGAATCAGTGGCAGCTGACCCATGCACAGCCCAGCTGCACAGACTGCTTCAGCAAAAGCCCTGCCAGGGCAGAGTGAAGGCAGGACCGAGGGGGGATCCTGCCTTCAGTGGATGTTTAAAATGTATTTTATGCATTTGTAGCTTAAGAAATCATGAAAAGGCTTGATTTGGCAAGACAGACAATTTTATTTGGAGTGGAGCCCAAAGCCCAGGTGATTCTTGTGCTCCCTTTTATTTTTCGAGATGTGCCATGGCTGAGGTGCTCTCCCTGTCTGGCTGTGGGTAGCAGCTCCCCTGTGAAGGCAGGCCAGCCCCTCTTAGCGTCCCTGGGGATGGGGCAATAGGCCAGAGCTTTGGCCTGCCCCCAGATCTTGCCTTTTTCCACATCCAGGATTTCTGTGGTGAGTAACCACATGCAAAAGCCAGAGCCAGTCACTGTTACAAATATAGTCCAGTGGGAAAGCAACAGCAAAACCAGATAAGTGGTGCTGTGTGAAATAGAATTGTCCTTGCATTGTTCTCCTGGGTTGGTGTGTGCTTTGCCAATCAATCTTCTCTTCAGCTAACTTTTCTAAAACATGGCTTTCTTCATTAAAATATTCCAACATTTCCACCGCCTTTAGCTAGCAGTGTTTTCTTTAGTGAAGGTAGTAAGGGAAAGGTAGCAACCATTAGTTGAACCCTCATTTTACTTCTTACTAGACCTCTCCATATAATCACTGGTGTTATTTCTGGAGTGGCTCCAGCTGAGCCTGTGATGGCTATGCTGGCTTTTGCACCAGAGCCTGTGAAAAGGCACAGCCTCAGTGAAGAAAATCCACCAGCCTGACAAAGGAGAGAGGGCAGGGGCTGTGATTTACAGCTCCTGCAGTGCAGACAGGGGCATGGCTGGCATGAGGGGGAATAGTTACAGCACTGTTTCATTTTGAAACAGTTGGGGATTCAATGGTTTAAAATAGCTGAAGATGAATAAATGTGAGAAAGTGAAAGAGCAGAATATAGCTATCTGTGAGGATTTGGGATGAAGACTGGAGGAAGCAGTCAGCCCCCAGATGGGAAAGAGCATATGAAATAAAAGCCACGGCCAGCCCCTGCAGGTTCCTGCTCAGCATTTCCAGGCCTGCTGACACCACTGCTCCTCCCGCATCCCAGCACTCAGGCTGCTGGGGGAAGCACCTCTGGGCTTCACAAACCTCCTCTCCAAGGCAGGAAATCCCAAGTCTCTTAAAGTGTGAAGGTGATGTGTGTTAACATGGAGTTTGGAAGAGCAAAATTTGACCTTTCCTAATATTATGTTAGCAAGGATGTTGGTGTGCCATCCTCCCACATGTGCCTTCCCACTGTTACAAACAGAGTTCCTGGGTTCAGCTTTATTCCAGGGTGCAGCTTCCCACATATCCATGTCACCATCCATTTGTGTGCATTCTGGAATCTGACTTATGGGGCTTAATTATCACGATGTGGTTCTGTCCCAGAGGAGCAGTGACAGAAGAAATGTGGCATTAACCTTTCCTCTCCATGAAATGGAAATTTTTCTTCACAGTTATACAAGTAATGGTGGGTTAGGAGAAAGTAACTACTAACACGTGACTTCTTTTTTTGTTTCTGTATTGAAATGTTTTGGATCTTCTGAGGTTTTCCATCAGGTTTAAATTCTTGGACTAGGTAAATTTGTAATTCTAGATTTATGTATCTTTTCATTTAAAAAATGGCATCTTATTTTACAGCAAATTCTGCTGGCACTGCTTATCTTTCAAAATTTATTCTTCCCTTTTTTTCCTTCTTGTATTGGTTTGAAAACAAACCAATGAGAGATCACAAGTCAGGTTTAAAATTTAATAGGAAAAAAATTAAAAATAAGTGAAATAATACAAGGAAAAAGTGCTGACAGAGCTAGATACAACCTGGCACCCTGTTAGGGTGGTGGTAGCAGTCCAGATGAAGTAGCTCAGTTGAAGCAGTGATCCTACGGAAGGTCTGGTCTCCAGCTGAAGGCCCAGTGATAGCTCTTGTCCTCCAGGAATCCCATAGACAGGGCTGACTCAGGCAGTTCCAAGGCCAGGTTATATCCAGGTGGGAATGCTTGGCTCCTCCCTCCTGGGCGGAGCATCTCACAATAGGATGAGATGAGTCCATGAGTCATGCAGTGGTTTCTTGCTGGCCCATTGTCTGTTATCAGGGGTGGGTCATAGCAGGAGATAACAGCTAATGGCCCACAGCTGGTGATAATAGAATACATCCATATTGTAACCTAGGACACTTCTGTGGAACCATTTTCTCAGAGATGCAGAAATAGCCCTGGCACAGCAGGGGTTTTGTGTTTTGTTGTTATTCATTTGTGCTTGACTTGGTTAGCCTCAGAGTTAAGGGATGGGAGCAGCCAGATCTGTTCTGTGTTTCAGTATAATGGCATGTGCTTACAAGGCCCCAGTGGCGTTCCTGGACGGGATGGAAACCCAGGAGCCAATGGGATCCCTGGGACACCTGGGATCCCGGGACGGGACGGGCTGAAAGGGGAGAAGGGCGAGTGCATGCGGGAGAGCATCGAGGAGTCCTGGACACCCAACTTCAAGCAGTGTTCGTGGAGCGCGCTGAATTACGGCATCGACCTTGGGAAGATCGCGGTGAGTCAGCTCTGCCCGGAGGGGCTGCACCAGCCACAGCAGCCTCTCGGTCTGCCTGGGAGCTGGGCAGCACCAGCCACACAGGGCTCCTGCTGGGGCCTTTTTCTGCATGCGAGGGTGACCTTCTCAAAGGCTTAGCTGCTTCAGGCTCCTCTCAGCTGTGCTTCAGCTATGTGCCTGTTTCATTTCTGGAATAGGGTTTCAGAAGAATTTTGTGGCTGGTGTAAGAGTACATTCAGAAGACCAGATCTGAACTGAAAGGCTGAAAGTCACAATATCAAAAAAGTACCTCTGGCTTGCCCAAAAGAGAGCAATGTTTTTACCATTTCAGTCCTAAGGAGGATCTTTAGGATTGAAATGGTACATCTTTAATCTGTTAATTGTACAACTTTATAACTCTTCTGTTTAATCTGTACATCTTTTAATCTGTTAATTGTACCTGTCTTTATAACTCTTGCTTCAAAGTGGTTGTTCACTCAAACTCAGTTGCAGGATGCTACTGCAAAGGATCAGCATTGCTCAGGAGCAGAATTGCCAATGTCACCCAGACTGACAGTCTGTCCTCCACTGAAGCCCTGGGTGTAAAACTTTCAAACACATAGGTGCAATCCTAGAAAAAAATCCCTCCTCAATCTCAGCTATGAAGCAAAGCCTGGAGTGGTTACAGCAATTTAGCTGCTGTGGCTAGAGGGAGAATCAATTTTTTCAGTAGACTTTTTTTTCCCCATGATATCCAACATTTTGAAGATGGGGTAACAACCACTTAAAAATCTGAAAATACTTATTTTTCAGTTGTGGAGTTTTTACCAGGGTATAAACCACTCAGAAGTCTTGTGATAATTGTTAAGTCCAGGATTTCTGGTAGCAGAGACAGAAACTGCTGTCTTGTCATACCAGGACTTGGGGGTTGGACTAGATGATCTTCAGAGGTCCCTTCCAATCCTTATGATTGCGTGACTCTGTGGCTTCAGTGCAGCTTTCAGAGAGCTTATACCCCTTCACATAAATCCCAGAAGGTAACTGGGCTACCACCTTAACAGCAGGTGTTACCTAAATAAAGTTAAGAATTTCCATAATCCATTTCTCCTTTACCATGGACGAGGTGCTGTTCTGATTTGCATCTTTGCACCACGTTGCATTTGCCAGGCTCAAACTTTTTATTTTTTTTTTTTCCCAGAGGGGACTAAAGAGAACAGCCAAAACATTTTGAAATAAACGTATTCCCGAGTATGTGAATTGATAGGAAATAGGCAGGTTCAAACGCAGAGGTCTGTACCAAGGCACTCTGTCTCCTGTCAGGAATGCACCTTCACCAAGATGCGGTCCAACAGCGCCCTGCGCGTGCTCTTCAGCGGCTCCCTGCGGCTCAAGTGCAGGAGCGCCTGCTGCCAGCGCTGGTACTTCACTTTCAACGGCGCCGAGTGTGCTGGGCCACTTCCCATCGAAGCCATCATATACCTCGACCAAGGAAGCCCAGAGCTGAATTCTACCATTAACATACACCGAACTTCTTCAGGTATGTGTGCCGGGAGAGCAGAGACGGAGTAGAAGGCAGCAGCAGTTACCAAAGGCAGACAGTGCCATCTGCCTCACAAGGTCAGAGGGCTGAAACAGGAGGCAGAAGAGTGGCCAGCTAACACTTGTTCCTCTTACTCTCCTGCCTCTGAGTTGACTGTTGATAGCAACAGCATTATAATTATTAAGTGGTACTTTCTTGCTGTGCTATTTTTCATGGTATTTGTATCCAGAGATTTAGAAATGGAAAACATTTCTATCCAGACAGTTCTACTGATCTCTGCCACAACATGAATACAGAGACATTCTGTGCATTATTAGCCTATGGAGAAACTGCCTTACTGCCAAGTAGACAGAGTCATCCTGGCTTAAAATACCGGTATTTGCACATTATCTGTGCACAAAACGAGACTTATTCCTCCTGCAATTTCTACTCTGATTTCAGGTGGGGCAAAAAAGTACCTCCAAAATGAAATGCCTAGGAGCAATTACTCATTTGCTAAGCTGAGGCAAATTAGTGAAGTCATTCAACATGAAAGGATGTGACACTAGGAAAAGGGAATGCAAAGTCTGTGCTCTTTCTCTGTTTTCCTCCGTATACTGCATGACTACGTGAAATCTAATGTCTAGAGCTATCATAGGATTTTTTCAGCATAGGGGTAGAGCTGACTGATCTTCATTACTCCACCTCCAACTAGTGGTGCTAGTGGGGCATCAGGAGTGGAACTTTTATAGAGAGGCAGTGAATTAGGAGTGGAAAGGCTTACAGGGTAGCAATCACCCTTACAGGGCTTAGCTGTAAGCCAGGTATGGCTATGCCCCCACCCCCTCCCATCACTGCTAGAAAGATGGCTGGAACGGTATGGAGCCATATTCCAGCTCCCAGTGTGTGAATTTGGGTATTTAAAGCTGCAGGTGTACCTCCCATTTAGCCATCCTGCAGATTGTGACCTGCTTCAGACATTGCAATGAGTGCCAAGCAGCAGCATGACAAGAGGCACTGCATGGCTGTAACTGATGTTACCACATCTCTATGTAATAGTTTTTATTTCTGAAATTGTCCTAGAATTCTAAAAACTGTTCACACTTAACTAAATAGTAGAAGCTTGCAACTGCTGTTCTTAAGTACTCGTGTCCACCTTCAGTTGTGAAATACAAAGGGACTGTTCTGCTGAGGTAACCTGATTTTTGTCTTTGACCAGTGGAAGGTCTGTGCGAAGGGATCAGTGCTGGCTTGGTGGATATTGCCATCTGGGTTGGGACTTGCTCAGATTATCCACGGGGAGATGCTTCTACTGGATGGAATTCAGTCTCCCGAATCATCATTGAAGAACTGCCAAAATAGCTTCCCTCCCTTTTTATAATACCTTTTTTAAAAAAAAATTTTGTACTATTTTCTTCAGAATTTATTTCAATAGAGTTGGATGCAAGTACTGGACTGAAAGGCACCGAAGCCTTGCATCTGTAGCCTTTGTCTTGTTTTGCACATGGCAGAGGATTTTTATAATAATCATTTTAGAATATCAAAACCAAGTTCATTAACTTTTTAAATTTCTTTTTTGATGTAATACCACCACTGATTTTAGAATTAACCATAACTTTTTGTATCAAATAAATAAGACCTTTTACAAAAAAAAAAAATCCAGGTTATTTTATTGATCATTAATCTGCTTAAGGTATTTTACATGGCGTTATGATACACGATTTTATTAGAAGGCTTTAGAGACAAAGTTCTAAGAAAGTAAAATCAGGTGTTGGCTTAAGCCTTCAGAAAACATACATAAAATTCACTCCTGTAAAGCTCACTGCAGAATAGGATGCCCTGCTGTTACAGTCTTGTCTCTCAACAAACTCCTGGTGACTTAACTGTGACCCAGACAATGTGGTAAGTGTTAAATACCTCATTATGAACAACTGAGCAAAACCAGACTACCCTAAGCTCTCCTTCCCTCTCTTGCTTCTTGATAGACTAAGATACTAGGATGCAGACACTAAATAATTTTACCGTTACAGCACTTAATTTCATTGCTCCAATAAAATAATTTTCCTGGATCTAGCCTTTCATATATAGAGAATCACTTTGGTATTGGTTAAAAGCTAGATATGTTAATAATTTAGAAGATGCAGCAATAAGGCAGGTTGAAATGCCTAGGCTTTCAAAAAGGGAACTGGTAAAGTGAAACAATGATGTCACAGCTGTTTGACAAGTGACAACAGCAATCATGCCAACAGACCATTAGCTTCAGTGTTTTAAGTATTTTCTTGCAAATGCTGCAAGTGACATACTCAAATATTTTTTAAAATTGCACACATTCTAAAGAGAAACCATAGTAATGTTTGTATTACAAAATCAATTTTACATTAATGAAATAAAAAAACCCATGAAAAGCATGTACAACATGCAAAAATCTCCACTCTTCCCAGAAATAAAAAGGAAAAAACCCCCAATAAATCTGAGATAAGGAATTTATTCCAGCTATTTAGGATTAAATCTCATCTTCTTTTCTGAACAGGCTGTAGTATTTCCCCCAGGCACCTCTCAGCTTGGTAGCTCTTGCTGGTAGCTGTTGTTGCAGATACCAGGGAAGCACACCTGCAGTGAGGGGAGCACTTGGGCTTGCCCAACTGCAAGACTGTGTGAGAGATTTGCTGAAGCCAGCAAGCTACACAGCTGGTATTTTGTCTCTGAAGAACTGTAATGTTTTCACTGGCTTGGACCATGGTTTTAAGGTATCTGAACACAAACAAGTTACTGTGAACTGAGCTATGGTGTGAATTTACAGAAAGTCAGTTACCACACAGTAAGTGACTGTGCACATGCTCGCAGTCTTTGCATTTATCCCGACGCACGAGTAAGCTGCTCTGGGCCTGGAGCACACTAATCCAGGGTAGTACACACACAGCTTTTTTCTTTTATGCTTTTTGCATTTGTCTTCACCACATATTTTGGACCCTGGGTGGCAGAGTTAACTCAGAATTCCATAAATTCATTCTGTGTAGCACGAAACAGCCAAACCCAAGTAAGCACCCTCCAAAGGCAGAAGTTGCTGTTATGGATCTCCATAATTTACATGGTAAACTTCCAGTAAATTTACCTTCAGCTAAATACACATGGAACCTCCCTTAATAAATCCAAAGCCAGCCATATTAGCCCCAGATGAGATTATTATTTCTGATGAGATTGTCAACTGTATCAGTAGAGGGGATGGGATTGTGGAAGAGAAAGTGCGAATTATTAATAAAGTTAGTTATACCCAAAATGTGGTATGTGGCAATAGTATCTACAAAAACAAGCAAGTGGATCACTGAATTAAGATTCAAAATACTGAGTAGTTTCTGTAGCTTTCCAGATTTTAATTTAAAATTTAAACCAATCCCCTAATCTGTTAAATTTTTATTAAAAATTGTTCTTTCTGCTTTAGGTTAGTCTGGTAAACAGGAAACTTCTCTAAGTCATTATTCAGGATTATTCTGCTCCCTATGTAATTACCTGTTGAATAGCCTTTACTAATTTATTTCCTAGTTAAATGATACTTTCTAGATACTTTTTAGTATCTTCTTACCAAGAGCAGAAGGCAGATGTTCTGGTCAGTAATGTATTTTCTTAAAGAACTAAAAAAACCCAAAACCACCAAACCCAGAACTCCAAAAAGTACATATCCTTGACGGCAATTATTGGTATGGAAAAAAACATAATTATTATACAAATTTACTGAGCTGTACTATAATTTAGTTTATCATTAAGTTAGCAATCAATATATTACCAATCTTTTCCTTAAACCAAATCAAGACATTAACGGATTGTTCTGGATTTTTTTAAGAAAGTCCTGTGCACAGGGTTTTTTTAGACTAGAAACTTTTTTTTTCCAGAGAATATTATTGAAAGTAAGTATTTGGTCCTATTTGTTATTACACTGGTTCGAACACTGCATCACTATGAGATTACTCAAAAAAAAAATCCTCATTTTTAAAACGTAAGCCCACTTTCAAATATGCATTTACTTAGTAATATTTGGTCAGATGTATCATTAATGGAGACAGACTCTGGCACAGAGAGAGATGGAGAGAGAAAATTAATTAAGCAGCCAGCAATGCATACAGCATACATCAGTCTGGTGCTGAAACCAAGTAAAAACCACAGTGCAAGTCTGTCCTGGTATGAGACAAGAACTGAGTTTCATCAGACTTGCAATTATTCAAACCCAAGAACAGACAGCTGTTTTAAAAAAAAACAATTTTGGTTTCCAAATTGCACCCCATTGAGGAAGCATTTTTGTGTTGGATGAGCAATGGAGTCTAGAGCATTCCATATCCTAAAATCTGAAAAATAGCACAGAGGTGGATTCAGATTACATTCCTTGTTTTAATGAGACTGAGAGATGTAGGAAAGTTTTAACAGGCCCCAGAGTTGCTTTCATATGAAGTTTTCCACTTGTGCAGGAGCAGAATCTCACCAACTGTTATCTTGAGACTTGCTGAAACTGCTCAGTGGGTTATTCCAGGCAGGCCAGGATGAATGGAATTGCTGTGCAGCTGCCTTCACCCAGTCACAGCACTATTATTTCACAGTTGCAGACATCTGTTTCAAGCAGACACAGCTGATTCAGAGAGGAAGGCAGCAACGCAGGAACGTTCAACAGGAGAGATGTTGGCAGGGTTTTACTGTCTCTACATTCTTTCCTCAAAATACCAGATCAATTCACAGTGTCAAAGAAGACTGCTGAACTAAATTTCTCCCAGATCATAAATATAAAAAATAAAGGATAGATTCCTTCCTAAGAACACAAGTTCATACCTTTAATTATTTTCTTTTCTAAAACCAAGTAAAAAGCCAGACACATTTTCGTAAACTACAAAGGTAATACAGCAGGCAGGAGTCACTCTGATCACATTGGGTATAATTCCTTTGTAAAATCCATGAATACCTTCTTTCCTTTAAAGACAAAAAAAAATTCAGTTTTAATTAATGTCTTTTAATAGAAAAAACCAGACATAAAACAAAGGCTGGCATTTTATTTCTCATGCTCCCATTGAGAGATGCACTTCTGGTTAGAAATGGCAATTTCAGACAGTGTTTAAAGTGCATCAAGTATTAACCCATCATTTTTTCTTCTGAACATATAGTAGTACTATGTAGATCAGTTATTTAGCCTAGGCTTTGAGTGGCTTTTTGTAGGTATTCTCTAAGCAGAAGGCAATTTACTATCTTTCTTCATGCTACAAGAACTGGCTAAACAACTAGTCAGCCATTCATTTTTTGAGAATTCAAGCACTCCCTCCAGAATTTTGGTTCTACTGGCCAACAAATGAGAATCTAACTTGTCCCAATTTGAATCAGTGTTCATGCTAGGGCTGTTAAAAAGTTTCAGACATTAAATCTCAGCTCCTTAGTTGCACATCTCACAGGCCAAGGACACTTGGAATGATGAATAAACAGAGACCCTGGGAAGTGCTTGGATGTGGTTTACACTACCCTCCCTAAGGGGCATTTGTTTCATCAGGAGCACAGTAGTGGCCCCAGAATGGCTGTATTACACTTTATCAGAACAAATCAGAACAAATAAGCCTTCCTGTAGACTGCAGCACTGAAGGGCATCAGAGCTATTTTTGCTCTGAGTTGCCTCCAGCTGAAATGGTCATAACTGCCTCTGAACCAGGGGTGCTCCTGGAACAAAACACCCTCAGCCACTCATTCAGCAGGCACCTCTTCACAGCCCAGGACTCCATTCCCATCTGGGCAGCAAGATGCTGCATCCCAGAGGCACTGCCCAGAGCAAGGGGAATACAGGATGCACAGGCAAAGGTGGCCACACTTAGTAATTACACAGGTCTGTGTGAAAACTCTGACCTGCACTGTGGAGCTCTGGGAAGAGCTCAGGGAAGGTTGGTGAGAAGATATGAATAGGTGTGAGGTCACAGGTCTCTGAAGGTCCTACAGGAAGCTGGGACTAGACTACAAATGCAGTCAGGCCCCAGGGTAAGCCAGGGACATCAGTATAATCAGCTCTGGCTAGCTCACTTCACCTCGCCAGGAATTTGGATTAGCCACAACTCCCAGCAGCACAATGCTCCTGTCCTATGTGATAAGCTAAAGCAGTTCAAGTGAGACTTCATTTTGTGTCCCAAACCAGCCATGTCAATGTTATTTTTTAGCCTGTGAAATTTGCTGGAGAGAGAGAAAGGAGACATAATAAACAACAGAAACCTGCAGGGGGCCATTGACCCTCTCCTATCTCCTCCTTTGTCCTCAGCTTACTGCTGAGGTTGTTGGTGGCATCTTGCACAATATGACTTTGTACAACTAACATTTTGTTTGCTCTAAACTGTACTGGTTCTGCAAGTCAGCACAGAAGCCAGTAAAGGTAGCTCTGATTCTGAAGTAAAACTCAGTTTCCAACATGTAGGTTTTTAATTTTGCACACCTACCTCCATGTCCTGCGGATCACATCAAACACCCCAGAATATGTGTTATGCTGGTCTTGAAGACGAGCCCGCACAACTTGATAGGGATATGTTGCTGACACAGCAAATATTTTGGATACAGCTGCCATCATTATGTATTCCACAGTGTTCTAAAAGGAACAAAAATTGTCAGGCTTGCCTTAAGTATGGTTTAAATTAGCCAATTTACCAAAATTTTATTTGATTTTTAAACGTACAGCTAAACAATACTCAAGACTTTTCCCCCCTTATAATACAACACATTAAAAGAAACACCAATGTTTACTACATCAGTGCTACCAGTAACTGATTGTAAAACATGTGTTGTGCCTTCTCATTCCCATCAAGAGAAACACTTCTTCCAAAAGTAGCTGCTTTTCCCCAACTTGCACCCAGTTTTCCAGGGTTTAATACCATCCCCTCTGGTTCCGCTAAGCAAGAGAAAACTCTCATTCCTCCCTCTAAAATTCTCAAAACACTGGCCACAATAAGAAGTTCGTTTTCAAAAACAGTGAAAACCAGCTGCTTGTTCCTAAAAAGTGAGAAAGTATTATTCCTTTCTATATATTCTGCATTTCAATTAATGTATCAGTACTTTGTACATCTGGCTGCTGTATAACCCAACAAATGGAATCAACTTCTATTTATTCACATGCCACAACACATTTTTTTCTCCAGCATCATACCAATTTTGTATCTGATACTCTGTTTCTATACTTGTTGTATCTCTCTTTCAAATCCTCATAGGCCATGAACTGAAGTGCTCCATGTGACGTTCCAAACAGACCAGGCACAAATCCCTAAAAAAAGGATAAAACAAGGTTAAAGGGTAATGCACAGAACCCAAACAACTTGACAGAACACAGCTCACACATCTACATTTGTCCTCCTTTAATGTACAGACTGTGCCTGTGCAGCTGTCTCTGTTGCAGTCTGATTCAGAGCCAGTTCTGGGTTGGTGTTCTCAAGGGCAGGCATCACACAAACATTTAATAAATGCTACTTTTCTGACTTCTACAGCCTACAGTCACCTACTGAGTCACTGAGATAAAACAAGCAGCCCAGGGACTCCTCCTCACAGAGCACAAGCTGCTAACACAGATTAGGACTGCAAGATCACAAATCAAGCTGTGGTCTTGCAAATGTGCTGCTGCTCAGTGCCTGCCCCCTTCCAGAGCCTGGCACTGAGGGGTTTGGTTCCCACCTGACACTGGTAAGGCAATGACAGATGCTGGCAACTCAGTGAGAAGGGCCATCAGGAGCAGAGGTACAAAAAATTATTGTGATTGAGCCCTGGAAATAGATACGTGTGTGCTCACGTGTGTCTGCACAAATGTGTACCTATGAGATACATATACATTTCTATACTAAAAATGTTTGTGTCTATATAGAATCATAGAATCATTTCGATTGGAAAAGACCTTTGAGATTATCGAGTCCAACCATAAACCTGACACTGCCAAGTCCAGCACCACGCTGTGACCCTGTGGGAGAAGAGAGGGAGCTGCTCCAGCACTTCCTTACACACCCAAAGACATGAAAATATACATCAACCTTTAGCTTCAAAAAAGTTGAAATGAAGGGGGAAAACAGGTACTTTATGAACTGTCTGCACAAGAAAGAGACGGCAGGAGTTCCCCCAGGAGCAGGACTAGCTCCACTAAAATGAGCTGCCAGCTGCATGGGCTCTGAAAAGCACTAATTCTCTTTCTGAAAAGTTGGTCACTTACACTGAAAAAAAAATGAATAAATGGGGGATTAATCATCTTGGCCAGAAAGGGACTGAAAAACTTGCTGCAAACTGTTGGGAGGCAATTATAATGGAGTAAGTGATCAAAATGTGGTTAAAAGCACTCAAAGAACCAAAGTCTCAAAAAAAAACCAAACAAACCCACAAACCCAAAAACGGAACAGTTTTATTTCCTATGATCCAGTCAGGCAAGAAAAAGGAATTTAAAAATGTGCCCAGATGCCAAACTCTGGCATAGTTTAGACTAGCAAACACTTAGACTAAAAGGGAAGCCCAAAATGTTGAATAAAGACTTATCAGTATATGACTAAAAGCCTGGAGAAGGAGAAAAAGAGGGATGCCCATAGCAGTACACTGAAATAGTGTTAAAACAAGTCAAAATAATAAAACTCCTAAATTGCAGAAAAACCCTCAACAACTAAAACTACAGCAGGCATAAAAATTGCACAGATAATACACAAAATACCACTTCAGGGATCAGCCTTCTGAATGCTACATACAGATTTCTTAAGTATTTCAGTCACTCAGGAATTTTTTTTTCAGAATTTCTTTGATAAATGAGGATAAATTTCTTCTCACAGTAGGAAATAATGGTCATGAATTCACCATCAGTGACCACGAAATTATGAAATGCCCAGAAAATGAATGGTGAAAGTCCCAGAAAAAACACTTCCCCAAATGAGAACAAGTAGAATTAAACCACAGATCTGTTTTTTGTCAGCTATAAGCATGAGTGAAGCATGAAGTGAAGTTTGAAGCCAAAGGGCCCCAACAGAGGGAAAAGGACAACTTTGGTTTTCAGAAATCCTGGATCAGAGAAGAAAATAAAAGTAATATAAAAACAGAAGGAGCAGAGAAAAGAAAAACTATGAAAAAATGCCAAAGAAAAAATTATCTGGGTCAGCAGAAAAAGGAACAATATGAAACTTATGGACAGAGATAGCAGGGAAAATCTTCACAAACATTTCCCTGTGATTAGACAGTAAAACTACTAAAAGACAGTGGAAGTAATTGTTCTCCACTTGGAAAGAATTAGAATGATGTATTTATATCATAGAAGAATGAGGTAATACTTTCCTTGCCAACAGAAGAAGAATGTTCAACAACCTTTAAGAGGGCTAAACTTTTAAACTTAAGCCAGAAGATTTGGATAACTTGCACCCAAGAGTCCTAAAGCATCTACTGATGATACTTCATAAATAAATACCAGCATGCTTTAAGTCTTGTGCTGGTGAGAAAAGCTTCCAAAGACAGAGGGACTTTTAATGTCGGGCCAATACTAAAAAATGCAAGAAGGGAGTGAGGTGACTGTCAGCCAATGTGCCTCAGTAAATTAAGAGCTGACGCAGTTGATACATTGGTCATAGAAAACAATGCATTCTTATGGAAAAATATTTCAAAGCAAAACTGGTTTCTTCACAGCATTGAAGTATCTTGGCTGAGGAAGTTTTTGAAACATATTCTATTTTCTTGTTCTTAGAATAACTTAATACAAAATTATTTCTTGCCACAAAATTTGATAGAATTTAATATTTATTTGATCAATGACTGTAAAGATAAATTTTAAAATAACTGAACTTCATGTATTCCTTGTTACTTTTTACTTTAATATTCAAAATACACCTTTAGAAGATTTTTGCCATGAGGGGCTTGACAGAATGAACAGTTTCTCAACGAAGTCCTGTTTGAATTCTCTTTTAAAGGATTAGAACAATAGACAGAATTAAACATGTAATTAGAAATTTAAATGGTAAAACATAATTCTGAGCAGCAGACAGTGGGAATTCAGAAGCATTTTAAAGTTGGCTTAAGGAGTTTTAAGTGCTGAAAATCTGTGACAAGAGGAAAATGGCCTGTTGGTTAGTGTTCCAAAGGTTACACATCACAATAAAAAGAAACACAGGCAAATGTACACACTGGAAAGCCTGTGCTTCTTAATAAAGAAAGGAACAAGGTTCATTTGATGATGTGGTACTCACATCGCTGCCTGAAGTGTTTGACAGCACTCAAGCCAGAGCAGCCTCTGCTATATGTTTCAAAAGAATGCAGCAAATACCCCTTGTAATCTCTTCAGTGTTGCCTTCATTTGGGCTCTCAGTGTGTCAAAGACCTGGACTATCCAAGTGCCCTGCTCCAACAACTTGTGCAGACAAGACACTGAAGTCGCCATTATCGTCTTGATTCCTTCAAGGTGAAAAATATTACCATCTTTTATGTGAAGGCTACTTATGCTTATGTCTCTCTGTAGAACATACAACTTAACTTAAAACCAAGATGGCCAAATCTCAATGGATTTTGCTACATTCAAGTACAAAGATACACAAACCTTACAAGCTTCACATTTACAAGAAGAAAAACTACATAAGCAAAAGCATTGCAAAATAAAGAGAACTAGGTGCCTTAGCCATTAAGGGACCAGAAAAAGTACTTTACTCTCCACAGAATCTTGCCTACCAAGGGTGAAATGACAACACAGAAGTGTCTAAATATATTTCACTTGGTAACAAGCACACATTACTGGTACGACTTTTGTTGCTGTCAGCATACTACATTATTATTCTCAGTCTTGATGCACCTGGACTTTACTTTAAAGTCCTTAACTTTTCTGCATTTCCTGTATATTTTACTGTTGTTTATTAAACATTGCTCTATTTCCAACTGCTGCTTCTATATCATCACTAAAAGAGAACAAAAAAAGCACATACAGAAATATGGAGGCCATGAAGGATGTTAGTTGCATTCCTGACTGACATCTCAGTAGTCAGTCACTTTAGACTATATATCTAAGAGTTTCTCAACAGCTCAGAGATATTTTATGTTTTCCTAAAAGCACCAATCCTACAATCTTATAATTATTTTACCATGTTTGGTCTCTCCTACCTTATGATTGAAAAGAACAACACAGCACTTGTAACATGAAGATGGTTGCATGACATTCAACTTAACAGCAAAGTAGTTTTAAGAGCTCAGATCTCCAACAGATCCATAGGTATGTTCAAAGTACTTAACCCCACGCTGTTTTTTAATTCAGCCTAGTGTGCAGCAGAGCAGCTCTGTCCCCAGTCATCTGGAGGATGGAGGCCAGAAGACAAATCCTAATGGATGGAAGGTGTGGAAGATCACTGACTGGATGATTACTGGGATAATGAGTGAAGGAGACTACTCCTGCCTTTTCAAAACCAGGCCAAGCTCAAGAGGAACAACTTACTGAGGAACCCAGATTCAGATGAACTGTATTTAATGAACAATCAATACCCAGCAGAGCTAATAAAGACAGCTTTGATCCCTGCTAGAAAGACTGATGATGTATCCTGACTTTACCAGTCTCATGCCTCAGAGGACTGAAAGGATTTGCTCAGATCACTAACAGCATCTGTGCAATGAAGAGCAATATTGAACTGCTTGGTCAGAAATGCCATTCTTCAGAAGACAAATCTCAAACAGAAAGAAACTTCTCCCAGATTTCATTTCCAATTCTATCTATCTGAGACAGTAGTTCTATCTGAGGTCCCCTTATTGTTACAAGGCAGTACTATCTGAGATCCCCGTATCATATTTAGATAGCATAAGGAATGCTACCTAAAATGAAGATTATAAGGAAAAAGAAGACATTTGTGTGTACTACAACTCCTGTAACTCAGGGCAATTAACAAAGCTTTAGCTGTGCGATTTCAAGCAGAGCAAGAAAAATAAAAACTCCCCCAAACACTGAAATGGAGGAAGGCTGAAGTATGTACAAGTCAAAGAGGTGCCTTTTCCCCCAGTACAGACAAGGTTGAGAGACCTGACGTCAAATGGAAGTTGCTCAGTGCGCATACTTATGTAGGTCACTCAGGACCTATTTAGGTCACCTTCTTTGCAGATTTAAGCAATAATTTGCTCTTTCAAAGGAAGTAGCTGGTTTAGTCCCACACTTGCAGATTAACACTACAAAGAAGTGTCTAGTGCCAAAGGCGACACACGCTACACGCACGAATAATCTGAAAAGAAGGGTAGAAGGACATCTTAAAACCTAACAGATCCAAGAAATTAGAACTTATCTACATGGAACAGAGCAGACATCCAAGCAGGCAAATCAGAAATCCTGACAATTTCAATTTAGGAATAAGTAAGGTGCCTTGTTCCTGGTGTTAGAATTTGGCATTCATTGCCACGAAGCACACTAGTCTTACAGCATAGGGAAGATCACATTTTTCACTGAAAATAAAAGAAGCTTTATGTTCAATAATCAGGACAATTTCTAAGAGAAAGTGGTCTTGTTCTCCATCCTTGGTGGTGCTCAAGGCCAGGCTGGATGGGGCTCTGAGCAGCCTGGTCCAGTGGAAGGTGTCCCTGCCCACGGCAGGGGGGTTGGAACTGGATGATCTTTAAGATCCCTTCCAACCCAAGCCGTTCTATGATTCTATGATTCTGCAGCATTACTTGCAGGAGAGGAGGCAGACTGAATTAAAATAGGTTTCTTCACAACTTCCAGGCACAGATGAATGCATCTTGATGTCATGACCTGAAGGGAGGAGGAGGCAAAAAGTCCAAATCCAGTTGCCATCTGTTTCCCTAAATTAGAGGGAACAAAAAATCCACGCATATGCAGACCATATTTAGAAGTCTGCAAATTTAATGTATCTAGACCTGACAGATTAAAGACATCAATAACCAGAGGGAAAATAAGCAGTTGTGAAACTATCCATTGTGGAAATAAAAATTAGCAAGTACTTTAGTTATGTTATCTTCCAGAAGATGTTAGTAATACAGAGGTAAGGGATAAAATGGAAGGAAGTACTACCAACAACATAGGTTACATTACTGCTGCCCTGCTTATCCCAATTCTAATTGTAGGAAGACTCAAAAAAATTACAAAGCAGTTTACAGTTTACTCTCCTATCACCCAACAGAAGATGACTTAGCCATACATAAAGCTTACATTGTATTCTTCAGGATCTCCTAAATTTCAACAGTATAATGGCTTTTCTTCTGATTAAGCCTTTTTGCTGCAGTTCTTCAGTGGGAAAGACTCACAGAATAAAAGTGAGCTATTATAATTCTTTTTTTTGTAGACAAATATTTACAAGTCTCACCATGCTACTGAGTGGTGCCAGGCAATCCCGGAATTTTTCTTAAATGTGGTTACCTTATATAAGCCACGTATGCCCTCTGCCTTGTATATCTTGATGAGAGCATCACACATTCCTGTGTATTGCCTCTTGGATGGATCCACGCCAGCGTTATATTGTAGCACAAGTCGAGTCTTCGTTACCCATATCGGGTTTGTAATGCAGAGAGTCATAGCTCCTGAGAACAGACAGAAGTTACACTGATTGTTATGCCAGCTCCAAAGCTCGTCCCAGTTTGTTCAGTCCAGTGCAACACAGGCTTCTACAATGATAAAACTACCTTTCCTACCAATGTACTCATACTGTTTAAACAGGCAAAGTTTATGCCCTCCACTGCTCCCTCTCTCTCCCTTCAAAGCTCACAATCAAGTCCAATTTACTCCTGCTGGGGGTACTCTTGCAGAGCACATGTATTTTTGCATATTCCTAGGACAGTCCTGACACATTGCGTGCCATAAATCAGCCTCTCCTGATGAGAGAGGATTTTAGAGTCCTTACAAGGAGTTCAGTAGACAGACAAGGCAAACTCGCATTAGCTGCTTCTTCGGATAGTTGTTTATTTTAGTGTTATCAGCTACCAGCATAGAGAAGACATAGCAGAGCAGAACATGGCGAGAATGCCCCGTGTCAAGATTTCACAGCTCTTTTAAAAGCTCTTTTAAATTAACCAATAAAGACTTGAAACAACAGGTATTTTTACTTTTCCTCCAATGTTCAGTAAATCACTCTGACACGCAGGCCAGAACTGTGGAACTTTTCATCCAATCATCCTAAACTACTTTTGCTGCAAAATATGGGGGACTAGAAGAAGAAAGGCGGAGGTTAAAAAGTGCAAGGTCTCCTCCATCCTGGAACTTTTACTATTTATCTATTCACTACATTAACAAACCTAAAACTTCTAAATTCTTCACCCTGTGACATCCTTACATCATATTCTATCACCTAGTTCACACCTGTGCAGATTTTAATTCTTCCCAGAGAGTAGGCAGTTTTCTCCATGGATAAAGGTCAAAACCAGCATTGTTCAGGGGGATTAAGTTCTTCAAAACAGGCAGAGAAATATTCCCTGCACTCTGGACTCACACACAGCCCCTTTCTTGCTTCACCTTTCCACAGTTAGTAGTACAATCTGTACTAGATAGGAAATTTCTTAATGTACCACTGACTATCTGAGTTATTTCTTCAGTATAAAATAATTCAAAATTTAATGGACACCTCCGTGATGAGAAATTTGCTTAATAATATCGACAAATTAATAGTAACAACCTGTTATAGCTTTATAGGTTATTGAAAATACCATTGTAACAGAATCCATTACTATTTTTCATGTCAAACAACATGCCTTATAATTCAATATTAAATGAACACTTCAAAATCCTAATAAAAAGTCTTCTGAATTGCCTGTACAACATGTAGTGACAGGACAAGCGTGGATGGCTTCAAACTGAAAGAAAGTAGGTTTAGATTAGATATTAGGCAGAAATTCTTTATGGTGAGGGTGGTGAGGCACTGGAACAGGTTGCCCAGAGGAGAAATTGTGGATGCCCCATCTCTGGAAGTGTTCAAGGCCAGGCTGATGGGGCTTTGAGCAACCTGGTCTAGTGAAAGGTGTCCCTGCCCATGAGAGGGGGTTGGAATGAGATTATTTTTAAGGTCCCTTCCAACCCAAACCATTCCATGATTCAACAGATCTTCTCATTTCCAGGTTCAAGTGTTAAACACTTAATAAGTTAACAATCTGACAGCAGCAGATTTCTATGGTTACATTTTGGGACGCAATATAGCATTAAATATGGAAAACACACAGAATGAAAACAAGGACAAAAGAAATTTTGACAACTGCTAATTCTGCACAAAACTGAGGATCACAGTGACCTATTTATTTGTGCTAGACATCATTATTTTATGTACAGACAATAAATGACTGCATTTGGGCTGGAATACTTACACTTGCCACTTGTAAGAAAAAGGTGCACTGGCACAGAAAGGCAGGTATCAGCATATGGAAAGGCTAGAAGTGAACATTAGTTCACTTCATTTAAACTCACCAGCCTCTGCAGCTGACACCAGGTGTTCGCCTGCACTGAGACTTTCCATCTTCCCTTCCTTCTTGTAAGCTTTGATGGCATTGTAACTGGAAAATGTAAAACATAATTTAGTAAAGGTGGAAACAGACCTACATCACAAAAAACCCAAGCCCAGAATAACACACCTGACTTAAGATCATGTGCTACATGAGGGTGCTACACAGCCTCTGAAGAAAAGGTATCCAAACTATCTTTGTTTAATTGATTAATTGATATCTGAGCAGTTAGCTCTTTAGAGTAAACTATGGTAATATATATTTAAGTTGTCTTATTCAACTGTCAGTATCAATGGGACTGCATCTTGAAAATGACCAGATATCAAGAATTAGCTTTTAAAGGAACTCTGTGCTAGGTATCTACCCTCTAGCTCAGAAATCCACTGAGCTTTCTTCTCTTGATCCAGTTTGCAATCTTTGTGGATTAAGAAACTGTCAACAGAAGATGAAGTGTCAATAGGAATCTACAGCAAAGCTTAAGGACTGAAGCACAACAATAAGAGTCTATACAACTGACAAGTGAGCTTTGCATAGGCATACTAGCTAACTGATCCCTAGAAGGTTTCAATTAATAGGGATAAGCAGTAAATTAAGTCACAGTAAGAGAGTTAATAAAGTAGAATACTAAAAAATGGCCTTTATAAGCAAAGCCCATCAACTGACAAAAACAATGAAAAAATTGTCACTAAAATGATTAAAATTCAAACATTTAGTTTTAGTAGAAAACCTCATGTTCTTTAATTCTTAAGAAATCAATTTAGGTTCTTGTTTTTTGTGAGGTTTTAACCACAGTGTATTAGCACTTTTAGAGGACTCTTTATGGGTAATATCACCACCTCTCAAGTTCCTTAGTACTTTCACAGCATCAAGGGAATGCACTGTACCTGACAAAGGAACAGGTCTCTGACTCAAACTGCTTACATCCTAAAACAGTAAACCATAATAAAGGGTAACAGACCCGGACTAGCTAAGAGAATCACAAGTTTGTTAAGTCCCTTAGCACATTTTTACACCCCACAAAGAAGATGCAATGTATATCTGAACACTACATCGTGCAGGGCATGACACACTTCACAGTTCTACTTACAAGAAAAAGTAAAGTCCCCAGGAAGCCCCTGCTCCCACCATGTTTGGAGTTACCCCTTGGTACAAGCCTCGCAGTCCTTCATGCTTCCAGACAGTGGTCATGCAGTGGAGAATCCCATTGTACTTTGGCCTCAGCTCCAATCCATCGCTCACTACGAAAGAAAGAAAGAAATTATACTGGAAAACATTTCAGGAAGCATAAAGTTCAACTGTGTCCAAGCCAACACAGAAGCCCACAGCCTCCAAAGCAAGCTACAAATGAACACAACACCTAACTGATCAACTGTATTACAAAAGAATTATTTCACATGTATGCAAGAGTTGGGGTTTATAGCTTTATAAACCTGGAGTTCAAGAACTTAGAAAAAAAAAGGTGGGGGTGGGGAGGAAAGAAACAAAAAAAGGACAGAACTTCTTAGCTAAGTAAGAGGAAAGTTCCAATCAATCTGACAAGGCTAAACAAATGCACTTTCGTGCATTTTTGATGAGCAGCAGATTTGAAGTTTTCTGTCTCTCCTTTTTAGCACTACAGCAATTTTGCATCATATTTCAAGTGATATGGATGGAATCCTTGACAACATGTTTCTCTAAGTTGTTTAGACAAGTCCCAAGTAACAACTCTTAAATTCAAATTTTCTCTTTAAATTGTTCTATAAAGCAATGGGTCGTATCTTACTGATTCTCAAGTCAGTTTTTACCAGAATACTGAAAGGTTTCTTCTCCCACCTAATAACCTAATTGGTTAGCTGGTTGTCCAAACATTCAGAAAATGTCACTTCAAAAATACAGAAAACACACAAGTTTTTGTTTGACAGATCATGTAGAGCATGGATGTCCACAGAACTTGGAGTGGTAACTACTATTGCTCCTACCATAACAGCAAGGGAGTAAGTCCATTACTGACGACATGTGTGATAAGGGTGCATGGTGACATGACAAGAGGCAACAGACACAAGCTGAAACACAGGAAATTCTGACCAGAACTTTTTATCCAGCAGTGGCCAAATACTTGAACAAGTTGCCTGAAGAGCATCTTTGGAGCTACTCAAAACTGCAGCACACATGCCTGAGCAAACTGGTCTAAGCAGAGCTTATCTGAGTAGGGGGTGAACTCCTTAGCTCTCTTTGGACCCAAATTACTCTATGATGCCAACACAGCAGCAGCTTTCATTCTTAATATAGACATACGGCTAGACTGCAACTGTAGGGAAAATTATCTCCAAGTTTTACAATTAGTGTAGCTTTTGTGTCCCCATAAAAATTAATCCTGGTAAACAGGCATTTTCTGTTCAGTGCCACATTTATTATTCACTCCCCTCGCACTTTGTTTCTGGTACTGCACATTGTGACAGACTTCAGCATTGAAGACAAAATGCTTTTGCTGAGCACAGTGTGACAAGTCCTCAGCAGCTTGACAACCACTCAAAACTAGAACTCAAACACCTCTTTTCTCCCTCCTAAATGAGTGCTGCTAGACCTTTCCCAAAGACATTTCTCAAATTTTTTTGTCATACCGCCACTAGATCAAGTTTATAAACATATTAAACAACATGGGAAATCAGAGACATGAATGCAAGTCTTTCTGTCAATGATGCTGCCAAGAATCTTCACAACATCCATTTCTGATATCAGCTCCTACTCCCTGGTTGAAGACAAAACATAGGAACTGTTATTTTCAACCCAAACAAGCATGTGAAAGTACGTGACCTCCCAAAGCCACCTAATCCAAACCTGTACTAAAACCAGATCTAATTAGATCTGGTTACTTAGGGACATGACCAGTTGACTCCTGAATGCTTCCATGGCTGAAGAGATTACAGCCTCTCTGGGTAACCTTTTCCAGTATTTGACCATTCTCACAGTAAAAGAACTGGAATTTTCCATGTTCATGCTTGTGCCTGTTCCTTTCTGGCCTGTGAACTATCTCCAAGAAGAACCTAGCTTTACCTTCTCTGTGTCTTCCAATAACATTGCCACAGACTGCAATTTCAGCTCCCCTCAGCCTTTCCTGAGGCCAAACCAATCCTGTTCTGTCAGCCTGTTCTCCAGCCATGTGCTCCAGCCCCTTCACTGGTCTGGTGGGCTCCACTGAAATCACACCAGTGTCTCATTGTCCTCCTTCCTTGCCCTGGAGAGCCCCAAACTAGACAAAGTACTTCCGATGTAGTCTTACAAATGGAAAATAGAGAGAAAAGAGCACTTCTGCTGGCTGTGCTTTCCATAATGCAGCCCACGATGTGCCCAATTAGGACATGCAACGTTTTAAATTTTGCAAAATGCCTCTCTGATAGTTTGGTTTTGAGATCTTAAAACACCTATGTATCTATTTAAGAAAGCAATCCAAAGATACATTAAAATGCTTCAACCTCTCTAAAAGACAACATGATAAATGGCGGACAAGTTTCTCAAATTAGCAGAAAAGTCAAGAGAGTCAAGTTGCCATGTTTCCCTGTGGAAAAACAAACTAGTTAGAGTTTTCTGCAAAACAATACCACTACTGTTAACAACCAAGGTTCCAGAGCTACCGCTACGCTCTGAGTGTCGAAAATCTGGTGCATAAAGGTGAACTTTGAACGTGGGCTTGGGACAGCCCGCTTGGTAAAAGCAGGCAGTCAGTGCCCCGGTGTCCCCTGGCACGGGTGGTCGTGCAAGCGGGTTTGGAGGCTGGCCAGCCCTCAGATCTGCCTGGAAACAGCTCGTGGCTCACAGCACGTTTTACAGTCCCTACGAGTGGCAGGGGGAAGCTTTGGGATAGCGGGGAAGAGGATCGGAGACCGTCCCTTTCGGCCAGCTCGTTCCAAGCCGCGGTGCCGCAGCCGCAGGCGGTGCCGGGCGGAGCAGCGCACGGAAAGCCCGGCGGGCCCCGGGCCGGGCGCGGCGAGCTCCAGCACGGCGGCGCGCCTCCAGCAGGGACGGCGGGGGACGGCGGGCCCGGCCTCACCTGCGAAGCGGATCTTGACGAGGTCCAGCGGGTGCAGCGCCAGGGTGGAGAGCACGCCGCCGCTCATTCCCGCCGCCAGGTTCTCCAGCCGCACGTGCCGCAGCACGGACCCGGACCCGGACCCGGACCCGGACCCGGACCCGGACCCGGACCCGGACCCGGACCGCTCCCGCTCCCGCCGCGGGGGCTCGCGCGCCGCGCACGCGGGGCCCGCCGCTCCCATCGCCGGCCGCGCCGGGAGGGGCGGGGCCCGCGGCCTCGCGCGAGAACGGCCCGCGCGGCGCCTCCGGTCACGTGAGCGCGCGGTTCCTGGCGGCGCGGCGGCGGCATGAGGGTGAAGGTGCTGAGCCGCAACCCCGATGACTACGTGCGGGAGACCAAGCTGGACCTGCAGCGCGGTGAGCACGGCTCCCGGAGCGGCCCTCGGGGCGGATCCGGGCCCGGCCCGGCCCGCCCGGAAGGGATGAGGCCGGTGGCGGAGGCAGGCAGGCCGGCAGGCAGGAAGGCGTTCGGGCGCCTGTCGGCCGCGCCCCGCTCCGGTCCCGTCCCCTTCGCCGCCAGCAGCGAGACTGGGAGAGCCCGGGCAGTGGGCTTTGGGCTTCCCTCCTGCCGGGCGCCGGGAGTTTTCCCCGCGGGTGCCGGTCCCCGGCGGGGATTTGCGTGCAGTGCCAGTCCCCGGAGGAGAACCTCCCCTGCCGGGCCCCGGCGCCGGGCGGCTGCCGGACGCTGCATCTCGGGGTGTCAGAGCAGAGCGCGGGGCGGGGGGGTTAAGCGCTGTGCTGGTACCCCGAGGTTGCGCCTAACCTTAGTGTTTCCTAGGTTCCCTCTTGCAGATTTTTGCACTTAGTGCTGTTTCAGTCCTGGTACGTCGCGTTCTGCTTTTGCACGTTCATTATTAAAACTGCCAAAAATTGCGCTGATTTTACACACAAAATAATAGAGTTTTGTGGGTTGGAAGGAGCCTCTAAAGGTCATCTGGCCCAACCCCCCCACACCCTGCTCTGTGGTGAGCAGGGACATCTTCACGTAGATCAGGTTGCTCAGAACCTTGATGGGGCATGTACCGTCTCGTTGTAAAAAACTTCTTACTTCTATCGAGTCTAAATTTACCCTCTTTCAGTTTAAAACCCTTACTCATTGTCATATCACAGAAAAGTCTGTCCTCATCTTTCTCATAGCCCTCCTTTAAGTGCTGAAAGGCCACAACGAAGTCTCCCCAGAGCCTTCTCTTTTCCAGGCTTAACAACCCCAGCTCTCACAGCCCTTCCTGATGGGAGAGGTAGTCCATCCGTCTGATCATGTCTCTCCTCTGGACCTGCTCCAGCATGGGTTTCTGATGTGTGTTCTTTCTGTTGCAGTTCCAAGGAACTATGACCCTGCATTGCATCCATTTGAGGTTGCTCGAGAGTACGTAAGAGCTCTGAATGCCACAAAACTGGAACGTGTGTTTGCAAAACCCTTTCTTAGTTCCCTTGATGGCCACAGAGATGGAGTTAATTGCATGGCCAAACATCCAAAAAGTTTGTCTACAGTGCTGTCCGGAGCTTGTGATGGAGAGGTAAGCTTACAAACCACAACAAAAAAGGTACCTTTCTTATTTTCTGTTTTCTTTCTCTTTTGTGTTTTGTTGGATTGTTTGGTTGGTTTTGTCACACCTTACTTTTCTGTCTTTGTTCAGCATGTTACCTTTATCCTCTCTCAGAAGGTGAAACTTTCTGCTGCTCTATCATTCTACCACTGGACAGGGAAGACAAAATGTAGTGAAAAGTTCAAGGGTTGAGATAAGGACAGGGAGACATCACTCACTTATTACCATCAAGGACAAAACAGACTGAACTTGGGGATACTAATTGACCTTATTATTAGCAAAATCAGAGCAGGATAATGAGCAGTAAAATAAAACCTTAAAACTACCTTTCCCCCACCCCTCCCTCCTTCCTGGGATCTCCCTCCTGCCCCCCAGCAGCATAGGTAAATGGGGAAAGGGGGTTACAGGCACTTCATTACAAGTTATTCCTGCCTCTACTCAGGGAGAGGAGTCCGTCCACTGCTCCACCATGGGCCCCTCCAATGGGAGACAGTTCTCCATGAACTTCTCCAGTGTGAGTCCTTCCTACAGGCTGCAGCTTTTCACAAATTGCTGCTGTGTGGGTGACTTTTCCACCCTGTGCAGTCCTCCAAGAGCAGGCTGCTCCAGTGTGGGTCCCCCACAGGGTCACAAGTCCTAGCAAACCTGCTCCAGCATGGGCTCCTCTCTCCATGGGTCCACAGGTCCCTGCCAGGAGCCTGCTCCAGCAAAGGCTTGCCATGGATCACAGCCTTCTTTGAGTGCATCTGGCCTCAGTCTTCTCCACAGGCTGCAGGTGGATCTCTGCACTCCCATTAACGTCCTCCATGGGCTGCTGGGGTACAGCTGCCTCACCATGGTCTTCACCACGGCCTGCAGGGGAACCTCAGCTCTTCCCTCTCCTTTCCTCACCTTGGTGTCTGCAGAGTTATTGTTCTCATGTATTCTCGCTCCTCTCCTCTCTGAGTGTGGTTACATCTGCCCACTAACTTTTGTTCCTTCTTGAATGTGTTATCACAGAGTCATTACCACCATTTCTTATTAGCTTGGCCTTGGCCAGTGGTGGGTCTGTGTGAGAGCTGGCTGGCATTGGCTCTGCTGGACATGGAGAACATTCCAGCAGCTTCTCACAGAAGCCACCCTTGTAGACTCCCACTACCAAAACCTGGCCACGCAAACCCAGTACACATTGAGATTGCTTTTTGCTGCCCCCATGATCCCCCTACTCCTCCCCCTAAAGAAGTTAAACTGTCAGATTACCTAGGGGAATTGGCACACAACCAAAAACTTTTTGGAATAACAATTTTTCATACTACCTGAAAAAGGCTAACCCTATATGTATTTGATTATTTTACATAACAATTATAAAGAGCAATCAAGGACACTTTAATTTGAACTAGTTGCAGAAAAAAACCAGTCTTTTCTGAATTCCCTGTCTTTTCTCACCCTTACATTGCTCATTTGATAGTACTTGAGTACTTGAAAGGTGTCTTCTGGGCAGTCAGTTGCTTTCTGCTTTTCATAGAAAGTGCATATGTCATGCAGTAGTATAAGGGAGGTTTACCTTTTCAGAGAGAAGTGGAACTAATTTCTATGAAAATTTAGCCAGATTTCTTACCCACTGGTAGAACGAGCAAAGTACTGGGTACTATAAATACATAAAAATATAAAAACTGACCTCCATTTCTTTGTTGTTGTTGTTTTTTAAATGAGCCCAAAAACATTGAAACAGAAACCTCTGTGAGAGGTGGGCATCTATAGACAATGTAGTACAGCAACTGGACTGAAAAAATTCTGTTGGTTCCAAATTTCTTTGTGCTTTTGTCTTTAAAGGGGTATTTTTTTGCTAAATTGATAACTGCTGCTGTTTTTTAGCAAAAATTCTAGTTCAGAAATAGCGGAGTGCAAAATGCAGAAAGTGTACGGGTCAGGGGAAGGAAGGAAGGAAAGGAGAGAAGAAGGAAAGAGCCTCACTTTTAAAATTATTTTTCAAGAAAGGAATAATTAAATAGTGTTTAACATTATAAAATCTGACCAGTGTCCAAGCCAGCTCTTCCATTTCATTACCACATGTGTGATCTCTTGTACTTGAATTGTGAACTGCAGCTGTGGGCTGTAGAAAGCTTACAGAATATTTGCTCCTCTGTTTTTAACAGGTTAAAATTTGGAACTTGACCAAACGCCAGTGTATTCGCACTATACAAGCGCACGAGGGCTTTGTTCGAGGCATGTGTGCCCGTTTCTGTGGTACCTCATTCTTCACTGTGAGTATTGTGTGTCCCCTCACCAGTGCAGCAGTGCAGAGTACCTGTTCACCCTCTGTTTTCCGCTGAGAAACTTGCTCTTTGCTGTACAACATTTAAATACTGTGTGAATACACTTATTAAATGTGTCGTGAATCCGACAGTTCTATTTATGATGAAATTTTTTCTGACGCTGTGATAGGGATGTCATTCAAGACTGTCCAAGGGATAAATACTAGAAAATAGCTAACAGATGGTCTTGTAATTAAAACTCAAGTAAACTAGTTTACATGAATGTAGTAAATGGATTATGTTTATTGAAAGACATAGAAGCATATAAAAAAGTAACCATTTGCACATACTATGATTAAAAATAATCTGATTAAGTCAAGATCATTCCATGTGAATAAAGCTTTATTAATTCATAACAACCACAACAGATTCAGTTGCACGTAAACTGCTTGGAAATAGTGTGTCTTCCTGTTGGCATTAAAACAGTTCTAAGATAACACAACAAGGAGAACTGTTTTTGACAACTGAGGTGTCCTGAGGATATGCTTCATTTGAACTGGTCATAGAAGAGCCATTTTCACTACATTATATTTGTCTTTTTTAAGGTATATACCAGGTCACAGGGACAGTAGGGAAAGTCACAATAAAAAATCCTAAGTGACTCCAAGTTGGTTACTCCCCTTTTGATGATCCCTCTGCCTGAAAATTGAGAGAGGGAGCGAAGAAACAGTAGTGGTGCAGTCAGGTAGGGGAAGATAAACTTGTAAAGCTAACAATTTTTTAGGCCTGTTTTCATGATCCAGGTCACTGCACAGCCATGCAAAAGCTTGTGCTGGCATTAGTGCAAAATTTGGAGCAGGCAACCAGAGCAACTGGAAAAGTTGCCTTTTAACTGATTGCAGGCTCACCAAAGTGACTTCCAGAAGATAATTTGCAGTTTAAGGTGCCAGTTGATTAAAAATCACAAAATGTAGCCTTACAAAATAGCCATCATTTCAGCTCACCTTTTTCATATTCAGCTGTCAATTTTGGAAAGTGGAAAAGCCTTGTCGATTAAGATAGACAGTTGAATAGATAAAGGAAAGGTGGTGGTGGGAAACAAGTGACAAACTGGGAATCAATCACCTGCTCTCAGAAGCAGACAGATCCCCAGACAATCTCTGAGCAGCAGCCACTGTGGAGCCAGCCCCCACCTCCTCTCTCTGCTCCCACTACTGCATTTTTTTATTGCAGATCATTGTTCTGTGGTATGGAATCCTCCTTTGGACAGTTCAGGACATATGTCATGCCTGTGTCCCCTCCCAGCCTGCTGCCCACACCAAGCCTGTGCTGGCTGGTGAGGCAGGGCTGATGGGGACTGTGGGAGCAGGGGGAAATGCCTCGGCACTGTGCAAGCACTGTTCAGCAGCAGACAAGGCTTGGGTGCTGTATCAGCACTGCTTTAGCCACAAATCAAAAACACAGTGCCAGGTGGGCTGCTATGAAGAATGTTCACTCCAGCCAGACCATGTACATGTTTTAACAACATCTTGTGACCAGGAGAGCTAATCTGTAGCTTGGAATTATGAAATGGAACAGTGAATGTGCAGGAGGAAGCATTTGTGTATGTCACAGAATGTTTGGGTTTTTTTTTAAAGGATGCCTGTATTTAATTGCAAAGCGCATCTAGCAAAATAAAAGGGAATATATTTACATAAAACTGTACATGATTTCTCCAATATTTCAAGGTTGGCGATGACAAAACTGTGAAGCAGTGGAGAATGGAGAGCCCGGAATATGGAGAAGAAGAAGAACCTATTCACACAATTCTTGGAAAGGTAGTAAATCTGGGTTTTGATTTTCCCACACCTCTTCTTTTGAATTAAGTTTGAATAATTTTTTATCTAGATTTTGAAGGAGAGAGAAATAGTGTGATATCTATCACCTGCTATCATAATGGGTTGTAAGGTGATGGCATCAAATTTTATAATGGCACTTCTAAAGTATCTTCACATTTTTATTACATTTATTTTACATGTAACCAGAAAGGACTACCTCAAATGCCACCAGAGACTGCTTAGCTCTGTCTGTACTAATTATCCCTTTCCTGTAAACTGGTCACATTTCTCTGTAGTCTCTTCAGACGTTGTCAGTGCTTAGTCCGCATTAAATAACTTTCTTTTCATGCTAATACTTCACAGCCATTCAATACAAAATATTAACTTTACTTCTTTCTTTTTGACAAAAACAGTCTAAAAATATATACTTTGGCACCTTGAATTTATGGTAAGCTTTGTTAGGAAAAACATTAAAGCTTTTTCCAAATACATAGTTTGAAACTCTTTAGTTATTGAAATGTCTGTGGAATCCATTCAAGTCCCCACTGAAAATTCAGTTGCACTCTTAAAATTTTCATTTGCTTTAAAGTCAGCCAGGAGTTTGTAAATATGCTTTTAGTGCCAACTCCATTGTAAATTAACAAGAAATGCATACATGCACCTTAAATGAAAAAGAAAGCTTGCCTACTGGTAAGGGTACTTCTGACAAGGCTTAGTTTCTGGTAGCACTGGTGACTTATTTTCAGTAATATAAATGAGTAAAACCATGTGAGACTCCATATGCATTGATTTGTTGATCTTTTTTCTAACAGAACATACTTGAGTATTTATGCATACAATTAGGTTTTTAAATTTTTGCTTTGTTGTTTTTTTTCTCTCAAAGACAGTGTATACAGGAATTGATCACCACTGGAAGGAACCTGTTTTTGCCACCTGTGGCCATCAAGTGGACATTTGGGATGAACAAAGGACAAGCCCCAAGTGTTCTCTGACTTGGGGTTTTGATAGCATAAGCAGTGTAAAATTTAATCCCATTGAGGTAATGCTTGTGTTATATATTGGAAGTCAGTATTTTTCTTGAGCAGTATGAGATCTAAACTCTGTTTATACCATCTTGAATTTTTTTCTTCAACTTTTAGGTTTTATGTTTTAATGGAATATTTAGGGGGACATATACATAGATTTTTATGGCTATATTATTTTGGAATGTAATACCATATATTTTTATCTCCTGTCTTTTGTCTCTCTTGGTGGGGGAGAGGAGGAACAAAAGCAGGGCAATCTCCATTCTGCTCACAACAATACATGTCTGGTACCTCAGTCATACAGTGTAGCAGTTATGGGGCTGTGGAGCTGCCAGTTCATCTGTTCCAGTATTCTGCTACCTGTGACTGAGACTTCTCACCCTCTCCATGGCAAAACAATTGCATTTGATCTTTTACAGCACTTCCTGTTACACCCCTTGATTGGGCTATGTTCATAGAATAAGTGTTTATGGGGATTCGCCTGTTAGTTTTAAAGTAGAGGGCACTGCATGGATTTTGCATCTTACATAAAAAGCTATTAAAAATGTTTGTGCTGAGTAATTAGCTGCACAGAAAAAATGATGAATGTATTTCCTTGACTGAAAAAGAAACTGATGACCAGCTTTCTCAAATAGCTTGGGTATCTGATGTAAGCTGTTAACCATGCTCCAGAAGTATTTCAAAGACCATACACACTGGTTTTGGTTTTTTTTTTTCAGACTTACCTTTTGGGAAGTTGTGCTTCTGACAGAAATATTGTGCTATATGATATGAGAAAATCAACTCCATTGAAGAAGGTAATATTTTTAAGATTAATTAATGGTGCTAATAATCATCCTGAATATGTTAATAGCCTGTAACTGTCAGTGACAGTAGAGAACAGAAAGCTCTGAACTGTGAGTTCACTGAATTTTCGATGTCTGAGTCTTCTGAGTTTGAATTAATGTTGGGATTTAAACAATGCAGAGTTAGGAGGGCCTTTTTCTGCATTCAGACGAGCTGTCATGCTCACTCTGTTGTAATTCTTGATCAAGTGCCTGACCTGACAGCAATTTCACAATAAGAACTTTATGTTCCTGTATTGCGTTCTGTCTGTGTATGTGTGTTTTTTAAGTTTTTTTTTCTTCTCCTTGCTAGAAGGAAAAAAGGTAAATTCCACCACTGGAGAGCCTTGCTCTGCATTTGAAAATGTGTTTTTCCTTTGTAGGGAGATAAACCCTTCTCTATGAACCTACTATAAACATTCAGAAATTCTTTGCAGTGTAATCAAAATAGTATTTATATGTGGAACTTACCGATGACATAAAGATTCCTATTTACCAGAATATATGTATTTATTTTAGCTAAGAAGCTGGTAATTCATACACACATGTCAAGGTCAGTAGTTCTGAACCCCAGAACTACCTTAACAATATTCTTCTTGAAATACCAAATTTTGGTTTGTGAATATGCACTCAGTGTTCTCCTGTGTTACATACTGTCTGCAGTGTCATTGATTTGATACACACTAAAACATGATAATGGTATTTAGTTATAAAATAGGAATGCTGTTGGCATAACAGTATTTCTTTCTCTCCCTGTGCCCCAACAATTTTCAGTGAAGTTTCACTTGGACCACTGAAGCAGTGCTTATAAAAACTTGTCAGTGATGCCAGCTGAAGACCTGAATGTTGAAATGAACACAGCTAGTGCTGTAGAGCTGCAGTTACAAGGTCAAAGGATGCAGTTTGGTCCTTTGTGAACTAAGTTTAAATCTAACAGAATTTTACATATGGATATATGCTAAATATATGACTCTACATACATGTGCATATAGAGCTGTGTGCACATTTGTTTATGTCATGTAAGCAGCGTGCTGAGGTGCATTTCCTGTTACAGGAATAGAACACTGATTAGTACTACCTTGCTTCCATGGACACAGTACTGGGTTTCTTCCTGGGATAGGGGTGATTCTGCTGTGGAGAGGAAGTGAAATGTCCATTTCTGCATTGAGAGCTAAGAGCTCTGGAACTCCTAAGAGAAAGGTTTTGCTTATTAGAGGTAGCTTACCTATGTATGGGCACTGGTTTCTGGCACTGCTGTGTTCCTGGGATTTGATCAGCAAAGCAGTTGGACCTCAGTGGGAGTCCCTTCACTAATGGAAATAGGAGTACAGCTTCTCACATCATGAAGCAGTAGCTCTGCTGCCTGTTTGTCCTGGGTGTGGGTTTCGAAGCCTTAAGTTTTAAAAAGGGAGGGATGAGATAGCGAGATGCTACCTAAGTTCAAGATAAGAGCTAGTGTAAAAAAGCTGGAAAACATGAATGAAAGCAGTTCTGTTGAAAGACAAGGGAAATGTTTTGGTAGGGGTTGGTGCACTTTGAAAGTCATTCTTGTGCAACCTGTGGGATCAGGAAAGCTTAGGGTGTTTTAAAGATAGAATTTAGCATTTAAACAGCTAACAGGAACTGTGTTTTCTCTTGCTTGTTACGTTCTTAGGTGTTCATCTCAACCAAATAAATACCTTGTAGGTAGTAAAGGAAGACAGGTTAATTATTTGGGTAATCTGTTTTTGTATTAATCTCAACATTTCCAGGCTGACGCTCTTTGTGAGCAAGTGTTCACAGTTAAAATAAATAAACCAAGAGAACCAAATGTTCAGGGACTTCATAATTTTGACTTGTCTTAATAAGGAGTTAAACTTACCCATTTTATAAGAAGATGTACAATAGATTAAAAATAACAGTAAAATATGGCTCTGGTATGGGTTTAGATAGTTCTGAAATGCCCTTATTGATGTATTTACAGCAACTTAGATTACTTCCAGCCCAGGTTGCCTTACATAGTTGTTACTGAACCTACTGCTAGAACTGTGAGACAAATGAGAAATGAGAGACAATGTCGTTTCTTAGGCACTGTTTAATTCCAAAAACCACTGCTGAAATGAATTGAAGGCTTGTAAATTTTGGTGAAAAAATGGAGATGTGGAGCATGACAGAACTTGACTCCTTTTGAAAGAGCTGGATTTTTTGGCAATATTGAAGTTATTTTGTGACATGATTTAAAGTACTTACTACATGTATGATGGGTTAACATTAATTGTGTGCTTATTTTGCAGTGGCTGATAAACTTGTACAGGAAGGAATAAAGAGCAGTCCTTGATTATTAACTTCCCAGATTTGTTCAAGATTTATAACTAGAACAATACTGAAATCTGAGCAAATTATAGTTGTCACATTAGTGTAAACAGAGGGCATTTCAGTGGCCACTTCTTAAACTAGAGATCCCTTTAGACATCTGATGATTACATTCAGTTCTGGTTGAATGTAGTTCCTGAAAATGAGCAGTATTCTGCAGCACTGTCTTTCTAATGAACAGGATGGTGTCACCTAGGAAATGAGGACTTAGGGGGAATTACAAGATTAGGCACACATTCATTGCAATCTTTTGGAGGGATGTTCAGTAAAGTCATCACTATTAATTTGTTTTGAGACTGCGTTCATTACTGTAAGGGTTAAAATTGTACAAGTATATTCTGAAATATATGTGTAAATTTATGGTGTTTGGTCTAGTAAGCCAAGAACAAAAATGAGATTTGAGTACCATAGCATTTAACACCCAAATTTCAGGATTTTTAAGTAGGATTATTGCCGGCCTGGAGCATTGTAGACAATCCTGTTTAGAGTTGTTCAGTTTGTTAATAAGTTGCTCTGTAATTACACACCCACTTTGTGTCAGGCATACTGTATAGTTCTTATTTTTAAATAAATGGTTGGAAGTTCCTCTGACTCGGCAGAAGCCAAAGCTGCTGTGTCTGGTGTGTCAGGTGACCTCCTCCCTTGCCTTGTCCCACAGGGGCCCAGCTGTCCTCCAAGGTGGGGACATCCAACACACAGCTTCCTAATCCCTCTTGTCTAGTCAGCAGTTAGCAAAGTAGAAGGGTCTTACTAGTCTCTTATCAGCTGCCTTCCTCCCACTTCGGGGCCAGCTGGCCTCTTTGTTGGCCATATGCTTACAGGCAGCAAGCAAATCTTACAAATGTGTGAGGAATGATTCACTGCTGCTACAGTGACAGTGCTGAGTAGATGACAACACAGTAACTTCTGTATGCATTGCTTGGCACTTCCGCTAGAAATGGTAACTGTCCAGGAGAATCCATGAACTGCAATTTCAGACATAAAATAATGAAGGGGTAATAACTGGGAGAACACAATTGCTTTGCAAATGCTGGTTCACTGCTTCAATTAATGACTATATTCCTTGAAATAATCATTTCGTTAGGTGTGTCTATAGATTACTTACCTAAAGGTTCCTGTAAATAGAATAGAGAAGTGAAATTTTTCGGCAGTTCCAGATTTACTTGTTGACCACTAGCAGGTTGCCATGTTAAATGACCACTTAAAAGAATTCGATTCTAAGGTGATTTACAGAGGAAAGCTTAATTGTTGTGTATCCCAAAGCAGTAAGCATATGATGAGGAACACGAGGTTCTTGGGTTTCACTTGTAACACTGCTGAGGAAACATTCTGTCATGTACTATTCCTCTGCTGTAATTCTCTATCTACAAAGTACTTGTGTGCAGTCGTATATAGGAAGTTTTGAACTATAGTGAGTATTTTACTACCTATAACAAGGTAGCAATGTGTAAATATATTTCAGGTTATCTTGAACATGAGGACAAATACACTGTGTTGGAACCCTATGGAAGCTTTCATTTTTACTGCAGCAAATGAAGATTACAAGTAAGTGTAACCTTGCTTTTTGATAATCCTGGACATGTTACATTCTTAACCTGTATCTTGGTGATTTATGACCATGCTAAAATAAATTTTTAAAGCACTAGTCAAGCTCCAAATTTGAATCACTTAAAAACCTAGAGAGTTATAGGTATACTGATTTTAAGACATATGAATTGACAGTAAACTGCCTCTTTCTGTGTGTCTCAGTACTTGGGGGGTAAAAAGCAGTGTAACTTAGAATAAATGCAGCAGAAACAATGCAAGTGTAACTTGCGATAGGACCTGGAAAATAAGTACTATTGGTCTAGTCTGAGGCAATACAAGTGTTTATTTTCTTGCCAGTTCTTGTGAAGCTTGATGCATTGTACTGATCAGCTATTTTGATGAGAACATTTCTTAAAAAAAGCCAGATTAATCTTTTGTGAGACAGTTCTGGAGACTGCAGTACTTATCCTTCCGATGTCTCGGAGCAGTTTTTTACTTTTGAACAATACTATTCATGTGAACAGCTAATCTGATATTGAAAAAGCTGTCTCTTCAAAACTAGGCCATTGCAAATGTGCTCCATATCCTTTTTTCCAGGAAGTCAGTGATCTAACAATAGATCACTGTTTTCTTCTAGAACATAAGCATTTTATCACTTATCTTAAGGCTGTTTTTCTAAGGAAATGGAGTCTGGCTCAGACCTTGAAAGTAGTGTTATATTCAATGTGCTGTTTTTCTTCTATTTATGTTATGGTACGGTAAAACTATTTGACTACCTAATCTGTTTGTTTATAAGTTTGAGGGTTTTGTTTATGAATTTGCTTTTTGGTTGGTTTGGGGTTTTTAAAATTTTTTTGGTTTTTTTCTCTTGCTAAACTAAAAAATATAGCTGTTACTGTCAGGGACAATTGTCCTCTTGCAGCCTGAAGCATTTAGTATGCAAAGGCAAATGCATATATTGACAATGCATATACAAATATTTGCTGATTGTATGGAGTAGCAGTTTTGAATAAGATGCTGCATACTTTCTCTTGAGGAATTTAGAAGGAAAAAGCAATAATCACCATTATAGTATTCAGTAAGACATACTTAGTTTCAGTTATGCATTCATCTCCAGGAAGGAGGGTGAGAAACCTGGTGAATTAAATTTTTTAACATAATAGTTCTACTAAATAGTGTATCTTAAGCAAGTTTCAATAAATCCATTGTCTGTAAAGCACAGATGCTTTTTTGATGATCTACACAGTGATTATGCCTAGCTTGTGCTGCTTAGCTTCTTTATTCAAAGGGAGTAGAGGTTGACTTTATCTGAGTTTTGAAGTCCTTAAGAGCAAACCAGCTGTGGTCCAGCAGCTGGGTGTTTACTTTTAACATAATGCTTTTCTATAGATAGTGTGCTCTGCTGAGCTAGCATCTCCATGTGTAAGGACCAAGCTTTCCCTGCACTCCTACACTTGCTACACCAAGCTTTCCTTGCACTTATCTGGCCTAAGATAGGCAGTAAGAGAGGGTGCCAAACAAATTGAACTTTACAGTAGACTCAGAATTACCAGGAGTTCACAATATGGAATATTTAGAAACCTTTCAGAATTGATAGTCTTACTGTAATGATTCAGAGATGCTTTTACAAGTTCAGGGTGCATACTTAACACCTGAAGATGGAGTAAAGGAGGCCGATGTGATGCTTGGAGTCAGTGACCCATGAACAGATGATGAAGGGAATAGTGGAGCCTATCTGTCCTTTGACAGTGAGCAAGAAACCTAGGTCTGATCCAATAACTAACCCTTGTGGTTAACAAACTTCTTCCAAACCCTAAACAGTGCAGTTTCCTTTCTTTTCATGTATTATGAGGTGTTCTGAGGAGTTTCCTGTGCCATATGGGTCTATCCTCAAGTGCGGTTTCTGTAAAATGTGCTGTTTGCTTAGGACTTGTTATGATACTAAGCTATTGATGTATTTATTTTAAAGCTTATATACTTTTGATATGCGCTTTCTTGAATCTCCTGTGATGGTGCATATGGATCATGTGTCTGCTGTTCTTGATGTGGATTATTCACCCACTGGGAAAGAATTTGTGTCTGCCAGCTTTGATAAGTCCATCCGCATTTTTCCTGTAGACAAAGGTCACAGCAGGTGAGTAGTTTTACACCTTTCTCTCTTGCTGTCATTCACTCCAGTAACTTCCTCCCAAATCCTCAAAATTACTAATTCATTCATTAACATCTTCATTGGGGCATTCACTTCCTGTGAGTGTTGAAATCCTATGCTGTCAGTAGCTTGAAGGTGACAGGCTGTGTAGTTGACATAATTTTGGGGTATGGATCAAGAGTGAAACTACTTAACAAGTAGCAGTACTTCCACAATATGGAATTAAAATTAGAGTGGATTATTGTGCTTGGGTCATTCATATTTTACCAAGGTGAATCTCATTTGCTCTCCCGCTCTATGCATCTTTAATGGTTTTAGGTTGCTTTGTACTGTTTCTGTCACCACTAAAGTTTGCAGCATATTACATTGTAGCATTTGGTTTCCTAGGGATTGTCTTCATCCTATATGGATGATGGCTAAAGACATTATGTCAAATTGATTGCTGTGTGAATTCCTAAGGATCAGTTTGGGACCTTTTTGTCATCTGTTTCAGTGCACTTACTACCTTTTGTTCATGTTTGGTTAACCTGGTTTTGATTTGTAATACAGTGCTTTGAGTACAATTCACTTGGATTTTGGTTTTCATGTAAGGTTTCATAAGTCAGTATATTAAATATTTTGCTGGAGTTCAGATTGAATCTACTCTATCTCCAGTATTTTTTATTTTTCTTTCAGTTGATGGAAACTGTAGCAAGTTATCTGATCTTTGTGGTATCAGTTGATCTTCATAAACCTGCCTTCATTATTCTTTCTTGTCAGTTCTTCCTCCTTTTTGTTTTTAACTTTATTTTACTTCTGCTTGACTTCCTCTCTCCAACCTTGTCCCCCCAGAAAGTTGTTACTAAGTCAAGTTCTAGGTGGTTTGAGGGTGAAAATGTTGAAATATTGGTTGGTGAAGGAGTATATTTTTATTATTGATTGATGAAATTGTGCATGCTGTGTAACTGTGCTCCTGTGTTGCATTAAAAAGTGGGAGGGGCTGTTTACATTTCCTCTAATCTACAGATAGTTTTCATTTTCTTTTTGTCTTGCAATAATACTTTAAATGGGATTAAGTAGTGCAGTTCCTTTGGTTCTTTTACTAATTCTTGCATAATTAAACAGTATGATTAGCAGCTTCTTTGTATGCATTAATAACGTTCACAAAAGTGGTGATAAGCCAAGTTAACACACATCACTGAGGAGAAGTTTGCAGACCCCATAATGCAACAGTAAAAGGTTTTATTTCACATTTTAGCAGATTGTTGCCAAGGCCTGTGGAAGATTTTTCTCTTTTCCCCACTTTTTCCCCTTTTTGTGTAGTAGCCATAAATTTAGTGAGGAGAAGCCTTACAAATGAAAAATTTTGCCTCATGTAAGCTGATTAGAGTGTTCTGGTACACTTAAAATTCTTTACAAGCTGGGCTTCTTTAGAATTGTGCAGTTCATAATAATCTCACGGAATGGAGAAAAGTCTCTAAATAGAAGATCTGATCCTACTTGGAAAACTGAGAGGGCGGTTAAGAATATCTGTAAATAAGGATCCTGATGCTAGTCTAGTTTTGACTTCTGATGTCCTGCCAATCTGAAAAACTCCTAACTTCAATTGCTTTCTATTTTATTTTTAAATGAGAATTTACATAATGAAATTGTTTAGCCCTAAGAAATAAGAGTTACTATGAAGTTGATTAAATTTAGTAAATGCTTAGTAAACAGAACTGTATTTCTGTGCAAACTTTTAAATGACAGATCCAGGTTATTTGGCCATGTTTTCTGTTTTTCCTGTCCCTGAAAAATGATATTTAATACCTTGTGGAGACAGCCACAGGATAGACAAAGGCTGCAAATTCAAAGGATAGAAAGGAAAAAGACTTAGTTCCCCAAAGGTGGGTGAAGAAAAGCTTTGTTCTGGGGCTGTGTAGTGGAAGGAAAGTAAACACAGAAATTGTTGTGGAAGTGCAGATGTGCACACATGCTATTAAACAGTGAAAAGCTGTTGTGAGTATTAATGTTTTCTGATGGTACTTGTGCTAATTCTTCCACATAGTTGTTCTTGTAGAATATTGCTTGCTGAATTACAAGAGGTGATTAAGCTTATTAAAGCTTATTTATTCTCATATATTGATTACTTTTCTTTTTCTCACAACCACTTTAGCTCAGCCCCAGTCTAGTTTCTCCACAACACTTGAATAGATGTTGTTTTCATGTTTCTTTTACGTTATTACTTGGACTTTCCTTGCAAAAATAACTGAGTGGAAGATAGAGAATAAGCTGTAGTGCGTGACTGATGCATCAAAGAAGTGGTTATTGGTGGACAATAAATAGGCCTTACTTTTTCCTTCCTTTCGGAATGCTAATAAATAGCTAAAATTCCCAGAAAAGTTTAATTAGTCCTTTATATTTATAGCAGAAATAAAAGAATAAATCTGTTTGATACATACTTCATGAAAATTAGACAAGAGTTTAACTTAAAATTAGACAAGAGTTTAACTTAAATACTGGTTTAAATGTAGCATGCGGAAACGTTTTTCAATAGAACTTGTTGAGCAGGATTCTGATCAGCAGAAATTAAAAAAGAAATGGAGTCCATTTTTGGGTAAAGGAGGGAAATGACAATGAAGAGTAGCAAATCCATTGCCATATAATAAATGTACAACTGGGAGGTGTTTCTTTGCTGTTCTTTGTCTTACTTGTTATGGTGGTGTCAGATTCTTTGGCATCTATTTTTCTGCATTCCCATTCTATAATACTCTCAGTATAAAAGCATATTAATCAAAATTATTTCAGGAACAGTATGCATTTCATACTTTATACCTTTGGCATGTTTTGCAAAAGGTGTTACTATTTAACTCTTTACTATAATTTCTGTGAAAGCACTTATTTAAAAAGTATCTTATCCTAGGTGGTCCTTTATCAGTCTATCACACTTCATTTGTATCTTTATCTGTATAAAGATAATATCAGCACAGTGTTTTAAAAAGTCAGATTTTTAAAAAAAAACAGCAAGAAAAAGCAAAAAATAAATTTTGCCTTGAACAGAATGCTCTCTGCTATTTGAAAGGTAATGGTGAGAAAAGTGATGATACATCATTTAAAAATATTTCTCTTTGCTTTAGGGAGGTTTATCATACCAAACGAATGCAGCATGTCATCACTGTGAAATGGAGTTCAGATAGCAAATACATTCTGTGTGGCTCAGATGAGATGAATATTCGCCTGTGGAAAGCTAATGCCTCTGAAAAACTGGGAGTGGTAAGAGTTGCATTTTGCTTTTTGTTATCATGAGATGTTTGGGGTTTTTCATTGTTGTTATAACCAGCTAGCCTCTTCAACTTTTGAAAACTTGTTTCTAAAGGGAAGCTGTAAAATGTTTGACATTTGTGTTTAACTTGCAGACTGATGTGCAGTGTAGCTCACTGCATTTACTGCAGCTTATAATAATAATAAATGATCTCCCTCATTATTGCTACACAAGATGACTTTTTTTGGTTTTATGTTAACAATAATCATCAGTTCTATCTAAACTAGATATTTTTACATGTGTGCTAATGGTTAGAAACCATCCCTTACCACTGGAAAAAAGGTAATAAATTCTGTTCAGCCATACTTAAATAATTCTATTGAAGTTTAAAGTTACTACTTTTAAAGATTTTGACTGGCATGTGACTAGTTCATGTTCATTCATTCAGTTTGTTTATTTAAAATGCATAAAATTAAAAAAGAAATCATGCTGTGATAAGCATATGTATTGTAGAATAGACTGTTGGCACTGATGTGTAGTTTGTCATTGAGGTTGTCATTAGCCTGTCTTACTCTCAGATACCAAGTGGGCAAACCAGTGTGGTATCTGAAGTCCACTTAATTCAGTGTAAGTCTGTTTGATTGAGGTGTTCTAGTGTGAACAATCACCAGCCTCATTAGATAAGTGTTTTCAGTTACACTTGTTCAAATGTTTATGTACAGACAAAGCCCAAATGTTCCCTTTCAGTTACCAGTTGCATAGATTCATCTGCAAAGTTGTATCAAAGTATTGAGTGACTTTGGAGAATGAATTTGGCACTTTGCCTGCTGGGAGTAATCCCTTTATGTGGCTTTATATTGTTGCGATATTTTGAAGGTGCTTACACTGCCTTTTCTGAGCCCATTGACAGAGCTGTCAGATAATGTCTGGGGGAATTTCTGCTTGGTCTTGTGAAAGGATGTGGGGAGAGGAAAGGGAAGCTGTGATTTAGGGAAGAGTGTGGTACAGTTGAGATGATGGATCTGTTGCATATTTATGCCTAGAACTGCTTGTGATTACCTGAAGCTCCGTCAACTTTTAAGTATCTGTAGGAGGGAAGTAAAGCAGAGCTGGGAGAGCTGGCAGGTGGAGGTAGGAATTCTTAGGGCTACACTGGAAACAGGATAATTCATGGACTCCTGTCCACTGTGAAGCACTGGATATGAAGTAGCACAGCTAAAATAACATGTATGTATATCTTTAGCAATGGCCCACCATAGGTATTGGGAAGTCCTGTTATTCTCATTTTTGCTATAGAGCAGTAGATAAAAATCCCACAGCTTTGTGGTCTCTGCAGTAATTGTGATCACAAACTACTGTTTAGGTTGAATTTTTTAAATTTTAATTTTTTAAAGGATACCTCTTTTTTGAGGATGCTTTTATTTTTTTTAATTCTGCATTGATTCTTGGAATTTTCCCATGTGGTGCTTTGGTCAAACACTTAAATATCAGTTCCATAGTTGCTAATTTTGGGGATTCCACAAAGCTCATTAGAGACTTTACTTTTGGATTTAACTTTTGTGTTGACTTTGTTTAGATAGCCCAGTGTTGCATAGAAATACTATCTGTTTTCCTTCTGTTATATCCATATGCTCATGGCAACACCCTTTTCACCTGATTTTATGATATTAACTGAAACTTTCTTCATTTACTCACTATATTTTTAGTGAGAGATCATGATGTTTCTCTCTTAAGATGCTGTTCTGTAACAATTGTGTGGTATTTTTGATGTTCATCTTTACTCTAAGCCCTTTGCGGGAAGGACAAGTGGGTAAAAAGAATGTCACAAATACCATTTTCATGTAGAAGGGCTCCTAATATTTTCAGATGGGAACAAAAAGTTCACTTTATTGACTACTAGATGGCATTGACTTCTTTTCTTATGAAAGAGTAAGGATAATTGACTCTTGGAAGTAGTATGCAAACACAGCTACTCCTGCATTGCAGAAATATTGCATACCAAAAGGACAGCTTAGCTATTGTTGAAGTGTTCAGAATGTAGACTGATAAATGGCATTCTGCTGTTTTCTGTAGTATTTGCATCAGTGAAAACTGGCCATGGATGGGCCTGAAAAAAGGCACTACTAGTTGTGACTACCGGGTACTGGATATGGTCTGCACATTAATACTCTTGTGCTCCTTGACCTGACAGGAGTCCTACACAAAACAGCCTTTGTTGTTCCCTTCGTGTTGTTGCTTGCTGTGCCCCTTGGAGGCTGTGCCTGCAATTCAGTTCTGCCCTTGTGGGATCGTTCCAGTCAAGCTTTTGTAACTTGTGTAAGGATGTGTGTTTCTGTCAAAGCACTTTGTCTGTCGGCTCCTGAGAGAACCAAATCAATAACTATCTATGACACAGGTCAAGTGACGTGGTTTATTTTTTCCCCTTGTTTTTTGAGTTATTTTTGGGGGGACTTTTTTTTTGGTTGGGATTTTTTTTTACTGTCAGAAGTGAAAGTCCTCCCATAATTTAGAATACAGAATTTATCATCCTATCTTAGAAAAAGCACCTCGCAACATCAAAAGATATCTTAAGAGAGCAAAATTATTTAGAAATACAGGAAGAACTTAAAATGGACATAGTGTATTACGTAAAAAAATTGCTCTCACTTCACAGGACAGTGATGAACTTGTGAAGAATGACATTATAATGAGAAGAGAACATTTCACATCCCCGTGGAAATGTGTTCAAGCGTGGTTTTGTTGAAGCCGTGAATTTAGCAAGACAGAATTTGAAGCTGCCTGAAGTGGCTATAGTTGTTAAAAGTGTTTTTTTTGAAGCAATGTGAAATTTTAATTTTCAGATGTTTAGAGAGTAATTGTAGCTGATAGGACTCAGGAATCCTCGTGGCTTACCACGCTCTTGGATATACCTTGGAAATGTTGCTTGGATTCAGGGAACTGTGCCAATCCCTGTTTGATCCAGCCTGGTAGTTCCTGTGATTATTAACACTGCAACTGTTAATGGCTATTTAGCAGGTTCCACTGATTTTCTTTAGTATCTGCTTCTTTTTTAGAGTATTGGTGTTCTTATCTTCACAGGCATATGCTCGCTCATTTTATAAATGTCCAGTTCTTCCACAGTCTGTGGCTATTTTTTGAATGTTTTGAATATTCAAAGCTGAACATTCAGTAATTCTGTCAGAAGTGTCAAAGTATGTCTTAAATGCTTAGTTGCTTGGTCTGCTGTTTTTCTTTGCTGAGAAGATTTGATTGAATGACTCATCCAAAGGTCACTGTATTTCTGCTATAATGCTAAAATCTTGCAATACATTGTATTTTAAGATGGATATTTTTGTGCCGGGGGTAGGTAGAAACCAACATCCTGAAAGAGAAAGAAAAATAGTCATCTAACATTTTTTGTTCCTTTGGTGAGTATTTAGTTGTTTTTTTGCATTGCTGTGTTCCAGTGACGTTATAGTGAATATACAATACTCATGTTGTGGCTGGTGAACATTTATCCAGTTGGAAAGTTGTACTTTCTGAACCGTAGCTACCCGAGCAGTCATCAGTTCTGACATGCATGTTTCTTTTGGGTTTTAATGTATTTGGCACTGCACTCATTATTCAAAATCAGTGAAACATGAAAGAAAGAAGAAAAGTCTCTGGAGGAGCCAGAGGCATCTTGTGTCTCTAGTCCACTGACAATTAAGTCTGCACAGGTTTTACATAGGGGTAACAAAACTCAAATCTCTCTGCTGAATGTACTGCAGTGGTTGCTTTAAAATAATTTTCAGCATTTAGCTTTTAATAGAATTTCATTAACTGATCAAAATGTATTATTAAATAAGACATAACAGGTGTTATTTTTAAAGCGGTAAACATCTATCTCTGCGTGCACGGAAGCAAAAGACTCAATTAAGACTTGAGAAACTCTAGGCTGTTCAAATACATAAAACACGACTTGTTAAGTGTGTTTGATGCTTTTTTACCTGTGCTTTTGAAGAAGTTTGGCATTTATGAAAAGGTAAATAATTTTGACTTTTGAGGAGGAAAATAGAGCCTCATCTGAGTGGAAAGCTTGAAGAAGCAGCAGTAAGAGAGTAGATTTCAGTTAATAGTGTACAGTTAATGTAATTACTAGCAAGAAAGGGATAGACTAGGTTTTTTTGAATTGTACTGAAAGCAATGAACCATCAGTAAAACTTACAAAAGCTGCATTGCTCTTCAGTCTACTGCCACATTAAAAAATAAACTATACCATCACTTCTTAGAGTGTGAATTCTTAGTAACATTACTTCTGGGAGTAACATTACTTCTGGGAGTAAGAGCTGCAAAATTTTGTCTCTGTTACTTTTATGAATTAGAACAGAGCAGTCTGGGTTAGGATGCTTAGTATTTTAGTAAAAATACTGATGAATGAGTGAACAAGAGTGGAGCATAATAGGCTTACTGCTTTCTTAAAAAGCAGTTTATTGCTTATAAGTAAATAATAGGTTTACTGCTTTCTTAAAAAATGCAGAAATACCAGATTTTGAGTATGGGCTGGTAGAGATAGGAGAAAGTGCAGTTAGAAATCTTGGTTTTGATCTAGCAAAGTACGTTAGCAGGAGCACATCAAAACTGTCTTAAGCCGTTGTTTATCGTTTCAGTCTGTTTCTAGTATGTGGTTCCATTTTCTGAGATAATGCTGATAACAAGCAGTACCAGGTGGTGTGCGAAGTGGCATTCTTTTCATAGTGATTTTGGGCTTTTGATTCAGTGCACCTGTAACTTCAGCCCTGTAGCTATGATTGTACACTCTTAGCATCTACATTGCCTTCTAGTACCTTTCTGTTTTTTGCTTTTGTCATCCATTTAGATGTAAAGGGGCCAAAATTTCTGGTCCAGGAAAGAATGAATAATGAACTTCATGGCAATAAATTTAGGAAGGTGTTTTCAGCTGAGCAATACAAAAATAAATAAATACAAGATATGGTGTAGAGAACTGCTGGGATATATCTGGATTCTAAAAATATATTGCATCTGTGCTCTTGTGTGCCCTAACCTAGAAGGGCAACCTGAAGAGGACAGATAAACGTTCATTTCATATTCTCATGCTGAATTACAGAAGTCTTAATAGTGTGGAGTTTTAAATACAGCCCTCTTGAAGAGGAGAGGTTTTTTTAAGGGTGGTTTTAGCTTTTAATCAGGGCTCTGCAAAAATGCTTACTTTCCTTCTGCCTAGATAGAAAAATAAGCAGTCTGTGTCATCAGGAGGGAGGAGAAGAGGCACGGGCAGTTTACTCGAGGAGGCGCTTACTGACAACTTTGTTGCATTTAAAGAGTTCTTTTTCCCTTTTTTTTCATGCTAAGTATTTGCTGTGAAGTCTTTCTGTGGTAGTGACACAAATCAGCTATGTTTCTGCCACATAATTTTCATTTTCCTCATGCAGGAAAGAAATTGCACATTAATTTTTGGAACATATGAAAAAATAGTCATATGTCACCTTTAAGTGTGTCTTCCCCTCATGATATCACATAAATCCTAATTTATTATACATATTAATTTGGAGAGTGTTCTAGTCCCTATAAATGAAATCTCTAGTACTGCAAATCATGTTGTGCATCTTCTCCAGTCCAAAACAGAATGGGAAGTAACACTGTTCTCTTCAGCTGTTCACACTGACCTTTGTAAAGTGACTTGCAAGAGAGAGTTGGAATTCAGTGCATTATTGCAGTGTGCTTTCTTAGCTATCTGCTATCTCTCATAAAGGAAACTTGTCAACACTGCAGAATTTTCTTTTACCATTGTGTGGATGGGGGTGCACTTAGCACAGCCGGGTGCATTGGCCTCTGGCATCCGGTAGTTGGATGGAAAGTCACCAGCTGGGTGCCTTTCTCTGTACCACGTTACCCATAAAAATGGAGTCAGGCTCCACCACCTCTTAATCTATATTAATTTTTTAAATAAGATGTCCTGGATGTGTCTTTAATTTACAGATTCACTTCTTGTCTGTAGAATCATCAAGATTATACTAAATCGGCAGCAATTTGCTCTTCTAAAATTAAAGGAAAATCATTGCATTTAATTAAAATAAAGCTCTTTAATTTGGATTATGTTGGCAGTTTTCTGCAGAGTGGGAACACCTGGGATTTATTGAGAGTGAACCAGCTATTCACAGGCTGGCTCACAAGAAGGAATTTCAGTAAAAGGTGGAGGGTAGCTTTAGTGGGCTAAGACTGTAAAATTTATGCAATATCAATTTCAGAGGCCACAATGAGTGTAAATAAAGCAGTAGGACTTGGGTTTTATGAACAAGAGGGTGTGGAGAACAGGTTAAGAGCATCATGTATCTCTGATGTCTGAATAAGAATTTTTTGAGCCATGAGCAGCTCTGTATCTGGTACCTGGTTTCTTTATTTTCCCAAATCAGAAGCTCCTTTGTGATATGTTTTACCAATACTTGTTTTCAGACCATTTGTGGTATTCTGGACCAAAATCATCTGAGTGTGATATTTATTTATTCAGAATTCAGGAAAAATTCTACCAGAAGTCACATACAAAAATGATCTCCAGAGTGGAGAATAAATAGCCAATTTCTGATTTCAAGGCGGGGGGGAAACACGTTTCATTATATTTTAAGTGGGATTTCCAACTGTGTGTGTAATAAAGTTGTTGGGTTTTTTACTGCCTTTTTTTTGTTAGCATCACTTTCTGTCTTTTCTTGAAAGTGTGAAATTAGTGACACTGAATCGTTTACAAAGCTAAATAAATAGAAGTTGCCTGAGCCATTGTTTTACTTTTAATATTTTAAGTGGAGATAGTAGTGTGTGGCATAAATGTGGAATGGCAAAAGTCTGGTGCCATGGTTTAATTGAAAATATGACGGGTTTTAAGATGTCTGAAATATTGGAGTTACAGAGTTTGGGCAGGAGGGTAGGAAAAAGAGGATGGGATTATCATCATTCCATATTTAATACTAACAGATTTTATGCTTATATTAAGGATCACTAGACCAAAATGCAGCTGAAATTCCCAAAGATCCAAGTAAATCCAAAATACATAGAGATTGCTATTACTCATGAAGCAGTGCATGCTTTAAACAAAAATGCAGCAAACAGGTTTTTTTCCTTTTAATAAATAAACGTTAGGACCAAAGGAAAAAAGCCTAACTGAAAAAAAAAATCTTCTGTAGATTGGCTGTCAGGAGAAGGTGTTTCTTACTTTCAGTGTTGTTAATGGTGTCTTGAATAGAATTTTAAACATGAATTAAAAATTAGTCTTTTGTGGCAATACCAGCTTGCCTATATTTCATGTGTTTGTGATACTAAGACTTTTTTTAGCTGCTTGATGAAAGTTGGAACTCCCTGTGTGCCATATAGTCAAGGTAATACTTGAAATCTGATATGTGCATTGTGCTTCCCAAGGGATCGAGGTGCTGGGTAAGATTTAGGCCAGCTGAAGAGCTGTCTGTAAAGCTGTTGATGAAGACAGTTCCTCTATAGCATTTACAATTACACTGGCTAGTGATTAAAACGTCTGCAAATCTTTGTTTTACAAAGATGATGATCATCAGAGGTTAGGAAAGACTAATCAAAGAGTGTTTACTGTCAGCTGTTTATGTTCTCTTTTGTTTCTCTGCAGCACATTAAAATCTAATTCTTGGGAATTAAATTTGGTTACTTCACTCAACTTAAAAATGATGATAAAGTTTCGTGTTTGAGCATTGGGATATTGTTGGAATTTTGGGTTTTTTAATACTTACCTACCCTTATTCTGAAGGAATTTGCTAGAAGGAAGCCATTTGAATGAAGAGTTAAAATTCTGTTTTGTAGAGAAGACTGACAGTTAAATCCCTGTTCTTTTATAACGTGCTTGTCTGTGTTGTTCTCCCTGTAGCTTGCACCCCGAGAGAAGGCAGCTATGAATTACAATCAGAAGCTGAAGGAGAAGTTCCAGTTTCACCCTCAGATCCGGCGCATCGCTCAGCACCGACACCTGCCCAAGAGTATTTATTGCCAAATCAAGGAGCAGCGGATCATGAGGGAGGCTCGGCGGCGGAAGTACGTGTTCCTCTTGTGCTCTTGTGGCTTTGCTTTCCCTTCCTCTTAAAATGCATCACTGCAGTGCTGCTGGAACAGCAGTGTATGGGAGTGGTAGAGCTCCTTCTAACATCTGAATGAGTGATCATGAGCTACTGGATTGATTCTAAAGAAAATGCAGACAAGTGCCAGAGTCAGTGAGGACTGGCTGCTTCCCAAAAGTACAGTGAGGACATGGCAACAGATACCATGTTGGAAAGAGCCACGGTGCTTGGTTAAGCATGACATGATGCCCCATTGCACTGGAAATAGGATTGGCTGTTTTGGGTGTGTGCTGGGTTTTTTGCTTTCGTTTGGTTTTTTGTGGGTTTGTGGTTTTGTTTTTTTGATAATGCCAGATTCCAGGATGAATGTTTTATACCACCTGGATCATTGCCATATTGGAATTTCTAGGAGCAGGAGGTGGCATACTTTGCTGTGCCATTGAATTAACAGTAAAGTGGTGGGTCCCAGTCACCTTCATTAGCTAAAAATCTACAAACTTGAGCAGCTGATCCTGTTGACATGAAAACCAAGCTGAGCTCCTATGGAAAGGATCCATTTGAAACCTTTCTAAATTAGCCAACTTTAAAGTTACTTTTAAAAGGGATGGTCCTTCTTCCCAAAGGAGTACATGGCTTTTGATTAATAGAAATTCTTAACTTTTTTGGTTTTCTGTGTGGGATAACTCCATTAGTAGCTTGAGGAGGAAGCTAGTGTTAAACATTTGTGCTGACTACTGAGTTTCATTTTTCTGTTTTTTTGTTTCTAGGGAAATGAATCGTCGTAAGCACAGCAAGCCAGGATCTGTGCCATTTGTGTCAGAGAGGAAGAAGCATATTGTGGCAGTAGTGAAATAATTGTTTTCACATGTACATAATGTCACAATGAAAGAAAAAAGTCACAAGTGAAAGAATACACTGTAGAAAATTTGATGGACATTGGTAAGACAGCATATGGTTCCAGAAACATGACTTTCTTCCAAGGTTGTGCATCCTCTGACTTCTAAAGTCATCGTCTGCTTTGAATAGTTACAGGAATTTCCCCAGTAATCTTTTATTGCCATTTGTCTGACATTCCTGGCCCAACGCTGCGTATTGCAGTGGAGTTTGACCCTTTTGATACAAGCAGACAACTTGGTGGAGGATATCTGTAATTCCAGTTCTCTTCCTTGGTACTGTTACTACAAAAAAAAAGATTAAACAGGTTAATATTTGTCAAAGCAAAAAAACCTGCTCCATACAGAGTTACAAAAATTAGTGTCTTTATGCTTTCTTTTTGTTTTTAATTTTTACTTAAACAAATTTAATAAAGTAAATAAGTGACCTTAAGCAATGGACTAGATTTTGATTATTCCAACTGATTATTCCAACTATCTTGCATTATACTTCCTGCAGCACAATATATTATTTTTCTTTTATCAAAAAAGAAATTCATCAGGATTTTCAGACATCTGTAAACATATTTATAATTTTGCTCTGGCTTCTTAACTATTGTTATATAACTTGACCAAACTTCAGACTCTTAAATTGCTAATATTGGTAATTACATAGTTGAATATTTTTTTCTCATTAAAACTTACAAAACCTGGATGAAAAATGACATAGATTGTACAAACCGCAGAAACTCCTCCAGATGAGATTTGTTATAAGATTTCTATTTTATGTTTATAGAAGAAAAATTGAAATTTCACACTTCACAAGGTGAATGTAGCCCAAAGTTCCTTTACAGTTTGCCTGGGAAATGCCCTGCTTCTCTTCCAGTGGGATAAACAGCCTTTTACTGAAGATACCAAGGTGATCAGAAAACTATGCTGGAATTAAGAGCTGTCTAGACTGAAGAGAGATATGAGATATGTAATAACCCTTCCGTTGCTTAACATCATCTGTACAAAAAGGTCTTCCAAAGTCTTAGCACTACAGTCTGTAATGATACTCCCCTTTCCCTGAGCTTATACAGTGTCCTGTTTAATGTATCTACTGACACTAATCCATATGCATTTCTGGTTCTTACTCCTTAACTTGTCTCCTGTAGTACTGTTTGGGCAAGATTCCTGAATCATCATGGCAAAATTATGACTCTTTGGTGATAAGAGGCCATAATGTCTCTTTTACTCTCTGGATCACTTACCTTATGGGGTGATGCAGGAAGAGAAGCAGATCTGAAGAGCTATAAGTAGGCTGATGAGAAGAAGTGGAACAGATCAGGGAATAGGCTGATGCTGGCTGTGTGCCTGTTGTACTAATACAGCGCACTCTGTGCCAAATACAGTTTCTTTTCTTCCTGAAATACTGAAAAAATTAAGGGAGAATGTGCAGTCCAAAGTATGGCTCGTGACACAGCTGTAGACAAGTCTTGCACAATTTGCAAAACGAGACTAACCTCCTAAAATGTGATTAAAAATTTTCAGCCTTGTCAATTAAGCTTGATTTGAAGTTGTAGATTATTGATTTGTTGAGTCATGATAACCTCTGGTGTGAACAAGCCCTGCTGCTTGCAATTTATTAGCTTTGGTGCAGAACTCTGAATGTAATGAGAGCTTTCAGTTCAGAAGTTGGTTAGGTTATGGTGTGGTATTGGTGTGGAGCAATCAGAATGAGCCTTGTCCAAAGGATCTCCTCATGTTCCAAGACCTTTGTGCACTGTTGCTTTCAGAGAGGACCTGAGTAGTGCAACTCAGAGAATCAGGGTTGGCTAAAAATTGTTAGAAAGATTGTAACTATGCTGAAAAAAGGAATCTTAAAGTTAGGAGAGTACTTGGAGTGTGCATTCGGTTATGAATTCCTTTTCCAAAATCATTGCGTATAGTTTTACACACAGATTGGTCTTGGCATCAAGGGGGGCACCCTCTTAGCATTCCAGGAGAAAGTCTGTTTTCCAAAGTCAAATCTTGCTGTGACTCCTAGAAACACGAGCGTTGTTTCTGGTTGGAAATCAGTCATTAGGAATTTTGCAGGTGGCATTTGCAGTCCATCAGTTCAGAGGATCCCTGGCCATGGATTTGTATACTGTTGATTTATCCCTTTTGGAAACCCTTACAGTTTGTCTCTGACACTTTTTGTGGTCATCCACCAAAAGTACATAATGCCACAATACTCAGAGTAGGAGTTTTCAAATTTATTAAAATGTAGTAGTTGCCAGGTGGTAGCTGTGCTTGCAAGAAGTGCTCATGGAAGTATGTTACAGGCCATTGCTGAAATGGTTTAGAAATTAAAATAAAGGAGCTGGAGCCCTTAATAATTTTTTTATTTGGCAGGGGTTTTTATTTTTTTTTTCCCCCCAGTGATTTGAGAGGTGTAATCAGACCTTATCTTAATCACCTTAATGGAGTTACTAGATTTATCAAAATGATTATATGTAAAAAGACTACGGATACATGCATGTATGTGTACACACGTGTATGCAGAATAAAATCCTTAGTAACACATAAAATACTGAAAATCTAAGGAAACTGGTAGTGTTTCCCTTCAAAATGTTGGTGTTGTTGATTGAGGAAAAAAGATGATAGGTTATTTTCTAAACCAATGCATTGCCTACAGACCTGGTGATTAAAAAAAAAGTTAACTTCTGTATATGTTCTTTCTTTGGGAAGATACTTAAGGAGTGACTTGAAAGAAAAATAATTTCTTTATTGCATAAATACTTAAAATCAGTATTCATAGCCTTGGTGAATTTTAGCTGTTTCATGATAAAGCAGCTATGGATTCATCAAGGTTTTATTTCTATTTTATCATAGCCAGACTATGTAATGAAACGGATATTTGAATAAAATAATTTCTTTTACCCTCCATATGTTACAGATACCTAACACAAACTACATGGCCACTTAGGTATGTGGAAATATATGAACCTTTCAGACCAACTAAAAATTTCAACAGGAGGTTTTTTTGCCAGTGTTCGTTTGGCCCTTCCTCACTTTGCTCATGGGAACAGAATCCCCTGACTTTTGAGACCAGGGCTTTTTATACTTTTTCCACTCCCTGCTGTGATTCTGTAGCATCAAGCTCATAGCAATATAAAACAACACCTGTGTGCACACCTTACGCACAATACGAACAATACACACATTGCCAGCCGCAGCTCCACGGGGGCAGAGTGCAGTGCCTGTACTGGCACCTGTGTAAACAGGGGCTGGGCTGGGTATTGCTGCTCCACCCTCTTCCTCTTCCACCCTTCCCTCTCCAGGGCCAGCCTCCCCTGTGGGCTGCACACAGCTGCAGCGTGGGGCTCTGGCAGCTGCTCTGTGAGATGCTCCAGGCAGTGACTGGCATCCAGCCCATGTTTGCCCTTTGCAGGCCCCTGGACCTTCAAGTCCCTCAGGCATGTGGTCCTGCTCTGGTGGATCATACTCTTATTGTCCTGCTTGTGGGCTAGTCCCACTTGAAGTTTGCTAGCCTTGACAGGTACCTGCACACAAGACTAGTTGGAAATAGGGTGCAATAATAATATGGGATGGACTGCAGCAGTGCAGTGTAATTGATAAGCTGTCTACGTGGGACTGGTCCCCTTTATCCTCCTTGTCCTTGGTTTTTCTATACCTTTTTCTCTTCAGTCTACCTTAGTCATTCCCTTTACACACTTATGGTAGTTCTCTTAAACATCCCAGAGTAAGTTTGGCACATTGCTGCAATCCACTAAAAAATAGTCCTCTAGTAAATTTTACACAGTCCCTAAATTCTTATTCCTTTGAAGTCTTACAACCTTTAGGTAATCCCTCAGTTTGCACAGTTTTCTAGGGCATTTCCTGCACTTGTTTAGTGGGTTTTGCACTAGGAGCAGTCATCTCTGTCATTTCCCTTCCATGTTTTCCAGATTGGTGAGTCTGTGCACTTGGTTTTCACTAATTGTTCTGATCCTTGCTGTGGCTTTGAGATTAATTGCTTAGCCTTTGGTCAGGTAACATGCTCTGTTATATGGAAATATCTCTGCAGTACTTTCCCAGCAGCTGGACCAAGAATGGGTGGGGGTAGTAGAATTCATCTTCCTTGACCTTAGATGTCTACAGTGCAGGCCCAGTGAACAGCTTTGCATATCTGATCTGTACTTGGTGGAGGTAAATACTTGTTACAGGAGATGTTTATCCCATGCTTCAGACATTTATATTTTAGTCAAAACTTTGTTTATTTTTATACTTAACAAAATGCGACTAGTTAACTTACGAGTATCTGTCTAAGTTTGGGCAGGATTGCACATAGGGGCAGTTAGGTTTCAGGTGTGCAAAACCAGTGACAATCGAATACCTTCTGCACCTTCTGCTATTCTGCACCTAAAAGTCTAAAAGTGTTTGAAGAGAGATAAATGAGGTTTTGTAACTGAGGACAAAGAAATTTCTGTGGATAACGGTTTGTGGAAAACAAGCTCAGTGTTAAACTAGAAAAAGATGGAAAGATGTTTGAAGAAAAGGGACTTTAATTAGAAAGAAAAGACTGTGATGTGCTCACCTAGGACTTCTTCAGAAGGGCTCTAGAAGGTATGTGAAGAATTCTAGGACAAACTCAAAGATCACAGTTCAAATATCACGAACTAAAAACTGCTGAAAGTGTCATTGCTTGCTATATTAAATGAAAAAAATACACACTTCCTCTTAGTTGAAGATCATGTACTCTATACACTGTTCAAAACAAATTTAGGGACTTATTTTCAAAGGTAATGAGTAATTACTGTTAGACTGACTTAAGGCAGAGCTGCTGTTTTCCAGCGCCTTCGAAGTTTGATCTGTGATCTCTGAGGTTTTTAGAATACATAGTGGAATATCTGGAGCATCAAAATTTTTCTTATATTAATGAATGTTAGTATCCATAATGATTTCATTTTGTCCAGGGCTGGAGCAGTTTCAGCAGGTGCAAACAATGCGTGCTTGGTGGGTAGATGGAAATGATCAGAAGCTTATAGCATGTTGCATCATGTTTTCTGCTTTTATGGCTTGTGTGGGCAAAACCAAAGATCTTTCAGCAGACAAAAGAGCGTTGCTGATTATTAAGAAGATAAATGGATGGAGATGGTATTTTGACTGTCATTGTAAAAATGTGATTAAAAACCATAATATGATAGAAACCCACAGATTTAATATAGATTTGGTAGACATATTGTGTTCATGTATTTATTACAATACTGACATCCAAGCTGCTAACTTGTATTCAGTCAGAGTGGAATTATTTGAAGAAGTGTTTTTTTTTTTTTCCTAAGAGCCTTATTGTAGAATATGACAATTTTTTGGAGCGACCTGAAAAATGTCAATCATTTACAAAACACTGTATGAAAACTGTCGCGATGTAAGGGACAAGCGGACTGTGGGATGTAGCAAGGGATAGGGGATCTGTTGCACCTGCTAAGAGAGGCCATTGCATCAAACAACTGCCTGAAACAAGTCCACTAGTTCGTGACAGAGCCAAGCCTTATCAACAGCTGCAGAGTCCCAGTGTGGGTGCTCCTGCTTTTGCTATCTGGGGCAAACATCCCTGGGTAGCTAAGCAGCAGCATTCGGTCATTACTCATTTCCCTTTCACTCTGTCCTGTGAGAACAGCTGTTTGCTGTTTTTCTGCACTTTGAGATCTAGGGTAGAGATTGAACAGTACCTGAGGATGAAATCACTTCTTCCTATTTGTAAAACTGTTTTGATCTGAGGATTCCAGATTTTCCAGCAGTACAGTTTGCTTTCTCTTCTCTTTTTGTTCTCTTCACATCCCTGCTTCCCAAAACAGCACCTCAGAAATTCTTGCTTTCTCTGTGGTCATCATTGACTTGGCTGTATGACTTAGGTTTTGCTATTCAGAAAACATAAATACTTCTTTCTTGAGGTTATTTCTACTATATAATATCTGGGGCAATATTACCCTGAATCCATACAAAAATGAGGATCGTTAAGCTTTTAAAGTCCAATGGTTGCTTTAATCATTTGCAGATGCCTATGAACCTGTGTTATGGTGTGCATAGTATTTGAGATGTATTAAGGGAAAGGAAACCTGGACTCAAAAAATGCATGGCGGATGAGAAGCCAGGAGAGCCAAAGAGGAGAGATTGTTACCAGAATATCATTGTGAACTGTCCAAAGGGGTGCAGTTTGGTGTGGCAGATGGGGGAGCTGTAAGGCACAGATCAAAAAGAAAGGAGTATGTCAGCAGTTTTCTTGCTCAGTTTGAGTGAAGACGAAAGGGAAAATTCAATCCCTCCTATGCTATAAGAATATAAGGTGAAATATCTAAAATGCCTATTTTTTTTCTCACAAATGGGATAATCCAGCATTTAAATCTGAAGGCAAAAGAATCATTGGCTCAGCTGAGTATCTAAAGGTATCATATTTATAGACCAGCTATTTCAGGAATAGAGCCTGTGTTCTTTTGCATCACTTAAGGCAAAATATAACCTTGGCAAACAAAACCACTGGCAATATTTGCAGTTGCGTCATTCTCAAGTGAGTATTTAACATCTGAAAACGTTAGGACATTCATGATAAGCTGCTGTTTTTACATAATCCTATCAGTTACGGCTGTCCGGTAGCTATGGTACAATATCTCGAACAGAAAATGTTCACTATCACAAGTTAAAGCAGCATGAGGTAGGTAACTGGATTATGATACTGATGTCAAACTGTGGAATAAACCTAATACAGTAATTGGGTGTCTAAATATGATTTGAAACTAAGGTTTAGTCAGAAGAGGGTTTTGTTTCTCCCAGGAATAAAGGAATAAAACCAGAAATCTGGCTCAGTGACAATTGTTTAAATTATGGACAATGTGTAGTAATTTGCTTCAAAAGACAAATACCTTTATGTGTTTTGTGCCTTATTCTGTGGAGAGTCTTTTGTGTGAACAGCCCTAGACAGAGATTTTGACTGAGCTCTGTATGTTGAAGAAATGTCATAGTGAATTTCGGACCAAGCCAAAATTTAAATGGAAAGTCACACTAAAGGATGCAGTCACAGTAGCAGACACGGAAAAATGTGGCAGAACAGATCAGAACTAAATTCTCAAAAAAATCTATTAAAATGAGTTTTGTTAAAATGTTTAGTAACCAAAGATTTTATTCATAAGATAGGAAAAGGTAAAATAGTATGCAGTAGATTGCTAAACTAACCAGTTAAATATTTCAGTGAGAGATACCTGGAGGAAGAAGCTGCAAATCTGTCAGGTTCTCATTTTATCTGTCTGTCTTAGTTCAACCTACTTTTCATATCACCAGAAGCATGAGACTTCAGCTGCCTTGAAGAAGTACTATCAGAAGCCAATGCTGTCACAATTTCCAAAATTTTCCTGCAAAACTGCTGCTTTAGAGAATAACTCTGCTGAAAATGTCTCTCTGGTTTTCTTGTCTTTGGGGATGCCAAAGGTCAGGTGTCTTGGGCCACAATGTCCAGTCCAACATCAGGGCCTGCTTTATTCTGTGCAGCTGTCTCTGAGTAGCCAAGGGGAATACCAATGCTGACAGCAGTTTTCCATCTGTTCCTTCCTGACCTGCAGATATGTTTAATGCATGGCTACAAAAGACTCTTAGCTTGTCATGGAGGGCGTTAGATTTCCCTGCTGGAGGCCAGCCATGGCAAAGCAAAGCTTTCCACTTGAGTCATTTGCTCACAGTTGAAATCACGCAAAAGTTGCTGTTTTAGTGAGGTAATACTTAAGACTTCCCTCTTATGGAGCAATACAATTATCTGAGGTCACACTGGTTTTTACCACCTTTTTTTATTAACTTTCTGATTTCAGGACATTTTATTCAGTTCTGACAGTTCTTAAGCAGCATGTTTTTTATCAATGTCTCCTGGAAGCAGATACCATCAGCAATGTCCAGACCTACATGTGCGTGACCTGACCACAGAATTTCACTGTCTTGAAGATGTGTTACGTCCAAAATACAGTAAATTCAGTGTTAACTTCAAGACAGCTGGTTAGAGATCTTGGTCCTTGTGTTGTCTTAATGAAAACCGTAACATTTTCTGGGTATTGTACAGATTCACCAAAAAAATTTCAGAGATCCTCTTGAAAGCTTTCTGAAAGTCAACACAGTCCAGGTATGTTTGGTATGTCCCATGTGTCCTGCTGTGCACTGGTTGTTCAGTGACAGTGCCCAGCCTGAGAATATGGTCAGCACAAGATCAGCAGGCAGAAGTAATTTGTTGTTCTTAAAGTACCTGAAGATGCAGGGATATTGCAAATGCAATTCAGTGTAAGTATGTAGAATAATTTTCTGGAGAGGACTGTGATGCTATGTCAGTCTTACAGTCACTAAAATTGTCTTTCAGGTAGTTTTGTAGGTTTTTCTTCAACATTCTCCTAAAGTGAATTCATTCTCTTGTGCTCAGCTCAAGACTTAGAGCATCATTTTGTGATCCTTTTTGCTGCCTTTGAGCTGTGCCTTCCAGTTCTTCACTTTTAAGGTATTTTTATCTTAATGCAAGATTATTGTCTCACAGTTATTGTCTTATTTAAATTAGCCAAATAGATTATTTTTCGATTGATAGGACAGTTTGAGTATGAAGTGGAGTCTCCTCTTTAATTTGGGGGACGTTTTCTTTTATCGTAATTGTATTTCCTCCTTTGTTTATTAGTTAATTCTAGCTACTATTAAAATCAGGAGCCCCCTTTTTGCTGCCTGCCAATGTAATTGTCTTTTCTTCATAAAGATTTATTCCCTTTTTCCATTTTAATGGGGTTTTGTCCTGAGCATTTGGGAAGTTCTGCTTTGCTGGTCCCTGTCTGACACTGCCACTCTACAGCATTGCAGTGACCCAGCCCTCCTATTTTTATTGAAAAATTCCAGAAAAGTCTTAGTTCTACTAATGTATTTTGCTGAAGATACTCAAAATTAATTTCTGTGAAACCTGAAAATTATGCCTTTCAATGGAAAAATTGTTTTTTAAAGAACTGACATTTAAACACCATGCATTTCAGTGGCTATTTTCTTATTCACTTCTTTTGCAAGTATTTGATTTGAATTTATTTCCCACAATGGCAGCATATATGTCACACTCACCATTGGCACAGAAAACTTACATGCCCAAACGTTCAGATGAACAAATAAAAAGTACTACAGGTTAAAACCATGCTGTGCCCATATTTTATTACAACCAGTCTGATGTGATTTTGTGGGCAGAAGAAGATGTTCTTGCCATCAAGAGATAATTTAATTACCAAAGTTGGATAATGTCTTTATTGGTGCTGCTGTGTGAACAGATTCCAGATATCCAAGTCATGTTCAGTTGATAATTAGTTCTTCCTACTTTCCCATTTTGCCCAGCCGTGTCAATGAGGGCATGCTACTGCTAAAAAGGTTCTGTAAGATGTTTTAGAAAGTGGTTTTGTATCATGGTAGCATTTGAGGGATTTTCATCCTCACCTACTTGAACTGTGTACCTCCTGCCTTGCTGTTAATTGGTTCCTCATCAGTCTCACACGGCTCTTTATGTGGTGTCACTCACAATCAGTGCAAGTTCTGTTTTCCTCCAGCAGGGGAACCTCAGTAGTTCATGATTTTATTATTGTTCTTCAATTTGATACAATCTGTTCCCGACCATCTGTACCCACTCATGCTGAGAATATCAATACTGTAATTTTCCATCTCCCTCATAACTTGAGCTGATTTTTCCGGCTTGCAGCATTGTATGTACATGCCAGGATCTTGTACATAACATGGGGCAGCAGCTACTTCAAGGTTTGAGCTCCTTGCTGAGATGGGATTGGACTGATGCTTGTTGCTCAGATTTGTTTGGGGCTATTCACTAATCCAAGGAACTGAGATGGAAATTGTCACAGAGACAAAATGAAGGCTTAGCCAGTAATATTCCTAAAGAGGAGCATCCAGCTCCCACGCTTGAAGAATCAAGAGAGAAATTTCTGTCTGACCTCTGTCTTTGATTTACCCAGCCTTGGTAGACCTGTCGGGAGCTTACATAATCCTGCTGACATAACTTTGGATCAGAGTCTCCTAAGCAACCCAACACAGCAAGGTACCAGGTTCAGAAATGGGGAAGAATGTGCGTTTGCCTCTGTGTGGGGTGTGTGTGCATGCATGCGTATGTGTGTGTACTTTGCATAATTCTGGCAATTTGTATTCTACTGTACTTAGAATTAAGCAGGTTAATTTCGCCTTTCCTCTATTTGTTCATATCTGGTGCTTAGAGGATTTGGAAAATCCTATTCTCAGCCATCAGCTAATTTCATACAACCTACTACAACTGTTATGTGTTGTCTGGTGGACTATTTTATGATTGGTTTTTTGAAATATTTTTATTTACATAATGTCTTGAAGCAAAATACTTCTAAATGGGATGCAATTAGAAATGTGATAAATTACATCCTTTCAGTATTTAAGTAATCCTTCAGGTCCTGCAGACTCCTACATTTGTGTGTGTGAGAATATGAGGGAAAATAAAGACCCAGAATATAACGAGAGGTTTTGGTGATGTTATAAAGCAGAGGAGTGAAGTTCAGATAGCTTATGGTTCACTTAAAACTCTCAACAGAATAATATCTCTATAAATCAAAATTTGTCCATTGCTTATTTTATATATGTAATTCTGATTCATGAATCCATGCCCTGTAGAAATTTCTATACCTTAAGTCCTGCAAGTGTTGCTTCTTATTACCCCAGATCTTGCTTACTTGAGTTATTAGCTCTGTTGCACCCTACACTGTTGTCATGTATTTTTTACTTCATGTAACATCACTGTTTTGGGGAAAAAAATATTGTGCTGGTTTTTCATATTTTTCAAAAATAATGTAGAATTCGTTGTACCAAAATTGGAGAAGTAAAAGAGGCAATCTACATGATGTAGAACCAAATAGGGGAAAAAAAGTATATGCAAACAGAATAATTTGTGATACTTTCTTCATGTTACCTTCATCCTGCTTTGAAGGTCTGATCAGAACAAAATGTCATTTTGAAGGACATGCGGGCATCATCCAATAGGGAGACTCCTCTCTATGGAAGGGTTTAGTCAGCCACTGAACGGGTTCACCTTTTCCTCTTTTTAAGATATTCTGTGAGAGAATAAAGCAAAGCTGAGACATCTTTGCATGTCCTTCTCATCCTGTGAACTGGTAGAAAGAAACATGACATAAAACCATGGAGTTAAATGCTTGCAGGATATGAAATCACAGACAGTAACAGTGTAGGACAATAGCAGATGAATGTGTGAAAGCCAAAGATGTTACATCAGGTGGACAAAGTCACAGGAAGCAACTTTCTGACTAGAAATGAGAAGTAGTTCCTTATGAGAGAAGCAAACAGCCATGTGTCCAACATGTCCTCTTTGCTCTCAGGATGTGAGTCAGCAGTGTCGTAGCTTCTTGCAGAAGGAGATCAGGTTGGTCAAGCATGACCTGCCTTTCATAAAACCTCCCTTGCCGGGCCTGATCCCCTGGTTGTCATTCACAGTCATTTTCACCCATGATGTCACTCAAGATGATCTGCTCCATGACTTCCTCCAGCACTCAGGTCAGGCTGACAGGCCTATAGTTCCCTGAATCCTCGCTCCAGGCTATTTTGTAGACAGGTGTTATATTTGCTAATTTCTAGTCAGCCGGGACCTCTCCAGTTATCCAGGACTTCTGGTAATGACTGAAAGCAGTATGGCAAGTTCTTCTGCCAGCTCTATCAGTACATTAAGGTGGATCCCATCTAACCCCATGGACTTGTGGATGTCTAAATTGCATAGCAGGTTGCTGGCTATTTCCTTCTGGATTATGAGGGCTTCATTCTGCTCCCCATCTCTGTCTTCCAGCTCAGAGGACTGAATATCCAGAAAACAACTGGTCTTGCTGTCAAAGACTGAAGCAAAGGAAGCATTAAGTACCTCTGCCTTTTCCTCATCCTTTGTTGCCATTTCCCTCTGCAACCAGAATTGTCAAATGTTGATTTATCCAACACAACTCTTGGAGTGCAGTGATTTGTACATAAGAAGCAATGCTTTTTAGTGTATAACTCACTTTTCTGTATTTTTATGGCTGAGTTTTGAATGTGTTACAGACTACTTTTTATAGGTTTTGAACTCTTGACAGCCATGAATACTTTTGAAAATGACTATGAATGATGGATGAATACCTATGAAATCCACAGTATCACCAACAAAATGCCATCAGCTGTTATTGATATTTTTTTGCTTGATATCTTTTGAAATAGCTGGCACAGGGGAGACTACACACGCAGAAGGTGGCTACTCATCAGAACAGCTCATATTCAAGACAGAAATGTAGGAAAGAACCCAAATAAATAGAGGAAGGTATTTGGATGTTTACTGTTAATGCTTACACAGTGGGAAGTAAAAAAGGTTATTAATCTGCCCACTGTTATGGAGAGAAGTACAGCAGTAATGAGACAAGCATTGTAAGGACAGGACTGCTTCACTGAAGCAACTATAAACATCTGTCCCTCAGTGCAGCTGGATACTTTCTTACTTTTGCACATGCACCATTACCATCCCCCTAAATTAAGGTGTAGAAAAAACTCTATCCACTGTGTGGTCAATGCCTGCTCAGTGTGCTCTGAGGGAGAGCATGTACATTTGCTGTGAAAATATTTCCTATGGAAAAGTAGAGACGAGGCTGGAGTCTTTCTGCACTAGTGTATCCTCTTTGGCTTTGTAATACATCAATTCTGTAGCACTAAGCTGAACTGTAGTATGGTGGTTAATGACCTCTAGGCTAAGTAGCTATGTTAGCTCAGTGTTTCATACCTTCCTGCTATTAGGGTAGTTACTGGTTCTGTTCTTTTCCTTGCCAACTCATAAACCCCTGCTTTTGAAAGGGTCATCCACTAATTTTATGGTGGATGTAGTCCCTTTGGTAAGAGACAAGGCAGACTTTAGCAGCTGATAATCTAAAGTATTGCCTCTCTAAAAGATTCTTTGCACACTGGCAGTGAAATAACTCTTTTTGCATTCAAAGAAGGAAATTCCCTACACCGACTTTTCTTTGATATACCTCTTCGAAATGCGAGATGAAATGTCAAAAATGAGCTCATATTTTATTATCCCTTCCCTTCCACCCTTTCCTTTGCAAGAGCATTCTTCATAGAGAATTATTTTTTTCCTGTCCACTATAAAAACAGACTGTGTTTAAGTGCTACTGCTCATACTTCACTATCATTAGGAAAAGCTGGAAATGAAATGATAAAGTTATCATCCGTTAATGTTTTAAATACCCTTGTCTGACGGCAATCCTAACATACGGATGACTTTTTGCATCAATTTATAAGATGCTGTAGCCTAAGAAATGTAATAACTGTACTCAAAGGGTATGTATTTTATGAGACTAATATTGCTAGTAAAAATAGCCGAGCTTTTGTGCATACAAATCCCTTCTCAGAATGTTTTGATTTTCTACTTATTAGAAAATCATTATGAATGTAATTATACTAATGTAGCTAGTGAATGAATCTTGTTTTAATCATACTTGTACTTTTAAGTATGGCAGAATCCTGGTCTGGAGAGCAAAGCACAAAGCAGCCATCATCATGTTACTATGCATTTGCTGACTTCCATTTGGCCTAATGCAATTTTCCCCTTAGCCTAGTAAAATGCCAAAGTTGATTAACGTTGATTAAGACTGTTCATAAACTTTTCATGCTGCACAGTTTGATTTTATCTGAGGTATGTCAACTAGGATCTCATGCGGAGCCTTTTCAGGCAAACAGTGCTAGAAAGTGTCAAGTAAGTGCTAATGATCTCAATATACAAGAAGGAAATTGTTTTCCAATTGGACTTCAGCTTTTGTCATTCTAGTGCCTTCTGTCTCTGGAGTATAAAATGAACTTTCACAAGGTACTGGCTCCTTTTTCATGTACTGGAGCTAAAATTTTAATGAATGCTTGCTTGAATTTAAAAAAAAATTAAATTGCCTGTACCATTATGCTATTAGAAGCAGTTTCACAATGCTACCACTTCTGTCTTCACGTATTATTTGAATTCATTGAAGTTCCTGATTAATTTTCTGGTCATTTGGCAGATGTGAAACCTAGAAAGGTAGATTTCTAGATAGAAAATACCAGATGCTAAACTTTAATTATCATCCCTTTCAGGCATGTTTTCATGATCAAAGCTGCTGGAGTCCAGGTCTGTGAGAATTAGCTGTAGCTGAAAATCCAAACAGCTAAAGCCCTGCCGCCTTTGGATTTTGAGGAAAGCAAACAGTCAAACCAGTATTTTCTATCTCTCACCAACAGAGAGATCACAGCTTAAACTGGGTGCAGTGAAAAAGGTACCTCAGTAATGGGCAGGTTTGCATGAATGGATGTTACCTTCAGAACTTTCCACTCAAATGCTACTTTGGGAAAACTTTAAACAGCTCTACTCCAGCAATGATGCTCTGTCTCCCAAATTGTGTAATTTTTCTTCAAAGATCTATTTAACACCATCTTGTGATAATGTCCATGAGAAAATAGTCATCTTCCACTTCTCTAGTGTTGCTACCATTATCTTACTGCTGTCCTCTCATTTCAATTGCTTTTTATCTGAGCTACTCATGTATTGTGTTTTGTTTATGGCTCTCTGAGTCTTCTGTGGCAAGAGGCTATTGCCTGTGTCATTTTTTCTATTAATTTCTAGGGTGCTAGACTCTTCATACATGACTAGGCTTTCTAAACATGACTGTAATAATAATAATAATAATAATTCAGGATATTGTTAATACTTGTAATGATGAATAATAAATTGAGAGACAGAATCACTTAGTACAGTCCATGAAAAAAAGAAGGGAAAAAAAAAGGAAAAGGGCAAACGGTCATTTCTATCTTGTATAAAATCAGGAGATTTGGGACTTTCAAGATGTCACTACAATAGGAGTGAATATATTCCTGAGATCTGGAACAGGATATTCTGTACCAACTCTGGAGGACAATCTTATGACTGAATAAAAAAAAAGCACAGGGACTTAAGAATGCTGGTGTTTCTTCTGAAGCAGCTTGAATTTCAGAAATGCAGGAGGGGTCAGGGATGAGGGACTAGAAGGCAGCAAAGTCAGAAGACAATGCTACATCTATAACTTACAGGAACATACAATAATGTTCGAAGCACCTACTGTGCTAATGTGAGCCTGTGCTCCATGTGTTGAATAATGTCTATATACTCATTATTTTGAAACCAGTGTAGTATTTGTCAATGCAGAACAATTAAAAAGAAACCAAAGTGCTCAAGCTGGGCACTTTTTAATACCAATAAATGTATTAACTACAAATGAATGGTCTGTAAGTGACCAAAAGAAATAGACTCATATGGTTTTGGTAGGATTCTTGATTCTACAGTTCTTTTGGCTGGACAATTGCTACATTGTTGAAAACAAAATCCTTGATTTATTACTATCAGGACTGTCAGATTATAAGAATTAACTTGCTGCCCAGTTACTTAGAAACGTTGCTGGTACAGGTCAAGAATCAAATAAAAATGTATAACCAAAGAACTGTCATTACAAAGGAATTTTTGACTTCTTTCAAAACTTCCTCCTTTGAGTTTCAACCAACTAGCCGAACAACAATCAAAATTGAACCGTCAAATTCAGACAGAAAATACTGAGTTTAAGATCCTGTAAAAACTTCAGCCTGCACCTTTAATGCAGCATGTTTTATGTCACAAATATGACAGAATATTTCAAACTGAGCATGGAGATAAAATTGCAGGAATGCGACATAATAAAGTTTTTAGCATTTATCATATTTACAAACTTATGTACTTTCTGACTGTGTATAACTGCTCTGACCAAAACATCCAAGCTCCAGAAATCACGTTTGTCAAGTATCCCATTTACAGAATACTTTAGGTTGGAAAGAACCTTTAAAGGTCATCTAGTCCATCAAGTCTCTGAGCAAAGTGTTCCAGTTTTTCTACCCCTATGATAAAAAAAATTTCTTCTTTCTATATATCCACTTTGGTTTAGTTTAAAACCCTTACACCCCCATCTACTGCAACAGGCTGTACTGAAACATATTTCCCCTTCAAACATACAGACCCTCCTTAGGTACTTAAAGGCCACGGTAAGGTTCCCAGAGCCTTCTCTTCCCCAGGCTGAACAACCCCAACTCTCCCAACCTTAAACCAGAAAACAATCTAACTGACCTGAGCCTCTCTTCAGTTTTCAGCCAACTGTGCTTACAGAAAACCAATGTGCCAGGGCCTCTACTGTATTGCATTTCAAAACAAAATACAACTTGGAGACCAGCTCCTTGGTCTACTGCAAGAAGGCAAACCAATCTCTTCCCACCACAGCTGATCTAGGAATAAGGCTGGACATGATCCATAACCCGAGCATCTCCCATGATGCCCATGGAGAGCCCCCAGTCCTCTAATCTAAAAGGTTTTTGTTAATGGTACTCCTTGAGCAGGGAAAGGGTTTGGAAGTGGGTAAAAATTAAGTTACACTCTTCAGCACAATTTAAGAACTTCACCCTTCTGACTCTGTGAAGATACTGATCATATGCATGGAGTGCAAGGAAAAGTGGGGTCTCTAGCTAAAAGACAGTATCTTTCCATCTACTGCACGCAGATCCTTAATACCAATGAAATTGGGAGGGACTATTTCACTGAATATAGTTGGTTATGGTCAGTACTGTGCATACTATGGATGACCCTCTTATATAGGGAATGAGAGTAACAAATAAAAAAATCTGGCTTCTACCCATAAATATCTAGCACTGTTCAAATTACTTGTGGGGAAGTATCCAACTAACAAATTTGCTTGGAGCATAAAAAAAAATTGCATACAGAGTAGCAAAATCCTCCTGAAAGAAATCAAATGACAATTTGGTGACATTATATAATATAATTAGCTTCCTCAATTTAGACAGGAGAAAGCTGGGAAAGATCCAAGACTGCACCAGAAAACCAGCCCATGATGGTTTGATAGCACTTAGTATAGGACCTGGAAAACATAATTTGTTGCAGTGTAGTTTTCACTTCCTCTGCGGGAATTTGAGGAGTCCCTTGCAGATTGCTTACATGAAGTGTCCTGCAGGATATATTTCTTGCTGGTTATGCATCTGATTTGATCCACTGGGAGTTGGTGTACTGGATATTTTCAACGAAGAATATGTTTTTAATTTCCTCCATTCACTGATCCATAACAGAATACTTTAAAATTCCCTTCATGTCAGCTACATAAAGATGTTTTCTAAGTTTCAAATTGGGACAAAAATAACAAATAATTAGTTACACTGGATTTTTCCCCTTATACAAAACATTATAAAGCAGATGTTAGCATTTCCTTTTCAGCGAAGACTTACACTTGACATGCTTAAACAATGAATCTACCAACTCATTTACTCTTGTAGTTGCTATGAGGAAGGAAATGGGAGTAAGTATAATGAGACCCTTAGTGAAAGACATTTTGTGGTGATATATAAAACTAGGTTACAATATCACTGTTTCCTTGGGAACCCCTCATGTCTAGCAGAACGGAAAAGGAACAGATAAAAAAAGGGTATCAGAAAAATTATATTAATAACTCTGCTGGTGTCAGTACATTTAGATGACTTAGAGAAGCCACCAAAAGAAAGTATCACATACCTTTGATGTACAATTAGAATGAATTTTCATTTACAGATTTTGCAGAGAAGAGCAATTTCAGCAGAAGATTGTAAACCAGGAATGGGAATCTGGTTTTTTGGAGGGTGGTAGTGAGTTCAGAATGAGAACTGAGACGAACAGGAAGGGCAGGTACCTGGAGATGCATGAACGTGAAGGTCAGAATTACAAACGAATGCTCCTTAAAAATAATTTTTGTAAATGATCATACTACATGATAGCTTAATAATTTGTTGGTTGACTATAGGCTATTGTTGACACCATTACTCTGGAATGGGTAGAGAAGTCTGTGCTGTTGAGTATGTTTTCATCAATATGTCACCTGGGTAATGTAAATAACAGTAACAACATGAGACAATTCTGTGCAGGCTGACAGGAACATGAACAAATAATGTTTAATTTCAGAAAAATGTGAGGAATGATAGGTGGAACTGATTGTGATAAAGGAAGGTAGAAGCATAGAAAGGTCAAGTTGAACCATTTTTTCATTGGCATCAAGATAGGATGTCTTCTGCTCTGAATCTGATCTCTCTTTTCAAAACAAATAGCTAGCTAACATATAGGGGTTACAGTTAATGTCCCTGCATTTGTTTGTTTACATTTACCCACGTAGTGGTAGAAGATTTAGTGGAAACAGGGCAAATACCTAGGAGAAAAGAAAGCTCTTGAAATTTTACAGTAATGCTGAGAGCAAGTATTTGTAATTTGTGTATGAAAATTCACAGGCCCATTGAAATGAAGCAGGCATTGTAAATCCAGAAAATTCAAAGGTAAATGTCCATTAGAAAGAATCTCAGTTGAATGAAGCAATGCATGAAGAACTGTAGTGATGTCTTGTAACCAAAACTACAGCCTGAATACTGCTTGTGTTTATGGTTGAGGCATGGCATGAAATATTATTGAACCAACAATAACCTGACAGGCTGGAATGACTACTTTCAGTTGGTCTGGTTCTTTGTAATCATTCTTAGAAGTAATCGAGTGATTTCTCTTGTTCTTCACTTCCCTGGGATAAAATGTATTTTCCAAAGGCTTCTGTACAGTTAATTCTTCCATTCAACATTCATAGATTGATAAAGAATGCACTATCTTTGGTAATCTGATGACACATGGATCTACATTTCCTCTTCTTTTTGACTTTGATGCCAGATTTATCTAGTGCCTGGAAGAAACAAGGAATTCGGTGAGAGCCAGTTGGCTGGAATCCAGTCTGAAAGGTGAAGGTGATGTGAACTGGAAGAGCAGAATACTTTCAGGACTGAATGAAAAATCACACAGTTTATTTTACAAGGATATCTGCTTAAATATAACACGGTCAGTGTCTCATAAAATGGTGTATGTACAATAACAAAGGGTCTATTTTACATCAAGAAATGGAGCAGCCTCCTTTAGCTAAGGAAGCCAGTGACATTTCTTAGACAAAATTAAAATTTGATGAATATATGTGATTGATAATAGGTAGAGATTGTTGTTAAGACCTGCTTTATCACAGCAAACCTCTCATGTCCTTCTGACAATCTGTTCCTCCAGAATTTGTTTCCACAAAGGAAAGGTGTTTTCACCAATATCGCAGGCAAAACTCTTTAGTTAGTGAAGCTGCATCCTAGAATTTATTCTCTGTGGAAATACAGCTAATGAGGACCACAATAGGTTCAGAAAGATTACTTTTTCCCCCAGGTCTTGCACCTGGTTATAAATTGATGCCAGGGCAGATTACAAATAACACCAGCTCCAAGACTGGATCTGCGGAGAGATTTCAAACTGTTCAAATTAAACCTTTTAAAATCACGTTATTATTGCTGCATACACTTAGATGTTATCCAACACTGATGTTATGTTTCATAATGTGAGAGAACAGCAAGCAGAACTCTACTGTCTCTTACAGAGTAAAACCATACAGATTTGGATTGAATTATTTCTTTGGCATTCTTGGATAAGGTATTTCATATGTATTTGGTCTGAATGGCATTTTGGGTACTGTATGATACTTTTTCCAGAAATTATTTCTTGCCACAAAATGACTCTCAGATGGGGGATTTAGAGGTAGCAAAAGAATTTTTAGAGGTTTATTCCACCACTACCTGGTGTCCATGTGGGAGGAGGACTTTCTGCTCCCAGGTTCTCTCATGGGTGTCACATTCTTGCTCTTCTGGGTTAGAGGATTCTGTCCAGACAGAGGCTGGGGTAGATTTCACACCTTGCGTGGGGTGAAGGACACTCCAGCAGGAGCTTGTGTGGGCAATCGTGGAGCAGCAGCTCTGTTGGGCTGGACTCGCACGGCTGAGCAGCGATGCCGTTCCTGCTCTGGGGAGCCGGAGATCGGCCCGGCGCACACCCCGTGGCTCCCTTGCTGTTGCTCTGCGGTTCTCTGCCCGAAGTGAGGACCGTGCCGTGGGGCCCGCGAGGGGACGGGGATATGGGTGCTCTGCCGCCCTCCTGGGCCGCTTCCCCCTCGCCTTTCCCCCTGCCTCCATCTCCTCCTGCCGGGGCCGGCGCTACCCCGCGCCAGATCCTCCTGCCTGGGGCTGCGCTCGGGGACCAGCCCCACCGAGCGGGTGCCCCTCTCGGGCTGCCCCGCGGGCGGCGGGAGCAGCGGGAGATGCGGGAGCAGCGGGAGATGCGGGAGCCGCGGCCGCGCAACATCTCCCCGCCCTCCCCCTTGCCCCCCCGCGGCCGCCGGGCTCGGTCCTCCCAGCGCGTCGCCGGCGCCTTGGCTCCTCCTTGTCCTTCCTCGCGTGATTTTTATCGCGTCCATTTTTCGTGCGAGGATAAATAAATAAATAAGGGCAGCTGCCTCCCGCCGCCCCCCGCCGCCAGCCCGCGCGGCGCCGCTAGGGGCGGCAGCCGGGCCCCGCATCGCCCCGCGCCGCTCGGCTCAGGGGAGGGAGGCGGCGGGGCGATGCGGAGCCCCCTCCCGTGACTCCGGCTCTCCGCCATGCCATGGGTTAGGCGGACTCCATCCCGCAGCCGAGAGGGCACCAGCCAAGCGAGGCGGCGGCAGGAAGCGGCGCGGTCCGGCAGAGGAGCGGCGGGAGGCGGCGGCGGCGGGAGGCGGGCGCGGCGCCCCGCGGCCCCTTCCATGGACGGCGGCGAGGAATTATGAGCCGCGGCCGGCGGCCGGGACTGGCGCTCGCCCGCTGGGGCTTCCCCCGCTGCTCGCCCCGGGGCGCCGGGGCCCCGCTCTCGTACGGCACCCCCCTCGGTCCCCCCGGCAGCCGCTGCCCCTGTCTCCTGACCCCCCGCCGCTCGCTCCGTCCCCCCTCTCCCCGCCGAGTGCTCGGGGTTGGGATAATCTCGCTCGCACCCAAACCACAGCGCTCCCGCGGCTAATCCTGCCCTCTCCCCTCTCCCTCCCCACCCCGCCCCCGGCCCTTCCTCTCCCGGCGCTGCCCTCTCCCCTCCCTGCTCCCCCTGCTCGCCCCCCGGGGCCCCTCCGTCCCCGTCCTCCCGCTGCCGCCGGCGGCCCGGCGGGTGGGTGCGAGGTCGGGGCTGCCGGGCACCCCGCCCCTCCCCGGCGGGGCCGTCATTAGGCTGCCGGTTGATTACAGGGTATTGATTTGTATGTGCTTCTCCCGGCGCCGGCGGCGGCCGCTCCCGCTGGTGCTGCTGGAGTTCGGGCAGCGCTTCCCGTAGCGGCGGCGGCAGCTCCCACCAAACATGTCGGCTCCCGCCGGGCCCCGGAGCGGCCCCGCCGCTCCTCAGCCTCCTCCGGCCCCGCAGCCCGAGATGCCGGACCTCAGCCACCTCACGGAGGAAGAGCGGAAGATCATCCTGGCCGTCATGGACCGCCAGAAGAAGGAAGAGGAGAAGGAGCAATCCGTGCTCAAGTAAGGGCGGGCGCATCCCTTCATCGTCCTCCCGGGCCCGCGGCCGCGAAAGTCTCTCCCCCAGCCCCGGGGGCGGCACGGTCAGGGCGGGAAAGCGGAGTCGGGCGGCCGGGGGAGGGCAGGGGTGCTCAGCGCCGGGCGAGTGTGGGGCACGGCGGGGGGGACCCGCGGGAACGGCCAGAGACGGGGCAGGGCTCGGCGCCTGCCTTGGTCGCGCTCCGCGGGGCGGCTCCGGCTCCGCACGCCCCGGCGCCGGCGGGAACCAGGCGCCCAACATGGCCGCACAGGTGCCGTCCTCACCCGGCGTGTGCCATCGGGAGGACGGGGGTGGGTCGGGGCGGCGGTCGGCGCCGCCGGAGGGGGCGGACCGGCGGCATCGGGCCCCGTCCCGGGGGCGCGGCGGGCTCCGCGCTGGCGGCGGCGGCCCTGCCGGGCGGAGCGGCACCGCCGGGGCCTGGGCTCCGGCCGCCTGGCTGGGTGGGTTTGCCTCAGCCGCCATCTTCCCCCGACAACGTGTCTGCCGCCCGCCCCCGCCCCGCTGCTCTTTCCAAGCGTGAGCCCCGCCGCCGGGGGAAGCGGGACGCCCTACGCCTGCCCGGTGCGGGCATGGGGGCAGCCCCGGCTCCGGCTCCGGCTCCGGCTCCGGCTTCGGCTCCGGCTCCGGCTCCGGCTCCGGCTCCGGGAGCGATCCCGCTCAGCACCGGGAGCGATCCCGCTCAGCACCGGGAGCTGTCCACAGCCACCGGCCCAGCTCAGCCCCGGGAGCTGTCCACAGCCACCGGCCCAGCTCAGCACCGGGAGCTGTCCACAGCTACCGGCCCAGCTCAGCCCCGGGAGCTGTCCACAGCTACCGGCCCAGCTCAGCCCCGGGAGCTGTCCACAGTCACCGGCCCAGCTCAGCCCCGGGAGCTGTCCACAGCCACCGGTCCAGCTCAGCACCGGGAGCTGCCCGCGGCCCCCTGGCTTTTGGCACCGGGGTGTCCGGGGCAGGAGCGCGGGGCCCGGGGAAGTGCCAGCTCTCCCCGTGCGCTGAGCCCCAGCCCCGGGGGCCCCGGTCTCCTTGCGGGCGCGGGGGTCCCGCTGCCGTGCACGGCGTGGGTCACGCCCTTCCCCAGTCGGGCTGGCAGACACTGAGTAAAGTCGAGACAACTATTCTCCCTCCGTGATGGAGTAACCACGCTGACTTCTAATGGCTTAAAAATAAGCAAAGCTGCTGCTGTCGTGGACATGACTTTGATGAGTGTGGTGAAGCTGAAGCATTTTTTTGGTACCAAAATTAGTGTTGTGTCTTGGACATGTTAACTGCAGCCGGCCTTTCACACTCAGCACCTGGAAGCTGTCTTCTGGGCTTTAGTTGCTGACTTTGGAAGTCTATTTCCAAGATTCATTGCATTATTATTAGTATCATATGAAAAACTTCAAATATCATTTGTGTGACAGCTCCTAAGTGTTAAGGAGACCTCCTAAAAACATTTCAAAGTCTGTTTAAAAAGGTTTTTTTGTTGGGTGAACATTCCAAAGCGTGTCAGTGTAATGTGAGCACTAGAATTAAAGTGCCATACCTTCTTTTGTCACCACATTTTGTCTCTTGCTCTACAATTTGTTTGCTATTGGGATACTTTTATTTTGAAGCAATTTAGACTCCTTTATTTTATTAAATTGTGTGATATAGCAAAATATATGCAAATATTTGTCTAAAATTTCTGCACTCTTTAAAATCATTAACAAAGAAGGAAATGGAAGTTCAGGTTGGAGGCTGCAGGAATTCAAAGAATTAAGGTTGCGTTTTAAATCTATAATATTAGCATTACGATTTTAAAGAAGGGTCCTGTCAACTTTTGTTGTGGACAGTAATATTTATGATCAAATATGAAGTACAATTTCAGTACAATACTGGGATCAGCTTGAATGGTTAAGCTTGCAAATGAACAATAAACTGTTTTCAAGTAATGGCAAGGTAAAACTAACTTAAGAAATGAAACAATTGTTTTCATTTGTAATACTCAGAATCTTGGAAGCAGGCAATGGATAAAAAAAAGGTCTTCATCAAATCCAAAGATGAACTTCAGGTGGGGTTTAGTTTCTCATTATGTCTCACTAAAAGGGTCCTCTTGAGTTCTGTATAAGCCGCAAGGGAGAAGGTGTGGTGTAAAGTTTATACATAAAAGGTGGCCGAAAGCAGCTCTATTAGGAAAATGCTGTTGTCAATGGAATTTGAAGAGATGGCCCACAATATTTTAGAGGATAGTGAGAAGTGAGCTGGTGTCAGATGAATAACTCACCAGTTTAATTTTTCTTAAAATGAAGTGTCTCCTTGAACCATCAGGTACATGTTTATTCTAAAAATATCTGCAGATTTATCAAGCACAACCCTCCACCAAAGTCATACCAGCATCTTTATGTAGATATTACTGAGTTTAATTCTCTTGAGAGATGTTTTCCTTCTGTCAAAACAAGAGAAAGAATAAAAAAGAAACCCCCCATGTTTATATGAATGAACTACTGTTATTGCATAGAGATAAATATAGAGCTAAATCCTGCAGTCTTTGTTCAAGTGTAATTCTCCTCGAAGGCAAGCTTCTTTTGAAGTGGAAGGTATTTTTGCCTCAGCAATAAAATTGTGTCATTTCATTCCATGGAGAAATATAGCAGGATAAAAAAAAAGATGCTGAAAACAAGAGTTGACATTTAGAGATATTAACACAAGAATTGTTCAAATGTTGAAGAAAGCAGCAAGCATGTATTCCCTCTTTTTTTTTTTTTTTTTAAATAATTTATGGTGATTGAGTGTCAGTATGAATGGCTAGTCTCTGGGCTCTACTTCCTTTCTCCATTCTATTTCTATCTTGTGTTTTTCAAATTCTTATGCTGTGCCCATCACTGTGGTATTTGAGCATTTTCCAAAAGAGCATTAAGTAGTGTGACTCACATCTGTAATGTGGACTATTTATTCTTTTCCTTTCACTCCCTGGGGTAAATATGTGTGGATTTAAAATAGATACATAACTTCTCTTTATGCTTGTTTTACTCTTTTTGAGGAAAGGAAATACAAATGGTATTGAGTTGTAATCTGTAGCAACTAATAGTGATCGGGTCAGCATGAATTCTTGCCAGGATCTGATGGAACATGATGGCATGGAAAGCAGAAGCTTTCCAGATTTGCTGTCTCCTTTGGCCTGGTTTGGTCTGTGAAATATGCTGAGCTACAGTTGTGCACTGTGTTCCTGTGGTGGAGCTTCTGCTTTAAAAAGGATGGGTGGAAAACTCTGCTGCTTTGACTGTCTCTCTTCTGGAACTTTTGGGACCCTTGGAGTGAATTTTAAATATTATTTACTAAAAAGGTGTCTTTTTGACAAGGTTATTGAATATATATTTTGCATAATATTTAATATGCATAATGCGTGACAGAGTGAATTTATGTCTGTACTCTGGGTGTAAGTCTTTGCTGTTTTAAGAATATTTACATATTTTCAACCTTTTTCTTTGTGGATGTTTTACTGACTTGGATAGAGCATAGAATTTTTGATGATGACTTTTCCTTTACATGATGCACATCCTTCCTCTTATAAAATCTGGTTTTGTGTGTGTAAGTTTTTAACAGATTTTAGACAGCACAATGCCTCCATACAGACTGGTTTATGTGATCAGTCTTGTGCTTTTTTACTTTTAATTTGTACTTTATTTCTGTATTAAAGAAGTGTATTGAGAGGATGCATACAGGAAAAAAACTATGGGAGACATTAGAATGCTGCCATTATTTATAACGACTTCCGTTTCAGCCTGTGTGATGTGCATCTACACTTTACTACTTGAAATATCGTGAGTTTCAAGCTCCTTTGCTGAGCAGTTCTAAAGATAAAATGCTCTCATCATAAAGTCAGACTCATAGCTCTGAAAAGATACGTATTTCAGCTTTTCATGGGTATGGACAGTTTGGCCCAGTAGAAGACAAATTTTCCCAAAAGAAATTTTGTTATGAAATCATCCAACTTTTCATAGATTTGCAAAGCATCACAGGTTTACCCTGAGGTCCTTACAAAAGATTTCTTTTAAAAGTGTGTGTGGATTTGTCACCTGATTTTCCTAAGGGGACAAGAAAGGTGGAAACACAGTGGGCTAGCTGGAGAGTGGTGGCTCTCTGTGATCCACCACTGTCAAGTCCAGAGTGAGCTTTAGGAAGGTACAACTGGCTGCAGGCTTGTGTGTGCTCAGTTACTGTGGTAGTGATTGTGCAGACATGGTAAAAATGGGGTAGCTACACTGACTGAAACAAAATCTCTGACAAGCAAACCTTAAGGAAGCTGCACTGTGTGGGCTCTGTGTGACACTGTGAGTGAGTGAGGTGTGGGGCAGGATGCTTGCCTGGGGAAGAGGAAGCAGTTGTGATTGATGGCCATGAGTCACAGAAGTGTAAATATCAGACTCACAAAGCTGTTGCACTTTCTTATAATTATCTTACTTTATAAATAATCAACTCTGATTTACACTGTCTTAAAAGTGTTGTGTGTTTTGGATTTGGATTTCAGAGCTGAAGAGAAGAAAGAGAGATACGTGGTGATTATTGATTTTGCTTTTGGAAAATTTAGATATGTATAGGAATTCTTAAAGTTTACAGAGTAAGGCAAAAAGATTTGCTTTTGATTAAATAGTAAACTAGGACTCCAGGAAATGTTAGTTATGTTATGCTTTCATAACTTTGCACTGCATTTTGTCTGAATTTAGAGTGCTGATTAGAACAGTTCATTGCTACACCACTCATCATTTTGCTCTTGTTTCTGTGTATTATAAAATAAAATGTGGTCAAAGTGACTCTGCTAACTTTATGCAGTATGAAATAAGTGATAGCGAAAGTTACACAAATACACATATTGTTGAAGAAGATACTTGCCCCCTTTCCTGCCCTACCATGTCCTCTTCCCTTCCTCCTACCTCCTTCTGCTCCCTTGTAATATTCTTTATCATCTCCCCTTTCTTCTGTTTTAATAATTTGTACTGTTTTTTGGGCCTCTCTCAAAATTGTCATTATTCCTTGCTCTTCACTCTTATCATATGTTTTGACATTTTGTACTGTAGATAATACTTGTCAGGTTGTTACGGCTTGTACCATGTGCTCTTACAGAAGACTCAGTGTTTACAATTGTTCTCTAAAGAACCTAACACACTTTTAGGCACTGTCTACAGATGATTAAAGTAGTACTTCCTCTTAGTGACTAAGCAGAATATATTTGGAGATTATACAGAGTGGCAGTTACACTAATTATTTGGCTTGACAATGTTTATGTTGAATAAAGTTTTAGAAGACTGCAATACTGCTGATGTTCCCACATTCAAGAAGTACAAGTAGGATGGCTTGGATGTAGAAAGGCTTGACATCGTATGGGGCTGAGAAATCGTAAAACAGATGCAGGATTTAGTTAACAAAGAATGCCCAAAATAGACATTCAACACCAGACAGAATGTGCTTTCTGTAATCCTGTCAAATAAATACCTTTCTGCACTTATTAAAAAAAAAAAAGAGAAGAAAACATTTAATTTTACATCTAAAAGATGAGCGGAGATCATAATTTTATGGTGCTGGGACTGTATCCTAGAAAGCAGTGACTGAAATGCAGTGGTCTCTGGAGGTGAGGTTAGGGGACTGAATGGTCCATTCTGGGTTTTGTCTGCATGCATCTCTGAGCTGGGTAACATCTAAATAACTGAGAATGTCAAAGAATTGATTTTTCCATTGAACCAATGGCTAATTAGTGTATATATTGTAAGTGTCAAAATACACAGAAGTGATAGGTTACTGCAGAACTGGTGCAAAATGTGTTTTTACCCTGCCAGTGAAGTTTTAAAATACTTGCAACACATTCAAAGTTCCATAATACGGAGGAAAAAGTAAAATAATAGTTTGAACTTGGAATTTTAGTCCAGAGGAATGGGATTTTCTTTAGCTTAATGCCACCTCTCACCCTTTTGCTTTAGTGGCTTTCTTCAAGTTACATTGCCATATTTACAGTCAGTCAGAATGCTAGGGCAGTTTCTAAGACCATTAGGCCAGCCTTTTCCAAGAAGGATTATTTTGGTGTGAACTTTCCTTTTCCCCCAACATCTTCACCGATTATGCTTTTTTGACAGAAACTTGGGAAGATAAAACCCCAAGAAATACACAAAGTGATGACTTATGATCTCATCTATACCTGTTTTACTGCAAGAGATGTTATACATTAAAAATGAGCTTTGAGGTGGGGATGATTTTTTAAGTTAAGTTTAGATCACATGGGCTGTTTTAATCATATGTCTTACTATATCAAGGTTAATAGCTGCAATTTACCATAGACAGTCTAATCTCTCTAAGAGTGGGCAAGTCTTCCTTTTAATTTAAACTCACCAGCAGGAAGAATCCCTTGAAATACTAATTGTCTAAAAATGGCATTCAAAACCAGTCATTCTTCAGACATAGTTATTAGTATTATAAACTTGGAGTTCATATTGACCAATATTGTTTTCAACACTTACTGAGTTTAGATCTCTTTTGCAGGACTACATGGTGTAACAGGAGGAACTGTTACATCCTTGAAGTAACTCTCTGTTGAGGGTATGTTATAGTATATTGATAAAAACAGTTTGCACCAAATCTGGTAGTGCGTTTGTAAACTCCAGTAACTTCATCTCAGGAGTTATTATACTTCTGGTGATACAGTAACATTGCAAAATCAGTGCTGTGCTGAAAAGCTGCTTCTGCATGATATCATGTGGTGACTCTGTCCTCATGTAGTTTTTCCAAGCTATGGTCTTGAATCTGCAAAGGGGTCAGTAAAGACTGAGACTGTTAATGTAACAGTAAGAGATTGTATAGGGGAATAGCAGTGCATTTAAGAAGCAAATGCATGTAATTTTTGGAAAGTAAGGGTTCAAAGAAATTTCTGCTGTTCTCTGTTATTGAAGGTGGAAGGCAGTTCGTTTATAGGCCTGAATTTAAGTATCAGCTATCATCATATTACATGCTTGCAGAGTGGTCTCTCACTTGCATTTTGATAAAGAAATCAAATTAATACATTTTGATAGGTAATAGTCTTTGAAAAGTAATAGTCATAATAATTGACTTTATGTATCTATATCTTTAGGAGTTTTTAAGTTTTGATGTGAGGCCATAAAGAATATCTTTGATTTGGACTTTAAATTCTTTTATTAAAAAAATGGTGAGATATCCTGTCCATTCTAGAAGGAATTAGCAGGAGTTGAACTTGTGAGTCTGAGTGCTTCTATTTAGAAAATTCATAAGAAAATCTTTAAACTTTAAATAACACATGAAAGCTACTATTTTCTTTGTTTACTGTCTCTATGGGGTTGGTTCTTCCTTCTTAAATCTCATATGAGGTTGCTTAAATACTTCCTGATGACCTATTCTTTATTTGACATTAATATTTTTAAGGTGAAGCATTTCTTATAGCAAATATAATATTGCATTTGTACACAGAATATTTAACAGGTCATAGCATTGCAAGGTATTCAATATAATGTGGCATTTTGGTTCTGTGTATTTTTGAGGGCAGACTTTCTTTAGAATGTGTACTATCTTAAGCATATGAAGAATATAAAATGCTTTCACCTTTAAATAAAATTGTGAGTTAGAAGCAGTCAACCTATTTTGGAGAATGTTTTACAGCTGTCTTTCATGTAACTTTTCAGAAATGAGTACTCCAGTGTGTTAGCAAGAAATCTTTTTCCATATAATGTTTATCTAACTCTTGGTTTATACATTTTTCTGAGTGAGAAGCAATGCTTTTAAAGCTGTTTAAAACCCAGAGAATACATAGAATAATAGAAAATATTGCTGGTTGAGACTTCAACAGGTCTTGCAATTCATCCTTTGCCTGAAGGCATGACCAACTCTTAAGATAGCAGTTTCTGACACTTATTTGTCTAAACTAGTGATTTGCAATCGTGAGACCCCACCTAACCAGTGAAATAAGTAGCCTTCATGGCCGAGGCAAGGGCACATAGCAGATGATGCAATGAATTCACGCTACTCATCTCTGCAAGAGCTGTGTTGCCTATGTAGCAGAAGGTGAAGAGTGGGCCAAGCAGATCTTAGGGTAAAGCTCTTGTATGCAGTGTGAAAATTTTACATTTTTTCAAACGATAGGTTACTACTGAAAGGTATGAGAACAACGACTCCACTACTGACTCAACCAGAGATGGAGATTTCTTGAATTCCCTAAATAATTTGTCTCAGTTACTCAAAGTCCTTATCCTTTAAGACCACTAGAATTTTCCCCTTACTGTTAAACCTAAATCTCTTTCCTGCCATTTGCTACTTGCTCTGTCCCCAATGGAAACGCAATAAAGTCTGATATTTTTCTGTTTGCAGCAACCTTTTCTGTATTTCACAAATGTGATCATATCTCCTCCTGTATATTCTCATCACTCCTTTCTGTAAACTCAACAGGTCGTATTTTCTAGACTTCTGACCACTCTTGCTGCTGGTCTTTATAGGTACTTTTTGACTGATTTTTTTGAAATACAGTGTCCAAACCCAGACACATATTCCAAATGAAAGTGTATGGGGAGAGCATGAGGATAAAACTGTCTCTTTCACAGAACCCTTTCCTTGTAAACACAGCGTCATGTGTGTTTGGGGTTTTTGTTGTGATATAGCACTTACAGATTCATGATCAGCTTGTGGTCTACTATCCCTTCACCATGCTTTTCTGCAGAAGTCTTGATGAATCAGTCATTCCTCATTTTGTATTTTGAATTTGATTACCTCAGCTATGTACAGTGTTTGTCTTTAGTGCCACTGAGTTGTATCCTGTCTGTATCAGATGCCTCTTATAAATTTTGCATTTGAGTACTTAAATAAAATGCACAACAGCCCTTGGAGATAGAATGAAGACTTGCCTCTAGACAGAGAGTATCCTAATCACAGAGGTATTTAGACTTTCTCTTGCCCTCCCATACATTTGCATTCCTGACTGCGCAATTTTATGCCTTCATTGTTAGGATGCAGAATAAACTTTTCCAGTGTTGCCCATAACTTGTTCATTTGGGGAGAGAGCTGTGTTCAAATCTCTTCCTGATAAAGGAAGTCTTTCACCAGCTTAGAAATACATGACTGCTATATTATTGTAAGGGAAGCAGTTGCATCCGCTGCCATATTTGTTTGGTAGGTGCAAGGTGTTGGTTGATTTACAAAAAATTTGACAAAAATTTGAGGTCCCAAGAATACATAATTACAAGAATCATAATTCTTATGAAAATAAGAAGATGGGTAGTGGAAGGGATTGTCCACACTCCTGACTGGAAAAGTGTGAGTTGTCACACCATTCTACATACCAAAGAGTTCTTCTAGGGGAGAGCCAACACTGGCATCAAAATAAATCCATCATGATGTGTGAGTCCTCACAAAATCAGACTTCTTTAAGTTCAGCACTCACAGAACTCTTTGGTTAATGAAAATCATTGCCTCAATTTTGGTATCTTTTTCATTCCCATGCTACATCATTTAGAGCTTGGATTATGCTATTTGAGCCCAGAAATTCTTTGGGATTCTTCTGACCAGATCTGAATACCTACAGAAGAAGACATCCATGTCTGAAATCACTTTTATTCAATTTGAAGCAAATGGAAATAAAGAGGTGCCTTTAGGATGTGATCCATCTCATCTTAAATTAGACATTTCAAATAGGCCAGATGAGTTGCAGAGCCTATTTCTGGCTGTGGACTCAAAAAGAAGATAGAGTGAATCTGTCAGATGTAGAGGTCTATCTCACAGACTTCTAGAGCTAGGTAAGTTGAGTCTGCCCTGCAGAATTCTGCCTTTGAGAGTAACTCTTCACTATTCAGTCTCACAAGAATGCCATGGACATTTTCCCTGCTGGCACTGACATTTATGGTTCCTTAGAAACTGTTTGTAAATCTGCATATTTTGCTTATATTTCTATCAATTATTAATTAGGGTATGCTCATTTATCCATAACTTTACTATTTGAGACTCGCTGCTGGGAACCTGAGTATGCTTCCCTTCTAGACCATGGTTATTCTTAGGATTTGGTATATTTTTTATACTGAATTCAGAAAGCCTTTGAAGAATGAGATCTAAAGGAAGACCTTGGAATACAAAATCTTTCCAGCATGTGGGATTAAACATGCCCATCATCAAAAAAACATTGCAAAGAAAACCTTCCTATGCCATTCACCAATAAGAATGATTAACAGATATTTTAAGGTAGAATCTCATAGATGAAGCTAGTCAGATTGCTAGATGGGAAGTTACAAACAGGATTTGTCTACTACTTGTAGGCTTAAAACAATGTAGCGTTTAAGACACAAAGAAAGCTCTATAAACTCAGTTTCAGAGTTTCTTTCCATAAGTCACACACCATCTCTTTTGCTATGTGTTGTTTTAATGATATTTGTTTAGCTACTGTGTATTTACACAGTAAATACACAGTGAAAAAGTCACTTTTGATGGTAGTCTGTTAAAAACATACTGTTGTCTTGCTATGCCTTCTTAATTCAGCATTTTCTTGCTTTAAAAGTCTGGATAAACAGGTATCTATGGAATAAGCTGTATGGTATTGACATCAAATTTATTTTTGCTGAATCAGGCCCTAAGACAGTTTGGGAGCAAGGGTTTTGATTCAGCATGCTTTCCTTAATTTGGCTAGTCATTGCGATTATGATTCATTTCATTCTGTGTAACCAACTGCTGCACAGTAAGTGACAGCTGAACCATGTATTATCTAACAGCTAGAAAAATAGCATCACTGTCACGTTAAAAGGCTGAGGATTATGCTTTTACCAAACACGTGTTTTCTACTGAAGTTAAAATGCTTCAGGAAAATCTTACTATTTTCAAACTACTTGTAACATTACAGTAATGAAGTGAAGAAATACCACAGTAAACAATATGAATGATTTAAAATTCAGAACTTAATTGTATTTTATGGATAGAATGAAGCAGCTTGTTCTGGTTTTTATTAATGTGTTGGCTTTTTGGATTGGTATTAAGATTATGCCTGTTGATACTTTGATGATAGTCTGATTTACATATAAGTAGTAAGCTAAGGAGGAGCTAACTTTAAGTGAATGGTAAATATTTCCCAAGTGTTGATACTACTTCCATGCTAATACATATTACATCAGAAGATATTTCAAGTGAAGCAGTAATTTTAATTATTTTGCGGAACATTGCCGAAGATTCCGCCAGTTTTTAAAGTTAAGTAAAATCCCGATATGAATGAAAGAAAACTGTATTTTTACAGTTTCCCTATTTCTTTAAAAAAACTATGTCTTCCAATTATTAAAAATATATGTCAAAAAATCCAAATTTTTTTCTGCCCTGTTTATGGTTCATCTGTAAAATTGCTGTAGAGGATGCTCTGAAGGCACTGGGCCAAGAAAAGATGCTTTCAGGTTAGACTACCGAAAAAGCACTTGTTATTTGAAAGCCTTGAATTCTTCTGTCTGCTTGATATCTGAAAATGCAGGTGGCTAAAGCTGAATGGAATTTGATGGGCTATAGCTGAGCACTAATGTACTTTTACGTATTTTGAGTTTATTTAGACGTGGTTGGAACATAAATGTTTTTAGCTGCTTTGTAGAGTTTACATGAACATGGCTTCTGCAGAATTTGCAGAGTATTCTTGTCTAAAATTTGGTTTGAGTTATATATTCCAGAGCTTTCTATAACACAGATATTCTCATGTGTAGAAGAAAGTTTTATTTGGAGAAAGACAAAATAAACATTTAGTTACATTTTTAACTTTTAGTATGAATGGTCATGTTTTTTCTGCACAAACAAGAGTGATAAAAATTATAGAATTAGTCCATGATAACACTGTGCCCTAACATAATATCTCAGATATAAATAACTATTTCTTAACTCAGTAAGACCAGTTCCTTACAAGTAAGAAGTTCATTTATTAGAAGGAATATGGGTTAAAATAGTGCCTTTGTTTAGATTTATAATTTTGGCTAATAAAGCTTTAGTGGTCAAAACCATTCATTGAATCTGGAGTTTCACTAGGAAACAAAGTCATAGTTCCATAGGTAATGATCACATGGTCATTATAATAAGTAAAAACACTGATGTGTGTTTTTTCTTGTTATTATTGAAATAATTAAATGATATGGTCCTAATTTTGTTTTTAGGTTAAATAAGAAAGAGCAGTTTAGAATTGGTAACATGTTTTGTCACTCTTCATAGCCACAAGGATTTTCTTTGATAAGAGCTTAGGAGTGTTTTATTATAGTAATCCATAAAAAATTTGTATTTCAAAGGGACTGCTGGTCCTAACATGAATAAGACTAAGCATGATGACCTATTTTAAAACAGCTCTTGCCTCCCATTGGAACTGCTGGATTTTGAGTAAAGCTGCCCATAAGAAAAATGTTGGTTTGTGTTAAAAGAGGGAAATTGCCATTAAATATCTTCTATCTTGGACATAAGTATCTCTTATTCAGTATTTATAAAGTTGCTGAATGGTATTATGATGTGGAAGGAGGTTTATACCAGAGCTCTACTGTGTCTTTCTATTGCTTAATATGTTTGGACATCATTAGTATCTTTTTTAGGGACTGTTTGAACATCTGCACAGTAGTTTTTGTAATTACATCATGGAAATGTATTCTACCCTTAGTTTCAGTCTAATAAAGTTTTTCTTCAAAAATTTCCTCACTGTGTGAAACAAAGGAAGGAAAGGAGTTATTGAACTGATGCCCACCACCCCAACTATTTTTTGCCTTTTAATTCATAATTAGGTTCATATTTCCATAATAAATGGAAACTTACATAAGAACTTACATGGAAGCATGTAACACACTAGATTCATAACTAAAAATAGTATCACTTCTTTTTTGGTGTGAAGTAAGTATTCGTACTGCATTTATGTGTCCTGGTGTTGGGGTGAAGCTGCAGGGGTGGCAGAAGACACCAAGACCTGACCTCATGTCAGAGAAAATTGGTTTCAGCCAGCTTCAAAATGGATTTACCACTGCCAAAGTTGTCTACTGTGACACTACTGGCATGTCTGTGGATAAGGGGTAAGAGAAGACAAAAAAACCTGTGCAGCAACTGTGAGAGAGAGCAGTGAGAAAAATATGTGAGAAACAGCCCTGAAGACAGCAAGGTCAGTGAGGAAGGAGGGACAGGAGGTGCTTCCAGGCACCAGAGCAGAGATTGCCCTGCAGCCCATGGTGAAGACTGTGGTGAGGCAGCTGTGCCCCTGCAGCCTGTGGAGGACCTTGTGCCAGGGCAGGTGGATGCACCCTGAATGAACCTGGGACCTCATGGAGAGCCCACACTGGAGAAGGCTCCTGGCAGGTACTGCAGCCCTTGGAGAGAGGAACCCACACTGAAGTTGGTTTTCTGGCAGGACTTCTGTTTCCACAGGGGCCCCATGCTGGGGCAGGTTGTTCCTGAAGGACTGCACGCCGTGGAAGGGACCTGGAGCAGTTCTTGAGGAACTGTAGGCTGTGGGAAGGACCATGTTGGAGCAGTTCAGTAAGGACTGTATCCCATGGGATGGATCCCACATTGGAGCAGGAAACAAGTATGAGAAGAAAGGAGTCACAGTGATGAAGAGCTCTCAACTGACCACAACGTCCCTGCCCCCTCCACTTGCTCTGCTCCAAGTGTGGAGGTAGAAGGTTCATAAGTGAAGCTGAGCCTGGAAAGAAGGAAGGGGCAGCAGGGAAAAGTATTTTTAGATTTTTTTTCACTGTCCTACCCAGTTATTAAGTGGCAATAATTTGAATTAATCTTCCGAAATTGCAGTCTGTTTTGCCTGTGATAGTAACTGGTGAGGGATCTCTCTGTCTTTATCTTGACCTATGAGCTTTTCTATCATATTCTCTGCCCTGTCCTGCTGAGGAAGGGGAATGAAAGAATGGCTTGGTGGGTGTCTGGCCACCAGCCAAGGTAAATCCACCAAAATATTTATTTAGCAAATATATTTGCAAAGGTTAACTTGAGCCTAGAGACACTTCTCTTCCTGGGTCCCTGTGGAATCAATACAGTAAGAAAAAGAGAGGTTTCTCCAGAAAACAGATCTGAGAGGCTAAATTGAGCTCCAGAGCCCCAGGCAGTTCCATGCTGTCAGTGCAGCACCTGCAGCTCCATTGCCAGCCCAGCTGCTCCTTCCTGCCTCCATGACACCATCATGGCCCTGGTGCAAGTGTCTGTTGAACTGTCTAGGGAAACTGTTTCAGGGAGGTTAAACTAATCAAAAAATATTTTCCCCCATCATCACTTTGACAGAGCATCTTTTTAAGTTACGGAAAGGATCATAAAATTTTTCTGCTGAATAACTGGAGTTAGAACGCCATTAATGGTGTTACTTTAGATAGAACTAGGTTTTGTGTCTTCATATCAGACAGCAGGTTTTCTTCTTTAACACTTTTAAAACTCTGATTTTCAGACATAAGTTAGTTCAGCTCATAGGAGGAAGATAAAAAGGAGAAATGAAATACCTCAGATGACACTGGTTAAGTGACCTAGCTCTGGAAAGCTGTGTTGTTGCATTTTCCAATGTGATCTGGAACACAAATAATGAAAGATGTGTAGCTAAGGCCCTAGTTGTAATTGCTGCACACACAAGCACTTGTATTTTCACAGGTGACTGGACAGTCTTTCTGTTGTGCAAAATAATGGGAGAGCTGCTTCACCCTTAGTATTTCAGATTTTATATGGGAAGATCTTCTGATTATTCAAATTGTGTGATGGCTTTCGCTCTAAGTTTGTTTGCAGTTTTCTTGAAATATAGGCTACATCAATATTTTAAAAAAGATGATGTATAAATAGTTTTGTTCTAATTTAATCTGTTACTAAAACATAATTTTAAATAATGATTTTGTAGGTGAAAAAAATTATGATTGACTTTCAATATACTAGGGTCATGAGTTAATTAACTACTGAACGTTTGTAAGATTACATAGAGAAATACAAAGTCTGAACTTATAGATGCTACTGTCTATGCCAACACAGAAGAAAAAGATAGACCTTGCATCAAAGCATTTAATTTTTTTTATAATTGCAATAAAAGTAATTGATTCTGCTAAGTTACAGACTTACAGACTTACCTGTGCATCTGATATGTAGCCTCACTGACTTAATTGAATTAAAAAAAAGAAGACCGAGAAATGTAGCAATTAAAAATATTGCCATGCTAGTAGCAATTTTCTGAATGCCTACCTAGCAATCTTATTTTTAAGCAATGCTATATTTAGAGGGACATTTCATTCTTTCAGAAGAGAAATGAATCTATCAGGACTAGGACACTAGGACTATTATGTAGGAATATTAAATATTCACATATTTTGTACTACTTGGTTGCTAATATTAGCCCAGTATTCATTAGGACCTACATTCTACTATTGGTTAGATTTTTTTTCTCGTGGATTTCTATAACTGTCATCTTTGGTCTGCATTATGTTGAAAAATAAAACAGCTGTCCCCTTTCTTATGTCTCCCCTCTAGAATGCTGGTAAAAATTACTACAAATACAATATTTTAATATGTTAACATGTGTAATATCCCCAAATGACTGTGATGGTCCTCCTTTCATAGTCAAAACCCACTTTTATGGAGATTTGCTACCTCCACATCTGAATAAATTGCGCATTTAAAAAATGTCATATTCATTCAGAAGCCAGAAATTTTATTACAACTTCGTTCTGAACATTTTTCCTATCAGTGTAAGACACACATTTCTGGAGGGTATAGTGAGCTTTTACGTTTTCACAGGTTAATATTCAGACTATTTCAGTGTCTGGTTAAAAATTTCCAGTGCCTGACTGGGTTACTGTGACTCCATTACTGTTTATACTGCTGCCTAGAATGCCTGTGTTAGTGTAAAATGAATTACCAAAAGGTCTTTCCTCCTAATGTTATATGTAAAGAAGGAGCACTTATATTCCATGTTTCTTTCTCTAGAAAATGAGGATAGAACTTCTATAGAGATCTACCTGAGATGATAATGGAATTATTCTGAAAAAAGAAAGTTAATGTGAAAGACATGTTCATGTTAAACAAGAATTTTTTTCCACACAAGAAGTTATATATTTCTTCCAATGCTCCAAATAAGTTTTAAATTAAGTAAATTCTAGTTTAATCTTTTTATTTTACTTTCATTTAGATTATACAAGATAGGATTTTCCGATTTTTGTAATTTTATATCCATTTTGTGTATAAAAGTGTACTGGGAGATGACCATTTAAGTCTGTCAGTTCTTTATATTTTAATACAGACTAATTTGAAGTTGTTCACTTCCCCCAACTCATTTTTATGGATGGAGCTTGTAAGAAAATATTTGGGTCAGACCCTATCACTGGCAAATAAAACACTTCATGGCTTTCTTGTTATGCTTTCTTGAGAATTTTGTTTCCATAATGAAATAATAGGGCCAAATTTTGGTTTAACTTACATTCTTTTATTCTGTTAAAAGTCTACTAATGTCATTAGATCACTTCTGATTTAATCTTATTGTGAAGGAAAAGAAATTATGCCCATCATTCCTCATCATTTGTGTCAAAACCTATAAGGGCTATGTGGGAGTGAGAGACTGCAGACAGCCTTGCTCCAGCCCTGTAGAATTTAAGCCATGAATTTGTACTTCCTGAGCTGTCTTTGCTGCCTGCAGAAGAGTGGAGAGAAGAGCAACCTGAAGTGAGGTGTAGTGCCCATCCTGGTGAAATGTTGAAACAAATAAAAACACAGTCTGTCACATTGGAATTGTATTCTTTGGTCTTGTAAGATTTTTTTTCCTTCTCACTTGATAAAAAGGACCCTTATTTTATTGTCATAATCACTGTACAGGCTTCCAAGTTTCCTGTTATCAGTAAATTAACATTTACTGTTACCACTGCTTGAGCAGGAGGTGCATGTAGTGAAAGCATGGATTGTAGATTGGCTCCTAATATTTTGCTGATGTCTTTATTTTTCTCACACAGTAAAGTGTTTTCTGGTCGTTCCTGTAAAAATTGATAACATTTTCCCTTCTAAGAAGTGGATAAACATTGTAATATCTAGTGTTCCACTAGATGTAGATAAATAGATAAAATATGTAAAATAAATGAACAGAATTGAGACACCGTGCCCAGAAATGCCCTAGCAAGACAGTAAAATGACAGCTATCTGTTATAACTATTGAAATTAATCCAGCTATTCACTGTATATGTAAAAAGTGAAGAAGTTAGCAAGCCTTGTAGTATCGGCACTTAATTGTTTTCACTGTTGCTTCTAGAGTAGGTTCCTTTTTTTAAAAAAAAGAATTAATTACTTCATTAACCTCATACGTCTTTGACTACTCTGCTACCTCTGGATATTTTTGTATAACATCAATTTGTGCAAAACACACAGTATAAAGGTTCACATTTTAATAAACTGAAATTAGTGTATGTTTCACAAACATGATAAAGCTTTGGGTTAAAGTTCAAGAATAATCATGTGTAGCAAGTATTCTGCTTACAGTAATAAAAAGTGAAGGAGTTGAAGGAAATTGCAAATTGATATCTTCACTTATGACATCAGCTTTTATATAGATACAGCTTTAGGTTTTTGTGTGTTTACAGTAGATAAAGGGGGGACAGTAGGGCTTTCAGTGGTTCTTGTTCTCTCTCTTTACAGACAGTTAACTCACCTTTAAGAGCATGCACACTATTTGAGTTACATGAATCAATTTTTATACAAATGTTTCTGGAAATAAAAAATATTTGAACAATATTTCTGATTTAAAGCTGAAAGAAAGCTATTTCAATAATAAAGCGCAAAGTAGAAGTTAAAGAATGCACTTGGCTATTACTAAAAATCTGAAATATCCTCTGTGTGTATATATTATTTTAATTAAAAAATACAACTATTTTTGAAAAACAAACAATAGCTACTCAATACCCTTTGGGGTCTCATTAAGAAAGTCTTTCTGATCCAAGTTTTTTACTGTGCTACAATATAAAACGCCTTAACACTATTTTATCTGTAATAGACCATATGTAAATGTAGCTGTTGTATTGCCTAGAATGATCTTTGTACCTCTATCTTTCTTCTAGCTCTTTTTGGTGACAAATCCCTATATTTCTGTTGCTAAAGAAATGGGTGCTAACAAAATAAACTCTTGTCCTGATGAATTCATCCAGTTTGGTCAAGCAAGAATCAAAGTAAAGAAATTTGAAAAGGGCATATCTAATTAATGTTATTTCTAAGAGCTGGCATCTGATAGTTGAAGGGGTTTTTTTGTGCTGTCAGCTGCACCATTTCCAGCTGAAGTACTGTTTTCAATTTGCTTCTGACAGACAGCCGTGCCAGTCAAAATGCGCGAGCCTGGTTCCTATCAGTTTCTGTTCATTTGCTTACTCACTTCCTTGCTTTGCTACAACCTACTTGTGCTTTCTCAATCTGTCAGATACACTTAAAGGAAGTTGTAGTCTACATTTCTACCCTACTTTTGTTTCCCCATGTTTCTTTATTTTAATAATCTGTTTTATCCAGTTTTAGTTAGAGCAGATTGATCTACATTCTTCAGAGGATGGATAGATTGAGTCAAGGTGCTTGTAAGAATGACACCAAAATGCTGAATGTACAATGAAATCACCCAACCCTTTTTCTGCTTGTACTGAAGAGGAATACAAAGCTTTTTTCAGGACTGCTACTTTTCATCTCCTGCAGCTATGTGGGTGTTTCCTGGGCAGAGGTGGAGAGGGAATTGACCTTAACATTTGTTTGCAAGTTTTGGAATTGTCTACACTCTCACAAAGAAGGAAGTGATTAGAAACAAGAACAAATCTGACTTAGATTATCCTTTTGCACTCCCAAAATACATTTTTACTGCCTTGAACAAATGTTGCCCCTGAAGCAGCACAAGTAGGTTTTGTTCCATTCTCTGGGCTTTTGGTAAAAATAGAGCAAAAGCACATCATCCACGAGACTCCTATCTTAGTGTGCTCATCTTTGTCTGTCTCTTCTTTTATTTTCTGTCCTTGAGGAAGGGTGTTATTGCAGAAGTTTTCACTGGGAAGTCTAGTAGTTGAAAATAAATAAAGCTGCAAAACTTGTGTTTCAGATAGAACACTATTCTCAGTACTGAGAATCCAAGAGCTTCTCAGAACACATTCCCAGTATCGGCAGCATGGTATGTGTTCTGGGTTCTCTGGATTCAGGTATGCAACTCAACTGTGAGGTAGTACTCCATAATAGCACAAAATTCAAGTGTGTACTAAGTCTCTCTAGGTTTCCTGTTTCTCGGTTTCCACAAAAGGAAGCATCTGTGTGAGAGTAATGGTATACTATTAAAAATAGCTGATCACAGAGGTGAGGATATCTGAGTCCTGATGCACGACAAAAGATTTGTTTAGGTTTACCCTTGGTCCCCTCCTAAACTCCCTTACCTGCAGTGTGCATGGCGTGGTGGTACCTGCTACCCATGTAATACAGCAGTATCTATTGCAGCAGAACCTGTAGCTTGCCCTACAGCCATGTTTTTAACTGTAGTGTGTGGTGAGGTGGGTTCTCCCAGGTTGTTCTTGTTTCTTGTTGAACAGGCAGGTCGCTGAATTTTATACAAGTTATGTTTTCTAATATTTTTTAGGAAAAGTTGAAGTGCTCTAATTAGAAAATGATTAAAGCATGAAAAAGAGTGACATTGTCCTCATTTGTAAACAGAAAGTTCAGCCTCCTGGATACTTAATGTTTTAAAAACACCATTTTGCCATCAGTACAACTGTGTCGCCAGGAGAAATGAGGAATCCAGTATGACCCCATGACTGTGCCCTTGATAATCATTTCAGTCTTAATAATCTAATCCGTCCATTGTAATGAAGCAATTAACTTGCTGTGCCCCTAGCTGTAATCTAAGAGCGAATAATGACATTTATTCTTGTTTCAACAGTTTTGCTGTTGAATACTATTAGGTGGGGTTTATTTGACTGGTCCTTTCAGGCCTTGTACATAACAGGAAAAAAAATGTTTTTGTATGTCAGAAAATCTGTCGCAAGGACATTTATGATACATGAATTTAGCTTGCTGTCATAAATTTCCTTGGTTCAGAAATAAAGGTAATATAACATTGGAGGAAATAAAATGGAAAAAAATAAAGAAAAAAGGGTCAAGGAAAGGAGAAACCACAGCTGATATTAGTTCCTCAGGTTTCATTTGAAGTGATCAAAGAAGTGATCTGTGACAAAATATTACTCATTCCTGATCTCATCAGTGAACCTCAGAAGCTTCCATGTATTTTCCAATTTCTTTTATGGTCTAACACTCAATTGCAATATATACTATTTTTCTAAATCTCTCTGCTTAAATTGGGAACAAAAATTCCTTGTATACTTTTTAAAGTGGGATAAACACCAGATTTTATTTGGTGCACAGTATTTAAGGATACAGTACGTGAGTATGTCCATTTTGACTTCACAAGAATTTGGTAGCACTTGTTTTCTTTCTTACATTATTTTTTTCCCCCCCTGCAGTGCTTATTTCTTGTAGGAGCTTTTTATGGTACAGGCAGGTTTTGTCTAGTTCAACTATTACTCCACTCCTACAATGACAAGGAATGGCATTCAGCATCAGATATGGCATTTGGGAAATGTGAGGAGAAGGAAGGCAGGAGCAAGAGTGTTTGAGTTTTGTTCAGTGCAACCACTGAATGGCAGTTCCAAGTAAAAAGTGATAGGAAGTTTTTGAGAGAAGAAAGCATCTTTCTTTTGTGTTATTTATTTTCAAATTCTACCAACAGATTTTTCTACTGCAGTGTATTGTGCATGTTCTTCTAAGCTCATTGAGATCTTTTCCCATCCTCAGTAAGGTCTTGATGTACTTCCTCAAGGCTTCATTAGACCTTCTCAACTCTTTTTGGAAATTTGCATGTTCACTGAGGTAAAGGGAGATTGTTTTCAATTTTTGCCAGAATTTTTTTTTGACAGATCTTTTCATGTACTGCTAAAAGCCAGACAAGTTTTGATATCTGGATTCTGATGGAAGAAACCTGAATTTCTGCCAGGTCCTCTCCCCAGCTCCTTGGCAGCCTCACTGGCAGGCTGGTGGGAAGCCGTATTCTGCATCCTTTGACTCGTTCAGTCCCTGGTTCTTCAGCAACAGAGACAGCTGGAGCTTCCAGGACCCTTAATTCTGGGCAGCATGTCAGACAACTTTTTGCGAAACCTGAACTACTGATTAAAGTGGGTCCAAAAAATGTAATTCCAGTTTGCAGGAAAATTCTGAATATGTGGTATTCATTCTTCCATACAACAGAATCACTGCTACGTTTGAAACTTGTATACTCCTTTGGTTATTTGAATTTTGAATGCTCTCTTCTCTGGATTTTTTTGGTATCTCAAATGAATATAGCTCCTTTCTCTTATTCATCTTTCTCTCTTCCATCAGTGATAGAACAATGTTTATGGTTACAGAGTACTTTCACAAATGAAATATTGAAATGTTAAGAATGTATGATTTGACGTGTTTCCCAGGTAAGACAAAAATTTCAGCCCAGTTAGTCTATACAGTGAGAGATTATTATTAACTTTGACTGCCTCTCTCTTTACTGGGGACTGAAGTCTCTGAAATAACTGCTGAAACTACATAAACCAACGAAGTTTTTATCCTGAATAGGCATAAAATGTTAAATTGGCTTTGTTCTGTTATTTGATTAAAATCACCTGCTGAACTAGTGCTTCATTCTTATATTAATCCAACAGCATTGTGGTCTAAACCTCTGCTATGAAAATTTTGATATTATCAATTCCATAAAGTATTTAAATATACTTTTCTGTGTATTCAACACAGACAGCAAACAAAATGTACTTCTAATTATTGTTATCACTTAACAAGTAGCCTTCTGTTGTCTAATTTAGAACAAGAAACTTCTTTAATTCCTCAGAAAACTAAATTAGTCCCATCCTTATAGAATAGTGGAGAACAAATTTAATTGCCTACCTTTCCTTATTTTTCCTTGTCTAATTTATATTGTGAACATTTGGGGACAGGAGTTTTTAGTATTTTAGATGTTCATGTCTACTCCGGGTTATGCTAAAATTTGTGGTTACCATTTGCCTTTAAGGTTTTTTTTAAAGATATAACTGTGATTGACATTCCCCAAAGGAGCTGCTGTTAAATAAGCCTCTTTGCTTTCATTAATTTTTGGACAATCCAGAAGAGAGCTCATGCTGAAAACTTACAAGGAGGCAAGGATAAACATTTATAAATGAAGTAGGAGAATAGTAAACAGTACTTAGAACAAACACAAATACCAACCTTAAATTTATTTGAAGGCTGTATCCTTGTTAATCAGTTTCTTTAAATATAATTGAGGCAAACTGCTAAGTCAGACGCATGGTGGTTTTGTGTCTTGTTCCTTTTATCATCAGATATTCAAAGACATTAAGATAAAAAGTAAGTAGTTTCACACTTTCACCTGTTTTTTAGGGTGGTAGATTGTTCTTTTTTTTTAGTTTAGCTTTTTATTTTTTTTCCCTGTCACCATCAGTATTTGAAAAATTTTAAAACAGTTTTCTAAAAAAGGTTGGGCCTGAGAATAATACTCGTCTGTTTCCTGGTTTATAACTTCCTCTACTATCTGAATTTCATGTTGAACTATTCTCCCAGAACTACTTTACTGGAGCAGTTCCACATGCTCAGAGAGCTGCCCTTTTAGGTGGGGGTCACCCTCTGAAAAAAGAATAGATAGCTGCATGAGGAGAGGCAAGAGAATAAGAAGGGGAAGCTCTCTGAGTTATTCACAGATAAACAATTTGGAGAAAAATGCAATTCCTTCTGTACTATCTTTTGACTTTGTTCCAAATGATGAAGAGCACGTGTTCTAGTCAGAAAAATGCTTTGGAAGATGCTGAGGATGTGGTCTTACACCTGTATTATCAGACTAAATTACAGACACTTTCCATTGAGGAAAGTACCACAACATCCTAAAAATCTGGAAGATTTTATTTTCATTTTTTTCTAAGTTTGTTTAACATTCCAAGTGATAAATCTTGAAGCTTGACTTGTGGGTGAAGGAAAGTGCTCATCTACACTTGGAAGAATATAATTAATTCCCTCTGTTTTTCACCATTCTTGCTTCAAGCCTGAATGATTTTATGGTATGTTTTTCCAGAACTGTGTTTATTCCTTGTTTCAGGCTACACATGCAAATCTGCCTGAAAGGGAGTGCTGTGGTACTGTTGCCAGACTATTTCTTATATAGAGAAGTAATTTTCTTGGAAAAAATTCTTTTTTCTGAAATCCTTGAAACTGACGAGGAATTTTTTATTATCTTGGAATTAACTTGTGGAGGTGTGATCAATTTTGATGTTCTGAAAGTTTTTGACTTTAATCTCTGTACCTGATGCCCACAGCAGGCTGAAAACATATAAATAAATTTTGGATCAAACTGGACTTTTCACCTTGTAGCCTGCTACTTAATTCACATCTGGAACTCATTGCTCGTTCTAAATAGGAGTTGGATTTTCTGGAAAGGGTTATGTGTTTGGATGGTGCCTGACCATCAGAAGCTTGTTGTTTTCTGTGATGGAAAGTGTCAAGCAGATTTTCAGGGCTTCTCTGGATTAGAATGTAGTGATGGAACTGAAAGCATGTTCTTTCTGTCCTTCAGAAATTTATGTTATTTAAAGTCCTTCTTTTTCTTCAGTTTCTGTTATAAAAGGGCATGCCAACCAAAAAGTCTGAAGGACTAAATGTCAGAAGATAAGGCTGAACAAAGAGACATTTGGAGAATTCTGAACAAATAAAAAATTTGAAACTTCCGTGGGTCCTCTTTTGTTGTGGTGAGGTGGGGTGTTGTGCCTCTTCTCCCAGGCAACTAGTGATAGGACAAGAAAAAATAGCCTTACGTTGCACAGTGGGAGGGGTCAGTTTGGATATTATCATGATATGGTTTAGTGGGTATGGTGGGATTTAGTCTAAGGCTGGGCTTGATGATCCTGGAGGTCTTCTACAACCTTAATGATTCCATGATTCCATTGTTTTGAAAAGGAGGTTGTTTTCCTCCAAGTACAAGTTAGAAGATAAAAGAAGACCACTGGGAGATCTCTGGCTTTCCACAAGAAACCTTTGCTGATTCTAGTCGCTTCCCATTTCCAGGAAGAGAATGGAGAAACTGAAGATATCAGATCATTATCAAATATTAGCACTATAAAATTTTTATAGGCTTACTTTTTGAGAATGTCTATTGAAATCAGGATTTCTATTTAATTTTGTGTTCATCTGGTATCTTCTATTTGATCTACAGAACATTTAGAAATGAGGCCACCCAAAAGGTTACGGTCATAACCACCAATAAGGCATATTTTGGGCTATGTTATGCACAAATATTTAAAGGAAATTCTCTGAATGTACACTTTTAGAGAGGTTGGTTGTTTTTTGTTTGTTTTGTTTTGTTGTGTTTTGAAGTGGCATAGGTCAGAAAGTCTGTTGGTGATATAGCCATGTAAAATCACCAAGAATGTTTTATAATTTTTTTCAGTATTTGCTATAGCTGTGCCTGTATTTAGCTAATTTTCCTGTGTTTACTTTCTTTTACATTATTGATCCAAAGCTCAGCTGGGATATTATTGCCAGTTGTGTTTGAAAGACTCTGTGAGTCTTTCCAAAATGCTATTTTGCCACTTCTGGGATCCCTATGGACCTAGCTTCACTTGTAAATTCAAGCCTTTGCAGATTGGGTGTGTTGTTTTACCTCTGTCCAATTACAGAACCAGAAAAGCCTTTCTGTTTGCCAAATGCACAATGTGGGAGTTGGGATTGCTTTCACAGGCTTGTAATACCTGTAAAAAATGAAGCTATTAATTTCTCCTCAAATGATAAAATAATTTTAGATGAAAAAGTTTCAATTCATGAGGCTGAAGTGTCTCAGGAACATCAGGAATTTCAGTTTCTAATTTTTATAAGCAATCATTTTCCAAGCTACGAGTATAAGATGATAGAGAAAACAGTCACATTTGCTAGTTTGCACTCCCAAGACAACTATCAGAGCTAGGAATTTGGTTTCATATTGCCAGCAGTGTGTTAAAAAAGTCTGTGAAAAGGGATATAGTAAAATCAGAGACTGAAAAATCTAAGGGGAAATCTAGAGGTTTTTGTTTTGAGGAGCACAACACCAAAGAAATGTTATGGCATCTCTCAAACTTTGCAGGATATGCTATGGTAAAGGCCATAGAAGAAGGCAGTGTGGAGATTCATAAAACTGATTCATGGGGCAGGATAGTTGCAGATGTGTAAATGCATGCTGAGAAAAAGTTGGCTAATTCTAGTCTGCTATTTTCACTTCCGACAGTGCTTTACAAGATGGCAGTACAACTGAAGGGCTTTCCTAACCCAGTTATGTTTGGTAAGGTCTATCAACAGATATCTTTTCTGGGCACAAGTCATGTAACATGCAATATCATTTGTTATCAGGTCTGTAACAGTAGTCCCTATTGTTCCTCTGGTTGGTGAGGAATAGAATTAAAACTAATGTGAAACCTCTTGGATGAAGCTGGGGATATAAGTATCAATTTATAATTTTTGAAACACATAGTGTATTCATAGTGGGATATTATTTGCTATGGAATGATATTTTATTCAAGAGAAATGTTATAGAATATAGCAGATATATGTGAGAAATTAGGGTTTTGTGGAAGAATCAGATAAGACTTTGTTTTGACTTGGACCATAGGGGGCTTTCACTAATTCAATAAATGATACAGTCGTGCACGAAGATAAACAACCTTCAACATGAGGCTTGTCATGTGAGTTCATCCTTAGATTTTTAATATTTTCACTTCAAATAATGATGAAGAAATAAGTAGAATTTGCCAACTTCCATGGGAATATGAGGTACAAAGTTAGCCATTCTCTTGAGAGGGCAAGAGTAAAATGAGGTTAATACAGATATGAATTATCTGTATTAATATGACTTAGCACAGGTAATTCATACAGATTATGAATTACCTGTGCTAAGTAATTACTGAGTATTCACTGATAAATGTGCTGGGAAAGAAATGGTGCACTGTGCCTTTCTCAGAGTCTTCTGATGCACCTGATGTACATTTTGCAAAGGTCGGAGACATGAGGAGTTGAAATAGTAAGAGAAACCACAGTTTCCTTGATTTGTAATAACCTGAGGTAGTAAGAACCTATAGTGGAATTCAGGAAATGAAGTCTAAATACTACAGGAAATGTGTCTTTTCCCCCCTCTCTGCACAGAACAGGAATAAAAATATTTTTTCTACGTTTTTCTGTAAGAGTTGGAATGAAATATCATTTGTTCCATCTTGACAGGTAATGAGGCTGATCTACAGTGGTACAGTTCATTGCAGAGTGGAGAATGATCTGGATTACCTTGTGGATTGTAAATCTCTTAGAATTTATAATAATAAATTCAATAAATAATAAATTCAATAAGTAATAAATGCCTTGTTTTACCTCACCTTCTCAATAATGCAAGAGACAGACAAAATAATTTTATTTGTGAATGACAGGCTAAAAGATTTATATGTACAATGACAGACTAACCGATTAAAAAGTACAAACTACCAAATTGGTCCCCTGCATCCATATATAGGCTGATATCTTTGACAGGAGCTAGGCATAAATATGTACGAAAGAATCTCACCAGACAGTTTTATAGCCTTTTTTCTCTATATGAAAACATATCCACCTTGACCAAATCCATTGTGTTTGGATAGGATTTTCTGCGTGCCCCCTCAACTGCTTGTTTTTACGGTTTAGATATTTTCAGTTTATCTCAGTTTGATCTTGTGTTCTTCAAAGTACCATGCATAGATTTTTCCAATATGGAAATCATTCTCTGCTTCTGATCACCCTTACTGTCCTTCTTGTTAGTTTTATTTAATAAATTTTCTTCTTTCTGAGGTGTGGTAACTACAACTAAAAGGTTAAAGATATCAGAATACCCCAGATTTATCAAGTATATATAGTAGTATATTGACTTTCATAATAAAATCCAAAGTTATTGTTTTTGCTTTTCTTGATTACTACTGCAAGTTGATTATTTTTCCTTAAACATAATAGCTAATTTATCAGAGACCTTTGTATCTGTTGCTAGGGTTATTTTTGTCATGTGCATTGCTTTTTATGTACCCACACTGACTGGTTTCTAGCATTTAGTTACAAGATTTCAGCAAGTCTGTACCATTGTGGAATTCTTTCCCCGAGGTTTATATTTTCATATTTGCCTTGTGTTTGGATGACAGTATCCTGGCTTTGGGAACTGCCCTTTTGAAATGAGAATGCACTAGATAGGGGATTAAACATATATATTTAATTTAAAACTTTTTAATGCTCCCTATGGAGGTTTTCTCAGATTTTTCTTGTCCTAAGTACAGTCCAGATAAGGAATTCCTGTAGTTTCATAGTTTTAATAAATTGATAAGATCTGAAGTTGATTTGAATATAAATATTACTTACTTGCCTTCTAATGCTCCAGTTAATGAACATAAGTCTTTTCGGACGTCAGAACTACAAGGCAGCATTTTTTATTAGTGTTAGACTGTAATAGTTATTTATGCAAATGTAAGAGAAATTCTGAAAAATATGGTTTAAATATAAATATGATTTTATGTAGTAAAAATTACTACTTTTTCTGTTTAGAATTTTTGTAAAGTATTTGTTTTGCCTTAAAAAGAGCAAAGCTGTACTAAGTGGAACAATTTAGAGAATATAGACATATGTATATATGGTCATAGTACAAGATTTATTTACTTAGCTGGAAATCCTGTTAAAATGCTATATGTGACTATAATTTAGATAACAGAACAGATGGAGTGCTGTTCTTTTCGGGTTAAGGTTTTAAAATTTATTTATTTAAATCTTTAATAGCCATTTCCATCTCTGTTTTTTTTTGGTTTTGGTTTTTGGTGGGTTTTTTTTTTTTGGTTGGGTTTTTGGTGGTTTTTTTTGTTTTTTGTTTTTTTGCTTGGTTGATTGGTTTGTTTTGGTAATATTTTAAAAAATTGGCATCACAATGCTTTCTGATAGTTTTGGGAAAATTGTAATGCACCTACTGTGTTGTATTTGCACTGTATTCCGTGGGAGCAGTGCTTGAGAATTGTACAAGGCTCCTACAAGCCAGAGAATTCCACATGACACAGAAATACCTGTTGAAGACTATTCCCTAAGTCTCACTAGTATGTTTAAATATCCAAGGCACCTTTATAGCTGACTGTTGAAAATGTAGATATTTTTGGGGGGAGAGGGCATGTTACTTAAAAATACCTGGAAAAGTTTGAGGAAAAAGGGAGCAATACCAAGTTTCTACCGGTATACACATATTTAGTACCAGATTAAAATTGCATTAATTCTTTCAATTTTGAGAGGAAACATGATAATTATTCTTTATTCCTGTTATTTTAGCATGTATGGAATGAATGGAAGATGAGTCCCTAGACAGGATGAATGATTCTTAGTTCATTAAGTCCAAACCCTAGCTCTCAGACATGCAGTCTTAATGGTCTCTTTCATAACTATTTTATAGGTAGAGCTTGATTAGTTTAACTGCATTTTGCTCTCACTTTTCTTAGCAGAAGATGTACTGATGTACCATTCTCTTTACAGCTAGAAGCCATCTTCTAATTTCCTGCTTAAACCAGTCCCAGACAGTTTATGCCTCTTTATTGTTTTTCTTCTTTCTCTGATATTTGGCTGTACTTTTACTCCAACTTTTTTATTTCTTATTTTACTACAATTCAGATATCTCATCCTATTTCTTAAATTATGCTCTGTATCCCCTAATCATCCTCCTAAATCTCTAGGTGTAAGTCCATTTTTCTTGAAGATGGATAAACAGGACTGCATGTGGTGTTCAAGGCGAAGTTTTCACAGGACCACTATGTTGGCACTAAACGCTCCTTTCTTTAGCATAAGTGGCTGGACTAGTTCTCTTTCTCCAGTAGCTCTTCTCTTTTATTCTGCAAATTATTTGCCATTCCTACTCATTCTGTGATATGAACAGCTTTTGTACATTGGCTTCTCACAGACTTGATCTTTTACTGAGTACAACTGGCTGTAGCACTTTGAGAAGGAATTGGGAGCAGGGAGACTAAATGAGCTTGTACACCAGCAGCACACTTAATCACAGATAGATTTGATGTTAATAAGTTATGTGACCTCCCTGCTCCACCGAGTAGTGGACAAGGCCTAGGAGCAAAGCTGGGGTCAGCAATACAATTCCTTACATGACCCTCTGTGAGCGGAGATTATAGAATCATAGAATGGTTTGGGTTGGAAGGGACCTTCAAAATCATCTTGTTCCAACCCCCTTGCCAAGAGCAGGGATGCCACCCACTGCATGAGGTTGCCCAGGGCTCCATCCAACCTTACCTTGAACAATTCCAGGAGTGGGGCATCTATAATTTCTCTGGGCAACCTGTTCCTGTGTCTCACCACCCATACACTAAAGAACTTCTTCCTAACGTCTTATCTTAATATTTCCTCTTTTACTTTAAGGCTGTTTCCCCTTGTCTTACCACTATCTGCCTATGTAAAAAATTGCTCTCCTTGCTTTAAAGACTTCCTTCAATACTGAAAGGCTGCAATAAGGTCTCCCTGGACTCTTCTTCAATTTGAACGATCCAAACTCTCTCAGCCTGTCTTCACAGGAGAAATTCTCCATCCCTCTAATCATATTTGTGGCCCTCCTCTGTACTTTCTCCAGCAGGCCCACATCAGAACAATACTGATGACCGAGGAAACAGTTATTCCCTTTTGGTTTGTGATTCTGTAGTTCCCAAACCCATGAAATTCAGCAAGGCCAGGTGTAAGATCCTGCCCCTGGGTCAGGGAAACCTCAAGCAAAGGTGCAGGCTGGGCAGGGAATAGACAGAGAAACTGTGAGGAGACTTTGAGGTGTTGCTGCATGGAAAGCTGGACTCAACCTGGCAATGTGTTCTTGCAGAGCAGAAAGTCAGTTGTATCCTGGGCTGCAGCTAAAGGAGTGTGGCCAGCAAGTCAAGGGAGGTGATTCAGTCCCTGTACTCCTCTCTTGTGAAACCCCACTTGGAGTACTGCAACCAGTTCTGGAGTCCCCAGCATATGAAGGGCATGGACATACTGGAGTGAGTCCAGAGAAGGGCCACAGAGATGCTCAGAGGTCTGGAGCACCTCTCCTATGGAAACAGGCTGAGAGATTTGGGTAGTTCAAACTGGACAAGAGAAAGCTCTTGGGACACCTTACAGAACCTTCCAGTATCTAAAGGGGGCTTATAAAAATGAGGGAGAAGGACTTTTTACAAGGGCATGTAGTGACAGGACAAGGGGGAATGGCTTCAAACTGAAAGAGAATTTAGATTTAGAATTTAGGTTTAGATTGTATATTAAGAAGAAATCTTTTATTGTGTGGGTGATGAGACACTGGAACAGGTTGCCTAGAGAAGCTGTAAATGCCCCATACCTGGAAGAGTTAAAGGCCAGGCTGGTTGGGGTTTTGAGCAACCTGGTCTAGTGGAAAGAGTCCCTGCTCATGAGTGATTTTGATAATGGTCTCAAGAACTTCGTTCCTTAGTGACTTATGTGCAGCATATTCCTCTTCAGACATATATACTTTCTTTAGAAATCCAAATAAATGAGGCACATCATAGATGCTCTATCTTTAAGCTGGAACAACTTCTCTTCATTTTAATCCTCTTCTGTGTTTTTTTTTCTCTATTTGCTTTATTTACTTATGTTTTATTGACTCTTTTTTCCTTTCCTGTCTGTTCATAATCAGTGGGAAAGTTAACTTCTTATAAATTTTCCCTGGACTTCGGTTTTTTTTCTTCAAAAATCTGCTTCTTAAAAAACTACTCTGGCTTCTGGCCTTGCTTGGCATGCAGTATAGCATCCTTCTGTCAGACAGCCATTCTTACCTTCTTGGATGTGTGTCTGGGAGAAGACATGTTTGGAGGAATTCAGTGATTGCCAGACGTTTGAGCTCAGAAATAGGAAGGAACTGCAAAAAAGTCTCAAAACTACTTGTCTAAGAGTTTCACTAGGTATTTTCCACTCTGGCGGTTTAGGTCAATTTAATTAGAATGTCATATGGGCTTCTCTCCGGACTTATGCTTGAACAAGTGAAGACTTTTCAAAATTAGTCTAATACCTAGTGAGTTTCATCTGCAGAATTAGTCTTTAGAATGTATTTTTGACCCTATTATCATGCTCTTTCCTACTGCACATAGTCATTAGTGGATGCTCTTCCTCTTCAGCTTTGGTGGGTTGACCCTGGCCAGAAGCTAAATACAGCTGCTCACTCCTTCCCCTCTCCTGTGGGATGGAGGGAAAAATAAAAGAAAGGCCTAAGGATTTGTGGATCAAGATAAAGGCAGTTTAATAGGTGAAGCAAAAGCTATACTTGCAAGCAAAGTAAAGGAATTTATTCAATGTTTCCACTGGCAGCCAGATATTTAACTAATTTCTTATAAGCTTGGCCTCAGCACACAGAGTTCAAACATCATAACCATGACTTTCCCTGCTTCCATGTCCCTTTCTTGAGTTTTTATTGCTCAGCAAAATATCATGTGGTAGAGAACATCCTTTTGATCAATGTGGATCAGTTGTTCCAGCTGTGTGTTCTTCCAGTTTATTGCCAATGCCAGCCTACTTCTGGAGGGATAGACTGGGAAAAAGCACTGTCAAGCCCTCTTCAGTGATAACCAGAATTCTGGTGTGTTATCAACAGTGTTAGTCACAAATGCAAAAAAACCTCAGGACCATACAGGCTGCTGTGAAGAAAATTGACTCCATCCCAGCCAAGTGCAGTACGCCTGCACAGATCCTATCTAAAAATACTCCACAACAGAGACAGGAGAATGGGAGATTATTTGGAATCTAGTAGTGCTGTGTAGAACAAAGTTGTGCCTTTCACTTGTGACACACAACTATTCAGGTGGTTGGGAGATTGAAGAAGCATTCCTTTGTTCTCCCTCCAGTTCCCCAACAGTTCTTTCTTCCTTATTGTACCCTGAGGTGACCTTTCTCTTCCATTTAGACATTAATAAATTATATCAGTGATGGTAGGTTCATTTGGTGCCCATGTGCTTCACTGTGTTTTATTCTCTATACATTTTACACATTATAAATACAGTCATTCCTTCATCTCTGGACCGACACGTCATTTTTTTTGTTGCTGGCTTCCATTTTTGCCTGAAATGTAGAAAGAGTCTTATGGAAGATTATATGTTTTTCTCAATAAGATTTGACTTAGAAAGGGATCCAAGGTAAGTTCTAAAGTGTTTTTTCAATTAGGGTAGTTCTTCCCTTTTAAAATTGTGTACTGTTCCAGAACTGAAACGTTGCTTCACATACTGGATGTCGCTTTCCATATGGGTTGTCTAGAATAATTTACATCTTATGTATATTAAACAAAATTATTTTGCCTTTCTGTCTCTGAAACAGAGGCAAACAAAGACCCTCACAGTAAAGCACATAAAAATTCTTGACTGGTATGAAAGCACTAAGAACACAGGAAAATCACCAATTTTACAATATATTTTCTAATTCTTCAAGTCTTCATTTTATAAACAGAAGTGCAGGTGTACAAAGATACTACATCAGGTTGCCTTGCACTGATCCTCATATGGATAGAACTTTTAGAATGACAGCTCTGATCTCAGCTCCAGGAGCTAGTAAAGAATTAGCATTGGCTGTTCCTTGATTTCTCCTGAATGCATAGAAAGAGTATGATGGGATACGTTGCCAGTGACTATCAGCAGTATTAGCAGAGGAATCATTGGGTTCTGGGTTGTGGGTTCTGGGTTTAGCTGAGTTGGGAAATAAGTGTAATATATATTAGGATTTATAGGTGATTATAATGCATCTCCTGTAAGATGCCTGAACTCAGCAGGGAGCTCAGGAAAAAGAGTATTTCTATTCTTATTTCAACTGTCTGGATCAAAACCTGATATGACTCACAGAAGCCCAGACCTATCATTTTTGATATGGTTCTGTTCAGCCCAGGTTAGAAGACTCTCCTTGCAGATGAAATGTCTGGAGGATTTGGCTTCTAAAATATAAGAATTCTCTTTAGTGTATGAGTGCTGTAAAGTTACTCTCAGAGTAAATTTTTTCTCCTGGTTTCTGTATGACATCCAACGGCATATTCTTTTTTAAATATTAAAGCCTTCCTAAAAAAATAATTTCTCAATATGATATCATAAGTTTTTTGGGTAATTTTTAAAAAAATAAAGCAGCTTGTTCTCTTGCAGCTTTGCTTATGTAAATAAAGAGCTTTATAGAGGTATTTAAAGAAAGAGTGAATTCAAACCTGTGATGTAGAATGTCAGGTTGAATGGTTGAAAAGTGGCAAAGTTTTATGCAATTGAAAAGAGTATTTTAGAATAGGAAGTGCATGATCATTCTTGTCTATTAATAATGAAGAATATGTTACGATAAACCTACGTGAGTTCATATGTGTGTATATACCTTTTCTTTTACCTTTAAAATTATAATGGATTCATTTTGGTTTTTTACCATAGAAAATCAATTTAGGAGCATGGCACAGATATTGCTTAAAAAAAGTCCATAATCTACTCTGGAAACTCAATAAGATTAATTTTACATTTGGTAGGATGTAGGCGCTGATGCTCTCTGTATGAAATATTATTTCTTTTGTGCAGTGTATGAGAACAGAAGAGGCTAAAGGCAACCGATCATGTGGTTATGTTTGAAAAATGGTTAAGTGAAAATGACAGTATGGAGTTCCCTGTACATGTGGTTGAGTCTATCATCACCTTTCCTAAAGAAGAAAAAAGACAAAAGAAAACCCGTGAAACAAAATCTTAGGGCTTTGTAGTTGCTAGACTTTAAATCCTGGGAATTTTAAATTAAACTCATGGCTTTTTTCACTTACGTTCTTTATACTATGCAAATTCATATATCAGGAAAAGGAATGTCAGTAAATAATTTTCCTAAAAATGAGTAGAGGTTGAAAGTAACATAAAATATAGCACAGTGAAAAATTAGGCAGTAAATTGAAATTGAAATTATTTAATTGTCAGAGCAGTGGTGGATAAATTAGTGGAGGTGAAAAAATAATGAAAATGTACTTAAGAAAGTAGGAAAGTGACTTAAAAACACAGAGAGAACATATTGAGACAGTAATTTTAACTTTCAAAAAAATTATACATTGTTAACAAAATTTTGCCCTTTTAATGGTCTCTGACAGCACTGAGAGAATTCTAGAACAACTCACAAGTGTAAAGGAACATTTTTTTCCCACTGTAAATGTATTTGTGGGAGAAGGTTGTTGTTAGTGAATGTACACTTACACTACAAACATGGTATGCCTCACATATTACAGAATTGAAATTTACAGTTTGTAAATTCGTACAATTTACATTTCATAAAAAGAGAATTGCAATTTATTTTCAAGTGTGCATTGAAGAAAACCTTTTACATTGTGAAATTAGTTTTTATGGAGAATAGGTAGGATAGTTTACTTAAATGTCTCTATTACATACATTAATTCTTTATGTAAAATTTTCTTCTGTTTTATTAAGGAGGACAAAGCAAGAAAAAGTGGCAAATTTTTAAGGAATGCTAAGTGAGGCAAGTATAATCAGATTTGAAGTTAAAAGAGCACCTAGCTCGATTGGGTTAAACAGGGAATAAAATAATTGACTTGCTGACTTCTTATTTTTAGAACGCACATCAGTCAATCTCCACAGCAGCCTGTGCCTGCAGAAGTTCTGTGTTACTTGGTGTGTGTTCATGTGCATGATGGAATGAGGACCAGGAATGGTCATTTCCATGGATGGCTCCTGGTTAGGGGGCAGTGCTGTATCTCAGCTGTGATGCACATAGCCTGTTTAAAGCACAGAAAGAACCAGTATATCCAGCTATATGTATTTTTAGATTTTCTTTCTAAGATTCTAAATAGTCCTGAAATTTTATTGAAAAGATTTTGCAGTGTACCAAGGGATATTTTTTTTCTTACACAGAAACTTGTATCGAAAGGACTTAGCCTTCTGAAGTGCACTTAATATTTATATAAATATTAAATAATGTTACATATTTGGCATTTACTCTATCTTATATCAGTGTGAAAATAGATAATTTGAATACTTCGTTAACATTGTAGTGGTTGGTAAAATGGAAGCCATAAATAACTGTAGTTCATAGGTTTTTCTGTCTTTGCAGAAAACCAATAAATTTTCTGCATCACAATGTAATTGATATTTAGGAGAAATAAATTCCATTTCACTTTTTTGTTCATTAAATTTTGTCTATTTTCTCAAATAGGATTATGAAACCAACCATTTTGCTGCTTGTTCTTCAGTTAGCAAGGTGTGTTACTGATCTGATGGTGGTAATCCAACCTGTCTGTATATGATATTAGTAAATTACTGAATACTGGGTTACTTTCCCCTGTGGTTTTTTCTGTTTAGTGATTGAAAATTGTGATTTGGTGTAGGAGGGGTCATGCTGTCTTATATTTCCTACAACATTTAACACTCAGGAGGCTGCCAGAGCGCAGGTTAATAATAATAATAAAAATAGACTAACTAAGCTGCAATAGAGGAGTGATATTCTGTCAGTTTTGAGGGGATATATGAGTTTAGCAAATAACTTGACAAAAGAGCAGAGCACAAGGTCTTGGCCTGGGGTATCTGGTACTCGCTGTTGTACTCAGTGCTGGCTCATGGGGGTGCTCCAGTCATGAGTCTGGGGCACTGGAGGAGGTTTCTGGTCTGGTGCCAATGGGAGGTGAAATGAAAATGGAAGTAAAAGGCAAAGAAGAGATAGACAGGTTATATGTCCTTCCTCAAAGTTTTTTTGTGTGATTTATGAGTAGCTACTTGAGATACCTTTTATTAAAAATTTGGACTGGCTAGGAGATTTCTTAGGATCAGTCCAATGAGCACTTGTTATTGATGTTTTGTTTAGTGGGTCGCAGGAAATGAAGGGATGCAAATTGCCCTTCTGGCAAATGACGACTAAAGACATAATCCAACATAGCCCATTCTTCAGCTGGTATTCTTCCATCATTTAAGACTAGTTTCTGATCTGTTTAGTTTACCATGCATCATTAACACATTGTCCTTTGGTGATAGAAGTATATTCTGAAATAAAAGTTTTTTTCAGTTGCTAACTCACTTTATCTGTCTATTGTATCTTTTCCTGTCAATATTAATTGTCCTAAGACATGTGAAATGTTAAAGAGTCCTTATACTAATTCAACATGCAAGATTTATGATTTATTGCAAAGGTAGAATTCCTTCTTGTTCAGCATCTTCGTGTCCTGAGTTGATTAGGAATGAAGCACAGTGACAGAACAGCTGAGACTTCAAGAAGTACAGTTCCAATACAATAACCTAACTGTTTTTTTAGACCAGTTCATTTTAAAATGAAATTTAGGTCTTCAAATCTTGTCAGATTCATATTTACATTAGTCTTACACTTAGAAGTTTTTTGTATTTTTTTTTACTCTACAGTTATCATTGTGTCAGTTAAGATGTCACATTAACCTTCTACTCAAGACAGAAAAACCTAGATGCTTGCACTGGTGTTAGAGGACCATTTTAATTCTTCAGAATTCCTTCTTTTTATTTTTGTACCTATGAATGTAAAAGAATAATAAAAGAATGTATATATTAATTATAGATAGTGTAATTATTAATCAAGGTGGGGCTCAATTTTTTTGCAGATTTCCATTTTGTTTTATAAAATAATAGAAAACAAAAATAAATACATTTTAGTGGAAATAAAAACATTCGAGAGAAATAAGTTAATTCGACCAAATGTTTAGAGGGAAATAGTTGTACTGATTTATTTATTTAGGTTATCTTCTAAATATTCTGCTTATCAGTGTCATTATTTCAAAGTACACTTCTGTATTAAATTCATAGTGAAAGATCAGTATCTTTGTAAGTCATAACTAAATCATAATGAAAATTAAGAATGACTTGCTGTTGCAGGAAAGAATTGAATTTTTTCAACTTTATTTAAAAAAAAAATAGCACTACTGAAACAATAGTGATTGTTTCATGAAGTTAAGTTTTTTTTTCATGTGACATCTTAGGCTTCCTCTTCAGAAAGAAACACAAAATTGCTGTCACTAGTCAGTTCTACTCAAAAAGTTTCAAGCTGTCATAAACTTAATTCAGCATGCATCCTTACATTTCATAGTTAAAATGTTCAGTCATTGATTTTACAGCTATGAGAAGCTCCTCCTAAAGAGGTGTCATTATGACCATATGGTCTAACTTCTGTATAACAGATTGTAGAATTTTTGTAGTAATTTCTATGATAAAAACTTTGGCTATGAGAGCAAGTTAAAAATATATAGCTAGTCTTCTATATCTTCACCTTATTTTTGGATATGCAACTTAGTGGTTTGAGTACTAGCAGAATTTGTCTCCTTTCATTGTAAAACTAAAAAGAAATACTGATAAAAGCCAGTACTCATTCTTTTATCAATATGCATCACAGGATCTTTTGTCTTCCAAATGCCTATTAGTGTAAGCACATAGTTTTAAACATTTTTGGTCAATTGGAAAAGTCATAAAACATAATCTTTAAAAAATTTTATCCAGATCTCCTGAGCATGTTTGATTTGTCTGCTTATTTTAATCCTTCAGTTTGAGCGACTTTTCATAGTGGGACAGCTGTTGGAACTCCAAGTCTCTTCTTTTCTATTAGAAAGGAAGATGTCTTTTATATATCAACTCATTGAAACACCTTAGATAACTTGTGTGAACTTCTGTGAACAGTCAAAGATGAAATGCCTGTTTGATATCCATGACATCAAGATGATGAATTTATCCCTTTTGTACAGTATGTTTTGAAAATAAAAATAATTTAAAAATGGAAGTAGCCAGTCCACTTGTTGCCAGTTATGGTGAATCCTTTGCAAAGCAAATGATAGGAATGTGGTTTAGTGGTGGACTTGACAGTGTTAGGCTAAGGGTTGGACTGGATGATCTCAAAGGTCTTTTCCAAACTAATTGATTCTAGGAAAGATATGTTCACTTTGTCATGTCGTATTAAACAAAGAAGGATTGATGTCACCTGTTAGAACCCGCCTATCATGTTGCTGGATACAGTGATTTGTTAGATGTGTTTTGCTTTAGGTAGGAACAATTACAGGAGCTGTGTTTTCACATTTCAGTACAAATATTTGTTACCCTATTTAATTTTTTTACAGCTAGTACATTTTTGTAGTAAGTTCCAATAACCACAAATAGGAACAGGCATAGATTTTGCTGTTTCAGCTCTTTAGATGACAAAGCTAAGGTGATACTTCAACTCTTTCTTTTGGACTTAAATGAAAAGCGCAATTAATTTTTTTTTTACACTAGTGCTTATCTATCATTTAGCCAAATGGCAAATCCTATTTGTCTAAAAGCTTCTTTGAATCCTCCTTCAGATATTTGGTTTTGTAAACTGCAATAATATTTGGAAATGGATAGGTAGTGTAATGAATGATGACAGAATAAAATGTAATTTAAAAAGTGGAGCTGATACTTTTTTGTGGAATGAGTAATTTCTGTTTGAAATAGAATGAAAGCAACGCTGATACTAGCAAGGAACAATGAATGTGCTACTTTGCCTTGGACAGCCATGCTGAACTTGAGATAAGTGAATAATCTCTGAAATTGCTGAGGTTACTCCCAGTTTTAGGAATATATGCAAGATCCAGATGTCTAAGAAGTTTATCTTCCGACCTATGCCTATCTGTCACCATGCAACCACGTATTTGCTCTAGAGTTCCTTGCATGTCTAAGTTTGGGCCTTAGCATGTGCACAGATATGTCTTAACAGGAAGAAACAGGAGATTCAACTTGTCATAATCAAAACACAGTCAGAAAAATTCCTAAACTCTGTCTGAGCATCATCAGACATACTGCAGGCTCACCTTATGAAAATCTATGGTTTTGAGTCTGTCATAAAAGATATTTTAATAAAGAAATGACAGAAAGTGGCCAGAATACATGCCCAGACAACAAAAATCCTGGGGGACCAAAACTTGTTCTCGGCTAGCAGTTAGACTTCAATGTCTGTGCACTACATCCTGAGCCTGGCAGTCCAACCAGTTCTTCATCCATGTGTCCAGTCCATCTGTCCACAGTTTGTCAAGAAGGATGCCATGGGAGACCAGGCCACTAGGCTTTACATTCACTTCTCCACACAGCCAGTCATTTCATCAGAGGTGGCAATCGGATAATTCAAACATGTTTGCATTCTCCTTGCCATTTCTGTTTGGAAATGGCTTTCACTAGGATGTGTTCCATAACCTTCCATGAATGTCTGATAGGACATTCATTCTCCCAGGTGTTGAACCTATAATATTATGCAGACAATGCAGAGGCTGACAGGAGAGCAAACTCTGTAGTCCTACAAGTACAGACTTCATCTGAGAGTGCAAAACAATCTGGATTTCTATCCCATTACTTTCATTTCTGGCCAGGCAAGCTATTAGCAAAAGGATCAATACCATATTTATAAAACAAATGAATTTGTTCAGATAAATATTGACTTCTACAAGAGTATTCTGTGAAAAGACAATTTGTGCTATTATTGCACATACTTGAAAATTTCCTACGTGTAGAGAGTCTTCAGTCAGGTACTCAAATTCATGGAAAAGACTGAAATTCAGAACAGTAGTGTTCTTATCTTTCTGTTGGCTAGATCTATAAAGTTTATTTGTCAGATTTTTGGGTGTTTGCATTATGTTTTGAGGATACTTAACTTACTTAATTGCACTTAGTGCATAATTTACTTTTCTTGGGGTACTTTTTAGGCCTTATAGGAGTGCAGCACAGTAGTTGTTAAATCTTGCTATTAGTCCTTGTTTGTTCAGACACTTGTGTGAAGTTAGGGATGTTCCTAAATATTTGCAGTCTTTTGCTTATCTATGGTCTTAAAAGTGGAGGAAAGGAGTTGCCTGTTATATCCTCCATGTTATATCCTTAGCAGAGAAATAATATTTTTTGTTGGGAGTCTAACTCTGTTTCTTGAAGGTTGATTTAGCCTTGCCTTGTGTAAGACTTGTGTATTTGCTTGCCTGATATCTATGTCTATATCATGGCTACAGGATACGGATATATCCCTGATGGAGTAAAAAATATCAGACATGTGTAAGATAATGCTGTTATTCTTAAATGAGAAACCTCTAAAGTCTAAGGCTCTTGCAATAAGATTTTTGTCACTGAGTGCTTAAAAGCTCTAAGCTATCAATTGTGCACAAGACTAGGAATCCTGGGATAGAGTTCCTTCCAGGGATGATTACAGGGAATTTGCCATTATTTCCTGGGGAATGAATGATAATGAATTTGTGTTTTGTTTGTATTAGAAAGGACTTGCAGTATCCACAACTGATTCATATTTAAGGAACTATATAAATTTTTAGTAGTCATTGACATTCCAACCAGAATATATTTTTCTAGACTTATCACGGAGATGACAATTTAAGGTAAAATATATTAATTATAACAGTGTCATCACAGATGCTGCTGTTCTGCTCCATTTTATAGAAATTAGATTACATTTCCTGTCTACTTGAAGTTTCACAACCGGAAAGACTACAGTGGCTATTCCGCCGGTATGTTTGACATCATACATATTTGTTTTTAACTGCTAGTTTGCCACCTGCTTTAATAATTCTCTTAACTTCAACTAATATTTAGGAAAATGGCTAGCATTTAAAAAATATTTTTAATGATATTTAAAGACATTTAAAATTTATGTACTCTTTTTATGGGTGTTTATGTTGAGCTCTGAGGTTTTTAAGTAACTGCCAATAAATACAATTATTATACAGGGTTTTTAGACATTGCTTTTAATATTTTTTTAATTATAGCTTTTTCAAAGCTACTGTTAGTGATGTACAGAGTAAATTCCCTGGTTTTTGACATGCTGTAATAATATCTGTAATTAATGATACAATGATTATAGGAATTCTGACATTCACTTGTGGTTTCAGTAACTAATTTAGATAATGTTTATGATGAAGTCTCCCCATTTACATCCTGAAACCATACACAGGAACAACAAAAGGTATCACAAAGGATGTTGTTAGTGTCAGTAAATTTGACCACAGTGTTGTGGTGTGGTCATCTGTGGCTGATTTATTGTTCATTTTGAATTATAGGCTTCTGGAGTTTTGACAGGCTTTATAGCAAATTAGAAATCTGATGTGCCTTTGTTGATAATTCTATAGTTTTCAATTTAATTAAATGTGCAAAAGAGATTTGGCTTTGTTTTTATTTTATACTGTTCTCTCATTTGAACAATAGATACTGAAGTGCTAATCCCATTCTGTTCTGCAGAGGTTCTTATGTTGTCCTCATCAACGTAGTATCTTTAGTCTTTCAGTCATGCATTAAATGATAGGACTAACATCTGTTACATTTGGTTTGTTCTCTCACATTCTCTCCCTGGGGGAGGAATTTCATGTGCAGTTAGTGGGGTTTGTTATAACATGGAGTGTTTTTTTAAAATACGTGTATTTCTTTGTGTTCGTATTAGAAGAGGTGAGATCAGTGCACTTTGCACCTACAAAAAAAGACAGGATGGTTTAGGAATGGATGATTGTTGTAGGAAAGTTCTGTCTCCATTCATGTAGACTAAAACCATTATTATGTCTGAGGAGGGAAATTGCTGACCGTGATCTTTATCTTGGACGTGCTGGACACAAGATGCTGAGCACTTTGAACATAAGAATTGAAACTTTCCACCCGATGCTCTCCTCTGTCAAAAATCAGTGCAGAGAGTAGAAAATTAGGCTACAGTACTTATGGTGGAAAAATGTAGATGGGAATATGATAATGGCTGATGGCTTCTTGCTGATCAATTTTGCATTACTGTGGTGAGGTAGGTAGTGATAATGGCAGCTGATAAATACTGGTACCCTTAAAGATGAAATTGAATCTCTTAGCAAGCTACGAAAGGAGAAAACTGCTGTAGGTGCTCTATGGTAAGCCATTGTCAGGAGGAATTCCAAGAGAATTCTTAAATATTAGGCTGATTTAACAGTTTGAGGATATATATATATCCAACAAAATAGAGATACAAAAAGTGGTCTCTTGTGCCCATTCACTTCTTGTTCACCTTGCACCAGCTGTTCTTCATTCCTGAGGAGATCTTGTTTAAGTAGTGAAACCCTGTTATGGCTATAAAAGTGATAAAAATCAGCACATCCAGATGCTAAGCTGGGCTTTGAAGCATCTTAGAAAAATTAGGCAAGATTTCTAAAGCCATGATCAGTGCAATTCTTCTGCTTATTTGCAAAGATATAAATACATTTTATTTATAGAATGTCTTTTTATTGAAATCAAAAGAACTTGCTATTTCCTTCTGAGAGCTGTGGAAGATGGCAGAGTACTTCCAGCACTGCTTTCTGTTCTAAGAACATTTTGCAAATCAGTGTTATTCTGCAGTGTTATTGTATTAGCAGTGAGAAACATTATGTGTAATTAATTAGGTAGTAATTTTATGTGCTTTTTATAAGTCAGTCTAGCTTGCTTGTATTTTTTACAGAAATCAGGTTGCTTCCATACTTCCATTATCTAAGTAGTAAGCTAGCCAGGTATGGTTTCTTCCTTGAGCTGCAATATGAGCAGCATGCAAGTTCCCCAGAAAGTAAAAAGGTCCCTTTTCTCATAACTTGGAAGAATTTGCTAATTTCTCCTTCTGAAGTTCCTGATTTTGTATTTTTACAGTCTTATTAAATGTAGCCCTTTCTTTTGCGCAGTGCTACTGTTTTTAGTCAATGCAATTAGTGAGATAATACTGCATTTATTTGGGAGGGGCATTGCTTGTATTACAGATATTTTTAGAGATATTGAAACAATTTTAGGCAAACTAGAAACTGACTTGTATATTTTTAGCTATGCAAACTACAGAGATTTGTGTGATAGTTCATGAGCAAAACGGACACATAAACCCTTGCATAATTTTACACAATGTTATTAATTGTAATTTAAAAATATCTATCTGGTATACATTTGAAATAGCTTGAAATTTTGTGCTGGTGGTATTGTATTAACATAAAATATGCCTCATCCATGGAATGCAATCCTTATTTTCTTTCAATACATGTTGTCATTTATCCTTAAAATGTTTAAGTAACTGTGAAAAGTACCCACATAAAGTTCATTATTCTCACTTTTCGGTTAGATGGCTGTTAATTTATCATTAGGACATAGATGGTGACTTTTATGAAAGGGTGTGATCCATTGAAAAAGGCTGCAAATTTGAATTCACGCAGAGGAAGATTTCTGAGTTCATAGTAAGAGAAGGGAAGAAGTTTTAAGTAGATTTTAAAGTCAGATGATGGACCATTAAGATCTTATTGCATCACCTATGTGATCAATCTCTTTGAGCAATTGCATCAAGCTCAAGAACATGAGATTGAAACAGAATGTATTTAACAATAATCCAATATTGACTAAAGTTTCGCTACTATTATGAGTAAAAAGTTTCAATATTTACAGAACCTCAACTTTCAAAATTTGCATTTTTGTTCTAATCTCCCCCCATCTTTTTTCCAAATGTCTCTTCCTTGAGAATAGATGCTTCAGTTTTTACAGTCCTATCCTATTATATACATTAGGAAACAAGCCCAGTCTTCCAAGCCAGCTGGTACTTGTATTCACCATGCAGACTAACATGTATTATCTTCTCATCCATAGCTGCTTTTTCTGAACCAAGATGACAGCTTGGTTCAGTCATAATGGGCCTGGCTACAAACTGATATGTGCAACCCTTTGAATGATCAAGGGGCTACAGTGCCAAAGAGAAAATGAACCAACTTCACAGTCAAAATGCCTGTTAAAGTGTGTCTCCTGTGCACATAAAAATTGTTAAGATTGAAATCAAAACAATGCTTTTATCACTTTTCCAATAAGATTAAAAAATCCTGAACTCAGGTCTCACATTTTCACAATTCGCATGTCACTCTTGCCCCTCTTTTCTGAACTCTTTAATGTTGTTGGTCACTTTTCACTCCTGTTTTGCTGTACATGATTTGAAAAGAAAGGTTTAACTAAGTTTTTGAATTGTGTACACTGTTCATGAATTTTGGCATTTAGCTTAGCTGCCTATGTCCTTCTTAGTGCTGATGTTTCTTTTAAAGGGAGAAAGAAGTGTATTATTAACTACATGAAAAAATTTAGACTATTGGTTTCAAAATGTGTTGTTTCTGCACCTGTAAAAGGCACATCTGTATCTCTGCATTTTCTATTCTCCATCAGGGCTGGTTTTTCAAGTAAGAGTTCAACTGTGACTAAGAATACTGAGATCTTGAGGGAATACACTAGATAAAGAAAATCTGGAATGTTTGATGCAGGCAAGCAGTGCCACAGACAGGCCTCACAGGGTTATGATAGATGTGCTTGCTCTGTCTTTGGTGAGTAGGTATCATCTATAATAGTATGAAACCATTTTGCTTTCCAAGACAGTGCTGCCCAAAAGTATTAATCAGTTTTAAATTTTTTTCATGGGTTAATATGATTGTTTTCAGAGAGAGCATTTAATACCTGCACAAGACCATTGCCTTTTTTTTTTTCAAGAATAAGAATGAGAAAAATTTCAAAACTGGTTGCAGATATTCTATACTTTTTTTTATTCTAGAAGGTCAAGATCACACTTCCTACTAATGTTTTTATTCAGACCAAGTAATCTAAATATACAGGACTTTAGAAAGTAGTTTTCTATTGGCTGAAGTAGTATTTTAATTGAGATGCTAAGATTGTCTCCAAAACTGTGACTTTAAAAGTATTTGTGAGTCAAAAAGAAATAATAAAATTGCTGATTATTGTGGTCTTACGGATTTTATTTTAAGCCATTTTGAGAGTTCAGAAAATCTGATGGAATATCTTTTCTGGATATGCTCTTATATAAGACTATAAGACAGCAAGAACAGAATCCCCCTTTAGAAAATTGGGTGGTGTGAGTGGAGGAAGGGCCAGAGTATTAGCAGTGAATCAGCTTACTGAAATTCCAAGAAAAACAGTCAAAGAAATAAGCAAAGATCTTGTAAGTATCTAGAAGACAAAAAAATAAATGAATAGTTGTCAATGTGGATTTATCAAGAACAAATCATGCCAGAAAATCTTAATTTGATTTTGCCACAGATATCAGCTTCTGTAGACAGAGAAGTGGCAATAGATGACATACCTTGAGGATTGCTTTAATATCATCTTGAAAAACATATTCCCAATTGTCACAGTGTCGGACACGAACACGCAGATTCAAACAGCAGGTTGGCAGCAGGTCAGACCACCAAGCAGAGCAAAAAAGGGCTCTGCCCACCTTTATTATCACACTTTTATACTTCTTCTAAAACAATCATACATTGGTAGATGAGGTTAACACCTCTAGCATTTTACAGGATAGGAACACAATCTATCACCTTTCTCCGCCTTGGAGAAAGGAATGATCAACAATGTAAAAGTTCAGTAAACATTCTTAGCCGGTTAGAAAACAAGAGCTATGTTTATAGAAAATGCATGAGAACTTCTACTACAAAAGTAAAAACATGGAACACTGTGAAAACCAGGGCGACATCTCACCCTTTTTACCTTTAAAAAAGAAAAAGAAAAAAGAAAAATGAACAATGTTCAATTTCTGCTTGTGGAAGGACCATCGGAGTGAACACTCACATCGTCTGCATCTGAGCCATCACTCGATGTTCCACCCACTTGATCACTTTCATTCTGGTCACGGTTTCCACCCTGCCTGTTGGCTGGATTTTGCCTCTGCGGTCGCAGATCAGGACGGACACACTTTGCAGGTACCCAGCGAACCCCTGTATCTGTGGATACACAAGCATACCCGCGCCCTGAAGCGATAAGGTCATAGGGACCTTCCCACTGTTTGGTGACTAAATTTCTCACTCGAACCTTCGCTCGAGGCTGCTGTGCCTCATCCAAAGCCTGCAACGAGAGGTGATGGTTCAAAATGACAGGATTGTTAGAGTTCTGCGGTACCGTGAGGTGATTGAGGGTATATGCAGCTTTTGCCAGCTGACTGTGCGGGGTTTCACCCTGCATTCCCCCTTTTTGTTTTTGAAGCACCTGCTTCAGAGTACCATGAGCACGGTCTACAATAGCTTGACCAGTCGGAGAATGAGGAATACCAAACTTGTGTGACACACCCCATTGCTGCAGGAACTGCCTCACCTCTCTCGAGATGTAGGCCGGACCATTGTCCGTCTTTATAGCAGAAGGTATGCCTAGAACGGCAAAGGCCTGCCTCCAGTGGGCAATGACATCGCGGCCCTTCTCCCCAGTGTGAGCAGAAGCCCACATGGCAGAGGAGCAGGTGTCCACCGTGACATGCACTTACTTTAGCCGGCCAAATTCGGCAACTTGGGTGACGTCCGTCTGCCAAATCTCCAAGGCCCTAAGGCCCCTGGGGTTTACCCCCGCCGGCAAAGGCGCCGCAAGCGCGTGACAGTCGTCGCATGACTCGACAATGTCACGGGCCTCAGTTGGCGTCAACTGAAACTGCTTCTGCAGGGTATGTGCGTTCTGATGGAAAAACCCATGCGATGCTTTGGCCTGCGCGAGTGTATCAGGCTGAGGTGCCACCCACGCTGGGTTAGCCAACTTGTCAGCCCTCGTGTTACCTTCTGCTATGAACCCTGGCAAATCGGTATGACTCCTCACATGCAGAACATAGTAGGGATGAACTCGTTCCTGAATGAAATACCACAGGGTCTCCAGCAAATGAAACAGATCAGGATTGCTGACCTCCTTCAAAACTGAACAACTCAACCGCTTCGCTATGTCAGCCACGTAGGCGGAGTCTGTGACCAGATTGAAAGGTTGCTGGGAAAACTTTTGAAATGCCATAAGAGCAACCCTCAGTTCAACCAATTGGGCTGAGCCAACCTCATGACCTTTCAGAACCTGCCACTCAGATCCATCCCTCCAAGTCACAATGGCCTTCCCGGTTCTGCCTGAACCGTCAGTAAAGACAGTGGGTCCGTGCACTGGCTCCTGACTGTGTTTGGGTCTCAGAGAAATCTCTGCGAGTTTCGCCACTTGCAGCAACTTGTGGCTAGGCAGATGATTCGCAACCTGCCCTGAAAAATTCTCTAGAGCACTTTGCAGCGAAACGCTGTTCACAAAGCTCCAGTCAAAGTCCTCCCGCTGTACCGGCAGTACAATCTGTGCGGGGTCTGCACCCATCAATTGCAAACACCGTTGCCGGCATTTGACTATCAAGCGAGCGATCAGCTCAAACAATGCAGTTGCCGTCTTCTGCGGCTGATGGGGCAAGAAGACCCATTCCAGGACGTGCAAAGGATCGGACCATTTGTCGCTCCATTGGCCAATGATACCTATGGGATGCAAATCTGGTGTGGTAATGAAAACAGTGACATCAACGGAGGGATCAATGCGATAAACCTGTCGAGCAGAAACAGCTCGCTGCACCTCCTCCAGCACCTGACGTGCCTCCGGGGTCAATGTGCGGGGTGACTTCAAATCAGGGTCTCCCTTCAACAAATCAAATAAAGGAGACAACTGTGTCGTGGTCAGTCCCAAATATGGACGTAACCAAGCAATGACACCCACCAATTTCTGGGCATCATTCAGTGTCTTCACTGATTGCACGAACTGCACCTCTTGATGCTGAACTGTACGTTCCAAAATTTTGACCCCCAAATATTTCCAAGGAGGTTGTTGCTGAACCTTTTCTGGAGCCACCTGCAGCCCATGCGAATGCAGAGCATCGAGCAACTGAGGCTGCATCCTCAGCAGCTCATCCTGGGTGGACGCAGCCACCAATATGTCATCCATATAGTGATAAAACTGAGCACCAGGAAACTGCCTGCGAACTCCAGACAAGGCTCTGGCCACATACATTTGGCATATGGCCGGCGAATTCCGCATCCCCTGGGGAAGCGTCCTCCATTGATATCACTGTGCGGGTCCAGCGTTGTTAATTGCTGGCACCGTGAAAGCAAATTTTGGCCTATCGTCGGGATGTAAAGGAATTGAAAAGAAACAATCCTTTGGATCCACGATGAGGATCGGCCAGTCTGCTGGAAGCATGGTGGGCGACGGCATTCCAGCCTGCAGCGTCCCCATGCTCTCCATTACAGAATTTACCTTCCTGAGGTCTTGTAACAATCTCCATTTCCCAGACTTCTTTTTGATGCAGAAGACAGGAGTGTTCCAGGGACTGGTAGAAGGTTCCAGATGACCCTGGTCCAATTGCTCCTGAACCAACTTATGAAGGGCTACCAATTTATCTTTGGGTAGGGGCCACTGATCTTGCCAGATGGCCTTGTCCACCAGCCACCGTATAGGAGGCGTGGAACAGTCTGTGCCCTTCACCACAGTGGCCCCTAGTAAAAATCCGTCCCGATACGCACCCCCCATGCAGCCAGAACATCCCTCCCCCAGAGGTTAGTAGCAGTCTCAGTAACATAAGGCCTAATCATGGCCAGCTGTCCCTCTGAGTTCGTGATCATCACAGGCTTCTGGCTCACGTAGCAGCGCTTCGTCCCTCCCAGTCCCGCGATAGGCGTCCCCACCGGGTCCAATGGCCACTGGGGAGGCCAAGCAGCGAGAGAGAGGATCGTGACATCCGCACCGCTGTCGAGAAGCCCACGGAGAGAGATCTCTGGCGGCGTAGCTGCAGTGATGGACAGGGTGCACCGCATCTCAGGATGTTTTCCGGTCAAGACAGCAGTCCAATGAACCTGAGGGGGCCCAGTGGAACCAAAACTGCCGTCTCCCCGTGACCTTGCGTCCGTCCTGGGAACAGAGGACTTAAAAGGAACAAGTTGAGCAATGCGAGTCTTTTCAGGAATTGTAACCGGGGGGGTGGGTGTGGAGACCATAGCATAAATGCGTCCTGTGTAATCTGCATCAATGAGTCCCTGATGCACAATGATACCCTGAACGGTGGCACTAGACCTGCCCATGAGAAAGGCACTCATGCCACCACCCAAGGGACCAAAAGCATCCAAAGGGACCTTGTGTACCCCGCAAGAGTCCAGGACTACCGTTTCTGCCGTGCAGACATCCACACCTGCCGAGCCGCTGGTGCTGGCTGTAAGTCAGCCTAGCAAACCTCCATCGGCTGCAGCCTTTGAGGATATACTTGTGTCTGAGCACGTCTCCCCTGCGTGCTCCGCACCCCATTTCCCGAGCGCGCTGAAAACCGACCGGTAGCAGGGACCACAGCCGTGCAGTGCTTGGCAATATGATTGGGCAACCCACACCGAGAGCAGACACTCGAGGCTGCCGTGCCTTTCCGCACTTTCCGTCTCGGCTTCCTGCTGGCCGGAGCTCTCGCTTGCTCCCGCCGTGCGCCCTGTGACCCTGTCCAAGCAGGCCGTGGGGTAGCAGCCGCTGCAACCACCTTATGACTGGCAGTGCCCACTCGCTTACAGGCTCTAACCATCTGCAGCACAGAAGGATCACCAGGCATCGCCTCAATAATCCTCTGACACTCAGGAGAAAAATGAGTCCGTGCGAGCTCCTTGAATAACATCTCCCTCATCGCTGGATCTGCCACCTGCCTTTCAACAGACTCGGTAAGCCTGCTGACAAATTGCAGAAAGGACTCACCCTCCTTTTGTGCCACATTTATATACTTCTCTGCAGGAGCAGCCTCCTCAATGGTTTGGACCAATGCTGCCATGCCCGTCTCTTGGCATTGTTCTATCACAGCACGATCCATGTTGACCTGTACCTCAGCATTGGCAAAAGCACCAGTACCCAGCAGGACATCTATTCCCACTCCATATCTGGGATCCTGCTGGTCCAGCGTGGCAATATACTCCAGTGCCCTAGTTGCTAGCCGACGCCACGTGGATTCAAACACTTCATATATGAAAGGGGCAAAGATAATACGAGCTATACTGCGAATACCATAAGGAATCAACAAGGAACCATTGAAAGCTCGAAGAAGCCCCATCAGCCCCGGAGACCCCACGCCGTATTTTACAGCCTGTTCCCGGATGTCTGATAATTGCTTCCACGATAGACTCTGGTAAGCATTGCGGCCACCACTAGTGAGAACAGGAAAAGCCTGCAATCCCCGCGGCGGGGACGCTGTACCTGCCTTGTCCCGTCCCTTGCTCCTCCCAGGGGCTACAGTCCTAGGACTGGGGGTCCGGGAAGGACAGGCCTTACGGCGCCGGGCTGCCTTACTGTCGCACATGTCCTCAACTTTCGCCTTAACATCTCCCCAGAATTTCGTTTTATTCCTCGGTCGTACAGTTACCCTGCACTCCGGTAAAGTCCAGAGATTCCCGGATGCAGAACCGTCCGCCCGGGACTTATAGTCCCGAGAAGACCACGGCTTCCCCGCCGCATCAGTATCTGCCCCGAACCTAAAGATGTCAGGACTTCTCCGTGCCGCCTTGGTACGCTTGGGGTGCCGCACAGGCGAACCCCCGGGACTCGCGCTCCCGCTGTCCGTATCGTCCGAGGCGGCCGGGGACACTGCCGCAGGTGGAGATACGGTGCGGAGCGGGCTGCGGTCGCGCTTCCTCCACGCATGCCCTGGGAGCTCCTGACGCACCGGAACCGCGGTGCGCTCCCATCGCCACGCATGCGCGGTGGGGGGCGGGGATTCCGGGGAGTCGGGTCACCTGAATCGGTCCGCTGGGAGGGTAGCTGTGATCGCCTCCAGAAGGCTACCGCCCATAGGGTGGATGCCCAGAGCCGGGACAACCTGCCCTGGCCGGGGAATGACCCCTCTGGTCGCCGGAGCCGGGGTGGATCCATCTGACCCCACCCCGGCAGGCTGCCCAGGACGGAATTCACCATCCGACCCGGTTTCACTGCTGTCGCAAGCCACCAGCTTGGCGTCCGCCTCATTATCAGAGTGCAGCGTGATAGTCACCCCCGGGTCACCGGGGTTATAGACATTACAGCTGCCGCACTCCCGGCATTCCGCCGTAACCGTAGCTTTGGGCCGCGCTCCCCCCGAGCCACTCAGCGCAGGGAAGGTGCGGAGAGGGGGGCGGGTCTTGCTGCTTCGCCTCTCCCGCCGCGCGGGGGGAGCGAAGCCCGCAGCGCTGCCTTTCCAGAACGGTGCCGGGGCGGGGACGCTGACCACACCACCCCGCCAGGGCGGCGCCGGGGGGGCGAGTCACCCAGCCCCCTCCCCCCCGAGTGGCGCCGGGGGGGCGAATCGTGCTGCGGCCTCCGCCCGGAGCCGCGCCGGAGGGGCGAAACCGGGACCGCCGACCTCCTGGGGCTTTCCGCGTCCGAGTCATCCCCGAAACTCTGCCAATCGTCTGATAGTGACGGGCTAGCAGACCGCTGGCGTCCCCAGTGGGATGCGGCCCCTCCGTTCCAGGATCGGGGTGGGCGGGTGTGCTCGGACGCTGTTTCCGTCCACAGCTTCTCGCCCTTTTCCCCCTCAGATCGCTGATAGCTTACTTCTAGCGAGCTGATAGGGGTACCGGCGCTTGAAGAGCCCTGTCCCCTTTGTATAGCAGAGTTGACCCGCCTCCAGGACAGTAATAACTCATCCACATCCTCATCCTCAGTCTCTGCCACAGCGGAAGCTAAGGCTCTACCAACTGACTTCCATTTGGATTTGTCAAGGATGTGACAGCCTTCTGGGAAAAACCCATTATCCCTGGCCCAAAAATATAAATTTTGTAACTTTGTGATGCGAATATCCACGTTCTCGTCTTCTAAATTCTTAGTGAGAACCTCTAATGCCAGGGAGTCATAAAAGGATCTCTCCCTAGAGATTCCCATATTTTATATAAATTTTCTTTACCTGCTTATTTTACCTATACCTGCAGTTCCCCGTACGGGCCACCAAATGTCGCAGTGTAGGACACGAACACGCAGATTCAAACAGCAGGTCGGCAGCAGGTCAGACCACCAAGCAGAGCAAAAAAGGGCTCTGCCCACCTTTATTATCACACTTTTATACCTCTTCTAAAACAATCATACATTGGTAGATGAGGTTAACACCTCTAGCATTTTACAGGATAGGAACACAGTCTATCACCTTTCTCCGCCTTGGAGAAAGGAATGATCAACAATGTAAAAGTTCAGTAAACATTCTTAGCCGGTTAGAAAACAAGAGCTATGTTTATAGAAAATGCATGAGAACTTCTACTACAAAAGTAAAAACACGGAACACTGTGAAAACCAGGGCGACACCCAATCAATCCAGGGCAGGTGATACAGAGAAAACTACTATGTAGTTTTGTAGAATAGTAGAATAGCAGTAAGTACCCATGAGTAACGGACCAGAAAGTTTTACTCAGTATCTATGGATGTTTTCTGTCTAAACAAAGATTTACTTAATGAAACTTTGGTGAAGTTGTCACGCACATCCATTAATGTTCAGAATGCTGGAATAGAGTGCACTTACAAGCATGTTAGAAAATTTATAAACGAGTTTGAGAAATTAGAGATTTGGTCTAAAATTACTGAATGATATTCAACAAGGATATTATTCTGTAAGTATTATGCTTACATATAATCATACATTTAAATTGAAGTTAGCTACTGACTATTTATCAATTCCCAAGTGCAGTGTCTAGGCTCTAAACTGCCTCTTAAGCTGAAAAATTAAGTTTAATTGTACATATGGTTATGGAAAGAATACTTGCCATCTTAGATTGCAGAAACATGACAATGTCCTACAAAACTGTGAGGCAATAATGAGCACCACTAAATGCCCAGCTGGAATGAGTCTAGTTTTCAAAACTACAGCTCAAAATAGCAGTGGATAAGTTGACAGTAGTCCAGGTGAGATCTCTAGAAAACATGCTGTAAGAAGAGGCTAAACACTTTGGTAAACTTCAGGACATAAGACTTAGGGGAACTTCCGATTTTTCAGAGATCATGCCCTGAGCAGATGATGGGACAAGAAGTATTGAGCTTAACTTGCAGTTTGGGAGATTCAGAGAAGATAGAAAATAGAAGGTCTAAGTTTTATTAGACATTAAGCTATTTAATGTACTGTTTTCTCATTTGCCTCTCACACAACTTAGTGTATTGAACTTGTGCTAGACAATGACTAATGAGAATAACCATTCTGAAACACAGTAATCTCATCCTTCCATCATTAATTTCTGTAATTTTGAAAAGTCTACTCCTTATGTTGATTTTGGGTAGGTTTTTCATTTAAGAAGTAAATTTTTTCTCTCTCACTGTCGCTTTAAACAAAAATGCATGCACCTCTTTCCTCAGAAGAAAGGAGTGAGTATTTTTGTTACAAAACAGCAGCATAGAAGTTCACTAATTTATGAACTTGAGAATCACTTTAAAACTTGTTTTCTGTAGATTGCTTTTACTTCTCATTTATACTATTAGTATAGGTATAAGAAAATACTGAATTTACAAAATTTAGTTTCATACTCCCCATTGGAAATTGATACTGGTGTTGTAGCTCTGCAGAATCTGTTAACTAATGAATTTTTCAAGGATATTTAGCATGTGCTACATTTTAAATCATAGGACTATTGTCTGAGCTGGTTTTGATGTCACTTTGTGTTTACTAATTTTCATTTATATTTAGCGTCTTCATGAATGGCAGTTCTGTTCATTTTAAATGTACTCTAATTGCAAACAGACATGAATGAATGCTTGTAATTAGCTAGGAATGAGAACAATGGATGTCTGCATTACAATAAAGACTTAGGAGTTAAATGATCATCCAAAACTGCTATGCAGCATTTCGTTATTAAACATTTAGAACTTCTGTTCAGATAAGAGTTTGAATAACAAAAGTTTATGAAGAATGATGCTCAGAAAGTAAGTATTTCTACAGGTAGCATTCTGTTAATGCCTCTGGTACAGGTTTAGTTTGCTGAAGGAGGAATATGAGATCTGAAATTTATTTTTTCTACCTCTGCCTTCCCCCTGCTGCAAATGCCTTTAACCTATTATAGCCAATCCTAAGTTTCTGGAATCCCAAACTGATCACTCTTACAAAGGAATAATGAGTGTTTCAGGTAAGATGTATGTCAGGCAGAGGGTTCTGAGATCTTAATTTTTTCCTAAATTTATTCCCAGGAAACAGAAAACAAAAGGGGAAAAATTCAGATTCTACTTTATAATGTCATGCAAATGACATTGCATTCTTTCAGGAAGGTCAGGTATTGGGTCAACATGAAAATGCTAACTATTGAGAGAATACTGTATTCTTAATTAGAGTTACGATTTTTAATTGTACACTTAAAATTTTCGTAGGTTGTGGTGAAAAGGTTTAGAATTACCAACACTTGAGTTTGTGTCTGACTGTTGAAAAATTTTTTTGCAGCCTGACTAGGAAAGTTAATCTTAGTGAAAATATAGAAAAAAATAAAGTCAGAGAGAAAACTGTAAAATTGTTACAATTTCAGGGATGCTGTATTTGATTTCAGAAATTATGTTAAAAGTGATCACACAATCAAACTTCATCATTCTGGGAGAGAATTTTGACTTTTATAGAAACATATGTACTACTTTCAGGAACCACTGGGATATACTTTTTGAATCAGAAGACGGAAAATAAAAGTTTCAACAACTTCTATTGATTTAAACTATAATTTATGTAAGATCTCAGAGGTTAGATAGTCTGCTCAGAGTAATAGTTATAATAATGTCTGAGTAGTTGCCCTATGAAACGGAATTAAAGAAGTTTAAATAAACACAGAATGTACTAAATAGTTCAATTTTTATTTAATTGTGATCTCACATTTTTGGAATCCAGAATTCTTTCCTGGAGCCTGTTTAGAGAGTAGATGTTTTGTTTTCACTGAGAAATGGGAATAGTTATGCAGATCAGATTCTCATTTCATTCTTAATTCTACGAAGAAGGCAAAGGAGAAATTCAAGGGGGTTTTTTCACTGGTTATTAAATAAATTTTTTGAATAACCTGTAAAAAGACACTGAAGGAAGTTAACACCTAAAGCAAAAATAAATGCATGACGTCACCACAGCCTTGAAATTTAGAACAGCCTGATGCATCAACCTGCATTGTACTCTGGAATGTCAAATTCAGTGGACCCAGAACAGCAAGATTTTCATAGGCTGAGAAAATCTACAACTCCCTCGACCTGGAAATGTCTCAGATTCAGCCACTGGCCATTACAGAGGGTCATATGTGGCAGGACTTAATTCAAATTAATCAAAATTATTAATATAGTTTACTGATTAATATAGTTTACTGATTAATATAGTTTTAGCTTTTAATAGTATTGACATTCTCAGCCAAGACAAGATGTTTTGATCAGTGGCCCTTACATCTTAGACTGAAAGAAAATAATTTAATTAATTTTTATAGCAGATCACTTAAATACTTTTAAGCTTCTGCATAGAGTATGATTTGTGACATGGAAACTATTTGAAAGAATTTTAATTCTGAGCCAAAAAATCAAAATTTTTAAAGATTGATTTTGCTAATGTGTTCTGTAGGAGTTTTTTGGTGGGTTTTTTTTTTTGGTAGGTGTTATTTCCTTCATTAATTAGACTAGGTGAGTAATTTTATGTTTAGAAGGCATTTGCTAAAGTAGTTCCTTTTTTTAAAGACAGGAAGTATTCTCTGAATATCAAGTTTTAAAACCTTAAAAGTTGGATGTTTTAAGTGCAGAGAGAGTGGAATGTATGCAAAATTGCCAGTAGTTTCAAATCTGGCTGTGCTCAAAGCATTGGGTTATGTTAATCTTACCACCCCTCAGTTGAAATGGCATCTATGATACAGCTCTAGAATCGCTTTGCTTGCTCATTGTAAATACATCTGTACAACATGAGAAGGAAAAATGTGCACAAAAATGATTAATTTAAATAAACTCTTCAAACCAGGAGAGCCTTACTCATGCAAAGAGTACAAGACAGGGGAATGCAAAGAAATCATCAGAAAAAAAAATCTATAAAACCTTGGTGAGTTCCAAGTATTATCTGACTTTGGTTCACTTTAAAATAAAGGTGCAAATAGCAAGCAAACCCCAACAGAGTACTGATACAAAGAGAAATGTAGACAGAAATAGTGAACCATTCTGAAAAAAAGGTACACTGGAATATTTTCTTTCTTAGGGGAACATTGATTCAGGCATATAAAACCAAAGGAAAAGAATATTTCTACTGTTGTAAAATGTATTACTATAACTAGTCATGCACACAGTTTATAATAATATTCCATTTATGATTCTAACTTTTCTATGCATCAAATGAATCACCAGACAACATCTGTTTTTAAAGAAAGGCTTGGGCTTTCTCTAACTATCATGTAAACTGGGTGTTATGTTTACTTCAGATATCTCATGTGGTCAGAGACATCATATCACAGATAGACAAGATTATATCACAGTAACTTCCTATGTCTTCCAGATATAAACTATAAATTCTGTAGAATATAACAGAGAATTCAAAGTGATCTACTAGTATTCCCATTTATATTTTTATTCAACTAAATATATTCTCAGGAAAAACCTCAATATTTTATATTTATTCTCATAAAAGAGGCCTTAGTATAATAACGTCATAATATAATTGTATTATCATCATAATACCATCATCATCATAACAGATAATGTATATATATAACAGAATAAGGTTATAATATAGGCATGATTCCCTCAGAAAATATTAAATAAAACACATTTAATAATAACAAAATTTCCAACTCTCAAGATTTATGTGAACAGCAACATCAAATCAGCAAAAATGGATGATTTCTTGATAAATAGAGTATTTGAAAGTATTGTCATTAAATTTGTATTCATTACTGATGTATTTCTCATTTACTTTTCTTTTCCTAGTTTTTCACTTCCCATTTAAATCTTAGATTCTAATCTTGTTTTTGTAGCAGAAGTTATATTGTGTTTCTTTTTTGGTAGGGAACTTGCATTTTTCAAGCTATTTAGTAATGCAGCCTTACAGCTGAAGTACTTGTTCTGCCAATACCCTGTTCATTATGCAATAGTCATCCCGAGCTTCATGTGTAGAGAGGGTGCAGGAAACAAGTCTGCTCCAAAAAGGGGCTCTTTGTCAGGCTGGTTTTGAAGAGAATAGGAACAAATTCATGATATTTGTTATTTCTATTCCTGCTGTATCCTTTGCAAATAATCCTCCTCTAGGATTGCCCGCACTCTAGAAGAAATCTGAATCCACTTCACATGATTAGATGTCATAGTCTGAGAAATACTAACTTATTGTCTGCCGTGTAGTTTTAAGCTCTAGAGTATATGATTTTCAGCTGATGGATATCTTAGAGATAATAATGTTACAAAATTGCTATTTAACAGGCAAAATAACATACCAAGTCCAAAGTAATTACCAGTGCATTTAAAATTAATTACAGAGTTAAAATTAATTTTTTTTTTTAATTCACCTGCTAGCAGCTGAGCCCAGGGTTGCATATTTCACTAGCAGCTGGTGACAGAACAAGCATCTATGAAAGCACTGGCTGCAGGAGATGCTTGGAATGCCATCTACTGTTGAAAAAGTAAAAATCCAACCCAAAAGCAACTCGAAACCCTTAGGAGAAACTTCTTTATTTTTCGTGGTTTGTTCTAAAATGAAACTCTACTTACATTAGAATTCAACTGATGTTCTGAGAAGGTCCTAATGTGTTTGATTTCAAGATCATAGCTTTTGAACCCATTTTAAAATTAGGCTTTCTGTTTCATTTTATGAATTCCTTGAGAATTTCAGTTAATTGCAAAACAGTTGAAGCATAAGTAAAAAATAAATTCTCATCTTTCCAATACAGAATTAATAGAAGTTGCATTAAGGAAAGCTGGGATCCAGACACTGAAATAAATACCCCCTAAAATTCCTTAGGATTAAAATATTTAAGCCTTTTCTGAGTGCATTCTAAGAAAAACAATTTTAGGACAAAACCTTATAGTATTTGATTATCCTTTACTGAAGTTGACTCTGGTAAAATTGTGTTGGGAGATTATAGATTTACTAAAATTGAGTAGTCTTGTACACCTCTATGTTACATTTGAATGTATTTCTGCATGTGTTATTACTATAATAGTGGTAACTGTTTGCATTTTGGAAAATGAACAAGACTATACATTTCACAGTCATCTTGTTACAGTCATTTTTATTTCAAGAAGTATGGCTCACTGTAACACAGCTATTGTGGTAGATTTCACACATCCTGTAGGCAAGAATGTAAAACATTTTTTTTCTCTTTACACAAAATATACAAGATTACACTGGCAGACCTAAGTGCTATTCCAGCAATTCTGTGGAGAAACCCGATTTTTTGAAAAGAGATGCAGTCAAATGAATGCTAGCCGTAAAAAAATTAGTCTTTGCTAGAGTTTAAGTTGTAAAAGTGTCTGTAACTTAAACATTTTTCCAATGCAAATCTCGCCCAAGACTTGCTATGGGGTCCCCATAATTACAGAAAATTGCATCTAATAACTAATGTTATGTGACAAGTAGACAATTTTGTCTCTGCTCCTTCTTGGAAAATTAGTTGAAAGTCCTGTATTTTTTTTCAGATTTGATGCCTGCTCTCTCAGTTTGATTTATTTTATTCTCTGTAAGTCATCTAACTGAAATACCCACATATCTGCAGGATTTAGGAGAGTAACACTTCCTAAATTGGAGAAAAAAAATTAAATCCAAATAAAACTATTTGCCCCCTCAATTAATTGAAATATGCACATGCTTAAAGCTCAACCAGCTAAAACATCCTGAGTGAAGGTGGTTGCTACTTATCTAGAGGCCGTGAACAAGTGCCAGGCTCCCATGTGAGGCTTTTCAGCCTATATATAATCTGAACACTGAGATCAGAGGGAAGTCAGGGCTTTTCAGATTGTGTGAGGGAGACATTAGTGTACAGCAGGACAGGTGACTGTTGTCTCACAGTTGAACTTTGAAAAGAAATAAAAGTTATTTGTAGGAACATTGCCCTTTTTTTTTTTTTTGTCTAAAAAGGGCAATGTCTAAAAAGTTTGTTCTTTCTACTGACAGAACAAACTGATCAAATTCAAGAAGGTATTTACTTGTATCTCATGTCCTTGAAATGGATTTGGAAATTCATTATAGTGAAGAATTATGTAACATTAGCTGCTCCTTAAATAAGCTGATAGAAACTGAATAGGCAAACACCTTTTAAAGAAATATTTACTATGGCTCAAGGGTTCCTTAAACTTGTGTGCTCTTTTTATCTGTGGTCCTTGACACCCTTCATATGCATAAATTTGATCTTTGTTTTGCTCTTAACTGCATTGCTAACACGGGCTAACTTTTGATTTTATGTGTGCAAGTTAGCTGGTCTGATCTTGTACCTATTAAAGATGATGTTAGAGATGACAGCTGACAGGTATTGGGTGCTTTACCCAGAGAAAAGCTAATCTGTGAAACTCCTAATTCAAGAATATTAGTAATGTGCCAATCTGAAAAAAAAACTTCTGGAGCTTTAGGATTGAAAGACACAACTTCACCCGATATAATTCCTTTGTTAAGAGTGTTTATACTGTTTTTTAGTTGTTTTTGTTGTCCTTCTTTGACACCTTTGTGTGATCCAAGACTTTCTATTATTTATTATTTTATAATTTTTGTTTTTCCACGTTTTTGTACATGCCTCATTCCCTCAGCAGACACATGACATCTAAGTGGGAAGCAGCCAGCCTGTTCCACATGGCAACAAATTATAATGCTGACGGCTCACAAATTCTGTCTTAGAAATTCCCACTTGCTCTGTGATAACCAAAATACACTTTTCCTTACTAAATATAGGAAAAAGCTGCAGTAGCCCATTTTAAACTATGTGGTAGGTTTGGACAAACAATAGATTTTTAACATAGACCTTTTAATATCACCTTCCTGGTCTAGGCCTCCTGCTTGCAATTTTGTATAACCTTCAAAAGAGAGCATTGACCCATGAATTAATTATTGGAACTGTATATAACATAATGGGTACTGTTCAGTCTAGTACTTATTTATTATTACAGTTGAACTATAATTATTTTCTAATGTGCAGATTTGCGAGTTTGACATTCATTTTTTACGTTTTTACTATGAACACCATAACAAATAGCAAGGAAGAAGTCTGGCTGAGTTAGGATGTGTGAGAAGCGAGGGAGCTTTCATTTGTAGAACACAGTGTCTCTATCTCCTACCCCAGAAGTGAATGATAGGAAACATTTCTGCCCTGAAGAGTTCATATCCTAAGATAAGCAGAACCTGATTTGTTTTGCTGATTCTGAAATAATCAAAACATGCTGTCACGTTTCTTCAGTTTTAGAGTTAAAAGTGCAGGGCTGTCGAGCAGTCTGTTTTTGGTTGCAGTGAACCACATTTTAGTAGATATTTTATAAATATTAGTGTTAAAATTTCACTTTGCGACTTGTTTGTCTGGAACCTTATATAAAACCATCCCATTTCTAATTATCATCTAAATGTCAGAGTAGTCTTTATCTCACAGAAATTGTTATGTTTGTGGGTGATGTTCGTCTGAGGCTCATTCAAGGAGCTCATTCAGCCTAGACTATTATACAGGAACATGTATATGTGCTAAGCTGTAAAGTATGTATGGTGCTTTCTTGGTGTTTGTCTTGCATCTACGATAAATTTAGTTTGGACTTCAGGGGATGTTTAACCTCTTAAGCTTGGATTTAGATAGGTTTTAAATTTATTTTGTTTAACAGATACTGTTTCTAGCCTGAGAACCCACCTTCTCCACCTGTTTGTTCATTAATATCAAATGTCCAATTACCTCCCAGCTACTGATTGTGGAGGTGCTTTTCTGGAAACTGCTGGCACTTCCGTTAAAAACAAAACAAAAATAGTCAGTAAAATCACCTGCATATATCTTCAGGATAATTCTCCTTTGGAAAGACATTACTTTATTGCCCAACATATGATCCTTCTCATTTCAACTACCTATACTCTCAAAATTAATCAAACACTTGGAGAAGTAATATAGATTAAAGACTTCAATTTTGAACAAAAAGAGTTAAGCTGCATGTTCATGTGTATATTCTTTTAGCATCAATAGGATAATCAACGCAAAGAATCAATTCAGTTAATATATAATATTTTACAGTTATGCAATTTACATGGATTTATATTTGACCTCCTTTCTTGGAGTTAAACATACTTACATAATGTAACTTAATTAATCTGTAAAGGTGCCTTCTCAAGAAAATAGTTGACTGTATTTGAGTATATGTCTCTTTTAACTCCCCTGTTTGTCAAGAGTGGATGCAGGCAAAATTATATGCTGTGCTTGTGTCATGTGTCTTGACTTCCGCTGTGTGAGTGTAGTCACTGCAGTCACTGCAACTAATCCTCCTCTTTTTTTGTTCATTTGGTGCAGGGCATATAACTGAAATGTTGTTACAAAGATTTAGAAAAATAAAAGAAAGAGTCCACAGCAGGCAATCTAGGAAAATGCATTAATGGACCTTGCATTCTAAGACAGGGTGGTGGAAACCTCTGAATGTCCCTGGAGCTCATGATCTTCCCTCTTCTTCAGCACAATTAAACCAAGGGAATGGGTATCCCCACAGTTTTTTGGATATAGTTATGCATTGAATGCAATTCTTTGGAGAGAAAGAATGGGAAGCACAGGGAAACGGGGGAAGGAAGGTTAGATTTTTATCATTTTTTCTTTAAATCTATTTTATTTTCAGTGCCATTTTCAAGGGTATAAGTTTCAGCGGAGGAAGTTGTTCTAAATTAGAAATATTGCCAATGGTAAATACTTTTAGAGGTTATGATGTTCATGTACTATGACAATGGGAATATATAAATTCCAGAGGAAGCTACTTCCATACATTCATTAAAATCTTTTCACTAGTTGTGCATTGAAAAGGCATTTGTTAATCATCAAATGATTTTGGAATATTTCAAATCTGCTAATAATTGTAGACAGTTATTGAAGAGAGAGAGAACACTTCAAAGATTGTGTGTTGGCACCCTGGCTCTTGAGAAAGCTGGGTCTCTGTACTGTCATCTGGGCTAGTGGGGTCTGGAATGCTAAGAACAAATGCTAATCCTGAGAATAGCATTCAGTTTAATTCACCTTATAATATAAGAGGTTATGAAGTAGTTAGCATTCATGCTGCTGTTTTTATTTGAATGATAGCAGCTTTGTAGATTTTTACCGTGTGTAATATAAATCTGGCTTTGAGACAAATTATTTGCTGCTGTCTTCTCTGAACTATTTCTATTTCTTTATTGTGAACAAAACTGGAGGTCAACGTCAGTCTGGTATCTGCAGAGGAAGCAAAATGTAACAATTCTTTTTATAGATCTGAGACTATCCCTCATTCCTCCTGTATGATTTTCTTTAGGAAAACCAGATAGTGTGGTGCATAATATTTAATCTTATATTAATCAAGTTTAGTGTAACATGCTTTGCTCATTGAGACTACTGCACATTATTCTGCTTTGCCCTTAGGATCTATGTTCTCTAAACTTAAAAATTTCTTGCAAGTGTCCCACTCTCTGGATTTCCTAGGCAATATGTTTAATAAAAATAACTACGCTTGAAGCATCAACAGCATCATTAAATTGGTACTGGCAACATTACAGCATTAATAGTAATAACAAAATATGTATTAGGTTTTTTTTTTTTTAATAGATGAGTTCCAAGAAAAAGATTGACTTGCTTTTCCAGTCTTCTCAATTTCAATGAAAAGACTAGAAAAAACTTCCATCGTGGTCTATCCTAGTCCATTGAGTCAGTTAGGAAATAAGGAAAACATAGGATATTATTGAGCAAAAGACTGAAACTCCTGGCCTGTAGCATTTTTAAATGAAAGTGATATAGAGTGTTAAATGCTATATGCTCAACTCAGTGTTTCTAGGAGACATTAGGTACACCCAGTTTATTCCTGCAGATTAGCTAATCTATCTCCTTGTGCCTGTAGGTCCACGGATGGCAAGTTGAGAATCTTGAGGGTACTACTGGGTTAGAGGTACACATTATGATGTTCATCCCCACCAAGGATGGCTGAGTCTGAAATCTGGATTCCCCAAACTTCACTTCAGAGGAACTAATACAGATATCTAGGTGGTGTAGAGTGTGTTTTAAGGGTTATTTTCATAGATTGAGGCACCTGAATTCTTCCCCTGTGTTTTTGTGGCTATGCATCCAAGTATGTTAAAATAGAGATGAGCTCTGATAACAGAGTGCTTGTTAGTTTACCTGTCTCCCAAGCACCTTTCGGAAAGAATGTTTTATGGTTTTGACATAGTAGATTTTAGAGAGAAGCTTTTACTGGTGGCAGTAGATTGAAAAATAGAAAAGTATTAGGAGTTTAAAGGGCTAATAATAATTTTTATATTGATGTTTCCATTACTTAGTCTCCTGCTTCCATTTTTCTTGTTCTCTTTCCTCTTCTTTCTATTCTGTTCTCATATTCATTCCCTGTGCCAGTGGGAATAGCCTTAATCTTTGAGGAAATTTTTAGTACACGGAGAGGATCTAACATCAAAAACTGTTCACTGAGACTTGAGATTTAGCTTAATGTTTCTAGCTACTGGAAAAGATCAAAGGGGTCTGGCACTTGCACTGTATAGGCTTGCAGAGGAACACAAGAGTAATGGTGCTGTGTATGTTTCAAAGGGCAGAGGTTTCTGATAACACAGTGCAAGGTGTAAAAATTCTGTATTGTTGCCAAGTAGAAAAATCATGGCTTGTTTTCAAGTGGAGCAGTGTATGGGGTTGTGATCTTTGCAAAAAAAATTGTGACAAAAGTTTCAAGCTCCTCTAACATTTTATAATAGATGGTAAAATACTTGGTATTCTGCACCATTAGAATGCATTGTCTCAGTCACTGTTGATCAGACACATTATCTGCAGCCTGTTGGTGATTTTAGTAAACAGGTGTTGATCAGAATTTGTTTCTAGTGAATAATAAGAACTGGCACTGTTCTTGGTAGAGTTTTGAGTGGATAGGATTGAAAAGACATAGGAAGGTTAAATGAAGACAGGTAGCCTGGAAGGAGCAGAATGTAGTTATACTTCTTGGGCTATTTCAGTTGGTCTGTTGAGAAAATGGAAGTTTTGGGGTTTTCTGATCTGGCAAGACACTTCTTTTAAGCAATTATTTGTTGCTGATTGTTGAAAGGAGGGGAGAAAGCAATGCATAAATATGGGAGTACACAATCCAGTGAAACACAAAGCAGCGCTTGTAACCAAAGCAAATACAACTGTATGTGTACATGTAGACAGGGTTCAAGTATCTGGAGTCTCTTTACTCCTTTTCTGTCTAGAAAAAGATATTTAAACCACAGCAATGTTAAAAATACTGCCTTTCCTCTAATATATCATTATTTCACTGCCTTTCATATATTCACTGCCTTCATATATTCACTGCCTTTCCTCTAATATATCATTATTTCTGTCAGTTACTGTAACTTGTAATTTCATCTGAATGAAGTCTTTTGGAAAAAATGTAGCAGAAATTAGTCTGTCGTTTTCTGATTTAGATCCAGAATCTGTATCCAGTCTCTGACCTTGAAAGATAAATACTTGTGCTGTACACCTGAAGGATTCAGGCCTATTGATCCAAGAGGTTAATATTAATTTAAAATCATCTGGTACAATCTATTAGTTCAATAGATTTTTTAATAATTTCTTTTCAAATTGTAGTTTGCCTTCCATGCTCATTATAATGTCAAGGAAGATAATTTCCTAATCCAGGGAATGAAGGATGTATGGAGAGTGCTCAAGGAATGCGTCACTGTTATATAATAATGGAAGCTCTTGTCCTCACATAACTGCAGTGTTGGAAAGTGTATAGTGAATGAGACACAGAATTCTAGGAGGAGAAATGATTAATTTATAAGAGAGATATTTTGAATTGTAGGGTCATATTATATCCTGACTTAGAACACAGTGTTCCTATAAAATGCTGAGAAATTAATTTTTAATGCAGTTTTTCAACATGTCTGATAGTGGACAATGTGTTTTATTTAATGGTGCAAAAATAAAAATTGATTGTAAGATTTTAAAAAATACCAAGGGTTTGCAACTGCAGTTGAAGCCACCAGATATGTACTATTATGTAAAGATGTTAGATCCTCTTGAAAAAAAAAACCTACCACAGATTTGAAACTACACACTTAGGATTTTACATTAATTTGATCTCAGTTCCACATGTGAAAAATTATTGACCATGGTCACTATCCAAAGGAAAGGTGTTGTTGTAATCTGATTATGTGAAGGGCTCAGATTTCCTCTGTTTAGTTCAATAGAAAAATTCACAATGAAGTAATAACTTAAAAGTATCAAGTAAGTATGTTTGGAAATTATGTATGGAAAGGAATATACAGATTACTGGTATATTCAGTTTTCAATGTCCAGTTGTCAGGGAGGTCACATTTCATTGTCTAGTTCTGTGTATGCCACTTAGGAACTTTGAATTACTATCTGGGAGTGTTTGCTTCTTACAGCTGACCATGGAGCCTTAAGGCTCATAATGTTGGGGAATCTAAAATGTCCTGAACTACCTAGTGAGGAAAGTACGGACATGCTTTGATTTCCCATCCCTCCCATTTCTCCTGCTTCGAATTTTCTACATTGAAAATCTGGTGTGGATTCTCTTGATTAAAGATAATATTATGACTAAGATGCATGGTAGAGTGGAATTGCAACATCATGAGAAATTTTTATTTTTACTTTTTTATTTTTTTAATATATCTGCTTGGTTTTGTGGGGTTTGTTTGTTTATTTATTTATTTAGTTTTTGTACTGGAATGCTACTTTTTATTTAAATTTCTAAAGTGCTGAAGAAGCAAAATCATGCTAGAAGACATTTTACTGTGTGTTGCATGTTCAGTTTTCCCTTTCTGTACCCAGTTCTGGAAAGACTTTAGCGTTTCTCATTGTTCACTTATTTAATTGTTATGTAGTCACTGAATCCTCTTTATGGAGTTATTTCCTGTGATATGGTGGAGGAGATACAGAGCTATTTTGGTGAGCTTTACTTTTCTGTGCAACACTAAGTTTCCACTTAAAATTACAAGCCTGCACTTCCTGTATAGTTAGGTGAGAGTATTCTCTGTAGAGACATTCAGAGTACCTATTTAGGAACTTTTTTGGGTTTTTGAACATATAGGGAAGGTAGATCCTAACTTGATATTTAAGACCAATAGTGGAAATTAGAGGATGTAAATATTCCTATGGGTGTATGTCTCTGTTCTTGGGCTTTGTCATAGCTTAATCCCAGTTAGCTACCCCCAGGTAGCTGCCCACTCACTCCCTCACCAGTAGGACTGGGGAGAGAATCAGAAGGGTAAAAGATAGAAAACACAAGAGTTGACACAAAGGCAGTTTAAGAGGTCAAGTAAAACCAAAGCAAAGCAAAACAAGGAATTAATTCACTGCTTCCATGGGCAGGGAGGTGTTCAGCCATCTCCAGGATAGCAAGGCCCCACCATGTGCTGTGGTGACTTGGGAAGACAAACTCCATCACTTCAAACTTCCCCCCCTTCCTCCTCCTTCACCTCACTTTATTTACTGAGCATGGTCTGGAACACCCCTTTGGTCAGTTTGGGTCACCTGTCCCAGCTCAGGACAGGCGTTGTCTCCTCCCAACCTCCCATGCAGCCCCAGCTTCCTCACCAGTGTGGCAGTATGAGAAACAGAAATGGCCTTGGTTCTGTGTAAGCCCTGCTCAGCAACAGCAAAAACATCTCTATATTATCAACCCTGTGTTCAACACAAATTCAAAACACAGCCCCATACCAGCCACTGTGAAGATTAGCTCTACCCCAGCTGAAACCAGCACAGGCTCAGTAAGAGAACATCAGCTTGCTCACTTAAGTTAAAGCATGTATTTTAGATGGAATATTTTCCTAAAGAAAGTGGACAAATATAATCAGTACTGAACAGACCTCCTGTATGTATTATCCAGGTATTTCTTTAAGCAAGTCCTAGTAAAGTTCACTCAAGATTAAAATTCCTTAGCTTTCCCTCCTTAGTTTTTTGTTATGTTGTCTTCAGGTCCTAACATCACTGTAGTTTAATAAATGTAATGCAGATTTTCCTTTAATCTTGTAGCTTAGTATATTGCATTTTAAATGGCATATTACATGTTATAAATTGGCCGGGAACTATGACAGGCAGTTTGGTTGTGAATGAAAATAAAAAAATAGACTGTAGTTCACAAAGTCAAAACACCTTCCTTTGTATTTACAGTTGAATGTATTGCTGGAAATGTTTTAACAAGGTATTACATGCAAAAAATTGAAAGTCAGGCATAGAACATTACTGATTTAATTTTTAGTTACATATTAAAGTTTTCTATACTTGGCACTCCCCGTTTTTAAAACTAAATAGTAGTACAACTTAATATAAACATACTACAAATATTAAAGCAAATCCTTTTAACTCAAAATAGGAACTCTTCCCTTCCCATTTTATACAGTTTAGTACTTCAGGGTAGTTGTTTTCAACATGTTGCACTCAGTTGTGCAAACTTATCTTTTTAGGGTCAAAGAAGAGCAAAAACCACAGCCGACACAGTAAGTAAAATATCTTAAAGATGCCGTAGGCTTGACTTTTCTACCTTTGCTGTGTTCTGCTCTCTGCACCTTTGATGGTATTAGCTTTCACTGATACCTGATAGGCTGCAGGTAGTTTGTCATCTGCTTCCTGACTGGCTTGTAAGAGAGCTGCCTGTAGCTTCTTACTCCATCCACATGTTAGCTGGATGTAGGTTCTTGCTGCCTGCTTGTGAACTGGTGAATTGTAAAACTTTACTTCCCTTACACTCTTAGTGGCTGACTTAGTTCTGCAGCTAACATTCCCATTGGCTCTAGCTTTTCCGCCTGTGTATTTCTACTAATGTTGGATAAGAAAACATTTAAACTAGTGTGGTTTTATTGGTTATTCAGTCACATTATTTGCTTGTTTAAACAGGTGGTTTCCCTTTAGTGGGATCACTGAGCTGGTAAATAACGTTCTTCAACCACAGCAAAAACAACAAAATGAAAAGGAGCCCCAGACGTAAGTAAGCTGCTCTCTGTAGATTAAGTAATGTCTGTATAGCATTAGAACATCCTGGAGAGTATGTTTAAAATAATGGCCCATTTAGAACATTCAGCTGAGGGTGAGCACCATTTTCTTTCCAACCCCTCATTTGCAGAGGGAAAACTGAAAATCAGGTTTTACTCTGCTTATCAGTAACTTAAGTGATTCTGTTTAAGGAGTTACTACTGTTCCGTTTGTGTTGTGGTTTGTTTTGTTTTGTTTTGTTTTGTTTTTTGGCAAATGTTTCATATATATGAAACTCCTGGTAAAGTGATGTGTTTTCTGTGCATGAGGAGCTGGAATGAAAAGACATGTAGCATTATTTATAGCATGCCTATGCACATGCATGGTCTGGGTCATGCATAGAATGCTATATAAATCTACATAATAGGCAGGAATAGTTTTCTGAGGACCAGGAAAGCATGATGTCTTTTTTTTCATGCTTTTAGAGTATCTGTAAAGTTTCAGAACTTCAGCAGATAAAAGGTGAAATCTTGAGTCAGTCAAAGCTGAGGAAATTTTGGCTTTGGTGGTGCCAGTATTTCATCCACGAACCTTTTATATGGTTCAGCCAGTACTTTTTTTGCTATCTCAAAATTTAAAGTTTTAACAGAAACTAGCAAAGCTAGGACATTCATTCTTAGGGTAGAACTTAATGTATGGAGCTGAAAATTCTCCCTTCATAAAGAGAAACTGAAAAATATTTATTATTCTAAATTTTCAAATTCTTAAAATGTACTTCAGATATTATTTAAGCTTTAAGCAGTTAAGTTGTCTTTTCTTTCTTCTAGAGGTGAATGCCTTGTAAGTTCGTGTGATGAAAGAAATGTTTGTTTTTAAACTCATGCATAACTGGTTTAAAGCATGCATGCAACTTGTTAATTATTTTCCAGGCAGAATCAATGTTCATTCATTTTTTAATATGCATATTTAAGTGGACCTTCATCCTGGGGTCATGGAAGATGTGATGTTTTTTGAGAATACATAGTGAAAAATTTTCATTAATTAAAATGGAAAAATAGGGCATAAATCTGATATTCTATAAAGCGATGTATTATTCTGAGCTCTCTTTCTGCTATTCTCACTTAAGAGCCTATACAATCGTATACCATACTAATAGTGACTATTTTATTTTTTGGTTATTGTTAGATAATGGCAATATTGTAGTTGGTTCACAACACCTCAGTATTTTGTATTCCCAGTTTCCTTAACTCAGCAAAATTCGTTCTGCTTATCAGTGTTTTACATATGAAGCATATGGCTTTCAAAAAACAGAAAATAGTATATGGGCAGTGTAAACAGATGAGTTATAGTTAATAAAAAGTATTTATAAATGGTTACTGTTATTATGAAAGGATTTCTTTGAATGGTGATCTCTTGGATCTCTTTGATGGTGGTCTCTTTGAATGGTGATCACTTTTGTTCAGTGTTTTTATTATATAATTAAGAAATTAATTAATTTGTATACTCACTGAATGTATACATACAGTTCTCCCAGTCTTGTGCTAGCATATAATGGAAGGATTATATTCAAAAACTATCCTGAAAACCCCAAGATATGGTTATGGTGTTATGGTGCCATTCAAAAGGAAAAATGCGAAGTGATGGTATGTAGAGGCAGTTTATGTGGTTGACATAGGACAAAGAAAAATGGTGTAGGGTAATATTCTTTGGCAGAGAATCAGGGAGCCATAATAGTATGTAAATTGAGCTGTAGCCAGTATCCTGAAAGAGATTAATGTCATACAGGAATGCACAAACACTAGCCAGAAAGCACTGTGAAGAGGTTTTCACACTGCTAGGCTTCGGTAAGATCTCACCTGGACTAGCACGCTCTTCAAAAATTATGTGGAGCAGTTGTAATTCAGTGGACAGTAATGGGAATGAATAATTAGGTGTCTAAAAAACATGGTATGTATTAGGAAAGAATCAAACACATGAAATAATTTATCCTCCTGAAAAGAAAATCCCAGGGAATGAAGGAGATGGACAAGTCTTTAATTATACAGAACATTGTTGAAAAATTGAAGGAAATTATCACTTTTCCATGTTCATCTCATGGTGGAACTGAAAGGAGTAAACATAAATTGCATTAGGGAGGACTGAACTTGGTAGGGAGAACCTTTTAATGGAAAGAAAACTTAAAATGCTTGCATACTTTGTTTAGGACTTGTGTGGAAGCTGTGAAAATCGTAAGGAGCAGGTTTGGCAAATATCTGTTAGAAGAGGCAGAAGTGTAGCTGGTCCTGTACTGGGACAAGAGAATGGTTTAAGTGACTTTTAAAAGTGTCTTCTAGCACTGCTTATTTGTGATAATTTCATTAATGTATTAATTATCAGGATTTATTTTTGTGATTATTGTAAGATTTCTGGGAGAAAATTGAACCGAAATACTAATGGTGCAACTTTTAAATTTTATTTCTTTTTCTGACATTAATGGCTTGCAAAGAATTTTGTACCGGGGAACACTGTGGGACACTGGGCCAGAGAATAAATGTCTGTAGAAATTTTTACCACTATTCATACATACTGGAGCATTTTCCACTTGAAATCACTGTCAGTATCTGAGTCTAATTTCAAGCTATATCTAATTGTCCACCTTTGCTGATGAAAAAGTTTATTTACAGTGAATCTGGGGAGGGTGAACTGTGGTGAGAGAAAGCAGAAGAGTGTCTGAAAACAAGGTATCATGTTACAGATTTCACTTTTGCTCTGGAGAAGTTATTTTTGTAGGGCCATTGACCATGTGTCCTTATTGGCAGAGGTAGGATTAATCCGACGCTCTTGGACATGAATTGTGTACTGCAAAATCACAGAATGATTGATGTTGGAAAAGACTTTTGGAGGTCATCTTGCCCAACCCCCCTTCTCTTGCTGGATCATCTAGGCAGAAGGATGTTTACACCACTGTTTACACCTATGTCTAGCTGGATTTTAAATATAACCAGGGCTGGAGACTCCAGAAAATCTCTGGGCAAGAGATACATGTGCTAGTGCTTGGTCACCCCTAGAATGGAGTGTTTCCTTCTGCACAGAGGGAAGGTTCTGTGCTTCAGTCTGTGCCTATTGCCTCTGATCCTGTCACTGGACACTGCTGAGAAGAGCCTGGATCCATTATCTTTGCGCTCTCCTTTCAGGTATTATCCTTCAGAAAAGATCCCCTCCCTGAACTTTTTCTCTCTAGGCTAAAAAGTTCAAGCTCTCTGTCTGTCCTTAAGTGAGAGATGCTTCAGTCCCTATCTTTTTGGCCTTTTGCTGTACTGTCTCCAGTATGTCCATGTTTCTCTTTAACTGGGGAGGCCAGAACTGGACATGGAACTTCAGGTGTGGCTTCACCAGTGCTGAATAAAGGGCAGGATCTCCTCCTTCTACCTCATGGTAATGCTTTTGCCTACTACAACTCAGAATGCCATTCACTTCCTTTTCCTCAAGGCAAGCTCTCCCATGTTAAACCACGACCTCCAGGTCCTTTTCTGAAGAGCTGCTTTCCAGCTGGGCAGTTCCGAGCCTGTACCAGTGCGTGTGGTTCCTCCCCAGGTGCAGGACTTTGCAATTTGCCTTGTTGAACATTGTGAGATTCTGGTCAGCCCATTTCTCCAGCCTGTTAAGGTCCCTCTGGATTGCAACAGAACCTTCAGGCACATCAGCCACTCCTCCCAGTTTGGTGTCATCCACAAACTTGCTAGAGTACCCACTGCTCCATCATCTACATCAGTAAGGTATTGAACAGGACTGGACTCAGTATTGACCCCTGAGATAAGCCTCTAGGAACTGGCCTCCAACTACACTTTGTGCCACTAATGTCCCCGCTCTGGGCCCTGCCATTTAGCCAGGTCTCAGTCTACTTCAAAGTCTGCTCATCCAGTCTGAACTTCAGCAGCTTTTCTATGAACATGTTATGGGAGACAATGGGAAAAGCCTTACTGGAGACAAGACAGACAATATTCACTGCTCTTCCCTCATGCAGTCATTTCATTGTAGATGGTCATTACATTGGTCGAGCATGACTCCCCCTTGGTAAATGCCTCCTGATCACTTTTTTATATTTCATGTTCCTAGAGATGGTTCCCAGGATTAGTTGTACCATCACTTTCTCAGGAATCGAGGTGAGTCTGACCAGTCTGTGGTTCTGTAGATCCTTAAGCTTCTTCAAGGGGAAAGTGACATTTTCTTTCCTGCAGATGTTAAGCACCTCTCCCAATTTCTGTGATCATTCTGATATTGAGAGTGGTGTTGCATATTTTGTCTTGATGAAGAATACTTTTATCTCCAGCACAGTGTACTTCATCATGAGTTTTATCAGCAGTGTTTGAGATATTTCCATCTTTTAATCCTTATAGGGTAGAAATTCTTAGCTGCCCCCTGAAGCAGTTGCTTTTGATGCTCAACAATCAGCCTGCCAATTTTTATTTCTTCAGATTCGTAAGGTATATATTTTGCAAAAGATGTATTTAGGTTGTTCCTCATCAGGATCTGGTGGTCTTGTGCCTTAGGGTTTGACTTGGAGCTTATATTTTTCTTTTGCATGAATCTTGGAATGTTATGTAATGGTGTTAAGCTCCATTCACAATAAAGGAATTCCCATGCTAGAAGGCACTGAAGATTACACTGTTGGAATATTGTATGTTGGCAGTGTCCAGCAATAAGTGCCCAGAACACACATAAGGAGAAGGGTATGCATAGACTGGTATTATAGAGGTATTTTAGTGACTTCCTGAGGCAGTGGCTGCACACATACTGCTGGGTTTATTTCCTGGCAATAAGGAATCTGTTTGCCATAGTTATTTGCAATCCTGTTTTAAACCTATTTATATTCTTGGTTTCAGAACTTGGTGAAAATGAATTCTACAGTTTAATTATCTGTATAGAGAAGTTGTCACCCTTTGTCTGCTTTAAAACTGCTTCCTGATATTTTCAGTGGGAAGTGCTAGTCTTGTGTTATATAATTTGTCTACACTACGTATAACTTTTAAACATTTCTGTTCTGTTTCATGCAGTCTATTATATTTCATACAGTTATCCCTTTAAGCTGCAGAGTCAGAATTTTTCCTTCTGTGATAGGAACTGCTTCTGGTCATCCTTGTTGTCTTATCTCCTTTTAAAAGCCCTATTAGATCTTTTTTAGTTAACAGTGATCAGCGTCACAGTATTCAAGATATGAGAGCTCTGTGATTTTATGCAGTGGTTTAGGAAAGAAAGTTTCTAATGTTTGCTGCTTAAAGACATCCAAATATTGAAAATAAGGCAGGATTTTTTTCCCTTTTCCCATAAACAGTTTTATTTTCAGGCTGGAAGTTTGGTTGCTTGCTAAGAACTGTAAGAGGTCAATCATTTAATTTGACAGCAGAAATGTGTACTGAAATCTCTAGAAATTTTGTGTTATGTAACATAAATAGAAGTAAAAAATATTATATGCTTGAAGAATGGAGTGTTTCCATATATATATGCATATAGGTGTAAGATGTTGCTTAGTAGACAATACAGGCTGCAATACATTAACATAGAGCTGCTCCTAAAAGCTTTGTGGGAAGTATTTTCTCTCTAATTTTTGCAATTTCTCAGGGTTTGTGAATGTCACAGGCTGTGGCACTACTAATATGCTGACAACATCCTGATTTGAACTGCTTTCCAAAAGAAATAGACAGTACCCCTAGAGGGATGACAGGTTGTCTGAATGAGATAAGCAAATAGATTTAGAAAATGCTGGCTTAAGCTTAACTTAAACAAGACAGAAGTGATACTCTTGTAATAAGAGGAAAGCACGTTAAGCCTGCAGCTGAATCAGTGACCTCAGTTTCCAGTGGAACATTTAGGACAGAGGCAAAAGGTGTTGCAAAACGTAGAGGCTATACACTCATTTTGGCATTAACTGTAAGCCTAATGAATGCTTTTATTTTTATTTGCCAAAAAAGAACTGTGCATTTCATTCCATGAAGAACTGATGATAAAGATCATGCATCAATTTATATGGTGTTTATCAGATCTTGTATTAGGAAGGTCAGAACTTCTAAAGAAGATCAGGCCCCAGCTGCTGCGCACAACTGGCTCAACATTATTCATGATAATGTAATGTTGTTCCCCTTAAAATGACTGGACATGTTATATTCTGAGAGCTAAAGTGATGTGAACCCTATTTTACATGCAATATTACTACTTCCAAGTCAGATTATTCCCAGAAGTGGCTTAAGATGGTTTTGACTTGATGAATGAAATCAGAATAATTTTTTTTTTTTTCTAATTTGTCAAGGACTAAACTGGCAGAGGAGTGGCTTTTATTGCTGAGGCACTCTGACTAAACTGTGGTCATAGAGGAAAATATGGTAAAAAAGCAGATGATTATTAATTCTTGGAAATATAGATTTACATTGTAGAGGCATCTGGTTTTATTTTTATTTAGAAATGACTATTCAGTACACCCATGGCTGCTACTATGTGTAGAGTTTTTTTTCCACAGATTATCTATAAATTTTCAACCATTCATGATACATAAGTTTTTATTTATGTCAATTTGAGGAAAATTCAAGTTTGCAGAAGTAGCTTTTTTAATAATTGTTGGTTTTTTTTCTTTTAACCAAGGAAATATTTTCATAAGCAACATATTCTTAATTTTCTTACAAAGTTTCTATTTGGTTAAAATAATCTCTCAGTCACATTTCTGGAAATGACTTGGCAGAGACTAAAGAAAAGAAAACAGAGTAGCTTCTGATTCTTATGTTTTGTTATCAACTTCTTAAATACATTTGTCTTTCTTTTCAAGCAGGGAACAACTTTCTTCTCATAATTGGATAAAAAATAAAAAAGTGTGATATTACATTGATGAATTGTGGTCAGGTTCATGATTCTCATAGTAAACATAACAAATACCAAAATCTGAACTTCCATGGGGTTTATATTATCTGAGTCACTTTGCATGGCATGCTTTATGTCGTTGTTTGCCCTCTGGTAATTTTTCTTATTGAATTAATATTCCCATTAGGAATATAAGCCCAGCACAAAAAAATTATGCTATGAAGCAACAGTTAGGGTGCTTGAAACTGAAGGGATGCTTCAGCATTCTACAGCCCTCCTGCATAGACAGAATCCTAGTCTGAAACCTAAGGAGAAAAACAGAATGTAAAGCCAGGCTGTGCTTGGTGTATGGGATTTCTGGGCTCCAGTTAGTTGAGAGAAATTCCTTTCAACAACACAAAAATTGTTTTCACAGACCATCTTCTTCAAACTCAAGATTTCTATTTTTCTAGTTTAAAGATTTTCTTATCTCTCTCTGGCAAGTTCCCAATGTATTTTATTTTGGTTCTCTGGGATGCTCTACCCTGTTACAGTTTTCCTCACCATGGATATTTGTTATTTTTGTCAGTATTTTCTGTATTCTAAACATTTTAAATTTAAGTTAATACAATTGGATTTGAAGAATAGGTCAACACATTATAGTGTTTTCTGCATTATCTAGTTTTAAAATATGTCAAAATAGATTCTTATATGTTACTGTTCTTCTTTTTGGTTGAGTTTTTCCAAGAGAAAATAATACGCTTAGCAGTCAGAATCATAAAATCAAAGGATGTTGGAACTAGTTAGACTTTAATGGAACTGATCTCTTTCTTCCCTAAAGCCATGCTTCTGTGAGTCATGCAGCCTCCCTCCTGGTACTGTAAATGTAGAGTATGTTCAGGATGCACTCACACAAGACAGCCGAGTTATGAATGTCTGTTTTCATCACTTGGGAAAAACAATTATGGCACAATTAACTTGGGCTTGTTTTGGCACTACAGCTTCTGTTTTCATATGAAAACTGCTGACTCGAGCTTTCTGGTGTATTCAATGCTTGTAATTAAGCTCACCTGGTATTATAGGCTAAGAGCCACTTTCTCCAGGGATGATTCTCTAGGCCTTTTGCATGAGACTGTAGATCAAAACAGTCCTTTGGTATCTCTCTTCAGTATATTTGTCCTTATCATCTTCTTTCAATCTATTTCATCCTCTCAACATTTTACCTGGAAAAACTCAGCATGGCTTTTACCAAAGAGGAATAACCTCCCAGGATATTGAGTATCACACATGAGTAAGGGTATGACTAATGTAAAGGTGCTGACTTGCACAGTTTTTTGAGAGCAGTTTCTTTATCCCAGAGTAATTCCCATTTTCATTTGGTTTGGGTTGTTTTCCATAAGAACTATTAGTAAGAAAACATGATCAAAAGATACCTTCATTTATTCTGCTGTACATGCTACTGAGTGACTGAAAAATTTCTGGAAATAACTAGAAGTAGTATTTTAATTATTGGATGAATTGGGAAGAAATCTGATGAAGAATTTGAAGTCAGAGACATATAAAAGATTATTTAGGAGTAAAAATAACATTTCCTGAAACAATCAAAGTGGATTTACTGATGACCTTTAATGGTTTGTATCAAATACATCAGGCTTCTTAAATCAGTAGTGATTGGTGCAATAAAAAAGGCTTTCGAAGGGTAGTTTTAATTAAAGGTAATTTGATATGAAAATATTCTAAATGTTTTTGTTTTGCACTGCAGGTAGAGATATCAAGATAAGACCATAATGAAAAATGTTGAATAAATATTCAGGAAAGAGGAGAGATTCAGTGATTGTGTTTGAATCAATTATAACATCATAACTGCATAAATACCCTCAATGTGTTGGATCAAATTCTTGGAAAATCAACAATTAGGTTCACAGACCAATACGAAATTTCAGAACCAGGAAGCAAGTTCTAAAACAGTTAATGCCAGTAACTCTAGAAATTGATCTGGTGGATACTGAAGATGTTTGGCACTTCACAAAGGCTACCTGTGTGGTTTAAACCATACATCTTAAGGTTTGCTACTGAATGCAGGTATTGAGAGTAGTTTGTACCTCTGGAATGACTTCTACAAATGACCCAGCTGTGGGTAGTGCTGAATGCTAATATGAAGTATTGAGCACTTCCGGCTGCTGATGATACCAGTGGAAACAGTGATGGTTTTCATACTAAGCTTCACATAGCAGTGGATATTTTTGCTTACTTGTAGGTTGAAAGCAGAAGCAGACCTGCCAGTCAACAGCATCTGGGGAATTCCTGTCCCCTGGAGTCAGGAAACACAATTAGGCTTGCTGAAAATACAATTAGGCTTCCTAGCTGCAGAGCTTTTCAGATGAAAGTTCGGTGATGTTGGTTACATGCTTTTAAACTTCCAACTTTTCTCAACAACATTTCTGTATAATTGATAGCTATGAGTTAATGTTGTGTTTGTCTTTGGGAAGTTTTATTCTCTCAGCTATGTGCTTTTATTTTGATGTATTTGGAGTGGTTGATTCTGATACAATTTTCTGAGTGAGGGTGAGTAAAGTTATTTTCACTGTTGTCTTATTCCTTTGATGGGGAGTAGTTGTAGTATTTGGTCAATTCATTATATAAAAATATAATTAAATATTCATTCCTTAATTGAAGAGGTGTTATGGGGAAGCAAGGCTAGAGGAAAGAACCATCTATTTATTGTCCATTATTTGAGGCAGGAAAGGATTAGACTGATTTAGAAAGGCTGACTACAGGATGTGGAGCTCTGCCATGTTTACCTAGGGAAGACATACTAGATGAAACAATTGTCTTTTAGCACCAGGAGCAGTTTTTTATTATGTGGTGGTAGTCTTCACTCTAGTTCTGCTTTTAGAGATTTGAGGACAATTGAACAGGTAGGCTCCAAAAGGAGCACAATCCTCAAAATATTTATGTCATGAAACTCTCCATCAGCTCTTGTTTTACAGATGAATGTATCTTTTTACTTTTTCAACATCATCATTCCCATTTGGTTTTACTTGTGCACTCATGGGTGGCTTTCTGTGATTGTAGTAGAAGTTATATTGATTTTACAAAACCAGAGAATATACTTATCTCTTCCAAAAGAGATTTTTATGATTTTGTTCTGTATAGAGAGAAAGTTGAAGTAAATTCATAGTGATGTGGCTCGTGGAGTATCTTGGACTCAGAACAAACACAGACAGATGGTGCCAGGGTGAGTTGATCAGAAGCCTGGGGTGAGGAGGAATACTACTGGGTACAAAGTCTCATCTATGAATAATATTAACAGACGGTGAAGATTCTCACAGAGCAAAAAAAGGCACTGTCACAGAAACAAAAATACAATTTTTATTGGGGCCTATTTGGAATTTGGATTTGTCACTAACATGATTCAATGACTCCAAAATTTGAAAGCTGGTCAGTAACTCTAGTTACTCTTTCTACATGTCACCTTTTTCTTATCCTGTAGGAAGATTTGCATCCATTTATATATTCTCTGGTTCCACAGCTAATTACTAAGAATAGTTTTATTGTAGGAAATGGATTTTCTTGTTTCAGTGTGAGAATATTAAGCAGAAAGAACTTTGATTTTGTCAGCAGGAACACAGTCAGACCTCTAATCTCAGGTGTACTTTATCCATGTGTACAGACCGTGTCAGAAAACAGTTTTGGGAGAGCTGTGGACACCCCCTTCTCCCAGTTACGTGCCTAAGAGCTAAACATGTTTTATTGTTTCTAGTGCAGTGTTCACCAACAGGGTGAAAATCACTCATATTTGTATGACAAGAATCTGATTAGCAGGTAACTTCAGCAACAGCAGGGTGTTGCTGTTTCGAGATTAAATGTGAATTTAAAGTGGCAAGCATACTGTAGTCATATTTCATCATATCTAGTGATATTGCTGCATTCTTCTCTTTACAGTATCTGTATTGAATCTCTAAAGAAAACATTCTGCTATGTGTTCTGTTGGAAACTCTTCTTTAAAAGATTTGCTATTGGATTTGGGACTTCATTGTGTATATTTCCTAGCTATTGCAATAATAATTACCTATGTAATTATACCTATTAAATACCTATGTAATAGGTACATAAATACCTAAATGAATATTCTTTCTTTGCTTAGACATGCAATATTGATGAGTTGCGATAATCCTAGGATCACAACTTTACCTCCTCTGGTGATTTGTTCAGGTATTGGCTGTGATATCACAGCCATGCCTTTGCCTCTCTTTTAGAGGCCTTTAGAGGCCAGGGAAAGATGAAAGTGAGATGGATATATAATAAGCTCCTTATTTGGGTGTACATATTTAAAGACAGCTCTTGCTTCCAAGGTTGGCAACAGACTGTTGTAAAGATACTGTTGTAGCAGCTTAGTTACAATAGCAGAAAGAATTGGAAATATATCAGTTTTGATATTGTGTCATCTTTGAATAGTGATGTCTAGTCAGTACTGGATACAAAAGACATACAAAATAAGAATGGCAATTGGTTTTGGACATGGTTTATTTTCTACAGGTGGCATTGACCAGGTTTTGCAGTAGGGAAGATAATAAATATTCTTTTATTGTCCAAATTTTATTCCACAATGTCTATAATTAGGCTAATAGATTTTTTACAAAGTCATGGCAGTTGAGGATACCTCTGTGAGAAAGAGCAAAGGGAAAACCACATTATAAAGTAAGGCTTTCCTTCTGCCAGAGCCTGCCAAGTGTGATTCACATCGAACCCACTCAGGGGTTAGGCCTGCAGATCTTATTATTTAAAAATAAAAGAAAAAAAAGGTTTCTCAGCAATTTACATGATGGCATAACAGTATGGTAATCTATGTACCCTGATCAATAATACAAAAAAATAAAATGCATGAACATAAGAACTACAATGCAGGAGAGTAATTGCTTGGTGAAGAGCAGAACTAAGACTTATTCTTCTTGTTTAAGTGCATTGTGCTAAAACAAATATGAGTAAAATCTGTTTATATTTACTACAGTATTCAAGCTTTGTAGGAAAACAGATATTCCCAGAGCTGTCAGCGGCCTTTCTCCCTCTTGTAGCTCCTGGGGCCTGCTGTTGCTGCTTCCTTCACTCAGTGGGGTTATGGGCAGCTGACCATGGGCTGCAGGCCAGCTGGTGTCCTGAACTTCATTCTCTTACAACCCTCATGGATACCCAGTAACTCTGAGCTCTTAATGGTTAATTAATAGGCTTTAATTAAGAGGTTAAAGGATTTCAATATAGGATTAAATTCTGATCTTCTCTCTGACACTGATTAGTTGGGTTTTGTACAACTCCACTTGTTTGGAAAACTCAAGCATTATCTGTCAGAAACAGTAGTAGATTAACTATTATTTATACAGTCTTCGAAGCACAAGTTGCTTATCTTTTACTAAATACTTTTTATCTTAAATGAAAAAATACTGCTACAACCTAAATTGACGTGTTTTATTTCTGAGAAACGAAGTTTGAGTTCAGTGCACTTTTTCAGTTAAGGGAAGGTATGGAGGCATGGATTTAGGTATAATTACGTGTGGGGAAAATCGTTAAACACCTTGTTCATGCACTTACAAGAAGACCCTCCTGCAGGTGACAACATCTGTCTCTCTGAGCTCCTTCCTCATTAAAAAAAAAAACAAACCAAAAACATCAGCATGTTCAAAGTAATTTGTGTTTTGGCCTTACTTCCTGTTTCTTTAAAAATGTGAGCAGTATGGAAAATTACAGTGTTCTGAGAACTGGCAAAATGTTTCAAGAGGCTCTCCCCCTAGAGTGCTGCTAGCAATGTGGCTTCACTGGTGCTACTTTTACAGTAAGAATACTGACACAGTCAAAACCAAGAGGTATCAGAAATAATTGCAAACACCACTTCTGGTGGTGATTATTCATCATCAAATGTTGGTCTAGTTTGCTTGGGTGAAGTTGAGACAGCCATACGGTGAGCACAACCGAGCCTTGCTTTTGCTTGCTTTCCCATCATTGCTCACATTTATTTCCTGTTTGTTAGAAAAGGAAAATCATCAAGATAGGAACACTCCTGTCACAGAAGTAAAAAGATAGGGGTTACTTAATAATTGAAAATGCTCATGAATGTTGTAAACAATGTGGAATGAACTCATTCTAATCATGATACTGCAATGTCAAGAGGTGTTACATTTCTGAGCCGAGACAGTCTGACCTATTATTTAGTGTGTATTTATTTTGGCTATGTGTGTAACTGTCCAATGAAAAAGTAATTTTTCCTTTCATAGTAAGGATAAAAATATTTATCATAGTACCTTAGTTATTTTTGACATTTCTAAAATTACATGTGTGAAGTGAATAGCTTCCTACTTTAAGTCAACAGATGATGCAAAAAAAGTAACCCGAGTGACTATGAGAAATACTATCTCTGCTGGAGATGCCCTTTATAAATGTAATAATGTTGCAATGTGCTTAATTGCCAACAACTGAATTAGCCTCTTTTTCAGGAACATTTGGCAAATAACATATACCTTTAAAAGGAAATTTAGAATAAAGTTAATAAAAGTGTCATTTATGAAAACAAGTCTAATATAAGAAACTGTGAAACTTCTTGTGAGTGAATAATTTAGACAGAACAGTAATTTGTATACTTTTAATAAGGCTGTTTAAAAAAATAAAGATCTAGTAATCAAAATGTATATAAATATGGCTCAGAATCCCTAGAACTGATATTTAATACAATTCCTAAAATAAGCAGTAAAATGTAGAGATAGTCAAGAGGCAGCTAGGTTTCTAATATTTTTACATTAGTGTAATATTTCTGCTTCAAAACAGCATTCAAGTGAACCAGGAAGAAACATCTAACTGTAAAAATCAGCATTTTTTTGATAAAAAAAGTAGAATGATAGGATACAAATAGACTGCAAAAGAAAACTTTCATGAAAGCCAAGTGTATTTCTAGGAATTTGGATTTCAGGTGAGAATTTTTATATAGGATATGAAAGTTTGTGTATATCCTGTCTCAAATGTGTATGGAAGACTCCAGTAGGAGTCTTGAGTTTTGCATAAAGCTCATAACATAGTAAGGGTGCTGCAATAGCTGGAAAATAATCCTAATTCTAGATAATAAAGTACTTTTCTGTTAAAAAAAAAAATCATGAGATGTTATTTCCTTTCTGTTCAGCAAGCAGCCCTGACCCTTTCTACTTTTTTTTAACCTGGGGATCTTTTGTGGTTGATTGACTTACAGGTCTAGAGACGTTTTGTTTCTGGTTGGGATTTTCTAATAGACAGACTACTGCAAGTGGTGGTAGTTGAGAGTGTCATGATTCTAGAGGTGGATAATGCTACGCCTGATGTGGTTATTTTACAGCAATATACAGGCTATAGATTTTCCCTGTCCATTGTGCCTTCTCTCATAGAAATTAAGGACAGATGCTGGTTGTCATCAATGTGAGACTCAATGTAGAAAGAAAGGCTCACTGTTTCTATGCACAGTTTTTGAAAAGTCCACTTTCAATTGCCCAAAGTACTTAGCAGCAGTACTACATGATAATATTATGGTATCAGTAGAACTGAAGATTCAAACAGTATCACCTCTTGTAAGGTGTCTCTGATGGTGTCCTTTATAAAATTCAGTAAAGCTTGAGCTCATGTTGCATTGTCACCCTTAAATGAGAGTGTTCTAAAAGTTTCCTTCTGTCACTATGACTATTTTTCCAAACTTGAAACTCAATTGTCTTTGAGACAATTGTTTTTTCCTATCAGAATTGGCAGAAATTATTTAAGTGAAGTTGAAGGTATCTGGTTCTAAAGTAAAGCATGCAGACTGACTGCTTACATCTTTTTTTTCATAATGAGTTAGTTAAAAAAAATTGACTATAATTATCTGTAATTTTAAATCTATAATCTTGTCATTTCTTTTACTTACTATAACTGCGATGAAATATAAATGCAATGATGGTGCATATGCCCAACTTTAAAGATCCTGGTCTGGTGCTTTGTCACAGATACACTTCCTGGCAGCGTACTTTTACTCTAAGTTCAACTGCTTGCTCCTGATCTCCATTGTCAGCTGAGGTTCAGTTCTTACAGCTTCAGCACTTTATTGAAGCAGCTCCTTTGGGATAGTGTGGATTGCAAACACAGGGACAAGGCCATGGAACTGGAGATAAAATACTTTAACTGCATGAATGCAGTTGTGGAATGAACTTGGAGAGTTTCCTTGGAGTCAGGCACTTTTTCAATTACAACTGGCATGGTTAATCTTACTTTAATTGAGACCTAAAACTACCTGGGAAGTGTTGGCCTTGTCACAAGGGTAAAGAGCAGAAGGAAGGTTACTACCACTGTTGTGTGTAACAGTATGGATTTAGCTTACCCGCTTGATGTTTAAACATTAAAACCAGAGTCATATGTCCAGTGCAGCTGGGGAAGGTAAAGAATTAGATGACAAAATCCATTAGTGGAAAAAGTAAGGATTTTTTAGGGAGAAAGAATTAAAAATGGAATTGAGAATGTTTATTTTAGAGTCATATGAGAAAAACATGGTAGGAATAGACAGGCTCACAATGGTTTAAGAAAGGATTTTCTAATTTTTTTTTTAACAACATGAGCAGCTATAGAGAATGAGGAAAAATCCCTCAGTGTAATCACCATAATATTTGCATGAAAGTTGTGGAAACATCTATTGTAACATAGAATTTTAAATAAGATCTAGAAAAGAATAATTAGAACCTTCTCAATTGCATCAAAATAAAACAGGATGGTGTGAAAGTATTCACAGGTGTAACGGAGTTTCCATGTGAACTTATGAAGGAACCTTCCTTATTTAGAGGTGATTACTCTCATAACTATCAGCTATGGAGAAATTAGGGATCTTTGTCTGAATGATTTGGCCATTAAACTTTTGAAGCAATGTGGTATTATCTTTAATTTCAAATGCCTATATTTCTTACTGTCACTAAAGGAGTGATCACTAAGTTTGAAACTTAGTTGTGAATTTGTAGCTTTATGTCTATTATGGATTGTAAAAGTACAAGAAACAATTCAGTAGAAGATTAATTTTAGCAAACAAGAAACAATTAGAAAGACACCAATTCTCAGTTTAATCTTGCCATTAGTTGGAACTGCTGAGGAAAAAGTAGAAGCAAATATCTGTTTGTTGTTCTGAGGAAAACTGGAAGTAACAGGTATAGCCAGAGGCTACCTACTTCCTTTTTTCCTTTTTATGCATCTTGTCTAGCTTTATCTTGATATCATTAAACCCACACAGAAATATGATAACATTAATTGTGTCAGTCCTTTATAGTCCATATGTTCATCTTCTTCACATTCACTTTTTCTTGTGTTCACAGGACTATTGTACTTAGCTATTGTTCTGTGCTCCCCTGTCAACAAAGAGCAGTTTCACTGCTGCTAATAAACAAAGTTAATAAACAAAGGCTGCAGTTTTATTCAATACTGAGCACTATAAAGAGAAAAAAAATAGGTAAGGTAATCCTGTCTGTTCCAGCTAGGCTTTTTGTCTAGCTGGTGTATTATCTGTTGATTTATTTACATAGTTATATACTCATTTATTAAAATGCAGGTGCTTTTATTTCCCCACATTCTTTCTTTTTTTTTTTTTTACAGAGTTTCTGAATGTATTAAGTTAAACTAGAGTCAGTGACATGACTTCATCTGTAGTTAAAAATTTATTTAGGGTCATCAGATTAATTCATTCATTCTGACAACAGGAAGAGTGCAATGGGAGAATATTTTCTATTTTGTGAGGGAGGTCAAATAGGCTGTGAACAAAATGTGATGCAGTGTGACCTGTAAGCCTTTGCAGAAAGCCCTAGTAAGTGGGGAAAAGAGAGAATGGATCCAGGCCCACTTGAAGATGTCATGTTGGCCATGTATTTTACTTCTAAGAATAGCCTGTTATGAGGTTCCCATCAGCAGAGAGTATTTGGGTTCATTCTCCAGCATGAGGCAAATGATGTTAGGTCTTAACAAGACGTCTTTACTCTGCTCCCTTGCATGGAAAAGAGAGACTGAAACAGAGATCTGGTAGTTTTGGATGCTCATTAGCTCTGATAGAGTTGTCTTTTCCCACTTGAATTGTAAGTGAGCAGCAGCACTGGTGTAAACCAAGGGCAAGAACATTTAGCAGCTACACTCCTTTCCTTCCATTCTCTTAGCTCTTTTTCTTCTCTTCAGCATTTCAGGCACAGTCAGTGTAATTCACTTAGCTTTAGAATATATATATATGCACTTAGATTAAAAAATATGAATTTCACAGTATTTTTTCATGGAAAGCTATCCAAAGACATGTTCCAGATGTGTGAACTTATTTTAACTGTGTCTGTGCCCTTTTAACCTAGGATTTGGATTTTGGCCATCTTGTAGTGGGTTTTTTTTTTGAGGGGATTTTTGTGAATTCAGAAAGAGTATTATATTGATAAATAAACACTTCAGTGATTGAGAGGCAGGTAGTATTTCTCTTAGCGTGAACAAAGTTATTTCTTTTGTAAGTAAGTAAATCTTTCACCATGTTTAGGGCCTCCTTATTCTCTGACTACTCAGTTCTGTAGGTTCTTTAAAGATGTTCTGCACTTGAAATTACATCACTGTTTCTCTGTCTATTTCATGTTAATGAATATCACAGAATAATTAAAGTACATATTCCTTAATAGGTTAGAGATTAGGAAACATGAAACTAATGGGTTTTTTCCCAGGTAGCTCCACCTGTAAACCAACTCAAACCATAATTGATGAAAAAGCTAAAAATTTCAGATTTGTTTCTACTGACATTTTCAGGAGGATTTACTTTATCTTAAGAAAAAAGTCACAGTGAAATATCTCACTGTTTGACACTGCTGAACAGGGCTGTTATTGTCATTATATGGCTTGTATTTAACCTTCTTTTTATAAACAAAATACTGAAAATGCTAAGAAAAATCTGTCTATTAACCTGTAAAGTGGGGAAAATCATTTCCCACCTGAAAAAAAATAGTGTGAAGTTTATTTTCCACTACATTCTTCACTTAAACAGATTAAAAAAAAAATCAGATTATTTATACTAAATACAGCTCACAGGAGAGACTATGCACAGTTTTGAGATAAGATTGGGAGTTATTTTTTCTGCATAGATTTCTTGGACTCAGGGCCAGTAGAAATTCAGATTAATTGGATTTTATGGTATCTTTCTGTTTTAAAAGAAAAAGTTTGTGAAAGTTTAGCTAAAACTGGTACTTTCATCAGGAATCAAAGTAAGTGCCTCTGACTAGCTCTTTTCAATATCTTGGATTTCTCCTAGTTATTGTAAATTCCAGTGCATAGATTAAAAATTAGCATTTTTACTCTACAGTTGTATTTTTTAAGCCCTTTTAAATTGCATTCTCTGAATGTATTTTTTCAATCTAAAGTCTAAGCTTAGACATTTCACTTAGTTCACATGCCCCTGAAGTTAAACCTACTGACAGAAGAAAATAGTTAATTTTTGTTTGAGGAAAGGACACAGTTAGAAATAGCATGTCAATTCCAATGAGACACTCGAGATTTTGCCAGCAAGAAAGTTAAAGTGCTGTGAATTGAGCAAATGTTTGTAGAGATCTCTGCTGACTTCCACTTTCTGTCAATATTTCATTTTCACTGACATGAAAGCTGAAGACTCTGAGTTGTGACTGGCTTTAATACTCTAGTTGTGTTATCTGCCTGGGTATGATAACCCATTAGTTTCAAATAGAATTGGATGTGAGGTTTTTGTTTCAAGTTAGATTTGAGTCTTTGGTTGCTTAATAATTTTTCTTTATCTGGGGGACTTAAAGCAGGATCATGGTCTTCTGAAGAGGAGTTTTGTGTGATGCCCTTTCTCATTTCAGTTGAGTACTGGCAAAATCAATTTTTCAATTAAGAAAAGTTCCATTTTGCATTGCTGAACATTTTTTTGTCTTTTTTTTTTTTTATTTCTATTTTTCTACCTCCACATATCCATATCAAAGCATAAACTCAAGGTTTTCTGCCCTCTGCACTACACAGAGTTGAAACCAAATGTGACTTCATTGGTAAGACTTGGAGAGAGTTAGCTGTTCTCACAGTAGTTTACAAAAACCGTAAAGACATGGGTTTTTTTCTGTTAGTAAAAGTGGTCACTTTTTTTCTTCTCAGCGCTGCTAAGCCAAATAGTTGTTGAATATTTTTCCTTATGATTCTGCTTGGGTTTACACTTCATATCTCTTGTCTGATTCCATAAAGCCCTTTCCAGTTATGTAACAATAAAAATGTTCTTTAAAGAGCATCTCTGAACTGACCTACTCAAAGCATGGTTATTTGCCAAGACTCAGTTAAGACAACTGGAGCTCTGTCTGGGCAAGTTTTGAAAAGCTCCAAGCATAGTGATCCTACAGTATCTTGAGACAACTTTTTTCAGTGCTGCATTGTCTTCCAAATGAACATGCTTCTCCTAATGCTCAGCCTGAACCTTCTCACAAAGTGCCATTTTAGTGCTTTTTGCTTCTTGATTTGGATTTTTGACTACCAGGAAGAATTTGGCTCTGTAATTTTTCTTTTCAGGTAATGTTTAGATTAGATAGCTAGTTTCAGACAGGTGTTAGATCACTCCTTAGCCCATTCCTCTTCACTGGATTGAGCAAAGATGACCATTTTTTTTTTGTTGACAAACTGGACATGTCAAATGCGTCCAATATGTCAACATCCATCATTAACAGGCAGACACCAACCTGGGTACAATAGTCCAAGTGCAGCCTTGACAGTGCCAGTCAAAGGGAGTAATAACTTCCTTTAATATGCTGCTCTTACTCTTGCTATTATGGACTCATATGTAATTTGTCCAATTTGTAATTCAAGCACACACACCACAGGCTCATTGCCTAGTTTTCACCCTATTTTCCAGGGGTTCTTATCAGCAGAACTGCTGTTTAGCCTGCTGTTTCCCAACCTCTTCCGACACATGGAGTTACATATATAAGAATAGTATCCATTAAGAAGTGGGTGTACTCAGTGACAGGTTAGCTGGCATTTTTGGAAAAGGAGGAACTTTAAGTGAACAGTACAGGAAAGAATGTCATATACCAGATATTTATTGCCACCTGCAGAAAAATTGTTAAATGAATGGACTTGGCAGAACTGAACGTGAACAAACTCTTTTTGAAGCCTAGATTAAAGCCACACCCATGATCTGGGCCTGGGAATAGGAAATGAGGCAAGGGCTATGTCTGTGACAAAATTTTGAGAGAAATGTAGCCAGGAAATGAGAAGTGGCTTCTACACTAACATCTGGCCTGAACATCCTGGATTCTTTTTTAACAGTTGCCCTTCTAATGGTGGATTTTAAGCAGATTTGGACATTTCAGAAACACTTATGTGAACTTTTGGAAGGCAGGTATAGTTTCAGAACTTCTTGACAATAATTTTTTTTAGTTTTGGTAAAATGCTGAAAGTGTTTTTCTCCCTGGAGGGGAGGAGAAAATAACAACTTCTGTGCAATAATAAAATGTCAGTAATAAACTTGCTTTCCTTGCCTTTGGCATGGATCATGAGAGACTCACAGTTTGCTGCTTTTTGACTGATATTACATTTCTGAAAGGTGTGGGCAATCAGGAAAAACAAAATTAAATTAACTCTGTTCCAGAACAAAGCAAGTATTCCAATAGAAACTATTTCTTGATGTTGACAGAGCACTCCAAGTTCTTACAAAGAGTTGCTTTTCACACTGAGAAGTCCTCTCTGAAGTTATCTTGGATAAGTTGTTTAAAAAACAAAAGCTTGACTGGTCATGTAAGTCTCATGAACAACCACTGTTACTTCCAGCAGATACAAGTGTGATTCAGGGAACTAATTCTCACAATATCAGAACTTAATTATCAATTTTCCAGACTAAATTTTCTTTATCATTAGGTATTTGCATAAACTCATGCTAACTTCTCCTTTTCTTATAAAATTTATAGCAGTTATTGAAGTACATACTTGTATTTTGAAACAAATGCAGTAAAGGAGTGAGACTTTGTGTCAGTACAGATAGCATGTGCTATAAAGGCCACTGCATATATAAAGGTCATGGATATGCATTGCTGAATTTTCTATTAAATGATCTGTTAATTATGGTTTCATATAGTTATCTGGATTTGCAAACAAAATCCCTATCCTGTCTAAAAATAAGGCCTTTCATTATGGATAAACATTTGGGCCTGAAATGCAACTCTTACACAGAACCCGTTTTTTCTCTACAAGAAAGACATTGAGGTGCTGAAGTGTGTCCAGAGAAGGGCAACAAATTTGGTGAAGGGTCTGGAGCACAAGCCCCTTGAGGAGCAGCTGAGGGAGCTGGGGGTGTTTAGTCTGCAGAAAAAGAAATTCAGGGGTAACCTCATCGCTCTCTACAACTCCCTGAAAGGAGCCTGTATCCAGGTGTGGCTAAGGCTCTTCTCTCAGGTAACAGGTGATTGGATGAGAGGAAATAGCTTCTAGTTGACCAAGGGAGGTTTAGATTGGATATTAAGAGAAAATTCTTAATGGAAAGAGTTTTCAAGCACTGGAACAGGCTGTTCAGGGAAGTGGTTGAGTCACCATCCTTGGAGGTATTTAAAAGACATGTGGATGTGGCATTTGGGGACATAGTTCAGCAGTGAACTTGGCAGTGCTGGGTTAACAGTTGGACTCAATGATCTTAAAGGTCTGTTCCAACCTCAACTATTCTATTAATTATGGATGGCTCTTGACCTCTTGCATTAACAGAGTAACTCACTGGATATAGGGACTGGATGTAGTAGTCTTGAGATACTTGAGTTCAGTTTCAGGCTCTGAAGTTTGCCTCGGTACTGGTTACTTGAATTTCCCTTCTAAATGAATTCCAGAGTCCCTCAGGCAGTGATGTTCTGAGTAGAAAGATTAGTGCAGACAGCTTGAACAAAATGGAATTTTATTTTGCATTATATTTTCTGAAAAGTATACGTTATACAGTTCTTGCTAAATGTGTTTCAGACTGTGCTATTCTAAACACCTAATTATTGCTGTGTGTTTTTAGCTTAAATTTTTGCTTAAACCTATGCAGGCTAGATGATAAAAAAAAATAATTACTTATCTACAAAATAGATCAAAAATTTTAATGAACTTCCTAAAAGGAATACTTTGTATTTTGTTTCAAGTGTACATATTCATCTCAGGTGGTTCTGCTTAGACACATATTGTGTCTAACTGAATATTTCATAGATTCTTGTCTTTAACTTTTTCTGACAGCTATCAATACATGTAATATTTTTCTCAGAACAGAAAAAGATGTAATAATGAACAATTTTGGCAGATGATAAGTTGTTTCCTAGTAGAACAAGGATTTTGGAAAACTACTCTGTATAACCATGCGAAGTTTATACTTTAAAGGAAAAGTTATGACCTTTACATAGATTCTTGTGCCCAAGAGGAAGCACAAGTGAAATTATTTTAGTACATGAGGCTTAAGATTTGGCAAAAGCCTTGTGCTTTTTATGCATCAGTGGGACTGGTAAGCAAATAATCATACAAACAAAGGCCGTAGATTATAAGGAAGCCACAAAACTGAATGCAGCCTAAAAATAAACTTGGAGTTCAGCATAGATAATGTGCTTTAAATGAAGAATGCAATGTTAAGCAAAATTAAAAGGCAGGCAAGGTCTCAGAGATTACGTGTGTTATTGATGGAAACAGGCCAGACTACCAGCTACCAATTATATAGTGTTGTCAGTGTAAAACACTGGAATGTGCCAGGTTTCCAGATTTCCAAATTTTGTTTTCAACTTCATTCGGCTCTTGCTTATTAGTAACTCATGTCCTGCCCCATTCAACAAAGAGCACTCAACAATAAGCTCTTTTGAAGCAGGGAGAAGGCAGAGAAAGCCCCTTATTCCTGACTGCCCAAATGGCTTTTAGGGCAATGCCAGCTCTCCCATCCCTCCCTCAGAGGCCTCAGACGAGCCCCTTCTCCTTGTTCTGCTGCAGCCCAGAAGGCTGGTGCAGGTGGGAATGGGCTGAAAGTGAGGGAAAAGGGAGCCACTGCTGTTGGGAGTCCACACTGACAACGTTGGTCTTGAAGTGACAAGAGCAGGTACACTAGAAAAATGACACATAAGCAAAAGAAGCAACCCTCTTCCCTCTTTGCCTCTTCCTGGGAAAGGCTGAGTGGCAGCTGAGAGGTGAGGCAGCAGGTCAGTACAGAGCAGAGGGATGACTCCAGACTCCTGTCTTGCCTGGTGGGGAGAGGGAGCTGCCTGCTTGTTCCTACAATTCCTCTGTGGTGTAATGTAAAGTACATTCTTAGGGCAATTTTCCTGAAAAACAAAGTAAATCCCAACAATTCTTGCCATATATATGAATATCCACAATAAATAACTGTTTGAGTTAATTTTTAACTGACTCATGTAATATTTGTTTTGGTAGGCGCCTCTGAAAATTCTGATGAAATAGCTTTGCATCATTAATTTATATGTGATCTATATAAAGGATATATTTATGCTTAAGGAAGTTTGTCTCCTGGATTTAGTTGCTTTCTAGGAGGTTATTTTTTGCTCTATTTTATGATTCATGTGTGTTTTTTATTAACTTAATCTCAAGATTCTCAAGAATTATTAAATAAATAATAATAAATAAACAATAAATAAGAAAAATGAATGCCTTTTGAAATTTTATTTTTTGTCTTATGTTATCTTTTTAATGTTTCATAAAAAGTGATTAATTTTTTGGGTTTTGAATGAGCTTGTTCAAGGAACTAAAAAATCTGCTTAAATTAAATTAATATCTTTTAATTTACTAAACTTCACAGTCTCTATTGGCAAAATTAGGCAAGTTGAATTCCGTGCTAAGAGTTTAAATATCGCTGTTTAGAGCCTTTTAATCACAAGGATTAAAAAAAGAGAGAGAAGTTGAAGTTCTTTCTTTTTTTCTCAGTGGGTTTGAAACTCTCATGATATGCTATGTCACCCTTCCCATCTTTTTCAGAATCTGCAAAAGCGAAAATATTATGGCTTTTTACAATGAAAATTAAATTTCCCATGACAAAATTTACCTTCAGAAATATGGCTTGTGAGAAAAAAGTTGCCATTATAGTCCATGAATGTGTCTGTAGGTTTGGTCAAAATGAGACACTTCTCTTATCATATATGGAGATTTGGTGATTGTGGACTCAGAAATATGGATGTATTAACATGACTGAAAGATTCATTGCAGTTCTATACACTGACAGCCACTGACTGCATGTGTTTCTAGTTCTGGAAATAGATGGTAAATGTGTGTGTGTATCTTAAGCAATTTTTTCTGGATTTTACACCTAAGGCAGTCTTCTACTTTCCATTTCATATGAGATGACAGTTCTAGCCAATGATACGAATGGCTTAAATGACTTATAATGACTTGCTAAGATGAAGTAACTTATTATGGGCTTAAAATCAGTGATTGAAAAGTCATTGAAAGAGTATTTTGGAATCATTATTCTATGCAGTATTTTTAGATAACTGAAGATAAGCTAGATCAAGAAAAGATATTTGCGTCTGTCTGGTGGAATTAGGTAAAAGTACACTTTAAAGAATGAATTAGATTTTTTTTCCTCCTCTTAACCAGTTTATTGTTTAGTACCATGGGCTCTTGGATCACTTATCCTGTGTTTCCAGCTGTTGTATTTTTAGCAAACTGCTGGTCCCATCCTAAAGCAAAGTTACATCTCTTTATAACAGCTGGACTTTTAGCTGAATGTTACCAATGCTGAGCTTCCTCCTAGAGTTTAGTTACGATGAAAAAGAAATAATTCTTGAATGTAACAGTTTTGGAGCATCATAAATTAAATATATTTGCTTTACTACCATATTTCTCTATGATTTGTAAAAAGTTATTGCAGTTTAGTGACTGTGAAGTATTCATAGGCAAAGGTAAATCAACAGCTAATGATCTCTTCTCTTCTGCAGAAAATTACATCAGCAGTTTGAGATGTATAAGGAGCAAGTGAAGAAGATGGGTGAAGAATCACAGCAGCACCAGGAGCAGAAGGGTGATGCTCCAACCTGTGGCATCTGCCACAAAACAAAATTTGCTGATGGCTGTGGCCATAACTGTTCATATTGCCAAACTAAATTCTGTGCGCGCTGCGGAGGAAGAGTGTCTCTGCGGTCAAATAAGGTATGGAGTTACGAGAGTGTAACAGCAAGCTTCTCCTAAACTCAGTATCTCTCATGCATTGCTTATGAATCTGAATCACATAACTACTGAAGCAGATTTCCTTTAAGGACACAACGATATCTACTTCAGGGGCTTCTAAGACATCTGTCCTCATTTCATGTAATTTCCAATTGCATATGAATTTATGATTATGGCTTTTAAGGTAATACGTACCCTTTTTTGACTAACAAACTCATGCAAGTACATTTCTTTGATTGGAGGATGAGAAATATTTGAGAAACAGAAGTATATCTAGTGATGCTAATATTAAGATATTGATTATTGCAAAGTAGAGCAAGGATTTGTTTCTTTCCTGCTTGTCCAGGCTCATCTGTATAAGATTACTGTAAAATTAGTGTTAGAATATTATATATAATATAATATAGTGCTTTTAAATATTTATTATCTCCTATACATATGCACACATATTATGCATATTTATATATGCATACACATGCAAATATTAACCTATTTCTGGAAATAATTAAATGCACTAACATATATTGTTACAACTAGTATATGCTGGTGTTTATTGTATAACGAGTGGTAAACCAGCAGTCTGAATTCTTAAAAAAGCTGAATGATAGAGTAAAAAAATCCAGCACAACTGATGTAATCACAGAAAACCCTTCTGAGATCATTTTACTCAACATTTTAGATAAAATGTTCAGATCTGATACACAGAATCTTTCTCAGATTCTGACAGATACTTGTGGAAGACATATGACAATATTCAAGAAGTATTATGCTAGTCTTTTGTGGAAAAGAATTAGCATTAGGAAGAATGCTTTGTTTTCTAATGAAACATTCTGATACACTATTTAAATTCTCCTTAGCATGGATCATCTGAACTTGACAGATATATGTTTGACTTCTCTTGACAGATTTCCAATGAGATTCTTCCATAGCCTCTTAGATAATTTGTTCCAGTGCTTCACCATACTTACCACAGACTGCTTTTCTTACTGTCTAACCTAAATCTGTCTTTCAGTAAGCCGACTTCTCCATTCAGTCTGAGACTGTTCTGCAACTTTTCTCAGCTGGCATTTTTTCTACTGCTGTTGCTGATTTAGTGTGAGGCTTTCCTGCACCTTGCTAGTTTTTATTCTAGATAATTTATGAATATGCTGAACAGTGTATCTCTAGACTGATCTCCTGTGAGGCTTCACTGGTGATAAATTCCTTAAAAAGATCCTGACCATTTATTCCTGTCTTTTGCTTCTTGTCCTTTTATTAATTAATTTTTCTCATGGATGAATTTTTTCCTATTCCATGGCAGCTGAGATGCTTTAACAGCCTGTAATCCATCCTGAGCAGTAAGAATAAATCCCTTTTTCTCACTTTCTCTGTGACTACTTGAAAGAATTCTAATACATGTAACAGACATGAATTCCCTCTACTAAAGCCATTCTAACTTTTCCACATTTTATCACAATTTATCAATACGCTTGCAAATTTTATTCTGCTTTTGGGTTTCTAAAAATCTGTCTGATGTGGATGTCAGACTCATTTTTCTATTCTTCAATTGATATAATGTTGAAACTCCATAAAAATAACTTAGTATTTTTGCTAACTTTTATACTTCTTATCAATGAAAGACTGTATTACAGTTAATAATTATTTTTGACTGGAGATACTTTACACTATCATGTCATTGAAAAAATTTGGGGTTTTTTTGGTTGACTCACTTTATAGCTTTTCTTTCTGAAATATCAGTTCAAAGTATATGCTCCAGTTTATTCTGCATAAAATAATATTCTAGAGTAAGTACCTTCTTAATCACTGTGAATATGAATAAAAAAGATCTGGTTCAGAAAGACTGTGGCAGTCTCCTATTTATGATCTGTTTTATGCCTACACTGATTATGCTATTAAAACTATTTTGGTCTACCAGAATTTACCAGAAATCATTCTTATCTCTTTTCTTTTCTGGATACTATTTCAGTTTCTTGAAGGATGACTTCCAATAACTTCCTGTTTTAACTTTGCTTTTTTTGGTCTTTGTAGACATTTTTTGACACATTTATATATACTTATTTTTTTATATATATAATGTATATGTATATGTATGTATATGTATATGTATGTATATATATATTTGACACAACTATATATACGTTTTCATACATATGTCTTCTTTGGACCTTATATAAGGTGGTAATTACACTGTCTGAAATGTTCTTTGATGGATCTGTTTGAAATCTTCATAATATCAAGTTTCAAGCTAAACTCCTACCTTTTACTCCAGATTCTACTGCTAAATTTTTTAGTAAAGACCAGTATTAGCAGCATGCACCTCAGATGATGGAGAATTGCAAGGAACACTCCTCTTTCAAAGGTCTCAAGGCTGACTACTGCTTACAAGGCTCATGGCCATGAGTAGGAGCAGGGAGTGGAAATGTTTTGACTGTTGTCAGAGCATTAGATTAGGATTCTCAAAATATTTGGATGATTTATTCCTTTTTCAGTTTCATTAAAGTGCCTGAAATATATAGGCATTAGCATTCAGTTCAAGCTGTACAAAAATTATCATTATGTGGGAGTTCCTTCTAGCTCAAACAAATAAAAATTATAATGGTGGCACTTTTGCTTCTGTACAATTCATTATCTTGGTGAATGGAGTATTTAGCTAGAATGGGGGCTTAAATTTCAAGGGAGTAAAAAAACCTTGAATAGTCATCTTTTATGTTTATGAACAGTTTCAGATTGATTAAAACTGAAATAATAAATCCTGTGAGAGCAAGCAGTAATTGTTCTTAGTACAAAAAGAGTACCACTGATATATAAAACTTACTCCTGTTCTTTTTTTATAAAGAATATACTGATTTATATAGGGAAATGAATATTGAATGAGTCAGTAGACAGCAGAATGAGGTTTATGCAGGTGAGAAATCTAAATGCTAAAATGTTGGAAAAATACAGCTGCCAGATTGATACAACATTGTGTGCAGCCGATATAAATTTTAGCACCTCAGAATGCCAGTTCACTAAACCAACCTTTCACTTGTACAGAAAGGAAAAATGCTTGTCTGAAAAGTTAACTTAATGCACACTGAATACCTTCTTGCCGGGTATTTGGCAACTTACTATCACTTGGAGCCGCTGAAACACCCTTCTTTCTTTGTCTTTGAAGAGCAAAAGCAAGAAATTTTCAGTTGTTTTATAAGACCCAACAACATGGGAAACATGTAAGGTGTAAGTAGGGAACTTCTCTCAGTTCCCCTGGTTCAGTGAAAGCTTTGCATTCTGATTATTTCCCTGGTGCTGTTTGATTTTTAAAAAAACATCAAGTTCCTTTTGCTGAATGATTCTAACTGCAGGACTTGCAATGTGTTCATCTGTATGGAGTTGCAACACAAAACTGTAGCACACTTGTTTGAAATGCATAATCCATTTCATTCTGTTGAGAATTAGCAAGCACCAAAGACAGTCTGTCACAATCAAATTTTCTAAGTCACTAGAATTGGGGATAAACTCCATGATTTGTTATTGTATACAAATAAGACGGTCTTTAGGAGACGTGGTTTGACTTTGCATTTCTCTACAAAAGACTCCTAACACTGTAAACGTTAAGAAAGGATTCCTCTAAACCATTTGTGTGGTTTTTCTTTTCAGTTTAATCCACATAACACCTGTAAAAACTGATAACGTACAACTGTATTCATCTCTCTGGAGAACAAGTATCTCTGAAAAAAAGGAAAATCAGCAGTAAATTATTCCAGAAACAGTCTCTTATTTAGAAGTTGCAAATTCACAATTGGAGGGTGTAAAAGTTTTCATTAGGATGAATTTCACATCTCAGTCTCCCCATGGATAGAATAGAATTTGTATTATCAAGTGTGTTGAAGATTTCCACTCCTAAATCTGGTCCTGATTATATTGGAACAATGTTAATGCCATAGGAACATCTATGACATTTAAGACATCTCTAAATGATGATAATTTTTAAATGATCAAACCCCCTAATTGTATTTGAGGTGATCAACCCCTTTATTCTTTTGAAAGTTATACCCAAACTTATCAGGACTACAGTTCAGCTAGTATACATCATGGTCCTTAGTAGCTTTCCCCACTCCTTTCCCAGTGGAGTTTGGCTTCTCTGAGGTGGAGCAGCTGTAACCTGGGATCAGCCTTGGGGAAAGAGATGTGTGAGGATGGTTTGCAATAAGCCCCCTTGCGAGCTCCAGTCCTTTGCCTGGGAGCTGCTCAGGCGCTCAGCCTTGGTCCCTTCCTCAGCCATGCTGCTGCCTGGATGGTTTCCTTGCTGAGCCTAATCTGGACTTGGCTTCCTGGATTGCCTCAGCTCTGCCTCATCACCATGGGCCTTGCTGGAGACCTGGATTCTTTGTTGACCCTGGGCCCTGTCCTTGGGTTCCCCTTGGGTGCATGCTGTGGGATACAGGTCTGTAGGTGGGAGCATGACCTGCCTCGTGCCACCCTTTGTGCCTTCTCCTGGCCCTGGCCGAGCTGCTGACCCTGCTTCTGCCAGGACAGTATAGAAGCAGTGCTGTCCCAGCATAACCCTTCAGCAAAGCACTTCTTCAAATTGCTGCATTTAGTACTAAGAGTAAAAACCTTGCCACGACTACCATTTTGAACCAGGAGATATTGCTCCTTTCAAGTCTGTAAACTTTGCTTGCAAACTAATGCCTAGCAGAACTGATATTCAGAATCTGCATTTCTGTATTGATACTTTGGATTTTCTTGGTTGCTCAAAAACCCCCTGTGATTTTAATACAAGCTGTGTGGATATGGTCAGTCCCTTCAAATGACAACTGCACAAACTATTTCTGTTATTAATTTTATTTATTTGAAACTATTTACATTTAATAGCACTTTTGATCTCAATAAACAGCAAATGATGGTTTCAATTTCAACAGAGGCTACATTTGAACTCTTCACTAGTTTAAAGCTTTCATAAACCTTAGAGGTTATTATGATCCTGATACAACGAAAAACTCACAATTTTACCCAGACTTATAACTTTAGGTAATTAAGGTGAGAAAAATACTGTCTTGAAGAGTAGCTTTGGCTCATGCAGTCAGATGCCAGACTGACCTTGTAACAGGTCTTTTTAAAAAAGGATAAGGGATAGGTACTGATTCATTCTAGTTTTATTTTGAACAGGATGGAATTCCACTACTTTTGCTAACATTTCTGTGTGTCTGAATACTCATGGAGATAAGGCCTTTCTCCTTAAAACCACTGTTAAAATATACCTGCACTTTCATGTGGAGCAGGACAAATACCACTGAAGTCAGACTGATTTGTTGCTTTTTTAGTATCAGTTCTTTGAAAACTGAGTTGAATGATTTCTCTAACATCTTTGCTATTGAAATGCCTGACTAAGCTGTGTTTCATATCGTCAGTCATACTATTGTTTGCAGTGTATTGCTATGAACTCAAGAATGTTTGACACTATGTGGAGGAAGCTGAGAGGCTGGAGACAGTTTTAGGTGTTTGGTAAAGTGTGATGGCTTGTCTTGAACTTCACATATCTTTATATTTGGTAGCTGGTTTCTGAAAAGAGATTCTTCATCCTGGATGTTATTTGGCATAGGTTGATCGTGTGAATCAAGTCTTGGTTATTGTTATGATCAAAGTATGAATGACAGGATTTTGAGTTATGCTTATGGATTATAATCCTCTTGGATAGTAGAGTGTATCTCCTCAGAGGTGAGGATGAGAAATCAAGGCCCTGGATGTTTCCATACAAAATGTCTCTGAGCACTACTGCCTTTCTTACTGCAGTGGGACAGGAAACCATGCTAGGAAAGTATGAGGCCACCTGGTGCTGAGCAGAAAAACGTGTCTCTGCACTCAGAGTGATAATGCAGGGATGTCCTGTGATTTAGATAGCTTCCAATGCTATTTACTAGTTGTAAAACTGAGAATACCACTAAAACCCATAATATCTTTGAAAATACTTTAATCTTTTGCCACTGTACATAGGATCATACAATAAATTGGGTCAGATGGGACCTGTGGAGGTTTTCTAGACCAATCTCCTGCTCCATGCAGGATTAACTTCAAAGTCAGATGAGGTTTTTAGAACCTTGTTCAACTGAATTGTGAAAACCTCCTAGGAGAGAGAATCCCTAACCCCATTGGACAACCTCTTTCAATGATTATCAACTCTTGTGATTTTCTTTTTTCTTACATGCAATACAATCCCTTAATTGTTGCATTTTGTTTATTACCTGTGCATTTTGAATAAATTTCTGTTTTTGTGTTTCCTATAACTAAACTTTAAATAGTTGAGGAATGCAAATAGTTCCCCTCTTCCCACATCCTTCCCTATCCCAGCCTTCTTTAGGCTAAACAAGGCTATCGTCCTCAGCTTCTCCTTGTATATAGTGTTTTATTGCCTGACTGTCTTGTTTGGCCTTTGTTGTACTCTCTCCTGTTTGTTTGTAACTTCAGCATTGGAGGGAACCTAGGCCTTGTACAAGAGTTACATGTTTTAAAGTTACATGTCATACAGGTACCAGAACAATAAATCTATAAAATTAATTGTCACCTTTTATTGGTAAGCAGTTGTATTCCAAGCATAACCAATGCTTAATCAAGTGCCTAGATTCAGTCTCTGTGTTGGTATGGGAAATTAAAATACCAGACAAAAATCACCATTCTTCATTCACCAAAATGGGGAATATTTTTGACTGAAAACATTTTGAATATTTTTTTCCTAAAGTATTATTCCATTTACAATTTTAGACAGCTAAAAAGACAATTTCTTCAAGGAAAATAACCAATAGGAATGTTTGTATTTAATATTGATGAGTATGAAAAAGAAAGTATACGTGTTATAGACCTGGCATGACATGTAGTCATTTTTGACAAACTCTGTCTCCTTGTGCTTTATAACGCCAGGATTTTAAAGATCTGTTGAGTGGCTAACATGGAGTTTTGCCATTTTGAATACCCTCTGTTTGTCTATAGTAATCGAATATTCTTAATTTCACTGAACTCTTTGCAAGCGCAAAGCATTGATGAATGCTAATCATTTGCAATACTGGGGTCCAAGGTATGAGCTAAATGCTGCATCCTTTCAATGAGATGACCCATTTTTTGGTGAAGATAATTCAGACATGACTTCCAAATTATTTTTATGAAAATAATTTCTTTTGCACATTTTTTGTACAATTTTTTAAATGTATAACATAGTCTCATTTTCACTCATGAAAGGATTATGAAAATTATTAAAATTACTTATTTTTCACTATATATCCTTCACCATTAGGGAAAATAAGAAAGATATATATTACTTCCTTTGATATTTATTTATTTATCTTACTAAAAATTCTACTACTTGCTTTCAACATAGAAGTGACTCTTTCCTTATATTGTTTGTTTTTGTTTTTTTTCCTATCCTTTCTTTCTTGCTTTCGTGGATATGAACTCCAGGAGGACAAAGTGGTTAGAGCCTTTTTTCTGTTTAAAATTCTTTTCTTTTATGGTAGACTTACTTCCTGCCCTACATTTGCTCTCATTTACACAGGTGTAATTCCTACTGAAGACAAGGGGAATTACTGTCATTAAAATGAAAGCAATGCTTGGCATAAAAGGCTTACCCCTTTTTCAAATAGCTTACTAATGATCTGTGAGTTGTTGTGAACAGTATGCATGTTCTTCCTGTCTGTTTGCAGCTTTTGTGAGCATGCCCCTGCCTTTCCTTTGCTTTCGCAATGTGATATGTGCACAGCTTAAAAAGTTAAATGTCATTTGTGCCATAGATGTTTCTTTGATAATGTATTATTGTAGAAGTGTCATAAAGTGATCATAATGATTTTTCCACTCTGTATCACTGATATGTATGCTCTCAACATTTTAGGTTGTAATTTTTTTGGCATGGTTCTGATTTTCAATGACAATACAATTAGATACCAGTAAATATTAGGAAAACATTTATCCTAAACGTTTAGGAATATACCAGCAATGTCATAGAGTTATCCACTAATATAAATTATTTTCTAAACTGGTTTGTAGGCTTTCCTAAGATATAGTGCACATATTGTATTCAGCATAATGTTGAAATAATGTTAAAAGTTATGCATGTCACTGACATTGTTTGTCTTGATAATATTACACACACAGTAAATATTTTAGTCTTTTATTTTAGCAGTATTTAAAAATGATAGTGTAAATCTGAATTTGGGAATAAGCCTGGATATGTTTCAATATTTTACCAAATTAGTGTAATTTTTTTTTAAATAACAGAATTGAGAAAACTACATGAGCTAGTGTAAATATCTTCTTCCATGAAACTGTCTGCTGTATTCCAAAGAACTAAAATTGCAAAAGCAATTTGCCCTGTAGTGCTTGGCAAATAGGTTCCTGTATGAGATGGAGTAAAGAAATTCTTTAGTGTTTGTATACTTTTAGTTAATGTATACAGAGAATGGCTAGTTCTATAATAAAATGTAATTTTTTCTTACTGATAGAAGCATCAAGGCTCACATTTAACTTGCACCTATGGTTCAGAAATACTTTGCTTCACACAGAAGTTGTAAACCATGTGCCGTTGTCATCATTTAGGACATATCTTTAGTAAAGGGCAAGTGACACTTGAGGTGGGCCATATACTGGTGCCCCAGTCTGTTAAAGGGTACACAGCTTTCTTTTGTCCTACATCATCAGAGTTTTTCCACACTTAAAAGGCTGTGAAAGTTCAAAAGCTGTGAAGTAACAGCAGTAAGTAGAATACAGAGCTAGCTGTCGAAAACAAAAAGTAGATTAAAAAAAGGAACAATTTTCTCCTTGAAGAATGTACCCTTTCTGTATAATTTTGCAAGTAATTTATGTGTGCTAACAGTATTTATTCCCACAGTCAGTCCAACAGCTGATGTCTGTGATATCATCTATGTTGGAGCCATGTCAATTACTAAATTCACCCGGAAAATAAAATTTAAAAAATTGTGAAGGAGATCAAAGTAATAAAGTTATATTATTATTTAGCTTTACCATGTACATGTGTTAAGGAGGAAAGGGATAGGAATTTCCCTAGCTAATCAACTAGTTAGATTTTTCCATGAATAAGGACAATGGCTCAAGTTGCTTTATGTAATGTCTGTTTCTGCTGATTTTGAAATAGATGTTTTAGAAGTTATGAAGGCAGAAAAACCAATGAATATATTGTCAGCCTTTTCTCAACGACAGACATTGTGAAGAAGGAACAGCAGTGGTAGTTTTCTTTATATTTTAGTAGTAACTGTAAGGTTAGGAGCCCTGGTGTATTGAATGAAGATACTATCACAATAGGTATTTCAAAATGAACAGTATTTTTTTTTGTATGGTACAGCATTTACCAGTAGATTAACACACCTAGTGAAGCCTTCATATTATTTTTTATCCTTCATTTTCCAGTGTTAGTGCAGAAGGTCTGAATTCCAGTATTTCTTAGGAGGCCTATTCTGTATTTTGTAACCACAGAATGGCAAGTTCAATAGAAAATGCTCCTCGATAAAGCTAGAGATACTTGGTGACTGTTGATGGTTTGTTGACCCAATTAAAGAACCATGGATTTGGAAAATGGGGTGTATTCAAAGCATCAGGTCTGTAAAGAGTTAGAAACATATTTTAGTGTGTTCCCTCTAGAAATCTTGGTACATATTTTGATAAAGATTAAGATTGCAGGGAAAAGCTGGGACTGCACATGGAGTAGAATAATTGGAACAACCATACAGCAGTTTACTGGTGCTATTAGTGGTGGTGCAGAATGGAGTTTGACATGGATCCTGACTGTGTTTTAATGTTGTACCATTAAACATGAACAGAAGGGAACTTATACTACATGTCCTACTCCACTTATGAGACTGTACTTGGAGTGCTGCATCCAGCTCTGGGGTCCTCAGCCCAGGAACTTGGAGTGAGTCCAGAGGTGGCCACCAAGGTGATCAGAGGAATGGAGCACCTCTCCTATGAGGAAAGGCTGAGACAATTCTTCAGGCTGAACAATCCCAAGAGAAGACTCTGGGGAGACCTTATAGCAGCCTTCCGCACTTGAAGGGGTCCTACAAGAAAGATAAGGATGAACATTTTTGGCAGGGCCTGCTGCAATAGGAGGAGGGGAATATGGTTTTCAGCTGAAGGAGGGTTGGTTTATATTAGATATGAGAGAAGGTTTTTAATTTGTCAGAGGTAAAACACTGGAACAGGCTGGCAAGAGAGCTGATGGAGTGGGGTTCTGAGCAACCCGATCTGCTTGAAGATATTCCTGCCCATGGCAGGGGGGTTGGACTAGATGAGCTTTAAAGGTCCAGTCAAACCCAAATCATTCTATGGTTCTATGGTATTAATACCACCACAGAGCTCACTGTGCCTTTTCCCACACAGAACATGGGAATGACTCATGAATGTCTCAGTCCTTCATAAGTCAGGTATATAAAGACGTACTTTTACAAAATTGAGACCCCAGTGTCTCAATAGTGCCAGAAAGGAATAGTTTATGTTAAGAATCAAAGAGTTAGAGCTTGTCTGAGAAGGAAGCAGTTGATGTTTTAAAACTGAAAAATAGTGAGAATTTTTTCCAGCTTCTGGATGTTTTTTCTTTAAGAAACAAAGGTACATTTTACAAGATTTCCTGTATTTCTGTCACTATTTTTCAGTCAAAATGCGACTATGAGGTAGAGGTTTCTTTGAGAAACCAGAGTCAATTATGTCAAAAATGAAGAGTCAAAAGAGTCAAAAATGAAGTTGATTTAAGAAAACATAGATACACAAGATCATTTCCCTTTTACTTAGGTTTTGACAATTATATTCCTAATCAAATAACTTTATTGAAATGAGCAACATCATTAGCTAGAATAGTGAAATTGTGTGACTATATCACTGAAAATCATGGAAAGTGTCATTAAATTGATGAGAAACTAGGAAGTGCAATACCATTTGGACAAAATATGTCTTAATTTTAAATAGTAGGAAATGAAAATGTAGTAGAATTTTTAAATTTTTACTGAATGTTATCCTGAATTTAAATGAAATTATAGACTTTATAGCTTTTCTCTCAGACCATGACATTAAAGTAACCACTGATACTCTGGAGACAACTAATAGATTTTTGGAAAGTGCTGACAGGAGAAAACATGGTTCCTTCTCTTGCTGGTCATTGTCTGGCTTTAAAAACTGATAAATTTCCAGTGCAGTGTTTTGTTATGGACATATAAGGTTTACATATATCAGTTCATATGTGTTAAGTGTTTGTTTTCAAGTGACAAGTTTTGTAGTGACATGAAATCAACAGTGGCATGGCCTTCAGAGCTTCTGGGACTTTTTTGGTTCATTCATCTCTTTCAGTGGATTCGGGAACTTGTTTTTAGGGAATCTGTTTTAAACTGCTATGGATCAAAGCCTTCACCAAAACTGTTTATAATTTTGTACAGGATAAACCTGAGGAGCAATGCAAGGGAACTTGCTTTTTGTTCTGTCTTTATTTCCTGTGCAAGTAGATAAAATATTTGGCACTTCCCTTGAAGTAAGTCTGCTACCTTTCTAATGTTATTAATTTTGAAATACTTAAGACACAGACAAATAGTTTGTATTTAAAAATCAATTCTGAAACCTCCACCGGTCCTAAGAACTCACAGAATTTTTTTTCTAAAACAATTCTATATAAAATTACAGTAGAAAAGATAAAAAGCAATTATCACAGGGCATTATTCTCCATCCCTTTGTCTTACTCTAGTTAAAACTTCCTATTCTGCAGTTTTTATTTACCATGTTCCAAAGTAATCAACATTATTATTCCAGTCAGGAGAGACCTAGGCGTTGATGATAATATTTTCTGTCACTTTTGTGAAAATTTCACTTTTTAAAAAAGAGAGAAATTTTTCTCATTTTACTTCTGCCATTCTGAACAGGTCCTGGGCCCTACCAAGTTCCCTATTATTTCTAAACCATCATTGTTGCAGATTTGTACCTCCACAGCACCCAACAACTTTGTCGTCTGAAATTGCACAAAAGTGACAAATATTTGTAGAAGCTGTAGGTTGCTTCTCCTACCTCTGCCTTCTTGCTATTGGAAAATACCTATTTGGGGAAACCCTTACCCTGTTCTTCACACTTGGCTCAAGCTGATTTTGTTTCCTTTGAAGAAACACAGTCAGAGTCTTATCAAGATTTTCATGGGCTGTGTATGCTCTGTGTGTTTTTTTTTTAACAAAGGAATATGTTGATTTCCAGATCACTGAAATTTTGAAAAAACCCCTTTTTTAGAAAGATACTCATAAAAACTATAGACTATTTCCTATACTTAGAATACCTCTGTCAAAAGTCTCCTGTGCCAGCTGTTCTATAGGATCGTTTTCTGAGATACTTCTTTGCTGTGGGAAGCTTAATCATTTTCCTTAGCTCTTGAGTATTGTCTTTCAGATTGGGATCTCTAAAAGTCATTCTGAGAGGTGGCAACTTAGATCTCCCTGAATCCACTTGGGCCACTTGTCCAAGCCTGTTCTCTGATCCCGTTTCTCACATATCCATTTGTCTAAGCTGCTCTCCTTTATCTTACTGCGTTCAGACTGCACTCTTGTTTCCTTGATCACTAACAGAATGCACCTCCAGTAGCAGAAGGTGAACAAAAATCTTGGTTGAAATTGGTTTGTCAAACATATTTCAATACTAAGTTGCTCCTTTTGCCTGTCAAAATTATCCTGCAATCAAGTCACGTCCTCTACTCAAAATATGTTACCCAGCTTTATTTTCATTGTTTCAAGACTGTCATGATGTGACACGATAGAATGTAGTCAATATATACAGGCTTCAACATCTGCAAGTAGCAGACTTAAACTTGCCTGAAATCTGGTGAAGACCATGCATAGTAAATATCTCCTATTAATGGTTAAATTCGAATACAAATGTTTTCCCTAAATTTGATCCCATGTATTGTTAGCTTTTAGGGCCTTACTGTCATTCTAGGATACAGTCTGTTGGCCATCACAGTCAAAGAACGGGGGGATTACACTACATTGTAATCCATACATTGACTTCTTTGAGCAGTTGGAGATGTTCGGTGATATGGAGAAGGAGTGAGATTTCATCTTTCTTTTTTTCTTTCTTTTTTTCCTCATAACTGCAATGCCCATTGGCCTGTTTTCTCATGCACAGATCAATGGCTTACTCTCCACAGTGTTCAAGGAACAGGGAATGTCTTCCTAGGAGCTGCCAATCTCCTTTTCCAGCTACTCCTTAAAAGTTAATTGGAAAATAAAAATAAAACAACTTCTTGACATGATGTAGCTTCAAAATGGTCTTAGCTATTTCAATCCAATGTAAGGAGACTTTGCCTCTGTTATCTATGCTCCATGCTTAAAGAACACAGCTATGTTTCTTGCTTAAGTATGTGCAGAAAACTGACTATGAAAGTGAGTCTGAAATTCTTTTTACAGTCATATTTGTACTTCTGTATTAGATGAGAAAGGGTTTATACGTCCAAAAGGTTGTATAATTTTTTTCACCCACAGCAGTCAGTGTAAAAGACACTAGTTCTTCCTATAAACCTTGTCCTTTACGTGTACATTATGGTGGTGTAATTTTACTGTTTAGAGATTAGAGGTAGCTGGTTTGGTTTTAGATGGTACTGAATATCTGAAAAATACTAGAGGTGATTTAGAGAGTCTGTTGAAATTAGAGTGACCAGGTTTTGTTTTGCTAGCTATTTTTCCCATCCTGATAGCGCTAGAAATTTATCTTTGGACTTCAAATTTTTCAAAATAGATTAATTTTCCATTGAAATTCTTCTGCAAGCTCTCCTAAAATAATCTTGTCTTAAAACATGTATGGAAACCTTGCTATAACAATAAAAACTACAGCACATCGAAAAATTTTCACTTTTGTTCAAATTAATAGAGCAAGAGCAATTACAAATAGCAATTCTGGAACCAGAAGATGAAACAGTTATTGAGCAGTAAGTTTTATTTGCCACCTGTTGCAATATTCAGAAACATTACCATGTGCTATTAAGTTCCAGGTGTAGACCTTTATCAAAGGTAGCTCAGCAAATTCCTCATTTCAGTCCCAGGTGTGTAACAGCACACCTAGGACTCTTTGGACACAGTTAGACATTATGGCACAGCAGGGGATGGTATAAATGTTTAATTATCTAGATTCAGCTTCAGTGGCTGGAAACCAGTGCCTATATATATAAATAATGAAGACATTGCTAGGAATAGAGTAAAGCAGCAAACCTCCCAAGGTGTTTTCTTCTCCCCTCGACTGTTTGCTTAGAGCTTTGTTTAGCTAGTGTCTTCAAGGAACAGTTTAGTGGTGGGCTGGGGAATTAAATGAAAAAGGCCTTGCATCTGGGTTGATACCTGTTCACTGTTTAAATCTGCTGTGTGAAAAAAGGAATTTGCATGGCCACCATCTGTTCTTATATGAAATATTGTATGCACAGGCAAGACAATTATTCAGCTTAGTATGAGTGCACTTATGTAGACAGTTTTAGAAGACGTTGAACTTCAGTGCGTTCAAGGAAAAATTTAAATAAATGTGAAAAATCCTGTGTTTAAACAAGATGTCACCTATGAACTGTAAACAGGGTATTCAAAAATTAAAATTTTCTTGGTTTGAATTATTATGGAGATACTTTCATTCAGCATCAAGAAGATCTATGGAAAAGCCTGGATTTCAGGTAGCTAATGCAATTCCGGTCAATTTATGTGTTACTGTTTGTGGCTTTTTGAGGATTAGTTTCATGTTGTTCACAAGCCCTTTTTAGCACTTTAGATCTGCAAGAAATAAAATACCAATGGTTTGTAAACCAAATACATAAATTAAAAGGATTTCTGTTTGATACTTGGGATAATATGCTTTCAAAATATAAATCCCTACAATGTTTTAATACTGGTAGAATCCAGATGTATATTGAGTATCTGAGTAATTTTTTTTTACAGTGCGTATATGTACCTCCCATTTGTCTTTAAATGTTTAAAGTTGGTCAGTGTTAATCACTAGTGTTCATTTAACCTGTTTGTCTTTCAGTTTCAGTGTAATTGCTACATAACTTCAGAGTCATGACCTGTTTAATTAAGGTGTTCTTGCTCTCAGATACTTGGTCATGTGATTATGAAAGATGATATTTATTGCTGTTAACGATTTGGATTTCTTACAATTTTAGGTAGGCAAAGTATGGTATCTTTCCAAGAGATTAGACTAGTTTAACCTCTACACTGAAGATAGGGTTCAAATGCCTATTTCTCCCAATGTGTGCAATTGCCTAGTGTCTTTGCATTCAATATTAGTTAATTTTTAGATTATAACACCATGATGATTATATATATTTTTAACATATTTGTTTTACTCTGTAGGTGTGAAGCAAATTCCTCTTACTTTGCTTCAAATTATTTTTTGGTTTTATCTAGTCCTTGTTTGGCTTCTATTTGTTATTGACATCATTGTGAGTGGCCAAAGAAAACTTTCCATGTAGTGAATGTCTGGCCTCAATAACTTGGGAGGAGTATGATTGTTTACATTTTTTGTAACATTGTATAGCAAAAAAGTGAAAATTAGTTCAAAATTTAGCCTATAGATTCAGACACCAATCTCAAGTACTCATTAAAGATGTCTAACAAGCTATATTTTAATCAAGAGAAAATTCTTTATTAATATTGACCATGTTGCAAAAGATTTTTTTGGTCATAATTTATGTTTCCAGAGCCAATCTAGATTAATATGATAGTTTTTATTTTATAGCTTATTCATCTGTTTATCTTAACTGGCTATTTATAAAAGACTTTGAAATAAAATAGCTACGATCCTAGAATGTTAGACTTCTGTAATTCTGTTGTATGAAAAGCTTGATAAAATACTATATTTATATATTATATATTTAGTACTATGAATGGGATTCTGATACAGTCATAGGTAAGGGTTTATTCATGCCCTAAGTCCACAGAATGGCTGCCTGCTGCATGAGGGAGGGCATGCCACCAGTTACACTTAGCAGCTAGGGAACAAAAGGAGAGCTTTACCAGAGAGAAATAGACCACTGTCTTCACTTCCCATGGACTTAAATATGGGTTAGGTCTAGTCCAGAACTGGCACCTAAAACACATGTAACTTCACCTTCTGAGAAGATTAAAAATTCTTTCATAAAGAAACCATTGTGTCTGGATTTAATCTCAGCAAAAGTGCCTGTTTTACCACTTTTCTGTCTAAAGCCTCAAACATTTAGTCTAGCCCATTTATATAGGCTGCATGTGGTGTCTTCACAGAGCTGATTTGCTTCCTTCTACATTGTCTGTAGTGAATATTGAAAAAATGAAGGGAGAAGCCACATGGAGATGTATCAGTAGTAAGGTTCAGTGGTTTAACAGGGTAAATTGATAAAAGCTTCCAGCTGTGAGTTGGAATGTAAAACTACACAGCCTATTTAGAAAGAATTCTTAACAAAATATATGCTCTTTTTTTAGGGAAATTCTATGTCCTTTTTAAGGCACAGACATAGTTTCTGGGATATACTTCTAGAAAGACTTTTCTGCTTGTGAGAGCTTCTAATACTGATGCAAACATTTTCAGGACAAAATTATTTTTATAATTCAGTAATATTCTTTGAAAAGTCTACTGCTCAGTTGTTAGCTGCAAATTGAAATTATAGTGTGGGTTCTTTTTTGAAGAGAAATTCAGTTATTGATGTTCTTCAAGACACTTAGCCCATGACTTGTTTGCTGTTCTTACTTCATCTGGCTTCTCATATTAAGAGTTTGGAAGAACATGAAGGACTTATTAAGGTATGACTGCTTTTGACTTTCAATTCACATATACATAATATGGTATCTACCATATTCTATCTAACATACATATCTAACATACCATGTTCTATCATGGTGAAATTTATCATGGTAGAACATATAGAGTTCTACCATGATAGATTTCACTTTTCCTGCAAGAGGGAGTGGTGCAAAAGAGCTATAAAGAAGGAAGTGGTCATTAATCTGTAGATACAGTTATCTGAGTGAATATGAAATAGAACTAACTTTAGGAAAGGTGATAATTCTCACTAATAATGCTTTCAAAGCCTGCTAATTTATACTAGCGGAGAAGGGGAAGCAGTCACCTTGTTGCTTCTGCTGAAGTAGCAGAAGGATTTTGCATATGTGGAATTTACAGATATTTTAAAGTAAGACATAATTATGGAAGTACAGAAACATGTCAATATATAAAAAGTAGAAATATAGGCAGTTAACTTTGCTTGCTAATGAAGGGGACTATTTGATATAGGATTAAAAAAAAAAAGAAAAAAGAGCTTTATTTCATTGTTCATAAATTCCTTTTTTCCTTTTGTTAAATATAATTGCTCTCTTCAGCATATTGATAGGCATATATACCTGACTGTGTAAGGTGTCACTACGTCTGTTGCTTTTTTACCCTTAGCCTCCTATTCTATTTTGAAATTCATAAAACAAACATACTGACATACACATACTTTTCTTTTTAATGTTAGATTTTCTTACTATTCTGTCAGGGTTAACTGTGGCTGCAGCTATTGCAGTCATAATATGTGTAACTGTTGTGGTGTGCAACCTGGTGTAGGTTTCCAGGCTGGATAGCACAGCATCGAGGATTGGTGGGGGGAGGGGATTGTCCCACCATACTGTGAACTGGTGTGGCCTCTCTGAGTGCTGTGTGCAGTTTGGGGTACCACACTGTACAAAGGACATCAGACTATTAGAGTGAGTCCAGAGGAAGGAGATTAAAGTGGTGAAAATTCTCAAGGACAAGATTTATGGATAGTGGCTGAAGTCCCTTGGCTTGTCCCAGTTGGAGAAGAGAAGGTGGAGGGGTGACCTCATTGCAGTCTACAGCTTCTTCCCAGGGGTGGGGAAGTGGCCTGGGGAGCTTCAGATTGGATATTAGGAAAGCATTATTCACCCAGAGGGTGGTCGGACAGTGCAACAGTCTCCCCAGAGAGCTGGACATGGCATCAAGCTTGTTCCAGGAGCATCTGGATAATGCTCATAATGATATGGTTCAGTTTTAGGCATTCCTTTGAGGAGCAGGGAGCTGGAGTTGGTGCTCCTTATGGATCCCTTCCAACTCAGCCTGTTCTGTGGTTTTATATGTTTTATATTTTGTCTGAGAGCTGTGCTGCTGTGACTATATAGTTAGAGCCCAGGCAGCAAACTCATGTAAAGCTGAAGAATGTTTATGTGGGATTCAATACAGCAGTAACTACATGATAAGCATCCCAATTTTTCTATTACCATTATGTTACATTTCATTAGAGTTGGATCTTTCATTTTTCTCAGACAATTTCAGTAATGAATGATGACACAGATGATGTAAATGGCGTAATTCTGTTGATTTCAATTTAGTGCCATCTGCATAGAGACCCCAGGCTTATTGTGATCCTGTCACATTTCCTCCCTTTTGGTCCCTTGTTGATGTTGATATTGTGTCTTATATTTATAAATAACTTGTGAACACTTAGTGCCATTCATCTTCAGACAGTTTACAAGTGTTAATTAATGAATATGCTCAACACCTCTGGGCTGTAGATAATTTGTTATTTTTATTAGCTTGTCCCTTAATGAAGCTGTGACATTAGTACAGATTTTTGAGCACAAAGAGGCATAAATAACATCTGATTGAGACTTTTAGGAAACAAAAGTCTCAAAATGAAATCACTTTAAGATATTTGAATATTATTTCACATTGCCTTTGAGAGTAAAAGTCTTGGTAAAATAAAACAACTTGGAAGTGTCATTTGGATTATTTCTACTATGTCCCAAATTTGGTGGAAAATATATTTAGTATAGTAATAGATCATAATAATTAATTGCTATTAAAATATTTAGGAATTTATTGTAATAATATTTTACTTTAAAAACCCTTTAGTATTTTCAGACATTCTATATTTGTGTAAAAGCTGTTAACGTCAACCACTTCACTAGAAAAATTTTGAAAATTAGTAATTCTAATGCCTATTTGTATTACCTTATTCCAACCATAACTGCCTATTTGTATTTTTTACCAAAAATTTGTCTTTCCTCCCTCACAAATTTCTAATCCATGAGCAAAATTGCTCTAACAACAGTCCTTACTGTTCATAATAAGAGAATTATATTTTGAGGAATTAAGGGAACAAATAGGCAAAACCAGTTGGACTGAGGAGTTCAAGGAACTTGGTTTTGTTCAGGAATGGCCAAGGGTTAGTGTAAAAAATAACTAACTTCTTTGCCGAAGCTTAAATTATAGTAGACCACCAGAAATTACTGGTTAAACTGAAAAAATGAGGATTAATTGAATAAAGAAACAGAGGGGAAAGCTGTAAACAACTTCCTAGCTGACTTCCTCAAGCCTTAGTACTGGGGAAGATCTTTAATATTTTCACTAGTGGCTTTGGCATAGACAATAAGAATGCTGTAATTAAATACATTGGTTACACAAAGTTGGATGCTTATCAGCACGGGGGAGCAATAGGATACTGCACAATAGAGAAGCAGATGACCTTGTGAACTCCTGTAGTGAAAATGAGTGTGATAAAATACCACCAAGTGTAAAATCAGGAATTTAAGAACTAATAAAGCTTTCTTCTCTGAACTACAGGCCAGGGACTCCTCTGTGGCTCGGTCTTTATCAACAGTTCTGAATTCTGCTTTCCATAGCAGGGTAACTGAGGGCAAGCTGCTTATTAGGAGCAGTTTTTGCTCCATGCTGTTCTCCTGCACTGTGTGCTGGCATTGTCTGGGAGATGCTGGTTAGCAAAGGCCTGACGGTGCCAGGAAGCATAAGAATTAGCAGGCAATCCTGGGCCAGCACCTGGCCCTGTGACAGGGTTATGTCTTGCATAGGCATAGTCGCAAAGAGCAAAATCTATTTGATCTTGAAAAATGAAAGCAGAGAGGGTATGTGATTGGTCACTATAAAAATATCAGGCAGCAAATAACTGAGGAGAGAAAGGAGCTATTTACACTTAAGGACAATATTGGTACAAGAATAAATAGCAATAAACTAGTTTGGAATACATGAGCCCTGGAAATTGAAAGGCATTCTTTCCATTGTAGCGGTAAGACTTGGAAAAGCATTTTGACAGATTTTGGGCTCGTTATTTATAGTTAATTTTAAGATGAAATTTTATTAAATTATGAAGTTTAAAAAAAATATTTTCTTTTCTTTGAAACAGCAGGCAGCTGGAAGCAATCCATGAGGTTTCTTTGTATCCAGTATTCTTAAGGAGCTTATATTTCCTAAGAAAAGTGTAGGAAATGTGTGCTCAGTTCTCTTGATTTTCTGAGACTGTTAAAAATCTGAAAATTTAGTAAATGTGTAGCTTGGTCAACCATACATTCTCAATATATTCAGTAATTCAAATTTCCAAGGTTAAATACATCCTTTGTGAACCTTGTTGTAAACTCTGTTCACTTAGAGCAGGTTAATTTCATGCCAAACTCACTGCTCTTATTGAATAAACCCTCATGGCCCTCTGGAGTACACTCTAGGTTTATGAATTCCATTTTGGAAGCAATGCAGCTGTATTTGTTGAGACATACTACTGGCTGGTTTGTCCAAAACACACCTGATGTCACAACAGTCATTGTCTCACTGTACACCATTCTACTTCTTAATGAAATCATGAAAGCTCATGAAAGAGCTGAGTATGGTCAATATGGCACTATGTGGGAATTATGCACTGTCTTCCTTGGCATGGACAATGTTGAGTTGTGCCTGTGCCGTAATGAAAAACCCAAATTATTGCCTTTACAGATCTTGAAGAATATCAGATATTCAGGAACTTCTTCTTTTATGCAATATACTTTAGGAAGGATGTTCTCTGGCTTATATTAATCCAGCTAGATTAGTGTTCTAACTAAGTTGCTAGTCTTATTGTGCACATGGAGGGTTTTTTTCCCAAATTTTTGTGAACATAAATAATCTGTTTTCCTAGTCAAATGTCTTACTTGATAATTATATGAGCAATTTTGCTCATGGATTAGAAATTATACTCTAGGTTGAAAAAAATGTATGAACAAAATTACTAGTACATGTCTTAAGGATAATAAAAGAGTGATGCAAAAGAGATACACTGTCCATTAGGATAAGGACACCATTGGTACAACAGAGTGCACCCTTTAAAAATTGTAGTCACATAATTTTCTCTTCTTCTTGGAAGATAGTGTCATGTATCACATGCATGCACAAGAAGTGATACACTTATTTCATGCTGACTTGGTTGTTTATGGCCATTATAACTTTTCATATATGATATAACCATTCACTACAAAGTCAAGAGCAAATATAGTCACTCCCCAGTACAAAGAATTTTTGTAGTGCAAATACACATATCCCCTAAAATATATGTAAAGGTGTTTGTCTCATACCAGTATTGTAAACTTTCCCACTTTTCTTACGTGGTATTGGAATTCTTCTGATATTTAATATAATTTTGGGGTATAGGTATCCGTTTGTCATTACAGATGTAAGGCAAATAAACATCACAGCAGTTTTGGCATTCAGTCAAACTGATTGTAACATGAAAGTCAGTACCATAGCACAGACTAGTGGCATATCAAAATATTGAAAAAATAGGTAAACTTTATCAACTTTTATAAAAGTCACAAATTCAGAGATTAACTTTGCTCCTGTAATATATTTCACTGACAAAATGCATTAATGTAACAGAAGGAAATGAAAAGGGGACTTGTCTGTACAGTCAGAGCAGTAAAATGAAATGGAAGACTTTCTGTTTCATTAAAGTTATAACCAGACACTGCTGCTTACAATGTATGAGCATGAAGATTTATTGCATTCACTCCAAAATAATGATTTTGTGTCTTTAAAATAGATCTTAGCAGCTGCAAAAGATGAATCTGTATTCTGGACCCAGACCTCTAGAATTATGTCTCTATAGAGAAATCCTAGAGACATTGCAAAAGCCTCTGTGTTTTCCAAAAATATGAATGCCGGCTATGGATAGCACATGCTATATATAAGTCTTCCACAGTCATAGACACTTTCATTAAAAAGGAATGTCAACCCAGAAATTTTTAAAGGAAGCACCTCACAGAACAGATTTTTCCTCACCAGTAGTGGAAGTCAGTACTCTTGGCTGTAAGACAGAGCATGGACTTCAGATGGGGAGAGCAAAAGGGATTAACTGTTTTGTTAGCACAAACATGAGACATGTTTTGGTGGTGTATATAACCAAATAGATAAGATTTTATGTTTTAGCTAACTTCTAGAAGTCTTACAGTCCAATTTGAGGAAGACTGAATTCTAAGTAATAAACAGAAAATTAAAAAGTCTCACTTTCGACAGGGACAAGTAATAATGTTGTTATTTTACTGGAAAATTTTGGGACATCTTAATGTATTCTGGAAAAAAAGATAACCAGAAAAACAGTTCCATCTCATTTTCTGGGGAGATGATGTTGAAAGGGATCCTCACAGTCCCAAACCCAGGATGCTCTCTTATTAAGCTTACAGTTGCTTGGAAACACAGTTGCATTTCAAATGAGACAAGATTAGCAGAAACGGGGACTAGGTAAGGAAGATACCATTGGCCCCTACAGATACTGGGTCTATATTACCTGAAGCAGAAGAGGCAGATTTGCTATAGTAAATTTTAGTTTCTGTGACTGCACAGAGGACGGTGACTCCTGTTACGTAGTGTCAGTGCTGGTTTGCAGTGTCTGTTCCACATCGGCATGTGGACTCTTTTTGGTGGTGCCCAGTGACAGGACAAGGAGCAATGGCCGCAAACTAAAATACAAGAAGTTACATCTCAACATGAGGAAGAACTTATATTGAGGGTGGCAGAGCAGTGGAACAGGCTGCCCAGGGATCTCACTCCCTCTCTGGAGACATTCCAAACCCACCTGAACACGCTCCTATGCCTGCTCCAGATGACCCTGCCTTGGCAGAGGGGCTGGGCTGGATGATCTCCAGAGGTCCCTTCCAACCCTAATGATTCCATGGCCCTGTCATCAACATAGTTACGAATGGAGAGATGTACCATGTCCTCGAAGAAACTTCCTTAGTCCAGGGTGGCTTCAAACATTGCGCTGCTCCATGATGTAATGAAGTTTTGCACCTGTGACAAATTAGGGGAAAAAAAGAAGGACTAGCAGTAATGTGTTAGTAATCACGATTAGTTACCTTGATGACCCAAGCAAAGAGTCTTTCTACTCTTCCTTTTGTTGCCTCCTTTCTTTTGATGCTATAGTCTAGTTGCCTTGTATAATTTTTAAGGAATTGTATCCTACATGAAATATGAGTGCCAAAAACCAACATAAACACATATGTAATTAAAACATATTAAATTTGCTTAAGATTACTAGTAGCAAGTGCAACAGTTAATATAATGCTAATATATATTAGATGCTTGTGCCAAGCAGATGAACTCTAATAGATTTGGTGAAATACTGTGGAAGCCTTCCAGTACAATTTTTTACCTCGGCACACCTGTAACTCGAAGTAATGTTCTGAAGGCTGATGAGGATTTGGCGTAATTATTTCTTAGGTTGTAGTGTCAAAGCAATCAAACTCAAGCTTATGTATAATCAAATATACTGAGCCTTTTAATCTAATCTTAAATAAAGTAAGGTATCCATTTTGTTCTCAGGATTTAGTGTTAGGCCATCTATAACTATACTTATGGGAATAGTGAATGGTGTTTTGTAAGGTAGCTGTCTTTTCACATGATCTATCTGAAAATACTAAAATGAATGTCATACTATATCCTTTTATTAAATTGCATTTTGTTTTCGCATGAAATATCTGCAGATTTAATGTCTTGATAAATATATTTCCCATTTAATGAAGGTAAAGTGGTGTGTCAAATGTATTTTGAAGAATTTTATCTAAGAACAAAAAATTGTAATATCTTTTTTAGAACAATACAAAGAAGTTATTTTTGTGCATTCATTATTTCTGATACGTAGATGTGAAATGGCTGATTACTGTAGGTTTTGCAGAATTTGTTTTATGGGCCCATGTAATAAAAAGTGCTAATAATATGTGATGAAAGCTGATGGGCAGTGTTAGAAGTGGGAGCATATTATGAATAGTCTTGCCAAAAATAGTGAAGAAGTCAAAAATGAATTAGAACTGATTAGTTCACTGTATAGCACTTACCTTTGTGAGTGGAAAGCAGATGAAAGTTTTAGGTATATCTGTCTAATCCGAATTTAGAATACTTCTTTTCAGTGTTGTATATAAAAAGAAGAAATTATTCTTTGAAAAAATGGGTATAAGGGTTAATGTGAAAATGTCAGATACATTTAGTGCGTTCTTTTCAGCAATGAGAAGTTATTTGAACTGAGCTTCAGCAATGCCTGTTGTATGCACTAGGTGGTGTTTCAGCCTTTCCTATGGAAACGCACATCCCGATCCAGTGCCACTAGCACTTGGGATTCTAGTTTTGAGCTAGTACTTAATGCTGGAGAGGAGATTTTATTTCCCCCATAGTATCCTTTTCAAATTGGCAGTGTTCTGGTGTGGAGGATTGACACCCACATATTGCAACACTGATTTTTCTGTACAAAATGTGCTCATGACTGTTGCACTTTGTAGGGGGATGCTTAGGAGAGTTGCAAATGGGTGCAGTACATAGTGTGCCTACCCTGGAGTGCAGATTTCTGATTTAAGGGATTAGTCCTTTTTAATTTCTGTTTCAAAAGGGAAAATGCTACATTTTCTCCTCGCAGGTTTGTCAAAATGCATGTATTGGGCATGCAACCCCCTCATGTGGTCTTTGCTTCTCTGCAGTGCTGCTGTCACAGTCCCAGTGAATGCTCTGTGCTGGCAGGGACTTGGCAGGGACAGATTTGCTCTGCATGTGTGTGAGCTGCTGAGCACTCTGTCCCGGGCACCTGGGGGCAGAAGGAGAAATCCTGCCCAGGAACGTGCCACCTTCCTGTCTGTGCTCTTATGACACCATCGTACAGTGTGTCTGTCATTTAATTGAGAGATCTGCACTATAAATTGCCAGTATTTTTTAAATTGCAAGAGTGCTTCTACATGCTCTTATAAGATGGGGAAGTCAATTTAGCCCAGTACTATTTGAGGTCTTGTGATTTTTGTGCTCACTAAAAGCACAAACATTTCTGTCTGTGTGACAGTTCCCATTCTTCCCACTGTGTATGGTTATTTGAAGGTAAAATTATGGCTGTTAGGGTTAACACTGTGAAATCCTGCCTGTTGAAATTATGTTGGAAATAAGGCTTTATCAGAAGCGTGACCTGTAATTATCATTAAATGCTCCTAGAAAGGCAGAAAAAAAATTCCACAAAATTCATAAATCTGTGCATTTTTAATGCCATGTGTTTGAGTTTTTTTTCAAATTGAAATACCCTAAATAAACTTTTCAGGAATCAGGTTAGATCAGGAGTACTCTTCCTTATTCTACTTTTAGAAGGGGTGATAGGAAATCACATTAATTCGGAGGGAATATATTTGATTCTTATTCTGTTGGGTACAAGAGAATGATGCTGGTCATCCTGGAGTCCATTGTCTGGGGACAAAATATGACTGTCAGCCAAGGACAAAGTTGCCCAAGTGTTTTGACTGTAGTATCTAGTTTTTGGGATATTTAACATCTACTGATAGAGGTGAAAATAGCAAATGAGAACTTTGGTGGATTTTATCTCATTGTCATTCAAATTATTATATATTTGTATACTCATATAATTGTTTAGGATCTGTTCCTTTCATTGCTCTGTCACATGAATGGAAAGCTTAGAACTACTTTCAGCTGTGTACAGACCTAGAAGAATTATTAAAGCCTTTTAACTGCTATCGATTAAAGAGGGCAAAAATACTTCTTGGGTTCTGAAATTTCACTTTGGGGCTTTCTCATGTACTTTCTATCTTAATTAGCAAAGGTAAAACGGGTCTGTTCTTATATTTGTATTTGAATGATGTCCAGGCCTGAAGCATACACAGTTTTGACCTTTGAATGTCCTCTAAGGACATCTAATGTACCTCAGAGAGCAAGCTGCTACTCGGGGGGTCTCTCTTTTTTGTCCTCAGTGCTTTGATGGTTTGTTCTGTCTTTTTGATGTAAGCAGGCATGAGTTCTCATAAATGACATCAGCCCTATAAAAAGTTAAGAAGGAAGTTTACCACAATGAGGCATACCAGCACCATTACATGGGCAAGTGATGCCTCCTTTTCCTGCCCCAGCCCGACAGTTTGTGAATGAGGCAGTTGGTGACTTTAGTTTGAGTATGAACCTTGTATCCAAAGGACGTTCTATATGAAGCTCTCATTGAAAGATTTATTGTGAAACTTGACTAGAGAGCATGGCCCAAATTATCTATTCTATAACAGCCTGGAGAATGAAAGCAAAGATACAGATTGCAGCTTCTGAAACCTTTTCTAGTGGACTGAGCTAAATGTATTGTGGAGGTAGGAGCTACATCTTCAATGTGATTTCATGGAGCTGGCTGCATTTAAAAGAGTGATGGGCATTGATGTAAGCCTTTGAATGTCCTATACTCTAAACCATTGGAGAAAAGGCAGCTTGCTGTAGGATTAGAACTGGAGACATGATAACTCGACTGAAGGCTGGGTGTAGACATTCAAGAAACATATAGCAAAACAGGTGCAATTTTGTCTGTGAACTTAGGCAAAAATATATAAAGAGCAGAAAAAGAAAGAAAAGGAAAGCTGAGCTAAGGCTTAAGAAAAATGAAGATTAAGGAGTAAAGGATGAAACTTGCAGTGAATTAATACTATCTACTATCCAAATTTTAGGGTAACATGATAATCAGTTTGAATGGTCCAACATGTTCCTGACTGGTGTGTTGTATTTGATTCACTGCATCCTGATTTATTCTCATATAACATAATAACTGAATGTGAAATTAACTTACAGATAATTGGTGTTGATTTCCTGAACTGCCTTATGACTAAGATGATCAGATACAAAAGCTTTGTAAACAAGTACATTTTAGAATATTAAATAAATCTCATTACTATATGCAGGATCACACAACTGGGAAGCTGTAATAATTTTAATAATTTAGTAAGCACATAGTGAAAGCTAAATTGTGTCTATGAAGCGGAGAGACACACCACCTTATACATTATGTTACTTTAGTTATAAAATGGCTTTAGTTTAAAATTGCTCTGAAATTGAAGTCACTTCTTGAAGTCAGCATCTTCATGTAAGCACAGGATATAGACCACCATGGAAGTAAATCAGCAGAGCATTTTTGAGAATTATGAAATTACTTGTTTGCAACACCAGATGACCTTTTCTAAAGTTCCTTACTGTTAGTGAGAAAATTAAAATGGATTAAAAGTTTAATGACTTTTAAATTATTTTTTTCTATCATCCTCAAATTATAGTGTTAATTTTCAAAGCTTACACTTATTACCATTGGAACCTCAGTATTAGCACCTTTTAATTTATATTACTACTATCTCTTGTTTTTCCTTGTATTGCAAATAAGGAAACAAAAAAGGACTAAAAGTATTTTTGTTTGTATTTTCTTCCAAAACTAGTTACTCCAAGGTTGTATAGACATATTTTATTGTATTGTAGCTATGATATTGTAATTTTAATAGAATTAAAACTGTAGTCTTTCTACCTTTGGTAATGGTAACAGTCAGTTGATGTGTGCTTGCTGAAAACTTTGTATGCAGTGTTTACAAGCTAACAGATTTTACATTTAAATATGTCTGAACAGGTAATGTGGGTATGTAACTTGTGCCGAAAACAACAAGAAATCCTCACAAAATCAGGAGCCTGGTTCTATAACAGTGGATCACATGCACCACAGCAGCCAGACCAGGAAGGTGTTAGAGCTCTGCGGAACGAGGAAGCACCTCAGGAGAAAAAAGCAAAACTGCAGGAGCATCCGCAGTACCAAGGACCACCAGGTGACATATCCACACAAGCTTTGGACAAAAACAGGTCGCAAGGGCTCACAAGACAAGACTCAATTAAGAATGGTTCAACAGTAAAGCATCAAGTAACAAGTGACACATCAGACAGGTAAGAAAGTATTTAACGTTTATCTTGATAAGATCTGATGAATTTATGTTACAAATTTGATCTTATCTTTTAAAATTTTGCCCTATTTTTATTCTGTAGCCTATAAAATACATACTGGGCATTTTGAAACAGCACTGATAAGTCTTTTGTTGGTTTCAGATGGTCATAGCCAGTGTGTGCTCTTCATTCCTTCTCACTGAAAAAATGTGGGACATGACATTTGCAGTGTGACAGAGTTTGTCCATGTGCTTGCAACTTTTTAAAATCACGGTCATTGTGCTGTACAGAATGTTACCATATTTCTTTTGTGATCACTAGCTTTATAGCAAAGTTTTAGCAATCCAAAATAGGACTAAAAAAAGCAGTTTAATGGAAGACAGTGTCTGTTCAGACTACTGAATTAAAACATCTGGTTTTACTTGCAGTATATAGTATTGAGGACAGTGAAATTTTTGTGTAATGACCTGAGCCTTTTTGCAGTTTCTCAGTTTCTTGCTGTTAGTTACTGTCATTAACATAAGTATTTTTTTCCTTCACTGGTTTACATTGGTGTTACTTGTTTGAATCTGTAACTCTATCAGTGCTAATGTAGTAAGAGCCAGCTTAGCCAGAGACTGGAGCAGGAGCTTCCCTCCCTTTTATCTTGATGTGATTATACCAAAAGGCACTAGAAAACTCTCAACCTCTGTGGCTAGGTTTTACTGGAAAGCGAAAATAAAAATGATTTCATTGAATGAATTAATTTTTTTCCTAAGCAATTCTGGTATAGAACTTTAAATATGGTGGGAAGGGAAGGATGAGAGTGAGGTTGCTCAGGTGTTTCCATGGAAATGATATCCTCACGCGCGTGCGAGAGACCTCCAACTGCCTTGGAATTTGGCAGCCAGAGCAGTATAAGCTGGCAGCTTTTCTCTGCTGCCCAGATATGACCTCATTACAGCATTTATTCTGCGAGCTTGAAACAAGTTCGACATATAGAGTATCTTTCACATTTAGTAGAACTAAAATAGTTTTCCTTTTTCCTCACCTCTTGAATTCCACCATATTTTATTTCCTGCTTTTAGTCTTGCATGAGAAAAAATTGATTGTACTTAATCTAACCTTTTTTTTTTTTTTTTTTTTTTTTAAACTTATTCTGCCTATTGCTTTTTGCTCTGATTTTGGCTGTTGGGTTCAGTACTTAGTAGCCCTGAGTGCTCCTCAGTTATATGTGTAGTCTCTGAAAAACACAGCTGGCACCCTAACTTGACACTAGGAGGCAGGAGACACAGACTGATTCTCCTGTGGTTCATTTTTGCCCCTTAATTTTGCCAGGAAATTAATATCATAGATCGTGTGATAACAAAAAATCCCAAACCCTTGTTAGCAGTAGCATTTAACTCTGAAAGTGTTTTTACATTATATGCATGCAGAAATATGGAGGGAGAGAGTGATATATAAATAAATATATAATTGAGATACACAATATGCATTTACCCTAAGTGGAGTTAAATGATAGACATGGACAGTATAAAGTAATATTTTCCAAAGGGAAGAATGTAGGCTTTGTGCCTGAAATCAGAACTATTTTGCTGATTGTGATCACTTCTACTCAGCATATTATTTAAGTTCAGGTAGCTTTTTTGGTCATTGGCCTCTTCATGTTTTACTTGGATAATAATACTGATGTTCCCTGATTAACATATACAAGTATGCTTAGAATATGATATATATTATGTGCTATTGAAGGATAGAGGGTCTTCTGAATAATTATATTTGCTAATGTTCCTCACATAGACTTTTTTTCTGGATCTAATGGAAAAGATTCCTCCGTGATGCCCAACCAAAGTCCTACTGGTAAAATGGTCTTTTAAAGGAGAATTTTGATAGCTCTGAGAAAGACTACCTCAGAGTTCAGTGGTGGGGAGAGACTTTAAGTTTGGATCTGTATGTGTTGTGGTGCCATTGCTATTCTCATCAATAATACCAAGAAGGCTTACAATTTGTGTTGTTTTTGGCTGGGGTAGAGTTAATTTTCTTCACAGTGGCTGATATGATTTGGATTTGGGCTGAACACAGGGCTGATAATATAGAGATGTTTTTGCTGTTGCTGAGCAGGGCTTACACAGAACCAAGGCCATTTCTATTTCTCATACTGCCATGCTGGTGAGGAAGCTGGGGCTGCATGGGAGGTTGGGAGGAGACAACGCCTGTCCTGAGCTGGGACAGGTGACCCAAACTGACCAAAGGGGTATTCCAGACCATGTGGTGTCATGCTCAGTAAATAAAGTGGGGTGAAGGAGGAGGAAGGGACGTTTGGAGTGATGGAGTTTGTCTTCCCAAATAACTGTTACACCTGATGGGGCCCTGCTCTCCCGGAGATGGCTGAACACCTCCCTGCCCATGGAAGCAGTGAATTAATTCCTTGTTTTGCTTTGCTTGTGTGAGTGGGTTTTACTTGACCTCTTAAACTGCCTTTGTGTCAACTCTTGTGTTTTCTATCTTTTACCCTTCTGATTCTCTCTCCCATCTCACTGGAAGGGAGTAAACAAGCAGCTGTGTGTTACTTGTTTGCCAGCTGGGCTTTAAATCCAGCACAATTTTATTACATTCAACTACTTTTAAGAGCAGAAGATAATATAGTCTCTTTATACTGAAGTCATGCATAGAATATATATATATATATATATATCTATATATATATATCCTAGTTTGATATAATTTTAATATTAGAATTTATAAATCTATGTATGCTATGCTTATTGATATTGATCAAATTAAGTAAGATAATTTTATCTCTTTGAAACTTGCTGTTGTGGTCAAGCAATTCTATGCAACTTTCTCTGGAGGCTTCTGTCTTCTTTTTGAAAGTTTCCTGTTACGGGGTTTTGGCTTTTTTTTTAACATTATCTGAAAGAGCCAACCAATAGAGAAAAATGTTGTATGGGAGATCATCATGACAAGTTTTTATTCTGTTCTTAAACTAGGTATATGCAGAAATTGAGCAACTAAATAGTATGTTAGACCATTTATCTACATGAAGGAATTCTTTGAGAAAAACATGGCCATTCAAAATGTCCAAAATAATAAGGAAATAGATAACAAATCTCAAGTATTTAGAAGTGATTGTTGCTTGCCTTGTACAATCATGACAATGGAAGTAAGTATAAAGTGAGAACTATGTTTTCTGTCTTATTTTCCATCCCAAGGACATTAGTTTTGACACAAATAATAATTTAAAATGTTAAAAACAATAAACACTTGTGGAAAAAAAAAGGTATTGCTAAGACTTTATACATTTGGGTTATGATTTGAATAGAAAGGTAAAATATATTCTTTTTGTCAAAGTTTTTTTAACCTTTGCAGCTTCCATGGGTGTTGCAGCAATCGTTGCTTAGTAGTTCTTTAAATCAAGTATCATATGTCTTATCTTGGTCATCTGGAGACAAGTTGGTCACAGAGTTAAGGGCAACATTCACTCCTTTAATCTCAGGATCATCAATGTCCTTTCTGTCTCATTACCTACTATGTCTTTTCTGGATGTGCTTTTTTGTTTTTCCGTTCTTGAGTAGTAGTCACCATATTTTTTTCCTGTTTTCTTTACTTGTATTATTCTTCATTAAAATTTTATTGTTTCAACCTTTGACTAGTGTTCTGTTTCCGTGATGTAAGCAACAGTCCCATTTGCAATTGATAGATCCAAGCCTGTTTAGACAGATAGATAGGCACCTGATTATAGATCTTCTCTGACTGATCTGTAATTTTTTGCCTGAAAAAGCCTGGGATGATTTTGGATTGCACATTCTCCAAGGACATTTTTCTTATATTGGATCCATTACAGAAAAAAACGTAAAATGAAAAAAAAATGTTCAGAAGCAAGTTGTACTTACCAAGAACAGAACAGTTTTTCACTACATTTTTTTCTAGTTCATATAATAGATTCGTAGCATGACTTAGACTGAAACCTTAAAATCATCCAGATCTACCCCACCTGCCATGGGCAAGGACACCTTCCACTAGACCAGGTTGCTCAAAACCCCATCCAGTCTGGCCTTGAGCATTTCCAGAGATGGAGCATCCACATCTTTTCTGGACAACCAGTTCCAGTGCCTCACCACCCTCACAGTAAAGATTTTCTTCCTTATATCTAGCCCAAATATACCCTCTTTCAGTTTAAATTCTTTACCACGGTATTTACAATCTGGCCTATGGTGCTTTTATTGCTTTTTATGTAGTAGACCTGTGGCTAAGGCAGGGGCAGCAGGCACATGTGTATGATTCAGTAAGTGACCATGGTGTATTTGCCACTGTTTGGGGTGAGACTGATGTAATTTGTACCACATGGAGGTTTTGTGCTAAGCACAGTTGAACTGTGATCATATGTAGTGGTTTCCACGGACTTCAGCTTGTGTGCTGGTTGTATGAGTGCTGAGACAGTGTAACACTGGACTCCCTGAAAACTGCAAAATGATGTGAATCAAAGATGCGAAATATTATTTTAAGTAATCCATAGACTCAGAAGGTCTATTCTGAGGTCTGCTGAGCACAGATGGTAGATTTATGGCTGCAGTTCTTTGATCTACAGATTCACGTTAATTCTGGATTAGGCAAAGGGGTCTGATTTTATTTTCATCAAGATCTGTCAAGTAGTCTGTTGTTCCCAAGACCTACACTACTCATCATACAGTATGTGTTTTCTTTCTAGCAGGAAAATAATTTGAACAGACATAATCTTTTTTTTTTTTTTAGTAATTTTGCAGCAGGAAATAAGCTTCTGAAATGGTTGGTTTCTTCATTCCAAAGCCCATGTTTATAATGGATAATATTATATTATATATAATATAATATAATGTAATATAATATAATATTTAAATGTGTACATCATCCTAATATGAAAATTTGGGAAACAGGGAACCTTAATGCTGATATAAAGCTTTTTTATTTGTCATTCTCTTTGCCTGAATTGTTAGATCTTTACGCAGTGTTGCCATACTTGGCTTGTAAAATAATTATTTTTTCTTACTCTTAGTAGGATCCATTGTAAAGCCATTTCAGTAATTTTCCACATATGAACTCAGTGTTTTAAACTGTAAATATTTTGTGACATTCCAGAGGTGTTGCTTCACAATCCTTTATTCTGTACATATACATAGCTCTCTAAAAGTAGTAAACGACTCATGCATCTTCCCAAAGCAAGGTTACAATGACACAGATATTAATATATATCTGAAATGGTGTTATGCAGTTCACATAGATGTGAATTTTTCAGGGTTTAAAAAAATTGTTATTATTTTTCCTAATCTGTATTTTATGAATCCAAAATGTTCTTCAAAATTTGAAAATGATAACTTTAATTTAACAATATATATTTGTCATACATTATATTAGTGGAAGAAAAACTTCCTCAAGGATATTTTTCATGAGATTCAATGAAAAAACAGAAAGTGAAAATATTGTGAGAAACCTCATTTTAATGTGCCCTGAGTCAATTTATTCCTGCTACATCTATCAGAGTGTGAGCCTTGTCACAAAAAGAGAATTGGTTCTTGGTACAGGAAAAGATCATGATCTGTAAGCTCATGATCTGAAGCAAGACTAATAAATAAAGCTGCCTGAACTCTTTTCAGATTAACTGTAAGGATATGAGATTAAATCATAAAAACCAGAATGAAAACAACAAATTGAGAGAGTGAGCAGCTGCAGAGTTGCACAACAGCGGTATTTATTTTCCAGGCCAGCAGACGCAGTAAAGATATATCCTACTTCCCTCTTCCTTGTCTTCTTTCAGATATACATATGTATTTGGGGGTTTATTTTCTGTCAACCCTCTTATCTCAGAAAAAAAAGAGGATTTTTAGGATGGTTTCTACACACTATATAGTGGGCTTGGAGAATGCATTTTATTCTCAGTGAGAAATGCAAACAGGAGTGTTGAGGCTACTTGGGTCTGAAGATGCAGGATTTGTGCATGTATTCTTTATGAAATGTATACATGTGCTTCCCATATATAAAGGCTTTATTCTATTGTGTTGCCAATGAAAGTGGTTTCCTGTGTTCCTTTCCTTCCATTCTTGGGAGGAATGCCAGTGTGAGTTGGCAGCGTAGGATCTGCCTTTTGGGACTGCAGTTGGGGATGTCAGGGTGTGAAAAGAGAGGAAAAAAAGAGACCAAAACAAGAGAGAAAAGGAGTAGAGAGGAAAAGGCAGGCATAAATGAGACGCGAAACGTGAAAGAGCAGCATGAATTAAAAAACGAAAATGAGCGTCCATCTGTTTCATGTTTATATCTTTTTAAAATGATTCTTCTTTAATTACTGGATCATGAACAACTGACACTGAGAACAGCACTGATGGTAGTTTATTGCAATTTAATATATGACAGTGTAACATTAAAGTCAGTAAATTATACTTCTTTTGGAAAGGCTGAAAACTGCCCATTTCTTGAGATTATCACTATTTTTCTGCTGCAACACTTATGGCACATCCCTGTAGTGCAACCTCTGATTTTGAATTTTTCAATTTCTGAGTACCTGAGTTGATAGATTTCTAGGCCAGATGTGTTAAAACCTCTTTACTTGGACCTGTGGAGACTAAGCATATTTGAAAGCAAAGTATTTTATCTGATTTTCAAGTAAAATAGAGGTATTTTAACTCTTTTGCCTGTTTTTTTTACCTGCTGACATATTTATAGACAGTGAGAAATATTAAAATAATTGTGTAGAGACAGTATTTAAAATAAGTGTGTTGGTATTCAAGACTCAGATTGATAAAAACTGTGTGCAGATTTGTTCATGCCCAGACAACAGGGTCTCTAAACCTTTTGGAATTCTTTATGTAATATATAAAAAATAGTATGATTTCTTTAGATTGTTGACCGCCACAATAGCAAAACCCCCACAATTGTTGAAAAGCATAATTATATTCTTTCACTTAATGAATAAATCTAATACCCTGTACAAGAATTTTGCAGGTTGAGTTTAAAATGGAATCAGTATTCATTTCCATGCATGACTGCAAAGACCTCTCAGTGACTTTCTCTTGTGCTAGAACAGGATGCAAAGGGCTTTAGATGTACCCTACAGTATTTTTAACATATTAGCTAAAGATTTAAGTTTTACAGGATTGGAACTGCATCTGAATAAGGTTTTATATTCATCTTCCTACTCCCATTCCAGCGTTTTTTCCCACTTTAATAGTCCTTAGAGCTTTAAAGTAAAACCAATGTCAATCTTAAAACTAGTCTCAGTAGTTTTGCTTTCATTTCTTGTGCTTTCATTTCATTGTATGTTTTCTATGATTCTTGAGATAACAGTTTAGAACAAATAAGTTAGTTTTCTCTTCACAGAACTGCTCTTTTAATTATTTAATTCATCTACACATAGGATTAAGGGTGTGGATCAGCATTTCATGGCTGTTCCAGTTTTCAGGTAGAAAACTGTCTCAATCTCAAATGACACTAAAAAATAATTTAATAATAACTATGGCTAGAGGAAGCAATAGAAATTTATGGGAAGAGAGCCAGAGAAACTGCAGTATTTAATTATTGAGAATAAGTACCTTGGGTCCAAGAAAGTCAGAAATCCTTTAAGGGAGAAATTTTAATGAAATAATTAGACACTTATGACAAGGATTAAGCTACACCTGCTTATGAAGATGAATAAGGATTTTGATATAATTTGTAATGCAAAGTCTCTGTAAGGAGTTCCTGAATGATATTTACATTGTCTATTAACAGTCCAGACTACCTATAGTGGGTACACCTTTTTTCTACCTGTCATTATTAGGTTGCAACGGGTTGTAGCATCCGCATTCTGTTCTAATTTCTGGAAAAGAGGTGGAGCTTTTTCTCTCCATTACCTTTGCAGAACTGTTTTCTGAGAAATGAAACTCCTTGTACAGTTATTGTCTCCTAATACTGCTTTTGTGGATCTCCTGCTCCCATGAACAGTGTCAACTCTGACACAATGTTCAGGATGTGCAGCCGCACTGTGACTTCAGTGTGGTTTTTCTGAGCTGGGCATTGCTTCCCTTCCCCCCCTTTATTTTCTCTAACTGATTATTTTTTATTAAAAGATACCTTTTGTTATTATTTTAAGGTGAGTCTTTATCTAGCTGTAGAACCTATATTGAGTAGCATTGGGCCTCTGACTAATGTTAGCTACAATTTTGGATCCTTTTATTTTGAGAAAGATAATCTGTTTGGAAAAGAAAGAGAAGAGGAAAATTCTATAACTATAGTAGAACTAACCTACCTTAATAAACAGTCTGAAACTGCCATGTTCCTCTTCAAACACTAGAGTGTTTTAATTAAGAACATAACAAAAATATTTAATTCCAGCTTTAAGTGACAATGCTAACTCAGCTGCAATCATTCTCTGCAGTGAGCTAATCTCATGTTGATTTTAGGGAATTTCATTTTCACAGTTTGCAGTAGAGATCCTTTTCAAAAATAATTCCATTACAACATGATGTTTTTATTTTGCTTACTGTTACTTATTACTTTATTTTTTTTCTCAATTGACATTTTTTGCATGCTGCTTATTGAAAGCTATCATTTATTATTTGACTTTTCTCAATCTTGATCACAGGGAAGTCTGGATAGTCAGTGCTGATATTTGATGTCTTTGAAAGGGAGTCTGACCTTCCATTGCAGTGTTACATTTCTGTATAGCACAGCTATGTCTTTACCTGTGCTAAAAGACTGTTAATAACCTAAATCTATAAGCACAGATATCATCACACATATCAGAATATTTAACATTTTTATTAAGTACTGACTGCAGCTAACATGTATGACACGACATGTCGTTTTGCTTTAAACTAAACTGATCCTGTAAAAAAGCAGTATCAGAAAAAAATTGAGGATAGAAGCATTTATAAATTATTTTTTAAAATTAATGAGGCCGATACCTTTCTGGGTTGAGCATATCTTCTTGAAGTACAGTTTTGTTGACCTTGCATAAACTTGAATGTTAGAGCTCACTGTGTGCTCATAATCCTTAGTTGTACTGTCCTCTGTTCTTTGGAGGCTAAGTTCTCTTAAAAAGTATAAATAACAGATTTTTTAAAATTTCATATTTAAAAAAATGGTGTGTAGAGGTGAATAAGATACATCTGTGGAGTGCAGCTGAGGGAAATGTCTAACATTTGGTAAAGAACTTTGCTAAGACAAGTTTATTGTTTCTAGCAGCCAAGTGATTCTGGGATCTGCAGTAAGAAATTCAATTAATGGCTTTTTTTTTCATACTTTTTACCATAGCTATATAGACTGAAATAAAAAAGTGAGTCTGCATAGTTGCTACTAGTGCAAATTCTTTGGCTTTTCCTTTGTGTCTCTAGAAGTCACAAATGATAAAGAAATCACTTCTGTGGTGCAATTTACGTGTCGCTTATCTTTTACATGGTAAGATAAAATATTTTAGTAACTGTCAATCTATTTTATTAAGCCAGATTTGAGGAAAAAATGTAACAAAAATGAATTTAATAGGACCAAGGTGACCATATTTTTGTAATTCAAAGTTACCTTATTAAGCAATATGATTTTCTTTTCTACCTTGTCTTTAGCATGATTATTCTGCTTCTTTTTCTGCCCCTTCTTCAAGACAAATCCTTTCATCCCTTTGCCTGATCTGGAATGTCCTTATAGAATTATTTAGTTAGTTGTTTTATTGCCTCATTTCTTTTGTGTATCACCATCTTTTTCTCAGTGTTGTGAGAAACAAAACCAAACGCTGGCTCGACATTGAAAGTGCTCTCAAAGATAATACTCATGATCTTTTTTCACCTAAAGACAGATCTTCTTTTCTTCTCTAAGCCACTTCTTTTACTTTCCCCTTGATGTAGTTCACTTCTTTTCCTCATTTTGCAACCAACAATTTTGCAACCATACCTAAGTGTCCTTTCAGTTTTGTGGTGAACTAATCAGACACCTCTCCCAAGCTTTGAGAAATCTTAATTTGTGCCTTTCACCAAAAAAAAAAAAAAAAAAAAGAGCTCTCTACAGTCTTTATGAACCAGAATGAAGACAGCCACAGACATTTTAAGGGAATAGTTTGGGCAAATTAGTGCAGTACAATGTCATTTCAAGTTAGGTAGAAAATGTAGGTGACCTGAAGTCAGTGACTCTTGAAGTGGCGTTTTAAAATCCAAGGTAATATCTGCCTATGACACGCAGTGGGTTGTGTATACATGGAACTTGTTCTGACTTCCTGCACTTATGCAACACTGTGCCCTGTAATCATGCCCTGGTGTTTTTAGAAAATTACATCAGCAAGCGCCTGGTTCTGCAGCACTGAGCTTCCTGAAAATGCTATTAGGGACCTCAGTCACTGTATCATCCTCATAGAATATCAAGAGGTTAAGTTGCTCCAAACACAGTTTTCCAAATTTCTGGTCCAGTGTTTTGTCAGCTGGTATTATATGCTTGAATTGGTCCCTAGATGTAATTTATCTGCCTAAGCAAGTTTCTATTATGCAGCTTGTAATAAGATGAACCATGAACTTTGCTGCAGAAACCCCATTCTCTTTGTAAAAAGAAAATGGCAAGGACAAGAGTTTTTAGGGTGATGTTGGGATAGAAAGAAATGCATTTTAGCTGCAAGAGGTTACATTTGTAATAACTTTGTGAAAATGCTGGACTTCAAATGAGTTCTTGATGATCACTTAAAAAATTTTAAAAATACCTAGCAAGGAGATTAAAGCAAAAACCATCTGATTTGCTTTATAATGCCAAATAAATTGGGAAGCTTCAGAAAGACATTGCATTCTAAAGTTCCAAACCAGTGCACAAACCCAATTTTTTTTCCAAGAGGTAGATTAATTTTAATTGAATCTTTTTGACTCTGGCATGAGGTGCTTGGCTGACAAAAAATGACCTGTTTCAGTTGTATCTTTATGCTGCAGTTAGAAATGTGTAAAATATTTAAGCTAGAAGAGGAATCACAATTAGTTCAACAATCTCAACCCTTGAATATAAGAAATTTGACAACTCAAAGTTCAATAATTCCACCTCCTCACTAAGATGAGATAATTGCATTTTATTCCTAAAATGGACATGTAGTGATTAATCTTCCTGCACCATTTATTAACAGGATCTAGAACAAAAAGTTATTCTTGAAAGAAACCAAATTTAACTTGGCTATGCATTTCTTACAAAACGATGTATATTTTGGGTGCTTCTCATGTCTCAAGTACATACAATGAAGACTGAAGAATTGACTTTCATTTACAAAATATATATCAATATTTGAAGCAAGATTTTTGATCTTCTGAATAAAGTAAAATTGAAATAAAGAACAATTTAATTTCTACTCAGCAGATTTTTTTTTAATGCAGACATTCTTTCCAAAATTAGAATATCAATTATAAAGACCCTGAGAACCAGAATAAGAAGGAAAAGGGGAAGATATGTCACTTAAATAATGGAAAAGATAGGAATATTTTGTAGATTGGACTCCAAACAAACTCTGGGGCCTTGGGTATTAAGTGCAGTACTAACAGTGTCACAACTTCTCAAAAAAATTGTTTTGGATAGTGATAAACTGCATTGCAGTAATGACTGATGCACTAACATAGATCTGGATCATTTTTGCCTACTTTACTTCTTTGCTGCTCCTTCAAGTAACTAGGAGCATTTATAAGATTGTTTGTGTCCTTTTGGTAGATATTCTCAAAAGCTGTCAGTTGTTTTCGGTGTTAAGCCTGGTGAAGCTAACCAAACCTGGAGATTTAACTCAAGACAGGGATTTTAAATTTCACTCTCTATGTGACATACAGATTTTTCTTTCAGAAGCACTTTTTTCCTCTCTGAAAATGAGATTTATTTAGAAATTTTTTCTGTGGCATGTCACCAAATATCATGAACCCTTACAGTTACAGCAATCAATTATGAAATTAATCCTAACTCCCTTCCCAAGTTGCCAATGCTGCCTTTATTCCACTAAAATGGAACTCCTTTATTAAATGGAAATCTTTCCAAAGTAAAATATTTACACAGCCTTAATGCTTATAAAACCCAGGCTTCATGACACTGTCAAAGGAAATAAATTCCAGAAGTGTGCGATCATTAGGAAAATATTTTTCTGGTATTCCAATAAGCTGAATATAGGAGCAACCCAGGAGACCATAAATCTCATAATGACAGGAAAGGAAGATAAATTAGTCTCTTTGAACTCATCCCCAAGATATGGAAGGCTCAAATTTTTTATCAGTGTACTGAACAGCAAAAATTAATAAACAATCCAGTGCATAGATGTGTTGTCATAGCTTCTGTTAAACTAAATGAAAAGACTGATCTTAATCTTACTGTCATTTGGACAATGATCTATCTTTTAGTTTGCACATATATTAGTCATTGTTTGCATCACAGATCACCTGGACGCATTGACACCCAACACAATTTTGGACCTTTAAGAACCAAATCAGTCATCTGAAAGTAGAGACACAGCAATAAATCCCAAGGTATTTTCCAAGTGAATAAAAGTAATTTCTAAAATTAATTAAACTCCCAAATTCATTGTGAATGAGAGCCAATTTCTGCAATGTATAACCACCATGGATTTCAAGATCAATGTGATTGTTACTTTCTTTACATAACAACGAATTTTGTGATTAGCCTGCTCACCAAAAAAGAGCTTGTGCAAAGGATGTCATAACTGTGGTAACTGTGTCTTTCATGAAGAAAACATTGTCTCTTTAGCTGAGTGTGTATATTGCAATAATTTTTGTGCTGGGAGCATTTATGTAGTTGGTAATCATCGTTGGACTGTCGTAGGATTTATTTTTTGCTGACTGCTTTAATTTCTATAACTTGGAGAATAAGGGGTATAAGTACCAACTGCCTGTGAGCACTGAAGAAATCAACTTGCACCTTGAATACCTCATCCTGAAATGGAGAGGAAAGACAGGTATCTGGAAACTGTTAGTGACTGTATCTTCAGGTTCCGTTATTTGTATTTTACATTATTAATCACGCATAATACATTGTTAGTAGTATTTTAAATCACCTTCTGTGTTTTTGAAAGCTGAAAAATGACCCCCTTTTATGAAAGTGAAGAACAGAAATTTCTTTTGTAGCAGATGAAGTTTTCAGTGCACTGCTCCAAAAATCAATCAAATCTCTGTTCTAGGCCAGCAGTTCTTGTCTAGTGAGACACATCTCATTGGTGAACCATCCAGAACTGCAAATGAGGCATAAAGCAGGATTCATGTACTATAATGAGGTGCAAGGAAACATCAATTAATTTTAAGTCATCTGAAGGTAAAATTAGTTGAAATATACTATTCTAAACCACACGTTCTACAAGGTGCAGCATCTACTGAATATTGAGCCTTTTGTATCTATGTACTTCTCTACTTCTTCAACCAGTGTATTAAAAACTTGATGCTCCTGTTGGATAAAGGAGCTATTCCTTTAGCCAGGGGAACAAAGTCTCACTTAGACCTTTTCTAACTCTGATTCTTCCACCTTAGTAGTAGTCCTTTAATACTTTTAGAAATATTTATGTATTATACACCACATATATGGACATGGACAAATGTATATATTCATACTAAAAGGTTAGGATGCCTAGCCATTTCAGTAAACTATCAGAGCTCTGAGGAAAGCAGAGAACTGGTTATGGGATCATCATTTGACCCAGAGTTTCCAGAAATTTATTTTCTGGAGATGTATTTCTCCTGTAGGAAGCTGACCAGTTGCGCAGAAATGAAAAAAATAATTAGTATCATGTATGAATTATTTTAGTACGAAATAGAATCATGCTCTTGAAGGTTGAAGAACTGATTTGTACATTTATTAGACAAATGGGTTGGTTTCTCTTGTTTGCCAAATGCAATTTCTACCTCAGTAGCTCTTTATATAAATTATGTCTTAGGTCAGGAGAGTGGTTTAAAAACCCCATATCCCTGGATTTGAAAGCTTCTTTTTCATATGTGACATCTGCCATTAATAGGAGTTTTGCTAGAAATCATGAAGTTCCCTAAAATACTGTATGTGGGGAAAATGCATGAGTTGGAAAAAGGGAGAGAATGCACACACCTAGATTTTTTTCAGATATGGTGTCAGAACATAGCTGAGGCAGGAACTGGAAAGTGTTCTCAGATCTAGCAATAGAAATGCAACCACAGATTTATATTCCTACCTCATAAATAAAGTAATTAGACAAGCATAAGAACACTTCATTAAACCTATTTTTGGGTGCTCATGCAATTTTGGGTCACATGATTTTTTCGCCCTACGCGTTCCTCTTTCTTTCTATTAACTATACAGGAAGAAAAAGGTGGCCATCTTTCTAAACTGCACTCCTTAGTTGTCTACATTTAGGTGGGATGAATCTGATTGTATTTGTTATTAAGGTCAAACAATCTAAATTCAACCTCCAAATCTGCCTAAAATCAGTAACATCTTCATTTTTAAGCATAGATTTCCCTAAGCAAGGAATACTTAGATATGCCCAGAACTGACAAGTGAGGTAGAACAAGGCACTGGAGTTTTATTGCAGATCAGGCAAGCTCTATATATTGTGTAATATTCAAAAGGAAAAAGATAAGGGAAATTAAAATGATACATTTTATGTAATTATTTTCAACTATTCTATGCCTTGTCATATTTAAATAAAATTTCCCATATTGCCTTTCAGCTAATGTATTAAAGAGAATTCCACAGAGAGGTTTGAGAAGCCATAATCTATACTGAGCTAAGAAAATTAACCAATAAGTCAAAGTTATTCATCTTAAAGAGATCTTAAAAATAATTACACTGGGAGGTATACCCAGTTGTGAGGCATACTTGCTGATTCATTTCAAGAATTAGTACTGTTGTGGTATAGTCTATCATAATAAATAGCAAAAGGTTTTCAAATTATAGTTTTCTTATTTCCCTTGTCTAATTTGTTTGGTTTTTTCCTCTGTCTTACTCATCCTCAAATGCGCAATTTGTGTGTGGTCAGTGCCAGTTTTTGTATGTGTCCATACCAGGCCTAACAGTAGGATCTCCCAAGTGAACATATGGCACATTTCCTAGTATCCGGGTAAGGAAAAAAGTTAGATCTACCATTGTGTTATCTGAGTTTTAAAAAATGTAGAATTATTTTATCAGTAAACATATTTATTGTAAGTCATCTTGCATTTAACTTTCACAAGTCTTTATTTTTTCTTTTCATAGATTTAGAATTTCATTAAACACAAAGTGATAAAAAAAATAAAATCTCAGCTTCCAAGTATTTTATTTGTAGAATATATTCTTTCCTAACTAGTAAGTATGCAGGCAAAATATCATGTTTAACTTGCTTGCCACTTTTTAGAAAGTTTTAAAGCCATCCTGATCAGTGGATCATGATAATTTCTTTCATCTACTTAGACCATGATGAGATATGGGCAAATGAGTTACATTGTGTCCTCACAGAACTCAGCGCACCTAATTAAGAAAAGTTGGCACTTTTTCTGCTTAGGAAGTCCAAAGCTGATCTGGAATTTCCTATCAAGACTTGGCTTTTTGGGCTGATGTAATTTGCACTCCTTGACTTCCTTGAGAATCTATACATGTCAGGGTTAGTTTTGTCTTTTATTAAAAAGTAGACAGTTGCTTACCTTTCTTTCCCTGTGTGTTGAAGACATAAGTACTGAGAATTTTCAGAGATGGGAATATCCAGATACCTATAAGGGTGCTAAAGGTAAACTGACAGTTTATTTTATCCTCAATGTAAGTAGGTTAATCAGAACATCCTCTTAACCCTTTTGAGTATAGTGCTTGCTGGGTGAGTTCATGACTGAGGAACAGTGCACAGACTGCTTCCACTGGCACTAGAGCAGTTCCAGTATTTGGATATGTTCTAGAGGCATAGTGTCGAACTGTGCTTTTGGGCCTTCATCCAGAGACTGTTGGCATGCAGTGGTATCCCTGATTTCACTGGAATTAGACTACTTAAACAGTTGATGCTACAAGGAGTGTAGCTCAACACACTTTGGAACAGCAAAGTTCTAGTATCCTACACAGCAAGTATGAGAAGGGCTTGGGGTCCACAGCTCTTGTGCGGACCAGTGACATTACTCTTACCTGCGGCCTTAATCACATCACTTAAGCTTCATATCCTAAAATATTTAATAGAGAATACGCTTGCGTGGTTTGTGGTAATTAACTGTTTTTTGAAGCTTATTCAGAGGATAACTTGTTATTATTTCGTTGTTTGGTAGTATTGGAGATAAACTTTTATGAGTCCTTTGTGTGTGGGATGCCAGTGACAGCAAGTCCAAAGGAAAATGAAGAAGAGGGAGTTAAATACACCTGGGAAGGCAGTTCCATGAGCTCCAGAATCAGGACAGCCTATAATGGTATCTCATGTTTTTCTATCCTATTTCTTCTGTGATGTGGTGGAAAACCTCAGTAACTTAAGCATCTTTTTCTATCACTTTTGATAATTTTGTCAAAGGTCAGATAGCAGTGTTGTGGCTATGTGCTGTCCATGCTCTTGACTATCTGCTGTCAAAGTCAATGGGTAATGGCTCTCAGTTCTACCCACTCTTCCTCTGTGCACGCTGACTGGGGTCTTTCTCCTCCTGTGATGATACAAATTTTCACAGAGATTGCTGGAATTTAACTATGTAAATACTTATGCCCTATGAAATTAACCAGTCTCCCCAAGCATATTAGTTATGATGATAGATGACACTATGGAGGAAAAAAGGGATAAACACACTGTCCAGGTTTCTAAGTCTCATCTGTTGGCTTAAACAGTGTAACTTGTACTAAAGGGAGAGTATAGATTACTTCAAAATGGCTACATGGGAGAAATATGAAGAAGGACACTGAAAAGAAATGAATATAGATGCAACGCCTCAAAAATTAAAGAAACAAAGAAATGTGAAGATACTGAGAATAAAACACAAGAAGGAGAAAACCAATATTTTATGAATTTACTTTCTTTTATATTACTATACTTTGGTAGTGGCTATTTTCTGTAACAAGGGTTGGTCTCTTAGCTGGAATTTCAGTATCTTCCATTGTAGATCTGTGACCTGACTACTAAGGATTAAAATCAGTATCACTTTTCCATTCTTGATTAATGTTTAATTCAGTGAATTAAATAGTTCTTTCAATATTTAATTATTTTACGTGAGAGAGAACAGCATCAACAGCAAAGACTAATTCCCTTAGGAATAACCAGGAGGGTGTTGATAAGAGCTTTGTGGGCATATTTTAGGAAGCCAGTAGAGAAACCTGGGACTCAGTTTTCCATGCTTCCTAACACTGTTCTAACTGCCCAACTACCTGTAATAAGAAGAATGGTGCATTTTGAATGACTGCTCAGGTGCCAGCACAACGAGAGGATTCATTTTTACAATTCTTGGACAGAGACTGATGCTCCCCTGTAGCCTGGATTTAGGTACTTTTATCCTTTTGGGTTTGAGGCTTTCTCAGTATCCCTTTCTTTATTATTTCCTAGAGTAGGTATTCAGAATACTGACTTCTATGGCTCCTGTTGTTATGTGTTTAAATTTACAGCTGTAGATTTTGCATTAGTTGCTGAACTTCTCTTGTGAAACTGAACCTTTGAGAATTGATGTGATGAAATACAAATGAGTGTGTGCTTTATCCCAAAAGAAAGTCTGCTTGCATTTCACTTGCAGTAGTGAAGTGAAATGTCCATCCTTGAATGGAATTTCCAGTATTCCTTAAAATCATGTCCCACCTTGGAGCATCAGTTTGCTGACCCAAAAGGAGTAGTCTGATAAACAGTAATAATACAGCACTATCTAATGTCCAAGACCACTGTTGTTAACTTATCTGTTTGAAAAGAATTTGTTCAGAAGTTTTTTCTTTTCATTTCAAAATTTTTAATCATGAGTATTTAATGAAATGCTTTGATAAGGGCGTATTGGAGAGCAGTGGTGGTGTAATACAGGTATTTATGTGCTATTAATTACAAAATTTTTTGTAGTATCTAAATGGAAAAAAAAGTAGATGTTAGACTTTCTGTACATTTAAAAAATTCCACATTTATCCCCAAACTCCTAGTGACTTAGCTCTATCATTTTCTTCTGTTTCCCTCAAATTGTACTTACATACTATCCAGTAGATTAGAATGGAATTGAATCCAAAATTGTTCTTGATAGTATCTTTTATCACAGAAAAATCTTTGCCTTATAAGCTGTAATGTATAGCTTTAATAGGGTTGTATGACTTTACCTTGATTAAAATACAACGTCCTGTGAAATCTTTTTTATATGCTTATAATAAGAAGTGATGCATGTAAGTAATGTTTGAGATAACATATTTGTACATATTGTCAACTTTTTTGTATAATAGATTAATAATAGATTAATGTTTCTGAAATCTAGAATCAATTCAATGAAGTTTAATCTTATGCTTGAAATAGAAATATTTTATATAAATTGAAAAATGCCCATATTTGGGAGCTTTCTAAAATAATTTTTCTTCTTAAAAACTTGTAGCTGCTTGGTGCTTATTAAGATTCAGCTTGGCTGCACAGAGAGGTATGCGTATGGACCTCAGTGTAGCTTGGCTTAATGGATCCAATGATGCTTTCTCAGGCTTGTCTTTTCATTTTGAAATAGGCTGTCAACCATGTCAGGTAGTTGTTCAGACTGTCTGGTACTCATTTTGCTCTTTCTCTGCAATATCTCTAAAGTACTTGGTCTTCATTTCTATGAAATCCTCTATAAAATTGGTCTGGAAATGAAATTTATTATTATTAAACCATAAATAGCAAGAGCATGTGCATATATATTTTTGCAGGTATAAATACACGAAATACCATAATAAAGATCACTGTCAAAATGAAGCTCTAAAAGAATAAGAAATGCTAGAAACACAAGTGCCTGAGCAGTGCTTGGCTTACCTGGTGCTTATTAAGTACACAATTAGGGGTGTTTAAAAAAAAAAGAATCCTGTGTATATAGGACCTCTTTTCTTCTAATGTGGGTATTTGAGAGCACAGAGTGAGAGCCCTGAAGGACTGAAAAGGAGATCTCAAGTTAAATATCAAATAGGTAGAAAACTAATCACTGTCTTTTCCAACATTCTTATGTGAAGCTTTTAATTTGGGAATGCTGAGGGTATAATTTCCTGAATCTTAGAAATTACACTAAATCACTGCCCTTCACAACAGGAATTTTTTAGTATAAGAAACAGTGACACATTTGAAGATCCGTAACAGCATTGACATAAAGTAACTAGTACCTGTACTATTTTGTTCTCAAACAGTATCAATGTACAGAAGATAAATTTTATGTGTGGTTCTACTGACTTCTTTTGATAGTCAGTTGCATTCTGGTTCTCAAAGGATGGGTACTTCAGTGGGCAGAGCCTACTCTGCTCATGCTCCTTTATTCCATTCCCTTCAGCCTCTTCTTCTTAGGTCTCCTTACTTCCTTGATTCTTCTCAGATGAATGATGAAATTTTGGAAAAGGTGGAAGTACCTAAAAAGAGATATTAGTAGGAATTCCACATTATACGGTCAATACAATACTGTAGAGCACCTAATAAATACAGGAAGCAATTGTTTATTGGCTAAAGGATCTCTTGGAGTGTGTTAGAAGGGTCAGGAAAGAAAGGCAAGTCTGTTTTATTCTGTACCATTCATTTTCATTCTTTGAAATAAAAAATAGCATTTTAAATCAACAGTAAATTCCATTTTGATGAAAATTCCAGATGTCTGAAAAAATATGTATTTACACAAACCCTATTTCATTATAGCTGAATTTTCTGCTAGCAGCAGCTATGAAGTATTTGCCTTTAAAAGTATTCTTTTATTTTTGCCCTATGAAACATTTTATATGCATGAGTATCTGCAGAGTATTCTTTATTCCTTACCCCAAAATTAAATTAAAAAAATAAAAGTTTCAAATATTTCTTTTGTCAGTAGTTTTAGAACAATCTTAAAAAAACAGGAAAAAGAAAAAAAAAGAATTTATGCCATAATTTCCATTTTAAATATCTGAGAATGAAGACATAGAAAGATGAATGTTAAATGTCCAGAACTTGATTGCAACTACAGGAGTATTTTGACTGTGATGACCATTCATAAGGCACACAATAAAATGGTAATGTACTTGAAATATATGATGAAATACTGGTCTTGTACCTCCTCCATGGCTGATATTGTCTCTGAACTGTTAAGTGGTGCATGTTATACTGATTGGAATGACTTGGATCTTTTGTGACAAGAGGATTCTGTTTCTTGGATCAGACAAGAAAATTTGGGATTTTTTTAATGGAATGAATGTAAAGGCCAATTTTCTTACATTCCAAACACAAATTCTTTGTAATATAGGTAAGGTGGTTTCCAAGTATTACTTTCTCATTTTATTACATCAAGATAGTCAGCAATATCCATGAGTTCCTACTTCAGGACCTCAAAATTTACCAGCTTTGACAGACATAGAGCCTATTACTTTTATCACAAATTGTAATACATTGCTCAAATATAAATGCTTCCATAATGCACAGTATGCTATGGACAGAAAAACAGGTATTAACAACTATTTTGGGTAGTATTTTGTAGGGTTTCACATGAGTTTTGCAAACAGCTTTATTAGCAGATATTTTCACAATTTAAAAAAAATATTTAACATGAGTGGTAGTGGGGAGTCTTATATATCTTTTTTAGGGGAAGGCAGGAGATTAATTTGTTCCTATTTATTTTTTCTTTTAAAATCTGTGTTGTAGCTGCCATCCTTCTGGCCAAAGAAGCCTGGATGGCTTCTTCCTTCTGAGCACATCAGCACACTTGAATTAGCTGGAAAGATGTTTATTCCCACATCATCTGAGATTCAAATTGTTTTCAGTGGAAGAGCTTTAATAATGGTCATCATTTTATGTTGGTTTATTTGGAGATTTTGTAATTAGTGCTAAGATGTTAAAAGCTGTGGATAGAAAACAAGATAATGTAAAGAAAATATTTTTAATTGTTATTTTTCAATTTGACAGTGATAAAATATTTTCTGTACTGTTATGTAATGTCATCCTCTGGCACAAGCATTGAAAGAAAAGCGGAAAAAAAGGTTTTTAGTCAGGGATACTTATTTTCTGTACATTTCATGGTATTCACAATGCACATTATATTGCAAAATCTCTCTCTGTTCTGTTAGACGACAGATTCTGCTTCTTGCTCTTTGATATCCGATACTTATGTGTACCAGTACACAGGCTCCTAAAATAGTGGGTTTTCCTGGAAATAGACAGGTTTGGAGCACCCTAAGAAGTGATTGATTTTTCTCAGCTCTGTCATGGCCGATTCAGTGCAATAAACTTTTAAAATATACTGAAGAGGTATCATTTTAAAATGCAGTGCTTATGTATAGTGCAGCCATTCCTGTTAGTAATTGTTCAAGTTTGCATGGTAGATCATTGCCTTGATGCTTGCTGTATGTACAGTCCCTGACAGAGTGGTTATGTATAGAATGTATACTGTTTGCTTCAGTATACCTGAATCGATACTACATTTAAATGTTTGCACTGAAAAACCTGTTATCTCAGATACAGTATAGCTTTTCAGATACCAGACAAAAGAGCTATTGTTACAGTCTCAGTGCTACATGTTGTTTATTATGAAGAATATTTTTTGAGTGGTCTTTCTGCCCTTTAGTGCTGCCTTTACATTGAAAAAAAAAAATTAAGAATTCTACATACATGGTCACGGATATTAGTCATTTTTACAGGGGAGGGAAGGAGGAGGGGAAGATGCAGAAATCCTCCTCCTCTTAGACAGTAGTAACAGTGTGAGGATGCCTTGTCCTCCTTTTTTTTACTTCTGAGATTTTATTGCTGGCAGCCAGATGTGCTGAAACTCCTGACGACAGCATCTATTCACTGCGTGTTTTTAATAGGCTTAGAGAAATATGAGTAGAGTACATGAAAGCAGCTCAGCTTCACACTTCAGCTGGGAATGCCCAAAAAGCTTACTGCTGTTTAGAATTCTTGCTACAGTCAGGAGAAAGCCGCTCGGGTACTAAATCTTCTACGACTGAATTAGAAGAATAATGACTGTACAATTAACTATCAGCCCCTGCTCATTTAGGCACAGTTTTTACAGAGATCAGGAGAAATATGGAACTTGATTGGCATATTTGTATTTGATGGTGTGTACAAAATAGATGACTTTTAAGACAGGTGGTGAAGAAAAATAGAAGGGAAAGAAAGAGAGAAAATGCAATTTGAAACACTGCGCCAGGTCTGCAATTCTGTTTTATCTCATTTTCATGGGGTTTTCTCATCCCCTCCAAATATTTTACAAAATGATCTTTTTGGACAAACGTTGAACAACACTGGGTAAGTAGAAATGAAACATTTTTGCTTTATCATTTCTATTTTTACTCTGATGGCAATCTATCTGCATGCTTTTCAGTGGGGTATTTTATAATTGCACTCCTAGATACTAATATTTTTATGATAGCAGTGAGTCTGTTAGTGTTTTTATGTTTTATGTAAGGATTTACATGAGAACTCAATCTGCAGAAATAAAGCCAGCAAAGATAGAATAAAATATTTAAGATGGTTATGTATCTTTCAAGTACATTAGCTGCCATTAGAAGCTAGCATTATTAGCTGTAATCCTTAAAGCATATTAAATATTCATAAACAAATTTGTCAGAGAAAATGATTTCTGTGTGGATATGGCAGTGAAAAGATTAAATGCTCAGAGATGTGTCTGTTTAACCATACATAATTTATTGGAAGATGCAAATTAGTAGTCCTGCATACCTTTTGCAAAATAGAGAGCAGTTCCTTATTTTTAGAAGATTTAGATCCTGTGTGTGGTGCTTTTCAATAATCTTTTTAACTGGCCAAATTATAAGTGATTAGTGGATGCTTTGCAGCAGGTCAGTCAGCTCTGTAGGGTATCCTTTTGTGAACAGTGTTATTTTGTAGGATTTAGAAATGAGAGGGTGAAGTTGTTGTTTATTGGTGTGAGACAGTTATTGAATTGGTTTCTTAGGATTTTTGGAGGGGTAAAATGAATTAATTATCCCTCATTTCTGTGTCATTATTCATTAAACATATTAAAACACTGATGTTTAGAACTTTTTCATACTGCTATTAAATATTAACCATAAAAATATTCATAATTTTATCTAAGAGAGTGGGAGTGCAGGTCAGGAAGAAAAACAATCCTGTAGTTTTTTATAAAGATAGTGCACTGAAGGAAATATTCTGGAAAAAGGGTCGAAGTAATAGGCAGAGACTATATCCAGCATTTTAATCTTCTCTGTCTCTGTGGGAGAAATCTTTTTTAAATGGGATATTATTTCTTAACTACAGGGCTATTTGCACTGTATAGTTCAGAAAATTCTTAGAATTTTATTTCCCAGAATTTTGTTGTAAGGATTATCTCCCTTACTGCTGATATTTCCTTTTGAAATATTTTAATATTTATTTAATGTTACTGTTCTCAAGTTTTGTTATCTTGGTTATGAATTTCTAATTAGGTATGCAAAATCATGTAGCTAGTTTTAGCAATCATAATCACTGTTATGAATTAAGGTATTTTAGGTAGATATGAAATCTGTATTCAATGAAATTTTTCTTGTATCCCTTTGGTATACTGTGAAATATTTGAAGCTTTACAAAATGGAGCAATATTTTATGTATTATCAGCTGTGATTGTAAAACTGTGCATATTTCCAAGTGCATAGTTTCAGGCCTGCAGCAACCAACAAAGCCCTTAGCAACTGTTCTAATCAGCTACCATCCCAGTCCTGATTCCCTGGATCTGCTTTTGCAGATCAGAGTACATGCTTTTTGTCGATCAAGGTGCATGCTTTTTGCTAATTTTTTTTTTTACAGGCACACGTGCATGGTGCTTTTCGGTGTTTGTTTTGCTTGTAAGACTTTGGCCAAAGCTGCATATGGTATCAAATCAAAAGACAGAGTCATTTTATTCATTTGCTGTGCCTGAGATTAGGGGTATATTTATTCTAGAAAACTGGCAAACAAGAAAGGATTGTTAGGAAAATGAGCCTCCTGGCTATTATGGGCTGCTGTACTTAAGATGAGAATATTTCTGTATTTATAAGGAGCAATGCCGTGTTTTCCTATGTATCAATGCTCTGGCCTCAAGAAAACATTGTGCATTTTTTAAACAGTATGCAGCAATAATTGTAAGAGAATAATTCATGTTTTCTCTGTCTTCTGACACTAAAGTTAGGTGAAAGTTTTTAAGGTAATTGAGTAAAAAGATTCCCTCATCCGAATAAGTATTTGTATTTTAAACTTGATCTTGATAAAAGGACTTTGAAGAAGTCGTCTATTAAACAGTCATTAAAAAAATCTCACTGGCATCTGTTTCAGAGGGTAGTCCTTTGATTGTCTTACTGACTTTAAAAAATGTGTTCTATTTTTTTAAATTAAATCAACGTAGTATATAATTTAGGTAGATTTTTGGCTTAGAGATTTGCACAATAAATGTAATGCACTTTCTAAAAACTAATTGTTCATGCATTAACAGTTAATGCTTCAGAACTGGTGATGTACCTCCAGCATGTAAAAAACTCTGCTTTGATGAGGTATAATGTGGTCTATCTCTTCAGTCTTCAAAGTTATATATTTTGTCCTTTGATGATCCTTTCTCTTTTGAATGTGGTTTTTTTTTCTGTTTTTATATTTAAAAAGTACAAGTCAGAGTCCAGAAAGATAACGGCTGACATTTCACACAAAGTGATTAACTGCTGCTTTCACAAAGTAATAATGTGAAGAAAACAGGTTAATGCATACAATTGTAGAATAGATAATGAAATGTAAACCAGAAAGTCATAGGAAATGAGGTAGTATAAGGATAACTGTAATTGAATATACATTCCTCCTAATTTTCATATCATCTGTTCTTTGAGTTCCTGTTCTTCAGTTCTTCAGAAAGTTTAGATATGCTGAGATTTTGTTGGAGGAAAGACAGGTATCTTGGGCTTTGCTTTCTGATGCTATGCTAAACACTGACAAGAACATACATTAAACTGTTTATAATTTCCCATAAAAGCCTTACATGAGTTGGGTTTTTATTTGCATAGTTTGGCTTTGCAGTAGCTGATGTGAGAGGACCCAAATGATACTAAGCTCCTTGTGAGTTAGATTGATTTTAGCATTTAAATAGGTTTAGTTATCCCCTCCCAGCAGCTTCTAATGGAGGAATATTGCAGCTGAGTTCTCCTTTGCCAGCTACAGGGCAGCACTTTCCTGTAAGATGCTATTGTGAGTGCTAAAGAGAGAGCTGGTTTGCTGGACCTCCCTCCTGTTCCACACAGCTCTCTCTGACATTACCAACTCCAGCCAGTTGAAGCAGTAAGAGCTATCATTTTACCTCAAAATTGTGTTTCACTTGTGTTGGGGATTTTGGTGCTATTTCCTGGGTAATAAGTTATTTTTTATTGAAAAATTATTAGAATGACCTCATGATGGGAAATCATAAGAATTGTTTTGAGTTTAGAGCATTTGGCAAATAGCTAGTTTATGGAATAAATTCTTCATGCATCCAGAAAAGAAAACAGTAGACCTTTTATGAAAACACACTATGTGCTTACACTACATCCAAACTTTACAACAGCAACTAAAGAAGGTTTGCTTGTTTTGCAGTCTAAAATTTGTCTGATTACTTTCAGTGACATACTATTCATTCGAATGACAAAAGACAATGAAATAATGTTTTAAAATACATTTTAAACCTTTAGTAATTAGATAAGCTGGATGTTGAGATTGCCATTCTTCATTTCGTGTTTGGTGTACAAACACTGTGCTGTCGGATGCTCTATTTGTAGCAGCGTGCTTTGCGAAGTCACAGTTGCTTTGGGCGATGTTCAGATTAACACATCACTGCATAATGGCAAGCATCTTTTGTGACTAAAATTGATACAAAGTGTACAGAGGACTATCAGTCCAATTTTGCTATTGCCATTTATATTAGATTTTCTCAGAAAATGGAAAGTGGTGGATTTACCTAAACCCGGTTTCTCACATGACATGTTGTTAGGATTTTTTTACAGTTCTGTGAAAGTGAGTTTACTGTCTAGCTTGGCCACACAGGGGCATAAGATAACTTATATATTCAGCCCAAAACCAGTACAAAGATTTTTCACCAAATTCTGTGTACAATAGAGACTTAGGAGTTGTCTCATTTTGAAATTAGACACATCTATTTTAAAAAAACCAAATTTTATTTTCTTTCATTAAATTAAACTCCAGTGTTTTTGAAGACTCTTTAGAGTTTTCACTTTTGAAATCCATTGGTAAGCATCTTTTACATAAATACACTGATTTTTAAAAGATTACTAAAATGCCAAAATAAATTAGCTAGTTGGTAATACTAGTCTTTTACACTGAAAATATCATTTTAGCAGAAACATATGATTTCTTTTCATTATTTAATTTTCTGTTTTGTTTCCTCAATATATCTAGTAGCTATTTACCAAAGCTCCATTTTATAATGAAGCCACCAAATGATGTCAAGAATTACTGGCACAGAAAATTGTTAGCTTTTATGGTGTTAGTAATCTTTACTTTGACACTGAAGGAAAAAGATAATTTTTTCTTCCTTGTTCGGAAAAAATCTTGTCAGAATATTTCTGTAGAATAGATTTGAGGGTTTTTTCCCTGACTATATTGGTTCAACAAAGCAAGAGGTTTGCTAATATTCTAAGACAATGTTGCATTTTCAAGTACTACTAGTCTAAGAGCCAAGAAGAAAACCACCATAACCGTGTTAGAACTGACAGTATATTGTCCATATTCTGTGATGCAATACTGCTGAATGCTGTAACTGAAACTGCCTCTCTTCCCTTTTCTCAAAACTAGCTTGTCTATAGCTAACTTTAAAAATGTAGTTTGTTGGGATTTTCACATCTTCTCCTTTTTACCTCCATACTAGATTCACAGAATCCTGTTTTAAATATATTCTTCAAATCTGTAGCTGATGCGCTTTCTCAAGTAAAAAATATACAGTGTTGGTAAATACATTTATTTGCATTCCTACCATGTATTTTTTCCTTAATGAATTAAAGACGTAGCAAAGCTATTCCCTGCCCTTGTTCTTAACTGTGTCTTGCCTCAGACACAATCAGAATTCCTAAACTAAGCTAATTCCAGTCCTAGATCTCTATATTACTGTAGAAAGGTTTTCCATGTCAAATTATCCTCTATCTTTTTTCTTCCTAAAATTAGAGAAATAAGCCATATTCAGGTGAATCCCTATGTGCATATATATCTATATATATATGAATTTCTCTAAGCACAAAGGGAAGGCTGGCAGCTGGAACAGCAAGTTGTATATAAAAGGCAGAGAGAAACTCATACAGCCTTGTATTTGGTCTTTCCTGCACCTTTGCCATGCATCCCTCACAGAGCACTCTTACATCCTCTTTGAGCTGCAAATAAGTGTATCTAACTCCATCTATCCTTTGGCCCTTGATTAGGTTCTTTGGGACAAAGTGGGAAAAGTAGCATGATTTTTTGCATCTTCTTCTCATGTTTCTATTTCCTCTGGAGGAAGCAACTGAACACACTAACTTGCCCCAAAGCTATTTCTTTCTCAGAGGAAGTTCTGTATTCCATCCCGTCTTGGCAGCTGTTGGGTTTTGGGTTTGTTTTTAAGTCCCTATTTCTAGGAAAAACGATCCCTGTAACATTCTGTTACAGATATTTTCAGAGAGAGAAAAGTAAGAGATTTCCTTACAGAACCATTTCTCTTCACATCTCTTCCAGCTCTGGAGAGAGATACCTTCTGTTACTTCCACCTCAGTTGCTACAGATTTCATAAGGTGACATATGCTTCCTCCATGAATCTCACAGAGCTGTGGATATTTGCAGCCATAACAGGTTTCTCTCTATTCTCATTGTGCATCAACTGCTGTTGTCTGATGATGGCAATAAAATCCTAGCTGGTGTATGATCTTAACCTCCCACCAGGAAGAAAAAAGATGATGGATCAGAGGTGGATAATTTTTCTCAATTCAGCTAGTATGTTAAATTCACAAATTTAAATAATCCTAAATTTAGAAATGATTAAATATGCCTCAAAACTTGATTTTTTTTCCTCACCTGGATGAGAACAACAGAAATCGAAGGTATAATTGAGTTACCAAGTACAACATTTTGAAGAGAACATGTAAAAAAATCTCTTTCTATTCTTGAATAACTCAGATGATTCCTGTCATTCCTCAGAACAGCCCAATAAGATGTGGGTATTATCCTCTTTTTCTGGAATAAGAAAAGGCAGAGATCATGATATTAAAAATGACTATGTTATTGTATAGTTGAAACCTTTAAGAGATTTGTTCAATGACAAGAGCCCAGTATTTTATGGAAACTGCATGTTCCAGCATCCAGAAATCAAGGTTGCTACTCTTGACCCTTGAGTAAATAATAGGTGTATTTCAGGACAGATTGAGCTGTGGTGACTACAACAATAACTAGCCCCATGTATCCATTTGACTCTACTTCAGGGTGCTGCCGCTCTGATAAAACAGGTATGAGTGCTAAACCTGCTCCATCCTGCCTCAGCTGAGAGTTAGTTTTTTGTATCAGTGTGCGGCAAAGTCAATACCTCAGACTGTTTCCTGGAGCTGGTCAGACTCATATTCATAAATATTTCATTTTTCCCACCTGTGTGGTCAAAAGCTCCTAGTGAGAGTCTTCAGCAGTGTTTCTTTGCTCATTACCAAGTATGTTAAAAAATCACCAAATATTCTGAGTTGGAAGGGACTCACAAGGATCATAAAATTCCAGCTCCTGGCCCTGCTCAGCACCATCCCCACAGTCATACCAAGAACATTGTCCAAATGCTCTTTGAACTCTGTCAGGCTTGATGCTCTTGATGCTTTGATCACTTCCTTGGGTTCCAGTGACCAACCACCCTCTGGGTGAAGAACATTTTTCTAATATCCAACCTAAACCTCCCCTGACACAACTTCAGGCCATTCCCTGTAACTGTCACCACAGAGCAGAGAAAAATGCTTGCTCCTCCTCTTCCTCTCACGAGCAAGCTGTAACTGCAATGAGGTCTCCCCTCAGTCTCCTCTTCTTGAACGGATCAGGTAACCTCAGTCACTCCTCATATGGCTTCCCCTCAAGACCCTTCACTCTTTGTTGCCCTCCTTTGGATGCTCTCTAAGATCTTAATTGTTCTTATGTTGTGGGGCCCAAAACTGCATACAGTAATGGTTAATAGCACTTATGTAGCCCTCACCTTCTTTACACTACTTTATCTTTTTAGCTTTTTTCCTTTTGGATTAGTAATCACGTGCACACTTATGGCACAATCTGCCTACCAATGGCACTATCCCTTTACCAGGTCAGGAGCAGCAACTGTACTGCATTGTAGAAACATGGGGCTTTGAAAAGCAAAACTTTCCTTATCAGAAAAAAAGATATGTCTTTGCTTTGTTCCTTGATTGAGAAGTTTTGCTGCTGTTCCTGCCACAGTTACTTATTTACCGAAGCAGTGGAATGAAGACCACTTCTGTTTGTGTGGCTCTGGACACCTCTCCATTATATTTTTCTCTTTTGTTCTTTTGGGTATAGTATGATTACGGGCAGAAAAAGAATTAAAAAGGAAAGCAAAATTTTTAAAACCTCTAATATCACATCTTACAGATGGACAGAATAGCACAAATAACTTTGGAATGTTCGGTTGTGTAGGTCTGTCTAAGTTGGGGAGAATGGAAGGGAGGAGTATTGCATATTGCAGTTACCCAGCTCCTATCCTTTCAGGTGTGATGGGACTGTCCTACCAGCTGCTAACTATGGACCTATCATCCCTTTGGATTTCTGAGGGATATACTCTTGATTTTGCACTATAAAGCAGAATGGTTTACTCATAGAAAACACTGTGTTTCAAAATGGTTCAAGAAAGATTGGCATCTGAGCCTTAAATGATTTATAGGGTTCTGAGAAAGGAAAAAGTAAATATAAAACTGACCCCTGAAAAATTGTGAAATCTGAGATGAGTTTTGGAGGTAACGGCATGATTTTAACTTTACCTTAAGGTAAAAGATTTGAAGCAGAAGCTGGAGGTACTTCAAGTTCTTGGCTTCACTTCAGCATGTGCTTTGCAATAGCGAGGCAAAGTCAGCCTTCTGAAAGCTGGTTTTTGGGTTCTGCTTTCTTGTTCTGAACTCAACAAGGAATAATTATGGGATAGAGAAATGAAATAAAAATGTTGTGTATTGGAGAAATTTGTCCCAAAGTTGCCTAAGTTTGAAAGGGATTACAGATTGAAATGCTGAAACAATAATTTTATTTGTTTCATAATAAGAATTGAATTGGATGTATTTTAAGTCAGAGTGAATTTGTATGGTGCCTTTCTTTATAAGAATGAAATATGTCTTGATTAATACACTTTGTCCTTTCTGTAATATTTGAGTCACCCTCCTGATTAAGATATACTTCCAAATTCCCATCTTCTGGTATTCATAACAATTTTTTGTCATGAAACTTCATCAATATTTTGAATAAATAAGTTTTAAGCCCTTGTCTCTTAGAAAGTTATAGTCACATATGTCATAATAGGAACAATAACCTTTAATTGTTAAGGGTATACAAAACTAAGTTGACAAGCAAGTAATGCAATTATAATTGTTTTAAGATAGTTTTCATTATTAACCTATAAAATAGGACATATAGTCACAGAGAAATGCTCTAAACCAAAAAGCTTAAGTGGTTTAACTACTGTGCACCAAATATAAGACCTTTTGGCATATGTTATGTACATATATTTGTCATAAATAACAACACATTTAAATATTAAATAAATAGTACAATAATGAAATAAAAATATTTCTTGCAAGTTTTAATATTTTTTTCTCTATATAAGGTGTTCAAAGTATTTTTAAAGTGACTGAAGGAGATGATGAATAAAACGTTACTAAAAGATGGAATCTCAGAATTTCTGGAAGACTTTACACTACAATCATTGATTTATTATTTCCCATCCTACAAAATATATTTTCAACTAGAGATATACAAACTTAATTAAAATAACATTAAAATCTTTGCCTGAAACAGGATGTTTAAAATATCTCCTTCCCTCTTGCCCTCTCATCTTCTATACACTGGTGTTTCTCTTTACATTTCTTGATTTTCTTGATATTATATTTTAGGTTATTTCTCCTGTGTCTTCAGACTGCTCTCAGAACAAGTGCATTTTGTGTGGATTTGAGGACCCCAGGGGTAGTCAGTCTTTCATTCACTTAAGGACCTTCTTTTTTTCCCTGCTAATGGTGGCATTTTTCTGCTACAAAATTACGTGAACAATGAGCGTTTTAGAGAAAACTCAATTTTTTTTAGCTCTTCTGTATCACAGTCAGTCTAACATAGTTCGATCATTATTCAAATGACCCATAGTAAAATCTTCTAAGTGCCCTGTTTGCAAGAACTCTTCCAGTAGGACATGCTTCATCTACCTGTCATACTTCAGAAGTTTTTGAAAAGTGTCGGGGGGACAGAAAAGATTTTAAAATGCAGGAAAGATTACAATATAAAAACCAGAATAAATCAAATTGTTTATGTGCACAAAATCTTGCTTGTGCTTAACATGTATCTTTAGTGTTAAAGTTGCTCATTTGTAAGACGCAGAACAATCAGGATGTATAAGGACTACCTGCAATCGTAATTCAAATCCCTTTTTTTATAATAAAGCATGAGAAGAAAGTATAGTCTTGTTCAGTCAAAGAACCTGGCAGGTACAGAGGTCTGAATTCTACACTTGCCACTGTCAACATCTCCTTTGTAGTGCCAGGAAAATCATGTGAACTTCACAGCTGGAGTTCCCAGAGATATATGTCTTATTTAATACCTCATGTGCACCTATGAATTTTAATTTACAAATATTTGCAGAGGACTTACATCCTGGGTTTGTAAATATACACAAATGAAAGTACAAATTAAATTTTCTCTTTTTTCTTGGAATTTAGGTACATCTCTAGATATTAGAACATGTGGCAGAGTAGCTTAAGTACCTTAGAGATACACAAGGCTTTTGTGCCCTGCCCTTCACTTGCACCCTTAGTCTTAGAAGCTGCAAAATATTTCGTATTACTAATTAGATTGTTTCCTTACATACTGCCAGCTACACAGCTGATGTGCCATCACTACAGTGAGTTTTTTTCTTCAGATAGGTCTTTCAGAACTTCTCTATAATTCATATATTGACCATTATTCATATACAAATAAAGCAAATGTATTCACAAAGAAATTCTTAATAAGTGTGAGGAGGTACAGTAAGCATGTTAAAATTGTAGAGTCATAGAACTGTTTAGGTTGGAAAAGACCTTCAAGATCATCAAGTGCAACTGTTAACCCAGGACTGCCAAGTCCACCACTAAATCATGTCCTTAATAATAGCAATATGATATAAAATTTAGTATATTACATGTAATATATGACACACATATTAATACTATAATTATTGTAATGTAATATGCTATGTAATGCAAAGAGTAATGGTGCCACTAAAAAATTGGGTAACCATACAAGATACTCAGGGACTATGTTCACAAGATTGCAGTAGCGTACAAAAAGGCTGTTTTCCTGTTAAGCACAGACAGAAACTTATTTTTAATTATTAATTAATAATTATTTATGTGTTAATAATTCTGCATGGAAATTTGTGCGGCCTCATGACAGTATACTGGTGAAAAAACTGCAAATCTACATTTTTGTGGATTTTATTATTATTTCCATGCAACTAATGCAAAAGGATTTTTACTGGATTTTGGTCTTTTGATGTAATCCACTATTAATAAGCCTGTATCTTGGAGTTAATGGCTGAATATAGAAATAAAACCATTTCCTACTTACCTTTAGTTAGGAAAGTTTTGGAATAATCACTGGTGTCTAAATGCTGTCTCAAAAATCACTTTTTTTCATGGAAGTTACGCAAAATACATTAGTTGTATTTAATTTTGATCACATATGGGTGATATCTGAACTGCACTTGTGGTGTATAGAAAAAAGTCTGTTGCATATATTCACCTTTGATTGGAGCAGGTGGATATTGAAACAAGAGTTTAGATCAGATTGAGAACTAATCTCAAATCTACTGCTCCTTCAGCTGAAGTGAGATGAGCTAATTAAAGGGAAGAAAGAAAAATATATCTTTTAATATCTCATTGGCAGCATATCAACTTTACTTGCATCCTGGGAGTTCCATTGTAACAATTCCAAATTATGAGTGATGTGTTATTGATATGATATGGTTTTGTCTCCAGAAAATAATGTTAACTTGTATGAAAATGTGTAGAAAAAGTAGACTGAAATGTAAAGAGTGCAACAGGTCGGAGGTAAGATAGGAAATGGAGTTTATTGTATAGACCACTGAGTTGTGGTTATTTCTGTCTCTTGCCTATCTGTATTATTTTCCTTCTCCTGCTTTGGTGAAAAAATGCTGCAAAATAATAGAATATCTCATTAAATCCTATGTCATGTATCCCTCATGCAATGCAAAATTTGAACTATGGCAATAGAGTGGAATATTTATCTCTGTGTACCTAAATAAGACATTACAGAAGCTGATTTCTTTCCTTATTACTTTATGTGGGAGTTGAATTTAGGAGATATGAATCTGAATTTATTACATAAAAGCACTTAATTAAAAGTCCAATGTCTTTTGTTCACATCACTAGCTAAAACCAAATAACTTACCTTTAAAAAAATGTAAAATGATTTTGAACTAATGGCCGTTGGTGGTTTTTTTATTTTCCAGAAGAGTGTGCACTATTTTAAGTTATATAACCAAAACCAAGAAAAGGCAACATTTTCTCAGTCTAATAAATTAATTACAGAATTTTTAACAGCACTGTGCTGGATTAGTCTATGTGCTGAATAGGTCTAGAAGGAAATTTTTATTTTCTATTATTTGACAGGTTTTGTACTTAATTACTTCTATACAGTGTTATTTTAGAGCATGCTTTTGCAGAGACTGAACTAGATACACTAAATAAAGAAATGCTACAATCATTATAATCTGAATGCACTTTATACTGATTGCAAATTGGCTTGTGCTGGCATGGAACCGATTTTGTGTTTATATATCTATATACATCTACAGAAAAAAAAGAAACAGTCATAATAGGGACCTTTGCATATAGACCTAGACTTTGCTGGTACTCAAAACTTACCGTGAAGTCCAATTTAGAAGTGTTACTAAAATGGAAAAAGGGGGTTCTGAGAGCTGCTGTGATGGAGAATAATGTCAGTATCACAGCAGAAGTCTGTATTAACTGCAGTGAAAGCATTGCCTCCATTTCGCATGATTATATTTTCTGTCTGTGATATACTTTGTGCTGATTAGCTGTACTTTCTGCAGCAGGGCTGCTGCATTTTATTTGTGATATATAATCATGTATAATAAATAGGGCAGCTTGAATTTTTAACCAGGAATGATACTACATTTATGCAGGTATCCATATATTATCATGAATTAATTATGGTTCCATAGTTAATTGGTAATTGTTTTTTTCCTTCGAAGGAGAATATTTAACTTTGTTGCTTGTACGAAGGAAAACAATCTCAGGTATTCCTAACATTCTCTCAGGAACGTTAGAGTTATCTGAGTATCTTGAAATCTCATCTTTAATCCTGTAAAATAATATTTTAAATATGCACAACCTGGGTCTAATTTTCTTTTTTAAGTCTGTACAAACAGTATAAGGAATAAGGTATTAGGATAACTTTTTCTAGTTTCTTTGTAACTATATGATCTGCTAACTAAAAAAAGACTGCAGCTGGCTAACGCTGCTTTCCCTGAATTATTATGGATCTTGATTAGTCAATTAAGATTTTTTTAAATCTGGTGATTTAATTATTTTAAGTTTTATATTCAGAAATAATTTGTTAAAAGAGGATTCAATATCTATTGTTACAGAATGATAGAATGGCTTGGATTAAAGATCATCCAGTTCCAGCTCTCCTGCCATAGGCAGGGACACCTTCCATTAGACCAGGTTGCTCAATGCCTCACCCAACCTGACCTAAATGTTGTTGTCCTCAGTAAATATAATACAACAAAGTAGGTACACGTTTTGCCATAAAATTAGTATCCCTCGCAAGTATCCTTATATTCTTCTGTAAACCATCTTTCTATATGTTGATGAAAGTTTTAGCTTCTACAGAATTAGTTGGAAAAAGGAGCTTTATATTTGAACTCTTAATAATGAAAAGATGTTTATTGTATGTAACTCAGAGCTTGAGATAATATAGAAAATATTTTGGAAACAGCAGTAAACTTCAGATAAAGATCATTTATAGCATGGCAACTTAGTATTTTCCACAAAAAGTCCACAGATGTCTGTTGGGGCTGACCATGACTGGTGGCTATCAACGAAATAAAAAGTTGTGAAGACTATCTTAGGTTTTCTGTAGTGTTTCTAACTGTAAAATATAAGGGGTAAGATGCTGTCCCACACATCTCTGAGACCTTGGTATTTGGATCACTGTGCATAATTCTGGACATGCATTTTTAGCAAATCTGGATTTCAGAAAAAGCATAAGGTAAAAAATTTCAGAAGAGAATAATAAAGAGAGATGGAAATATGTCCAGGTTGGTTTAGCTAGCAGCAGCTATATGTAGTGATTACTTAAACCACAAGAAGAAAAGAGATTTATTTGGAAGATTTAAAAAAAAGACATGAAATGTGGTGTAAAGAATGGAAAGGCTTCAACTGAGTGCCCATGCAAATTTCTTAACCTACCACGTTATAGAATGAATCCCATAGGAAATGGTATAAGCCTTAAATTAGATTGAGTAAATTCTAGAAAATGTACTGTGGGGAAAGATCTTTCATTGTCATGGAAACAAACTAGATGATCTAATAAACGTTTTCCATCTCTAGCTGTGTTCTGTTTCTGCCATTCATTTTCAGGTGAATTTAGAAAATGCAGGTATTTTTGATTTTTTTCACTATCTGGCATTACAGTATTGTATACAACAGCTGAGATTTAACTACTATTTCAGAAAGTTCATATTTCATTAAGATCAACTAGGAATTATTGTTTACAACACATAAATGCCTAATTAAAACACATGGACTAAATCGCATTAATAACAGAGCAAATACTGCTATTGCTGTTCCTGTTGTTTTCTGCATCATGTGAGCCTCACTTCTATTATATTTTTCTAATTGTGCTGTCTCTCAGTCCAATGCAAGGCAAGTGAAAGAACTGGAATTAAAATTAATTACTTTTATTTATCCTTTATCTAAATTACCCCTTTGACAAGAAAGACCTTGTTTTCAGAAAAATGTGCATGCCATGTTTGTATGCCACCTTTCACACAAGATTTTATAGAGTAAACTATTTGCTTGGAGGGTTCTCTGAAGAATAGTATTGTGGATGAAATATGTGTTTCTTCCCATAAGGTTAAAAATTAATTTGACCTAGCACTAATCTAACACTCTTTCTTCCAAAGAGGCAACTGTCATCTGATCACATGAGAAGTTTGTAGTTAAGACATCATCAGCAGTTGTGTTTGCTTAAATTCCAATTATATATTTAGTCTATCTTCACAGGACTTAATTCAGAAATCAAATATAAATATAAAGAAGTAGCAAAGAAATCCGGGGACAGAATATAGAGATTCTGAAGGCATTCTTAATGCTTGCTACACTTATCTGCAGTTTCTAAATTTTCAGCAGAAAGGTTTTGCCCTTTGCATTGCTAAAACAACGTTCAGTTATATAAACTTTATGAGTCAGTGTATTTACTAACACATGAAATGGAGCTTATATTAAAAGTTCAGAATCTGTAAGGAATATTTCAAAAGCTAACACTGTGCTTGAGAGGCTGGTATCAGATACCAAGAAGGAAATGAGGCTTTTGTCTCACCTGACTTCACATGCTGATTGGAAGCACTATAGGCCTTGAGTGAAATCAATATTTTAGGGCAGAACCATGTGACATGTTTTAGGCAGCCACGTTAATTTAAGTGTATGGCTGCCCTGAAGAGGTGAGGCAGTAGTAGCTTCATTGTTTTGGGGAGCTCATTTACAGAGGGATGTGAGTGCAAGAGATGCAATTACTATTCCTTGAAAATTTCCTTGATGGCTAGATCCCCTCTTCATGCTCCTGGCTCATATTGCTGTCTTGCACAGATACACCCAGATTTTGAATCAGTTGTCTAAATGAGGTCAGTGTATGCTTCTTATTGGGATTTGAGTGGTTACTTTGGCATTGTAATGTGTGGAAATATTTAATGATAATATAAAATCTAAAGAAAACTGAAGTCGCTAAAGAATAAATATTTGTAGCATTAATAATTTCTTCATGTTTTCTTACGCAAAGCAGTTCCTTCTACTTAGATTGTAAGATTCATACAGAGAGAAGAAATCATGTCTCAAATAGTGTTAGAGAAATGCTATCCTTTTCCTTAGTAGTTGATATGTAGGGTGTATTAAAACCCCCCTTATTCTTTCCTCTAGCTACTATGGTTGTTGATAGGAGAAGCAGTGCTGCTTAAAGAATGAACATTAAAATTTTATTATGTGAAAGTTAAAAGAAATACATAGTATGAGATTAATTAAATTCAAATTACCACAGCCTGAGTCTGTGAAAATTTAAATTCTGATTGAGGCTACTCAAATATATCTCTTGAAATACAAAAAATCTTTGAATGTACTTTTAGTGGTGGTCCAAGCCTGCACCAACTTTTGTTTATCCTTGTATGCTTTGAGAGCAGTAGAACTTTTCAGTAGGTAAATTTATCAAATGGTTCTCTTCAAACACAGTGTAATGTGGTTTGGCAACAATGAGCTCAATACTGTAATACTTACCATAAAAGCAGGTGATTTTCAACTAAACTACATATCCATATACTGCTCTCAGAGTTATTTTTTCAAACAGCTTCACTGTTTAACACCATTCAACTTCCTGCACTTTACAGGTATTGATTTCTGAACTGAAACCTTCAAATATAATCTTGCGCAAAATAATCTCAGAAAATATTTCAGACTCATAAAAATAATCATATTCCCAACGAGGATATGTTTTAAAAGAGTCTATTTCAGCTTATTTGAATTTCTCTTAAATCTATTCTGCATCCATGATAGCCTAAGGATAACTACAGCGCTGCCTACCTTTGCCTTCCTTATGGCTGTCAACAGCAGCTGTTGCAACCAAACGACTGAAAGGAAAAAGAATCAGCACAAAATATAGTCCCATTTTCCAGAGTATTAATTTAGGTTCTCTGCACAAAAAGAAAAATAATAATACTAATTCATTAAAAGTAATAAGCAATGCTTGTCAGATATTTATTTGTCTAAGAAGATGGTTGCATTGATTCTGATTGTGTTTCAAGAATAGCCACAGGAGAAAAATGTAATGTAAGCATTTAAAATTAAACTTAGATTTATCATTATCTGTTTATTTCTGTTTTAACCTCATTTCATCTATTGTACTACCGTTTCCAGAAATTTCTCTTTTTTTTTTTCTTTTTCTGTAAAGTAGAGGCCACATAAAATTTAATTGAATAGATCTGAAACACTGCGCAGAGACAAGCACAATTAATTCACTCAAGTAAAAAGCATACTTCACCAAATGCTTCAGAACACATATCCAACTGGACTGTCAGACTGTCTGGTTCCAGATAAGTTTTCTCTTCAGTCATCCAGAGATGCAATGTTAGACTGTAAATTATTGTAAAAATCCATCAAGGATATTTTTCAGAACACATATACATACGCAGGCACAAATATTTTCAGATTTAATAACTAACAAAAATCTGTGACTAAAGAATCCTAAAGAAGAATTACTTTGTTCATATTTGGCATATATTTTGAAAAATAAATATGTGTGCATCTTGTAAATCAAACAGGTCATAGAAATCTGTGGATAAGTACATAGGTAGTTGATAGATCATGGACACCTGCATTTTAATGACTCAATTTGCATAATTCTTAAAGGTCTGAGAAATTCCTGCCAGTTTTGCAATGCTTGTCACCTAACAAGCATGTGGTACTGTATGAGGTTCCTGAGTGAAGCACTCTGATGCAGTGGGACTGCTCAGAAGCAGAGGACACTCAGAGACCTGAAGCCAGCACAAGGCACACTGACCATGGGCACTCACAAACACTCATAGAACCCTCACAACAGCTTAGTTAGGGAGTGCACAGCAGCAGCCTGGGATCTTCTGTTCCCCTGTTAGTGGAAGAATAAGGACATCCTAGAAGGTGACCACAGTCAAAGGCTCAAAGTTGATAGACATCAAGCAAAGCCCTGCAGGTAGTGGTCACCACTGGAAGCACCAAGGAGGGGGTGGATGCTCCAGGCAAGGGAAGCAGGAGATGAGGGAGTGCATACCAAAAATTCCAAAACCTGCAAAGAATTTTCTCTGCTGGTGATATGGCCTGCTTCATTAGGGCCAGGAATCTGGTGAAATGTTGGAGCAGGGGCCTATATTTGTTGTCTTAGGTATCCCATGTACTGCTTAGAAACAAAGTGATTCAAATTCTCAGAATCCTAGACCTTCTAATTTTCTATATAAGAATGGTTAATGATTAACTTTGCATTTTATTTCCTACTTCATGAACTAATTAGTAAGCAATTTTCATTGTTCTCATACTTAAGATCTTGCAAGGAAGCAAGATTATCTTATTTTCTCATATTTGACTCTGCATCCTAAGCGTAGTCAGATCCTATTTTCTGATTTGAAGATATAGTTTAATAATATACAATATGCCAGGTCTCTACTGGTGGACAGTTTGAAAGAAGATATGGGAAAAAAATTATTATGTTGTACCAAGGTAAGTATTGTCCAGCTTTTTGAGCAAATGGGCCAAGTTTTTTATCTTAAAAATATCAGCAGGTCACGTACATAAACTGCGAGTAATTTAGTCTAATCATTCTTTCTCCCTCCTTTCTAATAATTCCTTCTCCCTCTCTTCTGCTCAAAGGAGCTCAAAGGAATCCTAAACTACCAGTGGAGTCTCCTTCTATGAATTCTCATAGTTAAAGATGTTATCAGGGAAGTTTGAAGATACCTGTTAGACTTTAGTCTACAATATAAGTAATTTCTGTGTTATCAGCAGGTTTTTTCCTATTTTTCAGCTATAGATGGTAGTGTGGTAAGTTAAGGTTCTAGATAGAGATACCAAAAAGTTATCTTCCTTCTGTTTTCCCCTGTTTAGTGGGTTAGCATCCAAGGCGGGGAGGGGGGAATGGTGGGAAGGATGAAGGAATATTGGTCAGAATTCTTTTTATGAGATTGGTCTTGATAACCTGATGAACATGTTTGTTGTCAGAAGCAGCATGAGAGAGGACTGATTCAAATACTTTAATTTAAATGAAATTGTTTATCTGAAATGCATTCTCAGACTGTAATAAAACGTATTAATAACATAGATGAAGGGATTGAGTGCACTCTCAGTGAGTTTGCTGAAAAGATCAAGCTGATGCAGGTTGACACATGAAGAACAGGATCCGGCCAGGGGGACTTGGACAAGCTCAAGAAGTGGGCCCATGGAAATCTCATGAGGTTTAACAAGATCAGGTGCTGGTGCTGCACCTGGGTCAGGGCAACCCTTGGGCAATCCAGGCAGGGGGATGAACAGATTGAGAGCAGCCCTCCTGAGGAGGACTTGTGGATGCTGGTGGATGAGAGACTGGACATGATCTGGCAATGTGGGCTTTTGGCCCAGAAAGCCAAACATGTCCTGGGCTGCATCAAAAGCATCATGGTCAGCAGGGTGAAGGAGGGGGTCTGCCCCTCTTCTCTGCTTTACTGAGACCCCACCTGCAATGCTGCATCCAGCTCTGGGAGCCCCAGCACGGGAAGGACATGGACCTGTTGGAACGAGTCCAGAGGAAGGACACCAAGTTGATTAGAGGGATGGAATGCCTCTCCTATGAGGTTAAGAGAATTGGGATTGTTCAGTCTGGAAAAGAGAAGGCTTCAGGATGATCTAATTGAGGCCATAGAGTACATGAAGGAAACATACAAGAAAGAGGGAGAGGGACGATTTATGTGAGCATGTAGTGACAGGGCAAGGGGGAATGGCTTCAAACTGAAAGAGAGTAGGTTTAGATTAGACATTAGGAAAAAATTTCTTTAGTGTGAGGATGGTGGAACACTAGAATAGGCTGCTCAGAGAGGTTTAGATGCCCCATCCCTGGAAGTGTTCAAGGCCGGGTTGGATGGAGCTCTGAAAAACCTGGTCTAATGAAAGGAGTCCCTGCTTATGGCAGGGGCATTGGAACTAGATGATATTTAATGTCCCTTTCAGTCCAGACAGTTCTATGAATCTATATTTTTGGGTTTTGAAGCAGTAGTCTTTGAGATTTTCCTAAGGATTAGAGTAGGAGTATGTGCTGTTATTATCAATTATGTATTAGCCATTTGTCCATAGATTACAGATGACAAGGTAAGCATTAGCAACAACAAAGCTGTATCATGCAAATATTTCCTTTCATTTAAAAGCAACTCTGTGCTCTATTTTCACTGTTAGAAGATTAATTTCTAGGTTAGAAAGAAACTAGATCTTGATGTTTTTTCTAAACTGTTTTGAGAACATTTAATTGTAAATATAAGTTAAGTGAAAAATGTCAATGCAACTCTCTATTTTAGATAAAAGTATTTTAATAATAATACAATAATAATAATGGTCCAGTGTATTGCTTTGTTAGCCATAAATAGATCATTAATTACTTAATAAATTGGTAATTATTATTGTATAAATTTTCTGAGCACTAATTGTAATCTTTTACAGTACTGTAGCTCTAAGATGCTCAAATCCTGACAGAAATAATCACTTACAAGTTGTGGAGGAGAGTAATAAAGGACACCTTCTTCCAACACAGTATATTGTAGAAGTGGTTGAATGATACCCAGCTGGCCTCCAAACAGTGCAATCAATATTGTCAATGTGATGGATTTAATGAAAGGGAGTGAAAGAGGCAGGGAAGAATCAGAAGGCTTTTTGCCATGGTTTTGGCATAGGAAGAAGCCTCTCTGGGGATATCATAAGCGAAGTGCAAAAAATCTGTCACCTTCTCAGCAGTGTATGACTTGTTATCATCATTATGGTTATTGTGCTAAGTTATTATGGTTATTGTAATTAAATCTTACATGTGAGAAAAGAGAAGGAACTGAGGAAGCTCAAGCAGGACTGGAGGTGAGGTACAGATTGGAGCAAGAACAAGAGTATCTGAAAAATTGAATGGCTTACTGACATTTCAGGAACTGCTCATAGGAGTGTTACAATTCCAAAGTTCACTCACTATAGGGATAACATTCTAAGACAATTGGGTAGAAAACTAATAAAGGAACAATAAGACTTTCAAATGGGTGTTTGACACTGGGTAATAGCTTGACGAGTCGGTACCTTTTGTTTTGGTGACTTTCGGCTTATGTTTCATGACTTAGTTATTCATTTATCCAAAATACTGTTTTTCAGAGAGGTGTGAATATAAATCAGGTATGAACAGATTCACCCATATGGGAGATAAGTGTGAAAAATATCAGTAAGGCCATTAACTGTAGCCAGTTTTAGATTCAGGTCTTCCACAGGGATTTTCCCTCCTGGGAAGAGCTTAAGAAAGCTCTACAGTGGAGTTCAAAGTCTGGAAAAACTTTCTTAAAGTTTAAGAGGCTAAAGATGCAGAATATTTAAAGAAGGTGAAATATTCACTTGGTAATAGTTGATAGGTGTCTGCTCCCTGGAAAGTTTTTTTAGGTGCGACAAAATCCGTCAGCTGCAAGGAAAGCAACATCTCAGACTAGAATAAGTCAGAAGTTTTGTTCTAGGATTTGGAGATTTGACATCAGAATATTCTAAATCACAACTGAATATTTTTCAGAAAATTATTTTTCAACTTGAATGCAATTTATGGTCTTGATGAAAGAAATCTTCTAGTCTTTGTAATCTGAGAGAGAACAGAAGTTGATAAGAATAATTCCTTTAAAATGTAATTTATAAACTAACTAAAGACATAAGTAAATAGAGGAGGATATAAACTTACAAAAATCTATATCCTCAAAGATTTGATACAAAGGAAGATAAGGAAGACTGTAGTAAATGTAAGGGAGTGGATGTCTGGGTGGGGATAAAACTATGTTATAAAGGAGGAGAGTGTAAATGTGCATAGCAGTAATGCAGTCTGCTTATGGACACGGCATGTTAAAGCTGGAAATATATCAGGCAGCATGATCATCTTATAGATCTTTTTCCTCCCAGGTACTCCCATGGGAAATGGTCAAGTTTATTTCTTGCGAACATAATATTCTTTCATTTTGTTACTTTATCTATCTAGAAGAACAATATCAACAATAACATGAAAAAGCAGCAGTATTAATGGAGCTCAAACTGGTGAATAAGATTTCACTTTTGAAGCAAAATTTTTGAATTTAATATTTTTTATTTTGAATTTAACAATTCATCTTGATAATAAGATATTATACACAATGATGTTAATTAATTTTTTCTCCTTAGACATTGGCTTTGTATGACATGCATTTTTTCCCAGTGAACCAGACTATTGGATTTCAGAAAATTTTGCTCTTCTTTTGACATCCTTAGTAATGCATTTTGGAGCTGCCAGCAGTCAAGAACATATATTTTAATTCAAGCAAATTTTCCATAGCAGACATTTCAAGTAATACTGATTTTATCATTAATTCTTCTTTAAAACCAGCCTTAAGGCTCAGCTATCTTACCTGAAAATATTATTTTAAATCTTGTTTATTACTTAAATATATACTACTGTATGTTTTGTACTGTATTTATTACATGCCTTATGTGTAAATTTAGTAGTAGATATGGCTTCTGTGCATTTTAAGAAGCTTGTCCAGGTGGTGTGTATTGCTGTTTCACAACTCCACCACACAGTGGTGTGTATTGATGTTTCCTATGGCCCCCATCAAAGTATTTAGGATGATTCTCATGGATTTTTTTGTCCTTTTGTCAGTTCATCTCATGAATGTTGAGGCACAGTGGACTCATGGCTTTTTATTGTTCAGGAAATATTAATATTTCAAGCAACAGATTTCATTACATTCCATCGTAGTCTTTCCAAATCATTCCAATTCTAACACTGTTACTGTGAAAGAAGAATCATTCGGTTTCCATTTCCATGTATTAGATCATGTTACTATTTCTTTTAAATCAAGAAAGTAGCTCTTAGGAAATCTGTTTCTCATTTGATAAACTAAATACACTGTGTTGATAGAGTCTGTATTAAGTGACGTATTCCCAGTGGCTGAACCATGCCTATCTGTACTTCCTGAAGTTCAATCATTAGATGTGGACCTGATTTTCAAAGGCATTTGCAATATAAATTTAATATAATAATACAAATTCTGTAATGAATTAAACTTCCTCAGTTCTTATTTATAAATTCAAGGATTGTACCTCTGCTCTTTCTTGAAAATGGAAGTGACCACTTCTCAGTTTGGAGTCTTCCATCCTAATGTTATGACTTCCCTGTTTTATCTAGCTGTTAAAATTTGCATTTTTAGCTCTTCTGCAACATGATTTTTGAAGTTATTCCTCCCTTTATTCATTCAGTTAAGTGTCATTCTGACAAGTTCATGCTTCTTTGTGAGATATGGAAATGTCAATGTGTAAATAACTATTGGCACAACACCCCCAGTGCTTCAGGGTCTAGGGAATCACAGTTAACACACCACCTTGCTCATTGTGTAGCCCGTTTGAAGCTACTGTGTACAACCTTATAAAGCCAATTATTAGTAGCATTAGAGATTTCCTTGGCTACTGATGGAAAGGGAAATATTGTGATCATACCACCTGATATCACCTAATATCAATATATCATGGGACTTCCTTCCAAACCAAAGGAGAGCAATACTTACTGGGTGTTTCTGTCTGCCAAATGAAAAATTTCTATTTCATAACAAGACTCATATAATTGTTAGAATTCCTGTGCTCTTTATGTACTTGCAGAAATACTTAATGCCTTTCTAATCTCATCTGACAAGGGATTTTCCTTATATTTTTTTGGCTCCATTACTAGGTTTTTGATAACTTCTAGTTTTATGTTAATTATTCTCATCTTTCCCTCTTTTTCTGTATGTTATATTTGTGTAACTGCTTTCACTTACCATTGAAGTAAAGGACAGGTGCTAAAATGTTCTTAAGAGTAACAGATCATAATTTCCACTTTTCAGTTCACGTTTTTTTCCATCATTAGATTTAGTTCCTGATTTGAAATTGTTTTCAGCTTTGGCATACAGATTACTTTATACCCCATTGCATTACAGACTAGGACTTGACTGTCAATCATATAACAAATACAAAGTAATTATGATCATTTGTACCTAAGATGTTACTCAGATTTAGTTCCTGTTCTTCATCATCCTCTCAGGATAATGTCTGTCTTCTGTTGATGAAGTATTTTTTTCTCACTATTGACAGCTTTCTAAAAAATTCTAGGGCTGTTTTGGCCTTGATAGCCTGAGATGTCCAGTATGTGGCATATGTGCTCATTCTATGTTTCCCCATTACTGAAACAGTTTTGTTTTGTTGCTCTATAGATTATAGTTTATAGTCTTAATGAATTTGTCATTTACCCAGCTAGTGTGACTGGGTGCTTTGTAGATTGGCTGAAGCTCAACAACCATACATGAATGTGGTACAGCTGATTGATGCCCTGTCACATGACACAAAGTATGGGCATGATGATGCTCATGTGTGGCTGAGAAATTATAGCAAGCTTGTACTCTGTCTTTTGTTTTTATATGTTAAAATGTTTGAGATAATTTCACTGAAAGTTATTCATAGAATGTAAAACAGATAAAGCAATTAAAGGGAAGTAATTTAGAAAAGTGAATTATCTGACCCCCATTCAGTGACACAATTTGTAAGAAGAAATTAGTCTTTTTTGAGATGGTGCATTTATTCTTTAAATCCACACCTAGAAAAATGCTCAGTTCCAAGATGTGGTCAATAATATCTTCAAAATTAGTCATTAGGTCTTAGTGTTCTGCAACCATCTGTAACCTATGAAGAGGTTGTGTGGCAGTGTCATTAATTCTAATACATATCATTACCAGTGGCAGAAGACTGTCAGGCAATAATTATAGTTTGTAACACAACTTTAGAAGTCAGTATGGCGTCCAGTAGTGTATCTATTTCTTACTGATTTTTAAAAAAGTTTCCATTATATTCTCTCAGCAGAGATCATCCGGGAACATACCTATCTCTTGAATATTTATTGCTCTCTGTCTTTGGACATGTTTGTTTGTCTCACTCTTTGGGCTGGATAGCCCTTAAAACAAGTATGTGAACAAAATGTGGTTGCATTCTTCGGCTGTTTACTTCATTGTGATCTTGAAACAACCTCATCTGACAGTTTAGAGGCTGTCCAAATACTTTGCCTATACTTTTCTACTAGTGAGAAAACCAGCCCTTTATCTGGAATGAAATTGAGTGGATTAAAATGCAAAGGCAAGCAGTATTTTTTTCTCCAAAACATTGTTCCTTTGCACAATTATTTCTTAAAGCTGCATTCCTATAGCCATAATAATATCTGGCAGATATTTTGCAAGACTGAAGTTTGTAGTGTTTTACTACATGCTACAGGACATACAAAGAAAATTTCCCTTAGGTCACTTTTCTACTTCCCTAGTATTTGCACACTTTCAAGTCAAACAGCCTATTTTTCTTTCTGTCCTTTCCCTTTAGGCTCCTGTCTACTCAGGAGAAAAGCCAACAAAGCAACAACCCACCAACCTTTGCATACCCCTAATGTGAAAAAGAATCATTTTCGAGAGAGAGAGAGAGCGAGAGAAAGAGGGGAAAGACCTTTAAAAACTAAAATGGAATGTGTATACCCTATGGGGAAAAGTGCAAAGGTGATTCCTTTTAAAGTTTTCCAGATCAATGAGATCATGTACTAAAACTTAGTAGAACACTTCCATTCTTACTGCATAAAGAGCTCAGGCAAGCAGGGCTATGGTCACATTTATTTGAGACACATTCAATATTGCAGCCTACAAAACAATTCTTTGTAGCTGAATTCATCCATTTACTAAATACACTTACTGTAACTTAGTGGTACAGTCTTTGTTTGGATGAGAACCCTTTGGCTCTTCTCAGCTGGGTTGTGCTGCTAATTAGTGTCTTACTTTCTGAAATGTATAGAGGTTCTCGAAGGAGATCATATATCTTCAAATAGAACATAGGGTGAAAGGTACTGTAGCTGAGTCCAATCCCTTTCATTGCTGTTTAGGATGCAAACGGATGCTTTTGAAAGGTTTCCAAAATACTGCGTGCTACAGAGCACTGTGGGTTGTTTTTTTCTGTTTGTTTTTCTTGTCTTTTTACACACACAAAAAAGACAAAAAAAAAAAAAAAAAAAAAAGAAGAAGACATATAATGTGAGATTTCAAGAAAAGGGAAGGAATGACCAAGAGCTTTACCAGTATCATATAGTTTTGAAAGCACTCATTGATAAGAACACCAAATGAACTGAAAAGATAGACCATGCTTTATACTCCAGAGAAAGAATAAATAAGTCTCTGGCAACCTGACATACCTAAAATTCATTCTTGACCTCAATTACATCTGTTAGGCTATCCATGAAAGGGTAAAGAAGATGCAACAATAAGACAGCTGAGATTTTTTTCATACCATCTGGAGCATGCTTGTCCTCCTCTCAAAAATCTGTTGCTAGATAGAGCCAAATACTCACACATCAGTGAAAACTAAAGTCTAGCAAAACTAAAATCAAATTATGCTTCTTGGAAACACGAATGTGATCACTGAAAGCCACAAAGTGAAGGACTACTTAATTAAGATGGTGGACCAAGTAGGATCCAAGCCTTGTTTTTCAACATTTCCTTATGAATGTTAAACAGTCTTCTATGTGCCTAAAACTCAGGTTTATATTTCTATACCTTAGTCAGATGATACCTTATTTTAAAATACTGTTTCTGTTGTAAAACAATGCAGATTTCATGCCTGTATTACTCTATCTGGAACACAATCACAGAAAAATAATTCTTAGATGATTCGGTTACATTTCAGTTTTTAGTCTTAGTTTATTCATGACTTATTTGTATGTATTCCATCTTGTTACAGAATTACCCTCTTGCTAAAGTTGTTCCTTTTTCTTGATATTTATCCTTAATTACATATATGGAGTCATAATATTCCCTCTTGACTTTCATTCTGCATAGCTAGATAAGCCAAACTATTTTAGTAATACTTTTTAGTGAAATTCTCTATTTTCTTAGTGATTCCAGTGGGTCTTTGTGTCTTACTTTTTTTTGAAGGTGACTCAAAGGTAATCTAAACAAAGGTATACAAGGTAGTCTAAACAGAGTCTTACAGTGCATCATACAATGTTACCAATGCTTCTTTCAATTGCCAGAAGTAACTTTCTGGTTTGTCCTAGAACCATGATTGTCTTTTTTGCTTTGTCACACCTTTGTATTATACTACAACCATGCTGTGATTGGCCACTGCATGTGTTCTGCATTTGACTTAGAAACTTCTCCCTTTCCTCCTCTAAAAGCTTCAAATACCACATAGTTTACAGCAGAGGGGTTTGCATTTAATTAAGATTCATTCATTAATATTAAATTTTCCCACTTTCTGTTATTGTGCTTAATTTTTCATATCCAGAAACTCTCAAATTTAGCTGATAAACATGAATCATTCTGGACTGCTCATTTCTGTGTTTAGTTTCTGCCAGACACTGTATAAGTTTATAAAACGACACTTGTGTAACCAAGTTGTATGACTAAGACAAGCAAAACTGAAGTTTAAAGATTCAGTTCAGGTTGGTTGTGAAATTATAGGTTTGGATTTCTTTCTTCTGTTCCCAAGAATGGACGTCATAAATCTTCATTTTGGTATCTTTAGGATTCAGGATGTTCTGTAACTGAAGAAAATTATTTAAAAAATTTTGTCTTTGCTTTTTAAATGAGAGAGCTTAGATTCCTTTTTTCTTTTTTTCTGGTTTTTTTTTTCTTTTTTTTGCTAAATACATAGATCATCTAAGTAATACTCAACTTGAATGAATTTTTTAAGAAGCAATGAATCCATCACTTAATAGAGGGTAAAACATGGTCAACTCACCATCTGAACTCACACACAGAATTCACCATCTGACACTTTAGTGACAAAAAAAATTATTAGATATGTTGGAAAGCAAACATATTTGGAGAAAACAGAAAAAATATTTTGGCTGTACAGTTCCCCTTAGTGCACCTACTCTAATGCTGTAGGACTATGATGTATAATGATAATGTAAAAGTCTGGTTCCTTGTGCCTGTTAAAGCACCACCTTTATATTTTCTTCTCCCACCCTACTGACCTTTTCATGATATAACTGAGGCCATATGGGTCAGAGATTTCCGTACTTCAGTGTCTTGTCTCTGACAGTGATGAGTAACAGATGTTTAGGGAGGAATATGAACAGCAGTGAAAGTGTAGAACAGCTTAGCTGCCAAAAAATTCATGGACTTTTTGAGGAATTGTTATACGTGGATTGTCTCTGGTAGACCTGTTCTCACATTTTAAAATAAATTTATTATTCCATCTAGTGTTTTAGCATCCACAGACTACTACAAAAACACATGAATTACATCCTTTGGGGAATAAAAGTATTTCCTTTTTGCTAGTTTTGAAATCTGTAATTTGACAGTTTCATCGGGTATACTCAGCTTTGTGAGATGATGTGTTTCCTTTTATCTTTTCCTTTTTATACATGATTTTATGAACTGAAATCTTCTTCCATCAGCCTACAGTTTCTTTTCAACGTTTCAAAGCATTATTTCTATGCTTTTGACCACTATTGAACACTAAGATGATATTTCAGAAAAATGGCCACAATGTCTCAGGTTTTTGAGTAGATAACAGCTTATTTATTGTCTTCTATAATTTAAGTCTGCTTAGGTTTTTTTTGCCCTTTTATGCCTTGTAATATTTAGTATTATAAACCAGTTTATTATCCAAACATCATTGTAAGATCATTGTATAGCAATGTGTAATCTGATCATATGCTGCATTTTTATTAAAGTATGTTGAGATTAATATTATGTGAATTAAATATCCTGATGATGCTTAATGAGAGTAGTTGCTAACACCTGAATTGAAAAAAAAGGGATGAAATAGGATGACTCCTAGAAAAATACCATCTATAATGAAATGAATATGATGAAATACAGCTTTAAAAATGCAAGGAACTATCTCGTGCAGGAAGATAAGGAAGTACATGCCTAAGTATGAATATGTGAGTCATCGATTAGCCTGCTCAGAATACAGTTTAGATGACACATTGTCTTTGACAGCTGAATAATTTTTGGTCTGTTCTCATCTGTCCCATATCCTATCTCACACATTCCCACCTCTAAAGACACAATTTACCATCCCTTTGGACAGATGTGCTGCAAGTGCTCATTCATAGCTCCTTCAAGTTAGGTGGTGCCTCCTTGTGCAGCATTCTGGATGACTTCCTATGGAATTTTAGATACTTGATAAATAAACAGTAGTTGAGTCAAAGTGAAAGCACAGATACGGGGGACCCTGTCCTTTCTGTGCCCTCAGTAGGGGTTCTGCTGTGCCATAGCTTTCTATTCTGTTACTTCTTATTGGTACTGGATCATGGTAAAGAGAATATCTGTAAATAAAAGTCAGAGATAATGTGTTAATCTGCTTATACATTACTGGAATTTTGTTTTTTTTAGTGCAATTACACAAGAAATCTAATTGGTTTTACATCACTCTTCCTCATACATCTTAATTCCATAGTAGTGCTTCGGGATAATTTGTTAGTTATGCAGCTGTACATTATATAGAGATTTTTTTTCCTGTTAAAAAAGTTTGGATTAGAGATACTTTACTAGTTGTTCAGACTTCTATTTTTACTCTCAATGCTCTTAAACACCTATACCAACTGTCTTTGAAGGCTGTGTAATTAGCTCCCATAGGCAACTTGAGCTTTTGTTTGAAGCTTCATTTAGGAGAAAAATCCCATGTGAACCATTGTATTTTTTTTTTTAATTTCATTTTCCAGGCTGAGTTACAAACTGCTATACATGTAATGCTTACACAGCTAAAATAGGCATCTCTTACCTTCTCTTGTTACTTGTCTTTTTATTTTTCTTTGACTAATGACAGGCTCCTTATAGTTATACCTCTTAAGTAAATGTGGCAAAATGGTCCTTGCTTGCTGAAGTATTATTTTTGGGAAGTAAATTTTTAGATGAGATCAGACTTTAAATTAATTAGTTCAGCAGGTTTTTTGCTTGGTAAGGTATTCATGTAGCCTCTGGCTTGAATGGGCTATTCCTACATAGGAAAAGATCGCTTGAAAAATAAAGTATATTATATATATTTTTTTTTTTACTTTTTGGCAGCAGACTAATTTTTTTTTTTTTTTTTAACTTGGCAAGTCCCAGTATGAAGGACAAAAGATATTAAGCATTTTTTATGAAGATATTTTACTTTCTTCACATTACTTTTGAATACTGAATGGTTGAATAAGCTTTCTATGTGGGGCACAAGTATGTTAATATTCATGTAGAATATAAAATGTAGCAAAGCATAATATTGCACAAAGTATAATATTCCATTACCAAAAAGGTGAGGGTTATTCCGTAATGGTATAAAAGGAAGAATTTTAATCAAGATTTTACTGTTTGGGTTTTTTTCCTTCTGTAAATTGCTTTACAGTGAATGAATACAGTAACTTGGATGAACAAAATGTAAATGCTAAAATTTTAGCTGAAACTGATGTTATTTTGAGATGAATAGCTGACTAAGGTTGCAGTGAACTGTGAAAGCACAATTGAGAATGCCGAGAATGATCAGAATGCAAAATATTTCAGATGCCATTATACCGTAACTACAAGTTTTTCTTTATTTGGAGTGCCTGGGTTATTTCCCCAGCTGATCTAGATATACTGTATTTAAATTGGACTGTACGTTACTGAAACATCCTTTTGTCTCTGAACTAAATTGAATTGTATTACCAGAATGTTCATGTAACATATTTGAAATTTACCATTGAATCATGTACCTGCTCCCAACAAATGACTTAAGGACCACTGTACATGCTGCAAGTCCTACTAGAAATTGAGCCTTCATTTGTCTTTAAGAAATAATTTGCTCCTAAAATATTCTTATTCATTTTTTAGTGTTATTATAAAAGCCTTTGGTATCCAACAGTTTTATTTAATTTTGACACCAGGTGCGTTTTTTAATATTTTTCTTTTTTTTAATGGGCTCTAAATATATATATTATTCTAGCTTCTGCAGCTTTTTATGTCAGAGGTTAAAAATTACAGTTCTCTATTTTGATCTTAGCATTAAAAATGAACTATTATGAGGATTTAATTTTCATTTTGGCTTTAGATTCCCATAAAAATGTGAATTACCTTTGAGATAATTTTTTTTTTTACTGTGAAGGTCTAGTGGGAAAAAAATTTGGGGTATATTTTGACTGAGGATGAGGAAAGTAATGTTTGTCTAAGCTGTTTCACAGCTTTCTGAATATTTGCTCTTCTAATCCTTATACCTGCTGGGTGTAAAATTAGCTGCTTACATAACTTCCTATTTTATCTTTCAAAATCTAAATAAATATTTAAATTTGGATTCGGAGGTCTTTGTAAGAATGCAAGTTTCAATGTAGTCTTTTTGGAACTAGAGCAGTACCATAATTTCCTAGCGTGAGAGTGTGTTGAAACTGGGGAAGAAGGTGCTGAATTTATTGAAGGGTGAAAATTAAGTAGAAGTTTAAAAATTTAAAAACCATGATCAAAGTGATTTGACTTGATATACATTAGATGATACAAAATTGGTTTTTCCTTTGTATCATACACAGAAAGTTTGCAGATGATTTGCATTTTTTTCCTTAGTAAATTTTCAAGGTATTTCCTCTTACTAAATAACTTGAATGAAGAGAAAAAAAGGTGATTGAGGATGGATGCTTATTAAGGACAAGATACAGAAAATTAGATTTTTGGTACAGCTGTGAGTGTTATTTGGTATAATCTCAGTGAAGAACAGTTATAGGTGGCAATATAAAAATGGTTCCTTAATAACCATGTGTGACTTTCAAGTGTATACTTAAGCTTTTCTTGTTTAGAAGACATGCTTTTCTTTTCTCACCAACTGAGAATCTCTTAGTTAGGAAGTGCAGAAGTTCAGATCTCAGAGTAAAACAATACAGACTCTATTGAAATGGAATTAACTCACATAAGAACCTCTTCTTCTCTCCTGCACTGTTTAACTATGTGTGTTTTTTACACAGCCCTGCATTTTGACCTTGTGAACATGAGCCAGTTGGTCTGTCAGCTCACATTATTGCTTAAACTCAGTAAAATATCTTAATGAAGGCATCCAAGTTCAGATCCTGTTAGGGAATGGGGTTTTCAAGACTGACTGCTAAAGTTCCCTACTCAAGTCAGTTGGTAATGAACAGTGCCTGAATGTCTCTCAGAGAAATAATGAATATTCATAACGAATATATAGTGATATATTTCACTATCACTTACTTAAGAATATTGTTATACTCACTAGCATTTAAAAAGAGCTTTTGTACATTGGCTGGAACTGTTCTGTTGGACTGGTATTGTATTTGGGATAATAATATAGAACTTCAACAAATTATTTAAAAACATATTGGCAGGAAAATCACATATTATCTAAAACCATTGACTATTAAAGTTTATTTCTTTGTTTTTCTTTATCAGGTCAGTCCAACAAAACAAACTACAGAAATGTCTTCTCTATTTAACAAAAATTTAGAATTTCCTGTAAAATTTGATGCAATAGGCTTCACTTAATTTTATCTAAATTGGTGTCAGTAAATTGTCAGAGTAATATGGATTGATTCATGAGGCATTGATACACCTTAGGAATGTGTCTTTTTCTAGTATTCAAGGCAATGTGGGCTCACAGACCAGAAAGCCTTCAAAGGAAGTGTGGTTGAGGGGGGTGTTCCTGCTCTTCTACTCTGCTCTCACGAGACCCCACCTGGAGTCCTGTGTCCAGCACTGGGGTCCTCAGCATAAGGGAAAAATAAACGTGTTCCAGAGGAGAGCCAGAAAGACGACTAGTGCTCTGCAGAGTCTGGATTAAAAAAAAAAGGGAAAAAAAAGGAAAAAAAAAAGGGGAGAAGGCTCCAGGGAGAATTTATAGTACTTTCCAGTACTTAAAGGGGGGACTACAAGAAAGATGGAGAGGAACTCTTTATCAGGAAGTGTAGTAATAATGAGAGGCAATGGTTTGAAACTGAAAGAGGGTAGATTAAGATAAAACAAAAGGAAAAGAAAAATTATGAGGGGAGTGCTGAGGCACTGGCACAGGTTTCCCAGAGAAGCTGTGGATGCCCCATCTCTGGAAGTGTTCAAGGCCAGGCTGAATGGGACTTTGAGCAGCCTGGTCTAGTGGAAGGTGTTTATGACCCTATGATTCAGTTTCTATGTAATTTAAAGCTGTATAACCTATGTAGAATACTAATTTTGACTAAGTAAAATGGAATAGTTTTTATATTTGTAGGCAGAGCCTTGAGATGCTCATAATTCAGTGTTAGAAACAGAAAAATTGACTGAATAATGCAAAATAATTTTATTAAATATCAGTTCAAAAATCAGAACCCTTCAGGAACACTATTGATTAGGTAATCAATACTCTGTTTCTTTTGAGTTTACATAACATCTTTAGGCTTAGGGCCTTTTCCCAGTAAAATTTTGTGAATTTTATGAATTTTTGATTAAAATATATAAAAGGATATTTGCCTGTTCAGAAATCGTGAACTCTTGTTAATATGAACTAAAAAGATAAATTTAAAACCATTTGCTCAAGATACATCAATCTTACAATAATGGTTTTATTAGTCCTTCAGTGTTTCCTGATATTTTAATTATTCCACGAAGCCACTTATTAAAAGAAATTCAAAGCTCTCTGGTTTATTTTACAAAAATTCTTTGATACTGTTTTGGAAAATAAGCCAAAACCAGCTGAGGCATTATCAAGGAAAAAGGCCTTGCTTTCAGATCCTGCTTTAAACATGGTGAGGTCTCAGTCAATTCTCTTTTTGTCTCAAAGTTCACATTGGACATTTGGAGGGCAATGTTGTCATCCTGGCTGTCAGTTATCCAGAGAGAGAAAAGAACATTCATGCCAGATGGTCTCATCCTTTTTATCAGACATGTAATGGTGATAGACAGCATGTGTGCTGGGCAGCAAGAAGAGAAACAAGACAGAGGCAAGAAATATAGATATCAAACATATAATTTAAATATTTTTTCTTGCAGAACAATGGAATAGGTACCAATGCAGGGCAGGTATCCTTTGTGTCTCAGAAAGCAACATACGTGTTAATTCTGGGCTTTACAACATACAAAGAGGCAACACTAGAATAATAGTGATGCAAAAATACACTATATTTTCTCAACTTTAATTCTTGTTCTACAAGAGATTTTATGGTTTTCTAAGACTAATTCAACTTCAAAGATTCAGATAAATACCAAAGAATGAAAAAGAGAAGGCTCCAGGGAGACCTGATCGCAACCTTCAATATATAATGGACTTAGAAGAAAGGTGGAGAAAAATTTTTTTCAGGGTCTGTAGTGACAAGAGGCAAGGGTTTTAAACCTAAAGAGGCTGAATTGGACTAAAGGAAAAAATAAACTATTATGAAAGTGATTAGGCACTGGAACAGGTTGCCCAGAGAAGTTGTGGATGCCCCATCTCTGGAAGTGTTCAAGTCTAGGCTGGATTGAGCAACATGGTCTAGTGGAAGGTGTCCGTGCTCATGGTAGGGGGATTGGAACTAGAAGGTCTTTAATGCATCTTCTTATTCAAACCTTTCTGTCTTTCTATGAAATGCTCCCTGTTTTAGTAGTAAATAACCTGCTTATGCAATTATTGTTTCTCAGTGGAAACACCATCAAAAGGAGACCAAGATGCACAGGGGTTCTATTAAACAAATTGTTTTAATATTGTTTAATTTCATGTCATGACAAGCTATATAAACATTGGCAGGGTATTAGAAATAGATTCTTAAGCAACATCCAGATCAGGTGTGACTACATGTAGTATTACTTGTTTAGTTTTAGATCAGCATGCCATTCATCTCAATTCATGATGCAGAAGCTGCATCACACATACCCCATCTACACAGTCCTAAAGTTAAGGACAGGAATTTTTTTCTATGTACTCTGATCCTGATATAAAACTTGCTTTTCTTATAAACTTATTTTACAGCTTAGAGCATGGCTTTTGTATTCCTATATTTCCTTTTTTCTTACATGATTGGTTTGCCTTTGTTTGTTTTGGATTTTTTTTTTGTTTTGGTTGGGACAATGTAGTGCTTTTGGCTTCCTTTTAGGTTCATCTGTTTTGACTTTATAAGTCTGTGGTGTAGAAGTCTGTATCTTAGTTGTCTAGTCTTCCTTTAGACTAAAAGGAGATAAACAAACAGTTCTAGGGAAAAATTAATCTCTTTCCATGAGAGACATCTGAATTTAGATTCTGTAAGTGCCATTTCTTTCCAGTTTAAAGAACTGACTGATGACTTAAGGAGCTTGCTCTGGAGTGCCTAAAATACTCTTTTTTTTTCAACAAGGTGAGATCATCACCTTGGGTCTGTGATTTGTTGTTCCTTTTGTTTTATGAAATTTTTCATTGTTTTAATGTAAAAAAGGCACTGGTTCTATTGAAAACCCCACCAACAAAGTTTTTAGGCTGCTTTTCTTCTGGATTTACAATTGAGTCTTAGTGATGATTATGATTTGTAGTTTGGACATCTGAACATGTAAGGTTCAGTATCAGGCAAAAGTTTCAATTTCATTTAGAATTTTTGGAAGCTGCCTATGTAAATGAATGATTCTTCTGGGTTTTTTTTCTTCCTTTTTTTTTTTTTCTTTCTAAGAACATCATCCAAAAGAGGTGTAGATAGTTCTTAGCCGTGATGACTGTGATTGTGATAGTTATTCAGACTTTACACCATGTAGTACCACACAACAGGTTCATAAATGTTAATTTTAGCTTGAAGGTCGTCTCCCTTGGCTCACTGTATAGTCAATGGAGAGAGACAGTGTCTCTAGGGGATCATTCAGAGAACCTAAACTTGGTTTTCTGTTCTGCATTTCCCCTTGGAATCTTCTGCCTCCCTCTCACCGACTGTAGTGCGAACCTGGGAGAGCAGATTCTCAGGTCTAACTTAGAGTGTTTGAATATCCCTGTGTAATCTAATGCTCTGGAAGCACTTGTGGGTCAGTGTACATCCATTAAGGTATATGTTGGAAATTAAGATCCTTTTCCCATATTGCATAGAGGGAGTAAACCATAGTCTATTTCCTTTGCATCTTTAAAAGCAGTGTCACACTGTAGCATGTCAGATGGAGTAAAATCTGTCAATTCTAGGATAAAATAGACTAGGTTTTATTTTTATTTCAATATACAGAATGATAGGGGTTTGAGTATGTGCTATTTAGTTTCCTAGTTCTGATTTTTTCTATATATGCTAAGTTTCAGATAGGAGTTTTCAAATACGCATACACACACTCATGTGACAGATCAAATTTTATTGCTGTTGAACACAACAAAAATAAATTTAAGCATGAATTTTATCTTGATATTAACTTTATGTAGTCTTGATGTTAGCCATAGTATTTATTAATTTTTAGTAGGTAAAAGTGATTTACTAAAATACCATTATATAGGTACCTCAAAGTAAAAGAAAAAATATAGTCCCTGTGTGTTTCTGATGTCATTTGGTAGTAAAATAGAAATTAAATTATTTTAAACAGATAGGGATAACAGGGTTAATGCAATATAAAGCTCATGGAGCAAAATGGTCCAGAAACTCACTATTTCTTTGTTAGCAAGACTGAAATTCAAGGTACCTTTGACGGTATCAGTTTTATGTTCAAGTTTACTTCTGTAGTGAATTTGAGAAGAAACATTTTATTTGTGACTAACCCTTTCATAACATTTAGGATAAAGGTTTATGAAACTCTGAGTTATAAGCTTGCAATGATGTTTCCCTGTAGTTAATTTTAAACAAGCTTACAGAAGCATATTCAACATTTTCCCCCTTCTTAATGCTTTTGTTTCAGGAAGGCACTCTGTCTAGAATAAAACACTGTGAATCACTGGGTGGTTTTCTATTTTGGGGGCAGGTTTTTTTTGTTTGGTTGGTTTTGTTTGTTTGTTTGTTTTTTACTATTTTAGTGAATTATTTTAAAGGAATATGAACATGCTGGGGCCAGAGTCTTTACTTTACTTTACTGGATTGTAGGTTTTCCTTAAACACTCCTCTCTGGGCTTAATATGGACATTTGTGGGATAGCATTCATTTATAAAGGCTTATAGGTATGCTGCTCATTTTGGCAGGATTGTATGAGTCATTTTTAGATGGACTTGGAGCATCTAGATTCGGCATATCAGGTTACTGTTTGTGAGTCAGCAAAAATGAGTTGCTGATGACCTGTCATTTGCCAGAGAAAGCGGATGTCAATACCTGTGGTTCCTGGAGGCATCCTGTGGTGTGGAGGCATGGTGCTTCCTCCGTCCTCACCACTGAGGTATCTCCCAGCTGGATCCTGCAGTGGCCCAAGCTGCAGGGCCACACATCACCCTCTCAATCCTTGGAGGGTCTAGGGTGTGATCAGTCAGGTACAGCCCCAACAAATATTGATGGCCTTAAGATTACATGTTGAGTGCCTGAGGTGTCTGTGCATCAAAGCGATACATCTCACAGAACTCCAGTTACTGTAAGGTAAGTAATTATTCTCTCTTTTGTTCTTTTTTTTTTTCTCTTCCCATGATTATTCCTACAAACAGGAAAACTGATTAAGTCTCTATATATGAGTTAAAGGGCTTATGTGAGAAAGTGATGACTGCAAAAGCTATCTCTAAAAACAAATTTTGAGGTTTTTTTTCAGTCTTCAATCTTAAAAATAAACTACCAAAAATTCTGCCTCTTCCCGTGAAATTTTTATGTATCTCCCTGGTCTGCAGTGACTAAACGATGAGTAGATAAATGAAATATTTATTGCATACACAGGTGGAAGAACTAAGTACGCTTTCAAATATCCAGAGCTATTACATAATATCTGGTGATTCACAGAAGAGTAAAGATAATAGTTTTCAAAAGATTTCAGTCTCCTTTTGAGGTTTTAAATTCTGTGGTCATCCTAAATTTTTTTGTAATATGATGCTTCTGAATAAGTGACCCAATACCTTAAATATTGTAGATATTTCTTCTCTTTTTGGTGTCTGCACTTTGGAAAATAAATAAAAAGCAGGCTGCTTATGCGTTACTGTATAGTTCCCTCTGATGATTTTATTTTCACTGGCTTTTTCTGGAATTCTGCTGAAAATTTCTATGTTTGTACAGGGCACTGAATTCTCTGAGAAATCCATCTCTGATTAGATTCTTCTGTTTTTTCTTCACCAGTTAATTACATTTCTTAAGCACAGGCACAAAAGCAAACTGAGACACATCACTTCTATGGTTTATTCTGTAGACTGCATTGCATATTTTGAATTGGTTATCTATGTCCTATTATTAAAAGAGTCTGTAAAGGAACATGTCTTTGTGATACTAGGGTGCAGTTACATTTTGTATATTCAGTGACCCAGTATTTTGTAGCATTTCTTATGAGCCATAAGAGAAAATGAACAAAGACCAAATGCATGAGTCATTATTTGCTGAAAGGATCTTGCATTCGCATTTTTATTATGTCCCTCAGAGTGAACATGTATGATTTTTGTTTTGAAGGGATTGAAGGTTTTTTCTAGTGAATATCAGAATAAATGTGCAGTTCTCTCCCTTTGCTGTTCTTTCAACCGGAAAGTACAATGCAGCCCCAGCATGTGCTCTCCACTATGAAAAGTATGGAGTTTTAGAGAATATTGACTAAATACCATGGTGATTTTTAAAACCTGTCTCTGTCTGAAAAAATCCTAACCCTTTAAAGGTTCAAAAAATACAGGCATTAGCAGAATAGATAACCACCTTGACACTAAGCCAGTTGCTTTATATAATTGTCTCATTGTATAATTAATATTGGGGAAAGATAGGTAAAAATAGTTAAATGCTCTGTGCCAGAGGGATGGAAATTTTAATAAAATATTAATGTATTTAATGCAAAAAAAAATTTGGTTCTGAATACTAGGGAAATATAATTTACTTGTATTTTGGTATATTTTCAGTTCTAAGCTGATAACAAAAAGTAGTCCAACCTTATTGTCTTGGAAGCAAGGGATGCTATGGATTTAAAAATATGTGATATGTAGAAACCTTAAATTAATGAATTCACTGAAGTATGATTTTCAAGAGAGAAAATATATGGAAAAAATTCCAAGGCTTTCTTAGTCTGAGGATCATACTTCAAGGGCATATTGAATTTTGATAATTGAGAAATTTCCATATAAATGTCTTTGGAAAAGTGACAAATGTAGGTGCAATACTCCAAAGTAGATAAGGGAGCATCTCTCCCTCTCACATTTTTGATCAAGCAGTAATTTTATGTCCTGCATAATGTCCCCACTAGATCCTGAGAAGGAAAACAGCTGCAGTTTTAATTACAATGGCATAATGTTTAATTTTACCTTCACTTAGTTCAAAAGTGTTTTACAAGCTGTGGTAAATTGTTTTCTATTTCAGAAGTAGTGTAATGTGGGATTTAGGAAAAAAAGATTTTGGTTCTAAAGACTTTTACTTGCCATGTTTGGTTTTGTGTTCATTATGAAACCATAACAGGAATACCTGTTTTACTGATCAGAGTGTAGTAAAATAGCAGTATTATGATTTATATAAAAGTATAGATCTTAATCTATATTAAGTGGACCAGAGATTTCATAAACATGCACTTACTGAATGTTTTGATGTTAGCTGTTTAAGCTCTTGAAACTGGTTTACTGTAAAACTGTCTGATGGAATTGGTTAAAAGATTTGAAACTTTATTAAACTTATGGCATGATTGCCCATTGTCTCAGCCAGCTTTCATCTCACTGACAGATCTCTGGATGTCTTTTAAAAATTGGCAGGGTATGTTGGCCGTGCCTGGAATTACAATTAAAGTTATGTCTGCTTGGATATCTTTGTCTTTCTTAAAATCAGGCTTCCCACCAATGCTTACTTTCAGCCACCTAAAATAAAGGCTGAGGTTATCCATACAGACTCTTTTTTTTTTTTTTTCCTAGCATTCTGCTTTTCGTCAGAAAATCTAGCATAATATGAGATTTTTTTAATGGATTATTTTTCCATATTTAGAAGCTGGATTTAGAATCTGGTCTGGATTTCTTTAGAGGATGCCACATTATTGCTAATAGTGATATCAATAGGAGATGATCACACATGACAAATGTCAGATTATGTTTTGTTACAAATGCATAATTTTGTATTTCAACCAATACTTTTATTTTTTGTCTTGTTTTTATCACAATACCAGGAAGGAGCAAATGAAAAGTTTTAGTACAGTCAACTACAATCAAAAAAATCCAACGATATGTGGAATAATTATTTCCTGTTGTCAGTTCTCCTTTTGTAAAAATCGCATCTTAAATCTTGTTGAAATGTTGAATTCTTGTTGAATTCTCTGGATATGACTAAGTGGACTTGATTTCATGACTTACATTTTAAATAGGCTTTGAAACTTACTGCCTGCTGATAGTTATCTTGACTGGATAACTTTTGTTTTATTAACCACCACTACAAAATGTGTGACAGGAACATCAGCTTTCATGGAACAGGTGACTAATACTTCAAAGGTGAGACAATGCATGTTCTGCAGTCACAGAAAATTGCTAGTGATACTAGAATAGTTTTTACTCTTTAGCATAACAAAGACTTAAAAAAAATTTGTTAAAACAGTAGTCTGGATGGAAGAACATTTTTTGTTTCAACCACTTAATTTTTAGTTGAATTTTCTTACTGAATATTCACAAAGAATGTTCAGACTTATTAATGTTTTTCTGTGTTACAATTTACTTTTAGAGAAAAAAATGGTCAATAGTCAGGACTTAAGTATTTTAAGAAACATTTATTTTAAACAGTTTTTCACATAGATTTCTGAAGTTCAGAATGCTATTTGGTTGGGTGTTATGGACAAGCTCTAAAGAGGCTTTAAATCGCCTACAGCAGCATTTCTACTGAGATAAAAGTAATAAGAGGAAGACAGTTTTTCGGGTGAAGATTATCTGTCTTAAAGTAATGGTTTTGGGAAAAGTCATGAAATATGGACTGGGATGTTAGATATTTTTGACAATCTCAGACTGCTTGCTGGAGTAAATTTGTTGATATCAGAACCACTAAATAGGCCTCCAAAAGTAATGAAGAGAATGTCATTTACAGTAGGTGCAGATTATGCTGCACATGCTCTCTTGCTTCTCTTCCTATTTCTTTTTCTACAGCCTTCTCTTTGAAGTTATGCAGATGTATTCTTCCCTCTTTCTTCTTCTCTCCATTTCTTTTTACGCTGAAGGCATTGAGGAATAATCCGTGGTCACATTCTGAATACACAGTAGCTTTTTTGTGAAGATTGAGTCATATATCCTTCTTATACTCTGTATTTTCCATCTAAATTCCAAATAAAGGCTTTATATTTGCCATAGACTTACTTCTTTTTCATCCATTACTAAATTAAAAAATTCAGAAGAATGAAATATTGCTTCTAATCAGAGTATGTGTGTGTTGGTGTTATGAGCATCTTGGTTTCCATACAAGAGAATATGGGCAATCAGCATTGAAACTTCCTCATACAGTTGCAGCATTGGAGGCTTTGCTTAAGTGTTGTGATTTCACCTAAACCAGTGCTCAAGGCTAGGCACCACTCTGCACAATATTACATAAGAATGGTGAAGATAGCATGTTAAATAATTTTAGCTGTAAAAGTAATTGTTAATAATTGGAGAGTAATTGTACCATTATTCCTCAGTGTACTACTTACTGTAAGAAAATCACACAGGTCACCTCAAACCAAGAATTCTGGGAGTTTTCTAATTTAAATTGCTGTTTTCAATTTTTCTATTTGCTTATTATCCACTTCTGATATCAGTGTGTTTCATTTTATCTCCCATGATGATCTTGAATAATTGCTTGGGAAAAGCCTGCATAGTCCTGTTCATATGAAGACATGCTGTTCAACCCAATGCCTGTTTTATTGTTGCCTACCCTCAGAATGGGGCGTCATCAAAGATGACCCAGAAAGACAGTGTGATTTGTCAGAAAAAGGTTCTGAAGATAAATGCTTTAAAAATATACTTTATTGGAAGGCCTGATTTGCAAACAGATTTTCCAATGGAAGAAATCTGATTCATGGCACTGCATCTGAAATCTAAATGCCTCCTGTTGAAAAAATGGTGTAAGGTTATAGAGGTCCTGGATCCCTTGTGTTGGTAATGTTGTAGTTTAACCATGGTCACAACATATTTTGATGGGAATTTGTGTGGATTCGGGAAGACTAAAATATGAAAAGTGTATCTCTATAAGGTGAATTTCTTTTCATTTTCTCTTTTGCTACCTGTATTATGTGCCTCAATATGCCAGTCAACTATGGGACATAAAAAGAATTGGAAAATTTAAAAAATGCACGAGCAGAAAACAAGTTTTGCAGTAAAATGTGTGTGCAGGTTGTGTTGCTGGAAGAAACCTATATCTGGGTTTTGGACACCAGAACAAATGAACCTCTGCATTAGAATATCTGGAGTATTTATGTCTTTATGTGTGCTACATGAAACTAGCATAGTTATTGTTAGACAGCAGGTAGCTTGACAGTAGAGGGGATCAGGAAAGGAAATCAAGTCTGTGTTGAAGCTCCCTTTAATAGTCGGTGAGATTAAGAAAAGAGTCCAGAGGATTAATTGTCACTTGATCTTTGGAAGTAATATATATTAAAAACCCCCTTTTAAGCTGGCGCTTGAACATGGCCATGGAATCAGGCCATAACACTAATTTTTCATGTCCTCTTCAAAATCACTTGTTGTTATTCACTTCTGAAGGCTGTTCATCTGAGCATTTTTATAGGGGCTCCTATACTGATCCTGACTTTACTCATGCAGTTGTTCCTGTTTTTTATAAGATAATCACCACCGACACATTTTCAGATACCTTCAAGCTTGCCATAAACAGTGAAATATGGAGTGTTGTACTCTTCCTTGTTAAACTCTACCAAGCAGATTGACTAAATATTAAAGAGATTGTGAGTATATATGGTAAAGCCCTTGTGATCTTGAATTCTTAATCTTGGCCACCCCCATATTATTTGAGAGACAAAGTGCATGGTTGTTTTGTGTGTGTGTGTGCGTGTGGCTTGTTGGTTTTTTTGGTTTTTTTTCGGTTTTTTTCAGTTATTTTTTTCAATTATTATCGTCTTGTTGCTAGTCTGAGGCTGATCAGGACATAAATTTGTTTGTTAACTCCCTGCTTCCCTTTGACTTTAAAGACAAGACGGTATCAAATGCCATAGGCAAGAAATGCTGTCCCATTCCAGACCAGAAGACTCCTTGGGGCAATATCCATCCCAAGAAGGAAGAATAAGAGATAAATAATTCTAAATCATATAAAGCCTTACAAAACCATATTTGAAAACTTGAGAGTGGGAATGATAAAGTACATTTGAAAGCAGGAATATATCTGAACGTGTTTAGGCAACTAAATAAAAAAGAGTATCATGGTTTGTTTCCTGCACAGGTACTTAGCCTGTACTTACACCCAGCAAATCATAGCACCTGAAGAATGTACAACACCCCTTCTTGTTTCTAACAAGCACTGGTATTACAGAGAATGAAATGACAGAAATTTAGATTAGAAATATCCTGGTTTGCATTTTATTCTGTGTCTATCTTTCCTACCACTGGCGTTTTTTTTGTTTGATTTCTGTAGGCAGTACTTGTAAAGCTGTAACCTCAATTTACAGTTCTATCTTTTTTTTTCAAATTGCTGTTAAACACAATTTCATTATCTTTTTGAGTACTACTTCCTTAGATTAAGAATTTGCCATACTTGTTTCTCCTTGATGAACTTCTTGGCCCAATGTACCAACCAATTTGCAATCAATACCGATTGCAAACCTACAGCTTCCATATCAAATAATTAATGCGAGGACTTTAGTCCACTTCACTGAAATGCATAAGCCATTTGTTTGTTTGTAGCTCCCCTATATTTTTAGAGATAACAGCAGTTCCCAGTCCAGGTTTTAGCTGTATTTATAGGCTCCTGTGGTGGTCCCTCTTTTTATACATAATTTGTATAAAACGTCAGTCATCACATTTTCTTTATTAAAATCTTTCATAATTTTATTTTATGTGATAAATATATCCATTATCCTTGATAAACTGGAACTAAATCTTCAAGTCTGGGTTCTTGTACAAGTTAAAGGCTCTTTTTTAAATCCAGAATTTTTGAACAAAAAATTAACATTTGCAGTCCTTGAGACAACATGGCCCTTCTGTTAGGTTGACCTGACCTGAAAATGTTGAGAAAGAGAGAAAACAGAATTTTGCATTAAGTTGAATTATGATGAATTAAATATTTGCCAACCTTTGCCAGCCTTGCAAAGTCCTCAAGTATTTCGCTGGACAAGCCTTTGCCTGTGAGTCTCTACCTTTGATGATTCTTGACAAAGATTGCTCATAATGTCTGGCAAAATGTTGAATCTCTTGGCTATGAACAAGTTTTTCATGTTAAGTTTCTGTCTTGCAAAAATATATGCTATTCCTAATGACTTTAGAAGTTTGACTTTTTTCTCAAATTTCAGTGTAAAAAATTTCCACTTGACATTTCCTTAATGTTGAAGCAGAGTAGGTGAATCTGAATCTACCTTGGCACTCGTCTCTGGAGGTCTCTGGGTATGTTGCACTGGGAGGAAATATCCTCTCCCAACTAATGCTGCTGCAGTGTAACTTTGTTAGATGTAATTATTGGTCTAGTGGAACAGACATACCACAAGGCACAAGAGCAAGTGCAGAATAAACAATCAGCAAGGTGAGGCACTATTACATCATAAAGCATAAATAAAATGCTTCCCTCTTAGCTTAAATGAATGAGAAAGAGAAAGTAAGTCATAATGTTCCTCTATTTCTGAAAAGAAATTTATTCTTTAACATTGTATTTTTATAACATGGAATACCCTGTCAAAGTCATAGGTAAATTTTCTACTTTCAGTTAAACCAATCAAATACCTCTTATGTTTTTTCTAAAGTGGAAGTTTTCCTCATATGCCAAATATTTTGATAATATTGGGTAAATGCTAGCTAGAAAATGTTTCTGTATCATTAATGTCAGCTTTTAGCCTTCATACTATTGATCAGCAACTGCACCTGACTTCTCCATTCAGAGACAGTTTCTAATGTGTTATTGGAGACACTGAAACCAGTCTAAAATAGCAAAAAGGGGCCGAAGAAGTGATGTCCATAGCCTCTACCCCAGTAATATCTTTCAGTCCACTTTTCACAAAACTTGATCTTAGAAAACATTTTCTTTTTTATGAAGTATTGATGATGATAATTCCCCTAAGAATTTTACTGTATTTTAAGTGGTTTTTATCTGCTGCAAGCATTTTCTAACACAGCTATAATTATCCACTTCCTTTTCTTCTCTGCCTCTCCCTCCACCCTCTACCCCAAATTTATATGTATTTATGGATCAAACTCAAAATTCCAACAGAGCATTGGTTTTTCTCACCTTGTGACAGGACTTGCAGCAGTAGGGAAATGGCCAGATAGTGGAAATGTAATAGTTCTTCAGGTTGTGCTTTTAATAGCATATAATCCATATAAACCAAAATAATCTAATCTATTGTTTTGGGAAATATCTCCCTAATGATGAGGGTAAATGAGCTTGGTGCCACAGTAAGGCCAAATATAAGGAGTTTAATTTGATTTTCTTTTCCTTCTAAGCAATGCTTCATTCATATCTGGCATTAATCTCATTTCTGTAAAAGCATCCAGGAGAAAGGAAATCAAACTACTTGATCGCGGTGACTCTTCTCTCATTATTATATATGAACCTATTAATATTGCAACTGTTTTGTGTTAGGTCACCTCAATATGCATTTCAAAATTACTATATGCCATGAAGTATTCTTTGCTAATTGTAAAAGTCAGAGCTGTCCAACTATCTGTTTTGACCATTTAAATTACAGAAACTAAATTACTGAAATTTGATCATCATTTTCTGCTCTGTCAACTCAAGCATCTTGAATAATTTTTATAGTCTCTTGCCTGGCTCCCCGGCCTGATATCCAGTTGATCTCATACTTGAAAAGTGCTTCAGTGAGCATACATTTAACCTTTCTTGTTCAGGTCAACAGTGAAAGTAAAGTTTAACTTAAAACATACTACTGGTACCCAAAATCTGACAATAACAGTACTGAGAGTGCTGAAGGCATCTTTAATCTTGGAAAGATTTCATCAGTGTCTTCACAAAATGTTTTAAATCATTACTTTCCTTTACTTTTTTCTTGTTCCATTGTTTTTTTTCTTGTTCCTTTCTGTGTTGCCTTAGCTGATTGATCCCACTCTGCTAAAGACTGAGTTACTGAGAGTGTTCTGTAACTTTTGTAATGGACCTGTGCTATCAAAGGTGCTGAGAACCTGTATAATTTGAACAGTTCCCTCTCAGTATTTGCCAGCTGTTTTCCAGTTGAGTCTAGTTGGTATTGACAGGCCTGCTGTTTATTCTCATACTTTTTCTAGAAATTCTGTCATTGATAGAAAAAGTGACCAATGTTGTGTGAAAAATCTGCTAATACGTAGCCTAAACTTCAGTTAGAATTTCATCTGTATCTTGACTTTATAGAATCCTACTTAAAACAGGTTTATTGGGTAAAGCAGATAATACTGGTGGCAGGAACTGTAAAGCATTAATTAGTTGGGGTGTTTATATATGCATGGAGTTACAAAATTAGCATTCATTTCTCCTGTGTGATATAAAAAACCTGGCATCTTATTTTATTTTTTAAGTAAAAGTAGAGTAACTAAGTCTACCTTCATTGTAGTAATATGCAGAATACATCTAAGGGGTTATGTTACAAGATGAAGTTTATTTTAGTTTAATTTTAAATTGCCTTAGATTTCCACATGACTGTGTCAGAAGAAACATAGTTACATATTTCAGAGAATTTTATTAATTACTATTATGTTTCTAGTAGTTCTGTAAGGACTATTCAATATTGTTTTGCTTCCTGCTAAAAGTGGTTGCTATTTTCCTCTATGTGGTCTGTACTGTTGTCATCTTAACTGGGTGCTACCTTTTCCTATAGAAGCTGCTAAGCAGCCAGGTTATCCTTTTCAATTCCAAGTGTTCACTTCCACACACTTTCTAGAGTACTTAGTGGTCTTACAAATGGATTTTTGCAAACATCCACAACTATATTTTCTTCTTTAGAAGGCTTCATATTGAGCCTCTTTTATGGGAGACTTGCTCTAGTGCAGACATCTCTAAGAGGTGCTAAGAGAATAATAGGGGGGAATATCCAGAGCTGGTCTCAGCAGGGGTCTGAACTGAGTATCTAAGGATGGCTCTTTGACCTGTTGATGTTTCAGAAACCAGGCTGTTATTATCCATGTGATGTTGTTACTAGATGGTAGTACGGTGGGAAATTTTTCAGTGTCTCTGAAAACCCAGCAACACAGACATGGTTTCCATCTTAACCTCCTGCCTGAGGGGCTCTGAACTGAAGGAGCTCTGTCTAGGCAGCCATAACAATTCGATTCTGAACATTTTGGTATGCAACAGCTGTGGACTGTGAGTCCACTGCTTAAACAACTGTGGGGAAAGTTCTTTTGTTTGAAAAACATTGTAAAATCATGTCCTACCAATACATAATATAGGTGCTACAGTTTTTACAGAAATACAGGTTATTTTTCTCTAAACTTGTGGTCTGCTTCTATGATAGACTTAGGTGCTGCTTTAAAATACAGACATTTAATCCCGTCTCACCAACATGTGGAGAATGACAGTTGAATCAGAAATTTAAAGTTTTATGTACTGTGGTAATTTCCAAGAGCTATTGAAGGCACCTGTCTCATTTCATAGTGGTCCAGCTGATGTTCCCTAGCAAGAACACATTTACCCTGACAGCTTTGTCTTGGAGAAGGTGGTGCAGACAGCCCATCATTCATTGATGAGCCACCACTGATCTAGTTCACTAGATTTAATAATGGGCCTGTACGTCCCATTACTGAGGAAACTGGACATTTTCACAGCGGTTATTTTATGCTTGCTCTTTTATGGAGGCATCAAAACAGCTCAGTATGATCTATTTAATCTCTTTCAGACTGAAATATGAATCACTGAGATATTTTAAAACTGAAGTTCATTGTATGATAGCACATTTATATTGTAATTGTGGACACAATGACGAGAGAGAGAAAAAAGAAAATATATACTGACTCAAGTTCATTAGTAAAGTTAGAGTTTTATGAGTTCAACAGTCCAAAACAGCCTCCAGATGTTATTAGGAAAAACAATTCTCAAATGACAGTTCATGTTGCTGATATTTTCTTAGTTTGGTCATTATTGAAATAGCTTCATTTTTTATGTAATGGTGATAATACCCACATAATAATGGAGTGCTTCTTTTAAAGAAAATCCTTCCCTTCATCAGACTTAAAGGTTTCCTTTGAAGAACCAGGATACTTTCAGCTGCTGGTAAATGCACCTGCTGAACAATCCCTGGGGTAAGAAGCTGAAACACTTAAAAAATATTAGACTCAAAATTAGATGAAATGATGTATGGATGAAGTCTATTATGATATATTCTCCGTGATGGCTGAGCAAATAAACTTAGGTGTCAGAATACCTTTCCTAGGAGTCAGAACTCACTGTTATTGAGGTGGAGAAAATCTAGGTTTCTGCTTTTATTTTTTCCATGTCATGCTACTTTGTCATAGCTTAAATATACTGCAGTCAGATTTGGTTGGTGTTTTATATTAAACATAATGTATTTGTAAGCTAGTTTGCATAGGTAGAAGATGCTGTGGGAAACTGTAGAAAAATGTGTTTATAATACATTTAAGGCAAATGAGGATATATATTTGTTTTCTATTATTTTCACTTTTTCACCATATTTTGAATGTGAGTTTTGATGACTGTTTCTGGAAATACTTAGTCCATTGATTTTCTCTGTTTTTTTTTTTTTTTTTAAACTGTAAGAAGAAGTACTTTCAGTTTTATGGCATGTGCAGTACATCACACTGAAATAGATGCCACAGCTATTTTAGCCTAATAGTTGAAAACTATGCCAAAATTTGACTTCTTACAAACTGAAAGTAGAGATATTACGTAACTTAATTTGAAACCTAGAACGTAAAGAAAATTCTGGAACTGGTATCACAAAACATAAAATACTGAAACTGCACAATTTTAAAAATAGTTTAAATGAAATGCCCTGACCAGAGTGTACATTTGTAGGCAATAGTACTGTAGCAAGGCACTAATCAGCTAAGTACCATAATCCTCCTTATAGGGTAAATTCTTACTTGACCTCCAGCTATATACAGCACATGGTAACAGCATTAAACTATAACACTCCTCTCATGCTCTCAATAGCTTCCCATTGGGTCAGCTCTCTGACTTGAATTGCTGTTGTTTCAGATACTAAATTTTTTTTTTTTTCCCTAGATGCCTTATATTTTATGAGTGCATTTTGGGGGAAGGGGAGGGTTTTTAAAGTATATGTGTCTCGAAATTAAGGGACAGTTTATATGATTTCACTGAATATAGAGGATTAAATGAAAGCGCTAGCGAGAACAGAAATTGATGTATTCTCATGAACCCGAGGCTTCCTACTTCCCAGATGTGCAGTGGCTGATCAAAAGGTAAAGCAGGGAAGAAATGCCGAATGTGTTGTGTGAGAACAATGTCTAATGCTTAGCATTTCTTGTTCTTTTGGGGGATGATTAGGGAGATTTTTTTACTTTTAGTAAAAAACTCCATGGAAGTACTGCAAAACTTTTTCTTGTCCTTCAGATATATGAGAATATTATCATTAACAAAATCTCGTGCTTAGTTTCTTAAAGTGTATTCTGTATTCTGTGAAAAAATAATTCTTGAAATTTTGTATTTCTTCTAAGAAAAATAGTATAAATGTCCTTTCTATATTATTTGTACTTCTTAATAACAGTTCAGCATTATATTTACTCATTCTTATGTTAATGTTTCTGTGACCTACTATTATTTTAACACCATGTTTTAAGCTGATTTCAATCCTGCTGTAGGGGAGCTGTTAGTTGATTCCACCCTTCTGCAAATGATTTCTGTAGTGTCAGTACTGGTGCAGATAGCAAGAATGCCCATTCTAACCAATTATTCTTGAAAAAAAATCAATCCAGTTGCTGTTTATTATTGTTTTTATTATTATTTTTTTTTTGGGATTAAATTTTTACTAAAAGAAAAGGAGCAATATTGCTTATCTATTAAGTAGAAATAATTAGCAAAATATTAATTTTGAAAATGTTCAAAAGTTGAAATAACGGAAAATCTTAAGAGTGTTTAACCTATTTATAAGAGGTAAGCATTCATCAATAATTCTGAATGAACACTCAGAGTAAAATACAGTTGTTTTATTTCTTTGTTTGCAGTTCTCTAAAGTCATACTGTAATATAAGTGCTACTGAATACTCAGGCAAAATAAAGGAAGACAAAGTAATTTCTACTGTTAGTCCAGTTTTCCTATCTGTGATGTTCTTGATTTAAGAAATAAAAAAGTGAAACAAATCTATTACCTGAATATTTGTAGATTAGCAATTGATACTTACAATCACCCCTTTTGTTCAGCAGTTACTTGTGTTTTCCATGTTATAACTCTTCTCCTCATACAAATTAAAATTAACCCTTCTACAATGGTGAATTTTTGCAGAATTACTTGTGTGGGAAAGAAATGTATTGTTTCATATGTCTGTGCAATCATGTCAAGTTCAAAGCAAAGTTATCATCAGTGGTGACTTTAATTATAACAACATTTTGTTACTACAGATTCTGTTGATACAAGCCTGCAGTCAGTGAATTTGTATTTTCAGATAAAATCTAGTAGAGATCAACATCTGCTCTACCAGTCTCATGCTTCAGTAAATTTACTAATCATAATTGTAAACTTAATTCATATCCTTTGGAAATATTTAGCTGGAATGTATTCTAATGGTTCAAAGTATGGTTGCTATAAAATAAAATTGCAAGGCATGGCTGAAATGAGGAAAGAAATATTTTCTCACATGAGCTTTACCTAGTGGATTCCTTAGATATGTGAGTGTTAGATGTACTTCAGGACAATTTTTTTAAAACCCTATTGGTCAAGAAATGCAATAAACACCTTTCCTATTTATCAAAGTAGGCTGTTTAAATTAATTAACTTGTGAATTGTGCACTGGTTGCTTATGTTCTTCATCTTCTTTTGAGGGAGTGAGAAACTAAGGAGAGGGGAAGTGACAAAGCAGAAGTTTAATCTAGTATAAAACTAGACAGCATAGAGGAACTGTAAAGAGAGATCTTGGTAGAAACTGGAACTGCTTAGAAGTCAAAAACAAATCCCTATTTTTTCAATAAGGGAGCCATAGCTGTTTCAAAGAATGTGCAAAATGAATTCTCCTGCATAATATGACTCAGCAAAAGCAGAAGTTATAAGCAGAGAATGAGGAGTTAAATCAATGCCAGCTAGTCTCTTAAAACCATTGCCAAAAATAGGTAAACATTTTGCAGATTTTTCAGTATGGCAAAGGAAGGCTGTGGAAATGCTTTCCTAAATGAGAGAGTAGAACCCTCCCTGGGAAAGGCAGGCAGATCTTAAAGCTGCACAGCAAGTTTTCTGGGTTCATTGCACTCATGGGGCTTTGGGTACAAGGTCCAGAGCGTGCTCAGCTCGCCTCCTGGCAGCCTGGGAACTGTTTGGCAAGGTGCTTTATCTGCTCCCTGTCCCTGTTGTTTTAAAACAAGTGCTTTGCCTGTCTGTTGAACACAACACATAGAAATACAAAAGTTTCAAATAGTAGAGGAACTATTAAATCAACAAATGCTGTTTCCCTGACAGGAGCCATATAGCAAGGGAAAGATGAAACTGTATTCAGTGCATTTGGTGAGGCTCTAACAAGAAGCCCTGTATCTTGCATGGCTTTAGTGACAAAGTTCTGGTGGAAAATGTCAATTTTTACCTTCTGTGAATTATTCTTTCATGTACTAAAAGGATCACATTTTGAGTTAAAAAAAATTGCAATGTGTGCAGGAGAGAGATTTTCAGTTTTAACTTTCCATTCAATTATATTCCTTGATAAGTTACAGGAGATAACAAAACATTAAAGTATTGTCAGTAAATTGTAATTAGGTCTTACAAGTAGATGGCCAATATTCAATTTTCAAATACCTGATGGCTCAGGCTCACTGAAACCTTATAATTTTTTAATTGACCCAAAGCTTCTGATAAATAATAATATTCAAGTAAATGCAGCTTAATTCAGGTAGTCAAAAATATCTTCAGAATGATATTTTCATGAGTTTTCTCTGGCTCAAATGTGTATTCTATTAGTCTGAGAACAAGATTTTTGCCAGGAGGGTCTGACATCTAGTTTTGACAGTGATATAAATACTTTACATATTACAATGTTTTTCATATCTCTGACTTCTGAAATGTGATGGATACTTAATTTTTAAAATTTCCTTTTCTACAGTACATTTGGGCTAAATTTCTAAAAACCTAAATCAAAGCAGGAGAGTGTTTTCTCTGTAAGGAAGAATACAAATGAATGTCAAAGACTTTCAAGCTATTTAGTTCCATTATGGAAATCACAGCCATCAAAGCCAAATAGCTGTCTTATAGTCTTCCTATGTTATATTTTAAGCACTTAATTCTATTGTGTTGTGGGGGAGTTGAATAATTTAACTTTATGAACATGAGGTCAGATTACAGTCAAGCTATTTGCTTTTCCATAATATTACTGATATCTGTAGTGCACTGCAAATAAGGTTTCCATCAGTGTATGGTTATGGGTTGTGTATTAAAAGACTGAATGTCAGGTATTGATAAATTAGAATAAAAATTAATATACACTAATAAGTAGGAAAAAAAAGGTTTTATATTCTGTATCTGAAAAAACCCCATTTATAGAATGTGCCTGACAAAGAGATTTTTGCAGATTCTAGAGATTTTTAACCGTAATAGAGATTTTATTTACTGGTTGTTTCAAACAAGTAGCAATCACAATGGCCTGGAGGATTTTTCAGAGGTGTGACAACCTTTTCAGAAAAGATGGTAATCCTTCTGACAAGGGATACATAGTGCTTAGTTCAGCAGGCAGCTGGGGGGTGCATATCACACCCTTAAAGTTCATTTAGTTTTTAAAGTTCCAGGAAAGTCCTGGAAAGGCAGAAGTAGTCATTTTCCATGGTGTATCCAGCTGGAGATACATGATGAAAGGGTTTTATTAAGGTATCTTCAAGGTAGTTAATGGTGAGAAATGGATTAGACAGAGGCTCATGAAGGTGAGTGAGAATTAGCTAGTGGTCTAAAAATAGCAGCAGATTTTTAATAGTAGGGACAGGCCATAAGTTTTCATCAGTACTAGTTCCCTCCTACCGTGACTTCATAACTCTGATTTAAAATGTTTAGCATTCATTGTACAGCTGTGTATACAGCAGGTATTTTTGAAATTAAAAAAATTGTTGAATGTTAAAGGTGGGTTAATTGTGCTGTGATGACCAGTAGAGAGAATGACAGACTTTAATACTAAGGGTGTGGTGACTGCAGGGCACGATGAGCCCTCTCCTGACAGAAGGTTTCTGGCTAATCAGGTGTACAGGTACAGTTAATTTATTTCTGATGGATAGGACTACAATTTCTGGTTAGTTCAGTAACTTCAGTAGTGAAGTTAGATGACTTCAACAGGAAAATTAATTAGAAAGGGGGTTTGAGAATGCCAGTCAGCATAGGCCAGGAATTAAATTAGTTACTTTTTTCTATCAGGCTGCTTTCTCTGAAGAAAAGCACTACATTTTCAGGTAGGTCCTTTTTCTTGCATGTGCCCTAGGAGTTGCCACATGAAGGGCAGCTGTGCAAAGCTTTTTCCTTCATGAAAGGTTGAAGTAGATTGAGGACCCAGCTGCTCTTCACATTACTGTCAGCCATAGATAGTATTCCTAGATTTATGTCTTAAATGGAGGAAGAAAAATGACTGTTTGTGGTAAATGTAGCACACGAGGTTAGAAAATGTTTGTGCAAGTGGTATAAAGATATAATGCTAAATCAGCACATCCTCCTCTCATTAACACAGTTAATGCTAGAAAGAAAAGGTATATATTTTAGTAAGTCATGCGCCAGTTCATCAGATGATGTTTCCTTAATAGAAACACATTTTCCTCAGCAACAAGTCTACAATAACGTTTTTACTCATACAGCAATCCATCTTTTTTATCCCCCTGAGCCTTCCCTCCATGACATTATAGCAGTAATGTCATCAGAAAATGATTGTATCCATATGACACTGTGACATGGAGTCACATTAATTTATTCATATGTATATATATACACAAACGTTTTGTGTAGGTGTTTATATAATCTATTTGTAGCTAAACCAGTTCTTACTCTTGTGTTGTTTATATTGCTGTAGATACAAGTTTGTAGATGTTTAATACTGAAGCATGTGTACGCTCAGACTGCTCCAAGGCACATATGAGATTTGCCAAACTAGAATCTGTATGGCTTTGTGCGTTACATAGTTCATCATGGAGTTGATCCTATAAACCTTATTTACTAGAGTGTTTCAATGCTTTGGAAGATCAAATGATGCAAAAAGTGTGGCTGTGATGACACATGATCTATAGGTAATATAGACTGAGTATAGACAGTGTGAGTATTAACAGTATAGTATGTGTACATTTCACGTGTACATGTATTTGTCTCAATCTTGCAATGAGATCCACATGAATGAATGCCTGTATCTGATGAGTGCAGATTTTTCCTGTATGGGGGGCACAACTGGGGTGTGAAAGTTATGCAAACTTTTGCTATAGCCAAGAGACATTTTCAGGGATTGGGTAATTTGCTCTTGGAACAACTTGTTTTGGGATGAGGCACAATTTTCATAATCTGAAGTATTTAAGTGAAAAATATTTATCTTCCTTAAGGCATTTCTGCATCTAATCTCTGTTGTCTAAATGAAACTTGTATGTCTTTGCAAACTGTCTGCATTTGGGTACTTCTGTTGTTCTGATTGTCCGTTCCCATTGGCTATTCTGGTTTTAGACTTACAAAACTCTGTTCATGTCACATTAGAGCGATTCAAGTTGAGTCCCCAGCAGCAGAATATATAAAGATTTTGTTAAATTTACAGAGGTTATAATTTGTGCTGGTACTAACACGCCACTGTAACCAGACATATGGGACATTTTAGCTTCACCGTAAGCAAATAGGCATCCACGTGATGCTTATTGTACTTGTCATGCTTCGCACAAAGAGTTTCATTTTTGCAAGATTGAATTAGCTTTCTTATTTGTAGATGCCATTGCAAAGCTAAAGTACTTTACTATTTACAAGGCAATACTTGGTCCAAATCTTTCAAGCACAGTTTAATAATCCTGTATGGTACCTAAGACAGTACAGAATGCCAGTTTGCCAGTCACCCTACACGCCACACACACTGCACTGACAGTTGGGGTTTTCCCTTGCTGAGCAGAGACTGCATTTCCTTCCTGGCTGTGAAAAGAGTGTTTTCTCTCCTATCAGATAGACAGAGCCCTTTATACTTTCCTGGGCACCAAGGAGAATCTGTTTCTCCTTCTCCCCTTCACTAAATTGAAGTGTTCCTTTTCTTCTCCTAGGACAACTGTGGCAACAACAGGGCTTTGTATTTGCTTGCCTTTTTTCATGTCTTTCTAAACACTAGGCAGGATCTCCTGGTTGTTGCCTGCAAGGCTACGCTTTGGAATCAGTGGTCATTTTGTGAGTGTAGAAAATATTTTAATAGGGATCTTAATTATAAAGGTAGAACTAAATATAAGAAGAAAGGACTAACAACATGAAAAGAGCTTCTCATTTGTATTTTTATTACTTAAAGTTTGAGTTGATCTGCATTATCCCAGAGTACGCCCACCTCTCAGTCTCTTTTATCTGGGATCTTTGCTCCTGTTTCCTTCAGGTAACTTCTTGAGATCCATGTAGGGTGCAAAGCCAAGCATCTATCACTTGTCACTATCAGGAAAGAATATTTGTTAATTCTTTATCCACCTTCCTCTGAAGTCTCAGTAGTTGTCTATGGCTGGATGGTGTCAATGACATCAAAGAGTCAGTGCTTTATGTGGCACAGGAACTCCATTCTGGTGTCTATCTTGCTCAAATGCTTGGACTAATAGTGCTACCATCCCTATAGAGATGGGAAGGATTCTTTTGTCAACTCTGGCATCACTTTGAAACTCTTTCCCTTCACAACACAAAAAAGTGGTTTGTTTTCTGAGTTCAGGACTTCTGAATTCATCTGATTGCTGCCATTGAGTCTTTGTCAGTTTTCTGCCCTCGGCACAACTTACAGTTTTGTGGGAACTGAAATGTGTGGTTTTGAGCAATAACAGCAGCTAAAAGAGCAAACTAATTGAATGATCCTTCTAACCCTAATTTCTATGGTGATTATAAAACTCTGTGAAATAGAAGTATATGGTCAAGTTATATTGTTGTAAAATGATTACAAAGGATTATAAAATTTTGGTTCTTTAAAGCTGTCATGACTACAAAGTAGCCTAAGTATTTGTATTCTATATTTTATGAAGTCGTATTAGCATTTTTCCTTCAAAGTTGGTTTTTTTTTTCAAACTGTGCACCATAAGCAGATTTATAGCATGGCATGCTTTCTTTAATTTAGTACAGAAAATGTGAGAGCACATTCACAAAGAAATGCAATGAATGGATTTTTTTTCCATTAGCTGGTAATTCTATCTTTTAACTAGCATTAGCTGTATATTTGTGCTACATAAAATATTGACAGAATTCTCTTTCTGCTTTCTTGCCGTGATTATTTAGGAAAAGAAGCCCTTCAATATCAAGAGAACAGAGCAGAAGATACGACCAAAGGGACGAGAGAGACGAATATTCACAGTATGCTACATCAGACAGTGCGATGCCCAGGTCACCATCAGATTATTCAGATAGGCGGTCACAGCGTGGGCCTCAGTTATATGAAGAACCTGAACTGGGTGATTATAGGGATTCCAACAGAAGGAGCCGCAGGCGTTCCAAGGAGTATCCGGTAGAAGAAGAAGATGCACAAAACAGGGAAGAATATGAAAGGCAAAGGAGGGAAGAGGAATACCAGGCACGATACCGAAGTGATCCTAATTTGGCTCGTTATCCAGTCAAGCCACAGCCATATGAGGAACAAATGCGTATCCATGCTGAGGTGTCCCGAGCACGTCATGAACGGAGACATAGCGATGTTTCACTGGCAAATACAGAGTTGGAAGATTCTCGGATGTCCATGCTCAGGATGGAACGGCCATCAAGACAAAGATCTGTGTCTGAGCGCAGGGCTGCCATGGAAAATCAACGTTCATACTCTATGGAAAGAACTCGAGAGGCTCAGGGACCTAGTCCCAATCGTCAGAGGACCACAAATCATAGCCCTCCTACACCTAGGAGGAGTCCAATTCCTCTGGAAAGACCAGACATGAGGCGCTCTGATTCATTAAGGAAACAGCACCATTTGGATCCCAATTCTGCGGTACGGAAAACAAAACGTGAAAAGATGGAGACCATGTTACGGAATGATTCACTCAGCTCAGACCAGTCTGAATCTGTCAGACCTCCACCACCAAAGCCCCATAAAACGAAAAAAGGAGGTAAAATGCGCCAGGTTTCATTAAGTAGTTCAGAAGAAGAATTGGCATCCACTCCTGAATATACAAGTTGTGATGATGTAGAGATTGAAAGTGAAAGTGTTAGTGAAAAAGGTAAGAGTTCTAATTTTTTGATTGTTTCAATACATAAATTTGGTTTCCATTACTTTGGATGTTTATTTTAGCTCTTTATATTGATTACAACCACACATCTACAGCCCTTCACAGATAACTCAACTTTGTTGTGATGGGAATTGGGATTTTTTTTTCTGATTGTGTTTCATTTGCATGAATTTAAATTTACTGATTTACGTGGAAAACAGCATCACAGCTATTATAAGTATTTGGATAAGTTAAAGGAAAAAACATGCCTACTGATAAACCTGTCAATGAAATCTGCAAAGTATCTAAAGCTGGGCTGTCATATAAGGCCATGGTTTCATGTCCATTAATACCAGATTTGCGTGCTCCTGGATCACAATGAGTGCATATTTGATCTGGATCAAGTGTGGGCGCATGACCGCATTTTTGTTGAATTAACTGGAGCACATGATACAGACCTTATGCCAGTTTCATGCTGTCTGCTGCAGGTTAAAGAGTGTCTGATCTGCAAAAAGACCTGTGTGTATAAAGTTAACTCATTGAAGTTTTGAAGCAAATTTAAAATGACTGATGTGATTTAAACCAATGGAGGTTTTGTTTTCTTGTGGTGCTATGATGATTTTTGGTTTTAGTGCTTTCTAGACGTAGTTTTGGAGTTACTCCAATGTCAGAAGGAAAACTAAGATTGATTGAAATGATTTCCCAGCCTATAAAAAGATAATTTATGACTTAAATATGAAAATGCTGGGGACCATGAGTTTAAACTCAATCAAATGACTATTATTAGTTTGCTTACCTTCATGTTCGTTGTTTTAAGCTTTTATGAGTTATTATTCTTATACCAATGAACCTTTATTGCTTCTCCTGAATGGTCATCTGCTCCTGTGCACTGGGGATAGAAAATTTACTACTATTTGTTATTATTATTAATTATTATTATTATTATTACTATCAAATTGGTTCTGAAGCAAGCAATAAACTAGAGTAAGTGAAATAACTCTGAATTTTCATATGTCAATATCAGCAACCATGGTCTGATAAGTAAGGAGCAAAGTAGTGTAGAATGGAAGGAAATTTCACCAGGTCAAAGTAGACAGTTGCATGTACTTATGTGGAACAACTGTGCTGAAACCTTGACCCCCTTAGTCTTCCTGATGAGTAGAAAAAACTTATACCAACTTTATGGTGTTCATGATTTTGTTCTCAGAGGTGACCTTGAGGAAAATAGGACCAATGAATACATGGGAAGTAGTAACAAAACGTTCAAGGCAATTCAGTGTAGGAAATGTAGTATACAAAATAATATACAGACAGTATGTTTTTTGTACACATAACACACATATACATTTACGATTATAAAAGCATAAAATGATTTAGGTTGGAAAAGATCTGCAAGATTATTGATTACCACTAATTTAGCACTTCCATGGCTTCTAACTCGTCAATAACCCCGGTGTCTGCTGCTACATGGATCTCTATCCCCCCCCTCCATGGAGACAGCAGACTGAAGGACCCCACTAGCAGGGTGTCTCTCAGACACTGGAATGCTGCTGGTTGGTTTATCTGTAGCAAGTCTGGTGTCATGCCTTTCCCCTTCAGACCTAGTTTAAAACTCTCTGCATGAGCCCTGCCAATGCCTGGGAAAAGATCCTTTTCCCCTTTTGAGACAGGTGACCCCCATTTGTCATCTGCGGGCCTGGTGTCATGTAAATTGTAAACCCCCTAAAATTCTGCTGGTGACACCAGGCTCAGAATCAAGTTTGATCTGCTGGATCTCCCTCTCTTCCCTCATCATTTCCTGCAACTGGGAGAATAGAGGAGAAGACCACTTGTGCTCCTGATTCCTTAACCAGTCATCCTAAAGCCCTGATGTCTCTCTTTGCCTTTGGAATTCTTATTGCAACTTTGCTGCCTACCTGAAAAATCTGTAATGGCTGAGGGCCTTTCCAGGATAGGAACCTTTCCCTTCAAATCAGGTCCCAGGGATGTACCAGACTTCACCAAGAAGTAGGTCTGGTCAACATATTGGGCCTTCTCCTCCCTTCAGACAGGAGTTTAAAACATGCTGTACAATGCTAGATTCTCTGTCATAATAATGATCTTACAAAACTTACAGCTTTCATTTAAATAATTCTGTATTTTAAGTGTCAAAGAAAATGTTCTTGTTGATAACAACAGTTAATAATAATGACAATGTCATGTCTGTCCTGACTTCTGAGGTAGTGAATGATGCTAGATATTTATCATATAAATTAATTAAAAAAGCTTGCAAAAATTTTGCAGGAAAAAAAAGGCTCCGTAGGTTGTTAATCTTGATTGAATTAATGTAAGCACTTTGTCATGACATACAGAGTGTAGCTGTGTCAGTGTGGCCCAGTGATGGCCTGTGGCTGGAACCAATGTGGAAAATAGCCTTGGTTTGTCATAAAGGAGAAGAGCAACTGCTTGAACTGGGGAAGGATGTGCTTCTGACTGTGTCTGACCGTGTCTGCTCCCAGCCTGTGCTGGAGGTCCTGGGCTGGGAGGAAATGACCATGCATAGCACAGGAAGTCATTCCAGCAGAAACACCTGTACCTGGAGCCAGAGCCAGCTGGTGCCAGCCTCAGCAGCCCTAGCCATATAATTGAATAATATCCACAGACCTTCCTAATTCTCCCCTGCTCTTTAACCCCCGGAGTGGAAGCTCCAGAAAAGTGTTTGAGTGAATTTGGGAAGATTTGGCTGCTGCTAGGTGTGTGGGAGGAGTGAAGAGATCTTTTAGGATGAGGAGGAAGAGTGGATCTCACTACCTGGATCCAGCCTTCTGGATAGCTATACGTAGGCATTGAGAGTCATACCTCATTATTTTTATTTTCATTAATCTCTCTGGTGTAAATCAGCCTGCACTCAGAGTAATTTCTTCATGAATACCACCAAAGGGAATCCAGTACATAAGCCACCAGCAGTCCTCCTTGTATTGCAATACATTATTTCCCTAATAGATAAAATACAATTATTTTAAACACCTGTTTAAAAAATTAGTTTCATCTCCCCCAAATTACTTGCTTTCCACTCTTTAAAAACACCCCAGACATGAATATTTCTTGGCTGTCCTTTTAAGTCACATACAAAGTCTGTTTGGCCCAAGATGTAAAGCTGAATATAAAATATTTGTCCTTGGAATGATGAAGGGTGGGAGTGTTAGAGTGGGGATTTGGATGCAGTAATAAGGAGTTCTCTGAAAGAGGAGAACAATTTTTTTTTCCATATCTTTCTCCTTGGAATATCCATAGTTTTTCGCAGATTCTGCAAATAAATATTAACAACTGCTCTGCTGTGAGGATCAACCTGGGTCTGAGCTGCAGGAGCAGGTGTTCACTGATTTGCAGCAGAGATTTTACAAAGCCCTAACACGGGTTTTAAGAAACTAGTCTGAAAATTGTGACTTTTCCAAAAGTGTAGGAAAAAATTGTAATCATATGCTCTTAATAGGACTGAAAGTTTGCCTTTTTAAGCTTATCTTCAAAAGGAAAGGAATTGATACATATATATAGGCTGGAACATAAATATGCATACAAAATGAAGATAGAGATTTAGTTCTATTAGTTCAATGGAGACCATGACCAGCTGCTGGATTAAGAGCTCTGGGAAGAGCATCCATTATTGCTGAATGCCTGTGCCTTTCAGTATTTGGGTCTGACCTCATTTCAGTAGCTATCTGCCTTAAGGTAATTTTTCCTTGATTTTTAAAAATATGGTTGTTTTCATGGGAGGGACAAGGCAAAATTATTTTTATGCATGTTTCTTGTTATGGCCAGAGAAACTATTGCCATGGAATATGGCCTGCCTCTTCTCCTGCCTCTTCTCTATGGGGGACAAGGGAAACTGTGAGCAGAGAAAGCTGATGAATACTCTGAAAAGACCCTGGTACCCCACAGACAGTCATGTGAAATACAGGCATGGTTGAAGAATCCTTGTAGATGGAGATTCAACTGCAGAAGAGCTAGATTCTTATGATACTGAATAGTTTTTGTCATGCAAATAAACTTGGACCAGGAAATTCGGGTCATATGCCAGGCTGAGGACTAGCATATTGAACGGGAATCAGGATGCATTAGGAGGATGAGCAGAAAAGGGAAAGAAGTTTAGGATTGGCAAAAAAACGTCATTGGGTGTATGGAAACCAGTGGATTGATAGGCTGTAGAAGAAGAGGGAGGAGCTAAACTGGTTGATCAAATAGGCAATACCTGTGACTTGTAGTTTGGGAAGAGCAGATGAAGTGAAGGGGACAGGTCTTCTAAAGATAACTGCGAAGGTGAGAACTGGAACTTCCTGAGTGGTAGGTTAGAGGATTCTGAGAAGCAGAACCAGCATTTTGGGAGGAATGATGAGTGGCTGGGTAAAGGGCATTCAGAGAAAAGATCAGGAGGGCTAAGCTGGGCTTGGAATTTTTAGCTAAGAGAGACTGGGACTCCCTGAGCGAGGAACATGGACCTGGCAGCATAGACATGAAGGGGCTGAGAGGGTGTTTGGTGAGGTGAGATGTGCTAAGACCATGGTCAGGAGCTGGCAGTGTGACAGATGAGTTCATTCTTTAGAAGCTCAGGAAACAACGCATAAGAACAGTGTTAAATGGACGTAGCTGAGATTATGAATGCGTTTACCTGGTTGTGCCAGAATTGGACATATTTTCCAGACTGAATTTTGTGCAGGCCTTCATGCACACTGAAACTCTCTTTGGTGACATAACTGAATGCCAGTTTACCAGACGGCCTCTGCCTTTTTCTGTGAATAGGATAAACAACTCTTTTTTATTGTGCTATTCAGATTTTTCTGAAACTCACAATATTTTTTACACATTATGTAAGAGACCCTTCTTTACTCTTGCTGTGAATACCAGGCTTCTGAAACTGCAAAGATGTTTCCATTTACAACACTTACTGTCAGTCCTGAGATCAGCGTAGCAGATGGTTCAAGGCTCTATCTCCATGACAGGACCTCCTGCCTGTCTTAGGAAATACACTTTGGAGAGAAAAAAAAGAAGTTGCCTATATGTTTTGGACCAAAATATTAGGTATATTGCTATTTTCCCTAACAATGAAAGATCAAAATTGCATAAAATGTTAGAGAAAAACAATTCTTGAAATGCCAATGTTTTTATGAAATTGTAAATTTTAAATGGTTGTAAAATAGATCCTCCATCACTAAACCCAGCGATTATAATGACACATTTATAAATGTTCTAGACTGTTTGAATCACCATTTTTTTCTCAAAACCATCTCAGTTTACGTGGTTCAGTTTGAAGGCTCTGAGAAATGTGGCTTATAAAAAGAGAACAGTTGTGCTGTTATTGCAGTAGAATGAACACTGAACTATGTCACCTACAGAGGTCCAAATAAGGCTGTGGTGTGCAAGTCAGGCCAACTTTTCTACATTGTTTGTCCAATTTAAGTGTCTTCTATTGTGAGGGACAGTTAGAGTGTTTTTTTTTTACCTGCATGTTTAGTTAGATGTTTTCCAGTGCAATTGTAAGGAGTAGTCCTTAGGGGAGGTTTGAAAGGCCCCCCATAAGTTGTTATCCAGCATGAAGCAGATGTGAAGCAGAGTGCTACAGGCTAATTCTGTGTGTCCACAGGCTTTACAGGTAAATTTAGAAAGTCAAGCAGTACCACTGCCCATGTATTCCTTATGGCAATACTGTCACACCTGCAGTCTGCCAAAAGACCAATCTGAAGAGACTCAGGAAAGCTTGTGATCCCTGGGCTTGTTGTACCCCCACTGAGACCACAGGCACGAGAGCGGTGACCTGCACTGAAGCTGGGGTTCCTTCTGCACCTTCCCCAAACATTTGAGGGTCTTAAACACCCTACAATTCTTTACAAATCTCTAAAACTTTAGGATTTCAGCAAGAGACAATCTCTACACGGCAGAAGAGAATTCATTCAAGGAAATCTAGGTGTGTGATAGCTCTAAATATTGCTCTAATTTGTCCTAAATATAAAGTAGGACATAGTAGATTTTCCAGTGATGGTAAACAGTTCAGGCATACATGCATACCATGCTCCCAGCCACTTTTCAGAGCACCCTGTGAGAGGTATCTGTTTGCACAAATGGTGGCTGACATCTAATGTGGGTGGAATCTGTGGTGGGAAAGGCAAATGTATTTATGTTTTGTCAGAGGTGCAATTCTTAAATTTAGTGTTTGCTTTCATTCTTATTTTATGAAAACATGATATCTAGATATTTTTTATTATCAAAGAAACTCACATGCATAGAAACATGGAATCCTGGTTGGAAAAGATCTTTGGGATAAAGTCCAACTGTTAATTTAAGAGTGACAAGTTCACCACTAAACAAGTGTCACATCCACGCCTTTTAAATATCTCCAGGAATAGTGAATCAACTAGTTCCCTTGGCAGCCTGTTCCTGTTCCAATGTTTGACAACCCTTTCGGTGAAGAATTTTTTCCTTATATCCAGTCTGAATTTCCCCTGCTCCACCACGAGGCCATTTCCTCTCATTCTGTTTCTTATAACTTTGAAGAAGAGTCCCACACCCATGTGGCTAGAACTCCTCTCAGGTAGTTGTAGGAAGCAATAAGGTCCCCCGAGCCTCTTTTTCTCCAGGCCTAACACCCAGCTTCCCTATCCAGTCCTCATAGGACTTGTGCTCCAGGCCCTTCACCAGCTTTGTTACCTTTCTCTGGACACGCACCAGCACCTCAATGTCTTTCTTGTAGTGAGGGGCCCAAAACTGAACCCAGTATTTAAAATGCAGCCTCACCAGTGCTGAGTACAGGAGGATGATCGCTGCCGTGGTCCTGCTGGCCACACTGTTGCTGATACCAGCTGGGATGTGACTGGCCTCCTTAGTCACCTGGGCATGCTGCCAGCTCATATTCAGCCAGCTGTTGACCAACACCCCCAACACAACATGTGGATGGACTCCAGCGATCTTAAAATATTCAACATCCCTGTGTTGTTGATTGAAAGCTTCAGAGTGCAGGCTGTGTCAGCAGAAATGTGTGTGTGCAGGACCAGGTGGAAATACACTGTTCTTTGTCACTAAGTGCATCGAAAACATACATATATAACCTTGCATTGGCTGCGTTATGGTCATTTACAAACATAGGAAGAACTGCCCTTTTTCGTGATAAAATGTCCTCATATATGGAACAGTTTTCAGGTCCTACTTGTATATTGCAGTATTGGAACCAGTCTGGTAGACATCCAGTTTAGTTTTTGACAGAGAATTAAGTCTGTTTGAAAACAATATACTTGTCACAAGTTAGAAAAAATACGGTAGCTCATGGTGTGAGGAGCAGAAAGCACATTTCCTGAGTGCTACTGCAAGAACACTGCATGTCTTACACGAGCAGAGATGCCAAGGAAGTGGGATTCTGTCATAGCACTCTCACTTTTAAATTCAAAGAAATAAGGGACCTGATTTCAATCCTACTTGTGCCAGTTTCATACATCATCAACAACTTTGGCTTCAAAGTTACACTGAGCTAAATTAGATCAGAATGAGGTCATTGTTTCTAAAATTTGTATCATTCAGGTTAGAGAGTTCCTGAAAGTCTAACTTCTCTGAAACAAATTATAGTAGAAGGCAAAATTTCAGGACTGAGCTGCAGCAGTTGAACAAATAGACTTTGAATTCTCACACAATTGCAGTATAGAAATATCTTAGAATTCAAAGTACAAATTTTAAATGGTCAAAAGAAGAATAATTGATTATTTAAAACGCTGAAATGTTTGACATGTTTTATTGAAAAAGATTTCAGTGAGTGACAAAATTCCTTCCTATTATTTCACTTAATATTGCGGAGTAGGAGGTTGTGTTTTGTTTTTGTGATTAAATAATTTTTCTTTTCGTAGACACCTCTTCCTCTTATGTAAGATAAATGTAACTTAAATGTATAAAGAGTTTGGAAATTCAGAATTCTGTTATTCCATTTTTTTAAGCTTATTCCTATGAACCGTCTCTATTTTAAGTGCAAATATAAGAAATATTACACTTTTCTCCATATATTTTTAAGCAATAAAAAGTCACTGCTGTGAAAGTACTTCTTACATTGACTAACTACTTTAAAATATTAGTATTGCCTATGATTTTTTTCTAGAAAAATATTTTTCACAGATGCATAGATGAGAACAGAACTAGAATGTTTAAAGTTACAGAAATTTCTAATTGTAGAGAATTAAAAAAAAAAATCATTGCCAAACCTTCTCCTACTTATGCACTTCCATGTTCCTTAGAAGACATATGAGAAGAGTGTGATCTTCTGTGGCATTTAGAGGACTCTACTGTAAAATATTTTAAATTTGTGGTAATTTAAAGTTGGCATAAGACAATAATATCCCTCACAGAAAAACCCCTGCCTTTTCCCAGTTCTTGGCTGCATAGTCACATCCTTATTATGGCTCCTGCTGGAAGAAGCATTCAGGCAGGTACACACTGCATCAAGCCGGGGAACTTTTGTGGGGTAACTCTAACTAGGCAAAAAATTGGTAAATATTAACGTCTGAAGCTTCCTTATAAAATGATGATGATTGTCCTCTAAGATATTAAAATATGTGCTGAAAAGATGGTGTGTAACTGATTATGCCTTCTCAGAATCTGAGGATAGACAGGGATTTCTGGAAGTAAGGAAGAGGAAATATTTTCATATAATAATAAGAGAATACAGAATATTTTATAAGTGAATGAACATGAATAATTTTATAGCAGTTCAATTCAAACAAAAATGTCTAATATTCGATTTTATTGATTAAAACCTTGCCTAAATTGCAATTGGAACCTTCTGTATACAAATGTACAGAAATAATTAAAACTGTAAGTTTTTAATCCTGGTTCCTTTTACTCTGGGACTTTGCGGGAGCTATGGCTATAGCGGAAATGTTGTCTGGGCAAAAGAGTAATTATCTTCTGAGATGATGCAACAAAAGAACTATGAGTTATTACCAAAGTATTTTAGTGCATTTGTTGTAGTTGTAGTTATCTATGGTTTCAGATGAGATGAAGTTTATTATTAATAAGACAATATGTTTTTGAATATTTTTAACTTATGGAATTTTTTATCAGTGGAGCCTATCTTCAGTTTACCTTTTTAACACTCACTATGAGATGTAGTTTACCCTGGAATTTGTGAAAATTTTCTATTCTGAAGGTAAAGATGGTTCTTTTTCAATTAAAAGTGTAAACCACCAAATTATATGAGTGACCAATATTAAAAGTATTATAAAAACATTTTTGCTTTCTCTGTACCCTTTTTTATCTTTTCCAAATTTAAATAGACAATGAAAGAAACTTGAGTTATCATTCCAAGATAATTTCTTGCTATGCTTTACCATCTTGGCAGGTGGAATATTTGCTGAATAAAATCAATAAATACCCATTAACTTTATAATAGTGATGAAAGAAATTTTTGTACAAACATGGCTGGAAAGGGTGTCACCCTACAAAATGCAAGGCTTCTAATGTAGGTAATTGTTATCATATTCAACCTGCTCCACTTATTTGAAACTACTATTTCAGTTTAACTAAGTTAGAAATTTTTACTTGTTAACCAAATCTTGCATCAGGGATAAGTGCTAATAATTAATACATATTTGTCATAGATAAGGCAAGATGAAGACCTGCTGGATTCTGTGTAAAACATTTCAGTTCTTTACAATGCCATGATAGAACAAAGAGCTATCATGGAGTTTTTCTTTTGAAGTTTTCTGAATATTTGTGTAAATACTGTGATTTTTTTAGTCTTTTTTACAGAGGAGTAAACAGAAATAATGACAGCACAAAAAGAAAAAAAGACATGTAATATCTCCAGAATACATGAATTGTGTGTTTTTCAAATTATAATTTTCTTCATACTTTGATGAAATCATTATTCTTCTAATAAAACAAAACATTTAAACCTATCTGTCAGAGATTATACTCAGTGTAATTTTAGATTATGTTAATGCTTTCCTATGGTATATTTAAATTGATTTTGCAGGTAATTTTGTAACTTCTTCTGTTAACTATCAGAAACAAAATGGGCCACTGTCAAATAAATTTACTTAATTAAAAAAAAGATTATTTAGTTGGGAGTATTTTATCAATTGTATGGGATTTTTTAAAATATATTTTCTTTAAAAACATGTCTTACTTGTTCTGTTTTTATGTGAATTTCATTAAGGATAGGATAATCAGTATGGGAAAAATAGAGAATCCAAAATGAAGGGGAAACAAGCAGAACAGGCTGTACATATGTCATTCATGTGAAAACTGTATTCCTAAAATGCTCTGTCCTTTAACCCTGTTGTCCCAAGCTCCCCTAAATGTGCCATTCATGACCTGGGACTATTCACAGAAACTGCTTGAGATTAAACTGAATATTGTCAAGGGTGGGACCTGGAAGCATATGTTTGTCAGAGGAAAGCATGTTCTTTCCATCTTTTCACAGTTCTAACTCCATCCAAGCCTCATCCATTGCAATTCACAATCTGGGCACCAGGAAGAAATATTTGGTATGAATAGTCTGGGTAAAGTGGCACCAGTTTCTGTGTCGTTCTGTGTCTGGCTGTAAATTGAGCTGCAGCTTTTCAGGAGCTGCTGTATGACAGTAAAGCTGTTCATGTTCCTGAGTGCAAGGGGTGAGACAGACACTTTGGGCAGTCCCAGTGACAATCCTACGGAAACCCTTCCGGGTCAGAGCCCTCAGCAGGTGCTGAATGATGAGCGCCTCAAAAATCAGGCCATCCTCATAGAAATCTGATTATTGGTTTAGGAATGCAATTTCACCCTTATTGTGAAAATTCTAGCTAAATTTTTCCAATAATAATATTCTTTTGAAAGTATACTTAAAACCCTATAAATGTGTTTTAAAAGTTTTGGTGCCTGTCATTAATATCAAAGGATCATTAATTCATTTCTCCTGTGATGGCCCACTGATATTGAAATCCTTATTTTAGGGGCAAGGTAGAAAAAAATGTGATGTAATGAAAATGGCTTTTATGATAGTTAAGAAAATATTAAATAAAACTGTTGGAAGATAATTGGGTCATTGCAGTTTATCAAATTAATGCTCAGTGGTTTTGTTATAAAGTTGTGTTAAGAAATTATTTTGCCTTGGAATACAAAGTACCTACATCTCTCTTAAGAATTATGTTTTATGCTAACATATAGGCTAGTTTTTTTACCTTTTCTGTTGAACTAGTCCTGTTTCTTTGTGGGAAGGTTAAAGACTATTGCACAAAGAAAACAAGAATGTTTAGCCCACTTTGCTTTTCCTGGGTTATAAATCATAACTTTTTTGCCTTATCATTCTGTATATGGCTTTGAAATATGAAAGGATTAAAAAAAATTAATTTCTAATTTACTTCAGAAAATATTTCACACAAAATATCTCATGCTTTTCTGCTAAAATAGTGACATCTTATAACATTCAGCTGTGTTGAGGACAAAGCAGGTCTGCAGACCTTTGGTCCCGACTACTAGATGAACATGGCTGGGCATTGTTGCATATTTGCAGAACCATTGCAGAATAAAAGAGAAAGGGGAAAATGGAGAGATATCACATAGTTTCACTGAGTTCCCCCAACAAGATTGCCATTATTCCCCCAACAAGATTGCCATTATTTACACTGCAGCCTGGTCCTGCTTTGTATAACCCATCAAAGTCTCTACATTACTCAGTGGTTCTTTTTCCCTTTACTGAATTTACAATTTTTCTCTTATATGTATTTTTTTCACTCTTGGATCTTTTTTGAAGCCATGTAGTTTAGGCAATGATTTGTTTGATCATGCTGCAGTACTTAACAGGCTTTCAGACTTGAAGATACTTTTAAAAATTTTATTTCAGTTAATATTTAACTTGCTAAATTGTCAGAAGTGCTGTGGAAGTCACATACATCTGATTTCTCCATTTCACCTCATAGATTAAGCAACTTGTTTCCAAGGAATGTCTGAGTAGCATTTATGAGCATGGAGAAGTAGATTATGAAAGAAGTGTGTGGTATTGGACCTTCTGGTTTATTTCTCAGCTGTTTCAATAGAGAAGTGAACTTAATAGCATGTATTCATGCAGCACTATAGTCTGTGTTAAGATATTTTTTGAAATGTGTAAAGAAAGACGAACTGAATGAATATGTATATAAAAAAATACCTGTGTCAGACACTGAGGTTTAGACCAGATTGAAGACAGCAATTCTTATGAAAATGTACTCAGATCAATGGTATTCTAGAGAAACATTCTATAAGAAATAGTTCTGGTGTTTATACTTTCTGCCTTTCTGAACATTTAGATTATGAATATCTTTTAGGTTCCTAGTTATATAATCTGTTTACTTGGAAAATGTAAATATATGGGCATTAGTTACATAATCTAAATAGAATCAAATAAAAGATTTCATCACGATCCTCCATGACTGTTTACTGTTTTGCCTATTTATAGGCCATTTTCTATATACATCTGTAACAAGGAAAGGCTTGGCTTGTGACACACTGTGAAAGATGTTTAGATACTACACTTTCTACTACTACTAGGAAGTGAATGCATGCAGTATGTTTCATTGGATTTTATAATTTCTAATAATTTTACCGTTTCTGCATAGTATTGTTTGGATTTTCTTTTTCCTAAGCTTAGTTCTGAAAATCTGTTCATACTGAAAGTTTCTAAAAGATGAGTTCCTTTGAAAAGTCTTCATGTTCTGTTTTAATTACGCAATTTTAATACACTTTAAAAAAGAATATTACAAAACCCTCATTTTTTAAAGCTAGCATATTGGTGACTTGAAGAAATTGAATTTGTTCTTGAAAGCTTTTGACTTAAAAAGGCCATCAGAATTAGGTTTGAACTTCAGACTAATTATTCCAGCACAATTTAAAGGGCTGCTTTTGTTTCTTCAGTGTACAAAGTATATTCATGGGGCTGAAAGTTCCTGGTTTTCTGACATATGTAATCCATTGCCTCAAAGTCAATCACTATGATCCTTTACAAAAGCCAAGGCTGGTCAAGTTGAAATCTTCATAGATGTAATTCAGTATAACCAGAGGCAGCTGGAGAAGGCTTTCTGCTGTTTGCTTTGTGTGTGTAGTATTGCAAGAAAAAGTTAATCCCTTCAAACCCATGAATGTCATTGTATATGTGTAGAATTTTCATGGAAACTCAGGCCAGTAGAGTGGCTAAATCAATTTAAAGACCCCATAAAAAGCTGAGAAGTCACCAAGTCCTAGTGTCCCACTTCAAGAGACTGAGAATGCAAGGGTTTGTCTTGAGGTGTGGCTCACTAAGGCGGACTGGGGTGAGCCAGAAGCTCATTGTTGTCTGGAGTGAAAGCCCTATTCTTCATCCTATCTTATGATTGTTGATTTGCACCAAATCCATCATTTACCTGGTTTTTAGTGAGCCATTTTAGGTGGCTACACTGGTATGAAACTAAGCTGCTACGACAAATGAACACATTCCTATCACCTTAATAAGTTGAAGAATTTCTATGGCATATTGCACCTTTGCCAGAATGGCCAAAAAGAGCACAGTCACGCTGCTGGGGGCAGCATGGAGAAGAATGAGAGCCATGTCCAGTGACAAAGAGCTGTTGGATAACTCAGCTGCCTAATGGACCACATTTGCACTAAACAGTAAATAATAGTATGACTTTCAAGCAAAGCTGGCAACATCCTAGGCAAAATTGAAAGTTATAAAGGGTGATGTATGTGACAGCTTGAGAGATGACAGAGTAGGTGAGAGCCTCTTGGTATTCCTATTTTCCTAAACTGGAAACCACATACCTTATCTAAAGATAGGTCTGCACTGCAGTCCAAAGCATGACTGCAGCTCATCTTGACAGATGAGAACTTGTTTTGAGGGCAGTAGTGAATGTGCTGATGGCTGGAGCTGCAGAGTGCTGACTGCTGAGACCCTGGGTGAATACTCACGTGATGAGTGTGTGCTGAGCTGCTGTGCCCATGTCCTTGTTACTACGGAGGCTCTGCTTGTGTACAGATACCCTGTGAGATAAGCAGCTTTTCAGCCCTGGCCTCTGGAAGATGACTTCTCTAAGCAGTAAGCTTGTGCAAATAAGAACCCTTTATGGCACCTGTGTAAGATGAGAACAAGCATCTAGGAAAACGCCAGTACTTTGTGTTGCTGCTGTAGATTAAGCTCACAAAATAGATGGTTGTGGCAAACTTTGCACCAGAAAAATACATTATCTATTTAATGTTGCTTTTTTTACCAGTAGTTTTCTGTAAGAAAGGAAAAATCCAGCAAAAATAGATGCACATTAAGGCATCTTGATATGATTCTCATTCAACATTTTCTGAGTCTGATTTTCTGTTGTTACCCTCTCTTTTATCTGTACAAAGTAACTAAAAAGTGGGTGTAAAACATTAATATTCTGATCTGCTAACATTAATGCTAACACTTTCCTTGCGTTCGCTTCACAGTAGATCAGATGATTAGACAACATGCATTGCAGGGGAAGATAAAAGCTTTATTTTTCAAAAGTGGTAAAGTCTCAGTGTGTCTATGAAATTCAATGAGAGCACAGAATGCTTAGTCAACACCTTTGTTCTTTTTAAATATCTGGAAAGAGACTTGTACACAGTGCCCTATCTCTTTGAGCCATTTACATTTGTGTTGAGTGAGTGTGAAATCCCATCACCCCATGAAGGCACTGACCTTCAGTGACTCTGCACAGAGTCCACAGATCGCTGAGCTTTTTACATGAGCTGTGTGAAGCTGAAGTTCGCTTTTTATTGACAGCAGTAAATTGTACTGTAAGAAGTACTATGAAAGTGCATTGTAATGATATAATTTTGTTGCTAATTATAGATAACAGTTGCAGGTCACCTGGACTGTTTGAAAAAAAAACTAGGCCACAGCACTGTCTCAGACTTCCTACATTGTCTATAGGTTCTGTATCAGTGAGACTTGGCTGTTTGTGCTGTAGTTTTCCTTGCTGGATTTGTGCAGCAGGCTGATTTTTTTTTTTTTTTTTTTTTTTTTTTAAATCCCCATAACAATTCGGAAAATGTAATTCAGCCATTTTTCAGCCATTTTGAAGAATGAGTCCACTGGAAAATGACTTTTGTCCATGTTAAAACACTTAAGACACTAATTTGAAGTGGTGCATCACCTTCCTTCTGAGGGTGTGCATTTTATGTCACTATAAAAACAGACAGAGTTTATTAGAATCCTCTGAACAAAAATCACAATTCGCAGAGACTTAGGAGAGAATTGTTAATACTTGGTTGCTAATATCTTCTGCAGAACTTTTTGAGGCTCCTGTATCACTGTAATATATAGGGACGTTTCCTAAGGAATTAACTTGTTTTGCATACTCCACAAGAGGATTTTCCCTTTAAATGCTCTGAACCAAGGCTGTACAGGATTACAAAAGAAAGACAGTATATTTTGTATTCTTGATATGTCTTCTACATTGTGCTGACCCCAGGACCCCTTATGTTGGCTGGTGAGAATTATGTTAAATATTTTTCAGATAGTACTTTCTGCAATTTTATTAAGATCACTATCAGAAGTTATTTTGACTTGTAAAAATACTGTTCCTTAAGTAAATTCCTACAGTCAAGACCTCTGGCAGAGATGCACTAAAATACATTATTAAGTGATTTCTTTGACAATAACAAGCGATAGAAACTGTCTTTTCACTATTACATGGTTTATTGCAGTTTATTGCAATGGGATAAGCAAGCTCAAAAAGCAAAACTTCAACTGCATTTTGTGAAATGAATTTCAATAACTTTTTAGTTTTTAATATATTTAATCATTCTTCTTTTATCTGCTCTGTATTTTTCTGAGTATTTGTTGTTCTGTAGATCCTTCTAGCTGAATGTTTTTTCTCCAATTTCCTTTTGGAAACTCTTCTGCTGTAAAAGTAGAGGTTATTAAAGATTTATCTTTGTATGATTGCAGCTAGTACAGTTGCCAAATCTCTTCTAATCATATTTGTCTAGAGGTTGTAAATAATTTTCAAATGGATTGTCTAATAGCAAGTGACAAAAGGGAATTCATCTCAGTTGTAGAAGATTGGTAGATTTGAGTTTTCCCCTGCATTTTAGGCTTTGGATTGTAGCAATGGGGAACAAAGACACACGGACCTCCCACACTGGATCTCCATTTGTAGATCTTACTTCATGAGGTTTGTTTATTTTATCTATAACTGGAGTTATGCATACAACAGCTCCCAAAAGCTTTACTGTTCTTGTAGGACAGAGTGGGTAGGGTCTCAGTGTGACTCATGGTGAATACAGCTGCAGATCAGGTGTTGCACAGCTGTGACTGGACTGTATCACATCAGCTTGTGATGCCCTAGGGTCCACTAGAAATGTAGATACATACTTATCTCCAATTTATTCTTTATTAGGTGAGCCTTGCTGGGGTGCAGAAATATTTTGGTTCCACAAGTATATGCCAAGTAGCTGGCATTTTCATTTCTTTCCTACCCCAAAACTTTCTCACCCTGGCTGGCTCATCAGAAGCCTCGCTAAGCCCGCTTGGATGGCTTAGGAGTGCACAGTAGGTCTTTTTCAAGGCCAGGGATCTGGCCTGCCTATCAGAGGTTTAAATTTGGTATTACATAGCATAATCCACCAAATGCTTTGGCTGTTATATTCCCTGTAAAAATAAAGCAGATTTTGCTGAACTAGACAGCCCCATCGGATCATGTACTCGCAAACTATTTATGATAAAAACATAAGCATAAAATTGTAGCTGCATTTCCAAATTACAGGCCGAGGAGTAGTCAAGAGACTCCTAATCCTTGACTGCTGCTTTTAGGTACTATTGCAATAGAACCAATATAGTGCTGTCAAGAGTTTAACTTGGTCAACTGACAGTGCTTTATTGAGCAGGAAAGCTCTGCTTTAGGACTTGTGGAGTGTTTCTGCTGTTTATTTCTAAACTGTTTTTATAGCTTCACAAAATTTAGAATGAATAATTACCATTACAACAACTAATACAGCCTGCTATTTATCACAGTCCACTCAGTGACATGCTGTTAATTTGTTATTGAGCTCAATAACTTGTATTACTCAAGAACATCTCGTGCTTGATCAAAGGGCATTTCTTGAAAGGCATCCAGCATTTGTGTGAAGGAGAGATGAGAATCTGTGATGTCTCTTAATAGTTCATTTAAATAGATGATTTCTGTTGTCATTTAAGGTGAGAATTTACATTCAAAGCATTCATCTAGCCTTGCATGTGTTTTAAACCTTCATCTTGAAAGATACAGTCTTAATTTTTATGAATTCTAAATCATCCTGGTAAAGTCAGTGGTATTAATCTTAAAGTACAAGTTTCTGCATTTGCCTAAGACTGTGTGTAAACAGAAATAGAGAGTAACACTCGTAACTATATGTAATCTAGGCTCCTAGGATTGCTGCAAATGGTAAAACTTCATCTTACTAAACTTGAATGCAGCTTCATTAATAATTATGAGGACTGAGCCTACCTAAAAAAGACAAAATAGTTCAATGCCTAAACAGAACTCCTAATTGCTCTGCTCTGGAGTTCAGTTAGATGTTTTTTCCATCTTTTAATATGAGAAGTTTTGAATTTAAAAGATGTGAAGAAATAAGAAGGACAGATTGCACTGTGTTTTAATTACAGAATGATATTTATGTTTGAGAGTATGCATTGCTGCATGCCTCATATGAACTGGCTGATTTGTTTTAGGTTTTCAGCATAGTCTTTTAGATGTTGTGAGCAAACACACCTGTAAATGGATTAATGTTATTTAAAGAAAAATATTAAATAAAATTTTATATAGGAAAAGATCTACGGAGAAGAGAACAATAGGTTTTGTTGGAAGAAAATTTCAAAAACAATTGCATTTAGAGTAATTACTTTCCTGGTCTTTAAAATGAGGAACCGGGAAATCAGAAGAAAAGGGTTATTTCTATCATTACCATTCCAGTAACAAGAGAGAATAAGTTATATGATGTAATAATTTAACTATTTATTTTTTTAGGAAAAGGTACTTGGTGAATTTAAAATCAGTGAGAGGAGGCAGTTCTAAAATTATATGAGGAGAAAATATAGATTGATAAATTAGGCTCAAATTATTAATTAAATATTTTTATATACTTGAAAATTGGAAATTTACTTGGAATTACTTAATTCATGACTGTTAAAGTTCAATACAATATTTTACTACATCAAATCTAAAAGCTATATATTTGATGAAAAAATATTTAAAAGGTAAAAATGAGGTTTATGATAACTGAAAGTCAAGTATTGAAGAAAGAAAGTAAAAGAGCTAGATTTCATCATCCATTTCTTGATTAATGCATTTTCCAAAGAGAAACAGTGAGAACAGACAGGAAGTCTTTTTCCTCTGGGCTGCAGAAGAACTTTTGTTCTTCAGATTTTATTTTCTTCCCCTGCAGCTTTTATTAGTGACCAACACATTGTGTGGTATGGGGCACCTTGCTGGGGACAGCAAGCTGGGGCCAACTGTCCCACCTGTGTCCCCTCCCAGTTTCTTGTGCACCTTCAGCCTCCTCGCTGGTGGGATGGGGTGAGAAGTGGAAAAAGAGTCCTTTGCCAGCTCTTACGTGGTAAACACCGAGCTTTTGGTGGCACAGGGGATCCTGCTGCAGGCCGATGCCAGGGAGGCTTTGTGTTGAATTCGTGTTCCTTCCTGACAGTGTGAGCAGATAACACCAGCCTAAAGGTGCACAGGCTGAAGTGCTTTCTGAAGGCACCCTCTATCTTAAAGTACTTGCAATGAACTGAAGCAAAAAGTAGAGTTTATGTAAACTGTGGATACTCAATAAACTTGGCTTCACATTCTGCAATGCCTTTTCGTGTAGAAGCAACATATTGAGACCATTAAAATAAATAAAGCATTCCATGTTTGCTGAAAAGAACTGAAATTTCTGTCTCTAAGATTGATGTATTCTGTTACTTGGATTGGCTTGCATTTCTAACAAGATGCAAATGAGTAAAATTAGCAGTTGAACGTATCCTCAGAGGTAAGTGCCAGCCCCTTGTGTGCTCTGAACTAGAGCATTTGCCAACAGCAGTTTCTACACGTTAGTGCATGACTGATAATAAGCTCAATAGAGTGGCTGGGGTTACCAGCATGATCACAGTTTGCATAAATACAATTATGCCCTTTCCAGCTGAGGGCTTGTTTGTGCATCTCTGGCAGAAGTGGTAGAAGAAGTAAAGCATGTGGGACTTTGCAGCTGATTGTGTAGATAATGTCTTGGATGGGTTTCAGGACTAATCTAAGTAGGCAGCAGCCCAGAATAATTAGGGTTGGTGAAATTGCCCAGTTGATTATTTTGCATGCTGAGCTTGCTGTAGCTGCTGTACGAGGGGTTAGTGTTTGGTGCAGTGGTTGCTGCTGAAGATAGGGAGAGGATGAGCTGAGTGATAACCTCAGGCTGCAGTGACAGTCATGGCCTGAAGGAAGAAGGAACAACAAACCTGGCCCTGAATCCTTAACCCTCATCTCCATTTCCTCTGCCTCCTTCATCCGAAATATGGGACATCACCAGCCTTCAGTGCAGAAAATTTCAGTTCTCTCTACAAAACTGAGAAACTTTTTTTTGGCTCTGTACAGGTCTGCTAAGACTTGTGGTCTCCTGCAGGATAGAGTGGATCAAAGTATGAGTAGATGCCTTTCTAGTGAATTTTATCAGATCATAATCTAAACCAGCACACTGACCTTCCTCCCTTTGTCTCTGTAGATGATACCTATTGTAAGGATGGGAATAATATGTGTGAAGGTACAGCTTTATTTTCACTGTTGCAGCAACAGAACAGCTCTTCATGGTTTGTGGGTCTTTAAAAAAAGGTTTTTCTTCCACAGAAAAAAAAATTTTAAAGGTTTTGCTACTGACATCTATAATATATACAGTCAAAACCAGAAAATGAGTAAATAACTGGAATATTCAAGTGAAATAATGAACGACTCTTTTTCTTTCTTATTCTACAATATCCTCAAAAGGAGAAAATCCCTGTTAGAGGGACTCTCACATGTGCAAATTGTTACTGCTGGGGAAAAGGAGAGGTAAAAAAAAGAGGTTTTTTATCTCATTTATATTTGCTAACTTTATTTCTTCAATTTAAGATCATAGTACTCTTGAAAAAACAGAAAAAACAAATAGGAAAACTCCTTTCCCATTGGTGATTTTTTAAAAATTTGGTGCAATAGGTACCGGAATATGAAAACATAATATTTAAGAATAGGTAGGCTTTGATCTCCAGACTTTCATTTGGGGTTATACTAATTGCTTTGCTTTTCTCCTCCTTTCCTTTTGCTGTCAGTCTGGACAATATTGCTAACTATGTCTGAGTGTCTCGTGCTAGTTGTGATGGTGCTGATAGCATGAAGTCAGTTCAAAAGCTGGGCAGTTTTGGAACTGGTTATGTAGAAGTAAAGAAAATGACAGAAAAGGAAATTGAATGTGGTGCAGGAGAAAATGTAATAGTGATTGTGAGTGCATTCCTGAAGGCTGTTTCAGGTTCGCTCAGCCAGCCACCTCACAGGTTTGTGGTCTGACCCACATAGATAATCAGCAAAAAGAGCTGTGCCATCAGTAATGGTGAGTCAAGCAGTCCAAAAGCAAAGGTTTTGTCTCCAGGATGACAAGGTGAGAGCTGCAGATCTCTGATGGCCAGTAGTATCTCCACGTTGCTCTGCAGCAGAGAAATGTAGGCTCTGCAGTCAGTGGGAGTTTTGCTCCTTTTTCAGGTGTAGCCGAATTTCACTTTATATGTTGAGAGGGGCATTATCATTGATTATAAAGCCATCAATTTTTCTGATTCTAGTGTGCTTCCTACATTTAAGTTTTAAATAAATTTATATTTTAAATGTGTATTTGAAGAGTTTGCACAAAGATCTAGACAATGAGATTATTTTCTGTTGAATTCATCTGGTCAGAATATTTTTGGCTTCCCTGAATTTAATAGGAAATCTCTCATATGCATCAATTGGAGTGAGGATTTGTGTTTTAATTACAAAAAATTAATCCAGTTAACCTAACCACCTTCAAGGTAGCCTATTTTAACAAACACAAATGCTCAGCCACTTTCTTGTAAAGACTAATGCTTGCAAACTAGATTTTTCTGCTAGAAGCCAACAGAAGCTGAACATGACAGTGTGTACAAGTTTTAAGTGGTCATTTGACTCAGATTTCTTAAAAAATCTTCTCAAGTAAAACAACAGAAAAATGGAAGCTGGTGGAAAATTATAATATCAGGCACAAGCATGAATGAAAACAATTGTTAAGTAATAAATATTTAAATATCTGACTTTGAAGCAAGTCCACATTTATGTGGAGGACCTGTAAAATACCTGTAACAAATTCTGCTGGGTATATATTACAAAACTTTAAAAAAGGAAATAAAGAAGAAAGTATTTTGCCTGCTTGTGCACTTTCAATGACAGTATTTGTATTCTCCTAATTTTTATTTGGAAAAAGTGTTGAGAGTCAAACCTGTTTTTCCTGGGAGCCATAATTTTGAATTAAATATTTGTTGCCTTTAAGAAAACTCTGAATTATTTCCTTTAAGAGGAAATCAAAAATATGATTAATTATTAGTATGATAAACCTTTGTTAAGCAAATGATAATGTATTGGCATACCAGATAAAGTCTGTTCTCAAATGTCTGTGCAGATGTGACTAATACATCTGCTGTGAAAATCATCTGCACGTAATTATTAATTGCATCTGTGCCAAGACTGCAATGTTTTTGCAAAGCTCTGTCTCATCATTGATGGGAATTTTTAGTCTTCTTTCCAAATACATTGACATTATTTAAGGAGGTGTTTGAATTACACCTATACAAATGCGTCGATATGAAGGCTGGTGAGTTATCTTTATGATTTACTGAAAGTTTCTTTTTATGAAAATATTTAGAAAAAAGTATCATCATGAATGTAGTTTCAGCAGTGCAAAAGAGAGGTGTATTGGTGGAAGAGTAATATTCAAGCCAGGAAAGTTCAGACTGATAGATAGTTCAGATAGATAGCAGATGGACTTTTGAAGTCCAGGGTTAAAATATCTCTCTGATAAGAAGGTTGTAAGGATTACATCTTTTTATAGCAGCACACATATGACTAAGCAGTAAAAAGGATGCCATCTACATTCCTTTTTCTGAACTAGGTTGTGCTGTAAACTTGATTTATTTCATGATACAAGGATTGTAATGAAGTTGAAAATTGTGCATATGACATGTTTTGCTTCCATGACGTGCATTCCTCATGGAATAAAAGGCTCACAGTCCGCATAAATTATAGAAGAAAAAAAATGTAAGTCATATGTTGCTTTTAGCCAGATGCTTCAGCTAGAATATAATAAAAAAGTGTTTTGGCACAAAAAATTCCTAAATATTATAAAACTTAAGATAAAGTGATTTCAGAATTTAAATTTTTAATACTATGCTCAGGTAAAGTGACAATAAAATACTCTGTTTAATCCAAATTAGTCTCAACATTTTCTGTCCCAGATTTTATTTTGCAGTTTTAGATATTTATATCTACAGGGAGTTTAATTTTCCAGTTAGCTTCTTGATTCGACTTATTAGTAAACAACCTACACATTCTTGTCTTTTGTTTGACATTACTCACATTTGCAGGAAGAGTTCATTTGAGAAGGAATGCTCTCTTAAGCCAGTGAGGAGAACAACACAACACATTATTTGTTAAGAATGGGAAGGATGAGAGAATAGAGTCATTATAATGTAGTGCTTGTGCATTGAGGTGAACTTTAAAGGGCACACTTGTTAATTGTGACCTTCTTTCTGTGCTATAATTTCTCCGAGTGTTGGTGATTTTCTTTATGAATGCAGCTTGTCAAGATTTGCCACACAGGACACTTGCATTGTAACATTTATAAACTGCTGAAAAGAAATGGGGGATATAACTGCAAACTGAGAAGCAAAACTCCTTAGTGCCTTTGCAAAGTCTGTCGCCAACCAGAGCTGAGTGGTTTTGAAGAATGCCTGTACTAGTAGGTGTATCTAGTATGTGGAAATCTTTAGTCAGTGCAAAATTATTCATTTTTTCCCCTCTGTTTGCTTTTTGTATTCTGTGGCATCAATAAACAACCATCTGCCCTACAGAAGCCCCATAATCCTCTAACTCAAGTCTTTGGGATTAACCACCTTTTATCCAAACATATTTCTGTGTCTAGTTTGTTCCATGTTCTGGCCCTTTTTCCCCTGCTAGTCTTGGTTAAAGCATTGCCCTTAAGAAGATAGCCTTTTAATGTAATAACTTTCTTGGAAGATTTAAGCACCACCATTAAAATTTTTTTTAGTTTTTCTTCTTTTAATATTTTTACTTCTTAGCAAACAGAGAAATTACGGCTTTTGTTTGAGGGGAGGAAGAAGGCTGTTTGTGATTTAATTAAATTTCAAAAAATCATACTGATACAGAATAAGATTGGATCAGACAAAGTAATCATATTCACAAAAGAAATTAAATTAGGAAACAAACAACTTGGAACCTTTATGTTATGGACAAAAATTTATGTTGGTTTGCTTGCGATTTGTTCACAGTGGATTCATTCCCATGGTATTTTTGTAGTAAAACACTTGTCAAGTCATTTCCAAACAGTGATGGGCCAATGATATGAAAAAATATGGATAATGAGATAGTCTGGAAGTATCTACCAACCTGAGGAGTCAGAGTCATAGAGCAAGATCTGTCTTTGCTTGTTCTGGCACCCTAGTAAAGAAATTGAGATAAAACATTTGGAATGGAGAGCAGAGAGAAGAAAAAAATAATAGTGGTAGCAAGGAAAAGGGAGAAAAATGGAACAGTGTGGACCTGGCAAGAGGCATTTGCAACACAGAGAACTGGGACACAGGGCTGATGTAGGTCTATGCAGTAGGATAGGAGGGCAGTAAATCCGGGCTAACACCCGAGATTTGCACGTAAGACCACAGAATTGCAGTGCAGCAAACAGAGCAATCATGAAGATAATGCCTGTCATTGACATGAGTGGGACTGATAAAATGGCTAAAAGCATTTCTAATGCAAATCCGCCAAGTTCTCTCGTGGCTGCTCACTGCACGGCCCTTGTAAAAAATTCAAATGATCTAATTCTGGGACTTTGTATCTTTTATTGCAATTACAGCTTCTTGAATGCTGTTCTGTTTTCCTGAAGTTGTGGTGGTTTGGTCAACAAATAGGATGGGATGACATATGTTTTTGAAGGGAAAGTGAATTTTAGTGGGGATGGGGCATATTTTCTGCCCTGAGCATTTATCCTTTTGCTTGTGTGTATCAGATCAAAATAATCCCACTGCCAGCTCAGGGACTAAAACAGAGATACAAATAAGCTGTTCTGCATACAAAGAAAGTAAATGCATACTTCACTTCCTTTCTTCTTTCTTTTTAGCATTTGAATGATTAAATTTGAGAGAACTTATGAAGCAAAATTCGGAGTTTATTTCTTTTCAAGATTGTTAGATTTTATACTCTTAAATAAATCTATACAAATTCCCACTGTTGTGTTCTTCCTTACCTAATCTTTCTAATTTGGGGTATTTTGTGAATGAGATGTGGGATTCAGTGCACTCTCAGCAAGTCTACAGACAGCAGCAAGCTGAGTGGTGGTGTTGAAACCCTTGAAGGATGGGATGCCATCCAGGGGGACCTGGATAAGCTCAAGAAGAGGCCCATGGGAACCTCATGAGGTTCAGCAAAGCCAAGTGCAAGGTGCTGCACCCAGGTCAGGGCAACCCCGGCATCAACACAGGCTGGAGATGAACAGATTGAGGGCAGCCCTGCCCAGAAGGACTTGGGGGTATTGGTGGCTGAGAGGGTGGACATGACCCAGCAAAATGCACTTGCAGCCCAGAAAGCCAAACGTGTCCTGGGCTGCATCCAAAGCAGCGTGGGCAGAAGGACCAGGCAGGGGATTCTGCTGCTTTGCTCTTGTGAGTCCCCACCTTGCAGTACTGCATCCAGCTCTGGGTCCCTAAATAAGAAGGATGTTGGAAAAAGTCCAGAGGGGGCCACAAAGATGATCAGAGAGCTGAAGCACTTTTGTGGAGGGAGGCTAAGAGAATTGGAGCTGTTCGGCCTGGAGAAGAGAAGGCTCCTTCCAGTGCCTAAAAGAGGCCTACAGGAAAGATGGAGAGGGATTTTTTACAAGGGCATGTAGTGATAGAACAAGGGGTTTTAGGGTAGAAGAGGATAATTTTAAACTAGATATAAGGAAGACAGCTTTTAAAAAGAGGGTGGTAAAACACTAGCACAGGATGCCCAGAGACGTGGTAGATGGGAATGGGGATCCCTGGAAACTTTCAAGGTCATGTGGGCTGGGGCTCTGAGCAATCTCACGCAGTTGAAAATACACGTGCCTATTGCAGTGGGGTTACACTAGAGGAGTTTTAAAGGTCCCTTAAAATCCAAACTATTATATTAATCTATAGGATTTTATTTTTAAAGTATTCTGAGATTTAAGAGTGAAATTTGCTGGTTTTTGGTGTTTGATGAAGAAAATAGACAAATATGTGACAGGGCACCTGGTGATGCTGAAAATCCTTGTTACATGCTACCAACATTTTAAAACAATTTTTTTATATATGAAATGAGTCCATTATACCAGAGAGATTTGTCTGTTAAGGACCTCATTGCAATATGAATTTTTTTTATTATTTCAAAAGAAAAAATTTACTAGCATCAGTAAATTCAAGAGCAGTCAAAAAATTCCAAAGTTTTACAAATGTTTCCTAAGCAGTCAAGTCACTAGAAAATGCAGATTGTATTCTATGCAATAATCTACGCTTGCTATACTCTTCACCTGTTTTTGCTTACATCTCTGCATTGCTACATAGAACTCACAACTATAGAAATAGAAAGTAGACACAAAACAGAGAACTTGACACTAACAAAGCATTTGCCATTTCTTATTTGTTTTTTGAGTTTCATGATTTATAACAAATACTGTTTTCATATATCTCATTTTCATATATCTTATTATGCTTAGTGGTGATTCCTGTTATTATTTGATTCATATGTCAAATCTGTAAGTAAATTAAAATACGGGGAACAAATAAACTCTGAAGTTACTTTCTCATTCAATGTAGAAATTCAGAAAAGTAGCAAAGTGTTCATGAATCTTACGAGATTGTATCCTTAGCACAATATATTTGTTCAATATCAGTTGTATTATTTCTTCTTTAGACACAGCTGAAAGCATTTCCTCTGAAAAATGACTTTAAAATTGGCATCCTAGTGAAAAGACCTGCCATCCCTGTCAAATCTCTTCACTGATCTTTTTTTTGCCGTGCTCCTTGTAAACACCCAATAGAGCTGGAAGAAAGAGAGGGTTTATTTCTCAATCCCAAACTTCAGAAAAGTTTTGCTTGCAAAGCAAGTTCCAGCTGGAGTTGTACAAGCTTGAAGAGGCTCTTGAGGTACAGGCTGATTTTCCTGTGAGAACAGTGGCACAAACTGCCTTTTAAAATTGCAGTATGGGCAGATTTCATCCAGAAATCACCAAGAGTTCAGTATGGAGCTCCACATTTTTAAAGTTCTTTTCAGCTGAAGTCTTAGTTCCAGTCTAAGACTGGAAGTCTTAGTTCTGTTTGTGGTGTTCATTGGCAACTTCTGCTTTTTGTCTGGGCAAAGGGGACTTTTTGAAGTTCTTGTTTTGAAAGTTAAAATTATATGAGTTTCCACTTATTTCAGCTCCTAAGAAGTTAGATTCTAGGTATTTTTTACCCAGCGTCCTATTCAGGCCTTTACAACACTGCAAAGAAAATGGCTAAAAAATACCAGCAACTGAGAGTGGAAATCCAGCATGGCAAGTGCATGTGGTACCTAATGTTGGCTTATTGAAAGCTCTTCATTAAAGTATGGAACTTGCTTTAGGGAAAGATTTTAATATGCACACAAAGACACTTTTTGCCTGTAGTTGAGAAGTATTTCCACTGGTAGGAAAGGGTACAAAAATTGAAATTTCTTTTCAATTTGAAATGTTAATGTGTCCTGGTATCTGTAATCCTGAGTCATAAATAATGAACAAGGCAGAGCAAAGGGCAAAATATGCAAGTCATGAATTCAGAAGTCAGCTGAGAATTTTTCTATTTCCTTCGGAGGCATTTATATGGATTATGATTATCTTTTTCACTAAGTATAATGTTATTGCATAGTCAAAGCTAGAAATCTAGTGAGCTTGTTTATATCTATAACTTACTCCATATTCTCCCACCAGCAAACAATATGAAACAATGTGGTAATATGAAATAATCAGAAATAAATTTCCCGGAATAAGTATTGAAAGAGTGTGGTAGTATTTTAAAATGTTGACTGTTTATAGTAATGTTGAAGCAGACATAATGCTATCATTTTTCTTTATCAAGTGCATTGTGTTCTCCATAGTGTGCACAATATAGTGCAGATTTTTGAGAAAGTTCTAATGAGAAAGAGGCTGGGGATTTATGTGCATTGTGTGACGAAGAGCTACATAATAAAAACAATTGATGTAGAACTGATTAACAAAGCAGAATTCAGCATCTGAAAAATGCGTATTGTTTTACTGTAAGCATATCTTTTCATGGTGAAGTTCTGGAACAATTCCATTAAATACAGCATTAGCTGCTTACAGAAAGACCAAAAGTTTGTGAATTTTCACATAAGGCTTTTGTAGCAATGCACATTCTGGCATAGTATAACTCATGTGACACTAATCACCAAAGGCAAAGTGCTTCAAGCTACAGAAATAATTACTCTTGACAGATGAAAATGATATATTAGAATTTTTACTGTATTTTATAAATTAAAATTTGAGAATTTTCTATATGAAGAAACACATTTTTTCTCTCAATTAAAAAAAAAAAAAGTGTGTCCACGAATATGTTCAGTCTATTTAATGTAGTTTAATTAATGGGCATACTTCAGTTTCAATGATCCTCATTTCTCTAATGCTAGCAGAAAACAAAAGAAAAAAAATCCCCATCAACACTTATTTAAAAGTGCTATATCTATATAAAACAAAGCCAAGTATTTTCCTAAGTCAGAAGAAATAAACTACTCCATAAATACAATGTGAGAATCATTGACCAGATTCTTTCTCACATCTGTGTTTGCAATGCAGTCTGACAACATTCTGGGTGATGTCCAATATGGACTGAGAACAGTATCTTGATGTTGTTAAATACAACATAATACTTGCTAAGGTATAATGAATGTTTTTTTAATATTGAAATTAACAATATCTGAATTGAGTAAAAAAGTATGTATGTATACTCCCAAACATTATAGTTATCATCACATTTATTTATTTATTCATTTATTTTATTTATACATAGACTAATTTAATTTACATTAGCTTTATGTGAACTAGGTTAACTAGGTGATCTTTTAATGTAATCTCTTTCTCTTTTCCAAATTATCATATTAGAATGTGATTTAAGAACTGTAAAGAAGAGCTTTTAAAAAAAGTTACTGGTGTGAAAAATTAAGGTTGCTCTTGAAAGCTAAATTCACAGTGTGGCAAAATAAAATTCTGCATATCAGCCAGAATTTAAGCCTTGGGCATTCAACTTTGAGAAGGTATTTGCTCCTTTGTGCACAGAATCAGAGCCCATTTTTCATTGCTTCTTCCTTTGAACAGCGTTGTGTTTCAGAATCACGTATGAATTAAAAAATTTAAGTAACTAGATTGCATGGTCAGCTATACTTTGCTTCCTGAAATATTTGATTGGTCCCAATCTCTTTTTTGCTTATTACTCCATGGTCCTTTTCAGCATCTCCCTTTTCCATTGTAGGGAATGGATGATATCTGGAGAAATGAGACATATTTATTCTTTTAACTCTTATTAAAAGAGCCTGGATTATTTTAAGTCTCCAAATTTTTAATGGTCCTTTGCAGAACACTCATCACAGTAGTATCTGAATGGCTTGCATTCATTCCTTTATCTCTGTAAGTGGAAGAAAGCTTTATTATCTTGGTTTTATGGACTGGAAATCAATGAATCACTGTCAGAACAAAGCTTAGGATTCAGATTCCTTGTATTTTGAATTCTGTGCTCATTACTCTTTTGGGAAGAACTGAAGGTCCACATTTCAGCTAACTATTTTTATAATTATTAGATTTCAGTTGGGGGTCACTTGCTAAAATTTGGGTTCTGTTAGGTACAAAGCATTTAAACAAAGCAAAAGATCAAATTTTTTCCTGCATTCAGTTCACTTTCCTCTAACTGCCCGGTTTGCTTTTTTGACTTTCTGTGTGACAGTCTTCTTCCTTCTTCTGGGTCTTGCAAAATTTGCAAAAGTCAAAATCTTCTAAATTCTTAAACTGTAATACACATTTCACTCTTTTCTATTAGCATTTGTTCATTCCTGTACATTGACTTCATAACCCTTTTTCTGTGTTCAAAGCTTTCCCAAATTTGCTCTTTTTATGATTAATCTCTTCTAGCAGATTAGGTAACTAAGGCATTGTACAAGGCCAGAGCTGGGAACAGGGCCTGAAGTCTCCAATGTGGAATGTCTGCCTTTGTTACACAGTGTTTGAGGAAGAACAATCCACACCGGGACTTGCTTGTGCTGTCTGCCCGCTGGTTCTCCTGATGGGGGCCTTTAAACCAGGGAAAGAATTGCAGTCTTGACATCCACCACACCCGGTTTGCTGCTTACACAACCATCCTGAAGTGTTTATTACTGGAGTGGACAGCTTCCACAGAAGCTAAAAAGTGCATGAATCTTGCAGAGTCAACTGTTTCATTATGCCTGTCTTAGATGAGATAGCTCCCATTCCTCAGTGTACCCAGGCTGTCAAGATGAGCTCAGTGGTCATGTTGGTCTTCTGTTACCCTGTGGATTGGTAACTCATAAGCTGTGGCTTACTGTAAGGTGTCACCTGGAATGCTTCCTTGTCATGTTCAGGGACATGAAGAATCAAGCATGAAAGCAGCAGCTGCCAGTGAGAAGAGTGTGGCATTGCACTGGCTCAGGAACTTTCCTCGTGGTTTGATCCAAGTTGAGACAAGTAGCTGAGTAAAATTGTATCCACACTTGTCTCTCTTTAGGATTGCATTCAACTATTTAACTCCAGTGTCTGATTACACGATGTTGATTGCATGTGGCAGAGTTTTTGGAAATAAGTATAACAGATTTTATGGTTGCAAGGGATACTTTCACTTAAGGCTTTGAGGGATCCTATTGAACTTTTATTCTCCCTAGGAACAAAGTTCTTCGTGTGTGCAATACCTGAAATTAAAGAAAAAGTGCAGTGAGGTTTTAGTTTTCCCCCTTTGGAACACTTCTATACTTATGAAAATATGAAGGCCAGGGAATAGGATATTTTTTTATCATGAACTTTTGGTGCTTCTGACTTTACTCCAAGAAATAAAAAATTCCTTATTATACTTTGCTTATACAAGAAAGGATGTTGCAAAAACAAGCAATAAAGAAAGTTACAAGACACATCTTAATAACACAGTAATTTATGAAATTTAATGTTGGAACTAGAGATCTTCCTATCTTTTTTTTTTACATAAGATCTCATTTGAAATCAGCAAAGAAAAAGAAAATATGCTGAATTGTGGCAGAGAAACAGATAAAATCTGTAATTGTTTTCATTGAGATGTGTAGTCTGCCAAAGTTTTTATTCCCAAAGCATATCATACTTTCCAGTTCTTTATCGGGTTTGACAGAGGATGATCTAAAAAAAAAAAAGAAAAGCAGGAAAAGCAATGTCACCCTAAAAAGTCATTGACTGCTTGTGTTGTGTACAGTGTATAGCTGTGAGCATAGCCAATTCTACATTTGCAACATCCTGTGGTATCTCTTTATTTCAACAAATTCTAGAATGGGAATTACAGATCACAGTCCATTATAAAATGCAAAATAATACATGTTAATAGTGCGACTGTTTTTATATTTTCAGTATTACCAATCAAAATTTCATTTGAATCTGATTTTGTTTTCTTTTGATAGATATGAATAGTCCAGATCTACTTTCATTATAATAAACAGCAACAGAAGAATACTGAGGTTAAAATTTATAATGTCTGTAAAATAAGTAAAATATTATCAGAGACTTTAAAAAAATGGCAGATTCAGATAATGCAATAGTCTAATCATAATAAATTTATTATAGCTTATTCATGCTTTGAATTTTTATAAAGCCTTCACTCTGACCAGGACTGCAGTTCTTACAATACAGCAAAGATGTTCTGTGCTATTTTGTCTGTGCTGAGCAGACACAGGCAGAAAAGAAAAGTGTTTTGCTGAGCAGTCTTCCAAGGGACTAATGGGTGCATTTCCAAGTGCTCACTGCCAGCTTTAAATCAGGGGAATGATCCTACTGTTTTTACAAATCAGCTGGCCATATCTGTTAAGGTCATTGTGTTGACACCTGTGCCAGCTGGATCCCACACCTATTTTTTTCACGTCTGAGTCCTGGACAGAGATATCGAGAATGCATAATGAGAAGAGGCAGCTTCTTTAATTCAAAATTGAAAAAACCCCAAACAATCAACCAAAAATGTTTACATGTAATTTTCATACCTCTTGCTATGTTTCCTTACCAAGGACTTTCAGCTTCATACTGCATAGAGATGAGTAAGTAGTTCACAAGTGATGTGCATAAGTCTTTGGAGAGATCATGGAGATAACATGATACATTTTCTGTTAGTCTTCTTTAGGCAGTAGGAGGTTGGTACACTAGCAGTTTTTCTGAAAATAAAACTGAAGTTGAGAGTCACAAGACAAATGTAAAAAACCTCTCATTTGAAGAGTTATGTTAATCTGGATAAATTATATCGTCAAGTAAGGTGCACACCTAAGGAAATGAGCAACTGAAGCAAGGGAGAGGATGGTTTGAAAGTGGCTGTACTACAAGTGTTGTACACAACTCTACCTGAAGTCAATTGGTGCCTTTTGAAGCATATTGCTTTGTTGTCCTTAATGCATTTGTAACAAGAATAAGTTACTGACCTCGCTCGGAGCAGTATAGTCTCTGTGTTTGCATCACAGTTGTGCACCTTCTACTCTGTGAATGTAGCTCTTCTGCCTGGAGAAGAGAAGGGTGGTCCAGGCTCTGCTACACAATTTGTTTGCTTCTGAAAAACTCTTTTGGTGTGAGCCTCACAAGTTACATCTTCTGAAGGACTGCTTTGTGCAATGAGATGTAGGGCCTGGCCAAATTTATGAAGTGGAATTCCTTGATGGTTTTGCAAGCATTAAGTATTATGACATTTTTTTCTCCTCTTATCACAACTTTCCAGAAATTTAGACATGAACAAGTAGAGGATGTGAGGGAATTTTCCTTGAAAAGTAGTGGAAAATACTGACCTTTTACTTAAACTCATTCTGGAAATATTTAGCCTCAGGAGATATATTTTTTGGGTAATTGTGATCGTACAAAAACAAGAGACTGGGATTAAATCCCTTATGTAACTTTTATTACAGCTTCAGCTACCATGAAGGCTATAATTATGAGTGTAGTTCTTGTTGACTGTGGAAAGGTCCCTGAGCAATGTGCTTCTTTATGTATTCAGTGAAATGAAATAATTACAGAGCTAACATCCCCTATTCTTCTGTGGCGACTTCCTCCACTGTTCTGCATTCTTCTGAAATAATGAAGACAGTGCAAATTACAATTAAGAAATCTACTTTTTATTCTTTAGGACTTGAAATTAATTTAAAATGCAAATTTCATTTCTGTCTCTCTATTTATTACTTTAATAATCTTAACCTTGTACCTCCACAACATATTTTTAACCATATTGGTTTTCTTTGAAGAACATTCTTAGGGAAGTTCTGTTCAAAGGAGTTTTACATCCAGCATACATGGACATGAGCAGCTTTGGATGGATGTTGGGAAGACATTTTTTTTTGTTTGTTTGTTTTAATCATGTAATAAAATTTACTGCTTATTTGGTGAGTAGATGTTTGTAAATTCTTGCCATTTTCTAAGAATGGGTATAATGGAGCTGGGAGAAGGCAGAACTAAAATCCTAGAAAATATTAAAGAAAAATCAAGCCCTGTATTTCTCAAGTTTGGCACTGATTGTTTGGAACATTTCACAGTATTTGATGGTATGTCTGTCTGTCAGTAGCTAATTTTAAGAGGGTAATTGTGGCATCATTTTATTACGCAGACAGTCCACAAAGAAACAATTCCTTGAATTCAACCCTGACTCCTGGAGAACATGCTCACAGCACCAGAGCTCTCAGGAGACAAAGAATTTTGCATTTAGATCTGCATTTAAATTACATTCAGTAACTAATGAAAGAGGTCATTAACTGAAGAAACAATGATATTGACTATATTTTTTAAAATTAACTTTTTAAAGTTACACCTTTCTTGCTGTGCACAGAAGATGGCTGTGGGGATAGGAGCCTTTACCATAGTATTATGAAATATTATATGTAAATACATTTGTTTAGGGACTAAATTAATGCTTCATGACTTGTACCACCCTTACCTTCTGAATATTTAATTTTGCAACTCTTAATGTAATGTGTATGGGAATTTTTCTGCATGTATGTATAAACACGTATACATGAGCAAAATAACCTTGATGGTGATAAAGTGTCTTAAAAAACAACCACAGTCATTGGTAGTTTATTTTTGCACATCTGTTCTTTAAGCTATAACCCAGGTATAACAGGTCATTGCTCTGAACTAATTTGATTACACAGTATCACACTGTCAGGCCTGTGCATAGAAGGTATAAAACTAAATTAGACAGTTCATTATGATTTTTACTTCTGGGATCCACTGGAGTTTCATTTTCAGGTTTTCTGTTCCTCTTTAAAGAGGTAATTAATTTCCTTCAAAGAAGGTGGTTTGACAAAAATAACATGTAACCAAACTCAAAACAATAGGTGTTTTTACATATACCAAATTACTTTCTTCATCATGACTGCTAAAGGGGAGATCAATAATTAATGATCCAATTACTAGTTTACAAAGGCTTTTATTGCAATGTCAAGGTGATGTAAAAGCCTCTTGCTCAGTTTTTTTTGCTGCCACTACAGCTTACTGAATCAGCAGATGCACTGCATATTTCTAGATCATTTATGGCGTGTGTGCTGCCAGGGATGAATGATACAAGAGCTGCTATTAAGCTCTTGTTTCTTAAAGCAAATAATTTTAAAAGTAAAGTAAATGTATGTTGTGTCTCCTGCAGTTTAATTTTGAGAAGGTAGCAGGTTAAAAATTGTACTTGTTTAGACAACCAGAAAGTCATTTGTACTTCATGTGTGAAATGTTAGGTCAGGTTTAAAGAAAAACAACCTGCTATGACTTGTAAAGAAGTACTGTGTGTTCTTATGTTACACATAGTTTTAAAAAGTGACATTTGCCACAGTAGTTGTACTTCCCTCTTGATGGTTAGGTAGAATTTTAAAATTTGCCCATGTCTTTCTGCATAATGTCAGCTGAGGACTACAGATGAGAAAATAAATCAGCATAACTTCTGAATGGTTATTTACTCTTCAAATTCTAGTTGTTCAAGCATGTAATACAGAGGATTTTTTAAAAGGTTATTTTTATTTCTGTTCTGAAATGTGCGTATCCTTATCAGTGATCAAGACATTTAGAGTGAATTTAGAGTCCTCTTCTGTACCCACCGAGAATTTGTAAGAAATTATTGGTAATACTAGGATTAAAAATGTGAACTGGACCTTTTTTGCATTACTCCTTCCCTTCAGCTGTCCTTAAAGGATAACAGCCATGTCCGAGGGTAAAAGTGGAGGATATCTTCCTGTCCCAAACAAAAACTAATAACTGAACAGAAAAAGGCAGCAAGTATCTGGAACTTAGATATTGGCTTGAATATTTTATAAGACTGTTTCACTTCAAAAATTTAAATGTTTTTATATTTTAAATTTATTATTATTGTTGTTGATGATGAATTCTATTAGATAAACAGATATATTATTTGTTTATTGGTTATTTCATACTGAAAATCACAAAATGAGTAATTCTTAATTCCACTTTTTGGTAGCGAGATATCAGTGATCTTGACTGGAAGTAGTGGAGAGAAAGGAAAAAGATGTGATCAATGAAACAACTGGCTGATCCTCAGTCATGATATATGGGTGGCTGCTGGGCTGATGATGGAAATTGATTCTAGATAATGATGTGCCTATGATAAGAGCCATCTCTATGTTAGTAACGTCTCCTTTCATTAGGATTAGCTCTACATGACATTGGGGATAAAAGATAGAAAATTGTTATGAATAAATATGTTTCTTTAAAGCTAAGCTAAGAATACTTTCCTTCTTGACATGCTCACCATTTCAGCTTTAGTTATGGTTGATAGTTCTCTTGATGAAATTAGTACAGCTCTGTCATGAGTACAACTGACATGTTAAGTCCATGTCCTTATTTGTGAATTTGACATCGTGCCTCATGAAGAATCCATTCCTTTGCTGTCTTTCTTGGTCTCCTGTTGTCTTCACTTTGCAAAATTGAAGCTTACTTATTAATTAAGATATATTGATTAAAAGGCTCTGGGGGTTATTTTCTGTAATAATTAGTGTTGACATCAAAGCAGTAAAGCTTGAAAGTAAATAAGTACACAATATAAGGGAGGTTTTTTGTGTGTTTTTCTTTGTTAGTTTATTTTTTATGTTGTTAATAAGTATTAGAAGGAACAATGCAAATAGAAAACATTATTGTGGGCTCCCTGTCAACAGATATCCATTACTAAAAGGAACTAAAATGCACCTGGTTATACAGTGCCTCTCAAAGGTAGAGAGCTTATGGCTGTCCAAGTAGATACAGTGTCACATTTAGGATTCAGTACATATGCATTAAATCCTATGGCCCTGAGACTTGGAGATGCCAGGCAGCCTTGTTGGAGCTACTCTGACAGTCATTTTGGCAAAGTCAACTTCAGGATGTAGAAAGAGTGTATATCTCTGGAAAGCTGAGCATAGGGTAAGCCAGCACAAAGTGAATTGCATAAGCAAATATATCTACTAATGCTAAATAGAGTTTTCCTGAAGCTACTTATTTCTTCAGTTTAACCATTCCTTCTTCGGTGAGTGTATGTAAAATGGTAATGAAAAGTCTAATGGAAATAGGTACTGAGAGCACGCAAAACCCCAAGCCTGTTTCCTGAACTTTGCAGCTGTTTCTCACAAATTTTCATAGTGCTCCAATTATGAACTGTCTTCACTTCCAGGGGGCTATAAGGCTTGTTTCCAACTGGCTTGTCAGGTTTTACTGTTGCTTTCCTATTGGCAGTAAAACAGTTGAATTTGCTTGGACTGGTTTCAAAGTCTGAGGAAGGAATTTCTTGTGCATTTGCAGTTTGGTTCCCAGTTGTGCAGGAGCTCCAACACATCACAGAACCATTGGATCTTCTGTGCTTCCTTAGCAGTTGTTTTCCAAGATGACTCATTTTTTCTGATTCAGGATTTCACTGATTCAGAAAATACAGGGTTTTTCCTCACCTTCTAGATACCAGTTAATTCCTCTGTGCATTATATTCAAGAACTTGTTAACTTTCAGTAGACTGGTCTGTGAAAAAGGGTGTGCTCATTGAGAACATCTAAATGGGCTATCTCGTTTTAGTTGATGAGAACATTATCACAGTATTACATAACACCAAGATGCTGAAACGAGGGCCAGATATGGGATTCTTTAATAGGATTAAATGGTTTTGTTCTCTCCTGCATTGTTTCCTCTTTATATGAGTCCCTCATTCAGGTATTGGCCAGCTGGTATTGCTGATACTTGTTCCAGGCCTGAGATGGTGAAGAACTTGTGATCAAGATGTCAGTTGCAACCCTAAGGTGAAGGGATGCACTGTTATAACAGACAAGCAGGGAAGATGTGTGAGGTCAGCCCATGAACACATATGTAGTCTTTGTGGATGTGAAAAGGGAAGAAAAAGGAAAAAAAAGCATCTTTAAAAAATAATAAAAGAGTAAAAAATTGCTTTTGATTACTTGCTGCTGGGCATGATCCGAAAACACTGTCTTACTGAAACTTTCCAGTGTGTATTTTCCTTTTTATTCTGCCAAAAGAACTTCCTGTTTCAGGCCCAGGCTCTAAACTCCATAGCAAAAAAAGAAGAAGGGAAAAAGTGAAAATGCTACAAGTAGGGTCAAAAGTGTAATTTGGAGTAAACATCTTCCTAAGATAAAATCTTAAAGACAATCAAGCAAGAGAGAAATCCATAGGATATTATGCTTAATTAGTTCTAGTTTCCCTGATCTTATTAAAGGGGCAGGAAGTATATAACAAAGGTGTGCAAATCTGAAAAACTTGAATCCTAATAAGAAAAAAACCTGGCAGTGGTAGACTGGATCAGTATAAAATTTCTGTCTGTTTCTCATGACTAAACAGTACCTGTCCATTTCCTATCCAGAGGTGCATTTGTGTATGGGATCATATGATAGAGGTTGTGGTGTGACATACAGGGTCACACTTCAGGTGTCATATGAGAGACATGATTGTAAGTGTATAAGGTCCTCTACTTTGTGCACTGACCTGTGACTAAATGTATTTGCCATATTGATATGCTTTCTTTCAATTTATTCCAAGGAAAGACATTTATCGAAATATATTTGACTAACAGACTGAGTGTAATTTTGTTCTAGAACATGTAATTTTTAAGAAAGTCTTTCCTGCAATTTAAAACCTTCCAGCAAAACACAATTTAAAAAATACTTTCAGTCAATATTCTTCTATTAATAGTGACCATAAGTCTCAATTTCAGAAAGAGAGCTAGAATGAAACAGACATGCTGAAACCCTTTCCCCTTTACTTTAGATAAGCTTTTACATCAAAAGTAATATCTTTTCTTTTAATCAGTCCTTGTAGTAGTTCAAAGCATGGCTACACAGTGTTTGAGGGTAAACCAGGGTCTTCAATTTTAGTAAGATTTTCCCCAAAACAGTATCCCTTAATAACAAAGAAATTCAAGATATTTCTAAGTTCTCAGTGACTAATCCAGGGGTTCCAGAGACATTTTTTTGGTAGCAGCATCTCTATTCAATGCTTGTATGCTGCTAGTGTCATCATTCTTGCCACATGGTTATGCACTGTTACCTGCTCCCACCTCCCTCAGTTTTTCTCTCACCTGCCTCATGGAATGCAGCACTTTGCTATTCACTGATGAAGATGTATACATTTTTCTCCTAATTGTTGCATTTCTCTCTATTTCACATATTAAAAGTCAAAATATATTTCATATCATTTACGTAAAGTACAGCTTCTCTTTTTTTTGCTTTGGTAGGACCAGATCGTGCAGACATTTTCCTAGGCTGTTCCATGCTGAAAGTTGACAAATCCAGAGGAATAATTATATCCCAACAAGAAACATTGAGATGCATGGTAGGAAGTTTCAAAGCCTACTGTAAGACCTGCAAGAAGGTGCTTTTTGTAATCAGTGCTCAAACTGCATCAGTGACTGTGTTGAAAAATATTTTTGTGCTTTACAATCAACTGTGTGACAGGCAACTTTACATTTGTTCCTGCACCAAAAGCTGGAATGTCCCTGATATGTCCAGAGCTGACAAATTGTTTAAGCACTCATATAATCACCTGCAGGCAATTTTAGCTGAGTAGTTCCTCTTTGGAGTCACCCACTGTGTGGCAGTCTAGATGGATAGTATTGCCAACACAGAAAGTAACCTTCTGAAATGGAAGATCTTCAACAGCTGTAGTTCACTTTTTGCTCCACTCCAGAGCCCTTCTGGTACAGGGCTGCACTGGGAGTTGTGCAGTTAGGAGAAGGATGAAGACACACGGGATGTGTTCAGCTCGCTGTACCCTTATGCTGAAAATTAGCTTGGAGGGTGAATATACTCACTTAATTGCAGGTTAAATCGTTTGCAGTTTTGAGTAATGACATATAAGTACCATTACTGGCTCAAGTAGTCAGAAGTATGTGTTCAGTATGCACTATGTAGTCAGGTAGTCTCCTCAGCCTTAAGAATATAAAGTTATATGACCTGTCCTTTTTGGCACTGAGATTTGAATTTGAGGAGAAGGTTTTGGTTTTTTTGGTTCAAAGCAAGATTATGTTTTTAATTTACTAAGGGAAACAGTTGACAATTTAGAGAGGTCTTGGTTTAGGTAGAAAGGGCCTGGGTTATGATTATGTCCTATGTGAAGATTTTAGTCACTTTAGAGCATCCAAATTACTCTGTATGAGTAGAATAGCCAATTAAATTGAATGCTTTATGTCTGACCTGTTTGGAAGATAAATGGTTTTGGATTTGACCATGAACTTCACACTCAAAAAAGAGTAGACACGCATCTTGTAGGTTAGCTACAAATTCCTTAGCGCTTTATAAAAGATACTCGGTTACTGTATTTCTGTGTGGCAAAGCCATTATAGGAAACAAAAACCTATACAATCAAGCATTAAAATATCAGGGAAACCGAAAGTGACCAAAAGTCTTTTAAAATATACTCTGACATTTGAAGTTTCCATTGCTGCAGGAAGTTTCCATTGCTTGGGGTTCCTGACTGTAGGAGAAAAAAATCTTTTCCTCTTCCTGTTTGGTTTTGTCTAAAGAAAATAAGCAAAACACACTGAAAACCAGTAAGGTTACAAAGGCTTCAGCTTAGCCTTGTTTGTACAAGGCTAGGTTACTGATGTGTACACAGCTTTCCATATATACATAAAAGTCATTGACATTAATAAGAGCAGACCTTACATATGTCCTTTTTATATCCAGCTGCACTCCTGAACTCTCGAGGCATCTGAATATTGTTATAATGGCATAAGCTAAGATTGTATCTTGCTTAGTAATATATTAGATCCTTTTCCCATGAATGATGGTTTTGGTATTACAGCTTATGTAATTTATCTGTGAGTTGACATTTTCTTCCTGAGTGATTTCTGCTGCATACCCTAAATGTATATATTATCAATAATAAAGTATCTTCTGTTGTGGAAGAGAAATTTCTAAGATAGCAGCAAGTGCAATCTCTAGTACTCAGAGTTGAAACTACAGTGTCTTTGTTACAAAATATCATGGTTTAACTTTTTTTACCTTATTTTATTTTGTTTATTTCCTTATAATTTTTTTCTTGTAGGCAAAACCCTATGTGTCTTACATATATTACTTTTAATTTTGCAAGATTTCAAAAATCATTTACCTAGTCAGGATTTTAATATTTATAGAACTTGCACTGAAAAATTTATGTCCAGTGATTTTATCAAGCCATTCACTGTATCTCAAAAAGTTGTAGGTATACTGAGCCATATGTGTCTCTCACAGAAATGTAATACACTACAGGGCTTCCAGATAGCCATCCTTTTATTAACTTGCATAGCATTTATGCCTGTCATTTAGATCACTTAACACAGTATTAAGGGCAAAATCTATAAGATCTACAATGGCTTTACAATTTCTAATTTATATGATAATTTTTTTGGAAACATATAGCTACATATTTTTCACAGATAAAACAGTGTTTGGATGGAGTTGTTGGTTATTTTAATTTAATTTTCATTTTATAAATGCCAATTAATTAGTAGTTACTGTGGGAGAGAACTAAAATAAAGTCAGCCTTCTACATCGTGTTTGAAAAGGAGAAGGGAAAATGGTAGAGCAAGGAGAGGGAGTTCTTTGATTAGGTAACAGGCTCAATTTTGTGAATGTTCCTCTGTGCAGGTTTAGTTCCAGGGCTTATCATTTGATGCTTTCCCTTTTAGTAGGATAGCCACACTTTTATCTGTAATACAGGCAAGATGTTAACATTCATGGCAAAGCAGTTTTGGTAAGAATTTCCCATTTTTCAATCTTATCTTCCTTTCAAGAGTCAAGAAATATAGTTAATAGATTTACAGCTTATTTATTATTTATAAAATATGAATGAATTGAGCCTTCAAAATAACTTTATGAAGTTACTTTAACAGTTTTTATGAAATAAAAGGCTATTTAATATGTTACAATATTTCTGCAATGTGTAACGGACTAAGTTCAAAGTATCATTTTGAACCAAAGCCTTTGTATTTTGACTATTTACTTCTTTAAAATGAAAATGAGACTTGATTTCTTTTCCCCATGCAGCATATGCAGGTCTCTATATTAAGAGGAAATGAGTGGAAAAAGATTATATTTTTCATTGTACATGCACAATATACTAGATTGGACTTGATGATCTCAAAAGGTTTTTCTGACCTAGTTAATTCTGTGATACCTCTCCAAGGAGACTGTTTCACTTTTCTAAAGCCTCTATTAGTTTCTGGTAGTTTTATGGGGCTGTATCTTCACATCCTCTCTGTAAAGTTTTCTAGACAAGTGTTAAGACAGTGCTAAGACTTGTTAGTTACATTTCACCACCCTGCTGATGTAGTTCCAGAGGAATAAGTTGAGCAATGTTAAAGCAGGCTCTGAAGTAACAGAAATAGAAAAATGTTTTTTGAGATCTGTATTTAAAAACCCAGAACTACTTTGTTTTAGTTTAGTCAAATTTGATAGACAACTAAACATTTGTTTCCTGCATATAGTAATATAAAAATATTATGTAGCATGCAGTAACAAAATATTTTTCATGTAACATGTGGCAACAATTATGAGGGGAAAAAAAAAGAGAGAACCATAATAGTGCATAACGTGTGGGCATAATTTAGTGTTTAAAGTACCTATGTAAAAGAGAATATTTTATTAAAATATGTGAGTCATTCCCAAATTATTTGGACAGCAGCATTAATTTAGATCACTTCTTTAAAACTTTTTTTCAAACTTTTCTTTCTACCATATGTCTGCCATGGAGGTAAAATTCTGACTCTATGAAATATTTATATGTTTTGTCAAAACCCTACAGACCCAGCTGTGGGGTATCTGTACTTACTAGAATTCATCCTTATATTTAACCAGGAGACAAAGCAAAATTAATGTGCTTTTTATTCTAAATATAGTTTCTAAAAAATTCTTTTCATTTAACCTTCCTTAAAACATCATTTACTTCAAAGCGAATATAGAGTGCCATTGTTTTAAGTATTTTATTGACGTGATTAGAATAAATACTAATTTGTGTTAGAGAAGCAAAGAAATAAGTTCCTTCAGACATTCTGTATTTAAATGCTTTCTCTTCTGGATATTCCGTCAGAAATACAATTTGCCTTTTCATTTAATTTACTGTCAATAATTTTATAGGGACGGTTAATAAACCTGGTGCAATGGTGCTTTGCACTGTACATAATTTTATGCACATATAGACACACACGATTGTATCTCCTTCCTCACTGTTTTTCATATTCCATGTACTCTCTTGTTGGAGCCTGAACTTTTTCTCGGAAGCCCTTTGCAAGTCCTGCTGGCAGAGGTTATGAATCAGATAGGATAATCAGAAGTCTTTACAATTTTACTGTATCTTTGTTTGTCCTTTCTTTCACCTTTCCTTTACTGCGCTATCTTGTCTGATTCTCACAGGAGACATGGATTACAACTGGTTGGACCATACGTCTTGGCATAGCAGTGAGGCATCCCCAATGTCTTTGGTGAGACATGTGGAGCCTTACCACTTAGTTTCCTTTATCATTTTACATTTCCTTGGTTTTATTTACACCTTTGCATGTTTTCTTTTTTGTATCCTTTTTTTATCCCACACCTATAGGGGACAGTCAAAGGGGAAAAAGAAAAACTAGTGAGCAGGCAGTTTTGTCGGATTCTAACACCTTATCCGAGAGGCAAAAGAAAATGGTGTGCTTTGGTGGCCACTCTTTGGAAGAGGACTTGGAATGGTCTGAGCCTCAGATAAAAGACTCTGGGGTAGATACGTGCAGTAGCACAACTCTAAACGAGGAACATAGCCATAGTGAGAAGGTACTGAGATTACGGAGCCTGCATTTTAACCTGCTCATTTGGTCTTTGTTTGCTCTCTGTCACTCATTAAAATAGTGCATAAAATAAAAGATAGGGTGTTTCTAGAGACAATATAGCATTTCTTAAGGTGCAGAAAAGAAAAACAAATGAAAAGTCTTTGCATGCTTGCAGCTTTTACTGTTTGGCAGCCTAAGAAAAAAAAATTGAGAGGCATAAAGGAATGTTGTTCTTATGGTTGCAAATTAGCATATCATGATATTAACTTAAAGAATAAAGTAATTAACAATAAGGATTCTACCAATTGGCTTATTTGATTTGCTATTTCCAAACTCCTGGGGCTGAAATTAAATTAATAGTTTAAACCCCAGGTGAAAAAGGGAGAAAATTGGGTCTCTCTGCACAGAAAAGTTGTTTTTCTTTTTTCCCTTTCACTGTCATGGTTGTTCATTTGTTTTGTTGCCATGCAATTTTGTGCAGTACTGTGCAGAATTAAAGGCTTTGCCATCTGCTTTGGTATTTTTTATTTTTGCTTTCTGTTTGGTGGAGATTATGATAAATCTTTTTAGAGTTATTAGTTGTAATGGGAGCAGATTTATCTGTGCCTGCTAATTTTGCATGAAATAGAGCATGAAATATTTTTTTGTGACAAAGTACTATGATTACACAAAAGAAAATCTTAAAAATTTATTAATTAGGCGAATAGACAAGTATAACTGTGCCCATGTATAGTAATGGAATAATAGTGCTCACTGTAACTGTGCTTCATATGTGAATTAATTATTCCAAGAAAGAAATAGAATATTCAAATGAAGTCATGGATATACCTTTTAATTGTATTTTAAAATTTTAATCTACTACTACTGACAGAAAGTAAAACACTAAAAAGATTTGTTGGTCTTGGATAAAAATAGACATGTTTGAAATAGTGTAAAAATAAGACATTTCTTATATCAAATTTGCAGTTTGAGTTAAACTTCTTTTCCAGTATTACTCTTATACTAGACTTTTAGCAATGTTTTTCTCAGTACTCAGGTGTGATTCTCATTATGTATAGATAACTATGTGTAGTTGTCTATATCTGTCAATTCAAGATGGAAAGATCATTCTAGATATTTACAAATTGGATTCAGTAAAATAGATAATGTTATTAAATATTAGACATCCATTGTGATGAACAGTGTCCAAATAAATATTTTCCATCACAGTTTTCTTTCATTTTATTACATTAAATATTAGTGTAATCATAATACTTTCACAGCATTTTTAAAATATATCAGGAAATGAAAAGTATTACTGAAATATTTTTCATTAAAATACTATTCACTGTATTTTCCATTAACACCATATGATAGCATCCAGTAACTTGGCAACCATCCAAAGATGGAGATCGTCTCATTGGTCGGATTTTGTTAAATAAACGACTAAAAGATGGAAGTGTGCCTAGAGATTCAGGAGCAATGCTTGGATTGAAGGTTGGTGATGAATAATTTTGAAACTAACAACTCTCTCAGTTAAATTAGCTACTTTTATAATTAAAGTATTCTCATACTATATAGTGTATGCATACCAGTATTGATAATGCCTTATCATTCTCAAAATTACAATATAGACATTTTATATTCAATTGCCTAGGGTAATTTTGCAGGGTCCTTGGCAGAATGAAAATGTATTTTTCTGAAAGACTAGACATGTTTTCACAAGTTTTCCGAGAATGTCTTCTTAGCAAAGTAGTAATTGCATCCTTGCTAGGCAAGCCAAATCCTGTCTGTGTTCTTCAGTATGGAGCATTGCACCGTGGTATAACTTCTAGTTCCCAAGAAAGGGAAGAAAAGTGAAAAATAGATTATCTCTCTTGAAGACCTGGAGGACATCTGGGATTTAATAACAATTCAATCCAGATCGGAGTAGACTAATGGAACTTTCTCTTTCTGAATTTTTTTCTCTTCTGATTGATTGATTTGTCACATTTTAAAAACACAAAATGAAAAATTGTTTAATATTATTGGTTTTTATGACAAAATAATGTACTAAATTTTTTTCATGTGTGAACCTCTTTTCATGATGCAGTGCTCTTTATGTGCATTATGAATTCTTTCCAGCTCATATATTGATCTCAATTTTGTGTGATACTATTTTTTGCTGTTCCTGAAATACTAGTATAAGAATGAGAACAAACTATACACAGTGAAAGAAACAAACGTATTTATTTTGATTCCATATCCTTGCTGTGAGAAATTATTAAGAAGTTTAAATTTTTTGCTCTCTATATTTCGCACGACTCTTACTTCACCTCAGGTATACAGATTAGGTTATAGTCACACCCTCTGAGTAAGGATTAAATCAGTGTAGTTATGTATTACATATAATAACATGTTTTAGAAATATTTTAAATTTTTATTTAATTAATAAATAATTTTTTTTTGAAGACAGTGGAGAAGCCAGTTGAACATCAAGTTTTATATGTTTATTTTTGTTTTATTGTCAGAAAATGACAGAGAAGATGTTAACAGTGCCACTAGGATGCACTTTTTGTTTAAAATTCTATGTTAAAATTTCTAAAATCTCATATTATGAAGATGAACTTTTCAGTGAGATTCATTAACAGTTCAGATTCAAGAGTAACTGCGTTTTAATTGCAATAGACATCTGTAAAGAGTGATTTCCAACAGTTAATTCTGACCTAAATTTTTAAGTATTTACATATTGAAAGTAAACTAAACTGGATTTAGTATTACAAATTTTAAATTCCTGTATGAAGACTGTTAAGAAACCTTAAGAATTTGAAGATTATTCAGTTATGACTGATCCTGACATGTAAGTCAGATTCTAAGATAAATATTATGGTCAAACTTTTTGAAGTTCCTCGTAGAGAAATTTTCAGTGGGACAAGTATTTTCATCTGACTTGCCAAACCAAAGGGAATTTCATTGCTTAGTGTGAACATCCTGAGTTCTGTTATACTAATATATCTTTTCCCAGTTAAAAAAATATTGAAGTGAGCAATCTAATGACCAATATCTTACATTGTTTTTGGTGGTAATTTGTCACACAATGAGACACTATACTTGTATTTGCTAAAATTTAAAAGCTTTAGCATTCTTTATATGCATTGTTCTTCGATTGTGCAAATTGCCAGAATAGCTACAAAAATAACCTGTCATAGCCATATTTGTGTGGTATTTTTTTCAAGTGTATATGTGTTACCTGGGCTACATAAACCCCAAGGAAAAGGCTGAATTCTTCTTTCTATTGCCAGAACATTTAAATAATTTAAAGTAATTTTCATACTATGAAAATACTTCCTCTTTGAAACAGGTAGTAGGAGGAAAGATGACTGAATCAGGTCGGCTCTGTGCATTTATCACCAAAGTTAAAAAAGGAAGCTTAGCTGATACTGTGGGGCACCTTAGACCAGGTATGTATCTACTATAGATCTATACTGCTGAGTTGCTTTTCTGAAGGTGATAACGAGTGAGCAAGTTTAATTACATGTGAAATTATATTAAATAGATATGATGAAATATTGCAGAATTCAATCTGACACTGCTACTAGACAGTTGCTTTTGTGAAATATATATTGTCATGTTCTTCAAAAATATTTTAACATTTTTGCTCATTTTTATACTCACTATTCCGTTGATGTCTTCCCTAGTAATTTTGTGGTTTATATTTTGTGGCATTATGTGGAGCAAACCAAGCTATTACAAATGTATGAACAGAACCACCTTGTCTAGGAAGCTTCTTCTATTCCAACATGCAAACCATAGATTGCTAGATTGAAGAATGTTCAAGAAATATTAATTACTAACATAAGAAATATCTGAACCTTAAATACTAAACTTGTATTTAGTACACACAGCTGCCAAAGTGAGTAAGGGCAGCATCTAACTCAGTAAGGGTCCTACTGATTATACTATTGTTTCACAGAACTTTTCATATTTGAAGCTGACCTGCAGAAAACCTTTAATACTCAGGATTTTCGTGCATGAAGGTCTCCAAACTTGTTCTACAACACAGGTTTCACAATCCAAAAAACTGACAGTAGAATGGCTTAAATTGTCATTGTAAAGTGGTGCCCACAGCAGACTTCCTAAGCAGGGTGTTATTACTTAACTTACAGGTGATGAAGTATTAGAATGGAATGGAAGGCTACTACAAGGAGCCACCTTTGAGGAGGTGTATAATATCATTTTAGAATCCAAACCTGAGCCACAAGTAGAGCTTGTAGTTTCAAGACCAATAGGGTAAGTAATTTAATGAATTTTTTGTATTAAATATGATAAAAGTGTTGCTAAATTTCACTTTTAGGATGAAGTATATCAAACATTTATAATCATTGTAAACAGCATAATCTTATGCAAAATTCTGTAAACCTAAAATGTAGCTGGAATGATAGATCATGCCAGTGTGTAAAAAAAGCTGGTGTGAAATCCTGTATTCTTAGAGTCTCAAGCATCATCTGCGATTATGGTTAAAAATAGGTTCCCTTCTCTGGCTTTTCAATTGGTGAGCCAGCCTATATTGGCTCTGAAACTGTGTTTATACTCTTTGTTGTTGTAATTCTTGACTGCTGATTTTTATTTCTCCATTCCCATTTTTTATAATACATACATAAAATTATAAAACCATATTTGGTCTATGAACTCTATTTACTGAGAGTCTGCAATGTAGAATTTTGTGTGAAATATAGTATGCTAATGAAAAAAATCAATATGCTTTGGAAAGTCTCAAATCCACATTCACATCATCTTCATCTATGGAATAATTTGAATTATTACTTGTTATCTAACACAGAACCTATCTGAATGAATAGACAGAACTGTGTGGGACCTTTTCTTCACTGCTGTACACTGGCTATTTTTATTAACCTTCAAACCTACCTCTCAATGTCTAAACTCAATTTTTTCTTGTATAGCAATTGTTGCCTCATTGTATTCGACTGTGAGTACTTCCCCTTCATCTGTTCTTTTTCTTCCAAGTTCTGACACCCTAAAGTCATGTGAATCACATTTTAAATTCTCCATTGGAAGTTCCCTATCTGGTCACATCAGGGTTGTGAAGAGGGGAATGCTTATCACTGATTTTGAAGATGCTTACAGCTGTTAAGCATTTTCTTTTTTTCCCCCAGAATTTATTGTGATGTTGAGGACACAACTGGACAGGGTGAGAGGTAACATCATTTAGGTTCCCCTTTTCCATGGTAGGTTGGACCAGATGATCTTTCAAGATCGCTTCCAACCTGGACTGTTTTAGGATTCTATAATCACATTTTAATAAATATATTTTTCCCTTTATTTTGTATAAGATGCACTTTACCTTAGTATAAGAAAACATGGCTAAAAATTAAGAAGTACTAAAAAAATCTAGAACCATATGAGAATGGCATTTCAGTGAGGATGACTGTTACAGTTTCAGCTATAATAGGAACTTATTGTGTTGGACACATCAGGAACTTAATGCGTAGGAACTTAATTTGGTACTAAAATTTTGAACAAACTTGATAATAACAAAAACTGATTTATCTTGTCAGTGAGATGAGAATTTGTCTCCTGCATACATATAGAATTGCACCCCCTTTAGGGTAAAGACTCTATCATCTGTCTTATCATTAAAAACCTTTGCATAACTTGGGAGGTGTGAGTCTAATAGTAATGCTAAGGGACAGACTACATTACTTGTCTCAGAAAAGGAGGTCTCAAATTAATTTCATACCCAAATCTTTCATAGTATCTCTCAAATAGAAGTTTATAGCAAAAGTTTCAACGAACAGCTCACTCACATCTTGAAAATACCCATTTTTTAATCTTTCTGCATTCTCTTCATTGTGTAAAATCTCCTGTATTATTTCTTGTGCTTTTATATTTGCTGTCTGTTCAGCTTCCTTATCATCATGTCTTCTGTTATGTTGCTGTCACTAGAACAGATCATCTATAATTGCTTAAACAGTCATGTGGGCTCTCAAGATGCCTTCTTCTGCATTAACTGCTTGCCTCATAGTCTGAAGAACTGAGCTAGATCAGTAATAAAAGAGTTCAGTGTATTTGACTCCAAATGTCTTTTTGCAGTAGATGTAAAAGCGTCCCTTTTGTGGACGTTGTGGTGGATGTGATGAACACTTCCCACAACTTGGTAGGTTATAGATTCTGGTTAGGTGTGTGTACTTGGGAGTTTGATATTTGCAGCATAATGTCAGAAATATTTTTCATGAGGTTAGAGCTGATGAACTGGAAAGACTGTATTACTTTTCTCAGTTTAGAAGACTTCAGTTCATAATCAAATGGACAATATTAATTAATACCCTACGCTTGTGCAAGGAAACATAACTTCATAGGATTGTGTTCTGCTCTGGGAGATAAAGTTTCAGTGTATGTAAAATCTTAGAAAGTTCTTATTTACTAGATATCAGAAGTGATATTTATTTTAATTAGAATTATTGATGCTCAGTTGAAGGATTTCACTTTTGCATTGAGATAAATCTTATTACTTATCAGGAGAATTTCTTGATGGTTTCATGGCAACACTTTAAATCATGCAAGAAATCTTCAGTTACTGGCAATTAACTTAGCTAAGAATCTGTTGTCACATCCTGTTATTCTGAGTACAAAACCAAATTCCAGTAAACACAGTTATTAGTTTTTCTCTTTATTATAGGCTGCCTGCTATGAAAACTGAAGATGACAAGCTAAGCTGAAAAGGCAGATAAAATTGAAAGCCATTCTAAAAAAAAACCCAACAACATCAAGCATGCCAGTTTGTCATGCAATTTACCACTTTTTCCATCTTAAAATAAAAGTTGATGGCCAAGTTATTAATCAGTGTGAGCTGGCTGTCTCTTATACAGAAGAACTTACCTATCTTCTGCTTTCTAATTCTCGGAAATAGAAAACTTAAAATGCATGTTATTTTCATGGTTTTGTCTGTTTTGAATTTGGAAGAAATAATGCATTGTGTTTTAATAATTACTCTATGCAACCTGTTTGCAGTGGGACATATTATGCAAAGAGTAGTTATAAAACTAATTGTACTTCTCCTCCATCTGTTTATCTCAATGACAGTTCCTTGTAAGAAATACCACTCACATTACCATGAAATATGGGGATCTGTATGCTTTAGGAACATAAAAGATAATGTTCAAAGCTCTCAAGTTTATTTTTTCAGCTATCTATAGAAAACTCTTTTCAGAATTTTTTCAGGTTTTCTTTTCAGACTCATATGGTAGAAGAAATTTTTTGAATTTATGAGTTATGCTCAAGAGTGTATTTCTGAGTCAATTACTAGGCGAATATTGGTTCCTATTATAAACTCTCTATATATCAAATATAAAAAATTAAATATTTGCTTCTTCAATAGTACCTGTGAGAAACTCACTCTTTTGGGTACTAACAACAGAGATTTTTCCTTGTATGTAGTGGGCACTTAGAGCAGCTGCATGCCTTCTGGTTTGTTTCAATTAGTGGATACTGCGTGTCAGCTCACTTGGAAAGATTCCTCAGTCTTAGTAAAGCTGTCGTTCTAGTGAGTCTCGAAAAATGTTTGGAAGAGGTATACTAAAGGTATTCTGGAAAAGCTTTTCTAAAGGAAATAGATAAGTTATTTATATATCATAACTGACTCTTTCATTGTATGAGACAGTGGATATCACTGAAACATTTATAATTTCCTCTTCCTTTTAATTTACATTTTGGTGGGTTGATCTTGACTGAGCACCAGAGGCTTGCTCTCTCCATTTCCCTCCTCAGCAGGACTGGGGGAAGAAATAAGATGAAAAAGCTCATGGGCCACTCAGCAGTTACCATCATGGGCAAAACAAACTTGAGGGAGATTAATTTGTTAGGAATTAATGAAAGAATAGGATAGTGAGAGATAAAACCAAAACTGAAGCCTCCTTTAGGCTCAAATTCACTTCTTTTTTCCTGGTTTCTCTGCCTCCCTTTCCACCAAGCAGTCCATGGCATGGGGAAAGGGAGTTGCAGCCAGTCCTTCTCCTCCACCTTCTTCCCTGACCTTGGGGTCTGCAACGATGTTTCTCTCATGGCTTTTTTCCGTCATTGCTTTCTGTCACAGCTGCTGCACAATTGTTTTACCCTTTATTAAATGTGTTACCACAGATGCACCCAAGGAGCCAGCTGGGCCCAGCATGGTGCAGCCTCTCCTCACCATGGCCACCCCTCAGGACTGGCTGTGGCCTTGGAGAAACCAACTGCACTGAAACACACAACATGATTTTAAATATTGGTATTGCTGTGACTCAGAACTGAAGATCTTCATCTTGCTTGGTTTTGCTCAAATACCTCTGAAATTGTTTATTAGCATATTGATAGTTTTTATTAGCATACAGTAATGTTTGCCCCTCAGAGAAAGAATATATTCCTTTGCCTGGGGGGATGTGATTGAGTGCTTCTAAACTACGTGGCTTTGCACACAATTTAATGCAGGTGTTGCAACGTCCTGTATATGAAAGTATGCAATTTTGCCAGATGAACTTATACAATTTATTTAGTTATGGAAAAGGTATGATTGATTAAATTTGTGGTCCAAGGACAGTAAAGAATGCACTGGGATAGCCATTACTGGCAGCCGAGTATGTTTCACTGAGGGTCCAGTAAATTTAATGAATGTATAATGTCATCATAAAATCTACTACTCACAGTTTTAGTCTACCATTAACTCTGAGATTGTTCTTTTATTTACTGAATTATTTTATTTGTGACTGTGCAGCCTGTCTCCTGCATCCACCAAATCTGTTCTGTAGGATTTAATTTGAAGCTGAAATTATTTATGCTGGATAGCAGATAATTGTCCCAGCGGCTGAAGACAGCCAGCAGGTCATACACCTTTCCTGAGGCATTCCATGGTGGATTGGGAAGTGTTATAGTGTAACTGAAATTTAAGTATGCTTGTTAAATAAAGGATCAACCTGTCTTAATTTTCCTGATTTCAGGGACATTCCCAGAATACCTGACAGCACACATGCACAGCTGGAGTCCAGTAAGTTTCAATTGTGGGGTAGGAAAATCTTCTCTCTCTTTTATGTAAGCACAAATAGAATGAAAAATGTCCTCTGCAGTCAGTATAGCTCTTGTCTCTTTGTCTATATTTGTCTTAGTATGTCATCTTGCTGTATTATCTATCTACCTTTGTTTAATAATAAGCTATCAAAAGTCAGGATATTGTGCTTTAGGTTCGACATTGGTTATAAGCTTAGATGAGTTTTGGTTGAAGAAAGTATAATTCTGACTAATAAATAAGAATGTTAATGGCAATTTTTAATTTCCCGTTTTCTTGCTTTGCATTTCAATTGCATCTTATAAACTAAAACTGGAAAAGAAATGTTCTTTATTTACAACCTGAGTGATAGCTACATTGAACTCAGAATACTCTTACTTTATTAGAGCCATTCAGTGCTACTTAAATTGACTAAACACATATTTCTTGTAGGGAAAAATAACTTGTTCTTTGGCTTAGATCTGTTAAGATGGATTTCAGCCTGGAGTTATTTTTTATCATTGTTTTAGAACTCTATTATAATAGAAGCCATGAATAAATGAAATGACATAAGCTTGATTATAATAATATGAAAAAGTCTTTCAATGACTTTTTACTCATTGGCCAATTCTTAAAATTCGTTTTATGTTTTGTGAGATGTAGATTGTCTTTTGTATTTATAAAAATACTTCAGTTTTGCTCTATGTCAAGTTTGTATGTCAAAACTTGTCCTCTGACCATTTTCAGACCTTGCAGATTTGAAACAAAATGCAAAAACCCCATAACATACATCTTGATATTTTTGTAAAAATCTAATTAAAAATTAGTCTGATTGTACAAGATAATAAGTCAGAAGACTGAATTCATTTGACCACAGTAAAGTGTTTATTTTTGGGCCTTCAACTTACTGACATAATTACAGTCAGAACTATCTGAATAAACTATTTTCCATTCTATAAATAAAAGCTCCTCATTACATTTGATCACCAAAAGATTGAGTATCATTATTTGGTAATTTTAAACAGATTAAAAAATGTGATACTTATCACAATTTTACTGAATGTTTGGTTATATTTCTACAATTTTTGTTTAAAGAATGTTGTAAAACGTGCATAACTGCTACTGTTTATAAAATATTTGTTTATAATTGCAGGTTCTAGTTCATTTGAATCTCAAAAAATGGACCGACCTTCTATTTCAGTGACTTCTCCTATGAGTCCTGGCATGTTAAGGGATGTTCCACAGTTCTTGTCTGGACAACTTTCAGTATGTAAACATTTCATTGATATTAATGTTGTGCTTTTTGCAGCATATACAACTCTTACTGTAGTGCTAGCTACCTCTAACAGAAATTTTTTGTTAAACTAGCTACGTTTTCTGTTTAATGCTATACGTCTCAGTCTAGGCAGGACCAGAGTTTCATGATGGTATTCAATTTTATTAGCATTTGGAGATTTTATATAAGTTGAATTTGGTATATACATGTATATTTATCTGGTAAACTAGACTGGTAGGGTCGAATTTTCAGAAAGGTCTAATCTTGGCCTCCAGGTACATTTGTGCTATTGAGTGTAAGCATTTTTTCAACTGTCACACTTACGTGTAGAGTTGGTAGATTTTGTTACCTGTGTGCTTGGAGGTTACTATTGCTTATTTCTTATGCACTAACTTTCGTATATAACTTTCCCAGATATCCCTCTGGTATTTTACTCATGTTGTATTCCTTGTACAAGTGTTACTCAGTTTTGTTCTTCACTCTCATTGAGAAGAAAGTTCATTACATGAATGTTTTCTTTTAAAGGGTACTTTTTTTGTAATAAACTGAAAAAGTTGAGTTTTGTGAACCTCTCCGTGTTTACAATTCCAAAGTGTGATTTTTCAAAAGTGCTCAGTTGTGGCCTGACATATTGACAAGGAAAGGCAAATGGAATGGAAACAGTGCAAAACTGGTGTTAAACAAGTTTGGAAATGTCACTTTCATGTTACTTTGGAGTGATATATGTTGAGTGTACCATAAAAATATGCATAAAATCCAAGCAGACTATTTCTAGGTCTCACAGAAGTGGTTCATGGTATTGATAGAGGAGAGGAACAATATTTTTGTCTCTTCAGTGGCCATGTTGGCTCCATTTTGCAGTGCATGAGGCATTATTTGTTTGCTCATCAGACCAACCATTTACAATATATATTTTTTTATTTTCTGTAGCTGTTGTACTTAACTATTTTGAAAGATTCAATCCTTTGGATAAATGGAAAACTAAAAATCTTGACTGTAGAGTGCAGAGTGCTTTGCAAAAATACAGTCACAAGGGAATGTGAACTGTCAGAATACACAGACCAAAGTTTCTAAAAACCCTCTTATTTTTACAAGACAGTAAAGAATATTGATAGTGGAGACAGGGAAGAAAGAAATTTCTTTTGTCTAAACTTCATGAAAGATTAGGCTGTCAAACAGTTGTGGTGCCTTGCTCCCAGCATGAAATTTAAGATTCAGTGTTAGCTGCTCAGATGACCAGTGCACACACACTATGGAATAATTGTCCGAATAGGAACCACATAGATCTGACTTTCTCACTTTCTCAGTTTTACATCAAAATCTTAATGATTTTAAGATTAGGATTTTTTAGTGAAGTCAGTAAATCTTTTGATTTAGTGGTTTGATAGGATACTGAAATTTGAGGTATTTAATCATAGTATTATTAGGAAATTTTGAGGTATTCTAATTTATTGAGTATAACAGAAAACCAAAGGTTTTATTTCTCAGAATGGCATATAAATTCAGTGTTTAACTTAAGAAGGCATAATTCCTATTCGTATTTATTTTTAAATGTTTCAATATATAAATGCCTGTTCTAAAAAGTTTCTTTCCATCTAAGGAAACCAAATAATGTTAAGAGACACTAGAAAATCTTTCCTATTTGTTTTTGGTAGTTCCTTATGTACTGTTTGCAATTACATTCAATACTCCCTACTACATATTATCTGTGTTTCCCTTAGAGAGCAGCTGGTATCTATCTGAGAACACAAAGTTCCAGCTGAGTGAAACTCAAGTCAGAAATACTCTGTAACTCTCTAAAGTTGCAATTTAGCCACGTAAGATTAGTAGACGTTTCAAAAGTTTGGATGCTTATCTTATCTGCCCAGCTAAAGAAACATTGGCAATATTCCTGTATTCCATGTTAATCATGTTAAGGGCACAACCCAGCTCCTGCTGCTGTTGGGTCAAGACTTTGGGAGGCAAGTACTAAACTCTTTTGCTCTGCAAGCAAGGGTGGCTGTCATAGTGTCTGAAGATTCTCTGGATAAGAGCAACATGAGATCTAACTGGGCACATGGCAATTTATAGGCTAGTATGCATTTTTATAAATAGAGGACTTTATGAGAATTGACGTATTCTACAGGAACAGTATTTTCAAAAAAATCAATGTAGTTTCTTTTTGATCTGGTGTTTTAAGATAGTTTTGAAAAATTAAAAATTTTGTGACATCAGATTTGGGGGTTTATGTTCCAGAAAGTAGTATGATGAATAGTTTTTCCTTCACTTTTTAATATTTGGGTTTATCATTTTGCAATTTTAAAAAGTTTTGAAACTTTGGAAGACGTAGTGAAAAAATCCTATTTGTAAAGTTAGAGATGTTTTGAAAAATTAGAATGGACTATGAGATTTTCAGATTTTGCACCTTTAGCAAAGGTAAAGTAATAAGCTAAAACTGAGTTTTTAAAATCTCCTCAAGTTAAAAGAAATATTTTAGTCTGAACGCTACAAAATGAATGTGCTTCAGTATTTTGGTTTTTCATGTTTTAATCAGCTCTTTTCTAACAGAACAGTTGATGGATCGCATATTCATTCAAAATGGCCGAGTAAGGTGGAAATGAAAGGAAATACTAAATTCTGAATGCAGTTGTGAATGTGCTCTTTATGGTGAGTGCCTAGGCAGGAGAATAACTACAGAACCCTGGCAGTAAATGAGGACAGGTTGCTGTTCTTTGTGGAAGTGGTAGGTCAATGACATTCTGAGTGATGGTGGCTGAATTCAGACAGGTGTCATGAATCTGAAGGAACAGATGAAAGGCAAGGTTTTAGAAGTGTTTTCCATATTTTCTGTGCCTTTGGACAGTAGCATGTAGTCCTGAAAGGTTGTTGTCAGTGCAGCTGTGGTTACTGTGAAACATAGGCAGTGAAATACAAGAATTGTGAGCAGAAGTGGAGTACAACAGTTCAGGTGGAGGTCTGAAGTATTCGAATGAATACTTGAATGTAGGCTTATTCAGACAGAGCTCTAGATCCTTCAGGGATTTTTATATATTAATAGTATTTTGGAACCTATTTCTTTATGTTTGGTATGGTTTTGGCCAGTTTAGCTGCAGTGATGCCTGTCTAGTATTCAGGGATGTCTTTCTCCGTCTCTTGAGTTTTCCTCTGTATTGGCGTTGGTCTGTGCAACTGTTTTCTTCTGTGGAGGTTACAGTGTCAGTCTAGAGCTGACTAATAGGATTGACCACACAGTAAACCATCTCATCCAGACAGGAAATCTTCTTTGCATTAATAATTATTCTGCCCAAGTACATATTTAATTGAACAAATTATGTGCAACTACAGTAAACTATTGTGTGTCATAACTTACTAAGGCGTAAAATTTATCTGTATTCTCTGTGCTTATTTTCTGGCATTTTTTATTCATGTTGTTCTTTCAGGGGAGTATCTGGCTGTTATTGCAATTATAGCTTTTTTATTATTTGCTTTGTCTGGTTCCTGTTTCTGTGTAATTTCACTGAGTTGTTTTTCCTTTAATATAATTTTAAAAAAGTCAAAAGTATTCTTTGTACGCTGATGCTCTTAGCTTCGTTACTGCATTTTGGCTACTTTTTTGGTACTGCATGAAAAGTATAACTTGAAATGCTTTTCCAATAGTTAGGTTTGGGGAATAATAACATAAGACCATGTAAACGGATACAAGTATAAAATCACAGTATTTAATTTTTGTACTGGTGAAAATTCTAACAGAAAAGGGATGTAATTTATAAAGTTAATCTATTTCCCTGTACACTTGAACCACAGAACCACTTCAGATTTGCCATACACATTCAGTTTATAAAGCAATGAAAATACAGTTGTATTAATTATAGTTGTCAAATATACAACATACTAGAAAGCTTTTATTGTACATTATGAAGGTCCTGTATGACAGCACATTGAGGGGATGAAATCAAGTACAAGACATGCTTCCCCTCCCCCTTTCACATGTTCTTTTTCCTTTTCTTCCTCCCCTTTATACCTCTACACAATTAAATTGCTGTTGCTCTAACATGGAAAGTTCTAGGTAGTGCACACAATTTTCCTCCATTTCCAAGGCAGAATATGACAAGTGAGGACCTGTGGTGTATGGTGGGAGATATTCTGTCCCTCTTATGATTGCAATATCCTGTGATAATTTATTTTTCCCTCGTAAAATGGAGCAGGAGCAAGCTGAAGATCTACTTTTCTTGTGAGTAGGTCACATTCTGACACCCTAACACTGGGCTCTGCAGTCCTACCTGTGCAAAGTGGCAGGTAGAGTGCAGCTGCTGCACCTTTCAGGGCACGGGGAGCACATCAGACAAAACCTGTGATCCAGACTGTCAAATTTTCTTACATACCTTCTTTCTTTGATGTAAGAACAGATTACTTCACACATTTTACAGAACAGATTTCTCCAGCATCTGTGCATGCCAAATAAGCAAGGAGGGTGGCAGAAGCATCATCACTGTGCCTATTTCCATGCTTTGGCTACATTTCTAATAGAAGTGAATACTGAGTAGTAGCTTATTCCTATCGTTTTGAATTAGATCAATAATCTCAGGAAAACTGAGCAGAGGTAAAGGAGATTCCAGTCTGCCAGATGGCTGTGATTGTTGTGACCTACTCCATGCTCCTGTTCTCCCCTTCACTGGTCCTCTGAGGTATCAACACACACTCCTTTTCCTGTCCATGCCCCATACTCTACCAGTTCTGTGCCACTCCATTAGCTGTTGCCCTAAGCTGAAGGTGAAGAGTGGTTGCTTGGAATTTGCAGCTAGTCCAGGGATTTGTGTTGCTTGTACTCTATATAGTCTTGATGTAACCACTGGAGGCCACAAGTTTGTATGTCATCTGAAATGTTACAGCACAAAAATACGTTATAAATGCATCTATATATGCAGTTTGCTAAATGCTCTAGATCCCATTTCACGCAAGGGTTTTCTGTGTATACCATGTGTCATTTCTGTCATGATTGCTAGAGAATTGAAATACATAGATTGTGCCTTCCCCTATGTAATGCTAATACCAGTCAGCATTAACATTCTTTTAATTGTTTTCAAAGTATTTAGGACTTTTCATAGACATGACTCTTAAAGTTGCAAAAAAGAGAAAACATTTTATTTTACTCACTTTCCTAAGTAACCAAAGCTGTCAGTGCATGAATTGTACTTGTTTCTCTCTGAATATGCACGTACAATTTCCCTGAGAGACAATCAACCTTAACTTATGTTTCCAACCCCACTTTTAAATCACACTTTGCCTACCTGTTCTTTTTGTTACATGTTATTTCTAAATCTCTTGTAAATGTTGTCTATAGACTTGCAAAGAGAAATCCTTGCTCCTGGGGAATCAGTGGTAAAATTCCTGCTGACTTCCCTAAGGCAAGAATTTCCACCACAGGATTTTGATATGATTTGGTAACAGATTTGCAGATTTAATTTATGCATTGCATTAAAATACTTTGTGTTAGATAAATATGTTGTTGTTGTAAAGCTGTGTTTAAAGTAATAGTTACGTGTCTTTGTTTTTACTTTTGGTCTTTTAGTTTCCAGCGTGTTGTCTTTTTTGGTTTTGTTTTATTGCTTTTTCTTTAATTTTGCTTACCAGAGCCAAAGCCTTAGTAGAAGAACAACGCCTTTTGTTCCTAGGGTTCAGGTAAAGACTTCGTCTGCCTGACAGAAACTAAAGTTGTGGGTTTTTCTTTTGTTTGTTATGGAAAATGCATAGTAGGAAAACGTTACATTGTAGTCCGTTTTCCCATATTTTGAGTGTGTTGCTTTAAACCATATTAACAACTGTCATGTCATCTTGTGAGCAGCTTGTAAAATTCTGCATGGGGGTTAAAATATTAAATAAAAATTTAAAGAGACAACTAGTTTTTGTTTGCTGTCTGCCCAATATTAAACTTATTCAGGTTTCAATAGTGATGGTGGCTATGCATCCCACACAAAAAATTTGTGTATTGTTTAAGCAATAAATAACTCTGTGCTTATTATATAAAGATTAATGTCTCTTTAAATCACTCATTATCATTACTTAACACATATTTTTTTGCATTTTCCACATAATAGTAGCGTTTTGAGTAGAAGATGGGCAAAAAATTTGTACCTTGTTTAAATAAACAAATTTCTTGTGTGTGAAACTTGGTTCTTGCATTTTTAAGTACATAGAAGTAACCAAAACTCTATTTGAATAAAAAATGAATTCTCCCATTGTCTTATTGAATTTATTTATCTTTGATATTCTGTTTAGGTACAAGTTGTTTGCCTTTTTTTCATTAGGAAGCTCCTAAGGTACTATAGACTAATGCAAAAGTAGGTTTTACTAATATGTTACAATGCTTATCTTGCTTTGCTGCATGTTTTTCATTTTCTTTTTGTAACTAGAATATTATCTGATTTTCTTAGAAACTATCTTTATGGAGATGTTAATCTTTTGTGTGGCAGCTTTATAAATGTTTCTGTTGTTTAATCAATTGACCAAGACATAAAGGATGATCTAAGTGATCAGAAAGAGATGACTGAATTTCATTATGAAATGGAAAAGAGATCATACATACATATATTTATTAAAAAAATCTAAATAAGACTGTAAATAAGACATCAAATATGACTCATATTTGATAAAGTATGTTTTTTTCACAACATAGTATTCTCGAAAGTATTCCTTACAACTGCTTAAAAATAAATTCAAAATTAAAAAGTTCTAAAGAAAAAAAGATATTATGAAATAATGTCTTGATTGTATGATTTAAAGTTAATATAGTATGTGCTATTGACATAAGCCAGCTTTGTATGAAAAATTTAAAACATCCTTTTGCATGATTAAGAAAGTTGGATTCTGCTCATGATAATGAAGTCAGAGGGATACAATCACAAGTCGTTAAGTAGTTCATAGAGATAATTATTATATATGACATAAGTAGTTTTTTAATATTTATTTTCTTTTTATATATGTACTAAATAAATTAAAAATTACATGAGAGTTGATTGTTCAATTTAAAAAGGAAATCTCTGCCTGAAACCTGCATGTTTCATGAAATACTGTAATGTAGAAATAACATGTAGTAGTTCCTTAATCACATTACACAAAATAAAGAAACAGACATAAAAATTGTCTGTTCCACTTAGGCTAATATCCTCTAATGAAAAAAAAAAATTACCTTGCTCAAACGATTATGGTAGTCATTTGAGAAAAGAAAAGAAGTGTCATGTTTGCTAGAAAATATCTAACAAGAGGTGAAAATGTTTAAGGCTTACTCGCTCATCCTCTGGATGGATTATTTTTTATATTGTAGTTAAGGATTGTCTTTCACCCCAGTTTTTTCTCTACATAATCAGTGTCTGTGGAGTCCTTATGGACCTCTCTAACAGTTTTTTCTTGCAGAGCCTAATAACAGTCAAAGATAAACATAAGACTTTTGACAAGAGTTCCTGAAGAACTCAAGATTATGACCTTGGCAAAAACTTTACAACTAGTCTGAGACAAAAAGTCATCCATCTGCCCACTTTTAGTAGTGATGGTAAATAGTTTAAAAAGGATCAATGTTAGATATATTTGCCATGCAGACTGCAGAAAGAAGAGGAATTCTCCAGTGGTCTTCAAACAAGGGTATTAGGAGCAGTCCAGCAGCAGTGCAGAACTCTGGTTACTTTTTTGGCGTGACAAATTCACTAAATCAGAGCTCTGAGCTGCTGTTTACGGTTGTCAGGAAGTATAGATTTCATTGTGGGCTGTGGTATAGCTGTGTTTGTAGAACTTCTTACAAGAATGAGGATCTCCAGACATTCTGTTTATACTTATTTGTTTCATTGCTCTCAACAGGAAATGCACATCTTTATTCTTGCTTGCATCTTTACTTGTTAGTCTGAAAGTGATCCTTTCTGGCAAAAGCTCCTCTCCCACATTTCTCTCCATGTCATTCCATTCATCTTCTAGCTCACTGGATGATTTCATGGAATCATCTTTATTTTATTGAGAAGAAAAACACACAGTTTCTTTCTTTTTTTTTCCTATCAAAAGCCCTTCTGAGCTTTTACTAATTTTACAGTACTTGGAAAAGTGTATCTTTATTTCCTGAACTTTTAGATTCAGTATTGTCTACCGGTAATTTTCTAACATGCAGAGTGATGCTTTATGAATCTTTGTAGGGAATAATCTGTTCTTAAACTTGTGTTTTCTATGCAGTATCTCTTGTTTATTTGGCAAAGCCTTCTCTTGAGCCAGAGTTGCCTCTGGGTTTTTTCTAACTTCAAAAATTTCAGGCATCCTTTTGGCTTTAATACAGAACATCAATATGTTTGATCATATATAAAAATATATACAAGGTAAAACCACTAAAAGAGAAGAGAAATCTAGATTAGGGCAGCCTAAATACTTCTATAATTTTCTGGCCTTTATATCCTACAACCTTATCCTACTACATTTTCCATTTGACAGCCTTTTCTTGTAGTTGTTCAGGCATATCAGACAGCAGCTGAAGCAGAAAGCAATAATAGTTTGATTTAGCAACCCTCAGTACTCAGGATTCTTTAGAGTTATGTTTAACAACGTCCAAAACTTACCTCATCTATGCCAAAGATCTCACCACCTCAGGGCAGTTTCAGCATCTACATAAGCTTAAGTCCAATAAAATGATTACTGCAAGTATTTTTAAAAATAAACTGAGGGGTTTTTTTCAAACAACAGATCCCACTGGTATATCTCTTGTTTCAGAAGACTGCGGACATGAAAAGTAGTATCTCATTTTTAAATAATAATAAACATAACAAACATCTATGTAGGTTACATGAAAAATTATAATGAGCAACAGAAGAAAAAAAAATGCCTGGCCAGCTGTCTCTAAAAGCCAGTGATGTTTGAGTAGGTTGTAGTGGTAAAAATCAAGCTGTAGGGCAGATGGTCTCTCCCAGTGGCACAAATTTTATCCCTTTTTCATGAGATTCGTGAAGTAACCCTTATATAACAAACAAAAAACTGTCGCATAGAATTTAAAACTTCAAATATTCTCTGTTTCTAAATCAAAGTTACGACTGAAGATATGTTTTGCCTGTATGTGGTGTACATAAAACCACATTAGACTTGCATAGTTGAGCAAACAGTCAAACATTCATGAGACTGGTGTATACGAAGTGCAACAATTCTATTATCTAGATTTTCTTAACTGATTCCCTTTTGCATGTGTATTAGAGTAGGGGTTCTTACACATGATTACTTCTTTTCTAGATCTCTGACCTCAGTCAGTGCTCTGAAACTTTTAGTGAGGATGAGATCTAATTGAACAAAGGTGAAATCTAGTAAACTGAATTTATGTCCTTAATTTATATAACTTGTACTAACTTCAAGTAAGTTTGAGGTGCCTTGAGGAAGAGCTTTCATTTGTACAGTTGAAGGAAAGATCTAAGTACCTCAATACCTGCAGTGAATGATCTACTCAAATAAAAGACAGCAAAGCCCACTAACTGTGTGAAACTTTGGCTACTCCAGAGGGTGAGTTGATTCTCCAGAGGGAGGCACCTTCTACTGAGGCTACAGAGGACCAACCTTACCCATTCTGTGATTCTGTGGAACAGGAATACTAACTAGATGTGTGAGATACCTGCATCCTCACTTGTCGGAATGCAAAGCCAGCAGTCATCTTTTAATAATTGTTGTCTGTGTAGGAAGCTTATTCCAGAAACAGGACCTGTGCTGTTTAAATACTGTTTAGACTGAAGAGGTTGAATCTGTGTGTGAAAACAGTGCCTTTTTCATCAAGCTATTCCACGTGCCATTCTCCTCTAGAGTACGAAGTCTCATCTGAAGCTGAGATACTGTTTGGCTGGATAATAAGTGTGTGGTGTTATCAAAGCACACTTAATTTTGGCATAGCAGGTTCCAGACCTGATACCCCAAATGAGTATTGCTCTTGTATTAGACCACTGCTGGTTAAAAACCAGAAAGAGTGAAACTCGGATCAGACCTTCATCTCTGTTTGCTCCAATCATCTGAGTGCAAAAGAGTTCCTGTTTCCTGCACTCTGTGTGGCAGTTATTCCTACCTGGAAGCCTGTCTCAAGGGGTGCAGCAGATGCACCCCTCTGTGAATAACAGACCATCACACAATATCAGGATGCATTGAATTTAGATGCCTGTTTGCCTGAATGTAGGTCACAGCAGAAGCTTAATAAAGCGTTAGGTGCCTGTCTGACTAGTGAAGGAGCCCAGGGAAGGAAAATACATGAGCATGTGTGTGGCTAATTAGTCTCCAGGACTTCAATGCAAAGTGGAAAGTCTTCAGAAGGTATTCAGGTTGGATCACTTTCTAAGTGAATTTTAGGTGCCTATATCCTCAGTAATCTAGATAGACAAATTCCTACTCAAGAAAGTGTTAGCCTCCACATTAGCATGAGCCAGCATAATTTTTTCTGTAGTGTTTTTTATATGTTGTTAGTTTAGCTTTCCTTTTCCTTCATTTAGATCAGGATTGCTTTGTTGAAGTTTCTTAGATATTCTAAGCTTTTAAAAGTGTGTGTGTAAAAAATCTTGTTAGATTTTTGTTCATCCCATTCTGTCTTTCAACATATTTTGTGCCAGTTAACATGGCTATTTCTTTTGTTGCCTCATACCATTTCTCTCATTCAATCTATTTTTTCCCCTCTGTTCATCTCTGGTCCCTGACATTAGTGGTTCCATTCTTCCTTTGTTTCACCAAGAAGTATCCTGTATATTTTACTTCCATGGTAATTATAAAGTATTTATTTGTCCCTTCCTTCTTCTAATCCCATGAGAATGCAATCCCATTCTCCTCTCTCTGGGCTTCCTTGACCATTCTCTCACAATTTCTTCCTTTCTTCTCCTTTCATCCTAGTCAAATGACTGCTTGGATTACGAGTACTTGTGCTGTGTATTGGAGTGCTAGCAGTGTGAATACAGGAGAGAGAGCTTTCTGGTCTTAATTCTGACTCCTGATTTCTCCTGTAACAGGACAAATTAAAGGGAATTACAGGGAAAATATGCCCATTATGTACAAGTTTTTCCAATAATTTTTTTCGGATCAGGAGAAAAGTAGAAGATATGAGTCAATGCAGATTTTGAGCTCTTTTTCCAAGATACAGTTGTTAAAGCATCTCAAGGAAGTGGTGTCAGATGATTTCAGTTTCTGCATAAGTAATTTTCTAAATATTTTGACTGAAGTTTTCATGTAAAAATTCAGTCTGAAACAAATATAGTGAAGAAATATTTAGCTTGAATATGAACACATAATTCTGGTTGTATTTTTGGTGCCTATATCTAGATGATTTCACATTCATCAGTCACAGTTTGTGATAGTGTCTGTATCACAAATATATTGCATTCTCCTTAAGCAAGCATAATTTTCCCAAAAAAGCAAACGAGGAAGATTGTCTTCCATGCTATTCCCCTTGGGTTGTGGGATTAGCCAAGTCTGTGTTTTGCTTGAGGACTCCCAAGAAAGCCTGTGGGTGGATACATTTAGTGTCAAAGAACATTTAAGTTGACTTGCACTTCAGAGGTCATTAAAGCTGTACTGTTGGTACAAAGCTTTCTGCTTTTGATCCGTAGCTGGATGGAGCTAGCTGGAAGTCCAGATAATTCTCAGTGTAGAAAAAGTACTGTCAAAGCCCCTGGCTTGCAAGAATGTAGGAACAGCATCTAAAATTCGCAGATGAGTAACTTTAACTATTAGTACCAGAAACCTATAAATTCTGTAGCAGGGCCAATAGCAGGGTAATAGAGGACAAGTATCCCATTTTTAATATCCATTCAAACATTTGGTTGGTGGCTACAGGGATTGCAAGATCTGAAGCAATGGAGAAGGAAGAAGTACACTGCCACCAATAATTGAGTTGGCGTGTCTTAATGTAATCTCAGTGAAGTATTAGGAATGTCAGAGAGCTAAATCAGCCTCTTCTTTATGGGTTAAAAGTCTTGAGAATTACATCAGGACCTTTCTTTAAGAGACTGAAATGTTGAAGTTAAGGAGCTATGATGGCAGATGAAAACCCTGTCTCTGAAATTATGTGAGATGGTTTCCACAGAAAGTGCACCTTCTCCTGTTCGTGTCTACCTTAGCTAGGGTATATTCATGCCTAAAGGTGTATTGCCTGGTGTGCAGGCTGGGCATTTTCCTCTCTGATTCCCTTAAGTTCAGGCAGGGTTACTGTTTTCTTTCAATGTCCTAGCTTGTCCTGTCTCAGACAAAGTCCTCATGAGGAGAGCCTCCTCAGTCATCTGTAGTTAGTGATACTGCTGTGCTACCACCATGTAATGGCTCCTTGGCTATTTGGAAGGCTTTGTTTTGTCCTAACTGCCCCATTTCCCCCTTCTGCAGTGACTGCTCTGAAGTAGGTAAATCCCTTTCTTGGCTGATGTGTTTTCAGTCATAGAATTCAAACTGAAATAGCTAAATAGCAGCTTGTAATGACTCTAGTGGAAAAGGATAGTAAATCAAGCCTTAGACTGGTTATTAATAATTCTAAAAATGAGTAATAGTGGTTTTTACCTTGTTGCTGAGTTGGACTATGTAGAGGGTTGGACTACTGAGCCTTCCTCTCTTAATATTTCTGGAGGGCTGATATGATTTCAGAATAAGTGTATATATGTAGAAAAACATCTAGAGATATGAAATATTTATGGGTTTATCCCATAGTCTCTTTACCACAACAGGAGATGAAAAATTAATTAATTCATTGTGCATAAACTCCTCAGAAATGTGTATATATATGAATACCATACATTAGTAATGCAAGTAATAGACTACAAGGGAGACTAATCCTAACCAGAGCACCATGTGAAAAACAATTAGTGTGAAGTAAGGCACTTAGTTTACGGGGTTTTAAAAAAAGTGTAACTCCTGGTACATACTGAAGCTATTACAATATTAACTTATTTTTATTTTTTGTTATAGATGCAATGTAGAATATTATATTTTCTGTTTAAGTAACCAATATAAAAAGAAGCTTATGAGCAAAATTGTTTTTAAGGATTAATATACTGCTTCATTGTTGAAATGAGTTCACTAATTAATATTTTCTCCCTGCAGATAAAACTGTGGTATGACAAGGTTGGTCATCAGTTAATAGTGACCATACTGGGAGCAAAGGATCTTCCTTCAAGGGAAGATGGGAGGCCAAGGAATCCTTATGTTAAAATTTATTTTCTTCCAGACAGAAGGTAGGGTGAACGCAAAGCAAGGAATATCTGAATTACTCTGATACTCAGATGACACACACAGCTGAGTTTATCAGTCATACTTCATTGAAAAAAGCTTACAGTTGTGGGTTCTTGTGTTGAACATGCTATGTAACAGCAAGATGTCTTTGAACACTAAGCACAGACTTGCTTTCCCTGGCTATATTATAAAATACTGAATAGAAAATGAAAGGAAAGGTAAATATATGTCTTTGTGTGGGGATCTGTTATTTGCAAAGAATGTTGTTAATGCTTTATAATGTCTTTGTTCCCTATGACAGTTATTCTTCTCCAGAGCAAAGAACATGCTACAGAGTTGGGTTCATAAATTTCTGGACTGATGAGTCCAGCAGTTTGGCTTGCCCCATCTTCATACAATTAAGCAGTAACAACAGGTTTGGCATCTGAAACCCACAGATTTCTTGTCACAGTATAAGTGAATTAAGGCTGAAGGGGTCTCAATTGAGATTTCCCATTTGCACTTTGAAAACTTCCCCTAAAGCACAGAACTCATATTAATCTGGATGGTGCACTTAGGGAAAAATAAACTGTAGTAGGACCCCTATTCCAGAACAGCTTCTTCACTTCTTAGTCCATGATTTTCTGCATTTTAATTTAGGTGTTGGGAAGAACAGCAAAAGAGATAATGTGTTATCCAGTTGATTTTTTTAAATTGTTATTTCCTCAGATGGTGTCAGTAGGGGAACATGTTTAGCTTTCTTTTATAGTGTACCAACCAAATAATTGAAAGCTTTAATGTCACTCAAAATAACAAATAGGTCAGTGGATTGCTGAATCTGTAGAATAGACAGAACGCATATTTTTACTTCATTTGCTTTTCCTAATAGCTAAACTGGGAAGATGCTATCTCCAGTACCATTTGACTTCAGCAGGAATTAAAGCTATTTAGTATTTTGGAAGACATTGCTTTTCCACTTTCATTGTATACTATATGTTGACATGAAAATTTTCTGTGACTACCTAATTTGCAGTGTCATTGATGATTAAAAGGTTTTGGATAGATTTTCTTGGGCTCACCAGTATTTGAGCTGTTGATTTAGATCTCTAGTTTATTCAAATTGCTGTAGTGTGTTTGTAGCTGCTGAAGCTGTGCTAAACTGAGAATCAGGTCTGCTTAAAATATCTTGCCTGCTTTTTCAAGATTAATAAGTAATTAATAGGCTAACAGAAGTGTCTGTGTTCATAATGTTTTACAATACAAATTGTGACGACTGAAAAATACATCGATGTTAAATTTTATTAATCTGTAATCTTTTTTCCCATTTATGGGAAGTGTTCAGAACTTTTTCTTTAGTTGTTTTATGTGTTTATGATCAGCAATTTGTCTTATGGAATTGTGGGTTTTTTTCTGATGTGGAAATTAATTTTCCTTTCCTTAGATTTAAAAGCTAAGTAAGCAACAGTATATTTCTTGTGTAGTAGAAGGAAACATGCTAGAGGTAAAATACACTTAAGTAAGTCAAGCATTTGATTAGATGAAGATGCTGAATTCTTTGATTACAGAAATGTAATTGAAAAATGTTGTACAATGTAACTTAGTTCACAAGGGTAAACAAACTTTTTGATTCTGGAAATTATTTTTTTTAACAGTGTATCTAAAAATATTACTTCTTAGGTAATATTTTGATCCAGCTTCCAAGTAACAATTCAGAAATACAATGACTATTACAGTTGCAAGTATTAACGAATGGAATGTATCTGCATTGCCTTTTAAAAAATCCTCATAAATTAGTATGGCAGCTGCATTATGCAGCAATCAGCAGGTTTAAAATAAGCATTGTTATGAGGACTCTTGTCAGTATTCTCAGTAGGAGGAGTGTGGGTGTTTTCCAGCAAGAATTGTTTCAATCATAAAATATTAATTCTTTCAAATAGAAATAGTCTGCAAAAGACATTTCTTTCAATAACACCCTGGAGCCAGAGCCAAAGCTGGCAGGGTAACCTTGCATGGAGACCTCACCTTGTGGTGGAGTTCCACCTTCAACCTGGGTGGTTCATTGGAGTGACCAAAGGATTTGGGAAGCTGTTGAGAACACTGTTTTTTCCAGTGTTGCTGGAAAAGAATGTGTAACTCACTTTTGGGGCTTCTGGTTTCCCAGGTGGATATGGAGCCCTTAGTCAGGAAAGCCCTGCACTACCCCCAGCTCCCTGACCATTCCTTTATGTGGGCCAGCTGCTCCTTCCTGCTCTGCAGTTGGAGTCAGCTGCTGTAGCACTGGAAGCTTGAGAGAACCAGCTGGCCCTTTTTTCTGAAATGCAGGTGTTTGCTATGCCTTGTGTTGTCTGTAGAGATGTTCTACTGTCAGACTGTGCCTTGTGGAAATCCCATCTATGGAAGTACATTTTGCTTTATAAAATGCTGTTTCCAAAATAAAAGAAAGTATGCCCAAAATCATATTAAAACATTTTTGGTTTTTGGGGAACATCTTAAAATTGGAATTGGCACACAAACTTGAAATCACCTAACCTTGGCTTTTAATATGAACTTATGAATTATCTTCAATATAGGCACTGACCTTTATAATAAAGGAAAATTCCTGATGTAGATTATAGTACCCATGATCCTATAAACTGAACTGCTGATTTAAGATTTGCTATTTTCCATTACCTACTTAATGCAGTATTATGGTGTTTTGAACATATTTAATATTTAACTGTTTTTTTCAGTGATAAAAATAAAAGAAGAACAAAAACAGTAAAGAAAACATTGGAACCTAAGTGGAATCAGACATTTATTTATTCTCCAGTTCATCGGAGAGAGTTTAGAGAACGAATGTTAGAAATCACTCTTTGGGACCAAGCACGAGTTCGAGAGGAAGAAAGTGAATTTTTAGGAGAGGTATACAAGTATTGGTAGTTACTATAGAAATACAGTTGCTGACATGCTAATGTATAGATACAGTATTTTTGAAAAAATTACTTACTATGCAAAGCAAAACTGGTTTCAGTTTTTTTATTTTTTCTTTCACTTAGTAGTAAACAGCGATCTCACACATATCACATAATCCTGATGTGAGATTATTTCTGTGTTTTTTCACTTTTAGTAACAGCATGAATGTGGTTTCTCAATTCTAATTCTTCATTAAAATCCATATTATCCATAGTTGTATTTTTCCAAAACTTTGGAATGTTGCTCATTAATTTGAGATATTCGAATGCTGTAAAGGCTCTCATAAGGTAATAAAGGTTTTGTGAAAGATTTTCTGGTATATTTAGTATTGTAAAAGGCACAGGAGATTCTCTCATATTAAAGCAAGGTTTTTATATAACTTCAGACAAAGTCCTTAGCAATAAGAGAATAATAGAATAAAACTTATGAATACATGTATTTTAAAATATTCTCTCACATAATGCTTTCCTATTTTTAACCATTCTTTCTTTTTTAGATTCTTATTGAGTTAGAGACAGCATTACTGGATGATGAACCTCACTGGTACAAACTTCAAACGCATGATGTCTCTTCATTGCCACTTCCCCATCCCTCACCATATTTGCCACGCAGACAACTCCATGGCGAGAGTCCCACACGGAGGTTACAAAGTAGGTTATTAGTTTTGCACACTGTGTGTAGTTAATTTCAATTAATGCCTAATAAAATATATGAAATTCTTGCAAATGGAAAGCTGACAGAACTTTTATGTTAATTTTTAACTGTTAAGAATTAGGGAATTTGTGATTATTAGGAGAATCTGACATACTAGAAATGGTATCAACCACTGTGTATTGCACCATTTTTTTCTTAGGAGACAACTCAGTTCTGGTCTTCAGCTTGAGTAAATGATCTTGGTTTTTGCAATGTGATCTTTTTATCATGAAACCCTGTCTTTTATATTATATTCATAATTTCATTATTTAAGCAAAAGTGAATGTGCAGGACCTCTCTCTTTAGCTCATACTTCTTAAAGTAACCTGTATATAACATCATGTATAGATAAATTAATACCATGGCCTGTTGCCTTGCTTTGATACTATTTTACGTGCTTAGATTCACAAGTGGAATTTCCCTAAAAATTATATTTTGTAGAGTTTGTTATACCCAATCCATAGCAGTTTGATGTTATTAGTAGATATTTTGAAAATACAGTGTATCAAACATGGTAATGAAAATAGACACATAAGAATAAGTAAAGGAGGAAAATCTGGTTCTTTAGTACTTCATGGTTTCTGTAGTTTAACTATTCAGTACTGCTGGTGATTTAAAGCTCTTCTTCACTGAATAAAATTTATGAAATACCAGTTGGCAGTTATATAAAAAACCCCAACCAAATCAACCAACCAAATTAATAAAACCCCAAAACCTAAAAGGCCCACCACCACCACAAAAAACCAACAAAGCAAAACTAAAACCCCAAAACAAACAAAAAAACCCCCAACAACACAAAGGAACTTCAACAACCCAACCCCAGTTTCTAAGATTTACTTGGGGTTTCTTTGAGTGATTTGATGTGAGTGTGTGTGCATATGTTTCACACAAACTCACAGAAATCTGTGTTTAGTCATGCAAACAAGCTTGGATATTTCATATGTAGAGTTTCATATGGACATTTCTACATAGAGTCTTTATTAAATAACCCATTTAACAAGTATTTCAAGTGGTTGATCTGTCTTCTGTGCGCTTGATGGTGAGAAGGATTAAAATGCTCCATATCATAATATTCTGAGATAGACACACTATCAGAGACTTGCAGTTGTAAGATTATACTTGTCCGAAAAAGGAGGAAAAAAGTGATGGTTAGAAAGTAAGGAGTTCTGTTGCAATTCAATCATCTTCAGTCTTCTCATATGCCATGACTGTTATTTAACTGAAGTTTTACAATTATTTTTCTTACATAGTTTACATAATTTTTAAACACATTTCAAGAAGTTTAAATTCCATGTACAACTATTTTTACAGAACAGTTGGACTCTTTGCAAGTGCAGCTAGTGAAATTCTGGTTTTCAGGAAATATTCATTCCTGTAAACAAACCCTGTTTTTCTCTCAGAATTTCTGTTTTTCTCTCAGAATTTCTGACTGTGCAATAAATAACTGCCATTAAGAATGAATAAGTGCTTTTTTTTTTTAACATATTTTAGTGATGTTTGAGTAAAGATCTGTTGAATGATATTAACTCAAAATTTGAAAGACATTCAGGGTTTTTTATATAGTAATGACACTATGTACTACTGAGTAATAAAAAAATAACTAATAAATACTAATACTAATAATGTGTTCAACTGAACAGTTTTATATGCTTGTCTGTAAATATAGAGGAAAGGACTTAGCAAAACTTCTTGTTTGGTGAAATACTAAGATTTGGTATAGAAGTCCTGCTTTTCAATGAAGATAGTTTAGCCTGACTGTTCCCAGAACACTAGTTTTTCAGCCTCAGGTTCTAAAACCTTCAATCAAATAAGCAGTTTCATATGTTCACTATTATTGCTGGAGAATGCACATACTCCTACACTTAATTACCCTATTTCCATTTGTCCGGAAAAAGGAATCCCATAAAGAAGGATTTTCTTTAATGGCCTATGAATATATTCATGTCTTGAATCCTTGTGTATCATAAATAATTTTCAGTTTAAACAGATAGTTTTAAATGTACAGAACAAGGTCTCCTGGAATTAAAATCCTTACTTTCTGGGGTCTGAAAAGGTATACAATTGGAAATTTATCATCTGATCAGAGTTTGGCTGTGGCAGCAGAATCCGTTTAGCAATGAAAAAATACAATTTTTCCTTTATTGCTGTCACACCTCTGAAATGGAAATAAAAGTACTTCTTGGTGTCCAAAGAGGTCATGCAATATCCTACTGAGAGATCCAGTACTCAACTGGACAAGGCTGTAAACAATGAGGTGTAAGTTGGACAAGCCTGAAACAGGCATTGCACCAGATGGCCTCCAAAAAGCTGTTCCCAATCTAAATGTCATCACCAAGGGACCGGTGAAGGGCAGACGGCATGTCTTAAGACTGTTTGCCTATATTAATAACATATAGAAATCTGGGGTTTTTACTTTTTTTTCTTGAGGTTTCAGAAGAGTATGAAGTCAAACAATATATTAGTTTCTTGTGTCTGAAGAAGTTTTTTGTATCTTTCAATAACATTCTTGTATATGATGAAACAGAAGATGTTATCCAGCGGCACATTATGACAATGTGAAAAAAAATCTCCAGATTGAAGATAAGGCATAGTCTAGCAAGTTTTTCTGTGTTTTTCAAAGCACTTCTTAGAACATGTACTGGCCTGTGATAAAGCAGGCTGATTTCAGTTTTTGGGGCTGCAAAATCTGAGCAGTTCAGTCCTCCTACCTTTTGTTCATTTCTGTGATGCCTCTATGTATGGAATTAGTGTATACAATATGAAAGACTTTATCGAATACCCCCAAAAATCATTAGTGTGAGAAATGACAGGAGAGATATTTTGAATCACAAGGTTGTTTGTTATTTGTGTAAATACACATTACACATCTAAGCTTTTTATCTTTACGATTGCCAAGTACTGATAAACACATATATTTGAAGACAATACTTAAATGTTACTCTCTAAAGGTACTTTAAAAGAGCCACTTACCACTTCTATTCTCTTTTTAATATCACTGGATTGCAGTGTTCCTGAAGAAGAGCAGACTGTCAGCCCTGAAGAGTGAAGTTGTATTTACAGATTGCCAGTAGCAAAGTGCAAGCTTCCCACAGAGCCCCATATGCCATTTTTTTAGGAACCAGCTTTCAGTGACAGTGGCTTTCTACATATATTTATCTCTCAGTGTCTTTGAGTGGGCAGTGTGTTGTGGTACAGACTGATCTAAGTCAGCTGTCCACCTTCTCTTTCCCAGTCCTCTGATCCATACATTCCATTAACTTCCCAGTGATAAAGAATCATTGCCGTACTTTCTCCTTTGTGTTTTCTGACAGACATCTACTTAGAAACTGGAATTAATATAGAATGTAGGATTATGACTTAGTAGCTCTTTCAGCTAATTATATTTCAGATTTTCATAACCTGATCCAATGAGTATATTTTAAGGTTTTTCTATGTGAAATGTGGGGTAACGAGTAGGCCTATTTTACTTATTGTGCTCAACTTTTGAAGTGAATTTTTAAAATTACTTCATTTTCTCTAACATTTACCATAAAATTAGCCATGCATCAAGAATTCCAGACAGCAGTAACTAGAATTACAGCCAAACTGATGTTCTTTTTATATTGCCTCTGAAAAAAGATTGTAACCAGAAAATTAAAAATAATTTTAGAGAATATTTAGGAATTCCCTAAATATTCAGGGGATATATTCAACCTCTTGTTGGTTGGTTATTTTTCCATCTCACATTAGCTAAGAATCTTATTAGAGAATACATACAAAACTGAATGTGCTTTGGATGCTGTGTTCATAGCTGTTGGGATCACTGGTGTGAAAGTTATTGTTAGTATTTCCATTTGTTGAGAACTGATACAGAAATCAAGCAAGGTTTATACCACGGGGTTGTGTATCAAAAATTACTTCATATCCATGAGCCCAGAATATAGAGAAAGAAATAAAATTGGCTATGAGGCATTCTTATTCCATCTTTTACAGTTATATCCATGTAATGTGAGCATTTGTGCAGTGTGAGCTGATGTTGAACTGAAAAAGAATATGGGGTTATTGTTTATTTTGGAGAACAGCAATTTTTTTAGTTTTATGTTGACACTGATTTTGTTTTAGAAGTAGGTTTTGTTTTACTCCAAGTGTTTTAAGACTTTCCCAATTACTTAGGATTGAAAAGCAACTGTCACTAGTTTTCTAAATCAGATTCAGCTTTAAAAATAAGCTGTCTGAATTACTGATCTGCAGCCCACAGGGAGTGCAACGTACAGTGTAGGTAACAGCTACGTGCACAAACAAGAAATGTGAATATAGCAGTAAACCCAGACATTTTCAGGCCTCTTGTTGCAGCATAGGTCTGTACAGCAGGTGAAGGAGAGTTTTTAAATACCATGAGAATTCACAATATGCTATGAAAAATACATTTTTTTTATTTTGAGCATCCTCAGTAAGGGAAATGTAATAGATATATGGGAGATAAACTCTGCTGAGAACAAGAGCTCAAATATTTTATAAATTACAGTGTTTGAAAATGGACATGTAAAAGTCCAAAATGGTGTCTTTTTTTTCAGATCTGAAGGCCAGAAAAATCAATCAAAATGAAAATAAATGTAAATAATCAGACTTTGAAGTAGTTTTCTTGTAGAGGGAATTTGACTTTCTTTACTTTCAGAATTAAATTCATCAGTGACTCCATTCACTGAGTTTCATGATTCTCCAGGCACATAAAAAATCTGGAGGGAGAGAAAATACAGTAATGAGTATTTAAACTCTGGGGATAAAATTTGAGTATAGTTATGTTCTAAAAAAATCTGCATATAGTGTGCAGAAATCTATATATAACATTTGTTTTTCAAATGTTATTCATTTTTTTCAGATGGGAATTAAGAAAATCTAGAATGCATAAACAAAGTGTTTTGAGTTGCATGAAAAGTTTTGTCATCTTTTCAGCTTTGTACTTTGTACATTTTTCCGTCAGACTCTATTTTCTGGGGCAATACTGAGACCTGAACATGACAAAAATTTTTAAATCCGACTAGAAAAAACACAAATTTATAGACTGAATAAAAAAATAAAGAATCTGATTACTTATTAGTTTTTGAAAAACATTTTTAGATGGGCTTGTCATTGCTGGGTGATGACAATTTTTTTTTTGAATGTTCATCAGATCAAGGAGGAATGTCATAACTGTTAATTTAATCTCTCTCTTCCATTATTTAAATGGTAAAGTTGTCAAGTCTATATTGGGGAACATCAAGATACACATTTCATAGTACCAAAATCATTAAAGTTTAACAATATTTAATTACAAATGTATCTGAATTTTTAACCTGTGAAATATGAGCCCCTGTGAAATGATGGCCAATCATCTTCCACTGAAAGTTATTTACTTCCTTGGAGCTCTGTAGAGGCTCATTTTACTGCAGAATCAGGATCTTGCTGTCTCAGCAATTTCCTTTTAGTTTGTTGTGAGCTTGGTAAGTCAGCACAATAATTTTCAATGGATGTCACTGAACCTTACTTGAGGAAATTATAATAATGCTGTTCACTAGTAGGTAAGTGAATTGTACTTAATGGAAACATGCATCAGTGACTTTTTTTCCAAATTATAATATGGAGCATTTTATGGTCAATGGCACAGGCCGTGATTAATTTATTATAAGAATTTTACCCTAGAGAGCAAGAATGACAATTATTTTTCTCTTTCATGCTTCTTCCTTAGTTTTTCTTTTAATGGAGCACAGGCCTTGGGCATGTTATCTTTCTTTGCATGCATTGATATTTTGTTCACAGAATATGGATATATGTACCAGTATTCTATTTATTGTACACCTACTGTTTATTTATTATATTTCATTGTACATCTATTGTTTATTAAATACTTTAATTAAAAGGTATTTAACATGATACAGGGATGTCTAAAAAGGCCTTAAACTATCAAAATATTTTTCTTTTTATAAAGAAAGCTCATTTAGGATAAATGAAAGAAATTAATTTAGGTTATTAATTTATTAAATTGTAATTAAACTACAAAAATACTTAAAAACCTGTTTGAAGCAGTTTAAGGGAATTACATAGTTTCTCTGGTTACTTACTTGATACAATAATGTTATTAAATTGCTCTTCTGTCGTGTAATGACGTTTTCAGATGGTTTTAATACTACTCTGACTTCTTCCTTTCTGTTCTGTGACCATATAGAAACCAACATTGCTTTCTTAGTCCTCAATCCCCTTATAATCTCACTAGTTTTATATTCCTGTGCTCTTCAAGAAGCTCTACCCTTTTAAAGATCTATCTAGCAGTTAAATTCAGAATGCCCATAATTTTTAACTATAGGAATAATTTCTAGACTGTGTTAATTGATTTTTTGGTGGGCATTTGGCACGCTTCCACCTTTGGTGTTTGGGTAGCATCTGATGTTGTCAGGATAAACTAGGCAAAGTCTCTAAACTCCATTTTTTCATAATTTTGTAGCCAAATAGTTGTCATTTTTAAATGAAATTCTTAACCAGAAGAGATTACTACTAAGGAGTACAAATATTAGAGACGTTACGCAATAAATCATATCTAAGAGGTTGTAAATGATGCTAAAAAAACCCCTATCATTCACTTTGAAATTATATTGCCTAATGGAATTCTGGGTCTGGGACATAAAAATGTATTACATTTATCAAGAAACCAAAGCTGAAAATATAGAGAGTTAGAAATCTTAAATAGTAGATGATTTAGTGATATGATCCACATGTTAAAATAGTTAGTACCTGGATGTCAGAAAAAGTGTGACTTGCCAGAAGGTACTTAGTCATCCCGTGAATCCATTAACAGCACCATTTGGCAAGAAATTGACATTTTCATTTTTTCTCTAACACTGTCATACCATATCATCTGAGGTGCATCATTTACTTACAGACTGTCCCTCTTTTCTATTTAATATGACGTCTGTGAGCTTTTCAACTATAAGGAATAAAAATATTCATAAAATCTTGCTAATGACAAGGTATTATTAATGTTATTCTGGCTTCATGGCTGCTTTGTATTATGACATCTTACAGAAGTAATGTTTTTAAAATCTGTAAATGCCATTAACTTTTCATGTTTCCAGAATTGTCCAGATATTCACATATTATTATTTTTTTCAGTTTAGAAAAATTGGTATGATTCTATGGAAAGCTAAAATATATAAACCAATCAGACTTAAGGAATGCAAGCAATAAATCAGGTATTGCAAGTATTTAATCATTGAGCTCATATTAGGATTCTTGAATTCGCTGGTAACAACAGTATGTAATTAAGGTTCTCATGTAGGTGCGTATTTACCAAATCAAGAGCTAGCTGGAGGGAGAAGATTGAATGACATACCACTTCTGAGTCTGTTAAATTTAGAGTAGGATTCAAAAGTACATCTTGGGAAAGTTCTGCTAGTGCTGCAGTGCCAACAGAAGCGTGCAATATTTTTAAGGGTAGCAGCTCCTATTGTATGCCTAGTTGAATATACATTTTGCCCTAAAAAGTTAAACACTTTTATTATAAGTGTGCAATTGTATTTCAGAATTGGAAATTACTGAAATTGCTCTTCTAGATCTCTGTGGCTATTGTGTATAGCTGTTGATCCAGAAGTGATTGGCATTTTTGTGGTTTAATTTCTCTTAGCTGCTTGAGTTTTCTTATTTTGATGGCCCACAGTATCAGATTCTACCATCTGTGGCAGCCCTTGTAATAAAGTTTAAGGTTCTAATCATCCCTGTCACATGTGTTGATTCATGTATTTTTCCCTGACACTACTTCATTTCAATATTTGTTTTCCAGATAAAGGCTTATATTCATATAATTCAGGTAAATTTTCAGCATGCCAGAAATGCTTTTTGCTTCCATGGACATGCAAAATTTAATTTGATATTTTATTGATGTGCTTTTGCTACCTATTGTGCAGATGCTAAATTGCATAACAGTTCTTTGGCTTTTCTTGTCTGCTTTTCAGTAATAAGTCTTTTGTTGGCTTTCTTTCTCTATTCTTAACATCTCAGTATCAATATTGGAGCAATACTGTAACACCATACTTGCTTTGCTTGCCTTTTTATTTTAGGTAGAGCTATGGTAGGAAAACTGTAGTGAGCTTTATTAACTATACTAGGAAAATGCTATATTGTTTAAACTGTATTAAAAGGAACGCTATTATATTACAGATGTTTGAGAACTAGTGTAAGTATGTTTAGAATACAGAAATGGGGTAAGTGAAGTACTGGCAAAATCAGTATTTACACTGATATACATTTTTCAGTTTCTTGATTTAAATCCCCTATTACAAATCCAGCTATATCTGAGGAATTTGCCTTAACTAAATACAAGTAAATTAATAACATACAGTTTTTACAAACTTAAATTTTGTAGTGCATTTCATTTGGGACTTTCTGCAGTTTCTGCAGCTTTAATTATTGGAATCTCTTTGAGAATTCGTTCAACTAATGATCTTTTAGTTATGTTTAAAAAATGAATCATGCATTGTTATGAAAATAGATCCATATCATGGTAGAGAGAAACAAAACCCCATTAGAGTAGAGCTTTCTTGAGAGTAGTACTAATAAAATCCAGTTTCCATTGCATCTCATGTCAGTCTCCCATATTTCTTCCACTCCTTTCCCTCCTGAAATAATCCTGCATTCTTCTCATGTTTTATGGTATCTTTTTATGGGGAGAGACCAAGTTTGGTGTGGCCTCTCTGGACTTCCACACATGTGGATTAGACACAATTTTTAGCTTGATAAAGTTTCTTTCTTCTATCCAGAAGTTGTATCTCTCTCTTCTATCTCTCTCTTCTATCCTATTCTAACCATTTTCGAAGATCGGTAGTAACTTAATAGAATTTGATATTTATACTCCTCTGTCAATGTAGGTGAAATTGGTTGCAAAGCTCTAAAACCCCACTATTATGTGCAGGATGATAAAGTGACAGATTGACATGGAGACAGCAGGACTGCATGAGAAATTAGCTCACACTAAGAACCCTCGGGCACAGGCTGGATGAATATCAGAGAGCAAATTCTTAAAACAGTTGTTATGAGACTGTTTTGGGGCTGCTTATGTGTCGGCTTTGAACACAGAAGGGATAGAGGCAATGCTAAGTGACTTTAAGTGGTTGTGAAGGCCTTCTGTGAGCTCCAGGGAAGGAACTACAAGCATGCTTCACTACCCTTTGTTCCCCCAAGGAGTCCACAAAACCTTGTAAAAGCTTCCTGCACTGTAAGAGACAGGATTGGGAGCTTAGTCTGCTTCCTTTTTCTTTTTTTTTCCTTCTCCTCAAGAAAAGCACAGAATTCCTGAGCCATAAATTCAGCTCTTCCTTCTGTATTTAGGCTGGCTCACACTAATTTTATTTCTCATTCTATCCCCTGTCCTAGTTCATTTTGGTAACTATGTTGGTTGGTCATATGGGCTTTAGTAGAGCTGTGAACCTCTGTGTTAGTCTTCTCTTGAGGTCCATCAGAAATTTCTGTGGGGAATATATGAAGCACAGAAGATACTTTGTATTATTTCCTCTGTATATTAAAAATAGAGTAAAGAAAATCTGTGTGCCAATGTCAATTGTCATGTGGAAGGCAGAAGGTTTTTTTGGAACCCTTCACAGATTTTGATTGCTTTGTAAGAAAATATTTGTTTGCATATCATTTCGTTCATCTGGGAGAGTTCCAATTATTTAGAATGTTATTATGGAGGGAAATGTGATTCTGGTGAAATACAATAGAATATTTCAGTTGGCAGGGACCTAGAACAATCATCTAGTCCAACAGCCCAACCATTCAGTGCTGACCAAAAGTATGTTATTAAATGCATTCTCCAAATGCCTATTAAACATTGACAGGCTTGGGAAAACCAAAGAATATTCTGTAAACAGTTTTTCAATTATTTCCATATTACTTTTATTTAGAAGTTGGTAGAGCTTTCCATGGCCACCAACACTGCATCCCATGAAAAGTTTACAGAAAAATAACTGTTTCATTCATGGAATTGGATGAAACACCTCATTTTTTTCTTTATGTTATTTCATCCATGAAGATGAAAAATGGAAATGTTTTTATACTAAGAATCTACTGTATTATAAATTCATTTTCTGCCTAATAGAAAGTAAAAATGCAAATAGTAAAAAATTAAATAGAAAGTACCTACTAAATGGAAATTGAAAATAATGGTGCTAATAGTTTTTAAGTGATGGAGTTTTTCCCCAGCCCTGCAATGGAAGCTACATTGCAAGTGCTGTGAACTGCCAGTTCTGCTGTGTTCATGTTCTTGCAGAGTTGCTGTGCTGGCTGCTCAGTGTTGTGCTGAGCAGCATTGCAGGGAAGGAGCAGAGAGGTGTGGAAGGGCAGGAGGATGCTGAACATTGTCAAGTTCTGATGGGGAGGTTTTTGACTCCCCCCTGAAAAGTTTTATTGATAGTTTAAGGCTATTAAAGCCAAATTTACTAAAGGGAATAGGAATATATATTTTAATTTTGCTGGGGTTATGCTGAATTAAGGGATTTTTATGAGAGTTACAGTAGCATGGGGTCTACTTTGCCTTCAGTCCATAACTGTAATAATTGTTAATCTGGGTGGAAGGGATGTGAAAATCTGTATTTACCATCTATTACTGCCCAGCTATCAGACAGAAGGGGAATAATACCTCCAATAATGTTTTATAAATATTATATTACTATATAATATATACTAGTGGAATGGCATCAAAGAAAAGGTTAACCACAGGCAAACCATTGGCACCAGTGCGTTCATTTAATGTATCCAATGTTCTGGAATATAAGATTTTTACTGAATTCTGAATTTATGTAAGACTGGATTTAATCTCCTTGCTCTTGATTTTAGGACTGTATTTTATAATGTATATGTCAAACAGTTTAAGATATTCACTAAATACTAAATAACAGTTTCATTCACAATATTAATTTTCATTAATTTGTGAGAGACTTCAATGTCACATTTCCCAGATAAAATATGAATTTCTGTTTTTTGTAATCAGTGATCCAAATTACTTAATGAAGTAGTATTTTGAAAAGACATGGCTGAGGTGGGACAGATGCCTAAATATTCCCATTTACATTGTCAATAGGTTAAAAAGAAAATTACTCTCTAAAATTAATATACAGCAGTTGAAATTACTGTTTCAAAAATTCCAAGAAATTTTAACCTATCTGCCAGCAATTATACTGTCATTTCAAATACTTGGTTCAATTAAAGATTTTGACCACTTTCTAGTTTGTTCCATTTCTGAAGTTAATGGAAGATGTTTTAAATATGTGCAATCTGATTCCTTTGCAGAAGTTACATATTCTAGCCAGTAGTTCCTGACGTTACATATTGAATTGACATGCTTTCCTTCCTCCATCCTTCCTGAAAACATTGATTGCCAAAGATAAAACCAAGTAATTAAATCTGCTTTGAATTTCTTCTGACTTATTTACCATCATTTAAATTTACATTTGTAGGGAATTGAAAAATATTACTTAAACATGATTATTATTTTTCAGTTGGTTTATGTCTGTTAGTGGTTAGAGCTGGCTTGAAGCAGCTTGAGGAGATAGATGATCTGAGCTGAACAAGTTTCATATCTCATCTTATAGATCAAGCTTTCTTATTTAAGGATGTCAGGTGTTACAAGAGGCTCCCCTCTTTGCAGTAGCAAAGACAATTTGAGAAATCACTGAAATCTGATCCTTCCCTTGCTTTTATTCTTTTTCTACTCCCATCCTTTGGGCAGGTCTCAATCCTGGCCCGTTCACTTTCCCTTGTCCTGGCTCTTCCCTGGAGATCAGATCTTTAGATCCTGGAAGATGATGTGGAGTTGAGATATTAGGAGATTCTGGAACAGATGGATATGGCTTGAGAAGAGAGAGAGAGAATGAGAGAGAGAGAGAAAACCCTGTCTTTTATACGTGTGGTCTGTTGAAGCTTCTTAATCTCTCTTTTCTGCCAGATGTATCCTGTGACTACAACAAGATATAATTTTAGCTACACAGCTGGGAAGTCTAGAGCCCACTGTGACAACAGCTGACTATTTTCACCCTCAAAGATGCAAATATCTCCCCCTGAATACAGAATGTAATATTCTAAAAATACGTTAAAGCAGATGTACTTATCTGTAAATATAAACATAAATAAAAAGCAACCTCGTTTGTAATTAATTAGATTCATTCATAAGAATGAATTAGTTGATGAGTAAATTACATCTATTCAAATCATAGTTGATTCAGCCTTTTTACATCTTTCATGACAAAAACCTTTCCTATCATCCATGTGATGAGCATCAGCAAACTCAACTGCCCTCATCTTCCCATTTCCCAATCCTCTCTCTCTTAGGGCCTGAGTATCTTTATTGGCATCTCTGCACACCAGCCACAGACCCACTGCCAGATCAGAGTCAGGGTCACCAAAAGACAGCATCCCACTGCTTTTAGATCCCAGCCAAACCCCAGTCAGCTAGTAGGGCTCTCTTGCTTAGGGTTCAGTCACAAATATTGTCCTCCTTTAATGACCTGGATTTGAATCAGTGGCTAAGGAGAATGCAGACTGATCCTTCTTGCTCACTGGCATGTATATCACTGCACCAGTAGAAGGTTCTCCTGAAAATGGCAGCAGGGACAGCATCGCAGGTGCAATGGATGCTTTCTTTGGGGAAAAAGAGAGACTGGGCCTTTGTAATACTATAATGAAGAAAATAATCAGAGGAGGTCAAAACTTTTTCCTTCATTTCTGCCCTCATCTTCTAGGTTTTCTGGAGAGCTAATTGTCATCAGTTGCTTGTAATTTTTTGTTTTCGAGAAAGACTTGTTATTTCTTGAATTCAAAGATACTTGTCCCCTACCCATTGCAGCATGGCTATGTCTAAAATTTTATAATAAATTGAGCTACTGTATGAGAATTGCATGACTTTCCCTGAACTAATTTTAATTTCCTATTTGTGGGGAAAGCATAAACCTTTACTTCAATTAAATAACCAATTAAAATTTCTTTACTGAAATTGCATAATGTATTGGCAGGCTATATTGTTTTCTAAGAATTAGCACATATCACACTTACACCATTTTTTAGTGGAATAATATTTAAACTGAGAAATTTTTATCCTCAAAGAAATAGTCTGCAGTCTAGCTTATAAATTCATACAACCACAACTTAATTGCTGCATTGACCTTTGATCTCTCATAAAAAGCACAGAAGAAATAGAAAATATACAAACAAATACAGCAGGAACAATCAGAAATATGAAATGATTTGCATACGTAAAGGAACCAAACAATGATATTTCAGCTCAAAAAAAACCCAAACCAAAGAGATAACTATGGAACACAGAATGCTAATTCATGTTTCTCAGAACACAAAATCTTGAAGGGCATTGTCTGAAATAATATAATAGAAATAAAATATAGTGAAGTTGATTTCACACAATGCATAATGAAACTGCAGAATTTACTGACACAGCATATTACAGATGCCTAGAGAATACTGTGACTAAAAATGAAATTGAATGAATTTGTGGAGAATAAGTTGATTACTTATTATAAACGGGATGGCTTAGGAGAAGTCTCAGATCTTGTCAGCACACTCTTTCTGCATAAGAAGGACCTTTCACTATCCTCTGGTGGATAGATAAATATTCAACAGTCTAAAAAATGACAGCAGTTCTTATAATTCAAACAATTTCTAAAGTTTCTTTAAATTGAAAACTTTTCGTTTTTCCCAAAAACCCTCTTAGTACATGTTCTCCCAGTTTTCTGTTGGGAAAGGAGGGTAGAGATCCTTCTGTGCCAGTCACCCAGATGGAGCATTAAGACTACTTTGTCCTGGGCTTCTTCAGGTTTACTCCCAAGTTTTTACTGGTGTTTTTGTGTCTACATTTTTCAGAAGAAATTGTCCTGAGGCAGGAAAAAAATTTTGCATGTGATTGGAGGTGTGGTGACAATTAAAGTTTCTACCTTCTAATTACCGGTTTTTAGATGGCCAGAAAATTAAAATAAACACACCATCTTCCTGAAGAACAGGCTTTTTTCACATTTAAAACAAGTAAATGAATAATTACCAGTCACATGCCAGTGCTTAACCCTGATATCAGCAATTAAATACTGTTTAAAAAATGCCACAGAAGACTGAAGCAAATTTAGGCTGAACAAAAACTGAAATATATACTTGTCCTATCTGACCTACATTTGGGATCTAGTTGTGGAAATGGAATCTGCTTTTGCCAACTCTGCTCTAGCTATTTTGGCAGGTGTACATTTAATAGTTTACTTGTGCTTCATGGCACACTATATCTGTGAAGCTGCCTTTTCTCCTGATAGTCCTTATTAAGAAAAAGATAGTACTCCATGTATTTAATATTATTGCTATTATTAACTTTTCTGTTATTCAGAGACTTTGGAGAGGGTGATAGCTTGTATATGAAAACTTGGAATATGAAGTGTGTGATGGCAGTTTCTATATGGAATGAATACAGATATCTGTGTATATGGAATTAATATAGATGTGAATTATATAAAAGTATTTCATAAATGCAATGTTGTGGACATGTATTTCAGCATTTCATTTTAAAGATTTAGCTAAAATTATTGGTGCACTCATATATGTGAAATAATATAACATGAATAATTACCTTTGTATGCTGATAATAATGCTTCATGGTATAGTATGAAATCCATACATTTATTTAGGTATTATTGGCAGAGGGTAGTTTCAACTTACAGGAAGAAAAATGATACATGTCTTTTTTTTTTTTTCAGGATCCAAAAGAATCAGTGACAGTGAAGTCTCTGATTATGACTGTGATGATGGAATTGGTGTTGTTTCAGGTACTAATGTTTACATTTACTTGTCTATGTTCAGTAGAAATATTTCTTTTTTATAATTTATTATGAATTTTACAATGTTTTTTGGGTGAAAAATAAGTGTATATTTTTCTAAGAGACACAAAATAAATACTATGCATAATGCATATCTAACCTCAAAAATTACTATTGGGTGAAAAAAAAGTCAGCGTGTGAATGTCCTTGTTGCTTTTATAAAATGATACAAATAGCATAAAGCTAGTGTTTTTATTAAATATCAAGTAGTGTTCATTTCATTTTTTTTACAGACATTTTTGGTTGATATATTCTGTAAAATTTCATGATGGAATAATAACACTGCCAAAGGTCTGAAACACAAACGTTTAAGGCAGGACAGGAGATATTTTAGCAGATAATCTGTTTCACTAAGTATTGGCATTGAGACTATTTGAGATAAAAGTTGTCATGCCAAAGACTATGTCTCCTCCTCTTCTAAGAGAAAAGGTAATACTAAATAAAAAATAATCATAGCTGAAAACAATAAAATCATAACCATATGCTTTTGGTGACTACAACAGAGAACATATTTAAGATTATAGAATCATGGTTTTTTTTAGGTTTGATCAAGTCCAACTGCCAGAACGGCAAAGTCCACCACTAAACCTTGTCCCTGAGTCCCACAGCCACACATCTTTTAAATACCTGCAGGAATGATGACTCCACCCCTTCCCTGGGCAGCCTGTTCCTCTGCTTGACAGCTCTTTCAGGAAGACATTTTACCCAGTGTCCAATCCAAAGGAGGCAGCTGTGCCACCTTTAACCAGTACTGAGGGCTGCTGGTATCAGCGCAGAGTGGGCTACACGTCTCAGTGTATGTTCTGTGACCCTGCTGCTGTTCTGAGATTTTTAACACACAGAGAATACCCTGTGTTAGACAGTTTCTGGTTCTCTTGGGTCAGGTCCAGCTCAAGTGTTATGCAGTGGGGTTTGGGCCTTGCTCAGTAGAGGCTGAGCAGTATAATCTGTCTGGTCTGCACAGCAGCTGTAAGACCGTAAGCTCAGGTCAGTCAAAACATGTTCCTGTCCCACAGCCACCCATCAGTGTATGGGGTATAGTACATTCTGCTGGGGGCTAAGGAAGGGAATATAGGAAAGAGGAATGAGAGGAATACTGCTCAGCTTGGAAACAGAGGTAAAAAAAGAGGTGAGATAGGCAATCCTGGATATCGCCAGATGGTGTGAAGCCAAGTATTGATAAATTCAAACATTTAGCAAACTATCTAATTATATGTGTTTGCCCAGTTCTGTTTTAAAAACCTGTTACCAGTCTGAGCTCAGATGCATTTCTGTTTTGTCTGCATAGCCATCCTTTTATTTCCAGCTATTTCATGGCTATCTCATAGACTTTGCTTAATTTTTGACCCTGGTATGTTTCTGTTCCATGCCATGGGTCTTGCACTTGCTGGGTTAAGGAGATAACTTTTTCTTTTTTTTTTTTAATAAACAGCATGTAAATTTTATAAAATAGCCCTTTTTATAAACCGACAGAAAATTTTACAGACTTTGTGATATAAACAGGGCAAGTAATATCTGTGCTAAGGTTCCAGCAGTTTTAGCAGATAGGAAGAGAACACTAGGGCTGCAAAAACACTAAAGTTTCTGTTTTCCTTAAAATATTAATCTTCAAACAGTAACAGGCTCAGTTTTCAGATTATTACCTTAATTAGAAAGCTATTTAGGAAAACTTACAGTATTTTTATATTCCCACTCCCCTGTTTGCTTTACTACAGTCAGAACACAGGAAGGATATGTAGCCAGAGTGGTGTGAAGTACTGGAAGCAAAGAGGCAGTCATTCTCAGAAGTCCTTTTTTCTTATTTACTGTACTTTCAGCCTTTGATGAGCTTTCTGTCTGTCATTAGTAGTCTCTAAGGCATTCAAATTGCTTGTCCTCCCAAAAAAACGGGCTTTCATGTTGCTGTGGGTCAGTTAAATTAAAAATGTATCAATCTAACTTTGGAGCTTAAAAATAAAGGTAAGAAAGAACTGGATTTGATGGATATATTTATTTCTAGAGTGCTCAGTGTTGCATCATTTTGAAAGTGACACTTTTTTCCTGTCCTGGAAAATGTAACAATTTTTCCAGAAATTTTTTACCAGGTGTTTGAACATCAACAGGATTCTTATGAAACACCTAGATTTACAATTTTGATTCAATAAACTTATCTTTTGACAGCTTTTAAAATTATGGTCTTTACAGTTCAATTAATGAGTTTTCTTCCCTTACCTGAGTTTCTGACATACCTTTAGTTTTTTAGGATCTGTAAATCCTGTATTGAATTTTTGCTGAACACTTCTAAAGCTTAGTTGCATTTTATTTCAGCCTGGCTGTGTGGGTAGGAAAATTTGATGGTTTTTAGGTTTTGAAATATTAATTTATTGCCTTACTTTTTTTATGCTGCTGTCACCATGTTTGTAAGTCTTCTGGTTTAGTCTTGTCTTATCATCCACTCTCCTTATCATTCCCTCTATCATTTAAAGTTCCTCTATTCATTTGTAGACTCATCACAATCTTGGTTTAAGTATATGCACTCTTTGCATGAAACCATTTGTCTCTGTTTGTTTTCTTTCTTTCTTACTTACCCCAGTTCTTTCATTTTGTATTTTCAGGTTTTATTTAACATGACACTTTGCTCTTCTTCTGTCTGCTATAAAAATAGTGCATTACATGAAGTAAGCTTTGCCAACATCTTTCAAGTACTCTCAGTGATCCTTTCCATAAAATTAATGCATATTCCTAGTCTCACACCTGAGAACTAAATTCCAGAAACCTTTAAGAAGAATAAAAGTTATCTTTTTGCTCCTCTTCCATTTGCTTTTATTCATAATGGTTGACTAGATGTCCTTTAACATTCCTTTCCAACTCAAACCATTCTGTGATTTTATGATCTCTTGGAAAAATTATTCACAAAATCTGTCACTTCTTGTGGCTTGGATCTTAGCCTGCCTAGAAAAATCTAATAAACTTCTGTCTGTTGTTTCTGTCAACAGGAAAAGCTTTTAAGAAAATAGTGATAAACAGACTGAAAACTTCAATGTTTTTTTTCTGGCTACATATGTATTTTCCAACAGCAATTGTCACATGTTACATATTTAAAAAGCAATTTTTTACTAGATTCTAAAATAGCTGTCTTCAAATATAATATACATTCATCTTGGGAAACACTAGAATAGAGTCTCTATTATATTTTATCTTTGCTGGCATCTTACCACAGGATAGTGGAATAAGCAGCATTAGCAGTTCTGGTTTCTTCTTTAGAATGGTTATACATAGCCCTCAAACAATTTAAAGCATTTCTTTTGCTGTCCTGAGCAATAAACCTTGGCCCTCAAAGTTGTCTGTCACCAGTAGTTCTGTGTGGGAGTACATCAGCATCTACACATGCCCTTTAGAATGCTCTTATGTGCTTTGTGATAAAAGCAATACAGTATTTTTACACTGATTTTTTAAAAATGCCAGAAAAGTTTACAAAACATTGTTTATATTATAACAATAAATGCAATTCAGTGAAAGGCAGGATGGCTTTTTGGTTGGTTTTTTTTGTTTGGTTTTTTTGTTTTTTTGTTTGTTTGGGGTTTTTTTTTTTGGGTTTTTTTTTCTTTCTAGTGTCCAAAGTTGAGCAGACATTACAGTTAACAAATTCAGTGAATATGGACTATAATTCCTAAATAGTTTTCATTTCAGATACTTTATAGTGTATGTTGAACCTAGGGAGTACGAGCAGCCTACTGAATCTGACCTTTTGAACAGAGACATGTATTGTCAAGACCATTTAATCATAAAATTCTCACCTATTGTTTTTGTAACAGTAAAATATTAAGTAGGATATTAATGTGTAAAATTCAGTTCTACATCAATATCTTATCTGCATTATAACATATTATGAAACACTTGTGATCTGAGATGTGTTTCAGCAGGTGAATCATGGAAGCATGTAAGGCAGAGAATTCTGCATAGACTGCATTACAAATCTCTGTAGAGAAGAGCTTATCTAAGTAAAAGAATGCAGTCTCTAGCCTTGAGAAGAAAAACATTTATAGTGATAAGTTTTTATCATTATGCAGAAAACAGCAGTTTGTTTCAGGAGCGAATAAGAATACAAAGAAGATAGTTATTCAGAAGATAGTTAGAGACAAATAAATTAGGAAAAAATAGTAACAATCAGTACAGAAATTATTATTGAACTTACAAAAATATTTGTGTTTGAAGAAGAACAAAAATAAATTATCCATTTTTGCTTCACTTCTCAGAACACCTGAGGAATCCTTTGTTCAAAACAATTCTTTCACTGTCATGTTGCAGCCTTTGCTGCAGAGGAAATGTCTTTTTCTCTATTTGCTGATAATGTGGGCTGAATTTTTATACTGGAATCCTGTGGATGATTGCGTCTCAAAGCAGATGCAGAAAACACACTTTGGTTACAGATTGAAATCAACTGCCTATAGAAAGACATCTTACAGCAGTAACACACAGAGGGGATTAGTTCTATCCCTACTAAAATACGGATTTCATTGTAGATCAACAGCTAGCCCTAAATGGGAGCCTCTAGTGACCCAAAAGCCCAGTAACTTCAGACATTAATACTGGCAAGCTTTTTTATTTTTATTGTATGTTGGTACCAAATGCCCTGGTCTAAATTCTGTTCTATCTGGGCTCTCCCTTGTGTTAAAAATGTTAGTCTATGTATCATAAAAATCCCCCTCCCAAACTAAAAATGAAATTCAAGCCATGTTAAAATAATCCTTGTGTTGACGCTCTAGATCAATGGATCTTTAACCATTTTCTGTTCTTTTAAACAAATAATGTATATATTTTTTACAACTTTATCCCTAAAGTTCTTCACACATTATTATAATTTTTCAAGTTTTTCCTTGCATTTTTACTTTCATTTCGTAATGTATACGTTTCATTTTTACATTTGTTCTTATTTAAATTTTGAATGTAATACTTTTATTGTTTAAAGAAAAAAAGTTCTTCAGTATCATTTCCTCAGCTGACAAATCATCTTTCTCTAGCAACCAGATTCTCTCAATGCTTTTATTTAAACTAGTCAAAACTAGTCAAAACTATTTTAAATATAAGCTGTGTCACTCCACATTGAAAGTAAAGATGTAATTTGTTTCAAGTTTTATTTTCAGATTATTAATAAGTATCTATAGCATTCTCTTCGAGGAAAGTTAAGCAAATATGAGTTTGGTGTGTTAGTTTATGTTCTACCACAGTCCTAATATCTATGGAGTCACAAAGGCATTAATAGGCACTGCAAATTGCAATGAAGTTGCATTCCTATCAGAGATGCTCTTAGTGGATTCTTCTCATATAAGGGAAAGACTCGTTAGGTGGGTTACAATTGTGGTGAAGAGCACTTCTGAAAAGGAGATGTACAAGAAAAGACTGATAAATTACAATCAAAAGCGTGAAGAGGAAGCTAATTTGGGGGACTTGCTGGACAGATGAAAATATACATGGATGAGTGCTTAACTAAGAAGAAACATCTTTATAGTACCTGTGGTAGTTTGGAGGTTTTTTCCCGAAGCTTTTCGTGTCATGATGGGTATAGGAACAATGCTGAAAACTCATCAAGCTCGAGTTTATTACTGTGTGGGAATGCTCTCCCAGAAGAACAGAATTGTCTCAAGTGTAATGGGCCCATAAATACAATTAGAGCTGTAGAGCTAAATATACCTGTGAGGAACTGCGTTGCTATACAGCAAGTAACCAGTTGTTCCTACTGTAATGTTTACTGATTCCTTTCACTGTACATTCATTCTTCTCATATTTGTAGAGTAATATTTTGATACAAAAATATTCCCCAAAGCAATGCATAATGTATCTTCAGCTTATACAGTATTCAGATACTATTAATTCAATTTATTTGATTGGTGACCGTCCGCAGTTTTTTTAGAGGACATCCAAATTCTTAATTTAGATGTTCAAATCACCCCAGAAGCTGAGAACATTTGTATAAAAGAACTGAACTCTCTCCAAAGTGCCCATGTGTGAAATCTTGGTATGTTAAGCATTTCTGGTAATTTGATTATATAATCGTTTTTAATTAGTGCTTGTTCTAAGCCCAACCACTGTGAGTGTTAGAAAGTTAAATATCTGAAAGCTTGATGCCTCAATCAAGTACAGACGTTAAAGTGGAGAAAATGCCACTTAGCATCAGTGTCAGAAACAAGTCAATGATGTCGCCTGTGATGAACAGCCTTTCTAGAACAACTTTCTAGTACTGCCTTTCTAGAACAACTTTCATACAAAGACTTTCTTTCAAGTAAATCAAGCAGCAAGGCATCTAAATTAAAATCTTCATTAGTACACTTCAATTAATTCTTTTAGGGCCATTTTAGGGCTGTTGATGTGAACCTAATATTTGGACATTTCTACAATTTTGTTCCTGAAAGATTTATAATTTATTAACAATTCATTAATATCAGTATTTATTGAATATGTACCCTCCATAGCATAATATTAGCACAGTGCAGCTATACTGTGTGGATTAATACTTTAAGTCAACTATATTAATAGTCTCTCTTGAATCAGATAAAACTAAAACTGCAGGTCTGAAGAAGCTGTATTTAGTGTGCCTTGTGAAATCCCTCTTCTCATGTGTATCAGTTTTTAATGAAACCTTCCCATGAAAGAAGAAGGTGGTGGCATTGCAGTTATCTTTATCATGTGTCTGTCTTTTAGGTGTCTGCAGCTCACAGTTGTTTATCACTGATTATCTCCACACTGATTATCAGGTTCTGTGTACTGTCTATGTCGATTTAAGAGGCTTGCCATAGTTATAGAGCCTTTGATTCTATGGTAATGACTCAATATTTATAGCTGCAAGCAGGATAATGTTTATCCTATTTTTACTACTGCTATAAATATCTGCTTTGCTCAATAGCAACTCATTGGTCAAGCTGTGCTTATGACCTGTTTTTACTGTCTGTAATTTCTTTTCACAAGAAAATGTTTTTACTAATTTTCTCTAACCTTATTTCCAGGATATACAATATTTTTGAAATGGCGAGTTGAATCATACTTGCAGTACAGGCAGTTAAATCAGAGCTACAGTAACGCTACAAAACTGAAGGATAATTTTGAAATTATCTCATGTTAGTGGCTTGCCTTACTGAAACAGCTGCTCTTCAATGTGTGACCTGTTGGCAAAAGAGGAGTTTATAAATATAATAATTTTTGGTTTAAGTTAATTAATTATTAATGTTAAAGTTTATTTTCTGGCAACAATATTATAAGACAATATTAATCTATTTCTTTGATCACAGCTAAACACATCTAGTTTTGTTCAAATAATGTAGCAAAAAATGTAGCAAAATGTAGCAAAATTTCTAGGAATGCTAATTGGTTTTGCCTTTGTTATTGTCATAAGGAAGCAGTACCAATGTTAGTTACCAGAAAGCGCTGCATGTCTACTTTGAAATTAATGTAAAGCACTTATTCGATCAGGATTAGGCTTGACAATTAATTATGTAATGATATGTTTTGATTTATTGCAACAATAATGTGCAAGTGGTCAACTAAAATAACAAATTAGAGCTGGAAGAGGCTTTTTGTTCCAAAGTAATTAATCTGTTTCTATGTGTAGATCTAATTAATTCAATAATTTTGATTTACTTGTTCTCACTTCTAGGAATTTCTTAGACAAAGAAGGTTTTTGTTTGTGTTTTCTGAATTGATTACCTTGCCTTTCATTATGTTTATTCACCTAGAATACCTTATGGTGTTGCTCATTCCCCTCATACTTCGATGACTGTACATACCAAATATTATATAAACTGCTGATTTTTTTCAAAGGATTTACCTATTTCTTCATATTACTACTCTTTATTGTTTTCCATCTCCAAATGCAACAAATTCTCCCTGTGTATGCAAAAGACAAGGAACCATCTCTGTTTTCTATCAATAGTTATGCATTATTAGGATAATAAGAAAATATTTCTCTCTGTGTTCTTGTACTGTAAATCATGTTTTTTATTTCAATACCTAGAAGGTTATAATAATTTGCTACTCGGGTATGTGTGGTGGATTGACCCTGGCTGGATGCCAAGTGGACACCAAAACTGCTCCATCGCTTCCCTCATGAGCTGGACATGGGAGAGGAAGTGTAACTGAAGACTTGTGGGTCGTGATAAGGACAGGGAGAGATCACTCACCAGTCCCCGTCACAGGCAAAACAGTCAACTCAGAGAAATTGTTTTATTACCAATAAAATCAGAGTAGGATAATGAGAAAATAACCCCCCCCAAATTTTGAAACACTTTTCCCCCACCCCTTCCTTGTCTTTCGTCTCAACTCCACTCCTGATTCTTTACCTCCTCCCTCTCAGCTGCACAGGGAGATGGGAATGGGGGTTGCAGTCAGTTCATCACACATTGTCTCTGCCACTCCTTCCTCCTCAGGGGGAGAACCTTTCACTCTATTCCCCTGCTCCAGAGTGAGGTCTCCCTCATGGGAAACAGTCCTTCTTGAGCTTTCCAATGTCAGTTCATTCAGTTTTCACAAACTGCTCCAGCATGAGTCCCTCCCATGGGGCGCAGTCCTTCAGGAACAAACTGCTCCAGTGTGGGTCACAGGTCCTGCCAGCAAACCTTCTCCGGTGTGGGCTTCTCTCTTGACAGGTCCACAGGTCCTGCCAGGAGTCTGCTGCAGGGTGGGCTCCCTACTACTGTTAGTTTAGCTCTTTTACCTCTGGTTAAAGAATTGCAGAATTGCAGAATATAATGATTTCCAGACTGACTTGCAAAAAATTTATTTATCTCCCACACTTTAATAGCGAGTGAATAACACACTGTTTGAAACACAGATGAAATTTCCCCTGTCTCACCTTGGTGATTTCAGAAATATGTTGCACTGGCCCTTATATGTTTTGTCAGTGTTTATGCTAATAAATGTACTTTGTATATAGGATATAAAAGTCTGTATTTCATTACTGACTCTCAGCTGAAGATACACATAACATGGTTTGACTGCTGTATAGTGAGGGGAGGCTATGTGATCCTCAACATCATTATATTAGTGTAATGTAATGATGATGTGCTATTTTTTTTCCCTTTATGTATGCATACCGGCTACACACAAAGCAGTTTTACACCTAAACATAGGAGGAAGAAGTTATTTATGAATTAGGATTGTTTATATATATCCTTGGTAAGGCCATACAGTAATTATGAATACTCAGTTGAAAGTATTGAACATACTTGGAACCATAAAGTGGGATGAATTAATAAGGTTTTGTTTAGGTTCTTAGTGAACATTTTCCAGGAAGAAAAATAAGAAAAATCGTGAGCAGAAGATTATTATACTCTTGGAAGATTCTAATGGGAAAAGCATAACAGTTTAATGATCAAGAATTTTTCCAGTGCCAGGTGGATCTCTCTAACTATTATTTACTTGGTTACTCTCTTCAAAACAAAGAAATCAGATATATCAGTTGTCACAGCCACCAGGAACTCTCTGAAGACTTATTCCTGCTAAGCATTGTGATCAGGTTAACAAATGCAAATCTTCAATTTCTTTTCATTATGTTTTAATTTCATCCTCACAAAATTTGAGGAAACTTATTTGAAATTGTTGGATATGTGGCATCTTTTTTTTACAGAGAGTATTGCACCCTGGGACAGTCAATTCAGGTTTTTCAATTAGATGAAGACAATCACTTCTAATACATCCAGCTTTTAAAAAAGTTTTTTTTTTTAAAAGCCTGTGTAAAAGGTCCATGTGATAGCCTTTTAGGCTAGTGTCACTTGGAGGCTTTTGCTTAGACCATTTATGCCTTCTATTAGGCTTATTAGAGATTAGGCCAGGATGCTTGCTATTTGTGAAGGAATCATGTTTTTTAATTCAGAATTGTTAGTGAGGTCTAATGTCATTGAGTCATTGTTACTTTAATTGCTTCTGAGATACAAATCTTTCTTGAGCCCAGTCTCTTTATTAAACTATATAGTACCTTCCTATCCCAAATTTTTGAACTAAATTTTGGATTATTTTTTAATTGTGGACATTTCTATTTGAAATACATTATACGCAACAGTGCAGTACAATTTTATTTAAAAATGCAATAATCAACTTTGTTATTCTAAGGAAAAAATCAGTTTAATTTATTTTATTTTTAATACATCATATTAACCATAAATGGTAAGTCCCCAATTTGGTGCATGGTATTAATTTCTAATAACTATAGGAACCATAATTGTACTTAAAGCACAACAGGAGTCAACTTTACGTATGTATGTTTCATTATAAAACCCAAGAACACATGGTAACACTGTTGATCAAATCCCATCTTTTACTGAGTTCCTCACTACTACAGATATGGCAGGAAATTGAAAAGTGCAACTTCAGATTCATGAGTATTTGCATTTCTTTTTAGATTATCGACATAATGGGAGAGATCTTCAAAGTTCAACATTATCAGTGCCAGAACAAGTAATGTCATCTAATCATTGTTCTCGATCAGGGTCCCCTCACCGTGGAGATAGTATAGGACGGACTAGATCGTGGTCTCCCAGTGTCCCTCCCCCACAAAGGTAAATTCTTGTTTAACTGTACAGTTATATAAATTGAAGTGGTGTTGATCCTGTACCAATACAGGAAATAATCTCCAGACTTTCAAAATGGCAATGAATTGGTTAGATCTTACAAAATTATGTAAAGCCAGTAATGATTTTTCTTACATTATAGTGATGTGCCTATATAATTTATATATAATTCTATGTTATTTATGGTTTATTATTACTATATTATTTATTATATGATTACATAATTGTATCTTACTTCTGCCTATTTATATCTAGCTTTTCATCGAAATTCAGTACAGTCCAATCTAAGGAAAGAAAAATATCTCTCCACATTTTCATTTTCTAGAGCTATTTACAGGTGCCATGTTTTATAGTATGTGATAGTTCGATATTTCCTTCGCATTCATATGACAGTGGGTGTTTTCAACCCTTTTGTTTGTAGAATTAAGGTTCTGGGGAGCCTCACTTGCTGCCCATAGTAGCTTGCTTTCTACTCTTTTTTCATACTTCTAAATCATCAAGAATAAACTGACAGATGTGCAGTTTTATAGTGAAAGATATCAACTCCTGATCTTGGAAGGTCTCTGATAATTATTTAAGACCAAGAATTTTCTTCCAAAAGCTAGTCCTTTTGGATAATGCCTACTAATTGATTGAATACTCCTGCAGGATAACCTTTCTTAAGAGAAAGGAAGCAGAAGGACAGATGTAAATGGGAATGAAGCCTGTTTTCCAGCACTTTTGTTACTATGTATGGGTAGGTTTCCAGATGATGAAACTCGGTTGAAATGGAAGTGGAAGTTACCTCTTTTGCCCATAATGTTCACAATTCCCCTTCAATACTGAAGATTTGGTATCTAGTATTTCCTGGCAGGAACACGTTCCTCTCCCTTTCTTGCAGCTATCCTGATTCTCTTGTGTTCTGCTTTCCTTTCTGTTATCTTTGTTCTTTTTGTTAAAATTTTCTTGACTTCATAATATCTTACTTATGTTTTTACTTACCATTTCCTCTAATGGATGTAGCCCATATGATATCCTTTTGCATTAGTGAAGTTCTAGGATCCCAAATTATCCCACATCATCTCATACAGCTAAGAGGCAGAAATTGCGTGTTTCTACTAGAAATCTAAACCCATCTAAAACATACAGCCTGACTTGAAATGAGACATAAATGGTAGACACAAAGGGGCCTATTCTGCTTTTTACTATACTGATTTCAGCCTAAGTAATTGCCTATGCTCAACCTCCAGGGCTTATTTGTCTGAGATATAGGCATAAATGTGAGCAAAATCTCTTTGTGTGTGTATATGTTTGTGTTTTTATGTTTTTCTGTCTGCATGCACATTGTGTGCATTTTGGGCAGAACTTTTATCCAAGCTGATAATTAACACTTGTTTAACATAACTGAAAAATGTCCTTTTCATTTTCTTGTAGTTTTGCATTTCTTTACATGTTCAAAATGCTTTTTAACTTTCCTAAAGCTAAATTTTTAAATATAGTTTTGGATTTATTGCAGCTGTTTTCTACAATGTCAGAATAAAATGCATTATTTGTGTAATATTTCCCTGCCCACACACCAAATCATTTCTTTGAGGACTTGTTGAGTTCAGAAGATTGGGTTATGAGAGCTTGAGCATTTGTAGAAAAGAAGTATAATTTTGGCCTACAGAAATGTCTTTTTTAGTTCTACTGAAAATGCATGTGTAGTCAGGAAATCTATAAGAATTACCAACCATATTTGCATGCTGTTAAGTGAGTTTGTTATTCGTGTGCTGCCTTACAGATGTCCTAAATGCAGTGAGCTTGCTGCATGCTCGACAATTCCCATTACTGACACCTCTGCAGGCAGGAATTTCTGGGCCATAGAAGTGGTGGTTATATCTTAGAAACCATTTTGCAATCCTCAGTCCTACTTAAGTTTATTAACAAACTCCACCAAAGGCCCACTGCATCTTAGCTGACAAGAAATTGTTACTGCTCCTGTAGTGTTTTAAGCTAATATATTTAATGTACTGTTATTTCCTCTGTAGATCAGAATGGAGTTTAGACTGTGGCAGGCACTGAACAATACCAGGTTCAGCTTTTTCTAACACTATACACTTGAAAAAGCAAGATGAAGTTGACTATAGAAAGCAACTATGCTGAAATAGTGTGATAAATCCAGTAGGATGCTCATTTTTCTCTACCATCACCACCTGTAATTACAAATTTTCACCTGCTTACCTGTTATCTAGTTGCTTTCATCCATGTTCTGTCAACTGCAAGAAAGTTTCTAGGGAGTGAAAACATGTTGTGAAAGAAAATTTTCTTATAGAACAAAGTTCATTGGAGAAAGTATGTCCCTTTCTGTTAAATAGTAAATCTGTCTGATAAAGATATCCTTAGCAGAGTGAAACAGAACTGAAATAGTAGTAACACTTTGAAGCAGAAGAAATACAGTTGTGAAAGATGCTAAAAGCATGGTCAGGATCTGAAAAAATACAGAAATTTCTAGAAAATAAATATTTATTTAGAACAATAAGCCAATAAAATAATCTTATAGAAAGTGATTTTAGCAGACAGGATGGTACTGAGCTTTACAGACTAAGTCTTATAATCAGAGTTTAGGTAGGAGTTTTGATTGTGTAGGCAGATAGCCCTGATCTTTGGGAAATTTTTCAAAGAAATGATAGCTTGAGAAAACTCAAGTATTTAAGTCAAGGAAGAGATAAGTAAAGTAAAATATTTTTTTTTGAAACATGAAAGAAACACCCTGGGGAAAAGGGTCAGAGAGAAACTAGAGCTCAGTAAGGAGGACTGAGATTTGGTTGTTGGGAAAAGTAAAAAACCATTAAAGAACAGCAGAGGAACCCTGTTAACGTCCATTCAAAAGTACAAATACACATGAAAGTGTTCAATGGCAGGTAAAGATAATACTGGTTTTTCTAACTTTTAAGTATAAATAGGGGGAGTTAAAAACATACGGGAAAGAAGTTGCAGGAGAGTGCTGTAGAGCAGAAGGTAGAAGAATTATGTTCTTAGTATGGCAAATATAAAGTTTACTAGCCAGAGTAAACTCCGTAATTGGTTTCATGAATGCCAGAGTGGAAAATGCTTTATAACAAATGAGGTGGAGCTGAAAGCAAAAGTTTATGTGTAATGCAACATCTTTATAGCACTTATATGCAGAAATAAACAATGGCATGGCAGCAGCAGTGAAGGATACAAGTACAAGTTAACACTTATCAGAAATTGGTGAATAATAAAGGATAAGTATGACAGGTACTAAAAAGGCAGACAAAGTGACAAGAAAGGAAAGGGGAGCTGAGTGATATAAAACCAAAAAAAAAAGGAAACTTAGGCTCATGCTACTGCAGATTGCAGTGAAGTACAGGGGAGAGAAGAATTTATTGGTCTGGAACTTGAACTTGTATGGAGGGAAGCATGAAATTTGTTATTTTCAAATCTATACAAAACAATTATATTTTAATTATTCAATAATTATTACAGCTAACTGTTGCCTTCTATTTTCCTATTCTTGTGGATTTGTTTTACACGGCAGCAAAAGTAAAGTTATTGTGTATCAGGTATTGATAGATAAACTGAGCAAAGCAATCAATAGGTGAAGTTTTGGTCTCAAATAGTGCAGGTGATTGGTGCTCTTTAACCAAGCCTGCACTATGGGTACCACTTACAGCTAATTAAACAGTTCTGGGTTTTTCAGTTTTTTTTTTTTCTAGTGAGATTACAGAATGAGTTTTCCAGGGCAAAACAAGCAGCTATTTTTAAATTCAGATGACAATGTTTTCAGCAGTAACAGCCACAAGTCCCCATTGTGTCTTACTACAGTTTACATTTTTATAGTAAAGCCAAAATCAAGAGCTCATGAAAAATTGTTTGGAGTGTGTGTTAGAGTTAGAAAGGAATTTTTCCTTGAAGTCTGGAAAAACGAATGAAGGAAAAAAATCTTTTTCCTCTTATTTCCAGAAGAAGCACATTGGAACAAAAAAAGGGATCTCCATCCATATCGTGGACATGGCACCATTTTCTAAATGAGAATTTTTTTTACTCTAAGATTTAAAATCATTTGACTTTAAATGTGTACAAAAGTCTGGTCAGCTAACAGATCTTGTTACCAACATGTTTGCTAATGATTTTCTTTACAAACCAGTGAGAGGATGTCACCCAGGCACACTCAAAACTCAGGATCTGATATCTTTTGTCCTTAGTCGGAATGTGGATCAGGGACCACGAGGGAGTCGATCCACGCCTGCGCATTACAACACCCTGAACCGGATGGACAGACACCGTGTCATAGATGACCACTACTCCCCGGACAGAGAGAGGTAAATATCTGGCTGGAATTAGAACAGCTGTAGCCCACACGCATCAATGTGAGTAACTTCAGTGTGGTAGCTTGCTAAAGTAAATTACATACCTAATCCCAGAGATTAGCATTTCTCTACTCGTTTATCCACTGGTTACATGACATACATTGCAAAATGTAAGTGCACAGAAAAAAAATGTCCAGTGAGTGTGTATTTGCCAGGAGGGAATCTGAAAAAATCTATGAAAAAGTATATAGTATAAAAGTTGAGTAGTTTAGTTGTCTTTTTTAATAAAAATATTTTTGTTTGTTATATTAGTGAATTATTTAAATACTAAATATTTTTTAAAAAAATCCATCAGTAAACTTGGTTGTTTTTGCTGCTGAATAAAGAGGCATAAAAACAGATAATTTCAGCTCAGTATTAATGTAATGCTCCCATCAGATACAGTGCAGTCCACAGATGTAACAAAAGTATATCCTAGTGCTGTGTTCTGTGTTTGTCTTTGCTCAACCTTCTGAGACACTTAGTAAAAAGTAAAATAAAATGATCAGGGCAGCATGTATGAAATCGGAGTCTTTGTGTTTAGTGGCACATCTGACTATGACTAATGTTTTGCCTAATGGAACTTCCCAAAGAGTAAGCAGAGCTTTAGCAACCTCTATGAATTTTAATGATGTAAAAAAGAATTGCAGCAATAATTGAACAATGTAATTAATTTTGCTGAATTAATTGTGGCAATGACTTCGTGACATTAAAAAAAGTATTGCTCTTTTCTACCTCATTGTCTTCAGGTTAGAAAATCAAAACATAAAATATTTATTACCTTTAATTTTTAAAATCTTCCAGCTTCTTATGCACCAAGTTGAAATCCCTGCACTTTATAATGATAGGCATGATTGCTAGATACTGTTTCATTTTATAATTGCATATACCAAGGAGTAATTCAAATGTATTTTGTAATCTTGAGTGATATATGATTAGCATTTGAAGTTAATACTTTTACAGATAGCCATTACAGGTTTTTCCTCAAGTGATATCAAAACACATCATTGGGGTTTCTAACTGTAAAACAAAGAATTTGAGAAATCAGTGGCTTTTTGTTAGCAATATTGAACAGAAAAGGTTAATATTTCTTAAGAGACCAGTAATGTGGTAGTCAGTGATTGTATGGAATGCAAGACAGTGTTCTTCAGAAGATTATAATATTTTCATTTCAGAAGAAAAAAAAAATTAAATGATCCCAATGAGACCAGTTACAAAAAAAGTATCAAAATGAATTAAAACCCAATCCCTTCAAAGTGACTTGTAATTTAATTTGGTGAATAAAAAGTCAAATGGGCAAAAATAAAGCTAATGAAAAAACAGTCAAGTGTTTCTCATCCAGAATAGTGACTGTATTCACTACAACTACAGTAGATCATAAGTCAACCTCTTTTTTGCATTAAAATATTTAATATTTCAGTTTAAGTTATGGAAAAGAAAAACTATTCAGTTGGTTCATTCGAATATCTGATTTTCATACAGAAGGCAATTACATGAAGATTCTGAGCTGTTTCCTTAAAAGAAGATTACAGAATGCTTTTGGGACATAATGTTATGTTGATTTTTAGACCAGTCATCCTTGAAATACGACCTGAACTTGTCCTTAGAGCCTATAAGTGCCTTATGGATTGCTGCTGCATTTTTTCACTGTGCAAGTTCATTTGTTGCCTCCCAGATAAATGCATAGCTGTGAAAGGTTGCTTGAAGTACTATACTACAATGTTTTTCCATCACTTCAGTCAAATAATCTCTGCTGGGCTGACTTGATTAGGAAAAATAATTTTTTAGAATATGTCAGAAAAACAGTGTCAGAAGGTTGTTGGTGATGAGATTATTGAATTTTCGTAATAGGTATTTGCTTGATAGGTGTGCTCTGAATCTCTGAACACAGTTTTATATGTTGTCTGTATTTTCCAAAACACACAGAGAAATTCTCCTCTTCGCACATGGTGAGTGGTTGCCTGTGTAATCAAATTGTTGACTAGTTATGCCTCTATCACAACATCTCTGAAACATATGTGTTTTAGGTGATACTGGAAAGAACAAGAAAAGACTGTTCCCAAATATTTATCATGTTTTATATTCATTTTTAGTTTGACAGTGGTTTTATGAGTGGAAAGATGATTAGACTTCAACCTTTTTAAATGAATATTTGTGATACTGTCTCTGCTATATAATAAAAACCCAATGGTATCCCTGAAGTAGCTCTTTAATGGTATTGCTCCTGAAAACTGCTGGAACTACAGGCAGTTGGAAGAGGTTGAAAAACTGAATTTTTGTATAGGTTTGTAATCTCTCTACATGTTATCCACACTTGGCTCTGAAAACAAATCACATTTTTCCTTCCCACAGCTCTGATGGTTTCTTGTTTCCATGGTCCATTTATCCTTTGAAGCTGCTTGCAAAAAGGGGGTTTAGAAACAGTACAATCTTATAGACATGCTCAGTTGCTAAGTTGAAGTATGACTGAGAATATGAGTAAGAAAATTCTGTCCTTCCTTTTCTAGATAATTCAGCATTAAGTTCTCTAAGGTATATGGCACTGAGGAGTCAGTTGAAACCACATACAAAAAGCCTAATGACCTCAAGTCTAATGGCAATGTAAACATTCCTTCAAACTTGAATGCACAGTTCGAATAGAAAATAAAATTAATTTTAAACCACCTGAAAGACACATTTTTAAAAAAAATTATTTGGAAATAATTTTAATTTCAAACACCAAACCCTTAAATATGTCAAATATGTTAAATCATATACTTATTTTTGTATAATGTAAGGGTAAATTTACAGTTTAAATTTGTTGCTGTATTATCAAAAGTGTCAGATGTTACTGGGTACACTGTTTATTCAAAGTGAGAAATCATGTTAATTTCTTACCTGTATATTTAATATAGATCTACTAGTTAATTGTCACAATCTGAGTGTTTTTGTGGGTACTCACACTCTTATGAAATAACCTAAGTTTGTAATGTAAAGAAATATGAATGCTTATAACCTAATATGGACCCAAGTTCTATAAGAACATTTATCTGCAGTGAGATAACCTTGTAAATGTCAGTTTGACAGGTTTTAATAAATTTTCTAAGGCTGAATTTTACCTCACTTGAGAAACTGCAACTAATGAAACTATAGAAACTATTGAGAAAATTTTGGAAACAGTTGAATTTAACCTTAGAGTTTTATATTTAAACAATCAATATAATTAGGTAAATTAGAGGAAAAATGTGAGAATCTTAGCATAGTTCCAAAAAAGCCCATCAACAAACAACAACAAAAACACCAAACTACACTTGTGTGTTTCTTTCTGAAAGATGTATCAACAGTTAACAACAAACACCAAGATAGTGTGAGAAAATTGTACTTGGGCCCACAACTTGAATGGATTTAGATACTATTTAGCAAATATTAATTTAACGATATTCTATAGCCTAGGTGACTTCTCCCCAAGGCATAACATTGCTAATGGTGAATTTAGCATAGCTATGTTAATTCTGAGAATGCCTAACTCAAATAGACTTGCAGGAGAAATGTATGAGAAAGCTCCTAAAGTATAAATGTTTGTCTAAGAGGCACTTACAAGAAAGCAAGAGAAAAGGGAAGTTATCCACTATCCATTCATCAAGACTATTGCACACTTTCCATTTGAAAGAACAAAAGTTGCTGTCTGTTTTGTTAAACTAATAGAGTAGTCATAAGCATGGTTATTTAGAGAAATAGTCTCCCTTATTTTAAAATCACTTCAAAGGTGTTATCTGGATGTGTTGGGACTAGCAGGGCTATCACACCTGTTACTGAGATTTCATTCGTGTATTTGAATACACACTTTGTTTTTTTCATTCTGTTGAAAGCATGTGGTTTGGAATTTTTTAACATAAAGTAAATGTTGAAATTTACGCCAAAAAATTCCATTCGCCATATTCAAACTAGGGAAGACCAAAATAATTCACTACAATGAGTCTGTTTGTTACATGTTAGCTAAAACACAGTGTAAATACCTGCTTTTTTATTTGACACCAAATTAGACGTGGGCAAGAGCAACATAAATTTTATATTTCTAAATGTCACTTAAACCATGCAGTTGCTTTATCCATGGGTAGCAGGCTCCTGATCCAATCCTGTTATTAAGTAGTGCCAGATTAAGTCAAACTGGGAAAAGATTTTTTTTTATACATTTTGCCATATTAAAACACTGAAAAGAACAGATTTTTTTTTTTTCACAGTCTTTATTAAATACACAGCTGAATAATATGGTAGTCATTTATTTATTATCTAGTTAATATTTTACTGTAAAATCATTTAATTGTAAATTAAAATACAAGGGTATTGTAAAGTATAAAGGGTTCCCGATGCTTTATTTGGAAAATTTAGGATAATTTTTTCAAGTTTCAGTTGTGTGTGTCATGTGGGTACATATCTACATGTGGGTATGTAATGTCACTGCTTCTTTGCTTTTTTGAATACCCAGTAAAGTAAAAGAAATGCATTGCTGAAAATTCGCTTATAGCTATGTTATAAAATGTTTGCATCAGTTTGAATCTTAATAATTGCAGTGTTTCTTTAAGTTCCTTTTCTCCTTTCAAATCACTGTCTAATTGCACAATTATCTGCACCACCCACCTGGTGCCTCCATGAGTCTGCTGAAGGATGATTATCTCCAACAGGGATGTCGGAGTAGGAAGGTGGCAAAGAAGAAACTTTGAGCCAAATTAAAAAAAAAACCCACCACCAAGAGTCATAGCTATATTCCTCATAATAAAATGCACACACACAAAAAAAAAAGCCCGTGTTAAAAGTAATGCAGTTCTGATAAAAGACTTCAGTGTTACACCTTTGGACCAATGATTTAAAATGCAGTATGGGGAGCACTGTGATAATTTGATACTGGTTTTCTTATTGAAAACCATCTTGATTGAATATGTGTCAGCTCAAAGATTCTCTGCTGATAATTGCTATTGTTTCACAACTTAAGTCTTCAAATTGTCAGTTACTATCAGTTGGAACATTTCCAGGATTTTGTCTATCCCAGGAGATTAGCAGAAATTTCTTTAGAATTGATGTAACAAAAACCATCCATACCATTAGTGGTGAAAAAATTGTTGTTGTTTATAGGCAAAGAACATCTGTTTTTTTCTTTAAAAAATCCAAACTATTAAATAAAACTATTAACTGTAATATTTTCTATGAAATGAAATGTAGCAGGGCAAGTTACATAACCAGCACTTTATTCTTGAATGGCATTTGACATTTTCTAAGAGTTAAGAGCTTGACTTTACATTTTATTCACATAGTTTGTTGGTGTGATATGCCAGGTGTTAAAGAAGCAGCATGGAAAACATTCTACCACAGAGAACATTAACTGTTGCTTTATTCAGATGAGAATATAATCTTTTAAAATGCTATAACTGGACTCTGGAAAAAGTAACTAGTTGTAGTAGTTGCCTTCCATCATTGAAATGAGTAAGCTGCTCATGGGAAGTATAGCACACCTTTTCTCTGAACCCACATCCTTTTACTGGTTCCCAGCTCCTTTTCCCTTGAGCAATTCTGTGCTCAACCTCACAGCCAGTTTGATGCCAAGCACAATTTTTTACTTCATTCCCTAAACTTCATACAGGTAACTACATTCCCACAGTACTTTCCCTAAACTTCATACAGCAGCTTTCTCTTTTCTAACACTTTCAATGACTCTTTGCCCCCTAAATTTCCAACTGATTGGCCCAAAGAACCACCTGTTTCTTACTCTGCAGTCTAATTAAGCTAATTTCTGTTTTATCATATTTCTAGTTTTTCAGAAAATTGTAACTTCAGAAATCGGGGAGTATTTGGTTAAAGGCAAGTTCATACTAGTAAAAAAATTATATTTATTTTTTAAAAATTTAAATTTTATATTTGTCATACATTTAATTTGCTATTTCAGCTGAAAAAAATGTTAAGGAGTGCTACTAAAAATAGAGGATAATACTATTGGCAATGATACATTATATTACTTTAATTGCAATCAGATAATACACTGGAAAAAGCTGAATATGGGAATAGACAAACTGATAGGATGAGAGAAATTTCTTGCTTCAACTGAGTTTCATTCGTGCAGGCTGTAGCAGAAAGGAACACAAAGTCTTGTTTTGCACTCAGAATTATTTATGGATATTCCAACAAGCACAAGGATGTAATAATATTCCAGTACTTCATCCTTTCCACAGAAACACTTCGAAGTCTACTGCCCACTCCAGTTGGGAAGCTGGAATGTCAATCAAATTTTAGAACCTGATCACAGAGAATGAAAATTGAAAGGAATAAATTATCTCCTAAATGCCTCTTCTTTACTATTAAATAAAATATCCCAAGCAGTAGAGAACAGGTTAAACTCCCCTTGCATAGGAAGAACAGAAAGGTATTCCATGAGGCTCAAGTGGGGCACTTTGTGTGAGTGTTTTCAAGTGTGCTTCTGTGACTCTTCTGGTATGTTAAGCCTGTTCCTGGATGCTAAGTACTTCCAATTAGGCAATCTAACCAGTTGCTGAATCACTGATTTCTGTTTTCTTACCCTGATGGTTCACTGCATTTTTATGAATGTGTAAGAAAATGGACAAATAGGTGAGCAATATCAGAAAAAATTTAATTTTCCGTTCACTTTAAAAAAAGAAAGTTATCCTGTTTACCTATATAACTGGAATCTTCTTGTCAGAACAGTGGAAATCTCTTTTCACCTGATGCAGTGTGGAAGGGGATGGGTACATGTGTGTTATGGTAAATGATCATATTGCAAAACCTATAATGCTGCCTTATTAGACTAACTTCATTATTTTAATATAAGTAAAATGAGTTGTTGCTGCAAATTTTCTGTCTATTCCATCTGTAACAAAATGTTTCATAAATGTAATGTTTCATAAATCTGTGAGGATGCATGTTATTATGTTCATTTTGCCATACCATCATTTACCATACTTCTGCCGTGGACTACTATAATGTAGGAAGTAAGGAATGTGTGATAAGAGGCTAGAAATTTAAAGTAAGGGTGCAAAAAAAAAAGGTATCCTGGAGTTCTTTTGTCGTATTAAAAATCTGATATATCTAAATTTTGTCCAAGTCTCTATCATCTTCTGAGCATTCCCATGTATATGTGCATATGGGGTCATGTTTTTCATTAACAGCTCAAATGATATACTTAGTTTAGATGGAGATCTGCAACATTACTGGAGTTCTTTTGCACTTAGGCATGTGAAGCTTAATGTTTTTACTGCATTATGATACATTTACTTCATTATTTTAAGTGGTTTATACTGGGTATTAGCCAAATAATGTGGTGTATGTTTCAGTTTTGGACATATAGAATAAGTCCTAGGCATTGCCGTTGTTGCTAACATATTTATAAAACCATAAAGAATTTATATTATCCTAAATACATTAAAATGTATAGTAATATATTTAATAATAAAAAACAACTAGTGTGGTATGGGCTGGATGCTCAGAAGAAAGATGGCATTTAAACATTTTGCTCTGCATGTTGAAATACACAAAGCACAGGAAAATATGCTGCTTCAGTCTGTGCATCCTTTGACCTATGTGACATCAGTTATTCTTTCATACAGATGTGTTATGGCCCTTTCCTTTCTTTTTGACTAACCATGCATATTTACGGAAAATATTACTGTGCTTCAATAGAAACCATTTTCAGACAGACATTTTCTTACATAAATAATATCTCTGTAATTATTATTGTAATATAGTTAGAGGTTTTATGGAAATGCACAAACATTGTTAGGTTGTATATTCTTGATTTATGATGAATGCCTTGTACTCTGGTAAGTTACTGTGTTGATTCATGGATAGAACTGTGTTTTCACTTCTTAATTGATTCAGACATAGCCTTCTAATTTTTTATGTTGCACTTGTAAGAATATTTTGTAGCAAGTTATTATCTATTATCTTCAATTACCTGAAAGGAGGTTGTATCCAGCTGGGGGTTGGCCTCTTGTCTCAGGAAACCAGCAACAGGACAAGGGCAAATGGCCTCAAGCTGCCCCCAGGGGAGGTTCAGGTTGGGTGTTAAGAAATATTTCTTCACTGAAAGAGAGGAGAGTCTATGCATTGGAACATACTCCCAAGGGAAATGGTTGAGTCACCATCCCTGAAAGTGTCCAAAAAATGAGTAGAAGGGGCAATTTACAATATAGTTTAGTGGGCATTGAGGTATTTGGTCAAAGGTTGGGTGTGATGATCTATGATAGTGATTCTGTGATTCTATTAAGAGTTAGCATGGTTAACATGGGCTCTGAAAAAAAAAGGACAAGTATGAATAGCCTGTAATTCCAGAGAGTCAGGTGAACTGTAAACTCAAGCTTACCCCACTCCTTTATGAAGATAAGCAAAGTTCTGGGTGATGAGGAAGCTTATTTTAAACTTGTTAAAAGTTATTGCATATCAAATTGTGTAAGTGTTGTATCTAAATGCCAGCTTACTCTGATTCTGAAATCCTGAATTGAATTTAAAAAAAAAGAAAAGAGGGAAAAGGTTGAACTGCCTCCCAGACATTCCCAAGATACATTCCCAGAACTTGGTAAAAACGCTAGAGTTCTGAGTTTCTAGAAGTATTAGAACAAAACTTGATACCAGAAGTAGGACAACTAACATAGTTTGGTGGAGATATGAAAAGTTGTCAGGACTGAAATCCTGAGCAGAGCATGAACTGATGGTGTTTCATTCACATACAAATAAGTGAAGTGAACAGTTTGGGTTGTTCCTTCTTACGGACAGTAAGTAATCTACTTGCAAATAGCATGTGCATTTCCATGAATTTCATGTTCTGCAGCGTATGTTCTGCCCGAAGTCCTAGTTTTGTTTAAGACTTTGGTTTTTAAATAATGGTTAAATATATTGTATTTATTGATGTCATATATTTTTCAAAGACTAGCAGGAGAACTTGTCAGCAGTTCATTGGAAAGATGAAAGGCAAAGTGAATTGTTAAAATTAAAATGTCATCTACCAGCTGGAAAAGCTTAATTGCTTATTAATACTAGAGCAAGTGTTTTGAGGTATTAATTCAAGGGTTGCATCTGAATAACTTAAAAGCATATTCATGTGGACATAGCCTGGGAATGTCCCCATGTAGTGCAGAGAATAAGCTGGTATGCAGTTCTTTGCCATCATCATACATTTGGCTGCTGGGGGGTAGACTCCTACATTTTTATTTGATTTTTCTTCCTGTGGGTGTCCATATATTCTAACAAAAATTTTAAGAATATGATTGATTTTTTTCAATGTTTCTTGGCAGCATGCTGACTGACAGGCTGTTATGGGCAGACTGCTTTTGATACTTAGGCCTTTGCATTAGTTTAAAAGCACTAATAGTTCTTTGCAGCTTGTAGTGTAAACTCTATGACTATTTTAATAATTATTAGTTCTTCAAATTATCACTGTACCATGTCAAATTGGGCCCTGTTGAATTATATACAGCTCCTCAGTCTTGCAACAAACTACAAAGTTTAAATTGCATAATCAGGGATTTAAGTTAGTTTTTTATAGTCGCAACTCTTTTTTCATTTATTTGACAAGAAGTGAACACAAAGACCTCTTGTACTAGACATAATTTACTTAATATAAGGAATTTTTTCATGTGGGTGATGGCACATTTTATCCTCATGCAAAAGGGGCAAATATAAGAAGTGTAGGTAATACAGCTACTGGTAACAATGTGCTTGATTCCTGGAAAAACATTAATTATAAGGAAATTAAGATATAAGGAATGAAAATGGAGGATGAGGTTTTCCATGGTTCTTGTGAAATCAGTTTACACTTCTAAGGTGGACTGTGATTACACTTTCCTTTGAAATACCCCAGCTTCAGGGAAACTGTAGTCAGTAACTCCTTGTTAGTGGTAAACCCCTCTCTTTTCCAAACCCTTTTCCCTGTACTGTGTGCATGTATTTATATTAAAAATAAAATAACTTTCTTCTATTTTTGAAAATTGGAGAATATCTAGTATTTTAACAAATATGTTTACAATGTATAAATTTTGACATTGTTTCAAAATACAACCAAAACATAAATAACTTAGTTTTATTATTTTGAACTGCATTTGGGGTTTTTTGGCATATTCTGGTACTGATGTTATATTTCTTCATTATTTATTTAATTATTGAAGCACTTTCATCTAAATTCACCTTTTATCACAATATGATCAGTATTAGGAGAACTTACACTTAGAAATAGGAAAGCTCTGGAGCTATGTGGGGACAGATTTCCAAATGGTGGTAGCCTTTCAGACAGACTAGGTAAACCTCTCTCAAAGATATTACTCATACTAAAGTTATAACTGCCTTCAAAGAAGGGAATAGGCAATCTGACTTCTTGAGTTGCTTTCAGAGATTTATGCATCTTCTATTCCTAACAGAAATACTGTAGAAAATCCCAAATTTTAGCTATCTTCTTGATCCATAATCTCCCACTGGCTTCTCAGAATAAATATGTGATTCATCTGGATAATTTTATCTTTAGAACCATGTATCATATTATTTTGTAAATTAGTCCAGTGCTCTTAAACAATGTTTTGTAGGTCCTGTATTCTCAGATTATAATGTTTTCTGTTTTGTGATGTGTGTCATTCCTTCTCCATCTTACTGTCTCATATCTGTATTTTTCTTTCTGCCATCACCTCAGTCATTATGTTACTTTACCTCGTTCCCGGTACACCCAGTCCACAGATCACCATTACAGGGATGTCAGGTATATGTTTTCCTCTGTGTGACTATGTGTGGATAATGCATGTACTTCTATGTACCTACATGTCCACTTCTGGTTTTATTTGTCTGTGTGTAGTGGTAGAAAACTTAGAAGTTGAGTTAGTATCATCATTAGATGATACAGTGTGCACACAAACACTGGGTAATTCTTCCTGTGTTTCACTTGAATATTTTTTTACTGCCAATAGTCTATAATTGATGGTCCACAAATATGATACTTTATTTACATTACTCTAATGTCTTTTAGAGAGTATATAAAGAAAATAATTTAAATCAGCAAACACTAATACTTGTTAATACTGTGATTTTAATATTCAGAAAATAATACATGAGTGGCTGTGTTAAACGTTATGATAAAACTGGAGAGTGATACCTTTCTCATAGTCTTGTAATTCTGGTAGCTGCAAGCCAATATAGTTTAATTTTTAAAAGTAGCTTTGCAAAGTTCACCGAAGTTCCAGTTATGTTTTGTTCCAGTGTTTTGTTATGTTGCTGACGCTGCTTGCTTTTCATGTTGTTTTGTCCTTGTTTCATCATTTTGTTGCTTTTCATTGTGTTCACCCATTATGTTTTGGCAGCCAGGATCACACAATGTATCCTCTGTTTTGTGAAGATGCAATCAGATTACTCCGCTCCCGTAAGATGTGCCGTACCTATTCTGAGGGTGCTTACTATGATCTCGAGAGGTATAATTGTTGTGGAGTATATCATTAGCTCTGCCCCACTGACAGTGCCATGTTTGCTCTCCAAACTGAGGATGTGATCTATATTTTAAGAGATAAACACATACAGTAAATATGTTTTATAATACTCTGGGTATGTATGCATCTAAAACTGACTACTCAGGGCTGTGGGTAAATCCCAAGAGGTGCTGAATAGCTTCACAGAAGCCAGTTTTAAAATAGGTTATATGGATATTATATGTCTGTGTCTTTTATAACCCTTCTTTTTGCTGGAATTTTCCAGAGTGCTAATAGCATTTATTATTCTCTTTGAAATAACAAGGAAAAGCCTATCTACTTTAAAGTACATGAAAAAAGTGTCTTTCTGAAGTCTTATACTTTGTTTAACTGAAAAATAGTGTGAAAAGTAAAAGTGTATGCTTATATAAGCTTACGTTATATATATTTGTATACTGCATATTCTGTAATTCAGGAGTGGTTTATATATTCATACCTGTGTGTGATTGCAGAATATTGTAGTTCCTATTTATATATGAAATGTATGGAGAGATTTTGAGCCCACAGCAATTTCTGTGAAATAATTTGCCACTTGAAATACAATGGCTTTTAAGGGATGCTGGTGTAGTACTGTAATTAAGATATTGCAGAAGTATTGCTGAGCAGGAAAAAGTTTACGTAGTTTTGTGCAAATAGAAATCAGAATATCAAACTGAAAACTGTAAGCCAGTAAGAAGAAAGTGGTGACTTCAGATCAGATACAATGGTTGATATAGGTATTGCTTTACTAGAGGGGCCATGTAAAGCAAGAAGTAAAGAGCTCTTGATATATTAACTTCATGACTGCCCTCTGGATATGAGTCCTCCTGAGAAGTTCATTAATGTGCACTCTGGATTCAGATCATATGTCACCAAATCTTTAAATAAATGTAAAATTGCTTTTGGATGCAGAAACAAAAAAGGATCTGAAAAATCCTTCCAAAGAAATATTACTTTTTAAAAATTCTCCAAAGCTATAGTATATTAGACATTTTAACATTTAGAACTCAGTCAAACATTTGTTTTGAACCTATGCTGTTTTACATGAAACCTAATATTAAGGAAGTGTATAAATAGACCTGTCCACATGTAGAAACTTTGATAAGGAGAGGGATTTTTGGTTTGTATTTTTTAAAAATACATGATGAAATGTGCTCATTTGTATGCTATTTTAATAATTAATTTTTATATACTTTTTTTTAACCTTACCTATATACTCTGATTTGCACTATCTGAGCCTGTTTCAGATTGCTGGTTATGTCTGTGACGGTTTGGATATTAGTGGAAGTTGAAGCTATTCTCAATTTGTCTTACTTTAAAGTTCTTGACTTGTAAATCTTAATCTTTGTTTCTGAACCTAATCTCTCAAAGTAAAATCAATGGTAAAGGGCAAAAGTAACATTACTTCATAAAGATGAAAAATCTGGGATTTAAGCAGTGAGAAAATCTTTTCCAGGGTTTTATGGAACAGAAGGCTATTAAAGCTAATTCTGCCTGGGATCAGAAATGAAAATCTGACATGAAGTGGAATGTTTCTAGCTCACTGTTTGAACAGTGTCTTGTGATTCCTTGGGCCTAGAAACTGATCTGGATTCTATGATCCTCTTGAATCCAGGCTGCCTGTGGGTAACATTAGTGTTCAAGTTACTTGAATCATCCTACCAGATATGCACTCCTCTGAGTACCCCACAGCCACAATCATGGTTCTTAGTTTTTCATCCTTTTTGTCTTTCTGCATTCTAACAGCAATTTAAAGACAATTTATAGCATAATTGTTATCCAGTTTCTCCTTGCACATTGAAAAACACTAAGTAATTTTCTGTTCCTCGTTTTTATTGTAAATATATGAAAAATTACTTTTAAAACAATATTCCTCTTTTATCTTTTCTCTTTTCCCCATTCTATGCTTACCCTGAAATGTTATTTTGTAGGCCAAAGTGTTATTCCTGTCTTCTTTGTTCCACCTTTTTAATCAATGTCTTGTTGATGTGAAGCAACCACATCTCTTCCTATCTTTGACTTTATTAAGCATATGAAACAACTTACCAGTTTCCACTATTCATCAAAATAGCAAATATTGTTCTGTACAGTCCAGCATTCAGGAAAGAGTCTCTCATCTGGGACAGAGAGTTTTTTATCTTATGTCACTCTGAATCCACCAGAGCCTGTGTCCTGCAGGCAAATATATCATGTAGATATATTAGTCAAAATTACTTGCATTTGTTATTCGTGGCTCCTTTCATTGCTTATCTTGTGGTCATTCACAGCCAGACCATTAACTCTTGTGGTCTCTTCTATCAATTTTTTTCTTTTTTTTCCCCCACAGAGTGACTACTTGATTCTCTTTTATCTTTTCTCTGCTGAAGTTTGTTTCAGTAATTTTTTATCTGATGTGATACACTTTAGTTCATTAGTTCCAGGACACATGTACATTATCAAAAACCTTAATTTCTGAGATCATTCTTAGGTTATGGCGTTCATCATTTTGTCTTTCTGATAGCTCCCCCCTTTTGAAGAAATCCAGCTCTTTCCCTCCCAAAAGGAACAGCAGCATTAACAAGATACAAAATGTCAAATGACAAAATGTCAAAAGACAAAATGTCATGAAACACGTTAATTAAAACCAATGAATGTTCCCATTTCTGCTCATACATTATGATACAACATTCAAGTTGAGTTGTGTTCTGAAATGGGAAAAACTGCAAAATATAATGTAAAGATACTTATTCCAGCATATGCCTAAGAAAGACAATAAGCACCTGTGCATCTTCAGTGACTTCAGAGCCCTTAGGACCTGGGGTCTTCTCAAGAACATGCTGCTGCTCAGTACTGCACCCCAAGTCTCCTTGACTCTTCAATGTTATGGTGAGCACGGCAGCAGCAGCTGGTATCTGTTCACACTGCTGCAGCTACTCACACTCAATGTACACAAGACATCATGGCCGGACATGCTGAGCTGTACTTACACTGTTATTTATATCCCCCAGTTCAGAATCCTATAGTTCTATTATATATAGGGCTCGTTCATATCTGGCAGTCACACATTTTAAATTGTCTGACACGCACATGTTCTCAATGACAAAGTAAGGTTCTCAAGGTTCTTATCCTTATGTTTAAAAAAAAAATTATTACCAGTTCATTCCAAATAAAAATATGCTGAAAACCTCACTGTATGAAATTCTTTTTCAACTTACCTACCTCAGAGCTCAGCTTAATCAGCAAGAACACCACACTATGTGCTATTTATTTTTTCCACTTAGCCTTTGAGTTTAGTGTTTGTAAGTCCATAAAAGCTGGTTGGTGTATGTTTTGTACAGGATGAGAGGTTTATTTCAGGCAGAATTTCTGTTGTTTCACTTAAGGAAATTAGATTTTGTTTCTGGTTTTTCCCTGACTTTTGTTTTACTCAGAAGAAATTTTCTAACATCCATATCCTATTTTTGGTGAAATTTCTCAGTTGCTCAACTACTGGTTTCCTGTCAATGTAACTTTTTCCTTCTATGAAATACGTGTGCATTGATCAAATGTTCTTAATATGCCGTTAATTATTTCTGAATATAATTTGAAAGCAGAAGTTTAAGATTTTATATATATACTTTTTTCATGTATGTTCAGAGTATACTGCTGAATTGAAGATAAAAGTGCTCTATCTTCATCCCATCTTAATAATAAAGTAAGGGTATGCATAATGAAAAAAGCTCCCTCTGAAATGTCTGAAATATCTGTGCTATTTATTTTATATTCAGGAGGACTAGGCAGGAGAGAAGAGTGCCTAATTCATATTATGATGACACAGCCTATACTCCTGAAAGGTATTTTAATTTATATAGTAAAAATAGATAGAGTTGAGTAATAAATTTTTATGAAGCATAGTCAAAAATTCTAATTGGCCTAGACTAATGATATTTAAATTTACAGTGCACTTTATGCCATATTTCTCTAAATACGGAACAACTAATCTGCATAGTTTTAAGTACCTAATTTTCTTTTTAGCCCTCCCTTATTTGACTTTGGATTCTTTTTAAGCTTAATTCTTGACTTGAAAAATTTTTTATTCATTAGATGTGGGAGGAAAACTGAATAGTACAGAGGAGCTTAGGTACAACTGATGTTTTTTTCTCAACTTAACTGCCCCATAATTCTAATGGCTAACCTTTTCAGTCACTAGGAGTGATTCTAGGGCAATTTAGAGTCCTCAATTTCATTCTTTCAATAACCTGAGTACCTTAAGATGGTGCTCAGTTTTTAACATGTTACTGCTCACATTGACTTAGGAAAGGACTAACCAAACGCCTTCAAATTGGTTTTGAGCATTTGCTGTGCTAGGAACCAAAGTACTATTGTTCTTCCTAAATTTTGTTATACATGTAATATATCACAGTGAACATAATATAACTAAAATCTGACATGTAATCTGAAAAATTCTGGCGTCTATGGAAATAGTTATTTGATAACAGCCTTTCATTTTTAAAGAGCTAGGCCAAAAGAGAAGGAAATTTGAAGAAAGGAGCAAGTCAATGTTCCTCTCCCTCTTTACAATTAGATGTTTTATATTTCTCTGTCCATTTTTAAGTAAATGTCTGATTTTTGTCTACGCTATGGAAACAGGTAAAGCAGGGATTTTTTCCTAACTAATAGCAAGAAATTTTGTTTTTATGTGATTACTATGAATAAATACAGTCACATTTTAAAAAAAAAGTGCACTGCAATTTTGAACCCATGTTTATGTATTTATGGTGTCTGCAATAAAAGTAGTGAAGTAGTTTTAGCAAAAAAAATCTTATTTAAAATACTGGTTGACTGGAGAGACTGGCTTCAGTTTCGAGGATATGGATTATCAGGGACAGTGTAAAGATATACCTGTCATTCTCCAGCAGTATTTTAATTTATATTGGATTAAATCTAAATCTAATCTAAAACTTAATTAGATTAAACTAAAGTGACTTTCATTCAGCCATTGATCTGGCTATAAACCATGCAAAAAAAAAAAAAAAAAAAGCCATTCCCCATGCCATCCAATTAGACATAGAAGAAACAAGGGCAGCCGATTGACATTCACATATATTGCACCCCATATGGTCTTCCCTCAACATAATGACCAGGAGATGTGGGGTTATTAAGTTTGTAAACACATTGCAAACCCTCAGGTTCTGCAGTATGAAAGTTTGGAGAAAAGGCAGTCAAGCAAAAAATACTGTGATTCCCAGGAGCAGATTCATGAAAACTCTTGGATCAGTGTATTCAAGCCATTAAAAAGTTTGTCCTTTAGCCTGTGATTTGTATTTTCATATAATATTGTATTACATATAAAGGAATATTTTTATCCAAATCGATAATATAGTGGTCCCTTGATTATTTCTGATAATCCCTGTCTTCTCACTCACTGTCACGTGGAAATCACTGAATAGTGAGAACATGGGAGTTCCAAGGCTTTACCCTACAAAACTCCAGATATTTAGTTGAGACTCCTTAACCAGTGGTGGATGATTTGTATCTAATTTTATTATACTTCAGTAATGGCTCATAAACAGTTTATTCCCTGATTTCTTAAAGCAGCATTTTTTGTGCCATTATTTCTTCTCTCAATGATTTTTCTTAAGATAAAATACTTCTATATGTGTTTTATGTTGTCTTCAGCTGATTTGCTGAAGTGATGCTGCAAATGCTTGGGCAGCCCCTATTCAGTACCTGGAAGAATAATACCACAATAAAACTTAATTAGTGTTCATTGTTTAATCATTGAAGTGAATTTTCTTCTGCTTCTTACATAGCTGTGAGAAACCAACTGCTATTTTCAAATAGAAAAGAAAAAAGATTACAAATGGAAAGGTCATGTATTTGAAGTTAAAAGCAATATTTTAAACTAATAATGCATATAATATTATTTTTGTTAATGTTTTATCTCCACTATGACTTTTTAATTATTCCATAAACTCAGTAGCCATTGAAAACATAAAGACATTTATGTACAAAAAGATAAGTGATCAATTAGCCTTTATGGAACTGAAATTCATGGCTAAACTGCTGAAAAGACTAGAGGTGAAATACAATAATTGTATCAGGAAAAAGGCCCTATAATCTTCTTGGTGTATGGTTTTGAAGAACTTGGTTTTCTTCATATGTGAAAGAAAATATGAAATGTACAAAATTATTTGAAAACATTTGGAAATCTTCCCATTTTGTTGAGAAGTGGTCATGTCACATGAATTAGAGTGCTAATAATAATAGTACATCATTTTTAATAACACTTCTTTATTTTAACTGCATTGTAAAGGTGGTACAATGGTGCAAGTTCATGGGCAGATGATATAGTCAATGGTTCAGCTGAAAAATACGGGTAAGTAAAGAGTGTAGTGTTACAGATAAAACTAAAATGTATTTTGAATCTTTATAATAAGAGTTCATTTATAATTGTACCAAATTTATTCCTAATAAATGTATTTTTCTTGATGTCTTTCTTTCTTGACTCAGAACTTAGGCATTTATGTTCTAGTCTTTTTTCCAAGATTAAACTGTTTTATTCAGTTACAAATAGAAAAAGAACATTAATAATGTTTGAAATATTTTTAAAACGTTCTCACTGTTCAGGGCTGCTTTAAGGAAAAGGGGCTTTTTTACTGATAATATCTGCCTACATTTGCAGTGTTGGGGAACGTGTCTTTGAGACCTAATACTTTTTTTGCTTTCAGAAATAATCCCAGTTCTATCTGTCTAACCTGTCTTTCTTTGTGATTGATGCGTAACCCATGCAAAGTGCTGTGTGCCTTACAATCTTTAGTTCTTCCCAGTTGTAGCTGGCTTCTGACCAAGAAAGCTCACAAATTTTCCTTGCTTTTAGTTTGTTGACTTTACTGCTTCCCCCTCATTTTCTTCTTGCTCTTGCAAGAATTTTCTTTATTTTTACCTCCTTCCTTTGTGATTGTGAACAGAGAACATAAGTGATTGTTAAATTGAAACTTAGGAGATCTGATAAAACCCAGAATTAATGCATCAATATTTTATTGTGGGCTTCTCTCTTCTTTAGAGAGGAGATTTGCGAGGGTCTTTTGGCTAAACATTAGTGCGGTTGCAGAGACTTGAGACCATATATCTTCTCTAACTTTTTGAACCACAGTGCCACTGTTCACTGGCTCTTCATTTTTAAGTGTACCGCAAGGGCCCTACTTATTACTTCATGCTGGAAACTGCACAAGCGTACTGAAAATGATCAGCATTTAAAGAAGGCTGAAAAGTGCTTGAAAAGTGTCACCAAAGCTTTTGCTTTTTATAGTCACATGAAATAGTCCTGGCTTACTTCTCTCTTCTTACTTTTATTCCTGAATAGATGCTAACATAGGTAGATAGCAGGGGTAAATATCTAAAAATAGATTTTTAACTTGAAAAAGAAACTTATTTGCTACTACTCTCTGTCTCCATTTAAATTTAGCTCCAAAATATTTGGCAAAAGAAATAAAAGATAAAATCATTTGTTGTGAACCATTATGACTTTTAAGGGAACCATAAGGCATAGAAAACACTTTAATAGAATAAAGACTACTGAAATTGATAGATTCTGTACAGATCAATGGACTTAGAGAATGCCTTTAACAGAGACTGAATGCTATTTTGCTCATTCATAATTTAAGAACTTAAAAGATAATAAAGTCTTACATACCTGCTCCTGTTGGAATGATCTGATTGAAATCCTGATCTCATCAAGAGACAAAACTCTTGGTGATAGAGGGGTCAGAATTACAGGTCTGTTGCCAAAAGTTAAGAAGAAGATAAACACGTAGCTGCAGTATGTATGCACAATAACTGCATAGATACAACTCAGGTTGTAGTCATTTACTGTTTAAATATCTGACATATTATTGGTGTTTAAAAATGTCACTGAAGGAAAAAAAAAGCCAACTATGTATATGTGCCATAGAGAAATAAAGTTATATTTAAGATCTGAGGGAAAAAATCCCACAAAATCCAAGAACCAAGTACTTTTTGTATTTTGCATTTAGCGCTGCGCTTTAAAAAGACATATTTAAGTACATGCTTAGTTTTAAGCCTGAAACTACTTCGATTGATTAGTTTCTACTCTAGGTGCTCTGCTGAACTACATTTGAACATTCAAGCCCTGCTAGGGGATTCTTCCTTTTCACTGCTTCCCTCTCAAGATTCTTTATGCATTGTCTTATATACCACTACACTTCTGTAATGAAACACATGTTAATTAAAACCCATGAATGTTCCCGTTTCTGCTCATACGTTATGATGTAACATTCAAGCTGAGTGGGTGAAATACTGAGTTCTGAAATGAGAAAAACTGTGAAATATAATATAAAGCTAAAAGTGTTATATTTTGGAATATTTCCAGTACTTTAATGGAAGTTGAGATTATTATCTGGAGAGAATCACTGCAGTAGATTCAGTTATAAAACTGAGCTTGGGTGAAGGAGAGGAGAGGATTTCAGCTCTCATCTTTGAGAATTTTGAATTCCCAGCTTTTGAATCCGAATCAGCTTTATCATAATCTTCAGTGAATCATCTCGTGAACACAGAGATGTGCATTCCTACAGGGTGATTCTTTTATATGTGTCAGTTAAGGGTCTGTGTTAAAGATGTTGAAAGTTAGAAGTAGTTGGCAAAATATAAGATACTATATAAGGCAACTGGCTGTATAAGTGAAAATGTACATTGCAAGTACCAAAAGCAATAAAGTAAAAACACTTTACAAATTTTTTTACAGATAAAAACTATATGAAATGCATATCATTTCAGTCTAAATTGTTTCAGGATTTACATTACTTACTGGTTTTATTGATATTTGATTGTAATAGCTAGTATAAACCTCTAACTGCATCTGCAGAATCATAAAATAATTTGGGTTGGAAAAAACATTGAAAAAACTGTCTGCTCCAACTCCCTGTGTAAAGCAGACTTTGCTGTTCCTCAGCACAGATATCAATGATGACACATACTTTGGAGAGTAAATTTCAACAGGTATAGATACATATATGCCTTCCTTAAGTATTTGTATAATTGTACCATGCCATGTGTTAGCATTAGATATGTTGACAACAAAGTCACCAAGGTGACTGCAGTGCCATGTCCAGATACCTGAGTGAGCTGTAAGCAATTGAATTTCTGTAGCTGTAGCAGAACATAGGAGTGTGGAGCACAATGTGCCTGGGATCATAACAGAGTTCTCTGCTCTGTCTTAGCTGAGTTAGTAGAGTAGTTCAGACAATGGCAAGTTTCAGTTTAATCATACCTTTCACTGGCATGGAGTAGTGGCACTGGTAGTTATCACATATACCACTGGTAATATGCATATGAATAGATCATATCAGTGTATGCATGCATGTATATATGTATATATATATGTGTGTGTGTGTGTGTATGTATGTATATATATATGTGTGTGTGTTACATATATAAAAAACATTATGGAATATTACAGCAACCAAAATATCTTGCTTTACTTTTCTTTTAAACCAGAGTACCTAAAAGCTTTACATTATTTTCTTTTAAAAACTATAGAGGCACATCATTTTATATTAAGCTGCTGTATGAGTATAGATGAGTTATTTGGTGAGATATCCTGTCACCAGTTTATCTAGATATTTGGCAGTGTACTGCTCCTTCCCATTTTCCATTGCAATATTTATGACTTAAATTTGCTTGGTACTAGAAATCTCATTTGTTTTTAGACATGCTTATCTATGTTATGCTAACAGAGGATCTTGTGTCTGTGACTAAACAGCAAAGTTCCTATAGATAGTAGAAGAATAACATGTCCAAGGATTGAAATCCAGCAGCCATCCACAGACACGGACAGGTATTGCCATTGTATATTAGCTGGAGTTTGAAATTATAATAATTAGAAAGTGTGGTGTTGTATTTTTCTTGTACTGTTCAGTGTTTCTAGATTAAAAAGATGCACTAGGAGCTGAATTGTAGTGTAGTGTAATCCTGCAACAATTCTATTTTTATTTCTTCAGTTTTTTGTTACAAAAACCTTAATGCTAAAATGGTGATTGGCATGATCTCACAGTTTGTACAGAGTAAAAGAATTTGACATGGGCTTTTAAATAAATTGTTTTCAGCCATTTTTGGGGAAAAAAAGTTTTATTTGGTATGTAAGCTTTTACAATTGCTTACTGCTGGAAAATGTTAATCTTTTTATATTTATCTTTCCATAAGTGTAGATCAATGACTATAATTATTTCTTGAAAATTCTTTTTATTTGTTAAGAAAAGTAACAAATCTGAGAAATTAAAAATCAGAAACTATTATGTTCTACATTGGGAAAAGAGTTCACATTTGAAATTTGCAGTAAATATATATATATATAAACGGAGATAAAACAGTATATAAAATAAAATTTGGTAGCACCTTTGCTTAGGTACTATAGCAACTAGAGTTTACAGTGGTACCTAAATACTATTAGATTCCAGTTCTAATACTTGATGGGTTTGGAATAAGAAGTTAGGCTGAATTCTCACAGAACTTTTTGTGTAGTGACTTACAGAGAGCTTAAACAGTGTCATAGTGATTGGCTTGCTTGGTTTAGAAGCAAACACTGCTGTACCCATTCCTCAGAATAGGGGACAGTTATGCTTACAAGTCCTGCAGACTTTGACAAGGAAATTGGCCGTCTGCCATGCCTGTATTCCCTAGCAAAGGTAGAAGGGTGCTACAATAGGCAGTAAATGGAGGATGTCATTATTTGACATTTCATTAACTGTATTTTCAGAATGAAGAGTCTGTTAGCAAAAGTAAACAGTGGTAGTGTACATTAAAATATTATATGGATGTTGAATAGTTTAACTTGGACTACCGTATTTCCCTCTTTAAAAATCAGTAATTCATATGATACGATTTGTAATGAGAAAAGAAGAAAGTTTAATCTAGGTAATTTGTAAGCATAAGTCTTTAAGAATGATAACTGAAAAGTTAGAAACTTCCATTTTTAATTTAACTTCCTCCCATAACTATGGCTGGATTTTGATATTCATGCATAACTGTATACAGTGGTAAGGGAGAAGTTTCACTGCCCAAGCAGCCTATCGGAATGAAAGTTTTCCTATAAAAGGGACAATTTCTGAAGACTGGGATCATGCAGTCCAGGTGTTTACTGTCAAAAGGATAAAAGAATAAGTGAAGATGAAGACCAGACAGTAAAACTATTTTTTGAATTGCTCTTTATACGTGTATGATGTAGAACCACAAAGTGAAGCTTTCAGGTGGAAAACTGTCCACTTGAAATGGCCTCCATTTTCCATAGTGGTTACTGAGAGGATTGCAGCCTGTAGCCTGGAACCTGAGGATGGCAACTCAACCTCAGGACTCAACTTAGTCTTCAAATCCTTTAGTCCACAGAACAGCATTGCCAAAACTTCAAAGGTTTACTGCCAAAATGCACCCTCTCCTTCACTTTTGGGAACTCCTGGTTGTTTTTCCATTTGAAGTAAATGCCTGCTGCAGATTGTAGCAAACTAAATATTTATATTAGCTATTAAGTATGAAATTTTTGAGGCCTTTATCTGTTAGCGTAGTGGTTAGCTAGACTGGCTCCATGATGTTCTGTAGAACAAAAAACCTGCCCACTAAGCCGTTAGTATTGATCCTAATGGTAAAAATGACTCCCTCTTTCTAATCAGGTGATAGCTCAGACCCCTAATATACTAAAAACTACTTTTTATACCTATAGAGTTAAAGAGAATGAGGCCTTAAGAGTAACGAGTGGGAGCTTTAACTTCTCATGAAGTCTTTAGGAGAAGCATGTGGTTGCCCTCGCCTGGTCCTCTGTGTGTCTTACTGGCAGTTGGAAGGAGAGAGAAATAGAATAGGGAATGATACCCTTACCATATTTCCCAGTCCCTGCTGCTCCAGCAGTCCTCCACTCACTGACAGGAGAAATGCTGACAGACCCAATAAAGTCTCTGTGGGCTCATTAATATTCTTAAATATGCAGATAAAACAGATAAGGGTGAGTTTCCCAGACCTTGATATTGTTATTTTTCTGTAATTTTGTTGAATTTAGGAATATTTTTTTCTCGGGATTTATTCCCATAGTCAAAGAATGTATGCTGTGGTCATTTCTTGCCTTCATGCAGATGGCTGACATTTTTCTCACCTTCCGTAACACTGAAACATCTCTTAAACATTTACTTAAAGTAAACAACATTCTTATCAAAGCTAAGGTTGTGTTTCTCTGTCTGTCAACAATGTAAAAGAAGCGAGACAGTGGATGTTTTTGCTGATGAAGCTTCCCATTCAGAAACAGAACTGATAGAAGAAGAAGTGAGGTAATTTTGATGTGGTTTTGTGCCAGGCTCATTGTACTTTTCCTACAATCTTTAGTGCCTCAGCTTATAATTACCATTTATGTGTCTCGCTGTGGTGTGTTTGCTTGTTAGGAGCTTATAGATGTAGGTTCATGGTGTATGGTATTATTCTGAATCTGTCTGTGGCAATTCCTTCATATGCTCTAGGAGTCCAATTATGACCTCATGGAAGGCCTGAAAAGACATTGCTTTTAATGAATGTTTTATAAAAGCGTTCAGCAAAGTTAGCCACTATACTCTTTCTCAATGCCTTTAGAAATAAAATGCTGTTACTAACATTAAAGTCTTCATAATGAGGCTGTGGTATGTCTCTCTCTTTTTTGATACTAATTAAAATTTGACTTCTTGTTACACTTAATCACCATCGAGCCACTCATTGTATTAACTGACTTCATTGTAAAATGCATGACTTCGCTCAAGGAAAAGTCCTGAAGGGTACACATTCCCCATCTGTATTCTGTATCTGCTCAGTTACTCAAGGAGAGCTGGGAGGAGTGTGATTTTAATAAATAGCTCCATTAGGGCATGGATTTTACTTTTTCAATTGCCTTGATTTAATGTACCTGAGGATATTGCTAGCAAATATTACTCCTTGAAAACAGACCAAGTACATTGTGAAAAAAAGGTGGGGCTTGATTAATTTCTGAAAGTAATGGCCTGATTGATTGCCTTAGATAGTAGAAGACATGACTACTTGATCAAGAAATTTTCTTTTACTCAGTCTAATTTCTTCCCATTGCATCTCTAACAATAACTTTTTCCACTGCTGTTTTGGTACAGTTCTGTAGGCTGTGGGTTAAAATAATTTTTAAATTGCAAACAAAATTTTTATAATTGTTGGAACCTCTGTTCTGATGTACATTTTCGTCTGACTACAGTCTGAGCACCACATATGAATCTATCACTATAGCCTAGCCTATGTTATAACAGACATCCTCAAGTCTAATAGCAGTTAACAGTGCTACATGATAATTATAACATCTAGAATGTGGACTTTCCTACAAACAAGAGTGCTACCTCTAGAGAGAATGCAATCTGTAAAAAATCTGTAAAAATCTATTCATATGAGGAATAATGCACAATTAAACTGCACAATTAATGAGTCCTTAGCTTTAATGAGACTTAATATTATGTCAGCTACACTTTTATTACCAGGTTGATATATTAATTAACAAAATAACAATATTTTAACCCAAAAATTGTCAGGAAACAGACTATTGCATGGATAGTCATTACTGAGACATTGGAAACATTTCAGCCCATTTGTCAAGAGTATGGAGCAAGTCAAATCATACGTGTAAAAAAACTGTATGTTATCAAGAAGTTATCTCAGAAAATTTACTCCCCCTAAAAATGTATATAAAAATATGATTTGCTCCAAACCAGTATCATGCAGCGTATTTTATAATTAATAGAAAAGTCAAAGTTCAACTGAGCTGCTTTTTGACTAACATTACAGGAATTGTGAAGCAGCAGATAGAGAGCCATATCAAAGATCCAGATCAACAGAGCAACGTCCTGTGCTAGAGCGGACCAACTCCCGCTCCCGATCCACAGAGCGTCCTGACTCAAACCTCATCAGGTCGATGCCTTCATTAATGACTGGAAGATCTGCCCCTCCTTCACCTGCCTTACCGAGGTGAAACAGACAAATCAATCAGACTAAACCCCTTCTGCCCCACCAGCTCACCATTTTATTTTCCCAGTAGCTAAGTGGTATCGCCTCATCCTTAGCTGATCACTAGCAGCAATAGATACTAACCCGTTCAGTGTGAACACACTACTTATATTCTACTCTGGATATAATGGTGTGGCTACCATTGCAAATTGCTTGCTAACTGTATTTAACTACATTTGTTTATGATTTCTCATTTGTCAGGAATCCTGGATGGTTTCCACATAAAACACCTCATAACTATCATATTCTTCTCTTGCAGAATGAGAAATTATTTGTGTTCATCAGACATTGCTTATGGAATAACCATCATAACATCAAATGAAACTATTTTTTTTTCAAAATAAGTTTCTTCAGATGCACTGTACTAACTTTGTCTATTACTTACCATTTTAACCACCATTTTCTCTGACTACATTTTACTGTGCCATAGTCTGTATTGTTCCTGTTTGAGTACCCCTGATTGATACTTTGAGGATTTCTATACATTATTCTTAGCATAAACAAATAATAAAATAAAAAGATGAGCACATTTTGGTCTAGATCATATTCAGGAAAGCCTCTCTTTATTTTAGAACTGCAGAATACATTCTTTTGTTTTCTGACAGTTAGAGTTAGTATCAAATTCCCAGTGAGAATTGAGTCAAATATCAGTGTCTTTCCTCAGTTTATTACTTTGTTCAGACAAATCCATGTAATCTCATTGCAACTCAAAGGTAATTTAAGAAAATACAAGCTGAGTAAAGATAATTGAATTTGACTTGTGAATAAATTTATGTGTATGTGGCTATTATATCCACATGCACATGAATATGCACACAACACATTATCTGGCTTGACTGTGTGAACAAGCATCTTATGCAAACAGCTTATGGAAGCATCCTCAGTGTTAGTTTGGCTTCCTTTTAATTGAGAGATTTCTTTTTTTAATCAGGTCTTTTTTATGAAAAGAGATAATAATTTCCCTCTGGGACTGCGAGGGTCCCAAGTGATGTAAAGTCTACTTAGTCATGTTATCAGTTCTTAATGATATTTAGGAATGAATTTGTCATTTAATGGTTGTGGTTTGTTTTGATATGTCTCTCATAGGTCACATCCTCGAACTGGGTCTGTCCAGACAAGTCCATCGAGTACTCCAGTAGTAGGGCGAAGGGGCAGGCAGTTACCACAGCTCCCACCAAAGGGGACGTTGGAGAGAAGTAAGTGCCTGGTTTTATCCTTAATGATGCTACCAAATTGCTCATGAAAGTCGATTATATTTATTAATTTTCTTTTGCCATGACAGTTGAAATCTCTTGAGTTTTGGTGTACAGGATTAGAATTTGGTCGTGGTATTGCATTTTTTACTGTGTTTTCTTCTATTATGTTTTAATATCTACAATACTCTTGGCTGATGTGAATAATCAGCAGTATAATGCGCATGAAACAAGGTGGTCTATTAGCATGATCCTGTTCCTTTTGAACTCAGTAGGTGTTTTGTCATTGACTTCAACAGGCACAGGAAATTATCTTTAGTATGTTGTCTAGTGACAGAATTCTGGCTCTTTTGGGAGTCAGGAACCTAGCTGATCACTTTTGGGTTCACATGGAGCGTATTACAGATTGCTAATATAAAACCTCTGCATCTTGAAACAGGAAGAGCAAGAAGACAGGTAAAAATCTTTAAAATTAGAAACGTCAGGTATTTAATGATTCACGTTTTACTAGTACTGTAATTGTGCTTATCTTTAATGTCTATTAAAAGCACCTGTTGATGGAGACATTTTCTGAAATGTTTAGAAACACAGGTATATAAATGCATTTTTGATAGCAGATACATTTTCACCCTTCCATTTCTAGTAACTAGATGTGCTGTGCAAAATCAGTCTAAATGGCCATATACACTCATTTTTTTTTTAATCCTTCTTAACATGTATATTGTATCTTTTAAAAAAACTTTCGTTGTTTTTAACCCCTGTGCTTTGGTTCCTTTTTTTGTTTGTTTTTGTTTGTTTGTTTTTGTGACTTTCCGTAGACAATGGAGACAAGGAGATAGAATCTTATGAAGGTCTGTACATAAAGAAGGACTTGTTTTTCACCTGAAAGCCTTTTTAAGAGGCTGTATAGGGAAAAACAAACCCAACTGCAATTGATGTTACTTGATTGCACAGACATAGTCAGAATTATTGTCATGTGATTTAGTTTTTATTTTTAGACCTGTGGCTCATAAATTTTACAGGATTCTGAAAAAAAAGTGACAATATAAATAATACTGTCTAAATATGATTGTCATTAGAAAAGTACCTCGACATATACCCATTTCTAAAGACCTAGAATTTACCCTATGGCAAATAAGAGCATTTCAGCAGTTACGTATGCACATTTCAAGGATTATCAGGTATTGAGGCACATGTTTAAATATAAGCATTGGAGGCTATTTGACATGTTTTATGTTAGCCATACATTTGCTCAGAACAATGTTTTTATTGCAAATATGTTATCGTGTAATGCATTTGCTGAATTAGTTGGTAATTTTGAAATAATATGGGAACAAAAATTAATTGAATTAAAATAGACTTTCAAAAAGTTAAAATATTTTTGCTTAAAATAAAATTCCCTTATATTTTATAGTATTAAAACCATTTAATTTACTTAATAGCAAGCCACAAGATATCAATTGCAGTCCTTGGTTATACCACTGAGGGTCTTTATGTAGTATTACTGTGTTTGTCTCATCAGACTTTTTAATTTAGTACTTCCAATGTTTACAGTATTTATTTCCATTTTGGAAAGAAAACTTCATGAAAAGAAAACTCTTGTTTTCTCAGATCATCACTCTATTATATTAATTTCTTTGTCGTCTTATGTGTTGTGAATTGCTTCTTTGAAATACAGTCTAGATATTCCAGGAAATAATCACATCTAATCCCATGATATATGCTGCCATTGCTGTATATGCTTTTGTTTTACCACTCTTCCCTGCTCTTTGTTTAGTATATCTATTTAGACTGTGAGCTCCTTAGAGCAGCAATTGTGAAGTACTGCATATTTTTACTGTGTTTGATTAGAGAGGGTAGCAGTCTTATTTATTTACATCATAGGTTCTATAGAGAGAAATGTAATAAATACAATAAAATAATTATTTTTTATAGGAGTGCTAGAATTGTTTCCTCTGGTAAGTACTGCTGAGACTTGAGGCACTCTTTTTACTCAAAAACTGAGTAATGTTTTCCTTTTACTTTGTCTTTTGAAAAAAAGTAGTCTTTTGAAAAATCTGGGTTATAGAAAATTTCCAGATCCACAGGTGTTGGTGTTCTAATAGACAATCAAAGCATCATCAGTGACTCAACATACAGTAACTGGACACATTTCATATTGAATTTACACATATAACGATGGTAAACACTCTTGAAAATAGAATCCAGAGATACAGCTTTCATAGACCATTCTATGTAATTTTCTGTCATGAATTAAGAGCTCATATTCTAATACCAATAGAGCTCTTTGAGGATTTTTCTGTCCTTCTTTAGGATTTTCTAATAATTTTCTTTGAAGGGAGTAATAATTTTCTTTATAAAGGATAGTGCTCTGCAAGAACAGCAGATTACCTAACTTTGTTCAGTGACAGAACATAATTAAGATTAATAGCAGCCTTTTTAGTGTGGAGAATTTAATTTTACAGAAAGTTATTTTAGGCAAATTAAGTACCAGTTAAAAAACCTGGAATTTAATATAATTGGAAACACTGATTATCATAGAAGGAGTTTATGTTACTATTTAACAAATATAGCATCAAGTAAACCTGAAAGTTTTGTAGATATTTGAGTAGGTTTCAATGCCTTTTTTTAAGCCCCAGTGATAATGAAAACTTTTGTGTGCTGTTGGGAAGGCTGTAGCACCATACTGAAAAACGTCACAGAATAGTCCTTTCTGCTCTTGCAGAGCACATACTTGACTTGAATGAGAGAGGTGTTTCTGTATTCCATGGAAACGTGATGTGAAGGTTACACTTTCTGTATTTTGAAATCAAGGATTTTATTGTTGACTAGATCAGGTTAAAATCAAACTTATGAAAAGAGTTAGTAAAAGATACCTTATTGACAACAATGAATTGGAAGTCATCCTACCTTTTTAAAAGAGAAAAACAAAGAAGGAAAAACATATCTGTTGCAGACTCCTACAGTGGTCTCATTTTGTTTGCATACATTTGAATAATCTGTATTTCTTACTAATTTTTTATTTCTTTAAATGTAGTAGAGATGCCATAACTCAAGTAGAAAGAAGGGAGTAATTTGTTGTGGGAGATATTTTTCTGTTATAGGGCAGCACTCACTAGAGTATGGAATATGGTGTGCTTATGGCTGTGTGACTAGAAATGGAAGGGAAGGAATCTACATGGAAAAACCCAACCCTCTGGGTAATTGCTTTCCAAATTAGGATGAGAATTAAAATACATTGATTTGGGTTAGATTTATTTGCATGAACTGTGTTATGTGGTTAGGAGTTTTTGCTCTGGGACATGCAGGTACCTCTTGAATACTTTATTTCAAAATAGCCTGAGATGCTTGCTTTTAAGAAAGCTACCTGGGAGTAGCTATGAATTCCTGTCTGTGGTGTACTGACCCAAACATATTTTTATCAGAGTCTCACATGCTCAGTAGAACATACAATATCCTTAGTTGTGTTGCATATACAGCCTTTTATGATCATCCTATTTTTGCTAATTCCTTAGATGGCCACTGCTGTGTCGCTTTCAGTGTCAGGTTTGCCTGTTCAGAAGAAAGACTGGGTATTTCTGAAATACATGTCTTTAGCTTATCTACCCAGGCCATACTTTGGCATCTAGGAAGTTTGGGTTTTGCTTTAGACATAATTAGTTTAGTATATTTTCATGTTATGTGGTTAGAAAATAGTTCTGAAAATATGTCCGGGACCACCGAACAAATTTTCACTACTGATATGCCATAAGACTTTTCTTCAGCCGAAATTTTGTTTGTATATTTTTAAATTATGCTAGAGACAGAGATATCTTGTTTAAATGAACATTTGTAGAAAGCATTGTTAACTCAAACTTGGTTTTAGTGCTGAAATGTTGATGTACCCTTAAGTGTTCTGTATTTTTCGTGCTTTTGACAAGAATTGAATAGTGCAGTATTTATAGTTCTTTAGGGTTAACATGATTTTTTTTTCATTTATATATGGCTATAATGTATTTATTTGTTCTTACTTGCCTTGGCAGAGGAGTGAAATCACTGACTGCTTGCTGCTAATTAAAATGGAACACCATAAAGTGAAAGTATTCAGTATTCACCCTTCGAGTTCATTGTTAATTACTAATCAGAGAGAAAGTATTTTTTCCTAATATAGATTTTTACTTTTCCTTTTAAAAATAAAACATAGCCCTTTCTTTCATCTTTCCATAAAACCATCCCCCAACCATCCACCTAATCAAAAAAACTAGAAAATCATGTTAACCCAAATAGATGTAATAAAACCTTAAAATTTGGAAATGAAGTGCTCAGATATTTAGCAAACAGTAGAGCTCAGTAAGGATTTGCCCTTCTATTTATGCTCTATGGCACAGACTTTAATTATATGATCCCATAATAATCTTGTGTCTTGGGAAAGTTATTTCAGAGCCTGTTAAGGTCTGACATTAATGCTGATTAACTGTCCTCTCTTAACTTCAGGTGTGGGTAATCTTTTTCCAGAATAAAATTAGATACGAATGGAATTAGCAGCAATACTTGATTAGGTTTAATCAGGGATAGCTAGCAACCATTAGTCAGTTTTTATATCTCTCAGATACATATTCAAATCTCTAAAAAGGACAGATGTATAGTGACAATGTCCTGTTGCAACTCATACAGTCTGGAATGGAAGTCACAGAGACATTCTGATGGTTAGGAAAGCACAGATACTATTGACAGCAGTACACGCTGTTTATTTTAAGGGGTTTTATCTCGTTCAGAACATAATTTCTTTAAATAAGATACAGTTTCACAAAATCAAAAGGAATTTTACTGTGTGTTTTACGTAGCCCTACCCTAGTTTGATGGGAGATAGAGAAAGATGGTTGTAACGTAATTGCAGAGGACCAGTATTAAGACTGGTCATGATTTTATCATACTCTATAAGCTATGATTTTGCAGGGTTTTTAAAATATATGGCATATGGGTTTTGTTTTATAAAAATGATTGATCACATCTATGAAGTATAGAATAGGACCTTAGATTATCTTGAGCTTGGCTATGAACTTGATGACTTTGGCAAACACAGCAGTCCAAAAAATGGAAGTACAGAGCTTTGCACCCGTCCCTTTTTTTTTGTGTGGATATTTCTGTTGTACTGGCTGTGTGATGTTAGAAACCTTCATACTTGCACAGTGTAATTTGCATTTTGTATGCTTGGCAGCAAAGTAAACAGAATAGGTTAGTTGATATCAGTAACAAGGCTTCCTCAGGACACTTCCAGAGTCTGCTTCGAGGTTTTGATTTCAACTATGAATTTGCAAAAATGCACCTTTGGATTTTAATTGTGGATGCTTAGTTCACTTTCCTGAAAGGCAGCAGAATCCTCAGCCCTTGAAGAATATTAAAATATTTTATTTGCATTGGTACAATTTCCATTGAAAAACTTGAACAAACTTTACCTATAACCCAGAGTTTAAAGTGCTTGCTTAAAATGTTCTGACCTTTCAAGGGAAGTCATAGTTTATAATTTTCTCTTGTATTGGCAAAAGGAGAAATTAAACTCCTTTATGAAATTTGAAGATCTTTCTGTCTAGGTCGGAAACTACAAAGGGCATAAAGGAAAATCACTGAGAAGTCTTACAGCTCTGCTCATGACAGCCATTGTTAATTTACTTTTCAGGGTACCAACATGCCAAAATCATTTAAATTCAATTCACTGAAAATGATTTTTTAAAGTCTTAGGTACATCTTCTATACATTTGTTTCCATGAGAGAAGGTTGACTGTATAGATGATATCCCTGCTGAATATTTTAACTGGAATTTCAATGTCATGATTTCAATTGGAATTTAAATGTCATGGTTTTATCACAGAATTGTAGAGCAGAAATCTAAGCACAGATTAGTTTTCCTTGCACTGGTTTGATTATAGTCTGAATTTTTCTATTAACAATAACCTCCTAGAACAAGTAGTTTTAAAATTACTTTCACATGCCAGCTAAACCTGAATTCAAGTAATTCAATGAGCTATTTAATTGCACATAAACTTATACAAGTAATGAGAGAACTGTAAAGAATTGCGGGAAGAGAGAACATGAAAAATCAATAATCTAAATCAGAACCTTGAAAAACTACACTATATTGCATCCCATCAAAGCTGTTTAATAAATAACTGACATTTAAATTAAAGCAGGCGCATGGTAGATCAGTTATTCAGTTTGAGACTCTTCAATATTATTACTGGTGTTACCCTCATGAGCTTTGTCACAAAAAAAAGTTGTGGTTCTTTATTAATTACATTAAAAATATATTTGTTTCTTATCATCAGTGGCACTTTCACTGTTGTTTCCAACTATTTCAGTATTCTCTAGTATTTAAATATGCTCTAGGCAACTGTACATACTAGTGGAAAATGTCTTTCTTTTTGCATTCTAACTACTCTGAAGTCCAGGTAAAAAAGAATACTATCTGTCAAATTGAGGATATTTTTTTTCCAACGTGAAAAAGTGTTTGCTTTGTTTCTTCTGTACTTTTTAAGGTATCAAGTATGTCCACTAGCTTATGATTTCCATACAATTTTAAATATGCCATTTGAGAATGGAGGCTTGGACTTTATTCCTAGAAAAACTAAAGCAAAGCCAAGCAGAAGATTTAAACAAATTATCTACCAATAGCTGTTTTCTCTACTTCGGTACTTATTTTCTGCTTTCCAGTGCTTAAAAATTTAGTAAGAAATTGGCAACAAAGAACATTAAAGGCTGCATGTGAGCATCATTACTTGCAGAAAGATCTCATTGGAGTAAGCTAGAGATATAAATGAAAAATAGCACTACAATTTATTTGACCTTTGATTCACTGCCACAGACTGAGGGTTTGTATGTTATTGTGGGTGTCTTTTGTTTGATGTTTATCTTTTATTTGAACAGCTTGTAACAAAGCATGCATGTTTTTGTCTTGCTTTTTTCCCCTCCTCTTGTCCCTTGCTTATACAAATGCAGCAGGAGATGAAGAAAACAAGCGTACTGGAGTTCAGGAGGCAGAGGTCGAGGCAGGTCTGTCTGACCGCAAGCACCTATCTCCTTTAGATATGTTTTCCCCTGAGTATATAGGGAAGCTTTACCAGCCAGCTTGTAAATAGATTCAACATAAAAAAATCCAGAGAATATTTGTATCATCTTATGAAAGAACAACACAAACAAATTAATTGTAGCATAGTTTATTTGCCAGCTGTGAATGCTTAAAGTAATTCAACGTGGACGAAAGCATCCAACTATTTTACTCTTTTTATTCTTTTTTATGAAAATACTGTGTCACTATGCTCAAGTAACAGACTTAGCAGTTCTGGGTGGATACTTCTTAGATGTGGTATGGTCTACTTTGCATTAATAATTATTACAAGCAGGGAAGTAAGTTTTTTTGTATCGTGACATTTTTTCCCCCCTTAGTTTGTGTAAGCAGACTGATGCCGGACAAAAATAGTAGGCAACTGCATTACATGGAAATACTTTGCCCATTTTGTATAATGTCCTTCATCCTGCTTGGAAGACAGTTTAGTTGGTAGTGTGATGACAACTGATAGCTCATGATCAAACCAAACAGTTGAAAATAGTTTTTTTCAACTGGAACACCATGTGATTAAAACATAAAACTTTAAGTTCTAATTTCAGAAAACACCCAGTACAGGTTCAAAGATATGCAGAGATCTAAAGATTTTTTTCAATCATTTCTCTGTTCTTCAGTTTCTTTTTTAAAGGAAGAATCATAAATGCATAAATTTGCGTTTACATGCCTTGTTAATAGATTACATTCTGTCTTCCATAATTAATTGTTAATAATTGCCAAAAGTGGTGGAAGTGTGGTGCAAAAAAATAAAAAAGATGAGCTAATCAAGAAACACATTTAGTACTAGCTGGTAGGAAAAATAACTAGCATACAAATGCATACCTAAAATGCTAAATGCTGCTTGAAAGTGTAAGTGCCTGAATCCTGTGCCCTGAACTCTCTTCTCATTGTTATTTAAGAGAAGAAAATATGGATTACTATTTTCTTCTATGAAAAAAGATCAGGAATAATGACTGTGACGGGACTCATTGCTTGTTCAAAACACTGGATGCCAGAGTAATTTCATGATTTCAGAGGTGGAAAGCAGGTTTACTTTTTTTTAATTTTAGTTCTCACTTAGGCATCCAAAGTGTCCTTTAAGATCTTTGCCTTCCCATTTTTTGTTATAGTACCGTTTACTTTTTTATTGCTTTTGTTATGGTTCTGTCTCTGTGGTGTTCAGTGGTGCGTGTGCTGTGTGCTCTTCGCTCTGTGTGTTTTGTGGTAACTCAAGCGTAGTGCATGGACTTTTGCTCACATAGCTTGCAACACTTGTGTGTGCTTGTAGTTACATTGTTCATCCTAGCAGCTGTTCCAGTTGTTAATCATCATTGTCTGTTTTTAATGTTGTAAAGATTGTGAGGAAAAACATCAAACCCCTCCCGTTAATGGGCGAAAAGGCAAGTTGATTATGATATTGCTTATGAATTGTGAGTGCTTGAGAAATTTCATTTATTTTTTTGCTGCATGTGTGTGTATTGCTTAGTTCAGTAGCTCAAAATTAGTAAGTTCAGTTTCAGTGTGTTGTTTTACTTCTTGGATAGAATTATTTTCAACTGTGGTTTAAAAATATTTCTTGTAATCTAAAACTCCGTATTTTTATGTTTTTGCAGCTAACTGTATTACTGAAGATATAGTTTCCACTAGGCATATATTTGATCAGGTTGGCTATGGAGAGCTAAGGGGGTAGTTTCTGTATTTCTTCTTGTTTTGGAATTCCCAGTCTGCCTTGCCCTAAAAGGCCAAATACAGTTTGCAGACACGTGCAAAATTGTCTGCATTGTCTTCCAGTTTTTACCAGATCTATCTTCTTTTACATCACTTGGATATATATTTTACAAGCTTGTCACATTTTAATGTGACTAGAAAAAATGTACCATTTTAATTATCATCTACTTCTAGAGAAAGGCTTATGTTATTAGCAATCATTTCTATTGTCTAGTTTGTATTACGTTTGATGTTCTCTTCTCTTTCAAATGCTGTAGAAATGAGCTTAATTCAAAGCACTGAAATGTTAACATGGAGATTTAGGTTTCTTATCTAAAAAATAGAACAAGAAAGTTGCAATGAACAACCACAGCTTACTTTGATGTTTTATTCAAGTTCATGCTTCTAAATTGCTTTGATAATTTTGAAGAAATATGTTACTACTTTTCCATGTACTTCTAAGACCTTACTACGTTTAGATTTTATGTCATTGATGTCTTCTGCCAGTGAATGAAATATAAACTAGGTAGTTTCTTGGATTTATTAAAATTTGGATATTCACTCTCACAGTTCCATCTCTACCAGGAGCCTATAAGGGATATAGACCCAGTTACACTGTTATGGACCATTCCTAGCTGTCTATGCTCTAGAACAACTTAGTGGAGGGAGCACAGGTATCAGGAGAGCAGGGATTCTGTTTCGCTTGTGTTAGTTCATTGTCTGGGAAGGAAGACCACACCATTTTTAATGCCTCATCAAGTGTAGGCAAGACCAAATGGTGTGCCTTTGCAGAGAAGGTGCCATGTCACCAGACTGACAGAGCAGTTCATGGGGTCACCTGGCTTGCTCTGGTGACTGTGCCAGCATTGTCCTGAATGAATTCAAATCCTGGGAGTCTGCTGCTGTAACTGTAATCCATGCTACTTACCAGATGGTTCAGTGTCATACTTCTAAGATCTACATTCCAACTGTAGTAAAATTGGAGGCTTTTGCCACTGGTCTGACAAAGCTGATAAAACAATAAATAGTGATTTAGTCAGGCAAAAGTAGTTTTTGTTCTTGGTCTATCTTCCACTCCCTCAACAAAACCAATATTTTATACACATATAGAGCCTGAAAGATGTACATTGCACAATCAACTAGATACTGCTAACCTGTATTTAAGATAGTTTGTTTCATACGTTTATTAAGTTCTCTAAGGAGTCCATTTTATGTTTTAGAAATATATCTTCTGCAGAGCTCTTATACTCCAAAAGAATGATCCGTGCCAAATATTCAATTTCAAATATTTATTACCAAAACTGTTATCCCTTTCCAATCTTCATTTCTCTTTCATGTATTTTGTATGACATCTTTTGATCATTGGAGTTTGTGAGAAAAGGATCCAGGTAAAATTCTGCCCTTTACTGTCTTAATTTAGAGTGTGTAGAAAATGATGTAGTTGCCACAACAAAATTTTAAGTGTTTCATATTCCCTCACTCTTTAGAATATTTTATAGGATTACACCATATCTTTGTCTATATTTGGAATCAGGAATGCCTTCCAGTTCGCATCTCCCAGACAGAGGAGTGTCTGGAGCATATTGGTGTCTTGAGTTTACAGCAAGACAAGACTGGAGTCTCTGAGTCCTGCCCTTTCTGCGCACTCTGATTTCCACATGCATTCCCATGCTCCCTCTGTGAGCAGTCTGGATGCCTGAAGGAATAGAACTGAAACTATGCTGTATTCCAGATTATTCTAAACTGTTGCACAGTTTAGACACAATCTAAAGAATTAAGGTGACTGAAGGGCAAACTAGGCAGAATAAAGGAACTCCAGTCAAGGAAGTGGTGACAGATGGTCCTACTTAACGGACTTGCAGAAGTGGTGTTCAAGTACACTTGTTTGAAAAACAAGCGTGTTGCTGTCAGGCCAGAGGGCACTCTCATCCTGATGGCTGACCCAAGCAGTTTTTCTGTCTAAGACCATTTGGATTTGTGGAAATGGGGCCTACACTTTCCCTGAACCACTGAATATGGCTGCTGTGAGTCTCCTAAGTGCTTTATCTTCCTCTGGCTCACTGACTCTGGACTTCACTAAGAGACCACAACAGCTTCTGAATTTTGCATGAGAAATGATACTGGATGTGTTTTACGTGTGCTGTGAAAATACTTAACATAGTCCTATGTGTTATGAGTACCTAGAGAAATACTGCATTTTAATTAAATTCTAGTCCCAGCAAAGTAAGGTTTAAATAAAGTTTAGACCTGGTTAGATTGTGCTAGTTGTAGGCAGGCACATAAGTGCAATTTGCATGCTGGGAACAGAGTGAAATTAAAAGAACCCCACAACACTACAACACAAACCAGTAAAAGTAAAGTACCAATAAAATGGCTAGACTGAAGAACCTACCTTCTGTTAAAATTCCTTATGATATAGGTGGCTATTTTACAAATTTAGCTCTAAAACTACCAGGGGGATATTACAGATGAGAAAGAGTCTAGCTACTAACTTGTCCATAAAACCTTCAAATCTTACTTATAAAAATTTTAGTCTGCATCTTTTGAAGCTACATCACAATACTGTATAGCATTTCTAAGACTGGTATGTGACAATGGGATGTCATTTTGCCTGCTAGTCAAACACAGTTTGTCTGGTTACTAATCTAACATTTCAGAAATAATGCAGAAGAATAAAACGGGCCTTTTGGTGCAGACAGTATTTGCATGTAAAATTTGCATGTAAATTTGTGGGTAAATTTGAGCAATAAGAAATCTTTTATGTTATTAAGTAGTGGCAATCGACATTCAGAAAATCCTAGAGCTTTCTGAAGAAACAAATCTATATTTTTCATCTTTGTGTAAGCTGTTTATTGTATTTTCTTTATTCTATTGCTTTTTTAATTCTATTTTCTTTATTCTTTATTGGTTGCTATTACTGCTTAAAACTACTGACTTAGTTTCAGACCCCTTTTATGAACAGAATGATTTTTTTAACATTTTAGAATTGTACCATAAGCTTCAATCTTAGCTGCATTTAAAAAGGGTAGAGCACCTGTGATTGTCTGCAGAGCTTTTTTGTGTGTTTGTGTTTGTGAGATGTATAATCATATGTTAAAAATATCTTTCTGCTTAGAAAATGTTTGAAGACTTGTTATAAGATTACACCTTTTTCAATAAATATAAAAATAACATGGAAAAAAAATCCCAAACCCTATATCAAGCTAAACCTTACCCTCTGCATTCTGCAGAGTGAATTTGTAGGCTGTTCACATTTCCTTGCATACACAAAGTATTCCCTGACACCTGGGGAATGGAAATGCAAACTGAGGAGACACTGTGGAGGAGAGGTGTAGAACAGAAGCTTGTATTTTGCTCCACATTTATTTTGGACATTACTTGTAATTTTCCTTTCTAAAATACATTATTCATTAAATTCTGGAGATACTTTGATTTTTCTTGTGTTTACCTGGTGCAGCAGTATGAGGATAGCCTACCAGCTCTGACTGAAAATCAATCTAGTCCAGTGTCTGGTCTTCAGCAGACCAGGCATGGATGCTGGGGGAAAGGGATATAAGCAGGACAAGTGTGTAGTAAAGCTTATCCAGGATACTGGCTGCCCAGTCTCCTATGACTTGTGCCTCAGGAATCTGCATAAACAGCAATGGTGTCTTTGCATGGTGTCTTCGTCTCCCTCATAGGTTCTCTGCACTGCTTCTTCCCCCTTAAATCAGTCCTTCCAAAATTGCTCTGAGGTGCTTGTCCAAACGAGTGTTGGAACATTCCCAGATGTTCCACAGAAACCGATTGATAGCGGGCCTGCTCTAACGCAGTCTGGCGTGGTGCAGGTGTATAACCAGAAGAGGGAGCAAAGCTGCCATGTTTTAAAAACCTGAAAAAAGATGTGAGACAAACAAACAAATCCTCGCCATGCCCCAAATGGTACAGGAAAAAAAGCCTTGATAGTGGCTTTCAAATATCTTTATGTTGTGTTATTTAAATACACGTTACTAAATATTAATGTACCTATGTTCAATGTACCATTAACTGTCTTTTCTCAGCCATTTGGAGTATTACTTTTTTTTTCTGGTGTTTCTTCATGTTTTACAACTCTATTACATTTATAAAAGTAGCAACATGATACTCTGATTTGTAGCTGATTTTTAGCTAAAGGTAGGCTATGACTTTACTGATTGTTATTTCAACAAGTGCTCTCTGGGACCTTGCTTGAATATATCTACAATTTTTCATAAAAATAAGCAATAGAAGATTACAATAAATTTATTCCCCATATAGAGGAATCCACTAGTAAAAATTTTAAATATAAATTATAGTTAAATATAAAATATGAATTTTCAGGTAGGGGATATGATGGGAAGAGACTGCTACTGGACTAGACTTAAATGATTTACAGCTACAAATAATTAATGTAGCCTTGGAGTCAACTTGAAGAAAACATTCTTGGAGTAAGGAATAACCTACTGTGCACCATCAAATTTTTAATACTAATAAGAATAATATGAAATGTAGATATGTTGCAGTACTTTTTATTGCTTACCTGATGACTTACATTGAAGTTCTTTTAATGTATTCCAACTGCAGCCCCAGGAAATGAAGCTCAGGGTTTGGGTTTTGGGGGTTTTTTCTTGGTTTTTCTTGTTTTTTTTTTTTTGAAGAATGTGTATGTCAATCAGTAAGGAAGATGAGATCAAAACAATAAATAATTAAGATATGTCAGAAATTTTATTGGAACACTGTATTCATTAAAATCCATGATATAAGCCACTTACGAAAAATTTATTTAATTTTAAATTATTATAATATTTCTTAACATTCATTTGTTGATTTGGAGCTAATCTGCAAACTATTTTAATGTGAAGGGTGTGTGTATATATGTGTGTGTTTCCCTGCCTCTATATTGTCCACACTTTGTCAGCATTCAGGGCAAAGTTCTAAGAAGCATTTAAGATTCTGAAGGAAAGACAGATCATCAGGTCTCAGATAAATGCCTTGATCTGTAAGGTACATTAGAGACATTCTGTAAAATATACTTCCAGTGTTTGGAGAACAAGATGTAGATCTACTCTTACGTTGATGAAAGAGGAAGCTAAAAGATTATGTTGTCAGGTTGGCTGTGGAATGTTACCTGAGGAGGCAGGAGGTCTTGCTCTGTATTTGTCAGAAAAAGACGATGTGTGTTCCTACTTGTTTTTGGGTACTGGATGAGTCTTGTTCCTGTTACATCAGGATAGGGAGGCATCAACACTGTTTTAATGAGGCACCTCAAGGTTTCTCTGGTGTAGGAACATCAGCGGTCTGGCATAAAATCTTGATTGCTGACTTTCTGTCACTTTGAGTTGGCCTTGATGCCATTAGCAGCATGCTGGTGATGCAAGGTGGGACTGGATTCATTCCAGGTACAATTTAGTACATCTGGGACGATTCATACATCATGGTTTGAAGGCATTTGCTTTCCCTTAGTGGAGGTTTGACACGCTGAAAATATTTCTCCCTGTGTGAGCTCTAGAGGCTGATGTCTCTTTAATTTTCTTAGGGACTTTGTTTTGTAAAAAGTAAAACTTGTATGTCATGAATTTAGTCTTAATTAATTCTTCTTGTATTCTTAATGCATGAGTTGAGATCTTGAGTATCTGATTCAAAACAGTTTCTCAGTTTTTGACAGTTTATCCCACAGTTTTAATGACTTCTTATTGTGCTGCATTGGTTTAAGAAGCAGTAGCCAAATCCACTTTTGACTTATTTTTACAGTAGTTGTCACCATATATTATTAATAACATAATTTCTTTCTGAGCATTCATCGTCTAAAACTAAAAATAGAAAGAAGTTCTGAGTACTTTTCGTTTGCAGAAAAAAGATGACTAAATTAAGTATGTTCTAATGGAAAAGTGAAGACTTTATGATAACCTAATCAAAAGTCTAAAACTAGAAATGCACTGATAAAAATCGGTTCCCAGAAATTTTAGGTGCTGAAAAGAAGATAAAAGCTGAAGTGGATTTAATAAAAAAAAAAAAAAAGACAAATTCCAGTAAAAGAGAAAATAAATAAAAGTGTTTCAAGTAAAGGGTAGTTGGGAGAAGAACTATTACTGGTTGTAGTATTGAGAAAAGAAGGGAGGAGGGAAGTATTTGCATACAAAAGTTCCTCATCATTAGTATCTGCTATTTTGCTGCATCATCTTGTACTTCTGCAGTTTGCTGCATCATTTCCAATTCAACTGCAACATTCCTGGTGCTAAGTTGGCATGATTAGAAATTCAGAAAAGTTATATATGTGAAACTATTCTTCTCATATATTATTTCCACATTTTAAATATTTTTCATGTTAAATACTCTAAACAAAACTGTAAGAAATGCTGAGGTGTGTCCTGGAGCACACCACCCCCCTCTGCCAGGCAGCACAGGTGAGTATCATTCTCACGAGGGAAGGGCACAACACCAAGTGCCACCCCAACTTCGTTATTCACTGTGGTGTGCAGTGCCCAGGGGTAGGTGCAACAACAAAATCTAAAGAAACAACTACATCTAAAGATTGTGCATTTCATCCTGATGGGAAAAATCTGCATCGTGGCGCCTGTCAAATCCTTCTAGCCCTAAAGGTGCATCAGCTGATTAAAATGTTCTCACTCAAGAATCCCATATTTTATGTAATCTATGTAAGGTCTTTTTGTATAAATATTTAATAATTTTACATCTTTCTTTTTTACATCTTTCTTAATAATTTTACATCTTTCTTTATAAGTCAAAGCTGATAATCACAACAGAAGACAGGATGAAGTTCATGTTATGGGAAGTGAGAGTGATAATAGGAGAATGATAAATTAGAAAACTGTATGGTTTCTTTCCAAATATTTACTATTTGACCAAAGTTGGCTTTGGTTAAAATGAGGGGGTAGATGGTGGCCCTTTGCCTTGGGGAAAAGAAAAGGTTTTAGAGATTGCATTGTGTAAAGTGCATTATAGTAACTAAATTTATTTGTCTAACCAGAGAGTGTACGGTCAACGCTGACATTTAGGCACTTTGACTAATCATCAGCATCTCCTGCTAGCTCCCAAACAGAAAGCTCTCCTTTAAGCTCTCCTTAAAACATATTTTCTTATCTTTGTAAAGCACAGAGATGGAAATGAAATTAGAAAATGGTGAAGAAAAGGTCAAATGTTTTGTTAAATCCAATGGATATATCTATTTTTCTTTCTCAGTTGAAACAATAACCATTACTAGTAAAACTTGCAATGTTCTGGAAGTCAGTGAAGCTGTTCACTGGATCTGGAGTACTGCCAAACCCCATATACGCAATCAAAGGGTTGTACTTAACTGCTGATAAAATTATATAGCCATTTGAATTTAATGCTGATATGCCATAAATATAACTGAAGCTATAGAAAACAGGTCATTAGAAACTTTTCTGAAAGCGTTTGCATGCTTGTGCTATCACTTTCCTCAAAAACATAAAGTAGCCTGTCTTGCTTTTTGTAATGTTGTTTGATTTTCTTTTTAAGGTTAACATGCAGCAAAATTATTTATTCAAAGAATTATATTTTTACTTGATTTTTATTTCCTCAGTCTTGTCAATTCAAGTGTTATTACAGAGTGTTATGGAGAGGGTTAGCTATTTTCTAGATACTGAGCTCTCAAAGAATTATCAAGGCTTAGTAAAGCTTTTCCTTTGATAAGGAACTTTGTTATAATAAGTGTTTCTGGTCACTTAGCCAACTACAATTTTTAGGTTCAGAACTGAATCAGGAGCTCTGAAAAGGATTCTGACCTAGAGTCAGGGAGAGAGAGTCTTCTAAAATTTGCATAAAACTAGCACGGAAATCACTGGGCTTCATGATATTCTTCAGTATTTAGATTATTTGTAATATATAGTGAAAAATTCCTGTGTTTTAGCTTACAGTATGCCTACTTTTTATCTTATTCTTAGTATAATCTCCACTATTTGGCCTAAATTACTGTTAATGATATTTTTTTTTCATAGCAGTGACTACTCCTTAAATTCAAAAGTAGTTTTACTAAGGCCATTGAATTTCTTTGCTTGATAGTTAAGAAGACACTTCTGGACTTACTTAAGAAAAAGAAAGGATAAATTACACCTGTAGATATTTTATTACAAACTGTGTATATTCACTGAGAAAAAGAAAGAATCACATTTTTGCTAGGAAGAATCATAATAGGATTTTATTTCCATGGTTTGGTAACAGAATGTTCTGTTTGAAATGTCTCATTTAGTCATTACTACACATGGTACTTCAAAGATGATAAAGTCTGTTTCAGCATGCATATCTGTGGTGTCATGAAATCATTATGGTGACAAGTTTACTTTAAACCTACATTTCCATCAGTTTCAAAAATCAAAGCAGCCTGTTGTAGGACAGCAGCCTGTCATGGACCAAGAGCCACAGAGAAGAAGGCTGCAGGATGCCTACAAATAACACTTTCACGTTTACATTTTGAATTTTAGCTACCCATTAGTCTTCTTTAAAAAGGAAAGTAATAATAATAAAAAGTCAGAGGCTAAAATAATTTTGTGTCAATTCATTTTGAATTGGTAAGCTGTTTTCCATATCTATCATATTATTCTCCATCACTGGTTATATCTGGGACCATAAAAGTGATAACATCTGTGGGCAATGGTTGTGAGGAACTTTGCACTTCATGGGATCAGCAAAATAAGCAGATTCTTAACAGCCCAAAGCAAAAATGGAATTGAGAGTATTGAATCTGCCCTGTTAATTGGTGTAGATTTGGTTTTGGCATGAGATTCCAAAGGGTTTAAAGCTGATAATATTTATGCTAACTACCTAGTTTCTCAGAAGATAGATAATTAAAGCGTAAAAAAAAAAAAGAAATTGACAACCTCAGAACCACTAACATTTTGCAAGTCTAGAGAATGTAGTTCTGTGGAGCAGTGTACATGCTTCTCTCTATAGCTCTCTTCCTGAGCAGTTAAATCAGAAATGCCAATTTCAGATACAGGAATAATTGGTGTAAGAGTTCTTATTGAGTAGTCTAATCTGCCCAAATTAAAACCTGAATTTAAATCAAATTACAGATTTAGAAAGTGAATCTGACTTAGTTTTGGCTTAAGAACTAATTGTTAAAAACACTTTCTCATTAAACATGCATGGTTGCTTGTTCAGGTTTTGTTTTGTTTGTTCATTTGTTTTGTTGGGTTGGTTATTTTTATTAATTATATCTTTGCAAAGACTTTTTTACCAGAATATTTCCAACTTCATTTATAATTTACAGAAACACAAAGATAATGTAAGAAGCTATAGAATGTAGAGCACTAACTTTTAAAAGTGGACCAAATTATTGTGTAAACAAGCCCCTGTTTTTTATACCAATTGTTAAATATAAAACACCGCAGAATATTTGACAGGTTACATAGCTACTAACTTTCAGATAAGATGTTATGTTCCAGAGTGTTTAAAATGTGTACTAATTCTCTTCACCACAGGCCTCAAAGAACTATTTTAAATTTTAATGTCTATGATAACACATTTGTTTAGATCAAGTTGTCCCAAATGATATTAGGTGTCTTATAATGTAAGTTACATAATATTTCTGATTTTTTTTTTTGGTTTATGCTAGAAGTTACATGGGAGGACCAGCAGAAAAAGGTGAATGGTACAATAACTGATGAAAAACCATTGCCGAAAAAGAAACACCATTCTGAGACAGGTTTGTCAGGGTTTGGAAAACCACATGAAAGCATGAGACTATAAAACCACATTTCATGCTTTTGTAATGCGTGTGTGCTTTATGTACCTTATTTTTTCACTTTGGTGTGAAATTTTTAGCATGTAGAGACCATTTAGATGACATAGTTCTGTTTTAGAATAGCCAAAATAGATCTGCTTTTGTAAACAATTGTGTTAGAATGCACATGCATTAGAAAAAAAAGTATTCTGGCACAATATTAGACATAGTTTGCTTTTTGGCTTTGAATTTTGTTATGACTTAATATATTTGTGCAAACCTCAGGAATCCAAGTATAAGCTATGCTGCTTCTTATTTAGTTGACCAAACCAAGGTATCTACTGCATGTATGGTGAGAAAATCATCTTCTACACACTTGAATCTGAAACCTTCTTTCACCATCACACATGGCAGAAATAATGTTCCAGTGCAATTTTTTGTACAAGCTGCAGTTTATATCTTCATATGCTCTCAAATCTAAAAAAACTGTTCTTTCCTCCATTCTGTACATGAATGGATTTCTTCTGAATCTAAAAACTATCATAAGCTTTCTTTCACCCCAAATGTCAAGTTCAATTATTCAGCTATCTTCGTTCCTACAAATGCATAGCAATAAAAGGTAAACCTAGTAATAACGATGATGATATTAATAGTATTGTTCTGTCTTCACAATCAGAGAATAAAAGGTCCTAATCACATTAATTTATACACTGGCAAAGAGCAAGCACACTTTGAGGAATAGAGAAGGTAGGGAGGGGAGGGAAGGAAAGGGAAGGGAAGGGAAAGGAAAGGAAAGGAAAGAGAACAGGGAAAGGGATCTTTTTATTGCAGGTTTCATCCTATATTTAAAGGTTGATCCACATCTACTCAAGTGAATGGGGATTCTTCAGTTGCAAGAATACCTGGGTTCAGTTTGTGTTGCAAATAACTCTCTATTGGGCGTATTACTTGTCTCACTCTAAAAACGTTTCTCCCAATCACACAAATTAAAGTTTACCAGATTGGCCACCTGTGTCACCTCCTAAATTAACACTGTAATCTCACCTACATAATAATATAATACTGATAATACCTGAGTTTTTGCTTAAGTTCAACTGTTGTACAGCTGAAAGTGCAAGACTCAGAACTGAAGAAAACCAGCAAAATCTGGCTTGACTCTAGCCTCAGGATTAGGCAACCAAGCTGTAAAAGGCCAAATGTGCACTTGCATTTCCTGTTCCCCAACTTTTGGTGCCTCAGAAGTTGTTACAGGATAAAACAAATACTGCTCATAAAAGTCAGGATTAGAATGTGATACATCTTCTTTTCCAGCTGTTTTAACTATGCATGACAGATTCAAAATACAGTGTCTACACATCTGCACTGTTGTCTTTCCACAGAAAGTTCAGCAGAATAGTGCCTCTGCCCAGACTTTTCCCTTACGTAATAGCTAGATAGGAACATTAACTCCATCTCCCAGCTGAGGTGGGCTTAGGACTGTGCTCTAGACAGATGATTTCTTTATAGCTATTAGCAGTACTTGCTTAGGGCCACCTTCTCCATTTTTTAGAAAAAGGAGACTTTTTTAGATGGCTGCTGTTCGGGCATTCTACTTTTTGGAACAGGAGTGAAATCTTATAACTGAATGACAAAAACAGGCAGAAGAATAGAAATCAGAATCAAATATGAACAACAAAAAGTTCTCATTTTTGAAGTGTTCTGTATATTAAAATGCTATTTATCTGATTTTTATCTATTTTTCTGTCTGGAACAGAACCTCTCATTTCCAGTGCTTGCAGGGAATACACAGAATTGGTTTGGAAAGTCACAATCTCAATTGTCAAAGTGTAGAATAGATACAAAGCTGAGTAAAAGTTGTGTTCTTCACTCCACAGTCCTAGGTCTTTCTGTGAGAGCTGATGCCTGATAAGAGCGTAACTTGTGGTTTGATTTACATTATCAGTAATATCTTCTGCATGGGATGATGATACATGATGTGAAAAACATCTGAGGTGGTTCTGAACACTCCGCAGTGGGCATCAAATGGCACATCCCTGTTTTCCTCAGATGCTTTTCCAAACTGACTCTGTCAAAAGACCTTTGTACTTGGGTGTTTGGAGTGGAGGAGTAATCAGAGCAACTTCCTGGACTGGCGTAATCTGCTGTGTGTGGCACACTGCTGTTCCCTATAGACATCCCTATATAATTTCAAACAGTTGCTTTTCAAGGCATAGCAGTCAGGACAGCTAGAAGAAGGCACCATAACACCATACTCACATCTGGGTGTTGAGCAATATTGTATCTATGACTGTGATCCAATGGTGATGCAGCCTGACAGAATCTACCTAAGGAAGCTTCAAACTCCTTGAACCTGTGCAATATGGGATGTACCCTCTGCACAGGACTGCACTTTCTTTCATCTGAGAATGCTTTAAATGTTCTGTCTGCACAGAAAATAGTGAAGTGATACTAATAGTTTCTGGATGCAGATGGTGCAACGGAGGCAAGGAGGAATAGGACACCTCATGTTATTGTTCCCCTGTTTTCATTTCTTTTTCATCTGTTGATGAGTTTTCTGATATGACCTGTTATGAAAGATTATACTGTCTTTAGGTACAGTTTGTCTGTTTAGAATTTAACCTAACCCATGGAAATAGTCACGGCAGTATTATAGCTAAGGAAACTTGTGAGAACAAACAAACGTTGGTTATGTAAGTACCATGAGTGAAGAACTGAGATCTGAGAGCAAAGTGTAGAGAAAAACATAAATAGATAATAAAAATATTTTCAAACCCCAGAAAAATAACAGTAATACTGTATCCTCTAAAGCATCAATATTCAAGAAATATGCATGACAAGAAATAGGAATTTATAGGAAATTTGTTGGAAGACAATTTAGGGTCATTAAATAAAGTAGCAAAATGGTTCTTGTACTAAAAACTTTTCAATAGAAGATGCTGATAAAATTTCTCTTCCTGAATATCAGAAGTCTATACTCTTTTTTTAACAGTGTCTTTAATCTCTAAGTTCTGGTGTAATTTGCAGGATTAGTGTTATGTATATTTCAAATATTCAATTGAATTTATGCAAAGATTTTGAAGGATTGGAAGAGTAAAACTGCAGAATCATAGGTAAGCATAGCATAGAATTTCAAGCCATATTTTGAATCTGTGCCCTTCCTTTAGCTGATGTCAGCACTCTGTCAGAAAACACTGCATTCTCAGACACCACAACATCAAAGAGCATCAGAAGTAGTTATTTGTTCATACCTGAGATTATTAAGTACCTTCAGCACTCACCCCTGCATCTGAGCTGTAGTAGATGGCATTTGAAGAAAAGTGAATAAAGTTCTAGTCCTGTAATCGGATTTCATTTCTTGGTGAAAAGAAAAAAAAAGTACAGCATGCAAATATTTTCACATGGTTATGCATTTTTATATGTGAGGCCTTAAGAGAAGAAGTTGGAAAATAAGGTTATGCATGGAGAATGTGTCCTATACTGATTCAGATACAGTTAGGCAGGATACTGTTTTTCTTAAAAAGCAATAATTTTCATCAGTATCATCACTAGTGTCTTTGGAAACCATCAAGGTAATTAAAATGGAAAAAGCACATAGTTTAGGGCAGAGATACTAATTTCTGTTCCCTGTCGATTGTTTTTGAAGTGTTCAATCAGTCTCACTATCCAAAATACTGAATGCTGAATACAGTCTAGCAACCTGTGTCTCCATCTAGAGATGACAATGCAGAAACTGCCTTTATAGGATAGCAGAGAAAACACTAATGGCTTTCCCGTGTTTTTCCTACAAAGAGGCAGTAGATTTGATGGCTATTACCCAGAAACCATCCTGTAATGGTTTCATTATCACTGGATGTTGAGAACATTACAGTGTCATCAAATATCCAGCCTTTGCCACAGAAACATTTGATTTCCAAGGGGCAGTTGAAGAACAGAACTGCGGGAAAGTGCTGGCATGTATTAATATGATTGAACAAAAGGACAAAGGATAGTTAAAATGGATTTATACATCTTGGAATGGAATTAAGTAAAAATTGAATGTCCTTGTAATTATTTTGGGGAAAGACATATTTCTGTAATATGGAAGTAAAACAAAGTTTTAGAGAAATCCTAGCGATGATAGATTAAACACATCAGAAAATATAAAGGTAATGTGTGCTTACAAATGGTAAGTCTTTCGATGGATAGATTTGCTTTCAATTTAAAGGGAATCATGCTTATTTTTATCTGTGGAGCCTTTATGTCTCTCTCCTGGATAGGACTATGCCTTGATACTTACATAGACAAAGACTTACAGAAATCTAATATAATGTAATGAAAACTAATTGTAGTTTAGCTATTACCATGAATTCAGTTGTAGTGTGAAAACAGTGGTCAAAAATAATTAAAAATGAAGTTGTGTTTATTTTAAAAGAAGTTAGTAATCCAAACTGAAAGTATGAGAGATTGAAAATTATGAAAAGGGAGATATGATTAGAAATGGGTTGAAGAAGGCAAAGCAATGATAGGACAGAGAGAGAGAGAGGTAATTGTCTTTTCTGGATTCATGATATTTCCAATCCAATGTGTAACTATAGTGCCTTAATACTTTGAAGTGTTACTATTTTGTCCTTTTTCCCCCTTTATAAAATTACCATGTGAACTTTATTCAGAGAAGCAAAATAATAAAAGCTCTCTATGGATTCTTCATTTAGTTTATCTCTTGAGACTTATGAAAAAGTTATGCAGTCTACATGCTTTAATTTGATTTAGAGAGTTTATGATACTGAGAATATTTACAGTTTCTTCTTTTGTTATTTTCTACCTTCATCTCTACTGTTCTTATCTTTGGATAAGAGTAAGATTTTTGATACTTACTGTCTTTACCTATTGTATTTTTCACATAGCCTATATTACATATAAGCTATGTTATGTAATTGCAGAATTAAGTGTATTGCTTTAGTCTTTCCTGTATTTTCTTGCTATATTTTTGAGTAAAAATGTCAGCATATATCCAGTATACAGCTGTGATTTTGTGTGTACGGGTTTATGCCTTAAGATAACTACTTCAACTAAGAGGGAGCTACCTCATTAAAAAAAAAAAATCAGAAGTGTGGAACAGGCTCTGTATCTACTTGGGGCTTAAGCTTTTACAGAGTATTGAAGGATACTGATTCTATTCACATCTCGATTCTAGTAAAATAGCCTTTTTGTCTAAATCTCCTAACAAATATTTGTACTCTTCTTTTCTATCTACTCTTCTATATCTGTATCCTTAGCATTGCAGAGTTTGAATGGTGTCAGGGGACATCTTTCCTGAGAGTTAAATGTATTAGATCACTCTTCAAGTCTAATCATATCCAGACTAATGACATATATTTATGGAGCATACAGACTCCGTGGAGCATTTCTATCTTAAGAGTCTCTTCCATGTTTTAAGATGATGTTTATTTGATTCTGGTATTGCATAGCCTATTTTGTGAAGACTGTCCAGAAATGAGACTTTTCAAATCTGAGCTCATATTTGCAGTGAAAGATCCTTGGTTCTTAGGAAAAGACAAAACTGAAATTAGGAAAACTCTTAAGGGGAAAAAAAAGAGTAATTAACTTACATCTCTCTGTTCTCTGCTGCTTTAAGAATTTTAGTTGGGCATGTTTGCCATGTAAAGTTTTTTTGAACACTGGGTTCCTAAATACTTCTCTTCCATGGGTGACATTACTTACAATGAACAGTTCTGTGTCAAAGCATGATAAAAGAGATGGTACTTATTTTGGGGGTTGTTCAGACTTAAAGTTTTTCATTGACTTTTTATGTTTATTTATTGAGATTTTAATTTGTTTCTAAATCTGTATATAATAGCTTTATACATACTACTCTCATACATTGAGATGAACAATTGATGCAAGTAACTGCTAGTTCCACAACAAAACAAGTATACAAATGAAGACTGCCAATTGACATGATGTAAATTTAATAGAATTAATTACATTGATTTATTCTTTTATTTAAATGTATTTCTATCAAAAAGATCTATTTTGTAGATTAAAAGCTACAGAAAGGGAGAATTTTCAAACTATTTTTTGGGATTTATGGCATGGCTCCTTAATCAGGAGAAAATTGACTCACATAAGTGGTATTGTTTTTAAATTAGTCAGTCTATAAGTACTTTCTTCTTCACATCATTAATTGAAAGAAGTTGGTGCATTACCATGCCACAACTTCTACAAATTCATTAGTATTTCCAACAATAAATACAAAAATTTTGTAATCCATTTATCTCAACAGATGAGGTATCAGTTGATCAGGTATCCATAGTGAGAAGGCAACTATCACCTTCTTCTTTCCTCTGACTTCTATTAGGATTATTCTTCTAATATGTTTGATAAGTAAAAACCTACAACTGAAAAATATTTATAATTAAGAATGATTTTTCATAAAAAATACCTTGCATGAGAACTTATAAAAATGCTATTTTAAAAAAGTATTGGTATGTGTGACTGATATGCATGCAAATATTTGTCATTTGATTCTAAAATTTTCAGAGAGCTTCCTTGCTATTCAGTTGTGTCTGTCTGGCATTACTGGAATACCTTGCGTTATCATACCAGATATATTCCAAGTCTGGAAATAATGTGATTCAACTATTTGAAAATTTGTAGAGAAGGATTTATTTTATTGCAGTATATGTCTCAAAGCTGCTTGTTTTTATGGATATTAAAAATAATAAACCAAGGATAGTGGGGTCCTAACAGACACTTTCTAATAACTGGTTTTGTTATAGTAGGAGGGCTCACTTCAGGGATATACTTATGTAGTACAAAATGTTTTCAGAACATTTTGAATACTTTTAGCTGTGTTTTGGTGGTGCTAATAATGATTTATTTGTTTATTTAGCACTTACAGCAATTATAGCTACACTGTATTAGTGTGAGCTGTAACATGCAATAGAGAAGTAGATCTTTCTATTTGCTTATTTGTATTTCTTCCAATGGATTCTTTGTCTTGCCCAGATAAAAAAATATTTATACTCCATTACTCTTTTTTTAACACTCAAAGACATGGCAAGCTTTGTCAAAACTGACAGCTGCTATGCTTTCACTCTACATATCATATATATAGCACTAATGTGTGTTCATTCTATAAGCAAATTTAATTGCCTAAAAGTGCATTCTAATTATGTACGTTTCAAGCTGCTTGATTTTGCAACGCTTTTGGTACAGTCTTGGCATTTGATAGTAGGTGAAAATATAATTACTGCTATAATATAAAATTGTTTGAAGTATAGAACAATGGTTATCCGATAAAATTTAGTGTTGTCTTTAATTTTGTTTTATGGATTTCTGTTGCTTATTCTAATTTTGCATTTTTTCAATGGTAACGTGTTATTGACTGTAAAATGCCGATAAAATTACAGATATTTTTGTGGTGTGTAAAACTTTCTGGACTTCTTTATCTAGCACCTTCAGCATTAATGATTTATGAGCAGTGTTTTGTGACTCATTAACAAACTGCATGTTGAAATTAGACCAAGTTTATAGATTTTTTTTTTCTATTTCTGATGATTTTTGTAAGAAAACCTTTGTTCTGCTAGCAACAGTGGCTTCACAGTTCTTTGTAATTATTGTTACTTTTCAAGATTAATTGCTCCCATTCTTTCACTATGAATACATTTTCAGTACAGAGCATGGCACTGTCCCTCAGATGTTTTCCAAGTCTGAAATGGCAGTGTGCTTTTGAATGTGAAGTAATAAAGTAAGTAATGAGATAGTTGCTTTGGCATTTAACTTGCATGCATTTGTAGTAACTTAGACTTCTGTGAGATGAGAGCAACACTGGTTCTGAAAATGTATCCTGAATTGACCATGAGACTTAATAGCTATACATTCTCTTTTCTCACATTCTGTATTTTGGTCTTGATAATTTTGCCTTTGGCAGAGTGTTACAATAATGCAGTCCTTTCCAGAGTGTGTTATGTGGATTTTGAAATGTCTGAGCTTGTACATAAGTTTGGAAAAAAAACCAACCCTATTTTCTGTTTTGGATATCTGAAGTTTGGTTCAGCATAAATTACAATAATTTAATAATTGAAAAATCTAATAATACAAGTCCCTTGGTGACATTAAACTGAGTGTTCGATACTTGAAAGAGAAAAAAAATACTTGTATTCAAGTAGATAACATTCAAAAAAATTGTACAGTCATGAACAAAACTATTTATGCTAGTTAACATACCTTTTGCTATCCAGCTTTTTCTTCAGCATCATTGCAAGAATTGACTTTGCTGTCAGTTATAACTTTTATTATTTCCTCAGCTCCTATACTAACTCTGTCTTTACTGTTCTTTTCCAACAACAGTAGTTTAACCACTTCTTTCTCAGCTTTCTTTTTTCTTCTAGTGTCTTTTATTTTTTTTCTCCACTTACTAACTCTGCTCTGCAGACTTCTCTCTAAAACAATTTTTGGCCCTTTCCCTCAGTGTCAGTTTTAACCTTCTGAATACATCCTCTCACGCCCATCTCCTTTGTCTATGTCTGTACATTACACGATGTGATCACAGAAGAAGCGGAATCATCAAGGAGAACAAACTCAGGTCTGTCTCTTCTACTGCTTTTCTCTGTGTTATTTTTTTCATTTTACCTTTTCTATAGATTTTATCACAGCTCACCTCACATACTTTTCCCTCTCTTCCCCCTCAATATATTGGCAAAATATTGTCAAGGTGTAAGAATTTAAGTTTAAGACACTTACGTAATTTCTATTACCTATAAACTATATACGCTATAAAAAGTGATGAAAGGTAACTGATGGCAAGTAAAATATACCTTAAGACTTTAAACTGATTTGTTTTCTATCATATCAGTTCTTATTTTACAACTCAAATTATCTGTAAATTAGACTTTAAATTTCCAGTTAACACATGAAAACAATCTATAATTTGTTTTATCTGTGCATTTGAAAACTGCTACGAAAACTGCTACAGCAACTGTAGAAACTCTTATATAACTAGTTATTTATGACCCTGGGAGGATGTAATTTCAAAATTGAATAATTTCAGTAAGTTAAATTTCATGCACTAGTATTTCAAACTTAGTTTTTTGAATAAAACCTGTTTCAATTAAAAGTTGAATTTTTAGTGAAAAAAGTTATTTTCTCATGCCAAAAAGTGTAAATCAAAAATTTATGATAGCATGAGAGCAAGAAGTCAGAACATTGAAGGAGTTCTAACTTAGCTGTATTGTTTATGAGGGTTTTATTTCATATTGTGCATTACTTATGGTTTCTTTCATAAAAAATTTTAATCTGCCATTTTATTGAATTTTCCATGTACTTTGTATTACTGGCAGAGAGCTAACGTCTATCAAGGCATCCTAGCTCTGAAAATGCAGTATTTGTTCACACTTCCTTGCTTGTTCAGTTGTGGTATGTAGAACAACAGCAAAATTACCCATATTTAAGTTAATTAAATTCAGCTATAAAATTTAAATTTTACAATTATTTTGTAAAAGCTTTAATTAATTTCCTGTGTCTCTGCTATTATCCTAACAAATTAGTGAAGCCACTTGGATGCCATTTAGGTTAGAAAATCTGGAGAAGTTTTGGGATACATTGACTGGTCCATTAAACTTAGGTGATATTTAGTGAAACACTTTCGTCTTTTCTCTACTATGACTGTCTCCTTCAGAGCTCAGTTTTACCTTTCATACTACTCTTGTCCTAATTAGAGTCATAGATTATTTTTACAGAATCTTGCAGATGTTATTTGCTGTGGTTTTCATGTTAAATAAATCTCAAGATAGAAATTGTTAAAATTACAGGGTAAAAAAAAGTTGAGTATGGATAGAAAAGACAACTGGCAGTGTTTGGAATTTCCTCTTTTGTAAATGACCACTATTAGGAATTAAATTTTGCTGTAGAAAGACTGAGTTTACTTACCTTGTGCTTATGATTCATTGCCAGTCCCTGTGCAGTGATTCTGAATCTCTTTTATTACAAAAATGAAGTTAGATGATTGAGTGACCCATTTCCTATCTGTTCATAATAAGAGCTGTGGGCCTTTTTATTCAAAAGCCTTCTTCTGAGTTATTGATTGAATCAATACATTAAATCAGAATATGGAATATTCCAATTGCTGTTGGAAGAAATCAGACCTTAAAATGGTCAGAAAAAGCATGTATTTTCATCACCTGTGTTTCTTGAACATATATAAATTGGTAATACCCGTGTATTATTAAATTTTTTTAACATTGCAATTCTTCTGCAAAACACTGCTTAGCTCAGAGCATTAAGTAAAGGTATTGGGCACTGGTGAATTTAATTGTCTAGCATACAAATGCAAAAGAATGATCAGCACTGCAGTTGCAATAGTTGTTATTACTGCCCTTAAACTGAGGAGAAAGTACAGTTCTGTGTATAGTAACATATTTTTAGAGGCACATTTGAAACAGGTGCTCTTCCATGCTTGCCTTAGTAACAAAGTGGGTTACACATTTCAGTACAAGACACTTGGAGCACAGCTAAAAAGCAAGGGTGACATTTCAAAGGCATCCTTTAGAACGAAGTGTTTTCCCATTGTTTTAGAATTTCCTTTAAGAAGTGTGAATCAAGGATTATCCTTTTACAGATTTTCTTAGGAGATGGTTTTCACATTATTTCTCATGCTACCAAACATTCAAGTAATCCAGAGGATTAGCTATTGATTTTAGGTGTTATTAGACCAAAAAGCCTTGTGAAAGCTAAATATCTGTATATGTTACAATTGTATTGATAGAAAAATGTTGCCATTTCGTCTCTCTGGATATTATAATCTATAACTGTAAAAAGTAAAATTTTATTCCATGAAAAAATCTAGGTATTTTATTGAAAAGTGTTATGAGAGTGAGTGCAAAGCTTTTGCTGTATATTTCAAGCACAAAAGCAAGTCCAGAAAACTAAGAAGCAAAGGTATTTTAATATAAATTTTGTTATCTGACCACAGTAGAGCTTGATAGAATCCTTAATGACTAAACCCTGTTTTTCTTGGATGAAGGAGGAGCTTTGTGATACCGGGTTTTCACAAACCTGCTTTGAGATGCACGATTTTCATATTTTTCAAATTAATATGTTTCATAGTTTTAGATATTGTGAAAACTGTTGAGGAGATGTGTGTCTGTTCACGTCCCCTTGTATTCACAAAGAATACTTTCATTCAGAAGTAGAAGTAAGCCCCTGCCTGCCAAAGAGCCTTCGTTACAAAGCAGACATCTTTATTCTCATCACTAACATGGGTCAGACCAACCAGTTATTGTGCCAAAAATTACTGTCAAGCGCACGTTCTTCAAACACATGAAATACAGAGAACATTCCTCAGAATTCCAAAAAATTAATCTGGTTGACTCAAGTAACTGCCCCAAAAAAAGAGCATGAAAACATTGGAAGGGCAGGTCAGTGTACAAAGGCAGTCAGTGCACATACAGCAGAAATAGTGCTGGGTAATTGATTCCAGGTTTATTCCAGGATGAGAAGGGGTGGTGTAGTGATGCTCAGGCATTCTAAACTTTTTAAGTTAGATGGAAGTTAGAAGATAGCGGGGACTGTTCCATTTCTAAAGGGCCATGAAAGGCAGGGAAATAGATATTGAAGCTCTGGAGTAAAACTGTCATGTTAAGAGCACACAAAGGCTTGATTAGAGTTTTGTTAACTTTCAGAGTGCAATTCAAATAGAAAAGGACTTTGAAATATAATTTTTTTCTATGCTTTATGAAGTCTCTTTGTAATAACATGATTGATGGCAATGAAGCCTACAAAAACTAACAAACCCTACTGAAGATGAATGACCAAACTGGCAGAGCTTGTAGACCTCAACAGTGGAGGGCAAAACAGTGAAAGGGTGTGGCAAATATACTGTAGGAGAAAGGACAAAAATGGACAAAAAGGACAAAAAAAATTGTACAATTCAGAGTGTTTAAGAAATCAACTGCAGTAGAAGACAAGGAGCACAGTTTTTAAATTCCTTTTTATTGGTACCATGAGAGGTTTTTCAAGCCTTCCAAGAGTGGATCTACTGTGATGTACTTACCCTTTATAAACAGAACATCACGCCCTTCTGCTTTTGAGTTGTTATTATTATAGTCAGTATTCTGTGACACACTTCTTTAAAGAGCAGGATGGTGCCTTGTTCTATTTCCATTTTCCTTATGTTGAAAAAATATTTCTGGGTAGAATTTGTAACATTTTAGCACAAATATGATTAAATTACTTGTGCATCTCTGAACACCTCTGTGATATTTAGTTTGACAGGCTTGTTTAAAATCTGATGCCTTAGACTGTGAAAGAGACATTTAAAGCATCTTAATATGTATTTGGGCAAAAAAACCCAAAGGGTAAACTCCAAATTCAGTCTAATTTTGTAAACTCCAAATTCAGTTCATAGGTACTTAGGATAGTAATACGGCTGGCTAAACTGGCTACCCTGCTATCATACTGGATGGCTGGGAGGCTCTTTGTCCTTATTTTTTGTTTTGTTTAGAATTAAATCCAGAAACCAAAAACTTCCAAAGTAGCCATCTGTACTAAACCACAAAAATAAAGTCTGATGATCAGTCTGCTGAAGCTAAAATACTAAAACCATCAGATTATGTAATTTAAAGTGGCAGCATAATTGTGCAAAACATTCGGTAGTTAATTTCTAATTCTTCTGAGTTGTAAATGCAGGTGCACACATCATTGATGATTTTGTGTTCTTTGGTTAAGCTTTTGACCATCTTTCTGGTTATTGAGATGCTAATGAAGATGTCTTGCATTCTTAGGATGGCTGAAGAATCTCTATTAATACCTGTCAGCTTTTCTGAAAGCAGAGGCATAATTATCATCAGATGTTTGTGCTTATGATTGGAAGTGGCGGTATCAGAATGTGGAGTAGTCTGTGGTTATGCTGTGGAGTGTGCCACTGGTGGGAGCTCTGAGGAGCATGCTTGGCAAACAGGATGTTGGAAATCTTAGTAATAAGACTGTGCTCAGATTTTCCTGAAAACAATCCAGAGTTTATAGTGTGGCTGATCTGAATGGATTTTTATGAGTACAGAATTTAAGAGCCTACTGACCATTCAGTTATTTTTCTTTTACACTTTCAAAATCCTATTTCATGTCATTTATATAGGTAGGATGTGCTGGAGTTCTTGGGAGAAGCAAAATGGGATGTTTTAGCTAATATTTGACTTACTACTTCTTTCTTCCATCTTTTTTCCATGTAGGCCTCAGTATTTTATGAAAGCCACCAAAGTGTATGTACACCTTTGTATGAGGCAGCACAGAAAAATGTCGCTGGCTACCCTGCAAAAATGACCTTGGAAAAGGATCTAGGCAGCATAAAAAAGGGCTAGCCATAGCCCTAATCATTACTTTAATAAATATGCAAAATAGAACTTTCCAGCTTGTTTCAAAAGATCTTTGTCCTTTGCCATCTGCACTGATCTATCCCTAATGACGGAGACCTGAGCTGACCCTGTCAATTTATAAACCCAAGATTGTAGAGATTCTTTAACTTCCCTGTTTGGATCACCACACCATTTTATTCAGTTCTTTTACTAAACAATGCCATGTATTCTGCAAATAAGCCAAAGTAACATTGTTAACATGCTTTTAGCATTGTGATTAAAATTTATTTATGTGGAGAGAAATGTCCCCTGGGTTTTAGTCTTTCTTTAGTGTGTCAAGCTTGAAACCAACAAGAAAAAAAATAAAGAAAAAAGCCGTCAAGCAATCCTCAAATAGAAAACAGGAATGTGAAGCCATGTCCCCTGCTAGGAAGCTGGCTGGCTGAAATAGTCTTCTTTTGAGCATGCCCTTTTAAGGACAATAATTGACACTTCAGTCACATTTAAACAGTATTATTAAGTATCAAGAATATACAAGTAATATTAAGTTGAAAACCACTTCAACAACCATTAATTATTTTTTCTTTTCATTCAGACTGTGATGTGGATCACAGACTTGGAAAGAACTTGTTTGCTGCAACGGTACCTTTTTTATGTTTGCCATAAATTGGACATAAAGCCCTGGAGTGAAGTTCAGTAACCATTCATATCACACAGCATCTGATACTTTGCTAAACCCATAGCAGTTAGGCAGTTACGTTTTTCACACTGTTGACAGCCAGAATGAAAAAATTTAGAGCTAATTCCTTAGAGGTAGAATTGGAATTGAATAGCTCAGCAAACAGAAGGAAATGTAATCCTCTGGGTACAAGACCTTTAACTGGAAAGTTTTGATGTTCAAAGCAAATACGTCTACATTTTACATTTTACTTTTAGGACACAATTTTCTTTCCTTTGCCTAATTTGATAATAGGGCTATGAAGATGGTGCAGGGCCTTGAGTGGAAGGCATACAAGGTTATGGAGGTGACTTGGTCTGTTCAGCCTGGAGGAGACCTAGGGGAGACCTCAGTGCAGTTACAACTTCCTTGTGAGGGGAAGAGGAGGGGCAGGCACTGATCTCTTCTTTGTGGTGGCCAGTCACAGGACCCGAGGGAATGGCCTGAAGTTGTATCAGGGGAGGTTTAGGTTGGATACCAGGAAAAGGTTCTTCACCCAGAGGGTGGCTGTGCACTGGAACAGCTCCCCAGGGAAGTGGTCACAGCACCAAGCCTGACAGAGTTCAAGTGTTCAAACAATACTCTCAGGCACATGGTGTGACTCTTGGGGCTGTCCTGTAAAGGGCCAGGAGCTGGACTCGATCCTTATGTGTTCCTTCCAGCTCAGAATAGTCTGTGTTTTTGTGATTTTGTTTCAGGGACCTTTTTTTCAGAATAAAATTGTATTATCTATATTCTCATGAATAGCATTTCAAGAGAAATCTCTAGTAAGAAATTCAGCTAGCATTTTTGAAGTACTTACCAAAAGTTAGGGTCCTGTGTGTATTTGATTTTTTAAATAAAATGTTATTTAATAATTTGGTTTGCTTTGAGAAATCAGACTCAATTTTCAATAAAGCACAGAAGTAGAGGAGCTATTTTATCCACTGTATAAATAGAACTCCTAGTCATATTGCTGATAGTAAGTGTCTTCAAATATGAAAAATAGAAGGATAAAATATTTTATGTTATTGTCTTATCTTATGCCTGAACTCAGAAACAAACAAGGAGTTCCATGTGTGTCTCATGTATCCTCCAGCATTGGAGGCTGCAATCTTTTTCATTCAAAGCAAGGAAGTCAAGATTTATTTTAGGCCTCTGTTCAATTTATGCAAATCTCATTCATCTGGATCCCAGGTGAGAGAGAAGAGAGAGGTCAAGACAGAACCAGGATCTAACCTTAAGTTTGGGGCACTCAGCTGTGAGAGAAGTGAGAAACCCTGGGAGGAAGACTATGAAGTCCAGCACCTCTCAGTTGTAACCTTAAGGCTGCAAAGTTGGGCTGCCCCTTATCTTCACCAGGAAGCCAGCAATTTTTGAGCAGTTGTCCAATGCTGTTGTCAGTGTTCGTGACTAGGGAGAAATCTGCTATCCTGCTTCCTCTGTGGAACTGTTACTCTAGTCTGTCACATACAGAGATGGACATGTTCTGTTCCAAGGAACTTGAAGTCCCTGCTACATGAGACTTCTTGGCATGAGGTGGGTGAAGTCTGATGGGGCCCTGGCACCTCCAGGTACCCATCAGAACAGCAAAGCTCATTGAGTTGAGGTATTTCCAAGAAAATCAAGGGCATTTTAGATTAGTTTTAGTTCTTGACAAGTTTGCTCTTGAATGAGGGTCTTATTAAGAATTCTTTTCTATTCATTTTATCTTCCAGATACATGTTAGATTGTTAGATATTTCTCAGATGTTAGGACCAGTTGGAAAGAACAGGGAGTTAGACTAGGGGAACATGGCTGTGTCTACTATTAAATGAAATGTCAGTGGTCATTATAATAGCAATGTCTACTGTGATGGTGGAAGAAGGTTTTGAGAGAGAATATTTCAGCATTTCAATCTCTCTATGGCTATAGTTCATCTCTGTATTCCATCAATATACTTAAACAATCTGGAATCTTATTAAGATGAAAACATTTTCTGTAATGTGCAGAAATGTCTCCTTCATGAAAGCATTAATTTATTTTCTCCAAAGTGTATAGCTCTGAAAAAAATTTGTTAATGAATTGACATCATTACACCACAAGAGACAATATACACTTTCCGCTTTGCAAACCAAGGTTAAATCAAGTAATGTAGAAAAATACTGACTAATGTGATGATACTGGTCACAAAAAAACCCATCAGATCAAGATTTTTTAGGAATGACTGGTGACTTTATCATTTCATATTATTAAGACATTTTAAAATAGTCTTATAGTGATTTATGATTTTTCAGCAGTTTCAAGACATTAAGGCTCTTTAGAACATTTTGTTTTGAACACATTGCAACCAAAAGCATTAATTACTTTAGTATCAACATCCTGAACCTGCTCTGAATTCTTTTAGAGGTGATGACTAGGCCCATAGCTGCAGTGAAGATCTTTGCTGCTGTGAAGTTAATATTGTTTTACTTCGTAGATGGATAATACCAATTTTGTTCAGTTCTACTGCTTCTACCCAAGTAAGATCTTTCTCAGTTCAATCTTCTGTTCCTTCTAGTACGTCTTCAGACAGCTATTCACAATACATCTGAAACCTCTGTTTGAAGAGTAGGATCCACTGTGTTGACCTTTCTACTAAAAATCTAAAGAATATATCTATTGTAGAGATTTGTCACAGCACTTCAATTACACTTTTAAAATTCAATAACCTAATAGAAGTTCATGTTTGCTAGTACTGTGATATTCATTTCTACAACCCCATTTGGAAATATTTTTCTATGTACTTTTTAAACCTAGAGCAAGAATGAGTGAAAGTTGGAAAGTTGGAGTGAAAGGTTTCAAACTTCTTTATTTTGACAATGTATTTATTTAAAGATTTGTGTTTGAAAGACATCCAGACATAAGGATGAATGGACTTCTAGGCATCTTTAAAAATTAATTGCCCTATATAGTACAAGATTTCTGTATTAATATAGTATTTAGGCAAAGTAAAGATTTCTTTTCACTATACATATAGAATAACTTAGAAATGTCATCATTCTCTCTGAGCTCAAGCTCAAGGCTGTTTTAATGACTCAAGTAACTTTTCTCTATTGTGCATTATGTTGGATCAGATCAAATTTCTGCTTTAGAAAGTAATAAGACAGTAGAAGACGTATTTGTAGATTTTATATTGGTGACAACAATTTAAAACTGAAAGAAAAATTAAAAAAATAAAATTGAAAGGTTGAAAAGCAAACAAAACTATCATTCTCTGCTATTTTCCTAGCACTATCCACAGCCCACATGGATAATAAGGCCAGGCTGCCCAAAGGCAACTTCAGAAGAATGCAAAAAGCCTTATTTAAAAATGGTATAGAGTATGGAGCAGGACATGTCAGGGAATGGGAGAAGTTCCAAGAACTGATTTAGTACCCACTGATTTCCGAAAGTGTAGGTTTATGACCTGCCATATCTGTTTCCTAATTTGCCTAATAGTTCCACTAGAAATTACCAGCAGAACAATAACCTTGATCCCACACATGATAGGAAATCAGATCCTGTTGAAGTGTAGCATATTATTTATGCTCTTTGCAGGAACACATTTCTCCTTCTTACACTTCTACCTTGCTTGAATATGATTTCTCTGAGTTTGACTTCATCCTCTGCTTTGATGCCCACCTACAAAACAGTATTTCCTTAAAATACAAGAGCTGTGTTTCCCATTTCAGTCTGTGTACTGTAAATTAGATCACAATTTTGTGAGCAACTCTCAAAAACCAATAATTCTGGAAAAATATTTAGTTCTAGTAATGTATACTATTTTTGGTGTGTAGCTTGGGGGCTGTTGTTCCATATTCATGGGATTGTTTGAATTGAATTTAATATAATTTTGAAAAGGAAACAGAATCTATTTCAAAGTTAATGTATTTCTAATTAAATTAAATTTCATTCTACTTAAAATTCTTTCACATTATTTACCAAAACTGGATTTCAGATTATTTATGGGTTGCCAGATTATTTGATAGGGATCCAATGTATTTTCGTTTCTTTGCAACAGATTAATGCCCTGAGCCATTTACAACCTTTAATATGTATTCAGAGTATTTGTTGGCATCAGTCAGCTGAGTTTAAAAGCATGAACTGGGTTCTGAGTATTGATGTTAGTGTCTTTTGTTCTTCATAATTTTTAACTCTAAGACAAGCTACAGCAATATCATTCTTAAACCTTTCAACCTGTAGAAGCTACGAGAATTGATTAAACCAATGAAGATTTAAAGTAATTGCCAAAACCCATTCTGACACATCCAGTTTTTATGCCTAAACCATTAGACTGTATCTCTTGTGTGCGCTGCATAAAACTTGCAGCACAAGCAAATTTTTTTACTTCTATTTTTGTGTCATCTCAATCAAAGAAACTGTAAAGTAACTCTATCTGACACCTGCCTTGCTCTCTCTTTCTTCAGTGTGTTAATGATTCTGGAAGTGCACAAAACATCCGTGGGTTCCCTTCAGTAAATGTTCAGTAAGAGTACACAAATGTATACACTAGCATGCAGTGAATATGCCTCTAAATTTAGAGCACCATACTTGGTTGGTTGACTAAATTCTTCAAGTTATATTAATTTGCTGAGTTTTGTTAATTTTTTCATTTTTAATGCATTTTTATATTACTTTTATTATTATTTCTGCATTTTTTTTCTCTCCCCCTCTTTTTGCTTTACGTATCGCTTTCATTTGTTTGTAGAAGAAAAGAAAACAGATCCAGAGAATGGGGATACAGGTAGGGTGACTTATTAAAATATTTTTGTGCTTTTCCCTTAAATTCTTTAACTGTTATGTTTAAGCAAATATGTAGCAAGGAGTTGGAGTGTAATTTTGATGTATTTTGGGGATTTCAAAATAGACACTAGAAAATGGAACCTAAGAAAGGGCTTTCCCAAATGTATTTCCTCTGCTATTTTAAGGGTGTCAAATAAGGGTGAGAAATGGGAAGAAAGAGACCAGAATCAGCTAAAGGCAGATGTCATACACTGCTTTAAGACTTCCTTTCTCTCCTCCCCTCTTCAAACACTGAGCGTGCTCACCTGCAAATGTTTTTCTGCTCTGTTACAGGTTTCTGATTTCCAAAATATCAGTGTTACTTTAGTCTCCTCATCATGAGCTTTTCCCCCATGCCTTAGTGGCTGTGCCTCCCAAATTTTGTATCACTTTTGCCCATATGTATCCAAAACAAAATTGGTTCTAATATCATAAGGGAAACTCCACTCTTCTTCCATACCTGATTCCCTTTAACTCTTTGTGCCCCAGAAGCCTCACTGTACAGCAAACTCCTCCTCCAAACTCAAGTCCTGGTTTAGGATCGCCATCACCAGCATCTCTAGGAACTAGAGTGGTTTAATTATTCCCACTGGAGAAGACAGTGAAAGGAAGAATGAAAGAGCAGAGGTCCCAGCTGGTTTTATTTTGATTTTTAACCAGATAGGTTTGCCTTAGGCTGAGCTGGATGATAAGGCCAGTTTGTTGTCCTTTTTGTCTCTGGTGTGGATCACAGGCTATCAGCTGAAGAGTCTTACCCTAGAGAGTAGCCAGAATTTGACCTGAAGAGCAAATCACAGTCTTTAGCTCTAGGCTGAATTCAATGATTGCTTATCTTATAACCAAATCACTAATTACTTTACTTTCGTGGTGAAATAGCTGAATCTTATCTTATTTAATCTTAGCTTATTTCAAGTTAGAACATGAAAATAATGCTTTTTATTTGAAGCTGAAGCAGCGATTTCAGTGCATGTCCTGACTTCTGTTGTAGGAATGGAATTATACAGCCACCACCTAGACCTTGGTAGGAATTATGTGGATCTTACCTCAATAGGGCTTATCCCTAGATTCCACTTCAATAAAAGAATCAAGCTGAGTTCCTTTTTCTACTATGCTTAGTGGGCAATAGTAGTTCTAGCTCAAGCTGGGTGCCTCTGAATAGGGGCCCTGCCTGTTGCTTGTTACTGGATTTTATAGTCTCTATAGGTGGCTTAATTTTTTGGTTGTGTTTTTGCTCATCCAATCCTTCTTGCAGCATCAGGGATCTTCTTCTGATTTACTCCTGCAGCCTCCAGGCACCCTTTTGTCTGTGCCTTGAGAAATTTCTGTATCATTTTTTACAAAATATCCTGTAGCTGAAGTTGAAATTACAGTTCATCATCTAATGGTTACATTTCCATAGATAAAAACAAAGGTCAAATTCATGTGGCCTAAGGTTTAATCTACTGTAGTCACAAGAGCTAAGCTCTAGCACAGCAGTCTCTCACTGCAGTCCTTGTGGATCTAAGGAGAGATTACAGGGCTGCACTGCACAGTCCTTCTGTGCCTTACGCTGGCATTTCAGGAGTCTTTGCACTGTAGTTATATTGTTTTCCCTCAGCACACTCTCCTCCGAAAATATGGGGAATGGCTGGTAATGAATCAGCAGTTGTCTTGGTCAGCCAAGAATTTCCTTGTGCCCATGAAAACCCCACTGAACTAACCTTCAGGCCATGAGTTTTTAATGTTAGAGAGTTCAAAATAAGCAAAACTCCAGAATGTTGCCTACAGTTCAATGACCCCAGTTATGTCTGGTGAGCAGCACCAGGCTTTGTTCTTCCATTCAGTCTTAATTTTTTGTGTTCTTATGGCTAGAATTTGAGTATCTCATTGGATATTTCTGTTGGAGGCATGACTACTGTTAATAAGCAAAATTCTGGAGGGAATTTCAGGCAGAAATTAACTCCTTTTACCTGGGCAAAATTTAGTTGCATACGCTTTGGTACATTGTGGCAGTACATCAGTGTATCAGAAACAGCTTTAACTTTTCTATCATCAGGCCTGAAAATGTGTTCTCCTGGGCTCTAGCTAAGGATCTAAGAACAAGGGCTCAGTCAGCCCTTGAGTGATTCAGATGTGTGAAAGCTGATATTCCTACATTTTAACCACTGCTGAAAATTAATGGTTAAATTCAGGTTAGTTCTGGTTTGTTGACACAGGCTCCATGAATGGCTCCTGACTGCAGTGAAGTCCTTAGGATAGGACCGGTGCTCTGCCTTGGTTACCAAACTCATGTTTAAAGCTGAAGCTTCTAATGCACCCAGATGGCTACTGACCTCTCTAGAAGTATTTTCTGCTCCTGCTAAACCTTCTCACATAGATGTCAGCTAAGCAGGGATTTGCCAGCAGAAGTGGAGGTGATGACAGCCCTGCATTCCCACCACTTGGTGTGACATGCTTTCACACTGGACCACGGGAATGGGAAGTGCCGTGACCCTCTCTCAACCTTTCCTGCTCCCATCCAGGTCACAGCTGCAGCTGGCTGAAGTTACAGTGAGATCAGCCCGGGGCAGGCAGAAACCCTGCACTCTCTTTCTGCATGTCAGTTCCATGTACAGTAGAACCAGAGCTGATCTTCTGCATTATGAACTTTCCACTGCCCTTAGGTTTTCCTCCTTTTCACATAACTGAATTCACTCACTTGTTAAAGACAGTTTCAAAAATACAAAGCAAGTTAGATTTTCCTTTAGTAAAATTTTATGAGAATTGAATATTTTTTTTCAAATTTTTTGTCTTGTTTTTCCCTTGAGAAAACTTATAAGCTACAAATTTTGCTTGTTTTTTTACAGACAACTCACACCAAGGTCTTATATGTTATGCTCCCCTTCTGAGTGGTGTATTTTTTACAGATCATAGGCAACTGGATTTTTGGAAATCTAACTTCCACTTTGTCAACTGATCATAGATAAGAATGAAGATTTTCTCAAGTAATTGTGAAATTTCTAATTTATGCTCAAGAAGTGTTATTTTTTCACTTTCAATTTCCTGAAATTTGGCAGAATGTCTGGAGACAAACAACACATGCAATGATTTAATAAGAAAACACAAGAAAAATTGACAAGATTTCCCTTTTTGTGAAAAAATATCTCCTTACATTACTGAAAAATGACAAGAAGATTTGCAGAATATTATGATTTCAGCAAAAGATTATTTCTTTCTTTGAGAGGAGGCTGGAGTATTTTACTTCAAAAAAAAATGTATGTGTTACTTCTGTCATTGAAAAAAGAAAATACCATTTTCCAGTGTAAAGTTTTTGTTTTCAAGAGAAAAAAAAATCTTTAGAGTTTTTAAAACTAGATGCTAAAAAAGCCACTTCATCTTAATGATAAATTGACAAGCACTGCTATGGGTTCTATAATGGGTGAGGAAAATTATGATAGGAAAACACTAGCTGAATTTTATTTTAGAAATTTTCATCTGCTGCTCTCTTTTTCATTTTATTTCTCCCTATAAAACATCGCTTATTCTTTCTCATTAATTTTTCTTAAATTTAATTTCTCTTAGAATTTTTGATGAAGTCTTTTCTTTCATGTTCCTACAGGGAGTAAAGATAGAGAGTTAGAATACAAAAACTAGAACTCAGAGGGTTTATAGAGAACAGAACAACTTAGTCTTTTTGCATTCCCACTTCCTTTTACCTCTTCTCCTTCCAGATTTCCTGTGAAGTGCCACAACATTTACCTGGCAGCTCTCATAGTATGTGCTACTATGCCTATTGTTCTCAAGAAAGAAAATACAAAGCTGGGAGGCCCAGGTTCTGTGCAGAGCCCCAGTTTGTAGTTAGATTATGACTTACAGATGAAGTTCAGAGTTTAAATCAGGTTTCTTAGTACACTGGAATCTAATATTCCCATCTCAGTTCCATCAATACAGTCCAGATTGCTCAATACATACAATATATAGAAATTTCTATTTATGATTAGTGTGTTTCTGAATTTTTAATCCTAGACAACTTTTGTGTTAAAATTATGGATAGTTTAATACAAATGTCAGTCAAAATCAATGCTTTTTAGCATTTGGTGGATAATGATTTATGCTTGACTTATACCAGGTTAAAGTGGAAAAGAATCAAATGTGTGTGTATAATAGCTAATTATATTTTGTTTGAAAATCTTTTCTAAGCTGTTTTCTTCCTCTCATTTTTCTATTTCTCAGTCTTCCACCTCAGCTTTGTCACTTACTTCCTTATTATTTTACATTGTAAATCGTGGTATTACTGTACCAGTTTGTTGAAACCAGCTACTGCCTGATTCATGTAGTGAGAACCCATCCCTGACTGAAACTAATCACGTATTTGATCCAAGAAGAGTGAATCCTGAAATAGTTCTTGAAGCTGTGTTTCATTAGAATGTAATACAGTGATGCCACTGGGTGGCTCTTTAAGATTCCTTTAATCATCTTTAAATTTTTTGAGCATACTAAGAATATACTCAAATAGTAAATGGAAGGTCTGTTAGTCTGTGGTTGTTACTTGATTATTAATTTGATAAGTCAGACTATAATAAGTGCAGAACCAGAATCTCTACCCAAAATAAGCAGGTTATCTTTGTATTCCTCTTTATTAAATAAAAGACTCAATTTATCTTGAATATTCCTAAAATAGTAAAATTATATTCTGTGGAAACGTTGTGTTTCATTTATACTGAGTTTTTTTTCACAAAGTTGGCTTCATTTGAATTGTGTAGATGATATAACACTTACTAATATTCTGCTGAAATACTTATCTGCTATTTTCCTTCTGTTACAACTTCTTGGTTTTCTGAAAAATCGTAATTCAGGAACTAAAATTATATACACAGAATTTAAGTAAATCAAATTTCATCTCTTTCTGTTTAAATTTCCATGAGCATAATTTTAACCTTGGGACTGAGGACTGCTCGTGTATTTATTTTCTTTTCTTCTTCTGTTTTTAACTTAACAGGTACAATGGATGTAGAAGAAAGGAATCGTCAAATGAAAATGAGCAAGTACAAACAGGTAGCAGGATCAGATTCCAGGCTGGAACAAGATTATCATTCTAAGGCAAGGGAGTTTTGTTTTGAAAAGCAACAAAATATGCTAAACTGAAATATCCAACATCCTATTAGAAAGTAATAGATGAGTGCCAGGTTGTTTCTTCAGTAAAAGTTTCTCGTGTGTTTATAATAAAATTTTGGAAATGTGCAGCAAAATTCTTAACACACAGTGTTCTTGTTTATTATAATTTAAGAAGGGTAAGTTAAAGCAAATGAAAGAAGCAGTGTAATTGTCAATCAGAATGAACAATAGTACCATGATTTAAAAACTCAAAGAAAAGGACAAAAGATGTTTATTGAGTGACAGATGGAATGAGAGCTATTGAAATTTGTTCATGGCTTTCATATAGTTGAACAGAGAGTTATCTTGATCTATTGAAAACTGGAAGATGAAGTGTTACTTAGTTTGATAGTGGCTTTTTAGCACTTGGAAAAGTGCTAAAACCAACAAAAGCTTTCACCCCAGCTGTGGCTGATTGCCAAGAAACTAAATCTCTATGTAGTGGTATAACCTTAAATATACTATCCAAAATTTCCTGCTATCTGGAACAGGGTCATGTCATATAGAGTGTGTTAATTAAAATAATCAAGATATTTTCAATTTAAATTTCTATTATACAAAAATAATTTAGTGTCCTCTAAAAGACTTCATTAATTGAGGTCATATTTTAAGTGAAAAACACGAGACTTCTGACCTATAAAAACCTGACTGAGGAAGAGAAATCTGTTTTAGACTTTTATTTCCAAGTTGTTGTTCCTTGCTCCCAGGATTGGCAAAGCTACTGTAAAATAAGACATTTAGTATTTGAATGCAAATAAAGAATCGATTTTATCAATTATTATTATTATAATTATTAGTTTTGCAGATAATGTAGACTAATACACTTCGTATAATTTCTAGACTATTCATTTCAGTGTGAGAAAATAGCAGAGCTTTAGCAAAGTTCATTTCCAAATGGAAAATCCTCTTGATCAAAATAGAATTGACAAAACCAAGACCGTGAAAATGGTTTAAGATACTTTAAAACTCTGTAGATGTGCTGCATGGTTATTTGGGTATTTTGAAAATGTAGTTTTAACTACCCAAGGCATAAGAACGTTTATTAACATGTAAGAGGGACTTGGATACTGTCGTGTTTAGATGTTTCTTTTATTTTGACACTTACGGCAAAGTGTTTCTATATTGTTGGCTTTGAAAGGTGTCACCTTTTAGAGATGAGCGTAATACTGTGAGCAGACCTTATCGTAAGTGTTGTGACCGAATGTACCACGAAAATATGACTTTATGTACTGTATGTATAACCAGACTTAATCTGCTGATTTTCCTGCTCCCTCAATGCTTGACTGAAATTTGAGTCAGAAGTAGGACTGGTGCAGATTAAATTGGTTCTCATGTAAAGGAGTTAGATAGAATATAGCTACATAAGGAAGTATTTACTACCCTTGTTTTTCCATTTCACCTACACCATATTATTGGGCCTCACTCTGCATCTTTTATCTTTTTAATTAAAATTTTACCTTCAGTATTATTGGAATGTATTAAAGAGGAAAATTATAAATTGAATTATTTTATGAATATGGTGGTTTATTTATTGCACACATCAAACAATGTCTCCAGAAATAAACAATTAATTTACTCTTCTGCTTAAGTGTAGTTTCAGTACTTGAGAATGAGTTATTTATTCTATCAATGGACCTATGGAACTAGACACTGAATATTGGCATATATGTATTCATTCAACATGCATTCTTAAAATCGTGTAGTTTCAAAGCCATGTGAGAACCATAACTCTCATAAGCCATATGAGAGTTCCGTCTTCACTTTTTCACCACTGCTTCAATTCCCCTTAATTAAGTTCTTATATTATCTAGAGACAGAAAACAAGTAAGTACAATTTATCTACCTGGTTTCTACAAAAATTCTTTTGGAATCATGAACTGAAACACATATGTCAAATGCTGACTTAAATGTTCTGTTCAGTATACAGTGACTTTGATTTCTTTAGACCTCTCAACTGGCACAAGCAGACAGTCACGAGTGCCATGCCTGAGAAGGATGTAATTAAGTAGGCATTAAGCCACATTCAGGAAAGCCAGCACACAGAATTTTCTTTTACCTTTTCTGTTCTATTTTTTTTCTTTAAATAGAAGTCAACAGGTCAACAGCATCTTTATGTCCCTCTTGATTACTTTGAGTTAAGAAAAAATACCCAATATCCTTCCTTGCTGAGAAGGCAAAAGCTGTAAAAGTTGAATTTGTATTAAATATTCAAATATTAAAATAGGCATCCTGTATTATATCTCTCTAGCTTTGTGCTACCTCTGGAAGTCAGTGCTAGAGGCTTTAGAAGAAGGTACAAACCCTTCTGTGGTGCATAGTCATGCACAAGCAGCTTGTGGGAAAAGTTTAATTCCAGACTTCAATGTTCTTAGAAGCTGCTGAAATATAAAATTTATTCTCCCTTATATTTTTTCCTCATGAATGATAAAATTTCAGATTGTATTTTTATTATTCTTATACATGGCTCATTATTTTGGAACAATAATTATTTTGCTTCTATAACGTTTTGTGTCCGTTGGTTTGGCAGGGTGTAAAAGAGTTATTTCCTTAAATAACTTCCTTCAGAAGCTGCTGAAGTGTGGTTTCAGGACAGACATATGGAAAGCAAGCAACATATTAACTTTCATATTAATATTTACAGCTAAGCAGATAGAAGAACATTGTAGGCACTAAGGATCAGGTAAATTAATTTCTGGTATTGGAACAACTATTTATTTCTGCTTACTGAGTACTAGTAGACTTGTACTAAATAGGATATATACTGAAGTCTGAATTGCAGTGCTGTAGATGCTGCAGAAATGTAGATGCTGACATACAGGAAAACCTGAATTCTGAAAATATAGAAAAAACTCACAGTAGCACAAGAGTGTTCCACCAGAGGCAAAATCAGCCATTTATCATACTGTGCCTCTGCAACACCAGCCTGGTTTGGGGGGTTTTCCCCATGAATCTTTCTGTGACTAGTTTATTGTTTTGCATAAGAACTAAGCTTCCCAGTTCTACATGGTTAAGCAAGATGTACTGTGAAGAGGGAAGGGCCACCATGGGAGCTGAGCGAACCACATGCTGGACTCACATAGTTCACCTTTTGTAGAACTGGCTTTTGAAGTCACTTCCCAAAGTGCCTCATCAAACCTCTCTGAACCTCTCTGCCTTGCTTCCTGCTTGATACTCCCACCATTAGCTCTTCTGGCAGATTGGTAGTGCTGTGTTTGGTGTGCATCTCCTTCCTCTGGCCATTCCCACCAGTGCTCGGATTCAGGAATTCCTGCTGACAAACTTAGGGTGAAAGATGTGCGAAATCCTGTCATTCCTCTCTCCTTGCCCCATGACTAGAACGTGCACAGTGGATCAGCTGAGGACAGTTAAAAAGCTTTGTTGCTACTGAGAAAAAAAGAGAGAGGATACTTCTTGTATATGGAACCCTAGAAGTGTTTGCATTCAGTGTAGAATCAAGAGAGAATTCCATTAACTCAGGCTATATTAGCCACTGCAGAGAAGCCTGATCACTAAAAGCATTGGATGTCAAACTAAAGAGAGCTGGATTTATGTAGGGATTGCAACAGTGAAACTATGGCTGTCTTTAGGAACAAAGGTAAAACAGAGGCTGACAACTCGCTGACACACATTTAAACCTCTAAGTATTTTGAGACTTGTTTTATTTGTTTTATTAGGAAAAAATAATGACCTACAAAAAGGCAGAGAAATCCAGTTACATAATATAGCAATTAGTAATAGTCAGTAATGTAGTAATTAGTAATATAGTATGTTAGTGCAACAAGGAATAAAGTTGGGAGAAAAGAGGTGAAAGAGCAGATAAAAACTGATTTTTTTTGCTGAACAAGCTCATTTAGCCAAATGTAGAAAAGAGTACATCAAATACAGAATAATACAAAACATCAAAGAGGATTTCCTAACTCCACCTTTAATGATTCAAATTGATGATAAGACTGAAACTTTCTGCATTGTCAGATGTATGTAAAGCTGCAGTTCCTGATAATCAATAACCACAATTCAAGTTTTAGATACAAGCATAATTTACTGTATTTGGTGTAGGAGAATAGTACTATAAGGCATACTAGCATGCTATTTTGTGATCTTCTAACCTGATAACAAGACCAAGGCAAATTAAATTGCAGAAGAGTCAAGCATGTGCTTAGTTTATTTGAGTAGTGTAGATGCAGCTGAATGCCCTTGGAGCATGCAGACAGAGCAGCTGCAGTTCTTCAGAATGAGACACTTTGATTCAGCAATGAATCAGGTACAACCTTGTGGACTTTCTGTGTGAGGGAATGTGAGATCTGGAGGTGGAAGAGGCTGAATTTGAATGTCTCAGAAGCAGATCTTAATTGTAAGATCTTGTAAAGTGCAGAAGTGCTGCCAAGAGCTGCCTTTCCACTCTGAAACCTGCAGTAAATAGTTGTGCCATGGGTACAGCTACATGTGGTATACTCTGACCTGTGCTGTTGATTGAAAGATTTCATTTGTTGGTGTTTTGGGAATCCCTTTGTCTCCTCATTAAAAATCAAAGCAGAGCAGTACACAGAGCAGCACTTCTTCTTGAAACCCATGTGGGGAAGGGAATTAAACATCCAACTAAAGGGATATTGAGAACTTTGATATTTTGCTACCTATAAGCTGTATTTGATTTTTACTGGTTTTACATTGACAACTGTTTTAGAATTCTCAGAGGATCATGATATGCCCTGTAATAATTTGATAATTTATAACAATTATGAATATTTGATCGACAATTGTTTCTTACAACTGATGTTGTTAAGGATGTAATTAGAAATATTCAAAATACTAAATACAAAATGGAGGCTATGCCCTCAAAACAGTGCATAAATTGTTTTGTATATATTTCTTTTTAACATACCAGTTTAAAATTTAAAATTTTAAATATCTGGATAAAACTTGGAAAAACAAAATAATTAGAATGGAGCTGTGGTGGAGAATAATTAAGAAAGCAAACACTAACAGAGATAAGACCACATACAAATACTCCCTGCAATAAATTTCTGTAGAATTCCCATACAGCTAAGGGCCTAACCAGTAGAATTTGATAGGCCTACAAATGGGAATAGCAATGTGTAGTTCCCTTCATCTCCCATTGCCCACCTCCACACCAATGAGCTCTTATCTTCAGAAAATAAGCCAAACACCAATTAGACCAACACAGAACTTCCCACGTGGGGAAATGTTTTACTTATTGCCTGTTTTTGTGCTTTCCTATGGGCTTTCCTAGGAAAGCATTTGTGCTTTCCTATGGACTGATGAGTATTGTACTTTGGGACAGAAACTTGGTAGCTCAACCAGCTGGTCTGGAATGACAGGTCCTGTCACTCCCAACAGCCTGTGAGTGCTCAGGTCACCTAATCAATCATTCTCATGTGTGTGTGATATGTAAGGAATTTTGCTGGTCAGTAGCAGAGAGTCTCTCTGGTCCATAGTGCTAGCAGCATTTATATTTTCAGTCAGGTATTTCATTGTATTTTTAATACAAAAAAACCTTTTGGAATAAATTGCTGAAATGGATGTTCTGGTTCCTGTAAGTACAGGATTTAAAGCTCAATTGTAAGACTTAAAAATATAGCTCGATGAAATAAAATCAGAATTCTAGAATTGAACTCTATATACATGATAATGTAGAAAATACCACTTCATTAATTTCTATTTTTATCAAACTGTATTTTGCTGACATGTTAGAATTAATTTAGTGACTTTGAATATAGATGTAGACTGCTGCAATTTCTAGTATTTTCTTCTTTAGTCAAAGATGTGCAAACTCTCAGAAAAGATTTCTGTTGCTATCATTTTTCTTTTTCATTAAATTCAAGCACTCTTTTAATTTATTATGGCTTTGATAATTTTCTAATTTTTTTTTAATCTTGAATATCCATGTCTTTATCAGAAATTTAGGGTATTTTTAAATGTAATTCTGTGGTTAACAAAAATACTGCATTCACATGTGATGATTGGGGCTGAAATTTAAATATCTGAAAGTAGACTGATACTGGCTGTCTTTACCTATCAGCAGGTGGTTTCTGTTGTCACACATTTTCTTAGATTTTGTGTAAGCTTCTATAGGTAATCATGTTTCAAAAGAAGAGGTTAAATACATTATAAAATGTTATTAAAGTACCTTAGAATTTTACAATGAATCTCAAAGAGAAAAAAAATTACCCTGAAAGTAAAAAATAAAACTATCAGTCTATTTTAGCTCTGAATTTTCATTAGTTATAGGAGTCTACTAGGAAAAAAAAGGGCTTTTCAATAGCAGAGAATTGGCTTTCCATTAAAAAAGCATAAATTCTAAGTGTAACATGGTCTTGTGTTTTACAGCAATGAGTTAAATATTCTTTTGCATAAAGCAAGTATTTTCAAGAAAAATTGTTTTAGCAAGCACATATATATCAAATTTACAGCAAAATTTATATCAAAATCTTTCTGTAAAAGCCAGGTTCAATTGAGCATTGTAACCTTTCCATTAATAATCAAATTTTAAACCCACATGGGTGATGTTTTGATCAGCTTCCAGCCAGAGGAATCACTGCAATTTATCTTAAATCCTTTTATCCTTTTTATAATAGAATATATTTTACTTTCTGAAGGCTTTGTATAGGCAAGCAAATTGCTAAACTGTTAGTCTTTTCGTTCAGAGAGGCTGTCTTTTCATATTAAACTCAATTATTTCTGTTTACAGTTTTTATCTGAATTTAAGCTGTAAAGTTCCAAGATGTTATTGAACTAACTGGCAATTAATGTACAAAATACTGTGACTGTGCTTGAATTAATTATTTAAGTTGTTCTGGAACTGCTGTTCTGCTGATAATAAATGAGAAAATCTACAGAAAACAAGAAAAAACATTAACTGGGAAATCTGTACTAAATATCTGTGTGCCAAGATGTGACATTCAAAAATAGAGAATATATGAAGTTAATTGAATTGCTGCAAAAATCAGGGAACTCTAAGAAATGAGAATAATAATCTGCGATAACATGTATCACACCACTTTGTGCTACTTGATTCTGTGCCATGCAAATATGTACAAAGAAGCCATTATTCACATTTGAAATACAGCAAGTCTAGAGCAGTGGCTCCATGATGGAAACTGGTTTGCTAGATCAATTTTCTAGATTACTGACCTTGAAAAATCAAAGAAAGTGTGGCACACACTTAGAAAGGACACATCTGAAATCTCAGTGCAGGGCTTGCACAGAGCCTGCTTAAATGTGTAGGACCCAAAATGAACCACAGAATCATGGAATGGCCTGGGTTGGAAGGGACCTTAAAGATCATCTGTTTCCTATTCCCCTGCCATGGATATCTTCCACTACACCAGGTTGATCAAAGCCCCATCCAGCCGTGTCTTGAACACTTCCTGGGATGGGGCATCCACAATTTCTCTGAGCAACCCATTCCAGTGCCTCACCACCCTCACAGAAAAGAATTTCTTCCTAATATCTAAATATACCCTTTCAGTTTGAAGCCATTGCCCCTCGTTCTATCACTAGATAGTTTTCACTCTTGTAGAAAAATCCTTCTGTGGCTCTTTTGTAGGCCCTTTTAGGGACTGAAGGCTTCTCTAAGGTCTCCCTGGAGCTTTCTCTTCTCCAGGGCGAAGAAGCAGGACCTTTGTCTGCTTCACAGGGGGTGGTTCAGAAGGGAGAGAGCACTGTCAGATTTGGAGGCAGGAGCACTGGCTGCCCCTCACCTCACACCCCTCCTGCCCTGCCCGGCTCTCCTGTGCTGCAGCAGCTCCAGGAGATGCTCCTGGGTGAGCCGCTACCTGTGGTGTAGCTGAGCACACCTTGGAGAGAGGATTTGCCCAGAGTTTACTGCTATCATTTGTAACTGTGGCTGTAACAATGAGGCCAGTGAAGTGGTTTTAGCAATGTGGATATTTCCTTATCATCTGGGAGTGCTCGTCTTCATTAAATAGATTTATTTTCTTTGATAGCATTATCAACGAAAATTTCACCACCTTACCAACTTTTTTCAAACAGTAGGTTTGAGGTTTTGAGGAATTTTTGCCAGCTGTCACACAGGAAAGAATGCCACGTGTGTCTGTCAGATTTCTCTGTGGGTTTTTGAATCTTTTTTAAAGTACCTTAACTACCTAAACTCTTATGGTTATTTTTCAGGAATGCAACTGTGGCTTCAAGCGTCTGTACTGCAAGTAGTACATCTGAAGGATTTAGGGAGATGTAGCACACAGCCATTATTCTGAAAGAGGTGGTTCTGCACAATGGAGCTAATCAAAGTAGGGTCAGAACCTTGGAATCCCAGCATAGGGAGGTTTTTGTAAAGCCTCAATGCCTTCAGCAACACTTGTTCACTAAGACATGAAATTACCTCTGTGTCCTTTCTAACGTGTGGTATTCCTGACTGTTGTTTCTGGGAAGTAAAGGCTTTGCTTACAAGAACTAGTATTGTTTAGTGCTAGTCAACAGAATATTTTCTTTAGTAATTTATCAGGAGGGGTATTACCCTCCTTCAGCAGATGGAAATCATTGTTTTACCAGAGATTTCACTGACAGTCTGGAGTCAGTGAATAATAGCAGGAAATAATACAATTTTGTCTAAGGTTCTGCTTGTTGTATCACAGTAAAATTTTTTCTGATCTTTTTTCTTCAAACTGTGTAAAATCTTTAAAGGGTGTTATATTAGTTGCATCATAAAGAGCATCTTCAGACAACCAGGATGCATAATTCTGTTTCTGCTCTCTCTTGAATGACATATGCCATAATGTAAAAAACAATTGTGGTGATTTGCATAGTTCATGCAGTTTCAATTGATATTTTTTAGTTGTTTCTTTTCTGCAAATGTTACATATTATTGCCCTACTGCTTAAGTGGTTTCTGTGGTAAAGATGAAATTTTAAATATTATTCATAGATGTTGCATGTTTTCAGTAAAAGTGAACTCAGATTAACCTTACAAGCAAGCAGAGGTAGATCACAGTATTTACAATGAGATATGGGACAGATAAGTAATAATTCATTTCTAATTACTCCCTCAAGGACAATGACTGAGAGAAAAAGACAGTTCAGTTTTTCTGATCTGTAGGAGCAGTTTGCTTGCTCAGGGTCTCCCTGCAGCCTTTTTTTCGCTAGTTGCAATAAAACAAGAGTAAAGATGCTGAGGAAATATGTTTTAGGGAAAATGTTTTCTAAGCAGTTTACCTCGTTTATGGATTGATAAGGAAATGGTGGTATCCATATCTTGCAGATTTGTTTCTCCTTTAGCTTGGCATGAATCAGCAGAAAATTTTCAGGAGAGTTATCAGATGAGCTTATATTTTCTTATTGTGCAGGGATTTTCCAAGATGTATCCTAAAAATCAGTGAAAACAAGAGATTAAGAAAAAAGATTATGTGATATCCCTTCAGATCATGCTTGATTTTGCAGGCCATCCTCTGATATCTATGGATTTAATAACTTAAAAAGTGGAATCATAGATAAATAAAGATATATTTATATTCTCTTCTTGAACAATTGTGGCCTTAGGCACTTCTGCTTACAGGAATAAACGTTCACCAGATGGCCATGTGTCAATCCAGCTGTTCTCTTCAGCATGAATTCCTTTGAAGGTGCTGTGTCCCAGGACAAATTTGGTGAAAGGCACATGAAATGTTACATAGTGAAGGTAGGATTAAGGGAAAAGTTGGAATCTCTGTTGTTAAGCCATCAGGTATGCTGAAATACTTAACAGAGTTCTGGGTTGAAATAAAGTGCAATGAAACAGAAATTCTGTGATAAGAAAAGATGGTTGCCTTGCCATCTTTTTATTTTATTTGTATTTGTTTTCATGAGAACCAAGGACTGAAAAAAATTATGAAGTTTAAAATCCAGGTTAATGTATAAAAAATTAATAATCTGCATATTATTTGATTTTGTAGCTTACATTTACAAAGTAACGTCTTAAAGAAGCCCCAGTTAGGTAGAACGATCATAAGCAAAAGAGGTTTTTTTAAAACAGAAATTCTGCCTTGTTACTCTCTTTAAAAAATGAGCTGTTGACTGGATGCCAGGACTGTATGACGTGAAAGAGATTTTGAGTGCAGTGGTGGCAGAAATGGCATGTGTACCACTTGAGGAAAGGAAACAAATACAGGAAGCATGCTTTGATTCCGTTTATCCAATGTGAGTAGGATGTACTAGCATTAAAAGACCAATAAGAAGCAGAAAAAACAGAATTATCACTCAAACTGGACCCATTGAGCAAGTGTAGGCTCACCAGACTGTCCTACAAAAATGCTGAAGTTCACCAGGAGATAAAGAGGTACTGTTAAATACAATTGCACAGTAAATTGTGAAGTCCCTGGATACCTGTGTTTTGCAACAGCCCTGACTTGAACAGCCCAGACCTTTTACGGTGAACAGTGTCCATGATGATGCATCTTAAGGAGTCTTGACAGGGTGCTGTGGATTGCTAAAGGATTGCTGGTGTCTATTTTAAATAAATTTCCTTCCTTCTGTGTAAGACAGAATAGAGGTTAATGTGTGGCAGTCAAAAAGATCTTGGGGAGTTTGAGAAGATGTACATTAGAGTTTATTACATGCCATCACACAGCCAGACTGTGGACCCGTTTCTCTAAAGGGAAACTTGGTGACTGTGCCCTGTTTTAAATAGCAGTTAAAATTCCGGTATAGATCAGCAGTATGAAAAGGAATTGGGATAGTGAATGTTTCAAAGAAATCTTTGGAAGAGTTTTGTTTTATTTTCCATTTTTTCTGCTTTCCTGAATTACTTTCACTTTGGAAAAGTGGGACTGAGTGTTGGATATCCTTCTACCCTTAATTATCATTACAGGGTTCTTCTTTTGAAGCTCTTATTTATTCATTTTCATATTATGTAATTCATATTTCTTCAAGATCTTGGCTTTCTTTCAAAACCCATTGGGAATATCCTGTTTACAGGAATGCATTCTATGGTTCTTATAACTTACAACTTGTTACAAGGCATCAACTCTTGTAACAAGATGAAGTCCATCCACAGGACACATGGGATTTTCTATTCCTTCCAGTTTATATAGTCAATTATAGATGTGTCACCCTAGCCATGTGTTGTACCTGGGTCACTCTTTTGCCTCAATTAATCTGTCAGAATCAACTCTTTCCATCTGTGAAAACTCCTCTAAAACATCTCAATTACCTTGCTAAATAATAGAAAGTAGTTACGTTCACTTTTAAAGATGATGTCTGGTTGTCTAATAGATAAGGCATCCCACCAAAGGACTCCATGGTGTAGCTGTGGTGTCATGTCCCAGAGTCCTGTTTCAATTATATTATGATTTGATGCAGAAGCTCTCTCTATGTGGAATGATTTTAAGGTAGCTTTTGATGAGATATTAGGAGACACCTGCTTGGCCATCATAAACCCTGTATTTTCACTCCAATATGTAACACATCTTGGATTGCCTTTTAAGATTTTTTTTTTGTGGGAATGCTTATAATTATTCTTCTCTTGATTTATTTGTCTTTTACTTTATCTTAAACAACATTTTTTCATCCACTCTGTTTTTCATAGGAGAGATGGGATTTTAAATAATGTGTTTGTGATTTTGGACAGTCTGGAATAATGTGGTAACTTGATATATTTCAGAAGAAAGTTTGCAGTGCTCTCTCCTTTAAAAATTTTTAAAATTTGGTCCTGACTGAAAGTAAGATTAAATAATAACATTTAGTTCCCTAGGCTAGATGAAACTTCATGAATTAATTCTGTACAAATACCAGCTTGATTTCAGAATAGATATTAATGCTGTTGAAATTAGAGGTTGCCTCGATATTCCAGAAGTCATACTGTATTAAAAAACCCATCAGAGCAAAAAGCTACTTGGTGTTTGAAAATTACTGCAGGAATATATTTTTTGTAGGAAGACAAACTTGTCCAGCTAGTTTTCAAGCTCAGTTAAAGACACAAATACCTAAGAACTGCCTTACTGCTTCCTACTTTACCAAATATTTACTAGGTCTGTAAGTTCTCTTTAAGTAATGCCAGAATATTTTCTAGTGCTCTCCTGTATCTATATAATATTGTGAACTTTGGGAATTCTTACAAAAATTACACCATATGCCAACATATGTGAAGCCGATGATTTTTTGACTTTTGATTTGGCTTGCCTCTGGACTACTTCCCTCTAGATTTCCAGTTGTCCTTAGGCACTGATACATTGGTGACTTCTGTATTACTTCTGCCTTTGCAGTTTTAACTTCAGCTCCTGGATCACCCTGACCCATAGGATGGCAGAGTAATTTGGGTTGGAGAGGACCTCAAGAGCTGTCTGGTCCAACCCCTAGCAGGAGTCCAAAGCCAGGTCAGCGTGAGATTAATACAGGTTCCTCAGGGCTTTAGCTGGTCAGGTCTTGAAAACATTCAAGGACGAAAACTGCACGGCTTCTCTGGGCAACTTGATCCATTACTTCACTGTACCTATGGTAAAAATGTGCCTAGTTATACCAGTCAGAGCTGCTGTGAATTGCTTGGCTCTGTCTTTTTGATGTTCTCCCCTGTATGATCTGATAAACTGCTGTTAGGTACTCTCATAGCCATCACTTCTCCTGGCAGAACGAGCCCAGCTCCCCCAGCCATCTTGGTGGCCTTCCAGTAAACTTAATCTAGTTTATTGATGTCACTGTTTTGCTTTGGGTCTCAAAACTGCTTATAGTGTTCTAGATTCAGGCTAATGACTGCTGAGTAAAGGGGAATAATCCCTTCTCTTGTTCTACTTGTGTTCAAGTCAATATAACCAAAGCTGCCCTTCTTTCCTGCCAAGGCCCACTGATGACTCTGATCTTCTTCATTGTTGTTTTCCTTCCCTAATTCAGCAGTAGGATGCTATTTGCAACATGGCTTAGTCCCATAGGGAAATCAGGTTTTAGGAACTCCTTTGTAAGCCTGCATATGTGAATATTGGTTAGTGAAAATGATAAATAGATGGTACCATACCGCAAAGGGAAGGGATGTGAGAATTTTGAAGTAATTTTTTTTCACATGTTCAGTAGAAATAAGAGTGTTCCTTTTTACTGTTGTTTTAATTGGTGGTCCAAATTTATTGGGAAATTGGATGGTTTAGAAGGTGGGTTTTGCAAATCAAGTTACAGTCAGTTCTTTTTATTCAAGGTTGCTGTGGATTGGAATGTTTTGAATACTGAGGAAAAAATTACTGGATAAGAAATGGGAGTGAGGGATGAATATACAGAGAACCACTGTACATCCAGCTAGATTTACTGGTCCAGGCACTGTGGTGCTCAGAAGTAACAACATGTCTGGCTTTCACCTTTATGTTAGTGCAAGGCAAGAATGCCAGTAGAGGTGCACAGGGTCAGGCTCAGGAGATCCAAGGTGCTGAATACAAAGCAAGAACTGGCTGAAGGGAGAACAGTTGGAACAATGCCCATGTGACTCATCAGAAGCAAAATATAGGGTTAAAAAAGCAGGATTCAAGCATTAGAAATAAAAAGGAGGAAGATAGGATAGGATCCAGGACTACCAAGTAGAAGACAGGATCAGCAGCCCAGAATGAGTCCAAGGCAGACTGGCTGAAGCTCCATATTGAGAAGCCCAAGGCAGCTGTGGATCTCATTATATATCTAATACCTAATACAAGAGCAGTGCAAGAATTAATCTCCTGAGGGGCAGCTGTGTGCCATGTGATAAAGCAGAACTGGCAAAGGCAGACCTGTGTCTCAATTGCCTTGGTGGATCTTGACAGGAATGATAAACATAAACAGATATTTATCTGGCTAAGTATAAATTACATGAAAGGGCATATTAATCATAGCCTTCATCTTGAGTTTGTGGGTATGCAAGCTACAGATAAACATATGTTTTATGTACTCATTTGTATGTGGTATTTTGTAAAAGTGTCTGAATATTTTGCTTTATATAAATCTAATGTTATTGTTGTAATTTTTAGTAAGTATTTGGCTTTATTTTTCATGGCAGACTTCATTAGGCAGCCATTAACAAAAGTTTTAGAAAGAATCATACAATCCAGTAACATTCATTCAAATGATGTGTGGTAACTAAAATTTGTAATGCCTTTAGAGTTGTGAATTCACACTGGAAGCTGTAGAACATTTCAAATTGCTGTGCTCTGGCTGCCTGAGAGCTTTTGTTATTGAGTCAAAGAACTATTGAAATAGTCCAGAATGGTTCTTTAGTCTTCTGGTAGTAGCACAATGGACAATTGTCTGAAACATCTTCCCAACATTTTGATCACTAAAAACATTGACCAGATTTGTGTGTCCCTATGTAAATGCTAGCAAATAAAACCTGATGAGTAGACTATAAAAAAAGAAAAGATAATAAAATAGAAAGACAGTTAGAAATCACTGACAATGTCAGTTGCCTGGACAACTGCATGGCTGTATAGTCCGAGATGGAAGACTGGTAACAATAGAGGAAAGCAACATGAAATGCTTTAAAAGGCTCTTTGAACTAGAAGTTCCAAACCAGTTTCTTTGCAGAAATAAGAGCATTAGTGTCAGACGAGTTGCAGCTCCATGTGGCCTGTCAGCCATTTACTGATAGTTCACAAAGAGGTCAAAATGTTTGCAGAGGTTGTTGTATTAGGAAGCGGAGCAAGTATTTGTTTTTCAGCTTTAATAGTCATGAATTTGTCACTAAAGGACAGTAATCCCTTGAAGTTAAAAGGCATAGGCACTAACACCTGACTGTCCTTTCATTAGGCTCTCCAGCTGATTATTCTCCTAACACAGGTAAAAATGCTTTTAGCAGCTTTGGAATACTTGTTTGATAGAATCTGTAATAACGAAATTTTTCTCGTTCTTCAACACTGCAAAATGGGACAAAACAATCTTACTATTAAAATTACAAAAGCAACTTTTAATCAATCCCTCTGCTTTCAGCAGACTTCCTATTTTTGAAACAGCTCAAAGAGGTTGTGTTGGCTGCTTAATGGGTCAGAAAGTTCAGAATGTTGCCTTTATTATATGAGTCTTTATTGGGGTGGAAATGAAAATTTAACCATATTCCAACAAAAGAGGCCTGTATTTCAAGCCTGGGGAAAGTCAGGAGATAATTTTCCTACTGTTGTGGCTGGTATTTAAAAAAAGGGAAAAAAAAAAGAATCTGAAAGAAACTTTTTAATTCACCTTCACAGTGGGCAGGTACATTTCACCACACCCTGGACCACCTGATTGTCCAGCCGAGGGGAGGTACAAGGCTCATTACTGTCCTTGTTCCCATGTTTTCTGCTGAGGGATAATGGAGCACACAGGGTGGTTGCTGAAGCCAACGATCCAAATCAGCGGCCATGCTGATCCAGCCACAGGGGCTGCAGTTCCTTGGCAATGTGCATTCAGATGGTGCAAATCCTACAGCACACTGCACAGGGACAGCACTGGAGAGGGATGGGAAATGGTGTCTGTTTTGCAGATGTAATAGGGGGATAGCACTTGGTTAAAAATTACTTTTTCAGTCCAATAGTTGATCTTGTCATACAGTGGGTGACATTCAGAAAAAAAGAAAGCAAAATTTGGAAGAAGAAACAAGGAAGTATGTGAAGTACATGAAGATGTGATGCCTTGGGGCAACTTCAACCACACAAAAACTGAAAAAGCGATAGCACAAAACTGAAAAAATGGTTGCATTTTATGGTTAGAGTATATGACATGAAAGAACCGAATACTTTTTAACAAATCAATATTTGCACAATGGAAGTGCCATATTTCTCTTGAAGCAGTCAGCAAGGGAGCACTTCAAAAGCTGCCTTATATAGAACTGCAATTTAAGAAACAAATGTAAAACTAAAGTGCCATCATGGCTTCTGTCAGACGAGCAGTATGGTTCCTTTGGTCTTCTGTGCTGGAGTTACGGAAACACAAACATGCAATACACTACTGTAATCCATTTCCTAAACAAAATCAAGTCAGATATAAGGTTCAAAGTAGACCTCAGCAGCAGAATAAAGACTGATTAGGAGCAGTTAATGAGGGAATACAAGGTATCTGAACTTCATCCAGCAAGAAAGACAATTTAATTTCATTTACTAGATATTACCTTGCTAGACAGCTAGCAGATGCTGAGACTGTAACTCAGACAAGGTATTAATAAAACCTTTTAAAAATATTGTATATTAAGACATTCAGATTTAATGAAAGGATCAATTAACTTTCCCAGTTTTAATCTTAAAACATCCTGAAGCTGTTACAGTCAAATAATATTTCAGTGACATCTGGTCCTACAAAAAGCATTTGATGGGAAATACCTTTACGTACAACTGAGAAAAAGAGACAAGGTAATGATTTGATGATCTTTTTCCACATTATATTCCTAAAATTACTTACTTTTAAGTTGCTTTTCTTGCCAAAACAATTCTCAGTCTTCACTATATACCACTAGGTTACTATTGCATTGTCTAAAAAAAAAAACCAAACCAACAGAATAAGTTTTTTTTATTTATGGAAATGTCTGATTCGTTATATATATCACATTGCTATGCAGTAGTTTAAGAACTGACATTCTCTAGGTGTGGAAATGGAACAGAGAAAATCAAAACCACATGTTTTTGAAACTTTGTGTGCTGCAGAATGACTCTTCAGAATAACTTCGTGCAGTGCGGTTACTGTTTGCCACTTCATGTTTAATTCAGAAGGGCTCATTTCCATGGACTGCTGGGCAAGCTCTGTAGGATCTGCAAGCTGAGGGCTGTTGTTCTATGAATCACCACTCCTAATTATCAATCCCCTAATTGCAATATGGTTAACAATTCAATCGATGATTTCCATGTGACACTAGGGTTCATCTTTCTGCCCCAAAGCAGAGCCACGTCAGCTCTGCCATGCCAGCCGTGTTCCTGGCCTGGGGGCAGCACCGCTGGCAGCAGGAACCCTGTTCACACAGGCATAAAAGTCTTGACTTTCCCTTTGCTTGGTGGGAGCCAGTGGCAGTGTGGCCATGGCAGCACAGGGTTTGGCACAGCACTGACATCTGCCTGGGGGCTCAGGTGGTGCTGAAAGCCTGAGCATAGCTCTGTGTTGCCTTTTCCGTAGGGTGTGATGGTAGCCCAGTACACCAGGCTGTACTTTCCAGTCTTGGTAGCTTTAGGCTAAATCAAGAGAAACCACATTCATAACTTTTTCTTAAATGAAGAATTATCCCAGGGAAAGTTGGGGGGATAGGACTCCATATATACACATTTATCTAAGGATAATTATTTTTTATTTCTCTAAAGGGCTAATTAGTTGCTCTTTTAAAAGGAGTTGCTGAAAGAGAACACTCCTTTTATTCTGGCATAATGTTCCATTATCTCTGATGATCAGGACAGTTGTTTAAACATTGCTTTTATGTGCCCAAATGAATTTATAAGTAATAATATTCACTGTCTTCTTCATCAAGCAAAAACATCAATGGCATCCATATGGCCAGTCAGTAAATATTAAAACTTGTGAACATTATAATCATGGAGATATTCTCTGAGTTTATGGGTGGCTAGGTTCACTTTCACACTTAAAGGCTGGGAGGGACTTGAGTGGTTGTTGATGAGCACAAGTATGGTAAATTGGTACAGATCAGGAAGAATGATAAAGATTGCTGTACATTGTGCAACCATTTTTGTTAAGTGTGTAGTTATGGCTGTGCTTGGTCATTCTCTGCAGCAGATGTACAGTCTAACTTGCGTGAGCACTTTTTCTTGTCTTTATTTAATTTCCCTGTCTTAAAATGAGCAAAATAGCTTACTAAGTGTAAAAACAGTTTCTGGGGAAGAACACTGAAATGTTATTCTGAAATCCTATTTAGATACTGTACAGTCTTTCAGAACATTTCCCAGTGTAACATTCTTGAAAGAGAATAGAAACAAACGATCTGTGTAGTTCATGAAAGACAGTTCTTCTAAAACCATAAAAAAGGGACAAATTTAATGGCTAAACCTGGACACCCTTCTCTTCTGCAGTACTACACAGGTCTGCCATTTTACATGAAATATTTTTTCCATGTGGCTGAGTACAATGTTCCTACCCCCAAGAGTTCATTAAACCACTGATGTGTTAGGTAGATTATTTTGTCCCATTGTTTTCTTTCAGTCCTGTCTTTGTTACTCTTCGTATCTTTCTGTAATGTATTCTTTTCAGACAATCACCTGGTGATCATTGACAATTCATCTTGCAGTACTATATTCCTGAAAAGATTACCAGTAGCAGCCCATCAGATTTCTGCATACACATAGATGGCTGTATATGAAGAGAAGGAAAAATATCTTTCTGCTATGTATTATATTTGCCATGCAGAGTGCACAGATTTAAGATTAAGTTAGAGCTAATGTGTAACAAAAACAAATAGCCATCCTATTTTGTTCAGATCTAACCTGAATACTGCTGCATGATACTGTCTATGTTCCATGGGCTTACTGCTGATCACCAGTCACCAGCCAGTTCCATGTTTGATAGGTACTGTTAACAAGCTCAAATACCTTTGTAGTCTTTTAGTTTCTAAGGCACGTGTACATTTTCCCTCCAAATTACCTCTAGTCCAGTCCAATCCTTTCAGACTTTCCAGCCCAGCCATTCAGCAAAATTTGCACAGCTGCATCATCGCTTTGTCTTTTGATTTGATAACCTTATCTATCTATTTACTTGGGGGAAAAAATTAACATTTTTCAGTTAGATGTTCTTGTAAACAGGCTAGGCCCCAAAAGAGACATGTACTTTACAGATAGCATGCAGCACATTCTGTCTCCTGTTTAATCTTTCATGAGCTCAGTAATCACAGGCAAGTCACTAATCTCCCTGCTTTCCTTTCTGCACTGGTGAAACAGTTGTGGAAAGAATATCCTATGAAGGTTTAGATGTCTTTTCTAAGCTTTGTGAAACTTTTTTACATTCTGGAAATTTTGTACAAGTTGAAACTGAGGAGCTAACTTGACTGAGATAGCAAAGCAGAGTAAAATTAATAGAAACCAAGATATCTATTCTGTATCAGTGAAAAACTTCATTATAAAAGTTCAGGCAGTGTGGTGACAAAGGCAGTCTCGATAGCACCAGGGACCAGGTCCAGAGCTGATTTGTGGTAGCATGTCACAACAACACCATGTCTTTGTCCCTTTCCTCTTGCAGTATCGGTCAGGGCGGGATCCTCACCGGGGCTCAGACAATGTTTCCAACAAGTCTTCGGACAGCGATGTCAGCGATGTCTCGGCCGTGTCACGGACCAGCAGCGCCTCCCGTTTCAGCAGCACAAGCTACATGTCTGTCCAGTCAGAGCGGCCAAGGGGAAACAAGAAAATAAGGTGAGCATGATGGGCTAGAGTGTCAGCTATAGCTGTGTCATTTTTGTAATGGAACTCTTCTCGATATCTGTATTTGACGTTAGCATTTTGCCTAGAATGACTTTTGTAGGGGATTTTGCAAAGTACTGGCTTAAATGTCTTTTTCATCTCATGTTTTTTCAAGTCTTCATGGTATTTGTTTTTAGTCGAGTTTTGTCATCTTGGATTATCTAACACACACTGAAATAACAAACATACGCTGTCAGCAAGCATTAGACACACTTTCTGAAAACCATTTTTAAAAATATACTTAGTATGGCTGAAAAGACAGTTTAACTTGAAAATTTGTGCCAGCAGAGGCATTTTATTTTCCTTCTAAATAGAATGCTGAACTATTATAGATGTATTATTTAATACTTACACAGACCAATTCAATTTATTTAATACTCACACTAGTCCAATTTAACTGTAGGTGTACAAGCACTGAACTGCTCTTCAATAAGATGTACATTGTGTATCTGTGACCAAAACACAGCATTTTCTTAGCCTACACCCTGTGTGCTCTCAGAGGAGCTTTGGCTTTCATTTGGTGCACAAATGAAAGATATTTTTTTCGGAAGGTGTAACCTGCCTCCATTGCCTATATTGATTCTCAGAAAATTGTCCTCTTGAAAGAAAGCATTTGCAAAAATTGTTTAAGCATCTTCTTATATGAGCATTGTTAGGACCACATTGTTTCTGTCATACAGTTCTTTCTAAATGTGAGGTATTGCCATGCAAGTTTTATTTGAAGAGGGACTTACAGACTGTCCTCAGAATATGTTCCAAGGCTCTCTAGTGTAGGCTGGACTCCTAGCCAGCATGACTTACTTTATGTCTGCTTTTAGTTTTTACTTAATTTATTTTGCATTTTCTTTCTTCATGCATGCTGTTCTCCATGACCTTAACTTTAATTTATTCTTTTCTTTTTTCTTTTTGCATGCCTTTTTCAATTTCTGTTGACTTCAGAAGGACAAGGGATATAGAGGGGAAAAAAGAGGGAGGGCTGGAAGGGGATGAACAAGATGAAGTATTTCCTGAGGAGCAAGAAAAAGAGGAGGAGGAAAAAGCAAAGGAGCAAGAAATTAATGAAAAGGGGGAAGGGCAAGAGGTGACAGAGAACTGTGATAAGGAGGAGATCAAAGAATCAGGGCATGATGAAAAAGCTCAAGAAGACCAAGCTGAGGAAGGGAAAGAGGATGACAGGTAAAATATACTTCTGTTTATATAGATCTATTCTTCTGTACCAGTACCCTACCTGTCTTCCCTTTTTATTCCCTTTTCTTGCTTATTCCCTTGTAGCCTATGCTCTCTGCAGCTCTTTTTTTTGTTTGTTTTTGCTTTCAGTCATCATGCTTTCATATTTAATCAAGTTTCATTCTCAGCTTCAATGAACTTGTTCTGCATACCAAATGAGGCAGCACACCAACTTGGCTCATTAATATGCATACAACTGCAGCATATGATTTTTTAAATTGGTTTAGACTGAAGTTTGGGTTTGACTATAATAAACAGTAGAAATTGTAAGCTTCTTTATTATATTGCCTGCTTGAATTAGTATTTTATGGAAAAATGTTTTGAATGAAAACTCAGCAATATCAAAATTATCTTTACTTTTATTTATGGCCATACCAAAGAAGAAAATCTGGATTTCTTTTTCAGTCCTCTTTGTGGTGCATACTGATTGACAATCAGTGTGGATAAGCAGAGTCTTCCTGGTTTTTTTTTTGTTCCATGTTAATAACTATCAAGGATTGCTGTATTGTGGAGGGGTCACGCACTTCAGCTGCTGTGTTGTATCCAGAAACATTGTAGCACAACTGGCTCTGGTTTTATCAGATAATATTCTAGAATTATACATTTTGCCACAAATCCTTACAACAATGTAAAGGTCTGACATTTTGTATTGTAAAATCCATGTATGTTGCATTGAGAGAAATACAATATTCCTTATTTCTTCATTTAAAAAGAATGAATTTCAGATTTGATGAATATTCTTGCCATTCTCAGTCACACAAGAATGGCAGAAAATCTCAGAAAAAATTTCTTTTAGCCTGCCAATTCTGCACTATCTCTAAATAACTTCTGCCTTTAAAATTGTGCTCATATACATTAGAGTAAGCACACAGCAATCTATGGAAACCCATTTTCTTTCCTTGTATTTGGAAAGAATGTCTGTATTATGCCTGTATATGCTCACACAAATAACAAAACAAAGGGGATACAAAGACAGAATCAAAATGCCTACTGTATAGTCTTGGGTGGTACAGACTATTTTAGCCATACTACTGCCTTTATATATTGTGCCATCATTCCTTCAGTCATGTTCATGCATTTTAGAGTTTAGCAAAAACGGTTGTTTAGAAGCAGCTGTCTTTAGGAATGCCTTGGCATATGTGTTCCAGGGACTGCTGTATGGTAGTGTGTGAAAGGATTATTTAAAGACCTTTTTCTTTTCCATTTCTCACTAATTTCCCAGTCTAATGGATCTGGAAGTCCTGCCTTTCAAAAGCATGACTCTGTTCCTTGTTTCTAGAGTTCACTCAGGCTGCTCTTTAGCCAATATGCTGTCCCCTATAGAAAGTAAAGTCCCCTTTGACATACAACTCCTTGTTTCCTGTGCGAGCTTGTTCTTCTGGTTGCTAGCTGCTCTCTGCCTTCAGGAAGAAGTGACACAAATCAGGAGTCCCTACTAGATAAAGAAACAAGATGTTATTAAGTGACTGTTGTGCAGTGAATTTTGTTTGTGTTAGATTTTGGCTCCCTTCATGGAAATCAGTCTCTAATATTAAATTTGCCCACTTTGCACATTTTGACCACTTTTAGTATGCAAGCTGTGAATAAACAGAAAAGTTTATATTTGCCTTCCTTTCCCATGATAGAGTCAATGCTCATTTTTTAGTATTGTCTTAACATTTTACTAGGGTAAGAACCAAACAGAAAAGCCAGATTGATTCCTGGCTAGGGGCAGGTATAGGTATCTACACACATTTATATACACTTGATTATATACAGTTGATTATGATTAACATATTGAAATATTATGACTTGTGTATTCAGTGGACAAGCCTGAAGGCAGGATCAATTGTCAGCATTTTTGCAAATCCAGTGCCTTCTGCTCGTTCCTCTGGCAATTTACAAAATAACTTATACTTGGCAATTTATAACATAAGGTAATGACTTCAGTTTCCAAAAAAGAATGGGTTCAGACACACCACAAATATTAAAAGCAACCAAACATATAAATTAAATGTATCAATAGGTACATGAGAGCAGAACAAAGGCGGCCAATTCTTCCTTGATAAAATAGTAGTAAATTATCATCTAGTTCTTGAGATCTTGGGCGTCAAGAAAAGCTATATTGCAGATGGGAGTTTTCAACATGTATTTGTACTTCAGAGGTGCATCTTCAGTTGGACAGTAGTCACCTTTCCTTTGTGCACACTGGAATGCAGGGGCTGCTCACAATCAAAAATTACCTTGTTAAGGGTACCTCAATACCTCTTGATGTTATTGTGTTTATATACTTTCTGAGAAATGGCAATAGTCCCACTAAGGTCTTCAGTCTGCTGAGCTCATGGGTGGGTTGAAATGACTGTGGACACAGACATCCATCGCTAATGCATCCCATGCCTATTTTAAAATACCTTGGCACAATAAAAGGCATTAGCTTTTGGAGCACTGAAGCACATTAAATCAATTAATCTTTTTTGGCAGAAATTGTTGCAGCATCAGATTTTGCCTTCATTAAACCTTGTAAAACTAAACTTTGGCATATGCTTGACCTATAGGGAAATCATAATTGTGTTTTTTCTTGGCAGTACTTGTTAGCAAACAAAGGGTAGCTCCAGCTTTGCTGTTGAGTATTCATTACGTACAGTTCACTGACATTATTTCTTACTTCATCTCCATGACAATCTCAGGGCCAAAAATAAAGCCTTCTTAGATTTAATCTTTGATTATTAATACTTTTTTATTGAGGGTAATCTGTTTAAGACTGCTCTAAATTTTATCCTTTCTTAACATTTTTCTAAATATCAATTCTAAGCATTAATTCTGATAGTCACAATGTTTTTGTTTTACCATATGAATACACAGCAAATGTAATCACAGAGCAGGATTTCACTGTTGAAATAAAGTAGAAAAATACAACCTCTGTTCCAAGCACACAGAGTCTAAATCATGAAATAAAATACGAGTCCAGAGAGGGAAGCACAGAACAAAGAGATGTTCCACATGATGGGAGGTAGTTACAACAATGTTTTGGGGACATCTTGACAACAGAGAATAAATGCTAAGAGGAGATTTGAGGAAAGAAAATAAGACACCTCTGTGAATGTTTCTGGAGAGCTCTTTTCAAGCATTCAAGACAATGAGGACAAAACATGAGGTGCTTGCTAAAAATATATCAAGTGGATGAGGGGCATGTTTGATGATCAGGAGAAATTATCTCTCAGTCTTGAATTAGAGAGGATAAATATGATAAGGAACAAGTGCTAAAATACTAAGAAATAAGGATGAATTATGTACAACTGTGTAAAAGAGAGTGTAACTTTATACTGATGTGTGGAAGAAAATGAAACAGCCAAATAGAAAGGCTACAAAACTTACCTTTCCTCTAGTATCCTGGAAGGGGTTGTTGGGTAAATTGCCAGGGCTGGAGAAAAACACTGAAGTATCTGTCATTTGAAATGGTGAGAGAGTGGACAAAGCAATTTATCCATGTGGGTGGATGGAGAGGGCAGAGATGTGAAATAAAAGCATGTGAAAGTCACAAAGTTTTGCTATGTATTTGGAAGGAATCAGTGACATCCCATCTGAAGAAAGGAAGTGAATTCTAAAAGACAGTAGAAGGAATAGAGCTGATTAAGTAGGAAGATGACACAACCAAGAAAGGAAAGTTTGTAGTGGAAAAATTCAGCTGGGATGTAATTTTGCAGAGCACTTAAAAATTCAAGAAACAGAGTGCAACATACGGCTTTAAGTAATGTATTTATTCAGATACAAAACCTTTTCTCTTCCTAAAGGGTCTTCATGCTTTTTGTGCCCCTTCCTTTGTTAGGTATAAATATTCATTTCAAATTCACTTGGTAGTTCTAGTTCATTCAGTAAGTCTTTAGAGAATTTAATTTGTAGGTTTTACAACTGATTCCTGATGAGTATTTGTTCCTTAGTTTTTCACTAAATTGTAATTTTACTATTTCAGGTTTTAGGAGCCTTCCACTGTGACTGCAGCTATTAACAGTTAAATGCAGTATTTTTCTGGAAGAAAAAGCATGTCAATGCAGTCTTTCCAAGCTCCTTTACAGTGGTGGAAGCCAGTAATGTTTTTGAAAATGTTTATTTGGTAAAAATATAAAAAAATTGTACAAAAGATAATGAATATCAATAATCCATTTTCAACGTGTAGGTACTGTTTGGTTTCTTAAAGCTATTTCAAAAGTATTACAATGATTGCTTCAACTGCATTACTGGATGAAAGAAGTTAATTGTATCTAACCTTTATAGCCAAACAGGACAGATGTTTGGAAGAGAAAACAGAGCCTGAGACTCTTTCCCCACTGCAGGATCTGTCTTTTAGCAAAATTGCAGTACAGGCAGTCTGTGCTTCCAGTAGCAACAGATAGATAGATAGGTAGATAGGTAGATAGATAGATAGATAGATAGATAGATAGATAGATAGATAGATAGATAGATAGATAGATAGGTAGATAGATAGATAAGGTTCACCCAGTGCCATTTCTGCCATGGAAGGAGAGAGAACTTGGGTCCAGTTTTCCCAATGTTCATGTAGTTTTTCAGGGAAAGCTTGCCAGCATGCCGTTTCCTGCAGCTCTCAGCAGAAGATGTTGGTCTAACAATTTTTTCAACATGGCAACAAAGTGATATTGCCATTCCTGGGATGACAATGGCAGGTTGCAGTACAATGTTCTCCAGTGCTTTTCAGCTGCAAAACCTTGCATTATCCAGGCAATTGGGGCAGGTGTTATGTGCTGGGTCCTTGAGCAAGAAGCAGCAACTTTGTGTCTCTCTAACATAAGTCTTCTGCACACTTACGACTAGATAGGCACAGCTGCTTATGTATTGCCAGTCAGTGTCTTTAAAATCAGAGGACCTAAAATATAAGGTTTTTTTGTAAGATTTTGTTGGTATTACTGAGATGGGTAGAGTTAGAGGTTTATGACAAACTCTTGCCTGTTTGAAGCACAGATTGAAAGCCACTGCTTTTTTATGTAAGATTTTTAACTTCCGTTTTCTACAGCAAGGCAAATATTCAAAAACTATAAATTCATAGAGCTACTGGGTCTGTACCAACACACATGGACAATAATTGGGCCATTTAGTTTTTTACATTTTTATAGATGACATGCAGAAGAAAATTATCTGTAGCTTCTGGAAAAACATTATGGAAAAATATGCACAATATCAATGGTTCCAAAAGGAATTATATGAACAAATACATTTGTTGTGAAATCTGTACTGAGAGTAGAATACAAATAATTTAAGAAATCTAGTAAAGGTACCTGTTTCCAACTTATTTGTCACCATCTACACAACCCTTGGAGACTTGTTTTTTCCTGTTACTTTGGAGTAAATACAAAAGATATATAGGCTCCTTTACAGCTAGTAAATTCATTTTAGTGCACTGGGATATAATAAATTAAAGAATCTGGAAGTATACATTATTAACAGGTGAACAGTAAAAATACCTCATTTGAAACAGTCTGCAGCTTTGATATATGATGCCTAGCAGGGAATTCAGACATTTTTTCTTTTACTGCAATGCAATATCATTGAGACAGCTTTCCTCTCCATGAAATGCAGCCTGCACTTTAACCTCTGTTGAGCCACCTCTGACCTGTGATCCATAAAGCACTGATGCACTCCTGTTACTAAAGTTTATTCTAAAACTGTGCATCGGTAGTTTAAGCAAAACAAAAAAACACCACAAGAGATGCAGGGAGAAAGCCCTGTAGACATGTAGGGAAGCAGAGATGAAGGAAAAAATTAAAATGATGGTTTGAAGCAAATATAAATGTTGAAATTAGTTTTTGCACTTTGAAGTGTTTTATTAAAAGATTTATTTTCTGAAAATATTTAAAATTAGATTGAATAATAAGATTTTCAATAGACAGACTTTTTTATCTTTATTTGTACAGGACTGAGCACAACAGATCTGTTGACAAGAATAGAAACACCAAAAACTAGAAGTAAGGTAGAAACTTATAAAAACAAGGGATTGAATATTGAAGCTTATAAGGCTTTTCTTTCTTGGACATTATGATCGGACAGATATAGCTCTGTCTAAGTGATGTATGTTTTCACTCTTTTCAGCTGAGTATTATTTTAATAGAAGAGTGACAAGATTCTGTAAAATTAATACATATTCCTAAAAATTTACATTATTAAAAATAATTAATAAGTTTATCACTTAGCCTTCCAAGAAACAAATACAAACTCCTTCATGTTACTTCTTAGAAGTATTTCTAAAATGTAGTTGCTGGGTTTTTGCCATTGCCTTTGAAACACATTGCCAGACCCATCTGGCAAGTACTTTACTTTATCTAAGGATAAGGGGCCCAGTGCTGGTCTTACTATTGTGTCCTTAATGGCTATGGAAGGATGATGCTTCAGTGGTTGGGCAGTGCCCACATATCTGATTTTAATGGTTTTTGACCAAACATCTGAACATTTTCAGTAATTTCACTGTACCTGTGTGGTGTTCATACTTAGAGTCCGTAAGGTGCTACCTAAACAAGCTGGGAGATGTGTCATCAGGTAGCCTCTATCAGGAAATAAAATTTCCTGGTAGGTACAAATACCACTGAGAGCCCAGCACATCCCAGATAGTAGCCATAACATAAACATGATTCCTATGGAGACCCAAGGTAAACAAGAGGAGAGTTGCTCCAAACTTGCATGGTGTGTAAAGTCCACACTGCCTCAGCAGGGACATCTGGTCATAGATCTGCCTTCTCCAGCTCAGAAAAACAAAGGTTGCAGGCTTGTGTTCAGAAAGATGTGAGACTTTCCTTACAACATTTTCTTTTTTATGACGGTCTTAGGTTTTCTGTATGCTTTTATAATTTCCCCCAGAGACCAAAAGTGACTCAAAGTCATTTTGTCAAAGTGATAGAAGTCAGACAGAAAAGATCATGATGTCCCAGATAATGTCTCTTTGGTTGAAGTAATTATGGCTTCAGATCTCTTGCTCATGTCCGTTTAGCTCTCAGTCCCAGAAGATCAATTCAGAGACATGCTATGAGTTTGGGAGATGTTAGCAGTGCCAATTCTGACCCTGATTTTTCAGAGTCCTCAAGCAACCCGAATTTACAAGGATGAAGGAAATGTTAGAGTTGTTTTATTCTTTAGACAGCCACTGCCACATACATGCACGTAAGCATTAAAACGAGCCTGAGCATATTTCTTTTGTGCAGTACTAATCAAAGCAATACAGTCTTTCATGAGTGAAGTACAGATGCAGCTATCGTGAGCTCCATATTGCTGACAGCAATTTATTTAAATGAAGCCCTTTCAGGATATTTGGATCTTCCCTGTATTGTGTGATTTTTCTCTTAATGTCATCTCAGTAGTGCATCCTGTCCAGTTTCTCCATGTCTATCTTCCAAAGTTTTCTGTCAATTAATTTTTTAAATAAGTAAATTTCCCTCACAGGAATTTCAGTTAAGCAAGATGATTAATCATGGTACTTCTTATCCTCATGCAAAATATGGTGTCTCTTACCTCTGTGTATTTTTGAGCATTTCAGCCTTCAAGTCTGAAATTTTTCTCACTTTCCTGACTCAATTTTACATTATTTCTGTGGTGCTTTGGGGTCTGGAACACCTTCCGGATTTAATGTCTGGTTTAGCAATTCACTGCTTGCTTTTCATTTCACAGAGCTCTATTCAGCCCTTCCAGAAACAACACTGAGGAGCACTAAGCAAGTTTGCAGTGTAGATTGTGACTTAACACTGTTAATACAGAAAACTGGGCCCTCCCTTCCATCCCTGTTGGAACACTAATTCAACAGCAAGTTGGAACAGGCACACAGCATTTAACTTTCAGACTGAGTATATGCAAGGTGCATTTCTGCAAGAGAACACTCTCGATTAAGTCAGGTTGCTCATGAACAGTTTTAATTTAGCAAGCTAGCTGCTACCCAGCTTTTACAAACACAACTGCTTTTTGCCAGGCTGGGTTAAAGAAGATGGTTTCTAAACTCAAAGAATTTGGATATTATTCAAAACTCACTCGGTCTTTGACTGCAATGTACTTTATTGCCAAGCCTTCAGAGCTCATATGGACTTCCTTTATTACCAATGAATATGACAACTGACTAATGCAAGACTTCTAGACCTCAACTAATTTTCTAGCTAGACTTCTTTTGCATCCGCACAGAGTAAATGACTTGTTTAGTTCACTGTGTCAAAGAAAGGGATTTCATCAAAGATTCATTACTGTTAGCAGGGTAATAAAGCTTTTTTATATCTTTGTCAAGGAAAACTTGAACATTTATCAACACTAGATGAATATTAATATAATCTTCATTATAATTTCAATTTAAATTTAAAAAATTATCAACCGTATTTTTAGTTTAAAAAGTAGTCAATTATTCTATCAGAGAAGGTGAGAAATTTCATCAAAAATCTCTGAAGCTCTGTGTGTAATTCAATTGCTAATGTTTGTAATAGCTAGCTGTTACAGTGTTTTTTCTGTATCACTCATTTGTTGTGTCAATGTTCGTAAATAATCTAATGGCATGACCACAAATGATTTTGAAATTTATTCCTATTTGAAAAAAGGTATTGTAGAGATGTCATGGAATAAGTTATATTAATTTATTAATTTATTAATTTATAAGAATAAAGCAGTGTGGGCAGCTTTGCAAGTTTTCTTTGAATAGTAATATACATAACAAAATAGATGATAAACACTGCTCTATTTTTCCCCCCAACTTTCTTGTTATAATTTCAATAAAATAAACCTAATAATTAAGTCAGTCCATTAGCTATTAGAGATTTATACCACCAATAAGTTAATAGAATAATTTTTGACCAAGTGGATCTCCAGAGACTAAGTCATTATAATTTTGAACCTGCACTATCTCTCTTTGATGTGAATTGGCAGAGGAGTACGTGCATTGGCCGGAAGCGTTGTTCCCATGGAAATGTTATTTCCTACATCACAGCTGTCCCCATAATGCTGTTTTTGTTAAATTTCTTCAGTAAATTAATGAAATAAGAGCCTCTCTGATTGAGTTAAAAGATCTATTAAGAATGGCATTAAAATTCATTTCCTGCATGTAAAAAGCAGTAAACAAAGTCTTCAGTGGGTCTTCCAGTCTCATAGGAGACATGTATTAGAAAATATCTATTGCAACAATTGAAAATTTCTTAAAATCCATTCCTTAGGACATCACTGCCCACAGCAGTACTACACACATGGCGACGTGGATTTTCACTATTATGGATGCTTTATTTTCATTAGAGATCATTACCAGAGAACTAAGCTGGAAAGCAGGAATATTATTTTTGCTTTGACTTTGAAATAAAGAAATAAGAAACCTGCAACATCTGCCAAATGACTTGTGTAAATATGATTCTCTGATACATATGCTTATGGCAGAGCAATGAGATTACAAGTTGTCATTTCCAATACTGCTGTAAAGACAACTGAAAAATGCAAACAGCATCCTGAAAAATCCTACAAACAATGTACAGTACAATGGAATTTATTGATACCTTCTCCTTCACATTTAAAAGTATTAACAACATTGTAGATTGGAAAAATGTTGTGCTTCATAACATTGGTTTTAGTAAAGAGTATTAATTGATTAGTGAAAAAAAAAATCAAGCTTTTCATAATAATTTTAGTCTATCAGTCATGGAAACAGATAACATCTGTTGCATTTTTACTTAGTCTTTGTAGAATAAGTGATACTCTTTGTAATTTGTTAGTCATTGCAAAGTCACTGGGTATAAGGATTCTGTACTACTCCCTGTGCTGCTTTCTGCCATAGACCGGTGTGGTTCAGAGCCAGGGCCTGGTTTAAAAGACAGTTTTATAAATCTTTAGCAGTATGTTACTACTGCAGAACTTACCATGTTAGCGAAGAGAGAAGAGGAAGCTGAGCTGCAGGGCTGGGGTTCCTGTCACTGGGACTTATTCTGAGCTGGCAGATGGATCGTGATATCAGAGTGGGGTTTTTAGTTTGTGTCTTGGGGTGGATTTTTTTTTTTTTTGTTTTCTAGCCTAAACAAAGGATTCCTGATGAAATTTGGCACTTACTGTACTAATCACCCAGTTTTTAGAAAAGATTTCTGTTTCTGTAGACGAAAATCTGACCAAGATGCCTTCCAACTCTGCAACTAATTCAAAAACTGCAGCCAAGGACTGCAGGTTTTTTACCTATGGCAACAGGATGAGATTTTCCATTTAGTACATATGTTGCAATGAGCGTTTATTGTGTCTGTACCTGCTTCATGGAAAATATAACAGCCAAAAATAGTATCAATTTGTTCTAAAATTAGTATTTTCTTGTAAGATTAAATGCTTTCAAGTCCATCAGAAACTGAGAGAGGTTGGATGAAGTTTCTACTTGTCTGTTACTACCTAATATCCAAAGATATTGAGTAAACCGAGTTTTTATCTGGAAGCTCTTTAGGATCTAGAACATTTTCCCACAGTGCAGTCCATTTTACCCAGTGCAAGAGTTGCAAGCCATACTCTGTCCCAGGTAAAGTGGCTTCAAATCAGTTTCACTGTCTCTAGGGCAGGATCCTTTTGCACTGTTAAATCTTCCCTCTCCTTAACCTGAAACTCACAAACAGTTTCTTTCCTTCTTGGTCAGATATTAAGGAAATGGTCTGCCTAAAGCAGGAGATACCAAAACTAAATCAAAGATCTTCTTGTGAGACCTACTTCTCTGCTTCTCTTCTGTTAGGATTTCCTTAGGCACTTTATGGAATTCCTCTCAGGCTATGCAACAATTCCAGAAAGGATTGTTTTCCAAGTAGCCAATTCTAATCATTGTTTTTGGGAAGTTTCTCTGGCAATGTTTTGTGATCTTCCTGTAATTCAGTACAAAAATTGATGAACTGGAGAGAAAAAACAGATTATTTCTGATTATCTACTGTAGTAGGAGTCTGGAAGACTTTGAAAGTACATTTTTTCCAGAGAGTAATTACACTCTATGTTTTGAGAACAGGTGAGTCTCTGCAAAGAGATAGTGAAGATTAATGCCTTTAAGAAATCCAAAACCTTAATTCTGCACTTCCAGAAGGCCGTGTTCGAATAGCAGTTTTATAGTTGCTTACTGTTTTTCTTTGAAAACATTCAGGAAAAGCTTATGGGCAAGAATTGGGCTGATGATTATCAGAATTTGAAAACAATGTCAGGTTTCTGATCTCCTCAAGGAATGTAAGGCTAAGTCTAGACCAGTAGAAAGATAGAGCCAGGACACAGTCTTGATCATCCATATGGTTTAAACAGCTTGTGTTCTCTTTGGCATAGCTTTGTGCTGGACACACTGATAAGGTGCCCCTGGTTTGGATCAGGGACAAGTCAGGAGATAGCATAGGTTGGGGTCAGTTTCCTCTAGTCAGGATGCCTGAGAAAACCCTGTTTTGGGAAGGGTATAAGCTAGCCTGCTGTGCGTGCAGAGGCTGTCAAGGTCAGAGAACAGGCCTGACAGATTTGATTAACTGCTGTAAGTGTGGCACAGAACTCTTCATTAGCTACAAGGACCATATTAAATTTCACAGAATCATAGAATCTCCTGAGTTGGAAGGGACTCACAAGGATCATCAAAGTCCAACTCCTGGCCCTGCACAGGACAGCTCCAAGAATCACACCATGTGTCTGAGAACATTGTCCAAACACATCTTGAACTCTGTCAGGCTTGGTGCTGTGACCACTTCCCTGGGGAGCTGTTCCAGTGCCCAAACACCCTCTGGGTGAGGAACCTTTTTGTAATATCCAACCTAAACCTCCCCTGACACAACTTCAGGCCATTCCCTTGGGTCCAGTCACTGGGCACCACAGAGAAGGGATCAGTGCCTGCCCCTCCTCTTCCCCTCATGAGGAAGTTGTAACTGCAATGCGGTCTCCCCTCAGTCTCTTCTTGAGAGTGAACAGACCAAGTAACTTGATCTGCTCCTCATTCCCCTCAAGGCCTTTCACCATCTTTGTTGCCCTTCTTTGTGCACTCTCTAAGGGCTTAATACTTTTCCTATATTGTGGTGCCCAAAACTGCCTCCAGGACTTGAGGTGCACCCCAGTGCAGAGCAGAGCAGGACAATCCCCTCCCTTGCCCAGCTGGTGATGCTGTGCCTGATGCCCCCCAGGACATGGTTGGCTCTCCTGGCTGCCAGGGCACTGCTGGCTCGTATTCCCCTTGCCAGTGACCCCCAGGTCACTTTTTGGGGTGCTGGTCTCCAGACTCTCCTTCCCCAGCCTGTACATACATCCCTCATCCCAGGTGCAGAATCCAGCACTTGTCTTTGTCAAACTTCATATGGTTGGTGATTTCTCAGGACTCTAATTTGTCAAAGTCTCTCTGCTGAGCCTCTCTGCATTCAAGGGAGTCAGGAGCTTCTCCTAATTTAGCATCATTAGCAAACTTACTTAGAATACCTTTGACATCATAGGTATCTGTCAGTCTGACTCCCCTCAGTTGGCTAACATGGTATATTTTTAAGAATACTATTTAGTGGCTAGGGCTCTCATACTCCACCTTTGGTTTTAAATTACAAATATATATAGATATCTTACTGTAATTTCTTTTCTATTGTCTTATTTTTAACTTGTGTTTTTAAAGAACTTTCTGCTTTAGCTTTGAGAATTTATTCCTCTATAAATTTATCCATCTTTCCTTTTTCTCTTTTCACTGGAAAACTGAAATGTCTGAAAAGTTACTTACAGTGAGACCTGTCAGCAGCTCTTGGTTTCCTCAAGAGGTTTCCTAGATTTTAGGATAATGCAGGAAGCAACATTCCTGTGTGAGTTTTGCCCATCATCCTGCTCTTGTTGACAGTTTGGTCCTATTAAGCCAAAGACAATTGCCTGGCTGCCACCTTCACTCTGCTTTTGCTGTAGGCTGTGGGCTGCCACACAGCTGGGGTTGTGTGCTGATTTTGTTCTTGCTTTGGTTCTAATAATGGTATTATTATGTCATTATGCACATATTATTTGGACTAGGATAATTATTTTATTCCCCCCTTTATTTTATTCTCCGCCCCCCCAGCATCTGGCTGTATATTCTCTTTGCTGAAGATATGTTTCAGATGATTATAAGACTCCTTGAGAACTCAATTTTTACTGCATATCTATTCATTGACTCCTACAATTTCATAAATTACTTTTATATAATGTCTGTTTTACAATACTGTTGAACATATTTAACTGGATGTGTGTGAGATTATGTTTGTGTATGTGTACATGTAAAGAAAATTTCCAGTAATTTCTGTTTCCACTTAAGGCAAAAGGTTGTATGATTTGCTCTCTAAATTTTACTCTGAGGTCAACCTTTCTATTACCTCAGAAAGGAACCAAATGTGACATACGGAACCCAGTTTTTCTGAGAATGATCCATTTGTGGCACTGTCAAATGGCAGGCTGGGTAGAAGGACAGTTTCTACCAGGGAGGATATCAGGCATCTACCAAGAATAATTAGTGAATGGGGATTTGGATGGCCAGAAAGGATTCAGAGTGCTGATGAAAGAAGTGCTCATGACCACTCTAGGTTTACTATGAGGCACTATAAACCACTCAGAACTCTCCTAGTATGTATTTCTCAAACCTTTTTTGCTAAGAGAGGAATTGAGAAAAAACAAAGTCCCTGCTATGGGATGGCTCTCTCCAAGGGCTGTTTGCGAGTTAGGACTGTAACAAAGATGTCTTCTCTGCTGCTTTTAGAGAAGAGGGAAAAAGCCTTTAATTGAAGCAAGTAGTTTTAGAGCTCTACTGGGAAAAAAAAATAGATGTTTGTGAATTAATTTGTAGTATCAGCCATTTGTATTAGTATGTGGTATTAATTTGGTATTATCCACTTAAATCTAAATCCCTTTCTCCTCATTTGAATTCCCCTCCCTACCTATCTCAAAAAGTTGGCCAAGAAAAGGTGTCTGACTGAAGTCTACATCATTATTGGCAGGAGTACACAGCAAAACATTTTGTGATACAGAAGCCTTTAGACAGCAGCCAAGAAGCAAACTTTAGTAATCCATAGTATTTCATAGCTAACTGCACAGTGAAACTATAGCGACCAACCTCTTTAAACACATGGATATATTTAATAAGGGCAGCTATTGTAATCCATTCCACTTAAATAGAATTATACATCTTGGAAAGGACACAAAAAGCACTTCAAAGCACATTAAACTCAGGAAATGGTGACTTTCACTTCAGTTTAACTTTTATATTAAAATGCAGAATATTTCTGTTTCCTCTGATTGCACAGGACCTTTACTGAATGGCAATATAACTTATAAAACAATGCTTTAATTACTATTTTCCATATGACAGGAACTCACTGATTTTCTGGATACTATTTTTTAAAAATGGATCACTTAGGTTGTTCTGCAAGCAATGAAAAACTTACATCCCCCATCAGCCTGTATATGCAAATGAGCTTCTATTAAGAGAGATTCAATAATGAGTTCTTCTGCAATCTTTCCCCAAAGAGGCATCCATAAGATCTCTCTCCAGGGATCTGTTTTCAAAACAGTTTTTGAAACTAAATAGCTTTAGTTTCCTACTGCTCTGTCAAATTTGATCTGATTTAAAAAAAATATTGAAAAGAGAGAAACCTGGCTGAAAACACTCTCATATTAATCCTATTTCCTTTGAGAACCTGGATTAAAAATAGTGTTACTCGATAAGGGGCTCTAATTTTCTGATTCTTAGTAAAATTTTGCTTAAGATAAAGTTGAAGATACTAGCTTTTCCCAGCAATGTTTTTAATAGGCCTCTTATACTTTTACATGCAAGATGATGTTGAAACTGAGAACTAGTTTCTGTGTCATCTGTTTTCTGTGACTGAATTCTTAGAGGTGTTAATTTGATAAAAAATACAACATGTGATGTTATCATCTAAGAAATAAGTTAACATAGTGCTAATGAGACACAGAAATACAAATTCTCTTTTACTGTTTCCCTGCCTTCCTCTTTATCCACATCCTATCCCACTCCTCCCTTGGTGATAAATGTATCAGTGAGAGTCAGTGTGTACTAACATATAACAACAAAGAGAGCTAAAAGAGGGTAAGAAAAAGGCTTTCAGGTTACCACTGTGTTCAGTCTTTTGTGATTGTGTGTCCAGTCAAGGCCACTATGGCTCTCCCTCAGCTTTGTTTTATCCTTCTCCACCTGTTGAACCAAACTCTCATTTGTATTTTTCCTTATAACTTTCCTGAGAAGTACACTCTCTTTTTCCATGGTAAAGGTCTACTTCTGCTATGAACCAGTTCTTAGTTTTCCCTCTAGGTTGTGGCTAAACTACAAGTCTTCATTTACTTTTGAGTGCATTAATTCCATAGATAAGTTATTGGCAGAATATGTATTGCAGAAAACTCCATAAAGAAACAACAATACCTTCCTTTTATGAAACAGATTTCAGGCCATTATAGGTAAGGGAAAAGGAGTGAGGCTATACTCAGAAAAATTTGCTCTAGAGCCATTTGCTGAGCACTACAGCTTTTGCATGTTTTTGAAAATCTGTTTAAAAAGCAAAAATATTCATTTTTAGCCTTATAAATTGGTGATTTAACACAAAAATAATTTTGCCTGGGTTCCAGAAATATTCCCCTGTTTTGTGGATTGTTTAAAATGGCATCTCATGGGGGGACTTTTTGGTGAGATGCACTGTAGTGAAAAGAATAATGAAAGTCATTTTGCTAAGTTCTGTGTAAGAACTTCATTGAAATAGAAAATTCTGTATATATTCTCAGACCCATATGTACCCCAGAGCTTCCAGTTCTGGATATTTGTTCAGACACCTACCAATTAGATGTCAGAGCAAAATTTGAATAAGTACTGTTGTCATCAGTGTAGATTGCCATTTCTGTGGAAAGGAAAGGTCCCTTAGCTTGGACCACTGGTAGATCAGGTTTCCCTGGGACACGTGAAATGCTGCAGCAGATAGTTTAGATGCAGCCACATAGAGCACATTTACACATTTACACATTTACACAGTCTCTAAATGAGTACAAGAGATACATTAGAATTGAATTCCACTTATCAGTAATGATGATCTATGGCACATAACAGCCAAGTGTTGTATGAAATGCATATGATGTACCTGTACTTGTTGATCCAGAGATGGAGAAAAAAACCTATGGGTGTTCATTACTATATGATGACTGAGCTAAACCAGATTACTGAAAACATCCTTCAAATATCTGGATGTTTAGTAACCAAAACTAGGCTTCAAACTGATATTCTTTTCCACTCAGTAATGAATCAAGTGTCTGTTTCCCAGAGGAATATAGGTTATTTTTGTGGATATATATGAGAAGAAGAGGGGCAGAGCACTGACTGCAGAACTTAAATTTTCCAAACAAAAAAGCGATTATGTGGATGTACTAAATCTTTGGAATGCTTTTGCTGGTAATAAGTTTTAAGTCAATCAGTAAGTAAGAACTTGTTATTTAAAACAAAATTTTGATGAGTCAAGTATTTGGACAGTGGACCAACCAAGAAGCTAGAAAAGTTTCTCCTTTTACCTCTCAAAACCAAACCCTACCTGTGTGATTAGCTGCTTTTACCCTCTAGTCTCCCAAAACCTCCCATCTGAAACCTGTCCTTTTCTGTCTTCCCCTTTTTACTCTTTGTCTGCTCTGTTTATCCGTCAACTGGCTGACAGTGTCTTTACATCCAAAATGCAAAGCAGACAGATGGCCGTCTCAGGAAAGAACATGACAAAGAGCACCAGCATCAGCGGGGAGATGTACACGCTGGAGAAGAACGACGGCAGCCAGTCGGACACGGCCGTGGGCACTGTGGGTGGCGGCAGCAAAAAGCGGCGCTCCAGCATCGGTGCGAAGATGGTCGCCATCGTGGGGCTGTCGAGGAAAAGCCGTAGCACATCACAGCTCAGCCAAACTGGTAGGAACTAGATTTCTTTTTCTCTCTCTCTCAAATTACCATTTAAATGTACATAATGCTTATGAATTACAGTTTAATCATTCGAAGATCTTGTTGAAGTTGCCTCATCAAAAATATTCTGTGGAATGAAGAAAATGGTCAATTATCTTTTTTTCTCTGAATATTTACTAATTTTTTTTTTTTTTAAGCAGAGATCCTTTTCAGGTTGTACCGATGCTTTTTTTTTCTGCTTACTGGAACCTGCTTAATACACTAATTCCTTACTTTTCAGCTTTTCAGGAACTGACATGAGCCGTACTTGCATTTGTGGGGAGTCCTTACAGCAGTTTGTGAAAGGCTACTGAAATGTTGCAAGATACCTTTGCTTTTGTCGCAGATAGTGTTTATGTATTTCATCATGAGATTTTTTCACCTCTGAACGTGCAACTTTATTTTGAAACAAAACAGTTTTCCTGAACAAAATTATATGTTATATTACTTCAGTGTAAATGTTTTATTGCTTTCTAATTAATTTCTTTTCAGCCTAGAAGCATATTCGCCATCAGTAGAAATTTTCCTCATTTCTGTTTCTCTCAATTCAAATTGGATACTGAAGCGTGCTACCTAGGAAAATGGAGAGTTTTTCTGCTTTGATGCCTAAAGCATTTAAAATCTTACACATTTTTTTTCCTATTTCTTCCTATTTTGGGGAAAATCCATATAATGCACTCTGAAAAGCTCAATGTCAAATAATGAAACTGTACACGACAAGTGTATTTTACATGGAAAAAGTTATTGGTATTCTAATAACATTCATATAAAAGAAGTGTGTGGGCAATTTATATAAGTATGCGTATATATAATATATTTCAAGGTGTATACAGAAGATATATTGTATGCTCAGTATTTAAGAAAAACTGTTGTGATGTTGTCATATGGTTCAATGTAAGTTTACAGTGCCCTGCTGTGCAAGGTCCCATCTGAAGGTCTCCATTGTGCTAACCACCATTCAAACACAGATAAGAGATTTTTCAGTTCTCTCCAAACCAAAGTGATAAGAGTTTTAATGTGCAACAAAATGGAGCAAAACAATGATTTGCACTGTCAGAAACTGTGGTAAATTTTTAAAGTAAACTTTGGGGGGGTGGGTGGGATTCAAAGTACTGTAAAAAGTAGAACTAAAAAAGAAAGTAGGAAGGGTAACAGTGCAGAAGAGGGCAGGGAACTTGACTGTGTGACTACTTGAATGCAGTGTGAAACAGGAGGGAATGAAAAAGAGGGGAAAGAATGTTTATAGTGGAAGGTCTGAATATCATGCAGACACTGGTGACTCTGTCAGCAGGCCAGTCTCTGAAGCAGTCTCGTGCTTTACCAGCTCACTTGCAGGTTATGGAAATGGCAGGTTTGTGTACATTTCTATTTTCTTTGAAATGAATGACAGATAAAAGATGAAGTCACCTTTAGACAAATATGGAAAGTGTCTGATTAGGCAACGAAAAAAATTAGTCACTTGCTCATCTAGAAAGCTAAATTTTTGTCTTGTGATAGTACAGAGCTATGTAAGATGCATTTGAATATCAAGTCATATACAATGCACTACACTACTTTTTGCGATCTAATCTGGTCTTTCTTGCCATAAGAGCTATCAAAGGAAGGATGTCAGCTCTTTGTACATTGCTCAACTATGTCTCAGCACTAGAGAGAATCTGTATTGTGTGTCTGGTCTAGATTTGATTTAAATATCATGCTGTCTTTGCTATTTGAAACTTCTAAGTTTTTCTCTCTGTTATATCCAGTTGCCCAATGACTGATTAGATGCTCAAGTCAGGGACAAATGTGAAATATAACTCTCTCAAAGAGTACTGAAAGTCTTTGGACTCACTGACTGTGACTGGGGTGTTCTGACAGACTCTTGAGTGAGGGGCTGTAACTCAGTGCTGTTAGAAGAGCAGCAGGAGCCAGGGGAGCCTGCATGGCTCTGGCTGTCAGCCCCTGTCCCTCAGCTGCTCCCTGGGACAGGTCTGTGCTCAGGGCTGGCCTGTGCCTGGCCCTGACAACAGCCGCCAGTGCAGCTCCTGCTGCCATCTCCTGAAGAAGCCCCTCGTGTTGGTCGGATACAGGGATACAGGTAAGGGTTGAGAGTTGTTTTGTAGAGCAGGTACCACACATCAGCTCCTGCTGCTCTGTTTGACAATCATGTCCAAGGGGCCCTGTCTGGTGGCCACATGTGGCTGCTCCTACAGCACAGGCACAAGAATTGTTTAAATAGGTGGGTCACATGGGCATCGCTGGTTGTGGTGAGCAGGCCTGTGGCCACATGTCAGCCCCTGGATGAGGTGTGTGTGTCTGCTGTAGGATGGGTGATGGTGAGATCACACCATGAAGAAATATCTAGCATGTCTTCAGATCTTTCACAATGAGAATGGTGAGACACATGAACAGGTTGCCCAGAGATGTTGTGGATGCCCCATCCCTGGAAATGATCACAGCCCAGCTAGATGGGGCTCTGAGCAACCTGGTTGAGTGGAGGGTGTACCTGCCCATGACAGGGGGGTTGAACCTGGATGGTCTTTAAGGTTCCTTCCAACCCAAACCATTCTGTTTCCATTCATTGGTACATCTTACAGAAAATGTTGGACACTGGGATTGTACATTAATGCCAGAGGATTAAAAATTGCAATTAAGGTATTTAATGGATTAATAAATTTCTCTGGTTTGTCTCATCATGTTCCTTTTCTCAGATGGTAGGTGCCTGCACAAGAAATCATGTACTGGTACAATCTGGAATCAAAAAACTAACTTCCTGTAGGCATGATTTTCTGTAAGTATAATTTTCTGGAACTGAGAGGCAGGAAATATTCAGGTGTCAGGGTACTGGTGCTATGTAGAAACCGGTCAAAGTATAAAAGTTTCTTAGGTACTTTCTGAAGTTAGTACATTATTCAATGGGCTGGCTAAGTATCTCCTTACATATCAGGCTTGAAAAAGCATACCAATATCAGAAGATAACACTACTTCTGTAGGAAGTTGTGTGCTCATATGGGAATCAGTGTAGAAATGCCTATCTGTATCTCTGAAACTTTTTTCAATTGTTTTTTAAAGTATAATTTTACTTCAGTGGTTTTCTTCATTCATATTTTATAACTAAATCTATGCCAGAAGTTTTTTTGAAAGTAGGTCATCATAACTGTTTTCAGGACTGTGTATCAGGCTTACAATACATGCCTTATATGGTCATTTTTATGTCCTTTCAAATTATTTTATATTATTTCTTATTATTTGCCATAGTGCTAAGAAGTTGACACTCAGACAGAAATGTATTTTTTATTCTGGTCTGTAGTCCTTTTCAGGTGGGAACAGCTGTTTTATGAGTAAAGAGCATGACAGTAAAGTAATTTTGCTTAAGGTAGCTTTTGCTATAGGTAAGACTTGAGTAAATAACAAGATACTGAAGATTAGAGTAGCAACATAGATTAGAATTTATTTTACTTCTGGTGCCTGTACGTTTCTACAAAAAATAGCTAAAGGTATACTCCATATTCTTGATTCAAGCAGTCATTCCTAGAAACTAACATTTGGTGGGTTAGAAGGAGTTTATGTTGTAACCTTCAGGTCCTGATTCCACAGGCATTCTTTCTAGCGGAAAAAATGGCTTTCTTTACGGAGGAAAATGGAATGCAAAATGCAATTTTTAACAGTGTTGTCTTAGCTACTCATATCTGGAATGAATTTGTTTTCCTCATGGTTAGCCCTGAGGGAACTGATGACCAGACTTCTATAGAGATGTAGACCTAATTATCAGTTATATTTCATTAATGAGTAAAATCTTTGCTGTCTTCTTATTATGCAATCTTAGGTGTCCCTTTCAATTTACACACAGTCTCTGGCAGGCAGATACCTTCACTTCACTTCCCTTATTTAGCTGACAGTTCTCTTTTAGCGAGGTCAATATTTTGTCTTTTCTTTAGTTGGCCAAGACCTATTGTGTTTGTAGGCTGATGATATCCAAGAGCCAAAGCAGTTTAATGTATGTTTTCAGATTCTGGGGCACTCCACGGGTCATACGTACTAAAACATCACATTTGAATGTTCAGTCACCAGTACAGGGTCCAGCGCGCTCTCGGAGACTGAGTCCTGTGATGTCTTTGGGTGTGTGATTACAATAGATGGACTCTATTAAAAGGGATGACAAAAGGAAGTAACAGCATGACTTGAGTGACCAGTGCAGCAATGCCTGCAGAGAGGTGGAACCATGTTTGGATGTGTGTCTCTGAAGAGAGTTGCTCCAAGGTGCCGCACTCTGGAGGGCCCTGAACACATAAACGTAGCAGGTGGTGCTGGGGGGAAACTGATGCTGCCTGAACTGCACTTGCTCTGTTACAACATATTGCTCCATGTCACCTAAGAGCTCTTGCTAAGATGCCATATGTGGCATGAAGTTATAGGTCTGTAAAAGTGGAATTTTGAGACAGTGTTATGAGATTTTTTGACATCCTTCATAATTTTGCTGAGGTTAAACTTTGCCATATATTACTGAAGTTACAGTTCTCTGTAGGAAAAGTAAAAACAGCAGCTGATTCGGAGCAAATAAAATGATGATTACTATTGCGTGAATTCAATAGTTTTCATCAAAAAAAGGCACTTCCATTTTAACAAATTCTGGAGAGGTCCAAAGTGAAACAAGATTAAATTATTTAGAAATTTTGATGCTTCGTGACTACATCTTAGAAGAAATGTAAGAGAAGTAGGTCTCTCAGAGCAAAAAGCTTGAGTGAGGTTTTATTTTATTTGTATTAAAAGCCAAATTTTGGATTCTATACATTGAAATTGCAGTCTGCAGTGCTGTACTAATTAGTAGAACAGTCTCAGTTGTGTCTGTCAGGATCCAGTGAAGCAGCCTGTAGAGCAATTTCCTCAACTTACGGAATAATTGAGGGGAATCCATTGGTAACACTGGTTTTGGTGTGGTATAGAACTTCACATTTCTCAATATAAAATTTGATTTATATATAAGCATTCTTCTACTACACATACAGTCAGTGTGGTTCCTGTTAAAAAGAAGGTGATTAATCACTTGGGATCATGGTAACTAAAGGAGAAGCTACATTGATTGCCTTTCATTTTCTACAGTGAGGTAGTAAATGGTAAGCATATGATTTACTGAATAAAAGTGTATTTGTTTACATAATAGACATAGTTATTTTCTATCCCTAGAATTAATTTATGTGGACAAAAAGGCAACTGAAATTATCATTCTTTACTTTTAATTTGGATGTGTATTTTGATTTTTTTTAAAATCATGTATATAGCTCAGGTGATTTGAAACAAGGCATTCCATTTGTTTGGGGGTTTATTTCCTCTCCTATTCCAGAGACAGACTGCTAATGTTATAGATTGCTTTAATGCATAGTATTACACTTACATCAATATTCGTGATGTGTAATCTGATTTACTTTCAAAATTAACACATATTACATTGATATAAATATAGGATTAGCAGTTGATGAGAGATTAAGGCAAATTTTTCTTACTCATTAGTTGATAATTGTGAACTGAATCCTTTACCAAAGAGAAAGCACCATTATAATAAATACATTACCAAGAGCATTAATCAGCTTTTACTAAATAAACTCTGAAAAGTATGCTAATAAATAAATAGACTCTAATAGCAAACTAAAAAGCCTTTTAAATGTCATTAAATGGTTTTTAAATTGTTTTCCTCTACATGTAGGAAAACACTAGGAAAGAAGACATAGCAGTACAAATTTATGCAGCTCTCCCCAACAGATTTTTTGTAGAGGAAGTAGGTGTATATTTGAGTCCTCGCATATTCACAAAGCTTTTCTGAGAGATGGAGGCAGTGAAAACAAACACAGAGCTGAGGTGCCAGAACTGAAATCCAGCCAATGCTACTATGAGCTTGTAGAAGTCCTCTGGAAGACATTTCTCCCACACAAAGTGTGGGAAACACCTTGTGCCATAAGGAGAAACTCCAGGCAGATGAGAAGGAAGACCTGTGGTAAGACTAGGGAGTAAGAATACAAGGCTTAATTTTAGGAAAAAAGGTGCAGATCATGTACACCAACTGAGCCATATTGCCTCAGTCACAAATAACTCATCAAACTTTTCTGTAATATAGTTATCAACTCAGTGAGGTGTACACCTGTAAGATTTCCATCTGCCTGTGGTAGAAGTAAAACTAACCCTGGCTGTAGGCACTTATGATATTAAAAATTCTTACTTATAATTCAAAAAATTGTTTTCTGTGTTTCTTTACTTAAAAAGAAAGTTTCTTATATTACTACTTGAACTCATTAATAAGGGGAAAAAAAGGAGAAAGTTCTAAGTGAGATCAGAACATTTAGCTTGACCTTCCACAAGATTTTTTTCTTTCCATAATTAGAGGTAAAAATAGAGAGAAATGTAGGGTGATCTTTCTTGGTAAGAATACAGCTAAATTATTTTTCCTTTTCAGAGCAGAAGAATTCTCATAAGATCCCTGCTAAAAAAAATATACATCTCATAAAAAACCCCAGACTATAAAGCTGTTTTATTTCTGTTTTTGCAGTAAACAAGATTTGAGGTTTTTTGTGTTGTTACATAAGGAAAAATTTAGGCTTTCCTTAAGAAAGTTTCCATTTAAAAACTCCTTTTGGGATTTTATAATCCCTTAGTTAACATGTGATATGATATATGAGAATTTCTTTTTCATTATTCTGTGAAAGAGGGCTCTGATTTCATTGTACTGAAGCTTGAGAGTGAAAAGAAGAACTTTATAGGGTGTTCTCATACCTTGGCAATTATTCAGTTTTCACTTTGCCTGAAAGGTCTGGGATACTTATCTGTAGTTACAGTTCTGTGCTTAAATGTAGTTTATACTTCAAGGAAGAGAATTCAGTTGGTTTTTTTTTTTCTCAGTTTAAATAATTTTTCTAATTTTGTCAATTTCGCACATAGTCACCTCAATGAATACTCTTTGCTTTGTTCTAGAAGGACAATATTCATCTATGAATATTGATGATGGTGTGAACCATCGTCACTACGTAACTCTGTACTGTGAAGGGAGATTTCCTTCAAATCTCCAAACAGCAGCAGGAAGAGGGCTGTAGTACTTTGCTGTTGAACAGTAACCAGAGACATGGTTCGTACATCAAAAATAAATAAATATTACAGTTATATTTACATATTCATTAGGGCTGCATCTTTTTTTAATTTAACATTTCATAATAATACAGGATTTCTTTCCTAGTACTTAAATGGAATGCAATATTAAATGTCTCTTGGCAAGTTGTATCTTAATACTGAATTTATGTCTTTAGCACTACCTGTGCTATCAGTAATACTGTTAATAACCCTTTGATAATGGAATTCTCTTTCTAAGGATAGAAGTGAATGTACAGAGTAATTGCCTGAAAGTAAAAGATCATGAAAAGGTGGTAAGAGACGCATGCTGTGCAGACTAATTCAAAACAGCTCTCTGGCCTCGACTGGTATCCCAGTTACACGGATGTTGCTGTCTTAAAGAAGTTCAGTTTGACTGCACACTCCTGCTGCCCATTTCAGCTGGCTGCTGTGTCTGCATTATAAACATGAGCAATCCGTGGTCTCCGTAGCATAAAACAGGGAGGGAAAAGTTACAGAATTTCTGCTTTTAAACGCCACACGGGATGTACAGCTCGTGGGAAATCATGTGGGTGCTGAGAATACAGCTGTGCTCCTTGTACTTCCAGGCATTTTGTGTATCATGAACTGGACTATGACTTGCAGTGCATCTCCAGACTCTTTAGACTGGCGTGGGCTTCCACGGAACAAGTGTGATGATGCTATCCCTCAAAACTTACATGTGCCACTAACAGTAAACTCTTAGCAGAGAACTCTTACAGGAGAAATTAAATTAACAGAGTAACTTGAAATTAGTTAAGTGTACCATTGATGAATCCTCAAAAATACACAAGCAACCATTTGATCAGGAAGCTGAACCGTCTGCTCACAATCAAGTTACCCTATGAGCCTACACTCAGGTCTTTTATCCATGCTTTATTTGTCATACTGGGTCATCCTTTTCCTTTTTTTGGGTGCTAGCAAAAACTTCCAATTTGCAAAATAGTGCATCTCAGGTATGTGCTAGATGGTGTATGCCAGGTACTCTCCAAGAAACTGGGAAACTTTTTATTTTCCTTCAGCGAGGGAGGATCTGAACACAGATCTCCAATCACAGATACATCTTGGTTAGTTGTAACCTGAGAGACGAATTTGGTGTCTGCTCCTCTAGTGACATAATAAAAGAAAGCAGCAGTCAAAACTACATTTCTAGAGCCAGGTTCTGCAGCTGCATTTTTTAAAGCTTGCCAGATCTGTCCCTAAAGCAGTTTTCTGAATGCTGATGTGTAGTATAGGTCCCTGCCATCTCCATGGTGGTAAGTCAGTTGTTTCTCAACTTGTACAGAATCAAAATTCAAAGGAAAATCAGTATAAAAACACTGAATTTGAGGAACTTATGTACCACTGGGGCTATGATCAAGATTTTCCACTTTTATTACTTTGGAATGGGACGACAGATTCCTGTGCATTTTAGGGACTTGTATCCAATATTAAACTGCTTTTCATTCATATGTGACTTTGCAGTCTGTATAGAGAAGTGAGACAAACACAGGGGAGGATAAGAAAAGAACAGAAAAGAGAAATTACCTGAGACCAGCAGAAGTCAATGGAGTGCCATAATATGAACCTAAAACTTGTCAATACTCTACTTTCTATTTCAGCACAACAAAAAGGATTTTGTGAAATTATTTTTTCTGTCCTTTTGGATTGTACATTGTGCTTCTTAATTATGCTATTGGAGAACTCCAGGTTAAAGTTTTATTTTTTTTTTTTTAAGTTTGAGAAAGTAAACACACCCTTATACTTTACAAATACTTAATGCTTTGGCAATGGATAGTAAGGAAATGAATAGATTAAAGACATCCCCAAGTACATCTAAATTAAGTAGAAATGAGAATCTAGCTCAAAGAGTGCAATGGTGAGCTGTGTATTTTTGATACAGTATTTTATATTTTGGTAGTTTAGAATTTCTCCAAGTTTTGTCTTAAATGTCAGTACGGGTTTTATTGCCTTTTGAGTATTGCTTGAACAAAGTGGTAGGATTTTCTCTAATACTGTTAGGCATATATGAGTTCAGTTAAACTCTCTTCTTCTGCTCAGGGGGTATATTAAGAAGCAAAAAATTGTCACTGAGAACATTTCATAGAAGGATAAAAACATTAAAGTTGTTTGCAAACAGTGTATCTAGGAAAAGGTGAATTGCCTAACAAATGCAAAAAAATATCTTTTTCCTCACCACCTAAGTAACTTGTGCATGGTTCTTTGTGTATCTATATAAGATAAACAGATCTTTTGGGAGATATTTTTTTAGCAGTCTTACTTTTTTTTTGTAAAGTAATTGAAACATAGTTTCCTTAACAGTGGGAGGAGGGTTGTCCTTTTATACCTACTTCTAGGAGTTTTTTCTGCGCTTGCAAGTGCTCGTGTGAATGACATTGATATTTTTATTGTCATGATCATTTCATTACAAGATGAAATGTTAAACTGGATATGTTTTCTTATACTAATTAAATCTCTGCTCCAAAAGTTACGATCAGTTTTTATTCGGTTTTGTAACTCTAGTACTCTAATATTTTGGGTTTGCCCTTGTCTGGTTAGAATTTCGTGCCAGCAAAAATTATTTTTAGCTCAGTCTATGAAACCATGTTGAGACTTAATTGAAAATATCCACAGCAATAAGTACTGTTCTTGTTACTATTTGCTGCAGTAAGACCTGTCAAGAACAAATTTGTAATGTGAAGGAAAAATTACTTCCCTCTGATTAACTAAATTAATTGTTACCAGCATTACTGAATTTTTAATAAGGTGGATATCTTAAATATATTTGAAAATTTAAAATTAATGCAATATTTTGTGTATAACCTGCAGTGTTAAGGTACTGCCAATTTAACTATTTATGTAGAAAAGATAACATAGTAACACCTCAAAAAAATAAAACTGAGTTCTATAGAAACTCTATTTTAGATATTCTAAAATTTGTAAATTACATGTTCTAGCAAGGCAATATTCTACTTTTTTTTTTTTTAATACAGCATAGAAATATGCTATGATATATGAACATCAGAAAAATACCATTGAATTTGAAGGTCTTGTGAGAAGCATTGCCTGCTTCCCCAAAACATTCTTTTTCTTGAACAGGACAAAGCACTTCTCCCTGCTACCAGTTATGTCTCCTTGTTCTGTCAGTTTTTCTCAGTTGTTGTGTCCTCTTGTTTCAGTAGTAATGCTGACCTCCCTGCTGTTCTTGGACCTATCTGCAGAGGAAGCATTTGGTCCATTCCTTGGTCAAGTTTGTAGGTAACTGAAGAATGTCTTGTCCTAATCTCTGTGTACCATGAGTTGTGTTAGTGACTGAAAATTGAGCTCCTGTCTAGAGGATGCAAATAAAATTGGTTTGTATGAATCTGTGTAACTTGAAGGAAAAAAATGGTTTAGGCATACTTTTTTTTTTTTTGCTGCTTTCAAGAAATTCTGATTTTATTTCTGAGGTTGAATATTATTTATGTATGTTGGAAATTAGCTAAGTACAGTGATTACTAATAAGCATATGAGTAGCTCCACTGAAGTCAGTAGTTCATTTGAGGAATTCTGACCCCCACAAAGTGAGGGAAGACATCTGAATCCACTTCTCACAAAAAAGCAACTCTGTTTCCTCTTCTGCTCTCTTTCTTTGGTAAGACCACTAAGGGACAAGAACTAGATGAATCTTCTTCATCTCTGTCACTTCTGCCATTGCTACAGTTTGTGGTTTAACTTCACCACCTTATGAATAGCCAAAGTGATGCCTTCATCAGAAAAAGGACAGAAATACCAGGAAGCTTAGAAAATTACTTGCAGTTAAGTATCTTGCAGTTTACTTGCAGCTAAATAATGCACATGAAAGTCTGGAGAGAACAGTTCCCTGTGCTGTTCCATGTGTGGCTGAAGACCATATTGCCACAGGAGTTACCTTTAAGGGCACCACTTCTCAGCAGTGTGCAGGCTGAGAGTCCTCGTGCTCTGTTACTGCACTGCCAAAGCCAGGTGCCAGCAGCAGGCACACATCAGAGGTCAGGCTGCATGGAAGCACACTGACAGTCATTTCAGCAGCTTTTGCATGAAGTCTAAGTGCTCAGTGCTCAGTGCACAGTAGAAGTCATTAACTCGCAGGCCTTTTGCTATTCCACTTAAGCAAATGCTTTCATGCAGTGTGTTGGCTGATTATAGGAATTGTTGAACAGAACCCTACTGGGAAAAGAATTCTTTGCAATTTTGAAATGAATTTTTTTCAGATGCTTTGGGCTGGATTCTGGATTTTACAGCCATGCTTGTCTCTTCTCAGTGGGGAGACGAATCTAAGCATGTGTCAGTTTTGTCCAAGCTGCATATTCTAAGCTCTTCAGGATTAAGAAAGAAAATTTTTGTCATTTGGTTTGACCTTAGTGTCATCCTATACTCATCTGGTATTTGAAGATAAGCAGTGTATATTGAAAGGAACCTGAAGGTCTCCTTCTGGAAAGACCTCTAAAGCTCTCAGTCTTATGATCATTTCAGGTTGTATCTATAAGGATAAATAAAATGATCACAGTCTCTGGTACTTTAAATATAGCCTGAGAAAATTAGTTTTGTGCAGTCACCACTACATGATGGAGGATTTATTTGTCTGCGTGCACCGTCCATAACTCCTTACAATTTTATAATGCCTTGGTTAATTTCATCTACATGTGAATAAGTAGACCACAAAAATAATTAAATTCAGGAGGATAAGATAGATGGCAGATCAATGGACTCATAATACACATCTGCATATAAATCCTATTGCAGCCTCTATTTCCACATTTGTTATTCTGATGTATAGCTTTGTGTTCCCTAATTTTTTTCATTTACATATATATGTGTGTGTGTGCATGTGGACAGGATAGAAGTGGTTGAAATCACAGTCAGGTAAAACTCATTAAAATCCTTGAACTTATTTTCCATTTAAATTTTTGGCATATCACCAAGAATTCTGTTTTCATATGAAAATACTTTGTAGGCAGTTAGTTAGCTATTTTTAGCTAATTTAAGTTCCTTCCCTTTAGGAGAGTTAACTGTGTTTTCCAGTTCCACCTTCAGCCCATCAATTCCCATTTTTTCTCCATCTCTCATCCTGAGGTATGGCATGTCTGTCCAGCATCTAAACACCAAAGATGTGAACATATTTGGTTGCTTTTTTGTTTTCAGCACAGAGAGTTTGGATCTCACTACAAGTAAGTATCCTTGACATGGTATCAGATATGAAAACAATGACCTCCTAGGAATTTTGTAGATTTTAGAAAAAATGACTTGATAATTAAAAATATTAAGAAGCAGCTCTTCGACCAACTGTTCTATGAAAAAAATTCTTTAAGATGTGGGTCTTAAATCAGTATGAATGGAAGTTACTAATATCATAGGATAATATTGATATCAAAGGAAGGTTTATCTGACTAGTAAAAGTGTACAGGTCCAGGATGAAGGGCTCAGGGTCTGTGGCTGGTAGCAGGGAGCCTGTTGAGAAGACTTTCAACAAAGATGAGACACAGCCTGAGAGCAGAAGTGATTGGTGAGGATGAACCACAGCAGGAGGCAGCAAGCAGACTTTAATGTGCAAGAAAGTCAAGAGGTGAGGGAAGTGGAGTATGGAGACATTCAGCAATTATATCAGTAAAAGAGGGAGAAGAAGGCACACACAGGAGGGGACTAAATGACAGCATGGCTCTGGCTGCACATTAGAATGTGGGAATCGGGAACAAGGGAGTTAGAGGAAGACTTGCAGCTGGGGAAAATTATAGCAAAAGAGAAAAGCTTTTGTGAAGGAGAATTGTGTAGGACTGCTTGTAGTGACCAGGGCAATCCCGAGAAAGCAGAGTACATGAGCAACTCAGACAGCAATTCCTTTTCTTTCCTCGGTATTATGCTTTCTTCTTCCCCATTTCTTGTAAGACTTAATTAACTTTCTGCTGTTGCTTGGGCTCAGTAAATATTTATTGTTAATGTATCACCTTTTTGTTTTAATATTATTAAATAATTAATATTAAAATTAATAATAAAAATTGTTGTCATTTCTAATAAGCAAAAATAGTAATTGAAAATCACTGCCTTGTTGGGGGCAGGAAATGCGATTATAGTTTCACAAAGCCATCCTCAATGCATTAAAAAAATAACATAGTCGTGTTAAATTCTCTTTTTATTCTGATTTAAAAGTTCATTTGGATTTTTGTGTCACCTTAAGACATCTCTTAAGGTGTCTTTTTGAAGTATCTCTTTTACTTTTGCAATAAAAATAGAGAGAAAATGTCTGATTATTTGGAAAAAATTTAGATTCAACAGTCTCAAATAAAGCATTCCTGATTTAAATGTTTGAGAGGTACACACTTCTGTCACAGATTTAAAACAAACACACACATATATACACATATATGTATTCTCTATATACGTGCTTTAAATTTTTTATTTCTTCTTAACTTCAGTTGTTCTACAAATATCAGAAGCATTGGAGGCTACATCTCTCATCTGAACAATAGTATCACATCTTTTACTCAGCACACTGCAGTTCTTGTTCAAACCTCCTAAATCCATGGAGGTCTCTTACGTCCCTCCCACATGCCCTCCTGTGGGGGAGGAGCTGTGCAAATGGTGACTGGCACAGTCCAGCCTGAGCTCAGCCTCCTTGTTTTCATTAAACCCATAGGAAGTTAATTCCTTTAAGATCTCTATCTACCACGGAATGTAAATGAAAATGCTTCATAGGTTGAAAAGTAGTAAGAGGAGAAGAATGTCCACAGAGGCAGAGAGCATAACTGTATAAAAACCTTTTAGTAGGGGTTGCCTTGGAATTACATCCCTGGCTTTTGTGCTGGGCGGCTGCAGTGACCCTGCCTGGCTGCAGCACCAGGCACTGCTGGGTTCTTGGTGCATCAGGACAGGATAATCAATATTGGTGGTATATTTCAGTCCTGAAATGGAGCTTTTCTCACCATCACTGTCATTTTTCACTTCTGGGCTAAGCATGGAATTGCCAGCTGGATGTGTGAGTTGGCTTGGGTATTTGGTCATGGAGTTTGCAATGTCTTTCTGAGGAACTATGCCATGAACTGAGCTCTCAGCCAAATTTAAAGCCAAATCTGTGTAAGTGAAGCCAGTAAATTAATACCTTCCTAACATAAAAATTAATAGTATATTGTAGAAAGGCTTAGTTATTTTTAAAAATGCAATTTGTGTAACATAAAGAAACTAATAACTTCATGCTGATAGAATTTTCGGTCCTTTCCTGAATGGGCTTCCTGAGAGTGTACACACTTGCTGTGGCATTGGCAGTGGGTAGCTGGATTAACAGAGTTCTCTGTTTCTAATTTCTGTAGTTCTCTTGGTCAAAAGTGATATATTCTATAAATGTGATAGATTTTATTCTAACTGAACTCCATTCCCATCTTCCCAACTGAGACATGATGAGAAAGTCACCATGTAACAGTGCCTATGCTTATGCTTTCTCTGGAAGCCAAGCAACAGCTTGATTGCTGACTCTTCCATGCAAGTTCTTCTGCATTGTGGTAGTTCTTCATTTTTTTTTGTAATAAATTTGCATTAAAAGAGTATGGGACTTTTTTCTTCTGATCTGTCAAGAGACAGCTTCAGGGACCATCTACAGATCCCCCTCTATATGTAGATCATGTGCAAAATTTAATACATGAGTGTATTAAATCACATTAATAATGTGTAATACATTAAGTCATGAGTGGAGAAGGCCATAGAAGTGCTCCAAGAAAGAACAGTGAGGTTTACATGAAGGCATGGAAATGATTTCTTAATGGAGACTATTACTTCCACCCACTCTTTACCAGATTGAAAACACACCAAAGCTTTGTTTTGCAAAAGCCTAAGCCCCAAGCAGGAAGAAGATCAATTGAAAGAATGACTACAATTAAATTAAATTGAATTAATTTAAATTAAATTAAAGACTTCACCACTGATTATTTCTGGAGCTGTTTTTTCCTGTTACTTTCTTCAGGACTTGATTGTAGATCCTTGCTTAGCTTCGTAAGTGCAGAGTACTTAATTTTATTAGGAAGGAATATGGCAGACACAGAAATGATGAGACTTGATATTGGGCAAAAAGAGATCAGTCTTGGCCTGTAGAGAAAATTACAAATAATGATTTTTTTAAGCCAAACACCATTTTATAATAACACCATTTCCCACCAGTAATCAAGTTCTGTTGTTGTGCTGTAGAGTCCTGTCCTGTATATGCAGCTCTGTCCTGCAGCACAACATGTTTTGGTTTCTCCTGTCCGTCAGCACACCCTCATGTACTTGGAAGTTAAAAATAATTTCCCCTATCTACTGGTCTGACAGACTTTCTCTCTTTTCAGGTCCATAAATTTAACCTCAGTGTCCTGAATTTCAACATCCTTCATGATTCATCTTCTTGTCCTAGCTCAGTTTTGCTCCTCATCAAGTTACTTCTCTTCCTTTCACTCTCACAGCTAAACTAGATGCACAGATAGCGTTTAGACTGAAGAAAAACTAGAAAATTATGTTCTCAACTGTGGGTAGACCATGGCAAGGAGTGTATTATCAATACCTATTTATACATCATTTTTGAGTAAATTCCTTTGCTCCATTACAAAATACAGCCTTGCATATTTATAAACTGGATACATGATCTCTCTTTTGGGTAAAAATCTCTCTTTTAGAGTTTTAGGCCCTCAGGTTTGGGGTACATGGTTGTTCTGTGGCTAGAAAACAATGGAGCATGTGAACGAAGTGTTTTGTCTACATAAAAGAAAAGAGGGGAAATGAAGAATGTTTATTATGGGAAGAGAAGAGGATTGTTGTCTCTCTCACTCACTCAGTTTACATATACCTGTGTACCACTATACTTCATGGAAAAAAATATTCAGATTATTATAGTTCAACAAGGGATGCAAGATGAACATTCAGAAAAGAAATTTTGGGGGATACTCTTTCAGTGATGGAGAAATTAATATAAACTTGTCTAACAGGGTAGAGCTCAGTGGAATTAACTTTTATTAGAAGATTACTCCTGTACATGGTTGATATGTTGAGTGTACTGAGTGCCTAAAGTTATTCTGCCCAACCTGCACCTCTGTTATGTCATTGGCTCCCTGTCTGTTTGGGCAGAAATGTGGTTTTCTGCATACTTGGTGCTCTTCCCACTTCCTGAATGAATGTTGAACCTTCATTCATATTACCTGATGAGCATTAATGATGTAATTAAAATAAGTAAACGTTTTTTTCATACACTCTTTTTTGCACCCTTTTTCCTTATAATGCCAGAAAAGCTCACTCCTTTTGAGTTCTACCCCAACTATTAGCACACAATATTTTGATACTTTTCTGAATAGTATTGTATTTTACTTCATCTGGTCATATTAAATTAGAATTAACAAGTTTTGTGGCAATTAATTACATAATGTGATCTTGATAATGTAGATAGGGACTTCTCTGTTTCCTACTATTTTGTCAAACAGTATTTGCTCATAAAAGTGATAACTTGCAGTAACAGAAATACAGTATAGACAGACTGGTGGAAAATTGCATCAGTGAAGAAGCAGGCATAAGCAGAATGGAGCCATTTCACAAGTGTTTATGCCAGTGAATGCCATGTGTTCCTTTTAAAACATTTTTAATACAATACCAAAACTGTTAGCATAAAAGGATAATTACAGTGTTACTTCCATTTGTTCTGAAAATAAATTGCCAGTACAGACAGAGAACCATAAAAGGAACAGGAATGCAACTTCATTCCACTCTCAAATTCATCATTTAGACATTCAGAGCACGTACATTATCTTTTGATTTTGCAGAAGCATTTAATAAAAGGTTAAATAATAAATGTGTATTCTTGAGAGTACAGCTTTTTAAAGAAAAGGTCACTTAAAGTATCTCAGTTGCAAGGAAGAACAAATGTGTTCCTTGCTATTGAACTCCAAAGCTCTTTTAGAAATCTGGTAACCTGATTCTCATATGACTGTTTACCCAGATTCATCATATTCAGCACTTATGATGCTAATATTATTTTACCTCAGCATCATTATTTCTAACTCCAATTAATCTGCATTTGACTGTTTTCTCCCATATTCTCACTAGTTAATCTTCCTAAACAGGAGTGTAGCAAATAAACAGATCTTGAGGCTTAATGCACCTTTGTCACTTCTGTGGAAGTACAAGGAAAGCAGGGCAGGTGGCACAGAGCATTTGATGCATCTTGATGAGAGACTGAAAAATAATGACATTAGTGTGGCCACCTGTAAATGCTAAGTCTTTTCAAACCTCATGTATTCCAAAGTCCTGAAGCAAGGGACCTACACCCTGAATGACCCAAGGAGTCCCTTCCAGCCATGTGTTTTGGGCTGACACCCCCTCCAGTGCCCAGTCAAAGTCAGATTTTTCAGTCAAAATGAGCCTGATATAAACTGAGGCTAAAGGATCCTCTCTAATCAAATAGTTGATTTATAAATACAGTATCTCACAGATCAAACTTTATTTAGTACTATGATCTTCCACAAATTTCTTACATTTTCTTAAAGGATTCTTTTCATATAATGCTGTTTCTAAAATATAAATCCTAAGGAATAAGGAAAGGTTCACGGACTCCCCTAAAATTTAGTGACTCCTGATCTCTAAGCAGAAATACATTAGAAAGTGAGGGATCCTTTTCTAAAACTAACCTGTTCTTCACATCTTTTCTGTTTGATAGATTAGGTACAGCTGACACTGTCTAGTGGAGTAATTGCAAAAGGAGGAGGTATTTCTTGAGGTAGCCATGACACAAAATGCCTAAGTCTTTCTAATTTAAAAATGTTTAGTTAGCTTTTGTGTGATAATTTGTATGTTTGAGTTTAAACTGTGAATCAAAGATATGATGCCGTCTTATAAAACAGCCTCCAAGTGTATGTAAAACAGCCTTCTAGCAGTAACCTTGGATATGATGCCAGTATGTAGGACCATAGTGAGAAAGCAGAAGCAAACAAAAGAAAATATTAGTCTGATTAACACAAAATCATAAAATCATGGGATGATGGAATAGTTTGGGTTGGAAGACCTTAAAAATCATGTAGTTCCAAGCCTTCTGCCATAGGCAGGGATACCTGCAAAAGCACTGCAAAAAATAATGTTGGTGTCAGACCTGCTAAATCTTAGTTACTGAGCTAAGACTCCCTTTTTTACTCCCTCACAGTGACTGGAGGTCGTGATTTGCAGTGTAGTTGTTGGATCTCTGTCCCAAGAGTTTGCCTCAGCTGGCAGGCAGAGCTGGTCGGAGTACCAGCTGAAAGGAGCTGCTTCCCTGCACCTCGGGGAGCGTGTAGTAGGGACTCAGGGCAGTGGAAAAGGCAACGACCACATTACTTGATGCTTTAGTCAGTTGAAAAAAAGTCTGATTTCCTATAATGTCAGTTATGTGTGTTATCTGGGCATTTGGTTAGGAGTCCAAAATATAACCAAAGTCTCTGTGGTTTCTGTAATAAAAATAGGTACAATTCTCTGCTAGTTTCACCCAATCCAAAAGGATGAATTCTGAACTCTTCAGAGGCTATTCAAATCTCACAAGGTAACCCTCCCAGCACAGTCTTCTGAAGCTGCATTCAGCAGTGTCTTCAGTTTATTTTCTTCTGCAATCATTGCAAATTTCCCCATGTTCCCAGTTTCCATATGACTGCTGAAGTTTCCTTTCACAGTTAACTTTTTCTGTTTTAAATTGTTTCTCTTCTATAAGAAATCCCATCCTTGGACATACTGAATTCAAAATGAAAACTACTGCACCAATTATCTGTCTTCCAAGTGGCCTGTTCATGTACTTGCCTACATCAAAAATCCTTTTCCTAAGGTGCAGATCTAGTAAATGGCTATTCAGACCTTAGGTCCCTGCAGACTTTCATAAGGATCACCATCCCTCTGAAGGCATTAGGGTTTTTGTCTACAGGTTCCTTTATGTTATTTGGGCCAAGGATTTTCTGGGTATGTGGCTACAGTCAATCTTTTAGTTAATTCTTATCTGGATATCCTGAACTGCATGAATCAGATATTATTTCCCTTCCAATTGAAATTTGGCAGTGAAGTTCAGTGATTTCTCCTAGTCTCATGTAGAAATTAACTGCAAATTCTATATCAAACCACAGATTGAGGTATTTTCCTGTGTTTTATGGTGTTTTCCAGTTTCCATATATATCTTTGACTCTGTCATTTGTTGGTATGCACCCTAGGAAGCGATTGCTTTTGTTTTATCATTCACTTGTTTATGATCTTCACCTAACATTTAAGTTTTCTCTCCAGACATGCTGGCTTCCTCTGACAGATCTGTTTAGCTGTTTGCTAACATCTTGGCCACCAGTTTTCCTCAATCCCATCACAAAATTTTACCTACACTCAAAGACTTTCCTATTTATGAAGGCCAAAAAAAGTTTTCCATTTTTCTCTATATATGTTTCATTTTTTTTAAATGGTCCAAGTTTATAATTTTCTGTCCGTGTCAGTTATACATGAACTTGAAATGGGATTATCTGATACACTTCAGTCATGCTGGATGCAACAGAAAGCAAGCATTGTACCTGAGTCAAATACTGTATGCTGAAAGAGGCAGAGGTCCCTGAGTTCAAGCACTCAGAGCTGGTCACTGTCTGAACACAGATTTTTATGTTTCAAGGCTTTCCAAAATAGAAAAGAAATATTTTCATTGCTCTTTATAGCTTAGAAGTTGTTTAAAAAATAAGAGTTCACTTCTTATTTAGTCATCCCAAACTGAAGTTGTGGTTTAATGTTTTATCCCCTCTGTTTTGACTCCACACTCAAATTCCTATGGCCTTTTTTCCCCCCAGATATGAAGCTACAATTGTTGGGAAAATAATATAACAAAGCAGCACAGAAAACATCATTATTCTGATGTATGCAACTCTAATGGCCCCACAGCCTCAGAAAGGACACAGAGCTAAAGCAAGTAGGAAGAGATTGCAGCAAGGATGATGAAGAATATGGAACAGGATTTTTTCAGTTCAGAAAAAAAATGACTGAAGGAGATGATTAAGGGCTGTAAAGTCAGGGATACAGTGACTACAAAATGATTTATTAATTGTTCCCACAATGCAAGAACTAGAGCATTGCAGACAGTCAGCAGGCAAACAAATGAGGAAGTACTTCACAGTACAAATTTAAACTAAGGGACCCATTCTATACGATACTGCATGGAGCTGATGTATTTACTGGCTCAAAAAGAGATTAGACAAAATGAGTTGGGTTTGACCTAGCAATGGCAATTAGACACAAAAACTTCTAATTCAGCCTCTAAACTAGCAGTCAGCAAAAGAAAGGTGTTCCTTCCTATACTTTTCTTTTCTTACATATGTTTTCTAGGCATTGGTATTAGCCACACTGACAGAGAGGATACTGAATAATTGGATCTTTTCTTTCCTGATATGGCCATTTTTATTTTCTTATGTTTTGTTCATATTTGCCTCTGGTCTGGGACTTGAAAAAAGCAGTCTGATTGCTAGACTATGTGGATGTGGGAAACCAGAATTTTGTGTGATTTATCCAGCATGGTAGATTAAGGTCTTTAAAGTAACATCTCTTTCCTCACTCTGAAGTCTTCATCTATTGTAAATTTTGGTTGGCTTTTGGCAAAAGTCTAAGTAGCTCATATCAAAGCTGGTTTTCATCATCCCAGCTAAAGAGCTTAATATTTTATTAAGCTTTTTGTCTTTACTCCTGATCAGTAATACATTTCTCTTAAAAACAATATTCTAACTATGATCTTAGCTTAATTATAAATTATTTTAAATCAAATAGGTGCATAACTCAACTGATTGCTGTACTTACCTGACACACTTTTATGAAACGTCAAATTTAATGATAATCTAGAGAGGCTCATGGTGTAGCTACATATTTGCATGGGTATAAGCAAAGACAGGAGGTGCCTTTAGAAGACATTGGCACGAATAGTTTAGCTGTGCAGTCTGTACCTTTCTGCTATGTATCACATTTCATAGAGTAAAAAAAGGTTTAAATTAAAATTTAAAGCATTCTCTAAATATTTACAGGGAAGAAATGTTCTCATATCCTCATTTGTCACATTCATTCTTGGAGAACATTCTTCCTCTCTTTTCATGCGTACAGAACTGAACCCATCTGTGTATTAAATGACCGTGATTCTAAAGATATTCCCCAAACTAAACACAGAGATGTTAAGATTATTAAACACGGAGGGACTGAATAAGGGTAGCTATAGAGAAAATTTAAAGAAGTTTATTAACTAAACTTTATTAAAACATTAACTAATGGCTTGCATTATAAAATTAAAAAAAGAGTCAACTATTTTTGATGCACTACATAATAGGCAGATGTAAAAACGTATTCAAATAACTCATTTGCTCAGCTTAGTGGGTTGCTTCTATTCTAACTGAATTTTGTGGAGCTCTCTAAACAAGAATGCTGGTGCAGAATCCTGACATTTGTTAAATCCACAAAGGATTATTTTAGAAAGTAACAATAGCCAGTATTCTTACAGGAAAAAAAAAAGGAATTTTAATTAACAAAATGTGTATCTTTTTTGTTTTGTTTCTGAAACAAAAGAAGCAGGGTAAGAGGGAAGAAATAAGCAAAGAATTATTGGTTTGATTTTTAGGGTTTTGAGAACCCAGAGTTCCTTAAAGATTGCTCCAAAAGAAGTGGGAGGAAAATTTCTCAGCTCCTGTGTGAAATAGCTTATGTACTATTCAGCTGGAATTTATGGAGATGTTACAATCATTTATTTTTTTAATAAAAACTTAGTTATGTTGAATATTTGGGTGTTATTTTCAGTGTATCATTTATATATAAGAATATTTCAAATTAAAGATACATTATTTGTGAGATATGTCAAACAGTTGGGCTGTTGCCTTGATTGCCTTTATCAGTCCACCATCAACTCCTACAATTTTTCCTGTACAAAACAGGATTCAGAACAAGTGGGTGGGAATAAACACAGTATAGCATTTCTTTACGCATGACTATAAATGTGCATGTGCATGTAGACAGACACACAAGTGTGCACTGCAAAGGAGCAGTCACAGTCTGGACTGGGGGCCACAGGTGAGCTGCCTGTTTAATCTGTCTGTAAATTGGCTCCTGGGCTTCTGAGCAGGTGAGTCAGAAGAAGTTGTGTGTTGTAGCACTGTGCACTCTTGAGTTCAAACCTTGATGTGCCTTTACTAGTCCGAAAAGGTTTGAGAAGCCCTTTTACATAGCTGACAGCAGCTGAGTCAGTTGTTTGGGGTTCTGTCATCTTCTAGGTTTGGTTCTGATATTTTTGTGGCTGAGTGTAGTTCCTGTTGGAGTCCATAGGCTTTCTATTTTCAGTTAACATTGGCTGTTAACTCCACTGGGACTGAGAATTCATTCATTTGCTATAGTTGGTACTCTGGCAGTGCAGTCACATTGTTTCAAATTTTTGTCCATTGAGTACAGAGGGAGCCTAGGCAGCTGGTTTAAACTAGACTCCTAGTTTTAATATGCAGAAGTGAAACGAGATGACTCTTGGTGCACATCACGGCCACACAGCACAGCAGCGTCGTAAATACCTGAGCTAACTCCAGACAAACAAGTGACATATTCTGCAAAACTATTCAGCCTGCTCAGACCCTGCACTGATGTAGTTTCCAGTACCTGAGCTGGGGCTAAAGTACCGAGTCCATTGTGCTGTGTAAGTAAACATATTATGTCACTCAGCATGAACCACTGAGGGGTTTTTTCCCCTTTCTCTTTAGTTAAGAGACTATTTTCTTCTCTAAACCAGAGCAACACCTTTGCCCGTAGATGAGTCGGTTACCACTAGCAATGGGGACTGCTATGACCCTTGAAAAAGAATAGAATTCTTAGAATTATACTGGTGCTGCTTTTTATTTAAAAAAGCTAATAAAGGAGATAAAGAAAGAGGCACACGTCAGTGTCTCTTCCACTGAGGAAATCATAGTCCTCACTTCAATACACCAGTCTGAAATAACACTAGTGAAAAGGAAGTTGATACAAACAATCTCTTAATATAGAAACATATGAAAAGATTTGTAGGATGTTATTTGCTAGTACATTTGAAATATTCTATGCTGATGGAGATTATCCAGATGGCAGGAAGTTTTTGCTGCTGACTTACTGGGCGTAGTGTAAATTTGGTGCCATTTCTTTCTATGCTGCAGCCTGAGGTTTTTATCTGCTGTACCATTCAGACTGCACACTTTTTTAGGAAAAAACCCTCAAATTATGAGTTCATACAGTGTTTTCTATATTCAGGTCCAAGCTTTCTTGCTCTTCTAGCATTATCATTGACTAAATATGCAGCAAAAAGTAGCCAGATTCTGAAATACAAATAGCAAATATCATATAATCGGGGCAAAACTGATCAAAATTGTGAACATTATCCACAGACCTATGCTCATAAGTGGTTTTGCAGATGAACAAAATTATCTTGAGGTTATATATCACTTACATACTTCTCACCTTCTTATTTTCAGTTATTTACTCTTTAGGTCACAGCCTATATTGTACATGAAAGATAATGAACCTCATATCTGAGGGATCTTTGGAAAGTATGATATATTTAGATCATCTTGGATGGGACACCTTACTAGTTGGAGAAGTAAAATTTATTTCTTAAAGGTCAGTGTAAGTAGAGAAGCTTAAGTTATTCAGTATTTTGTAGGATACAACAGATGCATTGGGCCAAATTTGTATCAGCACATGTGGTCTGTAATCAGTATTAGCTAGTGCTACTAGTAACAACAGTAACAGTAGTAGAAGAACCTTAGTCAATGAAATTTTACTGCTTTCTGTTACTCTCAGTCCTGAAATGCTGAACTGCGAAATGATACCCAGTGTGGCCTTACATGTAATTCTATGTGAATGAAGGGTTTCTAAGAGTTCCAGGTTATAAACAACCATTAAGCCTCCCTATATGGTGTTTCAAATCCAATTTGAACTCGTTAATATGATTGTATGGCTAACTGGCTTTCAAACAGCTAACTGAGAAATGGTATTTGCAGCACAGTGACTCTGAGGCCAAATAAGTTGTTTGCAAGGTAACTTCATATTTTACATCTGCAATTCAAATCCTGACTGGCAGTTTTAAATCCATAGCAGTGTCATACCTGAGAGAAGGTTCTGCCATATTACAGAGTTAAATCACACAGGGTGGTTCCCTGGCACTGGTCCACTTGGCACAGTTATACAGATCCATACTGTGATACACCAAAAAACAGACTTTGGATGTGGTTTCTGGCCCATTTGAACTACTGAATCAGAACATCATTGGAGCTGCTCTAGGACTTTAAGCTGTGCTAGAGACTCTTTTAAAAATGTAGCAGTAAAATGATCGAGTTCCTAACAGAAGCCTTCCAGTACCCAAAATGGGCCCTAAAAAAAGCTGGAGAGGGACTTTTGACAAGGGCATGTAGTGATAGGACAAGAGGTAATGGGTTTAAATTGAAAGAAGGAAGGTTTTAATGAGATACTAAGAAGAAATTCTTTACTCAGAGTGTGGTGAGGCACTGGAACAGGTTGTCCAGAGAAGCTGAGCAGATGCCCCACCTCTGGAAGTGTTCAAGGCCAGGCTGGATGGGGCTTGGAGCAATGTGATCTAGTGAGAGGTTGCTTTGCCCATGGCAGGAGAGTTGGAACTAGATAATTTTTAAGGTCCCTTTCAACTCATGCATTCTATGATCCCCATGCATCAGAATGTGTCGATATTATATTTGCTCATGTAGACATAGCTGTGGATTACCAGATATAAACAAATGAAAGAGAAAAATAAAATTGTTTTTCATTAGCAGTGGAATGTTGGGATTGATACATTGTGTGAGCATGGCTGAAGAGACATTGCTATGACTAAAACACCATGGAAATGAGAGAAGTTTAATGACAACAGCACACATTCCTCTGCCAGAAATACAAACAGCGTGACAACTTACAAAATAAAACTGAAATCTGTGATTTTGTTAGATAAACATGACATAAGTAGATAAAAATATATTTAAACTTTGCTTGGAGAATATTTTTACTGTTACTTCTGGATAGATCCCAGTGCCCACCCAACTGACTCAGATTCTAGTCAGTGAGTTTAGTGCTGACCATTAAAATTAAAGTGTTTCATTAGTGAACATGGTCCCTTTGTAAAATCCTCATTAAGATTTAAAGCATTCCCACCCCATACATTTGCACCCATTAGAAGGGAAATTTATGGCCTCATTAAAAGGGCATAGCTTCCGCTGACATTGTGGAAGTCTGAAGCATTCCGAGATTCCACTCTGCCAGTGAGCAGTAACCATATGGATGGTAACCATATGGTTATAGATGTAACCATATGATGGCTACAGCCAGCCTGGAAACCAGACTGGCTGATGGATGGAGCTGGTTACCTGTAGACTACACAGTGCAGGCAGTTTGAAAGAGCATGATTTACAAAATAGATGTGGCAAGTCTCTGCAGTGCTTTGCAGAGCATAAGAGGCCTCAGAAAACCCTGTTTGGTTGTTCTGCACTGAAGAAATGCACAGGACTCTGGCACATAGTGTTTTCAATGAATATAACCTGTGGTCTCAAGAAAACAGACAACCTAATAGGCACAGAACTTTGCAAAATCACACCATTTTAATATATATTAACCTTCTACAGGATATTTCAAAATTACCTGACTGACTTGCAAGACAAATATCTCTTCAATGCTGACATTCGGACTCACCAAGGCTTTTGCCACTTGATGATAACATATTACTCTTAAAAGGCAAACATTTAACCAGACCTGCACTGTCCTCAGCAAACTGTGTTCTCTCTAGTCACTGCAGTTCTTGCATGCAGAGAACAAGGTGCGACAGGTACACACCTTGCTTTCCACCCTACTGTTTACATGCTTACACCAACAGAGGTGCAGGACACTGTTCTCCACAGGCCACTCAAGTGCCAACAGTTCCATCCTGGTTTTGTCCCGTTTCTACTGAAGAAAGAATTATTAGGGAAACAAATCATGTTTCATGAAATTAGAGTTGCTGAAGCTAATTACATTGTGCTTGTCCAAGACATTCCGAAAACTTACAGTGGAGTACACAGGCAGCTGCAATAATAAGATTGGAGCATATAAATGAATAACTACAGCTGATTTTTAAGCTGATGGGTCTGATGAATTATAAAGGTTACTCTCAGAGACAAAAAGATGTATGGGGACCAAAACAGAGGAAGTAGATGGCATGTATGCATTTATAACAAAAAAACCCAAACCAAATCAAACAAAGCCCCACCACTTGTCTTTAGTTTTTAAAACTGCTTGATATTAGTTTTTAAAACTGCTTTTCTTCCTGTGGGTTTCTTTCAGAAAAAACACTTTTTGCCTCAAGAGAGCATGTAGCTTTTTATTTCTGTGCTCTTGATTTCTCACCCTGATGAAGCATTATGAAGTAATACTTTTTGCCAAGCTCTAAGACACTTTGTGGCTTGCAGATTGCCTTGTGATCATAAAGATGTGAAATTATTTTAATGAAAACAGAAATAATCTGCAGTGTAGAGGTTCTCTCTCCAACCTCTTAGCTACTGGTGAGCTATCTACATTGTGTTCCTTCATGCTAGCCCATTAAAAACTCCTTTCGTTATTTAGAAAAATTATGACTTTATTTTGGTTTTGCGGTTTTCTCATAAACATTGGAGGGGAAATTAAATATATTTTGTTTAAATAAGAATGGACAGCTTTCACAGCTGATTAATATTAGAATTAAAGCAAAGGAGATAGTTGCTTATATTGATTTCTTTTAAGTTCGTTAAAGAAAGCTTAATACAGAAGAGAATGCAAGCTGCTGGACAAGCAATCCACCTACATTGTTTAAGAAACTAAAATTGGTGTCTCTGTACATCTCAAAGCATCTTCTGTTTCCAAGAAAAAAACCCTCAACTTTTCCATTCCTACCTTTTAAAACAATTTTTATGTCAAAATTTCCCAATTTTATTTTTTGAAATTGAAATTTGTTGGGTTTTTGGAAGAGATGTAGTGAAAATAATTTCTTTCAGCTCTTGAAATCTGTATCCTTTAACAATGTGCAAGACTTCGAAATTATCTCCACAAGGGCTGAATTAGTTAAAAGTAGAGTCCCGCTGGCAGAGACTTTAAAGACAATGGGAACAGTGTAACCATTTTATCCTGTATAGGAGTACTGGAATTGTGTACCAGTGAATGAGTCCTAAAGCGGGCATGCAAAACAAGCAGTTCTAGGAGAATCCTCTTTTGCTGATATAACTGCACTTACACTAACAACTAGGGAATTCTCCCAGAGCAGCTGAGTCAGTCAGCAAAGCTATTTTGGTATAAATCTGTACTATGTACCTAGCTTGATATTTGGGGTGGAGTTGAACTTACCGTAGAAAATGCCAAAAGAAGTGGCAGAATGGAAAAATTTACTGTTACCATGTAAGCAGACAGAAAAGTGTACCTGCATTCTCTGTGACTGCTTAGTAGGGGATGCTCAGAAAATCCAAAATGTATGATTTAGATAAAGTAGAATTTACAAAACATATCTAACAGCTAGATATAGAAATAATGTAGGAATTATTGTTATATCATGAAACTTTAAAAAGAGTAGGAGACCACTGAAGGTCAGTGCTGCATGGACTGGGTGCTATTGCCCTGGGAAGGAGTTCATGATTATGACAAAGTTCATGACAAGTCAGGGACAAACTATTTAGCACAGCCTGTTGTGATAGGACAAGAGTTGATGCTTTTAAATGGAAAGAGAGTAGCTTTAGGTAAGATATAAGGAAAAGGGTGGTAAAACTCTGGAACAAGTAGATGCCCCAACCCTGGAAACATTAAGGGTCAGGCTGGATGGGATGGGGCTCTGAGCAAGCTGGTCTAGTGGAAGGCATCCCTGCTCATCACAGGAGCATTGGACTAGAAGACGTTTAACTGTCCCTTCCAACCCAAACCATCTATGATTCTTTGATCATGATCAAAAAATACTAAGTCAAGAATGGTGAAATTTATAAGATGGGAATTAGAAAATACAGCCATTACTTTGTAAAGGACCTTGTAGATTTCTGGAATCTGCCCTTTCCAAGGGCTAGGTTGGAGTTGGCACGTGGCCATCTCCACAGGCAATGAGGACAGCCAGCAGAGTCCTAACATTTAGCAAATTACAGGCAGTAGCAGCTTATTACTACATGTTACAAATTTTCATACATAAACCCTGTTTTACACTAACTGGGCCATGCTTTTAATGATCTTTTCAGTGTATTGTTTTAGCTTTAAACAAAGTAAAAAAAAAAAAGGTTTAATTCAGTAATAATAGCAGTCGTATATTCCAGTGATACTTAATCTGGACAAATTACTGGAAATTGCTTGAATAATAACTCAGTTGGAGAATAACATTTCCTCCAACCAATACTGGTATTTATTTTTCCTTTTGTGTCTTCCTAGAATTAGATAACTGCTGGGTTTTGAAACTGGGTTATTTTTTGGAGTGGGAGACAATTTAGTTAACTCTTTTTTTGAGGCCCTTGTCAAGTGTTTCTTCTCTGTTGACCTGTTGGCTGTCTCTGATTAGGGAAGGTTGAGGGCATGAGAAGAGGCCAAAACTCAGTGAAATAAAACACTGTGTATTACACCTCAGTGGGAGGTGTGAGGACTCTCTCTCCTGTTGTTAGAGGAAGCAATTTGCCCCTCTTGTAGTGACACATTGCACAAAGATTTCTTATAAGTGGGAAGTCATTAAGAATTTGAATTATAATTGTAATATGTTAGGCCTAATAGTTGATAGGTGTGGTGCAATTTAAAGATAATTAAACAGCATAAAAAGCTCAGCAGCTGAATTGTTTTTTCTGAAGACAATCGTGAATAAAATAAATCCCTTCTGTAGCAAACAAAAGAAGTCTGTGGGCAATGCTTGACAGGAGAGGTGACAAAGAAAAGGGCAGTAACTCCTTTCCAGTCCCATTCCCAGAATACCTTCCTTAACTGCAGGTTAAGGGAGTGTGTTCAGAAACTTCAGATCACCTTTCCATAGAGTCTACCCAGGAGAATCCTCTCCAAAATGAGCACAAGGGCTCAAGAATTCTTTTATGGTGAAGTGTGCTTTTATCTTGTGTTCAGAAGCTGAAGCAGGCTTTAAGAATTAATCCATAATAAAAGCAATAATAAAAAAATAATCTCCATAAATATTACTGCATTCTTCTCTCCAGGGAATTCTGACCTCCTGGTTCAATACACAGAAGTAGAAATGGGAAGTAAAGAAATTTCATTTTTCTTTATTTTTTTTCTTCCCTTGAAAAAAGGTATGGTTTAATGAAGGAATCATCTAATCATTATTTTTCCAAAGCATCCCCATTTAAAGTCTAATAATTTGTGTTTACTTGAAGCACACTTGCTGAAATACACCCAGTTACAGCTGAAACAGGGAAAAACATGGGGACTACATTAATTTCCATACTATTTTTTAAACTACCACACATGGTATATCTATAAAAAAAGAGAAAGATACATTTATTAGATTCAGAATCCTATTGTTGGCTGGCTGCATTTAGAGTAGGTTGACACCGAATATCCACTGCCACAAATTCATCTTCTGGTAATTTTCAGGGAATACAACTAGTAAGCAATTGCTTCCATAGTTCTTTAGATGAGCCACCAAAATATTTTATAATAAATGCAACCCTACAAATAGACTCCTCAGGACAGTACATACATTTATAGAAGATGTTTGACGTTATTCTGTTTGACCTGGATTCCTACAACATAGTTTCTTTCAGCAAACTCTGAAAATATTAAAGAAATATCATACCTGGGAGTGTCTTGCTTTGTCTTCACATTTAGCATTGAGATGGGAATTTGGATGCAGATCCTTTAAGAGGAATTTGATTCACTTCCACCTGGTGACACAAATCAATGAGTATCAGTTAAAATTTAAACAATCAGCAAAACAACTGGGGGATGTTGTCAATGTCAGGGTAGTAAACTTGTTTTCTGCAGTTCAGGATGTTTCTAGATTGCCATTAAATAGATTATTTGCATAATGCAATCATTAGAAACTGAGGACAGCCTCCCCAAATACCATGAGAATTTATGGATTTCTCATCTCAGTTCTTTGTGTCTGTTTTCATTCTCCCATTTAAACATTTATCTTAAAGAAAGAAAATCAGGACAGAAGCATATTGAGGAAGCTTGGATGGGATGGTGACCCAGTATTTTGTTACAGATTTTCAGCATAGGTGCCTAGTATCCCAATGTCTATTTGGGCTAATTGGTAACTGACCACAGATTGTTGAGGTTTTAAAGTGCTTTTCTTGGTAGAGACTGATTTTATCAATGACAGTAACAGGCTTTTCATATACTATGCAATACTAGCAAAAACATTAACTTGTTTTAGTTGCTGTGGCTTCCAGGTCTGGTTCTGTGCTGGGGGGCTGAGAGATGCTGGGCTCTGGCGTTGTGGGACAGCCTGTGGGTGCAGCCAAATTCCCACTGAGGCTGCACATAACCAGTGAAGTGCCCCATTAGTGTCTTGTTTGGTCCAGTGTGCCATGAGGGCCCTGTGTCACAGGGAGACTTCCAGCTACTGCAGAGCTCAGAGCTTAGGGGGAGGTGGTGGACGAGCTTATTCTCTTATTTGGGAAGGAAAACAAGTGTAGACTGCTTTAAAGCCTCCTGGCTCCTAAGCAGGTATTATGTCTTCTACAAGAGGTTTCTCCTACTCTTCTAAGGGGAATACTTACACAAGACTATTTATAAATGTGAGTGAAAGTAGATGAAACAGATGTTCCAAATCAGTTGCTCTTCTTTGAATATGTATTCTACAGTTTATCTATATTTTTGTAAATATCTCCAAGTCACCCAACTGTTGTTTTGCCTTTTCCTGCATTCTCAATGTCTTTTCAGTTTTATTCAGCTGTTTTCATGAAAGCAATCAGTAGTTCATCTGAAATGTAATGAACATTAACTCATTTTTATTATCCAACTTCTCAAAAGCAGTTGTGAATTATTATTTAATGGACATTTATTTTTCTGCCATATCTTACACTCATAAAAATGTTGAAGGAAGTTATTTTGTCTGCTTTAGTGTTTATAGATAGAAAATCCTACAGTCACCAAGTCTTTTAAAAATATCCTTAGCAATACTTCAACACATTTTATTGGGTTTTGCCAATTACATGATTTTGTATATTAGACATATTATTATTACTACCATTTCACTTTATTTTAGAGTTGTTTGCTTTATAGTATTTTAGTAATGTCTTTTTAGAGTAAAGTGTGAACAGGAAAAGTTCACTCTGCCACTTGAATATATTTTAATGGGATGTAATGCAAAGGGTCATTTTAGGGGAAAAGGTACTGCAGGCTAACCAGGTGTCCACCACAGACCTCAGCAGGTCTCTGCCATCATGGAATGCCCCTGGGCCTGCCTGTGACATGCAAGAGAAGTGTCTGTCTGTCTTGGCAGCTCACCTTCTTGTTAATCTGTAAAATATCACAGATGTTGGGAGGTGACAAACTTGGGCATGTGGCCAGAGAAACATAACGAGCAACTAAACACACATTTTGGAGCATGACCTGAATGAGACATCTAAAAGATGTCAGAGCCTAGAGAAGTTGCCCTGGGCATCTTTTATAGCCAGGACAGAGGAAAAAAAGGATTGATGTTCTTCTAAAATAAGTTCCTGTGATGCCACATGAAGCATGCTTTATTAGATTATAGTTATCTAGAAATCAAATTATTGTGCAAATTGTAAATACAGCTGTAAAAACTCACTGCTTTGCTGTAGATTGAGTGACGATGAGTTCCATCCCTGAATGCTAAAGTTCTGACTAGTTTTCATTCCTTGGCAAATTATGTCAGTGATAGTGTTGGGTGGTTTTAATGTCTTATTATTATCCTTTTCAAACATCAGCTCAATGAAATACATTTCAGGGGTGGGAAGTGTATTTCACTCTACACACTTTCTTCATGAAGAGTTTCAGTTCCCTTCAAACCATCATTCTGCCTGCAAAGTCTTTTAGATCAAACCCTAAATATTATTTACCATTATTTTGAGATAATTATTTTTTTTTATTTGAAAGAAAACTGAACACACCCCCTGCCCTGCATTTTCTATCATTACTGTTTAAAGGGCCAATAAGGAAACAACAACTATGTGCGAGGTTTGATAGCACTTTTGCACTGTCCTGAACTACAGTGGAATAAGTTACTGATGCTGCAAAATATTGCTACAGTAGCTAGTACCTCTTTTTAACCATGTCCAGTGCTTTAATTACTTAGCATTTTAGGGTGAAGGTTGCCAATTGCTATACACTCAATTAATATAACATACTGGATAAAAGAAAAAAAACGGTAACATTAAATAGTGTTGAGGAAGATATGGAAGATTATGTGAAGATTACATAATCCCAAAATTATGTGTTGTAGCTATACGCTATTCACAAATCCTGTGAATTCAAAAAAGGTACACTCGTGTGCTAAGGAGGCCAGATGTGCTTTAGAGAAATACAACTTGGCTTAAAGTGGAGGGGAGGTAAAGGATTTGCCTGTGGCTTGCAGTGCCAGTTCCTCAAGAGATGCTGGGCCACTGACAGAAGCAGATGGGCACAAGCTCACGCACAGGAGGTTCACGCTGAACATCAGGAAACATTTTTTCACTGTGAGGGTGAGTGAGCATCGGTGAGTGAGGTTGCCCAGAGAGGATGTGAGTCTCCATCCATCCTTGGTGATACTCAAAGCCGTCTGGCCCCAGTCAGGGCAGCTGGCTCTATGTGACCCTGCCTCGTCACCCAGGGACCCCTTCCCACCTCAGCCTTTCTCTGGTCCAGTGGCTCATTCTCTTTCTTTACAGACGCCACCCCAGAGCAGGCTCTCGCCCGTGGGCTGCAGGTGTGTCCTGCCGGCCAGAAGCGGAGGCAGCGCTGACCAGCCCCGCTCCGCTCCGGGGCCGCCGCTGCCTTCTCCCTCCGTGCCGAGCCACGGGGCCGCCCCTTCTACGGCCTCGCCCTCCTCCAGCGCCGCCGTGAGCCCCCGGCCAGCCCCGGCGCACCCCTCCCGCCTCCCGCCGCTCGCCAGCCCAGCGGGGACCGGGCGGAGAACAAAGTCTGCGGGCGGTGCCTGCGGGACGTCCCGCCGCTACGGGCCGGCGCCGTGCCCCGGTCCTGCCTCCGGCGCCTTCGGTATTTACAGACGCCGCGGCCGGGCCGTCCCGCCCGCGAGTCTCGCACGCCGGAGCCGTCCCGCTCCGCCCGCCCCGGAGCCCCGCGCCGCCGGCCGACTGCTCGCCCCGCTGGTAGGCGGCTCCGCGCCGGCTGCGGCGGCCCGCCCCGCCGAGAGCAGCGGCGGAGGCAGCGGGGCAGAGCCGGGCACAGCGGGGCAGAGCCGGGCACAGCGTGCCCCGCCGCCCTCAGCCCCCGCGGAGGGCCGGGCCGGGCTCGGCCCCGCGCCCGCTGCCGCCGCCAAGACGCCGCGCTTCTTGTACCGCGCCAAAGGCGGGTGCCGCTCGGCCAAGATGGGCCGGCAGACGGCGGCCGGCGGGCGCGCCATGCAGCGCTCGCAGAGCCGGAGCAGCCTCTCCGCCTCCTTCGAGGCGCTGGCGGTCTACTTTCCCTGCATGAACTCCCTGGAGGAGGAGGACAGAGGTGAGGGGCCGGGGCAGGGTCGCGGCAGGTGTGCGCGGGGGACCGCGGGCGCTCCAGGGCGGCCCGGGCTGGGCTCGGCGGTGGCCGCCCGCCGGGAAGGGCCGGGGGTCGGGGCTGGACGAGGAGCTGGATGGGGGAACGCGAGTGACTTGGGCTGAGAGAGAGATGGGTAGCACCGTGCTTGTAGCCGGAGAGCGAGGTGTGATTTAACAGATGATGTTTATCGTCAGACTGGGAATGAAGTTACTAGCTGAACTTTAGTTGTGTTGGGGGAAAAACAAAGGATAGGGGGTCTTTCCATTCGTTCCGTTTTCTGCTCATTCGTACAAAAAACCATACTTCCTCGCAAGTGGTTTTCTAACCATCTGCGGGCTTGTTCAGGTATCCCTTGCCTGTCATCAAGCATAATTTACACAGAACACCAGAGCTGAGCAGTTCAATACTGGCCCCGAGTAACCTTTCCTTAGGGGCAGCAGTGTATGTGGAGGGCTATGCACAAATAGACCTCGCAGGTTTCACTCATTGTTAATCTCTACTCATAAAAGTAAGTCCAACCAGTAAAGAACGTGTGTAATTTTCATATCTTTGTTGCAGGACCAGAACTTTAAATAACAAGAGAAATGCAATGTATTTTCAGTGTAGCCATGACCCCCAAAACGATTTGCTATTGGGAATGTGTGTAGCAAATATACATTTATAGTTAAGCATGGCACCAAACTCTAACCACGATGGAACTTGTATGTTGAGGTTTTTTTGAGTATACTGGTTTCATAAAGAAAATAATTTCGTGTGTTTGAATATGTTTATGTATAGAGTGAACTGGTGGGTTTTCCCTTGTTTATCACAACTAATTCAAGATTTTTAATTTCATCAGGATTAGTAGAGCAAATTGCACCTTCAGTAGATTTGAACACTGTAAAACAGAGATACCAATGTCTAGTGCTGCTACACAAACATGTGTCAGCTGTGTGTGTGCACCATTCATGATCTATTTAAAATAATCTGCTTATTCATTTTATCACCCTTCACATTTCAGGCTGAGAGCACAGTGGCTAATGTGTGTCCCCAGTCTTTGTGTGTTTTGATTTATCTTTTCATATGCAACAGTCCCTGAATTTTCTTCTCCAAAGCATCTCTCATTTCTGATGTGAATGCCTAGGCGTGGTCCTTCACCTTTTCCCTGCTCTTCCTCTGCGGCTGGCCAGGTTGCCCCTTTCAGTGGAAAGGAAGTGGCTGCCTCCCTGGGGCAGACTGTGCTGTCCTTCAGTACTCTCATCTGCTCCCTGCCTTGAACAATGAAGTGAACTGCAAAATATTGCCAGTAGACTGCAGGGTAGGCTTCACATAGCATTTTTAATACTCTTGATGTGCTAATAAACACTATGGCTGAAAGCACTCACAGAAAATATCATAAATTTTCCTTAACATGTTTAGACATTCTTTAAAGATTATTTTTCTTTATCATTGCAGAAGCGTTTTCTTTTCAGTCCTGAATTTTAGCTAAAATAATTGCATTAATCCTTTGTGAAATCAGAGTATTGATTTGTTTTGTTCTACTTGGTTTTCTTTACTGCTCTGGGAAGCATTTAACTTATTCCTTGGTGGAATCTGTGTTTAAAACTGTTCACTGGTTCAAAGAAATATAAAGTACATGGAAGTCAATAGAGAAATATCTGTAAATTTAAGGGTAATCATAATGTTTTATTTTGTGCTTGCAAATTATTTAAGCAGAAGTGTTAAAAGATTGTATACTGATTCACATGTTGTCCCAGATTGTGTTGATTTATGTTATCTGATCCTGTTTAGATGTAGGCTACACTTGAAAATGCATTTCATAAATTCCCATGAAAAAATAGAAATTTAATAACTGTGCAGTTTTTGTGGATTTGAGTTTCTGGTACCTCAATTTAGACGTACCAGGTTACAGAGGGAATGGCAGGCGTGACAGCTAAGATAATTTCCCAAGTGTTCTCACTGGGACTAGAAAGAAAAAAATTGTGATGTGTTTTTTGGATGGCAAGTCTCTCCAACTCAAATTGGAATTTGTTGTCTTATGAGTGTTTATGCAATTATATTAATGTAACATAATTAAAGTGGGTGTGGTACATGCGCTCCCATGTCCACATACATAATGCTCTTTTACAGTTTAATCTGAAAAAAGATTGATGTCAAACCCACTTCACAAGTTAACTGTCCTCAAGATGTAGTTACTTCTCTGTGTGATGGATAGCTTAAAAAAAAGATAACGTGCTACAAGAGTGCTTTTTTTTGTTTGTTTGTTTGTTTTGTTACACTTCACACTCAATCATTTTTTTAATACAAATATAGGAAACCTGATCTGTTGAGGCATTTGAGATACTCTCCTGAAGACTTTTATTTATTAACTGCTGAAATGAATAATTCACTGGTCCAGAGATGAATCTTTCGGTAGGAAAGAATATGAGTACTGTCAAGTTCAGAATTAATTTAGTCGTAAGTAACTCAATACAACATATTAATAATTTTTGAAGCTATTTTTGAACATGATGATGAAGAAGATCCCTTTGCATATCAACTGATTAAAGAAACAGGCCTCTTAAGCCTTGGCATCCAAGCTGTGGTGTACTGAACAAGTGGGCTGCGGAAAGGCTGCTGTTTTCAGTTGGTAGCCATGAACTTGAATCATAGAATCATCAAGGTTGGAAGGGACCTTTCAAGAACATCAAGTCCAGCTGCCCACCCAGCACTGCCACTGTAACACCTAAACCACTAAACCACATCACCCAGAGCCAGATCCAGACACCTCTTGAACACCTGCAGGGATGGTGACTCCACCATCTCCCTGGGCAACCTAGTCCAATGCCTGACCACTTTTTGTTTCTAGTATCTAATCTGAATCTCCCCTGTGTCAGCTTGAGGCCATTTCCTCTTGTCCTCTCACTACAGGCTTGGCAGAAGAGACTGACCCCCACCTCGCTACAACCTGCTGTCAGGTGCATGTAGAGAATGATGAGGTCCCCCAGAATCTTCTCCAGGCTAAAAAAGCCCAGCTCCCTCAGCCATTTCTCAGTTGTGTTTTTTAGAGCCTTGTTGCCTTTCTCTGGACACCCTCCAGCACCTCAGTGTCCTTCTTGAAGTGAAGAACCCAGAACTGAATATAGCACTCAAAGTGTGGCCTCTCCAGTGCAGAGTACAGGGGAATTTGCCATGGCTAGGCCTGAACGTGCCGTGGTTGGCCAGGTTTGCAGCACAGGGAACTGCTGTTTAAAGCAGCATTTCTTACCTACTGATCAGTTGAGATGAATCCTTCAAGTTTATGTACATTCAGTTTTTAGGAGTTTATTATTCTTAGCCACGTCTAGTAGAAGGTGTTAGAAGAGAATTCTTTGCATCATCAATTTCTTTCTGGCATTTCTGCATATGTACACACAGGACTAACATGGTGCCAGAGCAAATTACTTATGTTGTCAAAGCATCAAGGATTTTAAAGAGGTGTCTTGCATTTTTTTTTATTAGATTCATTGATGATAAAATGTATGGCCTGCATACTGAAGTGAGAATTGGTGTCAAATAACACATTTGACAATAACATGTCAAATAACAGACTTAAATTATATGGAAGTTGTTGAAGAGGTGTGGGGACAGAGTACAAATCAGTGTCTATATGAATGCTCTTGAAGCATTCCAAGCTTCGTATTTTTTCTGAAATCTTGTCTTTGTTGAAATAAAATAAATTTTGTGATTGTCAAAAGATGAGAAAATTTCCAGTGTAAATGCATGTGACATCCTTTTAGATGTCTGTGTAGTCATAGTGCAACATCTCATGCAGATGATATATTTACAAGCAGTGTATGAATGTACTAAACTTTCCCGTGAGCAAATGAATTCTTGTCTACGAGAAGCTTACTGGAGAAGTAGTTATCGTACATGCAGAGAAAAGAAGAGAGGGTCAGATCACATGATGTGATCACTAGAAAACCTACATCTGTTTTTATGAGTGGGACTGGTAATTTGGTGCTTCCTCAAATTACACTGTGTGTATTGTTTACTGTAATAAATTTTTACTATGGTTTCCGTTTTATACTCTGTTTACATTCACTTCTGTTTTGCATTTACACTGGGGTGTTGTTATAAACAGTTAAATAGCACGTTGCCAGGAATGCAGCTGTGGAGCTGCTGGTCAGGGCAAGATCTGTGTGCCCACCAAAAGGGAGTATATTTCAATTTAATATCTTCTTTTGCCTAAGTTTTTGGGTGGTAGTGAAGCTATGAGACTGAAGGGGAAAGCTAAATGCTTTGCAGGTGCTGAAGACAATTCAAGAGATAATTTATGATAATTTAAGACATAGATTAATTCAGAAAGAACTGGAAAGCATCTTGGTCTCCCAGTATGTTAGAAAAACAAAAGGCAGTTAAAAAAAAAAGCCACAGAATGTTCTTCAGTCCAAGACAATCATGCCAAAAATAGCAAAAATTAGTTGCATTAGCTGAGGAGAAGTTACATGACAGTTTTGCATATTGATGTCTGCCGAAAGAAGTATGTGAGTGTTGCTGCAGGAGTTCAGCAGGAATAGAAGCACATTATACTCTCCTGTCACCTTGCTGATAACTAGCTGGGAAACTTGCTGGAGGGGTTGTTGGATCCCACATAGGTGTCAGCGGGAGTGCTGCCCCTGAGTGAAGGCTCAAGACTTATTTAAAGGTACACTGAGCTGCTCAGTTCAGCACTGGTAATGGCTTCAGTGGCATTTCTCACCAGTTATTCACTGCACGTTGGTAGAGCTGGAATAAAACTCAGCAGTTCCTGGATTCTGTTCCTGTGGTTAGACCGCCAGATCACAGTGTCCCTCTGGAGGTCCCAGTAGACAATAACAAGCAGACAATAATTTGACCAGAAATAGAAAATGGGGGAAGTAGTAACAATAAATTCATTAGCGCAGTAATTATTAAAGTGAAGAGAATTCTGCACATGAAGTAGTTATGCTTTAAAATTACCATCTTAAAAAGAATAAAGTAATATAGGAGTGTCAGGCAATGAAGAAAATGAGAATAACTACATCATCTTGGGGGAATTGGCCTACATTTTGGCCTTGGTGGTAAAGATGACCTTATTTGTGTGGAATGTTCATAGGTAGAGCCAAGGAAGGATATGAAAGAAGGGTATAATGCCCTGCGACAGGTTATTCACTGTAGAAGACGAAGCTTTAAAGATCCTGGCTTGATAGTTGCTAACACACCAGAGCTCGTCTGCTGCACATTGCATGCAGTAGTGAGGTTGCTCATCTTGGAGGATAAAAAGCACCTGAATGTGCAATAATAATTGTTCTGTAAGAATCTGCAAGACATTTAAGTTTATAGTTGATAATGTTTTCTGTTTGCTGTTAGGACGCAGCTCAGGGGCTGACTTGAGTCAGCCTTTCCATCATGGTGGTGGATCTGTCCCATTACTGCAGCTCCATGGGCTGTTCCAGCATGGAGGCAGTATAGCAGGCATTTCCAGCAAGTCACAAGTGTTTTTACCAGTTATACTCAGGTACTATAGTAATGAAGTAGGTGTAGATGCCAAGATTGATAAGATCTTTAAAAAAATAAGTAAAGAAAAAATTATACTGTTGCTGGCAAAGTAAAGAGAGTGACAGAAAAAATGACTTGTATTCCAGAAGACTAAGGGAAAAGTAGAAGAAACTGCAGAAGGTTGACATTCAAAGTACAGCATACTTCAGCCTGAGTTAGAAATGCCCGGCAGATTTTTAAAGCTGTGTTTCTCTTACAGTTGTGTTTCTCTTCTGAGCTGCTAGTTACACTGCAGCATGTACCTGAATAGCTGGCAGGTAATTCGGGTGTGGCTGTAGCAGCAGCAGTGAAGCTACAGTATATGATAGGTTGCATCTCTGGTGGTACCTACAAAAACGTGTAAAAACCTGTCTCATGTCTATGTGCTGTAATTGTCATTTTTCAGTGTCAAGGTCAAGAGTGTATTCAAAGCAGCAACACCCTGTGTTGCCATTGTTTCAATTTGAAGAGGTAAATGTTTAACAGCAGTAGTTTGAAAATGGGTCATTACAGTGTGAAATTTGCTCAGTTGTTTTTTTTTTTTTTTAACTGTGGCTATTTAAATAATGATATTTGCATAGGATCATTACTCATCTTAGACAAAGCAAAGGACAAAGAGCTGTTTCTAATTTGTGTAATCTCAGTAGCCATCCAACTTCTTGGCACCGTCTACCTCATTAAGCCTTAATAGAGGGTGTTGAATTGTTTCAACACACTTGCTACATCATTCAAAAATGCTGCACAGATCTGTGTGATTGATAGTGTATGTAGTGACCCTTACTATAATAAAAATAATCAAGGTTAGGGTAAAGAATAGTGTTACTGCCATGATTCCATATTTAGAAATTATCTCCCACTTCATATAAGTCAAAAAGAAAAAGCAATTCTAAGCTTCTCAATATAGGTACTCTTTGCTATTTAGGCATTTTTAATCTGCTCTTGGGTCTGCATGAAATAATGTTTGTTAATAAATACATTATAATGGTATACATCCAGAAAATTGAATGTACGAGTAAACACAAAAACATTATCTCTTAAAACTACAGAAATGGTTTCTGTTTACTTAAGATGATCATCCTTTGTCATTGGCAAAATCAGAGACTGGATGTGAAGAGTTTCTGTGATGAAGATGTGCTCCTATCTAGTTATTTTTTATATAAATGATATACAAAATTAGAATGTAATTCCACAAAATTGGTTGCTCTATTTTTCAGGATTTTAATAGCTTGGAGATGAGACTGATTTCCCACTGCTTTGCACTTTTTGTAGTTAAATAGATTGTTGTACAGGATGTACAAAGTGGATATAAAATGCTACCATTCTGTTTTGACACATGCACAAAATATGCACAAATTATTATAGACCTATTACAGTTGAATGATTAGAATCTCTGTGTGGATATCATAACTGGTCTAAATGAGGGCTCCTGAGAACTGTTCATTCAGGTCACTCGTCACATGGGACATACAGCTGTGGGCTGCAGAGCCGTGTGCTTGTTTGTTGTCCTATCTCTGTGTTCAGCCTTACAGCAGGTAATGGCTTTTGGCAGGAAAATCCTCTGACCACACCTAGAAAACTGATGGCCTTATCAGTGACAGAAATAGAGACTTCTGCAGTGGTGCTGGAAAGGCCTGAGTGGCTGCGTGTACCTCTATTCCTGATCTGCATCTCACTGTTAAGATCTGTAATCAGCGTCTGTAAAACAAAGGATCCAACCAGACCTGCATAGCCTGCGTGTTCGTTGTTATATAGTCAGAGCCAGGTAACCAAAAGAGAAATGGAAATTACATCAGTACTAACCCTTCTCTTTCTTACAGCTGTGGTTAATTAGTTTTGATTCCCTAGGACAGCTGTCTTTTATTGATGCTTTTCCCTGGTCTTAAAATCAAGAGTCAAACACAGTTAGAAGGGAAAAAGGGATTTTACCTTGGTATTTATTTTAAGGATCCTTAGGTGCACCACATCCAGGCTGAATGCACCTCAATGCATCCTGCAATGCACACCCCCAAAAGATCTGGTATAACATTATAGGTTTTACTAATTAGCATATCTATCATAAATTCCCCAGTGAGAGGCTCAAATGAGCCCCCCTCCCCAAGGAACCTTCCCCTGAATGGTTCTATCTTAGTTTACAAAATGTGTTCTGGAGAGGACCTTGGGGTCTGGGCATATTGATCCCTGACTACTAAACCTCTAAAATGTTTAGTCTCTTAGCTTAACAAACAAGTCCAAGAATGTAGGCAAAAAGCATAAAATACAGAAGTTGTAAAAATGTATAAAAGGGGTTTAAAAGAAAAGGCAAAAAATCATCATGGCATCATTATCAGGGGTAAATTCTTTGTCAAGGCAATGGCCAAGCATCAGACCTCTGTGCTGTGATTCTTTGTATACTTATTTGGGGTTACCAGGAGTGTTACTTAGCACAGATACTGAAAACAAGCCCTTGGGTGTTCAAGATGGTTATGTGTCCTTTTTTTTTATGTAGCATGTGATTCTGAATGCCGGGGATACTAAAATTTTAGGAATATTAAGTACTTACTGTGTATGTAGGAAAACAGCTCTTTTTTAATGCTTCAGTCCTGTAAAAATATTTCAAAAACCTTTTTGAGAACATAAGACCGTAAATTGAAGATCTTAAAGTGATGGATGCCACATGCAGACAAAAACAGTTTCCTTTTTTTTTGATGCTCCTAACAATTTGCTGAAGGATCAGTTAAGACTGGAGAATGGACATCAGAACAGCAGTGAAATTGAAGTGGCAGAATACAGCTTTAGACACATTAAGATGTGGGAGAGAAAAAGGAGCAGGTGCTTGCTTTAAACCATAGCTTTGCTTGGAAGCTGTGTGTGGTAAAGTGACTTCACATCATACGGCCACAACAAGGCACAGGGTTGACTGAAAAAGTGACCAGCCTTTCCATGGCAGGGAAGTGGAATGCAGACAAAGGGTGCTGCAATCTGGCCAGGAACAAATGAGATTCATCATGGCTGCCTCTTGGGTCCTGTAGGAAATTTTTCAAGAATGGGATGCCAAATCTTCTATACCAGCCTTTGACCAGAAGCTCAAGCAACAGTTTCGCAGTTGATTATTTAATTCAGCTCTCTCTTTTACTTTTTCTTAAGTGCTGTCTTAATTACTCTTAATATTAGTTAACCATGTTTCCATTATGGCCAGAGGAAAGAGAGAGGAGGAAGCACAAAGAACAGGACAAGAGTGAAGAAGTGTTTCTTGACCCGAAGTACGAAACTACTGAGGCCTCCCAAGAAATTTAAAAATGCATGGGCCAGACTGAGGCTGTCAGCCCAGACTCTCTCACACGTTCCAAACCTGGCTGCTCCCATACTGAAGAGCTTTCTTGCTGAAGGCAGCTCTGCTTTGGGCCTATCAGGGCAGGCCATTCCTGTGCCAGTCAAAAGTTTTCAGTATTTTACATTCAGATACTCCAGGAAGCAGGAACTAAAATGCAGATCTTTCCTTCTTCCTTACACGTAAGGGAAAGCCCCTGGTTATAGTTTCCCCCTGGGTTTGCAATGCTCTTTGGGTTTCAGAAATGCTGACAGCCTGCGCCGTGAAAATGTCCATTGGAAGGACTGTAACACAATACTTCATAAGCTGATTGTTAGCACTTGCATATGAGAATCAGTGAAGTGAGCTCAAATTGAAGTGACAATGACATCTGCTTTTCCCAAATCCTGCTTAAATTAGTAGGTCCTAAACCATGTCTTCTGCTTGGCGTTTGTGGGTAACAAAAAAACAACTTAGCTGTGCTTCCTAGTGCTTCAACAAGAGCTAAATGCCTTGTTCAATGCAGACAAAACCTGGGCTGCTCCAGAAACAGAGCTGTGTGGCTGCAAAGGAATTTGAGACCTGCCCTGTCTCCCTTTTCTTCTGTAGGTTCAAATTTTCTTAGATTGTCTTTTATCTAGCCAGTTGTTAACATATCCAGAGCAGGTAACTAGGTATGTAAAGAATTTTAGTCTTTAAAAATGGGCTTAAAAAGAGCTTGTTCTCTTTGTGGATCTAACTCCTGAGTTCACATCAAAATGCTGAAGGAGTTCTTATGCAGCCTTTCTGGTGAGGTGGGGAGAGCAGAGAAGAGCCACCTCAAGCCACAGCTGCTCTGTACTCCGTACAAGTCCTACCAAGAGATCCCGTGCCAGCTGGGGACTGGCATAGCCAGCCTGCCTGTGCCTGTGCCATGTCCTCTCTTGGCTCTGCGCCTGCTGGGGAGCAGTTGTAGGAAGCTCCTGCCGAGAGCAAGCTGAGCGATCTTGTTCTCACCGCCAGCGGCAGATTTCATCTGGCTAGATCCCAGATGATGGAAGGTAATCTGCTGCATTCACTGCAGTTTTTGACTTGTCCTCATCATATCAGTATTTTTGCATCCCTAATTTGTAAATGATTTGCACCCCAAGTTGTGGGAACAAATAATTCTGTGTGTAACTTAGAAAATGTGGCCTGCAGAGTCTATTTGCAGTAACCATATTAGTTAAATTACCAGTGTGATTAACCGTAAGAATGAATGTACTTTCATAAATACCAAAGCAATTATTTCTGGTAATTTATTCCACTCCTTACAATATGGCTGCAAGAATCTGAACCAGTGTTTTTCAGATAATGTATTCCATATTTTGTGGTGGGGACTTGAGAGAAATTTCTTTTTGCTAGGGAAATTAGCTTATACGAATTTGGAGAACATTTTTGATGTTCTTTATTAGAGTTTAGGAAACTGCGAATAAAATTATTTTGATTGTAGGTACTCAGTAATGTAGCAACAAACTGCACTTCTAAGCTCTCATTTCCATATCCTTTAATTTGGTAAGATTAAAACAGCATGTATAACATGAGTGTATAAGTATATATACTTTAGGATTATAAACCCAACCCCTACTTTTACAGTGACACCAGTTCGATGTTTATTTCTGAATTAGTGCTGCATTCCCAAGTTACTAATCTAGCTAGAGGTTAGTATTGCCTTAGCTGGGTTCATTCAACTGTATGCGTGTCTTCACAAATGTTTTTTTCAGAAATTACATGTCTTGAAAGAAAAAGAACAACTTTCAGTTGTTTTGTTGGTTTGTTCCTTTTGGTTCGGGTCCAGTATGGAATGCAGCCACATGAGTAGTTGAATTAACACAAGAGAGGAGGTGTCAATTTCCAGGTAGGAATGAGGGAAAACAGTTTAGATTTACTAGAGTGATATAATCTTCAATCAGATGTTCTACCAGCTACAGCTTGGAAGTATGGCACCAAAGGCTGTTTCTTTGACTTGAGTAGCTACTTCGCATTTTCATTGCCAGTTGAAACGTTTTAAAATTTTTGCTGAGTTTATGGAACATGAGTTATGGATGACACAAATACTGTCTTTGCTTTTAAATTGTTTGACGAATTGTAAGATTATTTTTGATTTATTAATATTTTTCCAGGGACAAATATATTGCTAGTATTGTGGGCAAGCAAGTGGAGGTATTTCTCATACATTATTATATATTAATTTAGCTAAGTTTCATCTGAAAGAATATTCACATCGAATGCAGTGGCCCAGGAATCACACCACCCAGATCCGGGTCTTCTGTTAATTCTATTTCAAGTTGTCATTTTGCTGTTAAAATCTTCAATTCTTACTTCAAGAAGCATCAATGTCATGATTAGGAGCTTTACTGATGAAAGGTCAGATCTTTCTCTTTGGAGACCATCAGAGAGCACTGCCTATTTCTATTGAAAACTGGGAAATAGTTATTCACATAGCCTCCTTTCAGCCCTCCTTAAATTCAGTGTTAAGGTCAAAATAATTAGTGTTTACCACGCGAACTTACACAAAAGTTGGATATACTACACATGCCTAACTTTAATGCTGTTTCAAAGTTGTATCTTTCTGTGCCTCTTGTCATGTGAACGAGACCACTTACTTCAGTTAAAATGAATGTGGGAAAGTAAAACTGCTTAAAAATAAGGTTTAGAGGGATGCCGTGATCAGCTACACGTGTGCCTCTATGAAGACTTGAATGACAGTTGCACGAGTTCTGCCCTGATTTCTCAGTAGATTGATGTGCAATAGATATGTCCATTTTTTTATTCTGTTCTTCTACAGTGAAGGCATACAGACTTAAAATTCTAGTTCAGAAAAGAAATCTGCCTTACAAATTAATAAAAGTTACTACATACTCCTTCCTGTATTACATAATCGAATATATATTTCTCCCAAACTCCCAAATCTTTGAAAGATATGTGAACATACTGAAGAATCATGCAAGATGGAGATGTTCTTTTAAATTTGCATTAGAGACTTCATGTTTACAAGAATGAAATGAGAACGACCATCATTCAACAAGGCTGAATGAAAATGAATACTTACTCATCAAAAGAGTTCTGGGAACAGAAGAGTGATATGCTGTGAGGCTTTGGGAGTTGTGTGCCTTTCACATGTAACTATGATGCAGTGTACCTTTTCTACAAAACTATAGCACAGTGTTTTCCTGGCAGTTTTGTGGGAATATTTCTTTGAAATGAGTGCTTGTATTTTAGAACAGCTCCGGACCACTGTTGGAAGGCAGCTGCCAGCTTTCATTAGCTAAATATAAATAATAAACCTGCAGACACTTAGAATGGTACAACCCCCCCCCCAAAAAAAGAAAATGTTGATTTCTGACCTTCATTTTTCATATGCTGTAGTAGCTTGCTATCTTTTTTATTTGCATTTATCGCATCAGGTATTGATGGGCTTTTTAAGAAGTAATTTTGATGCAGTAAAATTTATCTTTTCATTCTACTGGGTACTGAATTTGTTTGGGTAGCTGAAGTTCTAGATGAAAATTATTACTTCTATTATTATTAATACTATTTGTGTGTACTGATTAAAAGTTATGGTCTTAAGGAATATGTAGAAGGTTTGTAATAAGCATTACGATTTGAACCACTCATGATACTGCTGTAGAAATGTCTCACTGCTGCTAAATAGTGCAGTTATTAATCCTTCTTGATAAGGAGCCAGTCGTTTTCAGGGTATTTTTGGTGTCTAGTTCCCACTTCACTAAATTTCCCATGTTCTTTATCTTACCTAATATTCCTCCTGACTTAGGGGCCTGGGGGTCTTCAACCCACGCTGCAGCCTGTAGGAGAGTGACACTGAATGCACACATTGAAATTGATGTCTCTCTCCCATTCCCTGTCCAGGGGTGCAGATCCTCCTACTCTAAGCCAGTCCCTGTGCTCACACATTCACTCTGAGGTGTGATAGTCCTCATCCCAGGACAATCTCCTTCTTTTGCTCCTTTCCTTTTTCAAATCCCTAAAGCTTCATCAACTTCACAGGTCCAGAAGCTCTTCTGACCTCTGGTACATGATGAGGCAGAGAAGGTGTAAAGGGTAGCAGATGCTACAAACAACTGCAGAAGGAAGATGAGTCAATTGATATCCTAGGGTACAAGTATATTAGTCTACCCTCATTGTATCAGTACTTAAGAATTCTGTTATTTTTTGTTGTAGCGTGTTTAAAGTTCTTGCTCTTTTATAATACCAGTGTATCACACATCACTGTGCTGCACTCAGAGGTGTATAGAACAAACTGAAAGAAAGCAGTATGCAGAATTCCTTGCCCTATTGCAGGGAACAGCATTTAAAATTAGAAATGACATGGAATGGCTGTCTTACTCATGAAAGAAAAACTGAGGTTTCATTCCTACTCATTTCTTCCAGCTGAGGTCTTGATCAAAATTCCTACACTAGAAGCTACTATATATTGAGTACTTTTTCTCTCGTCTGATACCCAGACATCTGTCACATTGCTGCTTTTACAAGTAAAATTAAACGGTGCAAATAGACAGAAAAATTGTTATTCTTGGAGGTGATAATAAAATTTCATATTGTGCATAAAAATCAATACTGTATATTTTAAACATAAATTTAGAGCAGCTAGTGAATAGAGAAGAAAGCATGGGAAGGGTTCTTGATTTGTGGTTTACTAGCCTCTCTAATGGATATCTGTGACTTGATTTAGCAGATAATGACCAAATGTTTTTAAAACAGTAATTCATCTGAATTAGAACATTTCTCTGCAGGTTTTGACATCATGGTAACATTTTAATTGAATTCCTAAGAGGGGTTTATTCACCCAGGGAAAATATATTTTAAACGCGCTAGACTATGGATTGTTTAAATCTGGTTACCTCTGTGGGCAGACTTGTGTTGTCTGACCTTGGAAAGCAGGCAGTGACAGTACTAAGATCCTGTAAAAGAGATTTATGATGCTGTTTGCCTGTTACTAAAAAATTGATGATTTTTAAATGGAAGTTTTGTTACAGGTCATTCATTTGTGGCTCTGAGTTTGTGCCACATGGAGCAGGGGTGTGCACGGTTGCCCAGCTGTGACAGCACAGTGCCATGGGGGCTTCTCTTTTGTCTCCACAGAAGCAGGGGGCAAGAAGCTGCGGAGCACCGTCCAAAGGAGCACTGAGACAGGGCTGGCCGTGGAGATGAGGAACTGGATGACTCGTCAGGCTAGCCGGGAGTCAACGGATGGGAGCATGAACAGCTACAGCTCTGAGGGAAAGTAAGCAGCATTTACACCTGTGGTGTCCTGGTGTTTCTCCATGAACCCAGTCGTTAGAGAGAGGCACAGTGAGCGCTGTAGGTTCTGTTCAGTCAGAATTCCCTTCACAAGCCAGTGTCATTGATGGACCAAGCCTAAGTCTTCCCCTGTGACTGAAAGTGTCTCCCACTGTTGGTGCAGAAAGGAGGAGGAACATTTCTGCTGTGCCATGAGAAGGGCACGTGGTGGGTCAGATCATCATCATGAGGTGTGTCAGGAGGGGCGCAGGTGCAGTACACCAGGTAAAATACAGACAAGTTCTCTTCCAAAAACTCCTGGCATACGTCAGTGCTTTGCAGAAAGCATTTCCAGAGCATTTCCAGGTGTTATTCACTGGGCTCAAGAGTTTTCAAAGGTTCTGCTTTAATCCTGAAGAAATTATCTGGGCAGAAGTATGAGTCTGTCATGTATCATGGGTGTCATAAAAGCCCCAGTTTCTGAGTGATGTATATGAGACATTGCCCAGAAAAGTCTTACTGTAGGTTGATTTATTAGTGATGTTCACAGCACTGGACAATACATCTATGCTGCACAATATATCTTATGTGTCCAGGTTGATGCACTAAAAGCATTTGAGATGGCCATTTCTTAATGATTGGTCATTACAAATTTCATTAGTTCTTGTTGCTCTGTAATGGGTCACAGATAATTTATGGCAAGCATTTTAATTTTAAATTACTTTGGTCATTTGCCACAAGGGATTTCAGTTCTGTTATTGAATAGATGTAATTCTCAAAGACATTTTAAACAAAATATTTAGAATGAAGGGTGATTTTAAAAATAGCAACCAGTATTTGGGCTAATGTCATCATTTCATTGCGTACATTTGATATTTAGCCATTGAATTCAGAGTAACTGGGTAGTGTGAGCAATTTAACCTTCATGTAACTAAGTCAGTGGTAAGGGTGTGTGTTAGTATCTTAATGAACTGGTCTCATATGAATACTTTGATAATTAACCGTGGTCTTTAATATATTGGAAAAGGAGAACATGACAGAAGAATACTAATGTGGAAATTACTGAGGATTAGTGCTTTCTTTACCTTTTTGTTTATGTGCTGGAGGCTAAATTGCTGCTTGTTGAACACTGTGGGATTTTGAAAATTACAGTAATTGTTTTTTAAGTTCCTTACAGTACTACCAAACCCACAAACATTAAGTGCAAAACATCTAGAAAACTAAAAATGAGCCCAAGCCAAAATAAAATGAACAAACCCCCAACCAAATAAATAAAAAACACAAGCAAACAGAGGGCAAATTTAAGTGTATTTATTTTTTTGCTTTTTTCAATATTATTTCTAGTTTGATTTTCCCTGGTGTGAGGTTGGCTGCAGACAGCCAGTTCAGTGATTTTCTGGATGGACTTGGTCCTGCCCAGCTTGTAGGACGACAGACTTTGGCAACGCCATCAATGGGTAAGTGTTTATGTCCTCTAGATATGATATATTCTATTTGGTCAGGTAATTAAAACATAGAATTTATCTAGATTCCCTTTAAATATGGATTTCTCTTGTGGTTTTGAACAACTCAGTTAAGACCAAAGCTGTAACCTCAGCCAAAGTTGAATGTAATTGTGGATGCTTATGCAGAAATGCAAAAGTAGAAAGGTGCTGTGAAAAATTCAGCCTTTTACCTCTTCTTCAGTTTTCCATCTTTAAAATGGGGCTAATGAGACTAATCTTTTCTCTGAATCACTTGGATAATATTGTATAAAAATAGGTAATTTAGGTGCAAAATATTTGTTATTATTGTGTTTACAGACTTTTATATTCACAAGTTACCTTTTCATAACTTGTCTTAAATTAGAGGCACAGCGAAGAGATTTCAGGCAGTTTTACAGAGCTGCTTTGTATTAATTCCTTTGCTGCCTGTTTTTTATATCAAACTCTTAAGAAAGAGAAATTAATTTGAAGTAATAGAGGCATGGAAGATGGGAGACAAGGTGTTACATTGCAGAGGTTTTAAATTGTTTACTAACATAAACAGCAGTGAAGAGGGTATTAAATTATCCAGTGTTAAAATCCAGATCATACTGACTGATAGAAAACAGATGGTACCAGTCACCACATACTTGTCCTAGAAATTATCTCAACATTTAATATATTAAAGTAGTTGTGAATTACAGTGCTGGGGTTTCTTTTTGTTTTCTAGGAGATATTCAGGTGGGAATGATGGACAAGAAAGGACAGCTGGAAGTAGAAATAATCCGAGCCCGTGGCCTTGTTGTAAAACCAGGTTCAAAGACACTGCCAGGTAAGGAAGAAAAACCTTAGTAGCAATCTTAGCACAGAGCCAAGCGTTGGACTTGGTGATCCTAATGGGTCCTTTCCAACTCAGTATATTCTATGATTCTATGACCCTAAGAATAGCATTCTACCAAAAAATTCTGTGGCTTTTCTGTTCGGCTTTGTCAGGTCTTAACAAATTCACATCTCAGTAGATTACAGTGTTGTATGTACACTGAAATGAATAACATGTTGAAATGATACAGCAAAAATCAGCCCTGCTTCAGGAGGAAATTAAAAATCAGGCTGCCAGAAGACACAAAAGTGTTTTTGATAATAGCAAAGGCATCCTTTATTATGGGGTGGAAAGAAAGGTATATACTGAATATTTTATATAGGAATCTTAGGTATGAAGAGGGAATCAAGAGATGTAGGGAATCAAGAGTAGGAATAGGTACCTACTCAAAAAGTAGACCAGTATTTGATACTTGCTCCTTGTTTTATAATCTGATGTCCTATAACACTGTGTGAAAAGGACAATATAATGATATTTTTAGCAAGCTCTTCTGCCAAAATAGAAATTGTGTCAGAGTCTTTTCTTCACTGATTTTCACCTTGTGAAAATTAATAATTTTAAATTATTAACAATTTGGAGCATTGATCCAAATCTTACCTAAGTCATTGCAAGTCGTGCATTTACTTAATAGCCCTATTTTGCATATTACACAGTATAGGGATGCTATATATAGGAATACCTGATTTTTTCAGGTCAAAATCTGAATTTTTCATGGTAGAAGAGACATACAAAATAAATCAAGAAAAAAATACACCCAAGGAGAAGAGTAAAGAAAATGCATGGCTGCTTTGTATGGGAATAATTGTTAATATTGCTTGTGGAGATTGTTCTTGTAAGTTATATATTCATTAAAAGCAGATTTTTATATGGTGATAGAAGGTGTGTATGTTACACAAAAAAATCTGGACTTCTTTACTTACTGTTCTTTTTTATCGTTCTTCTAAGCACCATATGTAAAGGTGTATCTATTAGAAAATGGAGTCTGCATAGCCAAAAAGAAAACAAAGGTAGCAAGAAAAACGCTGGAACCACTTTATCAGCAACTTCTATCATTTGAAGAAAGTCCCCAAGGGAAAGTTTTACAGGTAATTTGCATTAATATTCCTCTGAACCTGAAAATGTCACCTGTACAGTATTCACTGAATGAGTTTCAAACTTCTTTTGGACTTCATTTGGCAAAAAATTCCCATATTTTATAGACTTGTTGAGCAGATAAATCCAACAGTAATAGCTATTTATGCAAGTAGAAAAGTTGAGCAGATAAATCCAACAGTAATAGCTATTTATGCAAGTAGAAACTGAGTCTGCAAGTAGAACTGAGCAAAAGTCAGTTATAGATTATTTTGCTTCTGGTATATGTAAGGGCTCCTCTCACTGGGTTTTCTCTGGTATCGTGGATAACTGCTGTTTGTGCCTAGATCATTTCTGTCACTGCATCATGATTAGTATACACGGAACTAAACTATGGCAGCAGTCAGATATTTAATTCCTTACTGTAATTAAATAAGCAGAGACGTTTGACGAATCAGATTAAAGCTTTTGTAATTTTTGCTGAAATTGTTTCTGTTTTCTTGTGTTTCTTTTCCTAACAGATAATTGTTTGGGGAGACTATGGACGTATGGATCACAAATCTTTTATGGGAGTGGCACAGATACTTTTAGATGAACTGGACCTGTCCAACATGGTGATTGGGTGGTTCAAACTTTTCCCTCCTTCTTCCCTAGTAGACCCAACCTTAGCTCCTCTCACTAGAAGAGCTTCCCAGTCATCTCTTGAAAGTTCAACAGGACCTTCGTATGCTCGCTCATAGCAGCTGTGAAACTGTTGTCATAGCAACCAGCGTTACAAAAAATAAAATTACAGGTCGCAAACCCTGGTAACACTGCATGCTTAATGTTGTGTCTTCTGAGCCTGTTTCTAGGGCTGCAACGCGATCCTGTGTTCTTAAGGAAGTTGCACACATTGTGCCCTATGGAAGGCCCTCAGGTGATGGACTGAAATCATGAAGAACTGATAGGTTTGGAGTTCAGGGACTCAGTTTTTGGTCCAATCTGAAGCCATGGACTAAACTAAAAAATCAATCTGTTTCATGCAACAAAAGTCCTTTTCAATGGCATATCTGTTTTGTTGCTCCCATTTCTTTATTTATCTGCCCTCCCCTCCTAAAGCTTGGTTATGCCACAGAAACAGAGTTACCGTCCCATGAAGCCACATTACAAGTCAGTGGATTAGCAGACATTGGAAGAAAGGAAGAATCTAAGGATGCTGGAAAAGTCAACTGACACTTGCAGCAGTTGCTTGAGATCTGAAAACTCTTCATATTGAAAAGGTTCAAGACTTAAAGTGGCGGGCTTCATACCTCCAGCTATTCACACAGTGAAACCCCAGACGTGATGGACTCTCTGAAAAATAAAGTTCTGTGGATATACTGTACTGTATGAAATTAAGAAACTTTTTTGCATGGACACAGATTTAGCTGAACACTTAAATTATTTTCTTGGGGCTGCAACTTGCAAAAAAAAAAGAATAAATCAGCCATTTTCAACAGTTTATATTATTTTTAAAAATAAATTTCACTAGTGCATGGTTTTAAAGGGAAGAGAATGCAACAGGGTGATACAAAGACACACCACGTTTATCATTCTTTAAACCAGTCATGGTCTGTGTTTTTGCAGACTTCTATTAAAAATAATTTCTAGCAAATATTTAAAATTCTGTTTATGTGACAAGAAATAAGTGTAATATATTAAATTTATTTAAATGTAAAAGGTACAAGCCTTGTAAAGTTCAACATAATGTGCAAATTGTACACTTCTTTTACCTCCTTCTTTCTCTATCTCTCCTCCCAATCTCCCTTCTTCCTTTTGCTCTTTTTCCCCCTCTACCTCCCAGGATGATCAGCATATTCTAAAATGGCTACCTTTTGACTTACTACTCTCTTATGCCCCATATGTGGTTCAGGGTTGCAGATTGTTCTGCATTTCTGAATTATTTGAGAAAAATATTGTTTAAGAGCTTACTTTTTTTCAAGCATGTTGAAAAGGATTTTGCAACATGGCTTGGGAGTACATTAATGTAATTCAGCATGTATTTGATAAAGAAGATATTTGAACTTTTGCAATTTATTGTACAGTGCATGGTAACTTATTTTCATTTTTTCTCACCTTCAAATTGAATTCTACAGCAAAATACTGGAATCATGTGGCCATTGTAAGATGTCTTCAATAAATTTGTTTTCAGCACCAGCATCTTCCATTCAAAGACTGAACTATCATTTCTTGAAAGTTTTTGGAAAGAGGAAAAATTAAGTACCTGATTGATTTTTAGGAAGCAAATTTAAGCACTTTTATTTGCACTAAACCAAATTGATTGCTATATTTTTGAAATAACAAAAGCAACAAAGGTTACAAATCCATACAGTTCTTCTGCTGTAAAGTTCAATTTTCATAAATTACATTTGCGTTGCAAAAGACATAATTAGGTAATATCAGTCTGGAAAATATCAGTCTTTGGTTTGTAAAATAGCCTTAAAGAAAGCTTATCAGTACCACTCTGACAGCTATTTGACACCATTACCAGAACCTCAGTGCAGTTAATGGATCTTCAAAACCCTGAGTTTTGTAGCAGACAGTAACTACCGTTGGGTGGTGCTGCAAGTTCAAGCTTCTCATTAAATTACGTTATTTAAAGGGAATGTAACTGGCTAATGTTTAATAACAAAAATATCCTTCTTTTTTTTTTTCCTGGGTCTCTGTATGCCTTGAATACCTACTTAAGGTTTAATATTGAAATCTTGCAATAATTTTTGAAGTACATTACATTTACCTTTATGGCCACACAGAATTATTCTGATTTTATTTGAAAAATCTGTTGAAGTTTCCCATTAACAAATTGTACATGTCTCTTAAGAGGGAAGAAGTAATAACAGTATCACTTATAATGCCTTTTACTTTGTGCAATATCATAAAAAATGAGATTGTGTCTTGTCTGCAGAGTTTAAATAATGGATTATTGTTAAGTTAATAGACAGACTGGTAAAATTATATTTATTGAAATAATTTAGACACTTGTCTACCAGCAGCAAATAAATACTACCAACATGCAGTCTACAATATCCCCTAGGATATTAAACAAAAATACATAACCATTTTCCTGACACTGTGAGATGTGCTCACACATTCTTGTATGCATAGTCCTCTATAAATTATTTCAAATTTTAAAATCAAGGACATGACGCATGGAAGGTTTGTACATAATTGTCATTATGCAGTATTTATTTTAAAAAAAATTAATGTATTTTTTTTAATTTTCACACGTCTGCAACTCTACTTATGGTTTAGTCATGTAAATAGTACTATTCCAGTGATCACTGCTGTCTTGTAAATAGTACGTTTTAAAAAGTTAAAAGGAATTACAGTTGGGGAAAAAAAAAAAGGCAGATTAGGCCTGTAATGAACACCAACTAATGTAAATCAAACTCATTCTGGTGATGGTATTTAACACTTTAAATAAAACATTTTCTTTACAGAATTTGTGTGCAGCATTTTGTTGCTTTTCTCTAAGGTGGTCAGCAGCATCCTTCCACACCCTTCAGAGGAGCTGGTGGCAAGCAGCTCACGCAGCCGGAGCCACAAGCGTGCTGTTCTTCTCCCAGCAGGGCTGCTGGTGAAATGCCAGCTTTAAGCTGCCACGTTCACTGCCAGGTGCAAGGAGCGGTGGGAGGCCAGGCCTGCCCGTCACCCAGCCAGGCTGCAGGCTCTGCCCTGTGCTCCATCACCCAGCCAGGCCACAGGCTCTGCCCTGTGCTCCATCACCCAGCCAGGCCACAGGCTCTGCCCTGTGCTCCATCACCCAGCCAGGCCACCGGCTCTGTGCTCCATCCCCCAGCCAGGCCGCAGGCTCTGTGCTCCATCACCCAGCCAGGCCGCAGGCTCTGCCCTGTGCTCCATCACCCAGCCAGGCCACAGGCTCCATGCTCCATCACCTAGCCAGGCCACAGGCTCCATGCTCCATCACCCAGCCAGGCTGCAGGCTCTGCCCTGTGCTCCATCACCCAGCCAGGCCACAGGCTCCATGCTCCATCACCCAGCCAGGCCGCAGGCTCTGCCCTGTGCTCCATCACCCAGCCAGGCCGCAGGCTCTGTGCTCCATCACCCAGCCAGGCTGCAGGCTCTGCCCTGTGCTCCATTACCCAGCCAGGCCGCAGGCTCTGTGCTCCATCACCCAGCCAGGCCACAGGCTCTGTGCTCCATCACCCAGCCAGGCTGCAGGCTCTGCCCTGTGCTCCATTACCCAGCCAGGCCACAGGCTCTGCCCTGTGCTCCATCACCCAGCCAGGCCACCGGCTCTGTGCTCCATCACCCAGCCAGGCCACAGGCTCTGTGCTCCATCCCCCAGCCAGGCCGCAGGCTCTTCCCTGTGCTCCATCACCCAGCCAGGCCGCAGGCTCTGTGCTCCATCACCCAGCCAGGCCACAGGCTCTGTGCTCCATCACCCAGCCAGGCCACAGGCTCTGTGCTCCATCCCCCAGCCAGGCCGCAGGCTCTTCCCTGTGCTCCATCACCCAGCCAGGCCGCAGGCTCTGTGCTCCATCACCCAGCCAGGCCACAGGCTCTGTGCTCCATCACCCAGCCAGGCCACAGGCTCTGTGCTCCATCCCCCAGCCAGGCCGCAGGCTCTTCCCTGTGCTCCATCACCCAGCCAGGCCGCAGGCTCTGTGCTCCATCACCCAGCCAGGCCACAGGCTCTGTGCTCCATCACCCAGCCAGGCTGCAGGCTCTGTGCTCCATCACCCAGCCAGGCTGCAGGCTCTGCCCTGTGCTCCATTACCCAGCCAGGCCGCAGGCTCTGTGCTCCATCACCCAGCCAGGCTGCAGGCTCTGTGCTCCGTCACCCAGCCAAGCTGCAGGCTCTGTGCTCCGGCTGCCCTCAGGCTCTCTTATGTCGACAGTGCATGGCTCCCAGGATGGAGCTGGCTCCAAGCTGCCAGCTCTGGCTGCGAGGATGTGCTCCAGCTCTGATACAACCAGCACACTCAATATGCTGAGACCATGAAGTGCTCCCACCAGTTGCTGTGGAGTGGCTGCACTATCCAGTTAAACTTCCACCCTGACCCTAGATACCACCTAATATTAGCTGCCTTTTTTTTCATGAGCAGGGTACAAATGAGGACAGAGTGCCCACCTGACAGTGGTGGCTGCAAGGGCTCATGCAGTCTCTGCAGAAGGGAGCAGTGGTCCAACACTTCTACAGGGATGCGAGGAGTGGGTGGAGATGGGAGAGTAGAGACTTTTATCGCTACTGACCCCTCAGAGGCAGCATCAGCACAGGCAGACTGGGCAAAACTTGAGCACTTATGACTTGGAAATTTACTGAAGAGTGAGAGGGTGGCTGGCAGTTTGAACAGCAAAACGTGTGTATTTCCAGATATGAGGTGAAAGAAAAGCACTGCAGTACTGTCATGAGACAAAACCAAAAAAGCAAGCAAGTGTATTTTGGGCTGAGCAGTGGTGGGTACTATGAAAATAGGAACTCCATTTGTTGTGCTGCAACTTCCAATGGGTTGCTGGAGGAGCAGACCCAGATTTCTGGTGTGCTAAACCACTAATACCCCAGCAGGTCCCTCTTTTCTGCTGATGCTGACATTGCTGTTGCAAGGGTGTCAGGGCAGGTAAGTCCCTCGATGGGAATTGGGCTACAGGGACAGGTGAGGCTGCCCCATGCCTCAGAGCATATCACCTCCAGCCCTGTGGTGGGGTGGGCAGCAAAACCTCCTCCCACAGGTGAACATGAGACCTTTTCTGTCTTGGGGGCTTGTTAGAATATACACAATTACACTCAGCGAATCCTTGAAAAGGCCCTTTGATACCACTGTACAGGCCAAGACAGCTACAACATATGCTTTTCTAAAGGGTCCTATTCTCTGAGACAGTTTCTCAAGATTGCTTGCTGTTTCCCCTCTCCAATTTCTTCTTGTCTATGTCCACTTAATTTTAAACCAAACAAAACTAGATCATGTAATATTAACAGTACCACTTTACTCATGACTACAAAACATTGGCTCAGATGGCTGATTCATCTGGTTATGCTGGGAAGAGCTTGTGCCAATAAAAAAATGCAGTAAAACACCATGGTGCCCTCATCATGGGGCTTTTCTTCCGTGCCTTTACTTCAGGTTTTCAAGGCTTAAGGAGCATGATGTTTGCCATGTTGAGGGTGAGCATGGGGCTCACCCTCCTAACCAGCTCACAATTGCATTCTCACAGTTTCCCACTACTATCAAATATCTGTCCACAACTGTATAATAATTAAAATGTAATCATTTTTATATAGAGGTTTAATATGGCATAAAAGGTAACAAAGCAATAGATTTTATAGCTTCCTCACAAAGTTAGATAATCCTGTGTGGGAATCTAGAATAGTTCGTACCTCTTCCCTTGGCTCATATCTGTGCCATTCTCACCTCCCTAATACCCAAGCAGCAAAGAGCAGACACCTCAGCTGTAGATTTCACAGCTTCCATCTGTGACTGTCCTCTCTGTCCTTTCCTTGGTAAATATTTACAGCAATGCTTTACCAGGAGCAAGTAGCAATGCAAGAAAGAAGATGCACATTTGCCCAGCAAAAAGTGTTTCACCTTTAAAGGACAGGTTAGGTGGCAAAAAAAAAAAAAAACCAACCAAAAACAACAGCTATCTGTTACTAATACCAAAGATTAACTTCTGGAATTATTTGCTTAATATCTGCCTATTTTAGATGTCCTGTTTAGGATGGGATGAGTCATGCTGGGGACATCAGATTCTCTCCCTTTCTCTCCACTGGCCACAGAGGCAGAAAGTGATAACTGGCTTGTGTTGAGTTTCTATCTTCAAAGCAGCTATGCTTGGGAGAAGCAGGTCCAGGCATAGTAGCCAGAAATAAGAATAAGGATTCCATAGTTCTTCAGTAGCAAGACCTATCTGAACTGGCTGTATAATTATCAGGACTGAGGGCAGCAGGCAGCCAATATCTGATGAAGGAGGAAATGGCTGTGAATTAATTTCCCAGATCTGACACACTGTCATGTCAGGTCACTCCTCAGCCCAGCCCCAGGGAGAATGAGAAGCAGCCACACTAATTAAACCACAGGGCATTGATGCCCCAAAATATATTTGACATGAGGTCACACGGAAAGGAAAAAGCATCCTAGATCTGCAGAGACTGCAGGATGCGAGACTAAGGAAAGTTTGTCATAAGTGCCTGTCCTCTGTGACAGTTCCTGCAACCAAGAACAGTTTATTAAGTGCTATCCAAAATGTGCATATTATGGAAGTGGTGTTGGCATGAAAATGGAATGGGTGAGTGGCACCTGATGCCTTTAATTTTATAGACATGAAGGTTTAGGATACCTCAGTGAGATGGGAGCAGGTTTGGCACTGGTAGAGTGTTTCAAGCGCAAGGCTCATGAGAGACGGCTGAAGTCACTTGGCTTGTTCAGCTTGCAGAAGGATAAGGGGTGACTCCACCACAGTCTAGAGCTTCCTCCTGGGGGCCAGTGGAGGGGGACTTGCTGATCTCTTCTTTGGTGAGCAGTGATTGGAAACGGGGAGATGGAATGGAGCAGCATTGGTCAAGGCTTAGATTGAACATAAGGGAAAGGCTTTTCAACCAGAGGGTGATCAGTCACCAGAACAGGCTCTCCAGGAAAGCAAGTCAGGAGTTCAAGGAGTGTCTGGATGATGCTCTTAGTCACATGGTTTAGGAGGTCCTGTGAGAAGCAGGGAGCTGGACTCAGTGCTCCTCAATGGATCCTTCCAACTTGGGATACTCCATGATTTATCTGAAGTTGTTAGCTCTTAGTCAAAGTTAGTCAAACTCCTTCTGTCTAGACACAGTTTTGGTAAAGGAATGATCAGTGTTTTAAAGATGATATTTATATTAGGGTGACACCATTCACTGAAATGTAAACAGAGCAGAACACCAACACTTGCTAGGCCAAAACTCAACCAGTAGGTCCTGCTATGCCAATAGTGCCACTGACACATGAAGACAAGGGCCAGTACTACCCTAGCCAGTGCATGGCAGCCTAGTTTGAATGCCAATAGCAGCCAAAATTATTATCCTGTTGATGAGAATTAAAAGAGATGTAGGTAATACTGAGGGATTAAGTAGTAATGTGAAATTATCAAAGTAGCAGATATTTTATTGATATCCATTCTGATCCCCCCCTTTTGTTTCTGGTTAATTAGTATTTTAGCTGCAACATTCCTGAATACTGGCAGACAGATCCCTGAAGATGAGGAAGAGTCCTTTATGTCAGGCACCATCTCTCAGGGACCAGCACACAGAGTTCTGCTGCATGGGAAGAAATGCAGTTAAGAAGCTTGAGGACATTTGAAGTTTCTTCTTACAGTCTCCCAGAAATGACACAAAGATTTTCTTTATCTAACAGTTTCTCAGCCCATATTCTGATTCCATGCCAAATTCCAAGCTATGATTTTGTGTTTTGGAATTTGTACTCAAGAACTGCTTACTCTCAGATCTGCTAACCTGGCCTTCCAGATGCCTTAGTCACCATCTGCCATATGCCTGAGGTGTCAGTGCACCCAGTTACACAACCTCATGTACGAACAAATGAGTCCTGTCCTTCCCTGTGTTTTGGCTGTACAAACACTGTTTTGGCCCAACAGTCTGGAAGCCGCAGCTCTGGCTCTCTAGGAACAGCCCTGGGGAAGTATGGCAGTTCACCAATAGACAACTTTATTCCTCACTAGCAAAAAATACAACTTGGAGAATTGACATTTTTTATATATCCTGATGCACTTTGGCCATTGAATTAAAGTGAGAGCTAAGAAGGGTAGATAGAAGGGTGAGACAAGAAGCATTGTGGTCACATGAAGGGAACAAGGTCACCAAATCACTTAAAATGCAACTACATCTCTAAGTTGTCCCCTAAACATATGAGTCAGGTGACAGACAAGGAAATGTTGAATGGAGATACAGAGGTGCCATATTCCTGTCAGCACCATAAAGAATCTTAAACAAAACAAAACAAAAAAATGTTGGCACAGTTCTCAGCTCTGAAAATTTCATGAAGATGAAAAACTAAAGAAAATTAATAAAAAAATCCCCATTTTGGGATGTGAATTCTTCTTATTTCTAACCCAGGATTTCTTGTCTTCAGTTATCATGGTATCAGTAAAGATCACAATGTGTGCAGCTGTAGGGCTAGTTTTCTTTAGTTATACATGTTTAACTAAGAACATATTTTTATATTGTTTTATTTACCTGTTTAGGCACAGTTTTTATTTCCTTGTTTTCTTTAAGAGTTATCCAGAACCACGATGCTTCCTTGTGACTTTTCCACATCTAATACATATCTGGTACTTAAAATATAAGCAGGTGCCTTAGGCAACAGATTCAGAATATAGTTTTCTTACATCCTCAGCAGCTTTGCTTTCCTAACCAGTGCTGAGTTACAAACTTAATTGTGGCAGCTGGGTGTCAACATCAAGCCACAGTTACAGTCCAAGATGGATAATCAGGCCGTGTTCAGACATCTAATTTAGGTGAAACTCAGAGGGCCAAAACTGAGAGTCTATTTAATCACACTTAGTGGAAAGAGACAGGAGGCCCTCCATGGTAACTCGAATTTAGGATCTTCTGGAAAGCCATTTTGAGCACTTTTCACTATCAGCTGCATATGAGGAAGTTCAGCTTCCAAGGCAGGCAATGCAAATAGCTTCTAAAATGAGGATGCCACGGATGCCATGATGATTTTTTGCCTTTTCTTTTATACCCCTTTTATACCTTTTTACAACTTCTGTATTCTTTAGTGCTTTTTGCCTACATTCTTGGACTTGTTTGTTAAGCTAGGAGACTAAATATTTTAGAACCTCCATAGTTAGGGATCAGAAAGCCCCAGACCCCAAGGTCCTCTCCAGAACACATTTTGTAAACTAAGATAGAACCATCCAGGGGAAGGTTCCTTGGGGAGGAGGGGCTCATTTGAGCCTCTCACTGGGGAATTTTTGATAGATATGCTAATTAGTAAGACCTATAATGTTATACCAGATCTTTTGAGGGTGTGCATTGTAGTGGGCATTGAGGTACATTCGACCTGGACATAGTGCACCTAAGGATCCTTAAAATAAATACCAAGGTAAAATCCCTTTTTCCCTTCTAACCGTGTTTGACTCTTAAGACCAGGAAAAGCATCACTACTCTCTGGATAAGATATAAGATAAGACATAACAGGTCCTTATTCCCTTCAGTACTTTTTTGCTCCCAGAAAACATCTGGGAAAATCTCCCTCCTGAGAACTGAATGACAATTAAATTGAACACTGTGAAAGCAAAAACGTGGGGGAGAGAAAAATGGACCCACTGAAGCTTCTCCATCCTCTCATGCAAACCTCAGACCTTTAGACTAACACCATGGCTGACCGTGGCCTCAGTGAGAAGCTGTGGCATGAGGTTTGGTTGAATTCCTGCTCTCAAACAGTTATGTGATTTCCATTTGCAGACAGCAAAGTGTCAGCTGGCTGCTGGAGCCCTACAACAGCTTTGTTCTGGTGTCCTTGCCTCCCTTCAGCCTCTGGCCCTTGTTCAGTTTGGTCACATCTGTACTGCTCACTGAAACACGCCAGCTCCATTTTGCAGGCGTGGACGCCCAGCAGCATGGCTTGCTTTGCATCCATATACCTGAACTCTCATTTCTCTTGGCCCTTTCCCACCTCAAATAAGCTTTCCTCTCCCAAATTTCTGGGAGCAAGGGCTGGCCAACGCCACCATAAAGCATTTCCTGGGAGAGTGCTGTCTCCTCTGGGTTGAAACCGTGGCAGGGGCTATGCCAGCGATGGCACAGTGATTATGGTACAAGCCAGGGCTTTAGGGCATGGTCTGTCCCTGCTCCCAGATGCAGCCTGGCCACCTTTGCATGTGGGGACGCAGAGCCAGATGGGAATCCAAGTGGATGAGCAAAGGGTAAATGAGTTCTTTTCAAACTGGGAACACAGCACATCTTTTGCCAGATTTGAAGCCTGTTCTTTCACTCCATGTGGTCTTAAATAAATCTGTAAATAAATGCAAGTCTGTTAAGGGAGAAAGGCTGAAATCAACAAGAATTTTGAAATTAAAAGCCATTGTAAGATAGCCAGCCTCCTGCGTACTGTGAGCAAAACTGGAAGTTTTAGTCTGAAGCAGACAAGGAGCTACTGCAAAGGGTCCAGTAGAGGCTACAGAGATAATGAGGGGATGTAGCATCTCTCTTATGAGGAGAAACTGGGAGCTGGGCCTGTTTAGTCTGGAGAAGACTGAGTGGGGATTTCACCAATACATATAAATATCTCAAAGGCAGGTGCTAAGGGGATGCTGCCAGGCTATTTTTGGAGGTGCCCAGAGAGAGGATGAGAAGTAATGGCCACAAACTAAAACACAAGAAGTACCACCTCAACATCAGGAAGAACTTCTTTACCTTGAGGGTGGCAGAGCACTGGAACAGGCTGCCCAGTGAGTTTGTGGAGTCTCCTTCTCTGGAGACATTCCAAAACTCTCTGGACACATTCCTGTGTCTCCTGCTCCAGGTGTCCCTGCTTTGACAGGGTGTTGGACTGGATGATCTCCAGAGGTCCCTTCCAACCCTAACAATTCTGTGATTCTGTGAAACGTCTGTGTGGTATTTAAGGACCAGTGTGTGCTGCTGCCATCGCAGGAGAGTTGGGAGGTGTGGGAACAGAAGAAGGTACAAAAAAGCACTTCAGCACATACCCTGCTTCCCATCAGCAGGAAGGGTAAGAGCTAACAAGCTTGCTGAGGAGATGCTGCAGGAAAAGTAAATTACAGGATCCATTTTCCACTTTTCCAGAAGTCAGCTGTCCTGGCTGAATATTTACATTGCTCAAGTTGGTCCCACTTGTACAAGCCTGCAAAATGAGACCAGACTGTTGGCCAGTCAATTAATCACAATTAATAAGGATAACATGAATGAACCAAACAAAGTAATTAAAGCCTGAGGAAAAGGAAAAAAACCCAAAACACCTGCTAAGGTGTTATTTCCTCTCCATCCCTTGGCTACAACCAGGGCGTTGTCTTGTCTAGTTCAGCACCTGTGATACTATCCCATTATTGTTTCAACAGGTAAAATAACAAACCAGCTGTCGTGGTTTGACACAGCTAAGTGTCAAGCACAAGAAATCTGTTATTTTCATAAGGGGAAAATAAGAAAATATTGAGGAAAACTAGAGAGCTGTGAGGCAAAACAGGTTCAAACTTAAACAGTTGCAGTAGAAAGAAAGAGTTTTATTACTAATAGAATTAAAAGTAAAAAGAAATAACAAGAAATTAAAGCAAACCACCCCCCACTTCCAGCACTTCCCTCCTTTTACCCAACTCGCACAAAGGATAACAGAACATGGGATTTTAGTCAGTGTTGCAGTTCTTGAAAAGTCTCTTTCTTATGCTTAAGAAAAAAAGGGTTTTCTTCTGCTTGACGTGGTTCCCAAACTGCCACCAACAGCAGACCCGCTTGGAAAGAAACAATCTGCTGTGGTGTAAAACATCTCTACCAGGAAAAATCTCACAGTTCTTTTACACTGCAAAACATAGGCCATCACATGGGGTTAATAATATTTTTAAGGATGAGTTATTTTGGCCTGAACACAAAGGCTTTCTTCGCCACAAGTCTCTAAAAGCCTCTCACTGCTTCTATATAGCCCGGCATAGGCACTCTTCACAATCTTCATGGGCCACACATGAATTCACCATCCCCCTATGTACTTCAAATGGATTAAAGAAACAAACAGTTTGTGATATTACAGCTTCTTACCACGGCATGCAGGAAGTTTTTTAAGCTTACGTGCGAAAAACGCAGCACTGCCCTCTTTTCTCCCGCCGCCATTTCCAGCTTCATCTCACATGACTCACTTTCTCTTTCTCTCCAACTCTGAAGCTGCCATGTTGAAGAGTGTTCTTGTTCAGGCTTTATGGTGGAGAAAGCCTCGCTCCCTTTATTCTGCCGGCTGCATGGTGTCTTCTTCAGTTTGGCACGAAGTGTGCTGGCTGCAGAAGGGAGGCTCCACCAGCTCCCGCTGGCTCTGCCGGCTCTGCATGGAGAGGAGAGGGACCCGCCAGTCCCAAGAAGCCACGCTGGATGGGTTTAGCCGTGTGGCAGTCCATGGCTGGCTTTAGCTGCCTGCGGCTCTGGGACAGTTCACCACCCCAGCGACCCAGGGTCCGTGCCATGGCATTGGGAAAAGGGGAGGGGGCCAGGGCCCCCAGCCCAGCCCAGCGGGGCCCCAAGGCTTGGAGGCCTCCCTGCCTTCCGGAAGGCGAGCTGGGACGAAAGGAAAAACTCCTGCCTTTCCGCGCAGTTTAAGTATGTAAATTGTGAGAAGCATCATTGGTCTAAAAGACTGTCCATCAATTCAGGTTCAACCCACTACACCAGCATGCAGGTGGGTTTTCTCATAAAGAGGCATCATTGGTCTCAATTTTATAACCCTTCCTAACAAATTTCTGGAAGTGATGCAGTTACTCAAGTTTCACGACTGAAAATGCACTCTGAGCACTACAGAGGTTAAGTTCTTTTGTTAGATCAGATTACCCTGCTTCTGTCTAAAGGATATCATATACTTTCTTCTGAAGCATTTAGCAGGGATACTTGTCAAACCAAAGTGAAACAAGAGGCTGAGATCCAGGATGGTGACTCCCATGTTCTTCAAGGCCAGCTTTAATCTTGCTGCCAATCTGTCTTTAAGGATGCCAAATAACGGTACGATGAGATGGCACAAAGATGAGATGACTTGTTTATAATTCATCAATTGATACCTGCTTTCTTTCTTAAGTACCCTTACACCCAACTGTGTTCTTGTTTTGTATTTTACTATTCTATTATTTATTGACCATGTATTCAGGTCACAACTGTTAATACAGCTCAAATTGTTCAAGAAAAATTCTTTAAAAAAAAAAAGTGGTTTCTTGAGTAAGGGCCAAGAAGAACATGGCAAATTGGATGGAAACCGCTCACAATTCATGCAGAAAAAGAAAGTTAAGGAATAAGTGCCTGCCTTGCAAGGCTCCACAATGGGCCATTGTTAACTGGTGCCAAATCACATACATCATCTTCCCTGGAAGTGAAGAGCTATTACCCGAAGCTCTGCAGGGGAAGAATAAGCTGGAAGAAGCTGTGATGCAGTCATCTCCCACTGAGCTTTCTCTGGAACTTTCCTTTGTTGGGAGAGGAGCTCCAGTCAGCCTCAGAGGAACCATTTGTGAAGGTTGTGAAACCACACAGATCCCTCGAGATCTTCAGGGATGATGGGCATGGCTGAGTTAGATGGTGATCAGCATGTGGCTTTGAGACAAGGCTTGCCCTCTAGTCGCTGCTCCAGTCAGCACTGAATTATGTTATATCTACCAAACCCTTTCAATGCATCGTCTGAGAAGTGCCCTCTGCTAAGTGCTCCCCTACCCTAGAAGGTTGGGACACCTCACAACAGATAAATTAATTACCTATTGGTATCTGCATAGAAGAGTTACATTACCTCCCTATGATGGGTATCCCTGTGAGAAAGGACTCTTCCAGCTTTTGCATCTAATATCATTGGACAGATTTTGTGATGGCTGATCCCTGTTCCAGATTGGGCTCTCTGCCTGCCCTGACATCAGGTTCTATACCCTGCTGCATGGCTTTCATAAATACCTAGTCTGGGGTTATGCAGGCCCCTTAACTGCATCAACACCTCCCCTGTGTGTTTTACAGTGCCTTCACCCAGATGCTGAAGCTTGAGGGTGCTCTTCTGTGTGGCAAATCTATATGGATATGACTCATCTCACCTAATTTCAGTGGTCAGCCAGATGGACATGGGTATTCTGGTCTCTCTGTATAGACAGTGGAAACGGTACTTTTAAAACATATTTGAGATGTCTCCTTGTCCTAGTTACAGGAGAAGTTTAGCACTATGTGGGTGTAACCCAAACTGTATATTCTAGTCCCCTCTATATAATTTCTGACAAACTGGTAATGATGGGTCTTTCGAAGCAGCTGCCCTGTGCACACCTGACACCTCAGGCTGCGAGCTGTGTGTTAAATAAGATAAGGGATAAGAGGCAACCCTGCAAAGCAGGGCAGCATTTCTTTTTCTTCACAAATGACTCAGCTGTGATAACTCCTTCCAGGGAAGCACCACCACAGTCCCACCCAACCTGAGGGGGTCATCCCTGCTAATGGGCCATCATGGACTCAATGGCACCAGCAGAATAGGCAGCTGCAGTGACTCACAGGATTACATCATTCCTTTGTGAAACTCCCTGCCCTGAGGGCAGTACTGAGCATTCCCACCTGACCCTGACCATATATAACTGGGGATTTGAGCTATCACCACCAGCACTTGATGGATCCAGAGGAGGACCAGAACTTTCACAGGACCACTGCTTTCAACTATGACCACCACCCTGACCAATGGGGTGCTAGGTTGTCCTCTGATATTGTAGGGTTTGGCCAGTTTTCTGTGTACCATTGCATTTATTGTAATCTTTTTATTGAATTGTAACTCTGACCTGAAATCTCTCTTAAGGTAGTTGTGTAGGGTTCATTTTTCCCACCAGTTTACTTTCAAACCAGAACACTCCTTTAAAAAGAAAATGAGTCATAGCTTAGCTGTACCTATTCTTGTCACTGACTATGAAGGGAAAAGCTCAGATACACATCTAGTCCACTGAAACCCATAAATTGAGTCCTGCTATTGACTCAAATGGGCTTTTGACTGAAGCCTGCTAGATTGCTCTAGCACTGAAGAGGCCCTGCTGTAGTGTCCACTCTGAAGCCACTGGAGATACATATTGAGTGCTGTAGAACAGCAGCTGAAATAACCTGTGGCTGGGAAAGGTGCTGTTGACAATTCCAGTATTGTGAGTCTGTCTAATGCTGTTGTGCTAAAGGGAATCTGATTTGTGTATGAGCTGCAGAAATCACTGCTACACTTGCAGGCTAAGCCTGATTTTAGTGGGCTATTTTTGTAAGACAGACCTTAGCCTAAAATACATACATGACATAGGTTGAGAAAACCACAAACATGTAAGAAACGTTTCTTTATGAGTCTCATGGACAACAACAGGCCAGTCCAGCCCAAGGACGTGACAGCACCATGCTCAGAGCACAGTTAGAGGAGGAGTGCTGCCACCTGAGGCTGCCCTAGAGGCATGCAACCAAATAGACACTGGAAGAAAGCAAGCCAGAGCACACTGAGGGAAATATATTATTTGTATTTCTTAGAGTTCTCTCTGTATGCTACTCCTGGTCTTCCCTTTCAAATTTTCAGACCTGGTCTACTCAGGAACAACACTGCTAATTAACAGGCCTCCAGCCCTACAGAAAAGGCTTAGCAAGACCAAAGTTAAAGTGGTAAGGCATTTGACACTTTCCAATAATGAAATGGCAACCTTTATTTTCGTTAACACTGGGATATTATCAGTTAATATACTGCTAACCTGCAGACTTGGTGCTTTCAGCATTGCTGTTAAGTTTTTAAGGTCTGGTTGTTGTACTAAAAGATTACATTCAGTATGAGAGGAGACCAGTGACTTTATAAAGGAATTTCAGAGAGGGGTTCTGTGGCCTAAATATATTTATCCATTCTCACATTCATTTGTTTTCCTCTGCACTCAGAGGATGAGGAAATGATCACCTGTTTGAAACCAGATTTGTGCAAGCATGTTGGTAAACAAACGTAACTGTTACCTTGGAAAGCAGCTTTGTGCAGGTTTATTTTTATTATTAGAGATCATCTTTAAAGCAGGTGAAATTAAGATGAATGCCATTTTTTCTGCCTATGCCACTCTCTCTGGCCATTCTCTGGCTCTGCTATTAACCTTGGGTTGAACAGGCTACTATTTAATTGCACCTTATTTTGAACCCAAGCTTGTAGAAAAAATGTATAAAGGAAGATACTGGAACCTGAAAGTCAGTCTCCTTTTTCATACAAGCTGAGAACACAGAAAAACAATGCAGGAATTGTACTCTCTGTTTTAAAACAATTTACTGTTTAAACTTGAGAAGCCCTGGAGATACCTACCTCAGATCCTTCTTTCATGAACATCAACAACAAAATTCCTGTTGACTGTTGTGGTTAAAACTGTTTCTGGTGGACATCTGTCCATTGACTTTTAAGGACTAGGAGCTTGGGAGTGGAGAAAAGTATGCAATGTTCTTTTATTTAGTATGGGGACTATTAACATGAGAAACACAAAATGATATTTTCTTGAATGTTTCTCCAGGATATAACAGAGGTAAATAAAGAGTTACACTGAGAGGGGAGACAATTTCCAAGATGGATGAGGACAGAGCCATGGAGAGAAGCAGTCAGCTGAGGGTGACTGACTGGAGAAAGATCTGCAGCCTCTGCTCTGAGTCACTAGGGGCCCTGCAGAGTTCCAGGAAACTGGTGGGAGATAACAGGCTTGCCTTGTGCACTGAAGAGTGGCAGGAAACCAAAACGTAAAACATTTTATCTCCACTAAAACCTCTCATTTCCTACATTAAAAGGCTTGATCTCTGAAATAAATTTCAGTTTTAGTGGTGGTCTGAATATTTTTGCTTTCCCTTGCCAAAGCAAGGAAAAGTGGAGGGTTATCTACCATTGGTTTGTTCTTTGTGAATTAGTTCTGAGGGCTGTGCCCTACCTGTGGAGAAAGGTTTTCCTTCTCATCTTTGTGCTAGAGGATTAATTTACTCCACTGCAGATCACAGCATACTGAAATTGTAGAAAAAAGAGTTCTACATTAGATGCTCGTGCTAAGTGTTACTGGCACATGGCAGCAGAGCCACAGGCTGGCAGCAGACTCTCCTGCCAGCACACACACGGCCCTCGCCTGCCTGGCTGCCTGTCCGTGGCAGGCTCTGCAGTCACACTCCCACACACGTGATGTGCAGGACAGAGACCAACTTCAGGTTAGATTATCTCACTCTTCATGTGCAAGGCTCCATGGAAAGTGCAGCTGCAATGAGACACTCAGCCATCACAGCACTTCTCTGAAAAGCCTTTTGCTGAACTGTGCTACATGTACTGCTTTTTTCCAGCTAGAAAAGAGCATTATTTAGCAATGGGCTTTTGTGCCTTTCTCTATGTTTTTTCTATTCTGCTGTTCCCTGTTGTTCGGCATTATCTTTTGCATGCACGGCATTTGACAGAGGCCAGCCATGCACACACAGGGACAGTGAAGACACCAGGGTACAGACAGGCTATGCAGTGAAATGAATCTGTTCAATGGGGTCCTGACATCTTCTTTTCCATCCTCTAGCTCTGATGGCATTTTTCCCTTCAGGAGATATGAGATGCATCACTGTCCCACTTAACCCTGTTATGTGACCACTAAAGTACATGGTTTAATATTCTGACCTTTTTTCTTGGAGGAGAATCCCATATTAACATTTACTAAAGGATCAATACTTACAAATAAGGGCCATGAAATAACTAGATAAAAGAAAGAGGAAAGACAAGAAAAACTTTTGCAGTCTACTCAAGCTGCATTACCTTCTGCTTATTTATTCATCTCACACACAGAGCAAGCTAAATCCTGAGATCTACAGATCACTGATGATAAGATGGTGCAGATGTTTTTTAATCACTGCTCTCTGCTAATTGCAGCAACCAGTTTCACTTCTCAGATGTGTTTCCCTGACCTATGAGGCAAGGGTGACTGTGTACAACACACATGCAGTGCTGGACTGGCTTTCAAATCTGTTTTTTAACTTCCAAGGATTTGGTTATCAAAAACCTCAAAAATGCAGTCATAGTATGGACATTCAATGTTTTACGTGTCTCAGACTGATAAATATCTGGGCTATAATATCAGTGGCTACTTGGCTGAAACTTCCTGAAAGCTTTGCTCAGAAGGTAAATGCCAAATCACAGCTTTCATCGCTGAAAACTGCATGAGTATTTCTACTCACCATGCAAGGGGGTTTTGCCCATTCATCATCTTGTTGGATTACCTTGGATAGTGAAAACTGATTTCACAAGCTCTTCTCTGGCCAACACTGAACCAAAGCTGCTGGAGACATACTTAAAGCCAAGTTTTCCTTTTACCCACTAAAGCAGTAGTAATACAAATATCCCCACACGGCCTCTAAGTGCTGGCAGACTTTAAACCACTTATGCTGTTTCCAGAAAACATCTCATGAGCAATCTTGCACTAAAACCTTGGCTCCAGACCCCCCAAATGCAACAGAAATCAATAGGACTGTTTATGCCTATTGGGACTTTTTTAGGAATTGAATGCATTCATGAATTGTTAAGGCTGAGACATGAAACAAAGTTTCTGGATGCTATACAGTAACCATAAAAATATTGTTCACATATTTCCTTAGTATCAAGAATATTTTTTTTAGTGTTAATAATATTAATATCAAGTCATAAAGTATAAATATTCACTGAAGGAACTGAAGCTCTGTGTCAAGAGGGAAGAATAACTAGTTCAATTTTCTGTAAATGGAGAAGTAGGAATAACTAGTTCAATTTTCTGTAAATGGAGAAGTAATTCTATATGGATAGATCATGATCTATCCATATAGAATCACATGATCTATCCATATAGAATTCTCCATTTTCAGAGCTATCTAATAGAACTAATGTGGGGCCTGCAACTGAAAGGACCATAGTCAGTGACCCTTTGTGAGATGCTGCATCTCACAGATTTCTTATGCAATCATGAAGTAGTCATCAAAGCCATACGTAAATACACAACATTCCCGTGGAACTCAGTTCCCAATTTAGAAGAAAATTACAACAACAACAACAATAATAATAATGCCACACCTCAGAACACAGAGGATTTCTGTGTACTTTGCTTTTGTGCTTAGAGGGTGCTTCCCAAAACGAGAATCCAATTAAAAATTGTTGTACACATATGCATTATTTTCTACTCCTTTTCCTTCTCATCCCTCCGCTGCTCCAATGGGTCTTAAGGCTGGTGGCTACATTCTGGTGTTGAAGGGGGAGACTTCAGCACCTGAGGTGCCTCTCTGAAAGAATATAATGTTCATGTTGATGGTTTCTTCTTCTTCTCTCCAAGATCCACCTGGGTCATCCTTTGCTAACATGCTCTTGCACCTTTGTCCTTTCTTTACCAGTCTGCAGCTTCATGTTGTGTGCACATTTACTGTAAATGCTGCCTTTTACATAGGTTAGATACTACCTTTTATTCTCTTTGTTATCCCCCAAACTCACTTTTCTCCAGTTTTGTCTCGGGAGAGACAAACTGACCATTAGGGCACTGTTTATAGCTACAGGGTCTCTGGTGACAGCCTCCACCCCATCTCTTATCATGCCTTGCCTGTGCTTCTCTTCGTTGCATCCCAAGTCCCTGCTTCTCAAGATCTCTGCTGTTGCACCAGGACTGTATTTCTCTGCACTGCATCTAGTGTTGGAGTGGTGCATTCAGTGCAAACTCAGTGCAGACTAACTGCTTGTTACTCTGCGTCACACAAAGTAAAAGACATTAGCCACAGACATCTGAACAGTCAGAGAAGTTGCTCTTTCAACTCTACCAAGTAAGCCAGAGCTGGAGGCAGGTGAGGGAGAGCTCAGCCAAGGCAAGCCTGACCAGCCTCAGTCCTGAGGGCTTGCAGGCTTGTATCAAAGCTTATGGTCTCTTACTAGGGATAGCGATAGGATAGTCCAGGGTTCTGTTCTTACACAGTCCCCTGATGTCCCAGTGTGGTGCTCTAGGGATGTGCTGCCTGCGTTAGTGAAAACAGAGCAAGACCAAAAGCAATTGCAGGAGCAGATGTGATTTTTTTTTTCCTGTTAAGACAGGTGTGACCAACATCATGCATAGAAATTGTGTGTAGGTAAATGCCTCTATAACCTAGATGGAGCAAATAGCTTGGAAACTAACCTTAACTACCACAGCCTTCAAAGTCCTGAGGCACCAGGTCTTCCATTTACAGAATCACAGATTGGGTAAGGTTGGAAGGGACCACGGTGCGTCATCTGGTCCAACCTCCCTGCTCAGGCAGCTTTGTCCTTGAATACATTACACAGGATTGTATCCAGATGATTCTTTCTTATATTTACATTTTGTTATTTTCATTTATTTATATTTACATGTGCTTTCCTCCCATGTTTATAAATCATGATTTCCTGCTTTGCTAAGTCAGCCATGAAAACAGAAATGCTATAAAACAAACTAGAGAAAGATTAGAAAAAAGTTCGAAAAAGGTTCCTCCAAAATACAGCTCTGAGAAGCTTAAAGCCATGATTTATCTTGTACACACATGTTTTATGTAAATGTGCCTGGCTTAAGGAATTATTTTATCATCCTCCCTCAGGGCTGTGAGAGCACTGTGGTGGGGACAGACACACAGTGGCATACAGGAGGTAACTGGCAGGGCTATCAACACCTCTTCATGGTGGTGGGAAGGTTTCTGAATAGCATGGAGTTTCATGCTGTAGGCTGGGGACAGCTTCTTGTAATACCTGATATTACACATTTACATAACAAAAATAAAGGAATGCAATAGCTGAATACATGATATCCTGGTTTTAATAGGAAGGAAAACCACAGCTATGTTGTGCAGCTGAGCATGTTCTACAGCCAGACCAAAAATGTGAAGATTGCCTCTCTGAGCCAGCTATTGTGTTTTAAAGCAAAGAGACAAAGATTCACAATCCCCACCACAATCTGTGAAAACTTGTCTTCCTACAGGGTCAAATGAAATACAACACTTCCATAACTGGTGTTTCTTCATAGACTATGAGAAACATCTGAAACCAAGTACTTGTCACTGTAATGTTTCCCATACCCTACCTTTGACTCACCCAAGACAGATCTGTATCTCTCACCACAGTAGTCATAACTAGCAGCAGAGACATTTTTTAAGCTCCTCTCATGGTGTTATTTGTCAAACATAACCATTAAGGGATCATTAGCAGATAAATGCTACTCAAAATCATGTTCTGATGCCACTAGAAGGGCTTCCTGCAATTTTTTACCTATACCCTTGTATGTTTACCTGAGGAACTGTGCCATACAGACCTTATTCAGTTGCCACTAAACTTAAAGCTAAGTTTTTCTTATAAGTTAAAGGGAGGAAAATAAGCCCAGAAGAGGCATTGCAAAAACCGGAGTGGAAAGCTGAGAAAGTGACTGGCAGAGAGAATTCATATGAGAAATCTGCAAATTTCCTTGGTAATTGTTTTGATAGTGGGACAAGATGAGTTCAATTATTATTCACACAGTCATCATGTGATCCTTTGGAATACTAACAGGTCATCTTTGCCCACTTTGTATCAAGTTTGACATTGGCCTTGAACAACGCCTTTTTCCTCAAGGCAAAGCACATAAATCTGAGTGGGATTTCAGGTCAAGTTAGGCTGAGCTCTGTCACACTGCAAATAAAAGTAAGCTGTATTACGCCCAGGAGTAGGTCTTATTAGTTCTCTGATCCAGTAACTATGCATTTGTGTGAATTTAGGGCTGTCAGAAGGTGGTGTGGAGAATACATGGGCACAGAGTAAGGGCAGAGAGGAACTACCTTCCCTGGAAGCAGCTTGGACTCTGGCTGCAGAGCTGCACTCTAAAGGTGAGTCTGGTCTGGGATTTCAGTGCTGTTCCAGGGACCTGGCTTCAGGCAACATACTGGAGCAGCTAGCATGCACCTCCTGAACAACAGAGCAGAGTCTTGTCGCACATGTACTCTTGGTCTCTGCTAGCTGCCTCAATAAACATTGGAGCCCCATCCTGCAACTGCCTATAGTAACATACATTGTCCTCACTCATAACAGGGGTCAGGCAGGTTTTAAGCAATAAAGCTGCATTGCCATCTGATGATTTAGTTAAACCTGCTTGCTACCAAGTCCTACCTGGATTCTCTGACTACACTGGCAGGGGACACAAACTAAGAAGCATTTTCAGAATACACCACCCATACTATTAAGTGTCCACATTTTGATGAGTAAGAACCAAATATTCACTGACCAGACAGAAGCACCAGACCAGGGCACTGCTACACAGTTGCTAAGATCTATGCTCTAGGCACTCCTTCCACAAATCCTGCAGTTCCTTCTGCCTATGCAGAATTTTTCCCATTTACATCTTCATCCTCACTACACACACGGTTTCTTGTTCTGTGCTTTGTAGTAACACATGCTCACACATCTGTAGGTCCTATTGCCTAAAGTTAAGTCTGGAGAGCAGATGGTCTCCAGTTGTGTGCTTGTGTGTTCTGGTTTCATCTGTCTTTCTGGAGCTGAGCTGTGTCTGTTCCAGTGGGATATCTCAGGGTCAGCAGGAGGCTAGCAGGAAAGCTCTGAGCAACAGAGCTGAAAAGCAGCACTGTCAATGTAGGATGTGGCCTTTCCCCTCTGAGAACTGCTGTACTGATGCTATGCATGGCCTTATGCACAGGGGTGGATTTGGTTATGGATTTGAAGGTGAGCCATTCTGGCCACTGGGCTATGTAAGAAATGTGACAGGAACTCTGCTGTCCCAGGCAATTGTATTTTCCTGGCAGAGGGATCCCTACTTGTTCAGCTGGGAAGAGAGCTTTGCATTGCTTGTCTCTGTGTGAAGAGGCTGATGTGATTAAAGAGTCACTTACTGCTCCTAGTGAGCAACCTCATTGGTACATGGGTGACTTGTGCCACTATGTCTCTTGTGCCTCACACATAAAAAGCACGAGTATAAGCACTTTAGTAATCTCTGTTAAAAATTCAGTCCTAGTATCTGACCTGACATTTCTATAATTTCATACTACATATTTTTCTGTAGTATTGTTATTATACATTTCTCATACATCACTATTATATTGTTTTATAATACATTATTAATATAATATATTGCTTATGAAATATATTAACCAAATATTTCATTATATTAATTATATATATTTTATATTTTTCATATATTCTTTTCTTTACTTAGTCCTTACATGAAATTTATTGATTATAAATGATTTAGGATCAAGTGCTGCGAAAGTGAAATCCACACAGAATATAGAAATCCATGGGCATGATCCATTGATTTTGGTGATATTTGCTCTGATTGACTGTAATGTGTTCTCTGCTTGTAGTCAAAGAGAGGAAAAAAACTGCCTTTATATGCTTGGGAAACATGTCAAGAGCACACCAGGAATTTCACCCACTCTCAGATAAGACCTGAAACAGAAACAAGCCACATCATCTCTGGCTTTGTCATGTTATCACAGAGAATGTAGTTTGGGACCCTTCAGTGATTCAGAAGATATTTTTGGATCACTCCTAACCAGCTGCTCCTAAAACCTGCAGTCACTGTGCACCCTGCTGCTGAGTCATTGCAGCTTCTTCTGTGTGCAGGAAATATCTACTTTCTGAGGGGGTACAACACTGTTGTAGCCTTACCCTGACCCTCAGGTTTTTCAATGCTCAGTGGCTCATACATATTCCAGGCAAAAAAGCCTCCAACCTTTTGTCCTTGCTTCAGTAAGTTTAGACATTCCTGGATGTACAGCTTCAATAACACAAATACTTTGTGACAAGAATAGTCAGAATCTGGGGAGTTTTCTTAGCAGTAGTACAGAACATGTATCTATAGAAGAACTTGTAGAGTGAGATGCAAAACAACAGAAAAACTGGAATTAGTTTTCTTGGTGATGTTCCCAGATATGTTAAGATGGCATTGAAGGAAAAGGAAAGCAAAGGAAGCATAGAGCATCAGAAAGTTATAACTTTATTAAAATTGTTCATTACAAACCTAGAAAATGGTATTTGGATTGTAACTTGAAATGAACTTGTAATATCCTTAAAACATCCAAACATCTTTGCTTCTGCCCTGCAAAGATGAAATCCCATAGCCATCCCATTTGTCTTGAGAGGGAGATTACAACAGCACACCAAGCACAGAGAGGGAGGAAAAAGGAATTATGATTCTAAAGAAGCAACTGACTTTTCTTTCCTCTTTCTCTCTTTCTTTCCTGGGCAGAAGTGCCTACCTGCAGCCTTGAGGTGCTTTTGTGGGATTGCATTTTGCACAGTCACATTCTTTGGATGGGAATGACTGGCTTCCATTTCTTTCCGTAAAAAGTGAACTAGAAAGAAGCCATTGTGTGTATATTTTCTCCATTGGCTCAGTGGAAGGAGGCTTTGTGTCAGTTCCTTGCACTATCTAAGGTGATTAAAAAAAATTTTTCTTCCCCATAACATGCCTTCAGAACAGGGCAGCTTGGGCAAGGATTGAAGAGTGAAGGAAAAGTAACACATTCTGGTGCCCTGACCATTACAGCCACAGCAGTAAGAGGCAGCATCACACCTGCAGGTTTTGTATGATGTGTTGTCAGCATGTGTGAGACACTCAGCGCACCCCTAAAAGGAGGCCTCCGAGATGGCTTTGGTCATTTGGTGAATGTTACCCTTATTTTTTTCTTGACAGACCGAAAGGATTTTCATGCACCATCACAGGCTGAAGGCTTGCTGGCTGGGAAGAAGCTTTACAAAGAAAACCCTGTGAGTGTGGACAAGAGGTTGATCACGAACCAGCACTGTGGCAATGAAGCCAATGTATCCCGGGATGTATTAGGTCAAGTATTGCCAGCAGGTAGTGGCAGGGGATCCTTCCCCTCTGCTCAGCACTGGTGAGGCCCATCTGGAAAGCTGTGCTCATGCTGAGCTTCCCAGTACGAGAGAGGACATACTGGAACGAGCCCAGTGAAGGGTCACAAAGTGGATGGAATTACAGGAGCATCTGGGATATGAGGAGAGGCTGAAGAGAAATGGCTCAGAAAGAACTTATCAATGTATGTAAATATCTGATAGAGAGTGGGTGTAAAGAAGAGGATTTAGACTTAGAATCACAAGATCAAAGAATCACTTAGATCGGAAAAGAGCTCTGAGATCATTGATTCCGAACTACTTCTCAGTCCAACCTCTTCTCAAAGGTCAAATCTTCTCATTGGTTCCCAGTGTGGGGACAAGAGGCAATGGGGGTATACTGAAATGGGAAACTGCACTCCCACATAAGGAAAATAATAACTTTACTGTTTGATTGGTCAAACAGTGGTGCAGATTACCCAGGGAGATGATGGACTGACAGTCCTTGGAGATGCTCAAATCCTAACTGGACATGGTCCCAAGAAACCTGCTGTAGCCAAACCTGCTCTGAATAGGAGACTGGACTAGATGGTTTCCAGAGATGTCAGTCAGTCTCAAGTACTCTTTGATTTTGTGATTTTTTTTAAAGACCTGTTTTTGAAAACTCTTTCTTTTACATTATCACTCCTGGGAAGCATTAAGCTTTTGTGGATGTCTCAGTGATACATCACTAGTAGTCAGCATAGTTCTGTTAGCTTGACTTTGAATCATATGGGTTCAGAGTAGGTGATTTGGAGTATGTGTTTCTTATCCTATCTTGCTGACAAGCAGCTTTATCTCCATTTTTTGTCTAGAAATGTCTTTGGCTTTAAAAATTAGCAATGAGTCTATAAATAAACACTGAACAATATCCCTTGCTATTTTTAATGTTTTCTGTTATGGAGTCTGGTGGCAAAATCATTCAGATTTTTTTAACTTTTAAGGAAAGATTCAGAACAGTCCATAGCAGGCAGAGTGCACTGGCCAGCAAAACCATGCTTTCATTGTCAGTGTGGCAGAAAACCAGCCAAGCATTACTTGTCTCTAGTTTCCTAATTTCCTCAGCACACTGTTATAAGGACCAGTATTTTGTGAGGGACATAATAGCCTCTTGTTCGTCTGTCCTTGAGTCATTACAGAAAATGCAAACAGTGCAGGTCAGTGATAACAGTCAGACAGGAGAAAGCTCTCAGCTGTCAACTACAACATCACATAAAATAATCATTGAAACAGCTATTGTCTAGAGTGTTTACAATGTAATGATTTTCTTAACTTAATTGACACATAAGATTACTCTGACTTTAAACTCCAGTTAAAGTTTGGATAATCAGTGATTCAGACTCATTTGAGACAGATCCAAGACAAGGAAAAGACATACAATAAAGCTTTTAAAGACTGTAGAGTTGACGTGAAAAATGGATCAATAGACCCTCATGGTAGTTCTTAGAAAGCTCAAGAAGTAAAAGCTGACAGAGCATGTGCTCTGTTTTGCAAACATTAAGTCTGTCAAGTATCAGAGATAGGATGTGACAGTCTAAATGGGAAGACAGCTAGATGGGTAAAAAACTGATTGTGTGGTCAGGATCAAAGGGCACTGGTTAATGGGATATAATCCAGGGAATTCTGGATGCTGCCGGAGTAGAGCTCAGGGGTCTGTCCCGGGACCTGTCAACTTCAGCATCTTTACTGATGGCCTGGTGGAGTTTGCTCTCAGCAAGTTTGCATTCAACACCAAACTGGGGGGCAGGAATCAGCCAACATGCTCAAAAGCTGTGTGCCATTGGACCAAAAGCACAAATTCAACAAAGGCAAATGCAAAGTCCTGTACCTAGAAAGGAACAGTAGAATCATAATAGGGTGATTCAGGCTGGATGGGACTTCAGTAGGACTTTAGTCTAGTCTCCTGCTGAGGAGGAGACTTGAGGGCATATGGACATCATTGTGCAGGTGTGACCTGGTGGAGCTGGCTGGAATGGGAGGATCATCAGTTTGACATGGCACATGTTTGAGAAAACACGGATCTTTTATGAGATTCAAGTTCTGAAGTGCAAACTGTAGTGAAATTTAAATGTACAGGATTACTGAAAAAGTCTGTTTGTCAGGATTTATTACATTTCATAGTTTTCTATGGGGATACCTCCTGGTTTTAGTATAAAACAGGAGTATTTGAAACACAGAAGGGGTTTAGTGGTGGTGTTTTTAAGAGGGAGTGCATGCCAGACACTGTGAATAATATGCTGGCACTATTCCATGCTGACTCTTGATATTAAGTTGAGAAGCTCCTTGGAAAGGTATTTCCAGAGCAGTTTTGCAGAAGCAGGCAGCTACCTGGCATAAGGCACAGACTGTGCCAGGTGTGGGCTGGAACAGCATGGGGCTGGGAGCTCAGGGAGCTCAGGGTCGTGGCAGGCTGTCTGCAGGGATGTGGGTGCTGCCAGCCCAAACTCAGGCTGGCTTTTCGGCAGGATCAGCCAAGACTGAAGGCTGGCAGTGGACCTGGCAGAAATGGCAGCCCTGGGATCCCCACATGAGAAATGGGGAGATGGAAAGGACTTGGAGAGGGAGCAGGGACTTTCATGGCATGGAGCTAGAGGACAGCCAGGAGGAGAGTTTGGCAGGTGTCTGCAATTCCAGAGCCCTATGGGAGTTGGTGAACACAGTGTAAGGGCCATGTCCCTCTCTGTGTCCCAGTGAGCTTGTCCCCACAAGCACCATGGGACATTCCAGCAACCATGTGCAGCTCTGGAAGTGGCTCACCACCACTGGGCAGGTATCACTGTCCTGAATCCCATCATACCACTGGAATCCAGATCTGTCCTGTATTCTCCATGGACCCTAAGAGTGCAAACTGTCTGTACTGTAACATTTACCTCCATGGGAACTCGCTGTAAGTTGATGGACTTGCACTGACTTCAAAGCGTTTGTCTCAGAATTTGTACCCCTTTTTCTCCAAAATCTTTGGTTTGGTAGCTCAGGGATGCCCATGCCATGCCCATACCAGTTGTATTTGTGCTGGTGAAGGATCACTCAGTTATTTCCCCTCTGACAGCTGATAAGTGGCCCTCAGCATCGCTGCTTGCCTGCTGCACCATTGCTGGCTCAGGGCAGAGTCTGTAGTGGATCCTTCAAATTCAAAGCAGACAGTATTACGTATAGTGGATAAGGCCTAAATTCCCTATTATACTGTAAGTTGAGAATAGTATCCATGTTGGGTTCAAAGACCTCAGAACAGCTTGAAAATTTCTCAGAAGACAAATATTTCCAGTGACAGCTGTCAATGATTTACAAGCCATTCTCTATCCACATTGAAAACTAGCATATGAATAATAAAGAATAAACTTAAGACAAATAATTCTGTACAATTACTACTTCCTCAGATGGTCATATTATGTTAGTCTATTTTGTTGTTTAACTCTGTTCTGCTTGTGTTAACACAAATGACTACTTTTGTCACCAGTTGGCTAAACTAATGCAGAGTTTGGAAAATACATTTCCTGAGCTAATGGCATAAACAAATAGCCACAAAAGAGTGAACCATTTACACGTTTCTCCTTTGGGATACAAAGTTCAGCATAATTACCACAAACACAAAAGATGCTGTACTAGAATTTTAATTAAAAACAAAAACAATAAAATATACAGAATCATTCTGAGTTTGGGAAACAGAAACAAGTCCCATTCTTCTTTGCTACATGGGCTAATAACTGGTTTTAATATGCTTTATTTGTGTCACCAAAACCATTTATCTCAACCTGTTTTAAGTAAAGAACTTTAACTTTGATGGAAAAACATCCACAGGCCATTTTCCATGGTCTTTCAAGTATTGCTTTGCAGTTAAAAGGGAGATAAATATATAAACTAGGTATTTCATGTTATAATTCCATTCCCTTCATAAATAAAATGATACTATTCTGCAAAAAATTAAAATTTTACAGTTATACTGAAAATATTATTTAGCTCTGGGTTGTGGACAGAACACATCCTGGCCAGCTGCATGGAGTTGTGCCTGCAAAGAGTTTTTAAATCAGTTTAGTGTAGTTCAAGAACATGCTTCGCAATCACATTGGAGTGAAGGATCAGCAGCAAGCTCTGTGGTACATGCTGAGTAACCCTGATTTTGGACAGGAAGTGAAGTGCACTCTTTTGCCACTGGATACCCCAGGAAGAACCTGTCTGACCACTCAAATGTATCTTATGGCACTGTCAGTAACGGGTATCCCACTGGCACCCACCAGGTATGATCAGCTGAAGAGGTGCTTTGCTCTTCTTATTCCTTACAGTTCTTAGGCAAGTGGAAACAAGACTTTTTAGTTAGGTTCTAAAAGAATCTTATGTTTCTTCTGACACACGCCCCCACACAGGCACAGCCTGCCACTCTGAAACTGAAAAGCAATTTATTAAATGCAAAGACATACGAGAAAGGGCCATCAAAGAATAGCCCTGGAGGCTGGGTAAGCGTTTTATTTACAAAAGGTCAAGTAAACTTCAAATGCACAAAGAGTTGTTACACAGCTTTACACATCTGGGGCAAAATCCTTCCAATGATCCTTGGGAAGCCAGCTCCACACTCCCACCACAAGCCCAGTTGTTGATAGTCAAGGCAGCATGAGAGTTTTTTTTATATTATATGAAAAAGGAGATACGTATCCTGGACAGGGGAAAAAAATAAACAAAAAAGAAAGAAACAAACCAAACCGAAATCAACCAAACAAAAGCAACAACAACAACAAATCAACACAAAACCTCCCAAACAAACAAACAAAAAATCCCTAAACAAACTGACACCCAGCTATGGGGTTGGGAGAGCCTCCAGTCCTGTCTAAAGAGGGAACTGTGTAGGTGATTGACTATGGTATGAGAGTGAACCAAGACTAGCGGCCAAGGTTAAAGTTCTCCTTCCTCCCACGTCCCCAGAAAATTCTTAAAAATGTCTAACTTAGTTTTTCCTCTCTCCTGCCACCTTCCCCACAAATATCTCCTCTCCCCCTGTGTGGGAGGAGCACAGGAGAGCGTTGTGTGTGCTGGGTTGGTACTGAGGAGCTGCAGGGAGCTGTTAGGGCTGAGTGCTGCAAGGGTGCTGCTAATTGGGCTTGGGAGGCAGAGAGGGCAACATGTGTGATGAAGCTGAAGCACTGGGTGGCCCTGAGATGCATGTCACAACTCTGACCCTGTAGCACGGTTTGAGGAAATCTGTCCACCAAGGCAGATGTGACCTGGATCATTTCACATGAGCACTGGAGACAAACCCATTTTCAGCCAGTTTCTAATGTATCCAGGCTGAAGAATACAACCACCACCTCTGCATGGCAATTTTATGATCTGTAGCCAATTGACAGTGATATTTCCATCTGAAGTCATGAACTGTCACTGCTCTGTTGATTACTAGAGCAGCCAAATCAGTAAATTTTTTGGCTTCATCTTTGAAATTTTGGATGTGGTGACACAGGACTAAAACCAGACTTCTGTGAAGCTCTAAAACACTTCTGCTTGAATGTCTGGACAAGGGTATGGCCAGAACAAAAAGGCACCTGGTTTGGCTGGTAGCTAAGCCACAGGTCTGATTGGGACAATAACAACAATCTGAAAAGAGTTTTTTTCATGTCTTCATCCTGATATGTATTATAAACTATACAGAGAGGAAGTTTGGATGTTTTAGGAAGGGAGAAGGATATGAGAGGATATGAGCTACTCCACAATTTAATAAAAATGCCTGGTGTGGAACATGGGGTTTCCTTCCCTACTGAAAAAGCTTCAGCAGAGAATTTCTTCAGCTCTGCAGCATATTGTGAGAGTTCTGTCTTTCCCATGCAGATTATCCTAAACAATGTTACAGCATTGTAAACTTCTTGCACCTGCAGGTTGTTTTGCAGTATTGTTACGGTTTTAACTAGATAAATATTTAGAAATGGATGTCTTATAACTTGACCAATCCCCTCGAGGGGTGGATGGCCAAAAGACCAATTACTTTATGCCATTTAACACACTCTTGCAAGCTAACATATAAAAGCCTTTGGAAAAATTATTAAATCGCTCCCATTTATCCCTGAGCCTGGACTCTGTGTGGTTTCTCCACTCGTCCACGGCGAGAACAGCGACACTTCCCGAGGAGAAAGATAAAAGCCCAAAGCATGGTCAGGAGTGGGGAAGCATGGAGGCATGGAAAGGTGTATAATATTGTTTTGTCTGCATCATGCTTTGTTTGGGTTGCTCGAAGAAAGGAATCATTAGTGTATTAGAAACGTTAACATGGTCTGTGTGGCTATGAGACATCATGTGTTGTAATCAAAAAATAGATTTTCTGCTTGAATACAGGACTAGAGCTGTAGGACAAGGTCCAAGGTGGGGGTTTTTGCCAAAAAGAGGGCATACCGATTGAATCAAATTGACTACCACCTACATAAATTCCACTAATGAGGACTAGGTCTTTCTCTTCTAGGGACATTGGAGCCATGGCACTTAGAAAAAAAAAAAAGTTGTTCCATTAAAAACATGAAACAAGCTAATTGTATCTGAATGAACATTTAGCAAACTACAGGAAATATAGGGTTAATCCATGACAGACTTCAATAGTTACACATTATACTAGAGCAAGATTAAACTCTCCATGGGATTGGTGTTCTGAATAAATGGTAGCAAATCAATTTGACTAAAGATATGACACAGATTTTTTTCTTTCCAGTAACTAAGATATAAATCTTGTTATGAAACTTAAGTGAAACAAGGAGGAAATTCACTAACTCTTACTGAAAAGACTTGGTTGCACTTCCTTTTATAGTCATTTAATCTCATTCATATTTAAACAATCTCTATGGAAAAGATATAGAAATAAAGAGCTTTCAGTATAACTGTGATGAAGAGGGAAGATCCATTGAGAACTGGTAAATCAAGAAATAAGAGAAGTAATTACAGTGTATTGAGCATCTTCCTTTATTCTCATCCAATTGAGTAAAACATTTACAGCATGCCAAAAGCAAAGAAAATGCAATAATTATGTCATAGCACTGATATTTTCTTTGGGAACACTGAGAAGTACAAAATAGGGCATTTGCCAGCTAGGAGCAAGTTTTTCAGCAAGAATTATTGACTTTAATTATCGTATGGTAGAGCTTTTCAAATATAGCATAATCTACATTTCAGATTTTGAGCACATTCCAGGCTAACTCTCTTTGCAAACTCTCTGCTATACTGCCACAGGTTCTCATAGGGCAGGGAGGAACCAGTCTCAGGCTCTCTCCCTGTCCTGCTTCCAGGAGGTTTGGCTGGTGTCTCTAAACAATCCTTAACAGTGTCATGGCTATTATTGAGCTCTTTCAGCACAGTGTAATTCATACCATTAGCAATTACAGTTCAACACAAAAATGTCCTCAAGACAGCTACCTTTCCTATAAATCTTTTTGTTAAAATCAGTTTTTAATCATGTTTGCCGGGTGTTGGCATACGATCTGTGCTGTTTGACTGCTTGTAGAAAACTCAGGCTCTGACTGGCTAACTTCAGCTGGGAGGTTGTCTTCCTCAAAACCTCCTTACCCATCTGTTTTCTGTCAAATGCCCTACTACTGGACAAATCTTCCATGCTGCAACCTGGTTCCCCCAATCTTTTCCATATTTACAGAAAGTTTTGTAGTTCCAAATTGGCTTGCCTCATCCTGAACACAATCTTTGCCTGATTGCAGGAAAGGAAATGGCTCATAAGCTGTTTTCTTCCTAACAAAGTACAAATGTTGACAAATGCTAATTGAAGTTGTGATTACTGAAGAAAGGATAATATATGGGAAGCTTGAACATTGATTTTCATAAAAATGCAGAAGGAAGTACATCTGCAAGAATAGAAACTCCTTTTCTTATAAATCATATACTTTACCATTTAATGTTGGGTTTTGTATTTTGCTTCATTTGATGTATGCTGGATGCTTACCTGTAACAACTTAATTGCTGCAATCACTGTACCAGACTTACTTCAAAACTAATAATGAAGTTTAAGATGCAAAAAAAAAAAAAAAGTTTATAACCACAGAAAATTTCTTCCATTTTCCACTCTTTGCAGACAACTAGCACTATTTATATCATCAATAAGAAAATGCTTTTCTTTTACTTTTGCGCTACACCAAATTTCTTTTAAAATGTCATACAGGTAATTCCCTGCTTTTATTAGTAAATATCGGGGTCAAAAATTTTCTGTATAGGTCAGAAGAAGAGCAGGATTCCCACCTTTCACTTTTTCACACTGGGAGCTCGCTTTTTACTAGTGTTATAACATTATTTATAAATAAACATTTAAATTCTCCATATTTGAGTTATCTTCCTCCTGACCAGAACTGTCATGAGCTGCAACTTCCAGCTGGTAGGCTCTGCACCATCTCTTTGCTTGCTTCCATAAGAAATAATACATTTTAAACTGACAGATTTAGATTAGATGTTAGAAAGAAAATCTTCACTATGAGCGTGGTGAGGCACTGGAATAGGTAGTCCAGAGAAGCTGTGGATGCCTCCTCCTTGGAAGTGTTCAAGGCCGGGCTGGATGGGGCTTTGAGCAAGCTGGTCTAGTGGGAGATGCCCCTGCCCATGGCAGGACAGGTAGAACTAAATGGTCTTTAACATCCCCTCCAACCCAAACCAATAATTAGCCTGGGAGATAGCATGATCTGTAAAGTTATAGGGCAGATGGGAACCTGTAAATTAATGTCTCATGAAAGTCTAACTATTTCCATAACTTTGCAAACTCTCACGTGTTGAGGTTTGTTTTACGATGCTCTGTGGGTTTTTCTGTGCCTTCCCCTTTGTTTTACCACTTCTTCTTTCTCAAAACACTCTATTTCTATACTGTTTTTAGTATCATATATTCATTGTGGACAAGAACTAACTTCATTGCATCAACCACTTCTTCCCTCGTCACTTCTCTTACTATAAAGAAGCCATTCTTTAGCAAAATCATGTGAAAGGCAGAAATCAGAAGACAGAAATTTCAGTCTTTGGTCAGAAGTAGGCAACACAAGGAAAGGCTTTGGAAAGAACTGTACAAGTATTTTCTTGTAAGCCTCAGGCTGCCTGCTTTCTTTTTTTTTTTTTGTCAGAAGGCACTTTCTTATTAGTCACTAATAATGCCCAAACATCCAAGCAAGAGTGGAAAATAGTACTTTACTGCAAGTTTCAATCAGGTTAGCAAAGTTGTAAAAGCCTTCAAAGTTACTGAGGAGTAAAGACTGAAATGCCAGACCTATTTTATAGCAACATTGCCGGATGCTTTGATAGATCCATTATAAATACAACTTACATTATTCTAAGCTAAGATTGATATCTAGTTGCTGTTCCTTGGATACATTATTTCTTTCCTTAGCTCACTGATTCTTTTCATATCATACAGTAAGAGATTTATTAGTAATGTATCAGATTTCCTGGTAAGATATGGTTCAACAAATGCTGTTATTACATTCCTCTCTTTTTTCCATATAACCTTTTTCCTTTATAATTTTGTCAGTCTTTGCTGTTTGGGCATCTTCACTGGAGCAATGCTGGCTTCAGCTATCTGGAATAGCATATATTATAGAAAAATGGGATTGGAATTGTTTGGTATTTCATTACAGTGTAACTGTCTGGGGCAAAACCTTTTTGTGGCACATCCTATTTGTTTTTCATTTCCTCTGAGTCTTTTAAAGGATTCAATTCTTACATCTGGTGTATTTTTGCTTTGGTGTAAAAGCTAATAGGATATTGAGTAAAGATTTGGATGAAAACAGAAAGGAGAAAAAAAGGAATGAAAAATTAGTTATCAATGTATGAATAGTATGAGGGTCACTTTAAGCTGAAAATAATCTGGAAGACACTTCTGGGAAATGTGCCTTGTGAGTATCCCCAGGTGTACTCCCACCAAGCAGGACTGCACACAGCATCTTCAGCCTGAGAACTTTCTATGCTCTTCCCAGCCCATTCCCATAATTGTGGCTCAGAAGAGAATACTTCCCCTCCCAAATTTTCTGGAATAACCTCTTGTTCAATCTCTAGCCAGTCTAGCAGTGTGAAAGTGATACCACTTATTTTAAGGGTTTTTAATAATACACTTTTTCCAAGCAGTGGGACTTTGAAATGAGTTAAAGTGAGAATAGATGAGGAGCTGGGTACATAATGCTAGGGAGGGTGGGAATGCTCAGGCCAGGGACTCACGTGAGTCCATAACATGGTACATGACTGCACCAGGCAAAACTCCAGCCCAAAAGTATGTGCCCATGAATCTGCTCAACAGTTCAGTCTGTGGAGTGAAGGGCAGGAATCCCACAGGCAGCCATGAACCAAATCAGCATTTATTTCCAAATAAGGTTGTTGTTACAGACTCCTTAATCCAGGATCTCACAGATGCTGTATCCTCTTTTTTGGAAGAGCTAGTTTGGCAGGTGCAGCTCCTCATTATAACTGTGAAACTGCTAGAAGTGCTTTTTTAAACTTTGATTTTATGTTCCATTTGAGATGCCTATTCTCTGCATTTGGAGGTAGCAGCTGTAGTTGGCTTTATAATTTGTTGGATGTGGCAACTCCTATATAGAAGAGGTTATGAAACATAAACAAAGTAAAGTAACTTATAGCAGCAAAGAGAGGCACTTCCAGCTTTCATAAAAAGAAGGATGTGATAAATCTGTGCCTTGGGCAGCCACTTCATGTTATCTGTTGGACAATCAATCAGGACTTCATAGAGAGATATCAAGATCTCATTTTCCTGGGGCCAAGTCAGAAGCATTTGCGTGACCATCAATGACAATTAGTCAGCTGAAAACTCCCTGCTTAACAAATTTCCTAGAGACTTTTAGGAATCTTCCCCAGCTTTGCCTGCTGGAATAATTCTTTATAGCAAACATCCAGTCAGTGTTTTCAAAGACTCAAACAATACCTGTATATCATATAAAGATTAGTTTCAGCTACCATCATGAAATACAAACTTTACCCAAGCTCAGCAGTATTTGGATTGGGTTTTTCACTGGGGCCCCTCAGAACTGAGTTTCTACAATCCTGATTCAATCCAAGAACCATTTACTCATAGCTGTTTTGTTGCTGGCTCCAGACATACTGCTCATCCGGTGGAACTCTGCTTGTTGGGAGTAACAATCCACTGTCATTATTTCATTTCCTCAGATATTTAGAAAATAAAATGCAATTGTCTTATTTTAATCTAAATTTTTGCTGTAGCAGTAAAACAGAAACAATAATTAAAGCCATGACTCAAAAACAAGGGCGCAAATATTTACAAATGCTTATGTTTGTTTCTTTCCTAGCTCTTTGGAAGCCAGCCACGAGGAAGGACTATTAGGTGCTAGCTGGTCTTCCTTAGGTAGGAGGAAGCAAAGCAGAATAGGGAGTGCTTTTAATGAGACGTGGTGTTCAGAGCTCTGACCTTGCCTTGTTTTTGCCACACGCTGCTGCCACAAAAGGAAAAAATCTTCAGCATCCTAAAGAAAAACCCAAAGCAACACTCATCCAGTTTGCATGTTACAGTGGTTGAAGCATAGTGTTACCCAAACTGTGCTAATCATGGTTGAAATTAACACGCAAACTGTGCTAATCACATCTGTTGAAATGCATTGAGGAACTGCCAGAACAGTAGGATCTCAAGCAGTGTCATTTTTCATACTTATACACATGCTTTATGTGCAAGCAAGTTTTGCTACTCATTCTGCAGGGATTAAGAAGAAAATTGGGAAAAAGGCCAGAAATGCACTAATTTTAAAATTATCCTCACTTCCTGAGTGCAGAAGCATCTATACTGCACTGGCAGACAGAGCAGAAATAAAAAAAAATACCAGCCATTTTTGTACTGTTGGTCAAATTTGTAAACTGCCAGTTCCTCCTATTTTACAGTGGCCAGTAGTTGACAATGTCAGCAGGGAAGTCCAGGAACCAGCCAGCCCCAGCAGCTGATATTTACTAGAGATAATATCCCCCCAACAGAGGTTTGTGCTGTGTTTGTGATCCTGTGGCCTCAGCCACCGTCGGCCAGCAGGCATCCACATTGATCCCAGAAAATGTGGTACTGACAAGAGTTTGTGAGGGTGTGCTGTGAGTGGTCACTAAAATATTCTGTGTTAACAAAACCTGCCAAAAAAATGCAGTGACACCAGCACATCTGGTTACAGCATACGGGTTGAGAAAGACCAGCTGAGGATCTTTATCAAAATGCTGTATCTCTCTCTGAAGGGAGCTGTGGCCTTAGGTAGCTTTCAGACTGTGGGGTTGACTGCTACATTGTCTCTATGTACCTTACAGCATATTTGATTCTCTAGGAGAGACTAGAAACTCTGCCAGTCACTGCCACCACTTGATCCAAACTGGAGGGTATGGGTAAAGGCTGCCATACAACTCCTTGTTCTTGAAAACGTAAGGGGTGGAAATAGTTAGTCCATCTAGATGACCATAAACTACTTTATTTCTCATATATAGCCCAAGTGAATGCAAAAATGCCTTTCTTCAGCTTTGCCTTTACCAGGAAGACCAGGTTTTAGGAACCCCAGGCCTCTGAGACAAGGGCACGTGTGGAGTAAGGAAGACTTACCCTTGGTGGAGGAGAATCAAGCTAGGGCACATTTAAGCCAATATGCAACCATGGGACCTGATGGCAGGCACACATGGGTGCTGAGGGTGCTGGCTGATGTCAGTGCGAGGCCACTTCTGATTGTCTGAAACATCATGGGGCTTGGGAGATGTTCCTGAAGAGTGGAAGAAATCAGATGTTACTCCCATCTTCAGGAAGGGGAAGGAGGATGATCTAGGGAGCTGGTCAGCCTCATTTTGATCCCTGGGAAGGTTACAAAGCAGCTAATCCTGTAAACCATTTGCAGTGAGTATTCAGCATGTATTTACAAAGGGGAATTCATGGTTACCCAATGTGACAGACTGCAATGAGGTGACTAACTAAGTGGGGGAGGGGAGAGCAGTGGATGCTGTTTACCTCGTCTTCAGAAAGGCTTTCGACACTGTCTCCCATAATATTCTCATAGACAAGCTGACAAAGTATTGGGTAGATAAATGGATAATGAGCTGGACTGGAAAATGGATGAACTACTGGGCCCATGGATGAGCCTTGTGTCCAGAGTTCAGTCATACAAAGTTCTGTAGTGGTGTGTCCCAGGAGTTGATACTGAGGCCAAATCAGTATAATATCTTCATTACTGACCTGGAAAGGGTGCACCCTCAGAAGCTTTGCAGATGATAATAACCTAAGAGGAGTGCCTGATACTCCAGATGGTTGTGCTGCTATTTGGATTAGCTTCAGAGGCTGGAAAAATGTAAAGAGGAATTTCAACTGTCATGGAATCAAAGAATGGTTGAGGTTGGAAGGGACCTCTGGAGGTCATCTGGTCCAACTACCCCTACTCATGCAGGGTCACCTAGACCATGTCCAAATGGTCCATAATCCCCATTCTGTGATTCAGTAAACATCTGCTAAATACTGCTATCAAGGCTGAGATGCTGGGTTCAATGGAGGCTTGGTCCGACTTAATATGCACTTACCTGCATCCCTTGACAGAATTCTCCCTTATTTCATAATATGAAAAATATGTTCTGCTAAAAGATCATTTCATCCATTCATCCTATAATAATCAGAGACTTTCTCCAGTTATAGATGGTCCACTGTATCTAATTATACCCCTACATTATGCATAATTTAGATGCTATGAACATTGTGCTATGTTCATCTTGCTGTCTGCCAGCTTTCTGAACTTGTTCAGTAGCTGCTTTTGGAAGAGCAGGGCTATGGCTGCTCTGTGGAAGGGAAACCTGGACTCAACCCATCACTTCAGTGCTATCAGTACCTGCTGGAAAACCAGCTGTCTGGAAGATTACATGCAGGGACATTTCAACCAAGGGCAAATAGATAATGTACATACCAGCACTACAGTAGTTGCTGATTGGATTCTGCAAAGAGTCCAAGGACAGAACCGAGACTGGTGTACAGCTCTGGATCTTTGAAATCAGAGTCTAAATGAGAGTCAGTCTCCAATTTAGAATTCCCTACGTGTAGCAGGTAACAACTCTGCAATGGACCACCTATGACATTTCAGAGCAAAATGAATCTGAAAGGTTAAACATAAACAGTAAAACCATAATTGCAAGTTAGTTCTGAAAATGGCTGAAAAAGGCAGTGTATGAAGGATGTTATTGAAAAGGTATCATAGGTGTGTAACAATCCTCTTACTCTTTTTGTTGCTGTTGTCCCTGTGAAGCTGTGTATCAGCATTTGATTTCCTTTAAATCTGTTGTCCTCTTTATCAGTGGTCCCGATGACAACTGAATTAAAGGACTGACTGGTTCGATAGATAAATAATTGATAAAATGTGTGTGACCCATTTCAAGTGGGGAGTATGGGTGTCCAGAATTATCTTTCTCCTATGGATGCAAAAATGCACATGCAAACTGTGTCTGCAGAAACCAACAGTAGATATAAAATAAAAGTTTAGGTGCCAAAGTTAAAGCAAAAGTTCTTCCGCATAGCAGTTCTACCCTCCTGTATATCAATTATCTTTATTGTATATAATTTGTGTCTTTATTGTATACTTAAGGTGTGCCTTATTCTAAGGGCTGTATTCTGACAGACTGTCTGCAAAAGTATTTTCACAGATCTCAGTAGGAACATTTGTGGGGTGAAAATTTTTACAGCTTTAAATTTATTTGGGTACTGAATTGCTGCTAGTTTCAAAGGAAGTACCAAAATAGCTAAAATGTTCTAGACCTAAGGCATTACTCAACATAATATTAAATCTTTGAAATTTGGGCCCTGAACTCATTTGCTGATATCTATTACTCTGCCAGAAAAAAAAGGTGGGAAGTGGCACTTGCAAATTATATACTATTTTGGTCTTGTGCATAAAGAAGACATGAATCTTTGTCAAAACCAGAACAATTTCAAAACTGTGGTGGGTCTGACTCATTGAGGGAGGGTATAGGAAAACAATTACTCATGTGAGATTTTGTACTACTGTCCATCTTAGTTCCTCACCAAAGTCAAGAGACAGACAGCACTGTGAAGGACCTTCAAGCGCTTTACAGGAGTGCCTGTAAGTAACACTTTAAGGTTAATATCAAGGAACTTTGGACAGTAATCATGAACTGAGCTAGCTGTTCTAAGGTAAAAGGACTTGCTTTAAGTTAACTGTTGTCACCTTACTGATTGGAGAATCTATTCCTAAATTTTGTGAAACAATTTACTCCTAAAATCTCCCAAAAGTATGCATAGAGTTATTCTGTGTAGGAGAAGGGACTGTGTGATCTCGTATGTTCCCTTCCATCCCTCACACTGGAATTTTCTGTGTTTTACAGAGTTGTTATTGGCAATAGGCAAACTGCCATTTGGATTTCCCAAACTGTGCCTCCATTCCTTCCCGTGCTTTAAGGGAAGAATATGTCTGTAGGCTTGTTGCATCACAGCTTCCTAACACAGCCCACAGAGTTATGAGAAAATTTGTTTTCTTGTTCTGTGTCCCTTCCATAGCTGTCCGTATTCTATGGCTGCTCACAGCACATTTTCTGTGTCCTTCTCCGAGTGCCCAGCTTAGTCAGATACAACCTGTGCTGGCAATTAGGAAACATAGGGAGAGGTTCATCTCCCCTGGCTTTGGATAGCTCTGAGTAACCCAGACACCTTTCACAGTTGAACTACAAAAAAAGTTCTCACAGAATGCAATCCATCTTCTGTGAGGGTGGAATTCTAAAACAGGTCTGAAGTAATGGTTCTGGGTAACTGCCCTCTTCCCTTTATTGACATACAGACAGCTCAAGTGTGGACATCACAGAATCACAGGAGACTTGGGTTAGAAGAACCCTTTTTAAAGATCATCTAGTCCAACCTCCAGTGCTATAGACATCTCAGATGACATTTAATCAATTTGTGGCATCCTAAAAAACTTGTAATATCTTGCAGTGTTCAGAATTATTCCAAGCTATCTATTTTCAACACATGAAGAAAAAGAGATCTCAATCAGTTGCTATTTTTGCTTGTTTGTTTTTGCTTGTGTATAAACTGTTATATTTGCATTGCTGTGTTGTTTAGTATTTCAAGTTCCTATGTGCACATATATGACCAGATATTTAGTCATCCCTTCTGTTTAATGTGCTTAGTACCATTTACTTTCCTTCCTCATGCAGTTAAAAGCAAATAATGTGAACATGAGAAATGATTAGGGTGTCAATGAAGCCCTGGGGATAGCTGCAGTAAGGTTGCTGGATTTTTGATTAGGCTTTTATTTCTCTGTTGAATGCCCTGCATTGGCCAAAAGAAATAAAGTGGGACTCCCTCCTGTATTTTTCTTTTACTATGCCATAGTTCAGCACTGGATTTTTTGACAGTATACAAAAAAGTGAAGTAATTTTCTTACATTTCAATGTAACTGATTCAGGCTAGAAAAGAAGGCTCCCGAAATTGCCAAAAAAGGAAATTTTTTTTATATTCTTATTGTATGATTTTTCTTCTTTAATTCCTGTATAAAATCCTGACAGGATTTATGAGGCAAAGATCACACGTAGCTGAAGCGAGGCAAAGATCACTCTGAAGCTGGGCATGAATGGGGTATGTTTCCCATTTAACCTAATGTTTCTCTTAATAAGACTTTGTTTTTATGTATAAGGATCCTGCACACTGTTCTGGGCAAAGGGCCTGCCAAACTTAGATAATCCTCCTGAGATCAGCCCAAACAACAGTGCTGCACAGAGAAAGTTGTATCAGACTTGGTGTGAAGGTGAAAAAACTGGGCAGTACTATTCAGGCCTAACTCAACGGCACTTGTAGTCCCCAGGCTTTGCCTGACTTAGTTCTATATCAAAATAGAAAGCAGACTTAGAGATCTGACTCCTTTTGTCATGCTTTGCCAAGTCAGCTGTGTCTCTGTTAAAAAAAAAAACCCTAATTATTTAGTAAAATACAATTCTTTTACTAACTGTATATTTTTAGGAGATACCTGCTTCTTCCATTATATTAAAAATTGGCAAGGTGTTTGCATGGGTGACTAATCCATACACTAATGTAGACCTGCTGTTCACCTCTAAGCAAGCAATAGCCTGGGTAGAGAAGGTTTCACAAACACTCTCTGCAAGTATTTAGAGTTTCAATCTATTGCATTTGGACTAGATGATTATTGTTGGCCCCTTCCAACTTAATTATTCAATTCTATTCTATCTGTAGCAAGCTATCATCAGCTGCAGGGTGAGCAAGGGACCAAACTGTACAGGACAGGACCAAACTGGTAGTTTGAGGTAGCCACTACTTGGACGATGAATATGGAGGAGTCTCCATAGAAGGCAGGGAAGAAATCATACAAAGCATGAACATATACTATAAAAAAATCACATAGCTCTAGCACAGGGCTCACGGCTGAGCTGGATTTTCTAGGGACTCTTGATGCTATGTACTTATCTTCTGCTTACTCAAATCTGTAGCCATATCTGAAATATCACAAGCAGGGTCTTAAAAATGCTTTTAAATTTTTTCTCATTTATTTCAAAATGAAACTAGAAAAATACCTTTTAAATATGTTGCATTCAATTCAGTACATCACAAGCCTTAAGAACTGTGGCCCAACCTCCTTGCCAGAGAAGCTCCTTTGGAGAATTTGTTTTTATAATTATTCCTGCCAGCACACCATATGGTAGAAGAATATCATGCTTCCAGACCTGAGTAAATATTTCCTAGAGAGGAAAACTAAAGCATTGAGAGGTTCCCCTTGGACCCAACTAAGAAATCAGTTACAGAGGCAGAACTAAAGCACAAGAGTTTCCAGCTGTCCTCTGTGGGGGTGGGAGTGTCTCATCACTACAAACTATGGTGGAAAGAAATTGGCAGTTCAGAGCAAGAAACTGCTTTCCAAGAATGATTCTTTCCTTATGCTACATAAATAATGGTAGCAGCCCCCACCTTAGTTCATTTTACAGGACAGAAGAAAAAGTGCTTTGCTTCAGACTGCAATTGAAATTAAGGTTTTGCTCTTGTCAGCCTCCTGTTACAATTCCCAACTGCACCTAACACTTTCAGGAAAGCTTTTGTGATTTATGTTTTTAAGAGGAATCATTCCAGAAAGCTCTCAAAGTTCACTATTTCTTTAAGCTCTGAATTAGCCTCTTTAGTGGTGCCAAAAATTTATTTCTACCTCTAAGCCAGAGTATTATTTTCCTTTCCCAAGCATTCACAGTTGTTTAAGTGCCTAGTGATATAAGAATGTTTGGCCTCCAAACATTTTTTTTTTTAGATTTAGAGTTTTTTCCCTCGGAGTGATTCTCCTGTTCTCAATGCTGAATATCTATGTCTGTTGCTGATGCATTATGAGGGGAAAACTGAGGTATCAGACAAGCAACAGAAATGCACACTGTGATCCTGACTCTTACCCTGGAAAAGTCTGAGCTTAGAGATGGGCTCTGGAGGGGGTGGAAATGCTCCCTTTGCAACCTTCAGTGACCATGGAGAGACACCTGAGCATCCACGCCACAGGCTCCAAAATTCTGTGTCCCTACAATGCCATTCCTGCCTTAAAGCTCTGGGTTCATGCAGGTTAGGAACAAACTTACCATGTACGTTCTGAGCACTGTAGAGATGTCATGTAACAGCATTGAACCTGCCCAGAAAAGGAGACTTTTTGATTATTTTCAAGTTCTGTCCATATTTCGGAAGTCTCCAGCCTCCCAGTTCAGAAGTACTTTTGTTAAATCTAAGTCATGCCAAAATCCCCATCACGTATTGCAACCATTTACTGAATGCTTATCAGCATTAATACAAATTTACCATACCCATACATGAAAACGCTCAAAACCATGCAAACACTATGCCTGAGAATAACTGTGAAATTGGTGCTGCTAAAGAAAACTCAAAATGTGTTATTTTCTCACACAGATGTGAGTGTGAGGCTAGATAAATGCTAGCCTTTTTACATTTTATTTTTTTAAGGCTTCTTAAATCAAGAAAAGAATGACAGATGTATTCTTTGTGCAGGGCAATTTTTCTTAGCTCTACAAAGAAGTTGTGGTGGCACATACCGTTAAACGATCTGATCACAGAAGTACAGGATTCACTGACAAGGCTTGCTGGTTGTTAGGTCTGGTTCTGCTTAATTTCAGGATCATAAACATCTCCTTTTTGATTATGTTTCCTTAAAACCTCTTTTTGTAGAAAGAAGACAAAGCAGACCCTCCACATAAACAGAAGGGCAGCTCTGCTCATGGCAGAGCTGGAGCCAGGTAGCTCATGTGCTGACTCTCCTCCCCATTTCACTTGCAGCACCTTCCCAAACATGGCGACTTCTACTTGCTTCTGGGGCATTGGCCAGCTAATTTTGCAGCTGTGAAGGAGCTGTTAATTGCTCTTACACTCCATGTACAGCTGAATTCACTGAGGGCCTGGAGGGAAGCAATTATCTCAGCCTTCCCAGGCCCTGTGATAGCACCAGGAATTAAGCCCACCCTGGGAGTGGTTAAACACAGAAAACACTCAGCATTTTTCAAGATAGTCCTCAGCACTGTAAAGGATTGGGCCCAAGTAAGGCCAAGGAAAAGCAGCACATCGGTCCAACATCCAGCCGGGGATGGATTCTTGCTCCCATCATGTTCAGCTTCTGTTGCATGCAAAGGAGATAATGACACAACTAATAACTAATTACAATGAGAAGAACGGGGAAATGGTACAGTGAATGCTAGCAGAATTCATTAAGTCTAATGCTAATAAAATACAGTATGTGTACAAAATCATAGTTTATTTCCTGGCTACCTGCTGTGTTCAAGCTAAGCAAAAGACAAAGTAATATCTTCAGGATGTATTTTACAAAGACAACTATTTCCTATTTAAGATAAACTTACCACTGTTTATTTTATTTAATTAGTATCTCATTTGTTCTAGCATGTTAAAAGGCTAATATGCATATAAATAGACCTTGCATCTTTGGACAAATTGCACTATAAATATTATATTGTAAAAGAAGAAGGGAAGATATGAGCACTCAACTATCTCCCATCAAACTGAATTGAATCACAGAAATACTCTGTAATTTACATAATGGGCATGCTGGTAGGCAGGAGAGATGGTGACAAGCACAAGCTATTAGGATTAAAAGGGTTAAACTTGCAGAATGGTAAGGTTGGAAGGGACCAGAGCAAGTCGTCTGGTCCAACCTCCCTGCTCAATCCCAGGGCACATTGCACAGGAGTGCATCCAGATGGTTCTTGAGTATCTCTAGTGAGGGAGATTCCACAGCTTCTCTGGCAGCCTGTTCCAGTGCCCAGTCACCCTCACAGTTATGAGCGACTGGAATGATTGATGTCTCGAGACATTTTGGGGTGCATGTGTATGGAGGAAGGGGCAGGTTGAGCCTTGCCCTGGTGAGGCAGTGCCCTGCCCTACACCCCCCACCCCTAGAGCCTGTATCCCGGCCTGGCAGTGGCTGCCAATCACTGGCACACTGGAGGCAGCATTCCACACCCCACCCCTGGAGCCCTCTACCCAGCTCCTAAGTGGCCAAATAACTGGAAGTGCCACCTGCGGGAAGGGCCCAGGAATGCTAAGGGGTGTTGAAAGCGGAACATGAGGTAAGCACGTCTTGAATCTACCTCCTCTTGGAATTTCTATCAGCTGAACACACTGGAACCCAGGAGTGGTAGTTATGTGCATCCTTTTCTATGTATTTTCTGTCTTTCTCTCTTTCTGTTTCTAATTCTTTCTTCTTAGAAATTTTGAGTAACTTAACATGCAACAGGCTTAGAGTTTGCTAAGTTAATGCTTTGAGAAGGGTTTTATGTTGACTGAATGCTGCACTAAATCTTTTGCCAAAATTATCTGATTTTCTAATGTTGCCAGTAAAGTATTTTAGTTGTTTTGACCTCTTGAGAATATCTTGTCTCTATTTGTCCTGTGTGTCTTGCTCAGAGTACATAAACAACTGTAAGCCCTTTTAAGAGCCATGTCAAGCAAGGTTTTTAGGGACCTTACAATAGTAAAGAAGTTGTTCCTCAAGCTCAGGTGGAACTTTGGATGCATCAGGTTCTGCCCATTGGCTCTTCTCCTGTTGTTTGACACCACTGAGAAGAGCCTGGTTTCCTCCTCTTGACACCTTCTCTTCAGATATTTGTATACATTGATGAGATTGCCCTCTCAGTCATCTCTTCTCAAAGCTGAACAGGCTCAACTCCCTCAGCCTGTCCTCCTAAGAGAGATGCTCCAGTTCCCTCATCATCTTCATAGCCCTTCACTGAGCCTGTTTCAGGAGCTCCATGTCTCTCTTGCACTGAGGAGCCCAGAACTGGATGCAGAACTCCAGATGTGCCTCACCAGGGCTGAGCAGAGGTCAGGATCACCGCCTTCAACCTGCTGGCAGTGCTCTTCCTAATGCACCCCAGGATTCCATTGGCCTTCTTGGGCATGAGGGCACTGCTGGCTCATGGACAGCTTGTCGTATATGGACCAATTTGTAGGTGTGCTATCCCAGGACAGACCCAAGGAAGGAATGGTGCCTCTGAGGCACACTGTCTTTGCTCTGTACTAATCCACCTCCAGCTGAAGAATCTGTGCTTCACTCCCCATCCCTGGGCAGTGTGCACATGCTGCTTTAGCAGCTCCTTCCTCCCTGGCAGCTGCTCTGGCTGCTCCCCACAGATCGAGCCATGGTCCTCTTCATGGGGGTACCAATATGAAGTTTCCATGTTCCTCTCTTTCCCTACTTGGTGCCTGCAAGGCAAAGCTAGAGTCTGCAGGGAGCAGTGGGTTCTAAAGGAGGCTGGTGTCTCTCTTATACACACCCACACCCACATGTACATGTGAACCATTATCTCTACACAGCTAATGGGAAATCACAGTGTGCAAAACATAAAAGGACAAAAGATAAAAATTATTTTAGAGTCAACTCTTCAATATTTATATCTGTGACTTTGAGGACAAATATTTTGGTCTCATATGTGGCGGTTCAGCCCCATATGAGTCAGACCTGCATATCTTGCAGTATGAAGAAGTATTGGAGAGCCAGTTAAAAGCACATCATTGTCAGTAGTGTGACCATGTAAATAACAGTGTTTTTCTTTTCCTTTCCTTTCAGTTTGAACAATTTCAGTGTCACCAACAATCAGAAGAAAATGCAAACTTCCATCTCAATAGCTCGGAATGCATGGGAAATTTTTATATCTGAAAGGAAGCCTGGCTGGAAGTATCAGATGCAGCTTTTTGCAGTTTGCTCTGCAGTTGGCTTCCTCTCCAGCTTTCTTTTTTTCCTTAGCATGCACTTCTCCTTGGCACACCACTCTTTGGGGCCCTTACTGATTTCTGGATTCATCTGGATTTTGCTTTCTATCATGCTCTTCTGTTTCAAGCACCTGCGCTGTTTTAGTGTTCTGTTCCTCCTTTCTTGTGGACTGAAAAATGGCAGGGATGCTCTTATTACTGCTGGCACTGGTGTTGTGGTGGCCAGCAACATACAAAATATTTTTCACAATCTAAAGATTCTGGCAGACAGTATAACCTGTCATTTAAAGCATGAGCAATTTGCCTTGATAAAATATTACGTTGAGGCAATAAAATGGATTTATGAGGCGGCCAAGCTTCCTGCTGAACTACCTAAAGATATAGTGGTCCTAAAGCATGAATTCACACCATCTTATTCAATTTCAGATGATGCATTAAAACAAGAGCTAAACAACACAGAGCAAGAAATCCAGAGAATGGCTAACCAGATATCTTTTATGTTGACTATACTGCCCTATATAGGTCAGAAAGTATTGCCTACAGTTGGAATTTTTCTAGTTTCCTTTGGAACTGGCCTCTTTATCAAAAAATTTGTGGGTTCTCATAGCACCAAATTTAAGAATACTTATATCACAAAACAGTTCATTGCATTTGATGAGCACCAAAAGCAACAGCAAAGACCCTGTCTTCTGCCACTTAACAGAAAAGAGAGAAAAGATTATGTGACAGTCCCATCTTTCTTCTTCACAAGAAAAGACAGGAAAAAAATGCTGTGTTCTTTTCTCCCTGTAATTATTCATCTTTGCATCTGGCTTCTGTTTGCTGCAGTAGACTCTTTGTTTTATTTGTTAATTATTTCTGTGAACAAATATCTCCAAGAAGTACCAGATGTAGACATTCAACTCAGTCTCTTTCAGAATGTAAGTACTTATCAGTACCATATATTTCTTAGTTTAGTGTTGAAAAATTTCCCTTCATCTTCAGCATATCTTCATTCTTCTTTCCTGGAATATGATTAATTTCAAAAAGGGCCATTGCCTCTACAGATACATATGTTGGATGGAACCAGACAGTTCTTTCTAGAGCATTGTCATATTTCTAGAGAATGGTAAATTTTAGAAGAAGGGCTTTCATTCTTATATACATATATATATATATATATGAAGAAAACCGGAAGCTTAAAATTGACAACTCACAAAATGGATATTAGTGAAGCACTACTTTTATAGTCAAAAGTCACTGTGACATTACTGTAAGAGATGCCTACCTTTCTTTAACTGAGTAGTGTGAGGAGCTCTTCAGTTGTATGCATGGGCGTGTACACAAAAAATAATAACTTGTTGCCAAAAGCTCCAGGTTCCCTAGCAAGAGCAGCAGCAGCAGAGAGACCTATAAATTAACTAGGTTGGAAGATAAGTCTGGAGGCCATCAAGACTAGCCTCATGCTCAAAAAAAGGTTGGATGAACAACTGGCTAGAGCACGGTGCTAGTAAGACTGAGGTTGTGGGTTTGAGCTACATGTGGGCAATTCACTTAACAGTTGGACTTGATGATCCTTGTGGGTCCCTTCCAACTCAGAATACCCTGTGATTCTGTGGCAAACTTCAGAGACAGATCAGATTGCTCAGGATCTTGTCTGAATATTCTTAAAGCAGCCCAATTTGTTAGCTCAAGAATTATTCATACCAACTAAATCAAGCAAGGGCAGCAGGAGGCCAGCATGGGTGAGCAAAGAGCTCCTGAAAAAAGCACAGACTAGGTGAAAGAAGGGACAACAGTCCCAGGAGGAATGTAGATATACTGATTGTATAAGGATGGGGGCAGGAAACCCAAAGCCCACCTGGAGCTGAATCAGGTAAGGCAGGTGAAAGGCAGAACAAAGGGCTTCTACAGCTCCATAAGCAGCAAACAAAAGACATGGGGAAATGTAGGTCCACTGTGAAGAGCAGGAGGGGTCCTGGTGGCAACAAAGGACACAGAAAGCTCAAGGTACTGAATGACATCTTCAGCTGTGCCTTTACTAGGAAGAGCAGCCCTTAAGAGTCCCAGGCCTTTGAGATAAGGGCAAGTGTGGATCAAGAAAGACCCTTGGTGGAGGAGAATCAAGCTAGGGCACATTTAAGCAAATATGCAACCATGGGACCTGATGGGAGGCACACATGGGTGCTGAGGGTGCTGGCTGATGTCACTGCGAGGCCACTTTTGATTGTCTTTGAAATGTCATGGAGCCTAGGAAATGTTCCTGAAGAGCAGAAGAAATCAGATGTTACTCCCATCTTCAGGAAGAGGAAGGAGGACAATCCAGGCACCTACAGTCTGGTCATCCTCACCTTTATCACTGGGAAGATGACAGAGGATATAATAATGGAAACCATTTTTGTACATGTGAAGGCCAGGAGATCTATTAGGAGTATTAAGCATGGATTTATAAAGGATAAATCATACTTGACCAATCTAACAGTTTTCTGTGATAGAAACACTGGGTTGCTGGATGAAGGGAGAACAGTGGATGCTGATTTTGCTTTAATTAAAGTTTCCAGTGCTGGAACACTGGAACACAGCATCTTCAATGACAATCTGATAAAGTGTGGTCTAGATAAATGGAGAATGATGTGAACAGAAAATTGTCTGAACTCTTGGACTCAAAAAGTTATGACTTGTGGTACAAACCAATTTCTGATGTCCCCCAGGAGTAGACACTGGAAACTATATTATTTAACCACTTCATTAATGACCTGCAAAGACAAACAGATTGTAGCCACACAAGCCTGCAGACAATATAGAACTTGGAAGAGTGTCTGAAACACCAGTGGATTGTGCTATCAGTCAGAAGGTCTTGAAATGGCTAGAAAACTGGCCTGAGAGGAACCTCACAATGTTCAGCAAAGGAACATGCCATGTCTTGCAGTCCTTGAAGAGAAATAACTCCATGCACGTTACATGTTGGGAGCTGACTGGGAGGTGGCTTTTTTTTTTCACAAAAAGACCCTGAGAACTGGACACCAAGTTGACCACAAGCCTGCAATGTGCCCTTATGGCAAAGAAAGTGCTAATCGGGGCTGCATTAGGCAGAGCATTGCCAGTAAGCTGTAGGATGTGATCCTTCCTCTCTGCTTAGCACTGCTGAGACCCAGTGGAAGGACATATACTGGAGTGAGGAGTCAAGAAAAAGGTCAGGAAGATGATTAAGGGACTGAAGCATCTGTCACGTGAGAAGAGGTGGGGGCTGTTCAGGCTGAAGGAGAGATGGTTCAGGGGGATCTTATAAGTGCGTGTAAATAAGTGATGGGGAGTGGGTGTAACAAAGAGGAGCCAGACACAGGAAAAATTTCTTCAATGAAAGGGTTGTCAAGAATTGGAACAGACTGCCCAGGGTAGTAATGGAGTAACCATCTCTAGAAGTGTTCAAGAAACAAGTCAATGGTTTAGTTGTTATGGTGTTGTTTGGTCAACAATTGGACTCAATGATCTTGGAGGTCTTTTTCAGCCTTAATGGTTCTATGATTCTGTGATTTCTCAGTGGTGCACAGTGCAGGGAGAAGAGACAATTAGGACAAATTGGAGGAAATACATTTTTTGTTTACTCTTCAGGTGATCAAACAAATCAAGTTTCTGAGACAGGCTGTGGGGTCTCCATACCTGGAGATATTAAGAACCCAACTGATCACAACTCTAATCAACCTGTTGTAGCCTCACTATTTGCTGTGTACTGTTGTGTTTGGTTTTGCCTGTGTTTCTATCCTTTGTACCTTGAGGGCAGCCTCTTATCACGACCTGCCTTGGGTGTGACCCAAGTCAGGGCAAAGGGGCTTAGTCCTACTACCTATGGATAGAAGTCCTGAGCCTGACCATGCCTGGCTGATTCATGGGTCCTGTACTACGAATTTTCTCTATGTGCATTGCTCACTGACATGGAAAGCTGGTTGACTCCTTCAAAACAGAAAACTATGCCATCATCAGATTGTTTCAAGTTCCCCAAGGAAAGCTAATTACATTAAAATGTAAAATTTAATCTCAACAGATTTGTTACATCAAGCCTCAGGGCTGCTGATCTCAGGGAGTCCAGGAAGCTGGATGAGCAGGACAGACTCAGAGACTTGAGATGTTTATTAATTAGCATGAATAATAAAGTTCTTCATGCACTAGTACCCCTGTTTCATACTGAGCTCCTAATTAAGTTTTTCCTTGCCTATATATCAGTTCATTTTAGGGATAAAATTTCCTGAGATAGTTTGGAACAAGATAATGTCAAGGAAAGGCTAACAGGCTGAAAATGAGTAGCATGCTTTGAGAACTTGATTTCTCCAATGAACACCTAACAGAAGTGCCTGGCCTCCGTAAGGTTATTAGAAAATCCACAAGGATGAGCTTGTTATTCCTCTGACATGATCAGAAAAGAGGCTGGGTTATTCAGTGTCCCTACAGTGTTCCTACACATAGAACAGAAAGTTGCCTGCCAGTATGGTCCCAGCAGCATGTCTAATTTACCCCCTCACTAAACATTTCAGTCCACAAGCAGTGAAAGACATCAGCTAAGCAAAGGCACATACAAGAGGAGGACAGGCAGCCTTGTTTGTGTGACAGCCTTTGGTCAGAGCATTGCCTGGGCCGGTGCCTGGCTGCACAGAGGGGATGGGGCTTAGTGCCCTGTGGGCATGGCTGGATTGCTGTTCTATACCACCCCCAACATCACTGTAGGTGTGGTTTCAGGGGGAAGAAAGGGTGAGCACCCCTGGATGTGCAAGTTTTTTGCTTTCCTCTCTCCACCGGGAAGGTTTTCAGGATCAGCGCTGCCCCTGCCTACCCCGTCCTTTGCTGCCCATCGCCTTCCTTCATCTGAGACTTGACTCAGGCCTATGGTGCTGAAAAACAGTGCTGGTGTGGGAGGCAGCTCAGGGAACAGAGCGGCAGAGGTGAGCCTGAGCCCAGTCAAGTCCGAGCTGAGCCAAAATGAGCTGAGTGAAGCTGGGTGGAGCAGTCAATAGTGGCAGGGCTGGTACTAGAAGCAGCTGCACAGAGCTGAGTCCAGCGTCCAAAGCGGTGGTGTGGTGTGACACAGCCAGTCTTGCTTTCAGGGGTTTGTCTGTTACTGTTTTCTGCTAGCTCAGGTGTGGGGACAGGGAGAGTTCTGTGGTGAGTGCCTGTCACCTTGTCTTTGTCTGGGGAAAGCCATGTGGCGGCAGGCATGGGAAGAGCCACCATCTGGAGGCCACATGGACGTGACCTATGGGGAGCATCCACCATCTTGTCTTTGTCCCAGGGCAACATGGAACTAAGTTGAGGTGGTGAATGCCTTTTATGGGTAAATGGCCTTCACTTTTTATATACTTTTGTTATTAATATTACTGCTGTTACTGTGCATCTCTTATTCCATTGCTTGTTGCTTTCAGTAACTTATCTCAACCCATAGTCTCTGCCTTTGTTCCTCTCTTACCAGAAGGGGAGAGGCTTATTTGGAGTTTAATTTCTGGCTGGTGTTAAACCACTATGGTGTGGAAGCACTGCTAATCATGTGCTGAGAACAAAACCAAAGGGACAGACACCCTGATCTGCATGTTTACTCTCAACGAAGGACCCTCCAAAAGGGCATCTGAGGAGAGTCATAGGAGTGGAAAAACATTAAACCATTATAACCAAATTAGCTAAATATTTCCCCAACAGAGCCACTGAGAAGGTAAGTTCTTAATGGTCCAAAATTCTGGACATTGTCCCAAAAGAAGTCATGAAAATACAGTCCAAAAAATTTATAAATAGCCAATAAATATATTGTTTTCAGCATACCATATATAGACACTAGATGGTCTAGATGATTTAGGGTCCTTTGTAAATCTGAATGTCCAGTGAGAGAAATATTAAGAAAGGAGGGAGTCAGTATTATAACCAATGCCTTTTTTTCACCTTTTCTTGTGCAGAAGAATGAGAAAAGCTATATCATTTCTATGAAAGAGCATATTGCAAAGACTGATTCTTTCAAGATCCCTTTGTTTAAACATAACTGCATCCCTCATCCAGAGCTCTCTCTCTCCACGACATGGATCCAGCTTGGAGTTATCATCTTCTTCTTAATAATTTTTGGGTTATTCTCTGGCCTCCTGACCCAACTTAAAATACTCGTGTCAGCTTCCTTTTATCCTGACACTGAGATAAAACGGATACGTTATTTGCATGCAAAATTACTCAAAAAAAGAGGAAAGCTACAAGAGAAAACTGGGAAGAAGATGTTTGCAAGAACGGTAAGCCATTAGCTCTGTGGAACAAAGCAAATCTTCTCACTGGGTAGTAGCCAGATCCAGGAAATACTTAAACATTTGTTAACTTCAATTATGTGCTAATAGACTTTCCCCTATGCTCAGGAGCCAGAGACAAGTTGCCTGATGCTAAGATTAAATCATCTAATTGTTTTGTTCTGTACTTCAACATACATGCCTCAGACATGACATTGGTACGCTCAAATGACTATGTGCTGGCAAGAAAATACTTCTCTGATTCAGAGTCCTCCAGAGAAGAAACTTTGTTTTCATGAACATGTGGAAAGCACTTAGAGTATTCCTGCAATCTAGACAGCAAGTGCTAGGCAGTAAGAGCAGCCCTAAATGTTGAGAAAGATGTTCCAATATTGCTTAGCAAAATGGAAGGTGATACATTTCTGTTTTAAAACACAGTGTGACTGCAAATATTATCCGGAAACAGAACTGTTTGCATGCTAAAACATTTATCCTGTACATATATATATAAATATATTTATATATACACACACACACACAAATGGAAATACCTAACACACATGTATATGCCTATGGCAAATCCAGATAGCAGCAGGCACGTACAGTTTAAGTCTGGGTTTTTTACAGCCTTCAATGACTGTACAGGCTATTAGTGTCTGGGTGATCTTAACTCAGTAATACTATAATATGGACCATATTTCTGTTTTTTCAGGTCAACTTTTGGTTTCCAATACTCAAGGCAAGAGAGGCAATGAAGAAGAAAGAAAGGAGTGTAGCAGAATGACAGCATGATGTGAAAAAGACCAAGTGAATCTTTGGATATGACTGAGATGCTCTAGCTCCACCTGTGTTTCGTGCAATCTTTCCTATGGAATGTCAATTCTAAAATGTAAAAATTTCAAACTCAAAGGCTGAGCAGCAGTATTTTGGAAAAGATGCCATTGTGGATAGTGTGCTGTTCACCACAGATTGCCCTGGATTGTATTAATACTTGTTTTTCAACTTGGGGTCTGCATTATCTGAGAAACTTGAGAAAATCATTGATGATCTGTTCTTCTGTCTAAAAGCAATAAAACAGTTTGGAGCTTTTAGGATGACAGCACAAACCTCTTTGGGTTGAGCTAACAGAGGATGTAATGGCAGCAGCAGGTTTGTCTTCTTCACATTTGCCAGACACTGAAGATAGAAGACACAGCAGAGGCTGTCCCTTGCCTTCTGGGATGGCCAAGAACCGGGGCTTAGATGTTTCTAGACATTTTTATCTATTTCTTAAGCCTCAAGCCCTTCAGCCTGGATCTTTGCCATCCCTAGCTCCTAGTCTCCTACCTAGTCTCCCACCCAGACTTCCTCACTTGGTCTTAGTCTCCCACTTCCATATATCTATAGACCGTATCACTAGCACAGATTGTACCATGCCTTTGATAATCATGAGAGAGGTCATGTAACAGGTAGAAGTGAGAATGCTCACAAGAGCTAGAATAGGAAGGAATCAGGTGCTGTGGGTGCCAACAAGGTGTCTTTAAAGGGTGGGGCATATACATAGGGTGAACAATGTTTCAAATCTTGCAAACTGAGGAACCTTGCAGAAGAAACAAAAATGGGCTTAAATATGCTGCATAAGCACCATTGCCCTCAATGAAATAAAATTGAGCCAATACTGAAGTGCTTCACTTATTCATCCAACATCGGTGATGTGACCTTCATATGATACAAGAACAAATGCAAAATACCTAAAGACATAGGAATGACTGATGTAGCTTTAGAGATTTAATGTTGAGCTAAAAAATGTGCCCAACAGGCAGTGTATTTCTGATTTTCAGCCACAGCTAACCTCCTTTTTTAGGCTGGATAATAGGAAATTCTGCTCTCTTCCTCTATAATAAATGCATGGCTTCAGAACAGCCATTGATCAATGTCTCTGTTATCTGAATGAATTAAGACTTAAAACTCTCTGGTAGCAAGTGTCAGAAGTTATTTTCCTCCTAAACCACTGAAAAACACAAAGACTTTTTTCTTTGGGCCTTCCAAAATCTCACTTCTCCATGGATGCAGGTGGTTCAGGTTCCTGGTGTGACAACAATTTGTCTCTGGGAAATGGTGCTGGATTAAAGCCATGCATTATTGAGTGTTGTGCTGAATGTCTCTGAGAGGCCTGACTGTGTCCTTTTTGCTGAAGTGGGACACCCCTGAACAGTAGCAGAATGTCAGCTTGTATTTTAGGTGCTGCTGTCAAACACCAGTAGCAAGAAACATTCTGGTGAGAGAGAAGCAATTAGAAGGTTGCTCTAAATTTGGACTCATAGAACAGAATAGCTGTCCAGGTATTATTGATAAGAAGATACACCTTTGTTACCATTGCAGATGAAAGGGGAAGAGCTATGTGTCATTAAGAGTTGAACATTTTTGGCAGTGTTCTGACTAATTGCTGGCAGGAATTGTATGTGCTCCTTTCAATCCCAAAGGACAAGCTGGTGAGAAGTCCAAATATGGGGGCAAGTCTGATTGAAAGCACTACCAAAAAACACCACCACCTGCTTCACTTATCATCAGGAGGAAAACTGTGGTTTGGAGTTTCTTGGCTTTCCTGTTTGATGGTATTGCCACTCAGAATACCTTTTCTCTCTGTTGTTCTGCAAGGAGCAAGCGAAAGCTTTGGAGCCCATGGGAATGGTTCATCAAAAGGACTCAGATGTGGGATCATTGTGAGAGAGGCCTAAATCTGTTAGGTCTTTGAGTTCTGGAGTAGAATCTCAGGACAATGCCGTATCTGCACTTTAGGAAATTCAGCCAATGTTGGATGCGGATGCTCCCACCACTACCTGTCAGGACAATTAAGTATTGCTTAGTTTGCCCTTCAAACAGATAAAAGACAATCCTTCTTGGGTAACTAATTGTAATTCGGTACAACATGTTCAGTTCTGGTAAATATTTTACCTAAATGCTTGACCACACTACCAGTGACAGAAGACATGGAAAAGCCTGAGGTATTTCTTTGTCTTGGTCTTTACAGGTAAGACTGATCTTTAGCCAAACCAGGCCTCTCAGACCCGGAGGAAAGGCTGGAGCAAGGAAGACTTACCCCTCGTGGTTAGAGAGCACTCAAACACACAGGAGCACTCAAACACTACAAGACATGATGGGAGGTATCCATGGGTATAGAGGGTGCTGGTTGATGTCACTGAGAGGCATCTCAGTTTTTTTGTAAAAGGTCATGGTGATCTGGAGGGATTACTGAGGACTGGAAGAAAGCACATGTCACTCCCATTTTCAAGCAGGGCAAGAAGGAAAATCTGAGAAACTACAGATTTGTCAGACTCATCTCAGTCTGTGGGAAGGTGAAGGAACAATTTCCCCTGGTAGCTGGTTCCAAACATAAAGGCCAGGAAGTTGACTGGTATATCACTGAAACACAAGAAAACCTTTTTACTGTGAGTGTGGTCAAACACCGGAATGCCCGGAGCAGTTATGGAATCTCCATCCTTGGAGATACTCAAAACCCACTAGACATGGCTCTGAGCAGCTCAGAGAAGCAGGGCTAGAGGAGATATCTCTAGAGCTGCCCGACAGCCTCAGCCATTCTATGATTATTGACTTTAACACAGCACATTGCTGGAAAAATACTAGATATGCACAGCAAAAGCACGTTTTAATTTGTGAATATGCTGTGCCAGCATCAGGAGTGCCATCTGACAAATATTGTTACCATTACACTCATACAAGAGTCACATACCTGAGAGGACTAATGCACACTTTGTTTCTGTGACCATACACATGCATACCTGTGTGCTGGAGAAGAGCTGAATGGCAGGCAAAGGAGATAAGTTTGCTCTCCCCCATCTCACTAAACCTGGTCTATCAGGGAAAATGGCACATTCTGCACCTTTTTCAATTTTCTTTTCTAAATCTTTTCTGAATCAAGTCCACCTTCTATGCCTCAAGGGCCTTGAGTTTTATCTCAGTGGTAGGACAGTTCTTACCCTACCTACCAGACTAGACCTATTCCTTCAGCTGCCCAATGTCTTTCTTTAGCTGTACAGATGAAAAGGCAGGTCTGTCGCTCCCATAAAACTGCACAGTGACATACTTCTCATTTTCTCCAGACCTTATTTTCTTTTTGTTTTCTCCCATTTGTTTCTGTCCTATGAATAGGGACAAATCTGGGGGTTTATTTATCTTCAGCTGTCTCCTCTGCAAGTTGTTCAGCTATTTCCTTGGCCTCTCTGCTTACCATAACCCTCAACCACAGGATTCAGTTGTTCTCTTTTCTTAAAAAAAAATGTGTACAAGTTCCAATAAAAAAACAGCATTCCACCCACAATTATTTCTGTTCCTCTTCTTGCCTACCCTCTCCTCAGATTTCCCACATTTTATTTTGGCTCTTCTGTCATTCATAATCTTCCTTCCTCTTTTAGTATATTTTCTTCATCTCCAACAGATCATACTTTCTCATACATAAAAGTATACAACACTTTTCTTTCTGCTGAGAACAAGGGAACTATAGGTGCCATTTAAATTAAGGATTTTTATTCATTTGTTGGTTTAATATCATGTTACTGGGCTTTGTCTCTAAATGACTCTCTAAGGCTTGTCAGAAATGCATTCAACACTAAGAACAAGAGTCTAAGAAGTCTGGATTTGGGATGTGGCTTTTGACTCATTCATCCCTGTCCTTCTCTCAGCTCACAGCAGAACTCAACTTCCTTTTTAAATGTTCTTCACTAGTGTAGAAGCTGTTTGATTTACTGTGAAAAATCCTTCAATTGGATCAAATCTGGTTTGTAAAATTAATGAAAGGCTGACCTGATTGTCTTGTGAAAGTAATTCAGAGAGACATGCTAGTGCTCCTGACCCTCCTGGAGTGGAATACAAACAAGGATATTTCCTTTCAGCAACCGTGTTTATGGACCTCTCCTTATTACCACCCCATACCCCCAAACCTGGCTGGCTTCTAAAGCAAAGCCAAGCTAAAGGCTTCTTTTCCTCTGTGCTAGTTTTGTTGCAGCATTTCGTGTGATCAGCTGGGTGTGCAAAATCAGAGGATGCTGGGTTTACAACTGCTGTTACCGTGATCCCTGCTCTGTCAATATTATCACATTGACTCTGTTTTCACCGCAGTTTAAATAGCCCAGAGATATATATAAAAAAAAAAGAAATGAATAATCAAAACCTTTCCTCTAATTCTGTTTTACATCGCAAAAGTGGAGAGTAAGGATCAAAGGATCACTCTCTGCTGATGATGACACAAAGCCTGAAAATAGGGATGTTATTGTTGACTTTAGGAGCACAGATTTCAAAACGTGAGCGTGCTTCACGGGTGCTGCTGCGCATGAGAGTACTTTCCTTTGCCTTTCACTGCTGATACATTATTCCTGCCCTGCCCTCCAGTGGCCCAGTGCAGCCACAGGGCCCCGTTTTGCTGCTCTGCAGAGATCCATCCCCTGGTGCTGCAGGCTAAAGAGAGAAGTGCTGCAGGTGCAGGTGTCTGCACCACAGCCCTGGGTGTCACAGGTGGTGACCTGAGTGCCAGCAACCGGGCAATAAACACCTACTGTCTATACGAGGCTTTCTCTGGCAAATGATGTGGATGAAAGCAGTATTGTGTAAGCAGGGATCAGATCTCCCAAATTGCTTTTCTGCTCCTGCCTCTGGAATCCGCATCACCAGGGAGAATGGAGTACTAAAGATCCCAAATTTCTGTCTGAGTAGGGAGAGCGATGAAAATATGACTAACAGAGTTTTTTCCTTACTTTAACAATGTGTTTGAATCTTCAACATTTCCATACAAGGAAGAGGTGGAAACCAGTAGCATTCCAAAGAGAAGTGCTAAGCAAGGAAAGGATGTTCTGTGTAGAGACATGGGCAGCCCCAAAATTACACCCCTATGAAGATCCCACCATTATAGCATAGCCCATGTAAGTGGAAAAAGAACAAGGATGGCAGAGATTTGAAGTCTGACAGTCGCGACTTTAGTAGGAGTGCCTGAATGGCACAGCTGAAATTCTTTTGATGTCACACTGTTCCTCAAGGGCTGTTACTTGGCACCTTGTGGCTTGAGGCAGGATTCAGTTACTAGGGCCAGCATGTGTCATGGCAAAACAAATATTCATAAATATAACAAAACTGACAGGCTCAATAACTTGCATCCTTGTTGCACTCAAGGATGTAAAAATACAGCAGATGATTTGGTGTAAATTCCAGGTCGCAAAATGCAGGTAATTTCTTTTATGACATCTGCACAATAGTTAAGACCTATTGGAATTAAAAAGTAGGATTTCTTAAGAAAAAAAGGTGTAACCCCTATAGGAAGAATAATAATAAGAGCAGTAAGTACCAATACAGGACTCAGGAATTCTTTGCTAATTATACAGGAGGAAGCTCACTCATTCCTAATCTAATAAAAATGAGTAGGAAACCTAAAAATATCTTACATTTTTTCATAGGTAATACATGTTCATGGTTCGGAGATTACTCTTACTGAATTTCTGCTCTTATTCCAAGGTAGCAAAAGATTAATTGGAAGGAATGGATTCATGGTTGACCTGCACTATTGATGAGACAAAACAAAAAGAAAAAACTGGCATCCTTTATACAAGAAAATTCCAGTTCTGAGAGGCAAAGACAGGCTGGGTGGAAGGCAGCTGGCAGAGTAGAAATCTGCACCATAGTTACACACACTGTATAATCTTTGTAGCCAATGGAGACAAACCAGCATTGCAAGAAAACTGCCCACCTCATCCCAAAGGAGAACAGCTCCAGACAGATTCATCTAACCTGTGTGAGATCTCAATGCAGAGACAAAGTTGCAGAAGCATCTCTTTCTCTGTTGATTGTACAGGGAGACTGGGCAACAAACTGAGATGCAGAGCATGACAGTACAGAACTCTGTACTGAACAATGAACTCCGTTTCCTTGTAATAGTCATTGTAATAGTGCTGGATTGTTGGTTCTGCAGTTCTGCCACCCCAAAGACAAACCTGAGAAATGGGAAGTGGTGCTAGATCTTCTTGACCATATCCATGACTATCCTCCATCGTCTTACAAAGAAAACCCTGCTTTGCTGTATAGAGACACAAGAACTACTGACCTAATAGGAGTTTGTTTTTCATACAAGCTCATACATCACTGTATGCCTGTGAATATAGCAGGAACTGCAAGTCTGCTTTCCACTATCAAAAATATCAGTAATTATCATATGTTTAATGGGTATGTATTAAAATATGCAGCACTTTCTGTTCCTGTTTGGCCTGTGGGTTGCACAAAAGTACAGGTTACATTGTTTTTACACATAGGACAGTCAACTCACTGTACTGATTTTGTGTTTGCCTCATTTCTCTCTGTGCTGTTTTTGGTTGGGGTACAGTTAATTTTCTACACAGTGGCTAGTGTGGGGTTATGTTTTGGATTTGTGCTGGAAATGGTGTTGATAATTTAAGGATTTTTTTCATTATCAAGGAGCAATGCTTACACAGCATCAAGGCCTTTTCTGCTTTTCACCCCATCCCATCAGCAAGAGGGATGGGCGTGCACAAGGAGATGGGATGGGACACAGCCAAAACAGCTGACCTCAACTGACCCCAGGAATACCCTGGACCATGTGCTCATGCTCAGCATGTAAAACTAGGGGAGGAAGCAGGGGGCACATTCAAAGTGCTTTCCTGGGGATGCCTGAGCACCTGCCTGATGATGGGGAGTGAATTCCTTGCTTTGCTTTGCTTGTGTGCATGGCTTTTGCTCTACCTATTAAACTTTCTTCATTCCAGCCTAGGAGTTTTCTAACTTTTACTCTTCTGATTTTCTTCCCCACCTAACTGGGGGGGAAATTGAGTGAATGTGTCTATGTGGTACTTAGCTGCCATCTGGGATTAAACCACTCTAAATTTTTTCCCAGTGACAGCTGCTTACAAAGAAGAGCTATTACATATGAAAGAGCAACTTTAAACAACATTCAAGTTCTCCAAATCAAAATATGTCTAGACATGGTAGCAGAATCATGCTTCCAAAATTACAACAACCTCTGAAAAGGGAACTCAGATAAATTGAGCAAAAGAGACTTTTGCTAATTAGGAATCCTATCCTACAAAAAACAAAGTATTAGTTACATTGAGAAAAACCTCACATTTTCAGTTAAAAAGGTTTTTTGACATTAATGCATTATGTTTTTCTCTGTTGATCTCCTGTTATAAGCCTTCAGGTGATGGGTGTGAGTATCTCCATAAAGCCAGAACACAAACTACTACTGTAGGTGAGTTCACAAGTATGGTTCACATAGGTTTGCCTAGGATGCAGCAAAGGAAATACTTGAACCCACCAAAAAATGCTTGGTGGTGCAGCTGGCAGTGACAAAATATATAAAGTTATTTAAAGACAGCAACATGGAGACGTGGCAGCAGCTCCAAAATAATGGATGCCCTCCTGAATCAGCATATTTCTGTACTGACCCCTTCCAGATAGGGAAAATTAAAAAATAAAATTCAGCATCTGCTCTCAGAACTCTGCATTGCCAAGCACAATAGAGGTCTTCCTAACACATAAAATTAGACAATTAGGATTCATCTCCTGGGACCCAAAAGACCGGGAATTTTAAAAATGTGCTTAAACACTATTGTTCATTGCTTTTACTTTATTGGCTAGCTGATACCTTTTGAAGAGAAACATTAAGAAATACCATCCCAAAAAACTTACATACTTTTAAGAATGTACAGAGCTGTTGCCACATTATTTTTTTATTATTACTCCATTTTCTAAAAGGAATTTTACAATTCTTACAGCAAAAGTCTTTTCAAAGAGAAATTTCAAGGACAATTTTATGTAGGAACCCAAATATAATGCTTATTGGTTACTGTTGTTTCATGTTGGCTCTTGATAAGTTGATTGTGGATTGATTGCTGGACCCAGAAGGCACTGCTGGTGGGGGCAGCAAGGTCATTTTCATTTGCTTTTATCTGCAGAGAAGAAAAAGACAATATGATATCATCTTTCAAAAGAAAATCTCTTCTTTGCAATTTTTCACTCAGAGGTAATAATGGAGAAGGACTGCTAGGAGCTAGAAAGAATGATTATTGCTCCCTCACTCCACTGAAGCTTTAGCCTTTAGTCCTCTCTATTAGAAAAGCTTTTCCCTTATGGCAGAGAAAAACAAATAGGATACTGCGCTCTGTTGCTGCTGCTGATGCCCTGGATGAGGTTCACTGTAAGGTAGCTTTAAAGGAATGATACCATGAAATGTGGAAAAGCTAATTTCACCCTCCTAGCATTGCAGGTTTGCTCCTGTCCCACATTAATTAGCACTTAGAACAGACTCATTTTTAGTGAGGTGCAAACTGGGGCTTTCTGTTCATCTATTGGGAAATAATTTCTCAAACTAGCTGATCTCATTGTTGGTACACATGCACCCAAGGCTTCAGCTTGGATTTTGTCATGCTTCCTGTCACTCACTGTTGCCTCAACCCATATTTATCATTTCAGCTGCAGCTGGCACACAGAATCATCATGGCTTAACTGTGCTTGCTGAAGGACTTACCTAGTTTTGACCTTTTCCTGAAGCATGTCTTCTGCTTGTTAAATGGTTAGAGAGTGAGGTGCTGTCACCAGTCCATGTCCCCAGCTGCCTCACCACACCCATATACTGCACTGCATTGATCTTTGCTAGGTTCTTCTGATGTCATGATGATTTTTTGCCTTTTCTTTTATACCCCTTTTATACACCTTTTTATAGCTTTTGTATTCTTAGTGTTTTTAGCCTACATTCTAAGACTTATTTATCAAGCTAGGAGACTAAACATCTTAGAAGCCTTGTAGTTAGGGATCAGAAAGCCCCAGACCCCAAGATCTCTCCAGAACACATTTTGTAAACTGAGACCATCCAGGGGAAGGTTCCTTGGGGAGGGGGGCTCACTCGAGCTTCTCATTGGGGAATCTTTGATAGATGTGCTAATTAGTAAGGCTTATAATGTTATACCAGATCTTTTGAGGGTGTGCATTGCAGGGAGCATTGAGGTGCATCTGACCTGGACATAGTGCACCTAAGGATCCTTAAAATAAATACCAAGGTAAAATCCCATTTTCCCTTCTAACCGTGTTTGATTCTTGATTTTAAGACCTTCTAAGAGACACTTCAACTCACCAAGGCAACAGAAAACTAACCCAGAAAACAAGGTTAATTTCTGCTGGCTTAGCAAAGAAATCAGCTCACAGAAAGTCCTGCTAAGCACCAGGGCATATACAAAGACTGTCAATAACCAAGTTACACACTGTGAACACTGGAGATGAGGGAAGGGGAGATGCTGGGTGTTACTCCTCTGTTAGCAGTGACGAGCTCACACTAATTCAAACACTGCTGGCACTGACTGCAGCAATTCATGGAAACACAGAATGTCTTGGGTTGGAAGGAACTTTAAAGATCATCTAGTTCCAACCCTTCTGCCATGGGCAGGGACACGTTCCATTAGACCAGGCTGCTCAGAGCCCCATCCATCCAGCTTGGCTTTGAATGCTTCCAGGGATGGGGCATCCACAAATTCTCTGAGTAACCTGTTCCAGCTCTTTACCAACTTCACAGTAAAGAATTTCTTCTTAATATCTAATCTAAACTTATTCTCTCTTTCAATGTAAAGCCATTCTACCTTATTCTACTACTCCATACCCTTGTAAAAAAATCCCTCTCCAGCTCTCTTACAGGTTCCCCTTAGGTACTGAAAGGCTGCTCTAAGGTCTCCCTGGAGCCTTCTCTTTTCGTGAAGACAGCTTTTGTTTTTGCAAAACAAATCTGTCAGCTTAACCCAAACAGCACATTTGTTGGGGGTTAGTGTCCCTGTAACACAGGGACACTAACAAATTTAGTTTTTCACATCAAGCTGGTTTTGTTCATGATTTTTGGGGTTTTTTCTGTAAAGTTGGAAGTCAAATATTCATCCTTCATTTTGTTCTCGTGTTGCTGACCGAACTCAGGTTTTGGATGGACCTTCATACCCATGTCTCAGTTTAGCAGTTAGACTCCATCAGTTTCTTTCAACTGAGCTTTTTAAATGAGGTTCCAATCAAAATTAGGTTCTCCATACCTGGGCTGCCACACTTCGTTGTCAAATTTACAGATACCAAGACAACTCAGCTTCTGAGAGGGCTTATTTCAGACAAGCCTGTCACCAGCTAGACAACCTGTTACACTGTTGTTTTCTTGAAGTTTCAGAGAAGCATTAAGTAGTTTTCACTAACCAAAAGAGATTGTTACCTGCAACAGCCAAAACTGGGGAATGAGCCTGTTATTTTCGCACGATGGATGTTCCTGAGACTGTGCCGGTATATGGTGCCCTCTTGACAGGAACAGGTTGAGATACCTGCAATAAAAATTTTTAAATCTTTCACTATTTTGTCTTCTCTTGCAATTGCTAATTGGAAAAATTGAAATAGAAGTCCTATGATAACCCATCTTTCTATGTAGTGCACTGGGATTAAACTGTTCAGTTCTCGGCTTTCATCAGGAGTTGGGTGGCTAAATTTGTTCAACACTGTAACAAGCCAATTCTAAATCCATTTTTTAAAGAAGTAACTTAACATGTTCCACCTCATGTTACGGATTCTTCTATTTGTTAGAGTATACACATTTTCCAGTAATGTTTTTAATACATCAGATAAGAGAGGATAATAAATGTCAATGAAACTAAGCAAATTCTGCTTTGTTTGGATATCTATCACCCACTATTCTAGCTGCTGGCTACAGGAGGCTGAGCTGGTTGAAAAATCTCTTCTGAAGACATGCTGCAATTGATATTTGGGTTAAAGGAAAATTCTCTCTAGCTTTGAAGGGAAATGAAAACCTCTATGTTCATGGAAGTCTTTCAGAATTGTGTAGTTATCAAATGTCTTCTAAATTTCAGTTTAGTTTAGTTTTGATACTGTATTATGTATATGAACTTGCAGGCAGCTCACTACCTCCTGTGAAATTGTGGTCTTTGGAGCAAAGTGTCATTCAGCCACTTTTACATGCCCTTCTCCGTCCATCAAGACAACAGCAGAAAGAAATGTACAGAATTATCCTGGGGGCATTTCACTGCGCCTTAATTCACAAGGATGCTAGTCTGATTCAACTTTTAGATCCTGCAGTGAATCCCACTAATTCAGGTGGTGATTTTAGAATGTACTTACTCAGTGTGCCTCTGAGAATCGTATTCACAATACACTAAGGATGCAAAAGCATCATGAATGCTTGCACAGTAAATAGACACTGAAAATTCAGTCTTTATGTATTTGAAATATTCTTCTTTAAAAAATGGAAGTGAACAAAATCTTGAACAGAGCTATCTTGCTTGGCCCAGCAGTACCCTTTGTACATGTTCAGATTTTAACACATTCTTGCTGGAAGACAGCAAAATGTTCAACAACCCTGCAGGGTTTAGCTCAAAATATTTGATCCATGAAAGAGTTAGAAAATTTTTGATTTCTTCCTTGGTGCAAGATTTCTTCCTGCATATATATTTAGGCTCTCTGATTTTCAGTGAAATCAGTGATGAAATGTAGCTGTTAGATTACTCAGAGGAAAAAACTCTGTCCACTTTTATTGCAAGTAGGACATGTTTATTTTTAAAAGTACTGAGGCTTAGGTCACGAGCTGTACTGACTACTGTAAAGGCAGGAACAAGTCTATGATATTTTTCTGTAAGATAAAGAGCAATAAAAATTGAGTCCTTTGTTTCCTTTCCTCCCACCTTGGCATATTTTGATTAGTACAGAAAATTACCACTGAATCCCCAAACTTCTCTTCCCAAGAGCTAGTTATCCTCATGTTGTACAAGGCATTTCAGAGATTTATTAGTTTAATTAACCTGTTCCCGCTGCCTGACTCGTTTGTAGACATATGGAGGGAATGGTGGACGGGAGACATATTTGCCTTCTCCTGCTGTGACATTGAAAACTCCGCCTTCATAAACCACTTTGCCTCTTGAAACTGTCGCAACTGGAACTCCATGGCAGACCATTCCTTCAAATATATTGAAGTTATTTGCCTGGTGATGTGTTTTTGCAGATATTGTCCTGTGTTTACAAAACAACACACAAAATTACTATGATCCTTGCATTTTACTTCATTATAAAATTTTGATAAATTGATATAAGAAAAAATTTAGCAATTTTATTTAACTACAACACTATACAGTACATCATAGAGAAGCTGTAAAAATAGGATAGCACAATAACATTTCATTGAACAGTAATTGCATTTCAAAAGAATGAAGGGGGAGTCAAAAGGACAGAACTCAGCAGCCTTGAAATGCAAAATTTTCCACTACAAAAGAGATTAGTGGGAAAAAAATCAGGCTGTAATATTTTCTTTGGATAACATGATTTCATTTTGCCTTGTCAAGCAAATATCTATGCACAATTTGATCAGAAAAAGCTCTGACCTTTTAGCTGGAATGACTTGCAATTTCAAGTTTGAAAAGCACGGCTGCAATGTTTCAAATATTGAGTCTCACAAATAACAAAAAGACCATTTCATTGGGAAGTCAGGAGATGGTAATGATTTTTGGTAATGCTTAGTGTGAGTTGGATTGATTCAATGACTGACGGCCCAAATATCTCAGTGCTGCTAAAAAATAATGACATCACACTGCTACAGACCTTTCCTCCAAGGGTATTAAGTAAATTATAATTTCAGACTTCAACAGTACTCACTTGAATGATGGTATTATTGTTTTGTGTATATGTAAACCTCATTCTATATGATTTCCATTTCTCGAGACAATTTCACCAACCCTAACTGGCTACTTTAAAGGCAGAGCCAATGCTACAGCCGACATTACTATCTGGAAGTGCAGGCTGTGTAAGCTTCCTTTACTGTCTCTTTTCCCTACTGAGCTACTTACTATGTACTGTAACTACAGCTGGTCAAAAGAATTTTGTATTTCAGTTAATTATTTTATTAACTTCCTGTATCCAATCTACAGATTATATATATTATTTGGAGCGTTTATATTTTTACTGTCATTCATTGTTTCTGAAAAGAAGGAAGCTTCATGCTTTTGGCTGCCAGTTGGGCTTTTTCTACTATGGGTGCTCATGCAATCAAAAATCTATCATGCATATATTATAATTCATATATGTGCATTCATATTTTTCCAGATACTACATCTTTTTGCAAAAGAATTATCAAAGTCAAAAGCAATATGAAATATTAATAGATTAAGATATTGATTAATTTGGAAAAGAATTTTCTAAAACTTTATTCAATATCCTCATCAAAATTAGAAAACCACAAAGAAACTGTATCTTCCTTGAAATATAGCCATTTTCAAAATTAATAATATTAAATATTTGACATAATTACTTACACAGAGGAAAAAAAATCATGGAAAAATACTTAGTTTTCCTTTCATATTATTCTGTTGAATTAAGAGAAATTGGTTCTGCTAAGGGCTATATTTAAATCTTGGTGATAACTGACATTTCAAAGGCTGTATATATGTAAGTACTGTCTATGAACAATCTGCCCATAGGAATAAAAACTTTGCCTTATACAGCACACCTTGGACAGAAAACTTATGTGTGCCTGTTCACCAATATCAGCATCACCTTGTAGATTCACGCTGGGAAAAGTCAAACTTCTCTTGTTTTCACTGGTCCTATTAAATACTGTCAGACAAATTTATCTATGGGTGTTACAATAGCCCTATATGGAGTTTGTGAACATATTCCTTTAGCTTATTGCATTACCCTTATGGGTCCAATTGCTAGAACAGTAAGAAAGAACAACTGTAATATAATTATCTTTAGCATTCTCTGATTATACATCCTATCTATTTGCACAACTGTACCAGGACATGAACAGAAAAATGGAGAAGGTAATTTGAGGAAACACAGAAAAATAAACAAGATCCTTCATCAACACGTGAGCTGTTTAAATGTGCTAGAGCAGGATCACTAGAGGTAACCATGCCTCAGAGGAAAGTACGTCCTTCATTTAAAGATACAAAATGAATGGAAGTTGGCACATTTAAAAGTAACATCCCTTTGTATATCTAAACCTTGCAATACGACAAAATACATTTCCAGAGCTTGTCTCAACAACAAACCTCTATAGAACTCATTTATAACTCTTCTGCTGAAACAAGCTGCAGATCATGCTGCCCTTTCTGAAGGTGAAGTGCATTTTCCCTGATGGAAATCACCAATTTTTTCCTGTAATTTAACCCTCTGACATTGTCAATGTCAGTGAAAGTTTCAGGTAGCACACAAGCAACCAAATAAAACAGAACTAGATGGTCTGAACATCACAATTCAGCAATCTTACACAACAGACTTTACAGCTGTATCACCAATTTCAGTAGCAGGCAGCTTAGCAAAATTCTGATGTTTGCTCTCAGCTAATGGCAAAACCAGTTGTAACCTACTCATAATCCATGAAACCAAGACTGTCACCACAGCAGAGTATAAATTAGCAGCTGTCTCCAGCATCCTAAGTGATGCCTGACATAAGGAATTACTCATCATGAGAACAGATTCTGAATACGAGTTTCAAAAAATTGTATTGTATTTTTAAAATAAAATTTGTAAAATTCTCAAATTCTGCTTATAAATGACAGTGGCTCTTGTTTCAAACAACCTTTCTTAAATGGAAACTGAGATCAGAACAATTACTTCAACATGTTGTTGTGGTTTAGGATAGCTGGGAATTGTAGTTGAAGAAGGCTGCATCTGCCGGGAAGTGATTCCTTGCAAAAAGGTGGTTTCAGCTTCCTCTAGACCCAATCAACTGGCCAGGTTGAATATTGGCAACTTTCTAAACCACTTAGAGAGCTTGACACGCCTCTGTGAGCCACATTTTAAGAAGGATCAGAGCCCGGGAAGCCCTCTCTTGCTTCCGGCAGCCGAACAGGTAACTGGTGGGGGGTGGCCGGGCCAGGCCGGGCTCTGCCGGCCGGGCCAGGCCGGGCTCTGCCGGCCGGGCCTGGCCCGGGTGGGCCGGGGGGTGGCTTGGCTGAGATTGCAGTCACTTCAGCTCGCCAGACACCCCCAGAGGCCAGGATGGCCCTCACCTCACCCCCAGAGCAGCTGAAATTCCCCTGAGACTGCCGTTCGGCAGGATCACGTGGCCAAGAGATAAGCAAGTTCCAAGCTCCAGCTGCAAAGCCCGGGGGAGATTAACTCTTTTAGTGCTGTTAAGGTCTTTTCCAGACCAGATGAAGCCTGCAGAGACTAATCATCTCCCCGATCAGAGGGAGAGAGGAAAGTGAAGGCTTGTGAAGGAAACACTATAAAGATGCCCAAGTCAGTGAGGAAGAAAAACCTGAGAGCTCGAGGAAGGAGACTGAGGAGATGCTTTAATCCTAGAAGCTGAAATTCTGTTGGAAAAAACCATGGTGATGGACTATGATATATTAGACTACCCATTGTAATTTCTTGAAAGCTTTGGGGGGGCTTGGAGCGTTCGAACTGCAACTGTGAGCAAAAGTGCTTGTACTAGAACAAGCAAACGCTGAAGTAGCTGTAACTTGCTGTGGGCAACAGTACCTGTGCTGCAATAAGTACATGCTGAAGTAGCTGTGATTTGATGAGAAATTTGAGCAGAGATCCTACGAGAGAAAAGGGATCTCTGTTCCTAGACCATGTGGATACTCCCAGAGAGGGTCCTTACGCACTTCGATAAGTGAAGAAAACTTCTGTTTCTGAACAGCCCATCCTTAAAAATAGTACCCCCTTAGCTAAAGAAACCCTCGAAGCAGCTGTGGGGAAAGCTGTAGTCGGGGGATGGGACTTTCACATGCAAGCAGAAAACCATTCTGGGCGGCTGCTTTTGCTGTGACACTGAAGCTGCAAGAGATTGTTTCGTGTGGAGATGTTTCCATGGTTTTGACCAAGAGAGACTCCTCTCCCTAAGTGAACTGAAAACCAGAAATTATTATATAGGTGGTGAACTGACTAGAATCTTCAAGGGTTGTGTTTTCTTTTATGTTGGTGGTAGAAGGGAGCAGAGGTGGGGGGAGAGAGGTGTTCTGAAGGTTTAGTCTGACTTTCTTTTTCCCTCTTTTAACTCTGTTAATAAACTTGTTTATATTCTTTAAGGTTTTGTGCCTTCTTTGCTTTTCCTCCTAATGCTTATCTCACAGAAGAGACATCAAGGGGCTACTGCCCGAGTTAACCCTTAAACCACTACACAAATTGTTGTTTCCGCCCGGTTACCAAACCCAACCCGCTACACATGTAAAAGAACATTCTCCTCCACAAAGAGGATACTGTAAAGACATTTGCTCCTGTATCGCTCCTACTCACATCAGTGCTTCCATGCAGTTCACTTCAGCTGCTTTTGATACACCTGGCTTGCAACGAAATTTAAAGCTGTTAATACAAACACTGCCATTCTTCTAATACCAAAGAGGAAGACATGCTTCTGAAATTGTCATTTTTCAACACCATATTTCTGTCCAACTAGTTTGGAGTCCAAGAGTAATTTAGTCCATGAAAAATTGACAGATTTCCCCTAACTGTGTGAAGATCCAGTGACTAGTAGAACAGTATTTATTTATGCTCTATGTGAGAAAGGACTTTACAGCCACTTCTAGAATATTTTAACTAAGTAAACTACAAACTGCAGCTTGAAACTTAGAAAAAAGCAGCAGATACGGTAATGCAGCTGATGCCTTAGGTTTTAACTTTTATATTTTTCAAATCCTGTACTGCTTAGTGTGTAACTCTGAAGTTTCCTGTAGCCTGTTAATTTCTGCTCTCTCATGCTAGGTAGACATAACAAAGCCTCTCCGGGCCTGCTCTTCAAGGACACCCAGACCATCCTAGGCCCAAAAAGGATAAACCAAGAGCCTCTAAATGGGGGCAAGCTGAGGGGAAATTACATCATTAACTGAAGCATTAATTGGAGAATTAACCCTGATATGCAAATGAACCAAGCTTACAAAAGTGTGAAGAACTCGTGACCTGTCGTCCATCTTGGGGTCCATCTTGGCAATAGCCTCTGGCTCCCCAGGGGATACCTTGGAAGGCTTTTCAAATAAATACCTACTTTTATTCCCTTACTCCTGTCTAGTCTCTGTTTCTAGGAGGCCTCTCAAGGCATCACGGCAACCTGTAGGGTGAAAGTCAAGACTATACAGGTAGTCAGCTCAAGTTATGACCTAAAGCTTTGTTAAGGAGTTAGAGGTACCAGTTTTCATCTCAACAAACATGTCTATACCTCAGTCAGAGATTGAAACAGTAAATAGTGGGTTACAGGTGGGCAGGAAGGGGATATGGATGAAGGGAAACCATTAAAAATTTGAGTGATCTTCTGCCTTTTGAAATGCATAGGACATGAAGATACATCAGCTCTAGAACCAAAACTTTGACCACCATGAGTATTATCCCTTTAATTTTCAAAGTTACATAAGCAAGCAAATGAAGAATGTAATTACATTCAATGGAAATGGATACACACCCCACCCAGATTTCTTTAAAACTTTCAGATACAGGAATACGAAGAAATGCTGTAGACGACAGCCCTTAGGCAAGAATAGCTGCTCAACATCTCAGTGAAGGGAGGACACCTACTATATAATCAATTAACTACTCAATTTAAAAAATAGTAATAATGTCTGTCATTGAAAACAACTGCTTTGTTGACAGCTGCCAAAGAAAACCAGTTTATGTAGGAGTGATTATTTGAGCTGTAAGCAACTTCTCTCAGTGCTTAACAGTGCAGTATCTCAGCCTTTCAGAGGTGGGGGTAGGTGAGAAATGCCACTTTGCTGAGGACAGTATCAGCCTTTGTGGGTTCTCATCACTTTCAGATGCTTTTGAACTCTACATATTGTTAACCTGCTTTTCTAAAATCTAGCAAAAATAAATTTTTCACCTTTCTGTGCTTTCTGAGTCACCACACAGTTACAATGGTAATTAAGAGTTTTATTAAAAATAAAAGCAAAGAGCAGGAAAAAGAAAAGAAAGGAAAAATAAGAAACTCTTACAATTCGTGTGTAAAAATGCTTTCTATAAGCCTACAATGTGGATTAAAACCCCTATGGCCTACTTTATATTAAGGGATTGAAATAATTTCATATACAAATATATACAGGCAACTATTTATAATGTTGTGTTCCTAGACTCTTAAAAAAATCTTCAGTAAACATTACTTTTGAGTAGCCATAAGAATTGAGAAGATTTGTAGACAAAAAACAGATGCAAGGAGAGGCAGGAAGTTAATGTTTGGGAGCATCTGATCAAAGTGACTTATCTGAAGGAATGAGATTTTTATTTCACACAATCAAATCTCCTAAAATTCATCATTTTAAGGGGGGTAGAGAATGACAACAAAATAATTATTTTATTATGGTAAGTAGCTCATTTGTCAACAGTAGTATCCAGTCTGGTCCTACCAATTGCTCCAAGCTGTTACAGAATGGAAGTGAACATTTGTGAAAAAACTGTGCGCAGGAGAGAAGCAGTAATGAGAAATTAGCTTGCAGAAAAGCATACAAAAAGGAGAAAACACAAATTAGTCTATTTGATGACTAGAGAAGATCTTGAAGTGTTTACAAGGGAAAAAAAGTCAAAATTATGTAAGGAGAAAACAAAGAAAGATTTAATTTTTTTGGTAACATTTCTGAGATTCACTTCTCTAAAGAGATCAAGTGACATTCTGGAAACAGCAAGTTACTAGGGAAACGTACATCATGCACTCTCAGAGAGGCTTATCTTGTTACAGTTCACAGAACCAGAGTATCACTGGGGTTGGAAAGCATCTCTGGAGATCATCTATTCCAAGCCCTCTGTTCTGATCAGGGTCAGCCAAAGTAGGTTTCTCAGGGCCATGTTAAATTGGGTTTTAAGTGCCGCCAAAGAGGGAGATCCACAAGCTCTATGAGCAACTTTGATCACCATCACAGAAAAAAAAATATTATTTCCCACATTGAAACGGAATTTCCTGTATTTTAATTTGTGCCTATTGCTTCTTTCTCCCCATTTTCTTAATTTGAGATAAGAGGTCTTTGGCAGGATTCTGGTCAATTAGTGGACATTCATGCATGCACACACTTTCACTTGTGCAAAAGAACATGGGACTATTGAAAATGCCAGAATATACTTGCCCTATGCATAGATATTTGCACGCCATATTATTTCATTTTGTCTCATTGTGACTCGATGCAGTTATCCATATACTCAGTATTCAAAATCATGCTCATTCATCAAAAGAGTAAGACAGTTGCAGCATTATTTATTCTAATCTTCTGCTAACATCTTGGTTTCTTCCTCTCTTTTGTTGCTAAAAATTACAGGCAGTTACTTGGCAGAGTGCTTAAATGTTGTAATGTCCCCACTTAAGCCTGTGAGGCTGAAGACTTGACTACAAATAAGACAGATATAGGCTGCAGATTTTGGTTCTAACAAATGCAGAAGATTTAGCCATGAACATATCTACATGCAAGCAAAGGCACTGAGGGAACATATGCCAGCAGACAGGAGAACTCTGACTTCTTGCTGGTTCACATCCAGTCACAGTTTCTCTTAAAATGCAAAAATACTGGAAACAAACTAGAAAACACATCTTCCTGTGTCATGTCAGGCAGGGAGATTACAGAGTAACCTGTCTTTTTTTCCTTCTTGCCATCCTCACCTCAGGCTTCCCCCATTCCCTGCTGGTCAGGGGCCCCAGTCTGGCAGCTGAACACCGGGGCTGCAGCCACCACTGCCCTGCTCAGAGCGTGAGCCCAGCTCCACCAGCACACATGGAGCACACGCTGGGCCTGCCAAAGAGGGCTGCTCCAGCAAAGCCCAAAGAGGATGGTGCTACCTGCACAGCCAGCACCGCCTTTGCAATCAGAAGTATCTAACTTTTCAGCTATATTTAATGAGGGAAAAACCCTGGGGAGTGAGGCTTCCCAAATTGCATGTTGTTATAATGAAGTGTCTGGACTTTGAAAGTTAAACTCTATTCCAGACAGGTTTTTTATCCTTATGGGTGTTTGATCTTGCCTTTGGGACCTGATCCAGAGTTTACTTGCAAGGCTCCAAGAGGCTACAGTGAATTAATTGAGCCCTAATATCTGCTGGGAGCTGAATGTCTCTTTATGAGCTCTTTAGGACCTTCTGCCCCTCCTTTACAAGGGATGCTCAACTATTTCACTGCCTGAACTGGGTACTGCAGTATTTAGATTCCTTGCTGAAACAAACCCTAGAGATTTTATACTCTTGCTTGCTTTCAAATAGCTAAAGGCATCAGATACAGAGGACACTGACTTGCTGACAGGTGAAATTCCCTTTCCCTTACTTCACTCTCTCCTCCTGAAAAAGTCTTTACGGTTGCTTTTGTTCCACAGACTTTGGGCTTTTATATTATTTGTGTGCAGCTGAAAGAAGTCAGTGAACAGTCTTGATCAAAGCACAGATTAAAATAAGATGGTACAGTGAGTACACATTTGCTGCCTACATGCATTTTCCCAAGGAGCTTTCACAGAACAATCCTGTTTGCACAGACTGTACTTGGGATGCTGAGGGTGTTGAGGTCTGCAATATGATATTTGGTAGCACATGGCTTGCAATAAACCAACAGATCCCTTTCACATTTATGTGGTCTTTGATGAATGGAGTAAGTATGAGGAAGCTAACAAAAAGATCTACTTTGGCAGGACTCACAACACATCTTTTGTAATGCAGTTTCTAACCAATTTGTACATTTAATGTTTCTTCCCAATAATGCTTGCTGTCATGCAGCTCTGCAAAAACCAGTATTCAGATGCTTTTAAATACAGTAGCAAATCTGATAATTGTTGATACAGTATTTTCTGCAGAAATTACCAGAAAATGCTACAGAAATAGGCCAGTCAGTGAAGCTGACCCTTAAAAGGAAAGCCTCAGCTAGAGCAGCAGAGTGCTGGAAACAGAACCTTAAATTGCAATTGCTTCCAGCTTGCAGAGCTGTCACATTGAATTCACGAGGGTTTTGTAACCTGGAAAGAAAAAATCCTGAATGCTCAGATAGCACCCAACATGTTGTTATTGTGCAATGAAGTGGGCAGGGAAATGCAGCTGATTTTGTAGGGATACAAGTTTTTTGTGCTGAAGAGCTGCACTACCTTTCTGAATGACTCTTGAATCTTCCATATAGACTGCCTCTGACAGACTGTGATAATACCAGTTCCTCACAGCAATATTCAGCAATTGTCTAACTCTTTAGGCTGGTATCAGTCAGTATTTCAAGACTACAGCAAAACAACCTCAAACCAGAAATGGAAAATTGCATTTTCCCCTTACAAGACTTAGAGTTGCAAACAAGAAAAAAAATCATGCGCAAAAGAGGAAGAACTTAGCAAGAAAGAGGAACAAGCCTGTTGTGAAATTGAAAATCACTCCCCAGAATCAACAAAGCACACAAGGCTGCACCTTGTGTAATATCTTAAATGGCTGAAATCCATTAGCTAGATCCCTTTTTCTGCTGGGCTGTTTATGCCCTCTTCAGGATTTGTAGTGAAATTAATAGACAAGTTCCAGTGAGATTTATTTATACTTACTCATATAGTTCACACAATTCTACCTGCAGAGAGACTATTCCCAGCAAAGCCAAATTGATAAACAATGGGAACGGTACCAGATCAGAAAGAAAAATATTGGCTGAAATTAAAATAGGCATACTCAGTAAGAAAATACAGTTTAAATGTTTAAAAAATACTTAAAGAAAAGCTTCACCTTCACAGTTGCAGTGGGTGAAAAGGCAATTAGAGCACTCAGGAGAGAGTGAAGGGGAGCAGAAGGAATGTTTGAGAGACAAAAAAGATAAATAATTACAGGAGCTGACGAAGCACCTTGAGAACATTGTCAGAACTCTACCATCCTTCTAGATTCATTTGTCCCCAGGCAGAGCAGAAGAGAGTTCAGAAAACAATCCTTTAGGGGTTTTTTTAATCAGAGTTCATAACTTCACTGTCCTGAAATAGCTCAGTGCTGGTATCTCAAAATATGCTTGCTCAACCTGCCAGAAGGCATAATGCACATGAAAATCTCCCTGACCCAGCACTGGGCAGGCCTCTATATTTATTTGAGTTTTTGACACTCCTGAAACTTCTTTTGCTGGTGCTGCCAGTTTTTTTTGTGGGACTTCTGAATAGCAACCTCCATATCCTCAAATACTGTAGCTTAAAACACAGAAGACTTTTCTTCACACTTTCATGGTTTTGGTATGCATTAATATACTGAAATGAGTAAGAATTACATTACCAAACATTAAAACCACCAGAAGATCAAAAGACTTTTGTTTGTGTAAGGTAAATCTAGGATTGGGCAGGGGTGGGGGGGAGCATGTTATCTATTTGGCTGCCAAAATCAGACATGTCCAGTTATGTTGCAGAACTTTCATACACTATGAACAGAGTCTTCAACTTCTTTGTTTTCAAAAATCAAAGGCTGAAGGCACAGTTGTATGGTCACACTGCTCACTAGAGCTGAGCCCGTGAAGAAAAACACCAGCCCAGAACACTTCCTGACCTGCTGCTGCTGGTGTGTGCACAGGCAGCCAGAGGTAAAACTCGGTTGTTAAATCTCCTGCAGATTTAAGTTACCCTGCCCAGCACTGGAACAGTGGAGATGCAGTCACAGAGCTCAGTGGCATTTCAGCTAAGAGACAACTCCCCAGGTGATCTGGCTCTGTGAAGGACAGCTGCCAGACCATTTCCAGGCAGTTTAAACAAGACCAGGATGGGCACAAGAGCCAGAGCAAGACTCAAGACATAATTCCTGAAATATTTATAGAGTCCCGACTGTGGGGCTGGCTGATGGTGTGAATATACCTGAGGACAGGAACGAGCTGTAATGCACAGTACACTGTGTGAGTTGAGGCTCCTAGAAAGACACTTCATGGCCTTTCTAGCAAAAATGTACCATGGCTTCAAGTCGTGCAGGGTGAGACACCAGGACACTGTTTGTGCATCTGTTGGTGCGACAAGCTCTATTCTAGCAGAATTACTGTGCACACAATCAGAAAACTCCTTAAATAAAAGCATAAGCATGAACAGACTGAGCTTCAGAAGTAACTTCAAACCACCTTTAAACAGGTTTTAAGTGGCTGTAAGTTCCAAACACAAGTTTGTAATAGGTCATGCTGCAGCAGGCTCTTCTCCCTGCCCTTTACAGTGGGAGGAATTCAAACATACTCCAGCACTAAAAAGAGTTGCTCTGAAATCCCAAAGGGGTTATACTCTTGGTTTTACTCTTAGGATACCAAATCCTGGTTGCTTAATGTAGAGACTTTTTAATTTTTGCACTTGGTCAGCAATCAGAGAGAATGTTTTTTAATCCATCTAGAGATCAGAGACCTCTCCTTACATACACTATTGCACGAGACAAAATCCTGTAATTCAATCATGCGAGGTGCTATTTGAAACCACCATAATCTCACCCAAAAGCTGATTGTTGTACAAACGCTTTGTGATGCTTTTTTCCTGCAGAAAGGCTGGATGGGGGTGGGGGGTGGGGGGGATTGGAGACGAGAAATAACGTCCCATACATACCTTGTAGCTTTAGGATCCCAAATGACGATGTCAGCATCAGAGCCCACAGCAATTCTCCCTTTCTTCGGGTAAATGTTAAAGATTTTTGCTGCATTTGTGCTGGTAACAGCTACAAATCTGTTTTCATCCATTTTTCCACTGTGCTGCAAAAAGAGTACGCAAAAGAAAACTAATTACTTTTTTAAACGAGGAATGAAAACAATGTTTTTCTTGTTGAAAAAGCTAGGATGAGTGACACCACATCATTTTTTTTAAATGTCATACTGAAGAGTTTAGAAGTAAAAATAACTACTTGTCTCAAGATGCCCATAATGCAATGTACTTTCACTATATACAGTAACTTTATCTTACTTTATCCCACAGCAAAGAGAAATAAAAGACAACTTTAAACCAGACACCCTGTGGATCCAGTCTCAAGTCAAATGAAAACAAATGTTTTAGCTGGCTTTAAATCTGTAGTCTTGCTCAGCAGTTTCCTCAGGAAACAACATCTCTCAAGTATCTAGGTTTTGGAAAATGGTGAGACAGTATTAAGGAGAGTCTAGAAGGTGGTAACAGCGAGGCAAGGCACAATGTGTAGCATAGGAAAACTGATTTGCAAATTTCTTTAGCAATAACACAGAGTATAGTAGTGCTCAGTAAATGTTGAAATCAAGTAGTATAAAAACCAGATTTGCTGATGTGACACTTCAGCAAGATAGCAAATAATAATGGATATACTTGCTTCTTGTGACTGTCCACTGCTGTGTAACTAATTTAATCCAGCTTCCATGACTGTTGTTTGTTTGGGAAGCCAGCTACACTGGCAGAAATATTGTGCATAGGTCAGTCTAGGAATCAGAATGTCATAAAAACGTGTTTATGGTGGCCTGTGAACAGTCATCTGAGAAGAAAAGTATAATGAAAATGGTGAACACTGCTCTTCTAAGTAATGGCATGTGGGAAGGGAGGGAAGCTGCTCAGACAAACTCACACAGCTATGTAATATTTTACAAGTGAAAAAAAGGAGGATATTATCAATTGAAGAACTCTTTTAAAAATTGTCTTGCCCAACAGGATGCACTGTTCAAAAGCAGCACTGATGAACACATTCACGTCTCAGTTTCATACAAACCACAAGGTAGATTTCAGTTTACACCATAAAAAATCTCACTAGAGCTGTGCCACAGGTGAGTATAGGCACAAGTGTGTGTGTGTTTTGTACAACCAGCTGCAGCTGAATCCCACATACAGATAAACGAGAGACATCGTGAACCACATTCTTACCAAGTGTGTGAGTAGGTAATTGTACTGTGACAAATGAATATGCTTCACAGTGCATTATCAACATGACTTCACTGCTGCAAGAAAACTTAATATTAACTAGAACTAGAGCTTCCAGAACATAACAGTTTTGCACAAGCCAGAGCAATCATAACACCCAGTATGCAGCAGATTCCTCAAGAGATTTCCTTACCTTCCCCCTCACCAGACATTCTCTGAGAAGCACTGACCATTCTTGTGTTGGAAGGGAGAATCTGAAGTCAGTGGGACGTGAAGGTGCCCATTTCATCTTATCACATGGCTAAGCCACACATTAGAGAAGCATTTCTTAAAACATAAATTAGAAGTTGACAGGCACACAAGTGCAGAAACACCTCCAATGGTTAAGTTTGAGAGAGATCAGACAGGAAAAAAACCGCAGCTGATAGAGTTGAAACTGTAGGCACCTCTTTCCTTTTACTTTCATTTAATGAATTGAAAAAAATGCTTCAAGGAAATGTACTTGCAGTACCACTGAAACAATAGCAATCCCTTACTGCTAAACAATAGAAATGATTCTTTAGTAAAATATTTTAAGCACCAAGAATCTTCCATCTTCCAGGACCATAAAGTGAGAGCTAATAAGGACTGTTACAGTTTTCAGTTGAATGAGTTATCCTATGATAAACACAATTGATAAACTGAAGAGTTAATAACTGCTGAGAGAGTATGTTTTATTGGAGAAAGCAATTGCCTCTATCTTTGGATATTTTGATATACTTACAACGCCTTTTTCCCATATGACTGACATCCTGTCTTCCACACCATTCACTCCATTAGGGATTTTTGTGAAGTCGTCTTTGCCCAGAGCTTTCTGGCATATGTCAAAGGTGCAATTGTCAGTCCCTGTCACAGACAGGTCACCACTGAAGAGAAACAAAGTTCATTATGAGTCAGAGCATGTACCAGACAGCACCACATAGGAAAACCTGTTGTAAGGCTGCATAGTCATCCATCCTTCAAGTTTAAAACTGGTATGCCATGCCAGCCTACCTTCAGTTCCATCCTCCAAGGCTGGCTCCACAGTAACAGCCAGTTGCCCTATGAAGCAGTTTCCTCTTCAGAAACCCCTCGGAAGAAAACAAGCACCAACACTGACACTTTTGCTCTGGATGTGTCAAAGGTGTCCCACAAATGCAGGACTGTCCTCTTTGCCCAGAGCAAGCAGCTTGGTTTCAGTCTCACTTTGGGCAATTTTAGTCTGTGTCACTCCGTATGACCTCTGAAATTACTATGGATCTGCACAACAGTTGGCCAATGTTCAGACATACCTTTACAGGCTCTTCAGTCAAATTCAACCCTTTTATGGAGTTAACATTTATTGGTCAGGAAATACCAGCAAACCACACATCTCATTAACTGCAGGTATCTGAAAGATACTTCTTTGTCCACTTCGTTCTGAAGTGAATAACTTACAGGTACCTCCAGAAGTTAGCAGGCTTAGTTTTCATGCAACATTTGAATTTCAAGTGAAAAAGGCAGCTGACAACAAACCCCAGAAAATCTAGCTGTGACCTCACATTTTACACATTTCCCACTGACACACAGCCTTACTGTCTTCCTGGTCATGTTACAGTTTTTCCTGGGTTATGAGCAAGGCAAGACATATTGAATAAAATCAAGTGTGGACAGAAGGCCATAAGGGCTCAGAGAAATAAAATATGAAAACAGAAATATTTTTCATCTGTGATTTCCATTTCTCCTTTCTGATAATGTAACATTCTGTACTTAGAAAATCTCCAGAGCATCAGCCTGCTATTATGTACTCCTGACAAAATTTGCTGTGCATTTGGGTATCAGCTGTCACTGTTTGTTCATCTGCTTACTTGGCCAGTAAGTTCATGAGGAAACCAGGAGTAGATGGATCTGGTCTCAGTGGGGGTCCCATCACATATGCTGCAGCATGAGCCCAGTCTTTATTCCAGTAGTTGGTGCCATCGGTGCCAAGACTTGCAGCAATAGGTTCCCCATAAACCACCTTTCCTGAAAAATGTAAAGCAAAGGCATCATCATCGAACAACATAAAAATGCATAACTTGTATTTTCTCTGTTGAGGATATTTTTGGTGGCAATGAATTTAAATTTTAATGAGTGTTTCAAATTAAACACCAACATATGGAAGGACATAACAAACTAAGCTATAACACAGCATCTTTGTTCTGAATATTCTGCTAGTGATTTCCCAATATATTTCCTCTTAAGAACATTGCTTGGGCAAGTTTTTTAATTAAATTGTTGACAGATATACTATAATGGGTTTTACACATTGTTTACTAGGAATGTGATTGAGATTTCAAAAGGAATGCAGTCCTCAGTTGCATTAATTATGTTTAAAATTCATATACTTGGTAGCACCTTTTCAGTGCTCTGAAATTACTGACTAAATAACAGTGTAAGTTAATATATACAGCACACAGACTGCAAGGTGCTACTTTTAATTGTGCCAGAAAGAACAACATGGCAGGAGACATAAACTAAGAATTATAGAAAAATTTCCCAAATCAAAAACTATAAATAATTTAGTTTTAAAAGGTGTCTCCCAAATTCTAATCTTTTATTGTTTGCTGCACAGTATCCTATTTTCTTCAGAAGAGGACACCAACCCAGACTAGCTGTTAGCCTTCGAACAGAGTTAACATATTTTAACTACTTTTTCCTCCAGGGAAACATGGGTTTGAAATCAGAGCAAGATGTTTCACTCCCTGAGTGAGTGGCCCAGACACTTTGCAGTTCTGCAGCCGGCAGAGGGTGATGCCTCCAACTGCAGTGGTCACTAAAGAACCAGAATGAGCTGGGACCTCCCACACCCCCTCAGAGGCTGCTTGATGCTGGTTAAAGGAAGTCTCTGCTGGGTCCCAGCAAGAGCCTTCTCCCCCCCCGACCCCTACAGGCAGTGGGTATTTTGCTATAGATGCCAGATTTCACTCCAGGTATAATTTTTATTAGAACTACCACTGCATCGCCCCAGCAAGGCCACAGCTGGTAATTGCTTGGTGATACAAGACTGTGACCTTTCTCTGTCTTTCTGTGTGTAAGTCATAGTCATGGTACTGCTGGAAAACAACAAAGCAAACCTTTGCAGATCCCTCTCTGTACATTTGACTGCTACTTCTGTGAGCTGCTGGATTGTAACTCCTGCACTGGCATAGGTAGCTCAATTATTTTCAAAATACATTTCCCATTGTACTAGTGCCATTCCTGAACTTTTTGGTGCTAGATTTGCAAAAAGGCCTCATACAATTTTATTTCTACATGGTGTCAAGGTCTGCTCTGGTGTCACTGTATTGTACATTTATTCCAAGTACCACCTAGTACAACTTTGTCCTCAGCCTAAAGACTCCCTATTAGCATTACTGATTTCCTACAACCACCTCAGCATGCTTTGAAATGCTGAATATGCTTGTCTCACACTGATGCTTTGGCTTGGAGCATTCTAAGCTCTCATTCCCACTTATCTACATAGGTTATAGATTAATATTTGCACTCAGAGGGAGACCACCATTTTTCAGTCTTGAAAACATGACTTTGGCAGTTATTTACTGGATTTTGAACCTAGTTTTCAGAACTTAAAAGCACTGACTATGAGGCCATGCATGGAAGTGATATGATCACTCACTGATGAGGAGATTTGAACAGATTGGGGTTTTCTTAATTCAGAGCTGAATGATGAAACCTAAGAGGAGAGATGGATGAAACCAGGACAGCTGGACGAAACCTAATTCACCTTAGTTCAGTGTCTTCCCTGACTACTGCAGGAGCTCTTGGCCTTCCCTGGGCAACTCCAAACACTGTATTTGAGGGTAGGCCACCAATATAGATATATGTAGAGAAGGTCTGGTATATATAACCAATCTGTCATATTTACCTACTAGTCTTTTGACAGATTTTCCATGATCCAAGTCAACAGAAAGGGGAGGGAGAGGGAAGTGTGGTTTGTGCCTCTCCTACTGCATGTAAACAAGCTAAAGAAGCTTTCATCCAAAGTAAAACTGAGCTATGAATAATTAGGACATAGCTATAAATTATTATCAGGAAAAGAGTGAATTTTTAGCTTAATAAATAGTTTAGAGAATAACAAGAAAATAGTTTTCTCATCTCAGTTTCACAACATGAAATGAAAAGAAGTTTCCAAGCTCCCAGTTGGATATGCTGATCTGATTGTAACTCATGTACCGTAGCTGATGACAATATTTCTGCAGTCAGAGTTTGAGTTGACCAGCTCTCTTTGTTCCCATGAGTGGGAGGAGTAGAAGCTGTTCCCTCAAGTGATTTTGAGTCTGAACACTGCAGTTTCAACAGACTACCTCTGGACAGTTCTGCTGAATGTGCAATTTCTTGTCTTTCATTTGGGCCATGACTAGCCAGACTGAAGGATACAGTAATATCAAGATTCTGCTTTAATCCCAATAACAAGGAAATTCTGCACTGACGCTCTTCTAGTTTGACTGGCAACAAGGAAATTCTGCATTAAGTTTCTTCTAGCTTGATTGGCTTCTGCCTATAGGCATAAAAGTGAAGTAATGCAGTAATAAATCATGTCTTTCAAATTAAGTTTTCCAGAATTCAATTAAAAAAAGGAACCAGCAAGTGTTCTGTTGTTTGGTCTTCCTGACACCTCTGAGCAGCTGGTAAATAGCTGTGTATTTGGTGACTTTTTATCAGATGCCCAAACTGGCCAGCAAGAGCTATTTTTAATAGATTACTTTATTAAAAAGAAGAGCATTCAATTGCAATCTTTTTTTTACCAGCTACTAGAACTCAAAAAGAGTTACAACACTGATAAACACCAACTAACATTTACAGGCTTGAAAAACTAGTCCATATGTTCTTATTCTAGTAGAAGTTTAGAAGCACTTAAGATGAGGTCATATGGGGCAAAGATACTCCCAAGCTATGCTCTGGGAGGAGCAGAATGGCAAGGCAGGGTTTATTGAATCAGGGATAGCATTGCATCCATTAGGCTATATACAGCCTGGACCTGAGCTGTCCTGCATGAGACAGCTAAAAAGTTGACATTTTTAGTTGCACTCCTCTGCTCAGAATCAGCTTTAGAGTTTGTATACCCTCAGCAATGGACATGTCTTTCACTAAGAGGAGACATAACCCGTGACTGATGGTAGGAACCAACCTCGTAAGTCTAAGTAAGCTTCTTAGAATCTGGCCAAGTACATATTTTTGTATGCACTTTTTTTTAAAAGGGAGAAGCTTTTTTAAAAATTGACTTTTTCAGTAAGATTTTTCTCTCCAGGTCTCCACTAGAAAGTCCCATTTTCCTGGCTGTAGCAGCACATTAAATGAGGAAAGGGACATAATCTTTAATCATCACACTGGATGATGTTTAAGGTCCCTTCCAACCCAAACCATTCTATGATTCTCTGGTCTCTTCTCTGGCTTTAGCACACTTAGATTGAAAGCACTTTTTAGGGGGAAAGAGTATAAATCATCTACCCCTAAATCATATTTTATTAGCCTTGCTCTCTCCACAGGCATTTCTGGTGGCAGGCAGTGATAAGGCCACGTTAATTTTCCCCAGTAAGCTCCCATCAGGTAATCCTAATGGGGAGAAGGAGCTGCACTGCCTGACACCAGGGCTCTACAGCCTCGTAGTCTCACTGGAGGGAAGATTTTACACAATAGCAGGAAGAGAATCCCTTCTGTCTTCCCACTTAAAGGAATGCGAGTTTCATGCACACAAATGTATCAGACTGTCCTTGTGCAGAAGAATACAGTTCCTCTACCTATTCTGTCAAGATTCAAGGTCATGTTTTACATAGGGATGAAGAAACAGCCCCCTGAGAAAAGAAAGGACAGTTCTCACAGAGGTGCTGTCTTTGACCCTCTCAGTGGAGAACTGACAAAACATTGCTTTTGGCAAACAGGCTGGTAGGGCCCTCCGAAAAGAACAGGATGTGGGCAGGAGTTAGCCTGTCCCTCTCCAACATGGTCACAATGTGGAATTTTGGATTCCCTGTTGAATATTCAGCAGCTACTACTGATGTACATGAAAAACATACTGCTATAATCTGGAGGTTTCCTTCCTTGAGTGGTGTTGCTGTAGGTCAGAGCTCTGGCACGGAAAAGAGAAGGAAAGACTTTTGCTCATCTGATTCCCTTAAAGTTTGCTTAATCTAGAATAAGAACTGCTATTCCTTTACAGTGTGTATGACTGATTTTAACCTTTAAGGTCTGAGCCATAGCTCATTGAAGACAACAGAATTATGCCTACTGTCCTGAGCAAGCTCTATCAGTCCTCAAGCCTCCAATATTAGCTCTCACTTTGTGTAGCTAAATGAGGGACAAGGAAGAATTGGGCTCTGACTTACATTTTTGACTATGAAAATCACTATCCCATAGAATTTGAGAAGCAATGCTTCAATTCTGGTATCACGCTCTCAACCAGAAAATAGATTTCACTCACTGAAGATCAGTTTTTCCCCTTCTGAGGTCAGTGGTGGAATTGGAAGGAATATCAATCTTCCTCTGACATGGGTAGGGATTAATAAGCACACACAATTTGTATTTCTTGCTAAGTGCTTGGAAAGGAACATGAAAAATTTCACAATTGTGAATAGCAGGAAGCTAGCATCAAGACATGGAGAAATTCTCTTGAAAAGATGAATAAACTGTATTGGAGTGAATATTTCAAATGCTTGAGAGGCTCCCAATATTTAAGAGTTTACACAACTTTCACACTGGAGTGGGTTTTTAACCTGTACAAGTTGAATGTCTTTCATCGAAATATTTGAGTTTTATTTATGTCATTCATGTGATACTTTGAGAATTTATTTTTTTTTTTTGTCTGGAACTCCCTGCTTTCTAATACCACTATTAACTGAAAAATGGAAAATAATGTCTACTGAAACCAACAAATTTCCAATTACCAAAATTTATACAGATCAGTCTCATTAAAAACTGCAGTTCTTGTAACTACATTTTTGGTACTCTAGTTATCTTTTGAAATTTCTTAATCAATCTTAGATATCTATTTTCTAAACAGTACATTTCTATGCAGATTGATATGATTTAAGAAGATATATGTTGCTGTGCACAAAGGCAAGCACTGATGAATCTGACTGCATCAGCCCAGGTAGATATAAAATACAATTTGCACCACAATGTACATAAATTGTGCCGATTTTTTCTTTGCACATACTGGAAAAGCATACATTTATCCTCAGTAATCAAACTGGCACTGCAGACTATTCTTACAAAACATACCTAACCAATGCTTTACAGTATTTACCATCAGCATCAAATTCTTTACTTGAACAGTGTATTATAAAACACTGTTTTAGGTCTTTTACGTTCACAGCTGGTATTTTGACTGTTGTTATAGCTTCTTGTAGTCAAAGTTCACACGACGCCTGTGAATGTACAAACAAATGTGCACTGATGGATATAATCCACATTCCCAGCAGCACTGGCATCTAGTGGAGGAATCCAATATAGCACCATATAAAAAGTTGTGCTATTAAAATATATTCTGGTAAATTCTTTTATAAACCTGAATTGCTGCTAATACTTACTAGAAGTCATGGTCATTCATATTGTGCATAAACATATCCATCTATATTAGCACAATGACATCACACTGCTTTGATTTATCACAATCTCACACTCTACATTTTAATACTAATAATCTATGCCCCCTGTGTAGGAATTATCTAAAAACAAGAAACAGGGAAACTGAGGTCTGTATGAAATTCATATCAAGTCAGGTGAAAACAAGCGGTAAATGCAAAAGATGTAAAAGCATAGTAAAAAAAGATGTAAAAAGATAATGAGGACAGATAGTTTTAGGTCCTCCAAAACATGGGCTTCTGTCCTGCTCCTTCCACTTTGATAATGTCTCCTCACGGTGCTGGTGTTCCACGTGCTGCTCTGAATGGACTTAGAGATGCAGAGATAAAACATCCTGAATACCTACAGCCTTCAGGTTGCCTCTAGTCTGCCCAAGAGATGGTCAGGAAGGTCAGGCCCCCTTGGCTGATCAGAATTATTTATGAATACTGCAGTGCAAACCTGAGCAACCCTGCACTGGCAGGAATCAAAGCTTTCAGAAACTCTCATCTTCACCATGACTTTTAAGTGCCCGGTGAATAGGAGTCATGGTCACATCATGGCGTGGCCTCTGTTGTAGAATTTCTCATCAAGACATCTGGTAAAATCTTGCAGACTAACTCAAGGGAGGAGAATAGTAGAGCATTTATTGTCTTGTACTGGTCACATCATTTTTAATGCAATAATGCTGTCCTGGCCATCACTTTGACTTTGGAGGTACAGTACAAAGAGAAAAAAAGTTTGCTCTGGGGAGAAGGGAAACTCCCAATTCTGGTTGCTGTTCTTTCACACTGCTCCCCTTGGGTCCCAACAACACACAGACACAATTTAGACATCCCACTCCAAGAAATTCACCCATGTTCTGAGGCTTATGACACCCATGACAAGTAGGACACTAATGCTGTGTTTGGTTTTCCATGACCCTTCCCCCAATGCCATTGTCCAAGCATAAAAGAATTAGGACTTTTACCTTCTCTTCGTGCGTTACTTATCACCTTAGCTGAAGATTTACTCATTACATGGACTACATAAAGGGGGCAATTCACAGCATTTGCTATGGTAATTGCTCTTTGTGTAGCTTCAGCTTCCACTTCCTCAGGACGACACAGCTCATGACCCTCAGGGCCAGTTATTCCCATTGCCAACATCTTCTTTGCACCCTGAAGACCACACAAAAGCATGTAAGACTCAGTTAAAGTGTAGCCATGGTGCCATCATCATGCTGTCAGTCAGATGGATTCTGAACCATCCGTTGCAGCCAGTTCAAGGAAAAAAAATGACTAGACAGTTATGATTTTTTTTCAAAAACAAGTTATTGTAGTTTTATCTGAAATCCAATAAATCTCTCAGTAAACTCAGGTCTCAGAATACCTAATTAAATTCAGAGAATAGTAAACTCCACTGGCTTGCAGGATTAAATCATTGCTCTTGAAAACCCTACCCCTCTCACAATATGTATGCTTAAATACCAAGGCCAGTGACACCCAATGATGCTACTAACCCTCACTGGAAAGGAAAAAAAAAAGGGAAAAATCCTTACAAAGCACAAAGATGCATATCCAGAGACTCTGAAAACTCTGGGGTTTTAAGAGGCAAAAGGTTTTGTCCCTACTCTGTCCAGGAACTTAAGATTTGCTGATTTGAGATTATTTAGCAATGAATTAATTTCTGTTATGGGACCTGGGGCAGAGTCAAAGAGCTGTTGACTGGAATAGTTGAAGAAACTCTTCCATTATAGCTGCTCAAGTTATCACTGGTGTCGAGTACAACCAGTGTTGTCACAGTCTCAGTGCCTCAGAACTCTCAGTGCCTCCACACAGCACTAAGGTGGCAGCAGCAGGTGTGCAGCGAGGCTAATTACGCATAGAGGGATGTAGAGATTTTTGTGCCCAGTCAGTGAAGCTTTCTTCATACCTCTGGATTTGCTCCTGAGCTATGTTTGGACAGACCTAGGGTTAGGACCATCTGTATTCCTGACTTTCATGGACAAAATGTCAAATGTGCACCTGTGCAATCAGTTCCCCATTCTCCGCATGGACTTGAGCAACTGCCCCGAGTTCCTTACAGCAGGAAAAGGCTTCATACAGCTCCTCATCATTGACCATGTATATATCTTTATAGGCCATAAACATCTTGAAGGAGTTGACACCTTTGTTTTGAACAAGACTTTCCATTTCTTTCTTCACCTGAAAAATACAGCAATTACACTTTACATGTTAATAACTTGGTATAAAGAAATTGTAAATATAAAGGGTGAGCCTCTGCTCACCCATCAAACATATGTTCAGTACAAATAGGCCAAGTCACATATTTAAAGACTCACTTAGACTATTCTTCTAATATCAATTTGATTCTGAAAGTACATAAAAGAGTAGCACTGCAGTGCAAATATTGGAAGCACAAGCTAATTGCAGGAAGGGAATGCTTTTTACAAAAGGTAATGAGGCAGAATTTTATTTCAAATAAACCTCCTGATGTTGAAAACACCCATTCTAATATTACAGTCACTGTATCCAACTCAGACAACATGGACATTTGTGCAAAACTGATTTTCAAAATTGGATTGCAATAGGCTGCAGCTTCTGGCAAACAACAGTGACAGAAAATATTTCATCTTTTAGAGCTTTGTCCTGACTCTAAACAATATGTACAGCCTTTTTATTTTGGCATGCACTGCTTGATAGGATTCCCTGCTTCTGCTAGAGCCTATGAAGCCCAGCAAAACATTACATCCCAAAAAAAGACACATAGTTTAGTCTGAAGGCTTCTTGCACAACTGCTTAGCTAGGAACACATATTACATAACTTTGACTCTCCATTCCCAGTAAAATGATGGTGACAGTAATTGACATGTATCTGTAATGCTATTACAATTTCCATGAGATTAATTCCTTCCAAAATGTAAAATATTATTTTTCATCTTCTCTCTAATAATCTGGTTGTATCTGCCCAAGAAGGGTAAGATTTATAAAAAACTCAAAAACTTACCCAGAGGAGGGATGGGAGCACATCTTGAGTGGGAGTTATCAAATAAATACCTGACAAAAGGCCCTGCTCTGGCACAATTATAGAGGCATGTCATTTATCCTCCTCTTCACTATTTACTACAACTAACAGAAGGCATTGTAAAGAATGTATCCTTTTAATTTATACTGTAAATTCTGAGGAGATGAGAGCTAATTAGATGGGCATGAAATATGAGTCTTCTTCACCCAGGCCTTTTACAACTACAAAACGCCTGACCTTTCCATTTCTTTTCATCTTGGCCTTTAAAAAGTTAGGCTCTTAATATAAACTAGAACATTTCATTGATTTACACCTCCCTAGTTTCATTTGGTTTGCAGTACAATTCCACTATTGTCTGCTAAGGCTGTTTCAAATGCACATTACTTAAACTTCATTGGAGAATTTATGTCATGTCTTTGCCTTAAGTTAGAAGCTGTGGCCAACCTATCTTGGCACTCAGTACACAGAATACGAAAGATGTGTTGTTTGCAGAGTGAAGGTGCATATATTTTAGAATTTAAAAATTAGAAGAACTACTCATATATAAAATAGGAATTTACTTAATATATCTGTACTGGTGCATAGTTCTCGGAGAATCCAAAGTCATCTTGTAAAACACGGGTCACATTCAGATAGATATAAAGCACCTGAAAAATTAATTTATTTAGTAAAGCTTTCAGGCTATCAGCAAATATTCACTCAGCAAAGATGATTTTCCCATATGTAAATTCAAAAAAGGTTTTTTAGATTATTTCACATTTAATGTACTATTGACTCCAGTCCTGCTTTACTTCAAAGGGGCATTACTGCAGTCACCGAGGAAAAGAAGTCTGCCTTTACAAATGAAGTCAAGTACCATATTTTTCATGTATACTCTTATTACAAAAAAACCAAACCAAAACCACCAAAACTCATAAGGAGAATAAAATATTAAGTATTCAAGTAACAAAAGACAAAATTATTGTAAACACCTCTTTTCCCCTCTACCTGCCTGGTCTTGGTCTTGCACAAGCACTACCTTTAACTCTATGCAGTATTACCCAGAGATATAGGCTACCTGCAGACTTGCTTTATTTTTTCAAATACATGTACTCTCAGAAGGGTGCGGGCCATTTCAAATGTTGTTTTTAATCACAAAAAACACTAACCAGCCAGCTATTTTTAGCATATGAAGACTTATTCAAAGCAGGTGTGGTACCAGTTTATGGAATTGAAAACCAGCTCTGTTATGTACCTTGTTGCTCCACCATGTAACTGCCACATGCAATGAATAATCACAGCAGACTTTAGGGTCTGCCCAGCTTTTCCATGTATCAAAAGCTTCAGTAAGAGAACAACCTTTCTGAGGGATGGCAAAGTCGATGATCATAGTGGTTCCTCCTGCTATAGCAGCCTGAAAAGAAGAAAGTTAATATTTAGCAATCAGGAAGAATGCAAATTTCCTCCCACCTTCTCTAACTCCCTTACAACAATTAATCTGGATTCACTGAAAAGCCGAAAGCCACTGAGGAGTACCCCTGAGTAAAGTCTGGACTTGCAAAATGATTGTGGAGATTAATTTCACCTGCTTTGAGAAAAATGTTCTCAAAAACATATTCAGGAGAACCCAAGTAAAATTTTCAGGCTGAAGGAGAAGCTTTCGCACATGTACAAAAACTTGTCAAAGATTTGGAGATGTGTCTGTAGCATTCATGCATCAGTGAGTTTCCTCAAGTGTGTGGAATCATTGAGAAAGAAGAGCACTAGAAGAGCACAGTCCACTTGAGATGTGCTTCCTCAGAGTCTGTGTAGTAGAAAAAACAAGCCTGAGTGACAGGCAAATAATTAAGGGGCAAATATACAGCAACAACATAAAACCACACTGAGTTTGAAAATAGAGTATGGAAATCCCCAAACCCTTGTCTAACACCAAAAGATTTTAAAAGTGTATTTTTATTAGTAATGGGGTATCGTTTAGTAAAACTGTACAGAGGGCTTTAAATAGAATGAGGAATTTACATCCTCTACATAAATGTTGTCAAGTAGATAAAAACTACAACCTTACTTTATAGATGTATGGTGATCAAAAATTTCTTTTTAACCAATAATTTTCTCTCTCCTTTATGGACAATTGAATTATTACTTTGTTTTCCTTTGGAGGGAAAAAACAGCTCTCAGATGTCAGATCCTTGACTAAAAGAAATTGATCCAATACAGAAATTCCTTTGTTGAAATGGTTGCTGTCTTCCAGATTAGCAAAAGAAATCCTCTCTATTGCTTGGAACAACGTCCCTTTGCAAAGCAGGTACAATCAATTCAGATCAAAATACGCATAGTTCAAATTCACAGGATCACAGAATCACAGAATTAACTAGGTTAATTTTTTGAGATCAAGTCCAGCCTATGACCTAACACCACCTTACCAACTAAGTGACCATGGTTTAGCTGGTAAGGTAAAAAAGACCTCGTATTTTTTTAAACATCTCTAGGGACAGTGACTCCACCACCTTCCTGGGCAGCCCATTCCAATGCCCAAACACTCCTTCTGTGAAGAATTGTTTCCTAATGTCCAGCCTAAACTTCCCCTGGTGCAGCTTAAGACTGTGTCCTCTTGTCCTGTTGCTGGTTGCCTGGGAGAAGAGCCTGACTCCCACCTGGCTACAGCCTCCTTTCAGGGAGCCGTGAGAGTGACAAGGTCTCCCCTGAGCCTCCTCCAGGCTGAACAAGCCCAGCTCTCTCAGCCACTCATCACAGGGCTTGTGTTTCAGACCCTTCAATAGCCTTGTTGCCCCCCTCTGGATGCGTTTGAGCATCTAAACATCCTTCCTGGATTGAGAGGCCCAGGACTGGACACAGCACTCGAGGTGCGGCCTCACAAGTGCCCAGTACAGAGTGACAATCCCTGCCCTGCTCCTGCTGGCCACACTGTTCCTGATACAGGCCAGGATGCCATTGCCCTTCTTGGCCACCTGGGCACACCCTGGCTCATGTTCAATTGGTTGTTGACCAATACCCCCAGGTCCCTTTCTACCTGGGCACTGTCCAGCAACACTCTTCCCAGCCTGGAGCACTCCAGGGGGTTGTTGTAGCCAAAGTGCAGGACCCAGCACTTGGACTTGTTAAACCTTGTATTGTTGGACTCAGTCCATCTATCCAGCCTGTCCCAGTCCCTCAGGCTATATTACTCTTCCTTTTTCTGATGGAAAATCAGTCTCTTCCTTCTGTTGACTTAGAAATCAGAAGAAAATTTGTAAATGTGTGATATTTACAAATATTAACATACTTTGTAAAATATTTGTAAATATTTTGCAAAAAGAGAAATTTGGAGAGTGACAAAAGTATTTGTAAATCTCTGATGAACTGAGAAAAATATTTTCTCCAGGAAAAGTTGTTCCACCTGTCAAATATTTTTCAACAAGACTGATTGACTTATTTGTTAAACAGGATTTAAAGAAAATTTATAGACTTCAAGAAAAAAATAAAGTCATGGGTTCCACAAATCCATTCAAAGTCTCTTTTTATCCCCTACAACTTTTCTCCCCTCTACTTGTAAAAAGAGGTGCCTTTACTTATTCAACTGAATGGGTAAACCTTAGCTAATCATTGTAGCATATTTCACAATAGTTGGAATACAGCTCTGTCTCCCTGAATTTCTTGCCAAAATATTTGTCAGGTGATGACCTTCAGTGAATAGGTCTGAACACTGTCCACACTTTGACCTGGGTTAAGAACATCCACAATATCTAACTTTTTGACATCTGATCTCTAAGCTGGATCTAGAATCCTCTTGTAGGCACTGAAGTGACATCCTATTTTGTGTATGCAGCCTCTGTTTTGCAGCTTCCCTGTCCTATAAGTACTTCAGAGTTACTCAGAAAACCTTAAAAACTTATTTTCTGCTTTTTAGTAAACCCAGTTCTGCTTTGAGAGGAACTGGGTATAACAGCCTCTGTGAAGGTCCTGGCTAGCAGACAAGCCAAATCACAGGGCAATGTGATCCTTTCTGTGAACAGAGGATTTCAGTCTGCACAACAAAGCTCTTAGAAAAATACCTTAAAAATTTTGGGTATGGAAGCTGTATGGAGATGATGTATTATACCGTTAATGTGAGTAACTGATACACTATTCATATGGAGGGAATATAATGAGATCAGCTAAAAAGCTGAAAAAACCCACTCTGAGTGTAAAACTGGGAGAAATAAGGTACTTTCAGAAAGTGTGTTTAAGTGGACTTTCATTGAGAGACACAGTAAGCACCAAAGCAAATGACAGAAGAAAAACCTGCATTCCCTCATGCTAACTAAGGAGAAAGATCAGATTACCACAAAAATGCTCAATTGGCCCTGGAGAATTAAACTGTTGCTTTAGTTAACCTTTGCTCAGAAAAGCATGAAGCCTGATGCATGTACCAATGCAGGTTATAGTCTGCATGCTGACAGCTGGGGTAAACGCCTGCCCCACTTGACCCCCACAGTCACAATGGTTTCTGAAGGAACCCACATAACATACTGGTTGAGGGTGGACCTCTGAGTACCCCAACTGCTTTGTGACAGTGTCCCAGTCAAAGGGACAGGAACACATGCCCATGCTTGATTCACACTCTACTCTCTCTTTTAGAAGTAATACTGAATGAGCAGCAGACATCCCTCTCTGAGGAAGCGCAGATGCACACACAGATGTGCATATGTGCACCCACCTTGGTTCCAGTATAGAAGTCATCTTTTGACCTGCTACCCATAAAAGGGAACTCCATGTGTGTGTGAGTATCGATGCCCCCAGGGATCACCAGCTTGTCGGTCGCATCCAGCACAACAAGTCCAGTGGAGGGCTCCGGGTTTAGGTTTGGTCCCACCTGCTGCACCACTCCATCTTCCACGTACACATCAGCCACCACAGAGAGGTCATCATTCACAACTTTCCCCCCTTTGATCAAAAGTCTCTGCCGAGCCTGCGTTTGGGGTGGCATGCCAGCAGGTAAGAGTGAGATCTCAGCTCAGAAATTGCTCTTGCCTGAGAGCACTTCACTGCTCCCTCCTCCCAGAGCAGCAGTTATCTCCAAATGGCCCTAAACACACAGCACACCATGCCCTTTAAACTGACACTGGAGGAACTGCCCCCTCTGCCCCCGGCGGCTCCACCTCCCACTCCTGTGCGGCCCAGTGACATGGATGGGAGCAGAGCGCTGGCGTTGGGCCCTTTTTCTCTGGACTCTGCCTGGAAAAAGCAAGCCAGGCTTTCAGAGGCCCTGGGGTGTTCGCATGGCACTTTGAAAATTTAGCCATTTTATCACCTGGTGATGCCCAAAATCAAACCAAGCCCTTTTGCAGCTGCATTTGAGGAAACTAAGGGTGACCTGAGCTCTCCACAGAAGAAGCCAGAGAGCCCAAGGGTAACCTGAGCTTCCTGCAGCCATGTCTGGGGAGCCTGTGCAGAGGGAAATGCAGAGTGCAGTGCTCTGGTGGTCCAAGTGTTGCACCCTTCTCAGTGGAGATGGTGGGGTCCACACTGCTCCAAAGCTGTTTCTCAAATGATTTTGGACACACCACCCTCAGGATCCAAACACAGCTCCCCCCTGCCCCTGCAATGACACTACATGGACAGCACTCTGGACTGAGGGGGAAGCCTGGATGTGTGCCAACATCCATGTGAAAATCACATTTCAACATCTGATGCCCTCCCTGTTCCATTTGCCCCGTGGCCCTGCTGTGCCAGCCCGGCAGGCCCGGCCTGTGCTCCCCACAGCCCCACACTGCTGCCCACACAACACTGCCAGCCCTGGCTGCAGCCCCAGGCTGTGCTGGCCCCTCGAATCTCCCTGCCCCAGAGGGGCCCTTCCCGAGGGCCAGGGGAGAGTCAGGATCTTCTGTGGTGGCTTTCACACAAGGCTGGTGTTACCTTGGCAAGATGTGGCCTCTGTGTTTCAGAATACAGACCTGGAGAAAGAGGTGGGAAAGTAAAATGAAGACAACTGGAAAATGAGCTAAAGGTTTGGAGTAGAAGAGGAAGACCTGCTCTGTACCATCTCACAGGCACTAGTTTCTATGGAATTTTCCCACTTCTCTCCTGCCATAACCCTGGATTTGCATACTCAGCAGTGACACCGCTCAAGTGTGTCACTGAATCTGCTGAGCTCCTGCATCTTCATTCCCTTACCTCTTCCAGTTCAGTGGTGATGATTTAGCGAGATACAGCATTGTCTCTGAGGGCTGTGAGGGGGTGCACACAGGGCACCAAAGAGCCATTTAGGCCAAGGACACAAGATTGGAAAAAACTCACCTTCCCATCAGCATGTCACCTTTGTCCCCTCATGATGGGTAGGAGAGCATTACCATACATTTGCCTTTCTATCTGCTCATCCCAAGGTATCTTGTCTTACACCTCACCTTTGTGCAATGGGACAGAGACCCACTGGAATTCATAACATGACACAGCAACAGAACAGGTCAAAACTCATTTGGAAAAGCAGATTCACTTTGTATAAATGAAGTGACCTTTGTTAAGTGAGGAGAGGGTAGCAAGGTCAGAGGTTCTTTTGATCATGTGCACTCATGTGGGGTGTAGCAGTCAAGTTCCTCTGCCCACCCCAATGGATATTTAATGATTTGATGTGGAACAGTGCCAACAGATTTTTCAGTATTTATTGGCAAAGAGACTTCACCCTGAAGTTTCAATACCACTTCAGTACCTAAACTGCCAACCTAAAATAGCCGCTTTCTTGTAATTTCTCCCTGGCAGATGATCACCTAGTATTTTCTGTGAAAGGAGTTTCTACATGACAGACCTAGACAGTCATCTCTGAGTATGCTCTTGGGCTAGTGGCAGTGGTAAACTGTTCCTGCTCAAATCCTTCTGCCAAACTGGGCAGAGGGAGATCTGAAGGCACATCAACCACATCACAGCAGATTGTAGGGCACACTGGGATATCCAGCTCCCTTTATAAGTGTGCTGCACATGAAAGAGCTGATACAATTTTGATACATAAATGCATGAAGAGTAGCACAGCTCAAAATCCTATTTATGTCTGTTTCCGAACAAGAACAGGCTAGAGCTCTGTTTCCTCTCCTCTGATTTCCTCCCAGCTAATTTAGACTTTGTGGATCCTACTTTAAGTGCCTAAACCTTCCTATCTGTAACTTCATTCCCAGCTCAGAATTGCAGAGCTGTCCACAAACTAGCAACATAACATCTTACAATGCTGTCCTTAGGAAAACTGAATTTACCCCAAGGTGGTTTTGAACAAATTATTTAATGTATTGGTACATAACAAGATTCTGTCTAAGAAGCCCTTTTATTTAATCCATTTGGACCAAAAAGATAATCTCACATCAGCTGCATTTATGTACACTTGATAAATATTCAATATTTCACAGCTCAGCTGTCCCTAGAAAAAATAGCCTGAAATACCACTGGTGGAACAGAAATAATACTTAAAATAGTGTCAGAAGACAATTGGCCCCATGTTCTTAGTGATCACTGATTATCTACTGCTTCTCCAACAGGGCTTCTGGCTCCTAATTGACTTTGTAGTATTTACTCACCCACAAAACATTTTACTTTTTTATTCTTCTATTTGCACAGCTTAAAACAAATCTTTGCTCTGTAATCAATGTTTGACTCCACACTGTTGTAGTGGTCTGGGCTGGAAGAGTTAAACTCTGTCATAGTACCTGGTATTGCTCTGTTTTGACTCTGTGCTGTAAACAGCGTTGGAAGCAGAGTTAAGTTCTCATTATTGCTGAGCAGCACTCGCACCACAAAGGCTTTTCTGCATCTCACACTGCCCCACCAGCAAGGAGGCTGGGGGTGCACAAGAAGCTGGAAGGGGACACAGCCAGGACAGCTGATCCTGACTGACCACAGGGATACCCCTGGCCCTATGGTGCCATGCTCTGCATATAAAGCTGGGGAAAGAAGGAAGGGGAGGGACACTCAGCGTATACAGCATCTGCCTTCCCAAGTCACCGTTAGTGGATGGTGGAGCCCTGCTTTCCTGGAGATGGCAGAACATCCGCCTTCCCCTGGGAAGTGAGGAATGAATTCCTGTGTTTTTCTTTTCTTGCAAGTGCAGCTTTTGCTTTACCTACTAAACCGTCATTATCTCAAACCCATGAGTTTTCACACTATCACCCTTCCAAAACGATTGAGCAAGTGGCTGTGCGGTGATCAAATGCCAGCAGGGCTTAAACCACAACCCTGTAGAGAAATTTCATGTTAGAAAACTTTACTGATCCTAAAATGTTACACTGTAGCACAATGATTTGACAGCTATTGCAGAAAGTCTTCCCAAACTCACAAATCTGACACTGAATCATATGCTAATACTTTGGTTGTGTCTAGCAAAGCAAATCATCAAGAAATCTAAACATGGAGTGTCTTGTTCAGTGTAGCTACCAGAGAAGAACAATCATAAGAATTTCCTCAGTAACCTAATTATTAACTGATTCCATCTGAACAACCCTGAAGAAAACACAATCCACACCTATGATTTACCAAATGAAAATAATTTAGCAAATTCAGGAATAAGCTTGCAAGAAACAGAGGACTGAAGTTTGGAACATCCAGCATACCTTGAGGATGTCTTCTAAAAGTCATTATAATGCAGATGTAATCAGTTTAAAGTCTTCTGAGACACACATACTCACCCACTGCATGCTGGAACCTTTAACTGCTACCTCCCCACATAAAATACCATTAAACTGCTCCTTTAATTATCACACCTTACTCTTATCTCCTCCCTTTGCTTCCATTTTCACATTCTTCCTACCATACCCTAGTTCTGTAAAGCTTTTCTATTATCACTCAGTCTTCAGCTTAACTCCAGGACTCTTACTGGCATTAACCTCCAAATTAAAGTTGGTGAAGCTGAAATGTATCTCAAAATGCAGGAGCAGCAGACAAATAGGCTTTTGAACAAACAGAGATATTTTGTAAAGGAATCTAGAGATTGAAAATGAGCAGTGGGAAGGAAGTTCAGCTAATGAAGATGTGCTATTAATAATATTTGACAACTTTCCTCCAAGGAAGAAAGACTGGATTGTGAACCACATTTGCAACATGAGAAAATGAACAAAAAGAATACCAACAACTTTCAGTAATGATGAATAAAGCACTAGGTGTTGGAGAATTAGTACAAGGATGTGTCAATTTGAGGTGCAGAATTGGATTTGCAGAAAGGAAAGAATGGTTATCTTTTCCCATATTCAGAAAGTCAGGACTGAATACTCTTTTGTTTCTTTGCAATTCCTATAAAGAATCCATAATGTCTGTTTTCCTGAGATTTACTTTCACATTCTTCTGCAGTGGGAATTTAATATTCATTCAGTAAAACCAGATGGTCTAAACATAATTGCACCTGTAAAGTCTTCATAATTGTGAGACCAGTCAGGTGCCCTTGTCAAAACCTCACAAGTTTTCAGGAGAGTCTGGTGCTGACTACTTTCATGGGATGGATTTTCAGACACAAGTGTGAGGTTTCAAAATCTAATCTGTAATGCCTTCTTTAGTTGTAAAAGCTTTCCCAAACTAGCAGCCATGCCCTACGGTTTTCTATAATGAAAACCTAAAAAACATTAAGAAAGAAGTTCAGTCCTCTAGTTCCACATCACAGGAACTATTGTTAAGTATGTTCTCCTAAGTAGTGGGCTACATCCAAGATCCTAGTGCCAGTCTTTCCCCAAATCCATTAGCAGTGATGCAGCCCATTAGCATCCTGCCTTGGGTCCCACATGTGTGACACAAAGGGAGGCAGCCAAAGGTGTCCATGTACTGAAAACCATCCTGCTTTTTAGAGCAACAATAATTAGTGACTCTTCTCTCATTTTTGTAAGGCCAAGTGCCTCTTCCTCCTTGTTCAACACAAATGATGAACCACAGACAGCACAACCAATAAAGAAAAAAGAATTAACCAGGAACCCAGCAGAGGAGCATCTAAGAAACCCTCATGCTGTGTTCTTTTCTCTTTTCACTATTAATTGGCTCAATAAGAGTTCAATAAAATGCCAAATTCCTAAATATGTGTGAGAAAGTTCAACTCGGGCATTGAAATTCTAAGTCTCACAATGCTTTGGGAAAAAAAGACTTATCATACTTGTCAGTTATTTCCTGGTGGACAATCTCAATCAAAGAAACTAGGTTTTTAGGTGGGATTTTTCCAAACTCCAAGAATCACAACCACAAAAGCACAGAGAGTAGCTATCTTTGGAAACTGTTATTTTTATTAATGCATTATCTGGAAAAACACTGCAAAATATTAATTGTATTTTCTCTGACTCTCAAAAGCAACATCTCTCTATTGAAGGAACACAAAGTCAGGACTGTAACTGCTGGCCAACAGAGTAGGTGAGAGAAGGCAAAACTGAACATCTCTGTTCCCTGCCATGCCACTGCAGAATTATGATGTCAGTTTATGACATTCCTCACTATTCTCTATGTTGCTGCCGTTTTTCCTCTGGTGCATCAGAACCTCTTACTCCAGCTGTGGCTGTCCAAGGTGATTCTGACCTAACCCCAGGAAAGACAACAGATTTAAACCAATAAATTTTACCGGTTGTTTTTCCTCAGTTTTATACACCTGGAAAAGCAGATAAACCTATTTCTTCATTTCTGTTGGCATACCTTCAGATGCATTATTATTTCATTGCAAAGGTACAAATGCAATTCGACTAAACCTCTGTAACACCACAAGTCAACAATGCTGTGATGAAATCTGAGGTCTCTGCTCTGAATTCAGATAGCTGCCTCTGTTAGATAGTAAGCACAACGTACGCTTATTTCAGGGATCATGTCCTTATCCTTAAAACAAGTTTATTTCTTTGTCCTTTACATTTTGCATAAGAAACCCTTATTATTTCTTAGGAAGTCCACACTGACATAACTCCTCTTATAAATTTCTGATTTGACATGTCCTACCCATTATGACTTATTTTTGGGAAGGTCTCCTGCAATTGTTTGTCTGAGAAAAAAATCCTTTGTGCAATGTAATACAATTATATTCCTTTAGAGTTTCTAGTCTATTTCCATCATTCAAATTCAAAATTCAGTGACTCCTCTTTTAATCTTTTTTTTTTTGCTTCCTGTGTTTTCCACTCACTTCTTTCCTGCACAAGCATGATACAGGGTAACTGTAATCTGAAGAAAATCTCAATCTGAAAAACTTCACTTGCATTTGAGTATTTTCTTTGGTTCTTTGATAACAGGATGCAACTTGGTGACAGGGAGTAATTAATGCTTAAAGCTAAACTCTTCTGCTAGATCTCAGTGTGCATGGAGAAATATCACTAATTTGTGCCTGGATATTCACAAAAATAAGCTAAATTGTGTTTACTGTAAATGTCCTTCTGTGGAGATCAGTGAGTCTGTCAATGAAGGAACCACAAAGGCCCCCCCTGGAAGGATGAACCCTAGGGTTCTATTTGGTTAGGGTGAGAGAAAAGGGTCTCTCCCAAGAGGCTTTGTCTTAAGTATGTCAATTATGTTGATACACGCCAGTTCAGTTTTCCTACTTGGCCTGTTGGCCTCCCTGCCCCTTTTTTACCCTACATGTCTTCCCTCTGGAAAGTTCTCCCTTCCCAGTCCTCCCATTGGCTTTTGTTCCCTTGCTCCTCCCTCGCTACTCCCTTACAGGCTCTCCTACCTTAACCCTGCCTGTGCTCCCTGTACCCTTGACCATTGGTCCTTGGCATTTCCTCCACCCGTCTGGTCCCGTGTTTAAACCTTGGACCCTCCATTGTTCCTTTGTCTTCGTCCCTGGAGCCCTTCACCTGTGTGGCAGTAAACTACCCTGTGGAACCCCAGACGAAGGCCCTTCCCTGCTCCTTGTCATTGGCCCTTTGTGGATTATAATCCATCTGGCGTGTGTGTGTGAGAAGTGGCCTGCTGAGCGGCTCCCCTTGTTGGAGGCGCTTCTGGAAGGTTGCGGCACCTCACCCTCTGCCCCAACACCCAAATCACCCAAAATGGGATAAGGAATCACTGACACTGCTCAGAGCAACATCTCTTATCGCCTCCATCAATGACGTGGGAAGTCTTGTCCATCCAAATTCCCAGACAGTACTTCAGTTTAGTGGATATTACATTCTCTTCCCCCAAGTTGCTACTCACCAGATAGACCATAGTGGGTACTACATATGAACAGAAACCTCAACTAGACATATTGACATGAATGTTGTGCTATAAAACCTCTCTGTATCAAGTCTAATAATTATGGACTTTTAATTTCCTTGGATGAGGGAAAAACTAACTACAAGAGTGAAATTCCAATCAAGATAGAAGGGGAAGAGTTTTAACTATCAACCTGCTTACCTCTCCATACTTTTGGTGACTTGGTAAAGGGATAAGACAGACTTCTCCCTTGTCCTTTTAGAACACACCCCATTTTGGGCAGTTGAGTTGTAGCTGATGTCCTGGAGAAATTCAGTTACCAACTGCTTATTTCAGAAACTCAAAAGGGGGAAGAAAAGAGATACAGTCAAAAAGCCCCATAAACTGACAAAAAACACTTCACAAAAAGCTTCAACCCAACTACAGAAGATCAAAACTTTTGACTTAAACCAAGATTTACGGGAAATCTGCAGCACTTCCTCAGGACAACTGTCACAGTTGAATATCTGGAGATAAATACAGGAGAATAAACCATTCACTTTACAGAAAGGAAGCAAAACCTCATCCTAATAGGAAAAGCCATGATTTGATCTGCAGTGAGTATTTAATATAGAAACCTCACTGAAACAGTATTTGTGTCCCAACTTGAACTTCATTTCCCTAGACTGAATCCAAGCTTTGACACAAGTTCATGCTTAGGCGTGTGTGTGTGAGAAGTTAGATAGAAAGTGGAACACATAACACTGTAACTAATTCCAGCATCCTCTCCAGAAACCTGTTTTGAAAGAAGAGTTATCAGCAACACTTGCTGAGCTTGTACTGAAAATGACCTTTACTTTGGATACAAAACAAGCCCTTGCACCATCTGAAGCCCAGTCAGCCCTCCTAACGTTTCAGTGCAAACCAAATGACAAAAAAAGTGTGGTATGTGGAAAAGAACAATGACAAACTCTTTCCGTGTTTTAATAACTTTACATGAGGAGAAAACTTGCCTCACAATAACCTACATTCTTCAAAGCTTGCAGATGAAAGTGATTTATTGCAGAAAACAAGATAATTCCACAGTAAATAATTCTGACTTTTGTTCGAACTGCCCTAGTATTGTAGCACAGCTAAATCAAGAATCAGTTAAACAAAACACTAATTCAAGCTCTCCAGAATAAAAAGAAACAAGGTAATAATGACTTATCGGAAACCTCAGTAAAACCAAACTAAACAAATGCAACCAATCACTCATACATTACTCAAAACAAAAATCAATCACTTCTTTTAATATCCCTAAGAAAAAAAAAATCACTGCAACAAATTCACCTCATACAAATATGAATTTTATTTACAATTTTCCAAATTATCAATCAAATCCAACTTCTCAGTTAAATGTGTAGCATTTGTCCTTTAAAACAAATTAAACATTGTGTTCTTTTTACATCTGCAATATGGAGTCCATAGGTACATGCTATTTGGGGCATCTAATGGAACAAATTTAGGTCACTGTGTGTGTTAAACACCGAAGGTATTCTGTGAAGACTCTTTCTTCAAAATTTATCTGCCTCAGGGACAAGCATTTCCACAACCACTTTCTGATGACAATTAACTAGGAAGGTTTAAAAACCCAGTATTTTATACCAGGACATACTGTTCACATATACTTCAGGGTGTGTTACCATGTTCCTATTGCAAAGCTGCCTGCTCTATAAGCAATGCTACTGAAATCAGACTAAAGATTACCCACAGATTTAGATATTATTCAATGTGAATAAAAACGGCCATTGATGACTTTTACTTGAGTATGTGTAATTATGGGCCAACTTGTACCTGATCTGGTACCAGTGTGATGTGATCTGTTCTGAAACTTGAAACCACATGGGTCATTATAATAAAATCTTTTACAAATGTATTGCACATAAGGTTCCTCAAAAGCACAAATCTACATAATTGCATCCTGAACTCAGAATTTACCTGCTAACCTGCATGAAAAAATTAACCAGATAGTAAAATCATTTATTTTTCTCATCCCAGTATCTGTGAATGAAGAGAAGAAGGAGAAGATACATACACTTTGGAACCTATTCAATTGTTTGTTTCTTCTGCATGTGATTTGTACTTCAGAGATGAGGATTTTAAAAAAAATAAAAAAAGCCAGACAGACCTTGGATTTATCTTTAAAAGTACCTCAAAAACATAACAAAAATTCAATTTAATTTTGATACATATTAAAATTTTAGTCAGTTCTGCCCGACAGCATAACACGACAGAAATGCACAAGACTTTAAACATGCTTTAAAATGACATTCAACAAAGTATTTAAAATTTAATAAATAGCATACAATCACACACAAATACATTTCATACTGGATCTTTAAGCCTACTAAAAACAGACTGGCAAAGAATAAATAAAACAGTAGTTGACAGTTTTGATTTTAAAAGGTGTAGTTTCTTGTTGTCACGCTAGTAGCCACATATTAACCTGCTTATCACAAAATTGGAAGTTATGAGCTTTTTTTCTCACTGATCTGTTTTACTCCAACATGTAGTATCATAAAAAAATACACTAAAAGGGTTTTCTTTTGGTTTTTTTTAAACAACCAGTCTGCGACCGAGTAAACCAGTTTTTAAATACAATGAATAAATAGGGAATTAGTAAAGCAAATTCAACTGCAACAAAAACGCAACACCCCAAGAAAAGAGCCATGGAAATATATAGCCATTGCAATATTAGACAATAATAGTACTTAAAGTGATAGTGCTTGTGCACTAAGCTCATTAGAGACCTTAATATGATTTTAGTGCAAATCCCTTGAGTCCAAACAAGCTTTATACCCTACAGTATTAGGGAAAGATCTATTACCAGTTGGAACTTATTCTGTAGTGTATTTGTACATATCGGATATTTAAAGAACTAACACATATTGTAATATCTTCGGCCCTTTTTTACTTCAAATCAAAAAGACTAATGACTGGGGGTTTTACATACTGTTTGGCTGTACCATATTAGACTGCAGTTTAGGAAAGTCAGTGCTAAAAAAGCTTTTGCCATCAGTTTATCTATTATGCCTAAATTTCATATATCATTGCATTTTGTACTTCTGAAAGAAAAAGAATGCTCCTGGAGAAAGTTTCTCCTCCCTTTACGTAAGTTCACATTATGATGAAATTCAAGAATATTTAGACAGTGTTGAATAAACTCAAAGAAAAGTACATATTTTACATAAACAATCCTTACCAGTATTTAGTATATTAAGTCACAAGTATGTTGGCAATAATACAACAGAGTCAATTCCTAAAGGAAAATAATTCTGTACAAATTCACCTGTTAATACGGGGTTAAACAGGCAGCCAATAAATCTTGAGCAGCCATGTTTCAGGTTTGAACTATAGTACCAGGATAAACTAAAGGGGAAAACTTCATTTTAAAGAGTAATCCGATTATACTGGATACACACATTGTGTATTCAGAGCCATTAAAATGCTCACTCTTATAGTTCCATAATGTCATCCAGTATAAGAAAAGTTTAATCAACCACACAGGCTAAAATAGCTTTAACATATTGTTGTCCTGGATTTTTTAAAACTAAAAACTAATTTTAACTGTGAAGTACAAAACAATGACAGATATTGCTCCAACTTGTACACAATCTTTCCTAAACAATCCGTACCTAGCAGAGTAATAATGCCTCATCGTCACTAGTTTCATTTTTCACTGTTGCCTCTAAGCAAGTGTCGGGTATCTGGGCAGTGTGTACGATGCCACAGCTCTCACAGGGGCCATCTCGACTGCATGACCTCACACTGTGATGTGTTGCAGTGTAAGGCTGTCTAAGCCCTGGTCCTTGATCTGAGCTGAGATCAAGTAGAGGTCTTGAACAGTCATTCATGTCAAAGTCTGATGCTACATCAGAGACTGGAATTAACATTTCAACATCATCATCCTCTTCTCTTCCACTTACCCCATTATCAAGCTGTCTCAAAGGACTTTGGTTCTGATTCACTGAGCTTGATCTCCCTAAAGTAAAGCGTACCCAGCGTAAGCCTTGAGTCATACGGCTTAGTGCGCTCGTGAGCTGGTGGCGTGCAGGACTTGTGCTTGGGGGCTCTACACTTGTCACTTCTCTTCCACCATCCGTGGCACTGCTACTGCTGCTCTGAGCAGAGGAACTCCCACACGCTCCCACTGTTGCTTCTATTGCTGTTGCAGGAGGGACTTTTTGAGGCAAGGTGGCAGCAACACCACCAACTGCTCCTGCTGCGTCTCTTCTTTCATTTTCTGTTTCTGTATCATCAGATTCAACTGAGAACAAACTTCTGTGAGTATTATTTCTTTCAGCTTCTCTACTAGTACTTTGGCTGGCAACATCGTCTCCATCTGCTGAGACCAATGCCAACGAGCCAGAATGACGTGACCTTGCAAAATTAAAAATTCGATTCCAAATGTTACTTGATCTGCCAGCCATAGGAAGTCTGATTGAGGTAAATCCAAGCTGAGATCGTACTGCCAGCCTCAGGTTTTCCAGAACTGAAGCCTAAATGAGAAGACAAGCAACAATCAAGTGTTGACAGTCTGCTGGTACTGTTCTAGCAAAGAAAGAATGATAACTGTTGTGGAAAACAGCATTTAATGAAGTTAAATGTAGAGTCTTAAATATTAAAAAATGTTGCATCTTTCATAATAAGGATCTGGTATATGTAGCAATAGGCTATTTAAAAAAAAGGTGGGCATGACAAAAGTCCAAATGCTCTAGAGGAAAAAACATTATAAACAGGCAAATTGAGTGGAAATACATACGTAAAGGTAATAAAAAAGCAATGAATTCTACATAAGGTACATTTCTGCCCTAATCAAGGATCTCTAAATAAGACAATGTGAAAAACAAGGCACTATAGCCTGGATATGGAACACTGATTAAAGGAAAGTACAACCACAGAGCCAGTACAGCAGGCATACTAAATCTATTACAAACAGTCTTACCAAAAAAGTAGTCACCGTGGATTTTAGAGTACAGCACATAGAGATGTCTCAGAAAGTTTAGGATTTAAAAACAAAGTCTTCATGAAAGATTTAACAAAGGTGGCCACCTTCTTTATCCACTACCATAGGGCTGCCTCAAAGGGACTAAATTAAATATCTTCTCCAGAAGAGGCTTATAGTTTGATTTTTTTTCCCCCCACTTCTGGTATCATCAGTTAATTCCAGTTTCAAAATGCTTTAGTACTTCTGTTTAAATAAAATTATCTTTTGTGTTCTAAACTATGCATTTCCCAAATTCATTATACATTTTCCAGTCATTTAGCTACAGAAGAATGCATACCTGGATTTTCCTGTTTAAAACCCTGTGTATCTTTTCAACTGTAAGGTAACACAAATACACAAATTCCTTTTTATTGGGGATCCCTAATGATGCCTGAAGTGGCCACCTAAAAACAGAGACTAGAGAAGAGTAAGGGAATGAAGGTAGGGATTTATTTGAAGGGCCTTCAAAGGTACTCCCTGGGGAGTCCAGAGGCTACTGCCAAGATGGACCCCAGGTCACAAGTTCTTCACACTTTTATAAGCTTGGTTCATTTGCATATCAGGGTTAATTCTCCAATTAAAGCTTCAGTTAATGATGTAGCTTCCCCAAGCTTGCCCCTGCCTTTAGAGCCTCTTGGTTTATACTTTTTGGGCCTAGGATGGTCTGAGTATCCTTGGAGAGCAGGCCCGGAGAGGCTTTGTTACGTCTACCAAGCATGAGAGAGCAGAAATTAACAGGCTACAGGAAACTTCAGTTACATACTAGGCAGTACAGGATTTGAAAAATATAAAAGTTAAAACCTAAGGCATCACTAACTCAAACAGAGAAAACACTGCCTCAGCTAAGTAGCTCAATTCTAAAATATGGTAGAAGATCTTCTACCATCATTCTAAAAATATTCACAAATGTGTTTAATTAGAGGATTATGTCCATATTCAGAACTTTTCATGAAGATTATGGCAAAAATGTTAGAATATTCTTCAAAACAGCCATTTTTCCCCAATTAAACCCTTAATATATATGCATGTATTTCCCTTCATTTATAAAAACTGAACTTTAGTGTTCTCATGCTGTCACCTTCACCTCCTTTCCACCATCCTTCAGACAACACGGCAGAATATCCAAACAATACTGCATGCACAACCTACCTCTTCCCTTCCATTAGTTCACAGGATGATTGAATTCAAGCATACAGTATGTGTACAGCAGCCTTACTTTCAAAAGCTACTGAAGAGACTGCTACTTATACTTGAAAATCCACCTCTGAAGGCATGTATCAGTTTTAGGCAGAAAGCACTACACAGAAATGAGAGCAGGAAGAATCCAAGACTCCTACAGCTTGAGACTTGAAGGAAATCTTGAATAACTATCTTCAGTCCTACACACGTTTGCAATCTTAAGATGTGTATTTTGCTTGAAACGAAAAAAAACACACCTTGATGTAATACTGACTCCCTTCCCCCAACACTTTACCATATTAAAATTGAGTTTTATAATTTATAGAATTCAATTTACATTGCCTTGAGTTTTTATTGATGTTGTCTCCTCTGAAAAACAAAGGTTTTAAGCAATGCAACTTCACTGTTCAAGTATGAGTAAAGTTTTTATCATGGAAGCATCAGTGCTCTAGAATGACATTTTCATTACTTTTGTAATGTTTGATGGCCATTATTTTGATGGGCTGCTCACTACTATTCCTGATTTCTATGCTAGTTAATTGGTCAGTATAGTTACTTCAGTTTTCAAGGCCTCAAGTCTTATTTGAAGTACTGGTGTTCATAATGGGAATTCAGTAACACTGTCACTGTTCAAAACTATTGTACATGAATTGTTATTTTATGGAGTGTGAAATCATGGTTACATATAAATACTATGAAGCAACTACATTTTGTTATGTTTAATTACAAAAGACTGCCATACAATTTCAATATATTCTGAAATGAATTTAAAATGTATCCAAAGAAACAGTGGGTAACTCAATTTAAGTCAAGAGTCAAGAAAATTTCAGTAATTGCACAGCTTTTTAAAAGCTCCAGTACCAATCTCTGACTGAAGCCACTACATGTCTGGGTCTTTCAGAACTGTCCTCTCTATGACGAGATTTCCTTTTAGTAAAAACCAAGACCTTTACATCACCTTTATGGGATTTCATGATGAAAAATGGGTCTGGGCAAGCTGGATTTTTCTGAAAATCATAACTGTTCCTAAACATATTTATGTTCACCAAACCTGAAGTGTCCCACACAGGTAGGGACCTGCAGAAAACATTGGTTTGTTCCAAGCTACCTGTACTAGAGGACTTACACATCTGGGTATGATAACTGCATTGTCTCCACAGACCTTCTTGAGCTAACCCTACCTCAAGAGACTTATGAACATAGATCCATCATAAACTGGTGAAGCTTAATTTTGGAAAAGAAGACAGCAAGCCAAATTTGTAGAAGTACAGAATTGGTTTGAAATAGTAATATACTGATCTTTATTATAACCACAGTAACCCACTGAACAAGAATAAGGGATTCTACAGTGTTCACTACAGGCATTTATTAAATTAATTAATAAACCTCACTGCCAATTTAGCTGCCAAAAAATCTTTACAGTGTGTTCTTTCTGACACATTTTTAAAGCCTCTCATGCAAATTGCAATTTATTTTCCTCTTTTCCTCTGAAAAATCTTTTGTGACAGATCCTAGCTGCTTGTGAACATGTGTGCATGAAAGAACATGTGGTAGTCATGTAATTTTTTCTTACAGTAAACTTTGCTGTGTTAACTGTAACACAATATAATTAATGCCAACTCTAATGGAGCACAGCAGGATTCCTAGACTAAGACGTTCCTTCTATTTCTCAAAAGAGCTTTATAACTGAAAGACATTTTTAATGACTTAAAAAGTTGTTTGACAGAAATTCATTAATCACCCAAGTAAGAAATGTGCTAATCATCCACCTCTGAATCTGGATGACTAGAAACTATTAACTGCCATTTACTAGCTTTTACTTTGTAACTTGTTCATGTAATTTTACATGATATTACAGCCTGGCCTTCTCCATCACCTTATTATGCACAGCAGGCATGAACATACCTACGCACAGGGCATGTGAACTATCACTTTGCATTGAAGTTTAGGTCTTCTTTCCCAAATCAAAAAGTGCTATCTTGCAATCCTTACTTTCCCAACAGTAATACAGAACATACAATTAGATCTACCAATCTATTACTTTTCATTCAAGAGGGGTTCTATAGTGTGCATTACTGGCACTATCAACAAAAGAAAGCCTGCAAAAGAAACTGTGGTGTTACTGTATCATGATTTTGTCCAAGGGCTAATCATTCCTGTAACATTATTGACTTGAAAGGAGGAAAAGGAAATGCTCTAGAACAAAAGAATGTACATTAAAGTTAAAATATCTTTATTTCAGTCTCCTTGAAATTTAAGTGGTCTGCCTGCTATTTTGAAATCTTACCTGATTTGGGGAACAAACAGGGAAATCTTCAACTGGTGGAATTAAACCCTGGGCAATTAATTGTCCATAGGATGGAGGAGCTTCTCTTCTTAACAGTTCAGCCTCAACCCTTGACAAATGAGTTTCAAATGATCTTTCAAAGAGAAAAGAAATTTCAGAATACATAAGACACTGATGCATGCATATATATATATATAAATAAAACTACATCAGACTATTATAATCTGAAAAAAAAAATCAGAAGATCAGGTTTTGCTAATTTAATTGAAATTTAATTGACAAAGAATATAAAGTCATTCCTCTGGGTCTGTCCAGCTGAAATGAGAGCAAAAAAACCAACCCAGCAATAAGTTTCTCAAAAGCAAACACACAAACCATCCCAAACCCACGGGCTAAATATAAAAAGCACCATGAGTAATGCTTATATTATTGTAAAAAATTGAATGATATGTAATCCTGGTATGAACTGGCCTACAAGAGAAGAAACATGCTGTCATATACAGAACTGCAATATAAATTGCAAATTAATTAACTGCAGTTTTTCCACACTTCCTTTTTGTTAACATCATCTGAAAGCTTAGCCCTCAACAGTGAAATGATCAGAATACTTCTATCCTCTTGTCTTCACTGGGAGAGCAGTCAGTCACTGGAACAGGGTCCCTAGGGAACTGGGTCATGGCACCCAGCCTTCAGAGTCCAAGGAGCATCTGGACAATGCTCAGCCATAGGTCTTAGCAAGATTTAGTTTTAGATGTCCTGCAAGAAGCAAGGAGTTAGACTTCATATTCCTTACGGGTCCCTTCCAACCTGATAAACTCTATGATTAACTAACCTCTTTTTACTATCAAAGAAAAAGGAACAGTATCTTCACAAATCACGTGCAACAGTATCTGTATGGCAATAAAACTGCTTCAAGTACAGACAATAGAAGATACCAAAACATGCAGTAAAGTTGAGTTCAACTCACCTTCGCTCAAACATCCTGAGTGAGTACAATTTACAAGTACATCCCAGTGCAATGACAAGCAGCAATCCGCAAATAAGACTCCCAATGACAGCTGCAGTTATCACTCTAGTGGGCACAATAACTGGGCAATTCTCTTCGTCACTGCCATCACCACAGTCATCTTGAGAATCACAAACCCAGCTCTCAAACACACAGCGGTTATTTTTACAGTGAAAATTGCCTGGCTGACAGAAGAAACAGTTCTTTTCATCTGAACCATTAGGGCAATGATTCTGGTAGTTGCAGCGATCTGAACGAGGGTAGCAAACACCATTTCGAGAGCAGGGAAACTCATCTCTTTGGCACATGGTGCAGTTGGTTTCATCCCTTCCATTTGGACAGTGCCAGTAGCCATCGCAGCGTTGCTGCTCTGTGTAGCACCCCCAGTTTCCACCGCATGGGATTTCCCAGGGCAAACAGAAGCCATCAACTTGATAGGTTGCATTGAACCCTCTTGCAGCATTCACTTTGTCAGCACAAAAATGCACTCTTATCTGTCCTGAGGATGAAACAACTGTGAGGGGAGCATGAGAGTCAAATGCTGTCAGTACACGCAACAGCCTCCGTGGATTCTCCTCTAATCCATCATATATTTTGACATAGTCTCCATAACCTGTACCATCGAGTTTAAAATCAGTGAATCGCAAGATTACTTTGCGATGATCACCAGTGTCTATCAGCCAGGTGCAGTTGCTGCCAGGTGGATAGAAGTCAGGATAGTTGGGAGAACTGAAAGTACCATAAAAGTATTTCAACCACTGCCCACATGTTGGCACATCACAGTCTATTTCATCTCCTAGGTCAAGACAATCAATGTTACCATCACATTTCAAAGATTCTGGAAGGCAAGTGTAAAGCTTGGTGAAGCGGGAAAGACACTGGAACTGATTGTTAGCACAAGGCTGAAAGGAAGAAGCTGTTGGAGGATTAGCTTTGGCACACATTTCTTCGTCTGAGTTGTCTCCACATTCATCCATATTGTTACATTTCCAACTTTCTGGAATACACTTCCCATTGGCACAATGAAACTGGTCACAATCACAACTTGGTTCATCAGATTTCCCTGGAAGTAAAAAAAAAAAAATTCTTACAGTTTAGCACTATAATGGTTGTGTTGCATATTTATTTGCTGCACCACGTACCTCAGAAGGGCAAAACAAATGCCTGAAGTGTCTGTAAACCATGGCAACTTTCAGCAAATTTCAAGATAAAACAGTTTTTTCAAGTCAAAATTCCATCAACACATCAGCATGAACCTTATCCTTAGATGATTTCAGTCAAATAACTTTTAACCCAAGCAAGAAAACAATGCTTATTTATAGCTATTGAGAAATCTGACTTCTAATATGCTAAAAATAAGTTAGAAAAATAAGTTAGAAAAATACTCTCCCATCTATCACTCAAAATACAGAAACATTTTGTGCTGCAGTACTGGTTATCTCCTGAAATTCTTTCCCATAATAGCAGTCAGACTCTCTTCTGCTTTTGGAGGTTCCTACTTTGTACCAGAGGATCTAACGCAAGAGAGAAGCTGACAGCTGAAGGTTACATATTATCACCAAAGAAAGAAACCTCTGTCCTCTCCTCTTCCCACTGTTTGCTCCTGCCTCTCCTGCAGCAACTAAGATGGGAGTGCAGCAAATGCAAAAATGCATGCTTGCCTTTAATTAAAGTTCCAGCCGTGCTGAACACAGAAGCATACCTGGGATCCAAGCTACTTCAGCTCTGCAACCGTTCAGCTGGGTCAAACACTCCTGTATCACTTTCACTTCTATTTCTACAAACCACAGTACAGACTGTGAAATTTGCTATAAAATGAACTATCATGGTCCAAAAATTTAAAACAAGTATGCAATGCAGATGGTCCTACACAGCAGTAATTCAGAAAATAAACTAGACAAATATATATTCATTCTAAGGAACACTATACCTAAGGTTTTAATAAGGAAACAGGAAAGACAGCATGATGAAATCACTGATATCCTAATGTTCCCAGGAGAAGCATGTTCTATCTTTTTTTACAAGAGAACAATTCAGATTGGAATGGAGGCCATCTAATCAAATCATCTGCTCAAAAAAAGGCCAACCAATGTTTGATTAGACTCTTCAGCACCTTCTGCAATCAAGTATTTTAAAAGTTCCAGTGCTTTATTAGACAACATGATAAAAATTTTCACAGCTAGCTTGAATTTTCCTTGCTGCAACTAATCTGCTCTGATAGGTCAAGTCATATCATACCTCTGTTATCCTCTTTTCTACTTTAGTATCTCTTAGAAAGCATTAAATACTCTAACTTAAAATAATATTTTTTTAGAAAAGTAGAACACATTTTTAAATTTCACAAATGCTAAGGCTTTAAAAAAGTGAATGCAGAAAAAATGAAATCAACAAGAGTGATAAATGTTATAAGCGCTGCTGAAGAACATTTAGTCTACAAATTTGCTTTCAGAGAGTGAAGAATGAAAGGAGAGTAAAATGTATGTGCTGCCAGTGACTGATTTTCAGAAAGCGTTCATTTCCAAAAAAAAAAATCGAAGAGATGCAGTATAAATGATACCATCTTCTTGTTCTGTTACAGATTTTTAAGTGTTTATATATATAGTACACTCACACACATAGATATGGTTCCCGATATTAGTATGGCGAAGTTGGAACCCTGGCCTTGAATTCAAAACCTGTAAAACTGAACTGCTAGACTTCTCCTACCTAAACTGACTGACTATGCTCCACAGGTGCAGGCAATATAGAATATGCATCACTGAACCTCAAGTACTCAAGTACTGATTATAATCTAGCTCAGTCCTTCTGCATTGCAGAACCTGGAAGAGGTTGAGAAGAAAGCTGTAACATGGAGTTACAAATATTGACAGGAATATTGCAGTAACAAAAGAGGATACAATTTCAACCCAAGCTCTTCCTTCTACAAGGTTTTAAACATCCCAGAAAACAGTTGCGATACTTGATCCTGACATAGCATTTTAAATCGCCAATCCTGCAATCCTTGCAGAAAGAAAATTTACGTATGAATCAAAAAAGAGTCTTAAAACTATAATAGATGTACTAAGTAAGAATAACTTTGGGAGCTGTACCACAAAAGACTTCACGATAGCACAAAATCATTAGCAGCACCCATATACAGTTATAGCCAAAGGACTAACACAAGTCTTTCATGCATTTACCGTGGACATTGACCTCTGTGCTTTTAATAACTTTATTTTTCACTCTACTTCACCATTAGTAAATTCTGTCCCATTTCAATTCCCAAAATTAAAATGGCTGATAAGTAGCAGGAGGGAGACAGAGGGAAGAAAGGCAAGTAAAAGTGGCACAAAATTTAGTTACTAGTCCAGTACCCTTCCTACTTGTTATGCTTTTTCCTTTCTTACTATTGGTTTGTTTTAAATTAAATAGAAATATTTACCTATTATTTTCTTTAAAAAATAATTAATTCAAACAATTTACATGACCTATCTTCAACATCAGATTTTAAACAAGAGGCTCCCTAAGGGCCACTTTTGCACTTGGAATCTGCAGTGTTTCTATCATTCCAGCACAGATAGGCTTAACTTGCATCCAAGTAACTAATGTATTACTGTTTTTTCCCCTTTCTCTACGATGACTTGCCAGCTTTGAGAGTAGCCTTAAAAACACGGAATTAAATAGTCTGTTGAGGTGTTAATTTGAGCACTACTGCATGGTGCTGATGAGAAGAAACCAAACATAATGGGACAGTTGAATGCATAGCAAAAGTGTTAGCATTCAAGAGCCTTTTTTGACACTCAAAGGCAGAAATGACCAGATGATTACTGGAGCAGTTGTCAGCTCTTCTCCTATATACAGGTTGGTTTAAAACATTAAAAGACCACTCTGATCACTGAAACACTACACTTTCATCTCAACTGTGAAGTACTTCCTAAGTATTGTTATCAAATATAGGGGGCAAACTCAAGCCAAAGTTTCAGTATGGCTCATTTGTTAAAAAATGAACAAACCTCCCCAAAATAGTATTTCTTTCTTTTAAAAGACATTTATAAACTTAGGATTAAAGTCTTAAGCACTCTAATCTACAACACTAAATAGAAGTAATCAATTAACATAAAAAACTGCTTATTATTGAAAATGTTACAGCTTCTTCCAAGAGGGGTTACATAATGAAATTGTCTCAAGACCAGAGAAAAAGGAAAGGGTTTTCAGAAAAATTCTACAAAGCCCATGGCTTCCCTCCTCTACCCATTCCACACTCTTATCCAAGGTATCCTTACTTGTCAAAATCACTCAGGAAGGAATGCTGCCTTTCCTCTGTGCCTCCTTGGAGAGGCAGTTGATAAGGGCAGAAGCTGATGCCTGACACAGGGTAACAGTGTTCACCTGGGCCGCTGGCAGAAACAGCAGCACATGATGACTGGTGAGCCAATGGCTTCTTCCCTGCTCCCTGATATGTTTTTTGGTGAGATGGTGCACAAAACCCAGGTAGAGCATTGCCCTGAGAGCTGGGCCAGCATCAAATGCAAGGCTGCATTATTTCCCCAAGACCTGCTAAACTGCAAGGAGCTGAACCGTAGAAGGAGCTTTTTTGTAGACTTGAGAACAGGTGATAGGGATGGATAAGCCTGCTTGGAAACTTGTCTGTGAGAGAGTGACATAGTGAAGGAGGCCACTAGGTAAGAAGAGTGCAGAGTACAGGACACGAGCAAATACAGCTTCGACTAGAGATCAGGGCTAGATTTACTGAATCTTGCTGGAATCGTTTTGAAGGTGGATGGCATTGGATATGTGTAAGAGTATGAATTGTTCTGTGGAGGAGAGGAACCAAAAGTCAGTGTGCACAGAGATCTGGAGCAGGCCAGTGAATGGATACAGGCCTACCCTTGGAGGGAGCAAGGTAACATGAAACCATTGTGAAAACCAAGAAAAATCTAATCCAGTATTTGGGATGATCATGATGTAGAACACCATAATCATGCTATTACATAAAACTGTAATACCTCTTAAAGTCAGGAAGAGTTTGGAACTAGTCTTGACCCACAACTGGCTTCCTCCTCTCTTTTGGCAAGATCCAATAGAGCAAGAAGGGCTCACAAAATACTCTCACACTATTACTACTGGTAACGAGTTTATATCACATCCTGTAATTACACAAGAAAAATTTTGCAAGTACAGAACCATGTCTGCACTTGACTGGATTAATCTGTAATATTAATGTGGTGGGGATTTTTTAGATTTTTTTTTTTAAAGACAGTATGCCTTCTGGAAATGGGAAAAATTATGCACATTCTGTAGGAAATGTAAAAAAAAAAAAAAATCCTGTCATTTCTTTCCTCTCTTACTGTATTTATGATACTCAGAAGTTTACCCAACTACTTCAACAAATTTATTTTAGTCTGATGAAAACATTTCAAATCTTAAACTATTTTAAAAAACTTCCAGGTGCCTACTACTAATGGCTAACCCTTTTCTTCCCAAAAAATCATTCAATCTGCTAACTGTTATTCCCACTTTGACTATTCAAGTTGTGCATGGGATCAAAATACTAATCTATATTTTCTCTGATTTCAATAAACCTTGAGGTGACTACAGGAAATACCCACAGTCAATGCTTAGCCTATTAGAAGGACATAATTCTTGGAACAGGAAAAAAAAAGTGAAACCATAAAATTATACTAGGTATCATTTGAAATGTACCAGCAAAGTAGGCCAATCTGAAGCCTTTTCTGGAGATGCTATCATCTGAATGGAACCTTATCCAAACATGATCCTGTGAAGAGATGTATGGTGAGGGAATGGAAGAGCCACATGCTCTGTAGCCTTCAATATTCTTGTAGCTTCCAATGGTTAACCAATCCGAGCTGCATCGTCGAGATCCCTGAACATCAAAATCTTGAAAGCTGAAAAAGAAAAAGATCAAAATTGCTACTGAACTCAATATTAAACAAACAATCTGATTAATTACTACACATGGAAATCAGCCTGAAGTTTTTCTTTAAATAAAGAAATACTTCTGAAATAAAGAGTTGCTTCTCTACCCATGTAGAAATAGGATTTAACCTCATGCTGATATTTCTAGACTACGAGGACAGCAAGAATCCATTCTGTCAAATAAAATATTGCATCCACCACTTAAAGAAATGCAGTTTTGCTACAAAAACAAACATTTTCTTAATCTGAAAATAAATTCTGTTAATGAAATTGTCCCTATGTGCCTCATTTAATGACTTTCGTATACTACTAAGTGATTTTGTTTAATCCAAATTTCCACAGAATTTTAACTAATGCTACACTTACAGCAATAATATGATTTGACATTATAAATACAGCTAAATTGTTCAAAACTATGTTTTCAGGTAAGACTTCCTCCCAGTCTCACTACTCAGCTACCCAAACATTATGTCATGGAATGCCATGGTGTGGCTGCAATCATACAAGACAAGCTGCCATGGTAATGACTTGTGAGGGGGATTCAGTCTGTGCAAAACAGGTCTTCACAAACAACAGAGCACTACCAGAAGTGAAATGTGATACATATAAGTGGAAGAAAACAACATGAAAGAAAAAGAGTTTTATTAAAAATAAACAGTACAAAATGTGGAGAAAGCATTCTAGTAGCAGAACAGCTTTACCTACTTTACATTGCATTTATGCCAGTAAAATATTCAGTAGAAAGATTGTTTAAATTAAGAAGCAGTACTTTAAAAGTGTAACTGATGTCAAAGAAAATACTTCATAATGAAGAGCAGTTTCTTAGGTCAGCAAGCGTATACTGGAAACTGAAGAAAATCTACAGGTAGTGCAGTTTCATGATCAAGTCTAAGCAGTGCTAACTTGTACGTTGATGCTACAAGAAACCAGTAATCGGAAATGAACTGATGAGAACTTGAATGCACACGTTTTTTACATTACTACTTTAGAGAAGTTACAAGATATGGGAAACTGTGAGGAGCTCCCTACAGGCCTTTCCTAAACTGCAGTCGTATCTATTGACTCACTATTTGTCCCTGACATTATTGAACACACCAAGAGACTTCATAGCAATGAAGCATTACAGCATTTACTCTACACACTTTTAAATGAAAAATTCTTATGTTTCAGACACATTAAAAGTATTCAAATAAATGAGCACATTGACATTTTTTCTGGTCACTGATTCTCCAGCTAAAAACAAATGCTACATGGTGAGAACAAATCAGATAAAAGGAAAGGCAAAGGACAGACAGAACTGAAATCCTTCACTTACAGGGAAGAAAGAGAAAACTGGTACATGAACAATTGGCAGTTAAAAATGTCTGGTTAGTACTTCTTCAATCCACATGGATAACACAGGAGCACTGTTACCTTATAGTAATAATCTCCCCTGGGTTCGCATGGATGTACCAGCTACAGTTAACTCGGGCAGGATACTCAGAGGGCCACCCTGGACTTGTGATTGTCCCGCTTGGTGATCGAATTTGTTCTGGAATATCTCCACAAGCTAAAATACACATATACAGGTTGAAAGCAATTTGATTAACTCCTTGTGAAAGCAATTTGATTAACTCCTTATTTTTTAGGACAAAATATAGGACAAAAAACCCCACCCAACCAAACAGCACTAATCAGGGAAAACATCAGAGTGGGTTAGATGACATACCAATTAAAAACCCTACAACTTCTAAAGGAGTTTGTAATGGAACATGTTACCCAAAAGATGTTTTCCAACACTGCCAGTGTGGCAGTTTTTACTTATGTCAATTACTATTACAGATTTAAAAAGATTATTCTATGTGGACTTTGACAACATTATTAAAGTGAAAGATTTTTTATTTTTTAGATTTTATTTTTAGTCTTCACAAAGATTCAGTTCAATTTTACCATGCATTTACACCTGATACTGACAAGTGCATTAGAAGATGAAAAGCAAATTAAAGCTAAATAATCAAGTAGCTGAAATTTCCTGTCATAGGTAGATCTAGTGTTTGACCATCATTTAAATACCTCCCCCCTTCCAGTTCTTGGCATGGAAATGATCTTCATAAACATGATTCCAAATGCTTGACAGGAAAGAGCACTTACTGCAGCAAAGAGACCTGCAGAACTACATTTCTGATAATGGACTAGAAAGCTTATATTTATAGGTCTAATTATATACAACTGAAGTAACTCAGTCATTTATACTCTTACTTTATTGTAGGTGTAGCTTTGTGCATTCGCCTTAACTCAGCTGCTGTTCCTTCCAAAGCTCAAGTGTTCTCACTTCTGCTGATTTTATTTGAAGTAATGTACTTACACTTAAATTCATGGGTTTTGTTTTCCTGTTTTCTCCCCCCCTTAGCAGCCTTATATCCAACACCTGTCATATAGCATATATACAACCTTCACATAAATAGGAGGGCTAGAATACTCTCCCTACAGAGCTTCAAATTATGAGGAAGTCTCAGTGGTCAGAAAACACATTAAAAATACCTGGCCTCTGTGCTTTTATTTTTCAATTTTATCACTGATAGTCAAAAATCTGCAAGCTGTCAAAGTTTACTGGTAGCCCAGTAAGTTACACACAGTAGTTTGAACACAAAAACTATTACAAATAAGGAAGCACTTCCATCATTGTCTGATCATCAAAAGATTTTAGAATTCCTATTTGATTAAAATAACCAATCAAAACTGATGCAATAAACAAACAGGACGAAGAATGAACTGCATTTATAACAGTGCAAAAGTAGCAGTAATATAATTTGTGGAGAGGTTATTGTTTTCTATTTTTATGCACATTCAAGCTTTTAAAATAATTTTGCAGTACTATAGGGACTTGAAATTATAAGAAGTTATAATCTTAAATTATTATTAAAGTATTTCTATATGGCATAACAAATACACTTTTAAATATATTTTAGAAGGATTAAAAGACAAAAATGCGGACATATGTCTGAATTTTCTATATTAACAGCAGCAAAAATAAAACTGAGTAAATTTCCCTTTTTCCTGTATATCTGAGAGAGAATAATGCTTTAAATAGTTTTTCACATGTTCCTTTTTAGAGCTTTACTCATGCTGCACAGTTAAGTATTAACATACCTTAACTGTAGAACACAGGAGCTGCCCTAATATCTTGGGACAAAAAGGTCACAAAATAAAGAAAGATACTATTCAAGTGAATATGCAATCATTCACTTTCCTCTTAAATTTTGAGCAAACCCTATAGGTGGTGCTCTAACACCATGATGATTTGGAACACAGCTCCTGTAAAAGTGATCTTTTTATACTTAACATTTGTTCAGGCGTTAAATCTAAGGACTTGAAAGAAAACTGGTTATTAAGTTGTTAAAGTAAAATAGCAGTTTTAACAAAAACCAAAAAACATAGAGAACAAAAACAGACAAAAAAAGTAGAAGAATGTGTAAGACGTTTTATACCAAGGTAGCAAATGCTGGCAACAATTCCACATACTAGTTGGTTACTACTGAAATAGTCCCCAACTTCAAAGAAGCTGCCTGGAGGTGAAATTTACACTACAACATACGCCTGAGATCAGGTATTTCCAAACTGGCAAGCAAAATTTTGTCACTGAGAACCTCTAAAGAAGCTACTAAGTTTACATGATGAAGGAATCTTTGCACTAAAATACCTAAAAAATAACCCATTCAACCTGCGTTCATTCAGTTTTACAGAGTTCACCTCCAAAAACATGAACATACATAAACCCTACAGCAGTACAAACAGTAACATATTTGTTACACAAGTATGAATGGAAGAAATTCCACATAAAAATCCTGTATAACCAAGGCAGTACTTTCAGAGTACATGAAAGCTTCCAGTTTTACTCAAACTCAAGATTTTTTTTTTTTTCAGAATCAACCTTATCCCTGTAATTTCTATATTCTTTTATTAAGATGTTTTTTTCTCTGTTTCCAGTAAAGCTTCCACTGCAGAGCTGAGAGCAAAATATGAGCATTTGCAACAGCATCCAATACAGGGAGAGAGAAGCAGACTATGGTGGGCATGAAGAAGCAAGAATGACCCCAGGCACAGTAATAAGGGGTGAACAAAACTGTCCAAGTGCTGTAGAAGAGAGAAAGAACTGAAGGAAGTATTCATATTACAAAGTGGGTCTTCAAAAAAAAGGGAATGGACTTGAAAAGTGAATTACAGCTCTCTTAACTTCAAGTTGGCTAGACAAGCTAAACACACTTGCATACTGGATCTATATTCATGCACTACAAATCTCTTACTTATAACTCAGGAGACAACAGAAATCTTAATGATTAAAAAGTGAATAGAGGTCAAGATCAACTGTGCAGACACTGCACTTCAGAAGTGGTCTTTCTGAGAGAGAATAATTTCTCAGTGAGATTTTTAAAATCAAAGATAGCCTTTTGAAATAGAACAGCTTTAAAGGGAATATACTTTATAAAGACAATAGCAAACCTTTAAAATCAATTCTTAACCCTCTGCCTAACTAGGATATTTCTCCTAGACCTTTGGAGACTATAAGGTAACATACATTGTATTAATGTATTTGTAAACATGCAGAATGTAAGCAAACATCAAAAAAGATAGGGAATAAGAAAGAAAATCCAACTGGCAGCACGTAAAGCAGGAATGTATCAACAGAGACAAACATCCTTACTTTACTCTAAGCTGCGGAAAATTTGCACTTTTAATCTCAATTGCTAGCAGCCCCGTAAGCATTTGTCGTACAGGTCAGTTATGTCTAGGACAACTTAAAATTACAGGAAAACTGATTAGGTTTGGAATAATTTATTTAAAGTATTAAAAGCGAACAGCAGAATGAGAATTAGATGAGTCAGGATAAAAGGAAATGAGTTTGCAACCAAGGCAGAAGCACAAAAGAAATTGAGAACATTGCACTGTAGAGAAGCAAAGACATCCAGTGATGCTTGCCTGAGATGTTCTCAAATGTCATGCTGGTGGCTGTAATATTTGGAGGGAGGAACAAATTCCTCCTGCACAACCATTTCTACGTGCATGTTGTCGCTGCTTACACTCCCTTCAATGCCCTCATACTCTTTGGCACAATTCCACTCATCCATCTCCTACCTGTTGCAAACTCCTTCCTTTGAGAACTTTATTCTGTTAACAATCTATTTGCAATTCTGTTTGTTACTCTGATATAACTGTTCAGTACATTGCAATACTGCAACTAGGACTGAGGATGTCACATATTACAGTGTAAAATAATAGTCAAAAGAGATGTGAACATAATTTTCTGGTGTAAATGGATTTTCCTGTAGACTTTTTAAAAACAGACACAACAGTTTTTCTTATTTCCTTCTTCCTAAAATTTGTTTACCATTCCACATTTCAGAACATTATCATAAACTACAGGATGTTGATTGGTAAACAGAAGAGAGCCAATGAAAAGTTTACTGTACCAAATTCAACTAGCAAGTTATAACAAGAAAATAATTAAGAAACCTATACAAAAATTCTGTAGCAAGATCTAGAGAAGTAAAGTACCTGTAGTAAGAGTGAACAACATGTCAAGGAAAAAAAGTCACTTCAGAAAAGCAGGGAGAGTGAGATTAGGGATTTATCTTCACAGTAATGCCAGGAGATTAGTTGAAAAGATAAAAGAATTAGCTTTCAATGTGAACCACAGGATGATAAGGTATGCATTATATTGGACATGGTAAGGACACGAATGCAGCTGGATAAATGATCTGAAGGTGTTTAAAACAGCTTAGAGTAAAAAGAGAATAATGTTGTGATAAAGTCTAAACCGTGAATAGGGAGGATAATTATTGCATTGTAACTCTTGGGAGCCACTGAAAGTCTTAGTTGGAGAACTACAGGGGAAGAAGGCATAGGAATCTTTGCCTCCAGGTCAAGCCAAAAGGCTTTAATTTAAAATGCCCTTTGCTCTGCAATACAGAAGCATATTCAGTACAAAGAAATAATTTTTTTAATATATGTAAGAACAGTGCTGAAGTTCTTTAAAATGCAGAGTGAGGGGTTGGGGAGATGGGGCAATTGGTTTTGCAATTGTGACAATTATGGCTCAACATACCTCAAAGAAAGTCTTGAAAATATTTCTGAACCCTTCAGATTTTAAAGGCATTAACACTTGTTCTGTAGTGACAGCTTATATGCAAAGAGACAACATTCCACTAATTGTTCTTGGTAGAAAAGGCATGTTCATATATTAGACATGTACCTGTAACTTGGCAGATGTAATATACAGCAGAAGCATAAATACCAAAGGCCACAGAGGTCTGTGCTATTAAAACATAATTTAGTAAGGTAGGTCACGTAGTCTTACAGCAGCAGCGTGACAGGAAATCTACCATCAAGACAAAAATTTCATTTTAAATCCCATCTCTGTAGCAACTGTCCAAGAAAATCGCTTGCTTGGTTTCAACACCAAGTGAGAGTTGGATTTAGAAAGATTAAAGGCCAGATGTCTTTGGTTCTGTTTTACAGAAACTCTGCTTAAAATTGTTCTGCTAAATATAAAGCTGTTCAGGTATGCCTGACGAAACATATAACCTGCAAGTTTGAAAATATGTTTAGGAGACACAATTTATTTCAAAGGAACTACAAAAATCATCTAATTTATCCCTATCTTTTATACTTGGGCTATGCACTTAACATTTAAGATGTACATACAAAGAGCAGTAAGGAAAATGCTCCTTAAAAAAAAAGGGCTAGTCTATATGCTTTCTTCAGGTTGTCCTTAACAGATCATCCCTTCCCCCTTACCTCAAAATTCCCCAATTAAGAACTTGCACTTTGTATTAAAAAAAACTCATGAGTACAGTATTTATTTTCCCCCATCTGGAAAGCTATTTTAAAACACAAGAACATAAGAGATACTTATATATGTGTGTGAGTGTGTGTGTGTGCGCGTGTGTGTTTTTGTTGTTCTTTATTTCTAAAGGGATCTTTCTTTTCAGTAGTTAAAGTTCTATCTACCAGCTGCTGTTATCTTGCGTACAAAGTACGTTGTGTTCTGCTCTTCTTGGCACTGCCTATTTAAGCATGCTGGCCAAAGTACTGGAAGCAGAGTCAAAAGTTCCATTCACCTCTTGCCCAGCAGATGCTTTTCTGCCTGTATTGTGACCTGTGACACAACCCTTGCAGTAAATAAAGGAGTGAGGGGTTGTTAAAACATACCCTGAAAGCTGCATAGCGAGATTTTAGGCTGACTTAGTGTCTCTCGTCCATTCCAATTCCAGCAACAATTGTTCCAACAGTGGCAAGTAGCTATGTTGGTATTTATTATTTACAGTGTGCCATAAATGTAGTATATATGATATTTGGTGCACCAGTATCATTAAAAAGCAACAGCATTCTTCATGATGCAGTACAAAAATGGGTAAGAAAGATCTTCCACAATTAGACTTTTATCAGTCTTTGAGTGGTGAACGATAAAAAGCAATAGGTATAAAACAGACCATACACTGACCATAAATTTATCCAAATACTTAACCATACAAGTACAAGTAGCAATGTAATGTTTAAAGCAATACTGAAGGGTAAGTACAGTGAGATATACAAGCTGTTCTCAAAAAGGACAAGTTTGCATTTTGACTCTTATTTTAGGAGAAGGGTGTGTGAAAATCAGTTTGAATTCCACAGATTAGTGGCAGGGTAAGACTCAGGCTTGTATTCTGCTACCTGCTGAGGAGCCTTTATCTTCCCATTTGCACATGTTCTGAGTATCTGTATGATAAACCACGCCCAGCAGCTGCTGACACTGCACAGCATCTGAAGAACAAAGACTATACACCAATGCCTCAATGGCCACACAGTTCCACAATCAGTAACACACAACAGACCCAACTGTGGCTGCTGCCCAGAAGAGGCCTAAAATCAACTTATTGGAAGAGAGCACAGAAACCTTTAAGCAGTATGTGGTGCTTTTATACCCCATATTCCCCCAGCATCTCATCGGTTTCTCAGTTTCATGAGCTCTAAAATTTTTTTTCTTGTATTAAGAAAACTGTGCAGTCAAGTGTACAGTGGTTTCAGTTAAATCTAATCAGGTGAAATGCATAACTCTTGGATTTATATTATTTGATAGTCGCAGTGTCCCAAATTACATTTCAGTAAATTTCATTTCACAAAAACTTTACTGTGGAAAGAAAATATCAATTCAACTTAAACCAACTTTTCTCTTAGTTCAATGTTTGTATGGAAAAATAATTAAGCAGTCCACTTAGAAAGGCATAATCTGTTCATGAGCATGCAGGTATCAGTTTTATCTTATGAGAATTTTTCCATGTTCCAGTTGCTTCATTCCTTATTACATGCTGCAAAAGGCAGTAATAATTTTTATAGCCAAATATCTCTTCATAAGATACCAGGTGGCTTTCAATATTTACTATTTAAGTCATGCATGAAATTTAAACATTACAAAAAATGACTTACCCGTTGACACTCCTGAAATATGCACATTTTCAGAATGTTCTGCAAGAGCACCATTTCCTAAAATTAAACATAATGAATAAGCTAATTTCCAAGATAAAATTTGTAAAAATTCTTCAGATACCTTTTTACAGAACAGAACGAACAAACCTGAAGTTATTTTAATTAATATTAAACATGCAAGGTCCTACACAAGTTTTATCATAAATTAAAGAGAAAAACTAGAGAAAAAGTTACTATACAAGAAAAATACCCCCACCCAAGCATTGTTAGTTTACTAGGAACAATTAGATATACTAGAAAGTTAAAGAACAAGCAAAGACTGATACTGGCAGTTTTGAGAAACTTTATGCATTTTAGATGGTTGACTTTATATTTTGCATCAAGTGCTATTTCATTTTCAAAAAAGGTTTGTTTTAATTCCTCTTCCCCATCTCCTTCTGGACCAAGATTTGTAAGCAAATACTATGCAAATAAAGACATCCAGGGGACGATATCCATCTATTTCACAAAAACTGCAGCCTACACCCTTTATCCAGAAAGATGGATCAGATACAGCAGGGAACCAGCTACCTTCAAGAGTAACTCCACACCAATGTTCATTAAAACAAAGTACACTTGCAAAGATGAACAAGACCCATATGGTAATCAAGAGTAAAAGACAAAAAAGTTAACCTTCCAAATCCCATACTACTTTGTACTCTACAAAGTAAAAGACGTCTGCTAAAGCCAATGGATTTGCTGGCACGTGGCTGTCCTGGTACATGATGTGATACATTTGTGTGCATCCCTCTTCTCCTTTACCCATCATTTTTTCTTTCAAACTTTACAACAAATTTTTAATAAAATCTTTCAGGCATTTCAGGAGGAAAGAGCTACTTTGATATGGAAGCTCCTTTGAACACAGGCAGTGAATCTAAAATGTAAAATACTTCACTAAGCAAATCTTAAAAGCACAACTCTTAATCCCTCACAATTTTCTAATATTGAAGCTTTGCCATGTCACACAGGTTTTCATGAATGTGATATTAAATGTTCTACCAGCACTGCAATGTAAGTGTAGTATGTCTGGCTAAAAAGAACCTTAAATATACAAAGAAAACACAAATTTATTTTATACCAATTTAAAGACTGTTAAGAGTTGACCAAACCCATAGTACATCGAAGCCAGCGCCCCAGTGCTCCTCTGATGCAGTGATTACACAAAAGATGTTTCAGAAATTGCTCCCAGGGTTGACACCAAATACAGAAAGACATAATGTTTAGCTTTTTAAAGACACAATAGAGTTACATCAGAAACCTGATGATCAGAATTTGTAGAAAAATGTCAAGTTTATTTATTTTTTAAAACTAAATTCCTTTGCTCTTTAAAGTGATGTTTCCCACCCCATTTTCAATGTACTAATTTCACTGCATATATTTACATCCTAAGATACTTTGTCTCAATTGTTGGAAAAAATTCCACACTGCAACAATTCTCCTCAATGTTCAAAACACTGAAGTATTTTTAAAACAAAAGCTATTTCAAATACTGTATTAGTGAGCAATTATTTTTCTATTAAACTGTATTCAAAGTAAAATATACTGCTAAGTTTTAAAAACCTGTTCTCCAAATAATTTCTCCATTTTGCATATCACTGACATGCTGAGGAATGTTGCCACTCTGATTTTGTGTATACAGTAACACTTAGCTCTCAATTTACAAAATAAACACCTTTGCTGGAAAATTATTTTACTTGTAACTAATTCCATAGAAGCACATTTCTGATTGTTTTCTATTATTTCCATCAGCATAAAGAAAACATTAATACATATCAAGACTTTTTGTTTAACCTAAAAATAACTTACTGATTTCATCTTTCAAATACACTAGAGATTATTCACCTTTTTACTTGCAAAAAGGGGCATTAGCACATACAGCTATATCTGTTATTGAACACCGAAAACGAACATCATGACAAAAAAGAAGGAACTCACAAACATCTAGAAATATGAAAAACCCTGAAGTAATTACATTGAAGACAGTATCTGAGCACTCCATTGATGCTCCCAGAACCTGAATTCCTGACAAGCTGCCGGTACATAAAGATCAGGAAAACAAAAAACCTAGAATACTAATGAAATCAGCTCTGATAAAAATACAATAAAACATGAAAAGACTGACATAACACTGAAGTGATGGAAAACAAAGCAAAGTCTATATATATCAAAGACTGACAAAAACTATAAATCAGTAATATTGGGACGCATACTAAAACGGGAACTTGCATCCAAATCCCATATGTGTTGACTCAGAATTAATGGGTTAAGAAAACTTAAGCCAATACCTAGAGAGAACATTTGAATATTTTCATGCTTTACGATCTAACAGTTAATCTCTGGAGATAAAGTGATGCCAGATTTATTGTCAAACTAACTTCAGTGATCAGTAAGAAGTGGCACTAATGCATGATGATGAAGCCTAAATTCAGATCCAAGTACTATAGTATCAAAGTAAGGTTTTGGTTTTTTTAAATAAACTCCCAATAAACTTTCATTATATTAAAAATGAGAAATCTCTCAGATTATTACTTCCTCTTTTATTGAAAACTGTAATTGAAATAGAGTGTGTTCAGATGCCATTTAAGGGTTACTAACTGCTGACACCATTATGAAATTTTTACGCAATGATCCTTATATGATCTCAACAAATAATCACATGGTTCCATAAACTCTAGCCTACTAGAAGACCAATAAATCAGATCAGTAATTTCTATTAAAATATGGGAACATAATTATCTTTGAAATTCCTGCTAGTCTACTTAAAACAGCAGAATATGAAAATGTAAAAAAAAAATTATCAGGTTACCAGTAAGTTTTCATATTTCTTTACGTCCTAAAGAATAATTTACTCTTTATTCCCATTTCAACCTGAAGTTTGAAACTGAAACAGGTGTCACCTAACAAAACTTAGCACTAAGTTTGTCCATATCAGTTACAGGAGTGTGACAGCACAGCACTGGAAGATACACACCAAGAACCTCCTGCCTTCTGTTCTGCCTGTGAGAAACCAATATTGTTTTTTTAAAACCAGCATCTTCCATCATTATTTTTTTCTGGTGACTTCTTAAGAGAAGTCACTTGTGTAACCAGGACTATACCCATCTTCTTCACATCCTTTTATAAACACTTAGTACAAACACAAAACAGAAACGTGTGTCAACTTTAGCCCTGCAGCTTAAGATGTGGTCAGCAACTGCATGTAAGTTAAAAAATTCAAATGGACAAGGGTCAAGATAAAAATCAAGCACTTAATATGCTTTTCCTAAACAAAAAAACCCCAAATTGGTAAATTGAGTATGATATTTTAAACTACTGGTATCCTAAAGGTTAAACAAAAGTATGAAAAGTACTTTTAATGGCTTTCTACTGAGGTGCACATGAGTTTGCTGCCACCATTCATGGTAATATCTCTAAAGATTGCTTGACTGCAATCTAAAAAACTCACTCAACTGGTTACTAAATGAATGGAACTCTTGATAGAATGTTTTACAGCATGGAACAACCTCCAACTTTTTAGGTGTCTTTTTGTCTTCAACAAATTTAAAAATCTCTCAAATGCTCCAAGAAAGAATGGTAATGGTCAAAGTCATTCACCGATTCTGATAGAGGTATCCATAAAATTTTATTTTACTTTCACAGCAGAAAGCCAGTCCTTTTGACCTCCACCACTTTTTTCTATTCCACTCAAATCCTCTGGGCTGCAATGCCACTTTGTCTAAGGAGCAGGGAGAGACAGACAAGTAGTTCCTCAGACACTTGAATTAATTCCTTTTGATTCATGTCTCACAGTTGACCGACCACAGAAGCAAGCAAGAGGACACTAGGACTGCCTTCAGGTTTTCCAGCAGTTGGGGAATTTCTCCCCTGCAAAGCTATACACAACTATGGTAAACATCCCATACTCCACCCAGAAAATCTTGACACTGTCACATCAATTCCCAATTATTATTAATAGGTCCAAGCGTCCTATACATAGTCTGGAGAAGCAAACAGAACTAGGCAAAATGTAAACCCCATAGCCTTGGAAGGTATTTGGCTTGATAACTACTTCTGAGTTTCATCACAGACAGATTAAATACAGACCAGGGGAGTGGGGCTGGCAGCAAAGAAAATGTGGCAGCAGCAAACACTTCAACTAAAGAGCAAAGGAAAAGAATGCTTACACACTTGAAAAACATGACGTCTGGAAAAATCGGCTGCCAAGTTGCATGTATTTGAAACCCGGATAGTAGTGGTGATGCTGAGCCTCACTGTGGAGGCTAACCACAATGCAGCAGCCTTCCTTTTAGGATGTTACACCCCCACATCCGTCCTTCCCCACAGCCTATGCAGCACAGCTCTCTCAAATTGAGATGAGTATTAGACTCAAAGGATTATGTGCATATAACTTCGGAGCATAAAACTCAGCCTACGGTCCTGATATGAGCCTACTCCTTTGATTTTTACTCACATTCATGCATTTTTAAAAAGCATAACCAAACAAACCCCCACTTACCTCCACCCTCCCATAATTAAGTGTCCCTTAGTCAAAATATTCAGATTAAACAAGACAACCTTCTGCACTCCAGATACATATATATGTGAACTTGAAGGCTTCAGACAAAGAATAAGTTTACCTAAATACTGGCATATTTGAGACACCAAATAATGGCTCTTAAATGAAGGCATTTTGATTTCAAACTGACTAAAATTAGTAATACTAATCTAATACAGTGAAGTGATAAATACTGCAAAAGCACACACAAAGATCTGGTACATGCAACTTTGTCCATGGCGATTGTAAAATTAAACTCTCTAACTTCAGTTTGAATTAACATCATGTATATCTTGAGACTAAGTTAAATCTAGACTGTGTTTTAAAGAAAAATGAGTGTTGAAAAAAATTTAAAAAATCAGAGTGGCAAAGGCCATTTAAGTCACCTTTACTTCTGCTGTTACACTAACTAGTTACTGTCCACAAAGAAAAATCATGCACACCTATCTCCACTGAAGCTAAATTCTTCTGTATCAAGATTAAGCCTGTGCCATTATCCGTAACTGCCAAATTACAACCCCCTATAAATAGAACTGTATAAATTGAAGAAGCGCTGTAACTGAACGGCTATGAAGAGAGAGCTTTTTCTAAACTACTTGAGTTAAAAGGTACTGTGGTGCATTATGAATGCTACATAAGCAGACTGGACAGGATATTTTTCTTGAACTACAATTATCAGGGACAAGAGATCAACAACAGTTCCTGTACATAATGTGTTTCTAAACACCCTTTATCGTGATATGTGTTAGACTTGCTTCACTTTAGACAATGCATTTCATGACCAAACTTCCTTTCTTCATCCTACTCCCAAAATTCCTTTCCACCCTGTACCCTACAAAGCTGCCTCTTGTCACCTTGCATTATTTTTCACCAAGTTTTGCTTCCAACTGACCAAAACAAGGGTACTTTATACTTTCATGAATGGATCGGTGCTGCCTTCCATATAACCTCACTAAAAAGCCACTTAGCAACGGTACTTTGACATGTGAGTTCAAAAATAAAAATAACCTTCTTCATCTACAGATATGGGAGCTGGAAAAATCCATGATGCCTCTACAATATTCCATCAGGCTTCTTGGAAATGACCCTTTTTGATAGCACATTTTGTGACAGTCTCAGCCAGTGGCTCACTTCCTGCAAACACGTAAGCATAGCTGTGCAAAAACAAGCTTCCACTGGAGATGCCGTGTGTCCTGTGGAACCACAGTCAGGCTCCTCTGCTCAGTCTGTGGGAGAAAAGTGCAAAGGCCACTGCCTACCTACCACGCCTATGGTTAATCCATGGTTATGATGTTACAGCTCAGAGCAGGGCATGTGGGAGACCAACAGAAAAACAAGTACTACTACTCTTCTTCAGATAAACTAGATGAAGGTTCCTTCCACCACAAACCATTCTATGATAAAAGCATGAGTTCAGTATGTAACCCAAAATACTGTATTGAATTATTTACTTGTAGGTCACCTGCAGTTAACAAGCCAAAAAAAATCAGGAGCCTCCTCAGTCTTTTGACTCATCATTTACAACCTCATCTCTTGAACACTTTCTTTATATTTTTTAAACTAATGTGCATTTAGAATAAAATGCATTAGCTGCAGGAATTTAAAGCTGTAACCACAGCCAAATGCTACACATGCATAGGTATGTGGCCATACTGCTGCCAAGCTCTCCTGTACTGCAGAAGGATCAGTACCCAGTATAATGGGAGTACCAGCTGAAGGAAACACTTTCTGCAATCTCCGATGGACATGAGCGTACAAAAAGGACTAGACGTGTTTTTCCTCATTTATAACCCAGAGTCTCTAGAAGTATGGTTTCTCCTGTAGGTTCTTTTCTATCTGTGCACCATGTGTTCTCCAACCACTGCTAAACTGAACTACAGAAATTCAAATTTTCCCTTCCTCAGAAGACAGGAAGAGCTACATGTGCATTTCAAATTACAAGAGTGAAGGAACTGAAAGTGAAGCAAACAGTGGAGCAAAAGAAAAAAAAAATAAGAGCAGTCTAATAGCTTGAAATTTACCCTCCCAGAACAGTCTGTGAGTTTTTGCTACAGGGAATGCTTCAAATTAAGGTGCGGCAGAGCTCAGAACATACCGAAGCCAAGCAACCATTTGCAGTATCTCTATATCCAATAAAAAAGCAAAGAAGCAGTATCATTCCCAAATTTCTACAAAACCAGTCCCAGCCTTTACAGGTACCACCATTTTCTGCCTTCTGACAGCTTAGTTTGCAATCACTAACATCCCTTCAATTAGAGATATGCATGAAATAAAGTTAGTTTGTGCACCAATATGTGTTTGGACCAACTACTCAGACCAAGATTCACAAACCACAGTAATCTCATATTTTCCTGTCTTTACTGCCTTTTTTTACATAATGTATTGCACTTTTGACCACAAGTTTTTGTCCTACACCCAACTGCTGCTTTCTTCCTTTAAAAAGGGCAACATGCAATTCATGACAAAAGGCAATTTAAAAAGCATCATAAGAAGGAATGATAGTGACTTTTAGGCATTAACTGATCAATAATCTCCAGTGTAGCTGCAAAATCTCCAAAAGAGATATTAACAAATTTTGTATTTATTTTTAAATCAATCTTTTGCCATTAACTACTTAAATTCACCTTTTTTTCCTTATTTCCTTAGGGTTAAGTACTGGAGTCATCAGAATTTCAGGTGATCATTTGTAAATCAGATTTAAAATGTTCAGCGAGATGCAAAGTATTCTTTATGTGAGGGATGGATTGAACAACCATTTATTTTAATATAAAATTACACATGCAATACACAGAAACATTGAAAGCCTCAGTGCTGTGCAGACATCAGTCAGAATTTTCTACTAAAGGCAAGCAGAGCAACAGTGACAACCTTCATTCCAAATTCCAGTAACACAAGAACACCTGCTACAAAGAAGATACAGCTATTATATCTAAAATTCCAAACAGTGAAAGCCAATGTTCACAGGAAATGAGAAAGTGTTGTATACGTGAACACTACAGTGGCATAAGTAATTTCTTTAATTAAGAATGAAAATGACTAACAGATGAAATAGTGGTTTATTTAAATGTTTAATGATACAAAAGCTAGAAATAACACATAAAATTTCACTGTAGAAGTAGATAATGCACAGAATTTGTTTACAATACTCAGTGCTGTTATTTTATGTGGCACAATTTTTATTTTAGACCAACTGTGATGCTACTTTATTTAGTAAACTAAGACAAAAACTAAAGAATCAATTCTGCAATGGAATAATTTTATGTAGGTTTTAGATTTTTTTTTTTTGTTTACCTTTTACAACAACCAGTATCTACCACTTTGTGCTTAGACAATAATTCTTTGGTATAAAATAATGGGTATGGTGCTGCTGAAAGTCTGCACTGTATACTCAAAACTTGTCTCACATTGTTTTCTTTTACTCACTCCCTCATACTGTCCTGTCCTTCTCCCAGAGGGACTTCATGAACAACATGTAGTTGCATGACACTTTTGAAAAACAGGTCTTTATTCATTTCTTGATGAATAAAACAGTCACGAAGCTTCCAAAGCATTCACTGTACAAAGCCTAAACTCCAAAGTTAACCAGTACTTGAATGAACATCACACATCTATTGCTATAGGCAGGGCCACAAAGATGATCAGAGGGCTGAGCACCTCTCCTATGAGGAAAGTCTGAGAGCTGCAGTTATTCAGCCTGAAGAGGAGAAAGCTCTGGGGTGACCTTACTGCAGCCTTTCAGTGCCTAAAGAGGGCCTGTAAGAGAGCTGGAGAGGGCCTGTAGTGACAGGACATGGGGTAATGACTACACTGGAAGAGAGCAGGTTTAGTTTGGATACCAGGAGGGAATTCTTTACTGTGAGGGTGGTGAGGAACAGAGAAGTTTTCTCCCCATAGAGATGTCCCATCCCTGGAAAGGTTCAGGGGCATGTTGGATTGGGCTTGGAGCAACCTGGTTTACTGGAAGGTCCCCTACCCACAGCAGGTGAAGGAGATGGTCTTTTAATAGCATAGGCCATTCTGTGATTATATAATTTTATAATCTTGATAACACTGAATTAAAAATCTCCAAAGATAAATATCCTACTACTTTTATGTTCCTTAGCACTGTAATACTACCTTCACACCTAAAAAAAAGTCAGCATTCTTTCTTCAAAAACTGACTATTATAACATATACTCCAAAAATCTAAGTTCACTACATCAGTGAATGCTTTGAATTTGAAGACTGTTCAGTGATCAGGTCATTACAAATCTATTAGCTTCTCTAACAAAACGTAATACATCCTTTATTCCTGATAGTTTTGTGGTGTGAACTTGGGATTTGTCTCCATTAGTATTTTATTTCAGGTAAGGGGCATGTTTCTGAATCTCCTGATCTGCTCCACCTTCTGTGCTTTCATGCACATTACACTGTGGCCTTGGAACCAGCAAACTGGATTTCTTTTAGAGGATATGCTCCTACTTGCAATGGATACTGAGTTTTCTGGGCCACACTAGAGCTAGTCCAAGAAAAACCCTTTAGAAACATATACAGCGCAAACTTACGTCTTCAGCATAAGTTTTGCTCCACAAATCCCCTCTTGCCAGGCTGTGGGATGTACCAACACACACTCCCAGCTCTGCTCACCACAGCTCCAGTTCTGCCCAGGAGGCTTCACCTCAATTTCAGGAATAAGCTCAGCCTCTGCAGCCATTCAGAGTAAGCCACACAAGTTCTCATTCTGGATTCATTAGGCACTGCATACATTATTCACTAATATTACACCAATTGTGAATGCTGTTGCAACACACGTAAGAAAATATATAAAATTCCCTATCATCTGAGATATTAGCATAATACAAATTTGACATAGATGCTGCCAGCTGGATGATGCTGGAGTATTAAAACAGAGCCCACAGCACCATCAGGACACATCAAGCAAACAACTGGAAGATGCTGCAGTCTACAACTGATTCCCATTCCTGCTCTGCAGGTGTGGCTTCCCAGTCACTTTCCATTCTTCCTTGTATTTTGAGTCTGCTATCATTAAAATACAAAATTTTAAAGTAGCACCTAAACGAATTTGACTTAACAGAAGGATTTTTGTGTGAAAGATTCAGAACAAAAAAGACAGTTAAAGTTTCTCACTTTGTTGTTTTAATAGGCAGGGACAGAAAAGAACCTGACTTTTTTATTATTCTCACTCAAAAATTCCACAACCTATTTATAGACAGCTCTAATATGCTTGGCAGCAAGCAGTGGAAATTGGAAATCTAGCAGAGATGCTGGCTCAGCTTCAACAAGATTCCTGCTTTTAAGCACATAAGTAGTTCTATTCATGTCGCACCCTACACTTCTGCCCAGCCAGGTATAATGGAGGTTACCTGACCACTGCCTGCAAGCTGTACATGTTCTCAGGTGGTAATCTAATGCAGCATTTCACATTGGACAGAGAGCAGAAAAGGAACAGATTACTAAACCAAAATTAAACAATTCAAACAGGGAATTCAGTCACCTAAATCACAGCTAAATCTCAACTGAAAAAAACCCAAAAGATTGAGGAAATCAGAGGAAAAGGGAGTAGATCAGAAACTAGCAGGGGAAGCAAGAGAGACTATACCGCCTACCCATCCTTAAATGCCCTTCATAAGGCTTAGAAACCTATTTTTAACTGATTAGACCCTATCATTAATTTGAACCTAACACATTACCCTCCTATTTGGAAACTTCCACTGCTATATTACTTAAAAAACTAGAAAAACCCTAAGTTTCTAACTATTTTAAACAGCTGGGTTTAAAGTACTAAAACTCAGTCATTCTATGAAAGAACTGCTCAGACCATTTGTACGTGTTCAACTGCAGTAACTATCCTTTTCTGAAATCCCATTTCAGAATCTCAAACTACGTCACATTTGAGAAGTGCCAGACTAGGGGAAATTTTTGATGTGTGGGCTGCACAGTGCTTATACAGTAGAGGGAAGAGCACTGCGAATTTGATTCATACTCTTCATATGCTTCATACTTTTACCTACTGGTTTCTTTAAATCACTGTTGCAGTAAAGCAATTGGTTTCATTTTTGCATCATGCTCAATTATTTCTCATCTTAATTCTTTTTAAGTCAGGAACAAATGTTAGAACACAACTATCAAATACATAGAGCTGATATGTTATATTTTTAAAAAATTATAATCGAGAACCCCTAACCATCTACAAACATACAGAAGATTCTGTAACTATCACAAGTTAGATGGTAATAGCAGGGCTTCATCAGGTCATATATTCTTAAAATATAATACTGCTGGTTATCCTCTTTTCCTCTCACGATTTGGGTCTGTGCCACCTTGAAAAAACGCTAACAGAAGAAATTAAATAATTATTCATAAATAATAACTGCAACCATCATAAACCTATTATAAGCTTGAAGAATAAAAACATAAGCTATGAAAACACAATCTGCTATTACGCCATGAATCTCCACCAGGAACCCACAAAACATTCAAGCTTCTGGTTCTATATTACAGTATGACTCAGATTTACAACTGATTTTTTTTTTTCCAAAAAAGACTGAAATAGTGTAGGAGTACTTGATATTGGAGGGTGGGGGAGAATCATGAGGGTTTTTGAAAAGAAGGAAAACACTGCTCTACTGCTGCACCTTTATTAGTGAGCCTACATCTCATGTGCCAAAAGACCAAAAAAAGCCTAAGATACATACAGAGAATAATGGTTTCAAAATCCAGAAAGCTCATTTGATTCATAAAATAAAGTTACAGCATCTATTTATTTGAAGTCTTTATTCAGCAGATGGGCTAAGACGTCACAATCCAGACAGAGATCAAGGAGGAAATTTCATGGTTCTGACTGAAGCAAAAGTAGGGGATTGAAAAACGAAACAGTAGTTTCCAAATCTGCTATGTTCTTTTTGGAACATTGGCCTGCGCAAATCAGGGAATACTGGAGTCAGTGGTACAGAGCTGCTGAGCTTCAACTCCACCTTTATGACAGTAACAACAATAAATTAGAATTAACTGCAACACATCCCAGCTGCATTCACTGTAGTGACATAAGTGACTTGAAAGCAAGCAGTTTACTGGGAAGGGAGGTGAAGCAATGGTATATTTACAGCACTCTTTGCATATATATCAAATATAAAAATCATAAAAGCACTGCATGTTTATTGCATCTAGGAAAAATATCCTCATTTGAAAGATAAAACAGTGTTTTCTTTCCTTCTTGTTACTTATTACTAGAAATAAAACTTCGATTTTGACAACTTTTTATACTCTTTAATGTGTTTTGCTTTTTTTCTGATAGAATTAAAAAACGCTGCAGAGTTCCCAAGAAAACTTATTTCCTGTAATGTATGAAAAAAGTTCACAGAAACTACAGACCTTGCAAAGACTTGTGCAGACTTGTTTATGCACAGTCTGGTAACTGGAGTTTTTAGACCCCACGCACCTATTCACACTGAAACTGAACTTAACCCAAATGTCACGCTGTCTGGCCAGCTACCTTCCAGTAACACAAGACACTTGGTTCCTTGTTAATGCTTCACTGAACTAATTAAAGTGTAGAAGTAACCTTGTATAGTGTAACCCTGCACGCATTTACAAGGATTGCAACACAATGAAAAGCACAGCCAAAGGAAGAAAGAGCTCCTAAGGCAACACACTTTTTTTGCCTGTCCCTTCAACATCTGTGAAACAATACTTTTTGTTAATCTCACACAAACAACCTTGTGCAAAATTAATTTCGTTATTTATTACGAGCTATTTGATCTACTCTAGTTACAGCAGGCAGAAGTGGAGATGTCACCAAGTTTCAAGGCAACCACAACATGTAGATGCTTCCATTCTTGCTACTGAATAGACATTGAATTGACACAGTTCTTGCTCTACTGTTGTGAACTGGGAAATTTCAATTGCTATGATAGGAAAGGCAATTAATTGGCTACATTAATTTTCTAGATTTGCCTAAACTGTGCTGTTTATTAAATATCCTAAGGATTTAGGAAGAGTAAGACAAACTTGCTGTAACTTGCTGGCCATAACATACTGCATTCCTCAAAATGTAGTGTGAATCGCTACAAGTCAAAAAAGACAGACATGAATAGAAGACAGACTGCCTGCAAGACATGAAATTTATTTTACTCAGATTAGTAACTTCTTTAAGTAAGAATCAGATCTTGAAATTGCTAAAGCATACTCCTGATGTAACGAGCGTGCACACATACTTGCATGGGTACACTCAGCATCCATGAAAGAATTCTGTGCATGGCAGCCTTGATATTTTTAGATTTTCTTGTTCAAATAGATTTGATTCATCAAAGCAAACAAATTATAAAGGAAATATCCAATAAAATTTATAATTTAGTAAAACTTACTTTCTCTCCAGTGTTTTATGCAAGATCAATATTCTTCTTTGAGAAAACTCCACTACAGCTAATGCACTGATTCAAGTCATTGATTCTAAACGGGAAACTCCAAAGAGCCTCGTAGATATTTTAAAAAAGTCTAGAAGCCGTTTGCATTTATTTATATAATTTAAAAACCAATAGACAAATAGGTGCATATTGCTAAGACCCAAATTCTCTCCCTCTCTTTGGAAAGGAGAGCTCTTTTTCCCCCCTTCCCTTCCGTGTTATCTGCTATAAATCCTGTGATTCTTGTCCTGGTGCTATACTTCACACATTAGCATGAGTACATCTGTTTTATTTCAAACACCATGGAGTATCTTAGAAATAATTTTTCAAAATAAATTTGTGTCAAGTTTGGAGTCTTCTTTACTTGGCTCATGATACAGTAACATAATCCTGCATTGCTTTTTTCCCCATAACAGCACAAATAAGCTTTTCTCATTATTATAGCTTTATTGTGTCAGGAACTGTACGAACAAGAAAAAACAACTCTTGCCCACAGAACTCCCTGCTGCTTAAAAACTGGGTATGATACATTTTTATAAGATAAAGGACAATAAAAAAACACGATACATAAAACAACTGGAAATCCCAGCCCACCACATTCCAAAACATAATCAAATGGCAGTGCTTTACAGGAAGTACAGCAGAGACAGGTGGCACATATGATGGCTTTGTGTTTCCCCAGGACAGAACTACCCAGGTGGTGGGAAGCACAAAGGAAAGAATGGCTAGGCCTGAGTAATGTTAGTAAACGATAAGGCTATCAGTACTAAAGAAACACAGCAGAACAACAGAAGAGTAAAACCAGGTGAAACAGAACTCTGACATACAGCTATCCTGTGCTAACAACTATCTCCTCATTGTGCTTCACCTTCCCTCTCTCCCCTAAGTCACTGAGAAAAAAGTGAAAAATCTGAACACCAAAAGGAAAGGCCTGCCCCTTTCATGAAGCATTTGGAAAGCCTGAATTACACTGATTGTCCTGGAGGCAGTAACAGAGACAGGAGAGCTTATGTGAAAACAGTTTTAATACAGTAATTGTAAGATAAGGACAGTTTACATTACCACCTTTATATGCACTGGAAACAAATGCATTTCCGAGAGCCAGAACACTATTTCTTATATTGCACAGGACTGTAGGGTATTACAGCATCTTGCCATGGGGGTTCCCAGTAGTTAGAAAAGATAAACACAATCTTCTATTATCAGCAACTACAAACATGAGTGTTGGATAGTACTGTGATTCCACAGCTGCAAAATAAAGAAAAATAAAATCCTTTCTGTAGAGGTAGATAAACATTTGACTACATAGACAGCTAAGGCATTCAGTTCAGAAGAGTACAACACAACCTCAAGACAGCTATAGTACAGGTAACATTGCTCGAAGAGAACACAACAAAGTCTGTTTCAAAACACTTAACTATGTAATTTCCCTGCTATCAAACTACATCCCTAAGACATATACATTACCCCAGGAAAACTTTAAATGTGTTAAAGTAAGCACAAAAGTAATTTGCTATATGGATTCTGGTTTTGGATTTTTACAAAGCAAGTATTTGTCACAGAAGCTAAAGGATCACAATTACTCATAGATGCCATAGTTTACAAATTATGGCTTGTTTGTATGACCCTAAAAGCACTTTCTGTGCCTACTCACAGTAGTCAATAAGAGAAAGTGTCACATTTTATGGGTCACAAAATCCCAAATTTTATTATATTACAGTAGCTCTAAGCATTCAAGAATCTTTCTCTCATTCTTTTACGCAACATGAAATTTGAACTACATACAGCTTTCCTTCTTAAATATGCACAGATATTCCCTTCTGACTGTGTCAACCACATCAGTGTAGTCCTGGGCAGCAGAACCATAATTTCTATCAAAGTGCTTTGCAAGGAATTGGAAACATCTATAAAATTCATGATACATGTTTATCTCAGGGTCAAATCAACACAGACCTGGTGTCTCATTGCACTCTGAACCTTCATGTTTTAAGATGCAATTTCACTGTAATTCAAAAGAGCAAAGAGGTTTCCAGGAAGTTAGGTAGATGAAATAAGCACATTTACAGAGGCGTGAATTGGCCCACTCACTTCCCCTGAGTTACCACTTAATAAAAAAGGCCTATGGAGATGAATGACAAAGAAATAAGCTTGCTCCTTTCACTGAAACACAGCCATACCTGGAACCACACCATCTCCCTGAGCTTCAACACAGCCAGCATGAGGCTGCCCATTTCCAATACTCCTGTTTTCAGACTCACCCACATGCCAGTCCCACCAGCAGAACTAGGAAAGGAGGTTCAAAGAAACTTGCGTCCCTGGGATGTGCACTAAGAAAACACGAAGAGCCTCACGCTGCAGTGCCCTGAAAAACCTTACTAAACCACCAGTTCCCCAGGGAGGGAAAAGCAGGAAGCCACGAGTAAATGAGTACAAACACACAAACACACATATGCATTTGCTCTAGGACACTTTTTCCAATGACAAAAGCACAAATAGGAAGAGAGGTTTAAACACAGTAAGAGGAATGAGCACCTTGGTCAAGAGAACGCCATCTAACAGGTATTTCCAAAATCCTTATCACTATTTACCCTTACATACACCTAGTACAACTCATCTCTTTTTACACAAGCTCTTCTGATCTATGCTTTTCTTGATCAAAAACCACTCTCACCGCTTGTTTACATGAGTCATTAACTTCCTAAGGATAGTTTTAAACAACTTTCTTTCTGTATTCCAGCTTCCTAAAAAACCCTTATTAAAATACATGGGATAATATAAAAAAACTTTTTCACTCTCTCTGTGGAAATCCCTGACAAGAATCATTCTGTTGAACACCAGATGATTGAAGGTCAAGTTACATAGTAACTGCCTGCTCCTCTGTCCATCCAGTTCACAACCTCATCCTCTGAAAGCCACTTCAGTTGTTTAATTTGAACATATTCACTGTTACCCAGCAATGTAACTATCAATTCAAGCTTCACTTCCCGTGAATCACTCAGCTGTGCACATCTGCACACTCCCCACAACTTCCAGACACTTTCGACTATTTCTACATTTGGCAAAAGAGTAACAGTACCAAAATTCCAGTTAATAAAAATTTAAAGAAAAAAACCTTACATTTCTATTTGTATTCCAACATGGAAGTTTCACTGTAAATTTGTTACTAAGGGTAAGAGATTCCACACAGAATACAGTAATCCACGATAAAATATGTTCTACCTTTGCTTCCAGTAAAATGTATCTGATCAGAAGGAGCTCTTTAAATGGCAGCAGTAGATCATCACTAAACCTCTTAAAGCACTCTGCATCCACTCACTTCAACAACAGCTGAAATATACAATCGTGTTTCTAACGAGCAGATGAGAGGAAATCAGTTGGTAGCAACATTTGTAAAACCAGACAAGGATAGGAGCTGGAGTTTTAAATAAAGTACAACAGACAGTGCTCTGAAAGTAGCCTATTTCCAGTTCGACAACAAAAACTCGGCAACTGGGTATTTCCCAGAAGGATGCTGTTTGCATTTAAATAATTTAGGACGACTCTTCATTCTCGATCTTCCCTCTGAGGGCCAGACTGATCTGCCTACACTGCGAATTGAGACTTCTCTGAAGAGGAGTTCAGACCATTAAGTCACGCTCCTGTTGCCTTGCATCCCTTTAATAAGCCTGTCTTTTCCCACACTGACTCTGCCTTAAATTATGCCAAACCAAGACTCCCCACTTCACTCACACAGAATCAGTACAGGACCAGAAATCTGGGGTAACAAACTCTGTGCATGCACAACCACGAAACAGCTACTTATTATCTGTGCTTCAGCTTCTACCTTGCTCAACATAATTTACAGGAATACTATCAGTATTAGTCCATCTTAATAATTAAACCTCAGATAATAAAGAGCTTTTAGGAGACTATGTAAAGAATATATTAATAAAAAAATATTTATTGAAGGTTTGCTACCAACCATATCACATCTTGGAGAACAATAAATTCAGATGTAAGTTAGGTTTATAGTACACTTTTGGAATAAGCCTATTTTTAAGAAGAAAGCCCAATACCAGCAAGTCACCACTAGGTACATATGTGCTCTTTATAAAGAGAGATCACATGTGAAGTTAACAGCCAAGCAGGGAAAGAAACAACAGCCATTTGTTGGGACACTCGGATTTAACCTGTGTATGACTGGAAAAAAAAAAGTTTATTTGAAGAAAGGGATGAAGAATGCTTTGGGAAAAGAGCTAAGTGAAAAAGATATTATTTTCTTATGTTAATACCATTTACTAAACTTGATAGGCAGTTGCATTCTTTTGGATGTAGCTTCTTTCAATGCACATGAAAAGCACTGTTACACCTGTGCATTGATGAAAGCAGATTACATCCCTTACAATTCCTAACTGGTAACTCTGTCCAATGAATAATAATAGTAAGTCACAGTTTAAGGGCACTGGCTTTGCTCTATGTTGGCTACTTGAAAAACAAAGAAGGTATCTCTGGAAGAGGTTCAGTTCTGGGAAGTAAGTACAAAGGAAATCCGGACTATTTCACGGTACCAGAGATTTCCATTCCTCATCTGTTACTGATGGTAGATATACAACTTTCTAAAATTAGGGAGTACTTTCCAGTTGATACAGATTACAAAACTGAAGAGCAAGGCTCATTTGTGATAAAGTTGTGAAAACAGCATACTTGCAAACTCTTACACTGTTATACTTCATATATTTATACTTCATAATGATTGTTATCCCCTTGCTTTTCCTTCCTGGATCACCTGCAGAAGTACTCAGAGGCTCAGCACTGATATTACAGGGCAACTTTTACATGGAATCCACCATTATCACTGTTAGGGCACCAAGACATTGTGATTTCTCAAGAGATTTGTGTATTCACTCAAAGTACTTTAGTTGGTTCAGTCCCCAGAAGGTAGCTGGTTAGGCTTGCTGTGGCTAAAGGCAGCAGTACAGATGGCATTTCTGTCAGCCTTTGCTCTCACCACTATATAGGTGTTGCAAATGAGTGTTTTGGGTTTTTTTAAATAATCATGGATCATGCTACAACAGGTGATACTTTATTCTGCTTCTAAAAGGTTCTAAGGCTCCAATAGCTATGGCTTTCCTTCTTAGGGAATGTAGCCAAAAGACTAAAACAGGTACATTAGGCTTCACTGTACTAATTCAGCTGTAAAATAAAGGGTAAAAAAATACTTTCATTTTACATACATTTCGCTCTATTAAAAGCCAACCTGATAACAAAATTCAGCACTTGCTCCTACAGCCTTTTTAAAGGGAGGCACTGAATTTTAAAACAGCAAAAAATGTGACACAGCATGGTGACAAGCACAAGATCAATGTCAGACATAATGCCTACATGTTCAAATTCCTATTTATCTGCCTTTATATAATGAAGTATATTGCTAATTTAAGTACACATCCTTCCTGTTTAAGAGCAGACTTCCAGATATAGGGAGAAAAGCACTCCCAGGACAATGGAATCTCATAAACTGCAAACCAAACTCTGACTACCTGTCTAAATAAATTAAAATATCACCAAGACACTTCAAAAAATACATCAAAGTACAATATATTTCAGTACAGGCATGAAGGAGTTGCTTAGTAAGAATCTAACACCATGATACTTATGTTCATAGCAGTAATTTATACAACATATTCAACAATTCAAGTTTAAAACTAGTTCAGACCTCTTTCCCATCACAGTAACTCATCTCCCTCGAAAAAAAATTGTTTGATGTGATCATTTTAGTTGAGCAACACACATGCCTGAGAAACTGAGCATGTTTATTTCAAATTAGGTTCTTTGAGCACTTTATTGGGTCCCAAATGCCCAGTATGGTCAGTAAGCAAGATCTCAGATGAAAAATTTAAATTCAGCTTTATTTTAATCATCAATCATTTCTGAAAGCTTTTGCATTTTATGCCGAATTCCTTCATGACCAACACTTTAAACTGCTATCTCAGACTTCAGATCCACCTCCTTTGTAAAGCTGCAAAATGTGGACAGTTTCAGAAAACTAGCGAAAAAAAAGTCAAACGTAGACCTATTCACTTAATTCTCACATATATATTCCTGGCTTCCACGCTTCTACTTAACATTTTAAGACTGACGTACAGCTGAGTATTTCAAGATACTAATTCAAAAAAAGTCACTATCAAGCAAAACTTTCTGTTAGTTGTGAGTGTGGGATGTCTCTCAACTCCCCAGCCATGACCAACATACTTTCTGGGCAGATCAGACTTGAAGGATGTCATCGCTGCATAGGACAGTTGCACTGCTGCTCCTCCTAATCTGCACAGCTAGAAAACAGGATCTCTTATTCCAGGAAAACTCCTCATGGACCCTAAAGGGTTTTATTGTGTTTGCATGGCCAGGTTTTGGTAGCAGGGGGGTTTACAGGAGTGGCTTTCCGCGAGAAGCTGCTGGAAGCTTCCACCATGTCCAGGAGAGACAATGCCAGCCAGCTCCAAGGCAGATGTGCTGCTGGCCAAGGCTGAGCCCACCAGAAATGGTGGTAAAGCCTCTGTAATAATTTACACAAGAAGAAAAAAAAAAGTTGTTGTGCAGATGTAACTGCGGCCAGAGAAGAGCAGAGTGAGAATATGTGAAAGGAACAGCTTTGAAGACACCAAGATGAGTGGAGGAGGGGGAGAAGGTGCTCCAGGCACTAGAGCTGAGATTCCTCTGCAGCCCATGGTGCAGCCAGCCCACAGTGAAGCAGCTGTGCCCCTGCAGCCCATGGAGGACCGCAGGGATGCAGAAATCCACCTATACCTGTGGAGGAGACCCACACCAGAGCAGGTAGATGTTGAGAGGAGGCTGTGACACCATGGGAGGCCTGTGCTAGAGCAGGCTCCTGGCAGGTATCTGCAACCCCATGGAGAGAGAAGCTCACACTGGAGAAGGTTTCCTGCTATGACTTGTGACCCTGTGGGGAATCCAGGCTGGATTTTAAGGACTGCATCCCAAGGAAGAATGGCCCATGATGCAGCAGTTCGCAGAGAACTGCTGCCCATGGAAAGGATTCACACCGGAGAAGCTCATGGATAACTGTCTCCCATGCAAGGGACCCCACACTGGAGCAGGGAAAGGACTCCTCTCCCTGAGCAGTGGCAGGAATGAACTGTGATGAATGGACCTAACCCCTATTCCCTGTCTCCCTTTTGCCACTGGAGGGGAGGAGGGAGAGATGAGAAAGGTCTGGTTTTACTTCTCATTTCACTACTTCGATTTTGTTAAATTCAATTAACATCTCTAACTTGAGTCTGTTTTGTCTATGACAGTATTTGGTGAGTGATCTCTCTCAAGGAACTTATCTTGACCCACGAACCCTTTGTTATACTTTTTCTCCCCTGTCCAGTTGCAGAAGGGAGTTAAAGAGTGACCTTGGTAGGTGCCTGGTGTTCAGTCACAGTCAGCCCACTACAGCACCACACACAAGCTTTGCAACTCCAACTGACAGTGGGGAAAGCGGACTGTGCTCCTCCCTAAGGCAAGAGGATAAAGGTACAGTTCTTCCCCTAAGCCTTACTCATCCACAGTGTAAAAAAAAAGCAAAAGGCCTGTGTACTGTCCCGCATTTCCACACTGGATGAGGAAAACTGGAAAGCTACTACTGTGGACTTAAAAAGAGGTTAGTAACATTATCACTCACCTGCGGTATACTGGACTGTCATTTACATGAGACCTGTGATACCACTGAGGCTTTGTTACAGTGTGCACAGATGACAGACTCAACAGATTACTTGAAATCTGGAATTGAAGTGAGATGAACTAGATGACACCTAGGCAACAGGCACTGGAAACAGCACTAGCTGGATCAGCAACAACAGGGAGGTAGGTCATTAGTAACTGGACTCCATAAACATTCAGCTCCCAGGCACATCCTGCAGTAAAGCTGCTGGAGTGCAGAAATGCCAAATGCCAGTTATCAGCCAGAAAAGGGATCACAAAAAAGGATGTTTAAAAAACATTGATGAATGCTATTCGTTGAATTACAAAATGTTCAAAGATCTCTATTTGTTTATTCACTTATTTGCTAAAATACAGGTCAAATCTAATGTTCCTGTACCATCCCTCTGCCTGAGAATACTTGGAAGGCCAGAGATCAAGACCTCAAGCGGTTTCCAAGCTCTTCCTGCATTCAAACCCCTTTTCTTGCTTGCCCATAAGAGAAACCTCTGAGACTGATTAGATGCTCACTCAGCCACCGTAACACCCTCAAAATAAAAGGCTGGTTCCTTTCCTCCCTTCTACTTGCACAACCTCTTAAAAAACAGCTGCTCTTGCAGACATCCTGGCCTCTTATTCCACTCTGAAAAACAGTTCTGCCACCTTAAGCTGTGAATGTACCTTAACAAGACGTTCCAACCTTTCCCCCCTTGCCATCCCAGCTCTCCAGTCTTCATGAATATCTCCATCCACAGACACTAGCTGAACTTTAGCCATGGAACTGGCCGCTCGTTCAGTACCTTTAGATAGGAAACATGACAAATGGGAGGTGCCCTGACAAGGGAAGCTATTTCTACTAATTACACAATCACCCAAATCCATCCCTGTCAGTGCTTCCAGCTGCAAGCTGCTGTGATCAGGAGTCATGTGTCTGATGTCATTCATCTTCCTGACTTAAGAGTAGGCACCTCTCTCAGATTATTTTAATTGATGTTTAGATCATGGAAAGGACATATATTCTTTCTCCATATTTTTAGAAATTATAAACTGGAAAAAATGAAATATTTATTCTCTCTAGTCCAGTTACATATACTTCTGTATGGTTTAAACACACATTCTGAGTTAAATCCCAGTGCATTCTCCCTAAGCATTTCTTTAGAAGAGAGCAAATGAAAAAATGTAATACGAAGAGCAGGCTGAAGTAAATACAACAATATTACAAACAAAAAAGCACATTAATTAGCACTCTAGAATAAATCTCTGTTTGAAAATGACTCTGTTGAACTCTATGTGAAGGGAAAAAGAGAAATGGGAGGTTAAAGCCTCCACTTAAAACTATGTGATAAGAGAAGCACATATATATGGATTTGTTTATTGCATGCGATGCATTCATTACTCAGTCCCACTTACTACAACATCCCTAACGGAAGCTTTTACTTGAGATACTCCACACAGTTTGATAGAAGGAAAACACCCTACCAGTGTATACTAATTCACTGGATTATAATTCACTTTGTGAAGCATAAGAAAAAAGGCATTAAGTAAAGTCTTATGAAAATTAATGTACAGCTAAAATCTAGAGGTCAGAGCACATGAATGTAAGTGCATTCCTTCCCGAAGCACATCAAACAAGACTTCATTTTTCTGTTCTAAACTGCTTGCCTTCAGTTATTGAAGAGTTCTTTCTAAAGGAGCAGCTTCTTAAATGAGTAAGATCATTAAATTTTTAAGAGACATCATTGACTAGAACAAACTTATTTCTAGTAACACTAGATATAAATTAGAGGAAAATCTTATTTTTACCATGAAAGAGCTATTCTCACAATCCTTCTGTACTTTCAGAGGGACTTATCTGTATCTCCCAATACGTGCATGCAAAGCTGGAGTAATAAAACCAAGTTACAGGACCCTCTAGCAGACTAATTTTTTCTTAACTTTTAATACAAGCAACTTCATTACAGACTTCCACCACATGCCTAAGTGTGCTCACACTGCTTATTAGAGAATCACTCTACTGTTTTATGGCTACAACTGACTCTGAATGTCTGCTCTAGTTGCCCACAGTCAGTCTCAGGGGCTTCCACTTAGCAGAGGAAACATCTCCGAGGTTAAGCAAAGGGTAGTCATGAATTAGACACAATCAGATGGGTGAAGCATGCAGTTCCCATCCCAATATGTAGTTCAAACGTACTTTCCACTCACAGAGAAACACAACTAGTTCACTTACATTGCTTTGTGGCATTTATAATTTACTAAGCGTGAGCAAGTTCAGCTTTCCTGCACAACAAAAAATTCCACAACCAACTAAATATATCTGGGAAAGTCCTATAAGTACTAAAATTCACAAGATGCTTAAGTGAGAGACCATCTTATGACAACTCAAGGCACTAAACCAAATGGTTTTGTGTGACTCCCCTCCCCCCTTCAAAACATGTTCTACTTGTAAACTTTCATAATTTTGGGGAGGCTCTTATTTTTGCTTGCTAACTTCCTGACTAGTTCCAAAAAGTTGCTCCTCGCAAAATAGCTGAGAAAGATATACAGAGATTCCCTCAAACCTAAAATTCAGTGTCAAATAGAATAGCAGGGAAAAAAAAAATCTAGTACATAGCTACTAAATGTGCTAGCCTTGATAAGACACCACCACGATAACAATGTACCAAAAGTCATAGTATATCCAAATTTAAAGCATCTGTTCAGAGAAACAAGTCTGAGCCACAACTTACTTTCTTGAAGTGTTTGCACTGATCTGTCAAATTTGCTGAATTTAGTAGTTTTAACTTAGATATTCACAATAGTCAATACTATATATTTCAAAGCAATTGTAAAGCTTTGCATAATGAAGCCTCAGTGAAGTAACAACTGCAGCAAAAAATCAAGCGAAGGAAACAAAAAAAGAAGGTAGTCAGAACAACACAATTCTTCACAGTACAGTATCATACAGCCTGCTATAAACCACTCGGAGCATTTATTTCTACTGAGGGGATAAACACAGGAATTCAAATCTACAACCAAATTTTATAGTATCCAATGCACTGGTACCCAGTGTTTTCTTAAAACCATGTAAATTATGGAGGTTCAATTTTGCTGACCAACAGACACCTCAAGTAATAACTGGTACTGCAAAAACACCATAGCTAGTAATTCTGAAATGCATACAAGCTAAAAACATCCCAGGCTGTCAACAAATCACACTCTCTCAATTACTGCCTAGCTAGATATCTCAGCTGTTCCAGTATTTTAACATAATCATTAACTATCTGGGACAGTATAAATGGAACACTAAAACTAGAAAATGCAAAGACATCTAAGAAAGCAAAACCACGTTATTTACACAGTACAAACAGTACCCATGAATTTTTTAAAAACCTGTAAGGAAATTAGTGAATTACACTTAATAAGTATGGAAATAATGCCTACACCTTGGGAAACTTGAGGCACCTGGTAAAAGGTACATATAACCTGTGAAGGAATGTACCCAACATACCAAAGGCATGGAGTTTAAAAATTTGAGATCTCTTAACAAACCAAAAGACTGATAATAATTGCAAGTTCTAGCCAGACCAAGTAACAAATGATAAATATTTAGTGCTTAGCTGAAAATAATACTGATACAGTTAACATCTATTTGATATTAAACCAGGAGTGACTGAAGTAAAGGACTCAAAGAGATTCACCTGTAGGGTCCTTCCAACACTAATGCATTAGAGCTCTTCCTCTCCTAGCAATGACAGAAACAGATAAAAAAGCCATGCTAATTACATGCTTTGCTCTGATGACAGGAATGGAGTCAGATGGCTTCTGTCATGATTCTGGTTACAAGTACACCTCTGCTCTTCCTCTGGCTGACAGTGCTCTCATTTAGTGCAAAATAACAATCACACCAACTACCTTATACTCAATTTTCAAACTTTTTGCTATGAGGTTGTTTAGGATACGGGTTTTTTTCTTCTCCCCTCGAATGAATGTCACTTAAATATTGTCCACATAATCTCACAGACGTTTTGACCATAAATGCAATATTGGCTCTGAACAGCCAGTTGATTATGTACATACTTGGACAAGTTGACATACGACTAACTTATTAGACAATATAAATTTCTACAGTGTTAAAATTAGGACTTCTTCTCTTAAAGGTCTACAAAACTGTTCTAATAAATTAAATGCAGTGGTTTTGCCAATAATACAATTTCCAGCTTAGCAAAATATATCTGTTCAGTATATCACAAAACATCACTAAAGACTGACATTCAAGAGTTTAAGATACAATAATTTATTAAGTCAAGCGATTCCTTTAGGACAGTCTGTTCTGGACTTAAGAGTTCAGCTTCTTTAGAAAATTGAATAAACTGGCTGGCAGACTTTATTTGCTTACATGATTCAGGCTATTATTTCAAACTAGGTGATGAACCCAGAGAACTATTTATTCTTCCTTATCTCATACCATCATTAACAAACTGACACGCAAGTAAAGTTCGGGTCCCAACCAGTGAACTTTTATGACAATTTTACTTGTCTTCCCTTAGAACCAAATGAAGAATGAGTTATATATACAGTCTTTTTTTAACTTCAAGCAACATCTGTACCACAGAAACCTGGAATGGTTCTAATCCAAAGCTAAATGTTTTAAAGCTTATATAAGTGTACTATGTTTTTCTTTAACAGGACAAAATAATATCAGTAGCATTGCAGTCTCAGTAGTTTAACATAAAACACTGTTTCAATCACAATTTTAGGGAATAATAATTTTCTGATCTCCACTAATGTTTCTCAGTCATTAGTGCTCCCAAGGGTATTCACTAAACCAAAAAGCAACCTGGAGATAAGGATAATTAAGACTGACCTCTCCTGCCGCCATTTCTACCTTGGAACTCTTTTACTGTCTCTGTCCTACTACTGTAAATATTTTTCTTTTGATATACATTTACATCTGGAAGCCAGAAGCAGGGAGATTCACCTACTGTACCACTCCACTGACTGCTACCAACTGTACAAAACTTTAAAGAAATTTTCTGTAGCCTTCTGTTCAGTGGGACAGAAATTCAAATTAATATATCTGGGTGACAAGTATAGTTAAGACTATATAAAGTTCGAATTTCCAGAAATCTGAAGAAGCCAAATACCCATGCTTCCAGACTTCATTCTAAAGTAAGGCATGTCCTAGTTTTTGCATTATACCACCTCAGAGACTTTTCATAACTCAGCCTCTGCTCTGAACACGAATCCCTTACAAACTGCTCCTGAAAGTGCTGCATCACAGTACCAATTAGATATAAACCATCATCCTGTCAAGAGTTAAATAAAAATAAAACAAAATGGTTACATTAGAAATTCAGTTATCTAATGTAAGCTCACGTTTTAGCAAGAAAATAAGTAAGATTAGCATCCTTGGAGGTACTTTAAACGTGTGTATGTGTCATTCAGGGACGTGGTTTAACAAGAGACTTGGCAGTGCTGGATTTGTGGTTGGACTGTATGATCTTGAAAGTTTTTTCTGACCTACATGACTCTACCATTCCAAGATTTACTTAAATTCCAGTTGATCAATCATGGAAATTTGGTTTGAAAAATATTGCCCTCAAGAACAGGACTGATTTCTCAAACAACATTTTTTCCCCTAAAAAATTTACTTGCACAACATATGGTTCTGGTTTAAACACAGATAACTGTTATGGCCTTTGAGATAAGCAGAAATGTCTTATTATTTGTCCCAGTAAAAGCCAGGCCAGGATTACATAGAGACACATAAAACCAATTATTTCTTGGATATAAAACTCTCAAGCCAACAGGAAGGCTGGAAATATAAACCAAAAAATACCGTTGCCCAACGCCCTACCAAGCTGTAATTCTTGTTAGTCGGTGCTATTCCAATATTTCACTCATCAGTATTCCTCCTTCTCAAATTTTTATAATTATAGTCATCATCAGAAGGAAGGTTTGAAAAATTCACCAACCACAGGGAAACAGAGAAACATTCTCTGGAGAGCTCAATGCCCACATAACAACCTTGGTGAATTTAGTATTTTAATTAGCAGAAAATTCTAGATATTTTAACTGTGCAACGGCATAATGGAAGGCAACCGTAAGTGATGCACCATTGCTTTTCCAAGCATGCATTTACCTTGGGCACTGCCTACTGCATTCAAAGCCTTAACATAATGATATCTGCAAGGCTCTGCTCAGGATCAACATTACAGTCCAGAGCTATGCTGACAGCAGTGTCTTGATGAAATTCATGTCAGTAGTACATTAGTTTAGTTTGGAAGAGCTAGAAGCAGTTGTACAGGAAGGTAAAATGCTTTAATAGGACGTAGTTCCCAGTCTCACTTCCTTCTCCCAAAAGAAATAAATGGAAAAAATTCAAAATGAAAGCTAGAGAAAGGGCTACACTTAAGTGCTTGCTTTTGTTTTCGATACTATAGCCTGGGGAAGAGAAAGTTCCTTTCCTTTGCGCAGTGAAACTGGTCAGAACTTCAGACATTTGTAACAAAAACTGTTAAGGGAAACTAATCCCTCATGAGGATGAAGTGGCACAGCAAGCTGATCAAAATCAGAAGCACCTTCTCCTTCCTGGTAGCGGCACTAACGGATGGTGACGTGTTTCTTAGCACGGCAGAAGAAACTAAAGAAGCCTTCTTGGCTGATCTTTTAAAAGTCTTGATTAAAGGTCTATAAAAAATGTTATTCAGAAAGAATTTTACTTGGTTGGTTTTTCTCTAACTAAAAATTATGCTTGTGATTTAAGTTTTTGTAAGGGAAATGCCAACAGTAACACGTAAGTTACAGTATCACAATTCAAAACATGTTACTTAGGTCAGGCTGATGAGGAATACCACAATTATAATTTTGACTTTTATTTTCAATTTTGTGATGAGTATAATAAAACCAGCACACTGAGTTTGTTAGAAAACCTTTCCACAGAAATTAAATTTCTCAAGTACATTAAGTATGCAAACAGAAGAAGAGCTTAATATATCCAAACTTGAGACTTTTGCTACCACTTCCTGCTCTACCATTAGCTAACTCCTTTTCAGTTGTGCTCTTAGTTTACCTTTTGACATGAAACTCTTTCGCTTGACTTAGTATGCATTCAAAAGACTGGTCAGTACACCACTTTGTTCATGCAAATACACCTGCTCAAAAATTACACTTTACCCGCATAACTATTTGGTTACAGGTACTGGCATAGTTGTAGCTCTGTTTGAAGAAGCCTTCCTTACTTTTCTTCTCATGTAAATATGAAATAGGAAATGCTCCTACAAGTTTATGTAGTACATCTGCACTTTTAGAGTTTGGACTGATTGTTACAGCAGAGGTATGTGCCAGACAAAGCACTTTGCACAGACAAATCTGAAATATCTTGATGTTCCAGACTCAAGCTTGCTTTTCTCAACAGTGAAGGAGATTCCAATTTCATAGCTTAATCACGTGTTTAGAGGAAAGGCAACTACTCCAGAACCTGCTGAAGCAGGACCCCTGTCGCTGTCCTCCTCAGGACACGGCACATGCCCAGCTGTGTGCCAAAGGCGGCTTCTCCTGCTTGAGGCCCATGGACACAACCTCTGCTCGACTTCGTAAAACAAACACAACTCCCTGAGAAAACATGAGGGGACTCTCTTTGTCAAGCATCTGTATTCTGAGCTGTCATGTGTTCCTGGGCCACCTTCATACTGTAAAAACCAATCTCAGTAACCTACACAAATATTTTTCATTAGCAGCTCCGTTTAAAGATGGGTTTATACCCAGGGACGAAATCCTATTCGGGTATGAACTGCAGATAGGCTGAGCAGAAGCAAAGGTCCCCGGAAGGTCTTCCAGGCCTGTGCTGATGTGTCACACACTCATCGCCAGCGCCAGCCCCCGACCCCGCGGCCCGGAGAGGCCGCCCTGCCCCGACACCAGGCCTCGTTCGTGCTGGCCGGACGTGGAACATCTCCCAAGCATCCATCCCCATTATCCACAGGCAGCGATTACTCGTGACTCAGAGGATTTGGGGCTGGATTGTTTGTGCGGCCCCGCGCCAACTCCGGAGTTCCCGGCAACGCACATCTGCGGGAGAGGGCAGCTGGGCCAAATCCCAGAATCCCGGCCTCAGTTTTAAGGACTTCCCAGAGGAGACTTCCGTCCACCCCCACAAATAATAAATAAATAAATTACCGACACACAAAAAAACCCAAACAAAACAAACAAACAAAAAAACCCGGAGCGAGTTCTGGAGCAGTCGAGCTCGGAGGAGACGGGGCTGGGGGCGGAGAAGGGAAGTACGGGAACACCAGCCGGGCCTGGCGACGGTCCTGGGAGGCTCCAGAGACCCCGCCGAGGCCGGCCGGGAGAAAGGCCGCTTTGTTCCCCCTCCCCCGCGGCCGCCTCCCGGCCCGCGAGACGGAGGCGGACGGGCGGCGTCACTGCCCGGTACCTACCGCAGCAGGAGACGACGAGGAGAAGGAGTTGCGCTGACCTCCAAGCCGGGGAGCCCTCTGCGCTCCCCCAAGGGGCCATAACACCCGCCCGCGGGGAGGCAGCGCGGAGCCGGAGCTGCCACCGCCGCGCCCCCGACACGGAGCCGGAGCCGAAGCCGCAGCTGCTGCTGCCGCCGCCGCAGGAGGGGCCGGCGGCGCCTCGCCCCCCTCGCCCGCCGGAGCCGCCGCCTCGGGGAGCGCTAGCGGCCCGCACGCCTCGGCCGCCCGCCCGCCCGCCGAGCCATGAGCCGCCACCGCCGCCGGCCTCGGCCTCCCTCCCCGCGCGCCGCTTCCTCCTCCCGGCTCGGCTCCGCCGCGGCTGCGCACTGCCGGCACGAGCGCATGGAGCCGCTCCCGGCAGCCGCGGGCCGGGCGGGCAGCGGGGCGGAGCGGAGTGGCGGCCCCCAGACGGCGAGGGCGGGCCCGGGCCGCCGCGCTCGGCGCAGCGCCGCCCCGCTGGCTCCTCCGGCTCCTCCTTCGTCACCTCCTCCCACTCCGTCGCAGCCGCAGCCGCCGGGTTTTGGCCCGCCCCGGGCAGCGGTCGTCCCGCCCCGTCCCGACGAGGCAGCCGCCGCCGGGCGGGGAGGCTGAGGCCGCATCCGGAGGCGGGAGGGTGAATGTCTTGGAGGCTGAGCAGCCCTGGTCCCCGGCCCGCACAGGGTAACCCAGTGGGTGTTTGAGTGCCCTGGCTCTCGGCCCTGAGTAAAACTGCCTGAATCCAAACCCAGTCTGTAAAGCACAAGGATACCCTGGCAGCTGGCGGCTGCGGTGCTTCTGATCTCCAAATCTGCATCTCAGCAGAGAGACCGAAAAGTTACCGTGGGAGCACAAAAAGTGAAACTGCTGTAGATGCAAAATTAAAGACCTCATAGCAATTCCTTGTGACACTTGCTGTTCGATTATGATTGTCTGTTTTCCTGCTGCATAGTTATCTGCTGTCAAAAGCAAGTAGAATTCACAGCACAACTTTCATATTTACCTTTAATTTTGCATTGCCTGTTGCAGACCATGGGAAGTATTTACTGCCCCTATTCGACTAGAACCATTTGCTTGGAATAACAAAGTATTGCCATTCCCGAGAAAAGCAAAAGTTAACTTATGTTGGTAAGGCTTTATAGCTACACCTTGAAAATAGATGTGTTGAGTCAGACCAGAGTTCTTGCTCCACAAATGGTCATTGCTATGGAGAGTGCTCTATGCTATTTCTTCTCATTCATCTCATTTTTTTCATAGAATCATTAAATAATTTCAGTTGGAGACCCTTAAAATCATTGAGACAAACTGTAAATATAGCATTGCCAAGTCCACTACTAAACCACGTCCCCAGGTATCACATCTACATATCCTTTAAATACCTCTAGGAATGGTGAGTCAACTACTTGCCTGTTCTAGTGCTTGATAACCCTTTTTGTGAAGAAATGTTTCCTATTATCCAATAATTTTTCCTGTCACAACTTGACATCATTTCCTTTCATTTATTGTTCTGTGATTTCTCCTGCATTTGTTTCCAAATCTCCATCTATTTGGGAAGGAAGAGAAATATATTCGGAGGATGTCTCATTTGGAAGGGAGGAGACGTTTATTTAAGGGTGAGCATCTGGATGAAGATGCAGCATTAATAATTGTCATGAAAGAAGGAAGGCAAACCAGCCAAGCATGAATACTTTCCAACTCTGGGAAGTTGTGGTCCAGAAACATCTTGTACTAGAGATGGCATCATTGAGTTTAACTGAAGAGTTAACTGAGTACTCAATGGATTGGTCTTCAGTACATTTGCCCAATCACAGTTTGAACCTATAAGTGTTCATCTCTCCAAAGCCATGAGTATGCACACAAAATTAACATTTCATGGAAGAAGAATACACAGCCTATAGCTTTATACAAATAAGTAAAGCATTCACAGGAGCTTGGCCAACAATCTTTTAGGTTTCTCTCTACACACAAGTCTAACTAACTTCATCAGTGAAACCTCAGGTGGCCTCTTTTTCATTCACTGTATCCAATTAGTTTTTTAAATTTTGATTATTAGCAATGGGCACTGAAGGAATGCTCGGGAAGTCTGGTCTGTAGCTACTGAGAGAGGCATTTCTGCTTTTATGAACAGACACCACACAAAGCCTATGAACACACAGGGACTTCTAATCCTCCCACAGTAATTACAGGTGTAACTGAGAGATGTGATATGATTCTCTTTCCATAGATTTTAGTTGCATAACAAAGAAGACAACACTAATTAGCATTTCAGATTACATGCAATTCCAAAAAACTCAAATATCTCTGTTGGCCAAGCTACCTTCAACTTACCTTCAACTTACTGCACAAAAAAGTGGCTACCCTTTACCATGTACCCAGGGTGATTATTCATGACAGAGACCAAAACATCAACCCCTGGCATCACGGGTTTAATTCCAACATCCTTAAAGATGCAGATTGAAGGATGATATGCAAAAGAGTCTTGCCTCAGTACTAAATGAGCTTGGCAAGCTAAAGGTGAGATACCGAAGTGATGATCTAAAGAAAAAAAAACTCTGCTGGAGCAGTTTGCCTGCATATGAGATGAGCTGGATCTTTTAAGTCCAGGGAAGAGAATGTGTTAGTAGTCCAGATAAAACACTCAGGATGCCAAGCAACATACTCTTACATAACACCCTTAGCAAGTCCACCAGATCTACGAATTTCTTTCCTAGCCATGCTTCCTGAATAAAAAGTCATTTTTGGCGGGTTTTTTTGCTACTCCTGTTGGTCTCTGCTGATAACGTTCTTGATCTCTTTGATGTTTTGGGAGAATATCTTTACTCGTATGCCTGAAAAGCATGTTCTAAATCCTAGTCATAACTTTATGTACATGAAATTCTAATCATGACTGCATTTTTTGTTTGGAGGATTTTCTTTACTGTTATCTGAAGATGACTAATACAAGTTTATTAGTAGGAATAATTTCAAACTGGCACAGATGTTGACAGCACCTTTCTTTTGTATTTGAAGGCAGGAGAAGATAAAACATCCTCAAAGCACACATGCTTCACCTTGAACCAAATCAAGATTACTGTAACAGGCAGTAATTCTTCTGTCTGATGCTCAAGGCTGGCGCATGAAGCTACGGAGGCAGCTTCAGCAAGAATTATCAGGCACCCACTGACAACGTCAGCATATGATTTTTTTCCACCTGTACTTTTCTTTGCAACATTATTATGTTTTTAATGATCAGTTGGTTATAGTCACTTCAGCTTCACTTTACTTCCGGCTAATGCACTTCCTTTTTGCCATCCTTGCTCTTCTTTTTTTTTTTTCTCTTTCTCATCAGTTCTTCCAGTTCAGACTATGCTGTTAGCAAATGCCACCCACAGATTTAACAGCAGTTTTATGGCCCATTGTAAAACTACTCCACATTTAATTCCTTTCTCTCTATTCCTGCTCTGACTGTGTGCAAAATTGGAGACAATCTTACAGTGTCTCTCTAATGCCAAGTCCTGGTTGGAACCTCTCAGCACCATTTTAATACACAACAAGAATGATGACAATTTAAGATGTTGACTAGATCTCAGCTTAATGAAGTAACAGTATTTTTGCTTTACCAGTCTCAGTATTTTCTGTCCCATGACTTCCCTTCACATGAGGTCATAAGAAATATGGCTATAATCAGTACCAGTATTTAACTTCTTGGTGAGCCCTCAACCACATCAGAATTTACCTTAGCTGCTTTTTTGCAGTTTGTCATAACAGTGACAACAATAGAATTCTAAATCTTCTTATTTTGTGTTATTAGTTTTTAAAAAACAATTATTTATAAACAATAAAGCATAGCAAATAGGCAGCAGAGGAAGTGAATTTGTCTTCTAGACTTAACATTTATTTTGCAGCACAACATATGAACACTGGGACAAAAGTTAGTTGTGCCATCTATTCAGTGATTTATTTTTTCTAACAAACAGTTGTTTGCACAGCAGTTGTCTAAAGGGTACTACTAAGCTACATTTCTTTACAACATTAATTTTAATACTAGACCACAGCTACCTCAAATCTAGAGTACCCTACATAACTTCACTGCAAAATGATGGAAGACAGTAGAAGATGTCAGAAATGTCTGTATCAAGGCCATTGTGCTAAAAATATATAGCATACATCAGAATCTGCTTACAGCATGCTGGTGTACATATTTCTATTGCTCTTCCATATTGGAGAAAATATATCAAATGTGTTAAGTCATCATTTATTTCCCTGGTATTTATTATTAGTATAATTGTGCAGTCTAGAGGTCAGTCAAGAGCAGGGCCCCATTTTGCTGAGGACTGAACAAACATAGGACATGCTGTATGCTGAGCAATGAAAATAGTCCAAATATAGTTCACCTAACTGCAAATGAAGTGTGCCTGGAGACAGTGGCAGTGTAGCTGCATCCTTGTAGCTTGCAACCACCCAAGTTAATTTTGTAGGGCACATTAGTTTAAGCACCATACTCCACAAGCTGCTTCTGGGATTCAGGTTCATTTCTTCAAACCACTGCAGAGAACTTGGAGTAAGTCACTGATCTTTTTCCATGCTTTCTGGGCTGAGGACCTATTTGTAGACAGTTTTTAAGCTCTTTGCCTAGAATCTAAACAAAGTAACTGCATCCCCCTCAGGAGAAACAGGTGTGTTTACAAACAAGTTTTAAGAACTGCCTACAAAATTTCTTACTTCAGTTAAAAGTAATTCATGTCCCTAACATGATAGTAGTTGGGTTTTCCTTGCTAGTCATCCAAATCTGGACTGTCTCTCTTACATGTATCAGATCTTATGCTTTAAATATTATTACAACTGGTTTAAGTTCAACTGACTCTGCAGATTAAATCATGAGTTGTAGTTGTAAGCTCTGTAGTTTCTCTGACAGTAATAGCACTTCTGTCATATGCTGCATGAATTGCAATTGCCTAATTTTGTAGTTTTAAACAGTTCTGGAAATGTTGCCCAAGCTTATTCATTTATTAAAGTACATCACTGCTCCTGAAAGGACAATCAAACAGAAGTAACATCAATTTGGAATAGGCCATGTGACAAAGTGTGACCTAATTCAGCCTGCAATTATGCTGTGTAACTTACTGCTTAAATAAGTACCTACAACATGGTATCATCACTGGTATTAAAACTGCTTTTGTTCATTCCTTACTGTTAAGTAAAGCAGCTTAACGCTTACTGTGGCAATGTGGACCTAGATGACAGGCAAAGATCAACAAATGTGGTGATATCTTCATTCTTCTGCCTGCTTCCTTAATAACAGCCCCAGAAGTGGCTTAAGAGCCATTATATTAGCACTATTTTACTACGAAATTTCCAGTGCATTAGATAAACAGCAGTGGTTATCTAAAGTGGTTGAATAGTATCAGAAGATGGGAGATAATTGGAGTCTATAGTTACATTGCATCTCAGAAGAAAATTTAGTCTTTAGCTGCCGTTTTAGAGACCTAAGGCTGCTTTTCACAGCCATTCTCTTACCTTTGAATTTATCTTCTCAGGATTAAGGAACAGGATCTGCTTGTTGATACCTGGAAGAAACTTCTATCCTGAAATCTCTGAATTTTACTGTATAAAACAAAAAAAAACCCATAAGAAGGGCCTGAGTTTAAAGTCTAGTAAAAACAATGTAGATATTGTTGTAGATATTGTATACAAATAGCTGAAGACATTTGATTAAGCTTTCAAATATTTTTTATCAATTATCCAATCACAGAAGGAGCACAACTGTTCAGCTGATTCATGGATGGAATTGAGAATTAAACTATTATTTTAATTTTAGAATGAACCCAAAGACCAAAGGGAAGAGAAAGAATATGAAAAAAAAAAAGAAAGAAAGAAAGAGAGAAAGAAAGAGAGAAAGAAAGAAAGAAAGAAAGAAAGAAAAACAAAAGCTAAGACAAAAGACTTCATGATTGCAAAGAAAACCAACAAAATCTCTTCAATACTAATAGAACATTTCATGAGCAGTTTTCAAAACCTAAGAGGCTAATTAGTTAGTGTGGAAAGAGCTATAAAAAAGCCCACAGGGTTTTTTTTTTGTGGATTTTTTCATTTTCTAAATTAAATTTATTTTTTCTTACATACAATTTTTGAAGCAATTATCTTTTCAAGCTCCATACTGACACTGGTAATAGTCTTGATTTTTAATTAGGTTAAATTAGAACCTCCTTTATCTGGCCTGCACATGCACATTATGTCTCCACTGGTCATTAAAGCAGAAACAGCACAAAGTCTGAAGTAGTGAACTACTTCTAAAGTATGGCAGTTTAAAGTTTACTGAATTTATTAAAGTTTGAAGAAGCACAAAAAATTGTAGTTTCATAGCTGTAATCATGTTCTGCATGTTGATAGATCTGGAAGAAAAGGCATCAAGCATAATATGTTATTATTTTGCCCAAATAGATTTTTTGATCTTGTTGAGTGCAGCTAGTATTTAGTCACAGTTCCAGATCATCTGTTTGTACTGTGCACCCATAACCTCCAAGTGGAAGACTTTGAGTCAGAGAGAAGGATCCCAGCCACAGGAGTCCTCAGCAAAAGAAAGCTGTGGACCTGTTAGAGTGAGTCCAGAGGATGACCATGAAGATGATCCGAGGGCTGGAGCACCTCTCCTATGAGGACAGGCAGAGTTAAGGAGAAGAGAAGGTCCAGGGAGACCATAGAGGCCTTTCAGTATCTAAAGGGGGCTTATAAAAAAGAGGGAGAGGACCTTTTTACGTAGGTGGTAACTGATAGGACAAGGAAGAATTTATTTAAACTGAAAGAGGGCAGATTTAGCTTAGGTATTAGGAAGAAATTTTTTACTGGGAGGATGGTGAGACACTGGAACCGTTTGCCCAGAGAAGTTACGGTTGTACCATCCCTGGAAATGTTCAAGGCCAGATTGGATGGTGCTTTGAGCAATGTGGTGGAATGTGTCCTTGCCCATGGCAGGGGGCTTGGAACTTGATGATCTTCAGGTCCCTTCCAATCCAACCCAATTCTATGATGATTCAGGGACTTCATCCAGTCTCCTTCCTTAGTGGATGCCAGAACTGATGTCTACAATTCTCCAGGACCAAGAATGAAGTGGTTTGTTTTCCTTACATGATGGCAGTTGGAATGATGCTGTTTTAAAATTCTTATCAGATTTTGTTTCGCTTAGCCATATCTAATACCCTTTCATTGATGTGATTTGCAATTTGAAGAAAATAATGGAGTCTAAACTTGTAGAGGTGATGATGAGCACTCTGTAGGATAACTGCTAACTTCAAAGGGAGGAACCCCTAGAGGAGCCAGATGTTCAGAGTGGAATTACATTACTTCAGTTTTATTCATCCTTTCCATTGTTCCAACCAGTGGAAACTATTCTTTAAAGACATAATTTGGTTCTTAATGCATGACTGAACTGGATTTGGCAAGAGGAACTCCAGTCTTAAATCCAAAAGCAATGGATTAGGTTCATGAGAACTGTGAGTCAGATAATCTAACTATAGTAGGGCCTTAAGATAAGCAACAGGATGGCCAGGGTTAGAGGAGAGGATCTTCTAAGAACTTCTCTCAAGCTCTTATATACAGATGGAGCAACTGACAGCTACTGGCTTGAGCAAAAATGTTCCAAGGAGTACCACACTTTTCTGCCTAAACTTCTATAGTCCAAATCTATAGGAGACACATAAGCGCTTGTGTGTGTATATGTATGTGTGTGTGTGTGTATTACATTAAAACACACTGTTACACCTTCCATTTTTACTTAGGTACTTTAATCTTCATAGTACCTATTCAAACAATCCTAGGAGTCATTCCAGTTCTTACCTCCCCTTGCCCCAAATTACATAGTTATTAAAAAATTGTAGGGCTTTCAATAAGACTTTGCATATGACTTGACTCATAAAACTTGGCAATACAGACATGCTCACTTATTCAAGCTAAAACATAAACCATGTGCTAACATGTCAAGAGTGCCAGGCATTTACAAAGCTCTGGACCTCCCTAGGATGAACACGAACTTTTCAGTTCTGAAGTGTGTACAAAATAGTTCTTTAGTGTGTACTAAATTAGAACTCAAAGAAAATTTAATTTTGTAGTTTGTTAATGTAGTGGTGGGTTGATCCTAAAATTGACATACAGCCTTTTAAACCAAGGATATTTTATAGACCATTCTAGTCTACTCTGACAAAGCCAGCTTTATTTGAAATCCCATACACAAACATTTCCTTATTTGTAAAAGCAAACCTGTATTAAATGGCTCAAAAGACAGAGCAAGTGCATCTCAAGACTTTGTGCATATTCCTGAAGATGTACCTCAGTATATTCAAGCAATATAAATTAATATAAAATGTCCTAAATTTAATAATTCAATATTTTAATTGGACCTTGTGGTAGGGTGATATCCTGTAGTGAAGAAAGATGTATTACATTTTTGTTTTAGCATTTCCCCATCTTTTGATTAAAATACAAGAAAATGTGAAAGGAAGATTAAGATTATGACATTCACATTCTGTCACCTATTCTTCAGAGAACGTATCAACAGTACATTTTACATCTAGTCATTAGAGCTACAGGAGTAAATTAAAGCCTGAGTGTCTAAATCCCATTTGCATCTTTCAATGCATCTGCCATGAATGACAGTGGGAGATTCATAGCAGAAGAGATGTCCTCATATTCCCTGTTTCCCTGTAGCTACAGAGATCAGTGGGTTCCAATTAGAATGATCATTTGGAGGAGCATTTCAATACACCAAAAATACATTTAGGACTTGACTTAGTGGTTTTACATTTTAGTTCTTCACTGTGCCAGGCAATTCTGCATTTCATTTTTCCCTTTTAAGCTTTATTCCTGCTATGTTATGCTGCTTATTTATTGACATGATTTTTTGAATATATTCCTGTTAGGCTTATAGAAGTCTTTGACACACTCCAAATGAGCAGTACCACAATAACACTGAAATATTTTCATGGCAATATTCAGAGACTTTTTGAGTTAGAGGCTGTGTCATGAACTGCAGGAATTAGCATTGTTCCTCAAAGTTAATGAAATTTCACTAAAATCAGATTTTCCTGAAATCACTCTTGGATCAAGCTTCAGATTTTCTGTTTGTAAAAAGTTCAAGCATTTGATGAATTTCACCTGTCTGCAAACAGACATCTGGATTTTTTTCCCCACTGGAAAAAAGTGATAGTGGATACTAGACAAAGGCTTTTGTTTGTTTGCTACAGAACAGCTGCTCCTAATCTACCTCGGACTCACACTGCTATTGCAGTATCAAGGAGGATGTAAGCAAACAAACAAGAGGACACTGAGATCCTGAAGGGCAGATTTTAACACCAGAAAACCCAGTAGTAGTGGATTCGGATGCAATGGATGCAATATCAATGCAGTTCACTGCAGTCATTTACTACACTGTCCTTTAGCTCCAAGTGTGCAGAGTAGTTTACGACTGAGCCTGCATAATTGCATTGCAGGAGATATCTGGGCTCCTGGAAATGCTGGCAGCAGGGATCATTTTCATGTGACTAGCATGTGAGGCTCTTAAAGTTCAGAAAGACATTTTATTATTTTTCACAGTTACTTGTTTATTCATGACTGTCCAGGGCCAAAGGGTAAAGACTCAGGCTCTGTCAGCACTAAACCCTCTATCACTATCTTCAATCCTGTCCCTGATGACTGGCCTGTGTCACAGAAAACCAGCTAGCTGACACTGCAGCACCCATCTCTCATTTTACTCCTCTGTGTGCCCTCCTCCCCCTCCTTATTCCTCACAGATCTAGAGCTGGAAGGATAAAAATTGAGGAGAAGCCAATATTTCCTCACACTTAATCTGTATGTCCAGAGACAGTATACACTCTGTCCATGCTGTTAATCTCTAAATCCCCTAAACTGATAAAGCTTTCTAGAGAAGCTGCTGTAGACACCAAGGAGAAGATAATACTCACTTGGTTGCTTCCTTGGAAGACTTCAACTTCCTAACCTGAATGTGGACATAAAGTGCAGGAACAAATCCTGGCAATTTCTTCCTGTAGGAGGAGATAAAACCTGATGAAAAGAGGGACAGAACTATAAAACTTCATTCCAGCAATCTGAGGCATCAATAAACCTATCAAGGCAACCTCCCACTCAGCTGCTGTTGGGTTGTTTGCAGGGAACATCCTGGCTCTTCCTGACCAGGCCCAGTACAGACATGGTGCTTGTTGTTCTAGGGATTGAAGTGTTCTCGACAAAGGAAAGGTCACTGAAAGCTCCACATATTGCTGCAGATTTTCTGTAGACTTTTAGCTACTCGTTTCTTGCTCTTCTAACTAGTAGTGCAGAGAAGTGGAACTTACATATTTCAGTCTGCTGACTCCTTCAACTGCCCATTAAACAGACTTAGACTAAAATATCACTTTCAGTATAGACAATTCTGCATAGGATAGTCCAGCCTACCTGTGGGATCTATTTAGCTCTGTAACAATTTGTGACATTTAGGCTTTGCCAGAAAATAAAAAAAGGAAGGTCAAGAGTAATAGAAGATGGGAGTGCTGCTGACAGGGCATCCATGGAAGCTGGCACAAACTGTCACTAAATCAAGAGACAACTTCTTGACTTTGCTCCAGTTATCCTTGTGAAAAAACAAGATTTTTCTGAGGCTGAGTTTCCAAGGTAAAGAATGAAGTAATACTCTTTTACCCACCATTTTCTTTAAACTGAGAAGATTTTGATGGTGGATGTCTCACTGCATAAATGTACAGTGCCCATAGTTCAAGGGATTCTGATTTTAAGCATGCTACAGTGTGTTTAGGAAACTGAATTGAAAAACTGTCTTTGTAAAATATAATTCATGAAATGTATTTCTGGAAATCCAGCAGGCTCTTAGTATAACTCATTAGTAAAAAGCCTATTCATCTGCCTTCTTTTAAAAAAACAAGGACATACAAAAGCAAAAAAAAGATCCATGATGGAGAAATTCACAGAGAATAGAGATGCAAAGGTAAGGCCTGTGATTCATTTTACTGCAGCCATTAAGGTTAATTTCTTGGGAAATTCTTCCTATGTGTAGATGTGCACCAAATACCTGGAAGTCTCTCGAGTGAAATTTATAGTTGCAAATTGCTTGCAAATTAGATTTCACTGGAATATCAAGCGACCCTCCCCCTTTATTTTAATTCCTCCAAGAAATGCCCTAGCCCACATAAGGAATATACAAATATTTTTGATATATATATACACATGCATAATTCATATGTTGCATGAAAAAGTACTTTAAACTGCAGTGCATTCAAAAGTGAATAAATTTTAGCAATGGATGCACAAACAGCCTTTATTCTGTATTTGTACTTTCTCATTACATAGGACTCTCCAAATAATAAGGGAGTATTTATTCTGCTATTCTTAGGTGGCTAGCAGATAATATTCTCATCATCAAATGGTTTATTTTTTAAACCTGTTGCTAATCTGTTCAACAGACTGCTCAAAAGCTATATGTCTGGGGTAGAAACCCCTTGACTAATAATTATAATTAAGTAATGAAGATTATGTCACTGTATCTGGTGATTTGGCAGGTAAGGGAATACATGAAGAAACAGAATATATAAGGATGAGCCAGTCTAGAAGATATGCATCCTGTAGTCTTCAGGGTATTTACTAATCAAATTACTGTACTTGTAATTATATTTTGTAAGTTAAAGGAGAGACAGAATTATATCTAAGGGATTGGAAATGAAAAGATAGACTGATTAACTTTTTTTGTTATATATAAAGAAATAGTAGTAATTACAATTTTCTAAACATACCTTGAACTATCATAAATTTAATTAAAACCATAAATAAGAACATCTATAAGTATCTACACCAGTGAGGACTAATAACAATTCAAAGGATGCAGATGCAAAGGCATATGATACCTTAATGTTTTAGGTCATAATTTCATTAGATTATTGGATACAGCTATAAAATCTTATGGGACTTTAAGAGTTATGGAAAGAGGAGAAATTCCATGGTCAAAAGCAGTATGACTTTGAGATCACAGATTCACAGAACAGTCTGAGTTGGAAGGGACCCACAAAGATCAAGTCCACCTCTTAAGTAAATGGCTCATGTGGGGATTGAACATACAACCTTGCTGTTATTAGCACCATACTCTAACAAGCTAAGCCTAGTTAAATACAGAGAAAGCCTTCATAAAAAAAAAAAAAAGAAAAAGAAAAAATATTTTATTCCAAATTTAACAGAAATTTTCAAGAAAAGTTTCCAGTTAGCTTGAAATACCATGGGTGGAGTTCTACATGAATTTGAAGTCAACAACAAAAGACTCATGAACTCCTGTGGGAGGCAGACAATTTTTTGTACTATTTTATTCAACATAAAATTTTTACACTGCACTTATTGCTGTGGTCTCTGAGTATTTTGCAGGGCATTAGGGTGATGACTACCATCTGTCAGGCACTCAGCTACTCCCTTGAGGCAAAGTGAAGGTGTGCTGGGTGGTGCACTTTTCTCCAGAAGTGTGATGGAAGGATCCTGCTACGTTACTCCAGTGCTTCTTTATGAGAAAGCTTCAGTGGATGTGGATGCAGGAGGTGAAGTATATCTGGAATGAGGCACATAAGCTCTGTGGCTACCACATGGGTTTGGCCACTGAAAGGAGCCCTGTAATGATGCCAGTGTAGAGATGCTGCGAGGACAAAGGTCTAAGCCCATATCTGTACATCTCCTCACCAGCTTGGCTGTATGTGCTCTTATACCAAGGTCTGAGCAGTGCTAGCAATGAGGAGCTGCAGGGGTAAGGGAATTTGCAATCACATTTCACTTTCACAGCACTACACTGCCAGTCTTTCATCTGCTGGGTTATCTGACCTATATTTCATCCTCTCCAAAGTAACTTAATTTCTAAGATTCTTCCTCTTTGTACATTTTTAATACAGAAGAATTGCTTGTACTGATTATTGTGCAGGACCTCTGAGTTTTAGCACAGGTGGAATACTATCTCCCTTTATTTAGCTTGCTCAGCAAACAGCTCTTTAAGAGTAATTATTGACAAAGAAGTCAAGTTAAGTGCTGCAGGGATACAAAGGGATCACACAGAGTGTCTTAATCAGAAAAATACTGTTTCAAACAAGATGTCATCAAAGACTGGTAAACTGAAAAATGTAAAACATCTGTTAGATAACCCATTTACCATTTGATCTACTGTCATAATTCTTAAGGGAAAAAAAAAACTGAAACAAAACAACAAACCCGAAATGCTTCTGTAGTTGGTCACTGGTGGAATACAGAAGATAGAATTTCAGTAATCAGGTGATACAAAATTATGGAAATCAAAAAATAAAATAGAAAGCCCATTTCTTAATTTCAGTAGAGTCTAATGGTATCCAAATAAAAACGTCTGAAATTACATCTTTCTAATAAATATCCAGTTTAAACAGTGTACTTAGAGATTGTATTGCTAACTCTAGGGAACACCTAAATAACAGATCACCCATCCACTATTTTATTTGAAGAGTACTGATTATACATCTGCTGTAGCATTTCCTGAAATGCTGTTCTTCCTCCATCTGAATACAAAGAAAACAGTTTTTTTCCAGTGTAACAGGCAACATTTTATAAAATAATTTGAGGCTAAACAATCAACAAAGTCTCATTACAAATGCAAGAAAATTAAACACTGTCATATTTTGTTGTTACAATTATGAAAACGTTCAGCTTGTGTGTCATGCACTCCCTGCAGGAAAAAATAAGTTCAGCATTATGTAAACAACAACAGTGTCCTTATCTGTAGGAAAGCTAGGGAAAGTCACACCATGAAAATTGTCAATGTAAAGGAGCTGTTGAGGTTGTCTCCTCCCCTCCAGTCATACACTCTATTTTAAAAGTCAGCATTTTTAAAACTGGCAACTACAGTTAAATCATAGTTACTATATTAAAATAATACATAACTTCAGTATCAAAGCTATAACTCAGTCCATTGACTACTACTAAATATTTATATTTTAGTTGTGAAATAAGGTCTGATTTTCTTCGGATAGCTCTTCAAATTACAAAAATTTCTATTCATTATAAATACACATAATGTATTCAGTCTCAGAATTAAAACAGTATCAAAGTAATACAGCAGTTAGGATTTTAACTAAAATTCTTTAACTTCCTTCTATAAACAGTAAATGGTAGATGATACCAGCTTAAAAAGAAAATTTTTGTAAGTATAGGTCATCATTACTATTACCAAGCAAGATATTTGCTTCAATTCTCTTGTTGATGTTTTCCCATATACTGACCAGCAGACGTCTCTTTGCTTCCCTAGAAAATTTCACATTCACCCTTGATTTAAATTCTGCAATATTTTCTCTTAAATGATCCAGTTGTGTTTTTTAAAGATCTGGATCTATAATACTTTTGCATAAAATGAAATTGCCCCAACTGGTATATTTTGAGTGCTGGGGGTCTCAGAACTGTTAGCAGTGATGATCTATACCAAAACTTCATCTGTGAGTTAGGGACATGCACATTTCTTCCCAAACATGGTATTCATGTTCCGTTCTAAATTCACATATGAATTTATTTGTATGAATTTTTCACATATGAAAAGGGTCTTCCTATTCATTTTGAAGGGATGCCTTGTGTAATGCGAGCATGAACATATATGAAGAAATTCCATAAACACATCAATTGGAACAGGCAGTATCATACTTTTCTTGTACTTTCTGCAGGTGTTAGCCATAATATGCACAAAATTAAACAAATATTCACAGGGCCAGATGGCAGGATGGCAGGGCCAGAGCACAGCTAAGCCTCATGGACCAGCAGACCGACTGATGGCAGATCTGTGCATCTTTGATCCAAGGCCAAAGGGAAGAATGACAGGAGGGTGGAGCCATCACCCCAAAGACCCATGTCTGCGGCTGTGTGGGGAAGGAGAATGATGAGCCCTGAAAGTGAAAGTCACTGGGAAGGACAGCTTGGAAAATGTGAGGAAGTGAACTGGATATTTGGTCTTAGTAAGTCCACAGAAGCAGGACACTGTGTAGATTCCTTTGTAAATAAACTGAATTTCTCTAAAGAAAGACCTTATTGTAAAAATCAATTTCCCTTACCAGCAGACTAATTGAGCACAGCTCTGAACACTGGCTGAATACTTGAGTCAAAAAGCAACAAGATAAAGCTTTGAGCATGGTAGAAAAGTTACTAAAAGAATCTTTTCAAGCCAATTCTGAAACATTACACAACTTATTTCTTCTTCAGCGTTATCCCCAACACTCGCTGTCACCATTCTCAGAGGTTCCTTTCTTACTGCCAGTATTGAAAAGCCTAAACACTAGAGAGAGTCTGCCTTTCTACAGCAGATTTCTTTCATGCCTCTTCAGGTTTCAAAGAAAAGTCAAAATACAGATGATGTGGGAAAATCACCTCTAACAAACTGAAAATTGATGGCAAATATATAGGGGGAGGCATAAACAGAAAGCTTATCTCTTACTAAACTTTCTTTATCTTTGCTTCAGTGTGGAAGGCATATACCAGTCTTCATTGTTTTTAAAGGAGAGGTATTAAAAAGCCTGTGTTGGCATAGAAGGGTGAAGAATCAGGAGAGATTCCAGCTAAGCAGTGGCTGGACTCATTATCAACTTGCTTCCTCCAGCTCACAAACCCCAAAATTGTCTCTCCATGTCGTTATGCAAAAGCATAAGACTTTCTTGTGTAACACCCCAATACACAATTAGGCTGGGTAACTTAGAAGATGCTATGCACGTAAATGTGCCTATGCTTTTTTGATAAAGTCTTGAAGAAATACTATTATTAAATAAGCCTATGTGTCCTTGTGCTTTATGCCAAGATTAAGCAGACTATCATGCAACAGTCAAAAGAGTGCAACATCACTCATGGGGATTTAACGGGAACAAAAGATCTCCCATGTACAGATGTGAACACTAAGCAACTTCACCAGGTGCAGTGAAATTAATCCCTGTAATTTAGGCAGTTTATGTCTTTTAGTGTTTAAATTTATGGATATGTCTTCAATCTTGAAACAATTGTAAAAAACTTCATCTGTAATGAGTGTTGTCCATTTGGCTACAGGGAAGTACATTTCATTAATGAAAGGCTTCCTCTTATTCAGAATCACATATTTTGAGTTTGGGGCCATAGATAAATAGTGTACACAAACTAAATGAAAGTAACACTTGCACTTGAATTATTTTCTTTTCCCTCTTGCTGGAAGCATTCCCTCCCTCCCTGCTAGTAACCACAAATCTTTCTCTGTACTGCTCTGTTAACTTTAATAAGAAGTACAGCACAATAGCCAGTGCTGGCTTTCACTTATGGTAGCTGAATGTTAAGCAGCATTGCAAAATGTTAATTTGGAAGATAACTGAATAGTTTTTTTAAGTCTTTGTATTGGGTTTCCACGGCAATATTTTGGAAGTGGGAAGGCTATAGGGCTGGCTTCTGTGAGAAGTTATTAGAAACTTCCTCTATGTCCAATGGAGCCAATGCCAAGCAGCTCCAAGATGGACCTGCAGCTGGCCAAGGCTGAGCCCATCAGTGACAGTGGCAGCACCTCTGGGGTAATGTCTTTTAGAAGGAGAAAAAACCTGTGCAGCTATGGGTGGAGCCTGAAGGAGACTGTGACCCTGTAAGACACTTACTGGAGCAGCCTTCTGGCAGGAGCTGTGTCCTCGGGGGAGGGGGGCCCACACTGGAGCAGCCTGTTCCTGAAGAACTGCACTCCATGGAAGGGACCCACACTGGAGCAGCCTGTTCCTGAAGAACTGCACTCCATGGAAGGGACCCACACTGGAGCAGTTAATGAATAACTGTAGGCTGTGGGAAGGACCCACTTTGGAGAAGTTCATGGAGGACTGTCTGCCACGGGAGTGACCCCACATTGGCACAGAGAAAGAGTGTGAGGGGTCCTCCCCCTGAGGAAGAAACAGCAGCAAAGACAATGTGTGGTGAACTGACTGCAGCTCCCATTCCCTGTGGGAGACTGAGAGTTAACAATACTTCTCACCTCCCTCTACACACTCCAATAGGAAAACACTAATTTACTAATAACCTCATCACAGCTGTCTCGCTTTCCATTCTCACTGTTTCAGACAGGAACATATACACTGGCACCATGTGTCGTTGATAGAAAGTATTTGGGATTTCTTTCAGCAGAGATTCTGCTCACAAAACTTCATACAAGAGTGGGAGAAAACTTGCGTTCTTTAGAGCATGAAACCCATATAACAGAATTGCATAGCTTTTTCATATGATCTTGTTAATAATATTCCAGTGTTTTGTGGCTAAGTTCCTAACAACAGATATCTATAGCCTGACTTCTGAAAAACAAAATATTACTTTAGTTCTCTTAACGCAATCAGCAGCAATATGTAATGAGAGGATGTGTTTATACTGTTGGACTGAATTTCTCACAGGCGTTCTAGTCCACAGTCATCCGTACTGCCTGTGTGTTGATATGTCTGCAAGGAGAAGTCTGGAGGCAGGCAGATGGTTTCAAAGCAACCGCAAGTGGTCACAGCTGACAAGATTCCAGTTGGGATTCCAGTTTGCATGCCGCCCCCATGTACGCTGCCCCTTCCTCGCTCTGTGCCACCAAGCACAAGGCATCGTAACTGTGCCCGATGCTGTGACTCGCGGTGTTGGAGTGAGCAGCTCTCACCTTCTCACTTCTGCTGTAACAGCAGCAAAGGTGGTGAGGATGAGCATTGTTTTCCTACAATTAATATTCTGGTTGCATGAATCTGTCCCAGGCCTGGTACACACAGATCAGGAAACCATTTCACTTAGAAATAAAACTCCAGTGTGGAATATCCTTGCTCCCCTGAAACAAATCTTCAGTCTTCAGTAGCTCACCATATTTACCCTTGCTATTAAGCTGGTCCTCGTCCTTTACAAAGTGTCTATGACTAAATCAGATCATCCATCCTGTTTATATTAGTTTCCAAGACACAGAAGACAGACTGTTTCTTCCCAAGCCCAGTCTGTGGCCATGACAGTGATACTTTTCCTCCAGTCCAGGAAAAGTCAGGGCTAAGCTGCCTGACCTAGCCAGCATTATGGCATTGCTCTGTAAGCAAGCTGGTGCAGGTACGCTTGCTGTTGGTGAGGGGAGCAAAGCTGAAGGGCAAACCATGTCATCTTAAGAGAGGGGACATGCTCTGCTTGCTTATGGAGGGTATACCGACAGCCAGTGGCCAGAGCTGAGTGCCTGGGATTAGGAAGACTCTTGAAAGGACTACCCCCTCTCCCAGTCTCCTCCACATATGCATTTTTGCTGTTCTCCCTTCATCTACCCAGCAGTAAAGCAAGCACTGTGAAGTGACCCTACTAGTCACACTTGCAGCTCCTCAGACCTATACTGCAAATCTACTCCTCATCTATCAGCCATGTAAATAGGCAAATTTCAAGCCTTCGTAGTTGCAGACTGTGGTCAACAGCCTGTAGTACTTACAACACTCCAGACTAGATCACAATTTTTTCCAGTGTGGGTCAATGTGACATTAAGCAGAGGTACTGTAATCAGAACACACCACCACTTCACTAATCACAAATGCCCATTTTGCTTTCCAAGGACTTATGAAGGAGCCATGGGTTCTCTAACCACATCTCCAGATTTAGGTCAAGCATTAAGACAGTCAGACAGATGGACAGACAGTAGGGTAGTACCATTAGCATGGTCCCTTCAGGGAGACAGCTGTATCTGCCAGAAAACCAGGTGTTGCAACCTGGGGCCAGAGATCTTTTCCAGAAAATTCTCCTGGATCAAGGCCTGCAAAGAAATGAGCCCAGGCTCAAGAAAGGAGTGCGAGTCATGAGTCAGGCAGGAGCCTGACTTCTAATGTAGGGTTTGCCCTCTTCTCTTTTCCAACATATTGGGAGGCATAGGAGAGTGAAGATTTGTTACTGGGAGACTTATTTGTGGCTGTGAATACATGCTCAAAATGACAGGATGAAGAAATGAAAAATGGGACATAAAAAATATGAACATCAACACTAAGTTTCTGTGCCTGATTTTTGCCCATTCTTGTTAAGCTGCCCATAATCAGAGAAGATGTGTTACAGCATGTTCACAGGTTCTGGAGCACCCAGCTGCCACAGCCATGCAGCAATCTCTGTTAGCCATGCAAACCCAGAGGATGGGGAGGAACACAGCATTTGGACCTGTTAAGATCTGAAAAAGTAATAGGACACACTAAGCATATGTTTTGGAAAACACAGGCCTGATTTCCAGTCAGAATATTTCAAACTATTTCCAGGCCAAGATGGACAGAGAAGGATAACGAGATTTTTTGCCTTTGGGGTACAGGTACCTCAAAAAGAACAGTAAAAAGCAGTGGTCCCTGTGGATGGGGACCACCCAAGAAGGACAGATGCATCTTCTCTGTGATGTAAAAGAGAGGAGTTTTTCTTTTGCTGCTCTATAGCAGAGTTGCCATAGAGCAACTGTTTTGCTGAATAGAAAATATCTGCTCTTTGGTTTTGCATGGGAGTCGGCTCCTGGCAGAAGGAGAGGATGCTTTCTTCCTCTTGAGGTTTTGTGCACATTGTGGGTTGTGTTAGATGTGGCAGGGCAAGTGATCTCACTAGTGCATTTTGGTTTCCCTATTTTAAAACTGCAAAGAACAGATGAGTCCATCCTTGATTGGAAGTTTTGGCCAAATATTTCTTAAACTGTGTTTTCAGAACTGCAAAATACCTTAGGACTGTTCCAAAATCAAATCACTTCAGTGCCTGTCCATTCATTTTCTGAACTAAGCAGCAATAAAGTTCTGGCAATACCTAAAGAAAAAGATACAGGTGCTGACATTTACATGCAGAGGGAAAAGCATTCTTTATGAGTCTAATGGTATGCATTTAGTTCTGCTATTTGTGCACTCAGAAACAAACAAAGCAAAAAAGTGAATGCATAATGGTGTCTGTTCCTGATGCAGCAGTATGAGCGATCAAGTACATGGTCATATCAGTGGCAATGCCTCATTACCTAGTGGAGTTCCACCCAGGGTTGGCTCTCCAGAGCTGCTGACTGTGTGGAGTAGGCACAAGCAGGTTATCAGGTGGCATAACCTGCATTAATTCTGTGCATTAATTCTGTTTGCTATTGAGGAAAAGGTTAGTATTGGAGAGTTAGGAGCAGGCATCATGTGGCCTTCCAGTCACAGGTCTCGTGGGACTTGCTGTCAGCCATGGGAGCACTAGGCAGCATGATCATGCAGATGGCCTAACAGTCCAATGAAGGCTTAAATTATATATTGATCATATTTCCCATGTTACATTTTAATCTGATTATTACATTTAAAATGCCTACTTTACATATCTTGGACTGGTAGATCACTGAAGCTAAACAGTAACTTTCAAGCAACAACAGAATAATTTTAAGAATGCAATAAGAAACAAATCAAATTACAGCAGGGCTTCTGCTGTGACTGTAATCCAATTTCTCACTGAGCATGATCAGCTCTTCCTCTCTTTATGAAGAGTGTGATAGACAGGACCTGCCCTTTGCTCTGTGAACAGATGTAGGGCTGGTGGAGCAAACTGTTTCTGGTGACGACTGCTTTGGCTCACCAAAGATACTAGAATTCAGAAACCTTCTAATTATATAAATGGTGAATTGTAGCACTGGCAGTCCTCCTTCCATTGTTAGAGAGGGTGTCAATGTCACCACCTCTTGCTAATTCCCTGCATTATACAGTACATGTAGATGAAGGTAGCAAAGTATTTCCTTTACCTCAAGCTATGAAATAATTAAAATTACAACAATTTAAATCCCTTGGTGCTGAAGGGAGAGGTAAAGGCAGTGGAAGGGCTAAAGGTGGGTAAGAGGTGGGCAGTCAAGCTGTCTCTTCTCAGTCTCAAAACTCATTCAGTTGTAAATCAGATGACCTTTGTGCTACTTTTCCATTTACTTTTCAGGGAGAGATTCAGAAAACCCAGTAGCCTAAAGCAAAAGCTTAGCAAGCCAGGCTGCAAGTCAAGGCTTGCTTATTATGACCTTTATTCATGAAGACTGTCTTTACTTTCTGAAATGGTTTTCTTTTACCCATTGTCAGAGACTGAAATATTATGGTTCATGGCCTAAACATTGTTATGAAGGACTTTTTGCACATGATGACAGAACTGTATAGAGAAGCTGTGATCACCAAAGCCCTCCCCTCCCTGAAGATGGCTCCTAAGGGGAACTTTGGACTGTGAGTTAAGCCACCTAAGGGAACTTGAGATCAGACAAAGGTGACACTATCATTCAATCATCTCAGGTCTAGGAAAAAGCAAACAAGGCTGAGGGAGAAGAATGCATCCACAAGAAAGCCAAACCTAGCAGCTGTCCTGAAAATCCTCCCTGTCTGGGTTCCATGGGGTGGGGGAAGCCATAGCCTTCAGTCTCTCTGCTGAGGCCAGGTTTGCACAGACTCCCCCCAGCCAAGGCGGGAGAAGGAGAGTTTTGGGTGTGTGGCATAACCTCAGGTCAGAGACAGAGAACACCCATCCTCCCTCACACAAACTGGCTCAGTTTTAGAAATCTCCACCTCAAGAAGGCCACATCCATGGGACATTCATGTGAGAAGCAGCTGAGAGGGTATCACAATCCATCAAAGACCCCCGCAAAGTGCTCACCAGACTTATTCCTGAGGCCTTGCACCACAGCATTGCACATGATGCAAAGAGACTCAATAGATCCAGAGTCTGTTACAAAAGACAGTATCAAACGTGCCCCTCGCTGCTCCCCTACAGGGGAATGTACCTGGGCATTCCCACCTGTCTTCAATATATGTTAATATATCAGACTCTGTGTTTTTTGGGGGGACCCTCACCACCAAGAAGACTGGATGGAGAGGATCAACGGGACATTGTTGGGATCCATGGAGTGGTGATATTTTCTACTTAATTTGTTTCTGTCAGTCTCTTTCTGTCCCCTCACCTCTTTTCTCTTTCTTTCTCTCTATCTCTCTTTCATTTCCTTTTAAATAAAATCCATACTATTGACTTTGGCATATAGTCTTCTTTGCACCTTAATTTGGGCAGAGGCACTTCTAATAATTTCAATAACCGGATCCTAACACCCATGTAGTAGGTATTTTCCAACCAGTGGGGAAAATGCAAAACTTGTCAAAAAAAGCATAAAATTCATGAACAGTAATTGAAACTATGCAGTTTACAATAGGCTGCATCTTGGTTCCTGAGCTTGGCAGGAAAATTTACTTCTGTTAAGTAGTAGTTTCTGGTCCATGAAACACTCTTGATTATACAATTTTCTGGATTTAATTGAGAGTCAAGTTGTAGAGGGCAGCATGGTATAAAATGTGACAGGTATTGTACATGGAAACCTTCATTGTAAATGCCGTGAATGGGATGATGCAAAAAGATGTAAGGTAAACACAGAAATTGTTAGAAAGGTTCTATAAGGGAAAACTGAGTGATATGATGAAAAGGGAGGACAGCTGCAGATGGATGCAGAGCTGGCTACATTTAGTCTGTGCTAGAGGGAAGACAAGGCTCAAGGAGGTCAAGCTGCAGCAAAGCCACCATAGTCAGGATGGGAGATTATGAACACCTATAAATAAGCTATGATCTAAGAACTGCCTAATAGGATGTGAAGGGTGAAGTGAGAGCTTGATTCCAATTTGGTTGGAAAACTAAGATTGCAGTAATAATTCCAGAATCCACTTCAGAACTGAAGTTCAATGGAGCAATACATTATTAATTTCCCTCCTTTTCTGTACATTTTCTTTCCCCAGTGTGCCACCACTGTCTGTGAGTTACTTTCAATGCACCCTTCTGTTTCAGCAGTGATTCTTTTGTTTTCATCATCTTTCCTTCTCCCAGGCTCTTATTTTTCCTTCTGCTTTTTCCTAGCTTCCTGCCATTAATTTCCATCTATTTTCCCTCTTACCTTGCTTAGTCCCATGTCCCTCTTTACCAGCTCAGTCCTAGTAAATGCTTGCAGATAAAAACATATGTTAGATTCATCACTGACTGCTGTTTTTAAATGCAACTCCCGATTTCAGCAGCCAGAAGCCTTTCATTGGCATCATGCTAGAATTATGACACAGGTGGGCAAAGGGAATTGGACTCCCATTTTTACAGTTGTTAAAATTACAGACTCAGTGTTATGACCTGTCCCTGAAGGTGAGGGTAACTGAAGTTCTTTTTAATAGATTCCCTTGGGGTGGATTAGAGTGAAACACTGAATGATCAGTGTTTAAATATACATATATATATATATATATATGTAGGGTTTATTTTAGAAGAATTTGGTTGCAATAGAAAGGAGGTATGTAGCCATTTTGGTTATTATTCTCTATAGTAATATAACAATACAAAAGTATAAAGGTTTCACTTAAGAAAATATATAAGGAAAAGAAAGAAAAAGGATAGGAGTAGATAGTGGGGAGAAAAGATATCACCGCCTGTGGATCCAGAAATGAGACTTGATCATTTCAATTTTGATGTCTGTTGGTCGAAGTGGTTGTTACAGTCTTGATCCATCAGGGTAGGGGAGGCCCATGAAACACTGACTTCAATGGGTTAATATAAATTTAGGTTTATGTGGGAATGCCCAGGTACCTCCCCTGAGGGGGCAGTTTTACACTGCCTGATGTAACCCTGTGGATCATGCACAGGCCTCTGGTAGAAGGCCTCAGAAATGTGTCTGGGGGCACTTTGGGGGCCTTTGATAGTACATGACACCTTCTAAGGCATGACAGCTGTCTCTCACACCAGCCAGCATAGTTGAGCCAGTTATGCCCCATCACAAGAGATAAATACCTTCAGGCCTACATGTGAATGTCTTGGTACTTCCTTGGAGGGGGGGAAGTTTTACAACTGAGACAGTTGTGTAAGGGAGGAAATTGGCTTGATAAAAAGCATTATCCCACCTAGTAGCATCTGTTTCATACTGGTCTTGTCCCTTATGTGGCTCAAACCCCAGCTTGTTACTAAACAAAGGTCAGTTTGTCGTGGTCATCTCCTGGTGATGAGTGTTCACCCCCTCTGTCTTATGCGGATTTCACCACCACACACAAAAACCTCTCCTCCCCCACTTTGGTTGGAGGTGCAAATGTGGCCACACCAAAACACCCTGTTGCTTTTGCAAATGGCTGATTGTTTGAGTCATTAACCATTAACTTTTCAGTCTCCCAGTCTCTTAAGGCTGAAAAAGAGTAGAAACTCTGCAGATAGTTCTGCATCACGCCCTTACACACACAGAGTTGTTTCTCCTCTCTGCTACACCTCCAGAATATAGGGTCAAGGTGCTGGAGGATGGCTGCAGCTCAAAGTGGGGAGGTCATTTATGAGACCAAGAGACATATCTTTTAGAGCGACTGTCTGCTTCCCACAACACATCAAGATGTGGCACTGCAGTAGAATCTGGGGGTAAATCAGGATACCCTTGATTGTGAGCAAGGCTACCAAACATCTGGGGTTTGCACAGACTTGACTTCTTTCCAGCCCCCAAAATCTTTCCGGGTGAACAGCTGACACATGAAAGCCGTTTGATGACAAAATCGTTGTCTCCACTGTACTTTGTTGTCACAAAGTGACATTGGGCTGATGCTTCTCTTAGTGCTCTTACACAACAAAAAGATCATATCCTCTGCATTTGGCAGCACAGATCCTAATCCTGACTCTAAAGATTGTCTACCAAAATTTTCCCTCAGCCAAAAGACCAAGTGGTTAACAAAGAGGAAAACAATAACAGTCCAGCTGTAAACAATGAATGGGTGTTTCCAGTTTCCCAAGGATAACCACAGTCTAGTATTTGGATTATCCAACAGCATCAGGCAGCGTCACAACTGATGGCCCTGGTACAGGGACAACCCTCAAACTCCTCTAAAACTAAATGCAGATTGGTAGTCAAAGACTGGTCAGTCTGATCTAACATCTTCATGAATGGTCCAAGTGATAGAACCATTAAAACCACTGTACATGCTCTGCACAGTCACAGAACTCCTATGAACATCAAGGAAGGATGATCTCAGCCACACTGAACACAGAGTCTGCCTATGAGACAGTGACTATCTTTTTCTGGCACAAAGGGTCACACAGTGACAAGGGGTTGCTACATAGCTGGAGACATCCATGTGGAGGGAAAACTCTTGTAAATCTAAACTGTAGACAACAAAATGCATTGGTTTGTTTTCTTTGCTGGGGTGTTTTTTTGTTTGGTTGGTTTTTTAATTATTGACATAATTTTTCTGTTTGCATTGCAAGCTAGTTTCTTGGAATTTTTTAGTTCCATGAGAGTAAAACAACATGTGCCAATACACGTCCTTACACAGTAAGTATTGCAATCAATATAATTCCTACTAATTGCTTCCTCTGGAAAGAGGAGGGATTTCTTCCTCTCCCTTTGGTATGGACATTTCTGCCAATTGTTAACATATTTTTAAAACATCTGTCTTTTGAGTAGTATGCTCTCCAAGACATGACACTGCCAAAAAAATATGCTTAAATTAGGCACACTATTTTCAAACCTGGCTACTTAAAACTTAATTGTATAAATAAAACTGTAGTCAGTGAGACTTCTCACTAGTTTGTCTGTTAGCATCAGTAATGTTAAGTATCAGTTCTCTAGAAAATTAAGGCTTCAATAAAATAATCTGCCACTAATTAAAAATGGTTGTTTCAATGGTTTATTTTGATATCTGAATGTTGAAAGCAATGTAAATGAGACATCTGCAGAACTAATATTCAGTACATCATGCACACTCAACTGCTGTCCATCAGTTTATTAATAATTATCACATGTGTAGCTAGAATTAAAAATTTAGATTTGTTTCTTTGCTTTGATAAATTGATTTATAAAAGGCCTGCAACACTACATCAGTGTAAAAACCTCTTTTGCCCTGACCTCAGAAAGATTTTTTTTAACTCCTGAGAGCTTTTGTTGGTTAGCTGTTAGAGCATGTGGGAAGACAGGACCAAATGTACGATTTTGGAGAATACAGCTGCCATTAGTTAAGCACAGAACATGAATTAGAGTGTCTGTACTGCTGAAAATGTTCAGAGCCTTTAAAAAAAATGCTTCCATTTTATATCAGCCAATTTAAATGCATTAGTTCTAAGAGGTTTTTTTGCGATTTGTCATGGCAAGAAGCCAAGATTTTATGGTCTTTCATATAGAAAAAGCATTGGATTATGTTAAATACTGTATGTGTGTGTGTGTGTATATATATATTATAGATATATACATATATATATATATACACACACACACACATATATTCCATATAAAAGCTATCTTCAGGATACATAGAGACTGCAAAACCAGCCAAAGTTAAATGTGTCAGCACAATCTCTTGCATATTCATTACGTGCAGTTTTTTTGAACATATTCTTTCACACTACTGTCTATGGAGTACTTTAAACCTGTTTTCACTAGAAAAACCTTCCTGTTCTATAAGAACCATAGCAGCACACCATGCTAAAATAGGCTTTTTGTCAGCCCTACAGGCTGAGTGTGCTGCTGCATTCTTGGTTCTCAGTTCCCTACTCTTTGCTGGGAGCTGTTGCCGTCCCCATTTTGCAGGTAGGAAAATCAGGGGGATACTTCCCTTTTACACTTGCTGTCAGCATGGCCAGTGGATTCAGTCCACCCAGATCTCTGGTTTCAGTTCATCCAAATGGCCCAGAAGTGGTGGCATGATTATTTTCATCCAAAAAGCTATGAATGGGGAGAGGCTTGCAATGAGCAGCTTGGGTACAATAATATCTCCAATCAGTACAGCCAGCTTGGAGAAGGAGGGGCATCCACAGCCTCACTTTTACCAGCAAAACAGTATTTTTGCTGACATGGCTGTTACCAATTCCCAGGACAGAATTAAGGCATATAGCACTTGTTCATCTGCTTTCTTTTTTACCTTTTTTAACTTTATCTCTCAGTGGAGTCTCTCCCTGTAGAAACCAAAAAATGACAGTGAAATGCAAAAGAGATTTTAGACTTAGACCTGACATTACACCTTTGCCTTGAACAGCATCCAAAATTTTGAAACTGATTACCATATGTATCACAGGTCTTCATGTAATAATCATGATAAAAAAAGCAGTGATTAAGATGTGGATCACAGGTCCGCCTAGAAAATCCTTTTAAAAAACAGAAATCAGCTCCTGAGGCAAGGCTAATGATTTACCTTTGGAATAAGGTAAATCTGGTACTTGCTTACTTGAAGCTCCAGCTTTGATGTGGTGGTTTTTTAGTTCCCTTGCATTATTGACTCCCATGACTACCACTGTAAAGATATGGCCTGCATAGGCCCATGGCATAAGCAGCATCCCAGAAACACTAAAGTTTCTCTTAAAAAAAATTCTTGGATCCTGGTTAATCTTAGAATCAAAGAATCGCAACTTGGAATATTTTTTTTGCTTCAGTGACTTGAGAGACTAGCCTTCATAAGAGGAAGGCATACCACAAATCTTGTAATATTTCTAGTGTCAGTGTTCTTTACAGTCAGTAAGTTCACCTTCTACAATTCTCACTTATTATAGTCCCCTCTTCCTAAAGAATTATTGAAATTAGATTGTACAGTTCTGTAGCTTGATACCTACATTGAGAAGGCAGACAATTTTTTATTTCAGATGTACATTAAATACTTGAAATAAATCTTTAGTTCTCTCTTAACCTTGACTATAGAACAAAAAAAAAGTATAACAAGCTACTCCTAAGTGACCCAGTATAATAATTTTCAGCTTGGGTAGTGTTGGTTGCTCATCTTGAATGTATATTTTCACTGTTCTAACAGATACCATATCCACTGGGAATGAAAGCTTTTCTTCAAATAAGACAAAAAGTCTCATTCAGATTTTCTACAAATTCCCTGACTACTGCAAGAAGTCCTTTTGTCTTGGAAAGCAAATTAGGAGTACCAGCTCTCCCGATCCATTGTGCCATCCTTTCAGTCATTACTGTGAGAAATTTGATCTCTACAATGTATTAACTTTTTGTTCCTTCTTTGAACTTGGCCAACAAACTGGGTGAATTAACATAAATGGCAAAAGAGGCTGGACATCTGGGGAATGACACCAAATTCATTTTCTGTAACTTCGAAGTAACCAGATGGCAAATGATTCAAAGGCCTATCTTCAAGAACCAGCTGTATAGTCCACTTACTACTACGGTATTAGAAGTCAGCCTTTACAGTAAGAAATTACAGAAATTACACCTGCAACTTTGCCAATGACCTTGCATTAAAAAAAAAAAAAAAAAAGGTTAAAATAAGAATTGTCACACTACAGGAAATTTATAAGGAGCTTATCTGTAAATGAGGTATAGGCTATCAACAGTTAATTATATAAAGATAGCACTTAACAAGAAAGAGGGTGCACATCTTACCTATGCAGGCTGTATATTCAAAACAGATTAATGTTAATTAAATGGTCCGTCAAGCTGGAGTGTGCAAAATCGATGAGCACTGACAGCAGAATAATAGAGATAAATCTAAGACACTGTCAACTATAGAAGGAAAAGTTTAGACATTACACATAAGCCATGGCATCCAAATTTTGATTGGGTCCTCCTTACAGATTCAGTGTTTACTTTGGGTGGGTTTTAGGGTCAGTTCGCGGTATTGGGGGAGACCAGCTTTCAATGTTAGCGGCTTTTGGACTGAGATAAAAACAAGTCGTCTCTACCAATCTCACGTGTTTAGGCTGAATTCCCCTCATTCCACAGAAGGTAGATGAAGCATGACTTTTAGAAAGAGATCTAAATCTCATGCAAAAGCTTTCTGCTGAACATTTACACTAAAGTCAAAGTGACATTTGACTAAGCAACATCCATCACTTGGTAATACATTTCAGCTCTCTTTGCAGAATACGCAAATTTAATTAGCACAGTTTTTATGGCATAGAATTGTTCCTAAAGAAGGGATTTTGGTCCTTCTGGAACTTCCCCTCCCTGGTCTTTGTATTAGAAATACACTAAAATGACTTCCAGTTCTGAAACAAAGCAAAGTTTTAAATCAAAATGTCATGGAATATTAACTCCATATTTCATGAAATGCAAGTATTTTACTTGTTTCAATTTAATACCAGCCTGACCTAGATGTATTATCTAACAACCTCATTTCGTTTTCCTCAGAAGACCTTCTTGATAGCAGGATGTCAAAACAAAAACGGAACAAAGTACAGCTGATAAGCCTCTTCCTATCCAACATCTTTCTGTAGCAACCCTGTGCCAAGCATAGCACTGGGGCATAAAGAGAGACCAGAGCATCCCTTGATCATATACTGAGATAGCTACATGACAGAATGGAGAGAAATACATTAGCTATACTTAACATGTATTTTTAGTTTCTTTTCCTCCCTTGACACTTTCCAGCCAGGAATCACTTTGGAGAACTGCAGGAGCACAAACATCTTTGAAAGACTTTTCTCTGTCTACTCCTTAATTCAGGTTCAGAAACTTTTTGAATGAATGAATGACTACCATGGGAGCATCACACAGATATTTTCTCTCCAAACATTACAAGTACTAAAATGAACTTTGCCTGGTTTCTACAACTGGTAAGTCAGTTCTGTTATAGTTCTCTAGAAAGGTGCAAGCTCCCCTGAAACTTTTAAGGCCAGTTCATTTGTGTATCATCCTTCTGCTGTCGATTACCTAGTGCTTAAAAAAGGATGAGCTCACCCAACATCTTTTCCTGAGGGCATGTATGATATCTTCTTCCTCTAACCAATCATCTGTTTTCACAGAGTGCAATTATCTCTGAGGGCTGATTTCTGCCAGGACAATGAGCTTAAAGGTTATTAAGAAGGGCACCCATGTCTGTATATGCTTGCACAAAGGCAGCATGATTTCATTTCCATAATAAGCCATAAAGCAAAGTTCTTTTTAGGTATTGGTCCATCTATGGAGTTTCCCACAGTCAAAATTCATGAGAAACATTAGCCAGCTATTTTCAATTGACTACTCTGGTCAAATAAAATATCAAATAAAATAGTAAAAAAAAATTCTCAAGAAACTCAACTAAATAAAATAATAAAGCTTAGTACAGGAATCAAAGGAGGATTTATGGAGGTACATGGAGAGGAACAGGAAACAAGTGGTAGCACATCCTAGACAAAAAGCTAAGAAAAGAGCATTTGAGTCATTCAGCCTCATCAACACCCATCCCACTCTACTCTGTGCTAGTGCAGCCTCACTTCAAGTCCTGTGTGCAGTTTTGGGTGCTACAATTTAAGAAGGATATAAAGCTCTTAGAGAGCACCCAAAGGAGGGCAACCAAGATGGTGAAGGGCCTTGAGGGGAAGCCATATGAGGAGCATCTAAAGTCATTTGGTCTATTCAGCCTGGAGAAGAGGAGACTGAGGGGAGACCACACAGTGGTCTACAGCTTCCTCATGAAGTGAAGTGGAAGGGTTTCTTTTATTTGATGACCAACAATACAACCCCAGGGAATGGCCTGAAGTTGCGCCAGGGGAGATTGGATATTAGGAAAATATTCTTCACCCAGAGGGTGGCTGGGCACTGGAACAGGCTCCCCAGGGAAGTGATCATGGCCCCAAGCCTGACAGAGCTCAAGAAGCATTTGGAAAATACAGTCAGGCACATGGTGTGATTCTCAGGGATGGTGCTGTGCAGGGCCAAGAGCTGGACTTCGATGATCCTTGTAGGTCCCTTCTGACTCAGCTTATTCTGTGATTCTGTGAACAACACTGTACATGACAAGCAGTTCCCTGACATTCACATAAAAGCCTGATCTACTTTATGTACCCAACATTTCATGGTGCCACTACTGTCGTTTGGGAACTCCTCTTTCTTTTATTTTCTTCGACAGCATCTTTTCTTCATTTTAAGGATCGATTGAGACACCCACGAACATTCACTCAAATGTTTCCTAAGCTCAAATATTTTGATGTTACTTTTGTTCCATGAACAGACTGAATACCAAAACATCCTGAGAAATTGTTGGAAATGTTTTGGAAAAAAAAAACAGAAAAGATTTTTTTTTTCTCCAAATCCAAAAGAATCATTTTAGCATTTTTATATCAGGATATTTAATTTTCTTGCATTAAAACCAACTGAAGAAAAGTTGATTAAAGACCACAGGAAGATGCAGCAGTCTGTGAGGTTGAAGTGCCTTGTGGGACCTGTCATTCTAGAGCCCTCCCTCCTGCCTAAGAGTTAGGCAGCTATTTCTGCAGTGCATGATTGCCGTGACAGTATGCCAAAATGCATCATGAGAGAAATGTATAGGCAATAAGAAGATCAGATCATAGAGTAAGGGAGGGCCACAAAACATTTGCACAAATCCGTGAAACCATCCATAACACATAAGGGTTGAACTGATTTCAGAGAGAGAGTTTTAGTGCAGTTCAAAAGATTTTAATTTGGATCACATGTATTCAAGAGGAGGTCCTTTCTTTAGTTTTCTCATTGAAATAAAAATAATAATAATTTTAAAATACGGAATTAAAGAAGTTATAATCATAGCTTCATGATTTTAAGTAAATTTTTGAGTGAGAAACAGCTTTAAGTGAGTCCAAAGGAGAGCCACAAAGATGATCAGAGGTTGGAGGAGCTCTCTATGAAGACAGGCTCAGGGAGCTGGAGTTGCTCAGCCTGAAGAAGAGCAAGGTCAACCTTAGAGCAGCCTTCCAGCGCCTAGAGGAAAGTACAAGAGAGCTGGAGAGGGACTTTTTATAAGGGCATATGATTCATCACTGTTTGACCCATATGAAAGTAAATGTAAAGTAAATTTCTATAGGGAGTTAGCTATAATTACCAGCCAAAATGTTGGCAACCTAAGCCCATTCTGGGGTGATTTACAATGACACTGACCCCACACAAAACTCTTAGTTTCCTTTGGAGGTAGGTTTTGTTCTCACAAATGTTTACTGTCGTCTGGTATGGTATAACTTTCTAATCTCTGTCTGAACCAGTTTGAAAGTGTTAATAATGCCCCATAATTTTAAGAAGTAATTCTTCTTTCTAAAATGTAAGGAGATTCAGGTGTCAGCTTTTAGGGACCTTTGAAAACATTATTATATTCAGGAAAACTATCCATAATCTTGCACAGAGAGAAAAAGTCTTAGAAGGGATTAGAAAATACCAGTGTTCTTTGTCAGTAAGTACATAATTCATTCAATTTAGTTACTGCTAATCTTTTTTCTTTACTTTTTTAGAACTGACCTAATGTGTCAAATTTACATACATTTCAACAGAAACACATTTTCTAGTCATATAGAAAAGATTAGCTATATATAGCATGATCCTTAAGAGATCCAAACTGCTTTTATATCCTACAAAGCAAAAGTTTATAACTGTGCTAAGTGATCTTTTTATACAATTACTAATAAGAACATTAGCACTCTTCCCATACTAAAAGTATAAATTAATCTCATATATTAGAGGTAACCTGGCATTAATGCATCATTAGATCAACAGCATTGATTTCAGAAAGTTTTTATTATGTGTGTACATTTTATAAAGATCAGACTATAATAAATTTTGGTTTATAAGTGTCCTTTTGCATATGCTTATCATTATTGAGCTTTGTAAATGACCCATTCCCCAGTCAGACTAGGGGAATTACAGTAAAACAACTGATCACACTGAAGGAAGTGTAATCTGTTAGTCTCTGCAGAAACCACTGTACAAAATACTTGCCTAAAAATTAAAAAGAAAACAATAAAGAAAAGACTTAATGAAAGAACAGTCCAAAACTAGAAGAGAGATTGGCTGGATTGCCATATGATTAAAAGCTTGGATTTACAGCTGGAAAGCCTAGAGTAAATTCTTGTATTTACCAATTCACTTCATGTTTCTAAGTCATAACTTTGCATCTGTCAGATGAAATGAAAATACTTTTCTACTTAAGCAGCTAATATGTTGGAAAGGGATGGTTTCTCCCCATGTTTCTGTATTGTTCCTACACAACAGCATCCCGGTGCGACTGGAGACTGGGGTTCATAGTGGCACATATTAGAACCCCCACAGAAATATTTATACAGGCTTTAAGATTTCAGAGCAGGTAAAGGGTAGGGGTTCTCCATAGCAAAATGAAAATTACATAGCTAAACAACCATAAGAGACAATGTTAAAGTTCACAGGATGAGGTACAAGGAAGATTTGGGATCAATGTGCAGGTACCATTTTTAAGCTAGTGTCCAAGTTTGAGACAAATTCAGAGGAATGTCTGAAATGAATGCCCTGTGACAGAAGGCAGGTTATAGCCATCCCTCTGCTGCCAGGATCAGAAATAATTTTCCTTGGAGGAAAGTGAAAAAAGATTATTTCTTTACCAAGCAGAATGCATGCAGACACAGGAAAAAAAAAAAAAAAAGAAAATAAAATAATAAAACCTCTCACTGTGGAGAGAACCTGGTAAAATTCAAAGTCCTTTGTGGGTGGCTCTCTCTCCTCTCTGGAGCTGGGGTTCAGTGTGGGCCCCTCCAGGTGAAGGTGTAGGGCTTCCCAGTGATGTTCTGGTATTGCTGAACAGTCCAGAAGAGGAGGAGAAGCCAAGTTCCAGGGAAAAAACTTTCTTGCCTCAGCTAGCAGACTAGCTGAGAAGCAAAGGAGTTTAACTCTCCGTCTCTCTCCTGAGAAAAGGAACCGAGAGCTGGGAAAAGCAGGAAGGTGCTTTCCTCCGCTCTGTAGCAGCCAGGAACGCAGCGGAGTGTGGGTCCTTGAGCACAAACTGCTCTTTTATTTCTCCCTTTCTCTTGGACCCAGCTTAAAGACACAGAAAGGCACAGGATTCATGTCTAGCATAGGGCAGATGATAGGGAAAACAGTATCATATGGTCACCCCAGGACAGCTAGTCATCCTGACTGTTTGGTTTTTCATTTTGGACAGAGTGTGCACCTTCTAGTCACACAGAGAGGAAAGGATTGGCTGTGTAGGGGAAGTTCAAGAGCTGGAAATTACTTCAGATCTCACCATGCAGCAAGAAACATTTTGTTTGGTTTTTTCCCCCTCATATGCTTTGTTTCCTTGGGTGGATTTCAGGAGGGAGGAATAAGGATGAAACATCCCACGACTACTGACCTTGTGAGAATGGGTGATGTATGTCATTTCCCAATTCTGTGGGAGTTCATCAAGCCTCTTCTCTACCAGTTGAAAATCATTATAAACATCCTATTTTTAGTTCACACAGTATTTGTTTGTGTATCCTTTTTCCTGTCTCTTCTTCTTCCCACCAGACTGAGGGCAAGTACTGTGGGAAATTCAACTCTTGTTTGATACATATTGGTTTTGGTTTTGTATTTTAAGTACCAACAAAATCTTCCACATTTAAAGATTAGAGTGAACCATGACCATGATCTTTTTTCTGATGGACAAGGCTATAGAATATTCTTGAATAAGCAACCAATTAAAACTATGTGGATCTATCAAAATAGATCAAATTTATTAAAAATAATAAAGATAGTAGACCACCTGCAGCATTCATTGGTTGGTTGTCCTTGTCATTCAAACAATAACAGAAATAATTGAGGAAAGTAAGCCTCTGGGTTTCAATTTCTAGACTGGATTTTGTCAAGCATATACTACCGGTCACATCTTCATCTGCAACACTGAAACCCGAACATTCATCAGTTCTCCATTACAGGCTGTAGTTGGGAAACAAGTAAATCCATAGCTTTTTCTGTCACATCAAATTGAATGGCACACAGAAATCTCTCAGTCAACAATGTATTAAAAGATGGTTTCCAAACTCTTCTCTAAGCCCTCACTTAGTGTGGGAAGAGCACAGCCCTGAGACAGCTGCATGGCATTTGAGCTGTGTCCTGTGCATCTGGTTCTCCCACCTGCTGTTTGCCTTCTTCAACCCTACAATCAAAACTGAGACCAGCTCTTTCAAGTTCTCTTCAGCTGCATGCATGGGACCTGCAGCTACTCTCCAGAATTTCCTATTGCCATTCCCATCCTCCTGCTTTGCTCTGAAAGAGCCCTGGCAGCAAAAGTCCTCCCCAGGGAAAGAGCATCTTCTGCTTCAGCTTCCCTCAGGACTGCCATAGCACTTCACTTAGAGATGAACTGCATCGCCCTTTGTAGTAGATACAGATATGATACACTAAACACTGAACTACAACACACTTAAAAGCAGGTGGAAGAAGCTGTACAGTGAAAAGTTTTACACAACTACACCCCTCAGGACTTGTGCTGCCTTATTTATAGCTTTTTGCACCTCTTATTCTACCCCCTTCCAGGTAACAAATCCCAGATATGCTTGGATAAGTATTTCAAAACTGCATATTCAGAGAACAGTTACAATAGACAGCAAATATTTACAGTTGCCATGGAAAAAAACTCTATGCCATGCCCTGTCATTTTAAATCTAGTTGAGGCCTGACGGGCTGAGCAACCAAGGTTATTACATTTAAAATACATCTAGCTGGAGTCAAGCAGTTATTCCTTCCTAGACTGCAAAGCCATAAAGCAGATGAGATGCAACACTGATGGTAGTAAACTCGGTGATAATTTTAAGGCGAAATATGCTTCCCCCTTTTCAATTTACATGTTTTTGCTCCAGATGGGCCTTAAAAGCTCGGTATAGTTTGCTAACTAATTACTGGCTTAACTGACACCCAGTTACAAACAATGACAATAAAACTCACAGATGCCTCAAAGGTATTTCAATACTCATCCTCTTAGCAAGGAGTCATCAGTGGTCCCACATTGCTGGGCTATCCTTCCCTGCCCTGCCTGGGTGACACACCTATGCCAGGAGCAGCTGCCTGTGTTGAGTTAAAGCCTTGCTGCCCCTAAGACCAAGTGAAATTTGTCATTAGCTTCCAAAAAGACACACCAAAATCCTTTCTATGCAAGTCTGACAAGGATCAAAGGGAGGCATGGCTTAGTCAGGTTTCTATTTCTGACATCTACCCGAATCTTGCAAGAAAGCGGATTATCCTCATACAGATGTTTAAACATTCCAGTATTTATGGAATTTTTTTTTTTTGCATACATTTCAGCATGAAAACATGAAACATATATACAACTCTTAAATACTCAGTTGTGCAAATGTTTTCCAAAGCTACATGATAAAATGATGTTACATTAGCTGCCTTCTGGTGCCAAGCCATATATCTATTTTAAGAGGACAACTTGAAAGTTTAAAATTAATGGTTAAGGGTTGCATATATCCTCTAGAGAACAAGGTGTTGAAGATGAATATATTTACTTAGCCCATTTGATCTTTGAGAAATAATTAGTAAGCAAATTAACCCCTGACTTGGCTCTGAGCAAGTATGGACCTTTAAGTGTGTCTATCTCTAGCTCTATATCTCAAATTTGAAGTTTACATCAAGTCTACCTCTTTTAATAACAGGTCAGAATCATGCAGTCATTTACTCCTAATTTACAATTAGGAGTTAAATACATTATTTCCCCACTAGCCATTACAGGTAAGTGAAAAGGTGATTGTATATGCAGTCCAACAATATTTATAAAAGGGTGAACTGAACAAACATGGCAAATGATCTAAAATCAATAGTTAAAATGATCAAATCATCTGTTGGTTAGTTCTCATTTTCAGATCAAGTACTGTGTTAACTTTTCTGCTTGTTACATTATGCAATTCATAACCTACCTGTTCATACTCATCATAAGACACTGTATATTTTTTACTTATAACACAACTTTTTTTCATCCATAAAGATCATAATTTTCGGGATTTTTTATTACCTGCAATACTGGATAAGATCTGTATACACTGCAGTTTAGTAATCCCTTAAGTGCTACTTTTCAGGCCAAAGAAGCCATGCAGAAAATTTTCGGAGGTCCTCGACAGAAATGGTTTTGTGTAGGAGGAGGATAAAAAAGAGATTTTAATAATGAAGTGTGGAGTTGCAGTATAGAGAGACAGGTTAAGGCTTCCCAGAGGCATTAGCAAAATTGAATTTTGCCTCTCCAAGGATGGAGACTCAGGGCTTTGACCATGGGAAGGGACAGAATCACCATGGGAATCTTGTGAAGGTATAGAGTTTGGTTTGCTGCTGCCAGAGAGAAGGACTGGGCACTCCCATGGGACTGGGCTGCCCACATGTGCCTTCATCCTCACATCGTAGCTCCTCTTCCACAGGCAATGTAAGCAGGAGGGGCCCAGCCTTCCACAGTCTGTCATCCAAAGCAAACACCAACTCTGCTCCCACTCACAGCTGGGGATAATCTTTAATTATCAAGGTGTCCCCATGGCAGACAAGTTCCAGTACCTAAGAGCATGGTATCTCCTTTTCAATGGATAAATAAATATTTTTTGAATCATCATACAAAAAAAATAGGATCATGAATATGCAATGTAGAATGATCCTCCAAAGGATCATCCTTTGTTGCTTGCCAAGAAGAAAGTTGTTTCAAGTAATAAGGACAGATACTCAATTACTACGAATTGCTACATGGTACAGGCATTCAAAATTCATTTGAAATACACAGATCTGTGATAATTTTCATTTTCAATCAAATCACATAACAGAGTACAGTAAGTCTAATTATTTTGTTTGTGGTATACACAGGTGTCTGGATCAAGTGGGAGCCACGTTACACAAATCAACAGGCAGCACCCATGTGGCTACAAGGCACCACTCATACAAACAGTGTGTAACTACTGGATGAGACCAACAAAAATCAGGGTAAGATAAACACAGGACAAGGTGGATGGTGAAGTTATGTAACAACAAGAACATGGTTTAATATCAACTAGTCAGGTGTGTATGCAGTACAAAAAAGAAGCCATTGGTAGCAGCAAGCTCAGTATGAATGTTACAGCTAGAAAAATGAATATATTTTAGCTGATTTTAGGGCCTTTTCAATTTCTACATTTATTATCAAATTCAATTTCTCTGAATTTGCTCATTCGTAGCTATATTTGCTTTCTAAAATAGCTTCATGAGAATGCCTGGTTCTCTGTTTTCAAATGGGCTATAGAACCAATCATGAACAGTTTCAGAAGTGGAGTTACACAAAGTTTATTAACTGAGCTATTTGGGCAGCTAACCTGATAAATTTAAAAATATATGATTTAGTCCTGCTTACTCAGCTATGGTTAATGATACTCAAATTCCCTTCCTATTTTTAAGTTTCAGCTGACCAGAGATGAGAAGAAATCTGATTTGTCAGGACTTCATGAAACCCTATTACCAAGAGTGAAGAACAAATATCCAAAGCAGAGGAAGAAGCCTTGGGCTGACAACATGTCCAAAATTTCTAAGATCTAAATATGATTTATTAATAGTTTGCAAACAGAAACAACTGCAGACTGAAAAAAAATTTTATGATGAATGGCTTGATGGCAGTTATTTACCACATCAGCAGGAAAATGTTTATTTCTAACATTTTAAATAAAATATTTATATTTTTGAAATAGGGAAACATTCACACTATATAATTGTCTTCTACTTATGTTGACTGGAAACATCTCAATATTTGCAACAGAAATAGTTATTAATTAACAACACTAATTTTCTAGACTTGTTCAGACTACACTGTTGATTAAACATCCTCAGGACCCAGTAAGAATAAGAAATGAGCATGTTATGACTTGTCAGTTGCACAAACATGACTTTCAGCTACCAGGAAAGTCTTTGAGCTACATAAATACTTACCGCATTCCTACAAAACACAAAACACATGGTGAACTGCCTCCACTTAAAAAAAAAATAAGGCAGCAGAATTGCATGTAAGAAGTTATGCTTTTTCACTGCTTAAATTGTAACTTCTTAAAAAACAAGAAGAAAAGCAGAGATATTGCAAAGTGGTTAACATACATTTGTGCATAGACCTTTCTGCCCACGCATTTATGCAAAACAATCAGCATTTGATTTCCATAGTGTCACTTTTCCCCTACATTGTTCTACTTAATTCCTGTATTACTTTCTAAGAAAAATAACCAATAGGAAAGGAAACAAATAGCGGATGAGACAAAGTGTGTCTAGTTAAATAGGGTATCTGCCTCCTTCCTGATACTCGATTACATCACGCTCCCAGAAAATATTTTCAGAAGCTCCATTTGTTCCAGATAACGCCTCCTCTCCAGCTAATACACACAGAGCTTATCCTGCTTTCGAAACACTTCAGTCTTAATATTTTAACCAGTTCACATTGGAACATTTGTCTGGATACTTCCACCTAGGTTAAAAATGGCAGATATCCAAGAACAAATCCTTGCAGCAGTGTGAAGAGTATTTTTGCTGGGATAGGAGAACTATTCCTTTTTTTTGCTCACCATTTCTTAACCTAAGCCCATGGTTTCTTTTTCTTGGATGCTGCACTGTGTTCATGAAGACAAAGAAGCCTGTAAGAGATCATTTATGCTACCTGCAAACTCAGGTGCACTGGACCACGGAATGTTCCTCTGAGTCATTTCCTCTGCACTGCCCTTAGAAGTAGAGCTTCATCTCCTTGCTTGCTTCGTCTCTTTACTACCAAAAAAAATAGGTCATTTGCTGGTCTTTAATACAGCACACATCAAGGACTTGGACTCCATTGTGTTAGAAACAACACAAATAAGGATAAAATAAAATCCTTGCTCCAGAAAGTTTGCTGTTCTGGGAATTAGATATGGTAAGCTGCAACACTAATGGACTAGATCAAGACAGCATGTGCTGTATTTTCCTTTGCTTTGGTCCTTCTGGTAAATAAGGAATAGACTCACTTCACTAGCAGCCAAGCTGTAATCAGAGAGCAGGGAGTAGGGAGTCACAGCTGAGGTAAATCTTTGAACGCTGTATGAAAGTCTCCGGAGTCCACAGAAGACGCAGAAGTATATTTGTAGGAATTGCATGCAATTACTATTAGTTTTCAGATGATAAAGACTGACATAGCTTAAAAACCAGATGATGAACATTCACAAAGATCCATTCAAACCTATAGGTCCCATAAGTGTGTAGCATTAGGACATGGTAATGGGAGAGATGGCTGCCTATTTAGTAACTGCTTGCAACTACAAAACCCAGGAAACTGGGTTTCCATTTGCACCAGGACTGATGAAGGAAATTTCAAGCTGCTCTCTGTAGAACTGTAACACAATACAGCAGGTTGCCCACCCCCACATCCTGACAGGGTCAGTGGCACAATTAAATCAAATGACAGCTTTTCTAGCTCATCCCCTCTCCTCTCATTCCATCAAGGCATTTGCCTTCTAGAAACTATTCACCCAGGAACACTTACTCCTTGCTGCCCAGCACTTTTGCTACTGAAGACATAAATCAGAGACAGCTATTACACTCAGATCTCATGCTCCATGGCTCCAGCAGCCCAGCCAGGACAGCAAACCAGATGGCCCCCAGGACATCCCACCCAGCTGACTGCCAGGCTCTGTCTTCCCATCCTGCCAGATCATCTGCTCCTCCAGTCTCTGCCTCCCACCTTTTATTGCTACCAAACGCAGAGAACTATTCAGCTGCTATATCCGTGGAGCATCAATAATTTCCTTTGAGGGGTTTCTTTTTTGGTATTTTGTGGCAGGTCAAAGAGCATGACTATAGAGAGGGCAGGAAATGGGCCACAACCAATCCCCACATGCAGGCAAGACAAGAAAATGTCTTAAGTCCATCCAAAGGAGAAAAGAATTAAGTTGGACACAGCTTTTTTTCTGTGTGCCTCACTAATGCTTTCCTAGGAGGTGATGGGGACCTACTTGACTGGCAGCCAGAAGTATGAGTTAATTCTGCATCTCTCAACAAAAATCCTTGGAAAATCTTAGTCAAACTTTGAAACCCTGGCCTTTTTTAAAGGTTCGTATGTAAAGACTGTGTGGCACAGGGTGTGCGGTGCCTCCACAGTAACTTCATACTGACCCCCACTGTTCACACACTGCGAATACAGATGTACCTGGGAGAGCCTCCATTTCCCGCACATGCAGGGAAGTTCATGTGCAGCACAGCTGCTTCTTCCCAAAAGTGCTGGCATTCACTCCACAGTGGTGTTGCTTAGGATTTGGAACACACAGCACATAGGCTAGAATATCTGAGACATAAAAGTTTGTCAGGTTGCTGCATGCCAGGAAATCTGGGATACCTAAGAAAAGTTTTCGGACAGGAGAAGAATGCATCTGAGATAACCTCACTGTGAAGTCCTTGTAGGGTAGTGAGTGACAAGCTTTAGCTGGAGTAAACTTCAGCCATCAGGAAGAACAGTGAAAATATGTTTTTATTTCTCTGAATTTCAGGAAAACCTTAACAGAATGTAACAAACCTTAATTAAAGCTATTTTTAGAAGGGGGCTTTATCCTTGAAACCTTTGACTGAAACTGCACCAAGTGTACCTTGCTGCCTGAGGTGCCCCATGCTCTCCCAGTGCCCAGGTGGCTGTTGACAGTTTCCAGAGCTCCAATGATCAGGAAAAGTCTACTGGTGCTGGCACTTTGTCCCAAGATGAGTTGTGACACCAAGGCTAAAGTAGAAGTGGGGAGAGAGCCTTAAATGTAAAGAGAAGGTGAAAGGTGTAATCTCATTTTTAGTGACTGCTAGCGACAGGAGAAGCAGCAGTTATACCGATTTATAATTTCCTTTCTACAGAGAGGATATAAAATAAACAGAGTGAAAGGACGCAAATATGTGGATATAACTTGTGAATATCAACTTGATCATTCCTGGAAATACATTTTGAGTGTTTTTTTTTTTTTTTTTAATAACTTCTTACAGAATCAAATCTCACTTTGTGTTTTTTAGAAGATACCTGTTAGAAAAGCTCAGGATGCTGTCTCTTGCCTCTCCCATATGGAGTTTAGGATTATATTGCAGTTTGGTGTGTTCAAGGTCAGCATTCAGGCTATGCTGGAGCCTGCTGGCTCCCTACTAAAAAGAGAGGCTTGTGATACACTGCAGAGCTCATCAACAATCAGATTGATCAAGTAAAGGTCTCTTTACCAAAAATACTGTTTGTAACACAAGAAATCCCAAATGTTTTCTGCACACAAAATTTATCATTGAAGTTTATGTCTGCACATCTATTTCTTTCCAGTAGTTTAGATGCAATAAATACTAGGATGTTAAACCACAACTAAAAAAGAGGGAAATTTTTTTTAGTCTTCCAACAGAGCATGTTTGCTGCCTAACTGGAAGCCCAAAGGAGGAGAAAAGCTTCTGAACTTCAAATAAAACCAAATGCAGACTGAGAATTTGCATTGAGTGAAGAGAAATACAATGCACATATGAAAAGTGGCCACCCTATTTCCTATTTGAAAATTTTATGTAATATTTGAATTATATGACTGAACTTAAAATTAGACATCTGTTTAGACATTACTTAGCACCTTGGCACAGATGTTCTGTGTTTTTTATTATAGCACTTTAATTAAAGATCATTCATCAGCATTCACTCAGCACAGTTTAAGTGCCACTTTGAGTAGAGCTGCACAGGGAATGAGTTCTGTGTGCCATTTGTAATAGCAGCTTTAAATCAGGTGGTGATGGCAAATGATTGCCACAAAGCCAGCCACAACCTTTTTGCCGCTGCTGAGTGGGAAGAGAGGTCAGGAGGGGACTCACACTCTTACATCTGTACAGCAGATGCCAACACACCTTCCACCCGCGTGCTATCCCCAGTGCTCCTGGAGGGAGGGGAGCAGGACAAGATCCCGTTATCCCAAATGTACCTGGAGGGAGGGGAGGAGGAACTGAGGAAACCAGCTGGGGGCTACCCTCTGGTATCTGCCTTTGGCTCTACCCTGCTGCCTCCTCTCACTAATCTCTGGTCTCTTCCTGCTGGCCCCCAGCAACAAGTGTGCTCTACCAGTAAGGGGTTTTCAAAGCGGGTGAAGGGAAAAGGAGACACAGAATCTGTCTTAGCTAGTCAAGGTAACTGGGAGTCATTGAGGCTAGATCTCAGGAAAGCTACAGAAGGCTAACCAGGGAGGATGTGGAACAGTCCTTCAAAAATATGTGCCAGGTGATGCAGTGCAAAAGAATAAATTTATGAGCCAAGGATAAAAGTTTACAAGTTTAATGTCACATCCTTGCAAAGTACTTGTGCAATTCAGTGTATTCACCTCACCAACACCGCATGTCAGCCTCTTGCAGGTGCACCATGCCTTTCACCCTGGGCTCTGCCTGGCAGAGATTTGCAGAAATGACTGCTGCATACCACAGAAATGTGCTGGGTGGGTTTGATTTGTAGAGAGCCTATAATTTGCTTCCTATCTCTTTTTAAACCCATTACATCCTTAACAATGGAAACTGTCAGCTGAAGTGATTTTGTCAGCCAAATTTGAGAAGCTGCACATTTTATGACCATTAAAGTTTCCTGTAACTTCTCACTTGAATTTTTCCATACCTAAGAACATGGGGTTTTTTATTTCTCAAATTCCAAAATAAGCATCAGCAGTGATAAAAACTCGTCAGCTCAACAGGAAAGGAACTGAGAATTTGTTCCCTGGGTTGCTTCTATTATTTTAATCTAATGAATGTGTAGCATAAAATGCCCAGACAATTACATAGTTACACTTATTGCCATTCCCATTTTTCACTACGTGGGTTTGGTTTGCATTACCCACAGAGGCAGTTCTTCAGCAGTAGGAGGAGAAATATGTTTCCCAAAGCTTAATTTCACCCCAGTGGTTATGGTATTTTTCCAGGTCATATAAGGCGCATACTTGTTTCAGGCCAAGAAGATACTGAACTTCAAATTCCCCTAAGGCTTAGTCTCACCTTCAGCAGAAAATACCCAGCTGGGTGCTTACAGCAGCCTGATGCTGGTGTGTCAGCTTTCACTACTCACACATTTTAAATAGACCAATGCAGTGCTCTGTTGGGAGGGAGGTGGCTCACCCATCAAGCATGGAGAGCAGCCAGCTAATAGGTATCTTGAGATCCACCTTGCCAGAAGGGATCTCAAGTGATTTGTTTTTATAAAACTCGTAGTTTCTTCAGAAAATCACTCTTAGTTGGATACTTCCTTGCCATTTGTGTGTGTTTTAAACCGCTGTCAGTGTCTAAGCATTACAGACAGCATCCTTTTCCTCTGTGCTAAGCAGAGAACATAGCAGAGCCTTAGTCAAGAAGCACAGGGCTCCCCAATGGTTCTGCTGGGGCAGAATGATTAGGTGATTCAATGGAACTTTGGGGAAACATACAGAGTAACTCTTTTTAGCATTGTTTCTAAAAACGTTTTGTAGTCTCTTTCTGCATATGTCCTTTGTCTGGCACACAGCTTTACCCTTCTGAAGGTTTTTTCTGTCCTGTTTTTTTTTTAAGTACAGAAATACAGTTCTGCTTAATATGCTTTGATTCCTGTTATATGCTGACATAACAGAAAAAACAATTGAATGGCTACAATGGCTTAATTCCTATTCTGGTTTTGTAGATGTTAAGAAATCTGGGAGATTGTATTTTGTATTTTTGTATTTTGGAATGCATTTCTCATCCTTCAATCCCTACCCTACTGCTTGTTAAGGACTTTGTGGATGAAAGGTGAAACCATGCATGCCCTGCTTCAAATGCTGCTTACTTTTCATAACTACGTGAATCAACGAATTGGATAGATATTTTTCCTGGAGTAAGAGATGAGAGAAAGATTGAAAGAACAACATGTGACGAGTCTCAGTGAGTTCACTTAATGCATAGTAAAGGCATTAAAATACTTAGGAAAGCAGGCAAAGAGGGGACAAGGATGAAGTAAAAACCACTGAGTGTTCATGATCAAAAGAGCCCCTACTGACTTCTTTATAGGCAGGGCAGGTTATTTTGTGACTACAATTACTTAAAACAGGGTTTGACAGGATCCAGTCTTCAGTTAAACATCAATGTGGCTGTATGCTAAGATGCCAAATTGCAAGAGTGAGTACAATTTCTCATCAAAGTGCCCTGTTAAAAAACAAAGCAGTTAAGAGACCATTTCCCATCTAATGTAGTTGAGAACCTGATGCTACAGAAAGCTAGCCATTCTGCTGAATAATCAACAGTTCAATAATTTTTCTTTTTTTTTTTTCTCAATTCAAATTCTCTGAGACTAGTGTCATATTCCTGATTTGCTCTGTGATTTATGGCAGAGTTGTGTTATCCTCCTTTCAGATGCTAGGCCTGCTATCCCTCCCGGCTTCTTAATTTATAAATTTTATATTATAAAATATACATATATGTAAGTGAAGTACTGTTTTGGATAAATTTACTCATTTCTTTAAAGAACTAAAGGAAAGAGATTGATTAAAACAATTTTGTTTGTTTCTAGTAGAATTGTAGAGTCATAGAACCAGTTAGGTTTGAAAAGACATCAAAGATCGAGTTCAAACATAAACGCAGCACTGCTAAGTCCATCACTAAACCATGCCCTTAAGTGTCACATCCATATGTCTTTTAAATACCCCCAGGGTATTCCCTGGCAGCCTGTTCCAAAGCTGAGAACCCTTTCAGTGAAGAAATGTTTCTTAGTATCTAATCTAAACCAAGGAGGTTAGTCCTCTCAAACTATCACTTGTTACCTGCGAAAAGAGACCGACTTCCATCTCCCAGGTAGTTTTAGAAAATGATAAGGTCACCCCTGAGCCTCTTTTTCTCCAGGCTGAACACCCCCAGCTCCCACAGCTGCTCCTCATGGGACTTGTGCTCCAGACCTGTCCCCAGCTCCACAGCCCTTCTCTGGACTCACTCCAGCACCTCCATGTCCTTCCTGAATTGAGAGGACCAGAACTGGACACAGCACTCGAGGTGTGGCCTCACCAGTGCCCAGTACAGAGTGACAATCCCTTCCCTGGTCCTGCTGGCCACACTATTGCTGATACAGGCCAGGATGCCATTGGCCTTCTTGGCCACCTGGGCACACACTGGCTGATGTTCAGCTGCTGTCTACTGGTACCCCCAGGTCCTTTTCCACTGGGAAGCTCTTCAGCCACTCTGTCCCCAGCCTGTAGCGCTGTTGTTGTGACCCGAGTGCAGGACACAGCACTTGGCCTTGTTGAACCTCACACAGTTGGCATCAGCCCATGGATCCAGCCTGTCCAGACCTCTCTGAAGAGCCTTCATTTCCTCAGCAGATCAACACTACAACTCAACTTGGTGTTGAACCAGGGAAAGAAAATTGAGACTTTTTTTCCTAAATTTCATCTCAATTTTGTTTTAATATTTTCAAGACAGCACTTCTGAATTAAACAAAAATCAGAGCTATCAATATTACCTTAAATTGAAGTCTGAAATGAAATATTTTATTCCATGCCCATCAAGGGTTCTCTAGCTCAAAAGTGGTCCAGAGCTGGCAGTTCAGATCTAGTATTCTCACACACACATATTTCTTTCCTATCACCCTCCCTCTTATATTGCCTCACTAATCCCTTGTGGTTTTGCAGACCAACCTTTGAGCTTGGGCTAGTGAGAAAACCAGGATTAATCACCTGCAGGACAGGATTCTCTCTTTTTTCTTCGCTCTCAGGAGTGAAGAGAGCTTCTTTGAAAGAGTGGATCGCTGTTTGTGATCCCTTCAATTTAATTTGTCTGTGATGATGATCCTTCCAGTTGTGAGAAATAGTCACTTGCCGATAAAGTTGAAAGAGGACAAAGTCATCAAAGCAAAACTGTTTATTGATATAAATGAGTAACCTGAGTCGGATGCATCTCACTGAGGAGGCACACCTCTCCCTAAAATGCACAAACTTTTAGACCCTTCCTCAGCTGGTGGGGTCCCTGACCCTTCTTCCCTTTGGCGGAGTACTCAGGAATTCACATTCTTTCTGACCGCCTACCGCGCTCAAATCGACACCTTGTTTCCCCTCCCCTTTCGATCCCTCTCAGAACCAAGGACTCTAAGTAACAAGCATCGGTTCTCTTCCCTTTCTCTCCCCTCCATGCTCAGGAGGCCTGGCCTCCTGCTAGCTACATCTTTGCCTATGTGACATAAGTACACATTCTTATGGCTGAAACAATGGCTGCAGCAAAACATTCTTTTATCTCTCACACAAGTCCTTGCCAGAGCTAATTTCAGTTTTTCTGCTCTCTGACTTAGTTTCAAAAGTCTTTTAGGCATGTATGGAATTTTAAAGTTGCTTAAAGTTGCAACATTTGTAAGAGAAAGCATTAAAACAGGCTCCCTAGAGAAGTGGTCACAGTACCATGTCTGCCAAAGTTTGGCAAGAAACATTTGGACAATGCTCTCAGGCACATGCTGTGATATTTGGGGTTGTTAGGTGCAGAGCCAGGCATTGGACTAGATGATCTTGTGGATCCCTTCCAAGTCAGGATATTCTATGATTCAATGACGAATAAAATGCAAAAGTCTCTCAGAAGTATCTGCAATGTGGAAAGAGAGAAGAGGAAGGCCGTGGTCCCCATCAGTTTGAATGAATACAGAGCAATGCATAGACAAAGTTCTGTCTGCCTCTCCCTCCTAGAAACCAGAAAGGTCAGTGAGATAAATGATGACAAATACTGAAAAGGACAGGTGAGGCATAGTTAGGTAAGCTTCATGGATCAGGGAACTTAGAGACTTCCAAAACCAAACGCTGACACATGCAGACTTGTGACCTCCTTTTTAACAAACTTGAGAGTAGACAAAGAATACAGCAGCTTGAAGTGTTTTGAAGAGTTTTTTCCATTGTGATTTAGTTATTCTTAATGTTAACATACAAACAGAAAAAGATACACACACATCCAAACACCTAGAAAGGACTAAGGGTGCTACCTAGCATCCAGATACTGTTAGCAACAATAGTTTTTAAACTGCAAAGTAGAAGCAGTTTTCAAAGTAGAAACAGTTTTAAAACCAGAATTGTGAACAGAGATAATATTAGAAGTAATGAATATCCCTCAGCAGCAGCAGTAAAAGGTATCTCAGTGGGCAGTGTCATGGTCAGAGCCTGACCCCAGAAAGAAACAACAGGCTGAACAACAGAAGAGTGGCTGAAAGTTACAGGCAACAATCCTTTTCTACCTATTCTGATGCCATTATGCTAAGATTATAACCCACATTATTATTTACTGAACATAGTTATGTCATTGCAAATGAAAATTCTGAAAATTAATGGATTTATACAGTGTGTGTATATATATATACATATATTTAGTGTCACAAAAATAATTTATGGACTTTAATAAAAAAAAAGAAAAGGTAGTTATTTGGTGCCTTTTTTATTAGAAAATGTAATTTTGGAGCATTGCTGCAGAGAAGCATTAATGTGTACTTTAGTGTAGAGTTCACTTGAAGTGTGTAAATAATCTTTGAAAAATTAGTGCCAAGAGAATTTTAGTCTGAAAATCAATTTTCTTGACAGTATGAATATAGAGCTGGGGAGGTTCATATATTTGAGCTCAAACTGACCACTTTAAGGAAAATCACAACCATTAGTTCAAGCACACTGGGCCTATCGGTCAGACCTCTGTGTGCAGAGGGAAGAGCTCTACTTGATCAGCCTACAACAAGTGTTCACAACAGAAGTGCCCACAAGAGATGTGCAAATATACAGAGATGGAACTGTGCTTAAATTACAGGAGCCACTGATTCTTGGGCCACCACAGGGGAAGAAAAGTATCAGTATGCAAGACCTATGTTCTGTACATAATGGTATGATCATAGAATCATGGAGCGGTTTTGGTTGGAAGGAGCCTTTAAAGGTCATCTAGTCCCACCTCCCCTGCCATGGGCAGGGATACCAGCTTGCTCAGAGCCCCATCCAACACGGCCTTGAATGTTTCCAGGCATGGGAAATCTCCGGGCAACTTGTTCCAGGGTTTCACCACCCTCATCATAAAAACTTCTCTCTTATATCCAAGCTAAATTGACCCTCCTTCAGTTCAAAACCACAATCTCATAAATCCTACACCGGTGTGATAAAAAACCGTTTTGCCTAAATAACACCGCCGGTTAGAACTGTTCCATAGATTACACCTGTACTCCATACGTTTTTTACCCTACCGGGAGGTGGCCCTGGTACTGTACAGAGCGCTGCGAGTGTGCCGGAGCTGCCGGGGAGGTCCCGGCCCGTGGGTGCCGCGGGGCGCTGCGAGTGTGCCGGAGCTCCCGGGGAGGTCCCGGCCCGTGGGTGCCGCGGGGCGCTGCGAGTGTGCCGGAGCTCCCGGGGAGGTCCCGCCCGTGGGTGCCGCGGGGCGCTGCGGTGTGCCGGAGCTCCCGGGGAGGTCCCGGCCCGTGGGTGCCGCGGGGCGCTGCGGTGTGCCGGAGCTCCCGGGGAGGTCCCGGCCCGTGGGTGCCGCGGGGCGCTGCGAGTGTGCCGGAGCTCCCGGGGAGGTCCCGGCCCGTGGGTGCCGCGGGGCGCTGCGCCCGCAGCCGAGCGGGGCCCGCCGAGGCCTCAGCGCCGGCGCCACGGCGCCCTCTGCCGGCGCCGCCCGCCCAGCGCCGGGGCCGGGCCGGGCCGGGCCGGGCTGGGGGAGCTGAAGCGGCCGCGGCCGCTGTCCTGCGCTTGTTTCCTGACACAGGGAATTACAACCGGCTGGTGAACGATTGCCCCCCGCACCACCGGCTGTGAACTCCGCGACCCGGCGGGTGCTGCGTGCTCGGGTGCGCAGCTTGGAAAGCAAGCCGGCAACGCGGGTGCCTGCGGCCCGGCTCAGGCTCTTCCGTAAGAGGCTCGTCTCCATCAGGTCTAAAGGTCTCAGTGTTCTGGCCCAGTTCAGCAGTCCATCCGTGTCCAGGTGACTCATGCCAGCCTGCTACTGACTCCTTGTTACAGGCAACAATCTCCTGTAAAAACCCAGCGCTCGGCCCCCAGAGCCTGGCCGTGTGGAGGTGCAGAGGCGCGTCTGGCCGGGGCGAGCTCACCGAGCAGGTAAAAACAGCAGACAGAGAAGCAAGAGCTGTGGAAATGCGAAAACTTGCTGAGGAGTGTAGCATCACCAGTCAGCTGCCAATCTGCCAACAATTCACCTCGCGGCTCAGATCAGCGTCCTTTCACTAGTGCCAAACAGGTACATCCACATGAATGAACCAATAAAAAATAAAATGTATTCTATGTGTTCTGCCAGAAGTCAAGGAAAACTATGCTTTGTCTTTCACAGTTTGCATTTATGTGACCAAATTCAGAGTGAGTGACCAACTCCTGATACGTAGATTTGTGAATCCCCTGTGTTTAATTAACACCTTAATTTCATAATTTACAATTTATTGGCCTATTGAGTAAATAGTATTTACACATTCTGGAGCAACCTAAGCTGCAGGAGTGGTCCTTCAAAAGTAAACTTGGAAGTAGATCCTTCAGCTGACATCCTGCAACATAGCAACACTATCAATCTCAATGAAAATCCATGAACTGACAAGTTCTGGATCAAACCCTTGAGTTATGTTTTACAAAACGCTCCTTTGGTCATCTATATCAGCATAGCATCCAGTGGCATTTCAGCTGGGAACAGGGTTGCATGATTCTGGAGATTGAATAACCTTTCAACATGAATGATATTTTGCCCTTAAGATGTAGAGAAATTGAAATCAAAGTGTGAGTAACATGTAATACTAACACCAGAGGCACACAGACTGTAGAAATGAGACAGTAATAACCCCACAGGTTAACTGAACTACCACAACAATCCTACATCAGACCTGCACTGTCAGGATCTAGAACTAGACCACAACCAAAGTTTTATCCCAGCTGACAGCCCCAGTAGGTGAGACTAAACTGTTGTGAGAGATCCTCTATTTGTTATCTGTTTTGGCAACAACAATGCACCTTCCCACTTCCCAGCCTCAGAGACAGACTGTATACAAAGCATGCTTTCCACTCCTAAGCTTCAGCCACAGTAACCCCAGGCAGTGCTACAGACTTGGGAAGGGTGGCTGGAAAGCTGTCCAGGGGAAAAGGACCTGGGGGTAATGGTCAACAGCTGGCTGAACATGAGCTGCGCCAGGGGAGATTCAGGTTGGACATCAGGAGGAATTTCTTCACAGAAAGGGTTGTTAAACATTGGAATGGGCTGCCCGGGGAGGTGGAGTCGCCATCTCTGGAGGTGTTCAAGAAATGATTGGACGTGATTTAGTGCCATAGTCTAGTTGACATGGTGTTGTTTGGTCAAAGGTTGAACTCGATGATCTCAGAGGTCTTTTCTAACCTAAATGATTCTTTGATCCTCTGATTCTGTAAACATGGCAGTGAAACTTGGTGGAAACTAGAAGAGTGGCCTGGGATGGGTCTTATTCAATAATATGCTTTCAGCATGCTGATATCAGTCAGACTGATAGTAAATTGTTTTTTTCCTTCCAGTAGTTCTGCCAAGCCATTTCTGACAATCCTGTACACGGTATAGGCTGAATCATAAAGACTGTAAACAAATACAATAAACAAAACATGTTTATTTGAATTATTTCCTATTTAATTTCCAATTTTGTTTCTATAGTAAAGGCTGAATTTGCCAAACAGGTCTCTGTCAAATACATAATACTTATAAAAATTCTTCAAAGTTCAAGTTCCTGAAGCTGAAAAGTTTCAACCAAAATTGTGCAGCCATACCCTGGATACTCATTCTGCCTAAAGAATTTTTCCAGAGATTTCTTTCACATGGGCCTCATTTTTCCCCTCAACTTTTAAAGTTATAACAAATAATTTTTAGTAGTTTCAGCTCATGGGTCTTGGTGTATTTATTCAACAACATAAAAGAGCTTCTCATCATTCAGTGTTGTTAGTGTCTCATAGCTCTAATCTTGACCTAGTTTGAGAATGTTTTATTTATCGACAGCAGGCTACACAAACAGCCTCCTCTCGGAGGGATTCCAAATACAGGCTCAGTCCAAGAGGATGCAGCTTCTCCAGGGCATCCCTACCTCCCCCATTTTTATTTTTGTCAGCTACCCCCTCCCTCCTAAGGGGCCTTTAAGGCCTCATTTTTCCCTGACAGTATTTCTTTTTTTCCACTAAGAAACATTGCCATGACATATACTTATAATTAGTTTCTCCTTTCTCCTACAAACTATGACTACAAATCATGCACACAAATCTTGCAGCATTATTGGGAAGTGTCCATGGTGGTATGACTCATTTCTCAGCTGAGATTGTAAGCTGGGGCTTTGCATTTTTCTCATCTTTCAATAAAAATAATCTAGGAAAAGAGACAGTCTGAAGCATTGAGAAAGGAGAAACAACAGAAACCCTGAAAATAAGTTGAGCATATATCATACCTAACAATACATTTGTTACATTGGCCTTTATGGTGCTTAATGGCACTTCTGTTTTAGAGAACAGGCAGACATACTAAGTGGATGAAAAGCTGGATGGGACCCAGCATTGTGTGCTTGCAGCCCAGAAAGCCAACTGTATCCTGGGCTGCATCAAATGAAGCGTGACTGGCACATCAAGGAGGTGATTTTCCCTCTCTACTCCACTCTTGTATGACCTCCCTGGAGTACTGTGTCCAGCTCTGGGGAGTGAGGATGTGAACTCCCTGCATCAAGTCCAGGAAAGGGACATGAAATTGATCAGCTGGCTGGAGCACCTCTCCCATGAAGACAAGCTTAGATGGTTGGGGTTGCCTTGTTATTTAGGCAACAAGGGTTGTTCCCTTGAAGAAGGGAAGTCTCCAGGTAGATCTTACAGCAGCCTCTCCATGCTTGAAGGAGTTTATAAGAAAGATGGGGACAGACTTTTTAGCATGCAATAGGACATGGGGTAATGGTTTTAAACTGAAGAAGGGCTGATTTAGACTAGGTATATGGCATACATTTTGTATGAGAGTGGGATAACACTGGCACAGGTTGCCCAAAGTGGTGGTAGATGCCCCATTCCTGGAAACATTCAAGGTCAGATTGGGCTGTGGGTCTAAGCAACCTGATCTCATTGAAGATGTCTGTGCTCAGTGCAAGGAGAATTGGACTAGGTAACCTGCAAAGGTTCGTTCTAATGCAAGCTATTCTATGATTCTGTGATTAAACCCTTAATGTCAAAGCATTCATCAGCCAAAAGACAAAAATACCCCAAATTAAGACCCACAAAGAAAAAAACCTATGTAGAACCACAGAAGGATTTTTACCCATTTAATTTTAAAAACAACATGACGCTTCCTAGTTGCATATCGAAAGAACCTAGACATTTATACTGTCTACCTCTTACTATACCTTTACAAGAACCTCAGGCTTCCAGCAAGTTCTGAAAGTACTTGAACAGAAACTGTCTGCTTTCAAGATAGCTGTTTCCAATACCAGAATAATGCTGTACCAAAAAGCCACTGTCTGAGAAAAACAGTATCAAATGAGAGCAAATAGAAATTTCCACTGCAGGAGGAGTTATTTCAAGGGCAAACATAACAGGTTTCAAACAAACCAAATTGACCCAGGAGAAGGGAAATACTCCTGTCTGCAGAGTCACACAGGCATCCTGTAGAGACCTACAAAGCCCCATAGACTCTCCGGGGAGGTTCAGGCCACCAGCTGAGACTGTGGGTGAGGCTTGACAGCAGGGACACCCCAGTGCTTCTTCAGCTCTGAAAACCAGCAGAAAGGTAGTATGGTTGCTACAAATTCCCTCAAGGAAAAAGAGATGTGGCAAGAAATAGGCAGAGCTTGGGGGTGAGGGTGGAAAAAAAGAAAGACAACATCTAACCTCTCTAACCTCTGTAATTGTCTCTCTAACCAGCCATGTCTGTTTTGACTGTTGGCTCACCATGTGGCCCCAGAACAGGTGCTGCCTCCCTCTGCCCCCAGCATATTTGCAGATTGAATTTACTTTATTATTTTCTCATCACATGCCCAAGGTCCGCCTTCTGCCCAGCTCTTTGTCTCTACCTTTCCCCCAGCTGTTACCTTTTCAGCATCTCATCAGCATATACTTTCAATTCCCTTTGAGACTATTTATAAAGGTGTAAAGGAACATAAATTCAGTTTTCTCCCAAGTACATTAGAGATTTGACTGCTTTGCAGCATAATAAAACTGGACTCATACAAAGGGCTTTGAAAAGGTCAAATTCTGTGAATATTCAGTTTCTAGCTCCATTTTATGCAGCTGTGCTTATACTCTTTTTGTGTTCATTTTGTCAGGCTATACTAACAAATGAGTTTGCTGATATTATTTATGGGATAGTAAATCTTATGTACAACAACATAAAATTCATACTAATGAGCAGAAATCCATCACTGATCTGTGTGTTCAGTCAAAACAAAAATAAATATCTGAGACTGTGAATACCAAATTCTTAATAAGTCCTGAAGATACACAATTTGAGGATTAAATTATTCATAGTTTCCGCTGACTTCAAATAAGTGTATATTGCAAATTTATAACTTATTTGTTGTTAATTTGTAAAAGGGAAGAGGTAAAAATTGCCATATATTTGATTCTTGCAGTTTATGTTAAATAATAACCTCCTAATTTTAATCAATTTAGACTCTTGAAGGTTTCCTAATGAAGACCACTTCAATTAGTTTCAAGAAGATTTTTATCACAGTCTGAATTGATTTACACTGATATGATTTCCCTGCAGTCAGTGGAGCTGATCTGATTTAGTCATGATGAAGATCTAACCTGAAACAAGGTACCAAAGACAGCTTGCTCAAAAAGTGCCCAGAGGTGGAGGTGCCTGGAGTGTAGGAGCTTTGGCTGGTAGAGAATTTATGCAGTTATTTCCATCATACCCTAGGTTGCTGCTCCTCAGCACATTCAGTGAAAGAAGTGGGGGTGTAATCCCAGCACGGTAGGGAGGTGACACAGCAAAATGTAATTGTACCCATATCTCATTTTTTTTCAGTATCTGAGGGTCACTGAGTGGGAATCTGTGGATTTCTCCAGACTCCATCCCTTCAGCAGAGTGAGATCTGGAACATTACAGTGAAGATCACCCCTGTAATGCATCTAATATGGACTAACATGTAAATTAATCTTATCAGGCACTCATTGAGGGATGTTTTATTTTTATATAAACTCTTAAATAAAATCTTTGCAATCTCAGACAATTAATGGAATTTGAAAGAGATGGGAAAGCGAACAACAAAAAGCAAAACCAGAAAGAGAAATGAAGACATGAAATCCAGGAGGAAAATAACAGAAGAACAGGAGACAATTAATAACCTTAGTTAAGTATAACTTCAAGATGTTAATGATATAGTGGCACTGTGGTCATCAGCATAAGGCTATAGTATTCAGTAGGAAATGTCAGCTTTTGTGATTAAAGTCTCCTGGAAAAGAATTTGTCATTAGATGTCTGCCATTGTTCTGCCCTTGCATCATCTTGTTTCCCATCCTCTAAGGCCTCAGCCATGCTGCCATTCAGTTCTGTGAGGCTTTTGTCTCCTGTCCTCTTCTCTGCTACACCCTCACAGCCCCTTTTCTGCTTCTTTTACTATCTCTGTGCCTTGTGCAGAGGCACAGCTTGCCCAGCCAGGCCTTCTGCAGCCAGCAGTCTCGCCTCTCTGTTACTCACAGGTGATGCTGAAGAGAGCAGAAGGATGGCTGCAGCACCCTCCTCCCTTCCCCAGTTTAGCACAACCCGGCCACTGAAGGAGAGGCCATGTCCTGTAATTACCCCTGTTGGGTGCAACGCATTCAGAGGCAAAGGTGGGGAAAGTCAGCAGCTATGCAGTGCTCCCCACCACACCCCATATACTGGGAAATCATGGGCATCCCTCGGGTGCATATCTAGGAGCCACTGTGGCCTGTTGAATACACTCTTTGCCTTGGATTTTATGACTAATAGTAATTTGTACTGTAAGTAATCTTGAGAGATTGAAACCTCTTTTTAACCACGTGCTATACCCCTCCAATCTAAATGCATAAAAGATGGAAGGGGCCAGGAGGCAGCAACAGCTGGGGTGATTTGGCCAGGAGAGCTTAGTGATGGAGGCAGAAGCAGAGTGCAGTTCTCCTGCCCCCCTCTCACTGAGTTTGTCCCCCAGTGAAGCAAACTTTATAGTCCTGAGTATTGCTAAGCCATTACAGCTTTGGGCTTTTACTGTGGATCATAAAAGTACCTCAGAGGGTCAAATCAATTTTATTAAATGACATGTCATCAGAGATCTTTTGTGCCAACACTCTCTTCTACACCCCTGCCAATGACTGATTTCCAAAGGGAGAGAAAAAGAATGAGAAGGGAATAGTAACATTGCTTCTTCAGATCCTAATTACTAATGCAGATCTTGGATTTGTCTTATGGATGATGTTTAGCTTCTAGCAAAGTTAGTGAGTACTACTGCTCTACATGGACGCAGGGGGAATCAGATTGACTGCACAGATCAATGGCTTGACACAAAAGCCTTCTGCGTGCAGACTAAACAGAGATCTATTAAAATAAACCATGTAATTCATGGTCAGAGTGCTGAAATTCTCAGAAAAAAAGCTAGTATTTAAACCAGACCCTTGTTGTGAATAAATCTCAGTATCTTCAGCTGAAAATGACAGAAAAGATCTAGTGGATTTCCTAGAAAAATTACAGTCTGCTATTTGGGAGCTGCTGGAGAATGAGGATGTTTCCTGCATTGATTGATGCTATAAAATACTCACCCACAACCAACTCAAGGGTACTCCTTCCAAGAACACAATGCTTCTGACTTTAGTGGAAATGAGAGATAAGGAGAAGATCCTTCAGGCAGCCTGGAAAGAGAGAAGCATTGAATTCCAAGGGCAAGTGATAACAATTTCTCCAGACTTCAGCCAAAAGATACAAGAGGGAAGGAATTGGTAGAACTTTAAAAAGCCTTTGTAGTTTTAAAATCCAAGGCTGTCATCTCTTCTGAAACTGGGAGTTCTACATGAAAATAAAGATTACCTCCTCTGGGATTCAGATTGAGGGAAACAGTTTGTAGCAGATACTACCCTCATTGTTGCCCTGGGGCATTCAGATGGATTAATTCCTTGTGTTTTGCTGGCAGAGCCCAGGCAGTGATTCCTGGCAGTGTATGGTCTGTGCAGAGGGTCCCATGGGAGTTACAAGCAGCCCACCAAGTCTACTCCATCATGGGGACTGAGACAGATGGTGCAGCTGCCAAAGCTGACGGGGCTGAGCATCTGGCAAATGTGTTGATTTAAAGCAGTTCTCAAGCAGCAGCCGCTGCTGTAGCTGAGATGAACACAGTTCAGAGGTGCTTCCTTGTCTGCCCATGGGGGAACTGGGGTATTGCCACAGCTCCTTGAAAGTGAGTACCAAATGTTTTGGAGGATGAAGAAAAGGTTTTGGGTGACCTGTCAAGGATTGCTGATACCAGAGAGGGAGTCAGCACCACAGAAGGTTAATGCTACCACTATTTCACAATGACATTTGATATTTAGATTCCTCTAGGAAGGTTCTGGTCAGCCTTGTATTTTATTTCTTGGCTTTGTCAGTATCTTCTGTCTCTCTCACTTTCTTTGAATAAACAATGTCTGGTTTAAATATTAAACTGTAGTTCAGTTTCTGACTATTCATAGCCTGAGATGAGTGATGATTTCTCTGGGATACAAAGTGCACAAAGGGAGAGTTTACTAGCTCAAAACTGAGACTACAGCTTTGGTGACTGCACCCCAGCTGGATTTAGACTGGTAGCGTGGGGGCCTGGACACGTTGTTCTCTGTTTTTATTTGGAGTCTGAGGCAGCTTTTTTCCCAATTTGTCTATCATCACATTGGTACCAGGTGTCAGCACATTGCTTAAGGGTCGCATAAATACAACCTTAATGATACCAAGTCATCAGAAGGAGACCGGTGAGACAGGACTGAGGAAAAGATTACATGCTAGCAAAAACTACTGAAGTTTTTTAATCTGCATGGACAGCCCCAGTAAAGGCCATGTGCCTACTATTAAGTACTACCATCATGCCCAAGAAAGAGAGCACCTACAGCCATTCCTACAGCCGCAATGGGAGACTTCTCCTCAAATTCACTGGTACTTTTGCAAAGTTACTGGAAGATGTACTTATTTATAAAAAGAATTAATTTAAGTAGAAAACAAATACTTCTTGTGTGTGTCTAGCCACAGTGCTAGGAAATTACTGTTGACAATGCTGTCAGTAAAACTCTCCCAGTACATCTCACAAAATAGTCTAAGTGAGACAGTGTGCTTGGTGGTCAGATACAGATGATACTGGAGAACTGATTTATAACTGTAAACCTTGTCAGTTTTTATAGCTGAAAGCTTCTTCACCAAGAAATCCCTGTGAAATTGCCACACTACCAACAGTTGTGAGATCACTTAGCTTCTGCCAGCCCTTTCTTGGACAAAAACTTTGGAAATGAGGCCAGAGTTTGTTGTACAGTCTCCTCCACCCTACAGGTCCCTTAATTTCTGTGACTTTTGGTTTACCAAAAGAATTAATGCTTGATATATTAGGATGTCATTTACACCTTAAAAACTGAGGAAATTTCTGTGTGGTGATAAAATTTGATGTGTTTTATCTGTGCCCTGCCATCAGAGTACTAATGGAAATCCAAATGTTTTTAGAACTTTTTGACTGCCACACAAGCATTCAGGAGAGATACTCTATCTTTAAATCAGAAAATAACTTAGTTCCTACTATCTTATCAAACAGCAGCACGTAGTCCTACGAAAAGGATCCCCACTGAACTACTAATGGAAAGGTGTTTACATACCAGACAGGAAGCCATATGACCTGGTTTGGGTAATCATAGTAAACTAGGGAAGCAAAGTGTGGTGGAGAAGGAATTCCAGAACTGATCTGAAGAGGAAAGAAATTTGGATATGAAGGCTCCTCTTAAAAGCACAAAGAGCACAGATAACAAACCTTGATGAATATGGGTGGAAAAGATCCAGTCACCACCGAGAAAATGATTATTTCACTGGTACATAAAAGATCATGAGAAATGTATTAATACTCATTTTATTTGCCAGTTTGCTGTTTGTACGTCACTTATGTTAAACAAAATATTTAACAGTTTACATAAGTACAGACAAAGAAAAGCTAAGGATTTGTGAATTAAAGGAAGCACACATGCACTGTATATATTTATATGCAATTACACTGCTTTACCCAGAACAATGGAAAAAGTCAGCAGATTTTGCTTAAAAAAAAATTAAAAAAACCAGAAACTTCTGGAGGTATTTTTGCTTCTAACAATCCAAGAATGTTGGCCGATAGTATATAATTATATATGAATTTGTAATTTTCCTGTTACTCTTTGAAAGGTGTAGTTGATTCTTACTTTGAGAAAGAAATAAAAGTATTAATAATAGCCAAAAGCATGTCTCTGATCCTCAGCCCTTGGTGTCCTGAGGAAGAAAGACACTGCTCTGCCCCATAAATGACTTTAGCCCCCTCATCGCTTTTTGCTTCTGTGTTTTTGCAACTTCACTGCTCAGGTATTCATCCTCTCTCTCATCCTCCATATCTTGCTTTGGTTTTGACATGGTTGATTCCACCCTCCTTTTACACTGTGACTGCCAGCTGTTGTTTCCTATTTTTACCTCTTCCCAGAAGCATCTTACTTTCTCCCATGCTGCCCTCAGGCTTGGGAGATGCCTAAAAGAATGGTTTCCTTAACCTCCACCTCTAAAATGTCTAAGAGAATGGTCTCCTTAGCCTTCATAGTTACAACCCCTTTGCCTTGGTGCCTGCAAGACAGTATGCCATTGTTGAGATGACTGCTTCGTGGATAGCTGTCTATCATTTACAATTACTGCCTTGCTCTTCCAAGCCTGTCTGTATCTATCTGACTAATAGGGCATGTGGGGTTCACTCCTGTTCATTCTCTCGCCTTTGTGCCACTCCTGTAACAAGCCTCCGAGCAAAGCTGGGAGGCACTACCTCAGTATCTCTATATGCAGCAGAAGTACGTGTTCTTCGTGTGTAAGAAAGCCCAGTCCTGCTCTGAAAGTTTAAATATAGAAAAGACAGACTGTTTTATCCTTGCCTTACAGAATATCCACTTGGGTTTAGGAGCCAGCTCAGAGAGCCTTGTTCACTCGCTGAGTTCAGCATGGCTGTAATGTGCTTAGTTACAGTCCTGATCTTGAAAAATTGATTCCACTTTCAGAAATATTACTAATTCTAGGGGCATTCACCACTGTAAGTATGAGGGCTATTGCAAAAGCCTGGAAACCTCAATGATCTTAAATGTCCTTTCCAACCTAAATATTTCTATGATTCTATGAAATTGTGAAAACCATGGGCAGCTTTATAAATGTGCTCATCAAGTGTTTAAGTTCACCGGAAGAGAAGGAGCACAAGCCCCAGGTAGCTGCAGGCTCATTTCAACCAGACTGCTCTAGTCCAGGAATATCCCAGAAGAAGTTATTTTCTTACAAATTTTTGTATACTTGTTACAAACCTGTTAGAAGCGGTATTAAACCCCAACATTTTTTAGTATCTCAGCCTTTTCTGGTTTGTTTTTAAGTACAACAGGCATCCCATCATGCTGTTTCTCCTTCTTCTGAGTTGACTTTGGCCAGCACGGAAGATACATCCAAAACTTAGCGCCTGAGAGAGGCTCTGATCCAAGTAACCATCAAGGCACCCTGTGCCCTCAGACCCTGCATCCAGGACCACAGAATGGAAGAATGACAGCCCTGTGTGTCCCTGGATAAACAAGCCTTTGCAGGGCTCTATCTGGCACTCAGGGCCAGCACTTTTGGGCGTAGCTGAGTTAGTGCCAGGCTTGAGCAGCCGAGAGGAGCATGCATTTTTCCTGTGCACTGCTGAGTCCATGCAGCTGCTTCTTCCCACATTGCTAGCTAAAGGATGCTGGCTGAGATGTATGTCCTGCATACTGTAAAATAACATTTAAAATCCCATCCATTTTTCTTACCCGAATTATAGGAAGCATAGAGGAGTAGAACAAGAATGAGGAGAAAAGGGAGGAATTCCTCTCTTCAACTTTAAATGGTCTTTTAAAAAATTGTTTTTAGTGTGTGTGATAGGTTTGGAATAAATATTAGGAATTTTTACTTCCCTGGTTTTTGTTACTGTGTTGCTGTCCATTGCAGGATCAGGTGTGTGAGCATCCCATGACCACAACTTATTTATTTCAGTCTGGTTATTTCTATGGGAAGGGAATGTGTTGGGCCCAAATGGGAGTGACAGAACCCAGGTTCTCAAACTATGGTACTTGCTGCTGTGATCACTCAGAAATGAATTCTGATCTTGCTTTTTATGGTAAAAATTCAGACAAATATGTGAATGTGCAGTGACAACAACAACAAAAAGCAATTAAAGGGAACCAGTTGAGCTAAAAGCCACTCTTCTCCATGATATAACCTAGTTAAACATATCCCTAAACATAACTGCTACTGAAGAGAAGATACGAGAAAAATAAATGAAGTGTCTATCATATTTACATACTTAGTGTACCCCTTAAAGAAACTAATAAACAGTGAAGAGGGCTGTATAAGGACATGAATAGACTAGATTAGACTAGAAGTGATTTGTGAAGTGAAAAAAAACCAAACAGTGGCCAAAACCTGAAATTTTTGTTTTGTTTTGTTGGAGCTTTTGTTTGTTTGTGGGTTTTGGTTTTGATATTCTGGATTTATTTGGGTTTGTTTTGTTTTGTTTTTTAATTTAAAACCCTGGTTTTTAAAAGGTTCTGTTAATCTTCATCTGAACGCTAGATGGGGATCTTGAGTCAGTCATGTCAGGGACTCCTTTATCCAGCTTTTTCTTTATTTTAATCTGTTTTATCATGGACAAAGTACATGCAATGCAAGTTTACTCTTCAGGCATTTATATTTTTACTAAGGTTTTTTGGGGGAAGGGTAATCTACAGTAAATAAATATTTACTTTTAAAAACGCAAGTTTAATTAAGGTTACATTGCATCTTTCAAAACAGAAGGGAATGCATCTGGAACCGTAGAGCACATGCTCTTCATCGTCCTAATTATTTGTTTGATTCCAGTGGCACATTGCAATTGTTTTCTCACTTTTCAGTGAGGGATGCAGTTTATAGTGACAATTGTTTTATGGCTGTGTAGCACAGATTATGACATGGGGAGAGGCGGCGGAGTTGCTCACTTGCGGCAGTACTAATGACCCAAGCATTGTTATTTCCATAAATGGGATCTTTGTGTGCTAACTAAACCTGAGCACTACAACTGTGAAAGCTGCTTTCCTTCAATCTTCCCCAAATCTCCATATGACTTGTATACATGATAATAAATTAATCTCTCTTGTTACTGTGTTGTTGTTTGTTTAGTAAGTACCTCTTTCTTTCATGTGATATCAAGCTCAGCCTTAAAATGTGAATCATATTTTGAGCCATTGTCTCAAATTGTTCCTTTCTCAAAGGATTCTTTTTTCTCCCTTCAGTAAACTGGGCTTTGCAAATTGCATTGTGAAGAAGTATGTACGGCACCAACCTTGCACCTGCAGACATTGCTGTGGACTGCTCTTAACTAAAGTGAGTTTGGCTGTCTCAGCTCATTTCATAGGAACACACTAGTCCACACCACGTAACATGCAGTTTGGGATTATTGCCAGTTTCTTTCCAGAAAATACTCAGAAAGGAATTAGTGAAAGGACTGAACGACTTCTTGCAGCATCTGTGGAGTTAGGGTATATCCAAGGTGAAATGGGATCATTCCTCGGGCAGCAGAAAGGAGGAAAAATAAAATAACCCAACCCTGCAGTGGCCTGTTGTTCTTAGTGCCTCATGCCATTATTGTTGGAACACTCTGTACTGAAACATGCCAGTGGAGGAATAATTCGTGCTGCAGAGAAACAAACTGAACACCGAATCAGTTCTTTTAAAAGGATCAATTTTTAGAATATATTATAAATAAACAATTGTTTCTCGATATAGACAATGATTTCATTTGATGACACACTGTGCTGCTTCTGCAGAGCTGATTGCTCTGCCAGAGCAAAAGGGAAAAATAATATTTTAAAGACATGAGATGCATGAAAAATGTCATTAAATAAATCTTTACTAGCCTTGAAATGGAGATGGTTTGCATAATTGATTAATCATAAGGGGACATTTTTGGTCACAGAAATTATCATTAGTAGAGCTCCAAAGTTAAATAATCTCTATACGAATAAAAAATGCCATTTTCCCTTCAGATCTTTCCAAGATCTCTTCTTTCTTTCAGCCTTTCTTGCTTTTAAAGGCCTTAATAATTAAACGATATTTAACTCGAAGTGTGGGTGATGAAACCCTTGTGAGCCAATTTCTCCCCCTGGCACTCAGCAAGAGCAGTGGTGCCCAAGCAGCGCATGTGGGCCCAATCCTGCAAGCTCAGCTGTGGTGCTTCACCTCCCTGCACCAGCGGTTTGGATCTGGGCTTTTCCTTCCAAACTCCACTCAATGAGAGCTCTCTGAATTTTCTTCCTATAAAAGAAAAATATAATCATGCCAAGCAGCATCTTTGTGCACTCTTTTCCATTCCAGTGTTAAAAGGCAACTGTCCTGATTGTTCTGAAAAACTTCACCTCCCTGTGAAACTGTGGGCTTGCAAACATGCACACACTCTTTGTGTGACAGCTTGTGGTGCTTTAGGGTGGATGTCACTGCATCTACTTCCGAGGTATAATAATATTTTTTTTATTGACAAGAATTTAATTAAAGGAAACAGCTTTCAATACACAGTTCTCGGAAGGATTTTCTTTAGCCTGCTTTTTTTTTTTTTTTTTTTTTAAGGCTGTTTTACATTGAATAAAACAGGAATTGCATGAAGCAGGAATGGGTTAAACAAGGCTTGCCATGTCTGATTTCATTAATAAAAAATAAATGGTGTATGGGTCCAAGCCTGGTCCCACACCACAAACAGGCAATCTTCTCTACTTCTCATTTATTGTTATTCCTTCAGGATGTACAAACGGTTGGAAATCACATCCACAACAAAAAGAAGAATGGAGATGTTTGACATCATAAAAAAGAGTTTCCTGTTTGTTATTTTGCTATGGATAGTTTAATTTGGTTTCTTTAACCGGGAGAAGATCCTTAAATTGAGACATACAGTACCTTCTTATCATAAATGTCCTTCTCAGGAGATCTCTAACCAAGTGTTGCAATACATTGCAGACAGGAAAATGTGTTCAAAACCTCATTTCTTACTCCATTTCTTTAATGTGAAAATAGGGTAATACTCATATATCTCAGAAACATACTGTAATGGCTTCCAAACATGAACATAAAATTGGTGTAAACATAATCTCGATCTGTAAAATTTTTTGATTTGTGTTTGTATATTTATATGCAGAACATAACATATATGTAAACATAAGCCTCTATTCACTCTAGCTTGTACATGTACTGAGATAATTACACAGAACTGAATATTGATACATGTGGAAAATATATTGTGTAAATATTTAAAGGATGGAACAGACTTAATTAAGAGACAATTTCAATGCATTTAGACATTAATTGTTTTACAAAATCAAGATTTCTTTAGTAAGTAAGAGTGGTCCAATTTATAACTGTATTGCTATGTAAGGAACTGTTTTCTAAATCTTTAGTTATAGCTAGACAAATTCAAAGATGAGTCTGAGGGTTTTGAAGCAAACCAGTTTTTCAGTTTCTTACCTGTTGTTTTTAGCAGAGTAGAACAAGAGCAATGCAGACATTTACAAGGTTTACAAAATTTAATGAGGCAAATTTATATATACTTTTGCTGGTAAAGAACACAAATGTTGATTGCTGAATATTATAACTAGTATTTAAAAAAAACTCTTACACTCTTCTCCAAATTAGTTTCTATTCTATCAATATTTTATCTCAAACTGAGTTGCATATAGTTTTTTAATTTCTCAAGATTTATTTCAATATCTCATAGGTATATAAAGCAAGTGCTTTTAAATCCTGTATGTTTGAAAATATCTCTTTCATAAACAAGGATTGGCAACCTAGTAAAAAAAATTTCTATGTGTGCTTTTTTAATCAAGATTTAACTATAGTTGTATTGAAGATCTTTTCCTTTTGCCTCTGTTTTGAGACTCTGTTTTTCTGCATCAGCCTGCATTGGATGTTCAGCGTTATCAAATATTTGTACGAACAGGAACACATTACAATGCTGCAATATGCTCAACCAGTGTGACATATTTTTTTTGTGTGTTTTGCGTCTGAGGTTTTTTAGTAATTTAGTCCCTAGACCAACAGCTGAGATTTACTAGCGTGGCATGACTGCATTGGAGGTGCAGAGACGTCCACTTCTTCTGAATCCACCTGCCTGTATATTTTAATAACAATCCTAACTTGAATGATCTTTCCCAAAGAAGTTGTTTAATAGAGGTATCCTTTCTTCCACTTTACCTTTTCCTTGTATGCTCTAGTTCAAGAAAGCTTCCTCCCTTCTGTATTTAGGCAAGTTTTGAAAAGCATATTTTAATTTTGACAGGCTCAAACATTTTTCTGAGCCTAGTGTGAATATTCCAAGGAAATTATTTATTTGATCTTTAAATTATGAATGCATGATAGTATGCATACTGTCCTGATATTTATAAGAATCAAATATTTAAAAACACAGTAGTCATTTTTGTTCAATCCTGGAAAAACCAGGATCTAGCCAATGTGAGGGGGGAATACTTTCTCTTGAAAATATGATGTTGATCTCAGCCATGTAGAGTACTAAAAATCCATTGGATAGCAATGACTTTCAGTCACAAAAACCAGCTTGCTTTCAGAGTAGTGGCCTAGATGAGATGGGATCTGTATTCTATTATCACTCCCTAAACTACCTAGTTATGCATGGCACTTTCATATCCCAGTGTATAATAATATGCTGCTAGATCATATAGCACAGGATACCGCATCTGGATGTGTTATTCCTGTATTAACTATGCTTTATATTTACTGTACCTTTAGGAAAGAGATGTTTAGCATATTGTTCTTGCTGCAAACTCTAAGAAAAGTAAAAATAAAATGAAATGGACTTTTCCTGAGACAGTACAATTAAATCCACAAGAATAAAATTTGTCTCCTCGACTCCTGGAGCTCCATATAGCAAGACAGGACTGACTCCATCTACTTCATCATACACATTCTCCCAATGTGCATTAAATGTACATTGACTCAGCTGCTAATTCAGGAGCATGAGTGAATTGTACAGTGAAGGAACAGAATAACTCTACCTGGAAAGACAGGTGTTGTCCACAACCTACGAGGTTAACCTGTTCACAAAAAACCCACACTATTTCTGGAACAATTCTGTTCAATACAGATACTTTTCATGGAAAATCTGTTTCCAGTATTGTGCACATGCCACTATCCCCTCTCTTGTCGTAGTTGAATGCTGACATAAATCTTTTTCTAATAAAATGAACTATTCAAATTTTTTCTTTACTGAATGATGTCTGAAACAGATGTATTTTAATCTGCTGGGCATAGAAAATGAAATTTACATGTCAGTGAGGTCTTTCTGGTTAATAAATGTTTTAAAAGAGAGAAAGCAAGAAGCTAAATATATGTAAAACTGCACTGCTTTGCATATGGTGCTTTTAGCAGAAAATGCAGTATTCTAATACTAAATTGTATCTTATTTATGAGACAAAAAGTATACCTATTTTGTGATAACAAATACCTTTCATGTAGGGGTATCATATAAAATGCTGGAAAAAATTCTGATTTCACCAGCAATACTTCCCTTATGCTAGTCCAAATATTTTTTTTTTCCATGTAGGAGCAGCGTCTTCACAAAGCATTTTGTTTGTTATCTGTGTGTGTGTGCATTTTTGAACTCATTATGTTTTCCTAATATTTTAGCTATTTACATAGCACCAATTTTAGTACATTCCTGCAGCTTTCTCCTGCTCTGAGTGAGCTAGATCCAAAGCCCAATGAAATCATTGGAGGGGCCCTGTTAGCAGAAGTTGACTTGCCATTTGGGATGGAGATTAAGACAAAGAAGAGTTGTATTCAGTGTCCCCTGGAGATTCAGGCAGGTTTTCCAAATAATCATGAATACTTCTAAAAATAGCTGGGTGTGTTAATGAAATTTTAAATTTTCCATCATGATAATGTTACTCGTTTTGTAGCATTATTTGGGGGGCAGGCAAAGATCATAGCTATTAAAAATGAAGCTTTAAACCCAATTTACTGTCTGAACTGTTGCCAAATTTGATAGAGATGCAATGGCAGAGTTAGCCTAAATTGCTTGTATAGAAGGCCAACAGACAGCCTCACGTGCTAGTTGTGCCATGTGCTGATACCCTCAACCAAGTCCTTCTCACAGCCCCTCCCTCCCTCCTTCCCTCTCTCCCTTCACACTTATTTCCTCCCAATAATAATAAACAATACTATTATTAATAAACAAAAGTAAGTAAATAATATGATTAAAATAATTTAATATCAATATAAAATAATTTCCTTGTGCTCAATACCTAAGCAGTTCATCCTCTGAAAATATGTTGATAGCTGAGGTGACATGAATTTTACCTCAAGGAGAACAATGGTCTGAGAGAGTCTTTTTTCATCAGAGTCAATGGTTGGACAATGCGGGAATTTTCTCCTGAACATTCCTGCCTAGAAAAATGGGGCTGCAGCACCACAGTAGAAATCATTCCTTAAGTATCTCAATTAAGAGCTTGGTTGTTATCTTATCCTGATTAAAAAGTGCTTGAGTTTCTACAAGTTTTCAGCCAGAGAAACTCAGGAATGATGTCCAGGTTCATTTTTTAACAATTAGCAAGTCTGAGCCTCAAACTGACAGATTACTGCCGTTTGGCAGTATCACCAATAGACAGGGAGTTGTGAAATTGTAAGATATTATTGTATTGTTGGTAGCCTGAGTAAATCTAAATCTTTTCAAGCTTTGCTTAAGTGGGTTAATTCCAGGACCTGAATTACTAGTGCAATTTGAATTACATTGCAAAGACTGAACTTACTTCACTTTAGGAAAGTCCTTTTTCTTAAGACTTATGAATTCCAGTTATTTTGAAATCCTGAAATGTTGAAATCTTTTGATACCTTTCTTATTATTTCCAAGAAAAGATGGGTAAAGGTTTTTCCTGGCTTTCCCTGCCAGCACCTCTATTTAGGTAAATGTGTTTCTTTGACTTTACCTTTATTTTGTGGTATCTCAGCAGCTGCTACATGCAATATACATCCACAGGGGCTTTTTATTCTTCCCATCCTAAACCTGAGATATTAAAATAGCAGAAAGAACAAACCTTGCCAGAATCAGAAAGTAATAAAAAGAAAATGAACCAAATAAATGTTCTGTATATATTTAGGGCAATTGAAGAGACCTGCAAAAAGCAGGGGTGATTTCAGATTGTCTCTACATATTTTGTCTGAGAATTTTAAAACACTTAACGGATTCTAGCTAATTAAGTCTCAAAGCTTGATGCTGAGCTATATGAGGCAGGGCAGAGGACATCACCCATTCTGCTGAGGAATGAAGGGAAAAGTGATTGCATGATTTGCTGGGTACAAAAGATTATTAAATATTGGATTTGTGAATAAAGATACATATTCCAGTTACAATTTAACCATTAGGATTGATTTTTTTTCACCGAATAACAACAGCAGTGACAATAGAGAAAAAGTATGCTGTAATGAAGTCTCTCATAAAATAATTTGTTTAATCAGTAGCTTGTTGTTAAAAGAAAGCTGTGCCTGACAATAATACATACAAAATTTTATTTAGAGTAAAAGGGCTGTTACTGAGCACTGGCTTAAAACTGTAGCATTTCAGGTTGTTGAAGTATTTATTATGCATTCTCCACAACAGAAATACTCACCGGATAATTGCTGCAGAGGGCAAAAAAAAAATACACTTTAATAATAGCAGTTCAAAAGCTCAACAATTCTTTTAAGAGAAGCAGCTAAATGGGGCTGTGGCCCTGCAGTTGTTTGCAGTAATCAAGGACTTTCAACAGACAAGTCCTTATTCAGTTTCTAACAACTGTGTGGATCTGAGTAATCAGACTGGGAACTGTGCGCATACTGTTCAGGTTTCAGCCTAGTTTCTGACAGCTTTAGCTTTCCCTGGTGCAGCACCGGGATTTTAAAAATCTCATCAGATAAATTCCATCTGTGGAAAGTAACACTATGCTGTGATGATGCATAATTCTGCATGTCTGTATTTCTCACGTTAATAAACCAAAAAGAATGGGAAATAGAAAAGATCTGTTGCTAGAAATCTTTAGTCTTCTATATCTACCAGTTGCAATTTTCTCTTCCCAAAGTGTTTTCCTTAATACAGCCTTAAGAGATGGAAATGATGAAGCTTCCTACACTTCCCTTCAGAAAGCATTGCAAAGTATAATACTCAACAATATTAAATATTTTTCATGAAATTATGGTTACATTTAACTTTTTATGTGAATTCTGTAAATCTGATATAAAATCTTTTGTTTGGAAGGACCCCTCATTATTCTGGAAAAATATATACTATTAATATTTCCAGCCAGTTATGCTAGCCTGCTTTAAGTATTCTTACTGCCATATATTTCCAATGATTTTGGAACAATTTAATGCTAGGAAAATGTGTCTGCAAAGCAACATTTTTGTCAAAATACCTGAGGAAAGTATTTTTACTTTATTCTGTCTGGAGATGAATTTAGGATTTGGCTGAAGTTGAATTATAGGCACAAATGCCTTACATGAATTTGCAGGTTGTGTGACCCTGTGGTATTTTGTCTGCTTTTCTGTGCTGCTCTCTTCAGGTTCTCAGATTTCTCTTGTGGTAAATTCCTGATCATTTTGTGATATAATACAAACAGAGATATCAATAGAGGAAACCTAGATTCAAATTCACTAAAATTTGGTTTATGTTGTTCATAATCTATAATTTTTCAATATCTGTAACACTGTATGAACTCTGTTTCATATTTATTTGCAAATTTGCTTACTCCCCTGATTCCTTTTCATTATATGATGTGCCTTAAATCTCTCAGAGTAATGCAATGCAGAGACTGAAGTACTGCAAGAAATGCCTTATGCAGACTCTGAAGAATGTATTGGTTCATAATTGCATTTAAACATGTATTATTAGATCTCCCCCTGATTACATATAAACTATCTCCTGCAACCCTTTGAATCTGTGAAGCTGGAAGGGAAAGGCTGCAGTGTTCACTGATTCCAGTGATTTTCAAAATCCTAACATGAACCACATGTGAAACGAGGGACACTCTAGCCAGACTGGTGAGTGGCTGACTGCCACATTACATAATTACCCAGAACTGGAGAATGCTCATTTCACAGGACACCCTCAGTGTGGAAAGGGAGAAGGAAATGGAAAGCCATCTGAAAATTCAGGATTCAGTGTCCACAATATTACTCAAATGCTTAATGTCCATCAAATATATTGTAGAGACAGCAGCAAGCTATTTTTTTGATGCAAGGTTTTTTTAAGGGCTTGTTTCAGAATCTGTATTTCTCATTAGGATTTTAAATCCATGGCTTCTAACTTTGATCTTATTGGTTGACATTAATCCTTATTTTACGTTGTTGCTGTTTTGGGTTTTCTTGGGAAGAGGGGGGCGTCCCTCAATTCAAGACATCCATCATCTGAGTAAAAAAGCAACCATTTCCCAGGAGAAGGCATGGACAGTTCTGCTTTCTCCCAGGCAGGGAGGGAGGAAGCCTCAAAACCAGAATGAGTTAGTCACTACCAATAACATCTGGATACGGCCCTTTGCTGTATTTACTTCATTGCATCCTGCATTGCACATAAGACAATAAGAGAACAAGCCCTCTGAACTGCCCAAACCACACTTTATTTGGTTAGCTCCACTCAGCACTGCAGTAGATGGGTGGGTTTGAAAGAGAAAGAGAGAGAGAAACTTTCTTCCAATTATGTGGGCTTTGACTCTTGAGTTTTGTATGTGAATGTCACAGGTGGTATGTGATGCATGTTCTGGTGTAACCCTGGCAAAAACAAATGAAATGCTGAGAGTGGTGACATCTGCTTCTGTTACAAATGCAGAACAGAATCATGTACCTAGATAGATCCCTTTTATTTGGGAAACCCGACCCAGGTTTAATTTGGCATGATCACATATCTTCATATCCCCTTATAATTGTACAGGAAGATACTATTCCTCAGTGGAGTGCCTGTTTTATTTGTTTGCTACTAGGCTTTCCTTTGCCAGCATTGCCTCCATGCCAGCAAGACCTTTACCTGACGGTATTTAATTCAGGGCCAGGATCTGGAAAAAAAAGGAGGCCAAATGTAATATCTTCAGCTCTACATTTGCAAATTTGCCCAGTTTTGCTCAAATGACTTTCCTGCTTCCTAGTTTGTCTTCCCCTCAGCACAGCAAAAAGAGGATTAAGGCTGTCAGGGCTGTACTTCAGAAGCAGCCCCAGCAAAGCCCCTAAAAAAGAAAAGCGAATGATCATAACCCATCCTCTGGATCCTCTCCAGCATAAGAAAGGATAAACTAATTTTTTTAAGCACTCCTTAGGTTCCACAGTCAAATAAACAGCACATGGCAGTCTCTGGAATTGAAGATAGAAGGTCACTGAGACCTGGATTTATTAGTGAGGACACTGAACGTTGTCCTAGTGCCATAGGGAGAGTCTCAGTCACTGAAACTGATGCCCTTCAGATGCCATGACAAGGTCTGAAACCTGACTGATTGGTGTCTAAAAATTAAGAGCAGATGCTGCTAGGCACTATTTGCTATTTATCATCTCTTCAATAATCTTGCCCAGAAATGGGAGGTTTAGCAATCAGACAATACTTCACAAGAAAATTAGTGCCAGAAGAGGATTTATTGAGTAAGGACCAAATAAATGCATGCTTAAAAGCTTCTGGCAGTCTGCCTTTTTTTTAAGGAAAAATTACCAATCGTAGGTGTTTCCCCCCAATTTTCACCATAGGAAACATATTTCTCCTCTGTGGAGTGCTTAAGAAATTTTCCTTAGGAGATCTAGGACCTCCAATTCAAACAGATGAAAACTGATTTAATTGAATTATCTGGTATCTTTATTCCTTTTTGGTACTTTTACAGTGGCAAATCCACACCCAGCATTCAAATGTAATGACAGCTTTATGCAGCATGAAAGAGTACAATTTAAACAGTTGGAGGTAATCTTGGCTAATCAGATAGACTAACATCCATAATTGTTTAGTGAGTTTTAAGATTCTTTGGCATTTGCAATAGTAAGTCAAGTCAGGACTGGATTTTCATTGGAAGAACACACAATCCAAATGCTGTGGTTCGTGCCCTGCAAACTTTCTGTTCCTTGTAAGGCCAATGCAATATGCATTAGAAGAAAATGTATGTTAGAGGTGCATAGTGATAAAGAGGTCACATCCTTTAACTGATGCATCATTTGCTCCTTCCCAATTATAGACAATTTCTGGCTCAGTAGAGGACAAAAAGAGATTGAGAGGAAGGTACCAATAAAGTTTGGAAGACTAGAGTTTGCATTCAATAGACTTGATAAAAAAGAAATTTTTCTTTTTTGTCAAAATTGCGACATCTTCTTTATGTGAAACCGCACATGAAATATTTTCTATTAGATAGTTCGAGTTCATTTTATTTGAACATGTAAGCCTACTTCAAGATATAGCTATCAAATATAGACCAAATTTGGGAGCAGGAAGTGCTAAATTTTAAAGTCTAATTCCAAGCACCTTATGCCCCATAGACTTATTGAGACATACTTCTAAAGTCTGCAGTCCTAATGCGTCCTGTTGTTTAGATGAGAACTAACCAAAATATTTAATTGCAGAACAAAACAAGAACTCTACATCTAGGTATCTCTGGCTCATGTATTTTACTCACATCTCTATATAACAAAATCACAGGCTCCATCTCACAGATTTTTAAAGGACTGAGAAGGATAAGGAGAACAGCTAAAAATTAGCTTTAAGAGCTGTAAGTTACTTATTAGAACGACTGTGTGTCAAATTATGTACTTTCTTTATTTTAACAGTAGCAGTTCTTTCTATTTCCTTTCCTTTTCCTGCTACTCTACATTACACTTCTGAGCTTTGCTCTTTCTCATCTAAATGAAGGTGTATTTCTGGGTATGCCAATACAGCATGTCTTCTCCAGGCAAAGAATTTGTTGTTGGAATATCTATCTTGGACTTCAAAGACAAAAGCCTCATTAAGGCAATTTCTATTCTGAATTCTGAAATGCTGTTGCCATTTCTCAGTTTTAAAAGGATTTGTGCATTTTGACTTTTTACTTAGGAAGTCCAATTATGAGTCTTCAAAATAGTCTGCGATGACCCACCTAGTGCTCACCAAGAAGTAGTGGCTGTATGGCTCCTCTTGATGTTAGATGTCCCTGCCTATCCCTAGTGTAAACCAAGCAAAGTAAAAATTGATCCATCCTGCATTCTCTTGAGTATGATGGGGGGCAACAAGAAGAGACTTGTCTGTGTAGTCACAAGAAACAGCCCAAAAAAAGAAATGTTAAACAATAGGGCTGGAACCAAGCCAACATATCTCAAAATAAAATGGCAGATTTCACCAGTACAGGAGCGAAACATCCTCTTGGAACATCCTCTCCAAAAAATACAATTTGCTCGAATAGTAATCTGGAACAATGATATTAAACTTTTTTTAAATTATACATGAATTTTTCAAAATCTCCTGGATGAAGCTTTGTAAAGTAAGAAAGGCTGGATCCTCTCACATTTTCACTTTTTACACAACTATGTAACTGTAGATTTTGTGCCTCTGTAAGGGGTTCATCCAAAGACTACTGTATGATTGGAAAAAAATTGATTCACTTACACATGCTTTAGATAAGGGCATAAATGAAAGATGAACTCTGAATCACTGTGCTTCATTATTTCTGTTACAATTTTGGCCTTGATCATATTGCTTCTGAAATAGGGCATGAAAAGGACACATCCTCCAAACATTCATTCATATGAAACCAATTTGTAGTAAAAGTATTTAAAAAATAATATCAGACCACAAATACTACAGACCTATGTATTCGTTCATCCATTAAATTAATTTCATTAAAATCATATGGGTGTGGATGAAGATTTTCCTTTGTTTTATTCTATGCCTATTGAAACACTGAAAAGTGTTGGCTGACATTTCAAGCAAAATACCTGAAGGTAGGATCATCTTACTTGATGCTGTATTCTGCCAAATTGCATTTGGATTTCAGAGTAGATATTTCATTTTTACAAGACACACAGGGAATAAGAAGCATTTTCTACTTATAGAAAGTGAGTACAGCTGAAGCCATGCAAGTTGTCAATTTATCTCATGCAATGTGTATTGCAGTACACAATAAATTATGCTCTTCTTGGAGGAAAGAGCCTCTTTTAATCTTAGCAAGTAACGTACATGAATCACAAAACCGTTTCATTGTACATACTTGAGGAGCTGAGTCTACAAATCAATAATAAAAAGTAGATTTCTCATGATAGTCAAATGTAATGGTGAAGAAGGAATTTTGTAGAATCTCCTAAGTATGCAGATTCACTAAGTTAAATGTCAAACAACATAAATACTCCCTGGGCCATTTCTAACTATGGCATTGCAGCACATTTAGTTTTATACTTTAAGTGAATAAGAAAGATTTGGTTTTGAGAATGTATTGTAAGAAGAAATTCATTGAAGGTTAAAGTAATGGCTACTTTTGCTAAGTGACAAAAGCAGTTTGAGATGTCTGTTGGAGTCTGTGAACCAAGCAGAACTCAGCTGAGGAATGTACACCTGACTCTTAGGGCTCTTCCCTCAATCCTGTCTGTGGTGTGCCCCCTCTTTCATGATAACCTGCACAGGGAATTTGTTGTGTAGTCCTCTAAAAGAATGTATTATTGGTTTGTAACATGCTTATTTGTAGGGAGGAAGTCAGTGGAAACATAGCACAATTCTTTACTTTATTCAGCAGCAGCAGCAGGGCATACTATTATGAATTTGGCCAGTTCTGGAAACTAATATTTAATACTGAAGGAGTGCCACAGGGGTTCCTGGGTTGGTGAAGTTTGCAGACTGCTAGGTAGAAATCAGAAATAAACTTTTCAAAAAAAGTTGGCTATACCATTTGACAGCGGGTGAGCTTGTATATAGATTCTCAGAAGTTGCCAAATGGGAACAGAATTTCTTCAGCAATAATAAATGCAGAGTGGCCTCTGCTATGACACATTTATGTTGCTGTGTGAGTGTCTTGCAAGTTTTGAAGCCTTGCACTTCAGTTTTGTTAGCCTGTTGGAAGAAATCTCATTTAACTGGCATTTTTACATCTACATTAATTCTTTTAAAACACTGAAGTGAGTGTTCTACAGCTATGTAAAGAAACGCATTATCAAAGCATTAAGATATGATTAAACTGACATTTTCTTAAGAAAACGAAAGGAGCAGGAAAAAGCCATTCTAAAAGGACTGAGTGCTACATACTCCAGATATTATCTTCAGTGCTTACTCAGGGATCTTTAAAGAAGCTTATTACCAAGTACCCTAAGAAGACAAGTGTGGATGTGTACAGATCAGAGGAATGCAAGTTAATGCACCTGCCAGATTTTACTATCGTACAAAGCATGTCAATCAGCACTCAGACCTTGCGTTTAAAAATGTGTTCCTTCAGATTTTTTTCAGTGCTGTATCTCACATAGCTAGAATTTCCTAGTCAGTATCCATCCAGTGTTGCAAATCATCATAAATTGTGCTACTGAATATATATCACTGATGTGAATGTGAATAGTCCCTCGTTAGATTCAGTAATGAGCTATAGAAATACTAGTAGATATGGTTGCTGTGAGTACATATATTTAAATCTTCCTGCTATGCTCAATAGGAAATAAAAATAATATTTTTAGATTAAAGAAAAAAAAATAAGTTCTGCCTATGTTTTCTTTAAGAAAGGTAAATTAAAATGCATAGTGAATTGAATTGACTGGGCAGTTTATGGCACATGAATTTACAGGTACTTGATAGCTACATACAGCTCAGATCCCACAGGATTGTTTCAAAAGTGATGTGTCATTTTTGACTTGGTCTTCATTAAAGAAAAAATATGTTCAGAAACTTGTTCTGAGAGATCGCTGTCTGGAAATGCCAGTAGTGGTGGAGGGCCTGGTGTACCAGATCATCACAGGATGGTTGCAGGCTGCTGGGAATCTGCAGTAATGAAGAAGACAAATACAGAAGAGAACTTGTGAGAAATAAAACTTGTTAGGGCTATCACACACTGTGCTAATAATGTCTCCTTTGTTGCTCGGTACAAAATTCTGACGTTGCTCTCTTAAAAAAAAAAAAAAAAAGTCCAAATTGGAAGTGCTGTAGGAGGTCTAGAACTAGGATGTGGAGAAAAGAAACTGAGAAGAGAAAAGTCTTCCTTTTGCTGTGTCTACAGTATTTAGGGAAACTATGGCTACTGCCTATATGGGGTCAGAGAGAGATACTGTACAACCTAACAGCCACTGACTGCACAAGAACAAGCAGGTCTATACGAGCAGCTGGGTGAAAACACAGATGGCAGCAGGCAGGAGGTCTTGGTCACCCATCAGGGTCTTCACGCTTTGGTTTCCACCAAAATAAGGAGTCTGAGCCCTGGGAGGTTCTGTGGTCACCTTTATGTGCTCGTGCTCTCTTACTTATAGCTCTCACTTACTCAAAGGTGTTCAAACCTTGCAGAAGGGTGCAGCACCTTGCAAACTTGTCTCTATTCACAGTTTTAATTGTTTTTTTTCTGGATTTAACCCAAAAAATATTTTATCAAGTGAAAACTCAGTATTTACTGAGTTAGGACATCAGGTTGTGGTGTTAGATGGAAGTCACTTTATAAAGAAAGTAGAATAAACATAAAGTGACTGAAGATATTCAAGTGACACTGTTCTACTGGAAATATAGTCATATAAATAAATGGGCTTTATCAGTTTGCTGGTACCTCCAGCAATGTTGACATTTGCATTCTGCTCTCCTAACTCTGACAGACTTTAGTTCTATTAAAATAATGAATTCTTATGCTGATATTTGCCTCTTAGCATGAGGCATTTGGAACAAGTCAACACATTTTCAGGGATGAATTTCGGAAGTTTATTAAGATATACAGATTTACAAAGGAGAAATCTGTACAGATGTCATGTGTCAGAGATTTCTCTTTTTATCAGTCCTCATAAAACATGTCCATATAGGATGTGTTTTCCAATAGAAAAATGAAGCACAAATCCTATTGGGATCACCAGCAGGGTCTGATGTCCAAAGGCAGATATTTTATTTAAATGATCCTATACTGCTCAGTAGGAAATACCATTTTCATTGTGTTTACAAACATGTTAGCATTCATTAAAATGTTTTTCTGCTGCCCTTGAGATATGTATTTTAAAAGACATACTTCTGAAAAGCTTTAGAGAGCAGAATTTTTTAAGTCTGATCATTTGACAGGTGTTAATTCACATTGAAACTCTTATGGCAGAGAACTAGAAGCCAGGGTTCAGAACAGCTTCAACACTGGAGAATGACTGGACTGTAACGTACTTCAAAGTAATTTTTGCTTCATAACTTTGTAGCTACTTTGAGGTCAGTGTAGTGGTACTTACCTGGGATACAACATACTGCAGTACAGTCTGTCCAGTGGTTTCCCCAGTCAGCCCCATGCTCTGCTTGTACTTATCAACATCTCAACACTGTCATTTCCTTTTGATGCATGAGTTCAAATTCAAACAGCTACTGGATAGTTTTGGCATCATCAGCTTTGGTAAAAAATAAAGTTAGTAATTTGATGAACTCTAAATATATCATGCTATAGAGACTGTTCATCCTTCCAATTTTTTTCTATGGTGCAGACACATGCTTTGTTAAGACAGAGGGATGATTTTAAATGCTCAGAAAAGGTAATCCATCCCAGTCCCATCTTGACACACTCTGGCCTATTCAAAATTCATTCTCTTCACCTTACAAGGCTTTTAATATAAGCATCTCCCTACTAAGTGTTCACCAGCTGGGATGTCACCAGGAACAATGATGTTGCTGTAATAGGTGGGGTACTACCATAATAGTCATTGGGGATTTCTCTATAATAAATTTTGGGATGAGGTGCAGTTTCTTTTCTGACCTGCCCCACAGCTGTTTGTTGAGGCAAGGAGGGAATGATAACAATAGGCAGAAGGGGACAGAGTTATTTTCTCTTCCAAAAGTGATACCCTGATACAAGTTCTCATGTGCAGCCCAAAAAGCCAAAAGATTTCTAACAGAGGCAGGATGCTGCTTGCGTAGCACTGCTGAAATCACTTGGTGTTCCTCCTCTTTGGGTGCATGATGGACTTTGAGCAGATATGTCTTTCAGCCTGTAATTATGGTCCTTCAGTCCTCCTGGCAGAAATTTTTTAGCAAAATTACTACCACCAGAAGTGTCTCAGTATGGAGAATTTCCATAAGGATTGATTTCTTACCTGGTGCAATATCATAAAGTACTCATTACTATCTCCTGTGACTTTGCCTGAAATTAGGGGTCCTGCAGGATGCTCCAATGAAGGGAAAACAGACAATTTGGATATAATTTGCTACAATTCTGCCTGATTTTAAAGAATATTAACTTCCATATACCTGCCTTATGTGGAAGGTCAGGTGATACTACCAACATTATGCTTTCCAACTTTATATCTTGGTAATGCATGAATTAGTCAGCAAATTTAAATAACTTCTTTGATTTAGAGTACTTCCATATGTAATTTACTTCAGTGTTTAATTTCAGTCAATAAATATTGTTCTATAGTTTTTTCATTACAACATGAAGTGCTTTGAATCCAATTTTATTGGTATATCCATTTGAAGAGACCTGTGCTCTCAGGCATAAGATGCATTTCTTGGTACCTGGCAAAGTGTATGTATACTATTTTCTACATGGATATTGCATGCTTTGAAAGTGATTGTCCCGTTGAGAAACTAAAATGTACACCATTGTTTCTTACTTTGGGTATCTGAGATTGATAGGCAGACTTTCAAACACAAATTCCCCTTATGACAAATTTTCTTTATGGTTAATGAAGTTATATGATAAATCTTTTTTTTCTTTTTTTTTTTTTAATTATTCTTTTGAATTCCTGGACTAAAAAGTATGACCTTGAGAAACTTTCAAGTGAAAGAGGTGTTTCCAACTGTCAGAGATGCCCAGCTCCACCAAGACCTCACACCATCCAGCAATCATTCCACAGAACACTGAAAGGTTGTGAGTACATCTTGGAGATGCTGAAGGTCTTTTAGCCTTTATGACAAATGGAGAGCTCTGTATGTAGTACACTTTTTAGATCACAAATTAACTGGAAGACAGCTTGAGCAAAAGTTAATTCTTGACCCTCTGTTGGACAATGTTTCTTTGAAAGGTTCTATGAAATCTGTAATTTTCTCTACCTTCTTTAAATAAGTCTGTTTTTTAAAAGGTCTAATTAATGTGCTTGAATAACAATGACTAGGGAGAAAGATGCATCACCCTTGTTTACTTCACACCAGCAGTATGGTGAGATTTTCTTTTAGTATAGCCATGATGTACAGGGAGCTTCCAATTTTGAGCTGGTGGTGGTTTGCAGAATCAGAGGCAATCACTGTTACAAGAAGACCATGAGCCTGATTATGTGCTCCTTGCTGGCAAGTAATTACTCCTAAATGTACTTCCATATGGATAACCACAGTTGTAGATGTGCAGTTATTCTTGAAGTAAATTCAGTCTACTCATGCAACAGAATTTATGTGTGAGCCTGCCCAGTGAATCTCTTTAGCTTCTTCTTGGGGCAATTTGCAAATGGATTATTATGTGTAGATGGTTTCTTCCAAGATCCTAAATTATTTTGTGCTCTTACCACAGAGATCTACTAATTTTTTAATGGCAAAATTCCGGGGTTTTTAGAGTAAGCTCCACAATCCAACTTTTTTGAAAAACTCTCATCATATCTCTAATACTAAACTCCTTGGAGATGTGAAAAATCTTTAAATATTTTCCCACCAGTCCAATGTAATGAAGATTTGTGCATAGTTTTTCTAGCTACAGCTAGAAATGAAATACTTACAATTATTTTATTTGGCCTTCCTATCATTCATTCATGAAGTAAATGCCAATGTTTCTCTGTACAAGTAAAAGGTTTCTTGATCTTCCCCACATCAGCTTAACTACATTTCCTTCTTAGTTAGTGGAAAACTTCTTCACTGAATTATCTCACAGAAACCCAAAGAAACTTAAATTTTAAAAAAATGACCACAATCCAAAGCAACCATCCCACAACAATTTCATTCTTGGTCTAGAGAGATTCAACCCATGTGGAAAACATTAAGTTTAATGTTCAATTTGAATAATACTGTAATGTGAGTTACAGAAAAAGTTAGATAAAGGTGATTGTCTTTGATTTGCACTGTCTGTACAGAGTAAAAATGGAAATGTTTTAACATGTTGCATAACATTTTACAAGCCCTAACTAATCTTTGAAACAACAGTGATTTATGTACACAGTAACTATTTGCATCTTTCTACTTAGCAGAGTATTAAAAAAGAGATTAGGACCAAGGTTCAGGATGAAGTTGCCTAAAGCTAAGTATTTGATTTTGGCTTTAGGAGTATAAATAAAAATGGCCTAGTTTTTAGAGCTGCTGAGCACAGATACCTTCAAATCAATCTTGTGAAAGCTGTAGCTCTTACATGATGTGGAATCTGTCCACTCTTTGAAGTGATTTAAGTGGGTTGAAGTGTCTGGTTGATGTGCTTAATTTTGAAAATGTTGGTCTAAAGTGCTTGCCCCAAAACAGGCTAAGCAGTCAATCAAAGAAAAGGAATCCTGTCAGAGGGACAGTGATCTCCCACTCCCATACTGCAGGCAAAAAAACTCCATAGGGAGGACAGCAGCAAGAGCAACAATTAGTAGGGTTGCCCTTGTCTCTGCAATATCCATTGGATCTTAATGGATGCTTGCACACCACTATACAGTAACACACAGCAGCTGGGAACTACCCCTGATGCCAGGAGGGATGACCTTCAAAAGCATCTATATTGCCTATGAGTTCCAAAATAGTTTTTTCACATCACCTTTCTTTGTTGTCTGGGCACACATCCCAGCTCATACATAACACAGGTGCCTCTAGGATGAATGCTGTTTTGCCTTGGGGGCCTACTCTTGGGTTTACTTGTTCTCTTGAGTTGAATATATTTAAAGATATCTCTCTTCTCTTGATTTTTTCCACCTAACTTCAGCCTATTTCAGATTTGTGAGCTCTTTTTCACATGTCAGTCATAATTCCAGCTGCAGTTTGAAGAAATTTACCACACATATGAATATGAATAAATATTCATTGGTAATGCTCCCCTTACAACTGATTCTTTGCTTTTGCATATACAGTTGCCATTCTGGCAGAATCCAGGTAAGGCAACAATACTTTGCACATCTTCCTTTTTCAGCAGAACTATAATTTATCCATCTTTTAATAAACCACTGTCAGTGGCTGCTCTAAAAAGACAAGCATGTGTGACTCAATACTGTGTTTCTTCCACTTTGTGGAACACTCTTAATTGGTTACAAAGTCTCTAAATATGTAGAGGCTAGGGTTTCATTTTCCAAATTCGTGTTGTTTTACACTGCAGAATGAATTTGCTTTTTTCAGCCTCTTTTGTCTTTATTTGCAGGGGACTGCAGTAGCAACATGGTCAATAATTCCAGGTCTCCTAATATGCACTTCCTATTAATGTAATCCTGACTGCTCCTTCCCTTGTGGTCCTTACCAAATAGATCCAAAAACAATCTTTCCAGTCTCTTCACCACATCATTTGTCATGATCACATCCACATCCAGGGAACTCTGCTGTGAAGAGGTGTGTCACACCAGTGATGGAAGAAAGAAGATTCTGGATGATCATATAGGAATGGAAGACAAGAGGATCATTTGGCTTCTTGAGGAAGGATTTGGGAAAGTTATAAGCAAAATGCCAGGTCTTCAAAGTCTGCATGACACAGGCTAACGGTTTTGACTGTATGTTGAGCTAGTCCTGCAGTTTATGTACTGGTTGGAAACACTAGAGATTGTCATGCTCTGTCTTTGCACTGCATTTCACTGCAACCCAGGCAAACTTTTGGACCCCTTTTTCTCCAAGTTAAGGGGATGATGCTGCCTGTTTATGTCATATATGTGCAGTTCTCTGTATCTCAGGGGCAGGAGCCATGAGCACATGTAGATGCATGCTCAAAAATTGCCCGGGGTATTCCTGAGGCTGGGTATTTTAACACAAACTGTGTGAACATGATTGTCACTCATAGCTGTCACTTGAGGGCTCCAGAAGAGGTTTCCACAACTTCCTCATTGTTATTCAATAATAAAAACAACAGCAGTTACCACTTCTCTGTTACTTTCCAGCCTGCAGAACACAATATAAATATTGACTTATTAGCCCACATGAATCAGGGCAATGCTCACCACGTCTGCTCAGACATGTACAATGAGGCTTGGATATTCACGTGAGCCTGAGGGAGTTCCCTGCCCAAATCACACGGCGTGTCGCAGGGAGGTGAGCGCTAACTCCCTGAGGTACCCTTGAAAAACCAAGCTTTAATAGATCATGTCTACAGTCAATTTAACATACAATTAAGCATTTTCACAAAGCAAATAGCACCAGAACTGTTGAAAATGTAATCCTGCCCCCTTGTTAAAACAGGCTTGGCTGTTTGGCATTATGCAGAATGACTGTCACCACAGCGCTTTGAAGTCACTATCGCTAAGGCAAACATGTGCAGGTACAAATAATTCAGCAGCAGAACACTGATGCTCCCCAAGTTTCTTATGCCATGTATGATCCTGAAATCTTCAGGATCATATTTTAGCCTATTTATTCTCCACACAAAAGGTACTTTACAAAATCTGCTAAATAGCTGGGCCTACTTACTGGGTCCCGGGAATATGCCCTGCACACATCTCATCAGACACATCTGTTCCTTTGGCTCCTGCCTCCTCTGTTCTCTTTCACCAGCAGCTGGTCTCTGAATGGATGTCGGAGACTGATCTCTTTGCTTTGCTTAGTCTGTGGGATTGTTTCTCTTCTGGTCTGCAGAGATCTGTCAATATTAGCTTAAATGTAGGTTCATTCTTTCTTGTGAAAAGAAAAGATAATAATTCTTCCTCCTGATGGTGGCTTAGAGCACTTCAGATTATCCCTTGTTATTTCTTTGCAAGAAGAAATGTATATTCTCTTTTCATAAGAATTATAGCAGTTAACAATCCCCCAGCCCAAACTTTGTCCCATGAAGAACTAACATCAATGGGAGTTAGCTATATCCGCTAAGGGTAGAATTAGGATTCTCACAGAAATCTTTAGGTTCAAATAAAACAATCTTCACTGCTGTAACCATAGCAGCTCTCATGTCCTACATAGTACTTTTTAAGGATATCTTGGTCAAACATAGCTTTCAAAGTAAAACAGTTTTTTCTCTCTCTAGGCCATGCAATTTTCTCTCTGTAGGTCTCTGTTCCACAGAGCACCAACTATTCCTCAGATGTCAGGAGTTCTGATTATTTATTTGTCCCAATTTCAGTCTTGTTTTCCAGATTATTTTGCAGATTCCAATTTAAAAATTTAGAAAAAATAAACAAAGCAAAGCAAAGAAACGCCACCTCACCTCAATTAATGATTTGCATTGTGTGCTGTCTTTCTACAGTTATTTGTTATTTGTGTAATTAGTTTTCCTTTTTACTAGTATGTTCCTTGACCAACTTTAGATGCCTAATTTGCTCGCCAAAATAATGAGGCTGTTTTTTCTCAGCTTCCAATATAGCTAATGAAGACAGGATGTCTCTTCTAGAGCAAACTTTAGCCTGCATAAGGTGATTTCCTGTCCAAAAATTTGCCAAAGGAACCTTTGATAGAACCAAAGATGTCCAGTTTAGGCACCTAAAGTACCTTGTTTGGTACTAGCAGAGCCTCTTTTCTGCTTCCTACGTCTCTAATGGCACTGGGTCACATTTCCTCCTGCCCAGGAAATGTGCCCAACCTATGGAGACAGAGAAGGCCCTCCACATGACATACTCTCCCATCTGGGCTTCCTTCTGACCAGAAATTACTCATGGGCTAGAAACAACGTGCTGAAGAAGGGCCAAAACTTCACCAGGCTCTGAACCATGGACTTCAGCCAGAGTACCAGGTTTCCAACATGGAAACCAGGAATCTGGTTTCCGGTATGACCAGTGGAAAGGACATAGCACATATGATTCCAGTTTTTGTCACTATATTTATTAATCTGTGCTTGGCCAAATTATCAGATTTTTCACAATTGCAGGAGCGCTTTCTATAGGGATTAATATTTCTGTGATGGTGAGGGCTAATGATGAAGCATCACCCAATCAATACATCATTCAACAGGCTGGAGTTATTCTACACTGATTTCATTCATCTTAAAAAAGAAAACAGATTTTATTTGGGGGAGAGTGGAAATTGATATAGGATACATTGCTAATGAAACTCAGTATTAATTTTTAATGCAAGCAGGTCACTCTACCAGGGAGAATGGGATAAATAACAATAAAATAAACAGCACAAAGACTTGACTGAAATGATGAAAGAGCATGATTGTGAGCAATTAACAGCTTTGTCCTTGATGGCTTTACGTGTCTTCTAGTTTACAGGACTAGTTGTCCAGTGTGGGAGTAAGAGCGGTTCACTGGGCTGCAGAAACAACTATAGCAGCAATGGTGGAAAAATAGGGAGCAGGGTCAATTTTTCTTCAAAAAGAAATAGAATTTTCTTCAGGAATCATTAGAGTAAATTATAAGTCTTATGAATTTGTTGAAGATTTATCCTGTCATCAATATGTTCTCCTTGATCTATCATTCACATTACAAAGCCATGGCAATGGTAGCAATTTTTATTTGCTTTTTTTGAAATGGAAGATTATTCAATTTTTAGCATGGAAATATCCCAAATACACTTCTCCCATCATCTGACTATGTTATATAGTAAATTGTAGCCTTCCCCTTTGATGCATTGATTTTAACATTTGATGATGTTAATACAGTAAGCATTAACGATTATGTTAAATCTCTACAGTGTATGGCAGACAAGTGAAGCCACTTTTCTAACTTTGAAATGTGCCCTAAAGCACATGGGTATAAAGCATCCATAGGGGCACTGTGGTCTTAGGACATTCTGAGACCTGAATGCTAGACAGCAATGAGCACTCCCTTGCCTCAGTAAAGATCTGTAGCAAAAAACATATATGCCCATGTACAGTACTGTTAAAATGAATAGTTCCCAAAATGTAAGTGTATTTAATTGTGGAATGTGTATGTCTTACAGGATCACATTCAGATGCATGTGCCTTCCACAATGAAAAATGGATTTGCAATTTTCATTTTCCCTAACTGTAAATATTTGTATGCCACTTAATTTAAAGATTATACTGAAAGATATCATTTTCGATTAATATTCTGTATTTTACACCATTTACACTCCATTTCAATATGCTTGCCTTCTATAAAATGTATTTCAAGACTCCCTAAAAAAAAAGAGAAAATAGGCACACTTTAAGCAGTTTACAGGAGACAGATCATTATCTCCTACAAAGGAAAGGAAACAGGAAAGCTGTAAATAATAAGTTCTGAATAGGAATGACATAAACAGCCTAATCAATGTCTTCCAGAACTGGCAAGTGACACCTCTTTGTTTTTTGCAAATAAAAACCTTCTTAACATCACAATATAAACCATTATCTCTGCAGGCAAGGTATATTTAGAAATGTACAAAATGTACATTTCCTGCCAGCCACTAGATCAGTAGGTGGAGATCTAAAGTCATGCAAATATTACAGTAAATGCAGGCAACCAATTTCTAATTATTCCATATCAGCAGATTTGTGAGGAATATAATTTATTAAAAAAGAACAGTTTATGATCAGCAGACCTTAGTTATGACTGTTTAGGAATTCAGTGCATTTTGATCTAATCACAAAATCAAAATATTCATGAAACACAATGATATCTCCCCAAAGCAGCCGGGCAGCCATTAATTTTGAAATTCGGGTAATTTATTAACACTTATCTGTAGCTGTAAAAGCTTACCTCTGTGTTTGTAATACGGGTAAAAGTGAAAGCAGTTTTAAAACTGATTCCTAATGATTTATAATGGTTTGCTGTAATTTGAGCCAGAAATTCAATTAAAATGTATGTCTAGTTTTGTTTCAAGATCTTTAGTTAAAAATTCTATTAAAATTCTATTTCCTTCTTGCATTAAATGTATCTGTTATCTGCATATATGAGAAATATAAGAAAATTCTATCATTTATTCCCCGGACTCCACAAATGCCTTTAAAAACATTCATTTCTATTTCATAATTCTGCCAAGGTACTATTTAGAATTTGTGTACAGCAGAGGAGGAATAAGTGTACGTGCTATTTTCTTTTGAAGAAAACCAGCTTCTCTACTGAGTGCTCATGCAAATATTCAAGTGACATTTATCAGTTCATCAAAGAAAGGAAAAACAAATAACACTGAATTATCGGATGTTTTAAAAGCTTAATTACAATACCAAGGGTATAGCTCTTTTCCATATATGTTCCCATTATAAATCCTTCTTGTAAAGGATATGTAACTTCACTACCAAAATTCCCTTTTGAGATAACACTTCACATCGTTATTTATAAATAATGAGAAGTAAAACTGGCCACTCTCGTGTTTATTTATAGGGAAACAAAAAAGAGACAACTCACTGCTGATGTTGGAATCACTCCAGGCTAAACCAGAAGTGAAGGAGTGAATATTACTCACTTCCCCTCTGTGATTGTCTTATCTCAGAATACTTCACCACATGTAAAGGTAAAGGACTGAGTTTATAGATGAGCACATCTGTTAATGTTGATGAGAGTGATGTGGCCAGTCCTAATTCTCTGTGTTGGGAACTGATCTTTTGTAATGCAGTTAATCAGTTGCTTCTAGATAAAGAGAAAAACATTCGGGTACCCAAATAAATGTTACCTTGTGCAAAATACTTACTATTTTCAAATTCAGTTATTCAGCATTTACCATACTTAGGTGTAATTGACAGGGAGAGTGGTGGTTCAGGACCATATACCAGCAAAGTAAGGATGCAGTTCAGTAGACTAAGTGGCACTAGGAAAGCATTGGAGGCTTTCTTGTTCTGTTTGATCTGGGTCAGTAGCAGCTACCGACCCTGTGAAAGTAAGTTTTATAGAAGACTGGGACACTCCATAATCAGTGGTAAAGGTAAATCTGAGAGGAAGAAGATGTAGGTCTCTCAGTGTAGGATAATTACTGGGTTAGATTTACAGGAGAAAAGATCCAATAAATTACTTCATTGGCTTTAGGACTCAAGCGCTTTCGACTAGTGAGCAAGGAAAGTCTGCAAGTGAGGAGGTTCCAAAATGGAAGCCTTTCATAGAAAAAAGGAATATTTGCTGTGGGAGATATGGATTAACAGAGATGGAGGCAACACATAGAAAGCATTTGCATGCTTTCACAAGAGGAAGAGCAAGGGATTAGCTTATCTACTGTTGATCAAGTGGCAAAGTTAAGGATGGAGTTTTCACATGTTGTGTTTTACCCAGAAGCAGAAAAGAAAACAATAGCCAGTAGACACTGGCTAGTGAGAATAAATGGGCAGGATTGTTGAGCGTCTTCACTCCCTAGGTGATCTCACCAATACATGGAACATGCCACTGTCAGGTTTCTGTCCTTTCAGACCACTGACAATCGATGGTTTCTTCCAGATGAGATGAAGAAGACTCTCTGTAAGGTGTGGCTCTACAGAGACAGTATTTTGGACACAATCCAGTATGTCTGTCATTCTCTCCTGTGGAGGGCAGTGGTACTCTTAAATAGTAGCTCCAGGCTTTAATAGTGTAATTAATGATCTCAAGATGAAGCAGCAGCCAGCATGTTAACAATATTATTGTGTACTAAACTGGATGAGAGATATTGCAAGAAACAAATGATACAAAGGGTGATGGAGAGGTTAGAAACGTGGGGAAAGGAATAACAAAATTGCTTTATCTTTAAGACAAAATACATAATTTTCTAGTTGTTTCACACTTGTAATAACAGTTCACAACAGACAACAGACAACAGACAACAACAGAATTAAGGAGTGGGTGAAACTTGGAGAAACCTGCTATACCAGGAGATAAGGGTGAGAGAACAAGAGACCTTAAAGTGAAAGAACAAGAGATATCAGAGTGATAGCATCAGAGACCTTATGTTTATAGGAGATGTAGGAGTGATAGAAGAAAGCAAACTGGATGATAAGTGAGATGCACACAGGCATATGGGACTTGGGATACAGAAAAGACTCTAGAAGCATTAAATGATGAGACATGTTCCAAGAGCTAAATATGTGTATTTCACTGCTGGTGATTGAATTAAGTTTTTACTGCTCTTTGATTGGTTTCAGTCAAAATTCTAAGAAGCAATTTAAGGAGTCTACTGGGAAGAAATTCTAAATGTGTATAATGTGAAGGAACTAAAGAGGAAATCTTTACACCCAAATTTGGAGCAGTTAGTATTTACAAAGCATCTTAAAACTTAAGATATTAAAAATCAGGATAAAACATTTCTTTTATTAACATCTAGAGGGCAAATTTGCCTTTTACCTCTTTTATTCTCTTAAGAGAATTTTTGGCATCTCAGTGGTGAGGGGACTGCCTCTGCCTGTGCTGGAATCATCACATCTGGGCTTGTCTTCCCTCTTGGAACACTTGCATGCTTGCTGCTACCTGACACCAAATCATTCTGCAAGTACTGGGAGTATCTTCTCTGGGCTTCCATTTTGAGGCAGCTGGCTGTTTGTTTTTTCCAGCTGGTAGAAGGACTGAGATTTTCCACTTGACTTAATGTTGTCATTTTCTGCTCTTTTATTGGAAGACATTTTCTAAATACAAAAATGATATACTAAAAAGAGTGAACTAATAATGTAATTTTAAAAACAGTAAATAAAAATAATACAGTTCTAATATTGATTCCCAGAAAACAGCTTCTTCTACAATGATTTCAGAACTGAAAACATTTTTACAAATACTAGCTTACTATCTGAATACTTGCAAGAACTGGACACCGTGTATGAATCAGCATAAGCTTGATTTGTTCATTTAGGGAAAAGAATAAAAAGAATGTGTTTTCCATTGTTCTTCACTTTCCATAAAAAAAATACAAAATACAATCAAGAAATGCTGACAATTGTGCTTTAGACTGAGCCAGATTCCTCTGGGAAAGGAGTCTATAACCACCATCTTTAACAGCATGCAGTCCATAAATTTAACAGTTTTAATCCTTTACATAGCTAGCATTCTGCCTTCCAATTAGACAAGTGTTTCTACTCAGAATATATTAACAAAATGTAAGTACAAAAAAGTTCCATTAACTTTTTCATACTGGAATTTTTCTGCAAGGGCAGGAAACACCAGGATGTGAGAAAAGAGGAGACTCAGAGCCCAGTTCTGCAGTGTCATAATTCCATCTAGGTGGGATCTGTCTTCACCAGCTCTTGACTGCTTGTTCCTAGCCTGTGTGCTGATTCTGAACTAATCTGTTAAAAAAATTTCATTGTTTTCTTACCATTCATGTCACTGCTCCCCTTACTGAGTCACCGTTGTGAATGGAGGACAAATAGGTGATTCTGAGGAGACACAGACTGTAATTATGGCAAACCTCACGTGGAGAGTCTTACACTGTGGCAGGGATACATCTGCAGAAACACTGACAGTTTGGCATTGAGAAAAATTCTGTGAAAGACCTTGGGAAAAGGAACTAGCTTGGAGATTTAAACAAAAAAATAATGCCTTACAGTATTTCTTAAAATTTTCAAGGAAATTTGACCTCATACCTTCTCGATAGATAATACCAGAAGTACCTAATACTATTATGAGTTTATTCCCCTTCCAGCAGAATTTATACAACCCTGAACCATGCTGCTATATTATTTAGCACTTACAGTTGTTCTGGGTATTTCAGATATGTAACACAATTCCTGCTCCCCTTCTTCAGAGCAGGTTCCCAAAGAGCTTGCAATATCATCTTCCAGAGCTCTGTCTCACTGACATCAGTGGGTCAATAACAAATCCCATCTTACTTCCTGAGCCATCCTTCTGCCAACATTTTTGTGCTTAACTCCGTCATTGCCTGAAACCTGTGGGAAGCTGGAACTCTTCAGCTGATTAAAGTAGGTCTCTAAATCTTTGCTCACATCATGCATTCAGCGTATCTTGAAGGAGACCAGACAGCCACCCATGCATAGGAAGAATCAAGAGCTCTCACCTTTGTACTGTTTGATGCCTGTTTCTCTCCACCTGATTTCAGTGGGATTTGGAGCAAAGAGGAAAGACGAGGGAAGTATCAAAGGTGCCTTAGATGCTTTCATAAACATAGTTTACATAGGAGAATAGAGGTCTAAAATATTTTTAGGCACTCCTTTGGATATCTACACCTCTGAAAGAATGGTGCTGACTTTGAATCAGGCCTAATATTTTATAAGCATGCATAGCTATTCTAGTTTCTCTCTACTAGCTGCAGTCACTCTTTTTTCCCTGTAAAATGGGAACATGGCATTATGTATCAGAAAACTCCATTGTTTTCTCACAGAACTCTATCTCCTGTGATGTATTAGCAGCCCTTTTGTACTGGAGAACATTTTGTATAGTATATTTCCTAATTACTTATGAATTTTCTGCTTTTATTGTTCTATGTCACAGCCTTAACATCCCTTTTAATGTACTTTTGTGTGCAAATTAGAATAGCAAGAGTTAAGAAGTAAGACTTTCTGTACATGGTGGCGGATGTTCAGAGCAATTCAGCATGTCAAGCTGGGGTCAAATGGAAAGGGAATGTCATTACTAAATGGTAACATTTTCTGTGGGTTTTAGAGAAATTCAAATCCTTTTTTAATCTAAATTTATTTTATCTTTTTTTTCAGGGTTAAGGGTTGGACTTCAAGTTCCTGTCAGACATTTGTATATTAAAATGACTTTACATTTAATTATTTTCTAAACTAACTTTCAAAATAGTTTTTCACAGGACTGCTATACCAGAATGCAATCTATTTCACAGGACCTTTTATCCTGACTCACATATATTTTGTATGATATACTTTCCTACTTGTAAGGCATGGATTCACATAGCCTCTAATTATTTTTTAAAATCTCATGCCCAGGAAGTGACTACTGTCATTCTAGAAAAATCTGGGACACAATTCTCTATCCAATATGTATATGCCTAAATGATGCCTAAATGTCATTGATTTATTCTGAGTAGTTGAGCAAGAAATTTAAGCCATGATCTATTGCAGAAATTTTATGTAGCAAAAGTTGAGGGGAAGAGCTTCTATCTGTAACACTCATGACACTGGTCAGTTGCCTTATTTTTATTTTTCCCTGTTCCTGTACTCAGTGTGCAGTTAAAATTCCTATTTTCCTTTAATTCTGCAGTGATGTTGGAATGAGTTTGAGATGGGGTAATGTATTCAAAATCATAATGGTTTAGAAAATTACTTTCTATTTTTTAGCTATTACCACAAAGTCTTGTAATACATTATCATGAAAAGAAAGGACTAGGCATGACAGCTGTGCTGTAACTTGGTCATAATTGTACTAATGTCTGTGGGACTGTGTGTGGGGCAGTAGATTATCCCATATATCTTTTCCATTATTGCCCATTTTAGCTAGTCAAGGGCAACTATCAGCACCAAAATTCCTCCTTCTATACTATCATTTCCCTGCCTACCCAGTTTTCCTCTGCTTCAGCCACATGCACCTTGCTAACCTATGACCAGCAAGTAGTGCTGAGGCTCTGCAGGACCCACTCAACTGCATGAGACAAGGAGGAAAAAGGGATTGCTTTCTTATAGTACAATGTCTTCCTGTTTTGTTCCCACCTTCTCCCATTCATGCTTTGAATTTTGATTTCTCAGCAAAGCAAGCCCCAGTGGAGCGCTTATTGACACCTAAGTCATGAAAAATGTGCTGGCCTGAGAAACGAGGAGTGGGAGAGAGACCTGAAATGAAAAATAATCTATGCCAGTTTGCAAGTAAGATTCTTCCCCAGCTCAAAAATTCTGAATACACGATCCAACAGAAAACCTAAATAGATTGAAAACCCAGCAGAATATATCCATGTATTTCCAAGTACACACAGCCATTTCTGAAGCTAAGTGAGGGTGCATTGCTGATGCAAGTTACTCTGAAATGTGTTTCAAGCTTCTTAGAACATTTCTGTATGGAGAACTCTCCATCGCTCTTTATAATGACTGTTTTCTTTTACAAGGCTTACAATATTTTAGGTGTATAGCATCTTAGCCTTGTAAAAATACTCATCATGTCACCTTGTGGCCTGTATTTTATTGATAGTTAACATTTACTTTATACATATTGTAGAAATTCCTTGTTTTGTTACCAGTAGGAAAAAAAGAACAAGTTCATGTTGCTGGCTTGCTCAAAAATATATTTAAAAAATTATTTTTTGTCTTTTTCTTTTTTTCTTTTTTTTCTACATTAAAAACAGCTTTGGAGTTGAAAAAAATGTACTTTTTTTTTTCATTCTCAAACAGTGACCAAATACAATCAATACAATCAATTGCTTTCCAAGTAATTGTTCCACCACAGAAAGAATATAGCAAGTATCAACAGTATTTTCAAAATACTATGAAGCAACAAAAGGCCTTTTATTTCCCTAACTTTAAAAGCTGGCATTTAAAGAGTGCTTATTAGAAAGATAAATCCCCTGATGGGTGGATGTTTGAAGGCCAGGTGTTTCTTACTCTATGCAGCCTGTATTTCTGCACTTCATATCAGTAGCCCAGATCTGCAATGAGAAGTACTGCTTTGATTTCTTGCAAGAGCCCACCTGATACTCCAGACTCCAATACTGTGTAGAGAGGTGAGATACAGGCAAGAAAACACTTCCATTTACAGTCATGAGGATGGCCATGACTGTTGTTCTTCAGCTAAAAGCTGTGAAAAAGAAAATATGGGCCAGATTTTGCACTAATTTTCATAGCTGTAAACGTTGACTGACTCCACTACAGTGAATTCAGATGTGCATTGCACTAATTCTCTACTTTCCATTAACTGACACACTCTTCCCATTAATTGATTTCTGGAGTGTAAGTATCAAAGACAGCTTCGAAAATTAAATCTTTGCAAAGAAAATGAAAATTTAATTTTTAAACATTCATACAAATTATTAAATTCTTCATACATTCAAGCTCAGGACTGATTCCTCTCCCTTGCTGGCAACTCCAGACACATTGAATATGTAGACTTGACCCACAGAACTACATGGGAGCCTTTGGACCTAATTCAATAGTTCTTGTCTGTGAAGGAAAGGTGTGTTTTCTTTTACTAGCACAAGACACATTATGCAGGACCTTCCAAGCTTTTCAAATCCCACTGCTACACTGAAGTAGTGAAGCATCTCCCAAGAATGTGTGCTGCACTTTAAGAATACTGCTGGTTAAAGAAAAGGACATATCACAGCAAAATTCAGGTTCAACTAACTCAGAATCCTCCGGTTCTATGGTGACTATATGAGATATAGAGGAAGGAATATGAGAGGGACTAAGGAAGATCAGTCTCCATGATTAAATCAGTCTTCTGTTATATTGTCTTCTGTCTAGACACAGAGAAACAAGGGGCAAAATCAGACAGTGCTGCACTGCATTACTCTCTACGACAGCCTGTAACTCTTTATTGATTGTGAATGAAGTGGGGACAAACTTTTTAGCGTTTGCTTAGGCTTACACTGACTTAAGATTCCTATTGATTCAGCCAAGAAAATATGATCATCAGTATAAATAATAATAGTTGTCTGTATTATGTTGTTAGAGCATAGGAGTTTATCTGGATTGTTCTGGAAAAACAAAAAAGATGGAAACTGCCTAGCCTCCCAGCAGGTACTGGCAAAATGCTCTTAGATGCCTGGAATTGCCCCTTCAGGTTGGAGCAGCTCAGCTCCACCAGTCTCTGCATACAGGGCACGTTCTCCACCCTGTCCAGCTGGAGGTCCTCAGCTGAACTGGCCCAAGTTTGTAAGTGTCTTCACACTGGGTTATCAAAAGCAGATGCAGTATTTCAGATGCCTCACTAAGCTTCAGCTCTGCCTATGTGTTTTGAATAAAGTCCTTACTGAAAGTGTAATTGCTTCTCAGTATATCATCTTTGACAAATGTCTGTCTAATCCATAGTCTCTTTAGAGAAAATAAAATGAATCATCTGGTATTATGGACAAGTGGAAAGTCTCTTGCCTGATTTTAAACCTAGGAATCATTGTTCAAAATGAATTTCTAATTAAAAAAAATGGCTAAACAAACACTCCAGTTGTTACATCCTTTCTGGTTTATTTGTGAGTTCACCAACTGAACAGAATTGCTAGGAAACTGTAGGAATAAGGAACTGGAAAATCTACTCCACATGGGTACCTGTTCCTGTCTACAGGAAAAAATCTGTGTTGTTTGGAGATTCAATCCTCCTTCCTGTTTTTTATAGGCAGCTCTTTGCACAGGGCGACCTATGACACCTCTGAAATTCTTTTAGTGTCATTGTGATATTTTTTATCATTTCCATAGTATGCTACATTATTTTTGTAGAGGAAATAAAATAGCAGGAGTTGTGGAAGAAAAGGTTCTGTCTTCAGGAAGAATTCCTGAGTGAAACATTTTGCATCTGGTAGATTATTTTTGAGCTGTTTTGATAATTTCTTTTCCTTAGGGTTTTTTTTGTGTGTGTGTTTTAGAAGTGTTTGTCGTGTTTTGAATAGTTTGATTCTATAATTCTATTGTCTTAACTTTCTCTACAAAGTAAAGAAGTAATCCCATGTATACCATGAGCAAATGTATGTTTCATTTTCCAGTAAAGAGCATTAATTAAAAAAGACATATTAAGGTTCCACATTAATTGTTATATTTTATGCAAGTGTGCATCAATTCTCCCATTTCAGAATGCCATTGAAGTCCTGCTATATTTTCTACAAAATTTCTCGTGGTTCTAATTTTTTTATCTATTACATAAATAATTGCATTATAAGCATGAGTAACAAATTTAGTTATACGAAGTGCATTTAGCATAAAGTATTCTATCCCATTAGTTAAGGGTGGTGTATTCAGATCTCTATGAATGAAAATGACCCAAAGTTGTATTTGATAAAAAAAACCTGTATTAGGAAGAGAAAATTGGATCTTGAGTTGCTTTAAATCTTGAAAGGATTAACAATAATATGAATCAGAAAGATCACCTATAAAATTAACACTGCCTACCTTTCAATTCTTGAAATCTGAATTACCATAGCAGAGTGGTGAAAAAGCATTTTGGATTCAGGATGCAAGGAAAAAACATCATGAATTCAGGATTCAAGCTCTTCTGCTGGAGAAGAAGGATAGCCCTTCTTGGTCTAGGTATTTCCCTGAGGCTAAGAGATGGAGTCAGTTTTATGGTGCTATATTGGCCCAGATTTCTCTAAGTGGTATTCCAGTTACTGCAGTACCTATGGCCAAAATACTCAGCTTTAGGGGGAAAATTCCCATTCCCTCCCTGCTGGAAGTTTTCCGTAGGAAGTGCTGGATTCTTAAGCACACTGATGTGCTGAGCATGAAAGTTACGAAGCTGGAGAAAATTGGCAGTGGTAGGCATTGCCCACAGCCCTCACTCCTCTGCATCATTCTTTGCTGGTGAGTTGTGGCCTGACTGGTCTTGAGAACAGCCCCTTACACTGGGGCTCATTTTTCTATTGAATGACAGGTACAAATACAACCACAGTGATGGGGAAAGCTTAAACTACCTTCTGAGAAAAATCTGCTGTTATTTCATATTCAAAAATGACATGATTGAATGAATGCTTCATGCTCCACTAGCTTATAACTTTATATGAATGCCCCTCTGCATACACCAGTCTGGAGGATGCATTTATGAACTGAAATTTCTGAAGATTCAATTTCTGTTGGAGCATTTTGTCACATATACTTTTATTTTAAACTTGAAATAATGAGTTGACAGCTATATTTTTTGAGCTTCTTTACCCTTGGTTAGAGCAATTTGGGCACTCAGGTCCCTTCATGCCAAGTGGAAGTCCACCACTTGCTTGACAATGGGGGACCTTGTCCGATTCATTATTGTGTTAACATAACAGTGTTTCATGAGTGGCTAAGCAGCTCTCTTTTCAGCAGCTTTATAGCTGTGGCGGTGTGACACCTTCCCCGAACATCCCCCACTAATGAAAAGCTGTGATGAGCCGAGGTGCTGCACCGCCCCTCCAGCGCTGGCTGCTGTGGCAGGGTGAGCGCCCAAGGCCGTCGGAAAGCAACACTATTAGTCAGCTCTGTCTTGCCTGACCTCAGCGACCAAGGCTGGAGTTAAAAGCAGGGTAGTTGTGTATAAAGAGAAGTGTTACAGACATGTTAATAGCTTCGTCTCCCCACCCGCTGTATCGGTGGAGATGCCACGTTCTCTAATGCTCCACTGGTAACCTGCTGGCTTTTGACTTTGCTTTGTATGAGATGAAATCCCAAATTAGAGATTAGTTTAAAGTTAATTTATTGTCCTCACAGTAAAGGGAAAATTCAAACAGGTTTCAAGAATGGCTTCAACTATGCCATTGCTGAGAGAGGTATCCTGGAGATAAGGAAGGGGCTGTGGAGTATAAATATATCCCATATATGGGTTTGTGTGTGTGTATCTATATCTCTATCTGAATATACATATCTAAATGGGACACCTATCTAGATCTACATGTGTAAATACTGCTTACTAATATGTTGTATATAGTTACATGTGATATAAATATCTTCCTGTATTTATTCATTGTATTTTCTTATTTTCTCTGTGAAGGCTTGTCCAACTTGCCCTGTTTTCCACCACAGATCATGGTGTAGCATGGGAGAAGCCAAAAGTGACTGTTTCCTTCCTTTTTGGACTAACTGCTCTTCTTTCTCCCAGTAGCAGTCCTCCTGTTCAATAAAGCTTCACCTGAAAATCCAGAGGTGAAATACTGCCAGGAGTTTAGTGGCAGTAGGATTTCCTTCTTGTTTATTTGCATGCAGTTTAAATGAAGCACTGGGCACCTGGATTTTGACTTAGCTTTGTTTGGAGATGCATGCACATTGTGTGCTTTTCTCTTTCTTAGGCAAATGGAAGTAAAACAGAAAAAAGTGCACTGTTGGTCATACATAAGAATTCCAGCTTCTCGTCTGTTTATTCCTGAGGCTGGTCCTTGACTTGTGCTGTAACACAAGTCGTGTCTAGGTGTTGTCACAAAGAAAAAATGCCCAGCATGAGTGAAAATTTTGTGAGGCAGTGCACTAAAGATAAAGCTGTGTAGCTGCCTGTGTTCTAGTGCTCAGATCCAGTCTATCATCACGCTGACCAAGGCAAAGAAGTTCACCTACATTTGGAAGAAGAGTAAACCATCCCAGGAACTGGTATTGGCTAGAGATTTGATTGCAAGTGTATTTTTTTCTTTACTTCTTTTTCTCCTTCCTACAAAAGTTCAAAAGCTAATGGCTCTCTAATGGTTGTTGAAAAATGCTGAAAATGTGATCTGGGTCCACACTGCAGGTTCAAAACCAGAAGGCGCATGAAACAAACATTGTAAGACACTGTAAAGGCATATTTTAAAGCCAATTGCATGGTTTGAGGGGCCTGACTTATGAGTGTTTAGTATTTGACATCCCTGTGTGCTGATTTACCAAAGTAGGGCTATTCTTCCACTGAAATCCTCATGGGAGCAGTTTAGCTCTCATTGCCATTAACAAATTTTGTATGATAATGCAAAAACCCACTTATGCATACTTAGAGCAATGCAGTACTTAGTTCATATTCTGGCTCACATCACCCTGACTTTGTTTATGCTTAGATACTCATCTGGACATGGGCAGAACAGTTTTGCTAGTCTCCAAGGTTCAGATGCTGCAGCGACTTCCTGCCATTGATGAAACACTGTGATAATGGTCTTGGTTTATGTGGTGTTTGTTATCAGCTACAAAATCACAGAATTTTATGGGTATCTCATTCACTATAATGAGATAGGAGTCTACCAACCCAGTGGGCATTGTCTTTGTGTTCATTTTAGCCACTTACTGGTTCATGGTTTGATAAGCAGTCATTTTTCTTCTAAGAAACAAAATATTTCCATATTTCTTATTTCCAAGAGAAATGTGTTTATTTCACTTATGTGAAGAGTAAATAGGACATCTTGTTCATATTATCCATGTGTATGAATCCACGTTGTTTATTATTTGAAGAACAAGCTTAGTAGAAATCTTTACTAGGGACATTTGAGCTCTTTAATTTCTGGAACACAGTACAGTCTACAATGCAGTCATACGAATTACTGTCAAGAAGCAGTCTATAGATACATCCCACAATATCCTTTTGTGTGTCTGTGGAATCAATGCTTCATTGTCATGGGAATCACTGATATATAGGGCTGGAAGGTATCTACAGACATAGGATAATTCATTCCCTATCCTCACGGTACATAAAACAAACATGACATATCTCACTTGTTCTTAAAAACCTTCAGTGAAAGAGAATCTGCAACCTGCCTCAGTGAACTGTTTCAACCCTTAACTGCCCTTCCAATTGGAAACCTTGTAACCTGAATCTCCTTTGCTGCAAATTATATGTCTTTCTTCTCCTACAAATCCCACTCAGGCCCTAAGAATAATTGATCGCCGCACTCTCTCTAACAAGCTCTGTATACTTGAAGACATTATCATGCCTGCCTTCAGTCTTCCCTTTTCCAGACTAAACAAATCCAACTCTTTCAACCTTTCCTTGTAGGTCACGTTTTCCAAAGCTCTTATCATTCCTTTTGCTTTCCTCTGGATTCTCTCTAAATTGTCTGTGTCTGTTCTGAAGTGTGGTGACCAAAATGGGAAACATTACTCCAGCTGAGGTCTGAGCAATACCCAAGGAGAACAACACCAAGAACAGCACCTCCAATAGCTTATATACAACAGTTTTGACCTCCCCTTCAATTAAAGAGCTTTGTGCAATAACAAGAAACAATTTAGTTTATGGCCTGCTGTGTTTGTTTGTTTTACATTAATCTTGCTTATTTATTCTTCATTTAACAAGTGCTTATATAGCTTCTCTAAGTTTAGCATTCTGCACGTAAATTGACTGCATTTCATGTTCACCTGAATGCCTTCTCCTGGATTTGAAGAATGCCTTGTATTCTGAGTGAACTTCCAAAATGCTTTGCAGTCCTTGTCTTGTTCCACTTGCTCTTGGGACAGACGCCAAGTATAAAAAACTTAACTGTGTTGTCCATTCCACCACTGAGATTATCAGTGGAAATCACAATAGAACAGAGGCGCTGGTAGGGATTCCTACAGGTTTCTGTATGAAATACCTTTCAGTTTGACAGGGAATCTGTGCTAATCATTATGGTGGGTGCTGTTTTCCAAACACTTCGTCACACCCTTTTCACTAAATCATCCAGAGCACATTTCTCTTGCTTATGAGAACAGTATGCAGAGTTGTGTTGAAAGACCTGCTGAAGTCAGGATTTATCAAATCTGCCTTCTGCTATGCCATTTTCCAGTCAACCTGTCAAAGAAAGAAATTAGATTCATGTAATCTGTTATTGACAAATCTATGCTGGCTGTTTCTTTTCACCTTGTTATCTTCTTGGTGCTTTCAGCTGGATTGTTTAATGATTTGTTGGTGTGTCTTTCTGGCCTATTTTAACTAGGCTATAATTCGAAGATTCTCTTCTTCTGCTTTTTTTCTTTTTTAAACCAAAACAGGTACTGTATTTGCCATTCTCAGTCCTTTGGAATGTCTCCCATACTTGACAAAATTTTAGACACAATCACTGATAATCCAAAACTTACTTCATATAGATCATAACAGCCCAGTGGCTGAAAATACCATTTGGCACTCTAAACTTGAATACATGTATTCAATGTATAAATTATGTACATACCAGGTCTTTAACCTGGTTTAATTAAGACTATGCTGGTTCTATTCTCAATATATTGCTCAAACTATCAATATCATATGCATTTTCATGAAAGAAACATTGTTTTTATGGGGTTTATTTTCTGCCATATTGGAGTATATGTTTGAAAGACTCTCTAAAATTGGTTTGCATTTTTAAAAGGCCATGTGGTACAAGAACTAGTTTAAACAAGGTTTGGCTCCCAGGAGTTTGTCTATAATCAAGTGACGGTAGTGAACTGAAACCAGTCAAAAGAAATAGGATGGGGAAACTAAAAAGAGAAGGGTAATGGAATTACTGAACTGCGAGGTTGAAAAACACCTCAAAAGATTGTGCAGTATAACAACTTTCAGAGAATGAAGGTCACAGGGGACTAGACAAGCTCCAGCTAATAGTTTATACCCAGCTTTTAATATCTCTAGTTCTGTGGTTTCTATCAAAACACTATATTTTAGAATTGGGATTATTGAATGGTTTTGCTAACGACACTCTATTTTTCCCCATGCAAATTAAGGTGATTTCATCATGTATATAAACACCTGAAAAGAGGGTGCAAAGGGGGAACCAGGCTCTTTTCAGTAATGTCCAGTGACAGAACAAGAGGAAGTGGACACAAATTGAAACACAGCAGGGTCTGTCTAAACATAGAGAAAACACTTATTTTCTGTGAGGATGTCTGAGAACCATTACAGGTTGTGCAGGGAGATTGTGAAGTCTCCCTCCTTAGAGATATTAACAAAACACCTATGCATGGTCCTGTACAGCTGGCTCTAGGTATCCCTGCTTGACAAGCTGTGTTGAACCAGATGAGCTCCAGGCTTCCCATCCTAGCTGAAACATTCTGTGATTTTGTGATCCCATCCTTCTTCCAGTAATCAGGGACAATATTTTCACATGTATCCACAATTTAGGCTCCTGCAACTGAGTTTTTGCTAATCTAAATAAACCCATTTTCTTCACTTTTTCCTTCTATCTGCTATTCATTTCTAACCAGAGGTAGATTTGGGCTACTAAGAGAGTTTGGTATCAATATTTCTCTTTTTCAGGAATGCTTAAACATTGTCTTATATGTCACATTCATATACAATGAAAATGTATTTGCTGCTCACTGCTGACTGAAAAATCTCATCAGAATTGATCAGTTATACACTGGCAAATTGGGAGGTATTTAAAATGAAACACAGTAGGAGTCTTTGGCAGATCTAGGTTTATTCAAAAGTTCCATTCAGAAGCTTCTCTAGCTCTACCTATCTGCACATCAGTTGAGCAAATAGTGGTATCATGCATCCCTGGATTTACCTTCAAGCAAGGTCAGGAGCAGAGAAGATGAACTCTTTGATAGGCAATTCACAAAAGAGTTAAAGCAGTGAAAGGATTTTTAAAAGCAGATGTGTGTGAAAAAAAGCATTTTTTACAGTAAATCTGATGATATGCCTATAATTAAGTCACATAGGTTAAAGGCTTGTTATGCTAGGATTAACATATGGTAAATACATCCATTGAATTACACTGAGATTCATATGATGATTACATATAAAATTCCATGTAATGAGATATATTTATCATCAAAAGGTCTTTGGCCTTTAAGAAAATGTTACAACAATTATCCTGTGAACGTGAAAAGTCAATAGAGGTATAAATGCATGTCTTTATGCCATTATTGTGACTGGATTAACTTCAACAAGACCAGCCCTGCTGACATTAAGCCATCAAGGGGGAAGCCTAGTGTTACTCATACAGCCTCTCAGCATGCCCTCTCGTCTCTCCTTGTCTGCTTGGACAGACAGAAAGAATTTTTTCCTCCACTCCATTCTTTAGAATCAAAGCTATGGAGTTTCATAGTAAGTATTGGAAGATACACTGTCCAATGGCTATTAAAAAGTCTTTACTCTTGGATTTCCCAAATCTCACAATTACAAAAGCTGTATTAGCAGCAGACACTAAATTTCAGCAGTCACTAATATGATTTGGAGTAACATATTACAGTTAAGCAGCAAGTTCAGGCTAATAAACACGAGGGCAAATAAGCTGTGGAGTAATAGCAGAATAATTTTCTTCCATCTCTGTGAAAGTGAGATGCAAAAATGAAGATGGGGTAGGATCCATAGATATACATGAACAAGCAGTAAAGATACATCAGATAGACACACACACAGGTGGCACAGCAACTTGCCTGTCCCTTCTCCAGAAGAGAAAACACACCCAGAAAGAAATGGTTTCCCTTCTTTTTTTCTGACCTTAAGTGTCTTGTCCCAATTATTTATTTTCCCCTTGCAATATAACATTCTCTGTTGCTTGGTATCTAGAATGTCCAGTCTAGGGCAGTCTCTCAGTCACTGGTACTTAGTAACGTGCATTTGGATGTCCTGGGGATCTGAGCACAAACACTGTGTTTAAGGAGACTGAAAGCAGATTTAGAATAGATTGTCTGCCTTGGACCCTGAGAGGGCTTGCACCTTGGTTATAAGCACTGGAGCAGCCTTATTTATTAAGTACTTTTTGTTTTAACATTTGTAACAGCAGTGTTATACCACTTGACCATTTTACATTGACAGCAATATTGACCCACAAGGGGATATAATTATAAAAATCAATAATATTCTTCTTCAGTGGATTAAAAAAATTTTTTTTTACTTCTGTTTCAGTTTGTGAAATGTTGGGAATCTGGCAGAGAGCTAGATGACTATTTACTCATTATTTATTTATTTCTCTTTATTTGGTAACATTATGCACAGCAGATTTTGCTTTCCACTGTTGTCTTGCAAAAGCCAGTGAAAGACAACAAGAAGAAAATATGTGTATTTCTCACCACTACTTATCATTTCACATTCTTAATTTTTCTCCCCAAACTGATTTTTACATTTAATAGGATACCAAACAACTAAGAATACTGTTCTTGTCTATAAATTGCAAATTAAGTTTAGCTCTGAGCTCTTGTTTGGAAGTATAAAAGTGTACATTGTATTATATTTAAAGGCAGCTGTCTTTTGTGGAATTTTAAAATAGGCTATTTTTTATCAAAGGTTTTCCTTTCAAGTCCTTTGATTACTAAGCTATATAAGTTAACCAAAGATAACTAAGCATTAACCCATGTTGCAGTTTTTATCTCCTTTGGCAATCCCATGAGACTTCAGCTAAGTACATTAAATGGAGCATAAATCTTTTAGTTGTTTTCATTAAGTCACATATTTAGAATACATATCCCAGTTTATTTGATCATTTGTAAAATATTAGCTGTTGCAGTGAAGATTTGTGACATGGTTTGCAGCAAGTGAACAAACATTTCTGCAGAGCACTGAAAATTTTTGCTGGAATGCATGGATAAGTTACAACAATTAGGGTTTGGAACAGCCATTTGAGAGGTTTTTTTCTTTATGTAACTTGCAAATGTATGCTTAAAGGCCAGTAATACCAACAGGCAAGCTTTGAAGATAATTCTAATATCGGCTTAATATTCTTGGTTTGCATTTCTGTTAATTTTCCCAGTTTTTCCTATCTTTTGTTCTTTTTTTGGTTTTTTTTTATGTATTGGCCAGCCACAAACCCCAACAAGAACACTAGCTGCAAAAGGGCAGGTGTTCGGAGTAGAAGTTTTATTGCATGGTGGGGCTTGCCATAGCTTCCTAAAAAACTCCGTTTTCAAGTCATTTCTGATATTAAATTATGATAAAAGAGAGATAAGTATTAATACATTAATTATTTGTGTTGGTGGGTGGTCTGAATATAAGATTTGTATTGAATAATTTATTGAAAGCTTTTGTCCTTGAAATAATATTTTGCACTTTCAAATTTGTTTTTGTCTGAGACTTTGACTTTGTTCTATGAGTGTCATGCATCTCAGTACACCACAGAAAAAGAGTTATTTTTGCATTTACAGAAAGTGAAGCTCAGGTACTACAGCACTACACAATTTCTTCCAAGTCACAGCCAATAGAAAAACTAAGTTTAAGGCCAAAATGTATGGACTTCAGATAGAGCCTTGCACTAACATGATCCTTCATATCCTTATGTCTTTTGTGGCTCTTGTGTTTTGAAAGAGGACAGTTTAGCACCTTGGCTAAATTGCCTGGAGTAGAAAGAGTCTGGTTTAAGCACTTTGCTTATCCACAATGATCCTGAATGTTTAATCAGGCTTGTATCCTACTATTTTTACTCACTTCTCTTATGTGAGCATCCCTGTCTGAAATCAGTAAGGCAGTTGATGTAATAGGAAATTTTCTAAATGAACAAAGGATTTTGCCTTACTTTGTCTAATAAGTTTGAAACCATATTTTTAAGCTTGTATCTAAACCATCTTGAATTTCAAATTTTCAGTGTCAGGGGGGAAGATTTATAACAATATTTACCTGAAAAGTGATCTTAAACTATAGTCCATGTTACCATTTCAATACTTCTGACCAGATACATAGAATGTGTGGATTTGTCAATACACATTGGTACTGCGGAAAATCAGACTAACTGCAGAACTACATAACAATTTGACAAGAATGGCATATGTATAAAGAAGTGTTCACATTTAAAACATGAAGAAATGCCATATGGAAGTTTTTTGTACTTCCTTTACCAATATAAACCTGCAGTAATGCTGTCTAGTTTCACAAGTGTTCAAAGAGATTACATGACTGTCCAGTTTTTGTTTTAAAATTTTAAGTCTGTATTTGACACAATAGTTCAGTCAGCAGCTCAGATAGAAGCATTTTGAAATTTAAAAGCATACAATCAACTTGGTAACAGCCTCTCATATTCTTCATAAACATTACTAAAACTTGGTTCTTGGTAATAGCTGATGTGGTAGTTCCAAAGCAAAAGCAGGACATTTGCATGTGCCCCAGATCTTTTTGATGTGAAAGGCATAGCTTCAACCTCATTTATGATAACTGCAGGGTCTTTACAACACTGCGAGGTCTGCAATTCCTTCTTCAGTTGTGCATCCTTTGGTGGGTGATTTAGCTACTACTAACTCAGCCACAAAAGGCTTTGGCTACCAAATATTTTGAATCCCATTTTGGGATTCTTTGTTTTCTATAAGACAAACAGTTAGGTAATGCTCCACAAATGCAAGAGAGCTGTGCACTGTGCATTCTAGGGACCATTATACAGGCCAGCTTTACTATCAGTAACACACCATTTGGGAATCAGTAACACGTTGTTAAAAACTTGTGTACAACAGTCTTTTTTTGGCAGTGAAATACCCCCTTTGTGTTAATATACACTGTACTTCTGCTTATTTTAAGCATGCTATACATTAAGTAGATATGATAGGTTGGCATTCATTGACAAATTAAGTGAGTTGATTAGAAATCTGAAATCTGCATGGACCTTCATTATGTTTGTCATGAATTGTAGGCCTAAAAAGTGCTTTTCAGATAAAAGACACAAAACATGAAAGTGAAGCAGAGGCTGATAACCCTTTCTGAAGGAAGAGCTATTAGTAAGTCTCATTGCTTAGCCATCTAGTAAACACTTCAATGACTTCTGATTACTATTAACCAACAGAATGATGTTTTTCTCAGCAAAAAAGAGAACTACTTATATCTCTCAAACTGTGCATTTCACTTCAATAGAAAGTCGGTAGCTTGGAAAGACAACTGTGCAAATGTTGGCAAGGTTTAAGAAAGTAAGAATTATTGGCAGATTTCCCTCTGTTGAACTACCTGTTTTATCCAAGGTAATTAAAAAATTCTGAATAGAAACCACAACCTTTTAAATATATATTTGATTAGATCCAAGGTGGTCATTACTTTTTTAGAATCACTTGTTCATTGAGCCTTCTTAAGTTAGTCAATATGTGAAAGTCACATCTCTCACTAACATGCACTTGGTTTAGCATTTTCTGAGATGAAAATGTGGGGTTTTTCATTGCTTAGAATGCATCTAAATATATAACTAGGTGATGAAGTGAGGTCTCCAGCGTAGGAGCAGGGGAAAAATTCTTTGCCAACACTCATACCTCAGCCCTATGGAAGCCCTGACAGCATAATTAAGAATTGACTAAAACTGGCTCTAAATTTCATCCAATTAGCTGGAGTTCCAAGATGCTTACTTATAAGCAAAGCACTGCCAAACAGAGAAAAAAACCTACTGTTTCCTCATTCATGCTCCTATGGGAAAGCTGTGAAAGACAATTAGGATGAAGACTTTATATCAGTATAAAAGTTGATGGGAAGTCAGAGTTCCTGAGAGATTGGCAACAAAGAGCAGAATCAATGTCCATGTGCACGTATACATGCACTCTTTGAGAGACAAAACTTCAAAAAAAAGGTAATATGTATCTCAAAAAACAGGCATACTTCCAGTTGCATAGCCTTTCTTTGAGTAATTCACAAATTTTGCTTCAGTTACGCTTTTAGACCATCATGGATGTAACAGCAATTGAAACACCCAAGTGCCAAGGCAGTTTTGAACATTTATTTTCAAAGGAGGCAGTTTCATCAATGTTGCCAAAGGCAATGGTTAGAAGAAATGAAATACCACCAGATAGGTACAGCTTGATCCATTTCATGGGGAGGCGGGACATGGACAACTGAAATTGTCTTCTAGGGTATGTAGAGCATAAGTCATGTGAAGTCCAGGCGTGCTGTTACTCTCCTGTTTGAGACTGCACCCAGCAAAATGATGTTCTTACTGATTTAACTTGATCAAAAACCACTCGACAGAGAAAATAATTCACATCATATTATGCAGATGAAGTTTATCTCAGTTGTTTTAGAGTATGTCTAATACTCTAGCATCTAGGTACCAGGAAATGATTTATAGCTATAAAAAACTGCCCTTTGTGTTTCGTTACATCAGCCATACTGCCGTAAAACACATTAATATAACAAAATACTTGGTATGCAGCAAAATTTCCACCATAATTTTTAATGGAATCTCAGGTAAAGTCTTTCAACATCCATTGAATAGCAGAAATCTTTCATAAAATCGGAAAACACATTCGCCCCATAAGTATGTTAAACCATGAACATAGTTCTGCACTGTTTCCAGGTGGATTGGAATAGTTCATCAGACATTCATTTATTTACTAGATAATCAGAAGCAGAGTTAACCCTTTAAGTACTTCTCTCCTGTCAAAAAGGAGGTTTCTAAATAACATCTATTTTGTCTTTTTAAACACTCGCTCATATTAAGGAGTGTAAAACACTTCTGGCTTGTTTAAGATGCAAATTATTATTGGGTGGTCTATGAGGCAGCTTATAGGTCCAAGGTCCTGGGAAGAACCAGTCTGTTCTTCCATACTGGTAGGTCGTCAACAGAGCATGGTCATAATGTAGGCATAAACACAAAGAAATCTAGAAGTAAAACCTTCAGTGACTTTACTGTGCATTGAAGCTACATTGTTTTGCCTAAGTGTGAAAATGCATTATCTATTAGTTTTAGATTCATTGTGTCCTTATTTAACAAAGCTCTTAAAGAAAATAAATATATGCAAATAAATCTGCATAAAACCACCGAAGCTTTCAAATGCTTCAAGGGGCATTGGAAACATCAATTGAAATATCATCAGGTGTGCTAAAATGTAGCTTTCACGTGAGCTTGATGGCCTGTTATTATCATTGTCATCAGTATTACTGTTATTTTAATTATTTGATCTAATTTTAGAATAAACCAGGACCTCACTTCTGTAAGTGGTATGTAAATAGAGAAGGTTCCTGCTGCAAAGGTTGATGAAGCACAAACTTAGTAAAACCTTTCCTAGCTCTGCCTCAGTCAACACAGTAATCCTAGCAACAGCCAGGTGCACAGAAAAGGAAGAAAGGAGATGGTGACTTTCTGCAATAATCAGTGATGCTGAGTATATATATTTACTGTAGTTAGGATAAGTAACATTTGGTGCATTTTTTGTGACAGTGCACTAGACAGTGCTAATATAAGCAAGCCCTAACCATACAAAACAACTTTCTCTGGTTAGTTCTGACCATTACAGAAAAACATCATGTTCTTTTCAGTCTTTGATATACTACAAGGGGCCAAACATTGGCCTTGGTCAATTTTGATTCCCCTTTACATGCTCAAAGTTCTTTGAGTTCTGAGGCTTGTGGCCATAGACTTAATGAAACTCAGAGGCTGGATCTTAATGCTGATAGTTCTGAACAATAAATTTGAGTCATTAAGCACTTCAGGAGGGAGTGAACTTCTGTCCAAAGAGACAGATTCTTGAATAAAGTGAATTACTGACAAAAGATTAATGAAGTTTGCGAGAAGAGCTGGAAAAAATTTGTGTTCTGTTTTCAACTGAGTATTGAGCTTTGTGGGAAACAGATAGTTTAGTTGTGCTAAATAATTGTCAGATTAGAAAACCCTCCATTTTATTTTCTTTCCCTTCCAGTATAAAATCTCAAAAATCACAACAGTTTCATCTGGAAAAACACAGAATGCTTAAATTTCCATAGTCCACGTGTTTACCTTATTGTGTAAAAATTGTATTGCTTTAATCTACAAGTGGATTTCTTACTTAGCAAAACGTTTAAGTTTATTGATAGCTTCTTCTATTGATTTGAATTTTATATTTTGGTAAAAAGTTAGTGTTAACATTAAAACATGCAACAATTCAAAACCAAACTAGGATTATAATCTTGTTGCACAATATTTTGAGGGGCTTCAGCACAAGGAAATTGAAGTGATCTGAAATGATCTGCAGAGTGCTTTGGAAAATAAAAGCTTTTTCTCTTTTCTGTAATCATTTTTTTATAAGATATGGGAACTGATTGTGCATGATGATTCATAATCTCTCTTCTATACCTTAGTTTTCCTTTCGTTTTTTTTCCTCTTTATATGTACTCAGCTCAGTTTCACTAGTACCATTTCATGTCTCTCTCCGCTTTATGATGTGATGAATGCAGCCATTCTTCTCTCCCCATCATTACAGCTGGTCTTTGATCCAGTACAGCTAATTTATATTTACCAGCTATCATCTACCATCAAAACTTTATTGGAAAAGAGGTGCACCTGGACTGAATGAATTTCTTTTGATGGAGTTTGAGACTATTTTAGGACTTGTGGTTAGGACACGTTCATCCTCTTAATGGAACACAGTAGAGCCATTTTCTAATTTGTGGTAGCAAGCACTTGGTTTGTTTCAACACATCTTACATTTCTCAGAGTTCCTTATGTATTAGAGTTGGATACACTTGTTTGTTAGTGATTTGATCAGAAACGTTATTTTACTTCCTAAATTACAATGTGTTTTATATACATACAGATGTTATTTGTATTTGTAACACAATCCTAAAATGTTATTTGTATTTGTAACACAATCCTAATCTGTAAATCATTGTAAAACTGTAAGGATATAGCCACCCAATAGACTGTAGAAATATCTTAAATAATTCTGAACCCTACTCTTCCACGGATGAACTGTCACCCATAGCCAAATTTATTTGGTTTATCCTCTTTAGATATGTCTTCATTGAACATTAAGACAATGCACAATGTGCAGTTAACAGTCTTAAAGTTATAGGTGTAACTTGTAATAAATGTACTTTCCTTATATCTGTGTACAACTATCAAAAAATCTGTCACAAGTACTCTTCAGACAATTCATTTGTAAGTTACAAATTTGTAAGTTACTCCATTTTACTTCAAGTTTTTTCCTTACATTAGCAAGTGAAAATCTTTCAAATGAGCAAATTGGACATTTTTTCTTCTATCAAATTGTTGGATGAAGCTGTGAAGTGTGGGTTACATTGTCAATTCTCCTTTAAGCAACTTGAAATAGTGTTGCACTAAGGGGCACTGGTGGCAAATATCTCCACACTTCTGATATAACTTATTCTTAGGGAGGTCAGCTACATGTTAGGATATAGCACCTATATTCAGGACTCTACAGGCAGATGTCCACGTGGGCCCTAACATGCCTAAGCTTCTCTTATAGTTAATATGGACCTAATTAATAGAGGCTAAATATTGACCATGTTCATCTAAAGCAGAGATCTACTATGTGTTTGGAAACTGGCCACTTGGGTTTTCTATAGGTTGTTATGTTTTATTATATTTCTCAAGGAAAAACATCAGAAGGGAGGTATCCCAGTTCCTGGAAACTCACCACACTGTCCCCAGTCAAAGGAAACAGAAGCTGTGTCTCACTAATGAGACTTAACTGGGGAAACCTGACTTGTCTGAAAGGTTTGTATTATTCTGGGAAGTCCCCTGATTTGGGAAAGTCCTCTGTCTCAAAGCTGGAAGGATTGAAGTCTAGAAAGTCACATTTCCTACTGAGTACTGCAGAGCTTCCGTTCTCCTGGCTTTGACAGGGATCCAAGCTTCATCAGAAGCAAGTGCAGTAGGCAGCTGTAAGTTGTGGTGAGCTGTCAGGGAACCTGAAAGCTCTCCAGTCCTGTGGCCAAGACAGGCCAAGGCAGTACAGTCCCAGTTAGTGAATCTCACAGACTTTTGTGCCCTGACAGCTTTGTCCATTCCACTGAAATTCCTTTTGTGTATTGATGAGAACTCATTGAATTCAACATACTCCTTCAAGGCATTTAGCATAATAAAAAGATATGAAGCATTTCTTAGGTTAGAGGCTAGAGCTGTTCCCCCTTAGCATCTTCCAGCGCAGCATCCTTGCTCCATGTCACAGGATGGGGAGTGGTAGTACAATCGTACTAAAGCTGAGTTTGACCTTGTGGTGTATGTGAGGAAAACACCTAAACTGATCATTTGGAAGATTCTCTGATAGGAGGAAAAAGACTTCAGGTGGAAAATTCCTACCAAATTATTTGTAGTTCAAATTTTGTGCAGAAGTCTGAAATGGAGCACACAGGGTGGATTTTAAGAGTTGAGGACTTACACAATACCTCAGGCAATAATGTCACAATGAGTTATATATAGCAAGGTCGGGGTGGATTTACAGTGGTTGCATGAAAAAGCGCAGAGGAACCTGTAATTCTTCCTCCCCATTCAGATCCCACTAGCGTGACCTGCCCTAGTTGGGGAAATGATCCCATACTGACTCTACAGTCTGCTCCTCACGCTGTCCCCATCACAGCTGTGCCCAGTCACTGGCTCACCATGGGGCTGACGACAGGTTGTTCGCTGATAATGACCCACACTTCATAACTCTTTTTTTTCAGTCCTCCCTGATAGATCGTCAGTTCCAGCAAACCTGAGCAAGGTAGGAACAGAACTGCAGGAAGAGACATTATTAGCAAAAGCACAGTCGACTCCAAACACCTAGGCAGAGTCAAGGCATCTGTATTTTCTCATGTCAGAATATAATAATAGCAACACAGAAATTCACACTTGAGGGTTCATATAATCTTTTTCTATCTTTTATTTAGAATAAAATCAACAGTTGTTACAATAATCAGGGTCTATTGGCCTTGATCAAGTGAGAGAGTTGCAATCACTTATTAACTTCATCCTTTTCATGTATTTCAAGCTAGAAAACAAACAGTCATTTCTAGGATTGTATCTATCTGTTGCACTTTTACTATGGCCAGAGCACTGGTGTTAATTAGATGCTGTGTGGGATTTTAATCCCTATCATTTGCCAGGATTCACACAGGAAGACAGCACCTTAAACAATGCATCACATCAGAGAAATCTATTTAATCATTTGCTTTATTATTCAGGGAGTGTAAAACTTCTTTGCATGGTATTATGATCTCTGCATTCACAGTCCCTAGACAGCACAGAGTAAAACAGTTAAAGCTTTAGCAACCTCAAGTTTGCAAAAAGCCTGAGACTAGTTTAAAAACAAAAAGATTTTTAAAAGGATATATTTTAGGGCTTTTTTCTCTTATTGTGATTTTTTTTTGTTCTGAGCCTTTTTGTTTTCATTTGAATGAATTTCAAGACTTCCTTATTCTCTGCATGGTCTGGGACCCCTTTTTAATGAATATATTTCTGTTATTTCTTGATTCCAAGAGACGAGACTTTTTGGGGAAAAAAACACAATACAAACCCCAAACCAAAAATCCAAAGCAAACCCAAAACACACCAAACAAAACAAAACAAAAAACCAAGAAAATAGTGTAACAGAATCATAACATAGTCAGGCATTTCGCCTACATTTTATTTGCTGCAAGTGACAAGCCCCACTCAAAATAAGGGCTTTTAATTCAAAATGACAATTTTTGTTGTAATCTGACCTGGGATAATTAATAAATTCTTATACAGAGAAAATACAAAATATTTGGGTCGAAGTGCAGAGAAGTCACAAGCAGGGAAGAAAGCCCTTTGCTACAACCATCTGAGTCCTCCCAGGTCTGTCCCTGCTTCCCTGCTTGGTTCAGGCCACTCAGTCAGCTGGATCACACCCATTCTGCACACTCCTCTTTTGTCCTTGAGCTTCTGCTTTGTCCATCACCTCAAATACCTAGCTGTGCATTTCTCCCCTTCTCTTCCCAGTTTTCCCTCCTGAGACTCCCAAATCATCTCTATGAGTCCCTGTGTTTTTCATTCCCACCCAGGATGGATTTCAGAAGCAGTTTCTGCAAGAGCCCCTCAGCTGCTGAAACAGTGCAACACTCCCCTTCATCCAGGACTCTCCCCTGACCAAGTCACTCTCCTGTAACCCAGGAAAAAGCAAGGCAGACACCAATCTGTTACCCGAGTGGTTTGCAAGACTGATTTTACTCTAAAATCAAACTGGCAATATATACTCTGCATATGTCCTTTATAACCTGCTGTGCTAACCTCTGAGTTGCCTGTTTCCGCAGCCTTGGTCCTGATTTCAAGAAGAGAATTGCTATGTTTTGTGTGTTTATGCAAATATGTATATCACTGTTCTGTGCTTTACATTGCATATTTTCACATGCATCTCACAATGCATCTAGCTCTGTGATATCTGCTGAACTCACAAGTAGTAACATTTAAGGCTCTGCATGCATAATGCAAATGATAGCATTGTGTATATATTTATATACACAAAACAAAAGAAAGTCATTATAGAGGTAGAACGTAATTTTACAGTCATGCTTACTCTTGCAGTAATCAAACACATTTGCTTATTATGTAAGTTAAATATAAATATATTCCACTATTGTGCTGCTCTCAGAACCCCAAAGTAGGTAGCATCTCACTTTCTATAAGAGACACAATATAGGAATATTTCTCAGTTGCTTGATTAGATCTTATGATGATTTTTAAAAGGTCAATAAATGGTACTAAATGTTTACCAGATGTGTTAACCAATGAATTATCAGTACTTATGAGTTGATGCAAAGCCTAATGATAATTAAGGTTTTTGTATTCATCTCTCATAACTCCTTTAATAAAGACGCTGAGAATAGTCTATGACATACCATACATGATCACACTACCAACTTATTTTCCATTTTAAAATGAAAATGACTTATAAAGTTCGATCCAAATTAATGCTTAAAGATATCTCTCATCCATCACTAAAACACTATCATCCAAATACAAGTATAAATTAGATACAAATCTGCTTAGCAGCAGATGGGGCTGTTATATCCTGATACATTGTCTATGTAGCTAGTGGAAGGCCTTGGAAGTAAATCCTTTGTAGGAGTTTCAAAGTGAAGAGTGTAATCCAAATATAAGCTAATAAACTTTGTAAGGAATAAGCCTTTGAAACTCAGGACAAGAAAACTCTCTCACTTCAGGAGAGATGTTTTTCTTTCTGTAGCTAAGCAATCACTTAGCTGATATTTGAATCTTAACTTATGTTTCCTGAAGTTGTTCTTTGATCCAATACTGCTCAGTCAAAATCCACTATTGTAAGTTTATATATGGGATAGAAAAGTGACCTCAGAATGTCACACCATGTGTTTCTCATGAGCTGTTAGCATGCTATTCCCTCATGATTAGAAACTGCAAGATTCCCCTGTGTTGAATGATCTGGTAATATCATGAGACTTGCATTTCTCTGGATCTTTACCTACTTCATAAAGACAATATAGAACAGGCCTTTTTTTCCCCCAAATAAATGTAAAACCTCTATATCATCAGAATAATGGAAGTTTGTGTAAGCAAGAGGACAGCAGCTGATTCAAGCTGGTATTCTGGGGCAAGAAGTGGATCTTCATTTCATTGTCTACAAATGACAATTAAAAGGCAACTAGATAAACGATACTGCAAAGCATGATGCACCTTTGAAAGACTGACTCTATGTCAAAATGAAAGCAGAGGCCTGCAAACCATGAAGCAAACACTGCTTGCTTCTGTCCCATGTACAAACCCAGCATCAGCAGGCTTGGTGGGTGCGTGCACTCCTCACAGGGAAGTGCAGCGGGGTGTGCTGCCTGCGGGCACTGCACGCTGCCATCTGCAGCACACGGGCAGGCACAAAGGGACTGGGCAGAAAGGAACCAAGATATGGTGAGAAACAGCCAGGGAAGGCTGGTTTTGAGGGTGGGAGGAATCTCAAAATAAATCCCAGGACTTCAGGCATCAGGGCTTTGGGTGAATTGGCATCCAAGAGAGGGATGAAGGTGATGGAAGGTGTGTTACAGGTGTTCTTTCTCGTTACAGACCTGATCTGTAGCCTCAAAGGAGGCTGCCTTTTCTCTGAAGGAAGAAAAGTGCAGTGATTATGTCTATTCCTATAAACTGTGGGGAATGAGATTATACGGGGGTGGAGTGGAAGGAGGAACAGAATGAAGAGATGGGTGAAAGCCTTAGGGTTCCCACACACACACACCAGCTAATCTCCCGAGACCACATGTCTTGGAAGAGGAAGAGCTCATGCTATGATGCCTGGGGCTCTTCCACTGCTGAGCTGCACACTCTTCCTGCTGTGACAATAACTCCTTTGGAGGAAATGCTAGAGGGGAGGAGGAAAGGATGAAACTTGGAGCTTTCTGGGATTATCACCAAATATTCATCCTGGACATACTCTGGATGCAAGTGTCCAGTGTTAGCCTGTAAATAAAAATGGAAAATCAATGACTATAGTGTCAAGATACCACAGAAAAAACCCTTTTTTTGACTTTGTGACTCTGTGAGCTTATTTGCAAGAGCTGTCCATTTCCTTTTTCTGCTCTGTCTTGATGCAGAACATGCTATACAATAAGGACTAGGTGAATAAAGTTGTTTCTGAATTCCTTACTTAGCTCTGAGCACCTCAGAAAAGTTCAGGAATGACTTTCAATCAGGCATTTTTAAATTGTTTTTAATTTATCTAAAAACTAAGCTAAAGAGTTTAATTAACAGGCTCAGAGTAATAGTTATACCATTTTTCCTCAGCTATCAGCTTTCACTTTTATTTACGATGGGAGTCCCCCTTGTATCTCCTTTCCCACAGGGCCCACTATCACTAATATTTCTGTGATCTGTGAATAAACCAAAATTTAAAGTTAGTACTTACAATCAATGCAAATTAATGATTTCTTAAAAAAATATTTCAATCAGGAAAAGCAGCTTTGTAGTTGAAAATCCCATGCTGGCCTTAGAGTGGGAGTTTTTCCAGCCTCTGCTTAAATCCAAAAAAATACTGCAATCTTCTGGCACAGGCTCACTGTAATGCTTTAAAAACAATTTAGCAACTGTCATTGCTGTAATTACAGTAACTAATTACCATCCTTAGCAAACAAATAGCTTAACATAATACGCAAGCCGAATCAATTTTGAAGAAATGCAAATTCCGAAAGCGAAAAAGGGCATTTTGGCAAACCTGAAAGAGAAGCGGGAAAATAATACACTTTGTTTTATCTGCACATAATTCCCAGGGAATATCATATCATAAATATTTGCATTCAGTTCTTATCAGGACATTTGCATTTGCTTCTTATCAGTCTGCAGGCTGGACTCTGCCAGATAGAAAGTAGAGCTCCACACCATGCACATATTTCTAATGAATCACGTCTCAGGCCGAGAGAATATTTTGGCTGGAACTTTATCACTGAGATGAAGAGGTCATTTACTCTCAGAGTCAGTTCATCTTGGAATTGTCTTGAGATTTTGATGTGATTCAACCAACATTTTTTAAAACGAAAAACAAACCAACTTCGCATTCTGCTTCTGTAGCAGTTATTAAGTCTGATTGTTTGAGAAGTAATTCCTCCCCCCAAAATCAGAATCATATGTAAACAGGTTTGATTCATATTTGTGTCCCGCACTCTATCACAAACAATGCTGCACGTTTTCCAGTGTACGGAAGAAGAATAAAGCAGTAACAGACTAAAATGAAGCCTAAGAAGGAAACAAGCCACACTTAACAACCATTATCTTGAAATTTAATGCCAAATCCTTTTGTAGTGCTTCAGAAATGCATTTGATTAGTGGCACTTTTCTCAGTAATGAGAGAGGAAATGTTTATGATGGGAAAACAGTGTTTCTAATGAGCCATCAGATTTCCTTAGCAGTTACCACGGAAAAAAACCACCTTTTTATTATAAAAAATGCATTTCAACTGTAAAAAAAACAAGTGGAAAATGTCATAAACATTTTCCTTTTGCTACCTACCTCAGATACATGAAGGGAATGTACACCAAAAACACTGAATCAACTCAATTCTGCTTTCAGCATTCTGCATGTATGCAAGGTTTTGTTTGTTTTTACGTAGAATGTAAGTGTGAGCCCATAAACACATTCTGTGATGGCAAAAAAATAAATACCTCCTATACCTAAGTATAAAGCTGATAACTATTACATGCCATCTGGAAAAATTTAGATTTTGCACATTTATTCAATGGTATAATATTTCCAAAATTTTTAATGGAACGGAGCAATTCTTTTCCATGACTTCAGTGCCAGAACACCTCCTTTTTGTTTGTTTGTTTATACATTTATGTGTCTTTTATATTCCTGTAGTCTAATTCAGAATTTAAAACAACTTTTCTCCAAAAGTGTTTACTTTAAAGCCATGAAAATTGCCACTTTCAAGTTCCTGAACTAGTGCAACATCCAGATCCTTAGCAGATGCAAGTTGGTATTGTTCAGTGCAGAGTTGCTGCTTACACCAGCTGACTATTTGGCACTATTTATTTTCACATAACTTCTGAGAAGCTGAATCTTGACTAGTGATCAATCTACTATATGGTGTGTTTTTCCTGTTATGTGTTGTAACACAGCAAACAAATTTGTCTCCTGGTCATTTGAAGCATTACAAAACCATTTAAAAATGCATCTACTTTTTTCCACGTAATGACTACTTAAAGTTAGTTTCACCTGATGCCCAAGTATTCCACTTTGATTTATTTGTTGAAACACACTGTGCAGTTTCTAGTTCATTATAATTTAAATGACTGATACAGCTCATTTGGACCAAGAAAAACATTGCATCAGCAGTGTCAGAATTATCTGAAAACAGCCTCTGAAGCCATACTGCTGTTGCCAAAGTTGGGATGGTTTTGATAATACACTGTGATACAGAGTGAATGTTGTTTTGCCCTTTCCTGGTGCAATATTTGGACTTGCAGTGCTGTAAGGACTTGACTGCTATGCAGTTGTAAGGAAAAAGAGTGAATATGTGAATGAAGCTTTGATGGAGCTGTACAGCTACAGAGATCATTCAGTCATTGTTTCTACAGAAGAGTTAACATCACCTAAATTTTTTTCCTTGAATCATCAGAAACTAGCGCAAAAACCTCCAGCAGCAGAAACAATGACATCCTCAAGACTTCTCAAAGATCTCCTTTACAATAAGTACATATCTGAGCTCCTGAACATTTCCCACACACATAAAATTTGTAGGAAAAGGAAAGAAAAAACCCACAAGATTGTCTTTCTCTAATTTTATTTCTATGAAATTAAATGTGATTTCACTGAAATACAGAATTTTGTATTTGTTGTAAAAATAGAAGAGTTAAGCTTTTGTTTCTATGTTGCTGAGCATATACCACTGCAGTCAGTGATAATTTAGTCATTCGAGCTCATTGAGAGCAGTTTCATCCTCATCCCCGTCCATTCTCCTTTTGTCTCATATTAAATTACATTCGTATTATACAAGGACTAACAGTGTAGTGCAAAAGCTGTTTTCAACATGCAGTTGAATTCTGTAACTCCTCTGGTCTAGGAATCATTTCTAGGGTTCATGTTTTATCATTTGTTTTTAGCTCTTTCTTTGAGGTGGGAAGGGCTTATAGTTAAGAGCCTATTATCAGAGTGAAGGATGCAGGAAATCCAAAATATTTATGTTTGTTCATGGCACGCGGACAAGAAACAGTGCTCAGGAAAAGGGTTTTCTGATTAAGTGATTGAAAACACTCTGGTGTATGTTAATGGCTTCTTCTGTCCAACAGATAACATCATCTTTAGCCTTATCTCTGTTCTTGAACTTATTTTAAACATTCTCCTGTGCTCTCCCAATTATATACTGTGCTCTTTCGGCATCCCGTCTCTTCACTGCAAATCATCTCATTTGTTTGCTTTCTAATTTTTTTGCCAGCAGGTTGGGTGTAAAAAGAAGCATTAAAAGATACTTGAAGTGAAAAAATACTTTCCTGAGTAAAATTAATTTACATGGAATTAAACCGTACACTTACAGAAAAAGAAAAATTGGTTTTTAAAAGAATAACTCTTGAATTTTAATACCTTGATATCATTCTGGCTGCATGAGCACTCTGAAAAGATAAAGATGAAGGAAGATCTGATCATTATTTAAATGTATGCAGAAGACTCCCAATGAGATAAAATTAGGTAAGATCGTGGTAGATCACAATTTTTAAAACACTGAATATATCCTTGTCTTTTGAGCTGTTAGACCCTGTCCAGGATAAGACACTACAAAGGCTTCTGTACCAATCATAGTACCACTAAGAGTAACTTACAAGGCACCTTTCATTGTGTAGGATCCCAAAGAGTTTAACAACTTTGTCTGGCACGTCTTCATTAAAGAGCTATGCTTTTCATAAAAGAGCTATGTCTATATCACAGGTACATTTTTATTTAGATATTCTGCGCTGTCTGTATCAGTAAGTAGGGAAGACAGCTGATCCAGAACTCAGTACATGACTGTAGGCCTGGATTTGATCTAGTCTCCTGCTGAGGGTGTAGCTGATGAGCAAAATAAAACATGACTTCTCTGGTGAGAGGGATAGGGAGGGAGAGAGAGAAATGGAGAGGACAAGAAGGGAGGGAGAGCACAGAAGTGGGAGGACTGCCTTCCAAGACCTGATTCAAGATTTATTTCTATATTTTGCTCACTAATAAATACAGATTTTTTTCTTAAGCAATGTCTAAAAATTCAACCCCACCTTTTCTAAGTCAACCACTCTACTCCCCCAGCCGGTCAGATGAGTGTTTAAACCCTTCAGAGTGAGCTGGGTGTTAAAAGAAGTCTGATATTTTCATGTTTGAAGGGATAATCACTATGACATTTTACAAAAGGTAGGTAACACTAATGGAGGTTACAGTGTTTTAAAAAAAAGGTGAGATGAGCTATTGGAAAGGAAGAGAGCCAGGCTGTGCACCCTGGGTGGATAAAGGTGCACCAGAGGATCTCTGAGTGGGGAAGGATCAGCAGGATATGAAGCACCCATCCTTTGTCAGCACCTCAGCAGAACCAGTGAATAAGAGGTGGATGTAGATCCTATTTACTGTCATTCATTGGCTGCAAACAAGCAGAAGTTCCTGGAGGAGACTTAATCCCTATTTGTGTACGTGAAAAAAAATCTGAGTCAAAGCCTATAGTTCACATCCTTGGACCTCTGGTCTGTAAGATGAGAATAGAAGACTTCATTCAGGTGTTTATTCCTTTGGAGGGCAGGAGTGGGGAAATGTTGATAAAATATTGCAAGTGGTCAGCATTAGAGATGTATTAGATTTCTTAACATAGAAATTAATTGACATTTTTAAAGGAATACAATAATTGAAGACATTTTGGTAAATATTACCATTGTTTACTGAACACTTTATTCCAGCATGTACAGTATTCAACAACACAGAATTACTCTAACACCTCATAAAATTACTTGTTGAACACACTATTTGATGAAAAATGGTAAAATTTCTCAGATAATGTATTCCTTAAGTACTATTCATCCAGCTATAACACAGATAAGAGATTTTTACCAAAACACCAAGAACTTTAGGATCCTTTTGAATTGAAGGACCTACACAAATACTGAGTTCTATGGGTAGAAATGTTTACAACAGTCTAGCTCTATTGAAATTATAACAGCTATACCCCTTTCTACTGATATAAATCCAACTCCGGTTACAAGTATTGCATAGACATGTTGACTTTTCTTTTATATTAATGAATGTATCACACACCCATTTATCTATCCTTATGTTTCTGTCTAACTTTCTATAGGATACACACTTGAAACTCTTCCTGCATCACTGAAATGCTGGCATCCATTGTGGTGAACAGCAATTTTTGTTTAACAGGAGACAGAAACACAAAACAAATGTTTAGGACAGGAAGTGAAGGAGAACTAATCCAGCTGAAATTCCAAAGGTTTCCAGGCAGACAGAATAACATTTGCAAATGTGATTAAATTACTTGTTATGAATGATTTTTTCGCATTTAGTCCTGAATTTCAGACTTTTTTTTCTGCATCTTGTTGTTGTACCATACACAGTATCATCCACTGAGGGTAATATTAATGCAGATATATTTTATTCACCAGTGTTTGCTTTTGACTTTCTCATAAAGATATTACAATCAATATATTTTTAAGCACTGATAGGGGCTTCTCATAATTAATACTTGTTCTTCTTAGGGTATAGCTGTTCATCTAAACCTTATGCTATTGCTCTGTATTCCTGATGGATGGTTACTCTTTAAGGCCCCGTACTTCCTTTATTGAAAGGAATACCAAAGGATGAAAAGTGAATGCCAAAACACTGTATTCATATAAATATTCATGCTGAAAATATTCAAGGTCTTTGAAATCATGACATTATAAGTGAAGTGGAAGTTGTCAGCATGTCTAAAACAGATACAGTGGCAGGATTTTGATGGTGGGAAGGGCAGAAATAAAGAGTTGAACAGTGTTAATGGCTTATTATTTTAAACTAGTCTGTCACTGTATCCATTCAACCACTGCAGTTGTCCAAATTGTCCTGGAGGTCTCTCTTCACTCTCAGCCAGAACTAAGCTGCTGGTAAGATGAGGCAGGTGAGCACTGGCACCATAACAGAAGGATGCCTCAGAGCCAGTTTACTTCTGGATCTCCTTGCCTGCATGGACACGAGGCCACCCTGGAAATCACAACTCACTGGCTGTAAGTCCATTTGGGCTTTATTCCTATTGCTCAGCAATCAGTCTTGTGACTAAATAAACGTTCACCTCAAATTTCCAAGTTCTCTTCCTTTTACTGGAACTCTGTGGTGCTGGGAGAAGCTGACAGGGAGGGAAGAAGGTCCTGGGTATACAGCACCTTGGCGGGGTGGGACTCAAATGCCACTCATTTCCCAGGATGACAAGGAGGAAGAGGCTGGAAGCAATGCAGTGGCTGAGGCCCAGGCACGTGGGCTGACAGGCAGCTATTCCCTCAGGAACAGGTATGTGGCTGGGGCCTCTGTCCTCTCCTGGACTGCTTTCCACCAGCCCTTCCCACCATCCAATCCTGCCACACACTTAGCTGTGTACAACCATGGAAAAAAGACTAAAATAGCTTGCTGGCAGCGAAAAATCATTGTGAAGAGTGGTGATTATCACTGAAAAAGTTTCTGGACCCGACAGGTTTTCAAACTTATGTTTAAACACCAATTCTATACCCCAATTCATGTCCTAACCTTCATTATTAATTGTTCCTTCTGAAGCAGTATAAAACAAAGAGAGGAAAAATAGGCTCTCTTTGTATCTGGAAAACACACCAATTGAAATATCATCGTGGGTAAGTCCGCTCTGCAGACACTAATTGATATTGTCTGAATAAGTGGAAGTGCCTGTCAGAGAATCCTTTTAAACTGCTGACTTGTTTCCATTTCCAGTATACTTAAAACTGGCATGATGTTAGCTTCCCTCTTAGAAACCCTCATATTTTGATTTATGAATGTTTTCAAATTTTTAAGATTCTCAAAAACGTTGTTTCACCTGTAAGTAGAGAGATAGCTTGTTTGGCTAACTGCCTTGAATGACTGTGTGCCAGGTAATGAATAATGCCATGTTCAATATTCTAAATTTGTGTTCCAAATTCTGAATTCCGAATGAGCTGCATGGAAGTATACTGATAAGTGGCTGATTTTTACTGCAAGGATTGTCTTATTTTAAACTTTAAATTTAGTTGCCTTACTTTACTCAAAGGATTTTTGAGTGGAATGGGATTTAAAGTGATAGTCCATAATATTCCTACGTCTTTCTAAGTCTTGGATGATGCCAAACTGAATAAAGGGGTAAATCAATGCAATCTATTTCTGTGAAATAAAAGGAATAAACTCATCCCTGGGTGTATCTGTCAAGAGTTAAGCTAAGAATTAATTTCTCCCAAGTATTAAAGTACCAAATCTGTTTAGGTACTCTCCTGAGGCCAATCAACCTTATTAAGTAAACACTGTATTTTGACTTCGGCACTTCTCTTAATTACATTATATAAAAAATTGGGGAAAAAACTCAAGTGAGGAATCCAGGGAAAGCATCTACCAGTGGTGGGCTCTGAGATATTGTACTATTTTCCAGTCTGGAATATAAGGAAGCATTGTGTTTGTTTTTCATTTACATAACCTCATGATAACTGCTGACTATTTAACAAGCATGTTTGAAAATTGAGGTTAATAAAATCAACATTGACAAAGAGACAAAGGAATTAAGTCTTTTATTAGAAATTTAAAATGAATATGAACTAAATTTTATTTGAATATATAACTGAGGTCATCACTATGTAAAGAAATGTGAAATGAAGATAGTTCGCATATTTTGTTGCTGCACATGCTATGAAGATTTTATATTATTCTAAATTCTCTTTAATTAACACTTCCAGAGGATAACTAGTGTCACATATACAGATGTGGAAAACTACTAAAATGGTGCAGCTGATAAGCAAAATAACATCAAAAGTCCATTACAATTATCACAATATATTTTGCTCAGTATAATAACATGGAACTGATAATCATTATTTAACTGCAACTATGTAGCTGCTTTAAGACTAATAAAATGCAAAATAAAACCCAGTTTCAATATCAAGGAAGTCATAGCAGCAGAATTGCTTTTAGTCAGTCAAATATATACAGAGGTGTAGCTGTAGAAATGATTGACTACATTAACTACCGCTGCATATTGCGATTACTCTTGATTTCACTTGTACAAATCTTTCAAGTTATTCAGGTTTATTAGCAAATTCTGATTTACAGAGAGATACCTTTGTTCCTTCTGGAGTTGTTTTAGTCCATTTTATCAGGATATTCTCCATCGCCAGAGTGCTCTCTGGAGAAGTGCATTTGCTGACTTTTAATGTAAGAAAAATGCCCATCATCTGGAACCATACGTGTTCAATGTATTTTATTGTCTGAACCCCGTGTGAATTCATTTACACCTCCATAGTTTGCATGAGGAATGTTTCTCTTTCAGGACAATAAAACATGGTTTTCTCAATCATAAATAGCAACAAAAAGTGCAAGTCAAAAGTGAAAGAAGACAATCAAAAGCTAGACTTAGTCCACCAGAAAAATAATAATATTTGTAAAAAGCTATTGCTGAAATCTTAAAAAAGTAAATTTGCTGCAGATTTTAGGGCCATAGGCATGGAGCTATTCATCACAACAATTTCACTGCAAGATGTAGGGAGCAGAAGGAGTCCTAAAAATCATTTGATCACCAATCATCCTGACTCAAGACCAAAGTCAGAGACTAATTAGTAAAATTAGTGCCAGAAGACCACAGTCTGCACTAAGAGATGTAATCCCTTTTCATAATGCAGAATGAAACTGGATCCCAAGAAGACAATGGATTTTTTTGTCATAAATTAGTATTCACTGCAAACAAATTAATTGAAATATGGCTTAGTATTGATGTTCTGTTCCAAAAAGGTATGTTTCTTGAAAAAAAAAAAGATAGAATTTGGCCATGTAATTTTTTTCTCAAAGATTGTTTAAATTCAGATCTGCAAGACAGTGTTTATTACATTTTATTTCTTATCTTCTGCGTCATTTTTTTCCTAAAAAGGGATAGGCTTCCAAGTTTTCTTCTGTAGAGTCTGTCCTGTGTAGATTTAAACTATTTCATATATGTAAGAAGTTCTTCAGGTGCTTCTATCATGTCAAAAAAAATCCAAGGTGCTCTTTATGAAACTTAACAATCTTCACTTCCCCAGTTGGCATATTGCTTTTTAATGGCAGTAAATATTAAAAATTTTGGCATTCTTTTCTTATCTATTTTCTTATCTCTGTTTCCTTATCTGTCTCTCCTTGTTTTTCATTACCCTTATGTTATTCATCAAGATAAAGGGGGGCCCCAGAACTGTCTATTTCCCAAAAGTTTCTTTGTACACTCCATCTTTGTAGGAGAATTTCCTTTTTTAGTTCTTAACCTTTAAGAGGAGCTCTTGCCAAGATGGGCTCTGTGCATTATCTGAATCCTGCTGAATATGTTTGAAGTTCAGCCCTACGTTAACGATGTCCACAGAAGTCCTGGCATCATCTTCAAAGATGCGTAGGGCCATATTTTAAAGGTATTTAGGCACCTAAGCATGCTTTTATCTCTAGTTTTAGGTGCCTAAACATGGATTTATCTGCTGCATTAGCTGATTAAAAAAATGTGTTTATGCGCAGTTTTAAAAATCTGGCCATAAATTTTCAGGTAACTCAAGAAATATTCAACCAAAACCAGAAAAGGTTCCAGGGAGGAATACATCACTGTATGATTTGGGGAATTTGGTGGCTGCTTCTTCAGTGTGAATTCGGGGCTAGCTGCAAATCCAGCAATAATTCATGTGAACATTAGAATGTTTGTACTGGAGACGATGAAACATCCATCTAGACTGCTGTCCCATCTCCAATAGTTGCCAGTAGTAGATTTAAAAAAAAAAACAAACCCAAACCAAGCAAATAAACCCAGGGCAAGAAGAGAACAGTATTTTTCCTGGAATATCGTGTTACTCTCATCTTGGATTAGGAATTTCTGGAGACAAAGGCTGCCCATGTAACAGTTCCTTAACATGCTGTCAGCACTTAGTGGTTGCAGTACAGCACTGGCCTGAGGTTTGCAAAAAAATAGCCAGACCATCTCCAAAATCTCCTTTTCAAGGTAACAGCTATCTGTTATTCTATTACTTCTCTTTCATTTACATTTAGGATTATTTTCCCAAATCTACTTACTTTGGATTCATCGAAACTCAACTGCATCAGCACAAAGATGCGTGAGTGCCTTCTTGAAGCCTTTGTCCACTGTCAGTGTAACCCCATTCTTTCTCTCCCCTCCTTTATACTCAGATATTAACTTGTGTCTGTTGCTACCATCTGGTACAGAAATAAGACTTACTGATCCACAGTGTCAAGAGTGTCTCCTGGAGCTCTTTTTAGAAACTGAAGTCAAATTTGCCTGTTCTCACGCTGCTGAAACTGAGCCAGAGCTAAGCAGTGAGTATCAGACCAGAGTCCAGAAACAAACTGAGATCTTTCCAAGCTTGAGTGAATATTATATGGTTCTAGAGATTGTTCCTGTTAATATCAGCCATAGGCTCTTAAACCTCTTTAATTTACACTTTTGTTTGAGACAGTTCTTCGAACTTGTCCTTTTCATAGGAAGAGGCAAGTGTTGGACTCCCTTTTTCCTCCCCAAGAGTGAACATTAATGAAAGGAATTCTCTGAGGTTTTCTAACTGCTAAAGTTTTATTTTCATCAAGCTTCCCTCCTGCACCTTTACCATCTATCAGCTCTACAGATTCCCTGACCGACTTCTTGATTTTTTTATGGTTCTAAAGGTGGCTTTACTGTTAGCATTTTATGCTGTTAGAAAGTTGTTCCTCAAATTCTTTTTTGGCCTGCCAATGTTTTTTATTTATGATTTGAATTTACTTACTGGTGTTTAGACTAGAAAGAATTTGCAGACAAGCCAAATGCCAAGGTTATCCATGAAAGTGGAAGAACTGGATCAGCTTAGGAGTTCACTTTTCTTATCTTGACAGTGGCTAACCCCAGATATTTCAGGAAAAAAGGGGAGGGGAAAGGGAAAAAAGGGAGCAGGATGTTTTCAAGTTACCTACTCTAAGACATTACAGTGGTTCAATTTTTCCCTGAAGCCCAATATTTTATATCATTAATATTTTTTAAATCTAATTCTCCTCTGAATTTGACTCCTTGCTTTCACAATATCTCGCAGGAGTAAGTTCCATAATGTGTTTATTGTGGGGGGAAAAACAGCTTTTCTTTAACTTGAAACTTACCAAATTTCAATACCACTAATTTTTCCTTTCTTTTGTACTGAAAGAAAATGTTTTTGAAAAAATAAATAGATCATTCAGCTTCTATTTTTCACATAATTCTTTCTATTTTGGACTGTTTTAGGGGAGAGAATTTTATTTTGGAAGAAAAAGAGAAGAAGATTGATCCAGTCAATATATATTTGATCTACTTGGGAAGGACTTTGGCAAATTTGCGGGTAGATTGTTTATGAAATGAAAAGGTCCTGATCCTAGTGAAAGGAAGAAAAATAGGAAGGTAGTCACAATAAAATTTGAAAAGGAGAATGTCAGTAAACTATGGTTAGGTAAGTTCCTTGGGAAAGAATTCTGTGAAGAAAAAGGAAGTTCAGAAGAAGTGGTCATTCATATGAGAGACAACATTAAAATCACAGCAGTAAATAGTTGTGAAACATAAGCAGTGCATATCCAATATTGAAATCTTCAATGCAATCAAAAAATTTTAAAAGGAAGGGAAGGGAAGGGAAGGGAAGGGAAGGGAAGGGAAGGGAAGGGAAGGGAAGGGAAGGGAAGGGAAGGGAAGGGAAGGGAAGGGAAGGGAAGGGAAGGGAAGGGAAGGGAAGGGAAGGGAAGGGAAGGGAAGGGAAGGGAAGGGAAGGGAAGGGAAGGGAAGGGAAGGGAAGGGAAGGGAAGGGAAGCCAGATAATACTTTGACAAATGAGATGTATTTTCCTTTTCAACAAACCAGTCAAAACAATCCAGTAAATTATTATGTTTAGGAACTCCTACGGTGTGGAGGAGATTCACAAGACCAAGGAATGGAAAACAAAGTACTTGACTCATAAACATGGAAAAAAAAAACCCTACAAAAAACTACATAGGACAATGTACACAGGTTTTTTTTAAATCTTTAATCTAATTATTAGCCAATAATATATAAGTACATAGAAGATAAACATGGTTTTGTCCAGACAAAATGATCTCAACCCTATCTTATTTTCTTTCTTTGTCAAAGTGACTGAAATAAACTGGAAAAAGATAATGATGATTTATCTTGCTATTTGTAAAGATTTTTATGCTGTCATATTGCATTCCCAAGAAAATCAGATATAAACTCGATTAAATTATTACATTTTAGATGAACAACTGGTTGGAAAACAATAGTCAAAGAGAATGCATCAATAGCACTCTATAAAATTGGAAGACAAATTGAACCATGCACAATATTTTTTATGACCTGGATTAAGAACTGGAAAGCATAATTGGTGAATGTCAAAACTGGGAGGGAGAATTACAGACACTTTGAAGAGTAAAATAAAATTAAAAAATGAAATCTGCAATTAATGAAATTAAACCCGAGGGGGAAAAAGTATAAAGTGATACATAAAGAAAGGAGAAGTCAAACACAAAAACCCAAAATGGACAGTAACTAGAAAGAATGATGTACCGCAGAAAATATCTTCAGCACCACAGACTGAATGTGAGGCAGAAATGTGATGTTGTTTCAAAAAGAAAATCTTAGTCAAAGATGCAGAAAAAGGACGTGAGATTTGGGAGACAATTATTCTGGTCTATCTACTACTGGTGGAATATTATATCCAGATTTGGGCACCATGCTTTAAGAAAAACTGGGCTTGGAGAGAGTCCAGGACAGAGTGACAAGAGTGATTAGAGGTTTAGAAAGCGTGGCCTATGAAGAAAGGTTGAAAGAATTTGGTTTGTTTAGTCTAGGAGAAAACAGACTGTCAGACAGACATGGTAGCAGCCTTTCAATATGCAAAAGTTTGTTATAATAAGACCAAAATTATTTGTTGACTATAGGTAGGTTTAGAAATAATTGGAACTATTTTCTGTAAAAATTTGAGTTATATATTAGGCATGACTTTGTAAATGAGATATTTAAGCAATGGAGCACCCAAATGAAGAAACATATGCAATCTCAGTTGATGTTTTTGCACACCAAGTAAACTAAACACTTATGTACTGCATATTAGATCCTCTGTCAGAGCAGGAGGAAAATTAGATGGTCTCCTCACAACCCTATTTTTCCATTATACACAGTTCCTTAGTCAAAATATTTTGTACCTGTTACCTAGAAGCATGAATGCAACATGAACGAACTAGCAAAACCCACTATCCCTTTATTACACACTGGTTTTATGACTCGACGCTAATTTTTTGCTTATTCAAACAGCCAAACATATTTTTTCAGAATCATTTTCAATTAGTTCTCTCATGACTCTAACAATAGTAATTGGCTGTCAGTAAATCTCTACCTACTGTCTTTAGGATAGGAGAACCACAGCTGAACACAGTGTTCCAGTTGAGAATAAGCTGCTTGTTTATGCAATGACCTGCAATTACTTGTCAGGGTAATTGTCTATCCTAGTCTTTCTTCAATCTTATGCATTATTTCTGTCTTTAGCCATTGTTGACTGTGACCTGACTTTTTTTTGGATGCCCATTCACATAGACTTGCATGGTGCTCCTCCTTATCTTTGTGTGTGCTGGTTATTCTGAATGATGTAATATCACTAAACATTTTGTTGCACTGTTTTTCACCTTTTCTGCCCATCATTGTTATATATTAAGAAACAGTCCTAGTTTACATTCTTTATCTTCTCTTATCCTAATCTATTGCTAGGATAAAACTATCCCACTAATATCATCTGCTTTTTTTTATTCTCTTCACAACAAATGCTTATAAAATCACTCCATAGCCTTTTTTTTGCCTTAACACCTTATATTGAGGGATGAGCAGGAAAAGTAACCACACACCTGACTTGTCCACAGTTGAATGTCTTTCATTTAGTGGAAAAGAACAGGATCTTAGGAATGCTATTTTAGATGTCTATTTTAGATGACATGAACTAGTTGCCAGTTGCACTCCGCTGAATCTGAAGATGTTCTGACTGGCTCAGACATGGAGTTTAAATATGTTGGGCAGGTGAATTATCCTAAAAGCATATGGGGATATTCGAACAATGCTTTTTCATTGTGGCTGAGAGGTATGTTTTGGAAAACATTAGTTGTTAAGACTTCAGAGGCTGAAATTGCACCTTGTCAATGCTTCACACATTGTTCAGCATCATAGACTTTGTAGAACAGCAAATAAATATCAGAAACTCGTTTGTGGTGGAATCCACTAGGGGATTCCGATATTCCTTATGTGTGTGACAGAGCATGAACTTCCTCAGTATATGACACACACTATCAAAACCATTGAGATACCAACAGTAGAGTGAGCATCAGTCCTGTGTAAGCTCTGAGGTGGTGTCCTGCATGAAGAGGACAAGCTGAAAACTACAACTTCCTGCAAAGGAGTGCTTAAATACCAGGACATTAATAGCTGAAACACTATGCTAAAAAAGGCCCGATGACCATTTCTTGAGTCCAGAAAGATTATTTTCAGTCAAGAGAGAGTGGATGCTACACAAAGAAGGAAACCTTCTGAGGTAAAAGCTGAAGTGGCCTATACTGAACATTGTCTGTGAGGACACTGAATTCTCTAAAATTTTAACATGAAAACTAACAGCAAAACTTGGGAAATGAGACTCCATAGCTGAAGTTTAATGGACTAGAAATATAGAATAGCCCAGGTTTGAATGGACCTCAAAAAATCATCTGGTCCAGACTTTTGCAGGAGAAGGAGCTTAGAAGAAATGAAATTTCCTTTACATATGGGCCAGGATGTCTATCTTGGCCATATGACTGGGCAGATTTACTGTTACATGGCAAGAGCCAGGATGAGGGATGTGTAGTTGGCTGAGATAGGTAAAGATCTGCAAAAATCCTCTTGACTTCCCCAACATAACTTCTCTATGTATGACTGCCTGAGGAGGTTAAGAAGAAAGAGGACTTGAGTAGATTGACAACATACGTAGAATATCACTAGAATAAGCCCCTTAGCTCCATCATGACCACCTTTGTCTCTGGATTCCTTTATCACCTCCAACACTGACAAGAATCTCACAAGGGAAAAGAGAGACAATTCTGCTTCTGGGCTTGCTCATTCCCTGAAAGTCAGCAATGAAAGTGACAAAACTGCAGCTATGATTCAACCATGGTATAGATGGTTTCTAGGCAAATTCTTATAGAGCAGTAAAGCTTTGTCCATGCCATTCACTTGAGAGGAATCAGCCACTTGAGATATCTACAAGCAGAAATGTCAGGTTTTGAAAAATGAAACCCATGAAAACCTACAAACTAAGACCACAGAATTAGTACTGGTTGGGATGAATGGGTCTGGTTAACCTAGATTTTTGCAGTCACCAAACTGATGGGGATTATTGCATTGTTTTACGTTTAAAATTAAACCCCCAGGATTTTCTCTTCATAGTTATCACTGGCTGCAGAATCATCTCCTTTACTTTGAATCAAAAAACTATAAAAAAATGAAAACAGCTACCATATGTTCATCACTGTGATCTTTTAAAATGTGCACCAGGTATGAGATGATAAAAACCACTCTTTTCTGAATCTTCAGGGAGCCTGAAATTTTATCTGTAACAGAGATGTAACCAAACTGCTTCATTCAGTTTGATTGTCCATTGTGAAACTTAAAGATAATAGGAGTGTAACAATTTTTAACTATTTAAGTGCTGGTTAAGTGGAAGGATGTTTTTGTGACAGTTCCGCAACTCCAGCCCCCTACAATATTTTGTATGCATTCTTGCTTGTTTTTCAGAGGTCTCAAAATTCCATCATCTGTCCCTATCTATCTCAGCCCAAGGCAATTTCTAAAATACAGTTCTGTGCATACCTCCCAAAAACTATAGCACACTGAATACGTCTGGTTAGAGCCAGATAAAGATGTCCCAACAGCAAATGAAGAAAACTGCTGGAAATGATAAATTTCATTTACATTTCCAGAAGTTTCTGTCTGTTTCCCTTAATGGGCCAAACTGTGACCATCATAACTACTGAGCTGTAGCTCACTTTAAAACAAGTAGGATCACTGAAACCAGGGAGAAGAAGTATGGGTCTGCCATGAGTAGAAGTTCACTGCCTGGTTCAGACAATGATGCCTAAATTAGAAGTACACTCAGGAATCTGCCATTGTACATCTCAGCAGTTGTTCAGTGTTCATACCGGCAAGTACCATCTTGGGTTGGGATTTATCTGTGGTGGATGTTACTATACTAAGGACAGGGTTTTAGTAAACCAAGAAGAGTGCAGAGATATCCAAGGTAGCCTGGCTACCAGAAGCAGTACAGATATGTTTGTGTTTAGGCTCGTGGTATGATAGGCAGCAGTTTTCCTTCCTGGTTAAAGCTAGCTCAGTTGTTTCTCTCATACACTGCTGTCTGCAGCGTGACATGTCCTTAAAACAGGTCTTATTCCAGGAAAAAATTAGTATTATTAGCACGGTCACACAGAAACCCTGTAGTAAAATAAGGAACCGACTCCTTAGGTCTTAGACTCCGATGTTTAATTAAAGGACCAGACTCTTTGTGTGCTCTTTAGTGATCCTGGCTCTGATAGTGCACCCAGTACCAGCCCAGCAGCCCCCATCCAGGCTGCTGCCTGCTGCCTGGGCACAGCCAGGGCTCCTTCCCTTCCCAGCACAGGCACCTTCCTTTCCCAGCAGAGTTCCCCAGCCCCTCTCAAACAGCAGACAGTGTTCCTCAGCTCACTTCCACAGCTCTGTATCGGGACTCTGGGCCCCATGAGAGTGATTTTCAATGCTGGGTTGAAGGAGTAATACATCTGAAGAGACAGGGATCCTGCTGTCTGCTACTTGAGCCAAAATCAGTCGTGATACAAGCCATACTAATGTATGTAATGTAAAAACAAGGTATTTATGTGAGAAATTTGAATGTAAAAAATGTTCATAAAGCAGGTGTACAGAAAAGAAGGAAAATAAACTTATTTTAAAGGCTTTTCTCATAGCCTGTTGACAAGTTGACAAGCAGTTTAGAGGCTTATTTCACCACATGGATGTGAGCTAGAACCCATAAGAACTTTTTGTCCTTAATTTTGTAGTCATGGAGCAAATTCTTTGTTTGAAAGAAGGTACTCAGAAATCTAATTCCTACAGAGGAAGACACTTGATTTAAAGCTCATTCCTATACCTTAGGTTAATTCATTGGAAAACTCCCTTCCTTCAGGAACAATTAAATGAAAACTAAAGCAGAATGTCCTCAGCTGAAGAGATTTCCACTGCTATGTTTGTCCTTTACATTTCATATGAATCAAGCAATGTAACAATCATAGCTCATAGAGGCAAATTAGTGCCCTAAATTGTGCACTTCCTCTGGTTTGAGACCAGGAAAAGACACGAACAAGTTATTTCAGGTGAAATAGATTTAGTCACTGTAACCTGTTCCTTCAGGGATGCCCTGACACAGAGTGTCTTTGAACTCTATTAGAAAAGCTATTGTCTGAAATTACTTCATATTTGCCAGCTATGGCTAAGTCTGCTACCACAAGGTTCTGTGAAAAAGAGGACATTTTTAAAGTGAGTTGTTGAACCAAGTTTTCTGGAAGGTGCATGGATATTAATGTAATTCTGTGAGAAAGCATGAATTCCCTTGAAATTTTTCTTACTTTCTGTACCTACAGTTCAGTATGGCTTCCTTTCATAATGTACTATTGAAAAACAGAATGGCAATGGTGTCTGATGTTCATCCATCCAACATAGTATTGAGACTATTAATCCAATCAAACTCCTGAAGTATCTACTGGCATAAGCACCTGGTGGGAAATATTCTGAAATACTGTAGAATCAGGAGGATTTCCATGTCTGAATATTTTTATCATGAGAGTATTTAGACTGCAATTTCAAAGCAACAAAGCCATTGTAAACAATTCCTTTCTCTTTGCTCTTCACAAGGAACATGCCAAAGCTCTCATTTTGTTTATGCTGACATGAAAACAATTAATAAATACATGAGAAACAACTAACTTTAAAAAAAAACAGGTATGTATTAACATTTGCCCTATAGCAAGTAGATTTTACAAATATACAAAGAAATGATAATTAAAGACTAAAAAAAAATTTCACCAGAGTTGAACTTGCTTCTGACTTATGCTGCTTGGCAGAGAAATCCCCCAAACCCTGTCACTCTCCTTGCTGTGTTCACACACTACAGAAATCACAGTGAACATGCTGCCAAAGCAGATTGTGGTGGTTTCTTTCCTCATCAAACTATAAAACTGTTGCATTTATCTGTGCAAAAATGTTAGAGCTACTTTCAGACTCCTGAAGAAACAGCACAGTCCTCCAATTTCCTTTGAGTAACATTATGCCAGAACATATCAATATCTGACTTAGGCAAGCTGAGGCCCCCCCACACCAGGGTAGAAATACAACTAATGAGGCTTTAAAATAGACAAGTTATGATATTCCATATATCTCCCACTATATCTGTGGGTTGAACAACAAGGTAGTGGTTTGCCCTAAGGAAAAGGCTAATGACACAAACAGCTCCTGCAAGATTTGTCTGCAGTTGTACTATTTTATTTTAGACACCAGTCTAGAATTGTTTCATTTTATGTCAAAAGAGCACTTGAGAACACAGACATTTTAATAAAGTCTTCCATTTCTGCTATTTATGAGGGTTATCAGATCTCTGGTGTGGCATGCTCAACTCTAAAGCTTCCCAAGACCAAGATGTAATTGCAGAGCAGGCCATGGTTTGCACATGGGAATGCAGCTCAAGCCAGCGCTGCTCAGCTCTCCTGCTGCCCTGAGAGGCCATAGCATGGATGATTCCTCGCTGAGTCTGGTGCTTACCAGGACACTTCAGCGGGCAGCTGGTCTTGGTGGTGTGCTTTGAGTGAAAACTGACAGATTGATGCGTGTGTGTGCCTCTTTGAGAACCTGCCTTACAGGCAGGCCAGCAGGTGCTTTGAACCTCTAGCCTGTAGCAATAAATATTGACTGATGGCTGATTGATTAGCAGTCTGATAACATGTTCTAATGATCTTTCTACCCTCCAGCATTTTCAAGAAGGTCCCTAAATGTAGCTTTCCCTTTTCCCAGCATGGCTTTAAAATTACTTGCAGTGTTCTAAGTTAGCAGAGCCTGATATTTCTACCTTCTGGTGGAAGTCCCATGCCAAATTTGATCCACTGCAACACTGAGACATTTTGATGGTGTGTTCTGTGCCTTGCAGGAGATGGAAAAAAATATTTGCCTCCCTTCTAGTTTCTGCAGGGTGATTGATAGCCTGATTAAACCAGGCTGACTCCATTTGGTTACAGAACTGAGGTTTTGCTACTGTGAAAAAAAATCCTGTTACTGTGCTTTGCAGTTAAAAAAATCACGTGGATTTAGACAGAAATATCTGCCTCCATGGAGACAGAGCAATGTTCAGAGAGGACAAATGTTAGTTCTTAGCTTGAATATTACTTGCTACTTCCACAAGTCCAGGATAGTGAGGCCCTCAGAACACAGAGAACTACATCCACATCCTTCGTGGTAATTGCAAAGGCAATACAGTTTAGGGAACTAAGATCTACTTCTGGTAGATATGAAACAAATTTATAATTATTTTCAGCTAGGCTATATGTTATATCTGTCCTTATAAAAGGCCTATTGAAATGTATAATAACTGCATACTTGAATAATGGTCACCTTTTGTTACTGAGTTTAGAATTTAAAGAGGTAGGTCTGTGTTTCAAGGGGGTTTACATAGGGACTGGATTAATCAAAAGAAATCATTACACATAAGCAAGTAATAAATACCAATTCATTTGAGACTTGAAGGATAGTAACCATGGAGAGCAAATGGCAGCTCTCTGGGTAAATCAAAAAGAAACTTTGCTAAATATCTAGAACCTGCTCACTTCTTTTTGATTTTCACTTCCTTATGTGCAACCCCAGAATTGCAGAATGCCTTTATATTTCCTCACAGTTTTCTATTTTAGTGTCACAGGATCTCTGTTTCTTTTTGCAATTTTCTTTATGCATCCCAAAATTCATTGTAAAAGCAGTTTCACAAACAACAGTTATTTTTATTTGCTAGAAAAAGTCTTACTAACTGTACTTTACTGCAGATTGTACATAAAGTATGTATTTGTTATTGCCTAAGTGAATTATACGAGTTTTACATCACTCCAGCAATTATGTCAGGCTGATGAATGTAATGTAAATAATCCAGCAATTGTTTTTGTATTGTACCAGTGCAAAAGGTCACTGCCCTAAACATTGAGTCCTGATTTAACAAAGGTTATTTTTTTAATAAGGCATATTAATCCCACTGTATTGGTGGCTCTGTCCCTCTTTTGAGTTGAGCTCTGCTATCCCACAAATTGGATGAAAATCTCATTAGTGGAGCTATAATGAGCTGGCAATGAAACCCCTTCAAGCTTGCATGCTTACAACCATTTGCCTGTTTGTCTTACTCTTCATCATGAGTCTAAAATTGCCCATTAGGATTCCAGTGAAGAGCAATGCTGACTGGAGCTGAGATGCTGACAGAGCCACCAAACAGGCAGAAATATGTCCAAACCCAAAAGGGCGGTAGGGTATTATTTATGGGGAGACTGCACCTGTGCACACTTGTTCATCCAGAGGTAAACTATAGGGAGGTGGGGGGAAGAGAAGAGGAAAAATAGAGAAAGAATAGTGGGATAGAATTACAGGAAAGGGAGTAAGGAATTTGTTTTATTGGAACTTCTAAGCGTGAGCCAGAAGCATTTTATTGTACCTGAAATTAATCAGATGTCAATGAAAGGAACTTCAAGCAAGCTCTTGCTATTAAGTGCTATGAATGCCAGCATTAATGCCAGGGAGAGGCACAAGATGGTCATGCAGATCCTTTGAATCAAAACTGTTCAAATATGACTCCAACACAGAAGAAAAGAAGTGGAAACCATGTTGAAAGCATGACCATTCAAATGACAGGTCCTTCTGCTGCCTTGCAGAGAGACAATATTTAAAAGGTCAACATCCAGGACACTGAATACTTCAGAAAAACTGAAGTCCTGTTGTGATAGCAGAAGCCTCATAGCTGCCAAGACTAGCAGGAGATTGAGTAAAGTATTCTAAAAGCCCAGTCTGACACAGGTACAATGAAGTCGTCCACAGACTCTACAATTGACTATCAGCATATTTTAGTGTACTGTACATGGTCTGCAAATGTTTTAGAAAATCAAGTTGCCAGTAAATCATGACAGAGTCACAAGAAGCTTAAAAAAAAAAAAAAAAAAAAAAAAACCACACCAAAAAAACCCCACCATTGTGGTAAACACTTGAAACTGCAATACAGTTACTAGTTGAATGCAGAATTAGCCAGGCATGGAATATTAGTCAAAGCTCTAACTCTGTTTATCTGTAAGATTCAGCCTTAAAGACTCTTTGGAATATTCTAAATGACATACAAATGAAAAAAAAGTCCTCAAATTCAAGCCTTTCAAATAAAAATAGAAAATAGAAACTATAAGGCATTTTAGAAAAGCTCTAGCTAGCATTCAGCAACAAGAAAAAAATCCACCAAATAAAAATGGGAGAAAAACCCAGGATGAAATCCTTCCCAGAAAAGAAAGTATGTTCAATAACATGTACTGTTTAGACTAAGAAACTGCATGTCTTCATTTTCTTGCTTTTTAGTTTTCATTTATAAATGTGTTTCCTGCTTTGAAATCAGGATTTTTACCCTTTGCTATGTTAAACTCTGCTCAAAAGGAAATCTGATAGCCACAGAGCTTTTAATGAATTCTAACAATTAAACAATTAAACTTTAATTGCAGGCAGGCTTCTAAGATTTCTATGTCCCTAATCAAGTTTACCAAATTTTTAAAATGGTGAAAGGTACAAGTTAAAACACAGTTAGCATTAACCACCAAGAAAAGAAACACAGTCATGTATCATATCAAAGAAGGTCAATCTGATGACAGCTATAAAGAACTTGAGGTGGGATTCATTGTACTTAAAATTGACTGTATAGGAGTTAGAAATATAATCAAAGCTAGTCTGGCAGACTTCTGTGGCCAGTAAAGAGATAGGAAATTCCAGAGAGTGATTCATCACATTGTAACAAAGAGCGTCAGTCCACTGTCTACAGAGAGAACCTAGATGACAAGCATAAGCTCTGATAAAGATACAGTAAAACATTAAAATGGTTGTCTGAGTTTGTTACTGCCCCACAGCTGTCTGCCCAAATTTCTCTAAAATATTTCTGTCCTTAAGAAATATTTTATCTATATATGAATCAGCTCCTGAAGCACTGCAGCCTTTAAACCTGTATAGGACATAGTAGAGGTGAAGGAGTAAATTTGTGTGTGGATCAGATGTTCTGGCCTTGGGTTGGCTATTCATATCACAGATGCAAAGCAGAGTTTCCTTCTGCTGTTGAGTTTTTAAACTTTGTTCTCTTCTATCAGAGCCCTCAAGGTAGACAAGAGTTTTCAGACAACACAAGCTAATAATATCAATATCCTGCTTGATGTTGGTATATCCCACTTACTAAGCATAAACTATTACTTATCATGTGTGAAATCTGTTAGATTGGAAGAGAATTAGTGTTCAGCAATATAGAGGAAATGTTTTGATTTGCACTATGGACATTGGAGACTCATAATAACTTAGTGAGTTTTGAATGTGATTAAAAAAGCAAAACAAAAAAAAAAAAAATCACAATTTTAAGTCCAAAAAGCTGTATTTCAAGATGTAGTGGTTGGATTTTTTCTCACTTCCTATTAATTATTTCTAATAACACTGCATTGAGTATGTTCAGCAAAATAATGAAGTTTTAAGAAAAGGAAATTTTACTACAGCACTTCACTTCTAAATATTTTTCAATTGAAAAAGATGATAGAAAGTTTGTTAATTACAGGTCATAGTTACCAATGCTTATAAATTAACTGCTTTCTTTACTTCAAGTTTTGTTAACCATATAATGATTCAGTGAGTGTTGAATCCATATTGATTCCTCACCGCAGAGCCCAGAAAGGATGTGTGCATCTTATACCATTTTATGCTGCTCTACTGGGTCATTTTTCTCACAGAAGACTCATAGTCAGCTGCTTTCTGCTATCCTGTGCTTCCGGCCAGGTCTATGTGTGTGCCTCAGTGGATGTGAACAGCTTTAACTCTATCTGCAGTAGCTAAACAGCATGTAGGAAGACACAGAACCATGACCAACTGTATAATTTTCTTCTAGATGAAATAATTTCCTCTCAAGTTGTATAAGAGACAGGACCATCTGATAATGATGCTGGAGAAGAGAAATGAGAACAGTAGCTACCATTGATCAAATACAGTGTACTGTTGAGATCACTGCTTGTGTTAACAAAATTTGCTCTGGCAATGGCATAGACTAAGTGTGCTGGCACAGCTCTAGAAGATACATACTGAAGGATCTGAGTGCTCTGATACAAAATTGGAAAAAGCAGGAACAGGGACAAGAGGTCACATTTGATTTCACATGCTGTGCTCCATGCTAACATTGCTGCATCTCAGCCCTGTGAGCCAGATCCTCTCTGTGCAAATCCAGACCAACTGCTGAAGTCAATCCCATTTTTCTGTCTATAAAGAAGCATATTGTCCACCCTGTGAAATAAAGATTAAGATTGTTTTTCATTGAAAGCTCTTTATTAGTTGTTTACTAGAAACGTGACATGTGACAACATACGTCCAGTGGGCATATGAGTTTCACCACTGTGACAGCAACACAACACAGCAGTCAATCCCAAAGGAATATTGGTTAGAGCAGCAGTGTGGTAATGTTTTTTATTGATCATTTACAGTCTTTTTCAAAGGGTTTTTTTTTTTTTTTAAATTTTAACTCTGCTAAGCAGTTCCAAAATCAGAAATTTATTTGGTTTTTTTAAGTAGCTAATATTCAGAGCAATTCATTCCATCTTGTCCTGACTTACTCCACCTTCTTCTATCACATAATGGTAACTATTCTTGCGCTGTATGAGTTGCATTCAGCTTTACACCCTTCTTAATTCACAGACTGTTGTTCAGGGCAGTAGATTTTGCCAACAGAGAACGGATAGCAATTTTAGCATGATTTTTTTTGTGAGGAAGAAGTTATCACCTTTGAACACTATGCTGCAGAACTTGCAATTATCACTCTGGGTTTATGTGATTATTTTATCCTCTTGATACTGTCTTGTTTATCCTCTATCTTCTTGCAATAATAAAGTTGCCAAATTTTTTTGTTATTATTTTTTCATATCACATTCTAATACATCGGTGTAATTGTTTATAAATTGGCAATGTTTCACCTCCAGCTAAACCCCAAGATCTTTAGGAAAAATGTCAGAGATGTCAGGGAAAAAAACAGCCATGTTTCCAGGAACTCTTGTATCTGATAGAAATGTTCAGATTGTTGTTCAAGTTGTTAAGAGGTTGCCCAGGGATTTTAGGCTGAGTAGAAGTTGTAAAAATCTTTACTCCTCTGATCATTCTCCTTCCCCTCCTTTTCAGCACTCTCCTGAAGGCTTATATTCAAAGTGGTAGTGATGAAATATTGGAATTGTACTTCCCTTTCTGTCATATATTAAGCTTATGGGCAGGCAGTGCTGATAATAGTGATGATGATCTTGAAGTCTCTGGAATCTGTTTTTCTGCCTTTTACTGATCTATCCAGATACAATATCCCAAAGGCTCTTCCTTTTTTTCTTTCATCTGCCAGTAGATCAGGCTTCTGATCTCATTGTTTGTGATGTCTAGGAATATTGGCCACACAGATCATAGTGAAGGGCAATGTTGATGCTATCTGTGGTTTACACATTGTGCCAAATGTATTATGGCATTATGTTTTATAGCCTTTCACGTGTGCTATCCCTCCTCCCTTTGTGTGTCAAGAGGCAGTGTGCAACTACAGCCAGGACTGCAGTGAATGATTTTAGTTGAGCTATCTTACCCAGAAGAGTGTATATTGACATTTTAATGTCTCTTCACACATTTCCTGTATCAGGGCCTTCTGCCTCTAAAACTGATTTTCTTTCCACGATTGGATTTCTTCCCTGTGTTTTCCACAATTACTCCCTTAGCCAATAACTTTAAAGCTTGTCTAAGAAACAACCCTCTAAACAAGTTTTTCAGACTTCTTCCAGCTTTCCTTCTACGTATACTTAACATCTCAGTGTCTGGTTTTGGATGTAATGCTTTTATAGAGTAAGTCACTTTTTTGGTTATTCTACCAAAAGCCTCAGTTCTACTAAAGCAAGTTCCTGGAACATATATTCAAAATAGGGCATGGAATTAGTTGTCTTGAAAAGAGACTGTTTCTGCTAATTTTATGTTTAAGGTGCCAGTTTTCTCTAGGGATAAGATTTCAATGGCTTCTTCCGTCATTAAAGGTACATAATTTGTTGCAGCATGTATGAGTTGAGTGATTTCTGGAAAGACGTGGTGATCTTCATGAGGTTAAGATAATTTTACCTCACATAGTAATCATCTAAGATTATTTATATGTGGGGTGGCTATTAATAATGTTTTGCAAGATGCATTGAATTTCCATTCAAGTTTTCCTTTGAAGGCCAAATAACCACAAGTTGTAAATTATGAAAATTGGGATAATGGCAAGTTCCCCCAGGAACTTCCCACAGCGTTATGGACTGGGTATGAGCTGTAATCTTGGAGGGGGGTGTCTCTGTCTTCAAGACAGTTTTATGTAAATTTTCAAGAATTATGTTATTGTAGTGCTATACATTCTAAATGCTTTCTTTATTAATGTATGAGGGACAAAATCAAAGACCTCATAGTCTTTGCATATTGTCCTGAGATTTTCTGGTTTTGGCAGTCTTTGTACTCTACATGTCAATCAGAAACCAATCCTCAAAAGTACTAGTATTTCTTTTTGCATCATTTTCATTCCCATGTGAAATTTGCATTGGTAACCACACTGGAGTACATTTTTTCTGATATTATCAATGTTAACAGCTTGCAAATGGTTGAGCGATGAGATTATTTAGGAGCTGGGATCTACTTGATGGCCAGTGCATTTGTTTTCCTTAATAAAGTTTAGTCTGACATGCATCTTAATGATTACTCCCGAGAGAAGTCACTGGAATTTTGAGCTGGTCATGGTGCAAAAATACAAGATACTGAAGCCAAAAAGTATGGACACCTGGTCCTACCATTTTTTTTTTTTTTAAGGAATCTCTTGACTGTTTCTGCTGCTGATTTTAGTTTTATATTTTTGTCAAACCTCAGTTCCAGGATCTTTAATCCACCTGGTATTTCTTTTCTGTTCAATAAAGTTGTTTGGGATATTTTTGCACAACTTCATAGACTTTGGAAAGTTTCTAGAGAATCTTCCTAATAAAGTCTTTTGTTTTAAGCTGAAAGGTCTTTCAGTCTGCATGACTTATATTTTTATACCTTTTAGTCTGCAGATGAGGAGGGCATGGTTCACTTGTTCAGTTCTAGATAATTGATAAATATTAATAATAACCTGTGTATAATGAATTAAAAGAGGGAATATTTTTTTTTTTTTTTGGAACTGCAGATTTTTTTATACACTTGAGCATTTATAAATTGAATGGTTTCTGAAACTGTGACTGACTTTGTTCACTGGAAATGTGTATTTTTTGGTTGTTAGTGGTTTTCCTCTTTCTCCATATATTTCTTTCATCTTACCTAAACTTGTCTCTGGATGATTTTATTTTGGTGTTTTCTTTGTTTCTTCATTTTTCTTCAGATATTCTTCTGTAGAAATACTATTACCTGGACTCCATTTATTGAAGAAGATATGCACTTGGGTATAATTCACAGCCTGCAAGTTTGGCCATCTGACCAGTTTACACAGGAATTGAATAAGAAAGGTTAAAGGATTAAAACCTCAAGTACGAAAAACAATTACCTATTGATATCTCTGGAGTCTTTCAGAGAGCTGGGGTAAAGTCAGTATAGTGTTCATTAATTCAGAAGGAGAGAAGCCTCCGAACTTTGTGATTCATGGTAGCAAAAAGCAATTGACAAAAAAGATGGTATTAATGTCTGTTTTGATCAGTAATGTTTGTGACACCTGAATCACTACGATAAGATTAGCTATCATTACAGCTAGATACATCTCTTCCTCATTCATTTCAATAGTCTGCCTGGAAAGACTTGAAATATGGATAGGAAGAAATTATATGTCACAGGAAAGGGATCACCATCACTTCTCAAAAAGAGAATGGCAAAGTAGCAAAGGTAAAAGCTGCAGTAATTAATTCCCAATTATATTTTAATTGGTAGTAAACTAAATTTATTTTCCTGAAGTCCAGTCCCATTTTGCCCATGACAATAAGTGGCAAGTGATCTTCTTGTCTTTATCTCAACCCACATGCTTTTTCATCCTATTTTCTTCCCATGACACACTCTGGTTTAACAGTTAGCCAGGGTTAACTGAGCACATTTCATCATAGTCTGGTTTATTGTCCTTTCTACTGATGCTCCTGCCATAGGTGCATTTTTCCATTCACATTTGGCAAGGGTTGTTTTTTAAGAGAATCCCTTGACCAGGTCCAAGGCTGACATTGCAGGGAGGTTCCAAAGCATAAAGGCTGGATTTCCTTTGGAGGAAACTATTTAGACAAAGCTCTGAAAGCTCCTGGTATGATCCAGGCACTAAGGAGTATTCTGGCCTGGGAATGCTGGAGCTAACTCATTCTGGAACACAGCATAGACACTGGGCCTGACAAAAGCCCTTTTGGCTATACAGTTCCAGTCCTGTAGTGTTCCCTGCTAACATAGACAAAGCCAGTGGCCTCCTTGAAGATTACTTGCATTAAAGCTAAAGAACGTAGACGTTAAGTTAAATAAACTTAATGTAGAAGTTAAATAAAAGACAAGATGAATTTGCATTGGTGTTTCATAATTTCTGGCTGTATCTACAGTGCTGACCTACAGACCAAAAAGAAAAAAATATATCCCACACTGACCTAGGCCCACTGCCCCAGACATGATATGCAATGCTTGTGCGCCAGGTATTTTCAGGTCATAGGCACCCTTCTGAAATGCACTTTAAATATAATTTTATTTTCAGTTTGAAGTGACTCAGATGTGACAGTTCTGTCATGGCCTATGACATGGTCTTTTATAGTGGCATGGTGCAAATGGGATGCATACTATGGGCAGTGGCAAGACATGTAGCAGGCAGGTGTATACATGTACTTGTACGCATAAAGCTCACAGTCATAGGACTTCAATACAGTTTCCTTTCATCTTAGAGCAAAACCACACAAGCCCACACCTGAATTTCACCTCAGAGGGAAACAATTGTGAGGAAAATGCCAAATAGCAGTTCAGAGTACATGTAGTTTGGACAACCAGTGGAATAGAACCTGAGAGAAATAAATAGAAGAGTTGAGAGAAGCAGATGCACCTTCTGCTTGAAGAGCAGATTGCTCCCCAAGAGGAGACCGTGTACTTTCTACCAAGAGAGCAAATGCTGCTAGCTATGCAACATATATGGTTTAGTTTTAGGTAGGCCTCGGAGGAGCAGAGAGTTGGACTCAATGGTCCTTGTAGATCCCTTCAACTCAAGATATTCTGTGATTCTATGCAAATTGTTTCAGTCTATTCATACTGAGATGAAATGTTGTACAGTTATTATATTCATGGTGTTCTCCCCTGACATAAATTAATGCTTGCCACCAAGGGGATTACCAAGAGGTATCCCTATCAGACCTTTCAAATCTTGCTTATTTTCCTCCTCTTAAGCAAAGCAGTCATAATTTTCATGGAATGTCAATGTTCTCTTCAAGTTAATCTTGGTTTTGGCAAAAACAGTCAGGGTGAAGTGAAAGACCTATTGTCACCTTCTAGAATACCTTTGCTAGCCAGGATTTAAACAGAAATTAAACTATAAGAGAAGGAAAATGTCTCCAAAACTGTGTGCCATAACTCTTGCCAAGACCAGCTTTTAAGACTTTCACTGATGACATTTGGGTTCAGACTCAGCGAAGTGACTCTGAACTTTCTATTAAACCTGGGCCCTGGGTCTTCATCTCTTTCTGTTAATTAGTCTTAGTCTCTGAAGAATTATGATGTCTTGTGATGCCAGCACAGCTCTGAAAGGTCTAAGTTTGTCAGTTATCTCCTGTTTGCAGGGAGTTTATCAGTCCTCCAACACGCTCATCTCAGGGAAGGATAGCATCCTTCATCAGGCTGTTCTGGAATCCATGTCCCTCAGTGTCCTGCTATTTGGTTATTTTTAAAGTGTCCGAATGGAAAGAATTAATCACTTATATTTTTACAAGTGTATAAAAAATATTGCTCATTTACCAGGAATATTATTAGGCATTATGCTGCAAGTGGTATGAGTGGCTCCAGGAACAAAATGTCAGATCCAGGACAGGATTGCCAAGGTGCATGAATCATGCACTTAAGTTCAGAGAAAATTCACAAAGGAATTCTCAGAGGATTAATCATTTTAGTAGAAAGTATATGAAGTGCAGCACTTGACAGCTGGGGTTTTTTGTTTGTATAGTTGGTTTCCCATGTAATTTTCTTTATTTTTGGGGCAGGGGCATTGAGGTTTTATGAGTTATACACTTCACAGTGAAAGACTGATGTTTTCATATTTTCATCATTTGGGTTACATGTAATGTTTGCTGTATATGCCATGAAGGCTTTTATTTAGCATTAGTCATATGCACCAGCCTTGGAGAACTGAACTTGCTCAATACACAGAACAATTTACTGAAAGAGTCATCAGTGAAACCCTGGTGGTTTGGCTATGGTTCTTCATGTCTAAATTGCAGGTTATCCTCATTTTCAGTTGAAGTCATATGAAAAACATTTTTTTCAAGGTCAGAATTTGACCTTATTATAGGAAATATATTTATTACTTTTTGTGCAACTAGAACACTGGTATAAGGCTAACTTTTATTTGATTGCACAAAGTGAGGAAAATTCAGATTTTTATATGGCTAAAATCAGCCCCAAAGTAATTTCTAGCATTAGCAGTAAAGACAAAGGGACTTTGGAATCCAATGGCACAAACATTGAGCAATATACAAAGAAAAGATTTTTGTTTGCATGCTCTTACGGAGAGTGGAAACGAGATAAAATATAAAGTGGACATTAGTCTGGTCTGACAATCTACCATATACATACCCTCTCCTCCTCTGTTTGTCGTGCATTGACAATGCAGTAGGATTTTAAATGTTGGTGGATTAAAAGCAGGGAGGGGAGAAGAAAGAAATGGGCCAGATGCTAGCTTGAACCTTCAGGAGTTATTTCAATAGATCTGTTTGCCCAACCCAATAAAATAATAAAGCAAAAACATTTGCACTTCTGGCTGAGTATGTTTATTGGGATCTGCTGATAAATAGAAAGCAAATGGCCACATAAAGGGGAATCATCAAGAAAAGTTATGGACTCTACTATATGCTAAAATGAGAGGCTGCATTCTGAGTAAAGAATCAGGTTCTATCAGAAAACTGTGCATCATTGCAGATTGAAGGGCCATCATAATGTGTAATGCCAGTTACAGCATTGAAATTTATCTATATACATTAATAATTCAAGATTTTATCAGGTTTTAGGGGCTATTATTTCATTCTGTTAACTGCCCTCCTAAGAGCTAATATATTCTCTGGTGGCATGAGTGAAGGAAGAAGGATATATTCCCATTTACACCACTAGGAAGCTTGCCCCATTGGATTTTACATAACGTGATTTTAATGTTGGACCTGATTTCTGTAAGTCATACATTTTGATGATTATACTTTGCAGCTGATTAACTGAAGTTCATTTTAATAATTTGCAATTTTTAGAGGATAAAATTGGTGAAAATTTTGCCATATATATATATATATATATATATATATATATATATAAAAACTTGTGTTACTTCTACAAAGCTGAACTGTATATTTCCAAATCATATTACTCGAGCATTTTGAATATACCGAAGTGCTAAAACAGAGCAGCATGCAAGAACTGATCATTGCCCATGAGCAGTAATTGCTTAGAGGCATTGAAGTATGGTACTTCTAGACAAAATAGGTAATATTTCCAGAGTCTTCTCACAGTTCGTCTTCCTGCTTTAACACATTGCATGTTATAATGTAATCTATGAGATAGAAACAATACCAGGAGTCCTAATTAAATTAAAAGTAATTACCCGTTGTGTAGATACGGCTTCCAATTGAGCAGCTGCAAGTTGATATTTTGTCATCCCCAGTTTATCTATATGCTCATGTGTGATTCTTTGTATCAGTTATTAATGACATTTTCTCAGTACTCATGAAGTGTTGTGGAAAACAGAAGAGAAAAAGGATGAATGGAAAAAGTGTTATAGGAAATTCAGACAGGGAATGAGTACATTTGCTACTGTAAATATTCAGCTGGGAGGCTAGTTCCTTGCTCACTTATTCTTTGTTCTACTCAGAGTGGTCTGAAAGAAATACAAGATTGTGTTTTTCTTCCCAACCCCCCTCACTTTTTTTTGGGATCTAGCAGTAAATTTAAAAAACAGAATGAGACAGATTAAGCATAAGGATTTAGTTCCTTTACAAGGCATTTCTACCCTGTCCTGGAAATGTCAAAATATCCTACATTGAACATAAATATAATTTATTTGTTTAATACATAGATGTAATCAACACACTTTTAAAGAGCTTTTACATCATTTTACAGGAGAGGAGAGGAGAGGAGAGGAGAGGAGAGGGGAGGGGAGGGGAGGGGAGGGAGGAGAGGAGAGGAGAAGGAGAGGAGAGGAGAGGAGAGGAGAGGAGAGGAGAGAGAGGAGAGGAGAGGAGAGGAGAGGAAGGAGAGGAGAGGAGAGGAGAGGAGAGAGAAGGAGAGGAGAGGAGAGGAGAGGAAGGAGAGGAGAGGAGAGGAGAGGAGAGAGAGGAGAGGAGAGGAGAGGAGAGGAGAGGAGAGGAGAGGAGAGGAGAGGAGAGGAGAGGAGAGAGGAGAGGAAAGAGGAGAGGAGAGGAGAGGAGAGGAGAGGAGAGAGAGGAGAGGAGAGGAGAGAGAGGAGAGGAGAGGAGAGGAGAGGAGAGGAGAGGAGAGGAAGGAGAGGAGAGGAGAGGAGAGGAGAGGAGAGGAGAGGGAGAGGAGAGGAGAGGAGAGGAGAGGAGAGGAGAGGAGAGGAGAGGAGAGGAGAGGAGAGGAGAGGAGAGGAGAGGAGAGGAGAGGAGAGGAGAGGAGAGGAAGAAAGAAAACCTCACGGAAAATAAAATGAAAAGTGATTGTGTTTTTAATGCTGCAATGGATTTTACACTTTCAGAAGAAAATTTTTTTTGCTTTTAAGACGACTTTTATGTGACAAAAACCAGAAACTTCATTACAGAAATAATATTTCACTAGAGTATTATTCAGTCTGGTTTAGTGTCTTTTTCAGGTCCATGGTTCTCCTATAACAGTGGGATACAACATCATTCTCCAATTAAGAATATTATGCAGTTGCTTAAGAGTGTACACAGGACGATGTCTGTTTGAGTGACTGTTATCTTGCTGGCATAGGCCTGCTATCAAATAGGAGCAATTATTCCCAATGCAGTCAAATTAAAATTTCATAACTACGAAGCTGCATTTTACCTTGGGGCACTACCTGATGCCCATTTCTTCATTCCTTGTTCCTTAATCCTCTATATTAAATATAAACAAATCAATGTTTACTAACATTAATATTTTAACATACAGTACTTGGTCTGCTTTCTGACATCTTGTGCCTTTATTAGTAACATGGTGAAGGCTTTCTGCAGCTTTTGCTTTCTGCATTGGTTTTCATTCTTTTTAACTGGTTTATTTCTTTATGTGCAAACGTGCACATACAAGTGTATATTTTTCTGCCACTTAAGTCACCAGAAATTCTTAAGTAATAAGAGAAAACAAATCATCTTGCCACTGAATAAAGGTCATTTTATGAAAAGACTAGGGGATCATTAAAAAACCCCACTTCAATTTCTGCATTAATCAAGTGAAAAAAAAGGGTTCACTTCCCTGTAAAGAGCCAATCAGTTACTTCTTGGTCCCCAGATTTACCAGCACAGGTCCATGCACTTTTACGAAAGCACCTCTCTGTCTAGAGACCGAAGGCAAGAGCTTTTCAAAGCATATAAAGTGCAAACCACATCTGTTGTTTTTGAAGCTGCTTCCCAGTTACAGTGAATCCACAACTGTCCTCGGAGTCACAGACCCCTGATTCCCACCCTGCAGTCACTTCATATTCCTATTAGATGTCTTCCAAATACCTAATTATAGTATTTGAATGACTACTCAGTACCTGGAACTCGTGTTTGTCTGTATGCGATACAAAGCAAATTAATGGATAAGAACACAGATCAATTTTAAAAAATGGTATTCTAGTTCCTTTCTTCTTTCCTTCACTCCCATCCTTTCTATTCGTTTTGAGACTTTTCTGCCTATATCTATACCGTGAGTCCCCCTGCATTATTTCTCTGTCCCCAGTGAAGTTTGAAACTCCTTTCCATTTAGTATCAGCAAATGTAATTACAGGCTAGTTACTTTCACTTCCAACTCATTAATGAAAATGTCAAATAAGACTGGACCTAAAGCACCTTCCTAGAAATCCACCAGATAATGCTTCCAGTTTCTATAATATGGTCACTCTCTTCCCAGAAAGACTTTTCAGAAAATATTGACATCACCTCTTTACTTACCTGTTAGGAGTTCCTGGATAGTCATCTAGATTCCTCCAGGACTAAGTATAATCTCTCATCACCTTGAGTTTCTTGCCAGCTCATAAACTAGCAAAGCCAGGCTTGAAAACTGAGATCCTTGGCACACAGCTACTGTTAGTTTAAGGGTTTTACTTCCTTTGCTGAAGATGAGAAGATGGGGATAGAAAGAAAATTACCTTTATTTAAGTCATTCTAGTACTAGCACAGGTTTACTTATGGCTAGGAGTATCAACTTGAAAGTAGAGTTCTGTAGGCTGTGTCCATCAGCAGTGAAAGAAAAAATGACAGATAATTACCAAACTAACATCAGCAGCCACATTTTTTCTGCCTTTTTATTATTAGAAAAAGTTAAGTCCTGATATCGAGTTCATTCGTTGTGTTTTCTGGCACACACTGGATGTTTGTATGCCTGCTGGGCTGGAATCCTGATGCTGGAGAAAATAAAATAATGCGTGCTGCAATTTCTAGCTAGCTACTGGGCTCTTCTCTGCACTTAGCTTCAAAGATTTTTTAAAACATATTTTTCTGCACCACAGCTCAGAGTTGCTAAATCCAGAAATTGAAACATTCTGGGAACCAAATCATTTGGGGGAAAATCAAAGCTCTTGGAACGTTGCCCTAGGATTTTGAAGATAGCAGTTAATAGTAAAAATGTTCAATATTTTTAAGGAAATCCCAATTATAAAAGGCTGCACCATTCAAATCCATGATTCAGGAATAGAATGAATTCTGCATGTCTAACAGTGAAGGAAGTGCATGCCTGTGTTGTGAAGGCAGGAATTAGTAAACAAAAGGAAACCCCTTGCATTTTCTGTCTTTCTTTGCATCTGTATTTACGTGCTGTGAACAGTAGTGTGTGAATCCAAAGATGAAGCTTATTTAGTGGTTCAGGTTAGTCTCCATAATAGGTCTGACAACAACTATAAGACATTACCTAATTTATGTAATTTTTATTTAAATACTGGTGTTGTTTTCCAAACGGGAAAAATAGGATTAGGGGAGGGAAGAGTTTAAATGGTGGTGTTAAGGCTCCTTTCCCTCCTCTACCAGAATTCCCTAACACTTGAATTGTGCAATGATATTTTAAAGCACATTTTAGTTGAAGTATAAGTTTGCAGAGGTTGTAGTTACATTACTTACATCTGCCATAAATGTGTGCCCTCTGTGAAATGGCTGCTCAGGACAGTCTACTCAGAAATGATCAGGTTATCTTTAAGTTAGTTCTCAGCAGCACCCAACTCCCTGAACAGCTGTGTAAAGGCTATTGCCAACACTGTGGAGTTAGCAGAAAAGAATGGCTGAGGGTAGAGGAAAGGGCCTTAATGGCAACATGAATTTACATCAGGCTGTAATGACTATGAAGTTATGGTCAGAGAGAAAAAAAACCTGACAGAAACAGATCTTTAAGACTTTTCCAAATTCTCCCAATCCCAAGGCTTCAGTATCCTCAGGATTTCAAAGATAGCAATAGTGTAGCCTGAAGGCTCTATCTTTTTAGGCAGATTACTGGTGGTCCACAGGGAACAATCTGTAGTCAAGGTCAATAGAACCATTGGGCAAAGCTGATCGAAGAGCCTGAGGAATTGAAAAAGCATGACTGCAAAGTACCATCAGGGTTCTGCCAGTAAGAGTCCCTCTATTATGTTCATTTATGTATTAGAAGTCTTGTATAGAAAATTCCTCAATGTTTCTTTAAAATGTGAGAAATTATGCTTAAGTTACTGTAATATACGAATATTTAGAGTGTAGTCATGCAGGAGAACCTGGATTTAGAGACCACATGCTATTGAACACCGAGAGCACTGCAGAAGTGGTCCCTGTGAAGGAAGGGTGCAGAAGCAGTGGTGATGCACACATGTGCTTGAGGCTGTGTGTGTTAAAAAATGATGTTTTGCATATGGAACTTAAAGATATTATGTGTAGAACAGCATATCTTTATAGTAATTGAATATTTTCTTTATAAAGCAAAATAATGTTTCCACCAATCTGGCTTCTTAATACTTATGTTTAAATGGTAAAGCTCCGTGTATTTTCCCCAGTACTTTTATTAAACTTGTGGTTCACCTAATCTGTGGTTTGGTAACTTCAAACAGAGACTCATATGCAGTTATCTAATGTTAGGTACCTGACTATGGTGTCTACATTAGGGCCCTGGGCCTTCTGTGAGTCAGAGATTAAGGCTAGATAATCCAGAGGATGACTCAGGACAGCGTTTCTCCAATGAAGGCAAAGAGACCTTAGATTGATTCTGGCTTCTGCAGCCTTAGTGAAACTCTATAAGAGTTGAGGTAAACCATAGTAATAAGAATGGATGTCAGTCACATTTGCCTTTCTGTAGATCTCACAGACTATCCAATGACAATAGTTAAAACCTGTGACAGAGTCCTCATTTTGGAGCTTTTTCATTATTTTCCTAGTATCATCTTCCACATAAAGTGTTTTTTTATTATTCATCTCAGCAGAAGAACAGAGTTTGCAAAATGTATTCTCCATGAAGGTGTGCTTTTCTGTACATCTTGTTGTTGGCCTGAAAATCATTTGGGTTTTACTGTTATTTTCATTTGAAATGTAAGAACAAAGGAGAGATAGGAAAGACCCTATCTGCAGATTTATCTGAGACAGCATCAGATGAATTAACTACAGAATTTGAAGCACAAGCACTTTGGCAGTGCTGTGCCTGCTCAAAACATCAGATCAATGAGACAGCATGGAAAGGTGCATGCCACAACACAGGCAGATCCATGTTGGGATCATGGCTGCCCTGTGTGGGGATACCAACTCAGTACTTCAGGGCACTGTTTGTACAAACCTGTTGCTGCTGACAGCTAACAGGGAGTCCCTTCATGCTCAGCAGGTAAGCTTATTTAGTGCATGCATTGCCCTGGCTATGGGGTTTGCTTGCCAAGAGCCACAGTTATGTAGTGTTTACAGCAGCAGAGCAGTACAATCTCCTTTATCTCATCTCTTTTCTCTTCCCCAGCATATTGATATGATTCACTTCCTCTTCAGAAAAGTAATATCTTGGAAGTACAACCAAGTTGTGATGAAATAACGAGAGGTATTACATGTTCAACTTTGGGTTACAAAAAGAGGTGGGTTACATGTTCACACTTTAGACTCTTCAAAATCTTCCTGAAAAGGTATTTTTGTTTCAGAAAACAAAAGATTTTACCAATAAGGAAACATTCCACAGACAATATCTGGAGTTTGTAGATTTTCCATTGGTGGTAAAATAATCTACTCTGGTAAACAGTAGGTTTCATGTAGTACCACAGAGTTTTTCTGTGTTCTCCGGGTCCCTACTAGAATTTACTGAACTCAGTATGAGTGTCTGTAGAGTATCATTATATCCTACAGTCCAGGTGGTTGTAACATATAAAACAAACTTCAGTGGATTATTTTTTCTGGAAATTACTACCATACCATACTTACACCATTAAATGGAGTGTTTGGTTTTGTTTAATTGTCATACTACCAGTTCCACATTTTCTAAATGTTTGAAAGACGGCTAGGATATTTTTGGTTTTGTTTGTTGGTTTTTTCCTTTTTTCTTAAGTAAGACATGCATGTGAAGATGAATTTCTAAAAACTCTTTACTGGCATAACCTAGCTCTCTTTGATAAGGATAATACTAAGAGGGTTCCAAACATTTTTCACAGTTCCAAGTATTATGTAGTGAACCTAAGATGTGCTGCAATACTCATGTTTCCCACACACTATTACCTACTTTTATTTCTCCTTACACTTAGTTTGCCTTTGGGAAACTGACTATGGGTTCTTGCCAGTGTGCTGTTGTCTTCAATGCTGAAAGATGAGTTAGTGCTGCAAGACTATGACTTTAAACATCAGAGATGTTGCCTTCCTGGTGATATGACTGCTGTAAATTCTGCCTTTTGCTTGTGTTTTTCCCAGATAGCTTATGCTGATAAAGTTACCTTCTGACATCCAAGAGTTATTGCAGTGGCCCCTTCACTGTTTCATTGGCTTCATGTTTTTAGGGTATCTTATTGATTTTGTGGAATCTCTTAATCTATGTTTTGTGAATCAAAAGTTTTTCAAGAGCACTAGTTCAAGATGCAATAAAATCCATGGTTTCATAATATACTCAACCCAGCCTTTTCAGAATTGGAACTGTTTATGGTCCATGGTTTCTATCTAAAAAGTCCCCAGGCAGTCATTTCAGAAGTTTAAATCATTTGCAAGAAAACTTAAACTGGGCATTCAAGACTGGTATTTTCAAAGTTGGGAGTGCTTCTTTCGGGATTCTTGTCACATACTTGCTACACTGCATTCCCAAACATTGTATACTTTAAATTACATTAGCTAATAAGTGCTCCAGATGTGAACAGTGCTTCAAACATGATTCCAAAAAAACCATCAGGTGTTAATCCTATTTAGCATTTCAGTTTGAAGTGAACCATTTGTGGATATATCAAATTTAGTTGTTCCAACATCTTAATTCTAGTTTGTAATGTGCTCAGAAAGAGACCTGCTGTGTATTTGCAAAATAGAATATGCACATGAAGATTAAAATGTTTATGATTTTTCTTCTCATCACAAAACAACCTAATCACTCTTCTCCTGAAAGAAATGACACATATATTTTTTAACCTCACTGACCAGATTGCTGATGAAACCTCCCTTGCACTCTAGCACTGTCTTTATCACATTTATGACATATTCAGAAGCAAAGACCAAGTGTTATTAGTAGAAAAGGAATGATTAATTTTTTTGCAAGTTGAAGTGTTAATATTTAATTGCGACCCTTGTAGAAATACTATGGTTAAAATAGAAAAGTTAATAAAACTTCTATTCGAAATAACAGCAGATGGCCATGTAGTAAATACAAGCGTAAAATCACTCTTGGGGCTCCATTATGTTCACAAACTGCCTCAGCTATCAATTCCTGTGTATGTTGCTGATGAGAGAAAAACTGAACTCCTGTTTCATGTAGTGCACCTTAGCTGAGTATCATCTGACATGAAGGGCTATAGACAGCTCTGATTTCTAAACAAATCCCCTGTAGAGAGGCCTGGCATATTCAGTTAAAAGGTATTCTTCTAACATTACTGTGGGGCTTTTTCCCATGAAAGTTTTTATTAATATAATACAGATTAAAAAGTCACATGATAGTAAAAGAAATACATTTATTCCATAGAGTATTGCTTCTGAAAATATGACGGTGTTGAGCCAACTTATCTTGTACAAAAATGGAGTTGAGATACATGAGGCAAAATATTCAGTGAAAGAGAAACTCATGTCTGATGCCTTGGAACTTGGACAGTGAGCCCAGGTTCTGAGAAAATGGAAAGGCAAAAGAAGCATACAGCAGAAGGAAAGGTAGCTGGATAAGAGCTGCAGAGAAGAAGACACAAGCAGATCCAGTGAAAAAAAAACCGAGGTGACATAGCTGAGATATGCAGAAAGCAGACACTTCTATTTTTGTGTCTTCTTTTTGAATAGCTTAAACCTTACTGACTCTGGTTGAATTTTTACTGGCCCCTTTGACCTAATACCACATATCCACACGAGGACTTTTTCTTTTCAGAAAAGGCAGACATGCAGGTGGCAAATTGTAAGTCTTTATTTAATTTCCTTCTTTTGCTGCAGGCAGGTATTTTTAACCCTTATTATGTTTTCCTTTTTTGCTTCCAAGGCTACGCTGTGTTCTTTGGGGCAAAATATAGGAATGAAAAAAGTATTGGAACATATCTTTCTAATAATATTCTCACCAACTCTTTTTCTTTTATCCCTTGCTGATTCTCTGATAAATGTATAAAAAAACTTACAAAAGAGCTGGTGCAGAGTTTAGAATATCAAAACAATTTAAATACAGTTGCTACAATTTCACCTTACACTGGAAAGACATAAGCAGGAAATGGTGGGTAACAGAAGTGCTGTTTTCCCACAGTGTCTGAAATACACTTTAGGCAGTTCCTCAAGTTCATACTTACAGAAATGTAACAGTGGATATTCTAACAAAGGTAAGAATTTAAACCTATAATGGTTTAACATAATGTTTTGACAGTTAAGCAAAAGGGGCTCAGTCTGACCATTGTATATGATGTAAACATAGAAAAGGATGTCAGCAGAGCATAGGTGCACATGTGGGGTCTGCCCTACATCCTCTCAGCCTGCAGCATATGGTGAGGCAGAGGTGGCTTAAGCTATAAGCTCTCATTAGCTTATTTTTCCAAAGTAAAATTTTCTGGTTTATTTTCTCTCTCTCTTGGGAAAATGCCTTAATTTTTATTGGCTCCTCTGTTAAAACCATCTACTGAAGAAACAGATAATAAAGGATTAGCAGAGGCACACCTTAGGAAAGAAAAGGTGATGAGAGGGAAACACATCATCAGCTAGGCATGTAGGACCCTCTGTAGGCAGACCCATGGGATCCATTAGCTGTCCAGCTGATCCTGAAAACTGCCAGAGGAGATCTTAGATCCATTCTTAGCTGTTAACTCTTCTGGATGCATCAGTGCCTTTGGTTCCAGTCATGAAGTGATAAAGATAGTCAAAAGGTAATGCTTGCAAGTGTTAATTGCACAGATTAATTATCCCTGGGTCTGGGGCACATAACATATAACGAAACGCCACAGAGATAAAGGAAGGGCTGGAAAAATAAAACATCACATACAGGAGGTTTGCTTAACCTATTATTTTAATCACCAGTATTTTTCACAAATATTTCAGGACCAAAAAGCCTTTCTGGTGTTCTCAGGAATCTCAGGGACCGAGAGTTGATCAGAGTGTGCAGCAAATACTTACAAGAAACACGTCTGTAGCTGGAAGCTGAAGTATTTATTTGCATTTATGCTCACTGTAAAGAGGCTTCAACACTAGAACATTTGTGGAGAACGCCTTAGAGAGTCTGCTTGAACCCCAAATGTCAGAAAATGTGTTGTTATGTTGATATTATATAGTATATAAGTTGGTATTCTTTAATGTATATATTCTATAATAATAAGAGATCTTCAGATGGGGATTGTTTGTATACTGGTGCCTATTACAGTGAAACTGTACCATGAAAGTTTTCACCTCCTGTTTACAGAGCATGACTTATCACATGGTACTTCCTCCATGTCTTTGAAATACAAGGTCGAAAATAAGATGCTAATTTTTAAAACAGTCTCCTGAATGCTCTGCGAGTCTGATGTCCCAGCTGGGAAGATTTGTAGAAATTATTCTAAAAGAAACTAAACAGCAAACAATTTGACCAGTATTGCCAGAAGTGTTAGTATGGGTTTTTCATGGGGAACTTATGTCTCAGGTAATCTATCTGAGAGACTTGCTGAGCATGTGCACAAGGATGAGACAACAGATACAGTGTTCTGACATTTCAGAGGCTTCACCAGTCTTCACCTTACATGTGATTTGTTTAGCGAGAACAGATAAATATCTAGCACAGATAAATGTCTTCTTAAAAGATAGCAGAAGAAAGGTAGGAGTAAATGGTCGTTAGAGAGGGAAAATAGTGTACCCTACAGAGACCTGTGCTAAGGCTTGTCCTAGTCAGCATATTTGTACAGGATCTAGAAAAGGTGGAAGAGACTGATAAAGCTTGATGATGTTAAATTATTCAGTGTAGTAAAAATGAAAGCTGGTTCTGAAGAGCTGTGGAAGGACCTCACAGTATTGAGTACAGTATTGGGCAGTAAAATGGGAGATGAAATTCAGTGCTAATAAATGCAGAGTAATGCAGTTGGAGAAAAACAAGCTTAATTTTACAAACATGGTATTAGGCTCTGAGCTGCTACCACACAGTAAAGAAATCCCAAAGTCATAATAGGTATTTCTAAGAAAACATTAACATAACACACAGTAGCTGTTGAAAACAAACAATTGAACGAAACCAAGATAGAAAGCAGGAAATTATCAGGAAAAGACCAGGGCACAAACAAAATGTGTTAGTAAATCCAAGTGTCCTCTCTATAGTTTTGACACCCATTTCAATAAGAATTGAGAATTTTGCATGCATTTGATGTTCTCCTTTTGTCTATGGAGATCTGAACACGTATCCTCTGTTGCAGTGTCTAGACCTTAGAGAGCCAGAAGTGGGTGTTTTTGCAGTACTTCCTTTTGAATTTTTTTTCACTTTGCAGGACTGCTTGCATGTACATTTATATACCTTCAGAGCAGTCTTGGTGTGAATGTAAAAGCCTAGTTCAATGAAAGCAGTGCGAAGATAAGCATCAATGAGCAGGCTCACCAGGATACATGTACATGGATGGATTTCAGAAAAGATTTCAGCTGCTGATGATTGAATGGATTTCAAAGGAAACATTGAAATGAGTCTACATGACTACAAGGGCAGGTGAAGACGGGATACAAAATGAGAAGATGTTTTATGTGCTGAAACAGCAGCAGAAGTCAATAGAAGTAGCTTGTCTGGTTGTTCGGATGCTGATTTGAGAAGTGTGTTGACAGAGCTGGCTTTCAAACAGTCTTTGAAGGGGAGGTGATGGTTTTAGTTGAAGGCAGGGTGACCTGAATGAAAAAAAAATCATGAAAAATACCTAAAATTGTTCACTCAAGCCTAATTATGTATTAGAACAGTGTCCAAAAGTTGTCCCTTCTGAATAGCAAACTAGGCTAATGTTTTAAAATAACCAGAGGGTGGGCGATGGTTGAGCTCTGGAGGCCTGGGTGGATATCCTGCTTCTCACCCAGAGAAGGCTGTTTCTAGAGCCCAGAGAGTCCTGATGGCAAAAAAAGCGTTAGCAGCAACATCCTCTGGGGAGGTGTGTAATAGGCAAGAGGGAAAAATCAGCACAGCAAACTGTGCTTTACAGAGATTTTTCTCTCAGATGAAAAGAAAATGCTGAGCATGATGAGAAATGGAGAAATTGTAGACAACAACCAATGATTATAGGAATTCCAGGGGCTGGAATTCCAGCTTTTTCATCTTGCATTTCCTTTTAAAATGTATTGTCAAACAACATCCCTGTTGTAAAATAAAAAAAAAGAAGTCCATTGAAAGAATACAAAGATTCAAAAACAAGCAAACAAACAACTGAGTGACAAAAGAAAATGAAAGTAATTGCCTGGGAGGAAGGGGGCTGAGGTGTGTGAAAGGGAGCTTGTCTGATCACCCAAGCTGCCAGCTTTTCAGCAAGAAGCTGAGGAGGATGACTAGAGCATCAAAGGCAGAGAGGAGATGGCAAGAAACTGGAAGCCTTTCTCATTTTCTTTCTGTCTTACTGAAGATCTTCTCTGTTTTTCTTTCTACCTCAAATCTTCAGGTGTTTCTACTTTGTCCTCTATCTTACCACCTACCTTTGTTGATCTTACCACTTTCCTTTCTGGCCTCAGTGTTTTCCTTAGCCTGGGTCCTGCTGTCCTGCGGCACAATCCATTTATTTCTGTAACATTTCTTTCCTTCCTTCTGCAAGTTACTTCCTTTTAGATCTCTCTTCTGCCTTACTTGTTTCTGCAACTACTCTTTGCCATGAGATAAACACAGAAGAGACACTGAGACAGGTATCAACAACAAAAAAGCACAGTCTGGGCAAGTTCTTTGCAAACAAATGTTTCCAAAACCTGGAGCTTTTTACTGACAAGCGCACCATAGGATGTAAATCCAAATCCTTCCCTGTGACTGCTCAAATAAAGGTCTTTGCCCTTGGAGTCACTGTCACTTTTCAGACTTCAAAACAGGTTTGGCAGTCCTGCCTTTTCCTCAGAGAGCCCCCAAGTGCTGCCACACTTGTGCAGGTTTCTTCCTACAGCTATGAGCATGTCAAGCCAACAACTATAATTTTCTAAAAGAGGAACTGTAGAATAGTCAATAGACATGTGTTGACTAACTTCTGCACTTTGAGGCTTTCTGAAAAATCTGTTTTGATGATGGCTCCTTTAAAATTATGGATGTTTCAGAAAAAAAAAGAAGTGGGCCAGTTTTTCCTTTTGAGATAGTCTCTGATTTTTATGATCTCCTAATTACAGTATGCACAAAAGAATTTCACATATGTTTACAAAACAAACATTTATGGTACTTGTGTAATTACAAAGTCTGCCATTAAATTAGTGTTTCACATGTTTGTGTTCTAATTATTAACTGTGGCAGAATATAGCTAAAGCGGAAAACGTAATTTCTATTACAACAACTAAACAAAATTAGCTGAATAGCTTTCTATTAAAAAATGTAGTTTTCATTTGGATTCTTCCCTTGTATTAGTTGCATTTAGGGCAATGCAAAGGAACCTGGCATGCTCCCTCTTCACTGTGGGGGTTGCATGACATTTTATATTTTGGAATCTACTATGTTAAAAGTGTTTATTTACATCGTGTCTTGATTTAACCCCAGCCAGCCACCAAGTATCACACAGCTGCTCACTCACTTCCCCACCAGCAAGACTGGAGAGAGAATCAGAGGATAAAAGCAGGAAAACTTGTGGATTGAGATAAAGACAGGGAAAGCAAAAAACATGCACACAAGCAATGTAAAAAAGAGAATTAATGCACTGCTTCTTATGGGCAGGCAGGTGTTCAGCCATCTCCAGGAGACCAGGGCCCCATCACATGCAGTGGTTACATGGGAAGACAAATGGCATCACTCCAAACATCCCCCCCTTCCACCTTCTTTCTCCCACTTTATATACTGAACATGGACTCATATGATCTGGAATCCCTTTGGTCAGTTGGGCTCAGCTGTCCCAGATTTGTGTCCTCCCAATTTCTCATGCACCCATACTCCCCTCACTATGGAGGAGGCAGTATGAAAAGCAGAAAGGTGTGGCAGTATGAAAAGCAGAAAAGGCCTTGGATCTGTGTAAGCTGTGCTCAGAAATTTAAAAAAAAATCTCTATATTAACCCTATGTTCAGCACAAATCCAAAACACAGCCCCAAACCAGCCACAGCGAAGAAAATTAATTTTACCCCAGCCAAAACCAGCACACATCATGTGGCATGCTGTTATGATTTTCATGTAAATCTTGCCTCCTGCTCATCCATACATAATTGTCTGTACAGTACTTTCTTTGTCCTTTTTCTGATGTACCAATGGCCTACTATTAACTAACAGTCAGTTTTGTGCTCATGGTTCCCACACAAGTTTCCCCTCCTCATCTGTGTAGTCCTAATAATTTCCGAATACACTTCATTACTGATCCTGCCTTTACTGTTGTCTATTTTTCTTTCCAATTTTTTTTCTCAGATTCTCACACCTTTAAATAATTTCTTCTTTATTATTGTTATTGGATTCTTTGATATGAAATAAGTTGTTAATGAAGGAGTGTCTCATCTTATTGAACTTTTTAAAAACTTTAATGCAGATTGCTGAAGTTAAGGTGTTCTACAAAAAGGTGAGTAGTACATCTGGAAAATCTAATTTCTAAATACATTTATCTTCCTATTAGTATGAAAATTATGGATTTTCAATTCCTTGTTGAGTGACAGTCTAGCCATCAAGAATTTCTTCTGAGGGCAGCAAAAACCAATCCTTTCTTCAGTCACTTGGAAGAGATAAGAAAAAATCTGGGTTAAACTCCCTATCCCTGGAAACACAACACTGTAACTACTTAGTCTTATGTGCAGGAGTCTAACATTGGATTTCACCTAAGTAATAATTTTCCTTCGTTAGCCTAACAAAAAAAAATTGCATGCAAGTTTCTGAGAGGTTTCCCTATAGGGCGTTGCTCACAGAATGGAGGGAAGCTTTTCTGTACTCCTGGAAGCTGGTTCCATGGTCTGTGAGCTGGGTGACAGCTGACAAATCTTGAAAATTTTCTGACAGCTTATCTAGTTACATGAGTTGCTCAGATTACAGGTGCTCCTTACAGCCTGCTACAGCCCTGCTCTTGCAGCTTCTGGAGATAGCCTAGTCTCAATTTCCATATAGCTTTATTCCATTGCTCTAGGCATTGAGACTTGATACCTGCTTTGGAAAAGCTGCCTTGACAGACTATTCAAAAAGCCCATAAGAACAAACTCCTGACCAGAGGAGAGGGCTCCGGATTCACCTCTAGTGGCACATCTTAGGCAGCCCTTTGAAGGCTCACTTCATATCCCACCTGACACTGATTACAGGCCTCTGAGATGTTATCCTCACGCACTCTACGGCCTGCCCTCTTTCCCTGCTATTAGAGATTCCTACAACCTGGATTACCTACAAGCGAAAGAACTGCAGGATGTGAAGAACCTTTTTAACCTCAGTGCCATGAGGGCAGGAGTCCAACGGGAGGTGGAGGAGAGAGCAGGCTCCAGCAGACACCTCACACAGAATGCCACAGTGCTGGATCCATAGGGCGCCTACAGACCACTTGCATAACTGGTGAAGATACAAACACACTGCAGGTTGCAGCTACTATGTCTAAGGGGGAGAGAACTAGAGCTGTCTTCACCCTGACCTGTCATATCCTTTTAAAGAAGATACCCCATAGTAAGATTTGGTTACCTTTCAATTTTATTCTGATTCACGGAAGGAAAATGAAAAAATATTTGACTGAAAATGTCACCTGGTGAAGACTTCCTTGCATGATACATACATTCATTTCATAAGAGTTTGCACACATAGCAAAGAAACCCAGAATTTCACAATCCTGGTCCTGCTGAAAGACAGGATGAAACTGAACCTTCACACAGGCAAACATAATTTCTTCATGGGACTCTCACACATTTCTACCACAGCTGAATTTGATCCAAATTGCTTAACATTATTTTCCTTAAATATTCATTTTTCAGGGGAAGGGTTTATATAACCTGTCTCCTTATATTATAGCTGATGTAAAAAGTTTGTGACTGCAACCCTAAATGTTTTATCACCTGTCAGACATTTCAATGATAATAAAAAGTAACATCCTTTAAATTAATTAGTCATGATTAGGACTTCAAGCCCACAGGCCACTTCATTATGCAAAAATTATAAGTTAGCTATTTAAATTACCATTAAATTGATTCTTATGTTAAATGATATCTCACTTACAACCCCTGTTTTTAATTTCTATAGGCTCTTATTAAGGTTTAATACAAGTAACTAAAATATTTTAACTAATCATTTAAATAAAGAAAAGATACTGAAAAAATGATGATAAATAATTTTCTCTGCTTATGATTTATGTTAAAAACAGGAATTACTTTAATAAAATATATCTGACATCACTCATGCAACCATATTGGTATGCAAATTGTAGCGATTTTCTATCCTACCATTCAGCATAAGAAGAAAGTCCCTTCTGCACACGTGCAGTAGAGATTTTCTAAGATATGCAATGATTTGCACAGATGCTGAAAGGCAGAACTTGGATCATAGGATGCAATCAAAACACTAATGCGGAATACTAACAGTGGAGATGGGTATTCAAATTCATGTAAGTCACATGTTAATACTTACACAGGATACATCTTGGATTTTCAAGGGCTCTTTGCCTTGCCTATGGCAAATCAACAAATTTCTTGGAAAATGTGTGATTTGTTCCTCAAGTCAGGGTCTGCCAACATAATAGTAGAACAGACTTGTTTGTTTCTCCAAACTGTTCAACTTTCTCAGTATTCTGTTAACGCATGTTTAAGTTAGGTGAGCTCAGTCTATGGACCTTTCCTTTCTGGTTTCCAATATTTGCAATGAAATCTCATCAGCTAGTTAGTTTCTTTCCTGATTATTAGCTTTCTGAATAATGTGATACATGTCAGAAATAGAGATACAGGGCTATATCCCAGCAGCGTTGCTGGAAATGGCTGTGCTGCCAGTGATTCAAGCCGAGACAGTGTTCCTCTCTGGGTCCATCCAAGAGTTCAGAGCCCCCATGATGAACAACACAGGCTAGATCTAAAAAGAAATACAAGAATGTCCTTTCTGTCTCAAATAGCCTCAAGTTCTTGTCCATAACACCAGTACCTTCAAACTTCCTTCATGCTCCAAGGCATGCAAAAGGTGCTTTTAGTGTCTTGCAATTGAAAACTTCTCTGGTGAGCTCTGACACTACACACAGTACACCAGGAACTTTCAATTGAAAACCCATCACAAAAAAACCAAAAAAAAGTTCCAGGACTCCCAGCTGCCAGGTGGGGCCCTGGGACATCTTGAGCCAAGAGTTCTGCACTGCAGAGGTGGCTGACCTCCTCTGAAGGAAGCAAGTCCTGTGAGAGCAAAGCACTTGGCTGGGTATCTGGGAGCACATCTTGGAGCAAAGAGAAAGACCCATAGGTTTAAATACCTTCAAGAGGTAAGAGGTAAACAAGAGCAGCTTTGATACCAGCCTATGCTTTAAACATTTGATACTTCATCAGTCAATACCATGCATAGATAGTTAAAACTTCTAAATATACCAGAGATTGTAAAAATAGTTAAATATTATAAAATAGCTACACTCTGAAGCTTTTCACATAAACTCTGGAGATTTTCATCTTTTCTTAGAGATGGCACATTTTATCCCCCTTACTATAGTTGTCAGAGGTTAACCCCCAAAGGCTGCTGGGTCCAGAATTCTCTGAAACACCAGTGGACAGAGCAACTCATGCTATTTATTGGGTAATAACATCTTTCAGATGACAGCACCCTACCTGGATTATTTATTATCAATAGACATCTTTTATTAATGGGACTTCCACTTCACATTGTTTTAACAGAAGAAAACCAAAACAATGTTTTCCTCTAAACAACTAAATACTGGTCTTCAGGCAAAAAGAAAAAAGCGCTTCAGATGGTATCAAGGGTCACATATATAAAAGTTTAACAACACCTGTCATAATTCCCATTAGTCTATTAGTGACAGAGAAAAAATTCTTAAATTAACCTGACCAAAGGATTTTTAAACTAGATTGCCTAAGACCACATTCCAGTATTGTGTGTTAATGGCTTTTTTTTGAGGAATGATATGTGAATAGATTAATATTACTGGAAGTAACAAGGGTCATTGGAAGAGCAGATCTATAAAGGGTCAGTAGAGTACATTTAAACAGATAAAATCAGTCTCTAATAACATAGTGCTATAACCCATGAAATACTGTTCAATATTTACCTTTATTTATTTTATATTTGTTGTTATTTTTTTCTATTCATACTCTAAGAATATATTATAAGTTTTGGCAGCACCCAGGGGTATCACAATAATCAGATGGATAATCACTTTCATTTCTGAGCTTTAAAGCCCAATAGTAAAAAAATCTCCAAATAAACAGTAGTTTGAAACTTGGCATCCAGAGCTTCAAGGATTTAACTTGGGATTGATATGAAGTTATAAAATAAATTTTCAAAGATAATGGCTCTGCTGTTTGTTTTTTCTATTAAGGGTTTTTTAAGTTGTGTAACTTGAAAAGTGCTGCCATGTAAACAGGATAATTTGGCAAGTTAGTTGTTCATAATATGTTTTAATTACATTTAGCATTATATACATGGTTTTTTTTAAATTGCCAAGATATTTGAGTTGGAAAAAGGTTCTCAACACAGGTATACTCATGTGGTTTCTTTCTTAGCATAATCTGAAATAAACCACTTATTCCATAAAATAAACTTTCAGGTACCTACCGCTTAAATGTGTTCACTACTTCCTAAATACATCCCCATTTTTCCTTCACTAGAAATGAGACATCTATCTGATTTTGCAGGTATAGCAACAGGAAGCCAAGCTAGAACAAATTATGGCAAGATTATTGCTACTTCATCTTGCATTTTCAAAACTCAAATAGATTAAAATGAATTTTTAACATCAATATAGCACTTTTCAAGATAGGTATCAAAGCTTCTTCACAGAATCATCACTGAATCATAGAAACATGGAATGGATTGAGTTGGAAGGGCCCTTAAATATCATCTGCTTCCAACCTCCCCTCCGTGGGCCACGACACCTTCCACTGGACCAGATTGCTCAAAGCCCCATCCAACCTGGCCTTGAACACTTCCAGAGGTGGGGCAGACACAGCTTCTCTAGAAGGGTGCCTTACCACCCTCACAGTAAAGAATTTCTTCCTAATATCTAATCAAAATCTACCACCTTGCAATCTGAAGCCACCCTCTACCTCATCCTCTCACTATGTGCTCTTGCAAACAGTCCCTCCAACACTCTTGTGGCTCTCTTCAGGTCCTGAAATGCTGCCACAATGCCTGCACAGAGCCTTTTCTTCTTCAGGCTGAAAAACATCAACTGTCTCAGCTTCTTTTCATGAGAGAAGTGCTCCAGACCTCTAATCATCTTCATGACCCTTCTCTGGACTCACTGCAGGAAGTCCACATTCCCGTTATGACAAGGTCCCCACAGATGGACACAAAACTCCACGTGGGCTTTCATGAGGGAAGAGTAGAGGGGGAAGAATCACCTCCATCAATCTGCTAGCCACACTGCTTTTGATACAGCTCAGGATACAGTTGGCTTTCTGGGCTACAAGTTCACATTTATGGCTTGAGTTGAGCTTCTTATCAACCAACACCCTCAAGTACTTCTCCTCTGTGCTGATCTCAATCCATTCTCTGCCCAGCCTGTATTTGTGCTTGGGATTACCCTGCCCTACATGCACTTGGCCTTGCCAAACTTCATGAGTCTCACACAGGCCCACCTCTCAGGCCTGTCAAAGTCCTTCTGGATGGCATTCCTTCCCTCCAGCATGTCAACCCACCACACAGCTTGGTGTCATCATCAAACTTGCTGAGGGTGCACTCAATCCCACTGTCTTTGCCACCAACAAAGATGTTAAACAGTGGCATGATCTGTTACAGAGGTAGGAGACTGACAGGCCTATATTCCTTGGGTCTATCTTTTTTCCTGTTTGAAAATGGGAATTGATTATGCTTCCCCTTCTCCAGTCTGTGGGAATGTCACTGGATTTCCAGGGCTTCTCAAATATGATGGATTGTGGTTAAGGAAAGTTTCACCGTCTTCAGTTTATGAATGGGTAAACAGCACAGAAAGAAAACCCAAGTTGCTGGCCAGTGTCATACAAGACAAAAGAGAGAAGAGAAGTCTTCTTCAAAGAAGTAACTCTGATGTTAACATGGCTATGGACAATAGAGTGCCCACAGTTCCTAGAAAAAATTTTGTCTTGTATACTGAGCTAGAGTGAGAAGGACATGTTTTTTAGCATATTTCTCCCCCACCCCACTTCTCCAATTCCCTTTGACTCCTATGTACTAATGGATGTAGATTTATATACAGAAAGGGATAAAAACTCTGCTGTCTTTCCAAAGTCTGCTCACATATCTGGATTAGCAGCCCTTACCCCAAAATCAACATATTCAGCTGGAGATATTATACATTAGATGTTTTCAAAATATTGTTCCTCTCACCTTTACACTGTTCAGTATGAGATACATAGTTTTACCCTGGCTGGTTAATCAGTCATGAGGTTACCTATTTACTATTAGCCAAAGTTTATCTGAGAGAGATCTCTAATGAGGCTATTCAGTCCTTGCCGGAAAATATTTCCTCATGAATCTACATTAGAAATGGCTTCAGGGGAAGGCATCTCTTAACAAAAGTGTGGTATAGATTCCAAATCCTAATAGCTAACAAGCCAATCCAGTGGCTCAGTGGGGTGGAGTTAGTGGCAGTCTTCTTCAGTTGGGAAAGATCTACAAATGGCTTCATGGTGCAGATAATAGTTCTCAAATAAATTGAGTTGTGGCTTCGTTAAACAGCATCCTTTACCTCTTTTTCCCATTCACCTGAAACAGCCATAACTAGGATTAAGTGTTGTGTGAGAATATAAAATAGAGACAGTCTCCAGAACTGCAGACCCTAAAGCTTTGTAGGGATTTAAAGATTATAACCAACACTTTGACCTGGCAGTAGATGGGTAGCCAGAGAAAAGCATGGACTCTGAGTACAGTGTACCATTCTGATAAAATGAACCATAACATTCAATACCAGATAAAGCTTCCATGGGCATTGGCCTCCCAATGTTATGCTGTGTGTCAGCTCTACTCTTCGAAGGCATTAATGCTGTAACATTTCCTCAGCATCTGATACCTTGGCAATTTAGTTAAATAACCCAACTTCGGTTACCATCACCGTGCAGATGAATCATATACATGTATCTCTAATTATCTGTCCTGAAATTGATCTTTGCGTTGAAAAGCTAAACTTTTACATCTCTTCATGGATGCGGCTTTCAACTGGAGTGCAGCATGACTAAGAAAAATCTCGTTCTTTCTGCCCCAGACTTCTCTGTGCTGCTATAAGCAGCAGCACCATTCTGCCTGCTATTCACACCACTAACATGGACGTGATCTTTGCCTCATGCCTTTGATTTTTAGTCTTCATGTCCAAGCTATGGGTCACCTTTATATATTCTTGCATAAGAACTCAAAAAAACAACAGATGGTGCAGGCAGCTAGGGAAGCTCAAGAAAATAATGAGACAATATTGGTCTTTGTAACAACTACTTTGCAGATCCTTGCAGGAATGGCAGGTTTTCAAGAGAATCCTCTCTATGTAAGTCTTCAAGTGATTCTCTACTCTTTATCACCTCAGAATAAAAGCCCTACTTGTCTTCATGTACAAGGCCCAGCCAGTGCCTACTCAGCACTGATTCAATAGCTAAAAGGTGGATGTTGGCTTCCAGCAGGCCAACTTTAAAGTTTTTGTCCTTTCTTCTGTACTGGACCTCCAGGATAAGAGAAGATGACATTGAAACTACACATTATCCTCTTTTTGTCTCCGAAACATTGTCTTTATGACATGGTTTTCCTTCTGCTCTGTTTTGTGCAGTCCCAACTACAATGCAGTCCTGATCCAAAGCTAGAAATGCCAGATGCTTCATCAATATTGCACTCAACGTCAATTTCTCTTAACAGCATCTGAAGTGCCTTTTCATGGCTGTGACAAAGCAGACAGAATTCAAGAGGAATGAAGATGAGGGAGAAACCCTCAGTCCCCTGCAGTGGTGTCAGGCCAGGGCAGCTGAGGGTTCAGGTCCTTCTAAAATGGCATATCAGAAAAGAAACTAATTTTTGTCCCTGAAGGCAATTGTGCTGAGATTATCAGAGAATACCTGAAATCTTTTACTGGACCATTTTTCCCATGAACTCCTCCCTTCACCCTCTCATCAAAATACATTTTGGTATACATTTTCCACTTTTTGCTGAAAGAATGGAAATTCTTAACATTTTTCACTTAGGGGTGTGTTGTTTGGTTTTTTCTTTTGTTTTTTTTTTTTTTCACAGAAGTATTTTTAGGGATATGAAAAATATTTTGAAAAATATTTTATTTTATTTTTTTCTCTGAATCCAAAAGCAAAGGTGATGTGGCAAACTAGGATCTGCATGGAGGAGCACTGTGTACCATGGAAGAGGTGGTAGGCGATGGGAGCCTTTGAACTCTAAGTCTATTGGAGATGCCCTGGTTCAATAAGAAATTAATTCAAAGAAGTCCTGTGGCCTGCATTATGCAGAAGGTCAGACTAGAGGGTCACAATCATCTTTTTCAGCATAATAATCCATGAATCTGTGAGACCTACCATCTTTTATAGTTCATTTCTTCTAAATGCCAATGTTTATTTGTAGCTGTAATATTATTTAGTAGAACATATATGGCTGGCAGAGTAAGTAAATGCTAACATTTTTGCTCAGATTTTTTTTCATGAAAAAACAGAAAATGAGTAATAGATGATGTGATGAAAACTCATCTCAGATATCGACCTAAAAGAAACTCTAACTTACTTCTCTTTCACCAGATCATTTTCCTAGGCTAGAAGCTTTTGTTTTTAAAATATTTTAACTGAGTCTAGGACAGGATCTTGAGCTTTTGTATAGGGTCAGACTACAAGAAATTGGATTTAAATATTATCAGAACTTTAAATACATCTGTCACATATTTTTGGCAGTTAGAGGCCACCTTTATTCTGTGTAATGATGATGGTTTGACTTCGTTTGATATTTCTTTTTTAGCCAAAAGAATGGTGCATCTTTCTTTAATTGTGATCCTCATCAACCATTTGGCCCAGTAATACTATGCAAATTGAACTCTTCAAAAATTAATGCTAACATTTATTAAATAATGCATCATACAATAAGTTAATTTGAAAGTCTAAGTTGAACTCCCTGCTCATAAGAGAGGGATATTTTTTTCCCTGTGCCATCTTCATAAAACATCTTTATAGTCGTTCTACATACCTTGAATGTCGTTCTTGGGTTTTGACAAATTGATCTCTACTGAGGCTATTCATAAGGAGACATTTTCTCTGTTACTGAGCTTTTGGATATTCTATTCCTTGAATTCCCTCCATTCCCTCTATTTCCACATAATTATTATTACTTTCTTAGTCTGAACACGTTGGAGAAATGTATTGATGAAGAGTAACCATTTGGTAAAGATGTAAAAGCTCAGAATACACATGATGACATCTTCTGCAAACCAGGAGGAATTTTGCACCTCTATAGGAAACACATCTTGTTTACCTGGACATAATATCATCCTGAAGGACACAATATCATCCTGAAGGGCACATCGCAACATGTGGAGGGATGACCACTTGGAGATTGATTTATGTATATAGCTTTATATCTTTCTATCTTTGTATCTTTACATAATTTATATATTCATTTAAATAAATGATTGAACTTTTTTATTTATGGTTTTGGGGACAGCAGAACTGGGTCCTGAAAGTAGATGACAATTTATACATATGTTCCTTTAGTTTGACAAAAGCAAATGTAGATTTCCCCATTTGCCTGTGTTTAACCATCAGAATGCTTTTTGAATATGCCTTTTCCTGAATCCTGCTTGGGGTTTGTTCCTTTTTCTCACATGTTGAATGCAACCATGAGTCTGTAGCTTTCCACTCACTCATCCACTGGCCACGACTCAGATAGGAGGTGAAACAGAGGCTGCTAAAATAACTGAGTAGAAATAAACGCAGCAAAAGGTAGGAAGGTATGTTCAGTAGGAGAGGGTCTTTGCAAACACAAATCAAGATAACAAAACCATCCCTCACTTGACAATTAGCAAAGCCCTGAGCAAGCAAGTTGCAGTCCTCAGCCTCCTGGAGCCCCTGCTCACTCACCAGAGGCAGCTGAGGCAGCTTTAACATGCTGTGCTCCTGCACACTGCTGCATCGAGAGAGCACCAAAAAAGTCAGTGTTTGGAGAAAATGAATTAAAAAATTTCAAAAAAACCATTACATATATATTCCCTTTGACATAATATTGTCACTACTGTGCATGATGGGGTGTTATCAGTGGAGTCATGAGTTTAGGTTACTTCTTTGCTTCCAGCATCTTAAGAATGTCTTCATGCTTATGTTTCGGATGAAGACAGACCTTCAGTTCAGGCTGTCTTTACCAGTAGTACCTAGTACTGTTTGCCAGAGTAGCAACTTTGCCAAGCAGCTCCACAGCAGTGGCAGCATGTACAGGTAACTGGGAGCAGAATAACTATGTGGAAGGTGACAACTTGAAACATCTCCAGCCTGTTTCATCTTTCTTCCCTTATACAGCCTTGGTGGACTGAGATAACAGTGCAGTTAAGGGATATCACAAGGAATGTGGAGATGTGAACTGAAGTTTTGCTTGTGACTTGTGCTGAGGTCTGGCTCCATCTGGCACATCAGGAAGCAGGCATTGGCTCTGGGCTGAAGCTGGGTGTGCCTTGGCTATCTCACTCCCTGGCGTGCTACTGCTTTCAGAAACGGAGGGGTCTGGCCTGTTTTTTAGCCTGATGAACTTCTCTGCTGGGGAGGTACTTTCGTCTTTTCTGTTTCTGTTGACTAAATATCACTTTAACAATTCTAAAGGCCACTACTTTATGAGTGGAAAAGCGTGATCTATTTGAGTATGATGGGCTCCTATGTGAGCACAAATGATTTGGCAAATTTTGAAAAGAGAACATGTGGCCTGAATAATCAACAAGAGGAATTCACAATGGTTTGGCTTGGATTGCCTAATTTTTTCTCTGATTTGTCTGTTCTTATAACTGCCACCTGTTCTTTTGTTTGCCTGTAGATCTGCTTCTTTTTTTTTTTTTTTTTAACTAGAAGACACATAATGATAATTTAACTTGACTTTCTTCATAAAATAGAAGCTATAACTTCACTGCTTCCAATGTTTTTGTGATGAAGCATAGCCTTTAGAAAGACGTCAGGTGCAGCGTTTCTGGTGATATCTATCACCTCCTTAGGTTAAAACTTCTTGTAGTTAATTATTTCCAGTGTTTAGAACATTATGCCATTTCTACTCAGATTTTTTTCTGGCTTTACCTGCCATTTAATGAATTTTGTTCAGTCTTTGAAGGTAGAAAGAGCTCTCTGCAAGCGGAGACCTTCTGCCTCAGCAGTTACTTACAGGCTCTGATCAAGTTGCTTCTTTTCCCTTCTCTTTGACAAACTAAAGAAATAAAGCTTTGTATCTCTCTACCAGGAAATATCTGTATTATCAGTCATTCCTGTGGCTCTTAACCAAACTCCTTGCAATTTTTTGAGGTTCAGTGTTTCAGTAATAGTTGCACCAAGCCTATAACACCTTAGCTTTAAGAATATTCACATACATAGGTAGATGAAGATGTCATTTGGGCACACATTATATCAACCTTGTGCAAGGGTAAAACATGGTTCAGCTTCAAATTCAGCAACGCCAAAAATTTCTGAATTTTTAATTCATATGAGGAAAAGCTGTATCATATCACTTATGGTTCCTACTTTTAATTACAATTTCTGCTGCAAAATACCTGCAATGAAACAAATTTAATTGTGTTAGTAACAACAGATGAAGAAAAGTGGTTGAATCCTACAGGGAATAAATAAAATCTGCTTCCCACAGGAAAGAATCAGTTTTCAAAGATAACTAAGGTAGGGCAAAATGGAGATATCTGAGCTTCCTTGGGCATACTGCGAGGTGAAACTACAGGTCGTGGCAGTTCTTTGGAGATTTGTTTTGAGATTCATTTTCATTTCTAATCCAGTGCATGAGAGGGAGGAGGTCAAATGAATTGAAACAAACCCATGCTTCTATGAAGCCATTTGCTATGAAACTCCACCTGCTACAGAGGAAGAAATAGCTTTGCTTTTAATCACTTTTAATCAAATCACTTAGTCAAACCTCTCCATCTTCAAAATGAATCCTGCTGAGGGAGCGTGTGAGCCTACAGGACCACAAAGAAAAGTGGCAATCTAGTTGGAAAATGCTTCCTATCATTTTGGCAGAATTGAAGACTGCTTTGATTCGCAGCAATATAGACCTCTTTATTTTTCCACGGTGTGTGAGTCCATGGTGTAATCGCTGTACTTAATTCTTTACTTGGTGGTAATAAAGTATAGCATCAGACTTTATCTTCAGTAGCAAAACACTTGAAGTGATATTGTTCAGTTCACACATGCAACATTTGCTCACACACAATTTTAACTCACACTTAATCCAGTGAAGTAACTGACTTCACCTAATGCTCTCTCAGTAGCAAAGACTGGAAGTTTCGGGAGCTAGAACTCCTTTTTCTTGATTCAGGGAGACAGTGCATAGCTTGCTGAGTGATCTAGGTGCCTTCTTTCCCTCTGCCCTTTTCTTCCTCACAGAAACTGCAGGTAAATTGTAACTTCCTCTACAAGTCCTGCCTGTTATATTTACACTCTGTGCAGCACTCTACATATGGAATTAATTTATTTGTCTGCCCAAACTCACTTAGGTATTCCCCATGCATTCATTACAGAATAATCCATCAAATAATGCATACCTCTGTATCTTTACTTATCACACATACCACTGTTTCCTTATGGAGCATCCACCCAAAAATTCTCATCTACATGACTAGGAAGAAAGAGTGATGTTGCCAGCATTTAGTTTGCCTCAGCTGTAGATTTCTGCATATTCATTTCTAACAGTGTTTTTATTTTTTTAAAAGGGACTTCAGCAGAATTCAGTGCAAAACTCATGAGTATTCTTTTATTCTCAGCTAATTTTTTCTCATATATTTTTAAATAGACTTTTATTCCTGGGATTTTCTTTCTTTCTTTCTTTCTTTCTTTTTCTTTCTTTCTTTCTTTCTTTCTTTCTTTCTTTCTTTCTTTCTTTCTTTCTTTCTTTCTTTCTTTCTTTCTTTCTTTCTTTCTTTCTTTCTTTTCTTGCTTTCTTTCTTTCTTCTTTCTTTCTTGCTTTCTTCTTTCTTTCTTTCTCTTTCTTTCTTTCTTGCTTTCTTCTTCTTTCTTTTTCTTTCTTTCTTTCTTTCTTTCCTTTCTTTTTCTTCCTCCTTCTTCCTTCCTTCCTTCCCTTCCTTCCTTCCTTCCTTCCTTCCTTCCTTCCTCTTCCTTTCTTCCCTTTCTTTCTTCCTTCCTTCCTTCCTTCCTTCCTTCCTTCCTTCTTCTTCCTTCCTCCTTCCTTCTTCCTTCCCTTCCTTTCTTTCTTTCCTTTCTTTCCTTTCTTTCTTTCTCTTTTATTCTTTCTTTCTTTCTTTCCTTTCTTCCTTCCTTCCTCCTTCCTTCCTTTCCTTCCTTCCTTCCTTCCTTCCTTCCTTCCTTCCTTCCTTCCTTCCTTCCTTCCTTCCTTCCTTCCTTCCTTCCTTCCTTCCTTCCTTCCTTCCTTCCTTTCCTTCCTTTCCTTTCTTTCCTTCTTTCTTTCTCTTTTATTCTTTCTTTCTTTTTTCCCTTCTTCCTTCCTTCCTTCCTTCCTTCCTTCCTTCCTTCCTTCCTTCCTCCTTCCTTCCTTCCTTCCTTCCTTCCCTTCCTTCCTTCCTTCCTTCCTTCCTTCCTTCCTTCCTTCCTTCCTTCTTTTCCTTCCTTCTTTTCCTTTCTTCCTTTCCTTGAGTTTAAAGTGGCTTGACTTTTAAGATTTTAAAAATCAGAAATATCTCTGGGTTTTCAAATTTACTGTGTTTTTCCACTGAGCTCAGTGCTATTCTTTGTGCATGTGTGACTTGGTATATGCTGACATGTTTGTCTTCTGTTACAGGATTTTAAGATTCCTTCAGTCTGGTAAAAGAGAACATAGATTGAGTATACACAATTTGGTTTTAAACATTGGACATGTGCTGTGCTATCTTTTTCTGTAGTGCAGCAGTAAATTCTTCCTATCACACTGAGAGGTAAGCATGTTCTATGTTTCAAGTTTTTAAAAAACATAATTAAAAATGCTTCTTATGTTACAATATATGTATGTAGTACACACATTCTATTTCTATAGCATACAGTATATAATGAGTAATGTGCTTACTCTAGATCTAATATAGGACTCCTCAATATGAATTATGTCCATGCAATGGTTTTGTATATCTATCTTTTATTATGTGGCACAATTTGCTTTATTTTCCTCAGGGCACAGCTTGAGCTCAGTTACCACCTCTGATTTTTGTGTGGATAATAAAATATTTATAGCCTTCAAAATTAGGTGCTGAGACAGTGATTAGTGTGGTATGAATGAGCAACTGAACAGATAAGGGCGTGACATTTTGCACATGCATTACCACATACTGAACTTATGCATGCAAAACCCCAATTTGTGTGTATGTACATGCTTGTGATTCCAATTTAGCAGTTGCTTTCTTACCTGTGATATTCCTCCTGCAGTTTTACCTGCCCACTGCATTCTTTTGTTTGGAACATATTTGGCCACAGCAGCTCTGCTGTGTTGGATACAACAGGGACAGAGTTCAGGCAGGCTATGATTTTTCTAAGCATCCATTCAAATTACAGTGTGACTGCCTGGATGCAATTTTCTGTGTGCTTCTTTCTTAGGTGGACGATAACTTAAAAGCCAACAGACCCCAAGAAGCTTCTGACACTCCAGAAGTGCATTTGACCAAGTCCCTTTGCTAAAATACCTTCTCCCCACTCTGTGTTCTACACTGCGCTCCCAGTGGCCACCTTTAATTGTAGACAATTTCAGTGTCTTACAGAACACTTATAAAAAGTTTTGTAGACAATTCAGGTCAGAAATACTGTGTTAAGGTAAAGAAACCTTTAAAGCCACTCATCTCTATCAATGAAATTTTAGGATGTGACCTTAACTTCTATGTCTTGTAGGCACAGTAGTGAATTCAGTTCTTGCCTGCTTGCCTTGCCTGATTCAAATCTGTCTATTTAAAGGGCCCACAAAAACAGACACTGCTTTACACAACTAATCATATCAGAAAGGTATAAGCTTCTTTAGTCCCTGAAGATATTACATGCGGGCTTATTTCTGCAAGGAAGTACCCCAAAGTACATTGGGGTTGATCACAGTAAGCAAATTATCATCCTGCACAGAGCCCTTGAGAATATAACCATATTCTAGGGTAATTCATTAATCTGTTCAGTATTTTTTAAATAGAAACATGATTTCTTAATGTTATAGCCTCAAAAATTGTTCTGTTTTTTTTTTTTTTGTCAACAAGCTTCTTCTACCAAACTCTGTGTTTTAATAATTACAAAGAAATTACAAACGATCCCACCACACTGTGAGTCTTTGAAAGTAGTAGATAATTCCGCCAAAGAATTGATCACATGATACTGACCCAAAGGACTTGTCATTTGAATGTTTCTTTAAAAATAAAATGGTACTAAACTAAAATATCCCAGCTACTGCTGTGCATGATTATTCCTCTTCTAGTATCCTCTTTTTCTTAGTGCTTAAAATCATTGTTTCATCCCTCCCCAGAAGTAACGCTGTCATTCTTGTGGCATATACATGTAATGTAATAAACTAGCTCATAGCAATAAGATTAGCTGAAGCCACATTTATTTTCCCAACCAAGTTGAGAGGATTTGGAATGGAGAAGCAGCATTGATCATACACTGTGTTTTGCCATTGAATATCTAATTTAATATTAGTTAAACTTGATCAACAATTCAAGAGTTTAGGGTCACATTATTAACAGAAAACATCAATCCTTTGGATAATTCAATTAAAAAACATCAATAAAAATCTAATTTCAAAAGTCACTAGTATACCAATATACCATATCCAGCAGACAGAAACTGCTCAGCCACCATTGAATCATTGCCTGTTTTAATAAGTATTCAGAAATTATACTGAGACTTCAAAAGAAATTGTAAGGAATTGTTAGCAGGTTTATTAATGTTTTATGTTTTATTAAAAGTTTGGGTGTACATTTCACAATGAGCAACATCAAAAATCAGACTTTCTGCCTGTAATTTTGCTTCCTCCTGTCTTTCTGCCTTTGGGATTCGCTCTTTTCCTTTCATCAGCTGCCATTTTCAGCAGCATGCAGTAATTTCATGGCTCATTGCAAGCGCTGAAAACCTTTGAAACCACAAATGCTAACCTACCTGGCCTGCAGCCATTTAGGAAGAGATTAATTTAGCAAACAGAAGCAAAACACTTTCTACTTCTAGCCTGTGCATAATTTCACTTCTATCTATATTTATTTTACAGTGAGCAGCGTAATGACAATTTCAGTAATTGCAACTCTGTAAAAATTTGCCTACCTAGCTTATCTCACTATCACAAGACTGTGAGTCAGTCAGATTAGAAAAAGTACAGCATGTGAAACTGCATTGGTTGCCTTCCAAAAAAATATGTGCCTTATATAAAATTTAAGTGACGCTTTGCACTTATTTGTATACTTATCTACAGGACAATGGATTCTCCATGATGTTTGCTTGAGATGCGTATGCCTTTTTAATGCACTGTGATTTATGGGTGCTTTTCCCATACAAAAAGATCAGCAACACTAGTAGGCTGCAAGTGCCAGCCCATTTCTGCAGACTTAGTTACAAATGGCTGTTATGGTGCTGTCAAGCGATTTGAACAGAACTGAAAGTCCATCTGGGGCAAATCTAAGCTATCATGCTTGGAACGAATTCAAATTCAAAATTAGCCTACAAACTGTTAGCTGAAAAAGAAGTTCAAAATGTTTTATTGTTTCTAATTTGACTCAAAGATCAAATTGTCTACGTAAACACAGAAACTTTTCTTCTAATCCATTTTTTATTCCATTTGACCAGCATATTCAGAACAAGATGCATAGAGTCAAGCTTATAAATATTTATTCATACAGTAAGACAAAAACGGCTTGATTTTTCTGTTCCCCTGTGATTTGTCTCAGTGCTGAGTATCCCACTTCTTACCAAGTTTGTTGAGCACTAAGGTTCCTATGTTTATTCTCCGGCAAATGTAAATGTTCCAATAATTGAACCCAAAGCCATTGTTGCTATGTGCTATGCAAAAAAAAAAAAAAGTAGCAACAAAGAGTTGTTGTAGAATTTTCGGATACACGGGAGAAAAAAGATTTCTTTGCGATTTCTTTACAGTTCCCATGTCTGACTTTATAGCCAGCATGATGGCCTCAGGTACGAGGAATCCCTAAGGTATCTCACAGCTCCTGACTTCTATATTGGTATCCTGGCACTGGTAGCAGGGCAATCTGGTGCTGCTTTCTGGCAGTCATTGCTCCAGGCTGAGCTGGTTGGAAGGGATTTCAGCGACCTTGAATGACCTTGTGGATGGCAGTCACTGGGTAATGATTTTGACTGCAGGATTATGCAGTGGTACTTCCCGCCATGAGGGGCTGCAAGAAGATTGCTGCCAATGACACGGAGGGAGATGGAGTCAGAGGGAGAGAGTGGGGTCCTTAGTGTTGGAGATGAAATGGTTTTAAGGGGCACAGCTTTCCAACTTTTTACATGAAAGTAGTGAAAGAGAATTGAATATCATTGTAAGCTTTCTTTGCTGCAATTCGGATACATTTAGATCAGCAAAAGGAAAGTGTACAGCATTAAACTTGTTTATGCAGTATTTTTGTAATAGCTAATTCATTTAAGCATACAGATACACAGACGGCAGTGAGATGACTGGCCAACCCACACAGATGTACACCTCCAATCTGGCATCCCATAACATTCATAAAATATATCAACACAGCCTGGATTCCTTCCATAGTTTATGTTAAACCATTGGTGTTCATATCATACAAGCAAAATATTTCATGTTGTTAAAATTTGTGTCCCTAGTAAATAAATAGAAAAACTAAACACATTCCCCCTAAATGCATGAGCCGTGTGCAGCAGCACTGAAGCAATATGTACTGTTTGTACTTCTAGTAACATTTCAGAAATTAACATTTGTAGAGCTGTTTATCATGCAGGGAAGTGGTAATATGGAGGCTCCTATGTTTTATTAGAATTCTCCTTTCAGCTGTAATGTCCCTAGCACAGCGGTCTCTTTAGTTGCTAGATTCCCAGTACCTGGGACCACACAAGCAGGGAGGAAGAGGATGAGATGAGGAACATGACTATGCGAGGGGAGTCCTATGGCCTAGTGATGCCCTCATATTGCTTCCCCATAGCTCTGCATTGTCCCTTTCACTAATCCTGAGTCCCCAGCTACAGATAGCAGCAGTTGGCATAAACTATCTTTTTTTGGCATGGAATGTCCTTGAGCTGTGGGAAGGCAGCAGCTCCACTGAATATGAGTAAGTGCAGATGCTCTAGTGCAGGAGAAAGGCCAAGAATGAGTCTGGTGTTCAGGGTGTAAGAATAAAAGCTGAATCCTATTTTTAGACCAGAATTCATCCAGCACCCTGAATGTAGTGTCCTCATGAGCCATGGAGTACTTGAGAAATCTTAGAACAATACTTGTTCCCCTGCACATGGCTGCAGAGTTATCCCACTTCCCCTCAACAGGATTATCCCACCCCCACTTTGCAGAAGACCGTGATGGTCTCAGCAGCTGTGGAGAGCCTTTGAGTAGCACAGGAGGTATTCCCTGTTGTGGTGGCTAAGTCCACTTTACACCCTCCAACTTACCCTAAAAAGTGATCTCTCCCTACAACACCATGCTAGAAAGTTCTCCCTTTGTCTAGATCCTGCTGGTCACCGGCCCTCTCCCCCGACCCCTCCTTTTTCCATTGGCCCCTGTTATGTCACTCAACCTTGCCTCTGCCCCCTAGCCCTCAGACTATTGGTTTTGGATGCTCTGCCCGCCTTTGGCTGTTTTGAGGATAACATCAGCATGGGCTTTTGGTTTGGGGTTGTTCTTGCCTCGGTTTCCCTTCGGGTGTGTTGCCATTAAACACCTTGGAATTACATGCAGAGAACCCTTCTCACCTCTTCATCTCCAGTTCGTGCTTGGACTGTGTGTGTGAGTGGCTGTTTGCGACTGTCTGTGAAGGTGAGGGCGTTAGCACGCGTAGGTGCTATCGGAGTGCGGCCTAAGCGTCCCCACGTGGAATGTACATGGCACTGATCCACCGAAGCTCTCATTTTACAATTTCCCTTTCTATAAAGGAGAAATTGGAAGGGTTGTTGCGGAGTAATAAGCAGTGGCTCTTCCTGGGGGCCTTTGATGCTTTGGTGCTTGCCCAGGTTTGGTTTTTCACTTGTTGTCAGGAGATCTTTTCCAGACATCTTCTCCAAATTTCCTAAGCATGGCTGCTTAAAATTTTGCACTTCCCTGCACCTCTGATATTTATATATTGTTATCCAATGATGAAATATTATTTTTATATTTATATTTAGAGTGTTAAATTATGCCACTAATAAATTATGTCACTAATATCTAACCATGTAAAGTAAAATAGATTAGCATAGTACTGTGAAACACTATAATATATTAATATGCAGTAAAATAGATCCATTGCCATTATGTTTAATGAGTAATATTCCATATTAACACACATCTCTGCATTTAAGTAATTCCGGAGCTATGACACAGAACAATCAAATGAATACATGGTAAACAAGCTATCATTTTGTTTCGGCTGTGCAATGTAAAATACTTCGTGAAATTAGTAAGTGCTGTCTGCAGGGGCATTGTAGGATTAAGCAGATATTCAGGTGTAGCTTCACCTTTACCTGAACAGAAAACATGCCCATCAAGATACAGGACTAGTGTGGAGGGAAGAAAGTAATATATGATCGTTAATACACAGACGCAAACATGCACTGCTGTTAGACATGCAAAAGTCAGTAAAACCACATGCTGCTTTGAGAGGATTGAATTATCTTCAAGCACTACCATCTAATTAAATATGTATATATTTCTAGGGCCTGAGCTCTGGAAAGCATTCCTATTGAAGAGGGAGTTTAAGCATATGCTTTACTGCAGAATGGGGGCTTGGAGGAGGTATTAGTATGTGTAGTCAAAAAGTACATTCACCAGACGAGAAAAAAACTTGTTTCACAATCAAGACTGATGACAGTTTGCTATAGGTTAATCAATTGCCTCGTTTCATTACTTCATTTGAAGTTGTTTTTTTTTTCGGTTAGATGGTGCAAAACATTGTTATAAACAAGTAAATTGTTCTTTTTGATTAACAGATGGCTTGAGACTAGCCAAAAAATTATTATTTTTTTAATTAAAGAAAAAGCGTTCCTTGTTGAAACCTTCTATGTTACAGTTTGTCCAAGGGAAAATTTATTAAAATGAAATTATAAACTTGTGAAAAACAGGATTTATAATGGAAACACAGATGCAGCCATAAGTATAACCATATGAACTATGCTGCTATTATTTACTATGGTAACATTATAAAAAAAACTACACTGTTTGGGCCATTATCCTTACAGTTTTCTTTTCAATACAAATCATTATATTTATTATCTGTCTTCTTGTATAGAGGGTACAGAAAAGGCCAATCAAAAGCAGAAGAAGCCTGCTTTTCAAAAGGAAATTGGACCTATTTCTAATTCTTCTTTCTTTATCAAATACAAGGAGTGCAGACTTTTTTGTGAAAAATTGTTTCATGTAAGATAAAAGTGCAGATTATTGGTGAGAAAATGACACACTTTTCCCTACATCTTGAAGATTCTTGGGTGATACTGCCAGTTTTCCTAAGAGATTTTTCCCTTACTCACAAATGCATTTCCTCAGAGACTTCAAGCAGCAGGTGCTGGGGCTCTGAGTATTTATTTGGGAATACACTGCATAATTCAGCTATTGGGACTTGGAGAGATGTCTTAGCAATGTACTATCTCAGAATGAGTATTGTACAAAGTATTGGAAAAATTGGTGGTTTTAGAAATAAGCCTTTCTAATTTACAAAGTGAAGAAAAACAAAACTGAATTTGTGTTTGTTTCTCTCATCACTTCTTTCTTTCTCTGAGTCTGGAAAAAATATGAATCTCAATGCTATTATTCCTACCTCCTTGGAAATTGTTCTAAGCATATCTGCGTTTCTGTGCATTTCTAATTGTCACAAACATACCTGTATTTCTGCATATTATCGGAGTTAGTGACAGAAGTTTAGTATGGACACAGAGCCCCAGTGCCTGGCTTACACAGTTGCCTTAGTAATTATGACTAATATATATGTGCCAGTTTTTTAACTCTTTCAAGCTGTAAAAGGGATGTGGTAAAAGTTAACTCTCTCTTATGGACTGGACAAGATGTGATACATGTACAGAAAACTTTCAACGTAAAGCATAAAAAAAGCCTTGAAATTTTATTTAGAAAGTGTTTCATGACTGTTGACGCATCACTAATCTGAGATGAAACATCAATATATGTGGAACCTCTTTCTTTTTTCTTCTGAAACATCCATTTGACTTAGACATCAGTTAAATATAGCACAATATGATTAATCCACATTTATAGTAACTTTTTAATGTGTTTTATTTATCTGTGGATGCATTAAAAGCATAGTTGGGAACTGTAGTGTGTCAATATTAATACCAATGGTTTAATACTATTATCTGCATGACAACTATGCTTAATTCAATAAACATTCCTGACATTGTAAACATGGCCAGTATAGCTGTTAATGCAAAGTCAGCAAATTGATTGACAAATAATATGTTTAGAGATACAGGGCTCTTAGAGACTGTGGATCATTTGTTTACTGATATCTGGCAGGATGCTCTGACTCAAATTCTATCAGTTCAGCTAAAGAACAAAAAGCCACTTTATGACTGCTGCTTTATGAAACAGTATTCTTGTTTTTTGGGGATTTTTTTCAGACTATGCTGCCACTTTAGGAGTATCACCTCTGCACAAGAAATCTGTGTCACAACTGGAAAAGGATAATGCTGCTAACACACAGTTGTGTTTCTGAAGTTGAACCACCCGAAGTACTTCACAGCATTTGATGACTGCTCATGACAATTAAAAATCACTTTATTTATTAGGAAAGTAGACACTGAACATAAGAGTTAACCCAAATGGATTTTATTTTAGACTACCTATTGTTATCTCAGAGTATGTCAATATTACGTGCTTCAGAAGAATGGATGGGAAATGTTTATCAGTAGACAATGAAGGCAAATAGATTGTTTATGACAGTATAGGGAATACATTTCTTGGCAAGATTTTGAAGTACAGTCAGGAGGGTCATTCTTGTGGCTGCTTTTGTTGACATTCATCATAACTGAACATCTAGATTGTAAAACATGTAGTGTTTTTGCACCAAGTGATTCTCTAGGTACAGCATACTGTGTTTGTATTGGACTTTGATGGCACAGTCACAAAAGATAGGATGTTCAAATACTGCATATAGCACTGCTGCTTCCATTTCCAGTGTTTCTAGAATTGCTCATTGCAATTTACAAATCACTACCAAGCTTTAATTTTCTTCTTTCCCTCTTAATTCTTCTGAGTATATTTGGATATATTTTTGTCAACATTCATGATCTTCCCTTATTTCTGACATTAAAGCCTACAATCATATTTTGAAAACAAATAATCATAACAAGGGTTTATATACATATATATAGTAAAATAACACGAAACATAAAAGAAGATTAATATTTCAGTTTTAGTTGACTTGCACATTCTTAGACAGTTTTTGCTAAATTATGGTCTTAAAGCATTAATTTTACCACATCACAAATCCAATGTCAGGCAAGGTAAAATCATGGAGTGGGTATGATCAAGGAATATTGCTGTTGTGAGAATTACAGGAGTATATCTCGTTTCATAAAAATATTGCATTTTGTATCACCCCATTTTGCATGTTAATGTCTCATTAGTAGGATAGGGAATTCCAGTTTTTACAAGGTCTATAAAAATTGCTGAACAATAGGCAGTGAAAGGAAGCCTGGAGAAGGAAAAGGCTCATCACTACCCAGACCCTGTATTTCAGCCATTTCAGCTGTTATTTCAGCAATGCACCAGAACCTTTACAACAAGTCACCAAAAATAATAGTCTCAATGCGTGTAACCATTGCAGATAGAACAGCACATTTTATTTATTACTGAAGTTAATAATGGTATTGTATTTATAGGACTTACAAATGACATTTCAATTATTTACTACAACTTACATGGCTGTTTCACCCTACCCTGAGCTTGCCCTAAGGAACCTGTTCATGATATTTATCTTTTTCATTTTAAGTAACCACTGCTTCTTCTCTTTCGGAACAGTCTGTCTTTGTTCAGCTGCTCTGTTGCTGAGCCCTGCATTGAGCAGTGGTAGCACAGACCTGTACAGCCTCCCACCATGCTTCATCCTTCTACAAAAAAAAGTACACAGACATGTAACCATTTGCAAGATTTAGACTAGTTAGAGCACACATATTTTCATTCCTTGCATAGGTTCATCACTGGTTGAAAGTGGATTTAAAATAAAGGCTCTTCTGATTTGGCATAATCTCATACCTACTTCACACTCATCAGTGTGAGTTCACAGCTGGTTAAGAGCAAAACAAATTCAGGCATTATCAGCACAGATACATTTTTACAGAACAAAGTATTGTCAGCATGCCACACTCTCCATGTTTGATTAATGTGCACATTCAATACAAATCAGGACGGTCCTTCAGAGAGCTCAGTTCATGTAACTGAGGCCAAATTTTGGGAACTGCTGATTGGTGAGGTGATTTTGAAAATGTGGCACTTTACACAGAGATCGGTGCCTGGCTGCTTTAATGTCATACAAGATGTCAGAGATCTTTTTGTGCAGATCTGTTGTTTGAAGATGCAGTTTTCAGATGCACACAAATGAGGGGGAATCATCATTGCTCCCATATATGCTTTAATAACAAAAATGAATTAGTGAAATATCACAACAGTTCCGTGAAGCAGATAGTAACGCATTAGTCTGAAAGACTGGAAAATTTGAAGAACACAATAGTGAAAGAAGAGTAAATATCTTTGAGTCCTGATTTGCAGTCCAAAATGCAGAGAAGAAATTTGAGATGATCCATGCAGACGCTTAAGTGACATTATTGAAGTCCAAGAAAGTTCAACTCACAGCATAAGAAGCCAGAAGAAGGAAGCTGGAGGTTCATGATAGGACAGGGAAACTATGCTAACGGAACAGATACGTAAGGGCCATAAGTTACAGAACCAGAGGCTTATTTCATACACACTTCTCTTTTTGGCCTTGTGGTCTAGCCACAAGACCACAATCCTTCTCTCCGTTTATTAGAACTATTAGCATTTTAATCAAATTTACATAAAGGAAAAAGGTCAGAAATCACAAAATATAAATAAAAGAGAAACATTTTAGGTGAAAATCTTGGAAACTGGAATCCAATCAAAATATTTATGTATAAAAAGTTAGCTTAGAGTTGATGAGATAGTTAATGTAGTGAGCTGAAAAATAGATTTGGAACAGTGGATAAAATCCATTTGGATTTCCTAACTATAATATTATAGATACATTGCAGTAGAAGAAATATATCCTTAAATGAGTCTAAATGTAAATAAACCCTCACTTCCATTTGGCTAAATCAGAGAAGAAAGCATCTTTGTTCCACTACATTTCAAAGGGCATTAAAGAAACTTGGAGCTGCATGTATATGAAAACCCCACCCTATTCATTGCTCTCAACATTGAAATCCATTATATTCCCTAAAAAGAATTTGGCACTAAAATATCTGAAGATTAAAAGTATTTGGAGACACTTAAATCATCAACCTTTACTGGTATGTACTTCAAGAGAAATCACCTAATGTTTAGATCAGATACCTACAATCCAATCTGAAAGAAAGCTATTAAAGTTGTTCCCACTCTCCTTTGTAAGTTTGCCAGTCTCACATGGTATGGTGCATCGTGTTGGCATACAGCATGATGCTGCATAAACAACAAGACTGTATTGTACATCCTCAGAAATATGTGAAAATTCATTTGGATCTGCCACCAGCTATCAATTTCGACAAGGAATGTATCTGCTCCAGCTTAATTAGAGAGGATGAAAGCAGGGCATACGGGTCAGTCTGCCCAGTGCTCTGTCACAGAGCATTTTCTCTATGAAACACTCCACTTCTCACTTCAGTGTCATCAGCCATATCTGATACAACACCGTAGTCACAGGTTGCAGATGCAGGGTGACTTAAAAAACGATACTCAGATTTTGTTTTCCAGGTCAGCTGGAGGAATATATTCATCTTTCCCTTTATCCGGTGTCAGAGATGGGATTTCACTGACTTCCGTGAGGACCTCCTGATTCAGAGCAGTGCAAAAGAGACTAAACCCAAAATTCTGGGGAAAATTTTTCTTTGACACTGAAACTTGGTGTCATTCCGTTTTGTACCTCAGATATGGCTTTTTGTTTTTGATATTTGTATATTTATGTGTGGTAAATATATGCTTAAATATTGTTACATATATATATACCGTAAAACAGATCAGGATTATAACACTTCTCATACAGAATCTTCCTCTGTCATTAAAAAAAAAAAAAAAAAAAAATCTGTTCCTTTCTTCAAGCATTTATTTTTAAGGGTGCTTTTTATTTTTTCATATATTTCCAAAATGGCAAAGAAAATAGATTTTAAAAAATCCGTTACATTTTCTTATGTCCTGAACTTCATACTGTTTCCAGTGCAGTTGCATTTTACAAAGAAATTGCATTACTACGAGCCCACCCAGATAGTTTGTGACCTGTTCTTTTGCTAGTCTAAAGGTGACTTTCATTTTCATGTTGACTTTACTCTGTGCCCATTTGGAGGTTCATTCAGTGAAATAAAATTGCCTTGTAATTATTTCTACTTAGAGAAATATGACAGCTAGAATTTTTATGTTAATTAATCTTTGTGTTTTTTTCATTATTGTGCGTCTGCCTATCATAAATTTCCTTGCAATCCAGTTTTAATGCATTCTATAAATTATTGTGGTTTCTTCCAGGCCCATCATGCTTTGCAAATAGTTGACTTTGCACAGATTTCTGTTGTTTGCTGTAGTACCACTGTATCTGTGATTCAGCAGGAATGGTTTGCATGTCTGAAAACACATGATTAGGAGGGTAATTCATCAGAAATGAGCCCATGTCCAGAGCATAATCTTGTTATGAGTGTCTGTAAAAAAATTAAAATAAATTTTAAAAAGCTAAAAAGTAATATCTAATCCAGGGTATACTGGACTTAAGGGAACAAAGAAGGCATTACGTTTCTTCTTGTTTTGCTGGCTCACTGAAATTAGGAAGCCACTGTTTCCTCACCTGCATGCCCAGTTAAGGGCCATCTGTTTCCTGTTTAAATGTAGTATCTCTTACATGGTTTTTCCAAAACGCCTCTTGTATTAATCAGCACAATCCCAATAAACAGAAACACCAAATCTTGCTTATCTGTCTTACTCAAGAAAGCATTTTGGTAGTTGCATCTACCACATTTGAACTTTACTGCAATGCTTTGTTTACACCAACACTCACTTTTGTTCTCTGCGTTTTAAAAATTTCTCGTCTAGTTCTAGGCAGATTTTGTAAGCTTTCTTCAACAGCCTGAACTCCTAAAACAATAATATGTTGATTTTGTTCACTAATGGTTTTAATCTGGGTCTGGTGTCATATGTAGGACTTAAACATCTTCATGAATGTTATTATAAATTTAACACTGAGATAAAGATAATAAGGTCAAATGTATCCTTGATATATTGCCTTTGATGAAGGCAACAAACAATGAACATGGCCTGTTCTCCTTATTATCATGGTTTAAATTTACAGGAAATCATTGGTGGATGGATACTCCTGGCAAGAAGAATCAATGAACCAAATTGGTTACTTGGATTGTGCTGAGATTTACACAGAGAAATAATACCTTTTATTATATCAAATAATTACAGTATTATGATGCCACCACAATGAATGCAGACACTATAAATATCAGGTGTCATCTTTAGAAAATAGTCTTTAATAAAGTACCATTATCATTGATATCAGAATACTTTTTCATTTAATTTTAAATAAAAATGAAGATGAATGAATATATGCAAAAAGTAAGGAACAAAAGTAGCTTATAAAAATGACCGAGTGAAGTACTTAATTTCATAAATACATGCACATACACACAAAGAAAGGCTTTGAAGAACTTCATTAAGGTTTTCAGAATCAGCCGCTCAAATGCTAGAAAATATTGCTTGGGCATCATTGATCTGGCTCATTTCTTGCATTCATTCTGGTACAGCCCTTAACTGCATGGCTAACATCTAGCTGTGCACAAAGCCCTTCCTCATCCATCGCATCTGATGGACAACCCCCACGTCATGAGCTTTTGTTCTGTATTTGTTGTCTCCTCATTGCTCAGTGTATGCCGAGACTGTATTTATAGCACGCTTTTCATACCTTCCCCGAAGGCAGTCGGTTATTTTTGGGTTCCTCTTGGGTATTATTGGTAGCTGTAACAGCAGTGGGGAGGGCCATTCAGATGCTGCAGTGGCATAAGATGGAGATACAGCACCTGCAAGTGCATGCCATGCAGCGCCTCCTACAAATCCTGCCCTGCCACCAGTGCATCCAACTGCTCTACCAATTTGTTTTTCTCAAAAAGCCTCATCATGTGGGTGATTGTAGTGCTGTTATCATTTACAGGCTAAAGATGAAACAAATTTTGATGAAAATGGAAAACTTGCTGTAATTGTCAACCAGATATACCTAGAATCTGATTTTTTTGAATCCTTGGGAGGACTCTGTGGCATCCCTGCACACATGAAAACCCTCTTTCATTTTGCTTAGACATAGTGGTTTACCATTTCCACAAGACAGACATCCCAGTCTGAAGTCAGGACCCGGAAATTAATGTACTTAACTGATATCTTGTGAAAATTCTTTTAAGTAATGGTCCAGCATCACTCAATCCTGACACTTTATACAATACATTTTGCTTTAGTCCAGCTCTTTTCTCTTGCTGTCTGAATCATAGAATCATAGAATGGTTTGGGTTGGAAGGGACCTTAAACTTAGTTCCAACCTGCCCTCCTTGGCCATGGATCCCACTTACTAGGCCAGATTGCTCTAAATCCCATCCAACCTGGCCTTGAATACTTCCAGGGCAGCCACAGCTTTTCTGGAAAACCTGTTCCAGTGCCTCACCACCCTCACAGTAAAAAATGTCTTCCTAATATCTAATGTAATTTCACGTCCATTGTGCACACAGACATCTGACCTTTCTTATCCCTTGTCTGATGAATCACTTGGTGCCATTTTTCATTCTGAGGTCTGTGCTCAAGTCCCTGACTCCTCTTGTTTCTGTGATCACATGAAAGGTTGCCTACAGCCCCTTTTGGCCTCCCTGCCATGCTCCCTGAAGGCTTCATCCTACTGAGCAGCAGTGCATACATGTCACAGCAAGCACTGTGACAAATTTTGTAGAAGAATGTTTTGCACAGTTCGGTTGTGGACCTGGTACCAGAAAATTTACACCAGCTGCACATTTGTAGGAAGAGGGCTTATTTATACATTAGTCTTGCCCTTCTATCCTGGTGACTTTAAAACTCCAGCTAGAGAGCAGGCCATGGGAGAAAATAAGATTAGCTGGCCTGCTCCCCCACCTTTACCACCTACACTGGCATATATTACCACTTAAGTGGTCTGACTTTCAACTGCAGATCAAACTGAGACAACAGGCAGCCTTATGCAGCTTGGCTTAGTGTTGCTTGTGACTGAATACAAAGGTCACTTAGTCCAAGCCATAGTCCATGCCTTAGTGCAAAGAAAAGGTGACATTATTCACAGCAGTAATACCAGTATTTTTCAAAATGAGCAGTACAGGATTCAATTATCCTTGCTGAAATTTTGTCAAAGAATCCAGCCTAGGTCAGACAGAAGGTGTATAGCATTATTTTATCCCAGACAGACGAAATTTGCCTAGGCTGTAAGTCACTGAAATCAGCAGAGTGTCTGGTAAATGAGAGGACGTGTTTCCAGTCCCACATATAATGTACTGAAAAAACAGTGTGAATGCCAAATGAAAGATATTAAAGCTGGGTCAGAAGTGCATGGCTCAGGACAAGGAAGTTATTTCAGCTTGTGAGTTAAATAAGTAAGGATAATAAACAGAGACTGCCATAAAGGGTTAAGCTTATACAGCTGTTTCATCCTGAGTGTACTGAACAGAGCTAATATTTTTAGTTGACTTAAGCGATTTACATTTCTATAAAATAGCGTAATTTTTAAAGTTTATAGAAGCAACAAAGAATGTAAAGCAGGTTGTACAAAAGAAAAAACCCCAATCAAAACAAATGTTTCTGAAAGGGACAAGGATGCTGACGGAAACATGGGGCTCAATTGATAAGGGGAACTTAGAGATCACAGTGCCTCCTTTGGCACCTGAGTCCAACATATAGGCAAGTATGGCTGGTATCTAATGACATTGTATCGCCTTGTTTAACCCTGTAGGTACCTCAGCTTCCCTGACGCCTCAAGAAAGCAAGAAACTCCTAAATCCAGAGAGACCAAAGCATCTAGGCTCACTGCGGATACCTTAATCACAGGTAAGTCTTCCTCTACTTATGCCACCAGTAGGACTGGATCTATCAGGTTTAGGTAACACAGAAAAAGCGGATGGCAATGTGACTGCACCCACATTTTTACCTGAGGAGTCTGTGGCTTTTCTATTAATTTGGACTGTGAAATGTCCAGCTTTAAATCTTTCCTTCCTGTTGGGCCCTTAGATCACATCTTTTGGTTCCCCAGAGAATGCTCTTGGCTGTGAGGTGACCTGCAATGGAACCTCCTCTGTCTATCACATGAATCTGTAGGCAATAATGCAATATTTATTTGGGCCAGTGAATGGTTAAAGGCAAGGAAATGACTCTGTTATGTGATTTTTTTAGACACTTGAATGAGATGAATATAAATAAAACCCTCTCCTTAAAAGGGTCATCATTCTGCTTTCATGAATGTGATTCTTCATATCCACCCCTTCCTATTCACTGTAGAGGGAGACCCTGAGAACTGACCAAATCAGGACTGGGAACTCCATTAGGTGGCAGGATGCTTTAACATGACAAAGTTCAACACAGCAGAAAATAAATCTCTCTGTTCACTTCCCCCTGGAGATGACTTCCTTCCTTGTTTCCTGTAGCTGGATATGTGCTATGTGGGAGAGGGGGCAGGGTGACTACCTGGTGTAAATCCTTCTCTCCACTGGCAGATATCTTTAATTAAAATTAACCTTTCAGTAGTATATCTGAATTGAAATATTCCTGACTTCACACTACCTGTCTCTCTTCTAGTCTTCTGGAGACAGAGTGGCAAAGCTGCAACGCATCGTATTATCTAACACAGCAAATGTGCAACCTTCTTCTTATAACAAGTCTTTCTCTGTGAGCCTCATATTAAGACCAAACCTAAAATCACAGACACTGGAAATGAAAATCGAAAATTTTATTTGAATAACTTTCCAACAACCTCTGCTTTTCTAGAAGAAACAGCTCAAACAATATCTGCATCTAAAGTGCTTCCTGTGCCATGTTTTGGACCTGAAGCAGCCTCCCTTCTCATGCAGGCAGAAGACACTAACTATTCCATTTAAATTCCTTCTAAAGAATCAGGGAAGGCTGCTAATGTGCACCAGTATGGGTTCACTCATCTTGAAGCTTCACTTTATAGTTCCTCCCTTTAAATCATGTTAACGAATTCAGAGTAAATCAAAAGGATGTAGGAAAAGAGGTAAGCTCCAGTGCAAGCTCTCACTGCTTTCATGTACGTGGTGTTTCTCGTCCAACTCTAGCTTATACAACAGAATGTACAACACAGTAGTCCCTGGGATTTCACTTTTATAATTTCGCAGTGGCCAAAGCACTGAAAAATACATCCATCAGCCAAATATTAGCTGCTTTGTTCTTCCCTCTATCTAGCTTTTTTCTTTCATCCCTTCTTTCTCTTTTGACCTTCTCTTACTCATTTCCAGTTCTTTGTCCCCCTTTCCAGTACTATAATGCCTTTCCTTTCTTATTAAACTTCAGTTCTACGTCCAGTCACTGTGGAACTTGTTTAGTTTTTCCTTCTTTTGTCATTTCTGTTTTTCTCTTTATAGCATGACCTCTCTTCATTTTGCTGATCCATTAATTTCTCTGGTCAACCAACTACTTTACTACTTTCTCTCTGTAAAGATTCCTTTATCATTCTCTTTTTTTCTGCCTTCCATCCTTCCCTCATTTTTTTATTCTTTCTCTTCAGAAGCATTTTCTTTGTCTTAATACTCTCCCAGAATATTTCTTCTCTGACATTAATAGAAATTGTTTTATTCATTGTCTTGCTTTCCCACAGGCTCAGTTCTCTCTCATCCCTCCCTTTTTGACTTCTAAGTACTTAGAAGCTACAAATATCCATCTAGCAACTGGAGTAACTTAGTTTGATCAAATAGTGTTGATTAGACATAGGTGAGATAAATGAAGAGTACAGCTGGACTGACCAGGAGCACACAGTCTGCTAACACAGAACTGCCCAAGAATAAAAGAAGCTCCCCAGTTTTGAGGATCTCAGGAGCTCTCCAGTGCTGTCAACAGCTTAAAGGGGAAACCTGAGGAATGGTGAAGAAATGGATGTGGAAAAGGCAAGAAAGGGAATATTAATTTTATATTACATTTCTTTATGCCTTTCAGGTCATTAACATTTAGGGTCTGTAGAAGCAGCTTGAGAGAGCCATTTGTATTTATTGTTCAAAACTTCCCAAAATTGTGTTATGAAGAGCATTTTTGGCTCTGTCAGTGTTATTTCTAACATGGGAGAAAAGTTAATTCCTCCCAGAACCAAGTTATTATCATAATTTGCTAGCATATGTCTATCACAACTATGTTTTTTCTTGGAATTCTTCCAACAGTTAATTTTGGGAGACCATTTAAGTCAGCCCTTTCTCTCTACTACATAATGGGAGCATGGGGATTTTGATTACTATTGCCCCCTTTTTAACTTTTCAACTGTTATTTTAAAAACCGAGGGCTGGGTTTTTCATTCTTCCAATTCAGCTCTCAGAGTGCAAAATGAAGGTCTGGCACTCCAGGGTGTATGTTAGCTACAGGATAATGTTTGTGGCAGAGAAGTATACAAGGCAAGAAATGGCTTTTGTGGGTGATTAAATACTGAAGTGAAGCTGAGGTGTTTGATAACCACAGAAGCTATTTATTGTGTGTATACTCCAGTGCCATAAACATTATTCCTATTATACAACAAGACAAAAGAAGATTCAACAAACCATAACGAGAGAAGGATGAAGGGGTTTTTTGGTTGTTGCTTTTCTGTTTGATGGAAGTTTGAAAGTTCTGATTCATTTTGTGCTTTTCCTAACATTTCCTTTCACGTTGAAGGGTGGCAGGGGAGGGGATTAAGGCCAAAAGACAGAGATTGGCCTGCAAATGGTGGTAGTAGGGACTGAACTCTGAATAAATATTGTGAGTTATCATATGTTATCATAAACAGCAGTGCTCACTGTTTTGCTGGGACTCCAAAAAGACCAGCTAATAGTATTCATAAAAAGCATTTCTTTATGTTGTGACAAATAAGCTTAGGAAAAGAATCAAGTATTATCAAGGATAAAAAACCTCAACAATGTGATATATTAAGAAGATAATGGTAATATGCATCTTCTACGTGTTCTGTTAATCCTCACAGTAGCAGTGAGAGCTCAGGAAATACAGTGAGACCAGGGTCAAAAACGCTACTCAGATTCTAAATGGCAATTCCCTGTGGCTTGTTCCCTGCTTTTTTCCTGATATTTCTGTCGAGTATTTTGGTTTTTTGGGATGGCCCTCAGTGATCTCCATCAAGACTCTATTCTGAGAATGAACTGAAAAATACAAAGAGTTTTGAATAAAAGAAATCCCATCAAAACCAGGGAAAACATACCTGTCTCACTGTCATTATTTAAGAGGTGTCAATTCTTCCTTAAATCACTTGAGTTGTTAAAAAGAGCAGAAAAAAAGTGGTGTAGCTAAAATGACCAGCTACCAAGTAGAAACCCTGAGCAGAGGAGATCAGTCACAGCCAACCCTACCACTGGTCTTTGTTTGTAGATGTTGCTCATTAAACAATTATGAGCAGACAATGTATTTGTGAAGTGCGAACTCTGTTTGCAAATGGCTTGCCCTAGATAAACAAAGCCTGCTTTGTCGAATCACGAGAAATAATTTAACCATCTGTAGTCACAACAACCCCGTGAGTAGTGGCTCACCACTTCAGAGGTGGGGAATTCACAGAGAAAAATGTTTTGCAACAATGGCAAAATGTGAGTTAACTTCCCATTTTAAAGCAATGTTAATCATGCTACGATTTTCTTTGCACATCTCCTTACAGGAAATAATACAAATTCTGGGGGAATGTTTGTTGCTTTAATAAATTAACATTAAATGACTTTTAAGGTTGACAACACTTGCTGTCTACCCATAGACATTCCTTCAGACCAGGCTGTTTCTAAAAGTTTTTTTAAGTCATTAAAATATTATCTGAGCATATTGTTGAGTACAGCTTTGAAAGGTGCTGGGCTGTCATCACAAGCTCACCGAGCAAGGCAGATTAAAGGGGCTTGCACCTGCCAGCCACAGTACAGCAGCAGCACATGGTCCTGCTGCCCCCTCTGAGGTCCCTTCCTGCCTCTGCTGCACTGGATGACATTGAAGGCAGTGAATAGCCCTCCATCCCTTCCTGTTCATGCCCAGGAAATATTTCCTCAGTATCAATATGTTGTTGCCAGCCAATTTTCCTCTCTTTTACTTGTCATCATATATGGATAACAAATCAGTGCCCTCTCCTGTGAGGCTCAGTACCCTACCAAGCACATCTTGTTTGGAAGATCGAATATTTTGAGTACCTTTGAAATACGAGGGTACAGTTTTGTTCAAAATGGAGGTATTTTCTTATTATTGATTGTGTCCATGTTTCATATTATTTACAGCATCTAAACATTTATATCTGTTGTTGAATTGTATATAAAAAAATAAAAATGCACTAATGGAAATTTATTTTAATGCCTGATATTGCCACACAAAACAACAGTATGCACTCAATGATTCTTGCCGTTGTTTTTCAGGTACAAATTTCTGTATGAATTATGGGATAATATTTCTGCTCTGGAGTGGAATGTGAGTACAGCTTTCTTTGTGGTATTCAGTGCTAATGTGCATATTTAAATGACAAATAAAGTTCTACTTATTCTAAATTATCTTGAATGACTATAGGATATGAAAATGTACTGTTAAATTCAGATGTATCATTTAGAAGAGGGTTTTCATTCTCCTATGATGTGACCTAATTTCAAAAAAATTGAGACTGGGAGTTGTGCTCTCTTTGTTTTACACAGCAGATGTTAATGCCATTATCTACTTAATTTGAAAGCTGCACTGATTTCCACTGTTTCTTCCTTTGAGTGTCATTGCTGTATAAAAAAGTATTATCAAGTATAGCAAAGGTCATTTACAATTACACCCAAAATGTTGGCCTGACCTTACAAGTAATAACCTGTTTTTTTAAAAAATCATATGGATGTGGATGGCTGCAATGTGACTATTGCATAAGGCTGGGTGACGTAATAGAATAACAGAACTGGGATTGTCATCAGAAAAAAACATCATAAGAAGATTCCTCATGGCCTTATTGTACCCTGAGGTATGCACATTCTTGAAAGCAAAATTACATGGGGCAAAATAGCACTGGCCCATATTTTTGCATACTATTTTATTTCAGTAGTTTCAAGATCAAACCTGCTCAGTTTACTGGTCTACTTCAGAATAAACTATGCTTTCCTCAGGTTTTAGAGATTTGACAGTATTGTGGTCTACGATCCATCAGTGTCTCCTTTCCAAAACTTAAAAAATCTTTGTTGATGCTACTTCAATTCTCTGCATTCTTCATGTTATATAACTCCTAGAAGTCTTGCTGTATCCTTCTTCAAACGCAATGTACTGCAAAATGTATTAGTGCTTCTTTTTTATATCTCATTTTAGCAGCCTAAAAACTCAGCTGCCCATTATATGAATTGTGAAATCATACTTTGGCTTGTGGTCTTCCCAAGTATCAGAACCACCTAGTATTGGGCTTTATCAGTATTAAGTTAAGGAATCTGTAAGAAAAACATGGGATGTGAACAGAATTGGTATTGATAATGCAGTGGGTGGCATTCTTCCTCTAACTGCTACAAATTCACTGGATCAGAATGCTAATGGAGGGATGAGCTTTCAGTTAACAGATTCTTATGTATGTGATTTAAAATAATTTCCCTACTCTTGTGTTGGTAGAAACTCCTCTAAACCACGACATGAAAGCACCCTAACTGTATGAACCAGGAAAGAATGTGACAGACGATTAAGCAAGTACAACAGAGGGTGCAAATAGTAATTTGGAGAACAAGTGAAAACTGAGCAATATGATCTCAAAGACATTGGTTAGTGGATGAACTTATGGGCAGTGTCAGGTGGGTGTTGAAAAATTTGTACTCTGTAATATAGGTCCTACAGAGATAATATAGACCCTACATTATAATAGGTCCTGTAGAGAGACCTACAAAAATCAGAGGGCTGGGTGAAGACCAGCTGTAGGAAGTTTAACAAATACAAGTGCTGGGTTATGCTCCTGGGATGGGACTGGATGTATGGAGGCTGGAGATCAGCATCATGGAAAGGGACCTGGGGACCATGGTCAATGGAAAGTTGAGTATGTGTCAGCAGTGCTCTGAAAGCCAGGAGAGCCAACCATGTCCTGGGGGCATCAGGCACAGCATCACCAGCTGGGCAAGGGAGGGGATTGTCCTGCTCTGCTCTGCATTGGGGTGGCCTCACCCACTGTCCTGGGGGCAGTTTTGGATGTCACAATATAAGAAGAATATTGAACTATTAAAGACAGTCCAAAGGAGGGCCACAAAGATGGTGAAGATATGAGAGGTGGCTGACATCATCTGGTTTATTCAGCCTGGAGAAGGCTCAGAGTCTTCTCAGTCCAGAGATTCCTCATGAGTAAGATATTTACAAGCAAGTACTGATCTCTTCGTTCTGATGCCCAGTGAGAGGACCCAAGGGAATGGACTGCAGTTGTGTCAGGGGAGGTTTAGGTTGGATATCAGGAAAAGGTTCCTCACCCAGAGAGTGTTTGGACGCTGGAACAACTCCCCGGGGAAATGGTCACAGCACGAAGCCTGACAGAGTTCAAAAAGTGTTTGGACAATGCTCTCCAGCACATGGTGTGCTTCTTGGGATTGTCCTGTGCAGGGCCAGGATCTGGACTTCAACTTCTGTCCCATGGGTGCCTTCCAGCTCAGGATATCCTGTGAATATTTTGTGAGAGAATTACTATGTACAATGCAGTGTAGCTAAGAGCTTACAAAGAGAAGGAAATTATGTCTGCTAAATATTATCTGAAATTATTTTTGCCTTGTAAACAGAATTCACAGTGATGTCAGAGCTGAAAGAAAAAATCTGTTAATTGAAGTAATTTCTAATACATGAAAATTGCTTTTATTTTCTTACAGAATCATGTGGTGAGATTTCCTAGAATTGCTTACACTGTAATTGGAAAGTTGCATAAATGCCAGCTAAATTTAAAAAGAGGTGCAAGCTGACATTAGGAGAGGAGGACATCATGTGGTGTTTTAATATTCTTGAACTATATGATAAATAAAGGCAAAGTCAGCTTGTTGTCTCTGAGCTGAAATCTGTATAACTCTACAGCAAAACACATCCCTTCATTTCGCATTTCCGTTTATCATCATATTACTCAAAGCCCCTACAACAATGCCTTGTTGTGCCAAATTCTTTTAGTGTAATAAAGATCAAACTTTACTTCTGTAAGATCAAGATTACTTTACATCTGCAAATTTTTTTTTCCCATATGTGTTCTTAATTTTGGGACACATATAAGTAACTAAATATGGAAAATGCCTTCCAAGAATATAGCTATCGTAAAAAAAATCCAAAATAAACACAGAAATTAGTAGGTACTTAAGCCATGCAGTCAAGGTTGCTCTTAAGATAATTCCAAAGGTTTGAAAAGTATTTTTATTCATTTTTCTTGAGAAAATCTTACAATAGCCTTTAAAACATGATCTTGAGAGAAACTTTTCTAGGAACAGCAAACCATAGAGCATCTTTACTGAACAGAAAACAGCACAGCTCATCTCAGCTGTGCAGTTACAGTCCCAAATCCAGACATTTTGGCAACCATACAGTATGCAAACAAACATAAACTTTGTAAACACATGATTAGGCAGGACCCTTCTGCAGGATCCCATATTTAGGATGGTCATAAGATACTCAAACAAAGAATTAATGCATTTGTATATACAATCCCCTTAGAGACAGATTATGAAATTTTCACAAATAAACCCTCCAAAAATGATTCATGATGAAGCATTATTAGCATTAGAAATATGTACCAAACCCATTCTTAGCAGACATTCCAATATATCATTTTCAAGTAGAGCCCCCTTAGTCTCTATAATACATATCTACTCTTTCAGACAACAGACTTCCCTCTATCTCACAGATGAAAATGAAGAAAATGTAGGAGACATTCTAGTGGTGTGGTCTCTATATCTTTGACAATCTTTGTCAATTTAAAGACTAGAAATTTAAAGTATGCAGAAAAGACCTGTAATCAGAAAAAAACCCTTAGAGGTTAGGGCCAGAATTTTGAATGAGATTTAGAAAAATAATATATTTATTTAAATTAAATACTTCATTGTTTTTTAAATCTATTTTGCTATAAAGTAGGATTTTGTTTCAAATTTAAATCAAATTTACTATCAGTACAAAATGTATGTATGTGGTTGAAACTGTGTCATAACAAAATACTTCAAGTGTAAGTTAAAGAAAAAATTCATTACAACTGAAAATAATGTAAAAATTTTTGAAGTAAGAAAAAAATATTTCAGGTTCACCAAAGTGAATTTTTAGTTTCCTTTAATTACATCCAAAGCTAAAAGAAAAATCACTTACTTGTGTGGTTGTAGGGAAGGAAAAAATGCAAAAATATGACGACTATTTTGTTAACAGAAGGGTTAATTTTATTCTGAGGGAGAAGCTAAATAACACCTAACCAAATCACTGTATTGTTTAAAACAAATGAGTTAAATGGACATTTTATGCTACATATAAAATGTTACTGGACATGGGGTTTTTTCCCTCTCATGACAGTACAAAACAACAGATGTTCAGGCAAGCCATACTCAAGGATTCATATGAAACAAATAATAAAAGACCTAGTCCTTTGTGATGAGATATCGTCTGTTAGTGATGGAATTATTCAAAAATAATTATAAGAAGAAAAGAAACGTTGTGTTGCTTGATACCACGGACCAGTGTGTGGAATTATGGAACAGCGGAGACCTCTCTCAGTTTAGTCTTAATATGTCACTCACTTAGTTCAGAAGTTCAGTGTGCCAAGCATTTATTGTAATTACATGAAGAATTTTTACATCTTTTCCTATACCATGTAGAGTTCGGTAAACAAATGGTACTTACTTTGAAGACAAAATACATTTGGTGTCACTTAATTTGTATTCAGATAACTTGAAATAGAATTATACTGGGACAGTCCTGAAAGAAGTAGCCAGGACCACTTACTCCAATTCACTACGGTCATAGATTATATGATTGTATAATTTCAGCCTTTTATTTCAGCATTGCACTAAGCAGATATAGCATAAAGGATCATGTTTATCATACATTGTCAGGGTCAATCAACTTAAAGTAAATTTCTGTAATGTCCTCATGGGGGGAAAAACAAATGGCGGTGGTTGAAGTTTCAGGCAGAAGCAAACTTAAATAAAATTCAGTGTTTGCAGAGGCAGGAATGGTAGCATATGCTCAAGAGAAAAGAAGGAAAACCACTTCTGTTGCTTTTTTCACCCAATCCCTTTAGACAGATGCTGAAATATTATAGGCTAGATCTGTTTGGAGGGTAAAGTGAATGACAGAGGCAGATCTGCTTTTAATGCTATTTGATATATTTTTTGAAAAGAAACTTTAAATGCTTGAGGCACAAGGGGAAGAAATTTCTGAGGTCTTTCCAGCTGATGCTCTTCTCAGAAAACCTTTTTTCTGGGCTTTCCTTTACAGCCACGCTTCAAGTATTTCTATAGGTGTCCTCTCTGCCTGCTGCTCCCAGCAGCAGCAGCTCCTCAACAGGCTTTGGTGCCCCTCCTCCCAGGCTCACAGACACCTGCATTTGCCCACATCCTCCAGGTACATCACTCACTTCCTTCTGGCGGTGTCTGTGACCCATGGGTTTGACAATTGTCTATTTGTTGTTCTTAAGAAGGGCTCAGGAGACCAACTGACCCAGCTTAATTAGTTTATTGATTGGTACCATAAAGTCCATAACCAATTAGTGAGAGTAAAGTTATTAATGTCCAGTTCTGCAATGGTTTACTGTGGGAATGCAGCCATTCAGCAGAACAAAGCAAACACAAGATACAGCTCATCATAGCCCCATGTGTATCCCACTTCTTCCCCAGGTCACATGAGAAAACCTTCCATTGTGTGTGCTTCTGTCCCTGTTTTCCCTAACACAGACAGGAGAACATACGTTGTGGGTTTATTCTGTCTTGCTACTATTACAAAAGGAATAACTGACCTAGCCCCTAGTAGACAGAGTACAGCACTTTAACTGTTAAAAAGAATGACTGCTGTGGAATGGAGTGGAGCATGAATGCAAAACATTTTGAGAATGCAAAACATTTTGAGACTGCAAAACAGAGTAACAAGAGTTTGGATAACAGGGCAATAGATCCTATTCATTATCTTTCTCAATGAGATTGAGTTATATCTATCATAAAAATAGGTTTTCTGTACTGTGAAATTCATAGTCATATGCTAAAGCTTTAGTGGAAAATTAAGCATGGTGTTTTACAATTAGTAGTTGAAGTTAAAGAAGGAATTACAGAATACAGCCAGGATGCAGCGATCAGCATTTGTGCTCTGACAGCAAGCAGGTTGTTCTTTCCCTATATATAGGGAAAAAAGCTCTATGCTGTTAATGTTATATTGTTGTGTGTTTTGAGGCGTTGTGTTTGGGCCATTAGGCACACCTTCATAAATGAAATTTTTATTCCTTTAATATGACTGCAAATAGCTGAAGGTATCAACATGTTTTATAAGTAAAGGACTGTGTTATACAGGACGAACTAACATGATTGCTTTTAACAAAACCCAACAGGAGAAAGAAAAACTCGTCTGCATTGGAACATGATTGACTATGATCAGGATCCGTAAGGCACATCATTAAATACAGTCCTCAGTTTACAAGAGTAGAGAGATTTCTTGTTCTGTTTCCAGGAGCCAGCTTATTCTGATTCCTGCAGTTTTTCTCTCAAGACTTTTTTGATCATTACCTTTTGTAGGGATTACACTGTGACATTCCATTTAAGGAAATAAAATAATAATTTCTTTCTATTCCAACTTTGTAACTTTATTGGGATTTGATTATAAATGTTTTAATAGTAGCATCATGTTTGACAGCAAATCTCATTGTTTTTGAGAGGTAAGCAAATCTACCGCAGCATTATGGTAGCAGGGACTTTGTTCTCTCTGAAACAGAGGCAGAAGCGGTACTGCATTTGAAAGGACTTCAGCAACACTCTTGGAGCTGAAAACAGATACATTGACATTAGCTTGTTGAAAAGTTAATTTTCCAGTTTCATTGAAGAAAATTAATTCACAATGGAAAGGCAGTGTGGGGGGTTCATTACTGCAGTATTTCTTGCATGAGTTCATTGATGCCTTGCTCTCATGTCGTGTGTTGAAGTCTCAGCCTGAGACACTAATTCATGATGATACTGCAGTGCAGCTCATTTCTGAATGTATGTCGTAATACTGTGCTAATGGTTCATTCTTTCTCATGGTGGAGTGGTTGTGCTCTGGAGAAGGGTATCATACCTTGAAAAACATAAAAACATGATCATAAGTGGCCCAAATCATTCCTAGCCCAGATTATTCAGTGGCATACAGAGAACGTGTAAAAGCTGGTACATTTTCCTGTATTTTTTCAGAAAAAGGGTTTGCATCTTGTGTTAAACCCCTGAGGAATCATTAAACAGAGAAGGATGAAATAGTAAACTCTGATAAAGGAATAAATAGCAAAAACACTTGTGGAAATCAGATGTTTGACCCTTTGCAAACAGAGAAGAGCAATTTGTCAGTGGAACCAATGCTCCTCTTCAGTCTGTGCAATTGCTTGTTGGAATGGAAATTTATTATAAAAGTGGTAGAACTGCTTTTTTTTCCCTTTTTTTTCTGAGGTCTTCCTAGAAATTTGCAGGTGATGAGAGAAGCCTTCATTCTAATAAAAGAATAGGCCAGCTTACTGATTGGAGAAAATTACATGGAGTTTTTTAATCAAAGTCTCTGTGGTCTGCTGTCTGATTTTCTAGGCCAGATGTCAAATGTTTTTCACTGATGTCGATGTTGAAGTAATCACTAAGCCAATTCCAAGAATGAGTAAGTGAGACTGTAATAACATTTCATTTCAGTATTACATAAGCTTTTTTTCCCAGCTATGAACAAAGTAACAGGACCCCTCTGATTCAATATAATTACACAAACTATTACTTTGAAATTTGTGAGACAGTTTTATGTGTGGGCAATTGCTCTATACATATATATGGGAGGTTTCAGTACAAAATGCAAAAACACATTTACAAAGTTTTATATTTTTAAACATTTACATTTAATTTAAAACATAATTACATTTTTCATATTTAATCTATTTTATTAAGTTTATCTTTGCTGCTACAGTATTAACCAGTAATTTGAAAGGCAAGAATTTTCTAGAAAAAAGACTTTGCAATTTGAAAATGAGGAGAGAAAGAACTAGCTGGCTCAATGGATAATGTACCTTAGTGAGTGAATCTCAGCTGAATATTGTGTGACTGTGACATCAAATATTTTGCAGTTTTTATGTGAAATATAATCAAAGTTACTCATAGTGATGTAGAGAAGTAGTCTAGTAGAACTAAGTCAGAACTTAAGGAACATATTGTCTATAGCTGTTTCAAGAGGAAAGTGATGATATAACTAAACAAATAAATATTTATCACAGATAAATAGAGGAAAAAGCAAATCTAACTAAAATGAAACGATGTACAATGCTCAGATTAATCTTACTCTATGGGTAAATTAATAAATTAATGAGTAAATTAATATGGGTAATTATTAATACAAAGGTATTCAGGTGGAACATTGACCCTTCGTAGAAACTAATAAAATATTAACATTGACACATTTCACCACAATTCATATCTTTATTGAAAAGATATTTTGATTATGTATCTTCTGCTTTATCCACTGCGTATTTGGTGAGCAGCTATCCAATTTGCTGTTCCTTCACTGGTGAAGCGCTGCGTCACTTCTTAGAATTTCATATTCCTTCGTGAGCATTGCTACGGTGCTTGGTACAGTTTCATAAGCAGTGATGACATCATGAGGTTTTCAGATTGCTTTTCTGAGAAGAAGCATTATTTATGCTCATTTTGCAGATGGGGAATATTTGCAGAAGGCATGGGAAGATTGACACAAATACATGTCACTGTTTTCTGGTACCTATCCAGGATTGTTTTTCAGCATCCTTCACCTCAGAACATACTGTGTTCAAAGCTCAGCTTGCTCTCTACATACAGCTGAGTTGTTATTTGCAATGTCTGTAATTTCAGCTCATGCCTTCTGTATATAATGCATGTGTACAAGCAGAGTATGTGTAGAAACCAAGGTCTTGTGGGGCAGAGTCCAGCTCCTCTTGCTGGGCGCACAGGACAGACTGGGCTCCTAAGCCTGCAGCTTGGATATTGCTGCTGGCTCCAGCTGTAAAACTGCACCTCTCAAGGGCCTGTGATCTGATCCAAATTAATTTGGCAATTCATTTAGGCAAGACAGAAGGACTCTTTTCAAGGATGGGGGCACTTTTAAGGAAAGGTCTTTTAAGGAAAGGTCACTAGAACAATTTAATGGGGCTTGGCGGCCCTTGAAGAGATACTGTGTGCTTTTTCTGAGATACAGTGGAATCCCTTTTGGCTCATATTTCCTAGGTTTATGCAGTATGAGAGAGCCACACAACAGGAAAACTTACATTTCAAAACCCAAGTTTAAAGTCTGAGAAATGTGTCAGAAAGTGAAGACAGAATCTTAAAATGGGAAGCATCACGCAAGATTCAAAAGAAGCAGTACTACCAGTCCTATTCCCAGAAACAAGCAGAATATAAACAAGTTAGAGAAATATTGCAACAGCATAAACCCTTTAGAAATATAAGAGCTTTCAGCTTATTCATAGTGATCCCCAGGGACAATTCTCTGTCCTGCAATCCGGACTTAGTCTACCAAGTTCCTTAGAGAACAGTGAATGCAAGATTGAGTATACAGTGAATGAGCAGGCTAGTTAGAAAAGTTAACATTTCATTCATAAGTTCCGACATGATTTTCTACTACAGACCTATGTCATAATATTGAAGTTTTCCCATAGTGAGCAGCTTTGTGATTAAGACACAGGCTGAGGAGCTCCAGCATTCAGTGATACCTTTCTGCTTTATCAGGCAAAACCATTTTCCCATGCTACCTATACAGCAAGGACCAAAAAATCTGCAGTGATTGAGACAGTCCACTGCTACTTTGATAGTGTAATGCTGAATTAAATGAAAAAGTTGGAGACACATATGACTAGATACTCTTAAAACAATAGTTCTCCAGAACTGCCTTGTGCAAAAAATTTGCATGTGCAGAGCAGTCTTTGCACACTCAGGTGTTGGTATACAGACATCATAAATGTTTGCTAACAGCTTGGGCCCTAAACGAAAATTATAATAACCATAAACTCCTTCAGGTTGGAAAAAAAATGGGAAAATTAGTATCACAGCTAAAACTGTTGGGGATAATAAGGTTACATTCCAGAATATGAGTCTGATTCCATTTATATATACTTCATGACAAAGAGTATGTTCCCTTTAATAAAAAGTTGCACATTGAATTATCTAGCATTGTCAAAGACAATCTCTCTAAGCAAAACCTCTCGGAAATCATATCTAGTATAACTCCTTTGACCATGTAAAAAAATCCCTCCAACAAATAAAGAATCATTTTCATTATTTATCAATTTTTCAATATTTTTACCTCCTCACTTGCTTGTTGAAAATAGCTTATTTTCTTTTAACCTGTGTTTGAAATTGTTCACTCAATTTTTTGTGATTTTTTGTTTCTCCATAACTTCTTATTTCAGTTGTTTTCTTAGCTACAATGGGTCACTAGAGACTCATATAATTGTTTCTTACTCTCTAGTTGGATGTGTGAAATTGTAGATACAGAGCCTCTGATGTGAAAACTCCTGGAAAATAAATACCTGCAATTGTTGAGCATGCAACATTAAAATATGTTTTATGAGATGTTCATGGCAATAAAAAGACACTTCCAGAAAGTATACGGGAAGAAAAACCCTGGTAGGAAAACATCCCCAAATCATTTTTTATTTTGTGCAAGTATTTATGGAAATAGTATTTGCTGTAGTGGGCTAGAACTTACACAAACAATATTTTTCCTGCTCTTCAGGGAACCAGAGAAATAACACGTAAGTAAATCATCCAAAAGATGTATTTTTGTTAAAATATTACTGTTTCAATATTTTGAAGACAGGAATTGGTCAAAACCTGATTATCATGACACAATCAAACATGTCAAATCTCACACTGGTGAATACAGGCTGAACATTTGAAACAGGACCAATAAAAAGATAGGCATATTCTTGTATTTAACATCCCCAAAATATGGCTTTCAAAGTCTTACATACACTTTGGAAGCAGAAAATTTTGCCTGATTCTTGGTAAGAAAGACAGTAAATACTACTCCAAACACGTTCTTAATAAGGCTTTCCATAGCCAAAAAAATAAAGCTACTACTGGGAGGTCACCAAAAGGAGGAGGATGACAGAACAGGTAGCTTGTGCTCTGTGTGCTGGCTCTGACCATTGAGATGCTTCTTCCATCTACTCTGCTTTCTCCTCTCTCCTATCTCTAGCTGTAATGTAAACAGCAGGACCATGGCTCTTCTGAGTGTGGACTACAGCAACATTCCCAAATGAGACTGCAGATCTTCCCAATGTTCTGTGAGCAGAGCAACAGCACGAGGTTAGTGACTACTGCTGGAAGATGGAAATGCAAAAAGCTTACTGAAAGAAGCTGAGAATGAAAAGAAGTTTCCATAAGGAAACCTAGGGAAAAATAACATCAGCCCATTACAGGATGAGGATGGTCACCTCACAAACAGGAGCAGAGCTGAGCCAAAGGTGTTTAACACATTCTCTGCCTCTGTTTCCAACATGAAGGATGGACCAAGGAGGTCTCAGTGCATGATCATATCTGTGAGAATGATCAACTCCCAGTCTACCTGAAATGTGCAGGATCTGCTGCTCTAGCTGAATCCCCACAAATCTATGGGGCCCCATGGGATTCATCCAGGAATCCTCAAAGAGCTAGCTAATGTCATCACAAAATCAAATTCCTCCAGATCACCAGAAACCTCATGAATCACTGGTCCACTGCCCATTTTGAGAAGAATACAGGGCTGTCTGGCTGGCCTGTTTGATGGGGCTTGGATGTAAAACATTAATGTTTCTAAGTATCAAGACTTTTGTGAATGGGAAAACTCTGTTCAGCCCAAAGGCTGCCAGAATGTGGGTGGGAGAAAGGAATCTGATTTAAAAAAGATGTGTTTCTGAGAGAACAAGAAGTTTGATCTCAGTGAGATGTATAAGCAAGACAATGGTGGAAAAAATAGATGATGATCATCAAGGTGTTAGAACAAAGGAAGAGAATGGTTTCTTGTTGCATTTTATAGCAACCAATCTTAGAGACAGTCAAAATGGTAGATGCACACTCATAAAGGTATATTCTATATATTGAAGCCATAAGTGTGAATTGCAGGCAGTTTTAACCAAGAAGAGGGCTGAAGGAAAAATATCATTCTCCAACAGAAACATATAAAAACTAACAGTTTGAAAGGAGAAAGATAACAAGTCCTTGTTAATGAAATAAGATGAGTAAAATGAGGTATTAGCTTTTGGAAAGGGATGAAGTTAGGAACAGTCTCGTTCTGCACTTTGTATTGAGCAATAATATCTGTTTGCTGAGCTGATCCACACATAGCATTGAGCTTTGCTATTTCCTTTTATTCAGACTGATGATTTTGCTAATGCATTTTCCCGTGGGGTGTATTTTTCAAACTGACTCCTCCCTGACTCCTGATATACAGGCCTTTCCACTGCCAGCAAATGAGGTCATGACTTACCATCCTGGGTGACCGGACAACACATTCTTACTGGGACTGCCACAAAGCTGTGCTACTGTCCCCCTTCAGACCACTCTTGGTGAAATGTTTAACCGTGTCTATACCAGAGGCACAGCTGTCAGTTGATTACTGCTCTTTTTGGGAGCTCTTTATGTGTCATTGTGTTACAAGCAGGCTCATTTCACAGAGCATGCATCCCATCAGAAAGGCACCTTTGCTTACACTAGCTGCAAAACTCATTTTACACAGCCTGTTTTAGTCCATCACAGCGGTATTGTGCATTTTGCATTAAGTAAAGGACATGCTATTCTGGTTTCTTTGAAGATGTTGTGAAAGGTGGGCTAGCAGTACAATCCTGATCATGGTCCCACCTTTTCCTTAGTCTGAGTAATCAAAGCAATTCCACTAATCCCTTCACAGAGATGAGAGCGGCTTAGTTGTGTTCACGACAATGGCTTGCTGTTTTTCGGCTGGGGCTTTATTCATAAAATGGTGTCTGAGGCAAAAGGACACTTTGGGGGTACAGCCTTGAAAATTTGGATCCTCAGTGAATTTAATATCTCTGCACTGTTCTGCAATATAATTTCATTAAGAGCTGAATCTTTTTGGTCATAACCAAAAGCCACAAAGAATCTGCAGGTTTCTCAGTGGAATTCAGTGCCTCATGATTTCAGGGAAAGATTGATTTAGGATTTGGGTTTTCTTATGGACATTTCCAGGAATGATTGAAAAGATGACTGCAAACCACAAACACCTTGTTATTAGCAATGTTCCAGAGGAGATACTATACTCCTATAAAATCTTCTTGGCTCCTGGGATAAATAATAGTCTTCCAACACAAATCATGGTTATTGTCAAGTTGAATGTGAGTCAGCAGTGCCCTGACAGCCAGGGGGCCCAACCATGTCCTGGGGGGCATCAGGCACAGCATCAGCAGCCAGGCAAGGGAGGGGATTGTCCTGCTCTGCTTTGCACTGGGACAGCCTCACCTCGAGTGCTGGGGGCAATTTTGGGTGCCACAATATAAGAAAGGTGTTTAACTATTAGCGTCCAAGGAAGGGCAGCAAAGATGCTGAAGAGCCTTGAGAGGAAGACATATGAGGGTGGCTGAGGTCACTTGGTCTGTTCAGCCTGGAGAAGAGGAGACTGAGGAGAGACCTCATCACAGTCAATGAATTCCTCATGAAGGGAAGAGGAGGGGCAGGCACTGATCTCTCCTCTGTGGCGATCCACAACAGGACCTGAGGGAATGGCCTGAAGTTGTATCAGGAGAGGTTTAGGTTGGATATTAGATAAAGGTTCTTCCTCCAGAACATGGCTGGACACTGGAACAGCTCCCCAGGGAAGTGGTCACAGTACCAGTCCTGACAGAATTAAGGAAGCATTTGGGAAATACACTCGGGCACATGGTGTGACTCTTGGGGATGGTCCTCTGCAGGGCCAGGAGCTGGACTCAATGATCATTGTGGGTCACTTCCTACTCAGCATGTTCTGTGATTCTGTGATTTTAAACCTGAGCTGATATCTCTGTAAAAGTCTGCCAGTATATTAAAAATTAGTTACTCCTTCAAACCACCAAATATGATACACATAGCACTGGTTGAGAAAAAGGATTTCTGGTGTTTTTAAACTGCTAAAACTTTAGTTTCACTGGCTTGACCTGTATTTGAGAGCTGAACAGTGCAGAGGAATTAATTTTCTCCTCTTACAGTCTCTTAATCACTGTTCAGGACATGTTCCAGTATTGATGACAACTGCAAGCCCCAAAAGACAGCCTTTACAAGAGAGCGCAGGATAAACAGCCCTGCAGCCAATTGCTCCTAACTCTCAGAATAGTGAAGATGGCTTCACTCCAAAATTATCACAACAGAGACCACACAGATGGGAAGATAAAAGCTCCCTCAGTAAGCTGCTAACAATGCAGACCATTTTGCTCTGCAGTGCTGGGATGCACAGGTAAGCCACCTGTGTTCTCCCGACGTCACTGAAGTAAAGGCCAGGGGCCGATTGCTTGATGGGTGCTCTTTTATTATCATATATCAGGTGTCACCTGCAATTTCATGTCTCGGGCAGTAAGAGAGAATCCATCTGTCATCTTCCAGTGAATCTCAGTGAAATTTCTTTTCTTTTGAAACTGAGACCATTACACTGGTGAAGCAGATATAAGATAGGCCAGATGTTAAAAAATATTTCCAAAATCCTTAAGGATTTTTTTAAGCAGGATTTTTTTTGGAATGGAATTGATTTACTGCCACATTTACTTCATGAACAGGGACTGTATTTCATTCAGTAAGATGTAACTAAACAACTGATATGTCTGGATTTATTCTGCTCATCACATAAGGTCTCCAAAGGGTCTAAATAATTTGTAACTCTTTTAAAATTAATGACTGAACATGCCAAGGTAAAATTGGCAGGTGAAGATAAAAAAATGCACTCAGTATTTTACACTTTGAAATTCCAGCTTTTCTTCTGGTTTGGGAGACTTTCTGGTGTCACTACTGAAATCCCAGGGCAGCTTTGTGGGACACAGGTCTCCCATACTTATTTTCTCATGGATGCAGCAGGTTCCTAGATGCAGTGCCAGGCCTATCCTATGAGCCACTGCATCTCTTACAATACTTTTGTAGCATCCATGGGAAATCAGAGGGAAAGCATGTCTCATCTGCTCCACATCATGCCCTGCCAGTGAAGGAGAAGTTACGATCAAATCTTCTCTCATTTCAAAAAAATTTCAGGGCTTAGAAGAGCGTATCCAAGGCTGATCAGGTGCCTCTTCAGCCATCTTTTCTCCAATTGTGTAGTGGCAGGAGTATCGTTAAGAGAAGTAATAGTACTTGGTAAGACAAATTTCTGTGAATGCTTTCAGCATGATACTTAGCGACATAAAAAAACAACTGTAGTTAAGCCCAAATATTTTTTGTGTGTAATTATTTTTATTGCAGTGAACACCAGGGAATTTTCTGGTACTGTTATGATTGATACTATAAATTTCAACAACTGAAATTGTTGGGAAAACTTTATGATGTTATCCAAGATGCTGACTTACTTATACTAATAAAAGGTAGCAAAACTAATGTATTATGTGGCTGAAATTAACTTTGCTATTTTAGAGGATATTTTACATTAATTTTGGAGTCTTAGGTTCTTCCTTATTTTAATTATAAAACAGTTTTTTGCAAAGTTTGAATTTAACTTTTATTTTGGCTATATATGCACAGAACCTTAATGCAAGAAATTAAAATAAATTGGGTTCAAACCTCACATTCACATTTATGGCTAAGTTTAGCCTCAGCTTAAGGGACTGTCCCGGGGTGACTTTATGATATGTATCCCCTATCGCCTGCTCTATGACCAGACATGAATCCTGTGCCTTTTGGTGCCTTTAAAACTGGGTCCAAGAGAACGAAAAAAACAAAGCCAGATGAACTGTTCAAAGCAGTTTTGTGTTCAAGGACACAGATGCACACTCCCCTGCGTTCTGCCCAGCAGCTCGGCTTCTGCAGCAGGAAAAGAGTAACATTCCTTTTGCTTTCCAGCTAGCTTTTTGTTCATTAGATAAAGCAAGGAGTTTTTCCTGGGACTTTGGTTTCTTCTTGTTGTCTTCTGGACTGTTCAGAACACCGGAACACCAGAATTCACTGGGAGAGCTTTCCACCGAGGCCTGGAGGGGCCCGCACTGAACTCCAGCTCTGGAGAGGAGAAAGCCACATCCACAAAGGACTCTGAAATCTACCCAGGTTCTCTCCACAGCGAGAGGTTTTATTATTTAGCATTATTCTTTTCTGTACCTGCGTGCACTCTGCTTGTTAAAATAAATAGTTTTTCTCCTTTTTCACTTTCCTCCGAGGAATTTTCTTTCCAAACCTGGAGGGGGAGGGGTGGCTGAAACATGCCTTCTTTGGAGGGGACGTTCCTCCCAGAGCGTTTCCCTTAATTTATCTCAAACCAGGACAGAGACCAAAAAGGGAAAGCTGAAGATGAGCTGATTAGCGTATCATCCATGTTCTGCTGTCAGAGAAAAAATTAGGCTGGAACTTTTACCACTGGACACAAAAAGAAATGATAAAAGAATACAGAGTCATATTTTCCCACAGTTCATTTTCTGCTCTTTTGTACCAGCTTTTTTTGTCTCTAAATTTGAATGTCATTCTGTAAATTGTGTACCTTGTCTAGATTATGCACATTTTTTAAGATGAGAAACATTTTCAACCTGGCACCTCACTGCCTTTATGAGGTGTAACCAGGTGCACCAGCCTAATTCATACAGGCAATACGTGTGTGTGGAACCATGGGTTACATACACTGTGCAGCTATGAAACTATAAATCTTAGTTCCTCAGGGGAAATGAGATATATATGACCTGGACTTTTTGTTCAACCAGGAGAGTCAGTTCAGTAGTCCCTTCTAATGCCCTGGGCAGATAGTTGCTCTGCTTGCTCATCCAAGCCCTTCAACAACAGGGAAAAGTTTGGATTGTGTGACTCTGCTTCACAAAAGCTCTGTCCACACAGCCAACATGATCTCTTAGAAATTGGAACAGATTAATAAAATTAGTGTTAGCAAGTCATTACCCCTTATTTCTGAATGGATTCAAATATGAAATTTAATAGTATTATCATATTATTAATTAGTTACTGTATGGAGTCTGCCATTCATATCAGAGGGAAAAATGTTATTAGACATGATGCCTATTTAAATGTAAGGTTTTAAAGAAGTCCTGGTAGATAGCAAACTGGTATCTGTCTTACACACTGAGCAAGTTGATGGAATGCCATAGTAAAGAATGGTGTTATTATTAAGATATTCTTAAGACTAAGACACTTGTATTTTAATATATCATTAAGCTGATTAGTATTATTAGATAAAATTTGAAATTTTTAATATGAAATTTGCAGAGAGAAATAATTTCTCACTAACTTACAGGAAAGTTCTTTTGTGGAGTCAGTGAACATAGATAAAAGTGACCAAATTCTCTTAGCATACATTGAACACTAAAAAAAAATCTTCCAACAAAGGATTTCAAAATTCTGGATTCTCATGATTCCAAGTCATCTAAAAGTAGCAGAAATGAATAGTTATTTTTTTTACAGTGCAGAGGAGTTAACAGAGGAGTTCCTTACAGATCAGTGCAGAGACTTTGTTATTTAACATGTTTATCAATACAGTGGAAGAGTGTTTGGTACAGAAATCATGGCCTAAAATTACTCAGATTACTTAGAATGAAAGCTGAGAAGACTTGTGGAGTATGTCACAACACTGTGAATGAGAAATAAAATGGCAGATGAAATTCATACTGTTGAACATAAGGTTATGTAAATAAGAAAAGAATTATAGGCTATATACTAGCCATTGCCATTCAAGAAAATTATCCTGGAGCTATAAAACTTATATAAAAAACCATAATTTCCTTAGCAATAACCAAAAAAGAAAATAAATATTAAAAATTATTAGGAAACAAAGAACAAAGCAAAAAATATCATGCCATTGCACAGACACACAGAACTCTTACATATTAAACAATGAGTAATTTGGAAATTGTAATAAAATAAAATAAAAATGTAATAAAATAAACAGTGAGTTATTTAACCTGAAAAATTATATAGTAGAACTAGAAAAAGTAGAGACAAGTGGAAAAAAGTATAAACCAACTTTTTATGAGAAAAGACTAAATAGAAAATTACTTTTCATGTTGGGAAAGGAATGACTGTAGGGAAACATAAATTAATGTCCATATAATCATGAAAGACATGTAGAAAGTGAAAGGAGAATGTTTATTCACTATTCATGTAGCAGAAAACCTTTTATCAATTAAAATTCTTGCAAATTTTTGCACAGAAGAAAGTTCTTTTCACAGTTCACACAGTCAGCTCTACAGGTCAGGTGTACCCAGGATCTAGCGGAAGCCTAATGTATTTGTCTGTTAAAAAAAACATTTAGGCATATTTTTTGATGAGAACATTCTACAGGAATTGTCAAGCTCAAGGAAGTAGATTCCTCTTCCAGCTCAGAAGTCCTCAAGACTTACATTGCTGGATAAAGGTTATAACAAGGGAAGATTTGCCTTGTTTTCACAGTGGAATTCTTTGAAAAGCAGACTCCATTTCTCAAGTGTTCATGATCTGTGTAGACAGTCAAACCAAGATTGTGCCAGATGCTTTTCTTCTGAGAAATGCTGCTGATGTTGTGAATTTCTAAGGTTTTACTGTTTCTGATAAAAATGAGTACTTCATCAAATTTAGAAAAAATAATTCAGAATATGATGAATATGAATTTTTCCAAAAATGGTGGATTTACATGTGTGCAATCTTTCATTTGCTTCACTGTTATTCATCCTGTTTCCCCCAGTTCTGACCAATGCCACTTTTACACACAGGCATTTGAAACACCTTTTTTTTCGTGGCTCTGCTTGGAATTGGTGTGGCACAGACCAGTTTGAACTCCTTGCTGGGCAGAAATGTCAATGGGAGAAGTAGTAACCCAACGTTGTGGGTTCAATCTCTGTATGGGCCATTTACTTAAAAGTTGGACTTGATGATCCTTGTGAGCCCCTTTGAACACAGAATATTCTGTGAATCTGTGAATTTGGATGCTGTGGATCTAACAAGGTAAACAGTGACTGAGTCTGCCCTCTTGGTAGTGGACTTAGGGACAGATGTAATAGAGCTACATCCCTAACAACATCAGATCCTACCAAAGGAAAAGCAGCCTGGATCCAACCTCTTCATGGTAGACAAGCAAAAGAGAAACATGCACATATATGCTTGTTTTGGGGGAGTTTGCTTATGTCTTGGCATTGCAATGAATGATTGTTTTCAGGAACGTTTTCAGGTTTGATTAGATTTGGTTAGGGTATCTATGATAGCATAGGGGATGTATCTTCATCAAAAACAAAATTAAAAAGCCATGTTGGAAAGATAGTGTTTCTATTGTGTTACTCTCAGCAGGTCACTTTCTTGTGCTTTGATGGTACCACTTGACTGCCTTTGGGGGTCCTCTCAAAATACTGTCTGTGTCAGCGCTAAAAGCTCCTTTGTTCACATTTTTATTCACCTGTAATCTCAGAATTAGGCAACCTGGAAAAGGAGCTATTGATGATGTCTTTCTGAGCTTAAAGAAAAATACAGACAATAATATCTCTGTATAAAAGCAAATAGCTGTTGCCTACCCTAAGAAATACTTCTACTCTTCTAAGTAAACAGGCAAAATTGTTTCACATGACTTTTTTCTTACTAAGTCTGACAGCAAGAGAAAACTTTTAAAACTTTTTTGATCAGAAATGCAAATTCTTATCCATCCTTGCTTTTTAATTAACTTTTTCATTTTCAAATACAAAGATAGTGTTGATGATGACTGGTAAGCTTGGGCTGAGAGATGTACTGATCTAGTGCTGTTCTTTTGAAATCTGCAGAGAAATGAATCTCAGGGTACAAATGAAATGATAATTGGGATTTCAGTTCATCAGGGTTCAATTCAACAAAATAAATGTTCAGTTTCTCAGATTGTTTCTTAAGGTCTTCTTCTGTAACACACAATTATTCAAGACTCAAATGACAGTTAAATTTATTATAATTTTTTCTAATATTACCACTGTCTCAGTCCCAGAAAGGTGCTGTCAGGATTTGAACCTCACCGTGTTCAACTCCAGGAGCAAGGAGAAGGAATAGTCACCCTTTGTAAATACATACAGCTGCTTTTAGAGCTCTAAATCACCTTCTGAAGTCTCCTAACTTGAATACAAGAGTCTATACTTCAGTCCTGAATACAAGTGTCTATACTTCATTTAAATTGTTACAGCAACCTGAAGCAGACTGTTTCAATAAATGAATCCATGGGTACCAGAATAAAGATGAGCAAAGATCTGTCCATCGCTGAAGGAACATAGAAGCTGATAAAAATAAATTGATGAATAAAAGCCCCCAGTGTCAATTATTTACTTAATACGGCATGTCTGGACAGAGAAAGTAAGATGTGTCTTGAGATCCACTAAGCCATCAGCTGGCAGTGTCTGCTCTTTTAAGAGCTGGAGTTCTGGAGCTACATGTCCTGAAACACAGAAAAACTACATTTTCAGAAAGTCCAAAAACATATAATCATAGGAGCATAGAGTCATTAAGGTTGGAAGAGACTTCCAATATCATTGACTCTAATCTTTGACTAAACACCACCTCGTCAACAAAACCATAGCACTAAGAGCCACATCCAGGTGTTTCTTGAACACTTCCAAGGACAGTGATTCCACCAAATCCCTTTGGAGTCCATTCCAATGCCTAGCTACCCTCTCAGTGAAAAAATTTTTCACGGTCTCTAAACTGAACCTGTTCTGACACAGTCTGAGGCAATGTCTGCTTTTCCTGTCACTTGTTGCCTGGGAGAAGAGGCCAATCCCCACCAGGCTATACCCTCCTTTCTGGGAGTTGTAGAGAATGATAAGGTCAGCCCTGATCCTCCTTTCCTCCAGGATTAACAAGCCCAGCTGCCTCAGCCGCATCTCATGCTTTATCCTCTATACTCCCCTCCATCTCCACAGCCCTTCTCTGGACATGCTCCAGCACCTCCATGCCCTTCCTGAACTGAGGGGCCCAGACCTGGACACAGCAGTCGAGGTGTGGCCTCACCAGTGCCCAGTACAGGGGGAAAATCCCTGTCCTCCTCCTGCTGGCCACACTATTGCTGATACAGGCCAGGATGCCACTGTTGTCGGCCACCTGGACACACACTGGCACACCTTCAGCCACTGTCAACCAGCACCCCCAGGTCCTTTTCTGCCATGCAGCTTTTCAGCCACTCCGTCCCAGCCTGCAGCACTGCAGGGGGTTGCTGCGGCCAAAATGCAAAACTTGGCACTTTGCTTTATTGAACCTCATGCAGTTGGCCTCAGCCCATCAATCCAGCTTGTCCAGACCAGTTAGCACTTCTATTTATTACACACATTAACACTTTAAATACAAGGAAAGTCCACATTCTCAATTCATGATTCTAATTCCATCTTGGGTTTAGGTAACAGATAATGTTTGAAGAACTCAGTGGATCTGGGGAATTATCATATTGAATTAACACTTTGGGGAATTGAACACTGAGGACTGAGATGGGTGCTGTTAGTGGCTGAACCACATGAAGGTGCCTGAGGGGTGGGTCCTGGAGGCAACTCTCCCACCAGCACCAGCAGCAGAGAAGGTTGAAAGCTGGGGTAGCAGCTGGTGTGTGTGGCAAAGCTGTGAAGAATAAGGCTAGTCAAGGGAAGAATTCTAAGCTAGATCTGGATGTGGTCAAGCAAAGGGATCTACTTAAGTCATTCAGAATACTGACTCAGACAAATGGTTTTAGCAGTCTGAAATGGCTGACTGGGAGTAGTGCATAAATGAGACCACAAACTTGAGAAGACAGAAGACTTATTCAGATGATTAGTTACAACAGGTAACTAATTTCCTTGATTTCAAGGAACATATTAAATAAGACTAACAAAAATAACACTATTTTTTTCTCATGAAAAAGCAGGAGGTGTCTATGGTCAAATTCCCATGAAATACAATATACAATTTCCAATGCGTCAAATGGCTGAAAACATCTGACTGCAGAATCTCTCCCATAAAGTTTGGATTACTTTGAATACTTTTAGTCCTCATCATAACTAATATCAACATGACAGCAAAGAAAAAAAATCCCAGAGTTATGATTTCTGATGTTTTTTGGATTTTTTTCATATAAATGTAGTATTACAACAACAAGGAGAATCTGAGAAAGTCATAGTCGAGCACATCCCATTAATGTCTGTCCCTGGGACACAGCAAACACAGTTACATTCCTGAATCATAGAATGGCTTGGGTTGAAAGGGATGTTGAAGATCATCTCGTTCAATCCCCCTGCCATGGGCACAGACACCTGCTACTGGACCAGATTCCTCAAAGCCCCATCCAACCTCGCATTGAACACTTCCAGGGATGGGGTATCCACAAACTCTTTGGACAACCTATTCCAGTGCCTCACCACCCTCACAGTAAAGAATTTTTTCCTCATATTTAATCTAAACTTAGCCTCTTTCAGTGTGAAGCAATTCCCCCTTGTCCTAATACATATTATATACCTATTTACATACCCTTGTAAAAAGTCCCTCTCCATCTTTCTTGTAGATTCCCTTCAGGTATTGGAAGGCTACAATTAGGTCACTCTGAAGTCTTCTCTTCTCCAGGCTGAACAATCCCTGTCCTCTCAGCCTTTCATCATAGGAGAGGTGTTTCTTCCCTCTAATCAAGTTGGTGGCCTCCTCTGGGCTTGCTCCAGCAGGTCAACTTCCTTCTGGTGCTAGAGACCTCAGAGCTGGACACAGCATTCCTGGTGGAGAGCTGAGCGCTTTACAACTGACCCTCTGCTTCACGTTGCCAAGGTCCAGATTCCTTCAGACTAACAAAGATCCTCTCCACACCAGGCTACGTTCTGGAGGCTGCTTTGTAAAGGCACCCTATTATTGATAAGCAAAAAATTACAGACAATTAGTGTAGAAAGGAACTATAAAAATTAGTGGGTTAAGATAATTCAATTAATATTTTTAAGTTAAATTTTAATTGGACAGAAATGTTGATTTTCTATTTTGCTTTTCAACTCTACACACCTGACATTTATTTTCAGTCAAAAGGAAAACCGAGGAAAGGAATAAATAGAAAATATTCTTGCTTGAGCAAATTCTTGCCTGGCAAAAGGCTGCATCATGGGATGTTGTATGTATACTTTTATACCTAGGCCGTCAATCAATAATACAGGGGCTCAAAGAATCATAATTAAGTTTAATTATATTGTAGGCTTGTTCTATTTAAAGCCATAGAAACAAAATACATGGATGTCTATGGCTCTGCATTGCCCCTCTCAGTAACACATGGCGTCCACAAAGTCTGACATTCCCGAAAGACTGTGCTGCTTCTGATCCTTGCTCACACAGGGAAAAAAACACAGAAGAAAAAGACGGCCCCTGTTTTAATGCTGACAATATATTAAATGAAGAAATTAAATGAAAAACTTCTGGGAGGGTATACATAATGATAAGAAAGTAAAATAGCAGTGGTTACATTTTCTATGGTAGACATAATTGATATGTTTGTTGTATGTGATTCACACATTATTTTAAGTTTCTGAGGGGGATTTTTATTGCAAAATATTCTGCATTTTAAATACTATTTAATTATGGTTTGTTTCCTTAGGGATTATATCACCATGTGACTTTAATTTGGTATATACCCTAAGGGGCAGCATATTTTCAATTATGAAATATTTCCTCCAGAAACAATAATGGTTCAATGATTTATTGCAGGATCCTATTATAAGGTGCCTCATACAAGTGAAATCTGAAATGCAATTGGCTTAACAATATAGTATAGGCAGGACTAAAATGCATGTGAACTGAGCGTATGGGCCTTTTTCACAAAAATCATATTTATATACTTTCATCCTTTGCATAATACTTCAATTATTATATCTTGAAAAAAGAACTTGGAAAGCTGAGAGCTATGAAACATTTACATTATTATCTCTTCAAAAAGTTCATTTTTGGACAAGTATCATTTGGATAGGGATTAACTTAATCAGAGATTTTGAATCTTCTTTACTTTAATTTTTAATCTCTTTTTAAAAATATGTCTGAATCTTAAAAAGGCCTAAACCTGTAGTCACAAAGCACTGCTTCAAAAAAGGGGAAAAAAAAGAAAAAAGAAAAAAGAAAGTTTTTAAAGCAGCCACCAGCTGTAAGAGAGATAGTGCAAGCAGCAGATTTGTGACAGAGTGGAGCATGAAACCCATCAGCTGATGAGTGAAAATCCCTGGTTTCTAATTAATCGAGGTACACAGGCCAAGGGATGAAGAGGATCAGGGAAATGAAATCAGGAAAAAGATACCATCAGTCATTTCTGCGGCCCATTGTCATACTTCAGAATCTGCTGTAATGAATCACTCAGGCATTCCACAGATACATTCAAATGGTGAAGAAAATTCATTGTCCGGTGAAGAGTGTTTGATAAAAATCTTTCTTTTCCCCCCTCTTTGTCAGAAGCCTATGATCAGAAAAGGAAATCCAGACAGCACAACAGGTGTGCTTTTGCAAGCCTGGTGAAATCTGCAAATGAACAGAGGCACTAAAGAATTTTTTTGTACTAAAATTTCACCAAAATGAAAAAAGTCACTTGTAAGAGCAGGCCGTGGTAAAATGCACTGAAAACAACTGAAGATTAAGGGGATAAAAGGTACAAATGCTCTTCTTGTTAAGAATTCCCTGCCCCAATAAAATCATCTTATATGGAAAGGGTGAACAACTACTTTTTTTAGAATGTTTTTGCCGAGTTTAGAATTTCCAGATATTTACATCTGTCTTGAAGAGCTACTACTCCAAGAGTTAGCCCAAATTTAAGACAGCACTAAACTGTCATTCTAAAACTTGGAGAGGGGCAGGAACAACTACCTTTTTTGAAAAGGGGAGAGTTAATTTCTTTCTTGCAGTTACTTGGTCTCCTTCAAACACAAAACAACTACATTTAAAGGCAAAAGGGTTTTATTTTTTCCCTCTCTTATAGGCCTGTACAAGCACACACTCATGCAAATACTGTGAATGAAGAGATGCCTACATTTTGGGTATCTGTTAGTTTCTCTCCTGTCAGACTTGTGCAGATTTTAGATTAGAACGAAACACTTCACAAATTGAAATCCCCTTTATTTAAAATTGGGGACAATATTTTTTATGGGGGGTGGTTTGTTTTGCACACGGTTCAACTATTTGACCCTGAGCAGTCCTTATTCCAGTGTATTTCTTAAAGTGGTGTCCCCCATTAGGTGACACCAGGATATAATTGTTTTTAAATAATCAGGTGCTATGCTAAGATGTATAAGGATGGCTGATTCATTTTAGATTTAATTACCATAATATAGGGGTTTGCTGTCTATAGTATCAATCACTGAGACACTTTATAGTTGATAATATTAAAATGGCAATAATGAGAATTCTGCTTCATGATGAAAATAATTTTAATCATGGGTAGATTACAAATCCGTTTACTGTTACGGTTACTGAGAATTCTATTATCTGCCTCCTATTGTGAAAGATGTTGAAACTTGTTTTCAGAAAATGTAAAAGATTATAGAAGTCTGCACTCTATGCAAAGTTTCTATCGCAGCAGAGCAGCAAAAACCGGCTTAATACCAGGAATGGTTAAAGATGAAACTCGCCAAGTGAACTTGTAGCTGCATCTCTGCATGAACATACGCCTGGCTATGCAGATCTATTTATAGGCTCAAGGACAACGTGGGTAGCTGGTTTAGATTCTCACCATGATTTCTTCTACTCACAAACAGTCCTTAGCCTGGTGACCAGCTGTTGCCTCTGCAATGAAGTTGTTACTAATTACTAGCTCCAATCTAATGTATAGACATAGGTGATCTAGAGATTATTACTTAGTTCTTCTGCTGGCTGTACCTCTGATACTTTCCTGTGACTATGGACCTATCATCTCAATATTTTTCCCCTTCCTTTTTCTCTTTTTTTTTTTTTTTTTTTAATAATTCCATTCAACACTAAGCAGCTACTTCTACAACAGGGCTGCCATCAGGCTGGGATTGCCTGTGTCTCCTCTATAAAACACACTAAGGCTGGTACCGTAGATTCATAGAATGGTTTGGGTTGGAAGGGACCATAATGATCATCATGTCCCTGCCATGCGCAGGAACATCTGCCAGTAGAACAGGATTCTCAAAGCTCCATCCAGCCTGGTCTTGAGCACTTCCAGGGATGGGACATCCACAACTTCTCTGGGTATCCAGTGCCTCACCAACCTCACAGCAAAGCGTTTTTTCCTAATGTCTAACCTAAATCTACCCTCTCAGTTTAAAACAATTACTCCTTCTCCTATCAATACATGCCTTTGTGAATAGTACCTGTCCTGCTTTCTTGGAGGCCCCCTTTAGGTACTGGAAAGCTGATCTAACATCTCTCCAGAGCCTTCTCTTCTTCAGGCTGAAAAACCCCAGCTTTCTCAGCCTATCTTCATAGAAGTCATGCTCCAGCCCTCAGATCATCTTCATGGCCCTACTCTGAACTTGCTCCAGCAGGTCCATGTCCTTCTTCTGTTAGGGGCACCACAGCTGTATGCAGTACTCCAAGTGAGGTTTCACTGGTGCAGAGCAGAGAGGGAGAATCCCCTCCCTCAGCCTTCTGGGCACACTTCTCTTGAAGCAGCCCAGGATGCAGTTGACTTTCTGGGCTGCAAGTGCACACTGACAGGTCATATTGAGCTTCTCATCAACCAATATCCTCAAGTCCTTCTTGGAAGACTATCTCTTCACTTGGACATTAAGCTTTTGACAGCAACTCTTTGAGCACAACCATCCAGTGAATTCCCCATCCATGAGTGGTCCATCCATCAAATCCATGTGTCTCCAGTTTAGAGACAAGGATGTTGTGTGGGACAGTGGCAAATGCTTTTTGCAAGTCCACGTAGATTACATCAGTCACTCTTGCCTCATCCACTAATGCTGTAACCCTCTCATAGAAGGCCATCAAATTTGCCAGGCACAATTTTCCTTTAGTGAAGCCATGTTGGTTGTGATCAATCACCTCCTGGTTTTCCGTGTTCCTTAGCAGTTCGCAGGACCATCTGCTCTATGATCTTTCAGGACACTGAGGTGAGAATGACTAGCCTGTCATTCCCCAGATCTTTCTTTTTTTCCTTTTTAAAAAGAAAGGTTACATTTTCCCTTTTCCTGTCAGTGTGTGATTTAACTGCTTTCTCTTCCAGTTCCCCCAGGACCCACAGATACATCTCATCAAGTCCTATGGCCTTGTGCACCTTCAGGTTCCTTAGATGTTCTTGAACCTAATCTCCTGCATGGGGTGGTTCGTCACTATCCCAGTCCCAGCTTTTTCCTTCTGTTACTCAGGCAGTGTGACTGCAGCAGTTTCCCATGAAGCTTGAGGCAATTAGGGGGATAGTGAAATGAATCCCAGAGTCAATCTAATCCCAAAGTACTGTTGTGGCTTGAAGGGTTGAAGATCTCAGATAATTTCCTATCCACAAAATGGCCAGGTGGTAACACTGAACTCTAAATGCCCTTAGTTGGCATCTGTACTGGGAGAAGTGGCTGGGACGCAGAACAATTGGACAAGGGGATTTCTCAGGCTAGAAGTGTTTTTTCCTGGAGCGCACATGCTGCTGCTGCACCCCTGCAGTGCTGGAAGAGCTGTGATATCTAAGAGCTGTTCTGTTCCAATTTCATTTAAAACAAACAAAGAAACCACACTGAAGTAATTTTAACGCAGGATTTTGGACAGGGTCTTGTACTGCTGAAACAAATAGCATAAGCTTCACCCTGTTGAACCTTTTTCTGAAACCGTGTGTGACTGTGTGTGCACATATACATTAGCACTGCTTTGATTATATAATGTAATGAGCTCAGTGGATTTATTCTGGATTTACACTATGGAGCCTCAGAGCAGCGTTTGGAACAGTGTCTTGTCTTTAAGATGCCAGTTTTGTAAATGCGTTTCTTTTCTTAAGGATACTGATGAAAATTTATTACTGATTTTTCATGCATAACTTTGCAATGGAATCAGATTTTTCTGTTCCAGCTTCATCACTGTTTCTGAATTGGGATTAAAAATTTTTACAAACTTAGTAGAGAATCAGTTATCATCAAAGTCCCCAGGAGCTCATTTACTGGTGTGCAAACTGCGCCCCACACTGGTCCCCTGCTTTGGAGGAACTCAATGAATAAATTAAATTTCCAGAGACAGCCAGCTTTATAATCCTGGCCTACTGCTCTCCCTTCCTACTTGCATAATTTTTTATCATTCTGGGCTTCATTCTCTCTGTTCGGCCTCCGTTGCTGACCAATGAGTCCAGGGGGAGGGACACCGGGGCCCTGGAAGTCTGGGAGCATGACTAACAGGGAGCAGCGGGCAAAACAGTAGATGGTTACAAAAGCAGCAAAGCACATCTGTAAAATAAGCTGTCTATGGAGAAAAACTGAAAAATATACTGTCAGCACCTTAATTTGCATGAGATATACCATTAGTAAAATGAACAATAGCAAATATAGAATCAATCTGGGCTTTTTTACAAGATTTCTTCTTTTTTATTGTATCAGTCTCCTCAAATATATTGCTACTGAACCTTGTTAAACAACCATAATTTCATCTGAACAATAAATCTGTTGCTTTATTTTTTACCTTGTGTTTAAAAAAGCATGAGACGAAAGAAAAAAAAAAACTTTACAGGTAGCATGATCTTTGAGAAAACGTGAAATAGCAACAGCAACAAAAAAATCCTCTTAATCAGTCTATTTCTTACCTCAGAAAGACTATTTGGAAAGGTTTTCATCAAAGTGATTTTCTGCAGATAGCTCATAGGTGATCAGGATAAAACCCCACAGCTTCAGCACTTCAAATATTTATCATATATATGTTTGCTTGAATCTTGATAAGGGTGAGATTTGGGACTTATGGACACCGAGATAGGATGTCACCTGAGACATTCATCTGATTCTGAATGCAGACAGAAAGAAAGTGCCTAGGAGAAGCCAGAAAAGAGGGAGGGAGAGAGTAAGGGATACTAGGAATGGACAGCCCTTGTTCCCAGCTCTAATATCCCGCTGCAATTATTTTGTGGACATCCACTCCTTGCCTGCACAGGAGATAGGGCTATAAGTGTATGTTATTTTTTAATTACAAGGGGGTAGAAAAAATCCTGATGATGGGCTGGAAGGTGCCATTGCATTGTTATTTTTTTCTCTCCCTTCGTTTGCTGATTATGTGAGCTGGGCTCCTTTGCTAGCCGATGATAAGCAGAATTTCCATGTTCTCTGCATAATTAATCCATCTCTGCCTCTCTTCATGCCAACTCGCCCGTTATCGCCGGCACATGCCTGAATTGCAAAAGAATCCGCTCTTCAATTGGAACTTATTGATATTCTAAGAAAAAAAAGAGAAGGGGAAAAAACTGAAAATCCTTAAGTTTAAGCCGCAGATTTTTAAATGGATTAATTTCGCTGCAATCGCAGCCATCTAAGGCGGGAAGGCAGGCAGAGCAAATTGAAAGCATCTCCATGTTTGCAGAATTGGGTCCAGAATGCTGAAATATACTGGCACAGTTCTCTTTTAAAGTCAGAAAATTACCATTCATTTACATCACATGAAATACTTTTTTATGCTAGAAATATTCAAGAGACGTTCCTTAAATGCCTGCTAATGCTAGATAACATTTCTAACTTTCAACATTTTGCTAGACTTTGATATGACATGATAGGAATGCCTGCCAGTGTGGAATATTATATGTACCCGTAATCTCTTTTTATCACATATTTAGATTATATCATCCTCTTCCTAAACCATCCTGAAGTAGTCTTTAAACAATGTACTCTGTGTCGTAGACTCCTATTTAGTATAGATATATGAGCAAAACTTGGTAGGGCATATTTAGACTTTGTCCAGTATGAAGGGTTTTTCAAAGTGGCAACACACGATCTTAAAAATGCAGCTCATATTTTTCTACCTTTCACAAAGTTAAGGTGCATTTCTTAGGGTCCTTTCTACATTTAAATATTCTGTTTTCACTCATTTATAACATGTGATTCGTTTTGATATTTCAATGCAGCTCTTGAGGATTACACTTATATTTTAAAAGGGCTCAGCTGTACTCCATACCAGCCTGGCACTGCATGTGGAATAACAAGAGCTAGTGGGAAGCTAGGACTTTTTTCTCTTTTTTTCTCAAACATTACCAAAATCCAAATATTCTTCTCCTTTTATTTCTCTATCACTAAACTCGCATCCTTCATTTCCTTGACCCTAGAAAGCAGCAGCATTCGGCAACACTGAGAGATTTCTTTAATGCCTCAGCTAAGCCACAATGTATCTGGCATTCCATGCCCATATGCTAGAAATCAGCAATTTATGCTGCTGTAGAAGGAAATGTTGACACTCACAGTTAACAGAGGGGGAAAAGTTGCTACACTGACTGCAAATGGAGATTTAGCTGTTAAGAAATCTTTGTTATTATTAGACAGACTTCTTTCATTTGAAAAATACATGTGAAAGAAATAAAAAAAATAGAGGAACTCACAGACACATACCAGAGAGGAGAAAAAAGAGACATACAGCAAAACAATGATATTTGTGGCAACATCTGTTGCAGATACAAAACCATGAGCTTAATACATGGTTGGGCCATCTTACCCTATAAAATTAGCACTTGTAATGATTTGCATGTCACTAGTAAGTAAAGAAAATGCCACTGTTCTAGCTTGGATTTTCAGGCAATAAAAAGCACCGTACAAGAACGACTAGTGATCACATTAGGATATGTTTTTATATAGCAGAAAGAGAACAAAGAAGGTTTTCTGGTTGCTTCATAATGATTGACTTAATGACAGTCTTAAAGCACCAGTGAACTTGAGGATATTTCTGACATGGTACAATTTTAACATTACAGTTTTGGGAAAAGCAAAATGTTTGAAAATGCTTGATAGAAAAAGATAGTTATGTTTGCATTCAACTCTATAAGCTGCTAAGAGAAATAGTTAAAGCCACATTTAAAATAATCAAAATTTCTAAACATCTCTGAAATCATATACTTAGCACATGAATAAAATCTCTAAAGAACAAAATTTCTATGTTCTTTCTGCATATATTTGTAGCATCAATAAGTGAATAATAAATTAATAGCCAGTATTCAAAATTGCTGGAGATATGCATTTCCAATTGTGTATTATTTTCTTAAAAATAACAGTTTCCAACCTAATTTGGGAGGAAAAAAGTAGTACAAGGTTACATATATGTACTGCATATTATCACAGAACTTCTTAATGTCTTACAGTGAAATCCTGACTCTTTTCAAGGCAATAAAAAAATCCATATTGCCTTTAGTTACACCTGCATTTCAGCAAAATTTTAGTAGTAAAATCATGTTTAATTAAGCTTATACAACAGTCAGTGTTGATCATTCATATCAGAAAGTTTCTTCTAAGAATTTATACTGCAAACTTACAGCACTGACATCATTAAACCATACAATAAAATTTAAACATGCTAAACTTATTTTAGATATTAATTAAAAATATATGCCTTTTATATTTTTTATATTTTTTATATTCCACCTTTTTATTATCATCCTATTGTACATAACAGTGTTCTGTAATAAATATTTAAGTAACTACAAATTTCCATACTGATTTAGGAACCAAAATTTCTGTACTAATACTTTGAAGGATTTTTTTTTGCACCTGAAAAGAATGGCAACAATCTCAACAGTGAGGAAAAAGGGGATTTTTAGCATACAGCAATCTTCCAGTTATTCAGCATATTTCAGCATCTGTTTCAGATGATAAATATAAATTTCTCAAGCTCCTTGTTATCAATCTCTGTATTGATTCAGCCTTTTAGAAGATCAACATATAGCCAAATAAAAAAAAGAGATCAGTGCTCAGCAGAAATGTACCCTCATTTAGAAGCCTAGATTCAGTGAAAATCAAATGACTGCAATTTATCCATGCATGGCATTGCCTAGCATTAATCTACCCTCAATTTTATAACTGGAAAGCAACTGTAAATGAATTACCAATTGATTTGTAAATTTTACTTAGAGAAATTTCCTTGCTCCTTCTGAAAATATTACTTCGTTTAATTTAGGGTTTCTGGGTTTGTTCAGTATATGAATTTTATTTAATGTGTGGTCATCTTTAGACAGTTTTGCAGTGACACTTGTACCAAGGAATCTGGGAACCCTTTTCAGTTCTGAGATGCTTGCCCAGTGCGTATTGAGCTACCTGGCAGGAAGTACAGCACAAGCAACAGATTTCAACACGTATCATCCACGGTCAAGAGATGAATCAGAATCCTACGGAATGCCACAGATGCAGAGGGATTTGACAGGCTGCATTCAGGATATAAAGGTTTTATTGTTTGTCTGGCATGCATGCACCATCTACAATGTAAAGACTGATTGATATTTAGAATAATTGGACAGCTGTTGTGCCTACCCACTTTCACCTTTCTGAAGACAGAAAGAAAACCCTAAGTCCTCATTATGATGGAAGTGTGGCAGTGAGCGTGGCTATGTTATTAGGTGCCCATTGTGTTAACCTTAGTAAGGACACTTAAGAAATCAGTCGTGATATGCAGCCCACAAAGAAAGGCCCTTAGCAACCAAGAGACAAAATACTGTAGGGAAGAACAGAGTATTTGATTTGTCCATAGAAGCCTTGCATAGGTTCCATTAAGAGAGCTTGGCATCTTGTTATTATAATAATAAAGAATAACACAAAATCATAACTCAGTCCGCACAACTAACCGACAAACTACCCTCCCATAAGAATAAGTGGGTAGATGCAATGGGAACCTCTCTTTGGGAAGGAGCCTTGATGAGGATCCTCAAATGATCTCTGGTTTAAGAGATGATCAGTAAGATTACCTGCACATGAAACCTCCTGCTGTAGATATGTAGCAGTAAGGCCTTAATAGGGACTTATGAGGGAACAAATAGATTCAGAGAAGTCTGAATCTGGATAGATGAGACATCTGGATAGATGTCACACTTCATTTTAATAAGAATAGATTTGCATTTTCATTTTATATCCTGCTCAAAAATGTACCCTTGACTCCAACTCTAACCTCCAGGATGAACTATTAGCAGCAATAGTAAATAAGCAACCCGCCAGATATTATCACACATTCTTGTGTCTAAGGTAAGTATTTAGGTCTAAGATAAGTGTTTAGGTTTAAGAAAATACAAAATTTTCCTATCTACTGTGATATGGTCGACAAAGTATCCGTGGAATTCTCAGTGATAGGTCCAGTGAGCTTTCTCCCCCTTCTTACTGTTTTCCTCAGGACCTGGGAAGAAAACTAAAGCATGTATAATTTTGAACTCAGTTCTATGAAACCAAAGTGAGTAGACTATACACAACTTTCAGTGAATGTCAGACTGTCTCTTAAAAAGCACGAAGTTATAGGTAAAACACTGAATTTATTTGCAGGGTACAATTAATTTTTTTGCCACAAATCCTGGCACAGAGCTACAAAGTGGTTGTTGGTATTAGAAAAAATTATAAGATGGAGTTTTCAAGAAGAGAAGTTATGGTTCAGACACAAATTGTGTATTTTTGCCATTGTATGTAAAAAAAAAGGCAGAAAAGTAGAGGAAATCAAAACCTTTCCCAGCATAATATATTAGCAAAGGAATATTTGCATGAAAAGCCCATAAATACATTCAACCTGAAGCTAAAGTTGCCCACAGAGAAAAAAATAGGGCATTTCCTGGAACCAGGATTGCCAGTATGTGCTTTATGTACTCACCTTGATTGATTGTTATTTGCTGAGAGCTGATTGGAATCAGAATCAGATTCAGCCATCCTCTCTGGCCCTGGGGCAGTTTGACTCAGGAACAGGAGTGGAGTAAGCCCAATTTATAAAGAATGCTTTATAACATTCACTGGTCAGTGATACATAAATGAAGTGGCACAAAACCCCCACTGCATTCACATAGGCTCTCCAAAACAATACTTGATGATAGGACTTGAAAATGGAAGGTGGCCTTTGGCAAATAAAAAGGGGGCAACCATTCCAAAACTAGAAGGGCAAATGCATGCAGGCACTAAAATAGCAACTGCAGAAATAACAGATGAGAGCTTCCAGCCTCCTTCCTGCAAAAGAAGATGGTCCTTCTTGGTGTAAGTGGGTTTAGGGCTCAAGTGAATCACAAGAACAGGCCATCAAATATTTCCCTCTTGGTGCCACATCTGCACAACTGTTCTGTTGCATGATTACAGATACACCTCAACAACGAAGCACAAATCCCTAGAGGAAAAACTTTCCACTGCAGATCTGTTCCAAGGCAGATTGCAGCCTGGTAATAGAAAAGGCAGAGCCGTAGAGTTGCCAGCATTTGACAAATCACAGTAAGTCTCTTCGCCTCAGTGAGATAGAGCAAGGAGAGCTCAACTGTCTGAATCTGTGGCATCTAATGAACAGGAACAAAATTACCTCAAACTGTTAACAAAAAATTCTTTTTTCTGAAACTGGATGTACTATGGGCTATTGACACTCATAACAAAAGTAAAGCTAAAACCTAGATAGAACTGAGCATATTTTTTATTTTTCCATTTGAAACCTGGGATTATTTCCTCCAGGCATTTGGAAGGACAATGCTAGCAGAACCCTATTTGCCAGTAAAGCTCAGTTTTGGAAACCACCATCAGTCAGCATGAAAATGGGTCCAGTGGTATGGAAATGAGCTCATTACTATTATTTTTTTTCTGGCACACACACAATTTGTGCTTTTAGGATTTTGAAAAGTGGGACATGAATTGCAAAGAAATAAATGAGTTAACAATATTAAACAGTCAGTTGCTAATTACTGAGCAATCCAAACCTGCGTCTGGAATGACATGCTCAGACATCCAGTTGGACCTCTGGCCATATACTATCCTAGATCCTCACACACAGCTCCTACTACTGTCAAACACTGCAGTATTGGGTAAAAAGTTCAGTGCATGGATTAAAATATGGTCAGAGATGTCTATTTGTAGATACTTTAAAAAGAATAGTAAATATTTGCAATTTACCAGTAAAATGAAAGGATGAGATCTGTAGACAGCAAGGTAGGAAATCGCTCTGAATCATTGCTCTTGTTTCACTCTCATTGCTTTGTTTGAAGCAGAAGTGTTCAATAACTCCAGTGCTGTTTTTTCTCCATAAGGAGGCTACTTACAGAGATTTAGAATGTTACTTCATCCTAGTACCACATTTCAGCTGCCATAGATCACATTTGTAATTGTTCAATGTAAGAAATGAAGTTTATTATCTACGTATTGATCCCAAGGTATAATACTTGGCAGAAAGAAACATAAAGAATATTCTAATATAATGTAGTAAGTTTTAATGGTGTAATTCCAAGGATAATAATATTGCTAAAAATATTATTCCCCTAAGTATGAAAAGTCATTTACCTTTAGCTCTAGGTTTCTTCTTGGTCCTAGCTAAAATATTAACTTTTAATTTATTTGAATTGTATTTCTTATCATGTATTTTCCAGATAAAGACCACCTACATTAAAACGTGTACATATGCTTAACTAAACCAGATATTCTATGGTATCTTCTTGTAACAATGAAGATTTCATTAAGTACGTTCTTCAGTAGTATGATTTCCTACATTTATGTCATATTATCTTGCATAAATAAAAATAACCGATCATAAATAAATTTCAAAATAATTCAGAGAAGTCTTTTAAAAGTATAGGTGTCTGATTTTCATTTGCACAAACACATTTGCTTACACATGTTGCACTTACAAATTATTTCAGCGTGAATCAGTGATTTGGTGTTGACCAAACAGATCAAATGTTGTACATTTCCTGGTGATGACAGTCACGCAATCAGTTGCAATAAGGCAGAGGAATCTGCAAGTTTAGAACAATCCCAGGAACCGAGCCAATACCCTGCACTCCTTTTGGATATTTAGTTGCAATTCTGGTGGGCTTAAAATTGTGGCCAGGGAATTGTGGCACATATTTTGTGAGGTTTTCATTAGGCAAGACTGAAGTGGCAGGACCCAAAAATACCCAGCAACTTACATGAAGACTTGTTTTAATGATTCTTTCAAACATCTTTGATTCTTACTCATGCAAACAATTCAAAAGTGTGGTCATGTAACTAGATTCGAATGAAAGACATTTAAACAACCAAGAATTAAAGCTACTAGAATCATAGAATCATTTAGGTTGGAAAAGACCTGTAAGATCTTCAAGTCCAACCATTAATCCAGCACTGCCAAATCCACCACCAAACCACATCCCTAAGTGCCACATCTACATGTCTTTTAAATAACTTCAGGAATGGTGACTCCACACTTTCTCAGGCAGCCTGTTCCAGTGCTTGACAACTCTTTCTGTGAATAAATTTCTCCCAATATCCAAACTGCCCCGGTGCAATTTGAGGCAATTTCCGCTCATCCTAACACATGTTACTTGGGAGAAGAGACCCACTCTTACATCACCACAACCTCCTTTCATGGAGTTGTAGAGAATGACGAGGAATCTCCTCAGCTTCCTTTTCTCCAGGTTAAACACCCCAGATGCCTCAGCCAATCCTCATAGGCCTTGTGCTCCAGACCCTTCACCAGCTTTGTTACCTTTCTCTGGGCACGCTCCAGCACCTCAATGTCCTTCTTGTAGTGAGGGGCCCAAAACTGAGCACAGGATTGAAGGTGTGGCCTCTCCAGGGCTGAGTACAAAGGGATGATCCTTGCCCTGGGCCTGATGGACACACTGTTTCTAGTACAGGATGCCATTGGCCTAGTCAATGCAGAAACTAATAAAGGAGAAAATATCATAGTAGAAAGATTTGGGTTATACATTTTAAATTCCTTCACAGAAAATAAATATTCCTTCATGTACAGATACATTAAGGACCAGGTAGCATAATTTAAGAACAAATCCTCTATGATTTGGACTAATATTTTTATGCAGCTAGTCAACACTGTATCTGTGAAATGTGAATTAAAAATAAAGGTTATTATAATAGCTTAAAGCTGGATATTTACACATTTGCTTCCCATATTCATTAAACATTTTCATGCAAAAAACAGTAAAGAAAAATCCCATGGAAAGCTGAAATCCGAAGCAACTCATTTTCCACTTTAGGAGGAGTCTCAGTGATCATTGTGAGCTTTATTATTGCTTTATTTGTGGAAATTACTAGCTCTTAAATTGTTCTGTTGCAAATCTGAAACATGCAATAATTTACATTACAGTAATATTTAATAGAGAACTGAGAATTGTGCGATAGTTTACAAGTGGAGCTACTATTGCACTTGTAACGTCTTTCCATTAAAAAGTTAACAAACTGGGTTAATTGCTTTGTGACAATGTTTCTTTTTAAAACCTGCTGTTTCCATGCAGCAAAACATAAATGCTGTATACTGTATCAGTATTAGTCTGTTTTTTAAAACACTGCAAAAGTTTATGGTGTACATACATAGTCTGCATTCTATTGCACTAATTCATGCTAAAATAATCTAACAAATCAGGGAACTTTAAAAACCTCACACAAATGTATTTGTGGTTTGTGTGGGAACAAAACCAGAGAGTCTTCAAACTCCATACAGTCATAATGAATTTGTAGATTTTAAAATGTAATGCATGGCAGATATTATTAATTTGAAAGGGAAAATAATTTCACATTTTTAAACTGAACATGTGTTTACTTACAAATTACATGATAATTACATAATTTTGTCCTCCCTGTTAGTTATGCATACCAATAGAGAAACCTGGGGACAAATCTGCCAAACACCTGATGAAAATGTAAATTATATCTGGCATTAATTGATTTACTTGCAAGTTATTATAAAAGTTTCAGTAGCTAAAAGGTATTGATTTTAAAGGTGACAGCATGTAGTAGAACATAAGTGTAAATTCAAATTATCTATTGCTTTACTATTAATTAAGTGCAGTTATTAATTATGGTATTCAGTGGTTTTATAGCCATTTTCACATATCTTCAAAAAGTGTATTAATAGCTGATAATAAAACTGAATGTAGATACTACTTATAGTATAGTTCCGAAATAAACATTTTTGATTGAATATGTTCATAATCTACTGAATATAGGATATTATTTATTTTTGCAGTAGATGTAGATAGGATTTTTCTCAGAAAATAAAAAGACTGTTTTAAGAAATACAAATTCTGAAATCTGTGGTATCATGTACTAGATAGTCACTGTTGCTTAGGACTGAGGCAACTTGACTCAGAAGGCAAAAGTATTCTTTTATTTGATATGAACCTTTTGATTCCATTTTCTGCTCTATTCAAAAGTCATGTTGAATATCTAGATCTTTTGCTTCGAAATTCCGCCCTGAACTGCAGGTGAATGAAATGAAATCCAGTCTGTTGACTGTACAAGAGAAAGGTATGTGGACAAAAGGTTACAGGCAGCTGATAAAAATCCACTTCTCAGTGGAATATGTGCAGAACCACTAAAAAACCTCACTTTATAGGAGGTATGATTACTAATTCACTCGTGTGGGTAAGTGAAGCATATCTCATGCACCTTGTTTGTCTTGCACATCCTTGCCAGCTTGCCACGCATATTTAGGCTCAGGAGTTCCTCCAGTCTGGAGGACAGGCTCCAACCACCTGAACCTGCATTTGCAGTGGGTGGACTGGGAGTGTCTCTGTTTGGGACGTGCCCTGGAATAATTTTGCTACTGTTACTCACTTGGCGTGTAGTTCGGGAACAGAGTGCATATGCTAAAGGAGCTGCCTGCATCAGGAGGAAACCTCTGCATCCTACAGCTTGGAGATTTGTCAAGTAGGACCCTACACCAGGACAGCTGGGTTTTCTTGGCAGGTTCTCATAGTATGTGTAAACTTTTTTGTGACCGTGAAAAGTGCCGTAAAATTTAAGAGCCACCAAGGAAAGATGGTACCACTTTAGGTGGTTGTTAAGCATGTTTCTAAGGTCTTATTTAGGAATTTGTTTATAATTAGTTTAATATATATAGCAAAATATATACTTTGATTTCAATGGGTGTTATGAAGTAAGGTCCCATTTAAGCAAGCCCTGAACCAAAAATAATGCAGAGGGCATAATGTTTACCTTCATAAAGTAAAGACAGAAGAATTTATTCCTAACTGTACTTACAATCCCCGCTGCAGGAAGTATCAGAACACCCTCAAAGATATTTAGATTGCTGACGTGCATTTTCTAATGAGCGTGTTTGTGCTCATCAGCACTTAGATAAAGCCTTTTGAAAGGACAGAAGTAAACGTTTTTTTATAAATACTCTACTGTATTTCATAAATAATGGATTTTATAAAAAAACATGATTTTTCAAACTATGTATCTTGAGAAGCTTTAAAATATTGCATAATTTGCATCTTGGATAATGAAATTTTCATTAATAAATATATAAATCATAAATCATTTATTCATACAGTGTAATGTAGCAGTTTATTACATACTGCTTGACTTTTGTAATCAGGGAATCCCCTGATGAAAAAATAGCACAATATTAATTACCAGCACCATCTGTGCAAAACAATAGGAAAAACAATATTTTAATACAATGACTTCATGCATGTCAGTTATCTTCAACATTAAACCCTGCAGTTTTGTTGATGGGGTTTACCTTCTACTCATTTAAATAACTGATGTTCTTACAAAGGTTAAAACTATGAATAAATGAATTAAAATGAAACATAATGAAAAATACCAATAGCTACAGCATGGATCAAGTTCATTCATCAAATAAGTGACTATACAGGTATAGATACACCTATATTTACACATGCATTTTTAAATTTCCCTGCAAATATTTCCAACAAAATTATTATTTACGTGCTTATTTCTCTCAGAAGACTAGTGTTCAACTACTAAGAGTTGAGAGGGTTTTGTGATTTTTTTTTTTGGTGGGTTTGTTTGTTTGTTTTTAAAATTAACACAATTCTAAATATATAATCCTTAAAACATAAATATCTACTTGTCAGTATTGTGAACATAAGTTGCTTTGATGCACACAAGAATATTTAAGGTGTATTTAGTATTCTGGGTATGTGAATTCTGGTGAGTTTGCCTTCTCTCACTATAAAGCAAAGATGTTACTCTTATACATCCAGGTGCTAATTTTTTTTAATAATTTAATGAGCTTAAAAAGTATGGTAGCTAAATCAAAGGTACACCTGTGGATATATTTCCGTCTTGAAAATTCTTCCATAGGAGCCAGCCAGGGGTATTAGGATGACGACAGCATTCAAATTCACTGATTGAGTTTGCTATGGGAAAATATTAAACACACATTCTTTATTTCCAAAGTACCTCACATATACCCATACCTGTATCACCAATGTTCAACATTCTTCTCTCTGCACAATCTTATTATTTACTTCTGACATAATAATTTTCTTCCAGTAAACTGTCATCCAGTTCTAATTATATTTAAGCATATGCCAATTACCAGAAGTTGTTTTTTCCCTGTCTATCATATATTGAGGTTGTCTATTGACTTTCAACTTTCCCCATAACATCTGTTTTAATTTTTCAGTACGTCAAGACTCCATTGGCATCCATGGCCTTTGAAGGTACATGTCAGAATGCTAAGAAACTTAGGCTGTGTCCCAGAACAGTGCTTTTATTTTTGCATGCATATACTTTTGGTGACAATTATTCATGTTTTTTATTAAGAATTTTCACTTGCTGATATACACACTTTCATAAGTATTGTGTATAACATTGTTTGCAGGAATTTACCTGAAAGGAGACAGTAATGAGACTCCCAAAGCTTTAGGAACTGCCCAGAGCATTTATTTACCATAATAAATATTAACTGCTATTTACAGCCATCAGCTCACTTACTGAAAGGCAGTGTGAATTCTCCCAACCCCTGGGCAATCTGCTTTTCCCAGGCCTCCAGTGAGCTGAACATTATTCTCTAGCAGTGTATGTGCACTTGACTGTGCTGAAGGCAGGCTTCTTCCTGCTCTCTGCATGGTGTCCCACCCATCCTGCAGCTGGCTGATTTGCAGGCTCTCAGATCTTCGAGTCCAACCAACCACCACTTAGTCATGTCCCTAAGGGCCACGTACCTCAAGGGATGTGACTCCACCACCTTCCCGAGCAGCCTGTCCCGATGTTTGACAACCCTTTCTGTGAAGAAATTCTTTCCAATGTCCAGCCTGAAACTGCTGTGGCACAGCTTGAGGCCATTTCCTCTTGCCCTGTTGCTGGTTGCCTGGGAGAAGAGCCTGACCCCCACCCAGCTACAACCTCCTGTCAGGGAGTTGTAGAGAGTGATAGTCACCCCTGAGGCTCCTTTTCTCCAGGCTAAACACCCTCAGCTCCCTCAGATGCTCCTCATATGACTTACTCTCCAGAGTCTTCACCAGCCTTGCTGCACGAGACAATGGCAGACATCTGACATATGCCTTGTGCTAGTGTTGGGTGACAAGCCAAGGAAACCTTTCAGACAGAACCATAATTCTCTTTAATGCTCTGTATTAGAAACCAAGGTATATAGGGAGGCTTTGCACTTTTGAACTGTGACATACTGGTACTCAGCAAATACCTTTATAATAATAATAAAATACTTTATTGTGACATCTCCAGATACTGTCTCAGGGATCCTGTAGCCTCTTGCTGTCAGTGGATTCATGTACACGTTAAATATATTCAGGTATTCATCTCCTTAACAGGGCTATCCTGGTCTGCTACGAAAGTTGCGAATCTCATCAGATACTCCCTAGGGACAGCTAAGCATTGCAAATTCTGTCTAATTTCTTTTTCTTCCTCATTCTGATGTATGCTTGTGGCCACTGCTCCATTTCCATATCAATAGTTCTTTTCTTGAACCAGCCTGGCTATTCTTCCCTCCAAGTGTTTTCTGGGGATCATTGAAAAGATTTATTTCTCCTTTGCAATCTAACAGTTTTCTCAGTTGGGAACACGACTCCAGGCTGATACCTACTTCTATACCTGTATAACTCACAGCTTTTCTCATTTCATGTTGCCGTGATTTTCCTTAATTTATTAATTGAAGGAAACCACCTCAGAATGATTGTTCAGACTTTTACCTTTCTTTTCTTCTCAGAGAAAATGACCTCCTCCAATTTGCCCAAGCTTGCACTATTCAGTGCTCACTTTTTGTAATGTCAGTCCAGACTGCAAACTGACCATTATGTAGGATTCACTTACTGCTCTTAGTGGCTAGGTGACTTCCTCTTTCTGCTGCCTGGACTTCATTATTTCCTCTTACTCTCTTAGACCTAAGTGCTTCTTCTGGCAACAGGAGTTTTCTCACACATGCAGATCATTTCTATGGCTCTTTATATTTAATTTCTTATTATCTCATTCCAATATATTTTTACAGGCAGTTTTACTCTTGCCTATACAACATATTTTTCAATTTTTTGTGGTGACGTCTTTTATATGTCAGGGCTTTTCTTCTGAGGTTTTTCAGGTCTCCTCCATTCTCTTTTCAATATATTTTTACTCTCAGATACTTACTTCACCTTGCTCTTTTCTTTCTGGTTTGTTCTTCCTCCTAGTTGATCAATAATTATTTTCAAAATATTATTTTAACTGTTCATCTTTTTCTAATCTTCAGTGATTTCTCCCCATCATTATCTTCTCTACCTTTCTTGACTAGGCACATCGAAAATCCTAGGCCCTCCACTCAACACCACTGGAAAAAAATATTTTGTCTCTATTGAGGGAACCTTTTAGTGGTATTCCAGGGAATCAACTCTTACAGTTTGCTTTTTAGCCCTTAGTTTAATTTATCCATTGCCTTCTTCATTCTTCCTCACTACTCGTATTCTGTACTTAGAATCACAGAATGGTTTGAGTTGGAAGGGACCTTAAGGAACATTTAGTTCCAACCCACCTGCCATGGGCAGGGACACCTTCCACTAGACCAGGTTGCTCAAAGCCCCATCCAACCTGGCTTTGAACACTTCCTGAGATGGAGCATCCACAGCTTCTCTGAGCAACCTGTGCCAGGACCTCACCACCCATGAAGTAAAGAGTTCCATCCAAAAAACAAGGAAAAATGAGGACATTATCACAGATGCTTCATACAGTATGGAGCAGATCTCACTTGCCTTGAATATCCAAATAGTTATACTGACAATACCTGAGAAGGATTCTGCCTTAGATTTCTGTTATGCTATTATTAGTACAAGGTATTTTAGAAACATGAATGTTCCATTTAATGTTTAATGTCTCTCAAATAGAAAAATAATAGCGAAAAAGTACATACTAAATAGTAAATTGAAGGAGTACAAATTCTGCTCATGCTCTAGCTTGTCAGCCTGGAACTTGACATTTGATTATATTTGAAATATTTAGAAAATATCCAGCTGCTGAAAATATATATATATTTTTGAATTACTACTGTACTGAAAAATGCCTACATTTTCATATAGCAAGAATTCTACTGACCATCTTCCAGTATAGGTATTTAATTTGCATTAGAAATTACAAAATGCTGTAAATACATTACTGAAAGATAGAAATGTTTACTTTAACAGATGAACCTTCATAGAATGGTTCACCTGGAAGCAAGTTTGAACTTTCTGTCAGTAAAGATTTGCAGCTGACACCTGGCTTTGCAGTTGGTGAGAGAGGCAACTCATTATGAGCCCTATTCAAAACTGCTGGTTAGTGACACTGAGTGCATAAGGGGCAAGGGAGAAGCAGTGCTGCAATGGGCTCCAAATAATTTTCAGTCCCTGGAGTGCTTTGAATGTCACTGAGACTCATCTGAGCACTCCTGAAGAGTGAGTAAGCTGTGTAAAAGCCAGATCCAGCACTCAGAGGCTGCCGCAGGGATACAGGCAATATAGCTCCAAATGTGAAACACAACCTCCAGATATCTTTGCTTTTATGGCTACTTATGGTGGTGAAAATCATTAAATAGAGTACGTTGAGAACTGATGGGGTATATGCATACGTACCCAAAACATATATAGTGCTTATGTAGAGATAGATTATATGTGCAGGATTCATACTTAAGATTGTGATGGAAAGGCCCAAATTAATCTTGTTCTACAATTACATAGTGTATAACCATACATCAAGACAAAACTATCTCATTATTTAAATTCTATAGCTGACATAAAAAATTAGATTTTATTGATCAATTTGCTGTCCCATTTATTGATCGGTTTACCTTTTAGTGATTCTTCAAAAAATTCTGATAGGAAAATTGTGTTAGAATCTCCCCAATGCATTTAAAATAGCTTCCCAACAATGAGGGCGTATTTTTAACCCTACTTTCTCAAATAAAGGAGCACTTTTCTGAAGAATGCATATGGTGTTCAGACATTAGGCATCTGACTTGCTACCTGTAGAAAATGCGCAAGAATCATGAACTAGAGGTCATTGTTTTATAAGTTGGGCTCTGTTTATGTAGATAATGCATTTAAGAATGCAGACTTTTTAAAAGACTTATTTTACATCTAAGCAAATGTTTTTAGCTAATAGTCTGTGCAGCTGACACTTAAAAGTAAGGTATTTATATGTCTGTGGGTTGGTAAATAAATCACTTCTAATGAGGCTTTCTCAATAACTCCTCTATTTTTTCCTTAGAAAACACAAACATTAGAAATAGGACAACACTGCATTTAGCTACCAAGCAAAGCTTAAGTCTTTGTTTACTGGTTCATTTCTTCTAAGAAGGTAAATATAGTTTAAATGCTCCAAATTTTTTCATCATTTAGAGTTCACAAAATTGTTCGCGTATTCACTAATATGACAGGATGAATTTTTCTGTTCATAGAACCACAGAGTCATTTAGGTTGGAAAAGACCTGCAAGATCATTGACTTTAACCTTTGAATACCACATTGTCATAGACCATGGCCATGTTCAGTTTCTTCAACACCTCCGGGGATGGTGATCCCACCACCTCCCTGGGCAGTCCACTCCAAAATTGAATAACCTTTTCTGTGAAGAAATTCCCCCTGAAGTCCAGCCTGAATCTCCCCCTGTGCACCTTGAGGCCATTTCCTCTCATACTGTTGCTAGTTCCCCAGGAGAACAGCCCGACCACCACTTGGCTACAGCCTCTTCTCAGGAAGTTGTAGAGACCGATAAGGTCACTTCTGAGCCTCTTTTTCTCCAGGCTAAACACCCCCAGCTCCCTCAGCTGCTCCTCATGGGACTTGTGCTCCAGACCCTTCACCAGCTCCGTTGACCTTCTCTGGACATGCTCCAGGCACATCAGTGTCCTTCCTGAATTGAGGGGCTCAGAACTGGACACAGCACTCGAGGTGTGGCCTCATCAGTGCCCAGTACAGGGGAACAATCACTTTCCTAGTCCTGCTGGCCACACTATTTATGGTACAAGCTTGGATATAGGACCCAAATGTGAAATAACTTACAAAAATTAAGGAAATAAGCTAGGTGACATTTGTGTACAGATATTATTCAGTCTAGAACAGCTGAAAGAAATAATTAAAATGTTCAGATTTAATGTAGGTTAATGTAGCGGATTATTGTTTTAAACTTGAATTTGTAATTAGTCTAGTTACCAAGAGATTGTGCACAAAATGCAAACTGTTTTCTTCTTGATAATTTTGTTAAATAAGTCAATAGAGGGACTAAAGACTGAGCAAACAAGTAGACCTAGTTATCCCTTCTTGTCAAATTCAATCCTTTTATCTGTCACAGTTTCAAGACATGATACTATCAACAGATTTTTTTCAGAAATAAACATTCTGAAATTTCCAATCCAGACAGAAATAAAAGATTCCAGAGTGGTATCTGTGCAAAGAAAAAGAGATGTCAGGAAAGAAACTTTTGTATGCATTTTTTTTGTACTGATAGCCTCCAAGCTGCAGTTTTTATGTTCAAGAGTAGAAGCAACAGTTAATTACCCTATCCTAGTGGATCTACTCACTCTTTGAGGAGATTAAATTAGAGGAATGATAATGCTTGCTACTTAGCATCCCTCTCCACATACTGTGCTTCAGATGTTTTAGAGAAACAAATAATAGTTAATTCTATTCCAGACCCCAAATTTAAATGTTTCCTCAGAATAGAACCAGCTTGCAGCTCAATGGATCTTTTTTCTTCAACCCTGTTGGGCAAGAGCAGTGTTTGCCCTCGAGATACTTTTCAAATTACTGTGCCCTGATTTTGTTCAAACAAGGCTGAAACATGAAACAATAAATTTGTTTTTTCTTATTCAAGTCTGTGGAAGCTACATGAACACATGGAAGATACATTTATGGGTTTGGAACCTTGACTGAGGTCTTTATCTCCAGTTCTATGCAGAAAAAACCTCCCAAATTGTATCACGAAACCAGATACTCCTATTGGATATTTAGACACTATGTATACTGGTTCAAGACATAAATGAGGGAATCTTAAAGCCATTTATAGTTGCTTTATTGACAATCAGTTTTTCAAACCACTCTACCATGTGGCTGGTGGTTCATCTTGCTTATTTTTCTACCGTAGGCATGCAGTTTACCAGATCATAGACTGTACAGTAGACTCTTGTGCATCGCTGTTGTGTTGGCCTAATTCTCTTTTCAAAACAAGAAGTGGCTATGCATTGTTGATGGAAGATAAGGTTAAATTACTTCTTTACATTGTGTAGAGTATAGGTAGCTTCGTTTCCCAAAATTTTCTGGAACATCAAGTGAAAGGAATGTCATTTTCCTTGGATTTTGAAAATCACACTACTTGGACACATCACTAGGGCTTGGGAACATACTCTAAAGAACATGCTTTTGCATCTCATCTGTAAGTACAAGAATGAAAGGTATTCTTTTAGATTCTTCTTTACTGCATCTTTGTGAATGTTATTAATGGCTTTTTTTTTTTTTTTCCAAATTCTTTGTTTCAGAAATACATTAAGTGTGAGGTTGGGGGAAAATCTACTCTGAGGTCATCTTCTTTTTCTTTTATTATGGTTGAATAAGGGTCATCTATGACATTTTAGAAAAAAACACAGTAAATATATTCCTGACAATTATTGCAATTAAAAAATCCAAACCTGAATTGGTTTGACTTTCATATATGATATTGTGTCCTACATGAAATTCAAATTAAATTAAATTCTTATCCTAAAAGGCCAGGGGCAGGAACAGGAGGTAAAAATACATTTTTTAACAGCTCATAGCTTTCATGCACTAAATCATAAATATCAGTTGCAAACATAAAAACAGATTAATGCCATGACTAGTGTTCTGATATATTTGACTCATGAACATGGAATTTGAAGACACAAAAAATACTGAATGTGAGAAAAATCATACATGTTATACTTAGTAAGTCAGAGCTTCTTTAACATTGATTTTAAAATGGAATCTCAATGGGCTGTTTGCCAGGTAGTGAAATTGAGGGAATCAAGTCCCTCTAGATTGGCTTGGAAAATCTTGAATCTTCAGTGTAGTGCCAAATAGGCTTGAGGAGAAACAGTGCCTGGAATTTGCTCATATTTAAACAATACCTTCAAATGAGAATGAGTTTAGTTAAAAAGAGAAAAGAAGAAAAAGCATGAGCACATAAGCAAGAAGTAACACAGTCAAGTGTTGCTCAGTTGTGCATACTCTACCACTTCTGTACTCTCAGGTACTGATACCAATTAGGAAAGATTTGTGTGTGTTGGATGATTTTAACACTATGAAATATTGAAAATTAAGAAAAGAAATTAAGAAAAAAATTAAAAAAAAATTGAAAATTAAGAAAATTAAGTTACCTCTGGTATACTAACTTAAAACCTGCTAACTTGAGCTATACTTATGACCCTACTCAGAAAATCTCTCTAGTGCACAGAGGAAGGCACAAATTGCAAGGAATAGAAAGGTTTTTTCCTAGCTCTTTAAAAGGGCACTGGAAAAAAACCTGGGAGAAGAAAGGAACTGTAATGGAAGAAGCAAAGTAGGAGGGAAACATACAGATTGTAAATAGAAAAACTCATGTTGCTCCGTTGGTGGCTCACAGCATTTTCTACTTCTGCTATTCCCAAGATGAGCTTATAAGGAAGAGATTAGTAAATGAAAGGCAGAAGGAAAATGTGCCTTGATAACCATCATCCTTATCAACATTAACAAACTCCCAGAAACAAAGGACAACCATTTGTTTTGCCAGTCTACACAAAACTTTATCTCAGAAATGGAGCAAAGAGTAGAATTTGAAAGAAGTCAATTTGATCTGCATATTTCCATTGTTTCAAACATTTCTTGAAAATCTATAATTGCACTATGTGAAGACTGAATAATATTAGAAAACATCTATAGCAAAGTGGCAGTGGCTATGGTTAGGTGAACTTTCCAGCTTAGCCTATTTAATTTCAGTTTTACACATTTACTTTAAAAGTTTGTTTCATTGAGTCATGTGTAGAATCAAAGGCCTTTCTAGAAAGCTTTGTAATTTTAAGATTATTTCATATTAATTTAATTTTACTATAAATCAAAGTCTGTAGTATGTGGCAAGCTTTTGAGTGCCAGACAAAATAATCCTTTATTGCTGTTGTTGTTTCATCAACAAGAAGGTTACATAGTGCATTACTTCTCTAGGTCAAGCCTACTGTGCACACTGGGGAGCCTTTCTTCTCCCCCCTAAGTGCACTGGCTACAAACATTCACATCCCCTGTAATTTGCCAGCTCTTTGCAGCTCCTTGAGTTCCTTATTTCATTCTAGAGTTTCTAGATATATCCCTACCCTTCCTTTTCTCCCAGAATAGGATGCCCTCTTGTCTCACCTTCCTGCCAGAGCGTCTTGGAAACAATTCATTCAGGGATTTTCATGTCTTAAAAAGCTGAAAATAGGTTCACGGGTGAAAGTCTGTAGGCTGATGCAGAGGCCCTTTTAGGTTCTGGATGTGGTAATCGGAGTTCCATCTACTTTGATTTTCCCTGTTCAACACATTGATTCACAGAAATTGATTAAATATAAAATTCCAGACATGGCACAGTAGAAGTAAGCAGAAATGCCATTGACCTGCATGTTGAATCTTCCTTCAGTTTGGCAGTTACGCTGCTGCTACCTCTTTGTACAACCTCTCTGCTATCCTATGGATAGCAATGTGAAGCTGTTTTCCCTAGAACGATTTAAACACACAGCTAAACTACAAGGCCTTCCTAAAATGAAATCACTGTTTATTGCAACTGTGAGAACAACTCTTTTTCAATGGTTAATAACCCCACTAGTGTAAACCCAGTTAGCTGAGTAGTCATATTTTTTGCTTCTCTCAAGATATGCTTTTGTTCGTCTGGATGGGGAAAATTCTTTGTCTGTTTCTCCATCATTTTGTTTCTACAATACCATGTCAAAACTGACTAATGGGGAGCAATTTCTGTAAGCATACTACATATTGCTATTCAATATTAAAACGACTATCAATACATATGGAATAGCAAAATCACACTATATGTTTTAAAGAGAAATGTGAATACCTAAAACTTGTAATATGTCATTGTTACACATTTTTCTTATAAATTGGTATATTATACTTAGTGTAAGATAGATAGCAACATTAATTTAGCCCATTAACTGAAAAATAAGTTTTCAACATAAAATACGCTTATAAATAATTTAAAAATTAATTTTTTTCCAAGGGCTTTCTATCAAGTTAAGCTAAAGGCTTCCTTGAAATGCATGCATTCTGTAGGTGTTACATATTTGGGCAGTATGCAGATGATGAGAGCCACTGGATTTAATACATGTACTGAAATACAGAAAGGCATTATAGCTTTTGATTTGTATGCTGTATCTTTCATATGTGCAATTTTCTGTGCACACTGTTATATTTTTCTATGTCTAAGACACCTTCGCTGAAAACAACTAGCTGGAAGACCAGCTGGAGATCTTTTCAAAATATACTTCATAATCTTGAAAGATGGGTATTCTTATTTTTCTGGCCAGCAGTAAATTTTCTACCTCAGTAGCATGGCTTATGGTACAGTATTAAAGATCCAAGCCTTCACAGCAGGTTGTATTGGCTATGTAAGCTTACACTGATTAAGCTTCTAGGAAGAAACAGTCAAATACAAATACACAAAACAACAACACGAATTCTCAATTGAACTTAGGTAAATCAATGAAATGTGAATTGTGAATTTATCTCACTTTAATGTGCATTATACAACTAAACCCAATTTAATAAACGGTCAAATACATGGCCTATAGATTAATCCATATTGATATTTTCTGTGCAGTGTTATTTCGACTTTCCAGCACAAGATATCCAATACCACTGCTCTGTCTGTTGACAGTCACATTGGATTCTTTTAATAAAATCCGGTATTGCATTGCTGCTAGACTGAACAAGAAGTGAATTTCCACATGGGAAATTTTGGAAGAAAAGTAGATGCAGATCTTATTACGACACCCAAAGGCAATAATACATACTCTCTTTTTGACACATCAAGTCTATTGATACATACTATAGAAATTAATACAAAAATCACCACTAATTACTGCAGGATCACTCTTGGAGGATGTGGCCTGGAGCCTGGAGTCTTCCTCACCTGCTTGACTGTAAATTCCCCTCTAGTGGCTCTTTGGAGCATACAGACTTTGCAGGTATCACTCCTTGTTTTGTAAACAAGGTGAGGTCACAACATCCTGCTGCCATTCATTGCCTATAAAATAATTATTATATGAAAATTATGAAGATTGTTATAACACTGTTAGGCTCCATCCACTCCCTTGCCATGCACACCACAGAGTTCTGTCACTGCACACCTGTGTGCAACTCAGAGCTGGAGCTGTACTACAAAATCCAGCTCTTTGGCTTGTTTTCTCTCTTGCCTTCGAAAACTGGTTAAGATTCTCTAAAGGTTCTAGGTTTTCCTTAAAAAAAAGCCTACATTTCAAAACTACAATATTTCTTATGACTTCTCTGTTTGGCAAACAGGTTTCCAATGATAGTCAAGAAGGGTTTCCTGGCAGTCCACATGACATCTTACTTTGCCATCTGCTGGTGGTCCCCAGCTTCCAGGTTCCTCTGTTTTAGCTTACTCTTTCTATGAAAATCTTCCAAAAATGGGAGCTCAAACCCACAAATAGTCCATGTGGACTTTGCTCAGTGGCGTGACCTTGATGTCTGGGAAGACCTCACTCACCACATATCAACATGAGGACCTTAGTCCTCCCATTTTCCCTGGATCAGAGCTGGATCATCTCGCTTTCAAGGCCCTGATCCCTCAGTGCTATCTTAGGTGCCTGGGAGGTCTGGCTCAGGCTGTGACTTTGAGTTTCTGGTTTTTCTGCTGTAGAGCCAAGGGGAGGCAGAGGCTGGCTGATCCACATTCTCATTTTCATTTAGGAGAACATAAGCCATAAAAAGCCAGAAGGCTCAGAACTTGTGTCCTTGTTCAGTTTCACACAGAATTTTTAAAATTCTCTTGAATGATAATAAAAATCTTCTGCTTTGATTTTGAACAGAAGATCCAAGTTTCTGCTGAAATTGAGACAAAGGGAAAAAAAATCTTCTGAGAAAATAACATATCAAATATCACATATATTTGGAGTCAAATGACCTGGACATAAGAGCAACATTTTCCTTTTTTGCTTCCCCTTGAATGCTTACATGCAGTCTCCTCAGTGTTATCAGTGTGCTGAAATATGCTGTAATCACTGTTTTTCATTGTCCAGTGGTCAGCATGCACATGAATTTTCCTATAGCATAGAGAATAACACTCTGTGTTGTAACCTTGGAAAATTAAAATTTTCCCTGAAAAAAGTAAAACTGAGTACAGTTTACTAGATGCACTAAACAAATTACCAAAGGAAAACAAATGTTTTTGTTTCTTTTCTAGTCTTGTTCAGGTATATTTATTTTAAAGGGTACTTGCAATTTCAGAGTGGAAATGGGCTTTTGAAATTATTTTACTTTTAAACACTGTATGCCTTTTCACCTTTTTCTCATCTTGGGGGGTGTCTGAAAAGGCAAAATACACAAAAGAAAAAAATCAGACTACAAATCAATCTCCAGAAAATGAAAATATTCTATTATTGTAATTTGAGATAGACGGTACTTGTAGAGAAAACAACCCATTCTCATTAAGAATGAGATTTAGCTTTACTTTTTCACACTAAAATAGAACCTTGACCCTTGAGCAATCCCACAGAAATAATTTCATATTGTTAAGGTTCAATGTGAGACCCTGATCCCACTGAAGTAAATGGCAGAGATTCCATTAACTTCAGAAGAGTCAGATTAATTCCTGATCTCCTTGGCTGTTAGAGTCTGTCCTGGCATCTACCTAGCAGCATAAGAAAGTAAAGTACCCTCACAGAAAAGGATTATGTACCTTTGATGAGCATCATGTCATTTGGTAATACAGAGAATTTAAATCATATAGTACAGATTATTAATCATTATCATATACCAGATTCTTGTCTTTGTTCTCACCTTTATTGACCTTCACATGTATGGCATCTTTCTAGAATATAATTTCCATCAAGTTCTAAGGTTTAGCTCATGCCTGCTTACATTTACCTTGTTAGCAGCTGTGGTATTGTTTAATGTTAGAGTTAGCATTACAGGAGGGAAGTTGATTAGGGATGCATGTGTTTGGAAAAAGAATTCTGTGGAAGGGAATAGTCCTCTTCAGGAACTGTTTACTGTTCTCTTTTATGAAGGGTACTTTCTATTGCAGTGGAAATGATGGATTAGATTTTTTTGCAGAAACTTGCGAACTTCCATTGTTCAGAGGTCTGTGGTGCAGGACACACTTGCAGACAAGTGCAGGCAGTTGGCTGGGAGACAAAGGAAAGTTTTACTGGAGGTCTTACTTTGAAATGATGACTCCAGGATGTGAAAGTTTGGCTTAGTTCGAGTTGTGATGAGCATAAGATTTACATTCATTCAAGTTCCTTCGCAAGCTGTGGATAGACAAGTGAGTTTAATCACTGATACCTTGCAAGTGGACTTTCAGCAAATCTCAAACCACTGTTATGGCTCCTTCCTTAGCAGCAAAAATCTATTTGAAGTAGGGGGGGAAGAAAAAAGTTTGTTGGTGCAGTATAGGCTTAAACATGATCCAATATAATGTAGCATTTAACTCATCATCCTCCATTTTGTTTTATCCTGTGAGAAAATAAGAAGGAGCTGGGCAACATTTCTAGATATTAAACTCTTTAAGGAAAGGAATATGCCTCTTTGTGTGCACTTTGAAGTGCCTCCAACACCTTAGTTCTTTATAAATTGTAGTAATAATAATCATTTATTGCTATGCAGTGTGGTCTGGTTTCCCATTTACATCCAGTATGATTGGTTGTGCTGTGTTGCTGTCCTGTTCATCACTTCTCACCTTGCACTTACATCCAACTTCTATTATGGTTATTTTTAGAATACATAAGGCACTCAAATAACATGATTACAAGTGTGGAACAACAGCCTAGGAAATAGATAGGGGGATAGTTCACAGAAAGAAGCAACACACTGCACCTAAGCTGTGCAAGATCAAACCTGACATTACAAAAGCAAAGAGAGAGGGTTTGATAGGAAAATAATGTCATGCAACTACAATGACTCCTGCCTTTTTAAAGTTGAGTTGCCATCATTTAATGAGTTTCAGGATGTATTAAAAAAATTCTATATGTGTGTATCCACATGCGTGTCTATATAGGCAATATATATGTGTGTAAATAGCGCATGTACACCTGGGATGTGTGTTTCTGTGTGCGTGTGTGTGTTTTACAAAATACTCCTCAGAAAATAGTGTGCTGCAGGAAACAAAATGAGCAATTTTAGGGTCCTATAATACAGTTTTCATTTCTGGAGAGAAGTAAAATGACCATAAGTTTCCCTTTCATGGAGTCTAAGCAATTTTCATAGAAAGCCTCATTTTCTGTCAGCGTCAGGAATGACATATATTTACATGCATTCAGACAGTTTGTGATGCCTGGAGGCAATGAGTATGGGGAGAGTTGCAGTGTGGAATGCTCTCCCAGCTCTGGCTGACAGAGGGTACTGAGTGTTTTGTTCCAGTTGTCAGTCGTTAGAGCACCCCTGCGATTTCTCCAGCTTCGTGCTGAAGGCTGTCTTGGGTTCTTATCGCCAGGATGGTGCTGAGCTGGTGGAGGCATAAAAGAATCTTTATCTCCCCTCTTTATTTCAGTGTAGCAGAGGAATGAGCCCAATATAATATGACCACTACAGGTAAAGTTTGTAAATGTGTGTTCCACAAGGTATTGACTTTTTATGATGTCTATCATGTACCAAGTAATGGAGAAATTTTCCATCAGCTATAACTCTTACCCCTATTTTTTTTTTTTTCTGTTGAATTAAATACTGTAATTGTTCTGCAAAAAATGCTGCAATAATATTTTTTTTCAAAAATAAAATGACACATTTTGCATATAACTGAAGCAAATTTTAAAATTATTATAACCCCTCCTATCATAGGCACTCTTTACTATAATTCTTCTCTGAAAATGCCTGTTTGCCCTAAACCTGTTATATTATCTATATTCACTTCTGCTGATGGCTCTCACAGCTGGGTACATTACTCTAGTCTCTGGTCAATTTTACTTGTGGTCAATATAGTCTTATTTATTTTTTGTTTCATCATTTAACATTCTTTTTGATGCTCCTTCACTTGGCTCACCTTTCTCTGATCATATTACGTCAAGATGTGTATGCAACTCACTAACATCCAATGGGACTCTGAATAAAGCACTGGCTGGAGGTTTTATAATTTGCTGAAGAGCATAAATTTATTTTTACATTTCTATATTGGTGTTACATTACTTTACATCTCTCAGGGTAAGAAAATGTAGTTAGACATTATTCTAAATAAAGAAATTATATTCCTGTAGATTTTAATTAATTTTGAACTATTAAGCCTTGATATTTAAGTCAATGTATGCATCTAAAATAATTTTAACACCTTGAAGCAATGCAGTTTTTGCCTAAAACTACTTCTAATTTTAATTTTACATCAAGAGGGATTGATACAGGTCTTAAATAGTTGTCAGAGATATCCACAATAAGGTAACATCCGGATAAAATTAAATGTTTTAAGAAAATAATTAATTTTAAGAAAATAACTCAGCCTGAAACAGATGAAGGTCCAGCCTTCTAGATAGTTTTTAATTTTAATAATTATTTTGGAGAGTTTGTAGTTATTGAGAGCAGAGAACATGGAATAGGGTATAAGTATTCCAGCTCTACTGCTTAGAAGCCCCTAGAATAATGTAGTCAGTAAAGAGGTGTCTGGGGACATTAGTTGACAAGGTCAAGTGGTTGGATTTAATCAAATTCATTTTGTAGCTGGAGATTTAGTCATGGTTATAAGACAGAGAAGTCATCTCAAATAAGGAAGCCTAACAAGAAAGCAATATATCATCTGCATGAAGTGAAATATATTGCTCTCAGCCATTTAGCTTCATGTCAGAATTAAAGGAAGGTTTTGGAAGAACAAATCTAGCACACACTATTTAAATACAAGTAAGTGATAATGTAAAGCAGTTGTGGGGGTTTTTTTTAGTGATATTATGAACCCCTGGTAACAGTTAAACATTACTGCTACTGGGATACACTGATGTCATGAACTGGTTCAGGACAAAGATCTGTATTTCATTACCACTTTCAAAGTTTGCATAGTTTTAACATAAGGAACTGGTTTTCAACACCTTCTACAGCCATCATGGAAGTTTCAGGCTGATACAGCATTAGTTTCACACAGAACTGGTCTCTGTCTTTCTTATGCTGTTTGAAAATGGAAGTCACTGCAGGAGCTCAGCTGCAGAAAGAGAAACTGAGCTGTCTTGTAGAGCACTGCTCATTACCTGAAATTAAGATTCAGGTCACATGAAATGTTTGAAGTTTAGAGCTTTGTATGAGCTACCAAATTTTGGAACAGATAGTCTGAAATTGTGATGGTTTCAAGATCTGCAATTCTCTCAGAGAACAGGGGGATTTGTTATGAATCACTGATCAATAATTGTTCCTGGTCTAAAATTGGAACCAGAGTTGCTGTGTGTTTCAGTTTTTTACTAGGTTCATTTAGTATATGCATGCCTTAGTGTTCTAAGATCAACTTGTTATAAATGCCTTGCTCTGAATTTTAAAAATTTGTATGAGTTGAACTTATTTCAACTTGGTTTTTTTTCATTATTGAATTGAATATCAAGACACTATTTTCAATACATGGGTATTTTTAAAAAATGTATACAACCCAAAATGAAATAATAAAAGTAAAGAAAATATTCTGTGTATTTTTATAGAATTGTGATTTCTTGGAATTAAAGGCTCTAGGAATAGGTCTGTCCAATTATATCACCCAGTCCAAATGCAGGAAATTTAGGTCAAATTTTCCTTTTTAATTTTTTTTATTTAAGTGAATTTTTCAGCTATAAATGAAAGTGCTTCACATTTGTTTTAATTTCTTTTCATTATGCAAAATCTCACCATGACAGGTATTTAGGCATTTTCTTGATTAGAAGACTAAACTTCCCATTCTAGAAGTCTACACTACTCCTTAAATATTATCTGTTACTGATTATTTTTTCCAAGTGTGGTCTCCTAGCACTATCTTGGTCATAGTAAAATACACTTTTTTCTCATCAGCATTACTCATAAACCATTCCCCAGGTTACCTGACTTCCTTTCATTTATTGGAATTTCTTTTTTTTTTTCATACCACAGTGCACAGGACCAAGGTTAAATCCTAGGAAAAGGAGTTAAGAGTAAGAATAAGAGAGATACATTGACAAATCCTGAAGAGAATATGAAAGGTAGATGATAGAACCATGTAAGAAAGTGAATAGGAGTTGAAAATTATGTACAAGGTGACTAATAGGCAAAATAAGGTATACTCATCAATATTTTTTTGTCTTTCAAATGATCAAAGCTTTGTCTTCATGAGGTAGAAACTGATGGTTCTTCCTGTAGGTCCCATATCTTGCAACCAGAGGCCTTTTCCCCGACTCCTCAGGCAGAATGATGGGTTGGAAGTCAATTAACTAGGTGCATTGCTGCTTGTGGTGTTGAATTGCAGGTTGCAGGTCCACAGCTCTTCTGGCAGCATGATTAGAGTTAAAAGGTGTTAAAAGTCACCAACTAGAGGTGATTTAAGAATAAGACAAATGTTAATTTCATATAAGTATTAGCTGACAATCTTTTACATAGTACATGTACACAGGACATTGTTCACAACCCGCATTTTGGCCAAGGTAATCAAAGCTGCTTTGAGCCCACAAGACAACTGAAGACATATTTGAGTAGGACCTTCATTTTTAAACCATTTGATAATTACTCCACTAGTGTTCTTCTACACAGTTTGAAATATACTGTATTTTAAGAGACACAGGTTAGCCATTTAAATGTTGGTATATCCACATTATGAAGCAGTGAACAAAATAAAAACTGGGTGCTTCAAATGCTTACCATCAAGCTCCAAACTTTTACACTTGCTTGTGGGGATATTCTCTATGGCTCAAAACACCCAAAAACATAAGTAGTCCCAAAGCCATTATGTGTCCTACTGCCACACAGATTTTATGAAATAAATTAATTTGTGCAACAAGTGTTATAGCACAAATATAAATCAATATTTGTGCTATTAATCAGTTGAGAATGTCTTAGAAAATTAATTCATCATATTACACTTTTTTCAGTTGCTCTATGCATGGTAATCATGAAATCCACATCCACTTCTGGTTTTAGGTATTGTAATGGGTTTAAATGTAGTATTTAGATTAATATCTACTCAAAATTTTTTATCAGTCTCTAATTTTGAAGAAATTTTATACTTTGCACAACTGAAAGATATTAGAAAAAATAGAATGTCTTTGGAGATTTTATTATTAAGTATTTCAGTAGTCTACCTCTACTTATCAATGGCTCAAACAATATTTTTCACTTTACAGGACAAAATAAAAACTTAAGAACCCTTTAGAATAGCAATTATCTTGTTTTATCATCACAAGCAGATGCATTCTGGGAAGCAGAAAATACAGCCTATAAACCAGATGTCCAAGTACCATACACATTAGGAGAACAGAAAATATAATGAAAATATACATAAGTATAATGACAGGAAAAATGACAAGAAAATTTAAAAAATCGTTTGATTTATTAATTAGTTTGAAAGAGGTAAATTTTCCATTCTGCCATTCTAAAATTCTCAGGCTAGAAATGATATGGACTCTCACATAGCCAATATACAAACTAAAATGATGGATTAAAGAATCAGTGCTATTTGGAAGCTAAGTGATGACAAGGCAAAGGAAGCAGTGCTGCTAATGGTGTAACAAAAGTAAGAATCAGACGTGACTTCAAAATAATAGAAAATTTCTTCGTTAATAATTCCAATCTGTAATTCAGGAAATGGATGAACATGAGGAACACATACAAAATTTTGCTTTTTTTGTTTGCACCAGTCCTACAGAGTGAGTGAAAGGGAATTTAAAGTCAGTGTAAAACCACATCAAATAAATAAGCTCATCTGTGGCTAGTTGAGTCTATTTGATGTAATCTACCATTTCATAGCCAGAAAGTGGTCACAGGAACAACCTTCAGGGAAAGGATCATTTAAACATTGAAAACAATCTCTCTAGGATTTTGTTGGTTAATATCCATAAAAGAGGAAAACACAAGCAGGAATACATGATCCACAAATTAGATTAAATTAGATATCCATTATAAAAATACTTTCAAATAAAGGGGAGCTGATTTGATTGAAACAAGCTCTATACACAAATAAACTCATAGATCTGACAGCTTTACTTAGTTGCTTACATCAAAGTGTTACATCATGTGTGCAAAGTAATTTGTTTTTATGACTGGAGAACACTACTCAGCTGTATTGATGAAAATTATTTTAAAAAATTGAGGGCAACTTTCTCTCTTGGGCTCTTGATGGGAAAAGGCTATGGAGTGGTTATTCTTCGGGATTTTTATTTGGAGAGCTTCCACCTTAATCCTTTTAAAATCAGTGGCTGGGAAACAATATTGAACTCTGATTTTCTCCTTTTTATGCTGGTATAATTCCTAACTATCAGTATCAGTCAAAGGATTGTCTCTAGAGCAACATTTTTGGAAGCAGCTTGATTCAAAATTTAATTTTAATTTTCAAGAGGGATTAAAAAGGAAAACTGAAAAGAATTCTAAGTTGCTGAGACACTTCAGAAAAATCCCAACACTACTTTTATATTTTAAAGTGCTACGTGAATTTTTGGTTGTTACTTGTGGATTTTAGGAGGAGAGGGGAATTTGAACTTAATTTTGTTGTGAGCAGATATAATATCAAGGAGTTAAACACCACATATACTGCCAATATCTTCAAAGTCAATGATGCATTTAAATCAACCAACTTTGAGAATAATTTAGCTTTACTGTGTTGTATAAAGTGGGCTACTAAAAATCCCATAAGTTTTCTCAAAAGAATATGGGGCTACAAACTACTGAGGGAAACTGTACTTTCCCTTTGTTGTTCAATGAGGGAAACTGTACTTTCCCTTTGTTGTTCAATCTACTGGACTATTATATCTTTCACTTATTTTCTAAGTTTGCTGTGCAAAGTGAGCATCTGGTTCTGAAGGTAGAAAACCTTAGCGGGTCACACTTTCAAAAGACTGCATGGGAAGATTTCCTTTCTAACATAGTCAATTCTATTTATAGGACAAAGGCATAAATTGAAGAGTTGCATAAATTATGAACACCCCCTTAATAACCTAAAAACATGTCCGTGATGCTGAGAGGAACCTAAAATCTCAAAAAGAGAGTCTATGCTGGCATAGACTTTGAAGCTCGAATATATATTCCTATTTATGATGATGATGCATAATTTTATATATACCTCAAAGTGGTAAACAATACCAGTTCTGATACACAGAGAGGACAATTTATGCAACTGCTCTGAGGGGGGGGAAGTTTCATTTGCACAATGTGAAGAACAGATAGGACATAAGTACAGATGACACCACATGCTCTACCAGCTATCACTATGCATTTGTGTAAGAACATCCATTCAATGGATATATAGCAGAAGAAAAAGGTTGAAAAAAGTTGAAGAAGTTGATGACAGTCATTATAATGCCATAATGGTAAACTGGTACAATGATACCTACAGAGGAATCATCATGTATATTTGCAGTTTTCTATTTTAAATGGCCTGATCATGCTTCTATGAATATTGTTGAGATGCTAGTGTGTATGCAACCTCCTTCACTGAAACTGGGCAAACTGAGATGCCCGTAATATCTAATTTGGCAAGAGCAGAGACACTGCTAATCTTTTCCAAAATAAGTGCTACATAACAGTTCTGGAAGACGACCAAGGAGAAGAGAAAATGCTATTTTACTTCAAACTCTGCAACTAAGGTTTTACTTCATACTCGTGTCACTACTTTATGAGATTTGCACTCTGAAGTCATAAACAGTAATTTGACAATATTAATGTTATCTTTTCAGTGTTAAGCTATGTCTAGATGAAGTACTGCTGCTGGCTTATCTGAAAAGAAATTAAGATAGAAATAAAGATTTTTAAAGAACTACAGGCTGTTATTTCCCTTTTTCCTGTTTCTTCTATTCCACTATTCCTTAACTTTCCTTCATTTTTCTCATATCTTATTCTGAACTCCTCCCTCTCTGGACTTATAAGTATCAAGAAAGTTCATGCTACATTATTGATTGCATGTCTCAGAAAGGTGCCTCTCTCAGAAGCCCAGACTGCACAGTGTTAAGACTATGCTAAGGGTAGTATGTTCCCAGGGAGGGTAAGGTCATGGAAAGCAGAGAAGTTCTCTGAGTTGTAACAAAACTGGCCTCTGAAGCCCATGCACATGCCAAAACAGTAAGTTAGTGCTGCTGTGGGCTGCAGTCTTTCTACTGGCAGAAATCTGCAGTGTGGTGTGGGATTATATAGGTTTCAGTACATTTCTAAGTTTTCAGTAGCCATCTGTAAGCAGTGGGGTGAATGGGCTGCATTTCAGACAACCAAGGCATCCAGGAATATTTCCTCATAGGACACTGTTCCTTTCATCCCATACTCCAGATGCTGCCATATGTGTGATGCAGTATCTTGTTGTGAACATGCATCCACATTTTCAGCTTTGTTCAAAAAGTTTTCTCTAGCTATGCCACTCCTACTGAAATTTCTTTTCCAGCTGAAGGCACAGCACACGACAGGTTAGCTTGTGCAAGTCAGTTTTGCAGTATAATCTTGCTGATATTGAGATATATTTTTTCTAAAAGAAGAGCATGGATGTCAAAATTAGGAGCTGAGTTGTATGTATTTTTCAGAAAGAAATCAAATTTTTTTCCAGGCATTACTACAATCCTGTGCAGTGAAAAAGAGTATTTTTACATTATTATGAAGATCCTGGCAATTCTGTGATTCTGATTTAAAGTTGCCCAAAGTGTCTAAGCAGTTTGGTAGACTATAGTTTTGTTCATCTATAAGATTACCTGAGCAATATCAGAGAGCATCCAGTCAGGAAATGAAGAATAATCTTTGCCACTATTTTTGGATAACAAAAAAGATATAAATTTTAATGTGAGATGAAAAGTATCTTGCATAACTGAACTATCAAAAGAGATCAGTGATTTCTGCTCTAAATAAATACATGAAAAGAGACAGCAAGCTGACACCAAGAAAATGCTAAGCTTTGCACCAACCAAAAATTAATTCAAATTCAGAGAATACCCTTTTCAGGAAAAGGCTGCTTAGGAATCCGGAATGTTTCTGAGGTCACCATTTATTTCTATGCCATTCTTCCCTCTCCATATGTAGTGGACATGGGTTTTGGCCTCTAAAAACTGGCAGATGTCCCAGAATGGATGCAAAGGTCTGGACTGTCAACGTGAAGTCTGACTCAGCACTGATTCCAGCACTCTGTGAGTCTGGCTTCCCACATTGCTGCATCCATTGAAATCATGTGGCCAGGAGCTTCACTGTAGGGTTGTGATCATTCCTAGGGAGTAAAACACTCACAAAAAAATGTAGTAGCAATTTGGTTCAGGACTGGTTGAAAGGGCAGTTCATATCCACTGGTCTTACCCATTGTCTTGGATATCCTCAGATCTTCTGTAGGTTCTTTTGCACGTAAAAAATCTGCCTTGCAGCATTTTTCCTATATGTCACTTAGAAACACATTGGCAGAGTTTTTTCTTCTTTATTTCAAAAGCCAGAGGAAGCTTTACTTCTAAATTCAAAGCTCAGACTGATCATCTCTCAGCTGCCCAGTGATATATTTAGGTCTATTTTCTTGCTGCCTTAGAATATATGTATGTCTGGCATGACCACACAGAAAATCTACACATTGCAAAATAAGAATAAACTGTAGATTTTCAAAGAGCTGGGAAAAGTGTGAATTGTCCCATATTCATGCTAGAGGGGTATTAAGTCTGAGCCTTAATTATTTCATGACCAGTCTAGTTAACTATTTCACTATTGACCAATGAAAAAGAGGAATAAAGTTCTAAAAATCTATGCCATGTACTCTTTCTAATGCTCTAAGTGGATAATACTTGGAAAAATACCAGCTTTTTCATTAAGAGCTAAAGAACAAAACATTATGATTAAGATCATGGAAGAATCCAAGTCCTTACTATGGAAATCATAGCCTAAGAGCCCAACAGAACCTATGCAATTATATTTTTTATATTACATATTCTTATTTGGTGTTATGAGTAGTCAGAACTTGATTATGTATACAACACAAAAATTAAGCATATTTTCTTTAAAATTCAATTGGTGCACAAACTTCATTGTATCTTCATTATACAGCAGTATCCTTGCATACAATAGCCTGTATCCAGATTTATGCAAGAATTCTGAAGTTATTTTCCTCAGTGTTCATTCCTTATTTCGCAAAAAAAAAAAAAAAAAAAAAAAAATACAGGAAATCCATAAATGCTAGTTAAGAGGTTAAATCTGCTTCCAAGAAAATATTTCAAAATGTTACTATTTCCTCATTTCAATGACAGAATGGAAAGGTTGTTCTAAGAATCATTAAGTGCTCTCCGACAAAGGACATTGTTTTTAAAATCATGCATATTACCTGTGTGTGAGAAAGTTGATAACACTTGAAGATCATAAAATCTAAACTGCACTTTTCCTAGTTTCTTTGCCAGAATTTAAGTTTTAAACTGTGATAACCATGCAGTATAGAGGGTTTTTATAAATCTTTGTAGAAACTTAGCAAGGTATAGACAGTTGGAAGTGATGAAGTTCAAGATGATTAAGAAGTGAGCCTCTGTGGAGGTTATTTTCTTCTTCTTGAGATATTGTAATTAACTAAGAGCATACATCTTCTGGACTGGTCCTAGGCCACCATTGCTCACATCCAGTTACCATTTTGGTTGAAGAGAACTACATTTTTATCCTATTCTTACTGCATCATTTCCTAATTATCTGTCTGTACCTTCAGCTTTTGGGCAGATGGCCACCACTCCCTCAGTACAAAAACTGGACACATTTTTCCCCTGCCCCCATGCTCAGATGCTGCAGTTGCCTCCTGGCTGGGGTTACTGGTCCCCTGGCCATGCTGGCAAAGCACTCTGTGGCCGCTGTCTGGTTCCTACAGGCAACATTCAACAGGTGAACATGAAGAGCCAGTGAATGGTACAGGCACTGCACCTTGGTATGGACAACGTTGTAACTACACAGCAGTTTCTATAGCAGTTCAGAAAATTATGCAATTAGCAAGGGAGGGGTGGTTTGTATGATTCGAAAGATCTACTCTGAATAACTCTCTCTGCAGGTTCACAGGAAATGCTGGGCCTATGCTTGACTCCTGAGGGAGAGCTACGCCACTCGACTCGTGTTCATGCGACTCAAGCCCCTGCCACAGCAAAAGCAAGAGGCCTTGCCCACGCGGCTTATCGGAAACAGCTCCCGGTGAGCAGCACCGGAGATTGGCTTAACAAAAACACAGCGTCAGGGATCACGTGCAGAGCTCGAGCTGCTCCCTGGCCCAGCCTCAGCAGCTACACACGGCCTGCTGCAGATTCTTTTCATCTGGGATGTACTACAGGCTGCTTGTTCTGCCAAAGAAAGTGGGCAGTTTCCATGGAGTATTAAAATGTACTAAATAAGAGTTCCTCTACTAATTAGAGAAAATTGCTCATTAATTTACACCTTTAATTACATTAATACAGCAGGCATATGTATGTTTCTTTTTTGGCATTTCACAAACAACTTTTTAAACTTTAGGTAAATAGGTCCAAAATAACCTGAAATACATGGAAATAACTAAGTATAATAATCTATTAAGAGATCAAACATGTCTCTGAATGGCCATAGAAATAATACAACTTTATATGAACTCTTTTGAGCTGATGAAGCAGAAAACAGCCTTAACGCCTCCGAATAGACAAAATACGTAACTAACTGTACTATTTGAATATTAACAAAAGCAGGAGTCAGCACAAAAATGATGTTATGTAATTTACCCTAAACAGCATTTAAGAATAAACACTCAGAGACTCTAGCATTGCATCATTTTGCATTGCTGTTTATCACTTATTTGTAACTGGTTTGTACCACATAAAGTGTATTAACTTTTAAGTTACAGTGACAGTTTTACAAGTTACAGTTCATATATTGTTCAAATGTTGGAAACAGATTACTCAACTTCATTCTTTTCCATTTAAACAACAGTAGGTTTAAAGGCAGTATCTGTTAAATTGCCTATGCACACTAAAAACTGTGTGAGAGCCTGGCAACAAAATAGAAACAGAAATAAATGGTCAACCTATATGAAAGAAAAGACATTTCTCTTTCTAATTAAGGAACCCAACTGCGATTTAAGAGAGTTGAGAATGTTGAGAATGGATAAAGATCAAATATTAACTTAAATTTGGAAGATGGATTCTTCATTCTCATTCATGTAAGCCCCCTTCTGAGCCTTGTTCTGCAACAAAACCAGAGCAGAGCACTTCACTTGGTGTATTCTTATCATGTTTATCTATTGCCATAGAATACCTTCCTGAAAACACTACCACTGTTACACTGGCAGTTAACCAAGAGCCTATACACCTCTAGGAACGAAATTGAAATACAAATTTGGCACACCTCAATCACTTCAGCTAAACAGAAAATACTTATTATTTACTGAGATTCTTTAAAGTATTTGACAACAACAAATGTTAAATGTTGTTCACAGATTCCATAATATTTTTTCTTTAATAAAAAAGTGGTTTTGTAAATTCAGTTATCATGAACAAACACGGTTTTCTAACAAAATGTGATGGAAAATTTTAGCTAGAATTTGTGCTGCTTATATGAAGATTTCTGCAATATAGCCCCAACAAAGAAGCACTGAATGTGTCAAGAGATCAAGCCAAAAACTGCTTCTGTGGAGAGTATTTTGACCACAGAGGTAAGATTGAAAGCAATGCTTAACAGTTTACCTGAACATAAGTCCTGCCAGTGAAGCTCTAAGAACACTTACTGCTGTATTACATTCATGTGTCAGATCTAAAATTTCTGGAAGCACCGTAGTAAAGACATTTTAGTATCCATGAAATCAGGCTGATTCTCTTTTGTTTGTGTAGGTAGTGTTTTTTTCCAGATTTTCTTAGAAGTTAGTGTTTGACAACACTGAGAACGTGGTAATGGGCGTGCAGTGCTTGGCAGTGCACTGAAATACAGAGAACATAGTCTGTTCATAGTGGGTCACTTTCAACTACATATGTAAATGACATTATTCAAGTCATTAAAACAGAACGCTCAAGAGAAATTTTGTCCAAAGACACAGACTGTAATCATGGGCATTGCTGATAGTTTTAGCTATGTCAAAACACTTAACTGGTGTCAGTAACGGGAGCGTCAAACGTTGGCTTCCAGCGGGCAAGGAGAAAACGTTCACTATTCTCGCTGCTTAGAAAGGCGAAACTAACGGAGCCGAGGGAGTCATTCGGCCGGCTTGTCTCCCTCGCTCACCCGCGAGTCAAAACCCGAGCCCTCGGGGGCGCGGGCCGGGGGGCAAACAGCGATGGCCGCACAGCCAGGACTCCCCAGGCTACCGCAGCTACGTGCAAGCGGCCAGAGAGCCGCAAGGGAAGGGCGCTGGCAGCTCGCCCGTCCGCCCGTCCGTCCGTCCGTCCGTCCGTCCGTGAGCTCAGGCAATGCCCGGGGCTCCGGCCGGCTCCGGCAGAGCGGCCCGTGCGGGGCGGCACCTGTGGGGCGCAGCGGGACCCCTCTGTCCGGAGGAGGCGGCGGGAGCCCAGCTCGGAGCCCCCGCCTCGGGCCGTGCGGGACCTCTCGGCCTGCGGGCAGCGCGGCTGGAAGCGCCGGGGCCGGGGCTGCGCGGCGGAGCGAGGGGACAGCGGCGGTGCCGGGACACCCCGCAGGAGCCCCGTCCGGGCGAGGGGACTCGTGCCGGCTGCCTGCTGTCACCCACTTTCTTCGCCCGCCGCGCCTCTTTCAGGAAAGTTGCGGCTCTCCCCGGCACCAGCAGCCCCGGCAGTGCCGGGACGATTGAAGCCTCCCGCCTCGACAGCCCGTGCCCCAGAGGCAGGAGGCGATTTGCATGCGGACTTGTCGCTGGTAGTAGCCACTGCCCGTCAAGCCTGACGGACAAACGCCCCCCTCTTTCCGCCCCCCTTCCCCCGTCCCGGAAAGCCCCTCCCTCGCCCCCTCCCTCGCCGGCACCTCCTGCCGCCTGTCAGTCGGAGCGGAGCGCGGCGCGGGCAGCGGAGGTGGCGCGGCAACGGCAGAGAGCGGGCGGGAGAGGGAGAGAGAGAGCGAGGAGCCAAGCTCTCCCCTCCCTCTCTCCCTCCCTCCCTCCCTCCCTCTCTTCCTTCCTCCTCTCTCCCTCCCTCCCTCGCTCCTTCCCCTGCTCCCTCCCTCCGCTCTTTCTGCTTCTCTCTCCCCTCATTCTCGCTTTCCGTCTCACCCGCCCCGATCTCCGTTTCTCTTCCCCTCTTCCTCCGGCACGCGCGCACACACTCTTACCCTTCTCCTTG